>JAOEGL010000008.1:19880680-25477727 GCA_034509955.1 Urosaurus nigricauda | reverse complement strand
GAAGGCAATGGCAAATCCCCTCTGAACAAACCTTGCCAAGAAAACCCGATGATAGGTTCACCCTTAGGATCACCATAAATTGGAAACAACTTGAAGGCACACAACAACAACTACTAGAATAACTTCTACTACTACTACTACTACCAGGTGTGATGGTTTTAAGTTATAGGAGGGCAGATGTCAATCCAATATTGGAGGGAACTTTATTTAAAAAATAAACACATTGTTATTGGGAATAATAATATTGGGAATAACATTCATCACAAAACATACAGTAACAAATCTGTCAGTGTCGGGAAGGAATGATCACAGTGTATAAATAACATTAGAATGGATTAATATTTCATTTTTGCCTCTTCGGCATGAATAACATTTCCAAAAAACCCATTTGTTTCAAAACAGCAAATGTAAATTACCAGTTCAAATTATAAAATGCTTTCTCTGCTTCCAAAAAAAATAAAAAAAAAAAAAATAAAAAAAATATTCAAGCCAGCTTGTTTCTCATTATGTTTATTCAAATGTTCTAACATGTCAAAACATGTCTTGTATTATCCCATAAAAAATCTCTTGGGCAAAAGACTATTAGTTCTCATATATAAAATCTTGTAAGATCAATTCCATTCTCTCCACCAAAATTGATGTGAAAATCTTAGTCATTATTCAGCAGAGAAATAGACCTATAGTTCTTATGTATTGTCAAGTCCTGATCTTATTAGGTATCAAAGTTATTTTAGCGTTACACAAAGTATCTGGTATCTTCCCTGATTTTAGACAGTTGAGTTCTTTTGCTCTTCAGCGTTAATATCTTTGTTTCTGTTGTGCATCAATGATGCCCCCCCCCCCCCAAATTCTTGTACATCTTCACTAGATTTTTGTTGTTGTTACTATATGTATCCTACAGGAAACTGCATTGTAGCTGTTGGAATGTCTCTTTGACAGATTCAAACCTACTTTGAATTTCTGATTTGAAGTGGAAGCATCAAAGTGACCATCATGGAATTTATCAGACGCTGGGAACTGGAAGAATAATCTAATAGCAATCCGAATGCAATTATAGGGTTTCACATTATTGCGAATTAAAGTATCTAATGTAATTTTGGGCAAAAGGGAAGTCATTCCGAATGCAATCATGGGTTTTACGTTATTGCAAATTAAAGCGCCTCACACAATTTCAGGCCACGGGGGTCATTTTCAGGTAATGGGAAGTCATTCTGAATGCATTCTGAACGCAATTGGAATTCACGTAAATTCTCTAAACTAGTGAATTCACATGAATTCGAATTGGCTCCAATTGGCTCCATTCGCAATAAAGAGAAATTCCTCCTGTCTGATAAAGTCCCATGGCCAAATGCGGAATTGAACCCCAGTCTAACATCATAAATCCAGCAAATCCAATAACATCAAAAATCTCCAGAATTGTAGTCCAGCACTGAAACCACTACAGCACACTGGCTTTCAGTAATGATAGTAATAACAATAATGATAGTTATAATAGTGGTAGTAATGATAGTAATAATAGTAATGATGCTGTGCTAATAATGATTACTCCAGCAAGTTACTTTGCAGACTTCAGCAACAGCATTAAGTTAAAACTGATCAAATGATCAGAGTAACAACTTAACAACTTTCTTTTTTTAAAAAAGGCCATAATACAGTCTTCAGAACTGATATAATAAATATTGATGGTAAATCTGTTACATATTCAGCTTCCTTTTTTTGCAATATGCGGTGCAGCCATTTCCAGGCTGCACTTGTGAGGTTTCAAGTGTGGAGACAGATGTTTATGGGGAACAGAATATAAGCTACATAACGTTTCTTCTTTTTTTAAAATTTTTGTATGAGGTTACAATCCCTAAATTTCAAGGCTAGGTTTTATAATGTAATGATTTGCAGCATCATTTTTAATGCTATTGCTAAGGAAAGCTTTGAGTCTACTGCTGCCCATGGCTGAATTTGTAGACGCATTGTGTGTTGTTGCTCCTCCTTCTTCTTTTTTTAAAGTGGAGGTCCTTTGGTTCCTGTTTTTAGTGAATTCTGAATCAGTGGTGTTATAAAGTCCAGGACTATCATATTCCGTTTTAGCATTCGGAAGAGTTGCAGATTACTTGCAGGCCCCTGCTTTTTAATGTAACAACCAGGAAAAAGATGGTTCATATATATATATATATATAGGCTTCAGTACTGCAAAGTGTTTTGATTGAAAATGGAAAACCATCTTCAAAAAGGTCAGCAAGTGAAAGTCATTAACAGAAGTAATTGACTGTGTTATGTGCTGCAACAGGCTGAAATAGTACATACATATATATATATATCTTTTTAAAAAAATCAGGGAATCAAGGAAATGCTGGTGGAATTCATTTTGTCTCACATAATAATAATTAATAATAATAATAATAATAATAATAATAATAATAGTTTATTTATAGCCCGCTCCTCTGTACATACACATGCACAAAAATATATGTCTAGTTTGATACAACTTATCCGACGCACTCCTAGATTTTTTAAAATTCAGCGTTCTGATCTTCAGCTGAAAAAGCTCCCAGAGTGAGATACATAAGATAACAAATAAGACCCTGCTTTCAGGCTTGCAGTGTTAAAGAATCTAGTTACTTTGAATATTTGCGTACATCATATTTGCATTGGAAGTACTGTAGATATTATGCCACTTGAATTTAAGCTCAGGGGAAAAGCTGTTGCAAATAGTTTTGTTTTGAAAACGTATGTTGTTACCGTAGTTTGTATATCTGATCTGGGCATTTAGTGGCAAGGTTTGCCATTACTGGTCAAAATTGACCGTTATCCATCAAAATTACAGTTTCCTTCTAATAGAACACGGTGAAGGATCAAAGCCTACATTCCCAAGCTCCGAAGATGCTTTACCAGTTTTCTGTCAGTGCCATCCAGATAATTATTTTCTGATTGGACTAAGATGGAATTCACTAGCAGCTGCCCCAGAAGTGAAAAGCATCCAAGTGTAGAATTAGAATTACTGCTACCTTCTGCACCTGTAGATGGGTTGATGATTATTCGTAGGTTTCAAAAATATCAGGTAGTCTCAAATAAGCTTTGAGAAATCTGTTGCCCATAGGCCTGTATCAGGGGTTCCCAAACTGGGGGAGGATCCCCAGGGGTGGCATGAGAGTTGCTCAAGGGGAATGCAAGACCTGGATCCCTCCTCCTCCTCCTCTGCTGCTTCTCAAACTTTTTCTGTCCTGGAGGGGAAAATAAGGGCAAGGAGGGTGTTTGGAGCATCTGCCTTTAAGAGCCCTGGTGGTGTGGTGGCTAAATGTCAGTACTGTAGCCACTCATTCATAAACCACAACGTTGTGAGTTCAATACCAGCCAGGGGCTCTGGGTTGACTCAGCCTGGCATCATTTCATAGGTCGCTGAAATGAGTACCCAGCTTGTTTGGAGCAATTAGCTTACACATTGTAAACTGCTTAGGGAGTGCTTAACTGCACTGATAAGTGGTATAGAAATGTACTTGCTATTGCTACTGCTATTGTCTGAGAGAGGAGGAGAGCAGAGAAGCTTGCTGGCTCATGGCTTTTCGCAGGGCACATCCAGAACCATTGCTTCTTCTTCTTCCCCCACCTGTCATGTTACTGCCTCGGTTCTTGAGATGAAACGCTGCTGCAGCCTCATCCAGCATGCCCTCTCAGTCCAGTTTGCCCTAGACCACTGTCCGCAGTGGCACCCAAATGCAAGGTGGGTCTCTGGTGGCTCTTGCTCAGGGCCACCGTCATCACCTGGCACTGGTTGAATTGCATTAGAAGCAGAGGAGAAGCAACCTTGGTGTTCTACTTCAGAATGAGCTCTACATTGGACCAGCCATCCAAGGAAGAGCGGTGCAAGCACACTAATGGCACCTCCCGCCCTAAGCTTGCCGCAGGGCGAGTGAGCCCCAAGACAGCCGTTACCGGTGCGCTGTGCTTCCTGCCGGCGGGAGGCCTGCGGCGTGCCTGCTTTCCGCCGGTGGGAAGATAGGCGCATGTGCATGCTGCTAAATGTGCGCCCGCATGGCCCTGGAGCTCAGGTGCCTGAGCGGGTGCAGCAGGGATCGGCCTGGCTGTCCCTCCTCCTTCTCCCTTGGTGGCTTGCCTCGGGAGGAGGAAAGCTTGCTGGTGGGCCTCTGCGGTGGAGGCAGTCTGGGCCGGTGCGGTGGGCGTCGTGCCCCAGTCCTTGGCTGAGTTAGACAAGTATGTGTAAAATTTATTTGTTGAAATATTTATTTAATTAATTATTTCTTTATAAAATGTTAAAATATGAATATAAATTAATGTGTAAACAACAATATGTACACCAAACAAAATATTTTATATTCATATACTGTGTCAAGTGTGATGTCTGCATGTAGATGTAAAGGGGATCACAGGGCTAAAAGAGAGCCACTAGTTTATACGCTTCCTAAAAATATGTATAACAAAATAAAGCTGATTTCAATTTCTGAAGTTTTATACACACAGGCTACATTGGCAATATATTTTAGGCTAGATTTCCCAACTTTTCTTTAATGTGCAAGGCCAGCAAGGATTTCCAAATAGTAAGTGTTCTTTGGGGAGAATGCTCTGCTGCCACTTGCCCAAATATAATTTTTTGCAACTTTGCTGGTGACAGCTCCGATTCACAAAACTTTTAGGGGTGCACTGTTTGCCAATGCCAGGTAGGGCCAGCCCAGGCAAAGTCTGCAACCTACAATCATTGCCTAATGGCTGCCTTAGCTACTTTATGCAATCTGCTGGAATTTCTTGACCCATCTTTGCAAGTTATTCTTACCAACAGTTATCCTGGTATGTAGCTGCCTTTTACTTTGAGACAGAATACTATCTGGTTCTGAATCATGAAAACATCTCTACTTTATTTTTATTTTATTTTATTTTATTTCTATGCCGCCTTTCTCACAAAATGGGACCCAGGGTGGCTCGCAATATAAAATATATTGTGAATATGTAAAATATACCTTTGTGATAGGCAGCAAGCTGTCCTCGTGCATGGGATTGTGAAACGCCAATGGACAGAGACAGGTTTCTTTCCTCTCCCCTTCTGGGAATAATAAGCTTCTGCACCAGTGATTTGGATCTAAAGGTCCCTTGAAGATGGCTAGGCAAAAATTAATGCAAGCATAGCTTTGTGCTCTGCTTGTCTGCTCTGGCCTAGGATCAAAACAGAGGGGTAACCCTTGCCTGCAGGGGACGGACTAACAGGGATTTAGACTTTGGCGCTGTCTTCCTTGGAGAGAAACCTTTGGTTTGATTGATGATGGTAAGTTGGGCAGATAACAAAGAGGCGTTCGGATGAAGTCAGCTGATGGGTTGGCTACTGCTTGGTGGGCTGCTCTGCCTGGCAGTTGGCTCCCCCAACATTAACCTCTGCCTCCGGTCCTTTTAATGTTTATTTTATGACCTATCTTTGATATGCTGGTGGGTGACCCGAGGTCCAATAACTCAGTGGTGACATTTCAGCTGGGTATAATTTTAGACCAACAATAACAAAAATAAATCACTCCGCACTTTCCATAAAGCATATATTTAGGTGTAGTAGTATGCGAGCCATCGGGAGAAAAGGACAAATTTATTCCAGCTCAAGCTGGCCTCCACAAACACCGTATCCGTACCAGTGAGCTGTCCTCTCCCCCGCTATCTCTCCTTCTCCCTCGACTTTCCAGTCTTGTTAACATACACAGAATTTGGCTGCCAACGCTGCTCTTCCAAATGCATGCTGCAATTTCAGTAAATTATGGAGATCCCCTTGCCCTTACCCAGCATGGGACTGAACTTTGTCTTAAACACAGGGGCTCAGTTTAAAGCAGCAGCCCACCCAGAAGTTTTCAAGTAGGGGGGGGGCAAAAGAGGCAAAGAAAAAGGGGGAGATGTCAACAAAGACATCCCCCCCCCCGAAACCAGCCTCACTGTAGCGTTCCCTACACTGCCTGCATGGCTAGGAGAAATACAGACTCCCATTTACACGTAAGAGCAGTGTCCCATTCCTTGACACATCCCTCCCTCCTAGCAGTTCTTCCAGGCTGTTATTTTAAACATGCCAACCTTTGAGACCACCTTTCAACTCCAAAGTTTTCTGAGAAAATAAAAACGTGTGAGCCATGGGGTCCCTTTTTTTGCACTGCTTTCACAGTACTCCTTGCTCCATGCTCTGCTTCAAGCCTGTTATTACAGGCAGTTTGCTGCAATATCTGGTTATTGGCTGAAAAATGGAAAGCGGTGCACACTGGCCTTTTTGATGCCCCAGTGTGTGTTTTTTCCCTGAAGTGTGTGCGAGGGAGAGAGAGAAAGAGACTTCATTGTAAAGGGATGTACTATTTTATACTGACCTTTGTGGGATCCCCCCCCCCACTTCCCTGACCCACTTCTGTGCTTGCCTTTAAATATTTGTTTTTATTGAGTACAATGATACACTTTAATGAAGCAGTTGTCTTTCTCGGTAGGGAATTTGTCCTTGCCCATTTGTTCTCTATTGCAAAATGTCTCACAAGTGACATTGTTTTAAACCTTCATACCTAACCGTCATCACCAATCTCTGTTGACCTACACATGCCAATTCAGTTGTGCCAACTTGTGCATTCTGCTTTTTTCGGGAAGTGGGAATTAGGTCTCTTAGATACTGGACCAGCATTCTTTCATTTTTGCCTCATTTATCTGATGTTGCTGGAAGTACCCAATTTAATGGATTTGGGAATAAATGGTAGAGAAATGTACATGGAGATGGGGATGGGATGTTATAGAGGGATTAGACAAGAGCTCCAGGCTGCTTGATATGGACACATATGGATTAAAAATCTGTAATTGTAGACATGAGGAATTTTTGGCTGTCTTGGAGGTAGATATTCACACAAGAACAGAATGCTCCCATTATATATGGAGAGGAACATTCTTCCTTTTTTTCTGTATCTGTGAAATTGATATGATTCAGTTATATCCTTTGGCAATTAATCAGTCAGTGTAGGTACCTACAGTGTAGGCCTAATCTTTGGACAGAAGGTTCAGCCGTGGATACATACAGCCAGGTATCATTTTGGCTAAGCTCCTCTATATTATTGTAGTGCGTAGAGCTAGAGATGGTGAGTAACAGGTGGTATGTAGCGTCCTTGGTAAAATGTTGTTTTATTTTACCGCAGTCTTCTGGAAGGCTGGGCTGACTGTTCTGCTCTGTGCTGACATGTGCCATTGCTCTACGCAGCTTTTAAAAAAGACTAGGGGCTGGTGAAAATTGAAACCTTCAAGGAGGAATGAGGTTTTGGTTTGTTCAGGAGACCGCAAGCTAAAAATCTGAACCAACAAAACAAGCCTCAAACTAGAACCAAAACAAACATATTCGTATTCTTTACCACCTCGTTCAAGTCTGTCATCTCTTTCCACATATGCTTTAATGCTCATCCTCTCTACCCTCAGATAATATTTTCTGTAGACCAGCATGTAAGAATATAAAAATATCCATGCCGGATCTGACCAAAGAGCTATCTAGTTCAATATTTGGTTCAGACGGGTGCCAAGAAGTTGCCCACTGCAAGTCTGTGAGCAAGACATTAAAGGCTGTTCGACAGAGGAACACACTCCCTCGGAGTGTAGTGGAGTCTCCTTCCTTGGAGGTCTGTAAACAGAGGCTGGATGGCCATCTTTCGGGGATGCTTTGATTGGGAGTTCCTGCATGGCAGGAGGTTGGACTGGATGGCCCTTGGGGTCTCTTCCAACTCTATGATTCTATGATTCTAAGACATAATTGAAGCTCCATCCACCAATATGAATTACCCGACATTTGATCTATGGAGACATGCTACCTTTGATACTGGAGCTGATATGATCATTTGGACATTGATACCCCCAGCCTCCATGCATATCCTTTTTAAGCCATCCTAGTTGTCAGCCATCCCTACATCTTGTAGCAGTGAATTTAACTATGAGTTTAACTATGAGCAGAGTTTAACTATGAACTGTGCATAAAAGTTATTACCTTTTAATCTGTTCTGAATCTCCCTCCAGGGAGTTTCAGCAGAAAGCTATGGTACTGTATGTGGTAGAGTGGTGTAGTGGTTTGAGCATTGGACTACAACTCTGGAGACCAGGGTTCAAATTCCCCGCTCAGCCATGGAAACCTGCTGTGTGGCCTTGGGCACACAGTCTGGGAGGAAAGCAAAAGCAAATCCCTTCCGAACAAATCTTGGCAAGAAAACCCCAACTATAGGGTTACCATAAGTTGAAAATACACAACAAGAAGTTCTCTGTAACTTCTATCATATCCTCCCCCCCCCCCGCCATACATGTTATTTCTAAGCTAAACAACACCAAATGCTTGCTTCTAGTCCTGTGATCTTTTTTTGTCGCTCCTTTCTGCATGTTTTCTGGCACTTCAATACCATTTTCAGGTGCGGTGACCAGAAAAGCGCACCAATTATTACCGAAGTGGTTGAACCATGAGGTTGAACCACTTTTGATTCCCTTTTTAATTAAGCCAAATAGGAGGGTGTTTTTTTTTATTACAGCAGCCACACAATAGCCTGTGTATATGTGAACTTGTTTTGTTTTTTAATCCCACTATGCATAGCTTTTTGTGCTTGCTTAAGTTAATTCTCGTTTGGCTTTTTAATGCCCATCCACACAATTTGAAGAGATCCTTTTGTAACTGTTCACAGTTTTTGTTCTGTGCCTTCAAGTCAATTCTGACTTACAGCGACCCTAGGGCAACCCTATCGTGGGGTTACTAAATCTAGTAACTAAAATCCACGTTGAATAAATACTCCTAGCTAGAATTCAGTTCATGCTTGTTTTGTGTATATTCTTCTTCATAGCAAGATGATTGGTCATGTATTTAGTGCCCTCTTGCACCTGTGCCTCTTTACATGAAATTCTATCTATATGTAATCACACCCATACTCTTGAGTTGTTGGGTCCACATGCTCTTCTCAAACTAGGGGTGCATTGAAAGCCTTAAAGACCTTAAAATTTGGGCAGGTTTATGTAGGGAGATATATGCATTCTGTATGGGGCATTGAGAGTCATAACTAGCACTTTGAATTCTGCCTGGAAATAGTCTGGTAGCCTCTGAAGCTGTTTCAACAGGCAGGTTATATGTTTCCCTGTAACCAGCCTAAGTCTGGACACAGCATTTTGGACCTGCTGAAGTTTCTGAACAGTTTCCAAAGGTAGCCCCACATAGAGTGCCTTACAGTAATCCAATTGGGATGTTATTAAGGCATGTGTTATCACAACTGGCGCACTACTTTTAACTGTGCCAACACACTCCTGGCCAATGCTGCAACTAGGGCCTCCAGGCTCAAATCAGAGCAGCCTGGTAGTGTTTGGATGTTCCTTTCTAGGATCCAGTTTTGCCAATGGTTTTTAATTTTTAATTTCAAGAAAGTTGTGATAGGAAAAGCGATTTGCTATACAGAAACAATACCAAAAGGGAAAACTTCTTTGGGGAATTTATGTAAGTGCAAGCAACAAGGAGAAGAAATAGGGAGAATATAAAGCAATACATAAATATTGGGAATATTGATTCATTGTGTTTGTATGTGTAAGAGAGATTGTTTTATGTATTAGAAGAGATTGTCAGTGGAGGCCAAATATAGAGCATTGACATTTTCACAAACACAAACAATGGCCAATCCTAGAAGAGGATCAACAGACAACAGTCAGATATAAGTTCAATAATACTTCAGGAACTGAGAGAATTCAAGAAAAATTTTAAGAAAGAGATTAGAGAAGAACTTAAGGAAACACGAAATGAAATACAGCAGGATATGAATAAGGAAAATAGTGTGTTAGTAGAAAAATTGATAAAATAAATAAAGAAATTGAAGAAGTAAGAACAGATGTAGATGGAATTGCAGTTAAAACAAAGAGTCTAAAAATAAAAACAGAAATACTAGAAATAAAATTAAAGCAAAATGAACAATATACTTTAATACAGGAGATGAGATACAGGGAAAAATCTGAGTCCAGAATACACCCAAACTGTGATCATGAGATTTCAAGGGGAGCGTAACCCCTTCCAGCTCAGCATCCTGAAAAGAGTTGTCTCATGTCGAAATCCCACTGTGGAACTATTTGTTTTCAGGAACTATGATCTCTTCTTCTAGAATATATGAGTTGTTAGGAACGGTATGATTCCAGTCCCTTTTGCTTTGTTAGTTTCATGTATCATTACTTTATTCTACCTGACAAAGAATTCTATACAAACTGAAAGCTTATATACCCTTTCTACAAATATTATATTTTTGAACTCAGTTTGTATTTCTTTCATGAAATTTTAAAACTACCTTGGATGTTTGGGATTTTTACATATAGATGCTGCAGAGGAAAAGTTTGGTTGGTACATATATTGTACCTATTCATTTGATTTATAAATTGCACTTGATGCCTATTAGGCACCTGGGAAGATGTATAATAAAATCATCATGAAGCCAGGAAACCATTAGCCAAGAAGGAAAAATCAAAACACAGCCATACAATAAAATCAGCATATAAAATTTAAATTAAAAGTAACAAAACACACATGATTCAAAGTCTGAAGAAACAACAGTGCTTACTGTCTGACAACACAAACTAAAGAAAAATCCAGTCTTAACCCTCATGGGGGAAGTTCCTCAGGTGGGGTGAGATCTAATCTAATTTACACTTGAGCCATTGCATTCTGGGAGCCAGTGCTGGGAGGCTACTTAAGGCTACTCAAGGCTAGCAGAAGCTCCATTTCCTTTAAGGAGGAGAAAGAAAAGGAGGAGGCTGTAGTCCATGTGCTTGGGTGAGATCTAATTTAATTTACACTTGAGCCAAGGCTAGCAGGCTAGCAGAAGCTGCATTTCCTTTAAGGAGGAGAAAGAAAAGGAGGAGGCTGTAGTCCATGTGCTTGGGTGAGATCTAATTTAATTTACACTTGAGCCATTGCATTCTGGGAGCCAGTGCTGGGAGGCTACTTAAGGCTACTCAAGGCTAGCAGAAGCTGCATTTCCTTTAAGGAGGAGAAAGAAAAGGAGGAGGCTGTAGTCCATGTGCTTGGGTGAGATCTAATTTAATTTACACTTGAGCCATTGCATTCTGGGAGCCAGTGCTGGGAGGCTACTTAAGGCTACTCAAGGCTAGCAGAAGCTGCATTTCCTTTAAGGAGGAGAAAGAAAAGGAGGAGGCTGTAGTCCATGAGCTTGGGTGAGATCTAATTTAATTTACACTTGAGCCATTGCATTCTGGGAGCCAGTGCTGGGAGGCTACTTAAGGCTACTCAAGGCTAGCAGAAGCTGCATTTCCTTTAAGGAGGAGAAAGAAAAGGAGGAGGCTGTAGTCCATGTGCTTGGGTGAGATCTAATTTAATTTACACTTGAGCCATTGCATTCTGGGAGCCAGTGCTGGGAGGCTACTTAAGGCTACTCAAGGCTAGCAGAAGCTGCATTTCCTTTAAGGAGGAGAAAGAAAAGGAGGAGGCTGTAGTCCATGTGCTTGGGTGAGATCTAATTTAATTTACACTTGAGCCATTGCATTCTGGGAGCCAGTGCTGGGAGGCTACTTAAGGCTACTCAAGGCTAGCAGAAGCGCGCGCCTAACGGCGCGCGAATTTTGATTTTTTTTTTTTAATCTAGTCAAGGAGGTGTTTAGAGAATAGAAGAGGAGCCGGCCTGAAGCATCAGAGGAAGTGAATCAGAGACTTGCCTTTGGAAGGAGCTTTTAGCCAGGAGCTCTCTACATAACTATAGGCCCCGTGACTTGAACTCAGTGACAGAGCTTGGGAATAAAGGCCAAGTCTAGCAAGGGAAGCCCACAGTCTTGTTTCAGTGCCTCCTTAAGACTTCTCAGTATGGACACTGAAGGCCCTGCTGCAGTCACCTGCAACACCTGTGGGATGTTTGTCTTCTTGCCTACAGAGGTGGCGAACTACACCTGCCACAAGTGCAAGTTGGTAGTCCTCTTGGAAGAGAAAGTACAGCAGCTAGAGGAGCAGATATCTGCACTCCAGCATCATAGAGAGCAGGAGAATCTCCTGAACAGAACAGGCCAGAATGTCTTGGGTGGGAAACAGACAGAGGAAGTTGTTGGGGTGGAGGAGGTCACTCCACATACAACAGAGGTAGAGGCTTGGAGGGAGGTCACACACAGAAGTAAGGAAACCAGGGAACGTTCTGTGAGCGGCTTGCAGCTACAGAATCGCTTTGAATCTCTCTCTGTTGTCAGAGATGATGAGGAAAAGCAGCAGGGACAGACATCAGGGACAGAGCAGGGGAGCCTGAGAGTATCACGAAAAGGAACAGCCACTGCTAAGCCTCGGAGGAGGCGCGTGGTCGTGGTGGGGGACTCCTTGCTGAGGGGTACGGAAGCAGTGGTTTGTGGGCCTGACAAGATGTCTCGGGAGGTGTGTTGTCTCCCTGGGGCAAAGATCCATCATGTGACGGAGAGGCTGACAAGACTTGTCAAGCCTACTGACCGTTATCCCCTTCTTTTGGTTCATGTGGGAACCAATGATACTGCAAGGCACAGCCTTCAGAATATCAAAAGGGATTATGAGGCTCTGGGAAGGAAGCTGAAAGAGATGGATGCACAGGTTGTCATCTCATCTCTTCTCCCGGTAGAAGGGCATGGTCCAGGAAGGGAGAGGAAAATAGCAGAGGTGAATAACTGGCTCCGTAGATGGTGCCGCCAAGAACAGTTTGGATTCTTGGATCATGGGCTGCGGTTCCATGAGGAGGGACTTCTGGCAAGGGATGGGCTGCATCTCACGCCAGTTGGCAAAAACGTTTTTGCCAACAGTCTGAAGAATCTGATCAGGAGGGCTTTAAACTGAGTTATGTGGGGGAGGGAGACATTATACTGGAAGACAAAAGGGATGGAGAGAATAGTCCAAGTGGCATAGAGGGAACAAGGCAAACAGTGCAAGGACCCAATAGTAGGAGGCAAAAAAATGTGCAAAAGCAGCAAGTAAAGAGGACACATGGTCTTAAATGTCTCTACACTAATGCACAGAGTATGGGAAATAAGCAGGATGAACTTGAACTCCTAGCACAACAAGGGAAATATGATATAATAGGCATCACTGAAACCTGGTGGGATGAGTCTCATGATTGGAATGTAGAGGGATATAACCTTTTTAAGAGAAACAGGCCAAGCAGGAAAGGAGGAGGAATAGCATTATATGTCAGGGATATTTACACCAGTGAAGAGATCCAGGAAGTCAATACTGGAAGCCAGGTGGAGAGCATCTGGATAAAAATTAAAGGAGAGGGAAATAACAGGGATGTTACTGTGGGAGTCTACTACAGACCCCCGACTCAGGCAGAGGAATTGGATGATGCCTTTCTAGAACAGATGACCACACAATCAGGAAGGAGAGATGTAGTAGTGATGGGGGACTTCAACTATCCGGATATTTGCTGGAAGTCAAACTCAGCCAAATCCTCAAAGTCTAGCAAATTCCTCACTTGCCTGGAAGACAATTTCATTGTCCAAAAGGTGGAAGAGGCAACAAGGGGATCAGCCCTTTTAGATCTTATCTTAACCAACAGGGAAGACCTAGTTGATGGGGTGCAAGTGGTTGGATCCTTAGGTGGAAGTGACCATGTTCTCCTGGAGTTTGTTATGCAGTGGAAGGGAGAAGCTAGGCATAGTCAGACACGCACTCTAGACTTTAGGAGAGCTAATTTCAATAAACTTAGAGAAATACTGGGAGTGATCCCATGGTCAGGAATACTAAAAGAAAAGGGAGTTCAAGACGGATGGGAGTTTCTCAAAAGGGAGATATTGAAGGCACAATTTCAAACAGTTCCAATGAGGAAGAAAAATGGAAGATGTCTCAAGAAGCCATGATGGATGACTAAGGAACTTTCAAATGAGCTAAGTTTTAAACGGAACATGTATAAGAAATGGAAAAATGGAGAAATCACGAAAGAGGAATTTAAACAAATAGCCAGCACATGTAGGGGTAAAGTCAGAAAAGCTAAAGCGCAGAATGAACTCAGGCTTGCTAGAGAGGTTAAGAACAATAAAAAGGGCTTTTTTGGATATGTCCGCAGCAAAAGGAAGAAGAAGGAAACAGTAGGGCCACTGCGTGCAGAAGATGGCAAAATGCTAACAGGGGACAGAGAAAAGGCAGAATTACTCAACACCTTCTTTGCTTCAGTCTTCTCAGAAAAGGCAAAAGGTGCTCAACCGAAGGATAATGGAGCAGAAGACAGAATAGGGGAATTTCAGCACAGAATAAGTAAAGAGATAGTACAGGAATACTTGGTTAACCTAAATGAATATAAATCTCCAGGACCAGATGAACTACATCCTAGAGTATTAAAAGAACTAGCAAATGTAATATCAGAGCCATTGGCAATAATCTTTGAGAACTCCTGGAGAACAGGAGAAGTCCCAGCAGACTGGAGGAGGGCAAACGTTGTCCCCATCTTCAAAAAGGGAAAAAAAGAGGATCCCAACAATTATCGTCCAGTTAGTCTGACATCAATTCCAGGAAAGGTGCTAGAGCAGATCATTAAGCAGAGAGTCTGCGAACATTTAGAAGCCAATGCCATAATCACAAAAAGCCAACATGGGTTTCAGAAAAAGAAGTCATGCCAAACAAACCTGATCTCTTTTTTTGATAAAATTACCAGCTTGGTAGATGAAGGGAATGCTGTGGATATAGTATACCTCGATTTCAGTAAGGCCTTTGACAAGGTTCCCCATGACATTCTTGCAAACAAGCTTGCAAAATGTGGGATAGACAAGTTAACTGTTACATGGATTTGTAATTGGTTGACTGGCCGAACTCAAAGGGTGCTCAACAATGGCTCCTTTTCATCCTGGAGAGAAGTGACCAGTGGGGTGCCACAGGGCTCTGTCCTGGGCCCAGTGCTATTCAACATCTTTATTAACGATTTGGATGACAGAATTGGGGGCATACTTATCAAATTTGCAGATGACACTAAACTGGGAGGAGTAGCTAATACCCCAGAGGATAGGATCAAAATTCAAAATGACCTGAATAGACTAGAAAGCTGGGCCAGTGCTAACAAAATGAAATTCAATACGGAGAAATGTAAGGTTCTGCACTTAGGGCGGAAAAATGAAATGCACAGATATAGGATGGGGGACACCTGGCTGAACGAGACCACATGTGAAAGGGATCTAGGAGTCCAAGTAGACCATAAGCTGAACATGAGTCAACAGTGTGATGCGGCAGCTAAAAAAGCCAATGCAATTTTAGGCTGCTTCAATAGAAGCATAGTTTCTAGATCAAGGGAAGTTATAGTGCCACTCTATTCTGCTTTGGTCAGGCCCCACCTGGAATACTGTGTCCAGTTCTGGGCACCACAATTCAAAAAAGATGTGGAGAAACTGGAGCATGTCCAAAGGAGGGCAACTAAGATGGTGAAGGGTCTGGAAACCATGCCCTATGAGGAACGCCTTAGGGAGCTGGGGATGTTTAGCCTGGAGAAGAGAAGGTTAAGAGGTGATATGATAGCCCTGTTTAAATATTTGAAGGGATGTCATATTGAGGAGGGAGCAAGCTTGTTTTCTGCTGCTGCAGAGACTAGAACGCGGAACAATGGATGCAAACTGCAGGAAAAGAGATTCCACCTCAACATTAGGAGGAACTTCCTGACAGTAAGGGCTGTTCGACAGTGGAACACACTCCCTCGGAGTGTGGTGGAGTCTCCTTCCTTAGGGGTCTTTAAGCAGAGGCTGGATGGCCATCTGTCAGGGATGCTTTGACTTGGAGTTCCTGCATGGCAGGGGGTTGGACTGGATGGCCCTTGTGGTCTCTTCCAACTCTATGATTCTATGATTCTATCTATGATTCTATACATATATTGTGACCCTCCTGCCTTGCTGCCCAACTGAAGTGGTCTAATGCTGGTCTAAAAGATCAGGATAAATTGTCAAACTTTAGTATGCCTCCACAGTCTTGAAGGATCTCTTGCCCTTCTGCAATTCACCCTGTAACTCTATTGCATTAAAAATTCTAGGCTGTTGTCACCTCCTAGTGATCTCACTTGGTCAAATTGTGGTAGGGCAAGAAAAAGGACGCTGCCTGAGATTTCTGAAACTAGGATTTTCCATTCACTCTTTTGATGTAATATGTGAAGACCCAAACATTTGTGATATTTCAACACTTTGTTCAGGGTTGGAGGAGATGTTACTTTTCAGGTTTGCAAGCATCTCCTGTCCTTTTTTTAAAAAAAACAAAGTAGACAATTTAATTACAAAACAGAATGTTTCATTCTAAACCTTAGCATTGAATCGAACAGAATTTTCAAGCATCTTGCTATTCTGGGGCTATTTGATCTTACAGTTCTTGGGAATTTAGACACATTTATCTTACACTTGAACTAGATCTTTATTCTTTTCCTGTAGATCACAGGTGGCATCCTAGAGTTATAGAGTTGGAGAAGACCACAAGGGCCATCTAGTCCAATCCCTTGCCATTGAGGAACACATAATCGAAGCACTCTCAACAGATAGCCATCCAGCCCTTGTTAAAAAAGCAAAACTACAAAGGAATAGGCTCCGCCACACTCCAGGGCAGTGTATTCCTGTAGTTGTTATCTCTAGGAAGTTCTTCTATCATTGAGGTGGAATCTTTTTGCCTGTAGTTTCAATCAATTGTTCTAAGTCCTATTCTCTGGAGTAGCAGAAAATAAACTTTCACATTTTTTAATAAGCCATCTTTTAACATATTTAAACATGATTCTATGATTCTATGTTGAATCTTAACCTTCCCTTCCTCAGCTAAACATACCCAGTTCCCTTAGCTGCACCTCATTGGGCATGGTTTCCAAACTTTTTACCATTTTGGTTGCCCTTCTTCAAATTGACTTTGATTTATACTGAAACTTTCCTCGAGTTTTGCTGGCAACTGGTTTGTCATTGTTAATTTCTAAGGGTAATAGTGACTTGCCCAAGAAGATATCCAGTGAGTTTACATGGCTGAGAGAGGATTCAGACTCTGGGCTCCAAGAGTCCTAGTACAACACGAAGACCACTACATAAGAATTTGTTGTTGTGTGCTTTCAAGTCTGATGACCTAAGGTAACATTAAGGTGAACACAGGGTTTTCTTGAGATACCATTTGCCATTGCTATCCTTTGAATCTGAGAGAGTGTAACTTGCCCAAGGTCACCTGGAGGGTTTCATGGCCGACTGGAGATTTGGACCCTGTTCTCCAGAGTCATAATTTGCTGTCATTGTTAACTGTGCTTGAGTAGACTTTGATGAATGGTGACTCTGTGGATGAAACATCTCCAAGACCCCCTTACCTCTTTGCTCAGGTCCTGCAAGCCCAGGCCTGTGGTCTTTTTGACTGAGTCTAAGCATCTGGTCTTCTCTTTCTACTGCCTTCCACCTTTCCCAGCATCATTGTCTTTTGTAATGATTCATTTTTTGCTCATGATGTAGCCAAAGCATGACAGCCTCAATTTAGTCATCTTGGCTTCCAGAGAAAGTTTAGCCTGATCTGTTTGTCTCCTTGACTGTTCATATTATTCTCAGTACTTTTCTCTAGCACTATATCTCAAATGAGTTGATTTTCTTCCTATTGGCTTTTTCACGGTCCAGCTTGTACATGTGTATATGGTGATAGAGAAATACAGTGACTTGGACTAGCCTCATTTTAGTGTTAATATCTTTACACTTTAAGATCTTGTCCAGTTCTTTCATGCCTGCCCTTGCCGATCATAGTTTTCTTCTGATTTCTTGACTGCAATCTCTGTTCTGGTAAATATTTGAACCAAGGTACGGGAAATATTTGACTATTTCAATTTCCTCATAGTCTAGAATGAACACTTGTATGTATTCCATGGTCATTATTTTTGTTTTTTTTTAAATGTTCAGCGTTAATGCAGCCTTGGCACCTTCCTCCTTGACTTTCTTCAGTAATTGCTCCAGGCCTTTGTTTCTACTAATAGCATTGTGTCATCTGTGTATCTTCAATCCTTCAGTCTTCACTCCTTCTGCCCTTGAGTCCCAGCCTTCTCTGTGTACAATATTTTCAGCGTGTGGATTGAATAAATAGGATGGTAGAATGCATCCTTGCCTGACCCCTTTTCTGATTTGGAAGCATTCTGTTTCTCTGTTTTCTGTTATGACAATAGGCTGTTGTTGTGAGTACAGCTTACACGTCAGGACAAGAAGGTAATGTGACAGTCCCATTCCTCTAAGTGTAAGGCATAGCTTTTCATGATCTATGCAGTCAAAGAGTCATAATCCAATGTTCAAACCACTACAGTACTCTGGTTCTTTCATGATAACTTTGTTGTTGTTGTTAGCAACTGCCCTCAAGTCAACTTTGAGTCATGAGTGAGACACCTCCAAGCCCCCTTGTTCTCAGTTGTTCTCAGTTGTCCTTGAGGTTCAGGACTGTAGCCTCCTTGATTTAATCTATCCATCGAAAATGTGACCTTCCTGTCTTTCTGCTACCCTCCACCTTTCCTAGCATTATTGTCTTTTCCAGTGATCCATGCCTTCTCATGAGATGACCAAAGTACGACAGCCTCAGTTTAGTCATCTTGGCTTCCAGGGAGATTTCAAGTTTGAACTGCTCTTGTACCCATTTGTTTGACTTTTTGGCTGTCCATGGTGTTCTCAGCACTCTTCTCCAGCACCACATCTCAAAGGCATTGGTTTTATTTTTATTTGCTTTCTTCAGTGTCCAGTTCTCATACTTTACATGGTGATGGGGAAAGCAGTGGCTTGGACTATCCTTATTTTAATGTTCAGTTTAGTACCTTTGCATAGCTGCCCTAGTTCTTTCATAGCTGCCCTTCTCAGTCCTAATCTTCTGATTTCTTCCCTTTTTTCTGGTCAATTATGGATCCCAGGTATGAGAAATCTTTGGAGTTTATCACATGGGAGGAATTTCTCTCAATTGCAGATGGAGCCAATTCGCAATTACGTGAATTCGCTAGTTTATATGAAATCTGATTGCATTCAGAATGCATTCAGAATGACTTCCCATTTCCCGAAAATAATCCCCCATTGCACAAAATTGCATGAGATACTCTAATACGCAATTACGTGAAACCCCATGACTGCATTTGGAATGACTTCCCATTGCCTGAATTTGCGTGAGATACATTCATTCGCAATAACATGAAACCCCATGATTGCTTTCGGATTGTCATTGTATTATACCCCAAATTCCATCGTATGATAAACTCCTTGACTATTTCTATTTCTTCATTGTTTAGACTAAATTTATTTAAATGTTGTGTGGTCATTTTTTAAAAAAATGTTAAGCAATATGCCTGCCTTTGCACTTTCTTCTTTAACTTTCCTTAGTAACTGTTCCAAGTCTCCATTGTTTTCTGCTAGTATTTCTGCTAGTTGTCTGCATATCTCAAATTCCTTATGTTCCTTCCTCCAATCTTCATTCCTTCTTCTTCCGAGTCTAAATCTGTGGGCTTGAAATCCAGATTTCCTATCACTGACATTAAAGATTTGTCACCTAATTCTGGCTGAGGCACCTTTGCTGTCATCACCTTGTGATCTTAGGTGAGAATTTGGGCAGGTGCTCAGGAAAAGATCAGAGAAATTTTAAACCCACTTTTTCTTCCCAAAATATTCCATGAAGTTATTTGGATTAATGCCAATGAGATCTTAGAAGAGGAAGCACTTTTGCTGTAAAATGCAAGTGCAAATTCCTTTAGTGAAATCTATCAGTATCTTTTTCCATCCTTGCAAAGTTAACTGATCCCACTCCGACTGCGTTCTTTTTTCAATTCTCTAGAGAGACTGTATATTCAAGATTATTGAGTTTTTATTTCTAAAGAGGACAGAGGTTTTATATGTTATGCCTTCTTATTGTCTTGATAACAATACTGACCATGCCTTAGCAGGAGGAAGAACGAACAACTGAGTACCTTTTGTGCTACAAACACTTTGTTGGAGATAGTTTCTTTGTGTGTATGTTTTAAAAAAAGCTACCTCCATAAATGTTATCCTTGAAATGGGCAAAAGAGATTACTTGCTATTGTTTTTCCAAAAGTCAAAACAAAACATTCCAGGAGGAACTAAGCCTGGGATTTCTCTCTCATTTTTAAAAATTTAGATTTAGCATCTAATTCTCCAAAGAAGATGAGTTGGTAAACATGTTTTTGGACAATTCGACGGAAATTGGAAGTATAATCCACTGGCAATCCGAATGCAATCATGGGATTTCACGTTATTGCGTATGAGTGTATCTCACTCAATTTCGGGCAAAAGAGAAGTCATTCCAAACACAATCATGGGTTTTACGTTATTGCGTATTAGAGTATCTCACACAATTTCGGGCAATGAGAAGTCATTTTCGGGAAATGGGAAGTCATTCTGAACGCATTCCAAAGGCAATTAGAATTCACGTAAATTTGCTAAACTAGCGAATTTATGTGAATTTGAATTGGCTCCATTCAAAATAGAGAGAAATTCCTCCCGTCTGATAAACTCCTTTGAGAGTGTAGTTATATGTGGTGGAAGTGAGGTCGAGGGGTTGGCATAATAAAATAGTTTCCATTGGGGGGAAATTATTGTAGTACAACTTCAAGAAGGAATATTAAGCTGAAATCTTCTACACATTAGTTTTCTATAGACAGTGTTTTACTTTTTTATGGGGAGGCATTCAATCCTTGGAAACTTTGCAAACAATTTTTAGAGGTACAGCCCAGACGCTGGTTTACTACTTCATCTGCTGTTTCTGAAAACTCGATTATGGCCATGGTCCTGGAAAACTATGGTGTCTATTTATGTTTACTGAAAAAAATAAATACTATTATTTTTAGTGGTGGCTTACTCCTGAAAATGATTTCATATATTAATAGACATATTGTAGCACTGTAATGTTATAATTTTTGGAAGAAAAATTCAAACAAATATATATACACTATTCTAAAAGATGTAGAAATATAAAATATGTAGAAGTTAAGGTGGGGAAAGAAGTTGGGAAGACAATATGATGTAAACAAATATGTAAAAGAGAATTGTGTTGGATTATGTTCTTGATAAAAAACCAGTAAGAATTAAAGTTAAAAGTAAATAAATAAATGTGGCATCAGATTTGATGGATTGCAGCCGATATTGTCAGATGCCATTCTATGCAGGTTTTTATAACAAAATGTTCATGGTCTCAATGGAAAAAAAATGTAACTGATGACACAGAACTAAAACAACCTATGGAAATTTAAACACTGAAATTGGTAGGTTACATGAAACAAATGGATAGCAACGGAAATATGGTATCTTGAGACTGGATATCATACACATAATTAAAGTTTTCATTTCATTGATGGAGTATGCTTTAAAAGATTCCAAGAATTTCATTATTTGTTGTGGCGGACCATAAGGAGAATTACTTAGCTTTGAGTAAACAACAAATGGGTACCACATTTCTTCAAAAGCATTGTATTTACTGTAACCTCTAAGCTCAGCTTTAAGGAAGTCTCATAAAGAAGCATTTTGCTGATCTCATGAATTTCATTCTCTTCATAATTTTTTTTTAAATTTAGTGAAGAGTGAAGGATCCAATTTGCAATTACATGAACATGGAGTAGAATTGGCATTAGAGTAATTTTGACAAACGGGCATGTGATCCCTCCAAAAGTTAGGCTCAATTTCAATAAATTTGATGCAGTGGGCTAGGCTTCGAGATATACGAAACAGCAGTTGTTTTGCTTCGTTGGGTGTTTAAAACCCTGAGCATCAACTAAATTTACCTGGTTTATTTTTTAAAAAAAGTTTGGTAGAAGCCTTTCTTTTACGGCATAAAAGCAAGTTAGAAATCTCCACCTAACACAGTCTCCCCTTCTGCAAAGTGAGTAAAGAAAGAGGGAAAACTAAGGACAAAAACAATTTGACCATAATGAAGTCGAAGGCTTTCATGGCTGGCATCCATAGTTTTTTGTGGGTTTTTCGGACTCTGTGGCCATGTTCTAGAAGAGTTTATTCTGGACGTTTTGACCGAAGATGCCAGTCACAGATGCTGGCGAAACGTCAGGAATAAACTTTTCTAGAACGTGGCCACATAGGCTGAAAAACCCACAAAAAACAGTTTGACCATAGTTGGGCTAATAGTAGGAAGTCAAAGTAATGTTCCAATTTCTCTAGCATTGCTTTTACTAAAATAAATTGGCCATTTTAATCTTGAAGCATATTGTCCATTAACAGAGAACAGTTAGCATCAAGCAGAATTGCAATCCCTCCCCAAGACCTAGTATTTTCCCCTGCATAGAATTATTGATTAAATGTAGGATATTTAAGAGCTATTTCTGCTTTTCTGTATAAATGTGTTTCTTATAGCATCACTCGGTTGGGATTCAGCTTTTTCAATAGTTTAAGAATCGACAGTGTTTACCTGGATTTACGTTAAGTGATGCTATTATCATTTATATTGGGCCAGCATGGTGTATGGTTTGAGCGTTGGACTATGATCCTGGGAAACCAGTTCAAATCCCCACTCAGCCGTGGAAACCCGCTGGGTGACCTTGGGCAAGTCACACTCTCTCAGCTTTAGGGGAAGGCAATGGCAAACCTCCTCTGAACAAACTTACCAAGAAAATCCCATGATAGGGCCTCCTTAGGGCTGGCAGAAGTCGGAACTGACTTGAAGGCACACAACAACAACATACCGTTTATATTAAGTGATACTAAATTAATATCAGCCATAACACAAGACAACAGAAAAAGAAGAGGAGGAGTGGCGTGCCCACCAGAGCTTTGAAGGTAAGCCATCAAGTTCAATTTGATCCTTTGGTACCAAACTAAACGACATGTAAAACAACAAAACTAACAGGCTTAAACATACCTAAATAAACTATAGAACCTCCTTTTTGGGCTGGAAGAAATGCCTTCCATCGTCGAATCCCTACAGCTCAATCCGCTTGGAAGTACAGTAGAGTCGCGATTATCCGACATTCGGTAATCCGACATTCCGGATTATCCGACCTCAGATGAATTAGGACTTTTCATAGTGATTTCAAGGCTTTTCTTGGACCCTCTGGATTATCTGGCATTTTCGGTTATCCGACTATCAGCTGATCCCGTTTATGTCAGATAATTGGGACTCTACTGTAGTAACATTTGGGGTTCTATTTCCCACCCAACACATATTATAGATAAATATGTTCTAAATGCCATCATAAACATTTGAGAGTAATACATGAAAGCAATAGTTAATATTTATCGCTTTCAAAAAAACCCATATTGAAAGTTTTTTTTAAAAATCATTAGAGATACAAGGTCAAGCTTCCACGCATACCTAAATTTTACATAGCACTTTAGAAATACAGAGTTGTAGGTTGTTATTCCACGTTGTTGTTGATCATATGAATTCACCAATAGAAAGCGACAGACCTTTTTATTCACTACATAGTAAGACTCTGAAAGAGGTTATTAGTCCATTTTTAAGGAACTCTTTAGAAATCTGAAAAACTGTACTTGCCTCTAGCCCATCTCCATTCTTCCCCTTTGTCTCCTGACTTTTGTTTTAGAGAACCCAGCATAAAATAAAGGATGGGAGAGATGGGATTTTTAGAATAAGAGATCCGTTTATTCAGGGAAGGTGATGCTCCACATTTGTTGACTACTTTTGAATTACTGTGTAATGAAACTGATACATTTCCAAAAGAAACTGTGGCCAAAATTTACAAATACCTGTAGTTAGGAAGATCGATTTATGGTGGCACTGGATATAAAACATATATGGGAAACAGGAAACAAATCTCAAATGACTAGTCTCATCTTTGGATCTCTTTGCCTTTTCTTTCGTGAGAGCAATATGTTGGAGGTTTGTGGCTTCAAGAGTGCTTATATTAATATGTGACTTCAATGCCCTATTGTGCAGGATGTTTGGACTCAAATGTTAAAAGAGATATCCATAATAACTAAGCCAAAAAAAAATACTGTGTGGGTTTGATGTTATTATGCCTCTTATTAAAGACAACAAGAAATTTCAATACAGAGAAGTTATTACTTTTCTTATAGTTCCTGGTGGAATGACCATTGAGAAACAATGGAAATAAACTTTAATCCCTTTAGATGACTGATGGGGAAATGTTTGGGACTCCCTGCTTTTGGACAGTTTTTCACACAATATGAAGGTGATTAAATGCCTTCTCAATAATGACACTTTTATCACATCTTGGTCTCCCTATATATAGACTATATCAGTTGTAAATGAATGCTGGTCCCTTGCACCGACTATCCATCAAAGCCCCTTCTGGAAGGATATTTTATTGTGTACTAATACCGCTGGTGTCCCACCTTAAGCATAACCTTCTAATGTATTCTTTATTCTTATTGTATTCCATTTATTGGATTCTCAACTTTGACTAGTATCAATATATATATATATATATATATATACAAGGTTTGTTTTATATATATATATATATATATATCAGCTAGCCAAGAAAAACTCCAGAGCAAAAGCAAGACAATGTTTGAAATTAATGTTTGTCTTTATGGCGCACTAGCTGTGCCAACCACTTTCTTCAGTTGCAGGTGTAGCATTTTGCAGAGGCGTTGCATTTTTAAAGTGGTTTTGGAGCATATTTTAAGTGGTTTTAGAAGACGTTATCACACAGGGCTTTTAAACTGCCCTAAAAAATGGGAAAAGAGTGCCTTTGGCAATAACCTATCTCCTGGCGCTGTCTCCTCCTCGTTGCTGCCTTATCCTCGAAGCATTGCTTTCCATTGTTGAAGAAAACCTGTCAATAACAAGAGAAGTGTTATCACATAGATAGATAGATAGGATAAGGGCTGACGAAAGTGTACAGGACCAGCAATAGCTCCATTGCACTATTGAAGAGAGGTGCAATAGATGTATGCATTTCCTTTCATTAATGTGAATAGCGAGAATAGAGGCCCTGTAATAAAGTCCATAGTTGCAGTAAAAAACATATCCACATGGTGTATTGCCAATTTGAGGGGGGAAACTCCATGGAATATTATTCATGACTGTCTCAAAGTCACAGTTGACTGTTAGAATTTGCTTCTCTGCCTCAGTGGGTCTGAAGAAACCTCTTGCAATGTACTAATATTTTAGAGCTTTGAAAAGTGGAGCTGCTGTTTCCCCTAAATTTTTCTCATGCATCATGCAATTTTTTGTATAATTTTATCACCTCCGTTTTAAGCACAGCGTGATTTTCGGACTCACTGAGCGTACTTAACCATTTTGAGGTTTGTTGTTTTCCCCGGCAAAGAAGAATGCTTGTTGTTCAGGGGTGTTGTTGCATTGGCTAGAGCTGCGCTTAAATCTTGTTGGATTTCAGATCTCATTTGCTGGAGCATGTCTTTTCATGTTTCCACTGGTTCAGTATTTTGTGGCAGATTTCTGTCTTCCCAATTTCCTTTCCGTTTCCATCTTTGGAGGCCCAAATGGCATGCATTGGCTATTGCATAACATTTCAGCCTCCAAAGATGGAGATAGATGTGACAGTGTAGGGTGGTCTTGCAGCATTAAAAAAGAGGTCAAGTCACAATCAAGTAGCTCTGAAACTCCTTCTTTCATTCCCTAGTAGAATAATAGTATACAGCTTTTTACTGTATATACTCATGTATAAGTCTAGAAATGTTAGTCAAAAAATTGACCCAAAAAACCAGAGTCATGGGTCAAAGTAAGTACTGTGTCTTAACTCTTATTTAAAAGAAGGAACCATCCCTTGGTGAAAAGCAAGAGTATAATCTGTCCTGGAAGCAATGAGCCCATCTACTCTCTCATCCATCCAGCTTTAAGAGTAAGCACAAAGAGTTATGTCTGCTGGAATTTTGTAAGTTCTTTGACACTGTTTTGCTTTGCTTCATCCTTTAGATCCTTTGCTATACATTCCTAAATTTTACCCTCGACTTATCCACGGGTCATATCGTAATCCACAATTTTGACCCCAGAACCTACTCTTGACTTAAACATGAGGTCGACTTATAGTCGCGTATATACGGCATTTAAAGTTTTTGTGGCTTATCAGTAAATTAGAATGTGAGCGGGCTGCAGAGATAGAAATTATGTGCCCATCTCGGAGGGCAGAAAGTCATGCCTGCTGCACAATTTTTTGATTTTCTGCAAGTAGACTACTACCGCAAAGTAACCTTGGCACATAGTGGGATTAGGGGGGACTGCAGTAATTTAGACAGCACTTAAAGGGAAGATAGGCAAGAAAGATGGAGCATAAATCAAGAGATGCTTGAATACTTCCATCTTGGTGAGTTGTTATAGGAAGCAACCTGATCCACACCACTCAGATTAATGTGTAAAATAGAATCCACCAGATTTAACTATTTATCTTTTTGCCTATATATATATATATATATATATGAAGTTGGATTGTTTTAAAGATTGTTGTTTTTTAGGATTAACTGACCCAAGTGGATCCCATTTTGGAAGAAAGGTGCAATATAGATCCAATAAATAAATAAATGTAAATAAGAGAAGATGCAAGGACAAAATGTTGTTTTATAAAACGTGTTTGTTGTATGGTAGACATTAAAAGAATTAATTTTAACTATTGATTTCCGCCCCTACTATGTGTATGCAAAATAGTGTTTATTACCAGGTGAACCAATGTCTTTGAATCATACGAATGGACTTGATGTAGGGCTAAGAGACTGGCATAGTAGGTCAGGAAGTCTGCTCATGGAAGAATATATGTCCCATGAGAGGGTTCAGCATCCTATCCCTCATCTCTGTTTTGACAGATTGCTTTGTACAATGTAATTGATGCTGTTGCTCAGAAGGTTCTCCTTTTTCATCGGGTCATTTTATTATTTATAACACAGAGTGAATGGATTTCCCCCTGGCTGGAACCAAAGCAGAGCTTCCCATAAAATGGTTTTCTTCATTCACCGAAGCCAAAGTGTATTCCTATTGCTTCAACACTGGGTGTGTGAGAGAAGCTCAGCAACTTGATCCTGGATGGAAGAGAAGCCATTTTAATGGGAAATAAATCTCATATTTCCAGAATTTTGTCCCATCCTACACAAGCATCTATAAGAACTATACGTATATATGGTGATATCACAGAACAAATACAATTCATGCAGACATCCAGGCCATTTCAAAATGTATAAGGACACTAGGTTGTGCTACAGAGGGATACTGTGTAGAGTAGGTCCTGTCAAAGAACCAAAGTTTGGAAAAAGTATGGGGGGTTTATGAGACCCAATGTAGCATGGTGTAGTGGTTTGAGTTTTGGACTATGACTTTGGAGACCAGGGTTCGATTCCTGGCTTGGCCATGAAACCCACTGGGTGATCTTGGGCAAGTCACACTCAGCCTTAGGCAATGGCAACCCCCTTGTGAACAAATCTCACCAAGAAAACCCATGACAGGTTCACCCTTAGGGTCCCCATAGGTAGGAATCAACTTGAAGGCACACAATAACAATTACAACTGTTACATGTACTACTACAACAAGGAGCCCTGGTGGCACAGTGGAGGAGCCCTGGTGGCTCAATGTTTAAATGCTGATACTACAAACATTCACAGCCACAAGGTTGTGAGTTCGATCCTGCAGAGCTCCAGGGTCCACTCAGCCTTGCATCTTTCTATAAGTTGCTAAAATGAGTCCCCAGCTTGATGGGGGCAATTAGCTTACACTTCGTAAACCACTTAAGTCCACCGATAAGTAGTACAGTGGTCCCCCGGGTTACGAAGGTAATCCGTTCCGGATTACCTTTCGTAACCTGGAAGTCTTCGTTTCCCGGGGGACCGCTATTTCTGCCGGACCGTGCGGCCGATTTAAAGGGGTCGCACGGTTTTTCTTATTCGCATCGTGGGGGATCCTTCGGATCCCGGGGATGTTTTTTGGTCCCGCCGGTTTCGGGTCCCGGGGATTTCGTTCCCCGGGGGATTCGTAAACCGGGGGACCACTGTATAGAAATGTACTTGATATTGGTATGTGAAGAATTTATTTGCATTACAGCTCATGAAACTGATTGATTTTGATTGAGATAAAGCGGTATAGAAATGTACTCGGTATTGCTATGCGGAGAGTTTATTTGCATTACAGTTCATGGAACTGATTGATTTTGATTGAGCTTTCCTGCATGGCAGGGGGTTGGACTGGATGGCCCTTGGGGTCTCTGCCAGCTCTAGTATTCTACGATTGCACGATTCTGTGAACTCCTGTGCAAATATAACTACTGGGATGCACTATATAAGGGAATCCGGGGAACATGGTCCAAAAATGTATGTTTTCAAACGTCCTTGAAGTCCCATATGCCTAGGAGATCAAAAGGCATGTTTCATTTTTGGAGCTGGAATCTTGTTTCTTGTTGAGATCCCTCCAGAGGGGAGGAACAGGGCAATTTCCCCTGCCATCCAGATGATTTGTATAGCGGCACATCTTACCGTCTCCCCTTCTGCCCATCCAGACTTGAGCCAGCTATCTCTTTAATGAGGGCCTGCCTTGTGCCTTGGTCAGCTAATTAAAGAGACCATGCCAGTAAGCTGTGGCACCAGGTTGACGGTAGGGAGGCTTTTCTGAGCAGGATGTGGAGGGAAGAGGGATCACGCTGGCAGCAGCTGCTTGGCTGGGGGCCCTGCCGATTCAGTTCACCCCCACAGAGCAACTGGAAATGGAAGATCGGGTTTTAAAAACAGTTATAAATACTACTTGAAGAGCTGATGCAACCTCAGCAGCCAAAGCGAGGTGTTTAAGAACAGGAGACTTGTAGCTGAGAGGCTAAGACTTCGTCTGTCTCCCACCACAGTCTGTTTTTCCCTCTCCTGTTTCCAAAGTCTGCCGTTTACTTTATACGCAGTTATATAGCGCGTAAAAATAAACTGTCCTTTTCTATTTCCAGATGCACACACACATACACACACACACACACATAATACAGACAGCGGTAGGGAGCAAGTTGCATTTTGTTAGATCCAGGTCCTTGTCTTCTACTTTTTTGTTTCATTGAAGGGATTTACATCCTGCCTTTCTCCCAAAATGGGATTTATTTTGAGTATCCTAACTTCAGGCAGTTGCAGTAGTAAAATTTAAAGTGATTGAAAAGGGTTAATGAGTATCTGTTGTATAGAAAAAAGTATTGCTGACTTATACAGTAGAACAGGTATAAGTTGTATATGTAGTATATCTAGAAACAATTTTTTTTGATTGCTTCAAATTCTTTTAATGGGCCATATTACAGTATTTAAATGTCACTATGATTTTGGTGTTGGACCAGGACTCTAAGAAGGCCAGCATGGCATAGGAGTTTGGCTATTGGGCTATGACTCTGGAGATCAGGGTTCAAATCCCAGCTCAGCCATGAAACCCATTGGATGACCTTGGCGAAGTCACATGCTCTCAGCCTCAGGGGAAGGCAATGGTAAACCTCCTTGGAACAAATATTGTCAAGAAAATGCCATGATATGGTTGCATTAGAGCATGAAATGACTTGAAGGCACACAGCAACAACAATAGGACTCTAAGAGACCAGCATTCAAATCCCTCTCAAGTCAGGGAAACCCTCTGAGTGAAGTTGGGCAAGTCATACTCTCTCAGCCTAAGAGGAAGGCAATCCCAAACTAGTATAACCCTAGAAGAGGATATCTATAACTCAGAGTCAGCTTGAAGGTATGTAGCAATAGACATTTAGGTGAAAAAAATGATCCAAAAAAGCTAACTCGACTTATTCACGGATCAATGTACATAGTGTATCTTAACTTTTATTTAAAAGAAGGAACCATCCCCTGGTAAAAAGCAAGAGTATAATCTATCCTGGAAGCACTGACTCCCTCTACTCTCTCATCCATTCAGCCTTAAGAGAAGCACAAATCCTGCTGGAATTTTGTAAATTCTTTGACATTGTTTTGCTTCGCTTCATCCTTCAGATCCTTTGCTTTATGTCCCTAAGTTTTACCATTGACTTGTCCATGGCAAAATCCATAATTTTGGCCCCAAAACGTCCCCACGACTTATCCATGAAGTTGATTTATGGTCGAGTACATATGGCAATTCCACTTCCAAGATATTGTTGTGTGCATCTGCTGATGTTAGTCGGTCAAGGACTTACTTTCTCTTTCCTATGCAGTCCCCATGCATCCTGGGACCTCTTCCAAAGCAGAGTTTCAGGTGGTTAGTAGGGATGTATTGAGAGCAGAGAAAGAAAACATCACTGTTGGGTGAGCAGACTCTGGAGAGGGAAGGAAATCACATCCTTGTAGATCCACTGATGGAAGTTTTTCCATCAGTTTATATCACAAATTAGATCTTGTACCATGCTTTATGGGTTGCATCATTATTTTGTTGTTGTGTGTGTGCAGAATATATACTCTTTATAATTTGTCCCTAATAACTGTGTGTGCAAAAGTCAAATAAGAGGCATCAAAATATTTCCTTATGTATATGTCTAACAATTTACTGAAATTGGGAAAAAAAGCTGAAAAACTGGTATGACCGAACATTTATCTTGAAGTTCAAAAGACATCTTTTGAAGGGTGCAAGGGGCTATGAGGTATTTGGTGCTGTACCTGCTAAGTTGGAAAAGAACCCTAAAACTTCATCCACACTGCAGAACTAATCCAGGTTGACACTGCTTTAACTGCCATGGCGGAATACTATAAAACTGTAGTTTTGTGAGACATTTAGCCTTCTCTGACAGAGAGCTCTGAGGCCACAACCAACTAGGTTTCCCAGAATTCCATAACATTCCGCCATGGCAGTTAAAGTAGTGTCAAACTGGATTATTTCTGCAGAGCGGATGCAGACCTGGTCATAGATAGGTAGTGCCTGAAATCACTGAGGTAGATGGGAGAATAAAACAAGTACTGTCTACTGCTTATTTTGCTCAGGCGGTGCCCAGTTGCTTTGAATATATACCAATACTCTTGTATCAGAAGTATTTTCTAGGTGTATGGTGGCAGTGAGATTGCATGCATATTTCCTTTGGAGAGTGATTTGTTCAAATGTGGGAAGAAAGGGAGGTGTATTGTCTACAAGTAGGGCTGTGGGTGGGTGCAGAATGATACAGCAAAGTGTATGCATCTGTAGGTTTCTTTTCTCCCACACTTTCCCCTGCCTTTTGATGCCCTCTGAGCATGTCCTGGGCAATTTGGTTTTGGGAAAGTACTGAAGGATGTATGATTATACTTTTAAGAAGACAGTGGCCGGAACATGGACCATGGGCCCTATGCACCCAAAGCCCCTTTGATGGATTTTCAGTACAGCTGTACTCTCATGTCCTCTTTTACATCACCATTTTTCACTCACAACACTCCTTTATTCCCTCTAGAACGGTGATTTCCAAACTTTGGTCCTCCAGTGTGTAGCAAAATCTTGTAGCACCTTGCAAACCAACTGAAAGAAAGAAGTTGGCAGCATGAGCTTTCGCAGACTTCAGTCTATTTCCTCAGATGCATTTAAGTAGATTGAAGTGTAGGAAAACTCATGCTGACAACCTTTTTCTTTCAGTTAGTTTCAAAGGTGCTACAAGATCTCTCTACATGCCGATTCTACAGACTAACACGGCTATATCTTTGAATTTGGTCCTCCAGGTATTTTGGACTTCACCTTCCAGAATTCCTGACTGTTGGCCAAGGTGGCTGGGGCTTTTGGGAGCTGAAGTCCAAAATACCTGGAGGACCAAAGTTTGTGATTTTCTGCAGAATGTGTATGTATATTTTGTAGTGTCCTGTCTTATCCCCCATCCGCCAGCTGTTTTTTGGGGGGTTTGTTTGCTTGTTTGGTCAAAACTGGAGCAATTTCCAGTGACCATGGGTTTCAAAGAAAGACCTGGATCTGAAACAGCTCAAGAAAATAGCAAAATGCTCCCCTCCCTAGTACATCTATGTATGCGTTGTTTGCCTTCAAATTGTTTCTAACCTATGGTGAGCCCATTATTGGGTTTCTTGCCAAGTTTTTTCAAAGGAGGTTTGCCATTGCCTTCCTCGGAGGCTGAGAGAGCATGACTTGCCCAAGGTCACCCAGTGGGTCTCCACAGCCAAGGAAAGAGTCAAACTCTGCTTTCTAGAATCGTAGTCCAATGTTGAAACCACTATGCAGCACTAGCTCAGGAGATGTATTTAAAAATAAGTAAGTAAACCGAGGGTTTTAAAAATTAAAAATAGGCTGGGGGAATTTGGGGTGCTGTGGCTTTCAGAGACCCAATACACTCTGCTTCAGGGGCACCTATAATACCCCCATTTGCTTGTTTCGGAGGTTAGGCCCAAGTGAAAAGGTGTCATATTCCATGGAAAGAAAATTGCTCAGAAAGGAAGACGATAAATTATTAGGTAGCTCCCCTGATAAGCTCCGCTTTTCCTTCCCACTTCGCGAGGCCAGTCATGTAAAGTTGGAACAGGGGATTTGGATGGATGTGCAGGGCCCATTTCAGCCGCCCCCTGACTTTGGTGACAAAAATACAAAACGTAGTTCTGTGATTCAGAGAATGCAATAGAACAGGAACCTTGGGTAACATGTGAATTTAATGCAATTCACTTGCATGAATAAGACTCCCTGTATGACTACAATTACTAATAAAAGCACGTATCTCGATAAGCAGAGTAATTAGCACTGTCTGCTCTCAGTGATCCATCCCACCATCTAGCAAAGAGAGAAACTCTAGCCCAAAGACTGGTGTTGTGGGGGAGCAATCTCCTGTTACGAGGAGAGAACTGTGACTAGCACTGAACAAATGAGCATTTCAGTAATATTTGCTTGGTGTAGCCGCACCAAGAGTCCTTTAGGTGTCGCACTGTAACAGAAAGTCCGGCAGCAGAAACCTATGTGTGTCGTTCACTATCGGCACCCTCATCTAGCTTTTCGAAGACTTTGGTTGCATCTGGGTTTTTTTTTTGGGAGGGGAGGGATCATACATAACTGTGATTGCAGCATCTTCCGGCATGTGGATGGAATCCTAGTAATGGCATGATAAGAAAAACCTGGGGCAAGTTTTAGTTAAAGTAAATGTGGTGAGTTGAAAGGAGGTAGCAGACTCTGGAGAGTTTAATTTTTTGCTCTTTCCAAAGGTGATGTGTTTACCTCTGTTTTCACGACCTGCCGCCACTGAACATCATGTCTCTTTTTTTTCCATTCTCTTTTTCTGTTCATCTCAGCAATAATTGCTTTCTCTTCTCCAAGGAGTTGTGTATGATTTTGTGACATGGATGGCTGTTTCCCCCCCCCCCCCTTTCCATTCTGATAATGCAGTTACCTCCAAAGCTTGGGATCTCATATGTAATGCAGGCACATGGTTCACATTGGTGCGTGGAAGCTTTTGCAATACACGCTCACATGTTCTGGCACTATTAAGATCCTCCTAGACTAGGCAGTTTATCACACGATGGAATTTGGGGGTATAATGCAATGGCAATCCGTACGCAATCATGGGGTTTCACGTTATTGCATATGAGTGTATCTCACACAATTTTGGGCAATGGGAAGTCATTGCGAATGCATGGGGTTTCACTTAATTGCATATAAGATTATCTCACGCAATTTTGGGCAGTGGGGGGTCATTTTTGGGAAATGGGAAGTCATTCTGAATGCATTCTGAACCCAATCAGATTTCACGTAAATTCGCTAAACTACCGAATTCACGTAATTGTGAATTGACTCCATTCGCAATTGAGAGAAATTCCTACCATGCGATAAACTCCTAAGTGATCAACTACACACAGGTAGGAGGCTGGATTAGTTTCCCAAGAGACCATGGAGGGTTGCACAACTTTACACTTACTCCCCCCATACAAAAATCAACATTTTGTCCCCAAATAACCTCTAGAGAACAAGAGAGGCACTTTCACCATGTTTAGGGTTATTCTTTTTATCAACATGCAGTGAGCGGGAGTCATTTTCTGTTCACTTTCCATTTCAAAAAATGCCCTTCTTAAGCCTATGTGGTGAAAATGCTCCCGAGAGGGCATTTTGGGGCAAAAAATGTTTCCCAAGAAGTTTGTAAAATTTTATTTGGCCCCTGGGGGGAGGACAGGAGGGCCTACAAAGAGATGGAAATGCTCCCATATCCGTAAAGGGCTTTTAGGTGCATTTTGGAGTCCTGGAGGGCTGCTTGCAATCCATGTAGACTTTCTACTTGAGATGACTCAGCTGGGTAAACCATGGGTAGACTTTTTAAACAAACAAACAAACAAAGCTTTTGTACTTTATATTTCCCATAATCCACATACCATTTAACACCATAGGTTTGCAACAAAGTCATGGAGAGCCAGTGTGATGTAGTGGTTTGAGTGTTGGATTAAAACTCTGGTGATCAGGGTTCAATTCCCTGCTCAAGCATTTTTTAAAAAAACTCACTGGGTGACCTTGGGCAAGTCACACACTCTCAGCCTCAGAGGATGGCAATGGCAAACCCCCTTTGAAGAAACATGCCAAGAAAATCATATGATGGGTTCACTTTAGGGTCACCATAAGTTAGAAATGGCTTGGAGGCACACAACAACAATCTAGACATGCGGATCTCCATGTGCTTTTCATATAAATTGGGATTAACGGCCTTGGTCCTATCAGTAATCCAACTAAAGCAGACTCATTGAACAGTGAATGAGTGTTTTAAGCTTGCCCCATGGAGTCAATAGGTACATTCCACTTAGGACATCCAATAGGACTCGGTACAAAATGTCCAGGTTTTTCCCACGTTTATTCCACTGATGAACAATACGTCTGGAATAAATCTAAACTGGATAATTATAAATTAGGTATCCATGCTGAGAAGCCATGTGTCCTGTATTCCGTTCTTTTAAAACCCTCCCTTCTGCCTTTACCGTTTACCTGTGACATTACAATACTTTATCATGCTGCTTGTTTCTCTTTCTTGGGCTGACACGGCTCTCTGTTGCTCCAGAAGACAGGACTCAAACCAAGGGCTGGAAATTGCAGAGAACCAGATTTTGACTAAACATTAGGATCATCTTACCAGCAATTGGAGAGTGAAATAGTTTGTCTCGGGAGGCTGCCAAGGAGGGTGGTAACCTCACTTTCATAGAGTTGGGTGGGACCCGGGAGGTGTTAGTATTGACTGGACAGCAACCTCAGGAATGCTGTTGATGCCTCGTGGTTGATGTTTTTTGTCTCATTTGATTAAAGGACTTCAGAGATACTTTCCAAGTCTTAGGATTTTATGTATTCCCTTCTCAAAGAAAGTATGGAATGATGTAAGCCAGACAGAAGATCCTTCCTAAACAAAACTATAGTTGTTCCATTTATGAAAAGATATATTTAAACATTGCATTTCTAGCAGTCATCAAGCTAAATTACTATGCACCGAGAAGGGCTGTGTTTTTTCCTCTCCTCACTACGCTAAAGTCTGCCTCGCTTTCTGTTTTCTCCGTGTACCTTGGCAATAGGTACTGTCTTACAACATTGCTTATATGTGGGTTAGGGCTGGCTGGCTCATTTTGTTCCTGTCCCAGCAATTCGAAGCATACTTGGTGAGAATAATTGGTCCAACCTCCAAAGCGTAGCCATCAGAGTAGAGGGATTTTTATGAGAGCTGGGCAGATGATTTAGCTCAAAGGGAAGAGATGTCTGAAGCTTTTGAATGGCAAAGCAAAGCAATGAAATATAACCGAGAATATCGGATCTTTGTAATAAATCGTCTGCCTGCTATAAGGTGACCTGCAATAAAGGTCTTTGGAGCATCTCTGATAGGCTTTGTAGTTTCACATGTTGTGCAAGTTGTAAACATACTGTGGTAGGATTGTTCTTTGCCCCCCTGACTTTTATAAGTTGCTTGGTAGACATTGATGTTCCTTGTTTTTAACCAATAGAGAGATGCGGGGAGCATTGTTTAGGGACATTTAGTTTAGATCTACAAGAATTAGGCATTTATGTCACTGCGTACTGCTAACTTCCAATGGGATTCCCAAACTTTGCTCTTCCTAAAGTTTTGGATTTCAGCTCTCAGAATTCTTGATTATTGGCCATGCTGGGTGGGGCTTTTGGGAGCTGAAATCCAAAACACCAAGTACCTTATCAGATGTTGGAAATTGGAAGTATAATCTAATGGCAATCTGAACGCAATCATGGGGTTTCACGTTATTGCGACTTAAAGTATCTCACGCAATTTCGGGCAAAAGGGAAGTCATTCTGAATGCAATTATGGGTTTTACTTTATTGCGGATTAAAGCATCTCATGCAATTATCGGGCAATGGGGGGTCATTTTCAGGTAATGGAAAGTCACTCTGAATGCATTCCGAACACAATTGGAATTCACATAAATTCTCTAAACTAGCGAATTCACGTGAATTCAAATTGGCTCAAATTGGCTCCATTCGCAATGAAGAGAAATTCCTCCCATCTGATAAGGTCCCAAGAGAACATCAAGAACAAAAATAATGATCATGGAACATCTACAAGAATTCATCCTAGATAACTAGAAAATGTAATAGATCAAACTTTGGATCAAACTTTGACCAGGATGGAGACTGTAATGAAGAAATCAGAAGATCAGCACTGGAAAGAGCAGCTATTAAAGAACTAGATAAGATCTTAAAGCGTAAATTCTGAAAACTAAAGTGAGGTTAGTCCAAGCTACTGCATTCTTTATTACCATGTTGAGATATGGTGCTGAGGATACCATCTACGGCCAAGAAGTCAAACAAATGGGCTCTAGAACAGATCAAGCCTAAACGATAATGACACTGAGGCTGTTATACTTCGGCCATATCATGAGAAAGCATGATGCATTGGAAAAGGCAATGATGCTGGGAAAGGTAGAAGGTAGTAGAAAGAGAGGCAGACTGCATGCTAGATGGATGGACTCAACCAAGGAGGTCAACAGGCCTGAATTTGCAGGATCTAAGCAGAGTAGTGGAGGACAGGAGGTCTTGGAGATGTCTCATCCATAGGGTTGACAGGTTTCAGGGTTGACTTGGGGGCAGTTAACAACAACAACAAGAGAAGAAAGTGGGTGGAGGGAAACAAGGGAACATTATACGCTGCCGAGAAACTGAGACAGAACATGATTAATCTGGACCATCCCTGCCAAACTAGCACAGTTGAAATTACAGGGTTGGGATAGTTAACATTTGTCACCTCTGTTTGATACTTTGTGGGTGCATTTCCTTTTTAGAAGGCAGAATGTTGTTTCTGATTTCAGTAAGTAGAAGGATGTGTCCATACGAGAGGTAGGGACTGATGTTCTCTTTAGGTTAAAAGTTTCTCTTTGCTTGCACTGTATGTGTGTTCTGAGAACTGAATGTGTACGAGGGTTGTTGCACTTTTGTATGGGCACATAGAGATTGATGTATCTTAGGAGTTACAAGGGTTAAAAAACATATTTCATAAATTCTTAAGAAAGAACAGCAAACATAAACCATAACCCTGCTTGCATGTTTCGCAGAATTAACTGCTTTCTTTGATGCTGTTACTTTAAAAGTTTCTTTAAAAAAATAACATTTGAAACATCGAATTAATGTTAACACCTTTTAACCCAAGAATGAATACATTAAATAAGTATTTTAAGATTTATTTATTTTTGTCAGAGAAAATGCTGCTTTTCTCAATATTGTTGAATCCAATGACATTTCTTTCCATCTCTGCATCACCCTAACTGTAAAGTTGGGCTGGGTCTTTCTGTGAGCCTCAGAAAGTCTTTGTCCCTCCACATGGATTTCTGGTTTAGATTTGTAGCTCAAGGGGGGGAGGACTATGCAGAGCTTTGCATGTTGTTGGATTGCAGCTCCCAGTATCCCATACGGTTGACTATGCTGCCTATGCTGATGGGAGTTGCAGTCCGACAATATCTGGAGAGCGTATCGTTCTCATTGCTGTCCTCACTTGACATCTCCCTCGCACACATTATCTGTGGCCGGCTCCTGGATTCCTTCCAACAGATGTCTACAGTCCTGACAGAAAGTAGTAGTATAAGAACAGCGTTTTCTGGGTGTGGAGAGGAAAGTTTAGAGTTTGCTTGCTTGCTGTGTGTCTGAAGTTACCAGACGGCAGATACAATAGGAAACAAGACTTTAGAAACTATTCATAATTGTCTAAGTAGAGGGATGAATCTGTATTTCTGTCTCATGTCAATTTCATACATGGTCGCTCCTAAACCTGTTCGAGCCCATCCCTGAATTAATCTGTTTGGCTTTTACAGAAAGAGCTACACAAAGATTTGTATTTGAATACATACAAAATTTTACCCCATTGTGTTCATTTTTAAGTGCATTTCATCTTGAAATGTATGTTTTTAAACACAATTTGGTAGAAATGCATCCCAAAATTCAGAGAAGTATGACATACAATCTATTCTAGTCCACACGTTTGTTGGATGAGATCAGTTTGCATCTGAATTCTAAAGTACCAAGCAGCTCAAACAGAATAACTGTGGTAGCTGTGATAATTTCCCTCTTCTGTAATACTTTCCTCTGTTTAGATACAGACATTCGAAGTGATTTGGAGTGCAAATCCCATAATCCATTACCATTGGTAGTGCTGGCTGGCATTTATGGTGACTGGATTCCAAAAGATCTGGAGGCCACCAGTTTTCCATTCCTTTCTCTAATGCCAAGATTACTGTCATTCGGCTTGTTAGTGATAACTCCCTATATATGAAATTAACCCCCACATTATGAACTTGTTCTTAGTCCATTTCATGAAATTGAAACTCAAGCTTTGCTCAAATAAGCTTGATTTTTCATTTGGCCTCCATTTGTTCCTGTCTTCCTCTTTGCATGATGCATGGATACATACATACATACAGTAGGCGGTATGGAAATAAAAGCAGTAAGGCACAGTCCAAATGGCATAATATATTTACTTGGCAGCCTGTATGGCAGTGTGCCCGTCAAAGCATGTTTTGGGACACCATAAGCTGATGCAGACATTCACATGGATAGAAATGTTCCCTGTGGCATTTCTTTCTATTTCATGATGGTATATAATATATCCTTTACGCTAAGGATAAAGAACAGGATGAAGCTTCTGGGGAGTAAGTTGGTTGTTCTGAAAAAATTAGAACTGTATAGATGTAATCTCCTTTTGGTACAGTGGTCCCCCGGGTTACGAAAGTAATCCGTTCCGGATTACCTTTCGTAACCCGGAAATATTCGTAACCCGGGGGACCTCTTTTTTTGCCAGACCGCGCGGCAAATTTAAAGGGGTCGCGCGTTTTTTTATCGTAACCCGGGTTTTTTTCCGTAAACCAGGGCCGTTTTTGCGGCCCCGGCTCTTTCATACCCCGGGGTTTTCGTACCCCGGGGGATTCGTAACCCGGGGGACCACTGTATTAAAATACCAAAAAAGTGTGGGAACAGTGTTTGGTTTTGGACAAACATAATTGTTCTGTCTGCTCTCAAACATACTAAGTTGCTTCTTGCAATTTTTTTGTATTTCATACTTCTCTGAATGGCAGAAGACTAGTTGAAACAGGGCATTTTTGTCTCTCTGAGCAATTGCATTTATTGTGAGAAGGGGAAATAGCACTTGGCTTAAATCTGCTCATTGCCTATATTCACTATATAGCCTATATTCACTATATAAACACGTGCTATTCAAAAAGGTGTCAGTGTCCATCATGGTATCGTCCTAAATGTTGTCATAGGCATAATTAGAAGACAGATATCTCTTTTAACAGAGAGCCAGAAATAATTTGTTTTCCCTGTGAACAAGCTGTTTGAGAGTGAAATGTGGAGTATGTCAGCTAGTTGATGAAAGTTCCCTAGTATCTTGAATGAAAAACTGGAGTGGATGAGAAATTTGTTTCTGTTTATTTCTGTTAAGAACTGATCAGTGTGTGTGTGTGTGTGTGTGTGTGTGTATTTAAAGATGGAAAGAATCTGAGATTAAGAAAATTCAAATGTGGGAGAAATGAAATATGATAAATTCATCCACCCATGATCAAAGCTTTGAGTACTTGACTATTAAAAGGTTCGGTTTCAGTCTTCTTGTCTTCAACCATGTTAGTGCTGAAATTCATGAAATGCATAGATATAGGATGGGGGACACCTGGCTGAATGAAACTATGTGTGAAAGGGATCTAGGAGTCCAAGTAGACCACAAATTGAACATGAGTCAACAGTGTGATGTGGCAGCTAAAAAGGCCTGTGTGATTCTAGGCTGCATTAATAGAAGTATAGTGTCTAGATCAAGGAATGTACAGTAATAGTGCCACTCTATTCTGCTTTGGTCAGGCCTCACCTAGAATATAGTGTCCAGTTCTTGGCACCACAATTCAAAAAGTATGTTGACAAATTGGAGCGTGTCCTGATGAGGGCAACCAAAATGGTGAAGGGTCTGGAAACCATGCCTTATGAGGAAAGATTTATGGATCTGGGTATGTTTAGCCTGTGGAAGAGATGGTTAAGGGATGATATGGTAGCTTAAGTATTTGAGGGGGTGTCATATTGAGGATGGAGCAAGCTTGTTTTCTGCTGCTCCAGAAAATAGGACCCGGAACAATGGATGCAAGCCATAGGACAAGACCTCAACATTAGGAGGAACTCCATGACAGTAAGAGCTGTTCAAGAGTGGAACACACTCCCTCAGAGAGTGGTGGAGTCTCCTTCTTTGGGTCTTTAAACAGAGGCTGGATGGTCATCTGTTGGGGATGCTTTGAAGGAGAGTTCCTGCATGGCAGAATAGGGTTGGACTGGATGGCTCTTGTGGGCTCTTCCAACTCTATGATTCTATGATTCATGGTGCCACATCTTTCTGAGAGGCTTTTAATCTTTAGCAACTGTGTGGCAGGATGGTACATCATGGTCCTTTGTTTGCTGGGAATAACTGTACCTGTTCTGTTTGACTGGTACAGATGGAGGAGAATTGTCTTTGCCAGATTTTGAAGAAATATTCTTCATATTTGGGATGTAATAAACTTCAAGCTTTACAAAAAAAAATCACATATAGGGCAAAGTGAAATGGACAGACTTGGTACAGACACATCCAAAAGGAACCTGGCACCTCTTTCTGTCGAATGCCTCTCTATCCTCATCTTTCAAGGTGGCTGCGGTGAGATGTTGGATGCTCATGGGTTGTTGTTGTTGTTATTTTGCCTCTACCTGCTATCCATTAATGCTAGAGTCACAGGTACTCCTGGTCTTTAATACTTATTAGCTAATGTGGAACAGCTTTGGGGTTTCGGAGGAGGAAGAAGCGGTCAGAGTGAGGTTGGGCCGTGGTGATGGTGGTGGGGGAGTTGACTTCTTGCATTTATTGAGCATACAGTGAATTCCTATAAGGTCGGATCACAGACGGGTATTATGCTGTGCATGAGCTCATGCATGAAACATTTCGATTATTTGTGCGATTCTAGCTGATTGCTGAACACCGGTTGTAGATTCTCCAGTAGTTATGCACAGTTGTCATTTCCATGCATTCCACTGTTAAAGGCTGATCAAGTTTCAGCTTTCACAACCCCACATTTTGGCGAGATGACTTAACTGTTCTGCAAAACCTTTTTGTTCACCTCATGTTACGTGTTTTTTTCCCCTTCTGTCTCCTTTTTAAAATGTCTTCAAGATTCCCTGTGACCACCACCGCCACCGCGGTTGTAATGGTGATACTATTTTACAAGCCTCCAGAGTAGTCTCAGATGCATAAACACATTCAGAACTAAAGCCCAACAATGTTTTGGAACTGTGAACACGAGCCTTTTCTTATCCCTTTCCCACCTACGTGGGAAAGAAATAAGAAGTTTCAATTTCTAGTTTTCAGCCAAATATACTTTGCTGTTTGGCCCGTTCCTGGCACAATAGGCTTCATTGCAAATATAGTATTGTTGGTATGTTTTGAAATGGAATTGAAATTAGTATACGTATGTCCTCAATTGCTCATAAATAATTTGTGAGAAAGAAAGAGACCTGGTAGCTCAAGCCTTCCTTACTTACCACAAATATTCCACTTACCGCTTATTGGAATAGCGTTGTACAGTTTGCATTGTGAAGTCTACAGGCATATGGTGAAGATAAGAATTACAAAGGTGGTTCATAGCTTTTTTAAAAAAAACGTTATGAATAGAAAACAAAATAATGGAGTTTTTAAAAATGACTCTCATTGTCATTTCTTCTTGTATGTTGTATTGGGATAGTAGAATCAGGTGGACTTGAACAGGGAATGTTTTGCTTTACATATTGGCACCTCTGGTGGCACGTCAGTCAAGGTTACAGAATGATTGTGACCAGCATGACTTTGTCCAGTTGGTCCACGGTTTTGCGTGCCATGACTATTAGCTTGGGCCTTGGTCTGCATGAGCAATGGCTTGCTTTCTTGTATGAGTTGCGTTGCCTTCAGTTTTTCTGCCTGCCATGGCTTCTTCAAACTGACTTCATGTCTCTGACTCTACTCGTAAATGTTCTTATTTTGCATTGCACTTATTTGGTGATACATATGAGGTTACATTGCATAGGACAGGCTCTGACTTTGTAGTGTTTGAAGCTCTTAGGCGATTCTGGTTTTTATTCTGGTGAGATTTGATCTAGTCAATTCAGATATGAATAGGCTTTCCATCGGCCTAGTGCTGACATGGAAATGCAAAGCTCTTCTATGGACCCTTGCCAATAAATGTTCTTACTCTGCATTTTACTCTGCATTGCATTGCACTCATATTTAACAAGAGGAAAAAAAGCCATTCCTTCAAAGTGAAGGGTTTTGTTGGCCGAAGCACCTCCATCTTTAGGTAACAAGGTAAATCTACAGACATTTAGCTTTCCTTTTGCTGGCAGGCTAAGACTTTTTTAATTCAGGTAGGCTTTGGGCTGAAAATCTATGTGACAGAATGGTTTTGTAAGAGTCCCCCCCCCCCCCAGCATCATTTTATGTTGTTTTAAAATCTTGTTTTTATTTGTTATTTCATTCTTTTTAAAATGTTTGTATAAACAGTATTTTAACTGTGTATATGCTTCCTTAGGTACTGCATAAGGAGAAATACATTAAAAATACATAAAAAAATAAATAGGTCTGAAATCCCCCAGGAACCAACCTTCTCTTTTAATGTGTGTCCTTTTCAGAATAGCAGAGAAAAATATGGTAAAGGCATACAATATAATCTATAGATTAGCTGAAAATATCAGAAAATATTCTGATTTTTTTCTTCTGTTAAGATACTTCTGGATACAATGGATTCCATTGTTAGCTTTTATTTTTCTTGTTTTTTTTTTCAGAGAGTGGTGCTTCTGCACCTTCTGCTCCAATGATGTAGTCTGATTTCTATATTGATCCTCAGGTGACATGTGCACACTTTTGTCTTTGGTTGCTTTGAAGAATGTGTTTGCAATGAACAAACTACTGGCTCTTCCAAAATTCAGTCTGTCGCTCTCCTGCATCATTTGATCCTCTGTCAAATTCTCAGTGTTTCGTTCTGCTCTGTTTTCTACTTTTGCATTGCAATCACCTATGCTCAATAACAATAGCAATAGAAGGGTAAAGGTAGTCTCTTGACATGAATATCTAGTTATAACCGACTGTACTAAGCTGAAGAGCCAGCGTTGTCTGAAGACTATTCAGGTGTTCATGTGGCCAGTATGATTGCACCAAACACTGTTACCTTCCCACCAAATGATGCTACTGCTGTAGTTGGAATCCCACCTTGATCTGAAGGGAAAGGCGGGAAATACAAATAAATATTATTATTATTATTTTCTTGCATTTGCATGTTTTCCAACTCCTAGGTTGGCAGAAGCTAGGACTAGTGACAGGAGCCCATCCCATCATGAAGCACTTGAGCTTGAACTACCAACCTTCAGATCTTCCGATCATCAGAACTGGTGTCTTAACCACTGAAACACTTCATCTCCTTCAACAATAGTGAATACATAATTCTATACCACTCAACAGTGAACTCAGTACTCTTTAAGTGGTTTACAATCTGTAAGCTAATTGCCCCCAACAAACTGGGTACTCATTTTACCGACCTACAAAAAGATGGAAGGCTGAGTCAACCTTGGAGCCCCTGGGATCAAACTCACAACCATGTGGCTGCAGGACCGGTATTTAACCACTGCACCACCAGGGCTCCACAAATCCTGTTTTGCTTCATTTTTTTTCCTGGACTCTGGAGTAGAGTCTTTCAGTTCTTTCTCTTCTGCCTCTGTAGTTGCAGCATAAACTTTCATTATGGTTATATTGATGGGTTTTCCCTGAAGTCTTACTGATATTATTCTGTCAGACTTTGCATTATGTCCCCTTTGCATTATGACTGCTTTTGTTACATCTCTCCTCACTATTAATTCCACCTTGGCTTCTTAAATTTTTGTTTTCTAAGTAAAACAGTGTGTGAAAGCCAGCGTGGTGTAATGGTGGAGTGTTGGGCTCTAGGACCTTGGGAGACCAGGGTTCGAATCCTGGCTTGGCCTTGAAACCCACTGGGTGATCACGGGCAAGTTATGCTCTCTCGGCCTCAAAGAATTGCAATAGCGAGCCTTCTCTGAATGAAGCTTGCCAAGAAAACCCAGGATAGATTCGCCTTAGGGTCGGAAGTGACTTCAAGGGATACAGCAACAACAAAGGCATTCAAAGCTTCACAGTCTCATTCAGCAGGCTGAAATATTAAAAATCACATAAGGAAGAAGAGCTATGATGCTTGTGTCCAGAGCCTCCTCAGGCTGGAGATGTTGCTTAAACTATTATGTTTATTCTTAAAGGATAGTTGAAGCAATTGGTAGCAACCTCATCGTTTGTTTCAAGGAAACTTACAACAAAGAGAAGTAGAACTGCAGTAAATTTTCTCTATCGTAGTTAAAGGAGTTACTTCCTTCAAGATATGGTTCTATCTCTGTCCTTTTAAGGTCAAAATCAATTGTTCCCTTAAGAAGCCACTGCACTATAAGGTTTGGAGCTAATTTTAGGTATTGAACTCATGTGCTGACTCTATATGAGATTTCAATGTTTTATCGGAGAAAAGCAACTTTAGTCATTTTGGTTTTTGAAAGTAATATACTTGAAGAAATTTCAAGCACATAGTTTCTCCACAGGTTTGCAGAGAAATCCTGGTGCATTGGATTTTGTTAACAGTTCACATCATTACAGTAGGATGATTTGCACAATATTAATTGCCATTCTAATCAATGCAATTTTAATTGACACAATTATTTTGCAAATGTCAATTTATTTGCTTTTTTGTAAGCTTCACAACATAGTTTATAATTAAAATGCATTAGCCAAGGTTATTTTGTCATTACCTATGGAAAAATTTTCCAAACCAATTTGCCCTCCCCAATTTTTGTCTCTCCACTTGTGCAAATTGTTTTGCTACATCCCTGCTGTTATCTCTAAGTACTTGCATGTCCATATTGTTATCATACTAAAAATGCAAAACAGAAAGCTGTTTCTGACTTATGGTGATCCCTAAGGTGAACCTATCATGGGGTTTTCAGACGATGGAAAGAAGAAAGATGGAATGGGATGTAGATTCCTCTCCACAGTAGCCCTGTTATGCAGCATCTCATAGTATCAAGGCTTTATAGTTGTCTACCAACAGTGTCTTGGAGAGAAATTTTCTAAATAATCATCCTTCCAATCAGAAATAATTTGTTTAAGTCTCCATCTTATAAAATTTCTCAACTGTTGTCTCAGGCATCTACATCAACTCGAAGATTTTATAACCAGGGGCAGTATGTTTGCCATAAAATTATCCTCTAACAATTCTAAGCAGAGACTTTAACCCATCCTTTACCAATGGAGTTTATCACATGCGAGGAATTTCTCTGAATTGTTAATGAAGCCAATTTGCAATTACGTGAATTCGCCAGTTTAGCGAATTTACGTGAAATCTGATTGCATTCAGAATGTGTTCAGAATGACTTCCCATTTCCCGAAAATGACCCCCCATTGCCCGAAATTGTGTGAGATACTCTAATACGCAATTACATGAAACCCCATGATTGCGTTCGGAATGACTTCCCATTGCCCGAAATTGCGTGAGATACACTCATTCGCAATAACATGAAACCCCATGATTGCGTTTGGATTGCCATTGCATTATACCCCCAAATTGTGTCTTATGGTAAACTCCATTGTTTCTTCTGTTTAATGACAGGCCTTGTCTATGTTTTTAATCAATGACAACAGTATTGGCTTGGGTGGATTGAGAGAAGATATATAAATCCCATGAATGAATGAATGAGTAATGAATCAAGTAGATCTATCACCCAGCATTATTATATAAACACATTTCACATCCTACTGTTCTTGACAATCTTTTATTACACCAAATGTATTCTAGAGCATTGCGATAAGATATCTATCCTGCTTGCAAAAAGAGATAGTAGCTGTCTCCCACTGATGGGACTTGAGAAGTTTCTACTCCCAGTATTTCTTTGTTCCAAAGGAAGTCAGAGGCATGCAACCCTTACTAGATCTTTGAAGTGTCAGTTTATCAACACTTAAACTTCCCACATGATCTCGGTCCAAGCATTTCTAATTTTTTTTGTCAAGGAGACTGTCTTGGCACTGTTGCTCTTCAAGATGCCTGTTTCCATAACTCCATCAGACTTTTCACTTGTCACTTTGTGAGATTTATAGTGGGAGGTGACCTGTTTCCCTTTAAGCTTCTTTCCATCTGTTCTCTTCACAGCTCCATGCATTTTTTACCAATGCAGGCAGTAGTAGCTTCATATCAGGCATCATTATCTATTGCAAGACTGGGAATAATGGCTTCAATTGTTGAGTCTTTTGTTTGGATAAATACTGATTTTTTTCCCCTTCTTCCTGCTTATATGTTTGGGCTCTGATAACCACACAAACCATCACTGGGGCTTACCTTAATTCTATGTGAGAACTTAACGCAGTTCTGTCTGGGACACAGATCATATCACCGATCTTGAAAGTGCCTAGAGGCCCAGAAAAAAAAACACCATGCCATTGTCGTTGGCCCTAAAGGTTTGTTTTGTGGCAGTGATTCCTTGTGTCAGATGGCACAAGGATCCTTCAGAATTATTATGTCTGGGTTTTTACTCCATGTAAAGGGATGAGGTTCTGATGATTGGAAGATAGGAAGGTTGGCAGTTGGGGCCAAAGAGCTGCATGATGAGATGAGCTAAGACTTTATCACATGCACTTTTAGGATGAGGACGGGACTCATGGGAGCGAGCGTGAACAGATTTTACCACACACGCAAGCGTCCACAAAAAGGCCCCGTTCCGGCACCCATCCCTGTCCCGTGCTGAGAAGCGTTAAATGTTCTGCTCAGAAGACTTCTGACCACAACATTTAATGCTTCTCAGTACAGGACAGGGACGGGTGCTGGAACGGGGCCTATTTGTGGACACTTGCATGTGTGGGAAAATCCGTTCCCGCTTGTTCCCACGAGTCCCGTCTCCGTCCCCAAAAGGTTTTAAAAGTGTATGCAATAAAGTCCCTAGTCTCAGCTTCTGCCAACCTAGCAGTTCGAAAGCATGCAAATGCATGTAGATAAATAAGTACCATTTTGGTGGAAAGGTAATAGTGTTTGGTGCAGTCATGCTGGCCACAGGACCACCAGAGCAGTCTTTGGACAACGCTGGCTCTTTGGCTCTTTGACTTATTAACGGAGATGAGCACTGGCCCCTACAGTCTGTTACAACTAGACATTCATGTCAAGGGACTACCTTTACCTTTTATTCCAGTGACCCCTGAATATATTTACATTTTCCACACGCTGTAAAGGTCTGTCCTTGCACTGGCAATACTTTCACTATCAAACACCTCTGATAGTGAAGATTTCGCATCAGTATATTTGTAGGTTCTCTGTCTTTACCCTGGTCTTGTGACTCGTGGCAGCTTACAAAAGTTAAAACAAAATACATATGAAATTTCACATAGCCAAAAACATACAAGCATAGTATTAAACGTCCTTTCTCTCCAAAGGAAGGTGTACATGTTCTGTCCTCTTGCTCTCCTTATAAGGTTATTGTAGAGCATTAGGCAAGATAATACCTGGTCTATTTCAGTGTAATCTAGGTGACATATCAGCTTTGGATCACCCCATATTTTTAGTGTCTGGGTCAATTTTCTCACAACTTTTGCCCGATCTGTAAACTAAGGCCAATGTGAAACACCTAAACTCATAGTTCAAGAGGTTGCTTGCATGGAAGACCCCACCTGAGTACCACAAATGAACAAAACGAAACCTAATGTAGATACTGAATGTCTTGAATGTAGCATGTAAATACACCACACTGACATTTTCTAATATCAAGTGGAAATACTTTGTTCATTTTTTTTTTTTTTTGCATTTTCAATTTCATGGACAGCAATGTTAATTTCTTGCTCGATCAAAAATGTCCTTAAAATCCTCTGAAGGCACAAGGAGAGTCATATGAGTGAGTTCACATATGATCACACAAGGAACCACAGTTCCATGTAGGTAACCTGTTCCCCCCTCTTTTAGATCTTTACTGTATATACTCATGTACAAGTCTAGAAATTTAGGTTTAAATTAAAAAAAAACCCCAAATAACCTGAGTCGACTTATCCATGGGTCAATGTAAGTACTGCATTTTAACGTGTGCATATATATGTGTGTATGTGTGTGTGTGTATATATAATATATATATGGTGAAAGGCAAGAGTTTAATCTGCCCTAGAAACACTGACCCCCTTCTACTCTCTTATCCATCCAGCCTTTAGTATATGCACTAATAGTTATGTCTGCTGGAATTTTGCAAGTTCTTTGGGATTGTTTTCCTTTGCTTTGTCCCTTACATCCTTTTTTATATGTGCCTAAGTTTTATCCTTGACTTATCCACGGGTCAGATCAAAATCCATAACTTTGGCCCCAAAACTGAGGCCGACTTATAGTCGAGCATATACAGTAAATATCTCTGACCAAAAGCTGCACTTCTCAAGTGCATGGAAATAGAAATATTTTCTTTCTGTTGTTGGAGCTTTTCCCATTACAGGAAATTGTTCACATCAACATTATTTTCACAGAAGCAAAAGCAGAGAGTAAGGGGGCTCAAAAAAACAAGGTGTCAGCAGAAATAACAACACATTGAACACTCCGCAGAGGTGACCGTTGCTGTGTTTGATTTCCAGGATTCTCCGTGTGTAGATTTACAGCATGGGAAAGCAGAAGCAGGCGTATTTCTCTCTCTTCAACTATACAGTTTTCACTGTGGTGATACCATGTTTGAACTAATTCTTTGATGACGATAGAGCAGATGAAATTGATTCAATATATACTGTAGCTGTTTAAAACTGGAATGGCTTATGGTAAACAATAAGCGCAGAGGCATCCAGAGCTCTGAACTGGCTGAGTGTTTATAAGATTGCATAGATGAATGGTTGGCAAGGAACATGATGCTGGGTTCAGTGGCCATGCCTTTGGGGGGTCAGGCTCTCCGTGCGTCTTGCTTTTCCTGTCTGTGATAAATGCACAAACAGATCATTTTTCCTGGTGTCCCAACAGTGCAGTCATACTTACAAAGGGCAAAGTGGGAGAAAGGAGTCAATCCAACAGCTGTAAGATGTTGCTCTCTGTGTGTCAGCTGGAACAGGTGGGTCGGCCACTGAAGTAAGCATATTAGAGCAGGAGACGGAGGCTTGGATGGAAGGGAACTTTTATGCCAGTTCATGTTGTCATGCTTGGCATATGGGCTAAACATTGCATCCTTCAAGTATGCCAGTGCCCTGAGCAAAAGGGAGCTGCAGTGGGGGTGTTAAATTGTGTTTTAGTAGTGCAGGGAATCAGAGTTCCAGCTGTGCAGGCTTCAAATGGAGAGGAAGCCAGAAAATGGAGATTTTTCTAACAAAACCTAGATTTTCTAACCAAACTAGGAGGAGGTTTTTCATCTGAAACCCAAAGAGGAGCTAGACAGGTATAACCTCGCGTATTTTATTTCAAATCTGCTCCGTTAATTGAAAGGCCACCTTTCCTCTCTACTCTTTCCATCCTTTCCTTTGACTTTCACTCTTTTTCTTGCACATTCTTTCTGCTCCTCAAAAATATATGAAATAATTCTTGCCAACTGCATTAGATACTGGATGATAATAAAGCAACAGCAACAGTAACCATATTTATGGAATAGACAGACTCTACAGTTCCAAACTTTGTCTTCTGAGAGAGATAATAATAATAATAATAATAATAATAATAATAATAATAATAATGTGGAGTCGAAGGCTTTCATGGCTGGCATCCATAGTTTTTTGTGGAGCTTTCGGGCTATGTGGCCATGTTCTAGAAGAGTTCTGGTGAAACATCAGAAAGGAACTTTTCTAGAACATGGCCACATAGTCTGAAAGCTCCACAAAAAACTAATAATAATTATTATTATCATCCTGCCTCTCTGCACAACACAAACAAGGCGGCTTACAACATTAAACCATACAATCCATATCCCACCCCCACCCCCAGTAAAATACTATTATACAATTACCATATAAAACATAATTTAAAATAATAACACTGGCAAACAATAACTACAACCAAGAATCAGGGTAAATAGGTTAGGCTTACTTCTGATGGCCGGGTATCTATTCAGGAAAGGCCTGTCGGAAGAGATCCATCTGAACAGCTTAATGATGGATCTCATCCAGCAGGCTGTTCCATAGTTTGTTTTTTTCCTAAAGATGCGATATTAGTGAAGCCTTCGAGCACCCTTGAAGTGTTTAGGATAGGTATGGAGTTTTCTCCCACTCTATATTTGCTGAAGATGTATTTGCTTAAAAGTGAAGTCCATTTCTACATGTTTCCCAAAACCTCTTGTCTGAGAATTGGCTTGGTGTTTGTCAATTTCAGTATTCTGCAGTGACCTCACAGCCGTATCCGTGATGGTAGGGATGAGATGATATCAGAGCCCTGGAAATTGTTCAGTGTCTGCCTGCCAGGAGCGAATGCCACGCAGTGTAATGGAAGTGCCAACTTCAGAGGGAAACTATTTAACTGAATCATAATTGAGTAAAGTCAGAAAAAAACAGCAACTAGGCAGCATTAAAGATAAACTATTGCAAATGTAATGGTTTCAAAATGTTTACTTTGATGTGACAGCTGCTTATAAAAGCTGGCTGCTTTCCAAGCGATGAAAGTATTTGGTCAGAAGAACAACTGGTGTTGTGCATCCTTTTGATAGGGAAGCGGCAGGTCAGGAAGCAGGAGGAGGAGCGTGTACATGTGAACACAACAGAGGAATGTAAATTTGTATAGACCAGGAGCAGTGAGGACATAAACCTGTCAAAAGGCGGATTGATGGCGACTGAAAATAGTTTAGCCTCTCAGATCAATTCAAACTGGATTGCAAGACACTTTTACATAGCTCAAAGGGGTTTCTGCCTCCCACACTTTATAAATGTAGATCCTTATAGTTCACAGGAGGTGCTGTGAAAATAAATAACAATCCATATAGAAATATTAATTTAGAAGAGTTGCATGCATTCAGTGTTTTTTCAAAGGCTGAATTTAAGTCTTATAGGAGGAAAGAAATAACATTTTCATTTTCATCAGAGAGATAGCTGATGCTTTCAACCGAGTGGTCTGAAATTGTAGTACCGTATATACTTGACTATAAGTTGACCTCATGTATAAGTTGAGGGCAGGTTTTGGGGCCAAAATTATGGATTTTTATATGACCCATGGATAAGTCAAAGGTAAAACATAAGGGCATGTAACAAAGGATCAAAATGATGAAGCAAAGGAAAACAATGCCAAAGAATTTACAAAAATCCAGCAGACATAGCTTTGTGCTTACTTTAAAGTCTGCATTAATGAGAAAATAGAGGGAGGTCAGTGCTTCCAGGACAAATTATACTCTTTCTTTTCACCAGGGATGGTTCCCTTTTAAAAAAAAAAATGAGGGTTAAAGTACAGTACCTACATTGACCCATGGATAAGTTGACTCAGGCTTTTTGGGTCACTTTTTGGACCTAAATTTCTAGACTTATACATGAGTATATACAGTACATGGTTTATAGAGAATGTAGGCTCCTCTTTGGGATTCTGTGTAAAGCAGAGAAGCACATCTTGGGCAAGCATGTGGTGCGCACACGCCTCTTAAATGTGTGACAGTCCCCGACACACTTTGCTACAGCTTGACTTTGAATGGTGCTAAACCAGTATCTCCCAGCAGCCACATAAAGGCATATTTTACCCCAACTGCAAAGTGATTTTGACAGTTACCACGAGGGACGAGATCAAAAACAGATGAACCTGGCTTTCGCTAAATGTCTGATTGGGCTAGAACAGCTCTCTCGGGGGACTGATGGTAAAGAAATGACTCTGCTATGACTTCTGTGTTCACATACTTAGCGTTGGCACTGGAGGCATATCAACACGAATAATAAAGCTGCTGATCAGAGGTGCAATGTCTATGCAGCAGTCGGGCAGCAGTTCGGGAAAGAACTATGTGTGAAATCCCTCTAGGTGGAGTGGCTGCACTTGTGAGTTCTTATGCGGTGTCCTGACTTCTTTCTCCTCCCTTTCACTTCTCACCAGCTCCACTTAACTGGAAGAGACGTTTCTAATTTGAAAAAGACATCTCATAGTATATGTGGCGCCTTCGTTTAAGAGGCTTTTGAGAATTGTCTTCGTTGCTGATGTGTGAATACGGTTTTCTCTTATTTAGATAAATTGAGTACACATTTTACAAATCAAGGAATGAAGGAAAATGTTTAAGATCTCCCCGCCACTCTAGATAAAGTATGTGAGAGTCAGTGGTTTGAGCATTGGAATATGACCTAGAAAACAGGGTTCGAATCGCTGCTCAGTCATGGAAACCCAGTGGGTGACCTTGGGTAAGTCACACACTCTCAGCCTTAGGGAGAGGCGACCCCACTCAGAACAATTCTTACCAAGAAAAAACTCATGATAGGTTTGGCTTGGCATCGCCTTAAGTCGAAAATGATAAAGTGTGCAAATGGGATTCATTGAATTGCATCAACTAGTAAACAAACTTACTCTTGTCTAGGAGGCGTGAATTCAACTCAGATAGATTTGTATATAGGAGATGTGTAGGTCTGACCAAGCGTTGTTGTTGTGTGCCGTCAAGTCATTTCCAACTTATTGCAACTCTAAGGCAACTCTATCCTGGGGTTTTCTGGGGCTGAGAGTATGTGACTTACTCAAAGTCACCAAATGGGTTTTTCATGGCTGAACAGGGATTCAGACCTTGGTCCCCAGATTCATAGCCCAATGCTGAAACCACTACACCATACTGGCTCTCTCTCCCCAAGTACTACACCACATTTCTCAGTCTGTAGCAGCTCAATTCTCTCAACAAACACCTGCTACCTTGCCATTTCATAACTGTGAAGTTGAAGGCTTTCATGGCTGGCATCCATAGTTCTTTGTGGGGTTTTGGGGCTATGTGGCCATGTCCTAGAAGAGTTTATTCATGATTTCTCTAGCATCTGTGGTTGGCATCTTCAGAGAAAGGTCTTCTCTGAAGATGCCAGCCACAGATGCTGGAGAAACGTCAGGAATAAACTCTTCTAGAACATGGCCACAGAGCCCCAAAAAACCCACCAAAAAATTCATGGTTTTATCCAGTTTATATGTGGTCCAAAAAGCTTCTGGTTGGACTCTCATATCTCCACATCTAAGTCAGCTGAACATGTTACCACAATAGCATGTGCATGTGCTGTTGAATTACAGCACTTCGGTTTATTGTTCTTTAGATTTCTCTTTGGGCAAATGTATCAGCTTTGGACCTCTGCCTTAGAAGCCAGTGGCCATTTTATTTGGATAAGCTGCTGTAAATGAGAAGGCTGAGGCTTTGCTCCGAGTGACTTTGGCCTGTAAAGCGGCAACAGTAAAGCTGTCGAGAATAGGCTGGTGGCAATCTGGAAATTCCACTGCAGCTGACAACTGCAGCTGAGGATGACTTGTAAAGCCTTCGATTTTCTGAGGAGGCTTTGAAGAGAGACAAATGCTTTGTGGCCGACCAGAGTGCTGTAATGTCATGGGATTTCCATCCTCAGGCAATGGCTTTGTGGGGATTAGGCTATTGCTTGGGAATTGCTGCCTTTCCACTCACTTTAGCGTGTACATTTTCCATCTCTGGATTCAAGTTCCCCAGAGAGGCGCCATTTTGGTGCCGATGCTGCTAATCGTGGATCGAGGTACGTGCGAGGGGGAGGGTAGGTGAAGAGAGCCACTGTTATAGGGAAGATTTCTTTGCAGCGAGTGACGGTTGGTCAGGGAGCCATGGAAACAGCTGCTATTACAAACCTTAGCCGAAGCCATGGAGATCAGCATTAGAGGAGACCCACCGGGTCTGTCTCTTTGCTGATACATATGTGCATTAATTAGAGATGGCTTTCGACTAAACCTGTTGCAAAACTCTTTGAATCCATAACCAAAGACACAGAGCTGCAATGTCTGATCTGCTTCCATATCACCCCCCCCCAGTCATTCTGATGCTCTTCTTTCTAGTTATTCTTCTTAGTCACAGTAATTCGCAAGTCCCGAACAAAGGGAAGCAGATAGGGATCCCAGAAGAAACAATGTGGAAGAGCTGTAGGAGCTCTTCAACAGTGGAAAAGATTGTCTCAGAGGGTAGTGGACTCTCCATCTTTGCAGGTCTTTAAACAGAGGATGGATGGGCATCTTTTAGGAATGCTTTAGCTGTGTATTCCTGCATGGCAGGGGGTTAAAGTAGATGACCTTTGTGTTTCCTCCCAACTCTATCATTCTGTGATTCTGTCTTTTTACAGTGGACCCTTGGTATCCGCTGGAGTTTGGCTCCAGGACCCTATGGATAGCAAAATCTGTGGATGCTCATGTACCGTTAAACACAATGGCACAGTGAAACGGTGTCCCTTATATAAAGTGGCAAAAACAAGGTTTGCTTTTGGAATTCATATTATTTTTGAATATTTTCAAGCTGGGAAGTTTTGAATCCGTGGATAAAAAATCCATGGATACAGAGGGCCCACTGTTTTAGTGTTTCATGGGCTTCGTTTGGATTCCTGATACATTAGTCTGTAGGGTTCTGGGATTTGTGGGAAACTGCCTTGTGAAAGTTAATCCCCACCGGGATTTGTTTACCATTAAGATTAAATGATAGAGCAATCTTTTAAATAATGAAAGAGGAGTGCACCAAGTACAGATTGCAATATTAATTTGGGGTTTACATTCAGGTTGTTGTTATCGTGTACCTTCAAGTCATTTCCAACTTATGGCCACCTTAAGGCCGATCATGGGGTTTTCTTGGCAAGATTAGTTCAGAGGAGCTTTGCTATTGCCTTCCCCTGAGGCTGAGAGCGTGTGACTTGACCAGGGTCACCCAGCAGGTTTCATGGCCAAGTAGGGAATTGAATCCTGTTCTCCAACACTCAAACCACTACAGCACAATGGCTCGGTTAGAAGCATTAATTATTCTATGAGCATTCTCTCAGTCTTGTGTTAAATGTCTGTCTTTTTGAATGACACCTAAATGCATACTTTAATGGATCGTGGGACAACGATCAGGAACATCAGCGGCTGTCTGAGAAGGAAGTGTGTTACTCTTAACCGGTCTGCAGACATTTTTTCCGATCCTGTAGACCCCATTTTGCAAATATCTTCAGTCTGCTGGATTGTTGTAGAAACACTTGGGAGTGGTAACTCCTTGTGCAATGAAAAAGATATTAATATCAACAATTATGGAAGTAATGTCTTGCCTCTCTTCGAATGTTCAACCTTCATTTTCTTTGTGATGATATATTTATAACACATAGTACTGTAGCTATGTTATTGCTTAGATATTAAATTGTGTAGATTGTACCCTTAGAATACCTTGCTGGCTCGTCATTCTTATGGCTCAGTTCTCTTTCCAGTACCTGGACTGTGATAGTATAGGCTCCAAGGAAAGGCCTAGAAATGCCAGATTTTTTTTTTTTTAATTCTCTCTGCCCTGGAAGTCCCTCATATGGGAAACCTATTTGCCTGAATTCCACATCAGGTTGTACTCTCGCTGTCTTCCAATGCGACATGTATGTGCAAAGAGTTTCAGAAGTGCAGTCAGTTGTATTTTGAAATAGCACAGTGGGCCCTTGGCATCTTCTGAGGCTTGGTTCCAGGGTCCTGTGTGAATATCAAAATCTTTGGATGCTAAAGTCCCATTATATACAACGGCATAGTAAAATGGGACCCCTTGTATAAAACAGCAAAATCAAGGTTTGCTTTTTGGGTTTGTGAGTGTGTGCGTGCGTGTGAATATTTTTGTTGAATCTGTGGATGCGGAATGCGTGGATATGGAGGGCCAAACATGTGGTGCTACATAGTACATCAGCCTCTGCATAAGATTTGGTGAAGCTGCAGGATGGAAAGAACCATCAACATTTATTAAGTATTATAAAATAGACAAATGCCATTCTGCAAAGGCTGCATTTGGCAGGACGTTATTGCAGTCAGTTGTACTTAGCCGGGAAGCCCACCCTGAATGAATGGCTTGGGTACATGCCGTCGGTCGTGGATTGATCCTACATGCCATCCTGTAAATGAGAGATTGTACTTACAGTGAAAGTTCATTCAGGGATGGCATGAAGGAGCAATCCACACCCACCCAAGAACAGATAGTACCTAGAAATAGATGAATAGCAATAGTACGCGGAAATAGGGAGATGCAGCTTGATAATAAAACTGGCTGGGAAGGGCAGGAGTTCAATGATAACTGACAAAAAAAAAATTAGAAAGTTGACTCCTGCAGACCTGTTGACATGTGCGAGAATATAAGGAGGAAGGTAGTTTTGCATATAACCTGTTTGTAGGCTTTCTAAAGGCATTTAGCTACTCACTATAGGAACTGAATGCTGTACTAGTTAAGCTTTTGGTCGGATCCAGCATGGTTCTTCTTACATTCTGTAACAGGTGAAATTTTTATCCTCAATATACGTGTCAGTCTTTGAGGACTGTTTTTCCTGAACTGCAACAGATTGTCCAAGTTTCTCTTGTTAGTTTAATTTACAAAGGATGCATATCACACACTTTCTCTGTGTAAATCAGAAGTACTCACTGCATGCAATGTAAATTAAGTCCCATTAATACCGTGCTTCTGTTGTTCTCCGTTTTGTACCAGCTGAATTGCTGCAGCTCTGACCTCTCAAATATTTTCAGAAGTTGTTATAAATAGGACTAATGTCCGTTGCTACTTTGGAAATAAATGTCTGAGTCTTCATTTAGCTCTTTAAAAAATCAGTCCATCTTGTTCCAGGCAGAAGTGCATCATGTCTCCAACAAGTGCTTTCATAGAGAAGGAGTTTTGCTTGCACCATAGCGATGAATTCTGCTTCAGAATTGCCAGGTGTCAATGGTAAATGTTGCTGGCACCTAAATAGTCTTCATGAAGCATCCATCACCATTCTCCTTTGCCGCAGGGTACTCCCACTTGGAGAGTGCTTCCAAGTGAAACACTGGCAGTGGCAACTCCAGCATCACTATTCATCTTTTCAACCCTCTTGCCAAGCACCACAAAGATTTAGGTCCAGGACCTTTTAATAAATTCATCTTAAAAGCTGTCTTGGCTGCGTCAATGTATTGTCCTGTGGTATTATGTCAAGTGCTCACCAGTAACCAAGATGATTTCTCTTCATAGAATCATAGAATTGCAGAGTTGGAAGAGACCACAAGGGCCATCCAGTCCAACCCCCTGCCATGCAGGAACTCCCAATCAAAGCATCCGTGACTTATAGCCATCCAGCTTCTGCTTAAAGACCTCCAAGGAAGAAGATTCCACTACACTCCGAGGAAGGAGTGTGTTCCACTGTTGAATAGCCCTTTCGGTCAGGAAGTTCCTCCTAATGTTTGCATCCATTGTTCCGGGTCCTGTTCTCTGGAGCAACAGAAAACAAGCTTGCTCCCTCCTCAATATGACATCCCTTCAAATATTTAAACAGGGCTATCATATCACCTGTTAATCTTCTCTTCTCCAGGCTAAACATCCCCAGCTCCCTGAGGCGTTCCTCATAGGGCATGGTTTCCAGACCCTTCACCATTTTAGTCACCTTTCTTTGGACACGCTCCAGTTTCTCCGCATCTTTTTAAAATTGTGGTGCCCAGAACTGGACACAATATTCTGGGTGGGGCCTGACCAAAGCATTATAGAGTGGCACTACTGCTTCCCTTGATCTAGACATTATACTTCTATTGATGCAGCCTAAAATTGCATTGGCCTTTTTGGCTGCTGCATTGCACTGTTGACTCATGAGACCCACACGCATGGGATCATACAGTTATAGAGTTGGAATCATAGGGTTGGAATGCACAGCGCCACAAGGGCCATGCAGTCCAACCCTCTGCCATGCAGTAATACACAAACAAAGACCTCCCTACAGATGCTCCATAGGTTTGAATGGGGCTCGCCCCTGTGCGCCCCATTGAAAATAGTGGAGATTGCCCCTGTGCGGATTTTTGTGGTCGCGGATCTCAGATCCACAAGTTTGGAGGGCCGACTGTAAACCCTATTCTTCAGCCACAAATGCCTTTTGATGGATAGTTGCCCTTTTGATGGCTAGTTGCACAACTGATAAACAGATTAGGCGAATGATTGATGAAAACAGTTTATTTGTATATACTTATAAATAGTTGCTTTTCAACATAAACATACTATACAATACTCATTACAACTAACTTGATAAAATACATATGAGTAATAGTTAAGAATGAAAGATTCTGTTATTTATTTATATAACTGCTTCTCTTCAGCAGAGGTAAAAGCATGAACATTGACCAAAACAAGCAGACAGAAACAGATCTTGAAGACATTTTCTGCTGAATAAAAAGCCCTCGCCCTTTTCTGACACAGAAACTCTTTTTATAACGCTGAAGATAGAGTTTTGTTTTGGTTTTCCCTGCGCGGTTTTGACATTTTCGTTTCCAGGCCCATGTAGCTGGATTCTTGGCTTTTTGCCCCTTCTACACTGTTGCTTTGTGGTTTTCTCTTCATATTTTAATGATATTACTGCCTAAGAGCTACTCCTTTCAGTTTGATCTGCCACGCTGTTTACTTTTTATTACCTTTTAATTAAAAGTGTTGCTGGGTCACTGCATATGTTAACGTGTTCTTGGGTCTCCCTGTACATGTTAAAATGTTCCTGGGTCAATCACCTTGGTATATCTCATGATTTCTTTCAGTGTCTTTCCCATCCTTTTGTAACAGCTCAGGCACATAATGCAATTGGATTAAAATATGCTGTAAAACCATATTATAATATGATGGATTGAAACATCTCCAAACATTTATAGCTGTCTTTACAGCACACCCAAAAAATGTTCAGGGTTGAAAAACCTTCAAATGAAATTCTCTGTGCTAGAGGTAGGAAAACTGTGGGCAAGGGCTTCATGTATTCCCAGCAGCTTCGTTGTATTTCTCAGGGCTCTTAAAGATCCCCAACTACAGACACACACACACACACACACACACACCCCAAACTGTGGGGTTAGGAATGTACAAAATCAGTAAATCACAATCCAACCAAACAATTCATAATATTTCCAAAATCAGATGAAACGTCTGAAAATAACTTTGCTGGTTTTATTTTTGCTTGGTTTTCAGTTGACGTGAACAGTTGGCCTGCTGCAGATGCCAAATTCCCTCTAAAGACCCTACATTTGCCTGCCCTCCTCTGCTTCCAGGGAGTCATGGGGCTGCAACTAAATGTCCCTCTTAACATATGCATTATTTGAACTCAGGCCCATTACAGACTGCCAGAAAGCGGTGGTCTGGGGCCGATTTTAGGGCTTGGGAGTGCGGAGCAACCACATGCTCCCAAGCCCTACCACATGCAAGTGGCGCCATCATGGCTCAGTCCCCTCCACATGGGGGCCGCCATGATGATGCAAGCATGATGCAGTGTTTAAATGGCACTGCACCACATGTGTGTCATTGCTGCACATGAGTGTGCCATTGGCGCATTCATGGCACCTGCGGGTTCTTTTTAGTCCTGACGGAGAACTCTTTGTTGGTTGCTTCAGACTCCATCAGGAGTAAAACCAGGCAGCTCCAGCTCCCCCTTTCGGGGCGGTCTGTTGAGCCCCTCAGTGCATGTGTGGTTCACTCAAAGAAGTGTGCTAGGTAGATCTCAAATTGTGATAAGGGTGGTGGATGTTGGACCTCCAATACCTGGAGAATCCAAACTACTAAAAGTTTCAATAGTCAGAACTAATAAGCCTGATGAAGCACAGAGATTGATGTTCACTGCTTTGGAGTAGACCTCAATCCATGGCCACCCTATGAATGAAAGATCTCCAAATTACCTTATCCTCAGCTGCTCTGCTGAAGCCATGCAGACTCACAGCTGTGTCTTCCCTGACTGAGTTGATCCATTTAAAGTGTGATCTTCCTTTCCCCCTACTGCCCCTCACCTTACCAAGCATTATTATCTTTTTCTAGTGAGTTCTGTCTCCTCATTATATGGCCAAAGTCTGAAAGCCTCAGTTTAATCATCTTGGCTTCTAGGCTGTCAAGTTGTGTCCAACTGTAGGGGATGGTGCTCATCTCTGTTACTAAGCCAAAGAACCAGCGTTGTCAAAGACAACTCTGTGATCATGTGGGCAGCATGACTGCACAGAACTCTGTTACCTTCTCACCAAAGTGGCACCTATTTATCTACTTTCACTTTGACATACTTTCGAACTGCTAGGTTGGCAGAAGCTAGGACTAGTGACGGGAGCTCACTCCATCACGTGGCACTTGGGCCTTGAACTGCCGACCTGCCGGTCTTGCGATTGTCAGAGTCAGTGTCTTAACCACTAAGCCACTGCGTCCCTTGATTTCCTATATCATCCATTTATTTGTCTTTTTAGTAGTCCAGAGTGTCCTAAGTTCTCTTCTCCAGTACTACATCTCAAATGAATTTATTGTCTTCCTATCAGTTTTTCCCCACTATCCAGCTTTCACAACCAAACATAAAGATGGGAAATACCATGGCTTGCACCATCATAATTTTAGTATTCAGTGATACATCATTACATTTCAGAATTGTCTAGTTATGAGCCCTGGTGGCGCAGTGGTTAAATGCCTGTACAGCAGCCACTCTCTCACAAACCCCAAGGGTGCAAGTTCGATTCCACCCAGAGGCTCAGGCTTGACTCAGCCTAGCATCTTTCCGAGGTCACTAAAATTAGTACTCTGCTTGTTGAGGGCAATTGGCCTACAGCAGTAAATTGCTTGGAGACTGTTTTGTGTAGTATGAAGCAGTATATAAAAGAAGCTGCTATTACTTAACTGCCCTTTCCAGTCCTAATCTTCTTCTGATTTAATCACTGTATTCTCCACTCTGATTAATGGTTAGGCCAAGGTATGAAAAATCAATGTCTTCATTGTTTCCTTTAAAGTTACCTAAATCGTCTGTGGTCACCATCATCATCATCATCATGATCATCATCATCATGATCATCATTATTTAATGTTTAACTGTAGAACCCACCTACTATTTCCATTACCTAATCCCCCTTCAACCCCTCTTTGCCATCTTCCCAATATCAGGCTATTCTAACCTTCTACCACATTCCAAATCTCTGAGCTGAAGCCCAAGATCGAGATGGCAGCCTATCTGCGCCTTCCCAGCCTCCACCAACCAAACCTTCGTTCTAACCAACCCAAGATCTCTAACCACCCACAAGACATGAATATCACGATCCCCATAATCCCCCAAACATCTGATAGAACTACCAAGATCTAACAGTATCCTAAGCGCTCTTCTCCAGCACCACATTTCAAAGGAGCTGATTTTCTTTCTGTCTGCTTCCTTCACTGTCCAGCTCTCGCATCCGTCCATGGTCATTGGGGATACAATGGTCTGGACGGTTCTGATTTTAGTGCTCATTTGTATGTCTGTGCTGTTCAGTATATTTTCAGGGTCCTTCATAACTGCCATCCATCAAAGCCTGCGTATGTCTTAGGATGGGACATAGGTGACCAGAAAGTAGTATTCTGAGATGTTGGAATGAGATTGGATGGATCTTTCTCTGGCAGATTTAGTAAGACAGAATCACTTTGGGAGAAAAAGGATTAGCACTAGAGGAAATGCATCATGTAGCTCTGTTGCTAGGCAGCAGAACCCAGCTGAATAACTGGGAAATAATTAAAGAACTGGGATTGGGGAACAATTAAAGATGAATAAAAAAGGGGGGAAAATGAGTCCTGGTATGGAATGAAATGGAGCGGCATGACTGATTTGTTTCCATTGCCCTCAAAGCAGCAGTGGCCCTTACCCCACACTTCTTTCCCGGTGTGCATTTCTGTGTGTTGCAACTCTCCTCACTTCTCTTCCTCTGTTGATTTTTTTTTCTGGTTTCTCTTAAATATTATTATTTCAGGTAAGCTGCAATTAACCCCCCTGTAGTCCTTTAGTGTATTTCTTGCTGCTGACTCTTTTCAGTAAGTGAAAAAATCTCCTCTGTTACAATTCCTCCTCTCTTGAGTGCTTCCCTTCTGCATCCTCCTCTTCTGCTTTCCTCCAATCTCCAGTTCAATACATCACAAGCTTTGTTGAGTCTTGGAGGGACAGAACTATTGCTATAACCTCAATATTCATTTAGCTAAACCTAAGCTCTTTACTTGGTTGTTAATTGAGATCTCTTTTAGATGACCTGGACTGGATTGACTGCCATAGAGCTTTCTGCCTTACAACAACGTCCTAGTCAGGTTGCTTGCTGAGTGTAGCACAGGACTGTAGCCCTGTTTTAACAAGGTGCACATTTGCTTATTTGTGGTTCCAGGCCACTTAAAGCATAGATATAGTTCAGGTTTCTAGGGCTGCATTCCCACTTACAGATAAATCGATGTGCGATCCAAATTGATGGATTGATTTGAGAGCTGAGTGTGGTTCCCACTAAATTTCCCCCCACTACATTTGCCCCGATTGCATTTTTATCCTCCAAAATAATCCACTTTTGGTTCACATTCAGGCATGAGTCGGTTCAAAATGGACCCGCTCCATCCGGGTGAAGGGCAAATTTAAATTGATTCCGATCTGTATGTGGTTCACACTTGCGCAGATTTGATTTATCGAAAAAGAAGCGGAAAAAAATCAGCATCAAAAAGACGTGGGTTAAATGGGTCTAGCGCATGGCTCCCCTCTCGGAATCACCTCCGCAATTTGGATTAAGTGGGAACCAGGGTTGTTTGAACAGGTTCAAACCGATTCGTGATCCGGTTTAAAAGATAGTGAGAATGAGGCCTAGGTTAACTCTGCAGTTGGTAGTACTGGAACCTCTGACATTTTAAAAATTGTCCTCTGAGATTCTCATGAGTGATGAAAACAAACTGCCCTGTCTGCATTATGGGGAGCTTTTATACTTTTCCAATAGAGAGACAGAGAAATTGAGAGAGAGAGAGAGAGAGAAAACTTACAGCTAGGTCTGCTTTATAGTCTATGAACCAGCACATGAATTATATATCCATCGCACAATCGATGTAGTAAAACATACCAGGGAGCTGAAGCCTGCTTACTTGTTTTCTGATATATGTGTATGGAGGAGAGGTCCTTATAGCCACATCGCATATATGGGCTATAAACATGTACATTAAATTCTTAATATGTACAATTGAATATATGTTTGACTGGTTCTTAGCATTCATAAATTAATATCTTGCCTGCATTTTGTTTTAAAATATTATAAGCTGTCTTGTTCCCATGCTGAGAGAAAGTCAGGATATAAATGAGAGCTCTGGTGTAGGTCTAAGGAATCACACCATCGTAAAAAATATGATTCTATCTGAATAAGAGAGAATAAATATCCATTTGCAGCGCAGAGAAGAATTTGGGCTTTCTGTGAATTCAGTGTCCCTTTAGGGTGACATATTTGTATCTGAAACTAGACTACTCACTGTTTGTCATTTTATGACAACTAATAGTGTGCTGCAGTAGGAGCAAGATATCATGAATCTGCCTTTTATCTCTCAATCCTATGAACTAGAGGCACTGTATGCCTTGGCTTGGTTAGTCAACACTATACAATTTTGTGCTCTTCCAGTAGGCTGCGCTCCTCTACAGCCACTGCCATTTTGGGCAACCAGAGGTGATGTTACATTACTCTTGTTTCCTTTTTTTAGATTTCTTAGTATTTCTTCTGTTTTGCTGTTCCCGCAATACCATTATTTAGTGTGTTCTTGGCAATCTGAATGGCTTTTTTCATTGTGAGTTGGCTGCAAAAAACTGGGAGGAATACTGGAGGCTTTGAACAGTTGGTGGGAGTCGCAAGACCATACTAGAGCCTCCAAAAAACTGCATGCACAATTAGCATCCCTGTTCATAGTCATTACTATCATTTCCGAGACAGATAAGCATATAATTATGCTCTTTGGCCATTTTTCTAAACAGATCTTCAGAGGCAAAGTTCAGTATAATGTTGGTAACAATCTTCTAAGAGTTCAAACCCTCAGCATTTACATCTTTTACCCTTCCGTCAGTGATCGCATGGATACCTTCACTATAAGGAGATTAAATTATTTTTTTCAACCAACTGTTTCCCTGTATTCCTCAGAATTCAAGACAGCTTTGGCTTGCATCCACATGGGTATGTGTGCTCGTGATGGCACATTGACAGAGCATCCCTATCCAGCCTCTGTTTCAAAACCTCCAAAGAAGGAAACGCCGCCATACTCTGAAGGAGTGTGTTCCACTGTCAAACAGCTCTTACTGTCAGGAAGTTCCTCCTGACGTTGAGCTGGAATCTCTTTTCCTGGAGCTTGCATCCATTGCTTTGTGTCCTAGTCTCTGGAGCAGCTAAAAACAAGCTTGGTCCATCCCTTCAAATATTTAAACATGGCTATCAGGTCATGTCTCTTTTCTAGGCTAAACATACCCAAGTCCCAAAGCTGCTCCTCCAAGGACATGGTTTCCAGACCTTTTAAATCATTTTAATCATCCTTCTCCGGACACTTTCCAGCTTGACAATATCCTTCTTGAATAGTGCCCAGAACTTTACACAGTATTCCAGGTAAGGTCTGATTAAAGAAGAATAGAGTGGTACTATTACTTTCCTCGATCTAGACAATATACACTCACTGATGCAGCCTAAAATTGCATTGGCTTTTTAGGTGCCACATCACCCTGTTGACTTATGTTCAGCTTGCGGTTGACTAGACTTTGTAAATCTCTTTCACATTGCTATGAGGTTATAGCTTTATGATGCAATAAGGCCCTGGGAAATCCAAGTTGACTTTTAGTGATTTTGTATTTCTGTGGCTGAGAACTCATAGCTGAAAATTATGCCACTGCTCTGTTTAAGTTTGCAATAAGTACTTATTTATAGGAGCTTCTATTACTAGCTGTGCTTTCCTTCTATTGTCAAGACTAGGTATTAAGTACACGATGAAGAATTAATATTCAACCAAATTGCTTAAAATAAATAAAACATATTGTGTTGTAGATTTAAGGAATTTCGATCACTGTTTGTTATGCTGGGAACAATGCTGAGATAGTCTGGAACACTTTTCCTATGCTAAAGGATTATGAAAGGAGAGGAATACAGAACTCAGAGACAGAGCCATAAAAAATACCTAAGATCAATATATTTTAGGTTATAGCGCTACAGTCACAGCTATTATTCTGTTTTTCAGTTCTAATTGTTTTAATGTTTATTGGAAGCAATAATAATGAAAAGTGAGGTATAATATTTCAAAAATAAAAAATTTAAAAAAATTCTTCAGAGGTATTTTAACGTTTCCATGCTCCTAAGAGGATCTATCATTAATGTGACCACCAATTTTTAATTTAATTTAATTTTTGCATATAATTTTATCAATCCTAGCCTGCAGAGTTGGGGCATTGTAGGAGTTGCATCTGAATGGCCATAAATGTCCATCCCGGTTTAGATCATGAGCAGAGTCGCATCTAATGTGATGGTTTTGGCATGCGGAAAGCTTTATTGAACTTAATGTTACCATGGGAAGAGTAGCCATCCCTTTTTGTGAGAGAATTCGGGAGAAAAAGTTACTCCCCCCCTCTCTGTAGCCTTATATAGTTTGATTTCCTTTGCCTCCTTTGTGATATAATCTGGAATTTCAGTGTAAGGGAATTAAGCGTTCCCAAACATATCCCGGGAATTGAAGGTACGGGAGACAAAGACCAGACCAATTATTTGATTCCAACCAAGGTAGGTTTATTAACCGGCCGGGGGGACAGCCACCTAACGGTGAAAGAAAACTGTCCCCCCTTCTTTTGTCTGCACGCATCCCTTATACACTTTTTCAACCAATCAAAGCAGAGAAGCAGAGTTTCTTACTTTTTGTCCAGCAACAGGCTTCTTCTTTTAACTTGGCTAAGTTTTCTGTTAGCGTAAGCATTTCCTTTCTGTTCCTCTTGTTTCAGCATATTCTGGTTTCTTGCGGTCTGCCTAAATCTTATCTTATCTGCTCATGTACAGGCCTCGTGAGTAACTTACAGACTGTTCTGCCACTAACATACTTTCCACCCAGCTGTGGTTTTTCTAACTGAGCTAAGTATGCCCTGGCTTAAGGGGACACCCTTGGATCAGTTAGACTGACCCTCTCATTCCCCCCTTTTTCTTGTAAGTTATGATACGAGGCGCTGTCAACTATTAAACTATCTAGTTCTTGGTAGGTCAGACGCGCCAACATTACTTTTCTCTCTTTTTGAAGCATGCTTTCAAATCTATTTTGCAAAAACTTAAGCAAGCAAGGCAAGCAAGTACAAATCACTATGCCAATAAGCAGAATAGCCAAGCCGGTTACAAATAAGCTTTTTAGCCAGCCAAGATCTGGTAGCCAAGAAGTTAACCAATCCCATAGTGACAAAAGCTCATGCCACGAATGATGTGTCTTCAATCATGGCAGGAAGCATCCCCATTTCACTTACTCTATACGGGTGCTCATATACCAAGATCTTGTCCTCCCCGTGTTCCCCAAACATCATTCTTGCATGATTTACAACCCAATTTCCTTCACATGATAAGGGGAATAAAAACATCATTACAATAATACCCAACAGGAGGATTATGAAAATGTGTGAAATTCTTAATCCTGGCATCCTCGCACTTGGGGGACAAATGGGGATTGGGGCGTTTTCATGCTCCACCTGCAAGGTGGTTTCTATTTTTACCACTTCTGGTTTTTCAGTTAGCAATTGTCCTTTCATTTCTTTCGCCATGGCTCTCGGGTAGCCAAGGCTCCTGTTCTTCGAGGCGGTGCTTGGTCACCTGACCTCAGACAGGGGGCTCACGTTGCGATGCTGCCCTGTCTTCCCTGGACCGCTTGATCCGAAGACGCAGTGGATTGTCCGGATCTCCCTCTGCTCGCCACTCCTTTGGTCCTGTCCCTCTTCAACCGGGTGTAGTGAATCTAAGGCTTCACTCCCTTCAGTTTAGCTGCCGTTGGTGTGGTCAGCAACACATCATATGGTCCCTTCCACTTTGGTCCAAGGGGGTTGCTCTTCCAATCTTTCAGCCAGACTCGATCTCCTGGAGAGAAAGGGTGAAGAGCAGTAACGGGGAAAGGGGTATCTGATAGTTTGCACATATTGCTGTAACTTTTCTATGTTCTGGCCTAATAACTGTACTTCTTTAATCACTTCAAGTTTCCCAATCTGTTCCACATCCCCCTCAAGTCTATGCAAGTTCAACGGTGGTCTCCCAAACACAACCTCATAGGGAGAGAGTCCCAAAAATCTAGTTGGTGTACATCGAACTTTAAAGAGTGCCATTGGTAACACAGTTACCCAGTCCAGTCCAGTCTCTTGGCACATCTTAGATACTGTCCCTTTGAGTGTTCTGTTCATGCGCTCTGCGCGCCGAAGACTGAGGGTGATAAACGCAGTGCAATTTCCAAGTCACACCTAAAACTTGAGCTAATTTCTGAACAATTTGATGTACAAATGCAGGTCCATTATCACTACCTATATACAAAGGCAACCCACTTCTAGGTATAATTTCCCTTAACAAGGCTTTAACAACCTGTTCGGCTTTTTCATTAGTGGTGGGAAAGGCATCAACCCATCCCGAAAAAGTACATACAAACACAAGCAAATATTGAAACTTCTTACACTTAGGCATTTCAGTGAAATCTACAACCAATGTTTCCCAAGGGGAAAATCCAACCCTTTGAACACCTGGGGGTAGTAAGGGACCCACCCGGGGATTTGACTTTGCACAAATTTCTCATCTCATTGCCACTTGTTTTGTTATAGCTGTTAACCCTTCAACATACACTTGTCGTTCAAGCAATTGCTGCATGGCCGTTCCCCCTTGATGATATTGTTTATGCAACTCCTGAACCATATGCCATGCCAACACACTCGGAACATACACCTTCACATTCGGAAATACCAACATTCCATCAATTGCAAAGCCAATTCTAATACCTCATTTTCACATCCTTCTTCAGCTACTTGTCTTGCTACTTGATCAGCTAACCTATTTCCTTTTGCTACATTTTTGAGTAATTTCCCTCCTGCGGTTAGCAGCCCTCTTTCTTTGTACATTGCACCATGGGCCTGAATGGTTAGAAATGCATATTTAGAATCTGTGTAAATATTTGGCCCTAAAGATTGTTTTCCCAATATCTTTCCTTCCTCTGTAACTATAGCATAGGCGACTGGGGTTAACTATCTCTTTGTCTCTGCCATCCGCATCTTCAGTCCTTTGTCTAACATCTCCTTCATTAACATCTCTCCTACTTCACTAACATCTCTCTTGCAGGCTGTGCTGGCAAGGTGGAGTTTGGCTCTCTTCCAGCTTTTCATCTACATGTATCTCTTCTCTTTTCTCTGGCAGCTTTTGGCTTTCCTTCTTGATCCTAAGTTGCAGCTGTCAGTAACTTGCTCTTATTCCCTTCATTCTCACTTGCTTCATCTCTCTCCTAGTGTATCCACTTGTCAGGGCCCTCAACTGGACTGAAAACATTCTCTTCTAAAACCTTCTGTCTTTTGTGGTTCCTTTAACATCAAGGGCATTTTGGGAAACATCTGCCTTGGAGTCTTCAGGGTTTATCTTGTGTCTCCATCCCTCCTTTATTTCCTGAGTGAAACCATCTTGGTCTCCTGCAGGACATCTGGACATATCTAACCAGGTAACATGTATGTCCAGTTATTATTTATTATTATTATTATTATTATTATTATTATCTTCATCTTCATATCCAAATGCATCTGAGGAAGTGGACTTCAGTCTAGGAAGCTTACGCTGCCCACTTTCTCTTCCAGTCTTTCTATTATTATTATTATTATTATTATTATTATTATTTAAATATTTACAACAGGCTTGATAGCTCCAGAGTCAATTCCATGGGAGCTAGCCCACATAAGTCATTCCCTAATACCTGTGTAGTTGCTGCCGACACCCACGTCGCACCTCCTTCTCTCTGGGCACTACCTCCACGTCCTCCATTTCTATTTCCTCCCGACTCCCAGAGTTGCGGCTATAACATTTGCCTTCTTTTTAAACTTTGCATCCTCATCCTCTCGTCCCACATACACTTGTGATGCTATTTCCAAAAGTCTAGACAGGGTCATGTGGGCGAGTCCGGCTTGCTTTTGTAACTTTCGCCGGATGTCTGGGGCACATTGACTTATGAAACTTTGTTTTAATGCTTGAGTGCCTTGTGACAACTCACTTTCATCTTCCATATCATATGGGCTATATTGTCTGTAGGCGGCTTTAAGCCTCTCCAGGAATGCTCCTGGGCTCTCATCTTTTTCTTGCTGAATATCGTATATTTTCTTCAAATTTACGGGTCTGGGTGGCCCTCTTCTTATAGCTCTAAAAATATATTGCTGATATTGTCCCAGTTCCCGTCTCTCTTTCTCAGTATTGGGGTTCCAATTCGGGTTATAGGTTGGGACCCGGCTTTCTTGTAACTTCACCAGTTGTTCTCCTGTGGCCCCTTCTTCCTTCTCTACCTCCTCCCTGGCCATCCTAAGGATCTGTCCTTTTTGTTCCGCAGTGAATAAGGCATTCAGCAATTGCTGGATGTCCTGCCAGGTAGGGTTGTGTGTACTGAAAATTCCTTCCACTAACTGGGCCATCTGGGTGGGGTCCTGACTCCATCCTTTCATGGAAGCCTTCCAATTTAATAAATCACTACTGGTGAAGGGCACATGTTAGAACACGTTCACCGTCCGTGAGGACCCTTGGCCATCTGGTATTACTTGAGGAACTTCTCTCAGGGGGCAAAGTTTTCTATCTTCTTCTTTGTCTCTGGGTCTTAAATTATACTTTGAAACACCCTCAGGCTCCATTCCCTCCAGTGGTGGCATATCATTGTCTTTGGAAGGTATAGATGGATATATATGGCGATAAGGTGGTGGCCAAACCTCATCGTCCTCCGGGGTTCCGGAAGGGGGCAAGGGTGGTGGAGCCTTCGGAGCAGCAGCCCTGAGGGGCATGCATTTGCAATCTTGAAGCCATTTATGCGGTGGTTGCATATCCACTATGATCTGCCAGGCTGAGATGTAATAGTACTGGTCTGGATGATATCTAGCACAAAAATCAGCTACTCTATCAACCAGTCTCTTATCCAGGGTCCCTATGGCTGGCCATGATGGATTTAGTGGAAACGTTGGCCATTCTAATTCACAAAAGGTTCTTAACTTGCCTGGCTTACGGGACCCTGCAGAAATGTATTTCTTAAATTCTGACCAATTATTTAACATACAATCCAAAGGGGGTCACTCCTTTTGACCCACTGTTTCCTCCCATTTTCCTTTGGCTAGAATCTTGGGGCACCCTCACTAGCCTTAACCTAGGTACCTTATATTTTACAATCCAAGGGGGTTACTCCTTTTGAACTACCCCCACCTATTGCGGAAACTGGATTCTTGGGGCACCCTCACCAGCCCGACTTTCCTCCCATTTTCCTTGGCTAGAATCTTGGGGCACCCTCACTAGCCTTAACCTAGGTACCTTATATTTTACAATCCAAGGGGGTTACTCCTTTTGAACTACCCCCACCTATTGCGGAAACTGGATTCTTGGGGCACCCTCACCAGCCCGACTTTCCTCCCATTTTCCTTGGCTAGAATCTTGGGGCACCCTCACTAGCCTTAACCTAGGTACCTTATATTTTACAATCCAAGGGGGTTACTCCTTTTGAACTACCCCCACCTATTGCGGAAACTGGATTCTTGGGGCACCCTCACCAGCCCAACTTTCCTCCCATTTTCCTTGGCTAGAATCTTGGGGCACCCTCACTAGCCTTAACCTAGGTACCTTATTTCTCCTTTACCTTTACTAGGTCTAGACCCAACCCAATATTGATCACACAATCATACAGGGTAGACAGGGATTCGTGATCACTTAAGGAATGGGGGGGAGCGATCACTTGACTCATTGGATTTGCCGACCCGGTCTCCCAGATGCACATATGGCCAGATACGGGCAATGCGACAAACCCCACTCTCCGCCGACCCGGTACTGAAACAATGGTCAGTGTCGGGAAATGCGACGACACACACACACTTCACACACCTCCCGACTAGTTTAAGACCATTCATACACTCTCATACTTGCCTCGAGGCTCCACCAAGACGTCTTCTACCCCGTTGGTTGGATCAATTCGCCATTGGCACCAGGAACGACCGACGAGCCGGACACAGCAAAGGGAAGCCGATGGTCTTATAGCGGGGCCCCTCTCACCGTACTGTCGCCGTTGCTGGCTCCGACCGCGGTGATCCTCTGGCGTGGTCAAAGGCACATCAGGTCCGTTTCCCGTCCTTCAATTTAATTCCCGGCCAACGCACCATGAAATGTAAGGGAATTAAGTGTTCCCAAACATATCCCGGGAATTGAAGGTACGGGAGACAAAGACCAGACCAATTATTTGATTCCAACCAAGGTAGGTTTATTAACCGGCCGGGGGGACAGCCACCTAACGGTGAAAGAAAACTGTCCCCCCTTCTTTTGTCTGCACGCATCCCTTATACACTTTTTCAACCAATCAAAGCAGAGAAGCAGAGTTTCTTACTTTTTGTCCAGCAACAGGCTTCTTCTTTTAACTTGGCTAAGTTTTCTGTTAGCGTAAGCATTTCCTTTCTGTTCCTCTTGTTTCAGCATATTCTGGTTTCTTGCGGTCTGCCTAAATCTTATCTTATCTGCTCATGTACAGGCCTCGTGAGTAACTGACAGACTGTTCTGCCACTAACATACTTTCCACCCAGCTGTGGTTTTTCTAACTGAGCTAAGTATGCCCTGGCTTAAGGGGACACCCTTGGATCAGTTAGACTGACCCTCTCATCAGTATAAATTCATGAAGGATTTTAACCTTTTCGTTGGCCAATCTCCGAGCCAGTCATCCTGACATTGGCTGGAATATTTATTTTCATATTGCAAAATTCCATCTTAGTGAAATATCTTGATCTCCCAATTTTAAAAAAATTTTTTTTTGAATGGTTGAAGTGAAGGAGTGGAATCAAAATAAACAACATCGCCAGTGGTTTTACACACGTCGTACTCAACAGACCTCAAGTAGGAGGTTGTCTCCAGAAGGGCTAGCCACAGTGCAACAGGCATTCCAGCCTGAAACCTCTATTAAGTCAGACAAAAAAGGGAAAAAGAAAGTGTGTGCATATTGGAGGAGGGAAAAAATCAAGACGTCGTTTCTTTCTCATCTGCTTATCCATCTGCTGCCTTTTATAAGTCCAAGTCAGCAGTGGTTTTGAGTGCATCTTCTCTTCTGCTCAGCAGAGTTACAATAACAGTGCACTGTAGGTTAGTCTAGAGAGCCAGCTTGGTGTAGTGATTTGAACATTGCACTATGACTCTGGAGACCAGGGTTCAAATCCTGGCTCAGCCACAAAACCCACTGGGTGACCTTGGGCAAGTCACATGCTCTCAGCCTCAGGGCAAGGCAATGCCAAACCTCCCCTGAACAAATCTTGCCAAGAAAACCCCATGATAGAGTTGCCATAAATTGGAAATGACTTGAAGGCACGCAAGAACAATGGGTTAGTCTGCACTAGGGACAAATATCCAAATAAACTCCTGCCCCTGTCCTAGTGCCACCCCACATAACTTTTCTCCGCAGGGACATCAGGTAGATTGTCTCCATTACCTGACTCTCCCTGCTGAGTTTCCTGGATCTGCTGCTGCTGCCACCGCTGTCACCTTTAAACCGTGTCTGCTTCCAGTTCCCAGTCTGATCAGTTTCTCTGTTGGCTGCACTGGCTCTGTGGATCTGTCCATCACTTTGAGGCAAATGAGATGTCTGTTTCAAATTGAAAGATATAGCTGTATTGTTCTGTAGAATCAGTATGTAGAGAGACCTTTTAGCACCTTTGAGACCCACTGAAAGAAAGAAGTTGGCAACATGAACTTTTGTAGACTTCAGGGGCTTGACAGACGGGCAGCTCCGTGCCGCTTGTCATTGCCCTGAGTCGGGGCTGCAGCAGTCGCACGCTGAAGCACCAACGCACTGCCAAAAAGAGGCTGCCTAGACTGGGTTCCTTTTTTCAGTGCCGTAAACTGGAAAGGGCACAACTATGATGCCACTTCCTGCCAGCAACGTGTGGACGCTGTATGGTGCATGCGTCATCATGACGCCCCTTGTGTGGACAGGAGGCTGCCATGATGGCACTGCCATTACGTGCTAGGGTTTGTGATTGTGTGGTTGCTGCACGTTCCCGAACTCTAATTTTGGCCTGAGGACGGCGCTTTCGGCATGTCTGTACCGGGCCTTTGGTTTACTTCCTCAGATGCTTTAATTTCTATTGAATCTCTCCCGGAAGGTCATTCCATAATCTAGGGGTGGCTGAAAATGTCCTCTGGGTACAGATGCCAGTTTAGTTCTGGTTGGTTGAAGGAAATGTCCTTCCGAGGACCTGAGCGTATGGGTATAGATTCTATGGAAGTACCCTGTTTCCCCGAAAATAAGACGTCCCCATAAAATAAGACCTAGTAGAGGTTTTGCTGAATTGCTAAATATAAGGCCTCCCCTGAAAATAAGACCTAGCACATCTTTAGGAGCAAAAATTAATATAAGACACTGTCTTATTTTCAGGGAAACACGGTAGGTGAAATGACTTGAAGCCACACAGCAACAACAAATCACCCTGAAAGGATGGTGAGTTCTTGTATTTTAGATGGGACAACATGCGTGTGCAGAAGATTTCTCAATATTTGACTTAATCTGATTCACTTTATGTCCCATGTTTAATCATTCCTAGCTCACTTATTCATCTACAGTTGTATATATACAGTATCCTCCTCAAAACAGTGGCACCCTTCTAACGGTTGTCACTCTTGTTAGCAATGTACAGCGGGCCCTTGTTATCTGCTGGGATTTGGTTCCAGGACCCTCCGTGGATAACAAAATCCGTGGATGCTCAAGTCCCATTAAATATAATGACACAACAAAATGGTGTCCCATATATAAAATGGGAAAATCAAGGTTTGCCATTTGGAATTTATACTTTTTGGGAATATTTTCAAGCCGTGCGTGCTCAAATCCATGGATAAAAAAATCAGTGGATAAGTATGTTTTTATGTATATGTATGGGTGTGAGAGTCGGACAGTGAAAAAACGAGATTGGAAGAAAATAATCTCTTTTGGTATGTGGTGCTGGAAAAGAGTGCTGAAACGAAACAAATATTTGTTACGGCACTTGGCCAGCACAGAAGAGTGCTGAGGATTCCATGGACAGCCAAAAGGACAAACAAATGGGTCCTAGAACAGATCAAGCCAGAAGTCTCCTTGGAAGCCAAGATTTTTATATACCAATTTCACAATATCAGCTTCGATGCTGTCTGTAAAGTGGAAATAACTAGCATTCTTTTGTACGTATTTTCAGGACAGAATATTTATCATGGATAATTTTCCTTTGGGGTAAAGCAAAATTTGATCTAGGTATCTCCCCGGCTCCTCTTTATAAAGCAATGTGAATTTACACAGCATTATACATAGTAAGTAGCAAAATACAAATGAAAGCCTGCCTGTGGCGTATAGTCTAAAAACAAAAGGAAGAATTTCTAGAATAGACAACATATCACCTGCCTAAACAGACAACTGTCTGGATCATACCTGCCAAGGGTTTTAGGAAACTTTTCTATTTTTGACAATTCTTGGAGTTAACCTATTACCAGGGTTTAATGAATCCTGGAATCTCCCCTCTACAGAAAAGCATTACCTCAGTTTTAACAGTGATTTGAACATCTGAAATACATTACAGAAACCGTGAGCTTTACATATTGTGTCCCAGTAATCATTACAGAATTCTATACAGGTATGTCAATAGTATCCCTTTATGGTAAAAGAAAGGCTGATGTTGATAATATAAAGGCCTCCTTAAGGCTATCTGAGCTATCTGATGAGTTTGAAACTATAATAGGATTTCATCTAGGGATGTTCTGATTTACACTAAGACTACACCAATTGCGGCAGAGACACAAATGAAGCCATAGGCATCTCCAACTGGGGAACATTGTATTCCCTCTTCAGTATAACATTTTGAAGGGAAAATTGAAGAAACTTACACAATAGACATGGCAGTCCTATCATTCACTCTTAAATATATGCTCTGCTCTGGGGCCATAACAAACTACAATTCCCAGAATTCCAACACATTGAACCATGGCAATTAAAGTGGTGTCAAACTGGATTATTTCTACAGTGCAGACGCTGCCTTTCTGTTTCTTTGATAAGCTGTTCATGGTAAGAAAGTGATTCATTGTCTTTTCATGTGCTTGGGGCGTGACTACTGTTAGATCTCTTATTCTTTCAACGTTATAACAAGCAAGATCTTTCTGTTTGAACTGGTTTTTCTCTACCACTACAACAGAAAGTTTGCTACTCTGAAATGTGGATTATAAAGTGGCTAGGCTAGTGGTAAAATTGCAAGCAGATTTGCTAGACGTTGTAAACAAGTTCCAGGTCCTTTACTCACCATTCCAAGATCTGAGCATACGTTTGACTATCTCTAAAGCAAATATGGTCTCATCACCTCTTCCTATGCAAAGATTCCCAATGTCAGAGGGACAAAGCAATATAGAGGAGTTTAGAGGCAGGAAATACCATTTCCGTTTCTCTCTCTGCATTTGTTTCTTCTCTGTGTGCATGGTTTTAGTTTTTTTCATGGCTGCTCAAAAATATGTACGTCGTTTTTACATAAGAACACGAAAAATTTACAAAGCTTTCTCCTTGGTAGGTCAGATTAGAAGAGTTTTAGTTTAGTTCATTTCCTCCTATTGTGCATTTTGGGATGGTTTGCAAAAAATATGTTTTCTCAAAACTCATTATTTGAGCAAAAAGCCAATGATTTGTGTAGAAAACATGTTTTGCATAAGGGATGAAATTTCCCATGGTGTCTGGCAGTTTCTTAGACAGTCTTGACTTTTGAAGCACACTTTCTTGTCAAGGATGAGGAAATCTGTAAGTACGCTTTACATCTCTGTGTAACACGCATGTGGTGGCTCTCACCTCTCTGGGATCCTGTCCACATCCCTCAAAATGGATGTTTCCTTTTCTCAGTGGGAATGGAAAAAATTCACTAGACCAGCAAGGGACAAAATCGTATCTATTGGCCTTATCGACTACAGCACAAAAGTCAGAATGTACACGACTGATTTCCTCAAGAAAGTGTAATGCAAATTGCTGAGAGCAGACCAAAATGGTAAATAAATCACATTTTACCATGTGTTTCATTTGCCATTTTGGCCTACTATCAGTAATCTGATAGTAAATTATGATGACCAAAATTGCTGATGATTAAAACATTGCTTGCAGAGTTGCTTAAAGGATTTTAAAAGACAGGACATTTTTTTTAGTAATGCCACCTTGTCCTGAGAAGACATCAGGAGTTGGTGCTTGGTGAACTTTCCTGGGAAGTATACCCCAAACATATCTGAGACGGCTCCCTTCCCGTTCATTCATTCATTCATTCATTCATCATACTGCCTTATCTCAAAAGGTAGAGTTGCTCAGAGGAGATTCTCTGATGGTGGTCTCAGTGATCCAGCAGAATTTTATTGATGAAGACCAAGTACAGAACAAATTTATTTAACTAGTGAAAGAAATAATTGACTCAAAGGGATATGAAAATAGGAAAACATTCCCTGCAGCTTGAGATGTTATATTCAGTGTATTCTCCTACAATAAAAAGATGAGTTGGTTTCTGGTGATCTTCTGTTTCGCACCATACTTTTATTTGACAATTAGAATTGGAATAAAAAGGCAAAAGAGATCCATGAGACTCTAATTTAAGCAGCTGGTGGGAGAGGGAAGAACTGAAACGCTGCACTTCCTAGAAACTGGGGAATAAATAAATCAAAAGTGAAAGCTAGCAAAAATTCCTTTGTGATGATAAACATTCCATTTCTCTCTGTTTTATTTTTCCATATAAAATCTAAGAGATTTTGTATGAAGGAAAAAAGTGATTGTGAAAGGTATCATATCCCTCAGAATTACTGTATATACTCATATATAAGTCTAGAAATTTTAGTCAAAAAATTGACCCAGGCAATCTCAACATATCCATGGGTCAATGTAAGTACTGTACTTTAACTCTCATCAAAAAGTGAACCATGCCCTGGTGAAAGGTGAGATCTTAATCTCTTCTCAGGGCAATGAAAGAAGCATCAAGTCTCTACTACTCTACCGTTGCCAACCAACTCCAAGCAGTATTGGATGATACTGATTATCTCGATCCATTTCAAACTGGCTTCAGGTCAGGGTACAGAGTGGAGACTGTCTTGGTCGCCTTGGTCGATGATCTTCGTTTGTGCATCGACAGGGGAAATGTGTCTCTGTTGGTGCTCTTGGACCTCTCAGCGGCCTTCGGTACCATAGACCATGATATCCTTCTGGAGCGCCTGAGAGATTTGGGAATCGGGGGCACTGCCCTGCAGTGGTTCCGGTCCTATCTCTCGGGCAGGCTCCAGATGGTGTCACTTGGCAACAGTTGTTCAGCCAAGAGGGAGCTCAAATCCCTCAAGGCGCGATACTGTCGCCAATGCTGTTCAATATTTACATGAAGCCGCTGGGTGAGATCATCTGGAGACATGGGGCAGGGTGTTATCAGTACGCTGATGACACCCAAATTTGTTTCTCCATGTCTCAGACTGCTTCAGTGACCAAGGATGGCATCTCCCCTCTGGATGACTGTCTGAAGTCAGTAATGGATTGGATGAGGGAAAATAGACTTAAACTGAATCCAAATAAAACAGAGGTACTCACTATAGGCAATCCTATTCCGGGTGCGGAGATAAGCCTCCAGTCCTGGACGGGGTCACAATTCCCCTAAAGGACTGTGTTCATAGCCTGGGGGTACTCTTGGACTCATTGCTTCGCCTGACATCTCAGGTTGATGCAACAGACAGTAGTGCTTGCTATCAGCTTCCTGGAACGAGAGAACCTAGAAATGGTTGTACATTCACTGGTAATCTCTCGTCTCAATTTCTGCAATGCGCTCTACATGGGGCAACCCTCATGCCATGTTTGGAAGCTGCAATTGGTTCAAAACACAGCAGCCAGATTAGTTACAGTGATCTATTTTTGATTCTATTACACCTATTTTTGAATCCCTACACTGGCTGTCTATTAGCTTCCGGGCACAGTATAAGGCATTGGTCATTACCTATAAAGCCCTACATGGCTTGGGTCCAGCATACTTGAGGGAATGCCTCCTCCCATATAATCCTTCCCTCGCACTCAGGTCCTCTTGGAGGAACCTACTTCAGCCAAAGAAAACCAGGCTGGTGGCAACCTCCCAGAGGACCTTTTCAGCTGCTGCTCCAAAAATATGGAATGACCGGGAGGAGATCCACCATATAACATCATTGGAGGCCTTCAAGAGGCAATAAAGATGGATCTCTCCCAGCAGGCCTTCCCTAACTGACCTCCTCAGATTTCTAACAGTCCATCTGTCTCACTGCTCCCATCGGATATTTTCCAATCTTATTATGAATTGTTTTTGTTTTTGTTTTATTTTTAATTTTTTTAACTGTTCCCCACTTGCTGTTACTCACTTTGATCCAACACAGGGAGAAGAGGGATACAAATTATTATTATTATTATTATTATTATTATTACCACTACTACTACTACTATCTCATCCATCCAGCCTTTAGAGTGAGCACAAACAGTTATGCATGTCAAAATTTTAAAAGATCTTTAGCATCATTTCCCTTTGCTTCATCCTTTACATCCATGGTTGCATGCTGCTAAGTTTTACCCTCGACTTAATCCATGGGTCATATCAAAATCTTTAATTTTGGCCCCCAAACCTGCCCTCGACTTATACATGAGGTCGACTTATAGTTGCGTATATATGGTAACAGTCGGTGAAGTCTGTTTAGAGATACATTGGAGTCCCGTTTAGAAATATATTAGAGTCCTGAGATACCAGTTGCTTACAACTGTATCTCTGCAATGACTTTTAAGGTCTGTTTCACTTTAGCCGTCATATTAGTCCATTGTGGTTTACAAGCATAGGAGAATTAAAGAAGCTCAGCAGGAATGCAGCAGTTACGTGCGCAGTTATGAGACAAAACACAAATATCTCAACTTCAGTTAGAAAAACTACAAAAAGGTTAATGTTGGTCTCTACTTAGAAAAATTAATATTCCGCTGAAAATTAGCTTAGATTTATGAGTTTATTCCCCAACACAAGGCATTCTGAGCCTGTATCTAGAGGATATATTAATTCACTTTACTAGCGGCATTAAGACATTGTACTTCATGGGCTCCTGGAGGAGCTCATACAACTGTTGCAATTTTCCATCTTCCTTTAAACTTGAAATAAGGCCTATCTATCAAAGATGCGGTGGCTTAGTGGTTAAGACACCAATTCTGACGAATATAATATCAGAAGGTTGGCAGTTCAAGGTTCAAGTGCCACATGATGGGGTGAGCTATCTTCACTAGTCTCAGGTTCTGCCAACCTAGAAGTTTGAAAGCATGCAAATGCAAATAGATACATAGGTACCACTTCATTGGAGTCATGCTGGCCACATGACCACCAGAGTCGTCTTTGGACAACGCTGGCTTTATGGCTTAGTAACGGACATGAGCAAAGTCCCCTATGGTTGGTTATGACTAGACATTCATGTCAAGGGACTACCTTTACTTTTTTAAATCAAAGATCCCAATGTACCTAAGAGCTAGAAGAAAGAAAATGTAATGTTCTAAAATAATAATCCAGTATTTAGACTAAGACTGCATCTGTGCTACAGAAATAATACAGTTTCATGCCATTAACTGCTATGGGTCAATGCCATGCAATTCTAGGAACTGTAGTTTGTTGAGGCATCAGAGCTCTCTTACAGAGAAGGCTAAATGTAGAATCAGTATTTAGAGAGATCTTGTAGCACCTTTGAGACAAACTGAAACAAAGAAGTTGGCAGCATGAGCTTTCATAGGCTTCAAGTCTACTTCCTCAGACACTTACTATTATCATCATCATTATTATTCAAAGGTAATCATAGTTTGTAAAATCAATATGTAGAGAGACCTTGTAGCACCTTTGAGACAAACTGAAATAAAGAAGTTGGCAGCATAAGTTTTCATAGAGTTTGGCCTACTTCCTCAGATGCATTTGGTGGAGAGGAAACAAGGAACAGCAAGGTTGGCCAGTTCACAATGTCTTTATTCACTAGTGACCATAGTTGAAACGGGACTTGTTTCTTCGTTTCCATACCCAAAGGATTTAGAATTTGGACTAAACAAAACAAACAAACAAACAGCTTCATTTATATACCGCTTCATACCGCCTAAGGAGTGTCTAAGCGGCTTACAACTGTAAGCTTCCCCCCAACAATCTGGGTACTCATTTTAGTGACCTTGAAAGGATGCAAGCCTGAAAGCCTGAGTCGAGCTTGAGCCCTTTTGCTGGTCTTGAACTCGCCACCTTATGGTTTTGAGTGAGTGGCTGCAGTACAGGCATTTAACCACTGCTCACATACCAATGTCATATATATATTATATATGTCCATCTCTGGTTTCCACTCCAGTGTATGCATCCGAGGAAGTAGACCCATGCTGCCAACTTCTTTATTTCACTTACTTTCAAAGTTGCTACGTGATCTCTGTACATACTATAGCTATTCATAGCAGTTCATCATTATTGATAGATTAAATTCCAGTGTCCAGAGGCGGCATGTCTCTGAGTAACAGGTTGGGAGTAGGAGGCAAACAATGGTGAAGGCTTCTTGCATCCAGTCCCTGGGTTTCCCTGGAGCAGTTGGAAACAGTTGTAAACAGGAAGATGAAGTAGGTGTACCTTTAGTCCGATCCAGCAAGGCTTTTTGGAGTTCTTAGGACTCATGCATGTCGCGTAATCGAGGCCACCCAGGCTGTTTTCCCCATGCCCTTTGCTTTGTACGCCTCATTCATGTGAGTGTCTTGTAATTCTTGGAAAGGACTAGAGGAGTGGAGTCTATAAAACCAAATGGCATCTCCCAGGGTGAATGTGCTTCCAGTCACCGAAGTAACCTGTATAAGTAACCTGCTTGAGTCAATGCAGCCTGAGTAGTGATATATATAAAAAAAATCCCTGGGTCTGTTTGCTTATTCTGCACGGCTGAGTAATCCAGGAGGGGAGAGGAATCGGTGACTTGGCAAAGAGCTCCGTTCATCTTGCCCACCCATCAGTACAATGAGTCACTGTTGCTTCTGCCGGGTGTAATGAAGGTGTTATCCTAGCACTACATTATTGTACACAATTTATCGCATCAGCAACTGTGGTGGGTGAGGATTGGGCTAATCTCGAGCAAGATCTGGGTGTTGATTTTGGCAGCTCTGTGGCAGAGCTCTTGCTCACTTTGTTTTACCTCCCGCCTCACTTCTCCTTCCTTGACTAATGGACAAATTGCCAGGGGGGCCCTCAGAGAACATGTAGAGACTCATGGATTGGGAGCATACAAGCATATGCTGGTGAAAGGGATCTTTGGGCTTCTGATGTAGTGCGGCCTAATTTATTTATTTTATTATATTTATTTGTATCCCGCTCTTTTCCCAGGACTGGGACTCGGAGCGACTTCACAGCATTAAAAACAGTACAATTAAAAACATTTTTTAAAAAAGTACATGAAAAAGGAATTAAATTATTACAGTATTAAAACAGACTGTTATTAAAAGAATAAAACATATTTTAAAAAGATAAAACTATATATAGACAAAAAGCTGTATCATTTTTTTTAAATGGCCCAACATCCCAGCCTGTCCTTATAACAATTCCTTAAATGCTTGGGTGAACAGCTAGGTCTTAACCTTCTGATGGAAGGCCATCAAGGAGGGAGCCATTTGGATCCATTCCCTGGGCAGGGAGTTCCAGAGTCTTGGAGCAGCCACCGAGAAGGCTTTTTCTCATGTTCCCACCAACCGTGTTTGTGATGACGTTGGGACGGAGAGAAGGACCTCTCCAGAGGATCTCAGAGTCCAAGCTGGTTCATACCAGGAGAAACAGTCTGCCAAATAGTGTGGACCTGAGCCATGTAGAGCTTTATAGGTGACAACAAGCACCTTGAATTGTGCCCGGAAACAAACTGGCAGCCAATTAAGCTGTTTCAACAGGGGCCCCTGTAATCTGCCCCTGTAAACAGCCTGGAAGCAGCTCTTTGAACCAGATGAATTTTCTGAACACTTTTCAAAGGCAGCCCTATGTAGAGCCCATTACAGTAGTCCAAATGGGATGTAACCAAGGCATTTACCACCATGGCCAGATCTGACTTCTCAAGGAATGGGCGCAGCTGGCGCGCAAGCTTTAAATGTGCGAAAGCACTCCTGGTCACAGCAGAGACCTGGGCAGATGACACACATCCACAAAGAATTATCTAGAGGGAAACAATATTAAACACACAAGAAACAAAATATAAATGATAATTGAGCCAGGGGAATAGCAAATAATATGGTAGAGCTCCCTAAGTCCCTGGTGGCGCAGTGGTTAAATGCCTGTACTGCAGCCACTCACAAACCATAAGGTTGTGAGTTCAATACCAGGCAGGGCTCAGGCTTGATTCAGGCTTGCATCCTTCTAAGATCACTAAAATGAGTGCCCAGCTTGTTGGGGGCAATTAGCTTACAGTTGTAAACCACTTAGAGACTGTCTAGGTAGTATGAAGCGGTATATAAATGATGCTGCTATTGCTATTACTAAGTCGTGAACAATAAATATATAATATATGACGTCGCCAATGCAGTTTAACATCAACAAGCAACTTTTGGGTGAGGTTGTCCCAGGTTTGGGAGTTCAGTGCCATCAGAATGCAGTATGCAGATGAATCCACTCTATTCCCCCTTTCTACCTTGAAAAGTCTCCTTGAAAATAATAGATTTAAAGATGGTACAAATGACTTTTTTTTCCTCACCAGACTTTCTAGAAGCAAAGTGGTATACTTCTAGTTGAAGCTGTAAAAAAAGAAGAGGTGATTGTAGTAGATTATTAGCAGAGGGCAAACTAAGCAAGGTCCTTTGGGTCAGAATGAAGAAGAGAGAAGTAAAGAAACAAGATTTTTGCCGGCTAAAATACCAGAATTTCAGGCTTTGGTGATTTTCAAATGGAGTTAGGGAAGACCTGCCTAGTGATTTCAGCAATATTCTATATGCTCCTAGTGGAGATGGAAGTCCATTTGCATCCATTGCTCTGGGTCTTGTTCTCTGGAGCACCAGAAAACAAGCTTGCTCCCTCCTCAACGTGATGTCCGTTCAAATACTTGAACAGGGCTGTTGTATCACCTCTTAACCTTCTCTTCTCCAGGCTAAACATCCCCAGCTCCCTAAGTCATTCCTTATAAGGCATGGTTTCCAGACTCTTCACCAATTTGGTCTCCCTCTTTTGGACCCGCTCCAGTTTCTCCATATCCTTTTTGAAGTGTGCTGCCCAGAACAATATTCCAAGTGGGGCCTGACCAAAGCAGAATAGAGTGGCACTATTACTTCCTTTGATCTAGACGCTATAGTTCTATTGATGCAGCCTAAAATTGCATTGGCCTTTTTAGCTGCTGCATCTCACTGTTGACTCATGTTCAACTTATCGTCTACTTGGACTCCTAGATCCTTTCCACATGTAGTCTCGTTCAGCCAGGGGTCCCCCATCTGATATCTGTGCATTTCATTTTTCTGCCCTAAGTGCCGTATCTTACATTTCTCCGTGTTGAGATTAATTTTGTTTGCTTTGGCCCAGCTTTAAAATCTATTGAGGTCATTTTGAATTTTGATCTTGTCTCTGGGGTACAAGCTACTCTTCCTAATTTGGTGTCATCTGCAAATTTGATAAGTATACCCCCAATTCTGTTATCCTAGTCATTGATAAACATATCTTTGTATACCAGGAATCTTCATACAATTTGGAGGTAGGGAAAAGTCTCCTCACCTGTTCAGGCAGTTCTTCTAAAACAAAGACCTCCTTAGGTGAAGGAACACATCTGGGTGCCTATTTGGTTTTCCTTAGAGATGTTACAGGGTGCCTTTTACCTTTTTCAATGTCTGAGTCAATTACTGTGCTAGAGGAAGACATTACACGATAGTTCAATTGGTCATCTGCCTTAGGAATTTATCATATGACAGAATTTGGGGGTATAATATAACTTCCTTGAAGTGTAGTGGAGTCTCCATCCTTGGAGGTCTTTAAGCAGAGGCTGGATGGCCATCTGTCGGGGATGCTATGATTGGGAGTTCCTGCATGGCAGGGGGTTGGACTGGATGGCCCTTGTGGTCTCTTCCAACTCTATGATTCTATGATTCTATGATTCTATAATGCAAAGGCAATCCGAACGTAATCATGGGGTTGCCCTTTATTGCATATGAGTGTATCTCACGCAATTTCGGGCAATGGGAAGTCATTCCAAATGCAATCATGGGGTTTCACGTAATTGCATATTAAAGTATCTCATGCAATTTTGGGCAATGGGGGGGGGGTCATTTTTGGGCAATGGGAAGTCATTCCGAACTAGCGAATTTACATGAATTCGAATTGGCTCCATTCGAAATTGGGAGAAATTCCTCCCATGTGATAAACTCCTTAGTTTGGGCAATATGGCTATTACCTAGACATGACATGCCCAGCTGTAACTTAAGCTCTTTGCCAGGGTTGTTCTTATTGCTTAATGTCTGATTGACAGCTTTCTATATCCTGAGATGTTATTTAGCACTCAATAAATAGTAAATAGTTACTGTTATTTGAGAATTATATTTCTGTCATTTTCAAGGTTAATTTGGAGATCAGAGAGAGATTTCCTTTCAATCACTCCTCTGCCTGGGGCCAAGCAAGATTTTGGTTTCACCAGCAACTTCGTGTAGTTCATACACATGCACATGTACGTCTTGGCACAGATGTTGCACAGACACAAACAACTTGGCAACAGGCTCTGAGTTCAAGGAGGATGGTAATAAGAAAAAAACCACAGATAGGAAAGTTTATGAAGAAGTTGCCACTATGTCAAGCGTGCACTAAAACCCTTCAAAAAAAGCATCTAAAACCCTAGTTCATATGCAAACCAGGGCACCCCTTCTTTAAACCAAGAGTGAATTACAATGGCTGTTCAGTTACTTGTTTGATGTGTGGAGCAGCAATTCTTGGAAAAATATAAATGAGCCAGTTAATTTTTCCACTTAAATTCAGTTTGTCTAATGGTCATAAAGAATCCTAGTTGTCTGCACTTATGTAAACGCATACATTTGCACTTATTTAAACGCCGGATGTTGAAATTAATAACTTGATGCACCAATATGATTTTAAGAATTCTTAACTGCGTCCATAGTATTTTTAATTCTAATTTCACGGAGCAGGTTGTTGTTAACTGCCCTCCAGTCAACCCAATTTATGGTGATCCTGTGGATAAGATATCTCCAAGACCCCCTGTCCTTAACCGTTCGGCTCAGATCCTATATATCCTATATACCTGTGATATCCCCAATAGAGTCTATCCATCTAGTGTAGGGTCTTCCTCTCTTTCTACTGCCCTCCACCTTTCCCAGCATCATTGACTTTTTAAATGACTTCTCATGGTGTGTCCAAAGTATGACAGCCTCAATTTCATCACCTTGGCTTCCAGAGAGGGTTTGAGCTTTATCTGTTCCAGGACCCATTGGTTTGTCTTTTTGGTCATCCGTGAAATCCTTAGCACTCTTCTCCAGCACCATAATTTTTTTATCCCACCTTTCTCTCAAAATGGGACCCAAGGCGGCTAACAACACATATCAAACACATATAAAACATTTTTCCAATGGATTGGCTCTCTTTCTGACTGTTATCTTCATTGTCCAGCTCTCACATCGTAGTACATGGTGACAGGGAATACAAAGCTTGGACGATCAAAACTATTCAGCGTTATGTCTTTCCCCTTTAGGATCTTTTCTAGTTCTTTCATAGTTACCCTTCCAAGTCCTAGTCTTCTTCTGATTTCTTGACCATGTTTGATCCCAGGTATGGGAATTCTTTGACTATTACTATTTTACCATTATCTAGGATGAATTCATGTATAGTTCCTCAATGGTCATTATTTTTTGTATTCTTAACATTCAGCATTAAGCCTACCTTAGCACTTTCTTCTTTGTAATTGTTCCAAGTCTTTCTTGTTTTCTGCTAGTAGTATGGTGTAGTCTGCGTATCTTAGGTTTTTAATGTTTCTTCCTCCAATCTTCACTCCTTCTGCCTCTGAGTATAATATCCTACTCTGTGTAGGATATTTTGTGCAAACATGTTGAACAGATAAGGTGATATAATGTATTCTTGCCTGGAATCCTTTACCTTGGCACCTTTACTCTGTTTATATTCAGTTCTCATTGCAGCCTCTTACAGACTATATCTGAAATAATTTGTGTGTGTGTGTTAGAAATAAGTAGAAGGTGTGCAACAACAACAAAGCTAAAACAAGAAGATTTTTGAACAATTCATTTTATAAAAGGAAGTGGCTTGTGATCACTGGAGTTTATCGTACGACAGAATTTGGGGGTATAATGCAATGGCAATCCGAACGCAATCATGGGGTTTCACGTTATTGCAAATGAGTGTATCTCACACAATTTTGGGCAATGGGAAGTCATTCCAAATGCAATCATGGGGTTTCACGTAATTGCGTATTAGAATATCGCACGCAATTTGGGCAATGGGGGGAGGTCATTTTCAGGAAATGGGAAGTCATTCTGAATGCATTCCAAACGCAATCAGATTTCATGTAAATTTGCTAAACTAGCGAATTCATGTAATTACGAATTGGCTCCATTTGCAATTGAGAGAAATTCCTCCCATGTGATAAACTCCACTATCTATAGTTGAAATCTGAGACCAAAACTTTAGTAGAGAAGCCTTAACATGTTAATAGCTACTGAAACTGGAAATCTAATCCATTTATGTTAAAATGGGATGAGGGGGTTAACATATAAAGTTGCCATTCTCGTAATCATTGGTGTTAATGTTAGAAACCATAGCATTGGCAGAGAAAATGGCATATAATACTTTGCCTGACGTGGTTGGCCATAAATAGCACTTTTGTTGCTGGCTGTTTCAAAAATGTTCTTTGGGGCATTTATGTTGAATTTCCCAAACTGACACGCTCCAGATCTGCTACATTTCTTCTCTTCTTTCCAGTCCTACATATCCCTGGTGCTGTTTACTCACTGTTTAAACATCGTGTATTGTTTGAGAGAGAGAGAGAGTGGCACAAAACCTGAAGAAAAAGCTTCTAATGACTTTTTAAAATGCCCTTGAAAAAAAACCTTTAAAACTAACTTTTGAAATAATGAAAACCTGAAACTCATGACAAAACCCCATGAACTGCTATTGCCATTTTTAGATTACTTGTTTGAGATTATTGTTTCAAGTTAATTCTCTAATGCCTTCCTTACAAAAAAAAAAGTAATTTGTTCCAAGTCAGTATTTTGTTTTATTAATTACATCTCATTTCTTGGTGTGATAATTACACTTTCCTGTTTAGCTATAATACAAAATAATAGTTGTTATAATTCAGTAGTAAAAAAACCTCCATCCTTCTCATGCCATAATGTGGAGAAATGAGGAGGGGGGCATAGCCAAACCCTAGGTTGGCAGGCAGAAAGATTTATTATTTATTGTTATTTCTGGACTAGTTGCCAACCCTATATCTCTGTAAAAGGAGCTGTTTTTTTAACCTCTGCTCTCAACTTCGATGAGTTTTGCCCAAATTTAAGTAATAAATTTCAATTAGCACCTTCGTCTTTCAGATATTTGTTCATAACTTTCTCCCTGACTTATCAAATCATTCCCTTTAGAAACTACGATCTCTAAACTTGGTATTTACTAAATGAGAACAACCTGAGAACCAAGGTTCAGAACTGTATCCATTTCCCGGCTAGTTTCCAAGGCCAAACTGGTCTTGCCACTTCATTTCCATACCCAATGGCTAACCATACCCAGTGGTTGCTATACTTCCCCAGTTGCTTTGCAGAGGGCCGGTCTAGAAATAAAATTTATTATTAAATTTATTTTATTATGTCTTTGTCCACAAACAACCATAGTTAAAACTAGACTTGCTACTTCACTTTCATACCCAAAGGATTTTGGATTTGAATTGACATTCTCACATACTTTTGGCATATATATGTCCCTGGCTTCCACTCCACCAAATTCATCTGAGGAAGTAGACTGAAGTCTAGGAAAGCTCATGCTGCCAACCTCTTTCTTTCCATGAGTCCAAAGGTGCTACGTACTGATTCTACAGATCAACTATACTGTATATACTCATACTATACTGTATATACTCATGTATAAGTCTAGTCATTTTCGTCAAAAAATGGACCCAAAAAACCTGAGTCAATGTAAATATTGTACTTTAACTCTTATTTTAAAAAGGAACCATCCTCTGGTGAAAGGCAAGAGTGTAATATGTCCTGGAAGCACTGACCCCACTCTGTTCACTCATCCATACAGCCTTTAGTATGAGCACAAACAAGCCTGCTGGAATTTTGTAAGTTTTTTGGCATTGTTTTCCTTTCCTTCATCCTTCAGATCCTTTGCTACATCCCCCTAAGTTTTATCCTCGACTTATCCACGGGTCATATCAAAATCCATAATTTTGCCCCCCAAACCTGCCCTTGACTTATACATGAAGTCGACTTATAGTTGAGTATATATGGTTTCTTTGAAGTATCAGAACTATTCAGCCTTTATGTCTTTTATCCATTTTTACTTGCGTCCCATGTGAACTCTCAATTTCCGTTTTTGCATCTAACCCATCGCATATTTGGAGACTCGGATGGGCATATGTGAGAGAGGGACCGGTTACAGGACTTTCACAGTGTATTTGTGTTTATCCCGTGTGGGAAGCATGAATTACCGCGATGGCACTAAAGGCTTCCTGATGAAGTCACGCTGATCCCATCATTAACCTGGCATTAACCCGTCCTTTAAGCAACATTGGCTGGCATTTTGTATTAAGGGATGTTTGCGTTAATACAATGCCGCTTCAATGACGGGTTAATGATGGGATTGGCACATCAATTTGAAACCCATTTGCGCCATCAAGTTTAAGGACGGGGGAGTGATCCTGTCCTTATCCCGTCCCTGTGTGATACTGTATATACTCATCTATAAGTCTAGAAATTTAGGTTAAAAAAATATCCAAAAAATCTGAGTCGCCTTATCCCTGGGTCAATGGAAGTACTGTATCTTAACTCTTATTTAAAAGGAGGAAAAGGTAAGAGTATAATCTGTCTCGAAAGCACCAACCCTCTTATATTCTCTTATCCACCCAGCAATAAGAATGAGAACAAACATCGTGGCTGGAATTTTGTAATTTCTTTGCCATTGTTTTGCTTTGCTTCATCCTTTTGATCCTTTGCCATACACCCCTAAGTTTTACCCATGACTTATCCACGCGTCAAAATCCATAATTTTTGCCCCCTCGACTTATACATGAGGTCGACTTATAGCCGATTATATACAGTAATCTCGGTTATATCCTGATAGGATATCTGAACTTTTGTGTCCTGCAGCTCGAGAAAGAAAAGAGCCGATGTGCACCTTTTATGACATTGCCTGCAAATCTTAAAGCAGCCTGTTCTCCCCCCTGTCTATCGATCTTAACCTCCCAGAGCAGATTCTGCCAATTAAAACTAAGCTGAAGGGAAAATTGGAACGCAGTTAGTCAGCGCCTCAAATCTGACAGGCTGAAGTTCCAAGAATAAAGACTCATCTCATTATTATTTCTCAAGTTTTTTTTCCCCCCTCCTCTCATCTCCCACAGTTTGGAACTGTTTTGGAAACCGCTCGAAGTCTAGCATGACGTCAGCAGAGTTTGTAGTATCTCTGTCTCCATTCTAGTTAGGCTCTTCCTGTCTTCTGTCTCCCTGCTTTCTGACGCCCGCGTCTGGGCTCTTCCCTTTTCTCCACAACTCTTGTGGGATTTTGTTTCAAACTCTTCTAACTCTCTCCACCCCGTACTTATTCATCTCATTTTTCCAATTTTTGTAGCCCCCCCCTCCTCTGCCTGTTTTCATTCTTGAGTCACACCTCTTTCTCAGCATCAGAAACAGAAAAGAAACGTCCTTCTATGAATAGAGTTTATAATTCAGATAGTCAGGAGCATCTGGGCCTAATTTTCCTTCTATGACTGTTATAGGAAGATTAGCGGACGTCCAGTTATAACCCTCAGGATGCATGCAAGCATTTTTTTTAAAGGGGGAAAACACTCTGAAAAAGAAAAGGCCTAGAAAGAGACAACAAATATTAATACTTATTTTGAGAACATATGTAATAGTATGACTTTCAGAAGTGGTGGTTAACTCCCAAACTTGTAACAAGATGGGTGAAATTGTACATCCTCTGCAAAGCCAACAAAGCAGTATACCGCAGCGTTTGGACTGTGTGGACTTCTAAATCTGGCCCATTTCCACCTAAGTTACAGTCTTTTTGGGCTGAAGAAGGCTTGGCCTATCTGTTTAAAGAGATAGGGAATGGGAAATATTCTTTACTCTTGTAAAGAATACTCATGTATAAGTCTAGAAATTTAGGTCAAAAAATTGACCCCCCCCCCAAACAAAAACTGAGTTGACTTATCCATGGATCAATGTAAGTACAGTAGAGTCTCGATTATCCGACATAAACTGGACCGACTGATAGTTGGATAACCGAAAATGTTGGATAATCTGGAAGGTCCAAGAAAAGCCTTGAAATCATTATGAATTGCAAATGTATTGAAGTTTTATTGCAATAGCAGCAAAAGTAAATGTAAAGAAATCACCGATCAATATTGTGATGTACAGTATAAACAGTTCAGTCCTCTGGAAATTTAAAGAAATCACAGAAAATTTAAAGAAATCACAGCAGCCACGATGCTGGATAATCTGGAATGTTGGATAACCGGAGGTTGGATAATCGAGACTCTACTGTACTATATCTTAACTCTTCTTTAAAAGAAGGAACCATCCCTTGGTGAAAAGCAAGAGTATTTATACAAATAGTATAAGCACTAACCCCCCACTGTCTCATCCATCAAGCCTTAAGAGTAAGCACAAAGAGTTATGTCTGCTGGAATTTTGTAAGTTCTTTAACATTGTTTTGCTTTGTTTCATCCTTTAGATCCTTTGTTATATGCTCCTAAGTTTTGCCTTTGACTTGGCCACCCAACTTGCCTTCGACTTATACATGAGGTCGACTTATAGTCGAGTATATACGGTATATAATAGGCAGCGGTAGCAGTTCACCTTGGATAGGTGTCCTTGTGGATTATCTGGACAACTAGACAACTATAGTATTCCTAGCGGCTCCTTTCCCTGGGGCTGAAGCCTTGTCCAGAACTGCAAAGGCATTTCATTTCCCTATTTCTCAGAGAGCGTGATTGGTTGAGATGATGAAGAGCTAACATCAAATACAATAAAGCGCATAAGCAAATAAAATAAAGTGCATAAAACAATGTGGTTAGGTTGAACTATTTCCTGCCTCTCAGTCAATTGAATCCTGTCCCTTGAGGTCTACGTTTTCACATTGTGCTGGATCTGAAAATTGCAACAGCTAACCACATTAGAATAGAAACAGAAATCGGTGCATGCTACCTTATACTTAAATAAAGCCTTGGCATTTTTCTTCGTCAGACATTTTCTGCAAAGATGTTTAGTGCAGTACATGGTGCTTGCTTTGTTGTTGTTGTTGTTGTTGTTGTTATATGCCTTCAAGTCAAATCCAAATTTATGGTGGCCCTATCCTAGGGCTTTCTTGGCAAGATTTATCCCAAAAAGGTTTGCCATTGTCTTTCTCTAAGTCTGAGAGAGTGTGGCTTGGCTCCTGGTTTCCATGGCTGAGTGGAGATTTGAACCCTCATCTCCAGGAATATTAGTCCAGCACATTCTAAACATATCTGTAAAATGTCAAGTTGAAGGCTTTCACAGCTGGAATCCATGGTTTTTTTGTGGCAGTTTTGGGCTATGTGGCCATTCTCTGGAAGAGTTTATTCCTGACGTTTTGCCAGCATCTCTGGCTGGCATCTTCATCTGAAGATGCGGGCGAAACATCGGGAATAAACCCTTCCAGAACACGGCCACAAAGCCTGAAAAACCTACCAAAAAAAAAACCCTATATCTGTAAAAGTTGATCCATTATGCTTTCCTTTTTATTTGTCATAATTAAAACGATCTTATCAGCAGATTCCAGAAATGTTTTAGTTATATTATTATTTGGTCCATATAAGACACTGTGGACGGGTGGGGGGTTAATTTGAGGATAGTATAGGGAGAGTATAGGGAAGATGATTTGGGGGAAGAGACGGTAAGATTGTACGTGTTTTTATTTCATATGTGTTTTGTTTGGTTTCTGTTGCATGTAGTTCTTCCATGGCCTTTAATTATAATCTTTCATCTCTTTAACCACACATGGAGAAGGAAAACAGACCCAGAAGTAGTGGAAAGTTCTCCTGCCCGACCAACACAATACCACAAGTCTCCTGAGGGTTTTATGACAGGAACATAATGGCTGCTTATAAAACCAGTGACACCACAGACCCAATCGCTTAGAGGTAGCCTCGGTAGAAAACAACATGAATACATTGTAAAATAACACTGGAAGATCAAAATGAAATTCACAATGGCAATAAAAAGGCAGCAATAAATGCACTCATGATAAAACAAGCAGATATTGTAAACAGCATTGCATTAGGCAGAATACACTCAATTGGAATCATACAGTTTTAAGTGAAATTGAAGAGGGAAGAAAGGAAATTATAAAAATTACAGTAAATTCCAAAATTCCAAGTGGACACAATTCTAACTAGCCACAATTTCTTACTGACAGCATGGTGTGCAGTGCGTCTAAGATCCATACATATTAAAAACAATTGAAGCCATTATTATTTTTTAACTCCTTTAACTATTTAATTTGTATTTTTTATTATTATTGTTTTTTGTGTTGGGGGGATAGGGATTATGTTGTGTAAATGTTATGTAGATGATGTTTTTATTATGTAATTTTACTATGTATTTTATTATATTAATTGTGCTTTGTAACCTGCCTCGATCCATAGGGAGAGGTGGCATAATGATGATGATGATGATGATGGTGATGATGATGTGGTCAAAACAGTCGAATTTCATATTTGCATTGAGAAAACACCTGCCAGTTTTATGGTGTATTACAAAGTGGTTTTTATATCTTTAAGTGTGTTCTCCAACTCACTGGGAACATCACCTCCACCCATTCTCCCACAGTGTTTGGGGTTTGTATGGATTTTTGTTTGGTTTTTGTTGGCACTATTGCACTGCTAATACTAATGGTCACAACTTTGGGTGGTTTTGCATTGGGAGTACAGATCCAGCGGTCATAGGGAAAAAAAAGCACAAATGATTGGAAAAAGTAATGGAGAGTATTGTTTCCATATCTTGAGACATGTTTTGTCTAATGTATTTTGTCATGACAACTAGACTGACTCTGTGAAATTTTAAGGATCCCTTACAATAATGAAACAAGTACCAAAATAGGGATGAAAGCAGTATCGCTTCTTAATAAAGAAGTCCTTTTGGTGCTAAAAACTATTTTTATATCTCAGCCTCCAAGGAAGCAAACAGCTATTGATAATGTATCCAGTTACATGTCGATTAAAATATTGAAACCGAGATAATATTTATTCTGGTTTATGACTGTAATAAACTATAGACAGACAGACAGATAGACCGATAATATTAGTTGTATATCTTTGCATTTTAGAATGTTTTCTAGTTCTTTCATAGCCACCTTCCCCTACAAAGCTCTAAATAATTTGGGGATAGGTTATCTGAAAGACCACTTCCTCCCATATGAACGTGCCATAAATTTGAGATCTTCAGAGGAGGCCCTGGTGCATGTTCTTGTGAAGTTAGGTTAGTGGACACACATAACAGGGCTTTCTCTGCAGTGACACCACAATTGTAGAACTCCCTATCCAAGGATGTTATACTGGCCCCATCTCTTTTACACTTCTCTCAGGCATCCAAAACTGTGCTATTCCAAATGGCATTCTGATTGTTCAAATTTTCATGCAAATGAGGAACTGGGAACTGGGAATAAATAACCAACTTCAGCCTCACGTGTACCACAATCTAAGCAAATCTGTGGTGATGGTTTAAATAAGGATGAATGACTCCAAATATGATCCAAATATGATCTGTAAGGCAAGTGTGTGCATCTGTGGTGGTTTAGAAACACTAATCTGTGTGGTTTTAGGAGATTAGATCACATTTGTCTGCTATAAGAATGAAAACTACCAGTCTAGTTGTTTAAAGAAAAACTCTCTCGAGAACTTGCCTGCCTCTGGAGAGTAATTTTAAACCTGTACGAGAACACATTGGGTGAAAAATAATTCAGAATGCTCATCTTGATCATTCTTGACTAATGTGTTTGTTTGTTTCTGAAGGGACAGTTTGAAATAGCGGACTGATTAATGCGAAGGTTTTGGCTTCGAGAGGCAGATTTGGTTCCAGAATATGTGCATGAGCTTTCCCTTGGGTCATTATTACATGATTCAGTCCACTGTCTCTTGTAATAAAAAGGATTGTGCAGGAGGCTGATAGACTCCTATTTATGGCTCATTCCTCTTGTAACTCTGTTGGGATCAAATCGACATCTCAAGGTACCATTTCAAGCTCAACCTACATGAAAATGAATGTTTGTGTGTGTTTTCAAAAGAGGTCCAGCACTACTTACTTTGGGTTGTCGTTGCTACACCTGAAATGTAGTTTTCCGTTAAGGCTGAGACATGTGAAGAAAAACTGTGTTGGAACCAACTGGCCAGTGAAGGAGGAGGAGTTGCTTAAATGAACGCTGGTTCTTCTAATGATCATCTGTGCCCTCACACAAGCTGCCCACCTCCCCTTAGGTCAGGTCCCTGTTACTTTCTCCTTGGTAGATTTTGAAACACGGAGGAGTAGCTTTGGTGGGTACGGGAGGTTGCAGGGAGGAGGCAGGGTTTCTACCAAGATACTCATATCTAGAACTTCCCAGTCATGGGACTCTTTCAGACGTGGGAAATTGGAAGTATAATCCAAGGGCAATCCAAACGCAATCATGGGGTTTCACGTTATTGTGAATTAAATCTTCTCATGTAATTTTGGGCAAAAGGGAAGTCATTCTGAATGCAATCATAGGTTTCACGTTATTGCGAATTAAAGCTTCTTACGCAATTTCGGGCAAGGCGGGGTCATTTTTGGGTAATGGGAGGTCATTCCGAACGCCTTCCGAATGCAATGGGGATTCACGTAAATTCGCTAAACAAGCGAATTCACGTGAATTTGCATTGGCTGCATTCGAAGTTGGGAGAAATTCCTCCCATGTGAAAGAGTCCATGGTCTCTGCACATGGTCACAGATAATAACCATTACAGATGAGCAGCGTGTTCTTATTTAGCCATGATTTATTCTAGAGGATTGTACCTCACCGTTCCAAAAAGACCCCCATTTTTGAACTCGGCTTACAATAAAAGGGAAAAAACAATAGATAATAAAAATGACATAAAAGCAAATCTCTTAATCTGATAAAAAGAGCAGCGTTAAAAAAAAAGGGAGACTAGATATAAAGACAAGTCATTCTAATGCCTGGGATATAAAAAGTGTCTGCAAGACTCTGAAATGTATGAAAGTTTCCCCTGGGAGAAGAAAGGGTGATACATTAGAAAATGTCCTTTGCTTAGTTGCTACCTGCTGTATTCTTTGTGGTGTCGATAGCCAAAGAAGGCCCTATGAAGATTAGCTTAAATGCAGTTGTTCTCCATCTTTGGTCCAGAAGATATTTTGCACTTCAACTCTCAGATTTTTGGAACGTTGGCCATGTTGGCCATGTTGGCCATGAAGCTTCTGACAGCGGAGACCTAAATTTTCTCCAGGACCAAATTTTGAGACTTGCTGCCTTAAAGCACAGGTAGTCTCATATGGAAGAAGGAGCACCATCAAATGCCTTAGTGTCAAATTTGGAAAGTTTACGAGAATAAGCATCACACTTTGAACTGAGTCTGGAAAGTTGTTTCAGCAGTGAAATGGTATTTTCCCAGTACTGGGGAATACACCTTTTTCAAAGACAGGGCCAAGCTATTAACATCTACCTTGGTCAAATGAGAGCTGCCCTGAATCAGACTAAAGGTCTATCTAGTTTAGCACGCTGTTTGTAGCGACTGATATTGGACTGGTGTTCGTTCATTATGTTATTAATTAGTTTTATGAACAGATGCATTTTTAAAAATGGCCATTTTTCCATGGAAAAATCTAGCAGTGGAAAATTCTCTGAAATATTTCTTGTTACAGAAAATTTTCCAAACCCACATCCCTCTGCAAGCATGCCAACAGGACAGTAACTTCATATATTCTTAATTCGGCACTTGGGTGGTAATTCAGGAAGGCAACAAAGTAGGTAAAATAACAACAAAGGAAGAGCCTTGCTTCATCAGAACAAAAGGACGATCTAGTCCAGCATTCTCTTTGCACAATGTTCAGCCAGATGTCATTTTGAGCCCACAAAGAGGAGTTGAATGCAATAGCATTTCCCATGTATGTTCTCCAGCAGCTGCTACTGCGAAGCATGCTGCCTCCAATATTGGAAATAACCATTACAACTAGCAGCCATTGATAGACTTATCTTTGTCCAGTTTCTTTTTAAAGTCATCCCTGTTGATGACCATCAGTGCTATCTTATGGAAGTAAATTTATAGTGCACTAAAGTATCAGTTGTACTCTTTGGAAGGAATTTGCTGAAAGCTGGCGTCAAGCAATGTTATGGGGTTGCTTTCAAAGCCTGGCCTGAAAAAAGGACTTATTGATCCGCATCTCTGAGGAATTCCATCTTGGAGGAGTGAAAATGGTTTTTGTGTCTAATGAAAATGATTCAGTGCTGGACCTGATGCTTGCTGAAATATGCTTCCCGGTATGCTCCCAGCTAGTCTTTGTTTCCCACAAAAATGGTAAAGGAACAGCCAAGAGCCAAGACCTGATCTAAAACAGTTAAAGTGCTTTTCTTAGTGATGAAAAGACTTGGAATTGGAACCTGCTGTGGTGAAGAAACGAGAGAGCAGAAGAAAAGAAATGGCTTGAACGCTCTTTCAGGATTCGAAAACCGAAAGCTCAGCACCCACGCATCACCCTACCTTCACAGCATGCATGTTATGCAATCCTGGCTAATAACTGAAAGTTAACTAGACCACAAAGCCTTAGACTAATTTTCATCTTCCGTGATCAAATCTGTGAAGGCTATGACAAAAATTCAGGAAGAAGTAGTATAGGTTCGCTGGCAATGAAGATGCATGGATGAATAAGGGAATATGTGAGAGAGAAGTTTTTTAAAAATAAAGAAGAACATAAGTTCAAGAAAAATTAACCTCCAAAGACATTGTCCTTATTCAGACATAATGAAAAAAAAAATACCATCCATAGCTTATCATTCTGAAAATGAGCATAGGTGAGTCACTAGCTCATATGGTCCTTGTTTCTCTTCTCTGGAGTGGCTATGAGACGGAGATTGTAAGCATTAGTTTTTGTTTATGACTCAGTCTAGAGAAACTGAAGTTTGTGTTACTATGGTTTACTGAAAGAATTTCGCTTCCAACCTTGGTTTGTGAATACTTCTTGTTTCAATGAACCAAAGTTAAGAGCAACATCAGTATAAGGTCTGAGACAATGTTATACACCTGGCCCTCTAGCTCCATGGTTTCCCCTATCTATGGATTCAATATGTTTAGAAAACATATACAGTGGGCCCCCGGGTTACGAAAGTAATCCGTTCCAGATTACCTTTCGTAACCCGGAAATATTCGTAAGCCGGGGGACCGCTTTGTTTGCCGGACCGCGTGGCAAATTTAAAGGGGCCACACAGGTTTTTTTGTCGTAACCCGGGGTTTTTTTTCGTAAGCCGGGGCCGTTTTTGTGGCCCCGGCTCTTTCGTACCCCAGGGTTTTCGTACCCTGGGGGATTCGTAACCCGGGGGACCACTGTACATTCCAAAAAGCAAGGCTTGACATTTTATATAAGGGATGCCAATTTACTGTGCTACTGTATATAATGGGAATTTGGTATCCACAAGGGGTCCTGGAACCAAACCTCAGCAGGTAACAAGGGCCCACCATAATGTGGTTAATTGAAAACTGGAGCAAAAACTTTCTTTCTCATAGCTGTCTAAGTGGAGGGAGGATCATACAAGCCCAATGTTCACTTATGCCAGTTCTGTAAAAATAAACCACATGTTAACATTTTGTCCAATACAGGCATAGAACTGAATATAGGTTTCTCTCAAAAAGTAATATTAAATCATTTTTTCAACTGGGATGAGCATGGAACGTTTCCTGAAAAAGAATTGATCAAAGCATAAAACCTTTCATATGCTCCCTTTGTAACCTTCAGAGTGAGACTTCTGGCTATGAATTTTGTAAAAAGATCTGTTCTGGAATACATTCATTGTATGGTAAAGTGGAATTCAACACCTGCCTTAAAAAGTAAAGCATAAAATGCCAAAAAGTGGGGCAAAATTGATTTGGGGTTTTATTACTGATTATATTGGATATATTATCCAATTCATGATTTTTCCCCAACTACATCCATCCCAGAGATTCCACTGATGGAAAAATTTCATATTTTCCATAGCAGCATGTTGTGGTATATTGGGGAAAAATGTGCCATGCCAAAATAGCTTTTTTTGTAATGTCACTAAAAACATTGTATGTCACAGACTATTTGGATTTGCAAATAACATTCCATCAAATTAGCAAATTAGGTCTAGTAATAGAATCATAGAGCTGGAAGAACCACAAGGGCCATCCAGTCCTGCCATAAAGGAATAAATTATCAAAGCACTCCTGACAGATGGCCATCCAGCCTCTGTTTGAAAACCTCCAAAGAAGGACTCTGTGGGGGAGCACGGTCCACTTTTGAACAGCTCTTACAGCCAGGAGGTTCTTCTTAATGGTGAGATGGAATCTCTTTTCCTGTTATTTGAATCCATTGCTCTGCTTTCGATACTCTGCAGCTGCAGCAAACAAGCTTGCTCCATCCTCAATATGACACCCCTTCAAATATTCAATCACCGCTATCATATCATCTCTTAACCTTCTCTTCTCCAGGCTGAACATACCCAGCACCCTAAGTCTCTGCTCATAGAGCATGGTTTCCAGACCCTGCACCATTTTAGTCTCCCTCCTCTGGACACACTCCAGTCTACAATGTGGACTGCAGTGTGACTGGGGCCAGATACCACTTGAGTTAGATCCATGGGGATTGTGGAGAACAAAAGACCTAACAGAGCAGCTTCATCACGGATGCTGAAGTCCCTGAACACAACATGCCAACTGAAAAGAAGGCTAGGAGGTGATATGAGAGAAGAGGTTAAGAGGTGATATGATAGCCCTGTTTCAATACTTGGAGGAATGTCATATTGAGGAGGGAGCAAGCTTGTTTTCTGCTGCTGCAGAGAATAGGACCTGGAGCAATGGATGCAATCTACAGGAAAACTTCAACATTAGGAGACACTACCTAACAGTAAGGGCTGTTCGACAGTGGAACACACTCCCTTGGAGTGTGGTGGAGTCTCCTTCCTTAGAGGTCTTTAAGCAGAGGTTGGATGGTCATCTGTCAGGGATGCTTGGATTTAAAGTTCCTGCATGGCAAAATGGGGTTGGACTGGATGGCCTTTGTGGTCTCTTCTAACTGTATGATTCTGCTTAGTTCAATGTTGGGAACAGGAACACCAACAGAATCTCCTTAAACACATATACTGAAACCCAACAGATTGTGGGACAAGGCACCCTCCTCCACAAAGATAACATTTCCCCAATCTGTATCTCTTTCTGCCCATTAGTAGAGTTCCAGTGGTTGTTCCCTACTTTAATTCCTCTTCTCACAATCTGTGAAACGCATCCTTCTTTGGTTCCAGCAGAGTATATCCATCCAGGGACTGGATAGCCATCTGTCTGGGATGGTTTGATGGTGATTTTCTACATGACAGGAGGTTGGACTGGATGGCTCTTGTGGTCTCTTCGAACTCTATGATTCTAAGGACCTTATCAGATGTTGGAAATTGGAAGTATAATCTAATGGCAATCCGAACACAATCATGGGGTTTCATGTTATTGCAAATTAAAGTATCTCACACAATTTCGGGCAACAGGGGGTCCTTTTCGGGTAATGGGAAGTCATTCTGAATGCATTCTGAATGCAATTGGAATTCACTTAAATTTGCTAAACTAGCAAATTCATGTGAATTCGAATTGGCTCCAATTGACTCCATTCGCAATAAAGAGAAATTCCTCCTGTCTGATAAGGTCCTATGTCATTTAAAAACACAGGCAGAAAGAACACACTTCTTTATCCTGAGCAGGGAGACCAGACCCTCCATCTAACAAAAGGGGCATCTCTCTATTGGCATTCCCTCCTTCAGCAGACATTTTGCCAGCATATAGCCCACTCTCATAGACAACCTGCTTGTATCATTTTCTGGAAAAGAGACAGTTGAAATGGTTTGCTTGCCAGTAGCTTTTCAGTTCCTGAGCTGTCCAGGTCCTGAAAGCGGATGGAGATCTGGCAGGCAGAAGTCCACAGGTAGAGACTGGCAGCAGCAAATGGCAGGGCACTCTCTTTTCTGGGTGTTGTTACTCTTTCTTTCATACCTGCTGACTCTCCCTGGACACCTCTGCGTGCGTGCCACCTGCAAAAAGTAAGACAAAACATTTGTATAGACTCAAAACATTTCAAGAAATTGGAAACATGAAGCCAAACTGAGAGTAGACAGAGAGTGCAAAGGAAGTGGATACCGGAAAGGTCTAGCCAGCTCCTACTCCCAAGTTCCTAAATACACAGAATTATGTCACGAATACAGAGAGAAACTTTTATGTCCAGTTAGGATTTTTGTTCATACACGTTAACCCTGTTCAGAATCACTGGCTCTCCCATATGTGAAATTTCCACATGATATATTTGTATGAATTTCCTCCTGATAATGTTGGCATAATGTCCATGTTTGCAACTCATTTTGCATTTTTCTTGCATGGTCAAGCAAACAGACAAAAAAACAAACACACAAACACACTTCCTTCAACTATTTCTTACTTTCATTCCTTCCACTCCTTCCCTAGCCTTGTTAAGAGTATTTTGTATACTGTTTTTAGGAACCAAACGTTTGAACTTTCAAAAACTTTCCTGGCTTGAGAGCATACTTACAATATTCAAGACTTAACTCATCTATTATTCCTTATAACAAGTCTCTGGATATAGTGGATTACATTAGTTAGTGTTTGATCTTATTGATCCTAATACTTCTGCTAATACCTTTCTTATAGATTTCTTCACGGTAGAAGTTTAGTACAATCTCAAAGATGCACGTATTCATCTTTTATGTAGTTTGGGCAGCTCTTTAAGATGATCCTTATATCCTGCAACTTCCATTCCACAATAAGGGAAACTTCCACATTTAAAAATCTGTTGCTGAAAGAAAGAAGAAGATATGGCCACCATCACCACCAGTTGCTATGGCTTGCTGGTTTTGAGTAAGAAGAGAGAACACCTCTTTGCTTATTTTGGTTTATTTTTAAGAGCTGTGTATCACAGACTTGGCAGCTTACTCGTTCTAAGTAAGGGTCAATTTTATATATAAACAAGTCACTAAAAAGACATTATTTTCTAAAACTGGCCAGACGTTTGACAGCCTGAAAGTGAAATTCACATAAACATCTAGTAAATAATTCGGGTAGCCATATTACCCAGATAGTCAGGTTTTATCTGGATTCTGGGCAGGCCACCCGGCACTTGTTTAGACCATCATTTGGCCTGAATTACAAACTTTCATTTTTGAAAAACAAAATAGATCTCTAGCCGTTGTAGCGGTTGAAGAGGCAGAGCTCTGGGAAGAAGAGAAGGTCATCCGCATCTCTATCCCAGCAGCCTTGCATGAAGTCGCTGTGAGCAGAAAAGAAACCAGACTAGGTGAGGTAGGCACCTTGTAGCTCATGCAGTTATATATAGTCTAAAAAGTTACTACAGTCTAAAAAGGGAGAAAAATTAACTTCAGGAATGGTAGTCTTCTGCAGTGTGCAACATTTGTCCTTGTGTTGGAAAGACTATACTCGTAGTAAGTGCAAAGTTGTGACACTGGTGGAGGAGTTCTGCACACTTCAGTAACAACAACAACAATAAAATTTATTTGTATCTTGCCCCTCTATGAAATGAAATCGGGGGCCTTACAGCATTAAAATATACATTCCCAAACCATCACTCCCACCTCCCCTTAAAATACAATTAAACAGATTAAAATTAAAACATGTTTAAAATTCATAAATAGACAGTGGCTATAGCGAGGTCGGGTCAGAATGTAGATTTCTTTTCTTTTGGTGGCTGGGAATTTATTAAGGAATGGCCTGCTGGAAGAGATCCGTATTGAAACTCTTCAGTGCATCAGAGAAAACAAGGGCTTCCTCGACTGAACGAACCGGAACCAAAAGGAAGACACTGCCAGGGAAAATGAAGAGGACCGCGATGTTGAGGAAGCACTCTGAAGGATAGTCATCATCAGGAGCAGACCATACATAATGGATCCTTGAGATGCGGGATCCGGTCTCGGTGTTACTTGCCTTGGTTACATCCCATGTGGACTACTGTAACAGACTCTATGTGGGGCTGCTTTGAAGAGTGTTCGGAAATTTCATCTGGTCCAAAAATCTGCAGCCAGACTTTTAACTGGGGCAAATTATAGAGATCACACAACGCCTCTGTTGAAACAGCTCCACTGGCCGCCGGTTTGTTTCCAGGCACAATTTAAAGTGCTGGTTATGACCTATAAAGCTTTATATGGCTCAAGTCCATGATATCTGGCAGACGGTATATCCCTGTATGAACTGGCCTGAGATTCTCTGGAGAGGCCCTTCTGTCTGTCCCTCTACCATCCGAAGCAAAGTTGATGCGAGAGAGGGCCTTTTCGATGGCTGCCCTTAGACTTTGGAACTCCCTGTTTGTTACCCTTCCGCCGGCAGGTTAAAACACAGGCAGGCTTTTAAAAACAGAATGATCTTTAAAAACCAGCTAGGGTGTTGTATCATTTTAAGTGTTTTAATTTTTTAAATCTTTTTAACTGTATTTTTACTCTTTTAATAAGTAATCAATTTTAATACTGTAACAATTTAATTCTGTTTTGATTTATCACTTTTCTATGTTTTAATTGTATTGTGTGTGTTTTTAATGTTGCGAAGCCGCTCTGAGTCCCAGTTCTGGGGAAAGAGTGGGATACGAATAAATATAATAATATTTAATATAATCATAGTACAGCCCTATCTTCGTTTTTGTGGGGGATCCATTCCGGACCTCCCTGTGAAAGTGGAAAATCGTGCTTATTCAAGCCATATTGGCTTGAATGGAGGCAAGCCCCTGTGGGGGCATGTTGGCATGCGCCGCAGGTATGTACCCCATTTGAACCCTGTCCAGCAGATAGTCAAGGCACCAGATCCCAAGTAATAATAATAATAAGGCAGTGCATGTGGTGATGCTCAAGAAGCTGAGGATAGCTGAGAGTGGGAGTAGGAAACAAAGCCTGAACTTAAAGATTATACTAGGTCTCTCAGATAAGTAACTGTAAAAAAGAAACCATACAAAGACTGAAATATGGAGGAGAAACAACAATTAATGTACCTAATTTGAATAACTTCCTTGATTTACATAATAGATTAATTTGCATAACATGTAAATTAGGTGCCCAGATTTGAGCAAGTGGACTATGGCAACTTTGTACAAAATGGACTAAAAAGGATAGTTTCAGTTTAGGAGATTATCGGATGGCTACATTAAATAATAATAATATGGGAAAGATAATCTGATTTTTAAAATTATGATGGTATCATTTTAAACAGAGATGCCATTGACAATCTCCACGTTAGTCTGTTTCTAAAATTACCAAGTTTAATCAATTGCTAAAATTATTCCTTCATCCATTAGTCAATAAGTTGCTCCTTACATTAAGATGTGCGTTCGAGGGTTAGTTTGCTCAAAGACCGCCTGGGTGGAGTCCTCTGTATATAGCCATATTGGTATGCAGTGAATTTGATTTGGCACAAGAGTAAACTATTAAAATTTGGAACAGATAGCTGTCTCCTATCTTTATATGGGAACATCGCAGTTTCTAGTTTGATTCTGGGGTTTTTGCCATCACAAATATAATTCATTCTTTTATATAACTGTTTTCATATGATACACTCTGAAGAGTGGATAATGATTCAGGGAGAAAGAGATCTTTTTTCAGGACTGTCTTCCCAATTAATGAGCTTGGGAATATGTCCTAAAAAATCTTTTTTTTCCCCTCCAGGCTTTTTATAATGCACTCAAATTATTCACTAGGCGATATTGCGCTTCCTTTATACAGTTTGATTCCTAAATATTCGACTTGGCAGTTTGTATAAATATGAAATCTAATTGTTTGCCATCCTGGTCAATGGCGAATGCTACTTTTGTTTCTGTTTTAGAAAATAAAGATGATAAATATGAAGTTTGTCAGATGACGGAAATTGGAAGTATAATCTAATGGCAATCCGAATGCCATTATGGGGTTTCACATTATTGCGTATTAAAGTATCTCACACAATTTTGGGCAAAAGGGAAGTCATTCCAAATGCAATCATGGGTTTTATGTTATTTCATATTAAAGCATCTCATGCAATTTTGGGCAATGGCCAGTCATTTTTGGGTAATGCGAAACTAGCAAATTCACGTGAATTTGAATTGGCTCCAATTGGCTCAGTTCGAAATAAAGAGAAATTTCTCCCATCTGATAAACTCCTATGTCATTAGCAAAATAACACCTGGAAGTATATTTCAATATGTTTCTGTTAACATACTTGCAAACACGTATGCAATTGAATACAAAATGTGTCAGGTAGACTCTTGTGGGCCAGCAAGAACAAGCTAGTCTCTTATGAACTTGAAATTATCACAATCTGGGTTATGATTTCCATATTCTCCTCGGTTTACTTATCTTATCTGCAAGCTAGTTTTAAGGGGCCCAGATTAGGGCTGGTTGAATCTGTTAAAAGTTGTGTTTTTCCACATTTTTAAAGTTTCTGTTTTTCCATCAAGTTTATGAACAGATTTGCAAATTTGCACTGACCGCATGCAATAGGTACAACTTTTCCCACCATGAAGCACTAAATGGTGTACCTCTGTCTGCCATAAATAAGTGACTGTCAGAAAATGAATGATTCTGGCTGTGTTAAAACCTGGTTTACCAACTACTCCAGTCGCTGTCGATGATAAGAATTGGATTTTTTTTTTTAAAAAAATGAGTTATATTTTATCTAACAAAAGATTTGTTGTCCACTTCCTGCTTATGAATACTTAACAATTATGAATAATAGGAGTCCTTTAGACTCACCTCTTCTAAAAATTCTTATAAATCCAGGAAATCTCGGGAGTGTGTCGTGCCATAGGATCCAGCAGAAGAGGCTCGGTTTCTGCTCCCGTGCGGCTTAGAGCCAGGTGGAATTTCTTGATCAACTTTTGTACCTTTAGGACAAAGGACTTGTGTTTTCCATTTTTAAATGTTTACCCTGCAGCGACCTGGGGGTGAATGCGCATTTGTAAGGCTCTTGCTTACTTCATTGCAGAGGCATCTTGAGGCATTCGGTAATCCCTGACTGGCATAAAGGTGCCTGGTCTATGAGTATGTGTGGTACTGTTACAGGAGGTTGCAAAACTGCTGTACAGAGTCAGACCATTGGCTTCCCTAACTCTGTGACAGAGGGTTAACCCAATAAATTAAGTTTTAATTTGCTAAAAAGTCTAATTCAGTTAGATTTGCGCTGGAAGGAGGAATTTGTAATCAACTTATAGAATAATAGAAACATAGAGTCGGAAGAGACCCCAAAGGCCATCCAATCCAACCCCCTGCCATGCAGCAAGACATAATCATAGAATAACAGAATTGGTAGAGACCTGGATTCTGCTTCTGTCTTCCAGTGTGTAAGCTACCCCTGCCATTTTTGTTTTTTTTTTAATTAATTTTTATTAAGTATAATTAAGACATGACAACATGTAACAACAACAGTGGAAACATTATTGTGTGTTAACATTTATCAAATGCATCGGCCAAATTGCTATTTTACTACAGAAACAAAATACTCCAACATTCTTTATTTCATAATTAAATATATCTATTATTCTAACCAAACAAACTTTTGAAATCCCATATAGCATTATATCGTCTTGAATTATTTCTTGTAAATAAAGTTAAATACTGGATAGTATTCTATCCTAATTTCTTGTTCATTGTCTGTACATCTTATTTTAACCTTATATGTCGTATGCCCAACTTTATGTTTCTATTCCAATTTTCCCCTCTCTTTACTCTTCATTCTTATCAAAATTGTGATATCAAATTAGTTCTTCTTTCAGATTGCATTTTTTAAACCAATATTTTTCAATAGGTTCCCATTCCTTCACTACCTTGTTTTTAGGTTTATTATTTATTGATGCTGTTATTTTATCCAATTCCTTAACTTCCATAACCTTATAAAACCAGTCATCTATAGATGGGACCGTTTTTTTTTCCAGTTTCTTGCCAAGAGAATCCTAGCTGTTGTAATCAAATATAAGATGACCCTCCAGTGTTTATTTTCTATTACAGTACCCAAAAAAGACTTCATATTCAATAAATATAATTCTGGGACAAAAGAGAATTTAATTTTGAAAATTTCTTGGATCTTTACATGTATTTTACACCAAAACTTTTTGACTTTCGGACATGCCCACCACATATGGAGATAAGAACCTTTATCTTTTTGACACTTCCAACACTGATACTTTTTCTTCAGGTTATATTTTGGCACTGTTTTGGCTGCATCTCCTCTCACTGGTAATGCCATTTCCCATTTTATTATTATTATTGTCATTTCCAAGTACGCTGTGTACTTATCTGATTGAAAATGTCCCATTCCTTCCTTCCTTGCTTACACCAAGTATTTAAGTCTATGTGTTACATTTCTTGTTTTACAATGTTTAGCTTGCCCCAATTCGTGCCTCTTGCATTCCACATTCCTACTAGATATGTTGCACTTCATCGGAACTACTCTTGAATCAAACTTTTTTTGCTTTATTTCTTTGCTGGCCATGAGGAACAAGACGACTATGGGGCTTTCTAGATTGGCAGGAAATTGTGACATGAAGTTGCCTTTTCCTTAATGCTTAGCAGCCGCACCACAGCCTTTAGATGGAGCTGCGCTGTTCCGCAGTTTTTGAAAAAGAAGCTGGGAAAACCAGCACCTTTTTAAAGGCGCTTCTTCTCCCCTAAAACGCAAAAAAAAAAGCATTTTCATGGCACACTTTCCCTTTTTCTCATCTAAAGGCTAGAGTTTCGTGCAGCCATGAACACACTTCTTTTTGCCAATCTAGAAAGCCCCTATGAGGAACAAGGAGAAAGCATGAAGTAATTTTGCAAAATCCAAGATAATTAGGATTTGGATAAATAATAGGATAAAGTACCACGATTTGAAAATGTAAAATTTGTGGGATTTTTAAATGGTTAGTTGTTAACTAACAATTTACTTCTGGAGAAACATCGATGTTAAATTCTTACTTAAGTCATTCCTTTCCAGGAAAAATTAGTGCAATATTTTGTAGGCTTTCGGTATAAAATCTAGGATGTGTTACAGTATAGCGTAAGGTTACAACATTTGAACAATAGTGTCAGGTTTGCAGTTTGGCAGCAGGCACAACAATGCTTTTACTTTGCCAAACAAACCAGAATCGATAAAAAGACTAGACTATTGTGTTTGGATTGCCATTGGATTATACTTCCATTTTCCGTCGTATGATAAACTTCATACAGAGTGATCAATAAAGATTGGGAAACTAAAACTTTTGTAAAAAAGAAAAGATGGTCATAACACACCACAAATGTATACCAAAGCCCTGAAACAGTTCAGAGATACCAATGTGATTTTGATATACTGAAGTCATCAAACAACTTTAAATAAAAGGGAATTGTTAATGTTACTTTTTGTTACTTTAAACCCGAGCAGAACTGGTGAGAAGTCAAATAACACAGATAAACTTTTTTCTTTGCTGTTAAAATAACAAGTGGAAAACTATACGATGTATATGTATAAATATATATGACCTTGCACGTTTTAATAAACCCTAATTAAAAATTTATTTTTTAGTTTGTCCCTGAGATATACTGGCTGTAGGTTTGTAAAAGGTAGCCAAGGCTGCTCGCCTGGCTTATATACGTGTCTTGAAATAATTGAAGGAGCTTTGAAAGTCGTAGGCCCATTCCTCAAAAGACTTCTGATTCCAAAACGTTGGGCAGCAATTCAGGCCCTGTTTTTAAAAGCACAGCAATGTTTCGGCCTAAAAGGAGTTACTTTATTAGCCGTGCGTGTGTGCATGTCTATGTGTGTCGTGTGTGAAAAAACAGTCCTTAAGTTTCAGCCTTTCCTGTGCAGTCAAGACTAGATTTCTTTGTATAATTTAGAGGTTGAAATCCATAAAGGGGCTTTGATATAAATAGTGACTTCTTACTCTGTGTTTCTTCTGCTCCCTCGGAGGCTGAATCACTTCGACTCACTTTACGGACCAAAACAAACTTCGTTTTTCTCCCCCTTTTAATTTCTCCAAGGCCAATACAGTTCTTTTCCTCACGCGCCTTTGACAGTAGAGTCAGCTGAATTCATATTACATAATCTTTATTTCTGGATGTACTAAAAGTGGCAAAAAAAAAAAAAAAACCTACTCCCAGAGTGTAATTTTTCATGCTGCCAACCTGAGTTTCAAGGAACGAGAAAAATCGTAACAAGACTTCTTGTTATAGAGAATTTAATGTGGAAATTGAAGGAATTATGAAACCCGAGCCAGCTTGGTTTTTTTCTATTTATTTTATTTATTTATTTTTATTTTTGCAGACTCCCTTCTGCTTCTGAGTCATGGCCCACTCTTAGGTTAGTACTCGGACTGTGTAATGTTGTTTCATAGGAGACCACCTCGGAGAAAACCTCCCGTTCTAAGAGTATCGGTCGAAGTAACTTGATTTTGTTTAAACTGAGCTTTTGTGTGGTGGTTGCATTGCTAACAAGCTTATTCGTACCCCAAATATGTCATACTATTTATTTGCACAGTGTTTTCTACATTAGACTTCGGAGACTGGAACTCTCTTGTTCTTGCCTCTACCCGTTCATGTCAACTGTTCCTATTTCATACCTTGTTTCCCCGAAAATAAGACATCCCCCTAAAATAAGATCTAGTAGAGGCTTTACTGAATTGCTAAATATAAGGCCTCCACCGAAAGTAAGACCTAACAAAGTTTTTGTATATAAATATATATACAGTATATAATAAATGTTCTTTTTTTGTTGTTCAACAATAAATGTGAATTCTTCTTCATGGAAAAATGAGACATCCCCTAAAATAAGACCTAGAGCGCCTTTGGCAGCAAAAATTAATATAAGACACTTTTATTTTCAGGGAAACACAGTATCCTCCTTCAAAGCTATAGACAGAACATATTTCTTCATCATTTTCAAGGCTGCAGATATGTATTCTATGTTCCAAACTTCTCGTTTCTTAATTTCGTTAATTCTGATGCAGAGTGTCATCTCGCTTGTAAAACCGCATCAATCTAAATGGATGGGGTTTTCGTTGTGTGTGTATGTATATGTACAGTTCGGTCAGAGCTGTTCAATTACACTTTCAGAAAATGATTTTGCAACCCCTAAGCCATCCATCCTGGCAGAAATAAAAAGATCTGCTTCAACACCCCTGTGATAAATTCAGATTTTTAATTAAATGTTGAGAGTAAGTGTCTTCCTCAAACGCTAAGTATGTTCAGTCTGTTCTAATACATTCTAAATGAAACTGAACTTTGTCCCACCATCTGGACTGCACACAGTGGGCAGAATCCACTGCCGTACACCAAACGGATCCTACTGTTTTCCCCTTTTCTTTGTACAGATGCCCATGTATCCTAAAAAAATTGTCCTGGTGTACTGGGACAACAACTGGAGCAAGAGACATGACAATTCAAAAAAGATGTGGAGAAACTGGAGTGTGTCCAAAGGAGGGGCAACTAAGATGGTGAAGGGTCTGGAAACCGTATCTTATGAGGAGCGACTTAGGGAGCTGGGGATGTTTATCCTGGAGAAGAGAAGGTTAAGAGGTGATATGATGAAATGCTGGTCTTGTGTGTTTCCACCTTCTCTCTGGCGTTTCCACCCTATATAGCTAAGATCACCGGGTCGGAACTTTTCGTTGCTGTTTTAGCTTATTTTTAATTGTTTAACTTAGCTATTTTAACTTTGCTATGATTTAATCCTATTTTAAGAGGGGGGGAAGGAGCTGGGGAATGGGATGGGATATTTTAATTTATATTGTTTTTTAACCTTGTTGTAACCCGCCCCGATTGCTTGTTCAGAGGGGCAGGCTAGAAATAAAAAATATTATTACTGTTTAAATACTTGAAGGGATGTCACATTGAGGAGGGAGCAAGCTTGTTTTCTGCTGCTGCAGAGACTAGGACTCGGAACAATGGATGCAAACTGCAGAAAAAGAGATTCCAGCTCAACATTAGGAGGAACTTCCCGACAGTAACGGCTCTTGGACAGTAGAACACACTCCCTCGGAGTGTAGTAGAGTCTCCTTCCTTGGAGGTCTTTAAGCAGAGGCTGGATGGCCATCTGTCGGGGATGCTTTGATTGGGAGTTCCTGCATGGCAGGGGGTTGAATTAGATGGTCCTTGTGGTCTCTTCCATCGCTATGATTCTATAATTCTATGATTCTAAGACTTTGGTGCCACAGAAGCCTGTAGCTAGAAGGAGAGGGGTAGAAAATCCTAGTTCTGCAAGTGACGCATGCGAAAACAACTTGGCTAGTTCTCTTTCTTGTGTTTTATCATATATACTCGACTATAAGTCGACTTCATGTATAAGTCACGAGCAGGTTTTGGGACCCGTGGATAAGTCGAGGGTAAAATTTAGGAGCACATAGCAAAGGATCTAAACCAGTGGTCCCCAAACTGTGCTTATTAAGGGATTTTAGACTTCAGCTCTCAGAATCTCAGACTACTGGCCAACATGGCTGAGGCTTCTGGGAGCCGATATCCAAAATCTCTTAAAGGGCACACTTTGGTGACCGCTTATCTAATAGATGAAGCAAAGCAAAACATTGTCAAAGAACTTACAAAATTCCCGCAGACATACCTTTTTGTGCTTACTCTTATGACTGGATGGAGTAGAGGGGCTTTGGTGCTTCGCACATTATACTCTTGCTTTTCACCAGGAGATGGTCCCTTCTTTTAAATAAGAGATAAAATACAGGACTTACATTGACCCTTGGATAAGTCGACTCATGTTTTTTGGGTCAGTTTTTTTGATATAAATTTCTAGACTTATACATGAGCATACACAGTGAATCTCCCTTATACAAAATGCCTGGGACCAGAAGTGTTGTGGGTTTTTTCCTTTGGATTTTGGAATACCAGTATTTGCATACATGGGGATTTTGAAACACCTCTGAAATTGAAATTGAAATTAGATTGGAATTTTAATCTCATTGCTTTTCGATTGACTATTTGTCATTTTTATTGGGGATGGGGGATTGTAATTTTTATAATCTGTATTATGTAATTTTTATCTGTTATTTTGTTGGTCGTTTTATTGGGGATGGGGGAAAGTAATTTTACAATTCGTATTATGTAATTTCTATCTGTTTATTTGTAATTTTTGGAACCCACTTCGATCTGAAAGGGAGAGATGGGCTAGAAATAAATAATGATAATAATAATAATAATAATAATAATAATAATAATAATAAGCTTCTCTGACATGGGTGACTCTACTAGCAGCACATCTGCCTTCGCCATTGCCTCTAGCCTCCCAGGAGAATGCAATCCCACAACTGCCAAAAGGCAGAACTTCTCAGGACCTATTTTGCTTCACTTTCCCCCGAAAAAGAGGACGGTGTGCTTCCATGCATCAGCAGAAACCTTGGCAAGAAATCCAGATTGCAAATCAAGGTTGATCAAGAATTAATCAGGACTCACCTAGTTAACCTAAATGAGCTCAGAGATCTGCAAGGCCAGGTGAACTGCATCCCAGAGCATTGAAGGAACTTGCTGACGTACTCGCAGAAGTATGACTTGCCATCATACTTGAAAAATTTGGAAGAATGAGTGAGATGCGAGAAGACTGGAGGTGAGCAAACGTTGTGCTTTTCTTCATAAAAGGCAAAAAAGAAGAGCCAGGAAACAACAGTCTGGCCAGCCTGAGCCAATACCAGGAAAATATTAGAATCAATTATAGAGGAGTCTGTCTGCAAGTATCCTGATGCCAATGCAGTGATTAGTTGGAGCCAGCATGACTTTGTCAGGAACAAAGCTTGCCAAACTAACCATATATATATATATATATATATATTCTGTAGATGTCGTTTATCAAGGATTTTAACAAAGCATTTGATAAGGTCCCCATGATATTTTGATTAGAACTCTGACAAAATATGGAATAGATGGAAAAATACCATGAGATGGATTCATAATCGGTTGGAAAATTGTGCGGAAAGCATTGCCACCAATGGCTGCGCTTCAGATTGGAAGGTCTCAAGTGAAGTCCATCAGGGTTTTGTCCAGAAGCCAACACTCTTCAGTATTTTTATATCAATGATTTAGAAGTTGGGATAGAAAGAAACCTTATCAGATATGCATGTGATACAAAACTGGGAGGGGTTGCTAACACGTTGGAAGATAGGAATATAATTCAGAAGGACCTTGGTAAAGTAGAAAACTGGGTCGAAATTAATAAAATGAAATTCAATAGAGACAAATGCAAAATTCTACATTTAGGCCATAAAACTCAAATGCATGGGTATAGAATGGGCAATAGATGAATCAGCAGTACAGAAGAGTCTCGATTATCCGACTTAAAATGGACCAGCTGATAGCTGGAAAACCGAAAATGTTGGATAATCGGGAAGGTCCAAGAAAAGCCTTGAAATCACTATGAATTGCAAATGTATTGAAGTTTTATTGCAATAACAATAAAAGTAAACGTAAAGGAATCACTGATCAACATTGTGATGTACAGTAGAAACAGTTCAGTCCTCTGGAAATTTAAAGAAATCACAGAAAATTTAAAGAAATCACAGCAGCTACGATGTTGGATAATCTGGAATGTTGGATAACTGAAGGTTGGATAATCAAGAAATGTACGAAAAGGACCTTGGGGTTATTGTTGATCATAAATTGAACATGAGCCAGCATTGTGATACTGCAACAAAGAAGGTAAATGCAAACTTGTTCTTGTGTGCCTTCAAGTTGTTTCTGACTTTTGGTGGCCCTAAAGTGAACCTTTCATGGGGTTTGTTTTTGGCAAGTTTCTTCAGAGGAGGCTTCCATTGCCATCCTCTGAGGCTGAGAGGGTGTGACTTGCCCAAGGTCATCCAGTGGGTTTACATGGCTGAGCCACGATTCAAACCTTTTCCCCATTGGTATGAATTAGACCTGGCTCTGTCTATTTCCATTTGAGCCACGCTACATGCGCCTAGTGCTGAGCATTGATGGGATTTAGTCTTGGAGGACTGAAGGTTTTCTCCACTCTGAAAGATGAAGGTATGGAAGGGAAGGCAGTGGAAGGAGGAAAAGTGTTGTATGTTGTAATGGGCAAATCCTCTGCCCATAGTGTTTCCAGTATCACATGGAAAAATGTGTAACCAAGCTATCATATATGAAGGTGCAATCCACCACCCATTGAATGCTGCTCCCAGATTTCTTCATAATTGCACATCAGCTTGATTCTACCGACACCTGACAGTTTACATCCCCTGCTCCATACTTCAAACTAAGGAGTCTCTCCTACCATAGCTTCATCACGGCTGAAAGTACTGCTGCAGAGAAAATACTTTTCTTCTTCTCAAGTTGGTACATTCATTGGATGCAAATCGGGGATTACATCACCCAGGAAGATACCTTGAGTAACAATACCCAGGGCACAACAAAAACCTCTCTCTCTCCCATTATTTTTTAACGATTTAATATGTGGTTCCTAAACTCTGAGTCACCAGTAAAGTGAGTAATCAAAAAGTCCTGTGAACAGCCTTGCTTGCTAGTGAGTCATGGAACCACAAGGAATTCAGAGGCAGAGCACCTAGATCTATCTGTGTCTGGTACAAATTTATGGCAACATTAGTGTAGGGTAGGGTTCTCCCAAGAGTCTACCACTACAAAATGCGGCTGTTCCATTGGGATGTTGTTTGCTCACATATTTTCTCACCTTATGAGAAAGAAAACTAGTAAATAGATTGAACTAACCCCCCTTTTCTGACATAATATTTTGCATGCAAGTTGATGTGGGAGAGCAGCCGTATGTGAATCTCTCTTCCAACAAAGATATTTCGGAGCATACCGATACACCTGCCCAACTTCAGGCGTTAGAAAGAGAAACTTACTCGTTTCTTTCTACAGGTGAAGAACTGGAGAATAAGTTTGGTTTTCCAGTAAAGATAAGAGGGCATTTCCTATGAGGAGAAAACACATCTCTGTGAATGAAAAGTGGTTGATAAGGCACACTTTTTCTAGAACTATCAGTTCTAGCTTTTTCTAAACCATAGTGGTTAGTCCCACAATGGTAAAGAATGTAATTCCAGTAAAATCCAACCCAAGTATTTGTTCAGAAAATAACTTTGTTACATTGGTACAAAAGTTGTGGGGAGTTAAATAACTTTAATTATGTTGGCTGTCTTAGACGTTTGCACTTTGTTCATACTCTTTTCCACATTTTCTGATGAAATTCTTTTACAGGATTTTCATTTCATTTCATTTTTAAATAGAGTACATTTGTATTTAAGGTGAGAAGGGAATTCCATAATGAAAAATAGGTATTAATTGGAGTATATTAAATTCTACTGTTTGTACCAGAACAAAATTGTGTTTGGTCATTCGCATATTTGTAGTATCTATGACAACACATACAGTAGTCAGATGTCACAGTGTTGTGCATTTTGCTCTTTGGGGATAGAGACAATATCTGGGCCTCCAGAAAAGAAACACGAAAGCTTATTGATATCCAGATGTTAGTAAATTGTCTTAGATATTTGGGAAGGAAAGTTAATCAGGTAGTTGCCCTTTTTGACATTATCAGCTCATTTATTGCAATGTGTAGCTCCAAAATGTGTGCTTGAGATGTTGGATGGTTGAGATATTGATAAGCCATTGGCATCTTTCCTGTCACTTGGCAGAGGGAAGTGTGGGTAACAGTCTTCTTGGAAGAGCAAGACTATGTTGAAAGATTTGGGGACTCCTGGTAGAAACTCTGGTCACATTGAAGTATACATTTCAGCAACAATTACGGTATATGCTTGACTATAAGTCGCCCTCACGTATAGGTCGAGAGCAAAATTATGGATTTTGATATGACCCGTGGATAAGTCGAGGGTAAAACATTTGGGCATATAGCAAAGAATCTAAAGGATGAAGCAAAGCAAAACAATGTCAAAGAACTTCCACCAGACATAACTCTTTGGAGTTTTTCATATGACGGAATTTGGGGGTATAATGCAATGGCAATCCAAACGCAATCATGGGGTTTCACGTTATTGTGAATGAGTGTATCTCAATTTCGGGCAATGGGAAATCCTTCCAAATGCAATCATGGGGTTTTACGTTTAATACGTATAAAAGGATCTCACACAATTTTGGGTAATGGAGGGGGGGTCATTTTCGGGAAATGGGAAGTCATTCTGAACGCATTCCAAACGCAATCAGATTTCACGTAAATTTGCTAAACTAGCAAATGCATGTAATTGCGAATTGGCTCCATTCGCAATTGAAAGAAATTCCTCCCATGTGATAAACTCCAAAACTCTTAAGGCTAGATGGATGAGAGAGTAGAAGGGGTCAGTGCTTCACATATTATACTCTTGCTTTTCACCAGGAGATGGTTCCTTCTTTTAAATAAGAGTTAAGATACAGTACTTCCACCGACCCATGTATAAGTCAACTCAGGGTTTTTTTGGTCAATTGTTTGACCTAAGACTTATACATGAGTACATACAGAAAGCAATGCATCTTAGATGTTGGATATCAACATGATCTTGGACACATTGCCAATTCCATTCTAATTAACAGAATGCCTTGGCAAACTATATTCCATCACTCTGAGTTCATAAGCCTTGGAGGACATTCGATTCTCTCTCCGTAGATAGTCTGGAAGGAAGATTTTGGAGAATTCCTTTCTCTGATCGAAACCCCCTTACAGCTCAGGGGAAGCTGAATCAACGACCCAGGTTTTTCTTTGTTTCCTCTTTTATCGTGATATTACTAAAACCTTTATTCAAACTGCCTTGATTGAATTGTCAGAATGTTTAGATTCTTTTTATGTTTCCTTTCTCCTCTCTGATGAAAACGCTTCCGTTACTCTTATTGTTGCTGAATTTTGTGAATCTGCCTGTACTATTCAGCAACCCTGTGTAGTAGCCAGCAACCTCTTGGAAGTGTTGTCTGTTTTATTCCTAGTTTTGCCCATTCATTTTTATTAATCTTGATGTATGCATTTTCTTTTACAGTGCTGGTCTTAGACCGTACTAAAGATTAATTCATTTTATACTTATTCGAACAGTAGCACAGATACTCACACGCTAACATGGATGAATTTTAATCTTCACAGAATCAAACAGATGCCTCCTTTAAACACCACGTTATAAATGTTAAAAAAAAATCTGTGAGGAATGTAGACAAAAGTGCAAAGATAGCAACAATAGGACAATAGAAGTATAGTTGTCATGCATATAAACTCATAACAAGAATTCACAGAACAGCCATCTGGAAAACTACAATGCTATTTAGCTTACTAAACTTGATCTGGTTCCATTCTCGGCAGTAACTATGCTTTGGATATTCTGAACAGAGCTTTCAATAGCATAGAAAATCCACCCTGTGAGGCAGAGGTAGGCAACTATGGAAGCAGATGAGATCTGTCTCCCTCCTTCTCTCCCATATGGACCACGGCATCGTTCCCAACATGACCGAAAGGGAATGTAACATTGTTTCTCCTTTCATTTTTGGCATAAAGTCGCAATTTTTTTCTCCTGTTTTCCAGGATATGGGGGTAATAGGATGCAAGGACCCAAACCAGCATACTATTGTGACGGTTCAATTTGTTTTGAAACATTTTAAGTCCAAAATTTTAATATTTTTGGCAGGTCTTCATGGTATGCCTGGGCAAATCCAGGGCCCCAAGACAGGACACAGGGGTCATATGGAGTCCTGGGCCAGCTATAAGAAAACCCGGGTACAAGGAGATTAAGGTCCAAGAGCCCATGTTAGGAGACTTAAGCTTGGTACAGACCTGTGGGAAGCGCCATCCTTGGGCCGAAACTAGGGTTTGGGAGTAATATATGGTAATGGGGAATACAATGGCTTGAATGATTCTACTTCCTATCTGCTTTCTTCACTGTCCAGCTATCACAGCCATATACGGTAATGGGGAAAACAATGGCTTGAATGATTCTACTCTAGCGTTCTGCTGTATACCTTAACACTTTAGGATTTTGTCTAGCTCTTTCATGGCTGTCTTTCCCGTTCCCAGCCTTCTTCTGATTTCTTGATTGCAGTCTCCATTCTGATCAATGTTTGATCTAAGGTATAATTTCCTCATTATCTAGGTGGAATTTTGGAAGACCTCTGTGGTCTTTCTTTTTTGCTTTCTTTAAGTTTAACATTAGGCCTGCCTTTGCACTTTCTTCTTTGACTTTTCTTTAGTGATTGTTGCAAGTCTGTGATGTTTTCCGCTAGCGGTGTGGTGTTGTCTGCATATCTTCAAAAGGTAAAGGTAAAGGTAGTTCCTTGATGTGAATGTCTTGTCGTAACCGACTGTAGAAGGCAGTGCTCATCTCCGTTTCTAAGCCAAAGAGTCAGCGTTGTCCAAGGACTGCTCTGGTGGTCATGTGGCCAGTATGACTGTACCGAACGCTGTTACCTTCCCACTTAAGTGGTACTTACTTATCTACTTGCATTTGCTTGCTTTCGAACTGCTAGGTTGGGAGAAGCTGGGAGTAGTGAAAGGAGCTCACTCCATCATGCAGCACTTGGGCCTTCCGATTATCAGAATTGGCGTCACTGCATCCCTAAAATAGAAGATATCCCTGCATATCTTAGGTTGTTGGTATTCCTTCCTCCTATCTTTACTCCTTCGTCTGTGTCCAAGCCTGTTCTTTGTATGATCCGGCAGAGTCCCTTCCCTCCTCAAGTGTTACCCTCTACTCACCCAGTGCAACTAATTGCTAAGCTGTCATTAGTTCTTTTGGTTTGGTACGGCTGCGTGCTATTGAATTGTATGCCACCTATTGTCTGTGCCCCCAAGAAGTTCATGTCAGAGGGTTTAACGCACAGGTTGGCTTGTTTTACCACCAAGCTGCACTCCTCCCACCCCCATTGTTCAGTTCACAAATGAGGAGATGACTGAATCATAGTGTGGGGTGGGCCATGTTTGTAGTGGCTGTAAATCCCTGCTGTACAAACGAGTATTTTGATACCCCCCCCCAGCCCTGCCCACAGGCTCACGAACATTTAAACGTCCTCCAACTCAGGAGCCTAAGGTTTTACCCTTTCATTTGCTTTGCACACAAATAATAATCTAAGCTCCGGCTGGGGCAGTTTTCCGAGGGCAACGCTCTTTTTTGTGAACACCGGGGATGGAAACATTATTGCTCCATTGATTAGTATTCAGCCTAGTTGCTTCCCACTGATCTGGAGTCAGCTTGTAGCCATTGCCTGGCAACCACAATGTAAAAGTACAACACCAGCCCTGGAGTGCAAGCATGCTGCTAGCAAGCAACTCCCAATCTCTCTTTTTTTTCCCCTTGGAAGGGAAAGAAGGTTCAGAAGAAGGAGCGTGGTGAGATAAGGCAAGGATAGAAAAGAAACAGCAGGTTAGTTGCACACAGAGATAATTTGATTCACTTTAGCTAAAGCATGGTCTGTCTATCTTACTCCTCCACTCATCTTTTGCTTCTTCCACTCAGCAAAGTGTGTCATGGAGAACTTACGGCCTGTACAGACAGGCCAAAATAAAGCTGCTTTGGGTCACTTTGGAGGCATGCTGTTTAAATGATGCATGCGTCCTAAGAGTCCGGAAGCCGCCCCAAAGCCAGGTCTGGACTTTGGTGCGGCTTCAGGACTCTTTGGTGTGGCTTCCAGACTCTTAGGACGCATGCGTCATTTAAAGATCATACCTCCAAAGTGACCCAAAGAAGCTTTATTTTGGCCTGTCTGTACGGGGCCATTGCCAGTAAGTGTCCGGAAGAAGCTTCATGGCTTGAAGAGTGTGCATTCATTTAGCTAGTGATTCAACAGGGTCTTGTGCTGTCAGTCTCGATTGTCCAGCATAGATCTGTTTTTCCTTCCTTGGTTTTCCCTATTGTATGTTGAACTCAAATAACACCAATAGTCTTCCCAAGAACAGCTGGGGCAAAGATCTTTGCACAGCTGGCTGCTGGATACACAGGTGTATCTGTTTCTCAGGAACTAATTCTTAGGTTTGATTCTCAGCTTCAGAATAGACTATGTTCTGCAGAAGAGACCTGGCCTTTCCTCTCTAGCAAGTCTAATAGAAAATGAGCTTTATCTGACCACAGTTGTTTCCATTTTTTTCTTTGGGAGGTAGTGGTATGAAGTATGTGAACATGACTCCCTACAGCAACTGACAAAAGTTGTTATAGATAAGAAGAATGTGCATACAGTATTCCATATCGGCTCACTATAGTGGCATTTAACAAAGCGTCTGATAAAGAAGCTCCTTTTGACCTCTTAGTTCCACCTCCTGGAATTTTTTAATGTGATGTGGGAAATATGATGACATTTTCCAAGTATGGCCAAAGTTGACATCTGGGTTCGTGGCAATGTCTTGTACCTATCTCGCCATCTTTATTATGCGTCCTGCTGTAAGTAAATAACTGAGATTGGGAGACTGCCTGTAGGCAAGTAAAGGCTTGCCACCAAGAGCCTATGAGAATGCACTGTTATTGTCCAAAATGCATTGTAGTTCAGTGAAGTACGTCTGAGCAGCCTCAACTGGGAGCCATATGTGACCACTAGTGGCGTTCTGACATTTTCTGTCATTAGTCTGTTCGGTAATAGATTGGTCCTTTGTATAAGCATTGCCTTGTTGATTTGTTTCTTTATTTGATATGGTAGGTACTGTAGCTTGGATAATAAAGTAGCCCTCTCAAAGGCTCTTTATGGAAAAGTCATTACAGGACCTGATCACATAACCCACAATATTAGAAACACGTTCACTTGCTCATTCTCTAATGTGCCATTCTCTGCCATATATGCCATCCTCTATCAACAGTGTCCTTCAGCATTTTACGTTGGACAAACAGGCCAATCCCTGTGCCAGAGGAAAATTGGATGTAGAAGTGGGAATAATAATAATAATAATAATAATAATAATAATAATTTATATTCTGCCTTTTCCTTGCGGAATCAAGGCGAATTACAAGTAAAAGCAACAAGGAAAACACAAAAATAGACCCACCTACCCTGGTTACAGCACAACATAAAAACAATAAAGTAATAATATATTTTTTAAAAAATCAAAATTACATAATAAAAATACAGTACAGAAAAATACATAACATATAGCATAGTAATAATCGAAACATAGCATAGCATAGCATAATAATCTAAACAACAATCCTAATTCTCCCCTGGCAACAAAAATCAGTTAAATCAATTTACATATCTGAAATAATGTTACACACACACACACACAAATTCCATTCCCACAAGTTTTACATTTCTATGGCTATTCATACAGTCTGACTTTAAAGGTCCTCCCTGGTCAATACTTCACTCGGTACATCTGAGGAAGTAGAATAAGTCTGTGTAAACCTGTGCTACAGCTTCTTTCCCAGAAAATAGTCTCAAAGGTGTGACATGACCCTTTGCATATTGATATTTCAGACTAACATGGCTATGCCTTTGAAATCTGAGCATGTGTGACCATCAAAATAGAGAGAAAGGGGGAGAACAGGGAGGCCTGCCACCCCAGCTACTCCTGGCATGAAAAAACAAAAGACCCATAAATTTGGCAATCGAAATGGATAGCATAAGAAAAGTGGAGGCTTGCGAAAAAAGAAGACCTTTCCATTCATTTCGGAAGAAACTTTCAAGCAGCCTCTGAAAGGTGTGCAGCGTTTTTGTTTGGTTGTAGCAGGCTTCTCTAATCTAGTGGTTTCATTTCATACATTAATATAGTTCAGTGGTTCCCAACCTTCTTATGCCGAGACTTTTTAATACAGTTCCTCATGTTGTGGTGACTCCCAACCATGTCTCGGTTCTGAAGACTTGTGCAAACCCCTTTGAAAGGGTCGTTCGACCCCCAAAGGCGTCACGATCCACAGGTTGAGAACCGCTGATCTAGTTAGTTTGGAATAAAAAGCTTGCTGAAAAATGGTGAACTGCTCTTCTTTATTGTGATATATGAACCTATCCCTATTCTTTCCATGTTATTTCTGCCTTTAGTACCAGTTTTTTTAAATCAAAGTAATGCCTAGAAACACATCTACTACACTAACAATAACAACAACTATGTTTATTTATAATGCTCTTTTCAACAGTTGAAAATATACCTGTATACCTCTGTACTGACTGTATTGACATTTATATTTCGGTGGTACCACACAGCCATATGCGTGCCATTACACTCTGAGGACTAAACCCAGTTCTTACTCCTACCTAAAGAAGACCTGTTGAAAGTGGTAGGTTAATGCTTATGCAAGATTCATTGATTATACTCTAGTTGGGACTAACAACTGGATTTAGGGCTGATTCTTCCAGAATGTGGACAGATGTTTGTATATCTCCTATACATCCTCATATTGAGAGACTCACAGTTCATAGTGAAGTACGTAATACTGATTTAGAAATTAATGTTTAATAAGGACGCAAAGTGTTGACCCACTGAGAAATTCAGCCTGTCGTATTCCCTTTCTTGTGCTGAGCTTGGGCTTTGCATTTGGAAATGTTATATATTTGACTAGCAGGTGAGGACTCAAATTACTTGGGAATTAATCATCTCTCTCTGCAGAAAAAAAAATGATGAATGATTTGCGCTTTGAGTAGATTCGCTCATGGGAATCTCTCTCAACCCCAAACCCTCTGGGTTGCTCATATCTGAGGTCTCTGTTTTCCATGGCTTGAAGAATGCGCATTAATTTGGCTAGTGGTTCAGTAAAGTTTGCTTTTGGCAATCCAGTTTGCTTTTATAATTGTAGTTTACCGACTTTTTTATTTCTCTGCTCAGCCTGCTTTTTCAGTGCTCTGAGAAATGTGATTTCAGGTGTGATTTGTGAAAGATGGTGTCTTGCTTGACATGACCGTTGGTGTCCTCTTTCCTCACAGGATAAGTGCAACTGAGAAGTTTATCGCATTCACTTTTTCCTCCGTTATGGGATGGGAACGGGACTCTCAGGAGCGCACCTGAACGGATTTTATCGCACAGCCAAGCATCCACAAACAGGTCCCATTCCATCACCCATCCCCGTTCAGTGCTGGGAAGCGACATTTTTGTCCGACAGAAGTTTTTCGTTTTTCAAAAATGAAGCTTCCCAGTACTGAACGGGGACGGGTGACGGAATGGGACCTGTTTGTGGACACTTGGCTGTGCGATAAAATCCTTTCAGGTGTGCTCCTGAGAGTCCCGTTCCTGTCCCCATAATGGAGGAAAAAGTGAATGCGATAAATTTCTGAGGCAGTGAATGTGGTAAAAGGTGAACTTCCAGTCCCCAACCTTGGCTCTTTTGGTATTATCAAAACATGAGTTCATTTATAGTACCTGTCACAAATACTACCCTGAACAGTAGGAATAACTGAGACGAGAGTCTTATCCAAAAAGCAGCTTTTCTCTCATGGTCTGGCTTCTTGCTTTAGCATTAAATCTAGACATGGGTAATGTCATACCTGGGGAAAAAAGACTGAGTTGTACAATCCTAAACATGGGAAGAATGTATGAATCTGCCATAAACTAGATCAGACTGTTCGTTTTGGTTAGCTCAGTATCGTTTCTATGATCCAATATCTCTGTGTCTTAAACTGGAGTCTTTTCTAGCTTCTATTCCTCCCCCCAAAATTGGGAGATAATTTCTGGAGTTTAAGCATTTGAACTTTGAATGTTCTCCATGTGCCTTGCAAAGGTGAAAACCTAAAAGCCATCAGTCCCACCCAAGTGTGCTATGTAATAGTTTTTTTGCTGTTGCCTTATGTTTTGTGTACCTAGGGTAAAAGTGGAAGTTAACGCAATCTTATTTTTTTGCCTTGTAGAGCCTTGGATCAGCAGACAAGAAGGACTTGTATCCAGCAAAGTAAGTCTTTGTTCTTCTTTGTTTGATTTCAGTGAAATTTTCAAAGATTGCTGCTTTAGATATTGTACAACCAACCAACCAACTAACCAACCAACCAACCAACCAACCAACCAAAATTTCACCCCAAAGGGCAGAGATTTTTTATGGCCGTGCTATACCTATGGGTTCTTAGTGACTAACCGTAAATATGACATTCCCTTCCTGTGGTCCACCATCACACTATTTCCGTGTGATGAGTAGAACCTTTCTCTTTGCAGAGGCATCTGAATAATGATGAACGGGACTATGAAGAAGAACAGGTTGCTTACCTCCTTAGGCATCGTTGTTTGTACTCTTGCATAACTCACTCTACTTTTCTGTTATTTCTTTACTTTGAGGAATTTGAAACTGAGGAGTAGCTTTGGTCGATTAGGGTATGCATGGTTATGGGGAAGACATGGGGTTCCTTCAAAACTACTTAGCTCTAGAGCTTTCCAGAGAAGGTCTCTGTGCAAGCACAAAACCCATCTGTGTGAGATGACCACTCAAAGAACCAGGTACAGGTAAGCAACCTGTTCTTATGAGAAATGATTTAGGGAGCTAGGTATGTTTAGTTTGAAGAAGAGAAGAGTAAGAGGTGACATGACATCAGTCTTTAAATATCTAGAAGGATGCCAAGCAGAAGATAGTTTTTTGCTAATATGTTCTGTAATACGTTCTGCACAGAGGACACAAACTAATGGATTCAAATGTCAGGAAAAGCAATTCCACCTAAAAGTTAAGAAGAACATCTTTATTTGTAAGACCTCTTCAACAGTGGAATAGACGGCCTTGGATGGCAATAGCCTCCCTATTTTTGGAGGTGTTTAAACAGAGGCTGGATGGCCCTTTTCCAGGAGTGCTTTGGTTGTGTATTCCTGCATGGCGGGACTTTGGCCTGATGGCCCTGGTGGTCCCTTCCGACACTTCTATAATTTTAATTTTAAATCCACTAATCTCTGGGTAGAACTGCTGCAACTTCCTCCACATTCACCTTGTTGAAGCCTTAATACCCACAACAGAGCACAAGGCAACAGCATGTGGCACAACACTTATTACTTCAATAAAAATAACAAAATTTCATAATTGCACCATAAAAGTGAAAATATTCACTGTTTTGTTACACTTTCCAGTGCAGTGAGGTTATACCATTGTTACTGGAGTAGGGATTAATTATATATAAATACAGTGGTCCCTTGGTATCTGCTGGAATTTGGTTCCAGGACCCCTTGTGGATACCAAACTGCATGGATGCTCAAGTCCCATACGATATAATGGCATTGTAAAATGGTGTTCCTTGTATAAAGTAGCAAAGGTAAGGTAAAATAATGCATTTTAGAATTTATATATTTTTTCAGTATTTTCGAGCCATGGATGGTTGAATATGTAGATAAAGAATCCGTGGGTACCAAGGGCCAATTGGAGTCATTTTGTAATGGATCATTTCCATACTTGCTCATTTGGACATCTTTGCTGGGTATACTTGTATCCGATTTCTCCACATGATGATTTCTTTAGGAGGATGTGGCTGATGCATCAAATCTTTGAGCAACAGGTTTTCTATGCACCGAATTAACTTTTATATTTTGTACCCTCAAGTGATGATATATAGATCAGATAATAAAGATCATATGTGTGTTTTTAGAAAGTTGACATCTATCCGCATTTTCATTTGCTTCCTGTTCACTTCTGTTTGTTTTGGGCCCTCATCTGATACATGGAAAATTTGAACGCATGGGAAAAATGGGGCATAGCGTCCTTTGGCAATTCCACACAGGTACCTTGTCATGTAAACAATGATAAACCACAGCATTCTGCTACGATGAACAGTCGGTGTTGGACAAACAGTGCAGGTACACCAGAGTATCCATTCCTCTTCTCTTTCCGCCCGTGTTCTTGCTAAATAGCGACTGTCACTATGTTCTGAAATGCTTCATGCTTTATGCTCTTCTAAATTTAGAACTATTCATATGCTTACTTGAGGGCACTTTGTAATTGCCAGTTTGGGGGAAAGAAGTGTAAGCTGCCAGTAAAACTATTGGCATTTTTTATGCCCCCTGGCACTGCGGTTCGCTCAGGAGGTTAAGGTACATTGTCTTGAATAATATGTACTGCATTAGTCAGCCCTGGCATTTTTGGTGACAAGTATACTGTCTTTTTGACAGTAGGATTGCTAAGGTATGCAATAATACCTGAACTTGAAATCGCTATAAGTTAAGGATGTACCTCTGCAGAATTGCTCCGCTTCTGGCAGAATTGGGTCTTTTCTATTAATATCAGAAATGTACATAACAGTATGTATACAGGCTTATGAAGATGTATCTGCAGTTTTCCTGTGAAAACATCCTTAACTAACATCTGTAAGGATGTTATACATGGCATTATTCATCCTTTTCAGATAATGGACCTCCCTTTGAACACAACCTTGTTATAAAACAATAAATTCTCCCCCCACCCTCTTCCTCCACTTTTTACCACACTTTTTACTATTTACTGCTTTTCTCTCTGCTCTTTCTCATCTCTGTCCATTTCCCTATTTTTTGCTTGACTCCTCTTTCCTGTTTCCATTTTTAAAGCACCTCGCTTCGGCAAAATTTATCTACATGGCCTATTTTTTTCTGCCAAGGATACTAGGATTTGTAGTTCCAGCCCCAGCCCTGCTGGGAATGGATATGCCACCAAAGATCTGGAACTCTCCCCCATCATTTCTTCCCCATGCTTGCAATAGTGAAGTTGCTTGGTTCATGCAGGAGGGGAGCAGGTGTAACTATGGATTTCATAACAGTACTGAACTTTTTGAGCTGTTCAGGTTGGATGCTTGCAAAAGATTGGTGCTTTCATGAAAGCTTGTTACAGGCTGTTGCAAATGCATGATCCTTTTCAGGTTGATCTTCAGGATGTGCACACATCTCAATTTGGAATCTCTCTTAGAGAATCATAGATTCCTAGAGTTGGAAGAGACCACAAGGGCCATCCAGTCCAACCTCCTGCCATGCAGGAACTCTCCATCAAAGCATCCCTGACAGATGGCCATCCAGCCTCTGCTTAAAGACCTCCAAGGAAGGAGACTCCACCACTCTGATTGAGTTTGCTCCACTGTAAAACAGCCCTTACTGTCAGGACATTCCTCCTAAGGTTGAGGTGGAATCTCTTTTCCTGTAGCTTACATCCATTGTTCCAGGTCCTGTTCTCTGGAGCAGCAGAAAACAAGTTTGCTCCTTCCTCAATATGACATCCCTTCAAATATTTAAAGAGGGTTGTCATATAATTTCTTAACCATCTCTTCTCCAGGCTAAACATACACAGTTCCTTAGGTCGTTCCTCATATGGCATGGTTTCCCCATGACACATTCCTTTGGACATGCTCCAGTTTCTCAACACCCTTTTTGAATTTTGGTGCCCAGAAATGGACACAGCATTCCTGGTGAGGCCTGACCAAAGCAGAATACAGTGGCACTCTTGCTTCCCTTGATTTAGACACTATACTTCTATTGATGCAGCCTAAAATTGGATTGGCCTTTTTAGCTGCTGCATCACACTGTTGACTCATGTTCAACTTGTGGTCTACTAGGACTCCTAGATCCCTTTCAAATGTATAAGTCTCCTTAAGCCAGGTGTCCACTATCCTATATCTGTGCATTTCATTTTTCTGTCCTAAGTGCTGTTTCTTGCATTTCTCCATGTTGGAATTCATTTTATTAGCTTTGGCCCACTTTTCTAATCTATTGAGGTCTATTGAATTTTGATCCTGTCCTTTGGGGTATTAGCTATTCTTCCTAGTTTGGTGTCATCTGCAAATCTGATAAGCATGCCCTCTATTCTTTCATCCAGGTCATTCCTAAAGATGGTGAGTATCCCTGGGCCCAGGACAGAACCCTGTGGCACCCCACTGGTCACTTCTTTCCAGGATGAAGAGTGGCTTAAACAAGGAAAGATTAATAAAGAAGTTCAGGAGATTCACCACTAGCTAGGTTGTGGCCAGTGGGAAAATCAGGCAATAAAGTTTTAGTGTAGCAGAAGTAACGTCCCTTTCGAGTTCAGCATCAAATTATGTAGGCTTCAGGATTTCAAATGTCATATCTTTCCTGTCATATATTTATTTAGAAAAGAAGTACGTCTTTCCTGGTGCAAGCCAGAAATTTCGACCTTTTTTCTGGTGCACCTCCTAACAGAATGCATGGCAAGATGGCAGGACAAATAATAAAAAAACCTCTGCACCAGCCTTCATAGCAGAAAAGCCAGAAAGAGAAATCTGTAGAAGGGGCTCTGGCACTTAAGTGCTTAGCACGAGATTTATTTATTTTTACAACTGACCGCTCAATTAATTTTGCAGGGATTTTGCAGACCTACTATGTCTTGGACCGCCCAGAAACTTCATACGTTAAATTGTGACTGAAAATGTACTGTGTGGGTATGCTATGTGTCTTTGGGTCTTAGGCTATGAATTGTCCCAAGTGCATAATAGAAAGATTCCACACACACACACAAACCCCACAACAAATCCTGGACATCTAACTAATTTTGTTAAATTACCAGAAAAGAGAATAGACTGGTTGCATTAATCTCTGCACAAGGTTGGATATGGGGATTTTTCACTTGTGTTGTTCTTTCCAACAGTGTCTGTATCTGCGATATGCAAACATTACTTGGAACATCAAGTTGTGGAATTAATCCGACCTTGAGCTGTTTCGATACAGCAACCTGTGAATCCAAATAATTTCATTGTTATTGTACCATCTTACTGTAGCCTCAGGGAGAAGCTGCATTTCAGACTAGGGGCTGCTTCCTTTCTAGGAAATGGTTGAGCCAAGGCTGTATCTGCTTGCGCCTCGGTTTTATTTTCGACGGCTTTGAATGCGTTGAGGTTGCACTGGGAGACTTTTCGCTGCTTCGGTTGCTATAGAGACAGAAATCTTTTTCTCCACTTCCATAACAAAATTTTTCAATTTTAGTTCTCGTTCCAATTTAAAATGCGCTTGGCGAAAGACCCTCATTGCTTGCAAGTGGATGTGAGGAGTGAAAATTTGCTTTTAAAGAAGTGTACATGTGCATAGAGAGGATGAATTGAATGCGGGTGTTCAGCAGACCATAAGGCTAACTTTATCCTGCCATGCTGCCCTATACCAATCCTAAAGAGACCACCCTGAAGACGAACAGCAACAGAAAAGTCATTCTCCGTGGCCATTCAGGTCTTGGCCTCTCTTCGAGTCAGGGGTCATTGGTGGTGCTGGTTAATGATTGGTCACCGCCAGTTTAATGAATGACTGCAGATGAATGAAACAAAATAGAAGTGCAGGTCTAGCAAAACGCTCGGCTGGCAAAAGAAAAAAAAAAAGGCCTTGGTGCCTTTTAGCAGAATTTGTTGCAATATCCTTGAGCTGAATTAATTGAAAGCCCAAGCTGAAAACCATGTTGCTGTGAGAGACAATCCCAAGAATTAAAAGGCAATTCTGTGCAAGCATTGCAGGATGAGGAACTGTGGAGATGGATACGAATAAAGTAAAAAAAATAATAATCTGGGCACCTTAGCTGCAAATGTGTCAGATTTGGCCACCATTAGTGAATAGTCATATTTTTCTCCATGAAGCTACTAGATGTAATGATCACAATGCTCCCACTTTATATGAATAAAAGATGTCAAAGGCCTTCCTAAATAGTACCCTCTCCCCATCTTCCTCTATTTTACAATCGACATTAAAGCCAGGGGCAGTGAACACGAAGTTCAATGTTCATAACTGGCCAACTCAGTTTGACTTTTATGTTTAGTCTTAGAAAGTGTGCAACAGCATTAAATTTGGGGTTTATAAAATGCAGTACTTTCCACATTGCAGCCACATGGCAGTGGCAGTGTTGTATGGCTAACATAATGTGCACCACTGTCTATAGAGACTGATCAATGTCGAGAAAAAACTGAAATCAGATAGGGGTTTGATCCTGCAATTAGAGTGGAGCTGCAATCTAATGGTTTTATTGGGCCTGACAGTAATGGGAATGATGGGTAACATTTGCATTTGGAAGTTGGGGGCCTTTTGATTTCTCTCTTTGAATGAGCTAGGGAGCATCTGCACTGTAGAAATAATGCAGTTTAAGTGCTGTAGCGCTGTCCTATGGGATTTGTAGTTTTACAAGGCCTTTACCTTTGGCCAAAGAGTGCTATTGGCTCTCAAGATTCTGTAGGATGGAGCCATGGCAGTTAAAAGTGGCATCAAACTGCGTTATTTATACAGTGTGGAACAAAAACATCAGATGTCGGAAATTGGAAGTATAATCCAATGGCAATCCAAACGCAATCATGGGGTTTCACGTTATTGTGAATTAAAGTATCTCATGCAATTTCGGGCAATGGGAAGTCATTCCGAACGCAATCATGGGTTTTATCTTATTGTGAATTAAAGCATCTCACGCAATTTGGGGCAATGGGCAGTCATTTTCGGGTAATGAGAAGTCATTGTGAACGCATTCCGGATGCAATAGGAATTCATGTGAATTTGCTAAACTAGCGAATTCCCGTGAATTCGAATTGGCTCCAATTGGCTCCATTCGCAATAAAGAAAAATTCCTCTCGTCTGATAAGGTCCGTAGAGAGATTGCCTTCCAAATACTTAAAAGAGTGTTGGGGGGCATTTGGGGCTCATTTTTTAAAAAACAGTCCCTGGGGGCCACAAAGATATCACTGGGGGCTTCGTTGAAAACACTTTCCTCATCCTTTCTCAAGGATGCCAGTGAACCCACCGAAGCACCATGCACTGTAGTATCTTTACTCCAGTACTTCTCTGTTGCAAAACTTCAATTTATTGTCTTTAAACAAACTTGATAGTTTTCAAGTGGGTTGTCAACACTTGAGAAACAAACAAAACAGAATATAGCACTGCAGAACAGAGATGTTTTTCTGCACATACCAACTGGGATATTATGAAACAGACGGCACTTTAGTGACATGCCGTGAGTCTTTTTGCACTCACAATAACCATTCTGGCTGCAGTTTGGAAAGAGCAGAATTTGGACTGGTATTTCTGGCAGTCCTATAAAAAAAATCTGTAAAGATGCTGTCAAATCCATTTTCAGTATCCAGCTTGAAAATGTGAAGCAGGTATGACTTATCTTCAGCAACTTTCACATGGAAATTTCTCATTTTATATTATCGTAATTTCTCTTTTCTTGAAATGTCAGTTTTTACAAGTTTCCAGACCCCGGGCAACAGTGTAATATCTGGCAAATTCTATAGGCAGTATTTCCAAACCCCTTAGGCAAGAATTAGAAAAAGATATTTACAGTTGGCCCTCCGAATCCAGGGATTATGCCCCCATAGATTCAACCATCCACATGTTGTAAGCCGCCCCGATTGCAATTTGTAGAGGGACGGGATATAAATAAACTTTATTACTATTATTATTGAAAATACCCCCCCCCCCCCGAAACTCCAAAAAGGAAGTATTGATTTTGCATTTTATATAAGGAACATCATTTTATTACACCGTTGTATATAATGGGACTTGAGCACCCATGGATTTTGATATTCCCATGCAGTCCTGGAACCAAACCCAAGTGGATATTAGGGGGCTACTGTGTGCACATGTCACCTAATACATGCTGCTTTCATACAAAAACTGGTTTTCTTAAAGATTTAACATTTCTGGCAATTTTGAAGTTATGAGTGAAAAAACCTTTCCCTATTTTTTTTCCATAAAAAAATTGGGTTTTTTTTTTTTTAATGGAGTACGAGTTGAGTATCCCTTATCTGGAATGCTTGCCAGAGAATTGCTGAATAAGGTTAAAGTTGTAATAATAATAATAAATAATAATGAAATTTATTTATACCCCACCTCTCTGTGCAACAACAGCCGGGGCGGCTTACACATTAAAACAATACAGACCCATATCCCAAAATCCCACCCCTAAAATACAATTAAACAATTCATAATTTAAAATGACAAACAAAATTAACAAACAGATCAAAGGTTATTGTAAAGGTTATTCAGTCAAATCCCATGCCATGCAGGAAACCTATTGTTAATACATCCCTAAAACCTATTATGAGTGAGAATCCACCACTTTCCGGGCCAATAGCAAACAGACTCTTCCTAATATTTTGCTGAAATCCTAATTCCATTGCTATTCCGCTGCTTCTTGTCTTACCTACAAAAGCAAAAGAGAAATCAAAAACATCTATCAGATCGTTCCAAGTGCAAACTCCCTCATCAATGGCTAAATAATGTTTTACCTGTTCACCGGAGCTTTATCTTAGTACTTTAAACTTTCTAAATTAATTCCTACTTTTCCCCTTCTGCTCATCTTTTTCCACTTCTAGGCTCAGATGTCTTATTTGTTTTCATGATAATTTCACACTTTGAAATTATAAAGCTGCATGTATCATAGGACCTTTTATTCACCACTTTCCTTTTCTCTTGGTCAAAATATAGCAAAAAGCCACTTATGTTTTTCCCGATCAGTTGTGGCAGGCCCTTGCCAAACAAGGCATATGTGCAACACAACTTGTCACGCTGAAACAACTTCCAAGAGAAGGATTCTGCTTGAAAACAATGCATGTGCTCCCTGCAAGCCTTGTTTTGGAATTTTAGACATCCCATTAATATCACACTTATTACTGTCTCTGCCACCGTAGCAAATTCAAGAATAGGGCGGGTGTGAAGAAGGGGCTGTAAAATGGACAGAAATGTGTTTGTGGCCTGTGGGTTGCATACTGACAATCCTTGTTGCACTTGTTTGTTGTAGGAATATAATAGAATCCACACACAGCACAATCATTAGAGCAATTTATTTCGGCAAACCATGCCACTAGACAGCAAAATACCATGGATATCATTTTTTGTGGTTTTTTTGGGCTATGTGGCCATGTTCTCGAAGAGTTTATTCCTGATGTTTCACCAGCATCTGTGGCTGGCATCTTCAGAGAAATATGGACCATGGATATCGATGGGGCATGAGAAACACACAGGAGGGAAGTGTCATCATTATAGTATTTATAAGAGTTTTCACTTTAAAGTGACCACCGACCAAAGATGGACAACAAATCTAGCACTTCTGGGGAACTCTCCGTTGTCAAACAGAAAGGACCGGGGCAATTGCTACAAGTAGTTACATAAAGAGACATGTATTTGAGATACGGTTGCACACTACCTACCCAACAGCCATTTTGTCAAAGTCTTACCACTTGGTTATTTCTTCTCTCTTTCTCAAATATTGCTTATACACATTAACATTTTAAGCAGATGAATAATCTGACACCCCATCTTGGGGAGGGTGCATTCAAATCATTAGTGGTTGCTTTGGTAGAACTGTTATGGATGTTGGCCACTCCAGTTTAGCTACTTTCTTACAAAGGTAGTACAAATGACCAATGCATTACAATTCAGTGCTTAGAAATCTACATTGGAAAAATCATAATTTTGGAAAAGCTACATTGGAATAATCCACGATATTCCTAGGAATATGGTAGTACAATGTGGATGGATGCATAGATAGAATGTTTTGTTACCTTTCTTTTAAAAACATAACACATACAGCTAGTTCTATAGATATGGGCCAAGATCTAATTGTGTGCTTTAGTATCCACTGAAAGCATCATTCAGATTTTCCCTCGCTCGTGTCAGCCATAATCTTCTACAGAATCAAAACACTGCTCCAGCACACTTTGTGGCCCTCCAGAGTAAGTTCATATATAGGTACATAGTGTGACGCAAGGAGTGACGGGAAATTGCCATCTCTGGGGGAAACAGCAGCATCCAACAGAAATACACTGGATCATGGCCATGGTTGAACGTAGTAAAATAGATTCTGCTACTTCTTATTCTGAGTTCTCCCTATGTTGAAATTTCCCAGTTAAATGTCTTTCCTTGTCTACTATACTGATGTTATATTTACACGGAACAATTGTTGAAAAGGAAAACTGAAAAACAGCTTACTGTCTTATGTCATCTGTAGCACCTCAGTATTTTATAACTTTATTTGGTGCATGTGTATACAGTACCAGCATTTGGTATGCCATGCATTTGCTGAGTGTATTTATTTTCTTTCTCTTTCACAATGTGGGCTGCAAAGACATCAGCCTTCCAGGACCTGTCTGTGTGTCGGTAACTCTTGTCTCTGTAGCTACAGTTACCACGACTGGCAGGAAACTTTGTGAGGACTTGAGCGTTGGCCTTTTGCTAGTCTTACCAACTAGGTCAAGCAATTTAGAATCCAATGCCACCTGAAAGCTTACAATCTTGCATTTTATAGATAGCTTTGGAAAGGGGTTCTTGAGTGTGTGCAGTGATTTTCCACTTCATGTTGCTCTTTAGCAACCAAGTGAAGATCTTTCATAGAATTTATTTGTTAGCTACTCCATCCATATTCACACTGAAAAGTAGGTGACAACTTGTTGTTTTATGCCTTCAAGTCCACTGTGACTTAAGTTGACCCTGTCAACAGTTTTCACTGTAACCATCCCCAATTCCCACACTGGCTGCAGCTCTTTGAACCAGCTGAAGTTTCTAAACACTCTTCAAGTTCTATGTAGAGCATATTGCAGGTATCCAAACATAATATAACCAAAGCATGTACCACCATGGAGAGATCAGGTATCTCCAGGAATGGGTCCAATTGGTACACAAGCATTTCTGGCTGCCACAAGAAACTGGTTCTCCCAAATGAATCCAGGGGTACATCCAAACTATGAACCACGGTCTTCGCAGAAAGTTTAACTCCATCCCGAACAAGCTGAATCCTTATTTACTGATCTGCCTTTTTAAAAACTGAAACTATTGCTACAACCAAGGATAGATACAAACCAACACAGAAAGAGGAAAAAGGAAAAACAAATCAACATCCAATTACTACTTATATCTATAAATAATAATAGGTGCACACTAACATGCACATAATAATTGTACTAATATTAAGGACAATGAAAGACTTCCAATTTTCTTCTGCCATAGTTGTTAATTAAACCTTATTTCCTCTTATCATCTAAGGCTAAGCAATTAGATAAAATCTACCTTGACATATCTAGCCCACTAACTGTGATCTTAGCTTACACTGGCACACAGTTGTTAACCTTTTGTCTATTTCAGTGGTCCCCAAACTGTGCTCTTTAAGGAATTTTGACTTCAGCTTCCAGAATCCCAGACTATTGGTCAAAATGGCTGAGACTTCTTGGAGCTGAAGTTCAAAATCTCTTAAAAGGCACTGTTTGGGGACCATTGGTCTATTTTAACATCAACTATGGAAAGCTATTACTATTGTATCCTCCTCCCTCTCTTGCACATATTCTATAAATAATATCCATTCTAATAATAATAATAATAATAATAATAATATTTTATTTCTATTTTCTGCCTCTCCCACTGGATCAAGGCGGGATTCCAACAATTCATAAAATACATATGTACAGTCAATATAAAAATCAACAAATTTTAAGAAACCATTTATGGATTTCCCTCTAATCAGATGTGTCAGTTTCTTCATCTCTGCAATTTCCATCATCCCCCCCTCCCACCATTAATCTTCAGACTTTTGAGACTCTTCCAATATCGTGCATAGACAAATCTAGCTGCAAGTACCATATCCCAGACAATCTTTCCATGTTCTGCCTTTTGACTGACCAGGAGCACCTCTGTCTTGTCTTGATTAAGCTTCTGTTTGTTCACTCTCATCTAATCCATTCCTGATGCCAGACTGTGGTTTTGAACTGGAACCGCTTTCTTGGAGTTTTATTGCTTCCAATGGCCTTAGATAGGATCAATTTTCTAACAATTTTTACCATTGTAAAAATTCATGAGCTGTTTAATAGACTTTGGAACTTGTGTGTGTTATGTGCCTTCAAATACTGTATATACTCATGTATAAGTCTAGAAATGTAGGTCAAAAAATTGACCCAAAAAACCTGAGTCAACTTATCCACAGGTCAATGTAAGTCCTGTATCTTAACTCTTATTTAAAAGAAGGAACCATCCCCTGGTGAAAACCAAGAGTATAATCTGCCCTGGAAGCACTGACCCCCTTTACTCTCTCATCCATCCAGTCTTAAGAATAAGCACAAAGAGGTATGCCTGATGGACTTTTGGAAGTTATTTGACATTGTTTTGCTTTGCTTCATCCTTTAGATCCTTTCCTATCTGTCCCTAAATTTTACCCTCGACTTATCCACGAGTCATAGTAAAATCCATAATTTTGGCCCCAAAACTTGCCCTCGACTTATACATGAGGTCGACTTATAGTTGAGTATATACGGTAATTTCCTACATCTGAAGACCTAATGTTGCCCTATTATGGGGTCTTTTCATCCTATAGATCCTTTGTCACATGCCCCTAAATTTTACCCTTGTCATATCAAAATCCACCATTTTAGCTCCAAACCTTGACCGCGACTTATACATGAGGTCGACTTATAGTCGAGTATATATGATATTTTAAGGGGACAAGTGGTAAATCATATATCTTTTGTGCCCTTTACAGTTATTGTGGTGTCCATGTGTTTTGTCCTTGGTTTTTGTACCCATTTCCAAATAATTACACGAGAAGCTACTATGAAAACGATTGCTGACTATGCAAACCAGACTTAGTTCCTGCCCTTGGTCTTGGGAGAGATGAAGCTTCTTGGCTTCAGACTTTTTGGCTTCAAACTCTTATCCTCCCACCTGATCATTCTGAATTACACATGTTTTCTCTGTCCACCTTTTAAACTTATGAACATGAATACTTCAGCAGATTGTCATCTCTTAAAGTCACATAAAACAGTTTTTTAAACATAGCTTCATTTTTAAGATGGAAATTTACTTTTTGCCTGATTGGTTGTGTCAAACAACCCAATGAAAAATGTCCAGAAAACAATGACACCACTCAATGGATAAGAGCTAGGGTTAGGTTAAATAGTATTTCCTTTTGCACAACATGGGGTTATGTATTTATATATTTTGGAAGAAGGGAAAAGAACAAGGGGGAGGGACAATTTTTGCAACCCCTTTCTTTCCAGTTTCAGGAAGGAATGGGAAAATCCATTGATGTCTTTAGATAGATAAGTTTTATTCGGTCAGTGGCTAGCAAGATTTAAAAAAGATGCAAAACATGAAGCCTTTATCATGATGCCTTTATCAGTGTGTCAGCAACCAAAGCCTAAGATTGTGGAGATCACAGAGTTGGAATACCAGTATTGACATACAAAGGGATTATGTAGCACCTTTGGCCAGCACTATGGTTTAGATATATGTAATATGTTGTTTTATTTTTATTTAATAGTAACTTGATTTTAATTCTTGCTAGTTTAATTCTATTTTAAGGGGCGGGAGGTTGGGGATGGGATTGTTGAATCATTTTAACTGTAACTGCTTTTAAATCTTGTTGTACCCTGCCCCGATTGTTTTCACAGAGAGGCGAGTAAGAAATAAAAATTATAATAATATTAGTCTAATGGAAAGCAAGGAGCTGGTAGCATGTGCTTTCATAGACTTGAGCCTACTTCCAGAAATGCATGTGGTGGAGTAGCGAGTCCAGAGTCAGACCTTTATAAGCTGAAGGTGTCTGAGAATGTTAAGTGACATTCAAAACTTTTTGGGTGTGAAAATGAGATGACAAGTTCAGGTTTAATGATGGTTATTAGGCGACAAGGTTTTGGGGAGCAAGACCTAAAGCCAAGGTTAGTAGATAACCATATGAATGAGTATTGGGATATAGTATGGGAGCCAAAAAGAAGATGTGATGAATTGGCCAAGAAAGCACCCAATAGGCCAGAGGGTTAACTAGTATTATAATGTGTATAGTGTGCCAGGAAACCATATCATTAATTTTTAAAAATGTTAAAATATGCAAAACAGTATTACTTTGAAAACTCAAGCCAGGGAAATGGATAGCCTATAGGGAGAAAATGGATCATAAAAATTCAGGATGGAAAAGAAATACATTACAGAACAAAGAAAAAATGTAAAAACTCTTTTCTGAATATTTCTCAACACTATCCAGAGAGCAAGAGACTGAGACAGAAAAATTAGAGAACTTTCTGGACAATTTAGAAATTTTGACTTTGACAGAAGAGCAAAAGAAATTACTAAATCAACCAACAACAGTCACAGAAATAACACAAGTGATCAAGAACTACTCCTGACCCAAGTATTGGAAGACCAAATGATATTACCCTTACAGTATACAGTGAATGAAATTATGAATGGAAGCCTTCTACCAACATAGAGAAAAGCAAGCATTATTTAACTTCACAAAACAGATAGCGACCCACTCCAGCAAAAAACTATGGACCTATATTCTTATTCAATATTACCTATACAATTTTCACCTCCATCCTTGCTGACCGATTGAAGAGAATCCTACAAAATCGGCTCCAAGAAGATCAATGCAGCTTGCTTCCCAGAAGACTTCTGTGTCATAATACAGGATACATTCTGGATCTGAAATCCATACTGACAAGAAATAGGTTCTAATTTTCATCAATATGAAAACGGCATTTGACAACCTGAGTTGGAATATGATCTTTGAGATTTTAAAAAGGATGGAAACAAGAGATTTTCAGTGGCTTGATAAAATACAAGCCAAAAAGCATAGATTAGAATACACGATGAGAAGACTACTCCAATACAAATACAAAAAGACATCAGATAAGGATGTCCATTATCGTCTTTTGTTCCTGGCAACACTGATAATATTAAATAGGAAGATAAGTGAAGAAAGAAAAATGCAAGAAATCAAAGGATTCAAATACAAACTATGTCATAATTTCTTAGGAGATCTGACAAATAGCATAAACCCACCACTGGATGTATTCCAGACTTTGGGAGAAAAAAAATCCAGTTTGAAGATCAACAAAGAATTTGACAGAAAAGAAAGACTTTAAAGCATACAACGTTACCCGTTTGTCCATTTCAGCTAGTTCAATCGTCTTCATCAGCAAATCTTCCTGTATCGGAATATCCGTGTCCTTCCATCTCTAAGCATATATCATTCATGCTACTGTGTGTTCTGGAATCTTTCTTGGTATCATTTGCCATTTGACAGGTTGCTCAAACTGGATTACGCCTTCAGTGCGGACGCAGCCTGTATCTGGCCTTGTCCATCCGAGAGAAGTTGTCTAGAGATTTGTGAACACTGTCCTGTCAGAGGCCTATCTGCCATTATACTTGTGTCTGCTTGGTACAATATAGTTATTCAGCAAAGAGGACTATAGGAGGTCAAAAGGACCACATGGCAGCACCAGGATTTTGTTGTTGTTATATGCCTTCCAGTTGTTTCTGTCTTATGCCAACCCTAAGATGAGCCTATCAAGGGGGGTCTCTTGGCAAGTTTTGTTCATGGCAGTTTGTCTTTGCTTTCCTCTGAAGCTGAGATAATGTATTTATTTGCACTAAATGCATCCAAAAGGCCTCGAATGGTAGGCAAAAGGCAAGAGGCAGGAGAGGGGGAAAAAACCCGAAATGCTAAATATTTGTACATAACAGCAAAGCAGAAGTCCACGTCCACAGCTAGACATCCGATGTGTCATTTTGGATTTCACAAACACAGAAGGTGCTTTTTTCAGAGCTGGCCGGCTCAGACACTGCAGCTTTAACGTTCGAGCACTCGGCGTGATTCCACTCCCCTCAAATTCATCAATCAGCTCTCGGTAAGGCTCTGAAAGGGCCAGTTTATTAAACAAACACACTTAGTGTAAAAAGTTTATTCCAGTTAATTAGGACTTCATTGCAATGGAAACAAATTATCCAGCCGTCCTCTGCCAAGTTAAACACGGAGGGTGTGAGTGCAAGGGGAGGCGGAGGAGAGGGTCCCATATTGAGGGGAGGCAAACAACCACCTTAAGCAACTTTATTTATGTCCTTTTAATATATTTATTTGGTTTTTTCCCCAAGCTGTAACTCTATTAGAGGACTCTGCTTCTGGGTTCTTGGAAGGCAGTCTCTCCCCAAGATCAGGTTATTGGCTCTCTGAAAAAGTGTGAGACTAATCTGGAGTTCGCACATGTATGTTCCCCATTTGACTGGAGCATCGAGTGATGGCTTGCATAGGGTGAATGAGCCGGGACAGTTAACCTTGGCTGCATCTGCACTGCAGAAATAACCAGGATTGACACCACTTTAACTGCCATGGCTCAGTGCTATGGAACAATGCCCAGAATTCCATAGCATTGAGCCAATGGCAGTTAAAGTGGTGTCAAACCAGATTGTTTCTCCGGTTCAGATGCAGCCACTGTTAAAGACTGAACCTTCCTTCACAGTGGAGTTTATCATATGACGGAATTTGGGGGTATAATTCAATGGCAATCCGAATGCAGTCATGGGGTTTCACGTTATTGCGAATGAGTGTATCTCACACAATTTCGGGCAATGGAAAGTCATTCCAAATACAATCATGGGGTTTCACGTTATTGCGAATGAGTGTATCTCACGCAATTTCGGGCAATTGGAAGTCATTCCAAACGCAATCATGGGCTTTCACGTAATTGCATATTAGAGTATCTCACGCAATTTCAGGCAATGGGGGGGGGGTCATTTTTGGGAAATGGGAAGTCATTCTGAACGCATTCCGAACACAATCAGATATTATGTAAATTCGCTAAACTAGTGAATTCACGTAATTGCGAATTGACTCTATTCTCAATTGAGAGAAATTCCTCCTGTGTGATAAACTCCAGTGTCTTCTATTACATCAAATGTGAGTTGAAAACAGGAAGTGATAAGACAGTGTGTTGTGGCTATTACTGTCACACTAGGGCTTTGTTCCCACCCACGGAAAATTCGGTGCCTGATCCAGATTGATGAATAGCACAAAAATAGTTCCTGATTCCCACTATGTTTGCACTGATTCTACCAATTCGGATCAGGCACCTTGGCCTCTCCTAGCCCTGACTGTCCCAGGCCCAGCCTCCTTACTAGCTTCTTCTGGCCTCCTTCAGCCTCTAACCAGCTTCCTTGTGGTCTCTTTACATTCCCTGTATAATCTTCTCCAGGATAAACATACCCAGCACCCTAAGTTACTCTTCATAGGGCATGGTTTCCAGACCTTTCACCATTTTGGTCATGCTTGACCCAGCATTAAAGATGAGGCATGATCAAAGCAAAATAGAGTGGTACTATTACTTCTCTCTGTCTAGACACTATACTTCTATTGATGCAGCCTAGGATTATACTGGTTTTTTAAGCTGCTGAATCACACTGTTGACTCATGTTCAACTTGTGGTCTACTAGGTCTCCTAAACTCCTTTCACATGTAGTCTACTTAAGCCAAGTGTCCCTCATCCTATATCTGTGCATTTCATTTTTCTGCCCTAAGTGTAGTACCTTACATTTATCTGTGTTGAAATTAATTTGGTTACCTTTGGCCCAGCTTTCTCATCTATTAAAGTCATCTTGAATTCTGATCCTGGCCTCTGGGGCATTAGCTACCCCTCCTAATTTGGTGTCATCTGCAAACCTGATAAGGGTGCTTTCTATTACATCATCCAAGTTATTGATAAAGATGTTGAATGGTTATGGGCCCAGGACAGAAACCTGTGGCACCCCACTGCTCACTGCTCTCCAGGATGAAGAGGAGTCATTTCTGAGCACCCTTTGGGTTTGGCTGGTAAACCAAGTACAAATCCATGTAACCGTTGCATTTTGTAGCCCACATTTTACTAGCTTATTTTCCACAATATTGTGTGAGACCTTGTCAAAAACCTTACTGAAATCAAGATATATTACATCTACAGCATTCTCTTTCATCTGCTAAGATGGCAATTTTATATATAGAGATAAAGAGATCAGTCTGGCATGATCTGTTCTTAAGAAATCCATGTTAACTTTTTGTGATCATGGCATTCCTTCCTAAATGCTTACAGACTCTTTTTAATGATTTGCTCTAGAATCTTTCCTAGTATTGATGACAGGTTGACTGACTGGGTGGTAATTTTTTGCATTGCCTCCCCCCCCCACTCCCCTTTTTGAAGACATAATAAAAATGAATTGTGTAGGAGCTTCATCCTACCAAGTATGGGCTGTGTACTACTCCCTCAGTTAAACCATGGTTATTGGTTCAGACTGCCACACCAAGGCTGTAGCCACACTGAAAAATTAAAGCATGACTCTATTCTACAGAATCCTGGGTTCTGTAATTTAGTGAATCATAGAATCATAGGATCATAGAATCACAGAGTTGGAGGGCCATTCAGTCCAACCCCCTGCCATGCAGGAACTCCCAATCAAAGCATACCCGACAGATGGCCATCCAGCCTTTGTTTAAAGACCTCCAAGGACGGAGACTCCACTACACTCCGAGGGAGTGTGTTCCACTGTCGAACAGCCCTTACTGTCAGGAAGTTCTTCCTAATGTTGAGGTGGAATCTTTTTTCCTGGAGCTTGCATCCATTGAGGCACCATAACTCTCTGACAGACTGGGCTGAATACCTCACCAAACTACAAATCCTACAGTTCTGCAAGATAATCATGGAAGTTAAAGTGGTACCAAACTGCTTTAATTTTGCAGTGTGGATAACCCGAAATAGTGTGCAAAACTTATTTATGTCCATAGAGTCAAGGAAGATAATGCAGAAACACATTTATGGAAGCTTCTTTGCATTCATAGCACCATTGGTTGGAACTTCCAGTAGGACTGTATGAGTGTTTAAAGCATTTTATAGTTCCTTGCCACCTGGAAAAATACTGGAGTAGCAGCCGTGGAATCCACATGGGTACACTGCCACTGTGTGGTTCCCTGCCAATTGGGAATGAAGAATGCCCAGCAATTCTTGGGCTGGGGCTGAGCCCCACAAGGGAATTTCAATTAAAATGGGACCAATAAGGCATACCAGGAAGAAAGTGCTTACTGTTGAAGATAAAGAAAACAAAAAGAATGAGCATGGAAAATCTACACAATTTCAACCTAGACAATGAGGAATTAGAACTAGTAAACGAATTCACATGCTTGGGATAATACGTTGACAGGAACAGGGATTGTGGCCAGGAAATTGGAAGAAGATTAAGAATGGGGAGGGCAGCTAAGAAAGGACCCTAAAATGCAAAGATACACACAAAAGTTAGAATCATACAAGCCATCGTATTCCCTATTACCATGTATGGATGTGAGAGCTGGATGGTTAAGAAAGAAGATAGGAAGCAAATCAATTCATTTGAGATATGGTGTTGGAGAAGAGTGCTGAAGATTCTGTAGACAGCCAAAAAGACAAACAAATGAGTCCTAGGGCAAATCAAGCCAGAAATCTCTCTGGAAGCTAAAATGACAAAACTTAGGTTGTTGTATTTTGGGCACAACATGAGAAGAAAGGACTCATGGAGCATAGGGAGTCTTGGAGATGTCTTTATCCACAGAGTTGCATGGCTCAAGATCGACTCAAAGGCAGTTAACAAGAACAACGAAGGTGTACCCATTCTCCCAAAACTAAATCCAGACCCATTCCACAAAGCTAACGTTATAATATGAAGAAATAATTCTAAATACATGCCAACATAACCTTGCAATAAACAATCAGGAAAATGGGGAGAGTGAGTGGGAAGTTAAGCGAATTGCAGAGGAAACAGTGAGAAAGTGGCTTAATCTTCTCCAGGCAGATCTGAGTAAAGCCTATAGCTTTAATATATACTATATACTATAGGGACCACCATCTTGCATGCCAACCAATCCACAGATTGTCTGATCATCCCTTTGCAAAGTACTTGGATTTGTAGGATAAAGAGCAACATGCAACAAGGGAAAGGGCTAGCTCCCCTCTGCCCCATGGCACCCCACAGCCTTGCTAACCAGCTTCTCTGGTAAGTCACGGCCATTGGTTGTGGAAAGGAGAAGCCTAATGGTTCATGTTAAATGGTCAGATTTTACTGTTCCAGTTTTGAATTGTTCTACAGAATTAAAATGCAACCGTGCGCAGTGACGGAACACAACAAACAAGTAATATTAATACTCACGTTGAAAATGTTTGATAATGGGAGTGATTAGTGGAAGCACAGCATGCTGTCCTTTCTAACAAAAAAAAGGGACTTTTCAACCCTCCCTAAGCTATGCACAATTTGTATTTGTACATGTTTTCTTTTTTAATACCAGCCTGTAACTAAAAAGATTTTTTCCCCCTTCTCCCCAAAATAAAACACCGAAGTCGCCAAGCTGCTCTGCTGCGTGGTCAGACGGAAATTTTAAAGCCGCATGTAGAGTAACCGAAAACAAGTTTCAAGTATATTTTGGACTCTTGAAAAGTTGTCCTTGTCATTTTGCTGAGACCACTGGCTGTCTTAGACAAGGGCTCACTTTGAATTTATAGTTCTGCTGAGCAAGATGGAATGTTTTGATTCCTAATTTAGAGTATCCGTCCTGACAGGTTCCAACCTTCCAGTCTCCTGCTGAGTCAGGCTAAGAGAGACTTGACGGTACTTAGCTGTCTTCTGCCACAGAGTTGCCTATCACCAAACCGATCCATGGTTTAATGATTTTATGTTTGAAACTGATTTTTCCCCCCAGTTTAAATTAACTCACTTCTGTTGCTTAAAATAACGAAATACTGTTAATGAGCCCTATTTTCCACCGCCAAGACTTTTAGCCATTTTTGGAAAATAGGTAGAGTTCAGATTAGTTTTGGCCTCATAAGGCAGAGATTCCTTGAGGCCAAACTGGTATATTATTCACAGTCTCTGTCTTCTTATTTGTTCAAGTAAGCATTTTGTAAAATGGAAGAAGAGCAGGAGATATGTTCATTTTTAAAATTTCTGTTGTTTGCCTACTAAAAACCTACTGTTCCAACCAAAGGGATAAGATTCAGGGATCAATATCATCCTTCTCTTAGGAAGAAAAACAGTTTTAGGGAGAGTGGTTTGTCACACAAAAGGCAGGCAGGTAAACAGTTTAAAATGTTTCCCTCTCCTCTCCTTCTGATTTTAGCCTTTGGGTCTGTAACATGCACATCAAAGTACTATACGAAGTAAGAGAAACCTGGAACTCGGCTACAATTTTGTTTTCCTCTGAGTTCCTGTTTGTATAGTTTCATACACCAGTCTGCTGCTTCTCGATATGCTGAGAGCCTCTAATTGGTAAAAACTGATTGCATTTCAGAAATTGAAGGTTATTTAAAAAGTAGCTTGTATATTATGCTACAGCAGAGCAACTATTTAATTCTGCAGTTCTGGAAAAATTTATTCCTGATGATTTGCCTGCATTTGTGGCTGGTGTCTTCAGAGAGTGGTGGCGTGGAAGTGTGTGGGACATATATATATATATATATATATATATATTGCACGCACGCACACACACACACACTGTGCGACCCTTGGCTGGGAGGAAGTGATTTACATGTTAATCTGTGTGTTGGTCTGTTGTTGAATTGCAAGGCTTCAGGGTGGGAGGATATGCGGGAGGACGTGTGTCTATTTAATTAGTAATCCATTGCATATCCTCCGCATAGCCTCCCACCCTGAGGCCTTGCAATTCAACAACAGACCAACACACAGATTAACATGTAAATCACTTCCACCCAGTCAAGGGTCACACTATATATATATATATATATATATACATATATATATATCCCACTCACTTCCATGCCACCACTCTCTGAAGTTTCCAGTCACAGATGCAAGTGAAACATCGAGAATGAATTCTTCATGCATTTGTTCCTATTTACTTTATCACAACTTCAGAGGGCCAGTGGGCATGGGTCCTGGATCGAGGACATCATTCAGTAGTGTCCACCTGCCATTGGTAATTTATGGAAGTCCCCTTATGGGACTTGCGGTGTGTGGAGCAAAACCAGTGTTGCTCATTTCTGATAATCCCCAGTGACAAGATTCCAGCCTGGCAGAATCCTTAGTTTTTTGTGTTTTTTTTTTTCCCGGGCTATGTGGCCATGTTCCTTCTCTGAAGATGCCAGCCACAGATGCTGGCGAAACGTCAGGAACAAACTCTTCTAGAACATGCCCACATAGCCCAAAAAGCCCACAAAAAACTATGGATGCCAGTCATGAAAGCCTTTGACTTCACACTGTTCCTGTCATCTCATTGGTCTAGCACCTGGCCAGAGGTATGGGCTGATAGATCAACAAGAAGGTTGGCTCATCTCTGGATCTGCAACCCTGTGCATGCTAACCTGCAGAAGTAATCCACCCATGCTGGTTTGGATGGGTTTAGCATGAAGTGTACTTGCCCCTGGATAAACAATGTTCAGTGCTTCATTTTTGTCCCTAAAATCTAAATAATGCAAGAGAAGTGTATGCTCCTTAGCTATTACGTCCTACAATATTTACAAATAATCCAATAAAAACAATTTCAATTTTTGAAAGAATGTTAAATGCAACTCTGTTAATCAAATATGTCAATTTCACCAGCTATTGTTATATGTCTTAATCTTTCTAAGCCGCCCTGATTGCATCTTGTAGAGGGTCAAGATATAAATAATTTTTATTATATATTTTTGTGTCTTCCAGTTATTTCCAATGTATGGTAACCGTAAGGCATTTTCTTGGCAAGATTTGTCCAGAGAGATTTGTTGCCTTCCTCTGAGACTAAAAGAGTGCAATTTGCCCAAGATCATCCAGGGGTTTTTCATGGCCAAGCAGGGAATCAAACCATAGTCTCTACTCAAACCACTACACTAAGTTGGCTCTCTCCATTGGCTATAGAATTTTTAAAAAGGGATACTTACACAGTACATAAAAGTTATGTGTTGTACAATTTTAGTTTTGTCCCTGAATATAAATCAAATGTACTCAAATATATTTCAGTCAAATTAAAGCAGTGCATATCTTCCATTCCAAAATGTTCTGGGATGCCCACACAACTGGGAAAGACCAAGAGAGGAACCTACTGAGACACACAATAGGGCACTTCTTCTTTCTCTGCAAACAATTCTGAAAGGTACATCTAAAGAAGGAACAACATACTCTATATATTCGACTATAATTCAACCTCGTGTATAAGTCAAGGGCAGGTTTTGGGGCCAAAATTATGGATTTTGATATGACCCATGGATAAGTCGAGGGTAAAATTGAGGGCCATGTAACAAAGGATATAAAGGATGAAGCAAAGGAAAACAATGCCAAAGAACTTACAAAATTCTGGGGGGCATAACTGTTTGTGCTCATATTAAAAGCTGGATCAACGAGAGAATAGAGAGACAGATTACTCTCTTGCTTTTCACCAGGGGATATATGAGAGTTGAAGTACAATACTTACATTGACTCATGGCTAAGTTGACTCAGGTTTTTGGGGTCACTTTTTTGACTAAAATTTCTAGACTTATACATATTCTCTACAGATCTCATCTCTTTCCTACAAAATAACTTCACAAAAGTGGAGTGCAGTTCTACATGCCTGGTCAGTTCAATGGGCCTTCCTCCTAGGTAAGTCAGTATAGTTTTGAAACCATTTGCTGGTACCACTAAAAGCATAGAGGATGTGTGTGTTCAAGTATCACCCAAAGTATTAATAATATCCTGTCCTGGAAACAAAAAAAAGGAATGTATCCCACAATTATTTAGCAGAAGTTAAAAAAAAAAGTAAAAGATCAGACCAGTGAGACTGGAAAACAGTAAGAAAAGGATACATAATTTGATCTGCAATGCAAGGAACTAACCCAATAATGTTATTGTATGAATCATAGGTGCTTGGTTGGTGCAATTCCGTGTGACTCAAACCACACAGCATGACCTCCCAACTAGTCTCTTTTCATCAAAAACTTATGGTTCAATTCACATTCTAAAAATGCACTGTGGTTCTGGAGAACCACATGCATACAAGCTGAGCCAACCAACAGACAATATTTGTACACCTAAGGAAGCACGATGAAGAAATGCGATGACAAATATATGATGTATGGCAGCCCATGGGTGACTCAAGATTACATGGTATGATTTTTTTTTTTTGCTGCTAAGAATTTATGGCCTTTGATCTGAAACTGAGACTCAAGAATCCCACCTTTACCATTGACAGATAAATGGAGGGTTTTTTAAAGAAAGAGTCTGAGGTATGCAGAAAAATCGGTAAGACATAACTACTTGAACTGGCACCTTTCTTTCTTGCTTTGGCTGTCTCTAGAGTTTACATTAATCAGTATAATGTCCACACCGCTGCTTTAAATTATCCGTCTTCATGAAAAAAAAATGACCTTGTCAAAACAAAACTAATATTGAACGGCAACATGTTCCCATGCACAATTTTGCAGTAGCTAAAACTCATTGCATGCAATTGATGGTAGCTCATATACTCCTAAAGGAATGCCTAGATTTGCACTTTTCTTTTTTATTTCAATATCAAAAGACTGCTATTACTAATGGCATGCGACAACTGAGGCCTACCTCTTGACATTACGCTCAATAGCCGGTCCAAGTCCATGCTGTTTATGCTATCCTCGGACTTCAAATATTCCCTCCAGATACCGTAAATTCTTTTACAAGGGCCAGCTATAGCTACCTTGTAGACTAAGGGGCTCGACAGATCTCCCCGAAAGGGCGGCCTATAGCTACCCATTTTTATTCTGCAAGGAGGCCGCACCAACCAAATAGCATGGCCTCCATCGGGACTAAAAAGAACCTGCTAAAAGCAGGTTTCTTTTAGTCCGAGTGCCATAGTGATGTCTGAATGCTGCGTTGCATGTGTGTCATCATGGCGGCCCCCATGTGTACGGGGCTGAGCCATAATGGTGCCGCCGGTGCATGGTACAGTTCAGGAGTGTGCAGTCGCTCCTAAAATCGCTCCTGAGCCCTAAAATCGGCCCCAGACCGCCACTTTGCAGCAATCTGTATCGGGCCTTAATTGCCCATTGCTATCACTAAGACTGCTTTCTTCTTGGGTAGAGAAAGCAGGATAGTGGGAAGGAAGAGGAGGCTGGATCTGGTAGGAAAGGCAGGAAAGAGAAGAGAAGGGAACAGAGGGCAAAGCGGCCCACTACAGCTGCTGGTGGGGTGGAGCAGGATTGAGCAGAGGCAATGGACCTTTTCATTTCCCGTTCCCCTGCCACCATCACATCCCTTTCCCAACCCAACCCTTTCCCAACCCAGCCAACAGCCCTGCCAGACCTGGAAGGACGCAACAGGCAGAGGGTAGAAGTTCCCTGGCCATCAAAGAGTGGCATCTGGAGAGGGGTCTTGGAACAGGTGGTGAGAAACTGCCTCACTGGGAGTTCATTTCCCTCTGGGGTAATACAATCCACACCCGCTAGGGGCATCCCTAGAGGATGCAGGGGTGAGAATCTCACTGGTTTACACCTCCGTAAAGCTATATTGTATTTTATGAAATCAGAATTAAGCAATATGAAATTGTAGGCTTTCACAGCTGACATCCATAGTTTTTTATGGGTGTTTTGGGCTATGTGGCCACGTTCGCACGTGACTTCAGACTAAACAAGACGTCCCAGAAATTGTGGAAAGGAAGGTGGGACTTAAAATTTCCCTTCCCCGCTCTTCCTTAAAGGCTAAAGGCTCTTCTCTCTACATCTCTTAGGAGTGAGACGCCAGGGAGTTTGCCTCTCAATTGGCTGCAGAAACATGCTTCGCATCCCAGATTCTGAGCTTTCATGTGGCAGCCAATAGTTGCTCAGCATTCATCCAGAAACTATCATTATCAGCCCCTTCCTTTGCTCAGTTGCTTTCAACTATAGCTCCCAGGATGCCTGAAGATATGCAGACATCCGAAGACAGTGGTTTCCTATAAAATTTTGGGGTTTCATGCTTTGCAGGCAGGAATGTTTTTATTGCATCAAAAAATCTCTTTCTAGACTCTCTACCTCTATGGCATTTTTTTTTTTTTAGCCATGGAAACAAAATGAAGGTTCAGACTATGGGCATAATGAAGAGGAGGGGTGGAATGCTTATGAATACCACACACAGACAGCTTTTCTCTGGGGCAGAGGATCTCCCCCCAACCAACGCCTACTGCCTTTCAAAATAGGCTTTCACATTTGGCAGTACATTGGAATAGTGAATAGTTCACAAACCCGACATTCCCCACCGGAGAAATGGCCATGTTTTGCCGGGCCGTTTTTTCTTCCTTTTCGGTGGAATTAAGGTATTTTGTACTATCACAAAATGTTAAATCTAGCAGCGAAAAAAAAAATGCGCTGGAACAAAAGAAACCACAAGCCAAGGCAGATGGGACGGGTTTTCATTTCAGGGATGCTTTCATTCATTCGGAATCCGGAAAGCAATCCTACTAGAAGTTGAGGACAGGGCTGTGTAGAATTAATTTGAAGGTGCAAGATACAGAATATGTAAAAGCAAACTCTAGGTTTCTCTGATCTCTGAAAACTTTTTGATAGTGCCATGTGCGCTTTTCTTCTTACCATTTTAAATAGCTGGAACCTGCTCCAACTTCAAGCAATAAAATGTTCCTTTCTACAATACAATGTGGATTAGTTTTATATTTTCTCATATTCCCTACCATGTAGTTTTTTGTTTCTTGATCTTCTTCCTATTGACTTTTTTCACTGGCCTCTTATTCGACCTTCTTTATTGACTTACTATATTTCTTTGCGCTGACTGCTGTAATAATTCTCTTTGTCCCTCCGCACAAGTCACTGAACAATTCTGGATTCTGATCCTGCTTCTGTCACCATTTACTTTTGTACCTTGCTTGCCCTTAAACAACTGAAGGCCTCATTCCTATTACATATTAAACCAGATTGCAATTCAATTTGAACCGGTTCAAATGGCCTTGGTTTCCACTTAAATCGAATTGCTGAAGCAATCCAGCGAGGGGGGCCATGCACCAGAGCCTTTTAACCTGCATCTTTTTCATGCTGATTTTTTCCATGCCTTTTTCGATAAATCGATTCTGCGCAAGTGTGAACCCCATGTGGACTGCAATCGATTTAAATCTGCCCTTCGGTCATTTGGAGCAGGTCCATTTTGAATCGATTCATGCATGAATGTGAACCACAAATGGATTATTTTAGAGGGGAAAAATTCAACTGGGGCAAATGTAGTGGGAACCCCACTCTGCTGTCAAATCAGTCCATCAATTCAGATCGCACACCTATTTATCTGTAAGTGGGAATGGGGCCAAATAGTTTCATTTGTCATCCAATTAATCTTTACCTTTTTTTTAGGCGGGGAGCAGATAGTGTATTTTCGAATTATTCTGTAATAGTGATCCTGATTTTGGTCCAGAGTTATCATGTTCCCAGTCAACTAGGTTTAAGAGTGAAAACTGGTTCTTTATATGGCTTTTAATTTCTACAGGGATGTTGCTTTAGATCAGTGATTCCCAAACTTTGGTCCTCCAGATGTTTTGGACTTCAGCTCCCAGAATTCCTGACAGTTGACCAGGCTGGCCAGGGCTTCTGGTAGCTGAAGTCCAAAACATCTAGAAGGCCAAAGTTTGGTCACCACTGCTTTAGATTGTAATTTTGTCACTGTGGTTTTAATGTCCTTCTTTAGCTTTACTCTTATTTTTTATATCATATTTTGATATCATTTTGGCATATATGCCAAAGTTGCTTCTGAACTTGCTTTTGTAGAAGAAGGAACATCTCCGTTTTCTGCTTCCAATTATGGAATCCCTTTGATTTCTATGTTGGCCTCCCAGTCACATCCATGTATAAAGTTATCTGTTTAGTTGCCTGAATAATGTGTTTGCAATGAACAAATTGGACTCACGGAATTCAATAAGTTGCTCTCTTGCTTCATATGTTGAACCTGGGCCAATATCTCTTGCAATATTTGGTTCTGCTCTCTTTCCTACTTTTGCAGTCCAATTGCATGTGAATCACAACAAGTCCTGTTTTGGGGTGGGATCAATTTTCTCCTGGATGCGAGCATAGAATCTTATTTCTTCCTCTTCTGCATCTGTAGTTGGAACATACACTTAGATTATAGTTTTAATAAAAAGTTTCCCCCCTGAAGTCTTGATATTATTTGGTCAGACTTCGCATTGCTATATATACTTATGTATAAGTCTAGAAATTTAGGTTAAAAATGACCCAAAAACCCGAGTCGACTTATCCATAGGTCAATATAAGTACTGTACTTTAAATATACAGTAGAGTCTTGATTATCCAACCTTCAGTTATCCAACATTCTGGATTATCCAACGTTGCAGCTGCTGTGATTTCTTTAAATTTTCTGTGATTTCTTAAAATTTTCAGAGGACTGAACTGTTTATACTGTACATCACGATGTTGATCTGTGATTTCTTTACATTTACTTTTATTGTTATTGCAATAAAACTTCAATACATTTGCAATTCATAGTGATTTCAAGACTTTTCTTGGACCTTCCAGATTATCCAACATTTTCAGTTATCCAACTACCAGCTGGTCCAGTTTATGTTGGATAATCGAGACTCTACTGTATATATAAAACCATCCCCTGGTGAAAGACAGGAGTTGGCATACAAGTGGCATGTCTGAGATAGTAAAATGAAAAGTTCCATTTTGAAAACAATTACAATTAAACTTATTTTTAAAAATGGAGTTACAAAGTCCTGAACAGTAAAGAATATCTGAGCTATAATGAATGTTCTTCCATTAGCCAGTTTATCACAAGCTGGTAAAAAAACAACTGGAAATAAAACCAAGAGCAAACATCAGCAATAAAAAAAGAAAATTATTTTGTCTCTTCTTGTCCTCCATCTTACCAATCAGACATAAAATATTATTTCCCATGAAAAGAACTGAGAGAAGGAAACTGCATCCACATTGCAGAAATAATCCAGTCTGACACGACTTTAACTGCCATAGCTCAGTGCTATGGAATTCTGGGAATTGTAGCTTTGTGAGACATTTAGCCTTTTCTGTCAGAGATTTATGAAACCACAACAAACTACAATTTCCAGAATTCAATAGCATGGAGTCATGGCAGTTAAAATAGTGTCAAACTAGATTATTTCTGCAGTGTAGATGGAGCCATCATCATCATCAAACCTTTCTCTCAAAAAGTGAACAGCATCATAGAATCGTAGAATCTTAGGAGGTTTATCACACTATAGGGCAAACAGGATTTAAACAGGAATTAAACAGGAATTAAACAGGAAATGCCCTATGAGGAGACCACGAGGGCCATCCAGTCCAACTATATTTTTAAAGGATTTATACCTTGCCCGTCAGCTAAAAAGGATCTCAGAACAGCTTATGTGTGTGTTCCCTGTTGATTTACAGCAAATCCCATGAATTTCATAGGGCTTTCTTAGGCAAGGAATACTCTTAGGTACAGTTGGCCCTCCTTATCTTGAGATTTCAGCATACACGGCTTGAAAATATTCCCAAAAGGTATAAATTCCAAATAGCAAACCTTGATTTTCCATTTTATATATGGGGCGTCATTTTGTTGTGTCATTCTATTTAATGGGACTTGAGCATCCATGGATTTTGTTATCCACGGAGGGTCCTGGAACCAAACCCCAGCAGATAACAAGGGCCCATGATATTCTTGCAAACAAGCTAGTAAAATCTGGGTTAGATAATGCTACTGTTAGGTGGATTTGTAATTGGTTGACCAAACAAACCCAGAGACTGCTTACAAATAGCTCCTCTTCATCCTGCAGAGACGTGACCAGTGCGGTGCCACAGGGTTCTGTCCCGGGCCCAGTGCTATTCAACATTTTTATCAGTGACTTGGATTAAGGAATGAAGGGCATGCTTATGAAATTTGCAGATGACAACCAATTAGGAGGATAGTAATACTCCAGCTAATACCCTAGAGGAGGGTCAAAAGCCCAAATGGCCTTAATAGATTAGAAAGCTGGACCAAAAGTAACAAAATTAATAGAAGAGTTTATTCCTGACATTTCGCCAGCATCTCGCCAGCATCTGTGAAGATGCCAGCCACAGATGGCTGGGGAAACGTCAGGAATAAACCCTTCTAGAACATGGCCAAATAACGCGAAAAACTCACAAAAAACTATGGATGCCAGCTGTGAAAGCCTTTGACTTCACATAACAAAATGAGCTTCAACAGGGAGAACTGTATGGTACTGCACTTAAGCGAAAAAAATGAAATGAATAGTTATAGGATGGAGAACGTCTTGTTTAACAACACTACCTGTGAAAGGGATCTTAAGAGTCCAGAGCGAACCATGTGATCCAGCAGCTAAAAAAGCCAATATAATTCTCAGCAGCATCAATAGATATATAGCATCTAGATCAAGGGATGTAATAGTGCCACTCTATTTTAGTTTAGACAGGCCCCACCTGGAATACTGTGTCCAGTTCTGGGATCCACAATTCAAAAAGGATGAGGAGAAACTGGAGTGAGTCCAGAGGAAAGCAACTAAAATGGTGAAAGGTCTGGAAGCCATGTCCTATATGGAGAGGCTTAGGGAGTTGGGCATGTTTAGCCTGGAGAAGAGAAGGTTAAGAAGTGATATGATAGCCCTTTTTAAACATTTGAAAGGATGGCATACTAAAGATGGAGCAAGGTTGTTTTCTGCAGCTCAAGAGAACAGGACCTCCTACCAATGCTAATCCAAAATGTTGGAGGGGATGTGAGGTTAGGGGAACTTTTGTACACGTGTGGCTGGATTCTCCCTTGGTGCATAAATACTGGATAGACATTTTACAACTGGTCTCCAAGATCACTAAACAAAGTATACAATTATCACCACTCCTTCTTCTGTTCTCCATTTTTATGGATGAAAATAAAGCCCGCATAAAGAACTCATCATTTTCCTTTTGGCTGTCGCCAGGCTTGAGATAGCCAAGAACTGGAAAACTGGAAAGTTCAATATTGCAGGATGGTGGACTAGACTCTGGGACTTGTGGTCAATGGAGAAAATTGCAGATAATAACAATAGAGCGAGAGGTTTACACTCTGGACTGACTTTTCATAAGAATTGGCACCCACTTATTGAATATATCCAACAGGATTTACTCTCTAGACATCCCCCAATTTTAGCTAATTTTTTATGGAAAGATGTCTTTCAAGATCCCTGAATACACCTCTTGTTTATAATTTTCAGGACATTATCTGGGTTAATGTCTTTTATCTATTGTTGTTTTGGTGTACCGTTTATTGTCTGTTGTTCTGTTTTAGAATGTATTAAAATTTATTTTTTAAATAATAATAAAAAAGAGAACAGGACCTCGAGCAATGGGTTCAAACTGCAAGAAAAGGGATTCCACCTCAATGTTAGGAAGAACTTCCTGACAGTAAGAGCTGTTCCACAGTGGAAGATGTTGCCTTGGAGTGTGATGAAGTCTCCTTTTTTGGGGAAGTTTTTAAACATTTGTCAGGGGTGTTTTGATTCTGAGTTTCTGCATGGCAAGGGGTTGGACTGGATGTCCCTTTAGATCTCTTCCAACTCTATGATTCTATCTCACTCTTTCTAAGAGAGCAAATCTCTTCTAGCCTTTTCTGTATTCCTGTTCCTTCTCCTGCATTTTCTTGTATTCATATGTAATAAGCAAAGAGATACTTCCTGGCACCTGCCTGGAATTCCAGATAGCGACTGATTATATCAGCGAGTGTGGTCCATGAGAAGATCTTGACTCCCATCCAAAAAGGAAAACCATTGAGGCTCTGTGGCTAAGTCAATGTAACCACATCACTGCTTCCCTGAACTTGGAAAACTCTGGCTGAGTGGCAGCCCAGAATAACAAAGTTTCCATTCCTGGCAACGATCTTTGGATACTTGGCCTCCGAAAACAAGAATAGGCTCCAGCGCGAGAGCTGGGTTCAGACTAAACAATAGCATAACTCCCCTCAACGATTTGAAGTATTTTATGGCCTGAGTTCTGCCGCAGGTTAGAATTCAGAATCGTTCAGCATGATTTCTGTTGCTGGAGCTGATGAAGCCAAAGGTCTAGGAAGGTAATGGCACTGCAAGTCAGGGGCAGAGATGAATCATCAGAACTGTGTGGGCTTTCGACTGTAATAATAGAAAAATTGATGGAGATGAGCTCGGAGCACACTAGTTAATTTTTAGTGACTAACACGTTTTACAATAGTCTTAGTCTCCAGCACCAACCCCATTTCCTTACTGTTTTTTCCCTTCTCTTCTATATATTGCTTGCACAAGATGGAAGAAAACCGAGAGACTCATATAATGCTGATATTTAGAGGCTAATTCTCTGTTTCTCAATATTTTATATGTTTAGATGGTAGAGGCTAATTCTCTGTTTCTCAATATTTTATATGTTTAGATGGCATCTCTTGGCACTTACCAGTGCTGGCATCTTTTAATAAATAATAAATTAAATAATAAAACTTTTATTTATACCCCGGCTTACACAATGAAAAGACGGTCAATGTACACTACATACAGTCTGTACAATCCTATATCTAACCCCCCCTTAAAAAAACATATTACAATTTAAAAACAATTGTTAAAATATTGACAAAAACAACAATCCACTGGAAAATAGTAGAATGATACTTAGGGTGAGGAGAAAACATTAGCTGATGGTTCTATTTGGGGAAGGCTTGCCGGAAGAGATCCGTCTTAACAGCTGTTTTTAAAGCTGTTTAGGCTGGAAATTTGGCGGATCTCTTCCGGCAAGGCATTCCACAATCTGGGAAATAACTGAAGCATATCATTGTGTAAGTGAAAGCTAGATCAGGAAAGCTAGCCTTTTCAATGGCATATTGAGACTAGAAAGGCCATATATGGCCCATCCACCTGCTCAGTCCTTAACCGCAATTGAGTTGAGCAGGGATTTACATTCACCGAAGTGCAAACAGAAGGCTCACATGATGGGGAATCCAATGAAGCATGGTCCTCAATTGCGTAGAGTATTGTACCTGCTGTCAAATAAATGTGAGTGGTTCTGACTTCACTATGAGAGGCCGAAAACTGAGAATCTGGAGCCAAAACGCATGGCCTCATCCTTCTATACAGTTACAACCCTTGTACGCTGGAGCAGAAAAACAGTCTGTGGTGGGTTTCCAAATTTTGTAAGCCACCATTTTGCAAACATTTGCTAACATCGACGATACAGTACTTCTTGAGATGTGCTTTGCTACTAATCTCCTGGCGAGCGAGAGCTGCTTTATCTGAGACAATAATGAATGTTTGTGGTATTTTGTTCAGTCTGTCATGGGCTGTTGTCCAGTTGGAGATCTGATGCTACACATGGCGTCGGAGTTTGAGGAGAGGGAGAGAAGTGATCTCCAGGAACATGTTGAGCAAGGCCAGAAGTCTGAACTGTGATGACTCCTTTTCTAAAGTTCAGTGTATTATGTCCAGCCCAATCGTTCCTGGCTCACATTTGCATGAACTCTAGTGTATACAATGGAAGCAGCGTACGTTGCACATTCCCGGGGAGCTGGGGAGGGGAGCAAAATCATTAGGGCTCTTTGGAGTTGCCAGTGATTCAGTTGGTTCCAGATTTCCTGCTATAGCAACTAAACAAGCTCACTATCTCTCATGCTGCTTCCTATGCTTCTTGAGAAATGGGCTTTAGCAACAGAATGTACGTCTCCAGAAAACCTGACATGTTAATTGAGACAAATTTACCAAGTGGAAAATTTACTACACCAGACACTTTTTCCTGCTTCTGTTATCTTATCCATACTGGCCATAGGTCAGAAGAAGGGATTTCAGGTACTTATTTATTTATTTATATACTGGGGGGGGGGGGGTGGCCCTTCTTTTTGTGCAGCGATTCTTTCCTGGTGCTTACCAGATCTTTTTCACTCATTTTTGTGGCACTCTGTAAGTTACGCTACACTACCTTGCATATTTCAAAACAAGAATAAGAGGCTTTCCTGTATCTTTCAGTGATAGGGCTGCGCTTCCGTCTTGTGCTTCCCCTTTCAGGTTGCATACCCTAGAGCAGATAATACATGCATTAGTGTGATGTGGATGTGAAGTGGTAGAGTCCGGAGCTGGAAAATGCAATCGGCCCTATTTATCCACTGATTCTTGATTCATAGATGCATTATTCATGGCATCCATTTTCGCTAGGGTGAGGCGCACAAGACCCCCATGAATATGGAAAAACCGTAAATAACAAAAACACCATGTTTTTACCTGAGATGACACCTCTCTACGAATCTCTAGGTCCTCCAGTGCAACTCTGTGGTCAACGTCCAACAGACACTGACCATAGAACTGCACTGGAGGAGCTACAGAGGCCTAGTAGAGTATTGTCTCTAGGAATCTCTAGGTCTTTCAGTGCAACTTTTAGTTAAAGTTGACCATAGAGTTGCACGGGAAGACCTAGATGTTCTTAGAGAGAACACATTAATCAAATCCGTGAATAATCAAATCTGTAAATATCAAAGCCACAAATATGGAGGGATGTGTGTGTGTGTGTGTGTGTATACTGTATATAATGCTAAAGGTAAAGCTAGTCCCTTGACACAAATGTCTAGTTGCAACTGACAGTATGGAGCTGTGCTCATCTCTGTTACGAAGTTGAAGAGCATTGTCTGAGGACTGCTCTGGTGGTCATGTGGCCAGCATGACTGCACCGAACACTGTTACCTTCCCACTGAGGAGTAGTACCTATCTACTTGCATTTGCACGCTTTCAAACTGCTAGGTTGGCAGAAGCTGGGACTATTGACAGGAGCTCGCCCCATCATCCAGCACTCAGGAATCAAACTGCCAACTTTCCAATCTTCCGATCATCAGAATCAGTGTCTTAACCACTTGAGCCACTGCATCCCTTTTAGATACCATATATACTTGACTGTATATATCATATATACCTGGCATGGGCATCAGACCTACTTGTTTTAGGACCTTTCTAAGTACTACTAGTTATTGGGCCGTATATAAGTATATAGTCAAGATATACTTGACTATATATATCATATATACTTGACACCGGTATCAGACCTACTTGTTTTAGGACCTTTCTAAGTAGTACTAGTTATCAAGCCATATATAAGTACAGTGGTCCCCCGGGTTACGAAGGTAATCCATTCCGGATTACCTTTTGTAACCCAGAAATGCGCGTATCCTGGGGGACCACTTTAAGGGACGGACCGCGTGGCCGATTTAAAGGGGCCGCACGGTTTTTTCCTTTTGTTCCCCGGGGGATCCTTCGGATCCCGGGGGAATTTTTGCGGTCCCGCCGGTTTCGGACCCCGGGGATTTCGTTCCCCGGGGGATTCGCAAACCGGGCACCACTGTATATAAAGTATATAGTCAAGAATATAGCATATACCCTTGACTATATACTTGTATACTTATATACGGGTCAATAACTGATACTACTTAGAAAGGTCCTTTAAAAAGCAAGTCTGATGCCCGTGTTTTCTGTGTGTGAAAGAGGTTCCCAGTCCAATTTGCAAGCCCATGTAAGAAACTCCCCATTTGACACCGTTTGCTTCTCTCTCAGTCTGATCTGCAAGGCTTCTCTTCCCAGGGGAAAAAACCCTCCCCATTGAACTCCACTTGCTTCTCTTCTCAATTCAATGTTAAAACCTCTCCTCCAGAACCTGGGAATTGGTGTTAGGTGGTCGGGAGAGGTCTAGAGGAGGAAAAGGAGGGTTGGAAGTGGTATTTGCCCCTTTCCATCCTTCATTATAGGTCCCTAAGTTTTACCCTCGACTTATCCATGGGTCATATCAAAATCCATGATTTTGACCTTGAAAGCTTCACTAGACTTATACATGAAGTCGACTTGTACATGAGTATATAGGGTGTGTGTATGTTTGTGTGTTGTCATTGTATATAACAGGCATCATTTTACTATCCATTGTATCTAATGGGAGTCGAATATCCAAGGATTTTAGTACCCACAGGGGATTCAGGTACTAAACTCCAGCAGAAAATGGTACTCAGTCTCTTCCTGGAGGAATTGCATATCTTTACATTACCCTCCATGTACAAAGTTCCCTGTGAGCTGAAATGTGACAAGCTAAGATGAGAGGTGACCTCTTCTTGTGATGCTTGTTTTCAGTGTTGTGGGTCTTGTTTTTCCTTTGTTTCCTCACATAACAACATTCAAAATGTTTTAATCTTGATGCCCAAGTGATTGATTTTGTTATAAATGGTAATATTCTACTACTTAATTTTTGTTCATCATGTAGCAACCAGTCTTATTATTGCAAAACAACAACAACCACAACAACAAAACAGTAAAATTGAATGAGCTAATATGGATATTTTTGGTACTTTATAATTTTCAAAATCTGTTTCCAGATTTATTAATCACAGTACAGTGGGCCTTCCACATGAGTTGTGCTTAGGGGTGCAGGTCCCCACAAAAGTGGGAAAAATGCAAATTAAAAAAAAAACAATTAAAAAAACTTCAGAGAATACTTCTCTAGGAATCTCTAGATCCTCTAGGAACCTCAGTGCAACTCTGTGGTCAACCTCTGACCAGATGTTGACCATAGAATTGTGCTGGAGGACCTAGAAATGCCTAAAGAAGTATTCTCTCTTGGTATCCCTAGGTCCTCCAGTATGACTCTATGGTCAAGTTTGGGCAGAGGTTGACCATAAAATTGCACCAAATGACTAAAGATTCTTTCTTGTTGTTGTTAAATACCTACCTGTCGAACTCAACCCATGGCAAACCTGCTGATGAGACGTCTCCAAGACCCCTACTGCTCTGCCCAACTCCTGCAAACTGATATCCATGATCTTCTTAATAGAGTCCATCCAACATGCATGTGGCCTTCCTCTCTTTTCACTTCTCTCCACCTTTCCTAGCATTATTGTTTTTTCCAATGAGTCCTCCCTTCTCCTGACATATCCAAAGTACGACATATCAGTTTTGTCATCTGGGCTTCCAGGGAGATTTCTGGCCTGATCTGCTCTAGAACCTATTTGCTTGTCTTTGGAGTTTATCACATGGGAGGAATTTCTCCCAATTTCGAATGGAGCCAATTTGAATTCACGTAGATTCGCTAGTTTAGTGAATTTACGTGAATTCCTATTGCATTCGGAATGCGTTCAGAATGACTTCCCATTGCCCGAAAATTATCCCCCATTGCCCGAAATTGTGTGAGATACTTTAATATGCAATTATGTTAAACCCCATGATTGAGTTTGGAATGACTTCCAATTCCCCAAAATTGGGTGAGATACACACATACACAATAACGTGAAACCCCATGATTGCATTCGGATTGCCAATGCATTATACCCCCAAATTCCGTCATATGATAAACTCCTATGTTCTGTTATGACAGTAGCCTCTTCTCCTGATTCCTAGATTACTAGAGAGAACATATACTTAAATCTGTGAATAATCAAATCCGCAAAATTCAAAGCCACAAATGTGGAGGGCAAACTGTACACATTATCCCCCCCCCCCAAAAAAATATCAGAAGCCCAGTGTACTCATATCAGTCATACTGGCCTAAATCCAGTAGGTAGTCCAAACTAAAATAGTCCATTAAATCAATTGGATCTATTTGTGTGTTGAATTCCCATTCAGTGATTGATTAAATGGATCTACCCTAATTGCTACTAGCAATTATAATCTGACTGACTGTTGTGTTGAGAAATGAAAATAATTTAAAAGATTTCTGACATGGGCATGTGGATCACTTGTCTCTAACAGTAACTACAATGGAAGTATCATAGCATCACTTAGTTCCAATTTGATAATTCAGCAGTGTGGCTGAATATAAATAGACACATGGTTACTGCTGTAATCACTAATTTTTATATATCCAAAGCTCTGAAATGAAAATAAATTCCCACACATTTTTTCTGTAATTGCTGAAGAGGATTTTCTAAGCGGAACAGCAAAATGTACATAGCTCTTAGGCAAGGATAGATGAAGCAGAAATATAACTTCAAAACTCCTGAAAAGGAAATAGATTTTTTTCTAAGCATGCAGTTAGTGTATAGAGTTGGTTGCTATCAGATACTATGGAGCCTTATAAAAGCTGCCTAGAACTCAGGACTGGACTGGCCATGTATATACCTGATGACTATATCTTGGCAGGCCAATAAGAACTTGCTTGGATGGGAAAAGAAGCTACCGTATATACTCGACTAGAAGTCAACCTCATGTATAAGTCAAGGGCAAATTTGGGGGGCAGAATTATGGATTTTGCTATGACCTGTGGATAAACTGAGGGTAAAACTTATGGGCATATGGCAAAGGATCTAAAGGATGAAGCAGAGCAAAACAGTGTCAAGGAATTTACAAAATTCCAGTAGACATAACTCTTTGGGCTTACTCTTAAGGCTGGATGAATGACAGACTAGAGGAGTTCAGTGCTTCCAGGACAGATTATATTCTAGGGAGTTTATCATACGACGGAATTTGGGGGTTTAATGCAATGGCAATCCAAACGCAATCATGGGGTTTCACGTAATTGTGAATGTGTGTATCTCACACAATTTCGGGCAATGGGAAGGCATTTCGAACGCAATCATGGGGTTTCACATAATTGCGTATTAGAGTATCTCATGCAATTTCGGGCAATGGGGGATCATTTTCGGGCAATGGGAAGTCATTCTGAAAGCAATCCGAATGCAATCAGATTTCACGTAAATTCGCTAAACTAGCGAATTCATGTAATTGCGAATTGGCTCCATTCGCAATTGAGAGAAATTCCTCCCATGTGATAAACTCCTAGGTTTTCACCACGGGATGGTCCAGTCTTTTAAATAAGAGTTAAAGTACAGTACTTATATTTACTTGTGGATAAGTCAACTTAGGTTTTTTGGGTCAATTTTTGAAGTAAATTTCTAGACTTATACATTAGTATATACAGTATTACTGTAACACAAATTGAGCTCTCAGTATTACAGTTTATAAGAAAATTTCAGTGGAGGAAAGATCAGGTGGATATGTTAGTTTTCTATGAGGCAGCCAGGGGACCAAAATATACAATTTACTGTGTTTGATTTGAAATCAAAGATAAGGTGCAGAATTGCATGTTGATGAAAAGTGATATCACTCTCTGTACTTGCTCCTACAATATATGATATAATTGGTGGTTCTTCAACAATACATATCACACAGGAGAAGGTAGGTGGGCATTTTGGAGGATGCCAAGAATCCTTTTCATAGAATCACAGAATCATAGGACCTTATCAGACTTCAGAAATTGGAAGTATAATCCAATGGCAATCATGGGGTTTCACATTATTGTGAATTAAAGTATCTCACGCAATTTCAGGCAAAAGGGAAGTCATTCTGAACGCAATCATAGGTTTTAAGTTATTCAAATTAAAGCATCTCAGGCAATTTTGGGCAATGGGCAGTTATTTTCAGGTAATGGGAAGTCATTCTGAACACATTCCGAACACAATAGAGATTCACGTGAATTCGCTAAACTAGCGAATTCACGTGAATTCGAATTGGCTCCATTCGCAATAAAGAGAAATTCCTCCGTCTGATAAGGTCCATAGAATTGGAAGGGGCTGTATGGTGCATCAGGTCCAACCTGCTCAATGCAGGAACTCCAGCAGGAATATCCCCAGCACATAGCTGCCTAGCTTCTTTCTGAAGACATCCAGAGAAGGAGACACCACCACCTCTCTAGGCTATTGGTTCCATTGCTAAACAGCTCTTACTATCAAGAAGTTCTTTGCAATATTCAATCAAAATCTATTTTTCTGTAACTTAGAAGCATTAAACCTGACCCTCTGGGACAGTAGAGAACAAATGTGCACTTTCCTTTCTGTGACAACCCTTTAGATATTTGGAGAGGTCACTCATGTCACCTCTCAGTCTTTTCTTCGCCAGGGTTATGCCTCAATTTTCATTGGAATAATCCGAATGGGAGTTCTGTATCTTTATAGCAAGGAGAGTGGACTTGATTATATAAGTTGATTATATAAATAAAATGGTCAAATGCTAATTATTTCTGTGCTTGCAGTTGAGCTTAATTACTAGATTGCTTTGATAAGTAAGAAGAAACAGGTCTGGCAATAAGGTGGCAACAATTCAGGCAATTCAGGAAACTCCCGCACAGCCTCCTATAGCATGCCTTGTTGTCGAAAGTGATATATATTTTCGCTGGTGCCATAACACCTGGTGCCAAAGATTGCATCTTGGTGTTTACTAATAATTCCTGGTTCTACGTGCATGAAACCTTGGGGAAATTGCCAGAAGTAGTGCTTTTAAATGGGTAGACACAAGTATATTTCATTAACAAGGAGAACATAAGGCCAGAAACAACCAAGTGTGATTCATTGAGCACAACAGCAGCCTACAGTCCTATGGCATTTGTCTCTTTCTCCAAAATGTGCAAGCCTTTGGACTTTCCAGAGTGCTCCAGACAGCAGTGAATGCAACTCAAGTGACCTTTCAGAGAAAAAAAAAAGAAAGAAAATTATAAAATAGGAATACCCATAATTATTTGCAGCATGGTGATTGGGTTGCTTTCTCTTGTTGTCAAAATTATTCTAGATTTATAACTTCCTGAAATGTTAGCATGCTGTGTAGGATGTTATAGTGGGCACCATGTAAAAACTAGTATTTGAGGAATCTAAAATATGGGAGTCTGGGCAGCTTGGTGACAGACAAATTGTGCCGTTCAGACCTTTTAAATGCAGTCGAGAAGTTGGAGAGGAGAAAGTTCATTTTGAAAGTCAGTAAGAGTTATCCAAGATCCACATTTAATCTATCGGACAATGGGCTATTCGCACACAATGATGAGCGAGGAATCCTGGTTTAGAACAGCAGAGTGAGAAACCAATGAACAGTTGCATCAAGTGCATTTGCTCTTCCCTTTGCACAAGCAAGAACACAAATCAGGCAGGATTATGGTTACATTAATAAGGCAAAAGTACCCTCAAAGGCCACAGCGGCCTGGATATTCATAGTAGATAAGGTCTTCTCATTGGACTAGATGTTTCATAACTGATGCAAAAGGAGAGGAGACCTCATATCTCATGCTGAGAAGACTTATCAACAGAAGGGAAATGCTGTTGAGGTTGCAGTGGTGACAGTGTCCTCTTCCAGATGTTCCACTGCTGGTCTTCCTGCTATATTGATTATAAAACAGCAACTCCTGACCAACATTGTCTCCAGTGGGCTTGGCTTGTGTCCTCGCATTTAAATTATGTGTTCAATTATGAAAGGTGCTGCAATTTTCTAAACTGAAGCAGGGCTATAGTGCTGGAGAACACCAAAATGCATCCTATTTTATAGTGAAAAATAGACCCTGCCCCATATCGATCAAACATACAAACAGCAGATCACAAGCTTGACTGATCAATTGCTCTGGACATTTATCCTCAGCATTTTGTGTGCCTTACCAAATTCTACATCATGAAAATGAGACTGGTATTTGGGGTGGGAGAGGGGAGAGAATCAGCTGAAGAAGCTGGTGCTAATACTTCCTTATGCTTGTTGGCTGTTGCTTTTCCTCCTCCTTCCTCCTCCAGTTCTTCCAGGATCTCTGCACTTTGCATTTGTTTCCATATTGGAAGAGAAGCCTGGAACGTTAGTCTGGGGCAACAATTATGTGACTTTGTGTGTCACTTCTCGACATCGTTTTGTGAAGTTTATTCCCAGTTATGTTAAATATATACAGTGGGACTAGCAAAGTAGTTAATAGAGAGATCTGGGAGTGGTTGAATCTCACCACAGTTGAGTTCTCTAAATCTTTGTCTACCAATCCCTGCTTATACAAAACACCATGCTGAGTGTGCATCTGTGTATGTGTGTATGAATGTGTGTGTCCATAGTTTAGTATCAAAAAGCTTCTCTGGACCTTAGATATGTCTCCATGAATTATTGGGAAGCTAGCCGAGGTAAAATGGCTCCATCCATCTTCTCAGAGAAGCAAATCAAGTGTACGGTAACCCCTCCAAGTCTGCGGACTTGAAAATCTGCAGAGGATAGAGCAGTTATCTACTATCTTTTCCCCACTGTAAAGATTCATGAGCAATGACTATTGAGTAAGCTTTGGATCTTGCGTTTGTGTTGTGTGCCTCCCATCATATACCTACTTGAGCAAGCTAAGGCAACCTTGATGGTTTAGAACAGAGGTTGTCAACATTTGATCCTCCAGCCATCTTGGACTTCAGCACCCAGAAGCATTTGCCAGCATGGCAAATGATGGGGGAATCTGGGAGATGAAGTCAAAAACATCTGGAGGACCAGAGGTTGAGAACCACTGGTCTAGAACCAAGGCACCTCCAGCAATGGATGCATCTAAAGTAGGCCAGTGGGGACTATAGCCATATTACACAATATGTGGCCCTGGAGGTTAGATGAGTGTTACGTTGCTCTCCCTTGTCCTTTCCTAAATCGCACTATTTTGTGTCACAAAGAAACAAGGAAGCTGGAACATGAGGCACTATTTAGTGGATCACATAACACAAACTCCTGGCCATTGGACTAGGAATTGGCTGTGCTCACCATTTGAGTAAAGACGGATTATAACTTCATCCACCTTGCAAATAAATTTCTATGAAAAAGGCGAGAACCTGTATCCTATGGGCCTGTAAGAATCGGTCTCCTCACCACCACTTTTCCTCTTCCTCCTCCTTTTTGAGCCCCATACAATGACTTGTTATGTAAAACACCAGCGAGAGAGTGAGAGACACACAGAGAGGAGGGAGAGATTCTTTAGTGTTGGAATCTGAGTCACATGGATCTGTTTTATCCCCCCCCCATCTAGTTTCTATAGAAACAAGATTGGGGGGAAAGACAAGCAGGGAGAGAGATTGAGAGAGAGAAAGAGAGAGAATGTTAAGGTGATCAGGAAAGAAAATATGGGTAGCAAATGAAGAGGAAGGTCTAGTGCACAGAGATGAGGCTGAAATGCAGCTAGAATAGGATGTTGGGGGCAAACTGGCAATCTTGAGATTTTGGCTGTCCCCAGTTTGGATGCTTGTCTTTCAAGTGTGCCTGCATACCTTTTGGAAAGAAGGTTTTCTGAAACATTTTTCCCCCCTAAAGTGAAACTATCCTTTTGAGAAGAGGATAACGGGAAGCATCAAAAGGTATTGGCAGGTGAGTGAGAAGGCACCACCGCTGTTGGTAAGGGATCAAGGGAGGAGGGCTGTTGTGCCACCCACTTTAGCCACATGTTTTGGCATTTTTTAGGGAAAGCCAGCTGGCAAAGGGGTCTTATGCCCCTGGATGTTGATTGGCGGAAGCTCTCCCTCCCACCAACAAAGCACTGTGTGCATTGGGACAGAGACTGAAGTTGCTCAGTTGCCTACAAGCTTCTCTTGCTACTTAGCCAAGTATGATCTTGCTTATCCAGGTGGCATAAAGAGGGGTTAAACTTTCCTTTGGGGGTGGGTTTCTTTACAAATCGACAGGAAGGGGGAGGGAGGCGTACCTTTGCATTTAGTTAACTGATATTCTGGGCAAGTCGTGGAAGAATGTCATCTCTTCCCACACCTCCTTGAGTCAAAAGTCTTCTGTGCAACATGGTTTTGCTCCAGGGCTGCCTGGCATTTTTCTGTGGGAAAGGTTAGCTTCTGTCTCAGTTTGCTAGTGAGCCATACGGGCGAGGAATGAACGCAGCCAAGAGCGCTTTGCCTTAGCACATCACTGTTGTCCTGGTTGCTAAGTGCTTTGGCCCAAAGTGTAAGTGCTGGCAGTGGGTGCCCTTTAAAGAGATTCAGTTGACAGGGGAGGGCCTATAAGATAAGACACCTGATTTGCTTGTTGCATGGATGCTTCTCAGGGCTCTTCTATAAAATGTATGTTTAAATTCTTAGCATCCATAGCCTCCTCTAATAATTGTTCGTATGGTTCTCAATCCTTTCAGCAGTCGTTGTATAGAAACATGTCATCTGCCGTACCACTGATTTATCTGTGCACAGTGTCCCAAGTGCAAATACCTTATGGTCGCTTTGGCTGTTCATCTTTCACCTGTTACTGTTGAGTTCAAATTGGATGTAATAATGTCACACAGGAATGAGAATTTCACAGGCCGTTTGCTGCATGTAAGGCTCTAGGTATACGGCCTCTCTTTAGCTATTTTGTGAAAAAACAACAACAGGGTTTTGATGGAAGTTGGTATGCTTGCTCAGGACTGTTTCTGAGAGTTTCATGAGAGCAAATGGAAAACTCGTGTGATTTTTGTGTGTGTGAGGTATGCATTAGCTTTCATTTTTGCAGCAAAGGGGATTCTTAATCATTACAGCTACGAAAACTGTGCTTATGCTGGCTTCAGCTGTTTTATGTAACTTAGAAGGTGAGTGTAGCATGTAGAGATCTTAACCAAAACATAATGTGCACATAAAAATGCTTGGCAAGAGGGTCTGGCAAGATCCTGGCTTGTGAATCTTGAATGTCTGGGGACAGTGACCTTCATTTTTGGCTGCTAATAATTTCACATTTCTCTTGGCAATACTTAATTTAAGCTGCTTGAAACTGCGCAGTCTCTGAGAACCTAAACTCTCTTTAGAGCCAGCATGGTGTAGTAGTTTGAGTGTTGGACAATGGCTCTGGAGACCTAGGTTCAAATCTCTCCTCATGTATAGATACCCACTGGATGAACATAGGCAAGCCATACTCTCTCATCCTCAGAGGAAGGCAAAGATAACTCCCCTGAATAATTCTTGCCAAGAAAACTCTGTGATAGCCTTTGGATTGCCATAAGTCAGAAATGACTTGAAGGCACACAACAAACATTCTCCACCTCAGTATAATCAAAAGTGTTGTAACTGTGGGCATGGAAGAGAATTACTCCTTTATTCATATAAAATTGGAAAAATAACAAAACCTCAATATATTTTTGTCTTGTGACTAAATCAATGACTGCAGTCTAATGACCAGCCCTTGCTAAGGTAGAGGAGATACAATCTGTTGTCGCTTGGTTTTGGATCAAACTGGGGGACATATTACATTTTACATTACATTACGTAGGATGTCATGATTTAACTTTGCATGGTCAGTACGCAGCACAGAAGGGTCTTGAAATGAGACGAACTGCACAGGAAACCATTTGTCCAATGGAGCTTATCTCTTGGCTTAGCTCCTGCCACAGATTCATCTGCTCTCCATCTTTGGGGGCAATGCTTTGCAACTGGATGGGGAGAATCCAGGAACTGGGGCCAGTCTACATTGTGGCTTGACGTGTGCGTAGACTACTATCACACAGATTCAGTTTCAATATTTCATTATATGTATGAAGTCAGTCTCAGGTACTACATGTTATAAATAAGCATTAACATGCTTAGAACTGGCCACATCTATGTCTTTAAACAAAGACACTGTAGAAATCCCAAACCAGAAAAAGAACACCTTGGGGCTGGGGACAGTGACATATCTTAGAGTGATCTTTGGTAGGAAAGTATGTACACTTAAGAAAGGCCCAACGTTCTTCCCCTTCCTATAGTCTGGGCATAGATTGGGACGGGAGTGTCTCTGTCACTGGTTTTTGTGTTTAAAATAACACCACCAATTCTAACTATATCAGTGTCACTTCTTATTTAGCTTTTAGTATTTTTGGTTTGTGGTTTTTATATGGCATATAATGGTACAAACGAAGATTAAAAGGAATAATCACCATACATAGTGATTACATGTGTTACTGATCAACAAGTACCATTCAGTTGTGCCACCCAAAGAGTTCCTTTTTCAACTTTATCTTCTCAAGTTAGGTGTCAACAGCTGCACATCTTCAAACTTTGGATATGGACTGTCCTTCCAAGACAGATTTGTTTGCCGTTCTCATTACTGTTTTCTAGGCTATAAGTAAAGGTTGCTTGATTTTCCTCTTTTCCTAGTGAAACATAGTTTTCTGATGTGCTCAGGCTTTAGTTGTGACTCTGTTGCTGTTCTACATTTTAGTTAGTGCATATCAATTGATTTACTGCTTATTTTACCCTACGTAAATTTGGCGTCTTTTGTAGAAGGGCACACTTGAATTTCTGAAAATAAAATTTCAGTGATGCCACTGAATTTCACCCAAACTTTGAGGTCTGTTAGGGGAACTCTGCTCACATGAAACACTTATTAATTTACAGTGGAAAGTTAAGAAAATGTCAATAAATCTTTTAAAATATTTCTCTGAATTTTGCAAACTTATGGTAATTAATCAAGACAGATGGTTGCTGATGTTTTGGGTCCCAGAGAGTACAAAAGGAGGCAATTTCTAGTGATGTAGAGATGAGTAACGTTTCAGGTTATGTGAAAGTCTTGGAATCATAGAGCTGGAAAAGACCTCAAGGGGCATCATGTCCAACCCCCTGCCAAGCCTTCCCTACAGATGGCCATCCAGCCTATGTTTAAAAACCTCCAAAGACGGAGACGCCACCATTTCCCGAGGGAACGTGTTCCAGTGTCAAAAAACTCTTACTGTCAGGAAGTTCCTCCTAATGTTTAAGTGGAACCTTTGTTCCTGTAGTTTGAATCTGTTGTTCCGGGTCCTGTTCTCTAGAGCTTCAGAAAACAAACTTGCTCCATGTTCAGTTTGATCTTATCAAACATTAAACACAATGATCATACCGCCTCTTAACCTCTTCTTCTCCAGGCTAAACATGCCCAGCTCCCTAAGCCTGTCCATATAGGACATGGCTTCCAAACCTTTCACAATTTTCCTCCTCTGGACACACTCCAGTTTGTCAACATCCTTTTTGAATTGTCATGCCCAGAACTGGACACAGTATTCCTGGTGATGTCTGCCCAAAGCAGAATAGAGTGGTACTATGACTTCTCCTGGTCTAAACGCTATACTTCTATTGATGCAGGCTAAAATCACATTATCTTTTTTACCTGCCATATCATAGCGTTAATTCATGTTCAACTTGTGGTATACTAGGACTCCTAGATCCCTTTGACACATACTATTGTCAAGCCAGGTGACTAAGTAGATGTGAATATCAATAGGAGACTATTGAAGGATTCTGTGGAAGCTCCCATGTGGAAGAGGTTCTTCACAGTTACATGATTACATGAAAGTTTAGGAGGCTGTTTTTCCCAGATAAGATTATTTGTCATTCTAATTCAATTAGGGAAGCAGTGGCTTAGTGGTTAAGAGGCCAATTCTGATGATCGGAAGGTTGGAAGTTCGAGGCCCAAGTGCTGCTTGATGGGGTGATCTCCTATTGCTAGTCCCAGCTTCTGCCAAGTCAAAAGCATACAAATGCAAGTAGATCGATAGTTTACAACTTCTCAGTGGGAAGGTAACAGTGTTCGGTGCAGTCATGCCGGCCCCATGACCACCAGAGCAGTCCTCGGACATTGCTGGCTCTTTGGCTTACAAACGGACATTTCAGTCAGTTACGACTAGATGTTCAGTCAGTTACAACTAGACATTCATGTCAAGGGGAGTACCTTTACTTTTACCTTTAGTTCAGTTTTATTGACTCTGGCTGGCATTGACTTTCCAGGTTCTCAGGTAGAAGTACTCCTTATGCCCACTCCTGCTATCTTTCAGTAGGGAGAAATGTACTACACTTTGGCAGAAAAAAATGAAATGCATAGATATAGGAAGGGAGACACCTAGCTAGACAATGGAGTTTATCACATGGGAGGAATTTCTCTCAATTGTGAATGCAGACAATTCACAATTATGTGAATTCGCTAGTTTAGCGAATTTACATGAAATCTGATTGTGTTTGGAATGCGTTCAGAATAACTTCCCATTTCCCGAAAATGACCCCCCATTGCTCGAAATTGCATGAGATACTCTAATACCCAATTACGTGAAACCCCATGATTGCGTTTGGAATGACTTCCCATTGCCCGAAATTGCATGAGATACACTCATTCGCAATAACGTGAAACTCCATGATTGCATTCAGATTGTCATTGCATTATACCCCCAAATTCCGTTGTATGATAAACTCCAATGGTTCATGTAAAATGGATCTAGGAGTCTTAGTATAGTACAAGCTGAACATAAGTCAACAGTGTTATGCGGCAGCCAAGAAAGCCAAGGTGATTTATGGTTAAATCAACTGCAGTATAGTGTCTAGGTCAAGGGAAGTGATAGTACCACAGTATTGTGCTTTGTTCGGGCTTCACCTGGAATACTGAATCCAGTTTTGGGCACTTCAATAAGGATGTTGACAAGCTGGAATGTTTCCAGAGGTGGAGGATCTGGAAACCATAAAGCCTTTGGAGGAATGGCTGAGGGAGCTGGGAATGTTTAGCCTGGTGAAAAGAAGGTTAAGAAGGGACATGGTAGTCATGTTTAAATATTAGAAGGTATGTCGCATTGAAAAGGGAACAGTCTTGTTTTCTACAGCTCCAGAGAACAGGACACAGAGCAATGGATGGAAGCTACAGGAAAAGTGATTCCACCTAAACATTAGGAGGAACTTCCTAACAGTAAGAGCTGCCAGGGCTTTAAAAAGAGGCTGGGTGGCCATCTGTTGGGGGGTGCTTTGGTTGGTGTTACTGTTTGTCTGAGAGTTAGACACGATGGCCCCTGTGGTCTCTTCCAACTCTGCGATCCTATGATCTACCCTTCAAACTAAGGCAAGAATTGAATCTAAGACCTTCTGCATGCAAAGTGGGTGGTCAGCTAATGCAGTGAGAATCCTCCTCTTTGAGGAGGAATGGTAATATAACAAACAAACAAAAACCCTCCACCCCAAACACCCTTGTTATTGGGAAATTTAACAAAAACTTTATTTTTGGAAATAATTATCACCCACTGCTTATTACTTTAGCACACTAAGCTTTCTTTAGAACATTGTTTATAAGAACACAGCTGCAAGCTGTATAATGGGAAAGCAAGCATATAGAAAAGAACAAAAATCTTTATTTAAAGATTCTGGTGATTTTTTTTTTAATGTACCATTTTCACCTTGTGTTGGTTTATGCAGTTGCTCTGTTGTGAGTGAAGCTGAAGATGTCACCTGAATAAATGTTTACATTGCGTCTTTCACACCTAGGAGTTTATCAGACGAGAGGAATTTCTCTTTATTTCAAATGGAGCCAATTGGAGCCAATTCAAATTCACATGAATTTGCTAGTTTAGCGAATTTACGTGAATTCCAATTGCGTTCGTAATGCATTCAGACTGACTTCCCATTACCTGAAAATGACTGCCCATTGCCTGAAATTGTGTGAGATGCTTTAATACGCAATAACGTAAAACCCATGATTGAGTTTGGAATGACTTCCCTTTTGCCCAAAATTGCATGAGATGCCATTAGATTATACTTCCAGTTTCCTAGATCCCTAGATTTAATGCAGCAAACTGTAAGATCTCCACTTTTCCATTCACATTCACAATGGTTCTGGTGTCAACCATGTGTTCAACCTCTTCATAAATACTGCAATTCCACATGAAAGATAACTATAGAGATTAGCGCAATCTATTCTAAATATATTTGAAGGGTGGATGGCACATTCAAGATATTTAATCTATTATGACAAAATCTGATAGTTTAAGGATCTAACGTAAATATAAACGGAAAGTGAAATGAATTCAATAACAGATGGGGGGAAAATGATACTTCCTCCATACCTTTATTTTACCCAAATATTCCACAATTTATAAAAAAAGCATAGTTTTCTGTTTTGGTGTTTAAATGCTCTGAAAATTATGAAATGCTCAAGTGCTTTGAAAAAAACCAGATAGATTTAATGTTGCTTTCTAAGCTTTTATGTGAAAGTTACCATTTGACAATAATATAAGAGCCACACTTGAACATGCTTCTACAGTATAACATAGATGTTATTCAGTGGATTGTCCTGACTTTGACATTGTCCCAAAATTAAACTCCTGTATCTCTTAGGCATTCCAGTCCTTCTGATGCAGACAGTCTCCCAAGATATATTTGGACAGAATACAAGAGTTTCTGAAAGTTGCAGCATTCTCCATGAATTATTGGGAAGCTAGCAGAGGTAAAAAGGCTCCATCCATCTTCCCAGAGAAGCAAATCAAGTATATATTGAAGCCAGTTAAGCAAATGGAGAGTTTCTTCCGTGAATTTGGATTACAGGCAACTTTACAGTATAGGAGAGGGTGGCAATGATTTATTGTTTTTGTGATATAGGAGATTATCAGACAAGGGACATCCCATCCTGTTGTGTCCTTCCCGTGCGATCACGGATTCATGCCTATTCCATCCGGGAAGCCCGAATGATGGCAATCGCATGAAAGGCTTTTAGAGGAATTTGTGCAGATCCTGACATTATTCCACCATTAACCTGTCATTTAAGTGACATTGGTTGGGATTTTGCATTAATATAATGTCGCATTAATGCCATGCCTCCTTAATGACAGGTTAATGGCAGGATCAATGCTACGATTTGAAAGCCTTTTGTGCCATCACAGTCATGGATGGGTTTAAGATGAGATAAGGACGGGGGAGCACTCCCATCTCTAGCCCGTCCCCATATGAACATCTCCTTAGTGCTCCATTGGATGTCATGACCAAGGTGGCCATTTGGACACCAAGCCTAGTAGAATATAGTTGCTAAGCTTTATGGAATTTATATTTTGTTGTACGTGACTTATCAGAGTCTTGAATCACGCTGAGTTCATTCCTGTGCATATTGTTAGTATTCATTGAATTCATTGAATACTGCTGTAGTATTGCAAAGTTTCTTGTCTATCGTCTCAAGATGGCTTTGACTTATGGTGTCCTTATGAATTAGTGACCTCCATGACATCTTGTTGTCAACAGCCCTGGTCAAGTCTTGCCAATTCAGGCCTGTGGCTTCTTTCATTGAGTCTATCAATACAGGCCACATGCTGATTTGGTTAGAAACTTTGAGAACTTGAAATGTAAATAGGGGGTTTATAAGGCATATAATGTCTAAAATATGAAGTAGAAAGCTTCTGTGTATTACGGAATGTATGTGTGTTACGATGAGCATCAGCACAGACCAGTTCCAAGCAAAATGCAAACATATCTGTAGTGTAAATACATTCATCCCTCCAGATTTGTGATTTTGATATTTGCGGATTTGATTAATATTTCTCTCTAAGAATATCTCGGTCCTCCAGTGCAACTCTGTGGTCTACTTTAACTAAAAGTTGCACTGAAAGACCTAGAGATTCCTAGAGAGAATACTCTACTAGGCCTTTGTAGCTCCTCCAATGCAGATCTCTGGTCAGTGTCTGTTGGATGTTGACCACAGAGTTGTACCAGAGGACCTAAAGATTCCTAGGGAGGTGTCCTCTCAGGTAAAAACATACTTATGGTTTTTCCATATTCACGGGGGCCTTGTGCCCCAAATACTAGCGAATATGGAGGGACAAGTGTAGTCACTTAACCACCAATGAACCCTAAAACAGGTGCTGTACTAGGAGTGGCTGATGCAGTCAGATGGTTGATGTACGCTGATGGCAGCTAAGTGTACCAGATTGGGAAGAAGATAAATATTTGTGTAAACAAGGATTTGTAACCATCTGTTGCTTCATTGGATCAGATATGTCAGCTGATTAAGCTAGGAAAAGTTATAATAAAAGCGGAAAGGAGAGAGAAGTTAGACTTTGTCATTAACCCACCATGCAAAGAGGGCTATTGATAAACAGCTGCCCTGTTCCTGATAATCCAGGCTGAAGTAAGATAGGACAATGTTGGTACATAATCACTGCTCTCAACTAGGCTATGCTAAATGGAGCATGTCCAAAGGAGGGCCACCAAAATAGTGAAGGGTCTGGAAACCATGCCATATCAGGAATGTTTTTCCTGGAGAAGAGATGGTTAAGAGGTGATATGATAGCCCTGTTTAAGTATCTGAAGGGGTATCATATCAAGGATGGAGCAAGCTTGTTTTCTGCTGCTTCAGAGAATAGGACACAGAGCAATGGATGGAAGCTACAGGAAAAGATATCCCACCTAAACATTAGGAGGAACTTCCTGACACTAAGAGCTGTTTGACAGTGGAACACACTCGCTTGGAGGATGGTGGAGTGGAAGTTTATAAACAGAGGCTGGACGTTTGTCGGGAGTACTTTGATTGTGAGTTCTTTCATGGCAGAGGGTTGGACTGGATGGCCCTTGTGGTCTCTTCCAACTCTGTGATTCTATGAGATATTTCCCCATTTCTGATCAGTGTACTAATGGATCCTGCTAGATATAGCAGTGCCCAGGGATATTAGCACCTTGGATGCCTGTGTGCTCACAGATGCTACTTTAAGGATGTACAATTTCTCGACTGAAGAAAGTGTATTCCTCCGTGCAGCAGTTCTTAACCCTTTCTTTACCACAGACCCCCTTTAAATAGTTTTGTTGCTGCAGTCTACCAAGACATAAGTCAAGATTTAAAACTCTAAAGTGCATCAAATATTTATGCAAATATATATTGCTCATCAAGGGTCTTCTCATTTGGAGAGGAGAGACAAATGAATAAATGTGCACCCAGCTATTTATTGGCATGATTCCATATATACATTTAAAATCATCATCATCATCATCATCATCATCATCATCATCATCATCAAGCCCCCATGACTAGATCTTGTTCTCTTGCTCCCCCCCCCCCCCCCGCTTTTTGGCCACATCTACTCCTCTGTGTGTGTTAGTAGTAGTAGTAGTAGTGTCAAGTGGCACAAAGACCTGTGACTTTGCTTGCTGGGCGAGTGTATGCGTGTATGAGATGCAAAGGGATCAAGCTTGTTTCTCACTGCTTTGAGGCACACCCGAGGAAGGGGTTTTTGAAAATAGGGTCACAAATACCTTACTTTTGCAATTTTCCCCCTTAACATTCTTCAATATCATATCCAAATCTTTGCTATTTTCTGCTAATAGTATGATATCATCTGCATATCTTCAATGGTTCACATTCCTTCCTCCAATTTTCATGCCTTTTTCCTCCAAGTCTAACCCAGCTTTCTGTTTGATATGTTTTGCCTATAAACTAAACAGGGTGATAAAATGCAGCCTTGTTTGAACCCCTTGCTGATGGAGAATCATTCTGTTTCTTTATATTGTGTCTTGACAGTGGCCTCTTGTCCGGAGTATAGGTTACGCATCAGGAGATAGGTTAGGCATTTCTTTTAGAGGGATACATAGTTTTTCATTTTTTGAGTCTAATGTGGGCAGGAATGAGATGAGAGGTTGTGTTGTTAGGTGATCAACAACGGTTTTTATCAGCTGGATCCATTTTCTGTGCCCCAAGGTGTAAAAGACTTTGTGACATAATTTAAGGTTTATCTTTTATGTATTTAATGTACATATTTTATGTATTAAATTTTCTACTAAAGTCGTTGCTCCGGGGAGCTTTAATGAGAAGTAAAAGAACATAGTTAGAATGTAAACATTTTTTAAAAATCAGATAAAAATACATCGTAATAAAATATCAATAAAATCCTTCAATAAGAAGAAAAAAAATCTCCCATCAGATAAAAACCTACTTCAGCAGCCAGCCCATCACTTTAAATGCCCAAAGCATTTCATGGTGCATATATATTTCAGAGGCAGGAATTGACAAAAACCACCTCTGAGTATTTGTTGCCTAAGAAAACTATCTGAAATTCATGGGGTCTCCATATGCCGACAGCCATCTTGAAGGCACAGACACACAGAAAATCTGATTCCCCCCCCCCCCCGAAATGCTACAGGCTAGGACTTCTAGAGATGGCAGTCCAAAAAGAAGACCTTTCCCAAGCCCAGAAGGGCTGCCAAGAAATACTAGGTGCTGTCGGCTATAATTCAGAGGGAGAAACTGGAAAAGACACCTCTGAGTATTTTTCGCTATCAATTTCATGGTGTTGTCATAAGTCAATGACTGATTTAAAGGCTCACACATACATACCCTACATTTATGTTTGTGGGGTCTTTTTGGATGTAGGAACAAGCAGGAATGGTACACAAGCAAACAGGAGAGAGGTCTAATTGAGAGAAAGAGGACTCTTTTCGGATGCCAGATGGGGCGAGGTGAGATGCTGTCCCTTCCACAATGCTTATGAATTCTATATATAGCAGTATTTTGGAACAAGCTAGGAAAAACATGCCACACCAGGAGCCTCTGGAAAAGAAGAGGTGACCCAGTAACAAAATGGTAAGGGCCCTTATCAGACGAGGGTTTTTGCAGCCCCAATCCAGAGTCACTCCACATCACAATTCACATGAATGTGCATTGAATTATCACACGTGAATGCTGTTACTATGAAGCCATTCCAAAGCCAATCCAAAGTCACCCCAGAATTCAGTGGTTTTAGTAATAACCAGATTCACAGAAATCAGTTCCAAGGTCACTTCAGATTCAATCCGAATTGGTCTAGTGTGATAAGGTCCCAGGAATGAGATGAGGATCTGGCACAGGTTTTTCCTCTCTCTCTCTCTTTCATAGCCTTGCCCTTTTGAACCATCATGTGCTATTTCTTAAACAACTCCCCAGATGTCACAAATGTCTCCCAAGATTATGGCATTATAATTAGCTAAAAGCTGAATATAAGGGTTTTGATCAACACCAACCGTCCTCATTGAAGTGCTCCTATAATGCCACATAGTGAAAACATGTCGCTGGGCCTTTCCTCCCTCCTTTTCTTTCTTTTAAGAGAAACACAGAAGAAATGTGAGTCTGCATCTTGAATTATCATTGTGGGATTGGGAGTGACACTGAAAGTCCCCAAACACTCGAACAAATTGTCCCAATGAAAATAGAACAGAGATACAAAGATAATGCTTCAAACACATAAATTTTTAGTCAATGCACTGAGATGCCTAATGATCACATTTTTTAAAAACAAACAAACAAACGGTGATTGAATAAAGTTTTATAAACTCCATAGAACATGATGCAATGTACAGGAAAGATGAATGATTATTCAGCTATCCAGTAAAAATTAAGGAAACAGATATGGCTTACTTCAGGAAAGTTCTGAAATTTGTATGCAGCTGTTGTATGGAAATAGAAGGATGCTCTGTAATTGCATCTAAACTTTCTAAATGTACAACTGGAAATGCTGATTGTCTCGGAGCAGCCCAGCAAGTGTGGCTGTGTTTTCATAAGATAATAGAAAAATATTATTCCATGCAGCAACTTGAAAGAAGTGCTTCAATTGGCAGAATGGTTCTGTTTTAAAGGTGGATTAGGTACCTGTTAAGTCCAAACTAATGGGTGGGGAAAATATTTTCTTCCTCTTTCTTCCAGTCCTTTCCCCTGCCACATTGGTCACTGAAGATTTTTTAACCTGAAGTTTGGCTATGGAAACCCACTAGATTACATGGAGCAAGTCACACACTCTCGGCCTCAGATGATGGCAAAAGCAAACCCCCCTCTGAAGAAACCTGCCAAGAAAACCCCATGATAGGTTCGCTTTAGGGTTGATGTAAATTGGAAATGACTTGAAGGCACACAGCAACAACAAAAGAAAGAGGAGGACAGTTACATAAGCTTGGAGGTAGCATATACTTATCCCATGGGTACATCAGATCAAGAAAGGGTCTTGCCTAAAACTTTACATTAGGGATGAAGGAATGGAATTGTGTTTCTAATGCTGCGTTGAAACATGTGTCTTGAACTACACCTTGAATTATTCTTTCCTGTTGGCCATTCAATAGGATAATGGCGTTAAGAGTCCCAACAGCATCGGGAAGGCCATAGTTTCCCTTCTTATGTAGGGCCAGAGTAGGTAGAATTTGAGGTCCATATGGGTCGAGTTAATTTAAATGAGTATCTGATTTTTCAAGAACTGTCAGTGAAAAATATGAGTACATTTTAAATAAGTGGAGAAATAAATTGTTCTTAACTGCCTTTGAGTTGCCCTCAGATCATTGCCACCCTATCAATGAGATGTGTCCAAGAGCTCATGGGACCTTATCAGACGTTGGAAATTGGAAGTATAATCTAATGGCAATCCGAACGCAATCATGTGGTTTCACGTTATTGCGAATTAAAGCATCTCGCACAATTTTGGGCAAAAGGGAAGTCATTCCGAACACAATAATGGGTTTTACATTATTGCGAATTAAAGCATCTCACACAATTTCGGGCAATGGGGGGTCATTTTCAGGTAATGGGAAGTCATTCTGAATGCATTCCAAATGCAATTGGAATTCACGTAAATTCGCTAAACTATCAAATTCATGTGAATTCGAATTGGCTCCAATTGGCTCCATTCGCAATAAAGAGAAATTCCTCCCGTCTGATAAGGTCCCTATTCTCTGCCTCTTTGCTCAGGTCCTGCAGGTTCAAACGAGTGATCTCCTTGACTGAGTCTGGCATGCGGTCTTCTTCTCTTTCTACTGTCTTCTACCTTTCGTAGCATTATTTTCTTTTCTAATAAGTGGCCAAAGTATGATGTGGCCAAAGTATGACTGCCTCGATGTAGCCATCTTGACTTCCAGGGACAGTTCTGGTGTGGTTTGTTCAAAGACCCATTTTTTTGTCTTTTTGGCCACCCATCCTCAGCACGGATCTCCAGCACCATATCTCAAATGAGTTGATTTTCTTTCTATCCCCTTTCTTCAATGTCCAGCTGTCACGTCTGTCCAAGGCAATGGGAACACAATGGCTTGGATGATTCTAATTTGAGTGTTAAGTTGTACATCTTTACATTTTAGGATCTTGACTAGTTCTATCATGGCTGCCCTTCCCATTCCTAGCCTCCTTTTGAAATTAATTACGGTACATTAAACATTGGCAAATCATTTGTGGCCTCAGTACCTTTTCCAGCAAAGAATGGTACCTTGGGAAGCCATGTAGATGGGTGTGAATAAGAATAGGACAGCATGGTTGCTGTGTAACGTGCCACCTTCCTTTCTGTACTGACAGAAGAAAGGGAAAATACAGATGTGTGGTTAATGAATATAGCTTCCAGTGAAAAATTGTCCACTTTTGCAAGTGTGCGAAATGTCTGGTTTATGGGGAGCAATTCTCCGTCTCATCCTTTAATCCATGCCACTTGGTTGTCTCCCATTCTACTACTTGGCATGTGAATGTAGAAACCATCTAAAAGATAAGCATCTGGTTTTACCGAGACCCAGTTAATTGAAATATGACACATTACCTCCCGAACTTTGGCATGGAATTGCAGGGGAGAATTTAATGACATGGATAGCATTTGAGCAGTAGATGCTATTTTGCAGGCTTTAATGAGATGTGTAATTGTTCATTTTTAATGCAGCGAAATGAATGGCATTCCCTCCAGCATTTTCTTCGGAGTTGTTTCCTCCCCCTGTTTCAAAAAAGACAAACGTTCATTACTTCTATAAAAGTAAAAAAATGATTATTTAAGCATTTTAAATAATGATGTTGAAAGGCCTGAGCCTTCTCTTTCCCAATGCTGATATTCAGACAGTTCCCGCTCCAAAAAACTGTCTCCACCCTGCCATGAGCAACAGCCAATTTCTAAACTGAAAAATTAATCAATAGGCTGAGTTAATGAATTAAAGATGCTGATTTTTAAACATATCTGGAAAAATGGCTAGCTGTTTGTGGTTTATTTCATTTTTTTCTAAGGGAAGAGGGAGAAAGAGACAAGGGGCTGCTTTTTGGGAAAAATGTTTCCCAGGTATTTTGCTTGTTTTAAATATGCCATAAAACATACTGACGTAGGAAAATGTAACACATAGGCAAATACAGATGTGCAGGTATACATACACTTGTACAAATGCAGAGAGAGAGGAGCGGGACATGGTTTTACTTTTGTTTTCCTAACTTTTTGAATTTCCCTTTCTTCATTTTGAATCGTTTCTTCCTGGGCCGCCTTAAATTGGTATGGGCTTTGTCTGCAGAGTGATTCTATCTTTTATATGGGTTAATATGCAATGGAGATTACATGTGCATTTAACATATTGCTAAGCCTATATCTTCTAGCATACATCACACCAGATCCTACTTTTGCCCAAACAATTGTACACCAGATGATCGATTCGCTCCCCAGCCTCCAAGACAAAAATGAAAGAGGGGGCTGTGTTTGTCTTTGTGGAATAATTCGGGGAATCCAAATGGGACAAAAGTTATGGTGCCTGTGCTTGATAGTGTGCTAGTATTCCCATATTTAAATCTGCAATTCATGGGATGCACCTAACCACCAGTAACCATTGAATGCTGTTTTTGTGCTGTCCCACCTTTTTGTTCCCATTGCATGTTTCTTTACCAAAATCCTGCCTCCTCTCATTCCCTGGTCACATTTGTCAGCCACGTTTTGCCAATTAGTCTTAAAGATGCTGCCAATTTCTTCTTCTTTTTCTCTCCCTCTCTTCCTCTTTTTTATGCTACATGAAGTACTGTCCGTGCACATTTCTCCCTTGGCTGGATCAGGGCCCACACTTATGCTGGCACCGAGAAACCACAACCATTTACACAGTAATGTTGTGCCCTACGAAGATCCTGACTACCATCTAGGTTACCACTAAATTATAAATCTGCTTTGTCTCCAATCTCCATTCAGTTCTTTTGTCTGCAATACGGAGGTAGTATCTACAGTAAACTACAGTGGACTCTTTCACACGGGAGGAATTTCTCTTTATTGCGAATAGAGCCAATTCGAACTCACGTGAATTCGCTACTTTAGTGAATTCATGTGAATTCCTATTGCTTTCAGAATGCGTTCAGATTGACTTCCCATTACCTGAAAATGACCCCCCATTGCCTGAAATTGCGTGAGATGCTTTAATCGAAATAACGTAAAACCCATGATTGTGTTCGGAATGACTTCCCTTTTGCCCGAAATTGCATGAGATACTTTAATTCGCAATAATGTGAAACCCCATGATTGCCATTGGATGATACTTCCAATTTCCAATGTCTGAAAAGGTCCAGTGAAGAGTTTTCCAATTGGTTGCTGAGTCTGCAAATGAAGTGTTTTGAACAGTCTAAGAGTACAATATCAATGTAAATGTGTTGTGCCTTTATAATGGTGATGAATGGCGGTACTGTTGGAACGAGCATTTCTAATCTGTTTTTCTTTCATTTCTACTTTTTTCTTGGATGATGAAGCTTGGTGGCAAGCTTGCAAAGTGTGAATTGAAAGTCTCCAGCTGAAATCATACCTCAGCCACAAGCTCACTAAAATGGCTTCAAACTCTGTAGCGTCAGCTAGCACCCGACCCATTTGTAATATGTGAAGGAAAACACTGTGATGGAATGTATAGGCATTCCTTTGAATGCCTGAAATATGCTATATAAATCTTAAAATGGTTTTTGTAGCTGGGATGGCAGAAGGTCGACTGAGAAGGAAAGCTTGAACAAAGACTTCCATTTGCCCTTGCCAGTCCTTGTGCCTTTAGTCCTGGCGTCAACATTGACCAGATAGCACCAACTGCTGCCTGACTCTTGTCTGCTGGATGAAGTTGGATTTCTCTAATCTCATTCCAAGCAGTTTAGGATGGAATCATAGTATCTACCATACAAGTGAAATGCTAAGGTTGATAAGAACAGAAAGCCAGGCACAGAAGAAAGCACATATATTGATGTAAGCATAGAAGCATAAAAGTTAAGCATTGAGGTTAAGTGGTGTACGTGAAAAGCTAAGGAGCAGTCATATAAGCTTACTGTGCCATAAGGTTCCTTGAGGAAGAATCCATTTTGTCAAATGCATGCTCCAGCCTATTATTATTATTATTATTATTATTATTATGTTTATGTTTATGTTTATTTATATCCTGCCTTCTTCCCCGTACTGGGACTCTTAAACAATGTGGAGTCAAAGGCTTTCATGACTGGCATCCATAGTTTTTTGTGGGGCTTTCAGACTATGTGGCCATGTTCTGGAAGAGTTCCTTTCCGACGTTTCGCCAGCATCTGGGGCTGGCATCTTCAGAGAAAGATCTTCTCTGAAGATGCGAGCCACAGATGCTGGCGAAACGTCGGAAAGGAACTCTTCTAGAACATGGCCACATAACCCAAAAGCCCCACAAAAAACCTATAAATCCTAAACAGTCCAACTTAAAACTCTATAAAACATGCAAAATACAAGTTTAAAAAAACAATTAAACAAATTCAAACAATTAAAAATGATACATTATTAAAATTTAAAGTTTAAAACTCTTTGAAAACAAAAACAACAAAACAGCCTCCATGCCATGCAAAAACCTGGTGGCATACAAACACTACCTGCCATCAAAAGGACAGTAGGGATAGAGCCTATGAAAGTTTATGTTGCAATACATTGTTTATCCTTTAAGGTGGCTCTATTTTATCACCTGGATAATTCATTCAGTTACTCCAACTGGATATCCGCACATCTTTGTTGCATAAATACCTTAATACACAAACCAGGTAACTTTAGAAATGGAACAGTACTTGTTCCAGATAAGAGAGTGTCTTGAGAAAAAGTCCTTAATTATTCTACAACAAAGCCGCAGTATTCTGCCTGTACAATGCAGATGGTACTGTGTTTCCCCGAAAATAAGACAGTGTCTTATATTATTTTTTGTTCCCAAAGATGCACTAGGTCTTATTTTCAGGAGATGTCTTCTTTTCCATGAAGAAGAATTCACATATATTGCTGAATAAAAAAAATAACATTTATTACATATTATATATATATTTATATACAAATACTTTGCTAGGCCTTACTTTTGGGGGTGGCCTTATATTCAGCAATTCTGCAAAACCTCTACTAGGTCGTATTTTCTGAGGATGTCTTATTTCGGGGAAACAGGGTATCGATGGACTGCATAGATAGAATTTTGATTTTTTGGTACATAAATACATCAGAGATGCAACAGATAAGATAGTCGAAGCTAAGAAGTTCCAACATGTACAGTTCAAAGAGTTTTATATAGTTGTGATGGGAAAGAGCTTTGTTGGCAATTGTATCGAACGGCTCGGAGTCGGAAAGGGAAGAAGAGAGGAAAGGAAACAGACCACTGGTGTGACTTGTATATTGCTTATGTTTTCTCAGCTACTAATACAGATCAAAAGCATCATCAGCCCTTTTTAACATTTAACATATTTAGCATTTAGCATTTCTTCTCTAGATCACAGGGAAGGAGATTGTTTAGCTTCAAATTCTGTTTTTGTTGCCCTTTTTGCTTCTGCAGTTGAAATATTTCAAAGGCTCAGCATGTCCCTTTCAAGGCAAATAATTCTGAAAGTTCTCTATTAAGTTCTCTATTAAAGTTCTCTATTAAATGTGTTATTCCCAGCTTGGTAGTCTGGAGAGGTCCCAGAATTGCTGTTGTTGATCAACTTTTCCAATTTGTTCTATATAGTCTGCTATCCAAGCACGGATGAAGGAAATCCATATTTTGCATACTTACTTGGATTAAGGCTTGGATGAGGACTTGACAAACAGAATAGATAGAGGAATCAACAGGAGAATGTCCTCTATTTCCCTTCTAAGTTTAAATAAATTGGGCTACTTTATATTGAGGGCTAATTCAGTGTTTATAGGTCCAAGTTTGTAACACATAAAAATTGTTTCAAACATCAGAAATTGAACAATCATTTTAAAAGTATGCAAGATTCTTGTCCTTGTGCCTATAGAGAAAGCTTGCTAAGTTAGGAAGAATGGTTTTTGTTGTTTTGTTGTTGTTGTTGTTGTTGTTTGTTTGTTTGTTTTTGGCTATGTGGCCATGTTCTAGTAGATGCCAGCCACAGATGCTGGCGAAACGTCAGGAATAAACTCTTCTAGAACATGGCCACATAGACCAAAAAACATAGCCTGAAAACCCCCAAAACTATGGATGCCAGCCATGAAAGCCTTCAACATTAGGAAGAATGACTTGCTGGTTTTCCTTAACATTAAGGTTGCACTTGCTGAATTTTATATCCATAATGACACATTGGGCTATCCGGGTGCAATGCTGAAATATACAAAGGGTGCAAAGAGCGGGGTGTCATTTACTCTGCTCCTCTTCACATATCCTAATTCATCAGCTGTTTTCTGAGCCATTTCCACTGGCTTTTGTGGTGCTGCTGTTTAAGTTAACCCTTCTCCTTTCCCCCTTCCCCAGGTCTGAGAGCAGCCTCTCTAAGTTCACACACCGATTATCGGTTAAACAGAAGCAGGAGAAGAGGAGGAAAGCTGAGTATGGCTCGGCTGAACTGCCTGCCTTCCGTCCCAGGTCTCTGAGCGTTGAATGGTAAGAGATGTAGGGTGGGCCCAGGGAAAACTATACCTTTCCCATTGCCGTACCTTGACACTTCTGCTGTCACTCCTTTTTTCCCCCTTGTAAAGTTCATCCAAAGTAGATAGATGCTGCTAAAAGAGAGAAATTAGTGTAACAAAACAAACTAGATTTTAACCAATTTTGGGAGGCTGTTCTAATATGGATTCAGTGGGTACACTGTAGCCTCATAAAAACATTTTAGAATCCATCTTTCCCTTGCAAAAGAGGTTCTCTTACATTACGAGTAACATCACGACCTCAGCGAAGACTTGATTTTATGCTGGATACAGGTGCACCAGCACTTTTCAAACACCAGAAATTGGACTGTTATTTAAAAGGTATGCAGGGTTCTGGCCTTCATGCCTACAGAGAAAGACTCAAAGGTCTTGCTACGTTAGGAAAAATGACTTGCTGGAATGAAAAGAATTCTTTTCAAAAGATTGAATTTTTTAAAAGAATTATTTTCAAAAGGTTGAAAAGAATGACTTATCCATTCCCCCCCCCCTTATTTTATTTGACCCTTGCTATGTAAAGTGCTGTGCAAACTTTAAAGCACTCTGTAGGCGAAGTGTAAGTCCATCACATTTTACAACAGTAGACATATTTGCTGTCCTTACACCAGAGATACTTGTAGTGGTCACGTAATGTAGATACTTGTAGTATAGGTACTTGTAATATAGCTACTTGTAATATAGGTACTTGTAGCGATCACGTAATACATGAAGAGGAGGTGCACACACAGTTCTAAACAGATACATGATAGAGCCATGAGTTGTTGAGTGTTCACAGTTGCATGTTTCTCATGGGAAACTGCGATGTAGATCCTTCAGACTCACTTGCAGAAACAAACCACAGGAGTAAAACACCCATCGTTTACATCCACATCAGAACAAAGTTAAATAAGAGTTGTAGTAGTGGAACCAAATGGTTAGAATCAAAACATCATAGAGTTGGAAAGTACGACAAGGGCCAATCCCTGGCAGGCAGGAATACACAGATAAAGTGCTCCTGAAAGATGCTCATCCAACCTCTATTTAGAGACCTCCAAAGATGGAGAGTCCGCCACCCTTGGCGGCAATCTATTCCTGTCAAACTGCTCTTACAATAAAAAGGTTCTTCCTAATGTTTCATTGGAATTTCCTTTCTTGTAATTTGAATCCATTGGTTCAAGTTCTGGCCTCTGCAGCAGCAGAAAACAAACTTGTTTCATCCTCTACACGACATCCCTTCAGATATTTAAAGACAGCTATCATGTCACTCCTCGGTCTTCTCTTCTCCAGGCTAAATATACCCACCTCCTTCAGTTATTCCACATAAGCCTTGGTTTCTTGACCGTTCATCATCTGGATTGCCTTTTTCTGGACATATTTCATTTTTTCTAATATTTTTCTTGAACTGGCGCTACCACTTTCCTGTATCTGGACACTATACTCCTCTTGATGTAGCCCAGATTTGCATTGGCTTTTTGGGTTGCTGAATCACACTGGACCTTATTAGACATCGGAAATTGGAAGTATAATCTAATGGCAATCTGAATGCAATCATGAAGTTTCACATTATTGCGAATTAAAGCATCTCACGCAATTTTGGGCAATGGGGGGGTCATTTTCGGGTAATGGGAAGTCATTCTGAACGCATTCCGAACGCAATAGGAATTAAAGTGAATTCGCTAAACTAGCGAATTCACGTTAATTTGAATTGGCTCCATTCGCAATAAAGAGAAATTCCTCCCATCTGATAAGGTCCACTGTTGACTCATTCAAAGACATAGTTGTGTTAGTCTGGAAAATCAGTATGCAAAGGTATCTTGCAGCACCTTTGAGACTAATATTAAGCTTGTGTTCTGCTAAGACCCACACCACCGCCAGATTCTCCTTGCATTTATATTGCAAGCCAGGTGTCACCCTTCCTATATTTGTACATTTCAGTTTTCCTGCATTGATGTAACCACCTTACACTGATCCCTGTTGAAATTCATGTTGTTAGTTTTGGCCAGTCTTTCCAATCAGCTTGAATTCCCAGCTTGTTTTTCTGTTGATGAAGACTGTTGGATCATCTAAATTGTTTGTCGCAAAAAAGTGCAGTTTGGCACACCTCTGTTGCGTCCAAACTAAAAAGGTTCACGATGGCATGCCAAATTGCAATTTGTCCTTGTGACATATTGTTCAGATGATCCATTTGCCGTTTTTTCAGATTCGGCCCTGGCTATAAAATAAAGCAGCCAGCCAAGCACAAAAAGCTTCTCGATGCACTCATTACCACTTGGCCATTATCGCATGGTTCTTCTCTTGAGAAAAATCTGTTTATACAAACAAAGAATTCTAGGTTTTGAGTCACACCTCTTGTCAAGTTGGATATTCGCAGATCATTGTGTTTCTCTGTGAAATTGCATCCACCAGAGGTAACAGATCTATTATATTTTACTTGGGGTTCTTCCAGATTAGGCTTTTATCACATACCACTCTGCCTCATTCGCGACCTTTGCAGGGGGTCTCAAAGACGATATCATCTTCTACTTGTGAACCACCCATATTTTCCTACTAGTTTCCCCATCTTTTTTCTCAATGCAGAAGATCCATTAGTGAAGAAAAGATGGAGCAGCTGCCTTTTGACTGCTAGCATGGGAAGCTTTCTGCAAGTTGCCATGGCCACCCAGTGAAAAATAAAAGTGGTACATTAGATTCTTTGGTTAGAGATTGCCTTTTAACTCACTCGAAACCTTCTCTGAAATGTAGAGAGATAAAGATGAGAGTGAGTTCATGGGTGGTTATCTATCTCTGGATAATTGTTTGTGTGTGCCAGGACCAGACTGGAAATAGAATAGAAACAGATTGGAAACAGAGTAGAAATAGAGCAAAATAAACAGGTGAGGCTAACGGGTGTTTTGCATGAGGGCGGAGGAAGAGACACTATAAGGCAAGCTTGTATCTGTTGGGTTAAATCTCCCCAGTTATGGAGGGTCTTGAGGGGTGCATGGGCTCCCATACTGATTCTATATCTGGTGTGATGAGTTCTCATGATGCACACAGCAAATCTGCTTCTGCAAGCCATTCGTCTGGTTTAACAGGGAACACTATTTACTCTGGAGTTTCCAGGAACCTGGGTAGAATACGGGTGCATTGGACACAAGGACGGCCGAATAAGGGTGGATCCAGAGTGACCCAGCTGTCCATGAGTCATCATACCCACCACCTCGTCCCTGCTGACCCACCCTCCTTGGTGTCACAAATGCCATCAATGCAGGGTTACTGGCCAAGCGGTTCTCTGTGAGAGAGTGGCCATCACCATTGCTTCTGCTAAGGTCAGAACATGGTGTCCTATGCGATCAATGAGGAGGACGTAGAGAGACTGCCTCCAATTATTTGGCAGGGCCAAGATGTGAAAGGTATGGAAGCTGTGCCCTGGGTATGCCTAGCCAGGAGAAGAGAAGGTTAAGAGGTGACGTGATAGGAGTTTATCAGACAACGGACATTGAAAGTATAATCTAATGGCAATCCGAACGCAATCATGGGGTTTCACGTTATTGCGTATTAAGGTATCTCATGCAATTTTGGGCAAAAGGGAAGGCATTCCGAATGCAATCATGGGTTTTACGTTATTTTGTATTAAAGCATCTCACGCAATTTCGGGGCAATGGGAAGTCATTTTTGGGTAATGGGAAGTCATACAGAATGCATTCCGAATGCAATGGGAATTCACGTAAATTCGCTAAACTAGCGAATTCATGTGAATTCGAATTGGCTCCAATTGGCTCCATTTGAAATAAAGAGAAATTCCTCCCATCTAATAAACTTCATAGACAGGTTTCAATATTTGAAAGGCTGTCATGTTGAAGAAAGAGCCACTCTGTTTTCTGTTTCTTCAGAGACCGAAGCATGGAACAGTGGATTCAACTACAAAAATATTCAGCCTAAACATTAGGAAGGACAATCCCGATGGTAGGACTTTTCAACTGAAATCCACTACTGAAACAGGCTGGATAGTCATCTGGTGGGAGTGCTTTGGTTATATTCCTTCATGGTAGGGGAAATGGACGGAATGACCCTTGTGGTCTCTTACACTAGGATTCTATTATTTTATTAAGAAGAAACCAGGAATGGAGAAAAAAAAACCCATTCATTAATGCTCAGATGGGGAAACAAGTTGTTGAGTGGAACACTGTATATTTGTTCAAGCAAGACAAAAAAAAAATATAAGCTTCTTGCCCTAGTACTTTGAATTAAACTAAGTGATGAGTCGCTGCTGAAAATGGTAGTTGTTGATTTTATTTTCTTCTTGTAAGTGCACATTAATATGCACTAATCTGCTAAGAAGTTTGGAACAAAAGAGAAATCCTCAGTATATAGACAGTGTATAAATCTGTTGTATCAAAGTCTATTGTTGCACTGTTTTAACTGCCGTGGAATCCTGGGATTTGTAGTTTGTTGTGGCATCAGAGCTCCCTGACACAGAAGGCTAAATCTCTCACCAAACTATAAATCCAGAATTCCAAAGCATTTAGCAATGGCAGATAAAGCTGTGTCAAAGTGCATTGATTCTGCAGTATAGATACAGCCTTAGCATATTTACAGGTTTTAAATTCTGAGTATAGTAGGTACTATCAGCTCTCTGTATCCACAGAGATGCATAGATACAACCATTCATGGCTTGAAATTCTTTATATTCTATATATATCAATCTAAGTAATTTATGTTTTAAAGACATGAGAAATAGATTTCTATCAGTGCTCTTCACCTGGATATCTCAATATGGGCAAGTGTACTATGCAGATGCATTAGGTATTTTAATGAATTTTCATATCTGATAATGAAGTATTAACAGTGGGAATAACCTGTCAAGGCTTTATGGGACTGCTCCTCAGCTTACCTGCTTTTTACTAATATGAGGTTAATGTTGAGCAATGTCATATCATCAATCCAAGATCTTTGCTATGGGGACCCATATAAGTCTGTTACATTTCTCCAATGCCTCTTCTTTGGATGAAACATCTTCCTTAGAATGGAGGACTGGAGCTATAGTCATCATTCAGTTTTATGATGCTGTCCTAGCAGTGCATCTTCAGGCACAACTTAAAGTGCCAATATTGATTTATTTGTTGGGATACTATTGCTCCTTTTTTTGTACTTAAAATGTTCATTTCAAATTTTAAAACTTTCCATTCAGTTCTCAAAATAGCATTGAAAATGACGTCAGCGACCATGAAAAGCAAATCTAAACAAAATAGTTCTTTGTGGAGGTTTTTTTGGGCTACATGGCCATGTTCTGGAAGAATTTATTCCTGAGGTTTCGCCAGCATCTGTGGCTGGCACCTTCAGGTGCTGGCAAAACGGTGGGAATAGACTCTTCCAGAACATGGCCATATAGCCCGAAAAACCCACAAAAAACTATGGATGCCAGCTGTGAGTGCCTTCGAATTCACACTAAACAAAATAATTTTTGACAGGCTTGCTGAAGGTTGGGAGGGAAAGAGGCAAGGTTAGTCTCCTGAAGGAAGGGGTGTCTGAACCTAGGCATGGCAACCTTCTAAGAATGGAGTTTATCATACGACGGAATTTGGGGGTATAATGCAATGGCAATCCGAACGCAATCATGGGGTTTCACGTTATTGCGAATGAGTGTATCTCACACAATTTCGGGCAAAAGGGAAGTAATTCCGAACGCAATCATGGGGTTTCACTTAATTGCATATTAAAATGTCTCACGCAGTTTTGGGCAATGGGGGGGGTCATTTTTGGGAAACGGGAAGTCATTCTGAACGCATTCTGAACGCAATCAGATTTCACGTAAATTGGCTCCATTTGCAATTGAGAGAAATTCCTCCCATGTGATAAACTCCAATGCCTTGCATTTTCTGCATGTATTAATGAAGCTGCATAACGGGTCTGAACTTCAGCATCCATTCTCCAAACCCCACATTCTTTTGCTACACTCAAAATAACTATGCAATAGGTAATTCCTAGGAACGCTTTGCTTTGCATGCATTGGATTATAGGTCCAGTTGCAGAAAGACAGTCCCAAAGGAGAGCGGACATTTCACTCTACTGTAGTCAGCTCATTTAAACCTGCAGTATCTGAAAGCATCAGCCCACCATATTTTCAAGCCTGTGCTGAATCAAAGCAGAGCATTAAAAGGCGCTTGTCCCTCCTGGGGTACAGTGACTGATTTATTTAGCTAGTGGAGCACACATTTATGTGCTCTGAAAAGTGAGGGAAAGTTTTTTTTTTCCCCTTCTCCCCTCCCTCCAAAGTTTAGCAATAACTGTATACTAAGTCTGCTGAATTCCTCTTGTAAAAAATAAAATAAAAATTGGGGAAAGTGGCAAGGAGAGACCTGAAGTTTTGAGAAAACACTTGTTTCATTCATGTGATATTTACTAAAATAAGTACTTCATTATTAGACGTTTCTTAGGTGTGTTTTTTCCCTAAAAGCTGGTGCCACAAAGTCCCTACTGTTGCAGGCCTATGAATGTGCCGTACCATCTCAGGCCACTGGTCCCTCCAGTGTTCTTGGATCTTGCCTTTGGCAAGGACTGGTTCTTAAATTTCCAGAGGCCAAAGTATTTAAACTGGTTGTTAGAGGGAAGTATCAGAAGGAAGACAAGTGGGGTGGGAGAGGCATCCATGTGTGTGTGTGTGTGTGTGTGTGTTCAATCCTCCTGTCCCCGTTACATTTTTTACTCCTTATTATCTACCAGATTTAGGGATTGCTTATATCTCTGCCTTTCAAAAATAAAATTCTGGGTGCACTTTGAAAAGTATTTGGATTGTATGGTCACAATTAAGTGATCAGAGGAGCAAAACCCAAAAGTTCTGTGAGAAATGTTTAGCCCTTGGCTAAAAGAGACACAGAGGAGTTTATCACACGAAGGGAATTGGAAGTATAATCCAATGGCAATCTGAATGCAATCATGGGGTTTTGCGTGAACGCGTGAAAACTGATCGCACACATTTTCAGGCAAAGGGAAGTCCTTCCGAACGCAATCATGGGGTTTCGCATGATTGTGTGAGAAACTATCACACGCAATTTCGAGCACTAGGAGGCAGTTTTGGGCAGTTCTGAATGCAATGCAGTGTCAATACGCAATCAAGTAAATTCGCTGAACTAGCGAATTTACTCAGTTCTGAACTGGCCTCACTTCCATTTCTTTCAAAATTGAGAGAAATTCCTCCCATGTGATAAACTCCAGAGAGAGAAAGAAAACTTCAAACCAGCAATCAAATTCTTCTTTTGATATTCCATACCTGGATTTGAGATGTTGGCATTGGTACAGTTAACTTGGTGATATAGCTGCAAATAATATGAGCGTCAGATTTTGGACGTGGCTGTAAATAGACTTTTGCTATGTGAAGTTGAAGGTTTCACGGCTGGCGTCCATAGTTTTTGCAGGTTTTTCAGGCTAGGAGGCTGTGTTCTAGAAGAATTTATTCCTGATGTTTTGCCAGCAGCTGTGGCTGGCATCAGAGATCTGTGAAGCTCCCAACCACAGCTGCTGGAAAAACGTCAGGAATAAACTCTTCTAGAACGCGGTCTCATAGCCTGAAAAACCTACAAAACCTATAGACTGTTGCTATTTTGCACCTAAATACCCTACATGCACTAGATCATTTCTGATCTTGAAAGCTAAGCAGGGTCAGCACTGGTTAGTACTTGAATGGAAGATTGCCAATGAATACCAGGTGCTGAGGGCTGTATTTTAGAGGCAGGAACTGGCAAAGTTACCTCTGAGGATTCTTTGTCTAAGAAGGCCCTAGGAAATGCATGGTGTCACCATAATCCCAAAGGCAACTGGAAGGTAGATACACATAATCTGTTTTGCAAATTTGTCTCCTGCTGTTCCTTGGTGGAGGAGCACTCAGGGCAGATTTCCCCCTCTACCATCTTACCCCATATAATACAGCATCAAGCATGGTGCAGTGGTTTGTGTGTTGGACTATGATCTGGAGATCAGGGTTCGATTCCCCACTCAGCCATAGAAACCCACCCGGTGACCTTGATGAGCCACAAACCCTGTGATAGGGTCATCTTACAGTTGCCATAAGTTGGAAATGACTTGAAGGCACACAATAACAACAACAAAAACATCAACACGGTAAGGAAAATTAAGTTGAGAGAGTACCTGAATCACCCAGTGACCCCTTGTGATGAAGGGCCGGTACAGATGGGCGCTTTGCACTGGCTTGCGCCCGAAACTAAGACTAGGTAGGACTCAGCATTTACACATTGCAAGCCTTACTATCGACACCTGTGTGCCATTTTGGTGAGTGCCCATCCATACAGGGCACACCATGATGATGCATGGGTGTCAGAGCGCCCAAACAGCTCTATCCGGAAGTGGCATCATGACGCTGCATCACAGAGATTATAACACCCCTAAAAAGATCAGCTTCTTTTAGGGAGGGCGTCGGTGCCGCAGTGTGTGGCTGCTGCGGCACGGACCAGGAGCAAAACCCCTAAGTGAAGATCAGAATGTAGGTATTTATTTAGCCATTGTTGTTGGAATATATTCTGTATGCTCTCTTTTCATTATATCCCTGGCTTTTGGACAGCCAGAATTGTTGCCAGAGTCATATCCACAATCCTATGAAAGACAGATATTCAAGGTCACTGTGCCAAAATCACACTAGTAACAAGGTGTAATGCATTTTAAAAATTACTATGTCAAAAATGTTATACAGACCAGGGTCCACTTCACCAGAGACAATCCTATGCCTGCAAAGGAGTTGTTGTTGTTTCTCCTCCCTATTTTAGGTATCTTCTGATACCTAAGGTGCTTGTAAGCTAATGCATTCACACTATGGAGTTTATCATACAACGGAATTTGGGGGTATAATGCAATGGCAATCCGAACGCAATCATGAGGTTTCACGTAATTGCGTATTAGAGTATCTCACACAATTTCGGGCAAAAGGGAAGTCATTCCGAACGCAATCGTTGGTTTTACTTTAAGGCGTATAAGAGGATCTCACGCAATTTCGGGCAATGGGGGGGTTCATTTTCGGGAAATGGGAAGTCATTCTGAACGCATTCCAAATGCAATTAGATTTCACATAAATTCACTAAACTAGTGAATTTACATGAATTCGAATTGGCTCAATTTGAAATTGGGAGAAATTCCTCCCATGTTATAAAGTCCGGAGTGTTGTGTGCTTTCAAGTCGTTTCCAACTTACGGCAACCCTAAGGTGAACCTATCATGGATTTTCTTAGCAAGGTTTGTTCAGAGGAGGTTGACCATTGCCTTTTCGTGGGGCTGGGAGCATGCGACTTGCCCAAGGTCACCCAGTAGGTTTCATGGCCAAGCTGGGAATCAACCCTGACCTCCAGAATTATAATCCAAAACTCAAACCACTATACAATGCTTATGTGAAATGCCCATATTACCTCCATCTTTTCAGTGACCACCTTCTCCTGATCCTTGGCCAGCTAGATTCTGGGCTGCCATGGACCAAATTAGGTTCCCTCCTTCTGCTCTAACCATTGTGTCATGCTCATTCCCCCCATTTTTTAAATGTAAATACCTACAAGATAGTTATCGCAAGTGCCTATCTTTTCAACAGTTACTGTTTAATATTTTTGAGTATGCAGATTCCATCCAACTGGCCCTTAGCGCATGAACATCTCTCCCTCACTGCCAACTATATAAGCAGAAAAAGTCTTCTTTTCTGTATAAAGGCTTGACTGCTTCTTGGCTCAAGCAAGCTATTTCATCCTGGCAGAAAGAAAACCATACATTGCTTCCTAGCCCCAAGGACTATGGCTTTTATTTGTTTGCCTTCCTAATGTGAGTACCGTTGTTTAAGATAAAATTACTAGTGAAGTTCTCCTAAAGAAAATAATAAGTTCATAAAAATACAATAAAACATCAGCCCCTTGTAAAACAGCAGAACAGAAGGAGTAATAAAAGCCCTCAAATAGGAAATGAATGGGAATATAAAATGGGTTAGCTTGCACCAGAAGTAATTAAAATGGACACCACAAAAGAGAGTGTCCTTCTCATAGTCGGTGCTTACCTCACCTGTAGATGGGATTCCACAGTGAATTTCTCACCAACATTAGTAAGTCCATGTTAGTAAGTTCTCTTGCTAGAGAACATGGTTTTTCCTCTTGCTGCTGCACAAAAACAATGGTAAGCCATGTTGTACACTGTTATCTAAATCAGATAACACAGCCATGTTAAGTCGAAGGGGGACAGGATCAAAATTTTAAAAATGACCTGAATGGACTAGAAAGCTGGGCCAACGCTAACAAAATGAAATTCAATACGGAGAAATGTCAGGTACTGCACTTAGGGTGGAAAAATGAAATGCACAGATATAGGATGGGGGACACCTGGCTGAATGAGACCACATGTGAAAGGGATCTAGGAGTCCAAGTAGACCACAAGTTGAACATGAGTCAACAGTGCGACGCGGCAGCTAAAAAGTCCAATTCTATTTCAGAGAAGATGCCAGCCACAGATGCTGGTGAAACATCAGCAATAAACTCTTCCAGAACATGGCCCCATAGTCTGAAAAACTCACAAGAAATTACAGCCATCTTAATTTTGAACAGTGTGCAAAGGGCTTTTGTAGCACCTGTAAGACTAACAAAGATTGTTTTTAGTCTCAAAAGTGCTACAAGATCCCTTTGCAGACAACTAATGACACCTGTATGCTACTGGTTGAGCACGAAGGACTGCTTCTTGTTTTTAAGTTGAATAATGTGCAGAAAATGTGGGGAACTGGTAGAATGTGTAATACAGGGGTATGGAACCCTCATCCACCAATGTAACTACCAAAAACAAGGAGAGAAAGGAGCTGGTGGTAGAGGACTTACCACTCAGGGCTAAAGAGGGACCTGTATGCCAGCCTGACAAGACGAACTGAGAAGTATGTTGTCTTCTTGGTGAGTATACTTGGGATGTCACTGACAACTTGCTGAATTTCATCAAAAATGCAGATCGGGATCCTTTTTTTTCTTATTCATGTGGCCACCAACAACCTTGTGGAGAACATTTTGCCCAGATCACCTTGGAACATGATGTTCTGGGAAGGAAGGGGAAGGGTTTAGTGGTGCAGGTGATTTTTTTTTTCACCAATTCTACAGTGAAAGATAGAGAACCACACAGGGACAAGAAGATGCTTCAAGTGAATGACTGGCCACACAGAGGGTGTTGACAGGAGAGTTTTTGTTTCTGGGCCCATGATCTTCATGTCTTAGATTGAGGACTACTGCTGCAGATGACATACACGCTACAAAGACCAGGAAGAATATATTTGGTGGCAGCATGTCAAGTCTGATCAAGAGGACTTCAAACTAAACCCTTGAGGGTTTGGGAATGATAACTCAAACAACAGCCCCAAGATAAGTAATAAATAATAAATAAACTTTATTTTTGTATCCCGCCTTACTACAGACCACCAAACCAACCAGATGTGGTAGATGATGTGTTTCTGAAACAAATCTCAAAGACGGGATACTTAGGAGTTAGTGAATATTTCAGTTATTTTTGTATCTGCTGGGAGATTTAAATCTGCTAAGCATAAACTTGCCAATGTATTCCTAGGGGGCCTTGCAGATTATTTCAAAAATTAGAGAGAGAGAAAGAGAAATGGGGGGAAATGATAATCCTAGACTTGATCCTAAGCAATAGGGAGGAGTTACTCAAAGGAATCAAAGCAATTGGTACTTTTTAGGGGGAAGTGACTATGTAATGCTAGAATTCATGTCTGAATGACAGGCCAAAAAAGTGTATAGTGAAACATGGATCCTGGAATTCAGGAAACCTTATTTTCCCGAGCTATATTCCAGATGAAGGAAATGGTAAAACCACCTCTGAATAGTTCTTGCCTGAGAAAACCCTATGAAATTTATGGGGTCATCATAAGTTGAGAGGTGACTTGAAGCCACACAGGGCTTCCCAATTAAAGGAAGAAAACACCCAGCAAGAGTGAGAGTTCATGAAGAAGGAATTGCTATAAGGACAATTACAAACCATTCAATGAAAAAGGAACAACGGAGAACATTTGAAAAAAAAAATCAATGTGGCTGCATTATAAACTCAAGGAGGAAGTGAAAAGTAAAAAAAAATATATAGCATGTATAAAGTATGGAAGGAAAGACAAACCATGCAGGAACAATACAGATGTGTAGCCCGAGCTTGCAGGAATAGTGTAAGGAAAGCCAAGGTTAAAAAAAAAGTCCTGAGACTGGCTAGAGAAGCAACAAGAATTATTTTTCAAATATGTTCCAAATAAAAGAATGATGAAGGAAAAAGTTGGCACGCTGCTCAGCAAGGAGGGCAAAATGCTCACAGATCTTGACAAAACACAGGACTTCTTAAGATCTATTTTACTTCAGCCCCCCCCCCCCAAAGAACAATGTGTGCTTTCATGCATCAACAGAGACCTTGGAAAGGGACCCAGATTGCAAATCAAGACTGATAAGGAATCACCTAGTTAACTGAAATGAATTAAGATCTGCAGAGCCAAATTAACAGCATCCCAGAAAACTGAAGGAACTTGCTGATGCACTCTTTGAAGAACTTGCCATTGTTTTTGACAAATCTTGGAGAACAGTTGATATATCAGAGGACAAGAACAAGGAAAGAGCAAAGACTGTCCCTCTCTTCAAAAAGAGCAAAAATGAAGATCCAGGAAAATGCGGGGCAGTCAGCCTGACCTCCGTACCAGGAAAGATATTACAATGGAATATACAGGAATATGTCTGCAAGCATGACGCTGAACAGTTTTGCAATTCTTAGGAGCTAGCATGGGTTTGTCAAGAGTAAATCAGAAGTAATCAATGCACAAATATAGGATGGGGGGGGACAACTGTCTGAACGAGACTATGTGTGAAAGGGATCTCAGAGTCCAAGTAGACCACAAGTTTAACAATGTGATGTGGCAGCTAAAAAGGCCAATGGTATTTTAGGCTGCATCAATCAAAGCCTAGTCTCTAGACCAAGGGAAATCATAGTGCCACTCTATTTTGCTATGGTCAGGCCTCACCTAGAATAATACATGGTCCAGTTCTGGGCACCACAATTCAGAAAGGATGTTGAGAAACTGGAGCGTGTCCAAAGGAAGGTGACTAAAATGGTGAAGTTCTTGAAACCATGCCCTGTGAGGAACGGCTTGGGAAGCTGGGGATGTTTAGCTTGGAGAAGAGAAGGTTAAGAGGTGATATGATAGCCCTGTTCAAATTCAGCCAAATCCTCAAGGTCTAGCAAATTCCTCACTTGCCTGGAAGACAATTTCATTGTCCAAAAGGTGGAAGAAGCAACAAGGGGATCAGCCATCTTAGATCTTATCTTAACCAACAGGGAAGACCTAGTTGATGGGGTGCAAGTGGTCGGATCCTTAGGTGGAAGTGACCATGTCCTCCTGGAGTTTGCTATACAGTGGAAAGATGAAGCTAGGCATAGTCAGACACGAATTCTAGACTTTAGGAGAGCTGATTTCAATAAACTTAGAGAAATACTGGGGGTGATCCCATGGTCAAGAATACTAAAAGAGAAGGGAGTTCAAGATGGATGGGAGTTCCTCAAAAGGGAGATACTGAAAGCACAATCTCAGACAGTTCCAATGAGGAAGAAAAATGGGAGATGTCTCAAGAAACCGGTATGGATGACTAAGGAACTTATAACTGAGCTAAGTTTTAAACGGAACATGTATAAAAAATGGAAAAATGGGGAAATCACCAAAGAGGAATTCAAACAAATAGCCAGCACATGTAGGGATAAAGTCAGAAAAGCTAAAGCGCAAAATGAACTCAGGCTTGCTAGAGAGGTTAAGAACAATAAAAAGGGCTTTTTTGGATATGTCCGCAGCAAAAGGAAGAAGAAGGAAATGGTAGGACCACTGCGTGCAGAAGATGGCAAAATACTAACAGGGAACAAAGAAAAGGCAGAATTACTCAACACCTTCTTTGCTTCAGTCTTCTCAGAAAAGGCAAAAGGTGCTCAACCTGAGGACAGTGAAGAAGGGGACAGAGTGGGGGAATTTCAGCACAGAATAAGTAAAGAGACAGTACAGGAATACCTGGTTAACCTAAATGAATACAAATCTCCAGGACCAGATGAACTACATCCAAGGGTATTAAAAGAACTGGCAAAGGTAATATCGGAGCCATTGGCAATAATCTTTGAGAACTCCTGGAGAACAGGAGAAGTCCCAGCAGACTGGAGGAGGGCAAACGTTGTCCCCATCTTCAAAAAGGGAAAAAAAGAGGATCCCAGCAATTATCGTCCAGTTAGTCTGACATCAATACCAGGAAAGATTCTAGAGCAGATCATTAAGCAGAGAGTCTGCGAACATTTAGAAGCCAATGCCATAATCACAAAAAGCCAACACGGGTTTCAGAGAAAGAAGTCATGCCAAACGAACCTGATCTCCTTTTTTTGATAAAATTACCAGCTTGGTAGATGAAGGGAATGCTGTGGATATAGTTTACCTCGATTTCAGTAAGGCCTTTGACAAGGTTCCCCATGACATTCTTGCAAACAAGCTTGAAAAATGTGGGATAGACAAGTTAACTGTTACATGGATTTGTAATTGGTTGACTGGCCGAACTCAAAGGGTGCTCAACAATGGCTCCTTTTCATCCTGGAGAGAAGTGACCAGTGGGGTCCCACAGGGCTCTGTCCTGGGCCCAGTGCTGTTCAACATCTTTATTAATGATTTGGATGACAGAATTGGGGGCATACTTATCAAATTTGCAGATGACACTAAACTAGGAGGAGTAGCTAATACCCCAGAGGACAGGATCAAAATTCAAAATGACCTGAATATACTAGAAAGCTGGGCCAATGCTAACAAGATGAAATTCAACACAGAGAAATGTAAGGTTCTGCACTTAGGGAGGAAAATGAAATGCACAGATATAAAATGGGGGACACCTGGCTGAAAGAGACCACATGTGAAAGGGATCTAGGAGTCCAAGTAGACCATAAACTGAACATGAGTCAACAGTGCGATGCAGCAGCTAAAAAAGGCCAATGCAATTTTAGGCTGCATCAATAGAAGTATAGTGTCTAGGTCAAGGGAAGTAATGGTGCCACTCTATTCTGCTTTGGTCAGGCCCCACCTGGAATACTGTGTCCAGTTCTGGGCACCACAATTCAAAAAGGATGTGGAGAAACTGGAGCGGGTCCAAAGGAGGGCAACTAAGATGGTGAAGGGTCTGGAAACCATGCCCTATGAAGAACGCCTTAGGGAACTGGGGATGTTTAGCCTGGAGAAGAGAAGGTTAAGAGGTGATATGATAGCCCTGTTTAAATATTTGAAGGGATGTCATATTGAGGAGGGAGCAAGCTTGTTTTCTGCTGCTGCAGAGATTAGAACGCGGAACAATGGATATAAATTGCAGGAAAAGAGATTCCACCTCAACATTAGGAAGAACTTCCTGACAGTAAGGGCTGTTCGACAGTGGAACACACTCCCTCGGAGCGTAGTGGAGTCTCCTTCCTTGGAGGTCTTTAAGCAGAGGCTGGATGGCCATCTGTCGGGGATGCTTTGATTTGGAGGTCCTGCATGGCAGGGGGTTGGACTGGATGGCCCTTGTGGTCTCTTCCAACTCAATGATTCTATGATTCTATGATTCTATGATACTATGATACTGTACTTGAAGGGATGTCATATTGAGGTGGGAACAAACTTATTTTCTGCTGCTCCAGAGAACAGGACCCAGAACAAGTCCCAGGAAAAGACATTCCACCTCAGCTTTAGGAGGATCTTCTTGGCAGTAAGCGCTGTTGAACAGTGGAACACACTCCTTCCTCGGAGAGTGGTGGAGTCTCCCTCCTTGGAGGTCTTTAACCAGAGGCTGGATGGTCATCTGTCAGGGATGCTTTGATTGAGAGTTCCTACACAAGAAGGGGGTTAGACTGGATGGCCCTTGTGGTTTCTTCCAGCTCTAGGATTCTATGATTCTGTGAAATCATGCAAACTAATCTTATAACTTCTTTTGATCATGTCTCTTAGGAATTCTGTAATTACTAGGAGCCAGCATAGATTTTTCAAATACAAGTGTTGCCAAACAAATCTTATCTCTTTTTGTTAGAGTAAAAAGTTTGGTAGATCAAGGGAGTGCTGTGGATATAGCATATTTTGAGTTAGTAAGGTTTTTAACAAGGTTCCCCATGATATTCTTGCAGGAAAACTGGCATTTGCTAGGTAGTGCAACTCTTAGGTGGAATCATAATTGGTTTATCAGCAATGCTTATTCTTCCTCATGGAAAGAGGTAACTAGTGGCGTGTCTCAAGATTCTGTCCTGTGCCCAGTATATTGAACATCTTTATAAGTGACTTAGGCCTAAAACACATGAGCCAAAAGAAGTGGTTTCCAGCTGTTTTGGGGCATGGCATTCAGATGACTCAAAGCTCCAAATCATCTGGAAGCCACTCTGATGCCAAAGGACCAGACCAAAGAGGAGCCCATTAATTCCGGCTCCTGGCAGCAGGTGGCTTGGGACTGTGGTTGCTACCTGCTTTGGAAGTGGGGCATATTTTCATGCTTCCAAAGTGATCAGAGTGATCAGAGTGTGATGAAACCACTCCTAGTGGGCCATGTGCTTCGCCCCTATGATGATAGGACAGAAGGCATGCTGATCAAATTTTCAGATGAAATGGCATGAAAAGTACAGTTGGTCCTTCATATTTATAGGGGTTCCATTCTGCCTCCCCCCCCCCAGTGCCAGAAATCGTGGGAATTCAAGTCCCGTTTTTCTTAATGGCAGTGCACTGTCCATGCACTGCCATTGGGAAGAACAGGTGGGACCATCTGTGGATGCTCCAATCTGTGGATGGCAAGCCGATGGAAAGAAAGGGCCGACTGCAAATTTGAAAATATGGAGATCTTAGTGGATCTCAAGATAAGCATAACTCAACACTGAAATGCAGCATCCAATGGGAGCATAGTGTCCAGATTAATATAAGCAGTAGTGCTGCTCTATTCTGTTTTCGTCAGACCAAAGTGTGTCCGATTCCAGACACCACAGTTTCAGAAGGCTATTGATAAGCTGGAACATGTCCAAAGAAGGTTGACTGAGATTATCAGAGTTCTTGAAACCAAGCCTTATGAGGAACTACTTAGGGAATTAGTAAGGTTTAGCTTAGAGGAGAGAAGATAAAGAGGTGACATGATCACCGTCTTTAAATATCTGAAGATATGTCATGTAGAGGACCAAGCAAGCTTGTTCCTTGCTGCTGCAGAAACTAGAACACAAAGCAATGGATTCATATTGCAATAAAAGAGATTCCAGTGAAACATTAAGATGAACTTCTTTATTTTAAGAACTTTTTGACAGTGGGATAGACTGCCTTAGGGACTGGGTTGTTTGGACTCTCCTTCCTTGAAGTTCTTTAAATGGAGGTTGGATTTAGTGCTATAGCTGTGTGATTTATATTTTTGCATGACATTGTGTTGGAATAGATGGCCTTTCTTTCCCCTCTCAGTTCTAAGATGCTATGATTCTTTGAGCAAGATACTGTCAGGTGGCATTCTGTATAAAACATATTGCAGTGCCAGGTAGTCTCCAGACTGAATTCAAGATGGGGTGGGCAAGTGTGCCCTCTGGGCCACAAGCAGCCTGTGTGAAGTTGAAGGCTTTCATGGCCTGCGTCCATAGTTTTTTGTGGGTTTTTCGGGCTATGTGGCCATGTTCTAGAAGAGTTTATTCTTGACGTTCCGCCAGCATCTGTGGCTGGCATCTTCAGAAAAATCTGAAGATGCCAGCCACAGATGCTGGCGAAATGTCAAGAATAAACTCTTCTAGAACATGGCCACATAGCCCGAAAAACCCACAAAAACTAAAGCCCCAAGCCTATTTTTATGTCCCATAAGACCCACCTAGAGCTCCGTGCTGATATTTCCATCATTTCATTTCAGCTCCATGAATAGTAGTTTTGTGTTATAATAGGCTGCAGCCCCCACTCCCAGTATCTTCTAGGGAAAAAAATAAAAGCAATAATAGACTTCCAGACATATCTCATTTTGATATTTTCCTTGTCTTTGCACTTTTCTGTGTGTGTGTGTGTGTGTGTGTGTGTGGTGGATCCTGAGGGTGAAAAGTCCCCCTGGACCACCCAAAGTTTCCCAGCATGATGTTGATTTTAATCTTGAATATAAAGTTGTTCCCAGGTTGAACTTTGGTATATGAAAAAAAAATGCTTGTTCAATTAATTCTGTATGAACACCATTAATTCTACCTGTTCTTTCACATGTGGGACCAGCAGCTTTGTTCAGAATATCTTCCATCTACCTAACCGCCTACCAGAAATGGGCTTTTCTGCCTCGTAGGGGACACCTCATTTCTTCCATTGGTCCTTTTTATATTCCTTTGGTCCATTTTATAAGGGCAGCAAATACTCCTTTGGTCAGACCATTGATGTACAAACTTGGGAATTAATATTTTCCAAGCTGTTTATTTGTTAGTTTTACTGTTTTTTTTTTCTTTAGTTGAATTCATTCTAAATTTAATATTATTATTTTGAAACACATTGTGTCAGTGGGACCGAGCCAAAACACTGTTGACAAAACTTGAAAGCAGATTTATGGGCTTTGAGAAACATACGCACACACAAAAGTACTCTGAGCTCCCCACCAAACATGCTTTAATCCACCCTTTCTTTGGCTCAGGGCAGCATTCAGAGCTGCGCAAGTGAGTGAGGCTGCACGGCCGCTCCAGAAAAATAGTCATCTGATTGACTTGCAGCCAGGTAACTATTATTGTTTTCTCGGGCTGTTTCACTGCAACAGTTTACAGCACAGTGCCAGAATATAGGAAGAACTGCCTATTCAGGCACCGAAGCAACACATCACTGCAGAAGCTTGCAGTACAATGCAGGAAGATTTCAGAGCCATTCAGTCTTCTGGAAGAAGTCCAGGAAGACAAGGAAGCATTCTGTGTTGCCCAGGCAATGCTGGGTTACAGTCTCTGTGCCACAAGCAACTAAACGTTGCCCATGCTCGCCACCTTTTCCTAAAGAACCAGTATGTGGAAGCACTGCATTGCAGTGCTTTGTCTTTTTTTTTTTTTTTGGATCCAGTCCTAATGGTCATTTGTTTAATTTATTTAATTTAATTCATATCATGCCCTTCTTCCAATATGGTTCCAATATGGGAACCAAGGCATTTTACGCTGTAGAATAAAAACAAAAAAATAGTTAAAATAAGTTGGGGGAAAAAATTAAATATGCATATTTAATATATGCATATATCGTATTGAAATAGTTAAAACAATTTAGCACATGCGCGTGCGCACACGCACAAACCTACACACATAAGGTAAAGGCACAGCACACTCCATTAAAAAAACCCTTTTTTAACATCCAATTCAAGATCAAGAGCCACCAAGAGGGCCAAACAGAGACCCTGTGTAAGTCATCTACCTAGGCAACCAAAGCTATCTCTGTCTGTATAGTCAAGGCATGTGTTACAATGGCTAGATGTGAGATCTGGAGTGGGCATCTCTGGCATAGGGACATGCAGATGAAAATACAGGGTATGCACTAAAATTATTGCAATAATAATAATAATAATAATATTTATTTATTTGTATGTCCCGCCTTTCCTCCAGATCAAGGCGGGATTACAGCAATAAACTATACATAATACAGTCAGCAAATAATAAAGTCAGCAAATAATAAAGATAAAAACCTAATGTATCATCATATATATACCTACAATATCACAAATACTCACAATATCACCTTTGCATAACATCAATACAGACTTGTACAATACAGTATCAACAAGCAGTTTACAATATAAACATAATCATTTACAATTACAATACCATTACAACAAGCATAGGTTAATCAGAATAATCCCGAAGCCCTCTGTGAACGGGAAAGATGTTCCGGCGCTGGCGCTGTTTGGGAGGGAGCAAGCTGGCATTTTATGGAGTGCCGCTCCCACCGGCACTCCACCCTCCCAAAGTCAAAAAGGTGTTCCGGCACTGGCATTGTTGGACAACAAGGGATGCCGCTCCCACCTGCTCCCTAATAGTCCTCCTCCAACAATAGAGTCCTCCAACAATAATGTTGACATTGCAGTCAACAGATGATAGGATTGTATATAAACATATTCCATACTGAACTCAGAATAGCTAATACCATTCTGAGAAACCTCAGGGCATCCTTTGTGGAATTCGAGTCTCAAGAGAAGCTATGTAGTGTCTAGATTTCAGAGACATAGCTATGTCAGTCTGGAGTATCAGTATGCAAAGGGATCTTGCAGCGGTGGAAGTTGCAGCATAAGCTATCTGAAGGAGTAGACCAAGTCTATGAAAGCTCATGCTATAACTTCATCCAGTCTGTTAGTCTCAAAGGTGCTATAAGATCCCTTTTGCATAGTGTCTAGACAGTAAGTACAGTGCTTTTGTTATACAGTACTAAAAGTTTATTGTGCATAATGGTGCAAAGGAGCTGTTAGCTTAAGAAAAAAGTTGCAAAAGAGAATGTGGGAGATTCATAGAACTTAATATGCCTACAGGTAGGATCTTTCTTGCACTGGGCCTCCAAGTCAGTAAACGCTTGGCATAAGCTATGCTTTCCAGAGTCATCTTTTTATTTCGACGCAGACTGAATCTCCTAATCACGAGGGTTTAAAAATTTTGGAAAATCAGCTTTTAAAATCTGAACCGTTCTTAGTGCAAAATGCTTCTCCTCTCCTCTGAAGTTCTTCACCCAGCTCCCAAACTAAGGACTCTTTCAGACGTGGGAAATTGGAAGTATAATCCAAGGGCAATCCAAACGCAATCATGGGGTTTCAGGTTATTGCGAATTAGAGCTTCTCATGCAATTTCAGGCAAAAGGGAAGTCACTCCGAATGCAATCATGGGTTTCACGTTATTGCGAATTAAAGCTTCTCACGCAATTTCAGGCAAGGAGGGGTCATTTTCGGGTAATGGGAAGTCATTCTGAATGCCTTCCAAATGCAATGGGGATTCATGTAAATTCGCTAAACAAGCGAATTCATGTGAATTCGCATTGGCTGCATTCGAAGTTGGGAGAAATTCCTCCCATGTGAAAGAGTCCTAAGTGAAAATCAGCAGTGCCTTCTACAGTACAGAGGAGTGGGCTGAAATGAAACTGAAGGCACTTTATTTTGGCTGGGGAGTGCATTAAGCCATTGCTTGGGAACAATGGCCAAGATCATTTGTTCTGGTAGTTTCAGCAGCTTTGCATGATTTATGAGATGTTTTTGTTCTTCTGCTTGTCACTGTTCTGATATGTACCCCCAGCCCCCAAGCCTTTCAGTTTTCCTTCTCTATTTCATCCTCTCCCCCTCCCCAACTCCCTTAATCACTTTGGAGTCTCACTGCCTTATGAAGTAATGGTATCTGTGACTTATTGAATTAACTGAATGGAATTGATCTTTGACACTGCCCTTGTGGTCTGCCGAATCTTGGGCTGCTAGGCTGCATAGTCAGAACTTGCCAAAATGCCAAACGACAGGAACCGGTCCTGAAAGCCTGCTAACAGTTCAAGATTGCAGTGGTTGAGATCTGGTTACCATTCCTCAGAACTACGTCGGTGAGCGAGGCTCATCGTAGCAAAGTGGCCAATCAATCAATATATATGGATCTCTCATCTTCTCTGAATCGGCCTTCTTTCGAATAGGTTCTTCTGATGTTCAAAGCAGGTCACTACTGCCACTGCCCACCCTTCATTCTTAATGTTTCACTCTCCAAAATTTAGCCAACTAGACAGACTATCAGCTCTTGACAGTAGAAGTAGCCCAGTTAGTCAGTTGCAACATAAAAAAAGGGGGGAGGAAGGTGGGAGGGTGTTGTGATCTATCACCATCTTGAAGTCTAATTGATTTGTATTTATTATTTTATTTTTCTTTATAATTACATTTTATATACAAAAACAATTAAAAAAGCTTCAAGATACTACATAGTATCAGAAAATATATTGACGTTTACGGATCCATACTTCTAAAATCACTTTAAAAACAATTCCCAAACACTATATCCATAATTTCAGAGTTCCAGTTAATGAAAAATTGCAGGTTGGGGACATAAGAATGCAGACACGATAATCTATAAGCAACTTATTTGTAATATGACATTTAAGAAACTGAACGATTTGGGGGTATATACTTCGAGGTAACAGGAAATAAAAAGAGAAAGTGATACAATTGATTTGTATTTTAGTATGAGGTTTCATTAGTATCACTCTACTTCTGAAGATGCACTCTAATGTTCACTCTGTCATTGCATCTAAGGGGCTGAAGGTTTCTTAAGGAATTGGAGAGACAGGAATATGTTTAATCTCAAAAGAAAATGAACCAGTAGAAAGGGACAGATTAATAATATGGAGAAGAGAAGAGAGAATGGCAGGGGCAACAGTAATTAAGAAGCAAGAAGGTGGAGGATCAAGAAAGCAGGTAGAAGAATTCAAAATCATCAACATTTTAGATATGTAGTTCATCTAACAAAATGTGGGGGGAGTAGAAATTGTAGAAGACACAGACATTTGATATTTTGGTAACGAAGAGGGTTCAGGAGCAGCGAGATCAGAATGGATAGTTTCAATTTTAGCATTTAAAAAATTGCAAAATCATCAGCAGAGAAGGAGGGTGAGACAAAGGGGAGGGCTTTAAAAGAGAATTAAAGTAGAAAAGAGACACTGCAGGTTCTGCACATTAGCATGACTCTATGAAGTATAGTATGTATATTTGGCCAAAGAAATAGCACAAGCTAAGGGTGAGGTTTGGTAGAAGGGACTGTACACATGTACACAGAGGCAAAACTATCAAGAGTTGAACATACAGTTGAGTTGAGTAAAGAAATAGCCGGATCCAAGGAACCAACAGAATTAGAGGAAAGACAGAGAAAAGACCAATGCTTGCAAAAAGGCCTCTGAATTAACAGAAGCTCTCAAAAGGAGCAGGCAACAGAGTACCGAGGACATGGATTATGTGCAAAAGAAATAAGATGAGACTCACACACAAACAAATAAATAAATAAATATTCCATAACTAAAAAGCAAGAGATAGAACATTTTTTTTACATGAGAACAAGATCAGGGCAACGGTCAATGCAGTGTGCAGGTGAATCAGAACAAAGCTGGAGCCCAACAGAAGATGATAAAAAAAGAAAGAAAATGTAAGACATACATGCATCATCTAACAGTCTTCTAGCACAGCAAAGATTACATGAGTACAAACAAAACAAACAAACAGCTTCATTTATATACCGCTTCATACCCTTAAGGAGTGTCTAAGCGGTTTACAACTGTAAGCTATTTGCCCCCCAACAATCTGGGTACTCATTTTAGCGACCTTGGAAGGATGCAAGCCTGAGTCGAGCTTGGGCCTTTTTGCTGGTCTTGAACGCGCCACCTTATGGTTTTGAGTGAGTGGCTGCAGTACAGGCATTTAACCACTGTGCCACCAGGTCTCCTTCAATACATTGAAGTGCATTGTGTGATTATTTTTTGAACTGCCAGAATGTTGGCATTAATATTTGAATTATAGCCAGCCCTTCTTCTCTGTCCCAGTTCCCCCCCCCCCCGGTGGATGCGAAAATGATGGGACCTCAAGTTCCATTGGTTCTAATGGTGGCATGACATGCATGTGGCCACATACAGATGCCACCATTGTGTGAATGGGGTGAGGCCATCTGCAGATACTCAAATCTGCAGATGACAAGTCCTCAGTTGGGGTGGGCAGACTGTAATTCCGCTCTAAAGGGATATTCTGTTTTAAAAAAGAAGTAAAGAAATGCAGTCCTGGTACCAGGTATGACCAATGATTATTCTGGTCAGGTGGATGGGGTGGAATCTGCTAACTGTCTAAGAACACAGTACTTTGGATAGTTTTTAGGAGAGAATCAATATGTAGGATACAATGCAATAGATATAATTAGCTGGTCCTGCGATTAATCAGATGCTTCTGTGTGTCCATGGCCATAGCTTCACAATTTCTTGCTGTAAATGAAATGCATTTTCTTATTCTGCTTTCTCGTATATTTTTCTGTGTGAAAGAGAAAGAGATAAAGAGGGGCATTCATGTTAGAGGATAAGTATTTGTCTGTTTTGTTTGTGTTTTATAGGATTCTCGTCTGCACAAGTGCAGGTACTGAGTGAAGAGCCCTGGTGGCACAGTGATTAAATGCCTGTACTGCAGCCACTCATAAACCACAAGGTTGTGAGTTCAATGCCAGCCAAAGGCTCAGGGTCAACTCAGCCTTGCATCCTTCCATGGTCACTAAAATAAGTACCCGGCTTGTTGGGAGCAGTTAGCTAACACATTGTAAACCACTTAGTGAGTGCTTAAGTGAACTGATAATCAATACAGAAATGTACTTGCTACTTACTAGTACAAATATTTTAATTTTGATTAATATTAATTTGTATTTTAATTTGTAGTTGTTTTTTGTTGTTGTGTTTTTAGGGTAGGGAAGGAGGTTGGGGGTAGAGGATTGTTCTGAATTTTAAATGCATAATGTATTTTATTCTTATTTTTTTTTCTGTAACCCGCCTTGATCCATAGGGAGAGGTGGGATATAAATAAAAATTGCTACTACTACTACTACTACTACTACTACTACTACTACAGACAGAAGGTTAAGCTGAATTTATTGCAAAGAGTCTTGGGTGAAAGATTTGGTATATGAAGTGTACATCCCCCATTGCTTGGACTAAATGTAGAGTCCTGTAACCATCTCTACTTGCATTGCCCGAAATACCAGCATAAGTAGTATTTTGAAAAGGCTATATATTGAGGCAGTGTGGTGTAGTGGTTTGACTGTTGGACTAAGACTAAGGTTTGATTCCGAGCTCAACCATGATCACATGCTCTCAGCCTCAGAGGAAGTCAGTGGCAAACCTCATCTGAACAAGTCGGAAATAACTTGAAAGCACACCACAACAACATACATTGATTTGTATATCCTTTTTCATTGCAGAAGATTGTAAATCTTAACATTGCAGAATGACTCAAGATGCCCAGTTGCTGTTAGACACTTTGGAAGCAGCGTGCTCATTTGTCATTCTTCATTGTGGTCCAAGGTCTCATTTTCTGCAACCTGATCACTGACCTCTGTTTGTCAGATGATAGCGGATGTGCAGTGAGACCCAAACTTCACAACTTCTCTCTCTTTTTCCTCAAAAGAAAATAAGAACCATTTTTGGTTATCTGACGCCAGCAGGAGAAAATGGGGCATTTGGGAAAATAACATATCAAAATAATGACTGTTTTACAAGGCGAATATTTTCCAGGTTCTCAGTGTTTGGAAGTTGGAGTCCATTCCGGGATTCACTTGTCATTATGAAAACAGAAACATATAATCATCATTTCTGAAAGTAAGCAGTAATGTTATAACTTATACAATGTCATTTTTCTGTTCCTGGCAAGTAAGGTTCCATCTCTGCTAACATAATACAAGTCCCCAAAGGGTTTATCTCTCCGTACAACCCATTTATTCCTCTGTTAAGTTAAGTTTCCTTTCTTAAATCATTTTTATTGAACAGATACAAAAACAGAAACAACATACAAACAGATTTTATTATATAAATCTAAAACTATATTCATACTACAAACAAAACATATCAAAATCTAACAACCAAACACAACCCCTATGAGTCTCATTTCCCGAAACAGTGGTTACAACCCCCTATATTCTATACTTCCTTTAAACAATGTATATACCTTTTCCTTCTGCTGTATGAAGAATCTCAATGCATTTTAGAAAACCTAAAATTGGTATATATCCTCCAATAGGATTGTAAAAAAGAAATCAGCATTTCCCAGTGGCTTTTGAATTTTATCCATGATTTCTCCCTGATCAAAATGGTCAAGTTCTCCATTTCAATGATTGTCACTATCTTAATCACCAATCTTCTTTTGGAATAACAGCTTCTTTCCATTTCTGAAGATAGACAATTCTTGCAGCTGTTATCATACGCTGCAAAGTTCTTGCATATGTCTTTTCTATTAGATTGTCCAACATTCCAAGTAGAAAAGTCTCTGGTTTCAACTTATTTTTTTTAAATGTCTTCCCAAATTTTGTGAATCAGAGTTCAATATGTGCTTTATCACATGCCCACCATATATTTATTAAGTTCCAGCATTTTATTTACATTTGTATTTCCATTATTTTTAAACATTTTTGAAAATCTATCTAGTGTGAAATATCATTTATACATTATTTTATATTAAAAAAAATATCTCAGGTCATAACTCAATGTGAATTTGAAACTTTTCCCTCACATTTCCCCCCATTGCTCCGTTAAAATTGGAGAACCAATATTTTGAGCCCATTTTACCATACAGTCCTTTACTTGTTTCCATTCAGTTTCTAACCACAACAAAACTTTATATATCTTTGCAGTCGATTGTTGCAAATATTACATAATTGAGTGGACATTATCCCATGGGAGGAATCTCTCTCAATTTTGAATGGAGCCAATTTGCAATTACGTGAATTTGCTAGTTTAGTGAATTTATGTGAATTCTAATTGCATTCAGAATGCGTTCAGAATGACTTCTCATTGCCTGAAATTGCATAAAATACTCTAATACGCAATAACGTAAAACCCGTGATTGCATGTGGAATGACTTCCCGTTGTCCGAAATTGCATGAGATACACTCATCCGCAATAACTTGAAACCCCATGATTGCATTTGGATTGCTAATGGATTATACTTCCAATTTCCGTCGTCTGATAACGTCCAGTGTCAAATTCAGATTTAGTTGTTTCAAACCCAGAAGTTCTTTTGTCTATTTTAAATTTCTTGTTTATCTATAAGCAAACTAGTTAATTACATAATGTTCAGACTTTTCTCTTGATTTCAGTCTATATTGTTCTTTTTGCATTACTGACAAATCTTTATATGTCAAACATTTCTCTTTCTCTCTTTAAAAAGTCTTCCATTAAAGAACACCAGAAAGGCAACTCTGAATAAAATCTATTCTTCTATCATATCCACAACAAAGATCTTCTGACATAATGATTATTAAAACTTGAATCGACTTCAGTTTTATTATAACATAAATAACTATGCAAATCTACATTTAAACCAGCACTTTCCAACTGCAGTAGTGTTTCATTTGAAAGGGTAATCCATTCTTTCAAAGAGACCAAACAATGTTATATAATATGATCTTAAACAGAGAGCAAAATGACATTTGCCATATATGGAGTGAGAAATACCAAGCTGGGTTCAGCAAATGAGGAGACACTAGGGATCATATTGCAAACATATGTGGGATAATGGAGCACACCATACAATTTCAAAAGAAAATCAGCCTATTCTGTATGCCATAGCATTTGATTGTGGTCTAATAAGAGCCCTAAAACCTTTTCACATGTACAGTTGTCAAGGTAGGTGTCACCCATCCTATATTTGTGCATTTCATTTTTTCCTGCATAAGTTAAAAACTGTTATGTTTTTAACTTCTTTTGTAATCCGCCCCGATTGCTTTGTTCAGAGGGGTGGACTAGAAATAAAATTTATTATTATTATTATTATTATTATTATTATTATTTCCTTGTTTTCCTTATTGATCCTTGTTGAAATTCATTCTGTAAACCTTTTGCCCAATTCCCCAGCCTGTTAAGGACCATGCCTTCTATTCCATCATCCAAATCATTTACAAAGATGTGCAACAATGGTCCCAGGAGCAAGCCCTGTGGCACCCCACTAGTCACTTCTCTTCAGGATGAAGAGGAATTATTTCTTCCCTGGAGACACTCTATATACTGGTAACAGATAGCTTGGAAACAGGCACCAATCCAAGAACCATGTTAAGTTTAATATTTGCTGTAAATGGCACTGCTTTAAGCTGTCTTTGACTAGTATAATAATAATGTAGAAACAACTATCTAGAACATTTTGCCCAGGTCCTCTAACTTTTATAGATCTCCACGCTGAATCTTCAAAGCCATGACATGCCTACCTTTAGATGAAGCATAGCCACTATCCTGAACAATAGATTAGAATTACATATTGGCAAATTCCAGAAGATTATTGAATATGCATCTAAAATATTTTCTGCATACTCCTCTCCTGAAATAAAGACATTTCATGTGACACATTATGACTAGGATTAGAACCTGTAGCTTAATCTTATCTCTGTCATTGCAGCTAAATGTCCACAGAAGACATTATTTCTACACATGTATGATTAAGATACACCAAATGCTAATTTGCGCACCTATACGTATGTGCTAGAGAGGATTAGCACATTGTCTTTCGTTTCATATTTAGGATATTTAGGATCAAAATGTTCAGTGCTTGTGTTATCTGAATGAAATGGCTGGTGGTTTCCGATGCCTTTAGCATTGTTCATTTATACCTTCTAGTAAAATTAAATTTTATCCTTAATTAATTTATAGGCATCTACATGGTGCAACTTTCTACCTACTGTTATCTGCCTAGGGCAGACTATAATTAACATAGTTTAGTCAAGTTTGTTAGATGCAAACTTGTCCACTGTGTATGATACCTGAGTGGAAAGGTACATACTTTGGACTCCCCAAGGCCACGAAAGTATTCTCTCAAGCAGGCGCTCCTAAGCACATTTTCACTTTTGACGCTTGAAGGAATTGGCAAAGACTGCTTAAGTGAACTATGATGTGATTACAAAATCTCTGTCTGTCACAGTGCTTTTCTTGAATGGCACATGCATTTCTTCTGCCTTCTACTCCACATCAAGAGTAATCATATTCATGTAAACTGAGGTCTGGCAGCCAATCATTTTGCTAGTTATTTCAAATCAGTATGTAAACTTTAGCCTTCGTATCTGCAACATGTGGTCATGGACATGTGGCTGCATTTTTCTCTCCCCATTTCCTTCCTTTTTGAATCTCTCCATAATCATGACAACCACTTTCAGCCCACAGAGCCTAGGTCCCTGTTCTTCCCCGCCAGCCGCCTTTTTAGGATCCTGTCTTTTTTTTTTTTTTTTTTTTGCTAGATCTCTTTATCTTAGGCCTTTCTGTCTGCTCAGCCCTGCACCTCATCCCAAAACAGCTCAGTCAGTGTTAACCAAAAGAGCCTTCTTTATGCTCCAATTGTCTGTGTAGTATCTGAGCAGTTCTGCTAATCTGTGTCAAAAGTGCCATCATTTCTGTTGCCATAAAATGGCTATATGCGTTACAACATAGAAATAAGGTATTCTACTTGAAGTATTCTACTTCATCCAATCTGGGCAACTAATTTGGACATTATGCAAAACATTCTCTCTCTCTCTCTCTCTCTCTCTCTCTCTTTGCAAGGTACTCAAATTATGCACATTCAGCCTATTTATTGTTAGATTTTTTCTTCCACTATGTTTCAACTTTTATGCCATTTTTAAATGGTTACAACTGATCTGTAAGACGTTTAGTATAATATTTAATGTGCTAGCCTTCGAATGGGGAGACCCCCTATTTCTGTTTGGCCACGGGATTTCCTATGTGACCTTGGCCCCTCACTAGCTTTCCACAAGCATGCCTTAAATACCTCTTGCTTCTTGTGCTCCATTGCTCGCAATGATCATACTCTCCATTCTCCTCCTGTCACCTCACCTCATGCCACCACCTTCTCTTGTCTCTTGCACTCTACTACTGGTACCACTTTCTGTGCCTTATCTTCTACTCCCTCCATTGCCTCACTTCCCACTTTCATAATGCCTCTTTCCATTGTTTTTTGTGGGTTTTTCAGGCCGTGTTTTGGAACAATTTATTCCTGATGTTTCGCCTGCATCCGTGGCTGGCATCTTCAGAGAATGCTGGTATGGAAGTGTGTGGGGTATATATACTTGTGAAACCCTTGTTTGGGAGGAAGTGGTTTACATGTTAATCTGTGTATTGTTCTGTTGTTGAATGGCAAGGTCTCAGGGTGTCTATTTAGTTATTGATCCATTGTCTGCTGGGAATTCTCCTGGCCCTGGATGGTTTTCATTTGCACTTGCTGGGTCTTGATTTTGGTGTTTTTCAGGAGTGGTAGCCATACTTTACTTTCAGGGTTTCTTCTTTCCCGTTGAAGTTGTCTAGGTGCTTGTGGATTTCAATGGCTTCCCTGTGCATTCTGGCCTGATAGCTGTTGGCATGGTCCAGAATTTCAGTGTTTTCAAACAGCATTTTATGCCCAGGTTCTGCTACTGCTCTTTCTATTGCTACCTCTTTCCATTGCTTTTTACATGGCACGGGTCTCACAGTTCCTTTCCCTTCCTTTCTACTGCCTCCATCAACTCACCTCTTTTTTTGGGCTTTATTTTAGGCTTACTCTCCCTTCCTTTGGGTCTGAAAGCAACAGGTTATTCATTGCAGAACATAATGGCTTGAGGGACAATGACTCTGGAGACCAGTGTTCACTTTTCAGCTCAGCCATAAAACGCACTGGGTGACCTTGGGCAAGTCACATTCTCTCAGCCTTAGAAATGGCAAACCACCCCGGAACAGATCTTGCCGTAAAAACTCCATGACTTGAAATCTTGCTAAGAAAACTCTAAATTTTGCCACGAAAACTCCATGACATGAAAGCACACAATGACAATAAATTTCACAAAGGAGTGCCTCCAACAATTTTCCTCATATCTTAACTCCTACTAGGACTAGAGACATACTTACCTTTTGTATTCTCAGTGGTTTCCACAGTTTTTGTTTGAGAAATGAGGTTTTGACATGCAGGCTGCCCCTCCATGAATTGTTTCTTTCTAACCTTTTGCCCGATACTTTGCATGTTAACTGCAGACTTTACATTCTGCTCAGACCTAATGTCCTAGAAGGCTTCCTGCATTTAAAATGAAATACATGAATCACACCACAGAATTTTTGTTTCTGTAGTGTATATAGAGCCAGCATGGTGGTTTGAGTGTTGGACTCTGGAGACGAGGTTTCAGTTCCCATGTGGCCCTGAATTCAATTCAATTCCTGTGTGGCCACTCTCTCAGCCTCAGGGGAAGGCAATGGCAAACCTCCTCAGAACAAATCTTGCTAAGAAAACCCATGATAAATTCACCTTAGGGTTGCCGTAAATTGGAAATGACTCGAAGGCACACAACACACACAACACATAGTGTGAATACTTTAGCTTACAAGCACCTCAGAAGATACCTGAGAAAGAAAATAGAAACAACAAAGGCTCCTTTGCAGACATAGGTTTGTCTCTAGTGAAGTGGACCCTGGTCTGTATAACATTTCTGGCATTATAACTTTTAAAATGCATTACACCTTGTCATCGCTAGTATGATTTTGGCACAGTGACCTCGAATGTCTATCTTTCATAGGATTAAGGATATGAACAGCAACAACTCCGGCTCTCTAAAAGCCAGGGATACAATGAAAGGAGAACAGACAGGACATATTCCCCCTTCCATGTTGATGTTGATGTTAATGTGTGTGTATGTGTGTTGTATGATGAGATGGAGAAAATTGTAATATGATGGCCATTTGCCTAGTTGCACGAATAACAAAGACAGGAAACAGAATATCTCTACCTAAGCTCCCAGGGACAATAGAGACCCCCAGAATAACCGTGTTTCCGTGATTAATGAGCATTGGCCTTCGTACAAGCAATGAAATTTGTCTCCTCTCCTAGCAGAAGGATTGTTGTCCAAAAGGGATAGTGGTATCTCAGAGAGACTCAGAATAAAAGAGAACTGGCAGAGATATCCGAGGAACAAATATTTGTGGCACAACCTGCCTTTCCTCCCAAGCCAAGCTGGTCTCCTCAATTGTCTCCAATCAAATGAGGCATTTGTTCCAAATGGAATCAGTTTGCAGTGGCTTGGAGTGCAAGGAATGAAGGACAGGAATCAGTGGCTTTTGATATCTTGGGGAGGTCTCCTGGATTTAACTCAAGCTTGGCGTTGTGGCAGTGGCTCAGGCTCCTGCCCCATTTGCACACTGTGCGACTCGCAGCCTAAGCTATCGACTTGAGCAAGCCGCCTCCTTCATAGCCTTCCCCTTCTCTTGACTTGCACAGTGGCACCGCCAGGATTTCTAGCTCCAAGTGTTCAGACATCTTGTGAGTTCCTGCATTTGCAAATGTGTTCAAAAGCTAACGTTTATCCTTGGAATATTGCTATACTTTATGTTTCCACCCATCCTAGGACACATTCTCACTTCAGAACTATTGCAGTACATGTAGTCAGCCCTCCTTATCCGTCTTATCACCCCTCTAGATGCTTTTTAAAAAGGCTGTCAAGATGGATCTCTTCCGGCAGGCCTTCCCAGACTGAGTTCTCAAGGAAAGAAGACACTGCCTTAAATCCGCCAGAAGAGATCTTTCTTATCACCTCTCTATAGACGCCTTTAAAAAGGCTGTCAAGACGGATCTCCTCTGGCAGGTCATTCTGCAATTTTGGAGTGGCAAATAAAAAAGTCCTCTGGGAAGTTGCAGCCAGTCTGGTCTTCTGAGGCTGTAATAGGTTCTTCAAGACCTGAGCAGGGCAGTTGATGGTCAGGATGACTTGACAGGTCTCCCATTCATAGGGTTACCATAAGTTGAAGGCTACTTGACTGCAGTTAACAACAACAAACCAAGAGGATGCCAGCCTGAGATGGATCTCTGTCTTGTCTGTTTGCCCACCTATCCATCTATGGCTATTTTCTTCCTCACCTTAAAAAAAAAGACTCAGAAAATTCATGCACAGAATTTTAGTTACCTGGGATATTTGGAATAGGTTTTTAGAGACATGTACTTTCACGGGTGTTGTTGCAACGGAGCCTTGAAAGCTTGCAACAAGTATGTTGTGCATTTTGGTTGGCCAATAAAGGTATCACTGTTGGATTTTTGTTTGTATTTGTTAAATGGCCAACACAGCTACCCTGGCATGTTTGTTGTAGTGATTAGCCTAGTTTCAGTAGCCACTTTGAATTATTCTTTTACAGAAAACTGGGGTACAAATAAGTTTTACTTATTTATAGTAATGTCACACCCCTCCTCAACAGTGAAGTTCACTGAGTGATTGTGCTATTATTTCACTCAACATAACCTGCCTCAGATGGTAGTTATGAAGATATAATGGGTGCGTGGCAGAAATGGGAGAATGTAAATGTAATAATTAAATTATATTGAAGGGGAAAGAGTTTTCTGGAATGTGTATGGAGTACTTCTCAACTGATTCATCTGCCTTCTCATTCCAATCTATATCTTTATAACTGGTGACTCTGATTCAAGTGTAGAATACCTGTTTTTCATATCTCAGACCTTTCTACCATGCTCACCAGTCTATTCACTGCAGTTCTCCTGAGAACTGTCACAGATTCTGGAAGTGATGTTCCTTTGAATTCCACTGAATGGGCTCTTCCTCTAGTTCCTGAAGAAGTTTCCACAGCCGACTGTATTTAATGAATCAATTTATATGTGTGGGTCACTTTGACTTGTTGCTCAGTCTTGATTCCGTTGTGTTCCTTTTCGGTTTTAAAAATAAATGTTGCAGGCTAATTATAGAGTATTTAAAGCTCCTCCGACAAAATAACATACCCGTGTACTGTAATTCTGACTGCAGCCTCAATTAGGAGCGATTCCCAGTGCAATCATAAAGCGTCTTTTACAAAAACAAATAACCAAAGCAAGCCACAGCCAAAGCCTGACAGCATCCTTCAACATGCTTTTAAAATCAGAGGGCGTGTGCATGCATATATGCCCATACCCAAGTATTATATATGAGATGAAGGAACTGCAGTAACAGCTACAAAAAGGTGAAGAGGATTTTACTGGGAACTTTGACCAAGGTGCAGAGGGGGAGGGAAGTGACAACAAACTGAAGGGTCTTGTTTTGGAGAAATGTAAGACCGGAAAAAAAAAAGGACAGGATTAGCAGTGGTGAGCTGGATGTGCGGCAACATCTTTGCCTAAGTAGTACGCGAAGCATATTGTCAGCCTCCAGAAGAGAGGTATGTCTCTCTAGCTAGGCTAGGAGCAGTTTTCCAGCCAACCCAGGAAGGGAGGGGCATGCTGCTATTTCACTGTGGATCTGAGTGAGAACAGTAGAGAGCTGGAATGTCTGTCCCTTGTAACCCTGGGTTGCACCGATTCCAGTCAGTCTGGTGCCGAGATTCGGGTTTCACTGTGGACTTTAAAAACCAGCCATATTTAGCATGTGCTTCTCTGGCCCTGTCGGGGAGGGGGAAACCCACAGCACAACTAATAAAAAAAATAGCCAAACAAAAACAATGTAATTAAAGGGAACTATGTGTTCCCATAGCAAGAACATTTGCCCAACATTTCCTCACTTCGATAGTTAATGTGAAGCAGCAATTAGGGGTTTGGCGGTGAGGAATGCATTGGGGAAAACCCGCTGAGCCTCTCCAGTATCTAATTTGTGGGAAAGGGAAGGAGACAGTCCCTCAAGCAATACAGCCGGATTCTCCTAGCAAGGATGGCATGCCGTCCAACCATACCTATTAAATAGGTACATTGCTTTCCCTCCAAGCATACCAGCTGTTCGTTTGTGCCAACCTCATAGCACTAATATTGGAGCATAACCTCTAAATGTACCTACTAAACTGGCAGCGTACCAGCATCCTTCTATTTTATTTTATTTTATTTTCAGTTGTAGGTCTGACAGTGTTACTAATACATACTGAAAGTTTGTTGAGGAAGTTATCCTGGGATTTTAGGTTTGCGTGACGCACTGAAAACTACAGCTTGTAGTCTATAAATGTGGAGAGCACATGAAGCGAAGGTGGCCAAAAATTCTGCAATGGGGTGTGCCAGCCACCAGGCTCCATGGGGGAAATATATCTTGCCCACTGAATGTCAAATGAAATTAGGTGCACCGTAAAATGCCAGTGTGCATTGCTCCCTGTGTAGAAAGGAACTACTACCATACTTTTCTTCTTTCCTAGCTTGTTTTACTATTAAATAATTTGTATTATTGATTAAATTAATAGACTGCTAAGAGTGAAGGTATGTATTTCTTCTACCACCACTCCCCCCTGCCCGCCCGCCACTTTAAACAATTTCTAAAATTGCTGGCTGAAAAGTAGTGGTCCCAGGTTTTCCGTTACAAAAAATTGTCTAGAATACTACAGTCTAATAACAAGCCACAGTCTTTTATCCTGCAAGTAGGCCAAATAGCTTGGAGCAAAAGCAGAGTTACAATTCAGGGAGAGAATAAGAGACCAAACAAAGGTAATCATGTAAACAGCTTGTAAAACTTGTGGCCTCATTTAAAGCCAGGTATTGCTGCCCAATTGTCCCAGTCTTTTTCTCTTCCAGGAAAGGAAGCCTTGGGCACCGTGAATTAGTCTTTGGCCAAGGAGGGCTGTGCCTGGGAATCCCAGCAATTCCCTGTGGATTCCAAAGACCTGGATGAGGGCAAAGATGCAAGAAGAGACAACAAGTCCTTGCAGCTTATATACGTTGAATGATCAAATAAAATAGGTTTTATTCTCTTCACTCCAGAGAAGTAAATATCTGCTAAAAGAAAAAAAAAAGGCTTATGGGTCAGGCAGACTGGCGTTCACAGGCAAGGATTAAGAAAATGGAGAGAAATGCTTGATGGGTTATGTTTATACATGTATAAAGAAACCACAGATGACAGATCTGTCAGGTTTCCCAGATACCTCCAAGATTTCTCCCAGTAGAAGGATTCCTTAAAATCCTCATTCAGAATTGTGAAATTATGGGAACCTTTCCCCCTCCCTCCCTTTTCCCTTGTTGTTATGTGCCTTCAAGTCATTTCTGACTTATGGCAATCCTAGGGCAAAGCTATTCTTGGCAGAAATTGTTCAGAGGGAGTTGGCCTTGCCATCCTCTCAGGCTGAGAGAGTGACTTGCCAAAGGTCACACAATAGGTTTCCATGTCCAAGTGGAGATTCAAATCCTATTCTTCCAGTGTGCTTGTCCCACACTCAAATCCACCATTTCACCCTTTTACTGTTGCTGGTTAAAACTGTACCTCTTTAAAAACAATGTGTGGCATTCTGAAAACAAGGCAAACAAACCAATGAAGAACATCTTTATTTACTTCTACGCTCATCTCATAATGCAATCACATAACTTGGTGGAAAAAGAAAGAATTGCCAACGGTGAAGGAATCCGACTTTCCTCCAAAGGGCTTGCTCTTTTATTGGAAATTCCCATTACTCATAGATAGGGAGTAGATCCCATTACGTTGCGTTTTCTCTACACTTGCAGACCTGTGAGATGCGAGAGTTGGGCCCTTTTTACATTTGTATAGAACACAAATGATTTGTCTCTTCAGCCGCAGATTTCTCTGTGAAGACCACCCGTAAGAGTAACAATGAAGACTAACAATGTACTGATGCTGCTAATGGTGCCAAAAGGCAGCCGACACTTGTAGAGGCAGAACGCCGGTGGTCTCCGCATGCCTGCACAATGGATTCCAGCATGGTGAAACTGATGCAGACCTTGGTTAGAGGAATTTGTTCCATTTAAGAACTGGTTGCTGCAGACAGTTTACCTTGTTTAACTGAAAGAGGTTTCAGTTTCATACCAGTAGTAACATTTTGCCATGGAGATTGCACTACTGTCTAAAGGAGACAAGAACTGAGATGACAATTGTCCCCTTAGTCCCTTGTTTAACCTTGAATCCATATTACTAGTGTATGCACAGTCACCGTAAGCAGATATATTGCGAGATTCTCGGGAACCATATAATTCATGCAGCTTCTGTGATCTTAGAGGTATTTTATGCCCTGCATGTGCCTCTCCAATTACTCCATTATCTGATATAAAGAGATGTAAGCCTTTTCATAATAGAATTCCCCCCACAATGAGTGATGCTAAGATTACTACTCATTCTATAGTAGACCTTATTTTTTAAAAAAACAACCCAACCAAAACAAACCTACAGACTGTTGTTTGGCTCCTGCTGACTTTGTGGTTAACTACAGGGCCTCTTCTCCTGAAGCTCTGCTGGCATCATTAAAGATGCAGGAGAACAAACAAAAATGTTTTTGGCGTGAGTAGAACCTCTATAAGTTTAAGTTGTTGTTGCAAGACCAAACAGGCATGTTAAAATCGGCTCTGTTCAAAACAAGACGCTTTGCCAAAGGACAAGAAGAATAGGCCAGATTTTCAGCCGAATGTCAAGCCTAGCTTCTCACGGGTACGCATAGATTTTCTGTACCCACAGTACAGGTTTTCAAGTCAACATCCCCATTGATCATCTTTTGGTTCAGCAGAAACAGTCAAAGCCATATTTAGCTAACACTGTAAGGATTTCACAGAGGTAGTAGAACACAGAGTCAAGACAGATTTTCATTTAGGGGAAAAAAATCCCTTTTCCTTTCGAAAGCATCGATGTCACAAATAACTGATAATTGAAAGATTAATTACAATATACAAATTACAGAAATAATTACAAGGTAGTAAACAAACAAACAAAATGGCAGAAGTAATAAGCAGTCGCAAGTAAGCCTTCCAAAGAAGTTAGTGAACAAAGCAAAGTGAAGAAGGCCTTTGCTCAATGCAAACGGAGCAGGGTTTAATGCAACTTGGTTTCCTTGAGCAAAGCCCTTCTTTTCCTATTGAGCTTCAAACTAAGTTGGTGTGTGTCTCTATTGAGCAGTAGTCTAGTTTTGCTCTAAATAGAGGCTAGTTGTATTTGCTGTATTGTTTTAAAAAATAACAAATTATAGGATGGGTTTTCAGGACTTCCTTGTGTATTATGGGTGAGCGGGCTGTAGTCCGTGCAGTAGCTGTAGTCCATGAAAGCTGATGCTGTAAATACTGTAAATATGTTTCTAAGGTGACATGAGACCTCTTTGGTTTTACTGCAGCAGGCTAAAATGGCTACCCTTTGGATTGCTTATTGTTTATAAAAATTCTTGTCTTGAGCATTGAGTTTATGAACAGAGAGAATGATCAATATAAACAGAAACATGGATGTAGTGATTGTATGCTTTGGCTGACGTTCTCTTTTGTTTCTCACTAAAACCCACAACCTAATGAAGATCAACTACCAATAAACACAATGGACCTTGTGGAGTCGAAGGCTTTCATGACCGGCATGCATAGTTTTTTGTGGAGCTTTCGAGCTATGTGGCCATGTTCTAGAAGAGTTCCTTTCTGATGTTTCTCCAGCATCTGTGCTAATTGGTGCTCATTATCTGCTGGAAATCCTCTGGCCTTAGCAGACATTAATCCTTGTTTGTATATCCTCCCACCCTGAGGTCTGCCATTAGCAACAGAACAATACATTTGCAAATTACTCCTTCTTTCCCAGGGTCACACAGGATATATATATCCAATCCTTTTCCAGGCTATCATTCTCTGAAGATGCCTGCCACAGATGCTGGTGAAACATCAGAAAGGAGCTCTTCTAGAACATGGCCACATAGCCCGAAAGCTCCACAAAAAACTATGGACTTTCACTGTAAGGCTGGAGGCACCATCAAGGAGAGATATGGAGCTCACTCAAAGATTACACAGTTCTGCAGGACATCCACATCCAGTGCTTCATCTCCATGAAAGAAACTTCTCAGAAGTAAAGCCCCCTCTCCTCCATCTCTTAGTCTTCAGCAAGTATGCACTAGTTCTGGACTCAGTTTAGTTTGGAAACATGTCATATAGAGAAGCATAATTCACCCATGTGGTTCCTCCTTCACAGAGGTCTTAGATGGAATTGCTACTCAGATGCCTGCCTGCTCAGAAAGTTCAAAATGTCTTTGGTCCCTCCCTACAGTATTGTTGGTGTAAACAAGCAGATGCACAGGTAAAGCAATCTCCGATGCCTTCAGAACTACCGGCGACCTTGGAGCTGTTCGGCTTTATCAGGAATTCCTCCTGCCCGCTGCTGATGAAACAGACTGGAGCCAAATCTCTCTCCTCAGAGGTGTTTATTCTTAAAGTTGCTATATTTACAAGTATATACACGCCCGTCCAACAAAACTCTCCAACCATCTATCCACTCCGACTACCCAACAACCCACACTGCGGTGTGCAGGCTATTTATAGATTTGTGCCATGTGGTCACAAACCCATCCTCTTCTGGTGACTCTTTCCTTGTGCCACCAACAATGTTGTCCCCTCAGACAGGAAGACTTTTGATGTTACCCAGGCTTACGTGCAATCAAGCACATATCTGACCTTGAACACTGTCTGCTGTTCCAGCCTTCAGCTGCAGACAATTATGCCCAAGATTCCTGGTTTCCTTTTGTGCACATCTGTACATTTCATAGTTGAGCCTCAGTGCCTAACAAGTATGTGGGGGGGGGGGGAGGGGTTTAAGAGATCAGGATATGGCCATTGTAACCTTGCAACTCCAAATAGTATTCTGAATATTTGGTTCCCCTGTCCCTTGAATATATATCCTTATATATCCCTTATATGCCATAATTTTAAAATCAATATTTATGCAATGCCCTCAAGATCCTTCTGGAAGACCTTCTAAATTTAATCTCAAAATTAACATGCCATTCCTGACAACTCGGTCAATTAATTGCATAAGGGACTTAAGTAAATTTGAATAGCACACTTGTGGCTTCACTCTGAGCCAAGATGTCTACCACACAATCTCAGCTGAAGTGTGAGAACACAAACACTTAGGGGTAATTGATGCTAAATCTCTAGCAATTCTCACCTCATTAGAGAGGTGTGAATTAATTCCTAGCTACCTGCCCAACTGTGTTGTATATACATTTGCATTCCTACTCTTCATTTCCTCCACTTTCTGATGTGACTGAGATACTGAGTGACCACATGAAATCTAGTTTGTGCTTATGGTCCTGAATTTAGAAGGCCCAGGATGAAGGCCGTTCATTTCGAAATGTCCTGATCTACCTAGTTTATTTATTGATGTGCTACTATGCCTTCAGTCCTCATCTGTGGATAAATCCCTTTGCTGATGGTTCACATAAAATTGTAAAGAGAGTAGCCCTTCTTTAACTGATCTTACTTTACTGTTATCTCTTGATTTTCCCCCTTTCTCTTCCTTTTCATAGGATGTATATGGCATCATTTAGTGCTGATATTGGTATTGGTAAACTCTTCTAGGGTTTCATTGGTTTTGTATCACTTGACTTGCGCTTCCTTGTTTGGTGGCCAGAAGAACATGGCAATCCTTAAAAATATATTCGGGGTAGCCATGTTGTCCTTACAGTAAAGTATAATAAAATCCAAAATGCACAAAAAATCAATACCTTTATTGGGACAACCAGAATATATATATATATATATATATACACATACTGCAAGCTTTTAAGGCACCACTGGTTTCTTTGTCAGTCAAATGTTTCCTTAATACCTTGATATACATCAGGCTATATCTTGCAATACTATATCTTACAGTAAATTAACTTGAACGTTAGTTACCCCATGGATCAGAAGGAAAGAAGAATGGTCAGCAGGTTTAATGAGTCTCCAGCACATCTTACAAGGTACACAACTTATATGTGTGTATACTTGTGAAGTTCTGAATTCCAAACTGAGAAGGAAATCATCCACAACTAGAGGATACTGTGCCACTCTCCATGATTGCTGTCATCATCCTTTGATCCCTTAACCATCATTTCAACATATTCCTCCAACTTTAGAAGCTAGTTAGGTGCTAACTAGAAATAGAGCTTTCTCTGTCGCAGGTCCCCAGCTGTCAAAATTTCTCCTTTAAAAGTTCTTTTCACACTTTACTCTGTCTTTTTACGCACAAAGTTAAAACTGTTCCTCTATTCCATTCTGAGTATTTAGCAAATGACATTCTTTGTTTGTCTAGTGTTTGGGGGGTTTGGGTTTGGTTTGTTTGTTGTTATTGCTGTTACTACTTTTTAAACTATGTTGTGTGCTTTGGATTGTTTTTCAGATTATTTTAATCTAAACCTTTTCTGTAAATAGTTTTGCTGCTTTTATAAACTGCCTTAAAGGCTTGGGTTTGTGAAACGGTTATGCTGCAGATGCAAAAGCTCCTACCCTCCCTTTTGATGCAAAAAACTTGTTTTTGAGATGATTCCACCCTTCCAAATTCACATGGGAAGAATCTTCCCAAGCATGTGGCCAAAAGTATTTATCATATATTTAACATTTGTTCTTATGTCTTTCCCTTGACATGGCAAATACTAACTTTTGACAGTGAAGATTCAGAAAAAGTACTTCCCATGCAATTTGAAAGAGTGAAATAATCTTACATTGATTTTATTATTCCCAAGGCAACACGGTGGGATCAGACCTGAAAGCAGCAAGGAGATGAAAGCTCATTGCTGTTCATTACAGATACAGGATTTTTTATTTTCTCAATGCTCAATGAGCTCTGAAATTTGGCACCTGCTCCACAGAGGTGTGAGTATTTGCAGACACTTCATTTGCAAAAGAAGTAATGGGGTGGGCACTTCAGAAATTCAGTGTTTAGGATGTTGTTGTTGTTTGGATTAAGTAATAAAAGTAACAGTGTCTCAGTCATTCATTTTAATTGTGTCTGTCTCAGTCAAGGCAATTTGAATTATTCCACTTGGCTGCAGGTGGGGAAGGGGGAATTCTATCCCTGATAATTTTTAGCATAGTTTTTGTGGGTTTTTCAGGCTATGTGGTTGTGTTCTGGAATAGTTTATTCCTGATGTTTCACCAGCCTCTGTCATTTTCAGAGAATGCTGGCATGGAAGAGAGTGGAGTATATATACTTGGTTGCAAGGAAGTGATTTACATATTAATCTGTGTGTAAGGCCTCAGAGTGTCTATTTAATTAGTGATCCATTGTCTGCTGGGAAAACCCCTGACCCTGGAAGGTTTTCATTTCCACTTGCTGGGTCTTGATTTTGTTGTTTTTTCAGGACTGTTAGCCAAACTTTGTTTACTTTAAGGGTTTCTTCGTTCCTCTTGAATTTCTCTAGGTATTTTCTGGATTTCAGTGGCTTCCCTGTACATTCTGACCTGATAGTTGTTGGCATGGTCCAGAATTTCAATGTTTTCAAACAGCATTTTATGCCCAGGATGTTTCTTGTTCTGCTACTGCTGATTTTTCTGGCTGACCCAGTCTGCAGTGGCTCTCATGTTCCTTGATACGTGTTTGAATACTGCATTTGGTGGTCCCTATGTAGACTTGTCCACAGCTGCATAATATGTGGTAAAGGCCTGCAGCTGTGAGAGAGTCTTTCCTGTCCTTCACTGAGCACAGCATTTGCTGGTTTTTCTTGGTCAGTTTGGTCATTTGGAGGTTGTGTCTCCTCACCAGTTTCCCTATTCTGTCTGTGACTCCTTTAATGTATGGTAAAAATACCTTCCCTTTGGGTGGGTGGTTGTCTTCAGTCCTCTGGGGTTTTTTTTTGGGGGGGGGGTCTGGCAACCCTTCTGATGTCCGAGCTGGAATAAGCATTAGCTCATAGAACCCAGTCTAGATGCTTCAATTCATCTTCCAAGAAGTGGGGTTCACAGATTCTTTTTACCAGTGTTTTTATTGTGTTTCTTTTTTTGCCCTGGGCAATGGTTGGAGTTCTTGTGTAGTTATCTGTCCATGTGTGTAGGTTTTCTGTATACTGTTTGGCCCAAATGTTGGTTCAGTTTGTGGATGACCAGAACATCCAAGAATGGCAATGTTCTTTCCTTTTCTTTTTCCATTGTGAATTGGATGTTTGGGTAGATGTTGTTCAGATGGTTCAGAAACATAGCCAGATCTTCTCCATGGCTCCAAATGGTGAAAATGTCATCCACATATCGGAACCATGTTGTGGGCTTTTTCGGTACTGTTTCCAGGGCTTACTTTTCAAAGTGTTCCAGGTAAAAATTGGCTATCACCGGGTTCAGAGAGCTTCCTGTGGCTACCCCATCTCTCTGGTCATAGAATCCATTGTCCCACTGGGAATAGTTTGTGGTGAGGCAATGTTTAAACAGGGCTGTGATGTCTTCTGGAAAAATTTGTCAGATGAGTGCCGTGGTATACGTTATAAGGACTTTGGTGAACATGGAGACCACGTAAAAGCTGATTAGCATGTCTCCCGGTTTGAGTTCAAGATTGTTGAATTTTTTTAATGTAGTGGTGGGTTTTCCCTATATGGGTTTGTAATTGTGTGGCCAGAAACTTGGCCAAGTCATATGTGGGGGATCCAATGGCACTCAGTATGGGTCAGAGTGGAATGAAATCTTCGTGGATCTTGGGAAGTCCATACAGTTGATACAGTCTTGTTGAGTCCATACAGTCTTGGTGAAATATCCTCAGATTTGGATAAACTTTGGTGTATGGTTGGCTGAATGATCAAGGTGTTCATTTTCCTGGTAATTTTGTTGGTCGGGTCTCGTTTCAGTTTTTTGTATATTGCAGGATCCACGAGTTCCTTGGGTTTTTTTGTTTTGTTTTGTTTTGTTTTTTGGTTGTATTGTTCTGTTTCCATGATTACCATGGCATTGCCTTTGTCTGCCGGGAGAATGATGATTTCTGGGTCTGAATTGAGATCCTTGATGGCTTTTCTTTCTTTTTTGGTTATGTTGCTGGATGGTGGTTTTGTCTTGCACAGAATCCTTGCCATTTCTTCTCTTATCTCTTTCCCTTCCTCCACCATCTCCTGAAATTACCTTACAAACCCATAACACATACAAACACACACACACACACACACAGAGCTTAATTACAAAGGAATTGTCCTTTTTTCATTCTACACAAGCTCATCTTCATTTTTAGGGAGATGTATTAATCTTCTTAACCCATCCCAAGAGAATGCCTAGCAGGAGCCAATTTCCCTGTGTTTCAAAAAAAGAAGCAACATCATAAAGGGTAAAATGGTTACTGTAATTTTGCAGCCCACATCATCTCAGATAAAATCAGAGTAACTGAGCGAATTACGTGGGGATTCTATTAATACCCCCTGTAGGGCTGCCTTCACAAACATAATCATTAGAGTTGGCGCTTCTTCAGCATTTACTGAAGTTATTTCATGTTAACTATAATTTACTGATGCATATCCCTGCCCAGAAAACCAGTTCATTCCCTGTATATCTTAGTTCATTCCAATTAGTCTGACAGGTTGTCAGGTGATACAAATTGCCATTCACTCAGTGCGCTTAATTATTGAGAGAGATGTGATACATTGTTTTCCCTAAAGGAGAGACAACACAAACTCTAAAAATCCATTTTAGGGTAATATACGTTTCTTAAGCCAACCAAGATCCATTGGGCTCAACATCATAATTTCAAAGTGGCTGCATGATGGATCCAGGAAGCAAAATGTGCACCTCTAAGGATTTGCACTGTGAATTATAGTGGTTGGAGCTTTTGTCAGCAAGATCAATAAAACATCTGTTAAGGCAGGAATTCTGGTGGTGGGGTTGCACACAGGCTCACCACAGATTTCCAGAAACACACTTTTGGTGCAACCCTCTGTGTTTTGTACAAGACCCCCAGATTTTCTGCACAAAAAGTCCCCCCCCCCCCCCCGGATGCAGTGCCCATTGACCAAAACTTTACAATGCATTAAGGAAAACAATGTGCAGTCGAAGGCTTTCATGGCTGGCATCCATAGTTGTTTTTAGGGCTTTCGGGCTATGTGGCCATGTTCTAGAACAGTTCCTTTCTGACGTTTCGCCAGCATCTGTGGCTGGCATCTTCAGAGAAGATGCCAGACACAGATGCTGGTGAAACATCAGAAAGGAACTCTTCTAGAACATGGCCACATAGCCTGAAAGAGCTACAAAAAACAATGTGCGTTTCTGCACAGAATGATTTCCTGAAGCTCTGCTGTGTGTGAATACTGGGCTACGAAGGCACAGAATTCGTAGCTCTGCATATTTTTCCTGACTGGGTTTCCCAAACCATTTTGCATTATTATTATTATTATTATTATTATTTCCAGGAAAGGAATAACAGTGAATATTCTGCCACTCCCTTGTAGGCATGGAGCTACTTTTAGTCCAGCAGTCCCCCTCCCACACACACACCATATAATGGTTGACTCTGATTTGTCTCCTTAGTCTGAGCAACATGTTCATTGAAGACAAAATTGCTGACCAACTATTTGGGAGTTAAGTGGAAGAAGCTATTTCTAAACGCACCCTCTCCCATTAAAAAAAATAGCAAACAGACTACTGGCTCGGCTGCCTCCAGGCCGCCAGCCCTGACAGCTATTTCAGTCAGTGTCCTGATCTGTGAGGAGGAAGTATTCATAGTGTGGAGTTAAGGGTTAGACGAAGGCATAATGCATGCGTGCTCTAGATATTTGTGGTTTTCAACTAGAGTTGATTCAATAAAGAAATAACTTTTCCCCCCCTATGAGTCCTAAATTTTTCTGTTCGTATTTTCCCCTCTCTGAGCGAGTCATGTCAGTTCACAACCTAGACTTGCGTCTGTGCACAGTCCTTCTCTGTTAACATTTCAGACAAATCTAATTAGAGCAAAGTAATTGTTCACAGCTTAGGTTAATTAGTATTTGTGGATGGTGGGTTGGCCTCCTAGGGAGTGCGACCCAACACATTGCTTGGCCTCTATCAGGCTCCTCTGCGGTTTGAAAACTATTCTAGCCGATGCAGAGAGAATATCGGGGTGATTCTTTGCAAGATCGAAGGTGAGGGGGCTGCAGGGGTGCTAACTGCACAATACTGTGCTCTCCCCCCCCCCGCCACTTTATGGAATCAGGTTCACATCTGCTTTCACACTTTCAGTTAAGCTGTTTTGATTTACGAAGGGGTTGGTTTACAAAATCGTAGCATTGAAAGTGGGGCATCGAGACCAACCCTCTCTTTAGTGCAAAAAATCCAGCTCGGGCATCTGCAGCAAGCAGCAATCTAGCATCTTTTTAAAGACACACAGAGTAGGAGACCTCACCATCTCCCACTCGACTGGGTCCGTTGCCAAACTGCTCTCACTGTCAAGAAGTTCCCTCTAATCTTCAGTTGAAACCTACCTTCTTGTAACTTAAAACTTGGACCTTTATCGAATGGTTTTATCTTAACTAGACCTTTATTAGGAGTTTATCAAATGCACCTGCTGTTCCTCCACAATCATCCTAGTCTAATAATAAAAGCATACCGGGTTTGCATCAATCTTTATCACTCGTTCTCTGCAATAGAACTTTATTGCTGCATTGGTGATCTGAGTTCTGTACCACTGCCGCAATGCTGCCTTCTGACCCCTGCATGCCCTACACCAGTGGTTTTACTGTCTGTTTTCTTTAGCCCCATCATATACCCAGAATAAATAAATAAATAAATAAATAAATAAATTTATAGCCCATCCTATCAGCACTCAGGCAATCAGGGCGGCTTACCACATTAAAAATTATACATATCATATCCCCCAAGTCTCCCTCCCTTAAACTAGAATTAAACACTTTACGATTAAAACATATTAAAAAGATAAATGACAATTTAGATAGTAGAACAGCAACAACAACGACAATGGAAGGCAAACAGTAAATGGGATCAGTCCATTTCTTTCTCTCTTTGGTGGCCGGGCATCTATTCAGGAAAGGCGTGCCAGACGAAATCCGTCTTAACAGCTTTTTAAAAGCTGTCTAAGGTGGTTATATGATGGATCTCCTCCATCATATAGATTGATTTCATGAGACTGGTGACTTTTTTATTAGCATTTGTAATAAGCTAGTAATGAGTTGAGTGATAACGTAATGGATGTTTTTGTCTCGGTGATACTGTTTTTATTGTTTTCATTTTGCTGTGTTACTAATTGGATATTTTGTAAGATGCTCTGTACATATGAAAAAAACAGCGTATGTGCATTTTAAATCATATTTAAACTATTTTTTTAAAAAAAATTGTATGGGACACTGCGTATGTGACTGTACATATGCAGGACAAAAACAAAGGAATAGGTGATAGAACAGAAAGTACATAGGAAGGAGAGAACACATTAAAAGGATGCCAACCATCTCAAATTCAATTTTTTTGAGATGGAATTTTGTATTTCATGATTTTGTAGGATGATTCCATGCCTGACATATTCTCTGAATCAGGCACATATTCTACAGAGGCACCAGATCCAAGCAAGCATTCATGAAGAATTACATACCAGATACATAAATTCAAAGACACAGCCATGGTAGTCTGGAAAATCAGCATGCAAAGGGGCCTTGTAGCACCTTTGAGACCAACTGAAAGAAAGAAGCTGGTAGCATGGCCTTTCGAGGGAGTTTATCACATGGGAGGAATTTCTCTCAATTGCGAATGGAGCCAATTCGCAATTACGTGAATTTGCTAGTTTAGTGAATTCATGTGAAATCTGATTGCGTTCAGAATGCATTCAGAATGACTTACCATTTCCTGAAAATGACCCCCCATTGCCCAAAACTGTGTGAGATACTCTAATATGCAATTATGTGAAACCTCATGATTGCATTCGGAATGATTTCCCATTGCCCAAAATTGCGTGAGATACACGCATTCGCAGTAACGTGAAACCCCATGATTACGTTCGGATTGCTATTGCATTATACCCCCAAATTCCGTCGTATGATAAACTCCATAGACTGGAACATATTTCCTCATGCATCTGAGGAATTAGACTGAAGTCTATGGAAGCTCATGGTACCAGCTTCTTTCTTTAGTCTCAAAGGTGCTGCAAGACATATATATTCACGTACATGTCTAAAAATTTTATTTTAAAAAAACTGACTCCCAAAACACTGGATCAACTCATCCACGAGTCAGTATAAGTACTGTACTTTAACTCTTATCAAAAAAGGAACCATCCCCTTCTCTGAATAGAGTGATGAAAGGTGAGAGCTTAGTCCATCCCAGAAGAATTTAAAAGAAGTATCAGTCCCTTCTATTCTTTCTCCCATGGCACCGCTTCTGACATTTTTCAATGCCTGGTTCAGAAAATGGCAGCGGTGCAGCTCTTTGGCACTCCCCGTCAAAGGAGGACTGAGAGGAATTGGGCTTTGAAGAATTTGAACAAGACATTTGTATGTTTTGTCAGCTTTTCTTGGTTAAGATCAGGCAAAGTTATCATATTAAAGTTAAAGCTATCACCTCACTAATGTAGTTGCCATTTTCTTTGCTTTGTCTTTTCATCCTTTCATCCTTTTTGACATGTCTGCGGTTTCTTAGCCTCACTGGCGCTTGATCTCCTCCCCACACATCTCGCAGCCACCTTTTACCATAGTTCCCTCCTCGTCCATCCAGTCTTTATTGTGAGCACAAACATGGATGCCTGCTGGGATTTTGTACATTCTTTGGCATCATTTTCCTTTGCTTCATCCTTTAGATCCTTTGATACGTGCCCCTAAGTTTTACCCTCAAGCTGTCCATGGGTTGTAACAAAACCCATAATTTTGGTCCCTAAACCTGTCCTCAACTTATACATGAGATCAACTGAAATATGATAAATGGTTTTCAAAAAATCCTATATAGGCTAGTGATTTTGGTATAGCAGTGTCACAAATGTTCAAATTAGACAAAATTTTTCTTCAGGCTGAAGTACAACCACACAAATATAGAAGGTTCTGTCGACTCCCAACTCACCACTTAACCAAGCCCCCTTTGACATTTATTAAATATTTAACTTCTCATTTATCCTCCTCCTTTTCTTTTTTGTTTCCAGGTCTTCCTCACCTAAAATGACACAGCAAGTGAGAGACCTTCAGCTGGCCCAATCTAGAAAGCAGCCGGGACCCTCATCTCCAAATGCTGCCAAAAGGCTTTATCGGAACCTCTCTGGAAAATTCAGAGTGAATTACATGTCATTTGATGAAGGAAGCTTAGCAGGGAGGAATGAGAAGGAGAAGCTGCGAAAGTCCTACCTTGTAAGTATGTTGCTTCGCCCTATTTAAGTAGCAATATTGAGTTTTATAATCCTATATGCCCTATTACAAAAGCTGGATATGTCCCAGGGAGACATTCTTAATCTTTGTCCTTCACTTTATTGTTGTTCATGGGCTATGTTATAGCTCGTCACTGTTTTGCTCACACAATGGTAAGTTGTGACGCTTGAAGAAGATGTAAATAAATAATAAATAAATAAACTTTATTCTTACAGGTTTTTGGGCTATGTGGCCATGTTATCGAAGAGTTCCTTTCTGACGTTTCGCCAGCATCTGTGGCTGGAATCATCAGAGAATTATTCTTATACCCCGCCTTTCTGCTACAGCAATCAAGGCAGCTTACATGACTAAAATATACAAGAATAATACATACTCTTAATAAATAAATTGAACCCCCCCCCCCTTTAAAAACAGGATTAACAATAATACAGTTTAAAAATTCAATGTGTTAAAATGACAACAATCTTCTAGTAAAGGCAGTGGCTACATAAAGTAGGGAGAGTACAAAAATTAGATTGAAGTATTCTGGAAAGGCCTGCCAGAAGAGATCCATCTTTTTTGAAGCTGTCTAGGCTGGTTATTTGACAGACCTCCTCAGGTAAGGCGTTCCATGGCCTGGGAGAGGCAGCAAAGAACATCCTCTGGGAAGTTGTCATTAGTCTGGTTTTTATGGGTTGCAATAAATTCCTCCCAGAGGACCTAAGGGTGCAGGGTGGATTGTACAGAAGTAGGCAATCCCTTAGATAGGTTGGACCCAAGCCATATAGGGCTTTAAAGGTAATCACCAACACCTTGTTCTGCACCCGGAAACCAATAGGCAGCCAGTGAAGAGATTTCAGAATAGGTGCAATATGATCACTTCTAGTTTTACCAGTGATCAGCCCAGCTGCCATGTTTTGTATTAACTGTAGTTTCTGGACTAGGTACAAGGGTAGCCCTATGTAGAGTGCATTGCAGAAATCGAGTCGTGAGGTTACCAGTGCATGCACTACAGTTTCTAAGTCCCTTATGTAAAGCAATCAAGATCCTAATAAAGTAAATGGTGGTGCAATGGTTAAATGCCAGTACTGCAGCAGCTCACTCACAAACCATAAGGTTGCAAGTTCAGTACCAGCCAGGGGCTCAGGATCGACTCAGGCTTGCATCCTTCTCAGGTCGCTAAAATGAGTACCCAGATTGTTGGGGGCAATTGGCTTACACTTCGTAAACCACTTAGGGAGTGCTTAAGTGCACTGATAAGTGGTATAGAAATGTACTTGCTATTGCTATTGCTATGCCTACCCCCAGCTATTTACTGGGAAAAGAGAAGAAGTAAATGTAATTAAGAGCAACTTGAAATCCACTCCTGTTCTACCAGTACCATGGTGGCAGGAAGATGTTTGGTTAGATTTGGTTCTGCTTGTCACAGAGAGACAAAGAAGTTACTTGCAACAAAATTTTGCCTGCCCACCTATCCATTGCTGTATCATCAAACTGGAATTTTAAGAGCCAGAGTGCAGCACTTGATTTCTCCCTTCTTCTAAGCTCTTGAACAAGTAGCTTTTCAGCATTTGTAACTATAGAAGGAGAACTGAGTTTATTAGTTCTTTCACAGAAGTAAGCTTCACTGATTCCTACTCATATCTTCTCATAAAATAAAGGTGATGCTTTTATGAATTTTACTGTGGAAGAAGCTATCATTCTGAAAGATCTGATGATGCTACGGAAGAATGAGGGCAACAGTTACACATCGTAACAGACGTTACATTCTGTGTAATCATATATAACATATTTTCAGGTTTGTCTAGCAAATTCATCAGGATGGACTTAGCTGGTAAGCTGAGAATGTGTCCTGAGTGGGACTTTTTGTTACTTGGTACATTATAAATGTGATACATATGGCTTGAGTTGCAAATTGGGAAGCAATCACACAAGCTTCTGCAAGTGTCAACTTTCTCACCGACACTCAGACCTCATTTTTAGCATGCTATTTTGATCTTGTTCCTGTAGCGGCAGTAGTTGAGCAACCAAATCTGAGAAATCAGTGACATGTTTGTGTGACTCTCTCCTTTTTTTTGTAGTTTCAGGGCAATGCTGCTCTCTTTGAGGCTGTTGAACTGCAGGACCTCGATAAAGTACAAGAACTACTCAGGCAGTATAGCCTCGAAGAGCTGGATCTTAACACCCCAAACAGTGAAGGTCTTCTGCCATTGGATATTGCCATCATGACCAACAATTCACCCATAGCCAAAATACTGCTGCTAGCTGGAGCCAAGGAAAGCCCTCACTGTAAGTCAGAACGCAGTGGCTCTATGTTACAACTTCCTTTGGTGTAGGTCATTGCAAGCCCTTCCTTGTGGGTGTTTAAAGAACTGTAGACATTGGATGTTATCACAGGGGAGGAATTTCTCTCAATTTCGAAAGAAATGGAAGTGGAGCCAGATCAAAATTGAGTGAATTCGCTAGTTCAGTGAATTTACGTGATGGAGTATTGACACCGCATCACGTTCGGAACTGCCCAAAACTGCCTCCCAGTGCCCAAAATTGTGATAGTTTCTCACACAGTAACATGAAACCCCGCAATTGCGTTCAGAAGGACTTCCCATTGCCCGAAAATGTGTGATCAAGCTTTCACGCAATAATGCGAAACCCCATGATTGCATTCAGATTGCCATTGGATTATACTTACAATTCCCGTCGTGTGATAAACTCCACTGTGGTTTCCAGATAACAATAGAAAGCTGCTGCCTTCTGGTGAAGGCCATCTAAATCCTTCCAGTGTTGGTTGACTGCAAGTCCCATTAGCTTTAGCATCATAGCTAATAGGAAGTAATAATTGGAGTTAGATGCCAACATATACTAACCTAAATGGAGTTAGTTGCTTGAGAGAGGCTTCAAAGAACAAGAAATGGGATTATCCATGCCTGCCTTGTTCATGCACTTTTAAAATCTTTTTTTGCAGGGCATAATTACTTTCTATAGGAGAAATTGTACTGCCAGACATTGCCAAGTCACTTAATAGTACAGGATCACTTGCTGGGTCTTGGGGAGCCATGCACTTTGGAGTGTGTCTCTTCTTTATGTGTGGCATTCCAGATGAAAATCAGTGTAAAGGGAAGCTACAGCAACAGGTGACTGCAGAAGCTGTCATCACACAGGAGGAATTTCTCCCAATTTCAAATTGAGCTAATTCGAATTCACGTAAATTTGCTAGTTTAGCGAATTTACATGAAATCTGATTGTGTTCAGAATGCATTTAGAATGACTTCCCATTTCCTGAAAATGACCCCCCATTGCCCGAAATTGTGTGAGATACTCTTATACGCATTAACGTAAAACCTATGATTGCGTTCGGAATGACTTCCCTTTTGCCCGAAATTGCATGAGATATACTCATTCGCAATAACATGAAACCCCATGATTGTCATTGCATTATAACCCCAAATTCTGTCGTATGATAAACTCCATGATCATTTTGACTCGATTTTTCAGAGAGTGCCAACAGGGAACATCAAAAGGAGGTGGCACTGCCAAACATGTAGGGAGAGTGACTCTGCACCTTTTGTGACCCTATGTTAAACTCTTAGTAGCATGTTCCTGGGGGTGATAGTCTTTGATCTGATTTTCACATTACAAGAAATGGGGCAACAAAGGTGTGAGCGTTTCAAGCTAATTTCCTGATGAATGTCGATATTAGTTCTCAGAATGTCTACCTAAAATGGAACTGTTTCACAACAAGAAACATTAAGACAATCTGATCAGCCGTAACCATGAACAAGGGAATTAGCCTCCTTTCATATTCTGGACTAGGAACAGTGGATTCAACAGAGAGCAAGCGAGGGAAAGAGGAACGCTAGCAATAAAAGAAATGATCCCAGTGCATAACCAGTGTAATATTGCTAAAGCACTTTCACACTTTGACTACAGTATAAGTCCTGAAATAATAATTGAAAAGGTCAGTGGAAAGTGGTGAAAGGCAATTTATGAAACATAGCCTGAGTCTAGATGTGACACACGATCAATGGGAAGAAAAGGAGAAAGAACACAAGAGAGAGGGGAGAATGGGGGAAATGCAGGATATTTTAGAGTTTGGGTGCAAAACCATGAATATGCGGGAAAAGTCAAAAAGAAAAAGAACTAGGAATTGTTGATACTTTTGGGGACTTTTTTCCCCTCTGTCTGGATAAGCCCTGTGTCTCTTGGTGCAGTGAAGAGATTGTCTTCGAACTCAGAAATAAACCTATGAAAGAGCCGCCCTGTGGTTTTATTAGAGAATGTGAATGACAGTTGCACAAATGCTTTATCCCACATTGCTTGGGAAACAGAGACCAGGATCTGCTGCTTGGGAATTGCTTAGTAGCATGGATAATTTCCTGGAGGGCACCAGACTGGGAGACTTTGGCAGCTATGTTTCCTAGTCACATTTTTCCCCCTTCTTCTTCTTTTCGTGTGCAGCTTCTTAACTTTTTTTCTTTCACCTCTTCTTTTCCCCTCCAAAGTTGTGAGTCTGGAAAGTCGATCATTGCACCTCTCAACGCTAGTCCGGGAGGCCGAACAGCGGGTCAGTGATCTCACAGCACAGGTTGTGAATGAGGCCCCCAATGCAGACTGCTCGGAAAAAGAAAAACAGCTGAAAGCCTGGGAGTGGCGCTATCGGCTTTATAAGCGCATGACTGCAGGATTTGAACACGCCCGTAAGTGTCTGGCAGAGCAAGGGGCTTCACCCCACCATCCAAGTAGATCAGGAATGGGAACTGTGAGGATGTCACTGCAAACATGATGATGATGATGATGATGATGATGATGATGATGATGATGTTTATTTATAACTCGCTCCTCTTGCAAAGTAATCGGAGCGGGGTACAACAAGGTTAAAAAATACAGACTAAAACAACTATCATGCCCCTTCCCGACCCCCCCCCCTTAAAATTAGATTAAACCAGCAAATATTAAAATCGACAACAGTTAAAAACAAAGTGCAATCTCATGAACAATTCTTGTGCAAATAAGCAATAGATGAAATCAAGAAAGTTAAAAAAGGGGGACACCGAGGTTATCTACACAATTTCCGTTTCAGATCCGGGAATTGATGATTTTTTCAGGGGAAGGCCTGCCGGAAGAGATGCGTCTTTAAAGCTTTTTTGAAACTAGCAAGTGATGTAATAAGACGCATCTTGTCTGACAGGTCGTTCCAAAGCTTGGGCAATAGAACCCCACAGTCTGAAATCATTTCAGGATCGAATATGAAAAGTTGTTCCTGTTGTTGTTGTGTGTGCCTTCATTTCCAACTTATGGCAACCCTAAGGTGAACCTATCATGGGGCTTTCTTGGCATGTTTCTTCAGAGGAGGTTTGCCCTGGCAATCCTCTGAGGCTGAGAGTGCAACTTGCCCAGGGTCACACAGTGGGTTTCATGACTGAACAGGGATTCGAACCCTGGTCTCTAGAGTCCCAGTTCAGTGCTCAAACCATCACATCACACTGGTTTCTAGTCTTTGCTCAAGAACTCAGGGGGATTCTAGGATACTGAACACTTCAAAAAAATAGTTCCTCTATGAACCTGAATGGGGGTGTCTTGCCTGGTTGGGGGGCGGGCAGTATTTTCAAGCTGTGGATGGCTGAAATTTGTGGATGCAGAATCTGTGGATACTGTTTGTATTTCTATTTCTAACCCTAAATATATTAGCCACAGTGAATTGACTACCAATCCAGCTGCTAATCCAGAAAAGAAATTTCTTTCTTTCTTTAAATAGTAAATTTTTCTCATACTGCATTCCTTTTTTGTAGCAATGTTTAATGCTTCTAGGACGTTTGACAATCCAGTGTCCTAAACAGTAGTGAATTACGAAGGGTCTTTATATTTAATGGTGATTGTCCTAGCAACTGTCTTTAGAAATTTACCAGGGAGGAACATATTTTGGCTAAAATCATGAGAATCAAATTAGTTTGTTAATTTAAATAAGGCTTTTGTACCCTTTCCTTTATATCTTGAACACTGGTCAGATTGGGGGTATTTTTTAAGTTTTCCCCTTCAGCTGATTCAGCTCACTTGTTCTACTGCATACATGTAGAATAAGCCCATAGCTCTTCTCAGGATCCTGGTCCACAAAGCAAAAAATAACCCTCTCTCCATTCTTATTATGATCATTTTATTATGACCAAACTCTCCATTCTTATTATGATCATTCTGACCAGCAGCTGGATTGCACATTAGCCTTATATTAATGAAAGAGATCTTCCTTCCATTCAAGCATTTGTGTCCTTCTTGACATGTCTGCTCTTGTTCTCAGGTGTTCCAGATCCACCCACAAACGTCCACCTCTCAGTCGCCAGTAGCACATCTGTGGAAGTTTCCTTCCAGGAGCCCCTAAGTGTCAATTCAGCCGTTGTCACCAAATACAAAGGTAAACTCATTGCTTGCTCAGAGCTATATCGCCTGTCAGTTTGGAGACGAGTGAATGGATTTGTTTCTCCCGTTGTGACAATCCTTAAGTACCTAGACCTTGTTTTCTAAGGCTTATCTACACTGGTGAAAAATCTCACATTCACCTAGTGTTGGTGTCCTCATGATGTACAGCCAAGTCTGGGGAGATAACCACCATTTTTGGCCCTTATCATGACTTTGTTCTGAATTAAGCAGAGCCCATAGAATCATAGAATCAGAGTTGGAAGAGACCACAAGGGTCATCCAGTCCAACCCCCTTCTTCCATGCAGGAACTCCCAATCAAAGCATCCTCGACAGATGGCCATCCAGCCTCTTCTCCACTATACTCCGAGAGAGTGTGTTCCACTGTTGAACAGTCAGGAAGTTCCTCCTAATGTTGAGGTGGTATCTCTTTTCCTGCAGTTTCCATCCATTGTTCTGCATTCTAGTCTCTGGAGCAGCAGAAAACAAGCTTGCTCCCTCTTGAACTAATCAAAATGGAGGGGGGGGGAGCTCAGATGTTTCCCAGAACCCCTGAAGGGTTCTCAGGTTTGTTGTGTGTGTGTGGACAGCTGGATCAGGTCCAACTTGACCTGATCCAGTTGTTCCTATGCCAAAGGCCATGCTAAGAGTCTTTCCCTGCTTGGAGCATTGCAGGGAAAGTGGATAGCCTGTTCTCAGATCCACCACCATCGCTTCCTCATAGGAAGGTGCTCCATGTAAAACTTGCACCATTGCTTCTGCTGAGGACAGTAAGAGATGCCTGTATGATCAATGAGGAGGGGGTAAAGGGATCAACCTGGTGGGGCATCCCATTCTGACTTCAGCAGAAGCAGTTGGAACTGCAAGGTGCTACTTGGCTGATCAGGCTGTGGAGGTGGCAGCAAACGGGGACAGACAGGGAACATTTCAATATTGACACAGCACAATGACACATCTTTGCACTGGATGCATGTGGTTGCTATCATGGTCGGTCCGAGGCATAATGCTCCAGACTGGCTCCAGACTAGACATGCCTCTAGTTAGTTCTTTGGAATTCATTGATCCAATTTTAAAGATACACCTCTTGTGAATTACTTGTCTGTAGTTTAGAGGTTAATAATTTAACAATATACACAGAAGATGAAAAGGTCTAAAACAGAGTGGAGAATTGATCTTGGCATCTCCACCTTGTGCTCCCCACCACCCTTATTCTTTTAAAATGTATTCCTTTTTGCAAATACTTGTTTTGGCCAAAATGCTTCCCTGTGTCGTCTATGGGGATGGGGGACCATTTTGCAATGTTTTTGGCTGGGGTTTTTAAGTCAAGAAGAGGATTTTTTTAATTGGGAACTCAATAATAAGCTGCTTATTAGTTTAGAAAAGTTGCTCTCCTGAGGCTAAGAGATTTTGAGGAAAGGCAAAAATGTAGTGAAATTGCCCCTGCATCTGCCAGGGAGCAAAAATATTTTCCCCCCAAAAGCAGTTTCTTCCTCCAAAGAAATCTGAGTGATGTTGAGGGTTTTAAAATGAACTTTGGTCCACAGTTCCACCATCCCTTGTCAAAAATGAACAATAAATACAGAAATTCATTGGCCACTGAACTATAGTTTAGAAAGTGTAGTCTGTGCAACACAGATTGAAGGTGGACATTAGTCACTAAATCTACTTGATTCTTCTTGCCTCAACCTGTTCCTTTTGTATCACATTTCTCAGATTGTAAGTGTGTATACTAGGGTTATCTTGTGTTTGCATTTTTGTATGGTGCCTGAAAAACTCTAGGTCAGTGATGGACAAAATATATCCCCTGGGTTGCATGCAGGGCCACAAATGCAACCATTTCTACAGGGGTTCCATGCACATTCTGCTGGAAGGAGCAGTTTTTCTGGACACATTAGTGCATCTTTGTCTCTCGTTTTTCTACCTATAGATGTTCAGATATTTTCACACCTTCTTTTGTGGTCTCCCTGTGCTGATGGCCATCAGTGACCTGAATCAATTTCCCCACTTTGTTGCCATGTGCTACTGTGGGAATTTGGTGGAAAGTGCTTTGCTTTTCCTTGGTAATGTGAGAAGGAAAGTGGTCGTCATGATTTATTATAGTGCCCAAATGGTGGCGGAACCACACAAGGCAACTCATCTTTTCTTCCTGATGCTCTCTAAGAGTCGGATGCTGTAATTCTGTCCAGTCTTCAAGCTGCTGTTTGGATCCCATAAAAGCATGTTCCTATTTTAGCTTTAACACCTGCTCCCTTGCATAGATTTCCCATCACTTTTAAATCCTGTGTGTCCTGTCATCATAACTTTGGCTTTCAGAAGAATTTTCCTTTACCACCAAATCCCGCCACTTAATCTACTCTCTCCCTCTCTCCCTTTTTTCCTCTTGCTGTCCCCTTTGTTTTGGTCCATCTGTTGTGCTGTTTCTCCCTCTCGTTTTATCACTGGGTTCATCAGTCTGTCTCTTCTTTTGGCTTTAACTCTGTTTCTGTTGTGTCTCCTATGCTAGGATACGCAGGGGAAGTAATCCTAGCTAGAGAGACTTTGCTTTCGCACAACGACTTGCTGCTCATGTGCTCATGAGAACTCCAGTTGGGCATCGGGGTCCTTTGGAGAGGAGAGAGGTGTGCCCTGCTATTGCTCCCTCTTTCAGTTCACACGTCCCCCCCCCTCCATCTCTTCCATGCCATTTTCACAGACATTTTAACAGTATGCACAGCTGGTCTTGCTGTAGCTGGCTTCTTCAGTTTCACAGTCAATCCCCTTACAGCAGCTGTACCATCCCTGGCAGCCCAGCTCTCTAATCTAGCCCTGCTTGCCTGCCAAGCTCTCCAAAATCTTTCGCCTTGCTGATGAAAGACTCCCAATTACTGACAGAATGGCTGTGCTTTTCCTTTGTTTGCAGTTGAGTGGAGCTGTTCGCCCACCTTTTCCCCACCGCTGGGCGAAGTGTTGATCCACAAGCTGAAAAACCTGCAGATCACCATCCATGGCCTTGTCTCGGTGAGTGAGTTCCTGCCCTGTGCCTCCAAGCCACAAGGCTACTTCAGGGCATGACCCTGACTGACCTTCCACCCCGGCCTTTTTGTTCTGTCACCAAAATGCAAGACCAAGCTAGAGTGACCCCTCTGCCAACCTCACAGCAGGCATATGCAGATGCATAGATACTCTCACGGCTTGCTTTTTTAAAAAGAAAAAAAAAAAAAGGAACGGCACCCATTTCAAAGATAGGTATCTCCAATCATTTGCCACAATGGTTACAGTGGTTAACTCCACATCAAGGCACAGGTTAAGGTCCTTGATACATTTGTGGTATGTTTAGGATCTTACAGAGAACCATTTGCAAGGTGGCAGTGATGAATGACTAAACAGGATCCTAAAAAGCTAAGATACACAGCTGAGCACTAAAGTTACAATTGTCCAATCCATTGTATTCCCTATCACCATGTACGGATGTGAGATCTGGACAGTGTAGAAAGTGGGTAGGAAGAAAATCAACCCATTTGAGATGCTGTACGAGAGAAGAATGTTGAGAATACCGCAGACAGCCAAAAAGATAAACAAGTGAGTTCTAGATCAGATCAAGCCTGAGCTCTCCCTCAAAGCAAAGATGGCTAAATGAAGGCTGTCATACTTTGGCCATATCATGAGAAGGCATGACTCATTAGAAAAGACAATGAGGAAATGCGGAGATGAGGATTGTATGCCAGATGGCTAGACTTAATGAAGGAGGTCACGGCATGAATTTACAAGACCTAAGCAGAGAAGTGAAGGATAAGGGGGCTTGGAGATATCTCATCCACAGGGTCACCATGAGCCGAGGTTGACTCAAGGGCAGTTAACAATGACACAATGGAGCAGACATCTTGTGCACCTGACTACAGATCTGAGTGCCCCAGATTTAGTTTCCTTGTAATGTCAGAAAAGTGCATTTAGATAGTGCCAAATTTGTAACATGATGATATGTGTTTTTTTTATGTTAATAATAAGGATTTTGCAGCCGAAGTAGGCTGAGAGTGAGGAATCATAGTGGGCCAGGGGCCAGAGTTGCTAAAACTATTGAGGAGAGAAGCAAGGTGGCAACTTGAGCAGGAAGCTGTTTATGGAGATAGGATGGAAAAGTTGTACATTTTAAAAGGAAGTATGATGCAGCAGATACATGTCATTCATCTGCTGGTGGAGATTTTGGAGAGTGTCACTTCAAACTTCAGGAAGATAACCAAATATTCTCCTTCTGTGAAAAACATCCTCTCCATAAGTTGCACTTTATCAGGGGGAAGTATTCTAACTTAGATGTCAGTTGGCCTGGTTTCCTGGATGTAGCTCTTGTTTGCCACCAAAACAAAATGTCTATTTTTATACCTAGCCATAAAGAATATTGTAGAAGAGCTTCTGAACCACATTGTTGGTGAATATTTCATTTTCTTCACTTTCACAGTCCTTGGTCTCATTTGTTCCCATTACAATTTAGTCATTTTGGTTGTGAATACCTATAGGATTCTTGGCAAGATTATGTCTGAAGTGATATTGCTGATGCTCATAAGAAACCAAAATTCAAGTAGAATTCAAAATTCTCTACTCAAGTAGAGAAATAAGACTGTGGGGGTGAAGAACTACAGTGGGTTGCCAGAGCAATAAAAGGAGAGAACCAGTGCAAACATTTGACAAAGACAAATAGTTTCTTAGCTATTTCTTTGAGCGTGGCAAATGTTGAGGTGGACATCAAAATAAGACACTGTCCAATGCAACTCTACTAAAAATAATTCTGGGGGATAATTGTGCTGCTGTTAAAATAAAATGCAATGTACTGAATAAGAGGAGTTGTTAATGGTTCTTCCATGTATGCTTTGCATGAACAGGGTGTCTCCAGGTAGAAATTTCAATGTCCTGAAGATGGATATGGAGATGGAGTTGAGTCACTGAACCATGTGATCCATGCAAAGGGATCTTGCAGCCCCTTTGAGATTAACTGAAAGACAAAAGTTGGTAGCATGAGTTTTTGTAGACTCAAGAGCATCCTCAGATGCATTTGGTGGAGAAGTAGTAGGCTCAAATCTATGAAAGCTCATGGTACCAACTTCTACCTTCCAGTTATCTCAAAGGTGCTGCAGGATGCCTTTTCATACTGATTTTCCAAATTAACACAGCTATGTCTTTGAATGCTACTATGTGATCTGTGGTTTATCTTCTCTGTGCTGTTTCCAAATGCTGGTGTTTGCTCATATCACACACACAAACACACAAGCGATAAGTTAGAAGTTAGATCTTCTTCCACCTGAAAAGATCAGACACTCAGAGGACCTTATCAGACACTGGAAATTGGAAGTATAATCTAATGGCAATCCGAACGTAATCATGGGGTTTCATGTTATTGCGAATTAAAGTATCTCACGTAATTTCAGGCAATGAGGGGTCATTTTCAGGTAATGAGAAGTCATTCTGAATGCATTCTGAACACAATTCGCTAAACTACCGAATTCATGTGAATTCAAATTGGCTCCAATTGGCTTCATTCAAAATAAAGAGAAATTCCTCCCATCTGATAAGGTCCTCAGTCTGCATTTCAGGACGCATCTTGCCTCTCAGCTGTCCTCTCCCCATTCTGTGGTGGAGAACATCTAGGAGCAAAAACAGGAGTCAGGTACAGCATGGCAGCACATTGCAGATGGCAAACAGAGATGCAAGTGGAGTTGAGTTTGAAACAAATAGCTATATGATTACATTGCTGCTTTTCCCTTAAGAAGACCGACATTCTGCACATTGTTTCCAACGAAAATGCTCATCTGATACCTACTGAGCCATCAATTGGGTGACATATCCCAAACAAAAACATAAAATAAAATTGGATTTATTTTTGACCATACATTTGACAAACAAACTATAAAACTCTACATGTTCAGCAAAAAAGTCAAGTATTTCCAAAATGGGCTTGTAAAGAAGATGATTGGTAAGGAATGAAGGCCAAAAGCGTTGGCTTGCTGCTGATGACCAGATCGCATTCCTTTCACATGGCAATATTTTATATCCAGGAAATGAACAAGGAGCAATGCATATGGAATTTTCTTTGGCAAGGTTAAAAAGCAAAATAGCATTCAAGATGCCATTTAGATTTTATTTTTGGTTGTATCTGGGGCATCCAGAAAATTTCTCCAGACTTGGCTTGTTGTCTGCATTGGTTGTCTAAGCAAGTTTAATAACTGGTAGGCATGCGCACTGTTTTTCTAAACCACGTTGATGCTAGTCAGCGTTCTCATTGCCTCACAAAGAACCTGGAAGACTTCAAATATGCCCTACTTAATTTTCAATACACAATAAGAAATTGTGTGGCGGGCAAGGTCTAGTAAGGGAGAATTGCATTCATGGTAGGGAGGATGCAGTCTGGATGAGACTCCTTGGCTCTGATAACTCAGCTTTGATATCTCAGCAGGGTATTGAGGGAGTTGCTGTGATGTCCTAGAATCCTACAGTGGATTTATTTTGGAATTAGATGTGATAGGGCTTCCGTACCACATTATGTGCAATCCAGTTGGAAATCAATCTGCATGAAATGAACTCTCCAAAATCTGGCAGATAATCTGTCCGTTGGCAAGTTTAGACTGCTTTTTTTTAAAAATCAGAAGAGGACATTTGTTAATATATAGAAATCTTACAGGATAGTGATGACCTGCACAGAACTGAAGAGTGCTTTAGGTCACTATGGACCACAGGTAGGGATGCATCATACTCTTCTTAGCTTCCTTTTGATAATAACGTATTATGGAGAATACTGAATAACTATATTATGAGAAAGGGAAACCTGAAGCCACCCTTCACCCTGTGTGGCTGCCGAACTATTGGTTATTCTCTTACCTCCCAATGATTCCTTCTTCCTTACTTTCTCCATAGGGTACGGCTTACTATGTCCAAGTATCTGCTTATAACATGAAAGGCTGGGGACCTCCACAAAGATCAGTACCACCCTTTGCTGTTCCTTCAAGTAAGTGAATAACGTGAGAGAAGGAACATTTCTTGTTGTCACTACTTTAATTTATTTTTAATTTATTTTTAAATACTCACAATCTAGAACACAGTGGTATCTAGATCGCACCAATTGCAATCATGTATACATACAGAAGATGTACAGGGGAAAGTATTGGAGTGTTTTCAATATTATATAATGGTAGAATCCCTTGGAATATTCAAGACAATTTTGTCAGAAAGGCTTGTTCAAGAGGAAGGTACTGTATATTCAAAACCGTTAAAGTCTGAATAAGTTTGGAAGTTTGCGGTTGTATGTGTATTATACATAAAACAATTGGCATGGGTGTCAGTGCTTCTGCTTTCTTTATCTGTGTTAAGGCTTCCAGTGTTCAAGAGCCATCCCTTATCAAAATTTTAAATTCCGCTGATGGGACAGCCATGTCTCCTCCTTTTTAAAACCACAGTGCTCCTGGGATTCATCATGTTTAAATAAATATATAATATATAATTGTACTTTTATTAAAATTCATGGGTTCTGTAGGATAGAAAAAGCCAATGGGCTGCCTGTTAAGGCACCATTGCTGGAAGATGTCTATTTGTTCATTTGCTTGAATGACTAAATGTAAGAAAACATGCTGCTGCCTCATATAGGTAAACTCCCCTTGAAAATGCACCAAATTCACTTCTTTCAACATATAAAGGGATAGAACCCCCTTCAGCACTGGAAAGTGTGACAGATGACAACTTGAAATTATTTTCTCATTACAAATTAAAATTACGCTACACTAATACAATGTAACTATGTTAAACTATCTGTTGCTCCTTTTGTGGTTTAAGTGAACGTTTTCACCTTTCTACTAGACATCTCTGATGTCAACAAGGACATTCAATCCTTTTATTACGGATAAGAGAAAACAAGGCTGTTGTGGATAATGCCAGTACCGTATTCCGTTTGAATTGGCAACTAAATTGTTTGTTACATGGCCAGTGCCATAAAAAGGTGAAAAAATGGTGTCCCTTCTATAAAATGGGAAAATACAAGGTTTGCTTTTAACGCACACATATACACAGCTGGCCCTCCGTTTTCACGAGGGATCCGGTCCGGAAAACATAAACACCCTGTGAAAATGGAGACTGACTCATATATATTCAAGCCCCATAGGTGGATGCCCATGAGCATGTGCAAGGCGTGTACCTCAGGGGTGCGACCCATTGAATATAACGGAAGTCGCCCCTCCATGAATATTCAAGATTGCAGACCTCAAGTCCATGAGAAAGGAGGGGCAAATATATAAGATTGTATGTACAGTACTGTGTACAGCACTGTGTAAACTTACAGCGCTATATAAATAATATATATATATATAATATATATAATATATATATCTTTATTCTTATACCCTGCCTTTCTGCTGAAGCAATCAAGGCGGCTTACATGACTAAAAATATATTGGAATAATACATACTCTTAATAAATAAATTGACCCCCACTTTAAAACAGGATTAAATACAATACAGTTTTAATTATTTTAACTATAGTTAATATTTTCAAGCCATGGATGGTTGAATCCGTGGATAAAGAATGCATGGATCGGGAGGGCCAACTATATTCCTTGTTTTGATATGAAGGTATCTTATGGTGTTTTGGTTTTGAATGCGCAGCTCCAACTCATTGTCTTTATCAAACCCCTGACATTTCTGGAGGAGACTGAAAATGCAATAACTGTTTTGATGATATGGAACAACACAGCTGCTAAGCATTGGGGACAGTTATGACGACTGCTTGGATTCCAAAATTTGCCAATACTGTACTAATTCAGACATTCAGCTGTAAGCGGCTGCCCATGGGTATCATTAGAACATGCTTTTAAAACTTCTCCTCTGCTGGTCTGCACATCAGATGCTGCTTGCTGGACTATAAGTCGAAGTTACGTATTCTAGGAGTAGAAGCCCAGTGTGAGGTCAGGTAGTAGGCGCTAACCTAAATGGACTCTGCCCTTCAGTGTGAGGCTATGATAATATTATATGTAGGTATACGATCCAGCCTGCGTTAGAAAATAATTTATTGCTCACTTTCGCATTTTCAAGAAAACATTTCTCCCCCTAAATAAAAATAACCCGACTTTTGTTACGTAAAAGTGTGAGGCACCTCCCTGGGTGTTTTTAAACCGCCTAAAAATAGTGCCAGGGTCTCGGCCAAAAGTAACAGAACTGATCTTTCCATGGAAAACAGCGGCACGGGGGAGTGTGTAAACCAATTAATGTAAAGTTCATGTAAAAGAGCTGTTCCCCGCACACTTGCCCGTGCTGTTCAGTAGCTCTGCCACCTCATAACTAAGAAGCACAGGGAAGAGGTTCTGTTTATTTATTTCTCTAGGTGAGTTTTCTTCTCGCTGTTGGTCTGGAGAAACTTCTGCCCGTGTGAAGGCCAGCAGCAGGAGTGAGGCTGTGTGGAAAGACTGAAAGGAGCTACCACAGACCTGACCTTGTTTGTTGCTATAATTTGTCATCTCCCCTTGCTGGCAATGGCTGTTAAATTCCATCACCCCTTTAAAGCAGTTCTTACCAGTGGTTACTGCTCTTAGGTTATTGCTTCTCTGTTGTGTAAGATTGATTTAGTGCCCTCCCCTATAAATCTAGGAGGGATTACGGGGCTCTCGGTGTTCCTGTGCTTCCGAAGTTCACGCCTGCAAGAGGAGTCAAGTGAAAAGATTCAGCATCTTGAGAATATTCATTTTTCTTTCAGATTATCACCTTTTTAGCTCTAGGTACTTCCAAATGTTTAGGCTTTCTTAAGTCTCAGAAGATGGAGAGTGGTTAGATCCAGTTGTAATGGAATGGGGACACAGTGCTTCCCGCAGTTCCTTTGCTTTTTCTGTGGATAACGGAATTATAGTAATAAACAAATACAGTGGGCCTTTGGTATCTGCAGGAGTTTGGTTCCAGGTTCCAGGTACCAAAATTCATGGATATTCAAATTCCATTAAATACAATGGATAATACAATGGTGATCCTAATATAAGTCGGCAAAATCAAGGTTTGCTTTTGGGGATAGATATAGATATATAATATTTTCAAGCTGCGGGTGCCTGCACCCATGGATGAAAAATTCCATAAATATGGAGGGCCAACACTATAACAAAATGTCTCAGCAAGCCTAAGCTGTTTGGCTTACAGAATTTGCTTTTCCTTGCCACATCTTTGCAAGGCTGGTATATTTTTGACACCAAACTGCAATATGGGACTGACAGTATTTACTCTGTAAGTCCGTCTTTCTCCTCTCTTTCTTCCCTCTTTTCTCAGCTGTCTCCCTCATTCCCTTTCTTAAAAAAAAATCTAAATGAACAAAACAATGAAAATATTAACAGCCGTAGTGTTTGTTTGATAGCATTTAGGAAAGGATTTCACCAGATTGTGAAATCTCGGCTGACAGTGGTCTTAGAATAATTTTTCAAATTCCGACGCATCTTTATCTCCTGAGCGACTCTGAGGCTGGCTTGCTTTAATGCCCTGCTTCCATTTGAGCAAGTAGTAGACAGAAGAAAAAAGAAGAAGCATTGTGAAGGATTGAAAAGCACTCATCCAGGAACTCTTTGCAGTGGTTGCTGCCGCTGCCGCCCTGTTTATTTGGTCTTCTTTCTGCTTCAGATTGGAGAGAATATGATGGACGAGCACCGCGGCGAAGAGGTCAAGCGGAAGCTTTGGACCACCTCCTCAGCCAGGTGAAAATGGTGCACCAGCATTGTGTGTGTCATGGTGAGTCCTTTGTATCTACAGCCAATTTGGATACTTGTCTCCAGAAAAGTTTCTGCTAAGGAACAAACAAAATAAAAACTTTTATTGGCGTGTGCATTACAACAGTTTCCCCTGAATATACTAGTGATGCTGATCCTGGCCGATCAATGCCAACCCAAATAAAATGATCAGTGGCTTTTCATTAATAATGTTTATTTCTTACCCGCCCCTCTGTTTGAGCAATTGTGGCAGGGTACAACAAAATTTAAAAGCAGTTACAGTTAAAGTTAAAGTACGACAGTCCCATCCTCAGCCTCCCACCTCTTAAAATAGAATTAAACTAGCAAGATTTAAAAAGTAATAAAATAACAATAAAACAAATACATTAGCATCCAAGTACTTAGCAACGGCCTAGAGTAGCATCAGGGTACAGGGTACAGGAGGCCAAGGACTTAATTGGAGATTTCTGAGAGCCGGGAAGTGATACTGTTTCTGGGAAGGCCTGCCGGAAGAGATACGGTACGTCTTTAACGATGTTTTGAAACAGTCTAACGTTGTAATGAGACACATCTCGTCTGGCAAGCCATTCCACAGCCTGGAAGCAGAGTCTGCAAAAGGCACTCTGGGAGGTCTTTGCCAGCCTGGTCTTCTTAGGTTGCAACAGATTCCTCCCAGAGGAGCAGAATGTGCCGAGGGGGGGGGGGGGGCGGTTCATACAGAGAAAGGCATCTTATAATAAGATGGACCTAAGCCATGTAGGGCTTTAAAGGTTAAAACCAACACCTTGTACTGCACCCGAAAACTGATTGGCAGCCAGTGGAGAGCTTTAAGCACCAGTGTAAAGTGCTCTCTCCTAGATGTTTCGCTGACTAGCCTGGCTGCCATATTTTGGACTAATTGGAGTTTCTGGGTTAGACACAAGGGTAGCCCCATGTAGAGCGCATTGCAGAAATCCAAACGTGAGGTTAGCAAAGCGTGTGCCACCGTGTCCAGGTCCTTCAGGTCCAGGTAGGGGCACAGCTGGCATATCAGCTGAAGCTGATAACAGGCACTCTTGACCGTCGCGTTCACCTGACTAGTCATTATACCCATACCAGGCTCTCGGTGGTTATAAGATACTTGCCAGGGTCTTTGTTGCCATCAAAGTGATTTTTGACCAAACTATGCACACTCCAGGCAGAAGAAGAAAGCTAGTGAGAAAAACAAGCTTGTGGGATCTCAGAAGGAACACCTACCCATAGATCAAGAAGGAGGGTGGTGGAAAAATATAAGCAACTAAGGGATGGATTAGTGCTCTTCTCAGGTTGCAAAACTGAGTTTTGAAAGTAGAAGCTCCAGCTTGTTGTAAACCCTGGTCCCCTTCCAGGCAACAATCGCTTTCTCTTACAGTAAGTTAGTCATTTCCAGTCCTTACTTGAACTTGCTAGTTAACATTGCTCTGTGATGCAATAAATAAATATTAACCAGAGCCAAAATACTCAACAATGGGAAATCAGCTCACAGATAATGTGAGGGAGTTATGGCTTCAGTGAAATTCACCGACTCTACCCTTGATCCCCCACAATTTTAGTCAAATTTTAGTCAAATTGCAGCCCAATATCCTTCTAAAACCAGTTTTTAAGGGGGTGATTACAAAAGCACAAGAAGGGAACCCTGTCTACCTTCTTCACAGACACATCTCCAGCACTGGATTAAACTGATAGTAACAGACCAGCATGATCTGTAGAGCCAGTGTGGTGTAACACTGGCCTAGGATGCTGAGTTTAGGATTCAAATCCTTGCTTGGCCATGGAAACCCACTGGGCGATCTTGGGCAAGTCACACATTCTCAGCCTCAGAGGAGACGGGGCAAACCTCCTCTGAACAAATCTTGCCCAGAAAACCACACAATAGGTTCACTTAGGTTTGCCATACATTGGAAACAACTGTAAGCCACACAAGTTGGTGGAGTGTAGGCGTTGAGTTAAAATACTTCATCTCAACTGAGGAATGTTTTTTTAGACATGTGATTTAAAGCTACAAATCCAACAACTTAAAAAAATCTTTCTTGAATCTCATTTGGGATAAGTGGAGAGGTTGCTGTTTCTTTTGTTTCTCTTCTGCCTTTTAAATTATAATAATTATGACATCCTTCACAGAGTTATTAAGGTAGACGTAATAAGAGTTATAGCACACAATTAAAGTAATATACATCATTTTTAATTGTGCTTTGTAATCCTTATCTTGTAAACATATATAATAGGCTAAAAACTGGTTGTCGCTTGTCTGTTGGTTCGCCCTAGAGATGGAATGTTTAGAGCCATTCCTCTCTGAGGAGCAAAGCTATAGAACAAACAGTTTAAAATAGAAAGAAATCCTGGAAAGTGGTGATGCTGGTGGTTCTGGTCTCATTACACAGCATGGTAAGAAAATGGAACAACAAATTTCGTAAGAAGTGATGCGTGGGAAAAGTTAAGGCTTAAGGGAAAAGAGTTGTTGAAAAGCTAGAAGATGAAGCTGCTAGGAAACCACTGCACAAAACCTAAGACAAGACTTGGCAAAGAGACAGTGTGGGCCAAGGGGACAGTGAGGAAAGAAATTTATTGATTTTAACTAATAAGCTGAACATTTTGCTTCACATCTTTGTTCTTGTATGCCTTCAAGTTGATTGAGCCTAAGACAAACCTGTCACCGGATTTTCTTGTCAAGATTGGTTCTGCGGAGGGTTTGCTTCCGCCTTCCTCTGTGACTGAGAGAATGTGATTTGTCAAAGGTCTCCCAGTGGGTTTCCATAACCAAGCAGGGATTTGAACCCAGGTCTCCAGAATTACAGCCCAAAGCTCAAACCACTACATCATGCTGTCTCTCTTCAAATCATTAAATATAAATAAACATTGGCAAAGCTGAGGGATTGCTTGATGTTCTCGGCTGGAATAATGTGGGGATGCTTAATATCTCACCCAAAGTCCTGTGCTGCCATACTGCAACTGTCTCAAGAATCACGACTAAAGACATGCACATTTTATGCAGCAAGGTTAGGGATGTGGAACAGGATTGGTGTGGCTGGTGTGTGTATATATAATGGTTAGTGTAATGACTTTTGTGCGCACTCCTTGTTTCTTAGAGCCTTGTAAGAATCAGCCACAGAGCAGAAAGCACTCCGTCTCCAAGAGCCTAAAGTATCTCTTCCACCCTGGTAGCAAATTTTTGAAGACACTGAAAAGGTAAGAGGGAGGGTGGGAGGAATAAATTGCCTTAAATGTGTATACTCCTTCCCCGCTTTTTACCAATTTCGTAGAGTAGAGTGACTTCCATCATTCCACTTCAATATTTTTCATTTACTCTGGGGAAATGGGAAAATACCCCCATTCTACCTCTCCTCTCATTCCCCGTGTGACATAATCCTAAACTAAATATTTTCATTCCTCCCAGGGGCCTGTATCTGGCGTCAATATTCTACAAGGATGACAACATATTGGTGACACATGAGGATCAGATCCCTGTGGTGGAGATAGATGACACTTATTCCTGCCTGCTCATGCAGGACTTCCTCTGGTTTACAAAGGTGACTCCTTCATCTGGTGGCTTTACAGTGCATGTCGCTATGGGCAAATAGCTTAGGCACAGCTTTCGCAGGAAGGCGTGGAAAATTTCAGTACTTGCAAACAGATTTCCCTGCTACATTAACATTCGCAGACACAAAATGTCACCACCTCTGCTTGTGCCTTAGGCAGCATTAGGGCTGTTAACTTGATGCAGCTTCGTGCAACAAACTCGGTGCAAAACTGTAACTTCATATTCTATGATGTTTAAATTTTGTGTTATTTGAGCCTCTCACAGGAAATTGCTCCACAAATTTAAATTTGATGACATTAAATATGTTGTGGTAGACTACTGAAGCATGCCCCTGTGAGTTTCCCCATTTATAGTTAAAGTTTTCTAAAACTTGGTTCCTTTAGCAAAGAATGTTTAAATGGAGAGATTTCTATGTAAAATATGTTGAAAAAGCCTTGCCAGCTGCTCCTAGAATAATCAACAGTTGTCACCTAGGATAGAAAAATATTTCCTCAGTTAATTTCAGAAGATTCTGGGTAACTCAAGCAGTGTCTGCATGGAATAAAATGAATGTTTCTGCCCCATTCTCACATTGATCTGTTTAGATCAGGCCTGCACAACATACGGCCCGGGGGCCGCATGCAGCTCGCCAAAGGATTTTGGGCAGCCCACAGAGATGTGGAACAACTTCAGGGCTCCTCTGCTGTTTAGAATTCTCCTGAGGAGAGGGCCATGTGAAGGAAGAGGAAGAAAGGCAGATACCTGCCTTACAAAGCTCCTCTGCTGCTTGGCTTTCTCCCAAGGACAGGGCCAGGCAGCGAAGGAGGAGGACGGGCAGACACGCACCCTGCAAGGTTCTCCCGCTGCTTGGTTTTCTCCTGAGGAGAAGGTTGGATGGAGGAGGAGGACAAGTGAACGCTTACCCTGCACAGCTCCTCTGTCTGACTTCTCAGGATAAAGAGGGGCAAATGCTCACCCTACATGGCTCCTCTGTTGCTCAGCCTTCTCCAGTTAGCTTTCTCCTGTGGAAAGGGCCAGGCAGAGAAATTAATATTAATAACATTAATTAATTAATATTTAATTAAAACCTATCTGCGGCCCAAAGAAGTTTAGCCTATTTTAATGTTGGCCCCTTCCTACTGCCAAGTTGTGCAGGTCTGGTTTAGATGATGCACGCGGCCAAAATGGGTGGAATATGGTAAAGCGCAATTCCTGTCTGCAGATTGATTGCACAAGGACACATTAGCACAGCAATTCTATCAATACCAACGCTCAATAGGATGGTTATTGCTTGGAGAGTATGTGGACAGTACTGCTGGCATTGGCCCATGGTGGGAGCTGGTTGTGTGGATAGCAATAGCAGCTTCATTTACATACCGCTTCATACTGAACTAAGCAGTCTCTAAGCGGTTTACGACTGTAAGCTAATTGCCCCCAACAATCTGGGTACTCATTTTAGCAACCTCGGAAGGATGCAAGCCTGAGTCAAGCTTGAGCCCTGGCTGGTAATGAACTCACAACCTTATGGTTTTGAGTGACTGGCTGCAGTACAGGCATTTAACCACTGCGCCATCAGGTATAACTTGTCCTCTCCACTGATCTGGAAGCTCTGATGGTAAGCCAGGTTTTCCCATCAGTAAGGACACATCCTCAGTTCTTGGTGTACCCCAAACTAGCACAACTGAAAATCTAAAACAACCCGTATTGCTGTGTTGGTGTAGGTGTCATGCATGTGGGATGAAATCCTGTGGTTGCGGCAGTGTGTCACCGTTTCCCAGTCCTCTTGCTCCTGTGTTTTGCAAACACGCCTCAAGATGCTGCTGGCCATCTCAGAGATGCAGGTAAAAAAGACTTCTTCAAGTATCAAGAGTGGGATCCTACCAGTGCAAATAACTCTTTTTATACCTGGCTAGTGTGCACAGTCCATGGATATTAAGGCCAGACATGATTAACTTTTAGTTAGTTGGGTCTAAGAGCCATTACCTGGAGAAGTAGTATGCTTCTGGAACACAATCCTTTTATACAGGAAAAATGTTCTTGAATGAGGAAGGTAAATTGGTTAATAATAATAATAATAATAATAATAATAATAAAGTTTTATTTATAGCCCGCTCCTCTGTATCCAATCGGAGCGGGTTACATCAATTAAAAAATGCAAGATAAAATATACATGACCCATACCCAACCACCCGCCCCTTAAAATTAAATTAAACTAACATCAATTAAAATGACATAATAAAAATTATAATTTAAAACGGCAACCCATTGCATAGAGATCAGGGTCAAGATGTTAAAATGCTAATGGGAGAGCTTAACCCAAACAGAGCCGGGAGGTTAAGAACTTTCTGGGAAGGCCTGCCGGAAGAGATGCATCTTCAAGGCTTTTTAAAAGCAATCAGAAGAAGACATAGTGTATATACTCACGTATAAGTCTAGAAATTTAGGTTTAAAAACTGACTCAACTTATCCACTGGTCAATGTACTGTACTTTAAATCATATATGTGTGTGTGTGTGTCTGTGTGTGAGAAACCAACCCCTGGTGAAAGGGAAGAGTTCAATCTGCCTTGGAAGCACTGACCCCTTTCTACTCTCTTATTCATCCCACCTTTAGTACAAGCACAAATAGTTATGTTCGTTAGCATTGTTTTGCTTTGCTTTGTCATTTACATTCTTCATTACATGCCCCTAATTTTTATCCCTGACTTATCCATGGGTCATATCAAAATCCATAATTTTGGGCCCAAAATCTGCCTTCGACGTATACGTGAGGTCGACTTATAGTCAAGTATATACGGTAGCTATACTCTATGCTCCTGCCTGAAAAAAAAAAGAAATTATTTAGCAACATTTTCTGATGAAAGACCTTTGAGGGAAACAGTCATGTAAATAGCCATTCTCTTTTCCAGACGTAATTATCTTAATCAAAAAAGTTCAGCAGTAATAGTATTGGAAAAGATAGAGCCCATTTGCCACTGTTGTGTTGGCTGACTCCTAAGACCTAATGCTTGAGATATGTCATCTGAAGGCAAGCACCGCTTTCAAGAAATGTGACTCTTTTTCTTCTCTTTCTTTCTCTGAAAGGGTCTGCTGGGAATCCAAGACCTGGGACAGGTCTTTTTCGAACCCATTAAGGACAAGCAGGGCAACATTTTGATTGTGACCCTAAAGGAGGTGAAGACAAACCAGACCTTTGAAAGTGTCCGCTGGGTCCCTCTCTCAAAGCTGCAGACCAGCCGCAAGTCCCTCTCCTCTCCGGAAGAGCCTACAGCGCTGGATGTGCTGTGCATAACCATGCAGGTGACTGGTTTTAAATTCTTAGCAAATATGGAAATTCCTCACTTATAACAGAGGAAGAGCTATTGCTCAGTGACAAATATGTTGCATGGAGAAAGTCCCAGCTCCAGTTCTGAGCATTCTCATTTAAAATGTTGGTTTCCAAACCGGGAAGCATTTCAAAGGCCAGTGTGAGCTCATGAAAGAATGGGGAGGGAATATGTTTTTGATGTCGATTCATCTGAAATACTCAAAATATTGATATGTTGTTAGCTTGTTATAATGCATATATTTTTATCCTTGCCACATGTACCATAAGAATTGCTAAAATAAAATAGAATTATGGAGTTTGGAGGAACTTCAAGGTCCAGCTTAGGCCATTTCGCCCAATGGCTGCCATTCAGATACATACAACTAAAGTACTCTGAGAGATGACCGCCCAACCTCTGTTTAATGACTCCCAATGAAGGAAAGTCCACTTTCCTACTGAAGTAGTCTATTCTGCTGTTGAAATAGCTTTTCCTCTATGGAAACTCCTCTTATTATTTATGTAAAATCTCTTTTTCTTGTAATTTGAATTCATTGCTTCATGTTCTAGTCACTGGAGCAGCAGAGAACAATCTTGCTTCATCTTCTGTATGGCACTCCTTCAGGTATTTAAAGATGGCTATCATATCTCCGTCTTCGTTTCTCCAAGCTAAATATACCTAGCTCCTTAGGCTGTTCCTCAAAAAGTTTGGCTTCCAGACCTTTTATCATCTTGATCATCCTCTTAAGGTATCCTCACTGGAAAAGTGGAAATCTTACTTCCCTAACAAGAACAGATGATGTCCGGGCACCAATAAAAAACAGATCTTTCTTTCTTTCATTTCTTTTTCTTTCTTTCTTTCATTTCTTTTTATCGGTGGTGGAAACGGAGGGCAGGGCTGATGAGAAATATTTATCCTTTAGTTGATCAAAAACAAGCTTCAAGTCAACACTCAAGTCAAAAATGGGAAGATGAGGGTTTAGTGAAAATAAACAGGTGGCATGAGGCACATGTCAAAAAACGGTTTGTGAATGAAACCCGTTTTGAAAGCACTGCTGCCTCCAATTCTGGCAAGCCTACACAGAGCAGACAGTACTGGGTGAGATGAAGCAATATTCGGTCAGTATACATCTGTTATATCTCTCATGAGTGTTGGTACGATTATTCGTTTATCCGTTGCACATTTCAGGGCAGCATCCTTGCCTTGAAAATGGTTTCTGGTGATAGTAAGGCCTGTTTGCTGGTACAGAAGTTGAGTCCCTGCCAATTTAGGCAGACAGCCTTGTGCTCCACAATATCATATTCATTATTCACGTTGCATGGAGCTTTGCAGAGAATAAAAGTTGGCTTTCAGTAGAAGGCTGCTCTCCTCCTATGGATTCCTATGACTCTTTTTGAAGCGTTTACTCTTTTTGCTTCCAGTCGCCCTCGTGTTCCCAGCTTGTTAGGAGGTCTTAGCAAAGAATCCCTTCCGTAAGTGCCCGGCCTTTCCTCCTCTTCATGACCCCTCGCGTTGTTTCTCCCTCCTTTCACTTCCTTTCAGCCAACTAAGTGTCTCCAACAACAAAAGGCACTCGAGCACCTGTACAAGGGGCTATTGAAACTGCTTATTCAAAGCCATTGCCAGGATTAGCAAAGGCCAAACCACGAAAGGGCCAGTTCAACGCTGTCTCTGTTCCTGGAGATTGCAGCACCAGTCTGGATATCTGACAACAACAGTCTCCTTTGTAAGGTTTCCGGTGCCTCCTGCCCGTGCCAGTCTGTCTCCTGGGGGTTTTGGTCCTGGTTGGAACCTAGTGCTGCAGACAAAATAGCTAAGCTGAGATTTTAATGCAGGCGGCACAGTGAAAACACTGATCAGTTTGATCTGCTTCTTTTTTTATCCCGCCAGTGTTTAACCCTTTCTGGTGTGGACTCTCTTCCACCCCACGAAAGAACCAAAAGAAAAAAAGGAAAGAAACTCCAAAGTAAAATCTAAATCAAACCATATGTAATACTACAAAAATGAATAAAATATATGAAGACAACAACCTATGAGCAATAGAACAGTACAAATCCAACCCTTATATGGATTTTAATGGACTTTGATATTAGTGTGATTCTAAGGATTAAGAACTATTTGCTGAACTTGGGGCATCTCCCTATTGCAAAGCCTTTATTTGTCTAGTATTGTGTTCATAGCCCCATAAGGTTTTCTTTTTGCACTTTTATCACTGTATTGCTCAAAAGGTTCTTATCATTTTGTATTTTACTGCATTTTTGTTCTTTACGGTATTGCATAATTTAAATTTTACTGATAATTTGTTTGGATTTTTCTTTCCTTTTTTTCTTGTGGCCCCCTTTTGGGAGTTGTCTTACTTGTTTGGAGGCCCTCCCTTGTTTCTTCTTGTTTGAACTTTGTTACGTCAGACTCTAGTGGCTTTACCTTTATTACAGAGTTTGTTGAAATTCGTGATGTTTCTAAAGCAAGATTTAGAGAAGAGAAACGTGACATTTCTGTGGATATGTTTGCTCCCTTAGGACAAGCTGGCTTATCACCAGCAAAGCAGCCAGGCCCTCCCTGCTGGTCTCTACCTGGGTTACTTGAAGCTCTGCAGTGCTGTTGATCAGATACGAGTGTTGGTGCCTGAACAGCGACCAAACATTCTGTGTCATGTGAAGATACGAAACAACCCAAACATATCCAGGTAAAGATTTTAAACCAGGCCTGTTGCATCAGTAGATTGTTATAGAAAATAAGGTAAACCTCTGTAATTTTTATTTTCCACTTTGTTTTACATTACATGTTTTATAATTGTCAAGAGGGTAGAGTGACTGGGGACTCATCTACACTGGCTAGAATATTCCAGGCTACTCCTGGAATATTCTGACCCCACTACCTACCCCCCCTTGATTCATCCTATTATCTCTGCACTCCGTAATGATGATAGATGGTTGTCTACAGTTCGGTGTGTGCTGTCCAGTTCTGGTGGTGCTGGCACTACCCACTCCTCCTAAGGTCAGAAATGATCCACTGGAGAAGCCCTTTTCTCCGTCTGAACACCATCACAAACACGGTTGGTGGGAACATGAGAGAGAGCCTTCTCAGTGGCTGCCGCTAGACTCAGGAACTCCCTGATCTCCCAGAGAATGGATCAGAATGCCTCCCTTCTTGATGGCCTTCTACTGGCAGGTGAAGACCTATCTGTTCACACAAGCGTTTAAGGAATTGTTATAAGGACAGGCTGGGATGTCGGACCATTTAAAAAAATGTTTTAATTGTACTGTTTTTAATGCTGTGAAGCTGCTCTGAGTCCCAGTCCTGGGAAAAGAGTGGGATACAAATAAATATAATGAATAAATAAAATGAGGTGCCCAGCATGGCACCTTGTTGTGACCTCAGAGAAAGCAACTTGCACCAGCGGTGGTGGGCAACACAGTGGGATGCGTGTGAAAACAGCTGCCTGGCATTGCTATGGAGTGCTCAAGATTTGCAAAATCTAGAGTAAAATATGAGTTATTTTAAGCTGTTCTAAAGGAGGGATGGGGGAAAGGGACTGACCTTACATCACGAAGAGAGTCCTTGCTTGAATTGGGGATTTGGCCCTGCATCGTGAAGACAGGTCACCCTGTGGCCCAATGGGAAACCACTTCATTTGTAGACAAGCCCTGAGATTCCTTCCAGCGTGATTACAGCCAAATTGTAAAGAGAGGCAGGGAAAAGAGTCTAAAGGCAAGGCAGACACACGTCTGAACAGGCAGATTTGCCAGCAGGTTGATCAGGTAGTTAGGCAGAATTGTCTTGGTTGCTGTGACTCTGCTCATGTCATGGGTCTAGGTGATAGATAGATAGATAGATAGATGATTATGATGATGATTTTATTATATCCCACCTTTCTCCCAACATAGGGACTCAAGGCGGCAAACGACTTGTACAAAACAATACAATTAAAAACAGTACAAGAATATTAAAATATATAAATATAAAATTTAAAAAATAAACAATTTTAAGAGTTAAAACAGATATGAATAAAATATAACATGTTACAATAAAAACCATTAAAATTTATAACATTACACAATATTAAAAACCCAGTTTTCAGTTTGCGAAGGCCTGCCGGCACTGCACTGAAACCATTTGACTATACTAAATTATGATACAGGAGATATAACCAAACTATGTCTTGTGGAATTATTGCACAGTTGTGCACAATTTACAGATCCCTGAACTGATCTGTCATCTCATATCAGGAATGGGTCCTGGATCTTCATGGATCTTGTATGAGAATGCCTATATTTCAGGGTCCAAACAAGGGCATCTGTGTCCTAAATCCTTAGTGAAAATGAAGATCAGGTTTCATGCCAAGAATGAATAGTCACACTACACCAAGTGTCCTGCTGACATCCGAGCACAGAGAGCTGCTTTAAATATTACATATTGCCAACGTGAAAAGGCATCTTTCTGAACTGTGAAAATACAGCAGCAAGTCAGATTCAATCCTATGCAACATACAATCACCTTTGCTTTAACCTTCATTCACGACTACACAGAGGTCCTCTGTGCATTCATCCTTTTGTCTCCTTTTTCAAGGGAGGAATGGGAGTGGCTGCAGAACCTGGCTAGCATGGAGGAGCCCGTTCCTACCGAGCGAGAGCTAGAGACCAGCCAGAACCTCTTGCTTCAAGAGCTCCAGGCGGCAGTCAAAGAACTGGTGCAACTGGTCAACATCCCACTGCATGAGGTAGAGTCTAGGTGGGACTTTATTATGGATGTTGAGGGGGGTGGGAAACACTGCAGGCTTGGTATTGCATCTGCACCTTCATATTGGTTTTTTCTCACAGTTTTATGTCAGATCATGAAAACTATACAAGACCACAGACTGGGTTCTTCTGTATGAGCAGGAATTGCATAACCAAGAGTAACCCCAATGTTAAAACCATTTGGTTTCTTTCTAAATATCCTACTCGCAGCCACAGTTGCTGTTCAGACATAAACAGATCTTCACAACCGTGCAGATGACATGGTTTGGTTCCATCTCAGATATCAGTTTTTTTAGATATTCAGTGTGCCCTTTCCTTACACAGGAGATCCATTCTGGACACCCCCCCCCCCGGTGTAAGGCAAATACTGCATATGCTTGGGCCTCATTGAAAATAATGGGGATTGTGTACACGGCACAGTGTGCGTGCCATGGGCGCGCACGCCATTGCCTCTACCGTTGCACGGATTTCAGCATAAGCTGAAAGCCATGTATAGCAATGCCTGCGTATGATGCAGGCACACTGTATATGTAGAAATAGATAGGTAGGCAGACAAAAAGGCAGAGGGTAATAGCAATAAATATGTCTGTAGTTTGTTGTGTATTTTATAACTGGAGAAACCCATGAGATGAGCTACTTGGGGGGTAAACTTCTTTATGTTTTGCTCTTATTCTACATTAGGAAAATGGTGAATGTTGTTACCAAGTTCCTTCAAGTCATTTTTGACTTATGGCAATGCTAAAGATGAAGGGTTTTCCTGGCGAGATATTTTTCAGAGGGGGTTTGCCAAGAAAGAAAAATCCCACCCTTTATTGGATGTATAGTAGTCTAGCTTTGATTAAAGGACATTCCTTTTTCTCCCTGCTGGATGTATGTGTCCTTTTCTCTAGAAAAGTAAAATTTTTGGAACACTGGATGTATAAAAAGAAGGCATGTTCATCAAGGCTGCAAAACCAATAGTGAACAAAGACAATGAAGAGATCTATTGCTTTCCTAATTGTTGTAAAATCTTAAGTTTTCTTACCCCGCTTCCTTCATCCTCTCTCCCCTTCCTACTGGCTGAAGAGGTCCATTGGATCAAAAATACTTTTCTAGGAAGCCCCAGTCAATAATAAATAAGGTTTTCTGTTGTGAGAGAGCTCACTTTTTTTGTAATAATTTGGACAGGCCATACGTTGTCTAGAGACAGCCAATACTTAATTTTGAAACCTCTCTAAGAAAAATTAAATCAGGGAGCACATAATGCATTTGCAGTCCTTTATGTCACGTAACAATAGCCTCTTTTCCATCATATGGCAAATGCAAATATCCATCTGGGTTGAAAAAGCCACCATCCATTTTTCTCTATAGTCTTGGATTACCTGGAATAAAGTCATGAATGTTCAACTGGTTGCTAGGACAAAGGCGGGTTTGGGCTAAGGCTGCTTAAGTATTGTCACCCCAGCATTAAAACATTGCCTTCTCTTTTTTGGATTCTCTAGGCCAAAGATTTCCGTCTGTACAGTCAGGAGGTTTTGGATTTCAGGGGGCAGGTCTCTTTTCTTCTGCTTCTGCCCCCTTCGGATGATGTGTGCACTGCCCCTGGCCAGAACAACCCATATACACCTCGCTCTGGATTTCTTACGCTTCCTCTTCAAATCTTTGAACTAGGTAAGAACTGCAATGCAAAAACACTTTGGGGGATCTGCACCTTGTTCTGTTATCCTCCTTCCTGAGACTGCCCTTTTTATCACTTGTGTCCAAAGAGATTTCTGAAAGGGAAACAGTTATGATATGACGATCACCCACTAGAACCAGGGTGAACAAACTTTGGCTTTGCTCCTAACCATTCCCAACATGTGGCCTCGACAGGTTACCTAAAGGAATGCTCCCCGTCACATTATTAAAAATGTTTTCCACTCCAGCATTAATGTTTAAAGGGGGCACAATAAATTTATGTTCTAGTTTCATAACTCATCTTCAGAGAAGAGAAGGGGAAGGAGGCAAGTTAATCTTTCTAGGAGCAAAACTGGAATGGAAACCATATCCAAGCATCCAAAATGCATGTTACAAGGTAACAGTGGTACAATTGTCAATTTCCCCTTACAAACCATGAGATCAGCATGTGTATTTAGAATATTTCAAAAATATTCTGCTAACTGCCACATTCTGTGCATCACATACATAGTTTACTTTCTACTATTTTAATTATGGACTTTTCTTACCTATATTTCCCAGTTTCACCACTCCATTTTCTACCTAACAACATCCTTCTCAGATTTATAGGATTCAGTAAAGCAAGAAGCCAAAATGAATAATCTTTAGGTTCCATTACATTGTTCTTTTGTTCCCTTTTGCTGCATTAGACCTACATGTATTATCTGTTTCCATATACAAACATGGGATTTCGCCATACCCTCTTTCCTTCAGTATGGCAGTACAGTGGGCCCTTGGTATCTACTGGGTTTGGCTTCCAGGATCCCCCCCCCCCCCATGGATACCAAAATCTATGAATGGTTAGTTCCCATTATATACACTGGTGTAGTAAAATGGTGTCCCTTATACGGTTGGCCCTCAATATTCATGGATTCTGCATCCACAGATTCAACCTTCCACAGCTATATAAGGGACATTGTTTTACTACACCGCTGTATATAATGGGACTTAACCATTCACAGAATTTTGTATCCATGGGGGGGATCCTGGAACCAAACCTCAGTGGATTCCAAGAAATAGCAAAATCAAAATTTGCTTTTGGGATTTTAAAAAAATATTTTCAAGCAATGGATGGTTGAACCTGTGGATGCAGAATTTGTGGATACAGAGGGACCGCTGTACACAGTAGGCCATGGCTTGCAACCAGATGTTTTAGATTAGCTCAGCTTCACATTTGTTACTTTTGCAGTAGGCAATAAGGAGCCGCAGTGTTCAAATTCTGACAAAATATATCATAGACTGACCCGTAAACATGCCATGTTGATAAGTATATGGGACTTCAAATTAGTGAAGGTATGGCCTTGGCAATAAGTACTTCTCTTAGCAATAAGTACTACTTAGCAATAAGTACTTCTCTAAAACAGAGAATGGCATTACTCATCATACAACCATTGTCTATTTGTTGGTCAATTGTAGCACTGGCTATTCTACTTTATATAGCTTTGGTGGTGTTGGCACTTCTGTGATGCTCCAAGTGTGATATTGACCTCCTCTTTTCCCTTCGTTTCAGTTCATTTTTTCACCTATGACCAAGAGTTTATTAGTCAGTATTGCCAAGTGTCTGCACTCTTGGAGCTAGAGTCACTTCTTTCTCAACAAAACCTCAGGGAGGCCTTCTCAGACTCAGAACTAACTACTGCCAAGCAGAGGCATCAGCAAGTTCAGGACTATATGCAGGTATGTCACGGATAATATTGAGTGTCAAGATGCTTAGTATGATCCAAGCTAGGGTAGGATATTGGTTATTTGTCTAACCAGCCCAATATTTTTTTCATTACATTGCCAGTATGCTTGATGTTAGCTTTATTTCTGCACAATTATGCCTTTGATGATTCTCTATTAGCCATGCATCCCACCATGAGCCCTCTAGCTCTACAGTTTTCCCTACAGATTAATTCTGTATCACACCTCCTACAATGCAGCTCTTCTTGAGAAATCTAAGTGACGCTGATTTACTTTGGCTAATCTTATCCGATCAGGCAACTACATAATGGTGTGGTGTGGCACAAAATCCCTGTGGATGGCTGAGCCTGAAGCTAACCTGTCTTGTCTTGTCGCACCATTAAAATACTTTTTTTCTGTATTAAGACAAAAGAGAAACTGGTCTTGAGCTGCACCCATGCTGCTGGGCAAACTCTAGACCTTGCCTTCACTATGGGGTTGGATGATGGTGATCTGAGAATGGAGGAGCCTTCTACTGTTCCGTTGTCATGGACAGATAATGTCTTAGGACTTTATCAGACACATTTTTTCCCTGTTATGGGAAAGGGTCCACATGTGACCAAGAAAAAAAAGATTTTACAGCACACCAAAGCATCCTCAAAATGGCACCATTCCATTCTCCAGTGCCAAGCTGTCCCCATTCACTGATGAGGCATGTTAAATATTCAGGCCAAAAGTCTTCTAACCCGAACATTTAATGCGCCTCAGCACTGAATGGGGACAGCTTTGCACTGGGGAATGGAATGGCACCATTTTGAGGATGCTTTGGTGTGCGGTAAAATCCGTTTTTTTCTTGGTCACACACGGATCTGAGCGTCCCCTTCCCTTTCTCATAATGGGGAAAAATGTGTCCGATAAAGTTCTGAGTCAAGTTTAGACTTTCTGAGAGTCTCTGTAGGCGTGGGAAATGCATTAAGATGAATCGCCCCAGGAGGTTATGGATCTGGGAAGAACTGGAATGTTCCAGCAACAAATCATTCACAGAGAAATCCTGTGAATGGTTTGTTGCTGGAGCATTCCTGGTTCTTCCTGGGATAAGTCCTCTTAGATTGCAATGTCGTCGGAAAATCTTCGCCATGATGGTGTGACTTTCCTGGGAAAATGCCTTTTTAATCCCCTGATTTTCCTTGTGTGATAGTCTCCTATCTTGTTTGCCACCATGAGTCTCTTTATTGAAAATCAAGGCAGAAATAGATTATGGTGATGGTCACATTGATGATTATGTATCTTTACATTGGGACAGCAAATGGAGGAGATTTGGAGAGAAATGCGTTGGATGATGGATGCGCTACAGCATGCCCGGTACAAGCAGCCATCTTGTGGCATCTCACTTGTGTGGTTCATTGAAGAGTCTAGCATGGCACTGAAAGAGAAAACAGAGTCAACTTCATCCCACTTGGACTTCCTTCCCTCACCTACCCCATCTCCGGAAACAAGTCGAAAACTCAACTCTGGTGAGAGTTTTTATTTTTAATTATCCCCCCTCTCTCAGATTTTAGGTGTTTTTACCAACATCAAAAACATCCTCTCCCATCACAATTCATTAAATTAATATGATTGGTTATCACAGTCTTACATATCAGATAAATCCAAGCATGATCTGGAAATATCGCTTTTTTAAACTGTGAGTTACTATGTCAAAAGGTACCATCCCAAAATTCTTGGTGATTCTTGAGTAGTTCCATGGATTGAACTCAGGTCCATGACGCATAATAGAAATGCTCACCAGACCCCTGCGAAAGCATCTTCCTTTATTTTTCTCCATAATAGGAAGGCTTTTTTCCCCTCCAAATAAAGCAATAGTCTAAATCCTATCAAGCCAATGAAAGGTCATAAAATGTTAGCTAAAAGTTTGCAATATTCACCTGGGTAGTTCCCAATAATACAGAGACTTTTATGCAAAGGTTTCCCATTGTTTACACTCATGTAAAACTTCCCATCATTGTAAGCCACTGTGAGTTCCAATCTAGGAAAAAGGTGGGATAGAAATAAGAATAGGAATAATAGCCTCCATCAAAGATGGAAAGAGGCTGTGAGAGTGTAGGTTCACCAAATCATGTGTAGTTACAATGTCCCAGTGAAAAAGCCCTTTGGAAGGAAATAATAAAACTGTTGAACATTATGCCCAACCATACTATTCGGCTGAGAAATACACTATTACTCATCTCCAGTGGAGATGAGTAATAGTGTATGTGCTGGTCTATAACCGTAATAAAGATGAATTGAACTGAGTAATAGTGTATTTCTCCACTGAATAGTATGGTTGGACATAACATTAAACTACTATATATACTCATGTATAAATTGAGGTCAGGTTTTGGAGATAAAATGATGGATTTTGATATGAACCATGGATAAGTCAAGGCTAAAACTTAGGGGCATGTGACAAAGGATCTGTAGCATGAAGCAAAGGAAAATGGTGCCAAAGAACTTAAAAAATTCCAGCACATAACTGTTTGTGCTCCTATTAAAGGCTGGATGAAGAAGGGAGCAGTGCTTTCAGGACAGATTACACTTTTGCCTTTCACCCAGGGATGGTTCCCTTTTTATAAGCATTAAAGTACAGTACTTACATTGACCCGTGGATAAGTCGACTGTTTTTGGGAATAAATTTTCTGACTAAAATCTCTAGACTTACACATGAGTATATACAGTATTCTATTATTTCCTTCCAAAGGGCTTTCTCATTGGGACATTGTAACCACAAGTGATTTGGTGAACCTACACTCCCATAGCCTCTCCAGAAGTTTTCTTTAAATATCTCTGTTAATTGTATGCAATTTATTTGAACATATGCACGATCTTAAGCACCCATTTCTTTTTAGCATTCGATAATGATTGTAAGGGGTGGAGGAAAATTAAATCTTATTCCAATGTTCTGTTGAAATTACGACTGCTAATTCTGAATCCCATATTAATTTCAACCTTATTTGTCTCCCCGAGCCTGGTTCTATTATTGTCTTATATATTTCTTCTACTAATCAAGTGGCATTGTTCATCTCTATCATGCCTTGTGTCTCAAATACTTGGAGTGCTATACAGAGAAGGCTAGAGTTTTGTACAGATGGATGCAAATGAAGTTGCTTGCAACATCTGCAACCATGAGCTCTTCCATCCCCCAGCCTTGTTTGTAGCTGCTCTCCTGTTACAAGTTTCTTTTCAGAAATAAGATCTCCGATTCAGTATTGCCACCCACTCCAACATGTGAACTGAACAAACTTGTCTTAATTTTAAAACTCCGGATGTTCCAAAAATAGACAAATGGGAGAAACAGGCAGTGCAAATATTTTGGTATATGAAAACCATACCTTTAGCATTTCTGCCCTGTATGGATTACATACTTTACTCGGTTTGGATCACGTATTTGGGGGAAATATGGCAAACTCTGTTGAGCTATTACCTCCTTCCCTTTCCACGTGGACTCAGTATGTTTGGTTATCTGCTTTTATATGTTTGGTTTACTGTGCTAGCTGAAAAGTTATATAATATTTCTGAAAATGTGAGATTGTTAGACACTCCTCACCCAGCAGCAAGACCATATTAAACATTTTAAACAAATCTCAAGTTTCAATTTTTCCTTCAATTTTTTCCCATCTTATTATTTTTTGTTCAGATGGATTTTTCCATCTTATTATTTTTTGACTAAAGTGTTTTAACAATACAATGTGCAACAAAAAATATTAAAACGTGTTGTTATACTTGCTAACCTTTCTAGGATCAAATCACAAGATGAGATCATTCTTTATGTTTTCCCTTCATGTATGAAGTAACTGGTTTATAATTACAATTCTCTAATTTTTCAGGGTTTCTGTCAATGTTACAGCTAAATATTTTACTAGCAAACAGCGCAAAGCTGAATTCAGTTTGCTGCTAACAACGTGGGACATTTAGGCCCATTAATTTGGTCTTTGCATAGACAATTTTCAATTCTGTTTTGACATAATTCTTATAATGTGTAAGGTCTGTATGATGTTAACTTAATCAGAGAGGGAACATTTTTGCATATACATTTTGCTTATGAGTTTTCCGCTTTTAAGTTATGCCTTAGATGTATTGCTGCTCTCCAACTGTATCTACTGCTGGCACAAATACGAAGGGCAACAACAGACACTCCAGCCTAGTAACCCAGTTGTTGTTGTGTGCCTTCAAGTCTTTTCCAACTTATGGCAACCCTGTGGCCAAACTATCATGGGATTTTCTTGGCAGGATTTGTTCAGAGGACCTGCTCAAAGTCAACCAGTGGGTTTCATGGCCAAACCCTGGTCTCCAAAGTCATGGTCCAATATTCAAATTGCGGCACCGTGCCTGGCAATCTAGTATCCCTACATTGATAGAATTTTTGTGAATCTAATTTTTGTGAGTGTAATGACCCTTCTTACAATTTCTTAATGGACAATACTGATTTTTCACCCATAATCATCCTACTCACCAATGGCAAATACATACCCACTCCAAGCCATCAAATGCTTTCAGGATGTCTAGTAAGAGTACTGTTGCTTCTTGCCACCTTATTCTTGCCGACTATGGAGTTTATCAGACGGGAGGAATTTCTCTTTATTTTGAATGGAGCCAATTGGAGCCAATTCGAATTCAAGTGAATTTGCTAGTTTAGCAAATTTGCATGAATTCCAATTGCGTTTGGAATGCGTTCAGAATGACTTCCCATTACCCAAAAATGAATTAGCTAGTTTAGCAAATTTACATGAATTCCAATTGCGTTCGGAATGCGTTCAGAATGATTTCCCATTACCCAAAAATGACCGCCCATTGTCCAAAATTGCGTGAGATGCTTTAATATGAAATAACGTAAAATCCATGATTGCATTTCGGATGACTTTCCTTTTGCCCGAAATTGCGTGAGATACTTTAATTTGCAATAACCTGAAACCCCCTGATTGCGTTCGGATTGCCATTAGATTATAGTTCCAATTTCCGTCGTCTGATAAACGCCTATGAGATAATGAGTAGTCCCTGCATGGTGTGGAGGTTTACACCAGCGTGGTCTAGTAGTTTGAGTGTTAGACTAGGATTCCAAGAGAGAAGGATTTAATTCTCCCCATTCACTCATGCAAACCCTCTAAGTCTAATCTGCACTGCAGAATTAATGCAATTTGCCTCCACTTTAACAGTCATAGTTTCATCCTATAGAATCCTGGAATTATTCTTTTGTTGTGACACCAGGGCTGTCTGACAGAGAAGGCTGGATATCTCACAATACTACAGATCCCAGAATTCCGCCTTGAGTTCCTATATTGCGAGAAAGGTGGGATATTAGAAAATTAATAATAATAATAATAATAATAATTCCATAGCATTGAGCCATAGCAGGTAAAGTGGTGTCAAACTGCATTAATTCTGCACTGCACGTTAGCCCATTCTTTATCATCCTTAAAGGAAGGTAACAGCAAACCTCCTCTGACCAAATCTTACTATGAAAACCCTATGATAAGTTTGCCATAAATTAGAGTTGACTTGAAGGCCCATGCTAACAATTCTATACAGCATGTGATAAATTCCTGTGAGGAATAAATACTCGTAGATTTGGGCCAGTATGCACCACATGTATGTATGTAATGGAATACAGTCTGTGTGCAAGAATTGCTGTAAATATTTTCTGAACCTAATTTAACAGCATTATTGGTCCCTGCTCAACCCTTTGAGTAACATCTTCCTGGTTTGCAAATACCCCTTTCTAGGAATCTGGCACTTTACCCCACTTAAGATACTACTAACAGTTCCTTCATCTTTCAGTTTTTAAAAAATAGAATTAGCCTTAAACTCATAAAATCCAGATGCCATGTTTAAATAATTGATACTATCTCTCCATCCATAACTAGCGTATTAAGAAAATCCCGTGATGATCTTGTAATGAATAATTGGCAACAAATTTAAAAATCTCTGAAAGTCAACGGCCTCTGACATTTCCAACATATATAAGTCTAAGTCAGAGTTTTAAATACATCATTTATACCACTTAATGATGCTATTAAATCTCCACTTTCAGATTTAATCATGTTAACCATGTTCGGCTTCTTCTTTTTGTACTGCAATAGACAACAGTTACGAGATTTTGTTTCCAAATTCATATACTGTTCTTTTAAAATGCATCCTAGATGGATGTGCATTGCCTGTGCCAAATGCCTCTAATTCATTTCTATTTCGGGATAATTAATCCCGTACTCTTTAACTTCCTGCTCTTTTATGTTCTTTCATTAATTTGTCAGTATTGATAACCAAGTCTGATCTCACTTTTTCTCTGTTCTCATTTGCCCATGATCCTTTTTTAATAAAATGTGGGTGTAGGATAGCTTTTAAAGAGTCCAGGAAGAGGGTAGGCAATATTCACAGCTGTTGAGTTTATAAAGATCCTTAATATTTTCCTTTAATTCCCCCCCCCCCCCGGATATTCATAAGCTGAGCAGTATTAAGTCACTATATTGGCTCTTTAGCGTCTGAGATATACCCACCCCATATCACCTTTATAGGAACATGGTCAGATATGATTATGGGCACAAAATAAATATTTTGAATTTGAGGCTTAATGATTTATGAAATTAGGAAATTATGATTCTTTCATATGAGGTGTATTTTTAGGACTATTAAGTAAAGTCCCCATCGCAGGTGTGAAAGTATCTCCAACTATCAATCAGTATTTGTCTTAAATATACTGGGTGACCTTTTCTTTATTTGTCTGGATGTGCTATCATAATATTGTAACACAAAAGTAGAATCACTTCCATTCAATACTGCTCCTTCTGCAAAACTATTAAGACTAATAAAGTAGCTGTTCCATTAACTTTTCTTGCAACTTATGGGGCACAGTAAACTCCGAATTTACCCCACACAATATGAACCTACCCTCAGTGTTACATAAACAATTCAGCATTTCAAAGTGGTGCTGCTTTTTTACACCCAATTGCAAATCCTTTAGTTTCTGATATTGATCTCATGAAAGGAGATATGGCAGAACTTAATTTGCACTTATTCTGAGATGCATTTTGTGCTAAAAGAGTAAACGTGTGTTCAGTTTCTAAATAGCATTCAAAATCCCATATTCCAAGTGAGGGACCCTAATACAATGACACTGAATTTAAGAAAAGCCAGGCTATCCAGATCTGATGCTTGTTGTTTCTAGAACTCACAAGGTATACATACCATAAACACTAGGTTTTTAATCTGCAGTTATAAATTTCAGTAGACTGAATAAATGATCTTTGCCAACTGTGCTTCCTTGCCATGTTCGCCACCCCTGCCCAGTTGGTCCCAACTATCGCCATGACTTAACCAATCCCTGAAACTGGTTTAGCAAACACAGTAGTTCCCACTATGTTTGCACTGGTTTCAAGAATTGGTGCACGAAGCGACAGCCACAACTTTCCCGCCATGCTTCCCTCTGTCCTCCTGGCCATACCAGTAGGCCGGGGGGAGAGGAAAGGGCAGGATGGAAGGAGAATGGTAGGCTGGGAGAATGGAGGACTTAAGATGGAACAGGTATGGCCGGGAGACCAGAGAAGTCACTGCCAGTGGGAACCACTTGGTTCCCACTTGGGCTGAATTGATTTATTTTTTAATAAATCAATTCATTCCAAAAAACACCTCTTTTTATACCAGCATCTTTTTGATGTTGGTTAAATGGGTAAAAACCATGCCCCCCCCCCTTTCTGAATTGCTTCAGTGATTTGAATTAAGTGGGAACCATGGTAGTTTAAACCAAATCATTTGGAATCACAATCCAGTTTAAAACATAGTCGGAATTAGGCCACAGTGTTTTCACAATCACAATCACAATCCAGTTTAAACCATAATGGGAATTAGGCCACAGTGTTTTCACTCCCTTCCAAAAGAGAGAAAACCCAAACTACTACTCAACCACTTGGCTTAGAAACATAAAGTATACTAATATGATTGCCTGTGTATTGCCTATAATTATCGAAGCAACTAAGCATCTTTTACTGTCAGAGACAGTACCTATTTAGAAACATCTCTACTCTGCTGTCATAGTATATTTTGCCTTTTCCCTCATCGTGTAGCATTTTCAGATTTCTTTATTGCCTTGTGCTCCAATTTTTTCTCATTGCTGGTCATCATTTTCAGGTTTCTCGGGAACCTTATTAGAGACTTTTAACGTAGCATTGCAGTAGACGATGCACTATTTCCATTTCAGATTAAACACTGTTTCCATGTCAGATTAAAATTTTCAATGGAAAGCCCTGTGTGTACTTCAGCCCAGCATCCTAAAGAGTTTGAGCATCTGACTTCAACAAGTGCATTTCTTTGATACTATACACTGGTAAAATTTCAGCCTTGTGGCCTTGGTAACCTAACTGTTTAACGGAGCTGAAGGTTTTGTATATTTGTATAAGGGGAGAGGGGTTGCAAACATGGCAAATTTAACTATAACCACTGGTTGATGGTTAATGGTTTCAGAATTGGGCACTCACAGTAGATTCTCTCTGTGTTGTTTGGAATTGTGTCTAGATTGGGGACTTTATCACAAACCCAGCTTACAAACAAAGCAAGCTACTCGCTCGTGTTTTCTCCTTCAAGGGGGCTACGAAAGCAGTAATTCCCAAAGTGGAGGGTACACCCCACTGTACAACTGTCAGAACAGAACACTGAGCAACAGAATGGTTCCCAATTTACAAAAAAGATAAGACAAGGCTGCATCTTATCACCCTACTTGTTCAACTTATATGCATAACATATTGTAAGAAAAGCAGGCTTGGACACAGAAGGAGGAGGAGTGAAAACAGGACAAAGGAATATCAACAATCTGAGATATGCAGATGACACCGTAATACTAGCGGAAAACCTGAAAGACCTGGAACAACTACTAAGAAAGATCAGGGAAGAAAGTGCAAAGGCAGGCTTAATGTTGAACATAAAGAAAACAAAAATAATGACCACAGGGAACCTACGCACGTTTGAATTAGACAACAAAGACATAGACATAGTAAAAAGAATTCTCATATCTGGGATCAACCCTTGATACAAATGGAGACTGTGGCCAAGAAATCAGAAAAAGATTAAGAACAGGAAGGACAGCTATGAAAAAACTAGAGAAGATCCTAAAATGTAAGGATATAAAACTGAGTACGTTATCCTCCCTGCTTTTGCCTTCTCTCTCTGTTGCTTCTGCTTCTCCCTCACCTGATCTGGAGAAAGAAACTGCACATCAGTGGTACAGTGCGTGCTTTGTCTTTTAAGTTCAGTTCCTATCATCTAGCTAGGAATAACTCCGGTTGCAAGCCCTGGAGAGCTGCTGTGAGTTAGTGTAAGTGATACTGAGATCAATGGACCAATGCTCTGACTTGATATCAAGCAGCTTCCTCTGTTCCTATCTCGTCTTCTCCCCGCTGAATTTGGCAACAGCACACAAGCATCCACTCTTCCAGCAGTTAACACACTGGGGACTTTTCATGTAGTCGCATGGCAGCAAACCTGCGTCTGCAACTTAAACAGGAAGCTGTAAGCCAACGCTAGCTCTTTGGTTTCTGTTTTCAAAACAAGCAATTGTCTATTCACACATTACTTTTTCAAATGTCCACTTTTTGACAGTTTTGTGTACACAAGTGTAATGTGTGAATTGGCCTTCAGGGAGTATCAGATGTACAGTGACTGTGCAGCCAGACTGTCTCATTACAACCCACTATTAAATAACTACCAGCTCCATTACATACCATTCATTGCACAAATGTCTGTGAGGGCTGCAGATAGTCCTACAAAGAGATGAATACAAACTCCAAATGGTAGATGTTTGGTAGAAGACCCCTGGGCCCCAATCAGTTAAGGAGATCAGAGTTCTGCAACTTGTCTGTAAGTCTTTTGCTGGTACAAATCTGACCAAGGAGTTTATCACATGGGAGAAATTTCTCTCAATTTCGAATGGAGCCAATTCGAATTCACATAAATTTGCTACTTTAGCTAATTTACATGATAGCTAATTGTGTTCAGAATGCCTTCAGAATGACTTCCCATTTCCTGAAAATGCCCCCCATGCCCAAAATTGTGCGAGATACTCTAATATGCAATTACATGAAACCCCATGATTGCGTTCGGAATGACTTCCCATTGCCCGAAATTGCGTGAGATACACTCATTCGAAATAACGTAAAACCCCATGATTGCGTTCGGATTGCCATTGCATTATACCCCCAAATTCCGTCGTATGATAAACTCCCAACAGATCTGTTGAAAAGCCAGCAGAAAGCTAAAAATCTAAACAGTACTGTCCTACAAAGGTTGAGTGTAGATTCTGAGTGTGGATCCTGTGTCAGTTCCTCCATGTGTGGCTATGACTGACTAATGGACTAGAAAGTCCCTACATACAGGAGCTAATAGTAACTATAGTTCATATTGCAACAACTGGAAAAAGTTTTAAAATCTGAATTTGCTATAGTTTCCCTTGGATGTATGTGTACATTGTTTTTATATATTTTTTCCATCAAAGCAAAATCCCATTTTTCCCCATGATTGTAAGCAAAACAGTAGGTGCCGCCATCACTGTCATTATCTCAATCAAATTATCTTTGCCGTTACCAACATTTTAATAAGAGTTCTATCATTATCCTTAATGAGGCCTTTCAGATATCCTGATAGCATAACTTTTAGAAGCTGTTGGAATTTGGTACTTTTTAATCTTAAAAATTATCTCAATTACGTCTTGCCAGATACTTCTGTTAGCAATAATACATAGACTGTAAGCCTCCCTTATATGCAACTCTCCCTGTGTGTGTGTGTGCACACATTTTTCCCGAGAAAAATAAGTAAGGTATTTGCAGTCTGTTGCAAGATTGGGTGAGATAAGTATGCTGCAAGCAAATATAGTTCAGAAAGGATCCTGAAAAGAACTGGGCAGTTCCTGGAGAAGGTTTTTACCATGGGTAGGATATACACCTCGGCACAAAAGCTAGAATCATACAAGCCATCAAGTTCCCTATTACCATGTATGGATGTGAGAACTGGACAGTTAAGAAAATGATAGGGAAAAAAAATCAATTCATTTGAGATGTGATGCTGGAGAAAAGTGCTGAAGACCCCATGAACAGCCAAAAAGACAAACAAATGGGTCCTAGAGCAGATCAAGCCAGAAACCTCCCTGGAAGCCAAGATGACCGAATTGAGGCTGTCGTACTTTGGACACATCATGAGAAGGAAGGACCCATAGGAAAAGACAATGATGCTGGGAAAGTTGGAGGGAAGTAGAAAGAGAGGAAGACCTCATGGTAGATGGATGGACTCTATGAAGGAGGACACTATGGGTTTATGAGGTTTCAGGAATTAAGCGGAGCAGTGGAGTACAGAAGGTCTTCTTGGAGATGTCTCATCCATAGGTTCGCCATGAGTCGAGATTGACTTGAAGGCAGTTAACAACAACAAAAGGATAAGATGTCTTTAATACACATTGAGGTCTGGAGCTACACATTACTGGATAATGTTGCATTCTTCTTAGTTCTTTCAAAATTAGCTGTAAAAAATATACAGGAATTTGGGCCAACTAGAAGTTGGTAGATTCCCTTCATATTCACTTGGAGACCTTTGCTTGAAATGAATAGATTACCACATCAACCACACCAGTAGGCCCATCTACTTCCAAAATCTTTTTCCAATAATGTCACTATATGTACCTGTGCTTAATCATACATGTATATTTGAGCAATAGTTAATCAAAAGGCAAAGTGGCTTATTCAAAGAAAGGAGGAGATGGCCAGATCAAGTAGGATACGGAGGCCGAGTTCAAAGTATATATGATGCTTCGCTAGAAGTGATTAATTGCCTGACGCAGAGTTTTGAAGGAAACACAAGCACGGAGAATTAAATACAGAAGATTGCAGGTATAAGACAAGTAAAAGGAGAAAGAGAATGGACTTTGGAGAATGATCAAATCAGAAAAATGATCTTCAGTGCAACATCGCTTTACATTGTTCTTCAAAAACCCACATGAAGATCAGAGGACAAACTGACTTTTACTAGGCTTCTTTGGATATAAGATTTGGAACCTGGAGGATGCAATTCTTCTTGTTGTCTGGATCCCTGACTATACTAAGTACAAAATATGAGAGATGGAGACCTGGAAGAATCAACAGGGAAGAATACTAATTTAGGAGGCAGCTGTGCTACAAACACAGCAGTGCAGTGTGAACTGCCTGTTTAGACTTACTGGAAACTCTTGTAAAAAACTAAGTTCAAAGGAGGATTTTTCTTCCTGAACATTGAAAGTAGGTGATGCGGCATTCTCACTATAGATGTTTGGACAAAAGAGCAGAACACATCCATCAACATGATGGACACTGATCAGTGTTAATACATTCACTGGCGGTGCATTTTGTTTCGCAGGGCCTTTTCTTCACAAGGGGTATATTCACACTGCAGAATTAAAGCAGTTTGACTCCTCTGCAGCTGCCATGACTATATCTTACAGAATCCTGGGATGTGTTCTTTTGTGAGGTATTCAGCCTGCTCTGTCAAAAAGCTCTGGTGCCTCACCAAACTACAAATCCCAGGATTCTATAGGATAGAGCCGTGGCAGTTAAAGTGGTGTCAAACCGCATTAATTCTGCAATGTGGATACACCCTAGGAGAGCCCACTAAGAGAGTTATCTTTGGTGACTCCATCATGTTAGGAACCTGGTAGAAGAAAGCCTCTGCAGATTCAGGTGTCCTCAAAGGCTTGTGCCACAAGGACAAGTCATTTGTGTGATATATGCCCCCCCCCCAAAAAAAATTAGTTAGGGTGTGCTGCAAGTTTCCTAACTTCTATGGCTAGCGTTCTGCTTTGTATACATTTATAGATAAACTGGAACTTTTTAAAGTCAAGGTGTTGGGAGATGTTTAAAATGACAAGTGATGCATTGTTGGTAACAATGTAGTAGTAGTAAATTTCTTCTCTTCTTCTTGCAGATTCACGTGGAAACTCTGATGAGGAAGGCTCCTCAGAAGTATTCTTAGCTACAGACAGTGACTACGACTCCAGCAGAGCCCAGAGCCCCAGGGAGCTTGATCTTGTTTACTCTTCTTCGGGTCCTGAAGGCTGCGGGAGAAGAAATCTTCGCCCTTTGAGGGACAGTGCCCCTGACGTCCTACAGAGCCACGAACTAAAACCACCCCCGGTCCCTCCAGAGGAGCACCAACCTCCCTCAGAGCTCTACGACAGTGACTTTGTCTTGCCTAGCAGGCAAATTGAATTGCTGCGCATCACAGAGAAGAGGCAGGCCTACTGTGTTCGCACCAGCAGCCTAGATTTCCCTAAACCCCTTTGCCACGGGGCCAGAAAGTCTTGCCCTGGCTCCGTTGACAGCTCCCCGACAGAAACCAGGACTGCAGGACGTTGCAGCCCTCTGAGATTTGGGATGGGCTCCGCACTCAGTCCCAAGCACAGCTGGTCTGCTGAAAACTCTGAGCCTGTCTTTCGGACGCGCTCGGTGGAATGGACTCGCACCTTCCAGGAGACACCTGAGCCAGGACATGTAGCAAACCAGGGCAAGTCATCGGGTTCCTTCACCGTACATGTGTGCCCTCAGTATGAAACAGGGCTCTCCAAAGAGACAAGCATCAAGGTATTAAAATCGGGTTTTGCCTCATTGCGATAAGAATAAAGTCAATGCTTGCAAAAATCTGCCAAAGGGCAGCACCAGTCTATAAATCATTTCTTAAGATCTGAGAATATAACCAGGTAGCTATTCCCTATACGTTTGGTTCTGCACTTACAAAAGTTGGGGAAAGAAAACAAAGAAGCTATCTTGGAATAGTGAGTAACTTTTTAGCAGATGTTTAATTTAACATTTGTCATCTGCACAACATAGCTTATGTTGCTCTGTTAGGAGCATTTATGGGGGATAAGCACAGAACCAAACCATGGAGAAATTGGGCCTGTGTATTTGCCACATTTAATGAACATATATCCATTCCACCACAAAATAACTTCATTGACTCTCCCCGAGATTGCCCTGTAATATATTATTCCTGCTTCCAACAATTCCTTTGCTAGTGGATGAGTTGAACGATCTATTCCCAAACAGAAAATCCAATTTAATTTCTTTTGTGGAAAGTAGAGACCCTTTCTGGGTGAGTCAGGTTCAATGCTTGAACGTCCCAGTAACATCTCTTTATGCCTGAGAATCCTGCAAGTTTTGTGTAAGCCTATTTATTATGATGATGTGATTTAGGGGTTTGGCGATGCATAAACAGAGTCAGTTTTCAAAAAATCTGATAGCATACCCTTCAGGATGTTCGGAGGATGAGTGTGCCAAGAATGGGTTAAAGTGATGCCAGTATCTAAAGTGCCTCCCATGCTATATGAGTGTTGTTTTGTCCAAATTGGGAACCAATAACCCTCACAATCATAGTTGTTTGGAGCATTAGTTCACAGTCACTGGAACAAGGTGGTTTATGAAGGTTCCAAGCTACGGAAAACCATACGGTAGAAAACGGAGCAAACCAGACCTCCTTCCCTCTATCCATTCTCTATGTTGTATTCTTTTCTAGTCCTTATGGCTCAGGTTTATCAGAACTGGCTGAAACTAATAATGGCAACTATATGCACTGCCAGATAATATCTTGTTACTTAAAGCAACATTGGGTTAACAAGATCAGTACAGGTCTAATGTGCAGGGGTGATTCAGAGTAGCCTACCTGGAAAGTCAGTATGATGTAGTGGTTTGAGTGTTGGGTTACAACTCTGGAGACCAGAGTTCGAATCCCTGCTTGGCCATGAAACCCACTAGGTGTCCTTGGGCAAGTCACATACTCTCACCCTCAGGAGAAAGCAATGGCAAACCTCCTCCAAAAATATCTTGCCAAAAAAAACACCGAAAAACCCCATGATAGACCCTTGAAGGCACACAACAACAGCAACAAATCCCAATCTGATGCCTTCCAAATGTTTCCAGCACAAGCCCAATTAATTTCAACTAGCATAGCCAAGTCTAGTTTAGGAACTGGGGCCCTTTTCAAAGTCAGAGTTTTAAATTATTTGTTTGTGGACTTTTATATACCACTCTTTGAGGCAGAGATTTCTATTCAGTCAGTTTTCAAAATTACGAAGAATCACCCTCCACAAAGATTACCATAACAGCAAAATAAGGATAGAATAGAAAGTATTTGTTGCAGGATGGACTGAGTAACTCCATGGCCTCTTCTCACCCCTAATGGAAACATATAGTTCAGTGCAGACTGTGGGTCTGCCCTCATTTTTCTGGTTTCCTTCCTCTTTGTTTTACTTACCTTTATTTCTGCACAGTTGCACATCACCAACAAGATGTCGGCCGAAGACGTGGTGAAGCTGGTGGTGCAGGAGATGAATGCGATCTCACGCGATGTCCTGGGAAACGCAGATGCCTTCAGCTACAGTGAAGAACAATTGGGTCACTTTGGACTAGTGTTCGTATCCGATGATGTTGAGCAGTGGCTTCCAAATGACTTTCTGCCTCTCTCGCTTCAAAAGGCTTGGCCTGACGGGAGGTTCTGTGTTCGGATCAAAGAGACTTCTCCTCTCTTGTTTCAATATGGACCTGCAACAACGGTATGAGAGGATGGGATTATAAGAGGAGAAGTGTGGAACATCCAGCTTCCAGTGAGCAGACAGCTCACCTTTGATGCTTCCTTCTTGAAAAGACACTTTTGTGCCAGACACCATGGGCCAAAACAGGAGCATACTGGGCAGTGTGTGTTGCTTTTGTGTGCGTGTGTGTGTGTGTATATGTGTGGGTGTGTTTCATTTTGACCAAAGAGATATCAAGACTTGGTTGCTCTGACTACAAGAAAGGGTGAAGTCTAGGAGTCTTTGGAGTAACGGAATATAATTTATCAAAGACAATTTCAGCAAACAGAAAAGCTGGTTAGGGTTAAAGAAGCAATACATAATTATATTTTTTCATTCTGAATATGGAAAAAGCGAGGATGGGAAGGTGTTAATGAAGGAAAGGCCACCATGATCCTGGCTGGAATAGTCCCAAAGCCAGGACCTGGAGCAAAAGAAATGGGGGGAATTACCAAGTCCTGTTAATGTTTCTTGTTTTGTTGTATCTGGAGAAATAGAAAATTGCACATAGTTCTCTGAACACACTGTTTTCCTTTTCTTAAATCTACCCTAGAAATACACAGTATAAAATGTTGCAAAAGATGTTTGAACTGTGTGAGAATCTACGGTCCTTTCTCCCCCCAGGAGCACAGAGGACAGAGTTTTTACATCTGGGATAAGTTTTTCTCTTGGTAGGAAAGCTAAATCAATCTTGACCTCACCTACCCTGTTTCCCCGAAAATAAGACATCCCCAGAAAATAAGACCTAATAGAGGTTTTGCTGAATTGCTAAATATAAGTCTTCCCCCGAAAGTAAGACCTAGCAAAGTTTTTGTATATAAGTATATATAAATATACAGTATATAATAAATGTTCATTTTTATTTTTATTTTTGTTCAACAATAAATGTGAATTCTTCTTCATGGAAAAACAAGACATCCCCTGAAGATAAGACCTAGCACATCTTTGGGAGCAAAAATCAATATAAGACACTGTCTTATTTTCGGGGAAACACGGAAGAAAAAGACCTCCTTACCTTTGCCAGACTCAACCTTCTTTGAAGCCAAAGGCTGATCTTTTGGAAGAGGTCCTAAGAGCTCTGCATTCCTTGTAACCATGTTATTTTTTATTTTATTTTGTGTTTTAGCACCTCTGTCTTCCCCTACCTCTACCTAACCATCAGTATATAAAGGAAAATGGGAAAGGATAGCCAGGTAACAACTCTCTCAAGCCTCTCTTCTCTCAAAGTAGCTGAAGATTGTGAGTAAAGCACTTGTTAGAACAGCTAGGAGTTCCTCCTTTATATGAGCAGCAGCAGAACTGAGTAGGAAAGTTGCACTTCTACCCTGTTTCCCCGAAAATAAGACATCCCCATAAAATAAGACCTAGTAAAGGTTTTGCGGAATTGCTACATATAAGGCCTCCCCCGAATGTAAGACCTTGAAAAGTTTTTGTATATAAATATATATATACAGTATATAATAAATGTGTATATTTTTTTGTTCAACAATAAATGTGAATTCTTCTTCATGGAAAAATAAGACATCCCCTAAAATAAGACCTAGTGCATCTTTGGGAGCAAAAATTAATGTAAGACACTGTCTTATTTTCGGGGAAACACAGTATATGCAATAACTGCTCACTACCACCACAATATCCAGCTTAAAATCAGAAAAGATGCTTTGCTGTGAGATCTAACTAACTGAGGGTCAACTGAAGTCACGAGTCTAGGGCACCATTCACACTACAGAAATAACCCAGTGTGAAAGCCATTTATTTATGCAACGTTCCCACTGGCCTGAATGCACCTGGCACCACTGGGTGTGGGGTGGGATGGAAAAACCTGTTAAATCCAAAGTGTTTGACACCAGGTACTTAAGTGGGTCTTTTTTTTAAAGAGTGATCGGGATCTTTGGTAGTGTGAGTACGCTACCGAACTGACCAGCATTGCAGGGATTGTTCCCGAACATGGAGGTGCCTCCATGTTGAAGTGAAGCAGGTGTGAATGCCGGGGAGGATTTAAATGCCTCTGAGAGATTCTGTTGCATTAAACATAGTGGGAAAGTAGATCCTGTATTGCATCTCTGCGGAGATCCAGATCTCTGCAGGGCAAAAATGTAAGTGTGAATGCCCCCTAAGAAAGGTCTGATCAGGTCTTGGCATCAAAATCAAGAAATCTCCTTTTTACCAGTTCAGCTCAGTCCTGGTGGTTGCAACAAAGGAGCTGTTGCTCTTGTGATAGCTTCAATGTCTCTTGTGACAACAACAGATGCTGGAAAAAGAGTTCCTCAACATTTCTATGACAAGCACATGGAGACGCTTATAGAATCATAGAATTGTAGAGTTGGAAGAGACCACAAGGGCCACCCAGTCCAAATCCTGCCATGCAGGAACTCTCGATCAAAGCATCTCTGACAGATGGCCATCCAGCCTCTGTTTAAAGACCTCCAAGGAAGGAGACTCCACCACCCTCCGAGGGAGAGTGTTCCACTGTCGAACAGCCCTTACTATCAGAAAGTTCCTCCTAACATAGAGGTGGATTCTCTCTTCCTGTCGCTTGCATCCATTTTTCCATGTTCTAGTCTCTGGAGCAGCAGAAAACAAGCTTGATTCATCCTCAATGTGACACCCCTTCAAATACTTAAAGAGGGCTATCCTATCATTAAAGAGGGCTATCATATGAAAAAATAAACTTCTCAGAAGTGTTGAGGTTTCTGTCATTTGGCACAGCCATCCAATAAATTAACATTCAAAGTAGTATACATTGGATTTCGAGGTAGCTCTCCAACAGGATTTTGTTCAGCCCAGGCCTGTTTAGTTTTATCAGAAACTACATCTTGTGTTTCCAGCAATTTTTTTCTCCTTTTGTCAGAGCAGTGTATCTGTGGACAGAATAATTTACAACTATAGCACTTGCAGAAATTCAAAGATCTGCCTCACAGCAATAATATAGTGGGTCCTTGGTTCCAGGACCACCATCACCCCATGGATACCAAAATCCACAGATGGCCAAGTCCCATTAAATACAATGGCATAGTAGTGAAGTGGCATTCCTTATATAAAATGGCTAATCAACATTTGCTTTTTGGAATATATATATAATTAAAACATTGTCAAGCCGTGGATGCTTGAATCCATGGATAAGGAATCTGTGGATACAGAGGACCAATCGTATTATCAAATTTCCCCATAGATGCAGTGCAAATTGTAGCATGAGTGGTTGTTCCTGTAGTGGTGGACTAAGCTTCCTTTAGAGCAATTCCACTTGAGAAGAAGAAGAGGAAGAAGTAGTAGTCTTCCATCTGGTTAAGATGACAATACAGACACCCAGCAACAGTGGTCATTCCAAAGCTACAAAAACAGCAAATCCATGGTATCAAAGTTTCAGTCTTCAGATATTCCAGCAAAAGAAACACTCTCTCTGCTTCCTTGGGTTGAGCCCTCATTTCAAAGGAGAACAAAGCGTCACTCTCAGCTTGCCACAATGCAACATCTTGCAACAGATGCCTGAGCACTGGAGGTGCATTCCCTGACCTCAAAACTTGAAAGGGAATTGTTGCATGGCAGTCCCAGCCAATGTAGCAGGGGTGAACAATGCTGGTTGATGCAAGTCAGCAACATCCTGAAGGCTGCACACTTCCCACCTTGCTTTAAAACACTCATGGATTGCATCACTTTGAAGATAAATGAACCACAGCTATCTATACAGTTCCTCTGAAAGTTCTCTCGCTCCTGAGATAACTTCTGCTGGATGACCATTGGAGCTGACTTAAAAACATACTCATCTTTTACAGTGTGAGGTTCACCTGTCCTTTTATTCCAAAGGTCTTGATTTTTTTTATAGGAACTGGTTTTGTCTTATTTTTGGTGTCTTCCTGCTCCATGATATTTACCGTCAGAAGGGCCATCGTATTCTCTCCTAAGAATCATCTGAAATGTGGAACAAAGTGTTTGTGACTACTTTGTCTAGAGCTACTCCGAGTGATGGTCCATGAAGAGATGCCACTCCCCAAGCCATTGGTGCTCATCTCTGGAAAGTTTTCAAAAAATAAATAATTGTAGCTAATGGGCACAAATATGGTACTGGATCTTGGCATAGTGGGGGAAAATGCTCCCCCTCCCATCTTGAGATGTGCTGGTCTAGATGCCATAATTTCAGCTTTGGAGGCTGTGAACAAATTTGAGCGATCTGAAACTATGGCTCACTCTGTGGAAGAACACTTACTAAGATTTAACATGGGAGAGGAATTGCAGAGTTCCAGTTTAGGCATTGGTTCACACATTTACCAGGGATGATAAAATGAATCGTTTGATCTCTGAGCATGCTGCCTTTGAACAGAATGTTCTGCTAATGATATTTATTTCTTGGGGTGTGCCAGGTGCAAAGGAAAGGTCCAGAGGAGATTACTTTTAGAACAATATGGATTAATATTATATTAAATAACATGAATGCTAAATAAACCTCTCTACAGGTTTATACAGAGGCCAATGTTTATCTGACATACTTTTTTCTTTGACTCAAGAGGCTGTTCCACCCATTGAGGATTGAATCTTTGGGTTGGTATGTGTTCCCAGGCTTATGGGGAAGACGCAAAGGGATGCCCTGTCTCTTCAGTCTTTGGTTCTTTCCATTTGTTGGGCAATTCTTTTATAGTTCTGGTTATATTCCTCCTGCTGTGCTCCAATGTTACTGTGTTTCTGCCTGTTGGAGAAAGAGTACAGTTGCCCCTCCATTCTCGCGGACTTGAGATCGATGGTCTTGAATATTCACGGAGGGGCAACCTCCATTAATTTCAATGGGGCATTCCCCCATGGCCCATACTCTGTGTGCGTTCGCAGGCATGTGCCCCATTCAAGCCTATGGGGCTTGAATATCTATGAGTCTTCGATTTTGCGAGGGGGTCCGGAACGAATCCCCTGTGAAAATGGAGGTCCAACTGTATTTCCTAGTTCTTTCATCTTTGGACTGACAACAGAAGGGGGCTCCTCTCTTGGTGAGGTCAAAGGTTGAGGCAGTCGTCTTGGCTAGAAAAAGTACAATCCCAGATGTAAAGACTCATATGTGCACTTGTAAAATGATAGAAATCTGTGGTAGCTAAACATATTCCACTTTCTGTTTGTTTTACAAACAAACTAATAATAATTTGCAAAAACATTGCAAAAGTAGACTTTGCTATCATAGGTGTGCTGCAAGGCATCTATTGAGTTATTAATTTTTCCGTTCCTCACTCAGTTGCTGTTTTGTTGCCGTGACTGTGATTGATTGCTCTTGTACATCCAGTAGCATGATGTTTTTGTTGGCCGCTAGGCCTCTTTGTTAGCTGCAACTATTAACAGAACTGTGGTCTGTAGTAAAGACAGCTGTGCTGCTGAGAGTGATCCCATCTCTCCTTCTTGTGCCACGATCCCCTTTGGATGCACATCTTCCGCTTGTGTGTCACCGCAGTGATCGTTGAGAACTTACGGTTATGAGGAATGTTGTCTCCCTTGAAAAATAACCTCTCTCCATCCGTAAGCATAATTCCTTAGAAAAAGGATGGCTGGTTTGTTGTACTCAAGTCTGTATAAAACAAATCAGGGAGAGGAAGCGGAGTCTTCTTTTGCAGTGGTGGAATTCAACACAGAAAAACAAGCTATCGATCTTGGGCAAAAGAACCAGACAATAAAACCAACACACAGGAGAAGTGTCAGGTCTCCTTTCCTCCAAGCACGATGGGTTTTTATTTTAATGGAGCTCAGCCCCACAAATGGAACTTGTGTGTGTGTGTGTGTCTGTGTGTATAAATAACATTGATCACATCCCCTTTTAATTGCTTGATCTTTCTTTATTCATAGTTAGGCTCCAACATTGAAATGCTCCCTTGGAAGTTTTTTCTTCCCCCTGTGCAGAACTCCCTGCAGGATTGGTGCCATACTGTCTGCACATACTGCCATCTTGAGGGTTGCCTGAAGCCATCTGCATTTAAATGTTCTTTTAAATAGCATTGCTGAGTGAATCCAGTAACACTTTAATGCAGCACAAAGAGCAGAACATAGCAACAGCATTTAGTTTCCACCACCATCACCATTATTTAGAGCACCAGGCTCAATAATCAGCTACAGGCAGGTTGTGAATCCATGGTCTTGCACAGAAATGCTTTTAATATTACTTTGGTCAGGGCTTTAGTTTTCAGATTTAAAACTGTGTTATTACCCAGTGCACAGACTGACACAAAGGACAGATTCCTCCTTGTGGGAACAATGGAGTTTATCAGATGACGGAAATTGGAAGTATAATCCAATGGCAATCCAAACGGAATCATGGGGTTTCACGTTATTGCGTATTAAAGTATCTCACACAATTTCGGGCAAAAAGGAAGTCATTCCGAATGCAATCATGGGTTTTACGTTATTGCGTATTAAAGCATCTCACGCAATTTTGGGCAATGGGCGGTCATTTTCGGGTAATGGGAATTCATTCTGAACGCATTCCGAATGCAATTGGAATTCACATAAATTTGCTAAACTAGCAAATTCACGTGAATTCAAATTGGCTCCAATTGGCTCCATTCAAAATAAAGAGAAATTCTTCTCGTCTGATAAACTCCAATGGTATGAAAGTAGATTAAAATTGGCAGAAGAATTGCACATATAATATTTCTTATATCAAAGTGCACATATATGTTATGTTTGCATCCTGCTGTTCCTCCAAGCCGACCCAGAATTGCCTTGCAAGCAGCCCTACCAGGTAAGTCATACAGAGAAATACTTCACGCATAAAACCACTCAATAAAACTTCTCATTCATACGCAACACATTAGCCTCTGTGCCGCACTGGATCTTACTGATTCCAGTTGCTCTCCAGCAGTTTCTTCCTAGCTCTTGGAAGAGGACAGGTTAAGGCACAGATCCACTGGGAGAGTCGCCTGAAGTGGCACGGCGAGTAAAGTGGTGGAGCCAGGATTACAATCAGGGTGTTTCCAAACACATTTAGACCCTCCCTATCATAATTTGAATGCCCTCTCATTAGAAACCAATGTGCTGACAGACCAGAAGAGGCACAGAAGGCTCCCCTGTCCCAACATGTACCGACCCAAGCAAACGGCTTAGGGGAGAGGGAGGGGTGCTGACTCTATGATAGTTGTTAGCCATGCTTTGCTTACTTGGAGCAACTGTTCTTCCAGCAAAAGTAGCTGCTTCCACAATAAAGGCAAGCCTGGCTGTTTTCAAAAGATTTGAAATCTGTGGGAGGATGGGATCTTGATGGGAACAGCACCTCCACAGAACAAGGCAAGGCAATGGGCAAAGGCTAATCCTGGTGAGCTTCCCGTCCACAAGAGACAGTTGAGAAGACATCTGCACATTTCCACAATAATATGTGCACTGCCAAATATGCACACTTCCAAAACAAATAGACACAGACCTTGGAGGCTGTGGAAGAACTATGATGGCACCACATGCTAGCTGCGGTTCGGTTGTCACATTACATTGGATTTGGAGAGATGTGAACAACCCTAATTTCCCCCCCAGATTCCTGTACTCTTCTCTCTTACAATACAGTTGAGTCCCAAAGCTGTCACATCCAGTTTAGACTAATGAAATGTTAACATATTGTAATCTTAACTTTGTTCATTTTAAACTAGCCAACTCATAGTTTGAAGCTGGCTTGTTTGAAGGTAATCCTAGCTTAGTTAACTGTTTATTTAAATGAAATAACACAGTTTTTTTTGGGGGGGGGGGGAAGGTTTGATCTATGTGGCCAGGTTCTAGAAGAGTTTATTCCTGACATTTCGCCTGCATCTGTGGCTGGCATCTTCAGAGAATGCCAGCCACAGAGGCGGGTGAAACATCAGGAATAAATGCTTCTAGAACATGGCTACATAGCCCCCCAAAACCCCCCAAAAAACTATGGATGCCAGCCATTCAACTTCACATTGAAACAACACAGTGTTTGCCATAGCATAGCACATAGACATAGTTCAACATGGTGAGTGAGCACAATATATGGCCTGAGGCAGCTCAGACAATAAAACATAAAGGAAGTTATATAAAATAGGATGGGGAAAAACATATTATCTGATTGGAAAATTAGTATCTGATATTGATACTGAGAAATGAAGACTCAGTAGGGTACGTAATTCTAAATGTTCTTACCTTCTGTCAGTTTTGCCTTCTTTGTTTCAGAGGCAAAAAACCAATTGACATCCTGCTTCACAGAATTTCCAAAGCTTTTACCATCCTTTTTGGTCACACGTTTGGGGCTAGCTATTATCTCCCAGACACTGCAGCTGCCATACTCTTCTTAAAATGGTCTGAGTTCAGATCAACCTCCCCTGCAACTTGTATGTTCTAGTCCAGTGAGTCCAGTGAGCATCACTAGTCAATATAAATGCCCCACAACCTTTCCCAGCAATTTGATCCATTACCAAACTACTCTTGCTGTGAAGAAGCTCCTTCTAAATGTTGACTGAATATTGGAAGGAACTCCATGAGAATAAGAGCAGTTTGGCAATGGAATCAATTGCTTAGAGAGGTGGAGGGGGGTCTCCTTCTCCGGATGTCTTCAAAGGGTAGGACAGTTACAGGCTGAGGATGATTTAGCTAGAGATTCTGCATTAAGGCCTTTGCGGCACCTTCTAGCTCTACGATTCATTAATCTCATTGTGCTGCATCACACTGGGGTGGTTTAATCTGACATGCAGCTTGTGGTCCCGGCATTTTTATTAGGTTGTGGTATCCAGAACTGCAGCAGAACATCATCTCAGTGAAACCATTCACCAAATGATCTGCTCAAGGGGAGGCTTCAAGATAGGAAAGCCAGGCATGCTCATCATCAGCAAGAGGATTAACAGTCCACCTCAGCCAGTTAGATCTTGTCACCTCCTATGCTAACAATACCGGTGACAGCTTTTTGGCACAAGGGATTGTCCTTGCGGGTATCAACTGAGTAATGAAGCTAAATTTATGTCACGTTTGTTTCATTATACATCATGATACACCAATGGATGCTCCCACAAAACTGCTAGTGGGTAAGAGGAGATATTGTTTTAACCTCTGCTGTACTCCGCCCCGATTGCTTGTTCAGAGGGGCGGAATAGAAATTATTATTATTATTATTATTATTATTATTATTATTATTGGAAGATACACAGCAGAATACTGCTCCTCCAACAGGAAGTACAATATACAGAAAAATGGAAAGCATGTTACCATTCACCAGCAGATAACTGTTGCCTGGGCTTTTCAGTGAGCTAAGAGTGCATGTCTGAAAATTGAGATCATAACAGTCCCAAGGTAACAGTTTCTAGCAAGTGTGTATTTATCCCATTTGTATCATATTATTCCATTAATTAGCATATATGTCATTATTCTATTTTTTAAAAAGCTTACTTTTACAGTCTCCCCTGCATTTTTGCGGACTTGTAGTCTGTGTTGCTTGCCGTTCATGGGTCGTGATTGGAGGGGAACAAAATGGTGCACCGCCATTAAAGCCAATGGGGCTTGAAAATTGGCAATTTTTCATTTTCACGGGGGGGGGGGGGGGGGTCCAGAATGGATCCCCTACGAAAATAGAAAGCTGACTGTATTTTTCTTCCATCATCGCTTATAGACTTGATAGTCCATTCTGGTAAGCAACCTATCCAGAAATGCACAGGCTTTGCAGAACTGACAGATCAGTACAGACATGGCTTCCTTGTACTCTACAAAACACTATAGTTCTATAGTAGTCACAATAATGAGAGACTCCACCTCAATATTAGGAAGACCTTCCTGACAGTAAAAGCTGTTCAACAGTGGAGCACACTTCCTCTGAGAGCAGTGGAGTCTCCTCCTTTGGATGTTTTTAAACAGAGGATGGATGATCATCTTTCAGGAGTGCTTTGTGTATTCCAGCATAATGGGGTTGGCCTTGATGGCCTTGAGGTCTCTTTCAACTCTATGATTCTATGAAATTCAAATATTCACAAGGTTACCCATCGGGACAGTCAAATGTAGCACATCCATTTCTTTAAGACTGATCCACAGTTTTTCATGAGCTGCACAATCAAAGGTTTACTATAATCTATAAAGCACAAGCTGATTTTCTTCTGAAATTCTTTGGTTTGCTCCATTACCCTTGTTTGTGATATGATCCCTAGTGCCTCTTCCATTCCTGAACCCAGCTTGGACAGTTGGCATTTCCCACTCAGTATATGGTTAAAAAAATATCTATAATTCTGAGTATCACTTCACTTGCATGGGAGATTCATGCAATGGTCCTGTGGTTACTACAATCCCCATGTCTCATTTCTTGGGAACTGGAACATATATTCAGTGTTTCCAATCTGTGGGCCATTTTTTTCCCCATATTTGTTGATAGATTTTAGTTAGAACTTAAGTAGATTCTGTTTCTATAGCCGGAGGCAACTCTATTAGCGTTCTAGCTGTTCTTGGAGGTTTTTCCCTCCCAAGTGGAAATTTAGTTTCCACTTCACCTTCTAAACATGTAAAAAAAAATTTGCAAAGTAGGAGATACAAAGCACAGGCATCCTACTGGATCAGGCAAAAGCCATACATGGGTTACAGCTGATGAGTCTTCACATAGAAGAACCAAGCCAAGCCAACCAGGGCAAATGTGCTATCAACGTGTTCCTGCCAGGCCTTCTTGCTGTGAGGTGTGTATTCACTGAATCCTTTGTCATACTTGATGACTGGGTTATCGCCTTCCTAGGCAAAGCTCTTAGTACGTTCCCCAGGTGATTGGTGAAATGGTAGCCATGCTCAGACAGGGAGGTTGGACCACTGCTATAAGTACGGTATAGTTTGGTAACTAATTGTTAAATTAGCACTCCATCTTCTTGCTCTTGTCTTCTTTCCCTGCCCTTGGTATGATGGCCCTCTGTGGCCGCCACCACCTCAGGCTTGAAACAGTGCTTGCCTAAGGAACCAGTCTTTCATTTTACAAGCAAGGTAGATTTTTTAAAAACCCTTCATTATCCTTCAAAGGGTTATCGCTATTCTTCAAAAGTGATGAAGAACGCTGGCTCAAAAGCCTGTTTGATAGAGTGATCTTTCCTTTTCCTCCTTCTTAAGGCCCCTTTGAGTAAATCAAAAACATGCAAAGGTGCTAAATAGTAATCCCAAAATTATTTCTGAAGGATTCTTGGCAGAGGAGGACACATCACAGGCCCCAGGACAATCTGACTTCTGTCTTCCTCGTATCTTCTTTGGCTAGCTGCTTCGTATCTCCTAGATGCTGTCCTGTCCTGTCCTGCTACAGAAGCTGCTGTAACTGTGTGGTGGTGATCTTGCTGTGCACAATCCCCTGGCTTAGTTCACAGATGACTTCTCATTCACTTGCGGCTCACAGATGACAAATGGGCCAACCCCAAATCTGCTGCGGCTGTTTTTGTGTGGGTTGAGCCAACCTGAGTCACACTGCCTGTGGTCTGGCAAGGAGCTGAAGCAAGGTCCAGCCACTGATGAATGATTCACAGCAGACTTTAGGGGCTGTGTAAATGTGGTGAAAATGGAGGATCACAATGGGCTTGTCATGATATCTTAGCCTTAAGAGGCATTTTTGCTACCGGTAGGTGCAGCTACTAGCAACATTGGGGTGAAAGAAATATGTACTAAAGACAAAAAGTGTGGTCTTGCTAAGTACAGATTTGAGCACTTTGGAATAAATATTTATTGCTATAAGGTAAATTCTATCAATAAACACTTGCTATCCACATTATCCAGGAGTTTACAGCATGCCATGCAACTGTAGACAAGTCTACATAGGGACCACCAAACGCAGTGTTCAAAGACGAATCAAGGAACTTGAGAGACACTGCAGACTGAATCAGCCAGAAAAATCAAGCAGTAGCAGAATACATTATAACCCATCCAGGGCTTAAAATGCTGTTTGGAAACAGTGAAATTCTGGACCATGCCAACAACTATCAGGTCAGAATGCACAGGGAAGCCATTGAAATCCACAAACACCTGGACAACTTCAACAGGAAAGAAGAAACCCTTAAAGTATGGCTACCAGTCCTGAGAAACACCAAAATCAAGACCCAGCAAGTGCAAATGAAAACCACCTACAAACAGGGTTTTTCCCAGCAGACAATGGATCATTAAGTAAATGCACACCCTGAGCCCTTGCCATTCAACAACAGAACAATATACAGATTAACATGTAAATCACTTCCTCTCAACCAAGGACCACACAGTATGTATATACAGTACACACATATCCCACTCGCTCCCATGTCAGCATTCTCTGAAGATGCCAGTCACAGATGCTGGTGAAACATCAGGAATAAACTTTTCCAGGACATGGCCACATAGCCCGAAAAAACCCACAAAAAAACTATGGATGCCAGCCATGAAAGCCTTCGACTTCACCATGTCCATAAGACCTTTTGAATACCATTAAAACCTGAAGTAGAGAAGACTGTGGTGCTGCATGCCTGCCATTTCCGCTTTGTCTTCCTTTTGAAAATAGAGAAGAGCTTTATTCAGTTTCCAAAACAAAGCAAAACAAAACCCAAAACTTTCCCCAGAATTTCTTTTACCAGTTTTTTTTAAAGTTGTTAAAAAGTACTATACAAATACTTGGAAACAAGTCAGAAGATGACTAGATCATCCCATGCTTCTTTTGGTGGGGAGGACTGCCTCTCACCTGCTATCCGTGAGCATTAATGTGCATTTAATAAAAAACATTGCTTAGTACAACGTGCAAAGGGCAGCAAAAGTTATTTCGTACATAGCCCTCTTATTGCTGACGGACCCTCTGCCCATTTTGTTTACCCTTTGGTGAAAACTAGTAAGTTGAAACCAGTTGCCAGTATTTACTAAATTTATCTAAAAGCATCTGGGAAGACGACAACTAATTATAGAGCCTAGATCTTAAAGAATAAATTCCAGGGTGGATGGGGGATTATTGTGAAGGAGGTGCAGTTAGAGCTACAAAAAGTCTGTATGTGCACCAGATACAACTCTCCCAAATACAACTCTACATTATGTAGCATATGCGAGAGATATATATGTGCATGTGTGTGTACACACATATTAAGGAAGGCTCCATTTCCAGCTCTTGACTTTCCATCAAGGCAGGAGCATTGGATTGTCCTGCTTGCAGAGCTATGCTTCCTGCTCATGATGCATAAACTTTCAGATCCTGCCTCCTTCTGAAGACCTGACAATGTTGCATATCATCATCATCATCTTTTATTACGATCAACAGATCCAATAAGAGACTCAAGCATACAATTAAAAAGCAACATCCAAAGGGGATAAACAGTACAATAAAAGCAATAAAACAGTTACTATCGGCTTTTATCTAAAGCACACAAAGAGCTCTAATCCCCTTTGCCACTGACGGAAATTTAGCAACAGCCAACGTTACATTTGGGGACTTATCTTCCAACAAGAACCTGATATAGAATTGGTCAGAACGGCCAACAAATTTTCTCAATAGTGGAATAATCAAATTCATTATAAAAGCTACAGGGCAAAAAAAAAAAAGCCTTCAGAGGAGATTGGTAGAAAAAACATTACATCTGGCCTGAGGAAAAAGGTCTGCGATACTTAGGCACTATCAGATTTATTATATACTGTATATACATATATACATATATACCGTATATAAATCAACCTCATGTATAAGTCGAGGGCAAGTTTTGGGGACAAAATTATGGATTTTGCTATGACCCCTGGATAAGTCGAGGGTAAAATTTAGGGGCATACAGGAAAGGATCTAAAGGATGAAGCAAAGCAAAGGAATGTCAAATAACTTCCTAAAGTCCATCAGACATAACTCTTTGTGCTTATTCTTAAGACTGGATGGATGAGAGAGTGAAGGGGGTCAGTGCTTCCAGGAGAGATTATACTCTTGCTTTTCACCAGGGGATGGGTCCTTCTTTAAACAAAAGTTAAGATACAGTACTTACATTGACCCATGGATAAGTCGACTCAGGTTTTTTGGGTCAATTTTTTGACCTAAATTTCTAGACTTATACATATATACAGTAGTCAGCTAATTGAAAAGGCCCGGTGTAATTTCCATTCAATACATTCAATTCGAGGAGCTTACATTGGAGCGATAACGCAGATTGCAAAAAGCAATGTCCCACAGTTTCTGCTTGAGAGATTTAAGGGCAAAGAGAGGCCGATTGAAGCTGCTTTTTTTGCGAGACGTTTGTGCCAGCTGCTTACCTTATTGTCCTGTGACAGGTAGGCAAGTGAACCTGAGCCAACCCCAAAGACACCAACTTGCAGCCAGAGCATTAGAGGATACCACCAGGCCCTTGTAGAGAGAGGGAATTGGCCTCTCTCTGGTGCCACTACATACCTTGAGATGCCACTTACAAATGGAGTTTATCATACGACAAAATTTGGGGGTATAATGCAATGGCAATTTGAACGCAATCACGTTATTGCAAATTAAAGTATCTCACACAATTTCGAGCAAAGGAAAGTCATTCCGAACACAATCATGGGGTTTCATGTAATTGTGTATTAGAGTATCTCACACAATTTCGGGCAAAGGGGAGTCATTTTCGGGAAATGAGAAGTCATTCTGAACGCATTCTGAATGCAATTAGAATTCACGCAAATTCGCTAAACTAGCGAATTTACATGAATTTGAATTGGCTCCATTCGAAATTGGGAGAAATTCCTCCCATGTGATAAACTCCAAATGAGGTGTTGAAACTGATGAGCTCTGCCAGCTCCAGAGTATGAGCTCTGTTGAGGCTTTGACACTCCACAATTATAGTGCTATGATTCCACTTTAACTGCCATGGCTCTATTCTGGGATTTGCATTTTATGGAGGGGCATTTAGAATTCTCTGCCAAAGCACTCCAGTGCCTCACCAAACTACAGAAAGCCACCGCTTATCTGATGGGTTAGGGACCGGGGGAATGTCAGAAAGGTTGAAAAGTGGAACCCGTGGGGTGTTTTAGCTTGCAAATCATTTTAATAATAATAATAATAATAATAATAATAATAATAATAATAATAAATCTTTATTTGTATACCGCCCTTCCTACGATCAGAAAAATGTAAACTACTGAAAAATGGATACTGAAAAATGGATACTGAAAAATGTAAACACGCTGTATATCACCTTTGAATGGTTACAAAAGCTAAACAACACTACACTACACAAACACGCATGCAAGTAAAGTAAAATGAACAAAAGCTTACCTTTAATATCCTGCTCCTAGTGCGACAACTGTGAAAATTATTAATCCTCATACAGAGGATGAAATAGTAAAAAATGTACATTCCTACTATGACATGTATTCTCCAGCTGGGTAGCAGATGAAGCCTCTTGTTAAGGAAGGTGTTCAATGCCAGGCCTGGGTCTATGATCAATGTGGCTTGTATGCGCATGTATAAATGTATTTTTAAAAATGAGGATCAAACTGACCGTGGAAATTCACAGCCCCAAATCATTGTTCTCTAAGCAAAAAACTGAAAACAGTAGCAAGCAACAAAGACATGAAAACAACAATAAAGCCAATGCCCCTTAATTATAAAATACCATACTCTGCATAATGGGGCAATGCCGGAGACCAGAGTTCGAATCCTGGTCAGCCATGTAAACCCAGTGGGTGAGCTTGGGTGAGTCACACTTTCTCAGCCTCAGAGGACGGCAATAACAAACACCCTCTGAAAAAATCCTGCCAAGAAAACCGCTCACCTTAAGGTCGCCAGAAGTCAGAAACAACACCACACAACAACAACAAGATGCACTGGATCCTATTCTGAGGCTCCTTCCGCACTATGGAATTAATGCAATTTGACCAAAGTTGTCATCAATATATCTGCAAAAGCTGAGGCAGAGATGCTGTCCCAGTTCTTTGGCCAGAAGTGAAAGCATTAAACTCTACAGTTTCTAGACCACAGCTGTAGGTCATTGGTGTCACAGGTGGAGTTGATCTACTCCTGAGAAGTGGGTATTCTTTCCTCCCAAAGAGGACTTTAGTCATGAGCCAAGCATTTAAATGTCTCATGGCCATGTAACTCTGCATCTATAGGTACTTGTGCTCCTTAAGGTTGGGAGACCACTCAGTCTCCCTCTCCAATTCAGAGCCTATCGAAACCTCTTTGTAGAAAGATCTTGTAGCACCTTTGAGACTAAGGACCTTATCAGACAGGAGGAATTTCTCTTTATTGCAAATGGAGCCAATTCAAATTCACGTGAATTCCTATTGCATGAGGAATGCGTTCAGAATGACTTCCCATTACTCAAAAATGACCCCCCATTGCCCGAAATTGCATGAGATGCTTTAATTCACAATAACGTAAAACCCATGATTGAGTTCGAAATGACTTCCCTTTTGCCCAAAATTATGTGAGATACTTTAATTTGCAATAACATGAAACCCCATGATTGTGTTCGGATTGCCATTAGATTATGCTTCCAATTTCCGACGTCTATAAGGTCCTAACTGAAAGAAAGAAGTTGGCAGCATGAGCTTTTGTAGATTTGAGCCTCCTTCCTCGGATGCATATGATGTTTCCCATTTTATCTGCTCTGCATCTGCAAAGTCTGGTGACACAGGCAGCTCCTCAATGATGTTTGCTTTGGTGACCCCAGTTCATTCTTATGAAGAAGGCTGAAGAGAGGACATCACAACCCTTTAGATACCCAAGAATCCTAAGTCTGAAAGAAGAAGTCCCTCTGTGCTTCGGGGGAAAATATTCATATGGAAAGCAGCAACTAGAATTGAAGTTGTAACCCTACACTCACTTGGCTGTTAAGTTCTTTTGAAACCAATGGGATTTACGTTTAAGTAGATAGAAAATGAGACATGCAGAAATGCATTGCAGAGTAGAAAACACAGCTTTAAAAACCTTACACTTTTGACTGTTCATCCCAATGCTTTGAAAACAGAATGTTTGAAGGAAAGCACAGGCATTCCCTAACACAAACTGCTTCTTTACTCCAAAACTGCTTTCTCTAGGGCGGCATCTGAATAATCCAGTTTGACACCACGTTGTGCCAAAACACACTGCAGAAATAATCCAGTTTGAGACTGCTTTAACTGTCGTGGCTCCATTCTATGGAATCCTAGGAACTGTAGTTTTGTAAGACATTGAGCCTTCTTGCCAGAGGGCTCTGGTGCCACAACAAACTACAACTCCCAGGATTCCATAGCAGGGAGCCATGGCAATTAAAGTAGTGTCAAAGTGGATTATTTCTGCAGTGCAGACGCAGCCTAGGAGAAGAAACCATTGAGATTCAAAAACACATTCCGATGTTAACATGTCATTTTGGGTTCAATACTGGAGCTAGGAAGGTGGTTCTCAATGGACTTGACGATATGAGTGAGATGATCTCCAGATTATGTACTAAAGATGAAAAGTGAATACTTGCTAAGTACAGATTTGAGCGCTTTGGAATAAATATTTATTCTTATAAGGGAAATTCTATCGATAAACACTTGCTATCCCCATTAACCAGACAATGGAAAGACTTATAACAAATAAGCTACGTTGTCAGCTATGTTAACTATGCACAGCTCATTCAGACTTTTCTAAGTGCATGTCAGGCACCTATGCTGGTTTTCTACAATGACCATTTTGCACTTGATGCTCTGATGACATTATTAAAGGACAATTACCTGTAACTTGAAAAACAGATCTGAACACTGGAAACAAACATAGATTGCTGCTATCTTCCTTGTCTAGCTAGTATGCCCCAGTCCATTTCTTTTGAAATTGTGAGCATCGGTGGGTGATGTTATGGAGCTCAACAGCCTTTCGTTCCATCGTGCTCCATCTGTGGGTGGCTTTGATCTTGGTGTTTAATAAAAACATTAATTGATAGCACCTGCAGAAGGAATTCACACTGTCTCTTCAGCTGTCTGAAATGCTGGAACCTCTACTGAGAAAACAAACTAGCACAGAAACTATATAACAAAATATGTTATTTTCCATTTCTGCATTCGTTATTCAACTTAGCTCACTGTTGCTGTTTGCATAATGTGACTTGTATCAATTAAAAATGTACTGAATTTAAAAATGTTCCCATGGAATATGGTTAATAGACAACGATTAGAACAGCTATCAAAAGAGGAATAGAGAAATGCACGGAAGACAAGAATATTAAAAGGTGTTCATGGTCAGAAGCCACCGCTTCCTTGCACTAATTCATCTTGTTTCCAGATAAACTTGTGTAGCTTAGCTTGTGTTCCCAGGACTCACAAACAGAATTCAGATAGACCGTGAGGATGCTCTCATAATTATTCTATCCACATAATGAACTGAAGCTTGAGATTATGACTTCTAGGGGAGAAAGGGCAAACTAAGACAAACAGGAATTTAAATCTGAATACAAACTTTGTAGAAGCTTCAAGGGCTCATACAACTGTCTTGGGGTAACAGGAAGCAGATTTAGGTGTAGTTTTGTGTCTATGCATGAAAGGATCTTCTGCACTTAAAGAAATAAATGGGTCACATCTGTGGTGCTTTGGAAAAAGGACGATATCTTTTTTATTTCTTGTATCTCCAGGTGTCTGGAAGCTCTATTGCAGTGAAAGACTTGAGTCAATTGACTCAGACTCAAGTTGGACTCAAGTCACTCCAGTGACTTGACTTGGACTCGGCAGTAAATGATGCCCTGACTCGACTCGACTCACAACTTGTATATTTTTAGAGACCAACTTGCTGGGATCATTCACTTTGAGTAGATGGCAAGTTCTGCCCCAGTGGCTGGGCTTATCTTGGAGGGGAACAGCAACTACATTAACCAGTGTTCCTCAAATTTTGGTCCTCCAGGTGTTTTGGACTTCAGCTCCCAGAATCCCTATCCAGATTGGCCAACAAGCAGGAATTCTGGGAGCTGAAGTCCAAAACATCCGAAGAACCAAAGTTTGGGAACCACTGCATTAGACAATGGGTTTGAGGCTGAAGGATCCTTCTAAAGTTTTCTTCAAAGCTTTAGAAGTCTCCTCTGATGTGCAACAAGGATAGGCTGCCAAGCAGACCTCAACCACTGCCTCAAGACCACTACTTAACATGGTTGCTGTTCTCCTCCGAGAAATGTGCCCTGGTTCCTTTTTTCTTTTTCTTTTTTTCTGTTAAAAGTTGCCTCCCAGACTTGAGACTTGGACTTGAAAATATCTTGCAAGGACTTGAGACTTGACTTGAGACTTGGAGTACAAGATCTGAATGCATCACTGCTCTAATCCATGCATCATGTACACCATCAAGCTACTGATTCCTATTTTGATGAAAGGGAAAAAATAACTTAACAATCCATTTCCCCTAGATGGAACTAGGGGCTTTAAATTAGAGCAATTCCCCCGAACAGCACAAGCATTTCCAGTATAAGCGATAAGTACGCAAACATATGGACTGGTATCTATCTTACATTTGAAAAGATGGGGAGCAACATGCAGACACTTGATGAATTATGAGAGTATTGAATTTACTGGAAGAGAGTATTGGAGATTATTGATTATTGGAGAGGACTGGATGCTTTGTAACTCCTATCAACTCAAGGAAACAATATACTACAACCAATAGAAAAAAAACCAGTACAGTCTCCCCTTCATTTTCATGGGGGATCCATTCCGCCCCACCCCCCAGCAAAAACAAAAACCACTAATATTCAAGCCCCATTGGCTTGAATGGTGGCGTGTGCCCCATTTTGTCCCCTTCCATTGGCTGCTTTCATATAAGCAAGGGACGCGAATCCCAAGTCTATGAAAATGGAGGGGTGACTATTTGCAATTTCATTGGCGCACTTTCCCCAATTTAATATACAGGTTGAGTCTCCCTTATCTGAAATGCTTAGAACCAGAGGTGTTTTGGATTTTGGAATATTTGTGTACACATAATAAGATATCTTGGAGATGGGACCCTAAATCTAAACATGACATTCATTTATGTTTCATACACACCTTATACACAATGCATTAAGGTAATTTTATGCACAAAAGAGTGTTTCAGATTTTGGAATTCTGGATAAGAGAGAATCAACCTGTAATAAAGTGAATGGGGTGGACCTGTGCAAATCTCATAAGATTAAAACTAGGAATTTCTTAGATCTTCAGTTAAAACATCTCTCTAGGAATTTGGGCATGTGTTGTGAACAAAATGCTTCTACTAAGAGTTGCACTACCTTTTTCCCAGCCCTCGACTCACCTCCACCATGATGCCTAGGGAGAAAGGCTAGGGAAAGAAATACTGTATATATACTTGTGGATAAATCAAATTGGGTAGTTTTTATGGCAAAAAATATGGATTTTGATATGACTATATGGATTACATGGATAAACTAAGAGTAAAACTTAGGGGCATGTAATACGGGATATAAAGGGCAAAGCAAAGGAAAATGATGCAAAGAACTTACAAAATTCTGGCAGTCAGAACTGTCACCCGAAAGGCTGGACGGATGAAGAGGAAACTATTATGGTACATGGTTGCTGCATAATGTGTCGGTGCTTATTTTAGGTTCTCCCTTTTTTGTTGTTAATTTTTAAATTAATATTATAACTTACATACAATAGTATTTAAAATAGCTTTTACATAATATTCCACATACAGTTGGCCCTCCTTATAGGTGGGCTTGCCTTCTGCAGCTTTGAGCTCACATGGAAGGCAAGCCCAGGCAGAAATAATGGGGCACGTACTCATGTCCTGTGCCCCCATGCACACAGCCCATTATTTCCTATGGGGCATGCACTCTTTTCCCCATACGTGGGAAGGTCCGGAACGGATCCCCTGCTTATGGGGAGGGCAGACTGTACAATATGTAATAAATCACATTAATTATGCATTCTTTACTACCATATCTAAATCTTATCCATATTAAACCATTTAATATTAACTAAACAGTAATTTTTAAAAAACACATAAAATTATTAATATCTTCATTCTTCTTACTATTCATAATTCCGCAAAGGTATAATACTATTAATTTATCACCAATTCATTTTTTTTCAATTCCTTCCCCAAGTGCTCCCCATCACCAGAACCTAATGTCTTCCTATTATTCTTCCCTCCAGAATTGTAACTCTTCTTGTGGAGGTAAATCACTTTCCTCTTTTACTAAAACCTTTTGTACAAATATTTTCCATATTGCTTCAAAATCATTTCTCTTCATTATTCTTTTTTTTTTTAACCTTAATTCCCCATGTTAACTTTATCATTAATTACCATTTGCCATATTTCTTTATATTAATCTTGTATTTGCAGATCTCCCTGGTCTTTCCACTTTTTGGCTATAATTAATCTTGCTACTGTTAATAGATTTGTAATTAAGTCTGGATTCTTTTCGTTTCTCCTGGATCGTATTCCTGCTTTTGGCCTCTACTCAGACAAGGGGATGATTCCTTTTCTTATATAACAGTTAAGGTACAGTACTTAAAACACTATCACAAGGGGGGAAGAGGAAAAAGGCGTAATCCCGGCTACATTGCATGATCACAAGGAAGATTTTCACACGATGTTGTGTTGTCGCGTGCATTCGGGAGTGAATAATCTGCAATGCTCTGGCAACAAACCATTCATGGGGAAATCCCATGAATTCATTCATGATAGCAAGAATGAAGCACAATTGCAATCATGTGAAAGTTATTGCACACGCAACTAGGGATACCAAGAATGCACAATGGTGCTTGTAATCTTTTCTCATTGCCAGGATCAGTTTTGCAATGGATTTCAAACTTTTATGAAGCTATGGGGCACAATTTAGTTAATACTGGATTAAAACTATGAGCTAAAGTAATACGTTTTATTTCGCTGTCTTTATTCTATGCAGCTGGAAACAAGATTTACGGACATGCACAGTGGCGCCAAAACAGCACATGTGCAAAAGTATCAATTGCGATATACTAACAATTCATTTATGGATGTGTATGAAATGCCCCTGTGCATTTAATTATGTGTTTGCATGACTGTGTGAAACCACTGAGCACTATAGTGCTAGTGTTGCTTTTTATTTTCATTGCCGTGATTATTGCTGAATTGGCCATCGTGCGGTAGTCTCCTTATGGATAACTTGATCCAGGTTTTTGGTCCATTTTCTGACAAACATTTATTGACGTATACAGGAGTATACACTGTATACAGTAATCATTTTGCTCTAGGTCAGGTGTGGCTATTTGGGGGCCACACAAGTTAAATCTTATATCGTGGCCAAATTGGTAATCACGTTGTATGGTAAACATTTTGCCTGTATTTTCCTCACCTGAAAAATTGTTCTCCAAAACCCTATGTATGCGAAAGTGAGATTCTATATTTCAATATCTCCGATTTTCTGCCAGTGCGTGCATGCAGTGAAGTCCTTACCATAAAGTTGTACTAGAATTAATAAAGATCCTTACCACCTTACCACGAATGCCTCAGAGCCAGTGGGAAAATATATTATCTTGTCCGCAGGAGAAATAGCCGTGTTTACGATTTCTGATCTATACGAAGATTTCTGCCCTTTTTGCTTTGATATGCATGCTACAGATTATATAGGACATGCTCTGGAAGACTGTGTTGCTTTTGGGTTGTAGGTGGATTGGTTTTGGAACTCTAGAGCAACATCTGCTGGCAACTGGATAACCCACCAACTTCTTTATCTTTTGTTCTAAAAGTCATATAGTAAATCACATGGGCTTGATCTAGGCCCAGTCTTCTTCCTATTGGGCTGGATAATGGTGACACTATTCACAATTACTAAGAATTAGCTCCCCTTCCATAAAACTTGGTCCCAAACTGGGGGAAAAGGTGAAGTGTTAAATAAATAAATAAAAATGTAAATAGGCAACTGTCCTATATTTATCAATTCAGCTATTTCTAGGAAGCAGACAGACTGGAAGCTGCATAGCCTGTCCTAGTATCTTACATAATCACTCAAAATATAAAGGCTCTATTTTTAGTTGTCTTAACAGGTTGAGTGCTCCCTTATCTGCAATGCTTGAGATCAGAAGCATTTTGGATTTCAGATGTATTTTTACTTTGCAATATCTGCGTATGCATAATGAGATATCTTAGAGGTGGGACCCACGTCTAAACATGAAATTCATTTATGTTTCATGTATGCCTTAGAAACATAGCCTGGGGGTCATTTACACGTAATATTTTAATGTACACATAATATTTGGGCATGAAACAAAGCGTGTGTACACTGGACCATCAGAAAGCAAAGGTATCACTATCTCAGCCATCCATGGAAAAAGATTTTGGATTTGGGAGTATTTTGGATTTTGGAATTCCGGATAAGGGAGATGCAACCAGTACTAGGCCTCCACTTCATGAATTGTCTAAATGCTCAGAAATTTCATCACAATATTATATGAAACTTAATTCTATTAAGTGTAGGAGTTGTGCAGGTGGAGCCTGATATATTGACCATGAAATTCTGCATTCCCTTTGCTCCGGGATGCATTACAATGGCCATGCACTTTTTGCAGGGAGGCAGTCAAGCAGATGAGCATCCAGAAATCATAGAGTGATAGAATCATAGAGTTGGAAGAAACCCTAAAGGCTATCCAGTCCAACCCCTGCCATGCAAGAACTCACAATCAAAGCACCCCAACAGAGGGCCATCCAGCCTCTGTCTAAAGACCTCCAAAGAAGGAGACTCCACCAGTCTTCAAGGGAGTGTATTCCACTGTCAAACAGCTCTTACTGTCAGGAAGGCCTTCCTAATGTTTAGGTGGAATCTCTTTTCCTGTAGTGTGAATCCATTGCTCCGTGTCCTATTCTCTGGAGAAGAAGAAAACAAGCTTGCTTCATCTTCAATATGATGTCCCTTCAAATATTTAAACAGGGCTATCATATCACCTCTTAACCTTCTCTTCTCCAGGCTAAACAAATTCCGGTCCCTATGTTGCTCCTCATAGGACATGGTTTCCAGACCCTTCACCATTTTGGTCGCCCTCCTTTGGACATGGTCCAGCTTCTCAACATCCTTTTTTAATTGTGGTGCCCAGAACTGGACACAGGTTTCCAGGTGAAGCCTGACCAAAGCAGAATAGAGGCAATTCCAGCTCTCTTTTCCTGGCTGTCGAACTGGATCTTTATCTAGAAGGGACCTCTTGCTCTTCACCCTCACCACCTGGCCACAACACTGTGGAAGTTTAGAAACTGTAGAGGAAGGAAGTGTGTCAATTGTGTATTCCTGAATGGCAGGGGGGTTGGCCTAGATGCCCCTTATGGTCCCTTCTAACTCTAAGATCCTATGATTCTATGACTGTGGAGAAAGGGACTAAATGCTTCCATCCACAAGATCTGAAAAGGAACCTTACGTTCTTATATGTCATGAACAGGATTATGTGCAATATCCTTTTCATCGATATCACAATCACCCTTAAAATAACGGTGCAAACCCACTTTTGTTCAGTTTTATAGCTCAGGAATTGCGGCTTTCAAACCTCAGTCCAAAAAAATTCTGTGCCAGAACTTGCATTTGAACATGGACTAATTAAAATCCAGGGGAACAATCTGCTTTTCCAGATCCACCATATCTGGGAAGTCTTCTGCTGATAGCCTTTCTAAGACCAGACTTTTATTTGGCATCCATCTGCAGAGTCATGCTAGCACTCAGCAGTCGATGCAAGCCTCTGCATCCTTTGAAAAGAGACTTTGAGTCTGCAACGCAGGCAATTCCGTGGCTGAGAAATTCAAAATGACCTGAAATTCTATTAAGATCAACAGTGATCATTTAATCCAAGCCCAGTATTTGATCCGGGCAGCAGGGCAAGAAAAGAGGGAAAGCTTAACATTCGTGATAGCTGGATCCAATTTATAAGGCGTGCAGCAGAGACGATAGTCAGAGAAGGAGACAAACAGTCTTCAGACAATTAAATTTAATTGTTCCATCTGAAGATTATTTATCTCCTTCCCTGATTACTGTCTCCTCCAAGAAGTGAATAAATTGGAACCAGCTATCAGCAGAGCCACTCTCTTCCCCTGAAATGGAGCTGAGTTCTGAAGAAACATCGGGCTTTCAGATCAACACAAAGCTTTGTTCTAATAAACTGGTGGTTGCTTTAGATCTGCCACCTTTGAACATCTTTTTAGCAGACACCAAAGCAGCAACAGCACATTCCAGCATCCCCTTTTTAGAGCAACGCTTGGTAGTTCTGTGTGAAAGCTGCCAAATCACCTGACCCAAAGCAAACTTTGGAAGTCAAACTGGCATATAAACTATTCTCTGCAAAAAGCAACATTCCCCCTTCCACTACTTTAAAAATGGCTTGCAAAATAAAGCACCAAAGGAGGACTTACTGTGTATACTCATATATAAGTTTAGAAATTTCAGTAAAAAATTGACCCCCAAAAAACTGAGTCAACTTATCTACGGGTCAATGTATGTATTATACTTTAACTCTTATTTTAAAAGGAGTCATCTCCTGGGGAAAGTCAAGAGTGTAATCTGTCCCAGAAGCACCAATTTTGTATTTTCTTATCCATCCAGACTTTAATGTGAGCACAAAGTTATGCTTGCTGGGATTTTTAAAGTTCTTTGGCATTGTTTCCCTTTGCTTCATCTTTTAGATCCTTTGTGGAGTTGAAGGCTTTCATGGCCGGCATCCATAGTTTTTTGTGGAGATTTCGGGCTATGTGGCCATATTCTAGAAGAGTTCCTTTCTGACGTTTCTTCAGCATCTGTGGCTGGCATCTTCAGGGTCACACAGGATATATATCTCCAATCCTTTTTCCAGGCTATCATTCTCTGAAGATGCCAGCCACAGATGCTGGTGAAACGTCAGAAAGGAACTCTTCTAGAACATGGCCCTAGAGCCCGAAAGCTCCACAAAAAACTATTTTAGATCCTTTGTTAATGCCCCTAAATTTTACCCTCGAATTATCCATGGATCATATAAAAACCCATAATTTTTGCCCTAAAGCCTGCCCTCGACTTATGCATGAGGTCAACTTAAAGTCAAGTATATATGGTAAAATGAGAAAGCGTTCCCAAGAATTCAAGTCATGCACAATTTAAAAACTGTCCTGACTGGCCAACAAGCTGCACACCTCATGCATCCATGGAATGATAATTTATTGTATAACTGTAAGAAATCGCATGTAGTATGTATAAATCTAGAGATTTGGGTCAAAAAATCGACCCCAAAAATCTAGTTCAAATTATCCATGGGTCAATGTAAGTGCTGTATTTTATCACTTATTTTAAAAAGGAACCATCCCCTGGTGAAAGGCAAGATCATAATCTGTCATGGAAGCACTGGCCCCACTCTACTCTCTCATCCATCCGGCCTTTAGTGTGGCCACAAACAGGCTTGCTAACATTTTGTAAATTCTTTGGCATTGTTCCTCTTCACTTTGGTTCCTTGTTACACGCGTGTAGGTTTTACCCTTGACATATCCACAGGTTATATCGAAATCTGTAATTTTGGCCCCAAAACTTGCCCTTGACTTATACATGAGGTCGACTTATAGTAGACTATAAACCGTAGTTTCAATAGGTGACTGGTCCTAGAAGCAACATTGGGTGCATTTACATTGTAGAAATAACGTAGTTTGACACCACTTTAATTGCCGTGGCTCCCTCCTGGGATTTGTAGTTTTGTGAGTCACCAGCACTCTCGGGCAGAGGCAGTTAAAAACCTTGTAAAATGACAAATCCCAGGATTGCAGAGGATGGAGCTACAGTACTTAAAGCGGTGGCCAAGCTGCAGTATTTCTACATTGTAGAGGCACCCACTGTCTGAAAGAATTACTTTTTTGGATTTTTGCTTGCATGTGGTAGCGTTACAGCGAGAAGAATGTGGCGAGTACACAAGCCATGACTGTATTTGAGTATAAAGACAACAATTCAGTGTTTATTTTCTAATGTTTGTTCAAACAGTGGTGTCACTAGGGTTGGCGTCACCCAGGACAGTAACTGAAGGTGTCACCCCCCCCCCCAGACACACACATTGACTTTCTCCCCCACACACACACTATACAGAACCTTTAGTAACTTAGTACTAATGTTACTCTTAAATCATAATTCCTGTATATGACAGAATGTAATGGCAATCATTGTGACAACTTGCAAAATTAAAACTATACCTTAAGTTACAGTATCATACACACACCCTATAAATGTATTTACATGTACATAGTTTCATGTAGTTAAAGTGAAAATTTGGGAAGAAGTGGTTTGGTTTTTTTAAAGAAAATTGAAAAATATTTTTACAAATTAAAATAAAATAATAGAATAAAGATAAATAATAAATAATAAATAAATTACAGTCAACCCTCCACACCCATGGATTTTTTTAAATCCATGGATTCAAGTACCCACGGTTTGAAAATATTGTTTAAAATGTATGAACGCCTAAAAGCAAACCTTCATTTTTGCCATTTTTATACAAGGGGCATCATTTTACTATCCCCCTATATTTAATTGGACTTCAGCATCCACAGATTTTGATATCATTTTTCTGTGACCACTCAACATGCCGAATCCTAATAGGACTATTTAGAAAACCCTCTCTTTTCCCCATAAAGTTCTTCTTCAATTCTGCAAACCCCAGGTTTTCTCCCAAACCCACTAATTCTTCCCTCTTCTGAGTAGATTATACCATTTCATTTGAATTATGAGTGTATGTGTGCCTTCAAGTCACCTGTGGACAGGGTAACCAGATGTCTTAACCGCAAAGAGGGACAGTGCGCTGTAATATAGGACATTCAAGAAAAACATTGGACGTTACAAAATAAAAGCTAAAAACACTCATAGGAATATAAATTCATGCTTCTTAGTCATGCTTATAATGGAGATTTTGGAATGCCTCCTGGATAACATGTTGAAACGTAGGATGTGTCCTGGGAAAGGAAGATACTAAGTCACCCAGGATTCCATAGCATGTAGCAATGGTAGTTAAAGCGGTGTCAAACGGCATTATTTCTGCAGTGCAGATGCAGGAGTATGCCGTGCACCAGTCAAACAGATGTTCTTTTTGCACTGCTGTTATTGGATCACACAACTGCATAAATTGTGGTAGTCTTGCAGATATCTTGCAAGATAAGTCTTGAAGTTTGCTGCCTACCTATCAGCTGACAAAGTACACACTTGTGGCAATTTAAGGATGGGGTGAACAGACATCATCTGAATGTGTTTCTGAAGATGGACATATAAAGAAGACATCCTCCTCCTGGACTTCCAGGGTCAGGAGAAATATAAGTTCTCCCTTTGCCCCCACCATCCTTTTCATGTGTGGACTGTTACTCTCAGCACATTTCAGTGCAGGACCTTGGTGATTGTTTTTGTTTTATTGCCAAAACAGAGAGAGACTGACCACTTTTTGATTTCCCACCTTAGGTATCAAGATAATGTGGTTCAGCTTAGGTACTCTGTACCATGAGTACCTAACCATAGAAGTTTATCACACAGGAGGAATTTCTCTCAATTTCAAAAGAAATTAAAGTGGGGCCAGTTTGGGAAATGAGTGAATTCGCTAGTTCAGCAAATTGACGTGATTGCATATTGACGTTGCATCGCAGTGCGAATAACTTCCCATTGCCCGAAATTACATGTGATAGGTTCTCACGCAATAACATGAAACCCCATGATTGCGTTCAGAAGGACTTCCCATTGCCTGAAAATGCACATGATACTCTTTCACGCAATAACGTGAAACCCCATGATTGCATTTGGACTGCCATTAGATTATGATTCCAATTTCTGTTGTCCGATAAACTCCATAGACTTGGAAGCGGCCTCACAGACCATGGTATCCAATTCCCTACTCAGTGTAGTAACTCCACCATGAGCATCTCCAGCAGATAGCTGTCCAGTCTCTTTTTGAAGATGTCCCAAGAAGGAGAGCTCACCACCTTTTGGGGTAATTGGTTCTATTGGCAAAGCATTCATACAGTACAGTCAAGAAGCAATAGCAATAGCATTTACATTTCTATCCCACTTAATACAGAACTCAGTAGACTCTAAGCTGTTTCCAATGTGTAAGCTAACTGCCCCCAACAAGCTGGGTACTCATTTTAGCAACCTACGAAAAGATGCAAGGCTGGGTCAACCTTGGGATCAAACTCTTCATCTCTGCTCTTATTGTCAAGAAGTACCTTCTAATGTTCACTTCGTCTGAGTTTATTGTTCCACACAAGTTTGTTAGGAAGATAAAACAGAGATGAGGAATGTTGCATAAGACAACCTAGGTTCCTCAAAGAAAAGGGTGATGGCGATATACAAACAGAACAACAATAAGAAGTCTGGGTGTGATCTAACCTGGATTGCTGTTACTGCCTCTGGCTATAGCTGTCTTGCTGCTGCAAGTCAAAAGGATGCTCCTAACCAGCAGCATTTATTTGATGATTTTTGGATCAAAGTGGTGTAGTTTTTAGAGTGTTGGACTATGACTCTGGAGAACAAGGTTCGAATCCCTGCTCAGTCATGAAATCCACTGGGTCACATTGTCCCAGTCCCAGAGGATGGCAATATCAAACCCCCTCTGAAGAACTTGCCAGGAAAACCCCAGGATAGGGTCGCCTTAGGGATGCCATAAGTTGGAAATGATTTTTAAGGGACACAACAACAAGATTTTTGGCATTCATATTGGTGGGATTTGAAATAAATAATCAAACAACAAGATTTTTGTGTTTTAGATAAAAGCAGATAGTAACTGTGAAGTCAAAGCCTTTCACGGCCGGCATTCATAGTTTCTTGTGGGTTTTGGGAGCTATGAGGCCATGTTCTAGAAGAATTTATTCCTGACATTTGCCAACAGTTGATAATAACTGTTTTATTGTTTTACTGGACTGCTTATTCCTTTTGAATGTTGTTTTTATTTATTTTTTGCTAGAGTCTCTTATGGGATCTGTTGATCGTAATAAAAAATGATGGTGGTGGTGGTTTTTGGAGTTTGCGTTTGTGAGATTCTAAAAGAAATGAGTTGGCAACCACGCAGCAAAGCCAGTGTTGATTCAGCCCTGTCCATGTGTGTGGTTCCCCTCATGTAAGAGACCTGGGGCAACTGTCCTGTGTGTCCGCCACCACAAAGGAGACCCCGAGCCTAAGAGCGGCATCTCTTTCCAGGCTGAGAAGACCATTCTATGGTTGTAATGCTAGAGTCTCACCCCGAAACCCATCTCTCTCCCAACCCTGAGAATGGGAGGTAGGCCGAGGGGTGGATGGAGGCAGCAGGCACGCTCCTTCGGGAGACTTCAAAGCTGGCCTCATCCTGCGTGTGCATTTGCTCCCCTCCCCGAAGTATGATGGCCGTGATAGATGTGACATCAGCTAGAGACAACTCCGAGGGACCAGGGCTGGCCATTGTTCTGTGCCAGTGTGAGGTGATGTCCGTCGCCTAGGAACCTGGGGCAGAGGCACAAAGGCATGCTTTCATCTCTTTGACCTGCTCGGCTGGCAAAAAGGCCGTAATGCAAGGCACCAGCCTGGGGAGACATCGCCGACGCACAGCAGAAGGGACACGAATGAGAGGCAGACACCCATACACCCATCGCCCCATTGCAAGGCCTCATTAAAAGCTTCTTCTACTCCTCCGGCCCAAGAGGAGAGGCCTGGCCTGCTAAGCCCTTCTGTTGGGTTTAATTAAAGCTCATCAGTCCCACCCTTTCCCCCATTGTTTTATGGTATTTTCCCACTTCCTTCACCAGGATGACCTGGTACAAAGGAGAATGGTAGGGCTTTTCATCATTTTGCAGAGGAGAGGATGTTAGCCCCTGTAGTTTGTTATGCAAAAATTAGGAAAGCTGCACTTGGGATGGTGGGGGCAGGGGGAAATCCCTCACTTCTAAATGAAGAAAAGTACTGTCTTTCTTTGCATCCTGCCATGCTGCTCCATGGCAGAAGACATTTGGTTCTTTACAACAAGTTGTGAATATGTGTTGGAGATGCTCTAACAGGATTTCCCGAATAGAGGAGCAGGTCACAGACTCCATAGCCTGGGGAAGACCCTTCTGATTCTTGTGTGTGAGCACATCTATTTATGACACAGGTCATTCTGGTTTCATTTTTCTGCTTTCTTTAATTTGTATAGAGTTTATCACATGGGAGGAATTTCTCTCAATTGCGAATGGAGCCAATTCGCAATTATGTGAATTCACTAGTTTAGCAAATTTACGTGAAATCTGATTGCGTTCGGAATGCGTTCAGAATGACTTCCCATTTCCCGAAAATGACCCCCATTGCCCAAAATTGCGTGAGATGCTTTAATACACAATAACATAAAACCCATGATTGCGTTCAGAATCCCAAAATTGAGTGAGATACACTCATAGGCAATAACGTGAAACCCCATGATTGCATTCGGATTGCCATTGCATTATACCCCCAAATTCCGTTGTATGATAAACTCCTATGAGAAGAGTCATATGAAAATAAAACAGATTTTCTTCTGCAAACATTTAAGCAATCATCATCCTTAAATATTTATTTCTGCAGTGATACTGCACTAGAGAGCCCATGCAGTGTAGTGGTTTGAGTCTTTGGACTATGATTCTGGAGACCAGGGTTCGATTCCCATCTCAGCCATCAAACCCAATGGGTGACCTTGAGCAAGTAACATGTTCTCAGCCTCAGGAGAAGGCAATGGCAAACCTCCTCTAAACAAATCTTGGCAAGGAGTTTATCACACCAGATGGACCTCGTGCAGAAACTTGATTTAAAATGGGGGGGGGGGCTGCAAAAGACAAAGTTCGGAGTTAACCCGAACAGAAATTAGTTTTTCAGATGACATTTGCGTCAATGAGAAATAATGCGACATTAATCCTAACGCAAAGTTGACCAAACCCATTCTTTTTTACCCTCAGGAACTTCCCAAAAGTAAAAAGGAGTGTGTTTTGTTGTATTTACATTTGGATTAATGTCACACTATTTCCATTGATGCCAATGTGTCTGAAAAACAATCTGCAAAAGCAGATTTTAAAATCCTGTTTCTGCACAGGATGTAAACAATTTTCATCCAATTTTCCTCCATGTGATAAAGTCCATTGGGTCACCTTAGGGTTGTCATAAATCAGAAACAATTTGAAGGCTCACAACAACAACAACAACAACAACAACAGAGATCTAGTAGCTAGTAATTTCAAAGCCCAAGGATATGTGAAGCTGCTGCTTATGCCAGGGTTAGAGATCTAAATGTTGTTGCATTCCAACCCACTTCCCATCAGAGATGATGTGAGATGTGCCATAACAAAACCAAGATGGCTAGAAATTCTGCATCTCTAGCATGCAGAGGCTGTAACCAAAATTCAAGGGTTCATTCCAAGAGACCATTCACAAATCTCAGGTCTCCCAGGGCATGCCACAGTCGTTCCTTACGCAGGATCCCTCTCAGAATCACAGAAATGCCCACCTTGCAATCTGTGACTGGCACAAGGCAAAATTTTCTCTGAACATAAAGTAAAAAAGAGGCTGCTTGCCACCCTGTCTCTTATGCTTGAATGTTTGATTGTACCATAAATTAAATGAAATTCAGGAGGGGCAGGTTCAAAATATGCACTTGTCTTATCCTGAATCTCTCACCCAAGCAATGAATAAGCAATATAACCTGCTTGCCTTCAACAATGCTGAAGCATGAGCTGCTTCTATACCATTTCCTGGGAGGTTCAAGAATCAGGAAAAGTCTATTTTTTTTTAAAGCCATCAACTGTCTAGAATTGTTATCTTCCATTTTTTTAAAAAAAATACAAAAATACAAAAGAAGATCTAGAACTACATTCAGAGTATACTGACAGCTTACTCTGTCAGCACTGTCGAAAATGTGTGAACATAGCAGTACAAGCGTGGCTTAGGACCTTATCAGACGTCAGAAATTGGAAGTATAATCTAATGGCAATCCGAATGCAATCATGGGGTTTCATGTTATTGCAAATTAAAGCATCTCTTGCAATTTCGGGCAAAAGGGAAGTCATTCTGAACGCAATCATGGGTTTTATGTTATTGCGAATTAAAGCATCTAATTCGGGCAATGGGGGGGGTCATTTTTGGATAATGGGAAGTCATTCTGAATGCATTCCGAATGCAATAGGAATTCATGTGAATTCGCTAAACTAGCAAATTCATGTGAATTCGAATTGGCTCCAATTTTCTCCATTCGCAATAAAGAGAAATTCCTCCCATCTGATAAACTTCTTAGTACCCATGAGGTAATCTCTCATTTGTGTCTGGGCTGTTGAGATCCTGATATTTTACCATTTAGAATTAAGGTATTAGTTGTCACTGTATTCTATTAAATGCTCTTTGGTGCAGTTACCAATGGATTATGAAATGCATATTTGAGTCAATGAGTGTATGCGTTTCTGTACTTAGCTTTTCGGACAACCTCTCCCACAATGATTTTTGCAGGAACTGCAAAAACAAGTTCTACAAATTTTAAAGCAGTTAAAAAGGGAGTGGGGATTCAATCTCTTGAGCAGCTTGGCCAAGCCAGCATGCTGCTGGGTTGCAGTAGCTGGGAGCTCCCTACTGAGATAAAAAGTTACTCCTCCCAGGGCTGAATAGAGGCAGCCAGTCAGGCTCCACCTGTCAATAGCAGAAGACTTTGGAAGTTGCCTGACATCCATTGTTTGTGCTTTCCCCCATTTTTGTTATCTGTAATCTCCTTGTGTACCCCTTTCCTTCAGCCAAGAAAATGCTTATGTCAACTCCCTCTCCCTCCCTCTCTTACACACATGCACCACACGCACGCATCGACACACAGCTACATGCTTGTTCCTCCACATTTGCTGGAGTTAGGGGCACAAGACCCTGTGAATGTGGAAAACCTGCAAATAGCAAAACACTATTTTTTTTCCCTGAGATATCACCTCTTTAGGAATCTGTAGGTCTTCCATTGCAACTCTGTAGTCAACATCTGCCCCGACATTCTCCACAGAATTGCACTGAAGGAGCTACAAATGGTTAGTGGAGTGTTCTCTCTAGGAATCTCTAGGTCCTTCAGTACAACGTTTGGTTAAAGTTGAGCTGCACTGGAGGACCTAGATATTCCTAGAGAGAACATATTGATAAAATCTGTGAAGAATCAAATCAGCAAAAGTCAAAGCCGCAAATGTGGAGGGACGAGATTATATCAAAAGCTCAACAGAGACCCATGCAAGGCATCAAAAAGTTGTGGGGCGGAGGCGACAACCTCTAGATTACTCCAACCAGCATGGCCTTTGCACCCACAGATGCAATCACTAAGTGTTGTTGTTTTGTGTCTTTAAGTCATTTACAACTTTTGCCAACCCTAATGCAAGAGAGAGTGTGACTTGTCCAGGGTTACCCAGTGGATTTCCATGGCTGAACGGGGAGTCAAACCCTGGTCTTCAGAGTCATAGTCCAACACTCAACCACTACACCATGCTTGCTCTGTATCACGATTGAGTTCATATAAGCATCATTGTTGAAGTGCATATCTGAACATTCCTCACCACTGTCTACATTGGCTAGGTCCGGTGGGTCCTGTAATCCAACAATATCAACACACAAGTTCCACCCCTGCAAAGCATGCTTATCTGAAATAACTGAGGATTGTTTCTGTTTGAACATTTTCAGAGTTCAGCATTGACACTTCTGGAGTGGCCATACCTAACACTGTGCTCTAACAATGGAGTTTATCATACAATGGAATTTGGGGGTATAATGCAATGGCAATCTAAACTCAGTCATGGGGTTTCACCTTATTGCGAATGAGTGTATCTCACACAATTTTGGGCAATAGGAAGTCATTCTGAATGCAATCATGGGGTTTCACGTACTGTAATTGCGTATTAGAATATCCCACGCAATTTCGAGCAATGGGGGTCATTTTCGGGAAATGGGAAGTCATTCTGAACACATTCCAAATGCAATCAGATTTCACGTAAATTCGCTAAACTAGCGAATTCACGTAATTGTGAATTGGCTCCATTCACAATTGAGAGAAATTCCTCCCATGTGATAAACTACAATGTGATTACACAAAGAGGATGGCTTTTGTTGGACTGAAGCTCCCCACATTCCACTGGCCATGCTGGCTGGGAGATTCTTGGAGGCACAGTCCAAAAATGTAATGTGTAGTACAAAAATTCCAAGCTCTGTCCTAATTCAGCATCCTATCTCCAGGTTGCTTCCAGAGAAGAACATAAACAGAAATATCTGGAACAACTGGTATTTCATTAAGGACTTGGAAAGTTACTTAGTTCAAATAGCCTGGGCCCAAGCCATATAGGGCTTTATAGGTTAAAACCAGCAGTTGGAATGAACTGGCAGCCATTGGAGTTGTTGCAAAAAAGGAGTTGTATGCTCCCTACAGCCAGCTCCAGTTAACAGCGTGGCTGCATCTCTTTGAAACAGGTGAAGTTTCTGAGCACTTTTCAATGGCAGCCCCATGTAGCACGCATTACAATAATCCAGATGGGTTGTAACCAAGGCATGTACCACTGTGGCCAGATCTGACTTCTCCAGGAACAGGCAGAGTTGGTGCATGGGTTTTAATTGTGCAAAGTACTCCTGGTCACCACCGATACCTGGGCTTCCAGGCTCAGCACTGAATCCAAATGTACCTCCAAACTACAAACCTGAGTTTTCAGTGGGAGTGTGACCCCATCTAACACATTCTGAATCCCTATACCCAGATTTGTCTTTCGACTGACCAGCAGCACCTCTGTCTTGTCTGGATTAAGCTTCAATTTGTTTGCCCTCTTCCAGTCCATTACAGCTTCCAGACACTGATTTAGGACATAAACAGCTTCCTTGGAATTAGGTGGAAAGGAGTGATAGAGCCAGGTATCATCAGCATACAGGGGACACCTTACTCCAAAACTCCAGACGACCTCTCCCAGTTGTTTCATGTAAATTTTAAAAATATTGAATATTTCACATGGTACCACTACAATTTAAAAAGGATGTTGACAAGTTGGAGCATGTCCAGAGGACGGCAACCAAAATGGTGAAGAGCCTAGAAACCATCTTTTATGAGGAGAGACTTAGGGAGCTGGGTATGTTTAACTTGAAGAAGAGAAAGTTAAGAGGTGACATGATGGCCCTATTTAAGTATTTGAGGGGGTGTCATATTGAGGATGGAGCAAGCTTGTTTTCTGCTGCTCCAGAGAATAAGACTCAGAACAATGGATGCAAGCTACAGGAAATCAGATTCCACCTAAACATAAACTATTGACAGTAAGAGCTGTTCAATAGTGGAACACACTCCCTTGGAGAGTGGTGGAGTCTCTTCTTTGGAGGTCTTTATACAGAGGCTGGATGGCCATCTATCAGGGATGCTTTGATTGAGAGTTCCTGCATGGCAGGAGGTTGGACTGGATGTCCCTTCGGATCTCTTCCAACTCTACAATTCTATGAGCCTATGATACTGCCAAGCTGCTATGCTAATTGCCAGTGAGACACTTATCTGTCAAGATGTCATCTAATCTCATTTCCAAGTGGCTTTCCTGTAACTAGCTGCCTCCAATCCCATGCTGGGAGAAAAGTAGGCAATCAATCAATCAATCAATCACTAAAGTAATTGTAGCCCCCCCCCATGTTCTATCTCAAACACATAAACAATCTCAGGCAGTCTGTTTTGGCCTGTCCTTGGCAAGCAACCACAGAGCTCTTCTGCTTTCTGAGAAAGCCTAGCAAGAAGGGCAGTTGAATGGCTGCATCTAAAGGTCAAGATTTTGGCCTTGATGGCTGAAACCTTACCTTGATAGCCCAAATGGACCAGCCAAAATGGTAGAAGCACAGACAGAGGAAACTACTGGGAACACAGAAAAGAACTGGTTTTCAGACATTACATGAGCCCTATTCTTGCTAAAGTCACATTAGTGAAAGAAAATGGAAACATACTGGCTTGGGAGCATTCATTTTCGCACCTCCACGATAGCATAACGGGGGCTGTTTCTGCCATCAACAATTCCTCCTGTTCTTTTCTGCACTTCCCTTAACCCAATTTCCCTGCCCTATGCCCTGGTTCATAATGAGCTGGACCAGAAATCAAGGATTCAGATACTGTTAAAACTAAATAATGAGCATAATAACTAGGCCTGGCTCTACCATTTGGCAAATTTCTGAAGTCACCTCAGATGGGAAATGCTGGTAGGAGGCAGTAAGATGCCGGAGACGAGAGCTCTATCCTGCTGCCCTACAACCCTAAAGTTGGGCTGCTGCCTTCAAATGCAGTGGAGGATGCTGTCCCATCAGGAAAGATTTAACTGCTAATCCTGATGGCTTCTGCAAATCTAATGATAAGTGTATGTGTGTATTGTTCGTTGCCTCAAGCAGCAAAATATTATGAGCTAGTTCTGATGATAAACTAGTGAGGAATACAGGCATGAGTCCTGGATCATTTCAAAAGAATGGTGACCGAATCTCCCCCGAGCATGATGAATCTGGATAATACTAATATAAGGAAATACTGTACAGTGGTCCCAAGGGTTACGAAGGTAATCCATTCCGGATTACCTTTCGTAACCCGGAAATCTTCGTTTCCCGGGGGACCGCATTAGGAGACGGACTGCACGGCCAATTTAAAGGGGCCACGCGGTTTTTCTCCTTTGCATCCCAGGGGATCTTTCGGATCCCGGGGGATCCTTCAGATCCCGGGGGATGTTTTTTGGTCCCGGTGGTTTCGGGTCCCGGGGATTTTGTTCCCTGGGGGATTCGTAAACCAGGGGACCACTGTATATACTAATGTATACCTCTAGAAATTTTAGTCAAAAAATCGACCCCAAAAAAACCTGACATCCAGCTAAGTTCCCCAGATCCCAGACCTTGACTTTAACTCTTAGGGCCTGCCATTCCTTCCAAGTGTCAAGGCAAGGGGAAGAATCTTAGGGTGAAAGGGATGTCTTGGAAAGCATTTGTTGCAGCACTAGGATTTCCAGCTGGTCTGCCTGACCACCTCCTCTTCTTTCTTCTTCCCCTCTCAAAATTTCAGAAAGTTTGGCCTCAATGGGCAGAAGCTGCCTCAGTATTCACTGGCCCAAGAGTTGCTTAATATGGCACTATGGGGGGGTTGTGTTTCTGCTTCATGGTCTTGGGCTATCAGCCTCTATGGCACCAATGAATGGAATGCACAACGATCTGAGGCCACCAACAGCTTTCTGTGCAATGCTAATGAAAGTTTTTGAGATCTTCTCTTGCCAGGATTAATCCTTTGCAAGTAACACTAGGTTGTTAATTAAGTCCCACTATTTTTTCCCCAAAGTACATGTTTTCCCCCAGACTAGATAATCCTATAGGCAAATATTATAAAACCGACTCCTGCTCACGGCTAGTTGAGAGACCAACCTGTGAAGGTCCAATTCTCTCGTGTGTGATTTGCTCCTCTGCGCAAATCTCTCCTTTCTGGAGATGAGGTGCAACATACCTCTGCCAACTGTTAACTCAGCTGGGGATGGACTTCTTCCTTTCTGGGGTCTGGAAGACACCAGTTCTTTTTGTCTCCTTCTTAGTGATTTTCTTGGTGTATCAAGGTGGTCCAAGAACTGAGTGGGAGATGGTGATTAAAATCACTTTGCAGCCTTGTGTAAAATAGCTCTTCCATTAAGTTTATTTGTGACCGGTAAATGTAACACTGCCCCAACCCCATCCAAATGAAACCAAAGGATAAATGCATGGCAGAATGGTAGGATATAATAAAATTACACCATATCTGTTGGCTCCCTTCGATGTCCTGCAGGCGTGCAGTGACAAAAACAAGGCCCACTAGAGAAGCCAACTACCAGCACTGTCTTAGGTGCTTGACCTCAACAGTAGTGATTTACACAACAGGGTGTAGAAGTACAAACTCAGTTAGTAGCATTTGGCAGTATTGCATTGACCAACCTTGAACAATCCAGACACAGTTGAATTCATCAAAAAGTCCTCAGATGCTTTTATCACTTGTTTCAATATGTACACGTTATATACAAACTTTCCTGTAACTCTCTCCAACATTCATTCTCTGATATACAGTAAAATTCACTCTCTGCAAACGACACTCCAACCTGCCCTGGATTTTCAGAGCACTTCATTGGCATTTTTTCAATAACTATATGTTGGATGTTTGTTTCTGCAAGGAGCTCCAAGGAGCACACTCTGGAGTTTATCACATGAGAGGAATTTCTCTCAATTTCGAATGGAGCCAATTCGAATTCACGTAAATTCTCTAGTTTAGCAAATTTACGTGAAATCTAATTGCGTTTGGAATGTGTTCAGAATGACTTCCCATTTCCCAAAAATGACTCCCATTGCCCGAAAATGCGTGAGATACTCTAATATGCAATTATGTGAAACCCCATGATTGCATTCAGAATAACTTCCCATTGCCCGAAATTGCGTGAGATACTCTAATATGCAATTACATGAAACCCCATGATTGCGTTCAGATTGGCATTGCATTATACCCCCAAATTCCGTCATATGATAACCTCCATGGTCATGTTATTATTAACGTCAGTATCCCAAATAAGGTTTGAATCTAGGACTTCATGTTCATGTCCTATATGTAAGGTTACCAGGTTAGTATTATCTCAGGCTCTGAGATTTCAGGGCCAAAATCTGGTGTTTAGGGATGCCACGATTGAGCATGATACATTAAGCATCAACAACACTAGCTCTGAGCATGTGATTCAAATAAAAGCATAAAGGCTAACAAAGCAACACCAATATTTCTGGTTGGAAATTAAGTTTCCAGCACTTAGTCAAACTTTCCCCTCTTTGAACTAGGTACTTTGCAAGTACTGCTTTTTGGACAACATGGGAGCAATAGTCTTTTTAAATACTTCCCAGGCACTGCTTTTAATAATACATGTTTAGCTGCTGTGAAGTCAAAGGAAGTTTTCCAAACACAAATAGTGTTTTTCGGAATCTTCTTTTAATAGGTTGCTTCCATTAACCGGTGTTTCTCATGGGCTATATTTCACAATAGCATGGTAACATTAGCATGGCCACTGGCTGGGGGTTTCTGGGAGCTGAAGTCCAAAAAAGTAATGTTTCCAAACTATTTTTGAAGAACCTGCTATATATCCACCACTACTATGGTGAGATGTCTTGCATTTCTATTTAAGATACAGTAGTTATTTTCTAGTGGCAAGCAAAATACCCCAAAACACTCTGTCTATGCTCTCTGTGACTTAACTTTGAACTCCAAAAGAAATCAAAAGAAATGTTTCTGCTGAACCCACATCTTCTCTCTCAAACTTGGAGAATGGGCAGCTTTCAGAGTCTTCCCTTGCAGCATAGGACAGACAGGCCAGTTAAATTCCATTAAACTGCCTTAATGGAATTCAGTTTATCTATTTATTTTGCCCTTTTGTGGTATTGGCAGGCTCCTCGTACCATACGAAATTGTGTCTATACTTCAGGATACACCACAACAACAAAAAACACCCACCCACACCCATGCTGTCTCCAGAGCTGGCATTGAAAAGGGAAAAGACAGCTCTACTTTTGGCTTGGTCCCATCTCTTCCCTGCTCCCATGTGCCTTTTCTCTGCAAACTCCAGAACCATTGTTCTTCCTCTGAGGCGCTAATATCACTTTGATGATGATCACTGGCTGAGTTTCAGATCAATGTATTATTATTTTTTTAAAAAAGAAAAAAATCTTTTTTAAAATGCCAAGTGTTGCCATAACGTAATGCAGATTTTTGTCACAGCTCCATGTCTTCTGCTTTTAATTTTCAGCAAGAATGGAGGCTCCATAGTCTTTTTTCAGATGAAGTACAACTCCCCTCTTAACTCCAGTCCCCTCCAGACAGATCCATAGAATGGGATCTTTTCCCATAGTACTGGGAGGTTAAAACACAGCAATGGAGCAGAATAGAGATGGTGGTGGGACAGAAAGAGGATGGAGGAAGATGTGGCCAGTCTCCATAGATCCAGCTAATGTGATTTCCCCCTAGGTTACAAATTTCCTACCTACATTCTTGGAAAAGTTGCATTTTTGAACTGGCCAATTCTGGGAAATTAATCTTTTTAAGTTCTGCTTTTACTAGATGTGAGAAGATTTCAGGCGTGTGGTATCTACTTTTAAAATTGTTTTTTAAACAGGGTAGCTGAGATTACCAACTAAACCAAAGTGTCTACCTAGTATGGTTCAGTAAGGAGAGAGTAGATGCTTAGACTTAAAGGAAAGTAAAGGGCACATGCTTAGCCAAGGATGTCTACCTTATGGCAACAACAGATTCATACATCTCAAACATTTTCAACAAAACTCATTTTTTATTATTTATCTCCATGTTTTCTTTTGTTTTCCAGCAGCCATAGAAGTTTATCAGATGACGGAAATTGGAAATATAATCCAATGGCAATCTGAATGCAATCATGGGGTTTCACGTTATTGCGTATGAGTGTATCTCAGGCAATTTCAGGCAAAAGGGAAGTCATTCCAAACGCAATCATGGGTTTCACGTAATTGCGTATTAAAGCATCTCACGCAATTTTGGGCAATGGGCAGTGATTTTTGGGTAATGGGAAGTCATTCTGAACACATTCCGAACACAATTGGAATTCATGTAAATTCGCTAAAGTAGAGAATTCTCATGAATTCAAATTGGCTCCAATTGGCTCCATTCAAAATAAAGGGAAATTCCTCCCGTCTGATAAACTCCGAAGAGTCTTTTAGGTCTTGCTATTATTGAAACAACTAAAAGTCAGAAACCTTTGCTGATCTACTGGAGATTTGGTTGGCAATAGTTTCCCATTGTTTTAAAAGATTTAATTTGGTAAGAATCTGAAAGCGGCTAGCTCCACTTGCTCACTTGGAACGGCAGAACAAGCAAACAAGGGGTTATATTTATCGTTGCTATTATGTGCATTACAGCTAACTAGGATGATGATGGTGATGGTGATGGTGAGTGTGTGTGTGAGTGTGTGTGTGTGTGCGGTGCAAATAATCTGAATTAACCTAGTTTGAATTTTGAAAAATTAAAAAGCCCATCAGGGCCTTTTAAAGACATTGAGAGACTTCAGTTAGTGTTCTTTAGAGGCCCCTTCCATGGAATCATGGGGTTTAGTGGTTAGAGCACTGGATGGAGGTTTGGAAAATGCAGCTTCTAATCCCTCTCATTAGGTGACTTTGAGACATTTGCTTTCTCTCAGCCTAACCTCCCATACTGGGGTGTTATAACTGTAAAACAGAGGGCAGAAGTAGTATTGTGTGCTCCATTTCGGGTTTCTTTGAGAAGGAAAAATGTCAGCGTGGATCACTACTTTCAGCACTGCTGGGGGCTGCAGCAACCTCACTCCTCCTGTCATAGAAGTTTATCACATGAGAGAAATTTCTCTCAATTGTGAATGGAGCCAATTCTCAATTACGTGAATTTGCTAGTTTAGCAAATTTACGTGAAATCTGATTGCATTGGGAATGCATTCAGAATGACTTCCCATTTCCCAAAAATGACCCCACATTGCCCAAAACTGTGTGAGATACTCTAATGCGCAATTACGTTAAACCCCATGATTGCGTCCGGAATGACTTCCCATTGCCTGAAATTGTGTGAGATACACTCATTTGCAATAAAGTGAAAACCCATGATTGGGTTCAGATTGCCATTGCATTATACCCCCAAATTCTATCGTATGATAAACTCCATAGCAAAGGGACATTACATCCACCAAAGTTTGTATTCTGATTTTTCTCCCCATTAGGTTTATGGAGGTTAAATTAGTAAGATGCTGAAAGAAATGAGTTGACAACAAAGGCTGCATCTACATTGCCAAAATAATGCAGTCTGACACTGCTTTAACTGCCATGGCTCAGTGCTATGGCATCTTGAGATCTGTAGTTTGAGGTGGCACCACTTTGAGAGAGAAGCCTAAATAGCTCACAAAACTACAGACCCCACAATTCCATAGCATTGAGCCATGGCAGTTAAAGCGATGCCAAACTGCATGATTTCTGCAGTGCTGATGCAGCCAATGCAGCAAGGCCAATTCTGAAGTGGTTTTATCCCTTGTCAGATGCGCTGTATGTCTTCTATAATAAATAATGGGCACATCCAGTCGTGAACGAGAATAAGAAAGCCCATCAGAGGTCGGTAAAAATTACTTTCTGGATGACAGTTCCCGGAAACCCCTCTATCTAATCTATGAGACTGTGGGGCTGTACAGATGGGCAGCATGCAGCTGCCCCTTTACTAGCTGGATCAGGGCCATGGCAACCTCACTCCATGGCCCTGATCCAGCCTCCGGAGAGCGCAAAAAGGAACTGCAAAAAGCAGCTCCTTTTTGTGCTCTCCAAGGAGCGCCGTAGCCGCTGCAGCATGGCTTTATGATGCCCCTTCAATGCTGTATTGTGTAGATGCAGTGCCAGAATCATGCCATGATGGCATGTGTCCTGTAGACCGGCGTGCACCAAAATGGCACCCTGTGCCCTAACTATGCCCACAAACCGACACAAAGTGCCAGTCTGTATAGGGCCTGAGTGTGTTTTTCTGACTGCAGCTATTCAGTTATGACTGATTATGACAAGGTGTAAATAGCATATGCAGTATGGATTTTTCTTGAATTTACAAGCCCAAGGGAGAAGTCCCTTTTTGCGCTTCATGAACAACTTTTCATCTATCTATCTACCATCTCTCGTTCACAGCACCAACATGCAAAAAAATTCTTGCTGGTTGATCGCCATCTCTTGGTTTACAAACCGCTGCTGTGCAAGTGTTGCAAGAGAACCGGGGGGGGGGGGTGCTCCCCACATCCCTTGAGATTCCAGGCATAATCTGAGGTCTAGGACTCCCCCCACTAACCAATTCCTTCCATTCTTCCATCCCCCCCCCCCCCCCCAAATAATGAGCTGTTGTCCTTTACAGCATTCAGAGCTAAGCAAGCATGAAAAATTGCAGCAATAAAGATGTAGTTCTGGGACAGCAAAGCCACTTGTTTGACAAGGCTAATTCCACACTCTTCTCTCCCCCCCCCCCCATTTTCTTTCAGCTTCCCCCCTTCCCCTTTTTATTAAATGAACTAGCTTTTTATTGCCAGGGAAGTGGGTTTCCTTTCCCTGTCCTACTTCAGTGGTCCCACCCCTCCATGTTCATAAGTAATTTGGAAAGCTAATCTTCCCAGGCAGGAAGCACCATTTTTGTTCATTCTCCTCCTTTTCTTTAGTTCTTTAATTGAGGCCTGAAAGAAAAAAAAAGAAGGATAGCCCAACTGCAGCCTAGGAATCCAAGGCGGCTGCTGCTGCTCTTTAAGGATGCTGATTCTCTCCCCAAGCAAAGGGACCCGATAGCATATATTTTGTAAGCTGATACTGCAGTGTGGGGGTTGACATTGCTCAGATTTTATTACTGATGTGCCTTTTCACTAGTGGCTTCATACCTTCCGTTGTTCCACAGAGGCAAGAGCGGGGCACATCACCTGAAACCGAGGAAATGTAACACTCGGCCCACCTCAAACGGAAATCAGAGTATAACAGAAGAACAATTATTATTTATAGATTTGCACTCATGGATATAAAGGAGCCTAGGTGCAAATACTAGTTCTTCTGTAATGCAGAAGGCTGTGACCAGGTAGCCTCTGTGCAACCAGCCCACCAAGTGTTAAGGATTCATGGGAATTTATCACACATGACTTTTAAACCACCATAAAAGTTGGATAAGGGCACCTTTGGTGATACCATCACACAACGTTGTCTCTCTCTTGTCACTGCCTTGTCTTCCATAATGATGATGATGATGATGATACTTCTTTATATATATAGCACCTTTCTGTCCATGACAATGGAGGTGGCTTACTGATTAAAAGATACATACATTCCCATGCCCCACCCTCCCCTAAAACATCAAATTACACAATTAACGATTAAAACATACGTTAAAAATAAATAAAGCAAGCAAATAGCGCTACGCATATTCAAAGGGACGATTTTATTAGTTAGTGGACAGGTTTTCTGTTCAGGAAAGGCCTGCCAGAAAAGATCTGTCTTAACAGCGTTTTTAAAGCTGTATAAGCTGGTGATATGACAGAACCCCTCCAGCAGGCCGTTCCATAATCTGGGAGCACTTGAAGAAAAGGTCCTCTGGGTGGTCGGGAGTTTTTATAGGCTGTAATAAATTCCTGGTTGGCCTACACCTTACTACTGATGGGGAAAAGCTATCAATAAGCTCCCAATAAGTGCTGGTGTGGCCCACACGTGCAGTAAATTATCCTGCCGACGTTTCCGGATTGCAGAGTCACATAATGTCTCCCGCTCTTCCTCCTTCCCCAGCACAATTCCAGAACAGCCAAATATTAAAAAATCGCATCAGCACAACTCCGGAATTGCATTAAAAAACCTAAACACACAAAACTAATCACACACACAGATACACACAAAAAGTGAAAGGCATACTGTGTAGAACAAAGGGCAGGGAGGCGGTGTAAAAGACGAGGGCAGAAGAGTGAATGACCACTTGCACGTATGAAGGGATGTGCGGTAAGGGATGCTCTTAAACCAATTGGCAAAAGGGTGAGGCGAGGGTATGCCCTTCATTAATGTGATCATGGCAAGTACAGGGGCAACTTCAAGACCCTGAGATCGCCTTCTCATGTTTCTTTTAACTGGACTTGAACTGGTCAGCCCTTCAAACAGAGGACAACTAGAAGGAAAGATGGTAGAGCACATGTCCTGCGTATGCAAATCCTCAAGATTAGTCCATGTCCTTGCTAGGTACAGCAGGGATATGCAACATCAATCAACACAGATAAACTTTCTCCAACTGGTTGCCCTCCCGACAAGTTTGACCACATCTCGCATCATTCTGAAACCACCCAACTGGCCATGCTGGAGGGCACCAGTTTGGGAAACTTGGCACAGACAATAGAGAGATGGATGGACCAGCCATCGGACATGATAGAAAGTAGGGACCTTATCAGACGTTGGAAATTGGAAGTATAATCTAATGGCAATCCGAATGCAATCATGGGGTTTCATGTTAATTGGTATGAAAGTATCTCAAGCAATTTCAGGCAAAAGGGAAGTCATTCCGAATGCAATCATGGGTTTTACGTTATTGCAAATTAAAGCATCTCAGGCAATTTCAGTCAATAGGGGGTCATTTTCGGGTAATGGGAAGTCATTCTGAATGCAATTGGAATTCACGTAAATTTGCTAAACTAGCAAATTCACGTGAATTCAAATTGGCTCCATTCGCAATATAGAGAAATTCCTCCCATCTGATAAGGTCCTAGGTTTCCTGGGTTCTTGCCAGTCCCTAAATGCCCCACGTCCCAGTTAATGCAGTTGAATTGCCCAGCAGAATCCATAGCAAATAATTTGTCCAATGAACCCAGAAGTGGAATCTTTAATCCGACCTTCTAATGGATTACTTTGCTAGCTTGAGAAAGAGAGAGGAAGAGTGAGAGATGCAATAAGTGAGAGCAAAGCAGTAAATTATCAAGACTGTCACATCCATGAGGTGAGCATCTGTTTTTCATGCCCTCCCGGAGCCCCACTTCCTTCATTTTCCTTTGGTCTTCCCCCTCCTCCCTGCCTCAACTGCAGATAAGCAACAGAGCTATCATGTGTATTGTATGGTTTTTATCATCTTTGCTGGGGAGGCTGAGAGATTTGTTTTGATTATTGCATTTTCAAAGCTCACTATGGTAGACTTCAAGAATCATCGAGCTGAAAAGGGAAGGGAGTCCCATGTGGCTTCCAAGGATTCAGGAAAAGGGAAGCTTTCAGCAGATGCAATGTAATGGCTGGATGATGTTTTGCTTCTGAGCTTAAAAGTAACTAGTTACAAACATCTAATCAATATCCCAATAACTAAGATGTAACTACTTTACAGATGAAACATAGTGGCTGTTAGTGGCATAATCATGTGTAAATTGCCAGGAGAATTATTCATCATAGCAGAACAGACGTATTCTGCCAATAGTGATGGAAGTGGAAACATGTATACAGCAACATTGCACATTGTGGTTGTGCATTTCGCCCCGTCATTGACATGTGTTGTGCAATGTTGCTATTCTGCATGGGATTGCACAGTTTTGGCATAGCACATCACTGCATACGGATATCTATACAGTGGTCCCTTCCCTTATACAGGGGATCCATTCCGGACTCCACCTCCCAATGTAAGAGAAATTTCACTTATACTCGAGCCCCATTAAAGACAACGGGGCTCGTGGCTGCCGCAGCATGGGATAGGGCGGCGCGTGGTGGTGCAAGCTATGGGTGCGCACCCCATTGCTCTTTCCAGCGCATGGCACCACTTCTTCCAGTGTGGCTTCCAGCATATGCAGTATAACACAGGTGCACTGTACTACACTGAGGGGATGTTGGGTTGCAACCCTTGAGAGATACTTTCACACTTTTTATGGTGGAATGGGAACATTTTAGTTACATGCATCTATGGTTGGGCTCCCTATGCAGAAGAGGAAGAATATCATATTGTTAAAGTCCTGGCTCACATTGCTGAAAAAGAAACTTTCAGTATTTTTTAAATAAAATAACTTAAGGTTCATTATACTGAGAAACAGGAAAGTAAACCATGAATTAAGCATAAATAAACTAATTTTACACGTAGAATTCAAAGATACAGCCATGTTAGTCTGCAGAATCAGTATGTAAAAAGAATTTATGGCACCTTTGGGAGTAACTGAAAGAAAGAAGTTGGCAGTCTACAAAAGCTCATGCTGCCAACTTCTTTCTTTCAGTTACTCCCAAAGGTGCTACAAGATCTCTCTATGTACTAATTTTAAAAGAAACTTCTTAAGCTCTGATTCAGCCACCACGGCTCATGTATTCCCTCATCTCCTCCACTTCCAAACAATAAAGTTCTACCTGCACTTCTTCTTTGCTTATGTTTACATTTGTTTATTATATAAATAGAAAAATGATCAAGTGCTGATCTGGCAATCAAAAATCCGAACACAGTTATTCAACAGTAGTTTGGAATTATTCCATATCATGTCAACAGCGATCTTATAACAGCTTGACAATATATCCTTGTCTTCTCATATCATATCACTGCTGATCAGTTTGGAGGCCAGCTGTAGTTTGCCCAAACCACAGTTAGTTAATACTCCAATTGAGCAAACCATACTTTGCCTCCAAACAGAGTGGACATGAAAGCCAAAGTTTTGGTTTCTGGTTTGTAGGCTTACCCAGTTTGCATGACAGAGGAGTTTCACATGGTAGAAATTTTTCTCAATTGCAAATGGAGCCAATTCGCAATTATGTAAATTCTCTAGTTTAGCGAATTTACATGAAATCTGATTGCGTTCGTAATGTGTTCAGAATGACTTCCCTTTACCCGAAAATGACCCCCCATTGCCCGAAATTGCGTGAGATACACTCATTCACAATTATGTGAAACCCCCACGATTGCTTTCGGATTGCCATTGCATTATACCCCCAAATTCCATCATATGATAAACTCCAGAGTGAATTGAGATTTGCTCAAATGAGGGAAAGAGAGAAAGAATAAATCAGTGGTGAACTCAGAAGCTTCAGGCAAAGCTTTTACATGTGGACACTGCCTTTGTTGTTGCATGTGCTCTCACCAAGATTTTTACGTATTTAATGTTAAGCACACACTTGAAGGGGACGCTTTATCAAGCACAGCCACAGAAAGAAACTTAATGTTTTGTGATGTTGTTTAGAAACCTGGAACAATTTTACTAATGAAAGATAGTCATTGTGCATTGCAAATAAGCTCTTAAATATTTGGTGTTCTTAGCTGCCACCAAGTCAATTTTGATTTGTGGTGACTCCATGAGAAAGACTGCCAAGCCACCCTGTTATCAACAGCCCTTCTCATGTCTTGCAAACTCAGGGCCGTGTCTTTCTTGATTTACGAGTAGTCTATCTATCTGGAATACTATCATCCTCTTTTCCTATTGCCTTCTACCTTCTCAAGCAATACTGTCTTTTCTAATGAGTCATGACTTTTCGTGATATGTCCAAAGTAGAACAGTCTCAGTTTAGCCGTCTTGGCTTCCAGGTAGAGTTCAGGCTTAATTTTCTCTAGGACTCATTTGTTTGCCTTTTTAGTAGTCCTCAATACTGAGTATGAGTAGAACTCTTCTCCAGCACCACATTTCAAATGAGTTGATTTTCTTCCTATCTATTTTCTTCACTGTCCAGTTTTCACAATCATACATAGAAACTGGAAATATGATGGCACAGAGACAATTCTAACTATGTTATTCAATGATATATCTTGAGTCTTTCCAATCTATGAGCCGTTTGTTTGTTTTCCATACATGTTGATAGGTTTTAGATAGAATGTGAATAGATTATGTCTCTTTAGTGTGAAGCAGCTCTATTGGTATGCCATCTGTTCCTAGTGATTTATTTCTTCCAAATGTTCTGAGTACAGTTTCCACTTTACTTTCTAAAATTGTAGGTTCATCTTCAAATGGTTCTTCCTTGAACAAATCTGTCATCCTTTCATCCCCTTTATATAGTAATTTCATGTATTGTTTCAATATATGACTTGGTAATGTAATACTAGTCGTATAGCATCCCCACTCTTGGTTTAAAATTTTCTTTGATTTCTCAGACTTTGTGGAAGATGCCTCTTGTTCTTCTTTTTCTATTGTCATCTTCTCTGCATTGATTTTTATAGTAATTCTCTTTATCACTGTACACGAGTCACTTAACAGTTACATTTAGAGTTCTGACACTATTTCTGTCACCTTTTACTGTTACTTTTGCTTCTTATCTGTCCTTGAATGCTTGAAGAGTTTCATCTGTCACCCATAGAGGCTTCTCTTTTTTTGTCTGCAGATAATATCTTTTTTTATTCGCTGACAGCATTCCTGGCTTTAGTATAGAGTTTTTCTGGCTCCTCCTCAATTAGACATAATAGTGCAAATCCATTTTTACATTATCTTTTAATTCTACCAGGATATTCTTCAGGTTGTATTTTGGCATGGAGGTTAGTTTAGTGTTCATGTTTAGCTTTACTCAAACTTTTGTTATTAGTTGTTCATAGTTTGTGCCACAACCTGCTCCTGGTTTTGTTTTTGTGGAGAGAATGGAGCTTCTCCATTTTCTGCTTCAAATAATGTAGTCTCTTCAATTTCTATATTGACCATCAAATGATTTGGGTTATGTGAAGAATGTGTTTGCGATAAACAGCCTGTTGGCTTCTCAAAAGTCAAACAGTTGCTCTCCTGCTTCATTTCATGATCCTAGGCTAAATTTTCCAACGATCTTTGATTCTGCTCTGCTTTTTACTTTTGTATTCTAATAGCAATGTATATACATTCTGTTTCTTATTTCAATATGTCTAGCTTCCCCTGATTCATGCTTCTCACATTCCATGCTCCTGTAATATACGTTGGGCAACGTCAGACTTTCCTTTCACCTCTGAGCATGAGAACAGATAAAAATCTTTTTGGCATGAGTTCAGTTGCATCCTGCCACAGCGCTGTCTAATATTTGTAAATTGATCTGAGAACATTTCTAAAGATTAGAGTATAAATACAATAACAACAACTAGTACAATAATAATAATACTTGTCCTCTGCTGTACCCCAGTAGCTCATTGAGTGCCTTCCAACTAAGGAATCTCATCTTCTGGCAATATCTCTTGTTTCATTTTGGATTGTCTAATGATAAGGTTTTCATATTAAACAACATTCAAAAGGAGTTTACCGTGCCTCCTTCTGCACAATACTAACAAGTGTTAGCTATGATGCCAGTACTGTTTGCTCTGATGGATCCTCTTCCAGTGTCACCCCCTACTATTGCTGCTGCCCAGTAGCTGTTTGGCACATTTAGTCTGGCTCCCCAGCAAAGGCCTGTGTGAGACCCTACTAGCAGCACATCAGTATATTCTCTTGCCTCACAGGAGCATACGATCCGACCATCATGGAAAGTCTTGGTGTGTTTTAACTACTACCCTCTCCGTTTGGAATCTTAGCAGTCAGAAGATGGACAAAGGACATCCTTTATATATAAATCAGGGTGGGGGAAATTGGTTAAGCCTTGCCAGAAAACCAACAAAACAGTTTAGCTGTAAACATCTCAATCCTGAAGAGAGGAAGAGAGGGAGGGAGAATCTACATTCGCCTGCTGATTTTCTTAAAAGCTTTATGAAGGCTTGGAAATCTCCTTAGCCTTCATTGGCCACAGAACTTTCCTGGCTGTCTGGCAAGCCAATCTTTCCTGATTGCTATTTGGAACCAATTTGCCCTTCTCAGTGAGCTTAAGATTTGCATCGCTTCGTTTTGCTAATTATTTTCGTTGCATACATTCCTTCATTTAATTCTAGCTATATTTTGGGATTGAACAGGATCTGTCAGATGGAAGTGATGACAAGAAGCAAAGGATGAAGACCAGTGACTTGAATTTCAGAGCCATTTTTTTAAAAAAAATTCCCACATTTTGGTTTTATTTTTAAAAAATGATGGCAAAATAAATTTACATGTTTTGATTGCTAAAATATTCAAAGGCTCTTGGGCTTAATTGCAGATATTTCAATGTTTGTTTAAATGCTTGTAAGGTGGCATTATCAAATACATTTTTGAAAGGCAAACGTAAGAAGCTATATAATATCGCTTGACTATTTGTCCATCTAGTTTAGTATTGTTTAATTTTGGTTGGCAGCCTCCCTCTGGGATCTCAAGCTGAGGTCTTACTTTCCCATTATCTGTAATCTGCTTTTCTTTAACAGGCCATCCAAGGAGATGAACCTGGGATCTTTTACATGAAGGAATATGAACTGTCAATGAGGTACAACTATTTGCCTCTGCTATTGAGGATCAAAGTACAAGTTACATTAAATTAAATGTATCATTGTACATAGTGGCAGGAATCCTGTTAATAAGGTTATTTGTGTGTATATCTTTTCTTCATCCGCACACATACATGCCACCCAACAGCTTTCAAAAACCAGAGGGGCTGTTTACAGGCAGGAGAAGAGAGCAGTTCCCAAACCCTGGACAACAGTTTTCTTTTTCTAGCTGCACAACTGCAGCTGGGGCACCTCTTACCTTCCCTCCCTGGCCAATAATTGTCCACAACAATGCCCTCTGGATGGCTTTTGCTTCTTTCTAGCACCATGCAAGCAAAGTGATGGAAAGAAATGTCAGCTGTCCAAGTGGAGTTCAGAGAAGGAAGAGGCACTAGAGAGCATATTGCAAGCATACATTAGATAAAAATTCCAGAAGAAAATCAGCCTTTGCTTTTCAGATTATTTAAATCTTTCTTTGTGTTGATCATGAAAACATGATGGCTTGGTCTTAAAAGAAATGTGTGTGCCATTTTATTTGATTGTCCTAATGCATAACCTGTACTCAGGAGCAGAGGTTACCATCAGGACAGTATACAGAGAAATGGAATGGTTTCCAATCAGCAAAGAGCTCAGGCAAGCCTGCATTTTATCACCCTATATGGAGTTTATCAGACAATGGAAATTGGAAGTATAATCTAATGGCAGTCCGAACGCAATCATGGGGTTTGACGTTATTGCGTATGAAAGTATCTCACGCAATTTCGGGCAAAAGGGAAGTCATTCCGAATGCAATCATGGGTTTTATGTTATTGTGTATTAAAGCATCACACACAATTTTGGACAATGGGGGGTTATTTTCAGGTAATGGGAAGTCATTCTGAGCGCATTCCAAATGCAATTGGAATTCACGTAAATTCGCTAAACTAGCGAATTCACGTGAATTTGAATTGGCTCCAATTGGCTCCATTTGAAATAAAGAGAAATTTCTCCCGTCTGATAAACTCCTATGTTTAAAGTCCTTACTTTTAAACTGTGAGCCACTTAATAACAACAATTGAATAGGGATCCGAGGAAGGTGGTGAGAAAATTGCAGGAGGGACCATCAACAATCTAACATACGCAAACAGGACCATGTTACTGTATAAAACCATATGAACTCAACTATAAGTCAAGAAATTTATGCCCAAAAATTGACCCTAAAATCGTGCGTGATTCACTTCTCAGTCTGATGGAAAACCTTCTCTTCTGTCCTTCCTTCTCCCTCTGCATCATCCATGCCCAGCAAACACCACATTTCCCAGTGCCGTGGAAAACCTTAATCCCAGGAAGCACTACGTATCCCTCCAGTTCCTACCTGCTAACTCTGATGTTAAACATCTTCTCTCTCTCTGGATCATCCCTGCCTAGCAAGCACCACATTTTCCCCCATTCTTCTCAATCCCATAGAAAACCTTTCTCCCAGCAAGCACTTCATATCCCTCCAGTTCCTTCCTTATCAGCCCGATGTGAAAACCTTCTCCTCCCATAAGTTTTACCCTCAACTTATCCATGGATCATAACAAAATTCATGATTTTGACTCTAAAACCTTTGCTCAACTTATACATGAAGTCGACTTGTACACAAGTATATATGGTATGTTAGCCAGAAAAAACAGCAAAAACTTGGGATGGCATTTGGAGAAAATTAAGGGAGAAAGTACAAAGACAAGTCTACAACTTTAAAATAGACAATGAAGACATTGCAATAATTCAAAATGTTCCATACTTTGGTTCAGCCATTAATCAGAATGGGGACTGCAGTCAAGAAATGAGAAGACTAGGACTTGGAAGGGCAGATATGGAACTAGACAAGATCCTGAACTGTTAAGATAAATCACGGAATACTAAAGTTAGGATTGTCCATGCAACTGTATTTCCCATTTGTATGTATGACTTTAAAAGCTGGACAGGGAAAAAAATCTAACAAGAAGAAAACAATTCATTTGAAATGTGGTGCTGGAGGAGAATTCTGCAGATACCATGGAATGCCAATGAGACAAATAAATGGGTATTAGAGCAAAGCAAATCTAAACTCTCACTAGAAGCCAAGGTTACTAAACTATGGGTTGAATAGTGCAGTAGTTGTAAATTCTGGAGATGCTCATGACAGTTTCTATAGCCAAAGAAATCCAACGATACCACTTTTACCCATTTTCATCTCCACTGGAATCAGATCTTTTGTAAAGTGAATGGGTCTTAACTTCTCATACAAGACTAAGATCATACCAAAATACCGGATATTTAAGTTAGCAGCTTTTTGTCTTGCTAATGGAATTTAAAGTTTATTTTCTGAATTGAACTGAATCTCCCAGTAGCCACATGGCCAAAAAGAGAAGAGGCCCATCTCCATGAATGCCCTTCCAAACCATCTGAACTGAGGACTACAACTACAACATCTTGACCAGGGCTTTGACTAGCATTATCAATTTTACTTTCTTTCTCCTGTGTCATTCTTAACACCTTTGCCTGATGAAGAAGCCAGTGGAGCTTTGAAAGCTTGCAACATGTATAATGTGCATTTTGGTTGGGACTGTCCTACTTACCTCTACTGAGGGCAGCAAAGCTGGGGAACATGGAAAGGAGTAGTCCAGAGTCCAGTCCAAGGGTCACAAAATACCAGTCAGTCACAGCAGAGGCAGGAGCATTGTTACGAGGCAAGTCCAGAGGTCAGATAACTTGAATCCAAGAGCAATGCATACAGGAACTACAAAACTGTTTGCTGGCTGCAAAGAATCTCTGCAGCTGGAGGTCTTTTAAAGGGCCTGTGCTTCTCTCAGCTGAAACCTATTAGCACTGCTTTTGGCTTCTAGCCTGGAAGGCCTCCTCTGCACAGGTCTTAGCACCTGCAGCCTAGAGTCCATAGAGTCTGTTTCTCCCTTGCAGCTTCCTGAGCCTTCTCTGGGACGGCTGATCCAGGCAGCCCCAAGGCCACATGTGTCTTTCTCAGCCTCCTCCATGTCTTCAGAGTGTGAGCCCTCTGACTGTGGATTTTGGATGATACTATATCAAAATGCAACAGGGATAACTCGTGGCCATAGGTTGTTACTGATAAAATCCACCCCCTATTGCGAGGATTGCAGTTAGGCTCAGAGATAACTGTGAAACCTCATGTGGTTTAATAGATGATGCCATTGTCCCTCTGATTTTAAAAAGGTCCCAGTGCTTTGGCCTAGTTCCACTAAATCACTAATAACTCATTAGTCCTTGCTGTCCCATCAGGTCCATAGTACCACTGGTATGAGCGCTAAAAAATTAGTTCCACAAGGACATTACTCTGCATAACTGGCACATGGTACTATGGGATTATGGATATACAATGAACGCAATTACATGAGCCAAGACCAACAAATGAGAAACACACCGATGCAATGTAATAACACCACCACATGGCTTTATTTGTAGGTTTCTAGGTTTCATGTGTTGCTTTCAATTAAGCATCCACAAAAGATATTGAGAGGAACCCCCTCAACCACCCACACGCCCAAACAAGACTTGATTTTCCAAGAAAAATGAAAAGAGGTACGTTACTTGGAGCCAGTTCTTAATCATCCATGGAATGCCTGCATGGCTGCTGCTTTTTTTTCTCTGGGCACCTATTCAAAAGCAGAGTACACTCCTCCACAGAGGAGTTCTGAAAAGTTACCTTTTGGACTATAACTTTCATAGTCACACAACCTGTGTAACTGATGGCTGTGTTGACTAGGGAATTTTGCATTCCACAAAGTAACTTGGTGAAAATCTGCTGGAGAACCCAACAAATGGTCTTATACAAGAGCCTAGGTGTTTCATTTTTCATGTGATTATTATTATTATTTAAATTTATTTGGAAATTTTAAATAATTGTTTGGGGGCTGGGATTCCAGCCATGAGAGTCAGAAGAGAGTCAGAAAATCGTGAGAAAAAGAATCAAAATTGTTGCCACAGAAATGTGTAATTTTAGGGAAAGGGAAGTCCTTCCGAACGCAATCTTGGGGTTTTGCGTGATTGCGTGAGAAACTATCACATGCAATATCGGGCACTGGGAGGCAATTTCGGGCAGTTCTGAACACAATGCAGTGTCAATACACAATCGTGTAAATTCGCTGAATTAGCGAATTTACTCAATTCCGAACTGGCCTCACTTCCATTTCTTTCAAAATTGAGAGAAATTCCTCCCATGTGATAAACTCCTTAGTCAAGATGAAGCTCTGTATCTAAAAGATACCAGTTAGGATTTTTTAAGCCTATGTTTTCCAAAACACGCACCAAGTAAAGTTGTTTTTCAGGCTGTTGTAGCATTTCTGCCTGTCATAATTTAAAGACAAGGGAACCCAGCTGTTGCAGTTAGAGTGGTGGCACCAGAGGCGCCTCTCTTTGCAGACAGTGAAAAGCAAAGAGCATTTCACAAAAGCAAAGAGGTTTTGAAGAAATGTAGCCTTCCGACTGGCTCAGCGCACTGGTCTCTCAGACACCTGAACTGTAGTTTCACATTGGGTTGCTTAAAAGAAATAAGCCCTGGTGTGTTTTGCTTTTATCATCTCAGTCACTGACTTGCTTGCGGGCAGTGCTCCAGTCTTTCAAGCTCAGGTTGTGAGATGCCGCAGCAGACTGGCAGTTTGTGTGAACATTCAGTGGAGAAGGACTGGAGTTCTGTGTTGGTGACTGCTTAAGACTACCGATCTTGGAAAGTGATGGAGATTCTGCAGTCACTTGCAACAGCTGTGATATGTTTGTGCTGTTGCCAGAGGATGTGAGTAGATACACATACAGCAAGTGCAACTTGGGAGTTTATCATACTACGGAATTTGGGGGTATAATGCAATGGCAATCTGAACGCAATCATGGGGTTTCACGTTATTGCGAATCAGTGTATCTCACGCAATTTCAGGCAATGGGAAGGCATTCCGAAAGCAATCATGGGGTTTCACGTAATTGCGTATTAGAGTATCTCGCACAATTTCGGGCAATGAGGGGTTCATTTTTGGGAGATGGGAAATCATTCTGAATGCATTCCGAATGCAATCAGATTTCACATAAATTCGCTAAACTAGTGAATTCCCGTAATTGTGAATTGGCTCAATTCGCAATTGAGAGAAATTCCTCCCATGTGATAAACTCCTTGGTTGCCCTGTTGGAAGAAAAGGTCCAGAAACCTGAGAAGTTCCAACGGACGGGAGAAGGGTAAAAGTTATCCCCATCTTGAAAAGGTTGAAAAAGAGGACCCAAACAATTGCCGCCCAGTCAGCCTGACATCAGTAACAGGAAAGATTCTAGAGGAATCTTTGCAAACATTTAGAAAGGAATGCCATGATCACCAAAAGTCAACAGAGTGGAGCTTAGTTTCCTGAATGAGGAACACACAGGGAATATGTCTGAGGAGGTCAGTTCCCAAACACAGTCCCCAAACAACTGGCTCTGCAGACGGTCTCAGTAGGAACAATTTGGCTCCTTTGACCACAGTCTGCGATTTTATGAAGATGGATCTCTGATTGCACCTCATAGCAGTTCACACGAATGTTTTTTCCTAAGAGTCTGAAAAATCTGATCAAGCGGGCTTTATACTGAATTATGTGCAGAAGGAAGACAGTATTCTTCAGGGCAGGAGTTCAAGTAAGTAGAGGGAGAAAAAAAAAACCCTAAAATAGGCATCTATAGGGAATGGCCCATGGTCTTAGATATCTCTACACTAATGCACAGAGCATAGGAAATGAACAAGATGAATTTGAACTCTTAACATAGCAAAGCAAATATTATGTAATAGGCATCCCTGAAACCTGGTGGGATTCTAATTTATTAGAATCTGGCGGATTTCTAATGTATTGTCTAACCAAACTCAAAGGGGCCTCACCAGTGGTTCTTCTTCATCATGGAGAGACGAGACTAGTGAGGTGCCACAGGCTTCTGTCCTGGGCCCAGTGCTATTCAACAACTTTATCGTTGACTTGGATGATGGAAAAGAAAGCACACTTATTAAATTTATTTGATAAATAGAGAGCTGGTTGAAAATGAATAAATGAATTTCAAGAGAGAAATGTAAGATACCACATATAGGCAGAATAGGTGATACCCGGTTTGACAATAATAATAATAATAATAATAATCTTTATTTCTAGCCCGCTCCTCTGTGAGTACAATCGGAGCGGGGTACAACAAGATTAAAACATACAAATTAAAACACTTCATTGACCCATTCCCAGCCACCCACCCCTTAAAAATAAATTAAATTAGCAATAATTTAAAATCAACAACATTAAAAACATGATTCATCCTCCATAGTTCTTACATTGAGGAAAAGATAACACCAGGCAAGGGGTCAATTTATAGGTCCCATTCGGAGCTGGGATCTAAGAGGTGTCAGGGAAGGCCTGCCGGAAGAGATGCGTCTTCAGAGCTTTTTTAAAGCAATCAAGAGATGTTATAAGGCGCATCTCATCCGGCAGACCATTCCAAAGTCTGGGAGCGGTCGCGGAAAAAGTCCTCTGGGAGGTCTGCGACAGCCTAGTTTTCACCGGCTGTAGCAGGTTCCTCCCAGAGGATCGGAGTGTGCGGGGGGGTTCATACGGGGAGAGGCGGTCCCTGAGATAAGGTGGACCCAAGCCATGTAGGGCTTTAAAGGTTAAAACCAACACCTTGTACTGCGCCCGGAAACTAATTGGCAGCCAGTGGAGAGCCTTGAGCACCGGTGTTATGTGCTCTCTCCTTGATGTTCCAGTTACAAGCCTGGCTGCCATATTTTGGACCAGTTGAAGTTTCCGGGTTAAGCACAAGGGTAGCCCCATGTAGAGCGCATTACAGAAATCCAGGCGTGAGGTTACCAGAGCATGTACCACAGTTTCCAGGTCCCTCATGTCCAGGAAAGGGCGCAGCTGGCGTATCAGCCGAAGCTGATAACAGGCACTCCTGACCGTCGCATTCACCTGACAGGTCATGTGGAGCGACGAATCTAGGAGTACCCCCAGACTGCGAACACAGTCCTTAGAGGAGAGTGTGACTCCATCCAGGACTGGAGACTGTATTCCCAAGCCTGGTTTTGGGCCTGTGACTGTTAGTACCTCCGTTTTGTCTGGATTCAGTTTCAATTTGTTTTCCCTCATCCAATCCATTACCGCCGCAAGACAGTCATTAAGAGGAGAGACGCCATCTGAAGTCTGTGCTGACGATCTGGACATGGAGAGGTATATCTGAGTGTCATCAGCGTACTGAAGACACTGAGCTCCATGCCTCCGAATGACCTCACCCAGCGGCTTCATATAAATGTTAAATAGCATCGGGGACAGGATGGCACCCTGAGGGACGCCACAATTAAGCTCAATTTTGGAAGAGCAACTGTCCCCGAGCCTCACCCTTTGGGATCTGCCAGAGAGGAAGGACCGGAACCACTGAAGAGCGGTGCCCCCGATCCCTACCTCCCTCAGCCGATCCAAAAGGATGGAGTGATCTATAGTGTCAAAAGCCGCAGAGAGATCCAAGAGCACCAACAGGGTCACACTACCCCTGTCAATGCTCAAGCGGAGGTCGTCAGCCAGTGCAACCATGGCGGTCTCAACTCCATGTCCTGCCCTGAAGCCGGTTTGAAATGGATTGAGATAATCGGTTTCATCCAAGACAGCTTGGAGTTGGGAGGCGACTGCTCTCTCGATCACCTTGCTCAGAAATGGGAGCAAGGACACTGGTCTGTAGTTGTTCCTGTCCAGGGGATCAAGGGAAGGTTTCTTCAGGAGAGGCTTGACAGCCGCCTCCTTCAGACACGATGGGACCGTGCCCTCCCTGAGGGATGCATTGATCACATCCCGAAGGAATGTTCTCAATGAATCCCCTCCCTGGACGACCAGCCAAGATGGACATGGATCGAGGGAGCATGTCGTCTTCCGAGTACTGCCAAGGAGCTTGTCCACGTCATCGGTACTCACCGATTGAAACTCATCCAGTAAACTGACAGCAACGGAGTTGCTGGACACCTCGCCAATGGATTCTGACAAAACATTGGCGTCCAAGTCGTCTCTTATCCGAGAGATTTTATCTGCAAAGTAGGTGTTAAACGCGTCACAGCAGGCCGTCGTCGGGTCAAGTAGGGGGTTCGGCGCAGGAGGAACCTGCGTCAGTTCCCCCACCACCTTGAACAGCTCTGCTGAACGGGACTCTGCAGACGCAATGCGTGCAGAGCAGAAGAGTCTCCGCGCTGCACGCAAAGCCTCCCGATAGGCGCGAAGATGCTGCCTATGGCGAGTTCTGTCGGACATGAGGCGAGTTTTCCGCCACTTGCGCTCTAGTCGTCGTCCAACCCGCTTCATCTCTCTGAGTTCGTCTGTGAACCAGGGTTTACGATTGGGAGCGGGTTGGAGAGGACGCTCAGGGGCGATCGCGTCGATAGCCTTGGGAAGATCGGTGTTCCAAGTATTCACCAAGGTTTCGACTGGATCACCGGCGTTACCAACCATTAATCCCTCTAAGGCCTTCTGGAAACCAATTGGATCCATTAGCCTTCGAGGGCGGACCATTCTAATGGGTCCACCACCCCCGGGGGGACGGAAAGTGGCTTTCAGTTCCATCTTGATCAGGAAGTGATCCGTCCATGACAGTGCGGAGGTTTTGGTTATCTCCGCCCACGGATGCTCCTGTTCCGTACTAAAAATCCCATCGAGTGTGTGACCTGCACAATGGGTGGGCCCGTTGACCAATTGGGATAGGTTCATGGCTGTCATGGATTCCATGAACTCCCGAGCTGCTCCAGATAGATCAGAAGGGCTGGTCTCCAGAGGGATGTTGAAGTCACCCAAGACCAGAAGTCTGGGGGACTCCAACAGCAACTCAGAGACCAGCTGAGTCAGCTCAGTCAGGGAGTCTGTTAGGCAACGGGGTGGCCGGTAAACCAACAGAATCCCCAAGCTGTCCCTGGTCTTCAGGCTAAGGTACATACACTCGATGTGGACTGTTTTCCGGACAGGTTTCCTGATCAGAATTAGGTTGGTTTTATGGACTATGGCCACACCGCCCCCCCGCCCACTTTCCCTTATCTGCTCGCTGACCGTGTAACCCGCTGGGAGAGCCTGTGCCCATGTAGCAGCACTGGCATCTCCCAGCCAGGTCTCGGTAAAGCATGCCAGGTCGGCCTGCTCATCCACAAGAAGATCATGGATGATGTGAGTCTTACCTTTGGCCGACCTGACATTGCAAAGGAGCAGATTAAGGGATTGTGGAACGGTTGGTACGCTCTCCACATTATCCTGGGAAACAGAGTGGACTGAAGAAGGGATAGATACCAAACATCGATCCCTTCTTCTTTTGTAACATGTCTCCACTCTGTTACCGCCGTACCTTCCCTGCCCCCACACTACCACAAGTTGAACATGAATCACCAGTGTGATGCAGCAGCTAAACAAGCCAATGTCATTCTCAGATGTATCAATAGGAGCATAGTGTCAAGATCAAGGGAAGCAATAGTAATACTTTAATTTGCCCAACTCACCTGGAGTACTGCTACAGTTCTGAACACCATGATTCAAGATGGGTATTGACAAGCTGGAGCATGTCCAGAGGAGGGTGACCAAAATGGTGAAAATTCTGGAAACCATCAAGCCCTAATGATATCAAGAGAGCTTGGTATGTCCAACCTGGAGAAGAGAAAGTTAAGAGGTGATGTGATAGCCATGTTTAAATATTTGAAGGGATATCATATTTAGGATGGAGGAAGCTCTTTTTTCCCTGCTGTTCCAGAGAATCGGATCAGGCGCAATGGATTCCAATAACAGGAAAAGAGATTCTATCTCAACATTAGGAAGAACTTCCTGACAGTAAGAGCTATTCGACAGTGGAATTCACTCCTCAGAGGGTGGAGGAGTGTCCTTCTATAGCGGCTGTTCTTTAATTGGCTGGATGACCATCTATTGGGAGTGCTTGGATTGTGTCTTCCAGCATGGCAAGGAGTTGGATGGCATAGCCTTTGTGGCCTCCTCCAGTTCTATGATTCTGTCAATGAACAGAGACTGCAGCAGGTGGAAAGATTCCCATTTCCTGATTTCTGCCTTTTTCAAAGTCTTTCGGCAAACAGGATTTAAACAGGAATTAAACAGGAAATGCCTTATGTTTAACATAGGGCATTTCCTGTTTAATTCCTGTTTAATTCCTGTTTAAATCCTGTTTTCTTTCTAGTGTGATAAACCTCATAGAATCACAGAATCATAGAATTTGGAAGAGACCACCAGTCCAACCCCTTGCCATGCAGGAACTCTCAATCAAAGCATCCCTGACAGATGGCCATCCAGCCTCTGCTTAAAGACTCCAAAGAAGAAGACTCCACCACGATCCAAGGCAAAGCATGCCTTTGTTGTACAGCTCTTACTATCAGGAAGTTCCTCTTAATGTTGAGGTGGAATCTCTTTCCCTGTAGCTTGCATCCATTCTTCCAGGTCCTGTTCTTTGGAGCAGCAGAAAACAAGCTTGCTTGTTTCATATGACACCCCTTCAAACGCTTAAACAGAGCTATCATATTCTCTCTTAACTGTCTCTTTTCCATGCGAAACATCCCCAGCTCCCTAAGTCGTTCCTCATAGCAAGGCATTCAGCGTCGGTAGGCAGAATGGGGGTGTGGGTTGATGTAGAGGAGACAACCTATATTCATTACATCCTTGGACTGACTCCTGGGCCTAGGAAGGAACAGGCAAAACCACCTCTAGCTATTCCAGGCCTATGGGGTTGCCATACGTCGAGAGGCGGCTTGAGGGCACGTAGGCCCTGAGGGCAGAGAGGGAAGGGTTAACCCAGTCCCCAGATTCTTGGATACCCCCCCCCCAAAAAAAGACATGATGTCATGCTCTCCAGCTTATCAGCCTTCCTCCCAGCCCACCGGCCCCCTGGCTGCCCATCAGTGGCCTGAATAGGGAATTAGTTTTGCCCGCATTTAGACCTCTTAATTAGCTATTCTTTTTGCTCAGCTTGGGAAAAGGAGGGGTATGGGGGACCCCCCTCCTCAAACCCCCCCAACTGTGCTTGGCCCTTCTCCTGCAGCAGGCAACAAAAGAGCCCAGCAGGCAGTGCCATTGGAGGGCGCTGGAGACGCCAGGACCTGTCAAAGTGTGTTTCCCACCTTCCCGAGCCAACCTTTTCTCTCTTCCAGCCAGGAGACAGGCTGCCTTAATTGGGCTGAAAATCTAATCATTTGTAACTCCCAGGCCTGGGAAGGCAGAATGGAAAGAGGGCAGGGGACAAGGCCGCAGGAAGTGAAGGGACAGAGGCAGAGAATGGGGAGAGCAAGTTGGAGGGAGAGGGGTTTGAAAGGGAAAAAGGAAACCCCGGGCAAGTGAGAGGGAAGCATGAAATAAAGGGAGGCAGCAGGATGAGGAATAGCAGCAGAGGTGGGAAAGGGGGGGAAAGAAATACGCGCCTGCCTTCATGGCACTCAGGGATGGAGTTCGAACTCAAGGACGACTGGGGCGGGGGGCATTCGACAAAGTCTTCCATGATGTTCTTGCAAAGTGGTTAGTCAAATGTGGCCTAGAGACAACGCAACAACTGTCATCCTCAACTTACAATACGGGAAACGTGTCCCCACAGTTAGGGAGTTTATCCGATGAAGGAGATCGGGAGTTTTTCCCATGAATATCCCTGAAAAATCATGTAATTACACCTAACGATTTCACACGATGTCATGCAAAACCCGCTCCTAAAGTGTCCACAAAGAAGCGTTACTGAGCATCTTTATACTTTCAGGATTTCAGCGACAATGCATTTCCAATATCATTTTATTTGCACAATTGTGCATGACAATCATTCATGCCATTACTCGCTATTTCTGTTTTATTTGCAGGATGCTTTAAATGCATTTTAATCTCTCTTTAATGTAGAAATCAGACCCAGTGTGATAAATTCCTTAGTGTCTTTATTTTTAAGCTAAGCTTCCACCACAAGAAGAAGGTGAAGCCCACGTTGATGATGTGTTGCAATGCTCTCCCATGGCCGATAAGCAGGTTGCTTGCCATGCTTGTGCTTCATCCATGCAAACACTCCTCCAGGTCATAAACTGAACCCAACACAAGAGAGAATGCATGTTTTCTCAAAGGCTGTCGCTCACTTGTCTTCCATTTAGGCTTTGTAGGAAATTGAAGTGGTGGCTTCCAGTTGCAGGATTGGGCCAAAATGCTAGAAAGAAAAATCATTTCCGTAGAAGAGCACAGCACATATGTAGATGGATCCCAGTTCAGCCATAGAAATCCACTGGGTGACCTTGGGCAAATCACACTCTCTCAGCCTCAGAGGATGGAAATGGCAACCTCCTTCGGAATAAACTTGCCAAGAAAACCCTACGATAGGTTCACCTTAGGGTTGCCATAAGTTGGCAATGAGTTGAAGGTGCACAAGAATAACAGGTATAATAGTGTGGTGTGATATTGTTCACATCTTTCCTTTGGATGCCTAAACTCTGTTTCTAAATGTTCAGCTGAAGTTTTAAGTTACAGCAATGCTAGAAATGGGAAGGCTAGGAATACAGAATTCTTATTTGGGGGACAGTACCCTCATTTTGCCCCCTCTATTGCTACACCCTTATTTTTTTCATGTTTCCTTTCTCCCAAATAGATGTCCCACTGTCCTTGCTCCTATTTTGAGGAAAGCCCAGGTCTGGCTAAAGATAAATCCTGATACCTTGTTGGGCTGCTATGGTCTAGTAGATACCAAGAGGCCACATAAAGCCAGGAGAATGGCGAGGTGTAACACAGTAATATTTATGAGATACTGAAAACCATTTAATTCATTTTAAGCCGTGCATATTTTAAAATTATTTTTAAGTTGCTGGTATGGAACCAACTCGGTAGCCATTCTACATAGTAGCTCTGGCCAGGAATTTGAGTCCTACCTGGCCTACAAAGACGTTTTTTACAAGTCCTGGCATTCTCCAGTTGGTCTTGGCTGTTCAATCTAGCATTCGCCTTCTGTGCTTGGAATTCTGTCCTAGCATTGGCATGATTTTTCACAATTTTTCCATTAATAGCTCTTGGCCCAGAGCTTGATGATGACTGATTAGGAAATTACATTCTTTCAAAGGAATGAAGATGCATGTAGAGATCCTAGTGTTTGCTTTTCAGGTGTATGTTGAAATTTATATCTGTAATTTAGCAGATGCTCACTTCAGCGCTGGGATTTTCTACAGGCACAGTGCACGGACGTCTCTCGATGGTCTTCAAACGTATCCCATTCAATGTGGAGTTGAAGGCTTTCATGGCCAGCATCCATAGTTTTTTGTGGAGCTTTCTCTGAAGATGCCAGCCACAGATGCTGGTGAAACGTCAGAAAGGAACTCTTCTAGATCATGGCCACATAGCCCGAAAGCTCCACAAAAAAACTAAGTATCCCATTCATTTCAATGGGCAAAGATGATCTAGTCATGTGCATTCCTTGAGAAGTGTAGATTTGTAATGACAGACCAAAATGAACAGGAGTTGTAGTCTATCACTCTTGCATCATTTCTGTCACAGTGGCCACATGTCCTCCTTTAGAGTCTACCATTTGAAAAGCTGAGTCCGATTTTGGTAAAGAAACCTGAGGCTGCGTCGGCACTGCAGAATTAATGCGGTTTGATGCTGCTTTAACTGCTATGGCTTAATGTTGTGGAATTCTGAGATTTGTAGTTTTGTGAGATATCCAGCCTTCACAGTCAGAGAACCTAAAACATGCTTTGGGGGGAATCTATGCAGGCAGTGTATAAACTGGTAAAATATGCATAAAATGTACGCATATAAAGGGAAGGGCAGGTTGCACTCTGTCACCAGGGGGTGAAGAAAGAAAACACGGCATGATGATAACATGGGTGTAGAGGGGAAGAAAGAAGTTAGCCCACAGAAGCAGTTTTTATAGTTGTGCTCAGCCTTCCTTCTCAGCAGATTGCTGACTCTGGACCCCTTGCATTTTAAAAAGGCTCCTCTGTGCCATTCTGGGTTTCTCAATGATTCTATGCTGGGGAGCAGCGGCGGGGGAATATCTTCTCCGTGTCTTTTTCAGCAGGCCATCAGCCTCTTTATCACCAGGATATATCAAGCTTATGGTTTCCATCCAGCTGTAGTCAGCTGGGCTCCTGCTGTTGCTTTTTAAAGACGTGGGTGTGTTTCTCATGAATTATCTCTACATCTGAGGTTACCAGACTGAGAATCCTCCTCAAGCACTATTAGAAACTCATCTTAAAATAAAACAAATGGATGAGCACCAGGCTTTCACCTGGTCTTTCCCTCTCAGTCCTTTCTGCTGTCTGTTTGCTTGTTGCATTGTTGCAACAGCTTCTCTATTTTATCCTTGCACCAATGCAAGAATGTGAAAATATGACTGGTTCACAAAATATAACAGTTACCCAGTTATTTTCATGGCTCAGTGGGAGTGAGAATGCAGATCGCTCAAGTCCCAACTCAAAACTTTCATCATACTGCATGGACTGTAAATTCCATTTTCCACAGACTTGAATAGAGACATCTATAACTGCAGATTCCCACGGTGGTTGGGGATAATGGGAGCTATCGTTGGAGAAACCTTCTGTATCCCAATTGTCTGGTTCAGGCTAGGCCAGATGACAATGTAATTAAACAGCAGTGGGGCAAGATGTAATTGGCAATTGGTTGCAATTACTAACATTCATTTACTTTCTCCATTTGGACAGTAATGTTCTAGTATAGTTAGCCCTCCTTATCCATGTTTTTTTTTTTTTTAATCCACGGACTCAAGTATCCAAGGACTGAAAATACAGGCAAATCTTAATTTTGCCATTTTATGCAAGGGACACCATTTTACTATGCCATTATATTTAATGGCACTTGAGCATTTTGATATCCATGGGGGGGGGGATCTTGGAACCAAACCCCAGCAAATACCAAGGGCCTACTGTCTTCCTTGCAGTATTTCTAGAGTAACACAATGATAGTGCTATTGTTCCCATCTACCAGCAATGCCGAATTGTTCTGGAGAATCTGCCACCAATAATATTTCTCATGCCTTTGAAATAGTGTTGACATCCATCGCCTTCCACAACGTTTGAGAGATACGATGGCATTGTGTGATACACCAAAAGGAGTGTATAGCAGAGGGATGGCATGCTCCAGTAACTGGGACCCTCGTGTTTTCACACTTTTAAAAGGTTGGCAAGCAGACAGGCATCCACTCAGGAGCATATCCTGTGAGCCATGTTCGGAGGAAGGGATTTATACTGCCATTAGAAGGCTCAGTTCGATAGTTTTCTATTTTCCTCCTAACTAACTACAATAAAGCCTTCCCTGAGCAACAGAGAGGGCCAGATATATGCATAAAATAAGATTTACACTACATTTTTGGGCCTCAGAGAGGGCTCTAAGTGACACAAGCACACAAACGTATGCACTAAGCATTTTAAAAGATGCACTAGTTTGATAATGGTATGGGGCCTTTTGGGACTTTATGACATGCGGCTTTTAAACTGCCATAAAAACCAGATATTAGTTCCTTTGGTGATAGCACATGACACTGTGTCCCTTTCGTCACTGCCTTGTCTTCCGATTATGTCGCCATTGATGGGGAAACCCCATCAATAAGCTCCCAATGCCTCTGTTACAGCACCAGTCCTCAGGTGCATGGCATTATCCCCGGCAGTCCCGGAATTGCACAGTCACAAGGTGTTAATGTCTTTTCCTCTCCTCTTTGCTATTCCATAATAGCCTGTTGGTTTGTTTTTTTAAAAAAAATAACACACACTTTATTTTATTTGTATTTTTGGTTAAACCACATTAGCATAACTCCAGAATTACATTTAAAGAAAAACACTTACAAAACAAAAGTCACACTAGGGCAGGAACGTAGGGTTAAGGACAAGGGTGGAAAAGAGAACACACCGGACCAGCAACAGCCTAGTTATGCTATATAAGAGACATGCGGTAGGGAGTGCTCCCAAACCAGTATGTATGAGTTCCCCTTCATTAACATGATTGCAGCGAGAATGGGGTCGTGGGATAAAATCCTTATTCTTGACACGGCTACAGTATATTCTAATCTGGCGCTGGTACCAGACATTCACCCTGCACATTTACAGGGGCCATACTGAGGAAGTTGCAACAAGTGTTATTTCTTTAGGGCATTGACTTAACCAAGGGAAAATCAACTAGCTTGATCAAGAGAAAATCTACAGCTCAGGTCTGATATAAACAATGTTTTGGCTGATCATAGTCTATGCTCATTGGCTTGTAATTCAATTAAAATGCAAATTGTGGAAATTAAATCAAAGCCACAGCACAATAAAGGTTTGGATACAGTCTGTGTCCCGGTGTAAATGCCATAGTAGAGATGGCCAATTTGCAGCTTTTCCAAGTCTTAGCATTGCTCACCATAGGGCCAACTGGCTACATCTAATGGGTGTTACAATCCACCAACGTTTGGTGGGCTATACATAGCTCAACAAGACTCTAGAGAGAAACTGCAAAGACCATTAATCTATCAATTCGGTACAAGCCCTAATACACTAAACACAGCAAGGCCTTGGTGGAGGCAAAAAGAATTCTAGATAACCCATACAGGTGACCCAAGCTGCAGGATGTTCTTTTCGATCATCAATCCTGCTCATGGAAGCTGTGTTTGTAGGTACTATCACTCAGTGACACAGCGCCAATATTTGCCTGCAGAATGTTCAATTCCTGACATCTTGAGAGTGGGGGGAAAAACTTATAACCATAGATAAAAAAGTCCTCTGCCCAAGAGCTCAAAATCTGCTGCTGGTAAGAGTAGATAAAATTGGGCTAGAAGGACAAAGTTTGACCTGGTATAAAACAAGTTCCTACTATTAACATTTTGCATCTTTACTTTTTGTACTACAACTCCCAGGATCCCTTAGGTTTTCAAAAGATGGTGGGTAGTAGGACTCTGCCAGATAGTAGGACTCTGGGAGACAGTGTTGATGTCAAGGTTCAACTTCAATGAAGCCATACGCCTCCATCAGTGACCCCGGTGAATTTGTAGGGAAAATTATGCCAATGGGCACAAATATGGTGCCAGTTCTAGGGGAGCGGGAATGTGGATCTCCCGCATCAGATACCCTGAGCAGCACTGATATGACTGGGTTGTTTGTTTGTTTGTTGTTTGTTTGTTTGTTTTAATGTGCAAGGCTAGACTTCTTCTTATCCATGGGGTCAGCTTCCTCCAGTGTGGCAGAGAATGCCATCTCATCTCCATTGTTGACATAAGATTGAGCCACCAGACTGCCCAGCTTTCATTCATGGAATGAAACAATGCACAATCTTGCCCTTTGTCTCAAAAAAGGTCTTGGGCCAGCTTAGACGGTGTGTTCAGGGTTTTCCTGCAAGATACAAGATACTGTATATACTCGACTATAAGTCAACCTCATATGTAAGTCAACGGCAGGTTTTGGGCCCAAAATTTTGAATTTTGATATGACCCATGAATAAGTTGAGGGTAAAACATAGAGGCATGCAACAAAGGATGTAAAGAATCAAGGAAAGGAAACTGGAATGGGAAGTGGAGACGCATCGTGCATGAGAAAAACTCTCTTATACTATCTTTGCAACCGCTGTCGACTAAAAATTGCAGTGGGACTGGAAAGGTCTTCTTGGATCAGTTGATTCCCTGAACACATGCTCTAACAGCCCCCTATTTACTAGGAATGGTCCTGATCAGAAATTATAGGTGGTAAAGTCCAGCCACATCTGAATGGATATGGGTTCCCTGTTCCTGCTCTGACATCTCTTCCTATGTATTGTGCTATTTATTGGATTTATACTCAGCCTTTCTCTTTAAACATTGGGACTCAAGGGAGAGGAATATTAAAAATAAGTCCCTTTTAGTAGATCCCTTTGGTGCCGGAGTATATGCTTTAAAGTGGCCAACCACAATAGCAACAACTCTGAACTGCCCTTTCATCTGACGTAGAAAGGAAAGTGCTCCCAAGTCGGAACCCATGAGCTTTGGGCCGTGTTGGTTTCATTTCACATGGAATATCCCTGCGAACATGGCAAACTGTTAATAGTATGCAGGTGCATAGAGGGAGGCTTTAAAATGTATGCCATCCTTTTATGGACAATCTGATGATGTTATCCGATTCCCTTCTATCCCAAAATCTCACTCCCTATTTTTACTCCTTTGATTGTTTGCTTTCGGATGATAGCTGTCATTTCCTCTCCCTCTTGTTTCTCTTCTGTTCTGCTCCTGGATGCAGGCTCTGCTCTTGGAGCAGCTGTTGTGCTTCACTCAACTTACCCTGCAGTCTGCCGGCCTCCTCCACTCCTTTGCTGCTGAAGCAAGATGTTCTTCCAGAGTATGATTTCCTTTCCGTGACCTTCTTTAGTTTCTTGCGGTGAGCTTTTTTGCCTCAATCAAACATGCTATGGCTTTCTTAGAGCCTTATTCTGCTTCAGTCATTTATTCTTGCATGCCGTTTACCTGTGTAATATAACTAGAGCTCAGAAAAGTTACATGTTACACCTGGAAGATTCTGGGATGTATAATGCAAAATGCACCAGTTTCAGGTTCTGCTTGGTCTATAAAAATTGCTTCTGGATCTCAGCTTTCATAGTACAGTGGGACCTCCACGGTTGCTGGTGTTAGGGGCACAAGACCCCCATGAAAGTGAGAAAACCACAAATAAAAAATCCACAATTTTTAATATTTAGGAATCTCTAGGTCCTTTAGTGAAACTCTGTGGTCTTTTTACATTGTCTGTAGAATCACACCGGAGAACATATAAAGGTCTATAGAAATGTTTTCTCTGTGGTCAGCTCTGTGGTGCAGTCACACTAGAGCGGTGCTTCCCAAACTTTGGTCTTCCAGGCATTTGGACTTAATCTCCCATACTTCCTGACCGACTGCTGCCATACTGCAGAATTAATGCAGTCTGACACTGCTTTAACTGTCATGACTCCATCCTATGGATTCCTGGGATCTGTGGCACCAGAGCTCACTGACAGCAAAGGCTAAATAGCTCACCAAACTACAGATCCCAGAAATCCATAGCACTGAGCCATGACAATTAAATTAATGTCAAGCTACATTAATCCTGAAGTGTAAATGCAGCCATAGACAAACCCTAGGAGGGGAAGGGAGGCAAGTCAAAGCTGCTTTGAAGGTTGATGTTCTCCATTTCTCCATCCATCATTACTCTAAACCTATACAGAGTGGTACCATTGTCTTGCCACTGTTCACTCCCTATGGTGGAGCAAATTGATGCTGTCCTGCTAGTGGTAGTAGACAGTGAGGAGACAACTTTGGGTTTGACATACCCCTTTGACACATTCCTCCTGCTGGTACCATATGCTGCTGAGGTCCTCTCTTTAGTCTTTCTGAGCACCCTCTATATGTCGACATTTTGTGTGTGTGTTGCTAACAGCATTTAATTTTTATTTCCTGGGCTTTATGACTTTTTGTCTCCCAGAGCCCACATAGCCAAAAGGGAGGAATGACCTCTGCCTACATGGCTATCCCACCATACCATCTTAACTGAGAACAACGATAGCAACATTTTGACAAAATGTAGGCCTGCGGCACCAGCATCATCACTTTCTTTCTTCTCCTATATGATTTTTCACACCTTTGCCTAATGAAGATGCCAGTGGCTCTTTGGAAGCTTGCATCATATCTTTGGTGCATTTTGGTTCTTCCATAAAGGTATCACTGCTTTGTGGATTTTGGATGTTCTTGTATTCTTTGGGTATCCTTGGGTGTTCAACATGCGGTGACAGCTCTGTTTATAGAATTAGACATAACTGAAAACGAACCTTTCTTTCCCAACCTCCTCAACGTACCACATATTTCGTGGACAACATAAACATTGTGAAGTCGAAGGCTTTCATGGCCAGCATCCATAGATTTTTGTGGGGTTTTCGGGCTATGTAGCCATGTTTTGGAAGAGTTTACCCCTGACGTTTTGCCAGCATTTGTAGCTGGCATCTTCAAAAGCTGACACCGATGCTGGCAAAACGTCAAAACAAACTCTTCTAGAACATGGCCACATAGCCCGAAACACCTGCAAAAATCTAAATGTAAACAATGCCGTTTAGCTGTGTGTGTTGTACATGTTGTTTGTTTCATCACTGTTGTACGTCACTTTGAAACCCTCAAATCTATGCAGTTCATAAATAATCAGAGGGTGTGAGTACAATGGCAATCTCATCTTCCAACTAAGTTTTGCGCCAACGTCTTCCTTTGTCAAAATCAGGGCCTGCTCTCTCTATATCCTTCTGCCCCCCTCTCAATCTCTTGTCTCCCGTTGGCCTTGGTGGCTGGCTGGTTACTTCATGCTTTTCGGAGGAAGTGACTGGCATTGGGAAGAATGTTTCTTTTCCCCCTATGGTGTCAGCAAAAGCCAGCTGTGTGTCTAATCTCTGGATTTCGTTCAATGTTGATGTCAGTGGGGAGCAATTCAGAGGTTAAGGAGGTGAGGAGGACTCGGGTTTGCCCCCCTCCCGGCACACATGTTGCCTTCATGCTGGAACATCTTGAGTCAAAGAGCAGGTTGTGCAGTTCTCCGTTGACAGGTTTATTTCTTCAACCTTACCTTCCAGTGCTGAAAAGGGGTTGGGCAATAATATCAAGCTGTCTTCTCCTTCAGAGTCAATAAGGGCACATGTCTCTAACCGAGAAGATGAACTACTCTTGCAGCTTGCCACTCATGAGACCAAAATAAATAAAGAAATTAACTTACTGTATATACTCATGTATAAGTCTAGAAATTTCAGTCAAAAAATTGACTGCAGAAAACCGAGTAGACTTATCCATGGGTCAATGTAAGTACTGTACTTTAACTCTTATTTTAAAAAAGAACCATCACCTGGTGAAAGGTAAGAGCATAATCTCTCCTGGAAGCACTGACTCCCTTCTATCCTCTCATCTGTCCAGCCTTTACTATAAACACAAACATGACTACTGGAATTTTGTAAGTTTTTTAGCATTGTTTTCCTTTGCATAGTTCTTTAGATCCTATGTTCATGCCTCTAAGTTTTACCCTCCACTTATACACAAGTCATGTCAAAATCCATAATTTTGACCCTAAGACCTGCCTTCGACTTTTACATTAATTTGACTTATATTATACAGTATTACATTTCACTCTCACAGTAGCATTCCTTGGGAGCCAGGTCTCGCATTTATTCCCATTTCACTGACAGTGGAAATGAAGTTTGATGAAGGACACCTTGCCAAAGGCTACCTATAAAATCTACAGCAGTCTCTCAATTCCTTCTTGCATGTGTAATGGTGCATTGATATGATGTTTGCACAGTCCATTCAAGGAAAGGTAACTTAAAGCAACCTAGCTAGACTGTCCGTGGATTGGATTTCTTCAATTTGTAGCAATTGCTGGGCTATTGTGGGATGATGGAGTGATGTAAGAACAGATCCAGAGTTCACATGTGCAAGATGAATAAATGCAGAGAATGTTTGTGGGTGTGTTGTGTGCCTTCACATCAGTTCCAACTTAAGGCGAACATATCATGGGGTTTCTTGGTAAGACTTGTTCAGAGGGGATTTACTATAGTCTTTGTCGGAGGCTGAGAGAATGTGACTTGCCCAAGGTCAAACAGCGGTTTTCATGGCCAAGCTGAAATTGAACTTTGGTCTCCAGAGTCGCAGTCCAACACTCTAACCTCTGTGCCATGCTGGCTCTCCAATACAGACAATGGTTTTTCAGAAAATAACTGCCATGTGTGCTTTCATAAAAACCTGGAAAAGTTATCTTTGGGGGACAACAAGTGGTCATGCTGGTCAGAGAGTTCTGGTTGTTACGATCCAAAAAAGTAACTTTTCCGAGTTTTGATTTTCATCTCCCTAGAGATGCATGTGTGTGTGTGTCTTCCAGTTACCTGTTGATTTGGCAAACCCATGAATGCCAGAGTGTTTTCTTAGGCAAGGAATCCTCAAAGGTGCTTTGCCAGTTTCTTCCTCTGAAATATAGTTCACAGCACTTGGTGGTCTCCTATTCAAGTACTAACCAGGACTGACCCTGCTTACCTTCCAAGATCAGATAGGATCTGGTGCCTTTAGGGTATTTAAGCCTCCACTAGAGCTAGTCCTTATGAACTAAGATATGGAGCTTTATCGCATTCATTTTTCCCCCTGTTATGGGGATGAGAATGGGACTCTCGGGAGTGTGCATGAACACATTTTATCGCACACCCAAGCGTCCGCAAAAAAGTCCCATTCCGGCACCTGTCCCCATTCAGTGCTGAGATGCGCCATTTTTGAAAAACGGAAAACTTCCGTCGGACAAAAATGACACTTCTCATCACTGAATGGGGATGGGTGATGGAATAAGACCTTTTTGTGGACGCTTGGGTGTGTGATAAAATGCATTCACGTGTGCCCCTGAGAGTCCCGTTCCCATCCCCATAACGGAGAAAAAATGAATGCGATAAAGTTCATGGTTATCATCATGCCATACAAACCACTTCCCCATATTTCTAGGCAAAATCTGTGAAGTGATACGTACACTTCAGCAAATAGGCTCTAGCCCACTAGCCTCACAGAGGTTTTTAGAGTAACCAAGATTTTCCCCCCTATGTATCCATTTTTTCCCCTATGTATCCCTCTATGTATACATGCACCAGTGCAGTGGCACATACTGCATTTTATATAGCATACACTCATCCCTCCATATTTATGATTTTCACTTTAATAAAATCTTATTCACAGATTTTATTAAAATGTTCTCTCTTGAAGAGCAGAGTACGTATACATCTGTTAAAGCAGGGGTGTACAATGTGTGGCTCTCCAGATGTTGTTGGACAGCAATTCCCAGCATTCCTCGCTATTGACAATACTGGCTATAAAATTGCTGGGAATTATAATTTTCTAACTTCTGGAGAGACACACTTTGTGCGCCGCTGCTTTAACAGATGTATCATTGCACTTCAACAGATTCTCAGGAAAGCTTCTACAAACTGAAAGTTATAATTAAAATTTTGCATTAATATACTGCATAAATACACAGATCTAGAAAGCCACATTTTGGCCACCTTTGAATTAAGCAAGGAAAAAAGTAGATGCGGTGATTTAGGTCTGTCTGTAGACACTATGAAGTAGAATATGATAAAATATACCGTACGTAGGATTTTCACAAGACCCATCGAGTGAGTTTTGTGATTGTACTGACAGCTGAACCTGGGCTCAATGCCCACAGTTGTGTTACTTCACTACATTCCTAAAATTCAATCCTCTTTCATTCTTTATTTTTTTTCCCTCCCCTTTCACAAGTTTCTAGCCCTTAAGGCTATAAAGACAGACAGAATGAACATGCTTACATGATGCTGTTTGATAAGAGAGCCAAATTCAGAGGGATGGGAGTAGTACTAAGTGGGTAAATAGAGCCAGTCTTGCGAGGACAGAGCTTCTGTGTGGCTCCTTGCCAAATGTTATATTAGCCAGAGGGGATCAAATAATGCTCCCGCATCTCTTGGTTAAGAGAACTTGGAAAGAAATATGAGGTACAAGGTCCCGATTTGAGCAAGCCTCTGCGCAGCACACATGCGCATAAACCTGGAGGGAAGAGTCCCTAAAATTCATTTCAGTTAACGTGAATTCAGAAAGGCCTGGGCGAATTCTGACATCACCTTTTTTCCCAGGGTTGCCTTTGCACCTGCTTTGTGGCGTGAAAGTTAGTTTTCTAGGAAGCGACTTTAGAGTCCTTAGTTCTGGAACATGAACTCATCCGCTTCATGTGTGCCAGACTTTTGTGCTGTAATGAAGCCAAGTGTGCCAAGAAGACTATTTGGCATGGATCGCTCTCTCCCACCCACCCCTTTCACTCCCTCTTCCTCCCGTCTTCATTTTCTCCATGTCCGATGCTTTCCAGCTCACACAGAAGCTAAAGTAGACCCTTGTTCATCTCAGCAAGAGAAGACTTGGCTCTGGTGGAAAGCTAGAAAATTCCAGAAGCGCTAATGGGAACTACACTTGTGGCAGAACACCAGAACGTGCAGTGAGAATATTCAGTCACTATCCTTTTCCTTTTTTGAGTTGACTCTTTTATAATACGGGTGTTGGGTAATTTTAATTTATTGTTTCGCTGATGTATTAATTGTCCCTTCTTGGCAAGGGAAAAAGAGGTGATAGCACTGAGGTTTTTCTCCCCAGCAGTGAAATGATAAAGATTTCCTGGAGATCCAAACAGCCATAATTTTTCACTTTGCACTCACTCCTGCCCCATCTGCTGATATTCACTTTCAGTATCTCGTGGCCCCGGGGCAAGTAGAACATCTGTTGGCACATGTTTTCTGGCCTCGGTTCTTTGCATATTTATTGTTGGCGCCATTACTGGGAGGACCCTCGGAGGATTTTGACATCCAGAATTAGGAAACTCTTCAAGGGACAAAAAGAATATTTCACTCACAAACATGTTAGCTTTGTTTATGGAGATTATCACATGGGGAAAGGATAAGGACAGGATCACTACCCTGTACTTATCCCGTCTTTCACTGTGATCCTGTGAAAGTCTTTCAGATGGCAGCGCTATTGACCCATCATTAAAGCAACACTGTTTTAATACAAACTCTGATTGATGCAAAAAGCCAGGCAATGCCACTACAATGACGGGACAATGACAGGATCTGCGTTTGAAAGTCTTTTGTGTGATCGTGGTCAATTGCATTTTCCAGATGGGATAATGTCTGGATAAGTACGACATCATATGAAAATATTCTCGCGATCATGCTATGAGAATGGGACAAGGATGGGACAAGGACATTTTGTCCCCCATCTCAGATTCTCCTATGAGAGTTACTGGGTTCTCCCAGAATTCCACAGCTATCAGGCCAGTGGCCATGCTGACTGGAGAATTCTAGGAATTGCAGTACCAACACTGGCTGGGTGATTCTGGCAACTGTAGTTCAAAAAGTAACTTTCTCTGCAAAAGTGTGGTTTCATACACTGTCAGTTCATGGTATGAGCAGTGATCCCCATTTTGGGATGGGGCGTCCTACCTGCACATACCACAGGCCACTCCTGGGCTGAAAGAATATTTAATAAGAGAACCCACCATTTTAGTCTGAATAATATATTTAATATGGGCTTTTCTTTGTGTGTGTGTGATGTTGCCCATACATCAACAGGTGATTTGAAGGCACATACACGCACACATATCTAGAAGAGAGTTTCAGAGGTTATTTTTTCAGGATCACAACTTTCAGAATCCCCCAGCCAGCAGAACAAAAGCATAAACTTTTTCCAAGTTCTTTTCCAGAGATGCATGCTACCCAATGTCCAATGAAGAGGAAGAGCACATGGATATGGCTTACACTGCGTCATATTCCTGATCGGTTAATGCCAGCACTTTTGGTTTTGACTGGCAGCAGCTTTCTGTACAATGGTACACAGGTCAGGCTATGTGTCCATCCAGGATTGACAGTGGTTCTCCATGGACTCAGAGGTCTTTCCTGCATCATGATAAACATCAAAATATATATGCATCAAAATATATGGTGTACCAGTGACTTCTAGGCATTACCAAGCATCTGGGGAACATGCATCTGACGAAGTAGGGTCAGGTCTACAAAAGCTCGTTCTACCAACTTCTTTTTTTTTTTTTTCAGTTAGGCTCAAGGGTGTTCCAAGATCACGTTGTATGCTGATTTTCCAGACTAACACAGCTATGTCTTTGAATTCTCCTAGACATTACCAATTAGCAAGGCCGGCTCTGCTATTAGGCAGAGTGAGGCAACCACTTCAGACAACACATGCCGAGGTGAAGACCTGAACTATTTCTCTGTCGAATGCATATCACGCAATCTGACTTGCACCCTCCAACTAGCCTGCTGCCTTCAGCATCCGTGGAAGTCACTGCCACGTCACCAGTGACAAAAAAGTAAAATTCAAGTTGTGATGATTTCTGTTCTGGAATGGATGGAAGGTCCTTCTTGTCCTTTGCCTCAGGCAGCAAAATATCCCGAGGAAGCCCCATCTGTTACTGGTACATGAGATCCTCCTAACTAGTAAAGATTGAACTTTGGATCTTCTGCATGTAAAACTAACAATCTATGAATGAGCTATGATTTCCCCTTCCACCAAAGTATCTGTAATGGTTCGGTATGGAGTGCCTTTCCTTTCTTTCTAGCTGAGCTCTCTGGCACCAGAAAATGCTACTGGATATTTCTAAAGGTATCCAGAAATCCAGACCATGTTCTCCTCAAGTGAATCATTTATATAAAAGAGGTTAGGAACTTGTGCCTCTCCCAATGTCACTGGACTACAGGTCCTATCATCTCTAATTCATGGCCATCCTGGCTATGGCTGTCTATGGTATACGCATCACAATGAGCCTGAGCATCTCCACATTGGAGTAAGAGGAATTTTAACGAAACCCATGATAGATAAGGCTGAAGAATTAATGCACTTTGGAGTTTATCATACGACGGAATTTGGGGGTATAATGCAATGGCAATCCAAACGCAATCATGGGGTTTCACGTTATTGCGAATGAGTGTATCGCATGCAATTTGGGGCAATGGGAAGTCATTCCGAACGCAATCATGGGGCTTCACGTAATTGCGTATTAGAGTATCTCATGAAATTCAGGCAATGGAGGGGTCATTTTCGGGAAATGGGAAGTCATTCTGAACGTATTCCAAACACAATCAGATTTTATGTAAATTCGCTAAACTAACGAATTCACGTAATTGCAAATTGGCTCCATTCACAATTGAGAGAAATTCCTCCCATGCGATAAACTCCTTTGACACCACATTAACTGTCATGGCTCCATCCTCTGGAAATCTGGGATTTGTAGTTTGTTGGGACACCAAAGGGGCTTTTATCACAAGAACCAGAACTCTTCCTCAGGCAGAATAATAATAATAATGAGGAAGAGGAGGAGGTTACTTTATAGACTAACAGTCAAGGCCAACCCATAAAAATTTGTTGCCTGAGACAGAGACCAAATATAGTACCAAACATGAGTGACAATGAATCTTCTGTCAAGTCAGTTGACAGGACAGTATCCCCCACTGTACCCGAAAGCAGCAGGCCAGCTTTAAGGACTGATGACCAAAACTTGGGAAAGTTACTTTTTTGGGGGGTGGACTACAAGCCAATGTAAGCCAATAGCAGTGCAGTCTGGGGGAGCCTTGAATGAGGTGCGGCCCAAAAAGTTTTCTCCTCCAAGCTCTGGCCTAGACAGTTGCATTCCATGTAGCTTTATTTATCAATATTTTATGAGAGTATTTAAAATTAAAGAATGAATCTTTAGGGTGGGAAAGGGGAGAAACAAAATAATTACTTTGTTTTCTTTGCTCGACTCCTCCTGCTCCTTCTCCAACCGTAGTCCTTTGTCTTTGCCATTTGTTGCTGGGGTGTAAATTCATAGAATCGCATTTTCTGGATTACTTCATAATTCCAGGGCTAGCAACTAAACAAAGTCGAAAGCACTGAGCTGCCGAAAGACCTGGAAAATTAGAACAGCGGCAGCTGCAGGCAAAGAAGGGGAGATTTGGTCTTAATGACTGTAAAGTCCTGCCCTTGGAGAAAAGGAAATAAACAACGTAGCTACAGTTGTTGGCCATGAGCTGTTTCAGTCATCACTCTAACGTGAGGGTCTTTCGAGTTCTTCCTTTAATTTGCTCATGACTATCCTTTTTCCAAAAGCCAACTGTGCAGCTGCTGTAACAGGGATGAGGATTAAGGATGGAAGGGAAGACATTAAATGGTCTGCCACTGGGACATGTGCAGGGGACAGAATTATGCAAGGACTTTGGGCTCTTTCTTCCCAGACTGGGGAAACGTTACTTTGCTTGCATCCCTATTTTTTAGTAGGGCCGGCTCTATCATAGGGCAATGGCCTACAGATGTTAGGATCCACAGAGCAGGAACAAATGGGATAATTCTTCCACCCCTTTCAAATACATCTCCCGGAACCTCCCAGACACCAGGATTTTAGAGCCGTAGTCTAGAGCAGATTTTCGAAGGTCTGATCCTGATAGATGGTAGAGCTGTGATAACTCCAATGCTGAGAAAAGATATAAGGATATGAGGAAAGCTTATAGAACATATCATTCCATGGTTGGCCTGTGCACATTTAAATAGGAGTGTAGTGATAAGCGGCAACACAGGTTTCTCAAAAACGTGTCATGCTAAACTCTCTTTTATATATAATTGCAAGATTGGTGGATCAAGGGAATGCTGTGGATGTAGCATATCTTGATTTCAGTAAGGCTTTTAATGTGTCTGAGGACCTTATCAGACAGGAGGAATTTCTCTTTATTGCAAATGGAGCCAATTTGAATTCGAGTGAATTCACTAGTTTAGCGAATTTACATGAATTCCAATTGCATTAAGAATGCATTCAGAATGACTTCCCATTACCCGAAAATGACCCCCCCATTGCCCAAAATTGCGTGAGGTGCTTTAATTCGCAATAACGTAAACCCATGATTGCGTTTGGAATGATTTCCCTTTTGCCCGAAATTGCATGAGATACTTTAATTCACAATAACGTGAATTGATTGCGTTCAGATTGCCATTAGATTATACTTCCAATTTCCAACGTCTGATAAGGTCCTTAGTCTGGTGAACTGTGGGCTGGGCAGTGTTACAATTAAGTAGATCTTTAACTGGTTGTCATATTGAATCCATACAATACTCAGCAATGGTTGCTCTTTGTCCTCAAGACAAATGATGAGTGGAGAGCTATGGGGTTTGCTACTGGTCCCAGTGGTATTTAACATCTTTCTAACTGACCTAGATGAGAAAATAGAAGGTGCACCTATCCAATTTGCAGACACCAATTTGGGGTGGCGGGGTAGCTAATACCCCAGAGGACAGGATCAGAATTCAAAAACACCATGACAGACTGGAGAGCTGGGCCAAAACTAACAAAACGAATTTCAACAAGAGAAGTGTAGGGTACTACACTTAGGAAAGAGAGAAAGAAACAATTGAACCCTGCAGATATGGAGTGTTCATACCAAGAGTAAGGTGAGTGATTTGTTGGATCTTACTATCTTGGCCAAGTTTGACTTCCAAGAAGTGTCAGAGTGCTTGAAGTCTCCCAATACCTCTCCTTTCTGAATAGTGGTGTTCTATACTACTTGTTTAAAAATTTTAATGACTTTTCCTGAATATGGGCTGAAACCAATAAAACTGGGTTTGGGGACAAAATTTTGGCCCAGATCCTATTTGGTATGGTTTCCTGCAACTCTGACTGCCAGCTCATTTTAAGTCCTTCTGTGTTAGTTTTATTATTATTATTATTAAGGAGGCCATACAATCTGAATACTACTCTTTTGGAGCTGTCAATGCTATCCAGAGCCAATTGAACAAAATCTGTCAATTTGTAAATAGCTGTCTGCTTTATTTTCACCGGATCTAGCAAGCTTCTAATTAGAAGAAATGTAAGCCAATTAATCCTGTGTTGGTGCAAAAGTTGTCCCATCTGCTCAAAAGTTAAAAGCTTATTTTCCTGATTAAAAATAGTCTATTAAATCTATATAGATTACACTTTTTTTCAGATTGTCTAGTTAATTGATCCCAAGTCAGAAAATGATAGAGGCTTTTACTTGTCTCAGTTGAGCTATAACAGGATATCTATCCTAGGTTCCAGTCAAGAAGTTATGCAGAAGTCAGATGGTTGTAAGGCAAAAGCCATTGAGTAGTTAATCTAATCCAGGTCAGTCACATGAGAAACAAGAGGGGAGTCATCAGTTTATCCAGAAGTCATTACAGCAAGTCAATAATCCAGATAAATGAAGCCAGCAAGGATAAAACACATGGTGGTCAATTGTAGCCAGTCCAAGGTTAAGATAACATGAACATCAAGAGTACTACCAGTCACCAAGCTAGAGTAGTTGCAAGCACCAAAGGCACAAGGGAGCTGCTGTGGGATATATAGACAGCTGCCTCAAAACACCAGGTGCTTAATGAGTTAGTGTTTCCTATTTAACAGATTCTGGGAGCTGTGTAGTGTCTTATCTCTTCAGTGATCTTCAAAGGATGGAGGTGAGTCCTCAGCATCTGCCATCTCCTCCTTATCCTGTAGCTTCTCAAATTCAGAGAGGCCACCACTATCTAAAGCTGCAAATTCCTGGCAATCTGACTCCTCTGTATCTGATTCTTCTGATTCCAGAGGGGGTGAGTTATGACAATATTTTATACGGCTATCTGCTGTAGCCATCCAATATTGATCTAGTAAAACGATTCAATATGTATTCAGTATATAATAGTAAAACAGTAAAAATCAAAAGCATTAGTTCAGTTTACTGTTCGTAAGGAAATTCCTGTTGAAACCATAGTCTTCTGTCATCTTCCAGAAAATGTTTTCATTGAAATGTATCAAAATAAATCCACAGATTATCCACCTCCATGTTGCACTTTGGCATATATTATCTTCATTTGTAACCTTGATTGATTTTATTTACCATAAATTTATTTAACATTGTTTGTCAATAGTTTAAGACCTTATCATGGGGAGTTAGTGATATTATCTGAAAAAGATAAAGTAGTTTTGGAAGTGCAGTCATTTTAATTGTCTGTATTCAGCCGAGGAGAAATATGTTTATTATATCTTGTTTCGACTTCCTAATTATCAAATTACAAAGTAAGTATTATTCAAATTCTTATAAATTTGAACTCCCAAGTACTTACCATATTTTAATAGTATTTTTATATTAAAAGTATGATTAATTGTTCTTTAGGTCAAAGGACCAATATTTATGTGAAAAGACTCTGGTCCAAAATACACCATAGAAATAATCCAGTTTGAGACCACTTTGAACTGTAGTTTTGTGAGACATTTAGCCATCTCTGTCAGAGAGCTCTGGTGCCAACAAAAACTACAATTCCCAGGATTTCCCAAGCACTGAGTCGAGGCAGTTAAAGTAGTCTCGAACTGGATCATCTCTGCAGTGTGTTTTGGACCTCAGACCTATTAGTATTTATTTTTAATCCTGCTAGTTTGCATTAATAACTAATTTCTTTATATACTGTTGCCAAGTTAGTGTTACCTAAAAATAAAACCACATCATCCACACTATGTTCAAATCTATATCCCCCTTATTTGTGAGTTATCTTTTAACGCTTGAACCAAAGGATCTAATGAAATAATATATAGGAGTGGAGATAATGGGCACCCCTGCTTAGTAGTACCGCAAGATAATGAAACAACTGGAGAATTCCAGTTGTTAACTTTCACATTATCTGTTGAAATATGATATGACTTCTGTAAAGGAATGGGAAGGGCAGCTATGAAAGAACTAGGTAAGATCCTAAAGAGGAAAGATATACAGTTGAGCACTAAAGTTAGAATAGGCCAATCCATTGTATTCCCTGTCACCATGTACAGATGCAAGAGCTGGTCAGGGATGAAAGCTTCCATCTTAGGTTTCTTAGGACCTTATCAGACATTGGAAATTGGAAGTATAATCTAATGGCAATCCGAACGCAATCATGGGGTTTCACGTTATCACAAATTAAAGTATCTCACGCAATTTCGGGCAAAAGGGAAGTCATTCTGAATGCAATCATGGGTTTTACGTTATTGCAAATTAAAGCATCTCACGTAATTTCGGGCAATGGGGGGGGTCATTTGCGGGTAATGGTAAGTCATTCTGAACGTATTCCGAACACACCTGGAATTCACGTAAATTCGCTAAACTAGCGAATTCACATGAATTCAAATTAGCTCCAATTGGCTCCATTCGCAATAAAGAGAAATTCCTCCCATCTGATAAGGTCCTTAGCTTTTACCATTTATCCCCTCTACACCATTCAGTTGCAGGAGATAGTTGGGGGATATAGTTTCTAGGAACCCTCTGCCACTATGCTCTGGAAAGATCCTGAAAGAAGCAAAATTCAAGAAAGTTTGGCCCAGAACATTGGAGCCCTGACTAACATGATGCTTCTGTGATCATCGTTCTTCATTTCAGAAGTGGCCCTACTGTTTGGGTGGGTAGGACACTGCTCACTTGATTCCCAGCTCCTTTTCTAGCCAGCAGGGGTACCAGATATGAAGTACAGTGGTCCCTTGTTATCCACTGGGATTGACCGCCAGTGGATAACAAAATCCGGGATGCTCAAGTCCCATTAAATATCTCTCTGTCTTTTCTTCGCTAACAAAGATTCAGGAAGGACTCATCCCCCGCTTTCTACAAGCGTGTTGATGACTAAAAAGGACAAGAGAGCACAGCAGAAAGTCTCCTTGGGTGATGTTTCCAAGTTGCGGTTCTTTCTGCATTGTCGTTTCTCCTCGAGACTCGTTCAGGGTGAGTTCTCGAAAGAGACTGCAGCACTGTGGATTGTGCGTCTCCATGCCTCCCGATGTGAGACCAGGGCAGACCATTGTTGGGGATCAATTTGGCCAAGCTTGAGATGTTGTTTCAGGGAGTCCTTGTATCTCTTCTACCTCCCCATTAAATATAATGGCACAACAAAATGGTGTCCCATATATAAAATGGAAAAATCAAGGTTTGCTATTTGGAAATTATACTTTTTGGGAATATTTTCAAGCCGTGGATGCTCGAATCTTTATCCGTGGATAAAGAGGGCTGCCTGTATGTACAAGGATAGACCTTGCAGTGGGGGAGGCTGGATAGAAAACTAGATTCAATTGGCTTCCCTTTCATGGCTTTGATTTCAGTTCTGACTTCCATCCTACCAACCTCAGCAGGGATCTTTCACCCTCCTTCTGCCTTCCAGTGAGTGATTTTTCAAAGAACAGCAAAAAAAAAACCAAAAAAAAACATACTGCTCTTTCTTTTCTTTCCTTTTTTCTTTTCTTTTCTTTGGATGCTGCCTAAATGTGTGCCTATCCTCTTCTGCTTTTCCCTAATCTATTGCTCTCCAGATGTGATGGAGAACAACACCCATTATCCTCACTCAACTTGGGGGTCATCATCCAACACATTTGAAGTATCACCTAAACAAGTATCACCAGTCACTTCATATTAATAACAAACTCAGCCTCAAAATATGGCTCCTTAGAGAGCCAGCGTGGTATAATGGTTTGAGCGTTGGACTATAACTCTGACAATCAGGGTTCAATTTCCCGCTTGGGCATAAAAGCCCACTGGGTGACCTTAAGCAAGTCACATTCTCTCAGCCTCAGAGGATGGCAATGGCAAACCCCCTCTGAAGAACCTTACCAGGAAAACCCTATGATAGGTTTCACCTTATGGTCACCATAAGTCAACAATGGAGTTTATCACGTGAAAGAGATCACAAGTTTATCCCGTGAATATCCCAGAAAAATCACGTAATTACGCCAAACGATTTCACATGACATTGCACAAAACCCACCATTAAAGTGGTAACAAAGAAGCATTAAAGCACATCTTTTTCCTTTCAGAATTCCAGCGGCAATGTATTTCTGATACCACTTTTCTTTGCACAATTGCATGTGATAATCATTTGTGCAATTACTCACCAATTTCACTTTATTTGCAGGATACTTTAAATGCACTTTAACCTTTAATGGCGAAATTGGCCCCAGTGTGATAAACCCCAATGACTTGGCGGCACACAGCAACAGGTTGCCAGAGTGACACCAACCATGCACGAGAGAGGTTTTCGTAGGTTTAGGGAACATCCAGGATTTGTAAAAGTAGAAAAATATATTGAAGGAAAATACTTCCTAGGTGACCGCCAATGACAGAGCATGCCCAGTGGGAACAGACAGAACAAATGACTCTAGGGAGGGTTTTTAAAAATTATTTTTGGATTTTTTGGAAAATTAAAGATAGGATGGAATAAATTATCCTGGAAGAAGGCCTAACTGCTTGGAAGACTGACCAGGAACATTCCATTGTGCAACATTTTGTAACTCCAGACTTTATGTCTAGTCCCCTCTTTCTGTGCTTCCTCAACCTCCATGCCTGATATAAGTGTTAGCAAACATGCAAAGAACAGAGGACACATTTTGGGGAGTGGGAGGTGGGGTGGGATTATTTCTACATCTGGTAGTCGAAAAAAAAATTCCCAGTTGATTCTTTTCTTTCCAAAATGAGACGGAAACCAAAAATATGGAAAGAATATTTTAAAAGCAGCTTTGACAGAGTATGGAAAACAAAACAACAAAACAACAAAACCCAAATATTTTCGCATTCCCGGTCAAAATGGTATGCTTACTGGTTTGTTTCTGACATGGCCGCGCAGCGGGGGAAAAAAAGCCATTTCATTTGGAAACGCCGCTGCTACAATTATTTCTTTCTTCCTTCTTCTTTCTTCGTGCTTTCTTGAACAGAAAACGTCAAGATTTGATCAAAGTTGAACATTCCCCGCAACGGTTCTCTGGAGTAAGTGGTTTTTGACAAATTCATATTTTCCACATAAAACCTATAGATGAGAATTTTCTATTTGCTCTGATCAAAATCTCCTTTGAAGTGAAAGAATGTGCCCGTTATTCCACACGCCCATGTTTTGTACCATCCGTGAAGCCAACTGGCACAGGTGTGGCTGAGTATGGCTCACAAAAGTATTTTCGTCTCGCACCTTGCGTGCTTCATAATAAAATTTCACATCAAGGTATGGTAAAATGTTCCCAACAGTCAGCGGGCTTTCTAAGTGACTCAAATCAATCAGATCATATACAAATGAATATAAAATCATCAGAACAGCAACTGCGTTTTTTATTTTTTTTAATACAAAAGTAGTCTCAGCACAAAGTCGGAACAAACATATACAAAAGGGATGAGCAAGATATTGGATCTGCTGGTAAATCTCAAGGTGAGCTGCAGAAGATCAGCAATTGCAACATAAAGTACCGTCTATACTCATGTACACGTTGGACCTCATGTATAAGTCGATGGCAGGCTTCAGGGTCAAAATCCTGGATTTTGATATGACCCATGGATAAGTCGGACGTTAAACTTAAGGGGTTATAAGGAAGGATGAAAAGGTGGAAATATCATTTCCATCCCTCCTTCTCTGGACCTCTCTAAACTACCTAACACCAATTTCCATGTGCTGTAGGGAGTTTATCATATGAAGGAATTTGGGGGTATAATGCAATGGCAATCTGAACGCAATCTTGGGGTTTCACGTAATTGTGTATGAGTGTATCTCATGCAATTTCGGGCAAAAGGGAAGTCATTCCGAATGCAATCATAGGTTTTACGTTAATGTGTATAACAGTATCTCATGCAATTTCGAGCAATGGGGGGTCATTTTTGGGAAATGGGAAGCCGTTCTGAATACATTCCAAACGCAATTAGATTTCACATAAATTTGCTAAACTAGCAAATTTATGTGAATTCGAATTGGCTCAATTCGGAATTGGGAGAAATTCCTCCCGTGTGATAAACTTCATCCTTCCCCCCTGACTCTCCTGAGCTTCCACATTGCAGAGAAAGGGGGCTCCTCAGACTATGGTTCCCCCTTCCTTAGAGGAAAAAGGTGGGGAACCGGTATCTTGAAAAGGAGTCCTCGAGGAAGGCCGCACCAGGTGATATCCCCATTAGGGAAGACCCCCTACCACCGGGTGAGACCCTCTATCAGGTGAGATCACTCTGCCAGGTGAGATTCTCTCACCAGGTGAAACCCCTTATCAGGTGAGACCCCTTATCAGGTGAGGCCCGCTATCAGTTGAGATCACTCTACAAGGTGAGACCCCCCCCCACCAGGTGAGACCATTCTATCAGGTGAGACCCCCTATCAGAGAGACCCCCACCAGGATCACCCTATTAGGTGAGACCTCCCACCAAGTGAGACTCCACCATCAGGTGAGGCCCCCTCACCAAGTGAGATCACCCTATCAGATGAGACCCCCTCAGGTGATATCCTCCTACCAAGTGAGACCTCCCTATCAGGTGAGACCCCCACTATCAGGTGACCCCCCCCCCCACCAGGTGAGATCACCCTATCAGATGAGACCCTCTCCTATCAGAGAGATCCCCACCAGGTGAGATCCCCCCTCAAGTGAGACCCTCAAGTGAGACCCCCTATCAGGTAGGGTCCCCCTGTCAGATAAGACCCCCACCCACTAGGTGAGACTCCATATCAGGTGAGACCCTCACTATCAGGTGAGATCACCCTTTGAAGTGAGACCCCTTATCAGGTGAGGTCCCCCTATCAGGTGAACCCCCCCCCACCAGGTGAGGTCCCTCCCTATCAGGTGAGACCTTCACTATCAGGTGAGATCGCCCTTCAGATGAGACCCCCCCTATCAGAGAGACCCCCCCTCACCAGGTGAGATCATCCTATCAGGTGAGACCCTCCATCAGGTGAGACTCCAAACAACAAATCCCAATATTCTGTAGGAGGGAGGCCTGACAACTAAAGCGGTGTCAAACTGGATTATTTCTACAGTGTAGATGCACCAGTAACAAGCCAGCTTGGTGTATTGGTTTGAGTGTTGGACTAAGACTCTGATTCCCAGCTCAGCCATGAAACCCACTGGGTGATCTGGGACAGGTCACACTCTCTCAGCCTCAGAGCGAGTCACACTCTCTCGGCCTCAGAGGATAGCAATGGCAACCACCCTCTGAAGAAAGCTGCCAGGAAAACCCTGTGATAGGGTCACCTTGAGTCAGAGATGTATTGAAGGCACACAACAACAACAACACAGCATCCTAACAATAGGAAAATTACCATCCTTTGCAAATATGGAGAATTTTAAAAAGGAAACATTCAGTGGTGTGTTTTAATTAGTTATTTTTATTTATAAAGACGATGATGATGTGATGGTGACGATACAGGACCACATGTCAAACCCAAGAGTTTCCACAGAGACAACTTTCCTTCAGCAAATGGAAAGGAAGATATGTTTCCTATGCTGTGGTTGTGGTTGTCGTTGTGTGCCTTCAATTCCAATTTATGGCCACGGTTGGTGACCCTTTCCTGGGATTTTCTTGGCAAGTGTCTTCAGAGAGTGTCTCTGAGGCTGAGAGAGTGTGACTTGTCCAAGAGGTCTCTTAAACCTAAAATGGGGTCCTTTTCAGGCTGGGGCTAATGTTGTTGGGTGCCTTCAAGTCGTTTCCAGCTTATGATGACCCTGAGACGATGGGGTTTTCTTGGCAAGTGTCTTGCCATGGACATCCCTTGAGGCTGAGATAGTGTGACTTGCCCAAGGTCACCCAGTGACTTTCCATGGCCAAGCTGGGATTCGAACCCTGGTCTCCAGAGGCGTAGTCCAATGCTCCATATAGGAAATATATTTCCTTTATGTAAGAAAGAGAGGAGCCAGCTGGAGAGGAGTGGAGGGCCAAAGCTAAGAAAATGAATTTTGACATGTAAGGTGCTGCATTTAGGACGGAAAAATGAAATGCACAGATATAGGATGGAGGACACCTGGTTGAATGAAACTACACGTGAAAGGGATCTAGGAGTCCAAGGAGACCATAAGCTGAACATGAGCCAACAGTGCGATGTGGCAGCTAAAAAGGCCAATGCAATTCTAGGCTGCATCAATAGAAGTATAGTGTCTAGATCAATGGAAGTAATAGTGCCACTCTATTCTGCTTTGGTCAGGCCCCACCTGGAATACTGTGTCCAGTTCTGGGCACCACAATTCAAAAAAGATGTGGAGAAACTGGAGCATGTCCAAAGGAGGGCAACTAAGATGGTGAAGGGTCTGGAAACCTTGCCCTATAAAGAACGCCTTAGGGAACTGGGGATGTTTAGCCTGGAGAAGAGAAGGTTAAGAGGTGATATGATAGCCCTGTTTAAGTATCTGAAGGGATGTCACATTGAGGAGGGAGCAAGCTTGTTTTCTGCTGCTCCAGAGAACAGGACCCAGAACAATGGATGCAAATTGCAGGAAAAGAGATTCCACCTCAACATTAGGAGGAACTTCTTGACAGTAAGGGCTGTTCAACATGGAACCCACTCCCTCGGAGGGTGGTGGAGTCTCCTTCCTTGGAGGTCTTTAAGCAGAGGCTGGATGGCCATCTGTCAATGGGGATGCTTTGATGGAGAGTTCCTGCATGGCAGAATGGGTTGGACTGGGTGACCCTTGAGATCTCTTCCAACTCTAGGATGCTAAGATCCTATGTATTCCTGCATGGCAGAAGAGAGCTGGACTGGCTGGCCCTGGCTCTCTCTTCCATTTCTAGGGATGCTAGAAAGCAAAGCCAAAGCATGTTGTTTATGGGAAAAGTAGGGCGCTAGGACCCAGGAGCGGGTCGGGAGGGCGGGAGGCGGGAGCGCGCACGGGGCGGGGGGGGGGTAGAGCTGTCAATCAGTCAAGGTGGGGAAAGTGTCAGAGGCGGACACTGGCGGCGGCGGCGGGGGGATATTTAACTTGGAGAGAGCGCTGGGAGCGCAGCACTTGCGCTGGAGCAGAAGAAGGAGGCAGCAGCAGCAGCAGCAGCAAGAGCAGCAGGTAGACCGGGACCTCTGTCTCAGTTGCAGAGAGAGACTAAGGCTAGTAGACCGGGACCTCTGTCTCAGTTGCAGAGACCTTGGTAGACCGGGGCCCCTCTCTCAGTTGCAGAGACTAAGGCTTGGTAGACCGGGACCTCCAGCCCCAGGATCTGGCAGAGGATCCTTTTGCTAGATCGAACCAGCTCGATCCCTTCCTGCAAAAGAAGAGCAGCGCCTTGCAAAGAGGAGAGCCTCCTGCTTCCATTTTTTTCCCTGCGATCTTCACCTTTTTGGATACCAAAATTTTAATTTTTTTTTTCATTATTATTATTACTTTTTTGGAGGGGGAAATCCAATGGGATCTGGTGCTGGGGATGAGCCTCCCTGAGATGATCCCTTTGCTGGGAAGCTAAAAAAAGAAAAAAGAAGACCCTACAGATTTGATTTTGATTTTATTTCTTTGGGGGTCCCCCCTCTTTTATTCCCCCCTACATCTCTTTGGAAGCCCCCCAAAAAAAGAAGAAAAGAAATTTCAGCAAAATGCCAGGAAGTTTTTGGGGATTCTTTTGGCCATCCTCGCTTTGGAGATCAGGAGCTGCTTGGAGGAGAGGCTAAAAAAAGAAAGAGGAAAGCAGAGCCAGGGAGGCAAGAAAGTGGACCTTAAAAGTCTCTCCAAATTTAAAAAAGGGGGTGCAAAGAATAGGGGGACCCCTTATTGCTATTGCTGTCTTATATACTGGACCCCTCTCTTCTCATTTACTTACTTGCTTGCTTGCTTGATTTCTTGCTTGATTTCTTGCTTTTCTTGCTTGCTTTCTTGCTTGGTTTCTTTTAATCACTTCCATCTCTCCCTCCCTTCCAAGTATTCTTTCTTTCCTTTCCTTTTCACAATCTCTTTTTCTTCCCCCCCCCCCCCCCAAAAAAAGGCCAATCTCTAAAGGACTTTTTTCTTCTTTCCAAATGCTTGGGCTCCAGCCTCTCCGCCCGCCAAAGGCTGTCATCCAGTCTAGACATCTTGTCGTGGGTCTAAGTCCAGCTGTCACCATGGGGATGGAGACTGGTCCGCTGTGAATTTTTGGGAGAGAGCGAGAAGAAGGAGAAAGAAAAGAAAAGAAAAAGAAGGGGGGAATTTTTTTTTTTAAGGAGAAGAATTAGGCTACCCTTTGGGGAGGCCTGCTGGAGAACAAGGGGCCCATTGCTGCCTTCCCGCCCATCGCCGTCTCTCCTTCTTCTCCTTTTCCCTCTTCCCTTCTTCTCTTCTTCTCCTTCCCTTTGCTTTTTTTTTTCACATGCGTCTGTCATCTAACCCCTTGGCGATCTATTTAAAGCGAGGACCCGCGTTGGACTTTGTCTCCCTTTGGCTCTATTTATGAAACCCTCGGACTTGGCCAAGTAGGACCGGGGAGCGTGAAACTCCCAGCTTTGGGACAATCGGCGCAAGGAAAGGGAGGCCACCGGCAGCGGTGCCAACCCTGGTCCTCTGTGGCTTGGCGCCTTCTTTTCCTCGGAAGGGACCATCTGTGGATGTTGGCGGTGTGGCCTGAGGAGAGCATGAAGGTCTCCCAGGCTCTCCTGATCTACTCTTCCTTAGTGGTCCTCTGGCGGCCCGGCGTTGGCCAACCCTACCTCCGGCTCCGGCCTTCCCCTAGCGACAACTTGCCTGTCAAGGACATCATTGAGCATCCGGACCCGGAGTATGACCCAAAGGAGCAAGACCTGGACGACAGGACTTTGAGGAAAAAGCTGGGGAGCAATTTCGACCCTCACTTCATGTCGGTGGTGGCCCCGGCCCAGGTCAACCTCTCCGGCTCCGACCCGCTGCACCGGCTCAAGGGACCTTTGCCCAACGAGCTCAAAAAGTTGGACCTTGGGGAGACCCCCTACGGGACCAAGCTCAAGATGGGCAAGAAGGCCCGGCGGAAGTTCTTGCAGTGGCTCTGGGCGTACACCTATTGCCCGGTGCTCTACACCTGGAAGGATCTGGGCGTCCGGTTTTGGCCCCGCTACATCAAGGAAGGGAACTGCTTTGCCGAGCGGTCGTGCTCCTTCCCGGAAGGCATGTACTGTAAGCCGGTCAAGTCGGTCACCAAGACTTTCTTGAGGTGGTACTGCCAAGGATGGTCGAGGCAGAAGTATTGCACTTGGATCCCGGTGCAGTACCCTGTCATTTCTGAATGCAAATGCTCCTGCTAGCCTGATTCGCGGAGGGGCAGCCCAAGGGACCGCTTGGTTCTTGTCTGTTACTTGTGGATCGGTGTGGATTACCTTCAGGAGTCCTCTCCGCTGGAACCCGCTCCAGGGCCTTGAGACAAGGTGGAGTTGGCCCTTCTTCCACCCGTCCCGCGAAGGGTCCCGTCGCGACGTTCTAGGTCTTTCTGCGGGTGCTTGGGAACGTTTCGCCACCTTCTCGGCAGATGTGGCAGGTGCCGACGCTTTTTTGCGACGCTGATGACTAAGGGATTGGGATGTTTGAACCCAAGAACTTGGTGGTCTCATGGCGAAATCATCTTCCTCTCCCAAGGTAATGGAGAGACTCACCGAAACATGGACACACCTTCTTCGTAAGGGATTTTGTTGCCTGTTCATTTCTCCATCCTCCTTTTCCCCCCAGCAGCCCCTTGCACTGTCATTTTTATTTTCCTTCTTCTAATTATTTTATCTTATTTGAAATGGGGAAAAGCAAAGCCGGAAAGGAGCTGCAGTGCAGGCCAGAGGAAAGCTAAGCACTACATTAAGATGTTTATTTTTATACCTATATAGCATTCTAACAAAAGGAAAACTACCATCCATTGTAAATATGGAGAATTTAAAAAAAAGGGGGGGGGGGGAGATTCAGTGGTTTGTTTTTTTTAGTTATTTTTATTGTTGCTGTTAATAATAATAAATAAGAATTAATAATAATGTGATGATGACGATACAGGACCACATGTTGAACCCAAGTTTCCAAACAGATCCCTTTCCTTCAGCGAATGGGAAAGGGGATATTTTTCATATAAATATGGTTTATACCACCCCGACCTCCCCAAATTCCTTTAAGATGTTTAATTTCTGTTGCCTGGATTTGTTTTTGCCTTCCCAATTTGTCACTGATCTTCAGACTAATCTTCAAAATTGTCTAGTTTTTTTTAAAAAAAAATATGTATATTGATTAAGGAAATTTTTTTTAAAGAAAATGTATGATGTTATAAAAGGGTGGTTTTTTTCTTGTTCTTGTTTTGGAATACATACAGTAATGTAGAGACGTTAAAATAATGTGGGGTTTTTTTTGTGCACAGTTTATTTATTTTTCATGTTTGTGTATAGGAGGGGAGGGGGAAGCTAGAGATTATGCCAGAAAAAAAAATATTGAAAATGTTTACTTGAATATTCCTTTTGCAACATATCAGTGTACATATCAACCGTGACTGATCAAAACATTTTTAGCAATAAACTCTATCTTTGAAGAAATACCTCCGTGACGTCCTACAGATCTCTTAGAAATGGGTCGTGCGCATCTTAAAATCTAAATCCGGGGACGGGTAACAAGGCCAGAGACCCCACTTTGCAGAAAATCCAAAGGAACCTGTTCATATTAACCCAACCATGCAGCTATGTTAGATATCGGATAAGTGCTGGGTTCTCGATGGCCGTGATGTGCATTTGTGCAAAGTGGAGTGGTGGCAGAGAAGGATACAATATGCTTTTAAAAAACAAGAAAAAGTGTAGTGATGTCCTTGTAGTAGGTTTAGCCCCCTATCATTTGGCAGACTGGGATAACTGCCTACGAGGAGAGATTTTGAGCAGGCTGGATATCCTCCCGGCTCATATTTCTCTGGATCTCCCCATGCATTCCCCAGTGTTCGATACTGGAATAGTAAAGGCCACATACTCTATCCCCGGGCCCTTAAACTCTCCGGCAGCTTCGTATTTGGTGGAAAACGCTCCCATCCTCGGTGTCGAAGCTACCACTCCAGCTGTCTTCTTTATTGGCAATGAGGGGAGCCTTTCTCTTTGCTTCAGACAGCAAAATGCCGCGGGCCATTCCTGTCTAGAAAATTAGCCATGGTCTGAAATATTACCGGCGCGCTTCGTTCTTCCTTGCGGCCGGTGATAGAGCGGTTCGCTCTGAAGCACCATCCTGACAGATTTTATAGTTACGGTTGGAGTCTGAAAAGGGTTTGAAAATGCAAGCAGCTGGGCTCATCCTGTATCACCGTGTAGTGCTAGCGGATTTCAGTTCTACTAGGAGCAGGCCTTGAGTAAGGTTAATGGGTCTCAATTGCTCATTTAGGACCAGACTACTGCACAATACTTGGCCTTATAACAAGTTGCTGGGAAAATCTTTTTCTCTCGCCAGCTATTTATGGGATCGCAGATAAACTCGGAGGGTGCAGAAAAGCTGCCGGAGGTGGATAGATTATGGAAGCTGCCACACTGCAGAATCAATGCAGTTTGGCACCACTTTAACTGTGGTAGTTCCACCTGATGGAATCCTGGGGTTTGTGGCACCAAAGCTCTCTGACAGAGGAGGCTCGCTATCTCACAAAACTACAGATCCCAGAATGCGTTGGCATTGAGCCCTGGCAGTTAAAGCGGTGTCAAACTGGCATTAATTCCACAGTGTAGATGGAGCTGATGTCAAAAGGTTCTGACACTCATCTGACCCTGTAAGCCTTGTCTTCAGTGTAACTCTGCTTACTGCACATTCTCCATGACCTGGATAGATTATACCCAAATATATATATATAATAAGTAATTTATGGGCATTAAGACCCACTGAACACACAAAAACTATTTGTGAGGAAACATGCTTAAGAGGTTAAGCTGCGTGTCTGTCTCGTCTGACAGGGGCAGAGTTTGGAAAAGTTTCTTTTTTGGACTAGATCTCCCAAAATGTCTATGCTTCTGGGAGCTGTAGTCTGAAAAGGTAGCTTTCAAGCTCTAGGCAGGTGCCTCAGCAAACTACAAATCCCAGGATGCCATAGCACTGAGCCATGCCAGTTCAAGCGTTGTCAGCCTGCATTATTTCCGCTCCCACTTTGTATTTTTCCTATTGCAATTTGCAAAGTATAAAAGTGTTCAGCTGGCCCATTATAATACCTGAGCCCATGTGTCAAATTTTTAAAAAATCCAGAAGAGCAACTGTTGGCATCTTTGGTCCCAAGAAATGGCCCCATGGATATTCTTCCAAGCGATTGCTTCTAATCTAGTGTGTAACCTTTTGTGTTATAATAACTTGATTGTGTTTGTGCTTTAGGGAGGAAGGTTGCTATAATTTCTGTTGGTAGGAGAAAAGAATGGCTTTTTATCAAATCACATCCCAAGAATATTTTGTAGCCATTTCCTAACATTTGGGGACCAGGATGGTGGGCTGCCATGTGAAGGATGGAGGAAGCACGTTTTCTCTTGTTCCACAGAGTAGGAACCAGAGCAATGGATTCAAACTGCAAGGGGGGGAAAATCATCTGAATATTAGGAAGAACTTCCCAATAGCAAGCAATGTTCAACAGTGCAACAGACAGTTGTGGAAGGAGTATCTTACTCCAAGGCATGAATGCAGTTGCACACATAAAGACACCACAAAAAGGCATCTGGCCTGATTGGTCACCCTGGTAATTCTTTTTTCAGATATTGCATTTCCCCAACCATGCATCATTCAAACATTATCTGACCTGGTTGTATTATGAGCAACTCAGGTTTAATTTTTAATGTATTACGAAAAAAAATATGGCTGTGCGCAACAGAGGAGGTCGCACAACCTATACACATTCGACTTCTGGAGTTTGGCCTTAGAAATCCTAATTAAACTAGACTTCAATGTGTAGGGCAGAGCCATCCCACTGAGCAAAAGGGACCAGGGTGAGTGATAACTGTTGATCCCAATATTCAACCTCTAGGCTGAGAAGCACTGAATTCCAGTCTCTGGTGAGCAGAGTCAAATGAAGGCACACTGAAGCCCTAAACTAATAGGCCCCATGACATTCCCAAAATATGGAAGTAAGAATGAGTAGGCGCATTTTTATATAGAGGCCCTCATAGGTCATCCCAAGTTGACAGGTGACTCGAAGGCATACACACTTTGGAGTTTATCACATGGGAGGAATTTCTCTCAATTGTGAATGGAGCCAATTCGCAATTACGTGAATTCACTAGTTTAGCAAATTTATGTGAAATCTGATTGCATTCGGAATGCGTTCAGAATGACTCCCCATTGCCTGAAATTGCGTGAGATACTCTAATATGCAATTACATGAAACCCCCTGATTGCGTTCGGAATGACTTCCCATTGCCCAAAATTGCGTGAGATACACTCATTCACAGTAAAGTGAAACCCCATGATTGCGTTTGGATTGCCATTGCATTGTACCCCCAAATTCTGTTCTATGATAAACTCCAGAGACACAAAATCAGGTGAGATACAGTCTACCTAGTTTGTGCACTGCTGAGGAACAGCAGTGTGGCAGGACGGCATCCTCACTGCAGAAATAATGCACGTTGATGCCACTTTAACTGGCTTGGCTCAATGCGATGGAATCCTGGGATTTGTAGTTTGCTGCAGCACCAGAGTCCTCTGACAGAGAAGACTAAGGGGCTGTGCAGACTGCTCCAAGAGATGGCCTGCAGCTGCCCCTTTTACAGCCAGACTGGGGCTGCAGCAACCGCACGCTGCGGCTCTCATCAGGCTTTTCCAGAGCCACTTTTTGCGGCTCCTTTTTGTATCCCGGAAAAGGTGTTGAGATGCCGGCACCGCAGCTTTACAGTGCTCCTTTGGTGCCACATCATGCAGATGCTGTGCCAAAGGAGCACCGCGACACTGTGCGTCATGTGGAGCGGCATGCGGTGTCACGCCACCTTGATTGCGGATTCAGGTCATATGTCATATGGATGCCATGCTCTGACCTTACCCTCAGGCCAGCCTTAATGACCGGCCTCCACAGTCCCTAAATGTGTCTTGAAACTGCATAAATAATCCAGGTTGATACAATATTACTTGAACTGGGATTTGTATTTTTTGGGAGACATTTAGTCTTCTCTGTTGTTGGGACTCTATTGCCCCAGTGAACTGCAAACAGCAGAATTCCATAGCATTGAGCCATGGCAGTTAAAAGTGGCGCCAACCTCCATCATTTCCACAGTGCGGATGCAGCCTATGCCCTACCTATGGCCTTTCCAAAGACGTATGACTAGTCACTGTGGGGAACAAGATGGTGAATGAAGAGGGACTCTTAGGCTGATCCAGCAAAACCCTGGAGTTCTCAAAACCAGCAATAGCAGGTAAGTCTTTTTCAGTCCCAGCTTCCACGGCATTTATCTTTGATCTCCTGCAGCCCGCATTTTTAGGGGACCTCTTTCAGGCTGCAAAAAGTTAACTTTGGGGGACTGCATCTCCCAGGCGATTCTAAAGAGAATAACTTTTCCATGCTATGCAAGTTCATTAAATAGTGTTTGCATCTTTATTTAATCAATCCTGCTGGTTGAGATAAAGACTGTTCAGCCCTTTAACTTGGTTCTGCTGGGCCACGTGGAAACAAGAGTTTGGCTTCTAACAGTGCACTCAAGTGGAGATTGCCTGATAAACTGGAGCCAAGACAGAGCCATTGAGAAACACAAGAGAGTTACCACCAAGCTTGAAGTATCTTAAAACAAAACAAAGCAAAACCCAGCAGCAGCTAAAGGAGTAAGTCTACCCCAAAGAGTCCAGAAAGGTAGAATTCAAAGATATGGGACTCTTTCAAACGGGAGGAATTTCTCCCAACTCCGAATGGAGCCAATGCGGATTCATGTAAATTCGCTTGTTTAGCGAATTTACATGAACCCCTGCTCCGTTCTGAAGAACCCCTGCTCCGTTCGGAATTACTTCCCATTACCCGAAAATAACCCCCTCCTGCCCGAATTTGCATGCGAAGCTTTAATTCGCAATAAAGTAAAACCCATGATTGCATTCGAATTGGCTTCCCTCTTGCCCGAATTTGTGTGCGAAGAGTTAATTTGCAATAACATAAAACTCATGATTGCATTCGAATTGACCTTAAATTATACTTCCAATTTAGCCTCGTATGAAAGAGTAGATAGCCTTGTTAGTCTTTAGAATCAATATGTCGAGAGATTTTGTATCACCTTGGAGACTAACTAAAGAAAGAAGTTGGCAGCATGAGCTTTCGTAGATTTGTCTACTTCCTCAAATGCGCCTGAGGAAGTAGACTTAAGTCTACGAAAGCTCATGCTGCCAACTTCTTTCTTTAGTTAGTCTCCAAGGTGCTACAAGATCTCTCTCCAAAGAGTCCAAACAAGACATGAACAGCATGGTCACTATCCGTTGAATGTGGAGTATCAGTGACAAGAAAAGGGAAAAGAAATTTAGCATGGAGAAAGCAGACTGCAGTGCTTTATTTGGGGGCAGGGAGGTGGCAATTGCACCTTTTAGAAGGGAGGATTCACTCATACAAAACATCATTTTGTTTGTAGCCCCAGCTGTTCAATACACTAATCCCTATTCGTTGACAACTAGATCAGAGGCAGTTTGGCACAACTATCATTGGCCTTAGTTAGCATAGCCAGCAATGAAGGATGATGGGGACTGCAGTTCAACAAAATTTGGAACACCACATGTCCCCCATTCCTAAGCAAGGGGGTGCTTTGAAGATGCACTCAGTGGATTTTACTCCACACACAGATTTTACACTAGACTTGAAAAGCCTTGTCTGCATGGTCAGGATACTCCAGGGGCAACCCAGAGTATCCTGGCCCCACAGCAGCCCCATTACTCCTGTTGCTTTGGCCTCTGTTTCTGCACTATAGCAGCTTTCTGTGCAGGAGTCCAGCGAAGCTGCCAGTGTGTCTGCTGGCACAGCGAATTGACGTTTCTGAGGCCAAAATGAGGCTCTTAGTGATGGTCACATGCTGGATACCTTGATCTGACCTCAGAATGGGTGACCTGTGGAGGTGGTGGACATGCCAGGTGCCTTAGTGGGACATCCGTGCAGACAACCACTGCTGCACAGGGTTGGGAGATCTGGAGCAAGAGGTAAGTATTTTCCAATCCCTTGTAAGCATGTTATGCCTCAGTTCTGGTGCCAGGCACTCTCGATGTGGTCCAGGCTGCCATGCCAGAACTGGGATTCGGGCCAACTGTTGGTGGGGGAAGGAAGGAATGGTCAAGGCCTTAGTCAGTTTTATCTGAATTAGAAGCAGTGGCCTGTGGACCTGAGGCCTCATTCCCACTTACGGATAAATCGGTGTGCGATCTGAATTGATGGATTGATTTGATTGTGGTTTACACTACACTTGTCCCAGTCGTTTTTTGTTTTTTTGTCATTTTCTGGCATCAATATAACACACTTGTGGTTCCCATTCATGAATGAATTGATTCAAAATGATACGGTTCCAGATGGCTGAAGGGGAAATTTGAATCGATTCTGATCCGCTTGTGGTTTGAAAAAGAAGCAGAAAAACATCAGCGTCAAAAAGACGCAGGTTAAATGGGTCTAGAGCATTCCACCCCCCCTCAGAATTGTTCCAGCGATTTGGATAAAGTAGGAACCAGGGTCGTTTGAACCAGTTCGAACCAAATCATGATCTGGTTTAAAAGGTACTGGGAATGAGGCCTGAGAAGACATCAACCGGTAGGATGTCTCCCAGGGCCGGAGATCCACGATGCAAAGAGAGGCTGACAAGATTCATTAAGCTCAGAAACCTCTTCTTTCTTCAACATAATGTAAAGGAGGCTTTGACTAGGAAGCTGAAGGATCTTGCAGCACAGGTTGTTATTTCATCTCTCCTTCCGGTCAGGAAGAGAGAAAAGAATACTAAAATTAAACAAGTAACTCCGCAGATGGTGCTCTCAGGAAAGGTTAGGGTTGTTAAACCCTGGTCTGCGTTTTCATGGAGAAGGGCTTCTGGCAATTGATGGGCTGCACATCACAGTGGTTAGTAAGGATGCATTTGCTAGGAGCCTCGCGAACTTGATCAAGAGATTATGTGGCAGAAAGAGAAGCATTCCAGAGGCAGGAGAAAAAGTTGGAGAAGTTATCTTTTCCTGGCTGCAAGGACGAAGAGTTATATCCTTAGTCAGGATGCTGCAAATCACTTGCAGTGTTCAAATGTTCACATCAGTCAGTCACATCACATCAGTCACATCATGTTCACACCATCAGTGTTCACATCAGTCCCTATCCATGCTTGCTGATTCAAATCGCTATTCACGCCTCAAGAAGTTTTATTTTGTGTAGAAATACGTGTGGATTTCTTTTGTACAGAAAACACATTCCTTTCATAGAAAAAGAAATGCTTTCTGTGCCAAAGACACACAGAAAAACTATAATCAGTTTTATAGTGTTATAATGTGGTGATTTTAGAAATTCTCCAGTTTTATATTTTGATTCATTATAAAAACAAATTCCAAATTGTATTACTACATTATTACAAAAATCCACACAATCATCTCATTTGTATGAATCTTACTGTATCTTCAGTGTACTCTAAGATGTTTCTTACCTACACTAATCTTCTGTTCCTTTGTACTCAATCTTATATCTTCTCTTACTCTTCTTATTCTCTTTCCCTTACATTCCCTACTTCCCATTTTCCTTTCTATTCTTTTCCTTCCCTAGGAGTTTATCAGACGATGGAATTTGGGGGTATAATGCAATGGCAATCTGAATGCAATCATGGGGTTTCATGTTATTGCGAATGAGTGTATCTCACGCAATTTTGGGCAAAAGGGAAGTCATTCCAAATGCAATCATGGGGTTTCATGTAATTGCGTATTAGAGTATCTCACACAATTTCAGGCAATGGGGGTTCATTTTCGGGCAATGGGAAGTCATTCTGAATGCATTCCGAATGCAATTAGAATTCCCGTAAATTTGCAAAACTAGCAAATTTACATGAATTCGAATTGGCTCCGTTTGAAATTGAGAGAAATTCCTCCCGTGTGATAAACTCTCTAGTCTTTCTTATTCTGCTTCACTTCAGCTCTTCCAGTCCTTCCACTGATTTCTTTCCTTCTCTCCATCTCTTCTTTTCATCTCCACCTTCCCTCATAATGTGGTGGTTTTAAACTGGTTTTAAACCTTTTTGTAACACTTTTTTTTCTTTTATTATTCTGGACTCCGACTTGGATCCTGTCCTGTGAGAAAGGCAGCGTATAAATGATGGAAGCAAATAAACAAATATATGAAACACACAAGTATTTCTTGCACAGACAAACATTGCAAAAATGGTAAGAACATTATAACAGCCTGCAGTGGCCTCTATGCTTTCCGATGCTGGTTCGTGTGTGTTAGGAAACCCTTTTCTCAGCCAGGAAAATAATATTAATCAATATTTTTTCCCCATACCTATTCTGCCCCATCTAAAGAAAGCAACAGCCAAAGAGATCAATGGTGTAAAGTGGAGGGAAGACAGAAATGTCTCTGAGCAGGGCTGTTGCCATGCCCTCTGCTGGCAATGCCCGCCTAAAGAGTCCATCCTTCTTTCACTATCATGTCAGATTATAGACAAGTTGAAACAGGGTCAGTTCCTCCGAGAGCACAGTGTCAGACACAGTTTTCTTTGTGTTCGTGTGTGTTTTTGTTGGCTTGGCCGGTTAGGATCTGATCCAGTTCGCATCATTCCAAAGCAGCATTAGGGGGTTGATCTTTCATTGTCCCCAGAGAATGGAAAAATTACTTTTTGGACTAAAACACCCAAATCTCCAGCAAGAGCATCGGGGAGTTGTTGTGCAAAAAGTGTAACTTTTCCAACTCCGACTGTAGCAAACAACGTGTGCTTTTGGAACCCCAGGGTATGATGAGGTTGTGTAAAACAGGCATTGAAGGCCAGGAGGCAAGTGAATATATAAAACTGCAAAAACTACAGGCAAAGGGAGGAGGCAAAATATACCAAATAAGAGAAAAATGGTCACTCTTCTTATTGTTTAACCCTTCTCTGTCTTCTAGGTCGTATCTCAGCTTGCTTAGTCTCAGTTGTGACCAATCCTCTTGGGAAACGGTTGAGAAGAGGGCTGAGAAATGGCCTTTCTTGTGCAATGCGCAAAACGTCAGGGGTGTTTTGGAAAGGAAAAGGGAAGCCTGTCTCTTGTCTTGTAGAGGAACAACATCTGTGGGGTGGACGCTGAACATCTGTAGGAGGGCTTTTTTTCCCCCCTTCCATCGAGGGAGGGTATTCTGGGAAAATATTTCTGACCTAATCCCAGCAGTATCTGGTGTGGTGGGATTTGGTTACAAATGGCCCCTTAATGTCTTAGCGTGTTTTGTTCTGCTAGGTTTCAGGGGCATGCAGAGACCCCTCGCATTGTGCTAACCTGGGAAATAAACCTTGGATGGAATCGATGGCGAATTTTTATTTAAAGGGGGGATGGTGGAGGATTTCTATTACCAACCCCAGCCCCCTTCTCTGGTGCAAAAAACATTCAGGAAAGAATGGGAGACTCTCAAAACCGCCTAAGCTGTTTCTCGAGAGAGGTGCCTCAACCCCACCTACATTGCCTTCCCCCTCAAGTTACAGGAGCCAAGAAATATATATTTTGATACATACAACAGAGGAAATTATAATAATAATTTAATGTTAATAATCATTCTTTATATCTATTTAAGTCTAGGCATGCAACAACTGGTGTAGAGAGTAAGACCTGTTTATCTCCATGCCCTTGCTGTGCATTTGCAAGAATGCACAACCAAACCTTTGCTCTGTGTGTGTGTATGTAAAGCATTCTCATCATCATCATCATCATCATCATCATCATCATCAACATCAACATCAGATCTCACTTTTCCCCAACTGGGACACAAAGCACCCTACACATTTGAAAAAAATACAATTAAAAACATACAAAAGCAGACTGGTCGTCCTTCAGTATGAATGCCATTTATTTTGCAATGTGGGTTTTGCCATTTTGCAAAAGTGAGTAACTGGTTTGTTTTTGTATGGGCTAAAAGGTCTGGGAATCAATCTCTCCTAATACTTTATCAGACAGGAGGAATTTCTGTTTATTGCGAATGGAGCCAATTTGAAATTCACGTGAATTCGCTCTTGTGTTTGGAATGCGTTCAGAATGACTTCCCATTACCTGAAAATGACCCCCCCCCATTGCCCGAAATTGTGTGAGATGCTTTAACGTGAATTCAAATTGGCTCCAATTGGCTCTATTCGCAATAAAGAGAAATTCCTCCTGTCTGATAAGGTCCAAAGAAATTTAAGTTGGCGAAGCCTGCCTGATAAGCAGCACCTGCCAAATTTCCCTTTTGCACAATCATGCCAAGAAAACCCCATGGATAGGTTTGCTTTACAGTCGCTATAAGTTGGAAATCACTTGAAGGCACAACAACAAAAATCACACAACAACAAAAGAACAACTATGAAACTAGAGGGAAGCCTTTTTTAATTTGGCCACCCTATTGCCATAAATCACAGATTCCACCCTTGCAATAACAAATAGACATTACTTCTTGTTGCAAAACCTATAATACATTAGTATCAAAAACGTAAAAAGGGACATGATTATGCTTTTTTTGCTAAAAAAAAGGAAGTGACTTATTACAGATAATGTTGCTGTTTGCAATGCATTCTTCCCAAGCTCTGGAAGAGAAAGGGTGTTCAGCTGTGCAGACAATAAAACCGGGCTGCAGGAGAAGTGAAGGAGATGAAAAATTCAACAGGACCAAACAGCAAATGAAGCATCAGAGACAGATACCAGAAGGGAGATCTTTGAATAATTGTTGTTACGGTACCAGTACACACACACACACATTTATTTTGTCCCACTGTTATTTCTGGTCAGACAAGTTGTACAGCTTTGGAAAAATATAGAAACTTGCAAAAACACCTCTATCGAGGGGTTACATGCTTGGAGTCAATGCACTGCGGGCAAAGATGCTTCTCCCATACCATGAGTTTGCCTGAAATAACAATTGCCCCTCTCTGTCTTCAGCTGTTCAATGGGAATAAAGGCACAACTCCACTATAGAAATAAAGTTTGACCCTCCAGCAGTCAATGAAGCAGCCACAACCATTTTACTCCTGTAAAAGAAGGGTCCCTGTCGAAATGCAAACGGACTTTAAATTTCCTGGACTTTGAAAATTTCCCTATTATGGCATGGACAGAAGAAGGGGGAGCCTGCCTGCAAAAAAATCCTCCTAATCATAACATCTTTACTAAAGATTGAAACAACATGCAGACATCTGACTGACATCTCCAATTGTTTCTTTTTCCCCCTCCTGTTTGGTCCGTAACATCTTGCCTGATGAAGAAGCCCATGGAGCTTCAAAAGCTTGCAACTGGTATATTGTGTGTGGCTTACTCAAGGTGAACCAGTGGGTTCTTATGCACCAGCATGTTTCGAACCCTGGTCTCCAGAATGGTACCCCAATCCTCAAGCCACTACACCATGCTGGCTCTGGGTTCCCAAATACCTTCCTTTTAAATTAGTCTGAAATCAAGCAGGATGACTGTAGTACTCTTTGCTGGGCAAGGGCTGACAACAAGGAGGTCTGCATCTGATGGTAGATCTCTGGGTGTTTTGCAGTAGCTTGGCAAGGATTTCCGATTCCCCTTGTTTGACAAGAGGAGTGGAAGAATGATTCCTCCACTTTCCAATTTAGTCATATTAGGAATCTTAGGAGTTTATCAGATGACAGAAATTGGAAGTATAATCCAATGGCAATCCGAATGCAATCATAGCATTTCACATTATTGTGTATTAGAGTATCTCACGCAATTTCGGGCAAAAAGGAAGTCATTCCGAACGCAATCATGGGTTTTATGTTATTGCGTATTAGATTATCTAGACCCATTTCAAACTGGGTTTAGGGTGGGATACGGGGTGGAGATTGCCATGGTCTCCAAAAAAACACTGACGGGGGAAGTGTGACCCTGTTGGTGCTCTTCGACAGCTCAGCGGCATTTGATACCATTGACCACGGCATCCTTCCAGAGCACCTGGGGGAGTTGGGTATCAGAGGCACTGTTCTTCAGTGATTCCATTCCTACCTCTCGGGCATGTTCCAGATGGTAATGCTGGGGGACAGTTGCTCTCGTAAAAGAGAGATGACATCTGGCGTCCCTCAGGGCACCATTCTGTCCCCCATGCTTTTTAACATTTACATGAAGCCGCTGGGAGAGGTCATCCGGAAACATGGGGCGCAGGTGTGGAGTCAAACTATGGGGCGCAGGGTTATCAGTATGCTGATGACACACAAATCTGTTTCTCTATATCTCCAACTGAAGCAGTGACCAAGGATGGTATTTCCACTCTGAATTCCTGCCTGAAGTCGGTAATGGGCTGGATGAGGAGAAACAAACTCAAGCTGAATCCAGAGAAAACGGAGGTACTCGTCATAGGTACTCCTAGTCCGGGTATGGAGATTTGTTAACCAGTCCTGGATGGGGTCACACTGCCCCTAAAGGACGAAGTTCGCACTTCGGGAGTGCTCCTGAATTTGTCTCTACAGCTTTCATCACAGGTGGGTGTGATGGCCAGGAGTGCTTGGTATCAACTTTGGTTGATACGCCAACTGCGTCCCCACCTGGCATAGAGAGACCTAGAAACAGTAGTACACTCACTGGTAACCTCTTGGTTAGATTTCTGTAATGCACTCTACATGGGGCTACCTTTGTACCAAGTCTGGAAGCTTCAATTAATTCAAAACTCTGCAGCTAGGTTGATTGCTGGTATACCTAGATCTGAGCATATTACACCAGTACTAAGATCTCTTCACTGGCGGCCGATTAGCTTCCGGGCGCAATACAAAGTGTTGGTTATTACCTTTAAAGCCCTACATGGCATGGGCCCGAGTTACTTGAGGGAACGCCTTTCCCTACACAATCCGCCCCGCACTCTCAGGACCTCAGGGAAAAAGCTACTAGAGTGTCCAAAAATAAAGCAAAAGTCCACTTTTGATAGATCATTCACTGTTGTTGCCCCCAGACTCTGGAATGGCCACCCGGAAGAGATCCGTCTTATCCACACCTTAGATGCCTGTAAAAAGGCACTTAAGACAGATCTCTTCTGGCAGGCTTACCCATTTGACCCTCCATGAACAGCCCCACAAACTGTTTCCTTTAGACGACTGGAGTATGGGATTGACAATGGCAATTGGATATGTTTGATTATAGTAATATGCTTAGATTGTTTTAATATTATTATTTTAATGTTTTGTGATTTTAAATTGTTGTACTCCCACCTTGATCCATGGGGAGAGGTGGGAAATATGATGATGATGATGATGATGATGATGATGATGATGATGATGATGATGATGATACTGATACTAGAAAGCTGGGCCAAAACTAACAAAAAGAAATTCAACACAGAGAAATGTAAGGTTCTGCACTTAGGGAGGAAAAATGAAATGCACAGCTATAAGATGAGGGACACCTGGCTGAATGAAACTACGTGTGAAAGGGATCTAGAAGTCCACATAGACCACAAGTTGAACATGACTCAACAGTGTGATGCAGCAGCTTAAAAGGCCAATGCAATTTTAGGCTGCATCAATAGAGGTATAGTGCCTAGATCAAGGGAAGTAATAGTGCCACTCTGTTCTGCACCACAATTCAAAAAGGATGTGGAGAAACTAGAACGTGTCCAAAAGAGGGTGACTAAAATGGTGAAGGGTCTGGAAACCATGCCCTATGAGGAGCGACTTAGGGAGCTGGGGATGTTTAGCCTGGAGAAGAGAAGGTTAAGAGGTGATATGATAACCCTGTTTAAATATTTGAGGAAGAAGTAAGCTTGTTTTCTGCTGCTCCAGAGACTAGAACACGGAAGAATTGATGCAAACTTCAGGAAAAGAAATTCCAGCTCAGCATTAGGAGGAACTTCCTGACAGTAAGGGCTATTCGACAGTGGAACAGACTCCTTCAGAGTGTGGTGGAGTCTTGTTCCTTAGAGGTCTTTAAGCAGAGGCTGGATGGCCATCTGTCGGGGGTGCTTTGATTGGTGGTTCCTGCATGGCAGAATGGGGTTGGACCAGATGGCCCTTGTGGTCTCTTCCAACTCTATGATTCTGTGAGTATCTCATGCAATTTCGGGCAATGGGAAGTCATTTTCGGGCAATGGGACATCATTCTGAACACATTCCGAATGCAATTAGAATTCACATAAATTCACTACACTAGTGAATTTATGTGAATTTGATTTGGCTCCATTCGAAAGAGAGAGAAATTCCTCCCATCTGATAAACTCCTAAGATGAAAGAGGGTTGTGTTAGTAAGAAGCGGTCATTTGCTTGGAAGGGACGAGTTTATTTCAGGTCTGCCACTGAAAGCATATTACCATACTCCAAATATGAGAAGTGTTTGACTTGTTAGCAATTTTGCCCATGGTTTTGGTGTAGTGCAGTGCTTCCCAAACTCTGGGCTTTCAGGTGTTTTGGATGTCAACTCTCAAATCCAAGACCATTGACCAAGATGGCTGAGGCTTCTTGTAGTATTATACAACTCTGGAGACCAGGATTCGGTTCCCTGCTCAGCCATGAAACCCACTGGGTGACCTTGGGCAAGTCACACTTTCTCAGCCTCAGATGGCAATGGCAAACTTGCCCAGATCTTGCCCAGAAAACCTTTTGGTAGGTTGCCTTAGGGTTGCCATAAGTCGGAAATACTTGGAGCTATACAACAACAACACTTTGAGAGTGCCATATAGAAGGCTGTGGCATCCACACGTGGACTGAGACCCATCAAATGATAACATGAAAAACTAATTAAACAGGCATTATATTCATCGGACATAATCCCAACAAGTGTAAACAGCGATGGGTAAATCAGGACTGTTTCTTGTAAACAGCAACAGCTTAAGCATGTGTTAAGGGAGCCTATAGATACCCCCAAAAAACTTTGCAATTTTAGGAATTTATCACATGAATGAGATCGGGAGTTTATCCCGTGAATATCCCAGAAAAATTGCGTAATTACACATAACAATTTCTCACAATGCAGCACAAAACCCACCGTTAAAGTGGTCACAAAGATGCGTTAATGCACATCTTTTTTACTTTTGGGATTTCAGCGACAATGCATTTCTGGTTTCACTTTGCGCAATTGCGTGTGATAATGATTCACGCAATTACTCACCATTTCTGCTTCATTTGCAGGATGCTATAAATGCACTTGAATCTCTCTTTAATGCCGAAATCAGTCCCAGTGTGATAAACTCCTCACAGCAGTTTTTAAATTGACAGTTGTTGCAAATAGGTTTTCCATGCCAGTGGCCATGCTGGTTAAGGATTCTGGAAGTTGTAGTCCAGAAAGCAACTTTCCCACACTCTGGATAGGGCATTTTGGTATTCCAGATGTGTTTTTCTCCCCCTTGCATCATGAGACTAATTTCCAAGGCTCTGTGCAAGTAATCCAGCTGCTAAAAGTAATCTGTCCCCTCTGTCACAACCAGCTGGAAAAGGAGGAGGGGGAGAAAGAAAGAGCGGTGAAGGGAGAGAGGGATGACAGAAAGAGAAAATGTAAAGGGATATCCCCACATACTTCTGGTTCTGGCTTTTTGCACCATTAAAATGGCCAAGGTTCCACCTTTGCGTTTTAAATCCTTAGGAACAACTAGAAACCTCATACATTTTTGTACATGGCTCATTATCAAGCCTAGGAACAGTTAAAACAGCCAAGTAGACACAGGAGTTTATCAGACGGGAGGAATTTCTCTCAATTGCGAAGGGAGCCAATTCAAATTCACGTGAATTCGCTAGTTTAGCGAATTCATGTGAATTCCAATTGCGTTCGGAATGCATTCAGAATGACTTCCCATTATCCGAAAATGACCCCCCTTTGCCCGAAATCGCGTGAGATACTTTAATTCGTAATAACGTGAAACCCTATGATTGCGTTCGGATTGCCATTGGATTATACTTCCAATTTCTGACGTCTGATAAACTCCATAGAAATGGAACCAACCCTATCAGGATCCATTCTTCTACATAATACAGAATGACATATTGTTGTTGTGTGCCTTCAGATGATTGATGGTTTATGGCCACCCTAAACTGGGGTTTTCTTGGCACGTTTCTTCAGAGCAGGCTTGCTATCACGATCCTCTGAGGCTGAGAAAGTGTGACTTGCCCAAGGTCACCCAGTGAGGTTCAATGGCCGAGCAGGGATTCAAATCCTGGCCTCCAAAGTTGCAGTCCAACACTCAAACCACACTACACCATGCTAGATCTATATGCAGAATAATCCTTCCCTATGTATTAAACCCTTTCCTCTTTGGCATCTAGTCATTAGTGGTGGGCAGACATTCTCAGCTTGGCATTTATTCGTGTTTGTGTTGAACACTTTGAGAAAAAAAATCTACCAATTTCCCAAGAGATCTTTCCCGACTTGTAACATATGTGCAGGCTTGTAGCGTGCTTGCCTGAGCCGTATTGTTTTGCTATCTGGAAATATTAGCTTGAGTTCACCTGTCCTTCACTTATTCAGGAGGACCATTCATGACACAAAGCTGCTTTGAAACTCGGCATTCCCACAATCAAACCTGGAGATAAGAGAATGCTTTGGAACTGGATGGAGGGGAGTAACAACAACATTTGCTATCAATGTTCAAGAGAACATCTGACTGAGTTTTTAAAAAAGAGGAACTATTCCGCAAAACCAAAGATGGGATGTATCATGATGTAAGTGTGGGCAGAGTGTTGGTGAGGGGTGTGATGGAAAACAGATACACAAGGCATCATCAGCCACAACATAACCTCACAAACATGACCAGAAAAAAAATCTAAAATGTCTAAAAATGAGGCAGAAAAGTGGAAGCATCTGTTATGGGAATGAACTTGCAGAAACTACAGGACAGCTTTTGTATCATCATCATCATCATCATCATCATCATCATCATCATCATCTTATATCTTGCCTTTATCCCATATAGGGATTCACGGTGGCAATATACCTAAAACTAGACAGACATGGATCTAGTATATCCATATACTAGATACAATATGTAACACAGTTCCATAATTTTTGCCAACTGCCTTGTTGTTTCTGACTTGTGGTGACTTATGGTGACCCTAAGGCAAACCTATCATGGGGGTTTCTTGGAAAGATTTGTTCAGAAGGGTTTTGTCTTTGCTTTCCTCTGAGGCTGAGAGAGTGTGACTTGCTCAAAATCACCCAGGGGGGTTCTATGGCCAAGCAAGGATTTGGACCCTCGTCCAGAGTTGTAGTCCAGTGCTCAAATATTACATTACATCTTTTTACCAACTACAGCCCATAAAAGTATGATCTCTCCTTATGGCAAAAATCCTCAGGCCTAAAATTACATTTCCACAAGGATTCCTATAACATTATAGGGCAGTGAAAATGCAGCCTATTGGCAACATGTGGCCCCAGCCCTTTTCTGCAGTCCCAAGTTCTCCAAGGAGTTTATCATACGACGGAATCTGGGGGTATAATGCAATGGCAATCCGAACGCAATCATGGGGTTTCACGTGATTGCGAATGAGTGTATCTCACACAATTTCAGGCAATGGGAAGTCATTCCAAACGCAATCATGGGTTATCATGTAATTGCGTATTAGAGTATCTCACACAATTTCGGGCAATGGGAGGTCATTTTCGGGAAATGGGAAGTCATTCTGAACGCATTCTGAATGCAATCAGATTTAATGTAAATTCGCTAAACTAGCGAATTCGCTAAACTGGCTCCATTTGCAATTGAGAGAAATTCCTCCCATGTGATAAACTCTCAAGAGACTCTCAAAGCCTTGGTTGATTATTTTATTTACCCTTCACATTGCATGAAAACAACAACAAACTCCAAGGCACATGAAAACATAACCATTTTCCATAGTTTATCCCCTGCCAAACCCCAAATAGCTGGAAATAAATCAAAAATCAAACTGGAAGCGGTGTCATGTCACTTGTGGATCACTGCTAACACAGCTCTGCAATGTGTGTGGTGGGCTGAGAAGCAAAACTGGTCTTCTCGAGGGAATTCGAATTGGCTCCAATTGGCTCCATTCGCAATAAAGAGAAATTCCTCCCGTCTGATAAGGTCTCTCATTAAACAAAGAGATGCCGAGATTATTGTTTCCAGTCCTCTGTTCTCTTCGTTAATGCTAATTGCCTCTGCTTAATATGCTTAATTGACTTGAGGCCTTGAAGCTATCCACCACCAACAACCTGCACATCACATTATGACTGTTTTGTCCAATATAGCAAAATCTATTACATTTGTACTGCAAGCATTGTTATAAAATCTGTGTCTGTTCATATATATTCCCAATTGTATGTTTTTACAGACCTACAGTATATATTCAACTATAAATCGACTTCATATATAAGTGAATGGCAGGTTTGGGGACGAAACGTATGGATTTTAATATGACCCATGGATAAGTCGAGGGTAAAACATAGGGGCAGTAACCCAGGATCTAAAGAATGAAGCAAAGGAAAATGATTCCAAATTCCGGCAGGCATAACTGTTTGCTTTCACCCTGAAGGCTGGATGGATGACAGAGTAGAGGAGGGACAGTGCTTCCAGGACAGAGTATGCTCCTTCCTTTCACCAAGGGAGGGTTCCTTTTAAAATAAAGTTTAAAATTAATTGATCTAGAATCATAGAATCAAAGAGTTGGAAGAGATCCCAAAGGCCATCCACTCTGACCCCATTCTGCCATGCAGGAACTCTCCATCAAAACATCCCCAACAGATGGCCATCCAGCCTCTACTTAAAGACCTCCAAGGAAGGAGACCTGTGAATAGGTCAACACAGGTTTTTGGGGTCAATCTTTTGACTAAAATTTCTAGACGTATACACGAGTACATACAGAATGTCTTCTTTGTGGGGTGATTCCTCCCTCCCTCCCTCCCTTCCTTCCTTTCTTTCTTCCTTCCTTCCACCATTCTTTCCTTCCTTCCTTCCATCATTCCTTCCTTGCTCTGGTTAAATGACCATCTAAGCCGGTTCACATGAGACATAATATGAAGCCTCTTTGCTCAGCTTCTGAAATCATTGTGAACAGAGCCCTCCATTTCACACTTTTTAATATCAGTTTTGTCATCATCATCATCATCATCATTTTTATTTATATTTCCCACCTCTCCTTAAGTGGTCCCTGTTCATATCTGGGTGCCCACTCAAAGATCTGAGACCCAGAGTGGCATAGTTATTTCAGCATAGGATTAGGACTCTGGCGATCAGGGTTCAGTTCCTTGCTTGACCATGGAAACCTGTTGGATGATCTTGGGTGAGTTATACCCTCTCAGCCTCAGAAAACTGCATGATAGGGTCACCATAAGTCAGAAACAACTTGAAGACACAACAACAACAACAGCAGCAGCAGCAGCAGCAGCAACAACATTTGGTTTAAAGCCCCCAACCCACACAACCAGACCTGGTTCAAGACATTTTGTTCCTGGAGGGAAAGGACACTAAGTCGCCCTTTCCCCCACTCCTTGTACAGAGGTTGTTGGAAATGCCAGTTTAATATAGATCATGCATCTCTGTCCTTTTCTGTGGCACACAGAGCACTGGAGTTTATCATAAGACGGAATTTGGGGGTATAATGCAATGGCAATCCGAACGCAATCATGGGGTTTCACGTTATTGTGAATGAGTGTATCTCACACAATTTCGGGCAAAAGGGAAGTCATTCTGAATGCAATCATGGGTTTTACATTATTGCGAATGAGCGTATCTCATGCAGTTTCGGGCAATGGGGTGTCATTTTCAGGAAATGAGAAGTCATTCTGAATGCATTCTGAACACAATCAGATTTCATGTAAATTTGCTAAACTAGTGAATTCACGTAATTGCAAATTGGCTCCATTCGCAATTGAGAGAAATTCCTCCCATGTGATAAACTCCCATTGTCTTCCAACAGAGGGAACTGCTCAGTGGGCTCAGAAGGATCAGCCAAGGGTTTTGCCAACTGAGGTGTTTGCCTCGCTCTCCATACAGGTAGGACCTTGATATGGAATTAGGTGGCATGCAGGTTATAGCATAGAGAAGGATCTCAGTCCACTCAGATGTTCAAAGCAGAGTAACTTTAGAAAAGGAAGGTCAAACGAAAAAGGCAAATCACAACACCCCACTGAGATATGATGATCCTTGCACTTGGTGTGACATCTTAAATTGTCCTCCATCTGGATTTAGATGCAAGATAATTCAGACACATTTACCGGTGGGCTAATGGGGCCATTCAAATTGCCAGCTATAGAAAAAACTTGCAAGAAGAGTGGAATCCTAAATTATTAATCTAGTTACAATGGCTTGCTCTCTGGAAGCTACCCTTGGAACAGCAGAGGAGTAAAGGACTTCCCAAACCTGAGATAAATCTCCCATCTAGTGGTTAAATGCTACATTACACCACCATGGAGAACACCTTGCTTCTCAGAGAAGCAATTCATTTATTACCTTGTATAAACTGAAGAAAAATCTCAGTCTAAGACAGGAGCAGAGAATCTATGGAGTTTATCAGACAATGGAAATTGGAAGTATAATCCAATGGCAATCCGAACGAAATCACGGGGTTTCACGTTATTGCGTATGAGTGTATCTCACACAATTTAGGGTGAAAGGAAAGTCATTCCAAACGCAATCATAGGGTTTCAAGTTATTGCGTATGAGAGTATCTCATGCAATTTTGGGCAATGGGAAGTCATTCTGAATGCATTCCAAATGCAATTAGAATTCACGTAAATTGGCTGAACTAGCGAATTCACATAATTGTGAATTGGCTCCATTTGAAATTGAGAGAAATTCCTCCCGTGTGATAAACTCCTATGATCTGGGGCCAAATATGGCTTTATTGGGTTCCTATTATCAGAGGAACCCCAAAGGGCCACATTGTGTATAGGAGAAACTTACTTGGTTGCTACTGCATCCTTTGTCCTATTTTAAGCAACAGAAGTGCTTCTTCTAAGGTTTAGCAAATGAATGGAAATTACGCCAGAATTCAATCTGTGGAGTTTGCAGTGGAACCACAGTGCTGACGGTTCAAGAGGTAAATCACTGAAGAGCATGACTTCGGGGACCCATTAAAGTGTCCCACAGTGTGTTGGGAAAGGCAGGTGTGAAGAGTAATGTTCAAAGTTTCCCTTGTAACTTTGGAGTTTATCACTTGGTGTTTTTATGTACATTTCTGCATCTTTCGATTTCTACTGTCTTTCTCTCTCCGGCCAGATTAAATGTTTTCTTGAAGACACTTGCTGTAAAACAAAAATCTTGCTGACATCTATTTGATGTATGCACCATTTATTATCAGATTTCACACCCTGCAAAGGAGGTCAGGGAAAGAACACCTTGGGAACATCTCGGCTCTTCCAGAAATGTCGGATTAGTCCAATGTGGGCAGAGTGCCCCCTCTAAAGATGCTCCAGAGATTTTTTTTTTGTCTTGGAATGCAGACAGCAGTAGGTTCCAATAGCTATTTCACACCCAAAGATTTATATTAGGTTGACACCCAGACTTTCTGCCGATTGATGAAGTCGTTTTTCTTCTGCGCATTAAAGTTGGTAATGCTTGGACAGTTTGCACAGTAAGACACACACAATCTGATTCTACAATACGTTGTTGTAAGTTTGCAGTAGGGTGTGAGAAGCTGAGAAAGTGCAAACTTCTAGATAAACGTGGAGTGGCATTTGTTGTTTTCAGCTGCCCTCGAGGTGTCCTCGGGTCATGGCAACCCTGTGGATGAGACATTTCCAAGATTCCCTGTTTTCTACTGCCCTGCTCAGGTCCTGTACGCTCAAGTCCGTTGCCTCCCTGGAGGAGTCTACCCATCTAGTATGTGGTTTTTCTCTATTTCTACCTCCCTCTACCTTTCCCAGCATCATTGTTTTTTCTAGTGATTCATGCCTTCTCTTGTCATTTTGGCTTCCAGGGAGATTTCCAGCTTGATCTGCTGTAGGACCCATTTGTTTGTCTTCTTGGCCATCCACAGTATCTTCAGCACTCTTTTCTAACACCACGTCTCAGAGGAGTTGATTTTCTTTCTATTGGCTTTCTTCACTGTCCACCTCTTGCATCCATACATGGAGGAGTTTATCATACAACGGAATTTGGGGGTATAATGCAATGGCAATCCGAATGCAATCATGGGGTTTCACTTTATTGCGTATTAGAGTATCTCATGCAATTTTGGGGTCTTTTTCAGGAAATGGGAAGCCATTCTGAATGCATTCCAAATGCAATCAGACTCCACGTAAATTCACTAAACTAGCAAATTCACATAATTGCAAATTGGCTCCATTCACAATTGAGAGAAATTCCTCCCATGTGATAAACTCCAATGATGTGGAATACAATGGTTTGGACTGTCTTCACTTTAGTACTGAGAGCAGTACTTTAGGATCTTGTCTAGTTCTTTCATTGCTGCCCTTACCATTCCTAGTCTCTTTCTGATTTCTTGACTGCAGTCTCCGTTCTGGTCTGTATTTGATCCATTCCCACCACATTTTGTGGAGCCTCTGCATCAGTTTAGATCCAAGAAAGACCTTCCTTGAAACCTAAACCATGGAAATATCCCCAAACCCTCTAGAGGCTTTAAGGGACTTTTTTTTTTTTTTTTTTTTTGGTGGGATCAGGTGCAGACATCGAAGAGGGCTAATGTGGCTAGAGGGCTAATGTGGCCACCTAGCATTCTGCAGTTTACTGCTCCTGATTTACTACATCAACCAGGAATCCTACAAATATATTAAGCAGCAACCTCTGTGCTGATGGGTCTAAATTGGTCTTGAAATCCAACCTATCTGGAGGGTGTCTGAGTGTTATAATCACCAAAGGCCTGAAGCTATGTTCTGGATGAAGCCAGCTCTGGAGGCTCAAAGTTAAAATCCCTTGGTTCTAGGCAAGTGATCCTGAAATAACATTTCTGTACTGGTTCTTTGTTTCTTGGACCATTTGGCAGGTCATGGGACTCTCCTACATTTAGATTCTCCTTCCCAGTTTATTTTTTAGGTACAGCTTATTTTGGATGAGCAGCAGAATTTCCACCAAACTATGAGTCCAGTCCAGTCTTTGGAGTTTATCACGTAAATTCGCTAGTTTATGTGAATTCTAATTGTGTTCAGAATGACTTCCCATCGCCCGAGAATGACTTCCTATTGCCCGAAATTGCATGAGATACTCTAATACGCAATTACGTGAAACCCAATGATTGCGTTCGGAATGACTTCCCATTGCCCGAAATTGCATGAGATACACTCATTTGCAATAACGTGAAACCCCAGGATTGCATTCGGATTGCCATTGGATTATACCCCCAAATTCCGTTGTATGATAAACTCCTTTGTCAAGTTATGGTTCCTCTGTTATAATTTTTCTGCCTGGACCATGGTGTACTTTTAACTCCACAGTTCTAAGATTCTAAGCCAAAAGTAAACATCTTTCTGTCTATTTGTCTATTTTTTCTTCTGTACCTTGTGTGGCAAACCTGAGAAGAAGTTATTTGTGACCCCAAGGCTTTCATCCTGCATCTTTATATAAATCATAATATACGCCATTGCGGTTAAAAATATTTCATTTCCATGGTTCTTCAGTTTTGCAGCTTATAGATACTCACTACTTCATGTAAAATATAACATCTTTTGTGTTCTGGGGCTTCTGGTACTAACTAAACAAGGGAAGCTGGACTTCCATAGCTCTTGAAAGCACTTTCTCTGAACTCTCCACTCCAGCATCCTTTCACATTTTAGAAGATTGGAGTTTACTAATTTATCTCACTCTGGGAAGACTGCCGAGATGCATTTGTAGGACATCACAGCTTGTACTTGCAGTGGGAACTCAGCTCGCAGCTCGTGCTATAAATCTGCCAGAACTGAAAGCTGGTGTCTCCATTGTTAAGGATTTAAGCCTGACCTACCTCATAGGGTCATTGTAATAATAAAGTGTGCCACTACATATGCCGCCTTAACCGAGCTGGAGTAAAGGTGAAGTACAAATATAACAAATAAATTGCCTCTTGTATAATTATCCTGAATTGTGTCTGAAACAGGGAATCTTCTGAGTATATTTGTCTTTGTGCTTTAAAACAGACGGAAAATTGTGTGCGCATGAGAGTGTGTGTGTTTATATGCACATATGCATGCACACACACACATATATTGTCTCTTACATAGTATGGGGGGGCAGGTCCTAGGCACCCTTGGTGTTGGGTGGGGCCAGGTCTTAGGCCCCCTTGGCGTTATTGGACTATAACTCTATTACCTATCATAGCTAATGATGGTGGGAGTTGTAGTCCACCTCATCTGGAGGGCCACAGCTGCCTGCTCCTACTAAAGGAATAATACTTGGACATATTTTAAAGAGAAGTGTGGATGGGAAAAATATTATTTGGTCCACGTTCTTAAATGAATTGACTTAATTTGTGCTTCGTGGCTAATACATGTGTTAGAAAAATCCTCTGAATTTTGCAAAGCAATTCTCTGCTCAAATACTGAACGTATGCTATTAATCTATGTCTACTGTCTACGCCCAATTATTTTTTTGGAAAATGGCAGTGGGATCTTCTGATAGCAAAGTATGTGCACTTTGTCACACAACCATGACATTTGTATTTTCCATGGGGAGAAATTTCTCTCAATTGCGAATGGAGCCAATTTGCAATTACGTGAATTCACTAGTTTAGTAAATTTATGTGAAATCTGATTGCATTTGGAATGCGTTCAGAATGACTTTCCATTGCCCGAAAATGACACCCCTCCCCATTTCCTGAAATTGCGTGAGATACTCTAATACGCATTTACTTGAAACCCCATGATTGTGTTTGGAATGACTTCCCATTGCCCGAAATTGCGTGAGATACACTCATTCGCAGTATCGTGAAACCCCATGATTGCGTTCGGATTGCCATTGCATTATACCCCCAAATTCCATCGTATGATAAACTCCCATGAAACTCAAAAATTTGAACCTACTGAAAGAATTGACTTGATGATATGTTTGGTAGCCAGTGCAAGTTTCAGTTTGTGTTGAAGCCTGATTTTAGAAAAAGTGAATTAATTCAGACCCATTGCTTTCAAAAGAGAGAGTGAAATTTTGCAGCTGACTGCAGAGTCACAGGGCCATCTAGTGACCAGAATGCTTACTACTGGCCAAATAATGCCTTGTAGGAGCTGCTTTTTGATGGGTGGATGCTCTGTGTTGCTACATAGTGCCCAAGGGCCTATACAGATGGGTGGCATCCAGCCGCCCCTCTACTGGCTATTTCGGTGCCGCAGCAGCCGCACTCAGCAGTACCAATCCACACTCTGTAGGGAGCAAAAAGAAGCCACACCAAGCTGCTCCTGGAAGGGGTACCATAAGCACCACGGCATGGCGTCATTACTCCCCTTCCACACTGAGTTTGGGGGCTGTGCTGCCTGAGTATCATCATGCACACTCGGTGTGGATGGGCGCACACCAAAATGGTGCACAGGTGGCACAGTGAGGGCTTGGAGCGTAGGGATGCTCAGCCCTCACCCCGTGCACAGGCTGGCACTTTTCATCAGTCTGTCAAGCCCCTGGGACTTTTTTTTAATGTGGGTAATTCTAGCCACAGAGTCCTATTCCTCCGACCAGGTACCCTATCCCACATTCGGTTGGTATACTGCCCATCCTACTACGAGAAAATATCCCTCCCAGAGCTAGCCTGGGTGATCTTGGAGCTGTTAAGTCCCTTCGATTTGTAGTGCTGGGGGACTTCAATATCTACGCTAAGACTGCCCTGTTGGTGATGGCTCAGGACTTCATGACTACCATGGGTCTGTTGGACACATTCTGGACCTTGCTTGCTCAGTTGAGTTGTGTGATGGTGATCTAGGCTTGGAGAAACTATTGTTCTCCTGTAATGGACAGATCACTCACTGGTGGGGTTTAAACGTCCTGAAGTTGGAAGGGACACGGGCCATTTACTCCAATCCCCTGTCATACAGGAATGCACACCTAAAGCATTCCTGAAAGGTACCCATCCATCTTCTGTTTAAAGATCCCCAAAGATGGGGATTCCACCACTCTCTGTTCCATTGTCGAACAGCTCTTGCAATTAAAAAAATCTTCCTTATGCTTAGACTGAATCTCTTTTCTTGTCAGTTGGTTTGCATTGGAGTCTCTAGTGCAGCTGAAAACAGGCTGACTCCATCTTCTATGGACCTTATCAGATGTTGGAAATTGGAAGGATAATGTAATGGCAATCTGAACACAATCATGGGCTTTCACGTTATTGCGAAATAAAGTATCTCACGCAATTTTGGGCAAAAGGAAAGTCATTCCTAACGCAATCATGAGTATTACTTTATTGTGAATTAAAGCATTTCACGCAATTTCGGGCAATGGAGGGTCATTTTCGGGTAATGGGAAGTCATTCTGAATGCATCCCGAATGCAATCTGAATTCACGTAAATTCACTAAACTAGCGAATTCACGTGAATTTGAATTGGCTCAAATTGGCTCCATTCACAATAAAGAGAAATTCCTCCCGTCTGATAAGGTCCTATGTGACATCCCTTCAGATATTTAAAGGTAGCTGTTGTGTTACCTCTCACACTTGTCTTCTCCAAGCTAAAGATATACAGCTCCCTATGACATTTCTCATCAGATTTAGTTTGCAGGCCTTTGGGCATCTTCATGTTCAGGTTTGTCAATATCCTTCTTGAACTGTGATGCCCAGACCTGGACACAGTATGTCAAGGAAGATCTGATCAAAATGCAACAGAGCGGCACAAATGCATGTTGGCTCATGTTTAGTTTGTGGTATACTAAGACCCCCTATATCCCCTTTCTCCTGTCTCCTTGTGAGTAAGAAGTCTTGCCTTCATTGGGAACTGGGGAGGTGTGTGTGCAGTGAAACCTCTTTAAATCCTCTTCTCTTTGAATTACCCAGGAATGACCTATTGCACATACTTCAATAACAGGTTAATAATGGGTTAACTGCAGGACTGACAGCTATTCATGGGACTTTGAGTGTTTTATGTCTCATAACAGCGTGTGAAATAGATGCATAGGATTGTTTAACAGACTATTCAGTAGCCAATCCCATCTTCATGACCTATGCATATATGAGTCTTCAGATGTGTCCATGCAAACAGACAGGCAGCTGATCTGCCACATACATTGTTGTTGTTAACTGTCCTTGAGTCAACCCCAGCTCATGAATGTTGTGCGTTTCCACTAGTTTCAGACCATCCTTTGCAATTTTCCAAGTTAAAATGATCTCTATGCAACCTGCAGGGGGCAAGCGAAGCTTACAGAAGTCACATCACATATATTATTTTGGCAGCTATTAGGTAAAAATGGACTTCTCTCCTTGTCGCAGGAGCTTCTATCACATTCATCACTTAGATGCTGACCCAAATTCAAATGTACTCTTTTAATCTCCTCCTTTAATCTCCCCAATGTTGTTTTCATTGGACTGCAAACCTGTATAACCCAGTCTCCTGTCTTGGCCAAAGCTTGGGAAAGCTCAGACATTTCTCCAGACATCATGACCAGAGGTTATGGGATTCTGGAAGTTGTTGTCCAAAGACATAGCCCTGGTCTTAGGTGTAGTGGTTTGAGTCTTAGGACTATGACTCTGGAGATCAGTGTTCAGTTCTCCAGTCCCCCATGAAACCCACTGGGTGACCATGGTCAAGTCACACTCTCTCAGCCTCAGGGGAAGGCAATGGACAAACCCCATGTTAAGTTTGCCTTAGGGTGGCTATAAATTGCAAAAAATAAAATAAAAAATAAAAAAATGAAGGCATGCACCAACAACAAGAACAACAACAGCACCTTAGTTAATGGTAGTCTATGATGGCCCTAGCAGGATGGATGTATTTCCAACACCCCTGAAATGAAATTCTCGCACACAGTCAAAATGTGTTTGTTTGTTTATTCACGTGAATATCTTACCTTTCAAGGGCAGTTACAGTAATACTGAACAAAACAAATACAATTGAATTCAGGAATGAAATTAAAGACACGACTATATTGGGTAATTCAGAAAGACAGGTCCAAAAGTAAAGTTGTTCTTATTCGATTTTGCACCGTTAAATCACCCTGTATTCAAAACAATTTGAAATGGCATTGAAGAAAACAAGCCAGTAACAGCTCCTTGCTGTGCAAATAGTAGCCAAAAAGCCCATCTGCATCAAAAATATTTTTTAAAATAATGTGAATGATTTAAGTCCCAGAGTGTAATCTCCCCAACCCCTTGAGCAACATGTTTATTTAAAGTTTTGAAGAATTACTTTTTCAAACTGGTGCTGGCAGAATCTTTATAGTGGCTAAGAGATTCTGGGTAGTTGTAGTTCAAAGAGTAACTTTTCAAAGGTTTTATTAATTCAGCAATTGATAAAATTGTATCTTCAACAGAACTTGAGGGTAATCGAGTTTAGGGCATTAGGCACAAGCCATTGCACTGTAGTTGCTGTGTGCCTTCAAGTTCTTTCCAACTTATGGCAACTCTAAGGCAAACCTATCATACTGTTTTCTTGGCAAGTTTCTTCTCTTCTGAACAAATCCTGCCAAGAAAACCCCATGATAGGCCTTAGGGTCACCATGAGTCAGAAATGACAGCACACAACAACAAGCAAGCTTCCCATCGCTGAACTTTTAATTCTCTTCAGTAATTTCTTGATTCTTTTTTTCCTTCAGGAGGTTCAGCCTGAAAAACGAGAAAGTGCACAAGGACCCCCTCCAGATTTTTATTTTGCTTTGCTGTGTAGTTAATTTAAAATGCCCAGAAGAATTCCTAATAACTTTTCCTAAAGGAAGGAGGAAAGAACTAGCAGGTACAGATTTTTTTTTTCATTGCCAGAAATACGTTGGCTGGAATTGCCCTGGGTGTGTACATATACACATGCATATTTTCACAGATATCTGGGTGGGTTTCACATTAGTCCTGTTGACATCTTTAAAGACTGGTGTGCCAATTATTTTTGGGAGTCCCTGAAAGCCCCAGCTTCTTGTCTGAAAAACAAAGCAAAATACCAGCCTATGGAGTGGAGTCTAGAGAGAATCCAGAACAGAACAAAGTACCATGAAGAAAGTAGATGGATGGTGAAGGATGGGAACCTGCTAAGTCAGAGTGGACCCTGAAGTCTCTGGTGGGTCTGGAATATAGTCAGTTCCAAATCTGAATTTTACTTGCTCTTCAAATCCCAGTCCCACTAGTCATCCAAAACATGGCTTTTCCAGTCAGACCAGTAGCATATCAGGCCTATTCACACTCCTTTGTCCTTAGGTACAGTTATCCCTCCTTCTCCACGGATTTTTTATCCATGGATTCACGCATACATAGCTTGAAAATATTCAAAAAAAGTATAAATTCAAAACAGCAAACCTTGATTTTCCATTTTATATAAGGGACACCATTTTGCTCTGCCATTATATTTAATGGGACTTGAGCATCCACAGATTTTGTGGATCCTGGAACCAAATCCCATAACAAGACCCTACTGTACTTCTTTCTTTCTTTCTTTCTTTCTTTTCCCAAAGTTGCATCCCTCCAACTTTTGAATCAAGTGAAGCATCCCCAATGCATTACAACAACCAGTGTCCCTCTTCCAAAAATAATCTTCATCCCATGAGCTGGTCAAAAAAACTGCATCTGCACCATGCCCACATCCATTTCTGCATCAAATTGAGGAGAGGGATTATTTTGCTACGGAGAGAGCAGACTTATCAACTCTTGAAGGCCTCTGTATACTAGAACAGATTATGTGCATTTTTAATCCGTAGAGCTGGTGGTACCAGCACCTTACATAAACTCCCTTCTGTATTTTCCAACGGCCATTTCATGTGATCCTGATCGCAAGGGGTTTGTGTCTTATGTGGGATTTGGGAGGCAAGGGGTGTTGAGTTGCAACTGGCACTGACACGTAGATCTTATTGCAAAAATGACCCATGTGTACAGTTGGAAAGTGTGCCTGGGTATGGGTCTGTGTTTGTATTCCCTTGTGTATCTCTTCTGCTCAGTAAATTACTTTCCAGAGCCAACCCTACTGTGGGGTAGAGGGAGGCAGCTATCTCAGACAACAGATCGTGAAAGAGCAGCACAATTTTATTTTGTTGTCGTTGTGTTGTTACCCCCCATTCAGGCAGCAAAATATTTGGGGCCCTCACCTTCTGCTGCATGGGAAACCTATTGATATTTTTGCAGGTTGCTCATAAAAAGATAGAAAGAAGGGGGAAAATATGGATCAAGGTCCACTAGAGGGGGCCATTTGGATTCTAAATATGATTCAAACCTGGGAATGTTAAAAATAGTTTGGAGAATGTCTTCCCTTGCTTTGTTCCAAAGCACAGCTTGTGCGTGTTGTTTGCCTTTAAGTCGTTTCTGATTTATGGCCACCCTAAAGCACAGGGTTTTCTTGACACGTTTCTTCAGCGGGGGGTTTGCCATTACCACTCTCTGAGGCTGAGAGATTGTGACTTGCCCAAGGTCACCCAGTAGGTTTTCATGGCCAAGCAGGGATTTGAACCCTAGTTTCCAGAGACATAGCCCAATGCTCAAACCATGACACCATGCTGGACTGACCTAAGACTGCTGCTGGAAGCAAGGAATAAGATGGCAATACACTGTTTGCCTGCCATGAAAGAAGTCAATCTGATGGACAACTAACTCTTTCTGGAATACTGACAATAAGACAGCATCCTTCACTGCACCAGAAGGGCACAGGCTGCGTATTTGAAGGTGCAGGACAATCCATGTGCCACCGCTCTCAGCACCTGCCCACCAGGTCAATGTCTCCACTCTGGCTAATGCCAGGACTCTATTTTTCATGCAGAAGTTCAGACTCTTGCATTTCCAGTTTAAAAGGCCTTCAGTATTGCAGGGATGGGAAACACCTTGAAGCAACAGTCTAGATAATACTGGTGTACTTAATCAGGGGCAGCCATGCAGCCAAATGCAACAAAATCACAATCCGCACAACAGTGATATCTTCACAAGGTACAAAACGTTATAGCGATATCTTTACTGGGCCAACGAAAAAGCACACAATGCAACACGTCTTTGCCTGATGAAGAAGCCGGGAAGGTTTCAAAAACATGTGCGATGTATTTGGGGTTTCTTACTTGGTCCAATAAAGTCATCACTGTTTTTTGAGTTTGGGCTTTTGTTGTACTATACTGGTCTACATTGTCTTTTTCCGTATAAGGCTGGGTAAGAAACCAGAAAGGTTACTCCTAGAATCCCTCCGCTAACATGAGAGGCAAAGTCCAAATGTCCCAGTATGAGACTCATAGCCCCCAAATGTTATTTTTTCCAAGCTCGATGACAACGATGGTGATGATTTTCTTATATCTCACCTTTGTACCAATATAGAGACTCAAGGTGACTCAAGGTAATAAGAAACTACCTTATATAGAGACAGAACTTTTCTCCAGCCTCTTCAGATACAATCATACAGTTCAGCAGGGCTTGCACCAGCACTAGGCACCTTTGGGCAGATGGCAAAGCCCCAACACACTGTGAGGTACCCGATGTACCTATTATTGCCCTCTCTGGTGTAATGCTCTGAGAAGCACCAGTCTTGCTGCAATTTACGTTTCCCACAATGTTCCTGATACAGGGTCATTCAGAGGCATTGTGAGAAAGCAGGGCATGTACTCAGCCAGTCAGTGCTGGCCATGATGGCTGGTAAGCCCTGAGGGTGATAGGCATAGAGGAGAGGGGCTACATTTTGCAAAAAAAGGAGCTAGTTGTTCTGATTTGAAATCATGAATTTGAATTGGTATATGAGCTCTCACGAATCTATTTGGAATGGTTTCGTAGTGTTGTGTTTTAACTGTGGGTTTGTGTGTTTTTAATTGTGTTTTGTATTTTAACATGCTGCACCCTGCCTTGAGCCTTAAGGAGAGGTGGGAAGGAAATAAAAATTATTATTATTAGGAGCAGTAGTAGTATTGGGCAAAAGGGGTGACTAGGATAGTTATGGTTTCAAAAAGCAAGGGTTTGATTTTTTTTTCAGCTCTCAAAAGTACCTAAAATATTACTATCTAACTACTTGTTGTTATTTAAAAAAAACACTGGATGCTGAATGCTAGCCTATGATGTAAAGCAGCCCTCTCAACTACTATCCATTTTGTTGTCTCAACATCTGCAGCAAAGTACAAGGTGCAGCAGAAACTAGCATCTGAATCAAAGAGTATTCTTTCTTCAATTTTTGGAGAAGCCAAGTCCCCATAATCATAAAAAGGAACTGGGGGGGGGGTTTATACTACAAAGTCTAAAAATAGTGTAGCCTAGTGGTTTGAGTGTTAAACTGTGACTCTGGAGGCCATTGTGCAATTCCTCACTCGGCCATGAAATCCACTGGGTGGCCTTGGACAGATCACATACTCTCAGCCTCAGAGGAAGGCCAAGGCAAACCTCCTCCTCACCTAGAAATTAGGGTCACCTTTGGGTCGCCATTATCCAACATGTTTGCAATATGATCCCTAGTGCCTCTTCCTGTCCTGAACACACAATGACACATTAGCAATTTTATTACTTCAATAATTTAATTACTTCAAAGCTGTATCCGTAAGAAAATGGGTAAAGGTTTGTATGAGTCAAAGAGGAAGAGATGGAAGAGGAAAAACACCCAGTTGGAAGCTGTTCTTGATTTGGTGGACACTTTGCATCTCCTTGGCTGAAAGTAAAGATACTCAATTTGTTCAATGTGAGGGACCACAACTGAGATTATTCTTATTATTTATTTAAAGATTTTTTTGTTCAAATTGATTGAAATCAGAGGTAGGATTCATACCCCCCTCCAGATGTTGTTGAATGGCAACTCCCAGGTTCCTTGCCATTGGCTCTGCAGGCTAAGACTGCTGGGACTTGCATCTCAAGAACATTTGTGGGGCTTCACAAGTCCTTCTCCTGATTTCAAACATGCTGTACTATGAGCAAAAGTTCTATCCCTTCCCCTACTCATGCCACATGAGATAGTCAATCCTATCAATAAATTTTGGTCTAGCTATTTCACAATGAAAGCTAGCTTTCAACCTCTTTTGTTCAACAGTCTTATCAGTAGGTCATTGCTGGCCAATAAAGGAATACATCATATTGGAAGATGAGCAGGCATATAAACAACTGACATAGGAGTTTATCATATGATGGAATTTGGGCGTATAATACAATGACAATCCGAACGCAATCATGGGGTTTCACGTAATTGTGTATTAAAGTATCTCATGCAATTTTGGGCAATGTGAGGAGTCATTTTTTGGAAATGGGAAGTCATTCTGAACGCATTCCGAATGCAATTAGAATTCACATAAATTCACTAAATATGTGAATTCAAATTTGCTCCATTTGAAATAGAGAGAAATTCCTCCCATGTGATAAACTCCATTGTGGATGAACTTATATGTTTCTCTGTTGTTAAATGTATTAGTGATGGTAGAGTAGATGTGGGAACACGGTTAGCATACAAGGGTTTCAGGTTGTGTATCTCTGTTGCAAGGTCTGTTATCACAGACTGAGTCTTCCTTAATTTTGTGTTTACATTTGGGTCCAATGTCCAAGATACCTCGTGTACATATATACAAATATAGGTAGTTCAAATTCCAAAAAAATAAAAAAATAAAAATCTCCAAATCCCAAACACTTCTGGTCCCAAGCATTTTGTATAAAGGAGACTGCACCTATACGTGTAAGTAGCCTTGTAGAGATGGGCAGCTGTCTGTAAACAAGTATAGGCCAACCTCATAAGGTTCAGAATGGATCATTAATGTCAATGGAGTTTATCATACGATGGAATTTGGGGGTATAATGCAATGGCAATCCGAACGCAATCATGGGGTTTCACGATACTGTGAATGAGTGTATCTCACGCAATTTCGGGCAATGGGGGGGGGGGTCATTTTTGGGAAATGGGAAGTCATTCTGAATGCAATCACATCTCACGGAAATTTTCTAGACTAGCGAATGTACATAATTGCGAATTGGCTCAATTCGCAATTGAGAGAAATTCCTCCCATGTGATAAACTCCAATGAGATGTATGTATGGTTTCAGTTGGGAACAGTAGGGAGCAGAGGAAGCCACAGTCACTTTTCATTTTCTTTTCTAGTCTTATCCTTTTTGAAGATGACAGTTGGCCCTCCATATTTGTAGCTTTGGCTTTTACAGATCTGATTATTCACAAATTTGATAAATATGTTCTGTCTAGGAATCTCTTGGTCCTTCATTGCAACACTACAGCTAATATTCTGAGGATTACAGATAGAACAGAATAGAACTGTGAGTCTCCACATTAATAAAGCAAAGAGCTCCCTAAATTTGGAGGAGGCACCCCCTGCACCAATTGTAAGCTTCCTATGCCTCCAGATGTTTTCAGATTACAGTTTCCATAATGTTTCTTCATAGGCCATGCTGCTTGAAGCTGCTGGGAGTTAAAGTCCAACGTCCGGAAGGCCACAGGTTCCTCACCTCTAATATAGGACTTAGGTTTTATTTGCTTATTTATTTCTCAGCCACTTTTATATGCTGCCTTTCCCCCAATGAGTTCAAGGTATCTCACATGGACTTTGTTCTTTCTACCACAGTCAGGATGACCATGTGTCCTGGCCACAATGGAGAACAACACATCTCAAAATGGAGGGCATTCAAGACAAGTGGCGGACATGATTGAAGAAAATCTAAAAACGCTCATAGAAATGTAAATTCATGCTCAAATTGGAGGCCATTTTGGAATTGCTCCTGGACAAAAGGTTGGAATGTAGGACGTGTCCTGAAAAAGGAGGACCTCTGGTCACCCTGGCCACAATCTTATTAGTTAGGCCATAGCGAGACAGAATGACTGACCAGGACATCCCATGACTTCCACAATTCAGCAGAGACTTGATCATGGATGTTCCAAGTCTCAGTCTAAGCATGGCGCTACAATGAGTGATGAGCCAAATGTGATCTTCTCACAGCATCTTGGATGGAAAACCTCAGCATGAAAGCTGGCATTTTCTATACCCACAAAGTCATACAGCAAATTCTACACTTGGTGAAGTCAAAGGCTTTCATGGCCAGCATCCATAGTTTTTTGTGGTTTTTTGGGGCTCTGTGGCCATGTTCTAGAAGAGTTTATTCCTGACATTTCAACAGCATCTGTATCTGGCATCTTCAGAGAATGATCTGAAGATGCCATCCACAGATGCTGGTGAACTGTCAGGAATAAACTCTTCTAGAATATGGCCACAGAGCCCCCCCAAAAACCCACAAAAAGCTACACGGTGTTTCAGAGCGCAGTGGAAATTTTGAAAAGATGGTCCATCTTTGCTTGCTGGGTAGTCAGTTCCTGGCTTAAAGGTGTCAAGTGCTGATTGAAACTTACAATAGTAATCCTTATACTTTGCCTCCAACATCTGGTATTCACAAGGGCCGGTTGCATCTGAATGTGGAAGCAACATTCCTAGCTGATGTAATAGTTATACGGGTTTATCACAAAAATCTTCCAGGAAAGGTGCACTCCACCAGCAATTGAAATGCAAAGCAGGAACAGGAGAGACACTAGGTTGTGTGATAGGTATCTGCCAAAGACCCTATTATCCTACTATAACTGCACTTGATGAGCCTCATGTCTTAAACTAGAGCAAATAAAAATGGAATGGCCTTCTGAATCCTGGCAACATGCTGAAATACAGACATATGTCGAGACCATCTAAGCTTGCATTCTCTTGCTCAGTGTCCCATTGCTATTGAAGACCCAACTGCCTGTCCAGTCTGTGGCCATGGAATGGGGATGCAGGCACCACTTTGCTTCCAATAGTACAGTGTTTTGGACCCTTTTTCTCTTTAACATGAACAAGTATTTATTTGTTCAAAAGGTGATTGTGATTATGAACAGTGTAGCTTTTCCTATGGATTAGTAAAGGATGAAGAACCTTGGGCTTGCTAGATGTTTTTGGACTTCAGCTCCCAGAAGCTCTGGCCAGCATGGTTAATGGTAAAGCGTTGGAGTTTATCATACGACGGAAGTTGGGGGCATAATGCAATGGTAATCCGAACGCAATCATGGGGTTTCACGTTGTTGCGAATGAGTGTATTTCACGCAGTTTCGGGCAATGGTAAGTCATTCCAAACGCAAGCATGGGGTTTCATGTAATTGCATATTAGAGTATCTCATGCAATTTCAGGCAATGGGGGGGGTCATTTTTGGGAAATGGGAAGTCATTCTGAACGCATTACGAATGCAATCAGATTTCACATAAATTTGCTAAACTAGCGGATTCACGTAATTGCGAATTGGCTCCATTCACAATTGAGAGAAATTCCTCCCATGTGATAAACTCCATTGTGGGAATTGTAGCTCCAAGGACCTGGAGGGCCAAATGTCCCCCAGCTCTGGGTTGTTGCTGTTAACTGCCATCAAGGTGACTTTGATTTATGGCAATCGTATAACTGAGAGACCTCCAAGTCACCCTATCATCAATATACATAGGGCTATGGCTTCATTGATTGAGTTTTTCCATCTGGAATGTGGTTTTCCTCTTTTTCTACTGCTTTCTGCCTTCTCAAATGTTATTGACTTTTCTAATAAGTCATGACTTCTCATAATATGTCCAAAATATATCAGTGTCAGTTTAGTCTTTAGTTTAGCACTTTCTTCTGTGACTTTCTTCAGTATTCATTTCAAGTCTTCATTATTTTCTGCTAGTAAGTGTGTTGTCATTTTTATATCTTAAACTGCTGGTGTTCCTTCCTCCAGTGTTCACACTCATCTCTGAGTCTGCTTTATGTATATGTTCAACATACAAGTTAAACAGATATGTTGAGAAGATGTGGCCTTATCTGACCCCCTTGCCAACTTTGCTATAAACTATAAGGTACAGACTGATTTTCTTTGTAAATTCTTTGGTGCACTCCATTATCCAACATGTTTGCAATATGATCCCTAGTGCCTCTTCCTTTCCTGAACCCAGCCTGGACATCTGGTATTTCTTGCTCCCATTTATGGTAAAAGTCTTTGTTTGCATGGAAAATTAATGCAATGGTCCTGTGACTACTTGCAATCTCTGGTGTACCTTTTCTTGGAGACTGGAATATATATTGAGCATTTCTAGTCTGTGGGCTGTTCCTTTGTTTTCTAGATTTGTTGAAAGATTATACTCAGAACTAGAATAGATTCTGTGTCTGTAGCTTGAAGCAACTCTATTGGTATGACATCTGTTCCTGATCATGTATTTCTCCCAAGTGCAGCTTCCACTTCACTTTAAAATTGCAGGTTCATCTTCAAATGGTTTTACCTTGAATTAACCTGTCATCCTTTCATCTCTTTTATATAGTTCTTCCGTGTATTGTTTCCATCGCCTTTTAATTTTTACTCGGTCATGTAATGTGTTCCCCTGCTGGTCATAAAGCATCCCCACTCTTGGTTTAAAGTCTGGATCAGGCAATACTAAATGGAAATGCAACGCATAAGAATAAAAGGTTGGATTTTGATATTATCGCTCCTCTAAAGCAAGTGGTATTTTAAAAGACAAGTTGCTGAACAATTTGAATTCTTCCCTAGAAGAACAGGGCAACAAGTACATATTGATAGCAGTTCAGCAGCAGAGCAAATATTTTGCATGACAAGGGTCCAGGGTTCAGTCCTCAGCATCTCCAAATAGGGTGGGGAAGATCTTGCTCTAATAACTTGGAGAGCAACTATAAATCAGTTTAGAATAGGGTAAAGAAACATTCATCTTGCAGGACCTGTCCTGTCTTGTTTTGTTTAAAATAATAATAATAATAATAATAATAATAATAAAATGGTGACCCCAAGATCCAACAACCTAAATCAGCAGGGACCTAAATCAAACTGTTATACTCAGCTAGAGTAGATTCCTGAATAAATGGCATGTTGATTTATCAAATTCCCATTGATTTAATGTGTCTAGTTGGGAATAATAAGCAGATTTAGGTAACACGATTAAGGAATTCTGAGCCAAGGAATGCGTTTAGAGTACTAGAACTGAATGAGGTTGGCAGTCCTTCTGAACAAAACTCCTTTCCTGCATAACCCAGCCAGCAAAAGTATTGGTGAGAGCAAGCGTGGTTTGAGCACTGGACTACGACTCTGGAAAACAGGGTTCAAATCTCTGCTTTGCCATGGAAACCCACTGGGTGATCTTGAGCAAGTCACACTCTCCCAGCCTCAGAGGATGGTCATGGCAAAGCCCCTCTGAACAAATCTTGCCCTGTGATAGATTCGCTTTAGGGTGGCCAAAAGTAAAAAATGACTTAAAGGCAGACAACAACAGCAGCAATTCTGCAAAAATTATCCAGGTGGAGGAGACATTATTTGATGCCTTCTCTGGCTTGCCCAGAGTAGCATGAGTAGTACAACTTCTTTTGCCCTCCTCCTACTGTATGTGTTCTCCTTTGGCAGAGCAATGCTTTCCCTCCTTATATTCATGTCCTATGCTAGTGTCCACCCAGGGCATGGTTGGGTGGGGGATTGAGGACTGCCATAAAAAGATTTGGAGAAGACCAGCAAACTTGTCTCTGTTTTCTAGGGAGATGGAGAAAAAGAAATCTTCAAGGAAATGTATTCTGAGAAATTTCCATTCAGCTCTAGCTAAAACACGTTCTAGGAGTTGCTTTTTAGGTAATTTGACATCCTGAATTTAATACAATCTTAATCTAGTAATCAAGGTGACCATCCTGCAGAAAATGCTATCCAGATATATGTTTAATGAGGGCAACATTTGCCATCAAATTGCCTATAGGGGTATACAGTATTAGTATTTTGTTGTTGTGCATCTTCAGGTCGGTTCCAATTTATAGCAACCCTAAGGTGAACCTGAGAACCAGTGTAGCATAGTGGTTTGAGTGTTGGACTAGGATTCTGGTAGGCCAAGGTTTAATTCCCAGTCTGGCCTTGAAACCCACTGGGTGACCTTGGGCAAGGCACATTCTCTCAGCCTCAGTGGAAGGCAATGGCAAATCTCCTCTGAACAAACCATGCCAAGAAAACCCCATGAAAGATTCGTCGCCATAAGTTGGAAGTGACTTGAAGGTATACCACCACCTCAATAACAAAGGCAAAACTACCACAGAGTTTTCTTGGCAAGATTTGTTCAGAGGAGGCTTGCCATTGCCTTCCCCTGAGGCTGAGAGAGTGTGATTTGCCCAAAGTCACCCAGTGGACTTCCATGGCCAAGTGGGGATTCGAACCTTGGTGCCCAGAGTCCTAGTCCAACCACTACGCCATGCTGACTCCCTGACAGTGTTTGAAATGTATTTTCTTCCACCTCCCCACTTTTTTTTCTGCTTCTAGGTTGTTGTTTTTTTTGGTGTGTGTGTGTTTTGAAAGGCTATTGCAACTTGCTCACATCTGGTGTTAGTTGTAGGATTGCCTCCTGAGTGTTTGCGCAAGAGGCATTGACCACGGCTGCCTATGGATCGGATGTTAGAACTTAACTGCATTCCTTGGGATGGTGGAGTTGTGATGATGAGCATCCTGGAGTAATTTGTCTGCCACATGGGGATGTTGCTGGCCTGCCTGCCTGCCTGCCTGCCTGCCGCTGGCTGGAGAAAGGATGCTGCTGGGTTCAGAGCAGGTCTCAGAATCCTGGGACAGAGCTATAAACCCAGGGCAGGTTGCTTGAACAAAGCCTGGGAGCTTAAAGGAGGGAGCTCCAGCCTCCCCACCTCTGACCGGAGCTCTCTGGGTGGCCCATGGGCAACTTCCATTTTTTCCAGCCTCAGTTTGCCCATCCGCAGGGGTAAAACACTGTGAACCCGCATGATGTAGTGGTTTGAGGTTCGGCTATGGACCTTATCAGACATTGGAAATTGGAAGTATAATCCAATGGCAATCCGAACACAATCATGGGGTTTCATGTTATTACGAATTAAAGTATCTCACGCAATTTCGGGCAAAAAGGAAGTCATTCCGAACGCAATCATGGGTTTTATGTTATTGCGTATTAAAGCATCTCATGCAATTTTGGGCAATGGGCAGTCATTTTCGGGTAACGGGAAGTCATTCTGAATGCATTCTGAATGCAATTGGAATTCACATAAATTCGCTAAACCAATAAATTCAGGCGAATTCGAATTGGCTCCAATTGGCTCCATTCGCAATAAAGAGAACTTCCTCTCGTCTGATAAGGTCCTATGACTCTGAAGACCTGGGTTCAAATGCCACCTAAACTCACTGGGTGACCCTGGGCAAGTCACATTCTCTCAGCCCTCAAGGATGGCCATGACAACAACGGGGGTGGGGGGATATAAACCAAGCACTGTTGTTAGATGAAGGATGAGTGTGGAGATTCCTAGAAAAATGCAAGGAACTCTTAATGCAGTTTGGCACCACTTTAACCATCATGATTCCATCCTACAGAATCTTGGGATTGGTAGTTGGTGAAGCACCTGCACTCTTTGGCAGAAAAGGCTAATAAGGTCTTGTACAAATCCCAGGATTGCATAGGATGGAGCCAGTGGGGCCTAGTGGTTTGAGTGTTGGACTGTGACTCTGGAGACCAGGGTTGCAATCCCAGCTTGGCTATGAAACAGATCTTTGGTGAGTCAAACTCTCTCAGCCTCTGCTTCCAGTTACTCTGCTTCTAAATTAAGATTTTACTGTTTAATAATGAGAGGCTGGGGATGCCAGGGTCCCAGATGTGCTAGCTTTCCAACCGAGGAAAGTATTACTTCTCCGCATCCGTTTTCAGGAAATGTGCCCCTCTCTGAGGCACTCACAGACTGGGTGATACTAGGCAAGTCACACTCTCTCAGCCTCAGTGAATGCCAACGGTAACCACCACCATCCCTTGCCAACAAAATACCATGATAAGTTTGCCTTGATAGATTTGCCCTGTTAGCTTCACCTGGCTTGCCCATGGAAACTCAGTGCCTAACCTTGGTTGGGTCACACTATCTTAGCCTCAGTGGCAAACCTGCTCTGAAGAATAGGTTAGTCATAGCTAATAGCTCATGATAGGTTCGCCTTAGGGTTGCCATAACTCTGAGAGGACTTGAAGGCACACAACAACAACCAACAGGCATGGAAAGTGGTGCCAAACAGCATTATGTCTGCATCTGGAAAAATCTGATTTTTTTAAATAATGAGTCACTGGGGATGCCAGTGTCCTAGGTGTGCAAGCTTTCCAACAGAGAAAAGGAACATTTCTCCCTCACATCCCTTTTTTTTCTTAAAGGAAATGTGCCCTTCTCTGAGGCTGTCCCATACTGGGTGATCCTGGGCAAGTCACACTCTCTCAACCTCAGAAAAGACACTTGCCAAGAAGACCCCAGGACTCCTTGGGGTCTCCAGAAGTGTGAAACGACTTGAAGACCCCCAACACCCCCTATAACCCCTGCCCTGTCATTTCTCTCTTTCTCTTTCCAGAGTTGGTGTTACCTTACCTATGAACCCTAGCTTTTGCTGGAGGCCAAAATTAAAAATTTAAAAAAAAAAAAACCTCCCCCAGGTGACCCCTCCTTTTTCAATTTCCTAGAACCTCCAAGAACCCAACAGCCTGTGAAGCCAAAAAGGAAAAAAAGAAAGAAAGAAAGAAAGAAAGAAAAAAGGTGGTGGGGGAGGAAAGAAAGAGATCCCCTGTCTTCCTTTGCCTTTCCAAACCAGCTGAGAAGGCAGCAGTGCTTGATCTCCCCCCAATCTTTGCACACACACCCCTTCCCTTCCCAAAATCCAATGGAGAGGGAAAAGAAGGGGGAACCCCACTTTCTTTTCTGCCTTCACCCCTCCTTGGGGTCCCTTCTCCCTTCCCTGGCCTCCTTCCTCTGGTAGAAACAGAAACAAGATCTGCAACTGGAGTCATTGTAGGGTTAAATGGGGAGCCACCGAGAATACAGATGATCCTCAGCTGTGTAGGTAGAGCTGTGATCAACTTTGGAGCCTTCAAAAGGCTGGCTTTAGGGGTGAGTCCTCTTCCTTCTTTTACTCCCTCTTTTTTTATTCTGTTGTGTGACTTGTTTCCACACAGTTTGCTATTTTGTCGCTGGGCCATGGTGACTCTGGTTTAGTTTTGTATCCTTTGCATGTAAAGAGTTTGGCACACTTTTTTGGGTTGCATACATTGTTTCTCAACGCTTGGAAACAAATGCAGAGAAAGGTACCTTTTTTGTGGTTTGGGGGTCTTTTTAGATGCATTGTTTCAATGGGATTGCCTTTCAGGGAGAAAGAGAAAAGAAAGGGAGGTGGTCTCCCTTTTTGAAAAAAAAAGAAAGTGCCCAAGAGAGAGGCTCTCCAAGGAGGCAAAGCAAAGCAAAGCAAGGCGCACTTGGGCTCCTTTTTTGCGCACACCTCCCTGGCTGGGATTAAAGGGCTGGCAATCTGCTTCTCATTTCCTCGGGGAGACCAGGGCCCCCCCTTTCTGTTCCCCCCCTCCGATCCCCCTCTTTGGGTTTATTAAAACCTTTTTCCCCCCTCCCTCCAAAGGCAGCAGCAGCAGCATCCCAGCCCCGCGCGCGCAAAGAGTGCGCTTTGCTCCTTGCTGCTGCCAGCCGCCTCCTTCTTTTCTCCAAAAAAGCCAAGGCAAAAACCCTGTGGATCTGGCAGGGAAAAGAAAGGGGCAAGGCTGGGAAGGGCTGGAGCTCCTCTCTGGAGGAGGAGGAGGAGGAAGAAGAAGAGGAGGAGGAAAGAGTTGGGGTTTTATTTCTCCCACACTTTTCCCTTTGCAAAAAGCCTCCTCCAACTTGATTTTTTTTTTGTCTTCTTCCCTTGCTCCCTCCAGCCAAGGCGATCTGGGATTTACTTTCCTTTCCTTTTTGACATCTCTCCGGCTGGATCTTTGGAAGTGGGACTCTGGCAACCTGTTCGCAGTAAGTCTTCTCCCTTTTTTTCTCCCCTTCTCTCTTCCAAGGCTTTCATGGACATGAAAAACCTAGTGCCACTTTCTTCCCCCCCTCATTCCTTCCTCCTTGCTTGCTTTCTAACTCTGGGCATGGTTTTTTTTTTTTGAGTGAAGTCAGCTCATGGTGCCAACATCTTTCTTTCAGTGAGTCTCAAAGGTGCTACAAGATCTCTCTATAGACTGATTCCACAAACTAACAAGGCTTTAGCTTTGAATCCTTTCTGTGAATCCCAAAGGTGCTACAAAGATCTCTCTACGTACTGACTCCACAGACTAACAGAGCTATAGATTTGCATTCTTTCTTTCTGTGAGTCTCAAAGGTAATACAAGGTCTCTCTACCTACTGATTCGACAGACTAACAGGGCTATATCTTTGCATTTTTTCAGGGAGTCTCAAAGGGGCTACAAGGTTTCTCTACCTACTGACTCCACAGACTAAGAGGGCTATAGCTTTGAATCCTTTCAGTTACTCTCAAAGGTGCTACAAGATCTCTCTACAGACCGATCCCACAGACTAACACGGCTATGTCTTTGGTTTCTGTTTTTCCTTTGCATGGGTTGAACATCTGATTTCACACGCGCGCACACACACACTGCTATTTCTGCTTCCTCCAAGTGAAAGAGTATTTAAGAAGATTTTCTTTAAAATGACTTTCCAGTCCCCCCTCCAACTCCTTGGCTCTCTTGTTTCTTTCCCTCTCCCCACTGGCTTTCCCTTTCCTTATTTCCTGTTTAATCCTTTCATAGCTTCATCTTGGAATGTCAGTTAAAAGGCACACGTTTCAAGACACTTTCCATGGTATAAAGCCTGCCATAACTCTTACCGATTGTGCCAAGGGATTTCAGAGGACCTCTGAGATCCCTTTGCACAATGATCCTCCAGACTAATGATCCTCCAGACTAGTAGGGCTACTATGTCTTTGAATTTCACCAACTGTGTGTAGAGAGATCATTTGAGGAAGTAGACTTGCTCATGCTGCCAACTTCTTTCTTTCAGTGAGTCTCAAAGGTACTACCAGATCTCTCTACATACTGATACTACAGACTAACACAGCTGTATCTTTGCATTTGACCTACTCTATGTGTGTGTGTGTGTGAGAGAGAGAGAGAGAGAGAGAGAGAGAAATAGTGTGTGTGTGTGTGTGTTATTGTGTAACAGACAGGCACTTATAAGCATGTTGTCTTTTAAAATAAATGCTCTGCTGTACAGTTTTGATAGGCGGTTTTTCTGCCAGGTGGCCAGGTGCTTTAAGATGGTTGGATCAACAACTTGATCCTGAAATAAGTCTGGAGGAAGCCAGGAAGAAAAAAAGCAGGATGGATATGTGTTCAAAAGAAGAGCTTCCAGTGGGTGGGAGATAGGACCTTTCCTGGCTTTTGGTAGCCACAGGCAGACACAGGAGATGCTCAGGACTAGAGATGAGTTGCTCTTTCGAGGGTGCCGAGGTCTTTGCAGATGGTGAAAGTGTGCACATGCATGCACACACCATCTTGCTCTCGCGCACTTTCTGTTCTTGACTGCATGTGTGAAATTTGCAGCAGGGACACCAGATGGAAAGGTTGCTCCTGGCACTCATGAGTCTGAAATAAAAGAAATGAGCAATCCAGCGAGAGCGTTCTCTGCCCTGTTGAGGGGAAGGGGGCTTGCAGTAGACTAGAGCACAGGTGGATTTGGGGACAAACTCCAGCCATTTCTCCTGCAGACGGACCTGACGGCTGCACCCAATAATAGACACCCCTTGGATCTGAACAATAGACACCCCCTTATTCCTCCAACAGAGTAGACAATCCAGACAATTGAGAGAGCATTTTTCTCTAGTAGGTGGTTGTCCTTATTCAGCGCTCTGGAGGCTGTCACTTTTGTCTGCATCCTTAACAACTGGGTGCAGTGCAACGTGGAACATCTGGGTCTTCCAACAAACAGTGGTGTCCCTATGCTTGGTGTCACCCATTGCAGGGGGGCAGGAGGGGAGCCTCACTTGCCTGACCCCAGAAATTTCTGCTTGGGATGATGATGTTGCAGCTTCCAGTGTCCATTTGGGATCCGACATGCCAAGGTCACTACTGTGGTGGTGATGCTGTGGCTTCAGGTGGCTGTTTGGGGTCCCAGATGGCTGCAAGTGAGAAAACGACACAGCCCTCTCGCTTGCTTGCTTGCCCAATGGCCACACCAGCCCAGTGCGGTCCGCATCCCCCACACTCCCCTAGTGACACCACTAAGGAGTTTATCATACAATGGAATTTGGGGTTATAATGCAATGGCAATCTGAACACAATCATAGGGTTTCACGTAATCACATATGAGTGTATCTCACGCAATTTCGGGCAACGGGAAGTCATTCCGAACGCAATCATAGGTTTTACGTTAATGAGTATAAGAGTATCTCATGCAATTTCGGGCAATGGGGGGGGGTTCATTTTCAGGAAATGGGAAGTCATTCTGAACACATTCCGAATGCAATTAGATTTCACGTAAATTCAGTAAACTAGCAAATTTACATGAATTCGAATTGGCTCAATTCGAAATTGGGAGAAATTCCTCCCGTGTGATAAACTCATTGGTTTCCCAGGAAGGCAGATGCTTCTCCATCTTCTTCCCTTCGCATATTCCTTGAACTACAGCTCCTGTTATCCCCAGCCAGCTAGGCTGTTTGACATATGGGGCAGAGATGAAGGGAGTTGTCAGCTTGTCTATTTGGGAGGTGTGGGATGGGGATGTCTATGCTGAGGGTTGGATTCAGTCACATGCATGCATCCTGGTGTATAGTATGTGCTTCATAGTTGATTAAAGATTTGATCAGTGGCTACTGAATTCTTTCCACCTCCGCAGCTTAGCTCTTACGAGATTTTTAGTCTTTATTGCCAGGCAAGGTAAAACACTGATACAATAAGAGTTCTCTGACATTTGTATTTTGATCCAAGAAAGTTCACACACATACACATGCATGGTTAGCACAGGGTCATCTTCTGAAGTTGTGGCCTCTTGATGGGGGGAAAAAAAGACCCCCTACTATAAAGTCTTGATGTAAGGGGTTTTTCCTTAAAAAGTGTGGCAGTTCCAAAGGGTCACAGAATTATAAGGGGATACAGAGCATAAATCCCTGCCGATGAAGAAAAACACTTCTGCAACCTCCTTGAGAGGTAGTCCCCAGCCTTCTCCTAAAAAGCCACTAGCTTCTGCTGTCAAACATACCATCAGGATGTTTTTCCTAATGCTTTGCCAAAAACTTCTTTCTTTGAATTGGATCTAGTCCTACCCTGTGGAGCAAAAGAAAAGGCATTTTCTCCATACATTTGCTCCATCTGCTGTGTGTGAACCTTGCAAAGAGCTGAAGATGGCTATTCTGTTGCTTTCTTACTGTTTCTTCCAGGGAAACTTATCAAATTCCTCAGCTTTTCCTCTGAGGACATAAAAGAACCTATTTCCCTATGCTGCCTTCTCACCAACAACATTTGATAGTCAGCTTGGAAAAGTTACATTTTGGACTACATGTCCCAGAATCCCCCAGAAAGCATGGCGAGGGAGGGTTGAAGAGAGATCCAAGACATTTTGCTTCCTTGGCTCTAAGGCAATAGGGAACTTATTCATTTATAGAAGCCAGCTGGACAGTTCAGTTTTCCATTTTCTTACAACTCGTCTGATGAGAGCGTGTTCTGGGATGTATTCAGTATCACAACTTTTCGAAAGGTGGCATATTTACTTATATATTTGGCCTCAGAAAACCTCCATATGGTATTTCTATTTTATGGGCAGCGTAAACGAAGGAGAGAGAGAGAACAAGAGAGGAACTAATTTGTGCAGGAAGCAAGAATAGTGTCGTTGATGCAGTAGATTATTTATATATGGTTAATAATATATTTATTCCCCACCTTTCCTTCAATGAGTCAAAGGTGGTGTGGATGGCTGTCTTCCGCAGGTCATGCTGATATAGTGACTTACAGGGGACTTGAACCTGGAGCTTTCACATTTCTTTCTGCCATACTACATTATACCGGTACCACACAGTCTCTCTGGCTTGGTCTGCTGTGGGATGTAGGACTAGCTGGACCCTTTGGCACACACATGTGAATGCTAGATCTCTCTTTCTCTCTCTGGCTTGATGCATCTTAGGTCTTTCTGGTAGAGTTCCTTTGCGAGCTGATGCATAGTTTTACTTTTCCACTGTAACTGGAAGAAGCACTATTGTATCATTATACCTATTTTACAGATGAGATGCTGAAGTTGCTGTGCACAGTTACTTTGGGAGTAGGTCTCTCCTCCCTTCCGTCCCCAAAAAACTTCACTTTGTGGCTTACAGAGTTGCAATGATGAGGATTTTGTTTTTAGTATATTAATAGATTGTTCTGGTATTTCGGCATTAAATAGCATCATGTTTATCATTTGTTTTTGATTATATATGTCTGACGTTCTGCCCTTTAGTAAAATTGTTGTTGTGTGCCTTCAAGTCATTTCCAACTTATGGCAACCCTGGCAAGCTGCTTTGGAGGGGATTTGCCATTGCTATCCTTTGAGGCTGAGACAGTGTGACTTGCCCAGGGTCACCCAGTGAGTTTAAATGGCTGAATCGGGATTTGAACCCTAGTTTCCAGATTCATAGTCCAATGCTCAAATCGAACCATGCAGGCTAATAAACATTATTACATCTGAAGAAGTAATATGCATAAAAAGTTGTTCTGAGAGTATTCCACCTGCTCAGTATTTTATTTTATTTAGTAGTCTGTATTTGTTTCAAAGCTTTTTGCAGTCTGCATATCCATTTCACAACTGTCCATCTCTCTGGGAAACTGTGTGTGACTTCCACATGTATATGTTTTTTTTAATAACAAAGAAGGAGCGATTTCTCATAGTGTGGAAAAGGGATAAATGCATGTACATTGGTATATAAGCATGCACCTGCTTTCCTTTCACATCTGAAGTGATGATTGCAAAGATAACGGCGCTTCTGGGTGCGTGCAGATGGCATTTCTTTCTCCACTGAGCAATAGCAGAAAAATTCTCAAGACACCTGGGATTAAGGGCTGGATTTTCAGATCAGAGAGTTTGACATCACTGCAGGCTTGAGCTTCCAGCTGCAATTGTTCAACAATGGTGTGGCTTTTAGCACAAAGTAATGTAGCTCTGAAGCCATATGACTTTGGAGGCTCTATTCTATTCTATTTTTCATTACATTTGCACTTTGCTTTTCCTCCAGTGAACTCAAGGTGACATACATGGCTCCCCTCTCCTCTTCCACGAGAAGTCTGTGAAAAGTTAGGGTTTGGATTTCTTGGTTTTGTTAAGTCCCAGTTCAGCTCCCAAACCATGACACCATACTAGCTTCCAAGTCTATACTGGAGCAATTGGCAACCGAGGTCTAGTTTCTGGTAACTGTTAAAACAGGTGCCCTCATGGGATACATTTTTCTTTGTGTGTTCCTTTGCATCACCCTTGATACAACCGTCATTGTGCTGCTTTCTCATTGTACTGTAACCACTGCATATTTGCAAGCCCTTGAGTTTTGACTGGGGGTGTCCTGTTTTCCCCCTGTTTCAGTTTCTGGCGAGTGAACAATTGTGCCATGACAAAAGAAGATTCTTGTATGAAAATGAAAAAAGGCTTCCCAGGTCAGAGGTGGGTAGAACATTGATCAGGATCTACTGGTAGTTATCTAGGTGATGACTGTGTTTCCAAACTCATCCAAGTCCCGTGCTTAAGACTACAGCACTAAAATGACTCTACCCTCTAGCTTGAAATTATCCTACTGAAATGAAGAGAGCTTGTAGTACTAGGTTTGGATTATCTGAGGAAGCGCTGGAGTGTGGGTGGATAGTTATTTTTTAATATTATGGCTCAAAACTCTGGATTGGTGGAGCTGGGGACAGACTATATCTGGAAATCCTCAGGTTCCCTATTCCTGGTTTAAAGTGGAAAGGAAAAAGGGCTTTGAAAAGGAGTCAGGATCAGCTTTGGCTCCCTGACCAGAGTTAGCTTAGAGCGGGGACATTTCTAGAGGGGTGCCTACCACACTGGGTGACACCTCAACAGGGATGGTTGTTTTCTGGTGTGGAGTAGACTGGGATTCCTGGAGACTGAAGGTCCTGGGAAGGACCCAATCCATCTCTCTGGAGACAGCAAAGAAGCTGACTGCTGGCAAACTCCTGGAGCCATCTTCCATTGGTGAACGATGCCTGAGCCCCTTCAGGACTTAGAATCATAGAGTTGGAAGAGACCACAAGGGCCATCCAGTCCAACCCCCTGCCATGCAGGAACTCCCAATCAAAGCATCCCCGACAGATGGCCATCCAGCCTCTGCTTAAAGGCCTCCAAGGAAGGAGACTCCATTGTACTCCGAGGGAGTGTGATCCACTGTTGAATAGCCCTTACTGTCAGGAAGTTCCTCTTACTGTTGAGCTGGAATCTCTTTTCCTGCAATTTGCACCCATTGTTCCAGGTCCTAGTCTCTGGAGCAGCAGAAAACAAGCTTGCTTCCTTCTCAATATGACATCCCTTCAAATACTTAGAGGGCTATCATATCACCTCTTAACCTTCTCTTCTCCAGGCTAAACATTTTCAGTCGTTCTTCATAAAGCATGGCTTTCCAGACTCTTCACCATCTTAGTTGCTCTCCTTTGGACACGCTCCAGTTCCTCAACATCCTTTTTGAATTGTGGTGCCCAGAACTGGACACATTATTCCAGGTGGGGCCTGACCAAAGCAGAGTAGAGTGGCACTTTGCAAACAAAGTGGATAGACTGGAACAGTCTCTTTGGGTGCTCCATTTCATCTCTCAGTGGCAAGTAGGACTTTCTCTTCTATAGTAACCCAATCTACTCCTGAGCAACCACTCGCCCTGTATGATCAACAAGGATAAAACAACATGGTTTTGATCAAAATGAACCAACTTTGAATTTCAATTATGTACACTAGGAGGATGCAGCCCGCACCAAGTGACACCCCAGAAGATGTGACATCGGTCTGGTTTCCTCCTGCACCCCTTGCTGCCACTGAAAGTGGGACAATGCAGAGGCACCGGAGGAGAGGCCTGGGACCCCCTGCACCTCACTGCCACCACGTCTTCCTACACTTAAGTATGACAGTGGGGAAACATTGAGGGAGACGGCTGCGCCCCTTCAACCTAGCTGCCACTGTGTCATCCTACTCATGACTAGGAACAACGCAGAGGAACCGAGGGAGAGGGCAGGGCCTCCCTAGACCTCACTGCCACCACATCTTCCTACTCATAAGTAGGATGATGGGGACACATTGAGCACCTTCAACCTCGCTGCCACAGCACTGCCCTACTCACAAGTAGGACATAATGCAGAGGCACAGGGGAGATGGCACCTCACTCCCACCGCGTTGTCGTACTCATGGGTAGGATGGCACGGAGGCACTGAGAGAGAGCACTGGTCCCCCTTCCACCTCGCTGTCGCCGTGTCTTCCTACTCATGAGTAGGACAATGTAGAGGCACCAAAGGAGAAGGCCAGGCCTTCCTGCACCTCGCTACCACTGAATCTTCCTAGTCATAGGAAGAATGATGGGGAAACAAAGAGAGAGGGCCAGGCTGCCTTTGCTCATTTATTTATATCCCATATTTGTCCCAGCAGGCGATCCAAGGCAGTGCACAACATTTTAAAAGTACAATAAATTTAAAAATTAGTTAATATAAAAGTTATGGAGAGCCAGACTGGTGGTGCAGCATAGGACCTAAGATTCTGCAGATCAGGATTTGCTTCCATGCTCTGCCATGGAAAGCCAGTGACCTTAGGGGAATTGCACTCTCTCAGCCCCAGAAAACCTCATGTTTCTCGCAGGAATATGAATCTTCATCTGTTTCATTTAGGCGTGCAAGAATGAAGTGGCAAAAAACCACGAAGATTTCTGCACAGTTTTAAAGGACTATTCGTACTTTGGGGTGTCTTTCATGGATTTATTTTCTTTCCTTCTTTTTTGTGGAGAAATGCACATGCCTTTTTCTGGGCAGATTTGGTTTTTTTTGGGGGGGGGGGCACAAGAAGTAGTGTTTTTCCCTTGCAAAACATATGATTTCCTGTACAGAAAATGCATTTCCACAAACATTTTCCCTGTGCAAAAGAATTCCCCCCAAAGACACCCCAAAACACAAAGAAATTTATGGCTGTTTTTCTCTGCAGAGTTTCCCTAAGTGTTGGGACAGCCTCTTTTTTTTCTCACTAGGGAAATGAGTATTAGCAAATATTATTTTCGTGGCTTATTTCTGGCTTCCCAAGGTGCCACAGACAAGACTGAACATGGGTCTTGAATGACAGCCGTCTTGGAAAATCTTACAGGTGAAACGTTCAGAGAGTTTAGGCTGGCGTCAGGTATGGGAAGCCGTAAGGCCAACGCTGGCATTTGGGCCAACCTAATGTTAAGAGAAAGATGCAGCATCTGTGATGAGCGTGTCTTTGCTTTCACCAGGGTTGCTTTGGAAGCTATTTTGTAAGGGATTAAGAATCTGAATGGCTCTGATCATCGTCTGTGGAAGTCTTAACTTCAAAGGTGAATTTCCCGACCATCTAGGAAATGTGGCGTGTGTGTTTTTTCCATATGCCATTACCACACATCTGGATATGCTTCATTGCAGCGCACAAATTTAAGACCCAAATACTGCAGTCTTCGGGATTTTAAAATGCACATGTGCAGAGCAAGATGTTTGGTCTAGCTCTCTCTGGAGTAAATTGGCCCCTTATGCAAAGCCAAAGAGACAGCATTCATATTGCTGTTGGGGGATTCTGGGAGTTGCAGTCTATTTTTTTTTTGGTATGATATGCTAATTTAGAAATAATTCTTTTAATTTAAATTAAAATATACCATACATCTACCCACAGTGGGAAAACCTGTGACCATATGAAGGCGATTTATAACTTGTTGATCTGTAGGTAACTCATTCTGTTACTCTTGATGGACCAACTGCAAGATCTTGTTGTGCTTTCTTTTTATGGCCAGTTGTTACAAATAAAATTTAGACTGTGTAGACCATCAAATATTTTGTTACTGCTACAGGCTGAGTATTATCCAAAATGCTTGGGTTCAGCAATGTTTTGGATTCAGGAGTGTTCTGAATTTTGGAGGACTGGCATATATTCATGATGAGATACCTTGGAGATGTGGTCCAAGTCTAAACATGAAATTCATTTATGTTTCATATACACCTTATACAAATAGCCTGAAGGTAATTTGCTACACAACGGCCTGAAACAGATGGACCTGAAGAGGCGCCTGGGTGGCATCAGGGTTCGGGAGCGCACAGCATTCGGATGCTCCCGAACCCTACTACATAATGGCGCATACGTAATGCCGCCGCTGCCACTGCACAGCTTCCGCACTGAGCTGCACAGTTGCGGCGGCACAAAGGCACCAAATGGCGTCTTTTTACTTAATCGTGCCACAACTGCACACCTAAAAAGGAATGCTGTTTCCCCCCTCCTTTTTAGTGGCGCACCACAAAAAGAGGTGGTGCCAGACCGCCCTTTTTGGTAGGTCTGTACTGCCTCAACAGTTAAAATAATTTTGTGCATGAAACAAAATTCTAGCACAATGAATCATCAGAAAGCAAAGGTGTCACTATCTCAGCCATCCAGGGTTGGGAATGTGAGTGGGCCTTCCAGACACAGTTCCCATCAGCTCCTACCATCCTGGTCAATGGAGATAGCTGATGGGAATAGCAGTTCATTAACATCTGGAGCCCTAAAGTGGCTTTACTCCTTATATAGATAGTCCAAAGCTAGATGGATGCAAGGTAGGCAGAGAATGTGGGTTTGTTCAGGAAAGAGATTGAACATAGGGAATTATGTCCATACTTCACCTCCCAGTTTTGGAACTAGGGTAATGTGTGCATATAGTATATAGATGATGGATAATTTCCAGATGCTGCACTAGATACACGAGTAGTTATAAATACATGGTTTCTCTGTGACTATATTCTATATATTATAATTATAGCTGTCATGGAGGTATAGTGATAAGATATAGTGACTATCACCCTGGAGACCCAGGTTCGAATCCCTGCTTGGCAATGGAAACCCACTGTGTAACAAGTCATACTCTTACAGTCTCAGAGGATGGCAATAGCAATGAATCCTTTTCCCCCCTGAAGAAACTTGAAAGAAAACTACATGATTGGTTTGCCTTAGGGTTGCCGTCAGTTGGAAATGGCTTGAAGGCACACAATGACAGCAACAGTGACATTTAGTGAAACCAGAGCATGGAAATTTTACTTTTTTTGGACAAAAGCTACCAGACCACCCCAGCTCATGGCTAGCCTGGCTACTGTGTTATGATCATCTATCAGCCCAGTGCTGCAGTTTTATATAAATAAGGTTTTGAAATATGGGTGTTTAAAATATCCAAAACACTCATCCTAAGAGAGTAAATAGAGGCATAAAAGAAGAGCATATTTTAAAAATATTTTTATTTCTATCATGCCATTGAAAGGGCACAACACGATTAAAAGGAACAGAAACAACGGAAACGACCACAAAACGCAGCTGCTGATAACATTTTAAACACAAAGAGATCCTCCCGTTCAGACTGTTCGGTCCAAAGTAAATTTCAAAGTGCGACAGAGACCGAAGTTAGTTGGTTTTAAAAGAAAAATCTGTTGGCGCAATTTGCAAAACCGAAACAAGGAGCTTTTAGAAAGCAGATAGCTTTCATCTGGGCCGGGGCAGGGTGAAAAACAGGGCTTGTGCTGTAAGACGGCATGAAAAAAACAGCTGACAAACCCACACACAGCCACTCTGTGTGGGATCAGATCAGTGGTAATCAAGCTCTTCGCATACCAAGTACTGTTCTTAAGAACACGTGAGGCAGCCAAACAATGCAGCAGGAATGTGTGAAGGGGTTTAGGATGGCTAGGCCGGGATTAAAGTTTTGCAAAGCCGCTCGTTGCATACTATTAAACATTAATAAAAGGCTTAGGCTGGGAAGGCTGCTCCATTCCACATAACTCTTTTCACACTGTAGCCCGGCACAGGTCTCTTTTTGGTCGGACTTCACAAACTGGTCTAGCCAAAGCGCTTAGGTGTAAATTCTCTTTGCAAAGGCCTATCTTGCATCCAGACCCTCACTAGGGCTAATGTAGATCACGAAGGGAAGGGAAAGCCTCAGAGCTGACTCTACCGTTAGACAGAATGAGGTGGCTGTCCCAGGCAAGAGTGTCTGGATGGCAGGACAATGTAGGGATTTCTTAGTTCAGTCAGCCATCGGTATCCGCGGCTTCCTTGTCCACGGAGTCAGCCATGCAGGGCGTGAAACTATTCCCCAAAAATATAAAGTCCCGAAGGCAAATCTTGATTTTGGAATTTTATATAAGGGACACCATTTTACTACCTTGGTGTGTATTTAGTGGGACTTGAGCATGCATGGATTTTGGTATCCACAGGGGAACCAAACCCCAGCCGATACCAAGGGCCTGCTATCCTTTACATTTTTACTGCCAGGGAGAGAGGGAGACTTTTCTGGGATTCTCTGCCACAGGTGCCAGGATAAATTGACTCATTTGGGTAATACGTATTTTGACTTGAGCAGCAAGGTATGTGTGTTTGTGCACTCTCTCACACACACAAGCATGTGCACATGCCATTTACTGTTCCACCTTGAGTAGCAAAATCTCTTGGGTTAACCAGCTAAAACCTTGCATATTGTCTCATCAGGAGGCAATGGATCCACTCCTTGTTTTATTCTGAATTGAAAAGGAGGTATCCAAGGTACTAAACCATATCCTTAGAACAGGTTCATGTCCCTGGATATTTCTTTGGAAGCTTAGATGGAAACCTAGAGCAGATTTCCCATTCCACTGATACCAGTTCCACCAGCGTCATTCTCAGCACCTGTTTGTTTAATAGCTTCCAGCTTGTAGGAGGCTATCCTCCAGAGTAGTGCTCTTCCCTATCTGTATTTCCATACTTATGGAAAGATGGAAAGGATGGAATGAGGCTTTGTCTAAAGTGTATCTGCACACCGTTCTCCAGAAAGAAGAAACTTATTCCCCTAAGGAAGGACACAGTTTGCATAATACTGACATATGCTAATGTATATCATATATAAATAGAAATATAATATGTTTCACCTTATTGGGGAAAGCTGTGACCAGATGACTTATGTGCTGGCTGCAGAGCTTGAAAAAATTTGCTTTTTCAGTTTGAAGTATACCATATATACTCATGTACTGTATATGTCTAGAACTTTTGGTCAAAAAGTGACCCCCCAAGAAATGAGTTGGCTTATCTGTCGGTCAGTGTAAGTACTATACTTTAACTCTTATATAAAAAAGGAACCATCCCCCGGTAAAGGGCAAGAATATAATCTGTCCTGGAAGCATGGATTTCCCCTTTGGTCTCTCATCCATCCAGCCTTTAGTGTGACCACAAACAGTTATAACTGCTGACATTTTGTAGGTTTTTTGGCATTGTTTTCCTTTGCTTTGTTATTTAGATCCTTTGTTTTATGCCCCTAAGTTTTACTCTCGACTTATCCACGGGTCATATCAAAATCCATAATTTTGCCCCCCAAACCTACTGTCGATTTATACATGAGGTTGACTTATAGTCGAGTATGTATGGTATATGAATCAAAGAATGACTGGCAGAATGGTATGCTGTTATTGATTATTAAAATGGGTAAAATGGTATGCATATAAATACAAGGGAACATAGAATGAAAATTGACAAGCCAAAGACACACAGTTATATATGTATAATATGAAAGAAAATTATTTTGAAGAGGTGGAATGTGTGATGTAAGATGGATGCAGATATAATTTATCTTAATTTTGAAGGATGATCCAACAGAGATTGTATTATATTGACGGGGGCAAGGAGTCATAAATATTGCCAACAACAAAAAAAAAAAATTAAATGTTTGATATATGGTGATAATAACTGGTTAGTTTGTATTTTGTAAAAAGTAAAATAACACAAAGAAAAGGGGGGGAATGGTTTTTGGATTGCTTCCCCCAGAACTGCAATGTTACCACTGATGTCCAAGCTCCGGGCTGCTGAGTTTTCTCTCCAGGCATAACCTTTGCAGGGTTTGCTTCCTCTCCTTGCTTCTGGTTCTTTATCTTTAAATCGACATTGACTGGACAGCCTGTCCGATAAAGGACTAGCTTAGTAAAGTGGGACACTCAGCTACTTGTCAGTTTCTTGGTTAGGTGGATGGTGAGGAACCTGAGACAGAAACTTCTCCATCTTCTGGAACACGTTGTGGAATCTGCTTCCATGGGACGTTCTTCTTTGTTGTGTGTCTTCAAGTCATTTCCACCTTATGCCAACCCTAAGGTGAACCTATCACTGGGTTTTCTTGGCAAGATTTGTTTGAGGTTTGCCATTGCCTTCACCTGAGGCTGAGAAAGTGTGAGTCACCCAGTGGGTTTCCATGGCCAAGCTGGGAACTGAACCCTGGTCTCCAAAGTTGTAGTCCAACACTCAATCCACAACGTCACACCGGCTCCCATGAGACATACTAAGCAACTTATTTCAATGTAATTTAGCATCAGGCGGTGATGATCTTATTTAGCTGTATGTTGTACAAAAATTCATTTGGAGCCAGTTCATTTGTGGTTTTAATTCTGGCTGCTCTTCATTACTATCCTGCTGGGGATGTATTTGCTTGTTTTTAATTGTTTTGTTTTATAGCGTCTTTGACTGAGGGCCTCCCTAATGGCTCCATATGAGATGGAAGATGTGGGATGAAAATATTTTTATTAGACCCCAAAAATAAAGAAATGTACTACCTCCCCCCCCCCCCCAAAACAGGGACCAAATATGCATTTAACATATTTGTGTAGTGCAGATATCCTGACAGTCTCTTACTATTGGAAACTGAAAAACAGTTAAAATATTAAACAACAACAATGCAAAGTGATCTTGTAGCCCCTTGGAAACGAACTGTAGGAAAGAAGCTGTAGCATCAATTTTTGTAGACGTGGGCTTCTCCGCACTGCAGGAATAATCCAGGTTGACACCACTTTAACTGTCCACACTTTGGAATTCTGGGATTTGTAGTTTTGTGGGACATTTAGCCTTCTTTGCAGACTACAAACAACTACAAACTATTGTTCCCAGAATTCCATGGTATTGAACCATGGCAATTAAAGCATTGTCAGGATAGATTCTTCCTGAAGAGCGGATGCAGCCTTGGTCTACTTCCTCAGATGCATGGAGTGAACATCTGTACACAAAGGATTTTTATATTCAGACTGCATGAATAGCCATAGAAATGCAAACTTGTGGATATGGTGATGAGGTGACAAGTTTACTCTAGTTGCTCTAGTCATGTTATGTTACCAATAAAACGAAGAAATCTGCTTGTCATTCTGAAGATTTTACATAGCAGCAACCACACATCACTCTCCCTATAGTAGAGTATGTTTACCTCCAAGTAATGGAGTGCTATGAACACATTTTTATTCATTTGATGCCAGGTCTCTTGTTTCACACAACTAATGATCACCGTTGTGTTGGTGGAAATCGTGGTGGCCCAAAGTGTTCAATAGCTGGAACTGCTGCCGTATCTGTTCCATATGTTTAGTATGGGGTAAGAGACCTCCATGTCTTCTCTTGTGATGTTCTGTGAAGTTTCTGGGAGGGCTGGCATTGGGAGTATTCAGAAATATACTAGTTTATGCATTGTACTTTGACTTTTCTATTTTGATTTGGGAATATTTTGAAAGACAGTAGTTTCTGTCATTTGCATAACTCCCTCTTTGTTGCTGTTCTAACACCGGAATGCTTTACATAGCATAGGAATTATTTCATATATTCCATATGTTCTCCTTTAACAAAAAGCCGTTTCTATTGGGACTCCTAGCTATGATAAGTTGCAGCTCCGGTTTTCTCTCTTTTTTGTCTTTTTGGTAGGAGAGGAAAAATTGTGGCTTTCTGGAATCCTTTTGGATTCCATTTCACATCAGCTTCAGACAGTCAGAAATGATGAAATCTGTTGTCCAAAAACACTGTTTCCTCACCCCTACTTTGGGCTGATACCGTGTTGAAATGTTAGTGTGGCCTATTGGGTGACCATTCCTTCAGGTTTGATTTCTTCACATGGAAAAGCTTGTAGTGAAGTCTGTGTATCCTCTATAGTAAGATCCATTGAGTGTAAATACGACTGCAATATAAAGCGCACAGTGGGAGGCTGAGAGATCCTTGTCTTTCATGTACATGCCGATAAATGCATGTGCATGAGCGCTAAAGTGCCATGAAGGTTCCCTCATTCATTTACACACTGCAGCCACTGAAGTACATTTTATCTTGTTGATGTTGTATAATGGAGGACAGTGATGTTTTCCTAGCAAATATTTTTACCCTAAATCAGCAAATGATTTAGTTTTAAAATACTGGAATGCATGCTCTTGCAGAGAAAATGAATAGTGCGTGCAACAGCTCTGCATTTGCATGTGGGTATGGAGAGTACAACCTTGAATATGGCACCCATTTGTGTTCTGCTCTTCAGGAACGGTCCTATGTTTGGTGGATTGTTGTCTGGTCCGTGGGTGGGTTTTAATGAAGAATTTTAGGAAGTAGGGATATTCACTCAAAGTTAGCACATGAACCTGGCCTCCAGTTACCTGTTCTAAAGTCTTCCCTACAGTGGAGAGAGATATTGCACATTTATTTAAATGGTAGTATTGGACAAGATCCTGCATCAGTGAGATAAAGTATAACTTTTCAGGCACATAATTACATTGCAATGTATAAACCAGCATGATAGATTTGCCTTAGGGTTGCTGTAAGTCGTATGCAAACCTATATTTCATTTTTGTCCTGTTGTCGAGTCAACAGGATGTGAATGGGGAGGAATAAATCCAATGCACCAGGAATCAAAGCATTGGGGTGGGCCCACATTGTACAAAGCATATAAATCATATCTCAATGCACCATATATGGAGGTGTCTTTTGGCTTGGGATCCCAATGAGCAAAACCTGAATCAGGCGACCCTTGTTTCATGACAGACATTGTGGTCTGTGCAGACCGCTGTATGTCAGCATGTTTGTGTGTATCCATAAAATGCTGCTACAAGAAATAGATAACCAAAGATTGTGTGTTGTGAGTGATTCATTTGGGCACTTCCCTTCTGCAAGCCCTCACGGAGATAGACAAGCGCTGCATCTGAATTGTGGCTTCAACGGAGAGAGAGAGAAAAAATGTTCCTTAACAGGATAAAGCAGAGAATGGAGAGTAGCTTTGCCTTGACAGTCCTTTCTGACGCATCTCTTCTTAATGCCTTTGTGCTCATTCTGGTTTCTTTCCATTGTGTTTCGTAACTTAAGGAATCTGGCCTCTTTTTCAGAAGATGCTAATTTCCCCCGTTCGTTGGGGGTGGGTGGGTCGGTTGTCTGACATTAATTTAAGTCAGGTCCTAAGACAATAGGGTTGGATTGTGATTGATTGTGCATCAGGCAACGGAATTTTAAGAGTCTGCTTTTGTCACGGTGGTTTGCATAAAAATTTAGTGATGGGTCAGTTGCAGCTGAAGCAACATCATATATAAATTTGCAAGGGCCTCTGGATGTATCTGCTGTTCTTTTGTTACTAGAAGCTTACCAGTGTCGCAAGGAGTGGCGCCGTTGTACAGATTTGGGTCCAGTTCTGTCACCAAGGCAGCTGTACAATTGCTAACCAAATGCCCGGGGAAATGGAACTGGTAAGAGCCAGCATAATATATAGTGGTCTGAGAGTTGACGACAACTTCATCTGCACTGCAGAAATCACCCAGTTTAGCATTGTTTTAACTGCCATGGCTCGACCCTGTTGAAGCAAGCGATTTGCGGTTTGTTGTGAACCTGTGTGGTGTAGTGGTTTGAGAATTGGACTATAAGTCTGGCAATCTGGGTTCGATTCCCTGCTCAGCCATAAATCATAGAGGACTACAAGGGACTTCACCACTCTCTGAGGAAGTGTGTTCCACTGTTGAACAGCTCTTACTGTCAGGAAGTTCATCTTAATGTTGAGGTGGAATCTCTTTTCCTGGAGCTTGCATCCATTGTTCCATGTCCTGTTCTCTGGAGCAGCATGCTCCTTCTTCAATATGGCAAGTATTTAAACAGGGCTATCATATCACCTCTTAACCTTCTCTTCTCCAGACTAAACTTCCCCAGCTCCCTAAGGTGTTCCTCATGGGGCATGGTTTCCAGACCCTTCACCATCTTAGTTGCCCTCCTTTGGACACACTCCAGTTTCTCCACAACCTTTTTGAATTGTGGTGCCCAGAACTGGACACAGTATTCCAGGTGGGGCCTGACCAAAGCAGAATAGAGTGGCACTATTACTTCCCTTGATCTTGACACTAGATCAGTGTCTAAACCGAGGGAAGGGATGACACCACTCTGTTCTGCTTCTGCCACACTACCATGGGCTCCTGGCCTGACTACTGATCCTTCTTCACTGCTATTGAGTCCACCCCTGTCCTGCTGTCTATACAGCTCTCCTTCCTTTCCTGGGTTTTGTTTGTCCTGCAGAACACTTTTCTGCCCATTTCGAAAGTTCTCTGCCTGTTTTGGCTTGGCTTCCTAGACTTTCAGCAAGCCCTTTCCCCTGGTTTCCTGACCTTGTCGGTTTTGTTTTCAGACCTTTCTCCATGCTTTCCTTAAGAGTTTGGCCTGGAGTTTATTATGATTCTTCTTGTTGGCCAGCAATCCTGCTTCACCCTTCAGCTGCATTCCAGGATCCCCCCCAGTGCTTAGTGTGTTGTAATATGCCTTTAAGGGACTATAGTTGTGAGGTTAAAGCTGGCTAGAAAGAGTCCCCAAGGGAATGCTTCCATCTCTGTCCCTGTGTTGCTGTCCTCCGCAGGCTGCATTTGTTCGGTCTGGAGTGTGATCTAAATGCTATTAGTATACCCACCAATGTGATGACAACACGGCCTTTTTTGCATTTTAGACAAGGATGAGTGAGAGTTCAATTTGGTTCAGAGGATTTTTTAAAACAGAAACTTACCCAATTTTTTAAAAAATTCTTCAAGACTTTGATGGAAATAATGTGAGATTTTGAAAACAAATCTAGGAGAAAGTGAAACTAAGAGATTTGTGCATCAATGCACTGTTTGACAATGGAAGACAATGCCCACTAGGCCATCCAGTCCGAACACTTGACATGCAGGATACACAATCAAAATATTTCCGACAGATGGCCATCCATCCTGTGTTTAAAAAAACTCCATAGAAGGAGACATTCTGAGGCATTGTACAGTCAGCCGTCCTTATCCACGGATGTTTCATCCACAGATTCAAGCATCCATGGCTTGAAAATATTTTTTTTAAAGTATAAATTCCAAATAGCAAACCTGGATTTTCCATTTTATACAAGGGACACCATTTTCCACTGCCGTTATATTTAATGGGACTTGAGCATTTGTTATCCATGGAGGATCCTGGAATAAAACCTCAGCAGATAACAAGGTCCCACTGTATTCCATTGTCAAACAGCCCTTACCATTAGGAAGCCAATTGGTGAATTCTTGTTTCCTGTAGTTTGAATCCATTGTTCTGGGTCCAATTCTCTGGAGCAGCAGAAAACAAGCTTGCTCCACCATCAATATGGCATCCCTTTCAATATTTAAACAGGGCTAACATATTATGTTTCAACCTTCTGTTCTCCAGGCTAAACATAACCAGCACTCTAAACCACTCCTGGTTTTCTCTTTGGTGATTTCCCCCTTTTTTCATTTCTTGTACATGTCCCTTTTAAATCTTAGCTCTTGAAAATTCTGTAGACATCCATCCTGGTTTCTTTAGACACCTCCTGTTTTTCCTCCTCATTGGAAGTTTTTGAAATTCTGTCTTCAGTATCTTACTCTTACGGTAAGAAACTCCTATCCCTCCGGGAGAAAATGATCACTCGCATCTAGGGATCCCACCACTTGCACCCCATTAACCAGGTCATCACTGTTGGCTAGGAACAGATCCAAGATACCTGATCCCCTTCTTGCCTCCTCCGCCCTCTGGACAATGAAATTGTCGGCAAGCCAAGTGAACAATTTGTTGAACTTTATATTCTCGACACAGTTTGGCTTCCAACAAGTATCAGGATAGTTGAATTCCTCCATTACTTCTACATCTCACTTTTGTTAATGTGTGGTCATCTTATTTTATTTTATTTTTTATTTTATTTTATTTATATACCGCCTTTCCAAAAAAGATCAAAGCGGTTTGCAAAAGTGGATAAACAAGGGTTCTCTTGCCTCAGGCAAGCCCTGGTGGAGCTGGGCCTGCCTCTTCTCTCCCTCCCTAGGCATTTGGTATCTGGTATCTGTTCCAGGAAGGCATAATCCAAGTCCACGCTCTATCTTGGCTGTGTGTAGACCTCCCACAATGACATCTCTGTCTTCTCCCCCCCCCCCCCAACACACATACACATACAAGATTTCATCCAATCTAGCTTCCAAGATTTAAGTCATGGATCTCTTCACAGGTGTAAACATCCTTCACATATAATGCTACTCCTCCTCCCTTCCTGTTTGGTCCATTTCTCTGAAATAGGTTATTCCCCTCTAGATTCCAATCATGAGACTCATCCCGCCAGGTTTCAGTGATGCCTATTATATCACATTTCCTTTGTTGTGTTAAGAATTCAAATTCATAGTGTTTTTTTCCATGTTCTGCACATTAGTTTAGAGACATCTAAGACCATGGACTGTTCCCCACTAGTGGCTTATTTAAGGTCCCCACTACCACTACCAGTGTTGGGTTCTTGTACTAATCATCCAATTATCTGTATAACATTCAGGCTACTATCTCTAGCAGCTGACAGAACTCCTGCCCTTCAAGAATATTGTATCCTTCTCTCACACTTAAAGCTGTCCTGGTCAGGCTTTTGAGACTCCTAGCGAAAACATTCCTGCCAACTGCAGTGAGGTGCAACCCATTACTTGCCATGTCCACAAAACCACAGACCAGGGTCCAAGAAGCCAAATCATTCCTCCGAGCTAGTTTTTCACCACCACTAATCTTCTCTCCTTTCCTGGGCCACGTCCTTCAACTGGAAGAAGAGATGAAGTGACAACCTGTGCATCCAGGTCCTTCATCTTTCTACCCAGAGCCTCATAATCTCATAGGATATTCTAAAGGCTATGCCTTGCAATGTCATTGGCTCCCCTGTGGACCAAAAGGAAGGCATAATGGTCAATTGACTTGGCGAGTCTTGCCGTCATCTCTGTTACATCGTAGACTTTTACACAAGGGAGACAACACATGTCTCAAGTCATCCTGTCATGCCTGAAGACCACTGTTTCTGTTCCCCTCATCAGGGAGTCGCCTACCACCACTACACACCTCTGAGGATTGGCAGAGGCCATTTCTTGGGCTAAATCATCCAAGGTCACCTACAAGTTCTCCAAGGACTTTTCATCCTGGAGAGAAGTGACCAGTGGGGTCCCACAGGTCTCTGTCCTTGGCCCAGTGCTATTCAACGTATTTATTAATGACCTGGATGACAGAATTGGGGGCATACTTATCAAATTTGCAGATGACACCAAATTAGGAGGAGTAGCTAATACCCTAGAGGACAGGATCAAAGTTCAAAATGAGCTGAATAGACTAGAAAGCTGGGCCAAAGCTAACAAAATGATATTCTACACAGAAAAATGTAAGGTACTGCACTTCTGCAAATGACATAGGCTTCTGCAGCCTTCCCTTGGAGCCATTGCTCAACCATTCACAAAATGCACCACACTAGCATAACAGACCATTACGCTAGTGTAATGTTCCATCCTGGTGCCTTACACATCTCGCCTGAATTTTTTAACTCTAGCTGTCAGTAGCTGTCCAAGGTCTCCAGTTCCGAGCATGTGTGAAAGCTGGTCTTTGGAATCCATGGCAATGACCTTTAAATAATAGGGGAGAAGTTTAATATAAGAACTGCATCTGGAGATAGAGAGATACGATTAGTTCATGTGCAGGAAACATATTTGGAGGATAAGAAAAGGAGGAAATGAAGTCATCTGGAGAGTTTCAGTCCAGGTAGGGAAGAGACAGATGGAGCAAAAGAAGGAGGAGGTACGTCGTGTAACTGCTGGTAATTTGTCTTTACTAATATTGTCCCTATAGGTGCATAGTTCTTTGTGGAAAATTGGTTCCCTTTCATTCCCAATATTAGTTAGGATTTCTTTCTTCTTCTCATGTTTTCCTGAAAACCATTTAAAATTGGAGAGGCCAAGGATTCATCTTTTGACCTTCTTGCACGCTATTTTTCCCCCTGGGTTTGTTCCCACTGCTTGTTGTTTGTGGGATTCTCCATCACTTTATTTTTAAATGTTTGTCTATTTTGTGTACATATGGGGTTTTTTGTTTGTTTGTTTGTTTATGCCTCAATGACACATGGATTGGTTTATCCATGTCCGGGGCTGATTTGGGATCTTGGCTTATTCTGCTTGTCTGATGAAGACAGAAACATTTCATAGTTGGTGCCGGGATCAACATGTAAAGGAGACAGAGCTGAAAGTGAATCTCAGCCAAAGGAAAGCCTGTCCCTGGTGCTGGAATGAGCTAGAGACATCTTATGAGACTGAGAGAAAACAAGAAAACAAAATTTTGTGTAAATGGCTATATGGCAAATGCATGATAACGTCGGTGTCTTGTTTTGCTCTGCTCTCCATTCCCTCTTCCTCATGCAAAACTTTCCATGGACTCTTACAAGTGGACCAGAGAAATTGCAATGCCCCGCATTTTATAAGTTCATTCTCATAATCAGTATTAGACTGAAAGCAATAGTTCACATAGGCAAAGGTTATGAGCTTGTTTTATTTTATTTTTATTGTTTAATCTCATTTTAATTTTGGTACCTTGTAGATTTTTTAATGATTTTTTTGTCAAGCCTTGGGGAGAAGCAGTTAAACAAACAAACAATTTGTTGTAAGTCACTTTGAGTCCAGAACTGGGGAAAAGCCTGACTAGAATCATTATCATCATCACTATTATCATCATCATCTGGTGTTTTATGTTCAACAGTGAAATGGCAGTGCTGACATTTTTCAAAACTCATAAATTCCCAATAGTCTTGCTGATGAATTTTAAGGCTTTTAAAAAATTATCTTTGGGCAGAGTGAGGCATGTACAGATACTGGAATTTATCACATGGGAGGAATTTCTCTCAATTGCAAATGGAGCCAATTCGCAATTATGTGAATTCGCTAGTTTAGTGAATTTATGTGAAATCTGAATTTCAATGAATTTGGGGGTATAATGCAATGGCAATCCTAATGCAATCATGAGGTTTCACGTTATTGCGTATGAGTATATCTCACACAATTTTGGGCAATGGGAAGTCATTCTGAACACAATCATGGGGTTTCGTGTACAGTAATTGCGTATTAGAGTATCTCATGCAATTTCAGGCAACGGGGGGTCATTTTCGGGAAATGGGAAGTTATTCTGAACGCATTCCGAGCACAATCAGATTTCACGTAAATTTGCTAAACTAGCAAATTCACATAATTGCAAATTGGCTCCATTCGCAATTGAGAGAAATTCCTCTCATGTGATAAACTCCGAGGTCTCAACAACAACAACAACAACAACAACAACAGCAATGGTGAGAATAGGATTTGATTTCCCACTTGGCCATGGAAACCCACTGAGTGACCTTGAGCAAGTCACATGCTCTCAGCCCCAGAAAACCTGGTGATAGTTGAAACATTATTTGAAGACACACACAACAATAACGTGTTTACTGGCTGACTATGAAGATCAGTCAAGTTGGCAGAGATTAGAGAAGGAACCTTCGTAGTAGTGGCCCTTTGTCTTGGAAAGAGTTATGCCCTGTCCTACCTATGCTTGCTTTTCAGGAGGCTTAAAAACATGCTTGCTTGTTTTAGCTTTTCATTGAATTTTTTAAAAATGTTTACTTTTATTTATCTTAACTGAATTACTTTAAAACAATATAAATTTAAGCCTCTTCTATGAATTTTACTGTTTTATGTTGTAAGCAGGCTTGAAAAGACCCTGGCCTTGAAAAGATGGCTAAATGAATGAGTTCCCTGAAACAAATCAAGGAAAATGTGACTCCGTATCACTAGACTTTTGTTACACATTTATCCTCCCTTCCTTACAAGCAATTCAAAGTGCAATATTGGGCAGGGATAGGGAATATAGGACCATAATTTCTGAGTGTTATATTTTGTATCAAAAAGCCACAGACATGCAACATCACCAAAAAAAGGAGAGAAAGATTTCTAAATGTGAAAAAGCATTTTAAACATCTGCATCAACTCTTGTATTTTTGTCCAGTAGGAAGAAACATTCTAACATTGTTTGTCCTTGCTTGCGATTATGAAATAGGCAAAGATTTATATCCCTGATGAAGAGTTGCACGTCCAACAGACGTCATGGTGTTCTCTACACAAAGGCAGCACTTAATTCCCCATTAAAGACCTTGGGCCCTCTCAACCTCCGCCTTGCACCTGATGTCCTGCTCTCATATTTGAGGCCCCACTTAAATATCTGAAATGGGGGCTAAGTGCCTTGCTGGCAATGGCTGTTTCTCTTGGAAGATACGAGGGTTGATCTTCAGCAGCATAGCGTCTCCTTGTCCCCATAAAGTGGAGTCTGCCATCATTCCAAGAGCAATTTAATTCACATCAACTGTTGTTCTTTATAAATTAATATTCTACTTGGTTGTGTGGGAGGGTGGAGAATGGGAGCACACTGCAGGAGAAAGTGCCACTTCATTTATTTATTTAGCTTCATCCGTATCAGTTCCAAATAAGGCATTCCCAAGGGCAACATGCAGAGAAGATAGACGTGAAAATCCCCAGCAAACTGAACTTTCCTCCCCAGCTGCTTAGGAAGAAAAGGGGATGGCTGTGACTCTCACACTCTTAAGGCATTCAAAGGGATCTTGTAGGACATAATTCTGATCCACTGGGATGGATGTAGGTCACCAAATAAGCCTTCTCCATTTGGAATCTCTTTTGGCCGCATCACTCATTATAGTCCTCATTGTCTTGTTTTGTTACGAATCAGCCACAAACACTTTTTTACATGTTTGGAAAAGTCTTTTATGGTTAGTTATTTTTGCCTTAAAAACATAACTGGGGGTGATGAAGAATTCATTCAGCCTCTAACTTGAGTCCCTGTTTGAAGATAAGCTATTTTCTCACCAGGATCCCGATTATAAATGATGCCTTCAGAAACTATAGCAAGTGCTGACATCGTCTTGACTTTGGTACAATCCTCCTTGAAAAATCTTTGTCGTTACAAAACAATGACTTTTTTGGCATTTCAGGCACATTAATCTGTGCAATGATGCACACATTATAGAGTCTTCAAGAGGTCTCAAGTAAGGTCTCAAATAGTCCTGAAACTGACACAGTGACTTAGATGATGGGTTAGAAATCCTTACCAAGCTTTCAGATGATGAAAAATTGGGATGGGTAGGTAATACATTGGAAGATAGGAACAGAATTCAAAGGACCTAAAGAAACTAGAAAATTGTGCTGAAATTAATAGAATGAATTTCAATAGTGACACATTCCAAAATCTACATTTAGCGAAATGCTTATCCATAGGGTGAGTGATATGTTGTTATTGTTGTTTGTTTGTTTGTTTGTTGTGTGCCATAAAGTCATTTGCGACTTGTGGCGACCCTAAGGCAAACCTATCATGGGGTTTTCTTGGCAAGTAATATATGCGAGAAGGACCGTGGGAATATTAATTGATCAAAGTTGAACATGATCCAGTAGTGTGATGGATCATGCAGCAAAGAAGGTAAATTCAATCTTAGCCTGTATTAATCAAATAATAGAATCATAGTTGGAAGAGACCACAAGGGCCAACAAGTCCAATCGCCTGCCATCCAGGAACTCTCAATATAAGCATCCCCAACGGATGGCCATCCAGCCTCTGTTTAAAGACTTCCAAAGAAGGAGACTCCATCACACTCCAAAGCAACATATTCCACTATTGAACAGCTTTTGCTGTCAGGAAGTTCTTCCTAATTTTTAGGTAGAATCTCTGAGCATAAAATCATAGTTTGCAAGTCAAGGGAAATAATAGTCGCACTATATTCTGCGCTGGTCAAGCCATATTTGGAGTACTGTGTTCAGTTCTGCATGCCTCATTTTAAGAAGCAAGTTGGAGTAAGTTTGGGAAGAGCAAAAAAGATGATAAGAGCTAAGTTGAAGGAGCTGGGCATATTCAGCTGGGTGAAAAGAGGACAAGGGTGATGTGATCGCTATCTTTAAATACCTCGAAGAGGAGAGGGCAGGCTTATTCTCTGCTGCCTCAGAGATCTAATGGTTTTAAGGACCTTATCAGACGGGAAGAATTTCTCTTGACCAGTGGTTGGGCAGGCTAAGGCTGACAGGAGTTGTAGTCCAACAACATCTGCTGGGGTGCAACATAACACACACACACTAAAAAATATGTTTTCTGTGACAAATGCTGGATGCGTTTGGATGCAGATTTTTAGTGCCCATCGCCTACTTGCAGATCTTCATGAGATGGAGGGGGATCATAGCTCACTACTGCTGTCCGAGGCATAGGAAAACCTTTTGCTCTCCAGATATCAGCCTCCATAATCCCTTACCACTGACCATGGTTGGCAGAGCTGATGGGTATTAAAGTCTAAAATCTCTGGAGGGCCAAATATTCCCCATTGCTTACATTAGTCTTTAAGCATCGGTGCAGGCCCTTGTATAGCCTTCCTAGCTCAAAGCTATGGCATTCTAGGAATTGTACTTTGTTGGTGCACCAGAGCTGTCTGACAGAGAAGACTCAAAGTCTCCCCAAACTATAGTCCCCGGAATTCCATAGCATTGAGTCATGGCTGTAAAAGTGGTGTCAAACTGGATTATTTTTGTAGTGCGAAAGCAGCCTGTGTCTTCTCATCCATTTCCAAGAAAGAAGCAGTGAAGTCTCTGTGTGTGTGTGTGTGTGTGTGTGAGATGCGGAAATTTGGCCTTGTGACTGCTTAACAGTGCAATGAAATAAGTTTTTTTGCATTTATAAAATCTGTTCAAGGGAGTAGGAGTGTAACAAAACAGGGGGAGAACGCCAATTCTGTTGCAGTTGAACTGCTGCCTGACCCAGTCTCTTATTTCTGATTTCCATTTCCAGCCATTAAAAATAATAAAGAGACCTGTGTTCTGGGCTCCGAGCCCAAATTCCTGGCCCAGCTCTGATTGATGTGGCCAGTTCCACTCATGGAGGACCAGGATTCCCAGTATGATTGTGGAAAGGGGTGTGGGTAGGACAGAGAAACTGTAAAGTGATGCAGGCCGCCCATGTTTGTCCAGCGAGTAGAGATACGGCAGAACCTAGGTGTGTCTGCTATACATTAAGCAAACTAGGGACTAATAACACAGGAATGGACAAACCAGATGCCTTTTCCATGAGGTCCAGTGACATGCCCTGCCAAATATGTTGTGAGCGATTGATGGGATGGTGCGCATGTGTCTGTGTTTCCCAGCGGTCTACAAAGAACATTTGTCAAATTTAGAAATCCCAGATTTGCACATCTTCTGTGGTTGCAAGCCCTCCCCCTCAAACCCTCAAATCCTGTCATTTCCTTAACTCACAAAGTCTGTACATACTAGAAAAATTTGTCAGATCTAACTCTTAAGAAAGTTAGACAGCACTTGGAGCAGAGGGCATTTTTTATCACTGTGTTTACAAATGGGACTGAATTTCAAACAGGCACATCCTGCTTCAGTCTTACTTAGTTCTTAAGGTGAAGGCTTGTTTCTTTGCAACTGTTTAAACCCTCCGTTTCTAGGTCCAAGTTTTACTACGACCTTACTGAATTTCACGCTTTCCGATTGGAACTGTTTTCTTCCAGAAATGTCCGCTTTTCTTGGATTTTGTAATAGAATTTCTCCATTTAAAATGCAGAGTTGGGGGAAGTTATTTGCTTAGACAACAGCATTTTTGGACCCTCAGCCCTACCTTTCTCACAGGATTTGTGTCAGGATAAAGTGGCAAGGGAAGTGAGAGCCATGTCAGCCCTTTGTATCCACAGGGGATCCATTCTAGACCAGCCATGGATAAGAAAAAAACATGGGACCTCAAGTCCTGTTGTCCCCAATCGGTGACATGTGCATGCGCCTCCGTTGAAAACAATGCGGCTTGCCATCCACAGAAAGCAAACCCCCACTGTGCTTGGATTCACTGTGAATGGCATACATTAGGAAAATGTGAATATTGGTGACATCTGAGTAGTCCTTGGCCTAGATCCCATCTTCAGTAAACTCATTGAACAGAGGATAAAATGATGCAGGTTTGGAAACTTGCTATTACATTCCACCTAACTAAAACTAGTGCAGTTTTTGGCTGCATCTACACTGCAAAATAAATGCAATTTGACACTATTTTAAATCTCATAGCTCAGTGCTATCGAATTTTGGTATTTTTTAGTTTTCTGAGACATTTAGCCTTCTCTCTTAGAGAGCCGTGGTGCCAAAACAAACTCTGAACCCCAGGATTCATAGGATGAAGCCATGACAGTTCAAGTGGTATCAAAATGTATTCGTTCTGCAGCCTGTGGGGCACAGAAAGTTGCACAAGAAAAGGCCTAAAGGAATAAAAGAATACCACTTTGTATACCTGATCTTTGCCATGTTACAACTTTTAGACAGTCACACATGATGCAGATTTTTTCCCCCATTAACATGTGTTTCCCCAAATAGATTGATATCACTAGTTGAGTAGAAGTGGACCTATAAGTTCCTGCTGATGGGAGATTTCCATACCAGCATGAAGGACAAAACATGGGGACAGGGGAGAATCTGAATTATAACTAATGCAAGATAACCATTTTGTAGGGTCCATTAGACTCTTTCTTATAATGTGCCATCTACTTCAGGACTCAGCTGATATAGTCAGTGTTTGTTGTTGTTGCTGCTGTTGCTGTTGCTGTGTGCCTTCAAGTCATTTCTGACTTATGGCATCCCTAAGGTTCAACTATCATGGTGTTTTCTTGCTAAGTTTCTTCTCTGAGGCCAAGAGTGTGTGACTTGCCCAAGATCACCCAATGTGTTTCCATGGTCAAGCCAGGATTTGAACCCTGATCTCCAGAGTTGCAGTCCAGTTCTCAAATCACTGTATCATGCTAGCTCAGTAGTCATTATATCAGTGCCCAATTTTCTTTAGAATCTAGAATTTTTTTTTTTTTGGTAAGGATAGACTAACCTGTCAGTTTTGCCTTCTCTCTTTCTCGAAAAGTTTTCTTTCCCACCTCTTTATAAAGTAATTTGCCGCTTCCAGTAAGTTCTTATAAAATGACCCTTTCTCAAAGATCTGAACTAGCCATATTCAACAGGACAGATATTCCCAGTATGCAGAGGATCCTGTTCCATTTCTAGCTGGGAAAGATGAGGAACCTACTAGGGAAAAAAGAAAATGCCAGCCTTAATTCATCACCACGAACATGCCTGAATAGAGATATATTCAAGCCCAGATTTCAAGAGCTAAGCATTCTGAGACCTCTGTTTGGATGGGCCTCTGAAACTGTCATTTCCAGTTTCTGTAATGTGCACTTTTTAAAAAAGCTCCTCATACAGTTGGCCATTGGTATCCGCTGGGGTTTGGATCCAGGACCCCCGTGGATAACAAAATCTGTGGCTGCTCAAGTCCCATTATATACTATGGCATAGTAAAAGGTTTCCCTTTCATAAAGTGGCAAAATCAAGGTTAGATTTTTAGAATTTATATGTTTGTAAAATATTTTCAAGCCATGGATGCTTGAATCCATGGATGAAAAGTTCTTGGATATAGAGGGTTCTATCATGCTTTATGAAGAAATATATGGATTTTGGAAAGTTCTTATTTTAAAAAGCCCAAAGACATTTCTTACACCTTTCCTACATAGTAGTATAAAGTAGTCTTGAACACAGTTTTGTTTAATATATGCACATTGTGCATATGTGTTTTTTTTTCATATTGAAACTTGATCATAATGCGTAAGGCCTAACTGCAGATTTTGAAATGCACCTGCATTTTGGTTCATGTACAAGTTCGGTCAGCGTGGACTTGGTAAGTTTGCATTAAAATGTGAGTTAAGCCAAGTTCTCCCTATCTTTACTTCGGATGTATATGTATGAGGATTTCATGGCTCGTGGCCATAATGCACATCTGTGTGCAAGGAAACTGTAAGGGTCTTTATGAAGAAAAACACAGAAAGGCCCTTTGGGGAGAAGCCATTTAAAGCACAGAAGTGATGGAAGAGCATATGCTCCTTCTGCACCTGCTGCTTCAAGGGATCCAAACAGCGATCTGTAAGTATAGGCTAGGAGTCCCATGGGGGCTGAAGTGAAGGGTGTAGAGAGGGCAAGAGAAAAGGTTCAGAACTAATATCATAGCAATAAATTTTTACATGCAGGTTCTCATCATGACATTCCCCATAGCCCTACCCCAAAGAGAGTTGAAAGATGCAGATAGCTTTTTTAATCAATGTCTGTATATGTCTCTATAACCAAGAGTATTAGAAACACATCAAGACCAGTCCACCCCAAAATACTTTGACTTTTAAGCGAGATAGCTTATTGTTGCTGGGGAAAGTCAATTTTCCATGACAGCTGCTGAAGTTAAGCAGAAAGGGAAGAGGAAAGCCTGGGATATAATAGAAGTAGGTGAAATAATAGAATTAGAGGGTAAGAAGGGATCAGAAGGGTCATCTTTTCCATCCCCTTGCCATGCAAGAATAGAGAACTAAAACACTCCTGAGAAAGTGTCATTCAACATTTGATTAAAAGTCTCCAAAGGAGGTGAGTTCACCATCCTCCAAGGCAATCCATTCCAATTCTGAATGTAGCTCTTACAGTAAAGAAGTTCTTCCCAATGTTTAGGTGGGATCCTTTTCCTTGCAATTTTGGGTTCTAAGATCTGGAGCAGCAAAAAAACAAGCCTGTTCCATCCTTCAGGTATGCAAATATGGCCATCATATATATAACAAGTCTTCTCTTCTCCATGCTAAACATACTCAGCTCCCTAAGCTCCTCTGGACATATTCCAGATCGTTGGTTTCTTTCTTGAAGTGTGATGCCCAGGACAGAACACAGTATTCCAGATGTGGTCTGACAAAAGCAGAATACAAAGGGATCTTGTAGCACCTTTGAGACTAACTGAAAAAAAAGAAGTTGGTAGCACGAGCTTTTGTAGACTTCAGCCTACTTCTTCAAATGCATGTTTTTGGATCGGAGAATCCAGAGTCAGACCTATATATGTCATCTGTGTGTGAAAACTTCAATTCAGATTCAAAATCTATGGGTATGGAGATGATTTGGCAAGTGCAGTTTTAACAATGTTGGGTGGTCAATCCTCTCCATACCCATAGGTTTTGAATTTGAATTGAAGTGATCACAATTGACTTATATAGATCTGTCTCTGGATTCTCCATTCCAAAAACATGCATCTGAAAAAACTGGCTGGAGTCTACAAAAGTTCATGCTACCAACTTATTTATTTCAGTTAGTCTCAGATATGCAATATCCCTTTGGATACTGATTTTCCAGGTGAACACGGCCATACCTTTGAATTTTACCAAAGCAGAATAGTTAGACCTCACCTGGAATGCTGGACTGGACTGTAGCATGTTATGCTCTGTTCATGAAAAATCCCAGTACTTGGAGTCTACAAGTGCTGGCACCACTACAAAATGGGTTAAAACACCAATCACTGCCACCGCAACCACTTCTCCTTTGTAAATAATTCCCTCCGAAAGCCACTTTCCTCTTAGAATACCGCCCGCTTCTTCCAAAAGGTCTTTGGGATTTGGTTACACACCAGTGTTTATGTAGGCCCTTAGATGTGTACCTAGACCTCTTTCAAAGCCCCACCCGAGGAAAACACAGCCAGAGATGGTTTAAGCTTATGCTGCATGTTGGCAGTGCTGATCTGTTGGCCTCCATCTGTTGGATCAGTGGCCAAGACCTGGGTAATATAAACAGGAGTGGGAATCAAAACAGCAGGAATTATTTGGGCCCCAAGGCCTCGATGTCTGTTGCTGATTCATCACCCTTCTACAGCGGGATTCCAAAAAATGCCACTGCTTTGTTAACAGAGAAAATATTGACTTAGCATGACTCAACCAAAAGAGCGAGAAAACAGGAGAGAGCAGAAGGGATATACATTGACCTCCTTGAGGGTCACACCGCTACTCTGGAGGCAAAAGTGTCTGCCGCATCTCCTGGTAAGGATATCTCCCCGAAAAATGCTGCTTCCTTGCTTGCTTATCCTTGGGGGCCACTTTCCACATAACATTTCTTTCACAATTCAGGCAGAGAAGCATGTTTTTTAAAAAAAATTTCATCAAGTTTTAGCAAAAGCTTTGTCATAACTTCTGATCTTGTTCCACCAGGCTCAGTGCGATATTGTGGGCAGAATGCTTGAGTCGAGGCAGTGGAAATCTAGGTTCAAATTCCCGTTCAACTATAAAAAGCTCACTGGGTCATTCTGGGGGACCATCAATATCCCTTAGCCTAAGCAGCCTAAACAAATGACTGTTGTGAGGATAAAATAGGCAGTGGGAATGCTATACCCATCGTCCTCAGTTCCTTGGTAGGTTCATCATTCTGTCTAACAGAGAACTCAGGTGATTAAGTGCTGATGGCTTCTTGTTGTTAACTGCCCTTGATTTGATCTTGACCCATGGCAAAGGATTAGTCTGGAGAAGAGAAGGTTAAGGTTAAGAGGTGATATGATAGCACTGTTTAAATATTTGAAGGGATGTCATATTGCGAAGGGAGCAAGCTTGTTTTCTGCTGCTCCAGAGAACAGGACCCAGAACAATGGATGCAAGCTCCAGGAAAAGAGATTCCACCTAGACATTAGGAGGAACTTCCTGACAGTAAGGGCTATTCGACAGTGGAATGCACTCCCTCAGAGTGTAGTGGAGTCTCCTTCCTTAGAGGTCTTTAAACAGAGGCTGGATGGCCACCTTTTGGGGATGCTTTGATTGAGAGTTCCTGCATGGCATGGGATTAGAATGGATGGCCCTTGTGGTCTCTTCCAACTCTGATTCTATGAAATCTGTGGATAAGACATCTCCAAGATCCCGTCTCTTCCACTGCTCTGCATAAATCCTGCAAACTAGACCTGTGACCATCTTGCATGTGGTCTTCCTCTCTTTCTACAGCACTATATAAATAAAGAATGATGATGATGATGATGATGATGATATCAATAATAATACCCACTACCTTTCCTAGCATCAATGTCTTTTCTAATGAGTTGTACTTTCTCATGATATGGCCAAAGTCCGATAGCCTCAGTTTGATCATCTTGGCTTCTGGGAAGATTTCAGGTTTCATCAGTTCAAGGACCCATTTCCTTGTCTTATTGGCTGTCTGCAGTATTCTCAGCACTCTTTTCCAGCAGCACATCTCAAATGAATTGATTTTCTTCTTATTTGCCTTTTTTCTCTGTCCAGCTCTCACATCCATTCATGGTAATAAAGTATACAGTGGCTTGGGCGATTCACTTTATCGCTCAGTTGTATATCTTTACTCTTTAGGCCAAAAGAGGAGAGACCCAGCAAAAGAGTATTGCAAGGATATCCCTGATGTGGATATCCCTGATGTGGACCACCCATGCTTGTGGTCCCTCTCTATTAAATTGTAGTTTCTGGAATATCCAGTGTTTTGCACAATCATTCATTTCTCAAGGTTGAGATAGATATACAGTGGGCACTTGGTATTTGCTGGAATTTGGTTCCAGGACTACCACTACCCTTTGGATAATAAAATCTGTGGATGCTCAAATCCCATTAAATATGATGCCATAGTAAAATGGTGCCCCTTACACAAAATGACAAATTCAGGGTTTGCTTTTTGGAATTTTTTTTTTAAATCCAAATATTTGAATGCTTGAATATGTGGATAAAGAATCTGTGGATACGGAAGACTGACTGTATCAACGGAGATTTATGATGCAATCTGCTCCTCCTCCTTTCTCTTCTCTCCTTAGTCCTTAGTAAAATCTGATAGAACATAGACAAGCCTAGAAGACTTTAGGAAAAATAGCAGCAACTGCAAGAACCCCTTTACAATAAAAATCCAGAAAGGAAAAAAAAAAAAACATGCAGAGTTTCAGAGCCCTCTTGAAAGCTATTCTATGGAGTTTATCACACGGGAGGAATTTCTCCCAATTTCGAATGGAGCCAATTCGAATTCACGTAAATTTGCTAGTTTAGCGAATTTACGTGAAATCTAATTGCGTTCAGAATGCATTCAGAATGACTTCCCATTGCCCCAAATTGCACGAGATACTCTTATACACATCAACATAAAGCCTATGATTGCGTTCGGAATGACTTCCCTTTTGCCCAAAATTGTGTGAGATACACTCATACGCAATAACGTGAAACCTCATGATTGTGTTTGGATTGCCATTGGATTATACCCCCAAATTCCATCGTATGATAAAATCCTATGACTGCTATATATTCCTATGACTGCTATATATTTCTTGGGAGGGAATCTCACAGGGTAGAGGCAGAAGCTGGGAAAGCTACCCTTTTGTACTACAACTCCCAGAATCGTCACGTGGCTACTACCTGGGAAATTCTGAGATCTCTGTATTAGAAAAAAAAGAACATTTCCAAACTCTAAGTAAATACCATGTAATTTTTTGATGCTTTGACCATTGACACAAGTGGGGGAGCAATGTCTCTGGTGTCACGGAAGATGAGGCAATGACTTCTGAAGTTGCTGAAGTTGCTCAAACCATGGCTATCTCTCTGCCGTGGGAGTCTGGGAGAAGGGATGCAGAGCAGACAAGAGTGAATCAGATTGTTTCCTTAGCTGCCAGGGAAGCACACTCGAGCTGGTCATGAGCCAGATGCAATTCCTGCAAAACCACAGATTTGACCTCCTCGGACAGAGACGGTCAAAAGCCTCTCCTCTCCAGCCTGGTTAAAGGGGACAGATCTGCTGGCATAGCTTTCCGCAGTGTCCTGGGGGTTATGATTCAGCACTGATCTCCTGTGCTTTTTTGCTGGACAGTTCCCAGCACACCCTGGACAGAAAAAGCCGAGGCAACGACTGCCCATGCTGGCTTCGTGTTGAAGTGCGAGACGGGAAGGCCAAGAACATACTGTCTACCTTGTACCTTGCTACTTTTTCTGAGCTCCCTCTGCAGCCCGGTGACCCCAAAGGGACTAAAACAAATGCTCTTTTGTCGGAACTTGACAAGCAATTGAAATCTCATTACAGGTAATTCTGTTACTGCGATGGAGACAATGATTTACCTGGCCTTTTGGGAGCAGTAATTAGTTGGAGTACACCTGGAAGAGAGGAAGAGTAATTGACCTTTATGCCAAGCTGTTGGCACTGAAGTTTTGTAACTTTCCCAGGGCATAAAAGTTGCACAATGTAGCAGCACTACTGCGGACTTGAAAATTTTATTTTCCCATGGTCTTTAGTTTTCGAGCCATTCATGCATATACATGAAATAGCAAGCAAGGGCCTAAAAGGCCATTTCACTCAAGCCCACGACGCTTAGTGTATTAGAATCATAGAATCATAGAATTGGAAGAGACCACAAGGGCCATCCAGTCCAACCCCCTGCCATGCAGGAAATCCAGATCAAAGCATCCCCGATATTTTGTTCAAAGTATATCAAAGTATTTTGTTCATAGTCACAAATAGTTCTGCTTCTTTTTGTTTTTATCTTGGCTGCTACATTTAGTTTGTCGTAGATGTACTTTACATTTACTTTACCGAGAGCCAGCATGGTGCAGTGGTTTGAGCTTTGGACTAGGGAACAGGGTTCGAATCCATGCTCGGCCATGGAAACCCACTGGATGAGCCTGGGCAGGTCACACACTCTCAGCCTCAGAGGATGGCAATGTCAAAACCTCCTCTGAAGAAACGTGCCAAGAAAATCCCATGATAGGTTCGCCTTGGGGTGCCATAAGTCGGAAATGACATGAAGGCACCCAAGAGCAACGACAAATGTACTTTAAAGATTGGCTATTGTTTTTATGCTTTTTAAATTTTGTAAATCACTTTGGAAAAAGAAGGGGGAAAGTAGAGTATCAATATTTGTATGCAACATCGGAACAGGCAAGAAAGACACAGTAGTTATTCAATAGAGGAGCAATTGATGGTGGCACAACTTTCCCGGCTTTGAGTTGGTGGTCTGACACTCGCAGGAGGGAAGAAATCTCATGTCTCAGCTGCCTCCAAAAAGACTAGACTCCAACTTGCTGAAATGTTGCTCCCAACTTCGAATTGCTGACCACAGACTGATCCTCTCTTGTGTAATATGTACAGTCTTTTCCCTCGTCTCCTGTGTGTGTTTGTCTATGTCACTATGTTCATTGTTTTGGAAAACTGATAAAATCACTTGCAGATTAATTTGGCTTCGCCTCATCTGATCTAAGAGACCCGGTTGTAATGTTCCTACATCCAAGACTGAGCCAGTCTTTCTAGTTTGTTGCCTTCTTACTGCTTCTATTCACCTAGATGGGTGCGTTATTGTTCAAATACATAATTGACCCTTCTCTTTCCATTATTATTATTATTATTATTATTATTATTATTTTTATCCCACCCCAAAATGAGGACTCAGGGTATCTCACATTAAAACAAACAGTACAATTACAAGCATTCAAAAATAGTACATTAAAATAGAATTAAATTATTATAACATTAAAACAAGTTACACGTTAAAAGAATAAAATGCAATTAAAAAGATGGCAAAGTTTAAAATGTTTGAGAATGAAGGTTCAAGGAACTTGAAGACAGGTCCTTTTTTATTTTTTATTTTTTATTACACCAAAGAAAATATTATCATAAAAGAAGTAGAAATGGAGGGAAAGGCATAAAAGTATAAATATAAACACCTATATCACCTGGTCAAGTCTTCCCTTTATCATAACCAAGGCAAGTTTCTTCACTAAATTTTTATCGATGTCAAACCTCTTTCTAACTATGTATGAATCATATCTCTGCTGCTTACCATAAATCTTCTTATCTGTTTCTTTTTAAAGAAGCATTGGATTTAGTAAACTAAGGTGTTCAGTCTATTATAGTTTGTATCTGTGAGGCATCACTTTCAGACCCCTTTGTGGATAAAAAAAACAAAATTCAGAATAAGCCCCATTGTCCCCAATGGTGGCATAGCATGGACACTGCTGCTAATGTGGCTGTGTCCATGCACTGCCCTTGAGAACGACAGATGCTCAGATCTATGGATGGCAAGCCTGTGGATGGTGAGAGCCCGCTGTCTTATCTGCTCATCTCAGTATTTTATCATTACATTTCCACTGTTAATCAAAGTTCTTCAGTACGTTCTCTTTAAATATGGTAATAATAATAATAATAATAATAATAATAATAGATGATGATGATGATGATGATGATGATGATGATGATGATTGGTCTTCACAGGCCATTGGCACATGGCTTAAGGGGAGCTGTCAGTACTGGGATATCCAGCTTCTTGGCAAACCTTTATCTTAATCATTGTCTTAAGCATCATTGTGTCATTTAGTGCCACAGAAAACTCAGTTCCCAGAATTCCATAGCATTGAGCCATGGCAGTTAAAGTAATGCCAAACCGGATTGTTTCTGCAGTGTGGATGCAGGCCAAGTTGTACCCTCTGTGCACCTAAAGAACACAACCAACCAGACACCCACTGCAATCCCTTCTCTTTCGTAAGAGCTTGAAGCTTTTCTCTCTTACAGCACAGACACAAACACGCAATTAAAAGGTTGGTGAAAACTTGTTTGTTTTCTTCCCCCCTTCACTTTCTCTCTCAATCTCTGACACAGACTACTAATTAAAAAGTTGGTGAAAATGTACCTGTTCAGCCAAGTCTTGCTGTAGAATTATTGCTACAGCTACTGCTGTTGTGATACAGTTTACTATGGGTTTCTGAGTTTTAGTCTGAGTATTTTTAATGCTGAACTAATTTTAATTTATTTACTTATAGAAAAAAATGTTTCACACTGGAGAATTGTAAATTGCACAAGAAAAATCCAGCTGCCTTTGGGCCACCAGTCCTCTCATTCCAAAGGACAGTATCAACAAAAATCCACAAAACATCTATACTTTTATTGGGTCAACCAAAATGCACGTTGCACGTTGCAAGCTTTCAAAGCTCCACTGGCTTCTTCATCAGACAAAGGGGTTAAGAAATCATACATCATGTGCATATATACAGACCTCATTTGCCTGGGGAAGAGGCTAGTGGAACTCCGAAAGCTTGCAACATGTATAATGTACACTTTGGTTGGCCCAATAAAGAGGTCACAGTTTGGTGGATTTTGGATGATATACTGTACTTTGCTGTATGGCCAACATGGCTACCCCTGGATATGTCCTCTCATTCCAAGACATTTGACATAGTAGCTGAGGATCTGGAGAGCACCAAGGTGGGAGTGTTCCCATAAAATAAAACAATATATTTATGTATGAACAGGCTAACTCTATAGCCTTTTCCCACTAAGTAAGCACTATGTTTTCCCTGTGTAGGTCTAACCTGCACTGCAGAAATAGTCCAGTTTGACACTGTTTTAACTGCCATGGCTCCATGCTATGGAATCCTAGGATTTGTGGTTTGTTGTGGCACCAGAGCTCTCTGACAGGGAAGGCTATGTATCTCACAGAACTGCACATCCCAGGATTCCATGGCATAGAGCCATAGCAGTTAAAGCAGTGTCAAACTGCATCATTTCTGCAGTGCAGATTAGACCATAGTCATGAAGCTGAGTAGTAATGATAGCAGCAAAAGAATCACAGTGGCCACAAAAGCCGATGCAGAAAAGATATTGAGACTTGGAGCATTCTCGTATTGCTGAACGAATTCTCATTCAGTGGAAAGAATTCCTTTATGCTTTCTTGGCTTAAAGGACAAGTGTATACGTTGGAATTGATATTTGAAAAATACCTTTCTGGTGGGACAGGTTTTACAACCAATCTGTCTCTTGCTCTGTTGGCTTACCTACTACTGTACTAAAGAGTCCTTTCTCACTTAATATAACACTTGTGTCTCTGTTAACCCCTTTGAAACAATGAAAGGGATTCGAAGGCTTTCATGGCCGGCATCCATAGGTTTTTGTGGGGCTTTCGGGCTCTGTGGCCATGTTCTAGAAGACTTCCTTTCTGACGTTTCGCCAGCATCTGTGGCTGGCATCTTCAGAGAAAAATGCCAACCACAGATGCTGGCGAAATGTCAGAAAGGAACTCTTCTAGAACATGGCCACAGAGCCCGAAAGCCCCACAAAAAACAATGGAAGGGATTCTGGACCATGGAAAGCCTTTAGGTTCATCCAGGATTAGGGCATCCTTTAGCCAAGAGGGCTTCAAGTGGAGGGCAGGAGAAAATAATCACTTTAACACACTTTATGTAAAGGAAGAGTTGATGTACCTTCTTCCATTCTGCCCTTCCTGTTAGTTCTGGACTTACAATTCTAGACCATTTGCTGGTTGTTTTCTCAACCCACAAAACTGGCTGGTTTCATCTGTGCAATGAAATTCTGCACCAGCAACACATAGATTTGCTGGAGCTGCCAAACGCCACAGTATGTGGTTGAGAGAAAGAAAGCGTCGGAGAAAAGAGAAAGAAGGAAAGAAGGAGAGGAGGGAGAAAGATTGGGCAGCATCCTGTTAAGCCACATCTGAAGCCAGACTGTTTATTCAGCTTGTGCTCCAACAGCAATAGGTAATGTGGTAACCTACAGATGATTTGAATTGTACTTCCCATCAACCTCATCCAGTGTCGTATATAGTAAGGGATTATGCGACTATATATCAACTAGTATTGGCATTCTGGGTTTTTAGACATGACTCTTTTTTTGGCTAAAGGTATTCCAGCCTGGATCAAAATATTGCCTGTATTGTTACCTTTGGGAGAAAACCTTAACATATTATTTATGTCCTACTTTAGGACTCAGCTTTCACCTCGCTCCCTAACCAGCTCGGCAATTTCTTTCAATAGACCTTATCAGACGGGAGGAATTTCTCTTTATTGCGAATGGAGCCAATTGGAGCCAATTTGAATTCACGTGAGTTCACTAGTTTAGTGAATTTACGTGAATTCCAGTTGCGTTCGGAATGCATTCAGAATGACTTCCCATTATCTGAAAATACGGTCCATAGTGACCCTGTGGATGTGACATCTCCAAGAACCTCTGTCCTCCACCGCTCTGCTTAGGTCCTGCAACTTCCTTCCCATGACCTCCCTGACTAAGTCTATCCATCCATCTTCTCTTACAAACCGTTGCTATGATTTGGTGTTTTGGTGCCTGACCTGTTTTCCCAAGAAGTCAACCCAGGTGGCATGCCCACATCTAGGTCTAGAATAAGATGAGTTTTCCATCCGAAGCCATTGTTGTGGCAAAGAGAAGAAAGCAAGCCTGCACCCCAAATTAAAAGATATTTCCATTGCAAACAACTCTGCGGTCAGACTTCCTGGCTCTCTAATCCAGGTGGCAGGCATGCCATAGGTTGAGTTAAGTTGTGCAATTAATTTGTATTTATTTATCTATCAGATTACTGTATAATCTATCCTTCAAGAAGCCCAAGGTGTGGACTGGGTTATCTAATATTTCCCTCTCACTATAAAATTCCAGAGGGATCAGATGTAATGTAGTGGCTATCTCAGATGTAGCACCAATGGCCGACATCTTCAGAAAGCTTGGCAGTGTTCCTGCAAGATCCACTGGGACCCTTGTAATGGGCTTTGGATGGATAGGACTCCCATTTGTAATTTTAATCCTGAAGTGATGGGGGCTCCAAGCATCAAGGAAATTCACAATAACACCCAAAGGCCTTTATGGGGCCAAGCAAAAAGTGCAATATGCATGTTGCAAGCTTTCTAAGCTCCACCGACTTCATCGTCAGACATACACATTAAAGGAGAAAGGGAAAAATAAGATGATGATATTAGTCATAGGAGTTTATCACATGGGAGGAATTTCTCCCAATTTTGAATCGAGCCATTCCAATTGCGTTCGGAATGCGTTCAGAATGAGTTCCCATTTCCCGAAAATGACCCCCCATTTCCCGAAATTGCGTGAGATACTTTAATTCGCAATTACGTGAAACCCCATAATTGTGTTTGGAATGACTTCCCATTGCCCAAAATTGTGTGAGAGACTTCAATAAGTAATAACGTGAAACCCCATGATTGCGTTTGGATTGCCATTGCATTATACCCCCAAATTCCATCGTATGATAAACTCCATTGTCTTGCATTTTGTCAAGATATTGTGGTTACTGTCTTCAGTTCAGATGATAAGGAAAGGTATTCATGCAGCTAGGCCCCTCTTCTTGGCCATGTGGGTACTAGGAGATTCTGGGCATACATTTTAAATCCCACTATTTTATTTATTTCCTGGGCTTCCTGGACCAAAGTCTTCCTTGTCTACCGCTATGACCCACAGAGAGCATAGAAAAGTTGTTTTCTTGGGCTGTAGGTCTCAGATGTTGGTGCTCCATACTTTTCCAAATCCTGGGCACACTCAGTCTCAAAGCATGCATTCTCCAATTTGTATATTTCATATTTCCAAGTTTAAAACAACAACAATATCGAGTCCGGAGTTTGACATCATGTATATTACACCGCAGATGAAAACAGGGACATGCCAGCAGCATTATTCTGTCTGTCATACCAGGAAGCATTTTCTTGAGCTCTGGCCCCAGGACACAATGGTGACAGCTGTTCTCTCTGTGGGAAGGGAGTGAAAGCTGAAAGAATAACAATGTCAGGCTCTCCCAGTAACCATTCATAAAACAGTGCTCATAATAACACAAATATCCTGGCAGTGGTAAAGGGACTGACAACTGCAGTGGGACATCCAACACCTTTTCTCTATTCTGCAAATCGCTGTTAAAATTAAATTTCTCAATAAGTTGTAATTCAGCCAAAGAATATTGCTTTAGCACAGATGCAAAGGCCAGCAAATAGTGTAAAGCAGAACATTTGGTGCGCATGACTTTATGGGAAATGGTCCCCTGAGAATAACAAGTGTACCAGACTGAAAAAGCAGCAGCAATCTGACAGATATCTTTCCCTCTCTTTAGGTTTCATGCCTATGTACGCATGCGATTTCAAGTCTCCTGTTGACTTACAGTGAACTTAATAAGGTTTTTGGGGGGGCAAAGAATACTCAAAGGTGGTTTTGCCAGTTCCTTCCTTTGATATATAGCATCCAGTACAGCAAGGTATTCATTTATGGTCTCCGGCCCAAGTAATAACCAGGGCTGACCCTGCTTAGCTTCCAAGATTATATGGAGTTGGGCGCCTGTGAGTTTTTAGGCCCTAACATAAATGACTGTCAGATTCTGCTTGAACGATGATCCAACAGCTAACCCTGCCCAGTGGATGTTTGAAAAAGAGCTTGGAAAAGTTACTTTTTGCAGGAGGGACCTCCCAGAATAACCTAGTCTTTTCGTTCTTTTTAAAATTTTACTCCCAAAAAAAAAAAAAAGATAAACCTTTCCTAAATCTGGCTTGCCGTCAATCCTAATTATATGATTTCTTTTTTTAAATATAGTCTTTATTTCAAAATATAATAAAATACAAGCACAACTATTAACAAGGCAAAAGACAGAGAGAGTCCAATCGTCTTCTCTTCTTGGAAAGACCCTTGAGATAAACTTCCTTTGATACTGGATTCTTGAAGAGTAAACTTTGCGTATTACAATATACAACCCTGATAACTGATATGTATTAAGTAATCCAAAATCACATAATTAAATGTATGCCACAAAAAAATATACAACGGTAAGTCAAGCAAAATTGATTGCAACTATTTAGTTCCCTGGATTTCCGTTTGCTTATAGTTAAATAAAATAAAAAATTAAGTACAGTTCCCGGAACTGGCTTAAATAATAATAATTACTCCTATTATATGATTATAATTATATGATTTCTGGTAGGCTTGTGTATATATCCTGCGTTGGCGTTCTTTATTTTATTGCAATCATTTGAGCACAGGGCAGGAACTTCTCTCCACATCAAATATCGAGTTAATGACAAATATCAGAGGCTGCTTCTGCCTTATCAATTGTCGCTGCCCTATCATCTAAAAGGAGGAGAACCAGCTCAAAAGAGGACCAACAGCAGGATGAAGGCAGGAGGCAAGCGGGAAATTGCCTGATTAACATCTCATTCAGAGACTAAACTCTTGCCCTGGCTTTGCAGTAGGTGGGAACAAGGGTTGCCCCTTTGAGAGAATAGCTGCCTATTGGGGTCGGATCAGTCCTGCTGGGCTTGAACCTTCCCTCTCTGGCTTTGATGTTAGGAGGCAAGGCTTGCAAGCTGCCCCCCTTCCCCATTGAGGGCATTAGGAGCTCATTAAACCATTGAATTTTCACCCGGCATGGGGGCAGGAACGCACTGTCCTCAGAGAAGAGGACACCTGAAGCTCCGGGCATAATTGGAAGGAGAGGGGAGTGAGGTCAGGAGAATTTGAGAAAATGAAGAAAGAGCGAAGCAAGGGGGAGATCAATGCCTAGGGGAAAGGGAAACATTTAGCCAGGATTCTGTGCAAACACTGGGCCAGATGCAAACTGCAGGCACTGGCTATTTGAAGCCCAGTTCGTAAAATCATAGAATCGTTGGACCTTATCAGATGGGAGGAATTTCTCTTTATTGCGAATGAAGCCAATTCAAATTCACGTAAATTCGCTAGTTTAGCAAATTTACATGAATTCGAATTGCATTCAGAATGACTTCCCATTACCCGAAAAGGACCCTCCATTGCCCGAAATTGCGTGAGATGCTTTAATTCGCAATAACGTAAAACCCATGATTGCGTTCAGAATGACTTCCCTATTGCCCAAAATTGCATGAGACACTTTAATTCGCAATAACGTGAAACCCCCTGATTGCGTTCGGATTGCCATTAGATTATACTTCCAATTTCTAATGTCTGATAAGGTCCATTGAGTTGGAAGAGACCACAAGGGCCATCCAGATGCACAGAACTGAACTACATTTCGGGGATCTACAAGGGTTATTCATCAAAGCAGCAAAAGACAAGATGGTATGCTTTTGCCATTCCATGTATCAGCGTCTGTTTGGCCATAGAATTTGATGTCACGATGATTTTCAGTAGGCCACTGGGCTAGCATCCTCCTGGACGTACCAGGCTAGTTTAGGGTGCTCTGGCAAGACATGTGCTCCATCTTCCAACAAAGAGGAATGCTGGCCCCTAGGGAAGATCTTAGGAGAAACAGCAGGGTAGTTGCCTCATTGCCCCCAATTATTTACTCCCTGAAGTAGTCCTTGTGTAAGGACCACCCCGTCTGATCACACAGCAAAGGTTTATCTAGCTACTCCTCCAGTATTCCCATCATTTTACAAATTTCGGACTTTTGTGACTTTAACATCATGGGGGACCATTTCCCCTTTCTCCCTCCCCTAGGTTTGTTGCTTTTAATCCGGGATGATGAAGAGTTCTGGAGAACTCAAAAGTTCACTCATCATTTTACAACCATTTGGATGGTCCAAAGGAAGAGGATTGTCCTCCTGTTGTTTGTTTGTTTGTTTGTTTGTTTCCTTTTATTTACCTAATAGACCATCACCAATGTCTTGTCCCTTCACACATATCAGAACAGATCGGTTATGCAATTGGCATACAGTTGTGAAGTCATACAGTGGGATACTCTGTTCTTTTTGCTTGGAGAAGTTTCTTTTGCCCAACTTCATATCCTACATGCATGCTTGCAACAACGTTAAAAGCAGAACTGGGAAAGTCTGGATTTTTCTTCTCAAAGCTGAATCTTTGGCTGGATGACAACTTCTGTTTGATTGTTAAAAGCAATATTCTCAAGGATATTAAAAAACAGAGCTGGGCAAAGTTTGTTCTGTTTAGTGTAGATCTTGAAAATATAATTTCTAGGCAAGCAAACATTTTCTCCTTGGGGTAGAATTCAGAGACATCACTGTGTTAGTCTGGAATATCAGTATGCAAGAGGATCTTGTAGCAAAAGACTTATTGTGCAGAAGAAGTTACAGCATAAGCTTTCGTAGAATTGGTTTGCTTCCTCAGATGCATGGAGTTCCTGCTCCCTCAGGTGCAATGTCCCATTGCAAGTCTGCAAAGTGGTGGAGAAGCCAAAGGATAGAGCAAGGGCAGAGACAATACAAGGAAACTGTTTTTCACGTTTTCAGACAGCAATCTTCCCCAGTACTATCTTGAGATGCTTGGAACTGGGACTCCCACATCCAAAGCACATACTCTGCCAAATGAGACATGGCAGGGTGACTGAAGGAAGCATGCAAAATAGCTATATTCTGAAACCATCTAGAGAGGGTCCATCACTCAGTGGGGTTATTCATGCTGTGAAAATAATCCAGGATGAATCCGGGTTGAATCTCCATTGTTTACATGCATCCCGAATGCACCTGATTAAGTTGGGGGGAGCTGCCAAAAAGCCCCTTAACCCAGGATAATCGATACTGGGGTTTTCCCTGCATTATTTTTAAAAGATCCGCATTGCTAGTAGTATGAATAACCAATGCAAATAGAATTTAATAGAACCAGGATAAAACACTGTCCACCATTTATATTGGACATTTTATATTGTGGGACGGGGTTTCAAACAGAGACCTGACTTGTATAAAGGAGAACAGGTGGCCATCTAAAAATGATTGGTTCAAGATCACCCACTGAGCTTTATGGGAGCATAAGGATTTGGACCCAGGTCCTGCTGGTGGTAATTCTGTGATATAACCATTGCAATAAATTGCTTTTATGTGATAACTGAATGTAACACAGTCCTAGTTGACAAAGAATGGATATAGAGAAGCATATTCCTCCCACTCCTGCTGTGGTATGTATCCCTCACTTTTGAAACTTATGCGAAGAAATACCAAAACAAGGGGGGGGGGGACCCAACAACAAACAGGGATGCAAGCTGGGCAATATCCCTGAGAAAGGGTCTGACCATCAGTTTTCTTGAAAGCATGAAAAAGAGTGGATTCACTGTATATTCATATGTTAAACATTCCAGAAATGTAACACAAAATCTATCCTTTGTTGAACTTTCCCTAAGTGACAAGTCAGTTGCTCCCCCACTTTACTAGCATCTTTTAAAACAGTTGAACTCACGCAGCTCATGGACCATTTGTGGCCATCTCTTGTAATTTGTTAATCCTGCTTGCTGCCTCTGTTTGCTGCTGTGGATAAAAGCACATTGCTGAAATTAAGTGCCACTGTGTGCATGCACGAACTCACACACACATACATACACACAATGCATTTCCTTCCTTTCCTTCACTTCTAGAAGACGAGACACTCTGTCTTGCCAGCTTCCATATGTCTGCGATAAAGGAAGGCGCTCTGGTACTCTCCTGTTGCAAAGAAACCCACTGCAGTTGGCATCAGATTTTGGCAGCAACTGTGACTGTGGTGGGAACCTCAATGGCAGCCAGACGAAGTGGAGCCCTGCTCCTTTCTTTGGTTGGAGGTCCAGTACTGTCTCCATAACAAAAGTTGTCATATCTTTTCAAGCAATCTGCCTTTTCCCATTCTAATCCACATTCCCCTTCTTGAAACATGGCTTGTTCCCTATCCCCTGGATGTCAGAGACCTGGAAGCATGCTCATATTATATTTCCTTTTCATTTATAGAGAAATTGGTTTCGGTGGCTTCCGAAGACCTTGGGCCACGAAGATGGAACCTTTGCCTATCTTCTGGTTGTTCCTGGTGGCCTTTCGGCTCAACCTTTCTTTGGCTGTCAACCCCTTTGCAGTGCAACAGATCCCCCCCGACCCTTGCTATGATGAAAAAGGAGCACCCCGTCGTTGCATCCCAGAGTTTGTCAATGCTGCATTTGGGAAGGAAGTTCATGCCTCCAGCACCTGTGGCAAGCCTCCCACCCGCCACTGTGATTCTTCAGACCCCCGGAAGGCTCACCCTGCGTCCTATCTCACCGACCTCAACACTGCGGCCAATATGACCTGTTGGCGCTCAGAGACCTTGCACCATTCTCCCCAGAACATCAGCCTCACTCTCTCCTTGGGCAAAAAGTTTGAGGTCATCTATGTGAGCCTGCAGTTCTGCTCGCCACGTCCCGAGTCAGCTGCTGTTTTCAAGTCCATGGATTACGGCAAGACGTGGGTGCCTTACCAATACTATTCTTCCCAGTGTCGGAAGATCTATGGCAAGCCCAACAAAGCCACAGTCACCAAGCAGAATGAGCAGGAGGCCCTATGCACAGATGGGCACACTGACCTATACCCTCTGACTGGAGGACTTATTGCCTTCAGCACTCTGGATGGGCGTCCTTCAGCCCAGGATTTCGACAACAGCCCTGTGCTTCAGGACTGGGTGACAGCCACTGACATCCGGGTTATTTTCAGCCGTCCCCATTTGTTCCGGGAGCTAGGGGCTCGGGACCATGAGGATGAGGATGGTGGGGTGAGCTCTTCGTCCTACTATTATGCTGTGGGTGAGTTTCAGGTTGGAGGACGCTGCAAGTGCAATGGGCACGCTTCTCGCTGTGTGAAGGACAAAGAAGGCAAGCTGGTGTGCGACTGCAAACACAACACCGAAGGCCCTGAGTGTGACCGCTGCAAACCTTTCCACTATGACCGTCCATGGCAGAGGGCCACTGCCAGAGAGGCCAATGAGTGCCTAGGTAAGAATAATTTCTGTCTGTTTTTTATGGGCTGGTCTTCTAATGCCTGGCAGGGAACAGGTTTTTACCTGTTATGCCTGCTGGCCTTCCAATAAAAACACAATGAAACTGAAAAAAGGCCAGCTATTGCAATGGGAAGAAATATTGTTGACCTTTTTTGCAACAGGCTCTTGCATAACTGACACACCGTGACGCGAGTTTGCAGAAGCAAGAGCCCTCAGCCGACTGTTTCCTCAGACAAATTAAACAGCCTTGAGAAAGCAGTGGGTAGATGCGAAGAGGTAAAAGCCGGGCACAAGGGAGGAGAAATCAAATACAGTAACCAGTTTTACAGAAACAATGCAGCGATGTAGACTAGTATTTATCCTTCGACATTCCAGCAAATACAGTGGATGTTTAGACTGGCAAGAGAGCCATTGTGGTGTAGTGTTTTGAGCATTAGACAACAACTCTGAAGAACAGAATTTGAATCCCTACTTGGCCATGAAAACTCATCTTGGGCAAGTCATGCCCTTTTGGTCTCAGAGGAAGGCAAAGGCAAATTCTGTCTGAACCAATCTTGCCCAGAAAATCCTTATTATAGAGTCACCTTAGAGTTGCCGTAAGTCAGAAATAATTTGAAGGCACACAACAACAACAATTAGACTGAAAAAAGTCCTGTCAATAGTGTTAGACCTGGTTCAGGTTTGAGGTGACCCTTGGAGGCCCGCGTCCATATGCTTGGCCTCTGTTAAAGTTCACAAGGAGGGAGTACCTTGTAATTCTGCAGGCAATAGGACTTTCTTTACCCTTTTTAATTTTAGGGTTTTTTTTAAAACTGAAAATCAAAAATCACACCACCCATCTATTAAATTGAAAGCTTCTTTGGAGACGGCTGTTTCGCTTTCCCCATAATGTGTTATGTTTAGGGTTGCCAGAGTGAAACCTGGAGAGACTCCTGTACTTTGAATGCTTAGGCAAAAGAAAGAATTTCAGCTGGTGCTGGTTATTACCTGGAAAGGTGACAAGCAAGACCTGCTGAAATTCCTTCTTCTCCACAATCATTAAAGGAACAGGAAGCCTCTCAATTTTACAGTCTGGTAGCCTTAGTTATACTGTTACAGACTCAGGTGCACTGTAGAAAAACAAAAACAAATGGAAGCCACCAGCAAAACTGCAACCACTCCAGTGGCATCACTCCGTTTACATCTTCTCATCAGCATTTTAAAAAGATACAGATGAATGCCACAGGCCATTTCTCCAAAATGCAGATGTCTGCGGAGTGGTGCTTTTCACTCCCCACTTTAGGGTGTCACCTGGTGCGGTCCACGCCACCCGCACCCCCTTAGTGACACAACCGAATCACCCAAGTCACTCCTCTGAATCTCTCTATACCTTCGTATTTCTGTAATTCTTTATTTATTTTGCAAAATATCTCATACGGGAGGTGCTTTATTCTAAAGGACACTTGTACTTCCAATAGTACATTTGTTTCATTTAGAAAATGCTGCATTTTTATGTTGCAAAGTCTTATTTCAGAGCAAGAGGTGGTTGAGGCCACAAAAATAGATGGGGGTGGGGGGGCTTGCAGTATCCCAGCATATTTTGCCTGCCTCTGTATTAAACGTCCTCATGTTTTGGGCTGGTCATCTAAGTATAGAAAGCACTGTGTATAAGATGTCAATGAGCAAAAAGCCAGCTGAGTATGGCCTGCTGGACTTCCATGGACTCTCAAGTGGCCTTTTGTTCATGGGGAAATGAAAAGTGGTTCAGCAGAAAACTGACAGTGTGGACAGTGACCCAAGACCATGACAGAGAAAAGACAAATTTAGTGGTGATATGATAGCCCTGTTTAAATATTTGAAGGGGTGTCATACTGAGCATGGAGTAAGCTTGTTTTCTGTTGCGCCAGAGAAAAGGACACAGAGCAATGGATGCAAGCTACAGGAAAAGAGATTCCACCTAAACATTAGGAAGAACCTCCTGACAGTAAGAGCTGTTCGACAGTGGAAGACACTCCCTTGGAATTTGATGGAGTCTCCGTCTTTGGAGATTTTTAAAAAGGGCTGGATAGTCATCTGTTGGGGGTGCTTTGACTGTGAGTTCCTGCATGGCAGAGGATTGGACTGGATGGCCCTTGTGTTTTCCAACTCTATTACGATTACCGCATTCTCAGAATGTTCTCAGAACGGTACAAAACGGGAGTGGATGGGACCGGAAGTGGCCTCTCCCATTTTGTAACATTCTGAGAACATTCTGAGAACGTAATGTGGTAGACTTATTAGATTCGATGGTTCAGTTCAAACCTGACTTGATTGGTATTTCCATCCTAATGCCCTCCTCACTAGCTGAACAAACACTCTGGGGATCTTAGCATGCATAGCCCTTTGGTATGCGTGCGCATGTGCGTGTCAGTGTGTCAACCCTTTGGCAGATGGAACCGAAAAGATGAACAAGAGGATAGAAAAGGCATGAAGGCTGAGGGTTGGGGGAGGAGGCAGTGTCCCTTTAAGACATCCCTGATGGGTCCAGCCTCACAAAGGCGGCTTAGCAGAGCTGCCGTGTGAAAGTTTTCCCTGTCGGCTCCATCTCCTCTTTCCCCCTTTCCTCTTGCAGGCTTTGTGCCTTCTGTGAAAGAGCCCCTCCGTCACACGCCTCCAAGGGGGCTTAGCAGCTGAAAGCCGGATTAGCTCCCCAAGCATTCCCCTCTGTGCCTTTCAAGCGTGACATCTCCCCGGCCAGCAGGAACAGACGCAGCAATTAGTACCAATTAAAGGGAGAGGGCCCGCCTGGGAAGTCCCCTCTTGCACAACTAGTCAAGGCTGGCTTCTTCTTGCCCTAGGCATGCACACCTTGCACACCTCTAGTTGCTTCCACCATAGTGCTACAGACCATCTTGAAAACCAAGTTTCTTTGCTTTGGCTTCCACACTTGAGTGGAAAGGGTTGGTTATTACCTACATGGTTTGGATCCAGGTTACCGACAGAATTGCCTTCCCCCATACAATCTCCCTGTACATTCAGACACCTCCTCTGGAAAATGTTTGCCCCAACCAGCAAGGACGAAGAGTTTATCGCTTGGCATTTTAAATTGACTCCAGCCTCCTGGGCTGCAGCTGGGATGCGGGACAGAGGTGGGGATTATTGCACACTAAATCGCCAGCCGCCATCGGCCTGGGTCCAAGCTGTGCTCCACCAGCACTTTTTAGAAGTTGGAAAGCTTTCCGATTTCTAAAAAGTGCTGGTAGAGCATGACTTGGAGCTGGCTGGGACCTGGGCTGATGATGGCCAACGATTCAGTGATTTTAGAATTCATCCTGGACTGAAGGTTGGAATGTAGGACATGTCCTGGACAAGGAGGATGTCTGGTCACCTTGGTAGAGGGACAGAATGACAGATTATTCTGTTCCTGTCTATTGCCTAGGTCCACAGTCTTTTGGAATACAATGCCCAGACTCTCCAGCTGGGAGATTATAGAAGTTACTGTCTTTAAAAAGGACTGCTTTCCCTTGTTCTCATAATCCTTCTTTGCAAAGGCCCATTCCATCCTGGAAGGAGCTGCCCTTTTCAGCACCACATCAGATGTTCTCAGAGATGTTTTCAGTGGCCATGGCTCACCTCCATCCTCACTAAGAAAGGTTGCCAAGTGCTGATGGTGCCTATACTTTTAAAGCACTGATGGAGAACCAGCAGTTCTCTGTCTAATTTCAGAAGCTCTCTGTAGGCAATCAGTACAGACCTCCGCCAAAACTAGTCTGCTCTTTTTCTGGCAACCTGCTAGTACAATGGGGAGTGAGTGCAGGGGACAGAGAGAAAGAGAGAGAGAGAGAGAGAGAGAGAGAGAGAGATGATGATGATGATGATGATGATGATGATGATGATGATGTCTGTGCTTCCTGACTGTTACTACTGTCTTGTAATCTGAAGCACAACTACCTTGAAATTCCAGCTTCCAGAAATGTGCCCAACCTCAGCTTGAGAGTATGGCTTATCAACAGTCAAATTCTACATGGTCCTCTCCACCTTGCATGCCCCGTAATGCAATACATCTTTAAGTGGCATGCCCACAAAATCTCCATGCTAGTAGGTATTGTGATGAGGATAGAAGGAAAAGTATTCAGTGTGGCACAGAAGTTAATAGAGGTACTTGGGGCTTAGACCCCCCCTCAGAAGCCGAACAGTTGTGGGCCTATTCAATTACATTTTACATTCCTTTAAAGTTCTGTGGTGTTTTGTGTTTCCAGGAGGTTTTGATAAATAGGGTTAGTTGAAAAGCTTTGGCTATAATGCCATATGCTATATTCAAAAAGGTGTCATGCGGAGAAATTCCGTATCAAGGGCCACATGTGTATGGCACAGCTTTGCACAATTTTCTCCCTTTTAGTTTGTTTGGGAAAGAATTTCACAAAGTGAGCCCCTGTGTGGCGTGGCCCCATTGTGTTAGTTGAGTGGTGGTAGTGGGCATGTCTTCCATTATGGATCTGGATGAACACTAAAGCATCTGAACTGGGTAACCCTTATAATCCTTTTGGTGTGGACATCCAGGGTGTAGAAATAATGGTGTTTGATGTCATTTTGTTTGCCATGGTGCCATCCTACAGATTCCCGACATTGGTAATTTGGTGAGGCACTAGCACTCTTTGGCAGAGAAAGCTAAAGACCTTGTAGAACTAAATTCCATAGGATGGAGCTACAGTATTTCAAGTGGTATCAAACTACATTATTTCTACAGTGTAGATGAGCCTCCAGATGAGAGAAGGCTGAAATGTTTTGCATTATCGTTATGTATTGATTGAGTTGATGCATGCCATGACAGTGGGGTTGGCCCTCCCTTAAGTAAAGTGAGAAATACTTTGGAATATAATTGTGAATATTCATTTCATCTCTATTATTGCATTTGTTATGTTGGAGTGACTTTCAGCTGCTAGTGGAAAGGCAGCTTTTGTACATGAAATGGAAGATATGTCAATTTTTCCCCCTTTGATTCAAGCCAAAAAATGTTTTCAGCTGTGCCTGTATAGTTGGGCTTCTGCGTGGGGTCTTGCGGGCTCTAACGTTAGCATTCGGTACTCATATTTTGCACTTTATAATATTTTATATTTTAGGGCTGATACCAGTCAGAGTGGGAGTTCTGCCCCCATTTCCTCTGTCTATCCCCTTTTTTATTTATGTATATTATTGTGACTGTTAGATCATAAGCCTGCAGGCAGAGACTGTGCTGTTTTCTTAACGTTTGTACAGCACTTAGAACGTTTAAGCACTTTAAAAATAATGATACTAAGGGTGGGCAAATGGGTTGAGGCATCCTGTCAACACGGCTAGGATTGTCATCCTGGATAGCATCACCACTCCTCTATGCTGCCTTTGTCACACACGCCCTCTCTGTCTACATTTGATTTACTATAATTGTGTCAGTGTCGTTGCAAAATTCTGAGTTGCTGGACCTGTGGAACCTCTTCATTCCTTCACTGCGGCACCAAAAGAACTTAGGAATATAGGAATCTGCCTTTTCCCAGGCCAAGGATTCTCACCCTTTGGTCCTCCAAATGTTTTGGACTTCATCTCCCATACTCTCTGACTATTGTTTGTGATGTGTGTGGCAGTCTCAAACATCTGGAAGACAAGAGACTGAGCAGCCACTCTCCATAATTTCAGATAGGATTTTTTCTCAGCCCTCCCAGAAGCAGCAGGGCTTTGGACCTGAGATCTCCTGCATGCTCAGCACAACTTCTGCCATTGAGCATTGCTGTTGTTGTTAACTGCCTTTGAGTTGACTCCAACTCATGACGACCCTGTGGATGAGACATCTACCAAACCTCCTGTCCTCCACTGTTCTGCTAAGGTCTTCTAAATGCAGACTGGTGACCTCCCTGATAGAATCTACCCATCTAGCGTGTGGTCTACAAACCTCTACTTTCCTAGCATTATTGTCTTTTCCAATGATTCGTGCCTTCTCATGATGTGTCCAAAGTATGACAGCCTCAATTTGATCATCTTAGCTTCCAGGGAGATTTCAGGCTTGATCTGTTCAAGGACCCATTTGTTTGTCCTTTTGGCTGTCCATGGTATCCTCATCTCTCCTCTCCAGTGCCACATCTCAAATGAATTGATCTTCTTCTTACCCGCTTTCTTCACTGTCCATTGAGCTACAGCCTCTGAAATGACTCTCACCATAATTAATAATGGTTGTGCAGCAGTCCTTATAGCCAAACATATCCCCTTTCTGTCTTCTGAGGAGATAGGATTTGGTTGTTAAGCTTTCTAGGATGGTATTGACTGTGTTTACTTAGGATTTCTAGGCCTTTGGGATGGTATTTGGATTAAATATTCAGAAGGAAGAGAACGCAATTAGTTTTTACTTCTCTTCTGGGATAGCCTAGTGGACTTTGCTGCCAATGAGAGAATGCATCATTTAATGAAACACTAGTATGCAACATGGATGAATTTTATTTATATGTTTTTCTAAAAAGAATTTGTGCATGGTTCCTGGGGGAAAAAATCCAACAAGACTTTACGATCTCAAAGCTTTCAGGATTCAGTGAATTTTGGTGTTTTGGCACATGTCAGAGTTGTGGGTTTTGTGTGTTTGGCACAAAAATTTGGTTTATCTGCAATTTAATTGTTTTGGGGTGGGGGAGGATTAGGGAAGACAGTATGGATTATTCATCAGGTATTGCTTTGAGATTCCCAGTGCATTAGAGGAGATGATGATGATGATGATGATGATGATGATGATGATGACTTTATATTTCACTTTCCCCTCAATACTGGGATTCAAGGTGACTTACAAAATGTAAACAGATATTAGTAAAAAATTCACATTGCTAAAAACATGCAAAAAAACCCCCACTAAAAACAACCCAACCAATAGAATTAAAGCAATTTAAAAACATATTCACTAAAAAGCAACAAATCTGACAATGTAGCAAATCTTTCCCTATATTAGTCAGTTCCCAAAGTCCTGTCAAAATAAGTTTTTAGGGGGAGCCTAACCCTATCTAGGGAGTTTATCATACGACGGAATTTGGGGGTATACTCCAATGGCAATCTGAACGCAATCATGGGGTTTCACGTAATTGCATATGAGTGTATCTCACGCAATTTCAGGTAAAAAGGAAGTCATTCCAAACACAATCATAGGTTTTATGTTAATGCGTATAAGTATCTCATGCAATTTCAAGCAATGGGGAGTCATTTTGGGGAAATGGGAAGTCATTCTGAACGCATTCCAAACACAATCAGATTTCACGTAAATTCGCTAAACTAGCGAATTTACATGAATTCGAATTGGCTCCATTCAAAATTGAGAAAAATTGCTCCCATGTGATAAACTCCTAGCACTGGTTGAATCCCTTTTCCCTGATCTGACTGACCAGAAACACTTTTCTCTGGTTCTGGATTAACCTACAGTTTGTAAGGTTCATCCAGTCCATTACTGATGACAGTCACTAGTTAAGAACTGAAACAGCTTCCTCGGATTGAGATGAAAAGGAATGATAGAGCTGGTATCATCACATATTAATAGCATCAGGTCCTAAAATTCTAGGCATTACTCCCAGCAGTTTCATGTAAATGTTGAATAGGATGAGGGACAAAACTGACCCTTGAAGGACCTCAATGGCCAACAGCCAAAAGGCCAAGCAGGAGGGAATGGAGTCACCCCAAAAGAGTGTTTCTGAGTGCCTTCTAGGGTGAGAAGTGTGATAGGACTATGAGGAACCATATTGATTGTGCATTTTCCAAGCTACTAAGGGGTGATCCCATCTACCCAAAGCCTTTGAGGGCCAGCAGTGATGTAGTGGTTTGAGTCTTGGATTACAACCCCAGAGACCAGGCTTTTAATCCCTGCTGGGACATGAAACCCACTGGATGAACTTTGGCAAGTCACAGCCTCTGAGGGAGGTAAAGGCAAATCCACTCTGAACAAATCTTGCCAAGGAAACACTGTGATAGGTTCACCTTAGGGTCACCACGAGTTGGAAACAACTTGAGGACCCGACAACAACAGTGCTGAAAGAGGGCTGATACACAAAGAGGCAAGGGGCATTTTTTTTTAATTCCGAAAAGGACAATATTACAGCATCATTGGATCAAAGTTAGATTTCATTATTAATATGGGGATTATGAACATGTTAGATTCAGCGTAGACACTGACTAATTCTGGGTGTGGGTGGAAATGGATTGTCTCACAATGGGGTTGTTTGTACTTTTCATGAAACGGTTGCAGCTCAAATGGAGGCAGCAATATTTACTTTTTGGAAAGTCAGTTATGGAGAGTTTGATGACAGGTGGGTGGGTGGATAGCAACTGAACACAGGACACATATATATGTGGGATGGAGGCAAGTTTTGGTATATTTTACATTCAATTCTTATGGCCAAATTTGCACTCCTTAAATTAATATAATCATGGCCCACAGTTATCCTTTAGAATCCACATTGTTCTGAAATTTTGTGATGTAAACAAAAGACATATTCACTGTAGTTGTGTGCCTTCAATTCGTTTCCAACTTATGACAATCTTATATTTGTTCAGAGGGGGTTTGCCTTTGCCTTCCTCTGAGGTTGAAAAAGTGGGATTTATCCAAGGTTACCCAGTAGGTTTCCATGGCTAAGCGGGAATTGAACTCTGGTCTCCAGAGTCATAGTCCAGTGTCCAAACCTGTACAACACAATGGCTCTCAAAATGCATATTATGATATATATACTGCAGAAATCTGTTTTCAAAAATGCACATATAATAAACTGCATATAAAAATAGGCATCTTAGACAAAATATGGAAAGCCAGCTCTACGGCTCTGGAGACCTGGTTTGATTCTCAGCTGGGCGACAAAACCCACTGGGTGATCTTGACCAAGTTACACTCTCTCAACCTCAGAGAAAGGCAATGGCAAACCTCCTCTGAACAAATCTTGCCAAGAAAAACCCATGATAGGATCACCTTAGGGTTGCCGTAAGTTGGAAATGACTTGAAGACACGCAACAACAACAAATAGATTCATACATATACATTTTTGCTTGGACTTACAAAGTGATGCTGAGATGAGAGGGAATGCACTTTAAAAATTGGACATCAGAAACTGAGAGAAATTGAAAATGACTAATTTGTCCCTGTCTAGTATTCTCCATGTCTTTGTTCACTAATGAGCATTGTTAAAACTGGACTTGCTACTTCATTTCCATACACAAAGGATTTTGCATTTGAATTGACATTCTCACATACCAATGGCATATATATGTCTGTCTCTGGTATCCACTCTACTAAATGCATCTGAGGAAGTAGACTGTAGTCTACGAAGGCTCATGCTGCCAACTTCTTTCTTTCAGTCAGTCTCAAAGGTGCTGCAAGATCTCTCTGCATACACAGGTCCATTGACAAAAGTGTTGAACGCAAGCAGTACTCTAAAAGATTTCCCAGAAGGCAAAATAGGAAGCAAGGTTCACCAGCAACTAGTAGCAGAAAATCTGAATTATCTGCGAGGTGGGGACTGAATTATAATAAACCTCCCTAAACCAAGGACTCATCCAACACCCAACAATGTACCTGGAAGTCTTGTGAAGACTTGCTTCCCTCCTCCACAATTATGGCACAAACCAGATATGTATCAAAAGATGCATCCTTTCCTGGTGTGGTTTAATGTTTCCTGTGTTCTGCTGAAGAGGGATTTGTGGATAGATTGCAAAATGTGGAATTACAAACAACAAACTCCAGTTTTCCTATCCTCCAACATTCCACACATGTGATAGTAAAAGAATTTATAACCAAGGCCTTTGAAAATGACAGGACTGGCCTTACAACTAGGCACAGTGAGGCAATTGCTGGCAATCTACGTAGGCAGATGCTGGAGACATTAAAAAGCTGGCAAATAACCAACCTTTTGCCACTCTAGTCTTGGATGGTGCTGTTGTGTACCTTCACGTCATGCCCGACTTATGGCGACCCTACGACAAACCTATTACAAGGTTTTCTTGGCAAGATTTGTTCATAGGGAGGTTACCTTTGCCTTGCTCTGAAGCAGAAAAAGACTTGCCCAAGGTGACTGAGTGGATTTCCATGGCTGAGCAAGGATTCAAATCCTGGTCTCCAGGGATGTAGTTCAACACTCAAACCACTACACCACACTGGCTCTCAACTCGGGTTGAATACACCGGGGCTATTGCTTATGCTAGACTCACAGAAACTAGGATTCAAATCCTGGCTTGGCCATGGAAATCCACTGTTTGACTTTGATCAAGTCCTACTGCCCCAGCCTCGGGCAAGGACAAACCTCAACTGAGAAAATCCTGCCAAGAAAATCCACAACAAGAACAAATAATCTCAAAAGATTTCCAACCGTTATTTCACTGGAATTATATCCTAACGGTGGGTTCAAGAAATGTCCAAAACATGTCCCACTATCACTCTTTCATGGCAGGAGGTGAAAAGACTTGGTTCACTAAGGTCATAAAATATTGTACTTCGTGCAAAGGTGGAGTGGCTGTGACAAGTGTAGAAATATGTTTCGCTGCATCCCAAAGCAGGCATTTATTTCACATAGTTATATATGCCCTGGGTACAAATGGAAAGGGGTGCATAGGGACACATAGTTTGTTGTGCTGTTCCTCCTGCTCAGTATAGGTGTTCAAACCAGGTTCTGTGACTGCTGTTTTAGCCAAAGAGTGCTGATGCTGCACCAAACTACAAATCCCAGGATTCTGTAGGATAGAGCCCTGGCAGTTAAATTGGTAGTCAAACTACATTATTTCCACAGTGTAGATGCACCCAGTCTCCCCTTAAAGCATTACTAGTTGAAGCCGCCACTTGGGTTGCTTGTATAACCCAGCCATGCCCAAGTAGTGGCTAAGGTAAAAATGGTGGAGACATATCAAAACTATTCCATTAGGTTGGTTTTTGTGGCAGAGAGGAGCGCCAGTGTTTTCAAGACCTGGATTCCCCTCCTACACAATGGAAGTAGCCCTACCCTGCAGGGAATGTGTCTGGGCCCTTTTCCAGTGAAGGCACCGGGTGCAGCTCCAATCTGTTGTGGGTTTGGCACTGCGGTCTGCACTAGGATTTCACCAAGACTGTTCGACTGGCTAATTGCTCCCAGTCAATTCCCAGACAGTATCCTCGATGCGCCACTTGCTTGCTTGCAGAAAGAAGGCACGGTTACGCTTAGGGCAACGATGGGGAGGAATTTCAGTGGCCTTTGGAAAGAGAACAGAGAGCTGCCGCATTATGTAATTGGGTCTTTATTTACAAATTAATTGAAACTGTGATTGTTTAATTGGTCATGTGATTCTCCTTTAAGGAGCAGGAATAGCAAAATTGGCTGCTCTTAGGCAAGGAAGGAAGCAAGCTCCTATATAATTAGCCTGAAACTATGCAATTAAATTCTTATTAATACCCTCAAACAGCAGGGACCAATTCAGGCCTTTAATTAGTGATTAACATGAGACAGGGTGAGATTGAGCTGTAACAAAAACTGCCTCGGCTTGTGGTTACGGTACAAGTTTTTAGCTGCTCTTCCTCCCCTCAACTTGGGAGGGAAGGCAAAGAATATGCAAAGGACGTGCTTGGTGGTAGGAGATCAAGCACAGTCATGTTGAGGAAGGAGTCAAGGCAGCCTTGCCAATCCCTCTGCTTAGGCTGGTAGCCTTATTGCTTCTGTGCTTCTTCAGACTGACTTCACGTTTGCTATTAACACAGAAGATGCCATCTCCCAACCTTGGAATGTGCAGCGATCCGTGAACCAGGCACATGGCTGATCTGGGTGTTTGTTTATTTCTTTAATTTGTAACCCTGCTTGAAAAACTAAGAACAGGGTAGTAAATGAAGACAATTAGATGGAAAATGGCCATTCATAGAATAGTTGTCTCTCCACATTTGCGGCTTTGACTTTTGCTAATTTGATTATTTACAGATCAGGGCCCTGTTCCCACTAACACATAAATCAATGTGCAATCTGAATCGATGGATCGATTCTACAGCGGAGCATGGTTCCCACTACATTTGTCCCGATCGCATTTATTTCCCTCCAAAATAATCCACTTGTGGTTCACATTCATGCTTGAATCAATTTAAAATGGACCCACTCCATCCAGCCGAAGGGCAAATTTAAATCGATTCTTATCCGTATGTTGTTCACATTTCTGCAGAATTGATTCATCGAAAAAGAAGCGGAAAAAATCAGTGTCAAAAAAACATAGGTTAAATGTGTCTCAGTCATGGTCCCTCATCTTGGAATTGCTTCAGCAATTCGAATTAAGTGGGAGCCACGGTTGTTTGAACCGATTCGAACTGATTCACAATCTGGTTTAAAAGGTAGTGGGAATGAGGACCAGATTAATCAATTATCTCTAGGAATATCTTGGTCCTCTAGACCTATGGCCAACTTTCACCAGAAGTTGCACTGGAAGACCTAGAGATTCCTAGAGAGAACATTTCTCTAGGCATTTGTAGATCCTCCAACACAATTCTATGGGTCAACACCCAGTAGATGTTGACCACAGAGTTGTGTTGGAGGACCTAGAGAGATGTTCTCTCAGATCTTTACCATCTTGTCTAAAGGAGGCGGCCGTTAGACCCCTCCTGAAGAAACCCTCCCTTGATCCCTTGGATAAAAACAACTACAGGCCAGTCTCCTTGCTCCCATTTTTGAGCAAGGTCATCGAGAGAGCAGTCGCCTCCCAACTCCAAGCTGTCTTGGATGAAACTGATTATCTGAATCCATTTCAAACGGGCTTCAGGACAGGACATGGAGTTGAGACTGCCATGGTCGCTCTGGCCGACGACCTTCGCTTGAGCATTGACAGGGGTAGTGTGACCCTGCTCGTGCTCTTGGATCTCTCAGCGGCCTTTGACACGGTAGATCATTCCATCCTTTTGGGTCGACTGAGAGAGTTGGGGATCGGAGGCACTGCGCTTCGGTGGTTCCGGTCCTTTCTCTCCGGGAGATCCCAAAGGGTGAGGCTCGGGGACAGTTGCTCTTCTAAGATAGAACTTAATTGTGGCGTCCCTCAAGGCGCCATCCTGTCCCCGATGCTGTTTAACATCTACATGAAGCCGCTGGGTGAGATCATTCGGAGGCATGGAGCTCAGTGTCTTCAGTACGCTGACGACACTCAGATTTACCTCTCCATGACAAGATCGTCGGCTCAGACTTCAGATGGCGTCTCTCCTCTCAATGACTGTCTTACGGCAGTAATGGATTGGATGAGGGGAAAGAGGTTGAAGCTCAATCCGGACAAAACGGAGGTACTAACTGTCACAGGACCGAAGCCAGGATTGGGAATACACCTCCCGGTCCTAGATGGGGTCACACTCTCCTCGAAGGACCCTGTTCGCAGTCTGGGGGTACTCCTTGATTCGTCGCTTCACATGACTAGTCAGGTGAATGCGGTGGTCAGGAGTGCCTGTTATCAGCTTCGGCTGATCCGCCAGCTGCGCCCTTTCCTGGAGCCGAAGGACCTGGAGTCAGTGGTACATGCTTTGGTAACCTCACGATTGGACTTCTGTAATGCGCTCTACATGGGGCTACCCTTGTGCCTAACTCGGAAACTTCAATTAGTTCAGAATATGGCAGCCAGGCTTGTCACGGGAACATCAAGGAGAGAGCACATAACACCAGTGCTCAAATCTCTCCACTGGCTGCCGATTAGTTTCCGAGCGCAGTACAAGGTGTTGGTTTTAACCTTTAAAGCCCTACATGGCTTGGGTCCATCTTATCTGAGGGACCGCCTCCTCCCATACGAACCCCTCCGCACACTCCGGTCTTCTGGGAGGAACTTATTGCAGCCTATGAAGACTAGACTGACGCAGACCTCCCAGAGGGCCTTCTCGGCTGTCGCTCCCAGGCTATGGAATGGCCTGCCAGACGAGATGCGTCTTATTACATCTTCTGATTGCTTTAAAAAAGCCTTGAAGACGCATCTCTTCCGGCAGGCCTTCCCAGAAAGTTCTTAACCTCCCGGCTCTGTTTGGGTTAAGCTCTCCCATTAGCATTTTAACATCTTGACCCTGATCTCTATGCAATGGGTTGCCGTTTTAAATTGAAATTTTTACTATGTCATTTTAATTGATGTTAGTTTAATTTAATTTTAAGGGGCGGGTGGTTGGGTATGGGTCATGTATATTTTATCTTGCATTTTTTAATTGATGTAACCCGCTCCGATTGGATACAGAGGAGCGGGCTATAAATAAAACTTTATTATTATTATTATTATTATTATTATTATTATATATTGACCACCTGCAGCTGCCATTCTCTGGCCAGCATACAAGGACAGGTTCTTCGACCACTTGTCTTGATGTCATTCCTCCGATTTTAAGGGTGCAGCCTTTCAGATGCCTGAGGTCCCCTGGACTGTGCTTCCCATCCACTCTCCAGTCTTAGGACAATTCTCTCTGCTTTCTCTCTGCTATAGGTCCGTTATATAAAGTGGCAATATGAAGGTTTTTTTTGGGGGGGGGGATTTATTTTTAAAATATTTTCAAACCATAGATGCTTGAATCCATGGATAAAAAAAACTCTGTGGATATGGAGGACTGACTCTTCTTCTATGCAAAAAGGAGCTGGGCTTGGAGTGGGTGGCAAATAGTACTTGCCCTCTTTTAAAAAGGGGAACAGTTGCCAACCACCCAAATCCAGCCCAATCTAGGTGTCGAGATCACTCCAGAGTTTCCTGGAAACTCTGAATTAACTGTCGAGTTTTCCTAAATTAGATTAAAGGCCAAAATAAGCAGTTTTGCTGTCGAACTGGTTGTACATTGTCTGGACAAATTGCACTATGTTTGGGGCAAGTTCAGGTTTTTCCTTTGTGAAGATGCACCCAACGTGTCCTGTGGCACGTTAAAAATTAACCCATTTATTATACCATGAGCTCTTGTGGATGTTACATTGCATATATTGTACATCTGGTATCCACATATATTGTAAAAATACTTGGAATTCTGGATACCATGCATTTGACTAAGTCCACGAAAGCTCATGCTGTAATAAATTTGTCAGTTTATAAAGTTCCATAGGACACTTTGGGTTTTTTTTTAATTCATAATGAATTGCCAGCAAGGAGATGTAATGAAAGCCTTCTCCTCTGCTCCTCCAAAGTTACAGCTCTCATTAGGTTATTATCAGACCAATTTTGACTGTGGTTGAACTGGTCACAGCATATTCACCTGGCAACGCCCTATTTTGTTGTATCCTTGGGGGACAAACTTTTCTTCCCCTGCTACTGTCATGTCTGAAAACAAAGAAGACTTGGGCTGCATGCAGAAGCTTACGTCATTTTCTGGAATGGTTCCTTTCCCCTCCAGAATAGAATAGCAGCCAAGATGGAAAATATCTCCTGCACAGGTTACCTGTGGCAGTTGCCAGTGGAAACCAAGATAGTAGACACTTTGGGTTACTTGGAAAACTTGTATCTCTCTGGGAAGAGCGATTCAGAAAGTTAAATGGATGCTTTTTTTCCCCTCCACACACCCATACGTATTTACAGGCAAATATTCAGGATGATCTGACTTCCGCAATCAGATTACAGTGGCGACGTGCCCTACCCAGAAAGACTGTACTGGCATCTGCCTTAGTATCTTTTCAGAAGATAGAACCCTTTTTATCCTGGTATGCCTTTGAGAATTAATTTCTTTTAAGGGAAACCAGCTTTGTATAATAAGCTGAACATGTTTTCTTTTAACGGTTTGTGTTTTGAACTGGTGTTTTGATTGGTGTTTAACTTTTGTATCCTGCTAATTTTTTACTGTTGGATTATTTTAAACCACTTTTAAGTCCTGGGGGAAAGGTGGGATATAAATAAATACAATAACAAATACCATATATACTTGACTATAAATCGACCTCATGTTATAAGTTGAGGTGAGGGCAGGTTTTGGGGCCAAAATTATGGATTCTGATATGACACATGGATAAGTCGAGGGTGAAGCTGAGGTGAATTATTGCAATTTGACACCACTTTGTAGTTTGGTATGGCATCAGATCTCTCTGACAGAGAAGACTAAATATCTTGCAAAACTACAAACCGCAGCATTCCATAGATTCGAACCATGGCAGTTAAAGCAGTGTCAAACAGCATTAATTTTGCAGTGCAGATGCACCTTAATACATCTTACAGTACCATAGAAGGAAAGACTGTGACCAAACCATCCATATGTTTTTAATGTCCTGCTGCTGCTGTGTGCCTTTGAGTCATTTCTGACTTATGGCAACCCTAAGTGGGGTTTTCTCAGCAAGATTTATTCAGAAGGGGGTTGCCTTTGTCTTCTTCTGAGGCTGAAAGCATGTGACTTGGCCCCTGGATTCTCCTTCCTTTGACACTTTCCATTTAAACTTGATTTGACTTGGAGAGTCCCTTCGGACAAAGGGTGCCTTCAAACAGTGGATAGCCCTTTTTTCAACAAAGTCACATGGTCACCTACTTTTCAGAATATCTCCTTGGTTGTAGAAATACTTTTAAAATAATGGTATATAGACCCTTCCTGGATATTTGGTGTGCATATGGGTGCATTATAGAAATGTAAGTATTGCTATTGCCTGGTAACAGCGCGCTCTGAGGTTAGGATTCAGCAAGAGCCTTTTTGGAAGGGATATGGAGACCATTACTCTATCCGTCAGAAAGCTGTTTAAACTTTCCCCATGGGCTTTGTAGCTGTTTGATCTCCAAGCAGTTTGCCGCCACCTCCCCAAGCTTTCTTCGCTTACAAGAAAAAGATGCTTAAAGGGAGCAGAAGTCTCTCTTCTGCAAGCCATACAGGGATCGAGCGTGGAGTAGTAGGTGAGTTAGAGAGAGGAAATTTCACGCAAATGGTAAGAAAGCAGGCCCGGCTGTTAAATCGTAGGTTGACACATTAATGAATTTCACAGCAGGCCTGGAAAAACTCTCACCCAAACCTGGAGTTGACCAGAGAAGAGAAAGGAAGGAAAGAGGTGATGTGACGGCAAAGGGGGACATTGTTAGGTAGAGTGATTCATCAAAATTCAACAAACAGAAGAAATTTATGTTATTCGAAGATTTTAGAAGCTTTATAAAGAGAAGAAATTATGGGCACTTCTCCATCAATGAGTAAGAATTTTGGTTTTTAATTCGATGGCCAGGATTTGAGCATTTTGCATAAACAAAACTACCATTCATGTTGGGTTTTTCTAGCAGAGGAATGTTCTTTAAACCTCTGCCAAACTTGACATGCTAATTGAGTCTGAAATGCCAGGTAACTCATGTAAATGTTTGCCTCCCTTGTCTTTTATTTTCATTGTTTTCATTTGAGAAATTTATGAAAAATACTTCTTGACAGGGAGAGAGAAAAATTTTTTTGAAAGTGGGACTTTTGAAAATATTATATATTAAAAATCACATCTAGTTCTCAATGGGAGAGGAGAAAAAATTGCTTTTTCGCCAATTTTTAAGTTAGGTATTTCTGGAAGGGACCTTGTTACGTTTTTGTGACTGTAAGTTACCAGGAGCTGGCAATGCTCTCTCTGATTCTGTATAAAAGAGGGGAAATATCATCAAGTGTAGATTCCTCCACTGTTTTCTGTGGCCAGTCTGGGGGGAAAAGAGACCTGGGATGGAGAGGAAGGAAAACCAGCAAAATGGCTTTAACAGCTCCTGCTATTTCTCCCCCACCTCTCTCTGCTTCATAACTTGGCCACAGCTGGTACTGTTAATAGCTCTGGCAGCAGCAAATAACTGAAAGGGCATCCCTGCCCCCTCGCTTTGTCCCGGACCCATTCAAGGCGGGTGGTCTTTGCATGGGCATGGGGCAGGGGCTGTGGATGAAACAGGCTGCCTGGAGAAGAAGCAGCAGCCCATACGAATGGGGAATCATTTCCGCCCATTTCTTTTGGGGGGCTTTGCTTCTTTGGCCAAGGAGCCAGTGCTCCTATCCATACTGTGGCCTAGGATGCATCTACACTGTAGACATACAGTCAGCCCTTTGCATCCACAGATTTTTTTTATCAACGGATTCCACTATCTACTATGGCTTGAAGATATTTAAAAAAACATGAACAAAGCAAACTTTGGTTTTGCCATTTTATATAAGGGATATTATTTTATTATGTCATTGCATTTAATGGCACTTGAGCAACCGTGGATTTTGATATACACAGAGGGTCCTGGTACCAAACCCCAGCAGATACTAAAGGCCCACAACAGTTGATTCCATAACAGATGTTCAAACAAGGTTCTGTGACTGCTGTTTTAGCCTTCTCTGCCAAAGAGTGCTGGTTCCTCACCAAATTCCAGGATTCTGTAGGATGGAGCCCTAGCAGTTAAATTGGTAGTCCAGCCGCATTATTGTAAATCCACTGTAATGCCATTTGATGCCATTTTAACTGCCATGGCTTCATCCTACAGAATCCTGGGGTTTGCAGTTTTGGAAGGCACCCAGCATTCTTTGGCAAGAGAAGACCTTGTAAGACCAGAGTGACCAGGCATCCTCCCTTTCCAGGACATGTCCTACATTTCAACCTTCTATCATGAGGAATTCCAAAATGCCCTCCATTTTGATCATTTCTAAAAAGCATGAATTTGCATTTATATCAGAGTTTCTAAATTTTTATTTTGTAATATCTTCCATTTTTCTTGAATGTCCCACATTTTACGGAGATTTGGCCTCCCTTATGTTTATAGCATCTGGTCACCCTGTGTAGGACGGTGCTATTAAAGTGGTGTCAAAGTGCACAATTCCAATAGTGTAGATGCACCCTCAGGCTTTCTGTCAAGATTTTTTAAAATTGTAAACATGCAGAATCATTTCAGGTTCCTTAATACAAAGTGCTGCTTTGGTGCCACACCAAACTACATTTCCCAATATTCCATAGCCTTGCAACATGGCAGTTAAAGTGTTGTCAAACTGGATTATTTCAGCAGTGTAGATGCAGCCAGAGAGGCTGGCAAGCCAGGCTGGAAGGAAGGAGGAGGTAGGCCTAGAAAAAGGCTGGGGAGAAGGCAAGGCCAGGTCAGAGAGGCCAGGGAAGCCAGGGGTCTGGGAAGATTCAAATCTGCCTGGTTCCCACTTGCGCTGAATTGATTTATTCCAAAATAAATCGATTCAACCCAAAAGGAGTGGGAAAAACCAGCGGGTTAAATGGGCGAAAAGAATGGCCCCTCTTTCCGAATCGATTCAGCGATTCAGATTAAGTGGAAACCATGCTCATTTAAACCAGATCATATCAAATCACGATCCAGTTTAAACCTTAGTGGGAATGAGGCCATGGTAACTGGAGGGGTTTGTGAAGTTTATGCAAGGAATTTATGCCAAATCAGAGTTCAATGTGAAGTAAAAGGCTTTCTCAGACAGCTTCCATGGTTTTTTGTGGGGGTTTTTTGGGCTATGTGGCCATATTCTAGAAGACTTTTTTCCTGATGTTTCAGAGTTCATTAGAGGAAGAGGGAATACAATAGCTTTAGTCATGTCCTGATAGCAATAGCAATAGCATTTACATTTCTATACCATTTAATAGTGAACTCAGTGCTCTCTAAGCGGTTTACAATCCGCAAGCAAATTATCCACAACAAGCTGGGTACTCATTTTACTGACCTATGAAAGGCTGGAAGGCTGAGTCAACCTGGAATTCTCAACCTTGTGGCTGCAGTACCAGCATTTAACCATTGTGCCACTAGGGCTCCCTGATGACCAGCCAATAGTACGACAGTGGGCTAAAACATTGTTTCATGCTCCATCTGTTGGGTCTGCAAATTATTAGATAAAAGAAAACTTCCTTGAGATTTAATGGTATGACCTGACCTCAGAGCATAGAATAATTACTTGTGGATGTGACGGCTGGCAGAGTCTTGAGACTGTGCTCCAAAAAAGTAATTTATCTATGTTTTGACATCTCAGTTAATTTATCCATGTAATTTATCCATGTTTCGACCCCATCCACATATCTATTTATAATCCAAATCTGGAGAAGTCTGGATGGGTGTGAGTGGTAAAAGCACATTTTTTGCTTATTTCTTTCTTCCGGTCCATCTCTTCCCTGTAGCCTGCAACTGTAATCTTCATGCCCGCCGCTGCCGTTTCAACATGGAGCTCTACAAACTGTCAGGGCGGAAGAGTGGAGGTGTCTGCCTCAATTGTCGTCACAATACTGCTGGGCGGCATTGCCATTACTGCAAAGAAGGCTTCTACCGGGACATGAGCAAATCCATCACTGACCGTAAGGCCTGCAAAGGTAAGAAGCCATAAACTCTCCTCATCTTTCTGATGATCATCTTTCTGATGTGGTCGTGATGTTCAGAGAGGATGATCAGGATCATAAAATCACAGAATCATAAGGTTGGAAGGGGTCCCATGGACCATCTGGTCAATGCAGGATCTCCAACTAGAGCATTCCCAACAAGTAGCTATCTAGCCTCTTTTTGAAGATGTTGGAGACCCCACTACCTCTCAGGTGCATCTAGTGGGAACATGGGATAGGGCCTTTTCAGTGGCTAACCCTAGGTTCTGGAATTGCCTTCCCTTAGAAGTTAGACTAGCACCCTCCCTACTTTCTTTTAAAAGACAAGCAAAGTCTTTTTTTATTCCAACAGAAATTTGATGAGTGATGGCCCATCTTACACAATGTACCGGATAGTTCTCATTGCTCTCTCTCTCTGCGTGTGTCTTTTTCTCTGTGTTTTAATGTATGCTTTAACCTGGTTTTTTCTGATTGTATAATTTAACTTTTGTATTTTATGGATTTTTTAAAATGATTTTTAATCACTGTAAATCTCTTTGAGTCTCAGTCTCGGAAAAAGTCAGGATAGTAGTAGTAGTATAGCAGCTTGCCAAATTGCTCTTACTGTCAAGATGTTCCTTCTAATGTTCAATTGAAATCTACCCTCCTGTAACTTCAAACTGTTAGACCTGGCCTCTGGGGCAGCAGAGAACAAGTCTGCTTCATTCTCTTTGCGGCAGATCTAGAAAGGAGATCAGTATATAACAGATAATTTGAAAATATTAAATGCCTTTGAGGAATTCTGTATGAGATCTTTGACGTATTTAAAGACTACAATCATACAGTGGCATCAGAAGGGTTGGCATCACCCAGTGCGGCAACTCATAAATGCTTGAAACCCTGTCTCCATTCTCAAACTACGTCAAAACCAAAAATGCAGAATGAGACAGAGTGAACACTGCTAAAAAGTTTGAAAAGTAAATTAAATGGCAATTTGGAGGGGAAATAAAGAACAGATTCAGGATTTCTAAGACTTATACAAGCCTTATATAGTAGGGTTTTGTTTCTGTTTTTTTATAGGTGGGAGCAATAAACTTTGTCTCTGACATTAGAATTTAAGCAGAGTGTGATTTATTTGGCATTATAAATATGGCCACCAATAGAGGTCCTAGAGCTGGGCAAGGTGACACTGATTCTGTATTCATTAAAATTCAAGATTCAATATCTGAGCAGATTTTAGATCTGAATAAATGCGTAACAGAATTTAATGACAATTTAGAAAAGAAATGTAAGACTAAATTAGACATTTTAAAGTGATAGTTTACAGAACAAATAAACCAGAGATTACAAAACAAATAAATCATGTTAAACAGTGTGTTGAAAAACAATTTAAAGAGATCATGACATCAGTTCAGACTCTTACAGCTGCTGCTAACAAACACAAAAAGGAGATCTCTGATAACTCAAAGGGAATTGTCATTTTCCAGCAAGATTTGGAAAAGATGCCAGAAAGAATTATGATGACTGATTTAAAGTCAAAAGAAATACAGATTAGATTGAGAGCTGTATCAGAAGAATTCACTGATTTAGATGAAGCAATTTTAAGAGCTGTGGCAGAGCACATAAGGCTGTGGCGAACCTATGGCACCCGTGCCACAGATGACATGCAAAGTCATTTGAGACGGCATGCGGAGGGCAGGGAAGAGGAGGAACAAGTGCGTGAAGCAACACACAGGCAAAATTTTGCTTATGCAAAGAGGAAAAACTTCTAGATCTGATAATTTGTTCTGCATGTAAAGGCATCAGGGATGAAATACTAAGAACACATTTTAGGCAAAAGCTTAAAATAAATGAGAATGAAGTAATTATGTTCAAAGAAATTCCAGAAAGAATGTTGAAGAAATGTAGAGAACACAAAAAGTTGGTGGAGGTGTTTAGAAAAAATGGCATTTGCTGGATATCCCCAAAGCAAGAGATCTGCGCAAAGAGTTGAAGGAGGAGCCCCTGAAAGAGGCATTTAAAACAATACAAATTCTTAAGGAGAAATAATAACTAAATAATAAACACTGTAAATGAAATAATTATAATAAATTTGAAAATAACTTCACAGAATGTAAATAGACTAAATTCACCCCGGAAAAAGGAAGACTTGGCATTTTCTAAAGGATCCTATTATTTATCTAGAAGCAACTCATATGAGGAAAAAGACTGCAGGCTTCTGCAAAATAAAAGGACAAGCCTAGACTTTGTGTCTGTAAGCTAAAAAAAAATTAAAAAATTGGAATAGTCTCTTATATAAACTAAATATTACTGCTTAAATTGATATATGAATATGGATAAGGTGAGTGTGCAATTTGAGTTGTGGAAAATAATTAAATGGAATGGCAAGATAATGTATCTACTTTGTGCAGTAATTTAAAAGAAAATTTGTATAAGATAATGAATAGATGGTAGCTAACTCCAAACAAGTTGTCAAAATGATCAAAAATGTTTCATATCAGGGTTGAGGATGTCAAGATAAGGAGGACTCATTTCTTCATATGCGGTGGACTTGCAAGAAGGTGGATAGCTGTTGGTCTAATATCTACGTCTTGTTGTTGGAGTCAGCCTTGACTCATGGTGACTCTATTGAGATTATCACACTAGGGTCAATTACAAAACCATCCCACAATCATCCCGTTACCATCCCACAATTATCCCATTGCCAATAATAGGATATTCATTGCCAGTAATGGGATGACTGTGGGAGGATTCTGGAATAAATGAGGCATTTCTAAGCCTCTGCTTCTCTGCTTAAGTCTTGTAGAATGATATAGTGACTACGAGAGTGAGTCCAGCCACCTGGAGCATGGTCTTGCTTTTCTTTTAGTATCTACCATCTTTCTTAGCATTATTGTCTTTTCGAGTGAATCATGCCTTCTCATGATGTGGCAAAAGTACAACAGCTTCAGTTTTGTCATTTTGGCTTCCCATATGAGGAACCTGGGTGGAACCCAAAGTACCACCCAGTATTCGGAAAGGTCCAGACTTAGGCATAAGCACCATACACATCAGTGACAGAAAATATATTTTCGGTACTCATGGCTTCAGACTCAGAGCTGGCCGTAGTATTAAAAAGAAAGAGGCAGGCAGTGAACGTTTGTGTATCAGGAAAGGACAGGACATTTTTAATTGTTAATTTGTGGTTATTGTAGTTTTACTGCAAAGGATGTGGAGAGGTTCTTGCCAGACTGTCTTTTGTGCCAAAATAACTTGGCTGACTTTGGATAATGTGCAACTTGACATAGGTCAGTTGGAGTGTGAGGCTGGTGTACATGCATTTGTCATTCTGTCTTAGGGAGAAGCATGCCCTGGACCAATCCTACTTAGGTTTAGTCCCTTGCATCTCCAGTGAAAAGCATCCAGTAGAAGATGATGGGAAAGACTTCTTGCTGAGATTCTGGAGGGGTACCTTCATGAATGGAGGAAGTGTTCCTATTCATGGAAGGGTGACAGCACAGGATTCAAGCCAATATAATCCATGCGGTAGAATGGCCTAAGTCTTCTTCTAGGATTTGGAAGACCTGAGGTGGGATACATGTTCTGCTATGGACCACACTGGGTGACCTAGCGCCAATCACTGTCCCTGGGACTGACCTCCATCACAGGGATCTCCATATGTCCCTCCCCTTGAGAAAGTTTGATGCCTTATAAATAAATGCAGTAGCCACAGCAATTGTGTGAAAAAAGGTAGCTATGCCCCCTTAGTGGAGTTCATATGTTTACTGAAGAATGCTGTAAAAACTGTTATTTAAATATTATTATTGCAGGTAGGGTTATGGAGGTCAGATTAACCCGAGAATACACTAGACACAGGAGGGGAACATGTGGACTTCTGGATATGACTGGATTGCAGTTACCATGATCTCAGGCCAGCATTTCTAGTGTTAAAGGATGATGGGAACTGCAGTCTCACATCTGGAGGAGTGTCTCCATGTTCCCCATCCCTGTCTGAAGCCGTTGAGTGGTGAGCTTACTGTGACCAAGTGAAAGAGTGAACAGAATGAGACACTGTGTTGAATTTACTGAGAGGCTTCCAGATTAATTTCAGAATTTACAATGAGTTCTAGTTTCTCAGACAAAAAAAAACCCCATAGCTGTGTCAGCACTAAATAATTTGAGCCCATGTCATGGGTTATTTATACTAATCCGGTGTCTGGGTTTAAATGAAGAACAGGCTCCCTCTATGTATCATCAGGGTTTACCTTTAGTAAAGCTTTCAGTTAATGTGTGCCATATATCATTAGTGTAGAATTTTTCATCACTAAGGACTTTATCAGACAACGGAAATTGGAAGTCTAATCTAATGGCGATCCAAACGCAATCATGGGGTTTCATGTTATTGCGTATTAAAGTATCTCACGCAATTTCGGGCGAAAGGGAAGTCATTCCGAATGCAATCATGAGTTTTACGTTATTTCATATTAAAGCATCTCACGCAATTTCAGGCAGTGGGCAGTCATTTTCGGGTAATGGGAAGTCATTCTGAACGCATTCCGAATGCAATTGGAATTCATATAAATTCACTAAATTAGCAAATTCACGTGAATTCAAATTGGCTCCAATTGGCTCCATTTGAAATAAAGAGAAATTCCTCCCGTCTGATAAACTCCTAAGCTTCTCATCACGTTGCTTTCAAAATACACAACTTCACAGAAGTCTCACCAAAAGAGCTACTGTACTTGGGGTTTATCCAAATTGTTGCATTCATTTAGGGATGGTGTACATTGTTCTCTCCCCCCACACACACACACAAACACCACACTTTGCCAATAGTGAGTTCACAGCCATGATCATAAGTTGTCTCTTCCTCATCTTTCTTATTGTTGTGTGACTTCAAGTCATTTCCAACTTATGGTGACCCTATCATGGGGTTTTCTTGGCACAATTTGTTCAGAGGAGGTTATCAATTGCCTTCACCTGAGGCTGAGAGCATGCGACTTGCCTAAGGTCACCCAGTGGGTTTCTTGGCAGAGCTGGAAATCGAACCCTGGTCTCCAGAACTGGACAACGACTCCAGAGTTGGACTATGGCCTGACTTCCCCTGAGCCTAGTCTACCTCGTGGAGTTGTTGGGAGGACAGAGTGAGGTAGCATTGCCTAGTGGTTTGAGTGTTGGACTACCATTAACCACTACGCCACACTTCCTCACTCTTCCCTCCCAACAACTCTGTGAGGTAGACCAGGCACAGGAGAAATCAGGCCCAAGATCCCCAAGTAGTTTCATGGCACAGTTTGTAATTGAATCTCAATCGCCCAAGTCTCAGTCCAACTCTATAGCCACTACACTGCATTGGCTTTCATTCGTGTTATTGTGCCGTTGTATTATAGATTCTTCCCACAGCAGAGCATCTATATTTGATGAGGAGGAAAAAGATCAATAAAAGCCAATAATAATGCACTCCTATGGATATTTACTGTTATGTAAGTCTTAGTTCAGTAGGATGTGATGTGTACTAATCATAAGCTGTGCAGCTTTGTGTGTTTTTAAACTTTGTGTCCTAAATCTCTATTAGAATAGATCCATTGGATCAATTGTTGAATGGTGACTCAACACTAAGGTAAAATACATTGGACTAAAGAGGAACTGTGGAAGGAACTATGGAAGGAACATAGAAGGAACTATGGTTATGATTTAGGCCTAAATCTGAATGAATTCAAAATGTTCCTTGGAAATTATTTTTATTGGAACACATGCACATATTTTAAAGATGTCACAACTCTCTAGCATACACTACTTTGATATTATTTTGATCTTTAGAAGGGGAAAAAACATGGCACTGAAAAGTGTTAACATGCTAATTTTAGTGTGCCTGAAGAGCTGTGGACATAAGTATGTGCACTTTTCAAGGATAGTTCCTTGGGGAAAAATTCAATGGAAGCTTTGATTTTAATATTGTACTGGTATTGTCGCCTTTCCAGTTGCTCAGTTTGGCTTGCATTGTGTTCGCTCATTATGTTACTAATTAATTTTATGAAATCAGCCGTTTCTCAAAATAGGAGATTTTCCGTGGAAAAATACACCAGTGGCTTCAATAGCAATTTTCCAGAAAATTTAATTTTCCACCCCACGTCACCCGTATCAGAGCCAGGGCCATGGAGAGCAGGAGGGGAAACCAGTACATGGTCTATGATTCCCCATCAGCATTGTGCTGGGGTCTAGAATATTGCAGGCAATGGTTTCATTCTGCTTGAAAACCAAGAAAAGGTTTCTAGTTTTCTAGTATGGATCCAAGATCACAGCTTGAAAAACTGAACTTTGGGGACCACAAACCCCAGAATATCCCAGCCAGCATGGCCGTTCTGAAAGCTGTAAACCAAAAAAAGTAACTTTTCCAAATTTTGTTTACGATGTATCAATTTTTCAATCTGGAATAGGCAATTTTTGCACCTAAATCGTTCTATGGGCCAGAAATGCTTTTGAAAAGCTTACAGTTTGGAAGTGAGCAGCACGCAACTTCTGGCTGTAACAACTTGACATGGAATAGTCCTCATTTAATCCTTTGTTACCATTTTTTTCAACTGCTTTTAAAATGTCCCAGTTTCTCTCTCTTCCTCCTGCTTTTCCCCTTTGAAATGAGTTACTTCAATTGCTGCTAAGTGAGCTAAAACTGCAAAGTAGTTTGCACTCTTACTCAGCAGGGAGGAGAGGAGAGGAAGGGAGAGAATTGTGCACTTCCCAGTAGATTCAGGCAAAAGCAAACTGCTGCAGTGCCTCCTAGCTTCTCTGTTCTTCCTCATCAATAGCTTTCATCATCTTGGCCATACTTGGATATTGCTTGGTCATATATGTCCCAGTTTTCATCTGTGTATTGTTGGAGGCTATGGATCAGACATCCTCTTTGGGGGTTGATTTTTCCCCCTGGAGGGCAAATTGGATTTGGGGAGTCCTGCAAACCTCTCCCATGCTTAAAAAACACTACTTCTAGTTACCTCCAGGAGAAAGAGGACTCCTGAGGGGTCTTTGGGGGTTTGGATCCCCCTAAGCCGCAGGCCATTTAAGCCTTTGGAGAGGACGATATTTGGCATTGCAGTTGGAAAGCCATATTTCCTGTTTTACAGAGTCAAAGAAGGTGCCCAATTTGCCTTAAGGAAGGCAAACAGATAATTGTATATGGAGATATACAGTGGACCTTCCACATTTACTGGGTTTAAGGGCACAGGACCCCCATGAAAGTGGGAAAAACCACAAATAAAATAACACTATTTTTTAAAATCTAAGAGAACAGTTCTCTTGGAATCTCTAGGTCCTCCAGCAATAATTTTATGGCCCACACCTGCCAGAGGTTGACGATAGAATTATGCTGGAAGACCCACAAATGTCTAGAGAAGTGCTCTCTCTCAGCCCTTCATCACAACATCTGGTGAAGGTTGGCCACAGAGTCACACTGGAGGACCTAGAGATCCCTAGAGAGAACATATTAAACAAATCCACAAAGAATCAAATTCACAAAAGTCAAAGCCGCAAATGGGAGGGGAACGGTATTCTTTTTCTATTATAAAGGGGGCAATTATTTCTAAATGTGCCTCTATCAATTAGCAATTTAGGGATATTAGTGCCTTCTTTTATTTAGAAATAACCTAGGCTGGTTATTTATTTAGAAATAACCAGCCTAGCAGGTCAATTGCCTTCAAGCAGTTGAATATAATCTCTTATCTAGGCTACTTTGAGCTACTTAGCACAAATCTATGGATATCTACTCAAAAGTAATTCAGACTTTATTCTATAGATCCTACTCTCCAGCATGTGTTTTTAGCCTTTTTTTGCCTTAATGCAGTGTCCCCCAATCTAGTATCCTCAACATGTTGTTGAACAGGAGTTGCCATCAGCCTCAGCTTACATGGCCATTGGTGGAAGAAGCATGGGAGTTGAAGTGCAAAACATCTGGCATTTATTAGTTTGGGGACATCTGTCTTAATGTCTCATCCTCCATGTAGGTTCCAATTATTGCAGAAGGGTGATGTTCATCTAGCAAAACCAGCTGTGACATTCCAGTCTTTACACTAAGCTGGTTGTCACTAATTCCCAGCCTGAAGAGAACGCTTGGAGAATCTGATTCATTCCCTTTCAAAGAACATGACTGGGACGATGCTGGATGTTTTCCTTGTTTTCCAATCTTGATGCCCGTGCCAGAGTAGGGCAGCCATAAACAAACTGAGGTGACCTCAGCTGTACTCCTTCTTCTTTGGCTTCAGGTTTCTTTCATATTAGCCAAGCTGGGCGATTATTTCCATATTACAAATTTCCTCATACCATATTTTCCCCAGATATTCTGGTGTTGCCCCCAATAGGCCGTCTTACACGTGTCAATTCACAAGTAAGTTCCACTGGGTTAAATGGGGTCTAATTCCCACTGAATGCAATAGGAATATATTCCACCATCCCCCCCAAAATCATGCTTCCAGTAAAGTAGTGCTTTATTTCTATTCAACTTCAAACAGACTCAATCAGTTAACTGAAACTTACTAACTCGTGCTGTAATGCTAGGGTGGATTTCATCTCCTATCAACCCAACCAGTTAGTACAGCCATTCATTTTGGAGTTGTGGATCAGACCAGTTTGTGTCCTGGTGTACAAATATCACGTTTCGTGGTCATCTCTAGCAAAAGAGGGCTGATGGGTCTGTATAAACTTAGCCCTGCTCAAAATTCAACCAGTTTCCTCATTGTATAAACATACAGAAGCTGTCATGCTGAAGGTTTGTCCCCAGGATGTGTGTGCTACTGAAAGATACAAATAAATAACCCCAAACTGAATTAGATTGTTGGTCCATTTAGCCAAGTATGGTCTATGGAAAGTTTGGAAACATTACTTTTTTTTGGAGTAAAAGCCCCAGAATCCCCAAGTCAATATGACCAGTGGCCATTCTGGCTGGAGGATTTCCAAGCCCAGACTGAGATTGTACATGCAGACAATATGCTCTATAACTGTTAAAAGATTCCCTTTCACCTGTCAGATTGTTTCATGATGTCCATTTTTATTAGCATTTTCCAAAACAGAAATCACAGTCCAAAGTGCATTTGCTCACCAAGGGCAAGGTGATACTGAGTGCTATATTTCTCTTGTGTAATAAGGGAAGTCAACAAGGTGAGGTGGGTAGAGCATATGGATGGCCCCAGATTTCTCTTCCCAGGTTTCTGTGGTTGTGGACTATTTTTTGGCTCTTTCTGGCACAAGTTGAAATAGTTCCCGTCTTCTGAGCAGGGCCTGAGGTCTAAGGTGGCTACTTTTGCGTGATCATAAAAAGATGAAACTTTATCACCAAAAAGAGAGAGTGCCAGTTGGCATAAAGTGTATCTAATGATTTATATGTCTAGATGCATGTTTAGGCCGACATTTTACTGGGTCACTATACCAATGAGCAAGAGAGAAAAGGCCACAGGTGCAGTGGCAGTGAAATATAGAGCCAACATAGCCAATGACCAACCAGGGAATTCTGGAAATTGTAGTCCGAAAAAGTAACTTTTCCAGCTTCATATTTCTGGAGATGAAGTATAGAGCTGGAAAGTTGCAGTGCCTCAGAGAGGCTGGCCTTCGAAAGCCTAAACTGATGAAAGGAGAATATTTCAGTCAGGATCCAAACCTTGGCAAGGTATAAAAACTGAATGTCATAACAGAAGCATTTTTAATGTTGATTTTGACTATATGAACTTGGAGCAAGGTGCTGCTGCTTTTTCTCTGACTGAGCAAGAGATAACCAATGCTCATGTTTTCTGTATGTACCATATATACATGACTATAAGTTGACCTTATATATAAGTCAAGGGCAGGTTTAGAAGTCGAAATTAAGGATTTTGATACGAATCATGGATAAGTCGAGGGTAAAATTTAGTGGCATGTGACAAAGGATGGAACAAAGAAAAACTAGGCCAAAGAACTTACAAAATTCCCGCAGGCATAACTGTTTGTGTTCACACTAAAGGCCAGATCGATGAGACAATAAAGGGGGTCATTTTTTTAATAATGGTTCATTATTTAATAAAAGTTAAAGTACAGTACTTACATTGACCCATGGATAAGTCAACTCAGGTTTTTCGGGTCAATTTTTTGACCTAAGTATGTACAGTATTTTAAGTCCCAAACAATGTATTGTTCAATCCCACCTACAGGTCAAACCTCAAATTACCAATATTCCAAGCATGAAGTTGTCAAAAAAATGTCATTTCAGCCTTTGTTTTTGTTCATGCTTTTAATTTATCAGCATGTACCACAGGGTAGATTGTGATATCAGCACTGGGGAATTGCTGGATTGGCCTGCATTGTGTTGCTGCTTTATTTTTGCAGTAATTGAATCTGCTTTAGTTTATTAACATTTTGCACCTGGAAGAAATTCTCTGGCAGATCATAACAGCCTGTAGCCGGGCCACACGATCGGGCAGAAGGAGCCAAACGTTTCTCTTTGAAGGGGTGATTGGTGTTGGGTGCCGTAGATGGAAAGCCTTTTCCCCGCTGCCTTATTGCATTACCTCGAAAAATCCCAATCTGCCCTAAGGGAGTAGATGGAACGTGGATGGTGAAGCAAAGAGAAACTTCAACATTTTAACAAGGTTCTCATAAAGTGCAAGGCAGCAGTGGCAGATGGAGTGTAGCTAGAGTCTGGCATGGCAAAGCAAGTGAGCCCTGCGTCCCAGCCAGGCCATTAGGAAATGGAGAACTAATCATTTTTAATCACCCAAGCAGGTGAGTTGGCAGGACCTTGCTCTTGTGCGCCTCATTTCTATGCTGTCCTGTCTCCAATAGCTTAAAGATTTCATGCTCTTCCCCCACATGCCAGTGCTGTAGTGCTTTTTGTAGCTCTGCCTTGATCATTGCATTGGAAATGGGGGCCGCCAATTTCTCCCAGAGCCAAGTGGTCAAGAGCTACAGGAGGACTGCTTAAAACTTTTGATGGCACCAAGATGATTGGGCTTTAGTAGGAAATTTCTGTGGGAAAGTGGTAAGCCGTCTCATACTCAGTGAGAAGGCAGACAGAGTTTCCCTGACCCAGTTTGACTGATATTGTGGATAAAGGGTAGGAGCAGGAGGAGTAAGTGTTCTTGGATCAATCTGGCCAATGTAGCTGAGTTACCATATATACTCAACTATAAGTCGACCTCATGCATAAGTCGAGGGCAAGTTTGGGGGCCAAAATTATGGATTTTGCTATGACCCATGGATGGGTTGAGGGTAAAACGTAGGGGGCATATAGCAAAGGATCTAAAGGTTGAAGCAAAGCAAAACAATGTCACAGAACTTACAAAATTCCAGCAGACATAACTCTTTGTGCTTACTTTTAAGGCTGGATGGATGAGAGAGTAGAAGGGGTCAGTGCTGCCAGGACACATTATACGCTTGCTTTTCACCAGGGGATGGTTCCTTCTTTTAAATAAGAGTTAAGATACCCTACTTACATTGACCCATGGACAGGCCGACTCAGGTTTTTTAGGTCAATTTTTCAACCTAAGTTTCTAGACTTACACATGAGTATATATAGTAAGCAATCTGAACCCAAATCTTTGTAATTCAACAAGGCTTTTAAATACGTGTAATCATTTTTAGCTGTTTTTATTCTTTTTGGCTTTCACAAAAATTTCTTGCTCCCATGACCGAGCAGGGATTGAAACCCTGGTCTCCAGAGTGATCATCCAAATCCCAAATTCAAATTCAATGCTAAATAGGATTCAGCCATGGCAGCGGAAGTGGGATATAACACTATTATTGTGGACTGTGATAGGGCCCTTGGAATACTGTGTCCATTTTGGGCACTACCGTTCAGGGAGGATATTGACAATCTGGAACACCTTCAGAAGAGGGCAACTGTGTTGGTAAAAACCAGAATAAGTCCTATGACCAATAGTTTAGAGAGCTGAGTTGGCAAAGCCTCTCTAGTTTGGAGACAAGAAAACTGAAAGTGATACAATACCCATATTTAAATACTTGACGGGATGTTGTGTAGAAGATGGTGCAAGCTTGTTTTGCGCTTCTCCAGAGTGTGCACAATAAACCAGTGAGTTCAGATTAGAAGAGAAGAGAGTCCACTTAAACATTAAGAATAATTTCTTGACTGTAAGGATTGTCTTGGCCTCCAGACTCTTTGCCATCTCTGAACACTTATGTTTAGCTAAGACCCATAGATCCTATTCACATGAACTACTAAAAAGCAAGTTGGCACCCATCCTTTATTTGTACTTTCATGATTCCTGCCTATATGTAGTATTTTACATTCCTGCATGTGGAAATTTATTTTGTCTGTTAGTTTGTTTATTTAGTTTATACCCCACGTTTCTCCTACCAAGGTAGTAGTATTCCTTTAGGGCTGGGTAACTGACAATGTCATTTTGAATCCTGAAGCTGTCCTCTTGGATCATATGTAAATGTGGTTTCCTATGTAAATTTGATAAACTTGCCCTCTATGCTGTTATTGAAGTCATTTATAAAGATGCTGAACAACATGAGTCCTAGGACAGAAATCTGAGGCACCCCACTAGTTACTCCTCTCTAAGATGAAGAGGAACCAATGCAATTCAAGTCATCCTTTAGTTCCGTTGTCATATACCCTTAAGTTTTATCCTCAGTTTATCCACAGATTGTATCAAAAGCCATAACTTTAACCACAAAACCTGCCCTGGACTTAAACATGAGGTTGACTTATAGTTGAGTATATACAGTACTGCTCACCCCTCTCTTTAAAACTTCTTCCTTGGGGAGGTGGTATATAAATAATGTTGCAGAGAGGATTCTAGCCCACCTAACTCAGAAGTTGGTATAATGACTTTTTTGGATTACAACTCGGAGAACTCAGTGGCCATATGGGTTGAAGAATCTAAGAGCTGTAGCCCAAACGGTAACTTTTCCCTACTCTTCTCCTACCTTGATGTCTTAATGTTTCCTTTTTTTTTTTTTTTTTTTACTCTCCTGTACCACCAGAACTGTGTTTTCATCACAAATATTCATCCCCCCCCCCCAATTCTTCATCATATCAACCTCGGCAGATATGCTGAAGTTATGCTTCATTCTACCAGACACTGGTTATTGCTAGGGCAGCCTTCTCCCTAGCCCACTTTCCTTCAATCCACGCAGATTCCTCAAAAGCAGATGTGAGTGAGAAATATGCCCCGAATATTGCAACCCAGCACAAAAAAAAAATATGGCGGGGCAGGTTGTGAACTTGTTAGTTTGTGGTTTCATGGGGAGGGGGGAACCCTGAGTCATTTCCTCTGTGGGGCTGGGAAGGAATTTCTGGACCTGCTTCTACTGCAAAAGTTTCCCTCCCTCTTTCCCTTTCTTATACTCTCTCACACACAGACCTTTCAACGTCTTGAGTCTTTTTGAAGCTTGCTGGCACAGGTCCGTCTTACTCTGGCCTGTTTTTCCATCCCTTCAAACATGCTGGATCTCTCCAGGGGCCAAGAATTGTGGTTCCATTGTCTGCTGATACTTCCCTGTTGTGCATGGATGATGCTGTTTTGGCTACGACGGAACCCATGTTTTGCAGAGTCAGGGACGGGCAACTGTATGCAGGATACATATACAATATAAAAGATAGATTTAACAAAGTCTCAGAGAGACTTTCGAACCCTAGGAAACTGACTTTTGGTAAGCAGATGTGTTGCTTTCACACATCCACACTAATGGAAATCTGTAAAGATATGAAAGACTGTATCGCCTCACCCAGCCCTTTGAAAATTTAGGGCAAAGGACACGATTTGCATCTTTCTGGATCCTATTACATTACATTCTGCTCCCACGACAGTATAAATATGCATTAAACACGAGGCCTTAATGTCACTCTGTACTGCATCTGAAGAAGGGGGTTTATATTTACAGAAGCTCATGCTAAAATAAAACCAGTTAGTCTTAAAGGTGCTGCCACATTTCCTTTTTTTTTTCCCCTCCTTCTCTTTCTTCCTCCTTTTTATGCTGCAAGAGACCACATCTTAGAAAAATTCTTAATGGAAAGTTTCAATAAAACTGTTTTCATGTGTGCTGTTATCCCCACTCTGCACTTTTAAAGGGCATCTGTGTTAAGAATCACTTACCCTTTCACATAGCAATGCAAAATATTAGACTTTTGAAAACATTGCAAACTGATTCAGAATTCACCAGAAATTTTTGAGGTGGTGTGGGTGGAAATGAATGGGGTTGTTGTGGGCATTATTGATCAGCACATTGGGAGGTGTGACCCCAGTGTTCACACATTTAGGGCCATAGGATCTTTTGGCTTTTGGATCTTCATTTCGAATGCTATGTAAGTCTTCAAAAACCCAGTCAGCAAAAATTATGATAGGACCAACCGTAGCAGAGAGAACTTGGTGGTAACTGACTTTGCTTTCAAGGGTACTTTTCAACAGCATGGTGGAAGAAGAGAAAAGGCAGAACAATGAGAAGCAGAGTCAATTTCTTCTCCTTGAGATGTCAAATCACTTTTCTACTTTTATAGAAAGAGTTAGAGTGTGCTAGTCCATGGTGGCTGGGAGGACCTGAGAGCTCTCATCCAAATAAGTAACTTTTCCACACTCTAGGATTATCTAACACCTAGACAAAAAAGTAAGAATACATGAAGAGACCTGACAGATCAAGCCTATTTTGTCCAGATTCTGTTTCTTATGATGGCCAAAGCATATGCCTCTGGGAAGCCCATAATCAAGAAATTGAAGACAGTACCTTCCTAGTCATGAAACTCGTATATGTGCTACCTCTGATCCTGGTGTTTGCATACAGTATTCAAGGCCAGTACCCATCAATATACTTCTCAACCATGAATTTGTCAGTCTTTTAAAATCACATAATGGCCCATGTTGGAAGGGTAGCTATGCATTCAGAAGGACAGGAACATGGAGGTATCATAAACCAGAAGTAACCTGGACAGACACAAAGGTAGAGGACCCAGCAGTGCTAACAGAGAACCATTGGAGGGGCAACAATGGACAGCTAGAAACCTATATACTGAAGATACCTGTGACCACTGACACCTTGTGACCTGAGATACTGGACTCTGGACCAACAGTGAGGACTTTTGAGCCTAAGTGTAGGTCGAGGCTTCAAGAGAATTACTGTCCACAGAGTCAGTGTGCAAATACCAGCAGTGTGTCCACCATGAGCTGTTGAAGAGATGATGTGAGCCCTCAGATTAAATATTTGTCACTTAAAGGCTTCTCTTTTTGGTGTTTTTGGGGCTTAAGGGATTGAACATGGGAGGCTTCACTTAAGCTTCAAGTCTCATTGGTGCAGGTTGCTCACTCGGAGCATTCCCAGGTACCATCCAGGTTGCCATGCTCTCCATAAGCTGCTATTGCTGGCATAATCATGGCAGGAATGTCTGAGCAAAAGTGGCTGACAGCAGCAGAAACTGTGCAAGGGCAGTGATCTGACTTCCACAGAAGCCCAGGGTCCCGGAGGTCTCTGCACATGGACCATGCAAGAAAGGGGGAAATCACCAAGGGCTGCGCCAACAACACAAGCCTGCCAACCTTTTCAGTGCATTAGGCCCCTTTGCATGAAAAGGACTTAAGATTGTATCTGCCACCACATCTCATGGCAATGAAACCCTTAAATTATGTGTTGCAAAGGAGGTCCTCCCTGTTGTCTCTTCTGAATCTGCTGCCAAGCAGCTCCATTGGATGACCACAATACGACAAAGAAAATGTGCTTGCTAGGAAGTTAAGTCTCCTGACTCCACACGTGATTATTACCCTAACTTGAATGTGAGTTAGCCAGATATTTTCTGGCCCGAGTTCTTTCAGTAATGTTCTGAACCAGTTATTTACCTTTCCCCCATATTTCTTGGCATCGCTAGAGCCAGGCACTGTGGAAACAGAAGCTCTTGTTACTTAGCTTATGTTCTTTGCTCAGGATTTAGGAGTCTTCCTTGAAGATATCCTTCTTTATCCTGTGCCACACATGCACACACAAGCTGCCAATTGTGGGGAAGGGGTGGGAGGGGAATTAGGAACCTACCCAGGAAGATTTTAGGCTGTCTGTGTAGGAACAGTCAAAGGGAAGAAGACTGGGTACATTCCCACCCACTCACACGCCCCGCTCCAATACTGGCGCTCATACCATCTTCTTTCCCTCCCTTTCTCAATTGAAATGTATTCTGGCTTCCAGTCTCTAATCTGTACAGGCAAAGAGGAATCAGCTTGAAGTCTGTCGAGGCAAGCCCTGCTTTGAGATGTTCCCAGAATGTAATTGCAGAGCATTAGGAGGTCACAAAGCACCACCATTAAGAGTCGATGTGGCTGTGAAGGACCGCCAAACCACAAGCCTTCATGTCCCTCGGGTGGGATAATGGCGGTACAGCTGATGCACTTTTTCTCTACCAGAAGAAATCAGTCAACCCTACATAGCAGGGCAATCTCTTGTTACCTATCCACAGAGGCAAATAAGTCCATTTCTTCTGTGGAACTCACTATTATTTTCTATGAGCTCCATGCAGCTGACAGGAGTGTTGCTCACGGTTTTAGACTGAATGGCAGTCTTTGGAGTCCCGGAGGTGAGGAAGTGATTGGAGTCTGTAAATACAGCCTGCAGGGCACTGGTGCTTCTTAACACAGAGGAATGCATTGTTCCATGAGGAAGGATTGGAAGACACAGAGGAGCCTTCCTGGAGAATCCCCTAAGAATGTGGTGTTGGAAACTGGGCCAAAGAAGAAAGATTCAAGGCAGATGGTCCAGGGATGCTAGGCAGGGGATGTCCATACCTGACTAGGTGAACATCTAGCCAGGGATGCTGCCCGCCATGCACTGCCACCTACTGCCTCTGGGTCAACTATAAACCAATGAACTGCAGATGACAGCCTTCTCAGTCAAGTACTAGCTGGCTCTTCACTGACCTCATCCACTTCAGGCCTGAAGCAGAGCTTGAAAAAAAATCACTTTTTCAGACATCTCCCAAATACCATGCACAACACGTTTCCTAATTTCTTGAGTTCCTCACTTACCTATAATTAAAAAAAAATTACCTTAGGCTGTTGCCTGTTCAATGTCCCAATAAGGAGATGCCACATGGGAGTTTATCATACAATGGAATTTGGGGGTATACTCCAATGACAATCTGAACGCAATCATGGGGTTTCACGTAATTGCGTATGAGTGCATCTCATGCAATTTCGGGCAATGGGAAGTCATTCCGAACGCAATCATGGGGTTTCACGAAATTGCATATTAGAGTATCTCACGCAATTTTGGGCAGTGGTGGTCATTTTCGAGAAATGGGAAGTCATTCTGAACGCATTCCGAATGCAACCGGATTTCACGTAAATTCGCTAAACTAGCAAATTCACATAATTGCGAATTGGCTCCATTCGCAATTGCAAGAAATTCCTCCCATGTGATAAACTCCATGGACAGCTCTCGGAATCTACTTTTGGCCAGGCCTCTTCTGTTGGGGTGATCCTGGCATTGCTATGCTATATTTTGAGGTGGTGTATCTGAAACCCAAGGAGAATTCCCTCCGTCAACCAAACAGCTGCCATGCTGGTTCACAGGGAAACACAAAAACAATGAAATCATCATGCTGTCATAGTAAAATCAAATAAAATTAACACACAATGAAGACCAGAAATTGAATGTAGCAGTTAGAACTATTTAAAATCTCAGAACTTTAAAAACACAGGAAAGCTCAGGAGTCCTGTATATACTCATGTATAAGTCTAGAAGTTTTAGTAAAAAAATTGACCCCCAAAACCTGGGTCGACTTATCCATGGTCAATGTAAAACTTTTAAAGATCTTTAGCATTGTTTTCCTTTGCTTCATCCTTTACATCCTTTGTTACATGCTGCTAAGTTTACTCTCAACTTATCCATGCGTCATATCAAAATCCATAATTTTGGCCCCAAAACCTACCCTCGACTTATATATGAGGTTGACTTATAGTCGAGTATATACGATATTTGCTTGGTAATGAAAAGTCAGCAAAGTAGAGAAGTCTCTCTGAAGAGGGAGTTCTCAATATGTGTCAGGAAAGTGGCTGATCCATCTTCCCAGATAAGCCCAGACACCATGCAAGAGGTCCTTCCTCCAAGCAGGGCCTTGGGGGTGAGGTGACCCAAGAAAGCATCTGAAATGCCGCAGTGAGAGCCATTCTCTTTGCCCACCTTACCCGCCAGGTCTCCTCAGATCGGGACATTGAAGGGGAAGGCAGCCGTGTGTGTTCTTCCACCCGGCCTTGCACCACTGTTATTTTTAATGTCATTAATAGCTTTTCAGACTGCAGCTCTAATGCATTTTCTGTGCCTGAGCCAGCAGCTCAATCTAGTCAGGAGATTGTTCCAAACGGCAAGCTCTCCAAAGCACAGGCGGCAGCATCTCGTTGAAGGCTCTGTCACATCCCAAGGATGTCTGGAAGGAGAAAGCTCTATTAAAGCTGACAAATACCCCTAGCGATCCCTCCCCCCCCCCAGTGGATAAAGTTTAAAGTGAACCTGATAATATGGAAAAGCTGGGCATATGGAAACACAGGGCAAATGCTCAGACTGGGTTAATTGAATGCTTGTAACTGAAAAGCTATCTAAGGCATGTCTGCGTATTAATCCCCATAACTTAACCAAAGCCATAAATGTGCATAGTATCCACTGAAGGCTGGCAAAGGAGCAGCAGCTAAGCTCTTAGAAGCAAAAATATCCTCAGCTCAAGGTGCAAGGCAGGCTCTTTGGCAAATGGAACGTGATGATTTAAGCTCGGTGATGGCAGCTGGCAGCCCCCATCTAAGCTGGATTTGCTGCTCTGGCAAATAATGGTGTATCCAGAAACTGTAGGGTAGCAGCACCCTACAAAGGGTTTTAACTTCATCCCCATGATTAGACCTGGAGAAGAAATCTGTTGGATATGTAGAGTCAGCATGGTGTAGTGCTTTAAGCTTTGGTCTACAATACTGGAGACCAGAGTCTGATTCCCGCTTGGCCATGAAACATACCAGGTGACATAGTTTTTTGTGGAGATTTCAGGCTATGTGGCCATGTTCTGGAAGAGTTCCTTTTCTTGGCCACATAGCCTGAAAGCTCCACAAAAAACTATGGATACCGGCCATGAAAGCCTTCGACTCCATACCAGGTGACCTTAGACAAGTCACCCAGTAAGGCCTTTGACAAGGTCTACCATTATACTCTGGAAATGAACCTAATAAAATGTGGGATAGAAAATCAACTATTAGGTGGATTTGTAATTGGTTGACTGGCCAGACCCAAAGGGTGTTCAGCAATGGTTCCTCTTCATCCTGGAGAGAAGTGCCACAGGGTTATGTCCTGGGCCCAGTGCTAGTCAAACATCTTTATCAGTTACTTGGAGGAAGGAGTGCAGGGCATATTTATCAAATTTGTAGTTGACATCAAGTTAGGAGGAGTAACTAATACCCCAGAGGACAGGATCAAAATTCAAAACAATCTTAATCTACAGTGGGACCTTGTTATCCACTGGGATTTGGTTCCAGGATCCTCCATGGATAACAAAATCTGTGGATGCTCAAGTCCCAGTCAACATAATAGCAAAGCAAAATGGTGTGACTTATATAAAATGGAAAATCAAGGTTTGCTATTTGGAGTTTATACTTTTTTTGGAATATTTTCAAGCCATGGATGCAGTAGATTAGAAAGCTGGGCCAGAACTTTAAAAAATGAATTTCAACAGAGAGAAATGTAAGGCACTACACTTAGGGTGAAAAAAATGAAACGCACGGATATAAGATGAGGGACACTTGGCTTGACAACAGTGCACTGGAAAGGGATCTAGGAGACCTAGTAGAGGAAGGCAACCAAAATGATGAAGGGTCTGGAAACCATGCCATGCCTTGTGAGGAGCTGGGTGTGTTTAGCCTGGAGAAGAGAAGGTTAAAAGGTGATATTATTGTCCAAACAATTCAGTCTCTATAGGGTTATATATGTGTGGCATTTTCAAAGGTCCATTTTTATAATTATAATATTTTGTGGGGTTCTAGCTATCTTTTATTGTTTTATATTTTGTATAATTTTAATAAATTTGACGACGACGACGACGATGATGATGATGATGAAGATTACATCACCAGAAGTTATCCCTAGGTTTCAGTTTTTGGCCCAGAAGCCTCAGATCTGGAATAATCATGATGTGGCCATTGCTTAAGTCAAAATATGGTTGTTTACTAAAGCATGTGGGTCCTTATGCAAATCTACCACATGTGCATGGTTTTAAATTGTTTTAAACTATCTCAGTGTTTTTATACCTGCTTTCTGTTAAATCATTTAATGAGTTTTTAGCCTTTTAAAATCATTTTTATTGCTTACATTGTTTTCACCATGTCAAGTTGATGGAATTGTCAAGTTGACTGAATTGTTGTTAACCTGAGATCTTTTGTTGTTAACCTGAGATCTTTAGAGAGGGGGTGAGATATAATTTTTTTAAAAAGAGCTGATATTATAGCCCTGTTGAAATATTTGAAGGAATGTCATATTGAGGCTGGAGCAAGCTTGTTTTCTGCTGCTCCAGAAAATAGGACCCAGAGGGATGGATGCAAACAACAGGAAAAGAGATTCCAACGCAACATTAGGAAGAACGTCCTGAGAGTAAGAGCTGTTCGATAGTGAAAGATAGTGGAGTCTTCTTCTTTGGAGGATTTTAAAGAAAGGCTGGATGACCATCTGTTGGGATTGCTTTGATTGCATATTCCTGCATGGCAGGGCATTGGACTGGATGGACCTTGAGGTCTCTTCCAACTCAGTGATTCTATGAACCTCATCAGACGTCGGAAATTGGAAGTATAATCCAATGGCAATGCAAACGCAATCATGGGGTTTCATGTTATTGCAAATTAAAGTATCTCACGCAATTTCAGGCAAAAGGGAAGTTATTCCGAATGCAAACATGGGTTTTACGTTATTGTGAATTAAAGCATCTCACGCAATTTCGGGCAATGGGAGGTCATTTTTGGGTAATGAGAAGTCATTCTGAATGCATTCCGAACGCAATAGGAATTCACATGAATTTCCTAAACTTTTTCAACATGGAAGCTTCCAACTTCTAAAAATGGCCGCGGAAGCAGCTTACAGGACCCAGGCTGCATCCAGGATGGACCTGGGTCATGATTCAGTGGTGGTTTCTGTGTGAATTCTGGCTGCCTCCCGAATTAGCACTGGATTCAGGAAAAGTGAGCCGCTGTTTTAACCCCATGCAATGGGGTCCATAGAGTTGTAGGGTTGGAAGACACAATCAAAGCACTTCTGACAGATGGTCATCCAGCCTCTGCTCAAAACCCTCCAAAGAAAGAGACTCCACCACATTTACCATCCACTACATTCTTACCATCAGGAATTTCTTCCTAATGTTTAAGTGGAACCTCTTTTCCTGTAGTTTGAATCAATTGCTCCATTTCCTGCTCTCAGGAGCAGCAGAAAACAAGTGTGCCCCTTCTTCAATATGACGTCCTTTCAAATATTAAAACACGGCTATCATATCATCTCTTAACCTTCTCTTAGCCAGGCTAAATATTCCCAACTCCCTAAACTGCTCTTCATAAGTAAGGCTTGTTTATGATTTAACCGGTTTTAGAAGATAAGTCAATGAATGGCTTCTAGTCATCATGATAAATGTATTTTATTATCAGGATTACCAGTCAACATGCCTTTGAATAGCTGTGGTTGAGGAAAGACATAGGGCATATTTCATTCATTCTCTGCATCAGGATGTCTAATGTAATAAAGAGGTTACTGGACTTGATAGACCTTTTAGTCTGATTCAGCAAATCTCTTCTTACATCCATAGTCAAGGGTGAGTAGTGGGGTGTTACTACAATTGTGATATTGATTGAACTAAAAGAAAGTACTTCTTTACACAGTGCATTGTTAAACTATGGAAATCGCTATCACACGATATAAGGATGATCTTCGACTGTAAAATTAGATTAAAAGCATATGTGGAGGATACAGCTATCAAAGACTACTATTCATGATGGCTATATTATTTCCTCCATAATTATAAAAAACGAGGTGGAATCTGCAATAAGAGAAATGTCAAAAAACAAGTCACCAGGAACAGATGATACTCCAATTGAGCTGGTGCAATCCACATTGACAGAGTCAACTATAGTGCTAACTAATATATGTCAACAGATATGGAAAACAAAATGATGGCCAACAGACTAGAAATGATCAATATACATCTCCATCCACCAAAAAAAGGAGACACAAAAGGCTGCAGCAACTATAGAACCATAGCACTAATATCCCATGCAAGCAAAATTATGCTCAAATTTCTACAACATAGATTCCAACCATACATGGAGAGAGAAATACCAGAGGTCCCAGCAGGGTTCAGGAAATGAAGAGCACTAGGGACCACACTGCAAACACATGATGGCTAATGGAGTTCACCAGGGAATTCCAAAAGAAAAACAACATGTGCTTTATAGACTACGGCAAAACCTTTGATTGCACAGATCATGAAATGGAATGCCCTTAAAGACATGGGAGTGCCAACACATCTGATAGTCCTGATGAGAAATCTATACCAAAGGCTACTGTCAGAACGGAACATGGAGAAACAAAATGGTTTCCAATTGGGAAAGGAGTCAGAGAAGGCTGCATCTTATCATCCTACTTGTTCAACTTATATGCAGAACATATCGTAAGAAAAGCAAGCTTGGACAGAGAAGAAGAAGTGAAAATGGAAGGAATATCAACAATCTAAGATACGCAGATGACATCGTAATACTGGCAGAAAACCTCAAAGACCTGGAACATCATCTAGGATAGATCAAGGAAGAAAGTGCAAAGGCTGAGCTATTGTTGAACATAAGGAAAATAAAAATAATGACCACAGAGAACCTACACAAATTTGAATTAGATAATGAAGAAATAGTAAAAGGATTCTCATACCTGGGAACAAACATTGATAGAAATGGAGACTGCAGCCAGGAAAGCAGAAGAAGATTAAGAATGGGAAGGGCAGCTATGAAAGAACTAGAAAAGATCCTAAAATGCAAGGATATACAATTGAGCACAAAAGTTAGAATCGTACATACAAGCCATAGTATTCCCTATTACCATGTATGGATCTGAGAGCTGGACAGTTAAGGAGGGTAGGAGGAACATTAACTCATTTGAGATATGGTGCTGGAGGAGAGTGCTGAGGATGCCATGGACAGCCAAAAGGATGAATAAATGGATCCTGGAGCAAATCAAGTTGGACATCTCCCTGGAAGTCAAGATGACAAAAATCAGGTTGTCATACTTTGGACACACCATGAGAAGGCCTGAATCATTGGAAAAAACAATAATCCTAGGAAAGGTAGAGGGAAGCAGAAAGAGAGGAAGGCTGCATGTGAGATGGATGGACTCTATTAAAGAGATCACAAGTATCAGCTTCCAGGAGTTGGGAAGAGCAGTGGAGGACAGGGGGACTTGGAGATGCCTCATCCACAGGGTCACCATGGGTCGAAATTGACTCGAGGGCAGTTAACAACAACAAAAAATGCCTCTGAATGCCAATTGGTGGGGAACAACAGTAGGAGGTGCTATTGCCCTCATTCATGTCCTGCTTGTGGGGTTCCCATAATAAATAATAATAATAATAATAATAATAATAATAATAATAATAATTTTATTTATAGCCCGCTCCTCTGTCATCAATCGGAGCGGGTTACAATAATTAAAAGACATCAAGATAAAACAATCCCAATAACCCATAACCCCATCTCCCACCCCTTAAAAATAAATTAAACCATAGACATCTTGTAGGCCATTGTGTGGGGGGAAAAATCTTGGACTCAGCCTTTTTGGTTTAATTCTCATTGCTCTTCTCTGTCTGTTTTGTTACCTTCTTGAATTGCCACCCAGGTGTCAATAAGACAACAACTTCTAACACTTTTGCTGTCTTGCACAGGGATGTGGGTTTGGAAAAATATCTGTTAATAAAAATATTCCAGAGAATTTTCCACTACCCAAACTTTCCATGAAAAATTTTCCATTTAAAAGGAACACATCAGTACATAAACTAATTGGTAACATAAAGGATGGCACCAGTACAATGCCATAGAGATCTGAGTATTATTAAGCATCTTTGTCAGGTGACGACTGCTAGGAAGTGTCTGTTTTCCGTGTGTTCAATGCTTTCATTTCCCCTTTGAAATTTAAACATATGAGAAGTGCATGCTACTGAGTTGTCGTGTCTTAAAAGTTATTTACAAGCATTCCAATACAAGCAATTTCCAAGTAAAGCTTTGAATTTGTTTGAACATAACATTTACACCACATTAAGTACACTTTATTGAACTTTATTCCTGATGAAATATTTCCTTTCAACTACTTTTAGGAGTTGTGGGGGGGGAAATGTACGAGATATTTATACAGTGCATAAAATTAACATGGTGTACTTTTTTCCTTCCTTAAAAAAATGTTTTGTTTACTAAATATGTCAAACATGTGAAATCAACTTCTAAGTCGGTTCAAGGCATTGAGAAATTTTCCAATCCAAAATTTTCCAGAGAATGAGTGCTGGCTTTAGGTTTTGGAGAGCTATTGACCAAAATAACCCCAAATGGACCCTCCTTCCTTACTATGATTGCCTTCTCACCAACATTTTAATAAATTTCTGCTGCCTTTCCTCCTCTTACTCGTTGTTTCCCCACCTGCTTGCTTACCAGACATGGAGCCAGCAACCAAGAGATGCCCGCTTCTCCCTCTTCACACCATCAACAGTGTTGTCTAGACCAGAGGGAGAGGGAGATCAAGAAACACAGTACAATGTTGGTGAGGAGAGTTGCCAGTTGTAGCCCTGTGCAGTGTGAACTTATTATTATTATTATTATTATTATTATTACCCCGCTCTTCAGCCCTAAAGGCTATCAGAGCGGCTTACAATTATTATTTTTAATTAGACAGTTCCCTGCCCTCAGGCTTACAATCTAAGAAGACACGACACGAAAGGAGAAGGGAATTGTGGGTGGGGAAGGGGATCAGGTCCAAAGGTTCTTCTCGAGCAAACCCTACACAGTGGTGCCATAAGCTGTTCTGAGGCATGGTGTTGGTGTACCAGTGTGTGTGTGTTTGTGTGTGTGAATGAGTGAGTGAGTGTAACATGACATTGATGTAGCAGTAGCACAACACGGTTTCAAAATATGCAGCAATGTTATATGCATCTGTTTTATACTTAATATGTACAGTGTGCCCGCGCCATACATGGGTGCACTATATGAAGTGATTTCCAATCTACGGCAACCCTAAGGTGACCCTATCACAGGTTTTCTCGGGCTGAGAGTATGTGACATGTTCAAGGTCACCCAATGGGTTTCCATGGCTGAGAAGGGAATCAAACCCAGGTCTCCAGGTTCATAGTCCAGCGTTCAAACCAGTGCACCACACTGCTTCTCAAAGGGCATGATGCCCCTTCCCAAAGCCAAACCAATAGGTCATAGTATGCTAGGTATACTAAGTGTAGTATGCTAAGGCAGGCAAATTATTTTGGCAGCAGAGGCACAAAATATCGCAAGTACCCTCATTCCTCGCAATAAAATAGTCGTAACAAATTAAATTATTAAGAATTTACTGCCCTTTCATGACACTCCAAACCTGAAAAGGTTGCCTCGTTCTACTTGATGGTAGAGCTGGCTCTGCCTGAAACAGTGCAGTCCATTCAGCCACATCAGAATACATATAGGAAGCTGTTTCATACCAGATCAGGCTATTTGTTCATTTTGCTCATTATTATGTGCCCTGACTGCAACAGCACTGTGTGATTTCAGGCAGAAAGAGATTTTTCCCATCAGTTGCTACCTGATCTTCCAGTGTTGCTGGGGACTGAACTGGAGCACCTGTGCTTATGCAGCATGCTCTGTACCAAAGCCGAGAAAAGTACACTTTTGGACTACAGCTCCCATTGGTTATGCTTGGGGAGTCTAAAAATTACAGTACAAAAGAGTAACTTCCAAGCTCTCCCTTCTGCCTTTCACTGTTTGGGGGATCCTTGCTGCATGAGATGTCTTCTTGATCCTTTGGAAGCTAAACACAAAGCTAAGAAATTCACAGACTGGGAACCATTACTTTTGGCAGAAGTCTTTAGTGGATGAAAGAATCCATCTTGGACCCAGGCCTGTTTCAAAGACAGATGGGAGGGGGGAGAGGTATCATGGTTTCCATCAGTGTAACAGTCAAACATGATTCCAAAGCCAAACAAACACACACACACACATGCACATATCCCCCCAAAAGAGATGTTATCGTTTCCCTAATTTTCACCAGATGGGATCTAGTTAGAGCTCCATGTCCCAGTGCAATGGGCCTTCCCTAACTCAGTGAGAACTGCGCATACAGCATCTAATGGGGACCAGATGCAGTAGGCCTTATCAGATCTTGGCCAAGATTGGAAACGGACGTGTTTCTGATGGGAGTATTTGGCGGGCTCAGCTGTGATAACACATGGCAGCGGGTGGCGGAGCCCTTGGATGATGTCGAACTTTCTTTCAGTCACAACATGCTTTGATGGTGGGGAATTTTGCGTAAAGGTTCCCTTGCTGAGCTAGACTGTTCCCTTCCTTGTGTGGAAGGACCACATGTCCTGCTTTAAAGAATCCTGGTTCAGATGGGTTGTCACAGAATGATCCTCTGTTTGGATGTGTTCTCTATCCGTTTCTCATTGCCAACAATACCAACTTTAATGTGTCAGAGAATAAAAGTATTATAGCACAAGGCAAAGAGGAGACATACTGATGGTAACCATGTGTCCAGCTTACAGAATTGGACAGTCCTCTGTTTGAAATGCTACCAGAGGACAGAGCTCAACTTTGAAAGCTTCCTCTGTTTGATGGGTTGCCCAATCTAGATCTCAGTTAAAGACAAAGAAGGGACAACCATAGGACTGTTCCTGCAGCAGTCACGCTAGTAAAAATAAAATGGGAACATACTGCTTGTAGAGAAGCCTTCACCACACTTCCTCACAATTGCACAACCAGAGCTGATGCCCCCATCGCACTCTCTTCCTGACTCTTCAATAACCCCACTTCTCTGCTTTATGCCCTACCCAGCATGCCTATAGGTTCTCATACACACACACACTCAGCTTTTTGCACAGTTCTGGAGCTCTGCTACTGTGATTGAATTTTTAAAAAGAAAGCAAAGAACTAGAAAAAAATAAAGGTAAGCATTATCCAAGCAATGGTATTCCCCATCACTATGTATGGATGTGAGAGCTGAACAGGAATGGGGAGGGGGTAGAAGGAAGATAAAAAGAAAATAAACCCATTTGAGATGTGGTGCTTGAGAATACTGAGAATACTTTGAACTGCCAAGAAGACAGACAAATGGGCCTTTGAACAGATCAAGCCTGAAATACCCCTAGAAGACAAGATGATCAAATTGAGGCTCTCATACTTTGGCCCCATCATAAGAAGGCATGACTCCTTGGAAAAGACAAAAGTGCCTGGAAAGGTGGAGGGTAGCATAAAAAGAAGAAGAGTGCATGCCAGATGGCTAGATTCAATTAGGGAAGTCATGGTCGTGAGCCTGCAAAACTCAAACAGAGCAGTGGGTGACAGGGAGTCTTAGAGATGTCTCATCCATAGAGTCGCCATGAGTTGAGGGTGACTGAAGGGCGGTTAACAATAACAATCGAGGTGCTTGGGAATAGCAGTGGGGAGGGGGGACAGTGGGGAGGAGGGGATACTGACACCACATGACTGGCAGTCATGCAACTGCCCTGGGGGGAATTTTTGCACCTGGGGACTTGCCAGGTCATTGACTGTTTCCCCTGTTAATGAAAAGGGACAGTTTGAGGACAGAGCAGGTATGGGTCGGAGGCATCCATATGCAATGTGTATTGTCCAAGACTCTTCTTTCTCAGTGTAATTGTGATTTAAAGCCACATGTAGTAATGTCCCAAGAGTCTTGAAGTCGCCCATTGCCAGAATGTTGCCAACATACCAAGCAGGCACTCATATTACCCAATCATAGGAGCTTATTGCTTGTCATTTCAAATCAGATCCAGCCTCCAGGGCTGCTGGGAAACAGGATGGAGGCAGCAATTATCGCACACTAAATTGCCGCCAAATCACCGGCCACCATCAGCCCAGGTCCAAGCAGAGCTCCGCCAACACTTTTTAGAAATCAGAAAGCTTTCCAGGCAGATGGTGGCTAGCAATTCGGCAGCAATTTAGGGTGTGATAATCCCCGCCTCCATCCCGCATCCTGGCTGTAGCTCGGGAGGATGGAGCCAATTTAAAACGTCAAGCGATAAGCTCCGTAGTCTTCTGCACTACCGTAGTCTTCCACACAATTGTGAATGTCTTTTATTTAGATTTAAATAAAAGGCATTATTACTAAATATTTCATCTGCATGTATATAAATTAGAACTTGTAAGGTTTGTGCAAATCTTTTAAAATACAGCATTTCGGGGATGCCTGCATGATTAAAGGAATCTCTTTGTGAATGTTCAGTGTCCAGCACCTGAGTATCATGGGCTAGAGGTATAAATATTTACAGAGGTGTGAGAGAAATATTCACTGTTAAGTATTACATAAGAAACAAAGGACATTACTACATTCAGCTTTTAAACCATGATTACACCAGGAAAGAAGTAGCTTTGATGATATTTACAAACATGAAGACATTTCTGACCCATAGCTGCTCTGTTCCCAAACTGTCCCAGTTCATTGATGGGGGAACCCTATCAATGACCTGGGAAGCATGCAAGTCTCCACGTGCGAAACATCAGTCTCAGGGCAATTGCACAATCGGCAGTCATCTTGTTTCAGTATCTTCACCGATACCCTTACCCTTTGCTATTACCAAGCATGTTGGTTACACACACACACACATATATATATATCTGTTCCTTTCCTTTCTTTCTTTAACTTCAATCGCAGTAGCAGAGCTCCGGAATTGTGCAATAAAGTGGAGAGGGGATAATTTTGAAAATAACCTAAGGGCACGCTGAGTAGAGTACAAGGGAGGTGGGATTAAGGGAGTGTTAGAAAGAGAGCACAATGGGGGCAGCAATCCCAGTTGCACAACTGAGAAGAGGTGCCGTAATGGGTTCTTTACAAGCAGGACGTTCTCATATTATTTTTACTAGCATGACTGCCACGAGAACAGGGTGCATGTGGTAAAGTCCGCAGTCTTAAGCTATTTCTCATTTGGCACATATGTGATCCTATGATTAACATTCAAATCATTATCTTCATAAAGTTAACATATTGTTTTTGACATGCAGTTTCCGCATGGGGAGAATGAGGGCTCCAGAATCTTTGGGGCCAAAAACTGTCAAGAATGGTTGATCGGCCTCTCAATCGTGGTTGAAGAAACTACCTTCACTGTTTGCATCTCTGATAATTAAAAAAAGAGCCACACATTGTAAATAAATTTATCCCCTTTCCCCCATGACATAAATCAAACCATCTTTGCTCCTTTATTTTTCCAAAGTTAAAAAATTCTCCAACATCCCTTCTATCCTCCTCCCAAGTTACAATTTGCTACCTTTAATGATCCTAAACACACACTCCTTTCTACTCTGGCCTGTCACTTGCTGGTGATGGGCTCACAGCTGAAGGTGACGTGGAAATTCTTGCCGCTTTCCGTATGAGACTGACAACTGCTTTGCCAAGCCCCAGCAGTGAATGAGCTCTGGAGTAGCAGAAGGAAAATAGTCTGTTGGAAAATAGTCTGTTTCTGGGAAGAACTTCACGCTAGAAGGCAGCTGTGTGTTGGTTCAAATGCTCTGATCCCTGGAAGGTTATCCAAAGGACCTCAGGCTTGGGGCATGTCTACATGGGCCATTTGCAGCAATTTCCTCTTGCCCTCAAATAATCCTGTTCAGCCAAAGGCCCAGTTTTACTCTAGATTGTCTACATGTGAGAAGGGCAGTCCCTCAGTGAATCTAGGCCGTCCCTGCCATAAAACAAATTTGTCCCTGCTATAAAGCAAAATTTAAAGTAAATGTATCCCGCCTCGATTATCTTTGATAGAGAGACAGGATATAAATTTTAAAAAATTGTTATTATTTTATTAACTCACCTTTTGCTCCAGATCTTCACAGAAAATCCAGGCTTCATTCCCACTACCTTTTAAACTGGATCGCAATTTGGTTTGAACCAGTTCAAACAACCCTGGTTCCCCTTCAATCCAAATCACTGAAGTGATTCCGGGGGGGGGGGGGGGATGCTGCAGACCCATTTAACCCATGTCTTTTTGACACTGATTTTTTCCGCTCCTTTTTCGATAAATCAACCACAAGCAGATCAGAATCGATTCAAATTTCCCCTTTGGCTGGCCGGAACCAAATCATTTTGAATCAATTCATTTATGAATGGGAACCACAAGTGGGTTATTTTGGTGTCAGAAAATGAAAGAAAATGCAGTCAGGGCAAGTGTAGTGTAAACCACGAACTGATGTCGAATCAATCCATCAGTTTGGATCGCACACTGATTTATCTGTAAGTGGGAATGAGGCCCTAGACCACTCCAGATTGATGCCAGGCAACAGTGGCATCATTGGAGGGGGGGGTGCGGACCACAAAAGGTGGCACCCCAGAGGAGGCGTGACATCTGGCTAGACCCTCTTCCCCATTAGGTACAGAAGGGGTGAATGGGTACTTTTTCCAGCTGCCCCATCATGGGGGGTTTTCCTTGGGAGGCATCCCTGTAACAGAGCAGCAGGAAAGGCAGGTGCACATCCTTCCCAGGTGCTTTGTTGTGGGGCTTTCTTTCTGGGGTTGGGTGGCTGGGTAAAGGGGGGAGGGCTACACAGCAGCTGGGAGAGGCTAAGAGAAGGAGGCAACTGGCACCTGGGGGACAGGTCATCCCACCTACAGCCCTCTGAACCTAGTGTCACCAGAGTTAGTGACACCACTGACAGCTGTCTACACAGGATCTCACTGTGTTGCCTGTTGTCGTCAGTGTGAGTTGCTCCTCCAGGGTTACAACAAGGTACCCCGCCATGTGATTGATGCCAGGCACCTAGTTTCTGGCTTCAGGTGGAGTGACATGTTCCAGCAGCACCACTGCTGGGTGGCACAGCGGAATGCTGTATAAACAGTTACCCAGCATCACTTCAGAGGTGACAGGGGAGGTTGGGGCATGTCTGGAGCCAAGATACTCCTGAGGCAGCCCAGAATATTCTGGCCGGTGTAGAGCTGCCCTTGGAAAGGGCCAATTCCAGGGTTGCGTAGAAGCATCCCATTGTAATGTGGCAATTCATTTTTTATACTTCTCAACACAAACATGGACATAACAGTGTACTACACTTGATCTTAGCCAAAAGGCCAAGAAGCGATATAACAGTGTACTAGGAAACGTGCAGCAAGAAAGACACAGGCTGAAAGTGGAATAAATGATCATATATATATATATATATATATATATGACATAAAATCTTTATGATACAATAGGAAAAAAGCAGCAGTACATCCTACATAATGTTGCAGCCAGACAAAAACAGGCCATCTCTGGTGTGGAATAGATAGATAAACAGAGTTAGCATTCACCTTCAGAAAAATTTCTTTGTATCATTTATCAGTCTTGAAACATTGCCTATGATAATTTAATTTTGTAGATGCTTTCCTGATGCACACCAGCTTTGTGCATTTCTTTTTGATTTTTTAGTTATTGAAACTCTACACCCTCAACACCTTTTAGTTGTTGCTGTTGTTGTTGTTAAAGTGGGCTCCCAGACTTGAGACTCAACTTGAGACAACTTCCTCGAGCAAGGATTTGAAATTCAGCTTGAGACTTGGACTAAAAAGACTTGAATATGCCAGACAATTCTCCCTTTTTACTATGAAGATACCATGTCACTCTGCTGCGTAGTGCATTTGCAGCTGGGTTCCTGTTTTAGGGTTTAGAAGAGCATTTGCTTTCTGTTAACATGTATTTATCGTGTGGATTTACAAAATGTATGTGTGTTTGCGGCTTACAGCTTTTCTCTTCTTTCTCTGTCCTTTTCTCTATTTTGTCCCCCCCCCCCCCGCCCCCAGCCTGTGACTGCCACCCTGTTGGTGCAGCCGGAAAGACCTGCAACCAAACAACTGGTCAGTGTCCTTGCAAAGACGGTGTGACAGGGTTGACCTGCAATCGTTGCGCAAAAGGCTACCAACAAAGCCGTTCTCCAGTGGCTCCCTGCATCAGTGAGTAAAGCTGCTAGTTTTTTATACCTACTTGTAGTGTATATATCAGGGTGCAACAAATGCTTCCACAGGTTGGATCCAATTAGAAGATGATGCCACTTTTGGACACAAACATTCAGCCGAGCCCTTGGATTAGTTTGTATATTATTATTGGTAACAACAAAGTTCATCATGCAAAGGGATTTTGCAGCACCTTTGAGACTAACTGGAAGATAGAAGTTGGTAGCATGAGATTTCGTAGACTTGAGCCCACTTGAGGAAGTAGGCTCAAGTCTACGAAAGCTCATGCTTCCAACTTGTATCTTCCAGTTACTCTCAATGGTGCTGCAAGACATACTGATTTTCCAGACCAACATGGCTATGTTTTTGAACAAAGTTAATATTCATCTGCCAATCTATTAAATTTAAAATCTTTATAGTTTATAACCAAAGAGGGCAGAAACTATTTTAATTGGATTACTGATTTCCTGGTTTTGTGAGAGGGATCTAGTTAAGTAGATCTTCTCTGCACTGTCCCCTAAAACAACCTTGTTAGAAATCAATTCCTTGCTGCTTTTTCTGTATGTATTTGCTCTGTATATGAATATTTATATGTGGGCTTTATTTCTCCTAGAAATTGAGGAGAGGGTCTAACATTCAGTGGAAGAGCACTGACTTCTGTTGCATGTAAGAAGTCTGTGGCTGGTATCAAAATTATAAAAGGAACCAGGTAGCAGGTGATGAACTACATTTGAATGCTACTGTCAGTCAAAGAAAATAGTATCAGACTAGATGTCACTGTCTGACCTTATGCCCATTTCTATAAACAAAGAGTAAGCAAGCAGAAGAGTACAGAAACTCTCCAGACAGGAAAGTGTTTCCTAGGGCCTACTTATTTCAGTCTTTCTGTCATACCAGCTGTGGGAAGTGTAGCAAGAGAGGAACATAAATGTACTGTACATGCCCAAGCCAACTAAGAAAATTTACCTTTCTTTTCCAGAGATTCCTGCCATCAACCCAACCTCTGTGGTCACCAGCACAGAAGAACCAGCAGGTGAGCAGTTGCTATACTGGAAATTCAAAGTGGCAACCTTGTGTATTTCTAATCTGTACCATTTTAACATTACTTCTTTTAAAGTTTTTCTTATACTACTTTCTTTCCAGAACTTCAAATGACCTGGTCTTGTTTCCAAAGTGAAACCAATGCATTCACAATCTGCCATTGTTGTCATTTCTGTATATGGATAGCCACTTGTGTAATTTCTTGTAGTTTTCTATACCTTCAGGATGCTTGTATCTTTCAGCACCCCTCTGCATTATAAGTAGGTGTTATGTGGTGCCTCACTGCCTGGGTAAAGCATCCCTTTGAAAGAAATTCAATACAATGGCATGTATGTTTACACCTAGCGTGCTTTTTTGTAGTGTTTTGTTGTTGTTGTTGTTGTTAACTGCTGTAGAGTCAATTTTGACTGAGAGATTTACAAGTCACCCTGCCATCGACAGCTCTGCTCAGGTCTTGCAGACTCGGGGCCATGGCTTCCTTGCTTGAGTCTATCCATCTGGACAGATGTGATGGATAGATACGACAGTCTCAGTTTAGTCATGGAGAGTTCAGGTTTGATTTGCTCTAGGACCCATTCGTTTATCTGTTTAGAATCAACTAAATGCATAGAACTCTTCTCCAGCACCACATTTCAAATGAGTTTATTTTCTTCCTATCTTCTTTCTTCAGCTTTCACATCCATCCATAGAAATGAGAACTATGATGGTACGGACAATTCTAACTTTACTATTCAATTATATATCTTGACACTTCAGAAACTTGTCGTTTCTTTATAGCTGCCTTTCCAAGTCCTAGGAGATTATCGCACTTCATTTTTCACCCAATCTGGGCACGGGCTTAGAATGGGTTTGAATGGGTGAAAACGGGTGTTATCACACAGCAAAATGCCGCCGATGCCAACGGGAGACTACAAACCATCCACCAGCTGTGCTTAGCCCACCGATTTGGAAGTATGGAAGCTTTCTCTCCTTGCAAAACCAACAGGCTAAGCACAACTGGAAGATGGCTTGTAGTCTCCTGAAGGCATCAGTGGCATTTTGTTGTGCGATAACTCCTGTTTTCACCCATTCAAGCCCGTGCCCAGCCCGTGCTCAGATCAGGTGGAAAATGAAGTGCGATAATCTTCTGATTTCTTGACTGCAGTTTCCATTCAGATAGATAACTAATTCATGGGAGTCACCATAAGTTGACAGGTGATTTAAGTGGGTCTGCTCCACTTGGCACTAGAATTAGATTTAAAATGGAATAAAGGGCAAAAAAATATATAGTTGGTGGTCACAAGTCAATACCATAGTTACATTCTTCCAGTGATAATGACATAAAATGCTCCATTATAGGCTGGTTCGGTATGAATTCTGCAACGTAATTTGGCTCGGGGGGGGGGGGGTGTCTAAAATGTCTGTCCTGCCTGGATGAGAGTTTATCCAATTTGTGCTGGGTTGTTCCAGGTGAAACAAAGTGGTAGGACTGAGATGAGGAGTAAGAAAATTGCATAGCATTAAATAAATATAATCCTCCTGAGCTATGCCATCTTTTCTTAGCCAGGTTTGTTCAATCTGGGCACAAAAGAACCGACCTAAATATGTTTCCTCTACCTCACCCTGAAACAACAAAACCAAACAAACAAAAAAATACCACTCGCATTAGCAGTCTCTTCTTCTCCTCCGCCCTTTCTTTGCAGCCCTTTAGCACAATTGCTCTTTTGTGCTAGAAAATCAGTGGGAATGTTATTTTGCTTTGCCCCATTACACAGGCTTCTTAACTGAATCGCTCATGAAAACTCTCCCTATGCCCTTCCCCTCTACTGTTTTGCTCTTCTTTCCCATCTTGAGACAAGACTTCACCTCTGAAATCCTTTTGGTTCTCCTCCTTGCACATCATGCTACCAGAGGTCTACAATACAAAAACTATCATCCCATGGTTCAGTGGTAAATTTTGAAGTGCTGGTGCTCATCATGATGGCCCCATTCTTGTGCCCCCCAAAGGAGGGTCCAAAATGAAGAATATATGTTATGGTGAACATCAAGAGATAGGTTGAAGCAGCTTACATCTCCCCCTGGATTGGGTCTCCTGTAAAGCTAATAACTTCAAAACTATGTCGCCACTAAGGATTTTACATTACACCAGGGATCTTTCCTAACAGCACTCTTAGTTACTATGGCTATACACTCCAACCTCCCCGTTACAGTGAAGGCTGTAGCTTAGCTTGGAAGGAAGAGGAAGCTCAAGGAATGGTGGTGACAGAGGACATCATCATCCTGTTCATATGTCATGGTGCTTCACCCCATTGAGCCCTAGTTCTGCAGCATAGAATCAGAGAGACCCCACCACTTCTCTAGTCCATTGGTTACATTGCCAAACCACTATTACTTTCAAGAAAATCCGTCAAATGTTCAATCAAAATCTACCCTCCTGTAACTTGAAACCATTAGACCTAGGACTTTATCGCACACACTTTTGCCCCCATTCGGGGCATGGGCAGGGGATGTGTGTGGCCAAGAGAAAATGTGCGTGGCCAAGAGAAAATGCATTTTATCAAGGTGGCCCCATGCCATCACCCAGTGCTAAGCCATCCCCAATCAGGGCTTGAGCCCTGATCAGGAATGGCATGCAATAAAATGCAATAAAATGCGTTTTCACTCAGCCACGCGCATCCCCTGGACATATTTGTCCAGATAGGGGACAAAAATGGTTCGTTTTACATTGGCAAAAAGAGGTGTCATGAAGGCTGCTTGAAAACCCAGCTTTTACATTAGAAAATGGGAAAGTGTGCCATGAAAACGCCATTTTGGCGTTTTAAGGGAAAAAACGCACCTTTAAAAAGTAGTTCGGTTGCCCCACTACTTTTTTAAAAAGTGCGTTATAGCGCTAGTACATCAAAACGCTAAGATGCCATTGCGCAGTTAAATGGGGCTCTGTTTCCTTAAGGCGCCCATTTAAAGGCTGCGCTGCAGGTGCGAATCAGAATGGATCGTGGGTTGGGAGCATGCGTGGTGTGGACTTCACTCCTAATTAAAACGTTCTATGCCCTCCAGGTGTAAAAGCTGGGGTTTAACCGCGCAGTTTTTTAAAGCTCCCAAACCCCCTTTAAATCATTTAAAACTGCGCAATTCGCAGCCGCAAACAGCGCAATAGCGCAGTTCAAGCCTCGACCCTCGCAATAGTGCAGTTCAAGCCTCGACCATCGCAATAGCGCTGTTTGCGGCGGCACGAACAGCGCAACAGCGCAATTCGCAGCCGGCAAGGAAAAAAGAATTAAAATCGCAGTTTAAAGCCGCGTTTATTGCTGCCCATGTAGCAGCTCCGCCTGTATTTGTAGTGTTCTGACAGCTTCCCATGTAACTGCTGAGCCACAAAAAAGACCTCAGATAAGTCGTTCCCACACCCCTCAGTGTAGCAGCTCTGCACTTTTTTAATGCACACCTGGGGCTTGCTATGTAGCTGCTAAGCATTAAGATAAAGGCGACTTCAGGTCACACTTTCTTGCCAATGTAAAAAGCCCCAATGTGTGCAATAAGGTCCCCAGTTCTGCCCTCTGGGGCAGCAGAGAACAGGCCTTCTCCTCACCTCTATAACAACTCTTGAAGTCTTTAAAGAATGTGATCATGTTACCTATCAGTTTTCTCTTCATCAGGCTGAACATGCCCAGCTCCTTCAACCTTTCATCATATGTTCTATTCTCCATGCCTCTCATAATGCTCGTTGCCCTTCTCTCAACCTGCTGCAACTTGTTTATATCCTTCTTAAAATGAGGCACCCACTACTGAACACAGTACTCCAGATGAATTCTGATCAGCACAGAATATATTAGGGAGTTTATCTCATGCAAAAATAAAGCAACGTACCCCTGCCGGGATACAGTCACTTACAGGATTGAATTGGGAGTTATCGCCCACAAAATGTTGCCGATGCCTCCAAGCAACTGCATCCCAGCTACATCCAGGCTCCCAGCCGTGCTCAGCCAGCCAACTTGCAAACATAGGAATCTCCTGTTTTTGAAAAGCAATGGACTAAGAACATCTGGGAGTCAGGATGCAGTCAACCAGTGGCACTGATGGCATTTTTTGTGTGATAATTCCCAATTGCATCCCATAAGCAACTGTATCCCAAGAGAGGTAAGTAGCTTCATTTTTGCATGCAATAAAATCCTAGGACTATTGCTTTCCTCAGCTTGGAAACTATGCTTCTTTTAATGCAGACTACGGCTGCATCCACACTGCAGAAATAATCCAGTTTGGGACCACTTGAACTGCCATTGGGAATTCTGGGAATGGCAATTGTGTGAGACATTTAGCCTCCTCTGTCAGAAAGCTCTGGGACCACATCAGACTATAATTCTCAGAGTTTCATAGTATTGAGTCATGGCAGTTGAAAGTGCCAAACTGGATTATTTCTGCAGTGTGGACAGAGCCAAAGATAGTATTTGCCTTCTTTGTTGCAGCATCACCCTGCTGGCTCATATTCGACTTATGATCAACAATAATCCCAAAGTCCTTTTCACATATAGTACTGACAAGCCAAATATCCCTCATCCTATACCTGTGCATTTAGTGTTCTAAATGTAGGATTTTGCATTTGTCTCTGCTGAACTTCATTTTATTATTTTCAGCCCAGTTTTCTAGTTTTGTGAGGTCCTTTTGTATTCTGGTCCTTACAATGTGTTAACTACCCCTCCCAGTTTTGGACCATCTGCAAATTTGATAAGGATTCCTTCCACCCATCATCCAAATCAAGGGTTCCCAAACTTTGGTCTTCCAGATGTTTTGAACTTCAGCTCCCAGTAATTCTGTCTGTTGGCCAAGCTGTCCCACATATCTGTGCTTCAGGCCTTACATATCTTGCATTGGTTGTCATTCAAAATGGCTATATTCAGTATTTTTGGAAGTGCTGCAGTCCAGAATTCACTGGGTCTGAGACTCCGTGATCCTCAAAATGTGCTTCTTTAGTTCAGGACTCCCTGCTTCACTTCTTCTGTTTCTGTCTCCATGTCCTCTCCTGCTCCCATTCCCATAACCTACCTACATCGTTGACATTTTCTTTGCCATGCCCCATCACTGTTTTTGACATTTCTGTCTAATATACACAGCAAATATTCTGGGCATAAAATTTTAATAGAAGTTAGAGTTTCTCTTTGATCAAAGCAGGCAACCAGGCATGGTAAGCAAGTTACTTAGGGAGTAAAATGTGTTCAGGGTAAACTAACTGCCCAAGCCAAAATTGGACATGAGTACATCTCCCTCACACACATTCTCGTATGCTTTGTTATGCCCATGACTCCGCTGTGTATGGCTCTAAAGGAATTCAGCAGTAAAAGATTTGCAGCCGTAACACCTAATTAAGTTACATCTCTTCTCAAACAAAATATTCCTTTACGAGAGAAAAAAAAAAAAAGCACAGAAAAAAAAGGCAGGAGAAATAAACCAGATGTGCAAACCCAGTCTTTCATATTATACATCCAGAAAGAGACACAGAGAGGGAGTCGATGCCAAATTCGACTGGTGAAAACATTTCATGAAACTTAATGGAAGCGGAGCCCAACAGCTGTCCAGTTTAGCCAACTCCGCCTCACTTTCTCTTTTACGTCCACCTACTTTCAACTGCCTTCTATACGCATGTTAAGGCTTTTCCACCTTTCACTCCGTCGGTCTGCTTCCTTTATACATACACTCACTTGGGTATGCTGTTAACTTACACACTATTTTGTTTTCACACAGTTCTTCACAATTCTTCACAAGTGAGGGGTCACTAAAAACCAGGATTTTTTGAAGGCCTTTGCTATGGTGCTATGGGGCTTCAGTTTCAAAGGGCATCTGTTAAAATCTCTTGAAAACCAGCTGACAGATATTATCTTGAAATACCTTTGAGTCCAGCAATGTGAATAAGTCATAGCATCATAAGTAGATGCCTTCCGCTGAGTTAGGCCATTTGTTCATCTAGTCCATTAGTCCAGTGTTGTTAATTCTAGTAATAGCAACTTTCCTGGGTTTCAGGCAGGATTCCTTTCTAACCCTACTTGGAAATCCTTGGACTCCCTGGATTCCCAATTCTGCCAAACCACAGTGGGTGTAGACTACAAACTCTCAGGACGCCTCAGAGTAGTGAACTGCTCCTTTGAAAATATGTTTCTTTGCTACCTTGTACCCCAAAATTTTCTTAAGTAAGTTGTTGTTGGTAACTGCCTTGGAGTCATCCCCGACTCATGGTGACCCTATGGATGAGACATCTCCAAGCCTGCTGTCCTCCGTTGATCTGCTTAAGTCTTGTAGATTCATGTTCGTGATTGGGTCGAGCCATCTGGTACGTGGCCTTCCTCTCTTTCTACCTTTTGTAGCATTATTGTATTTTCAAGTGAGTCATGCCTTCTCATGATGTGACCAAAGTATGACAGCCTCGTTTTTGTCATTTGGGCTTCCAGGGAGAAATCTAGTTTGATCTGTCCAGGGACCCATTTGTTTGTCTTTTGGACTGTTCATGGTATCCTCAGCACGTGTCTTCAGCACTGCATCTCAAATTAGATCTCAGATGAACTCAAAAGATCTCAAATGAACTATCTCAACAAAGCACCTCTTGTCAAATTGCTTTCCACTTCCCTCTTCCTCAAACCAGATACCTTGAATTGCCCTGTTATCTCTTAGGACCTTATCAGATGGGAGGAATTTCTCTTTATTGTGAATGGAGCCAATTGGAGCCAATTCAAATTCACGTGAATTCCCTAGTTTAGTGAATTTACGTGAATTCCAATCGTGTTCAGAATGCATTCAGAACGACTTTCCATTACCTGAAAATAACCCCCCATTGCCCAAAATTGTGTGAGATGCTTTAATTCGCAATAACATAAAACCCATGATTGCGTTCAGAATGACTTCCCTTTTATCCAAAATTGCATGAGGGGAATGGGATTGTTGTATTTTAACTTGTGCTGCTTTTAACTATGTTGTACTCTGCCCCGATTGCCAGTTCAGAGGGGCGGGCTATAAATTATTATTATTATTATTATTCTAACATGAAACCCCATGATTTCATTCGGATTGCCATTGGATTATACTTCCAATTTCCAACGTCTGATAAGGTCCTTAGTGTGTGTTTCTTTGCCTCTCTGGATGCTGCCAGTTCTGTATTGAGGCTTCTTGAGGAGGCCAACAGAACAGTCACTTGGGATGCATCTGCATTGCAGAAACAATCCAGTTTGACACCACTTTACTGCCATGGCTCCATCCTATGGAAACCCAAGATTTGTAGTTTGTTGTGGCACCAGAGCGCTCCAACAGAGAAGGCTAAATGTCTCACAAAACTACATTCCCCAGAATTCCATAGCATTGAGCCATAGCAGTTAAAGGGGCATCAAACTACATTATTTCTGCAGCGCACAGTCATTTTTAGGGACCCTTTGGAGCTTAAATAGATCCTCTTTCTGAATCCCCTTAGTACCTCTAGCACCGCATCCTGGAAATTTAAAGAAAGCTGAGATAGGGCTGAAGAAGGATAATATGTGTGGAGCTGAAATGCTTTTCTGATGCCTGTCCAACTTCATGTGACACTTTTATAGAGTTGCTCTTCATGATTAATACAATAATGTGCTCCAGCCCACCGCTTTCTGCATTTGAAAACCAGCTGGATGAGAATGTTCTTTAATCTCAATCACATCACTTAAAAAATAACAAATAAAAAAAAATGTTTATTGGCTTTGACTTTTGATGCCTTCTCCTCCTGCCTGTCTGTTCTCTTGCTTTTGTATCCAAGCATAGTGCACCCTACCACTATGGTACCAAAAAAAAAAAAAATCATGGGGTTTCGTGTTATTGCGAATTAAAGTATCTCATGCAATTTCAGGCAAAAGGGAAGCCATTCCGAATGCAATCATGGGTTTTACATTATTGCGAATTTAAGCATCTCATGCAATTTCAGTTAATGGGGAGTCATTTTTTGGTAATGGGAAGTCATTCTGAATGCATTCCAAATGCAATTGGAATTCACATAAAATTCCTCCCGTCTGATAAGGTCCAATATCTCAAGGACTGTCACACAAAGGAGGAGGCAGACCTATTCTTTTCTGCTGCATAGGGAAGGGCCAGATCTAAAGGTTTTAAATTACAGGAGAATTAATTTTGATTAAATATTAGAAGGAACTTCTTAATGGTAAAAGGAATTGGGCAATGGAACCAAAATCAGAATGTCTAAGTGTCTCTAATCTGCTCTGTCATTTTGGTATATGAGGCAAATGTTTTATAAGAATTTTCCCCTATCCTTGGCAGTTAAAAAAATTAGTAGCAATAAATCAAATGACTTTAAATTTGCCTCATGATACCCAAAATCTGCTGCATAAAATTGATTTCTGGATCTCACTTCTGGAGAAAGGGGGGGGGGGGGGGGAAATGGAGAGATCCTCTATATGTTGTAGTCACAAACATGGACAAAAGGCCAGCATGAGATCCTTAAAGGTTTAGGCTTACTACCATATATACTCGACTGTAAGTTGACCTCATGTATAAATCAAGGGTATGTTTTGGGGCCAAAATTATGGATTTTTCCATAACCCATGGATAGGTCAAGGGTAAAACTTGAAGTATCCTTCAGTGTGTGTGTGTGTGTGTGTGTGTGGCAAGAGAGACTCTCGTTGAGGCTTTTTGCTTCAGCGTTCAGCTTCCATTTCAGCCTTCAGACAGCGAGGCACGCGGGTGGGAGAGCAATATCAGTCAGTTACCCAGGACGCTTTTTGCTTGGCTCAAGAGAGAAAGAAACTGAATGGGAAAATCTAAAAGCGCTGCTGTCACATTACCTTAGGGACTTTCTAGATTGGCAGGAAAGTGTGACATGAAGTTGCCTTTTCCTTAATGTTTAGCAGCTGCACCACAGCCTTTAGATGGAGCTGCGCTGTTCTGCAGTTTTTAAAAAAGAAGCTGGGAAAACCAGCACCTTTTTAAAGGCGCTTCTTCTCCCCTAAAACGCAAAAAAAGCGTTTTCATGGCACACTTTCCCTTTTTCTCATCTAAAGGCTAGAGTTTCATGGAGCCATGAACACACTTCTTTTTGCCAATCTAGAAAGCCCATTAGTGACCCGTAAATAAGTTGACCTGGGATTTTGGGATCAATTTCTGGGCATAAAATTTTAGATATATAGACGAGTACATATGGTATATCTAGGAGGCTTAGAATCCTGGAACTATTGAGGTGGAAGTAACACTAAGGACCATCTATTCCAACCTTGTGCAAAAATCCACAGATAAAGAATCACTGAGATATAACTATCCAATGTTCTGAGATCATCTGTTTCACTTCATCTGTGTCCCGTTGTCCCCTTACAAGTTCAGCCAAATGCCTCCCCTATCAGCCCACCAGCTTCCCCCTTCCACCAAAAACTGTGGGGCTTGCAGGATACATAAAGAAACCTAAACAGATAGTTGCCTCCCAACTGCAAAGTTCCAAAAGTGGAGAATTTATCAGAAGCATGGGCATAAATGAATCTGTTCCAGACTGTGGAGAATAAAGGGATTCTATACAATATTTGGCATTGTGCAAACACACCCAGCGAAAACTGCCTTTCCGTGTTTGCTCTGCCTTTTGTAAGAAAAACTGTTAGCGCCCTCAACCACCAGCCACATCAGATAGATCTGGGTTGTGCTTTTTCCATTTTCTCTTTCTATGTTTTACAGAAAAGTGGGGTAAAATTAATTTTATAGCCTGGGAAGTGTACTTTGCACAAAACCTAGCCTTCTAAAAATGTTCCTTAAATGACTAATTCCACAAACCATTTCCTCTCTTTCATAGGCATATTTTTATTAACTGCGTTGTGAAAATTATATGTCTTTTTCTTTCTTTGTCCCTTTCCTTCTTTTCTCTCCCATATTCCTCCTCCTTCCTTCCCTTTCTCTCTCCCTCAGTTCCCATCTCTTTGATTTATCCAGAGCACATGTAAATTGGGAAGCCTAGAGCTTTATCACATGAGAGTAGTAGTTTTCTCTGTGCCTTACTGCATGATGTTGTAGCACTTCAGTTCTGTTCTTGCAGGAGATGGTGGTAAAAGTGTGTCTTTTGTCGAACTGATATTTTCCGCTTTTACAACCATCTCTGTCGGGAAGAGAACGGAAGCACTATGACATCATGCAGTAAGGCACAGAGAAAACTGCTACTCTCCAGCTCTGTTTCCACTTTCTTTTTGTGTGGATAAGGCTCCTAGTTGGAGGTGAGTGCAAAGAGTCACTTACTACCAACATTAGCTCAATTGCAACCCTGGCAAGGCCAGTTAGTGCCAGAAGCAAAGACGTTTGTATTTCAAGCAGTGCAAAAATGGACTAGCCTTGATTAAGCTTCTGATATCCATTACTTTATTATTTTGCTCCCCCAGTGTACCTACTCATGCCAGTAGACCTGAATAGGTAATCTTCAAGTAGATGGGATTCATTTAATGGCTTTTTACTGTGCCCCAGCATCCAAGCATGTAAGCCAGGTACATAATGGTAACTTGGAAAGTGTGTGCAAGTTACATTCTCTCAGCCTCAGGAGAAGGCAATGCCGTACCTCTTCTGAACAAATCTTGCCAAGAAAATCCCATTATAAGGTCGCCTTAAGGGTCGCCATAAGTTGGAAATGACTGGAAGGCACACAACAATAACAAACGCAAAGTAAAAACATGATATATACTCACTCCACCCCCCCCCCCCACCTCACCCTAGATATTACCGGGCAAATCCACACCTTGAACCTTTTGCATTGGTCTGCAGTTTTTCTTCTTGACCAAGCTGGGCAATCTTTTGAGTAATCTAACACATAAAGATACATGCATGTGCACAGAACTAGGCTCCTGCACCTTTAACTTCTGCTTTGTTACATTGCTTGTATTTACATTCTGATTCCCCAGCCAAAGGCATATTACAGTCAAATAAGATAAAATACATACAAACGAATTAAACAGAGCAATGAGACAGCTACCAAAGACAAGATAAAACAACAGCATGAAGGATCACCCAAAAGCCAGCTTCACTAAACAGGCTATAAAAGCTTTCCTAAAAAGGAAGAAGACAGAATGAAGGATCTTCCTCTGTCACGTTGGACAAATCCAACGAGACAGAAGAAGATCTGCTTGTGGTTGTTGTTGTTATATGGTAAATGCAACCATGGGACCCACAGTTAAGCTTGTAGATCTGAGACTGGCGGAAAGGGCAGATGAAACTTTGTCCCACATGGCATTTTCCTGCTCTGTATTGTCTTCTCCCTACATTCATACATGTGGAATGGCATGGTAGAGGGAAGTGCAATTATTGTTGTAGTTGTTAATTTATTACCCACCTCCTCCCAAGGCTCGAGGTGGGGTGCAACATAGATTAAAACACATAAAAACATTTAAATACATTTAGTTAAAACATAAACATAAGATGTTGTAAAGCATCAGTTTTGTTATTGTTTGAAAATCAATCCAAATATAAAATTTTAAAAAAGAAATAATCCAATATAATTTTTTTTAAAATACCAGTTTAAAATTCGTTGTTTAAAATCGACTGGGTAGGCCTGCTGGAAGAGGTAGGACTTTAATACAATTTTAGGTTCAGGCAGCATGCTTAGCTGTTGAATCTCTCCTGGACGGTCATTCCACAGTCTAGCTGGTGAAAATGTCCTCTGGGTGACAGTTGCCAATCTAATCCTGGCCAGTTGAAGTAAGTGTCCCTCAGAAGACCTAAGAGTATGGGGTGAGAAGAGAATTTAAGTATACACCTTGGTGGAATAAGAACACTCAGAGCAATGTATGCATCTGAGGAGGTAGGCTGAAGTCACTTATGCTTATGCTACCAACTTCTTTCTTTTCAATTACTCTCGGATGTGCTACAAGATCCCTTTGCATACTCCAACCAATGGTAAAGTTATTTTTGGAGTTAAAAAAAAGTGGCCATGTTGGCTCAGAGATTCAAGGAGTTGTAGCTCAAAAGAGTAGTTTTTCCAAGCCCCAAGCAAAACCAAAGCTAGAGGACGGTTCTTGATCCATCATAGTTAAGGGCTCTAGAAGAACAACTGGGAGGCTGTTGCCGGCTTGACCCACAAGAGTCCCCTGTGGAATTTGCATTGTTCCACTTGATAGTAGGGACAGCTCCAGATGCATCAATCTAGTTTGCTCTAAAATATGCTCCCTAAGACCCAAGTGCATACAAGTGGAGTAAAGAGACATGTGGTCAACCAGTGGTCCTGAGCCTTCAGAGGTGTGTAAATTTAGTCAAGCACAGACCAACAATGAATTCCATGGCCACAGTGACCTCCTGCTGTCTACAGTTCAGCCTGATCATTATTTAAGAATGGCACTGGAGAGAGAAGTTTAGCAGATGCTCACTTGGGAGATGTTACAGGTGCACAGGAGCTCCATTTGCATTCTTCATGGAAGAAGCTGGTATTGACTATCTGGTATTGCAAGTCCTGGAGCTGCTGAATTAGGGATGGTGACCGCTCCGATTGAGCCTCTGGTTGCCCAAGGGGTGAAAATGCCTCCATCCCGATCACACTCCTTGCTTCTGTCATTCTGTACTCAGTGTTAGGAGTTCTTCAGTGCCACATCCCTGCCATCTGCTGGGAAGTCTCCCTTGTATCTGGTGGGAGGGTATAAACAGGGAGGCAATGCAGAGACTTGGATTGGAGAAGAGGACGGGGTGGTACACCAGGCAAACTCTCACCAGGAGAAAAAATTTTAATAGCTTTTATAAATTATCTTTGTCATAATTTCCAGTCCTTTTAAAGAACTTCCCTCTCCTACACTAAAGCCCTTTACCAAAGATTGCTCAAATCTCCCCCAACCCCTGAAAGCATGCCTTTTTTTTCCTTAACTGAGCAGATCAGTTTACATTTTTAAAAATATCATGATTACGCATAACAGGAACAAAGATTTATATTTGCGAGACTTTCTGGCAGCACCTCCTCTGTTTGGAGCATTGGCAAGTCATTTTGGCTTCATTTTCTATTTCTAAAAGAACTGTTCCAGCTACCAGGTCTTTTTCTTACTCTCTGTATCCCTTTTTCGACCCACCTTCCATCCATCGTGGAGTACTCTGACAGTACCTGCACAACCTTTCAAACTTTAATAAATCCAGAAGAAAAAGATATGGGGTGCATTATTCCATGGACAACTCAGCATCAACTGTCAAAGTTCCAGTATTCATTTTGACAGATCCCATAGCAGGAGAGGCCAAAAATGCAGTCAGCTATTCTCAGAGATGAGCAGGTCTTTGGTCAGGTCAAAATAGGTTTTTGTGGGTTTTTCAGGCTAAGTGGCCATGTTCAAGAAGAGTTTATTCCTGGTGTTTCACCTGCATCTGTGGCTGGCATCTTCAGATAATGCATCCTCTGAAGATGCCAGCCACAGATGCAGGCGAAACATAAAAAGATTATGCACAGGAGACCACTGTTTCATTTAGCTTAGTTCTCCTTTCCGGTTCTTAGTTCTCCTTATCCTCAACATCTGACGGAATTGGAGGTGTCATTTTGACTCAAACCATGGAGCAAAATGAAAGGAGGGATGAAACGTTGGAAACTACTAAACAGCTTTGTACTGAGACGGTCCATTTAGATCAGTGTTGTCTACTCTGACCGGAAGCAGATCCCTAGGTTTTCAGCGCAAGATTCCTTCCTCACCTAACCAACAGATGCCAGGAATTGAATCAGGGACCTTTTGCATGAAAAGTGTGTGCTCTTCACTGATTCATGGAGCAGGCTAGAATTTTATTGGGACAAGGGTTCCAATGTTGGCACATAGGAGCAGGTTAATAATAATAATAATAATAATAATAATAGATTTTATTTATATCCCGCCTCTCTGATCAACAATCGAGGCAGGGTACAACAAGTTAAAAGAAGTTACATTAAAATGTCCATCCTAATTCCCACCTCCCACCTTCTTACCTTGCCCTCATCTCCCTGCTCCTTTTCTTTCTAAATCATAACAATGACACAATTACAACAAAATCAACCAAAACACTCCAAGAATTATATACATCATATTTCCTATACACCTAATGTATTTTAAAACAGCTTGTCCCTGCAAATCCATGGCCTGAGCGGGAAGCCTTTCTAACTTTTTCATACTGAGTGATTTGCTGTGCAACTTCCAGCTCTAGTTGCAGCAAAATGGCAAAGAAAAGAGCAAAAGATCCAGAAAGAATTGGGGTCTGCTAAGAAAACATGGGGCAGGAGAAATGTAGAAGGCTTGAGGAAACCTCCAGGCTCTGAAAACTGTTATGGTCATATTTTTTGCTACTTCAGAGACAACTGAAATAAAGCAATGAAAAATAGTCTCTCTATCTGGGTGTCTTTGGCTTGGAATCTGTCTCTCACTCCCTTTCCCTTCAAAACTAGACTAAGCAACTCGCTCTGTAACTCCAAATATAGTCAGCCCTTCTCAGAAAAATTTTAGTCATAGCAAATGGAGACTCAACAAAACATAACCTCATCTTCACAGCGCATACGGCTCCTTTCTTACACTCTTTACTAGGCTTTATTTATGCTATGCGCGTTCTCTCATCTGGATCAGGCTGTTGCAGTCCAGAACTGAAGGGCGCCACAAACGTATCAACTCATTCATCAATGGCTTGGCAGATATGAATAGGTGCAGCTTCACGAGCCGCAAATCTCTGGTACGGCGCGATGAGTTCTTACTAGCAAAATGCCTGTTGGCACGATGGCCTGTATTTATGTCCTGCCATAAATCTTCTCATTCTCCTGCTCACATTGTCCCATTGTAGGAGGTAAATTTCACAGGCAAATAAACCCATTGTCTCCTCACAATGGTAGCCACTTCCACGTTGCCAGGAAAAGAGGAAACGTCTCACCAAAATACAGGACAAAGAGGGAGCAGATTTACATCATTTTTTGCATATGCTAATAGTATGTCTGCATGCACATTTACAAATAATTACTATAATTACAGTAGAAATACGATGCATCTTATTTTAGGTGGGAAAGACTGTATGCTTGGCACCTGTTCAGCTTGTGCTAGTCATTGTGGAGAGGAAACTATCCATTATGATGAACATTTTATGAAATATTTTGCACGTTTTGGGTGGCCCAATAACAGCATTGCTGTATTGTGGATTTTGCATCATGATTGTTGTCTACCTTTAACTCAGACCTGGACTGGAGAGCCATTGAAAGAAAAGATGTGTTTAAACAGTCCTCTGTAATCTATCAATTGGAACTCTAGTTCTGTGACTCAAAGTGAAAGATGAAGGTTCAGGATTGGACTTTTCCATCCTGTGCCTCCATCATTCAAGTAAAACATGTGCTACGATATAACACACATAACCAAAGCAGGATCCAGAGCCTGGCAATATCTATGAGATGAGTAGAGTGTTGTGCAAAGAGCATGTGAAAAGTGGAGCTGGTGCTGACAACTGAGAATTGGGGCGTCCTTTGGGCCACCATTAGTTTCTACTTCTCACACAATGAAGTCTTGGCAGGCTGACAGTGGCACCTGGCTAAGGAGTACAGGGTGACCAGAAATCCTCCTTTTCCAGGACGTATCTTACATTTCAACCGCCTGTCCAAGAGGAATTCCAAAAAGTCCTCTATTTTGAGCATGAACGAGAAGTCCATTGAGTGACACCACATGCGCTGTTCTCCTTTGAGGACTTCATTTACTTTGCAAGGTAGACAAGAGTAGCCTGTTTTGCTGTATTGGCCTATGGCTTGTAGCTTTCAGATTTTTTTTTTTTAAAAAGCAAACTAAAAACTTTCTAGAAAATCTTTGTTGCAAATAGAGGGATAGGTCGAGTCCTCCTAAAGTTCTTCTTTTTTCTTAGAAGCAACAACAGACAAGACTTGTCCCTAGAGCTCAGGGTGCATTTGTGTCTCCAAGGTGAAAAGGACGGCAGTGGGCTGCTTGACACCGTGCAAATATTGAAAGGGCTTTTCCTTAATTTCAGCACAATGGACAAATGAAAGGAATAATTTAAGTGTAGATTCAATCAAGGACTTGTTGTTTCTAAAGTACAGTTTTAAGGATTTGTCTTGCTCGGCGTTCAGTTAGTATATTGCAAACCAACAAAGATACGTTCATCAGAAAAATATGGTTGAGTACATAATATAGCTGTAAGTAAACCATATGAAATCAATTTATATTTGTATGAGTGTTTGTAGCTTTGATTTTGTCACGACCTACATTTTTCTGGAATTTTGTGGTTAGGACATCCGATCACCCTGAAGGAATAGCATCTGGGCCTGCTCAGGGATGGTGATAATCTTTGAGTGTAATGCAACTAGAAGAGGGACTCATTCACACTTCTTCTTCCAAACTAGGATGGCTGTGTGTGTGTGTGCAAAAAAGAGTCCTCTGTTTGAAAGATAGCAATCACATTTACATTTCTATACCACTTAATAGTGAACTCAGCGCTCTCTAAGGAGTTTATCGCATCACTAACAACCCTGGCTTACCTTTCCCGTTTTGAGCTTGGATTCTAGCTGGAAGTTAGCTGGGCTACATTGGGACAGCAGCATCGGTGGCCAAATCTGTCTGATAATACCCGGCTGCATCCTGAATTAGAATTCAAAATGGGAAAGGTAAGCGAGGTTTTTTAGCAATGCAATAAACTTCTAAGTGGTTTACAATCTGTAAGTCAGTTGCCCCCAACAAGCTGGGTATTCATTTTACCAACCTGCAAAAGGATGGAAGGCTGAGTCAACCTTGCAGCCCTGGGATCGAACTCACAACATTGTGGCTGCACTACCAGGATTTAACTACTGCGCCACCAGGGCTCCTATGGTTAGATGAAAGATGGTTAGAGAAAAACTTTTATTTGCTATTTGAATGACTGTTGAGCCTAAGTCTGAGTTACATATAAAGAATTATAAGGAGGAGGGTGAGAGCACATGGACTTTGGAAGTTCCCAATCAACAATTAACATGTGGATAAGACTAAGCAGGCAGACAGGTCACCCGGTCAGAGTTTTCTTCACTATCGTGGGACGTATTTAATTTATAGGTAAAATACATTAATTATTCCTGATTATTAATATTATTATTTAGCAACTCAGATTTCATGCATGTTAATGTTCTTTTTGGCTATATGTAAGTTGCCTCAGTATTTTTCACCACCTCAAAAAAATGCCTGGAGCCTGAAATGAAGTATTTCATTATCCCAACCATTACCAGTGGCATCACTATAGTTGGCATCAACTGTTGCAGTAACACATGGCGGCACCTACCTTGTTGACCTCCTCCCATACCACAACATACAGAACCCTTAGTAATGTATTTTGTACAAATGTTACTCACAAATCCTAATCCCCATAAACCACTGAATGTAACGGTAACACTTGTGGCACAAAAACAACTAGGAAAATTAAAATCCCTAAAATTAAATTACAATATCATGTACCCAGCCTAAATGTATTTACACGTACGTCGTTTCATGTGATTAAAGTGACAATTTCGTAAAATATGATGTCTTTAAAGAAAACTTTAAAAAGAATATTTTTTAAAAAATATTTAATTTAAATTTAATTTTTTTTAAAAAACTGGGTTTTCTCCTACTACTGATCCTCATCTCACTCACGTCTTCAGAGATTTAAAGGGACGCAGCCCATTTCTGCCCAAAAGGCAGATGTTTGGAGAGCAGTGGTGTCTCCCTCCCTTAGGGTGTCATCTGGTGTGATCCGCACCCCCTGGACCCTCCGAATTATACCCCTGGGCATTAGCATACCCACCAAACATTTTACAGATTAAAATCAGGACATGTATGATCAGATACCCTCAGAGGGTGGCCACCCTGGCCAAAGTTATTAATGAGCAAGAACACATAGGCCAGGAGAGGCTGAAACAGTTTGCTTTTGCCTGAGACGATTGGGAAGGGCAGCCTTCCTCTCTGCTGAGTTAACTGAGTGCAAACTACCTTTGCATTTTGAATTCAGTTTACAACAACTGGGGTAAGGTGGAGACAAAGGGGGAAAGGGGAGAGAAACTGGGACATTTTAAAAACAGCAGAAAAAGTGGGATGGTCGCAGATTAACAGGGACTTCCTTTGCCAAATCAAGACGATAGAAAGATATGGTTTTAAAGTGTGTGCCCCAAAGCTGCCTTTTACGTGATGGAGAATTCTATAGGGTTTTCAAAGCTAATGCCCTGTGAACTAGTGGTAGATATAATGCAAGATATCTCCTTCCTTTCTTTCCAGTCAGATCCAATCTGATTTTTCAAAGTACCTTCTCAAGAGGTCTTGAATATTTTGGGTGGATGGGCTATCGGGTGTTTTTTTAATGGCCTGGAATTCATGTTGATTTAAAAGAGGCAAAAAGAGAAAGAACTATAAGGGAGCAACACATGGACTGATCCGTCATAAAGCTTGCTGGAGTTTGGCACAGTTCTTTGCCTCGTAAAGACAGAATGGGGGTACAAAACAAAAGTTAACAAAGACCTGGCCATTACAGGCCTGGCTAAGGTGGAAAGGGGCAACCTACCCTCTATGGCTTTCCTCACTCCCCTTTGGGGCTGAATTAGCTCCATGCTGAGCGTTCTTAGCAATGACAAATTTGGAGCCGGCACCATAAAAGCTGGGATGAAAAGGAAATGGGGTGGAAAGGCAAGAGCAGTTGAATCCCAGCTGGGTTTGTGTTTCTTTTCTGGGATTCTTCCCTTTCTCTTCTTTCGAAGTTGGCACTGTCGAAGAAGGTTGTATATTTTTTCCTTCCTCCCGAGCTCTCTTGCTCCAAAGCCTTTGGCAAGTTGCAAACAAAAAGAGAGCCCCATTGACTGAATGCCCCCATCCCATGCTGGACAGAGAACCCAAGAGCGAGGAAGAAAAGAAGGAAAAGTGATAATGGGGTTAGAAGTAGGAGGGGAAAACACAGCCAAAGCAGAATCTTTGGAGAGAGGCAAATTGAGATGTTCAAAGGAAGATGGCAGGGAGCAGCAAAAAGCAGAGTGGGAAAAGCTCCCCCTCCGTCTCCCTTTTATTGCTCAAATAAAGTCCATGTGGGAATGAAGGGAGGGGATCTTGGAGGATGGCCAAGGAAGGAGGAGACCTTGGCTTCTGACACAGACAGGCTGTTTTTTAAAGTCAGGTGTCTTAAGCTGCTTGGAGGGAAGGAGCCATGGCTGGTCAGGACCAGGAAATCCATTGTGGATGGCGGCAACAGCAACACTCCCCCTGCTTTGCCTTTGTGTTGTCCCACCAGAGAGAGACAGAAGTATTCATCAAGCCTGTTTTCCCAGTGGATCTCCAGCCAACGATGGTTAGCAATTTGCCACTGGGTTATGGTCGAAAGATAAATGCAGCGCCAAACAAGTGATGTGCACCAGACCCTACTGGAATCAAATAAACATAAAAGTTTTAAACTAGATTAAATGAGCATATAACGGCATATTCCTGATCATTTGTCTAGGAAATTGCAGCCATTTCATGGTGGTGGTTAATCACCTAGTTTACAACCACAGTAATGGAAGCGGGGACCTCTGGTTCTCTGGTTAGAACTGCACTAGGAAAGAGAGATTAGTACCACTCTATTCTGCTTTGGTTAGACCTCACCTGGAATACTGTGTCCAGGTTCTAGGCACCACAATTATAACAGGATGGATATTATCACACCAGGGTCTATTCCGCAATAATCGTGGTAGTGAAAACAAAACCCAACACTAGCTATAGCGCTCAACATTTTCGCACACTCACGCAATCGCGTGATCAGGTGACATAAAACCCAAGGAATAGCGCAATTGCTTTCCACACATATTCGTGAATGAATCATCAGTACATTGGAATTGATTGTTTTGCGCATGTGCCATTTCAGCAGATGTCTGTGCAGCAACAATTTGCCCACCTGACAAATGTGAAAATCAAGGACTTTATCGCATGGGCTTTTTAAACTGTTTTGGGACGGGACTCGCGGGGGTGCACGGGAACGGATTTTTGTATAAATGCCACACAGTGCACCTATGTGTAGGCTTTGTAGTTGTTGCTATATCATGCTTTGACTTGCCAATTGCTTGCATGTTTTAACTAATGCTTTCCTTCAAGGGGATTTTGTAGCAGCTTTGAGACTAACTGAAATAGCTGGTGGCATGGTTAGTTGAACCATAACAGTTTGGTTGTGCTACCCCCCACCCCTCATTCAGCAAGCCATGCCACCAGGCCAGGACCACCCCAAGATATCTTGCTGCCTGAGATGGAGATGACACCTCCTTCTAGGCCAATGTACATAATATCCCAAACTTGAGCCTTCACATCTCTAGATGCAGTATGCAAAGGGATCTTGTAGCACCTTTGAGACTTACCGAAAGGAAGAAGCTGGTACCATACACTTTCATAGGCCTGAGTCTACTTCCTCAGGTGCATGTTTAGAGAGAAAGTAGGCTTTATGAAAGTTCTGGTGCCCAGCTTCTTTCTTTCAGTTAGGAATTTATCACACTGAATGGATTCTGTGCAGAAACTGAAATTAAACTAGAAAAAAATGGGCAAAAGTGGGTAGGTTTTCAAACGACGTCAGGGATTAACCCAAACAAAAAGTGGACAAAACCCACAAAAGCGGGTAGATTTTCAGACCACGTTTGTGTGAAGGAGAAATAACTTGACATTACCCTAAATGGAAAATCACCAAAACCTACTGTTCTTTACTTTCAGGAATTTCCAAAAGTAAAAAAGAATGGGTTTTGGCGACTTTCCCGTTGGATTAATGTCGTGTTATTTCTGCTTTACACAAACACATCTGAAAAGCAGCCCACTTTTAAATCCCATTTCTGCATGGGATTTAAGTAATTTGCCTCTATGTGATAAAGTATCAAAGGTTCTACAAGATCCTTTTGCGTAACATAGCTAGGTCTTTGCATTCTAGTTGTGAGAGAGTTATTCACACAAATTCCTATTCCCAATCATTCTGGCTAAATTGCAGTACTAATAATAAAGCAAATAAATAACAGTTTGATGCCTGAAGTTCATTTGCCTACCTACTGAACTAGACTGCCAGATGGTGCTCCTTTTCCCTTATCTTCTCATCCACATAAATGTTCCTGTATTTATCCATGAAGTGCTGGAGTAATGTCATTTACCTCCAAAACGACTAAATTTTAGGATATTCCTTAGTCTTTATCTGCTCTCCCTTCTTGAACTGAAATTGTAGTGTCTTTGTGCTGTGTCTTTGTACAGTCCCACTTTTGGGATTATATCAATTACCTGCAAGCTACTCCAACTAATCTCTCTATGGGACTAGTCCATTATTCAGAAAGAGATAATGTGTTCTATACTCTGCTCCATTTGTTATGATCTGACAGTTCAGGAAGAATCTTAATGGATTTGTCTTTGAAGAAGAGTCAATATGTCTTTGGCATGCACCTTGCGCTCGGAACAGAACAGGAGTTAACATATATCCAGGGTTTCCATCAAGCCAGACAAAGATTTTTATTGCTTCAACTATAACAAAATAAGTGCCCCATGCACGCAAATAAAGAACTATATTGCAAAGTAAAATCCAATTGTCTTTATAGCATTAATAAACTACAGTCATAAAAGAAAACAAAATAAAATTCTAAGTTATCCTTCTATAAAGCCATAGAAGATTGATAGAGCTGCACCACTTTTTTCCTGTTTTGCTCCACTGAAACACTGGTCTCTCTCCACTATTACCTTATTAATTGTGGCAAAAAGAAGTTCCATTTTCTGTTGATTTCTCCGATCTTCAAGAAGTGCAATTCAGGATGCAACAATTATAACACAACAAGAAAGGGAACAGTTCCAACCTCACCCACCCACCTCTTTTCCTCTCCAAGTGTCTAATGCCCAGTAATAAATTTATTGCTCTTCTGGGAGCCCAGTGGTGGAAAAAGTGATAGAGGTTAAGTCTCCCTTCTCTGGAATTCCAAAATTTGAAATACTCCAAAAATCAAAGCTTTTTTCATAGGTGGCTGAAGCTGAACCTGCACTGCCTAAATAGTGGAGTTTGACACAACTTTAACTGCCGTAGCTCAATGCTATAAAATTCTGAGATCTGTAGTTTTGTCTCTGTCAGAGAGCTCTGGAGCCACAACAAACTAAAAATCCCAGAATTCCATAGCATTAAACCCTCTTCTTAAAAAAGAATTAAGACAAATGTGCATATGATCCATATAAAGTTTTGCATGGGCTTTTTTTTTTTAAGTTGCAAACTGAAATGGAAATGAAATAGAGCAAAGGAGTCTAAAAAACGAAAAACTGAGAGAAACTTAAATTAATAGGTTTGGTCGTCCTTCTTGCATTCTCCTACTGACCAACACAGGTAGTGTTGCTATTACTCTATTAGCTTTGTATTTGTCTTCTCATTTCATTCCTTTTGTACTCTACAGACTGTGATTCCTACTGCAAGCCAGCCAAGGGCAACTACAAAATCAACATGAAAAAGTACTGCAAGAAAGATTACGGTAAGAAGTGGCACTCCTGCCTCAAATGGAAAGATCAGAACTGGGTTTAAGTCTTCTCCCTTCCGATTTTACTCTCTGGTAGACCAGCAAGAGCCCTATTACTCATAAGTAGTGAAGCGGTAAAGTCTGAAATGAGCCAGTGTGGTGTAGTGGTTTGAGTGTTGGACTACAACTCTGAAGACCAGGGTTTGATTCCTCCATCGGCCATGGAAACCCAATGGTTGACTTTGGGTGAGTTGCGCACTCTCAGCTCCTGTAAACCTTGTTCACCTTATGACCACCATAAGTAAGAAATGACTTGAAGGCACACCGCAACAAACAACAAAATCTGAAATGCAGTAGCTGATCATGATCATTCCCATAGGAGTGTCCAAAAAGGTGGCTATGTTGACCAACCAAATTACAGAAATAGTTTACTCGCCACCATACTTTGGCTGCATCTGGTAAACTGCTGGTTTACCTGTTCGCTGGATCACTGGTTCCTACAGTTCCCCAGACCTTTCCATAATTACTATGTATTACAGACCACCATTGATATTCATGGTACTTCACAAAGTACAAGACTGCTGCCTACCCCTAGGACCTTACAATAAAAAAAATAACACAGAGGAAACAGTAGAGGGGAAGTAGTAACAGAGATAAACATGGAACGGCTCTGTGTCTATTTTAGTTACAAGCAAAGAAAGCAAGCACAACTCCTGCCCTGATTTGCTCTTGCTTCACATAGTAATCCTTCAGCAGAAGTGTAGAGCTCTAATGGCAAAATGAGCAGGATGCTTCCAAACCCAGCTGAGATGGCTTGGCTTGTTATATTGGAATGTCGTTGTTGGAATAAGTGAAGCTCAGGTCCAAATGATACAGGGCACAGCCATACTGGGGTGGTAGTGGTGGTGAGAAAATTAAGTCTTTAGACTCTTGACCTCTCACCACCACTACTACCCCAGTATAGATGGCCTCTTATTGGAGGCCAGTGATGCAGTTATATAGATGGTCAAAGATCAAACCCAATACTGCCCTTTGCTCTTATTTGAGGCCAGTGATGCAGTTACAGTGGTCCCCCGGGATCCGAATCCCCCGGGGAATGAAATCCCCGGGGTGCGAAACCGGCGGGACTGCTAAAATTCCCCCAGGATCCAAAGGATCCCCTGGGGAACGAAACAGAAAAACCGTGCGGCCCCTTTAAATCGGCCGTGCGGTCCGTCGGAAGTAGCGGTCCCCCAGGATGCGGTCATTTCCGGGTTACGAAAGGTAATCCGGAACGGATTACCTTCGTAACCCGGGGGACCACTGTATATGATCATATAACTGCATCACTGACCTCAAATGAGAGCAAAGGGCAGTGTTGGGTTTGATCTCTGACCATCTATTCCACTGCCCACTGCTTGCCCTTACATGAAGGCCAAGTGGAAGAAAAACAGAACTTCTCAAAACTTGAGCTAGCCTGTCAGCAAGTTGTATTGGCCAACCTGATCGCTTTCGCCTCAATTCAGGATGTGTAAGAGATGGTTGGAGTTGCCTTAGGTTGTGTCCACATGGGACAAATAATATCTCCCCCCATCCCGGCCATACTCACAGTGATCAGTCCAGATGATACAAGGCCCAGTCCCCAATTCTGGTGTGAACTGTCCTGACAAAGTATGACCAGTTCAGCGCCGAACCCTTGTTATACCACCCTTACAATGAATTTTAAAAACTCATCTTTTGCTCAGGGTCTTCCCAGAAAATCTGGAGCCCTCTGGAGCAATGCCGATTGGCTGTTCACAACACATCCCACTGTGCCACCCAGTGCCACCACTGCTGACATGAGTCACTCCCTCTGATGTCAAAACGAGGTACCCAGCCATGGAATTGATGCTGAGTGCCTTGTTTTTGCCTTCAGAGCGAGCAATTGGTGGTGGTGGCAGTAGGCGTCACAACACGGTATGTTTTTGTACAGCCACCTGGCATCATTCTGGAGTGTCCAGATAGTGGAACTACTGCTCCTGGAATATTCTGCCCATGTGGACATGGCTTTAGTAGTGAAAGGAAGGGGCTCTGTATGTATGCCAAGCAAGCAGTAAGCTTTATGCTAAGGTATTTTGCACTGTTGTTGATTCCTGCTGTTGTTGTTGTTGTTGTGTATCTTGGAGTCATTTCTGACTTATGGCAGCACTAAGGTGAAACTATCAGGGGGTTTTCTTGGCCAGGTTTGTTCAGATGGGGTTTGCCATTGCTATTCTCTGAGGCTGAGAGAATGTGACTTCCCCAAGGTCAACCAGTGGGTTCCCATGGCTGAGCCTGGATTCAGAACTGGTCTTCAGAGTCATAGTCCAACACTCAAACGACCACATCATACCGGCTTATGATTCCTCCGGGTCAGATTGTAAAGAAGAATGTGCAGAACAAGCGAGCAGGGCTAGGTGACCCCCCCCCCCAAAAAAATCTGGATTGTCCTAAATTAAATACTGTAAAGACATTTTCCCCACAGTCTCCATGCCAGTTTTGCCACACACACATGCTCCCCTTTCCCTCTCCCCTTCCCACAACACACATTTCATTTCATGCCCCGGTTCAAAATTCACAGACCCCCAAATCTCCGACAACAACACTGTGTGCCTTCTCGCTTTCTCACCCCCACTCACAGACCTGCCCTGTCTGCCAAATATGTTAAAAGGGACATTTTCTCTATCCGCTGGTTTTGCAAGGTGTGCAGGCTTGAATAGGAGGGTGTGTGTGTGTGTGTGTGAAGTTTGGGCTCAGGACATCCTGACTGCAATGTTGTTAATCACTCTGACACAAGGACATTCACTCTTTGGAGCGGAGGGAGGATCACCCCAGCCACCGAGGTTTGTGATTGATCTTCCCCAGGAACTCCTTGGCTCCAGCAGAAAAGATGTTTTTGGCAAGGTGGAACGGAATGGGAGTCGAAATAGTTGTCAGATGGCTGTGAGAAGGGGTGGCAGTGGCAGAGTTGAAAGGAGCAGGATAAAAAAGATCTCTTCTGCAGAGGCCCAATTACCCTTCCAGATCGTGGCGATCAGATAGCATTCACTTATTTCCCTTGCAGTTTCATAGCCTGCCTTTCCATCCATCAGATTTTGCAAAGGCTCAATATAAAGCAAACATATAAAACCATAATTTTTATATATATAAAACGAGAAAGTCATTATGCAGCAAAATCGAAACAGCTGTTGGGCAGAGAAATAGTGGAGATAACGGTAAATGATTTACCATCCTGAAATAGCCCGCAAAGTATATTTCCTTTGCTTGGAGTACAAACTTCGGCAGAGAGCTTGCATTAGCCAAGTATTTTCCCCAGTGCTCCTTGTCTATCCATTGCACTGAATGCAAAAGTGACTAGATGGGTCCTTTCTTTTCCAGGACATGTTCTACATTTTCCAGGACATGTCCAGGAGAAACGTCAAAATAGCCTCCATTTTCAGCATGATTAAGAAGCATGGATTTTCTTTTATATTAGTGTTTTCAGCTTTTATTTTGTCATGGCCTACATTTTTCTTGAATGTCCTACATTGTGTGGTCCTCCTTTGTGAGTCACCCTGACTGAGAGCAGCGCTGATCCTGGCGCTGCCAGTTTGCTGCCACCGCAGAGAAAAATGAAAGGTTCCCTTTGTCGCTCCAAAGAAAGCAATGGAGCTGAGTGGAAATTCATGGCTGAGACTCAACGTAGAGGCAAAAGGGTGGTTTCAACTGTCATAAGGAAGTTCAGGGAAGAATTAGGCCCATCCTTGCTTTTGTTCAGTTAGTCCTCCTCATCCATGCAATTTTTATCCACAGATTCAATCATCCGTGGCTTGAAAATATTTTAAAATATATAATTTCCAAAGCACAAACCTTAATTATGCCATTTTATATAAGGAAAAGACATCATTCTGCTTTCCCTTTGCATTTATTGGGACTTGAGCATCCATGGATTTTGGCGAGTCCTATCAGTTTATCACATGGGAGAAATTTCTCCCAATTTTGAATGGAGCCAATTTACGTGAATTCTAATTGCATTCGGAATGCATTCAGAATGACTTCCCATTTCCTGAAAATGACCCCCCATTGCCCGAAATTGTTTGAGATACTCTTATACGCAATTACATGAAACCCCATGATTGCGTTCAGATTGCCATTGGAGTATACCCCCAAATTCTGTTGTATGATAAACTCCCTTGAACCAAATCTCAGTGGATACCAAGGGGCCACTGTAGTTCTTTTGCAAACCAAGAGACTTTTGAAAATGTGTGTTCAAGATCTCTGTGTGTGCCCCATTTATGCATGGAAAAGTGTGCCCCGTTTATGCACTCCTGCCTCATAACTGGGCAATTATCCTTTGTATTTATTATGTATTTATTTACAGTATTTATTTAGGGGATTTATAGCCTGCCTTTCTTCCAAACTGGGATTCAAGGTGGCTTACATTAATTTTAGCTAATTTTAACTAACTAGGTGGCTCACAATACTTTTTACTAATTTTAACTAAAATATTAATTACAAATTGTAATCAATTGTGGATTGAGTTTGCATGAACCTGAATATTTTAATGTTTCATATTTGAACCATTTATTTATATATTTAAAACAATCGATGCATCTGATCAATGCCATCAGAGAGTATTCTAACTAATGGCCTACTAAGAAAGGCTTTACCAAATGTGCATAATAGGTTCAGGCAAAACTATGGGAGTTCATGATAAAAATAGGCTTTTACCTAGTTTGTCAGCTTTGTTAATTTAGTTCAGGTTCATTTTCTTCACCTGAGCATTGACTCGGAATATTTAGCATCCAAAGGAAGAAACAAGAAAGCATCCACCCAACACCCTAAATAATGTGTATCTAACTTGGTGTTGTGTACCTTCAAGTCATTTGCAACTTATGACGATTCTAAGATGGATCTGTCTCAAAATTTTCTTGGCAAGATCTATTGAGGGACAGTTTGTCATTGCCTTACAGCAACTTGCCCAGGATTACCCAGTGGTTTTTCAAGACTGAGCTGGGATCCAAACTGTGGTCTCCTGGGGTCCTAGTGTTGAAACCACTACACCAACAATACCTAAATTTTAGTTCTCTCGGTGTTTTGGACTTCAGCTCCTGGAAGCCCTAACCAGTTTGGCCAACAATCAGGAATTTTGGAAGCTAAAGTCTAAAACATCTGGAGGACCAAAGTTTGAGAATTGCTATACTACATCATGCTGTCTCTGACTTATAGAACTCTAATTTCCAGCATAAGAAGAAGAATACCAAAACACTTTAGGCTGGGGGTGTGATCTCTCCTTGGGGAGTTTCCACATCTTCTTAGAATTATAGAGTTGGAAGGGACCTCAAGGGCCATCAAATCCAACATTCTGCCATTCAGGAAGACCTGAGTTGTTCTTTTTCTTACTGTGACCTTCCTTTCTGTTTTCTCGCCCTCTCTTTTTAGTTGTCCAAGTCAATGTCTTAGACATGGAGACAGTGGGCAGTTGGGCCAAATTCACCGTCAACATCCTTTCAGTCTACAAGGTCCGGGACGAGCGAGTGAAACGAGGCGACAACTTCTTGTGGATCCACATGAAAGACTTGGCCTGCAAGTGCCCCAAGATCCAGATCAGTAGGAAATACTTGGTCATGGGCATTAGCGAAAATCCCACTGATCGACCGGGACTAATGGCTGACAAGAACAGCTTGGTCATCCAATGGCGGGATGCCTGGACTCGGCGCCTTCGGAAACTGCAGAGGCGGGAGAAAAAGGGGAAATGCTTGAAACCGTGATTGGCTTGGGCTCGTGTCCGTTCATCATTGCCTCCCGTCTCTCTTGGTCCATTGGTTCCCTGTGCACTCTACTCTACAGACTGTTCCAAGAGACTATGTACATATACAGGTCATGTGAACGGATGGACTCATCTGTGTATAGTGTATATTTTGGCAAGGATTCCTTTGTATGTGCGCGTGGGCTGGGTGAATGTGTGCATGAGAGCATGGGTTCATTTTTTTTAAGTGTTTATTAAAGAGTAACACTATAATGACAAACCTTTAACAAGGAGCAAAGTGAAGGAACCATCAGACAGGGCCAGTTAATTGAAGATGCTTGGAAGAAGACTTCCCAGACCTTCTCTGGGCAGGATTGGTTTTCCCATCTTGGGGTTACATCTTGTTTTAATCTTTTTTTTCCCCTTTATTTCTTTGATTCTGCCAAATTCCATAGGCAGAGTTTGGCAAACTTATTTTTCAACTATATCTCCCAGAATTCCAAAAGGCAGAGCTTGGAAAAGTTGCTTCTTTGAAATATATCTCCAAACAGACATGCCAGCAAGGAAGTCTAGGGTCCATCTACACTATAGAAAGAACACAGTTTGACACCACTTTAACTACCATGGCTCCATCCTACAGAATCCTGGGATTTGTATTTGATGAGGCACCAGCACTCTTTGGCAGAGAAGGTTAAAGACTTTGTCACACCACAAACTCCAGGATTACATAGGATGGCACTACAGCATTTAAAATGGTGCTAAATGGCATTATATCTGCAGTGTAGATGCAATGATTGTAGTCCAAACTCTGTCCAAAAGGTTCCCTAAGTAAAGTCAATTACAGCAGGGTGGGCAGAAGATAGTTCAGGCTTTGTTTTTGTATCTTTCAGTGATCTGCAGTAGATCAACAAGGATTTCTTACTCCAGACTATATAACAATGGCAACAACACTCTTTACATTATACTGCCGAAATGAAGAAGATTTTAGGGTAACCAAGCGTGGATTTTTGTGTAGAGGAATGTGGGCTGCATTCAGTTTTGGCCTTCGAAACAAAATCCTGGGCTCCAAATTCTTTCATCCTAACTGCTTTTTCCCCCCCTGCACCAGAATCCTGCTGCAATGGTTGTAGTAAAAGCAAGCAGAGAAAAGGCAAAGTGTATCCCACACAACTGAATAATGTCCTGCATCGGGCACAATAATCAGACACGGAGAAATATGTTCAGATATGTGAACCCTTCAATTGGCAATCCCACCCACAACCCTCCACTCTATTCTTAAGAAATAAATGCAGTGCAAGGAGAGTGTTTGGAGATTTCGTTGAGGTACAAATTCTCCAACTGTTTCTAGGGCAGTGACGGCTTCCCTTTCTTGTTGCATGAGCACCTTCAATGGGAACAACAAAATTCTTAATATTGGCAGCCTGGCAGCCATTTTGCATCCTCCAAAATGCACCGATTGCAACTTTGTTCCAGGGCTTTGGAGGAGAGAAGGAAACTTCTGCCATCTCCAAACAGGGCGGAAAATAATTTAACTTTTTATTAACAAATTGCTCTTTTTCTTGAAGGCAGGAAGCAAAGTAAATTTTAGCAATGGAGATAAGACATCTTGTTCAATTCATCATAGAGTTGTTTTAATTGAACAGTTGCTTAAATATGCATAAATTTGCATGTGACAAAAACAATTATTCCAAGGGACATTTTCTTCCTTTGTAGCGCATTAGCAGATGGGCCATAACCTCCTTTTAGAAGATTCCTGCCTTGTTCTTTCTTGCATGAAGGGGGAAAATGCTTCCTTACAAATAGTATTTTCCACTGAAGCTTGCGTTAGGTTCCAGGAACTCCCCCCCCCCCCCCATGGATACCAAAATCCATAGATGCTCAAGTCCCATTACATACAATGTCATAGTGAAATAATGTCCCTTATATCTAATGGCAAAATCAAAGTTTGCTTTTTGGAATTCATATATTTTTGAATATTTTCAAGCCGTACATGCTTGAATGTGTGAATAAAGAATCTGTGGATAAGGAGAGCTGACTGCACTTGTATATTTTTGTTGGTTGAATTAATTGGAGGCGTCTTTATAAATGATTAATATGTCTTGAACTGATCCATCTAACTTGTTGGTCAGTGACATTTTTCAGCCCTTCGGTTCATTAAGTTCTCTCTGAGAAATCTCAGCTTCACTTTTCCAGAGAAGCCCTCTGGAAAATATCCCACCTTCCATTAAATCAGCATTTTTCATCATGTCCCCCTTTTTATCTGGTGATTCTTCCATTTTTGGTACCACTTTCTTCCCACAGTTGGGGAATGCTCAGTTTCCACCGCTGCAAATTCCTCTTAGAATATTGGCTGTCTTTAGGCTTATGCCCAAAGAGGCTTGGGAACAGGTACATTGGCCAACCACTGATATTCATATGCCCAGCCTACAGTGCTGGCCCAAGACCTCCTGCTGCCAGAGGCAAAGAACAAGACGGTGCTCTCTCCCTTTATAAGTAAAGTCAGCCCTCTGTATCCATGGATTCTGCATCCACAGATTCAACCAACCATAGATCAAAAATATTCACCAAAAAATTCTAAAAAAACAAATCTTTATTTTCCTATGCAAAGATGCTACAAGATCCTTCTGCATACTGAATTTCCACACTAATAGGGTTATGTCTTTGAATTCTTGCTTTTCCCATTTTATATTAAGGGATGCCATTTTACTCTGCTCCATTGTATATAATGCAGTGGTTCCCACCCCCCTGTTTGATTAATGCTCACAACCTCCTACAAAAGTAATAGCACACTTGAAGAGGAATAAGTCTGATTTCTAATTTTTTGAGCCACAAGTTGAACCACATACAATACTGCGGGTGAACAGACTGAACTTAAGTAAAATAAACTTTTAACTCAGTGCATAAAATGCAAATCTAAATTGAATAAATTAGATTTTAATTTATCCAGGAAAAAAATTGAGACAATCACCACTCAAAGATACAAGCTACTCTTCGTTCCACTCCCTGAAATTCTGTCTCTAATCCCTGATTGGGAACCCCTGCTATAATGGGACTTGGGCATCCTTGGATTTTGGTGTCCACGGGGGGTCCTGCAACCAAACCCCTTTGGATACCAAAGTCAAATGGCTTATAGTTGAACCGTTCCTCCGCACAGTTGGCAGGACAGCTCCCTGTATCTTAAGGGGTGCAGACCAGTCCACATGGCCCTCAGCTCTTTCTTCTAAATCTTTGGTGCCACCTCCCAGAAACTGTTGTCTAATGATAGGGATCACCATCTGCCGATTTTGATTTCAGCAGGGATGTTTGAAGGGACTTCTATTTATATTCACTTGAATATGATTAGGGGTGAGTGTAAACTGATCAAGAACCTGCCTTATCATTCAAGTAAGCACAAGTGAAGGCCACTTTGAAACATCACAGCTCAAGACGGCAAAGTTGGGAGTCTGAGGGGGTGGGCCCCGGGTGAGGGAGATGGCATATTGGTACTGGAGCCCAGGACTTTCCTGAGACATTCTTCTGAAGCAAAAGACAATATGTTTTCCTCCTCCATAAAGAAACTGTGTCTCAGTATTGCTAGTAGGGCAACATCATGCCCTGTGAGGATGGCAGACTAGGGCAGAAGCACAGAGCAGGCTAATGTTCAAGGAGAATGGTGCATGGCTCCTGGTGCCCACATCATCTGTTACCCAAAGCTGATGCTTCACTCCACCTAATTGTATGGCCAGCCCTGCCCATACTGGTTGCATGTTTTGATACTCACTATTCAAATGCTTGAGTGGGGATAATGCCACATCATGATGTCTCATCACTCAAAACGGTCAGTTGAAGGAGGCAATATAGTGGCTGCATGTCACCAACATAAGCACTGCTGGCAACGCCTCTCCCCTCTCAGTTTGTGCCCTTTTTGGACTCTGTCACAATGACAAGCAAAATGCCCTTTCTTCCATTCCACTACCTGCAAACGAATGCGAGAGTCAAGTGGAAGCATGCAACTTTTGCTCAGCTCTTTCGTGGGATCTGAGAAAATGAAATGTAAACTGTGGAATTAAATGGTTATAGACTATGCATTCCAGGGTCTTTGGTCTCCACAGCCAACAAGAGTTTCTCTCTGTGTGTCGATTGTGCGTGAGCCTGTATTTGCCATCTGATGCAGTTGGACTCTAATCCTTAAATACAATGCCACAATAAATCGGTTAGTCTCTAAGATGTGGTGAGACTCTTGCACGTGTCTATGCCTGGGGTTCTCTGTGTGACCCAGCAGAAGGAAGAGGTTTGGGGTGTTATTGTGGTGTGACATCCAGAACTGGCTGCTGTTAGATCATGAGCTTTGTGTGTTTTACAGAAACACTGGAAAATGAACTTGCAAGTGGATTTCTAGATACACATTTCTCCTAATGTAGATTGCATATCCACCAGTGGAACCAGCTGGGTAGGGATGGTCCCTATTAGTATTCTGTCATCCCAGTTTTTTCACCAGGTTTTGAAATGTCCCAATTTTTTTTTTCTTTTCCCCAGTTGTCCTCAGCTTGCTTTGTTTGCTAACAACTGAGTTCAGGATGCAGGGATAGGCTGCACTTAATGAACTCAGTAGTAGGAGAGGACCGATCTGAAAAGGACCTTGGGATTATTATTGATCATATACTGATCATGAGATTGCAATGTGATGATGCAGCAAAGAAGGTGAATGCTATCAGCCTGCATAGCTTCCAAGGTAGGGGAAGTAATAGTCCCACTACATTCTGCACAGGTCAGGCTTCATCTGGAGTGTTCAGTTTCGGGCATCTCATTTTAAGAACAATATAGACAAGATGGAGAAGGTTCAGAGAAGGGCAACAAGGGTGATCAAAGGTATGGAGGACAAAAAGTATGAAGAAAAGTTGAAGGACCTGTGCATGTTCAGCTACCATATATACTCAACTATAAGTTGATCTCATGTATAAGTCGAAGTCAGGTTTTGGGGCCAAAATTAGAGATTTTGCCATGATCCATGGATAGGTCAAGGGTAAAACTTGGAGGCTCCTTCAGTGTGTGTATGTGTACATATGGCAAGAGAGACTCTCGTTGAGGTTTTTCTTCATCGTTTCAGCCTTCATTTCAGCCAGGCGTGCAGACAGGAGGGACTCTTGTGCTGACGGCAATATCAATCGATCAATCTCTTCCTGCTTTGCTCTTTCTTGCTAAACTCCTCTCCCCACCGCATGGGGAAATCTGAAAGAGCTGCTATCACATTTTCATAGTGACCCGTAAATAAGTCAATTTTGGGTAATTTTTTTAGCATAAATTTTTAGACTTATAGACAAGTATATACGGTAGGTGAAGACTGAAGGATGACACGATTGCACTCTTCAAATATCTCAATAATTGCCACAAAGAAGAAGGGCAGTTTTCTTCTCTGCTGCCCCAGAGGTTGAGGCCAGGTCTAATGGTTTGATATTACGAGAGGGTAGATTTTGACTGAACATTAGAAGGAAAATCTGGTCAATTGGACCAGTTTGACAATGGAACCAATTACCTAAAGAGGTGGTTGGTTCTCCTCTGGATGTCTTCAAAGAGAAGCTGGACAGCTACTTTCTGGGGATGCTTTAGCTGGAGATTCTGCATTGAGCAGGAAGTTGGAACTGATGGTCCAAGGGCCCATTCCAACTCTATGATTATTCTAACTGGGGCCAGTTTCCCCATTCTATCCCTTTGTATAGCATCTATCTGCGTAGCATCTAACCAAGCATCCAGTCACTGGGATCTCTAGCCAACCCCACTTAACACAGAACGTCTCCAGATTCAGTCTCTGAATCAACACTTTGAATGAGGCTAATATTTGTCTATGTATGATTGTCCATATACACACGTAATAAAGAAAATTACAAATATATAACACATTTGGTTCAATATGTATCAACAAGTTACTTAATTTAGAAAAAAAAAACTCACTGTATTCTGTACAGAAATTAAACAGAATTAATATACAGAAGGAAATACCTTCCAATTGTTGAAAATCAGTTATTATCTAAATGCATTTAACACCTGAAGGAAATGTTGGCAGACGGCAAAAACTGTTGGCTGACAGCAGTGGCAGGACAGAGTATCTTTTTTCCTTTTGAAGCCCTTAGTAGTGACTTGGAACTTCTAGTTTCCATTTAAATTTATCCAGCATGGCCTTTAGCTCTACCTGAGTGGCAAGGATGGTATGGAACTTTGGATTGGACTTCAATTGCTACAATTGAGTTCAAAGTGCAAAAGTAGTCTGCATTCGATTAACCCAGCAGCGGGGAAAGGGAAGGATAGGTGGAATGTTGCCCTTCCCAGTTGGCTCAGGCAAAAGCAGACGGCTGCAAGGCCTCGAAGCTTTTGTGTTCCTCCTTATTAATAACATTTGCCATTTCAACCACATTGTGATGTTGCTTGGCCACATGTGTCCTGGTTTTTATCTACAAAATGCTGGAGGGTATGCAGGTCTAAGAAACTACATCTTCCATTAGTACATCTGCTCACATGGCATGGAAAGCCTTGCTTGAGAGGTTAGGACTGTCTCCAATTTGTCACTTGGGGGCTTTGCTTAAGTGGATGAGAAAACTGTGAAATCTGACCTCTGAGGTCTCGGAACACCTAAGTTAGTGTTAGCATTTCATTGACAAGCACTGCCTTTCTAACCGTATCTTGTTGCTTAGATTTTTAAAATCTTAAGACTATATAATCTTATAAGGGCTTTAAATTCTTTGGGTTAGCAATGATGGCCTTTTTATGTCCCTGAAGTGCTGTAGTCCCTGAAAAGGGTTTGGATGTATGTGAGGTTTTCCTGCCATCTGTTTAGTGTAAGGAAGGATGATTTCATGGTGTTGGAACATTACAAGTGTACAATGAGATGATGAGTACTTTGGCTCGGGACCAAGACTGATTCCTTTTCACAGCCAATTCGAAGGCCATCCAGCTGCCGATTCAGCAAAGTCTGGCCGCTAGGTTGTTATGTATCCGGATGGCTTGCCAGGCAGATTCATCCACTATATTGATGCTGTGCTCGTTGAATATGGCGCTGTGTGGCTGCAGCATGGACAGCAATGACCTGCCAAAACTTCCCCTGGAAAAGCATGGCTTGTATCTTTTTTTCCCTCTCTCGCTGAACCATTTGATTATGTCAATTGTCACAAAGGGCAAGAGCAGAACTCCAGGGGTTGGACTTTGCAAGGGTGTGTGTGATGTGTTGAGTGAGCCAGTTGTGTTGCCAAGAAGGCCCAGAATTGGCACATGGCATGAAAGTACAAATATCACATTGACAGGCTACAAACACTGCATGACTGCTGACAAGAACTCTAGTTCTTGTTGTTGTTGTTGTTGTTTTAAAGCAATTGCAGTAGCAAGCAATAATGTTTAAATTTCTATACCGTTTCATAGTAAACTAAGCACTCTCTAAGCAGTTTACAACATGTAAGCCAGTTTCCCCCAACAAGCTGGATGCTCATTTTACCGACCTACAAAAGGATGGAAGGCTGAGTCAACTTGGAGCCCTGCAGAATCAAACTCACAACGCTGTGACTTAGGAGAAAGTTCTTTCCTGCAGCTATGCTTAGAACATACGCCTATGTTTCAGAAAGTATGAAACATGGGGTCCCTTTGATAGTCCGGCTCAGTGGTATGAGGCCTTATTCCCACTTACAAATAAATCAGTTTGTGATCCGAATCGATGGATCGATTCGACAGCAGATTGTGGTTCACACATTTGCCCCGGTCACATTTTTTTCCCTGTAAAATAACCCACTTGTCATTCATATTGACGAATGAATCGATTCAAAATGGACCTACTTCAGCTAACCGAAGGGCAAATTTAAATTGACTCCGATCTGCATCTCATTCACACTTGTGCGGAATTGATTTATCGAAAAAGATGCAGAAAAAATCAGGATCAAAAAGACACATTCAGAAATTCAGTTTAAGTGCAAACTAGGATCATTTAAACCACTTCAAACCAGTTTAAAACATAGTGGGAATGAGGCCTAAGTAGGTAACTCATGGTGTCACCCCCATCAACATCCTCGCATATCACACCACAGAATCCTAAGTAATGTTTTTTGTACTGATGTTACTCCTAAATTTTAATTCCCATATACCACTGACTGTAATGGCAATAGTTGTGACATAAACAACTAACAAAATTAAAATTATACCTTTAAATTATGATAGCATGAGCACAGCCTAAATGTATTTACATTCACATAGTTTTGTGCAATTCAAGTGAAAATTTGGTAAGGTGTCATATTTTTAAAGGAAGGTTTTTTTTAACAAGTTTAAAAAATTAAAAACCTGAGGCCTCTCTTTTCTCAGTCCACTCATGCCTTTTCTTCCACTGAGCGCTAAGGTTTTCAAGAAATGCGGGCAGATGCCACAGCTCATTTATGCCCAAAAGCAAATATTTGGGGAGAAGTACTGTCACACGCCCTGCACCCCCTAGCTCTTATCCAGCCCCCAAATGGTTTCAAGCTTCATAGGTTAAAACCAAGAGCTTGAATTTGGCCTGGAAGGCAACCAACAACCAGCGCAGGTCTATTTGACATTCTTATGAAATGGGCTCTTACCAGCTGGTCTGCATTTATTACAATGAGCCTCATAGCTAGACACACACTGGTAAAAATCCATGCATATGATTAAGTATATTCTACTCTACAAACATTCTTGCCGTGCAATAATAATAATAATAATAATAATAATAATAATAATAAATGTGTTCCTCTTCAACAGGAGGGGACAAAGTGCAGACCTGGGGACACATGTATATCTCCAAGGCTGTGTCTGGATTCCTTGGATTGTGTTTTGGTGAATTGTTCACCTGGAAGGCTCCAGTGACCCACCTTTTAAATAGGTTGCAGGGCACATTGTACTTTTTAACTTTTTTTTTTAAGTACATATTTTTCAAAACCAGATGTGCACTTAAGGATTTGGAACACATTTTTGGCAGTTCACATGGCCCCCAGAGAGTCTCAGAACATAAAATTAGCCCCTAGATTTGCCCCAATATAATTGGAGGTGCGAGATATTGATCTTGGAGCCTTGCACAGGCAAAGCATGGGTTCTACCACAGTTATGGTCTGTCAGATCTATGAGTTCTTGCAAGTACTTTGAGCAGGGTGAACAACAGTTACACATCCTAGAAGAACTGAAGAAGCTACTGCCTTCTGAGAGACATCTCTGAATAAGTGAATATAGTGGACTGTGGCGATAGTGAACTATTCCAAAGTCATCCAGTTAATAGGATCAAGCGAATTCTGATTTGCTGTCCAAATATCAGTCATGGAAGTTCAACAGGAGTCATTTTGATCAACAGGAGTCATGTCTTGATAATAAAGTCTGTTCAAGAAACTTATTTCTGAGCATGATGAATGGAAGAAGTTCCTTCCATTCTTTGATTATTTTCATGTGGTATAATTATTATCTTATTTAAATTTTGTTGCTGGATTTTAATATCACAGGTGACATGTAATTAGAAAAAACAACTCTGTCCATCAAAATGTGTATTCAGCAAGAAGAATACTAGAGCAATCCCATGCCGTGTTTTGGTTTGTTTCTGTCTTGCAAATGCTTCTCGCAAGGTCTCACTTTGCAGATTTTGGCAATCGCTCAATAAAAACAGCACAATAAGGCCAGGATGAAGTCATTATACTTGACAATGAAACTCGTGAAGTTGGCAGCATCCTTTGTAATTATGCAACAGGAATAGACAAGCTTGTGCCCTCCAAATGTTTTGGACTTAGATTCATTGGCCCGTTGGTCAATGCCCATTTGACTTTGGCTTACTGGTGGTGGTGATGAGGTTGTAGTCCAAAATATATGGAGGATATCAGGTTGTCGCCTGCACCTATGTTTACGAATGGAAGAAAAAGACGACAGTTGTGCCTGTCATCCTACATGGGTCTCTTGAGGTTTCCACACATTCAGCTGTAGGGTCAAGGAAAGCGTTTGGTATCTCCTCCTCCTCCTGCTTCCTGTTTTTTCTTCTTTTTGCACCATTTCCATGAATAATCCACATTCTAGAGGCTGTTTTATAGGCACCTATAAAAGCAATACTCTACCCTCCATCCAGCCAAAATAAAGGAGGCTAGCCAAGCAAGATTAGGTTTACAGCCAAAGAACATGGTTGTACAAGAGGAAACCATAAAGTGATTGGCTGGGTTGCTCCTTGTTTTCTTAAGGAAGAGTTAAAGGTGGGGGAGTGCTTGGGGTCAGTGCGGTCAGCCATCTGGGAAAACCTGTTGGCTTCCTTCTACAAGAATTTCCCCAATGCTGTCATGACGGAGAAAGTAAGACGTTAAAAAGACACCAGATCTATAGGACCTCAGTTGTCCCAGCTGACTCCACCTCAGGGTCCAGCTGTGCTTCCTAGCCCCTCAAAGCACACACTATCTACTTTTCCCTGCTCCGATTTACTTCCTCGAGGAAATTCCTTGCAAGAAGCAGCATCTGTAACAACACCACATTGTCAATGTTTCACAAGGTGTGGATGAAGCAACACAGGTGGAACAAGAACCTATGGGAGGGGGTCTTCCTAAGAGAATACACATTTGGTGTGCGGTATTTCGAAATGTAATGAAAATATAGCTCTTGCTTTCCTCCCAGTTTGTAGACCATGCCTCCAAGTTCTGGCCTCGCAACTCATCTCCCCGGAGACACACTGTGGAAGCTGTAGCTTTAGAAAGCTGGATTTTCAGTTTCAAGCTGTGTTCTTCACATGCTTGTGGGCTGTAGCAATCGATTTGCATTTGAGGACTATTCAGGGGTTGTGAGCATTATGCACCCATGAGATGTCATTGACTGTCTAAAGCATATTGAACACTCCAGATGTTGTTCTGCTCAACCTTAGCCAGTATAGCTTGACAGTAAAGTATGAGTTGCAGTTCAAAAACAAGTGGAAGGGCACAAGTTGCTGACATACGGCCTGAAATCTTGACCCAAAACTGTCTATCGTTGCATGCGTTCTTTTGATAAAATATCCACGGGTGGCTCCCATGTTGGCCATTTCCCCAAGATATGTTAAGAACCCATTTGCATTGTTTCGTTGCTCATCTTCTTCATGCTATTCTTCTTGTCCTTGTGCCTCTCATGGCTGTGGTCAAATTTGGCCACACTGATCCTTACCCTAAGTGAATTTATTTTCAATCTTGCAGTTGCAACAACCAGTCAGTTGTGGTAGCCGCTCAAGTTGTTGTGTGCCTTCAATTCGTTTCCAGCTTATGGTGACCCTAAGTAGTTTTCTGAGGCTGAGAGTGTGGGATTCACCCAAAGCCATCCAAGGGGTTCCCATGGCCAAGCATGGAACTGAACCATGATCGTAGAGTTGTCGTCCAACACTCAAAACCCTACAACATGCTGGCTTTCAGCAGCACAAATAAGTGCGGCTAAAGACTGTGAAGGCAAAATTGATACAACTGTGGGATTCCATGGCTAAAGGCCATGCTTGCTGAGGGATTCTGGGAACTGTGGTCCAAAAAAAGCAACCTTTCCAAGCTCCAATAAAGGCAAACAATAGGAAAATTGTACTGAGAAGCAGCAGCCTCCAGAGAAACAAAGGAGTTCCAAAGGACATAGAAACCACACAAATGTCTACAGAGGCAAGTAATCTGTTTGGTTATGTCAAATATGCTACTTTTGAAGTAATATTAGAGAACATTCCGTGCAGCTCCACTTTGTCTGTACATTTCTTCTTTGTTTATAAATTAAACACCCGGTATAGAGAATGCCAGGACAGCTTTTACTTGGCCATGCCTAGTTTCTAACTGGTGGGCATTGCAATGTTTTTGGCAACGACAGAAACAGTGTTTCATATTGTTAACAGCTGAAACATGATTTTAGGCCTCAGAAATTGCCCAGGTGGCCATGTGTTCCACTTTACGGGAGACCGTCCTTTATTTGAAAGCATCCCTACCCACCAACATTTCACAGGTTTGTAAAGCATGTGGCTGAGCAACATGAAAGCGTGATCAGAAGATGGAAAAGTTTTTTTAATGAAGAAGAACACATTAAAAAGTAGGCCTGGATTCTCTATCCATTAACTATACTTAAGTGACCTCTCCTGGCTTGACTTTCCCAAATCTGACAGACGGAAACATCATTCACGCATGCTCGGCATCACTGGCAGAATGGACCTCCTTCTCCTCATGCAGGTGATGCTTGTTAAAGTGGGTTATTATGAGAGGAGGACATACAATTAGGGCAATAGTGTCAAAATCATGACTAAATAGCAAATATGAATATGAAACAGAATTCAGAGACATAGCTGTGTTGGTCTGAAATATCAGAATGCAAATGGATCTTGCAGCACCTTTGAGACTAACTGAGTGAAAGATGTTGTAGCATAAACTTTCATAGACTTGGTCTACTTCCTCAGGTGCATGGAGTGAACTGCTGCCCAGGCCGAGCCTTTTTAATCAGACTATATGAATAGCCGTCGAAATGCAAAAACTCTTTCCACCATTCATATGGTCACCCACTAACCCTGGCCTTAGGCAACATCCTTCCTCCTGTATTTGTTCTTCAAGGAGTATACAGTAGGCCTTTCACATTTGCTGGGGTTAGGGACACAGGACCACAGTGACAGTGGAAAAATTACAAATAAAAAAAATTATGTTTTTAACCTGAGACAACGCCTATCTAAGAATCCCTAGGTCCTCCAGGGCAATTCTATGGTCAACATCTACCAGAAGTTAGCCATAGAATCATGCTGGAGGACCTACAAATGCCTAGAAAAGTGTCTTCTTTAGCAATCTTTAAGTCCTCCAGCATAACCTTATGGTCAATTTCCAACAGAGTTGCACTGAAGGACCTAAAGATTCTTAGATAAGACATATTGATCCAATCCACAAACAATCAAATCTTCAATAGTTAAAGCCGCTGATGTGGAAGGCTGAGTGTAGACTGTGATGATATGAACTTGTCATCTCATCACCGTACCCACAGTTTTTGCATTTCTATGACTAGTCGTAAAGTCTGATTATATAAATCCTTCCTGGGCAAAAGTGCTACAAGATCCTTTTGCATACTGAATATGAAACAGTTACAGATTAGTATGTCTAAGTAACTATTTCGTGTTCACAATTTCTACTTACCCACAATTTTACACCATTTCCAGTATTGTAACTCCCCTGCCCCTCCTGCCCCAGCTGCATAGCATTATTTCCAGGTATGGTCATCTCTGGTTTCAACCCAATATGCTTGTTTTTCCTAATTTATTCTATCCCCTAATTTATTCTATTTCCTACTTTATTCTGTCCTTGAAAGCTCTTCTTTGTCCCTCCCCAGGAATAGCAGGGACAGAATAAAATAGGAAAAACTAGCATATTGGGTTGGAACGAGATTTAGTCATACCCAGAAATGATGTGATGCAGCTGAAGGTGTGGGAGTTACTGAAGCACTGACATTACTGAGCATTGAAGTCAATGAAACCTGAATTAGTCTTCAGTGAGTCCACTGAGTATGATAAAGGGTGAGTCTCTAGACTATAGACTGATTCCTACGGGAAAAGGCAGAATATAAGATGATGATGATGATGATGATGATGATGATGATGATGATGATGATGATGTTTGACACCACTCTAAGTACTGTAGCTCCAGAATCTCAGGATTTGTAGTTTTACAAGGTCTTTCACCTTCTCTGCCAAAGAGTGCTAGCACCTCCTAAAATTACAAATCTCATTATTTTGCAAGATGGAGCCATGGCAGTTAAAGTAGTACCAAACTGCATTATTTGCATTGTGTAGATGCACCCTCTGTCTGAATCCAAGTGATTTTTATCTATCTGCACACATGCTCCAATCTCAAGATCCACCACTGGTTGCCAACCCAGTGGGATGAAGCAGAGGGAGATGGAATGACAACTGAAGCAATGCCAATTGGCATAGGGAAAACAGCACATAGTTTTTCCACAGGACTCTTGGACTATATGCTGTTTTCCCCATGCCTTTTGGTGTCGCATCTTTAGTTGTCAGCTTGTGCATTGAATTATCTTGTTTTTCCTAGTTTCATCCAAGCTACTCTAGGAGGCTTTTTGTCTGTAAGATGGCATTTAAAATACTATAATGCACAGTATAGGTGCAATCTGGATGGTAAGGCATTGGACAGACAACATGTTCTACTCTTGTATACTCCATTTCTCCCAATGGCCTGCTAGGGTCTTTCCAGTAGCAAGGAAAGTAAAAGACGGAGTAAATTTCCAGCTCTCTGGCTTCTCTCCATTGGGGGAATTCCTTTTCACTTTTACCAGGAGGGACTTGAATTGCAAATTTCATTCTGGGTTGTAGGCTTGGTTGAGGACTGAAAGTTCTTTGGATCCTGTAGATTCAAGACCTCCTTTCCCTCCCTTCCAACCGCCATACCGCCAACACATCCATTGGTCCTGTAATGTATACACAATGAGAAACTGTAGGAAAATGTGCATAACAGGGGGCACAGACTGCATAATGGAAGACATTAGAGGAAATGTATATAGTAAGGAACATTGGGCATGAAAAATGCACATGACTTTTTTTTTTCGCAGACCTTCCAAAACAAACACAAGCTGTTATAGAAATGGGACGGAATATATTTATGCTTGATGAAATACAAATATTACACAAAACAACAGAATTGTTCATTTTTTGATATCCAGATCAAGAGGCATAATAATAGCACGTTTTTCTGCTTCAGCAATGGAATGGACCGTCCCTGAAAATGGTGGATTTTCTTTCACTGGAGGCTTTAAAGAGACATTGGATAGCCTCTGTCAGCCATGGTTTAGCTGGAGATGCCTGGAGTGGCAGGGGGTTGGATAAGATGACCTTTGGGGCTCCTTCCAACTCTATGGACCTATAATCCCATTAGCATGAAACAAAAGCCTTTTTTTCCCATCGGTACAAATCTGGCCATGCTTGCTGGGGGGATGCTGGGAGTTATAGTCCAAAGTTCAGGCGTGTTTGGGACAAGTCTGAGGTTCTACGACATGTTTAGCCTCAATGTGTGAAATTTTCCATCTTTCCTTGAAGACCCCTGGCTGAAGCTGGCAAACCCTGGCCCCTAATAGTGTCATAAACCACAAAGCCTTTGTGAAAAGCGCATACTGTATTTATACTACCGGCCATGTATACAAGGGATTAAAATAAACCATTTATTCGTTCATCTTGGACAAATCACATTATCCAGAAACTCTAAGAAGCAAAGCTTTCTGTTGTCAAAATAAACACTGGCCAGCTTTTTTCCCCCCCTTTCAAGAGCCCACGCAATATGAAATAAATGGCTTCGGCCTACCAAGAGCACAGCACGTACGGAGGAGAGTTAACGGTAATAATCCATTGTGGGGTCCAAGACAAATGGAAGCACTTTGCAGATTGGATTCTTTTCATTATGGGTGCCTCTCTGGTTGTTTACGGTTCTTCCATGACCTAATCCGCATGCATCCCCCCCTCCGCTCCTGATGCTGCCATGGCTAATGGTTTTGAATGCCTCAATGCCACAACCTTCTGAGAAACCCGGTTGCCAATTCTTCTCCTCTTCATTACAGAAAATGAGACCTCTTCCAGAGGAAGGTGCCAAACCCACTCGACAGTTCCTTTTACAGACCACGTCCCCTCCTGTCACGGAGACTTTTCTGGTCGCTCTAAATGCATGGCTTCAAGTCTGCTAGCGGAGTGGCTCTGTGCGTCTTACTTTGCTGAGGATACGCTTCTAAAGGAAACAAAGGACCAGAGATGAGTCCTTTGTTTTAAGGCATCTTCTCTTTGAAGGAGCATCCTGTCCACGTCCAGTTTAAAGATAAAGTCCTGATGCAAGGTGACTCGATGTCCTAACCGCAAAAGAAGACAAGGCACCACAAAAGTTTGAAGATTCATGGAAAACGGAGGATGTGATCAAAGAAAAGCTAAAAAACACTCATAGGAATGTAAATGTATGCTTCTTAGGCATGGTCAAGATGAAGGAGGTTTTGGATTTCCTCCTGGACAGAAGGCTGAAATGTAGGACATGTCTGGGAAAGGTCTCCGGCTCTGGTGGCTCTCTTCAAACAAATCAACTAATCCACTGGAACTGAGATCCCAAGCTTGTCTCTAGAAATGTTATGGAGTATGGTTAAAGAGGGGGAATCACTGCAAAAAAAACAACAACCCAAAACATACTTATGGTGTGCCCTCCGTATCCACGGAAGTTTTTTATCCACAGATTTAAAATATTTTTTTAAAAAATCCAAAAAGCAATCCTTAATTTTGCGATCTTATAAAAAGAATACCATTTAACTATCCATTGTATTTAATGTGACTTGAGCATTCACAAATTTTGACATCCATGGGGGGGTCCTAGAACCCAGGGGATACCAAAGGCCCGCCGTACATGGAATCTTATGTGTATATTTAATTCAGTATTAGCAAAAGCAATATTTTTATTTCTTTTAAAGCATTTTGAAAGGGTTTCATGTTGAGTAACTATCTTTATAAGTTTGTGCACTTATTGGTCAGAACATTAGAAAGAAGGAGTAGCTTTACTTCTTTGTGAGCAGCACCAGGTAGACTACTTCCTGCCACAAATAAAGCGGGTAGAAAGTTGGTTTTTAAAATAAAGATTGGATTTACTTCTGTGATGTTTTTATTTCATTCATAGTTATTTTGAAGACTGTCCTCAGAGAATAATTATAAAATTATTATTATTATTATTATTATTATTATTATTATTCATAGCCCGCTCGCTCCTGTCACTAGGAATTTAAACAATTAAAATACATGAAATACAATTAAAATCCGAATAGTCCCTTCCCGCCCACCCCCGTCCTAACCTAAAATACGATTAAATCATCAAAATTTAAAACAATAGAATACAATGATGTTAAAAAGGAGAGAAAACTTGGTAAACAGGGCAACAAAATCACAAAATCATGGTAACGGTATACAGCGAGAGAGGTCAGGTTGGGAACTAGAAGCTGGAGCTTGAAGCCTTGTGAGTTTATCAGTTTTCAGGCCCTTAGCCTGTCCATAGTTGCTGTATCCAATTTGTTACCTAGTAAGCCAAGTTTCTGGTGATAAACCTCTGGATTCTTAGCAAAGCTGGTTGTCATCTGACATAGGTACACAATAGAGAGGAATGGAGATAACAGAAATAAGTAAAGTAATAATTAATACAATGCATTTCTGCAGGGCCTCACCTAGGATGAATCCACCCCTACAAAATAATTCAGCTCCAGTAGACAGCATCCTCCCGCAAGTCACATCAGGTGTTTCCATCATTGTCCATGTGTTCAGTGAATTGGACTATTTTAAATTACACAACCACAGCAGCTACATTGTTGTTTTCTTCCCAGCATGGCCCTGACACCGGTTTACGACATTGGGAGGTGCTTTTCCTCCAGCTCTCAGCACTTTTTTTACAAAGTTTATATCTACAGTGTCCATAGTATGACTAGCTGCCTCTATGTTTTGAGTTGTATGTGGGTTTTTTTATTTTAATCTGATGTTGATTTAATTTAATTTTAAGGGGTGGGAGGTGGGATGTTGGGTCATTGGAATTGTTTTATCTTGACGTTTTTTAATTGTTGTAACCTGCTCCGATTGGTGACAGAGGAGCGGGCTATAAATAAACATTATTATTATTAAGTGAAACCCCATGATTGCGTTCGGATTGCAATTGCATTATACCCCCAAATGCTGTCATGTGATAAACCCCTATGAGAGATAAGACAGCAGATCTTTTCTCCACTCACGTCTTTCACGCTTTTCATTGGCATCTTCTCTGTCTGTAAAACCCAACTTGGTTTGGACATTTCCTTAGGGCCCTATTATTAACATTGTGGAAGGGAAGACCCAATAAATTCCCATCTGGAAAGGGGAAAAAACACAGTGGGGGAGGCAATATGTTAAACATGACATACACTTCACTGTCCACTGCTTTCGTACAGATGTGTAGCAATGCATAAAACACACAAGTGGGGCTGAGGTAGTTTTACTGGCATTTAAAATAGATGGCCATTATATTATTGGACTTTTAGGGGTAGGCTGAAATTATGGCCTTACTGTATACTACAGCTGGTCCTCTGTATTCACAGATTCTTTATCCATAGATTTAAGGATCCATGGCTCAAAATATTTTTAGGAATATATAAATTCCAAAAAGCAAAGCTTGATTTTCCCATTGTATACAATGGAAACCATTTTCTTATCCACTGTATTTAGTGGGACTTGAGTATCCACAGATTTTGGTATCCACTGCGGTGGGTCCTGGGACCAAACCCTAGCAGATATGGAGGGTCAACTTTATTTATTTTGAACCCTGGGGAAGGAAAACTAGGCCACCTGTGCACTAAATGCATTTTATACTTTGTCATCTTGATTTTAAAAAGGGAGATTATCCGAGGGGTGAGGGGTAGACTCAATTCCTCCTGTTGAACATAATCAGAGCAAACCTATATTTTTACATCTGGTTATCTCCAAGAGATGGGATTTATGTGGCTTCGGCTCTGGCATGTATAGGATGTGAAAGACCAACAAAATATTAAGAAATGTTTGATGCAGGCCTCCATGCCCATGTGCATAGAGTTACTCTTTCCAGTTGCAGCAAAGAAATGATGTCACTGATGTACAAGATGGCACAAAGGTGTAGTTCGAGGCTTTCTTTGGTTTCTTCTTGAAGACATCAACAATGGGAAAATTACTCCCATGACTTATCAGAAGAAAAATGGGTCTTGTACAACAGGACAAATCAAATGCAGTCCCAGTGACTCATAGAGCTGGGAGTTTCTAGTTTACCTTTGTGCAATATGGCACCCATGATATAAACACCCAAAGGTCAAAAGATGCCATTGTGGCATGTGTTTCCACGATAGTTTGCCCACACCTTTTGCAGCTCTTACTGCATGGAAAATCCTACCCGTTTCTTCTTTCTTTACAGAGACATTCAAACATGCCAAGAATATGATGATAACTAGTGTGTGACTTGACCACAAGTTCATCCTTCCTCCCCCACCTACAAAGTTTTGGAAAGCTCCACTGCCCAGATCTGAATCATTCTGCATTGAAAATAGCCAACGCAAACAATATGAAAGCGCTGAAGCAAAAGAAGGCCCATCAGAAATAAAAATGATGTTTTACAGCAGGTTCTTTCCACCTCCGCCTGTAGCAGTACTCTTTATTCTGCTCCTGACATAAACAAAGATTTACTTCTGCCTATTGGCAAAGATGACTTTTATTTATTATGTTTAGCACTGGGTGGGACACATGGTATGTGGCTCCTCCACTCACCCTTACTATTATGTATCACTGCAAGGAGGCCACACACAGGTTTGCACAAGCAACCGACAACAAAAGGCTTACAGATCGAGTGGGGGAATGTGTAGCCTGTAGAAGGTATTGGCCTACAACTTCTATCATTGCTGTGCTGTGCTTGCTGGCTAGGGCTAAGGGGAGACAAAGTTCAAGAACATGTCCTGTTTCAAAGTGGTGAATGCCCTGTATTTCATTACAAAAAGCAACCAGAAAGGGATCAAATGCAGAGGGTCCAATGAGTGGAACAATAGTGCTATATAACAGTGTCGTGTGATATTGACATTGGGTCCAAAGCCAAGCAGGGAGACGCTGGAGGGAACAGTCCAAGGAATAAGCTGAAGTGTGAAGTCGAAAGATTTCATAGCTGGCATCCATAGTATTTTACAGGGTTTTGGGGCTATGTGGCCATGTTCTAGAAGAGTTTGTTTCTGACATTTCTCCAGCATTCAGAGAAGATGCCGGCCACAGATGGTGGTGAAACGTCAAAAACAAACTCTTCTAGAGCATGGCCACATAGCCCAAAAAAACCCACAAAAACAAAAAGGTGAAAGTTAGGAAATGAGAGAGCTGGGGATGTAATCCAACGCCTAGCAGAGATGGTGGATCTGTTGTCTTGCCACAGTTGTCCTGGCTGTGCTAATTTTCACAAGCGAGTCACATACTAATTATCATCATAGTCCTGGCATATTTGAATGTCTCTGTGCTAATTTATAGCCAAATGCAAATCAGCACAGCTGGCTTCATGAGCTCAGTGTTTCCCTTTTAGCACATGCCAAAGCTCTCTTGTTGCTGCTACTTTAATGGTCAATGTGAAGAAGAGTGCAGTACCTCTGACTCCTACTCTTCAGACTCTACCTAGGATAATTCAGGCTCATCTTTCAGGACTGGGCTGCCAGTATCCTCTGGCTCCAAGGCAGGCCTACCAAACACCTCTGGCTCAGACCAGAGGCTGTTATCTGGGCTCTCTTGTTCCCCTTCCTCATCAGAGAAGAGCTTCTTATGATAGGACATGACCTATAGAGTATAAGTGCTTCAACCAGCCTTACTGAAAAAGCCATCACAGCCAGTTGGTAATAATTTTTGATCTGAATTCGGGCACATCCTGCCATGAAGGTCAACATACTACATTCACAACACACTCGAGAGGCATACTAGGCTGAGAGATGGTGACTGGATGCTGAGTGAAGATATGAGCCAGGACCACATGGTAACCACTGTACCCCAATAGACCTCTCTTGTGAGGAATGTATTCTGCCTTGTAACTGGTTTGACTTCCCCTGCTAATCTTCCCTCTTGGGAATGATGTGCAGGTTACCAAGACAATAAAACATCTTGTGACATCACTACTGAAAAATGGAATACCACTAAGGACCTTATCAGATGTTGGAAATTGGAAGTATAATCCAATGGCAATCCGAACGCAATCATGGGGTTTCACGTTATTGCAAATCAAAGTATCTCATGCAATTTCAGGCAAAAAGGAAGTCATTCCGAACACAATCATGGGTTTTACGTTATTGCGAATTAAAGCATCTCACGCAATTTTGGGCAATGGGGGGTCATTTTCAGGTAATTCTGAATGCATTCGGGTCATTCTGAATGCATTCCGAATGCAATTGGAATTCACATTAATTCGCTAAACTAGCGAATTCACATGAATTCGAATTGGCTCCAGTTGGCTCCATTCTCAATAAAGAGAAATTCCTCCCATCTGATAAGGTCCTAAGAATCATTGCAAGTACTTAGAAGATGAACTGACTAACAAGTGGGCTTGATCAAACTTCTTTATCTACACAGCTATGTCTGACAGTGTCACTAAGGGCTGAAGAATGTGTTTGTAGATCCCAGATTGCACCAGTCCCATCCAGTTAGAGCAGTGGTCAAGGATGCTGGAAACTGCAGTTGAAAAACATCTGATGAGCACTGGTTACAACTCTCTTTAAAGAAAGCGCATATTTTTATAGTGATGGCAAATGTGTTTTGTTTTTGTTTTGTTTTTGTTTTCATTTAGGCTTCTGTGTTTTTTGGACTTTGGTCTGTCTGTGACCACAAACCTATATGAAGAACTCTTTGCCCAGTGACATTCAACCGAAAGATTTGTGTCATCAGTCTGCATGGGATCGTGGGTGATAATATATTGGTTTTGGATGTAGATGAGTTAGGAGGAAATCCAGGGCTTCGTTTGTGCCATAGCTCCCCAGGACTTAGCCACATACTTTACAGTGCCAGGGCTCAGCTATGGACATCTTGAGAAGTAAAAAATAAAAGCCACACTTTTGAACCTTTCCTACTCCAGTCTTAACTAGAGCATTAAGAATGGATAAATCTGCCTCACTCCATGTAAGACTATTTCTCTGCCTAGCTTTGTACTGTCCAGCTGGCAGCCTTTCCCTGGTAGAGGCTTTACCATAAATTGCTATCTATGCCCCTTCACTAACATCTGGAAGGCCGCAGATTTCCCACTTCTTCTTATGAATGACCTTTTGCATGCAAGGTATCTCTGAGCCACATTTCTGCTCTGGAAGCCATGGCTTTTCAGAAATCTGAACTGCTACATCACTTGTTTTAGATTCCAGCCATGAAATTCCCTTAGTGCCATTTGGGAAAAATTGGCACTTAAGGACCCATGCTGTGTCCCCTTCCCTATCTCACCTAACCTGAATCCCACTGTTGGAAGGGTAAACATGAGCATGCTCGGTGTCCTGGGAATTTTCTTTCCAGGATGAGAAAAATATAGGCTGCAAATGTGAGAGCAAGGAAGTTTTACTTTAAGTGACAATGCTGTTGGATATTTATCAGTGTTAGCAGTGCATTATACATATCTGTGGTCCACTAGCAACCTGTAAAGTGCTGGATGTCACGAAGCTTCTCTATTTCCAAAACTTTCCAGTACTGAGGCCAGTTCTGAAAGTGTATTTGCTACCAGCGAATATGTTGTCTGTTTGCCCTTCTGCCTTATAACTACCAGTTCTGCTCCCTGTGCCCTAACATTTCATGGGATCTCAAATGGAGTAACATCAGCAATCGAGTACCACTCTATTCTGCTTTGGTCAGGCATCACCTGGAATATGGTGTCCACTTCTGGTCACCAAAACCCAAAAAAGGATGTTGACAAGCTAGAGCATATCCAAAAGGAGAGCAACTAAACTGGAGAAAGGTTTGCAAACCATGCCAGGATTAAGGACCTGGTTATGTTTAGACTGTAGAAGAGAATGCTAAACATTTATAGCCATGTATAAATATTTGAAGTGATGTCATACTGAGGATGGAGCAAGCCTGTTTTCTGCTGTTCCGGAGAATAGGACATGGAGCAATGGATTCAAACTAAAGGAAAAGAGGTTCCACCTCAACATTAAGTAGAACATCCTGACAGTAATAGCTGTTCAACAATGGAATACACTGCCTTGGAATATAGTAATGTCTCCTTCTTTGGAGGTTTTTAAACAGAGGCTGGATGGCTGCCTGTCAAGGATGCTTTGATTCTGTATTCCTGCATGACCGGGGGTTGGACTGGATGTCCATTCTGGTCTTTTCCAACTCCGATTCTATGATTCTGGGTCTTTGTGGCAGTAAAAGGATCAAACCAGGGCACTGGAGTTAGGATACAGCCTATGGTGCCATAACACTCCTTGTTGTAAGGTTAAAATTTCATGAAATAAATCTAAAATCCAAAGTACACATTGTGGTGATACCTTTATTAGGCAAACTAGTAAGTGCAAAATTCATCACACTAGAATTCAAAGCCCACCGACTTCTTTACTGGGCAAAGATCATAAACAGAACCATGAAGGGAAAGAAAAGTGACATTGTTAGGGCCACAAATCTTGAAATACTTGATGTGTTGTAGAGAGACGGTCTAAGCAAACAAAAAAAAAAACTCAGGTTGCATTGCCACCCACTATCCACCCCCAAGCTATGATGAATTTTGTCTTCTGGCTGACCTACTAAAAGTGCCATCACAAAATGGACTTTTTATTTTTGAATATGTAATACCGTGTCATGTGCCAGAAGAGGAATTACACATGCACCACAGGCACAAGCCCATTGTTTTCAATGGGACTCCAGCATATGCAGTATTTCCCTTACACGGATCCCCTACATAAGGGAAGGGTGCCATCGGGGTGTCATTTTTTCCCTACCTATCTGCTGACATGCCAAAATCCAACCTTTTCCTTTCATTCCCAGCTCATGGACATCAATATCTTGGCCCATCTGCTTAGAACGCTACTGACCAACCTTCAGTCCACCCAGATTTCAGAAGTATTCACTGTTTCTAACCTCATGCACTGCAATGGTACATCTGTCGATTTGGTTCCAGAGAGAATCCATTTCATCTAGCCATTGAACCTTTTCTTTATTTATTTTTCTAGCCAGTTTTAAAGCCTGTCACCCTTGATTTAGTGAGCCAGTAGTCTGTGGCAGGCAAAGAAAAGGAGTACAAGGGGGGAGTACAAAAGAAATAAATAAAATACAATGAACAATTTTTTAAAAAATTCTTTAGAACATCTGGAGTTGTTCTTAGGCAATGCAAAATATCCCAAGTCCAGATGTTGGGAGACTGGCAACTACTTGTGAAATGTCAACATGTCAAAATTTAGAATTCCATTCACACCGCTTGTTCTCCTTTTTCTTGATCCTTTACCGTTTACTTGGTTGGCCTCTTCTAATCATGCCTCCCAAAACGCTCCTGCTGGTACCTGAAAAGTCTATTCCAATAATTCATGAAAATCAAAGCAAAATGTGTTCAAGCTTTAGAAGAGTAGCCAATGAGCCAAGGTGGCATGGGGAAGGTCAGCTTGCATGCAGTTTGTGATTTTCCAATTGCGGACAGTGTTGAACAATAGGTACAAAATTCAGCATTGACACTAAAACAACTCCAGTCATTGTGAAACGCAATGGGCTCTGGTTGCATACCTCCTGACCTCTTCTGAGTGCAGGAGAAACAAAACACAATATTCAAAAATAAATAAATGTATGCAGACACAGTTCGTTTGCCTAATTTATTTTAGTTATTAACAACATGTGTAGACAGCTTTTCAACACAGGGTGGTTTACATCTCTTTTAAAAGACAAATGTAAAACACAATCCACACTGCTATAAAAGCAACACAGTTAAAATAATATAAAAACACCAACAACGCAAAGCTATATAAACAGGACATTTTTAAAAATAATCTACTAACCCTTTCATGCCCAGGTGAATAAAGGTGTTGTCAGGAAGGGCCTGGCGAAGAATGTGCATGGACTTTTCTGGAGAAGAGTAGTCCACATTTCTTGGGCTATCACAAATGGTGCTGATGCCAGTACTGTACGTGATTCCTTACTTTCCAAAAAGATGGAAATAGGATCAGGGTTTCACTGGAACTGAAGATCCTCAAGGAAGGTGAGGTTTCACGCCATTGGATCCAGACCGATTATAGCTATAACGGTCTAAAGTTTAGACTCTAAATCTTGAATTGGTCCTAGAAACAAACTACTAATATTTTCAGGTAATAGAAAATAACTGAGATTCTGCATCAGAAGACCTAAACTATGGACAGGTCTACAATGGCCAGAATACACCAGGCTGCTCCCAGAGTATTTTGGGCCAAGAGCTACCCCATATTCTCCCTGTTACCTCTGCATTCTGGAGTGATGCTGGATGGTTATCTATACATACATCCCACTGTGCCACTAGGTGCTCTTGCCATGAGTCTCTCCTTCTGAGGTCAAAAACAGGGCCCTCAATGTTGATGATATATCTGGGTGCCTCATTGTGATATCAGATGGAACAATCTGGACCGGTGGTGGCAGTGCCAGGTGGCACAGCAGGATGTGTGTGTAAACAGCCGCCTGACCTCATTACAACTCCCAAAATCCCCCTACCAGCATACTATGGATTCTTTCAAACAAGATTGTAGTACAGTGATTCCCAAACTTTGGTCCTCTATCTAGATGTTTTGGACTTAAGCTCCCAGAACTCCTGACTGTTGGCCAAGTTGGCTGAGGCTTCTGGGATCTGAACTGAAAAACACCTGGAGGACTAAAGTTTGGGAATCGCTGTTCTAGTTCTTGGTACTGTATAGAGGTTGATTTCACAGCACAGAAGCAGCTTGGTTTTACTGAAGAGGATCAAGTTGTCTGTTTTACAGCATGACTCAGTCAACACAGCTGACATCTCTGAGATCTTTAAACAGAAGAGTTCAGTTTGGTTTAATTGCATTTTGACGGCCACAGAAAGAATTCAGAGGTGGACCGCATAGGTCCCCAAAGGGGTGCAGCTCCACTTGCATCAACTGAAGTATGCAATGATGATTTATATCAATGGTGGATCTGGCCCCGAGAGTGGAAAAGATGGAAGGGAGTGGAAGAAAGATGGCCCATCCACAAAACCTCCTGCATAGCACTGGCAATGACGTCCTTTGCAAAAAGCAGACACGCTCCATCACCTTCGCCACCCCAGCGTGACAGCAATGGGGAAGGGGGAGATGTGGAGGAGACTTAGGCAGCTGGAGGTGTCATCCCTCCTGGGGTGGACACGCTTCATCCGTCAGCAAATTGGACAGCTTGGCATTCTTGGAGAACCCCAGGAATGCACCATCTGCCCCCCACATGGTTCCCATCCATCATCACACTTAGGCACACCCAGAAACATCACAGAAGCTGCCTGGGAGTAAAATATGCAATGCACCCTATCACCCCACAACCCTCCTCCAGATGAGCGTATTGTGTTGATAAATCATGAGGCAACAACAACAACAATGCTGTCCAAGGAAAGTTTAAATAAATGACAGCAACTTCCCCCAATCTGTTGCCCTCCAGATGTAATACATTACCATCACCATCATCTCAATCCTATACAGTACCAAACTCAAGCCAGCCAATCTACTGAGTATAACTGTAGATGGACAAAAGGGAGAAGCTAAAAAACTGAGACAGTGACCTAGTTCACAAGTATGGCTAAACTAAAGTAGGGATGGTGGAGGCGTGTCAGTTTCACTTTCTCTATCTATCTATCTATCTATCTATTTAATGTTAAGTTCCTTTTGTCCTATGAAGTTTATAAATGTTGGTAAATTCATCAAAAACACACTTAAACAAAATTATCTCCTATTTTCACTGGCCAAATCCAACAGATACAGCTATTTCTGAAATTGTCCAAGTGTTTGTGGATTTCAGTGGCTTCACTGTGCATTCTGGCATGGTCCAAAATTCAGTATTTTCAAACAGGTTTTTCTGCCCAAGATGGTTTAAAACGTGTTCTGCTACTGCTGATTTTTCCGGCTGACCCGTTATCCAATGTCCCTTGTGTTCCTTGATTCGTGTTTGGGCGCTGCTCACAAGGGACACCGTCATGGTTCCTGCCATCTGGATGGGCACGCACCAAGTTGGCACCCCTGGGAGAAAGAAGCCTTACCTTACCTAAACGCTCAGCCTTACCTGAACCCTACCACACACGCAGGCCGGCACAAAGTGCTGATCTGTACTGCTTCTAAGTAAAATGAGTGCTGAACTGTAAACTGCTCTGTTACTTTGCTTGTCCTGTGTCTCTGCTATCAGCTGTGTAGTAACCAGCCTTTGACTTGTTCAGACTGTGTTTGGAACAACTGCTTTCACACTTTTGACTCAATTGGCAGCAATGAAAGTAAGCTGAGGTCAAAGTGGGAGGAGGACAGAGCAACTGAAAAAGTTGTACTCTACAACAGAGGATTCATCAGGGACATCTCTGCCAAAACAGGATAGTTGGAGGGCAAATTGTATCACGTGGATATGCACCATTGGATTCCAGTAATTACAACTGCATTCAGATGCTTCTCCTGTGGAAGACATTATCTAAATTAGGCCCCCAGCTGCCAGAATCCAGATTTAGTGCTCAACTATAGTACCTATTAATCCCAGCCAGCATCGCCTATGGTGAGGGATGATGAGAGATGCAATCTAACAGCATCTTGAAGACCACAGGTTTCCCACCCCTGCATTGGACGTGACCTCCGAACAGAGGACTGGAAAGCAGATGGCCATCCGAGGTAAGTCCCAGGCCAATTTGTTTCCCATTTATTTAGTTAGTTCCATTAATTTGTTTTCCTCACCTGTGTCTTTCGTCAGCTATATCCCAATCAGGAAAACCACAGAAGCAGCCATCTCTTAGGTGGAGGATCCAAAACATACAAGACCAGCCTCCAAGAAAGCAGGCTCCCCAAGGAACTCAAAATTCAGCTGTGCTGGCTGACAGGCCGAGCTCAGCAACTCCACTCGCCTTGGCCATTTCCTACTTTCCTTTGAGGACTGCCAAGCCTTCTGAACTTTTTTGTCTGGGCAGCCTAGAAATGTTCCTCAATAAAACACACACACGTGTAACACACACACTGATGGACGGAGGTGGGGAAAGACATTTTCAGTAGCTGCCAGTCTCTATGGATGCATAGTAGGGCTTTGACCCTGGTGCAGAACCATTTCCCGTCCCCAAATCAGCAATTTTGCCTTTCGCAGTTCAACAGGTGTAGTTTTTCTCTTCGCAGTTGCTGGTTACAACCAGCAAATGTTTCCTTGGCATTTTATTTTATTTCTTTACTTAACCCTGTTGCTCGCGCCATCCTGAAGCCAATCGATTTTAAAAGAATATAAAATATCCAGCTAAAATGAAAAGCAGCTGTTTTATGGTTTAAAGGCCCAGGAACCCTCTGTAAGGAAAGGAATTATTAGCCTTACATGCTGTATCCCCGTCCCCACTACCTCTCAGCTCCTTCCCCATAGCCATTTGGTCTGTTACCAAATTACCGTCTAATTAAAATAGTAATAGTAAGCCGCTCTGATAGCCTTTAGGGCTGAAGAGTGGGGTATAAATACCATAAATAAATAATAATTACTAGTTTTGAAATTGTCGAGAGCCTTGAAGGGGTCAGTTAATTGTAACTGTTTTTAAATTTGTTGTACCCTGCCCCAATTGCTCATTCAGAGGGGCCGCTATAAATAAAACATCATGATGATGATGATGATGATGATGATGACGACGACTACTACTACTACTACTATTAAGGAGCCATTTGGTCAAACTAGCAGGAATGGAGCTGTAGCTGGGATGTGAGGTGAACCTCTACTCTCCTGGAAACTGCTGCAATTGTTTATTGTATTTTTATACTTCATTTCCTCTCAAGAACTCAACATCGCATTCATCCTGCCCTCCAAAGAATTGCCTTCACAGCTTCAAAATTATCTTCTTCGATAGGAAATTCCAAACTGAAATGCACTATTGGGGATAGCGACCAAAAAAATAAGACCTCTTAGGCCACCAACTATTTGGACTTCAGGCTCTCAAAATCCTAGACAGCATGACCGATAGAAAGGGATTATAGGATCTTTCATCCAAAACATCTGGAGACCCAAAGGTTCTCCGTTACCTTGGGCTGGAATGAGTAGTGGTCTCTTTTACACAACTGTAGCACTTTGATACCACTTCAATTGCTATAAACATTGTTAATGTTTATTAGCCTGACTTTCCTTCAAAGAGCACAGATGGCCCTCCCCAATCCCATATGTTCACAGCAGACCCCCCAACATTTTACAGATGAAAATTGGGACAGATGGGATCAAGATGGCAAAAGCTATTCATAAATAGGAGAGACTTTGGCAGATTTTGCCCCTCTTCTTTTCTATGGAGTAAATGGAGTATAAACTACTTTTGCACTTTGAACTCTGTTCGGAGCAATGGGAGTAAGCTGAGGACAAAGGGGGAAAAGTGGGAAGAGGAGAAAGAAAGTGGGACATGTTCAAAGTGGGACAGAGGAGGATTAATGGGGACTGTCCCAAATCAAGACAGTTTGGGGGTATCTCACAACAACAACAACAACAACAACAACAACAACAATTTATTTATATTCCGCTTAATTTCCAGGTATCCAAGCAGATTGCAGCAATAAAAATTATAACATACAGTTAAAAGAAAATTCATTAAAATTCCAAAAACCCTCACCCACACACCCACCCGATCATAAAAACATGAATGTACCCCTGTAAGGCAGGTCAAGATGAATGAGAGCAACTAGCCTAAAGTCATCCAATATATTTCACAGCTAAGTGGAGAGGTGCTATGAGGAGTAGCTTAGGAAGCTGGGTATGTTTAGCCTGAGAAAGAGAAGGTTAAGAAGTGACATGATAACCAGGTTTAAATACTTGAAGAGATGTCATACTGATATTGCATAGGGCTTGGGGAATGGGAATGGGGCAAAACAGAAGGGAACAGAAATGGGCAAAACAGAGGGAAACACATATTATCACACAGGAGAATGCCGCCAATGCCGCCGGGAGTCCCTGATCCGTTTCTCATCTGTCCCACAGCAACTGATTTTGAAGAACGATTCTGAACAGTTCTTCAAAATCAGCTGCTGTGGGACGGATGAAGAAATGATTGGGGACTGCCGGCGGCATTGGCGGTGTTCTCCCATGTGATAATATGCGTTTTTCCCCGTTCCGCCCCATTCCCTTCCATTCCACCCCGTTCCTTTCTGTTCTGCCGCAGTCCTGGTCCCCAAACCCAGTGAAATAAGCTTAAGTGGATGGAGCAAGCTTGTTTTTTGCTTCTCCAAAGACTAGGACATGGAGCAATGGATGGAAGCTACAGGAAAAGAGATTCCACCTCAACATTAGGAGGAACTTCCTGACGGTAAGAGCTGCTCGACAGTGGAATGAGCTCCCACAGAGAGTGGTGGAGTCTCCTCCTTTCGAGGTTTTAAACAGAGGTTGTATGGCCATATGTTGGCAGTGTTGGGCTTGTGTATTCCTGTGTGGCAGGGGCTTGGATTGGATGGCCCTTTTGGTCTCTTCCAATTTTATGGTTTTATAATCCTTAGATATAGTGCAAAGATGTTGTACAACCACACCTTTAGAGAGCATACTAGCAAGCTCAGATCAATATTAGCTATGAGTCTTCCGTAATTTAATTAATCACATTTTTCCTCTGGCACTGAATTTTATATGAGCAGTTTGCAGACTGACCTGGTAGCACCAAGGTGGAGGAGGCCCAACCCTGTCCCTCAATGCTTCCCCATTGTCCTACTCACAAGTAGGACAATACGGCAGCACTGAGGTGCCTCAGCATCCTATTTGCGGCGGCAGGAGGGGTGCAGGAGGAGGCCCTACCAGGTGTCACACCTCTTCAAGTGTGTCACCCGGTGTGGGCCATACCCCCCATACACTCCCTAGTGATGCCGCTGGGTGCAGCAGGGGCCCCCACTCCACATATTAAAGCACATTGGACAGGCAAGTGAAAATGCCTTCATCATTGGTGAAGGGACGGTGCCCTGTATGGATTTCCTTGTGGCAAGAGGATTTGGAAATCAGGGTCCAAGAGGGATGATGTGGGGAAAACACTACACGTGGAGAGGCTTTTCTGTGTAAGAAAAAAGTATAGGATTGTCCTGAGAATTCCTGGATATTAATTTCTACACCAGTCAGAATTGTCTGCCACAACTTTTCTCTGTCTTTAGCAGCTAGGTTTCCATATATATATAAATATATATATTTATACCTTTTTTTAATACCGTTCTTTCTTTCCAAGCATTTCATTTAGTCAGGTTTTTGGCAACTGACTAACTGCCGAGGAAGGGGCACCAAGTGGGAGTGCTGAACTTTCTTCACCCTGGAGGTGTTTTCAATTTGTTTTTTAAGTCAGCTGTTTGAATATGATAATTTCAATAGTGTAATGTATTGTGTTTTTACTTGTACCTGGGTTTTTAAAATCATGTATTAAACCACCGTTCAGTCATGCTGTGAGCTATATTGAGAGAAAGGCAGGACAATAAATATACAAAGGCAACAAAGGCTGGTATATCAAGCTGTTGTTATAAGAGCAGTTTCAACAGTCAATCCATGCTACAGACTTCCATTTGCCACAGTTCATATATCCCTGTACTAGAAGAAAGGATTAAAGGCTATAATTTCAGCTTTAGGGACTCCGGCATGATTTCAAATGCACCCACCCTTTCAAAATGGAAGGGCAGCCATATCATTAGATACTGAGGTTACCATCTTGGGTCTAATCTGCACTGCAGAATTCATGCAGTTTGACACCACTTTAACTGCCATGGCTCAATGCTATGGAGTTCTGGGATCTGTAGTTTTGTGAAAGATTTAGCCTTCTCTGTCAAAAAGCTCTGGAGCCATGACAAGCTACAAATCCCAGGATTCCATAGGATAAAGCCATGGCAATTTAAAGGCATCTCCAGCTGCATTATTTCGAAAGTGCAGATTCAGCCTTAGGTAGGGAGCAACAGATTTGGGGTATCATGAAGAGGCAGTACATTTTATTTAATTTATTGTATTTTTATTCCCAGGAAGGAGTACCTATTTTTGTTGTTTTAGGGGCCTAATGGTTGGGCCAGCTCCAGACAGATAGACAAATAGTTTGATCCAGAGACTAAAAAAGTTTCTTTTGTCTGAAAAGCCCAAATCCCCCAGCTAGTGTGGCTAGTTGTGTACTTTGTATTGTATATTATTTATGTGTATTGTATATACTCATATATAATTCTACAATATTTAGTCAAAAAACTGACCCCAAAAAACTGAGGAGTTTATCATACGATGGAATTTGGGGGTATAATGCAATGGCAATCCGAACGCAATCATGGGGTTTCACATTATTGCGAATGAGTGTATCTCACGCACTTTCGGGCAATAGGGGGTCATTTTCAGGAAATGGGAAGTCATTCTGAACACATTCCAAACACAATCAGATTTCACATATATTCGCTAAACTAACGAATTCACATAATTGTGAATTGGCTCCATTCACAAGTGAGAGAAATTTCTCCCATGTCATAAACTCCTGAGTTGACACATCCACAAGTCAATGTACATACTGCACTTTAATTCTTATTTAAATAAGAACCATAATCTGGTGAAAGACAAAAGTATAATCTCTCTTGGAAGCACTGACCCCGCTCTACTCCCTCATCCATCTATTCTTTAGGGTGAACACAAGCAATGATGCCTGCTTGAATTTTGTATGTTCTTTGGCATTATTTTCCTTTGCTTTGTCCTTTAGGCCCTTTGTTAAGTGCCCCTAGGTTTTACCATCCACTTATCCACGGGTCATATCAAATTCCATAATACTGGCCCCAAAACCTGCCCTCGGCTTATACATGAGGTTGACTTATAGTTGAGCATATTCAGTGTTTGACTCTACGCCTCCTCTACCTGCTGTTTGCGATATTTTCAAACAGAAGGTTCCAGGATGTGACAAGATGCAGCAGATATTTTTCTTTCACGTCTTTCTTTGCTTTTCGGCAAAGCAGAGAGACTGACAGGTGGTCAAATGCAGGACATGCAAACAAAAGCCAAGACAGGTGGATCCCCCGTGACCAGCGTTCGTCAAGGGCGCACCGTTCAGACAGCCCTGGGTTAGCAAAGCCTGCCGTGGTAATAATAAACAGGTGAGGCCGGCCATGATAAGCCCTGAGGAATGCAAGCTCAGCAGCTGTGGGCAGCCAGCCCATTCAGAACTTGGATGGGACAATTAAGTAAATAAAAAAGGCTAGAACACCAGATCAAAGTTGGAGCGAGCCGGTTTTATTTATTTGGAAAAGTCAGATTATATTGGCAGATGTGTATTTTCTTTTTCTTTTTTTTTCCCCCCGAAGCCTTTCAAAAACATTGGCCCTGATTTGAGGTTTCCTGACAGGCGTGTCGTTTTTAAGGGTTTCTTATGGGAAAGGAAAAGTGTGTGGGGAAGAATATTTGGAGAGGCTGGGAGCCGGGCCTGTGTGCACTGGATATTCCCCGAAACAGAGATTTTGGACAGGGCCCTGTGAAATTAGGTAGAGCTACATCAACTCTTTGTGACAGATGTTCAGAGCCATCAAGTTTTCGTTCATTCTAAGTGCACTTCTCTGATCTAAATCAGAAAGAATAGCTACTCAGACACGTGTGTAAGCAATGTGGGAGGGAAGTATGTATGGCCAGGGCTGTAAAACTTCCAAACTTTGCAGTGTGGAATATGTATGCAAATAGATCAAATATATGTACGATTCCATATTTTGCATGAATGGTCTGCTATTACTACTACTACTATTGTTTATTTCTATAGTGCCATCAATGTACATGGTGCTTTACAAGTTAAACAACCATTTTAAAAAAAAGACAGCCCTGCTAAAGGCATAAAATCTAATACACATATAAATAATAGAATCATAGAGTTGGAAGAGACCCAAAAGGTCCATCCAATCCAACCACCTGCCATGCAGCACTGAATCTTCCAAAGTCTTCTGCACATTATCTGAAGACTGACACTGCTGCTGTTCCTCATCATCACCGATAAAGGAGAGAGATATGGGGGACAGGACGTCATTGTCCCGTCCCTGTCCTGTCCTTCCCATGCGATCACGGAAAGGACTTTCAGATGATGTCATGTTTATCTGGACATTATCATGTTCAGAAAGCGCAAGTGACAGTGCTTGTGTATGACTTTCATATGACATCGCACCAATCCGGTCATTGTCCTGTCATTGAAGTGGCATCGCTCTACATTCTGCATTAACAGGAGTTCGCGTTAAAGCAATGACAGGATAATGACAAGATCAGCACTACGTTATGAAAGACTTTCACACGCCTTTGTCCAGGCCTCAGACGGCGAAAGAACTGCTGGACCTGATTCCCTTCCCCTTCACCATTCCCTTCTCCTAGAATCATAGAATCATAGAGTTGGAAGAGACCACAAGGGCCATCCAGTCCAACCCCCTGCCATGCAGGAAATCACAATCAAAGCATCCCTGACAGTCCTTTTGTGTCCTGTCTTTTTTAGATTGTGAGCTTGAGGGCAAGGAACCGTCCAGTTAAAAAGATTGTATGTTCAGCACTGTGTACATTTACAGCACTAAATAAATAAAGCTTAATAATAATAATAAATAATAACATGATTGCTGCTATGGATGGGATAAGGACAGGGGAGAAATCCCATCCCTTTCCTGCCTCCCAAAATCTCCCAAAAGTATACTTTCTGTGTTTGGGAACTGATCTTCTCCTGTGAGTCATCACCTGTATGTTTCTGATCCAGGACAGTCTGCTCTACCCTGTCCAAGAAAACCAAATGCTCCCTTATATGCTGAAGAATGGATAAACAAGCCTCATGTTGCTGGACCTTCTCTTCCAACAGGGCAACCAACTTGCACTTGCTCCAGGTGTAGCTACCCATGTTCTCCGGCAAGAACACAAAACTACCACAATTATTGCAGGTGACTGCAGCAGCTTCCTTGCTTTCATATTCATTAATCAGGCACTGAAACAAAACTCAAGATTTCCACAGCAAAACTCCCCAGGTAAACATCCATGCAAAACAACCCTGTTATCCAAGCTCTAGGGACTGGGACTGCAGCTATAATAGAGAACTAATGGTTGCTAGCTCAACCAAGTCCCTCAACCAAGTCTCTTTATCAGATTGGCAAAAAAGACGAGAGCATAATAATATGCTCCCATCAATATCACACAATAATGCTAAGATTTTTCACACGACATCCGGTGATGTCACAGTTATTGCACAATTATCCCATGAATAAAGAGGCATTCTAGTGCTGCTTTTTATTTGCATGATTTGTTCAATAACCACAACATCGCTCAATGCCATGTGAAAATCTTAGCGTTATTGCACAATATTGAAGGGAGTATATCACTATGTTCCTATCTTTTTTTGCCAGTCTGATAAAGTCCTCTGACTCATTTCATTTCAGTATAAGGAACATCTCCCTGTGATCATGTGCTTTGGTAGAGGATAAAATAATAATTAATAATAATAATAATAATAATAATAATATGATAATAATAATAACTTAATTTTTGTATCCCGCCTTTCTGCCTGGGCAATCAAGGCGGCTTACAGCGAACAAAATAGATTTAAATAAATCATTATCTAGATAAAAGAACAATACAACAGTAATAAGCATGCAAGCAAGCTTTCAATCGGCTCACAAAATCAGCCGTAGGCCAACAGATCCAAGAGATTGCTAACAAGCACACAAGAAAACAAGCCAGCCTTCATCCAGCTCACATAAACCATAAGCCTTACTCCAACAAGTGCACAGCCTTGATCCAGCAAACCCTCCCAAAAGACTCTCCAGGACTGTGGAGTTTTAACCCTTATGCCACTCAATAACACCCCTGTTGGTATTGCCTGTTAACCAAGCTCATTCTACAAAACTTCAGGAACTGGGACTGCAGCTACCAACTCTCTCAGGAAATTATTTGCAAAGCAGGCTAGGATTTTATTTGAGAACCAATGCTTAGTCTCCCGGCAGATATTGGGATAACTGAAATCTTCCATAACTACAGTTCTTGCTTCTTGGAGATTTCTGAAATCTGTTTCAGATAATCATCATCCATCACATCATCTTGGTTTGTTGGCCTGCAGTAAACTCCTATTAATTCTTTCTCCATTTATTTTTACCCAAACGCTCTCCACTGGTCCATATCTATAGAAGTGAATTTGTCTTTAACTACTTCTCCTTTCTTTCCCTATATATTCTTTTTGAACAGATTTTATTCTTCAGTTGTTATATTCCAGTCATGGGAGTCATCCCACGAAATCTCTGTTATACCTATAAAGTCATATTTAATTTGCTAAACTAGAACTTCAAAGTCATCTTGTTTGTCTTCCAGACAATTGGTGCATTGGTGTATAGACATCTAAAGCATTGTTTGTTCTCAAATTTTATTGTACTGCAAGTTTTACTGTGGTTTCCATTGTCTCCTTCAGTTTCTTCACTAGAATTTAACTTCTTGCATTTAAAGCTTGCGTTTGGACAGATGTTTAAGCTATCATCTCCAGCCCCCACGAAGATTTAGTTTAAAGCCCTCTTGATCAGATTCGCCATGCTTTTGCCAAAGAAATTCTTCCTGGATTTGTGAGGTATGGCCCATCTGTAGCCAGTAGTTCTTTGTCTAGCGAGTGAAGATGATGGTCCCAGAAGCCAAATCTTGACACCATCTGTGTAAGCAGTCACTCATTTGCAGTATTTTCCTGTCCCTGTGTGGTCTTCTGCCTTTCACTGGCAGAATTGGAGAAAATGCCACCTGTGTTTCTAAATTCTTCCCTTTTCTGCCCAGTGCTTTATAGTCCAAGGTGATCTGCTCCAGTGGCATCCCCACCCAGGGTGTCACCCAATGTGAGAGGTGAAGCTTCCAAGGGTGAGCCTTCTGGGGTCAGGGCAAAAAAGGTATCCCCGCCTCACTGCCCCACACCACTCTATTCATTAGTAAGTTACACAGAACAGGGACGGGGCACTTTCTCCAACAAGGAGGCGGTGGCGGAGGAGGAGGAGGAGGAGGCACACACCCTATCCCGCTGCTCTCTCCTGGGCATTTTCAAAGAAGCCTGGGATGGAGGAAGAGGAGCATGCATGTGCAGACTGCTCCATCTCAGGCTTTTTCCCTGGAGAGGAAACCCCGGATGAAGCAGCTAGGAAAGGCGCACATGTGCCGCTCCTCCACCTTCGTCCTAGGCATCCCGGAAAAGCTGGGAAAGCGGAGGAGGATCCAACCTGGTGTCACCTCTCTTTTTGGTGTCACTCAGTGCAGTTGGTACCCCCCGCACCCACCTAATGATGCCACTGATCTGCTCAGAGGTGTTCTTTGCAGTGTCGTTGGTGCCCCCATGAATCAAAAGAAAGGGGTACAGGTCTGTGTTCCTGATGAACTTTGGCAAATTTTCAGTGACATCCTAGATACACACACCAGGAAGACAGCACAATTCTCTATTCATCTTGTCTGGCTGGCACACCAAACTCTGAGCAATGTTGGACCTTTCCATTCTTCTTGTTGGAGTTGGTGGTTAAGTTAGCTCCTTCCTTGGCATGCAGTGTCTCTTGCTGCTAATCTCCTGTTTGCACCTCTTCGACACCATTATCCTCAGGAAGATTAGTTGAAGCAGTTTCAAATCCCTTACTCCTGACAGTGACTATCCTCCAGGGTGTTCTCTTAGTATTGCAGCCTTCTTTGTTTTCAATGGCAGTTTCTTCCAGTTGGGTCTGTAGGATCAATTCTTCCTCTCCTCTGTTCAGGAAGTACTCACGTCCTCTGATCTGCTGAAGAATCTCAACACATAGCTGCAATGCATTGTCCTTCTATTCCAAGAAAGCCACCTGTTTGCACTTACTGCAAGCGTAGTCATTGAGGTTTTCTGGAAAGAAAATAAACACATTGCAGCAGACAATAACAGACCCTTCTGCCTCCATCCCTGCTATTTACCTCCCAATCTTTTCAGACTGTAATAACCTTTACTGCTATGATTGGCTCTCGGAGACTGAGCTCCAAAGACTGAGGCTGCAGTTATATAGATCTAGCGCTAGTTCTGTCCACAAGCAAGTCAGTGATTCAAGAGAAGTCTCACCTCCTTAAACCATGTGATCAGAGAGAACACATGGCCAAAAATAAATTTTAATCACTGGGGTCACCAAACTGCTGAACTCACAGCCTAGAACCCTTTTCTTTCCTTGTGGGTTCACCCACCCTGCCAATATCAGAGAACTCCCTAAAATAATACACCATTCCTGGCTTCAAATCCCTGCTTGGCCAGGAAGATCACTAGGAGATCTTGGCCCTGTCATTATTGCTCAGCCTCATTTAATGTACAAGGTCAATGTGACAATGAAGACTAGAGAGTTTATCAGATGACGGAAATTGAAAGTATAATCCAATGGCAATCCGAACGCAATCATGGGGTTTCACGTTATTGCGCATGAGTGTATCTCACGCAATTTCGGGTAAAAGGGAAGTCATTCCGAATGCAATCATGGGTTTTACTTTATTGCATATTAGAGTATCTCATGCAATTTCAGGCAATGGGAAGTCATTCTGAACATTCTGTGTGATGGTCTCTAGGACTGTTTTTTGTGTTCTCTTGGGGCTAAGGCTTTGGGGTGCTTCCATGATAAGCTTCTGCCCTCCATTATCTCCCAGCATACCAATGCATATGTATGATCACATCAAAGTTACTGGGATTTTAACAATTAATACATAATGAAGGGTAGATAGATGATGCAAGAAAACCAAAAAATGAATCATACTATATATGTCCCAAAGATAGCCTTCATTTATATTTGAATTGAATCATGCTGCTTATATCACAATTCAGGAAACATGCATCCAGGGAGAGATCGAATAAAATGGAAGAGGTGAGCTTTTTTTGGCTCTCCAGATGGTGTTGGATTTCAGCAGCCATCAACTTCAACTGCCATGACTAGTGGTTAGGCTGAGTCCAACATCTGGAAGTCCATATCCACTGCCCTTTGGTAAAGGTAAAAACTGGAGGAAATTTTCACGAATTTCAGCCCTTTGAAGGTGAATTCTAGCTGGACTACAGCTGTCCCATGCTGTTGGCTGTAGTCCAAAAAGGAAAGTCATCCCAAACTCTGGAATTAAAGATACCTCAATCCCCCCCAAAGAAGGGAAAGAAATATGTCCTTTAGAGCAGGATATTGTTCATCTTGGCAACCTCATGACCCACATTCTAAGAAAACAAACGGTGCGACGACAGTGCGCTCTCCGGCAGAGAGAAAGGCAGGCAAGCAGGCAGTGTGCTCCAGCAGGCAGGAATGTGAAGTATGTCCCAGGTCTGCGGCAGGTGTGCAGTGGGGCTGACTGCATGAACATGCGATTGGACTGCACTCGAATTCGGGTGCGGGGGCAGGAGAAAGGAAAGCCCTTTTCTCTGCCTCCACCAGCAAGGGAACAAAGACCTTTCTCTTTCTCTCCACGGTTTCATACTGACATCGTCCCATGACCCGATAAAAAGAGGTGCCATTGATTTATATCAAGCTAAGGAGTAGACTGCAGCACCTGTTCATAGACTGAAGATGCCTTGAAAGTATAGCCCATGTGGAGGATTAATGGGAGCTACAGTTTAGCAGCATCTGAATAGCCACATAGGACCTTATCAGACATCGGAAATTGGAAGTATAATCTAATGGCAATCCAAACGCAATCATGAGGTTTCACGTTATTTCAAATTAAAGTATCTCACGTAATTTCGGGCAAAAGGGAAGTTTCCGAACACAATCATGGGTTTTACCTTATTGTGAATTAAAGCATCTCAAGCAATTTCAGGCAATGGGGGGTCATCTTCAGGTAATGGGAAGTCATTTTGAATGCATTCTGAACGCAATAGGAATTCACGTGAATTCACTAAACTAGCAAATTCATATGAATTCGAATTGGCTCCAATAGGCTCCATTCGCAATAAAGAGAAATTCCTCCTGTCTGATAAACTCCATAGTCCCCCCCTCCCTCTTTGGTTCATGTGATGATAAAGTTTCTCCAGCCAAGAAATCAGAAAATATTAAAAATGGGGAGAACAGCTATGAAAGAACTAGAAAAGATCATAAAATGCAGAGATATACATTCCCTTATCCCCTTATTCCTCCTATTATTATCTAAGGTTTTGTATCCTTCAGTTATATTTAATTTAGGTTCCATCCTTGTTTCTTTCCAAGCTCTTTTAGACAATTACAGTCATCTTCAATCTCTTTCCTAGGTTTATTTCTCATTATAGCAGTGAATTTGTCTATATGCATATTTTCTCTTAATTTCAATAACCACTCCTCTTTAGTCAGAGTTTGAGGGGTTTTCCAATACTTGGTGTATACCGATAAAGATAGAGCATCAAAGATAGGGAAGTATTTTGATAGAAAAATGGGAAAACGGTTATTCCAGAAAGCATACTTTTTATGTATTTGTTAGATATCATAGATATCTGGATTGTTGTTTGCTTTTTTGATATGTATTATTTGTTGTTTGTCAATGGTACACATTATTTGTTGCATGTAAATTTTTAACACAATGTGAATAAAACTAATATTTAAAAAGGGGAAATGTCAGTCTTATGTGGTGCATCTCAAGGCCTTTTCTTGTCATTGCAATCTCAGTTTTTACTACTAGATGGATAAAAACAGGAATTACTTAGGGGAGGGGATACAAGTACCCCTTCTTCGGGAGAGTCCCCTCATTTTAGATTTTTGTATTTTGAAAATGGTTTTGGTGGTTTTCCAGATGACATTTTGGTTACACACATCAAGCGAATGTGATGTGTTCAATACACACTGGGTACTTTTCCAAGTATTGACAAACGCATATCTCTGGAATCCTAATGTCCCTTTAAAAACTACTGTAAGGGCATACCCAAGACAGCAGCTGTGTCGGACTCTAAGGACAAGGAATCAAAACATTTGGTTTTAATTTATTGTTAGATGTTAAAAGTCTGACTCAAATCCTGACTCATCGGCAAGCCAGAAGTCAGAAAAGTTCCCTTTTTGGACTACAGCTCTCTGAATCCCTATATGGCCATGCTGGTTCGGAGATTCTGGTAGGTGTTGTTGAAAAAGAGAACTTACCCAGCATTCGCCACAAGCTCACTGGATGCCTAAAGTAGCCATAATTTTCTCAGTTCTGCAGCTATACAGATATGAATCTTCAGATTTTTGTGGAATGCATCAAAATAATTAAAAAGAAAAGATAAAATGTTGTTTTGATGGACTAACTCCAGATTTATTTATGGGAAATGTGATGGGCATTTGAACTCTTTACTTACAAATGTGTCCTACTAAGTTAAACTTTGATTGTGTATTCCTTCAAAAGGGGATTGGACTTGATGACCCTGGCCTTAAGGTCTCTTCCAACTCTACGATTCTATTATTCTCTGATAAACAAACATAAGAGAGTAATTCCATCTACATCTCCAGTGTAAACACAATCAAGAAAGAAAACACTACAAGGATAAGGACATAGACAGAGTTCGTGTTGAGAAGGACAAGGACAGAACAAGGATGACAAAGTTTTAAAGTTTTCAGATTTCAGCAAAAACATCAGGATCTAGTATTTACCCTTATCTACTCGACAGTATCTACGCTCAAAGACTATTTATTTATGATATCTATTTGTATATATAACACTGGGACTCAGTGCGGTTTCACAGCATTAAAAACAGTACAATTATAAAAAAAATGTAAAATGGCCGGACATCCCAGCCTGTCCTTATAACAATTTGTGGAGTCGAAGGCTTTCATGGCAAGCATCCATAGTTTTTTGTGGAGCTTTTGGGCTATGTGGCCATGTTCTAGAAGAATTCCTTTTTGATGTTTCGCCAGCATCTGTGGCTGGCATCTTCAGAGAATGATAGCCTGGAAAAGGATTGGATATATATATATCCTGTGTGACCCTGGGAAGGAAGGGGTCATTTGCAAATGTATTGTTCTGTTGCTAATGGCAGTCCTCAAGGTAGGAGGATATGCAAACAGGGTGGGAGGATATCAGCTGGCAGATATTTCTGTACCTGTTTAGGGTGGAAAGATGTAACTAGTGAAATGAGAGAAATGGAAATGTAAAAACTACAAAGATCTGCCATTCCCTTAACTTGGCATTATAAAACAATAATTGAGTGGGAACATATCCAACCCAGAGCTAGTAATGGTTTTGAGCACTGGACTCTGGAGACCAGAGTTCAATTCCCAGCTCTGTCATAGAAATCTATTGGGTGATCTTGGGTGAGTCGCACACTCTCAGCCCCAGAAAACCACATGATAGGTTCACCTTAGGGTCGCCATACATTGGAAATGAGTTAGCAGCGCATAACAATAACAACATATACATCCCAACATAGACAAGCTGCTTAGCATGTACATTTTGAATAAAAGTCAAATAGGGGAAAGTCAGTTAGAACTGACAGTTTTCTACTAATAGTGAAATGTTTACTCTGTATCTCTGAAGGAAATCAGACCATGTTTCAATCGCTGCTACTTGTCCCTACCATCATTGTGAATCAAGCGGCAACAACTCTCAGGTGGAAGTGATGAGAACACCATTAGAAGTGCCCATGGAAAAATGTTAATATTATTGTTGTTCTTTCATTTGTATTATGCTAGGAATGTAGATATGCACTTCGGATCACTTTCCTCTCCCTGTTAATCTCCGCAGCAATCCTGTAAAGCAGGTTTATTGGGAGATAGTTGTGGGCCTTCATCACATGATTCACTCCGTGAATAAGCAGGGATTTTAACTTGGGTCTCCGTATTCCATGTCCAGCACTTTAAACATTGCTCTATACTAGTTTGCTCATATCAGACGTAATCAGTTGCAGGAAAACACAGCTATTAACATGCCTAATTTGCACCATTAGCATGCAAATAAGTTGCCCAGGTTTGAGGAAATGGAGTATGCATAGTGGTTTGAGTCTTGGATGACATCTCTGAAGACCAGGGCTCCATTACCAGTTTGGCCATGAAATCCACTGGGTGATCTAGGGTGAGTCACATGCGTTCAACCTCAGAGGAAATCAGTGGCAAATTTCCTCTGAACAAACCTTACCAAGGACTTTATCACACATGGAAAATTGGAAGGTTAACCGAAAGTTAGTCCGGAGTCATCCAAGGTATTTCTTGTAATTTTGCAAAGTTTCAAATGACATCACATGCAAACGGAAGGCAATCCAAACACAATCATGAGACATCCCAGTAATAGCTGCATTCACAAAAATATTGAAGTTATAATTCCTTTTCCACTGCGAATTCACAGTCAATTCGCATTTGCATTTGTATGAAATGCATCTCTATTTCGGCCATGGGACCCCCCCCCCCCCCCCCGTTATGAAAGAGTAAAGTGGGTTTGTTTGTTTTTTATTTTAAAAAACCTGATCATTTCCTATTTCATATGGAAAGACTGGTAACTAATTACTTCTAATTTCTGATCCAAATCGATAGATTGATATGATATCGGAGCGTGGTTCACACTACATTTGCCCCGATCGCATTTTTCTTGCTGCAAAATAAAATAAAATAACCCACCTGTGGTTCATGTTGACAAATGAATCAATTAAAAATGGACCCGCTCCAGCTGGCCAAAGGGCAAATTTAAATCAATTCCAATCCACATCTGGTTCATACTTGCGCAGAATCGATTTATCCAAAAAGATGTGGAAAAAAATCAGCATCAAAAAGACACAGGTTAAAGGGGTCTAGTGCATGGCCCCTCTCACCGATTCGCTTCAGTGAATCGATTCAAGTGGGAACCAAGGTCATTTGACCCAGTTCAAACCAATTTGTGATCCGGTTTAAAAGGTAGTGGGAATCAGGCCAAAAATGTTTTGATTAGTCATTTGACCATATCAAAAGAGCTAACAACATTGTAAAATATGAGAGAGTAAAGTGCATGGGATACAATGGAATATGATACATTAGACTAAAGCAAGATAAATTATAAATTAATAGTATTACATTGTCATTTTGTAACAAGCTGAAGGACGATAAAATGCAAAACCCAAACCCAGGCAGAGCTCTGCTTGCTTGCTTTCCCTTCTACCCCACCTCTGCCACGTTGATTTCTTCTTCTTTTATTATTTATTTCTAAAACATCCTTTGTGCCCTGTCCTAAGGAAAGATTCTGGGCTGCCCTTTCTGACCTTCCTCTGATTCACTTTTCTTTCCTCACCCCCTTTCCCTTTACTGTCACCCTTCCTGAGTTGGCCCCTTTCCATCCCTCCCTCCCAACTTTGGCTGGCTTGTCAGCTGAGCAGGTGTGCAGAAATTCACAAGCACCCCTCCACCGCCTCCCCTTCTACTTTCTTCTTCTACTACTACTACTTCTTCTTTGCCGATTAAAAGAATGCATCCTTTTGAGGTCAGGTGCAGATTCCTCACATCTCTGGCATCGCTGGGCTGCCTGGCTGTAACCTTACTCCAGTTAAAAGCTTCTTTCCACTGGGCCAAGTTGGAAAAGAACCACAGAAGGGTTGATGCTGCCACCGCCTCCACCTCAAGCCTCCTCCTTTCTACACACACACACACATGAATGCACACCTGGAGCTTTTGCATCCCTGCCATCACTGACAGCCCTTGGACAGGGTTTTTTTCAATTACATTCAGTGATGAGTAGCAAGGGCAATCTGGCAAGATACAAATGGAAAGGGGAAAGGGGGAACCTGCTGTGGAGAGGCAACGATGCACTTTGGAAAGGGGGCTCTGAATAATATTGCCAGCGCTTGGCATGCCATTGTGCTTCCATCCCATGGGAAGCAGAGTCTTCAAAGCACTGGTCATAGATTTAACCCATCTCTACTCTCCTCCCCTTTCCTAAGGCCCTTATCACATGGGAGGAATTTCTCTTTATTTCGAATGGAGCCAATTGGAGCCAATTGGAATTCACGTGAATTCGCTAGTTTAGCAAATTTACGTGAATTCCAATTGCATTCAGAATGCGTTCAGAATGACTTCCCATTACCCGAAAATGACCCCCCCCCATTGCCCGAAATTGCGTGAGATGCTTTAATTCGCAATAACATGAAACCCCATGATTGCGTTCGGATTGCCATTAGATTATACTTCCAATTTCCAATGTCTGATAAGGTCCTAGGAGAGACAGAGAACCAAGGGTAGGGGAAAATGTTGGACAGGCAGATGCAAAACAGAGTAGATCAAATATTTAAACGAGCACCACCACTATAAAAAGAACCAAGAAGAAAGAAAAAAAGAGGCTGGATGTTCTTTCGGGGGTGCTTTGATGGTTTATTCCTGCATGGCAGGAGGTTGGACTTGATGACCTTTGAGGTCTCTTCTAGCTCTCTGATTCTATGAACACACAGGTTCTTCGGTGCATTTTGCACCTTCCACCATGATGCAACACAATTACAGTGGGCCCTAAGCATTCATTAGTTTGGTTTCAGGAACCCCTGTGGACACCAAAATCCATAGATGCTCAGGTCCCATTGAATACAATAGCATAGTAAAATGATGTCCCTTATTTCAAATGGAAAAATCAAGGTTTTTCCCCCCTTTTAGAATTTATATATTTTTAAATATTTTCAAGTTGTGGATGCACAAATCCATGTATTAAAAAAAACCGTGGATAAGAAGGGCTGACTGTAAGTGCATTCCTCCAAGAGGCTTACATCCTAAGTCAGTGTTGGATGACTATAAGCCTCTAGAAATTGTTGGAAAGCAATCCCCATCATCCCCAGCACTGTAGTCAATGGTGTGGGATTATGGGAGTTTCTGTCCAAACATCTGGAGAGCCACATTTGCCCACTGTTACTTTAACTAGGGAGAAGTCAAGCCACAGAGGATGGCATGGGAAGACGTGTAGGAAGGAAAAAGGTATGTGTGCTTCATGTTTGCTAATATTTGGGAATGAGGGTTCAAAGAGCAAGTTCCATGTCAGTTTGGGTAAAGGCACAAGGTGGATCTAGATCTCCTGAGATACCTCTGCATGACATGCAGTAGATCTGGGGTTGCTATTTGTCCTGCAAAACCTGGCAAATTCCAGATTAACGGGTATCAAAAATGTCCTGACGTGCTGGGTCAGTTGAAACAGTAAATCCTGGATTTCTCCTTCATTGCAAGCTGATGTATAGATTAAAATATGGCAGTGGTGATGAAGCAAGAAACTGTGCAAGAAGACTGGCACTGGTGAGAGCTTCATCCTGTCCTGCAGGCTCTGGTTGATACTTTGCAGGTGTAGCATTGCCACCTTAGACTTCCATTCCTTCCCTCAACAGGCCGAGAAGGTGAGAAAGGAAAGGAGGCAAGCAGAGATGCCCTAGTGTTGTGTGACGATTGTGATGGCAGCTTGAACCCTAGGGCTAGGCATCATGGTAAGATTCACTTCCAAACAGCTTCAAGCAAGTAAAAGGAGTCCCTTTACTCTCTGGGGCTGCTTGGAAGCCTCCCTCTCTTTATACTAGCTAGGGGGGCAAAGAAAAGGAAAAATACCTCTTCTCTTAGTACTGACTCTGATACTGACTCTGAGGATCGCAAGGTTGGCAGTTTGAGACCCAAGTGCCGCATGATGGAGTGAGCTCCCGTCACTAGTCCCAGCTTCTGCCAACCTAGCAGTTCAAAAGCATGTAAAAGTACAAGTAGATAAATAGGTTCCACTTCGGTGAGAAGGTAACAGCGTTCTGTGCAGTCTTGCCGGCCGCAGGATCACATAGCTGTCTTTGACAACGCTGGTTCTTTAGCTTAATAACAGAGATGAGCACCACCCCCTACAATTGTATACGAATAGACAACTATGTCAAAGGGGAAACTTTTACCTTTATCTTGGTACTGGCACTGAGGTTGAAACATAATGGTAGAAAAAAGAGAATGATGAATGTGATGAATTTGCATAATCAGAATGCAAATTAGTAATGTGCATAATTACAATAATTTGCACGATATGCAAATTAGATCCCCGGATATGAGAGACTGGAATCTGGCAATGCTAAGTAGATCAACAAGGATTTCTGACACCTAGTTATTTAAGAATCACACTAGAGATGCACTTTTTTGTTGGCCCCCCAGGGCCTTTTTTGTTCTTTGCATGGGGCTACACAAACACAGCATGGTGTAGTGATATGAGCATTGGAGTATGACTCTGGAGAATGGGGTTCAAATCCCCACTTGGACATGAAACCCATTGAGTGATCTTGGGCAAGTCACAGTATCAACCTCCGAGGATGGCAATGGCAAACCCTCTCTGAAGAAACTTGCCAAGAAAACCCTGTGACAGGGTCACCTGAGGGTTGCTGTAAGTCAGAAATGACCTGAAGGCATGTAACAACAACAACAACAAACATAAACATGTACCATCTGAGTGCACAAAGGTGGGAAGGATGAAAAAAGATGTGAAATCCACAATGAAATACCAGTTCTAGACTCTCTTTGCAGTTTTTGCTACTACTATTGCCACCGCATTGCAGCCTCCTAGGAGTGTGTGTGTGTCTGTGACAGAGAGAGAGATCACAACAGGACACCAGCACCCCATAGTCATTCTCGAATAACAATGCGCCACTGGTATCCATATGCTTACACATGTTTTCTCCTTGGACTCTTTCAAACAGGAGGAATTTCTCCCAATTCCGAATGGAGCCAATGCGGATTCATGTAAATTCGCTTGTTTAGCGAATTTACCTGAACCCCTGCTCCTTTCGGAAGGGATTCGGAATTACTTCCCATTACCCGAAAATAACCCCCCCCCCTTGCCTGAAATCGCGTGAGAAGCTTAAATTCGCAATAACGTTAAACCCATGATTGCATTCGGAGTGACTTCCCTTTTGCCCGAATTTGCGTGAGAAGAATTAATTCGCAATAACGTGAAACCCCAGGATTGCGTTTGGATTGCCCTTGGATTATACTTCCAATTTCCCACGTCTGAAAGGGTCCCTTGATTTCTCTGTATCTGTGAACTGTCCTGCACCTCACCTCCGCATCCACCCTGCCATTCTGGCTCAGTTCCTCACCAAACCTTTTAGAGACAAGCAGCTGGCTGAAGTTTCTCTTCTGGTTACCAGATTGCCAACGCTGGAGGTTATATTGCAGAACCAGTAAAAGTTATTTCAGCAAGTGCCTGTGTGGTCTGATTTGTTGTTACTGAGCCTGGAGATAACTTGATTGGAGTCAGGCCTCCACTTGCATCTTGGATCTTTTTTCCGTCTCCTTTTTTTTTTTTTTTGGTGCCCCCCTTTTTTAAAATGCAATTTCTACTCTGCTCCTTGCCAAACCAAGCCAAGAGTTACTGACCTCATCATAGTATGGATTTTGGCAGAAGGGATGGCAGGGAGCGGGGGCAAGAAAGGATTGCCGATTGGATTTCAAGAGCAACAGGCATTTGCAAGTGAGTGAAAGCGCCTCCTCCATCTCCCCAGCAGAATCCTGAGTTATTATTCATCAGTATTATGACTGCATTAAAATATCATTTAGAGTCTTTTTTTTTCTCTTTGTCAGGACAGGCAGATTTATTTCCTCATTCACCTTTGTTATTTTTGCATTCAATCATTTCTTCAAACAACTTTGTTTTTCCTCTGCCATTCCCTCCCCTTCTTTTTTTCCCCCCTTTCCATTTCATTTTTTAACTAATGGGGTTAGGGCAAATATTCATTTTCACAGTTCCAGCTCATTGAGAACAATAAAGGTAATAAAAAATATGTCCTCATCATGCAAGAATGTTAAACATTTACTTGCAGATGAAAACTACAAATCTATAATTTTTAAAAAATATAGGTGTGCATATATAATTTAGGGACTTTTTGGACAAATTTCATCCTCCCTTTTATTTTTATGGCTGGGCCATAAATTATTGCACAGATGGTAGACAACCCACAGGAGTTCAGATGTTTGCCTGCTAGAAACATGTGGCTCACAATGAAATACAGAACAGTTTAGGTGATAGCATTTAGATCCAGATCCGGAGAAGCAATGGGGGCAGGTTCATCAAGTTCCATCGCTTTTCATTTTAAAATCTTTTCCTCTTGTAAAACGTTGCACTGGGGAAAATCATCTTTCAGTTTACAAACAACTACAGTAAAAACCAAATGAGAGTAGTATCAGTGACCTAAAATGAGTATACATCACCAAAAGCAAGAACGTACTCCCAGAAGTACTTAAAAACTGTGTTTGCACAGGTATGCAAGGGTGCCTGAGACTGGTGCAGTATGGTCGATATTGGCAACCGAGTTCAGAAGCACCAACTCTAACACTAACGTTTCACATTCTTATACTAAGCTGTACGAAACACACATTTTCAACTCCAGGATGTCAGCTCCAGAAATATATACAGTGGGCCCTTGGTATCCACTGGGCTTTGGTCCCAGAACTACCCATGGATACTAAAATCCATCGATACTCAAGCTTCGTTATATACAATGGCATAGTAAAATGGTTATATATCGTTATATACAATGGCATATTAAATGACAAAATCAAGGTTTGATTTTTGGATATTATTATTATTATTATTATTATTTAATATTTTCAAGCAGTGGATGTTTGAATCCATGAAAGCAGAATCTGTGGATCCAGAGGGTTGAGTATATTCAACACAAGGGAAAGGTTGAAGATATATCTTTGCTTCCTTTGACTGGCCCAAACTTTAGCCAAGATCCCTCTCCATTCCTTTTTTAAAAGAGTACCTCTTTTAAGACAAGAAGGAGCCCACTCTGTTGCTTTTCAAATCCTTTTCTCCATCACTTCTCCTTCCACTGATCTCTGTGAACTTTTTTTTTTTATTTCTCAGGATAGCCTTCAAGACTAAGAGGCTTATTGCATTGGTTATTAAATTGATTTACCTCTATCTAGTTTAAAGCTGAATTCGGGTGATAAGATCGGTTTGATCTTATCAAACCCTCAGGTCCATCCCCTCTTCCAGATGGTCAAAAAACAGTCAGAAAACAGCTGGATCCAAAAAGATCCAGGAGGAGTGGCTCTGAAAGCGGGGATGGACCTGGGCTGTATTCAGGCAGCAGATTCAGCAGCAAAATTCTGATAAGACCAGGATGCCACCCAAATTCAGCTTTAAACCAGATAGAGGTAAATTGATTTAATAACCAATGTGATAAGCCTCAGAAAGAGATAAAGAAATCCTGAGACAAAACTGGAAAGGAAGGCATAGCATGTTCCAAACACTAAAATGTTTGTTTGTTTATTTAATGAAAACCAAAAAGAGCCTGGAAAAAGTCCACCAGTCTCAGCAAGACTTACCTTTAAATGTTTATTCACATTAGCTGAAGAGTGTATTTCCATTCAAACTACCATATGTATTTGATGGTATGAAGAATATCTCAATAGAATTTTAAAATAATGTTGTTGTTTTTAAGAAATAGATTTGCACTATCAAGCCTAATTGCCTGGGAGCCAGAAGAACTCTGGACTGAAGCCAGGGACATTGTCAAAGAGGAATGGAATGTAAAAAGACACTATCTGCAGCCAAAAAGAGAAGCCTCAAGGGATGAAACTCTTTAAGCTGTTAAGAACAGACCAGAAGCAAAAGTATAAGGTGGCAGAAATAGGTCAGAACCCTGAATGCAACTGTTCAATGACTTGTGCACAGGGACATAGAGAATTGCTATTATCAGTTTAGTAAAACAGAAGATGATAGCAAAAAGAAAAAAAGAAAAGAACACAAGACCTCTTCCACAAGATCTGAGAAAGCAAAGGGAAATTTAACCCAAGAGTGTGAAAAGGAAACACATTATCAAGTAGAAATAAAAAGATGATGGAAGCAATATACCTAAGACTTATATAAAAGAAATCAAAGCATGACAGCGTCATTCATGGAGGAACCACTTGAAGATGAAATTAAAATTTTAAGAAGTGAAGTGGAAACTGCACTCAAAACACTTGGGAAAAATAAATCACCAGAAACAGATGCCATGCCAATAGACCTGCTTCAGGCTACAGAGCCAGCATTAACTAAAATCTGTCAACAAATCTGACCCACAGATAGGAAGCTCTCTATATACATTTTGAATCCCACAAAAGGGGACACCAGGGATTGCAGTAAGCATAGGACCATGCAAGCAAAGTGATGCTCAGAATCTACAAGAATGGCTTTTACCACATATGGAGTAACAAATGCCAGATTTCCAAGCTGGGTTCAAGAGAGGAAGATAATATACTGCAAACATACATTAGATAATGGAGTGTGCCAAAGAATTTTGGAAGAAAATCAGACAATGCTTTGCAGATTATAGCAAAGCCTTTGATTGTATAGACCATGAAAAACCATGGATTTTTAAAAGTCGGTGCACCACTGCGTTTGATTATCCTGATGTGTAACCGGTACTCAGAAGAAGAGGCCACTGTTAGGACAGAATATGGAGAAACAGAATGACTTCCAATGGCAAGGGGGTCAGGCAAGGCTGGATTATGTCACCCTAACATGTATGCTGAATGTATCACATGGAAAGCAGGACTAGACTCTGAGGAAGGAGATGTCAAAACTGGAGTAAGGAAAATCAACAATTTAAGAAATGCAGATGACACCATACTACTTGCAGAAAATAGCAAAAACTTAGAATGATTATTGAAGAGAGTCAAAGAAGAAAGTGCAAAGGCAGGTTTATGATTCAATGTTACAAAGCAAAACAAAAATTACGACCACAGATTATTTACAGAACTTTAAAGGAGAAGATGAAGACATTAAAATAATTCAAGATTTTCTATACCATGGCTCCATCAATAATCAGAATAGAGATAGCATTTAAGAAATCAGAAGAAGATCAGGACTTGGAAGGGCAGCTATAAAGGAACTAGACAAGATCCTGTCAAGATATATCATTGACTACTAAAGTCAGGATTGGCAACAAATCCGGAGCAAAAGGTTGCCACTATTTCATATCAATCCCAAGGCACCATATTGTTCAAGCCACAACTGAATGGTGGTGCCCCGTCCTCCTCTTGCTTGATGTCTTCTTGAACAATAGCAGCTAGAACAGTAGCAACACCTGGAGAAAAAGAGATAAGCCGTTTTGTTTTTTTTCAACTGAAATTCATTTATTTCTAAAGCTCATAGGCAATTATGGTTATCTCAATATACACTAAAATAAACAAAGATTCCCATATTCATTGGAACAAGATCTATTTTACCCACACAATGCTGGCAATGCGGTTAGATTCATGATGCCAAAAATAGGAGAAAAGGAAAGAAGCTGGCCTGCATATAAACAGTAATATAGTAGCCCAGAGATGGGGACAGGGAATTTTACTACAGCTGAACTAGTAGTATAAAGTGCCCAGGAGCTGCACCATTCACTGCCATTCCCACTAGAAATCCTAAGGCACAAGATCTCATGAGTTATAACACTGGTATCACTGTAAGACAGATCCAAGTGCATGTGGCCACTGTCTCTGTTGCCATTTCTCTCCATTTACTCCTGTTGTTTGGTGTACCCTTAACAGACAAACGCATGCTTTTTCATGCTATGCTAAAGAGCCCAAATGATAATGGTGATGGGTGTTTAACCCTTAAAGCTACCACATAATAGACAAAATTCAAATGTCCCCTCCTCTTCTTGCTACAGTGCTGTTTGCCCTGAAATTTATCTCCATGCCTGGAAACCCAAAGAAGCACAGCGATACCCTGTGCTGGAGTTGAACCCATCCTAAAGCCAGAAGGGAAAGAGGGAATAAGGGCCTTCAACTCAAGGTCAGCAATAAGAAAGATCTTGGTTCCTACGTGGGTTGATGTGGCTTCTTAACATCCTCAACTCAAAGTACATGGATCCACGTGGTAGTTTCTTTTAGAGAAATCTAGGACCTAGACCACCTAAAGTTTCCTACCGTAGATCTTTACACTCCAAGAAAGAGAGGGTTCTATTTACCTTGTTACGTCCTTGCAAAGATTGCTGTGCAGCAAAGAGCTTTCTCTATTTTGAAGCACATTGGCTGAGTTTGTACATCACTTCGGCATAACGTAAATATCCACCGGCTGAGTTACCTTATGCAACCTCACTGTGATAACCAATGCAGTACAACGTATGTGGATCAATGGCTAATGTACATGGCTGACAACCTATTGTGCAGTTATAAGGTGCCCTGGTGCCCTGGTCAAAAACAACGCACAAAAGACAATGTACATTAACATGTTTCTCTGTATGCTTTCATAGGTTGCAGCATGTGCAATGGTCCCCCAGCTGGATACAACAGTTGCAAAATCCTGTGCAATCATCATCATCATCATCATCATCATCACTCTGCATATGTAACATAGCATTATACCAGCAGAGGATGCTGGCACATTCCTGTGTAACCATGATCTCCCCATTGAGATTAGGTGGGCCTTAAGTGCTGGATAGTTTTGCCATCAGTTAAAGACCTATGTGTTTTTCCAAGCACTTTTCTGATTGTCAGCGTTTGTCACTTGCCCCGGGCTTGATCCACATACATTGTACTGCATTGGTTATCACAGTGAGGTTGCATAAGGTAACTCAGCCGGTGGATATTTACGTTATGCCGAAGTGATGTACAAACTGGATGGCCCTTGGGGTCTCTTTGAACTCTACGATTCTATGATTCTAGTCTGATCCTGTGGTCATTAAAAATGGTCAAGTTTTCTTCTTTTGTTTTTTAAAGAGTCAATAGCGACTTCAGGAGGAGATAATCCAAAGGAGGAGATAATCCAAATCCGAACTACAGCACTGTGGGAGGGAATTTTAAATTTTTCCCACTTCAATTTGCCTCTCTTAAAGTGATTTGCCCCACAGTGAAAAATGTATCGGCATCTTTTCCTCTCTACTTTCTATAGATGGAAAGAAATGCCCCACTAACTATGAAATGGCTGGAAAAACTCCTGCTCATCATAACCCTGTTTGGTTAAGTAAACACACATTCCTGTTCATCATCATCACCATCCTGATCTTTTCATTCTGGCAGACAGTTTCTTACCCAGCCATACAGATTCACAGCAGATTTGTGAATGCATGCACTTGACCCTCCAGTTCAAGCAAACATCCCATAGGAAAACAGTTAAAGTTTCTCTACAACAGCTGTTTCCCTCTCTAAATTATATTTTTTTCAGCAATTTATTTCTAAATTTTCCTGGCCAGCAAGAGGCTGAAGGGAAGAACTCTTGACTTTCACCCCTGCCTGCCCCACACACACCTGTTTTCAAAAAAGGCTGACTTAAACCAATGGTCCATCTTGCTGAATAATGTCAACACTAACTGGAAGCGAATACATACACACACCCAGTGTTTCATGAGCCTGCCTGGAAATGAATCTGGGACTGTTTTAGGAGCTTATCAGATGGGAGAAATTTCTCTCTATTTCAAATGGAGCCAGTTTGAATTCACGTAAATTCGCTAGTTTAGCGAATTTGCATGAATTCTAATTGCATTTGGAATGCTTTCAGAATGACTTCCCATTGACCGAAAATGACTTCCCATTGACTGAAATTGTGTGAGATACTCTAATACGCAATAACATAAAACCCATGATTGCGTCCGGAATGACTTCCCTTTTGGCCAAAATTGCGTGAGATACACTCATACACAATAACGTGAAACCCCATGATTGCGTTCGGATTGCTATTAGATTATACTTCCAATTTCCATCATCTAATAAACTCCTTAGGGATGGGAGCACATTTTGTTTTCGTTTGGTGTTTGTTTGTTTGTTTGTTTGTTTTTAATGACCAAAATTCACAATTTTTGCTGGAATGCGGAAAACTTGAGTTTGGGGAAAAAAATGGATATGTGAGAAACCAATACTAGCAGATCTTTCTTGCCATATTTTGATTGGATAAAGCTAGAAGGTCTGGGTTTTCATCTCTGGGAATCTTCAGCCATGTTTGTGTTGGAGGATTACAGATGGCTTAGTATTTTTCCTGACAGGCTCTTCATCTTGTACACTTTACATGGTAGGTAGGTAACGGTTGCCTTTGTGCTGGGAATATCTGTTACTGGTTACTTTGGTTGAAGTAAATGGGGGGGGGGGGTGTTTTGGCTCATTTTTGAAGAATTTACCAAACTCCCACAATCCCCCATACTGACTGGAAGTGGGGAAAAGGTTCAAAAAGAACAGGTTGCATGCTTGTAACCATGGTTTTTTGGGCGGTCATCTCACAAATGGGTTCTCTTGCACTTGCACAGTGCATATTTCAGAGCCTTCTAGAGTACTGCATAAGCATTGTGGCAGTAGCCCTGTCCATCCCAAGCACCCCTCTATATAAACCTAGTGGGGGCTCCAACACATATTTCTTGATAATAAGTCTGCCGTTCTACTGCAAATTCAAAACAACAAAGCTTGGTTGCTGCTCCCTTTGCATCCAGTCACCTTGAGAGCAGCAACCAAGCAGCTGGCTCAGCAGCGATCAAGAAGCCTTTTGTCCATGGAGTTTATCACACAACGGGAATTGGAAGTATAAACCAATGGCAATCTGAAAGCAATCATGGGGTTTCATGTTATTGCGTGAAATCCGATCACACATTTTCGGGCAAAGGGAAGTCCTTCTGAACGCAATCGTGGGGTTTCACGTTATTGCGTGAGAAACTATCAGATGCAATTTCGGGCACTGGGAGGCAATTTCAGGCAGTTCTGAACGTGATGCGGCGTCAATACAAAATAGTGTAAATTCGCCCTGCTAGCGAATTCACCCAATTCCAAACTGGCCCCACTTTCATTTCTTTTGAAATTGAAAGAAATTCCTCCTGTGTGATAAACTCCCATGCTGCCCTTCTGGCAAAAGCCAGCGAGTACAAGAGACCTCTCTATTGCTGCTTGAATGGCAGCTTGGTTGCTGCTCCCAAGGTGACTGGGTGCAAAGGGAGATGCTTCTCCTCATGTGAGGAAAGACTCTTAATCCTTCTTCATCAGCTCAGAGGAGGGCACAGCTGGTATGTGTGCGTGCTACGTACTCCGGACAGGAGAGTGGCTTGGATGGAAAAAGGGAGAGATTTTAACTGCAGAAGCCAAGGCAAAGGACTTCCTGGAATCAATTCTTGGAAAGAGTCCTTTGCCTTTCCTGATTCTCCTTCCCTTTCTTCCCCAAAGATATGTCTTCTCCACACCGTTTCAAGTTGTCTCCCTTCAACATTGTGGGTTTTTTTTTCCTGCTACCACTTCTCTTGGCCTGCCCAATGAAAGAAAGTAGGAACAGTAGCACAGCTCCAACTTGCCAGCCATGTCCTGGCAAAACTCACAACGCTTAAGCAGGGTCCCAGATTTGAAAGCTCCTTTTTGCTGCCACCATTAATTTTTCACTCCAGTCAGTCTCCCAAAATGGCACCACTCCGAGTCACAGAAGTGATGCCCTGTGCCCAAGCCTTGCAAAAGTTTCCCAAACTCCACCACCACTAATGAAAGGCATGGCTAAGGGAGTTGGCTTGTATGGGCAAGGGAAAAGTAAGCGAAACCACCACGCAAAGGAATCAGTAAGACTTTATGATGGTTTTAAGGCACCCTGAAAAGAGGTTTTATGCAGCTCTCATCCTAGTCATAGTCCTAAAGGCTGCTAGTATCCCTTGTCTTTCTTGTGTGCCAAAATTTTGACTGCAGGCCCCCCCTTTTTTCTCCTTTCTCCTTCACCGCCGTCCTGGATCTTTCCATCACCCCATTGCCATACCACCCACATTTGGGAATCACTGGTCTAGAAAGATGCACTGAACAGGTTAACTGATTTGTGTGAATCACAGAGACCACGAAAAAGAAAGTAACTTTTCCAAGTTAGTGACAGAGAAGGCATGTTGCCTTGGCAGCCGGCTGAATGATTGCTCCCATGTCTAACTCCAGCATACTTCAGGAAGCTCAAAGCTCCTTTTCTGGGGGAACATAACCCCAGCCTGCTGCCTGTTATTTATTAGGCTGTCCTCCACCCAGTCCGAAGGAGCTGATAGGAAGGGAGGGCAAAGTGTGCAACCACCACCGTTGGTTAGGATGAAGGCCAGATCCCTCACCTGTCTCAGGTTCAATTTGTTTAATGACTGAGCCCTGCACTAGAGAAAAGGGAGAGATGGAAAATGGTGTGGCTCATTTGCTTTCCATTGTTTATTCAGTTGGGCTCTGCTTTAAAAATGCTTATGCCTTCCCTTTATAGCTTTCCACTTGGGCTCTCTGCCAGTAGGTGTACTACGCTGGTGCACTGTAGACATTTGCAATAATATTAAATCACACAACACAGAAAGGAGGAATGGAGCGGGAGAGGGGTGCACTTGGAGATGGGGGACTGCCTTGTGTTTTAAAGGCTCGCTCTGGGAAGTGTTGGCACCTGGACTCATCAAACTAGGATTACTGGCAATTTCCTTTCACCTTGCGCAGCCTTCTCCAACCCACTACCCTCCAGATGTGCTGGACTACAACCCTCACCGTCCCCAGGCAGCATGTATGGGAGTGATTGGCACTGCTGTCTGGAACAGTTGGAGTGGTCAGCGGAAAGCTGCTCAAGAGCACAGATACCTTCTCTGCTATTATATGGGGTTTTTCCCATTCTATAAGTTTCAAATGCCCCCTCCCCAGGCTGAGTTACTGACACGGAGAGCTTTAAGCCCAATCATGCTAGTAACGTTTGTCCCAGCTCAATCTACCACTGGATTGTTTGCCACCCTTCCAAGAATTTGTTGAAATTGAAGTTGACCTTCAAGGCGGGAAGAGGTTTCCCAACAGGGTGACCAGATGTCATAACCACAAAGGCAGACAAGGCACCGCAAAATGTAGGACATGTGAGAAAATGCAGGACATTACAAAATAAAAGCTCAGAAACACTCACATAAACTCATGCTTCTTAGTCATGCTCAAAATGTAAGACATTCAGGAATTCCTCCTGGACAGAAGGCTGAAATATAGGGCATATCCTGGTAAAGGAAGACATCACTCTGTTTCCCAGTCCCAACTGGATGCATCCAGGAGAGATAATTCACCTTTTTGATGGGCCAGAAAAAGGATCTGCACCACACTTTGTTGATCCCTCCTCTACAGGGAATACTAATACCTTGACCAACGGAAACATTCAGACTGTTTCCTTCAAGGTCCTAGGTGTATTTCCCAGACATTGCAATACTTTGTCTTCTTTAAGGGCAGGTGTCCAAAGAAGGGCAACCAAAATGGCGAAGGGTCTGGAAATCATGCCCTATAAGGAGAAACTTAGGGAGCTGGGTATGAAACAATGGATTCAAACTACAGGAAAAGAGATGCTACCTCAACATTAGGAAGAACTTCACGACAGTAAGAGCTGTTTGACAATGGAACACAATCCATCAGAGTGTGATGGAGTCTCCTCCTTTGGAGATTTTTAATAGAGGCTGGTGATTTGACTGTGTATTCCTGCATGGCAGGGGATTGGACTGGATGGCCCTGGGAGTCTCTTCAAACTCTGTGATTCTATGATTCTAGGTGCTGGAGAAATTTCAATTTTCATTGCAGCCACCTAAATCAAGGGTGATCTACTGGGGTGATCAAATTAGCCCTTTAGGAGATTGTTGTCCCCATGTTTTGGGTTTCTAAAAATTGCTGTCCTGGGTCTAAATTGGCCCGGGGGGGGGGGGCTGCAAAATATAGTGGTGGAAATGCATTCCATGCCACCTAGTGGAAATTTTGGAGCATTTGGTGGCCAAAAATAATTGCCAAAAAAAAAAGAGACATACATTGGGCCCTTGAGGGGCTCTGGGAGGCCACATGCAACCCATAGGGACACACTTTGTCCTTATCTGACCTGAGAAAAAGTAGTTTATGTTGCCCTCAGCTTCACATCAACTGACTGTTAAGTTGGCTGGAATTGTTTGTTCATAGATTCATAGAGCTGGAAGAGACGACAAAGGCCAGCCAGTCCAACCCACTGACATGAAATAGCCCATGTAGTCCTTTCCAATCCTATGAAACTATCATAGAATCATAGATTTGGAAGAGACCTCAAGGACCAGGAATACACAGTTAAAGCATCCCTAACATATGGCCATCCAGCCCCTAAATAAAAACCTTCAAAGAAAGAGATTTCGCCATACTCCAAGGGATTGTTTTCCACTGTCAAACAGCTCTTAGTCTCAGGAAGTTCTTCCTCATATTTAGGTGGAATCTCTTTTCCTGTTATGATGATGAAGAGACCCATTTATGTTGTCTTGATCTCATTGGAAGAAAATTGGAATCTAAGTGTAACTAAAAAATAAACAAGCCTATACAAACTGCGAGGACAGCAAAAGGCACTCCTCAATGTTCATTTGAGGTGAAATCTCACTCCAGTCCCTTGGGCAACTGCAAAAGTCATCAGCCATGTTCCTGACTCCACCCTAGCACATGGAAAGGAATTAAGGTATGGAGATGGGACCAAGGGCTGCCAAGTAAATATTACTGGGAATATTTATTTGAATTCTTATTCATGGATTTGATTGACTTGGGTATTCAGGGAAAACAGGTTTCTTTGGCAGGCAAGCACATGGAAAGAGCAAATAACTGTGCCACACATATGTGCTATGCCAAGGGAATTTTGGATTCTGGCAAGGAAAACTTGGTTCCAGGGTTTTATATTCACACATATGCCAACTGTCCTTCATTAAGTAGAAGTGATGGTGTGTGTTTCTGATATCCATCTATGATAAAGTGCAGTCCGCTGAGGGAGATGTTACTGATGCCATTTATTGGTTCAGTCTCAGGTGTTGGTGCACATGTACAGTAAAGCTCCTCAAGTTATATTCACCTCCTTTCTCATTTCTCCCCATCCCTAGAAGTTAACAGTGCAGTCCTGTTAACAGTGCTATACAGATTTATTCACAGTTTGGACTACATTTGGGCCTCTTTATCCATATATTCTTTATCCACAGGGTCAAGCATCCAGGGGTTGAAAATATTTCAAAAAATATGAATTTCCAAAAGCAAACCTTGATTTTGCCATTTTATATAAGGGACATCATTTTACCGTGTCATTGAGACTTGAGCAACCACGGATTTCGGTATCCATGGAGGTATCCACTGTACTTTGGATTACAACTACCTGAATTGATTGACCTCAGAAGCTGGTAGACTCTCCATCTTTGAAGGTCTTTAAATAGAGGTTGGTTAGGCACCTTTCAGGAGTGCTTTAGGTGTGTAGTCCTACATGGCAGAAATAGCCCATGTGGTCCCTTCCAACCCTATGAAACTATCATAGAATCATAGAGCTGGAAGAGACCTCAAGGGTCATCCAGTCCAACCCTCTGCCATGCAGGAACACAGAACCAAACTACCACCGACAAATGGCTATCCAGCGTCTGTTTAAAGACCTCCAAAGAAGGAGAGTCTACACTCCAAGGCAGCCTTTTCCATTGTCGAATAGCTCTTACTGTCAGGAAATTCTTGCTCATGTTTAGGTGGAATCTTTTTTTCCTATAGTTTGAATCTACTGCTCCATGTCCTAGTCTCTGAAGTTATTACAAAGGGGGCATTCTCTTCCAGAAACTTGAGCGATGCAGTTAGGCAACCTCACTGAGCTTTGAAATGCCCAAGTGCCCTTTTAACTACGTTGCTTGGAAGAGTCAAGTGTTTATTGAATTTAGCCTGTTTCTCTGTGGGCATACCCAACTATTGCTTAATCCACCACTTTCTGATAGGATATGTCTAATCCATGAGTACTAGCAGACCAATTTGTTGCTGCCCACCCATACAGTTATTGTTGGATTGCCAGGAACAAAGCCCCCTGCCTGAATAGCCTCTTACATAGCAAAGTTAAGGAAAATGTAGGAATCATGATTTTTCCTTCTCCATCCAATTTCAACATCCATAAAGCACCCAGTGTGATCTGTGGTCTTCTGTAAAAGGATGGATTTCTCCTGATGAATTCTCTGTCTTGGCTAATAGGAGAAACAATCTGGCAAAAGCAGCCATAAAATTCTTTCACCACCTGTAGAAGTCCCAAAAGGGAGAAGCTGTCAATTATCTGCAAAAAAAGAAAAAGAGGAGGGGAAAGAAAAACAATGACAACTTACACATATCTTTAGAATTTGAAAACAAGGGTTGCAAAAGTTGCCCTCACCACACACCTCTTGAACATTTCCCAGGAAAAAATAGTGAGAGGCAGAATCACCAATTCCATCATCATACATATTTCTATTTTAAAAATTGAGCAATTGTTGAGCATCTGAGCCCAAACTGATTGGTTGGAGTCTGAGAAATACAATGATTTGCAAGGATCCAAACATTTAAAGCAACTCTTTATTCCCTGGGGATGGCCCACCTGATGGTCGTGTTCTTTTTCTGGATGGCTGGATGAAGGGTTTCCACAATGGCAAAAATGTTGGATCGAGGTGTATGGAAAGTGTCAAGCCATTTCTTGTCTGACCAGTCACAAAAACCTCCTACTAATCCTCACTACATGGGTAAGGATAATCCCACCAGTGGTGAAGAAAATATCTGGGCTACCAAGGAATGGACCCAGCTACTACTTCCAAAACTGCTACCAAATCAACATGTAGGTAACCACTAAATTGTGATCACCTGGGACGGAGTCACCAGGGCTCTTACTTGGCTAAAAAAGCAACGTCTAGCTATTTACACTCCATGATAGGGTTTTTTGGAGTAAGGGACAAACTGATAGGACCAACTCCAGCTTGATCTCCATTCCCGTCCCCCAAAAGAGTCAGTGAATGTACCCAAAGATGATCAGGGCAACTAAACATCCACCATTAGCAGGGGCAAAGGAAACACATGTGATAACCATCCAGGTATACACCCAATCCAATGGCAGTGCAGATAGGTGGTAAGAATGACAGGGAAACAAGAAAAGCCATCGGGGTATGTGAATATGCACATGCGTAGTGGGAACAACCCTCACTGCGGCCGCCACAGTCATGTGATCAAAAATAATCCAATACAACAAACAAATGCACATGGTAAACATGCCCACTTGCATCGATATGACTTCATGATGAGATAGCATTTAGCTTTCAAGACTGGCACAAGTTTGGATGAGAACATGAGTGTGTTGTGGTTTGGGGCAGGATGGCCAGACATCCTCCTTTTCCTGGACATGTCCTACATTTCAACCTTCTGTCTGGAAGGAATTCCGAAATGTCTTCTACTTTGATCGTGTTTGACATCCAATGTGGATCATTGTTTTAAACAGTTCCCACCCCTCACAAAACAGAAAACCAAGGACAAGGAAGGGTGATTTTAATAGTGGATAGGTTCATCATCAGTTGAGTGCATAATAAAATACAGTATTTATATTTACGTTAGCGTTTTTAGCTTTTGTTTTGCTGTGTCGTACATTTTTCTTGAGTGTCCTATGACATCTCATCACTCTGGGTATGAGATCGAACCAAGGAAGGGCTACTATGTACAGGAGCCAGGATACAGTCCTTGTGTAAATAACGGTTCTTTCTTTTTAAACCAGGGACTCTTTCACACAGGAGGAATTTCTCCCAAAATTCGAATGGAGCCAATGCGAATTCCTGTAAATTCGCTTGTTTAGCGAATTTACGGGAATCCCCATTGCATTCGGAGTAACGCTCAATTTCCCGAAAATGACCCCTCCTTGCCTGAAATTGCGTGAGAAGCTTTAATTCGCAATAACGTCAAACCCTATGATCGCATACGGATTGACCCTAGATTATACTTCCAATTCCCGACATCTGAAAGAGTTCCAGGCTTTGCCTTGACAACCTTTGAAGGAGAGGATTCACCACTTTTAGGGAACATCGTGACCCTAGTCCTTGATACATCACCAACTCTGGTTTCTGAGTTTCAAATTTTACTAGTTTGAACTGCAATCTCCAAAATCCCTAATGGCATGGCTATTAATGATGACTATGATGCAAAGGAGCACACACAGGAAAGAGAGTCCGTCTTGGTGCACATGGTTCCTAGAACCTAGGGCACAAAGTAATTTTTCCAAGCTGTTTTACCCTACATTCTGATGAGGATCTTTCTTCTTTCATAAGCTTTGGGGAGCAAAAATATGTGGACAGGGCACATTTCTACCTGCCTGCTCCCTTGGATATTCATTTGCTTTATCTATAGCATGACCAAATATGCCACGGCTTTTGGAGTACTGCAAATCTCTCCATTACTCCAACATAAGGAACTCATCTAGATAAGAGAAGCTGTTCTTTGGTTGACAGTAGATAAGTTAATTGGTGGACGTGCCCTTTTGAGATAAGAGAATCCCAGGTTTATGAGCGAACATGTGTTCTTAGGCTGTTGAGATGCTGCGTTTCAAACTATTTGACAATTCGAGGAACTTCTCAAGGCAGGAAATGCAGGAATCAGCATGAGGATTTTCTTCCAACCATCTTGGTTGAAGTGTGCATCCATATGAGCCAAAAAGGTTTATTTCCTGCAAGGCATGCTCATGTCTTTCACAGCTCATCTGCTCCAAAGGGAAGGAATTTCGTGGAAATCTTATGTTCATTTGTTTTTATTAGGAAAGAGGTCTGCATTACATTTGTTGGATCTTAACTTCTGGTTAGTCTTAAGTTGGACTGTTTTTCTATAAACATTTGTGGCACGGCTAAAATAGCCTTCTCTGTTGACAATTTTTTCAGCACTCCTCCTGAAATTGTTCACAATAAGGTTTATAGTTTTTTGTGGAGCTTTCGGGCTATGTGGTCATGTTCTAGAAGAGTTCCTCTCTGACCTTTCACCAGCATCTGTGGCTGGCATCTTCAGAGATCTTCTGAAGAGCAATGAAGTCAAGCTATAAGAAAAGAGATTCCGTCTAAACATGAGAAAGGACCTCTTGCCAGCAAGAGCCATTTGACAGTGGAACACACTCCCTCAAGAGGGTTCTGGCATCTCCTTCTTTGGAAATGCCAGAACATGGATGGCACCCATCTTCTGTGGGTGCTATGACTGTGTATTTCTGCATGGCAAAGGGTTGGACTGGATAGCCCTTGAGGTCTCTATGATTCTATAAACTCTCTCTCACACACGCGCATATACACTGGCAGATAGACTAGTCAAGGGAATATGGTAATTGCAGGGAAAGGGAGAGAGAAAGAGAACCTAAGAAACAGCACACGAGTCTCAAAATCAGAACGGAAATGGCCTTAAGCAAGACCGGGCCTCACGAAAGGAAGGGGGACAATGGCCTCTGCTGTTTCCACTTGCCAAAACAGCACCTGCTTACCAACAAGCCATGAATATTCAAGGTGAGAGTGAGACAGGAAGGCAGGTTGGTCCCCCCACCCACCCACCCGCCCCTCCTTCATCCCCATCTTACCAAACTGGTGGGAAATTGCTGGCTTGATCTGGCTACCAGATCTGCCTGCCACCCACAATGCACACCTGTGGAGTCTGGAAAGGATGGGAGGGATGGAGAACAAAGAGGCACCACATCCCTCCCGCCGCACCGCCGGTCCCCTTGGCCTAGCACCTGCCTTCCCAGTGGTATCAGCAGCCCCCCAGGCGGCACGTCCTGGCAGTCCCCAAAGGGCAAGGAGGTCTTCCTTGGGCTCCTGTGACATCCTTTCCTCCCTCCATCCTCTCGCAGCCCTTTCCCCAAAGGCCATCACTCATCAGCCTTTGATTATAACCACAAAGCCATCTTGGATGAGCCAGGGCAAAAGCTGGAGGAAAGAAGGCCACCGATGAAAGAGCTGTCAAGCGGGATTAAACAGGGGCTGCTTCCCCTCCTGCTGGACACACCAAGGGTGGCTGCTGGGGAGGGGGCTCTGGGAGAGGTTGCAAAGGCCTTGCAAGGCACAGGCCCTTCCCCAGATGGAAACGGCAGCTAAGCCTTTAGTGAGCAGCTTTGGAGATCTCCCAAGAGGCACATGCAGTCAGGGCACGTATGCCTTGGGCAGCCACAGGTGAGGGCAAAAGAAGCAAGCCTGGAGCCTCATTTTAAAACAAGCTGGAGTTCAGAGACAAAATTCAGTTTTTGTAACGCAGCTGGTAACGCATTGCAAAGAATATATAAGAGCCAATGTGGTGCAGTGGTTTGAGCATTGGACTGTGACTCTGGGCACCAGGGTCCAAAATACACTGCAGAAATCATCCAGTTTGAGACCGCTTTTAACTGCCCTAGCTCAATGTTAAGGAATTCTGGGAACTTTGTGAGATAGTCTTCTATGTCAGAGAGTTCAATGTCACAATAAACTACAGGATTCCCAGTTAAAGCAGTTCCCAGTTAAAGCAGTCACGAACTGGATTATTTCTCCAGTGTTTTGGACCCTGGTTGTAATAACTCAGTCCCTAGACTACTCAGAGGAGAAGGGAAAAGATTGTCTGGAAGCTGCAGCTCCTGGTAGTGGAGCTTTCTCTGAGGTTGCTGCCACACTGTAGAATTAATACAGTTTGACACCACTTTAACTGTCTTTGCCCATCCTATGGAGTTCTGACAAGCCAGAATTATCTGTTGTTGTTGTGCACCTTCAAGTCATTTCGAACTTATGGCAACCCTAAGGTGAACCTATCATGGTGTTTTCTTAGCCACAGTTGTTCAGAGGGGAGTTGTCATTGCCTTCCCTTGAGGCTGAGAGCTTGTGACTTGCCCAAGGTCACTCAGTGGGTGTCATGGCTGAGCTGGGAATTGAACCCTGTCCAACACTCAGACCACTACGCCATGCTGGCTCTCCCAGAACCCTCTGACGGAGAAGGCTAAATATCAAACAAAGCTACAAGTCCCAGAATTCCATAACCTTGAGGTGTGGCTGTTAAAGCGGTATCAAACTGCATGAATTCTGCAGCGTAGATGCAGTCTGAGTCTGAAGAGATGAAGGCTGGGGCAGCAGGGGATCTTGCTTCGCAGCCGGAGTTAACAGAGGCTGCAGAGGCTGAAGACAAGATGTCCCATCCTTTGCTGAGCAATGGGGAGAGAAATGCCGGTCCCAGCACCTACTAAGTAATAGATGCTAACCTGAATAAACACTAATTAGTAGCCCATGGGCCACTGAGGATTAACCTAAACTCAGTCTGGATGATGAAGTAGAAATAGGCAAAGATTTCCCATATCTTGGATTAATTTTTGATCAGAACAGTAGTTGCAGACAAGAAATCAGAAGAAGACTAGGGACTCTTCAGACGTCGGAAATTGGAAGTATAATTTAATGTCAATTCGAATGCAATCATGGGTTTTACGTTATTGCGAATTAAATCTTCGCACGCAATTTCGGGTAAGAGGGAAGCCACTCCGAATGCAATCATGGGTTTTACGTTATTGTGAATTAAAGCTTCGCACGCAATTTCGGGCAGGAGGGGGTTATTTTTGGGTAATGGGAAGTAATTTCGAATGCCTTCCGAACGGAGCAGGGGTTCATGTAAATTCGCTTAACTAGCGAATTTACATGAATCCGCATTGGCTCCATTCGGAGTTGGGAGAAATTCCTCCCGTTTGAAAGAGTCCTAGTTCTGGGAAATTCAGCTTTGAAAGAACTAGACAAGAATATAAAAAGCAAAGATATAACACTGAACACTAAAGTAAGAATTGTCCAAACCATTGTATTTCCTATCACCAGATATGGCTGCAAAAGCTTGACAGAGAACAGTGGGAGAGAGGCTTAAATCCCACCTAGCTTACTGCCACAGTGGTGTGGCAATAAATCTTGAAATGCAGGCACTCATCTTAGCGGTCCCTGTGGCTAAGGCCCAAAGGGGAAATGCAGGCAGCTGTGTTGATCCATCCCAACAAACCAGTGTTTTGCTTCTCTGCCACTTTGCTTCTCCACCAGGAGCAGGTCTCTTGTAATGCTAATGGAGCATATCAGACTGTTCAAGAATAAATCAGTGGCCGCTAGCGTGATGCCGCATGCCACTCCACACAGCGCATGGCATCATGGCACTCCGCTGGTGCTGTGTGCCAAAGGAGCATGGAAATTTTATTTATTTATTTATTTATTTACAGTATTTCTAACCCACTCTTCTCAACCCCCGAGGGGGGAATCAGAGTGGCTTACAAGGCAAACATTAGATGCTGGCAATCATTAGATGCCAGCGGCTATGGCATCCTTTCTGGGGCTCAAAAAGGAGAGATCGGATCAGGGCCGTGGCATGTAGTTGTTGAGCCCCTGTGTTGCACTGTTGAACAGCTCTTACCCTCAGGAGGTTCTTCCTCATGTTTAGGTGGAATCTCTTTTCCTGTAGTTTGAATCCGTTGCTCCAGGAGCAGCAGAAAACACTGTTGAAAGCTCTTTTTTTTTTTTCCCCTGCTGCACCATAAACTGGATTGGTTTAATCTGCAATCACCTATATTGAGTTCCAAGGGAATCATAGAGTTGGAAGAGACCACAAGGGCCATCCAGTCCAACCCTCTGCCATGCAGGAACTCCAAATCAAAACATACCCAACAGATGGCCATCCAGCCTCTGCTTAAAGACCTCCAAAGAAGGAGACTCCACCACTCTCCAAGGGAGTGTGTTCCACTGTCAAACAGCCCTTACTGTCAGGAAGTTCCTCCTAATGTTGAGGTGGAATCTCTTTTCCTGTAACTTGCATCCATTGTTCTGGGTCCTAGTCTCTAGAGCAGCAGAAAACAAGCTTGCTCCCTCCTCAATATGACACCCCTTCAAATATTTAAACAGGGCTATCATATCACCTCTTAGCCTTCTCTTCTCCAGGCTAAACATTCCCAGCTCCTTAAGTCGTTCCTCATAGGGCATGGTTTCCAGACCCTTAACCATTTTAGTTGCCCTCCTTTGGACCTGCTCCAAGTTTCTTGTTTAAAAAAACCCAACAACACCAAGATTGTTCAATATAGTGGGTCTATTTCTTCTCGTTCCATAACAGCCACTACAAATACTTTTAGTGTTATTTCCTATTTGGAAGTGGTGATTAGGAGATATAAAAGAGAGATAAAAGAATGCAGTATACTTGAAATATAAAGTTCATGCATATAGCTGTGCCCTAAAGTTGAGACATATCTGATTTCCTATGTTGTGGGGTAACTTTTAGACATGGGTCTGGAGATGTACCTCAAGCAACTTTTATATACACTATATTTTTAAGACACCGTGTACAAATGAATAATCATCATAATGTGGAAGTTAAGGTGTTGCACCAGGATTGGGGAGACTCAGGAGTTTATCATACAATGGAATTTGGGGTTATAATGCAATGGCAATCCGAACGCAATCATGGGGTTTCATGTAATTGCGTATGAGTGTATCTCACGCAATTTCGGGCAATGAGGGGTCATTTTTGGGAAATGGGAAGTCATTCTGAACACATTCCAAACACAATTAGATTTCACGTAAATTTGCTAAACTAGCAAATTTACATGAATTAGAATTGGTTCAATTCGAAATTGGGAGAAATTCCTCCCGTGTGATAAACTCCACTGTTTCAAACCTGCTTTGGGTCATTAAGATCACTGGACGACTGTAGACCACTCATCCTAAGCTACCCTAGGAGGATAATGTGCACCCTAACTGCTTGAAGGAAAGGCAGAATATAAATGTCATAAACACATAAAGAACATCGTAGGGACAAAAATGTGGATTTGATTTACTAAGGGGTGTGAGCTACGAATTCCAGACTGTCTCTGGTAAACGGAGGGCACTTGGAGCATGCAAAACTGTTGCCACTGCATTTCCATTGTTCCTTCACAATTCATCTGGACTTAATTAGAGCTGGAGAATGCCACTTTTTCTAAGGAATTACAGCTCCCAGTATCCCTCAGCCAATGTGGCCATTGGAAATTTTTCAGAGTTCCAACTTATATTGGGGTAGAGGAAGTGAAACACCTAATAGAAGGAATGTAGAGAAGAGACAACGGCTGATGCTGCATTGCAGAACGGATGCAGTTTGACACTGCTTTAACTGCCATGGCTTAATTCTATGAAATTCTGGGATTTGTAGTTTGGTGTGGCACCAGTGCTCTATGACAGAGAAGTCTAAATATCTCCCAAATTTGCAAATCCCAAAATTCCATAACATTGACCCATGGCAATTTAAGCAGGATCAAACTGCATTAATTCTGCAGTGTAGATGCAGCCAATGTCTCAGGATGCTGAAAAAGATTATTCTTGCCATTAGCCCGATGTGTTTTGTCTTCTTCAGTGGTTGATAAAAGGAAGAAAAGGAAGAATACATAGGCAAAAATATATATAACAGGAGACAAAGTTACAATGTGCAATAGCAGCTGTGTACAAGATGCATGTAAAATGTCTCCGTTTTAAAACACGTATTAAGCTAATATACAAGCACAAAATATTATTTACAGTACAACATTAAGTACACGTTCAAGATAACGTAGTTTGTGGATCATAATTTTAAAACATACACCTGAAAACAATTTTCAGCTTGTAGCACTCCATACGTGATGTATACCACCAGGAGTTACTGCAGCAAATTAAATATAGGAAAACCTCCGGAAACTTTAAAATCTGCATAGGGTAACATTTTAGCAAAATCAGGAACAGAAGATCAGGTGCTCCTTTGGTTGACCATTTTCTGGGACATAACTACTCATTTGAAGATGCACATTTTGAGAAACCTTTTTCCAAAATGAAGGGCCCAGCTTAAAAAAATAAATGGATTGGATATTGAGTCTTTAAATATTTGTCCCATGGTCTAAATGTAGATGTCCATTTATTCTAAAACTTGAATTTTCACATATACTCCAACTTCCCATTCTTCTGTAGAATTACTATGATAAGCATGTCTTCAGTACACACTGGAAAAAACGGAACAGTGTAATGATCTGCCTTCTACTTCTCCAAGGCCTGAGCTTTGGAAACAATCATTTTGGAATCCCAGCAGGTGGTTTTAAAGTCGCGCTGTAAAAAATATTTAGTACTTGAATAAGTTTATTTAGTACTCACTAAAGTCAAGAAATTTGAAAAATAAAACATGGCCCACAGGCTGGAAGGCTGGAAATGCTCAGTATATATTCCAAGTATATATTTCTTTTATCATTTATCAGTCCCCAAAAAAGGTCATTATAAGGCAAAGTACATTGGGCTAATTGCAAGTCTGTAGAGAGATCTTGTAGCACCTTTGAGACTAAAGGAGTTTATCACACGGGGTTTTTCCTGTGCAGAAACGGGATTTAAAACAGGGAAATCCCACAAAAGTGGGATCATTTTCACACTACGTCATGTATTAATATGTACAGAAAGTGGGAAAGATCTGCAAAAGCAGGATCATTTTCACACGACACAATGGGCATTGAGCATTAACGGGAAAATAAACTGCACAGAAAGTGGCCAAAAGCAGCCATTTTTTACTTTCGGGAGAATCCCAAAAGTAAAAAAATGGCTGCTTTTGGCCACTTTCTGTGCAGTTTATTTTCCTGTTAATGCTCACTGTCCCTCATGAATGTGAAAATGATCCAATTTTTGCAGGAATTTTTCCTTGATTTAAAACTCATTTTTGTATGGGATTTAGGCACTTAGCCTCCCGTGTGATAAACTCATAAACTGAAAGAGAGAAGTTGGCAGCGTGAGCGTTCATAGACTTCGCTCTACTTCCTCAGATGCTTTTAAAATGATGTTTTCAGCAACCTGAGATTTGTCTCTCTTATATCCCCTCCAACCTATATTGAGACACACTGGATCGTCATGCTAAGCCTTTTCCTTAAAGGGTCGGTCTGTCTCTCTCTTTCGCACACACACAAACAAGACATTTCAGCTTCAGTGAGCTGGAGAGAAATGGAAGGTCATGGCAGACTCAACTGGGAAGTGCTCAAGAGTCAGCAACACTCCGGTTCCTCTGCGCAGAGAAAGGACTTACACCCTGGGAGGGAAAGAAGTGACACTTCCCAGCTTGGCATGCCCTATTCCCTCTCACAAGTCAATGCCCCCTGCTTGGAAAAAGGCAAGAACAAAGAAGAAGAAAAATGCCAGTATTAAAACATCCCTTCTTCATCGGTTGCCACTGGTTTTCTTCCCAACCCTCTGGCCACCAACACGCACGACGAAACAAAAAGGGCCGCGCTGTGGCCCAACTCGGGTGCCTTTCTCCACCCCTCGCTCCATCTTTTTCAGCATCCAGACAACAACTCGCAGGCCCAACGCCCCCCACTACCCCACCCCACAAAACACCACCCTAAGAACACAGAGAAAAGTGATCACATTCACCACCCACACTCTCAATGGCCCGCTCCAGTTTCTCACAGCACCCTCCTTTTTCTACCATTCGTCACAGCCGGACTCACAAAAGATGGGGAGAGAAAGAAACAAGGGGATAGGAAAAGGAAGGAAGAAGAGGGAATGGGGGGCAGAAAGGAGGTGGGGAGGAGGAGGAAGGGGTGAAAAGAAATGGGCTTGTCATTTGGGGGGGGGGGGGAGGAGAGGAAATAAATAAATAAACTGGCCAGCAGCTACCTAATAGGATTTGGGGAGGGTCGTTTGGGAAGACAAGTCCCAACCAAGGCTGAATTTTAAGCGACCACCACACAATTGGCCTCATTTTTGTATGTGAAGAGAGGAAGCTGTGTCCTCCAAACGGCCTGATGTTTATTCATTAGGTAGCCCTGCTCACTCTGCTCTGGGCCCATTGTCTTCAGTGACTGATCACAGTGGCCTCTCTGTGGAAGACATCTGCTGAGCTTCATGAATCGCTACGGGGGTAATAAATGAAGATGTGAAAGAAGCCAGAGGCAGGCAGGCAGGCAAGCAGGCAGCAGGTGGAATTTGCCTGATGGGGAGAACTGAGTCAACTGAGTCCTTCCTTCCTTCCTTCCTTCCTTCCTTCCTTCCAATGGTCCTTTCGTGTTTGGTGCTAAGGACCTTAGCAGATGTTGGAAATTGGAAGTATAATCCAATGGCAATCCGAACGCAGTCATGGGGTTTCATGTTATTGTGAATTAAAGTATCTCACTCAATTTTGGGCAAAAGGCAAGTCATTCCGAACGCAATCATGGGTTTTATGTTATTGCGAATTAAAGCATCTCAAGCAATTTCAGGCAATGGGCAGTCATTTTCGGGTAATGAGAACTCATTCTGAATGCAATAGGAATTCACATGAATTCGCTAATCTAGTGAATTCACATGAATTCGAATTGGCTCCAATTGGCTCCATTTGGAATAAAGAGAAATTCCTCCCATCTGATAAACTCCTAAGTGACATTGCATTAAATTCTGAAGGCCAAAGGCATGACCTTCACAAGTTTATAATTACTGTGGTGCAACGATGTATTCATGACTTTTATTCCAAGTCTTAAGTCAAGTTTCAAGTCTCAGTTTGAGTCTCACATCCTTGTAAGATGCTTTCAAGTCATGTCTCAAGTCTGAGAGCCAACTGATAATGGGGAAAAGGAGGTGGGGTGCTTTTCTCCGATGGGAACAGCAAATGCATTAAGCAATGAGCTTGAGGTCTGCTTGGCAGTCTGTCCTTGCTGTACATCAGAGGAGCCTTCTAACACTGTTCAAACGCTTTAGAAGGATCCTTCCACCTTAAGCCTGTTGCCTAACGCATTTGCTGTTCACCTCCGAAAAACATGCCTCATGCTTTAGAGGTGTGTCTTGCCAGCTTCTCAAAGTGAATGATGCTAGCAAGTCAATTACTAAAAAATATGTAAGTCCTATATCGAATCAGGTCAATGCATCATTTATTGTGCAAGTCAAGTCATTGACATGACTTGAGTCTGACTTGAGTCTGAGTCAGTTTACTCAAGTCTACATAACTGCTGTGGAAAAGGAAGAACTAATGTACTTCCTTTCTAGGCCCAAAAGCAAGGATCTTCTGTTTCATTATGTGACCATCTCATAGTTCAGAGGAGGGAGGACTTCCAGTTGTCTGGTCTTTCTCCAGCCTGTTTTCTCTTTGGGTTTCTGGGGAGAAAGGGAGATAACAGTAGTGCTCCTGCTTCACTTTTCCTTGCCGAACTACTGCTAAGATTCCTTAAGAAGAAGATCATGATCATGATATAGTAGAAGGCACTGGTCTTGAATTTTAATGGATGGGAAAAAGAGAGAGGACTCTCTTGAGGAACTACTATAAAAAAACCTGGAAGAAAAAAGAGGATTCCAGGAAAAAACGAAGTGTTGTGTATCTCTTTGGGGATATTAGGTACAGACTTGCACAGGACTGCCTGCCCTTCTGTTTCTAAATGTAATAAAGAAAGAAATATGGTAGAGCCAACTCTGATTCATCTGAAGATCCCCCACAAAATCCATGAGATTTCCCATTTTCTGTGCATGGGTGAGACAATGAGCATCTTCCTTCCCACTCAAAGTTTGTAAAACTTGAACAAGATCTCTCCGCATGAGACTTACTATTTGTCCTTTAATACCATAGACGTGGCTGGTCAATCAAATAACACAACCCACTGCATTTCATCTGTAAATGTCCACACAAGTCAGCAGCAAAGGTAGCATGTATCCCCATCCCACCCCACCCCTCAAAAAACCCTGACAAATGCAAATACTTTTGCAAAAGGAAACCACATTGGCAAGATGAAAAATATTAGCATTTCTCATTTTCATGGGTGAGAACCAGGCAAGTGAGGATTTACTTCTCTAAACTATATCTCCATCAGGCAAGGCCCTTGCGTCTGCTGGATGCAAATAACTTTCATTTATTTGGGAGACTTCCGTTTCATGATTATGTTCAATGCCAGCCTGAAGATGCTCAACTAATTCCTGGAGCTGTTGGGAGAAAGAGGTTTAAAAAGAACCATTTAAATGGTGCCATGGTATTGGGCACCAAATTATCCATCCATCCATCCTCTCCACACTTTTCATTCTGATCAGAGAAACCAGCAAGTCTTGAGAAGTGGTGCTAAAACCATCTTATACTCAGCCTGGTCCCTCTGCTTTAAGTCATAGCATCATAGAATTGGAAGAATTGGCATCCAGTTCAACCCTCTGCCATGCAGGAATACACAATCAAAGCACTCCCGACAGATGCCAATCCAGCCTCTGTTGAAAGTCAATAGTGACTTTCTGAGTAAACACATATATAGCATTGTGCGGTTATATAATTGTTAGAAACAAGTTTGTGAATATCCTGGAATTGCAAATATGCAATTAGTAAGGACATAAAATTCCTCAAAGTGGATCAGGACTGGAATTTGGTGCAAATAATTCCATTTCTTCTCTCCAATGAATGCAAATATAAAGAGACCTCCCTACAAGTTGAGCTATGCCAATTTTTCCGCTTCCAGAGACCAAGTTAAAACTTTTATTCTCCTAGGCTTTTAATGGCCTAGGCTTTTATTGGAGTTCAATTTTACTTGCTGCATTTCTTCTTTTTATATCATTAGTTGTGGTTTTCTCTCTTGGTGTTTTGATGTTTTAACTACGTTATATTGTAATTTGGGGTTCTTCAAAACATTGTTTCAACATTTTAACCTCTTTGGAGATTAAAAGAGTTGAAAGACAAGTGAGAAAGTGAGATGATTGAGATTATTAATTCTCTCGCTATAGCATGTGATTTGTTTTGTTTCTCCTAAGGGGATTTCTCTGTGAGAGAGAGGAGCAGACAGCTACTAGATTTCCAAGCAATTTGACACAAGAACCTCCTCTTGGTAGAAAACCAAATGTCTTTGCCAATTGCTCAGCCATGAAGAAGATTGGAGCACCGGCTGGAAGCAGTCCCAGTTTGCGACAGTCAAGGAAAGGAAGAATTGTGCAGACTGCGCATAGCATCAACCTTCTGAAATCCTGCTGACTTGGTGCTCTCACGTTTCCTCTTTTAGGGTATAATGACTTGAATCTTCTGCCTCGGTTCACTCAAGCTCACAGTTGGCATGGTCACAGCTAACTGCCTAGGCTGGCAGCTATATCTGTGCCATCTGCGGGATTGACTCCTCCCAGCTATGGCCATCCAGGAGAGTTTTTGAAGGGAACCTGGGATAAGAACATGTGTTTGCAGATTAGAGCATTGCGTCAGTCAGTGCGAAGGAACCCAGCTTGCCAACAGATGGTGCAGGCTGCAGGTGATGGAGAGAAGCTATATAAATTACAGCCATGATCATGCGGCTATCTTAGAAGTGGCTCTGAAGCTTCCTGAAAAGCTGTTTGGTCTTTAAAAGAACTATGTAGATTTAAGATTCTATTCAGGGGTGGATGGTAGGCTAAATATCATGTACTGCGGAAGAATCTTGCACATGTTGAATGGGGCAAATAGATCGGATATGGCTTGCTTTCCTCTGTCTCAGCTATGCTACATGTGGCAAGAGTGTTCCAGACTGAAAGGCTTTCCAAACAGACATACAAGGATCAGAGGTTAAATACCCTAAATGCACCAGGCCCTGTCTGATCTTGGAAGCTAAGGAGGATGAGCCCTGGTTAGTACTTGGATGGGAGACCACCAATGGATACCAGGTGCTGTCGGCTATAATTCAGAGGAAAGAACTGGCAAACCACCTCTGGATATTCCTTGCTTAAGAAAACCCTATGAAATTCATGGGGTTGCTATACTGCCCAGGCAATAGGCAGCCCATATCCAACCCATGATTCTCCAGCAGATTTTTAACAAATGGGTTGCAAAGCTACCAGAGAAGCCTGGTAGCTTTTGGATACCTAAAAGGCAGTGCAATAAGATCTGTTCCAGATGGTTAGAACCCGTGTCTATCCTGGCATGGATTTCCCATGTGATCATCTCCAAAAAAGAAAAATACATACAGTGCACCCATGCCATATGCGAGCATACGCTGAAGCTGTGCGACAATGAAACAAATGGTGCACGTGCCCACACTGCGTGCACACGTCCCATTGTTTGCAATGGGCCGCGAGCATACACAGCATTCCCTTTACGCGGGGGAATCTGGAACTGATCCCTTGCGTAAGGGAAGGTCCCACTGTATATACACACTATTAAAAACAGCACTTCTCCCTTATTCTTCCCGAGAACCAGAGAAGCGGGTCCAATGAACTGAGATCTGAGAACCCTACACTCATCCAAACACATATACACCAAAAAAAATCACCCTGACTTGAGCGCAACAGTTAGAGACAGATGCTGGCGAAACATCAGGAATGAACTGTTCTAGAACCTGGCCACATAGCCAGAAAAACCCACACAAAAAAACTATGGACGCTGGCCATAAAAGCCTTCGACTTGAAACTTTTTAAAAAACCAAGAACTTCCCAACTGCACCAGTGGAATTCCTTTCCCCGCTTTCTGTAACTGCTGCAGGGAAAGGAGATTCTGGAGAGGTCACATCTGAGGGGGGAAAGCAGATGAAAATTTCCCTCTCCATTTGCTGTGGGCCGAATGTCGACACCCCCACTCATCCTTACTTTTGAGTAAAAACATATAGGGACTCAGAACACTTTGTATTTAACATGACATGTGGTTTGACCCTTCGAAACCTAGCAAGGGCTCGCATCCAACCCAGAAAGCAACATTCTGTTTTAATTTTCTCCATCGGACAGACATTCATCACCTCTGAGCAATTTCTGTGCAAGCGGAATCTCAGGCTTTTCCTCTCTCAAGTTAAACCACATTTTTTGCAGCGGGGCAGAAGCAAAACTTTGCTAGGCCTTTGCTAGGTTTGCAGCAAGTCCGCATACCCATCTTTTCTCCTGAGGTTGTAATCATTTTCTGCTGTTAAGAGTCCAGAGCATGATTATCCTTGACTCGGCTTGGATGCAGAGGGAGTCACTGGCCTGTCTGTTTTCTTTCAGACGTGCATACGCATGCACACCACCCAAAAAGCTGCAAGGCAGAGTGTGAGCCTCCCACCTGGCAACCTTGTCTGGTCAAAATCAAAACCATTTTCAGGGTGAGGAGTGGGGGGGGGGGGAAGTGTTGCAGAAGCAGCCAGTGTTTTAAGAAAGGCCATTGTAGGTGTGTGTGTGTGGTGCGTGTGCCTTTGTGGGTGTGTGCGTGTGCATAAACTTTCCACACTTGTCTGCATGAAAACAAAGAAACTTAACAAAGACCGGAGTTGCATCCTGCAGCAGATAAATGAAATCCACCCAGACAGAGTCCTGGGACTGGACCTGGTTTAATTCTGCATTGAACCTTGAAGGGTTATGCAGCACTGTGCTCCCTCACTCTCTTTCTCAGTCCCCTCGGGCAGGAAATCCAGAAAGGTGTCAAAGCAGGAACTGATCGTGCTTGAATAATAAGCACTGAAGCTTGTGGGTCTGTGGACAATCCCAGGTGTTTGCATTCCTGAGAAGGAACTTTCCCCCATCTCTGTTTTGGGTGGCCACAATTCTCACCGGGTAGCCGGATGCAGACTGGAGACTGCAGTCAAGAAATCAGAAGAAGAGTAGGGGGTCATTCAGACATTTATTTATTTTTTAGCACAATGATGCAAAAAAAAATTTCTGCTGCACCAGAGACTAGAACATGGAACAATGGATGCAATCTACAAAAGAGATTCCACCTTAACATTAGAAGGAACTTCCTAAGAGTAAGAGCTGTTAGATAGAGGAACACACTCCTTCGGAGGGTGGTGGAGCCTCCTTCTTTGGAAGTCTTTAAACAGAAGCTGGATGGCCATCTGTTGGGGATGCTTTGATCATGAGTTCCTGCATGGCAGGGGGTTGGACTGGATGGCCCTTGTGGTCTCTTACAACTCTAGGATTCTATGATCTCGTGTATTGTGGGTTTATTGTTCATGCTATTTTCTCATTGGAACCACATCTCTGTTGCTCATATGTGCTCGCCAGCTTTGCGCTTCACACCCATGGGTGTCAGCAACCCCTGGGAGAAACTGTCTGCTGCGAGGCATCACGAGGCAGCGGAGGCAATGGAGATTATCAGACAAGGAAAAGAAATGGGAGGAAAAGGAATGTTCCCAAAATAATCATGTGAGTGCACTGAAAATTTTCAGATGGCCTCACACTCATCCAGTATTTTCCCATGCACACGCTGGAATGCTCCAGCAACTTCTCATCCATGTGGAAGTTTAGCGAATTTACATGAATTCCAATTGTATTCAGAATGTGTTCAGAATGACTTCTCATTACCCGAAAATGACCCCCCCATTGCCCGAAATTGCGTGAGATGCTTTAATTCGCAATAACGTAAAACCCATGATTAAGTTCGGAATGACTTCCCTTTTGCCCAAAATTGTGTGAGATACTTTAATTCACAATAACGTGAAACCTCATGATTGCGTTCGGATTGCCATTGCATTATACAGTAGAATCTTGACTATCCAACCTTCGGTTATCCAACATTCCGGATTATCCAATGTCGTGGTTGCTGTGATTTCTTTAAATTTTCTGTGATTTCTTTAAATTTTCAGAGGACTGAACTGTTTATACTGTACATCACAATGTTTATCAGTGATTTATTTACATTTATTTCTACTGTTATTGCAATAAAACTTCAATATATTTGCAATTCATAGTGATTTCAAGGCTTTTCTTGGAACTTCCGGATTATCCAACATTTTCGGTTATCCAACTATCAGCTGGTCCAGTTTATATCAGATAATTGAGACTCTACTGTACTTCCAATTTCCAGCATCTGGTAAGGTCCATAGACTCTAGTCTACTAAAGCTCATACTACTAGTTTCTTTCAGTTAGTCTCAGGGGTGCTACAAGGTCCTTTTATTATCAGAACATGTTCTTCTCAGAAGCATCTGGCAAGCCTTAATTAGAATGTAACCATGTTACATCCCACATTGTGAAGTTTCAACTCTCCTTTTGCAAATCAAAATCTTCTAAAAGGGAGAAGAGCAATTCATACCGAATTTATTGCTTAGCCAAATTGTAACCTTCTTCCTAGCACCTTTCAACGTGACATGAAAAGATCCCTCAGAAATATAGATTAAGGGCATCAGAGGAGCCAAGTATGTCCATCATATCATTACCATTCACAAGCATCTCTATTGTAAACGAAATCTGGTCACGCCTTCATATTGGACTTGGTGCAAAACGGAGATTTTAGTAAAACAATATATAATATTGATCCAATAATTTGGGGAGAAATGGTTTTGTGACAGATACGCCAGGAATGTTTTGTCTGATTCTTCTGCAAATTTAGTTGGAAATAGAATAGGCCCTTGATATCTGCTGGGGTTTAGTTCGAGGACCGCCATCACCACCACCCCAACAGTTAACAAAATCCATGTATGTTTAAGTCCCATTGATTACAATGGCATTGTATTATGGTACCCCTTATATAAAATGGCAAAATCATACAATCATACAATCATAGAGTTGGAAGAGACCACAAGGCCATCCAGTCCAACCCCCCGCCATGCAGGAAATCATAAGTCTTGCTTTTAGGAATTTATATACTCGAGCTGTGGATGGTTAAATCTGTGGATAAACCATCCATGAATAAGGATGGTCGACTGTATCCTCAGTGATGCTAACCTCTGATCCCCTATGTACAGGATTTCACTATTATGGCTGGTCCCTACCTCATTCCCCAAGAAATATTGCTATTTTACATCCTTGGGTATACATTCAAATAAAGCATATTTGGGATTTGCAAAACATTTTGTTAAAACAATCAAATTTAATCCAAGTGCCTTTCAAGGAAACTGAGGAGTTTGGACCCAAAATCACTACCTTCCAGTCAACTTACTTGGGGTTTAGATTATAATGGAAATTTATTCCCTATTTGCACTCAATTTGATATTTCCAGATAAAGGGTCAAGCGAGGGAACTCTTCTGGAGATACTGGAGGACAGATTTTTTTTACAATTACTTTTTGAACTACAATTCAGTATGGTAACTGCTTCTGTGGATTTGCGGGTTTTACGAGTTATAGTTTGAAAATCATCTTTTCCTGGTTCTTCCTGAGTCTGTTGATCATGACTGACAACACTGGAGTATAAGGATTTACATTCAGTAGCAATAGCAATGGAGTTTATCAGAAGGGAGGAATTTCTCTTTATTTCAAATGGAGCCAAATGGAGCCAATTCGAATTCATGTGAATTTGCTAGTTTAGCGAATTTACGTGAATTCCAATTGCATTCGGAATGCGTTCAGAATGACTTCCCATTTCCCAAAAATGACCGCTCATTGCCCGAAATTGCGTGAGATGCTTTACTACGAAATAACGTAAAACCCATGATTGTGTTTGGAATTACTTCCCTTTTGCCTGAAATTGCGTGAGATACTTTAATATGCAATAATGTGAAACCAAATGATTGCGTTCGGATTACCATTGGATTACACTTCCAATTTCCATCATCTGATAAACTCCTTTGAAAAGGTTTAGGGAACGGGGGAAATGTTCAATTCTGGGGAGCTTGGATAGCTGTTGCCACACTGATCTATGTGGAGAAATAGGACATTCCAGTTCCTATTGCTCCCACTGCAAAAGCAAAAAATTGAAAATGTTTTGCAAAACCTGAAAATGCTTTACAAAAGTTTTTCAAAGATAAATAAAACCTTGCCTCATTTCAAACATGGGCAAGATTTAACTTCAGCACAAATCTGAAAGCCGTGTCTTAATAATGCAAAAAAAAAAAAAAAGAGTTTGGGACAAGAAAACAGGATGTTGCCATTTTTAATCAGAGCTTGATGACATACATCCCAACTTTTTAATAATGGAGCAGGCACTTCAAGTTTCTGTTTGTTTCTTTGTTTGGCGTTTTACGGAACTCTTACTCACCAGGCTCTCATAAACAGATGGAAAGTTCTGCCAAGGTAGCATAAATGGGGATTGGAGGGGGGGATCCTTTCACCCAAAGAGTCTCAAAACAACTTGCGCCTCGACCAGTGACTAGGTACGCAATTCGTGCAGGTAGCAGAAAGGGCATAGCAGGCACAGAGTTCCCAGAGCCCTGTCTGTTAGCCTGCGAAGTGAACTCAGTCCTCCCCAGCTGGTCCCTGCTGTCATCTCATGCAATCATCCCTGGTCAATACAGTATGTGGGAAAAGAGCTTTCTGGGCACCTGAAATGACTCGCTGACAAGAGAGAAAGAAAAACACTAAACTTCAGGCACATTCTTTTCCAGTGACAGGCAGCTGGCTTTCTTTTGTCATTGTTCCTTGATGCACTGCAGAAGCAAGGGAATGTATTCGGAGACCAATGTCAGTGTGTAACTCACTTATTTTCTAGGGGCACCATATTACAGTCACCTGCTGTGGGATCACCTTTATTTATTTATCTATTTATTTATTTATTTGTAAAAATAATATTTATTACATTTTCACATAGACATGATACTTATTATTCCCCATTATTCCCACATTATTCCCCATAACCCTTCTTTAAGCTTAATTTCTGTATCCAATTGCAGATTTCTCTTAGGACCTTATCACGTACACTTTTGCCTCCAATCCGGGCACGGGCAGCGGGCACGCATGGCCAAGTGAAATCGCATTTTATCGCATGCCGCGCTATCCTCAAGGCGGCCCCATACCATCATCCAGCCCCATGCCATCCCAGATCAGGGCTCAGGTGCATTAATTTTGAAAGGCAAAAGCTTTCCGGCAAAGCAAAATCACATGGCTGAGCCCTGATCAAGAACAGCTTCAGGCCAGGTGATGGCATGGGGCCACCTGGAAGACAGTGCGACATGTGATAAAATGTGTTTTCATTCAGCCACACACATCTCCTGTCCATGCCCAGATCGGGGCAAAAATGTGTGCAATAAGATCCTTAGTCTTGATTCTTTGTTCCTAAAATGTCTTTTATTTTTAAAAAATTACTACTTTTCAATTAATATATACATATTTCTTATCCATCTTAAAGACTCAGGGTCAAAAGTGTTTTATAACAGTTATATACAATTGTTCTATCACGAAACTTCTATCTCTATACGCCATCTTTCTTTACAATATTGCAACGCTAATCCTCATTCTATTGTTTGAGCGGCCTTTCATTCAGCATAGCTGTAAGTCTATCCGTTTCTAGCATATTTTATCTAAGCAGTCTTCTATTGTTAGTATTTCGGGGCTTTTCCATTTTTCTGGCAAAAAAGATCCTTGCTGCTTACACTACATATAATAAACACTTTAGATGTTTCCTTACTATCTTGTCCTGCACAATATTTAACAGCCTTTAAACCATTCCTTACCTGGCACTCCAATGCATTCCTTCCCATAAAACAGAGCTTAGTGGGGAAAATACTTTATGGACTACAGTTTCCAGAGCCAGATGTGCACAGGAGCAGTCCAGAGTACCTTGGCCCCGAAGCTGCCCTGACAACTCTCTGTTGCCTTGGGCCCTTCGCTGCTATGCTGGGCATCGCATTGGTGGTGGCACCACTACAGCTGGCATGAGTCACTCACTCTGAGGTCAGAACAAGGCATCCAGTGTCAATCGCATAGAACCATAGAATCATAGAGTTGGAAGAGACCACAAGGGCCATCCAGTCCAACCCCCTGCCATGCAGGAACTCCCAACCAAAGCATACCCAACAGATGGCCATCCAGCCTCTGCTTAAAGACCTCTAAGGAAGGAGACTCCACTACACTCCGAGGGAGTATGTTCCACTGACGAACAGCCCTTACTGTCAGGAAGTTGGGTGCCTTGTTGTGACCTCAGAGCGAGTGACTTGTGACAGTGGCAGTGCCGGCTGGCACAGTGAGATGCATTGTTGACAGCTCCCTGGAATCCAATGGAGGGCTCCAGTTCTTCAGAGAAGATCTGGAGCAAAACTTGATTTATTTTAAACCATTATAACAGGGGGTATACTTTGGGTTTGGTGCTGATCTTTCGCACCAGAACTGGGAATGGGGCCCTGAAACATCCAGACTGCTCACTGGAATGTCTTATTTGGCCCATGTGGACAATTCCCAGAATACGTTGACTACCATGTTCAATCAACATGGTCCCCGATGTAGTTCCAAGGCCTTATCGGAAGCATAATTGGTCGCTCCATCCATAATACTAAACTCTCTAAGCATTACTTCCAAAACATGTTAGAAGGTTTCTACCATGTAAGCATAATTTATATCTGTATTTCTGAAGTTGTGTTCTTACTAGAAAATGTATAATGTTCATCTGGATACCCAAAGTTGACTTTCTAGAGAATATCAACCAATTCCATCTATAGTAGGCAGAAAACTTACCTTGTCTTGTTCTATCTCCTCCCCACTACTTCAAGCTTTTCTTTATTAAAGAGATGACATATTCTGCATATCCTTTTACTGGCTAGTCTCCTTTGGCAATGGAAGTGTCCCTATTAATAATTTCCTCGCTTTCTAAGACAATGCTGGGTACACACAACATGCGGTCACTATTAATTTCCAGCCATTTCCTATCTTCTGTGAAAATTCACCATTTCTGAGCCTGTCATATTGCCGAAAAATTCATGAGGGTTTGCAGTCTCTAGCATTTTGGGCCTAGAGTTTCAGAATTTGATCATCCCAACTAGAGTAGGGTCAATTATTAAATGCCACATCAAAACACCGATTAATCTGATTGTTTCCATGTGTCTAATCTAGCCGGGACTAAAAATAGGTTATAGGCTACTGAATCTAAATTAATTTATTTAAAAGGTGGTTCTGGAGAGGAGTGCTACGGAGACCATAGACTGATAAAAAGCCAAATGAATGGGTCTTAGAGTGAACCAAGGCTGAACTAGAATATCACGAGAAAGCGACTCATTAGAAAAAATTATAATACTTGGTAAAGTGAAGGCAAGTAAGTGCCTGAAGGTGGGTTGATGCAACCAAGGATCATAGCCCTGAGTTTGAAAGACCTAAGCAGAGCACTAGATAGTCTTGGAGGTCTCTCATTCACCATACATTGAAGTCAGTTTGATGGCAAATAACAAAATACCCTATGGCTCTATTCTCTTGCACGCTGTGCTACTGATGAGCACAGTAAATGTAATACAGCTCATACATGTAAAGCTATATGCAAACAAACCAGTTAACACCACTGAGCAGTGTGTCTCCTCTCTCGTTGTGTCACCTGTAGGCTTATGGCAACCCCATTAATTTTTATAGGGTTTTATTAGGCAAGGAATACTCAAGAGTGGTTTGTCAGTTCCTTCCTCTGAAATATAGCCTTCAGCACCTGGTATTAGTTGGCAGTCTCCCATGAAAGTAATAACCAGGCCCTGTTCAGATTCCAAGATCAAGCAGGATCTGGAGCCTTTAGGGTATTTAGGCCCTCCTTTCCCATATCCCCATCTTCATTCAAACAGTTCAGGGCTTTTTACTTTCATTTCGGAACTGTAGACAACACTGGGATCCCTTCTCCAGATTCTATGTATTCATATGAGTACTCTCATCAGTGGATTGAAGAACATCTAAAATAACCTTGTATAGACATCTCTAGGCATGCTAAGAAAAATGCATTCTCTCTTTCTCTCTCCCTTTGTACACATACACTGTTTGTCTGCTGTTTCTTTCCTAGAGGCTTTGCTGCCATCTCTCAGCACACCGAAGAACCACACTCTGGGAGGGATAACCCAGGAGTTTATCATACGATGGGATTTGGGGGTGTAATGCAATGGCAATCCGAACGCAATCATGGGGTTTCATGTAATTGCGTATGAGAGTATCTCACGCAATTATGGGCAATGGGGGGTCATTTTCGGGAAATGGGAAATCATTCTGAACGCATTCCGAATGCAATCAGATTTCACGTGAATTCGCAATTGAGAGAAATTCCTCCCATGTGATAAACTCCTCTGACTCAATAGGCAGATGAGCAATATAAACAGGAAGGCTGGGATGGATAGATAGATAGATAGATAGATAGATAGATAGCCAACATCCATTCTGCCAAGTCTGCCCTGGATCTCACAAGAATGGAGTTAATCACTATACGTATTTTGTTGCATGGCCAACAGGGCTACCCTAAATATGTTTTCTGGATCTGAAGATACCCATGGGGAATCCTAAATAAGAGAAAGCTAAGGACTAGGACTTCACTCTGAGGTTTCTACCTCCAACAAAGATAAAACTTTTTCATTTGGGTGATAGTTGGCAAGTTTTGCTTATAGAACACCTAAATATTTTTCCAGATGTAGCAGTACCGAGACTTCTTGAGAAATTCAGTGTCGCTGCCCTAAGAAAGGGGCCTGTAGCCTAACAAAAGACAGAGACAGCCTGGATCCCAAGAGAAGTTACTTTACTGCTGCTAATGGAGTTTACATTTTACTGTCTTTTGTCTGAGACCCCACATATCCAAGAAGGGACATAGCCTCTGCCTACATTGAGATCCCTCCAACCAACTGACCTACAATAAAAATAATATCCGAGAGGAAATCTAGACCTCGGATTCTAACATTCTTCTTATTAACGTTTTCTTACTGAATCACTGTCCTTCTTCTGAGTGTTTTAAAACATCTTTTGCCTGATGAAGAAGCCAGTGGAAGTTAAAAAGTTTGCATAATATATTTTTATGTGTTTAAGGTCTTGCTCTTTTGCGGATTTTGTGTATGGATGTGTGTTTGTGTATGCATACTTGCATAAAATGTTTTGGTTTCCACCCTCATCAGTTGCTAGATGCATTCAAGTTGGCAATTTAGAACAATCTGTTTTCAATATTTTTTTGGTGGATAATGGTATCCTCTAGATTGAGGCCATGTGGTGTTATGGTTTTAAGACTATGAATCTAGAAAGTCTTCTTTTTGTCCAAAATGCCTGAAAGAGATGGCATTTTATAACCAAAAAAAGGGACAAATCGGAGATGTTTGGAGCTGAGATACTTGGCCACTGGTTGCTCCACCTTCCTGGTCCGGATTGCAGATTGGTGATTCCTATACATAGATCTGTGGTTGTGTTTTTTTGATGTACTTCATTTGACATCTTGTATATCTACATTCAATCAAATTATCATTATTATTATTATTATTATTATTATTATGCTTTATATAGCTCTTATTTACAAATAAGATTGCACGACCAGCAGGTGATGTGTTCTTTAATGCAATTGTTCCACTAGTCACTTGTATTGTTTTTGTTTTTATTGTTGCTGTTTTAACTTTGTGCTAGTTTAATCTTATTTTAAGGGGTGGGAGGAAGGATTGGGATGTAACATTTTAATTTTCTTTTTTAAAAAATTGTTGTACCCCACCCCGATTGCTCGCTCAGAGGGGCAGGTTATAAATAAATATTTATTATATTATTATTATATACTCCTAAAAGTGACAGTCTGTTGAAAATAGTAACAGATGACGCAATGTTTCAGAACACAAGGGTGCAGTTTACACACACATACACGAGGGACACATGATCATATCTCATTAGTAGTTAAGTAGCCACGTTCATGAATACACTTCCCGGTCAAAAGAGTTATTATTTCCCTTCATGACATGCACTGGTAATATTTTCTGTCATACTGTATAATGCTATAAGAGATGCAAAAGTACTCTGAAGCCTCAAAAATAAAATAAGAAATAAGAGGATGTGCAACTGAATCCCAGAACTATAGGCTTCTCCCTTCTGCAAAGGTATGGAATATTTATCATATCTATTTTATTTTTGTACAGAATATTTATCATATATGCTTGCATATAAATCAATCGCACGTGTAAGTCGAGAGCAGGTTTTGGAGGCCAGAAATATGGATTTTGATAGGACCTACGGACAAGATGAGGATAAAACCTAGGGGCACGTAACAAGGGATGTAAAGGACAAGACAAAGGAAAACAGTGTCAAAGTTACAAAATTCCAGCAGGCATAATTGTTTGTGCTCTCCCTAAAGGCTTGCTGGATGAGGAGGGAACTACCATAAATGCTAGCTGTGTGATGTATGAGAAGGCAACCAGGCATGGATGTGGCTAGGAAAACATGCACATGTCAAAAGGGATGTAAAAGCAACAGTTAGGGTACAGTACCAAAAAACCTTACCTTTCTCCATGCTGAAATTCATTTTGTCATGAAGAAAAGTTAGGTACTGCACTTAGGCCGGAAAAATGAAATGCACAGATATAGGATGGGGGATATCTGGCTGGGTGAAAGTATGTGTGAAAGGGATCTAGGAGTCCAAGGAGACCATATGTTGAACATGAGTCAACAGTGCGATGCGGCAGCTAAAAAGGCCAATGCAATTTTAGGCTGCATCAATAGAAGTATAGTGTCTAGAGAAGTAATAGTGCCACTTTATTCTGCTTTGGTCAGGCCCCACCTGGAATACTGTGTCCAGTTCTGGGCACCACAAATCAAAAAGGATGCTGAGAAACTGGAGCGGGTCAAAAGGAGGGCAACTAAAACGGTGAAGGGTCTGGAAACCATGCCCTATGAGGACCACCTTAGGGAACTGGGGATGTTTAGCCTGGAGAAGAGAAGGTTAAGAGGTGATAAGATAGTCCTGTTTAAATATTTGAAGGAGTGTCCCATTGAGGAGGGAGCAAGCTTGTTTTCTGCTGCTCCAGAGAACAGGACAATGAATGTAAACTGCAGGTAAAGAGATTCCACCTCAACATTAGGAAGAACTTCCTGACAGTAAGGGCTGTTCGACAGTGGAACACACTCCCTTGGAGTGTAGTGGAGTCTCCTTTCTTGGAGGTCTTTAAACAGAGGCTGGATGGCCATCTGTCGGAGATGAGTTCCTGCATGGCAGAATGGGGTTGGACTGGATGGCCCTTATGGTCCCTTCCAACTCTGTGATTTTATTATTCTATGAACAAAAGTGCCACCTGGTTCCCGTGCCCATGAGGATCACTCTTCAATTCCAGGAGGGCCACCCTTGCCGCCACTATTCTCCCATTGAGTTAACAATCATCCTCATCATCCAGAAGAGAGCGGCCTCTTCAGGAGAAATGCTCTCCCTCTTGCCAAAGCCCCATTTACACTCTGAATGTTCAGCCCAGCCGCAGGGCTAAACAGAGCCAGTTGAAGCGTAGGCTTTTGTGGTTTCTAATGCCGTTTGCAGACATGCATTTCCATGGGCGTGTTTATGCCTGGGCACACAGACGGCAGCATGTGGTGAGAGAGGATGTCGTTATGTGGGCAGAGGAGCAGCTCCAAAGAGTCGCACATCTCAGCTTCCCTCACCACAGGCCTTCCTGCTCTTACACCAGGGAAGGGCCGCCGTGGAGAAAGAACTTGCTTCTTCCCCCCATGTTGAAAAAGTTCTCTTTATCCCTCCCTGGCCACACAGCCTGAGTTTTTGTATACATGATGTAAAAATGTTTCCATACAAGCATGTTTTGGATTTGTCATTTCCCCAGGATGTAGATACATCACACAAAAATGCGTTGCTTGTGCACCATACGCTAAGCAGCAACTTGTGGGTGAGGAGGAGCCTATAATCCAATCAAAAAGAGGAATAGAGGATATCCTAGAATGGGCTGTATGGCCAAAACCATTTGGGGCATACAGTACTAGATACAGCGTGGTGTAGTGGTTTGAGCACAGGCCCATGACTCTGGCAAACAGGGTTCAAATCCTGGCTCAGCCATGCAAATCCACTGAGTTACCTTGGGCAAGTCATACTCTCTCAGCCTCAGGGGATAGCAACGGCAAACCCCCTCTGAAGAAATGTGCCAAGAAACCATCACGATAGCTCACCTTAGGGTCACCATAAGTCGGAAACAACTTGAAAGCACACAACAGCAGTGTGGTATACATCACACCAAAGTATCTATTTTTAAAGGGCCATAGAGTGAATCCATTTCTCTCTTTGATTAGATTATCGATTGGACCACCCATATAAAGCTTTTAGGCAAGGAAATATAAAGAGTTCAAAACGGAAAGGTATTTCCCTACAGCTTTCAGTGTGTGAAAATTTTTGATACCAGCTTAGCATAGACTAAAGCTTGTCCCAGAATTTCCTTACTACGAAGGTGCTTGCTGGGAAAATCTTGGAGTTTCTAATTGTAACTTTTCCGAATCTGAGATAACTCAAGCCAACAAGGTAAAGCCTCTTGAAAACAATGGCTGGAAGCAATCTTGGTAACAGGCAAGGGAGATGAGAGACACACGGAGAGGGTCATAAGCATTACCTTATTCAAGAGAATGGAAAGCATAAAGCTGACTCCCCCCCGACCCCAACTCCATATTCTTCCTGTTTGGCTGCTACAGTTCAAAATATTTTTCAATGAAAAAGCCAGACCAGCTTACTTAAATTTTGCTAATAAGACATGGCTGGCTCCAGTTTTCAGCCTATGCTGAGTGACTTTGATGGTCTGATGGCTCTCAGAAGGGGCAACTTTCCCTTTTAATATTTTTTCACTATTCAGCATGTTATGAACAGTTGTCTCAACCGCCGCAGCCACAGCTCCACCAACATCCAGACATCTGCAACCCCTTAGTGTGTGGCATTTTCCTTCCTCCCACCTTCATCTTGGTTTTGCTAGCTTTAATCCCACATACCCTACTTGCAAAACATAGATGTCATTCTGGAATTCATTTCACTAAACAGAATTGTCTACTGCAGGGGTGGGAAAGGGCAGCCCACGGGGCCACAGACTGGCCTGGGTCCCACTTTTGCTGCTCTTCCAGGCCCCCAAAGATGGAATTGAACATACCAGTATACCAGTTTGCATTCACGTCATCCACCAACTTTTTCTTGCTCTGATCAATCTGATAATAGGACGCTTTCTTGACTATAATGCTCCCAGCTGGGACATTTGGGGAGCCGACATCTCAAAAAAGTAATTTTTCCACACTCTGAGGTTGCTCAAGGCAATATTTTGTTGCCGTAAAAAAGCATTCTGTCCTCCCACTCCAACTACTGCAGTTTAATTCAGAGAGAAAAGCTGGGAGATGGACCCACTTTCTCAACTGCCAGCAGACTAGAAGTTCCAAGGATGTTAGCAGACTAGAAGTTCCATGGATGGGTATGCTTTCTTGTACTGTCCTTTTTGAGAGGAGAAAGAAGACAGAAATGCCATTGCCACTGTCAAAGCTCTTGAACCAAGGCCAACTTATCCTCTGAACGTCACACTACTTCATATTTTGTAGTGAAATTTCCCTTTTTTAAAAAAAAATCACAACAAAGATGAGTGCGTAAGGAAAAACATTAACATATATTATATGAGGAGAATGGCTTGCAAAAATGTTTGTCAGGTAAAATCATATACACAAATTAATATATTGTATTAAATTGGATATATATATATATTCTAATATATCATATACAGGAATCAGTATATTAGAATACATGTGTGTGTGTGTAATTTAATACAGTATATTAATTTGTGTATATGATTTTACCTGATAAACATTTTTGCAAACCATTTTCTTCATATATACCGTGTTTCCCCAAAAATAAGACAGTGTCTTATATTAATTTTTGCTCCCAAAGATGTGCTAGGTCTTATTTTCAGGGGATGTCATATTTTTCCATGATGAAGAATTCACACTTATTGTTGAACAAAAAAATTGAACCTTTATTATATACTGTATATATATTTATATACAAAATATTTGCTAGGTCTTGCTTTTGGGGGAGGCCTTATATTGAGCAATTCAGCAAAACCTCTACTAGGTCTTATTTTCTGCGGATGTCTTATTTTCGGAAACAAGATATACACACACACACACATACAATATATATATATATATATATATGTTGTGTGTGCAAACAGGTAGGCATCATGCATGGAATATCACAGCGCTCCTCTGGTGCCGAGTCCACATGATGCAGCACCGAAGGAGAGCCATAAAGCCATGGCTCCACGGCTATTGCAACCTTCAAAAGCCAGATCGGGGCCGCAGTGTGCTGTTGCCACGGCCCTGATCTGGTTGTAAAAGGGATGGCTGGGGGGGGCACCCCTTAGGACTGTCTGCACATCCCCTATGACTTTGGAGATCAGGGTTTGATTCCCCACTCAACCATGAAACCCAGTGGCTGACCTTGGGCAAGTCACATGCTCTCAGCCTCAGGGGAAGGCAATGGAAAACCTCCAAACCAATGTTGCCAAGAATACCCCAAGATAGGTTTGTCATGTGTCAAAAATGACTTTAAGGCACACAGCAACAACAGATAGTTGTTGTTGTTATTATTATTATTATTATTATTATTATTATATATAGTGCTGTAAATTTACACAGTGCTGTACATACAATCTTATAATTAGATGGATCCCTGCCTTCAGGCATACAATCTAAAAGAGGCAACACAAAAGGAGAAGGGAAAGGTGGTGGGAAGGGGATGAGGTCCAGTGGTTCTTCTCTCCCTCTGGGGCCTGGACCAAGGCAGATGGACTGGAGGGAGGGCTCGGCTTCTTAATACATAGTTAAAAGGAGCCATCCTGGGGTAAACAGCACAATCCTGGGAACGCTTCCCTAAACAATATAGTCTTTAACTCGGTTTTGAACCTGGTTAGACAAGTGATGAGGCGTATATGTGGGGGAAGAAGGTTCCAGGAGTGCGGGGCAGCAAGTGAGAAAGGACGAATCCGGGACAGGGCAGTGGAGATCCTCGGCTGGGACAGGAGACCTTGACTACCAGAACGGAGGGTACGAGAAGGAGTGTGAGGAGAAAGAAGTTCAGACAAGTAAGGAGGGGCCAGTTCGACAGGTAGACAGACAGACAGACAGATTTAGATAGATAGATAGATAGATAGATGATAGATAAACTCAGTCCTCTGCATCCATGGATTCTTTATTCATGGATTCAAGCATCCATGGCTTGAAAATATTTTTTTAAAGTATAAATTCAAAATAGCAAACCATGTTTTTGCCATTTTGTATAAGGGACATCATTTTACTATGCCATGGTGTTTAATGGAACTTGAGCATCCATGAATTTTGGTATCCACAGGAGGTCCAGGAAGCAAACCTCAGTGAATAACCAGGGCCCACTGTAGCTAGATAGATTTAGGGGGAAAATGTGCATCAAAATGTATACCCCTTTTCATGCAAACTTTCCCCGTCTTGTTCAAGTTTAAACTGAAAAAAAAATAAATGCGGTGGGGGGGTGGGAACGGGTGGATTTCTTCAGTCCTATTGGGATGCCATTCATTAACACGGGCTAAGGATCCTTCCCTTGGGAAAGCAGGAGATCTTTGGCCCTTCAATTGACCTTCTGACATCAACATGTCCCGAGCCTGCCTTGCTAATCATTTGGGATCTGACGGCAACACTTTTGTAACTGTGCTAAACAAACAGCATCCAATGAGTTAAAACAGCCCTGACCGGGGGGGGGGGGGAGTTTGCGGAGACACAGGCCTTGAAATCCTATTAATTAATGCCACACATGTGCTGCATTTAACCCCTGACCTTGTTCATAATGGTTACACAAGGAGTACCCTGGCCAGGGTTTCTTAATGGGCTCAGTTGCTAGGGCAACATGACTTTTTTAAACTATATTGCTCAGTTTCTGGGAGGCAGCCCTGAAACCGCCACCATGCTTGCGCTCAGATGTGCAAACGCAGGTGGGAACTCTGCTTCGATAATGCCGTGACTGTAAAATGAAGGTAGATTTTGGGCTGCCCTGATTAAAATCTCAAAAGCAGAGTTCTGTATGGAGTTTATCACACTGGGGCTAATTTCGGCATTCAAGAGAGACTGAAGTGCATTTAAAGTTTCCCGCAAATAAAGCAAAAATGATTATCGCGATATTGGAAATGCATTGTCGCTGAAATTTTGAAAGTTAAAAAGATACGTGTTAATGCTTCTTGGTGACCACTTTAATGGCGGATGTTGTGAAACATCATGTTAAATTGTTTCGCGTAATTAAGTGATTTTTCTGGGATATTCACGGGATAAACTCCCAATCTTCTTCATGTGATAAACTCCTACGTCGCTCAAAGGTGTATTCTGGCTATAGGAATTGCTTTTTCACTTGATAAAGGGTTTAATGGTTTTAAATCCCATGAGGAGCGGCTTCAGGAATTGTGTATGTTTAAGCTCAAACAGAGAAGGTTAAGGGATGACATGATAACCATGTTTAAATATCCGAAGGGATGTCACGTTGAGGATGGAGCAAGCTTGTTTTCAGCTGCTCCAGAGAGCAATGGATTCAAGCTACAGGAAAAAGGGTTCTCCCTAAACATTAGGAAGAACTTCCTGATGGTAAGAGATGTTCAACAGTAGAATAAGTTGCCTCATAGACTGGTGGAGTCTCCTTCTTTGGAGGTTTTTAAGCAGAGGCTGGATGGTCATATGTCAGCAGTGCCTTCCTGCATTGCAGAATAAGGTTAGATTGGATGGTGCTTGTGGTCTCTTCCAACTGTAGGATTCTGTGATTCTAGGTCACGATGGCACCAATGTACATTATCACCTCATACTTCATAAAGAAGCTCATAATGTTCAGTAGATTTATTAAATGAGAGCCATCCTTCCACCAAAGCTCTCCTCTAGCTTGGACTATATGAAAATCCATACACCTGTGCATTGAACATCCAGCAGATCAGTTAACCACAGCTGTTCTGTAACCGCATCTGCAATATAACTATGAGATGCCTTGTAGAAATGAAAGCTCATAACCATCAAACCAACTCAGAATCATTCAGTGCTTTCCAATATTTTAATGCATTTTAGATTGCCTGAAATCCCACTGCGTCCAGTCTTAGAAAGGTCCCATGCAGAAACTAAATTTAAACTGAAAACAAGCCGCATTTGCAGGTTGTTTTTCAGAAGACGTTCAGGGTTAACCCGAACAGAAAGATGAAAAAAACCCGCATTTGAGGGGATGTTTTTCAAATGACATTTGCATAAAAGAGAAATAATGCAAAAATAACCCGAATGCAAAGTAATCGAAACCAGCTCCTTTTTACTTTCACAAAATTCCAAAAGTACAAAGAAGCTTTCCTTTCAGACTATTTTAACGTTATTTATATTTCACGCCAACACATCTGACAAACAACACCCGCATTTTAAAATCCTGTTTCTGCACAGGATTTCACCAATTCGCCTTCCATGTGATAAATTCCTTAGAAACGTTGAGAAACAATAAACTGCTATATCGAGCCGAGTTCTGTGGTTGTCAAAACAAATATTTGGCCCATCAACTGGACTTGCTTCTTGTTCTTGCTTTCTGTTATACCCCTGACCCGAACCAAGTTTTATCCAGCCAAAAGAAGCCACTATGTAGGCAATGCCAGATCCACTTACTAGGGATGGAATGGAAATCTGTCAATTTACTGACTGGGGCCAAATTTGGTGTTTCTGACCCTTTGGGGCACTTAGAAACAGAGAGAAAAACTAGTACATCAAATTGAAGGTTTCTTTTTTTTTCTTTTTAGTTCCTGGCCCAAATGATACTGCGCAGTTTTTGAAAACTGCACAAAAACTGCAGGTTGTGCTGCACAGTTTTGCAGTCAAAATGTACAAGCTTTTTTATTACACAGAGAAGTCTGTACACCTTTCCAAAGGGGGGGAAAGAACCTCACCTGCTTGCATTGTTGAAAAGAAACTTTGGCCAACTGAACCTGCAGCCCACTGTTGGGTTATGGACAACATTTTTGTTGTGCAGCATTGCACAACTCATGTGGCTGCCTGAAAGTAGTCCTTCCTATACCGAAAACAGTTTTCAAGGAAGGCTGTGCATTTTTGCAGAAGGAGCTGTGGAGCTTTCAGAAAACTGTACACTTCTCTGGGAAAGATGCACAGGTTTTGTGGAAAAGCTGTGCAGCTCCATATCATTACAAAGGGTAGGGAAACCAGAGTGTCTCCAAGTTATTGGAAGAAAAAGCTGTTTCATAGTTCTCAACATCTGCCTGTTGTAGAGGAAAATCCATTAATACAGGATTGCCCATTGTAAAGAATAATCCAGAACATCGGGCCGGATCATGTCTCTTAAAGTGAAGATCACATGAAAAGTAAGAATTAGCAAGGGAAGAGGAAGAAATTACACAAAGTTAATCAGCAAAGATCTTCCTGCATTATCAGCCATTTAGCCAGACAGCCCATTAAACTCTGTCCAGCTAATACTACAGAATCAGGTTTCTTTGAACATAAGCTTTGTCTAGTAACTTTATTTACACTTTTGATGCCAATGTTTATTCTTCCTTTAGAAAGCAATTCAGTACGTCTCCAAAATTAGCTGCAGATGTGCAATGATTGGAAATGTTCTCCAAACCATATTTCAAATGTTCTGTGCCGGAGTTGAAGGGAAATTGTGTGCGTGTGTTCCCATGTGTGTGTGTGTGTGTGTGTGTGTGTAAGGTTTATGTAACTTATTGGTTCTGCCCATGTATGCTAGAACATCTACCACAAAGACACTTAGGGGGGAAAGCCTTATACTTATGTACTTTTTTGCCTTGTCTTGACATTCATGCCTCCTTCCCGAGAGAGAGACATTTTGGGGAACAAGCAATGCTACAGACGTCAACACTATGCATCGTTTCAAAAGCCATGGAATAAATAAAACCAAATTAGGGGATACATAAATCTGTCAGTTTTGCTTTCTTTGCCTCTGACTGTTTTCAACCTCAAGTTTATTTCATCCCAGATATGAAGAAATTGTGTGGATTTCAGGAATTGCTTCTCAAATGAACTGAAACAACACTCAAATTCAGCAGGCATCATATATTCCCAGCATGGGGAAACTTCTTTTGTATCTGCCTGCCAGGCAGAGATTCAAGATGAGGAATCCCTTAATAAGCACAGAGGTAGAAACCTATATTGAGTAGGACCATGAACATACTTGAATACACAGGGAATTGACACCGGACTTTTACGCACTAATAATTCAAAGCACTTGGATGTGTAGACCCTGTTGCTCTCACATCTGAATATTCAATTTATGTTCTTTACATCTTGTTCATGAAGAAATTTGCAACTTTTGATAAGCTCTTATCAAAAACTTGTAAAAGATTGGATGAAGGTGAACAAACGGAAACTTAGTCCACTTTTTAAAATTAAATTCCTCTTCTCCCATACCCCTGTTCACCCCATAGCTGCTGTTTTGCTTCGCTGATCTAACAATAAAATATCCAAACTTCAGGCCAGACGTGTTTACTTAATAATTATTTAAATAATTATTACCTCTTGATTTAGCAGAGTCACAGTGTGAGAGTGGGAATCATTTCATTTTTGAAAGGAAGCAGCTACCATCACTCCACTATTACCTCCTCTCTTCTTTTCTACCTTATTCAAGAAAATTGCAAAGGAAAGGAGGAGAGAATCTTATTATGAGGCAGGTTGCCAGTGTCTTCTGGCCAGATCAGTCTCTCTCACTTCTTCCCTGTTCTGGTGTCACTGTGAGGAAGAGGGAACCCACATATTTTTCACCCCTTCCTTTAGGATACCACTGTGCAGATACCCAGCCCTGCTGTAAAACAAAACAAAACAAGATGGAACCAGATACAAATGAAATGTGCAAGTGGGAAAGGAGGAGAAAGGTGTCAATAAGTTTTTATAGATGTGCATTATATAGCTATTTCCTCTATTATCCTAAAACTAATAGAAGAAGAAGAAAACAGATTTGTGTGGTTTTCCAATGATACGTAATGGGAGACACACATTTTCAGGATTTTTAGTTCCGATTTATGATTACCGTAGGATCCAAGAGAAAGCATACAAGTCCCAGAATGGCCAAGTTGAAGTGGGCCATTTTTCAAAGCACTGAACAAAATCTTGGTGGTGCAAAATCTAATCATAAGCATAGTTGTTTTGTTGCTCATAGTTTTCCTTGAATTCAATGGGGCCAGGTAATGTTAACATTGGCTTTAAAAGGAAATTATATTCGGTTTCCTCTGATTATGACCCCTCTGACAACATGGTAAGCAACAAGCAGCACTGGGAGATCTGTTTTAGACTCAGAAAGCACAATAGCCAGCAAAATATATTTTTTTTCCTAGCCTTGTTGGGGAAAGGACATAGTGGAAATAGCTGCGTCTTCTGGGACCCCACAACTGCGAGAAAATGTCTGGACAATATAAAGAAAGACTTGCTGACAGCACAAGGTCTGAGAAAAGAAAAAGAATTGTGATAAATCTTACATGATTTGGAGACATCAGTATGCAGCAGGCCTCCCCATGTTGAAACTGCTGCTTCTTTTTCCCTGATCACCGCAAAAAGCACTAACATTTTTGGTCACTATCTCAACACTTTTTAACAGGGTACAGATACCCAATTAAAATATCATCTTGGTTTCATTTACTCCCATTTTCTGAACCCACAGGAATGATACACTTTGGGAACTGGAACTAACAACCTAGCATCCCAACTACATCATAAATTACCTTTGTTTAGCTGTGGACTGCTGTGGACTCGCTAGCAGTCATGTAGTCAAAAGCATCTTTTCCCTTGACTAGTTGCCATGTAAGTACTTTATTACTAGAAAGACCACAATTTCCCAAAACTGGGACTCAAAGCAGTCTAAAAACACAATACAATTAAAAACCTACAAAAGTGGCAATTAAAATGGAATTAAATTATTACAATATTAAAACAGATTAAAATCTGAGGATGGGAAGAAGTCCGTATGCTGACTTTTCCAAGGACTTTTGGTCATTTAACAGGACAGTGCAAGACTGTTCTGGGTTAGAAGCACTTCCGTTTATCTTACTGAGAACAGGAAATGTTCCATCACATCCCACCACGTTGGAGGAAGATGCACTTGCATTCAAATGGTGAAATGGCTAAAGGGTATCGCTCAGCTCTTGGGCACAGCACTCATTAAACTATCTTAAAACAGAAAAGCAACTTTCCTTCTGTTCTTCTTGTAAGGAGAATGCAATGATCTCCCCATCACGTAAGAAATAACGGTTAGCTCAGGGATGGAAACAAAAAGAAACACTACACTTTGTGTTTCTGACTTTTTAAAAAGAAAATAAAGTGCACTTCCAAGCTCTGAACTATGTTGCCATTTTAACTTAAGAACAGAGGATCTCACTTCTTTTACAGTGTAATGATATCTTCTAATGTTACTGTGATAGTGGCGTGATGAAAGAGGACTATTACCTGTTTCAAATGCTAGCTGACATTCTGTCCTATACTTTATTGTGGGTAGGGCAAGGTGCATGGAAGCATGTGTACGCTACATCACAGCCCCTCGGTTCATAGCATTCAGTAACTGGGAAGTACAGTGGTCCACTTCCGGGTTACGAAGGTAATCCCGGAACGGATTACCTTCGTAACCCGGGGGACGACTGTAACTATTTTAGACACTTGTGAGAAACAGGAAAAGAGAATGTTACTTGTGAAAGCTGCATCTATAACAAGACCTTGCTACTTTTGTAGAACTATATCAGAAAACTATAATTGTAACTAAGTACTTTTACAAAGCAAACTATCAAACCTTTCCCAACAACTGCTGTTGCACACTGAGCAGATATTATTGGGAGGTAATTTATTCAGCTCACTGCTTTCAAGGTAGCCATACACCTTCTAAACATTAGGAAGAACTTCCTGGCAGTAAGAGCTGTTCAACTATGGAATACACATCTTCAGAGTGTGGTGGAGTCTCCTTCTTTGGAGGCTTTTAAACAGAGACTGGATGACCATCTGTTGGAAGCATTTGTGTCCTCCTGCATGGCAGGGTGTTAGACTGGATGGCCCTTGCGGTCTCTTCCAGTTCTATGATTCTATGGCTGGTAATCTGGAAGCTCAATGATTCAGTGACATGTTGCATCAGCAATGTTTTGAAAACATTGAGTGGCCTGGGGGCCACTGCTGTGTAGTGGTTTGAGTGTTGATCTACGATTCTGGAGACCAGGGTTCAATCTCCAGCTCAACCATGAAATCCACTAAGTGACTTTGGGCCAGTCACATGCTTTCAGCTTCAGAAGAAGGCAATGGCAAACCTCTTCTGAACAAATCTTGCCAAGAAAACCCCATGATAGGTTCACCTTAGTGTCACCATAAGTCAGAAACAACTTGGAGGGACACAACACACACACAGGATTGGCCTACTAGTGTCACCTCGGAAAGGAAGGCTCTGAAGAGTGTTGATGCCCTGGACACGCTGGCTGCAATTCTTCCCTTAAGCAGCAATGCAGAGGAAAAGGTGGGAAGGATGATCTGTGTAGATCCAGAGCCTTCTTGGTGCTCAGCAGAACTGCACTGCAAACCTTGTGAGTCTCTTCTCCTTCCGCAATTTCTTATTGAAGGACATTCTTGGATATATTGCAAAACCCACCCATTCTGAGGTATTTTGGTATCTCTTCTCTCAGCAGGAATCAAGAAACTACAAAGACTGCAAAACCTTAAAAAAGAATAAAGTAAAATCATAACCAAATTTTCTCAAATGGTAAAAAGTTGGCTTTCGGTTCAGTTCAACTTTGAAGTAAAGGTTTGGTCTGGGCTTCTTAACACATCCACCCATGCTGATTATATGCCATCACCCAAGCAACGAGACAGAAATGGGGTGGAAACTGATTGGAAATTAGAAAACCAGATAGAAATACGCAGGATGCTCTGCTAAGGTTAAAAGGTAAAACCTATGTTTATATCAGGAGTTGTATATGCTTTTGTCCTGGCATAATATGTTGAGTTATGTAGTGATGGGATATATGGTAGAAGTTGTACTATTGAGAAGTGTGAGCTCAGAAACAGGTACTGAGATAATATAGAAAAGGAGCTAAAGTTATTCAAGGTTGTGTATGGGAAAGCATCTGGCTCTCATCACAAAGGAAAAGGGGCAATGTGAGAAAGGAAAGTGAAATGTGTTTATTATTATTATTATATCAGCATCATTATTATTAATTTTTATTTCTTTCGTGCCTCTCCTCAGGGCTTGAAGTGTGGTATACCACGTTAAAATTCAAAACACAACTGAAAACACATAAAACCAACAGTTAAAATGCAATACTAAAAACCCATTAAAATGGACTCATAAAAATGCATTCTTTAGCATGTACAATTTAAAAGTCATGATTGAAAATTGACTGGGTAGGCCTGCCGGAATTACAACAAATAAAAATGAAGCCCACCTAAGGTTGAAACTGTGTATAGTTTAATTAGGTAACTTTAATGTTTATTGGTCAGTTCTGATAATGAAACTATCTGGAACTATAGTTTATTAGGGGCTGAACAGACCGCCCCTTTCAGCGCCGGATCAGGATCCCGGAAGCTACATGCCACGGCCCTGATCTAGCCTTTCCATGGTGCAAAAAGGAGCCACAAAAATCTCCACGTGACACCGCATGCTCCACCACACTGCGGGCAATGTCATGCCGCTCCTCTGGCAAAGAGTCCAGATGAGGCAGCACCAAAGGAACATCAAAAAGCCACAGTGGCAGCAGCTATGGTGCCCTTTCTGCAGTGCAAAAAGGAGCCACAAAACACTCCACATGACACTGCATGCCCCACCATACTGCGGGTGGTGTCATGGCACCAGCTGCTATGGCACCCTTTCCACAGTGCAAAAAGGAGCCACGAAAACTGGCACTGTGGCTTTTTGGCACTCCTTTGTCTGAGGAGCGATGTGACACCGCCAGCAGTGTAGTGGGGCACACCAACATGGGGGCAGAGTTGAGGCATGCTTCATGCAGCCGCCATGCCCCCACTCTGCCCTGATGTCAGCCCTTGATGCCGGTCTGTCAAGGCTCTCAGCAAAGGCTTCTGAATTTTGGATAAGACAGTTGCAGGAAATCCATCTAGGAAAGGAAAGTAGATAGACAAAAGAAGATTACCCATACTTTTGTACGAGAGTCACTAAAGCTGACTGTCATATGCAAGAGCCTCATGGATAGCCACTTCCAGACAAAAGGGTCACAAAAGAGACTAGCCAAACTCTTGACGTCGCACTGATGTAACCTAGGACCATGTAATATCTTCTGACAAGTAAGTGAGTAGATTAACTTCACTTTTGTCATCTCTGGAAGAGGGAGAAGGACATGGGAAAAGGAAGGAGAGCATAAAGAGCAACCCAGTTGCTGGAATGAAAGGAGAATGACAAACTTCTTTGTTGGGTTATTAGTAGCAGATTATTTTATTTTATTTTTCATTTTTAGCTGGCAATCTGGGATGGCACATCCTAAATGTTTAATGAGCCAAATACTTATCTTCATCAATGCCATGCTGATTTATCTCTACAGACTTGTTTTGTAAATTACACAATTTGAACAGTAATCATGCTTTCAATCAGTTTGCCCAGGAGGCCAGGAGTTTGGCTGCCATCTGTAATTTCCCGAATTTCCCTCAAGGCTAGTTATAAAGCCTGAATCTTTTTCTTCCTTTCTTTTTCTAAAAGCCTGGTGTTATATTTATCATTTGCCAATCCCCTGGTACATGGGCTGCTTTAAAATATGCACTTATTGTAGCAAATAGTTCAGCAGCATCTGAGATCATTAACAAAGGCTTAAGGGAAAGCCAGTCAGTGCAAATGATGCTAATTCTAAAATACCATTCTAGGTGCCTCTTTTGTGACCTTTTTTAAAAGGGGGTTGTAACCTTTTAACCTAAGTGATTCGATTTTAACAGCATGAATATAGGACTACAGCACTGTAGGGAATCGCGAGCCAGCGTGGCTTAGTGGTTTGACTGTTGGACTATGACTGTGGAGGTCAGGATTTGATTCCCAGCTCATCCATGAAACCTACTGGATGGCCTTGTGTTCAAGCCACACTCTCTCAGCCTCTGGGGAAGGGAATGGCAAATGTCCTCTGAACAAATCCTGCAAGGAAAACCCCATGACAGATTCACCTTAGGGTGGTCATACTTCAGAAATGGCTTGAAGGCACATACCTCTATAGGAAATGGTTTTTACTTTCCACAATGCAGTGGAGCCAACAAAAGTTCAGACTCTTCTAATAGTGAAATCAGTTAGGCTATACAGACATTGGAAATTGGAAGTATAATCTAATGGCAATCTGAACACAATCATGGGGTTTCACATTATTGCGAATTAAAGCATCTCACGCAAATTTCGGGCAAAAGGGAAGTCATTCCGAAAGCAATCATGGGTTTTACGTTATTGCAAATTAAAGCATCTCACGCAATTTTGGGCAATGGGGGCCATTTTCGGGAAATGGGAAGTCATTTGGAACGCATTCCGAACACAATTGGAATTCACGTAAATTGGCTAAACTAGCGAATTCGCGTGAATTTGGATTGGCTCCAATTGGCTCCATTCGCAATAAAGAGAAATTCCTCCCATCTGATAAGGTCCATATTCTCGACCTCAGTGGAAGGCAATGACAAACCTCCTCTGAACAAATCTAGCCAAGAAAGCCCCATGATAGGTTCATCTTAGGGTCTCCATAAGTTAAAAATGACTTGAACGTACACAACACACACACACAGAGCTCAGAAGTGCTTCCATCATAGGAACATCCTATACCTTCCTTGGAAAGTCTTGGCTTTGCCAATTGCCAGTACATTGAGCCCTTGGTATACACTGGGGTTGCTTCCAGGACCCCTCGTGGATACCAAAATCTGTGGGTTTTCAAGCCTCGTTCAATACAATGGTATGGTAAAATGGTGTCACTTATATACAATGATAAAAGCAAGGTTTCCTTTTTGGAATTTATATTCTAAAAACTATTTTCAAGCCATGGATGGTCAAATCCGTGGCTAAAAAATCCATGAATAAGGAGCACTGGCTATACTTTGCACTCTGTCTGCATTTACATGTACATGTAAATATAAATGCTGTCGCTCCTCACACCACAAGCTCCATTTGAATCATAAAGAACAATATGTGCTTATCCCAAATTATAAAGACAACAAAGGCCAGGCAAGAGACATAAACTAAAAATAATTAATGATGCTGCCAAACTGAAAAACTTATTAGGCTTCATATTAATGACATTAGCTTATGGTAACCACTTTGAATTGCATCAACTCAGTGTGCATTTAATTAGAATTTAATAAAGCAACAGCATGTTCTTAAAAGCCAATTAGAAACACAGCTCGGTGGAGGTTTTGTTTTGAGGTTCGGTAATGGATGCCTTTCAGATCCAGACAGGTACTGATTACATTGCTATTAACCCTCAATAAAGGCTCTGATAATCAGTTTGCATGCCAACCACATGGAGCTGCTTTATTAAATCTTAATGAAAGGCATATTTGGAGCCTTTCCTTCAAAGGAAGCTGTGAATTGTAGAGACGGATTTAGAAGTGAAAGATTACTGGGTAAAGACACCCTGCCACACACATACAGCTTCCACCCATCATCATTCACGCCACAGACCTGAACACTTTACAATGGTGCTTTAGTAAATTGCTAGGCATAACACCTTGGGATGCTTTGCCCCATGCAAGTAAATCTAAGTGAATGATGAATATCGGGCAGCCAAAGGAACCACTGCCTTTTATGCCACGCAGATTCTGAAACAGCTTGTGCTTAATGCTTTCAGTAATGTGCTACTGTCTGCCTAGGTAGCATCTCAGCTTCCTTCCCTGATGCTCAGATGTGGAAGAGGGGGGATTAATAACCTCAGGCGCTTCTTTCTACTCCATTCTAGCTCTTTGCCGCAGAGCAAAGAGAATGAGCTATTTCATCACTACAGCATTTGTTGGGTGAGTTCCCAGAATTGTGGGGTAGGGCAATGTCAGGGTGATGCGGGAGGGAAGTTGGACACCTTGGGAGATTATCACACATAGACAGGATAGGGCCAGGATTGCTCCCCAGTCCTTTTACCATCCATGATATCAATCACACAAAAGCCTTTCATAATGTATCTCTGATCCCATCATTATCCTGTCATGGAAGAGGCATTGCATTAATGAGAACTCCCATTAATGCAACATGCTGGCCAATGCTAATAACAAGACAATGATGAGACAATGGCAGGATCAGCATGACATTATCTGATAGTCTTTTGCACAATTGCTATCACTTATGCTTTCTGGATGGGATAACGTCCAGATAATCATGACATCGTGATTGTCCAGGAAGGACGAGACAGGGACAGGACAATGATGTCCCATTCCCCCATGTGATAATCTCCAAGTTGTCTCCTCCTCTTTCAGTCTCCCAGCATTACCTCTTCCATTGTTGCTCAATTCTTCTTCTTGGCCTGCAGACATGCTTTTTTTCCTAGACAGGCTAGAATAAGCTGTACCTCATCACAAAGGTCCCATCTCAAAGATATCTCAATATGTACATATGAGTGTGTGTGTGTGTGTATCCAACTCTCTTCCATGCCAGCATTCTTTGAAGATGCCAGTCACAGATGCTGGCGAAACATCAAGAATAAACTCTTCTAGAACATGGCCACATAGCCCAAAAAACCCACAAAAAAACTATGGATGTCGGCCATGAAAGCCTTTAACTTCAGAAATGCAATAAAATCCGCTTTCTTAAAGTTACATCCCGCACCTTTTGCGGGAGCAAAGCCAATGCAATGAACAAATTAAGGACTGTCATCCACTTAAAGGCTGCCAGGCCAGGAATAAGAGGTCAAGAAACTGATTGCCTGGGCATACCTCTACCTGAAATGGGGTTGGCACCAACCCTGTGCCTTGTTATCAGCACACAGGGAGGGCTGTCACTAACCTGATCCTCCTGAAAAAATGAATTATTCCTTTCCACAAGTATTTCCTTTGGCTCTGAGCCTGTCCTGAAGCTCCCCATGAGCCTTGGAAGGGCAACCTGTCCAGAGGAATGTCTGAAGTGGATCACCTACCATATAGTTGTTGTCGTCATTGTCTCTAACTCAGTTGAAGGCATCAAAAAACAAGGCTTAGTCTGGCTGGGATGTGCGTTCAGGCCTCCTTCTGCCTTACCCTTGGCACTGCAGTCTTGCTGGCATCCAGCTCCGATGGGGTGAACCAAGCCAAACAGGCATGCCCAGAATCTTGGGCTTAATTGGGTTAATTGAAGCACATAGCACTCAGGCATTTTTTTTCCCCCAAAAGGACAAAATATTTGAGATGATGAATGAGCAATCAAGGATGTTTTTCTTTCTTGCCTGGCTCTGCTTGCCAAAGAGAGCCCGGCAGAGAGAAGGGAGAGAGTAAGAAACACTTAGGCTACATTTCTTCCTGCCAAGTACCCACCCTGGGCATTAATCCTGTCAAACATGTGTTTGCCCTGGGGGGCCACTTTTTCTCCTACTTGTGTTCCTGGTAAACAAATTGCTCTTAAAGCTATTTGCTTAACTTTATTCTTCCTGAACCTGGGCCATGTACCGTTTCCTACTTTTTCTTATACTATGTAACTTTATAGCCTTCACATTCTCCCCTTCCCTCCTGTCGCCCCAGTGCTGAATATTATTTTTGGTGCACTTCCCTCACTGCCCCATGATATTTCATTGGCCAGGGAGAGGATGGTAGGTTCAAATCAATGCAAAACAATAATGACAGACAACTTTTTACATAAGTGTAAATCATCGCTGAGACAAATAAAACAGAATTCAATGATTCTGAAACGTGAGCAAAAGGCCAATTAGCTGTTTCCTTCTTCTCATGCCCTCTTTGCACAACATATCAGGCTAGGAGGTGAGCACAAAATGCCTTAAGTTCAGAGTGAGAAACTTTGACCCTCCATATTCCTTTACTGGTGGCGATGTGACCTGCAGTCAGATTTAAATGAACTAAGATCAATTTTAAAAACCAAATAACCTAGAGGTGCGCTCCCCGAGTCTCCTTAGTGTGCATGCCTGCTATGAAACATACCCAGTATGCTATGCTCAGTGGAGCTGATGGTAGTTGAAGACCAAAACATCACTGCTGTGATAAAGATGTTGAACAGCACTGGGCCCAGGAGAAAACCCTGTGGGACCCCACTAGTCACTTCTCTCCAGGACAAATGGGAGCCATTGGTGAGCACCCTTTGGGTTTGGCCGGTCAACTAATTACAAATCCACCTAACAGTTGCATTTGTCTAGCTCACATTCCTTTCATCTTGTAATAAAAGTCCCTTGACATGAGTGTCTAGTTGTAACCGACTGTATGGGGCGGTGCTCATCTCTGTTACTAAGCCAAAGAGCCAGCGTTGTCTGAAGATGACTCCAATGCGGCCAGCATGACTGCACCACACATTACCTTCCCACCAAAATGGTACCTATTTATCTACTTGCATTTGCATGCTTTCAAATTGCTAGGCTGGCAGAAGCTGGGATTAATGACAGGTACGCACTTGGGCCTCAAATTGCCAAATGTCTGACCTCCCGACCATCAGAATTGGCATCTTAACCTCTAAGCCACCGTATCATGTAACTCTATCAAAAAAAGAGATAAGAATAATCTGGCATGACCTGTTTTTGATTAACCCATATGGACTCGTTGTGATCATGGCATTCATTTCTACATGCTTATAGACTGTCCGTTTAATTATTTGCACTAGAATCTTTCCTGATATCTCTGCAGTTATTGGCCAAATCCCGGTATTGATTTCAGGCTGTCTGGGAGGTAATTGTTTGGGTTCCCCTTTTTCCCCTTTCTGAAGCTGGTGACAACATTTGCCCTCCTCTAGTGTACTGGGACTTCTCTTTTTTTCCAGATGTTCTCAAAGAGCATTGCCAATGGTTCTGAGATTACTTATGCCAATTCTTTTAATGAATATACAGTGTGCCTGTGCCAAACGCAGGGTTTCCATATGTGAATTTGACCTTACATGTATAGCGAGCCCAGGGGGACAAAATGGCATGTGTGCCATAGATGTGTGCATGGCACCACGCATGGGAGCGCACCACCATAGAAACCAATGGGATTTGAGCATGCATGTTTTTACCATAGGAGATGGGGGGGGTCCAGAATGGATCCCCTGCATATAGGAAGGGTCCACTGTAATTCATCTGGCCCTGGAGACTTGAATTCATTTAGAGTAGCCAGGTATTCCTCCACTACCTCTTTACCTATTCTGTGCTGGATTTCCCCTGTTTCAAGCTGAGCAATGTTTCCCCCTTTGGGATAAGATCAAGGCAAAGAAGGTGTGGAGCCGTTCTGCCTTTTCTCTGTCCCATTAGCATTTTGAAATTTTCTCCATGCAATGGCCCTAACCTTTTCCTTGTCCTTTCAAGGACATAACCAAAAAAGCCCTTTATATTGTTTTGTCCTGTCCAGGGTTGGTTTCTCCACTCAGCCATGAAACCCATTGGATGACTTTGGGCAAGTTACATGCTGTCAAGCTCAGGAGAAGGCAATGGCAAAGATTTGTTGTTGTTGTTGTTGTTGTGTGCTTTCAAGTCCTTTCTGACTTATGGCGACCCTGATACCAAAACTGAATGCATACATTGCAATCAAGGTGTAAGGAGAATTGGAGGAGACACTATTTTAACAGCCAAGGCTGTCATGTTATTAGAGGAGCAAACAAGGGGGGGGATGTGTTTGTGAAGAGTACGGCGGCTGAAAAGCTGATGGGGCAGCAGCCGAGGGACTGGGGAAATGGTTTGGATCAGGAGACAGACGCAGACAGCTGTTTTGTGTTAGCAGCCATCAAACACTGAATTTTTGCAGATGGTCCAGAATCACAGCATCACTGCTGGTATCAATTAACACATTTTCACAAAAGAATGGAAACTTTTCTATAGAACATACAAGATGAGTTAATCTCACAAATTGGACCTAATTGGAAGAATCCTATGTGGAAGAAAAGAAGAATGAATTTTCACCAGAATTTTTGCAGAGGACCAAGACAACAATGGCAGGAAAGAAAGTGAGTCAAGCCCCAATCATAGAATACAAAGGTTAACCCTTCAAAGTTACTATCCTGCCAAACCAGGAAGCCAATATGCAGCTGAACTCTTTGCCTTTCCTCTGAGCCCAGCAAAATATTGTCTCTCACTCTTTCTGCTAGCCCCTTCTCTCCCCACAAAGCTTGGTTTGGATACAGATAGTATCCTTTTGCCATAGATTTAATTGCATGCTGTGGTTTTTGAAATTAGAACAAAGGTGACAAGTTCCCTAGCGCCGCATTGAAATGAGGGGGTCTTGCACACACATAACCATGCGGCATCCCTCCGCAGTAAAAATAAATCTGCTAAAAGCAGGTTCTTTGTGTGGCACACTCCACACCCCATGACTACACCTGTTGAGTACCCAAGATGTAAGCATGGCGCAGAGACATGCAAACGCTCTGCCACACTTGCATCATGGATGCGGGCCCCATGTGGGTAGGGCCTCACATTCATGGCAGCGTCCTAGGGTTCAGGGGCATGCGGTTGGTGCACACTCCCAAACCCTAGTATTGGCAGTGGCAAGCCACATTTGGCCCATCTGTCCCAGGCCTAAGTCAGGTTCCCAGGAGAAAAGGAATATCTCCTGAGGCATGTGCATATCCAGGTAATGGGACAATAAAATCTAGATTGGTGTATTAACTGCTCCTTCTTTCCCCAAGTCATCTGCACTTCCTCTTACACCTTGAAACAAAGGATCTCCCTGCACCCAAAGCAGTAAGCCAACATCTTTGTCTATGTCCTGTTGTGTACCCAGCCAAACCTCCTCTCCATCCATCCTGGGTATATCCTGATGCAATCACTGTCAAACTAATATTAAAGCCATCAACCAGGCCAGAATCCCATTGTTGGTTCCTGGGAAGTCACATCCAGCCTTTGTTACCTGACAAGATCACCCACGTCTTGGGCTAGATTTTTGGTGTAAAGATTGGTTTCATAAACTTAGCCCTGCACATGTAGCAGGCATGCACCTCTACGCTCTGTATGTTATGTGTCACCCTGAGACCTCCAGCTTTCCATGATCTACTAATCAGACAGGTTGTTGTTGTTGTTGTTTCTATCTTGCCTCTCCAACAAGATTTTACATCTGTAAAATCCATACAATACAACAGAATAAAATCACACAATCCCCCTCCCTCCTTAACCCCAAATCAACAACAATAGATACAGCATATCACCCCTCCTGCAAACCTTTCAAATCTGCTACCCCATTTCCATATTTCCATTTGGCTAGGTCTGTATGCTGGGTCTGTTTGAACTGCTATCTGGTGTGTGTGATTGCATTCTGTATTTTTCTAGATGAAACCCACATAATTCACCCCAAACCCTGTTGTACAGTTCAGTTATTACAGGTATAAACAGGTGCAAACTGTCCTAAATGTTACCCAACCTCTTGCAAAGCTTTCCCCAAAAATTAAATTAAAATTGTCATACTAAGTGAGGATCCCCCCCCCAGCCCCCCACATTTCTTTGGGTAACAGAGACTACATTGATCTTACAGGCCATGCTTTAGCTACTTCTGTTTTTAACAATACCAGGATTCTTGTCTGTACTGGGTGAAATTCGCACTTCCCTAAAGCAGTGCAGCAATTTATGAATGAATGAAATAATAAGTTACCGTTCTGCTTTAGGCAACTTGGAATTCCATCCAATAGAAGAAACAACAACTGGAGCATTGTTTCAAGGGTGGCCAACTGATGGCCTGCTGGCTGGATGCAACCAACAAAGTAATTTTATCTGGCCCCAGTGACTAGATTCAATTTGAATAACCTGCAAGCAAGGGGGAGGGGATAGAAAGGCCCATTTTGCTTTTGCAAGGGAAAGGAACTTGTTAAAAGTTGTGTGACAGAGAGATATTCTACTGGCTTAATTCAAAGAGTCAGCAATGGAATCAGCCTTAAACTAATCAGAATTACTTGGCTATTATGCCTTTTGAAAAATAAAAAAGCAAACCCTCTGACAAGAAACTTTGACTTTTCTTTACCTTATCTAGAATGTGCAAAAACAGACCATAGGATCAAGACAGAGAGCCCTTCATCCACCCCACATCCTTTGAAAGTGTTGTCAAAGCTGATGAGTTAGTGAGAACAAATAGAGATCCGCTATCATCTCCACATATGCCCAGGTGGGAGATAGATGTACCGCGTGTCCAATCAAGGTGATGGGTGATGTTCTGCTTAGCATGATGCTGGGCTACATTAATGAAAGAGTTACCTTATGCACCCAGCCATTCCCACCAGGTATACCACACCACCAGCTTCACACACCCTGCTGGGGTACCACCTGGTTTGGTTCACATACCCCTAGTGAAGCCTTTGTAAGGCAGTAGGCCAATTTAGAAGAATGATGGGTGCATCACGTGGCAGACAGGCAGCTGTTTCTTCGTGTAACTTGCTACCAGATCTCTTCATCTGCCATCTGAAGCAAGTGACTTATAAGTTTATTGCACTGCACTTGGAGAACAGGAACAGAGCGGAAGTGAAGGAAAGGGAAGGGAATGGAAACGGGGGAAAGTGTATGTTATCGCACAGGAAAACGTCACCGACGCTGCCGGGAGTCTCCAATCCGTTCTCCAACCGTTCCACAGTAGCCGGTTTTGAAGGGCTGTTCAGAATCATTCTTCAAAATCGGCTGCTATGGAACGGTTGGGGAATGGATTGGAGACTCCCAACAGCATTGGTGGCATTCTCCCATGCGATAACATACATTCCCCCCCCCTTTCTGTTCCATTCCATTCTATTCCATTACGTTCCCGTTCTCCAAGTACTGTGCAATAAACGTATTACTTTGCCCAAGGGCAGAATTGACCTTGTCATAGAGGTTTCTTCCCTTTCCACACTCTCCACCTATACCCATTCCTGAATCTGACAGAAATGAGTTGATTATGATGATATCAACAAAAATTAAAATATTTGAATCTCTAAAATAAACTTTCAGATCCCCCCCCCTTGAGCTGGAGAAGGCCCACAAATGTAAGGAAATGGATGCCAGAATATAGATGTATAAGTCAATAGACTCTGTCCTGACTGAACATAGCATGAGCCTCTCTAATATATTTCTTTCCACAAAGGAATAAAATTCTCCATTTATTGTCTTGGAATAGTTCACTCTTGTGAAGGTGCTCCAGCAACATGTGTGCCAAAGGTTTCCCAGCACAAGAATAAAGCAAAACAAGAGAAAAAAAATCCTTCATCTTTGCGCATCCAACTTGTGTATCCAAAAACTTTCTATAGCATGAAATAGCACTTCCCTTGTTAGGTTTTTGATAATTTCTTCCTGTCTTGGTTTAAACTTTAAACCATGGAGCCAAAATAAAATATTCACACCTATTCAAAAAATAACTGAATATTCCAATTTTACTGTTGTTTTTTTAAATGAGAAATTTTAAAAGCACTTTCCACTTCCATTTGTTTATATGAATTTTTAACTCAGTATTCAAGTGCTTCAGGCTTGTTGGCACTCTTTAGTTGTTTGGATTTTGGAAGGCTTCAAATAGGACATTTCATAAGCTGTCAAAGGACAGGACTAGTAAAGATGCTCACCAGACCATGGAACCGTTACTTATTGAACTACAACTCATTGGTTGGTGAGAGTTGGAGATGTAATCCAAACAGTAATGTTTCCAAGGTCTGGTGGTCATACATGTGAGCATCCCTGCCCCCCAAAGAGCTGAGCTTTTATTGCCTGAGCCTCTCCTCTCCATTTTGTTGTTGTGTGCCTTCAGGTTGTTTCGGACTTACATCAAGTCACCATCTCTCAGCCTCAGTGGAAGTTGATGAAATGTACCCCTCTGGACAAATCTTTCCAAGAAAACCTTGCAATAGATTCGCCTTAAGGTCATATCCACTACTAACCATTTTTCCTTTTTAAAAAACAATGCCAGCATTTTCTCGCCAGGGCCATGGGGACTGAACACACAGAAAGACAATATCTTCTCTTTTGATCTTCAAGAAAGGCATCATCTCTGAAATGTCAAGGGGGGAGGCGAAGGAGGAATTTTCTCCTGTCTTTAAGTAAAACATTCAACTCTAAAAGGAGCCCTGGTGGCACAGTGGTTAAATGCCTGTACTGCAGTCACTCACTCAAAACCATAAGGTTGCGAGTTCAAGATCAGCAAAAGGGATCAAGCTTGTCTCAGGCTTGCATCCTTCCCAAGTCGCTAAAATGAGTACCCAGATTGTTGGGGGCAAGTAGCTTACAGTTGTAAACCGCTTAGACACTCCTTAGGCGGTATGAAGCGGTATATAAATGAAGCTGTTTATTTGTTTGTTTGTGTGCCCCCCCCCCCCCGAGAATGGAGAAAGTTAATTTCAGTTAATTGAGACTTTGGGGGAGGAGGTCAACAAAATCCTACAACCAACCAACAAGTGGATATGCCAGATGGAGGATTATGGAGATTGTAATCCAAAAGAGTGAATTTCCTAAACTCTAAAACCAAGCAATGGATAGTGGGAGGAAATGGCCCCGTTCAATGTTTTGAAAAGCAATGAAAACCCCCTCCCTTCCGTGCTCCCAGACATGTCAAGAACCATTCAAAGAAATCTGATTCATTTTAGGATCTGGTTTACATTTGCCCATCTCTAAAGCTTTCCACTGTCAAATGCTGTTGCGTGTTCTCTGCCCAGCAGATGCATTGCCAGCTCAAAACAGACAACTTGCTGACTTCCGACTTGGCATAAAGTTTCTCCTCTAACTTTCTGAGCGATCTCCCCCCGTCATCGTTCCAGCCGTCTGACTTCTCAAACTCTTATGCAGCACAATACATCTGAAGTATAATAGACTGGATATACACTTCTGAATCTTGCTTGAAAATTCTTCTATCTCTAGACCAAGGATGGACAATGTGTTTTGGATGGTTTTGAACTGCAGTTTCCATCAGCCCTAACCAGCACAGCCAATGGCAAAGGACAAGAACATCTGAGGGCTACACATCGCCCTCCTCAGATCTAGATGAAATTTAAAGCAGATGTTAAGCTTGCCGATTCAACATCTCAGTACCATCATACCATTTGGGGAATACACAGCCTCAGTATTGATTCTTCCCATCTGAATGGGAACTGGGACCTTTCACAGTGTCTATACAGATAGCAAATAATGTATTGCAGAGGTACCTAATGACATTGTACCTCTTTTATTTTCCTGCTGCATTCCTGCTTTTTGACTATGGCCAGAATCAGACGGGCAAAATAAAGTGCCTCCCAAGCACTTTAGGAGCATGGTGTTCAAACAATGCATGTCCCCAAACCATGTCAAGGCCGCCTGAGGAGTGGCAAAAAGCCACATTTTGCCCAGTGGTCCATTTGGGACTGCGGCAGCATCTGGCTTCAGGACCATGGCATCCAGTCACTGATCAGGGCTTGCTCATGGCTGAAGAGGCCAGAAGCCACTCCAAGCTGCCCATCTGTTTGACTCCTGTATCACACTATGAGTACTATGTCAGGAAACAGCCTTGAAACCTATTGATTCATACAGGAAAAGCATATGGTATTCTGACTGCAAGTGCAGAACTGCACATTTGTCTTTTTAAAAAAAGAACTTGTTGCAAAGCTAGCATATGAAGCAGAAAAGCTGTACAGCCACATTTGTGGGTTAAGCATTCACAGATTTAATTAATCGCAAATATAGGCCCACTCTTTTATTTTATCCTAAGAGAACATCAGAAGTTGACCATACAATTGCACTGGAGGACCTACAAATGACTAGAGAAGTGTTCTGTCTAGACATCTGTAGGTCCTTTCATGTGACTTTGTGGTCAGCCTTCGGCAGAAGTTGACCATAGAGTCATTCTGGAGGACCTATAGATGCCTAGAAAGGTGTTCACTTGGATAAAAGATATAGTGGACCTATATTTGGGGGATTTCCACTGAGGGGGTCTGTACATCTAATTCCTATGAAAGTTGAGATCCAACTGTAGTCTGCTCATATATCTCACGACAGGTATTTATGTGAAATATGGTTTTATTGTAAAGCATTTCAATAAGCAATTTTAACCCTTTTATATTTTGAAGCACAAACATTCTCCCTACCACACAACTGTATTTGCTCTAAAACACTTTTCCAACAGCAGTGTTCATCTGTTGCAATGTATAAGATGGGCACAAACTTCCCTTGCCTGAACAAGGTTTAAGGTAAAAAAATATCAGACCAGTTTTAAATTAACCAACCTATAGCCAGGAGCATCATCCTATTAGGGGTTTATAAACTGAGTTAAAGACAAAAATGCAAAATACTTAAATGAATCCCATACCTAAACAGAATGATTTAATATATATAAATATTAACATCTATATTTCTTCAAAGAGAAGAACCTTCATGAAAATTAGTGAAGGTAACATCTGAATAAAGTTACGGGAGAGCAAACAAGAACGTGCTAAAAGGAACAAATGCTTTTAACAGTTCATTTTAAAGTTGATATAGATGACACTAGAAGGTCAGTTATGAGCTCATAACATTTTGATTATGCTTTTGGTTTTCAGGGGTTGGGTGTGCATCTTTCTAACATGGAAATGCAATCTCTCTTGGGAAAGAAGAAACATGCTTTCACTGAAAAATGAAAATTTTCACTAAGTGATATCATTGTACACTAGGCTCCTGTTGTTTACTGCCCTCGACTTGGACCTCTGGTGACTCTGTGAATGAGGCTTCCCTGTCCTCAACAGACTTGTTCAGTTCCTCCAGACGTAAGGCTGTTTTCTCTTTGAGTCTATCCATCTGATGTGTGGCCTTCCTCTCTTTCTGTCTTCTCATGATGTGGCCAAAGTACGACAGTCTCAATTTTGCTATCTTGGCTTCTAAGGAAAGTTGGATCTGATTTACTCTTGTGCCCATTTGTTTGTCTTTTCAGCTATCCATGGTATCAGCAGAACTCTTCTCCATCAGCACATCTCAATGAGTTGATTTTCTTAGTGATGAGAGATATGATGGCATGAACAATCCTCACTTTACTGTTCAGTTCTATATTCTTGCTCTTTAGGATCTAATATACAGTGGGCCCTTGTTATCTGCTGGAGTTTGGTTCCAGGACCCTCCATGGATAACAAAATCCATGGATGCTCAAGTCCCATTAAATATAATGGCACAACAAAATGGTGTCCCATATTTAAAATGGAAAATCAAGGTTTGCTATTTGGAATTTATATTTTTTGGGAACATTTTCAAGCCGTGTATGCTCGAATCCATGGATAAAAAATCTGTGGATAAGGAGGGCCAACTGTAGTTCTTTCATAGTTCCTCTTCCTATTCCCAGTCTTCTTGTCTGCATTTTCCATCTGGTCAATGATTGATCCAATATATGGAAAGTCTTTGACTAATCCAATTTCTGTCCTCCAGGAGATGATGGCAAGTGATGTCCCACAGAGGATTTTCTGAAGTAAAGGTTTTCCTTTTATTAAACATGAAAGCACAGAATAGGAGTGCTATGGCTACAATGGGAGCCTTGGGTCAGGAGACTATGTAGGAGTCTTATTCAGATGGTGAGAATAATCTAGGTACAATCTGGTTTGAATCTTTGTTGTTCACATGCATTTTGAATGCATCCGATTAAGTTGGGATAGGTGCCCAAAAAAACCCACTTAATCTGGGATAATCGATGGGGGAGAGTTTCTGAGTTTTTCTAAATGATTTGGATTTCTCAGCTGTGTGATTTACCAAAATGAATAGACCTGGGATAAACTGGGATCAAATTCTGTGTATCTGGAACATGCTTTGAACACATTTAGCGTCATCAGCTCTTATTTTTATTTGATTGTTGACACGTGTGAGTAACCAAACTCGCAGAGATATACAGAGATGTGGTTCCATAGTGTGAACAACAAACCCTGAATGGGGGAGATTATTCGCATAGTCACGCTAAAAAAATGTGTGAATGACCTCTTAATAAACTTCCACTTATTTGTTTTTATAACTGTCTCTGTCCATATTAAGGTTGGTCAAGGGACAGGTCACACTTACCAAAGCAAACCCACTGTAATAATAGAACTATTGATCCACAGAGGGGGTCACTTTGAGGTCCATGTCCCCAATCCAGGAAGGGATTAAGAGAGAGGAAAGGGCAAGGTGGTGTGAAAGGAGCCCCAGGGTTGGATCTGCAAAGCCAGCCTAGAAAAGACTTCCATCACAGAGGTCCAATAAAAATACTGTAAAATTATATTCTCTGGAAATCAAAAAAGAGCTGCATTCTGTGAGCTAGTAACTCTGGTCTGCAGGGCTGCAGCAGGGGATGATTCATGAGCTAAGCAGGGGATGCCATTGGGTTGCTTTAACAGAAGCATCATTATGTTGCTGTGGTGTGCTTTACAAATCATTCCCAATTTATGCCAATTCGCAGGTGAACCTATCATAGAGCCTTATCATACTAGACCCCTGATGGCGAACCATCATTTCTGATGATACACAGCAGCTGAGGCGGCCTCATGCCAAGATGGATGTTTCATCCTCGGCTCCTGCATGACCAAGTGCAGTAGCTCAGGATGAATAAGACTCTAGTCGCAAATGTTTCATCCTCAGAATGAAACATTTGCGACTTGTTTTATCCTCAGGAGCAGCAAATGTTTTATCCTCCCCTATTAGACACTCTGTGCCGGAGGCCTGTAGGCCAAAACCACAGAAATCCATCACAGAACGTCTAGTTCTGGGACTTCCGGTTAAGCTGGGATCTTTGCCCTCACTTCCGCCGGCAGAGCAGGGAGCAGCAGAACGCAGCGGGGGACACATCTCTGGGGGTCCTGCCATTACCAGTAACCAACAGTTAACCACAGCAACCATTGTCTACTGTTCTGGGGTGTCATGAATTTCTAATCCATCATTACTGAGATAAGTTATTTAAACTATAAATATATAAACTATAAAAATAAGCGATTTAAACTATAAATATCGCAAAATAATGTTTTTTTTCCTCAAAGTGACAAACCACCCAAGTTACGCTCAGTTTTTTGGCAAAGTTTGACACACCAAGCTCAAAAAGTTGCCCATCACTGCACTAGACGAATCCTGCTCAGAAATAGGATTTTAGAAGTAGAAAAAACCCACAAATGCGGGATGATTTTAGATGTGTTTCTCCATACTTTCGGAGGTTCCTGAAAGTAAAAAGGTGCCATTTTTGCCCATTTTCGATTTGCTTTATTATTGCCTTATTGCTGTTTGGGAGAAACGTCATCTGAAAAACCTCCTACATTTGCAGGTTTTTTTTTTCTACTTTTAAATTCCATTTCTGAGCGGGATTCATCTAGCGTGATAAGGTCCATAGCAAGATTTTAAAGCTGAGAGTGTGCCTTAAAGTATTCTTGTAGTTCTTCTGTGGTTATTATTTTCATTTTCTTAATGTTTAGCATTAAGCCTATCTTGGCACTTTCCTCCTTATCCTTCTTCAATAATTCTTCCAGGTCCTTGTTGTTTTCTGCTAGTAGTATGGTGTCATATGTGTATCTCAGGTTGTTAATATTTCTTCCTCCAATCTCCAATGACAACCACCTGCTCCCGTCTCTTAACCTGTTTCTGCCCAGATCTTTGTGTCTTTCTGCATGGCAAGAGGTTGGACACGGTGGTTCTTGAGGTCTCTTCCAATTCTATCATTCTTTGATTTTATGTCTTCGAACAACATTGGCAAAGAGTTTCCATCAACATGTTTCATCCAATTACAACATGGTTTTTTTTTTAAGTCCAGTTATAACTGCTCTGTTTTCAGCCGCACATGTTGACTGTTCCTACTAGTGCAATCCAGCAGAGTTTTTAATCTTAATTTTTCTGCTTTCCTTTTTGAAGGGATTAAACTGTATCTCACTCTCTGCTCTCTTGATCAACTTTAACCAAAGGGAGGGTTGTGGTGGGGTGTGGGGAGACTGCCACATTCAATCAAACATGTTTGTCCAAGACCTTTTGGAAATCACTGGATTTGGACCAACTTTTTATTCCTTGCATACGTTTCATGTAGTTCAATATTTATAGTTTACTTTAAATAAATGACTCCTTATGTTCCCATCTTCCATTTCCCAAGGGGGATATTGCAGCTAGTCTTGCTCAATGTCTGGGTTGCCATCTTGTCCCTTCTCTCTCCAAATGCTTTGATTTCCACCCGCCTGCCCCTCCCATGTTCCATAAACATTTTTGACAGAATCCTACATTGTCCAGATGCAGCTGAGCTTTGAAAGACTACTCTGATTTCTAAGGAGGATGTTTTACATTTTTAACCATTCTGCCAATAAAGATGCAAGCACAAGATTGTGGCAGACTGTGTGTAAGCGCACGCACATGCTCATGCACATGTTTATCTGATAACCATATCCTGCTCATTGAGCAATTGCAATCCAAATTCTTTACAGATTCGCACAATCACCTGCCAGGGGAAAAGCCAATGGAATCTATACCAAACCATCAGACTACCCACTGTCGTTGCTGTTATCTGCCTACAAGTCGACTTTGACCTATGGCAACCATGTGAATAAGCGACCTCTAAGTCAACCTGTTATTAACTGCCCCGCTCAGATCTTCCAGATTCGGGATTGTGGCTTCCTTGACTGAGTCTATTCATCTGGAATGCAGTGTTCCCCTTTTCCTACTGCTTTCCACCCTACCGAGCATTATTGTCTTTTCTAGGAAGTCTCGTCTTCTCTTGATATGACCAAAGTATAACAACCTCAGTTTAGTCATTTTTACATGTAGGAAGAGTTCTTGCCTGATTTGCTTGGTCTTTGCTTGATCTTTTTAGCAGTCCATGTCTCCGTATTCTGAACTGACAGTAGCCTAATAATAATAATAATAATAATAATAGATATTTATTTATAGCCTGCCTCTCCCCAAAGGACCGAGGCAGGTAACAGTCATAAAATACAACACTAAAAGTTATAAACAAGGGCAACCTACATCAGTATCATGGAATGATCAGTCAATCAAGAAAGGCCTGCTGGAAGAGATCTATCTTGACAGACTTCTTAAAAGCATCAAGTGTCGTAATGTGACGGATCTCCTCCGGCAGGTCATTCCAGTTTAGGAATGGCAGATGAAAAGGTCCTTTGGATGATAGGTTGCTCCCAGAGGACCTGAGAGTATGGGGCAAATTATATGGAAAGAAGTGCTCCCGTAAGTGAGCTGGACCTAAGCCATGAGTACAGGTTACACACACATCAGAACAATCAAATGTTGTGGTACACCAATTTCTTTAACAGCTATCCATCAAATACTTTTCTATATAGTCTTAACTTGTGGTCTGTAAACTCCCAGGGGGGTGTAATGTCCTCACAGACCTGCAAAGGCTTCAAGGTTGTTCAGACCACTTTCTTCCTGCAGCAAAGTGGCCAAATGACAAGGAGCCAAGGCTGGTTGGCTGGGCCTCTGCATTGCCATTCAACCTGCTCCAGCTGCAAACTCTTGGGAAGAAGCAGGAGAGCAGTCTTCCTTCTCATTTGGTGCTTCTGAGGAAAGGTTTAACAAATGGTGTAATAATAATAATAATAATAATAATGTTTATTTATAACCCACTCCTCTAATGAAATACTCGGAGCGGGGTACAACGAGAATTAAAAATACAGAGCAAAACAACAATCATCTCTCTCCCCACCTGCCCCCCCCTTAAAATTAAATTAAACCAGGGCTTAATAAATTGACAACAGTTAAAGTTAAAATCAGCAACAATTAAACAGATATGATCTCATGGACAGTGCATGTGCAAATCCACAATAGATGAAATCCAAACGTTTAGGCAGGGGGGTAGCAAACGTTATTTCCCCAGTTTCATGTTTTCCAGAGTCAGGAGTTGATGTTTCATTTATTTTCCTTTCAAGGAAAGGCTTGCCGGAAGAGATGCGTCTTTAAACACTTGCTTTTCAAAACCAAGAGCAAACCTCCAGCCACTTTCAAAAATTCCTTTGTATTTTGACATTTTTGGCCATCCATGTGGCCCCTTACAGTCCCGGGGTAGAAAACTGGATCCCAGACCTATAAAAAGTTTGATAACTTTCTTACTTCTTGTTCTACGATGTTGTTGCTGTGTGCCTTCAAATCATCCCCTACTGATGGCAACCCTAAGGAGTTTTCTAGGGCTGAGAGAGTGTGACTCACCCAAGGTCGCCCATAGCGGGTTTCCATGCCCAACCAGGGATTTGAACCCTGGTCTCCAGAATGGAAGTCCATCGCACAAAGCACTATGCCACACTGGCTCCACAGCTATACCTTTTAACAGTAAGTTGACCATGCCACATGCAAGTAGTAATAATATACATCCATGCTATATACAGAAAGAGAGTTCAGATTCTGATTTGTACATATCACCCTGACAATAAAGGCCCTTGTCAATGTTTATTCTGGTCTCATTCCGTTCTGTCTTGGAGTTGTACAGTGAGAATCTTTTGCCCACATTTTAAATGGGTAAATTTAAAATACAGATACATAGGATTTTGCCATGCCTTTGTAAATTTAAAGCATGGGTCAGTTTATCCTCTTGTATCACCGCCATGGGCTTTAGAAAGAGAAAGGGCGTCCTCTGCTGTTTATTAACACAAGGTGGTTTTTGAACAAAGCCTCTATTGAGAAGCCACTTGGGGGAAAGAAACAGAATTGGATACAAGCACCTCCATTGCATAACCTGAGCCTTTTAACGTATATTTATTTATTCATTCATTTATTTAATAGGGTGTTTTTCAAACATTATTAAAGCAGGTCAGAAGGCTGGATATGTAAGGATAACTGTGAGCCTGGAATTTGTGGTTTTAACCCAGTTTTCCTTAACCCAGTGCCCTCCACATGTTTCGATGGATAATTCCCATCATCCCCATCCAGCATGTAGTGCAGCCTCTCCAGATGAAGATCACCAAGCTTTCTATGACTGCAGAAAGCAGTTTAATGCATTGAAAAGCATGGCAGATTTTCAACAAAATTAGTGGCCCTGCAAAATGATGTTCGACTTGCATGCAGTTTTCCATATTCCTTACTCCAGTCCAAAAGGGTCAGTGTCCATGATCTCCCCCGAATAAAGCAATCCACCCTTTTAAAATGCTGCTGATCTTGCTCATTGTTGATCAAATGATTCTGCAAAACTACCCACCTCAGTGGAAAAAATAATTCTATGAAACAAAGACCCCAGGAGCCTCAAGGGGTGCATCTGCACTGTAGAAATAATGCAGTGTGGTGCCACTTTAAGTTCTGGAATCCTGGATTTGTAGTTTTACAAAGGAATTTATCAGACGGGAGGAATTTCTCTTTATTTCGAATGGAGCCAATTGGAGCCAATTCGAATTCACGTGAATTCTCTAGTTTAGCAAATTTATGTGAATTCCAATTGCATTCGGAATGCATTCAGAATGACTTCCCATTAACCGAAAATGACTCCCCATTGCCCAAAATTGCGTGAGAAGCTTTAATACGAAATAACATGAAACCCCATGATTGCGTTCGGATTGCCATTAGATTATACTTCCAATTTCCATCGTCTGATAAACTCCAAATTCTTACGACTTTTCTTGCCAGAGTGCTGGTGTCGCACAAAACTACAAATCTCAGGTTTCTATAGGATGGGCCCATGGCAGTTAAAGTGGTGCCAAACTGCATTATTTCTACAGCATAAACGCACCCAGGGACATGATAAGCCATTTAAAAACTTTGGATGACCCAGGCCTGTTTCAGACAGCAAACAGTCTTTTGTTTAAAGAAACCAGGAATGAAGAGGAAAAGCTATCTATTTCTGACTTGAAGGCACACAACAAGAAACCCATACACATATCTTAGAGAACAGAAGTGGAAAATAGGAAATCGTAATGGATTCTTCAGCCTTTCCTGACCTGTTAACGGTCTATATATGTTGGTCAGAAACTACCATAATCTCCAGGCACCCAACCGTTATCAAGGATTATAGGGATTGTTAGGGATTAAGAAAGACTAAAAATAAAACAGCCAATCTTATACTGAAAAGGTAGGTGAGCAGGCAGAAGCTGGATCTCAGAATGATTTTATGGAATCAATAGGGTCCTGGATAGCTAGGACCCCAAATGATTATAGGGAATAATCAATGGCTAAAGAACTTAATAAAACAAAATGCTGCTTTCTGCAACGGTTGCAAGAAGCCAAGGCAAAAAACAGAAAACATCTTGCTGTTGCTGTTAGCAGATTTCGCAGAGAACAGGGAACTAAGGGTAGACTTGCGTTCAAACAAGGGGTTCAACAGAAACTAAGGAGACTATTGCACAAACTGTATCCTGTCTTTCTCCCAACAGGATACATGTGAGTTTAAGTGTCAAAGATGGATCTTACCACATTCCCCTGTGGCCGCCCTTCTGCAACCCATCTGCACCCCATGCTTCTCCTGCAGCTTTTCAAAGACAGGAAAATCCCATGTATGAAAATCCTCCAGAGAAACCCAGGTTGCAGACGGGTTGCAATGCATCTGAGGAAGTAGACTGAAGTCTACGAAAGCTCATGCTGCCAACTTCTTTCTTTCAGTTAGTCTCAAAGGTGGTACAAGACTTGTTTACATAATGTGCAGATTTGTCATATTCACTGCAACAACGAATGGCAATGGGAAAAGTGAGAGTGAATGGCCACAGATTTATTTCTCCTTCACACTACATGGTTATGACATTTCGATACTACTGTACCCGCCATGGCTCCATCCTATGGAATCCTAAAATTTGTAGTTTTATGAAATATTCAGAATTCCTTTCCAGAGCTTTAAGGTCTCATCAAGTACAAATCCCATGATTCTGTAGGAAGCAGTCATGGCAGATAGCAGTATCAAAATAGTTTGAACATCTGTGCAATGTTGGCTACTTACGTATTGCCCAAAGAGAGGACAAAAGGGGACGTGTATTTCCATTAATATTTGTACGTTCTAATGTATATGTTTATATGCAAATATAGTAATAGCTACAATCATTTAAATAGCAAGATACTCAATAGCAGGGAAGACTATAACAAGAAGACTTGTGCAGCTGTTGATCTTGTCGGTGTGTGCCTTCTAGTCATTTCTGATTTATGGTGACCCTGAGACGAACCTATCCTGGGGTTTTCTTAGCAAGAGTTGTTCAGAGGAGGTTTGTCATTGCTTCCCCCTGAGGCTGAGAGAGTGTGACTTGTGCAAGGTCACCCAGTGGCTTTTATTGCTGCTGATCATGCTTTCCATTGATGAACAGATTCAATCCCCCTGGATTCTTGCTTCTTATGTTTCTTTTACTTTAAAATTGGTCTTCAAATAAAGGACTGTCCTATGTGAAGTAGGATCAGAGCTTGAAAATAAAAATTTTGACTAGGGATCATGGAAGTTGTATTCCCCCCAAAAAAGCAATAAAGCTCTGAGCTGTTGCCCTAAACTGGACTAGCACCAACATTTTGCAGCGCAGAATGCTTCTGTTCAAGATTCGAACAGGACAGTCATATTTTGCCGTTCTGCTAATCTTGGTGTTACCCTGAGCCTACTGATACCTCCCACTTTCCATCTGAATGGTGCCGTCTTGGCTACATTTTGGAAAATGAGTTTGTTTGGCTATGAGGGTATACACATACCACATCGATAAAATGCTTCATAATTCTCCCAACCAGCCAGCCAGCTATTCCAGAATAATCCATTCCATTTTCCCCTCCAAAGTTCTAAAGCAAAAAATGAAATGTTTTATAGCCCAAATGAAATTGCAAACCAAAACAACTAGAAGACATAAAGTTGGAGAAATCTGCTTTGTGCAGTAACTGTTGTGTTTGTTACTACAGTGGGCTCTTGGCACCTGCTAGGACCCCCTGGAAATGCAAAATACAAAAATCTGTGGACACTCAAGTTCCATTATATACAATGACATAATAAAATGGTGTCTCTTATAGAATATGGAAAAATCAAGGTAGTTGGCACCTACACCAACACCTCTCAACCTAGATCCTAGGCATACCAGGCCAGCTTTAGAAGCTGGTGAAAGATAAGATCCTCTTGTTCTCCTCCTCTAGTGAAGTTAGGGCCTCATTCCCACTACCTTTTAAATCGAATCATGAATTGGTTTGAACGGGTTCAAACAACCCTGGTTCCTCACTTAATCTGAATCGCCGAAGCAATTTCGAGAGAGGGGCCATGTTCTAGACCCATTTAACCCGTGTCTTTTTGACACTGATTTTTTCCACTTCTTTTTTGATAAATCCATTCCGCACAAGTGTGAACCACAAGTGGATCGGAATCGATTCAAAGTTCCCCTTCGACCGGCTGGAACCGAATCATTTTGAATTGATTCATTGGCGAATGGGAACCATAAGTGGGTTATTTTGGAGGCAAAAATGTGATTGGGGAAAATGTAGCGGGAACCACACTTCACTGTCGAATCAATCCATCGATTCAGACCGTACACCAGTTTATCTGTAAGTGGGAATGAGGCCTATGTATTATTTCAGTTTTGGACTGTGGTTTTACATTGTTTCATATTTTAGTGATACATATAGACCCTGAAATGGGATGCAAATTAAAGGCAGGCTATAAATTTAAATCACCTGCACCTACCCAGTGGAGTCAGTTGTCAAGTACCCTGGGACAAATAGTATAGTATTAGTAACCATGGGACTTGATTTCAATCATAGCAAATAAATAAAAATGAAAGCAATTTTTTTTCAATCTCCATATGCAAGAGGGGACTTTATCACATGGGAGGAATTTCTCCCAATTTCGAATGGAGCCAATTCGAATTCACGTAAATTCGCTAGTTTATGTGAATTCTAATTGTGTTCAGAATGCATTCAGAATGACTTCCCATTTCCCAAAAATGACTCCCCCATTGCCCAAAATTGTGTGAGATACTCTAATACACAATTACGTGAAACCCCATGATTGCGTTCAGAATGACTTCCTATTGCCCAAAATTGAATGTGATACTTTAATACATAATAACGTGAAACCCCATGATTGCGTTCGGATTGCCATTGCATTATACCCCCAAATTCCGTCGTATGATAAACTCCGAGGAGAAGCAAGGGAGAAAGGGGAAGTATATGTACCTGAGGGTTTGGCAGACCTATTCTTATAGCAACAAACTATGGTTTGACATTGTGTCTGAATCCAGCCACTAACTCAATAAAATAGCTGCAATTACTGGATTGAGAGGTTTTTTAGCCAACTCCCCATTATCCAAGGAAGTAAATGTACTTCTTTTCACTAACAAATTGTCAAACCATAATGAAATTTAAAGAAACCATAATTTTAAAAGACAAAAAGCAGGAGTAGATGTTGGCCATAAAAAAAAAATTAAACACCATACTGAGGTTATGCCAACCAAAGAGGCACAAAAGGGTTGAAACGAAACTCCACTCGCGTAAAAGGAAAATGGTATTGCCGTTGAAAATGTGGGTGTTGTGTTTTTTCCGAGCCGTCTGGATTTTTCAAGAATTGTAACTTTGACGGGGCAGAATCCTAAACTTGATATTCAGGAGGAGTAAGCCTCGCTTTGTTTTATGGAATCTACTCCCACACAAATGTGTTCGGGATTAGAGCTTGGGACCGGCGGCCGCGGCTTTTTGTTACAGGCTGGCATAAAGAAATATTTTGGAATGCTGGCGTTCCATGCACCGTGAAAAACACCCACAGTTTTTGCCGACATCGCAGCCCCACCTTGATCCCTCCTGTTGCCCTCTCCCTATACAGTCGGAGAAGGGGCCAGGCTCTCATGCACCCTCCACTGTTGGTTTTGGCCCGTCTTCAACAAGGCTGCTCCCAGCAAGTGTGGTATGAATAATTGCCCAATTAACTACAGGGACTTCCAGATGTGTGTTTGCTTTCATACTAATCAAGACCTCTGCTCCGTGTGCCTGTGTCCCAGCAAGCCTTGAGGACTGCAAGGTGGAGAAACGGAGCATAAGGACTAGCGGGGCTGCAGGCAGACTCACAGAGCGCACCCCCTTCCTTTCAAGGGGAAACGGGCTTGTTTAACAACCCCAGGGAGAATGAATTTTCACCCGCTCTGCCAGCCGAAGGTGAAGTGTGCCAAAAGCCGAGCAAGCTGAGAGGAAAGGCAACCTTGTGTTTTGATTGTTATCAGGTGTACGAACAGTGACCTCTCTTAAATCCAGGTTATTTTTCACCCAGAGATTGAATGATTTGCTACAAATAAGACCCTTCTTGTCATTTAGAATGCAAACCTGCACTCTATGGATTGAGGTCACTGCAGAATTTGAGGTCTACCTACCTGACAGTGGATGCTAAATATTCCACATCGCTCCACTGGCAGGTGACTAAACTAAAAGCAACAGGAGAGGTCGAACAATCATAACATTAATAAAAATGTTGGAAGAGTCAACCCCAGGACGGAATCCTGCAGCACTCCACTCCAGACTGCCTTCCAATTGGAAGTGCGGATATTCATGACTACTCTTTGAGCATGGTTTTCCAATCAGTTATGGATACATCCGATGGTGTTTCCATATGTTCCCTATTTAAATTAGTGACCTGATTTTTTTTTTAAAAAAAGAGATTAGTTTGGCAGGATTTGTTCTTGGCAAACTCATATTGGAGTTTATCACATGGGAGGAATTTCTCCCAATTTCGAATGAAGCCAATTCGAATTCACGTAAATTCTCTAGTTTAGCTAATTTACTTGAAATCTGATTGCATTTGGAATGCGTTCAGAATTACTTCTCATTGCCCGAAAATGACCCCCCATTGCATGAGATACTCGATACGCAATTACGTGAAACCCCATGATTGCGTTCGGAATGACTTTCCATTACCCGAAATTGTGTGAGATACACCCATTCGCAATAATGTGAAACCTCATGATTGCCTTTGGATTGCCACTGCATTATGCCCCCAAATTCCGTTGTATGATAAACTCCATCAACTCCCACTAATCACTGCATTGTCATCAGGATAGTTGCAAATAGATTCCTGTATAAATATAATCCGTTATAATATTTTTCCTGGTTTTAAAATCAGGCTGACTGGCCTGTAGTTCCCTAGGAGCGTGTCTACACTGTAGAAATAATGCAGTTTGATACCACTTCAGGTGCTGTAGCTCCATCCTATGGAATCCTAGTATTTGTAGTTTTGCAAGGTTTTTAGTCTTCTCTACCAAAGAGTGCTGAGATTTGTTTCCTAAAATCATTGCCAATCACCTTTTCTTGGTCTGTAAACTCCTACCACAATGTTTTTATTTCTTTCCACATATATTTTTACCCAAATGCTCTCAACTAGTGCACTCTGACTGTGGGTTCCTGCATAAATGATTTTTCCTTTTCCATATAATGCTACACCCTCCTTTTCTGCACCATCTATTCTTTTTGAAGAGGCTATTTCCTTGCGTTCTTATATTCCACTCATAAAAATCATCTCACGAAGTCTGGGGTACACCTATAAAGTCATTTTACCTTCCTGCAGTAGGATTTCAAGTTCATCTTGTCAACTAGAGAACATCACAACATGAGGCTAAGAGCTAGTCTTTACTAGTGGGGTAAATGCTCACCAGATGACTCTCAAGAATCTTTTTTAGATAGAAGGCAACATAGGTGTGTACTACGCATCCTTATTATTAGCAGGCAATGTACGGCCTTTAAATTGATCAGGCCTATTATAATAAGAGCAGTCTGCCTTTACCTGTTTAGAAGAGTACTTACTATTGGTTGCAGTTCATTCCTCAGCTGAAACCGCTGATCTCAGCGAACCAGGAAGCAAAGTCTAGTTTTGGATATAGCTATCACCAACAGTTTTGGTTATACCTATAAAGTCATACTTACCATCCTACACTATGGACTTCAAACTCATCATGTTCATTTCCCAGACTTTGTGCATTGGTGTAAAGACATTTTACTGTATTGCTTTGACTCCCATCCTCTCTCTTAGCTTCTCCTCTAGAATACACATCTTTGTATTTAATTGCTTAACTTCTGAACTTGAATAAAGTTGAGTTTGTGGCTCAACTAAAGACACCAGATCCCATCTGATCTTGGAAGTGAAGCAGGGTCAGTCCTGGTTAGCACTTGGATGAGAGACAGCCAATGGATACAGGGTACTATAGACTGTTTCAGAGTAGGGTTCAGTATAGGACTTACTCCCAGATAATGATGAACAGGAATGTAGCCTTAATCAGGCCGAAATCCTATTAAAAGCCTTTGCAAAACTTAGGGAGGTTTATTATGGTAAAGTAACAAAGTTCCCAACAATATGTGATCAGAGCTAGAGATATCACTAGGTTCCAGCTATTAAGAAAGGTATATTTTGAAGTCTGGTAAGGAAAGGGCGGGTGGAATGAAGACCTGGCAGAGCAAAGATCAGCCAATTTTTCCCTTTCTGGGAAAAAAAAAACATTTCCAAGTATTTCCACAGTTCCAGCCCCCTTGTCTGGAAACAGGAAATTCCTGTTTCTCTTCAGAGCAGTTTTCAAACCTTAGAAAAGACATTTTAATGCTAATCTTTGCTAATTTCTAATCCTTGGAAGAACATTTGCCAACATATACATTTCCCCTCTATGTATGAAGTTTCTCTTTCCTCCTAAGCCAGACAGTTTTGTTTTGCCGTTACAGAGATCCAAGATCCTACTCCCTCAAAGTACGGTTGTAGTGGTTTAAGAGTTGGACTAGCACTCTGGGAGACTAGGGTTCAAATATCCATTTGGCCATGGAAACCCAAGTGGGTGATCTTGGCCAAGTCACACTCTCATCATGAGAGGAAGGCAATGGGGAGCCCTCTCTGAACAAATCTTGCCTAGAAAACCCAGTGACAGGTTCACCTTAAACTTGCCATAACTCTGAAACAACTCAACAATATTAATATACCCACCAAGGTGAACAGTCATGAGCAAGAACTGACAATCCATTTGGCACCTGAAGAGTCACATTTAGGTACCAAAACTGTGTGCAGTGCAAACATTACCTAACAATGTGCCTTGAATCACATTAACTGACCATATAACCTGGCCTCACCTCAGCTCGTGCCCTTTAAATATATCGGACTACATAGATCATGCCAGCCAAAAATATTGGGAGTTCTAATCTAATACATTTGGAAAGCACTAGCCTGGGTAAGGTTTAGCTAATCACATTACCATTCTAAGAGACTGGAAGGAAGGGATGTTCACTGATGGACAGGAGACCTCGGAGTTTATCATACGACGGAATTTGGGGGTATAATGCAATGGCAATCCGAACGCAATCATGGGGGTTCACGTTATTGCGAATGAGTGTATCTCACGCAATTTCGGGCAATGGGGGGGGTCATTTTCAGGAAATGGGAAGTCATTTTGAACGCATTCTGAATGCAATTAGATTTCACATCTAATTGAATTCGAATTGGCTCCATTCGAAATTGGGAGAAATTCCTCCTGTGTGATAACCTCCCTCAACAGAAGTTGTCCTGTATTGATTAAAAGAGAGGAAGGGGGATTTAATTTGCAAATTCTGGCAGTCAAATGTCTAGTCCTCCCTATAACATATGGGGAACAATGAGACACCAGCCTGATTCTTATTATTAATCCCAACTAGAATCCCTTACTGCATGATAAGTAAATATACAGGTAGATCCCAGGGACTAAGAGTAGGATTTAGGCCACATATTGACATGTCATGATTTCAGCACAGGCTTTTGTGGTGTTCTACTGCCAAAACATTGTGCTTATCTGCTTTACAAAATTCAGCAAGCATTCTCTAATGTGGCAACTTCCCTTTTTCATGACTGTGGAGTTTAACAGACGGGAGGTAGTTTAGCGAATTTACGTGAATTTGTATTGCATTCAGAATGCATTCAGAATGACTTCTCATTACCCAAAAATGACTGCCCATTGCCCGAAATTGCGTGAGATGCTTTAATTCACAATAATGTAAAACCCATGATTGCGTTCAGAATGAGTTCCCTTTTGCCCGAAATTGCATGAGATACTTTAATTCACAATAACGTGAAACCCCATGATTGCATTCGGATTACCATTGGATTATACTTCCAATTTCCGACATCTGATAAGGTCCTGTGTCATGATAGTAGCCGAAGCTGTACAGGTTTTAGGAAAGTTGTAAAATTAAGTCCAAAATGAGTATACTCCAGTGGTGTGGCTTTTCAAGATGCACAAACAGTTCAAGTAAATAGTGTTCAAATGTCTTCTCGGGTAAATACATTTGCATCAATATTTCTGCATTTTTTCCAGCACTCCAACCATAATATATCATACTAATGACCAACCATGGAGTACCAAGACCAGACACAGACAGTTGGACCTGACAGGATCATAGAAGCATAGAGTTGGAAGAAACCACAAGGGCCATCCAGTCTAACCCCATTCTGCCATACAGGAACTCCCAATCAAAGCATCCCTGACAGATGGCCATCCAGCCTCTGCTTAAAGACCTCCAAGGAGGGAGACTCCACTACACTCCGAGGGAGTGTGTTCCACTGTCGAACAGCCCTTGCTCTCAGGAAGGTCCTCCTGACATTGAAGTGGAATCTCTTTTCCTGCAGTTTGCATCCATTGTTCCGTGTTTAGTCTCTGGAGCAGCAGAAAACAAGCTTGCTCCCTCCTCAGTATGACATCCCTTCAAGTATTTAAACAGGGCTATCATATCAATATGATGCAGGTCCAGCTGAGGCCAAATGTCTACCCTTGACCTCATCTGGACTTGCATCACATTGTTCTACCCTCTTACTCCTATCAGTTTCAACTGTCCATGTATGTCTCATGTCTCATGTCTCAATACTCCATGGTGGGCCTCCTCAGCCTTCCTTGGGCAAAACACCTGAGCCTTGAGGGCAATCCAAGAATGGAGTTGCTCCTTAGTCAACCACTTACTGTAAGGTAAACTCAGGATACCCCCAGCCAAGTGCCAGGATCTTATAAGTGAAAATACAAACCTCCATTTTCAGGGGAAGTGTAACCCCATCTAAAACAGGATAGATATTTACATGATGTCATGTTTATCTGGACCTTGTCCCATCCAGAAAGCATGATTGACTGCAATTGTGCAAAAGGCTTTCAGATAATGTCACACTTATCCTGTCATTGTCCTGTCATTGAGGTGGCATTGTTCTCACATTTTGTATTAATGAGAGTCAATACAATTCCGTTTCAATGGCAGGATAAACATGACGTCTCTGAAACTCTTTCGTGTAATCAGGACAAGGACGGGAGAATGATCCGCTTCACTCCTGACCACGTCCCCGGTCTGATAATCTCCACTGTTGGTTGTGTAGGATCAATTCTTGCTCTGTTCTATCCAGAAATTCCTTGTGTTTGCTGATGAGGGGGCTATACAGACCTCCCCTTCTTCATCTGGTTCGGGGCCATGGGAACCTCCGGCTTCTGGAGAGTGCAAAAAGGAGCCGCAAAAAGGGGCTTCTTTTTGCACCCTCCAAAGGGTGCCTTAGTTGTGGGTGCTGTATGGCTATATGGTGCCCCTTCGGCACTGCATCATCTAGATACAGCACTGGAGTCATGACATAATGCTGTGCGCTATGTGGAATGGTGCGCAGCATCATGATGCCCTGGGGCAGAGTTAGGGCATCCAACATCAAGACGCTGCACTCTGACTAAATCCACAGGCCGGCACAAAGTGCCGGTCTGTACAGGGCCATATTGAAGAATCTCAACACATAACTGCTATGTATTAACCTTCTCTTCCAAGAGAGCCACCAGCTTGCTGCCAGTGTAGCCAGGTTTTTTGCCAAGAAGAAAAACATGGCACATACATTGCAGCAGAAAACAACAGATCGTGTTCTCTTGATCCCTGCAGCATATTAAAACTGCCAGTTATTTTATTTTTAAAAAGGCACCAGGATCAGTACCATGAAGTACACTTTCCTGATTTCTAACAGTTTCCAATTCAGGCATTTGATTTAATTGAGCAATGGAGCATCACTGGATATCATCAAGGCATTGTCTAGAAACCAAGATGGGGCCCAAAGTCTATGCAATCTCTTGCACAAAGTGCTTTCCTTTCTGAAACCTTTTTTGCTCTCTCCGTATGCCCTGCAAGACTTTAAGTAGGCTATAAATGTTTTGGGTGGGTTTTTTTTTTCTTTTTTGTGTGTGTTATGGAACTTTCCCAAACATACTCCATAAATTTGCAGTCCCATGCTGATCATAAGCCAGGTAATAAGACCATTTTTGGTCCCGCCAAAAGCAGGGAGGTGGCAGCAGGGAGGAGGTGAAGGCTTATTAGCACCAAGGTGCATTTTATGTGTGATGGAAAATGTTTACTCAGCTGAAAGAAAGAAAAAAAGGTTTGGAACCCAAAAACTCACATTAATGAAAATAGGCACATGCTGAGGCAGGGTGTGTGTGCTCTGGCACAAAGTGGCAATTCACTCGCGCACACAGGTGTGATCACAAAGGAGGAGCCCTGAGCCTCTGGGTCAGAGCACTCTCGGTGCCCTCATTTGCTTCACACCTTTGCAAGCACAAAGTGCAGGTGCTGCTTCACGCTGGACCAGAACACCATTGGTAATCATTTTTCATATATATATATATATATATATAAAACCTCAATCATTACAAGTCAAATTTCATAGCAATACAATAAAGGTTTCTTAGAGAACCCCAAAGTGCACATGTAGGGTGACACAGAGGTCTTTGAAACACTGGTTATTACTGCTATGTTCCTAAACAGTTTAAGAAATAGATATTGGAGTTTATCACACGGGAGGAATTTCTCCCACTTTTGAATTGAGCCAATTTGAATTCACGTAAATTCGCTAGTTTAGCGAATTTACGTGAAATCTAATTGCATTCAGAATGCGTTCAGAATTACCTCCCCTTGCCCGAAAATGACCCCCATTGCCCGAAATTGCGTGAGATGCTTTAATACAAAATAACGTAAAACCCATGATTGCGTTCGGAATGACTTCTTTTGCCCGAAATTGCGTGAGATACACTCATTCGCAATAACATGAAACCCCATGATTGCGTTCGGATTGCCATTGCATTATACCCCCAAATTCCGTCGTATGATAAACTCCATTGAAACAATACATCTCCTTCCACCTCTATAAACCTTTACTCCCATTAAAACCTGTTGCGAAGGTTCTTCATCCTGTGCTGATTATCTCTACATTTTTACATTCTTGACTCTTCAGCTTAAAAGAGCATGAAATGCATCATGAAGCAGCTCCTGAAGCATGTGATATTCTTCCTCCACTATTCAGTGAGGCCACACTACCATATTAATAATAATAATAATAATAATAATAATAATAATGTTTTATTTATACCCCGTTCTTCAGCCAAGGCTATCAATGTCACTGAAAGTTAGTTACAAAGCAAAAGAAGCTTTTATTCCTCATCAAGTTAGTCTTGTAATTCACTTTCACCTTAGCTGTTGACAAAGGAATTATTTGCAAAATAATAAGGCCAAAGCTCTTGTTCACCTTTGTTGTTTATACGATTTATATACCAAACTTATTTGCAAGAGCTTAGGGCTGCTGGATGTTCTGTGCCTTAAAAGAAGCCTCCTTTTCATAAAACTGTTCCAGATCACTTTTCCCAACACTCTTTCGGGAAGAGGTATTCCAGGTGAAATTCCCTCTTCCATGCAGCTCTTAAAGAGAGGGAACCGTTCTCAAGATCCAGGCCTGGCAAGCCTAGAATGCATGCACTGTGCATTACACTTTTTAAAATTTCAGCATTAATAGCTCAATTTCTGGAAATGTTGGTTAATCGTGGCTTTGTTTTTTTTATTATGCAACACACAACAATTATTACCCCTTATTAAACCAAACACACTATCACTTGCCCTCCTCTTTTGACTCAGACTGAATGGGTGGATGAGCTCTCATACTTTCAAGAATTATTTTGTTGTTGTTTTTTTAATATATAGAGCCTAGTGCTATTCAAGCTGTCCTTAGAAAATATCCAGTCCTCACCTGCCTTTCTAGGCAACATATTTGTAGCAAATAATTACTTCTTATCTCCACAAGGGGTCACACATTTTCAGTGTTCACTGTTTCGTCTGCTAGAATCATTGGAATTTATCATACGACAGAATTTGAGGGTATAATGCAATGGCAATCCGAATGCAATCATGGGGGTTGCCCGTTATTGCGAATGAGTGTATCTCACGCAATTTCGGGCAATGGGAAGGCATTCCGAACACAATCATAGGGTTTCACGTAATTGTGTATTAAAGTATCTCACGCAATTTTGGGCAATGGGGGGGGGGGTCATTTTCGGGCAATGGGAAGTCATTCTGAACACATTCTGAACGCAATTAGATTTCACGTAACTTCGCTAAACTATTTACATTAGAAGGCATGACACATTACAAAAGACAATGATGCTGGGAAAGATAGACGGTAGTAGAAAACAAGGAAACAGTATGCCAGATGGCTAGACAAAATTAAAGAGGACATGGGTCTGAATCTACAAAATTTGGGCAGAGCAGTGAAGGATAAGGGGGCTTGGAGATGTCTCATCCACAGGGTCGCTATGAGTCAATGCAGTTTATCAGACAGGAGAAATTTCTCTTTACTTCGTATGGAGCCAATTTGAATTCACGTGTATTCGCTAGTTTAACGAATTTACGTGAATTCCAATTGCGTTTGGAATGCATTCAGAATGACTTCCCATTACCCAAAAATGACGGCCCGTTGCCCGAAATTGTGTGAGATGCTTTAATACGAAATAACGTAAAACCCATGATTGTATTCGGAATGACTCCCCTTTTGCCTGAAATTGCATGAGATGCTTTAATACGCAATAACGTGAAGCCCCATGATTGCGTTCGAATTGCCATTGGATACTTCCAATTTCCGTCGTCTGATAAACTTAAATGGCAACTTAAGGGCAGTTAACAACAACAACGAGGTTCTTAGTTCATACAGTGAATTGTTAAATGCAGTCATACTTCAGTTACCAAAGCCACTCCAAAAGAAGTTCCTTTTTACAAAGTCTTTTTACATCTATGCAGCCCATCTTTTCCTCCTAGCCCTCTATCCAGCTGGAAGTATTTTACCAGCATTGTCATTGAGAAGAAAATGAAGGATGACTGACTTGCAGTATCAGTTTGTAGCAGCATGTCTGCAGCAAACAATGCAGTAAAGCTTGAGCTGGGAAAATATGGGATTCTGCTTTAGCTGATCCTACTGTAGCCATATGTGCTGACTTATATCATGCAAGTAAGCAGCAGCTGCCTCTACGATCCTTTACTGAACAGGTGTGAATAGCAAAACAAAGAGAAAGAGGGAGAGCAGATACACCTGCCTTACCAACTGTGCCTAGCATGCTAAAGAAAATAAATTTGTAAATTTGCCCACTAAAAAGTAAAGCATAAAGAATGTGCAGGCTGGTGAAAGGAAAGAAATGGATCCTCGGGGCATTTTGGAATCTTTCAGATGGCCTCTAAAAGTTTCAAAATGTTTGCGGTTATTTTTGCCACTCTCACCTAACATGGTTCTTTCATTTTACATGAGCATTTTGTTCGTTCTGGATTTTTAAAAAGTTTGCTTTATGATCTGCTCTTCCTTGTTGTGGTGTCAGAACCTGTTCTTATTCAACCCATGTAATTTCTAGCTTTGGTACAAAAGCTTCTGTTAAAGTAGCAATGCCCAGGAGGAACTCATCTACTTTGTTCTCTGAGGTATGTGTGTATATATGTGCCTTCAAGATGACTGTTGACTTACAGCAAACCCATGCATTTCATAGGTATTTCTTAGGCAAGGAATACTCAGAGGTAGTTTTACCTAGTCCTTCCTCTAAAATTTACCCTACAGCACCTGGTATTTGTTGGTGGTCTCCCATACAAGTACTAACTAGGGTTTATCCTAATTAGATTCCAAGCTCAGATGAGATCTGATGCCTTTATTGAGGCCACACACTAAGGTATACCTGTTCTATATTTACCTCAATCTATTTGCCTATTACCTATATCTAGCTATCTATTTACCTCTGTCACCTTAGGATTGCGATAAGTCAGAAACAAATTGAAGGCATGTAACAACAAATTGGATACCCTACTTCATGCTAGCTGCAACGCACATTTTTTTGTTTGCAGTGAAGTCTGAAGTGAACATCTGGGAACCCTTCCAATAATAAAAAAACGTTTCCAGTCCCTACCCCCATTTGTCAATGGCTTTCTGATTACAATTTACTAAGCCATGTTTGCATTACAGATCAGTAACCGTAAACCCATGAGTGGAAAAGAAAGCCCTAGGATTATTAATCAACTTTAAAGCATCGACAGTTTTATAAAAGATTGTTAAATGTGGAACAAAGCGAAATAGCTTTCTCTTTAAAAGTTATAGGAAGATATGAAACACAGACATAGGATAGGGATGGGCTTTAAATATTTATATTTTCATTAAGGGCTGAGGACCTTCCTCTTTGATTTGCCGGATTAAGCTGCTGAGTGTGCCTAAGGTTGCCAAGATGGGTAGCAACTGCTGGGGTGGTGAAGATTTTATCTTTAGTATATGGCAGTGTGATTTACTGTTTTGTTCTTGATTATATATGTCTGATTATATAATACCCGCTGGTGAAATGTTGTTGTTATATGGACCAGGTTCTTTTTTTATCTTCACGTGGAGCAAAAAGAAGATTCTTGTTTAGAGGGAGTGCAGAGCAAGTTGGTAAAACAATGAAGCACCCGGTCATAGCCACCGTCCTAGCATTTTACTCAAGCACCATGGCATAAACTAGATTTGAACCTTCACACCCATCCTGCACCTGATGGTCCCTGTTACTATGTTTTCAGGTTTGTTGTTAACTGCCCTTGAGTTGTCCCCGACTCAAGGGGACCTTGTGAGTGAGACATCTCCAAGACCCCACTTCTCTGCTGAGGTCCTATAAATTCATGTCCATAGCCTCCCTAATTGAGTCTATCCATCTGGCATGTGGTCTTCCTCTCTTTCTACTGCCTTCTATTTTTCGCAACATTATCGTGTCTTCTCATGATGTGGCCAAACTACAACAGCCTCAGTTTGATCACATAGGCTTTCAGGGAGATTTCTGCTTGAAGACCCACTTGTTTGCCTTTTTGGCTGTCCACAGTTCCAAGTAGTGAAAATCATAGTTGCCCTGCTGAACCTTGTTACTGTTTGTTATTATGGAGTTTATCACACAATGAAATTTGGGGGTATAATGCAATGGCAATCCGAACGCTATCATGGGGGTTCACGTTATTGTGAATGAGTGTATCTCACACAATTGCGGGCAATGGGAAGTCATTCCGAACGCAATCATGGGGTTTCACGTAATTGCGTATTAGAGCATCTCACGCAATTTCGGGCAATGGGGGTTCATTTTCGGGAAATGGGAAGTCATTCTGAACGCATTCCGAACGCAATAGGAATTCATGTAAATTTGCTAAACTAGCGAATTCATGTGAATTCGAATTGGCTCCATTCGAAATTGAGAGGAATTTCTCCCATGTGATAAACTCCATAAATGTGGCTGGAGATAAAAGGGTTTGCAGTCCAGAAAATATGGAAGGCACCGTATTGGGGGGAATGGATATATTGTGTACTTTTATTTTTAAAAAGCTTGTTTTAATATGTTCAGAAGGAAACACCCACACAGTTAAAAGATAATGTGGCATGGTAAAGATTAGCAAATGTACAGTTACTGTTATGGCACATACTTGTTGATAAAGCCACATCTGCACTTCAGGAATAATCTGATTTGACACGACTTTAACTGCCATGGGTCAGTGCTATGGAATTCTGGGATTTGTAATTTTGTGAGGCATTTAGCCGCCTCTTGTCAGAGAGCTCTGGGGCCAAAATGTACTACACTTCCCAGAATTCCATAGCATTGAGCCATGGCAGTAAAAGTGGTGTTAAACTGTATTAATTTTCCAGTGCAGATGCTGCCAAAGTTAGGCCCAAAACACACTGCAGGAATAATCCAGTTTGAGACTGCTTTAACTGCCTCGGTTCAATGATAGGGAATTCTGGGAACTGTAATTTTGTGAGAGGTTTAACCTTCTCAGTCAGAGAGAGCTCTGGTGCCACTAGAATACTACAATTCCCAGAATTCCCTAGCAATCAGCAAGGGCATTTAAAGTAGTCTCAAACTGGATTCTCTCTGCAGTGTGTTTTGGACCAGTATATCACATATAAACTGTTAGGGTGAGGCGACCACACTGCAGGAAATAATCCAGTTTGAGACCGCTTTAACTGATAAATGATAATAAATGATAGCCATTAAGGCTGAAGAGCGGGGTATAAATACTTTAAATAAAATAAATAACTGCCCTCAGTTCTGGGGAATCCTGGGAACTGTAGTTTATTGTGGCACCAGAGCTCTCTCTCTGACAGAAAAGCCTAAATGTCTCACAAAACTACAGTTCCCAGAATTCCCTAGCATTGAGGGCTAGGGAATTCTGGGAATTGCGGTTTATTGTGGCACCAGAGCTCTCTGACAGAGAAGCCTTTAAAATGTCTCACAAAACTACAGTTCCCATAATTCCCTAGCATTGAGGGCTAGGGAATCCTGGGAATTGTGGTTTATTGTGGCAGCAGAGCTCTCTCTCTCTGACAGAGAAGGCTCAATGTCTCATGAAACTACAGTTCCCAGAATTCCCTAGCATTGAGCCAGGGCAGTTAAAGCGGCCTCAAAGTGGATTATTTCTGCAGTGTAGATGACTACTAGTCCCAGCTGCTCAAAAGGCAGGTTTTAAGGGCCTCACGCACTGCGCATGCGCATCCCTCTTTGGCCATTAAGAAAGGCGAGGGGGGTGCAGCTGAGGCGATGAGTGCTGAACGCGCATGCGCAGAAAGGGAAGGAGGGTGTGCCTATATGAGAGGGAGACTATATTAAGTGCGCATGCGCGGGTTCTTTGACTCAGGTTGCTGCTGAAGCGAGGCCCGAGGTAAGAGGTGCAGAGAGGCGGTTGCTGCGGGGGGCGGGATTTGGGGTTTCTGCGGCGACCGTTGCCAGGCAACGGGTTGGGAGGGGCGGGGGAGGGAGTAGTTGGGGCTCCTCTGAGGAGACCCTTGAGATAAGATTATGAAGAAGGCCTTTTTGCCTCTTCCCTCCATTATTGTTGGTTCTTTTTGTGTCTTTCAATGTGCTTTTCCACATTTTACACATTATATTTTATGTTGAGCTGTTTTTTTGGCATAAAATTATTTTGTTAAAATTAATTAATAAAGTTATATAATAATAATAATAATAATTTTATTAATAATTAATTAATAAACCATAAAGCCAACTTGTGACAGGGTTTTCTTGGCAAGTTTCTTCATTAAGTTATTTTTATTGTTTTTTTAAATTATTTTACACATTTTATTTATTTTACACATTTGGGTTCCCTTTTTTGCCATAACATTACGTTGTTGTTGTTGTTGTTGTTGTTAAATAAATAAACAAACCATAAAGCCAACTTGTGACAGGGTTTTCTTGGCAAGTTTCCTCATTAGGTTATTTTAATTGTATTTTAAAATTATTTTACACATTATATTTACATTGTGAGTTGCTTTGGGTCCCCTTTTTTGGCATGAAAATTATTATCATTTTTATAATTATTAAATAAATGAATAAACAAATAAGTAAACCATAAGGCCAACCCGTGACAATGTTTTCTTGGCAAGTTTCCTCATTAGGTTATTTTAATTGGTTTTTTTTAATTATTATTTTGCACATTATAGTTACATTGTGAGCTGCTCTGGGTCCCTTTTTTGGCATAAAATTAATAATAATAATAATAATAATAATAATAATATTAAATAAGTAAACAATAAAGCCAACTTATGACAGGGTTTTCTTGGCAACTTTCCTCATTAGGTTATTTTAATTGTTCTGTTTTTAAATTGTTTTACACATTTTACATGTTACATTTACATTGTGAGCTGCCTTGGGTCCCTTTTTGGGGGAGAAAGGTGGCATAAAAATTAAATAAATATGGAAAACCTTAAAGTCAAGCTATGACAGGGATTTTCAGGGCAAGTTTCCTGAGAGCGAGGTTTCCCATAGTCCTCCACTGAGGATGAGAGAGTGTGACTCACCCAGCATTTCTCAGTGGGTTTTCATGGCCGAGCTGGGATTTGAACCCTGGCCCCCAGAGTCACTCAAACCACGCTGCCTCCCTTGCCATTGTCATTTTTTTGTGTGTGCATTCAAGTCATTTCCGATTTGTAGGGTTTTCTTGTTCCTCTAAGGCTGAGAGAGTGTGATGTGCCCAAGGTCACCTCATTTGCGGAGCTGGGATTCGAACCTTGGTCTCTAGTGTTTTGTCCAACACTCACACCACTGTTAGCAAATACCAATGTTGTCGTTTGCCTCCAAGTCATTGGACCTTATCAGACGTCGGAAATTGGAAGTATAATCCAATGGCAATCCGAACGCAATCATGGGGTTTCATGTTATTGTGAATTAAAGTATCTCACGCAATTTTGGGCAAAAGGGAAGTCATTCCGAACGCAATCATGGGTTTTTCGTTATTTCGAATTAAAGCATCTCACGCAGTTTTGGGCAATGGGAGGTCATTTTCAGGTAATGGGAAGTCATCCTGAACGCATTCCGAATGCAATAGGAATTCATGTAAATTAGCTAAACTAGCGCATTCACATTAATTCGAATTGGCTCCATTCACAATAAAGAGAAATTCCTCCCGTCAGATAAGGTTCATTGTCTTGACTTAGGTTTGACCCTATTACAGGATTATTGACATTGCACCAGGAGATACCGACCCTTATAATGCTGCTGCCTTTTGTGGCATTTTCTTGGCAGGTTTCTTCATAGGGGGTTTGCCATTGCCATCCTCTGAGGCTGAGAGAGTGTGACTTGCCCAAGGTCACCCAGTGGGTTTACAGAGCCAAACCAGGACTTGAACCTTGGTCTCCGGAGGCATAAGTCCAACGCTCAAACCACTACACTACTCTTAGGAGCCTATTATAATGTCAGTTGTGTTGTTGTGTGCCTCCAAGTCCTATTTGACTTGAGGAGAACCTAATCACAGGGTTTTCTTGCCATGGCCATCCTCTGAGGCTGAGAGAATGTGACTTGCCCAAGGTCACCCAGTGGGTTTTCATGACTGAGTGAAGATTCAAACCCTACTCTCCAGGGTCGGGGATGCTTCGGTTGAGAGTTCCTGCATGGCAGGGGGTTGGGTTGAGGTCATTTCCAACTCTGATTCTGTGAGTTCTGGTGTGCGAATGAGAAATTGTGGGGTAGGAGTTAGGCTACTGTTTTCCATGCCAGTGGCATCCAGACAGCTTAGAATACAACACTTGGATGCCATCCTCACTGGAGAAATAACCCGGTTTGGCACCGCTTTAATTGCCTTGGCTCAAGGCTATGGGATTCTGGGAGTTGGAGTTTGTTGTGGGGTCCAGAGCTCTGCTCTGGACCCCACAACAAACTCCAACTCCCAGAATCCCATAGCCTTGAGCCAAGGCAATTAAAGCGGTGCCAAACTGGGTTATTTCTCCAGTGGGGATGCAGCCTTATATTCTTCCGTCAACATAGTCATTTGGTTGTAGACCTGATTTTGCCTTGATGGACGAGGGGGCTATCCAAAGGTTTTAATGATCACCTTTTTAAAAAATTGACAGAAAGTTGGTTTTGATTTGTAGTTGTTAACTTATCTCTGTGTAGTCACTATCTAGATTTATACATTTTTCCCAGTGTATCTTGACCCTCCGAATACCTGATATTGTAGAAGTATGCAGATTGCGCCTGATGAGAATTTTACACTTGAGTCCCTTCTGGCAGAGTCAGTCACAAAAATAAAGGACGCAATGAACTGGTTTTCTCAGCAACGTGTACTTAGGAACCAAGGATGACACTGACAAAATTTCATCAATATGCCGTAATAACTTCCGGGTGATAATGATTACTGTACGATACCCCCTGTAAAGCACAATCTGCGGACTTCTACAATATCATGTATTCGGAGTGTCAAGATACGCTGGGGGGAAATGTGTAAATATAGATAGTGACTACAGAGAGATACCGGTAAGTTAAGAACTACAAATCAAAACAAACTTTCTGTCAATTTTTTAAAAAGGTGATCGTTAAAACCTTTGGATACCCCCTTGTATGCTGCGTTTTTAACCGATGTGTTTTTGTTGGTCAGTTGTTCTTCCTCAACTCAGTCCATGGAGAGAAATAAATAAGAAATAAATATTTTTTGTTGGTGGTGGCGGTAGTACCTTAAGACGTTTGTCTCCATTTTTTCCAGATTTCAGAGTCCTTCACCCCCAACCTGCAGGACTGTATCCTATCCTTACACCGCATACATTTTTTTGGTGTGTGTTTGCCTCTCCATGCTTTCTTTCCCCTCTCCTTCATTTTCTCATTTTCTCTTTCATGCCTTTGTTGGCTTCTTGTAAGGTACAAGGAAATTGTGGTTGTGCACTCAAAGCAATCCACCTTAATCTGTGCAGAGGACCAGGGCCATAAGAAAATGAGGACTGCTGTTCTGGTGCAGCTTCAGTAGCAGATAAATAAGGCAACTTCTTAAACACTGAAATGAGGGAAAAATAAAAGCCAGCGTTAAGGATATGGTGATTCTAAAGGATTGTCATCCACTCTAACACCCTGGGAAATGTGACTTTGGTTCTTTTTTTCTTTTCCAGTAAAAGGCATTTATAGATTTACTTCTCCGTGTGAATGCAAAATAAGACATGATTTCATACATGTTGCCAAGACAGCTCTTTGTACCCATTTTCTTGGGCACAATCCCAACGAAATTCAATGGGACTACCAGAATAAATATACAGTATTTAGAATTGACTGTGCAGCTGCACTGCCCACTTAGCTTTGCAGCATGGTGCCATGTGCTGCCAACATCCCTTTGTGGGAGCTCCACAAAGCATTTGTCCGCAAGTGACTTGAAAGGTACACAACAACAACAAAGTATAGCATGGAAGTGAGTGGTAAGATTCACAGGGGAGGACCATAGTGCTTGGCTAGTGTGTATTAGGGTTGCTCAGTAGGAGGGTTGTAGCTAAGTAAGGGAAGATCTATCTCGCATCTAATGTGGAAGATCTAAAGTGAAGCAGTTGTTCTTACCACTTATCTCTGGAGTGGGTGTTGATACTCCAAACACCTTTGAGTTGATCATAGTTACAGAGCGGCTGTTGCATAAACACAATTGACTAGATTTAAAGGCCTGTTTACGTTTTTCTTACTCGCGTGGTGTTAGGTTTTAATGCACTTGGTTGGTAAACTTGTACAGGTAATAGCCAATATCCTGTGGGCTGAATAAACATAAACCTGCCCTTGTTTAAACTACTTGTGCTATGAAATTTTGGAGAATTTTTTTTAAAGCAAGAGCCTCTTGAGGCTAAAGGAATTCTCTGTGTGGCTTTGGTGTAAATCAGCATTTCACAATATGGTGTCTTCCAGGTGTTTTGTCCTACAGTTACCAGCGCCAGTTCATATGGCGAATGGTCAGATAAAGGGAGATGTGATCCAAAATTTTTTTAAAAGCAGCAGGCTAATGAAGGTCATCGCCAATACAGTTCTTCTCAAATGTTCATGTGTTTGTAATGAATTAATTGGGCTGATTACTGTCATGAGTTGCCAATTAAGCCCTCATTACTCATGACTCTTAGATAATAGTCTTTCCTTTGTAGGATGTGGAAATGGAGAAAAAGTCCAGAACAGAGCTAATATCGATTGAACAACAAGAGGGGCATATACACAAACATGTATTCTGAGTCAGAAACATCTCTCAGATGAACAGAAAAGCAGTCCTTAGCAAGCACTGGAATGTGGCTCTTATACCTAGATCAGTGGTCCCCAAACTGTGCTCTTTTAAGGGATTTTGGATTTCAGCTCCCAGAATCCCAGACTTTTGGCCAACATGGCTGAGGCTTCTGGGAGCTGGAGTCCAAAATTTCTTAAAGAGCACAGTTTGGGGACCACTGACCTAGATGGAAACATTTAATTTTGGGGAAGTCAGGCAACTGCTACCTTGAAGTTTTCCAGCCTAGAATTTAACTGAGCATTAAGCAGCCCTGTCCTCTTTCTCAAGTGTACTGCCATTGTATTTTGTTGTGATTGTGCCCAAGGAATATGGTACAAAGGAAGCTGTCTTGGCAAGATATATGATACAGGTATCATGTCCTCTTTTGCCTTTAATTGCCTTTAAGTGGAAAAGAAAAAAGAACCAAAGTGCCAGTTTGGAAATTGTACAGCCCTCCAGATGGGGTTGGACAGCAGTGTTGCCAAATTTCGATAATACAGTATTGGCAATTGCAGTCGAACTGTATCTATAGTGGCTACATGACTTCCACATATCATTGAGTTAGCTCTAGTCAGACGAGAGTATTTCGTGTGATTAAAAGCTTTGAATACTGGAACCCTTTGCATTCGTACCATTAGTGCCTCTGGGGTTCTTTGAACCTATGCTGGTGAATAAGTTGGGAAAAATTCAAAGTTGCCACGAGCGAGACAGTGGTAAAGACGGTTGTAGTGGTACTTGAGCTCTTGTTATGTGCATTAAAGTCCTTTCTGACTCACAGTGACACTATCATGGGATTTTCTTGGCAAGGTTTGTTCAATGGAGGTTTGCTTTTGCCTTACCTGAGGCCGAGAGAGTGTGACTTGCCCAAGGTCACCCAGTAGGTTTCATGACTGAGTTGGGAATTGAGCCCTGATCTCCAAAGTTATAGTTCAACCCTTAAACCACAATGCCATGCTGGTTTTCAATTACTTCAGCTGTACATCAGTGTAAAACAGTGATTCTCATACTTTGGTCTTCCAGATGTTTTGGACTTCATCTCCCAATATCTCTGACAGTTGGCCAAGCTGGCTGGGGTTTCTGGGAGCTGGAGGAACAAAGTTTGGGAATCATTTGTGTAAAAAGTCTATATTACATACCCTTAATCTACAGCTTTGATGATGGAATTTTCTTCCCGTGGTTATGTGCTTACATTATCTTGTCTCTTTTAAAGAGCAGAAACATTGGCAGATTTACCTAGTTTCGGATAGTTTTGCAACTGCAGCTTTGAAAGAGGGGAAATCATTAAAAATAACAACATGTTTGTGTGTATGCACAATACAAATTAGACGAAGATGGCATAAAATTACAATGGCCTATGCAATATATGAAAGGTCTAAAGTGGATGGGAAAATAAAAAGGGTTGAAGAGGGGAACCAAGCTTGATAAGTTACTGTGTACTGAATCAGATAAAATTAGTGCAAAGATACATAAAATGTTGTTATAATTTGATATGGAAAAGGAGGTAGTTAAGGACTTGATGAGCAAAGAATATAGGTCACCCTATTTACCTGGTGCAATGGGAGAGTATATGGACTAGAAGAGTAACGTATACTGTCTCCCAAACTCAAGGGAAAACTTTTATAAATGTGGGTTTTTTTCTGTTTATTTGTTTTGGTATTTGACCCCAGATAAAATCTCTAAGATATACAAAAATGCAGCAACATTCCAGGAACATTTTGCCATTGTTGGTGAACTTGTAGAGTGGCAAGTATTGGAAGAGTACTGGACAATACATTTAATTTCTTAAAATACTTGACAGGTATAAGTTTAAAAAAATTCAAGTGTTACATAGATGATCCATTTTAATCATGTTTACCTTACCCCACAAGCCTCAACTTTAGGCCCACTCATCTCTGTAAATCTTGTGCAATATTTTTATTAACTTGCTTATTTTAAGTTCAGTCCTCTGAGGTATATCATTAGGAACAATTAAATCCAAATATGTAATAGAATTTGGACAACATTGAGACTTCTATCCTTTGAACACAGCATGCAAAGCTAAACTCACATCCTATTGGAAGAGTTTTTGAACTGATAGTTGGATAGGGGGCATAAGTATCTTTTAAATAAAGTTTTCATCCTGATCATGATGTCCGCTTTCCAATATGAATGCCAATTCTAAGCATCGTTTCTTTTTATATATCTTAACATGTTTTCCTCCCAAATTTTGAGATGAGACATAACAGAGGTCCCCTTCTTCTCTGTCAGCTGTAACAGAAACAAATTCTGTAATGAAGAATTCAGGAGGAATTTCTCTTTATTTTGAATGGAGCCAATTGGAGCCAATTCGAATTCATGTGAATTTGCTAGTTTAGCGAATTTACATTAATTCCAATTGCGTTCGGAATGCATTCAGGATGACTTCCCATTACCCCAAAATGACCTCCCATTGCCCGAAATTGCGTGAGATGCTTTAATTGCCAATAAGGTAAAACCCATGATTGCGTTCAGAATGACTTCCCTTTTGCCCGAAATTGCGTGAGATGCTTTAATACGCAATAACGTGAAACCCCATGATTGCGTTCGGATTGCCATTAGCTTATACTTCCAATTTCCAACGTCTGATAAGGTCCTACGTGACAGTAACTCTAACAGAATCTTTGTCTGCACCCACCCTGCAAAAATAATCCAGTTTGGCACCAGTTTAACTTCCATGGCTCAGTGCTGTGGAATTCTGGGAATTGTCGCTTGTGGAGTCTAAATGCCTTCCAAAACTACAATCTCAGGATTTGATACCATTGAGCCATGGCAGTTAAAGTGGTGTCAAACTGGATTATTTCCACAGGGAGGATGCAGCCTTTGTCGAGAGTTCTATCTTGTATACTAGGAACTGACAGAAGGTTGAATAAAATAGGATAGACTATTACAGTCATACCTACAGCACAAGCAGAAGGTAGATCTGTAAAATGACTTGTAAAAGTTAATGAGATTACTCATTGCAGATGGGTATTACTTATTAATTTGACGGTTCCCTGCCCTCAGGCTTACAATGTAGACAAGACATACAAGGAAAAGGGAATGGCGGTGGGCGATGAAGTCTGGATTGTAAGCCTGAGGGCAAGGAACTGTCAAATTAACAAATAGGTAATATCCATCCGTAATGAGTAATCTCATTAACTTTTACAAGTTATTTGATAAGGCTGATGGTTCTTCTCTCCCTCCCGAGGCCGAGGCAGTGCCAGTTGGGATGAAGGAAGGAGGGCATTTCATTAACTTCTGGTTTTCTTACAGCAAGTTTCAATGCCTTTACTTTTAACATTATAATGACAGCAGTATTTTGTGTTCTTTGAAATATAATTAAATTGCTAAGATGTTAACATTACAAATAAATACACTGTTAACATTGTTCTGCGGTGGATCTGCCATTTGTCACTATTTTAATTAAATTGAAAGTAATGTGTTACTAACAGAAATAGTTGCTTTGGTACATAAACACTGACTGACTGCTACAGAGATCTGAAAGGCCTGTATTATCTAGCCCAGCTCTTTGAAAATTTAGGACAAGGGACATGATACAAATTTTTCTGGATCCTGAGGCCTTACTATCACTCAGTACTGCATCTGAAGAGGTGGGTTTCTAGCCATGAAAGCTCATGGTAAAATTAAAACCAACTAGTCTTAAAGATGATGCCGCATGTTTTTTCCCTCCTCCTCCCTTGCTTCTTTTAAGGAATAGTAGTGTGTGACTTGTTAAATGCTAGGAAAGAGGAGGAACAAATTACTTTGGAGTTTCAGAAGGGAGGGCTAGAAATAAAACGTATTATTAATTATTATTATTATTATTATTATTATCACATGGGAGGAATTTCTCTCAATTGTGAATGGAGCCAATTCACAATTACGTGAATTTGATAGTTTAGCAAATTTACGTGACATCTGATTGCGTTCGGAATGTGTTCAGAATGACTTTCCATTTCCCAAAAATGACCCCCCATGGCCCGAAATTGTGTGAGATACTTTTATACGTATTAACGTAAAACCCCATGATTGCGTTTGGAATGACTTCCCATTGCCCGAAATTGTGTGAGATACACTCATCCGCAATAACATGAAACCCCATGATTGCATTCGGATTGCCATTGCATTATACCCCCAAATTCCATTGTATGATAAACTCCTTTGTCACAAAATATCACCAGCATATTGACTACAATCAGAAAAGCAATATTTTCAACCTCTGATGTGAGTGAACTAGTAGTGTTGTTGTGCGTTGTTTACCTTCGTTTCCAACATGTGACGAACCTACCACGGAGTTTTCTTGGCAGCTTTCTTCAGAGAAGGTTTGCCATTGCCATCCTTTGAGGCTGAGAGACTGTGACTTGCCCAAGGTCATCCAGTGGATTTTCATGGCCAAGCGGGAATTCGAACCCTGCTCCCCAGAGTCATAATCCAGCACTCAAACTGTTACACCATGCTAGCTCTCTACTACCCTGTTTCCCCGAAAATAAGACATCCTCAGAAAATAAGACCTAGTAGAGGTTTTGCTGAATTGCTAAATATAAGGCCTCCCCCAAAAGTAAGACCTTGCAAAGTTTTTGTGTGTGTGTGTGTGTGTGTGTGTGTGTATATATATTGTATATAATGTTCTTTTTTTTCCAACAATAAATGTGAATTCTTCTTCATGGTAAAATAAGACATCCCCTGAAAATAAGACCTAGCACATCTTTGGGAGCAAAAATTAATATAAGACACTGTCTTATTTTCAGGGAAACACAGTAGTAGACTGGCATTTTATAGTAGATTCATAAGGACTTCTTGGCTTTTGCCTACAATAGCAATAACAACACCTTTGCAAATATGAGAATACAGTGTGTGGGAGGGGGTTGCCAAAAAAGTGTCATAGGTGCATTTGCGTTCAGTAATAAACTCTTTTTCAAAAGGGGCTGATCTGTTCATACTTAGAGTCATTGGATATTAAAAAATTGTATGCAAAATTGTGATATGATACCCATCATGCTGCTTGGACTACTGATACAATACATAAATTGCCATTGTGGAATATATATAGGGGAATATATATATGTGTGTGGAATCTATATATATATCCCGCTCTTTAACCAAACGGCTATCAGAGTGGCTTACAAATTTTTAATTAGGCATTTCTGGCTATACAGTTTGTTCTTGGCCACATTAAAGCAAGCTAGGAAATCTAAAAATGTACCTTAAAACTGGGAAAAATTTGGTGGATAGAGGAAGCTGGACAAGGAAGGTCATGTTAACCTTTTTTTCCCTTCTGCAATATTTTTATACTAATAAAAGAGTAGTGCGTTCTTCAAGTCGCAAAGGCCTTGCTGTATCAAGTGTCAACATCAGTTGTGATTTAGTGTTCTCAGGAAATGCAAATTGGTCTACAGTCATTTTCTCATCTGACACAAAGATTACATTTAGCTTTCAGAAAGATCCTGAAAAGTTAATAGCTGTCCAAAAAAAAATACTCCTATTACTCCTATTTAAAAAAAATTGAAAGAAATAATTTCAAAAGTTTTCTTTCTCTGAAAGATATTGCAAGTCCCTATAGGGCTCTTTTAAAAAATGTTTTTATATTTTGAGTTATTTATTTTTTTTATTTTGGTGCACACTTTCCTGCAAACACACACACAAGTCTGAACCAGAAACATTATCTATAGGTTGTCTTTATAAATTTCTTCAGATTGTAGCATTTTTTTCTTGAGAAATTCCAGGAACATTGTTTGCTCAGATTAGTGAGAGGAGTCCAGCCTTACTGTGTAAACCCACCAGGTTCAAATTCCTTCCCATTCAATTCTAACCTTTGTTTTTTGTCATAGAATCATAGAGTTGGAAGAGACCACAAGGGCCATCCAGTCCAACCCCTGCCATGCAGGAACTCCCCATCAAAGCATCCCCGACAGATGGCCATCCAGCCTCTGTTTAAAGACCTCCAAAGAAGGAGATTCCAGTACACTCCAAGGGAGTGTCTTCCACTGTCGAACAGCCCTTACTGTCAGGAAGTTCCTTCTAATGTCTAGGTGAAATCTCATTTCCTGCAATTTGCATTCGTTGTTCCACGTTCTAGTCTCTGGAGCAGCAGAAAATAAGCTCACTCCTTCCTCAATGTGACATCCCTTCAAGTATTTAAACAGGGCTATCGTATCACCTCTTAACCTTCTCTTCTCCAGGCTAAACATCCCCAGATCCCTAAGGCGGTCCTAATAGAGCATGGTTTCCAGACCCTTCACCGTCTTAGTTGCCCTCCTTTGGACATTCTCCAGTTTCTCCACATGTTTTTTGAATTGTGGTGCCCAGAAATGGACACAGTACTCCAGGTGGGGCCTGACCAAGGCAGAGTAGAGTGGCACTATTACTTCCCTGGACCTAGACACTATACTTCTATTAATGCAGCCTAAAATTGCATTGGACTTTTCAGCTGCCACATTGCATTGTTGACTCATGTTCAACTTAGGTCTACTTGGACTCCTAGATCTCTTTTGCACGTAGTTTCATTCAGCCAGGTGTCCCCCATCCTATATCTGTCAACTGCTTTTTAGAACACTTGAGAGAAAAAGAAGAATGCAGCCAGCCCTCCACATTCGCTGGGGTTAGGAGCTGTCTGATCTTTTCTAGAACCTTTTTTGGTATCAATGTCAAATTGACCGGTCAGTCATTGCTGGGGCTCCTCCACCACCACCTTTTGAAGACCAATACAGCATTTGTCCTCCCCCAATATACTGGGATTTCTCCCGTCTTCCAAGAAATCTCACAAATTGGCAGTTTCTCTAAGTTAATATCTGCAGATTCCTTTAGAACTTTTGGATGCAGCTCATTCATCCCTGAAGACTTGGATTCATTTAGAGTAACTAGGTAGAGTAACTGCATGATTTATTTTGTATTTACCAATTAAAGCACTGTTCTCCTTTTGGCAGAAGGCTGGGGTGAAAAAAAAGTATTAAATAGTTCAGACCTTCTGCCTGCCCCTTATTTCCATTTCACTGCCCTGGCATTTCCTCACTCTTCCTCTTGCTCTAAACATAGGCAATAACCCCTTATTATTTCTATTTATTTCTACCTCTCCAGCAAGCCTAAGCTCATTCTGAGCTTTAGCTCTTCTAACTTCCCTTACAAGTATTGGCTATTCGCTTGGGCTTCTCTTCGTTGGATTTCCCCTTCCTCCATTTCTTATTCATTTTCTAAATCTCATATTATCTGAAAGTTCTCTAGACACAGACCCTGTTTTTGTTTTTGTTTTTAGACACCTATCTCTTCTGTCTTGGAACTGTTTGCAACTTTGCCTTCAGTAAGAAACTCCCATGCACAATGAACTCCCTTACCTTTTAGGATTTCTGACCATGGGGCCTTAGCCAGTATTTCCTAAATTTACTGTAACCAGCTTTCTTCAGTTCCAAGGTATATGTGTGACTATGGGGCTGTGCAGGGTGCTCCTAAGGGGTGGCCTGCACCCATCCCTTTTACAGCCATGGCAATCGTACACTTCGGCCCAGATCTGGCCTTAGCAAGGCGCAAAAAAGAGCTGCAAAAAGTGGCTGCTTTTTGTGCCCTGCAAAGGGCACAATAGCCATGGCACCATGGTTTTATAGCACTCCTTTGGCACTACATGGTGCGAATGCAGCGCCTAAGGGGCGCCGTGATGCTGCACAGTGTGTGGTGCAGCGCACAGCATCACGCCATCTTGGGGCAGAGCTCAGATGTGCATCATATGGATGCCATGCCCTGACTTTGCCCCCAGGGCACCCTTTCCCACCAGTATGCACAGCCCCTTAGCTTGAGTTCCCCTTTCCTCTGTATAACAAATCCCAAGATGACATGGCTGCTCCCACCTAAGGAACAGACTATTACCACCCATTTACCAACTCATCTCCGTTAGTTAGGAAGTTGCATTGCAACATCACCTTGCATTCTGGAAGACGGCGCAGCTGGCTAGAATCCTAAACAGGAGCACTCCACAGTTCCTGCCTGGTAGAAATTTTGATGCCAATATTTCTGGTTTGAATGATAACTATACAGCATATCTTGACTGAAAGCTGGCAGGTATTGTTATATGCTTTAATGGCAGCTTATCTGACTAAAATCAGTCCACAATGGTCTGCACTCTGTGATTATCCTAAAAAGCAATGGGATTCTTTAGTCTAAAATCCATAAACGCTTAGTATAGAATTACTTGGCAATCATATTAGAAAACTAGACTTGCGATGCATGTGACTCGGTAACAACCCATTGACAAATGTGAAGATTTAATGCATGCTCCTCTTTAAATCTCCCACTACTTACATTTTAGGGGAGAATCTATTGTAATATTATGTTCATTTTTAAGAAGAAATTGACTTGTTTTTATCCTGAAATTAGATTCTGAAATAGCCAGATTAATATTCAACCAGAGTCTCTAGACCTATCTGGACTAAAACTGTTACCCTCCTAGCTATGCCTGATTTATATATAGTGCATTGTAACAAGGTATAGTGGGCTAGACAAGGTAACCATTAGATGGATTTGTAACTGGTTGACTGACCGAACTCAAAGGGTGCTCAACAATGGCTCCCTTTCATCCTGGAAAGAAGTGACCAGTGGGGTCCCACAGGGTTCTGTCCTGGGCCCAGTGCTATTCAATATCTTTATTAATGACTTGGATGACAGAATTGGGGGCATACTTATCAAATTTGCAGATGACACCAAATTAGGAGGAGTAGCCAATACTCCAGAAGACAGGATTGAAATTCAGAATGACCTGAATAGACTAGAAAGCTGGGCCAACGCTAACAAAATGAAATTCAATGCGGAGAAATGTAAGGTTCTGCACTTAGGGCGGAAAAATGAAATGCACAGATATAGGATGGGGGACATCTGGCTGAATGAAACTATGTGTGAAAGGGATCTAGGAGTCCAAGTAGACCATAAGTTGAACATGAGTCAGCAGTGTGATGCAGCAGCTAAAAAGGCCAATGCTATTTTAGGTTGCATCAATAGAAGTATAGTGTCTAGATCAAAGGAAGTAATAGTGCCACTCTATTCTGCTTTGGTGAGGCCCCACCTGGAATACTGTGTCCAGTTCTGGGCACCACAATTCAAAAAGGATGTGGAGAAACTGGAGCGGGTCCAAAGGAGGGCAACTAAGATGGTGAAGGGTCTGGAAACCATGCCCTATGAGGAACGACTTAGAGAGCTGGGGATGTTTAGCCTGGAGAAGAGAAGGTTAAGAGGTGATATGATAGCCCTGTTCAAATATTTGAAGGGATGTCATATTGAGGAGGGAGCAGGCTTGTTTTCTGCTGCTCCAGAGACCAGAACGCGGAGCAATGGATGCAAGCTGCAGGAAAAGAGATTCCACCTCAACATTAGGAGGAACTTCCTGACAGTAAGGGCTGTTCGACGGTGGAACACACTCCCTCGGAGTGTGGTAGAGTCTCCATCCTTGGAGGTCTTTAAGCAGAGGCTGGATAGCCATCTGTCGGGGATGCTTTGACTGGGAGTTCCTGCATGGCAGGGGGTTGGACTGGATGGCCCTTGTGGTCTCTTCCAACTCTATGATTCTATGATTCTATGATTCTATGATTCTATGATTTACAGCAGCGTTTTACTCCAAGTAGGCAAAGGTTCATTGTTTTATCAGAAGATAACAATCTCACCTGGGGCACATGTTCTTTTTACTAGCATTTAATCTACCCTGTTACAGAGATGGTATCAATAAATAAATTTCTTTAAACGCTCTGAATTTTTTCAGTACTGAAGGGCCACTTTTAGTCCTTTTAACTTGTCTGTATTATGTAACTTGTCTGAAATTTATGAGCAGTACCAGACTGTACTATGAGTGAGCTTTAAACCACAGCAGTAACTCACATGAATGGAAAAGGATTAATCAGCAGCCCATTACCAACTAAGGGGAAAATCTACCATTTTAATAGTATTGGGCTACTCCTTGCAGAAAGCTCTTTAGAAGGTTCAGTATTCAGAACAAAATTGAATTTGACTGTCTTTCAGTGTAGTTTTGTCAACTCCGATTAACACAATGCAGGCCATCTGTGCTGACTGGTTAAACCAATGAGATGAATATTTGGGAGTGTGTGTGTTTTAGTTATAAACAGTTGCTTTGACAACTCCATAAAAAATCCTGATTTTGCATCTCAAGCTGGCGACTTGCATTCAGTTCTCTACTGCTGGCAACAACAACAACAACAAAAGGTCAAGTTTAAATTCCTAACAGGTACATGCATGTAGCCTTTTGTGTGTTTTCATTCTTTTCCAGGAACAAGGCTAAGTTCTCGAAGGACTGAATAAGATACTTGCTTTTATGTCATCCTACAAACACCGTCTCGACAGCTATGGGTGAATATAGCCGCTTTATAGACTGGGATAAGATGGATGCTACAATCCAAGACCAGGATGCAAAGGAACTGACTAGCACAGAATTTCAAGATCTGAAACAACTAGCTCGCCAGGGGTACTGGGCCAAGAACCACTCCTTAAGAGCAAAAGTATACCATAAACTGATTAATGATATCCCTTGCCGCACAGTGACTCCAGATGCACATGTCTACCGGGACATTGTGTTGAAAATTGCTGGCAAACGTAACAGCAGCAACCTTCCACTTCCAGAATTTGTGGACAACAGCCTAGTTCCCACTTACTGCCTGAATGCAGAGGGCATTGGGGCTGTCAGGAAGATCATCTCTTGCATTGCAAGCCAGTTCCCAGACATATCATTTTGCCCAGCTCTGCCTTCTGTTGTGGCACTTCTCCTTCATTACAGCAGAGATGAAGCAGAGTGTTTCGAGAAGGTTTGTCGTATCCTTGCTTGCAATGACCCTTCCAAGCACTTCATTGATCAGACATTCTTGGCTTTTGAGTCCTCTTGCATGACCTTTGGTGATCTAGTTAACAAGTACTGCCAGGCTGCCCACAAGCTGATGGTGGCAGTCTCAGAAGATGTGCTAGAAGTATATTCGGACTGGCAACGGTGGCTTTTTGGAGAACTACCTCTGATCTACATTGCACGTGTCTTTGACGTATTCCTAGTTGAAGGCTACAAGGTACTTTACCGTGTTGCACTTGCCCTCCTCAAATTCTTTCATAAAGTAAGAGTTGGGCAGACTTTGGAGTCAGACAATATACAACAGGACATCCGGACTTTTGTTAGGGACATTGCAAAGTCGGTGTCTCCTGAGAAGTTGCTAGAGAAAGCATTTGCAATTCGACTCTTCTCCCGGAAGGAGATCCAGCTTTTGCAGATGGCCAATGAGAAGGCTCTTCAGCAGAAAGGCATAACAGTGAAGCAGAAAAGGTAAAGTAGGGTAATAGGCACTGCCAGAAAGTTTCCTCCCAAAAGTATCCCTAGAATCTGGTAACACTATTGCTCATAGGGGGAGTGAGTGCACTTAGGGTGGGAAAGCAGTTTCTATTCACGGTGAAGCCAATGGAAAAGTACAGATAAAGTTTGGTTCAGGCACTAAATCCCTATGGCCTGTGAAAAGTGCAGACTTGATAGTTACATTTACATTTTGCTTATTCACTTTCTGGTAATTTCAGAGAAGTGTGATTTTTAGCAAGGACAACACTAGTACAGTGAAGATTATGTCCATTAAAGCCCTAAATTGCTGAGGTCTAAGATGCTAAAGGACTGTCTTATCCAATATAAAGTTGCTCCTTCATTATTGTTGTGTGCCTTCAAGTCATTTCAACTGATGGTGACTCTAAGGCGACTATATCACAGGGTTTTCTGGAGCTGAGAGTGTGTCACTTGCCCAAGGTAACACAGTGGGTTTCCATTATCAAGTGGGGAGCCGTGGTCTCCAGAATCATAGTCCAACACTCAAACCACTACGCCGGCTAAAAAGGGATCTCTTAGCATTTATTGACAGCTAAAACTGCTTTTAGATTAGTTTACATTGATAGTTTTACACATTTCGTATAAATCACCATTATAGTTGCAGTTTTGAGAAATAACTTGATTTTCCTGTTTCTCCCCTAGCATGGTTACTTTATATTACTTTAAAATTGTACAAAATGTGGTATAAAACAATCTCCTTCCCCCAGCTTTTGCGGTAAACTCAACACCTACAGCAGAATATAAGGCACAGTATGAGGCCATATGATTAGTGGTCTTCCTCTATCATTTTGTAATGCCATTCCCTGTAACAACAGAAATAAACACCACAAAAAAGAGCAAAGTTTTGCCATGTTGCATTACAATTGTAATATGACTACAGTATATCTTTGTTGAGAGCCAGCGTAGTGTAGTGGTTTTGGCAATGGACTATTAACTCTGGAGACAAGGGTTCAAATCCCCACTTGGCCATGGAAACCCATTGGATGATCATGGGCAAGTCACCCTCTCTCAGACGAAAAGGAGGCAATGGTAAATCCCCTCGGAACAAATCTTGCCAAGACACCTTAGGGTCAGCATAAGCTGGAAATAACTCAAAGATACATAACAACAAATACCTTTGTTATTAGGAAAATAATCAATTACAAGCAATTAGTTATTTGTAATTGCTTGCTTCTGAGTTATGGGCAAGAGCGTTATTTATGGCCTTGCCTAAATGATAGAACTCCATATTTCACACAGTTAATTTTCCAAACTCTGTACCCACCTCATCTCAATGACTCTTCATTTAGTTTTCAATAAGTTCGTGGCCTGTCAACTTGATCTTTATTTTGCTGATCCACTGAGCTTTTTTATCTGTTCTGTCTTTGTTTTGTTTTGTTTTTCAGAGATGGAATGTTTCAGTGTTGTTGAAATTGCAATGTTTTACGTGTGCTTAACCATGTTTCAATTTGCAGTGAGCATATTAAAAAGAATGGCAAGGTATATAAAAACATGGACCTAAAATACAGAAGCAAATAGAGTTGTTACAGCTGGGGAGAAACTACTAAGTTACTTTTTCGATTCAGAACTATAGAATGCACTCTCACGTGTCCAGGATGGTTATGAGGAAAGCCAAGGGCAACCCATAAACCGAGGACAAAACTGCATGTTGCACGTGACAAAACAGCCAACATTTCTGTTTTTTATTGAAATGCTGCCTCAGGTCACTGATATGTAAGGTACTGCACTTAGTGTGAAAAAATGAAATGCATAGATATAGGATGGGTGACACCTGGGTTAAGGAAACAACATGTGAAAGGGATCTAGGAGTCCAAGTAGACCATAAATTCAACATGAGTCAACAGTGTGATGCAGCAGCTAGAAAAACCAAAGCGATTCTAGGCTGCATCAATAGCAGTATAGTGTCTAGATCAAGGGGAGTAATAGTGCCACTCTATTCTGCTTTGGCCAGGCCTCACTTGGAATACTGTATATACTCATGTATATAGAAATTTAGGTCAAAAAATTGACCCAAAAACCTGAGTCGACTTATCCACAGGTCAATGTAAGTACTGTATCTTAACTCTTTATTTAAAAAAAGGAACCATCCCCTGATGAAAAGCAAGAGTATAATCTGTCCTGGAAGCACTGACCCCCTTTACTCTCTCATCCATCCAATCTTAAGAATAAGCACAAAGGCGTATGCCTGATGGACTTTTGGAAGTTATTTGATATTGTTTTGCTTTGCTTCATCCTTTAGAACCTTTCCTATATGCCCCTTAATTTTACCCTCGGTCATACCAAAATCCATAATTTTGGCCTCAAAACTTGCCCTTGACTTATACATGAGGTTGACTTATAGTCGAGTATATATAGGTAATTCTTTATCCAGTTCAGGGCACCACAGTTCAAAGAGGATGTTGAGAAGCTCGAGCACATCCAGAGGAGAGCGACCAAAATGGTGAAAGGTCTGGAAATCATAAAGCCTTATAAGGAGAGAATTAGGGAGCTGGATATGTTTAGCCTGGCGAAGAGACAGTTAAGAGATGATGCGATAGCCTTGTTTGAGTATTTGAAGGAGTGTCATATTGAGGCTGGAGCAAGCTTGTTTTCTGCTGCTCTAGAGAAAAGTAAACAAAACCACTGTAACTCCTGCTAACCTAGACACTATCAAAACCAAAAACAGGTATGCAATAATGACAGCTACAAATTTTTTGGTTCAATTTTTTACCTAAATTTCTAGACTTATACATGTGTATATACAGTAGTTCTACATTCTGGTGATATAAAGCAAATACGCTAGTGTGGGAGCACTGTTCCTCCCTCCTGTATCTGGAATCCTAAAGGCAGAAATGTTCAAGCTGGAAAAATAGCAGGTAGGGAAAGTTTACTATGCCCACTTTCATGTTTTCTCTGTTCAGAAATGACAGCCTCTTGTGGCTTCTTTTATTGAAAAACAGTTGGGGGCTTCCTAATGCACCTGCCCATAACATGTAGTTTAATCCTAAAATCCCAGTAACAAATTTAACAAGCACCTGCAGGGATAAATACAGCATGTAGCAGTTTCCTCTTTCGTGAAGCCTTCGGTGCCATGTGTTTGAAACAGCCATTTTTAAAAAGCATTCACTAGAATGCTAGAAGTACTAAAAATCGGCGCTGGTTCATGAGATGTTCATATCTTGTCATAATTTTTATTTGATAGCATCACCGCAACCTACATCAAACCAGTTCAGCCACCTTCTTGCTTAATGCTACAATTTGTGTCGATTCAGTTCTGTTTAGATGAGGTCCTGGTGAAAAGCCATGGTCCAAAGAACAGTGATTCTGATGCTGTTTTTTACTTCTACTATATCTTACTACAACAAGGATGGGGGAATATGTGGCAATCCAGAGTTGGACTCCAGCTTCCATTATACTTCATGATTTATTTTGACTAGGACTAATGGGATTTTCAATCCAACCAGATGGAAAGCAACATACCCCCTTGTGCTGCAGAAATGAGCAAGAAACTAGACACATTTTATGAAAGCTATACAGCAGTACTGTAATTCTGATGCTTCACATGTCTGAAATACCCCTGTGCAGATTGAAAGTAGAAAAGGCAAAGGTTTTACACACTGTTGTGTGAAGAGGTATCAAGTTAAAATAAAGGTGACCCAGGGGGTAAAACGGAATTGAGAAGTAATAAAATTGTGAATATGAGTCTGTGCTTGATTTGATTCAGACCTTACTCTTTGTGTTTCTCTATAGGCTTCTTCCACACACTTCGGTGGGGATGTTTGAAATCGCTGATCTTTTCCTTGTTTTTTTTTTCTTTTTGTCTCCTTTCTCATGCCTTCTTGTTCTTTCAATTCCAAATCTGCTATACCCTTCCTTTCTTCCAGCATTGCATCCCCCAAAAGGTAGGTTTCAACTTTCGAGATTTAAATCTTCATGCTTTGCTTTTCTCATCTGCCTTTGCTTTTGCTTCCTTGTGGCTGTTACCGCTGCAGATTGCTTGGACGGTTACAAGATTTACTTAAAATGATTTCAAACAAAAGTGGGGGGAAATTCAATGCATTCATCAGTCCTGCTACCAGGTTTGGTGTAAAAGACATCCATTGTGGTTTAACTTTATTTCTCTGCATTGTCATGAAACTCGTGGATTTTGTTAGCAAAACTTAAGCTTTGTTTGACTTGGTCATACTGCAGAGGGCATTAGAGTCCCTGTTGGCAAAAAAAAAATGCAGAGCCATTGAGTAGCAAGATGTATAGTTGCTCTTTATATAACTAGGTATGTAACCCACTGTTGTTTTCTTCTAATGCTGTCATGGTTGTGTGGTGCCTTGTCACTACAAGAACTGATATTAACTGCAAGCTGTTCAGACTGTGTTGCAGGCATATAGTGTTTCAGCCTCTTAACCTGTGTTTGGAGGTGCTTTGTTGCTGTAAGAAAACCTTCATTCTTCCCGAGTCCCATCGTGCACTTGCAACAAGCTGTAGACCACAGCTTTTCCATGGGTTTCTCTGTTTATGCATTCCTCATAACCTGGTTCCATTTCCTTGTTCTGTTCTCTGCTTTTGCAGTGATTCTAACATTCACTATTCAATCCTTTAACACATATCTCTGTTCTTGTCCATCCTCACTACTTCTGTCATCTGCTTGCATTGCTGCTTATTTCATAACTATACCCTTTCTATTTGCCATCCTTCCCTCCACAGTCTTTTAGGACAAACAAGACAATTAATGCTTGCAAAGGTGGAGGACAGTAGAAAGAGAGGTAGATCATCAGGGAGGTCATAGGCCTGAATCTATAGGAATTGAGCAGAGCAGTGAAGGATAGGAGGTCTTCTATATGTTTTATCCACAGGATCACCATGAGCTGGGGCTGACTTGAGAGCAGTTAAGAACAACAAATATATATCCTGCTCTTCAACCAAAAGGGCCCAGAGCAGTTTACAGATTGGTAATTTGGCAATTTCCTGACCTCCAGTTTGCAATCTAAATGATGCCCAAGAAAAAGAGGACAGGGGTGTAGGAGGGAATTAGTTGAGCAGATGCTGGCTTCTCTTTTCTCATTCAGAAGCCAGAGCAATAGCAGTTGGAATATGGAATTTACATGCCTTTCTCACCAAGAAACAAATGTGTTCTGTCACTCTGTGCGTGTGCTTTGGCAGCAAGGTATGAAATTCACATTAGACTGACCTGCATAAGCCTTTATGGTCTTTAGGCTTTGGTTAATCTCAGAGCACGCACAGTGACAGCATGCCTCAAGAGAGGCATACATATCCACAGAGGCAGGTTAAACATACCTGGGGGAAAGTACACTTAGCATTTGCTTGGTGCATGTTACAGTGTATCCAGGAAAGATACAAGAGCCCTAAATGGCCTCTTACTTGGAGATGAGAGCAGCCGCAGTAAGGATTTCAGCATTCAATGAGCTGAATTCCTTTGCCTTTCCTTTTTTCCATTTCCTGACAGAAAGAAGCATGATAAGAGTTTTGAGGCTGCTAAATAGCACTCCATAGATAATACCAGTTGTTTAAAAATCAGCTTGTAGGTTTGCAGTCGTCCAGAATTGCATGTGCTCCAAATACCCTCATAGGCACATGGGTCTCTGGTCCCCAAAAATGGACAACTTCTAATGCCAGTAAAATAGAAAATTGTTTTCTCCTCTGGCCTTGCTATCTGGGGATTATGGAAATGGTAATTTAGAGATGCGGCTTGTTGAAGGCCATTTTGAAACAGTCCTAAATGATTCACTTTTATACCATTCATTTAAAAAAAAAACTGGTCTTATTTTGCAGAGACTACTCTACTTGATATGCAGTTCAGCCTTAAATATTCAGTCATTACCTGTATCCAGGTAATGGGCAGCATTGTTACTGGCTTGGCTATTCCCTTTGATTGCAACATTGCATCTCAAAATGGAATGAAAAAGGGCTGTTTTTCTAATAATACCAAAAATTGGGTACCTGAACAATGTTGTCAGGCATAGCATTCAGCAGAACCTCTTGGGTACAAATTGAGAATGTTGCCATCCTCTTAACCCTAGACCTGACAGCACCGAGTCCTATAGCACAAGTGGAGAAGGCATTGCCCATCTTCTTCAAACACTCACTTTGCCAGTTATCCCTTCCTGGAAAGAGTGGCATTTTAGTATATCATAGACATGCACATAAACAGCAGGCATAGAATTCTAGAGTTGGAAGAGACCACAGGGGCCATCCTGCCCAACCCAATTCTGCCACGCAGGAACTCACAATCAAAGCCTCCCTGACAGATGGCCATCCAGCCTCTGTTTAAAAACTATCAAAGAAGGAGACTGCACTACTCTCCGAGGGAGTGTGTTCCATGTTGTACAGGTCTTATTGTCAAGAAGTTCCTCCTAACGTTGAGGTGGAATCTCTTTTCCTCAAGTTTGAATCCATTGATCCAGGTCTTATTCTCTGCAGCAGCAAAAAAAAACCAAGCTTGCTCCATCCTCAATATGACATCCCTTCAAATTCTTAAACAGGGCTATCATACCACCTTTTAACCATCTCTTCTTCAGGCTAAACATACTCGGCTCCCTAAGACTTTCCTCATAAGGCATGGTTTCCAAACCTTTCACCATTTTGGTTGCCCTCCTCTGGACTTCCTCAACTTGTCAACATCCTGTTTGAATTGTGGCCCAGAACTGGACACAGGATTCCAGATAAGACCTGACCAAAGCAGAATAGATTGACACTATTACTTCCCTTGATCTAGACTTTATACTTCTGTTGATGCAGCCTAGAATCACATTGGCCCTTTTAGCTGCCACATCATAATGTTGACCCATGTTCAGTTTGTGGTCTACTAGTACTCCTAGACCCATTTCATATGTAGTCTTGTTAAGCCAGGTGTCCCTGCCATCCTTTGTTGTTATCCACCCTCGAGTCAATCTCGACCTATGGCGACCCTGTAGATGAGACATCTCCAAGACTCCCTATGCTCCACTGCTCTGCTCAGGTCCTACAAATTCATACCCATGATCTCCTTAATAGAATCCATCCATCTAGCATGCAACCTTCATCTCTTTCTGCTTCTCTCCACCTTTCCTAGCATTATTGTTTTTTCCAGTGAGTCCTGCCTCCTCATCATGTGGCCAAAGTACAATAGCCTCAGTCTAGTCATCTTGGCTTCCAGAGAGATTTCTGGTTTGATCTTAGCTAGGACCCATTTGTTTGACTTCTTGGCTGTTCATGGTAACCTCAGCACTCCTCTCTAGCACCATATCTCAAATGAATTCTTTTCCTATCAGCTTTCTTAATTGACCAGCTCTTACATTCATACATAGTAATAGTGAATTTCTATGCATTTCATTTTTTCGCCAGAAGTGCAGTACCTTAACATTTCATGTAGCACCTTGAATAGTAAGCAGGTTTATTGTAGCATGAGCTGTTTTTTTCCCTTCATTTTGCTTTGCCACAAAGCAGTGCTACACAAAGTGGTGGTCCCTAGATTAGCCCCGATCCATTACCTGGTAAGTTTTCCGGAAAGAACAAAACAGTTATATCTAATGTGTACAAATATGTTATCAGTCCCTGACACATTAAAGACCCACTCTTCAGCCTAACAAACACTGCTGTAGAGGACTAAGATGTCAGGGCATCAGTCCCTGAACTAAAAAAACAAGCTACCAAGGAAGATTGGAAAGAGAAAAGGCTGAATTACAATATATCCACAAACTCCATCCCATCAACAGTGGGTTGAACAGAGACAATGGCATCCTGGCAGAGTGTGCATATTATAACACTCCAGCCTCACAAGGGTGCTCTTAACCAAATTATATCTCCTTTCTGGTTCCCAGCCAGCACACACCACATTATAAAATTCCCTCCACCTTTTGTATGTTCATCCACCCTTCGGCAGCATCTTTCCTCCTGCCTTTGTCCCTCGGTGACCATCCTTAAAACCAGATTTGTCATCTCATCTCCATTGCCACAAGTTTTTCATTTCTATGGCTATTCATACAGTCTGATTATAAAGGTCCTTCCTGGGCAGCAGTTTACTCCATGCAACTGAGGAAGTGGACCAAGTCTATGAAATTTTATGCTGTAATTTCTTTCGTACAGATAGTCTCTAAGGTGCTACGATATCCTTTGCTACAGGGAAGAGATACTCAACACAGTGTTAGAGTTCAAAGATATAGCCATGTTAGTCTGTAGAATCAGTATGTAGAGAGATCTTGTAGCACCTTTGAGACTTAACTAAAGAAAGAACTATGTTAAGGGGATTTTGTAGCACCTTTCAGACTAACTAAAGAAGTTGGCAGTTTGAGCTTTCATAGACCAAATGCATCTGAAGAAGTCCTAAGTTTGCAAAAGCTTGTGCTGCCAACTTCTTTAGTTCATCTGAAAGGTGCTACAAGATTCCCTTAACACAGTGTGGAAGATTTTAATGGCTATTTCACTGGTATTTTATTTACTTCAAAAGTTTTATTGCAAGTTAGGATTTCTAGTTGTTCTTAGTTGCTGTTTCTAGTTGTTGTTAGTTGCTGTTGAAACATACTGAAAGTGTTAATGAAAACAATAAATATAGTATAGATTGAGTCTCCCTTATCCATAATTATGAAATCAGAAATATTCCAAAAAACAAAAAAAATGTAATGGGTGTCTGATACAATGACACCTTTGCTTTATGATGGCTCAGGGTACACAAGCTTTGTTTTTTGCACAAAATTAATAAAAAATGTTGAATAAAATTACCTTCAGACACATGCATATGAAACATAAATGAATTTTGCATTTAGTCTTGGATCCCATCACCAAGCTATCTCATTATATATGTATATGTATATGTAAATACAGGTATTCCAAAATCCAAAACAATCCTAAATCCAAAACACCTCTGGTCCCAAGCATTTTGGATAAGGGAGACTCATCCTGTAGAACAAGTTGTAGGCTTATACAGTATTTCAGTCCACAGGAGCAGGGGAAGACAACCAGTGTGATTTGATAGTGGATATTGATGCTTACAAAAAAGTTCTCAAAGAGTTTTAGTCTCCCTAAAGTGACCTGAGCAAATATTGCCATCAAGAACATGACTTTGCTTGTATAGTCTCCCTAATAAACATCTTGGTAGACTTGAAAAGATTGCTGCATCAAGGAACTACTCATTGGACTAATACAGTACACTAGTGCAGCCATATTACAATAGAGGAAAGTGTAAAAGTTGAGTGCTTTGCGCAAGAAACATCCTTCCTCATCTAAGCCCTCTCTCCTGGCATGCTGAATAAACATCTTCAGTGTTTGGGCTTGCTTTCTGGCTTTGCTCCTTCATTCATCTGACACAAGCTGCACAATCTGTATTTACATTTTGCTTGGCTGTCAAAAAGAAATGAATATCACTGACTTCATGTATATTGTCTGGTCCATAGTCGTCCTCTTAGTTCATTGCTTTCCTGTTTCTTGGTGTAACTGAGCTGTGTATGGATTCTTTAATTCCGCAGAAAAAGATAATAGTCCCAGGGACATGAGAGTTTTCACACTGCAATAAATGCATAAAAGTCTGCTCCTCTTTAAAGACATTGTTCATGAAATGTTATTGCTGTAATTGTGATCATGCTGCAAGTGGACCACCAGTAAAACCAAGCTGTGGTTCCCATCACTGATTAAGCTGGTTTTGAAATTCAGTAATAATTTCTCTGGGAGTTTTAAACCAGAATGTTCAATCTCTTTTCCAATGGCTATGGCTTTGGTGAATTGGGATAGCTTGTATACAGATGCACAAAATCTATAGGAAACCAATTAAAGGGCATGATCAGAACACAGTTTATGGTACAGTGACCAGGATCCTGTTTTTGACATAAGCATTTGTATGTCTGTCCTTGAGTGAAAAGTAGCTGTTCTGTATTCCTTTGTGTAAATGTCCAACCTGCCCTCCAACACATGTCAAGCCTCAGGAAGGGCTGCTGCTTCTGTTGTTTACTGGTTTGAAGGGGAAAGATCAGAGAGGTAGTTCAACAGAGGTAGCTCCAACGGAAAGATAGGAGAGTTCCCTTTGTCTATGGAGTCTATCATACGATGGAATTTGGGGGTATACTCCAATGGCAATCTGAACGCAATTGTGGGATTTCACGTAATTGCGTACGAGTGTCTCTCACACAATTTCGGGCAATGGGAAGTCATTCCGAACGCAATCATGCAGTTTCACGTAATTGCGTATAAGAGTATCTTACGCAATTTCGGGCAATGGGGGGTCATTTTTGGGCAATGGGAAGTCATTCTGAACGCATTCCGAACACAATTAGAATTCACGTAAATTCGCTAGTTTAGTGAATTTACGTGAATTCGAATTGGTTCCATTCGAAACTGGGAGAAATTCCTCCCATGTGATAAACTCCTATGACTCGATTCCCATTTTCTTCTTTCCCCGAGCTGAGCTAATTCACAAACATCTACTTTTCTTCCCTGTTCTTTTCCCCACTAATAAGAAGCGCAAGAGCAGCCCTTGCTATTTGGGTTGGGATGCAAAGAATTAGAGGATATCCCTCTTGTCCTGTCCACGCACAAAAAAGACATATTTGGAGGGTGCATAGATTCATCATCACTTTGTCCTCTTGATGTAGGATCTTTCATTCTTCTTGTTGTGTGCCTTCAAGTCATTTCTGACTTCCCTAAGGGGATTTTCTTGGCACGATTTGTTTAGAGGAGGTTTTGCCATTGCCTTTCCCTGAAGCTGAGAGCACATGACTTGCCAAAAGTCACCCACTGGGTCTCTTATGTTCTGAAATTTTCCAGAATTTCCACTATGATTTAAAAGTCTTTAGGGGCCTTGCACATAATGCCAAATTACTGGCCCTCAGTTTAATTATATGAAAATTAAATCTAGTGTGTACCTTTTGATATAAGACATTTCTAAAAATGCTAAGTTCAAGATAGATATAAAGTCAGTTCAGTTATTTTGCCCTTTCATTGTTTTCCTATTGTGGATTGGAGCATTATTTCTGCACACAGTTCCCTGGGTCGATCATTCATGGTATGCATACTCATCTGCAAATACTTTTGGGTGCCTCAAAATTACTCTTTCTTGTCATAGAAAAGGCCCAGATTGGCCAATATTTGCTTTGGCCAATTGTCCTTGACTCCTTTTCTCAATAATACTTTCTGTTGTTCCACAGGCAAAATGTCCACTTGGCTGTTCATGCAGAAAACTTCAAGTCTGAAATTGTTGATGTAAAGAAAATGAGAGATATCTGGTCATGGATTCCTGAACGCTTTGCGCTTTGCCAGCCTCTGCTGCTTTTCACCACCTCTGAGCATGGTTGCAGCCTAAGCAGGTAATGTTTTGCCTCCCTAAAGGGGCATTCACACTCATTTTTTTTTGTCCCAAGGAGATGGAGATCACTGCACTGATGCATATTGAAATTGTTCCCATTATATTTTGGGTTCGCAAATCTCCCTGAGTCATTTTAACCATTGTATTATTGACACATGCCATCGTTTCAGGTTAAAATGGAACCTCTTTCCTTCCTTTGAACAATACAGAGTGATCTGAATCGATTCAGAAGTGTATTCACACTGCTGATGATCTGGATCAATGCAGACCTTTCAGGAAAGCTCGGGGGGGGGGGGGGGACAGTATCAATATCAAATGTGAAGTTGGAGGCTTTAATGGCTGGCATCCATAGTTTTTTGTGGGTTTTTTGGGCTATGTGGCTATGTTCTAGAAGAGTTTATTCCTGACGTTTCGCCAGCATGTGTGGCTGGCATCTTCAGAAAATGAAGATGCCAGCCACAGATGCTGGTGAAACATCAGGAATAAACTCTTCTAGAACATGGCCACATAGTATCAATATCCCTGGTTGAGTGGGTTTTTTGGTAGCCCCCAAAAGGATTAAACCCAGATTCATCCCAGATTATTTTCATAGTCTGAATGGGGCCTAAATGTTTGTAAAGGAATCTGTGACAGTGACAATAACTAATTTCATCTCATGGCCGGGATGCTTTGGTTGAGGTCTGCACTGTGCCATAGGAAATATTACTTTGAAAAGTAAACATTTTACATATTACGGATATATTATTTATTATGTGCCCAAAAACATAATACACCTGTCCTTCCCCATTTAAGCACTTGGGATCCATGGTTTTGGTCCTTCGTGGATGGCAAGCAGGGAGGGATAAAATGGAGCATGCACCTGGGAGCACACCCCCATTATAACCAATGGAGCTTGAATATCAATATTTCCGATTTGTGGGGGGTCTGGAACAGATCCCCTGCAAATCGGGAGGGACGAGTGTACATAATACATTACTGTATTACATTTTTTTATTAAATATTCCTTCTGCCTTAGAGCTGCCAGATTGTCATTGCCAGCAGATGCTGTTTGTTCCCTGGTTGCATGACAAGCAATGCCTGCTAAGATTCCCTCTTCTCAACAACAATTAAAAGTGCTGGAACTCTCTCCAGTTTTCAATCAGGCCATCCTGATTTTCTGCGGGTGAAAAACCTGCTGTCATGTCTGCAGAAAAAGTTTTTAAAAGACCTGTACAAATGGGGTGGATATGGGGGTGAGTGAGAAATGTTGTGTATACCAAGCACTGTCTCCTTCTACTCACATTCCAGCTGGAGTACCCAAAAAAGAAGGGGCTTTTTGCTTCCAAGCAGCCCAGACAGGACTAAAATTAAAATCATGAATGCCATTTTCCTTACCTGAGAACACTTCTTTAGGAATCTCTAGATCCTCCAGGGCCAGGACCTGCCAGGAACTACTTCCAGTGGAAAAAGAGCAGCAATGACCATTTTAATAAAGGCATAATGTATAACTACCTTTGCAGAAACACTGTGGTGGCCACTTTTAATAGGGTCTTGCCTTATTCCCCATTGTTATTGCATGCCTTCAAGATGTTTCCAATTTATGGTGACTCTAAGAAAGGGTTTCTTTTGTTCAAGAGGCATTTTGCCTTTACCTCTGAGCCTCTCTCCGAGGCTGAGAGAGTGTGACTAGCCCAGGGTCACCCAGTAGTTTTATGGCAAAGCCGAAATTCAAACCCTGGTCTCCAGAATTATAATCCAACACTCAAACCACAGTATCATGCTGGTTCTCTATTAAATATAGTGAGGTTTATTTCTGAATAAATATACATAGGGACTGCATTGCTGTTTTGCAACTAAGGAACAGAGAGCTAGTGACAAACTTAAAGTTTTGTGGATGCTGTCTCCAAAGTCCATGTTATTCTGCAGGCTGTAGACTTGGGCCTGAGTGACAGTATTATGATAATGAATGAAAAAGCTCTTGGAGAGAGTGTACAGTTGCTAAGGCTTCACTAACCAGGCCTCCTTTTAATATATCTTTTAGGTTTTATTCACATTGTGAGGGACAGGAGCCAACCCTCCTTCTGATTAAGACAACCAAGCAAGAGGTAAGTTGGTAGGATGAGTAGACTGTTATTAAAGGACACTTTGCTGTAGCTGCTACAGACCAAGGGGGGGTGGGAACCCAGAAATCCTTGTAATCCACTGCAAAAGGATCTTTGTTTTAGTAAAGTTCCCTGATATTTGCTAATCATTTGTCTAGATGGTAGATATAGATACAGTATAGCTGTGTTAGTCTGTAGAATCAGTACGTAGAGAGATCTTGTAGCACCTTTAGGACTAACTGAAAGAAAGAAATTGCCAGCATGAGCTTTCGTAGACTTCAGTCTGCTTCCTCAGATGCATTTTCCTAGATGGCACTGGTATTACTTAAGAAAGCACTAGCTATTTGTGTTCTGTAAGCCCGCTTTTCACTTTTAGGAGTCAGGGGATTCTTTGGAGGAATGAAACCAGAAAGCTATTGTACATCATGTTGTAGATCCCATCTAGCTACCATTCCTTGAGTGCCACTTCCAACCTTTGCAGTGTGTGTGTAAACACCATAGATGGGACTGATAACATACATCTTGCCACTCTCCTGCTGCCCTGCTTTTCATTAGAGTGATGTTAGGGTGGGAAAACTGCTTTTTCATGCATGATGCCAAACATCACCATGGAATTGCATCATCAGACAAGACTGGTTCCTATACCTACAAGGTAGGAATTGAGAAAGTTGTTTAGCCTGTTCCCACATTCCAGTTGCTTTCTGTTCCTTTTCTTCCTGTCACATTTATGCAGAAATTTGCAAATTTGGTAGGTTCATATCAAACATGAGTTGAATGAAATTATGAATGACCTGCACTGATTTAATAGGCATTTAGCACAACTTGGGTAGGTGTAATGTTTCATTAGGTGCAACTATTTCTAGCCACGGAGCGGCTATATTGTGTCTGCTGCTATAGGTGTGAAAGATAATGAGCCTTCCAGAAAAAGGAGGGAATAACCCTAATTCAGCACTAACACTGTTGAATACACAGGGTTGCAAATCCAAATGAGAGAAGCAGTCAAAACCCTCAGCCTGGATGACTCAGTCTTGTCACTATTGCATTTTTGTGCATTTTAATTTTTGAAATGTCAGTTCTTTCTGTTGAATTCAGGAGGAAATGTGTGAAATGAAGATCCCTGTTTTTACTGCACATAGATAGATATAAAATGTTGCTTGGCAACCACAGATCCACTTCAGCTATAACTGGCTCCTCTTCCACTAGGAACATTTCAGAGGCAAACGTAGATTTGCCAAAGAGTGTGTACTCAGCTGGGAAGTGCAGCCAGTCACAGCTCCCAGACAAATGTGCATGAAAGAAAGGGTGGAAATGACCTTCTGATCACTTCCAGATTTGTTTTGAATGGCTGATTTGGATGCTAGCGGGGCCTCAGGACTGGAAGAACATCCCCCAGAACCCTAGAGGTTGCCCATTTGTTTTGTAAGATATACACTAGTTGCATTTTACATCTAAAATTTGTTAGGTGCCTTCCCAAAAATGTAATGTGATTTGTCCTTAATCCCTTATTCTACCAGTTTTGAACCTTTTATCATTAAACCTTCAAGTGTTCAAAGTGTTGTTTTTTTCAAATTATTATCCATCCTAGGTGTGTGGCGCTTATTTGTCAACTGATTGGAATGAACGTAAGCGAGGAGGAGGCAAACTGAGTTACTTTGGTACAGGAGAATGTTTTGTTTTCAGGGTAAGAAGTAATCATGGTGTGTGTGTGTGCGTCATGGGTGTGTACATGCATGTGCATGCATCCTATTGAGCAACCATCTTCTGAATAACAAATTAAGACATCTCTGATCCAGTTCTTGGATTTATGCCCCTACCCTGTGGTTAGTTCTGTGGCTTAGTTCTGTGAATGTTTTCTGTTACTTTGTCAGAGCTGAATCAGCTTTACTGGGATTTGTTCTTCTCCCTCAACCCTACCTTTCATTTCTGATTTAGGAGCCCTGGTGGCACAGTGATTAAATGCTAGTACTACTGCCACAACATTATGAGTTTGATCCCAGGGCTCCAAGATTGACTCAGTCTTCCATCCTTTCATAGGCTGGTAAAATGAGTACCCAGCTTGTGTGAGGGCAATTGGCTTACAGATTGTAAACCACTTAGAGAGTGCCGAGTTCACTATTAAGCGGTATAGAAATGTAAATGCTATTAGTATTGCTATTACTACCTGAACCTAGGAGGAAAGCAAATATTGCCACCTTGTTTTTTATTAAGTATTGCGAAGACAAAGATACAGTCGTCCCCCGGGTTACGAAGGTAATCCGTAAGTATTCGTTTCCCGGGGGACCGCTATTTCTGCCGGACCGCACGGCCGATTTAAAGGGGCCGCGCGGTTTTTTTTTTGTTCTTATCCCAGGGGATCCTTCGGATCCCGGGGGAATTTTAGTGGTCCCGCCGGTTTCGGATCCCAGGGATTTCGTTCCCCGGGGGATTCGTAAACCGCGGGACCACTGTACTTGGCTAGCAAAAAATTGTATGTTTTGTTCATTGGCCAGTAAGAGGATCTGGAAGCAAGAGTGGCATAATACCATGTATTCTCACTATCCAAAATTCCATAGGAGTTTATCATACGAGAGGATTTGGGGGTATAATGCAATGGCAATCCGAACGCAATCATGGGGTTTCACGTTATTGCGAATGAGTGTATCTCTCACGCAATTTCGGGCAATGGGAAGTCATTCTGAACGCAATCTTGGGGTTTCATGTTATTGCGTATTAGAGTATCTCACGCAATTTTGGGCAATGGGGTGTCATTTTTTGGAAATGGGAAGTCATTCTGAATGCATTCCGAACGCAATCGGATTTCACGTAAATTTGCTAAACTAGTGAATTCACTTAATTGTAAATTGGCTCCATTTGCAATTGAGAGAAATTCCTCCCATGTGATAAACACCATAGAAAGCTTACAGATTCACCAGAAGTCTTCATCGGGATGTGATGTCTCTCCTTTCACTGAGCTGGGTAATCTTTGTGTATGGTTCTCCTCTGCAACTGTGTACACTGGAGTGCTTTTTTCAGTTGAATGCTCAACTGGAATCCTGTTGGTGACATACATATACATAATATGCCTACGAACTTACTTTTTTGGACCTTCATAATAATAATAATAATAATAATAATAATAATAATTTATTTATATACCGCCTTTCCAAAAAAGATCAAAGCGGTTTACAAAAGTGGACCTTGAAGAGCCAGGTGTCCAGCACCTCCTTCTGCAAGGCCCCCACCCCATCATGTCGTGACACCTGGGAATTGCTGCTACAGATGCATCTCCCTGGCCACCGACTGGCTACACCTCTGCACTTGCTTGAGCACCAAGGGAGGAAGATACTGAGAACTGAGATAGTCAGTGACCAAGGAGACAGACCTCTGCCCATCAAACACCAACACCCCGGCTGCTGTTGCATGTTACTAAGCATGAGGAAGCAGCTTCCATCATCCCTTGTAGGTACAACAGACAATTGCACTCCACCAGCATGACATAAGATCTCAGCCTTATGTCTTTTTCACAAGATGATTTAAACAAAAGCCTGAGAAAGGATGAACGCACACATTTCAATACTGAAGCAAATACATAGCTGATGAGTGCCCACAACTGAGGAGTATTTTTTTTTTTAAAAAAAAAGCAATTTTAATATCCACATAATTAGTGAAACTGATATCACTGGTGGTGGTGCTGCTGTGTGCCTTCAAGTCATTTCTTACTTACGGCAATCCTAAGGCAACCCTATCGTGGGGTTTTCTGGGGCTAAGAGTGTGTGATTCACCCAAGGTCACCCGTTGGGTTTCCATGGCTGAGTTGGGAATCGAACCCTGGTCTTCAGAGTCATGGTCCAGTGCTCAAACCACTATGCCACTCTGGCTCTCAGCAGCTGAAACTAGTGAAATACTGACCTTTAAAATGCAGCCATGAATGGGTCGTCAGGGTGAAACATTTGGAGTAGAACTTCTGGTTTTACAAGACACCAGTTGCAAGGTAGGTGATGGGCCATGTATTGTAACATTATGACACTGCCCTGAAGCTTTTCTCACAAGTGTATAGTTGTGTCCGGGCTAGAAAAAAATAAATGAGAAACACAGTACGTTTCCTGCTGAACAATTTGAAATCTCTCAGTCCTGTAGAGATACCAAACTGATCAACACCTGGAAGGGAGGCCAGTGGAAACCCATGTAAGCTGCTCTGAGCTTTCTAAAAGAACAGCTGGGTATAGATCTAATAAGTTACTGGTTTGATATCTGTGCTCTTTTCTGTCTGTATGGCAGTCTTGGACGAAATTTGGGGCCAGTCATGCCAAAGAGCTTTCTGAGACCATGTTGTGAGGGAGAACCAGACATGAAATGTAATGTCTCTGAAGAATACTTTGTTAATTCCATCACTTTTCTTTCCAGCTGGTCCCTGAAGTAGAACGCTATGAATGGGTGATAATCAAGCATCCAGAGCTAGCTGTGACTGGGTTAGAACAAGCAGACAGTTCTTCTCATATTTCTGACCCTCCATCTTCAACCAGCCTCCCTTCAAATCCTTCAGACCGTCTATCACCTTTCCTTTCTGCCCGACATTTCAATTTACCTTCGAAAGCGGCATCCATGTTTATGGCTGGTGATATTCAATGCATCATCATAGGTAAATCTATGCACACCTACTGCTGCATGGCCCAGCATCTATTTATAGTTCAAGAAACAAATGACTTTCCTATTTTTGCGGGTGCACATGCAGCATGCTTTTACGTTTTTATTTGTAACATCTTGAAAGCAGGGTTAAAAATGAAAGAAACATTTTGCTATTTCATTAACCTGGTATCATACTGAGGTTTGGTAATGTCTTCCTTTTTGCCTTTCAAAATATGGCTACCCTACTGAAACAATGCTAACTTTTACAGATTTCATAACCTTCTATAGGTAGTATTTTTTTACAGTTATGTAACGTGTCACATATCACTGAGTACATCAAGGTTTTCAAGCAAGTTGCTTAAATGTCTGGGATTCTATCATGAAATGTTTTTAAGCCAGTAAGGGGCATGCCTTGCTGATTTCTACAAGCATTTGCAGAGACCCACTTTGCTTCAGGAACATGAAGACTTGGAATTAATTTGCACAGATTACAGGGAAGATTAGAAGGTTTTCATTTGATAAGGAAAATCCCAGAAAGTGTGTTGATATGACATGATGAAATGAGGCGCTGCATGTATGTTGAGGGTAAGGAAAGTATTGCACTAGCAATACCATAATCCATGAAGTATTGTATTGCATTGTTTAAGTAGTGTTTTGCAAGATAAGCAGTAATGCTGTGTGCCTCAAAGTCATTTTTTATTTATGGTGGCCATAAGGCAAACCTATCACATGGTTTTCTTGGGAAGTTTCTTCAGAGGGGAGTTGCCATTTCCATCCTCTGAGGCTGATAGAGTGGGACTAGCCCATGGTCATCCAGTGGAATTTTCTGCTTGAGCGAGGAATCGAACCCGCATTTCCAGAGTCGTAATCCAACACTCAGGCCACAAGACCACACTAGCTCTGGTGCTTTTAAAAATGTGCCCTGTTCCATATTCAAGGCATGAGCAGATTTTTTAAATAGCAGTTGATGTCACTTTATGTTTTGTCCATTCTGAATGATACCCCAATCAAGTTGATTTAAACTGGTATAGTCATCACCCCAGCTTTTGCTTTGGTCTTGGTACTTTAACAGATTAATTAACTCTTCACTATAGAGCATCTTAGTAAGTCAGCTAGAAACTATAGCATAAATGGTTCCTTATAACACATTTTTACATGTAAGCTAATACAGGTGGACGCCCTGCACAAACGTAATACAAACAAAACACGAGGCTGGAATCTCTGTCTCTTCACTGTATCTTGACCCAGAGTGTCAGTGTAATCTGGTCTCTTCTGTGCAGGAGGAGGTGATGGACAAGCTCTCTACATTGATGCAGACCTGAACCATGGAAGAACGGGCCACTGCAACACTTTTAACAACCAACCGTTGTGCTCTGAAAGTTTCCAGATAGCTGTCATGGAAGTTTGGGGTTTCAAGGACACCATGAGCAGCTGAGGAGGCTGCCTTCTTCAGAAACATCTAGTTCATGGATTATGGTGTGATTCTGAGCCCCAGTCAGGTGCAGGAGCCAGCTGGACTTATGGACCACAGTTATGGGCACCTTTTGCAATTTAGAAAGCTAACTTTCAGGGCCTAGTAGTTTTGCCATGGTATTTTTCATATGCAACTATCGTTGGGCTAAGTGATTCATACCTCTGTAGTCCTTGATGCATATCCTGATGTTTTTGATAGCAAGGAGTGGTCCCACTTCTGCAATCATATTAAAACATAACTATCACAACTAGCACAGCCATTTGGAAGCCAGATGCATTTCTAGTCTTGACAAAAATGTCTTTTTGCAACTGGCTTTAGATATTCAAAAGTGTCAGTTTTCTGAATGAGGTACAAGGTCCAGACTCCTGCAGACATGAACTTGGATCCAAAGTGACTTGTGTACAATGAGAACAGATTATATATTGCTGATTTCTCTCCCTTCCTAGCTGCAGTCCCACTGTTTATATACCACACCATTCTAGAGGCTATCCAGAATCCTGAAAGGCTGCGGTAAGCAATGGAGAGTGGGAAAGTCTCATTGCACATGTGCAAAATGCTGTGCATGGATCTTTTGATCCAGGTCGTTTCTAGGATTTGTTCCCTTACAGAAATCTTTTTAAAACACTTCATGTTTGTGTGTGTGTGTTGTTTGTGTGCATATATATGCGAGGCAGCTGGCTCTTGCCCTAATGACCAGTCTTCATTTGATGTTCTAATGTATGTGTGAAGGTGAAGCTTACTGGTTTGGGAATGCTTACTTGTTGATCTGTAGTACCACAACTCTGTTGAAGGCATTCAGTGCAACACACTGCCATCTGTTTTTGTGTTTACATTCCTGATAGTGCATATCAGTAATATCATGTTAGGGTTGTGGAGTAGATTCAGGCAGCTAAAGCACCATACAGTATATGCAGCACACAGAACAACTTTCCCTTGGAATTTATTCATTTGTACTAAAAGGAAATTGAGAAGAGCTTGAGGAACAGTATTACCCAACTTTGTTGGAACTTTGGTAAAGTCTTCCAAGTAAAGCCATTGTAACTGATTAGACAAAATGATTTTCAATCTCTCGGTTAATTAAAAGTGGGTTATTTCTTCTAGTAGCTCCAGGGGGTGCTGTCTTCTCAGTAATCTGCTGAAACACTAGAAAGTTCTTGCAAACAGCCTTTGTTTCCTTATCAGTAATATTCCTTTGTTGCAGGTTGTTGATCAGGTAAGCAGTTGCCCTCTTGGCTAACATAGATACATAAGCCCAGTATGGAAACAGTTGGTTTTCCACCCTCCCTCTGCCTTGGATTGACTGTGAGAATTGCCAGTTCATAATTTAAAGAATTGAGATTACTTTGCCATATCTTAATACATATCCACTATCTACATTTGTAATAGATTTCTATCTCATACTTAGTAATTGGCTTAAGTTTCTACCTTGACAGTGTCCAAAGGAATAGTTGAGACAACCAATGAAATGAAATAAGCTAGCATCAGCGGCTTTAGAAGCATTTAATAAACAGAAGAAACTGCTCTGTGACCAAAAGATGTTGTCTTGCTATAAGGTTGTCTTGCTGGCACAGAACTCAGCATGCCTTAGCGTTTGGGTGGTTTCACGTGCTCAGAGATTATTGTCCATCTTCAAGAGAAATATGTACTTGTATATCGTAAAATCTGTGTCAGCATAACATTGTCTTGATCCCTTTATTTTGCCATTTCAAATTGTCGATATCACACCCTGTTTTCCTATCTAGTATTGACTGTTAGTGAGGTGCTATGGGCAAAGAGGAGAAGGCATTGTGAGATGTGTCACTGATTAAACCAGTATTTTGAGATTGTTTGCAAACTCCATTGTCCATAGTATTCACTAAATCTGATGATATCTTCTGGCTGTCTTTTCCCCCTGCTTTTAAATCTATGATGGAGTTGAATGTAACAGTTGTTACTGCCCAGTGAATGATTCCAAAACTGTCCCACTAAACTGAATTGTGCGATTACTCATCCAGAGGAAGGTGTAGATTTGACTGTTGATATTAAATTATGTAAACTAAATGATCATCCACATGGATAAGAAGTAGAAATCTGAAGATTTAGATGCAACTTGCAGTCTGAACAGCACAAGTGCACTGTAGCAGTTCTGGCAAAACGTCATGATGCCCTTGTAACGTTTCCCCAAGTGGCCTATAATTTTATTTTATTTTATTTTATTACCACTCTCACACTCTACCTTGAAGTTCAGACTGCTGATAGTTTCATTGTGTTTATGATGGAAATGTTGTAGGGGCCATTCGAGAAGATCACTAAAATGGTTTCCTGAGAAATAGCCGCTTCCTTGTAAATTCATGTTGGACAACAATATTTCCAGGGTTGTGGAAGGCAAATGAAGCCTGGAGATACCAAGAAATGATGTGACTGTAACTAGCTATAGCTTCCAGTCTATTTCAGAGATGAAGACAAATTAAGTGCTAATCTGCTGAGTGGCTTGAATTCTGTAGTTCTCTTGAACATTCAGTAATCCGCTGTTAATAAGCAACAGTGACTTATCTCCCCCTTAAGGTAGACTATTGAAGAATTTTCAACTTCTCAGGTATATGACAAAAGGAAAGAGCCAGCGTTACTGTTCAGGAAAGTAAAACATATCAGCAAAACTTTAATATGCAAAGAGGTTTTTTTAATCAGTTAATCTCAGAGTTAGGGTGACGGAATAAAAACATAGCACTGACAGGTTCTTCATTTTGCTTTCCTGTTGAAACAGATCCCCACCCTTCCCCATGTTGTGAAATAAGTGTCCTAGTTTTCCTCTGAGATGCCGTAGATTCTTAAAAATCTGACAGTCACCATGGTAATTTTGTGTGCTATCACAGCCAGGCAAGATTTTCCCCTCTCTCATAGCTGGGCCAGATGAGTTTGGGAATTTCAGGTCTCTATCTGGAGGCTGAAGAAACTAGCTCTTTCCTCTCTTTGTGTTGGTTGTTGTGTCCTGTTTTTTAAAGGAACATTGTACCTGGCTGTAGTACATGTGCTCATGTTTGATGGTGTGTTGTTTCTTCCAGGAGGCAATTGTGGTTTTCCTGCACTTTGACTTTTCCCTAATATCATCATACAAGTAATATTCCCCTTTCTTTCCCCAGTTGATGAAGGCGATGGCAGCTGCCTTGTGTGTGTCTGTGAATCTGTGGCTGCACAGAAATAAAATTAACTTGCTCAAAAATAAATAAATAAATTGGACATGACTTCAATCTAGCCACGTGGTTTTTGGTGCTGCTCATTTAATTCTTCTGTCAGTAATTTTGTCTCAGATGGATTGGTCCAGGGAAGGGGGAAGGAAATTTTAGATCTTGGGTAGATGCAAGATTAAGTCAAATGAAACTTTTGCTTTTAGGCTAACAATGCTTTTTTTCTTTTCACAGTACCCATGTGCAGTAAGTAGGTCAGGCTGAGAGTGAACGATTGGCCAAAAGTCACCCAAACTGATGCAGAAGTCTAAATGTCTCCCAAAACAGAAATAATACAAGTTGACACCACTTTAACTGTCATGGCTCAATGCTGTAGTTTGTTGTGGCGCCAGAGCATTCTGACAGAGTAGCAAAGTGTCTCACGTAAAACTACAAATGCCAGCATTGAACCATGGTGCAGAGAAATCGGACAAGACCAGCCATTTGGTATGAACAGTTTTAATTGATCCTGATCAGCTCAATTGACATTGCTGGTCAATTCAATTGACACTGTAGCCAATACAGTTGACAGTGTGGTCAGATCAATTGTCAACAAAGTAGGCAAACCCATTCTTTTTTAAAGACAGAGACAAACAAGTAGGAAATGTCGTTGATTAATCATAGCATGGCTGGCTAACCATCTGTGTCTCGACTTTTGGGTCTGTGTACTTGTAATAGTTAATTTCCTAGAGGAAGACCCAGATTAACCATATGTCTAACTAGTAGAAGATTCTCCCATTTTAAGCCAGAAGACAAACACTTCTGAGTTTGCACAGATGCATGGTTTGTCTGTCAGCACAAATGGAGAAATTCCTCTATACCATGGCAGGTCAAATGGTGTCAACCTGGATTATTTCTGCACTGTGGATGCCGCCATTGTGTATTCCCAGACTATATATCTTGTCCTTCAGGTTGGAGCACAACCACATCCTGAACAGGCTATTTATACAATTCCAGGACCAGAGACCCACCAATCCACAGATCCTCTGTTTTAACAGGATTGAACAACTGCAGACTAAAATAGAAAGTTGCCACTTTTAGATGTAGAGTATTGAGGCTGTTTTTTTTAAAAATGTAAAATATTTGCTATATTTCATTCTGACCTCTAGAGGTCCTAGTTTAGTTGCAACAACCTTTGAAGTCAGCTCCCTAAAGCATCAGGTCCTGTCTGATCCTGGAAGGTAAGGAGAGTCAGCCCTGGTTACTACTTGGATGGGAGACCAACAGATAGCAAGTGCTGTAGGCTATATTTCAGAGGAAGGAACTGGCAAAACCACATATGAGTGTTCCTTGCCCAAGAAACCCCTATGAAATTCATAGGGTTTCTATGAGGTTTCTATAGGGTTTCTATGAGGGCAGGTGACGAAGGCATATACATGCGCAAATAAGAAAGTAAAGGGGGGGACCCTTAGTCAAAAGTGTGTTATTGGATTAAAAGTATGACAGCAAGGAAAATGCTTGATCAAAGGAAATTGTTTATCTGAATCTGCTACTTGCATTGGGAAGAAATCAAACAGGATATTAAAAATATTGTTTGTTTATAATGCCCTTTCCACCAAAGGTACATCAGAACATATACAATCAAAAATGAATGATAAAACACCACAAGAAAATTGATTATAGTAGGGGCAAATAGAGCTAAGACTGCAACTGGACAAGAAACTCCCCTTACAGAGATTCTTCATATTTATTTCCAGACTCACAGCTGTTGTTTCTATTTGGCCATGTTAAATACTATACTTTTTGTAACATATCAGATTTGGCCCTTGTGGAGTCAAACTTTTGCTGGACTGCAACTCCTGATCCATGCTGCCATCCAACAACATCTTGAGTACCACAAGCTGCCCTTTCTTTACTTTGCTGATAAACCACTTGGCTTAGCTTCACCTTTAATAATCGAATTATTGTGAACAAATTCGACAAACCAGATATTAAGGACCTTATGACACCAGCCTGCTGTCCCGCCACAATCATGCGAGTTTAAGAGTGGAAGCATACCGGTTTGGCATCATTTCTTATCACACTTTCCCCCATTTTGGCAATCGTTGGTTGCATAAATCCATACCTGTATTTTGCCATGCCGGGGAGAGGAGCAGAACCATGGCCACTCATACCACGCAACTGCCAGAGAAACGCAACTGCAGTGGAAGGGACCTGTCGCACAAAGGCAGTCATGGAATGACAGTGAGATTGGCAGCCTATTGCAATAGCATAGCAATAACATTTCACACTCATCCCTCCATATTCGCTGGGGTTAGGAATGCAGGACACCCGTGAATGTGGAAAACCGCAAATAATAAAAACACTGTTTTTACCTGAGAGAACACCTCTCTTGGATTCTATAGGTCCTCCAGTGCAACAACTACTAGAGAATTGACCATAGAATTGTGCTGGAGAAGCTACAAATGTCTAGTGGAGTGTTCTCTCTAGGAATCTCTAGGTCCTCCAGTGCGACTTTTGGTTAAAGTTGACCATAGAGTTGCCCTGGAGGACCCAGATATTCCTAGAGAGAATATATTAAAATCCGTGAACAATAAAAACCACAAAAATCAAAGCTGCAAATGTGGAGGGTGATTGTACATTGTTATACCATGTCATAGTGAACTCGGCATTCTAAGCAGTTTACAACCTGTAAGCCATTTGCCCTCAACATGCTGGGTACTCATTTTACTGATCTACAAAAGGATGGAAGCCTGTGTCAACCTGGAGCCCTCTGGAATCGAAATCACAATGTTGTGGCTGCAGTATCGGCATTTAACCCCTGCAACCCCAGGGCTTTGCCCATCAATGACAGTGGAGAGTGACACCATGAGTTACTGCACCAGGTGTGACCAACCATAGTGAGGCCACTGCCTTGAATTATTTGGAGGATAGATGGGATAGAAATGTAATTTATGAATGCTTCTCTCTTTGTCCTTTAACCACTTCTCCACTTAGAAGTTTCCAGCCTGTCCTACTGCTCAAGAGCATTCAGCTACTCAAGACGTTGATCCTCTAACCATCATCATATCTAGTTTCACCTGAAGTCTCTGGAGTGTGGTGTAATGGTTTGAGCATTGAACTATGAGTTTCAAATCTGAACTCGGCCATGGAAATGCATTGGGCAAGTTACACACTCTCAGCCTCAGAAAAACCCATGATAGATTCCCTTTAGGATCACCATAAGTTGGAAATGAGTTGAAGGCATCCAGCAACAAATTCTGGAGCTCAGCCAGGCGTTTGTCAGTTTCAGGAGTGGCCACGGCAGGTTCACCAAATGTGCAGCTCTGATAAAATGGAGAATCTCCCTAAAGTGACAAGTGAAGAAAAATGCTGGGAGTAAAAACATCGCCTCCATTCCACAATCTGTTTCTGCAAATGACTGCTTTCCCTGTATATATAAAATTACTCTCCTCCCTGTTTAAAAACCGAACTTAAATTTCCCAACCCAGTGCAGGGTGTGGGGAAAGCCACTGAAACTCTTGTGAAAAAGCGGCAGTTTCTACTTCCTTGTAGCAACACAAGCTAGTAAGAAGTTAGAGCTGTTGTCTGATAACAAGGCCTTTTGTTGAAGAGTGTTGGTTACTAATATGTTTCATTTGTTGCCAGACTTTCCAAAGTCCAGTTTATATACAAAAGCAAAGGTACCAGAACAAAAAAAGAGCAACAGGGTAACTTAGCACAGAAAGCTGTAGTAGGCCAAAAATTATAAAATTAACACTCTGTTTTAACTTTTGGAAACTGCCTTGAGTTCCAGGATTAGGGGAGAAAAAGGCAGGATATTAAGTAGGAAAATAGGAAAGCAACAACAAAATAGCACTCCTGGGGAAGAAATGCTAACATGAGGGATGGGAAATATATATCCTTCCAAATATTAGACTGTGACTTCCATCATCCCTTGCTATAGGCTGTGCTGTCCAGATGTAATGGAAGTTCAGTCCGACAACATCTGGAAAGCCAAATGGACTTTGCTCCCAATTCACACAAGTGATTTTCTGAGCACAATGGTTGTGATCACATTATAATGGATTCAAAGGCGCTCAGGATGATATGTACGCCATTATCCCATTTTATCTTCACAACACTATCAGGTTTTGCACTGACTTCTGTAAAAGATTGCTATCTCACCTTTTTTGTGACTAACTTATCTCCCAAGGCGGCTTACAGAAGATTAAAGCAACGTACAGATTGGCACTCTCCTTTTGTCTCTTGGTTTAAATTCAGAGACAAATGGCAAGGAGGGTTGGGGAGGATGCATTGCTGCAGTCACTCTGAATTGTGTATTTCTCATGTTACATTTGCACACAACCTCTGTTCCATTTGCACTGAGAAGAGGAAACTTCTGCTCAGCCTTTCCCCAAAAGGTATGCATGTCATAATGGCTTGAGTGTTGGACTACGACTCTGGAGACCAGCGTTCAATTCCTATCTTGGCCTTAAAACCCATTGGGTGACCTTGGGCAAGACACATGCTCTCAGCCTTCAGGAGAAGGCAATGGCAAACCTCCTCTGGACAAGACATGCCCAGAAAACCTGAAAACACAACAGGTTTGCCTTAGGATCACCATAAGTCAGCGCACAACAAAAACAATTGTGATATATTTTGAAGTGCAGGAAGTTCTCATGACATTCCTTATAACCATGCCCTTATAGGGTCCAAAAATTGGTTGATCCATATCTACTGATATAGTTCAACAGTAGTGTTCATCCCTCAACTGGAGTAAGTCTTCAGTAAAATAAATCTTAGATCTTATTTGTCCGTTCAAGACCAAGCCACCCTCGAATGCTTTGTGTTACAACCAAGGAAGGCACAACAATATATTGTCCCTGGGAATATCCACCTTCTCTGGATATTATGAGGATTGCTATTAACTTCAGAGTGAAAAGGGAAAGCTGGACTGCTTGCAGGGGTGATATTATTGTCCCGGCGAAGCAAAATGTTTTGATGCAACTAACCTTGTCTGTACTATACCACTGGGAAGAATTTGTAAGGGAACCAATGTAGCATAGCAGTTTGAGTGTTGGACTATGACGCTGGAGACCAGGGTTCGAATCCCTGCTTGGCCATTAAAGCCACTGGGTGGCCCTGGGCAAATCACACACTCTCAACCTCGGAGGATGGCAATGGCAAACCTCCTCTGGACAAATCTTGCCAAGAAAGTCCCTTGATAGGGTCACCGTAAGTCAGAAAAGACTTGGGACCTTATCAGACGGGAGGGATTTCTCTTTATTGCGAATGGAGCAAATTCAAATTCACATGAATCCGCTAGTTTAGCTAATTTACGTGAATTCCAATTGCATTCGGGATGCGTTCAGAATGACTTCCCATTACCCCAAAATGACCCCCCCATTGCCCGAAATTGCATGAGATGCTTTAATTCGCAATAAGGTAAAACCCATGATTGCGTTTGGAATGACTTCCCTTTTGCCCAAAATTGCGTGAGATACTTTAATACGCAATAACGTGAAACCCCATGATTGCATTCAGATTGCCATTAGATTATACTTCCAATTTCCGTCGTCTGATAAACTCCATTGTAACTCCAACTCCTCCTCTGCTAACAACAGGAACCCGCTATCCATTCCAGGGTCACTGTCCTGGTAGGAAACAGCTGGAGCATGGTGTGTTTTTTAATTTGCATGGGAACAGTTATGGCCAGTAAAGATGGCATACTGGCATTTTGCAAATGGACTTTACATTTTCTGGACTTTGAAAATCTCCCTATTGCCGCATGGCCAGAAGGAAGAGGAGCCTGCCTGCAAAAGATATATTCTCCCCAGTATATCATCTTTACTAAGGACTGAAACAACATGCAGGCATCTGACTAACATCTCCAATAGTTGTTTTTTCCCCCCTCCTGTTTGGTTTGTAACATCTTGCCTGACGAAGAAGCCCATGAAGCTTCGAAGGCTTGCAACAAGCATGTTGTGCATTTTGGTTGGCCAATAAAGGTATCACGGATGGAGTCTCATGTACAATATCACTGCTGTGTCTGCTGCAAAACTCCTTAGGAGTGATAACTTTGATATGGCTCGTGACATGAAATGGGTGGATGGATGAGTCATGGGTCTTATGTTGCACTGGAACGGTACCATGGGATCTCTCTCATCCCTGTGTAAATGAGATTTCCATCCCTACCGCTGGCTGGAGAAATTCAAGCCTCACTTCCCTTCCCAGAAATCACAGATTGAGTGACTCAGCTCATATGTGCTCTTTCAGATGTATCAGAGAGAGAGAGAGAGAGAGAGAGAGAGCAAAGGAAAGAAATATAGCTGACTCCATTATTTCTGTCTGCTGGCCACCCAGAGAATTGCCATGTTCTTCCACTGTCAGTGCCTTGAAAAACAAATCTGAACCGCGTCCCAACACCATGCATTGCACCTGGGTGGCTTGTTCCAACACAGTTCTGCTTAGCAGGAGTAGCTGGCTGGGGGAAGTATATTCCTGTTTCCCAGTCCCAGTATGCTGTGTTACTTCTCTGCGTCAGCCTCTCTTGCTTCTTCTGCTTCCTTTCCTCATTGCCCTCTCTTAGCAAAGAGCTATTTTGGTCTTCTCACCTATTAACCCCATGCACTCTGCAGCCTACGAGATGCACCAAACATTTGATGCTTCCATATATGTTCCATAGACGGTTGTACTAAACGCTATAAGCAACTGAAAGGGTTCTTTGCTGGATTTACATCCCCTTTTTTGCCAAAACACTCAGTGTAGTCATTCACAAGCTTTTCCACAAATTCCCACTGATGATTAATCTTACCGAACTCACAAGGGAGTTTATCATACGACAGAATTTGGGGGTATAATGCAATGGCAATCCGAACGCAATCATGGAGTTTCACGTAATTGCGAATGAGTGTATCTCACGCAATTTTGGACAAAGGGAAGCCATTCCGAACGCAATCATGGGGTTTCACGTAATTGCGTATGAGAGTATCTCACTCAATTTCGGGCAATGGGGGGGTCATTTTCGGGAAATGGGAAGCCATTCTGAATGTATTTTGAACGCAATTAGAATTCACGTAAATTCGCTAAACTAGCGAATTTACGTGAATTCGAATTGGCTCCATTTGAAATTGGGAGAAATTCCTCCCGTGTGATAAACTCCAGTGTGAGAGTTCAGTCTGGGTGATAGAGACAGCAATGATTCCCATGCACTCATGCCATGGGAATAGGGTTGCCGTATTCTAGTCGCTCACATCCAGGAATCTATTTGCATATTATGCAAATTGTTTTAATTATGCATGTTATTAATGTGCATTCTGATTATGCAAATTCAGACATTAATCGCTGCAATTTTTCTACCATTGTTTCAACCTCAGTACCAGTACCAAGAAAAGAGCTCTATTTTTATAAAAAGAAGAGGAGCTTCTTTGGGGGGCATTGTATTCATTGAACTATGAACCCACATTGCTTTGGTCCTCTCCCATACGGGTGATATTCTCATTAGCAAAGTCCTGCCTCTTCTCATTCCCTGGCCATATTCTCTGACCAACTTCTGTTGGTCATGGATAAAAGTGTGTTTTAGAGTAATACTGTTACTATAATATGGCCTCATAAGGTTATACTTTTGAGGCTGAGCATAAATATTTAGAAAATTTGGTTTGGCTTGGTTTAGAAAAAGAGTGATGTGCTCATTAAACGTACCTATAGATAGATTCAAGGCTGAAGCTTAAACATAATATAGAGCAAGAATGTACATGGGCTACTTATAAAATAATGGAGTGTCTTGTAGATTACAAAAATGGTATAAAAATTCATTGATGAACAAGAAGGAAGTAGAGTTGCTTTCAGTAAGATCTTCTAAATATAAGAAAGGTTATGTGTATATAATTTAAGTAAATACTGTAGCATTACAATTTGCTAGAAGAATTACTGATTCAAGACACAAAGAGAATGGAAATTATAGACTTTTGTTGATAAAAGGATAATGACAACATTTGTTAAACAACTATAATAGAATTACTGGTTTAATTTCTTTTAAAAAGACCACAGAATTCAACTTAGTCAATGAGGAAATTGAAATAGTTAAAGATTACCCATACCTTGGATCAAACATTGATCAGAAAGGAGACTGCAGTCAAGAGATAAGAAGACTAGGAATGGAAAGGGCAGTGATGAAAGAACTCGAAAAGATCCTAAAGAATAAAGAATAATCTAATGGCAATCCGAACACAATCATGGGGTTTTGGGTTATTGCGAATTAAAGTATCTCACGCAATTTCGGGCAAAAGGGAAGTCATTCCAAACGCAATCATGGGTTTTACGTTATTGCGAATTAAAGCATCTCATGCAATTTCGGGCAATGGGCAGTCATTTTCAGGTAATGGGAAGTCATTCTGAACACATTCTGAATGCAATTGGAATTCATGTGATTTCGCTAAACTAGCGAATTCACGTGAATTCGAATTGGTTCCATTCAAAATAAAGAGAAATTCCTCCAGTCTGATAAACTCCATAGAGAGAAGCCCAAAAGGCTCCCTCCTTTTGCTAAAAGTATAGCCATTTCATGTGGCATTCCTTTAGCAATCTGAAGCGTCTTCCTCCTTGGTCTGTTGTTAGCACCCCTCGTTGCAACAACCTTTTCTTGGAAAATATCTTGAGATGTATGTATATTAAGAGAATGAAAAATGCAGAAGTGAAAAACCACAAGGGGGAAAAAAACATACAATGGAAATTACTAATGCTCCAAGGCATGGAAACAGGATGGCATTTGCTGCTAGGGACTCAGAGTGAGTACTAGCCTTGTTTTCTGCAGTTTGTAGGAGCTGAGCTGCTAAAAGACAGAGGAATTCTATACATCAGTTGTTCCCAACCTTTTGTCCTCCATTTGTTTTGGACTTCAGCAGTCCAAACGTCACAAATTTCGGGAGCTGAAGTCCAAATCCTCTGGAGGCCAAAGGTTGGGAACCACTGCTTTACAGTATAGAAACATAAAAAGAGTCTTGCTGGATCAGAACAAAGCCCTAACTAGTAGGAGTAGCTGGGTAGTAGCTTCCATGTAAGTGGGACAGAATCCATTTCAGGTTTAAAACAGTTTTCCCATGTACTGGACCTATTGGGGGGATGAGATTCAGTACCCTTTAAAAACCTGAAATGTACACCAAAAGCAATCTCCGCTAACTAGTGTACTAACTATTCCCACAATGATCAGTTTACAGACTCCCGTAGAATGAGATACAAGTACAGCCACACACTTCCATTGTTGGCTTCTATGTTGACTTCTGTTATACAGAGCATGTTGTCTCTGGGACTTTTTGGTCTTTTTAATCAGCTTGCATGAGCCTGTAAAACAAGATCATGCTGCTTTTTTGGCCTACTCTGGTACTATTATTGCTATGTGCAACTGTACAAAGTCAGGGTTGTTTTAGGAAAATTGATTTTCCAACTCACAATCTCAAGAAGATGCACATATACACAAAGCAAATGTGCACACACATACACACATACGTATACAAAACAAGAAGTGGGAAAGCGAAACAAGCTCAAATGTGACAAGAAGCACGGGTGCCGGTCTGTAACTGACCACTAGCCAGCTCTGTTTCAAGACAATTTTCCAGTAGATCTGGGTCGCCTTGCCAAGTCCTTTGCAGCCGCTTCCTTTTTTGCCACATTTGTGGGAGGGCCAAATTTAGGGTCAAATGAAAATCAGGGTAAACAAGGTGACAGAATCATCTGAACAACCAGGGCGATGGGGTGTGATGCACCCAACAAACTCTGATCTGGAAACCTGGCACAACCAGAGCTTTCCGGTAACAGCCAAGCCTTTGCTTTCCATGTCCACAAAGCAAGAGGAACAAAAAACAAAAACCAGCTCCCATCTCTGGCACATGAGTCCATCAAGGGGCAACCAGTGTGGTCTTGGGAAATGTAGTGTGCAATTGGTTTCTTGCTCAGTCCAGGACCCAAGCAGCTGGTGGAAGAAACCCAATTCAACACGAAGTCTTATAGAGCCACAATGAAATATCAAGTCAGTTTTCTTTGCAGACAGGAGCAAACTAGACATAGGAGATCACCTGGCATTTCTTTTAAAAATCATAGCTGCTAGATCTGAGATGCCCCCCGTCCCTGGGCTCTTGGCCAGCCCCAGATCATTTGTATCAGAGCTGCACGAAATCTTCTGGAGGACTGTGATGTATGTTCATCATAAGCATCATCTGAATCCCTGCTCTAGGTCGACAAAATGTGTTAACCAGCAGAGGTGCTAGTGTTCTTTTAAGAAAAGCTAGAAAGACCGAGAGATTAGAGCAAAAGAATAATTCCCTTCCCTAGCAGCTCCAACTGTTTTCCAGTGAAAAAGAACCATATTCCACTTGCTCAGTTTGTATCTGTGCAATTCTCTCTAGAGAGATGGGGAGCTGGAAGAATTGTGTGCAGTCTTTTTTTACACAGCCAATGGTTAATCCCTTCTCCCTCCATAGTCTTCCTCAGTGTACACTGTTCATAGCCCATTTTTTTATCCATGGATTCAAACATCCATGGCTTTAAAATATTTTTAAAAGTATAAATTCCAAATAGCAAACCTTGATTTTTCCATTTTATCTAAGGGACAACATTTTGCTCTGCCATTATATTTAATGGGACTTGAGCATCCAAGGATTTTGTTATCCATGGCGGATCCTGGAACCAAACCCCAGTGGATAACAAGGTCCCACTGTACTGACCAGAGCTTGGGAAAGTTACATTTTTGCACCACAGCTTGCATTACTGCTTGTCTAGTAAGCAGTGTAAAAATAAGATAAGAAGCCCAAACATCTTGTTTTCAGTTTGAAGCACCTCTCACAAAAGTGTTTGAGTTGAAGCCATCTCAGGACTGGCACTTAAGCTGCTTCGTACAGACCAAGAGATGTAACTGTAAAACTTGTGCAATGCAATAATTCTCTGCATTTCTGAGAAATCTTTGTTGAACTTCATGAAGCAGTTTCTCTTCCACATTCATGTGCTCAGTGCACAGATTCTGCCAGAAGGTCTGTTGCAAGACTATAATTCCTGTGGGTTTGTAAAGTGAGTTTTCCAACCCCTAACCCCAGTCCTGGGAGACAGCAGAGAACCAGTGTAGTGATTTGAGCATCGGACTGTGGAGTTTATCAGACATTGGAAATTGGAAGTATAATCCAATGGCAATCCAAATGCAATCACTGGGTTTCACATTATTGCGTATTAAAGCATCTCACGCAATTTCGGGCATTGGGGGGGTCATTTTCAGGTAATGGGAAGTCATTCTGAACTCATTCCAAACACAATTGGAATTCATGTAAATTCGCTAAACTAGCAAATTCACGTCAATTCGAATTGGCTCAAATTGGCTCCATTCGAAATAAAGAGAAATTCCTCCCATCTGATAAACTCCAGTGACTCTAGACACCAGGGTTCGATTCGCCATTAAGTCATGAAACCCACTGGGTGACCTTGGGCAAGTCACACTCTCTCAGCCTCAGAGGAAGATAAAGGCAAACCCTGTTTAAACAAAGCTTGCCAAGAAACCCCCATGACAGGTTCACCTTAGGGTCACCGTAAGTCGGAAACCACATGAAGGCACACAACAATAACAGTGCAGATTACGTTGGCTGCAGTTGGAGGAGGTACAGTCCTACAATATCTGGAGGGCTACATATTCCCCATCCCCGAAAATGAAGAAATGGCATCTAGAACAACCCTTATGATGATAATCAGGCAATGCCCCGCTGTGACATTTTATAAGCTATGCAAGAACAGGCCTCAAATCGAAAAGATGACAACCCAAACCACTGTCTTCTGTTGCTTGCATCTCCAAGGAAAGAACTGAGACTGTGCATCAATCCTCAGAAATCAACAATGTTATTTAGTAATGTATTTTTAGCTGTCAATTTATCAACAGGTATTCTTGGTAAACCAGCCACTCAAAAATTCGAGCAAGCACCCACTAGAGGTGTCTTCGCAAATAACCATGGCAACTAAGGACAGCTTGTGGTACATCGTGCCATTCGGGTGCCATCTGCAGAAAATGCCTGCAGAAATAAAAACTAAATAAATAAATGCATTCATAAATCCTGTTCCAGTTGGGTTTGGTTTTCATGGTTCCAGTGCTTTTCTATGGAGCCCTTTTAGGATTCCAGATAAGTGGCTCAGCTCCATCTGCTATATGGCAAAGGGAGGTGGCTGTCTCCGGTAGCAGATATTATAAAATCAAGGTGTACTTTTAAAATTATCAGGAATTTAACTTGTTAATGATTTTGACTGCCATTGACATGGAGCAATGCGTTTAGGACTTTCTGCTTCACGTTCCAAAATAACTTGTCTGATTTTGGTTTACAGTACTGGAGAGCCAGTGCCATGTATTGGTTTGAGCATTGGACTATGACTCTGGAGACAAGGGTTCAAATCCCAGCTCAGTCATGTAAGTGCAATGAGTGACCTTGGACAAGTCACCATGGAGAACGGCAAAGGCAAACCCCCTTTGGAAAATATCATGATAGGTTTGACTTAGGGTCACCCTAAGGCAGAAATGCCTTGAAGGCACACAACAGCAACAAACAAATGCACTTTCCAGCAGATGGGATGCCATGTCAGAGGGTGGTTGCCATTGCCATCCTCTGAGGCTGAGAGAGTGTGACTCACCCAAGGTCACCCAGTAGGATTCCATGGCCAAGCCAGGATTCAAACCCTGGTCTCCCAGTGTCCGGTTCCAACACCGCAACCATTACGCCACGTTGGCTCGTTTGCTAAATAGAAGCAACGGAAAGCCAAAGCTCACTGATAAAGGTCTACTTGCAGAAAGTCCCAAGTTTAGTTCTGCAGATGATTGAAAATATTGTGTTGCCTTGATCACAGAACAAGGTGGCATCTCATTTGCATTCTGTGCAGAGAAATTAACCAGATTAACCAGTGGAATTTTCCTTACACTGGAAGCAGAATAGTCTCCTCCACTGCATCTGAGGGCAATGGAGGACACTTGGGGCAAGGTTAGTGGTGTGAATTTTTGAAGTGCAGACTCTCACCAGAACAGTCTCCGACAGAGCACTCAAAAATACAGGTGGCTATAAAGATAAAGAGATCCAGCTTTAGCAATAAAGAAGCTCTTACCTGATTACATTTTATAGAATAATAGAATAATTTATTTCATTTTAATTCTGTAGTACGTTTTGGCCCCAAATGCCCTCTCGTGGACCTGGAGTTAGTCCCACTGTTTCAGGGCTCTCCTGGGACTGAACGCTAGGGAGTTTATCAGACGACGGAAATTGGAAGTATAATCCAATGGCAATCCGAACGCAATCATGGGATTTCACGTTATTGCATATTAGAGTATCTCATACAATTTCGGGCAATGGGAAGTCATTTTTGGGCAATGGGAAGTCATTCTGAACGCATTCCAAATGCGATTAGAATTCACCTAAATTTGCTAAACTAGCGAATTTATGTGAATTCGAATTGGCTCCATTTGAAATAGAGAGAAATTCCTCCCGTCTGATAAACTCATAGGAGAGTTGTCTATAGGCCTCCAGATACAGTTGGTTCTCTGTATAGGCAGCCTGGTCATCTTCATATTAAAGCATCCACAAATAGCACCCCCATCCCACCATCATCAATGGTGGCATGTCTGAAAATTGCCCTCCTTTGTCCCTAGGGCCTCTGTAAAACCTCCAGAGCTCTATCACAACAGATGTAGAACCAACAAACACCAAAGCAGATGGTGAAACCACCTCTGGAGGTGCTTCCCATCCCAAGGAGACACAGTGCATTCACCCGGCCTCAGTCACACCATTTGACCGAGTGTCCGAGCACCAATGGCATCTTCCATTTGTAGCCCTACAGTGTTTGCCCACTGTTTTCTTCCCTCTTTGTCCTGTCAATGATATTGCTTTCAAATGATGTTTTGCTTTAAGCCATGTTTTAACAATGCTTTTTACCTTCTCACAATAAGCCTGAAAAAGTAGATCAAGCTGCAAGTCACTAAAGGGCACCCAGAGAGTTTTCTGGCTCTGGATCAGTCTCCATGTGCAAATGCAGATTTTAAGGGGAGAAAACTATTATTTTAAAAGAAATGCAACACCTATTTCATTTGTACTGGGGATTCTCTAACTCAGTGATGTATATACCGGCTGCTCTCTCCGCTGCCTGAATGTTGCTAAATGGTTAATGGACAATTTCAAGACCCCAGATTCTCCCTTTTTAGGCACCATTATCCTTAAACTAGTAAAGGGCTGAGCTGCTCTTCCAACCCTGGACTAGAATGTCACTTGTGTTTTGGTGTGGTTTTTTTAATGCTATTTTCAGCAAGCCCCGGGAGTAAAACAGCCTTTAAATGGATGACTATGCCCCTGAAGACATCTGGAAATGCAACACATCTTCCAAAAGAGGTTAGACAACTACCTGCTAGGGATGGTGTAGCTAGATGCTGTAGCTAGATTTCTAGGATGCCTTGAAACAGAGAATTCTGTTCTGACAGTTCTCAAGGATTGTCTTTTGTAAAGCGGAAAGCATGACACACGCAAGAGGGGGATGATGCTTCAAGAACAGATCCGGACAAAAAAAAAAAGACACACACATTCGTTGAGGATTGGTCTGTTTTTATTGATTACGTCAATAACAATATATCTCATTTCGCTCCACCTTCGCACCAAGCTGGTTTTTGGAAGGGCATCTTGGACACTGACCACCCAACTATGGCAAAATGATCTATGATTTCCCTTTCTGGATCTTTTTACAACTTCGAAAGAATGCGTTATTGGGTGGAAATCCTTTTTGCTCATTCCCAAGGTCTGTTATTTCTAATGTTTCTAAGTTTGTTATTTGATAAAACTTAATTTAAAAAATTTAAAAAATAAAAACATAAGGGGGGAAAGAGGGGGATGGTGCTGACCATGATAGCAGTGGAGATTAGCATACACAGATGGGATAGAGATATGATTGCTCCACCTTCCTTATCCCATCCATGATAGCGATTGAGTGAAAGCCTTTCATAACATAGCACTAATCCTGTACTTATCCTGATATTGAAGCAGCATTGCATTAATGCAAACTCCCATTAATGCAAAATGCCACTTCAATGACAGGACAATGACGGGACAATGACAGGATCAACGCGATGTCATTTGAAAGGTTTTTGTGCAATCGCTGTCACTCGTGCTTTCCGGTCAGGAAAATGTCCAGATAAGCGCAACGTCATCTGAAAGTCCTTCCCTACAGAGATTGGACAATGATGTCCCATCCCCCATGTGATAACCTCCAATGTTAATAGTTGTCCCTCCATATCAACGGATTTCTTAATCCAAAGATTCAACCATCCATGGCTTGAAATATATTTTATTAAAATATAAATTCCAATAAGCAAGCCTGGATTTTGTCACTTGATATAAGGGGTTTACTATGTCATTGTATTTAATGGGACTTGAGCATCCATGGATTTTGATATCCACAGGGGGTCCTACAACCAGACCCCAGTGGATACCAAGGGCCCACTATATTATCCCATTCGGCTACAGTTTGTTGATTCCTGGCAATTTTCAAAGGCAGCACCAAATAACACATATTATCGTAACCCAGTCTCTGTGTGACTATGGCGGGAATTCCTATGAATTCCATGTCTCTAATGTCAGGTAGCAGACAGTACAGCTTGTCTCAGCCCTTATTAAAGTGTTCCTTAATATACTCCATATCTTGAGCTGGTGACCTTAACAGCAATGGGAGATCTCCTTGGACCCACCTAGATTTTTTTGTTCTAATGGAATGTGCCGTTCTGTGTTTCTACTGTAAACCTCAAGTGTTTTCGGTGTAATGCTTTCTCACACAGGGAAAGGTTTTGACAAATATTCAGATCTGAACAACAACAAAGGGGTGGCTCAAAAAGAAGACAGAGGAGGAAGAATATGAAGCCCAGAAAGCTAAGTAAGAAAGCTAGATTAGACAGAGGCTCTCTTGAAAAGTCACTAGTGATCAGTAAAAATGCTATCGTGGTCTACTGGTAGTCAGAGAGCCAACATGGTTTAAGTGTTTGACTACAACTTGGAGACCGGGGTTCGATTCCCCACGTGGTCATGAAACCCACTGGGTGAGCTTGGGCCAGTCACACTCTCTCAGCCTAAGGGGAAGGCAATGGCAAGCCTCCTCTGAAGAAATCTTATCAAAAAAATCCCATGATTGGGTCACCTTAGGATCACCGTAAGTCAGAAACAACTTGGAGGTACACAACAAAAACAAAGTGGTGGTTAGTGTCGGAGCAAGCCTTAGGAGATCAGGGTTCCCCACTCTGCCATACAATGAAAATCCGGTTAACTGGATGGGTGACATAGGATCAACCACCTTCATTCAGTTTGACTTACCTCAAATGCTTGCAGAGAACATATACTGAAATAACTAATAAATAAATAAAGGAACACAGCCCCTTCCAAATTACAATGCCAGGTGATTTTTGTTGTGGCCATCATGAAGCTGGCTTTTGGTTTAAGCTTTTGGTTTCCTAATGACTGAAGATACTTCCTTAACCAGGGCAAATGGCTATAAGATATTCCCTTAAATGAATATCAATGACGTCTGATGGCTGGTGATGATTAACTGCTGCAGATTAATTACCAATAAGGTGTAGAGAGATCATATAGAAGTCTAGGAAAGCTCATCCTGCAAACTTCTTTCTTTCAGTGAGTCTCAAAAGGTGCTACAAGATCTCTCTACATACTGATTCTACAGACTGACACGGCTATATCTTCGAATTCTACCACTAAGGTCGTGATGACAGCAGTTCTTGCATTCATTGTTGTTGTTGTTACCTGTTGTTACTGCAACTCATGCCAACTCATGGGACGTCTCCAAGACCTCCTGTCCTCAACTGCTCTGCTCAGGTCCTGCAAACTCGGGGCCATGATCTCCTTGATTGGGCTTACCCATCTGACGTGTGGTCTTTCTCTCTCTCTACATCCCCCCACCTTTCCCAGCATTATTGTCTTTTCTAATGAGTTGTGCCTTCTCGTAATGTGACGAAGTATGACAGCCTCAGTTTCATCGTCTTGATTTCCAGGGAGAGTTCAGGCTTGATCTGTTCAAGGACCCATTTTGTCTTTTTGTCTGTCTATGGTATCCTCCCCTCTCTTCTCCAGCACCACATCTCAAAAGAGGTGATTTTCTTCTTATCCACTTTCTTCACTCTCCAGATCTTGCATCCATATATGGTGGTGGGGAATGATTCTGACTTTAGTGTTCAATTGTAGATTTTTACACTTTAAGATCTTGTCCAGTAATTTATTTCATGCCTATCCTTCCCATTGCTAGTCTTCTGATTTCCTTACTCCAGTCACTATCCTTATCAATATTTGATCCAAGGTACGGAAACCCTTTGACTATTTCGATTTCCTTGTTATCTACTCAGGTTGGATTCATATAGCTCTTCCATGGCCATTATTTTTGATGCAGTGTTTTCTACAAACCCCACCTCCCAACTTTCTCCCAATGGAGTTGTGTCCTACAAGAGTGGGGACAATGTGGCCTTCTGGTTGTTGTTGAAGTGCAACTCCTTCCTATTGCTTTTTATTGGTTGGGGCTGTTGGGAGCTGCAGTGTGACCCCTGAGGACCACACTTTGTCCAGCCTAGCACTACAGTCATACAATAAAAATAAAAGTAGCTATCACACAAACCCTAGAGGAGTTGGGTCAACTATTCTCCATTCCAAGGATGGGCATTGCGGAGTCCTCCTCGTGTAGTTAAACTGCACAACTCCTAGCATTCTTCACCATGGGCTTTGCTGGCAGGGCTGGTGGGAACTGTAGTTCAACCACATCTAAAAGATCATAGGATTCCCTCTCATGCAAGTTTATATCTTCCCCAGTTCCCACTCCACCCCTTTTTAACTTTAAATAAAGCGTTCCCTATCATAGTATGCTTTAGTAAATGGAATTTGCATCTCAGAGACCTCACTGTGAGCAATATGTGTGTGTGTGTGTGTGTGTGCCTCCAAGTCACCTATCAATTTACAGTGACCCCATGCATTTCACAGAGTTTCCTACGGCAAGGAATACTCAGTTGGTTTTGCCAGTTGTCGTTGTTGCCTACCTTCAAGCGATTTCCAACTTATGGCGACCCTAAGGCTAGTCTATCATGGGGTATTCTTGGCAAGATTTGTCCAGAGGAGGTTTGCCATTGCCTTCCCCTGAGGCTGAGAGCGTGTGACTTGCTCATGATCACCCAGTTCCTTCCTCTGAAATAGAGCTCCCAGGATTCATTGGCAGTCTTCCATCCAAGTACAAACCAGGGCTGGCCCTGCTAAGTGTCCAAGATCAGAAAGATCTGGTGTCTTTAGTGTACTAAGTGAGCAGCATACCACATAACGAAAGGAAGAAAAGTTCACTTCTCTCTGGAGGCGATTCAAGAGGGTGATGATGAGGGGGGAATTCCTGCCTGACTTGAGCTTGTAGAGATCCACCATGTGACTGTGTGGCCAGACAGACCTTTGAGCAGAAGAATGAGGAAGCAACAAGCAAAAAGTAGTTATTTGCCAAGAGGGTTGGGATGGAAGCTGGAGCTGAAAAGTGGCACTTTCATTGAAATCAACAGATGAAGAAATGCATATGTTGTCATAGGGTTAGGGGGACCCATTCTGTGGCATCAAAAGCCAACAGAGGATCCAAAGAATCAGATCCAAAGCTGTGAATGCCTTGTGCCAGACCTTACCACTGGTGGCAGCTTCATACCCAAGGAAACTTTGTCTGAATCCACACTGTTGAAATAACCCAGTTTGGCATCGCTTTAACTGCCCTGGCTCAAGGCTATGGGATTCTGGGAGTTGGAGTTTGTTGTGGGGCTCCGCTCCGCTCTGGGCCCACAACAAACTCCAACTCCCAGAATCCCATAGCCTTGAGCCAGGGCAGTTAAAAGCGGTGCCAAACCGGGTTATTTCAACAGTGTGCATGCAGCCTTCCTTTCCTGTTTTGCTCCGAAGAGATGGCAGAGATATCTCTTTGCCAATCTGTTGTGATTCAGGCAGCTGCGTGGATCCAAAATTACCATTAATCCACCTCCAGCAACAACAGGCAGGAAAAGCTTTTAATATTTAGTGGGAGAGTTATCAGAGATATGATAATCTAAAGATTACTCAGCTGTGCTGCATGATGAGAGATGGACAGTGTCAGCGCTAGAGAATATGGAGAGGAGCTTTTTATTATTTAATACAATACACAGTTACAAACAAAAATCCCATCAGTGATACCTTTTCTTGGCCAACCGAAATGCACAATATACTTGTTGCCTATGTCTCTGGCTTTTCTTCGCTAACGAAGATTCAGGAAGGACTCATGATCCCACGCTTTCTACAAGCGTGTTGATGACTAAAAAGGCCGATCCGAGGTAAACAAGTCCGGTTACAGAAAGCACAGAAGAAAGTCTCCTTGGGTGATGTTTCCAAGTTATGGTTCTTTCTGCGTTGTCGTTTCTTTTCGAGACTCGTTCGGTGTGACTTCTCGAAAGAGGCGGCAGCATTGTGGATAGTGCATTGTCTCCATGCCTCCCGATGTGAGGCCAGGGCAGACCGTTGTTGGTGGTCAATTTGGCCAAGCTTGAGATGTTGTTTCAGGGAGTCCTTGTATCTCTTCTTTGGGGCACCCCTCTTACGCTGACCCGTGGTGAGTTCACCGTAGAGTACTATTTTGGGGAGGCGGTGGTCCTCCATCCTGGAAACATGCCCTGCCCAGCACAGCTGCATTTTCAGTAGCATGGCCTCAATGCTGGTGATCCCTGCTTGCTCCAGGACAGCAACATTCGTCACATAGTCAGTCCAGTGTATGTTTAGGATTGTGCAGAGACAGCCCCGATGAAAGCGTTCAAGGAGTCGTAGATGTTGGCGATAGGTGACCCATGTTTCTGACCCATAGAGGAGAATGGACAGTACGATGGCTCTGTACATACTGATTTTGGTGCTTCGCCTCAGGTGTTTGTTGCAATCTACAGTTATAAGCCCAAAGCAAAGCACCATAAGGGCATGATCCAAGAGCATGTACAATAGTTTTTGTGGGGGGTTTTTTTGAGCTATGTGGCCATGTTCTAGAAGAGCTTATTCCTGACATTTCACCAGCATCTGTAGCTGGTATCTTCAGATAACAGACATGCTGGGGAAATGTCAGGGATAAACTCTTCTAGAACATGGCCACATAGCCCGAAAAACCCACAAACTATGGATGTGGGCCATGAAAGCCTTCGACTTCAGCATGTATAATACTTGATCTTGTTCCCGTTTGGGGATAAGATTCAACTGTGAAGCCAATAGGCCAGAAAATGTTTTGCATTGACTTTCTGGGGGACACTTTCCCCACAATTTCAGCCGGTGCCCGTTCCGTTTATTTTTAAGGCGCTAAACCAAACATTTTTATTCTCCAAGACATTTACGTGACTTCATATTTTAAAACAATTGCTTTGTTTTGTTTTAAAAAAAATCCACTTATGTTATACTACTTGTTCTAATGGGTTTGAAATTTATTGTATAACTTTATAGATATTGTTATGCTTATGTTAAATTGTATTGTATGGTAAACTTCTCCAGGGTGTAAAAATAAGCATTGGAGGCAGTTATACAACTCTCTTAACGAAATACGTTTCACAACGGTGATGATTCGAACATATTACCCTCTCCTCCGACATGACTCTATGGTGCGGCCCATAATCCCATTACTTCTTGTTGTATAATACAAGGACATGGACTCTTTAATGTCGGGCGGGGGCTCAAAATTAATGACATTTAATCTTTGCTGCCGCGTTAAAGTACAGTTCCCAGAATTCCATAGCACTGAGCCGGGAGGGCAGCTAAAAGTGGTGTCAAACTGGATTATTTCTGCAGTGTAGATGCGGCCTCCAACCGCCATGGCTCAGTGGTATGGAATCCTGGGAAATGTAGTTTTTGTGAGACATTTAATCTTTTCTGTCACATTAAAGTACAATTCCCATAATTCCATAACACTGAGCCGGGAGGGCAGTTAAAAGTGGCGTCAAACTGGATTATTATTATTTCTGCAGTGTAGATGTGGCAGCCTCCAACTGCCACAGCTAAGTGGTATGGAATTCTGGGAAGTAATTTTTTGATGAGAGATTTAAACCTTCTCTGTCAGAGTGTGTGCTCTGTGGTGACATGACAAACTGCAGTTCCCAGAATTCCATAGCACTGAGCCAGGAGGGCAGTTGAAAGTGGTGTCAAACTGGATTATTATTTCTGCAGTTTGGATAATTAATAATAATAATAATAATAATAATAGATGAAGCCTCAAACTGCCTTGGCAGTGTGGCATGGAATTCTGGGAAGTAATTTTGTGAGACATTTAACCTTCCCTGCTATATTAAACTACAATTCCCAGAATTCCATGACACTGAGCCAAGGCAGTTAAAGCCACTAATAGGGGCAAAAAAAATACAAGGTGTGGGCGGGGCTTGCAGCGGTAGCCACGCCCCTTATGCAAATCGCTGCTGAATCACGCTCGCCTGAGGCAAAGCTGTGTCAGGAGGAGCCAAGAACGAGGAACCTTGGACCGAACCATTTTAAGAAATGGGGGGGGTCGGAGCCTAAAAACAGCACCGTGACCCATTGTTGAAAAAAATTCCCCTCAGAATACTAATCCCTATAAACCTATAGATAGGACTAAATAAAAAAAAAACAACAGGATAGAATTTCTTAGAATGAGGTGGCGTTTAATTTAGACAAAGCCTCCCCTAATTTGGGTCGGTTTGGTACAGTCCATGAGAGAGAGCGAACTGAGGGGAGGAGGGGAGGGGGCGTGGCTTGGGCGGAACCACGTGACGCGTCCACTTCGGCCATTTTGTCCCGATGCTTCTGCTGCGGCGGCTGAGTATTTATTAGAGGCGCGCGTCGCGCGAAGGCGAACGACAGGGCTAGTGTTCCATCCAGGCCGCCGTAGCCGCTGCTGGGGTTTTTTTGGTCCGCCATTTTATATATCTGGAAATTTAGGCGAAAAAGAAGGGAAAAGGAGGAGGAAGAAGAAGAAGAGCCTTCCCCGGTTCTCTCAGCCACCACCATGTCGTCCACGGCTGCTCCAGCGCCAGAATATTCCTCCTTCTTCGCCGTCATGGGCGCCTCGGCTGCCATGGTCTTCAGCGGTGAGTCACTCCGTCCACATTGGAGGGATTTAAACCGGTTTGGAAGCGCTTTAAAGGCGTTGTTTGACTCTCTTGCTATGGAATTCTGGGAGTTGGAGTTTGTTGTGGGGCCCAGAGCGGAGCTTCGCTCCGCTCTGGGCCCCACAACAAACTCCAACTCCCAGAATTCCATAGCAGTGGGTGAAACAACGCCTTTAAAGCGCTTCCAAACTGGTTTAAATCCCTCTCACTCTAAAGGACCCCTTTAAAAGCTTATAAAAAGACTCTTCTGAGAAGCATGTTAAGAGAATTCATGGTTTTTAGCCAAGGTTCAGAAATGGAGGGTTATTTCCCAGAATGAAAAAGCTCAGGATATACCTGTAAATTATTATTATTATTGGAGGACATTCAGGGGAAATGGAGGACAGGTTGGCATAAAGCTAAAAAAAGGAGACTCCAAAGAATTCATGCTTTTTTTTTTTTTAGCCAAGGCTCAGAAATGGAGGGTTATTTCCCAGAATGAAAAAGCTCAGGACATATCTGTAAATTATTATTATTATATTATTATAATAATTATACCTGTAAATTATTATTATTATTAATGGAGGACATTCAGGACATAACTGTAAATTATTATTATTAATGGAGGACATTCAGGGGAAATGGAGGACAGGGTGCCATAGGAATTCATGCTTTTTTTTTTTTTTAGCCAAGGCTCAGAAATGGGGGTCATTTTCCAGAATGAAAAAGCTCAGGACATATCTGTAAATAATAATTATTATTATTATTATTATACCTTTAAATTATTATTATTATTAATGGAGGACATTCAGGACATAACTGTAAATTATTATTATTATTATACCTGTAAATTATTATTTTTATTAATGGAGGACATTCAGGAAATAACTGTAAATTATTATTATTATTATACCTGTAAATTATTATTATTATTAATGGAGGACATTCAGGAAATAACTGTAAATTATTATTATTATTATACCTGTAAATTACTATTATTATTATTAATGGAGAACATTCAGGACATAACTGTAAATTATTATTATACCTGTATATTATTATTAATAATAATAATAATGGAGGACATTCAGGGAAAATGGAGGACAGGTACCATAGGAATTCGTGCTTTTTTTTTTAGCCAAGGCTCAGAAATGGAGGGTATTTCCTAGAATGAAAAGGCTCAGGACATAAGTGTAAATAATAATAATAATTGTTATTATTATTGGAGAACATTCAGGGAAAATGGAGGACAGGATGACATGAAAGCTTTAAAAAGAGACTCTACAAAAAAAAAATCATGCTTTTTTAGCCAAGGCTCAGAAATGGAGGACATTTCTTAGAATGAAAAGGCTCAGGACTTAACTGTAAATGGAGGACACTTAAGGAAAATGGAGGACAGGGTGCCATAAGAATTCGTGCTTTTTTTAGTCAAGGCTCAGAAATGGGGGGCATTTCCCAGAATGAAAAAGCTCAGGACATAACTGTAAATGGAGGACATTCAGGGAAAATGGAGGACAGGGTGCTTGAAAAGCTTAAAAATAAGGATTCATTTTTTTTATCCAAGGCTCAGAAATGGAGGACATCTCCTAAAATAAAAAAAGGCTCAGGACATACCTATAAGTGGAGGACATTCAGGAAAATTGGAGGACAGGGTGCCTTAAAAGCTTTAGAAAAGACTCCTCTAAGAAGCATGTAAGAGAATTCACGCTTCTTAGCCAAGGCTCAGAAATGGAGGACATTCAAGGAAAATGGAGGACAGGGTGCCATAAAAGCTTTAAAAAAAAAAGACTTCCAATAATTCATGCTTTTTATCCAAGGCTCAGAAATGGAAGACATTTCCAACAATGAGAAAACTCAAGACATACATATCAATGGAGGATATTCAAGGAAAATGGAGGACAGGGTGCCTTAAAAAAGCTTTAAAAAGGCTCCTGTAAGAAGCATGTAAGGATTCATGGTTTTTTTAGCCAAGTCTCAGAAATGGAAGGCATTCCCAGAATAATAGCTCTAAACATTTCCTATAAATGTGAGGTTCTTATTCAGGCTCAAAATTGGAGGACATTCACAGAATAAAAGCTCAGGATACTCCTGAGCTCAAAAATTGAGGATATTCCCAGAATAAAAGCTCAAAACATTCTTAAGAAATGTAAGGTTCTCAGGCTCAAAAAGGGAGGACGTTCACAAAATAAAAGCTCAAAAATAGTCCTAGAAATGTGAGCTTCATAGCCAGACTCAAAAATGGATGATATTCAAAGGAAATGGAGGGCAGGGCCCAATAAAAGCTGAAAATATCTCCTAGAAACGTTAAGGTTCTTATCCAGGCTTGAAAATGGAGGGCATTTGCAAAATAAAGTCCCCAAACACTCCTAGAAATGTAAGGATCTTAGCCAGGCCCAAATTGGAAGACATTCCCAGAATAAAAGCTCAAAATAACCCTAGAAATGTAAGGTTCTTAGTAAGGCTAAAAAAAAAATGGATGACATTCCCAGAATAAAAATCAAAATACTTGTAGAAATGTAAGGTTCTTAGCAAGGCTCAAAATGGAAGACCTTGGGGGATTTCTGCAGGCCAGAAGGCTGGAATGGAGGACATGTCCTGGGAATGGAGGACATGTCTGGCTATATTGGGTGAGGAGGAGACCTTGGGTAGGTTGGGCAGGGCTGAGGCTTTTGGGTTTGGGTTATTTTTTACCCCTTTTGCCCCTCCTGAAAAGGGGTGGCTGGGGTAGGAAGGTGGCAGCTTTGCCCTCTTCTCCTCTTGGATGCTGTTTTTTTGGTTAAACCATATTAATACATCTTCTTCTTTTTTTTTAATCCACGGATTCAAGCATTCCCAGCTTGTAAATATTATATAAATATATACTATATATTACATAATTTATGTATAAGTTCCAAAAAGCAATCCCTTGATTTTGCTATTGTATAAAAAGGACACCATTTTGTTATGCCATTGTATATAATGGGACTTGAGCGTCCATGGATTTTAGTATGGGGGGGGCAGGAACCAAATCCCAGCGGATACCAAAGACTTAATTGCAGTCGGCCCTCCATATCCATGGATTCAGCCCCTCACGACTCAAAAAATACAGTGGGTCCTTGGTTTCGGCTGGAGTTTGGTTCCCAGACCTCTTGTGGGTATCAAAATCCATGGATGCTCAAGTCCCATTAAATACAGCGGCCTAGAAAAATGGTGCCCCTTGTAGAAAAGGGCAAAATCAGGGTTTGGTTTCTTGGAATTTAAGTCTTTTTGGAATATTTTCAAGCCATGGATGGTTGCGTCTGTGGATGAACAATCCATGGATACGAACGACCGGCTGTGTCAGTTCCAAAAAGCCAAGCTTGGTTTTGCCATTTTGTCGAAGGGACACCGTCGGATTCCACCATTGTACATCTAGAACTTGAGCATCCACGGATTTTGGTATCCTGGAACCAAACCCCAGCAGATACACCAAGGCTTTCTGTGTTAATTATTTTTGCCGTTACAAGGCGAGGCTTCCATCTAAAAATAAAAAATGTACTCCCTTCATTGTGTAACCCTCGGGAATCCATCTTTTCTGCTTCCATCTGTTCCTGGAGACAAGGAAGACGTGAGATTTGGGAGGAGGTGGCACTCCCAATCTAGGGCTCTCTCTATCTTTTCCCCCTCCCTGCTTTAATCCCCACCCGTTGAGGAGAGAGGACATCTCTTTCCACTCCACCCAGGACTCTGCAACCCGTTGTAGAAACGTGGCAGGAAGGAGTTAAAGGGACACTGAGAATTAGGCTCCTTGAATCATCTTCCTTTTTCCTGATCTCTGCAGACATCTTGTTTTCCTCTGATTTATTTTCCTTCTAGGGCAGTGGTCCTCAACCTTCCTAATGCCGCGACCCTTTAATACAATTCCTCGTGTTGTGGTGACCTCCAACCATAAAATTGTGGTGTCTTGATTCCTAAGACCATCAGAAAATCATTCAACCCCCCCCCCCCAAAGGAGTTGAGAACCGCTGTCCTAGGGGCTTTCCTTTAAAAGTCACTGTTAAAAGCCCTTCCTTACAAATGGCGTGAGTGTGGTTGCAATTTAGATTATTGTTATTAGCCGTTATTTATAAAGCGCTGTAAATTTACACAGCACCGTACATACAGTCATTTAATTAGACTGTTCCCTGCCCTCATGCTTACAATCTAAAGGGACAAGACAGAGAAGGAGAAGGGAATGGGGGTGGGGAAGGGGATCCAATGTTAATCTGTCTGGTTTATATTCTCCTCTGTGTTAGGGAATGCAAGTGTCCTTCCTTGCTCCAGCCTGCCCCAGTTCTAAGGATCTGCTGAGGTGCCCTTCTCTTCCTCTAGCCACCCAGGGCCCAGATGACAAGGGAGAGAAAGCCGTGCGGGGGCGAAATCCCAGGCCGGTTGGAGCTGGAAAGGAGGCTCCTCCTGTCGTTTCCATTGTTGCAGTCTCTCTGCCTCCCGCTTGGTTCCTGAGCATTTCAGTGCTCTGCCTCTGCTTTTGCCCTTATCCTCCCAGCTGGTTCATTGGGTTGCTGCGGGAGGGGGGCAGAAAGGGGGGATTTGCTGCAATGAAAAAGGGGTGACAGCAGCGGCGAAGGTGATGTCATAAGGGCTGAGTATCAGCTGGTGGTGGAGCCCCTGGCCGTCACATGACTGCAGGGAGGCGGGGGAGAGCGGTTTTGCAGCTTCTGCCGCTTCCATCTTGCCGACGGGGGCAGCCCTGGATTAAGGAAGCCTAGGCTATGCCTTGCCGTCTAACCCTCCTTTCCAGATCACGGTCCCTAAATGTCTTCCATTTGACTGAAAAAGATGATTTTTTTTCCCCATAGAAGAAATGTGCACCACGTCTGGCCGCCGATAGCAAAGCCTGGCTTATCGTTGGACAGCTTGTGATGTGCAGCTTGGCTTGCCCACTAAAGTCTTAAGGCATTAGGATTGTTCTGGAACAGAGCGGTTGCCTTTAAATGTGCAGGAGAAAGGGGGGTTCCTAGCTGGCCTTATTTATTTATTTTTGCAAAGGCATATTAGCAGCTGAACGCCACCTACTTAAACTGACACAGCGTTCTCTTTCAGCTAAGTCGGCTTCTGAAATATAGCCCTCTGAGAGCCACCGGTTTTTAATTTTGCCGTGCTGAGAGGTTTTTGAATGGCAGAGAAAAGTGCTGGCAGCTTAGTGAATAAGAGCACTGAATACCAATGAAGTATAAAACTGGCTGTGTGGCTTTTTAGTTCTTGCCTCCTAATCATTCTGTTGTATTTGCCCAGAAGATCACAGTCAGCATATGGAACCTCTTGGATGACCTTTGTACTGTCAATTGCTTTTGACCTACTTGAGAGCTCTTCCAAAAACAGTTTATTTCAATTGTATCTCTAAAGGAAACATCCAGAGAGAGGGGGGCTAGCTTTTGCTAGTGCTAATCGCAAAATGCAGACACAAATAACATGGCAAGTTTCTACCCTAAGACAAGCACATTCTAGCAAATGGAGCTGCTCTTGTAGTTCGACAACAGCCTCTCCAAATCATTGCTCTCAGAAGCATTGAGTTGCCGCTCCCATCATCCACAGCCAACATAATGATAGTAGTGCTGGCTGAGCACTTATAATCCAGTACATGTAGGAAGGCATATGCTCTTTTTGATGTATTGATGAATTGTGTTATTTCATTGAGAAGCACTGGTTTTCTCTTTTCTAGGAGTAATAAAAGCCAGCAGTGTCATTCCTTACACAATGTAGATTATGGTTTACTATAGGCTCCACTGGTATTTGTGCATATGTATAGATCCAACTGTTCTATTCTCCCAGCAAAATTGTCATGTTCCCTTGAAACAAGATACATCTTTAATTGCCTAAGAATACTCCCTGCGTTTCATCATTTCTTATTTTTTCTGTTGTCTTTGGAGTAGTGCACCGCAAAATGAATCATCGCTCATTTTATTCTGATAGTTACTCTGTGGAAGAGGTTAGTCTGCTCCAAGGTTGTCCTTGCACAGTGTAGATTATGGTTTACTATAGGCTCCACTGGTATTGGTGCATATGTATAGATCTAACTGTTCTCATGTTATATGCAGGTGTTCGTAGTCCAGTAAACTAAATGTACATGGAAACTGTGTAGAAAAAAAAACTTGGAAATGACTAGTCTGGATGTGCAGTATTTCAGAGCAGTATTTCCTGTTTCAAGTGACTATTCTAAAGCAAAAACAGGAGACTTGCAATGTGGCTCATGGTAGTAGCTTCCACCAGCTGAGGTGGCATGAGTTTTGCTGCCTGCTGCGGAGTAGGTCTGCCAGCAGATGGATGAAAGTTGGTCAGTTCTTGCTTTTTACAGACCTTTAGGTCAGATCAGGTTACTGACCAAGCACCTGGCAGTTTTGTATTATCGCCAAAAGCAACCCAAAGTAAAAAAGAAATAAGTGAATACTATGTATAGGTTAGTAGCTGGACTAATTTCAGTAGTCCAGCACTGTTGGGATCTTTTTTTCCCATAGTACATGCTGTTTCAGGACTTCAGTTGTGTATAGCTCTTCATAATTATTATTATTTATTATTATTTGCTGTACAACTAGTAGTTCTTAGTAGATGTACTTAATCACTGCAGCTGGTACTTTATCAGTAAAATGGGACTGATGTTCAGTGCTAATTTTTTCAGGATAAGAGAAGAAGTTATTATATCAACTGCAGCCATAGATACTTCATCTACAGTGCCTTGAGATGACTGACTTAAAGCAGAATTATCATTGAACATTACTATGGTGTGCCATATGCAAAAAAGTCAAGATACTTTGCTTCCTTACAACTGTACTAAACTGGTCTACTACCAGCAAGCTCAGGCCTTACCTCTATACTAAACTGGTCCACTACCAACAAGCTCAAGCCTTGTTCTGTGTTAGCTGGCTGGCTGCAGACTTCATGTTGTGTAAACACTTGGGTCCTAGGCCTGTACACAATAACCTCTGATGATAGTAAACAGCTTGTAGAACCTGTTCAGGTCATGGCTGGCTAACCTTGGGATGGTTGATAACCATTCTCTGATGCTGGGACCACTGTGACCTTCAAGCGATCAATGCATTTAGCAGTGGTTACTCAGTGGCTGTTCTCTAGGCACAAGGAGTAGTTTATGGATATTTTCCTACTGAATTGGATGTGTAGGTGGCCGTCACATGCCTCTGAGGGATACAAATAGTTTAATTTTTCCATGTAACATTGCTGATCAGTATATTCCTCAAGGTCAGAAGGAACCAGGGAAGTTAGTATTTCCATTGATTAGCAGTACTACATTCTTACTCATCATGCTCGTCTAATTCCCTAGTTGATATACTTGAAATGGATGGAATGGCATACTGATAGCATTATACCATTTATGCGCATGTAACTACCGTCATTGCATACTCAGTCTTCAAAAAGGTTAACATGGCTACGTACGAATAGCTTTGGTAAACAATTTTTTCTACTAAAATTGCAACAGATGAACATCATCCAGCAAAGAACATCCAAGCAAAATGTCTGTCTCAGTGTGCATAATTGTTTCCAGCTTATGGCTAACCTAAGGCAACCCTATCAAAGGGTTTTCTTGACAAGATTTATTTATGGGGGGACTGCCTTTACCTCCTTCAGAAGCTGAGAAAGTGTGACTTGCCCAAGGTATTGCCCAAATGTGACTTGGCTAGTAGGCTTTCTTGGTTGAGCGGTGGAGTCTAAAGTCACAGTCCAGTGCCCAAACCACTACACAAGATGGCTCTTCATGGTCTAGGTGGGATATGCATCTGAGGAAGTAGGCGCAAGTCTGCAAAATTTTATGCTACCAACTTCTTTCTTTAAGTTAGTCTCAAAGGTGCTACAAGGTCCCTTTGCATAATGGTCTAGGACAGTGAAGCTAGTTTTATTTTCACTATGGCTGGCTGTGCAGCTTGTCAAACTGCTTTGAAAAGCAGAAGCTAAGGAAGTGGCTGCTCCTGGCAAACAAGATCTGTGACTAGACTTATATTTATATAGCACTATTGGTGTACATGGTGCTTTACATGAGCGGCTTACAATTGCTAATTTGACATATCCCTGTCCTCGGGCTACTGATGTAAAAAGTCATTAAACACAAGGAAAAAGGGGGAGATGTCAGTGTTAGAGGGGAATGAGTCCAGAATATTCTGGCTACTGTTCTCTCCCTCAGGCCACAGAAGTGACAGCAAGAAAGAAGGAAACCTCTCACCAGCCACTGGGACCCTGGCATCATGGAACTGTGCCTGGCTGCTGTTCTCTCCCTCGGAAGCCATTGAGACAGAGAGAGGTCTCTCATGAGCTGCTGGAGATGAAGGCAGGATGGAACTGAATGCTTCACAGAGTGCTGTATCTCTGTCCTGGTCAGAAAAAGCTTAAAGTTGCAAGCCAATCCTTTCCACCTTAATTTACCATATTCATGTGATGATTTTGTGTCTTCTCCAGGTAGCTTGCAAAATTATCCCGGTTAGCGATGGGGTAGCAACATAAAAGCCAGTATTATTATTGTTTGCCTTCAAGTCATCAGAAACAAATACATGTGACTGAGAAGATTGAGAAGCTAGGCCTATTAAAAACCTGTCGATACTTGATGTGCTGAAGCAATCTGTAACACCTTGCATTAAACAGAACCTTCTCCGGTTTATAAGATTGGCAATTCAATAAAATCCAGCTAAGTTTCTTAAGATAGCCCAGCCAAGAAGCTAGATTGATGTGATTGATTTCCTAATGTGACTGTTTCTTGTCAGATATTTCGTTCTTGGGTCTGTTGCATAAACTATTCGTTCAGTACAAAATTGTGTTGGGACAGCATTACTGCAGAAATAAGAAACTTGCCTGGCATAAATGCTGCTTCCATAATGTGTAGTTCTGTTCATGGTAGGCTGTATTCTTGTTCAGCCCAAATTATCCAGCATGTTAGATGGCTTTTAGAATAGATCATGCCTTTCAGTTAATAAAGGAGCCACTAGGAACTAAGTGGGATGTGTTTGAACTGGAGGAAACAAGACATCTGACTAAAAAGAGCCAGGATTTTTTTTTTTTAATGGCAGCCTAAGTGTGGTAATGGCCATTGGGTTAACAAGAGTCCTCATAACGTTTGACCTCAAAAAAGCAGCTTGTTCTCTTACAGTTTTATGTCTATGATTTGTGTTTTGCATACTTGTAAGTGTTCCTATTGTTTCTCCCATCTCTCTTGCCTGATACTTTGAATGATCCCCAGCCATTTGTATCCGAAATGGTTCTTTTAGCTCACTGTGTAAAAAAGTTTGTTTGCCAGAGTAAAAAAGGGTTAGAATGATGTGATTTGTCCAGGGGAAGCAAATTTGGTAAGACCGCATATGTTTTAAATTCTTGTCTGAACTGCCAGTACAGGAAATGAGCTATATAATCTTAAGTGCATGATGGGATAGGGGAGTCTCATGACTGCGACATTTGCTCTATGTTCATAAATGAAGTTGCTATAAGAGAGGATTGGGAGGTAAGAAGTTTAATAGAAGTAAGAGCTGGGCAGCCAAGAACATGCTACTTCAAAAATTTGGGGAAAGTTGCACTTCTTGTGGGCATATTGGGTGGGGGACAGTGATGGAGCACCAGCGTACCCCATTATGGCAGGATTAAAATGCATTGGGGGGTGCTTGTGACCTACCGTGTTTCCCTGGAATATTAATTTTTGCTCCCAAAGATGCACTAGGTCTTATTTTCAGGGGATGTCTTATTTTCGGAGAAACAGGATAAGCATTACTGATTTATCTGAAGTAGATGGATGGCAAGACCTACTTTAGGCGCCTGTAGATAAACCCAGAACTCTCTGGTAGATAAGCTGTAGTCAAATGCCAGGCTTATTACTCTTTTAGTATTGATCATGCAAATCCTGCTAGACTGTGATCAGCTAGTGGCAGCCTTCTGCTATATAACTGCCAAAAACTTGGGTTGTGTTGCCATGCGCAATCTGATACTTGCCGTTATTTCACAGATGTACAGGATTATTATGTCTTAGAATCAGATGGGGCAGGAAGGAGCCTATCACAAATTCAAGTGGATCATTCGTGGTTCTATCATTGATAGTCTAATGTGAGCAGTCCAAGAGCTTCCTACTTGAACTTTCTAAAAAAGCTGCAATGGCCAAATGAAGTGCTTGTCTAGCTTTAGAACAGTGAGGGTATAGCAAACAGATGGCAGCTTCATTTTAATCCTAGGAAGTGCAAGCATAGCTAGCATTCCCTGCAAGACTCCAATGAGTAAGCTAAAGGATATGCCTATCCTCTTCATGATCCTGCAGTATATTAATTGGTGTGGAAATTTTAAATTTTAACTGAAAATGAATCGGAACAGTCTTTTCTGTCCAGCATAAAAAAAACATGTAATAAGATGACGCTTGGCTTCTTTTAGGAGAAAGGTTTTCTCAGACTAGAGTAATGATAAAACATTGGAATTGCCACAAAAGCTAAATATAATCTGAGCTTTTAAATCTGTTTCAAAATTGCAGGGGATTTGATGGTGTAGGAAACATGCATTGGGGTCAAATGAAATATAACCAGAGGTGGTTTTCAGGTAAAAATTCAGCATTGCTTCATTTGCCTTCTGGGCCACAGCTAACCTTGCTGAAAGCCTGTTTCATCTTGAGCTAACAGTCTTCCCTAACTCAGCATTGGCTTGTCATAATTACTCCAGAAACTTTGTCTTGCGTTTGTGGGATAGGATGTTTTTATTCTATTTTGCTTGAACTTGTATGTTGGACCATTTGTTAAATCAGTTACATGGACTCTGAACAAAACCTGTCTTACACTAAAGCTGAAATGTGGAGTACAGTCAGCCCCTCCATATTGGTGGGCTAGCCATCCATGGATTTGAGGATCCGCAGGTGGCCCACCCCATTATCCAGAGTGAGTCAACACATCACACATTCATAGAAAATAATTGGGACTTGAGATCTGTGGATATGGAGGGGTGGCTAGTTTTAGTTTTCTTCTAGTTTAACTTTCCTAATTCTCCTACAGCTTTGTTTGTTGAAACAACTTGATCTTAATTGGTTCAATGAGCTGATTAAAGTAAAACTTGACAACCAAATTCTGTTTTGGAAGTAGGCATTCGCTCCTCAGCTGAGGTGACACCTGGTCCCCATGGCCTTAATATTTCTAGGAAATGGTTTGGATGTGTTAAGGAAAGATCATAACTGAATTATTAGTCAACGAAAAGATCTTTCTCCTAAATGCACAGTTGCAGGATGTCCAAGTATTGCTTAATTTCGTAATGAAAATTGGCAGATATTTGTAAGTGGTGTGAATGCATGATGGCCAAAGCATTTCTCCACATTGTGTACTTACAAGATGTGTTAACACCAAAAAACTTATTGCTACACAGAAATTAGTGAATGGTCACAACACACCACATACTAAATTATTTAAAGAAATATGGGGCAGTAACTAAACAAGTCTGCTTTTACCCTCCAATATGAAAACTACTGGTGCTAAAAATTGCAGTGTTTGTAATCTTTGTACTGTTTTAATTTTATTAGTCCATCACCTCATACCATAAATAAACTTGGCAGCACATAGCTGTAGAATGTTCCTTAAACATTGTTGTTAAACTCTTACAGTAGAACATATCCCAACAAAGTTGTTAAGAGAGCTGAAGAGGGAAGTTCCTTGTCCTTGGCCTCACCTTCCAGTTGCTCTTAATAGGTTGTCTTGAATCTGATGTGAATTTTCTCTTCACACAAAGGAAGATAATGCTTTTCACCAATTTGCCATGCAGTCAAGTATGTTGGAATGGGAATAATGTGGTTGTATAGATGCTGGACGGCAAGTCCCATCAGCTCTGGCCAGTATAGCCAGTGGTGAGGAATGAGGGGAGTTACAGTCCAACATCTGGAGGGATGGAAGAAAAATTAGAATTCAAAGGAACTTTTTTAGTGTCATCAATGCACATGGTAGACTACCACAGTGTTATTCAGAGTAGTGGTCTATGGATCAGTGCTGGTCGCTGAAGAATTTCCAAGAAGGAAGAAAACAGTTGTAATCAATGGGCACAAATATGGTGCCTATCTGTGTCACGGGGGCCTGGGGAGCAGTTGGTCCCTCACATCAGGTCTCTCAAGAAACACTGCTGCAGAGCATTCTGAATTTGCATCTAAACACTTATGCACTGCTATCTGTGTTGCAATATCTGCAAGACTTCTGACGTGTTTATGCATTAGCACCCATGAATTTGTGCATCTTGATGCCTTCTCATCATCAAAACTTAAATAATTTAATATTGCAAAGTAATATTTTGAATGAAGCCAGAATAATTTATTGTTGTTTCTGGATAACTCTGACTATGTGAAAAAAAATTGTATGCTTCCATTGCTGGTACTGTACTCAGGTTTGTAGATTGCTTTTCAGTGTGTTCTCTGAGAAGCAATTCTGTGTTTATTTATATTTTTCTGGTTCTGTAACATGCTTTTGGGATAGTTTACTAACATCACAGTGAGTAAGCTGCCTTTGTATGGGATAGCTTTCACAGTAATTGTTGGCGTCTTGATCCAACAGTGCTGTGTAGCAGACCGGTTGTCAGTTCTCACTCATATTCATTTGTTTGGTCTGGATTACCATTTGGCATTCACTGAGATCTGTCTGAATTCTGATTTTCTGCCATTCATAATACTTTCTTGTCTTTATGCCTGCTAAACCCTGTAGAATAATTGCTTAGTGCACAGGAAATTATTTTAGTCTCCTAAAGTAAACCAAGACATATTCATTTCTTCTATATCTATCCTGTAAAAATCAGTTAGAGCACTAAAGTGTGGTTTTCATACAGTGTGTTTGACTGAAATACCTGGATTATTGAAGAACGTACTTTACTTATGAAAAATATGGCTTTGCTGTTATAATGTCCTGCTTTTGAAGTACATATTAGTTTACTGTGGCAGATGTTATCTTAATATAGTGGGCCCTTGTATCCCCTGGGATTTGGCTCCAGGATCCGCTGTGGATACCAAAATCCATGGATACTTAAGTCCCATTAAATATAGTGGCATGGTAAAATGTCTCTTATATAAAATGGCAAAATCAAGGTTTGCTTTTTGGAATTTATATATTTTTTAATATTTCAAGCCATGGGTGGTTGAATCCATGGTTAGAGAATCAGTGGATATAGAGGGCCAACTGTACTCAGTAATAAACAGCTCTGTGACCTGACAGTTCTCACTAGCCATACTTTCCTCCAGAATCCCTTCCTTCCTTTCCTTCCTTTATCTCTCTTTTCAGAATATTAGGTATCGCTTCATAGCTACTGAACATGCTGTGTTTGTGGGACCTTAATTCCTTATTCTTGCAGATTTCAGTGTTTTCCTTCCGAACCACCTAATTTTTCCCTGTTAACATTAAAGTTGGAGCAAGAACAGATTTGGAAGAGCTTGTTAAATATTTATATCTGACCCTATATCATAAAGTTCCTGGGCAGCTAGTTGAAGCAATAAAGATAAGTTAAAAAACCATTTAAACCATTTTAAAGAGTTAAAACAATTTAAAGCCATCTGTGTGTACAGATTCGGATGAAAGTGTTAGACCCAGAAGCTTTAATAAAAAGTCATGTTCTAAATTGGCACCAAAATGAAACTAGCAGTGTTTGGGAAACACTGTTCTAAGGGTTCAAGAGATGCAGTCCTCTCTCAAATCCTCAAAATATATTTCTCTCATTGATAGGACACAGAGGCAGATCTCAATTCTTGGACAGGCATACAGAGAAATATTTAACCTCGACTATAGAGATTCCAAGCCATTTAATGTTATACTGACAGTCTAATCAGTTCATGAGCTAGTTACCTCTACAAGAAAGACTGTAGCAAGCATTTAAAGCTGGCCCCAAGTTCTCTTCGATCCAGTTGGACTGCCAGGGACAGAACTAGATCTAGGAGTATTTCTTTGCTGAGTTTCATCAGAATACTGATCACGCCCATCTCCCACATTTCTAAAAGACTTCAGTTGCTTGATATAGCTACTAAACAGTTATAGGATAGATGGAGCTCTGTGACACCCCACAGCTCATTACAGGAAAAACTCAGTGTCGGTGAATTGTTAGTGCTGTAATTCCCAACAGCTTTCAGGAACCTTTCAGATTCCATAAGTCTCCAAGGGTCCAAATCTTAAGTGGCCCACCATTCCTTCAAGGAGGATCTGCTGCACTCAAGCCAGAATTTACAAGTACGCAATGACAAGATTACTGCAGTTGGTTTTCATTGTGATGGATTGGCTTGACTGGCTTGAATGAAGCTTCCTATTTATTCAGGTATACGAGATAGTTTTAGGTCTATCTAGACTCCATTATCCTGTTCATATAGTAACAGGAGGATGGTCCTATTAGCAGGGCATGAGAGCGGCAGCATTTCTTTCCACTAAGGTATACAAGAGCCTTAGTTTGTGACCGTAGCTTTGTTAAATGTTTAAAACGATATTACTGTTTTAGAAATGTGTAGATGATGCATTTAGAAAATTAATCCATGGTGTATTGTTCGTTGGACAGTCTATCCTCATTAATTTTCTAACTGCAAAATTATACATACCTGTAAAGGCATTTGGTCTTCCAGATGTTTCAGACTTCGGCTCTCAAAATCCATGTCCATTTGGCCACACTTGACTGGGACTTCTGAGAGCTGATGTCCAAAAGATCTGGACAGGTAAGTAGTGAGTGCCACTAGCATAAATAACAAATCATCTAGGAGGTGTGTAATGTTTCACTAGCTCTGTTTCAAATTTTTATCACCAGATTTTTCTTATCTTCCCTGTGTTGAGAAGTGTTGGTAATGGATAAGACCTGTTCAGCAGGCAAAGTCAAAATAGTAAAAATTGAACAATTTAGCAAAGGCGATGGTTAGATAATGCCCATTCTTAAAATCAACTAATAGAGTTGGACTGCCCTCATGAATCATTGGGTCTAACCCCTTCTCAGTGTAGGCTATCCAGCTTAAAGCATCCCCAGCAGGTTGCTGTCCTGCTTCTTTTTAAAGAGGCAGCAAATAGGCAATTGGTTCCATTGTCATAATGTTCTTGCTGTCAAGAAGTTCTTTCAAATGCCTCAATTGAAATCCTCCCTCTTGTAACTTAGGTTCTACCCTCTAGGGCTGCAGAGAAGAGTCCTGCCCCCCTCCTCTCTGTGACCATCCTTGAGGTGTTAAAATAAGGGAGTCATGTCACTCTGTCTTCTCTTTACTGAGCAGAACATGTCTAGCTCCTTCAACCTTTCCCCATGTATTTTTGTTCTCCATACTTCTTATCACCCTGCTCACCCTTCTCTGAACTCATTCAACTTGTCTGTATCCTTAAAATGAAGGGCTCAGAACTGGAGCCTGACCAGCACAGAATATAGTCATGTTACTTCCCTTGACTTGGAAACTACGTTTCTATTAATGTAGGCTACAATACTATTTGTCTCTTTTGCTGCAGTATCACATTTGCTGGCTCATGTTCAAGTTATGAACAACAAAAAATCCCAAGTCCCTTTTTGCATGTGGTATTGCTTCATTTGGTTTTTGTGGCCTAACTGCAGGATTTTCTGTTGAACCGCTACCTAATTTTCTATTTTTATCCAGATCCTTTTGAAATCTATTCCTGTCTTCTGTTGTGCCACCCCTCCCAGTTTTGTATCGTCCGTAAATTTCATAAGCATTCCCTCGGTCATGGATAAAAAATATTTCAGACTAATGGCCATAGGACAAAACCCTGAAGCATTTCACTCAAGACCTTCTTCCAATCTGAAGCACAGTCATGGATAACAATTCTTTGAGCATGGTTTTCCAACCAATTATTTATCCATTTGATCGTGTTTCCGTCTATTCCATATTAATCCTTTTTTCTAATTAAGATATTATGACAGATCTTATCAAATGCTTTGCTGAAATCGAGATAAATGACATCCGCAGCATTCCCACCATCTAAAAGCTAGTGGCCTGATAAAGATGTAAGATTTGGCAGGATTTGGTCTTGACAAACCTATGCTGGCTCCCAATAAATCACTGCACTGTCAGCAAATTACTTGCAGTCATAACTTTTGTATAATCTAGTCTAGTTTTTTTTTTCTCCTGGTATTGAAGTCAGACCAACTGGCCTGTAGTTTCCTGGGTTTGTTTTTTGGAGGGATGTTTCTTCCTCCCCAGCTCTCTGGCACCTTTCCCATTCTCAAGAGATTTCTCAAAAATGATGACAAGTGGTTCCGCGAGCATGTCAGCAACTTTATTCATTTCTTTGTGATGCAATTCATCTGACCTTGCACATTTGAACACATTTGAGTTAACTCGGTAATTCCTGACTTCTTGACAATCTTGATTTGCAAGCCATACTCTTTGCCAAGGTCTCTGTTCATGCATGGAAACAAACAGTTCTCTTCATTGACATAGGGAAAGTGTCGGTTGGATGTGTAAAAATAAATTGTGGGGAAACCTGTAGAAGACATGTGTGTTCATTGGGTTGTGTGAGTAAAGATAAATTGAAATTTTGTGTTTCTGTTCACACTTAGCTGGCAGTCCTAGAAAACTGAACCTCCCCATGACAGCTTGATATTTGGGGACATCACTATGAAGACAGAACCCTCATGTGAATTGCAGTCCTAGCAAATCATAGGGAAAAGGTTGGGCAGTTCTTTAATAGAGATTCTATACTTCTAGGACTGCTGCTGCTGCTATAATCCTTTCTTGTGCAGTTGTAGGACAACATGCTCTGGGATACTTGGAGAGCAAATGTTAGGCTACTCTAACTTGTAGTGGCATCAGTGAGGTTGTGACAAGGCTTGGGGAGTTAGACATGGATTACTTACTAAGAAACTGCTTGGTCAAGGTTAAAGCTATCCAGAATTTCCTGTTCCAGTTCTCCTTGTACAAGATGAAAAGACATGCTAGTGGGTATTTCAAATCAGACTGCAGTTCTACATGCTAAATAGTATAACATGAAGTACACTGCAGTTTAGAAGCTTAGTGAAGGCAGAGGATAAGAAGCAATCCAATATGTCTTGGCACAAGGCTTTAGCACTTTTTGATAAATGAAAGTCTTAAAGTTTTAAAATATGTATCAGTTTTATATATAATTCTGGTATACTCTTTGTAGAATATAAAAAGAGAACAGACATACAGCTGATTTCCTGAGCCCATGAGAAAGTCTGAAGAAGCATTGTCCCCTTCTTGCAATTCAACAGCTGACTGACATAAAATAATGTCCAGCACAGCCTTAACGAAAAGATTGGTGGGCTTCGAAAAGATTTGGTGCCTTCTCATCTTTAAAAAGGTTACTGTATATCCCTTCAATTTGAGCATCACATTCAGAACTATTCTAGAAAGATGGCATGTAGGCATAACCATGGATGGAGATATACATGAAAGCATTTTCCTGGCAGAGAAGTAGATAGCTTAGTCTGGGACATCACTGTTTATTCCAAAAAAAGTGCTGTGAAGTAGTATTCCTCAAATTAAAAAAAAACCTCATGATTTAGATAATTTCTGCTTTTGTTCTTCTCACTTAGTTCTGAATTATGTGACTTCTATTCAGCACCATCAAAACCACAACTGAGCTGCGGTAAACCGACTTATGGCAACTCTAGATCTAGATATTCTTCATGAACAGCTAACTACATAGAAGCTATGAGTGGGCCAACCTTAGTGACAAAAACCCTTGTAAAACATGAAGCAGTTGCAATAGCCCTAGCTGTCAGTTAAGAACTCCTTGAGAGTTGACCCTTATGCAACCCAGTAGATTTCCAAACCCATGCAGCATGTGCTGTGTCTTTAAGGCTTGTAAAAAAATAAACTGACTTCAAAACATATTTGTTTTGGTGGTCGTTGTGTGCCTTCAAGTTGTTTCCGACTTACGCAAACCAGGTGAGGAATTCACTATCCAACCCACAAACTTCTTTTGCTTCTATCTCCAGTCAGTGGTTGGAAAGAAGGAAGTTACTTGAAGCCTGGGAAGCTGTAGCACAGAACTGGGCTCTGTTTTTCAGCCCAGAAACTAGTTGGATGGAATTTAGCTAGAATGTACTATGTGGTTTCAGTTCAGTACAAGAAAACAATGTTAGTGCTGTAAAAACTAAAAAGGTAACAACCCCTGAAGAACTCTATATTATTGTCCATATGTGGAATTGAGCCATGGTCAACCCAACTCGATGTCTTGCCAGTTGTTGCCTAAAGCTTTAAGAGCATTTCCCTGCTCCTTGACTCAAGACCTATTGTGATTGGAGTCTTTGTGCAAAGCCCATGAACCAAGCTATGATTTAGTGCTTGGAAGACAAAATGGATTTTGACAGAGTACTTCATAACAAGTGAAAAGAGTTGTGCTTTGCACGTTTGGTTGTAGAGGAGACCTCACGACATTACTTGAAGAAGAAGATGGCTCTTTTTTTCCTGGCTGTCGTGCTAAGGGAGTACTGTGATCTGTATTAGAGAGCTTGTATGACAAAATGAGAACACTACCGTAACAAGTGTCACCAAAAAAGAAGAAAGAAACGTGTTCAAACCCCAGGCCTGATCTGTAGCAAGCTCAAGGATACTGGGAATTGTGCTCCAAAAGAAACACATTTGAATCCCGGGCCTGAACAAAATCAGTCTGGAGAATACTGGAAGTTGTCACTCCAAAACAATAATGTCTAAATTCCAGGTGTGAACCACAGCGGTCTGAAGGATACTGGCAGTTGTAGTCCCCCCAAAAAGCAGCACTGTCAAACTCCAGTCTCTCACTAGTAGCGCACACCTTCCCTACTCTGGAAGACTACTTTTCAGAGTCCTGGGCTCCTCTTTATGCTCCATTTGCTTTGCTTTTCTGACTTGTATAGTGAGTCCTTGTTATCTGCTGGGGCTTGGTTCCTGGATCCCCTGTGGATAACAAAATCCATGGATGCTCAAGTCTCATTAAATATAATGGCATAGCAAAATGGTGTCCCCTCTATAAAATGGCAAAATCAAGGTTTGCTATTTGGAGTTTAAACCTTTTTTTTTTTTTTTTTTTAATATTTTCAAGCTGTGGATGCTTGTATCCGTGGATAAGGAAAGCCAACTGTAATTTTAGTAGCTTCTGGTTCAAGTACTTGTAGGGATACCTTGGCTGTCGACTTTGTTTCTCTCCACCTCCACAGTTAAACTTGTCAGTGTAACCAGTTACTTCAGCTATAAAAATATATAGTTCTGGTATAGTAGTAGTAGTAGTAGTAATAGGCTTGGTTAGAATTTACTGCTAGTACTTATTGTCAGAAAGTATTTTCCAATCTAGGATGTTGACAGTCTTCAAATCTTGAGATAAAGCATGAGTTATAATCAAAACTGAAGTGTAGTAGCTAAAACTGGTAGTTATCTTGCTTTTTCTTCAGTAACCCTTGCACTATGCATCAGTCTCTTTCAACCTCTAAACTGTTATTCTATCTGAAGTAGAATCTAGTATCTTGGGAACTTAAGTAGGGATGGTTCTTTCTTGTGGTCCTTCTGGCGTCTTGTAGACAGGGATTTATTATGGAGCAAAACTCTTTGCCAGACTTTTCCATTGAATTGATTAGTTGAATGCAGAAGTGGGAGTCCTGTAGCTATCCAGATGTCATGTGGCTGCAAAGCTAAGGCACACAGGTCAGCATATCTTCCAATCTAAGAGATGCTGGGAGTTGTAGTCCCAACATCATAGTAATAGTATTTACATTTCTGTACTGCTTATCAGTGAACTCAGCACTCTCTAAAAACTTTACAATCTGTAAGCCAAAAAATGAGACAACATCTGAACGGCTGCCCTGTGGTTTAAGGAAAAGAGAAATTTAATAAATTGAGTAAGCTCTTTAAATATAAGCAGACTATTTACACTTAGCCCGGGGGGAAAACTATGTTGCTAAATGAATTGCTTCAAAAAGTTACTTTTTTGAACTACAATTCGCAGATGTGCTGTCAGCATATCCAGTGAATTCTGGCTTGGTAGTCTTAATAAAAAATTACATTTCCATACTCTGGAATATATTGTCAAAAGGGTTTTTTGGTGAAAGTACTGTATTTTTAGTGATGATTACTTTATATTAATTTTAACTTAGTATTAATTCATAAATCAGCATTAACTTGTGTCAGTGTTAAGGTAATCTTGGATGTTAAATGAACCTTTCTGGTGAATTTGGATAGACCCAGTGGTGTATGTCTGGATCCTGTTGCTGCTTTCCTCAGTAAATTACTCACTACCACCCCGGCTGCATTCTCAAAATTTGTTTGGGAGCATAAAAGTCTCGAGCAGGTTTTGGTGCTGGAGGGTGACAGGGAAGAAATTCATCTCCTTGGCATTGGATATCAGTTTTGGATCGTAGTCTTCTGCAGAGTGCCAGCGTCTATACAGACGTTTTGGTATTCATCCAGTGGTTTATGCCTTGTTTTGTACTTAAAATGCTGCTAAACTCAGTAAGACTCATCTGTGGTTCTTCTCTTTTCTTTCAGCCTTGGGAGCAGCATATGGCACAGCAAAGAGTGGCACAGGTATTGCAGCCATGTCAGTCATGAGGCCAGAGCTGATCATGAAGTCCATCATTCCTGTTGTCATGGCGGGTATTATAGCAATCTATGGCTTGGTAGTGGCAGTCCTTATTGCCAACTCCCTCACAGAAGCAATCACGCTGTACAAGTAAGTTTTCTGTTGAGAGTCACAAGAACTGCAATGTGTGCTCAGATACATGACAAAATAGCCAGGTGTCTTGCCATCTGCAGGTGTGTGTGTGTGTGTAATTTTATTCTTATTTAATTAAAATCTAAGGTATGAATTAAGCAAAAACTATTATACAAAATAAAACCATGTAGGCTTATGTTGCCTTGCTTGGGTGAGTGTTGATGTCATTTGATAGACAGGTCTCATATAAATAAACAGCAATACTTGTATTAGCATATGCTGTCCATGACAGATTTATAACATGGGCCAATATAAGATGAAAAGCAGAGGCATTTTAGTAATATTTTTAACCAAGCTGCTGCTTTCAGGCAAAATACTTAAATATGTAGCAGTGACATACAGCGAAATGGTTAAGCAATGAATTATTCAGTGAGAGTTAATTTGAAGCATGTTTGTAAACTGATCCTCTACCTGCTATGTTAGACTTGACCAGGTACAGATACTCTCCATGTGTCCCTGCTGAAATCTAATCAGTTTTAAATTTTCATGCGAAGTTGTAACTAACTGGTAACTTAGCAGCCAAGGGAATGTGCTTTAAGGAAATGGTCATGGCTGCAGTTTCAGTTTTAATTGTAGCTACTTATTAGAGGACATCAGAATTAGGATTAAAAGGGAAAGATCCTTTTCTTTGTTAATGAGTCAGTTTTCTGTAAAGGAAAACGGATTCTTTCAAAGACAGTCCTGGAAGACTGTCACTTGTCACAGTTTTGTTGTCTGACACTAAACTTGTCTCCCTTGTCCTTATCTTGCAGGAGCTTCCTTCAGCTGGGTGCTGGTCTGAGCGTAGGCCTCAGTGGCCTGGCTGCTGGCTTTGCCATTGGCATTGTGGGTGATGCCGGCGTACGGGGGACTGCACAACAGCCTAGGTTATTTGTGGGCATGATCCTCATCTTGATCTTTGCTGAAGTCTTGGGTCTTTATGGCCTCATTGTTGCCCTTATCCTTTCCACAAAGTAAAAAATAAAAAAATCACCACAGAGTATGATGTAAAAAAATAAAAAAGATGAACCCCCCTTCCCCAGCTCCAGAATGAAAATGGTCTCTCCACAATGTGTACAGTTGTCATCAGTTTGGTAGTTGATCTCTTGTAAATGCGCAATGTATGTTAGTGACTTGTCTGTCCTGTGTGTACTTCAATATAAAAATAATGGATGAGCTGCTTCAAGCCCCTTTAGCAAGACTTGAGGGAAGCTCATGTGCAATTTTCCATCCATTTTACCATTAGAGTAATTTATGTATAAATATGAACTAGAAATGGTAACTTTTTTCTCTTCACTGGATGTTTTATTTATAAGACTTGACATGTTCATACATATGAAGCAAGAGTTTTCAATTTCCCATGCTATATATATTAATCTCATATATAGGTAGATTAATACACTGTGGGGTTAATTGTAAGTGCAGAGAAATCCTTGGATGTAATTGATTCTAAAAGATTGCTGTTGTGTCCTGGTATTGGAGTGTGAGACCGTTTGTGTTTATACAATAACAGCAGAAATGTCTGAGACACTCCTGTGTTCCCAATAGTAAAATCTGTATGCTCCGGCATCTAAAGTCGTGCACCCAGTGTTGGGTTTTGCAGTTATACGTTTCCAGATAATAAAATTTCCTCCACTACATCATTGTAAAGAGGTGTGTCTTGGTGTGATTGTCTTGCCTTGCTGCAACACTGACTTACACATGCCTGGATCAAATAAATTCGATACAAGAGACGGCTGGATTGCTAACTTCAAAGAGTATGGGTGAACATTAAAACGTGCATTCCCATATCCATGCAGCAAGATTGTTAGTGGGAGAGATTGGTTTTGGGGGGATATTTTGCTCACACTGCAACCCTTGCTGGTGACAAAACTGCATTGCAAAACATTCTGGAGCACGTTTTGAAGGTCTGCAGAAGTAAGAGGTGATCGGTGATGGTGGACAGAAGTAGCAGAAACCAGTATATTCCTAAGTGTAGCAGTTCAGTGAATACAGTATAGAAGAGCAGTAGTTGTTTGAATGTTGACTAGGACTCTAGGACAGTGATTCCCAAACTTTGGTCCCCCTTTTTCGACTTCCAACTCCCAGAAGCCCCAGCCAATTTGGAATTCTGGGAGCTGAAGTACAAGATATCCGGAGGGCCAAAGTTCGGGAACCACTGCTCTAGGAGGTCAAGGCTTTTGAATCCCGGATTGGCCATGCCACGCTCCCTCTGAACACGTTTTGTCAAAGAAATCCTTGTGAGAGCCTCACCTTAGGGTTGTTATTAAGTTACAAATTACTTGAAGGCAATGTGCGGAATAGACAATGACAGTTGTACAGTAGGATCCCAGAATGTCACTAGGAACTGAACTAAAAATGTGGAACCAATGTTGCTTCCAATTTGTTTGCTTTGTAAGTAGGAAGAGGAGCATGTTGCCACATTGCAATGAATATGGTGCTAAGCTTGACCTGGCTAAAGTTGCAGGAAAGGATTTTGTCACCATTACAGGAATGGGAAACCTTTGGTCCACCAGACGCTTTAGGCTACAGACCTCTCTTTGATCATACTGGCTGGGGTTTCTGGTAGTTAATGTTTGGAGAGCCAGTGGCTGCCTACCAATACTGTATTTGCTTTCCAGACTAAGCAACATGTCCTTTAAACTTCTTAACATTCTGCTGTTGAAATTTGGGGAAGTGCAACCATTTGATCGCTCGAGACTGTTCTTCTAAACTGTTAGGGGCTGTCCTAAAGGAGAAGTAACTGGTTTCACTGTTTGTAAGTGCTTGAAATTAAAAGTTCGACAGTGGGAGTATGTTTAATACAGTGTACTTGATCTACTGGAAGCCAAACTGCTTGAACTAGTAGAAGTGGAACCATGTTCAGAAGTTTACTTATCTTACTCTTTTTCCAAGCTATTAAATAACTCTTTAAAAAGTAAACACGTAGAATTAAGATATAAGAGGCCGACCCATCCTTCCTAGTTTTTGTTCTTGTGTATCTTCAACTTGTTTGCAGCTTACTTGGTTTTCTTGGCAAGACTTGTTTAGAGGTGGTTTGCCACTGCCTTCCTGTGATGCCTAAGGCCACTCATTGGATTTCTGTAACTGAGCACAGATTTGAACCCTAGTCCCTCAGATTTCTAGTCCAATATTCAAACCGTTATACATTCTGTCTCTCCCTAATTTTAGCCATAAGAAATAAGCTGAAACCAAAAGAACTGTAATAACACTGAAGTCACATTCAATTAGATGTACACATCAAACCTGTGATGTTTGCCGGTTTGGAAAGCCAGTCCTGAATACCCGAGCAGGGTAGAAAGTAGAATTGTGGAGAAAAGGGAACAATTGAAGACCATCTTCCACCTAGTAAACGTGATGCTATGCTTTATGTGGACAGTATTGTTAACCTACAGTTAATATCTTGCTACTTTTAAGATGGCACAGAAAATGAATTTAGATAACATGTTTTCGCCTGCACATGTTTATGCATTCTTGTCTTCCTGCCTTTTCATGGATTATGTATTGCCAGTCCTAATATTAACAATAAGATAATATGACAAATTCATAATGAACTGCAATCTCATGTCTTTGTCCAGCTCATAAAACAGAATGTATTAGATAATTTTAACAGCATCCTCTCCTCCCTTTTGTGAACTGTTTCCTCTAACATTGTGGAATGGAGTGGCTAATTTTCCATGCCAGTTTGAATCTTAACTTCAGATTAAAATTTGTTTAAAGGAATAGAAACTGTTGAATCTGCATATGGGTTACTTTGAAGGGCTGCACATAGGAAATTGCTCCTTGTGGATGGGTGGGGATTTTGACCCCCAGTAGCAATTTTCTCAGAGTTGTTCCTTTACATTATAGGGTAAGATAACATCTCCATTGTGCATTTTAATTTAAACTGGAGAAGAATCGAAAGTTACAGAATTATACAATGCCTTATTTACTCAAAAACAATAGTTGTAAACATTTCCAACAAAGTACAGTTGGCCCTCCTTATCCACGGATTTTTTTATCCATGGATTTGAGCATACATGGCTTGAAAATATTCCCAAAAAGTATAAATTCCAAATATCAAACCTTGATTTTCCATTTTATATATGGGACACCATTTTGTGGTGCCATTATATTTAATGGGACTTGGGCATCCACATATTTTTTTATATACTGAGGGTCCTGGAAAACCCCCGCGGATAACAAGGGCCCACTGTAGAACCAAAATGAGAAAATCAATTTGAACATTGGGGAAGAAGTATAGACATTGATCCATGATGTATAGATGTATGCTTAAGAATGTAACACAAGTAAACCAATTGTTACCTAAATTGCAAGGGGTCCCAATGGGGCACTCACAAACTGAATTCATTTGGGAAATTAATTTAACTCAATAGGTCATAGTAAGAGGGTCAGAGTAATTCTGGCCAGAACATTCAGTCTGTGTCTGTCAGTTCCAAACAGGCAGATTCCAGATTAATTTATTCCTAAAATGGGGAAACAACACACACACAAAGCACTGTCTCACTCACACACAGACTAAGATATATAACATGGTGGCAGTGGATAACAAACTAAAGGATTGCAATGCTGGTCAGTCTCAGAAGCCAGGCTTCAGTCTGGGGAACAGATGCAGAGTGGATTGGATGCAGATTACAACCTGGCCACAACCTGGCCCTCTCAGGCTAGTAGTCTGAGGGGTTTCAGATGAAATCCGTCAGCAAGCGTGCCTGATCCCATCTGAAACCAAAATGGGAGTGGCCACCAGGGGTATTTATCGGCCAAATTTGACTGAAAAGAATTTGAGTTGCTTTTCCAGGAATCCCAGAAACAATGGGATTCCTATCTGGTTGATGGGTTTAACCTCAGAGATAACAAAAGAAATATTTTTGGTTGATGGCGGTGACATTGATTTAATCAAGCAATGATAAGATCAGGACAACCCCATGGAGTTTGAGATAAGGATGGGGAGGGGGTATAGGAAAGTACGTTGTGGGCTAGCAATAAATTGGCTTAATGCCTTAGGCTTGGCAAACCTTTATCTGTGACCTATAAGAGGAAATGCACATGGCAGCACAGATAAGAAGCTGTAGTATTCCCATCCATTAAGTTACATGGGTCCTTTACACATGCCTCCAGATCTGTGTGACCACCCATAAGACGTTCACTTGAAGGTCATCATGACCTTTCCAGGTTCATGCTTTTTGGCCTCTCTGTAACTGCAGGTATAACAAAATATTTGGTACCTCAAATTAAAAGGGGGGTATGCAGGGTGTGCAACACAATAATGTATTTTAAGAAATTCACTTACTCTATATGGAGATGGAGCCAGATTTGGCCTCAGAAACATACAGAATATGCAGATCCTGTTCAATGTTCTCTATATTTGACTGGCAGAAACTTGCCCAGTGTTTCAGGAGTCTCTGAGTCCAATACATATCTGGGAATTACCCTTTTGAATAAACTGGAGCTAGCTTTTTTTTAGTGAATATGTTTACACTGTGTGGCATAAGGCTGCATCTCCTTATGCAGCTTTTAGATGGGTAAAGTAAGAAAGGTTTACATACTTTGTAAGTTGCAAAGGGCACATTTTATGTTTTACCATCTATTCCTTAGTGACATTGACAGGACTAGGATGTTAGGGTTGGGGGTTACATGGCAGTTATACTTCTGTATATTTATAAAGGAATAAGTGGTAGAGTTTACACTCCTATGCTTTTAATCAAATTTCTATTTCATAAAGTAAAGTCACAAGAGCATCAGCCATCCTGGACTTGATCCTAACCAATAAGGAAGAGTTGGCCATTGGAATCAAAGCAGTTGGTACTTTAGGGGAAAGTGCCTGTGTAATGTTAGAATTCATGACTGAGGGACAGACCAAAGAAGAGTATAGTCAAACATGAACGTTGGATTTCAGAAAAAAACAGGTTTTATCAATCTCAGGGAAGTACTGGATGGAATCCCACAGCTAGGAGTGGTACCAATGCAGTTCATGCAGAAGGAGTTGATAAATGCACACGCGCAATTCCACAGAAGAAGATAAAAGGGAAACATCTGAGAAAGCTAATGTGATAGCACAGCAAACTCAAGGAGGAAGTGAAAAGAAAAACATGTATAAAGGAACAGAAGGAAAGACAAATCACCAAGGAAGAGTACAAATGTGTAGCCTATATTTGCAGGAATAGTTCAGAGTGATTCAAAAAGAACGTTGGAAAAACTGAATAAGAACAGCTTTACTTTTGTGTCATTCTTTTTTTCGTTACATGATAGAAAGAAAGCTAAAGCTCAGAATGATATGAAACTGGCTGGGGAAGCATGGGTTTTCCAGACGCATTCAGCGAAAGAGAACAACCAAGGAAACAGTGGAGCCATTCCTCAGTAAGAATGGTAGCTAGAACTCATCACGTTTTGCTTCAGTTTTTCCCAAAAAAGAGAATGATGTGCATTCATGCGTTAGCAGAAACCTCGGCAAGGGATCCAGATTGTAAATCAAGATCAGGAGCTGGAAAATGCCTAGGTAAAATATACTGAAGAAATGATACATAGTTTTTTGTGGGTTTTTCAGGCTATGTGGCCATGTTCTAGAAAAGTTTGTTCCTGACGTTTCAGGAATCTTCAGAGAATGCTGGCACGGAAGACAGGTGGGTAGGGGTGTGGGTGTGTATACATGCACACAAATATACTGTGTGACCCTGGGTAGGGCGGAGTGATTTCCATGTTGATCTGTGGATATCATTCCTCCCTACCCAGGGTCACACAGTATGTATAGATCCAACTCTCTTCCATCCCAGCATTCTCTGAAATGCCAGCCACAGATGCTGGTGAAACATCAGGAATAAACTCTTCTAGAACATGGCCACATAGACCAAAAAAACCTCACAAAAAATTATGGATGCCAGCCATGAAAGCCTTCGACTTCACACTAGAAATATTCCAGTTTGAGACCACTTTAACTTCCCTAGCTCAATGCTAGGGAATTCTGGGAACTAGTTTTGGGAGACATTTAGCATTCTCTGTCAGAGAGCTCTGGTGCTACAATAAACTACATATCTTCAGGATTCCTAGCACTGAGCCAAGGCAGTTAAAGTGGTGTCAGATTGGATTATTTCTGCAGTGTGTTTTGAATCCTAGTTAACCAAAATAAGTTCAGATCTGTGTGGCCAAATAAAAAAGAGTACTGAAGGAACTTGCTGATGTCCTCTTTGAACCCCTTGCCATAACTTTTTTTTACATGTCCTGGAGAACGGGTGAAATGCCAATTCAAAAAACAAAAATCCAGGAAACTACATACGGATGCGTGTGACCTCAATGCTGGGGAAAATATTAGAACAGATTGTACAGGAGTCTGCAAAAATCAAGATGACTTTGCAGTGATTAATAGGAGCCAGCCATGGGGCTGTCAAAACAAACTAATATCATTTTTAAAAAATCTGGTTGCTGGATAAGTGGGAAGACCGGATGTCATTTATCTAGATTTCTACAGAGTATTTGATCAAGTCTTCCATGATACTTTGATTAGCAAACATTAAATGTAGAATAGATGGCACAGTCAGATGGATCCACACTAAGTTAGAAAATTGTATTCAAAGAGTTGTTAGCAATGGCTGTGTAATGCGTAAATTCAGGGAAGCCCTCATGTTCTCTGATGCACTGAAGGGACTCAACATATAGCTGTAGTGCACTGACCTTCTCTTCCAAGAGAGCTACCAATTTGCACTTGCTGCAGTTCTAGCTGTGATTTTCTTGGCTTGCTGTTAAAAACAATGTTCTCAGAAGAATGTTGTGAAGAGCATCTGCAATTCTTCGTGGTCTCTGTGCCTCCCAAAGAGGTCTTGCGTTTGCTCGGATCCATCCAAGGAATGCTCCAAAGCTGAGTAGCTTTTGCCGGTAGCCCTTGCCCCTTCATGCACCAACGTGAAAAGTGCCAAGAAAGAACTACTTCCCTCAGTTCCTTTTCATCTGTCATGCACCTTGCCCTCGGATAGCTAGTGCTGAGTAACCTTCCAACTTGTTGTTCTAGTAGTAGATTTTTGCCATTCCCTGTTTTTTCTCCCTGACTTTGTTGGTGGTCATTTGGGCTTTGTATGGCCTCCGAGGCCCTTTTCAAGAAGTGTGCCTTGGCGAGGGTCACCAAGTTAACTCCTGCCCTATTTGTAACGGTTTTACCAACCAGGTGCTTAAACCCAATTTCTCCCACTTGCATACCACCTTGTGGAAACAACCCCATACTTTATGACATCTATATACCGAAGGAACACACACTCCATTTTAGCAAATGACCTTTGGCCTGACACAATGCCACTACTTTCATGGGAAGAACAGAGATTCACAGTTGCACACGTTAGGACTTTGTTTACCATAAACAGTTGTTACTCTTTGGTTTTGAAGCTTTCTCTTTGGTCATAACGCAGGTTCTGGCATGTCCTCACTTTGTACGAGGTATCTCTTCCCGTTGCTGAGCTGCTTGTTCAGATAACGCTCACTGGTGGTTTTTTGCTGTTTGTTTTATTTCACAAAACCAATCTGCACAGGTTCCTGCGCTGGGCAGGCGGTTGGATTTGATGGTCTGTGAGGCCTTCCGACTCTGTGATTCTATAAAATATAAATGGCTGCATATGCTGGTGCTGTGAGAAATACCAAAGATGCCAGATGGAGCCAAGCAAGCAGGGAGGCCAAGCACAGAAATTATTCCGATTGTAAGGAAACCAACATTCAGTGCGCAGCCCCAGATTAAGTCTGACGTTTCGAGTGCTGCAGTTTTGCACAGGCAATGATGCACATGCACACTCCTCCCGCTCCTCTCCAGTCCTACTTAGTCCATTCTAGGGAAGATGAATCAGGTCGAGGTATCCCTGCATTACATCAGCAGACCTCTCCAGTGATTTGGACCATTGAGAACTTGCGATTCATTGAGTCGCAAGCCTCAGAGACTGGAGCAGCATAGCAAACATGGCCCTCACCTTGCTCGCACTCTCCAGTGTGAGATGTCTGGGGTTGTGCAACGCCAGACTTCACAGTAATACAGAAAAACAAAATAGGAAGGGGAAACAGAACAGCTCTTTGGATCCCCAGCTAAAAATTTTGGCGACCAGAACAGATTTGCTTGCTTTGAAGCCGTGAAGCTCTGTGTACTGCAGGATGAGTCAGCCCTGCAGAGGAGAAGAGAGCGGGAGGGAGCCAGACAAAAGGAGGCAAAGGAAGCAGCGGCAACAGCAAGGGATAATATTAGCCAGGTGCTTTGTAAGAGGATTGATGTCAAATGCTAGTTGGAGAGATATGAGTAGCTTCTTCCCTGCCCCCCTGGTCTTTTCTGGACCTCACCAAGAGAGGTGGAAATTAAAACCAAAGCCAGTTAGGATGCTGAATATGTTCTTAGTGAAGAAGTGTTTATTAGAAGTTTAACCAATTACCAGTTCCGTTGCAGAGAGAAATCTTGTAGCACCTTTGAGACTAACTGAAATAAAGAAGTTGGCACCATGAGCTTTCATAGAGTTCAGTCTACTTCCACAGATGCATATAGTGGTTACAAGATCTCTACGTAACCTGTTTCCCCTAAAATAAGACATCCCTTGAAAATAAAACCTAGGACCTCATCAGATGTTGGGAATTGGAAATATAATCTAATGGCAATCCGAATGCAATCATGGGGTTTCACATTATTGCGTATTAAAGCATCCCACGCAATTTCGGGCAATGGGAGGTCATTTCGGGTAATGGGAAGTCATTCTGAATGCATTCTGAATGCAATTGGAGTTCACATAAATTCGCTAAAGTAGCAAATTCACATGAATTCGAATTGGCTCAATTCGCAATAAAGAGAAATTCTTCCCGTCTGATAAGGTCCCTAGTAGAGGTTTTGCTTAATTGCTAAATATAAGGCCTCCCCCAAAAGTAAGAATTTAGTTTAGCGAATTTACGTGAATTCCAAGAGGAAGGCAGAGGAGGTTTGCCTTTGCCTTCCTCTGAGACCAAGAGAGCGTGAATCCCCTAAATTCATCCAATGGGTTTCCCTGGCTCAATGGGGATTTGGATCCTGGGCTCCAGAGTCATAATCCAAAGCTCAAACCACTACATTGATAAACTTCTGTGTGAACATGGATTCAGAGCAGCTGAAAACAGCAATGATGTGTTTGCTCAGTGAGGACATGGAGGGCTTTGCCCAACCTATTCAACCACCCAGCCGGAATCTGGAGCCAGTACTACCTGTATTACTGTTTTCCGTTCACTGAACGGTTCTATTATCTACACCATAATTGCAGCCATGTTTTTTTAAAAAAAATGTTGCATTGAATGCAGCTTTTGTTCCTTATTCATCATTTCCCCTGACAATGTGGCCATGCTGAGGAATTCCCATCTCCTCCTCTGATCCATGACAGCAAAAATCATAGCAGACAGAGAAGTTAAGCAAGCACTAGGTATCTGATCCTAACGCTAAAAATAAAAATTAAAAAAATAAAAATTATTTTTAAAACTTTCTGAAATCTTCTGTCCTCTTTGGAGGGATGCGATCAGGATGAACGGACTTTAATTAGAAAGAAAGTGGCCACCACATCAGCAAAGAAGAGGAAGATTCGGCTTTTTTTACAGCATCTTCCAGACCGAGTGACTCAGCCTTTGGCTCAATGTTCTCCCTGCCTTCATCACAACCATGTCACAAGCCTTTATTAAAAAGCCAGGCCTGTTGTCTGGAAATCCTTCAGCAATGGTTAAGAATCTCGTGACTTATCTACAAAGCATGCTAGTCAAGTGGTCTTTTCGCTGCCGTATCTCTGTGCTGAATGGTTGCATCTGTTCCTGCAAGTTGCCTGTCGGCAACCCCATTAATTTCATTCCTTGGGCAAGAAATCCTCAGAGATGGTTTTGACAGTTACTTCCTCCTACAACACCAGGTATTTATTGGCAGTCTCCCATCCAAGTACTAACCATGGCTGAACCTGTTTAAGTTCCTAGGTCAGACAGGATCTAGCACTTTTAGGGTATTTCACTCACTGTTAGGTAGTTCATTCACTCACTTTAACTCTTTATACATTAAATTCTTGTTTTACTATGCCTAGCTTCCCTTGATTCACGCTTCTCACAGTCCATGAATCAGTTTCTATAATATGCATTGTGCAGCTTCAGACTTTTTTTCACTTCTAAGCATCTCCAAAGCTGAACATCCTTTCGGTTTGGATCCAGTTGTGTCATTAGCAACAGCGCTCTGGGAGATCCTCCACCAGTTTTAAACACTACAACTTCTGTCCCCACTAAAAATAAACTAAATAATATTTGTTTGGCATGTTTAGCATGGCTTCTTAGCAAAAGCCTATATGTGACGGGAGATCCTCCTCCTCCTCCTCTTGCTGCTGCTTCTTATTTTCTTACATCCTGCTTTTTTCCCCAATATAGGGACTCAAGGCAGCAAACAACAACTTTAAAACAATACAATTTAAAAACATTACAACATTAAAATACATAAATATAAAATTGAAACAACAATTTTAAAATGTTAAGCGTTAAAACCATTATAAATTAAAATGTAATGTGTTAAAATACAAACCTTAAAATGCATCTGAGGAATCTTAAAATGCACCTGAAGAAGCAGACTGAAGTCTACAAAAGCTCAGGCTGCCCATTTCTTTCTTTCAGTTAGGCTTTTATCAGACGATGGAAATTGGAAGTATAATCCAATGGCAATCCAAATGCAATCATGAGGTTTCACATTATTGCGTATTAAAGTATCTCACGCAATTTCGGGCAAAAGGAAAATCATTCCGAACGCAATCATGAGTTTTACATTATTGCAAATTAAAGCATCCCACGCAATTTCGGGCAAGGGGGAGTCATTTTCGGGTAATGGGAAGTCATTTTGAACGCATTCCGAATGCAATTGGAATTGGAATTCACGTGAATTCCAATTGGCTCCATTCGAAATAAAGAGAAATTCCTCCCGTCTGATAAACTCATTAGTTTCAAAGGTGCGACAAGATCTCTTTACGTACTGATTCTACAGATTAACACAGCTGTATCTTTGAAACCTTAAAATTCAAATGGTACATCATTTACTCTTACTTACTTACTCTCTACTGATATACTTACATATCACAACATATTTTCATCTCTGATGGGTACATTTACACTACACGTGTTTATTAATATAGCAGTAGCATTACAGCTTATTGCACAGCATCAGCAGGTCTTATTGCTTCACAGGCACAAACAATCCCCTCACTGTGGAAACGTAGTGCCATGGTGGGTAATTTTCCTTGCTACCATGTAATTTCCTCTACAGGAGAATACAGGGTAGAGAAACAGACTCTTTTTTGTTGCGATCATCTGGATCCTGAACATCAGATCTCTCCTCACTTCAGCACCATCTACTGACTCAAACTTCGAGCCCTGGTACCAAACTCACAACCTTCTCCATAGTAAATGAAGCTCCTTGCAGTGTGCAAGAATAGCAAAAAGCTGTGTTTAATCGTGAAGCTACAGGCGATGGGCTAAAGTCCAAGAGTCAATCAGTTGTGGAGCTTTAAACATCTTGCTGTTATCTGCTTCTCATCTCATTATTGCTGCCTTAAGGGCCTGAGGTGCTGATAGACGACGACTAGAAAATGAATCCAAGGGTTGTTTGTTATGACAAATGTTGGAAATGAAATGTCTACAGGGCCAACATGTTGCATTGGGAAAAATCAGGTTAGAAATCCTCCTTGACTCAAAGGGTTGAACCAGAGTACTTTCCCCGTCTCCCCGGTGCAGGGCGACCAGATGGTCCTTGGCATAAAGCACTGCAAAATGAAGGACATCCCAGAAAAATGGAGGATATTACTGAATAAAAGCCTGACTTGGCACCCAACAAGCTGGGTTCTCATTGTACAGACCTACGAAAGGATGGAAGACTGAGTCAACCTTGGAGCCCTCTGAAATCGAACTCACAACCTTTTGTCTACACTGCGCCCCCAGTGGTCATATCAATTCAAGCTCAAAAAGGAGGACATTTTGAAATTCCCCCCCGGACAAGAGACTAAAACGTAGGACATGGAGGATGTCTGATCCCCCTGCCCTGGTGACACATCTGTTCTATGGATGTTTGAAATCTTTCAGCCCTGCCTGCAAACTGCAAGAAGCCAAGATAGACCCACACTCAAAAGTGCTCCCAAACACTTTGTGGAGGACGGGGGGGGCATATTTACAATGTTTTGAATGGTACGGAAATACCGATAAATGGAATCAACTGTAAAATTATATGGGTTGGAAGTCTTAAGGGTTTTATGCTTATATAAAAGGTATGTTATGCACCGATGGATGGTAGAACTTCTATTACATTAGGTTTTCTTTTATCTCTCTCTCATATATATATATGTGTGTGTGTGTGTGTGTGTATACTCATACTCATATACATATTTATATATATACTCCTTTCTTTTTGTATGCTTTGTTTGCTTGTTTGTATATTCTCGTATACACACACACTATTTCTGTTTGTATGTTTTGTTTCCTTGCTTGTTTGTATATTCTCATATATATGTATATATACATATTCTCGTCTTCCTTTTTTGTATGTTTTGCTTGTTTGTATTTTCCTTTATACTCTTCTTTCTGTATGCTTTGTTTATTTGTTTGTTTGTATATTCTCATATACACACACACACATATTCTATTTATTTCTGTTTGTATGTTTTGTTTGCTTGTTCGTTTGTATATTCTCATATATATATATATATACTCTTTTTTTTGTATGTTTTGTTTGTTTGTATATTCCTTTATACTCTTCTTTCTTTATGTTTTGTTTGTTTGCTTGTTTGTATATTCTCATACACACACACACATACTCTATTTCTGTTTATATGTTGTTTGCTTGTTTGTATATTCTCATGTACACTCTTCTTCCTTTTTTGTATGTTTTGTTTGTGTATTCCTTTGTACTTTCTGTATATTTTCTTTGTTTGCTCTGTAAATCCTCATATACACACTCTTATTTATTTTTATATGGTTTGTTTGTGTGTTTGTTTGCTCTCTCCCTCCCCTTTTAGATTTGGCTTCATAAACGTTATTATGTTGTTGGTAAGAGGTTTGTGCATTCACTAATAATGAAAAAATATTTATTTCTAGTTTGATTTTAAATATATATATATATATATATATATAAATATAAAAATATTTAAAAACAAACTAGAAAACCCCATAATTCCACAGCTTTGAGCAAAGGGGGGGGGGACTGAGGAGGTGGTTGCTCCCTCAGCCCTCAAAAACCCCTTTGAGTGGTTTCTAGTCAGAACTGTCCTCTTTTTAAGGGATTTTTGGACTTCATCTCCCAGAGTCCCAGACCCTTGGCCAACGTGGCTGAGGCTTCTGGGAGATGAAGTCCAAACTCTCTTATTTAAAGGCCACAGTTTGTGACCTCACCAACATGGCGGCGGAATATTGCCATAGCAACGGGGGTGGGGGCGGCGCTTCGTTCCCTCCCCATCATGGCGGCCGCGGGGCGCCGCTCACGTGACTCGGGAAGTGGTGGAGGAGGAGGGCTGTCTGTCACGTGACCGCCATTCCAGTCAGTCAGCGGCTGGCTGTGCAGCTGGGCGCCTCTGGGAGAAGAATTGGGTGGGAGCCGGTAAGGCTGAGGGCGGGAGAAGCGGGCATTTTGAGATATTTTGGGCTGGTTGCTCTCCTCCCTCTTTCCCCTTCTGTGGAGGTGTCAGCCAATCAGCACGCGTTATGCAAATGATATGTAAATGTATGCAAAGTAGGGGCTGGGGCTGCCTTTGAATGGACTGAATGGAGAGGGATCTTAGGCTGTCATTGGTTTAGGCAGAAATAATCCAGTTAAAGAATATATGTGTGTGTGTGTGTCTATACATATATATGTAATATTATATATTACATATTAGATATTTTATATATGTGTGTGTGTATTATATATATATATATATATAGTATTATATATTACATATTAGATATATTATATATCTACATAATATATATATAATGTTATATATTACATATTAGAATTTTATATATGTGTGTGTGCGTTATATATATAATATTAGATATTAGATATATATGTGCATGTGTTTAATATATATATATATGATATATTACATACACACATATATTGTGTGTATAATATATATATAATATTATATAATACATATTAGACATATGTGTGTGTGTTTAATATATATATATAATATATTTTATAATATATGTATTTATTATATATATATAATATTATATATTACATATTACATATATATATGTGTGTAATATATATATATAATATTATATATTACATTTTAGATATTTTATATGTGTGTGTATAATATATATATAATGTTACATATTAGATATATATGTGTGTACATATATATATAATGTATCGTATATTACATATTATATATATATATATATATATATAATGATATTGTGTGTGTGTGTGTGATCCTGGGAATTGTAGTTTATTGTGTCAGAATGCAATCCATAAAAATGCAACAGCTTTAGATAAATGTGAAGAACGTGCATCGTATACAGAAACAACATAAAAATTATATGGGGAGTATGGGGAGTAAAATGATTAAAAAGCCAGTGAAAATCAACAAGAGGTGATTTATATATATACACACACACACACATATTAAAACAACACTTTAAAAAAACAGTTAAAATAATCCCATTAAAACAGTAAAAAGTTTTTTAAAAATATAACATACAAAATTTAAAAGGTTAAAACTAATCTAAACGATCCCCTAATAATAATAATAATAATGATAATAAATGTTATTTATACCTTGCCTTTCCAACGAGATCGAGGCAGCTTACAACATTAACATATAAATATAATATAATACAATAAAATCTCCCACAGACCCACCCCAAAAAAACCAGGCCTGTGTGATTTTGGTTAAGGTAGAGAGGTGGATGTGAATTGCTTGTGGAAATCATTCCCCAGCCTGGCTGTGCCTGTGAAAAAGTCCCTCTCATGCCACCATTATTATTACTATTATTATTAATTATAACTTTTATTTATATAGTGCTGTAAATTTACACAACACTGTACATTGGACTCTTCTTTTATGGCTACTGTCGCCTTCCTTGCCAAGTTGTGTTGTTCCTTTCCCACTTCTTTTGTCCGTACGTTGCTTCCTTTCCCATTTCCTTTATCCGATCCCATTCAGGGATATGCTTGGATAATGCCATCTGACAAATCCACCTGGGATCCTCCGGTCTTCCAGTTTACCAACTGCTGGATTTTGAAGAACCATGAACTGCAAAGGTGAGGATTTGTGTTTGCTGACACTGCTTTCCTTCCATTTTTCTCTGGTGGGTGTGACATGCACAAAATGGCTGGATTGCACACAACATGGCTTGACCCACCCTCCCTTGGCGCCTTAATCCCACTCCCCAGGACTGGTGTAAATGGGAGTTGTAGTCAAACACATTTGGAGAGCCTCCAGGTTGTGGGAGGCCAAGCTATTACATTATTTCCCCCACCTACATGCAAGACCCAGTGGAAGACCCTCGGTTACTGGTTTCTTCAATTTTCAGGGAGGACCTCTGGGTGAGAGATGGGAAGATCCTAAACCCAGAGAAGCTGTTCTTTGATGAGAAGAAGCCTGCAGACATCCGCCTGGACTGCAGAGGCTGCATCATTGCACCCGGGTTCATTGACGTGCAAATCAATGGTGAGGCTTTGGAGTTGTTCTAGAATGGGAGAATCCTGAAGCTCAGTGGTCACTAATCTGGAGATGAGTACCATGTGGATTCTGGACTACAGCTCCCATCAGTTCTTATAACTGGTTTATGCTGGCTACAGCTGGTGGGAGCTGTGTCTGGAGGGCCATGTTCTCCACCCTTGATCCAAGCAGTGCAGAAAATGCTGCATCATGCATTCTGCACACACAGACGGTGGCTGAATTGGAGCTTTTTAAAAGCCTTTGAAGAAAAGGTTTTCCAGGCTCTGGTAAAGAAAGTACAGGGTCCTAACTAGAGCATACTGGAGAAGGATAGCCTTCCACGCAAAAGCTAAGCTGATTGTTCCTTGGGATGGAAAGAGGGAGCTATCCCCCAGCCCCAGAATATATTAGTATGAGGATGACAAGTCTTTTACTTCTAGAAAGACAATCTGTCAGGAAACCTAGGTTTTCAAGGAGTCAACTTCTTTGTCTGTGTCCTTTCATTGCCTAGGAGGTTTTGGAGTGGATTTTTCCCTGGCCACGGATGATGTAGCAGCAGGACTGTCTCTGGTCGGACAGAAGATACTATCCCATGGAGTGACTTCTTTCTGCCCAACCCTGGTGACCTCCCCACCATCGGTATACCATAAGGTAAGCAGACAGGGTCACAAATGGTGAACAGAAGCAATCTACACCTACTAGTAAATCTCTGATTTGCAATATTTAGGCAGGGCTCAGAACTCTGTGTCTGTTGCACCACCCTTTGGTGAGAGATCTACTGCTGTTTGTTGTTGGTTGTTGGTTGCCTTCAAGTCATTTCTGACGTATGGCAAACCTATCACAGGCTGAAGGCTGAGAGAGTGTGATTGCCCAAGGTGGGTTTTCATGGCCAAGGGGGAATTCAAAACCTGGTCTCCAGAGTCATAATCCACTCAAACCACTACACGAGCTCTTTTGGTCAGACCAGTAATCTCTGACTTGAACAAGAATTAGCTAGCCCTGCATAGAGCAGCTTTCCTAAGTCTTCAGAAAACTTCAGTTGTTTTTTCCTGACCGGGACTGCAGAAACAGAGAGAGTTGGGAGGCTTTCCTGCCAAGTACATGGCATATCAGAGTACCAGGCAGGTGGGTTACATACATTGTGGATCATGGTAGATTATAAATTGTGGAGATCTGTTGTTCACCCTACATTGGGGAAAATAACATCTTTGGTTCATGTGTCTGTTGTTTGTCTTCATTCTTCCTGTGAGAGAGGAAGTGGCTGGATTCCAGACTGTCTTGCCTGGTGCTGAGACCTTTCGATTCTGGCTGTGGCACTGTTGTCCGAGCTTGGACAAGTTGTTTGGGTTATAACTCCTGCAAGCTTGGCTGCTAAGTGTGCTCCTAGGGGATTGTGAGAGTTGCAGTCCAAACAAATATTTTTCCCCAACATTTGGAGGGCTGCAATTTACCTATCCCTAGTTTAGAAAGATCACTGGTCCAAGCCACAAATCCCAGACACATAGTAAGGCTTGGTTGTTGAGGGAAAATACCTCTTATGCCCCTTTGTTCAGTTCAAGACAGGTGAGCCACAGTGGCCATGAGAGATTGGGTCAAGGGAGAGAACCCTCTGGACTAAGACTTTTGCGGTCCACAGTAGTCCCCTGTCTTCTGGCCTGCAGAGGCTCCTGGGTGAGCTTCGCCCCTTCCAAAAAAGACTTATAGGGAGATGAGTCCATGCTGTCAGAGATAACAATAGGGATGCTTTTGCATGCCGCTTACCCTTCTAACTGATTATGATTTAGTTGCAAGAACACTGAACACTCAAATTCATTTCATATGTCTCCTCAGATGTGAACTGTCTGAATAGTTTGACTATATGCCACTTATAAAATCAAAATTATCCTTGCCTGACTTACAGTGGTATTGAACAAATGAATATGGCAAGCCAAAGGCCAGAGGTGGGCAACTGTGAAAGATTGCATAAGTATTTCTCTTGCATTAGCCTTCCAGGAGACCTTGGAGGGCTTTTTCTGCTCCTGAAAAGAAAATCTTCCCCCAGTCACACTCTGTAAGATACGTTTTTGGAACATCTTGGGTCCCTAGAGGCATTTTGGGACATTTTGAAGCAAATTTGTTTGGAAAAAAAATCACAAAATTTCATATAAACTCATGTTGATACTTGAAGGGTCTGGGAGGGCTCCAAACACATAGAGATGCCTTTTACACCCACTAGGCTAATGCAGCAAATTTACAGTGCTATATAAATAAAGGATTATTATTATTATTATTATTATTATTAAACCAAAAATGTTTTTGGAACTTTTTCTTAGAGCACTAAGGATCCCTGGGGACCTCAAAACAGCCCTGAGGGTGGTTACAAGAAGCCCATGGCCCGCATTTCATCCATCCCTGCCCTACATTAAAGCATTGCAGGACTGATTGATTATGACATTTCCAACAACTTTTCTCCTTTCAGGTTCTGCCTCAGATCTGTGTAAAAAATGGAGGACCCCATGGAGCTGGTATCCTAGGTAAGAGGCCAGCTTTTGTGTTGTGGCTGCCATCTTAGTTGTCCTATCCATCTTCCCTTCCTAGTGTGGATACTTGTCTTGGAGTAGAGGTGCAGAAACTTTTGGCTGTTTTGATGCTTTGAGTACAAATCCCAGGATTCCTCCCTATTGGACATGCTGGCTGGGGTTTGTGGGGTTGAAATCCAACATATAATCTGGAGATAGGAAAAATTGGGATCCTTTTTGGTGAGGGTTTAGGGGCAGAGTATAGCCCCACGGCTCTGGCGTCATCATATTCAAGCCTGTTTTCATGTATACCACTCCTATATTTTACAGCCGTCTTGCAGAACCAATAGGGAAATGAATGCTTAAGCACAAGGGAAGTTAAACTGTACTTGTTTTGTACCGAGAGTGATAATGTTAGTCACTTTATCTTGACCTGCAGCACGCTTGCCAAACAGAATTACCAACATTATTAAGCACAGAGTAGGCACACCGTCTGGGGGCTTCTGAGGAACATTGTTCAAAAAAGTAAGATTGCCAATCTCTGTTTAGGCATAGAGGATGCTGAGTCCTATTTTAGGACTCTGCTGCCTCCACATGTATCTTAATTTTTACAAGCTTGCCCTTTTTAATGTGATGAGGGAAAAGAAATAATACAGAAGCCCACCAGTTCAGTGGGCTACATATGTTTGCCTTGGACAGGGTGAAAGTATTAGTGTGGAGGGCAACTACATTCTCCTTTTAGGCCACGGAAGGAAAACTTTGAGCTTTCAGGTATTTCAAACTTTAATTTCTAGAGGCCCCAGGTGCTATGGGCAGCGAATAATAGAATCATAGCCTTGGAAGAGGCCCCATGAGCCACCAAGTCCAAACTCTGTCTAAAGCAGGCTCTCCAGCTAAAGCATCCCTGGCAAGAAGCTCTTCAGCCTCTTTTTGAAGAAGTCCATAGAAAGAGACCCCATCACCTCTCCAGGCAGTTGGGTCCCTTGCACTCTTACTGTCAAGAAGTTCCTTCTAATGTTCAATTGAAATAAGGGATCATGGGAGCTATAGTGTATAAAGTTCTACTGGGCCTCTCCTTCTGCTCCATTTGAAAAGCATTTCTTAGCATAGGAGTATGTCCTCTTAGCTATACAGTATCTGACAGCAATTCTGCAAACAAGAGAAAAGAACAGACACCAATCTTCTAAGTCTCCAGCCAACATGCTAACATGGAAAGCAGAGGGAAACATCTGGAGATCCAAAAGAGTAGTGTTTGTTCTCTTTTCCCAGCTACAGATTTGCAACCCGATGGTGCCCAGGCAATTCCTGGCCATTAAATGGTTGTAGGGGCACATTTTGGTTCTGGGAAGCTCCCTTGCATGGGGCATTTTGTAAGAGCTAGCAAATATCTGCTTCCATGTTGTCAGCAGCAGGAGTCTAACGCTGGAGTGCCAAAGATTCCCCACCCATGTTGTACAACGTATATATATATTTTTCTCTTCATTGGGATAGGGGTTCATCTGGAAGGCCCGTTCATCAGCAAGGAGAAGAGAGGCGCTCACCCTGAAGATTACCTTCGCACCTTTGAGACTGGAGCCTTCCAGGATTTGCTGGCCACCTATGGCTCCCTGGATGACGTGAAGATTGTCACCCTGGCACCTGAAATGAAGAGAAGCAGTGAGGTAATCCAGGAGCTTACCAAGCGGGGCATCTGTGTGTCGCTAGGTAAGCGCTGCTCTTGGACTTTGGACGGGGGAGGCGTTGGGACTGGGAGGGACAATTTTTGAAGCCATACTATATTGTTTGCAATACAGGAACATGCGTTATAGTTCTAACTAGTAGGGTGTCCACTAAATTTCGGGAATATGTGTTGAAATGTTGCTAGGGGTATGTGAGGTTTTCTATAAAATGGGGAGGCCATAGTGGCTTTATTTAAAAGATTTATATTATGCTTTTCTACCATTTAGCTCTCAGGTCATCTTTAACTGTCATAGCTCCTTCCTGGCATTTGCACTGTGTAAATTTACAGTGCTATATAAATAAAGGTTAATAATAATAATATTTGTAATTTCTTGTGGCAGAAGAACTCTCTGACAGAGAGTTAAATGTCTCACCAAACTACAAATCCCAGAATTTATAGCTTTGAGCTATAGCAGTTAAAGTGGTGCCAAACTGCATAGTTTCTAGTGCAGATGCAGTCCCAGAAACCTCTTTGAATAAAATCTATTTTGAAAACAAATCTGCATGTTCCCACATGTAGAACTTCCCCCATAAAATATGCCAAAAGATTAATTCTGTGCGTGCCTGCTGTTTACACTAAAAGGCCTGTACTGTTTGTCATTATCCTTTGGTCTCTTACTAACACTGCTGTGGTGACAGTAAGATAAATAGCCCCTTTCCTAAATGCAAACTTGCCCTCCCAGAATACTTACTGTCACTCATTTTGTCTCTCAATGAACTAGATGTGCTGATTAGAAAACATATAGAAAGCCATTACTGTAGCCTAGCTTTCTGTTTTTAAATTTTAATTTTAAAGCATGTCGTAAGGGAAGAGAGTTGAAGAACAGGAATGTAATTCAAAAAGTAATTTTTCCAAGCTCTGGACCAATTCCACATCAGCTCTTTATAGGGAAAGCTTTGGGTCTTTATCAGTCTTCTTTGGGGCATGGGGCACTGGAGTTAGGGCAAGGTTCCAGGGTACATGTTGCTTTCTCTAAGCACAACTTTTTATTTTCTATAGCAGCACACTCACCCCTTAACTATATGAGTGAAAGCAGTTTAACAGAAGGTGTGTTCACAAATATCCAGGACTGTTATGAACCCGCCACCACTTCAGTAAGGCAGAAGCAGGAGCAATTCGTATTTTTGTCCTATGTGAACCAAGTCAGGGGCAGGCAGGACAGGTGAAGGGCATAAAAGAAATGCTATGATGCTTTTGCTGTTTATTTGTTTGTTAATTAGGCCTGCCTTTCTGTCAAAGAACACAAGCTGATACTTATGGGTATCTTCCCCGTTTTATCCTCACAACAAACTTGTGAGTAGGTCAGGCTTAGACAGAGTGAGTGATGGTCCCAAAGTCAGTGGGTTTGTTGGTTCATTGGGGACTTATAACTAGATGCCCCTAATCCTTGCCCAGTTCACACAGTTCACACAACTACATCACATTAGTTTTTAGGTTTGGGGTAGGATAAAGTTGAAAAAACTTATGTGTGTCAGGAGAAAACAGCAGATAAGTTTGTGAGCCATACTGTGGGTGTCAGTTGGCAAAGTCTCCAATCTATTACTTTACAGAGAATCTCTCTCAGGTCCTCTTTGCACTAGCAAGGATACTCCAGCATTTATATCCTGGCTCCAGAGCTGTCCCAAACCTCCGTTGTTACAAAGGCCCCCCATCCGAACATTGAGTGGCCATTCATATATTCATCCCTCTGAGCCATCTGGCACTTCCACTGGTCAGAACGAAGCACCCAGAAATTATCATGAGGCTGGGTTCCCTATTTTGACCTCGGAGCAAGTGACTGGCAGTATAACAGCCATCCAGTTAAATAGTTTTTAAACTCCATTATAAGGGGAATATAGCCTGGTTCTGGTATTGAAATGACATTGTCCAGTCTGTTCACGCCAGAACCGAGGTTTGGGTCATGCATCATCCAGACTCCTTGCCAAAAGGATTCATGAAGGATACTTTATTTGGCCCATGAAGAATAACAATGGAATTATTTACAATTGTCCCTACCTTTTCCCAGACTTGGAGTCTGTAGCCTTGCTCTTCGCGGGAGGGACAAAATGGCGGCAGGCGCAGCCCCATGTTCACGCCATTATTTTCAGTGGGACTCAAATATTAGCGAGTCGCCATTTTTGTGGGAGGTGGGAGCCCGGAACAGATCCCCTGCAAATTGGGAGGGGCTACTGTATTTCGCATGTTTTTATGTCTTTTTCAACCAAAAAATTCACCTAGCATTGTCATATTATGATAAAAACAAGACACTCCCATCCCCAGTTTTACCATATGAAAAACTCACAAAAGGGAAGAGGGATGAGAAGGGAAGAGAAAATCAAGCAAAATCCTTTCTTAAAAATTCAGTAGCAGTTCTTAACAGAGCTATTGGGAAAGGGGGATGATCTTACAGTTCAGAGAGTCATCTTAGGTCGGGGCACATTATTCCTAGTCTTCTATGTTTCCAGGTCACTCTATAGCTAACCTGTCTCAAGCTGAGGAAGCTGTTCATCATGGGGCCACCTTCATTACTCACCTCTTCAATGCCATGTTACCTGTGAGTAGTATATAAGCGAAAGCACCATTAGGATCTCTACAGATTTTTAAAGCATGTTTCTGGCCCTTCTGAAAATATATGGACAATGCTATTAGGATTCTGGGAAGACAGGGAGAGGTGCTGCACAACAGCCATGGTCAAGAAGCGGCACCAGGGCTCTGCACTGATCAACGTTTTAGATCTTATGAAACTAGAGAAGTGCACGAAGTCTAATTTAGGGTGCAGAATTCAATTTAAACACAATGCAAAAGAAACTGTGTAGTTCAGACTACACATAAGTTTTAAGGGTTCCACGTTTTAAATAAAAGGGAGGGCCAATAATTTTGTTGGTTTATTGGTTTATGGCCACCTGTCATTAAAAAGGGTCAGGGTAGCACCTAACAAAAAGATAATGCATCAGTTTGAAATCACAGTAAAAATAGCTGCAAAGGAGCAAAAAATGAACATAAATAAAATTAATTTAAAAAGCTAAGTAGTTGGCTTGTATCTGTTCCAGAAGACCTGGGGCTAATAGATACATCTTTCTGTAATATCAGAATGACATCACATTTTGCATCAAGTTACTCTTTCTGAAAAGGGCCAGCCCTGGGAAACACTGTCTCTAGTATTTCCCACCTAACCGCAAGAGGGTGAGAGGATAGCCTCAGAGATTATGAATGCAATATTTGGGTAGGCTTATACTAGCGACGTAACCACAACCCTGCAGATCCCTATCCCCTCATATTCCTAGTCTTTCTCATTTAACAATACATTTTGTAACTAGGTCAGCTTTCTCCAACTCTCTGCCCTCTAGATACTTTGAACTACAAGACCCATAATCCCTAGAAATGTGGGGACTCACTTGTGACAGATTGTGGGCGTTGTAGTCCAACATATCTGGAGAGGAAAGGGTTAGGAAAGGCTGTCCTAGATCGTGCACACATTCAGAGCTTGGAGTCATTACTTTTTTGAATTATAATTCTCACACTTCTCCAGTCGCATGGCTGCTGGAAGCTGTAGTTCAAAAAAGTAACATTTCCAAGTTCTGACCTTATTAATTGCATTCACCCGTGGTTGGTTGTTTTTCATTTTTGTGCAGTTCCATCATCGAGATCCTGGGATTGTGGGGCTGCTCACTAGTGACCAGATTCCTCCAGGTCAACAAGTGTTCTATGGAATGATATCGGATGGGATCCACACAAATCCTGCTGCTCTGAGAATTGCACATCGAGCTCACCCTAAAGGTTTGTTGACCTCCAGGAGGATGAACTGAGGTCTGGTTTAGTACTAAGGCCACATTCCTGACGAACCTTATATGACCAGACTCAGATTTAAACTGAGCTAATTTTATCTTTAGGGCTGGTCCTGGTGACAGATGCCATCACAGCGATGGGGCTCGCTCCAGGCAGGCACACTTTGGGACAACAGGTAGTCGAGATGGATGGACTAAACAGCTATATTGCAGGTGAGTGCCTTGCGGCCTGGGTCTGGAGGAGTGAACCCAACTGATTCTCTCATGCAGAGCTGGAGCATTTGGAATGCTTTTGAGGTGCTATGCTGTTAAAATAAATTTAAAACTTTACTGACTCATTATTTTTATTGTAATTCTAAAAACATTTTGAGACATGCCAATACATCAGCATATGCATGCATTTATGTATGTATGCATGTTTACTCAGAAGTCCCACAGGCAGTGTGTATTTTGACTTTCGGTTTTAATTATAATCTGTCTCAGATCTCAGCAGAGTTAACTTTTTGGACTACAGCTTCCAGAATCCCCCAGCCAGCTTGATGGCTAGTTAGGGAATTCTGTGGGTCGCACTGAGGCTGTCATACTTTGGCCACATCATGAGAAGGCATAGCTCATTCCAAAAAGTAATAATGCTAGGAAAGGTAAAGGAAGTAAAAAAGAGAGGAAGACCACAGGTCAGATAGATAGGATCAATCATGGAAATCACAAGCCTGAATCTACAAGACCTGAGAAGAACAGTAGAGGATATGGGGTCTTGGAGATGTCTCATCCACAGCATTGCCACGAGTTGAAGTCAACCCGAGGGCAGCTAACAATGACAGGAGGGTTTTTTTAGCCCTGTCTTTCTTTTTTCCCCTTTTCTTCTGCCCCACAGGGACCACCACTCTCAGTGGCAGCGTTGCAACCATGGACACGTGTGTTCGACATTTCAAGAAAGCCACAGGTAAGACTTCTCCACAGAGAACATTTGGCAGCTTAAGGAAAGCTTGTCCTTTTTCATAGGAAGCCAAAGTCTCCTTGGCATTTTGTTCTTACCTCCTGTAGGTGTGGCTGTTTTCTTAATAGGTCCAAGGCTACCGTGTTACAAAACCTCCCTTATCTATGCCTTGTTAGACTCTAACCTTTAAATTGCAAAGCACAACAGCCGATAATGTTACAGATGAACTGGTGTGTCTCTGTTGAGGAGCGGCTGTAAGTCTGCCTTCCAGTGCTGTGGGTCTCCCATTCAGATACTGAACAGGGTGAAATTTGCTTACAAATACAGGAGGAGACAAACTGTACTTTCTAGGCCTCATTTGCAGAGGAATCTGGTTGTCCACTGAGATAAGCAGAAGACTGGGCCAGATAGATCAGTGTGTCCTGTTTTTCATTAGATGTCAGTTGCAGTTCCAATTTTACCTTTTCTTTTATTAGCATGGCCATGAGAAGATTTGGGAAGCTAGAGCTCTAAAAGTAACCTTTCCAAGCTCTGCAGTAAATCAGGATGGACTGCCCATAGGCCATATAAGCGCCCTGTAATAATGTTGGGGTGCTGGTCCAGCCGTGTCCCATTTCAAGCAGATTCAAGGATCTGTTAAAGTGAAATAAGAAATGAACAGATCTCTACAGAATCAGCAACCCTTACATAGCCAAAGGAGCAATAGCTACTTCTTTGAGAAACTCTACTTTCATAATAATTATGTTTCATTTGCTTATTATAGGAGACCGGCGTTTCCTAATTTAACTAGCAAATGCCCATCTCCTTGATTGTATATATTATAAGCACATAAAACTCATTATAGGGTTCATTAACACTCTTCATCCTTCTTCCAAACTCACTATGCAACACTTGTTGACCCCATTTCTACTGCCATCTGAAATTGTGGTGGCTTTTTCCATCTACTTCTCTTTCAGTTCAGGAAGTCAAATGGAGTAGATTGAGAATCCTCATAGAAAGAAGGAGGACTCTAGAAAGAAACTCCTTTTATAGGAAACTCCTGACATTGTGATGCTCCAGGAAACCCATTACAAATGGATTTTTTTCCTTCTTTACAGAATTACAGAATTAGAAATACAGAATTAGACAAATGTTCAGCAGTTGTTTTATCTGTGGGTAGTAGATCTTATTTAAAAGGCAAAATTGGAACTTCAGTGCTAACAATGAGTTGCATAGATAGTTCTAATGGAAAAGAAAACGTCTCCTTCAGAAATTTAATATTCAGAAGTGACTTGAATTCAATGATCACTGTATAAGAATGAGAAAACCCAAGTGCAACCACTGTAAATAATTAAAATATCATCTTCCAGGAATTGGCTTTGTTAGATAAATGGCAAAAATTGCATGCATATGAGAAGAACTACTCTTGTTATATGCGTCATCATGATTCCTTCTCCCAAACAATCGATATTCTTGTTTCTGAACAAAGGTGTAACTCCGTGTTAGATGCATCTGTAGGGCACATCTGGCTTTACAGACATGAGCCCAGGATATATTAAATCAGTCTTGTTTGACAAATGTTTATAGACCCAATTTTTGGAAGTTAACTCCTTTGAGTAGATTTGATAGAAAAAAATCAGAAATAGTCAGCATGCTTTGGGACTCTCTCAAAGTGATAATTTGTATGAAATGTGTTAACAGATTTTTTTTAAAGTATAAATTAATGGTATCCAAACTACTAGCTGAATAAGAGAATTGGTAGGACATAAAGATCTGGGGTCAGAGGTGTGTAAACTGCTCTTGGATAATATAAAATCTCTGATTGCTAGACCTAAAAAATTTCTCTAAATGTTATAATTGATGTTGTTATTGTGTGGCTTCAAGTCTTTTCCGACTTGTGGTGACCTTAAGGAGACCCTATCGCAGGGATTTCTTGGCAAGATTCGTTCAGAGGAGGTTTGCCATTGCCTTCCCCTGAGGCTGAGAGAGTGTGACTTGCCCAAGGTCACCCAGTGGGATTCATGGCCAAGTCAGGAATCGAACCCTGGTCTCCAAAATTGTAGTCCAACACTCAAACCACAATCCCACACTGGATTTATAGTATTATGAATAGGGAAACTACAAGTGCTGCAAGGAAGAAAAGTATATATTGTATATATTAAAAATGACAATCATGAAAAAGCTTTTGATTCCAAATTAATAATTTAAAATTACTCTTTAGAGCAACCCAACGAGACTGAAATTTAATTTGCTCGTGAATAAGGCTGAGTTTAAGGAAAGAACAAAAGACCGTCCCACAGTTTGGCACAGTTTTATTGTTTTAGGAAATTCTACTATCCCTTTCCAAAAGCTGTAACGGCGGCACCAAATTCTGCAGCCATGGCACGAATAATAAAAAGGATCCTTCATTTGTTTTTATTTTATTTTATTGTCAGGATGCTCTGTGGAAACAGCCCTGGAGGCCGCTTCTCTCCATCCTGCCCAGCTCTTGAAAATTGAGGACCGAAAGGGTACCTTGGATTATGACAGCGATGCAGGTGAGGGTGGCTCAGGGTGGGATACACAGAGATCCTAAATGGTCTCCTATCCAGACAGTGATCAGCTCCAAATCTGCTTAGCTTCAGCAAGACGGCTGTACCTTCAGACCATACTTAGCTGTTGGGCTGGAAACCCGATGCACAAATGAAACTGAGGTTGATCCAGCTGTTCTAAAAGAGGAGAAAGCATAGTTCTGCGACAGAGCCTGTGCTTTATAACCATGGGTCGGATGGGAGACGATAGGAAACACCTTTGTTTGAGGGTTTGAAAAGTCACTGCTAGTCCTGGGTCAGATAATAGATCGGTCTGGCGTAAAGCAGCTGATTTCAGCAAACATTCTGCCTTTTCCAAATACCAGAGGAAATTGCAGGCTGTTAGAATATTTGGTCCAAAGCATCCACTTCCTGGACAAAAGTGACATTGTTTCCTGTTTTCCACAGATTTCTTGTTGCTGGATGACAGCCTCCGCGTCCAGGCGACCTACATTGCAGGCCAGCAGGTCTGGAGAAAAGAGGGCTTTGTCATCTGAAACAGGAACCAGGACAGGGAGTGCTTAAAACCAGGGACAGAGAGGAGATTCTGCACATCTGCAGCACCTTCCTTCCAAAGGCCTTTCCCCTCTCTCCCCACTTTCCTTCCTCCGTTGCTCCTGGAGTATTCCTGGAAAAGGGGAATGTAAACCCACTGGACCAACAGCGACAGTTGCTGCTTCTGTTCACAAGCCACACCTTTCTCCGGTGAGCTTTGTGTTTCCAATGAGCTGCGGCAGAACAAACTGATTTTGCTCACCTTGGCTGAGATCACGGAAAACCTGTTAACTGCCACAAGCGCTGGCTTTGGGCCTTTGCGGCCGAACTCAAGGAAACGCCTTCCGTTCGCCGCATGGATTCAAAGACTTAGGCTGGCATTGGATCGGGCAAACCTTGCCAACATGGCATGTGCCAGCCATTTATTTCCCACAGTGCCTCTCTCTTGGACTTGGACTGTAATGCCCCTCCTTGAAGGAATGGCGCTTTGTGAACCATCCTCTGCCTCTTCTCCGATTAAAGCCACCTTCAGGGGATGGGTTGTCTGTGCCGCTCTCATTCTGTTTGTTTGTTAAATGTACCATTGTATATACAGCAGAGTCTCGATTATCCAACCTTTGTTTATCCAACATTACGGATTATCCAATGTGATTTCTTTAAATTTTCAGAGGACTGAACTGATTAAACTGTGCATCACAATGTTGATCAGTGATTCCTTTCCATCTGCTTTTGCTGTTATTGCAATAAAACTTCAATACATTTGCAATTCATAGTGATTTCAAGGCTTTTCTTGGACCTTCCGGATTATCCAACATTTTTGTTTATCCAACTGTCATCCGGTCCAATTTATGTCGGATAATTGAGACTCTGCTTTATTCAACTGTAAGTCGGCCTATGGAACACAATGGAGAGAGAGGAGGAAATGGGCTTCCTTGAGCAGGTCTTGCAGTTCCAGTGCCATGGCCAGGCGGTGGCGCTGTTTCCTTCTTTCAAGACTGACGCTCCGCCTCCCTCCCACCAGAGGCCATGGATTGGAGACAAGCAGCAACCGAAGCAGAAAGGAATAATGGGTGGGGCTGAGGGTGGGGCCATGCAAATTTTGGACCAATAGGAAGTGCGGAGATCCCTGAACTCTCTCCTGGGCCCTTGAGTCCCCCTGGAAGGCGAGGCTGTGAGGGTTTGGCTGGGGGCCTGGAGAGGGCCGTGGGGGAAGGAAGGGGCTGCCGGGGCTGGAGGGGGAGCGGCCGGTCTGGCAGGCGGAGGCCGAGGGTCACTCTGACCTGGAAGGACGTCGGAAGGAGAGGGGTCTGTGAGCGCTGACAGCAATTCCTTCATCATTTTCACCTATGTTTCCAGCCAAATGTAATCCTCCGTGAAAGTGGTAGGTTTGTTCTTGTATTGCCTTGATTTTTTGGGTGCTGCTCAGCCTTTTTGTATCTTGTGGCAATGAAGAAGGCAGCAGGACAGAGAGCCCCCAGCCTCCTTTTCTGGCTTCGTGACATCTTGCCATGTTGTTCTGTCCTTGGGGGATCCTTGGCTGAATGCTGCTGAGCAAGCAATGCTTTGATGGAAAGTTCCTGCATGGCAGGAAGGAGTTGGAGTGGACCTTCAGGGCCCTTTCTGGGGTCTCTTCCAACTCTAGGAGGATTTTATGATTTGGGAATATTCTTAGCCTGGAGAAGAGACGGTTAAGAGGTGATATCATAGAATCACAGAGTTGGAAGAGACAAGAAGGGCCATCCAGTCCAACATTCTGCCATGCAGGAACTCTCCATCAAAGCATCCCCATTGACAGATGGCCATCCAGCCTCTGCTTAAAGACCTCCAAGGATGGAGACTCCACTACGCTCCAAGGGAGTGTGTTCCACCGTCAAACAGCCCTTACTGTCAGGAAGTTCCTCCTAATGTTGCGCTGGAATCTCTGTTCCTGCAGCTTGCATCCATTGTTCTGAGTCCTGTTCTCTGAAGCAGCAGAAAACAGGCTTGCTCCCTCCTCAATATGACATCCCTTCAAATATTTAAACAGGCTTATCATATCACCTCTTAACCTTCTTTTCTCCATTCTAAACATCCCCAGTTCCCTAAGTTGTTCCTCATAGGGCATGGTTTCCAGACCCTTCACCATCTTAGTCGGCCTCCTTTGGAAACGCTCATCCTTTTTGAATTGTGGTGCCCAGAACTGGACACAGTATTCCAGGTGGGGCCTGACCAAAGCAGTATAGAGTGGCACTATTACTTCCCTTGATCTAGACACTGTGCATCTGTTGATGTAACCTAGTATCATATTGGCCTTTTTAGCTGCTGCATCGCACTGTTGACTCATGTTCAACTTGTGGTCTACTTGGACTCCTAGATCCTTTTCACATGTGGTCTCATTCAGCCAGGTGTCCCCCATCCTGTATCTGTGCATTTCATTTTTTTTAAGGATAAAATATTTTTTTTATTTATAGTCTTATAGTAAAGGGAAGCCTTAACTTGCAAGACAATTCTTGGGCAGTATGTACAACATACTGTACTTCAGTTCCATGGAATAGACTCACAGCTGAACCAAGCTACACTTGTATACACTAAATTCAGAAAACATCACAAACAAAGAGTGAGAAGTAGACAAAAATATAAGGTCACACATATACACCCACACATGCATGTGCACACTCAGGCGCGTGCACATGCGCACATACACACAGAGGCCTTTGCTCACTCTCAGCCTCTGCATTTCATTTTTCCTCCCTAAGTACAGAACCTTACATTTCTCTGTGTTGAATTTCATTTTGTTAGCTTTGGCCCAGCTTTCTAGTCTATTCAGGTCATTTTGAATTTTGATCCTGTCCTCTGGGGTATTAGCTACTCCTAATTTGGTGTCATCTGCAAAATTGATAACTAGACCCTCAATAATTTCATCCAAGTCATTAATATGATTGCCCTGTTTATGTATTTGAAGGGAGGTCATATATATTGATGATGAAGCAAGCTTGTTTTCTGCTGCTCCATAGAACAGGACTCAGAGCAATGGATGGAAACTGCAGGAAAAGAGATTCCAGCTCGATATTAGGAGGAACTTCCTGAGAGTAAGGGCTGTTTGACAGTGGAACGCACTCCTTCAATGGAGGTTTTGGTGGAGTCTCCTTCCTTGGAGGTCTTTAAGCAGAGGCTGGGTGGCCATCTCTTGGGTATGCTTTGATTGGGAGTTCCTGCATGGCAGAACGGGGTTGGACTGGACCAGGGCCCTTTTTGGGCTCTCTTCCAACTCTCTGATTCTGTGGTTCTGTCTCTCCTTCCGTCTGACTCCAAGGAGGCTGTCTGCTCTCAGGAACAGACTGGATGAGGCCAAACCAACTGGAGCTCAATCCAGACAAGACAGAGGGGATCCTGGTCCATTTTCTGGCAGATCAGGGACCTGGGGCTGTGCCTGAGCTGGATGGGGTTGGCTCCCCCTGAAACCTCAGGATGGCAGCTTGGCTTTGCTCCTGGACTCCAGTCTCAGCCGTGGCCAGGAGGGCATTGGCACCATTAAAACCCCTGCGCCAGCTGCGCCCGTCCCTTGAGAGGCCAGGCCTGGATGCACAGAGAGACATGCTTTGGTTGCCTCCCGTCTGGACTACCGTAAGGGCTCTCCGTGGGGCTGCCTTTGGAGACTGTCCAGAAACTTCATCGGGTCCAAAATGCTCACCAGAGCCAGTGACGGGGAATAACCCCCGCATTGAAAGGGCTCCACTGGCTGCCGGTTTGTTTTGGAGCACAGTCCAAAGTGCTGGTCCTGACCTATAAAGCCTGAGAAGGCTTAGGTCCAGACTATTTTATTTCCGCAGGCCTTTTAAGATCTGGCAGTCTTGGTTTTATTGGGGGTTGAGAGGATTGGTCTTAGATTATCCGTTTTAATTTTGTACATTTTAAATTTTATATTTCTATATATATTTTTATGATTACAATTGCACAATTTTAATTGCTGTGCTTTATATATGTCAGCCACGTTCGGTCCCACTTTGGGACTAAGATGGGCTAAACTAAATTAACTAAATTAAGTAACCAGTTGTCTGTTGTGGGTACAGCACTAGTCTTCCAATCCTGTATCTTTTTCTCTGGAAAGGATGCAAAGGAAGGGAGCCACAAAAGGGAGGTTTTAATTCCTGGGAATAATAATAATAATAAAAAATAAATCCATCTTCTGGCAGAGACCTCCCTGCCTCCAGGCGGCGCTGTTCCCCTCCGTGCCTCCTCCCAAACGCAAGACTGAGGCCCCGCCTCCTTTTGATAGACAGAGACCTCATGGAAGGCGGGGAGAAGACAGAGAGTGATGGGAGGGGCCAAGGGCGGAGCTATGCAAATTTGGGCCCAATGGGGAGAGAGGGGAAAATGGAATTCCTTCCCCCGTTCTTGCAGTACCAGTATGGTGGCCGGGCGGTGGCGCTGTTTTCTTCCCTCGAGGCTGACGCTCCCCCTTCCTCCCATCAGAGGCCATGGATCGGAGACAAGCAATGACAGGCTCAGAGAAAGAGTAGGTGGGTTGAGGGCGGGGCCATGCAAATTTTAGACCAATAGAAAGTGATGAGAGCCCCAAAATCTCTCCTGGGGCACAGAGTCCCCCTGGCAGGCGAGGCTGTGAGGGCAGAGAAGGTTTGTCTGGGGGCATGGAGAGGGATGTGGGGGACGGAAGGGGGCTGCCAAGGCTAGAGGGGGAGAGGACGGTCTGGGCAGACAGAGCTTGAGGAACAGGCCACGGTCTCACTCTCACCTGGAAGGATGGCGGAAGGAGAGGCGTCTGGGCGGTCCGTGTGACGTAAATTACTAGCACTAACGGATATACATGCGTTGGTTTTACAGAATAGAAGTTCCTTCATAATAATAAGTCTTTTTGTATCCTGTTGCAAGGGAGAAGACAGTGGTGCGCTTTAAGCTCTGAGGAGGAGATGGTGATTGCAATAAATAGAAATATGGAAGATTTCATTGGACTGGTAAAAAGGGGGACTGACTAATCCGGTCTTGTCTCTCCCAAAATAGCTCAAAACGTTTAGAAAGGGGGAAGAGAGAAGGGCTTTCATTGGCCAAACAGAAGAAGGGGTGAGAGATATGGGGTCTCTTGTCTTCTAAGATCAGCACATCACACTCTTAATGGATACTTCTGCAGCCTATTATTCTACTTGGACAGCTGCCTCCTGTTGCATTCTGGGGCTTGTAGTTCAGTGTGGCCTGAGCATTAGTCTCAGTGCCTCCTCCTCCTCCTTCAACTCCAAATCCCAGCATGCAACGGGAGGCGGCCGGAAATTGAGGGAATCTTCCCAGAATCAGGGAATTTGGAGGCATTTCAGGGACAATTTTGGGACTCCCTCGATTCAGGGACAATTGGGGGAATTTTAGCCTCAACGGATTGGCGGGAAGTAACTTTTAAAATGGCTGCCCAAAATGGCTTCCAGATGCCAGCCACCCCTCTGACCTGGAAACCCCACCCCCTGACCCAGAAGCCACACCCCTGACCTGGAAGCCACACCCCTGACCCAGAAACTCCACCCAATGACCCCAGAAGCCACACCCCCTGACCTGGAAGCCACACCCCCGACCCAGAAACTCCACCCAATGACCCCAGAAGTCCCACCCCTGACCCAGAAACTCCACCCAATGACCCCAGAAGCCACACCCCCTGACCTGGAAGCCACACCCCTGACCCAGAAACTCCACCCCGGCCCCAGAAGCCACACCCCTGACCTGGAAGCCACACCCCTGATCCAGAAACTCCACCCCCTGACCCCCCAGAAGCCACACCCCTTGACCCAGAAGCCACACCCCCTGACCTGAAGTCCCACCCCCTGACCTGCAGGTCCTAATCAGGGAAACTTTTTGGACACTTCAGGGAATTTTCATGACAACTTTCGGGGACTGCCGCAGCCATGTTTCCCCTCTTCTTCTTCAGGCAAAGAGGAAGGCCCTCCATCCAGGAGGGGAGGAATATAGGAGCCCCATTGAAGGGAGCTGGGGCTGGAAGGAGAAAGTCCTCAGCATTAAAGGGTCTTGGATGACTTGTATGTGTTTGTTGGTGTGTCTTTGTGTGTTTCTTGTGTGCCTTCAAGTCCCTCCTGGCTTATGGAGACCCTGTCATGGGGTTGTCTTGTCACGATTTGTTTGGAGGAGGCCACCCTCAGAGGCTGAGAGAGTGTGACTTCTTGCCCACAGACCACCCAGAATGGATCGGGGCCCTTCTGGTCTCTTCCATGAAGTATTGCTCTGAAGCTGACTTTCCAGTTACTTTTCTCTGCACTAATTGAACCCTCATCCCTAGAGGCCTGCTCCAACGCGTTCTTTGTATCTTTCCCAGGGTTTGAGCATAAGCAATGCCTGTATTCATTTCATTTGTGTGCTTTTCTTTCCATCTTTTCTTTATGTTTTGGGCCCTTGTTTTGTTGTAGAGGTTTTCTATCTTAGTCTCCACAGCTTTTTTATACAAACTGTTCTTATGAGGACCACAGAGGAGAGGCCAAACGGCCGCCTCCACAATCAGCCTCCTTTTCTTGCTTCCCAACTTCCTCCTCTGTTCTTCTGGGACCATCCTTGACTTGATGGAGCCTTGGCTGGATGCTGCTGGCCAAGCAATGTTTGGATGGAGAGTTCCTGCACGGCAGGAAAGGGTTCGACTGGACCTTCAGGGCCCTTTCTGGGATCTCTTCCAACTCTAGGAGTCTATGATTTGGGTATATTTTGAGCCCAAACAGGTTGCGTGACAGCCATATTTAAGTATTTGAAAGGGTGCCATATTGAGGAGGGAGGGAGGTCATTTTCTGCTGCTCCAGAGAATAAGCCACAGAGCAATGGATGCAAGCTAAAGGAAGCCATAAAGCCCTATGAGGAGAGACTTAGGCAGCTGGGGATGTTTAGCCTGGAGAAGAGAAGGTTAAGAGGTGATATGATTGCACTGTTTAAATATTTGAAGGGGAGTCATATATATTGAAGAGGGAGCAAGCTTGTTTTCTGCTGCTGCAGAGACTAGAACACGGAACAGTGGATGCAAGCTGCAGGAAAAGAGATTGCAGCTCGACATTAGGAGGAATGATCCAAAGAGAAAAGCATTCCTGCCACAAAGGTTCCATTTATCCTTAAATTTTTGGGCTTCAAACTCATCCACATCTATGGAAGAAGGAAAACAACTAAATGAGTGCAACACACTCCTTCAATAGAGATTTTGGTGGAGTCTCCGTCTCTGGAGGTCTTTAAGCTGAGGCTGGATGGCCATCTGTCTGGGATGCTTTGATTTGGTTGGACTGGATCAGGGCCCTTTTGGGGGTCTCCTCCAACTCTCTGATTCTGTGGTTCTGCCTCTCCTTCCATCGGACTCCAAGGAGGCTGTCTCTGGGCTGAACCAGTGTCTGCTCTCAGGATGAGGGCAAACCGACTGGAGCTCAATCCAGACAAGACAGAGGGGATCCTGGTCCGTTTTCTGGCAGATCAGGGACCTGGGGCTGTGCCTGAGCTGGATGGGGTTGGCTCCCCCTGAAATCTCAGGATGGCAGGTTGGTCTTAGATTACCCATTTTAATGTTGTACGTTTTAAATTTTATATTTGTCATTTTTATATTTTGATGATTTTAATTCTGCAATTTTAATTACTGTGCCTTATGTACGTCAGCAGCCTTTGGTCCCTCTTTGGGAGAAAGGCAGGATAAAAATTAAATCATTAAATTAAGTAACCAGTTGTCTGTTGTTTGTCTTCCAGTTCTGTGTCTACGATTTCCTACCGTAGTATCGTTTCCCAGCATGGTGCCCTCCAGGTCTAAGTAGTTCCAGGCCTGGCTTGGCTCAGTGCTAGGAAATCCTGAGAATTGGAGGTTATTCCAGAGCTCTCTGACAAGGCTAAGTGTCTCACAAAAGTATAGTTCCCAGAATTCCCCAGCATTCAGCCAGGGCTGTTAAAACGGTCCCAGACTGGATTATTTTTGCAGGGTGTTTTGGACCTACAGTCATCTGACTATCCCAGATAGAGGCCACAAATAATTATTTCCTATCCCTTCTTGTTGTGTGTTTTCAAGTCATTTCCAACTTATGGCGACCCTAAGGCAACCTTATCACTGGGTTTTCTTAGCAGAATGTTGTTCAGACTCTCTCTGAGGCTGAGAGAGTGTGACTTGCTCAAGCCGCCCAATGGATTTCCACGGCTGAACAGGGATTTGAACCCTGGTCCCCCAAGTCAGCCGCCCCGATTGATCTCAAAGTGGCGGGATGTAAATATTGTTGTTATTATTATTAGCATTGAAACCACTACGCCACACTGGCTCTCTATCTCTAAATACAACAATGTCTGAACACCCTAAAAGCACCAGATCCCAACTGATCTTGGACGTTAAGCAGAGTTGAACCTGGTTAGTATGTGGATGGGACACCACCAAGGAATTCCAGGTACTGCAGGCAATATTTCAGATGAAGGGAGTGGTAAAAACCGCCTCTGAATATTCCTCGCCTACGAAAACCCTAAAAGATTCATGGGGTCGCCATAAGTCGACAGGCGACCGGAAGGCACTTCCGCAGCCCTCCCTGGTGAGTGTATCCTAATATTATGCAAGTACGTCTCCTCCTTTTCTTTATGGCTTTCCTATTTGGTTGATCCTCCCCGGGATTTCTCGGGACATGTTTGGACAATGGTTGCGATAAATATCTCTGCTGCGGTTATCGAAAGCGGCTTGGTTAAGAGCCTTGAAAGAGACATGCCAGGCATCCAACAAATAAATGTCTGTGCCTACGAAAGCCCATGATGGGATCCAAGAATTCGGTCTTTAAAAGTGCCGCAGTGCCCTCCAAGACAAGTTCTGGAAAAAGGAAAGAATATAGAACGATTATTGCCTTGAAAGTGCCGTTCATTTGCCCCTGAAAAATGCATCACCGGTTTCTCCCGCAAAGAGCTAATTCCGAATACACTTCCAGTGCTCCCCCCGTCCCCTGGTACTTTTCCTTCGGATTACATTAAAAATGGTAAAACCTTATGTAGAGATATCATGAATCAATAATTTCATCTCAGTTTTTCTTGGTTGTTATTTTAGAAGGGGTGCTGTCCAGCATTTGTGCTAAGCTACAGTCACCTGAATTTTATCAATGAGTGGCACGAGAAATAAGATCTGTTGCCATGGTCTCTGGGTTGCTTAGCATCCAGTTTTGCAGCTCTAGGCTCTTTACAAGACAATTATTTTGGAAGAAAACAGCTTTGCTGGATATCCAGAGGATGACTCTTATTTTCCAAGGGTTTTTGCACACAAGTTGTCTGCAGAGCAAAGGCTGCGAGACTGGATTTAAAGTGAGTGATGTGCTACAAGAATATTTACTTGCATTTGCTGGTAGATAGTTGCATTGCAAATACTAGGCCAATTAAATAAGACTAAGAAGGGTTTTGCACAGAGCATACATTCAAGTGGGTTCCCACAGAGAAAATGGGATTCCTTCCGCCGGTCTTGCAGTTCCAGTGCCATGGCCAGGCGGTGGCGCTGTTTCCTTCCCTCCAGGGTGACGCTCCGCCTCCCTCCCACCAGAGGCCATGGATCGGAGACAAGCAGCAACCGAAGCGCAAAGGAAAAGTGGGCGGGGTCGAGGGTGGGGCCATGCACAGAGACCTCCCTGCCTCCAGGTGGCGCTGCTCCCTCCTTGTCTCCTCCCAAACTCAGCCTCCTTTTGATTGACAGAGAGAGACCTCATGGAAGGAAGGGAGAAGTCAGAGACTGCTGGGGGGCAAGGGCGGGGCTATGCAAATTCTTGACCAATAAGATGGGAGGAGAACCCCGAAATATCTCCTGCGGCGCAGAGTCCCCCTGGAAAGCGAGGCTGTGAAGACAGGAGGGGTTGGCTGGGGGTTTGGAGAGGGCCATGGGGGAATGAAGGAGCTGCTGGGGCTGGAGGGGGAGAGGCCGGTCTGGGCAGGCGGAGGGTGAGGGAGAGGCCTGAGTCTCACTCTCACCTTGAAGGACGTGGGAAGGAGAGGGGTCGGTGGGCGGCGAGGTAATTGTGTAATGCTGGAATTTGGAGATGTATATTGCATTTTTCCAAATCAAAGAAAGATCAGATATTATGAAAGCTTTTGCGTGCTGGAATTTCTTGGTCTTTTAGTAGCCTTTTAGTATCTTGTTGCAAAAGGTCGCCATGATTTCAGTGAGGCCTGGCAATTAGTCTCACTGTCTCCTTCTCTTTAAACTCCAAAACCCAGCATTCAATGGGATGTGGCCAGAGGTCTTGAGGGGAAGGAGTGCACTGAGTAAGGCCTTCCATCCAGGAGGGAAGGAATTTATGATGAGCCCTATTAAAAGGAGCTGGGGCTGGAAGAAGCCATCGCCACCGTCAGAGGCTGAGAGAGTGTGACTTCTTGCCCAAAGACCACCCAGAAGGGGGTTGGACTGGATCAGGGCCCTTCTGGTCTCTTCCATGAAGTATTGCTCTGAAGCTGACTTTACAGTTACTTTTCTCTGCACTAATTGAACCCTCATCCCTAGAGGCCTGCTCCAACGCGTTCTTTGTATCTATCCCAGGGTTTGAGCATAAGCAATGCCTGTATTCATTTCATTTGTGTGCTTTTCTTTCCATCTTTTCTTTATGTTTTGGGCCCTTGTTTTGTTGTAGGGGTTTTCTATCTTATTCTTCACAACCTTTCCATACAAACTGTTCTTATGAGGACCACAGAGCAGAGGCCAAATGGCCGCCTCCACAATCAGCCTCCTTTTCTTGCTTCCTGACTTCCTTCCCTGTTCTTCTGGGGCCATGCTTGACTTGAGGGAGCCTTCTCTGGATGCTGCTGGGCAAGCAATGCTTTGATGAAGAGTTCCTGCACGGCAGGAAAGGGTTCAACTGGACCTTCAGGGCCCTTTCTGGGATCTCTTCCAACTCTAGGAGGATTCTATGATTTGGGTATATTTTTAGCCTGGAGAAGAGACAGTTAGGAGGTTGTGTGACAGCCATACTTCAGTATTTGAAAGGGTGCCGTATTGAGGAGGGTGCCATATTGAGGACCTTGTTTTCTGCTGCTCCAGAGAATAGGACCCGAAGGAATGGATGCAAGCTAAAGGAAGCCATAAAGCCCTATGAGGAGAGACTTAGGGAGGTGGGGATGTTTATCCTGGAGAAGAGAAGGTTAAGAGGTGATATGATAGCCCTATTTACATATTTGAAGGGAGGTCATATATATTGAGGAGGGAGCAAGCTTGTTTTCTGCTGTTCCAGAGACTAGAACACAGAACAATGAATGGAAGCTCCAGAAAAAGGGATTGCAACTCGACGTTAGGAGGAACTTCCTGAGAGCAAGGGCAGTTTGACAATGGAACGCACTCCCTCAATGGAGGTTTTGGTGGAGTCTCCTTCCTTGGAGGTCTTTAAGCAGAGGCAGATGGTGGCCATCTATCTGGGATGCTTTGATTGAGAGTTCCTGCATGGCAGAATAGGGCTGGACTTGATCAGGGCCCTTTTTGGGGTCTCCTCCAACTCTCTGATTCTGTGGTTCTGTCTCTCCTTCCATCTGACTCCAAGGAGGCTGTCTCTGGGCCGAACCAGTGTCTGCTCTCAGGAACGGACTGGATGAGTGCAAACCGACTGGAGCTCAATCCAGACAAGACAGAGGGGATCCTGGTCCGTTTTCTGGCAGATCAGGGACCTGGGGCTGTGCCTGAGCTGGATGGGGTTGGCTCCCCCTGAAACCTCAGGATGGCAGCTTGGCTTTGCTCCTGGACTCGTCTCAGCCGTGGCCAGGAGGGCATTGGCACCATTAAAACTCCTGCGCCAGCTGCGCCCGTCCCTTGAGAGGCCAGGCCTGGCTGCACAGAGAGACATGCTTTGGTTGCATCCCGTCTGGACTACCGTTAGGGCTCTCCGTGGGGCTGCCTTTGGAGACTGTCCGGAAACTTCATCGGGTCCAGAATGCCAACCGGAGCCAGTGACGGGGAACGTATAACCTTCGCATTGAAACAGGTCCACTGACTGCCAGTTCGTTTCAGAGCACAGTCCAAAGCGCTGGTCCTGACCTATAAAGCCCGAGACGGCTTAGGTCCAGACTCTTTTGTTTCTGAAGACCTTTTAATGTCTGGCACTCTTGGTTTTATTGGGGGTTGAGAGGGTTGGTTTTAGATTATCCGTTTTAACTTCAAATTGAGTAAATTAAATAACCAGTTGTCTGTTGTTTGTCTTCCTATTCTGTGTCTTCTTCTCTGGAAAGGATGCAAAGGAAGGGAGCCACAAAAGGGAGGTTTTTACTCCTGGGAATAATAATAATAATGATAATTAATAATAATAATAATTCCATCTTCTGCGCAGAGACCTCCCTGCCTCCAGGTGGCGCTGTTCCTCTCCTTGCCTTTTCCCCAAACTCGGGTCTCAGGTCCCGCCTCCTTTTCAGAAACAGAGACCTCATGGAAGGCGGGGAGAAGCCAGAGAGCGGTGGGAGGGGCCAAGGGCGGAGCTATGCAAATTTGGGACCAATAGGGATTGAAGAGAAAATGGCAGTCCTTCCTCAGATCTTGCAGTTCCAGTGCCATGGCCAGGCGGTGGCGCTGTTTCCTTCATTCCAGGCTGATGCTCTGCTTCCCTCCCATCAGCAGCCATGGATCGGAGATAAGCAGCCACCTAGGCTCAAAGGAATAGTGGGTGGGGTGAGGGCGTGGCCATGCAAATTTTGGACCAATAGGAAGTGAGGAGGTCCCTGAAATCTCTCCTGGGCCCCAGAGTTCCCTGGAAGTTGAGGCTAGGAGGGGAGAGAGGGTTTGGCTGGGGGCCTGGGGAGAGCCGTGGTGGAAGGAAGGTGGCTGCTAGGGCTGGAGGAGGAGAAGCTGGTCTGGGCAGTCAGAGGGCGAAGGACAGGCCCCAGTCTCATTCTCACCTCAAAGGATGTCAGACAGAGAGGGGTCTGTGGCTGGCCAGTAAGATGTTACCAAATAATGCTTGCTTTTCTGTTGAATTCTTGCATTGTCTTTATTTCACCATTAGACTTTCTAGTCTTCTATCAATAATGGTTAAGGTATTGATTGATGTTCAATCTTTTGGGCCTTAGTGTGAGCCTGGCTACATCACTGGAGGTGGCTGATGTATTGAGCTTTCCAGCCTCTTTGTATCTTGTTCCAAAGAAGAAAGCAGCTAGAGGCAGAAGCACATGACTGCAAGCTGACGGACTGAGAATTATAGACCGATAGGATGGGGGGAAGGAAGGGGGCTGCTGGAGCTGGAGGGGGAGAGGCTGGTCTGGGCAGGCGGAGGGCGAGGGAGAGGCCCTGGTCTCACTCTCAACTGGAAGGACCTCGGAAGAGGAGGCATGGGTGGGCGGCTGGTCAGTATAGTATCAGCAATGCAGGCATTTCTGCTTGTTGGCTTTTTTTGGTTGTTATACAGAGCTTTTTTGTATTATGTTTATCATCAAATTTATGGGTTCTAAGATCCCTTAATAGTAAGTGCTAACCAAGAACAGCTGAGGCTGATGGATAATATTGTAAAGGTAGTTTAGGGCTTGAGTGCTCAACTTCCAGCCTTTTTGTATCTTGTTGCAAGGAAGAAGGCAGGACGATAAGCAAAGTAAACAGCTAAGCAGAAGCAGATGACTTTCAGCCCCCAGAAATCGAGGCTGCATCACAGTGGACGGATGGGGACTAGTCCCATGAATCTTTTTCCGCCCTAAGTGCAGAACCTTACATTTCTCCGCATTGAATTTCATTTTGTTAGCTTTGGCCCAGCTTTCTAGTCTATTCAAGTCATTTTGAATTTTGATCCTGTCCTCTGGGGTATTAGCTACTCCTCCTAATTTGGTGTCATCTGCAAATTTGATAACCAGGCTCCCAATAATTTCATCCAAGTCATTAATAAAGATATTAAATAGCACTGGGCCCAGGACAGAACCCTGTGGGACCCCACTGGTCACTTCTTTCCAGGATGAAAAGGAACCATTGCTGAGCACCCTTTGGGTTTGGCCAGTCAACCAGTTACAAATCCATGTAACAGTTAACTTGTCTAGTCCACATTTTACAAGCTTGTTTGCAAGAATGTCATGGGGAACCTTGTCAAAAGCCTTACTGAAATTAAGATATACTACATCCACAGCATTCCCTTCATCTACCAAGCTGGTGATTTTATCAAAAAAAGAGATCAGGTTTGTTTGGCATGACTTGTTTCTCAGAAACCCATGTTGGCTTTTCGTGATGATGGAATTATCTTCTAGATATTCACAGACTCTCTGTTTAATGATCTGCTCCAGAATCTTTCCTGGAATTGATGTCAGACTAACTGGGCGATAATTGTTGGGATCCTCTTTTTTTCCCTTTTTGAAGATGGGGACAACGTTTGCCCTCCTCCAGTCTGCTGGGACTTCTCCTGTTCTCCAGGAGTTCTCAAAGATTATTGCCAATGGTTCTGATATTACATTTGCCAGTTCTTTTAATACCCTTGGATGTAGTTCATCTGGTCCTGGAGATTTATATTCATTTAGGTTAACCAGGTATTCCTGTACTATCTCTTTACTTATTCTGTGCTGAAATTCCCCTATTCTGTCTTCTTCCCCATTATCCTTAGGTTGAGCACCCTTTGCCTTTTCTGAGAAGACTGAAGCAAAGAAGGTGTTGAGTAATTCTGCCTTTTCTCTGTCCCCTGTTAGCATTTTGCCATCTTCTGCACGCAGTGGCCCTACTGTTTCCTTCTTCTTCCTTTTGCTGCGGACATACCCCAAAAAGCCTTTTTTATTGTTCTTAACCTCTCTAGCAAGCCTGAGTTCATTCTGCGCTTTAGCTTTTCTGACTTTATCCCTACACATATTGGCTATTTGTTTGAATTCCTGTTTGGTGATTTCCCCATTTTTCAATTTCTTATACATGTTCCGTTTAAAACTTAGCTCAATTGGAAGTTCCTCAGTCATCCATCCTGGTTTCTTGAGACATCTCCCATTTTTCTTCCTCATTGGAACTGTTTGAAATTGTGCCTTCAGTATCTCCCTTTTGAGGAACTCCCATCTGTCTTCAACTCCCATCTCTTTTAGTTCCTGAGGGGAAGGGAGTGACTGAGGGGGAAGGAGTCCAGCGATGGGCCTGGTCCCCAGCCATGTTTCCCCTCTTCTTCTTCAGGCAAAGAGGAAGGCCCTCCATCCAGGAGGGGAGGAATATAGGAGCCCCATTGAAGGGAGCTGGGGCTGGAAGAAGAAAGTCCTCAGCATTAAAGGCTCTTGGATGACTTGTATGTGTTTGTTGGTGTGTCTTTGTGTGTTTGTTGTGTGCCTTCAAGTCCCTCCTGGCTTATGGAGACCCTGTCATGGGGTTGTCTTGTCCAGAATTGGAGGCTTGCCATCAACACCCTCAGAGGCTGAGAGAGTGTGACTTCTTGCCCAAGGTCCACCCAGTGGGTTCTCAGGGCCAAATCCAAAGAAAGGACTCCCAACACCTTCTTTGTATTCCAGGCTTGGCTTAAACCATGTTTCACTCGTACAATCCCAGAATTGGAAGAGATTCCAAAAAGGGTCCTGATCCAGTCCAATTGCACTTTTTCTGCCATGCAGGAACTCTCCTGCATGGACATCCAGCCTCTGCTTAAAGGCCTCCAAGGAAGGAAACTCCATCCCACTCTGAGGAAATGTCTCCCACTTTGGAACAGCCCTTAGTTCCTCCTAAGGTTGAGCTGGAATCTCTTTTCCTGCAGTTTGCATCCATTGTTCTGAGTCTTATTCTCTGGAGCAGCAGAAAACAAGCTTGCTCCCTCCTCAATATATATGACCTCCCTTCAGAAACTTAAACAGGGCTCTCATATCACCTCTTAACCTTCTTTTCTCCAGGCTAAACATCCCCAGCTCCCTAAGTCTCTCCTCATAATTGAAACACATTTCAACCTTACTTTAAACAAGGTTGAAACCTTGGTTTCAAACAGGTTTAAACCTTGGTTTCAGCTATGCTTTAAACCAGGCTTCAACTTTGCTTTAAACCACATTAAAACCTTGGATTCAAACAAGTTTAAACCTCGCTTTCAATTTTGGTTTTTAATCAGGCTTCCAAATCAAGGAATATAAAGCTGAACCAGGATATACAAAGGCAAGCCCACGTCCCTGTATTTCTTGTCCGTGATAGGACTACCTTTGGATTGCCATAAGTCGGAAAAGACTTGAAGTTGCAGGTTAAGAGGTTGTGTGACAGCCATGTTTAAGTATTTGAACGGGTGCCATATTGAGGAGTGAGTGAGCTTGTTTTCTGCTGCTCCAGAGAATAGGACCCGGAGCAATGGATGCAAGGTCCAGGAGAAGAGATTCCACCTTAACATTAGGAGGACCTTCCTGACAGTGGAAGATGCTGATGGTAATGGAGTCTTCTTCCTTGGAGGTCTTTCAACAGAGGCTGGATGGCCGTCTGTCAGGGATGCTTTGATGGAGAGTTCCTGCATGGCAGAATGGGGTTGGACTGGATCCGGGCCCTTTTTGTGGTCTCTTCAAACTCTATCATGCTGTGATTGTAAATCACTAACATTCCCAGGTTTATTTCTTTATTACTTGTCATATAATGCAAACTGTGGGGGGAAAGGGAAGCGCTATTCTTCTTATGCCTGTTGAGTTGTAATCCAGATGTTGCTGGCTGCCAATGCCCATCATCCCCAGCCAGCATAGCCAATGGCGAGAGAGATGAGAAGGAGGACAATTGGATTCATAAAGTGGCATCCTCAACTCAGTTCGTTTTCACGGAAGCAAAACTAGAAGCTGTATGGACTGTTTTAATTTAATTTAAAATACCGTAATACTAGCAGAGAACCTCACAGATTTGGAACAACTATTAAGGAAGATCAGAGAAGAAAATGCAAAGGCAAGTTTACTGTTGGACATAATGAAAACTACAGTAATGACCACAGAGAACTTATACACGTTCAAACTAGACAATGAGGAAATAGAAATCGTCAAAGAGATCTCATATCTGGGATCAAACATTGATCGGACTTCGGGGACTTCATCCAGGAAATCAGAAAAAGGTTAGGAACGGAAAGGGCAGCTATGAAAGAACGAGAAGAGATCCTAAAACGCAAGGATATACAATGGAGCACAAAAGTCAGAATCAAAGAGACTATTGTATTCCCTATTATCATGGATGGATGTGAGAGCTGGACAGTTAAGAAGGAGAATAGGAGGAAAATCACATCATTGGAAATGTGGGGCTGGAGAAGGGTCCGGAGGATGCCACGGAGAGCCCAAAGGACAAACAAATGGGTCCTAGAGCCAAAAATATCCCTAGAAGCCAAGATGACAAGACTTAGGCCGTCATACTTTGGACACATCATGAGAAGGAATGAATCATTGGAAAAGATAATAATGCCAGGAAAGGTGGAGGGAAGTAGGAAGAGAGGAAGGCCACATGCTGGATGGATGGACGCTATTAAAGAGACCACGAATCTGAGTTTGCAGGACCAGAGCAGAGCGGTGGAGGACGGGGGCCCTGGAGATGTCTCATCCATAGGTCTCCATGGGTCGAGATCAACGCAAAGGCAGCAAACAGCAACAACAAACAGGTCCGTGGCATTAAGATTTTTGGTTCTTTTAGTGTCTTGGCTGAATTTTCTCTATTCTGTAACTTGCATTCTCTGTGCCTGAAGGACAAAGGGTCCTATAATGATATCCTTTGCTCTAGAGTTCCTGAGTCAGAATAAAGCTTTTCTTTAAAAGCCTCTCTCACGCTCCTTTCTTCACTGTGCCTTTGGCACGGCTAGTTTCCTTCTTCAGCTGGCAAGGGAAAGCGTCTGTGGGATTTCTCCTAGCAAAGTCAGAGGCCTCGTTCCCACTACGTTTTAAACCGGTTTGCAAATCAGTTTGAAGCGGTTTAAATGACCCTGGTTTGCACTTGAACCGAATTGCTAAAGCGTTTCGGAGAGGGGGAACCATGCGCTAGACCCATTTAACCCCCGTCTTTTTGACGCTGATTTTTTTCTCCTGCATCTTTTTGGATAAATCAAATCTGTGCAAATATAAATCAGATGTGGAAGAAATTAATTCACAAATTAAATGAGATGTGGATCGGAAACGATTTATTATGGGGGAAGGAAGGGGCTGCCGGGGCTGGAGGGGGAAAGGCCGGTCTGGGCAGGCGGAGGGAGAGGGACAGGCCCAGGTCTCACTCTCACCTGGAAGGACGTCGGAAGGAGGGGGGTCTGTGGCAGCCGTGAAGTTCATTAATGCAATGCAGGCATGTGTGTCTTTCTTATTTTGCCATTGCAGTCTCTTTATGTGTTGTTATTGTCAGATTTATTTGGTCATCTAGGTCTTTTGTGTAGTGGTCCTCAAGAACAGTTGAAGCTGATGGATAAGCCTGTAATGGCGCTTTGGGCCTTGACTGATGAACTTCCCAGTCTCTTTGTATCTTGTGGCAAGGAAGAAGGCAGCAAAGCAAGCCAAGAAAGCAGCTAAGCATAACCAGGTGACTGCAAGCTCCCACCGAGAGCAGCCAAGGCTGAAGGAGAAGGCTGTAATGGCGCTTTGAGGAACCATGGAGGACGGATGGGGACTAGTCCCATAAATCAAACAGCTTCCTGGACAGGCCAGATGTTACTGGAGCAAAGGCGGTTGGTGTGTTTACTGTCGCACTCTTAATATATAGTTCTGCAGCCAATTCTTCCCGTTGGTCTGATGTCTCTCTGGCTGCCTCCTGTTGCATTGTGGGGCTTGTAGTTCAGTGTGGCCTGAGCATCAGTCTCAGTGCCTCCTCCTCCTAAAACTCCAAATCCCAGCATGCAACAGGAGGCAGCCAGAAGTCCTCCTGGGGGAAGGGAGTGACTGAGCGGGAAGGAGTCCAGCGATGGACCTGGTCCTCAGCCATGTTTCCCCTCTTCTTCTTCAGGCAAAGAGGAAGGCCCTCCATCCAGGAGGGGAGGGATATAGGAGCCCCATTGAAGGGAGCTGGGGCTGGAAGAAGCCAGTCCTCAGCATTAAAGGCTCTTGAATGACTTATTTGTGCGTTTTGTGTCTTTGTTGTGAGCCTTCAAGTCCCACCTGACTTACGGCGACCCTGTCATGGGGTTGTTTTGTCACAATTTGTTTGGAGGAGGCTTGCCATCGCCACCCTCAGAGGCCGAGAGAGTGTGACTTCTTGCCCAAGGTCCACCCAGGAGGGGCTTGGACTGGATCGGGGCCCTTGAACCACCTTGCTTCCTCCCAAACTCAGAGCTGAGGCCCCGCCTCCTTCTCAGAGACAGAGACCTCTTGGAAGGCGGGGAGAAGGCAGAGAGTGGTGGGAGGGGCCGAAGGCGGAGCTATGCAAATTTGAGACCATTGGTGAGAGAGGAGAAAATGGGATTCCTTCAGCCGGTCTTGCAGTTCCAGCGCCATGGCCAGGCGGTGGCGCTGTTTCATTCCTTCAAGGCTGACGCTTCCAGAGGCCATGTATTGGAGACAAGCAGCAACTGAGGCTCAGAGGAATAGTGGGCGGGGTCGAGGGCGGGGCTATGCAAATTATTGACCAGTAAGATGAGATGAGAGGCCTGAACTCTCTCCTGGGGCACAGAGTTCCCCTGGAAGGGGAGGCTGTGAGGGCAGGGAGGGTTTGGAATAGGGCCTGGAGAGGGCTGTGGAGGGAGGAAGGGGCTGCTGGGGCTGGAGGGGGAGGGGCCGGTCTGGACAGGAGGAGAATGAGGGACTGGCTCTGGTCTCACTCTGGCCTCGAAGGACGTCACAAGGAGAGGGGTCGGTGGATGGCCAGCCATGCAGCGTGTGCCAATTGTCATTAGCAATGCGAGAGAAATAGTTTGTAGAATTTTTTAAGATGGAGCAAATGTTATCCAGGGGCCTTTATTTATTATTTGATGTTGTTTAGACCATCCTTGGCTTCAGGGATTTTTGGCTGGATACAGCTGTTGAAGAAAGTATTGAAAGAGAGTTTCTGCATGGCAGAGATAGAGAATGGGGTTGAAGCAGGTTTTTTGTGCCTTTTCTGGGGTTTCTTCCAATTCTACGATTTGGCTTATAGCCCAAAAAGAAGAGGAACATAAGAGGTTGTGTGACAGCCATGTTTAAGTATTTAAAAGGGTGCCATATTGAGGAAGAAGGGAGCTTGTTTTCTGCTGCTCCAGAAAATAGAATCTGGAACAAATGGATGGAAGCTACAGGAAGCCATAAAGCCCTATGAGGAGAGACTTAGGGAGCTGGGGATGTTTAGCCCAAAGAAGAGAAATTTAAGAGGTTATATGATAGCCCTGTTTAAATATTTGACGGGATGTCATATTGAGGAGGGAGCAAGCTTGTTTTCTGCTGCTCCAGGGACTAGAACCCAGAACAATGGATACAAACAGCAGGACAAGCGATTCCAGCTCAACATTAGGAGGAACTTCCTGAGAGTAAGGGCTGTTTGATAGTGGAACGCACTCCTTCAATGGAGGTTTTGGTGGACGTCTTAAGCAGAGGCTGGGCAGTCATCTGTCGGATATGTTTTGATTTGGTTGGACCTTATCAGGGCCCTTTTTGGGGTCTCCTCCAACTCTCTGATTCTGTGGTTCTGCCTCTCCTTCCATCGGACTCCAAGGAGGCTGTCTCTGGGCCGAACCAGTGTCTGCTCTCAGGAACGGACTGGATGAGGGCAAACCGACTGGAGCTCAATCCAGACAAGACAGAGGGGCTCCTGGTCAGTTTTAGGGCAGACCAGGGACCTGGGGCTGTGCCTGAGCTGGATGGGGTTGGCTCCCCCTGAAACCTCAGGATGGCAGCTTGGCTTTGCTCCTGGACTCCAGTCTCAGCCGTGGCCAGGAGGGCATTGGCACCATTAAAACCCCTGCGCCAGCTGCGCCCGTCCCTTGAGAGGCCAGGCCTGGATGCACAGAGAGACATGCTTTGGTTGCCTCCCGTCTGGACTACCGTAAGGGCTCTCCGTGGGGCTGCCTTTGAAACTGTCTGGAAACTTCATTGGGTCCAAAATGCCGACTGGAGCCAGTGACGGGGAAAAACCTCCGCATTGAAAGGGCTCAATTGTCTGCCGGTTCGTTTCGGAGCACAGTCCAAAGCGCTGGTCCTGACCTATAAAGCCCAAGACGGCTTAGGTCCAGAGTATTTTATTTCCGCAGGCTTTTTAAGACCTGGCAGTTTTGGTTTTATTGCGGGTTGTGAGGGTTGGTCTTAGATTCTCCGTTTTAACTTCAAACGTTTACATTTTATATTTGTCATTTTAATATTTTGATTATTTTAATTCTGCAATTTTAATTGCTGTGCTTTATGTATGTCAGCCGCCTTCAGTCCCTCTTTGGGAGAAAGACGGGATAAAAATTAAATCACTGAATTAAGTAACAAGTTGTCTGTTCTTTGTCTTCCAGTTCTGTGTCTTGTTCTCTGGAAAAGATGCAAAGAAAAGGGAGCCACAAAAGGGAGGTTTTAACTCCTGAGAATAATAATAATAATAATAATAATATTAAATCCATCTTCTGCGCAGAGACTTCCCTGCCTCCAGGTGGCGCTGTTCCCCTCCTTGCCTTTTCCCCAAACTCGGGTCTCAGGTCCCGCCTCCTTTTCAGAGACAGAGACCTCAAGGAAGGCGGGGAGAAGGCAGAGAGTGGTGGGAGGGGCCAAGGGAGGGGTTATGCAAAGCTAGGACCAATGGGGGCATTCCTTCCGCTGCTCTTGCAGTTCCAGTGCCATGGCCAGGCGGTGGCGCTGTTTCCTTCCTTCCAGGCTGACGCTCTGCCTCCCTCCCACCAGCAGCCATGAAGTGGAGACGAGGAGCAACCGAGGCTCAAAGGAATAGTGGGCGGGGTTGAGGGTGGGGCCATGCAAATGTTGGACCAATAGGAAGTGAGAAGATTCCCAAAATCTCTCTTGGGCGCCAGAGTCCCCCTGGGAGGCGAGGCTGTGAGGGCAGGGAGGGCTTGGCTGGGATCCTGGAGAGGGCTTTGGGGGAAGGAAGGGGCTTCCGGGGCTGGAGGGGGAGGGGCCAGTCTGGGCAGGCGGAGGGCGAGGGGCAGGCCCCGGTCTCACTCTCATCTGGAAGGACGTCGGAAGGAGAGGAGTCTGTAGGTGGCAAGCTACAGATATGCAAGCTAACCTTGACCAAAGGTAGTCACTAAAAATAATGGTGCTGTGTTGTCCTGCTCTTTCATGGAGACATGGTGAGACCGTTGGTTTCTGTAGAAGGTTGTGGTGGATGCTTTCACTCCTGAACTTCCCAGCCTCTTAGTATCTTGTTGCGAGGAGGAAGACAGCAGAGCAGTGGTCCATGATAAACCTAAATCTGTAGGAAAGGGCTGGAAGCTGTTTCTGCTTATTGGAGATACTTCTGAAAGAGCTCCTACCTGGTCACTGATGACCGTCCAATGAGATCCTGTCTCTCTCCTAGGCGCCCTTTCCTTTTAAAAAAGGAGAGATAGAAGAGACAAGGATTTTCATTGCCCAAACAGAGGGAAGGGGTGGGATATATTCAGTCTCTCTTCTAACATCAACACACTGCACTCTTAATATATAGTTCTGCAGCCTCTTCCTCCACTTGGACTGCTGTCTCTCTGGCTGCCTCCTGTTGCATTCTGGGGCTTGTAGTTCAGTGTGGCCTGAGAATTAGTCTCACTCCCTCCTCCTCCTTAAACTCCAAATCCCAGCATGCAACCGGAGGTCCTGAGGGGAAGGAGGCCAGCCAGGGACCTGGTCCCCATGTTTTCCTCCTTTTCTTCAGGTGAGGAAGGCATCCATCCAGGGAAGAAATATAGGAGCCCCTTTGAAGGGAAGGAGTCAGTCCTCAGGATTAAAGGCTCTTGGAGGGCTTATGTGTGTTTGTTTGCGTGTCTTTGTGTGTTTGTTGTGTGACTTCAAGTCCCTCCTGGCTTAGGGCGACCCTTTCATTGGGTTGTCTTGTCACGATTTGTTCGGAGGAGGCTTGCCATCGCCACCCTCAGAGGCTGAGAGAGTGTTTGTCTTCCAATTCTGTGTCTTGTTCTCTGGAAAGGAGGCAAAGGAAGGGAGCCACAAAAGGGAGCTTTTAACTCCTGGGAACAATAATAATAATGATAATTCCCTCTTCTGCGCAGAGACCTCCCTGCCTCCAGGTGGCACTGTTCCCCTCCTTGTCTTTTTCCAAACTCAGGGCTGAGGCCCCGCCTCCTTTTCAGAGACAGACCTCAAGGAAGGCAGGGAGAAGGCAGAGAGTGGTGGGAGGGGCCAAGGGCGGGTTTATGCAAATTTGGGCCCAATGGGATGAGAGGAGAAAATGGGCTTCCTTGAGCAGGTCTTGCAGTTCCAGTGCCATGGCCAGGCGGTGGCGCTGTTTCCTTCCCTCGAGGCTGATGCTCCGCCTCCCTCCCACCAGCAGCCATGGATCGGAGACAAGTAACCATCGAGGCTCAGAGGAATGGTGGGCGGGGTCGAGGGCGGGGCCATGCAAATTTTGGACCAATAGGAAGTATGGAGAGCCCTGAACTCTCTCCTGGGCCCCTGAGTCCCCCTGGAAGACGAGGCTGTGAGGGCAGGGAGGGTTTGGCTGGGGGCCGGGAGAGGGCCGTGGGGGAAGGAAGGGGGCTGCCAAGGCTGGAGGGGGAGAGGCTGATCTGGGCAGACGGAGGGCGAGGGACAAGCTGAGCTCTCACTGTGTCCTCGAAGGACGTCGGAAGGAGAGGGGTCTCTGGGCGGCCAGAAAGTTTAATAAGGTAATGCAGATTCTTGTTCACGGTTGTGTTTGTAGTGTTTTGTGTAATTTAGGGCTTTTTGGTCCATTTTAAACTTCAGTGGTTGGGTCTTGAGTGTCACAGTCTTTTTGTATCTTGTTATGCGTGTAGAAAGCAGCAAAGCAGAGGAGTGCGATCTTCCATAGAGAGCAGCTAGGGCTGAACAAGAAGCCTGCAATGGGACTTTGAGGGACCATGGATGATTGGTCTTAAATCAACCAGTTCATTGCATAGGCCATGCTACTGAATGGCAGGTTAGTGTGTTTACTGTCCCGCTCTTAATTTCTGCAGCAGCCTGTTTCTCACCTTGGACTGGGTCTCTCTGGTTGCCTCCTGTTGCATTCTGGGGCTTGTAGTTCAATGTGGCCTGAGAATTAGTCTCAGTGCCTCCTCCATTGAACTCCAAATCCCAGCATGCAACAGGAGGCAGATCGGAAGTCCTGAGGGGAAGGAGTCCAGCGCCGGACCTGGTCCCCAGCCATGTTTTCCTCCTTTTCTTCAGGTGAGGAAGGCCCTCCATCCAGGGAAGAAATAGAGGAGCCGCTCCATTGAAGGGAAGAAGTCAGTCCTCAGGATTACAGGCTCCTGGATGGTTTATGTGTGTGTGTGTTGTGTGCCTTCAAGCCCCTCCTGGCTTATGCAGACCCTCTAATGGGGTTGTTTTGTCAAGGTTTGTTCGGAGGAGGCTTGCCATCGCCCCCCTCAGAGGCTGAGAGAGTGTGACTTCTTGCCCAAAGACCACCCAGTGGGTTCTCAGGGCCAGGTCCAAGAAAAGGACTCCCAACACCTTCTCCTTCTTTCTATTCCAGGTTTAGCTCGTTCGAACCTTGGCTTAAATGACGTTTCAATCGTAGAGTCACAGAATTGGCAGAGGCTCCAAAAAGGGCCCTTCTGCCATGCAAAAACTCCCATTCTGCCATGCAGGAACTCTCCATCGAAAGCATCCCCATTGACAGATGGACATCCAGCCTCTGCTTAAAGGCCTCCAAGGAAGGAGATTCCATCCCACTCTGAGGAAATGTCTCCCACTTTCAAACAGCCCTCAGTTCCTCCCAAGGTTGTGCTGGAATCTCTTTTCCTGCAGTTTGCATCCATTCTTCTGAGTCTCATTCTCTGGAGCAGCAGAGAACAAGCTTGCTCCCTCTTCAATATATATGACCTCCCTTCAGATACTTAAACTGGGCTCTCCTATCCCCTCTTAACCTTCTCTTCTCCAGGCTAAACCTCCCCAGATTCCTAAGCCTCTCCTCATAATTAAGTCACGTTTCAACCATGCTTTAAACCAGGGATTCAATTTCATGCACATTTCTTTAGGAACAAGCCTAACTGAACACTGTGTGAGTGTAAGGCATAGGATTTCAGTGTTGCAGTCCATATATTGATCTGTCATCTTGCATTTCTAGGTGAATGACTTGAAGATTGTACAGAAGCCTATATTGTTCACTTTCCTAATGGAAGAGGTAAGGACTCTTGCGTTCTCTGCGTGTTGGAAATGAAATGGCCAGACTTTTGATAACAGGGCTCTATAGCATTGATAGAGGAGGAAATTTGAAAGTCGCACCTCCATTTGTTCAGGGATCGAAAGAGAAAAGCATTCCTGCCACAAAGCTTCCATTTATCCTTAAATTTTGGGGGTTCAGACTCATCCACATCTATGGAAGAAGGAAAACTGTATCTGCTCCAAATTATACCTGCCCCCCTGAATGCCTTTTGCATCCCTTGTTATTGTTGACTGGACAGCAAAGAGGGAGATGTCTGAGCTTCTCTAAGGAGCGGGTTCCAAGTCTCAGAGTAGACACTGAGACGGTCTTCTCCTCTGAGGATGGCCTCTTGAGAGATTTTGGAGCCAAGGTAAACTTTAGGAAAATGCAGTCCTTTAGATATTTTTTGTAGATTTTGAATTCCTCAAGCACACTGCTACCTGTTTTGCTCTCTCAGTGGCCTTGTTTTGTCAGCAGTCCTGGCAGCACTCATACATCTAAATCCATTAGTAAAAGGAATAACGGTTACACAAGTACATATACCTCTTTGAAAGAACAGCCCTCATGCCATCTCTGTTTTCTTTCTTTTGATGCAGGCTCCCAAACCCACTTTCCAGGATGAACTGGAATGGTGCATCTCTCAGCTGGAGACTGGACTTCTCCGTCTCAACCCTACTCCAAAACAAGGTCTGTTCGCTTTACCTTCCCTTCCCCTGCCCCAAATGAATATGACTCCAAACTCTGTTCTCATCCAGTCACTTTTCTATTATATCAATTTCTTGCATAGGGTCAAAAGATTTTGTCCAGCTTTACAGAGCAACCAAAATATTTGACCACCAGGAATCCCCTCCTTCACTTGTGGAAAATTTCCTGCTCTTTTCTGTAGCTTTAAGCTTGGACCTGGGGGCAAACAATTCTCTGTAAAGAAATGTTTCCACTTAACTTGTTAGAAATAAATGAATGGAACTTTAGTGCAGATCCTAATACATTCATTTTTCTTGTCCTTCTTTCAAAGACTGAGGCTGCATCCACACTGGAGGGATAACCCGGTTTGGCACCGCTTTAATTGCCTTGGCTCAAGGCTATGGGATTCTGGGAGTTGGAGTTTGTTGTGGGCCCAGAGCGGAGCAGAGCTCCGCTCTGGGCCCCACAACATACTCCAATTCCCAGAATCCCATAGCCTTGAGCCAAGGCAATTAAAGCGGTGCCAAGCCGGGTTATTCCTCCAGTGTGGACGCGGCCTCAGTTTCCTATCTGTAAAGTGGGATTAGTATTTACCCATCTCCTCAATTTTTTTGTGAGCTCAAATGGGTTGCAAAAATTAATTGCATCGCAATAGCAGTACAGTTTGCTGCGTATCTGTTATACATTATTATAATTCTCTCCCCCAACTCTCTAAAGCAGCAGAGGAGACACAACACATTCTTGGGGTGCTGCGTTCACAGAAGGCTCCTCTTGTAAAAAAGCAGCAGGTGATGCAGCAGGTTTTTGGGGACTACCGACTCAAGATGGAAGAGGAGAGGAAGAGAGCAGCAAAAACAGGTGAGTTGTTAAGATTTATATTTTGCCAGGAACCCCTAGGGAACTGAGATACAAGGGTTTACAGTCTGGTAGGTGTGATTTACATTGAATCTGTAGAAGCCATGTAATCTTTGTAAATATGTCGAAGTGTCCACTTTATAGTGAAGAAAGGTAACTTCATAGACAACCCAGCCCTTTTCTTCTTTCCCTACAGCCATGAAGACTGAAAAGTTACAAACACAACCAGGAGACATTTGTAAGAAACAATCCAGCCACCCCTCTGCAATATCAACCTCATGGTTTAACCCATCAGATAATAGCTTTCAGTTTGGTTTTGTTCTTTCTGAAAAAAACTCTGAAGAAATCAATGGAGCCATGACAGAAACATGTAGTGGGGATGATACCAAAGAGCAACCTGCTGGTCACAGCCCTTCTGGTATGTTGGGCTTTTCCACTGGAAGACTCGGTTCTGAATTTGCTTTCAACTTTGCAGTCCCGCATCAATCTGTTGCTTCTGATCCAGGCTCAGAGGCGAAAGCAAAAGCAGCTGGAGAGATAGATGCCCCAACTGCAGAACTGATGCTGGAGAAACCAGCCATTTCAAAACCTGATAAATCCGATGTGATGGATGAGGAAGCTAGAAGAGATGGCGGATATCTTATGCAAGCGGTTCCTAAATTGGAGGCAGCCCAAGAAGGTATGGAGACTGTTGCTGCAGGTTCTAATTCAGTCTTAGAAATAGAGATGTGCCTGTTTACAAGAAGCAAGGGATGGGGTCGGCTTATAGTCACCATAAATTGCAAATGACTTGGAGGTACAAAAGAAACAATAGTAAAATGGCTCTTTGCCACTGACATTTTATAAATAACTACTTTAAACAGAATATGTTTCTAAAATCTGCAGTCTAATTAATCAGAGGGTATCTGGTAAATCCATCAAAATGTTTTTAACTGATATCTTTGATCAGTTTAATCTCTTTGTGATTAAACGCTGTAATACTACATTTTTGGGATCTTGCCTTAATTTTTAAATGCAAATTAATAGATGTTACATTCTTTTTTAAAAGCTTTATGGTCTTAAAAAGCAACATCATAAACAGAAACACACACACAGGCAACCATGTTAACAAATGACTAATAACACAAATAACCCCAATGATAAACTTAAATTCAAATTATACTATTCAGTCACTTCCAAGCTAACCTATATTGACCTGGTTATTTTGTTTACAGAATATTACATTCTTAATGGTGAAATTAATACAGTCCTGCAATTCTTAAACTGTTTCCTTCTTCTTCAAACATAATTTATTTCCTATTGACATTCTCTCACCTAAATATAACATGCTAATTTTATTCAATGTAACCATTTTTCTTTTATTCCTAGGACTGGCTTTTGCTTTTGGCTTTAGTGTTTATAAATGCACGTCGTATAGTAATAATAGCAAGGATCTGATGAAGACATTTTCCCCCTTCTTCTTGTAGGACTTTTCAAACGAGTAAAATATATTATAATTGAAAGCATCAATTAAAATGCTGGTTATTGAACAAAATTTTACCTAATTGTTTTATAGCCCCAGTAGAAACTAAGCAGGCAGAGCTGACATTGACAGATGATGGGTTGAAGCAGAGGAAGCGGAAGAAGAAGAAAAAGAAACCATTACCCTCAGAGACAGCAAACAGTGGCAGTAGAAATGATATTGGCAAATCCCATGGGGAAGCCATGCCTGAAAATCCTGAGATGTGTCAGGTATGTCAAGGCTGGTTTTTATATGGCATATGAATAATTCTCTGTACTTCAATAATGTTTGAACTTACATTTATTGACTGATATACTGGTATTCATTCATAACACTAGCCTTAATTTTTTTAAAAAAGAGTTTCTTCAGTAACTTAAAACGACAAATAGCATGCTCTGTGCCTTACAATTTAAATTTAAGTGTTGACACATAAAGAATAAGGAAAGGGCGGCTGTTGTTGTTGTTGTTGTTCTGTGCCTTCAGGTCATTTCTTATGGCCACTCTAAGGTGAACCTATCACAGGGTTTTCTTGGCAACAGTCGTTCATAGAGGGTGATCATTGCATTCCTCTTAGGCTGAGAGAGTGTGACATGCCCAAGGCCACCCAGTTGGTTTTCATGGCCCAACAGGGATTCGAAGCGTGGTCTCTAGAGTTGTAGCCCAACATTCAAATCAATACACTACACTGGCTCCCTCGGGGGAGATAAAAAACAGTCAAGTTCAGATTACATTTCTTATATTGATCAACTGGGCAGATACAGTTCAGGAGGCCTCCTGTCCTATCTTATAGTAGAGGACAGAATCCAAACGTCTCCTAGAAGAGGAAGTAGAATAGCCTTGCTTTTCTTCTCCTCCTTCTTTGCAGTTTGTTGGAATATTAAACATTGTATGATACATGTGGACAGGCCATAGCTGACAGAAGGCCAGCTTATTTTGTCTTCAAAATCAGATCTTACTTTGAAGAATATTTTGGCTTTGCCTTTAATTTGTTGTTATCTTGTTGTTTTAATCTGTGCATCATCTTCTTTATTTTATAAATAATGGTAGGCATATGTGCCCAGTGGTAAGCCCCAAGGAGTTCAATTGAGCTTTCTTTCATGTAAGTATGGAGCTGAACAGCCAAAATAAAGCTGCTTCAGGTCACTTTGGAGGTATGCTGTTTAAATGACACACACAACTTAAGAGGCTAGAAGCTGCGCTCCAGTCCTTAGGACTGGAGCATGGCTTTGGTGTGGCTTCCGGCCTCTTAGGACACATGTGTCATTTAAACAGCGCACTTCCAAAGTGGCCCGAAGCAGCTTTATTTTGGCCTGTCTGTTCAGGCCTTATGTATGTATGGAAATGAGACCCTCAAGCATACCTGTGAAAAAATAATGTGTCAGAAACTGCATTTAATACCAGATTGCACTGGAGGTTGAGGATTTAGTTGATACTTTGGTTGTGTTTCAGAGTGTCCTACCTGAAAGTCAAATCTTTCTAGCTTCCTCTCTTACTAGCACAACATGAAACAAGAATTTGTTATCTCTACTCAGTCTGGAATATAAGAGAGAGGGCTCCTTTTTTGGTAATGGTCCCCCAGTTATGGAATGTTTTTCCTCTAAAGGGTCACTAGGCTTCACGGAAGGCAAACATTACCTCCTTAATGTACTTTTATGTGATCTGATTTGAAGAGTAGCATTAATGTTCTTTAAAGACCAACACTCATATTATTGATTTCCATCCTTGAAAACAGATGTTATCTTCTGCCCTTTCGATACTGATTTAAACTGTCCATTTTTGTTAGGATGATTGGTTCAGGCTGGCATGACATTTTTATTCTTTTTACTGAATTTGGATTTTTTTAAATTGTTCAGTGTTTGAGATCCAACACTATGTAGTGGTTTGAGTGTCAGACTAGGACTCTGGAAAACCAGGCTTGAATCTCCAGCCATGGAAAGACACTGGGTGACCTTGGATACGCCACAATTTCTCAGCCTCGGAATAAAGCAAGAGTAAACTGCCTCTGAACAAATCTTGCCAAGAAAACCTCATGGTGAGATCATCTTAGGGTCACTATAAATCAGAAACAACTTGGAAGGTCCACAACAATAGTAATGACGTTTAAATTTTAAATTTACTTTAAAATTAAATCATGTATGTCGTGTAGGGAACTGGCTGATAAATGCATTAGATAAACAGATGCCCTTGCTACTGATCCAACAGACTTTCTTAATTGAAATTGATTCTCGTTTCTTTTGTTATCTTTCCGTCACCCTTGTTATGACAGTCCGACGACCAAATGAAAAGAGAAGTGGACTGGTGTATAGAACAGCTGGAGCTTGGCCTGAAGACTCAGAAATCAACTTCGAAGCAGAGTAAGTCAGACCTGTGGGAAAGATTGGGGTGAAGGGAATGCAAATCTACAGTGCTATATAAATAAAGAATAATAATAATAATAATAATAATAATAAAAAATAATAATAATAATGAGCTGGAGAATATGTGGAGGTGCTTTTACTGGCACGTGGCTTGTCAGGTAACTGCAAGGAATCTGAGGTAGTATTCCATAATCAAAGCAACATTTTCACAATTCCTGGTGCATTGAATATGAAGAAAAAAGGAGCAGAGGCCGCTGTTTCACATACAAGAGAAGCTCTCTAGATGTTGTGGACTACTAGTCCCATCATCCATGATCCTTGCCCATCTTTTCTGAGTCTAATGGGAGAATTTCTCACAGGAATGATGGCATCCGTTTTTAAAAAGACATTTCTTAAAATGATTTATATCTCTCAGAGCAAGAACACTCAGGAAACATACCACTGTGCATTTGCCTTCCACACTTTTCTTTCAGTTGATGCCCTCCTCTTGCTAAAGTGGAGGGAATTCTTGGAATATGAGGTACTTTATAGCCTTAAAATAAAGCACTGAATAGTCATAAAACTGATTGACCTGTGGAAAATGGGGTGGGAGTGTTTCATAATGGAAATAATAAAATATTCTGGAAGAGGTCTTGTATAGCTACAACCCTGAACAGGACTACTCCACGTTGTAAGAAAAGATGGACAAATGTAGCCCTCTAGCTGTTTTTGGCTTGTATGTATGTACCTTACGTATCATAGGAATATACATATATGAGATTTATTAATCTCACTTCTTGTAATAATGACAATAACATCCTTTACCTTGTTTTAGTGGGTGAGGCATTCCGGGCCATCAAGATTCTCCGCAGCGAAAAGGCAGTGCTGGCAAAGAAACGACAACTTATGCGAACAATGTTTGGTGATTATAGAGCAAAAATGGCAGAGGAAAGACGGAAGCAGCTGAAGCTCATGCAAGCAGGTAGGGAACCCAGGCTTGTTTCCTAGGTTCTCATAAATATTTGAATACAGAGTTAAGGCACTGCAGTAGGGCAATGTAACTGTCATCTAGCAGCAGTTGTGTTGGCATCTGTGTTTTCCTCTTCTAGCCTCAGCAGTAGTTGAGAATACTTTGTAGACTGCTTTGTGATTGTGTGTATGCTGCTCATAAGTATTTGGTGTTGCTCCATTTAAACATTTGGAAGTTATTTCAAGCAGATAGCTGTGTAGTTTAGTCCTGCAACCAAGCGTTGGAAGTGTGGAATGCTACTTCATTCTGTCCACTGTCACAACCCATTCCAGTTTTCCCTCCTTTTTTCTCCCAATGGTCAGCATGGAGCAAACTGTCCACCCAAAATAATTCAGCATGTTATACACACTGCCATGCATCACGCACCATTAATTTGCACCGTTAAGCCTAATTGATCAGGAGCCAGAAGAATTCTGAACTAAAGCCAGGGACATTGTCAGGGAGGAAAGCAGAAAGATACTGTCTGTAGCCAAAAAGAAAGATAAGCCTCAGTGGATGACAGATTGACAGATGAAACTCTACAAGCACTCAAGGACAGAAGAGAAGCAAAAATAAAAGGTGACAAAAATAGAACCAGAACCACTGAATGTAAATGTTCAACAGCAGAAGGGGAGGTAGCAGTTGACCATCTTGAGATGTAGAATGTGATTGCATCTTCACCTTTTCACACAGACTGTTTCTATCCCTTCTTCCCTCTAAGCCTCAAAAGCAGCTCATATTGCAGAAGTGACCGAAGATGCCCATAGGAACAGAAGTCGAGTTTTCTGGAAGTCTGCAGAAAGGATGAGAAGAGACAAGAGTCCTAGAGATTCCTTTCTCCACCCTCCCACCTCCTCTGCTCTTGCTGGCACAGCTAACCCATGTTCTTTCAGGTTTACATCTTCTCAAGAACAATTCTGCTTTAATTTTTTCTAAGAAACATTTCAAAAACATGTAGAACGATCTGGTGTGAGTGCTGAAAACTGCCAAAAGGGTTTTTTTTTGGGGGGGGGGGGGAGCTTTATTGCCAAATAGCCACTAAAACATGGCTGAATAAAGCAAAACTCCTGACACGGTGCTTTCAAAGGACAAAATGAGAGTATGGGAATGTGATGTGTTGCTCTTTTCAAGTAGAGTTAGGTGCCTTTTGTTCCCTTGTAAAAATTAACATGGAAATCTCTTAAGAGATAATTCAGAGTTTGGGAAAAGAAAAATGAGGAGTAGCAAAAATATATATTTTCTTAATGGATCTGTATTTTAAAATGACGTAGCATCTGTGCAGTTAAAATTATATTATGTCTTATTAATTGAAGCCTGTGTTCTTTAGACTCCTGTTGTATCCAGTCAGCCCTTTGTATTATTGGATTCAACTATCCACAGCTTGAAAATACTCAAAAATAATATAAATTCCAAAAGCTATTTTATCTAAGGGAAACCATTTGACTGTGCCACTTTTCTTATCGGGACTTGAACATCCATGGATTTTGCTATCCACCGGGGTATTGGAACTAAACCCCAGCAGATACCAAAGGCCCACTGTGTATATAAAACAGATGCATAGTTTGTCAATTGACGATATGAGACAGTAACCTGGCCTGTTCTTTTGCTTTGAAAACACCTTAATCCGCAGAAATCAGCACAGGGAAGCAGATCGCTAAGTGCAGGGCAATGGTTTGGGTCTTGGGCTGGGACTTCAGAGGTGGCTGGCCTTCAGCCAGTCACTCTCTCTCAGCCTGGCATACATCTAAGGGTTTTGAGAATAAAGGGAAGGAAAAGGAAATGTGTACTACTTTGCACTCTTTGCTGGATATGAATGTTAACTAAATAATAATAATAATAATAATAGTCATTTCTAATTCAAGTACTGCCAGCTTGTTATGATAATTTGTGTACAACAAGCTGATGATACTCTACCTCACATACAAACAGTTCACTGTGGCAAAGCCCTGAACTTTTACAGCTGTTTGGCCCTGAACAAAACTGTTGCCTAATAAAGTTCCCACAGTTTGTGGGGCATGTATATGCATATGTATTTGGGCCTTTGCTCCACTGAACCTAATAGAACTTCAAATCAAGCCAGTGCCTTGTCTAGGGCTGTAATGCAAAACACACTTGCTCCGTAGTAAATCCCACTGAACTCTGGTTCTTATTTCTAAATGAACATGCTTAGGATAATGCTGATTTTTTTTAAGATGGATTTTGGGGAGGTGCATTTGGTAGAGCGGAGTGAGATGAATGTCATAGTTACATAGCAGTACTTTTAGCAACAGTGAGATATGCAAGCTTTGGCAAGCGGCGTTTATCTCCCTGCAATGAAAAGCTTCATCTGTCGATGGAGTTTCTGTTAAGCAAGTTGTCAGTTGACAACTGTCAGTTGAGCACTAGCTGCCATTGCCTCTCCTAAGTAACTGTTGAAAGAACGGTGGCTCCAGCCTGCTTTCAAGTCTGACTCTTGGTTAATACGTTAATTCTATATAGCAGTGCTCTGCTGTGCATAAGAACCCTAACATGCTGGATTTTTTACAATCATGCATGGAAAGATGCCGTACATATCAAATTGCTTCCAAGTGTGGTATGTGTTTCAAGATCTATCTGTTACAGGACTGAGAGTCCATAATAGACAGGAGAACTTTTTAAAAAGTTTTAAATGGTTTGGTTTATTGAGAAAATGAATATGAAACAAACAAGGTTTACAAATGAACGATCATTGCAAAACATTCGCACAATGTACTGTATATAATCAAGCCTCCAAAGTTAATATCTGCCTTGTCTAAATATACATCCATGAGTGATTGGGGCTTGTTTTCTTGGGTCTGTTGATTGATTCACGTGACAAGTAAAAGGGAACCAAGTTTCTGTAACATTATCCATGTCTGTGTCTTCATTCAGTTCCTTGACATTTTGTGTTGTTTTTTTCTGATAGAGCCAAGTCTCATATTTTTGCATACTATGATGTGATGTTCAGTTTTTTTCCTGATTGCCAGTGCCATGCTATCAACAGTCTAGCAGCTAAAGGTAAAAGTGGGATTAGATCCTTATGTGATAACTGAACATTAGAAACAGATAAAATGTTCAATAGTGCTATGCCTGGGATGAATTGAACCTGTTGGCTGGTAATGTTACATACTTCTTGAAAGACTTCCTTCCAGAAAGTTGAAACAACTATGCAGTCCCACCACATTTGCGTGTAACTTCCCAATAAGTCATACTTCCAGCATTGTTTATGTCTTCACTGATGGAGAGAAGTTTGTATGTTGTCTCTTTGGAATGGATTTAAAAGGTTTTGATTTCCCTTACTCTATAACAGGAGACCTTCACTGTTAAGAGGGACAAGAAACAAGACATTTTAGGCAGCTGGAACTGATCAACCAGCATAAACCAGCAAGTTGAAGAGGCAGGTACTTGAATGTAGTCTGTCCCTCTTTTAGCACTGGCATGCTCAGCTGTAACAAAAAACTTTTGGCAGAGACTATGAAGTACATTCCAACTTTGTTTAAACCTTGGCTAGGAGATACAGGGAGAATTCAGGAGCAACAGCCAAGCCTTCTCCATTCACTTTTTGGCTTGTTAGTTCCATAGTAGGCCTTTGGTCCAACTCCTGCAAAAGGATCAGACAGTTGCACCTACAGTCCCTCTTCCAGGATTGGTTAAAGATGGGGGCGGACTGCTGAATTTCAATTGGTCCGTTGTTTCTTAACATATATAGAATAGCCAGGTGGGTAGGGATGAAAGGAGGGGCGCATGTATGTAACAGAGTTTAGAAAAGATATCTTGACTGAAATAGGACAAGTACAGCTTCTAAGGCAGACCCAGCTATCAAGATCATCAGACATCCATCCAGACTTTGAAATAACCAAGAAAGAGAAATTCAGCCTGATCGTCTTTGTAATTATTGGCTTTGTTTGCAAACTGGGGGAAATAACCTACGATTTTGACAAATAATATTTAAAAAAGCAAGCACTTAATGGAGGTCCTCTTTGATTTAAAGGCAGCCTTAACTGAATGAAGATATTCCACTTGGTACCACATTTAACAATTAGGTACAATTTGAGCTCAGCTGAAGTACATATTGCATTGGATTTTAACTCTTTAGTAAAACCTTAATATCAAATGTGAAAATATTTTAAAGACTGTAATATCTGAAACACTGAATGATTCAAAATACAATTCTTGAGTTTTACTAACATCTCAGCAACAAGTATCTGAAATATGAGCTGGAATATTAGTAGCAGTCAAGCAGACGTTTAGTTTTACTTTATGGTCAGACGCCTTGAGCACTATTTTTAGTTGAAAGGTGGGATATAAATGTAATAAATAAGCAACAGAAAGAAGACTCGGTGAATGAGAATATGGAATCCTGAACGCTTTATCAACTCTGTCAGAAAACCACTGTTTGGAAACAAAAAAGGAATTAATTTGTAGTATTTTCTCTATGCTCAAAGGACAGTTTGCATTATGCAACTGAATGACATTTTATGTGGACAGCATCTTTCCCTAGTTTTAACTTAAGTGTTTGAAAATATTACTTGCTGAGTTGGACTGATTTTCTCATCTCATTATTCCTGTATTCTGGACATTGTAACTTGTATAGTGTGGAGAACCTAAAACGCCTGCTGCACCCAGCTTTGGTTTACTGTGGCAGTACCTAAAACTGCTCGCCTTTTGTGCTAACCGAGAACGTTGGAATGGAGGAAGTGTGGGTTGTCTACTTGTGCCTGGCCTTGCTTGTTGTCGTCTTTGTGTTGATGAAACAGAAGCCAGTTGATGAAATCAGAAAGGAAAAAGAGAAAGATACTGGAAGTACCACAGCTTCAAGCAGCTACTCTGCTAGCAGTGTGGGCAAACATCTGGAATGCACAGAGGAAGAGCTGGAGGCATCCCTACAGCGACTAACCAATATCTTGTTTACTACGGATGCACGCAAGAGGGAATCTCATGGTGAGCACAGAACTCAGGTGAGCCAGAGCAGTTTTCAGGTACTTTACTAGAGGGGTGGGCAGGCTTTGTTCCTTCCAGATCTGTCTGAAGGACCACCAGTCTATACCAACTTGCCTCTTGAGTCCCACGTTTGGCCAGAGGGGTTCAGCTCACATCCATGGATATAATATCTGTTAAGTTAGTGGATGCAAGAGAGAAAGCTTTCTCTACTGCTCCATCATTTTTGGAACTCCCTTCACTAGGATATATCCATGGTTTGCTCACTGACTGTTTTCATACAAGCCTTAATGATCTGTTTGTCCAAGGTATATTGTCCACATGGGTGGCTGAGATGGTGGCATCTTTGCTTTCTGATGGATTAATCTACACAAATGTTGTTCCGTGCACAAACGTATTAAGAGTATGGAGTATAAAACTGCCTCCAGGCTATTTGTATAAGGTTTATATAAAACATAAAATTACTTTCATGTTTCGAGTTGGGTCCCATCCCCAAGATATCTCATTTTGTATATGCAAATATTCCAAAATTGGGGGGGGGGTGGAATCTAAAACTTTTCGGGTCCCAAGCATTTCACGTAAGGGAGACTCAACCTGTACGAAGTGGAAACAAGGCTGGTGGTTGAATTTTATTTCAGCACTGGTGATGGGACTATGCCCTTCATGTACCAAGAAGCAGTAGGACAGTTAAGGGGTGGCTGTGTGGCACACAGAGCTCTGTCTTGAAACAAAGAAACAAAAATGGCTGGGATTTTAGGAAGAATATATAGGGGATTGCCATTGCTGCCACTGAGTGGGATCCCTCATTCTGCCTAATAGCAGCAACAGCCTGACCTCATGAGCCACATATCTGGAATAATTTGCATACCAATAAACCAATTTACATATGTATTAAGATCAATAATTCTAATGCAGAAGTCTAAAACTGTTGCCCAGCAGAAGGACTTGGTGAAAAATAAACGAATGGACACTCATTTTACAGATGAGGAGCACTTAAGACTCAGAGAAAGGAATCACTAGAAGATGAGCCAATTTGGTAATTTCCATTATAATTCCTATAGTTAAACTGTTTGGAATCAGAAGCACTTACCTGTGTACTACAGATCACTCAGTGATCTACTAGTAGGTCTTAACCAAGTGTCTGTCTACCCATCCTGTATGAGACCTTCAAAAATATTTCAGACTCAGCACGTCCTGGCACTGTTTTGGCTGTATCATTCTGGCCTTCCTGAAAAGGATATGTAAGTTAAGGTGTTTGTGGAATGAACATCCTTAGTATCTGTTTCAGCATGACATGGTAATTCAACCAGTAGCCATTTGGGGGGCATGGCAAAGGAATCATGAGATCAGTTAGCAAATGCATTACTTGGTAAAATTGGTTTAATTCTCCACTTTAATCTTCATAGCTAAGGGACTACACTACATTTATGTATACACAGCTGCTTGAATGGATGAAAAAGAAAGCAAGAATTATGAGGATTCACTTACATTGCTCTTAATGTAGGACTTGGCAGGGTGGATGAAACCATATTTCTCAACAATATTTCATGTATTGCACAAGTAATGGGCACGGTTCCAAAATTCACAGGTCAAATCAAGTGGGATGCAAATTGAAGTTCCAGAAAATGTGGTTCCAGAGGAAGAAGTAATATGGGGAAAAAATAGCAATAGGAATCTGCAACATAAAAAAAAACACAGTTCAACATTTTTCAGCAGACCTTTTATTGAAAATCAACAATATGCCCATGCAAAATGTAACAACAAAGTCAGGTAAGCCTTACATAATTAAAAACATTTTGAACCTTCTAGAGACCACCTAAACACTTCTTCCAAAAGGGATGATTTTTCTTTCTTTTACCAGTATCCATTTTTGTATGATTTTCATTTTGGTGGCCTGATATATACATTTACATTTCTTTAACATGATGGGGGTACCTCATGAGGCAGGCCTATCTGCTTTCCCCCCCTTTCTCTCTGTTTTACCCCCCTTTCTCTCTGTTTTACCGTTCACTCCTGCTAAGTTAGGGATTTTGGAGGCAGCAACTGTCCACTTTACTTGGTGTTGGCAGGCACCCATAACTGTGGCGGGATTAACTAGACTAGAATCCTGTTTTCCAGTTCAAACTTTTATTGCAAGTGTTTACTGCAGACATGCTGCTGCAACCTGACACTGAAAGTCTGTGTCCAACTCTCATAAACCATCCTCCAAATGCTGCTAAAACATCCAGCTAGACCAGAGGACAAGGAGGAAAAGAAGACACGCAAGGGGGAAGGTAGTTCTCACATTCCATGTTCCTACGATATTTGTTGTGCAGCTTCACACTTTCCTTTCACTTCTGAGCAAGTCAACAGCTGAACGTCCTTTTGGCTTAAACCCAGTTACATCATTAGCCATAGTGCTACTCACAGTTGTCCTCTGCTATACCCCAGTAGCTTGTACTGTAGAGTGTTTTCCAATCTGGGAGTGTCACCTTCTGGCACTATCTCTCTTCAAAAGGGTTTTACCATGCTTCCTCCTGTGCAGTATTAGCAAGTATTAGCTATGTTGCCACTGACATTTTCTCGGAGAGATCCTATGCCACTGTCACCCTTACTGCTCCTGCTGCTTGGTAGCTGTTTGACATTTTTAATCTGGCTCCCCTGCAAACGCCTATCTGACGGAGTTGTCTGCTGCAGCCTTTCTGCTCCCATTCCTGAAACAAAAGTGGTATCATTGTGGCCATCCTTATAGGGATTTTAAAAAATATTCCCAATCCAATGTAGGAGAAGTACTTTGAACCATGGTATCCATTGCCAATGTCTTCGTTTTAGAACGTATTTAACAAATCCAAAACACCTAAGTGGCATGGCTTTCAAACTGAGGCTATTTATTTTTTAGCAAATGCTGTATTTCTTGTCCAGTCTGACCCGGCAAATATTTTTCCTATTTCTGCTTGGATGGGTGGAGTTCTGTGGACATCCTCCAACTTTCTGTTAGAATATCTGTGTTGCTGGCTTGTTCCTGTTTGTTTCCCAGCAATTCCTACGACGTTTTTCCGTAACCATTACTTAATTTTGCATGATGATACATTCTTTCAGAGGCAAGACAAATTAGGTTGATGCTTACAAAGACTGGAATTTGTCTGGGAGATTCTGGGAGTTTAAGTTTTAAAAAAGTTTTTAATATAATTAAGTGTTTTTATTTGTTTTATAACAACAATACAAAACAAACTATTAATATGTCAGGAAGGTCTTCCTAATGTTGAGGTGGAACCTCTTTTCCTGTAGTTTGATTTCACTGCTCCCTGTCCTAGTCTCTGGAGCAGCAGAAAACAAGTTTGCTCCATCCTCAATATGTCACCCCTTCAAATATTCAAAGAGGGCTATCATATCATCTCTTAACCATCTCTTCTCCAGGCTAAACATCCCCAGCTCTCTAAGTTGTTACTCATAAGGCATGGTTTCCAGACCTTTTACCATTTTGGTCTCCTCCTCTGGACATGCTCCAGCTTGTCAACATCCCTTTTGAATTGTGGTGCCCAGAACTGGACAAATATTCCAGGTTAGGCCTGACCAAAAAGCAGAATAGAGTGATAATATTACTTCTCTCCATCTAGACACTGTACTATTGATACAGCCTAGAATCATATTGGCTTTTTAGCTGCTGCATCACACTGTTAAGTTCAACTTGTGGTCTGTATCTTAGTACAAAACTTCTTTGTTACATCAAGTCCAATACATTTGGAAAAGAAGTCCCTTCTTCTCTTTACATTTACAGAAAATATTTGAAGAAACTTTTCACACTCTAGAAATCTTACCAGGTGTTAAATATCAACACAGATAAACAACATTCCCTCTGCATCTCTCTGTTAACTTCCTTTCCGGTCGAATTTTAGCTGGTAACTATTTGATATAATCCAAATGAGTAATTAATTTCTCAGGACTTCTCTGTTTACTATCAATCTTGCTTGTTTTATGAGTATTGTTTTAAAAAGTTATTGGGTTACTAAAATAAAGTTACTCTAGAGTACTATTTAATTTTGTAAAGCAGATAGCAGTTCAAAACATCAGTGAAGGCTTTTTCTACTCACAGTATATATATTTTTTTTTTCAGTAGAAGTTAAAACAGCCAAGTATAATTTATGCTCCTATGCTGGCAGGTTTCCTTAGTAGATCACAATGTTGATGGTTAATTTAAGTATGTTGAAAGTGCAGTATTTGTTACCTATGGAAGCTGTGACATAGTGATGAGTGATGGTCTCCTCTGTCCCGCTGCTTCATCCATTGCAACTACTGGCGTTGTCCTGGATATTCTGTGATAATCCTGATTTTGAAGTGAAACAACAGTATCATTGATATAAGAATTAAAAAGAAAAGGTGATAAGATGCAATGTCAGTGAGCCCCTTTGTGTGTAGGAATCATATTTGTCAAAGCAAAACTTGCACCTGTTCTAACCTTCAAAGATGTTTCTGTGTAAAGTGCTTTCATAAGTGATAACGGTCTCCGGTCTATATTTGTCTTTGACAGCTTTTCCCAAATACGATGGCTGTTCATACAGTTGGCCCTCCATATCCACAGATTCTTTACCCATAGTTTCAAGCATCCATGACTTTGAAATATTAAGATTATATATATATGTGTTTGCGTGCGTGTGTTTGTGTGTGTGTATATACATACACACACACACATTCTGAAAAGCAAACCTTGATTTTTTTTTAATATAAGGAACACCATTTTATTATCCACTGTATTTAACGGGATTTGAATGTCCATGTATTTTTATATACATGGAGCCAAGCCCCAGCAGATACTAAGGGCCCACTGTAGTATCAAAGGCTGAACTTAAATTGATATAAACTGCAAAAAAACTGTCTGCCCTGTATGAAAAACTTGGGGGCTATTCATGAAGACCAAAAAGCCCAGGTTCCCCCCCAGCCTCAAGTGATCTAGTTCAGTTGACTCAGGCCAAAACTCCCAGGGCAGGATCAGGCCTGATCTTGCCTGTCCAGATACAGACCTGGAGACTCCGTCTTGACCCCAGGGTAAATAGTGTTTACCCTGGCGTAATTTACCCCTGGTTTACCACTGACCTTCTAGGACACTCCACAGCAAAACCGGGTTGTTCACACACAGCCATCCTTACCTTGCCGCGCTGACCTAATATTTAAAAAATGGATATTGGCAGGATCCCGGGAACTATAGACCAATCAGCTTGACTGAAATGTCAGCCAAAATTTATGCAAAGCACCTTTTGCATAAATTGGAAGTGTGGGCAGATGAAAATGGTATCTTAGCTGAAGAACAGGCTGGCTTTAGGAAAGGGTGAATGATGAATAATTGGTTTATATTACGTCACTTGATAGCTTGGAGCCTGAATAGACAGGATTGACATGGGAATGGGTGTCTGAACACCCACCTGTCCCTGCGCAGACCCAGGGACCAAGCCAGGTGAGCAATGGGGCCAGAACAACATGGGCTCAGCCTTTGCTTTTTTGGCCTGTCTGCTCAGACCGCAAGTTTTCAAGTGGGGAAGGGGTTGCAGAGGCATGTAGTTGTCTTGCAGAGGAGATTTCAGCAAGTGTTACCTGTCATGCATGGGATGCCTACTGAAATTCCCTCTTCTCCATAAGTACGTTGTCCTCTTTTGCATGTGGCCACCTTGTCTAGGAAAGAGACCCTGTCAATTTTCCTTTTCTATATATCTGTGCAATTTGTCATGCTTACATTCTCCTGCAGCGATTGTTGTGGCCGTAATTGATAGGTTTTCTTTTGGATTATGGAGAAGAGCTCCATAATTTCCCATTTTGCCTGGGAGATCTCTTCTTAAACAGTCCAAAGTGGGAGAGTGAAAGGAGCTCGTCATTCTGTGCACTATTGAATTTCAGTTGACCTTATTCAGGAATGTTGGACTATCGTGTTCCGTCCAAATACGATATTTGACGGACACGCCATGAATGCTTTTGGAAGCCATGGATCAAAATAGGTCACGCTGATGTCATTGCTATGTGTTTGGCATCTCTGGCACTTCTGGAAGAAATCATTTACCATCTGTCTGTATTTTTCTTTTCAGTATCACCCAGAAGTATGATATTTGCTCCAGCAAAGTGGGCTTATAGTGATGACGCAGTAGGTTTTGATCAGATATCACACTAAGCCGTGCTAAGTAAACTTAACTCTGGTGTGGTCTAATGCAAGAATTTATAAATCAATGATTTGCAATTGTTCAGCAGATTAATTGATGTAACCCGCTCCGATTGGATACAGAGGACCGGGCTATAAATAAAATATTATTATTATTATTATTATTATTATTATTATAGAAACAAATTATTGCTATGAGAGGGTTTACGAGCCCTGATTGGCACCGACAGCGTTTTGGCACAATGTCTGGACTGGCAAACTCTGCCACTCACCCTCTCTGTGTAGTTATTACTCCCTTTCCAAAGGCCACTGTGCCATTAGTTCAGAGTGACGATATAAAACCGAGTTTTGAGGGGACAGAAAACAAGAACACTATGAAGTCACTTTGTCCATGGTATGTTTTGAAGTTAAACCACGGCTAGAGCAAACCATGATTTTGTCTGAGCCACTGAAAATCAACCATCTTTGACAGTAAGCACAGGAACGGTTTAAGCATGGCAGAATTTATCTCTGGATCCTGTGCTGAGACTATGGACTTTATTACATGGGGAAAATCGGAGGTTTCAACAGTGATTAAACCATGTGAAATCACGCAATCACAATTAAATTTTCACACAACATTGTGATTAAAGAGCCATTATCCCGGGAATAAAGAGGCAATAAATAGCAACAAATCATTAATGGGGAAATCCTGTGAATGATTTGTTGCTGTTTATTGTGTGTTTATTGCTTGTTTATTCTCGGGGTAATGGCTTATTAATTGTGATGTGTGTCAAAATGTCAATCACGATTGTGCGATTTTCACAGGATAATCACTGTTTAAACCCCCGCTTTTCCCCATGTGATAAAGTCCAAAGGAAGAATATAAAAAGAAAATAAAAGAAAGTAAAATTGTACCTTCTTAAAATATGGCTTATATTGGGAGGGAAAGTCATCTCTGTGTTGGCAATGGATTTGAGGAACAAAGCTTGCTTGAGTTATTTTGAGTCAGTTTGCCATTTCTGAAACTCAAAGATGCTATTGTCAACAGAGCCAAAGATAAGATTAAGACCCATAAAAAGTCTCCAGTTAATATATTATCTCTCTTCTCTCTCTCTCTCTTTTTTTTTAGGACAAAGCTTCTCGCTCTGCCACTCATGACCATCTTGTGGATGAGATTGGTGAGTTAAATGCTGATTGATAGCACTGTTTTCCTACCCTGTTAAGTAATTTCATTCATTTGTGTATCTCCATGCTCATTTCTCATACTCCTCTAATAGCTATTTGGGAACAAGACCAGATGTTGGATTGGGTCTGTAAAGGCCTAAAGAGCACTAGTCTTTATCTAATACAAAACATTCCCTAAAACCCATGATAACTATTAAGATCCACCAAAGAGCGCCATTGTAACAGTGTCTTGTGGAAACCATGATCAGGTGGCTGGAATCCAGATAACTTTCTCAAAGAGATTCTTTCATTGGAGGTTTGCCCAAGATGGATCCTATTGCACAGATGGAGTCAAAACAATGTTATTGGAGTACAACAGCAACTGGTGGCCAGACACAAACACACACACACACATGGTATTTTGTGAAGATCTGTCGTCCGATCTGGGTGACATTATAGAAAAGGCCTTGTCTTTTACACCCACACACTGAACATCTAATGGTAGCACAGGATTTTTGACATCTGACAATTGAAGATTATGTCCTTTATTTATTTATTGTCATAAAATTTGCATGGCACTTTACAGACATCATCAATTCAACATTAAAACCTGTCAGTGGTACAAAGCCTAAAAATCATAAAGTATAAAACAATACAATAATTAAGCAAATTATACAATTAAAATACAAAACTGTAAAAACAGGTAATGCTGGTACATATGACAAATCTAAGTTGCAAACCAATATTAGAATTGAGTTCCATATTAGAATTAGGTCCTTAAGCATAACCATTGGGAGAGGATGTTCTTCTGTGGTTCTTTCAACACCACAAAGAACAACACTTCGTGGGCCATTGCTGCTTATTTCTGCTGCAAAAAGATCTCCTGGCCCTTTCCAAACAATCACTGCAATTCAATGCAGAGTAAAATACATTTTAAAATCCACTGATTTCAATGCTGATGTAAGACAGTGCATACCACAATTCACAGTCAGCAACTTTTTGTTCTGCTTCAGCTCATTATGTCCTCATGGGTCATTTAAGCAATGTACATTTCAATTTTAAAGTATTATAAATGATCTTTCCAACAACTACTTGTTATATAAATCTAGGCTGTCCCTATAGTGCAGGTGTGGGCAAGCAGATCTAAATGTCATTTTTATACTCTTATGCTGTCAGGACTTTCCAAGCTGCTAAGGGCTGGGATTTAAACGTTGTGCACTTTAAATTTTAAGGTTTGTAATCTTAACCTGTTACATTTTAATTCATAACTTTTTTAACTTTTTAACTCTTTAATTGTCTTTTTAATTTTATATTTACACTTTTTACATTTTGCATTGTTTTTAAATTGTATTGCTTCTGAATTTGCTGTTACCCGCTTTGAGTCCCTATGTTGGGAAAAAGGCAGGATATAAGCAAATATGATGATGGTGATGATGCTACCTTGGACCCCAGCAAGCTTGTTGGAAAGATATGGCTTAAAAATGGCAAACAACTTCTACAGAATACATGGAGACATGTGTGAATAAGCAACATCAGAGTGTAGTCAAGGGTAGACCTCTAACCCCTCCTGTCTTCTCCCCACTGTTGAGTTAGATGAGTGAAAAATAGTTTTGCACTTTAAACTCAGTTTGCATCAACTAAAGTAAGCTAAGGAGAAATTGAGGGAGGAAAGAGAAAATGGGACGTTTTAAAAGCAATTGGGAAAATGAGATCAGAAAGCATCAATCAGGATTTTCCCTGCCAAACCGGGACAGTTGGGCATCTCTGGGTTTTTTTGCTTGCTTTAGTATTTTTGCTTTTTCCTCCACATATTTACAGTCAGAACTTGAAGAAAAAGAAATACTTCTTTGACTGTGATTCTCAGAATCTCACATATGCAGACAGGGGAATTCCAATGTTTGTAGTGCAAAACCATACTTTTTCAGAGCTCTGATTGCCGAAGTGTGTGTTTTTTTTATTATTATTATTATTATTATTATTATTATTATTTATATAGCGCTGTACGTTTACATAGTGCTGTACATACAATCTTATAGTTAGACAGATCCCTGCCCTCAGGCTTACAGTCTAAAAAGTGGTTTGTGTGTGTGTGTGTGTTATGCAGTATTAGAATTTATTATATTTTTCACTAAAAGAACAGACACTGTTGTGTACTCGTGTTTACAGAAAAGAGTAAAATTAAATTAAGCAGGACAGCAACAAGAATGTTGGCACAGACCTACCCTTAGGACCAAGGGATACTTTTATCCCAATATAACATGTTTTATTCAAATTTCAGACATCCGAATGCACATCTGCATTACACTCTTCATGCATCCTTCCCTGAAGTGCCTGGTTGCATCATTTTATGAGATGGAACATCCTCCTTTGGAGTTATTGTGTAATTGTATAATAAAACTAAATGAAAACCGTTGCTGTATATGTAAAATACTTTAAATCAACACATAAAACGCACTTGTATGTCTTCAGAAATGCATGCGTTATTAAAGAACTAACATTTGTCGTAGTACACCGCTGCACTACAGATGGTTATAGATGGCTGTTAATGTGTGTTTGTGTTTTCCTATGTATTCTGTAGAACAAGCTGTTCAAGAAGCTGTTGACACAGATGTGTATATGAGAAAACCAACGCACCAGCCTGCACCCAGGAGGCGTCGTGAAGAAGGCCAATGGTAAAGACAAAAGTTCCAGGAAGCAAATGGACCATAAGAAGGATCTTGCTAGAAATATCCAGGGTTTCTGCAAGTGATTTTAATCTGGTAGCTGGTTTACAACGCTGGCCTCTGGTTTGCAGGCTTCTAAAAGAGGCAGGAAAAATTGCTGACAGGATCATCAGATTTCCAGAGAGCTACTGTTTCAACCCTCCAAGTATACACCCTAGTTTTAGCCATGTCCAGTTGAATATTTGGCCCTGTGCCTCTGTTTTCCTTTGAAATTCAACAGGCTTAATAGAGTTTATCTGCACTCTCCTCTAGCTCAGAGGTAGGCATGAGGAACCTTTGGCCTCATGGGGTAGACTTCAATTTCCGTCTTTCCAACCCAGCAATATCAACGGTGAGGAATGATGGCAACTGTAATTCAACCACATCTGCAGAGCTACATGTTCCCTCACCTCCCTTTAGCTGGACGCTGCTACCTTCCTAAACTAAACTAGGAATTCTCTCTGTTACCAGGCACATACCGGGGCATGTGGACCTTGCCCTGGTCTTACGGAGGTGTTTTGGTGTTACTATAGATTTACCTGGGCATCTGGGATAGACAAATATAGCTGAATCAGTGTGGTATAGTGCTTTGAGCATTGGACTGGGACACTGGGAGACCCGGGTTCAAATCCTGGCTCAGCCATTTAAATCCAGTGAGTGACATAGTTTTTTGTGGGTTTTTTGGGCTACGTGCTCATGTTTTGGAAGAATTTATTCCTAATGTTTCGCCAGCATCTGTGGCTGGCATCCTCAGAGAATGGTGGCATGGAAATGAATGGTGTCTGTGTAACCCTTGGTTGAAAGGAAGCGATTTACATGTTAATCTCTGTGTTTTTTCTTTTATCCTTTGCAGGGCTCAAATGACTGATCAACTCTAGGCAGGACACATGGTGAGTATGTCCTCCTAGCTTTCTTTTGGTGACGGGATGGAGATAGGACAGGCTGTATGTTGGAGTTTTGCTAAGGATAAATAGTAAATGTTTATGCCTTCACTTTCCCCTAATTTTTTTTAAATAGTTCCTTTCTGTTTTTACAGGTACAGGCTTTTAAACCCTGTCCCAACTGGGCCCACAGCAACAGGTTTCCCTGGAACTGCTCCAAACCTAGACGATTTTGCTTTGTGAGTCTCTGTTGCTATCACAGAATCACCGGAAAAATGTGGGGAAGTCCTTAAAAGATTCTGCCAAATCTGCTTTGTATTTGGCTTGGTCACTTTCCTCTTCCTTTCCTGGACCCTGACACTGAACAGTTGTGCTTTGTAACTGTTTTGCAGGAGCTGGGTCGATTCTCTGCTTTCCCCGCAAGTGACTTCTTGAAATCCTTTCAGCAGCATTTCCTTCCTGAAGTGATTAAAAAACCTGTAGCAAGCAAACAGTTGTGTTTGATTCACTCTCTTCTTGGGCCAATCCAAGAAACGTAGCAAGAGATGCCAACTGGCAAAATGGTTTGGAGCCATTCCTGCAGCAAAGTTTCAAAGTCTTTGAATTCAAGTAATTTGTATGAGTAGGAAGGGGTTGTGGGATGGAGGTAAAGAGACACACAAAGAACTTCTCATTATGCCTATGATCACTTGATATACATTGTCACAATATATGTTGGTGGTGGTGGTGGTGGTCATTATTAATTTTATTAATATCATTATTATATTTATATCCTGCATTTCTCTTGAAATTGGGACTAAAGGCAAGATAACAATTTTAAAAGGAAAATAACAGCTAAAATATACAAAACATGAACATTAAAATAGAATCAAAGTATTTACAGTATCAAAATAATTCACACCTACAGATAAAATAATAAAATGCAATTTAAAATTTTAATGAGCTGTTAAAAATAGTTCAGTACACCATAGCCCCTTTTTAAAAATACTGTACAGTATATGTATTTTAAAAGTCTTTGGAAATAAAAAGGGCTCTGTCTGCCAGTGGAAACACAACAAGGGAGTTCCAGAGTCTACCAACTGTGTTTCCAATAGTAATTTGGGAGTGAGAGAAGGACCTCTCACTGGGGAGATGTGGTCTGCCAGATAGCCAGGGTCTGAGCCATATAGGGAGGATGAACAGGAGAAGAAAACTGGGCACTGTACTTCTGCTCTGGTTTATCTGCATATTAATCCCTGTGTTTGTTTAAATTGGGAGAAGATATGGTCCTCCAGATGATGTTGGGCTACACATCCCATATTCCCTCACAATTGGCTCAGTTCGCTGAGAATGGTGAGAGCTGCATTACAGCCGGCCCTCCATATCCACAGGTTCTTTATCTATGGATTCAACCATCCCTGAGTTGAAAATATTGGGGGGGAAATATTAATTCCAAAAAGCAAACCACAATTTTGTCATTTTATATAAGAGATAGCATATTACTTTGCCATTGTATTTAATGGGACTTGAGTATGTCTGGATTTTGGTATCCACAAGGGACAATAATCCTTTGCATACCATGCTAGCTGAGCACAGCGCCTTAAATACCAGAACCAGAAATTTTAAACGGACCCTGGCCCAAACTTGTAGCCAGTGTAGGGCTCTATGAGGATAAAAGATATGTGGATATTTAGGAAGATTTAAAACAACCCAGACAGGATCAGAATTCAAAACGATTTTAACAGATTAGAGAGCTGGGCCAAAACTAACAAAAATTAATTTCAACAAAGTAAGAACAACAACACAATTCAAGTGGTGGGCACCACAATTCAAGAAGGATATTAACAAGATAGAACATGTCCAGGGGAGGGTGACTAAAAAGGTAAAAGGCCTGGAAACCATAAAGCCCAGTGAGAAGCATTAGGTGATATGATAGCCATATTTCAAGGGATATCATATTAAAAATGGAGCAAACTTGTTTTCTGATGTTCCAGAGACTAGGATACTATTACCCAAAGAAAGGGGGGCTGGGTGGGGCATGAAATGTCAGTGTTACTTTAAATGTTGGGGAAATAAGCTTTGCAAAAGGCTGGTTAACCTTGGGGACCATTTGCACCTGTTTATACTGGTAATAACAGAGAACTCCCGGTTTATTTAGAAAAATGCAGAATGTAATCATGCACACAAGACAGCAATTCAAACCGACATGGCATTCAGCTAACTGAAATGGAAATATGGAAATATGGAAATGGGATGGCAGCTTTTGAGGAATTTCCAGGGGGGGGGGATGATTACTTGTCCAATGAGTAAAAAAAAAGCTGGAACAGCTCAGGCTGGGCGGTCTGAGGGCTACACAGAACATACACAGAGTGCAGGTATGTATGCCAGCTGTGTGCAAAGAGGCTACGTGTTGGAGCCATACTTATACCTAAAATATATCCCCAAGCGATGGGCTATCCTTTCCCTGGAATCGACAATGGGACGCTGGACTAGTTGAAGGCTTTAATTTTAATGTGGCAAAAACAGCTCTTGGATCAGGAGTTTCCCAGGATGGAGGAACAGGGAAGTTTGGCTGGAAACGCAACTGGAGGTAGACAGAGAAGTTGGCTTAATGGTTTGGGTGCAAGGAATTTCTTTGTTTAAAGTTGCAAGAGGACATGCTGATGACTTGGGAGAGGAAGGGAGAAGCACTTATTTCACCCATCTGGAATTGGTTTTCCCAATACTTGGATGTGCACATGCCTCAGGACACACTCCTTTCCCCCTGGAAACCTGACCTAGTGTTCCTGAAATCAGTCTCTCAAAAACATGCTATCTCCAGCTACGAAATATGAAAATATGGGGGCCTTAAAATACAGTTCAGAGTGTGCTAACAACATGGAGCGACGGATTCAAACTAGACGAGAAGAGATTCCACCTAAATAGTAGGAATAACTTCCTGATGGTAGGAGCTGCTCAACAATGAAATAAGCTGGAGTCTCCTTCGGAGGTTTTTAAACCAAGAGTGGAAGGTCATCTGCCGGGAGTGCTTTGATTGTGAGTTCCTGCATGGCAGAATGGGGTTGGACTGGATGGCCCTTGGGGTCCCTTCCAACTCTATGGTTCTCATACCTTACAATAACACGAGCCTTTCCAAAACAAGAAGGCCATAAATGACAAAAAAACCCTCGGTGGAACAGTAAAGTTCTTACCAGGCATCGAAAGGCTGGTAATTATAAAATGAACCTAAGCTGTTCTAGTCAAGGGAGTTTCACAACCAACCATGGCTACACCGAGTGTTTTGGTTTCAGGGTTTGGAACATCTCCTAAAATGGTCTGGGTTGCTCATCATGTACTCAGTTCCTGCCTCTTGCAAAATGTGTTTGAGTAGTCTTTTTCAAACAGAGTGGAATAGGAAACACAGGCATTTCTTCATGCAGCTTAAGGGGAAGTTGATCCTCCCAATAACTGGACATTGATGTCTTCTTCTAACAAGGCATCAAGAATATGAGCAATTGCCCAGACAGAGACAGGCAGGCTGGCTTACTGTATAGACTCATCTGTATGTCTAGAAATCTTAGTCAAAAAAGTGACTCAAGAAATCTGAATCGACTTATCCACTGGTCAACGTAAGTACTGTACTTTTTTACTCATTATATACACCTTGGTGAAAGGGAAGAGTGTAATCTGACCTGGAAGCATTGGAGTTTATCACACAGGAGGAATTTCAATTTCGAAAGAAGTGAAAGTGGGGCCGGTTTGGAAATGAGTGAATTCGCTAGTTCAGTGATTTTACGTGATTGCGTATTGACGCTGTATCGCGTTCATAATGACTTCCCATTGCTCAAAATTGCCCAAAATTGTGCGTGATAGTTTCTCATGGATTAACGTGAAACCCCACGATTGTGTTCAGGACTTCCCATTGCCTGAAAATGCACGTGGTGGTCTCTCGCGCAATAATGTGAAATCCCATTATTGCGTTCGGACTGCCATTGGATTATGCTTCCAATTTCTGTCGTCTGATAAACTCCATCGAGCCCCTTTTACATCCATCCAGCATTTAGTGTGAGCACAAAACAGTTATTCCTGCTGGGATTTTATAAGTTCTTTGGCATTGTTTTCCTTTGCTCCAGAGATCCTTTGTTGCATGCCTCTACATTTTATCCTCAGTTTATCCACGGGTCATATCAAAATCCATAATTCTGGCCCCAAAACCTGCCCTCGACGTATACATAAGGTCGACTTTCAGTCAAGTACAGTGGGCCTTCCCTGTCCACTTATTTTTTTATCCACGGATTCAAGCATCCACGGCTTGAAAATATTCCCCCAAATATATAAATTCCAATAAGTGAACCTGGATTTTGGCATTTTATATAAAAGACACGATTTTACAGTGCCACTGTATATAATAGGACTTGAGCATCCAGGGATTTTGTTATCCATGAGGATAACCATGGAACCAAAGCCGAGCGGATACCAAGGGCCCACTGTTTGTGTGTTTGTGTGTGTATTTATATGTATATGTGTGTGTATATATATATATGTGTGTGTGTGTGTGTGTGTGTGTATATGGTACTTCAGTATGAAATGGTATAGAAACGTAGCTGCTATTGCTATAATTCCACTTGCAGCCTATTGCTGGCATGGTGGGGGATGATGAAGTAATTCACCCAGAATCATAGGAGTTTATCACACAAATCGGGTAAAATCCAGTGCAGAAACAGGATTTTAAAATCTGGGTGTTGTTTGTCAGGTGCGTTGACGTGAAAGAGAAATAACACAAAAAAAATCTGAACGGAAAGCTCCTTTGTACTTTAGGAATTTAGCTCAAATTGGATGCACATTATTATTATTATTATTATTATTATTCAAAGGTAATAATAGTCAACATGTAGAGAGATCTTGTAGCCCCTTTGTGACTCACTGAAAGGAAAAAAATGGGCTTTTGTATACTTAAGTCTACTTTATCAGATACATATTATTATTATTATTATTATTATTTATTCAAAGGTAATAATAGTCTTTAAAAATCAATATTTGAAGAGATCTAGTGGCACCTTTGAGACTCAGTGAAAGAAAGAAGTTGACAGTATGAGCCTTTGTAGAGTTCAGTCTATGTCCTCAGATATATATTATTATTATTATTATTATTATTCAAAAGTAATAATAGTGCGTAAAATCAATATGTAAGAGATCTTGTAGCCCCTTTGGAGCATTCATAGACTTCAGTCTACTTCCTCAGATGCATATAATAATAATAATAATTATTATTATTATTATTATTAATTAAAAGGTAATAATATCATCAATCTTTATTGAATAAGTCTTCACATCATTTCACAAAAAAACCCCATAAAAGTACATTATTGTGAACTAAAATAATAATTTCAGTGAGTATCAAAGGGGCTACAAGGTCTCTTTCCATATTGATTTTACACACTATTAAAAAGGTAATAATAGTGTGTAAAATAAATATGGAAAGAGATCTTGTAGCCCCTTTGAGACTAATTGAAAGAAAGAAATGAGCTTTTTTTGGAGACTTCCTCAGATGCTTAAAGTGTTTTTTTAATCTTGTTGAGAACCGCCTTGGGTCCCTTTTTTGGGAGAAAGGCGGCATAAAAAAAACAACAACCCACAAATAAGCAAACAAATAAGAAATTAAGAATCAACAACGAAAAAAACAAAAACAAAAACCTCGAAGTTTCCCAAAAGATGGGAAGAAAAATCCTGTCAGCAAGGAAAGGGATGATGGTCTCTAGCCCTATATAAGTAAAATGGAAAGATGGCTCCTCAAGAAGTTTTGTTCTTATTAGTCCTATTTCTTTTCCCGCCCAGCCCTGAGGAAGCTCTTTAATTAAGTTATTTCGGGTTTCCCCGTTTCGTTTTCTTCAAAAAAAGGAAGGAAAAGATCCATCTACGTCTTTCTTCATCTCAACGTGAGGGAAATTTATTTGGTTTTTTATTTTATTTTATAAGAAAAGCCCTGGGACGACGAGTCTTTCTTTCATCTCTCTTTCTCTGAGGTAAAAATCCAACTTTCTTTCTTCTTCAGCCTCAGTTCTGAGGCGATTTCAAACCCACAAAACGGGTTTTATAAATTAATGTGTGTTTGTTAACATATCAAAAAAATGTGTTTTTCCGTTGTGCTTTTTGTGTTTTTTAACTGGAGAAAAATAACCCGCTTTTACTCTGTTTCTGGCTCAAGGCTATGGAATTCTGGGAGTTGTTGGAGTTCCACAACAAACTCCAACTCCCAGAATTCCATAGCCTTGTTGAGCCAGACTCAGCGCATCAGGGCTGTGGAATTCTGGGAACTGAACTGGACGACCATCTGTTGGGGATGCTTTGATTGGGAGTTCCTGCATGGCAGAATGGGGTTGGACTGGATGGCCCTTCTTGGGGTCTCCCACACTAGGGTCAATTCCAGATCCGTCCCACAATTATCCTTTTACCATCCTACAATTATTCCATTGCCAATAATGGGATAATTGTGGGATGGTTCTGGATTTGACCCTAGTGTGATAATCTGGATAATTGAAACTCTACTGTGTGTGTGTATATATATATATATATATACATCAGTTAGTCTCAAATGTCCAATTAGCTTTCCCCCTTCTCCTCTCCTTTTTTATGTCTCTTTGGAGTTTATCAGACAGGAGGAATTTATTTTTATTTCGAATGGAGCCAATTGGAGCCAATTCGAATTCATGTGAATTCGATAGTTTAGTGAATTTACGTGAATTCAAGTTACATTCGGAATGCCTTCAGAATGACTTCCCATTACCCGAAAATGACTGCCCATTGCCCGAAATTGCATGAGATGCTTTAATACGAAATACCGTAAAACCCATAATGGCATTTGGAAAATTGATATAGACGATGATGGATATAAATGTTGAAATTTCCAGTGTATCATTTTCCCTATCTTTTTTATTGTCTTAGGCGATTACCGTATTTATTTCATGCGTGGCTTTTTCTTTCACAGTACGTAGAATCCCATGCTCGAATTCTTCATCACACCTTTCCATTTTGGATTCAAGATTTCTGCACCTTCACTTGGTCCTGATAGAGAAATGCTATTATCAAACTGAGTTTCTGCCTACAGTCACACCCAAGGCTTTTTTTCTGTTTGGACCCTGCTTGGATCTTTCCAGAAAGTGGGACACAGTCTTCTGTTCTCAAGAGAGGTGTCAGCCTTTGTGGTCATGGGACCGAGCCTTTTAATCTTATCTCTGTTTATGTGCATCTGGCTATATGAGGTGGATTCCCAGAACCATGTTAAGATCCCAAAGGAGCAGAGGACGGTACACAGTCTCCTGATCAATGAGGTGAATGCAGATAGTCCAGGAGAGGACACCTTGGAGTACTTGGAGCTGTATCATACCAGTGGCCGACGGGCTCCTTTGGATGGCTACTCCTTGGTCTTGTACAATGGCAAAGGCAACGTGGCCTACAATGTCAAAAATCTCAGGGGCCTTTTCACCGATGACCAAGGCTTCTTTCTCGTGGGATCAGCTGCTGTTGTCCCAAGGCCAAAAGTAATCCTTCCTAAAAACACAATCCAGAATGGGCCGGATGCTATCGCTCTCTATTTTGGGAGATCAGACTTGTACGTTGGCATGAAAGTGACTGGTGAAGGGCTGGTGGATGCTTTGGTTCACAAGTCTAAAGAGAATGACGAAGCAGACGAGCTGGTCGCTGTTCTCACCCCTGGAGTGGAGCCTTTCTTGGAGGACCCTCTTTTCAGGACCGAAGATGAGTCTCTGGAGAGGTGCCAAGGGGCTGATTCTCAATGGTTCTTCCAGGTGGGGGTACCTACCCCTGGCTTGGATAATCACTGTATCCCTTTTTCACAGCTGAATGCATCCTTTTTGTTGATCAATGAGGTCAACATTGCATTCACTGAGGGAGGCTTTGAGTTCATAGAGCTGCAGGGCCCTCCTTCCACTGTGGTGGAAGATGTGGTGCTGGCATTGATTGATGGGAAGAGCCAAAAAATGTACTTCACCATAGAGGTACATGGCAAAACCTCTCCTGATGGGCTGCTGCTTCTTGGCCCAGACCACCCAGAAATTCCAGGTAAGATTGGGCTGCTGGCAAAAAGGATCTTTTTTTGTTATTCTTGGGAGCATAATGCTCTGACAGCCAGCAGATGTAATGGTTTGAGTATTGGACTATGACTCTGGAGATCACAGTTTGATTCTCCATCTGGCTATGGAAACCTCTGGGTGGACCCATGACAGCTTCACCATAGGGAAATATGTTTAATATGTGGAAGACAGACCACAGTAACAGCTAGCTACAAAACTCAAACTCCTATACCGTATATACTCGACTATTAAGTCGACCTCATGTATAAGTCGAGGACAAGTTTTGGGGCCAAAATTATGGATTTTGCTATGACCTGTGGATAAGTCGAGGGTAAAATTTAGGGGCATGTAGGAAAGGATGAAGCAAAGCAAAACAATGTCAAATAACTTCCAAAAGTCCATCAGACATAACAGTTTGTACTTATTCTTTAGACTGGATGGATGAGAGAGTAAAGGGGTGTCAGTGCTTCCAAAAGAAATTATACTCTTGTTTTTCATCCGGGGATGGTTCCTTCTTTTAAATAAGAGTTAAGATACAGTTCTTACATTGACCCGTGGATGAGTTGACTCAGGTTTTTTGGGTCAATTTTTTGACCTAAATTTCTAGACTTATACATGAGTATATACAGTACTTAACCTCCATTGTGAGCAAAACATGCATTCACATTGCCCATTTCCTACCCAGCCACCCACCAACAAAACATGTTTATTTTGCCATTTACATTTATATCATGCTTCTACTCCAGTTAGCTCAAAGCTTCATATAAAAAGCCCTTATCCTCCAAACTTTCCATTAAAAACAAAATTGTCATCTGGAAGGTGGGACAGGCCCAAGGCAACCCAGTCAGCTTTAGTTTGAACCTGAATCAGTTTGAACCTGAATCGACCAAGTCTCAGTTCAAACCCTTCAAAAATATGTCTTTAAAAGCTAGCGTAATGTTCTTTTCACCTTCTGGTTGTGCCGAATAAAGGAATGGTCAATTTTGTATTTTGGATTCTGTTTAATGACCAACAAGACTACACCTGCATTTTCCACTTCAATACTGTAACTGCTATTTCATGCTGGCTCTCAAATGCATTCGAGGCAGTAAGCATGGAAGGCGAAGAAATGGGATTGCTTTCTCTTTTTTGTAGAGAATAGTGGCAATTTAAAAAAATATGTTCCCCTGACAACTGATGCGTTTGGTGTCATAAATTCCATCTACTACAATCTTTGATAGATGCTCTCGATTTAGATGTGAGATTCAACCACCTCAAAATGAAATAGTAGTAGTTTGGGGGCAAGGGCTCTCCTTAGACACAGAGAAGTATACATTTCCACATTAAAAAAAACACAAGGGCCTGTCATGTTTGAGTTTACAGGATGTATGTATTGTTGCAGTTGATCTTCAGGTTGCTGGACCCCTGAACTGGAGCACTCTTCCTAAAGCAGGTATAGGCAAATCTCACCATCCTAGTTAGAATAGCCAGCGAGAAGGGAACGTGGGAGTTGTAGACTATTGGAAAGCTATAGGTGCCCATTAGATGAAGGGAGTGGCTATGTCCTATTGTTTTAAGTGTCAGTTATTTTTCTCTACTTACAAATAGCTTCCCTGAAACACCTCTTGTAACATAAGTTGAGAACACTGATGGTGTGCTCCTACCCTACCCCTCCCAAAATCTCACAAATTTCATCGCAGAAACTTTGAATTGAGAGCTGTTATTCCAAATAAGGGATCGGAAGATCTATTTTAATAAAGTTAAGTTTGAAAAGAACAAAATCCAGGCGTAACTGTGCAAAGAGCCGGGAGCATTTAGGGTATCATGGCAAAGGGGGTAAGGAGAAATGACCAAGGGGGAACACCTCACATAATGTTGCTGGGGATTCAGTGAGGCCAGCAGGGCTTTGAGGGAAAGGGGTGCAGATAAGGCACTTGAAGGAAGAAAGCTGCAGAGGAATACATGCCCAGCCACAACAGGTAAATATCCCCCATCTTGCATTACAAATTACAGAATACCCTGGCCTTCGTGGGAATTGCATTTCAAAAAAGTAACGCACTCGTCCCTCCGCGTTTGCAGCTTTGACTTTTGTGGCTTTGATTATTCACGGATTTCATTAATATGTTCTCTCTAGGAATATTTAGGTCCTCCAGGGCAACTCTGCGGTCAACTTTAACCAAAAGGTGCACTGAAGGGCCTAGAGATTAATAGAGAGGACACGCCACGAGGCATTTGTAGCTCCTCCAGCACAGTTCTGTGGTCGATGTCTAGATTCCTAGAGGTAAAAACAGAGTGTTTTTGTTATTTGTGGGTTTCCCACATTCACGGGACTCCTGTGGCCCTAACCTTAGTAAATATGGAAAGACGAGTGTATTTCTAGGCTCTAGGCTCCCCAGCCAACCAGGTCTCCACCTTCAGAAGTGTCATCGGAGGTGTTTTCCTAGTGGAGTGTGAAAGTATGCAAGAGTTATTAGCAGCTTGGTAGCATGAACAGTACACCATTTCCATTGGTATACAACTGCTATGCAGATGTTGTTTTAATAGCCTCTGAATCAGCGATTCCTTTTACATTAGGCTGGGTGTGTTCTGTGGCACTGCAAATTGTTCATCTCATGAGCGGAATTTTTCCACATGTATAAACAAGTCTGCCGACATGTATTGTTTAAGTAGTTTGTTCTGCTTATCAGGGAGAGGGCAAGATAGGACAGAAGCTGAGGGCATCTGTCTTACTCGCCGGCTTCTTATGTCACTCTGCATTGTACATAACTGTAATGTTCAGAAAGCTATGGATGTTACATCTGCATGTTTTCTGTAATCCTTCATTCTGTATCTGTTCAGAATGGAAGCGTGCATGCACTCCTGCCTAGAAAGCTTGGCTTAGACTACTACATTCAGAAATAAGTTGTGCTGGACTTTACAAATGTCTTATCTAATCCAGCATCCGGTTTTTGTACAGTGGCCAAATACGTGGGTCTAGAAAGCCTGGGAGCAGGACATGAGAAGAGACTACTGTGGCTCCCTGTCACTTGCACTGAGAAGCATGCTACCTCCTCTCCTTGCAGACAGCATATCGAAGCAGCAAATGCCACAGATCTCATCTTGTGGCACCAAACAACAGGATTTAACTCAGGACCCTTTTGAAGTAATCGATCACTTAGGGATGGAGACATAACACAGCTAGACATGTAGTTACAGTTAGACATACAGTCGACATACAGTTAGACCTTACATCACTTGTCATTCTTTTAAAGTGTTTTCATTATGCAGAGAAAGGCAGCTGCCTCAGCCGATTGTTTGAGGGAGGAAGTGGTGTTGAAGTGTTGGAGAACAGAGGTGTACTACTGCCTCCTTACTGCTGAGTAACATTTCTTTGCCAGTCTTGTTCATTTCTGTACTGGAGGTGTGGGAACTATTCTGTGGTTTACCTCAAGCAGTAAAATGTAAATGGTTCTCACAGTCCTTCCTTGCCTGGTTATTGCCAGGGTCAGTTCTCTTCAGTTGCAACGTTGTATGAAAATTTTGAGTGTGATCGCGCGACTTTCCCAGGATAAATGACACTATCAACCCCTGTTTATCCCCGATTTTTGTGTGATAAAGTCCTCTGTTGTGCAGAGCAATCTTGTTAGTGAATTGTGAAGATGTGTAATGGGACAAAAGTATTCCAGTGGTCATTGAGCTCTAGCAATGCGTCTCAGCAGTACCTAGTTTGCATCCCAATGTAGTCCAGTCCCCTTGTGCATCGGTCCTCTTGTCCAATGGTCCCAGTATGCAATGGTCTCAGTGTGCAAAGGTCCCTGTATACAATGGTCCCAGTGTGCAATGGTCCCATTGCTGGCTCTCCTCCTACACAGCAACATCATGGCATCCTTTTGCTGAACACGGACGATGCAAAACTACTCAGTTCACTTTCCTGCATACATTAAGTTACTTAATTTAATTCATTTGGGGTTTAAGTCCCCAAATGAATTAAGGACATATTTTTGAACAGCAGATCCCAGAATCCAAACTGCCCTTATGTCCCGGTGCCTATGAGGCTGTTGTGTTTAGCCCTCCACGTTGGCAGCTCGCTCTTTTGCAGATTTGATTATTTGCCACACGCGCCGTGGGATATTAATCCTATTAACTGGAGCCCGTCCTGCTGATAGAGGGCAGCTTGGTCAGCAAGAAAGCCTTTCGTATCCATGAGCAACCTTGGTGTGATTTTGGGGAATTTGTCATTCAAAATTGTGAGGAGAGTTTCCACAGATATAGGGGTGCTTTTCCTTTCAGAAAGCTGCCTTCTGTTTATGGAAGCTGACAGAAACATAGGCAGGTGAGGTGGCATATGATGCTATAGAAAGTTAGAGTTGGAAGGGGCCTCAAGGGTCATGTAATCCAACCCCCTGCCATGCAAGACTACATCACTAAAACACTTCTGAAATATGCCTATCCATCCTTTCTTTCAAGAGCACCAAAGAAGAATCCACCATCCTTCAGGACAGTATATTCCACTGTCAAACAGTTCCTGCAGTAAAGTTCTTCCTAATGTTTAGGCAGAATCTTCCTGATGTTTCCCACCATCCTGACACATTGTGCTACTAACGCTTGACCATCTTGGCCAGAAAGTGTTTTTTGTCATGTACTCATGGGTCCCTTCCTACTTCTGCTGAGTAGGTTGGGGTCCCTTGAGGGCATCTGGATGAGCTGCTGTCATTCACTGGTTTAAAAAAAAACACCCTTTTTTCTCCCTAGCATTTCAGTGGGAAGTTAGTGGGGGAACATGACTTGTACTTTCCACTTCTGACTCTGCATAGGTGGATGAGACGGAGCAGGCATATGAAAAACTGTGAAAGAGTAGAAGCCTGTAAAGGAAGTTTTATCCTAAAGAGGAATCTAGATTGTAAAGGGTATCTCCCCCATGAAGGATACCCCCCTTCAGGAGTATTTAGCAATAGCAATCGCAGCTTCATTCATATACTGCTTCATACCACCTAAGCAATCTCTAAGCAGTTTACAACTGTAAGGCAATTGCCCCCAACAAGCTGGGTACTTATTGTAGCGACCGCAGAATAGTCTAATAAAAATAGAAGAAAAATACAGTAAAAACAATTTATAGTACAAAAGTTTAAAAACAGTTAAGTAGCTCCTTGTGTTAAAAACTAGTAGCGTATAATAGACCACAGTTTCCGGCAATATGACTTTGGGTGTGGAGACAGATCAGAGTTTGGAGAAGTTGCTTTCCTGGACTACAGCTCCCAGAATCCTTCAGGCAGGACATAATCCAAAACAGCATCTTTTCCAAGCTCTGACACAGGCTGCGTTTATCCTGAAGTACAAATTTCTTTAAATGCTATATAAAATCCGTATATTTTTATTTCTCTTTGGGATGCAGTGGACGTGATGTTCCCCCAAAACTCCACTAGCCGCCTCCTCAGAACTGCTGATGTCAACGGTGTTGCACTGTATAGGGGGGCTGCCAGCAGCTTTGCTATAGGAGACACAGTGTTGGCCACGAATCTTCTGGATGCCTTCGTTTACACAGTCGGGAACGCCAGTTCAAAGCTGCAGGACATCCTGACCTCTGGGAAATCTCCTTTCTATGTGAGAGAGCGGTAAGGAAACAGTATGGGGAATTTTGAAAAAAATTTCTTCTAGGACAGTGGCTTTGTTTAACAGGAACAGGCTCCAGTTTCTGCAGCCAGAGTACAGTGGATCCTTGTTATCCACCGGGGTTTGGTTCCAGGACACCCCCCCCCCCCATGGATACCAAAATCCGTGGATGCTCAAGTCCCATTAAATACAATAGTATAGCAAAACGGTGTCCCTTATATAAAGTGGAAAATCAAGGTATGCTATTTGGAATTTATACTTTAAAAAAATATTGAATCCGTGGATAAAAAAAATCAGTGAATAAGTCGGGCCAACTGTATAGCTGTGTTCGTTGAGGAATTAATAGCTAATTACACACTGCAAAAAAGAAGCATAATATCAGACAGACGGAAATCCAAAAATAGCTGCTGTGATTTATAGAAATATAATACATCACAACATTTTAGGGTAGACCGTGACCAAGTGAGTGTATGTGTGCTGCTCTGTCTACAGTCCAGGCTCATGCTAACAGCTGATACCCGCCAGTTGCTACTGGTAGTAGGTACCTGGAGGGCAGGCAGAGCAGCAGGTGCGCAGGTCCTCTGATCAAGTCTTGATATTAAACAACGTAGGAAGCTCTTGCACCAAATTTAAAAAATGAATTGACACTCTTGGAGGTTTCCAACAGAGGAGTCTGGAAGAATCAGGAAATGTCTGGGAAAGCCATACTTTGCCTACTTTTGTTTTTAGAAGTTTTCTTTTGGTCATCCCTTCAAAAGGGGAACCATTCTTAGACATCAAATAGAGACCTGTCGTCTGCTTTGGCCCTGACCTACCTTACAGGAGGAGAAAATTTGATAGAGGAAGTCTAGGTAATATTTTTTTTAAATTACCTGTAATTTCTTGTTCAGTTTTCTGCAAAAGTAGGCTGTAAAATGGGAGTGCTTCATTTAGCCTAGGATTTTTGACTTGGCATTACTGTATATGGGTGATATGTAAAACCAGGCAGTTAACTCCCCCTGTTAATCTTCCTCAGATCATTGCAAAATTATACCTCTTTAAGCCGGTGCTTCTGTTGCTCTCTCACCCGTGATCCTTCGGCCTATGCTGTCAGCCAGCCCACACCTCGGCAATTCAATGACTGCCCCAAGAAGCGCTTTAGTCAAGAAATTTCCTTGTGCCTTCAGGTTTCAGGTGCGTACTACTGCATTCACAGCCAAAGTAACAATGACAGTGCAGTGACAGTGCCCCAAACCAGCTAGTTAGAAGAATAGGGCAATTAGGGAGCCTAGTTTTAAAATCCAAAGCAAATGTGGGTTCAGAAGTACAGAGGATCAGCACTAATGCTTGTAAAAATTAACCTGGACCAATGTGTGAGTTTGGGGGGGGGGGGGAAATAAGTCGAAGGATCGATGTAACTCCCTGCCCATCTATCCAAATAAATCCAAATTTATTGATCTGTATATTGCAGTTAGGAAGGATGGTTTACTTCCTCCCTGCTTTTTCTCCAAAAGATTGTTATCTGTTCTTTTGGAAGAAGCAACCAAATGTTTTTACATACCTCTAAGCACACCCACTTTCATAAAAGACAGATCTAAGGACTGATTTTAAACGGGGTTTGGATTTTCCTTGTGAGTTATTTCAGAAAAAAAAGTTTACATTTTAAAATAAAAATGTAAACTTTATTATTTTTCTAATTAGAAGTCCAGAAAGAACATTTTCAGATTCTGAATTAAAGTAATATGTAGCTTGCTCCTTTCTTAATGACCTTGAGCCAGTAATTGGAGTTTAACACGTGGAAGGAATTTCTCTCAATGGCAAATGGAGCCAATTCGCAATTACTTGAATTCACTAGTTTAGCGAATTTACGTGAAATCTGATTGTATTCGGAATGTGTTCAGAATGACTTCCCATTTCCCAAAAATGACTCCCCATTGCCCGAAATTGTGTGAGATACTCTAATACGGAATTACATGAATTCCCATGGTTGCGTTCGGAATGACTTCCCATTGCCTGAGATTGCGTGAGATACACTCATTCGCAATAACATAAAACCCCATGATTGTATTCAGATTGCCATTGCATCATACCCCCAAATTCTGTTGTATGATAAACTCCAAGGTTTCTCAGCTTAACCTACCTCACAGAGTTGTTGTGGGCAGGGGAACAAAGGAGCTGAACTTCTTAGAGGGGCAGTCTTTCAGTGCCACATACATGTAATATCTGTAATCTGAATGCGTTCATCACACAGCATGGCTACGCTGTCACAGTACAATCCTATAGATGTGTATTCACAATTCTTATTAAATTCAGAGGGGCTAACTCCCCGGTAAGTGGCTATAGTTTTGCAGCCTTACTGTATTTTTTTTCTTTTTGTCACTTTAGATTGCCAACAAGGGTCCCCAGAAAAAAGCGAGATACTGATGTATTTGGCTGAGGTTGTACATGAAAAGTGCAACTGTAATGTTCATCCTAACTCTTCCAAAGGTAAGATAAGTTCATTGTATAAGGGTAGACTTCAACCTATATTTGAGCCAAGTGATTAAAATATCTTTGTAAAGGAAAACAATAGAGGAGGAGAGCAGTGCTAGCTGCTATTTCTTTTTTTTTGGGGGGGGGGGCATGTGGTACTTGGGCAAGATACCTAGAATTATTATTATTATTATTAATTATTATTAACCTTTATTTATATAGAGCTGTAAATTTGCACAGTGCTGTACATACAATCTTATATTTAGACGGTTTCCTGCCCTCAGGCTTACAATCTAAAAGAGACAACACAAAAGGAAAAGGGGAAGATGGTGGGAAGGGGGATGAGGTCCAGTGGTTCTTCTCTCCCTCTGGGGCCAGGACCAAGGCAGATGGACTGGAGGGAGGGCTTGGCTTCTTAATACATAGAATGGACCTCCTCCTGCTTTTGTCCCTCCAGCCTTCCTTTGCCTCCTTCACTGTCTTCCTGTCCAAAAAGAAAATACAAGGTAAATTATGCATGTTGCACATTATACCATTGGGACCATTCCTGAGTTCATTTTTGACTCTTTGACTGTCATTGTTTGGAGGCTTGTGTCTGGGGTTTTATCACTGACTAGCTTGGAGGTGAAGCTAGCAGTATACTATGCTACTATACTGATATTTTGATTTTATGCAGGAGCCAGCATGGTGTAGTGGTTTGAGCATTGGAAAAAAGGGTTTGAGTCTCCCATTCAGGCATAGAAACCTGCTGGTTGACCTTATGCAAGTCACACTCTCAGCCTCAGAGGGAGGCAATGGCAAACCTTCGAGCAAATCTTGCCAAGAAAACCTTAGTATAGGGTCACTGTGGGCCCATTCCCACTTGCCTTAAAATCCACATTAGAACCAGGCTGTGCTCTGCTTATGAAAGCGATTCCAAAAGGCCCCTTGTTCACACTATGAAAAGGGACTTTGTTTGGAACCGCTTTCTTAGCTGGGAACGCTTGTCGTTCCCACTGGAGCTGCCATGTAAGGTGACAGCCCTTAACGCCCCATCCCCTTCCCGCAGGGGAATTTTTTTTATGGGGGGGGGGTATTGATCGCAAAATCAATCTTGTGCATTTGTGATCTTGTGCATTTGTGATCAGTATAATGAAGAAAAAGAGAAAAAAAGGAAGAAAGGGGGGAAGGAAGGACCCCCCAGAAGGACCCCCCCCCAATGTGTTTTTTTCCCCCCTTTTTCTTCATTATACTGATCGCAAATGCACAAGATTGCAAATGCACAAGATCACAAATGCACAAGATCGCAAATGCACAAGATCACAAATGCACAAGATCACAAATGCACAAGGATGCAAATGTACAAGATTGATTTTGCGATCAATACCCTCTCCAAAAAAAACCACGATTCTGACCAGCGTTCCCACTTACTGCAAATGGTTCAGAATCGTGTTTTCCAAAAAAGACCACTTTAAAACTAGTGTCAGGAAAGCCTGGGCTATTTGCTTTTAACCCGGTCCTTTCCTCCACTAATCGATCCGATGAGGATCGGAAGTCGATTGGAGAGTGAATGAGGGTCATATAGCCCGCCTCACACTTTGAATCAAAATGTAGTGGGAATGGGGCCTGTAAGTCAGAAACAACTTGAAGACACACAACAACAAATGTTCCTTATTAAATCAAAATTTCAATGGAGCTTAATCCCAAGTGAGTGGATGTAGAATTGCAGCCACAGTGGTGTTCTCTCTGTTTTATTTTAGATTGCCAGCAGCAGATCTCTGAGAAAAAGGCAGTAGCAAAGTCTTTGTCCAAAGCTTTGGAAAAAGAGCATGACTGTGAAATATCTCCGGCTTTTTTCAAAGGTAAAATGAATGTTTTGTTTGTTTGTTTGTTTGTTTGCTTGTTATATTTATTTATATTCTGCCCTTCTCCCAGGACTGGGACTCAGGGTGGCTTACAACATGATGTAACCAAGGCATGTATCACTGTGGCCAGATCCAGTATCTCAAGGAACTGGTGCAGTTGGCGCACACATTTTAAATGTTCAAAAGCACTTCTGGACACTGCAGAGACCTGGGCCTCCAGATTCAAAGCTGAATCCAGGAGTACGCCCAGACTGCGATCCTGCTCCTTCAGGGGGAGTGTGACCCCATCTAACACAGGCTGGATCCATATTCCCTGATCTGCCTTCCGACTGACCAGGAGCACCTCTGTCTTGTCTGGATTAAGTTTCAACTTCTTTGCCCTCATTCAGTCCATTACTGATGATAGACACTGGTTTAGGAACAAGGCAGATTCCTTGGGTTGGGGTGGAAAGGAGTAGTAGAGTTGAGTGTCATCGGCATATTGATGACACCGCACCCCAAAACTCCTCTTTCCTCAAGCAAGCAAAACTCATTTTGTCCCAGACTTTTCAGAATTTTTTAAAAGGAGAAACAGGCCTTATATAATATGCTCGACTTTTATTTGTTGTTGATTTTAAGTAGTTTTAAACTTCCTTTAATTTTATGATGATTTGATTGCTTTTTCACTTTTGTTTGCTGTGAATTTTTGACCTGTTGTATGCTTGGAGTCCCAAACTGAAGAAAAGATACAATAGGAACAAGCGGGATCCAATTACACTGACTGTAGTTAAGTTCTAGGTCACAGGAATATAGTTCAATAGTGCAAAAATCATAGAGTTGGAAGAGACCACAAGGGCCAACACACAATCATCCCTGCCAACATACAGTCAAAGCACTCCCAACAGATGGACACCCAGCCTTTGCTTAAAAACCTCCATTACACTCTGAGGTAGCATATTCCACTTTTGAACAGCTCTTACTGTCAAGAAGTTCTTCCTGAATCAAAGGTGTTTAAAACACAAAGTTAATACATTGCACTTCACACAGACAGAAAGAAGTGACGCAGTTTGTCATGGGAAGCACTATCTGTTCCACATTGCCAATATTTAGCTCAGGGTGGACAACTATGGAAAGCAACCCTGGGGCTTGTCTATACTATTAAAAGTGGTGGGACGGCTATGCGCAGCAAAGTCGGATTAAAAAGCCACCTGTTTACCCCATTCAGAGGTCATGTCTGTGTAAAATAGCAACTATCCATGAATTATTTCTGGCCATATGATACCTAATTTTTTTTACCTGTCCATCAAGGATGCACACATGTGGAGGAGTGCCAGTAAAGGCAAACATATATGTTGTTGTTGTTGTTGTGTGCCTTCATGTTGTTTCCAACTTATGGTAACTCTAAGGTGAACCTATCATGGGGTTTTGTGGAGTTGAGAGTATGTGATTTACCCATTACCCAGTGGGTTCCCATGGCTGAGTGGGGAATTGAATCCTCATCTCCAGAGTCGTAATCCAGTGCTCAAACCACTACCCTATACTGACTCTAATGTGCACATGAATACAGCAGCCTTTTTTAAAAAATGGCAATTGTACCACACAAACCTCCCATTCTTGGGGACTCATCACTTCCCGTTCTTCTGCCACTACAAATGCAAATCTGCTGGCCACACTTATCACACTTCAAAACCGCAGTTGTCCCCCCTCACCCCGAACTATCTACGAAGTAGGCCCTCAAAATACTCTGTTAATTCCCTGAATTGATAAGAATAGCGTATGTCCAGACCACTGCCAATTCGAAGTGACTGAGGATTTTTTTTAATAGTGTGGACAAGCGCTTCTTTTTGTCCTTATTCTTTCTTTTGTTTGTTATTACTTTTGAAATCTTTAATATAATTTCAGTAAAAAAAATTGCTATTAGTGTGATATAATGCTGTGATTGGAAACTTACTTCCTCTTCTCCCCGCTGTTTTCTCAGATGCTGCTGTGGTGTGCCAGGGCACAGAGCTGACTTTCAGTGCTCTCCTGACTGCCAGATCCGCAGCCCAGCTTGACAGCTTGATGCAGGCAGTTGTAGACATGGAACAGGAGCTGAGCTTTGGAAGGTGGAACTTCATGGGACTGAATGCTTGTTTGTCTCAGGCAAATGTGACCAACATGCCTCCAGGTATATGGGTTGTAATGGAGTTGGGAAACATTGGGGAGTGCCCTTCTGAGACCTTTTTTTATCCAAAGCAGGAGCAATTATGTTCTCTGCTAGTTGACAAGTGAAAGAGGGGAGAATGAGGTTTTCACGTGTCAGAGTAATATTTAGGAAGCTCAATGAATGAGGGAAATAATAAATCAGAGGTTGGTATTCCTTTCATTACCTCTTTAAATAATAGCTTTATTTGGAGATTAGTACGTGTGGCTTTTAAACTGCATTTATTTATTTATTTCTATGCCACCTTTCTCCCAGAAAGGCACCCAAGGAGTGCACAAGTAAAATCATTCAACATTTTTTTACAGAATTGTAAAGTGAATAAAGTGAAAAATAAATAAAAATAGAATAAAACAACCCAAAGGCATGCTAAGCATGGTACAAGACAGGGAGATGGGATTAAGCCAGGAAAAAGTATGATAGGAAGAGGAGCCCTAGCTGCATGACTGAGAAGACATGCAATGATGGCTGCTCTGAAAGCAGTACATTTGCATTTTTAAAAAACTGAAGGGATTCCTGTGAGAATGGGGCATACCCTTTGAAGGATTGTATCCACTTCTAAATTAAAGGCTGCATTTTAGATAAACTGAAGACTTTTTGTCTCCATCAGTGTGTGCCCCTAAACAGAAGTGAGATTATTCCCACCTGAGTGTGCATAGATAGAATGGCAGTCATGCTGATGATAATCAACTGAGCATTGTGGTATGAATTGCTCCTATTTTGGGTTGTATATGTACAAGCATTGTCAGAGTCAGTGTGTCAATGCTGCAATAGCTGATGTCCTCAAAGGAGAATGTATGGAGTGTATTTCCATCCTGATATTCAGAGCTAAATTTGGATCGTTGGACACCTCGCTTAGTCTGTTGTTGCCTGTGTACACCCTCCCTTTCCAAATGAAAGAGCAGGGATTAAGCAAGAATAAGTAGCACCTGTACACCAGAGCTAGAGACAGTTACCTTTGGAACTGTAGCTCCCAGAATCCCCCCAGCCAGCTTGGCCTATGTCCATGCTAGGGAATTCTGGGAGCTATGGTCTAAAAAAAAAGTACCTTCTAAGATCTGATCTGCCGTGAGTCACTCATTCTGAGGTTAGAATGAGGTGCCCAGCATGTGACCAATGCTGGATGCATCATTCTGACCTCAGGAGCGACTGACCTGTTGCAGACGCAGCTACAGGACCAGGATACTCAGGGCTGCCCCTGTAGTAACCTGACCAGATTGCACTAGTTCTGTTGGTAAAGTAATGACTACTATGTCAGTCTCCCTAAATTGGCACCCTCCAGAGGTGTATAATTATAATGTTCATCATCCCCAGCCATGTCTGGGGTGATGGGAACTGTAGAAATTGCTAAGTTGAGGAAGCAAGGTATGCATTCAACTGAAGGTGAAAGGCTTTTGCTCTTTTTAAGGAGTAATACCAACAGAGCCAAGAACAACCAGAGCACCTCCAGCTCCACTGACACTGCTTATCAATGAAGTCAATCCAGACAACCCAGGATCTCGAGAGGATACAGAGTACATTGAACTCTTCTATCCTGGACCAGCACCCTTTGAGCTCTGGAACTACTGGCTTGTACTCTACAATGGCAAGAACAACTTGGCTTACCAGGTGGTGAAGCTGGGGGGCTACCGTACCGACGAGCGGGGCTATTTCCTGGTGGGAAGTGCTGGTGTGACCCCTCGGCCGTCAATTATTCTGCCTGATAATACCATCCAGAATGGAGCAGAAGCTGTGGCTCTCTACCACAGCCCAAAGGCCGTCTACAAAATAAACATGCCAGTGACTGCTGAGGGGCTGGTGGATGTCGTGGTGTACAAGTCCAGGGGTTCAGACAAGGCCGACAGGCTGCTTGCTGTCCTCACCCCAGGACAGAATGTCCTGCATGAGAATGAATCTCACAGCACTGAGGATGAGTCTCTCAGCCGATGTCTCAGCCTGAGCCCAAGAGACCAGAGTAGCTTCCAGGTAACTGAGATGAAAGCAATTTGAGGTGGGGTGGGGTGAGTCTCAGACTTCTCTGTGCTTGTGGCCAGAACTATTCATCCCATTTCTTTCCACATGTCTTACTGGCTTTATTTTACTTTTACTTCTTGTACTTAGAGGAACTGCTGGAAGAATTCTAAGTCATATCAAGCATAGAAGATGCAGCCTGTATTATGTTATATCTTATTTATATCCTGCCATTTTCCCAGTCTGCGACTCAAGGTGGCTTTCAACAATTAAAACGGACATATAGTTAAAAATTCAGAGTATGAAGAAGCTTACAAACAAACTATCAGAAAGTCAAAACTAGTTAAAGGCGTTAAAAACTCAACACATGTTATGTGAGGCCTGTTTCCCCTAATTTTTTTTCAAAGGCCTGCTGGAATGAAAAGGTCTTCACTTGCCTACAGAAAGACAGCAATGAGTGCCAGTCCAATTTCTCTAGGAAGGGAGTTCCAGCATCTAGGAACTTGGGCCATGGGCTGCTGACCTTGCTTTCCCAAAACTCAATCAGCAAGCCTGGCATGGATTCTTTATGCTTAATATGCAAAGGGATCTTTAACACTAACAAAGAAAGAAGTTAGTAGCATGAGCTTTCATAGACTTCAACCTACCTCCTCAGATGCATGTTTGGAGTGAGACCTATATAAGCTTGTGGGTAGGGAGATGAAACGTTTATACCTGGAACACATTAACAGATCTTGGCTTGGATCAGGGAATGGAGAACAAGCACTATCCTTGTTCCTTCCCCCAGTGAGCTGCATTCAGCATTCCTTCCTGCCCTTAACTTTCTACCCTCACAACAACCCTGTGAAGTAGGTTAGGTTGAAACTTCACAGCTGAGTGCAGATTTGAATCTAAGTTTTCCTACTCAGTGTCTGATACTCAAATCCATATGTATTGGAAAAGTTGTCAACGTAGCCGATCTTCCAGCCAGTTCGGAGGTGTGCATCATTTAAATGCCATGTCCCCAAAGCAGCTGGAGGTTGCCTTATTTGGCCCACCTGTTTCAGGCTGTGCTGACTGAGGGATTCCACGATGTGTAGTCCAAAAAATAAGTTTCCTAAACTTCAGTTCAGAGCACTGCATTGGATTGGTTCTGTGTCTTCTCCATCTTCTTTTCTTTTCCTCTTCCTACAGAGGCTTGGCAAGAAGGAACTTAGGAGTTTATCACATGGGAGGAATTTCTCTCAATTGTGAATGGAGTCAATTCACAATTATGTAAATTCGCTAGTTTATGTGAATTCCTATTGCGTTCAGAATGCATTCAGAATGACTTCCCATTTCCTGAAAATGACCCCCCATTGCCCGAAATTGTGTGAGATACTCTCATTCACAATAACGTGAAACCCCATGATTACATTCGGATTGCCATTTCATTATACTCCCAAATTCTGTTGTATCATAAACTCTTTAAACTAGAGAGGGAAGTGCTTACCTTTGTGGGTGACTTACTATTTGATACCATAAACGTTGAGTAGCTACTTACACATTACCAAAGATGAGAGAGTGCAGTGACTCCCCAAAAGAGATAGATTTGCCTAAAAGTTGTATATGTAATTTTATATGTTTAGGTGTAAAAGCAGAAATAATGACTATGTTTAAACAGAAATGAAATACGTCTTACCACATTGGGGAAGAATATGACCATGTGTCCTGTATTGCTGCATGGTCTGCCGACTGTTCATGGGCTACTTCACTGTCCTTTTTTGGGGTTCTTCATCCTTAAACTGGACTCAAACCAGAGAGCCCTTCAAATCTATCTGATGCTTTTGCCCTTTTATTGGGCAAAGTATCTTGGGTTTCATTTTGAACCAAGACAGCATGTGGGGCCATCTGACTGAGTTTCTATGCATTGAAAATTATTGTTCAGAGGACAGAAATTTTATTAAAATAAGTAAGATTTGAGGCTTAGTAAGTATCTTGTGGGTCTTTTCTTTCACCTCCAGGTAACAGAAATAACTCCTTTCCATGAAAATGCTTGTCCATCTCTTAGCTTGAACTCCACAGAAGAAACTCTCCAAAACCATTCCATTGTCATCAATGAACTGGGGATGGATGACGACTCTATTCTATATCAGTTTGTTGAGCTGAAAGGAAAGCCAGGGATCAATCTGAAAGGATACACACTGAAGTTCTTTTCTGAGCACAATACCAAGCCATACTTCAGCATTCCACTTCAAGGCACATTTGGGAACAACAGCCTGTTCATTGTCTTACCAAGAGAAGAATCCACGACTGCCAACTTTCATGGTACACAGTGGTGCTCAGACAGCTTTTTACTGTTTAGTTTCTTGCATGGAAAAGTTAGTTCTTTGGGCTCTAACTTCCAGAATTTTCCAGACAGCATGGCCATGGGAGTTGCTCAAAAATAACATTTATAAATTGTGGTTGAATGTGGGCTGCATTATCTCTCCTACACATAATAGCCTGGCAGCGTTGTTGACGGGGTGCAAATCCCAGAGTGAAGATTAGAACCTGTCATTAGGTAGAGAGAGACAACTGCTTAGCTGGGCAGAGGCTGGGGAAAGCACCAATTGTAGATTAATTGTTCGACTGTTCTTTTCTGCTGGAGGTTTGGGGTACCCAGTACACAGTTTGTATTAGGGACCCAAAACTGGCCTGCTGGGTTAACTACAGAACTGTTGTATTAGCTGTTCCATCACCCCTGCTGAAGTATCATTTAACTGCCAGTTCAGTCAGCTTTTTAGATACTTTCATCTACCTTGCTATCTCATGATGGCTGTGAATGATGGGGCAGAATAAAACATTTCCTTTTTTCTGCATCCACTTAACTGTAACCACATTTGGTACTCCTTTTTAAATTTTCATTTCATCCATATCTTCCTTTCCCTTCAATGCTCTTGAGGTAGTATAGAAGGCTCTCTCCCTTTATCTCCTCAGTTTGCCTTCATAACAACTGTATTAGTTAGGGCAAGCTGAGAAAGTGAGTGACTAGCCAAAACTCACTCAATGCGTACCTGGTTCAGCAGGGACTAGAACCAGGATCAACAAAGTTCTAGTCCAAAACCATATTTGATATGTTGTTTGTGTTTCCAGACCAGGTGGTGATGCCCTCTCTTTGGAGTGATCCATCTTCACAGCAGTACAGCCGTAGAGTTGTACTGGTCAGGCGTATACAAGCTCCTAATGGTACTCTACTTCCCGAAGAGATTGTAGAAGATGTGGTAGCTTTTACGCGGGGGACACACACAAGCCAATTTAATTCTAGTTTTCCTATCTACTTTATTTCAAAGAAAGAAAAAGGGTAAGATGTCATGGGGAAGGGGGGACCATAAATTGTTCTCTGTCATATTTTATGTGACGTTTGTTAAGCTCTGAGACAAAGAAAGGAAGGGTGCTTGCTTCCAGATGGATGATTCCTTATACTGTTGATCAAAAGACATTGCTTAAGTATTACCATTTTTCTTCCTTCATGTCTTTTTTTGTGTTAGGGCAAAAAGTGGTGGATGTTTGAGGCTGGGTGTTTATGAGTAAGACTTAAATGCCTTCCAAGGTCTAATCTACACTGGAGAAATAATGCCGATGGACACAGCTTTAACTGTCATGGCTCAATGCTTGGAATTTTGGGATTTGTAGTTTTGTGAGATATTTCGCTTTCCTTGTTAGAGAGCTCAGGTGCCGCAACAAACTAGAAACCCCAGAATTCCATATCATTGAGCCATAGCAACAAAGCTTGCGCCACGTTTTGGAAAAGACAGTGTCAAACTGCATTATTTTTTTCAATGCAGATACAACTCCTGCTAACATAAAGAGACCCGATTCTAAAGCAAATGCTGGGCAACAAAAATGTTGAGACTTCTCCATCTTGATGACTATTCTAACCCTTTTGACATCATGCTTTTAGCTTGCACTAGATTTGGGAAAAGGCTCATAGCTCAGTAATGGCACATTTTCTCTTCAAACAAAAAGTTCCAGGTTTAATCTCAGGGATATCCAATTAGAGGGACCAAGTAACAAGTAAATGGAAAGATCCCCTTTCTGCCTATAGCCCTAAAGAGCTACTGCTAGTCAGAACAGACCACGTTGGGCTTATGATCTAATAGTAGGTTTAGGATAGGTGTGGATAGTTGTGCCCCTGCAGATGTTTTAGTTTTTCGATTCCCATGATCCCTCACCATTGATTATTTTGGGGCTGAAGCATCTAGACGTCCATAGTTGTCCACGCAGCCTCAGATAAAAATTTCTGGACTGGTATCAAACAGCTTCCCATTTCAGAAACATCTTTTTAGTCCAATTCTCCTAAATTTCAGCCTAAATAACTTCCTGCTGGGATAACCTTTTGTGTAGTTATTCCATGCTTTTGAATAAGGCAAAGGCTCCATGAAGTGGATATATGGGTGGACAGACTTTATTATCCATTGGGCCTGGCTCATGGTGAGAGGACTTTGAAAAAAAATGTTTGCAAGCTAAAATATTATTATTATTTTATCAAAGTGCTCTCACCATCAGTCAAGTCCATTTTTTTGGCAAGCTAACCCCTTTGAATGAAGGGAAACCTCTGGGGAACTTTGTTATATATGATTTCAGCAGCTGGAATATTATATAGAATAGTATATGCTTAACGATGGGAAATAACCTCAGAAGATGAATGGCTTTTAAAATTATATGAATGGCCAAAATGGACAAATTAGCAATTCTATTAGATAACAAAACATTCGGGAAATATAAAGAAGACTGAAAATATATGACACTGCTATGGGAAAACAAGTGGGTAAATTAGTAACAACAACCTTCTGAGATTAATTCTGTAGAAGACATAAGTAGATTTTAATATACCCATATATAAGTCTAGAAATTGTAGTTAAAAAATTGACCCAAAAAAAACCCTGAGGTATTCATGCATGGGTAAGTACTATACTTTAACTTTTATTGAAAAAGGAACCATTAGGTTTTCTGTTTCTGTGGCAGACTGTTGTCCTTGAGCCGCTGTTCTTCCTGCAAAGAAAACTTTGCTGTCTCTAATCCCACACCTGGCATGGAGAATGTGTGTCCTCGGGATTCTCTTTCTCTGGATCTTGAGATGTGCCTGCTGACATTCAGTAAGAGAATTGTTTCTTCTTTCTTTCTCTCATCAGAATGGAAAGAAGATTTCAAATAGTGTTGATGTTCTGTTTATCTAAGCCTATCCAGAAACTGACAGCAGACAGGCAGTGTGAATAAAGTGATGAATTGTACTGCTTTAGATAGCAGGTAGTGAACTGCATATTTGAATGTTCCCCTTTGTCAAAACTTCCTTGTGTGTTGAAAACTGAGGTACTGAGGGGAAAACTCAGTTCTAGATGCTTCTCACTGCTAACAGTACAAGTGAAAGGTATTGTCTGAAAATAAACTTATATTTTTTTATCTTAAATTTAATTAGTATATGCCTAGCTTTTTTATCATCTCCATATTTTTAAAATATATGTCTAGTTTTTACTGGGATTCCATTTGTATGTTTTGAATCAAGAATAAGGAATTTGTGCAGAAACCTATATGTGCATGCCCAGAAATAATTTATATTGTCAGCGTGTCAGAATTTCTGCTTATGTATTAATTTTAATTGCAGACAATTCTCTGCTTTGAATTTTCCACTTGAAATAATTTTTTTGTCTTAAAATAGACTATTAAGTCCTTTCTGCCATGCATTTGTATGAAATATGCCATTTGGAATGGATGTTGAGGGGATCTCTGCAATGTCATTAATCTTTTGTTCTCTTCCTGTTAGACTGTTCTATGTGGCCTCAAAATGCACTGATTCTGGCTAGTCTCCAACAAACTTTAGTAAGATCAATGGAAGAGGTCTGTCATTGCGGTGTGTCCTCATGCTATATACAAGGTCTGTATAAAATGTAAAGTAACACCATAAGATTTGCTTTCTGCCTAGTCTGTAGAGAAGGAATGCTATTCCTGGAGTAGGCATTGTATAAAATAGGACTGCTGTTTTCCATGCATGATATTTCTTGAAAAAAGGGATAGGGAATTTCCTAGGTTTCCAGATTTTGGGGCAGGTGCAGCTTCCACTCAAGCTATGGTGAGTATAGCAAATGGCCGAGTGATAGGCGCTGTAGTCTTTCTTGTAACTGCTGTTGGATTACCAACAAAGACTGTCTAATACAGCACCAGGCTTGAGACTGGAGTTTATCACATGGGAAGAATTTCTCCCAATTTTGAATTGAGCCAATTCAAATTCACGTAAATTCGCTAGTTTAGCCAATTTACGTGAAATATAATTGCATTCGGAATGCATTCAGAATGACTTCCCATTTCGTGAAAATGACCCCCCCATTGCCCGAAATTGCATGAGATACTCTTATACGCATTAACGTAAAACCTATGATTGCGTTCGGAATGACTTCCCTTTTGCCCGAAATTGCGTGAGATACACTCATATGCAATTATGTGAAACCCCAAGATTGCGTTCGGATTGCCATTGCATTATACCCCCAAATTCCGTCGTATGATAAACTGCATTGATTACAACATGCATATTAAGAGGATCCATCATGCAATGAAAAGCACACTAGCTACACTGCTGTCCCAAGAATATTTTTCTCTCAAAGATCAAGCTCAGGAAGAATTGACGTTCTGCTAGTTTTAAGCAGAAGGAGCTATGGAGAGAACTTGATTGGCATCATGAAACACCCTCTTTCCAAAGTAATTTTTCGGCTTCAAAACAAAAGGAAAGTATTGCTAAAGAAAAAAAATAGTTTAGTTACTAGGATGGGTTTTCAATTTATAATTATACAAACAGTAAAAGGGGGAGTGGACAGTACCCCAGAATTTTAGGAGACCCATTCAGTGAATAAGCATTTAATATGAAGGCATGTATGTGAGCTATTTGAATAAGGAAAAAAAAAAAAAAAGAGGGAGATGAAGCAATTCTTGAAGGGACAAAAAACATTGTGTCTCCTGTTATGTCCATCTGTGTGTATCCTCATTTCATACATATTTTACTTCTACACCCCATGCTAGATTCAGTGAGTTATAATACTTACCATGCCTCTTTCTTTTTAAAAGGAAGTTCAGAGTGATACTGGTTTAAATCAAAGCCCTGTCTGTTCTAGTATTCTGTTCACATTGTGACCAACCATTGCCTCTGAAAGCCTTCAAGTAGGACATGAGTGCAACAGCATGCTTCTTCTTATGCGCCTTGGCAACTGATACACAGACACATGCAACCTCTGGTACTGCATTGTGTGTGTGTTTGTGTGGGTCAGAACTATTATCCAGGGACAGCCACAATCTCCGCGAACGTGTCCACATCCCTTTGAAAGTCATCCAGGTTGGCAGCTATTACCAAATATTAGCAAATTCCACAATTAAAGAGTCCAGTTTTCCCAATCGTTCATCTTCAGTAGACGACTCCACTCCATTTTAAGTCTAGTGAAGCCTCTCTCAATCAGCTTTCTTCTCACTGTGCATAATTGAGGGATTATGACTTCTGAACTGAACCAACCCACCTCTTTCCTTTTTAAAAATTGTTGTTTTGTCTTCCAAGGGCTTAATTTTACCTGCCGTCATTCCACCCTGAAACTCTCTGGCCAAGTGTTGGCCACATCACCAGAACAGCTACAGCTGTTTATCCACTGGCAGTCTAGCTTGTCTACAAGTCCCCACCCATTTCCTATGGAAAGAAGACTCCTCAAAGGGAATACAACATGTTCCTCTCCAAGTGGAACAGCGCTGTTGTCTGAAGGTGAGTTAACAGGAACACAGCCAGAATATTTGATAGATTGCAAGTGGAGGAGGAAGGACTCTTAAGAATGTGGCAATAGGAGAGGATGGCATTCCTGAGAACAAAACATTATTGCTTATCTCTGTCTTGGCACCAGCTGTTCCCCCTTCCTTTCATGGATAATGGTCATTCGGGTTGTGGGATTCTGGGAGCTGTATTCAAGGGAAGGAAATTTCCCAAGTTCTGTATTTGGTCTGTAAGGCTCTCAGCCTCAAATTTCAAAAGAAACAACTTTCTATATCATGAGTGTGGAGAAAAGCTAGAGACTTCCAAGAATGTCTGAAAACTCATGATGGGATCTGACAAGATTCTTGACAAGGTGATCTGAGTATGCTATGATTCAGTGATGGTTCCAGCCTGATAAAGAAATGGTACTTGGCAATTTTTTCAGAATTATTCACAGAAAATGTGTCCTTTATCCCTTAAAGATTTAATTAATTTCCTCTTTTGTCTTCTTCCATCCACCATCATTTTTTTACAGCTTCATGGCAAGCATGGGAGATTGTGCTGACTGTTTTGGGCTCCATCTTCTTAGCACTGCTGTTAGCTGGTGTAGCATTTTATTGGATCAAAAGGTAAGAGGCAAATAGCATAACGTATGATACTTTAGAGGTATCATCTTGTTCCCAATAGTTTGTTCTGTGTTAAAACACAGAATCTGTATTAAATTTTGCAGTTTAGCTTCATGCAGCTTACTGCTTCTTAAGAAGTTTGTACCTTCCCAAGTTCAAAGAGATGTTTCAATGAGTAGTGGGGAATAAGTGTATAAAACCAAGAGGTCTTCAGCGGGTTTTTAAAGAGTTTACTTGACTCTTTGTTTGTTACTTTTGTGCATGCCTATAAGACAGTTTCTTCAGACTTTAGCATGTCAGTACCTCCTTTTTTTGTCCTGAATCAGGAAATAAAATAGTTTAAGCCACCTCTGTGGAAATGGGCTCATTCTGCATATGCAACAAAGGAGACAACCAGGATTGGGTTATCTCTGTTGCCTGCCAAGGAAAGGAAGGGCCATATTACAGAAAGAGAACGTAAAAGTAGGCAGACCATGATTCCTTCCACAGTTCTTTCCTTTGCTTCTCCCAGCTTTGGTTGTTTTATTGCTCCTCTTTTAAACTCAGACATAGTTTCATTTCTTCCTTTTCTCTTTCTCATTTTCTGATTCTGACAAACAGGGCAGTGTACATAGTTTTCCTAAATGTATATTCTCATGGCAACATTTTCTCATTGGCAAATAGTGGAGACATTGTATACTCAGTGGAGCTGTTTCAATGCAGTTTGCAGTCATTTCTTCTTCTCGGCCCAATTAAAGAAATATAAGTCATACAGATCATTGTATTTCCTCTCATGTTTTCCAGACGTCCACAGAATTACACCACCATTGAGATGAACGACCGCTGCGAAATAATGGCAGAAATCTGACATTGCCAAAACTCGCTTACCAGAACAATTCTATTCCTGGAACTCATGAAGAACAGGAAAACCAGCCCAGAGTAACTGTTTTAGCTGCTTGCTGTTTGCACAGATGACCAAGAATGTAACACTTTTCATTTCAAACCAGTGGGAGTATTTATTATGATGACAATTATTTTGATACTCATCTTTAGAATAAAATCTGTTCTTTTATTTCCAGGATATTTTCTACTTTGGTCCCCACTGCTGTTGCAGATCCAGCAGAAAGCTTGTGGAGACTATTTCTGATTTTGCCACCACCCATGGACAGCTTGTGTGCATGTGGATTTATTATTAATCTCTTAAACACAGGAGATGCTGGTGGCTTTGCAGCTGGTGTGTGGTGGCAGAAGAACACCTATTTGATGTGCAAAAGGTCCTGAGTTCAGTTTCAAGTTTTTTTTTAAAAAAGGATTGCGTTTAGGAAAGACAACTTGATTAAAACCCTGAGATGAAGCTGCTACTTATAAGTTTATCACACGGGAGGAATTTCTCTTAATTTTGAATGGAGCCAATTTGCAATTATGTGAATTCGCTAGTTCAGCGCATTTACCTGAATTCTAATTTCGTTTGGAATGCATTCAAAATGACTTCCCATTGCCTGAAATTGCGTGAGATACTCTAATATGCAATAACGTGAAACCCCGTGATTGCGTTCGGATTGCCATTGGATTATACTTCCAGTTTCCATCATCTGATAAACTCCTTAGTATAATTCAGACTGGGTCATGAGAAGGGAGATTAGTCCTTTAAGTAAAATCATGGATGATCAGGCCTATGTATTTTTTGGGGGAACGGGCCCTTAGGCAGAAAGTCTTGGGTTCAACTTCTGGCATCTCCAGTTCGCAAAATTGGAAAACGTTTCCTGCCCTGAGATCCAACAAAGCTGCTGCTAGTCGGAATTGACAGTACCGCACTGGACTAGTCAAGACCAGTGGTGTAATTTGGCATAAGGCAGCATCCAGCGCCCTTAAACAGCGGTGGAACTTGCAAGATAGCTGTGTTTTTGAATGTACCTAAAAACATATGTTAAACTGAAAACCTCATACTTTCGACACAACTATGTGTGTTGTATGTTAAAGTTGGGGAATGAGGGAGCAAGCATCAGATGACAAAAATGGAGCTTGTTGGGACTAGATAAAGACTACAAGGAAGGACAGTGTGGTTAAAGCTATTGCAGGGGCCACTATAAACAAATGGAACCAGTCCGTAGAGGACCAGGACCATGTGCTAAGTGAAAACTTAATACATGTTGTTATTTCAGTTGCTTAATACATGTTGTTATTTGGGTTGGTGTTACCCCATATCGCTCGGTTTCCAGGGTGGGGAAACTTCGACATTCCAAGTGTTCTGAACATCAATTCCCAGAGCCCCTTATTGCTGGCAGTGCTGGCTGGAGGATATCGAGTTTCTGCACTGAGCGATGAATTGGTCTTTCCAACTTTATGATCCTGTGGGGAGAGCCAGTGGGTACCCCTTCCTGCCCTAAAGCAAGAAGATACTTGCTATCACTGGAGAAGAAAAAAAAATGTTGGTTTCCAGAGTTTACAAAGCTACCTAATAAATTCACTCCTGTTACTGTGCTTGAAGTAATTCATTATTATATGTTACACTGTTAAAAAAGAACATTTTGTGCGACTTGTTTGGTTGTTATTTTTGGAGAAGGATGCTCGTGATAAGAGAATGGTTTAAAAACTGAAAAGTCCACACATGAAAATTGAGAGCAATTAGAGGATGTCACTAATGACATTAATAAAGTAACTTTGTTGCCAAAAACTACTTTAGTTCTGAAATGTTTCTTATGTTCCTGTTGCCTTGAGAAAACAAACTTGTCATGGGCCTGACCAAAGCAGAGTAGAGTGGCACTATTACTTCCCTTGATCTAGACACTATACTTCTATTGATGCAGTCTAGAATTGCATTGGCTTTTTCAGCTGCTGCATCACACTGATGGCTCATGTTCAACTTCTGGTCTACTTGGACTCCTAGATCCCTTTCACACATAGGTAAAGAGCCTAAGGGAGTGTCCAGGGTATCTGAAGATGAGTTATCCCATATGATCCCATGAAAGCTCTAAGATTTTCAGAGGAGAGGCCCTTGTCTTTAATCCCACCTTCATAGGCATCTTTGATGGGAATGCAGAACAGGGCCTTCTTGGTGGCTGCTTCCAGAGTCTGGAAGTCCCTTACTACTAGAGAGGCTGAGCTTTCCTTCATGATCTTGATAGCCTTGGCTGAGGAGCAGGGTATAAATAAAATTATTATTAATTATTATTATTATTAGGGACAGATGAAGACCTTTTATATTTTGGTTGGCATTTGAGATTTGATGGAGGTTTTTAGTGTGCTCTACAGCTTTTGTGTTCTTTGTTTCACATTAATTATTTTAAAAACTTTAAATCACTTTAATTCATTTTTTAAAAAAATATAAAGTTTATAATGTCTGTGGTGGGCAAGTCACACTCTCTCAGCCTTTCAGGGGAAAGGCCATGGTTTTAAAAAAAACACCTCTGAGGAAAACTGAGGTTGCCTTTGGGCATAAAATAGGCAAACATTAGCCCTCAAGCTATTTTGGACTTCAACTCCCAGAAGCATCATCCATTAGCGCCAATGTGTAGGAATTCTGGGAGATGAAGTCCCAAAGGGGGTCACCGGAACTAGGTCCGGAAAGGGGAGGAGTGCAAAGTGCCTCGTAGCCATAGAAACGGCAGAGTCGGGCTTCCCGCTCTTTTTGGGAGGCCTCGCTGACGTCATCACTGCGCGCGGCGGCCGTGCGTTACGTCACCACAAGGGAGCGGTTGCAAAGGCTAGAGGCTGAGAGAGAGGAGGATGTAAGTAGCGGAGGGGGGCCGGCTGCAATCCGTTGCCATCCGGTGAGGCGAAGGCGGCGGGGAGCCCCGAAGGGCGACTGGGTGAAGGGGAAGGGGTTCGTGGAAGTGTGGGAGCGGCGGCCTAGCGGGGGAGCCTGAGCCTGGCCTGGCGGTGAGGGGGGACTTGGCGGCCGGTTCCCGGCCGCCAAGTCCCCCCTCACCGCCAGGCCAGGCTCAGGCTCCCCCGCTAGGCCGCAATTCTTAGTAGGGGGGCACTTCTCGCGAGAGTTCGCCTTGCCCCGCCCCTTTAGAGAGAATCCCTTCGCCTCCATTCATTCAGTGGATCCTTTATTGGGACTCCGCTTCCCACAATCCCAGGCCATTGGCCAAAAGGGCTGAGGCTTCTGGGAAATGAAGTCCAAAGGAGCCTGGCGCCTGGGGAAATCCCTGGTTTGGCCTCTCCTTGGAATGCCTGAAGCTCACACTGTTAGGAGGGCTTTTCTTGGCGGGTTTCTGGTTTGCCCTAGCTGTCTTCTGAGGCTGAGAGAGTGTGACTGGCCTGAGAACATCCTTTCAAGGGGTTTCCTTGGCGGGTTTCTTCAGAGGGGGGTATTGCCGTGGTTCTCCTCTGAGGCTGAGAGAGTGTGACTTGCATAAAGTCACACTATTATGAGGTTTTCCCGGCAGGTTTCTTCAGAAGTAAGCTTGCCGTAGCCATCCTCTGAGGCTGAGAGAGTGTGACTTGCATAAAACCACACTATTGTGAGGTTTTCTCGGCAGGTTTCTTCAGAGGTCAGCTTGCCGTAGCCGTCCTCTGAGGCTGAGAGAGTGTGACTGGCCTGAGATCATCCTTTCGTTGGGTTTTCTTGGCGGGTTTCTTCAGAGCGGGATTTGCCGTGGCCGCCCTCTGAGGCTGAGAGAGTGTGACTTGGGGCTTTCTTGAGTCTGCTAAGTCAAGATGAGGAATTGGATGATGCTTTTCTAGAACAGGTGACCACACAATCAGAAAGGAGAGATGTAGCAGTGATGGGTGACTTCCAACTATCCTGATATTTGCTGGAATTCAAACTCAAACAAATCCTCACGGTCCAGCAAAATTTCCTCACTTTTTGCCAGGAAGGGGGTCGGCTATTTTAGATCTGATCAGAATTCAAAAGTGACCTGAATAGGCTAGAAAGCTGGGCCAAACAGACGGTTAAGAGATGATATGAGAGCCCTGTTTAAATACTTGAAGGGATGTCATATTAAGGAGGGAACAAGCTTGTTTTCTGCTGCTCCAGAGAACAGGAGACAGTGGAGCAATGGATGCAAGCTCCATGGCAGTTCCATAAATTAATTATGTATTGCATCTTTTGACTTCAGTCAGCCACTCACTCTTGTTGACTGGTCCTGAGCTTTGATTTTGAGTGAGGAGAGATTAGAAATCTTACCTATCTACAATCTCTGCAATAGTGCTTTTGTATCTCATATCTCCTGCTCTCCTTTCCAATATTCTTTTTTTGTTTCTGAAAAAACACCCCGTCACTTCACCCTTGGCTTTAGGAAAGTGGTTCCAGCACCTTGGGCTGTTCTTTTGGGGGCAGTTTCCAACTGGAATTATGCATTTATTTCAGATGGCTAGGATGCTAGGAGTTGTAGTTTAACACATCTGACATTTAGTGAACAGAGGCTGTATGTTTATGCAGTATAATTAGTATAATTTACTACATGGCAAAAAGATATATATCCAGCGATTCATCAGAAATACAGTAGAATCTCGATTATCTGACATGAACTGGACCGGCTGATAGTTGGATAACCGAAAATGTTGGATAATCCAGAAGGTCCAAGAAAAACCTTGAAATCACTATGAATTGCAAATGTATTGAAGTTTTATTGCAATAACAGTAAATGTAAAGAAATGACTAATCAACATTGTGTACAGTATACACGGTTCAGTCCTCTGAAAATTCGAAGAAATCACAGAAAATTTAAAGAAATCACAGCAGCCGCGACGTTGGATAATCTGGAATGTTGGATAACCGAAGGTTGGATAATCGAGACTCTACTGTAGAGAGAAATCCACAAGTATATAGTAATATTACAACCATAGTAAAGTAGTTGGTGTTAACTTGATTGTGACTTGGCTATGTATCAGTCCAAACTAAAGTGTATGGTTATCTCTCATGGTATAACTAAAACTAAAGCTAAAAGCCAGTTTACAGAGGCTGAGAAACCACATTGACTACAGTATGCAACAGATAACATTTCTTCACTTTAAGGAGGGTGAATTTATATTTATGTCTGTCTTTGTGTATCCTGAAGTTGCCTGTCAACTTAGCATGACCTCCATGCATTTCATAGGTTTTTCTTTGGCAAGGAATACTCCAAAGTGGTTGGTCAGTCCCTTCCTATGAAATATAGCCTACAGCTTGTATTTGTCTGTCTTCCTGCATCTAAGTTGTAACCAGAGCTGATCCTGCTTATATTCCAAAATCAGAAAGGATCTGGTATCCACCATACATGCCTTTTAATCTAAGGGCATGATTTACATGATCACGAAACATGTATGGAATGGTGTAATTTCGAACAATGCCCTAAATACTCTGAAGGCACCGTATCCCAAATGATCTTGGAAGCTAAGCAGGACCACTCTTGGATAGTACGTGAAAGCAAGGCATACCAAGCGCTGGAGGTTATATTCTGAGGAAAGCAAATGGCAAACCATTTCTGAATATTCTTTCTCTAAGAAAACCTCATGGAATTCATAGGCTTTGCAGAATTCAGCAGGCCATTTTGAAGGTACGTACACACGCATGCGCACACACAACCTGGCTTATATCCTTGGGACAGGTTACAATCAGATATCAAGGAACTATACATTATAATCCACAATAAATCAGTGATGAGAAATCAGAGCAGCTATTTTGATGCTGCTCAGAAAACAAAACAAAGAGGGATTGGGAACAGGAGCATGTTTTTTAAAATTAAAAATAGCTAAAAGAGACTTATTTCTCCTTCCTAAAGGGTCCTGTAAACTACAGGATACAGGGCGATATTCAGAATATGTTGTTGGTAAAAAGAACTGAGAACCAAGGTTATGTCGAGATGTTTTCTGAATGTGGCCTTCCTAGGGCTGGGAATGGCATTCCCCGCTTCTATTTCTAACGTTATGTGAATGACAAAGTGGGTGTGAATGGTGGATTGATACCTTCTTCGGTGATCTATGCAGGATTCTCTAACATTGTTGAACTGATCAAAGCTTCAGGTTGAAAAATATAAGCTTGCAGGAATACCCTGCTGCTCCAGCAGAATTGAGGTATAAAAGTGTTTCCCCTCCTCAGTGTTTTATATTGTGTTTCACAACTTAAAGGGCTTAAACTTGTTGTAAGCTTAAAAACCCACAGTGTTTTCTTCCCTTATGTCAAAATAAGACTACTGTATTCAGTGCCTGTCTACTTATGTGGGTCTAGCAGTGGCTAAGAGCAGAAGTATAAGTATTAAAACCGTGGCATTTCAAAATTTCCGTACATTTTCCAGACAGTGATATTGGCTTGCTAGAGAGATGCTTGCATACAATAAGATAGATGTATACTCCACTCGAATGGCATCTTACAAGCTCTGCTGAAATTCTATGGGTTCTGTATTGAAGAGCAGAATTCCCCCATCTTCTAAATAAATGATTTATACTGCCACTCAAACTGAGAAGGAAAAGAGTGGAACCTCTTTCCTTCTCCCCCTTCTGGTCTGCAGAGAGTTTGGGAGCACCCTTCCAAAGTGCTGCGCTCAACATGGGGGACATTTTCATGCATTACTTGTCTTCCCAATTGGTGATACATGCTGTGAATTTATTCTTTTGTCGCTAAATGAGCAGAGCAAAATTTCTGGCCCTGTTAACCACTATCTTCCCCAGCTGCCTTCTCTTTGCTGTCCTCCCCATCTTCTTCAGTCATGCAGCTTAGCTGGGGTTTTTGTCCATGTATCCTTTCCCAGATTGGGGAAATACAGTATTAGGACTGCCAGTTCTTCATTGAGCTAGGAGGGAGCTGCTGACATTCATATGGAGAACCCCTGGACCCCACAGCAGTCAAGGCCCATGACTAACATGAAGTAACCAGTTTAGAGCTACTGCTGGAGGCTCATCTATACAACAAAGACTGGGTTTTCAGCTCTTTTTGTATTCTATGTGATGATTTAATAATCTACAGAGTATACATTTTTCTCTGACTACAATTAGTATTTAAAAATATTAATGAAATGTGACTTCCGTAAGAAACTATTATAAACTGAAGATGTAGAGTGTGGGAGAACCATTGTGGTAATCGCTCTTCGGCCAGTAAACAAATGGTATAAACTCTGAAAAAGAGCCAGTTTGCTCTTGTCATTATATTGGATGTCTAATCATGCAGAACCAAGAACTGTCTAGAATGAAAACCTTGTGTATGCAGGTGTGGTTTTTCTGCTGGGTGATTCTTTATAATGGACATGCAATGACTAACTATGATGCTTTGCATGAACAGTGTCTCAGTACTTCATATGCTTGCAAACCAGGTTTCTTCCTTTTGCCTGTATGTTAATTGTCTCTCAATCCTTTTATCTTGTTACTAGGCTGCTCTTTGGCGTTTATTGCACTCGCTTAGGGATCGTTTCTCAGAAATCAAGGAGTTAGAAGTAAGCTTTCAGATAAGTGAGGCCCCCGACAGTGCCACTTTTGGACTCGGAAGGGGAAAATGGAGCTATCAGGAATGAAAAAGAAGAGTTTGCTAGGCATCAAAGAAAATAATAAAAAGTCCAGCACTAGGTAATTGTCTGAATTTTCAAGACCTAAAGCCCTCGGGGAGGGTCTCTGCAGTTATATAGCCTTTCCTAACAACCATGAGGGTTTAGAAATGCATCCCCCCTTCCATAATATGCATATTTACTTCACATCATTGGCTTTATTTTGTGAAGCTGCTCCATAATATAAATGATGGGAAATGTATCTGTGCCCTTCTGGCAGTGTCTTAGTGGTTGTTCTATTTTTCTTGATAATTGAAGTTGTGGGAAATGAAATTTCCAAACCTCTGTCCATTAAAGGGCTCCCTCTCCAACCAAGCGGAAGGACCGGAGTGAAGACAAATCCAAGGATAGGTCAAAGGAGAAGCCAGCCACAAAAGAGTCAAGCGAGAAGGATCGTGGGCGTGACAAAACTCGAAAAAGGCGCAGTGCTTCCACTGGCAGCAGTAGTACCAGGTGAGTGGAATTACTACTTGTCAGTTCTGGGATTTGTTAAAATACATGCTGTGGATTAGGACTGTTAGCCAGTTGTTAGTTAAAAACACGTCTCTGTTCAGAGAAAGATGATGGAAATGCATTTTAACTGTGCTTTCGCATTACAGTAAATCATGGTATGGTTGGTTGCAAGCACAATCCTAATTCATGGTTTCTTGTTGGTTCACAAACTGGCTTATTTAAACCATGACCTGTCGTGTTTGATTCTGCAACTTTGGCTTTTTCCTAGCTTGTTATCTTACTAAGAAATTTTGAGTTGAGAAAGGGTGGGACAGAAACAGACAAGCCATGGTTTATTTGGGGCCCTGACTAAAGCAACAAGCCATAGTTAACACAAACTGTGTTTATTGTACCGTGTGGGTGTAGGATCACAGAATTCTAGAATTGGAGGGGTCCACATGGTCCTTCCATTTCAACCCCCAGCCATACAGGAATACACAACTAAAGCACCTCTACAAGTTGTGTCCTGTATGTGTTTGGAAGGGGTTGGAACTGTCTCCCTTGCACCTTGCTTATTAAATACAGTGCAGGGCTGTAGGAAAGTCTGGAAAGATACATCTTGTTCCACCTTAGCAAATTGACGGTTTTGTTGATGGGAGCAATAAAGGAAAAATTATTTGATGCTACTCCCTCATTCGTATGTATTTTTGCCAGGTCTCGGTCTAGTTCCACATCCAGTTCGGGTTCAAGTTCCAGTACTGGCTCTAGCAGTGGGTCGAGTTCTTCTTCTGCGTCGAGCCGTTCTGGAAGCTCTAGCAGTTCTCGTAGCTCCAGTTCCAGCAGCTCTTCAGGCTCCCCCAGCCCTTCTAGACGCAGGCATGACAACAGGAGACGATCTCGTTCAAAGTGAGTTGGGATTACCTGTGGATTGGTGTCTATAAAGTCTTAAAGTTTTATAAAGTATTTTTCAGGCATATTGTGCTTGTAGTCATAGCATTTCATACTGTATTAGGTGAATTCATTGATGGGGCTTTTTGAACAGCTCTTCAGTAGAATTACTGGATGACATATCTAGGGAGTTTCCCCACATTTGGTGCTTTGTTTGCTTTATCTCCTTTGGCCTTGCTTAACATTTGGTAAGAAGTACTAGAAGTAAGTTGGAATTGGGCTTTGCCTATATATGAAACTGCTATTGTAGTGTGTATGCACTACATACTGGACTATTGCTGCACCATTTGTCTTGTTACTGTCTAAACGTGGCATGAGCAAAGTTTGACCCTTCTTCCCATGCTATGGGCTGCACTTCCGATTGTCATTCTTCATTGCTTATGCTGGCTAGGTGTTATGGGAGTTGTAGGTCAGCAACCTCAGGAAGATGACCATTTCCACTGGCATCTTTCCTTCAACTATCTGGAGGTAGCAGGGAATGAATCTAAGACCTGCTCTATGCAAAATGTAGTTTTCCATGAAGATACAGTCTGTCCCAAAGTCCTTATGGAGACTTTCTATGGAGAAAGACTATTTAGGACGTTTCTGATTTTTATATATTCTAGCTATTGGTAGAGAAGTCAAAACTATTTCCTGGAAGTTCAGTTGTTCCCTATTATATACAGGGAATGTAAGTATACAGACAACTGAAATACCACTTTAATAAATTTCAGTAGAGCCACACAGTATACTCATATTTTTTCATTGCTCTGTATTGAAAAGAAATGTCATATGGAAGCAGTTGTGAACATGAGATGAGCAAAAAGAATCCAAGAGCTGGAAGGGACTACAGGAACCATCTATTCCAATCCCCTGCCATGCAGTGATACACAACTTAAACCAATCCTGAAAAATGCCTTTAGAACCTTTTTTTTAAAAAAGAATATGGATTGACTAAATTAACTAAAATTCATCCTTAGGAGCTTGCAGTATAAAAGCTTGCTTCTGAATTGAGATTTCACTAAACAGTATCTAATAAAGATGCTCTTATATCCCACGGAAATCAGTTCAGGGTGACCCTTGCTGTATATCGATGCTGAGTACTAATTGTTTTAGAAATGTAGCACGAATCCAGTTAAAGAATATGCAATATTTAAAAGATGTTGTCTGTGTATGATGTGAATATACTTAATAACAAACCTGATTTGTTGAAGATTTCTGTGTCAGAAAATTGTGATTCATTTTGCTATTTCTTCTAGATCTAAGCCACCCAAAAGAGATGAAAAGGAACGAAAGAGAAGGAGTCCATCACCCAAACCCACCAAAGTACATGTTGGGAGACTCACTAGAAACGTGACCAAGGTAATAGCAAGAGATGTAGTTGCTATGAGAAAGAAATGAAAAAAAGATATTGGCACTGGATTAAAAAGATTATTGGGTGCTTGCAGTCTAATTATTGGTAAAAGAAATTGTCCATAGAGGGAAAATGGGAAACTGGTCAGTTTTTTTGCCCATTTTGTCTACTGTCTTGGACAGCAACTCTCCAAAGAGTTGCAAAGAGAAGTTTTTCTTAACGTCTGCTACCCATTATTTTGAACCAGAGATGTGCAGTGTTGAACTTTAGCCCTGCAGTCAATACTGTTTCACCATAACCTGTGCTCTCTACCAGAATTAGCTTTGCATTTAATATACCTGAGTAATATTTGGATAACTTTGGAAGCAGATCTGTAGCAGAAGCCTCTTAATATCTGGCTAGATTCCACATTTATCTGAATTTAGTAAACAGTGTGCAGGGTATGTTGCTTGAATCCCCCCTCCTCCCAAGCATTCTGTTGCAGTGGCTGAAGAGATTGAAATTTGTCTTGGTCATTAAGTGAAACTTTTTCCTTCAGGATCACATAATGGAAATATTTTCTACTTATGGAAAGATAAAAATGATTGATATGCCGGTTGACAGGCTCAATCCACACCTCTCCAAAGGTTATGCCTATGTTGAATTTGAGAATCCAGATGATGCAGAAAAGGCACTGAAACACATGGATGGAGGTATGTGTCAGAAAGCAAAAGTCTCTAGTAGTCCGCTGAATTGTTTCATCTTGTATCCAGCTGGCATTGTATCTGTTTTTGATTGCAACTGTTACTCCGTTAATATCTTAATACATTAATTTCAATATATTATGATCCCCAGATCCTTGGGACTGATGCATGCTGTTTCATTTACCCATCTCTGGGGGAAAATGGTATCTAGGCATCTTTCTGGTCAACCTCTGCCAGATGTTGACCATAGAGTCACACTGGACATCCTCCACAATGACTCTTTGGTCAACTTTCAGCAGAAATATAGGGATTGTGATTACCATTTTCGTTATCCATGGTAAATCTGGGAATATATTCCCTGCAGATATGGTGACTGCAACTGTAAAGTCAATTTGCAGCTTATCTTTTCTACAAGAAAGATTATTTAGTGCAGTTTCTGTAATCCAGCCAAACTTGGTTTTTGCCCAAGGTTTTGAAAAGAATGGATCACTCCAGTCTAAATTACTCGCTGTAATTCAAGAGTAAAAAGGCAGAGTACTTTAGTTCTCCTTTCTTCATATAGACAGTAGGTCTGTGGGATGGTTCATTCTTGTTCTAAGATATTGAAGTTGGTTGCATATTTAAATGAATGGAAAATTTATGCCTGTTCCCAAAAAGTTCACAGTCTCATCTTTCACATTTACAAAGGTACAGTGTAAGTGACACTCTCTTATCTCTAACTTTTCCTGCTAACTTACTTCTCTCTTTTTGGTAGCTGAGGAATGTGTACTGTGGTATTTTCTGTCTCTCTGAATCTTCAAAATCTGGACACCGAGTAGTTTTCCCACTATTGTAGAGGTACCTTAAGATTAAAACAAAACAAAACAGTGCCTAAAAGATCTTTGATGTGGAACTAATATTAAATATTTTGCTTTTGTAATTACAATAGGACAGATAGATGGTCAGGAGATAACTGCCACAGCTGTTTTGGCTCCTCGGACTAGGCTTCCCCCCAGACGTTTCTCTCCTCCCAGAAGGATGTTACCTCCACCACCCATGTGGCGTCGCTCACCACCTCGCATGAGAAGAAGGTAAGTTGTCTTAATGGGGCTATTTAAGCCAGAGATGGGCTGTTAACTATTTACAGTTTCTGGTTATTACAGCTTTTTTTGTCTTGTGTCCGTACAGTTCATGGCGGCAGTATCAATGGTGAGTGTGTATAATTTGTCACATTCAAATGGCAGGGTCTTTAGATGTGAGGTCCTTAAAAACTTTAGTTGCAGCTATACCTAAGTAGACTCTTAGTCACAAAAAGAAAAACTCATTTCCACATTCCTTCCATTATCCTCCATTTTTTTTAACAGATTAGTTTGGGCATGGTGACATTTTCAATATCATGTCTAATATAGCCCTCTGGATTTAGCTTTTCTGTTGCAAGTTACTTATTCTCTTCCCTGCTTTATAATTAGCAATATATCCAATTTTAAAGATCAGCAGTTCTTTTATCTGCTACTTTTATATCTGAAGCATCCACAAAACTGCTTTTGTGTTTTACTTGCCTCTAGCAAGGAATGCTTTCAACAAAGATAACAAAGCACTTGAAAACTGCATTTAAATTGTTGTAGCTTTTCAAGTTTTTAACTGTTGGTATGTTTTTATCATGTTCAAATCTATACAGTGGGCCCTTGGTGTCTGCTGGGGTTTGGTTCCAAGACCTTGTGGGTACCAAAATCTGTGGATGCTCAGGTCCTATTACATACAGTGATGTAGTAAGATAATGTCCATTATATAAAATAGCAACATCATTAAAAAAAAAAATTTCAAGTTGTGGATAGTTGCATCCATGGATGCAGAGGGCATACATTTAATTTGGAAGTGGACCCTTGGTATGCTGCCCTGATAGAAAGATTTTAATAAATAAAAATAAATAAATGGTGAGTTATACTGAATAAAAGGGAATAAATTGGCAAAAATGTAACTAAAATGTTCCTTTCGACTACCTTTTCCCTTTCAGGTCCAGGTCTCCGAGGCGCAGATCCCCAGTTCGCAGACGATCAAGATCCAGATCTCCAGGCCGAAGGCGGCACCGCAGTCGCTCCAGTTCTAATTCATCCCGATAAAATACAGGACTTGTCAGCTGCTGCTGCTTCTTTTTTTTAAATTAAAGTGCATCCAGAATAAAATTGTACCTTTAAAAAATAAGGAATGGGGAGAAAATGAAAGCTGGGAAAGTGAAGACTTGCTAAGCCTGTTTGTCCTAAGGGGCAGAGAGTTAACATCCTTGCATTGACAAACGTGATTTTTAAGGCAGTGATTCTGCTGAGAGAAACCTTTGTCCATAGCCTGGTGTTTTTAAGACAGATGAAGTTGAGACTGTTGCAAGTAAAAAATGGAATGTTTCAAGGAACATATTTAAATCATTTCAGAGTGACAAAATGTCCTTTCTCTTCCCAGAGTTTGAATTCAAATTATTTGTTTACTTTTCACCAAAAGTGAGCTCCTCTCTATTGAGTTGCAGGGTGCTGAATTGTCTGTGATGGTGAAAATACCTATAACATGTTGAACAGAAAAACAGAGAGCATGTAGACATCCCATATTATCTGCAGCTTTTCACCCAAAGCATCCCAAAAACTTGAAAAAGGTTTTCTTAGTTTTGGTACATTGTCCACATCCCCCATTTCTTCCAGGGTGTAAATACTTTTGCTTTTCAACATGTGAAACAAGTGGCAAAACAGTGATTTCCGTCAACCCTTACTTTGGGGGGATGGTGGTTTGAGACAAACTGGAGTAACTAAAATTTGGTTTGCTTAAAAGGCAAGAGATTTGCAGCCTACTGTACAGCCATTACTATATGATGTTTGATTTTTGTATAACTTTGTAGCTTCTCGTAGGCAGGTTGTGTTTGTACCTTAGAATGGCAAAATTAAATAAACCAGTAAGGTTTTGAATAAATGTGCTCATTCTGTCATTGAGGTGTTTGATGGCTGCCTTCTGTTTAAAAATTTCATCCACTTGATCTTGCAATAGCAATGTCAAGGGGCAGTTAGGAAGTTGAAGAGAAGAAAAAGTGTAAAGTATTTACTATTTACTTAAACATCCATGTTTTAAAATCCCAATATATGTATGTATCCAAAATGGATTAGGAAGCTGCTGGAGTCATGGCTCTGCCTAAGCATTTTGATATTTGGACAGGACTTTTAATTCACTTGATAGCAATGCGTATTTACATTCTCAGAAGACTGAATCTTGCAAGGCTTGTTAAGTCTACATACCCTGGAGCATGATGTCCCATTTGCAGCTGAGTTCTCAACTAAAGGACGAGGAAAGGGTTGGGATATTTACTTGCTTTTTATTTATTTATTTAATTTATATTCTACCTTTCTCCCAATATGGGATTCAAGGTGGCATGCAATTCTTTTATACAGTTCCCAGCTTCTTAATTTGTAATGCATAAATCCATCAGGATCAGTAGCTCCTTTGAATGCAAAACAGAGGATTTGTTGGGAAACAGATGCCTGGGCATCTGCTTATTGAACTGTTCCTTTTCGTTGTTGTTTCAGTACCAGGAATGTTGATGCAATGTGCTCAATTGGTGTTTGTATATTTGGGGGATAGAAATGTTGTTTTCATAGTTCTCAGCTAGGAGAGATTGTAGCATTGTCTCATTCGTTGTGAACGGTCTTGGCGCTGCAATGAACCATTATAAGGTACTCAAAATTTTAGGAAACCAGCCCAGCATAGTTTTGCTGCAAGAGATCCATTTATGTGAAGTCGAAGGCTTTCATGGCTGGCATCCATATTTTTTGTGGGTTTTTTGGGCTGTGTGGGCATGTTCTAGAAGAGTTTATTCCTGATGTTTTGCCGGCATGTGTGGCTGGCATCTCTTCTAGAACATGGCCACATAACCCGAAAAACCCACAAAAAACTAAAGATCCATTTATGTAAGAAAATGGAAATTACTCTTAACTGTGCTACATTCAAAAATAAAATGTGGATGGGTAGTAATGGTAAAGTAAGAGGCATGGCAGTCTTGTTTGTGGCCTCATGTCATTTCATGGTTGAGGATGTTTTGAGAGATGAAACTGGATGTTTTATTTTGGCGAAAGAACAATGTTTTATTTTGGCGAAAGAACCATGTTCGGATCTTACTCTCCCGATTTGAGGGCAGGTTGGCTTCCTTCTTAACTTTCAGTATGCAAGAGGGTGACACAAATCTCATTTTTAGCAATCTACTGGAGAGTTCAACACGTTCCTCAAATGGGAAACTGCCTTCAACTGCCTTAGTGGCAAAAGTTGCTTTAGGCTTGGTTGATGCTTGGCATTTGCAGCACCTGCAGCAAAGGCTGATCATATTCTTATATCTAGGTTACGAAAATCAGGTAGACTGGACTTGAGCCTATCTTACATGCTGACTGCGTTCCTCTCCATGGCCCTCTGTACCCATGGATCTTACCATTTACGGCTTGAAAATATATTTTTTAACAAACCTTGATTTTGTCATTTTATATAAGAGAGGCCATTTTACTATGCTGTTATGTTGGTATCCATGAGGAGTCCTGGAAGCAAACCAGGCCAAGGGCCAGCTGTATAACTGCCTTGTTTGTTATGTACACTTGACCCTCCACATTCACTGGGGATAGGGGCACAGGACCCCCATGAATGTGGGAAAACTGCACATAGCAAAAATACTATGTTTTTTCCCTGAGAGAACACCTCTCTAGGAATTTCTACGTCCTCCAGTGCAACTCTGTGGTCAACATGTGCCAGATATTGACCATAGAATTGCGCTGGAGGAGCTACAAATGCTTAGGAAAGTGTCCTCTCTAGGAATCTCTAGGTCTTTCAGTGTTATTTTTAGTTAAAGTTGACCATAGAGTTGTGCTGGAGGAGCTACAAATGCCTAGCAGAGTGTCCTCTCTAGGAATCTCTAGGTCTTCCAGTGTTATTTTTGGTTAAACTTGACCATAGAGTTGCGCTGGAGGACCTAGATATTCCTAGAGAGGAACATATTAATAAAATTAATAAAAATGTGGAGGGACGAGTGTTCTTCCAAGGCGTCTGAACTTAATGGCGACCCTTTTATCTTTGGGGTTTTCTTGGCAAGGTTTGTTCGGAGGTGGTTTGCCGTTGCCTTTCCTCTCTGAGGAGGCTGAGAGAGTGTGACTTGACGTGCCCAAAGTTGTTTAGAGGGCTTCCATGGCCGGGAATCGAACCCTTAGACCGAAACTTGGAAGTGTTTAATTAATACAATCACACGTTGTTTAGAAATTCGTGACAGGTTTATTAAAGCAAGGCCTTATTTTGACCACTGTTTTTGCTAGTAGGAAGGAAATTCACCCTTGGGATGCATCCACACTGGAGAAATAACCCAGTTTGGAAGCACTTTTAACTTGTTGTCTGACTCAGTTGCTATGGAATTCTGGGAGTTGGAGTTTGTTGTGGGCCCTCTGGGCCCACAACAAACTCCAACTCCCAGAATTCCATAGCCTTGAGTCAGAAAGAGTGTTAAAGCGGTACAAAACCGGGTTATTTCTCTAGTCTGGATGCATCCCAGTCTCTTTAAGGCAAAGACAGTTTATGAGGGAACCAAAGTTGAACAAAATGGCGCCTAGTTTAAAACACCGGAAGTGAAGGCCTCGCCGGGCGGAAGTAGGCGACCATAGAGTGTTGGGAAAGCCCGTCGCCGCCACTGTTGTTTCAACTTCCGGTCTATAGAGTCGGCGTCACAGAGTGGCTTCCGGTGGCCTTCCCCAGTTCTGAGGCAAAACCGGAAATGGCTCCACACAGGGGCCAACAGTGAGTGAGACGCTCTATCCGGCAGCTTCTCTATGGTGGGTAAGTTAAAACACTGCAGAAATAATAATAATAATAATAACAACAACAACAACAATAATAATAAAAAACCCAGTTTGAGACTGCTTTAACTGCCCTGGCTCAATGTTAGGGAATTCTGGGAATTGTAGTTTTTATCAGACACGTAGCCTCTGTCAGAGAGAGCTCTGGTGCCACAGTAAACTACAATTCCCAGAATTCCCTAGCATTGAGCCAGGGCAGTTAAAGCAGTCTCAAACTAGATTATTTCTGCAGTGTGTCTTTGGACCTAAATGAGGGGGCAATTTAAAATTGGGGGGGGGGGTCTTCTCAGTCCTCTCTGATTCTTCTAAATAATAATAATAATGATAATAATATTTTTGTTTATTTTATTGTTTATTTTACTATTATTTATTTATTTATGCCCCGCTCTTCAGCCAAGGCTATCAGAGCGGCTTACAATTTGTTAATTAAACATGAAATGATTACTTTGTGAGAAGTGTTCTATTAATGTCCTAATTCTGGACATTGTTTTGGGACATCTTTAGTCTGTTGTGAAAAGAGAAGGCTCAGACTAAAGCTGTACGGTGCATTTACTTAATAGCTAAATAATAATAATAATAACAATAATAATAATAATAATTTTTAAATCCAGGTGAAATACAGATATAGGAACGGGGCAGGGAGAGAACAAGAATCAAAAACAAATAAAACCAATGCTGTATTCAGCTCAATTGCAGGACCTGTTCACTATATATTTTTAATATTAGCATAATGTCAGTTTGTCACCTCTTTTCATGCGCAGGTGAAGCACTCCAATCAGGAAATCCGAAAACCTCCAAAAGCCTAAAACTTTTGCCACCAGCTGCCTGCTTCTGGCTTCCAGGCTTCTGCTTGTTCCTTTCTCAGATGCTAAGCTTCTTTCCAGCCTTGTGTCTCATACACAACACAAGTAGGTAACAAACAATGTGATTTTGGGCTGCATCAATAGAAATGTAGTGTCTAGATCAAGGGAAGTCATGGTGCCACTCTATTCTGCTTTGCTCAGGCCCCACCTGGAATACTGTGTCCAGTTCTGGGCACCACAATTCAAAAAGGATGTGGAGAAACTGGAGCGGGTCCAAAGGAGGGCAACTGAGATGGTGAAGGGACTGGAAACTGTGCCCTATGAAGAAAGGGAGCTGGGAATGTTAAGCCTGGAGAAGAGAAGGTTAAGAGGTGATATGATCGCCCTGTTTAAATACTTGAAGGGATGTCACATCGAGGAGGGAGCAAGCTTGTTTTCTGCTGCTCCAGAGACTAGAACACGGAGCAATGGATGCAAACTACAGGAAAAGAGATTCAAGCTCAACATTAGGAGGAACCTCCTGGCAGTAAGAGCTGTTTGACAGTGGAACACAATCCCTTGGAAATTTTGGTGGAGTCTTCTTCTTTGGAGGTCTTTAAACAGAGGCTGGATGGCCATCTGTTGGGGATGCTTTGATTTAGAGTTCCTGCATGGCAGGGGATTGGACTGGATGGCCCTTGGGGTCTCTTCCAAGTCTATGATTCTATGAAACAAGACATAAGGCTAGAGAGGGATGGGGAGCAGAGAAATGAATAAGCAGGAATGCAGCAGCTGATAGAAAGTGGGAGGAAGACAGCAAAAAGATGTAAGGTTGGGGAGCTGATGACGATCTTTGAAATGGCAGGAATCCCTTCCTCCTGACTTAAAGTTTTCCTGATGCAAAAAGCATGGAGGCTTCTTGAGAAACCCAGTGTCCTGAGCCTACAAAGGGGCCTGCGGCCTAACAAGTATGGAGACATATTGGTTTGCAAAGGAAGCATCTTTTTTGTTGATGCAAACAGATGATAAAATTCCTGGACTTTGAGCATCTCCCAGTGGCCACATGGCAGAAGGAGAAGGTGCCAGCCTGTAAGAAATACCCCCTCCGTACCATCTTGACTAAGGGCAGTAACAGCAAAATGCAGGCCTTTGACTAACATCTTCAATCCCCCCCCCCTCCCGGTTTGGTTTATAACACCTTGCCTGATCAAGAAGCCAGTGAAGCTTCGAAAGCTTGCAAGATGTATATTCCAAGATATAGCCATGTTAGTCTGTAGAATCAGTATGCAGAGAGATCTTAGAGCACCTTGGAGACTCACTGAAAGAAAGAAGTTCGCACATTGTGCATTTTGGTTGGCCAGTAAAGGTATCACTGTTTGGTGGATTTTTTATTATGTTGCAATAATGGTTTTATTCACACCACTTATACAATGAAGTTCTTTGTAAGGGTCTGGTCCTTTTATTTTCAAATCCTGTGGATCCTTATGACCATTTGCCACTCTTTTTCAAAAGATGAAAGTGAACCAGTCATTTCTGGTTCCCATTTTAACAATTTTGGTAGTCCCCAGCCCTAAAATTCCAAAACACAGCTTTGGCTTGGCCTAGCGACCAAAGGCCCGCAGGTTTAAAATCCCAAAGCACAACTTTGGGTACGTTTTGGTGGGGAGAAAATGAGTTGTATGTGTGTGGCTTGGTCCCACCAAAGGCCCCCAAGCTGTAAGATTCCCACTCCTGATTTACAATATTAATGATTAAGTAACCCTACCTTTGCATGTTTTCCCCACACTGACTGTATAGCTTCTCCTGCTGAAATCTACAGAATTAGGTTAGTGTTCTTGGCTAGTAAAGAACAGATATACCAGTACTCTCTCCCAACACCACTTTATGATTTTCCACTTGCTTTTTGTTTTCCAGATGTGACCTGGAGAAATGGACTCTGACGCGCTGCAAGTTCGTCAAGCAGTTCAAGAAGCAATTGACATCCTCTCTTCCTCCAAAGATGGCACCCAGATATCTAAGACATTGTGGACAGTTGGACGTTACCTAGGCAGAACTGAAAACCCACCCTCCAGAAAAGAGAAGGAAGAATTTGTCCGTAGTCATTTTACGATTTTTCTACAGTGTCTGATCAGTAACCTGAACCCCGATTGGCTGGAACTATTCCAATCAGATAAAGAGAGGGAACTGTGGGACAGCTTTTTCTTAGAAGGACCAGCAGACCAATCCTTTATGGTTCTTTTGGACTCCATAATTTCTACTGAGTAAGTGTGGTTTCTGTGCTATGCTTTGTAGTAATAGAATTAAAAGGATACCTCAGTTAACAAAGCCTCTGACAGTGAAGCTCCTTTGAAAAAGGCTTTTTACGTTCACCCAGCCCATTTCACTATTCTTCCTTGTCCTCTGACTAGCTGAAAGTTTTTAAACAGCATCCGTATGTCCCTAACCTCAGCGACTGTGGAGGGACTAGTGTAGTTTTAAATTGAAAGTTTGTTGAGGCGTGCTGAACTGCTCTTCTCTTGGGTGGTATAGGAACCTTTTGTTATTCAGTCCATGTTATTTCAGCATCTTTCCATTCTACTCCATGTAGCTGAGGATCTAGTCTACAAAAGTGCATTGTACCAACTTCTCTCTTTCAGTTAATCTCAAATGCGATGCAGTATTTTTGCATACTGATTTTCTAGACTGACATGGTTATTTCTTTGAATACTGTATATATTAGTATGTAGAGAGATCTTGTAGCACCTTTGAGACTATCTGAAAGAAAGCAGTTGGCAGCATCAGCTTTCGTAGACTACAGTCTTCTCTTCTTTGCCTTCCATCCAGGCCTACTAAAATGGAATATGCTAAGATGTTGTGATGGCCACAGAAATAAACTGCAGTTTTGGATAAAGGTCCATTAGTTTTTGAAGTGTTTAGAAACTTCAGCTGGTCCAGAATGCTTCAGCAAATTATGGGAAATTTTACTCTGTCTTGGGACTGCCGAACCATTTCAGAGTGTCTCTCTGGAAATTGCTGTTGAGCCTATAAAGCCTATAAATATTTTTCTCCGCAGAGCCAGTTTTCGTCTGAACAAAGTCGCAGATGTCCTGGAGAAATTTCTTCAGAGAGCTGGATTATCAGCTTTGATGTGGGAGGTCTGCAAACAGCAAACGCAGGTTGGAAATCCAGTGCTGCAGGAAGCAATCCTCAACAGGGTTATTTGTCTGCCTGATCATTTAAGCAACAAGTTCCAGGGAGAAAACCGACCAATATTCTTCCCACAGAACTATTTTCCATTGCTGGGCATGGAAATTGTTCAGGTGTTGGAAAGGATCTCTGAATCATTGCGAGGTGAGCTTAAAGAGCAAGGTCATGGGATGCATTTGCACTGCAGAAATGATGCAGTTTGACACCGCTTTAACTTCCATGGCTTAATGCTATGGAATTCTGGGATTTGTAGTATTGTGAGTTATTTAGAGAGCTCTGGTGCCCCAACAAACTACAAATCCCAGGATTCCCTAGTGCTGTGCCATCACAGTTAGAGTGGTGTCAAACTGCATTATTTCTGTAGTGCAGATGCAGCCTTAGCGGTGTTGGGGAACATGAGGTGAAAAGGTGATACATAGGGGCAAAAGCATATTTATTATTTTTAAGGAACTTTTTTGCAACAGTAGAACTGTTCTGAATGTTCTATTTTAATTCTTTCTAGCCGAATAATTCCCAGGCTTTAACAAACTTGCCCATGATGGTGCTGACTCTTTTATGAACAAATGAAAAAAGCAGCAGTACCAATAAAAATCCTTGAGTAACCTCATTAACATCATTGTCCATTTATTCCTATTCTCTGCCTCGTGTTATTTGGCCAGATATTGATCCGTGAAGAGATTCCATCTGCTAGGTTTTTATCACATCAAACCACTGATCCATCTTGCTCAGCACTGTCTATTAACCATGATTTCAGGTTTCCAGAGAATATTCTTTCGTAGCCTTTCCAACTGAGAATGGTGATCAGCAGAACTATGGGACACTGCGGCAAGCAGTGTATTTGGCTGGTTCCACAGTACTAGGGAATCCTGGGATTTGTAGTTTGTTGGGACACCAGAGCTCTCTGGCCCAGGCTAAATAACTCACAATACTACAAATCCCAGCATCTCAGAAATGGTTTTGTTTTTCTAGCCTTGAAATTTTTTTAAAACTATTTTGCTTTGCTAAGAAATTGCTCTGTAACTTGAATACTGATGGGATTTACTGGGTGGATTGCATGCTGAAATGGATTTTTATTAAAAATCCGGTCACTTCTCCCTTTTCTATGTGCAAAATATTCATTTTCCATTTCTGCTAACAAACCTGTTCAGCTACAAGTTCTGACCTCTGAGAGGATCACCATTTTATGCATGTGTCCCATTCAGCTTCTAGTTGATGACGTGGTAGGATGAACATCAATATCGAACAGTTCTGTGAAAAATGTGGATCTGGCTGATTTGCTATCGGCATGCTTTTTGTTTCACTTCAGATGGCTTGGATTGCTCAATATCCTTTGTGTCCCAGGTGCTAGGCAAGGGGTGTGCGCATGGAAGACGAAGTGAGTACACTTTAATACTTTCAGTTAAACATATGTTCCTCTCTCTCATTTTTGGACTAAGAGCACCTAAGGCTCTAGTGATGATAAGCACTGCCAAACTATGGATTTTATCCTGTACAAGGAGTGCCACCTCTTTCAAAACCTATTGAACACCATCATAGATTAAATTACCTATCATCAATACTCTGTCTCAGTTTATGAACATTTGTTCAGTTGATTACCGCAGCCTAAGAGTAATTCAGGACGGCAACTGGCTTACTTAAATTTAATTTAAAAGCTGAATGTTGAACATATAATGGTACAATGTCAAGTTGAATCTCTGAAGCCTAAATCTAATTGGTAATCCCAGCTAGAGTAGACCCATTTAATCAATCATATTTAAGCAAGTGCTAATTTACCATTCAACAGTTGGTAAATTCAGGGGATCTATTCTAGCTGAAGCTCGGGTAGTTGGATTTTGACTTGAGTGGTTGGTCTTAGTGGCTTCATGTAAGGCTCTGAGACTCCTGCAATGTTCATTGGTAGGAAAAACATTGGCAGAGGTCTCAAAGCCTTACATGAAGCCTCCTGCAATATTCACTGCCAGGAGGGGAATAATGCAATCTTGTGGATTGCTTATCCATGCCATCCAGAGAATGTTAAACACATGGGGGAAAGAAACATAATAGCCAAGGGATTGAGCAGTGCCCTCCCTGAACCACTTGCTGAAATCATCCACACATATAGGGCAGAACTGTTGTGAAACAGTGCCTGTAACACTCAACTCATAAAGTCTGTGTGATGCATCCTATGACAGATGCTTTTGAAAGCTGCAGAGCAGTCTGAGAAGATGCAAGAGGCAGTACCTGCCTTGCTCTTGGTAAAGGTCAATGCACAGCTACTGCTAAGGCATTTCTTTATCTCTAGACCAGACTTAGAATCATAGAATCGGATGAGACCTCAAGGGCCATCCAATCCATCCCCCTGCCATGCAGGAACGCACAATCAAAGCGCCCCTGACATAGGGCAACCCAGCTTGTGTTTGAAAACGTCCAAAGAAGGAGACTCCACATCACACCTGAAACCTTTTCCATTGATTTGTAGCTGAGGTCTAAAAAAGTGAGTTGCAAACTTAATGGAGATTAGTTCCAATTCTGAAAACAGTTGAACGTGCAGAGAATATTTGGAGATTATAGGTTGAAATGCAACCTGTTTTTGTGTATCTGTTTGTTTATTTTACATTTTGCTTTTCTCTCAGTTGAGGCTTGAGATGGTTCACAGCAAAATTAATTAAAAACATGCAGACAAAAACTATAAAGTTATAATATTAAAACCAGTTAGACAAATTATATTGTTATAATAATAAATAAAATAAAACTTGTATGTGTACTCCTCTTTTTTGTAATAAAACAATCAAAGCAGCTAACATAGTTAAAACATCCAGCCTACTATACTTTAATATAATATTACAATATCCCCCCATTGTTACAACATAGCTGATCTTAATAAAGGTTTAAAAGGACATCAATACAAAAAGACAGCACATGCCTCTTAAAAGCTGTTGATCACTTGCCTAAAGCCCACTTCAGTAAAAGGTCTTTGCCTGCCTTTAGAGGACAGCAAGGAGGGGCAAGACCCATTTGGTAAAGAACTTCTCTTTTGTATTTTATATCTTTAAACGGTTTAATTTCTACAGACTACCATGTTTTGATAATTTATAAATGAACAATATTGCAGAAAAAAAGTCTGTCGGTAATGTAGAGATTTTAAAGAACAGTACAAAGAAGGAACAGTTGTTCCACAGTTTTAGCAGTAAACAAGAAATTTATGGTAAGCTTGCATTCCAATAAGATGTTAAAGAGCCTTTTTTTTAATGTAGAGAGGACACAATCTCCCTCTTTCCATCTTGCTTATTATTCTCTAATTATTGATCAAAAGAGACATCAGAAGGACATTATTTCCACCTCCTGATTTAAACCAATTTATTTTGATCTTTTGTGGCACAGAAGAGATCTTGAATGTGTTGGTGCCCCACCTGACAGATCGTACACAGTCTGACTGCATCTGGCAGAGGATGTGTTGGCGATTGGTTGAAAGTGTGCCAGATCGCTGGATGGAAGCAGTAGTCTCTGGCTTTGTTCAGTCAGCACCAGGGTAAGATATTGTCAAGCTGTTGTGTGACTGATGTAAGAGATGTATGACGTCTTCACTTTGTCTCATTACAGTTGCTCAGGTGTGCCAGTTGGAAGAATATAGGAGTTGTAGAATCAAAAGCAACTTTATATCATGCATTCTGTACCAAAATGGGCACAGTAGCAGCTGTTGCCCAAAATGACATAAGTTGGCTACGGGATTTGACAAATTAATGCAGAGCTTTCTTCGTTGTGGGTAATCAGAGCTTGTTACACATCTTTAAATTACATATTAAAACTCTATACTCATATCCTGTGATGTATTTGTAGTTCAGCTGAGATGTTACATTCATCTATCCTGCCCACAGGTCTTAGCTTGCATGTTCTTTTATTGCTAATGCCTTCTCAATTTCTATTTCTGAATAAGCTAGTCACTGAATCAAATTATGATGTAAGACGGTGCAGATGAAAAACTCAATGGCTGAAATATTGTTCTTGTGTATATTGCTAGGTCTGCGGTGTTGCATCGGTTATTGGGGAACTTGGTTCTCAAGAACAAGAAAGCTCAATTTGTGATGACCCAGAAGTTGCTTCTGTTCCAGTACAGCTACCCAGTGAGTGTTTTGGGGGTCAATGAGGCAGGCATGCCTGTTGGGATGGAGTATATCTTTTTGCTAAGATTCATGTCCTGTTCTGTTTTGACCGGGGATAGGGTTGAGCTTTGGATTCCATGCTTGGAAATAGAAGTTTCAAGGGGTTCCTGATATTTGCCTCAGTGATGAGATGGGTATTAAGACCCCAGATCTTTCTCCAGCTTGGATTTTAAATCTGAGCTGGAGAAGAATCGGTTGCAAGTCCCTCCAGAGCTTCTCCCTTCAAGTGGGTTGAGGGGCCAAAGATGAAAAGGTGGGATCAAATATACTAGCAAATGCTACTGTAGCTGTCTGTGTAGTGGCAAATCTGACAGTATGGCTTTAGATGCTCCTTCAAATAATCAGAAGTGATAACTTCTTCAGGATGATGGGCCCATCACTAAAGTAAGGGGACAGTACAGTGTCTTTCTTCTTTTGGCAATGTCTGAAAGAATTTGTTTCTTGCTGTGGTATGTAAACACTGGCAAAACCACAGCCAGATTTAAGTTACAAACATGCATACACACAGCAGAAAAATATGCTTATTTACACATGGGCTGTGGGCTAATTCCCACACACAGCCACTGTTTATATGTTTAGAAAAGTTCATTTTGTTAAGAGAGAATTTTAGTGAAGACCAATTAGTTGAGACCTAGGCTAGGCAAATCTACTGTTTCCCATCACTTGCCATTGCCTGTTCTTCTTTTCAAACTGGAGGTGGTGGGGGACTGAATCTGTAACTTGTATGCAACTCCTGTGGCCTGTGCTAGAATAAAGGAAATTTTGAGGGAAATATCTTGGCTTGCTTGTGAGCTAGGCTGGGAAGATCTATACACCTGTTCAGGAATATGAAAGAAAACAGTAATTTGCTTTGATAGCAGATATGAGAAAACTCTGGCTCATGGGCCAGCACCAGCCCAAAGGGACATTCTGATCTGGCCTACTGACTTGTCTGCCATGGTCTCTCCTCCTCTGAAGCCGCACTGTGGAAAGTGTTCCCCCCCCCCCCCCCGTTCATCATCATTAAAGCCAAACTCATATTCCTGTATTTATTACCTGAACTAGATTTAGTGTGCAATTCCTAGATCCTGTGAACATTGTTACTCTTCACTTTTCTCATTCGTCCCTATATGTCTGGCAGCCCTTCCTTTCTTGAAGGTTCTACTGATGTGGATGTGGGGTGTGCACATTCTAGTGTTTGCCAAACAATGATGTTTTGTGGTTTTGTTACAGACTGTGGTGTTGCAGACACTTCTTGGATATCTGGCTCTGGAAAGCATGCGACGTCCTTTACTGATCAAAGTAAGTGGTCAAATGTTCAACAAAATATACAAGAGGCTGAGTTATATATACAGCTGTTCTGTAGAATTTAGAACGTAAACACATCATCATAAAATTAGAATGAAAGAAAAGAGCTGTTGACTCTCAGCCTGTAATTTACCTTTTGTAGTGTATGAATAAATAAAATTTTAAACTGAGATAAATAGAAGATTATGCCTTCAGTGGAGGAGTGGCTTTGAAAAATGCTTGGACATAGTCTTAGGATTATGGAACACAGGAACAGTTCAGTTATGAGTTTTCTCTGAGCCTGATAATTTACCAGAAGTGATCTACAGCCCTTTCACACACAAAAATCATTCCTAGTTTTCCATCAGGCTTTCTCCATTTCAGCATCCTAAGTTGGAAAAAAGATGTGGCTGCTGGGACTCTGAAAGCTTTGGAGATCTTTTCATATCACCCAGGACCTAGCAGTACATCTTGGTCTCTACCTTTTCTCCACTGCCGGCATACACTATTCTGTAAAAGAGAAAGCCCTTTTCTGTTTTAATCTTGCTTTTCTCCCAGAAACAGCAAGTTAATGGAAGTGGTACATAAAGCAAGTTGGCTCTTCCTTCTCCATCTCTTTCAATTAGCTTGCTGGTGGTGGGGTGGGGAGGTTGGTGAAAAAGACATAAGCAGTCCCCAACGCAAAGCTTCTGTCTGAACAAGCCCTCAGTGAGTGTTTTTTATTTGCCAGCACCTCCTAAACACAGATATTTGCGTCCAGGGAGCAAAGTCAGCCCACTCTGGTGTGATTGTGTGATGATGCAGCCTCACAAGGAAGCCTCAAGAGGCAATTTGATGCTGATATTCAGGGCGTCACCTTCTTAGTTCTTCCCAGAAGATCCTGTGTGAGTGGGAATAACTATATTGGCAAAGAGGGTTTCTGTATCCTACTACTTGTGGCTTGTACTACTACTTTGTGGCTCCGCTGCTAATAAGTGTTGAGTCTTTTTATCTCATTGCTGCCCCGAATAAAGAAGTGGAAGCAGAGAGATCTAAATGACATTGTGAAGTGGGACAGGGATGGCTATTTCAGACAAAGTGGAAATTAAGCTTTTCCTGTTATCTTACCTGGTACTACTAGCTGTGTCTAAAATAAACAACGTACAATGAGATACGCGGGATTTACAAAACCCTGCCTATTGGGACAATTGCAAAGACCAGCCCACAGAAAGATATCCTCCATCTGCTGAAAATGATGAGCTGGTCATGGTACATCAGGTTCTTGTTATGAGAAGAGGCCCAAGGGAGATTTGCAGGGCTTGTGTGTAAAATAATGTGTTTAACTTGATGCTTCATTTCTTACGTAGGTTTTAAAAGACCTGTTAGACACTTGGGTAAGCAGCAGTGCTATAAAGCACTGCCCAGTGGAGCAGCAGCTGTATATCAGCAAGGCCATCCTGATCTGCCTCTCTCACCTGAAAGAGGAAGAAATAATGAGCAACAGGCAAGGTAAGGAAAAGTAGGTGGAGGGAGACAAAAAAGTTTTCAATAAACTGATTTTCTGTCTCTGGCCTGTTGTTCTTTCATCACCATGGCAGCCCATTCACTGTCCATTTGGACTTCATATGATCACTAAGTAGCTACTGTGAGTTGAAATACCAAACTCTCAAATAGTTTTTTGTGGATCTTTCGGGCTATGTGGCCATGTTCTAGAAGAGTTCCTTTCTGACGTTTCGCCAGCATCTGTGGCTGGCATCTTCAGAGAAATGGTGGAATTTTCTTTAGAAGTATTTAGTAGCTTCCTGGGTCAGAAGAATGGCTATGACTGGAGACTGGAAATGTTGTTGTTTTTACATTATAACTCCCAGATTTTGGGAGTTTGCATCCCAAAAAAACACCAATGTTTCCAGTCTCTTACTTGGGGTGTCATCTATTCCTACACTACAAAACTGCTATTAAGATGACGCAGGATTCCTTTCATGGTCCTGTTAGTCAGTGACAACCAGCTGAGAAGTGGAGCTTAGTGATTTCCCCCTGTTGGATGAGTTCTTTGAATTTGGAGAATTGATCACACAGAACACCACTTATAAAAATTAATCATCGTGGAAGATTACAGGAATGGTAAGGATTTTATTTCTGATACTGAGACAAAAGTATCCAGTAGATTTCAGCTTCATAAAATTTATAATCAGCCCTAGTAAACGTCATCTAATAAAATGCTGAAATCATCTAACAGATTCTTTCCCTGATCAATCTGCATTTCATACCTCAGTCATATTCAATTGTTAATTTGAAGGACTTGTTTTGAAACTTGAACGCATAGAGATTGTGTTGATGCAAGGGTTCTGTGTAGAGCATGGAAAAGTTACTTTTGGGGACACCCAGAACGTTTGTCAGTGAGGTTCTAGGGGTTGTAGTTCAAAAAATTAACTTTTCCAAGCTCTGGTTTTATGCTATCCCAACCAGAAAGAGGCACAGCACTTTTCTGTTGGTCTTTGTTGTAACCTTAAAAATTTACATTCTGCCTCCTTGTAGGATGGTTTTAAGGAACTCAGGGTGGCTCACTAAGATAGTTGTTATACCATTTTGCCAGCACAAGAAAGCCACATTTGAACTTTCAAAAGATGTTGAAAAAAAGTCTCACAGGACTTCATTTGGTAGATAGTCCTATGCCTGCTTCTAAGGTTTTGGATACACATCTGGAAATATTTGAGCTGACTAGCTCATTGGAAACACCTGTGTTTTATACTGATCTTGCTTCTTCTCGCTTTCCCAGAACTGCTCACAAGCCTGATGGAAGGAATGAAATGCCATCTGGATAACAACTTGCCACGAATCCGTTTTATGGGAATGGTTGTAGCAGAGTGTCTTAGTGAGAAGATAACACCTGATGGCCCTGTCTTGAAATTTCAAGTAAGCTGACAGAGAAGTTTTTCTAGTTCTCTGTTGTGGAAAAAATTACTTTTTAAAACTTTTTAAATGTGTTGCTGGAAGGTACATTTGCTGCTGTATTCCAACACCTGTGATTTAAGATTTGGGAGGAAAAGAGATATGACAGATAGCTACGTTGCTTTGGTTCAGATGTAGTGAGAAAATGTGATTCCTGGCTTTGTGAATGAATTTGCTTGGGCCCCAGGCTCATGAGTCCCTTCTCCTCTACAATCATGAAGAAAGTCCTAGTACCCCATTACACCAGAACTCAAGGATCTGTAGTTTGTTAGAACAAGCCAGTATCAAACCATAGTTAGAGATCTAGATTTGTTCTGATATCACAATTTATACATACCATAGCCATCCAGATCCAGTTTCTGTTTCTGCTTTTAAACAAAAAAGTGTTACCTGTTATATTATATGCTTTATTTGAACCATTTATACCCCACTCAGAGCAGCTTGTTTAAAAACATGCTTTGTTTAAAAAAACAACAAGACAAGACAAAGGGAGAAAAAAGGGAGAGCACAGATGTGGGATTTTGTAGAGCAAAGATACATCTGAATGGGACTAATGTATCATCAAGTCTGACCTAACACTTTATTTGGCAGCTAGCTAAAAACTTCAACCCTCACATATCTTTCAACTCTTTTCTGCAGAAGAGCAATCACCATCATCCAAATCAACAGTCTTTCATCCAAAAGCCAACCCTGTGACTTTCCTAATCTTCTTAGCTAATATTTTTATTTCTTTTACAAATGTATTAGTATGAAGAAGATGATGAAATTAGAGAACTAAAATCCTTGCTGACTGAGAGACCAGAAGACACCTCTGTCAGTGATTCACCGAGTACCAGGTAAGCATTTCATTCTCAGGGGACTAGAAGCTGATTTCTTTCTTTTGTTGTTCTCCCTATTGGAGACTTCAGTTTAGTTTGCATATTACAAACCCATAAGTGAAGCCTCAGGTGTTCATACTCCCTATGTCCCTCTCCTCTGTTGTAAGGAGAAGAATGGAGCCAGCTTCATTAGCAATAGCAAGTACATTTCTGTACTTAGTGATGTACTAAGTGGTTTACAAAGTGTAAGCTGTTTGCCCCTGACAAGTTGGGTACTCATTTTAGTGGCCTATGGAAGCATACCAGTCAACCCGGAGCCCCCGGATGGTATTGAACTCACAACTTTGTGGTTTGTGAGTAAGTGGCTGCAGTAGAGGCATTGTGTCCCAAAAAGATGGACTGTGAGTGGTTGCGGAAAGAGACTTGTTTGAGTGTGACTTCTTTCAACATGCTGTAATTCAGATCTTATTACTGTCTGTTGTTTTTCGACATAAATGAAAGAGGAGAAGGAGAATATGAGCATAATAGTTGCTGTTCGTTCAAGTGGTGCCTTGTTAACATTGAGAAGGTGTTAAGAAGTGCAAGAGGAAAGTCCACCAATTCAAAAATCTCCCAATCTGTAAAGGCCTCAGCTTGACATATTTGAGGAATTAGTATAAGATGTGCATTGCTCTTCTTCAGAAATTATACTAGTTAGCAATTAGGTTTCTAGATTAAAGTTAGAGATTCCAGTGAACTCAGTGTAACACACGACTCTCCTTCTCCCCCCTTTATCTGTGGTAACCAGATAAAGTTCTCTCTTTCTGAGAGAGAAATTTACTGACTTTCACAGTTGTATGTGAAGTTGAATATCTAAAAAAATCCCAGTCTAGGACTCTAACCACAGTCACTCTCCTACACTGCACTGATTCTCACTATAAGCCCAACTCAATACAGTACAGCCTAAGCCTTGCTGATGGGAGTTGTAGTTCAAGGTATCTGGAAGGCACCAGTTTTGTCTACAGCTGACAATGGATGCAGTCCTCAAGGTTGAACAATGTATATACTCACGGTTTATGCAAAACTTACGGAGGCAGTAAAGGAGCTATTGTGTCTTTCTTGGCAGGAAATATGTTCTCGGAAAAAATACCTGCATAATTAAAATAAAGTTTAGCTAAAAGATAGATAAACAAATCTAATGGAAAACAGATGCACAGTATAAATTCTGTTTGACTCCAACATTTAAACAATATCTTTAAACAATTAAATTCTTGCTTTCCTCCTCTCTTTTGAGCGTAAGTCACGGAGTATTACTGTCTGGTTATACTTCTTGCATCTTGTAAAAGGGAATATGTTCCATGAAAGCTTATGCAGTAATAAAGCTCTTAGCCACAATTTCATCTCATTATCTTCAAATATTTCTAACCTGCCCTTATATCCTCAGATCTCAGGTTTGGGTAAGATTAAATCAGTTGTAAAGCATTTTTCATATGGTCTAATACTACACCGGCAACTGAAGACAGTTTAATTCAAGCAAATTAAAAATGTGAAAGACCAAACCATGCTCTCACTAGGCACCTTTAAGATGTTTCCACACTCTGTTTCAACTGCATCAGACCAACATTGCTACCTTTAAAATTAGTATATTGTGCAAAAACACTTTATAGAGAGCAGAAGGAGCACAGAAATCACAAGAAATCATGCTCTACACTGCATGCTGTGTCAAATCAGAAAGACTTTGATCCTGTTTTTCAGCAGAGAAGAGTTTTAGAATAGTGCTCCTAAGTGACAATATAGCTTTTGAAAGTTATACTTTTTTTTTTGGCTGCTTTAGGATCAGTAAACCAGCCCCACCTCTGACCACTGTTCTGAAGCCCAGTGTGAAAGCACGTCCAGATGCATCTGCAGAAGTGGATCAAGGAGCCGACTCTGAGCTTGATAGGTATGTGATAAAAAAAACTTAATGCTACGCAGTACCACTGTGCTGTGGAATCTTTGCAGCCTGTATGTGAATTAAAGCTGTTTGAGAAAGAGGTCGACTACACTAAGGGATTTTTCTTTGTCTTTTCCCCCAGTGATGATGATCTTGTTCCATATGACATGTCACATGACAAAGAACTGAAAAAGATCAAGGCTCCTACCTACATCCGAGACTGTATTGAAAGTAAGAGATGAGAGGCAAAACATACAAAGTATTGGTTCTTATGTGTTGTGTGTGTTTATGTGTGTGTATGATGTTTATTTTCCAACTTTGCTCAAGAGGCTTAAGCGTTCAAGAAGATATACATGGCTCTGCTTCCTGAAACTATCTTTTAAACAACCCTGTAAGGTAGGTTAGGCAGAGTGAGAATGCTTGTATGATTGGAGCAATGCCACTTTGTGAGTTTGCTATTTGAATGGGTATTTGAATATAGGTTTCCAGTGTCCAATGCTCTACACAATCACAGGCTTTCCTGTGAACTGGTTCTTAGTTAACATAACTGATGATTGCTTGTGAAGACTCTACTTTTGTGGTGCTGACATGCTGATTTATACCCCCTTTCCCCAAATCTGGTGTCCTCTAAAACATCAGAGACACTCCCATAGTTCCTGAGACACTAGCAATTGTAGCTCTATGGGCTGATTTAGACTCAAAAGGGATGTGTTCATGCCTGCATGAAAGTGTAGCCTTTAGATGACCCACACTGAAAGTTTGGCATGAACGCACTTCTTTTGCATTTTAGTGGAGAAAAAGCAGCTTTAAAAAGGACCTGCTTTTCCCAGCTTCTTTTTAAAAAGGGTGTAACTGCGCAGCTGCATCTAAATGCTGCAGTGCAACTGTGCAGTTTTTTAAAGCTCCCAAACCCTAGCTCCAGCCCCAATCCAAACCCTAAACATGCGCAGTAGGGACTCTGGGGTGCTATAACTGTTATGCAACTGTGCTTAAAATGCCAATTCATTCATAAAATAAAGAAGTTTATTCATAAACTTAAATTGCAACAGATTTAATATCTTTTCAAGGGGGGAGGGAAACAGTTTATTTTATTGATGTAATAGTATTTTAATGTGTAAGCCACCTCAATTGATCTCAAAGGGGTGGGGTATTAATAATAATAATAATAATAATAATAATAATAACTATTATTATAAAATAAAGGGGTTCATTCATGGTGCACCAATGCAACTGCGCACTTAAAAAAGGGAAGCAAAACCACAATGGTAATTTGACAGATCTTCATAACTGCACAGTTCATGTGTGATGTACCTGGGGAACTGTGCAGTTCGCAGCTGGCAATAGCCTGTATGATGTAGTGGTGCAACTGCGCAGTTCGCAGCCGGCAACAACAACAAAAAAAATTAAAGGTTCAGTGCGGCCAAACGCCCCGTTCATTGCCACCCGTGCAGCTGCTTCGCCTGTGTTTCTAGCATCCTGACAGCTTCCAATGTAGTTGCTGAGCAACAGAAAAGACTTCAGTTGTCTTCACACCTCCTCAGTGTAGCTGCCCTATGCCTTTTTATTACACACCTGGGGCTTGCAGTGTAGCTGCTAAGTATTAAGGAAAATGCAACTTCATGTCTCCCTTTCCTGCCAATCTAGAAAGCCCCTATGTTTATTGAACTCTGTGCACACCTTGTGTGTGAACTAAAAACTTGTGCCTTGAGTTGGCTTTTTCCCTCGTCCCTCCCAATGCCTCGTTGTATTTCATGTCATTTCTGTTGTGTCCCTCAGGACAGGTTCTCTCTCATTACTGATCTGTTGGAAGACACCTGGGGAGACTTCTTGGCAGAAGAGAACAGTCAAAGTGTTTCAAATTCAGCACATGTTCTTGTGTGTGGCTACCTTTTTTCTGACTAATAATTTAAACTTGTCCCTTTCCCTCTTGTTCTCCTCAGTCCTGACTGGGCCTGAAGATGCCGACAAATATGAAGCTACAATGCATGTCCTGGAGGCTCTGATCCGAAAGAATGCAGCAGCCATGTTAGAGGTGATTGCAACTTTGTACTCGATGGTAGCTGTTGGTTTCCGATGCTGATTCTGCTTTAGGACCAACCTAGCTGTGGTATTGGTTGGGATTTGCAGATTATTTGCAAATGAGATTTTTCAAACCAGACTTGTGATGCAATACAGTCAAATCAATCTTTTGCCTTTGGAAAATAAAGACAGGACCCTCAGTGTCACCTTTGCTTAGCCAGGGAGACTTTAGTGTCAGGTTACTGCTGCCAAGCTTGGGATTGGAATAAACCAAGGTTGTGATGGCAGTGTATTGCACTGACTCATGGGCATCTGTATTCCCTTTTGCCTTGTCTTCACCAGGGTAGCTGCAAGAGGAGGAACAAAAGTACAGTGGGTCTTTGTTATCCGCTGGCGTTTGGTTCCAGGATCCCCTTTGGATAGCAAAATCCATGGATACTCAATCCCATTAAATATATAATGGCAGAGCATAATGGTGTCCCTTATATAAAATGGAAAATCAGGGATTGCTAGTTGGAATTCATACTTTTTTGAATGTTTTCAGGCTGTGGATGCTTGACTCCATGGATAAAAAATCCATAGATAAAGAGGGGTGACTGTATTTGCTTCTTTTTAAGGTTATGATAGCTTGTTCTCGCAAACCTAGTAAATTGTGTTTAATCTTAACTGATTGTTTGAAGTAAGACAGTTTCAAACATTGAGTTATGAAAATGACGGATCAGTTGAATTGGATGTAGTGCTAAATAGCCACTAATAAAAAAAAAATAGAGGGAAAAGTTGCCAGATTCCTTGCAGCTGTGCCGGATCTGAAAGTGAGGAGCAAATATGCATGCATATGGTTCACACAAACATTGGTATTTGCCATGAAGATTCCTTTTCTGGGGAGGGAATCCTTCTTGCCCTGGTCAGTGGGAATTTTGTCTTTTGGAGCCGCTTGTGGTGTGTCCTGTGTCTGTTTAGAGTTTGTTATTCCATCACTGGAATAACAAGATGATTGACATTTTGAAGAATCCCTGCCTTGGTGTTGCATGGGAGAAGCAAGACCCAATTTAAGGATTCCCTCCACATTATTGCAGAAAAGGAACCTGGATGTTAAGTACAATTGTTCCATTTGAAACCCCGAACATTGTAGGGTGATGGTACAAGTATTGCTGTACCTTTGTAAATGGCTGGTGAAGCTGGTGGCTGTGGCAGTGCTGATACTGGGAAGGGCAGAAAAAGATTTGGGGATGCTGACAAAAGCCAGCTCCCTCTCCTCCGTTTGCTGGTTTGTTTTCTCTGACTTGGCATAGTGCTATGTCTTCTCTTTAGGACTTTGCCATAACATAAGGTTACCAGTAACTTGGTGTTCTTGTTTTTGTTTAGATAAGTGTGGAATTAACAAAAGTACTGCTGCATCTGGAAGAGAAAAGCTACATAGAAGACTTCATGGGACTTCGACACCGTGCCATGGTGGCTATTGTTGTCATAGACCCAATCCCAGTGAGTCCTTGTACTCTTTGCGGGCAATGTCTACTGGAATTAAGGGATGTATTGTGGAAATTCACATGACTTAACAAAAGTGGCTTGAATGAGTTTATGTTTATTGGTGGAGCAAGAAGGGGTAACCAGAAAAATGATGGATCTGTCTGTCTCCAGAAGGCAGGGTGCCAGTCTTACATACACGGTTGCAAACAAGTGTAGAATAATTCAGAGCTAATCCACAACTTCACTATAAAAGGAGACCAAAACATTAGTCGCCGTGTTGTTATTTTTGTTTGCTTTTAGGTCATCTCTCACTTAGGGCAACTCCAAAAGCAAACCTATGATGGTGTTTTCTGGGGCTGAGAGTATGTGACTCACCCAGGGTCACCCAGTGAGTTTCCATGGCTGAGTAGGGAAATGAGCTGTGGTCTCCAGAGTCACAGTCCAATGTTCAAACCACTACACCGTGCTGGCACAGTGTACTTGTCTCTTTTCTGTAAGATAATGTATAGGAATGACACCCAGAGTGCTCTCAGCTGTGCACCAGCTGCCAGGTCTATTCCAAGAATTGCTTTAGGACTGCATCCTGCCTTGTTAACAATATAATTTTACCAACTGGAGTTTAGATTGTGACAACTCACAGGTCAGCTCCTATTTAACCGCTAAGGTCTCTATAAATAATTTTATAATCAGGATTTTTAGATATTTATCTCACTAAGTTTTCTTGCCAGCTCTGCTGAGGGCTGTTTGAGGAGCTAAATGAGGCACAGCTGAGAGGAGCTGTAGGATGAAGGCACCAGGAAAGACCTCTAAATTAGTTTTTGTCTCTTGTTTACTAGGTGGCCCAGTATCTAACCTCTGAATTCTACTCCCTGAATTACAGCCTCCGCCAGCGAATGGACATTCTGGATGTAAGTGGCCCCTGGTTGCCTCACCTCACTTTCTAGCACCTTCCCCTTATATAAGGATAACTTGCAAGAGCCAGTTTGCATAGTGAGTAGAATAGAATAAAACAACATAAAACAACAATCAATTGCAATATAGATTTAGGGGCAAAACAGATGGGCATCCAGGAGTGGCCAGAAGCGGCTCCCGGCTCCATCACTCTGGGGCTGCAGCAAACACACTTCTGGTTCCAAACATTTCGGATAAGGGAGACTCAACCTGTACAGCATTTCTTCTAGAAACATACTTTAAAGCTTTGTAAATCATCTGAGGATATTGTTTTTTTAATGTTTAACTATCAGTCTGCCTTTGCATTTTCTTCCCTCAATTGTTGATGTTCTTTCCTCCAGTCTTCATACCTCTTTCTTCAGAGTCTAATCCAGCTTTGTGTATGATAGGTTCAGTGTAAAAGTTAAACAGAAAGGGTAAAAAGCAGCTTTGCGGGGAACCCCTTGCCAGTTGGAAATCATTCTGTTTCTCCATCTTCTGTAAACTTTTGAGCACCATTTTGGTTGCATGGAGAGTAATTGAATGGCCCGCTGGTTGCTACAATTTCTGGTGCCCCCTTTCTTGAGGATTGAGATGTGTCTTGACAGTTTCCAATCTGTGGACAGTGGTTAAATGCCTGTACTGCAGCCACTCACTCAAAAACCATAAGGTGGCGAGTTCAAGACCAACAAAGGGCTGAAGCTCAACTCAGGCTTGCATCCTTCCGAGGTCGCTAAAATGAGTACCCAGATTCTTGGGGGGGGCAAATAGCTTACAATTGTAAACCGCTTAGACACTCCTTAAGGGTATGAAACGATATATAAATGAAACTGTTTGTTTTCACTTTGTCCAGGTTCTGGCCATGGCAGCTCAGGAATTGTCTCAGGCAGTATCTCCAAAATCAAAGCAGCTTCTGGGTCCCAAAGGTGTTGGCATCCAGATTCAATCTAGCAGCAGTTCTTCTTCCGATTGGCAAAAAGTTGTGGATGAAAGGATCAAAAGCAAGACCCGAAGGTTTGCAAAGGTGAGAGACCAGGAGATCTAGTATACTATGTGCCTTAGAATGACATAGTTGGAAGAGACCCCAAGGGCCATCCAGTCCAACCAGGAACTGCAGGAACTCCCCATCAAAGCATCCCCGACAGATGGACATCCAGCCTCTGCTTAAAGACTTCTAAGGAAGGAGACTCCACTACACTCTGAGGGAGTGTGTTCCACTGTCGAACAGCCCTTACTGTCAGGAAGTTCCTCCTAATGTTGAGGTGGAATCTCTTTTCCTGCAATTTGCATCCATTGTTCCGCGTTCTAGTCTCTGCAGCAGCAGAAAACAAGCTTGCTCCTTCCTCAATATGGCATCCCTTTAAGTATTTAAACAGGGCTATCATATCACCTCTTAACATTCTCTTCTCCAGGCTAAACATCCCCAGCTCCCTAAGGCGGTCCTCATAGGGCATGGCTTCCAGGCCCTTCACCATCTTAGTTGCCCTCCTTTGGACCTGCTCCAGTTTCTCCACATCCTTTTTGAATTGTGGTGCCCAGAACTGGACACAGTATTCCAGGTGGGGCCTGACCAAAGCAGAATAGAGCGGCACTGTTCCTTCCCTTGATCTAGGCACTATACTTCTTTTGATGCAGCCTAAAATAGCATTGGCCTTTTTAGCTGCTGCATCGCACTGTTGACTCATGTTCGACTTGTGGTCTACTTGGACTCTTAAATCCCTTTCACACGTACTTTCATTCAGCCAAATTGATCATACCTTCCAGGGTGCTCCTGAGAGTGACAGTTTTTGCCTGCTTGTCTAATGCAGGGTAGTCTGTCTTCTCCTTTGGTAAAGGGCTTTGTATGCCAGAGCCAACTCTCTTATTGGGAGAGAGGACACACATATTCTTCATATAAATTTGCTGTTTGTCCCTCTTCAGCCTTTGCCACTCCCCCATGCCTATAAACTTATAGGTCTCTTCTTTTGCAGTGGTGGCACTGCAGTGCTATAAATCCCAGCCTCATTGGTAAACACTTCACATTCCCTTTGGTTCCACATGTTCCCTTTTGATATGGTTATTTGAATAGAGATTTTCTGAGTGCTTAGTATGTTTAGATTTAGATACATGACTCTGGAGACCAGAGTTTGATTCCCAGCATGACCATGACCTTGGGCAAGTCACATGCTCTCTGTCTCGGGGAAGGCAAACCTCCTCTGAACAAATCTTGCCAAGAAAACCCCATGAAGTCAGAAATGATTTCAAGGCACACAATAACAACAAAGACAGATAAAGACTTGTTAGTCCAAAATAATCAGTATGCAAAAGGATCTTGTAGCACTTTTGAGACTAATGCATCTCCATGCATCTGAGGAAGTAGATCTAAGTCTACGGAAGCATATTCTACAACTTTTGCACAGCTAGTCTCAAAAATGCTACAAGATCCCTTTACAAACAGAGTTAAATAATTGAGGGCAGCACTTGGCCTGATGCAGGATGGCTCTTCACAAGGAAAGAGGGTAGCAGAGAAGATTAAATTTGTGAAACCTCTTCTGTGATAGTTTTCTGTGGATTTGTCAGACTGTGTGGCTGCATTCTGGAAGAATTTATTCCTGACGTTTTGCCTGCAACTGTGACTGGCATCTTCAGAGGGTGGTGACATGGAAGTGTGCGGTGTGCACACACACTTTTATACTTGTGTATATATACACTTATATATACTTGTGTGACCCTTGTTTGGAAGTGCTTTTTTACACGTCGATGGTGGAGTTAGTGTGTTGCACTGTGTTGAATGGTGCAGCCTGGAGATGTTTTGTGTGGAGAATATGTGAAGGGGATTTGTGCCTATTTATCAGATATACACAAATCCCACTCACAAATCCTCCACACTACACACCTCCATGCTGCACCATTCAACACAGTACAACACGCAAACTAACTCCACCATTAACGTGGTAAAAAAGCCACAGTTGCAGGCGAAACGTCAGGAATAAATTTTTCTAGAACATGGCCACACAGCCTGAAAAACCCACAGAAAACAATGGATGCCAGCTGTGAAAACCTTCCTCTCCTGTGATCTTTGGCACATGTCTGTGTCTGCCCGTTATTTCCTTCCTGACTCTGCTCTCTTTGTTTTTTTGGAACAGGGTAAGTCCCAAGCGGAGCCACTGTGCGTCCCCAACAGATTTGGTCCTGTTGCCGGTCACTTTTTCTTTCCACTTCTTCAGAACTTTGACAGGTAAGACCATCTTTCAAGTCATTTTGGTAATTCGTAGTTGGGGTGGAGGTTCCTCAAGATTTTGACTTTGGTGTTTGCTTTTGCATTGGCTCAGGCAGCCTGCTGGATTTAGCCAGTTCTTCTTGCACTTTAGAATTGATGACTGGGTTCTTAGGGGATGTACAGACCGGCATCTTTGGCCAGCCTGGGAGTGGAATTGGGGTGCGGTGTCTACACTACATGCTGCACGCTGCGCCACACAGTGGGGGGCATCATGGCGCTCCTCTGGCGCTGTGTCTACATGATGCAGCACTAAAGGAGTGCGGAAAAGCTGTGCTACAACGCCTTTTCTGTGGTGCCACACTTTGTGGCTCCTTTTTGCACTACAGAAAGGCAAGATTGGGGCTGCGGCATGCAGTTACCGCAGCCTCGATCTGGTGCTAAAAGGGTCTCCTACAGGTTGCCCTTTAGGGGCAGTCTGCACAACCCCTTAGTCTCTGCAAACTGTACTCAGTAACAATCCAAACAAAATATGAAATTGGAGTTTATATTTTTATTTCAGAGAAGTCTGGGCTGTTTTTAAGGAATTCATGTTCAGCTTTTCATCACGGGCTTAACCAACAACTGAGGTTCTCTTTCCACTGGAGGGATCAGGCCAGGCCTGTGGGTTCAACTTTGTCAAGGGCTCTTCAGTGAAGAGGTCAAACATGGGGCCGGCAGATATCTATCGAATGGATAGAGGTGATGTTGACACAGGTTGTTTTTCCCACATGCTCCGTACAACTCCTGGAATCCCACACCAGCATGTTGGTAGGGTCTGGGAGCCACAGTTCAAAAACTAAGATTTCCAAGCCATCCATGTCTATTAACATAGGCTATTTAACTCCTGTTGGAAGAAGACCTGGCTTTCAGTCCTTTCTCTTCCACAGAGACAGAGTCCTTCAGAAGCTAAGCTCCTCTGTTCTGCTTATGGGGCAGGATTTTTATTTTCTGAAATCTCTTTCCTGGATTTCCTGTACTTATGGAAGGGAGTCCCGTCTTCAGTTTTGTTAATTCAGTTGCTATTAATCCTATAACAAACTGCTTAGGTAATTGAAATGGATCAGTTTCTCTCTTCTTTCCATGAAACTGCCTTGGTAGAATACATGAAGCTGTGCCATCTCAAGATAGACAAATGGTACATCTAACACTATTATCTGTAGTTAGCAGCTTTCCATGGTTTCAAGCAGAAATCTCTTCCAGCCTTGTCTAAAGAAACTAGGAATGAAACCTGTGATCTTCTATGTGCAATGCATGTGTTCTACGACTGAGCTATGCTTACCGTCTTATCTGTTAACATTTTCAAAGCATCACATTGTTCTGCAACTGAAAAAGCTTCCGGAGCAGATTATATAAAGGCAATTTAAAAAGACAGTCGCATATTCAGGCTTGTAGCCTAAAGTTTATAACACTAATGCAGCAGAAAGGTGGGGTATAAGAATAAAGTTTATTTTCTTATTTTTTTATTAATTTTCAAAATCTATTTCACTGACATTAACATTAGTGGATGCTTTAAGTCTTTCAATATCCCATCTTCTTTTGAGGAATTGACCAGTGCTTTGGGACTGATTTTGGTTTAATACATTTTAACTGTTCTAGCCTTATGCAATCATAGAGTATGTAGGTGGAAAGAGATACGGCAGGTCCCATCTAGAGCCCTGCAGAACAGTCTCAGTGTATCCGCCAAAAGTAATCGTTTTATTCGGAGCTAAAACTGACCTCATTGTAAAGTTACAGGCCAGCCAGCCAGGTGTGCAGCCCTTTATTCTTTAGGAATAAAGACTTTAATGCAAATACAATGATTTAAATAGGGGAATACAAAAGTTCAGCCATCTTTCTTTACAGCTCCAGCAGTCATAGTCAAAACTAATTTTTTGAAAAATGAAATGCAGTTTAGTTTTTTCTTTGCAGAAACTGCTACTGCTGCAAAAATCCCCAAGGGTCCTGTTTCCTCCCCATCCTCCTGTTTCGATCAAAGAAGCCTGTTGGCTCCTACATGGGGCTGTAGACCGACTCTGCTTTATTACAGTGAACATCAAGTAGTGCAGTAGCCAACCGAGGATTGCGAACCCATCAGAACACCACTCTCTCTACATTTCAGGCCACTAAATACCTTTGACCTTCTGGGAGATGATCACCTGGTCCTGGGCAGGCTGGCACATACCTTGGCAATTCTGATGTACTTTGCTGTCAACACTGGGGTAAGATTAATGGGGCACTGCACTTTAAAATGCTTCGGTTAGTCTCAGGGCTTGAGGTTCAACAAGCATGGCATCCTTCATCTTCTGCGATGTACTTAAGAGAGCTGGAAGGGACAGTTTTGCTCTGTTTCTGGCCTGTAGTAGACTTTTTAGGCCTGCAGGTTGCTTCCCCCCAATCTAGAAACTCCATTTGTTTCACAGTTGAAAAGGGCTTTCCCTCTAGCCAAGAAGAAGCAAGAGGCATTGTCTCAAGATGCTTGCTCAAAAATGGGACTTTTTACTAATGAAATGTCTACATTGGGTACTTACCATGAAAGGGGCATTCTGGGTGCGTTCAATCAAATACTTACACTGTTAAATCTGTCCCTTTTATAAATCAATGGGGCTTTCTAGATGGGCAGGAAAGTGTGACATGAAGTTGCCTTTTCCTTAATGCTTAGCAGCTGCACCGCAGCCTTTAGATGGAACTGCGCTGTTCCGCAGTTTTTAAAAAAGAAGCTGGGAAAACCAGCACCTTTTTAAAGGCGCTTCTTCTCCCCTAAAATGCAAAACAAGCGTTTTCATGGCACACTTTCCCTTTTTCTCATCTAAAGGCTAGACTTTCATGCAGCCATGAACACACTTCTTTTTGCCAATCTAGATCAGGCAATTGAATTTTGTTTTGTTGGTGGTTCATTATCATAACAAATTGAATTTTTTTTAAAAAAATGTATATTTAAAAGAACACAAGATAGAATCCAGATAATATTTTGTGTGTGGGACCTTCCTCTGTGGCCCCCAAGAAGTAGGACGTGTTGAATTGCGTGAGCATGAGCCAGTTATAGTCTCATATTGTTGGAATGGGAGAAGGCACATATTAGTTTCCCAGAGTGTGAACTCCAAGGACTCCCTTGGAAATTATCTTAAAAATTCAAATTCTATGAGGTATGGCAGGGGCGCGGACTTTGAGATCTCATGGGGCCCATGCGCCCCTCAGACCCTGACCGTTGTCCACCCTCTGCTTAATATATCCCCCTTTCATTCTGCTTTGCTTCTGTTTTGCAGGTAGCAAGTGCAATGGGAAAAGCACTGCTGGAATTTGTTTGGGTGCTGCGTTTCCACACAGATACGTGAGTTGCCATGAGTGTTTAGCTGCGCTATAAAAAGAAAAAGGCACATTTATGTCTAAAGATTGGGAATTATAATCCAGTGAGTGAAACGGTTTTGTATTCTTTGCCCCAGACTAAGGGTTGCTATTTGAGTCTCCAGGAATAGTCCCAACATGCTGAAGGCTGCTTTCTCTTTTGCGGCAAAGAGAATTGGCCTGGGTGATACAGACTAAGGGCTGTTTAAAGTCACCCATCTTTCTCTAGTTAGTTGTTTGCATCTAGTGCAGCCTTTCTTACTTCAGCTTTCAAAATTAATATATGTGATGTGCAGAGAGACATCTCCTGAGCTGAAAGCTTGTTCTGATTCCAGATGGAATTGAAAGGAATTGGTTGGTGACTTGGATAGTGAAGGTGGAAAATCAGACGGCAGATTAAAGGTTAGGGGCTCTTCGTTGGTATGAAAACAATCCTTTCCTGCAGACCTTCACAGCGGTGTTTCTTTTCGCTGCAGGTATGTGCGCCAAGGACTCCTGTCTTGTGTCTCCTCCTTGCTCCTTAGCGTCCCTGCTGAGCGTCTTCTTGAGGACATGACAGAGGAACTTTTGGAGACCCAATTCTGGCTGGCAGGTGAGAAGGTTTTATTTTGAAGCTCCGTGCATTCAGGTTGTATGTCCCCAGTTCTTAAATCTAATCACACAAATGTTTCAAATGCAATTAACAAAGAAGTGTGAGAAACATAAGCTTCATATCCCCCCCCCCCTTTTTTTGTTCACTTTATAAATAGAGCGGGGCTGAGAGTGACTCGTGTAGCCAAGCTGACCCAGCTCTGGGTTTCGAGCGCTTTGCTTGTACACACAGGATATCCTCCCAGAGACCCACCACTTTCAAACTGCCCTGTTCTGGCATTGCGATTTCCACTGAGTAAGCCTCTTAGGAACAGAATTCCCAGTCTTTTTTCTTTCCCCTCTCTGGCATGGGTCCTACCGACAGATGCCTAACAATGTGCAGACATTTTGTGGAGTGAGACTGACTCTGTCTGGGACGAAAGGCCTCCCCTGCTGGATTTCTCTCTCCTCATTATCCAGCTGTTTCAGGTGTAGAAGTTGCCAAAACAAAGCTGGCAGGCTGTTATAGTGTGCCATTTAGTGAAAACACTGGAGAATATTCCAAAGAGAAAAGGCACGGCGTAACTGGAGATCTGCTTTTATAACTGCACTGGTAAAAGGTGTTTTCATTGCTTATGCCATGCTTTCCTCAAGAGCGGTGGAGGGCCACAGGTGTTGACACACAGACGCAACAGCATAGTCAGTGTGTCCCTTTGTGAGAGTTTTCTGAAGAGCTGCGGAACTCGTCATTTGGCCACAGGTTTTATGGAAAACCAATTTATACAAATGGTAAATACTGGAAAGAAAAATGAGCTGACAGTTACAGCCTAAATCCTGACCCAAAAGGACAATAAACTTCCACTAGCTCCACAGTCACTAACTTCTAAAACCTCTAGGAACGGCTCCTTTCCTGGATTTGTGAAGAGAATAAAACGGGCTACAGTCATTTATCTTGCTTTTGCTGCCAGTGCCGAGATGTTTCGGTTACGCTGAAACTGCATCGTGTCAAAGAAACGTTGCCAAATAGTTCCAAACTAAAATTAAACAAGTTAGATACTTGGAGACTTGGGGAGGGATAACTTCCTTTTATTCTTCCTTTAATGAAGCACATTTGACAGTTCCAATAAAGTTTGAAAGGAATTTCCTCAAACCGGGTTTCCCTCTCCTCTTGTCTATTGTATTCTATTTTCTGCAGATGTTGCAGAGAAGGATTCAGATGGCGATTGTAGAAGTTTGGCACTACAGAATCTGCTGCTGATGGAAAACCTGAAAAAAAAGCTAGAGATACCTCCTTGCTAGTGAAGAAGGTGCCCTTTTGCTGATGTCTGGCTGGCTAAGGGTTCAGAATATCTCCTCCTCAATCTCTGCTCAAAAGAGGAAAAGAGGCTACTGAATTGCAAGGTCTCTCTAATGGACTGAACTGGTTTCGTAAAATGATCTGAAAATGTTTTCAACAATGGGGTAGGATTTTCCCATGTTTTTTTTTAAACTTGGTGCCAGGCAATGTGACTTACCTGTCACCAGCGGAAGTTATGTCCCATGCCACCATTAAAACCTGTTAATGTGCAAAAGAGAAGTCTGCTTGGTCAGATGACTTCTTCTCTGTGTGTATAAAAAAGTACTGAAACACACATACAAAAATGTTTGGTTTCTATGCTAGAACACTGACAATTCATTGTTAGTTTTGCCACAGTAGCTTTTCAGGTGGTATACAAGGAAGCTTAAGTTTATATTTCTCTCAGTTAATAATTTCTGGTCCTCTGGACACCACTGTAGTCCAGTGCCTCATCTTTTGTGATAACATTAATTCAAGACGTTTGTAAAAAAAAAAATAGAATAAAATATTAAGACATATGAATACTGTTAACTTTATTTACACCCTAGGATTCAAGGCTTTAGGAATATAATGCTTTTTCTAAACAATTCCCAAAATTACATTATCTGTCTTGTAACTTGCTATAAAATGTGTAAGGCTACAGTTTGACCTGTACATTTAAACCACAGTAAAAAATACAATTAAAAAATAAACCAAATATATAGATTAAAAGATGGCCTTGCATTGGCTTACTTGCTCCTAGGAAAATGAGGTTAGCCAACCTCCCAACTTTGTCCCACTTTACAGGGTCCGACTTGGAAGTCCTTAGAAAGCCTCGACTTCATCGGCCACGTCCTCTTCCACCTCTTTCTCTTCCATGCTGTTGTGGCGTATTCTCTCTGGGGCAGGGTTTCGGCTTAGAGGAATGCCCAGTCCTCTGTGAACTGCTTCCACAGTTTTTTGGCTTATATAATAATTGAGGTTCACGTAGGGAATCTTTTTCCGCATCTCTTCCAGGTACCGATATGCCTAGTGGGAAGAAGGGTGGTCTTCATCCAAGGCTGCTTCAGTTTAACAGAAGGGTAAAGCGATTCCAGGTGTATATAGCACTGACAAGTGACATTAAGTGCATATCATAATCTAGAGATATCTTGTAGCACCTTTGAGACTAACTGAAATAAAGAAGTTGGCAGCCTATTTTTATTTCAGGTAGTCTCAAAGGTGCTACAAGATCTCTCTACATATTGATTCTACAGACTAACACGGCTATATCTTTGAATTCTGCATATCATACTGAGTGGCCTGCTTACTTTAGAATCAAGGATGTCCACTGGAATCTTTCAAGAAGCTGAACAGTTGTAGGTGAATATAATTTACATGTACAACACACCTGCACATTTCTGTCTGCAGAAACATATGAATCCTTACAGTAACATTTCAAAACCCACAAAGAGTGGGAAGAAAACCCTCAGTACTTGGACTTTAACAGCACTTGTTTGTCACATATTCTATCAATTACGTATTCTATCGATTTAATTTAAAAACGCAGGGGGGAAATGGTGGATCTATCAAAATGTCGCCCCTCTGCCATTTGTCCCTCCCCTCTGAAAGAATCGATTCTGCTCTGGCGTTCCCACTATTAGGAACCACGTCAGAACTGATTCTTCTCAAAAGAACCGCAAAATAACTGCTACCAAAAAACCCTGGGCTTTTTGTGTTTGCTCTGGAATCGATCCCATGAGGATCAGAATCGATTTGCAGAGGGAACTAGGGACATATACCTCGAATCAGGATTCGGAGCATATCGTAGTGGGAACGCCCTCCAAGACTGTATTAAATGGTAGGACGTCTACTCTTTCCTGTTGAGTTAACATCAGCACTAAGGCACTGGAAGCCAAGAGTTTGGGTATTCAAGCATTTAGCAGATTTACTACAGATACCATCCTGTGATCCTTACTGAACAAAGTCTAAAAAGGTTGGCTTACAGGTAGATGACACAGGACTATTAGCAATGTCAACAGGGAAAACTTTCATTAGTAATGCGAACAGTTGGATTTCATCTCTCTGCAGACCCAGATCTGCTGTAATAACGCTGTCTTTTGAAGCAGCCCTTTTTTGGCTTGAACTCTGTGTGACTGGAGAGCACCTGGCTGTTCCAGAACAGCAGTTCCTTTTTGTCCACAGCTTGCCATTCTGTCTTCCCTGTGTTACACAGGGCCATTTTAGCACTTCCTGCTCTGAGCCAAATGAATCATCCTTCCAGGTGGCTCAGCGTAATTGTTTCCTCTGGTTTCTTCCCCTTAAACAGGTGGAGGCAAGAGGTGTCAGGACCGTGCACAGAAATACCCCGATGGCAATGTTTACATATTATCTTTGGAACTCGTGCCTCTAATTCTTGCCATCCAACTTATTAAAGAACAGCTTACTCATTACATCACCAGGAGCTTTGCAGTTTCGTTTGTGCTTCTGAGGTGTGACATGAGCATTCAGAAGAAGCTGCGGATTTGAACTACTCCCTAGCTTCGTGTGTAGAAAACAAGTATACTAAGGGCATACTTTCTCCCTGACATGCTAGCTTTCTATATATATAGATTTCTCCCCACAGGGAAGCACTGAATTATGTAACCTCCTTACATATACCCTCACCAATATTTGTGGTGTTACATTCTTGGAAGACAGAATTACCTTCAGTGTTAGCACTAAGCAACGACAGTCTGTATGTTGCAGTGAGCTCTTGGCACAGCCCAAACACTCACCATCTGGAATTCTTGTACTTGCAGGTGATGCTCCACTAGAAAGCTTAAGATATCCCCCGGGCGGATGGCGATGTCAAGCTCTGGCTCACCTAGGAGTAGCTCACACTGCCTGGCTGCCTCTTTGGGGTCTTCTGAGTAAAGCCTACAAAGGGGAAAATATAGCAAATTCTAATAGCTGTCGGACAAAAGCTTCTTCTGTGATGGGGGAAAAAGGCTAAATACCATAATATGCCCATGCCAAGCATTTTCCTATCAGGTGGCTCAGGGACAGGGACAAAGCTGAAGATGTAAGATGCTTTCTCCATGATACAGCAGTACTTAACCATGAATTGAACACTGGCTTCTCATATCTGCAGCATGCACTGCTTCTGGGGAATAATTTTGAGGAGAAGCCATGTGCTCATATGGGAGAGTCTCAGAGAAGGCATCTGCTGCATCATTCACCAACAATGAAGCTTATGTGATAGCACTAAAGTCCAGCATCAACAGAACTATTAGAGAGGCCTGGACCTACCCCAGTTTTGGAATTAGACACTTTGAATTCTCAGAAAGAAAAAAACTAAAGTAGACCTGGAGTTTAGCATCACATATGGATCCAGGTCGAGGTAGGCACATGTGTCAACAGAGGACTAACAGGAGCGGTACCTAGTCTACTCCCACCCTGTCTTCTCATGACTTCCAGAAGGGTAGCCTTCTGAAATCGGTTGTAGCAAAAAACTGCCTTGTGGACTTAATATATTTATTATGGCACAAGCCTTTGTATTTAATGTAGCAGATAGACCCACAGCAGCTTATAGCACAGTAAAGGGTTAAGGGCACTACAAAACTGTCTCTTGTTTCTATGTATTTGTACGTGAGTGGAAAAAAAAAAGCTGGGCTAGATTTTATTCTATATCACTTTCAAGAAATCTGAATGGTTCTGACTCCCCCATCCCCAAAGTGGAATAGGTATGATTATTAGAGAGATCTGAGTTGTGGTACAGTAACAGTGCTGTCTCTTGGGAGTAAGCTGCCAAGTATTCACAAGTGCCTTCCACATGAAGCTGCCTGAATCATAGAAGGCCAGAAGGTTTCTGACAAAACAAAAATGCTTCCCCTCACCCCCATCTTCACATACTGAAGTATTCTCACTTCTCTCACCTCCGGGCCTGAATGAACCTTTTCACCAGTGCCATCTTGGTCTGTAAAAGTGCAAACCTGCTCTCTTGCTCAATAGCGCTTCTTGCCTTTGCCTTTGACAGGCATTTGTAAGCCTCTGTCAGAGCTCCCAGGGCCTTCTCATAGTTTTGATACTCATCCACCTCCACCTAAGGGGAAAGGAAATATTAATTTATTTATTTCTTTTATTTGATTTCTGTGCTGCCTTTCTCCCAGAAAGGGACCCAAGGCGGCTCACAAATAAAAGTTCTACCAAACGTATTACAATAAAACAATTAAAAACATGTTTCTGCAATCTCATACTCAAGATAGAACTGTTTACCCAAAGAGCACCCACACACCTGAGCACAAGCATCGTAAAAACCAGCCAGGAGGTCGAGAGCCCTTCCTTTGGTATAAAAACTGATGATGTTCTTCATAATCTCTGGATCCTTGCGCCAGTCCAGAGACTGGAGATAGTTGGCAGCCATGATGTAAATCTCCCTCTGCCTCGAGACGCCAGCAAAAAACACAATCTTTTCTGTGTCTCCAGATTTCAGCAGAGCTCTCATTGCCTGTAAACAAAGGAAGTGCTCTGGTCACTACAGATCAAGGCAAGGGGAAGAAAACCAGGCAGAGATGGGGACAAAAGAAAAAACCGCAGAATCATGCAAGTTTCATCCATTCATCTTTCAGCAAAAAATGTCTCCAGTCCCCAAACTTTTGAGCTGATACCAATCAGTATGGAGGATATTTTTGACAATTGATAATGCTGAAAAGCGGTGATATATAACCTACATCCCACTCCTTTAGGATGATAAGCTACAGTATTCTGCTCTACCTGCATCTTCCACGACAGCTCTATCTAGATTGCAGCATAATAAATGTATGACAACATGGATAATATATATCCTTTGTATATTTTTATCGGGTTGTAATCTCACCTCAATCCATCTGGGAGAGGTGGGAAAATATAAATAAAATTGTTATCATTTATTCTTATTTATTAATAGGGGAGTGTCTGCAGTTTGTCTCTAAGAACCAATTGGTGCAGATCGGCAACTGGTTCAGCCTACATGCCTTGCTTGTGGGTTACCCAGAGGCATATGGCTGACCACTGTAAGAAGCAAAATGTTGAACCAGATGGACTGTTTCATCTGATTCAACAGAGCTCTTGGTTTTCTCCTTATGCTTTGTTAAGCAAGTTGCCTTTAAGAACTGAGTTTCACAAACTCTTTACTAGCAACAACTCACTGCATCCCTGAAGGCTGACAGTCAAGCCAATGGCTCATACATGCTTTTCATCCCTCCTAGGAGTCAGGAGAAGGTGGTGGCGGTGATGAAATCATCCTTGCCCAGGGACACTTACTTTCAACTTGTTTCCTGCTTGAGTGTATTTTTTGGTGGCCATGTGATAATTGCCCTGTCGCATACAGCAGTCAGCTATCTGCTCCAAGAGCTCCCGCCGGGAATCCTCTGAAAGCTCCTTGGAGTCCTTTGAAACGGTCATTTTTTCAGCCATATCCTCAGTGATAGTCAGGTTCTGAGCCAGGCAAAGTTGCAGGGCATCCTGGTACTGCGGCAGAGAAAGCAAGAGAGAAAGAGAGAGAGAGCGCAAGCACACTTTTGTTAGATAAATGGTAAGGAGAAGAAAGAAGAAGCAGAAAAAACACCATCTGCTATGAAAGAGCTCTTTCTGCCTTTGATGTTAATCCTATCTGTAGTGTGTCCAAAATAATTATTTAGGAATAAACTGGGAGATGCCTGTAAGAGGAGCCAATTTCAAGCCAATATGAGCTTCCTCTTGTTCCATACTGATACAAAAAGTACAAGGAAGTCACCAAAGGAAAGATGAGAGCAAGAAAAATCTACTTGCTATATTTTTGTGAATTTTGGACAAATTTGTGCATTCCGATTCAGGGAGAAATATGTGGCAATTGTGCACGAAGGGGAACAACAGATGGTGTATGCTAACACTTGAATCATGCAGTGAAGCTGGAGTGGGATGTGGGAAGGATAATCATACATCCTAACACCAAAATTGCTTCTAGGTAGTTCGGCCTTTGAAGGAGCATTCACAGGTCTCCTAACAACAGCTCGCTTTGATTTGTTAACATCTTTGGGACCTGTAATCTCTTTGGTTAAAGAATAATGTGAGAGAGTGTCTGATTCTTTCACCCCAATGCGTTTGGAAGAATTATTCTGTTACTATTAGGAGACTGTTCCAGAACAGACAGAAAAGTGACCATGCTCAGAAAGTGTGCAAAACTTTATACTTTAAGCATTCTGCTGCTGAAATGGCATAAATCTGCAGGAGACTTAAAGATTGTTCACTAAAAGCGGTATCCACTTTAGGGATTGTGAGGACAATAATTTTGAACATGGAGAAAGTTGTCCTTCTTTGAAATAACCTGAATGAGGCAAGTTACCTTTTTGGCAGCCAGCAAGAGTTCAACAGCCTTCTCATACTGGCCATGCTCAATGAAGAAATCAGAACAACGAGCCAGCAGAGCCGGGTCAGACTTCTCATCTAAATCCTCTGCAATGAGCTGCAAGGCTCCAAACTGCTCGGTCGTAAATGCCAGCTCCAGAGCCTTGGACAAGTGCCCTGCCTGTAACAGAGGGAAAAAACGCTTTAGATTTCACAGCCTGGGAAAATGACACTCTGGAGGACATGGAAGTCCGTTCTAGCCCACAGAAGGAACCATTCGGCCACGGGTGGATGCTAATTCCTATCACCACCCAGGTGAGGCAAGGGATCGTGTGTGTTTAAGTAAAGCCTTTTCTCTTGGATTCTTGGCTCCTCCTTCAGTTCTGTCCCTCAGCTGAGAAAAACAGGTGAGAAGAGAGTTCCACAAGAGAAGGAAAAAAAGAGAAGGGTGGTTCTGGATGGCTCCTTCCCCTAAACTAGAATGGACCATCAATGATAAGTCTTCCTGCGCTGCATTCTGACAGTGAAGGAGCCATCCAAGCATGGAAGTTAACTAAATTCCTATGGAGAAAGTCACACTGGAGGCAGTAGGACCAATGTTTGCTCAAGAAGTGTCGGCCATGAGGTTGACCTCATTTCCTTCTGAATGGAGAGTTAAAGCAATCTCTGGAGCCTCAGCCATGTCAGTATCAGAGGCACAGCTAAGATCAGCTTTGGTTAGGTTAAAGTCTGTTATTAAATCAACTGCAGTGTCAGTGCATGCAGCTCCAGAAAAAGTGGCTGCGGTGACTGGGGTTGATGGCATGCTTTTAACTGTTAAAATCAGTTAAAAGCTCATGCATGTCCGGGGTTATATGGATGTGCTTCTTGGTGCTCCAAGAAGCCAAGCTGCTTTTGAAGGTTTTAGGTTTAACGTTTCCCATCATAAAAATTGGACAGGGCTGGGTCAGGAGGGCTTATAGGAACAAGGTAATATTTTGGGTTTTTAAATATATATATATGTGGAAAGAAATAATTCAGTTCAGGGGAAGACAAAGAAGAAGAAGAAGAAAGCCATGAGAAAGTGGAGGAGTGGAGGAATTACCTTTCCTGCATAAAGCAAGGGAATAAAACTGAAAGAGGAGGCAGGGATCCAACAGAAAGGGCTTTACTTAAGAATACATGATCCTTCCTCACCTGGGCAGTGATAGCAGTTAACCCAAGCCTGGATGGCTCCTTCTCCATTTTGAACAATAACTAACCAGTTAGGCATGCTGACTGGGGGATTTGAGGAGCTGTTAAAAAAAGTAACATTTCCAAGCTCTGACTGCAACCCTCCAACTAGTCACAAGAAATAACAATGGCTTCCTCTACAGGGCAGATGTTAGAGTTTCATTTATGAATGGAGAAATCTTCTTTTAATTTAATGCATGCCTGATGATGCTTTCTTTATATTTATATTGTTTATATGTCAGTTTCTCAAATGGGCTTACTTTGTGGTAAAGCATTACTGCTCTGTCCATTTGTTCCCCTCTTCCTTCATAATAGCGTGCTGCTTCGATCATATCTTCCGGAGAACTGAGAAGAGCCAGATTCATCAGCTGGTCATCCAGATTATTCTCCTGTTCAAAATATCAAGACGTATTGAAGTAAATATTAATTGTGGCAATTTTCCAGAGATGCTTTATCCATGTTTAAGTTGACAATCGCCAGCATCTTCTTGGCGGTATATGGCATTATGGTATGATCTGGTATTAATTCTGGTGCATAAACTTTTTGAATGTTACCATTAAGTACCTCCCTCTGCAACTCCCGCACACATAGCCAAGACATAACTGCTTCCCCCGTCACTAAGAACTGTGGGGACAGGGGGGCACCTGAGCCTATTCTGGCTACTCTTAAGCACCCAGTGGTGAAGAAGAAGCATCTGTCCACAGTGTAAGGCTTCTCCTTTGTCTTTGGGAGCTCAAGAGCAGCCAGATTGCATACCCCTTCAGCATCCTAACTCATGGCTGGGGAGATGGAAGCAGCAGCCCACAGCTGTTTTTTGTCACTTGACATGAGAAGTGGGAGAAAGGGGATAGCTTCCACTCCTTCCAACTAATGTTCTGCTGCCTTCTCTGCCTACAAAGAGGCCTGTGACCTCACTGGAATGGAGACATATTGGATTGCAAAAGAAGAGTCCCTGTTGAGATGCAAATGGACTTTAAATTTCCTGGACTTTGAAAATTTCCCAATTGCCGCATGGCCAGAAGGAGGAGGACCCTGCCCCATCATAACATCTTTACTAAAGACTGAAACAACATGCAGGCACCTGACTAACATCTCCAATTGTTTTTCTCCCCTTTTTTTCTCCTGTTTAGTTTGTAACATCTTGCCTGATGAAGAAGCCCACGAAGCTTTGAAAGCTTGCGACAAGTATATTATGCATTTCGGTTGGTCGATAAAGGTGTCACTGATGGATTTCTGTTTGTGTTTGTCAAATGGCCAACACAGCTACCCCTGTATGTTTTCTGTTCCGCTAGTATGTTACACTTCCCATTTTTGCAGAATTGCCTCTCAGCTAAAGGAGAACTGCCATGCCTGGAAGCTTCCAGAAGTGGCAATTATCTTCTAAAGCAAGGGATGACCTTTCAGGTACTGTGCCCACCACTTCCACAAGACCCTGGAATTTGTGTGTGTGTGCATCAATGTGTTCTGCCCCCCATCTGGAAGTGAATATTTGGCCAGTTTGAAAAAAAAACCTGCTCTATTTTGGAGGTGGTTCAGGCAGTTGGGTGGTGGAAGAACTGAACTAGTTCCAGACTGGCCAAATGTGCCCAACCCTACTTTATGTTATTAAAGCAAGCAGCTCAAAGATGTGATGATAGGTAAGTCATCAGTACCTTGCACAGTCGAATAGCATTATTAAAAGCTTGGGCTCTGGTATAGAAGTGTACAGCCTGTTGGATGTCATCGTGGCTCTCATACTGACGGGCAACATGATACGAAGCTGCCAAGTTACCTGTTGTATTTGCAATATCAGCTGCCTGAAATGGAGTAAGAGAGGGAAAAAAACCAAATTCTTACACTTTCCCTGGATTAAACCATAAAACGACTACCTGTGCTAAGGAAACCTGGAGGAAGCAAGTTTACCTTCTGGATGTTACCCAGGAAACAGTGAATACGGACCATGGAAAAGTAATCCTGAGCCAGTTCATAATATTTCAAAGCCGCTTCCATGTCTGCCTGGCCTTCCAGGTACTGCGCCCACCACTTCCACAAGCCCCTGGAAAATAAATGATAGCAAAATCAATTCAATAAAAATCTCTAAGATGACTGAGAATATATTGCTAAAAAAAACCTACACTATAGCTGTGGATTTTGGAATAGTCATTAACAAGAAAACAATATCAACGGAGCTAAAAATTGTAACAGTTAAGAATCAGAACCACTGTAGAGAAACATAACATCTTTATTCCATCATTTACAAAGATTTTGAAGAACACTGGGCCTAGGACAGAACCCTGGGGCACCCCATTAGTCATAGTTCTCCAGGTTGAAGAGGAACCCATGGTGAGCTTGCTTTGGACCATAAATCAGTTACAAATCTACCCAACAACAAGAGAGCCTCGCACACATTTTACCAGCCTCTCTGCAAGAATATTAAGGATAGCCTTGTGAAAAGCCTTACTGAAATAAAGATGTACTGCATCTGCATCATTCCCTTTATGTACAAAGCTTGTCGCTGTATCAGAAAAGGGGTAGAGTTAGTCTGGCATGACTTATTTTTGAGAAATCCATGCCGGTTCTTGTGTAAAACGGATTGGGCAATAGCTGTTTGGGCCTATTTGCTCCTTTTAAGATGGAGAGATTTGCTCTCTTCCAGTCTGCTGTGACCTCTATTCTTCTTCAAGATGTTTCAAAGATTATTGACAGAGGTTCTGGGGTTACGGTTCCTTGCATACAGTTCATCTGGTTCTGGATACTTCAATTTATTTTGAGTAGCTGAGTATTCCTGTACCTCTTTACTGTTACAGCAGCAATGGTCTATTTGCATCAAGTAGAACACTGTTTGACTTTTGGGAGAAAAATGAAGTACTGTTAAATAGTTTCATCTTATCTGTGTCCTGCATTAGCATTTTACCATCTTCTCTACACAGTGGGGCTATCATTTCCACATTCTTCCTCTTGCTCCAAACATAGCCAAAAAACACCTTTCCTGTTAATCTTTCCAGCAATCCTGAGCTGAGTTTGATCTTTAACTTTTCAAACTTTTCCCCTACAGGTATACTAGCTATTTTTTTTGTATGCAAATAGTATTCAAATTGTATTTGTATTCAACTATAGCAGGCCCCCTTGCTAAAAATGCTGCTGCTCACTTGGTGAGCAGTTGGCAAAGGGAAGTTGGGAAATGGTTAAACAGCCTTGATCCAGGATTTGATCCTGGAGGGGCATCTCAACCTGGCCTTAGATAATGTATGAAGAAAGATGGGATAATAAAATAAAATAAATAAATATATAAATATATAAATACATAAATAAATGTATATAAATACATAAATAAATGCATGTTCCTTTTTGGCAATTTTCCCCAATACTTCAATTTCTTATAAATGTATCTTAAATCTCACTTCATCTGAAATTTCTTTATACATCCATCCTAATTTCTCTTGGACTTATCCTACTTTTATTTCTCATTAGAATTCTTTGTAATTGTGTCTTCAATATGTCATCTGATTGAACAGTTGCTGTATCTATATCTACTGTATATCTCTAATATTATCTATCTCATCTTCAGGGAACGCACTGACAATACACTGAAACAAGTGGTAGCAATTGTTTAAAACTAGCATCGTCTGTCCAAATTCTAGCAGGTGCATTCCCAGCAGGGGAACTTTGGTGTGGCCACAACAGTCAATGGGCAACCTGAAGCTGGAAAAGGGTTCGTTCTGGCATGGGAGGGGGAGAGCAAGCACTCACTTATCTTTCATCTTGTTGACGTAAGACTCCAAAGCCTGTAAATCTTCAGAAAGCATGCGTGGAACCTCAAATTTGTGTGTGTCTGATTTTTCATAGCTGAAAGAGAGGAAAGGGATGTTAGAAAGATAAGCCAAGGAAAATGTAGTGTTTTAGTTACCTTTTCAACACCAAGCAGTAAGAACAAGTGCCCATATATTTCACATTTATATAGCAGCCTTGCTAGCTAGCATGAAGCAATGGTTTGGGTGTTGGAGTAGGACTCTGTAACAGACTTTTCAATATACTTTTTCTAAAGGACAAATAAGGCATTTTTGTTTCTTGTTTTTCAGTATCAAAAATAAGGCAGAATCAGATTGATGGGCTGCAGTGCCAGATGGCACCGTATTGTCTATGATCTTGAATTAGCCATGTATGGGACAGAGAGTTCAGGGGGATATAACTGGCCTAAACGGAAACACCACACACCATCCCATTATCCACAGAATTTCCTTACTGGATCAATGGCAATACCACCATGCAGGTTTATTAACTTGGAAAGCTGCTATTAGATGCAATAGTGGCCCCATTCCCCCCAAAAACAGGATGCTGCATAGCCTGGATTTCTGGTGCAGCACTCCTTCACAGACATTCATGCAACTGGGTTTGGATTCAAGTTTAACACTTACTAGGTGAGTGCAAGGGTGCGATCAGCAGTGGCTTCCAAATGCTTGGCATAATTGTAATAGGTGGTGCGCAGGTGGACACGGTCATGTGCCTCAGCTACTTCCATGGCTTTCTGCCACTGGTCAGAGGCCTGGTAGAACTTGTTCAAGAGGTCATAGCGCTTGCACTGCTTGTACAGTTGCTCAGCATCTTCCTGGAACAGAAAGCAGAAAGATGAGTGCAGAGTGTGTCCAACTATATCGCTTTTAAAAATATTGTTTTCCTACACAAACTAAACAAACCTTTACACTGTACACAGTGTACATGGACGACAGGAACTCAAAGGACAAATAGGCAACAATAAGAATTCAGCATAGTCAGCATAATCGTCAAATTCAAAAATGTTGTCTTCAAACACCATTCTCAGTTGCGTCCAAAAGAGAAAAAGGAAGCAGGCCCACTTTATCAGCTTTGCTGAGAAACCAGCTCTATCACAATTTAATTTCCAAATCTTTGTGAATCACTCTGGAAGATAAGAGCCTGGGAAAGTTCTTTTTTGTACTCCCCCAACCCCTTATTGACCAGCATAGTCAATAAGTTGTAGTCCAATACAGAAACCTTCGCAGGCTTTGAATGTAGAATAGATCAATGTTCCTCATTGGAGAAATGTTTCTCATTCTCCAAAGGTTTTGGATTCAGAAGCCCTAGCAAGCATGGCCAATGGTCAGGGATTATGAGAATCACAGTCAAAAATAGCTGGAGGCCCCAAGTTTGAGAACCATTGAATTAGAAAATAGTCACAAACTTTCTAACTAGGACAGCTGTAACGAAGTTGAGTTACTTTGTGGCATATCACTGACTAATAATTTTATACTTGTTTCTTATACTTTTCGACAAATACAAATTTTTTTAAAAAGAGAGCTAGTCGGGTTGTGATCAAATCTCTTTCTCCTAATTCCATTTCTTAGGTGTATTGTCCAGGTTCCTAAATCAGAAGTGTGCTAGTCACTACCCAAAAAGGCTGTGTTGTATAAGGAAAGAAATCCCTGTGATTTGGTTGCAGTATAAAGGCAGGAGGAACCTTTTATCTCCACATTGTGTTAAAAACATGCTTTACATCAGATAACTGTACTGCTACATTAAAAAGTGACAAAACTGCAAATCTTGAACATAGGGTAAACCAGATGATTGCAGTTGTATAGCTCTGAAAGGATTAATAATATGCATTTTACTTTTTTGAACTTTTAAAAATTAATGTCATTAATACGACACCAAAGCAATTGAACCATACAAACTGTGATAGTACATCGCTAGAAAATAATGAGATAGTTATTTTGCCTTTCAATTCAAGATCCAGAACTATGCTTACAAGCAATTTGAAGAAAAGAAATCTGAAGAATCATTGGAGCTGACGCAGCCCAGAATAGAAGCATTATGACTGAGACAGGATGTTTAAATAAAAATAAGGAAAGTACTAAAGCAACCTGACCTCCAGGTCACTTCATAAGGGAGGGAGCATCCGCCGGCAGGGCTGTTGCTCTAGGAAACTGCTCCACTCCAACAAGCTGAAAAAAGCTGCTTCTATCTTTGAAGTGATTTCCCAGAAGAAGTGCATGGAGCTTGGAAAAAGCTGTCGCCCTCCAACAGGCCTTGAACTTTTAACACAGCATGAAAGCTATGTAGATTTAGATACCTGTTGGTCCACAAGCATTTAAATTACCAGACTAAGATAAAGCAAGAGAGATCCAAGGCACACCAAATGCTGAGAGGGAGGGAGAAGGATAGGGTTGACTTTGTCATGTCCAATATAGCTTCTACTTCAAAAGCAAGTTAGCATCTTCCTACAGTGCCATAAAGTGGGAATTGTACTAACCCGAGATTAACGATTTTGTCTGAGCTTTTGATCTGCAGAAAGCCAATGTGGTGCAGTGATTTGTGTGCTGGATTATGACTCTGGAGACTAGGGTTTGAATCCAGGCTTGGCCATGGAAACCCACCCAGGGCAAGTCATATACTCTAAGCCTCAGAGGATGCCAATGGCAAACCCCTGTTGAAGAAATTTGCCAAGAAAACCCTGTGAGAGGGTTGCCTTAGGGTCACCATAAGTCAGAAACAACTTGAATGCACACAGTGACAACAACCTCTGCCCACTATGAATATCATCATAGTGAAGCACCTCTCAATTGTGACATGGGTCTTCTAACAAAAAGAACCCTACGGGAGTTGCCCAGGAGGTTGATTCTAAGATAAGATGAGCTTGTTGTGACGCCATGCCCTGAAAGCCAAGGACACTAATTTCAAAAATGCAAAGCACAGGTGTGAGAGCTAGCATGGCATGATGGTTTGGTAGCTGGACTGCAACTCTGGAAACCAGGGCTCAATTCCCAGATCAGCCATGATACCCAATGGGCAAGTCACATAAACCTCTCAGCTTCAGGGAAAGGCAATGGTAAATCTCAGAACAAATCTTGGCAAGAAAAATGCATGATAGGGTCGCCATAAGTTGGACACAATTTGAAGGCATGTATCAATGAGAACCGACATGGCCCAGGCGAGGTGAGACAAAGGCATTCTCAACATGTGAAGAAAAATCATATTTTTCCTTAATACTTCAGATACTGGGAATACCCTGGCATTTAAAGCAAAGGTAGATGGTGAATCATAGAATCATAGAGTTGGAAGAGACCACAGGGGCCATACTCGATTATAAGTCGACCTCATATCTAAGTCGAGGGCAGGTTTGGGGACCAAAATTATGGATTTTGATATATCCCATGGATAAGTCAAGGGTAAAACTTAGGGGCATGTAACCATGTATCTAAAAGATGAAGCAAAGGAAAATAATGCCAAAGAATTTACAAAACTCCAGCAGGCGTAACTGTTTATGCTCACACTAAAGGCTGGATGGATGAGAGTAGGAGGAGAGTCAGTGCTTCCAGGATAGATTACACTCTTTCCTTTCACCACGGTATGGTTCATACACACATATATATACATACATACAAACACACAAGTTAAATTACCGTACTTACACTGACCATGGATAAGTTGACTCAGGTTTTTTGGATCAATTTTCTGACTAAAATTTCTAGACATATATATGAGTATATACGGTAAGCTTTCAAATTGCTTGGTTCATTATTTTTTACATAATTCACTGCCAGATGATGTAGTGTTGGCCATCGATACATGTTTGTACCAAACATGTCAAGTTTGTTTCTTGCTGCGCTTTCTTTAAAAGTCAAAGGTGGTGTGAACTCTGGTGTATTTTCTAGGTCTGAACATTGGTATATTTTCTAGGATTGAAAGAGGATGAGTCTACTACCAATTGTTATTAAATCAGGACAGTTCCTGAGAAGAGTTATAAGTCACAACCAGCTTTGCTAGGCCATGTCGAGGGTTTATGGGGAAGGTGTGATGTTAGGAATACCAAAGCCGATGTATATTTACACAAATCTGGGGGCCACATGAGAGAGAATTATGTATGTACAGACCACAGATGAGAGCTTACTGTTTGCTCTGGAAGCAAAGAGAATAAAAGATGTGCTCCATTTTTTTGTTACATGAGGACAGGGGAATACGAATCAGTGTTCTCCTCTGAAGTACTTTCTTCCCTTCTGGTAGAGCTACTTTCTGCTTCCTGGGCTCAATAGAGGTGAGAGAGGACTGGCCTAAAGAAATGCACTCTACCTACCAGCATGCCCAGTTGGATTGCCAACATGGCAACCCTGGCTTCTTCCTCTGGCTCTTGCTCAGCTTCTCGCAGTGCTTTGGCTCCTCGGGCATGGCCCATGTTCCCCAGACAAACTTTGGCAACATCCAACCTTCGTGTCTTCACACACATGCGGGCCATATTCTCCCAGACTGCTTCGCTGCAGAAACAAAAGCAATACAGCAACAAAATGAAGAGACTTTGAAGTGTTGCTATTTCGGACTACAAAACAAAGTATTCAGGGAGGTACAGCCCCAAAATGTAAGTTTTTAAGTTCTGGATTTGCCTCTGACTTACAAGGAAAGAACACAAAACCAAAATGAAAATAGACAAACTGCCTGTTGTCTACACAATAACATTCTTGCCTGCATGAAACATGTGATAATATTTAATGGGTAGTCAATAACTGATGGTCAATGCAAAATATTTTATTGGCAATGTCACTTGTCATACCATGGTATTTCCTACTTTCCCCCGCACAAGCTATAAGAAATGGTTATCTTGGAACGTAACCATAAACATACACTTTTTAAATGCATTTCTCTTTACATTGTATGCTATCTTACTGTTGTAATCTGCTTGGATTCCTTGAGATTAAGCGGAATAATAATTAATAATAATAATAATAATAATAATAATAATAATAATGTTTCTTTAGAGCAGCGGTTCTCAACCTGTGGGTTGTGATCCCCTTGGAGGTTGAACAACCCTTTCACAGGGGTCACCTAAGACCATCGGAAAATACATATTTCTGATGGTCTTAGGAACCAAGACACTGCTCCTCTATCCATTGGAGGTCACCACAACATGAGGAACTGTATTAAAGGGTCGCAGCATTAGGAAGGTTGAGAACCACTGCTTTAGAGGTAGGTTCCAGAAGATTTACTGTACAGCAAATGCACAGAAAAGTGGAACCCAGAGGAAAAAGCAACAGACAGGTGTATAGAAAACACAATGGGCCTCAGTATCTTTAAAATCTGTGTGGATGTTCAAGTCCCATTATATACTGCGATGTAGTAAAATGGTGTCCCTTATATAAAATGGCAAAATCAAGGTTTGCTTTTGGGATTTTTTTGTGGGGCGGGGGGATATTTTCAAACAATGGATGGCTGAATGGAGGGTACCACAATTCAAAAAGGATGCATGTCCAAAGGAGATCAACTAAGATGGTGAAGGGTCTGGAAGCCATGCCTTATGAGGAGTGACTTAGGGAGCTGGGGATGTTTAACCTGGAGAAGAGAAGGTTAAGAGGTGATATGATAGCCCTGTTTAAATACTTGAAGGGATGTCCCATTGAGGAGGGAGCAAGCTTGTTTTCTGCTGCTCCAGAGACAAGAACGTGGAACAATGGATGCAAACTGCAGGAAAAGAGATTCCACCGCAACATTAGGAGGAACTTCAAGCAGAGGCTGGATTGCCATATGTCAGGGATGCTTTGATTGGGAGTTCCTGCATGGCAGGGGGTTGAACTGGATGGCCCTTGAGGTCTCTTCCAACTCTATGATTCTATGAATCCATGCATGCAACATCCATGGATACAGAGGGCCAATTGTACTAGGTCGAAACCAGACTTGAGCCTGCTTAAAGGAGATCCACTGAAATCGGTAAGAAAAACGAGTCATGGTTAACTGCAGATTAGTTGATTCCAACATGTCTACTCTAAGCTTGGCTCAATCAGAGGATGCTTCTTTTCTGACTGAATATTATGCTCTGTTTTGGGTGTGAGTCATGTTACAACCAGTCCCAACCCCCCCACAGAGAATTTCCTGAGTTTATCTTTGGAATGCTATCTTCACATCTGTACTTTGTCAGTAAGAACTAACAGGCCTTAAAGAACAGATGCAGCAGGAGAGGAGCACTGGATCACAATCTTTCTTCCCCCATTTAAAGGAGTATGCCCACACCCATTTAAAATACTACTACTTTTCATGCTTTCTCCCAATCCCAGTAACAACAACAGCAACAACATTTATTTATAACACCATTTCCACCAAAGGGTGGTACATCAGAACATATACAATAAAAAACGTAAAATGGTTTTCTATCTCTAGTATTGCAATACCAATTGCCAACTTCACAAACTGTCGGAGTTGAAAAACAAGCACTTGATACATTAAAAATATAATGATAATGCCTCGTTTTTCATTTTTCTATGGACATAACCAAAACAAAAAACAAAAAAACAGATCCAGGAATAGGGATTCAGCCTGTGTTAGATGGGGTTACACTCCTCCTGAAAACTCAGGTTCATAGTTTGGGGGTACTTTTGGATTCAGAGCTGAGCCTGGAAGCCCAGGTATCAGCAGTGACCAGGAGTGCTTTTGCACAGCTAAAATTTGTGTGCCATCTGTGCCCGTTCCTGGAGAAGTCAGATCTGACCACGGTGGTACATGCCTTGGTTTACATCCCGTCCGGATTACTGTAATGCGCTCTACGTGGGGCTGCCTTTGAAAAGTGCTCAGGAACTTCAGCTAGTCCAAAGAGCTACAGCCAGGCTGTTAACTGGAACTGGCTACAGGGAGCATACAACTCCCTTGTTGCAACAGCTCCATTCGTTGCTAGTCCATTTCTGGGCACAATTCAAAGTGCTGGTTTTGACCTATAAAGCCCTATATGGTTTGGGTACAGACTATTTGAAGGACCGTATCTCCCTGTATGAGCTTCCCAGAGTATTAAGATCATCCAGACAGGCTCTTGTCTCTGTCCCACTACCTTCTCAGGTGCCTTTGGTGGGAAAAAGAGAAAGGGCCTTCTCAGTGGTTGCTCCCAAGCTCTGAAACTCCCTCCCTAAAGAGGCCTAGATGGCTCCAACTTTGCTTTGCTTTTGACAGCAGATAAAAATGTTTTTATGCCACCAAGCCTTTGCATATTGATACAAGTGATGTTTTGCTTTTGTTTTAAAGGGTTTTACATTTTTAATAATGTAATGTTTCAATTGTTTCATTGTTGTTTAAACTTTGTATTTTTGATTATTTTTAAGTAATTATCTATTCATTTTAAGATGAACAATCTAATTCACAACCAAACCAAACCAAAAAAGAAAAATACATGCACCTATATAACTAAACCTAAATACATAATACATAATACTAATACACTAAATGCTAAGACGCAAAAGGGATGCAAACCACCCCAAGCCAGACCTAGACTGTTTTAAATTTGTTAGCCGCCTTGAGTCCCTGTACTGGGAGGAAGGCAGGATATAAACAAACAGAATCATCATCATCATCATCATCATCATCATCATCCAGGGAGGCCTCTCTCTCTCTTTCTCTCTCTCTTTTGGCTGCTACTAGTTTTTGTTTTGTTTTGTTTTTCGTTTCCCTTCCTGACAATGTACCTGGCTTCAGTCCAGAGTTCTTTTGGCTTCTGAAAAATTTGGCTTAATAATGCAAATCTGTTTTTCACATTAGCTCTAAATTCTATAGGGATGTTCTTCTATTTGTATTTTGGCACAATGGTTGGTTTAGTTTCTTCTTTGACTTGACTTGCATTTTTTATATTAGCAGTTCATAGTCTGCAACAATCTGTTCCTGGTTTTGTTTTTGCACACAAAATGGGGCTTCCCATCTTCGGCTTCCAATTATGGACTGTGTTTGAGTTCTTGGCCATGAAGTTATAACCATGTATATAGTTGCTTCTTTGGCTGCTTCAAGAATGGGTTTGCAATGAACAAACTGTTGGCCTTGCAAAACTCAATCAGTTGCTCTCCTGCTTCATTTCTTGATCCTAGGCCATATTTTCCTACAATTGATTCTCCTCTGTTTCCTACTTTTGTATTCTGATCACTTACGATTAATAGGAAGACCTATTTTGCTGTGTGATCAATGTCCTTTGGGACTCCAGAACAGAATCTTTCAATTTCTTCTTCTGCCTCTGTAGTTGGAGCATAAGCTTGGATTATGATTATATAGACTGGTTTTCCTTGAAGTCTTTTTCTTTTTCAATTATTTTTATTGTGCTTTCATATATTACAGGTATTTATTACAAATGTGGTTTCGTTGTGGTTTTCTATACAATATTACAGTAGTATTCTCTCTCTGGCTTTTCTTCCTCCTAATTTGGTTTAAATAAATAAAACAAAATCCAAAAACACTTCAGGTCAGAAGCATTTCAGATACAGCTGTAGTACAAAAAGTCCTGGAAAACATGCCTAATGTTTCTTTTGCTTTAGGGATCTTTCACACAATTCCAGAGTTAATGGAGAGTGACTCTGCTTCTCCGTATGAATGAAGTTTGTTAAAATTCAAAGCTCAAACTTTTATGACTTAAATTTTAACATCACAATTTGCAAGATTATGCAAAATGATTTGTGTGTTAAAATATTTTCTTTTCTATTTGAGAAAGATCATCAAAGATTGTTGTATCACTTTAATACAAATTCACCAGTTCCAAGGTTTGTGCTTTTCATGGTTCCTACAAGATATCTGTTTTTGAAAATTTAAGTTAGCAATTTTTGTGCAGGGTTAGCAATTTAAGTTAGCAGTTTTTGTGCACGTTTGTGTAGACCAACCCTGTCATGCAGCAAGACACAAGCAATGCGCTCCTAAAAGATGTCTAACCAACCTTTGTTTAAAGATATCCTGAGAATGAGATCCCATTTCTCTCTGAGGTGGTCTATCCCATTGTCAAACTATAGCAAGAAAGTCTCAGACTTAATAACCAGCACTACCATCTGGTTTGTTTAGCTATGTTGTAATACACCACCAGCACCAACATCCATCCACCCAACTGCAAAAGTATGTAAGAATTTTAAAAACAGAAGTAAAAACAGAAGTAAAAAAGTCAAATGCACAGCTCATGCTTGTTGTCAAACTGCTGCCAGTCACTATATTATTCTTTTATCATCACCAGCATATTACATACTGTATACTAACAAAATATAAAAGAGAACTAGTTACGTCTTGGTTTATTTGTCTGTTCAGGGTTTATTTTAGGCCGCAACAATAAAAGTATGGTGTCTAGATCAAGGGAAGTAATAGTCCCACTCTATTCTGCTTTGGTCAGGCCCCATCTGGAATACTGTGTCCAGTTCTGGGCACCACAATTCAAAAAGGATGCTGAGAAACTGGAGCGTGTCCAAAGGAGAGCAACTAAGATGGTGAAGGGTCTGGAAACTGTGTCCTATGAGGAGCAACTTAGGGAGCTGGGGATGTTTAGCCTGGAGAAGGTTAAGACGTGATATGATAGCCCTGTTTGAATGTCTGAAGGGATGTCACATTGAGGAGGGAGCAAGCTTGTTTTCTGCTGCTCCAGAGACTAGGACGCGGAACAATGGATACAAACTGCAGGAAAAGAGATTCCACCTCAACATTAGGAGGAACTTCCTGACAGTAAGGCTGTTCGACAGTAGAACACACTCCCTTGGAGTGTGGTGGAGTCTCCTTCCTTGGAGGTTTTTAAGCAGAGGCTGGATGGCCATCTGTCGGGGATGCTTTGATGGAGAGTTCCTGCATGGCAGAATGGGGTTGGACTGGATCAGGGCCCTTTTTGAGGTCTCTTCCAACTCTATGATTCTATGATTTCACATTTTGGTCCACACTTGAAAAGTGGATAATGAAAATTAAAAGAAATTAAATATGTATTTTTCTAGGAGAAGGCTGGCTTAATAAAATAAAGAACATGATGGGTTGGGAATCCCTTGGCCATTCTTAGGTGTCATCCACATGACTGATCTTTGATGCACATGCAGAATTTTTGGAATGTGCTCAGAACGTGGTGTGATGCTAAATTTGTCTTTGGGAGACTGTGATAACAACAGCAACCCCCAAGGAATAAGCAACATTTTAAATGCATCTCCAGGTTTCATCTCTTGTAGTAGATTAGAATTAAGAGGGTTTTTAAAAATTTTGTTTTGCCTTTTGCTCGAAAGGTGGTCTACACAAGTCTTGTTGTTCCTAGTTGTATTTAATGGTTGGCACCACCACCAGCATTGAATCTGATACTTAAGTGATTGGGCACTAGAGAAGCAATGTTTAAAGAGGCCTTTTGTGTGATTTTCTATATAATACTATATACTATATTGAATTCTTACATTTTCTTCTGGGAACCAGAGGAAGAGCAAAGAGGGGAGGAGGTAACTGGTATTAAAGACGAGGACTGGGGGTGGAGAGAGACAGAGATTGACTGGGACTTTGGAGGTCTTCGTCAGTCTTTTCCTTTCAGGAAACACATCCTGTTCATATCTGACTGCTGTGGCAGTGGCTCTGTTTGTTGCACTCGGCTACGCCCTGACTCTCACCAAAAACAGCCACAAAAACAACTGTTTCCTCTCTCCATTGAGAGACAGGAGGGAAAAACTTCCTTAGAGCAGAGGTTCAGCTTTCCTGCTTCTATTGCTCACGGGTCTGAGATCTATAGAAGAACAAGAACAGTGGAGAAGATTTCCTTGGAATGCACCAGCCTTCCAGAGCTCCTTGGAGATAACTCTGCATTTTTTGGTGGCGTTCAGAATTTGTTTTGGCTGCGAGAATGAAATTCTACCGTGTTTGTGGGATGTTCTGAGCCTGGAGAGCTGCACGATTTCGGCGGTCTCACTGCTTAACTCTTATATGTGGGTGTCAGTCTCTTCTCACAGCTGTGCTCCAGAGGGCTGAAGTGCCCTGCAACATTACCAGGCACATTAACTGAAGCTGTCCAAGAACGCAGCATTCCCTCCCTCAACATTTTGCAAATCAAGCCCCAGGAAAATGCAAGCCTTTCAGCGTGTCCTCAGCTCGGCTCTGCTCAAAGTGCAAGAAGGTGGATAAAGTATCACTTGGGAACACAGCATTGTGGAAGCGTCAGGCCTGCTCCTTTTATATGGATTTATTTTTCCTCCCTACTATTTCTTTGTGTGATCAGACATACCGTAGCAGCTGACTTTTGAGAATGAATGGTGATGTTCTCTAGCCATCCATCACAGCCTTCTGTGCTTACTATCCATCTAAGTCCTAATTCAATGCACTAAAATTGACTGGGCCTCTTGGATCTTCTACAAAGAGTGTCTGCCAGCAGTGGATGACAGTCAGATATGACTGTCCAGAAACTGGTAGCCACAGCTGTGTTGGTAGCTCTGGTCTCACTTATCCTCAACAATGCTGCTGCCTTTACTCCCAACTGGGTGTACCAGACCTTGGAGGATGGGCGTAAGCGCAGTGTGGGGCTGTGGAAGATGTGCTGGCTGTCAGAGAAGGGAAAAGGTGGTGCGGGCACAAGTGCCAGGCATGGCCAAGGGGCAGAACGTGAATGTGAATCCTTGGGCTGGGGTACAGAGCCAGCTGGGTTCCAGGAATCTCGTAGCACAGTCAAACGTAAGTCTTCCTTCTTACCATCACTGCCTTATCATATATTACATAGACAGTACCACTAAGATGTTGGCATGCAACACATGGCAAAACTCCATTCTCTGAAGTATTTCTTCTATCATGTCTGAAAAGGGCTGAATACCAGAGGTGCTGTGAATTCTTGGTACCCCTTTAGGTTGATACCCATTTAGCCAGAAGAAAAGATTTAAGATGCTAAAAAAGGGAGTAGGTTTGGTACCTCTTTAGGTTGATGCCCATCTAGGCAAGAAAAAAGATTAATATGCTAAAAGAGGGAGCAGGTTTGAGCTGGAAAAAAAATACATAGCCTGGCTGCTTTTAAAAAGTGATAAGAGTGGAAAGGAGCAAGAAGCTTCTCCCCAATCTGTCTGCAGATTTTCTGCTCAGGACAAAGCAGATTTTCTGCTTTGGTTGCCTCTTAAGAGGTTCATAGAAAAACTATGCAAAACTTAGTGTGAAACATACCTTGACGTGTGCTGTTTCCAGTTTGCTAGGTAGCAATATTTTGCAATGTCAAACAAGCAAGATGATGTAGCCACAGTAGAGGTCAAATAGGAATGTGCCTTATATTAGTACATAATATTTAAACCATTTAACCAGTACTGTCTAGCTTGACTAGGAGTAGCTCTTCAAGTTCTCAAGAAGAGACGTAATAAGCTACGATCCCCATTCAGACAGCCACCCCAAAACTTAGACTATGTATCCCTCCAGCCTGTAACTCAGAACAAGCAAGGCAGAAACTACTTTTTAGAAACAGCTAAATCTACTGGGTGAGTCACACACTCTCAGCCCCAGAAAACCCAATCCCAATTTGCCTTGGGATTGCCATAAGTCTGAAATGACTTGAAGGCACACAACAACAACAACAACAACAACAACAACAACAAATCTAACTGAGGCCCAAGAAGCAGAAAGAGGTTCTTCCAAAATGGGTTTTTAATTTGGAGGGGGTACTTCAGAAAATGTCCCAATCTCTGTTACACACAACCCAACCAATTTGCCCAGATTTCTGAAAGAGATTATCTCTTATTCAACGGTTGTCTCATATGACTGGAAAGGTGAGTCAGAATTCACTTCAGAATTTAAAATGGCCGTAAAAGTGGAAAGAGAACAATCCTTACATTATTGTTTGCTATGGTTACTGAAACACTTATATCACTGCATCATCTGAGAACAAACTGATGCTGCTGTCTTGTTAGAACACTGAGAAATCTGGGCTTCATTTTAAAAAGAGAAGAAAATGCCTCTCATAATTGCAGCAGATAAACATCTGAATATTTGTGCTATAATATTTTTAGATGTGGCTTTCAAGAACAAAGATGGTCTGTCTTGATTTAAATCTTCCTCCAGAAAGATCTGGGTCAGCTGACTAAAAGCTATGCTCTAAACTCCTTGTCGTTCAGCTGAAGAACTGCCACTTGTGTGAAGAACATCTGTTGGAGGACTCTGGCAGCTCTAATTCAAATTAATTGTTCCAAGCTTTGTTATAAATAGACAAAACTAACCCATCACAGCCCTGAAAAATAATTAGAGAAGACAGTTCTTGTTACATTAATGGAAATACTTAGGAGGAAGTGCAGCTGCCTAGTTTGTGTACTTGGACTGGACAGAGGAGAAAATGATTTTAGGAATACAAGAAACAGCTCACCAGATCAAACAAAGAGACATCATTCAGTTTTCCAGAGTAGCCAATCAGAGGCGATTGGGAAGTCCACAACCAATCAATAAAGACGACAATAATAATAATAATAATAATAATAATATAGCCCTAATTGCTTTTGCTTCTCAAAAAGATGATATTAGGCAATATCAACTAGATGTGGATGTTCTGCTTAGCTTTCAAGCCCTAACAAATTCATGGTACCTTTGGTCCATTAACTTGTCTGATCCTTCAAAAGCATATAAACTACAAAGTGGAGAATTTCAAGCATCAATTACATGTTGTTTGCAGAAATCTGCTTCTTTGTAACTGCTTCTTAAATGTGACGGGATTTCATTTGCTGAGTTATCTATCAGTCTTGAACAACTTCTGTACAAACTAAGCCTGGACTTCACTGCTCAGATGTTCTCTGAGATGGTAAGATGAGGGAGGAAGAAAAGTGTGGCACCAGCGGCTCTTGATACCACCCTTGAACCCTGACAAACCTCATGCATGAAAAAGCAGATACTGCATGACAAAGACCTGTAAAGCAACACAGATAGCGTGGGTCTGATAAGGTTTGGCATACAGACAATGCTCAACAGACATGCACACTGATACAAGGGCAAGTGTGGATTAATACAAAATTAACGGTGTACAGAAATGGGAAAACCAACTTTTAGTCTGATCCTTGTCATTTTTGCCCCTCAGTAGGGAGGTTTTAATGAAGCCAGTATTGGGATTTTTGGTAGGGAAAAAAAATGGGATACTCTTTACTGTCCAGACTACTTCTGCGTTCTACCATTTTAATCTACTCTAAGTACAAATCAGACTTTTCTTTGTTGCTATAGGTAGATTACTGGCAGCATAATGTTCTTCTTGTTCTTCGGGCCTTCAAGTCCTTTTTTATTTATGGCAACCCTAAGGTGAAACTATCACAGGTTTTTTTTGGCAATATTTGTTCAGAGGGTATTTGTCTTTGCTTTCCTCTGAGGCTGAGAGAGTGTGAGTTGCTGAAGGTCACCCAGCGGGTCTCCATGGCAGTGCGGGGATTTGACCCTTTCACAGGGGTTGCCTAAGACCATCTGAAAACACCACTCCTCTATCTGTCTCTAGGCGGGTTGATCCACATTTATGGTAGGGGGTCACCACAACATGACAAACTGTATTAAAAGGTTGTGGCATTAGGAAGGTTGAGAACCACTGTTCTAGACAATGAAACTCTCTGCAAGGCAAATGAAGAATTTGTTTGACCTTATATCCAACAAATATCAGAATAGTTGAAATCCCCCATTACTAATACGCCTCTCCTTTCTGAATGTGTGATCCTCTGTCTCAGGAAGGCATAATACAAGTCCTCAGTTCTGGCTTGGGGGTCCATGCAGGTTGTTCCCTCTCCCCCTCAATTTTTACCCACATGTGCTTGGAATTTGGATCCCAGGATTTAATTTATGGATCACAGGTTTAAACACCCTTGACATACAATGCTAAACCTCCTCCTTTTCTGTTTGGTTTGTTTCTCCGAAATAGGTTATACTCCTGTTACTACATTCCAATCACAAGACTCATCCCACTAGGTTTCAGTGATGCCTATTACCATATATACTCGACTATAAGTCGACCTCATGTTTAAGTCGAGGGTGAGTTTTGAGGCCAAAATTGTGGATTTTGCTATGACCCATGGATAAGTCGGCGATAAAATTTAGGGGCATATAGCAAAGGATCTATTCCAGCAGACATAACTCTTTAGTAATGGATGGATGAGAGACTAGAGAAGGCCAGTACTTTACATATTATACTCTTGCTTTTCAACAGGAGATGGTTCCGTCTTTTAAATAAGAGTTAGGATACAATACTTACATTGACCTGTGAATAAGTTGAGTCAGTTTTTGGGGGTCAATTTTTTGACCTAAATTTCTAGACTTATACACGAGTATAAACAGTATATCATATTTACTTTGCTGTGCTAGGAGTTCAGGCTCATCTTATTTCCCATGCTCTGTGCGTTAGTGTAGAGACATCTAAGACCATGGCTCATTTCCCCTAGCTGCTTATTAAGTTTTCCCCCCACTCCCTATGTTGGAAGTACAGTGTTATTTTACTATGTCGTTGTTCCATTGATGAACTTCTGCCCTCAAGAATACTGGCTCCCTCCCACACATGACCCAGTTTAAAACCCTCTTCATCCAGTTTATGAGCCTCTTAGCAAAAATGTTCCTGCTGACTAGTGCGAAGTGCAACCCATCACTTAATATTTTATATACCCTTAGGAAATAAAGCATTAAGAGGTAATTTTGAAAGAATATTTTTGCTGCATGATTGGAACTTGAAATGCTTGCATCCTGTATTTTTTGCATTTTGGTTGGTCAGTGAAGCTATCGCTGTGTTTTTGGATTTTGGACATTATTGTACTTTGTTGTATGGTCCACACAGCTACCCCTGGATGTATAAAAGAAAGGATAGGAAGACAACCATTTGAAAATGAACCTACAATTTTAGAAAGTGAAGTGGAAGCTAGACTCAGAGCAATTGGGAGAAATAAATCAAACTACAGGTAACTCTGAAAGAACAGATGGCATACCAATGGTGATAGAATGTAAAGTTCTAACTAAAATCTGTCAATAAATATGGAAAACAAAAGAATGGCCCATAGATCAGAAATGCTCAATATACATTCCAACGCCTAAGAAAGGAGACACCAAGGATTGCTGCATCCTCAGGATTACTGCATAAATCTTCCATGCAAGCAAAGTAATGCTGAAAATTCCACAAGACTTTTATCATATAAGAAGCAAGAAATGCCTGTTATCTAAAAAGAGTTCACGAAGGGGCACAAGGAATCCTATTGTAAACATACCTTGGATAATATTAGGTGTGAAAGAATTTCAGGAGAAAACCAGCCTGTACATTACAGAGCAGTGATCCCCAAACTCTGGTCTTCCAGATGTTTTCGACTTCAGTTTCCAGAAGCCTCAGCCCTCTTGGCCAATGGTCTAGGATTCTGGGGACTGAGGTCCAAAAACTACAGTTTGGGAATCATAGTAATAGATTATAAACAAAACCTTTGATTGTGTAGTTCATGAAAAACTACAGATAGCTCTCAACATTTGATTGTTGTGGGTACATTATCTGTACCCAGGGCAAGAGGCTACCATCAGGAAAGAACATGGAGAAGTGAATGGTTTCCAATTGGGAAGGCTGCATTTTATCACCCTATCTGTTAAACTTGTACACTGAACATATTATATATAAAGTAGAATTAGACTCAGAGGAAGGAGGTCTGAAAACTGGAGGAATGAACACCAAAAATTTAATATATACAAATTGTACCATACTAGTAACAGGAAATAGTGAAGACCTAGAATGCTTACTGAAAAAAGTCCAGGAAGAAAATTCAAAGGCAAGTTTACAGTCGAACATTAAGAAAACAAAAATAATGATGACATATGAGTTATATAACTTTAGAAACTGATGATACTGAAATAGTTCAAGATTTTCCAAACTCTGGCTCAGTCATTAGTCAAAATGGAGACTGCTGTCAAGAACTCGGAAGGAGGCTAGGATTTGGACAGGAAGGTATAAAGGATCAAAACAAGATCTTGAAGTATTAAAGATAGTCAAATACTTTCTAGAGAATTTCCAAAGGCACAAAGGATTCTGGGGTATGGATGTCTATCTATTAATTTATACAGTACCTCTTTAATGTTAATGAATAGTAGAAGAAATGGTTTGTTGAAATAGCATTCCCGGGGGAAAACACTATGGAAAAGTGGCGGTTTTGAAAAGCTTGGTTGCAAAAGTCCTATTCAATGGTGGTTTTGATGAACTCCTTAAAGCAAGTTCAGTATTGCCTAATCTGAGCATACAATTTAAAAATAACTTTCTACTGATAAATTCCCACTGAAACTAATAAATTACAGTTGTGGTCTTCATCACTGTCTGATCAGCAGATGACAGTGCTTTTAAGAAAGCATGGTGGTTCCTGGAGTGATGCCAGAGAGGGATTCCCTCCCAAGAATGATAATTTCTTTATACGTAGGGAAGATTTCTAATGCTTGTATTGAGAACACAGGAAGCGGCTATATTCCAGGTCTGACTATTTGTCCATTTAGCCTAGATCGTAGTGGTTTGAGTGTTGGACTAGGATGCTGGAGACCAAGGTTTGAATCCTGGCTTGGCCATGAAAACCCACTGAGTGACCACTGTCAGTCCCACAGGATGGCAATGGCAAACCCCCTCTGAAGAAACTTACCAAGAAATTCCCATGATAGGGTTGCCATAATGACGTGAAAGCACACAACAACAACAACAACAATTATCTTTTGGGCCAGAGGGACTTTACCATCACCAGCTAGCCAACCTTTCAAACTGGAGATGTCAGTAACTGGGCCTGGACCTTCTGCATGCAAAGCATGTGATCCAAGAGTTACTTTTCTGCACCATGTCAAGAATTACCTTTTTGCACTGTGAGTCCCAGAATCACAGAGACACCATAGTCCCTGTATGGCTGAAGAATTACGGTCATTATAGATTTGTCTGGGCCTTTAGATGACTGAGGAATTCTGGGAGTTGTCGTCCACAACTACTTTTCCAACTTCTTCTCTGTGTCTGAGCTATGGCCTCTTTTCAGTAAACATAGTTGCCCATCTGAAGGGTAGCCAGCTGTGGCTCTCCAGACTTTTTCAGAATAGAATTTACACGATTGCTCAGCACTGCCTATGCGACCTACAGCTGGTGGGACTTGTAACCAAAAATAACCCAACAACATCTGTTTGTCCAATTTTGGCATAGTCACTCTATGGTATACTTTTCCTTCCTTTCCTCCTAGGATTCATAAGCACAACTATGACAACTGTGCCATGATATAGTAATGGTCACACGAAATAATCCAAAATGACACACTGAATGAGTTTGACAAAAGCAAATTTAGTATGCTTTAAATCTCTAACTGCAATAGTTGACAAAAAACAAAACCATACCCAGCTGCACCATGGAGCTTGAGGCTCTAATTTTGGTGCTAGAAAACGTTCCTTTTAACAGTTTCCATGTATATGGCACAAAAATTTCTACCTGAGAAGAGCAATATGACATGATGTTGTGTTGGCACAGTTGTGGTTATGAATCCTAGAGGGAGAGGAAGGGAAAGGATAAAAACAGGAAATCCATTTAAAAAGAAAAATAAGGAAAATACACAGATTATTTCAGGGAACATAAGCCAGTGTATACTGATTTCTAGTAAATATGTATGGCATACACAGATGTTTGCTAAGACATAAAATTAAACAATATGAATAGAAATGTGAAATACATATACACCTGCCCCTCCATATTCGCTAGGGTTGGGGGCACAAGACCCCCATGAATACGGAAAAAACACAAATAACAAAAACACCATGTTTTTACTTGAGAGGACACCTCTCTGGGAATCTTTAGGTCCTCCAGTGCAACTCTGTGGTCAGCAATCAACAGACACTGACCATAAAGCTGCACTGGAGGAGTCACAAACGCCTAGTAGAGTATTCTCTCTAGGAATCTCTAGATCTTTCAATGCAACTTTTAGTTAAAGTTGACCGTAGAGCTGCACTAGAGGACCTAGATATTCCTAGAGAGAACATATTAATAAAATCCATGAATAAACAAATCCACAAATATCAAATCCACTAATATGGAGGAATGAGTGTATATTATTTTTTGCTGTTGTGTGCCTTCAAGTTGTTTCCCATGTTTGGCAACCCTAAAGCAAATCAATAATGTGGTTTTCCTGGCAAGATTTGTTCAGAGGAGATATACCTTCCCCTGAGGCTGATAACGTGTGACTTACCCATGGTTGCCCAGTGGGATTAATGGCCAAGCTGGGAATCAAAACCCTCCTCTCCAGAGCCCTACCCCAACAATCAATACCCAAAGTGTACTAATTAACTAATTAATTTAAGACTTTTGAGCATTTCATACAAGCAGCTATGGTGAAATAACACTAGTAAATGTACAAAAAACAAGGAATAAAAGGTACCATCTAAGGTCAAGACTGTTTTCAGCTCACTATAAAATCCTGTTGAAGTGAAACTCATTGGGGCGAAACAGATGGGCAGGAAACTGCCTTTTCTGAAGCCATATTGAAACCCCACCAACAGCACCAACAGCTCCCAAGGCAGCTGGAGTGCCCATGGCATGACCACATGACATGGCTTCAAGCCAGGAAGAAGCAGAAAAAAGCTGCTTCTTTTTGAAATGGCTTTTCTCTGCATAAGGCACTTTTCTGCTGGCTTCGAGGCATGTGTCATCTAAATGCCACACCTTCAAGCCATCCTGAAAACACCTCTTTTTGTCTGTCTGTTTAGCCCCATAGTGAGCAAATAGGGTATGTACTGAGTGTTGGTTCTGAGTAATGGAAGTGTGGAGCCCTAGATACAGATATGATCCATTGTTGTTGGAACTATCCTGTTACTCAGGGTTATTGTAAGAATGTCTACTATTACTCACACCAGCAGTGTGTACAGTGCAGACCTCCAGAGCTTGTTGGACTCCAGCTTTTATCAGCCCTACTCAGGAAAACCAATAATGAAGAAGGCTGGAAGTTGGGGGCCAATGACCTCTGGGGGGCACACTTTACCATATACACATTCTAACCCTTATCAGAGTACCTTTTGAAATACTTTCTATAAATAGCGGTTTTTAACTTGTGGTCCATAACCTCCATGGAGCTGCAATGTCCTCACAGCTGGGAAGGCTAGGAAAATTGTTATGAGCTTTTCCAAAAAAAGGGAAGAAAGAAAGAAAGAAATTTATCTAAGCTATTTTTGTGCCAAATTATGAGCACGGGATAAATATTTTTGAAGACTTACTATTCATCTCCTCACTGCAGCTGCAGGAGTATTTAAAACCTGAAATGAGTTTATAACATCTCATTGACATGGATTTGTTGAAGCACCTTGGAATTAGCACAGATGGGATACAGGCAATATCTGGAAACCTTACTGGGCTTGTAGCATGGATTAAGGAAACCATGCCATTGACTTGATATCATGGCTGCATACACAGACAAGTTCTAGTTGATAAGAAGATACCAGAAAAACTAAAACCTTAAATAAATCAGCCAAGATTGTCAATTTTATAAAAAGCAAATAAAGATGCGGACAGTGAACACCATCAACTTTTGCTACATAGTGAAGTTTGGTGGCTACTGTGAGGCAAATTTTGTCTCATATTTTGGAAATAGAAAGAAAAATAAGATTATTCATCATGAAACAGCAATTTCGCTTGAGTGACCATTTGACAGATTAGTAAATTAGTAAAATTAGCATATCTGTCAGATATCTTCACTTATGTAAATATGCTCAACTTAGATCTTCAAGAACAAAAAGTTAATTTTTCAAGTTGAAGACAAGATTGAAGCAATGATGGAAAAGTTGAAATTGTGGCATAATTGCCTACTGAACCAAAACTAGAAGACATATCCAAGCCTCAGAAATTTTCTTAGTTCCACCAACAAAGGCCTGTCATAGGAGGACATATCACTTCTTGCAAGACATTTGAAATATTTGCAGAATAGCTTCTGTGAATGTTTTCCTGTTCTTGATGCAAGCAAAAACTGGATTAGCGATCCATTTTCAGTTAATCTACATGAACTAGATGAGTTCAAAGCGGCAGAGGAAGGATTATAGAAATATCCACAGATGGTGCTCTGAAACTGCAGTTTAAGGAACAGACCCTTCCAAATTTCTGGGTTCACTTACAAGAAGAGTTTCAAGAACTACTGAACAGGACTATGAAAGTATTGATGCCCTTTGTAACAACATATTTAATGCGAAAAAGAATTTTCTGCTCTCATTTATCTTCAAAATAAATATAGAAACCATTTGAAAAATGTAGAGTCAGAGCACTGAATACAAATTTCAGCTATTAAACTCAATATAACCAGCTTGTAAGTGAAATGAAGCATCAGTCTTCTCATTAATTAATGAAAATTGACAAGTAATATTAAGCCATGGTTCCTTGGTTCAGGTATTATTGTTATTAACATTATTTTAACTTTTTATGGAATCATTCGAGTAAAAACATTATAATATGAGGGTGTGTCTTTATTTATTTATTTATTTATTTCCTCTCTCCAAATCTGAAGACCCTTGATGAACAACTTTAAATAAATATTTGGATGCACTTTAGGATTTTAAATCTTAAAGTCTTGGTGATCTGCAGCAACAAAAAAATGTTTAAAAGAAGTTCACAGAAAAGGAAAGGTTAAGAACTACTGCTCTGTAATACTGAACTACTTGCCAGAAATCCAGGTAAAAGTGTGAAAGGCCAGGTGTTTAATAAATGCAGTAGATTTTAGTTAGGTTCTGCTCTCTCTTTGTGCTCGGTCAATAATGCCCTTCCAACTTTTGTTCTTCGCAGTGCAGTTTGACATGATGCGGGCCTGTAACATGATTGCCACGGTCGCTTTGACAGCTGGTCAGCTTCTCTTCATGATGGGACTGGTAGAACTCCCCATTATTTCTCAGGATACACAACTATGGGAAGAAGCCATCGCTGCTGTTTTCCAGCTTGCCAGTAAGTAGGTCTTTTGCACCACTCTTTCAAAACTTTCATGCGAAACTGAACCATGAAGTCTTGGCAGATTCACACTTTTTATTCTCTTGGCATATTTAGTTCCTATAATTTGGTAGACTCATTTATTCAACATATCCTTCCCTTTCTGTTAGAGACAATGCCCATTTTTACAGGTACCATGGCACAAAGTCAAACAAATTTTTCACCACATTTGTCACTACTGCTATTTCTCAAGTTTGTTTTCTGGGGGGCATTTTTCCTTTTTTAAATGGTGGGAATTCTTTTCCACCATTAGAACAAAACATGGAGAAACAGAATGGTTCCCATTTGGCAAAGGGGTCAGATAAGGCTGCATCTTATAACCCTACCTGGTCAACTTATATGCAGAACATATTGTAAGGAAAGCAGGCTTGGACACAGAAGGAGTGAAAATAGGAGGAAGGAATATCAACAATCTGAGATATGCAGATGACACCATAATACCAGCAGAAAACCTCCCAGACCTGGAACAACTACTAAGGAAGATCAAGTGAAAAGGGCAGGCCTACTGTTGAACATAAAGAAAACAAAAATAATGACAACAGAGAATCTATACAAATTCAACCTAGACAATGAAGAAATAGAAGTGGCAAAAAGTTCTCATACCTGGGATCAAACACTGAGAGAATTGGGGACTGCAGCCAGAAAATTAGAAGAATAAGAATGGGGAGAGCAGTTATGAAAAATTAGAAAAGATCCTAAAATGCAAAGATTTACAACTCAGCACAAAAGTTAAAATCATACTCCTTATTATTATGTATGGATGTGAGGGATGGATAGTGAAAAAAGCAGGCAGGAAGCAATGCTGAGGATCCTGTCGATGGCCAAGAAGACAAACAAATGGGTCATAGAGGAGATCAAATCAGAGACTCAAATCATACTTCGGGCACATCATTAGAAGGGAGGACTCACTGGAAAAAAACAATAATGCTAGAAAATGTGGAGGGAAGTAGAAAGAGAGGAAGGCCACATGCTTGATGGATGGACTCTATTAAGGAGATCATGCATATGAGTTTACAGGACCTGAGCGGAGGACAGGGAGTCTTGGAGATGTGTCATCCACAGGGTTGCCACGGGTCAAGATTGACTTGAGGGCAGTTAGCAACAACAACAACAACAAGGGAAGGGACCTTATGTTAAATACAAGTAAAAACTGTTTAAGTATGTCATGGCTTAAACTGGTCTACTAAGAATGACTGAGGAATTTAATAACTTATTACATCTGAATGATAGGTTAAGAAGACAAAGTCCATTTGGATTTGAAAAATAGTTATTAAGATAGAAGTAGAGAGTTAAGGTTATGTTGCAATAGGCAATATATAGAAGGATTAGTGTTAAGTAAAAATAATAATGATTTAAATATATATGGTGTGTTTGGCTTGGTTAAAATTACTGAGGATAGAAACAGAAAGTTATTATTATGATGATTAAATTACCTAAGCAGATTTTATGATAGGGTACAGACAGAAGTTTGGCATAACACTAGAGGAGGTTAAACAAATACATAACTATTACTAATAGTCAGCAAGTTGGCAGTCAATTGTGTAACCATTTGTTATAGTAGTGCTATATGTGCTTTGTGTTTTGTATAAGGTGTGTTGTTATTGAGTAGTGATCTTTCCCTATATGCAATTTTAAGCTATAAAATTTTGGAATTAATAAAAAATATTATATAAAAAATCAGAGTAGGACTTGGAAGAGCAGCAATGAAGGAATTAGATCATTAAGTGTAAAGATGTAACATTGAACGTTAAAGTCAGGATTGTCTGAGCCATCATATTTCCCATTTCTATGTAAGGTTGTGAAAGGTGGACAGTGAAGAAAGTGGATAGGAAGAAAGCAGACAGGAAGAAAATTAACTCATCTGAAATATGGTGCAGAAAAAAAATATTCTATGGGTAACATGGACTGAACTATAGTCAAACAAATGGGTTGTGCAGCAAATAAGGCCTGAACTGTTCCCAGAAGCCAAGAAGATTAAAGGGGTCAAACAGACTGACAGTTTGGAAAGCAGACCCAATTGACCCTCGATCAGCATGGGGCCATGGCAACTAGACTTCGCAATGTCGCGGTCAGATGCTGCCGCAGTCCAGAATGCGCTGCTGGGAAGGAGCGGTTCCCCCCCCCCGCCACTCCTTTGCGGCTGGCTTTGGGCCCCATTAACTGACCTTGCCACAGCTTCCGGCCAATTCGGGGGCATGCATCATCTGCATGCCATGCCCCCAGATCAGCCCAAAGGCAGCACTTTTTGCCTGTCTGTTTCGGGCCTAAATTGAGACTGTCATACTTTTGCCATATCGTGAGAAGGCAGGGCTCACTAGAAAAGACATTGCTTAGAAAGCTACCCGGCAGCAGGGCCATATTCCAGATGGATAGACTATCAAGGAAGCTATGGCTGAGTCTGCAAGACCTGAGTAGGGTAGCATACGATAGGGTGATTTGGAGGTTTCTCATCATAAGCCCCCCTGCTGCCCCCTTTTTCTCTCACCGCCCCCTGAATTTTCCCACCACCCCCAAGGAAGTATACTACCCACTTTGGTCATCACTGGCTTAATGCATCACTGTCGCAGGCAATGAATTACCAGTTTTGCATGGAATACAACACACCAGTGTAATGATGTAACAGTTAATGGTAACCAGCGGACACTTTTAAGACAAGGGAAAAACGTATGTGTCCTTTATCATTATAGCACTGTATATATTTACATTTGTTTCACCTTAATTGCAGCAGGGGAATTTAATTGTAAAGGACATTAAAGCTGTGAGACTTCTAACTTCTAACACATATATCCACGTCTTAGTTTAGAACTTGGAAAACTGTTGTTATTGTTGTATGCTAGCTCCAAAATCTCTTCAACTAGCCTGACCACTGGAGCTGCCTGTTATCTACATAAACTGGAAAGGTCCAAACCCAATTTCCATCCCCACTACATAAGGCCCTGAAAAGAATATGTTAACAATATGTCTTTTCATTCTGTGTAAAGCCATCTAAGCACACTTAAGTAAACTAAACTACTTGGAAACCTTCCAACCCCCTTCCCAATAACTATCCCATACTTTCTTTTCTTGAAAAGCAGCTTGAAGCTCTCTTCCTATTGCTCTATCCTCTTGCTGACCAAAACCACACTCCCATGTTTTTCATAGGGAGGAAATGCACTACGGCCCTGTTTAGAATTTTTTTTGTTTCATTGACAAACAGTACAGAGGACAGCCGTGTGCCTTTCTTCTATCACACTGCTAATTTTAGATTAGAGTCTTTTTGTTTGCTACAGTCTGTTTTAAACACACAGAGAGAGACTGAAGGGCGCCAGGATATCCCGACACAGGAGAAGGAAATGCCTGCTATTACCTGTTATGCAAGCTGAACCTTGAAATTCTCAGCAGCGGGAGGGGAAAGGGAGAGAGAGAGATATCAGAGCTGGGATGACTAATGCAATGTTAAGAAAACTGACTAAAGCCTGCACTGTGATTTGGATACTTGAACTCATCATGTGAAGAGTAAAATCAACCAGCTCGTAACATTAGAGTCAATTAGACCACTCAAATGCTTCTCTTGTGCAGATAAAGCACAACTAGTTCAGTTCTGGGCACCACAATTAAAAAAGGATGTTTAAGAAACTGGAGTGTGTCCAAAGGAAGGAGACTAAAATGGTGAAGGATCTGGAAACCATGCCCTATGAGGAATGACTTAGGGAGCCAGGGATGCTTAGCCTGGAAAAGAGATGGCTAAGAGGTGATATGATAACCCTGTTTAAGTATTTGAAGGGCTGTCATATTGAGGAGGGAGCAAGCTTGTTTTCTGCTGCTCCAGAGAACAGAACCCGGAACAATGGATGAAATCTACGGGAAATTTCACCTCAAAATTAGGAGGAACTTCCTGACAGTAAGGGCTGTTCAACAGTGGAAGACACTCCCTCGGAGAGTGGTGGAGTCTCCTTCTTTGGAGGTCCTTAAGCAGAGGTTGGATGGCCATCTGCCAGGGATGCTTTGATTGAGAGGTCCTGCATGGCAGGGGGTTGGACTGGATGGCCCTTGTGGTCTCTTCCAATTCTATGATTCTAGTCCTATGTAAGGATGGAAAAGCAACAGTGACATGCAACATTTCATCACTATATCTACAAGTCCTAAAACAGGTTCTTACGTTACCTGGAAATTCATACATCTCCCACTTTTAAGATTTTAGATTAATTAAAAAGAACAACAAAAAATGAAGGATGGCTACATTTAAAAGCAGAAAAAGTTTAAAGAGCTTGTAATAAATCGCATGAGACAGACATGTCTAGAAGTATCATGAACTTAAGTCTGCACTGAAAATAAGTATTTCCAAACAGAAAGCAAAGGTCTCTGTGCACAGTTCTCAAAGTTTGCTTTTAGCAGTAATTATCTCTGTTTAGATGGGAAAAATATTGGAATGTTTTGCTTTGCTTTGTATGGTAGCTATATGTGGAAAAAAACAATAGATTCCAGATCAATTAAAAAAAAGTTTTAATAATTAAATTAAAATGCCAAGATTTAAAATTTCTAGGCCAATCTACCTGATCAAACTAATTGTACCTAAACCATCGACTGTTTCAATGTCTTTCCTTCTTCTGTCCTGGAAGGAAAATATAAGAAGCGCCCTTATGAGAATCAGACATGCTTATGTTCTGATGCTTCAGCTGAATATCATATTGTGTGTATCATATTGTACTGCCCATTGTATCAATGTGTGTGTTCCTCTTTAATCTATCCAATTTTAGAGAAATTCCCAGGAATTACTGGTTGAAGATGTAGACTCTCAAATAAATGAGACCATGGCACAGTTCTGTGCAGCTGTTATTACAACGTGCAGACAAATTACCGAGGGTCAGATTGTTGAATTGTTTAAATGTTGAAAAAAGGCTGCTAGAAGTTAGGTGTCTGCAATCTGGTGTGTAATATGCTGCCTATCTATGTGTATATTTGCACTTTAGTGGATTTTAAGTAAATGTATTAGTATGTCTGTAGGTTTATTTCTACTAATTAATACTAGTTCATCTTTTAGATAGTTTGGTCGAACACCATAAATAAAATTGATTAAAATTTCTAGGTTTAGCAATTTATTTTGCTCTTAATCACAATCAAAAGTTGGGCACCAACTTTTCTAAGTTCTGGTGCAGGCTCATGCATGCAGAGTTCATCATACTCTTCATAGGAGGATCCTGTTCTAACAAAAGGATAGATATAGACGAGAGAATGTTGGAAGGCATCACTTCTCATGCAGGCTGATAAAACTCTTTCTTCTATCAAATTTTAAAATACAGTAGCCCCTCCCACTTCGCGGGGATCTATTCTGGACCCCCTTGAATATGGCAACTCACAAATATTCAAGTCCTCTTAAAAATACTGGCACAGGCACACATGCTATCCCTCCCCGCTTGTCCCTCCTGAAAAGAGCAAGACTGCAGACTCCAAGTCTGCGAAAAGGGAGGGACAACTTTATATAGAAAATATCACTTTCTCAAACAGGAAAAAATGGTGCTGCAGCTACATACTGTACTTTTGGTCAGGTTACGATCAGTGATATAAAGTACCAAGTCTGCTGTCTTTTTATTCCAACTTTACAATATGCAGACTTCGCAGCAATTTCCCCATCTTCATGGTGGACAGATGAAACATTTCAGAGACCCCTGAATGTTTCAGTCATCATACGTCAAATATCTCAAACAGCCCACTGACCTTGGCAGGCAAGCAGATACTGTTTAGCACTCAACAAACCGAAGCTTGAAACGGCTCCCAGCTCTGTGTCACTTTTATTTCATCCACCTGACTGTGACCTTGATAGAGGAGCATCCTTTTTGGAAAAAAAAAATCTAACAAAATAAAATCATAGGAAGCAGAGAGGAAGGAAAGAGAAGAGGAAGTAAAATTGCTCTGGCAGCTGCACTGGGATTCATACAGTGCAAGAATTGTACAGCCTCACACCTTACAGGAAAGAATTGTTTGCTTTGGAAGAATATTGTGGAGAAAATGGAAGCGGGTTTGTGCACATGGAGTTTTGCACTCATAAATTTCCCTCTAGAGGGTTTTCTACTGAAATACACACACACACAGATACAAAAATTCTGAAGAGCCGTTGGGCTTAGCTTTTTGCTAATAGGTGAAAACCTCAACTTTGGACACAGCCTTACTGTATCAACCTAACCAAACCTTTCCCTTTCCTGATTAAGTTTTTAAAATTATGGTTCTACTGGGAAAGTGATGATATTTGTAAGAATTATGTTCAACCGTTTTATCATTTTATTACTTAAAGAAAGTACAAATCTGTACAGCTGATGTCACAGAAACAAATGATGGATTAGCATATGCTTAAAAGATTTAGAAATTGAAGCTGGGGTCCTGCCAGGATCACTCAAACAGGAAATTCATTATTCCAATCTCAAATGTTCACAAAATAACATTCCCCTTCCTACTTTGCCTGCCCAACTACTGACACAACCCCCTCCTAAATTCTTCCTTACAAATCTATTATCTGTTTCCTTCCCGTGCGGAAAAGTAAACCTCCCCCTGTCCCAATACTGGCTTATTTGTGAGGCATGAGAAACAACTCCAGATAAACAGTAACTCCATAAGAGACAAAAGAAACCTTTCTGCTGTAGTGGGGAGGCAGGTTTGTGGATTGTGAATGTTTTCTAAAGTTCTGTTATGTGACATTGGGATTTATTTAGAAGTGATTCGTCATTTGTCAAAAGGTCCATAGCTGCCATCCCGCCTCCCACCTTTAGTCACTGATGAACTGAAACAGTCTTGCTAACTCTACAAGGTAATTTGTACTTTGGAACCATTTCCTGCATACAAAATATTTTAAATGAAAAAGCCACTGCATACAAATATTTGCAAACAGTGACCGGGAAGGATCAAGGCCTCCTCATATGCAATTTTTAATTTCTATTATATTCCTTTCTTTGCTATTCAAAAATCAAATACAGTGTAAGGAGCACTGGCTGCACCCTAATTTAATATACAATCTTCCCTCCGTTCTTATGGTCTTCAGACTCCCATCCCTCACTTATGTGCGAGGGATGAACAGAGGAGGAAAGCATGAGGTGTGCGCCCGCAACACGCACCTTATATTCTTAATATACAAAATATACTTACTTATTTCTGTATTATTCTTGTTAGGCTAATCAGGTCTATAAACAAATTCCACCTAACAACCACAAGAATAGAGGACAGGAAGAGAAACTAACATAAAGAAAATAACAAAGCTTGTCAAGGAACAGAGCGTTATGGATGCCAGACATATAGGAAAAGAGGATAGTTTTGTGATTACATTCAGAAGACTTTGGGGTCAGATGTTTCGGGTTCTGCTTGTGAACCCTTGACAGATTTCCTGCATGGCTAGACAAGTCTCCTCACCTCAGTTTCCTCAGCACTTAAACATGAATAACCGGATATTTACGATATATATGAAGCAGGAAGTGACAGTGGAATAATTATATTCTTAAAAATGTTCAAAACAGGGAGAGAATATGCTACAGAAACACAGAATGTCTTGCACTTGAAAAATTAGACACTTTTCCTGCCATTACAGAGGAAAAGATTAAACCCCAGATAAAGGAATTTCCCTGAGGAGGAAAAATCCAATTCCACAATAACCTTGTTTCTATTCATCTTTCTCAAACCTATCTGATGCCTGATTCACTTTTCTGAAATGAACTAGAACTACATAGATGCACCCTCACATGATAGGACACTGGTGTGAGTGGCTCCTTTTATGGTTCAGATGACATTTGCCATGGCAAATCAAATGTTTTAAGAGACCATTCATTGCACTTGTATGGTAAAAAGTCATGTACAAAACCCAGTGCAGTATTAAGTAGAGATAATAACGGAAATAAATAAAACTCTTACTGTATTTATATCCTGCTCTTCTGTAGCAAGACCATCAGAGTGGCTCACGCTAAAATGTCCACATACAATATAATACGTAAAATTACAATATTCCCCCCTTTAAAAAAAGAATTAAATATATTACAATTAAAAGAGTTTTAAAATCAATTTATAATAAACATGACATAGGCAGGGTGGCAGTAAATACATGGTGTGAAGGGTAATCAATCTGTGGCCGGGGAATTTATCCAGGAAAGGTCTGCTGGAAGAGATCTGTCTTGTCAGCTTTTTTGAAGCTGTCTAAGTTGGTAATTTGACAGATCATGTAGAGCAGGCTGTTCTAGAGCCTGGGAACAGTTGCAGAAAATGTGCCTGAGATGTGCCTGTGCATGTCATCACACAGATAGGTATCTTGATCGTCTGAATTAGTTCCAACAATTATATACACGTTGTAACAAGTTCTACTTTTTGTATGTAGCACTTGTAGCACTTTTGAGACCAACTGGAAGAAAGAAATTGGCAGCATGAGCTTTCGTAGATTTCAGTCTACTTCCTCAGATGCATTGGTGTGAAGTCTATGAAAGCTTACGCTGCCAATTTCTTTCTTTCAGTTAGTCTCAAAGGTGCTACAGGATCACTCTACGTACTGATTCTACAGACGAAAATGGCTGTATCTTTGAATTCTATACTTTATGTGGTGCAAAAATTTGGACGGTAAGTGTGTGGGAAGGTGAATGGGTGTTCAAGCACATGCTAATTATCAAATATCACTACTAGACAAAATACAAAATATCGCAAAAGTGAGTTTGGTATCTTTAGATGGTTTTCAATACTGCAAGAATGTTACCAATCTGGAATTTTAATTTTAATTTTTTTTTACTTTTCTTAAGGTTTTGTCCTGGTCATTGGGCTTGTAACCTTCTATCGCATAGGACCGTACACTACCCTGTCCTGGTCTTGTTACCTGAACATTGGGGCTTGTCTTCTGGCCACACTGGCTGCCGCCATTCTCATATGGAACATCCTTCACCGACGGGAGGACTGCATGGCGCCTAGAGTCATTGTTATCAGCCGTACCCTAACTGCTCGCTTCCGACGGGGTCTGGAGAATGACTATGTTGAGTCGCCATGTTGAGAAGGTTTGGGTGGCAGAGGGAAAACTCTCCAGAGAAGATTTGAAAAACGGATTGCTTTCTATAAATAGGCCACTTAATTTAAACATCGAAGAAAACCATGACATTTGCCTTTCCATTAAAGAAGCCCAACATTATTATTTGGATGGGCTACATCTATATATAACATGCCTCCCCTCTTGGTGTACAGTGTAAAATACTAACAGCTCAAACAGTCTAGATGGAATGACAGTCCAAAGATAGGTGTCTCAAATTTTGGCAGACATATAGCAAATGAAATTGAGGGAGGGGGTAGGAAATGGGGAAAATGCAGTCCAAGCTCAACTTTTTATAACAACAACAACAACAAAAGCTATCCTGTACTCCAATAATAGAAGAACAAGCTCAGTGGTTCAGCTACAGAAGTTACCCTTTTCAGAACCAAGAATTGAACAATCTTAAAGAGGGAATAGCATCTTGATCTGAGTGACTGTTTTCATGCGCTATAATTTGCAGCGATTTTGTAACATTTACTTTAAGAGGAGACAACCATCCAAAATTGTAGGTATGTGTAATCTAACTGGGTTTTTCCCACCCATATCAAAGCTGGGCAAATCCAGCTACCGTTGGCATAATTCTATCATTTATCAGGTATGGTGAAAAAAGTTTATTCTTCAACAACAATAACAAAAGAATGAAAGTGTATAATTTTAAATCTGTCTTCTGTAATATTTCAGAAAGCTTTACATGCCAGCAAACTGTTGGCAAAGAGGTACATCCTAAAGACCACCATTCTGTAATGTGCATCTTTTACCATATATACTTACTCAAAGTAAGAGATATTTAGTTCCTCTTTCCCTTATGTTTTAACAAGTTGGATTACAACTTGCAGCATTCCTGGCCATGCTTGCCAGGCCACAGGAAATGTATTTGAATATCTGGATGGCCACACAATTCTCAGCACTGCGAGCCTAACCAATAATTCTGTTCAAAAATGATGACTGGGTATTTTCAAATTTTATGCCACTTCGCTTTGGGAAATTAAAGTCACATAATAAGATATAAACTATCAAAGGTATTGGAAACTGCAGGGACATGGTGGGCAGTACTGCCTATTTAGTTTATTGGAAGGAAAAAAAAGGATTGTTTCTTATTGATTTCACAGGAACGTAAAAAAAAAATCGACCCAACTGACGCTTAGGCGTACCACTAAAATATTCACTGTCAAAACAACCAGGACATATAGAAAGAGAGCTAGAAGAAGCCAGAAGTGACATTTCTGGCACATGAAAGGAGATGGTGAACAAGCCTCACCCCCATCTATTAGTCCAGATAGCAAAACATTTGAGAACCATGGGAGATGTTACTCTATGCAGTCAACGTACATTGTTTGATGGACCTGTGAGTCACTTCATATTTAATGTCTCTTTCTTAGAGACTTTTGTAATATATAATAGTTTGAAATCTGTCCTTCAGTTTGATGCTTGCATTATTTCATTTTCTTTACAAAAGAAATTATCAAGCTGGCTCTTGATCTTCATCACAATTAGGTGCTACATAAGACAAATAGACAAGTTGAATGAGCTTAAGCCCAAACACAACCTGGGCGAATTAAGGCCCACAGACATTTGCTGTTCTTTTGGAATTATAGTTCCCGTTCCATAGCTATAGATTATCATCCTGAGGCTTTGATTTCAAAAATAATTTTCTAGCTTTTGTGGGTGCACTGATATATTTTGATACATATTGGTGAAATATCGAAACAAGCAGAGAAAGTAAACTCTGGGCTGAAACAGACGGCCTGGTAAAGCTGCCTGTCATCGGCTTAGGCACATGGTATTTAGTCACACCATGCCCAAGTCGCCCAGAAGCCGTGCCAGCGATTACATACTGTCTGGCTTCCGGGCAAATTGGGAGTGTGATGTTTAGATGCCATTCGCCCTGGAGCGGGTGAAAACCCCAACAAAGGGGTGTCCCAAATAGAAGCTGGTCCCAGACTGTTTTTGGGCAGTCTGTTTCACACCTCTTTCTTCAGAACAGTCATGGCTGCCAAGATATTTTTTCTAAAAGCTATCAGATATCTGTAGTTGCATGTAAACCTGCATCAAATAATCAAACAAGACCAGCATTCACACCAAATATTATTTGAGATATCTGACACCATTAAAATGATATACAAATTATTTTAAACAGCTAGGTTGCAACCCAGTCGGCATTTTGTTAAGTTAGGGCCAAAACAGATGGGCATCCAGGAGTTTACAGAAGCTGCTTTCAGCCCGATTGCCATGGGGTCGCAACCCCAATGAGCGCCTCCTGCAGCGGTCCTAAATGGACTTTGGCAAGGAGCGGAAAAAAGCTGCTCCTTTTGGGGCTGGTTTTGGGCTGCCTTAGGTGGCCCTGAAGCTGCTTTAGGACACTTCTGCCATGTAAGCGCTACACCCCCAGAACGTCCGGAAGCTGCCCCTGTCTGCCTTAATTTTACTTCAGATAAAACATGAATAAGTCTACACTGTGCAGTAACATGTTGAAACAAACTGCACATTTATTCTTGCCCTTGCATCCTGTGAAATTTCACATCACAGCAAGCCTCCATAATTCATTAAAACAGACTTGTTAGGACATCTCGGTAAGACTATATAGGGGATTACATATTCAAAATTGGGCTTTATTTCAATTTGCCTGGCTTGATTTTTGGAAAAGCTCTATGTCTGCTGAAAATTAAATGTGTTCTAATTAACTGCAATTTAAAAAAAAATTAAAATATGAGAGTATTTAACACATGTTATTTCTTTTAATACTGCAATAATCATATTGTAATAATGTAAAATTAGAAAAAAATGTGGCTTTGTGGCCAGTTCAATTATAATATTTGGAATCATTGTGTTTATATTAGAAATATAAATAAAGTTGAGAATGTTCAACTGCCTTCAAGAAGAAAGGGGAGGGGAATAGGCAAGGAGTTATATTATTCTCATGAGAGCAAAAAAATAGCTCGGATCCTACACAATATCTTTTGTGCCAAAGAAAAGAGCATTCCTAGTAGGATTATTTAGTTCTCCTACTAAACAGTGCATCATAAACTACTTGAGGATTGTCTGCTACTCAACAAACATATCAAATTCCCATGGAAATCTAGATGGATGGTCCTTTGGGTTCAAGCCAACATTGGTACTACACATAAGCACCTGATAAAATTGTAGGGTGGGATAGCATACATGTTTATATATGTTTTTATAATTTACTGCAATAAATAAGCAGACTATGAATGCATGGGCAATGAAGAATCCTTTTGAGAAAAACAATTATACAGCATAACATTCAGCTCTCCCTTCCCACAAATGGGAAGAGACAGATATCCAGTGGTGATTCTTCCTGGTGGAAGTGGTGCATAGAGACGAGCTTTGCCCAAATTATGAGTAGAGATGAGTTTTTTTCTTCTTTCAAAAAGCTGCATAGTTTTCTGTACATAGTGACAGAATCAGAGAATCATAGAGTTGGAAGAGACTACAAGGGCCATCCAGTCCAACCCTCTACCATGCAGGAACTCACAGTCAAAACACCCCTGACAGATAGCCATCCAGACTTTGTTTAAAGACCTCCAAGGAAGGAGACTCCACCAAAACCTCCATTGAAGGAGTGTGTTCCACTGTCAAAGAGCCCTTACTGTCAGGAAGTTCCTCCTAATGATGAGGTGGAACCTCTTTCCTGTAGCTTGCATCCATTGTTCTGGGTCCTATTCTCTGGAGCAGCAGAAAACAAGCTTGCTCTCTCCTCAATATGACATCCCTTCAAATATTTAAACAAGGCTATCAGATCAACTCTTAACCTTCTCTTCTCCAGGCTAAACATACCCAACATAGGACTGTAAGTGTAGTTTTTTACATCAAAGCTGCAGAGGTTCTCAGACTCTTGAGCAGTCTGCAAAAACTGTGCAGTTTATGTTGTGCCAGGAACAAAACAAAAGGTTCCTGCAACTTTTCACGTGTCATTTTTCTTTTCCCACAAAAAATTCTTGAAGGGTCAGGAACTCCAAATTTGACCCCAGTCAGGAAATGGATGAATTTCCATTGCACAATGCTCTTCTTGTTTGTCCCTCTGGGCGAGATATTTTCCCAGATCCCCTTTTGCCTTGGCCCCTAATTTTCTTGGGGGTCAAGACATTTCTGACCCAGACAAATGTCCAGGGAGAATAGCGACAATGAGGCACAGTACAAATGTATACAAGGCAAGCACACTTAATGCAAGACCAGTCTCAAAGCAATTACATCACACTGCAAACCAGACCATGCCTGAAGTCCAGACTCCAAACGGGATGGAGGAAATTATTAGTAAAGAAAGATAAAATTAAAGCTACCAGTATCAACTATTAAATCATACCAAATTTTGATCCTACCTTTTTATGAGTTTGATGGATTTAAAAGCCTCATCCATATCCCCGATTGTAAGATACAAGCTGAAGTTAAGCATAGCATCACGTGTAGTTTTGTCACACTCTTCCAGACCAATGAAATCACGCATTGGTCTTCTGGCTGCCATCTGGTAGAGTGATGCTACCCCAGGTTCCTTCTCATCTTTTTTCTCTGCTTCAGGCTGAAAGGGGAAAAAAAAACAGTTTATATACCAAAACCCAACAACAAACCAAAACTCAAACTGAACCAAACCCACTGTCCCTCCCCTAAGCACTGACATTTCTTCTTCAAAAAGAAATTCCTTCATAATTTTAATGCACAGGAAAATAATCTAGATTTCAATTTCGATTTTGATGTCTTACTCACTTGAATTATACTTAGCATAAATATGTAGGCCAGTCTACCAAATTATGAAACATTAATTATTGTGCACACTCTAGACATATCCAATATGCACTTCTGTGCCTTGTGGATGTTTCTCTCTTTATGAGACATGCATAGGGGTGGTGGGGGTGCTTCTTTGCTTGGGACAATGCATTATTAAAGAAGTTAGTATTTTCAAAGGTGAGGAAAAAATTGCAGCCGAAATCAGACATCATGGATGTAGTTAAGATCACTTAACTATGCATCGTCTCCTGACTCAGTTCCCCAAATCTACCTTAACAGCCAGCAGCCTCACCGACCAACAGAAGACAATTCTGCTGGCTGACTGGAAAGCAGCAGGATATCTTCAGCCCTCTTTTGCCACTAATTTGCAGTGTGACAAGGAGTTGCAGTAAGAATCCTGCTTCTTATTGACACATTGCAGATCACTGAAGGAGAGGGGCTGGGACATCATCCTTCTGAGCCCTGATCACCAGCAGAACATCGCTTGTTGTGGCTGCTGGCTTTTATGCCAGGTTGGTCAAGGGTTTATGATCATGCCAATAATGCCATGATCGTAAACATGAAGACAGAAAAGTTATGAATGCTTAAGTCTAGTGTATGCATTTGAAACTGCTCAACAGGAAGCCTGCCAATATTTAAATATACTGGTAGCTTACTTCTTAAGATGGCAGGGGTTCCCAACCTGCAGTGCCTGCAGCCCCATGGGGTGCAAGACAGATTTTCAACAAAGTATCAACAAAGATACTTGTGTTACCAGTAATCAGGATTCGGTTTTCTTTTGTCAATCAACACAAAACCTAGGAATCTCCTGAATCCTCACGCAGATATATGGACTGCAATCAGCAAGAAGGCTCCACATTTTGACAAAATCATGAATGAGAACTAGGAACAAAAAACTCATTGAAGTCATTGAATTTTATGTTCACAACTAGGATTAATTTTATTATTTACATTTTTTTTACTGAACAAATTAGAATCTAATCAGTCAACTTACGTTTGCATTTTATGCATTTGAGTTATAAGCTTTTTTTTTTAAGTTCAGTTTGCTCTCCCACAGTATGGTTCAATTAAAAACTAGACGTTACTTTTGTAAGGTGTACAAGCATTAATCAAACTTTTTCCTAGGGGTGTGAGACAAAGAAAAGGTTGGGAACCATTGCTCTATGAGATATTTCTGTCCAAATAGTCCCCCTTTGTTTTGTTTATTACAAAGCTTGTGATTTCTGTTTTCATTTTTTTTATCTACTTCTCAGATGGAAAAAAGAAATACAAGTGTTTAGAGTATAGCAGCAGCAATTGGCAGCTCTCTTTAGTGGAGGGCATATTCAAAAGCTAGGGCGTTTATATTTTAAAACCAAATATCAAATATGCCAATTTTTACAATTTTATATGGCACTTACATTATGACTCAAGACATTTATATTGCTAAAACAATAGAACAAGTTTAGATTTGATATGAAAATAACTGTTCCATGTCTTTCAAGACATCCCGAATTTCTAGGCGTTTTCCTCAGAAAAATGAAATGGCTTATTAATAAATATGCTGAATAAAGCAAAACAGAACTGGAACAGGGAAGTCCATGGAATAAAAAACAAATTATAATTAAGACAGGAGAGCTCACAATACTTACATAAGGTTTATAGAGAGATCCCCTCCAAAACAATAACTATTGGGCAGCAGAAATGAAAAAGAAACAGAAAGAAGCGCAAATAAAATAATAAACAATGTGCAGATAAATACAGGTAAGCAGAAATGACAGGAAGTGTAGTGAAAGTCACATCGGTTGTGTTGCCATTGCAGCTATAAAGATCAGTTATAAAAATGTTAAAGAGATCTTGCTTTTTTCATTTAACATTTGCCTTTTTACTCCACTTATGTGCAAGGCACATGTTTTTAAAACAGGGGACTCTCAACACTAATGATTCCAGGCATCATCTGCAATGCAGACAGAGTCGACTGTGTGTTCAACATGAGTGGTGCTATGGTAGCATTGTCCCATTGCCTCTGCTTGCCAAAATTTTCAGTTTAGCCCTGAAATGTCAAATCAGGGGATAGGACACAAAACACAACAATATATGGCTAGGCATTGATCTTGATCTTCCTAGTGTGTACTCTCCTCCTTCAAGATGTTCTACCTATGAGTATCTGAAGAGCACAAAATGATGTATCAATGCAACTTCATGGTTCATTATTTCTCCTGTTACTGCTGGATGGACCCTACTGAGAACATCTCCCTTCTCCCACTTAATCTATGGCCTAGGGAAAAAAAGATTATCTTTTTCCTCCCCGATCCTTCATCAGCCACCAATGCCATCACAAAGAGGATGGGACTGCAGACTACTCATGGAATTACTTCACCTCCATCAGTACCAGAAATGAGAGCCAGCATGGTGTACTGGTTTGAGTGCTGGACTAGGATACTGAGAGATCAGGGTTCAAATCCCGTTTCAACCACGTCTGAAGAAACTTGCCAGGAAAATCCCATGACAGGGTCGCCATAACGACTTGGAGGAACACAACAACAGCAACCAGAAAAATACTTGGTGCTATCTGGTCCAAATTCCCAGAAAACTCACTCTGAGGAAGCATGGTGAGGAGAGATATAGTTACCATGAAATCTCAAAGGATTATCAGATGGAATTAAAGCAGCTACAACATCTGACCTGGAGAATAGATATGTAGATCATTGCCCCATTTCAGTATTCACCATTCTCTTACGTAGACATAAAATGGATACATACAATTTAACTTATCAAGATTTTATGCTTTTTTGTTATTTCTTCCCTATCTTTTTCTTATCTATATCCTGTATATTGGATTGAAAACCTGCAATGGGTAACTGTGAAATTTTTAATTTTTATATAGCGTCTAGAAATGCTTAAGCACTTCAAAATCAATATTCCAGTCCAGTGTTTCTTAGATTATCTGATTTAGGGGAACAACAATGTTTTTTACAATGAGGCAGGGACTGGCATTAAATTTGTGTCCGTTGGTTAAAATTGTCTCCTTTCCTGGAAACTTGCAAGGAAGTCACAGCCAATCGCTCAGGGACCAGCTCCAGTCCAGACCACCACTGTTCTACTCTCAGTTTATATTACCTGTTCCACAGGATACAGAATATTTGATACATAGGAAAAGTGAGATGACATCTCAAACTTTTAACTGCTCACCTTTCTAGAAAAATAATAATGTGGCACCTCCATGCCTAAAAGAGACTGGTAGGATGATGGCAATGGAAAACTTTCCTGGAGCAAAAGGCCATGTTCCTCAGTAGTGAAAAAGCATATAATCAAAACATCCACCTGGAAAGGAAAAGAGAAACTTTTGGGGTTTCATAGTACCATATTGTTCTTCAGGTTCTTTTTTTTTTTTCAGGTAAGAAACAGAACACACATGTGCTACAGATGGCTGAGCTACTTACTATCTTCCTCTGTAAAATATATAGACTTCAGCAAACATCATCATATGTTGCAGAAAACAAAGGGAGTTCTGCCTTTGAAGATCCAGGAACCTAACCACTATTCCTGGAAAAATTTATCTTGGCAGACATATAAGGCCAAAGCAGATGGCCCAGAGGCTGCTCTGGCTCCAATTTGCCTGGGACTACAGTTACGGGATGGCCTGCCGCTGCAGTCTCAAATGGCCACCAGCATTTGCCGGCGACTTCAGAGTTCCTTAGGCAGCCTCGGAGTGGCTTCCAGAGACTTCATGGGCATGCGTTCTCTAAATGCTATGTCCCCGAAATGGCTGGAAGCCACTCTATTTGGCCCGTCTGTTTCAGGTGACAGTTACAATATCTCTCAACTTCAGTCAATGCGATTTCTAGTTTCAGCTTCGACCATATGTAGTGAATAGTTTTTTGTGGGTTTTTTCGGGCTATGTGGCTATGTTCTAGAAGAGGTTATTTATGACGTTTCGCCAGCATCTGTCAGGAATAAACTCTTCTAGAACATGGCCACATAGCCCGAAAAACCCACAAAAAACTATGGATGTCAGCCAGGAAAGCCTTCGACTTCACATATGTAGTGACGTTGGAGAATCAACAAGATGTAATTTTCTGTAGATTGTAAGAGAAACATTTCAGTCCACCAGGCTTGCTTTTTCTAGAGAGATCACGATTTTTCCCTCAGTTATTTCCCTTGCCCAGGTGAGATCATTTTTCACTCTTCCTTCTGAGAGTTTTGTCTTTCTCATATTTCATTCTTTTCCTTTAAAAAATGAAGTAAAAGCATTACCCAAATAAAACTGAACAAAGCATTAAACATATGGACAACTGGCATAAGCTATGCAGCTCTTGGGACAGTCACTGGGAGTTCTTAAACAAACTGTCCAGATTATTTTGTCAAACCATACCAAAATTTCTGGCAATAAAGATGGTCTGTGTTCCAAAGAACATGATGGTTGTTCAAACTCTCAGCAAACTGGAACTAATTTTCTACAAAATTCTCTTTTCTTTATTCTTTTTGTTTATATTTAATATTCATGGTTATTTTTTTTTAAATTCCAAGCTAGATCTTGAATTCCTTGAAATCAAAGATGTGCGTCTAGGTTCTCTGTAACATGTTTGTGCAAATTGTATATGTGCTACAAGCAGGATTTCTGATGTCAGATATTTATTATATAGTAATGGACTGCTGTTAATAAATAAGTAAAATAAAAGCAGCCTGCCTCTTTTAAATTTTATTTGCTTTTTCTAAAAAAAAAATATTTTTTGCTTCAATGTATTTTACCATGGTGTTCCAGAAAGTAACTGTCTTGGGACAGGCAAGTCACATGTGGAGTAATGTCCCATGGTACCCACATCTCCTCCAAAAAATAGGCAGAGCAGAAGCACAAAACAGATGGGCAAGTAGTGCCATCTATGTATAATGTTGTAGGTTCCCTCTCTGATGGATTAAAAAGGTGGATTTTATCACATTTCTCCCCACAGATCAGCTGGTATTTTATATCTAGAACTGATAATGCATCAATTGACAATAGGGTCACCTAGCTTCACCTTAACAGTGGCAGATGTTCAGTTCTATTCTACTGTTCTATTGCGGTTGGTTCGTTTTTCCTTTTGTATTTTACTTATCTTTTGTACATTACTTACCTCCCTATGTTGAAATCACTACAGTTGCCCCTCCTAACTCGCAGATCTGAGATCTGTGAGCTTGAATATCCATGGAGGAGTAACTGCTGCTATTTTTAATGGTACGCATGCCTAGGCTGCATGCCTCGGGGCACGCCCCATTCAAACCTATGGGGCTTGAATATGCGTGAGCCTCTGTTTTCGGGGGGTGGGGGTGGAATGGATCCTTGTGAAAACATAGGGCCAACTGTATATAAAGAAATTAGGAATAAACTAGGGATCTCTCTAGAAAACATAAGTCTTGTAGGTCGTATGCCCCCTCTTTGCCAAGGTGGTGATGGAGCTAAATGTTGCTGTATGTTTCCTTCTCTGCAGATAAGAATGATCCTTCAGTAATTGCCCATTGCATTATTTATTATTTTAACCCTTTCCTGTTACATTTCATCACTGTCAGCCTTTTGAATGAGAATTTCAAGGCCTTCAGCTCTATTCCACATGCTAAGAGGCTGAAAATTCTAGCTAAGCATTTGAGCATAGTGTCATCATGAATCAATTCCATATAAAATCAGCTATGTAAAAGAAAAAAATCATACCAGGTTTTCTGATGATTCTTGTTTCTTGTCCAGCGACTGCTGACTTGGGTCAAGGACTGTTTCACATATGAAAAGCCTTGGATCATTTTGATCCCAAAATTGACTAACAGGGGTGTAATGACACAGTTCAGGAAATTCCGAAGTGTTTCTCCTATTAAGACGAGAGAGGCATAAATCCAGGCAACAGTACTTTGTGAAACCCATAAAAACACCTATTAATCCATGTTTGTTGTACAGTCAGAGACCACTGAAACGTCAAAAATCCATCATACAAAACCTGTTGAAAAGCTAAGCAGTATAAAACAGACAGGGGAATATCCAGAGTTGTTATAGCAATAGCAAGCACATGTTTAAACAATTGTTAATTTTTTTTTAGTACAATTCGTATCATTTAGTACTATCAAAAGGAGACAAAGTATTAAGTATGTTTCTAAGTTATAATTTTACAAGTCTTAGCAGAGAAAATGAACTTTGCAACAGTTTCTGTTGTACATTTTTAAGGATCTCCTAATAAACAAACCTAGTACCATTCAGAGGGTCTTTCAGGGAATTTACTTAAAAGTGGTGTAATTAATTATCATCTTTTGTAATTTTTCAAAGATAAAATACATGGGATAGAGACTCCACTAGTCCATCTCCATATGGACAAACATGTTTTATGTAAGGGATTCCCTGAAAACAACCATCCAGCACAGCAGAAGGAATGACATTAAGTCAAGCGTTAAGGTGAAATACATATGATATTTAGAGATGGTCAAATTTTCTCTGCTAAGACTTGTAACATCATGATTCAGAAGCATACCTAAAATACTTCAGGTTTGTCTCCTTTTAATTGTTCTAAATACAGCAAATGTAATAAAAATTGTGTTTGTTTTAAACTTTTAAAACAATTCAGGATATTACTCCTGTCTGTTTTATGCAGCTTAGCTTTTTATCAGGCTTTGCATGACAGATTTCTGGAGGTTTAATGGTCTCTGACTGTACAATAAAGATTGACTGATTTATTGGAAAAAAATAGCACCTGAATTATTATTATTATTAATATAGCGCTGTAAATTTACACAGTGCTGTACATACAATCTTATAATTAGACGGATCCCTGCCCTCAGGCTTACAGGATATAAATACAGGATATAAATAGAACAAAACACGTACCACTCCATTTACTGAATGTGAACCTAAAACAGAATGATTTTAGCACTCCAGCATGTGATGGGAGCTATATTAAATGGCAAGCTTGTAGATGATGGCAATTGGTAGCCAATGCTAGCGCTAGTTTTATTATATTAAAATGTATACCAAATCTATGGGTGAAAGGAAAGACACCTCACAGCAGCCACCCCAGAACTGAAAGACAGTATGGTAATCTCACAGTAAAACTGAATAGGGGTAAAAGTAGTATTTTATAACAAGATGTATATTTTGCCTTGATTTTTAAACTGTGTATACATAGCTTGTAGGGTATATATTTCTCCAAGGTATGAAACAAAACAACAGCTGTTAAGTGTATTGTCTTGAGTATGGGGCTTTTAAAAATATAAAAATGAAAGTCCTTTGCAAATAATGGGAAGGAATGAATTAAGATCAGATTCAAACATTATTTAAACCTCTTGATGTTAGATAGGCTAAGAAGGATATGGATTCTGCAAATCTCCATCCTCTCTGTTCCTTCCCACCATTACAGCACCAGTACAGTACAGCTGCAGGCTGCAATTCATTTCTGAGGTAGGGAGACACTACACCAACATCTGGTGTCTGGGAGGGGAGAAGAAGAGTCATCCAACACTGGATCACTTGCTCAAAGCTTGAAGAACCTTAAATGGAGATTTCAACTCTTCCCTATGATTCTATGGCTTCTAGGATGCCTGAGTGAATAAAATCACTCTATCTGGTGTGAGGTCTTCCTCTCCTCTCCCTTTCCTAGCATTATTATTTTTTCTAGTGATCCATGTCTTCTCATTATGTGGCCAAAGGACGATAGTCTCAAATTGATCATCTTTGCTTCTAAGGAGAGCCCTGGTCTAATCTGTTCAAGAACCCATTTGTTTGTCTTCTTGGCTGTCCATGGGATCCTAAGTACTCTTTTCCAGCACCACATTTCAAATGAATTAATTTTCTTTCTGTCTGCTTCCTTCACTGTCCAGCTCTCACATCAATACATGGGAATTGGGAATACAATAGGATTCTGCCTTTAGTGCTCAGTTGTATGTCTTTGCTCTTCTGTTTCTTTTCCAGTTCTTTCATAGCTGCCCTTCCCATTCCTTGTCTTCTTCTTATTTCTTGACCGCAGTCTCCATTCTGGTCAATGTTTGATCCTAGATATGGGAATTCTTTAACTATCTCAATTTCCTTGTTGTCTAGATTAAACTTGAGTATTTCTTCTGTGGTCATTATTTTTGTTTTCTTTATGTTCAGCGTCAGACCTGCTTTTGCACTTCCATCTTTGACTTTCATTACTAACTGTTCCAATTCCTGAATATCTTCTGCTAATATTCTGATGTTGTCCACATATCTTAGACTGTTAATGTTGCTTCCTCCTATCTTAACTCCTCCTTTTTCCGTTTCTAATTCTTCTTTCCTTACGATTTTAGGCGTTTTAGTTTTTACAGTGACCTCTGGTGGATCGTTTAAACATTTATTAAAAATAAAATGCTGTTCAAACACAGCACTCAAACAAGTCTACAATTAATTCCAAAATCAATGCCATTAATTCAAAAGAATATAAAAGAAAATCTAAGGAATCTCCTACTCCAGTAAAATTATTTTAAACTAAACCTATTACGAACTATATGCTTTTGAACATTTTTAATTGTTACACTTATACACACCGCACCTTTATTTACCCTTATATATCTACCTTTTTTCCAGTGAGCTCAACAAGGGGTATATGTTTCCCCCTTACTTTATTCAAACAGTGAATAAGAAATAAATAGGCTGTTCTATATACAAAGGGATGAAATATACAAATGGTTTTCAGAGTAAGCTCCTTCAAAGAATAATTTTAAAACATGTATCTATAGTTTCCACTATCACTCTGCCTCAAGAAGAATTCTTACCTTTCAGCTTCCTCTCCAAAGGAGTTAATATCTTTAGCATCTTTCTGTAGACCAGACTGGAAATCAAACAGGGTAACTGTGTCCATTTCAATGTCATAGAAACAGATCTTAGAATCAATGCTCCCATCAGCCTAGAAAAGAATAAATAAGAGGAGTCAAATGGGAAAATAAAACATAATTATCTAACCCCAGCAATGGTTGACCAAGCACAATCCGAGAGGATGAAAGAAATAAAGAACAAGAAATAAATACATTTATATAGATATTGGATTATTTTCCAGATGTTCGCAATTTAAGTGGGGCTGGTATTTTCTTGCATTACAGACACTCTTGAAAATACACACACACACAAAATAACACTGTTCACAGTCTTTTCAAAAATTTGATTTATCCATTAAAATGTATATTTACACAATGTATTTATTTTTACAAACTATAGACCTGAGAAATAAAAACACTTATACAACATACTGGGCTATGTTAGCACTTTCTAAGCACTGCCTAAGTGGAAGAAATAGCCCTAAACACAAAACACTATGTAAACCAGAAGAGTGTGCTTTGGAGAATCTTAGGACCTGTCTTATTTCAGCATCTGAGGTCCAAAACACACTGCAGAAATAAACCAATCTGAGATCACTTTAACTGTCTTGGCTCAATGCTTGGGAATTCTGGGAACTGTAGTTTTGGAAGACATTCAGCTTTCTCTGTCAGAGAGTTCTAGTATCACAACAAACTACAATTCCCAGGATTCCCTAGCAGGGCAATTAAAGCAGTCTCGGTCTAGATTATTTCTGCATTGTAACTGAAATATATGTCTGCTCTCACCTTTCTAAATCATACTATTACTACATCACTCAACATATTGCATCAGGACAAAAGTATATACTGTACAATTCCTGACACCCTATTGGTTAGGATCAAGTCCAGGATGGATGATCTCCTTGTTCCTTCCTCTATCTTTTGGAAGTTTATTTTCCGCTGCTCCATATACTAGGACACAAACCAATGGCTTCAAATTACAAGAACAAAGATTCCACTGAAATATTAGGAAAAGCTTCCTGATGATAAGAGCAGTTCAGCAACCGGTGTTGAAATGTAGCCTTCTTCTTTAAACAGAGATGCATGGCCATTTCTCAGGAGTGCTCTAGTTCTGTTCTCCTACATGGCAGGGGATTGGAATAGATGGCTCTTACGGTCCTTTCCAATTCGATGTTTTTATGATCTGATTATGTGTCCAGGCCTTAATAACAAGAAAAATATAGCCCAGACTCACCTTGCTGATGAGGATGCTCACTTTGTTTCCACTTGCATTGCACTTGACAGAAGCAATCCCACTACTGCCAGGAACCAGTTCAGGAAGAGCCTTGCTACCGCAGTGTACTTTAGCTTCTCTGTGGGAAGATGAGTCACTTAGAATGTTTTGAACAAACTATTCTTCACAGTTATGGAATAAAAATTACTCAGTGGCATAAAATTTCTTAGTTTTAAAGGGCTGAGATTTTTGCCTTTAAGTAACAGTGGAGGTTATAATCCAGAGAAAGAACTCACGGCTTACTGTGAGCACAGGTTAATTTCTCACACAAACACCATTTCTAGGTAAGTCAGCAGGCATTCTCGTGTTTGTCCACTACCCTTTTGTCTGCTTTTACAATACATGAACAGAAAAAAATATGCATAGTGCTTCACAGAGGCTACCTGCAGGTTCCCTCTAGGCCTGCACATCGCAAAACAAGCAATGTGCAGTTACTATATGCTCTGACGCAGTCCTTGCTTCCACTGAAAGTGATATTAATCACACAGTAAAAAGTGATATTATTTTTAAGTATCACAAACATCAAAACTTTACCTTTACTGCATCACTCTCTCTTGTTCTTCCAGATCAGCCAAAGTGGGTTTTTTTAATGCTTTGCATGCCTTTCTTCTTCTTTTAAGGATACTCTTTTAAACTATCAACTTTTTAAACTTTAAAACCTTGTTTACACTCCCAGTCTTCACCACTCTGTCTCTCAGTCATCAATTTCAAATCCTCTGCTTTACTTTCACTGGCAGATTGGAAATTTTGTCTTAATTCTGCTTTTTTCAGTTACTCAAGAGATCCACTGAGGAGCAGTCATCTGAGCAGAGATAGTTTTTATTCTCTCATGCCCTCTGGTTAGTTGCTTCGGCAACCGGGACATTGAATCTCTTTTATTTTGTTACCTATATCATAGTTTCACCTCTTTACTACTCTCCTTCCTAATCTTTTCTGTCATGTGTTCTCATTAAATTACGTATTACACACTTAAATACTAATCGGACAGAACTAGAGACGGGAAAAACTCTGGTGGTGCAGCGGTTAAATGCCTACAGCTACTCACTAACAAACCACAAGGTTGTGAGTTCAATCCCAGCCAGGGACTCTGGGTCAACTCAGCCTGGCATCCTTCTGTAGGTCGCTAAAATGAATACACAACTTGTCGGGGGCAATTAGCTTACACTTTGTAAACCGCTTAGCACATCAGTAAGCAGTATAGACATGTCTGGGATTCTGCTTTCATTTGTATACAAGAATTTATCAAGTTGAATACGTTTTCTAATATGATGATGATGATGACGACGACAACAGATTGGGATTAGTTAGATTAGTTCTGGACCCAACAGTCAAATCATGACTCATATTTTGCAAGCATTGCTCATGCTGTAAATTCAACAGTATATTATCAGAATTATTTAAATTAAAAGATTTAAATTTAATTAAATGTAAACATTTAAATTGCTCTTTCAATACTTTAAATCCTGACTTCTTTTTTTTAATTCCTCGGTCTGCCGCGTAGACCACTTCACTTCTTCTTTTTCTCTTTTTTTGCTGTATCATTTCCTCTAAGTTTACTGAGTCTCAATCATGGAAGAGGTATGAGATATCTCAGGGATTTAGATACCAATTTTGTTTAATTTGTACTGCTATAGAAGACAATAATAGCCTATAATAAGGATCTGTACCTGCGAGAAAGATCAAATACTTTGAAGTTAGCCAAGTCTGTTCCCACCGTCAAGAAATTCCCACAGACATCAAGAAGGCATGGATTCCCTTCAGATTCGGAGAATGGTAGCAGCTGCTTAACAGTGCCCTGGAACAGAAGAAGAGTAAACATTTTAAAACCTGAGCTTCCTTTTTTTGGAACATTACCACAAATAGCACGGTGGCTTGCCTCAGTTTTATTTGGCAAACCACTAAACAAGCAGCAAAAAAACACAAGAAAAATATATGACAAGTTAAGAAATTTTAAAAATTTTAAAGAAAAAAGTGGGGAGAAGGACAGGGTCTTATTTTAGGTACTTCCCAGAGTTCTAAGTTTTGTCACTATGAAACTTTTAACATAAACTATTAACTATATTTGTTGTTGCTGAAATTATTACTTTTATCTTGACTTCACAGATGTTATTGAATGGAGTTTGGACCATCAACAGTTCAGATTCTATCCAAGAATCAAGGACATATTCCCAGTAGTATCACTTTTTAGTATATATATATATATATATATAGAATTGCTCCCAGAGCACTCATTACTACTGGAACCACAGTCCATTTCTTTTCCCAGCAGTATTGAATCTGATTTTGTAGGTCTTGATGTTTCATCTTCATCATCATCATCATCTATATCTTGCTCTTCAGCCAAGGCTATCACAGCGGCTTACAATTTGTTCATCACATTAGACATTTCCCTGCCCTCAGGCTTACAATCTAAAAATGGAAATCTAATAATCGAATAATGGAAAAACTGCAGCAACAGTTTAGGCTAAGGACCAAATTGCTCTTAATTTTAATTGATGTTTTTAAGATGCTTAGACTGTATATTGACTGTGATATTGTATTTTAATACTTTGTTGGAATCCCACCTCGATCCAAAGGAAGAGGCGGAAAATAGAAACAAACAAACATTATTATTATTATTATTATTATTATTAAAAAGACAAGACACAAAAGGAGAAAGAAATAGCAGTAGGAAAGGGGAAAAGTCCAGCAGATCTTCTCTCTCTTGGAGGCCTGGTCCAAGGCAGATGGACTGGAAGGAGGGTCCTTCTTTTCAGGCAAGACCTGTTGGAGCTGGCCTGCCGTTCTCATAATCTTTCCTCTCTTTTTTTCAATTCTGCAGTCCCTTGAGATTGCTGCTCCTTGTTTCTCTTCTCATTCTCTGGCCACTCTGCCTCCCTTAGTGCCCGCCTGCAAAAGAGGCCATGCAGTCTGATGGAGGAATGGGCTTGGTAGGAGCATCCTCACAATAAAGGACCTTTTTGTGTTCTACCCAGACAAAAGGTTAGAGTGCAATACTTGCCCAGGAAAAGTAGGATGTCTGGTCACCCTGCTTTATCACAGTGTTTCTTATATTCAGTCTGTGAACTCTTGCTGTATGATGTAATAAAGCAGTCAACAGTTTTAACTTTTTCCTTACACAGAAGATATTTACTATTTGTAGTTATCTTTCCAATTTTTGCCTCGATCTTATTTGTTCTTGAGCACAAATACAAGTCTTACAGGAGTTCTGTTTTTAATGTTGGCTTCTGTAACCATCTGCAGATGTTCTCCTTGCAACTTTCCTTTTATGTTGTTAATATACTTACCATGCAGTAGTTTGTTTAGTCAGGATTTAAGGTGATTTTAATTACTTTCTTTGTATAAAAATTTTTATTTGATGTTCAATATATTCTCTTCCTAATTCTCTACAATGTACACAGAGAAACATTCTTGTTGTTGTTGCTATTAAACCTTTGCAGATTCTAATATAGTTTTACCCTCTTTGGAATCCTAGTGCAGGATTCACATACCTTCACATACCAGTGATGTCGAGCATCATGGCAATACAGTGGTCCCCCGGGTTACGAAGGTTATCCGTTCCGGATTACCTTTCGTAACCCGGAAATGACCGTATCCCGGGGGATCGCTTTAGCGGACGGACCGCGCGGCCGATTTAAAGGAGCCGTGCGGTTTTTCCGTTTCGTTCCCCGGGGGATCCTTCGGATCCCGGGGGAATTTTTGCGGTCCCGCCGGTTTCGCACCCCGGGGGATTTGTAACCCGGGGGACCACTGTAACTGTAAGTGAAAAAACACACTTATAGTTACCGCAAAACAATATTTTCACACCAAACCAAAGAGTGTGGGGAATGCTTGCCTTGCTTTATATGGGAACTGCATGTCCCCATATGGTTCCAGGAATGTGATTCTCCTTTGAAACAGTATGGGGACCATCTTTAGCAGGGGCTAACTGCTCTCCTGGATCTTCCCAGATAGCCAAACCTTACACATGATATTGCTGTTCCAACCCACCATTCAAATAAATTTTCATCAAATGTCTTTCAAACTCAGTCCAGCTTTTGTGCTGAAAAGATTTTCCCCACTCTTACTCTGAAATAAAGTGCTTCTCACATATCTTAGTTTAGATACTATAATGTGAAAATGCAGGGTTTTTTTTTTAACCACCATAACACCAAATGCAGCAGTGGGCTGTGAAGCCCATCTGAGCCATAAAACTACACATTGTTCATAAGTATGATTGCGTGTATGGGTGCGTGTTTCAAGATTTTAAAAATAGATGCCTACATTTTATGTCTTATTAAAGCATGTGCTTATTGGAGTAGAACAAGTAACAAAATACTGTCTTTTTCCAGGAGAGTTCTGGGTCAGCATAACTAATAAATCTGTGAAGGGCCAGGAAAAACTTGGAGGAACTAGGCACATATAGTTTTTTTCCCCATTTCTTAAATATAAAAGCTTACATGGGGGATCCATTCCGCCCCCCCCCGCCGCGTAAGGAGGATTTTGTATTTGCTTGAGCCCTATTCAAAATAATGGGGCTCATGCCTGCAGTGCAGTGCAACACGCACGCCATAACCCCTTCCAGGGTGTGCCAAGGCATCTTCCGGCATGGCTTTCAGTGTATGCTGAAAACTGCGTATGGCGCGCCCATTATGATGCAGGCACACTGTAGATACATTCGGGGGAGAAGAAATCTGGGAGAGGGGGAAGAGAAAATTTTCCTATACTTTAATAGGCTGTCACATCTCTGCATAGAGCTGGGCATGGGATGTACTATTCTAACGGTAGTTGCTTGTACCCTTGAATGAATATTGTTTTGAAAAGTAGAATCCAAAATGTTTTAGTTTGTACTATTAACCGAGCCCCTTTCTATAAAATGTCTCTGTGGCATACTGGTGCCCTCTAAAATTGCTTTCTTAAGCGGTTACGTGCGATCACCCCTGTAACATTAAACTTCCTTACTTGCAAGGTGCGAACTTGAACACGATTTGGCTCAACTGTGTAAAGGTTTTCTTCGTGCATAGCCACCAGAGAGGAATCACAGCCGAAAGAAACTAGAGGCATATACAAAAGCAGTTTCCCATTACACAATTAAAATTTCCACTCAATAAAGCATATTTTATATATAACCCATCTTTAAGAAACAAAAACATGTATCAATCCCACTTTACAATCACATCAATACTGTTGGCAATCTCTTGCAGCACTTAACAAAATACAATTTTCTCCTACTTTCTTTGGCAAAGACAGATTCTCTTCAAGTTCACATTTGTACAATTCAGTTATAATTTTTAAGAAGCATAAATGTTCACCACAGAAAGCCTACAACCAGCTCGATCCTAATTGTCATGTTCCTAAATAGGTGGACAGGATAAAAGAGGATCATAGAATCACAGGGTTGGAAGGGACCCCACATACCATCCAGTCCATTTTGCTAGAGCATCCTTAGTAGGCATTTATCTATCCCCTTTTTAAAAATGTCTATAGACAAAGACCCCACCCCCTCTCTAGGAAACTGGTTCGAACAGTTCTTGTTAAATATCCCTCACCCTATACTTGTACGTTTGGATTTTGCACCCAAAATGCAGAATTTTTAATTTGTCTCTGTTGAATTTGTTTTATTAATTTCAGCCAAACATTTTGGTCTAGCAATTTCCTTTTCAATTAAGTTCTTGTCTTTCAATGTGTTAGCAACCCCTCCCAGTTTTGAATTATTTGCAAACTTGATAAGGGTTCCTTCTAACCCATCACTTAGGTCATTGATAAAAATATTTAAGACTTTAAAATACTGTCCCCCTATGGGAGCTGGATGCTATTTAGTTATAAAGAATATTGGGAATTCTTGTTCCACATGGCTGGAGTCCTGAGCTTGGGCATGGGAAGCCCTTATCCAAATCTCCACTCATACATGAAGTCTTCCTCAATTATTATCTCATAAATAACTGCATTGTTTTTTTATGTGAACAAGACAAAACAAAACAGGGCTTCATAAAGGAAATGTGGAAAAATAACAAATGTAATGTTAATAAATAAAAATATTATTTTGGCTATAAAAAACAAACTTCTGTATTGTGAAGGTATTGAATAAATAGCATAGAGTATGTTTATCTAAGAGAGCCTGTGTGATGTAGTGGTTTGCACAATGGACAACTTTGGAGACCAAAGACTGAATTCCTTATCAGCTATGGAAAAGCCACCTTGGGCAAGTCACATTCTCTTAGCCTCAGAGGAAGGCAAAGACAAACCCACTCTGATCAAATCTTTCTATGAAAATCCCATGATTTCTTAGGCCTTGGGGTAGCCGTAAGTCAGAAACAACTAGAAGGCACATGGCAACAATTTTTATCTAAAATCCACTTCGGGAAGTTACTCTGTTCAGATTCATTCATCTTACCCATATGTTCCAAAGCGGTACCCGAACATTCAAAGACACTAACTAGTTTTCCATTCCAAAACGTGACAGCATCCTAAGATTTACAAGAGAATAGAAAAACAACACTTTTTAAATATAATGCATAAAGCTACTTCAGATCTATTTGTTACCATGTCAGGGCCAAACGTGCATTTGATTTTATTAATTTCTATAGGCAGGGGGAGTTGCACTGCAACAGGAGAGGTTTCTCTTTCCTTCCATGTCACTTCTTGCATGGCTATGAACAACCAAAACATCCTCCTACTGGCAACAACCAGAGGTTTTTCCTATCATGTGCAAGAAGCCATCATGGACTTGGGGGTGGGACAGTCCCAGCTGTGGATCAAAGAGATAAACATCCCTTCCTAATGCACTAGGATTACTGCAGAATACCATTCCATGCCTTAGAAATTAAAGAAAACCCCAAAGCAATGCTGTATATGGCATAATAGGTGCTATTCATTCCCCTGGAATTTTCCACTGCAAACTGCAAAATCTCCCAACCGGCATGGCCACTGCAATTTGGGAATTCTGGAAGTTGAAGTCCCATAATGGTATGTTCAGAATCATTAATGCCCATTCTTGTAAGAGGCTATAAGGTGGGATATAAATTCTTGAAAATAATAATAATAATAAGAAGAAGAACCAGAATGAATAGGCATAAGCTAAAGAATTCATTAACCAAACATTCACCAAATTCGTTTACCATGTCATTAATCAAACATTATCATTTAGAGCTGGTCTAGATGTCTCTTCCACCTCATAAAATGGACATTCACTGTCAATTTGCAACGTACAATTTTCTGTATACAGTCCCCCCCTCGGTCTGGTTATCCCTGGATTTTTTTATCCACAGATTCAAGCATCCACGGCTTGAACATATTTTTAAAAAGTGCAAATTCCAAACAGCAGACCTTGATTTTGCCACTTTATATAAGGGACATGATTTCACTATGCCTTTGCATTTAATGGGACTTGAGCATCAACAGATTTTGGTATCCATGGGGAGTACTGGAACCAAACCGCAGAGGATAAAAGGACCCAATGTACTGCAGCAAAAACAACCATGGATGGGATGTGTCCATGCTAGCAATTAAAACTGGAGAGGAGTACATTTTTACTTGTTACATTAATGTGGTGTTTAATTGTGTTTTAAAACTGTATTGTTCTATTGTTGTTTTTAAGTATCATTTGTGAGCCACCTTGAGTCCAATCTGGGAGAAATGTGGCATATAAATAAAATAATAAAAATAAATAAAAATAAATAATAATTTGTCATCCTGGCACTCTTCTTGTCCTTTTTCAGTCAAGGAGATCACCTCCAAGTAAGGCATAACTCAGATGACATCAAAACACTTGTGTAGCTCCAAATCCACTCCCCATTATGCCTTTCTCCCAAATGAGATCCCAGTGAGCATATAATAGTTTTAAAAAATACAAAGATAGTTAAATCTTTGATTACTAGAAAGATAAATAAATATACCAGTATTATGAAAAACATGATTAAAACAAACAAAAATATATTAAACATGTTAACACCATGCAGCAGGCACCCTCAAAACGAGTTGCAAATTACCTTAGTGGCACAAACTCCATTCACAGGTATACAAGTATGGATGTTGTCAGTCAGCTTGTTGCTGAAGGAGGTAATGCTGAAGAAGCTTGGAGAAATTTGCACCACTGCCACTTGCTGATGGAAGTGTGAGCACATGGCCTGCTCACTGAGGATTGCCACAGAGCTGGTTGCATTTACAGCCAGCAAATTTTTCTTCGACCCCCACTAAGGAGAATATAGAGAAACAAAAGTTAAGAATGGTACATTACAGGGCTCAGCACGAAGATCCATTCTTGGCAAGCACAAGGAACCATCCAGTATGGGTTAACTCCTGTTGCCACCTAGGCGAGGTAAAAGCTCATGTGAGGTCTTTTCTGTTAGATCTCTGGCTTCTCCTTCAGTTTGTTTCCTGGTTGAGAAAGTGAAGAAGAGTCCTCAGAGATAACAATAGAGAAATAAAGGTGCTTCTACCTTATAGCAGTCTGGGTGGCTCCATCTCCTTGACTAGAATGGACAATCCCAGTAAATCCTTGACTAGAATGGCCATTCTCAACCAGTAAGGAAGGAGCCAACCAAGTATGGGAATTATCCTAGCAGAAGAACATCTACAGGGAAAGAATGTGCTAAGAAAAAGCATTGGTGAGGGCCGATTGTTGGACCCCGCAGGTGAAAGATGTCTTAGCATTTCCTCTAGTGCAGGGTTGGGGAAGAATGCTACTGACACAGATGCAGATGTGGATGAGTGTGCTGTCACATTTCGTGGTTTCAGAAACCCTAGAGATTCATAGGCCAGGAAGATGGAAACCTTAATCCGCCTGGTTAAAGTGGAGGGGAATCCCCCCCCCCCCAGTGGTATAGAGGAAAGATACTAAGAGAGCCTCTGACTTAAAAGGTTTGGTACATTAACATGCATCTTGAAAGTCCTTCTAAATTCAGCCTGTGCCAGTATTTTTCCAGTGGATGAACTGAGTGTGAGCAGAATAAAGTCAGAGTGAAAGGTTGTGAATTGTGAAAACAATAGGTTTCAATGATTGTGAAATTGTGAATTGTAAACAATGAGTTACCTAAGAAAACTGGAGATGTCTCATCCACAGGGTTCCCATGGGACTAGACTCAAGATTGGTTAACAACAACAAAGCCTGAGAGAAACCGGATCTATTTTAAACCTGCAGCCATTTGCCTTACTGAGGTGATGGCTACAAAGAAAAGCATCTTGATGGAAAGGACGTGTAAAGGCACAGATTTTAAGGGTTTGAAAGGAGGATCAATCAGGGATTTGGGCACTTTGTCAAGGTTCCAGGATGGAAAAATGGTGAATAATTGGAGGGCTAAAGAGGGAAGCACTTCGCAAAATCTCTTTATGTACATCTGGACAGGAAATGGGTATCTACTTCAAGACTGACAGGATAGAAGTTACTGCTGTGGTTTTGTCTATGGAGTGTGTTTGGTTTTAAACATGTGGTTGGAGGAAATTTAGGATGTCCTTAATGCCTCCAGTGTGTTGGAAAGAAATCATTGGCAGGACAATCTGATGAAAGCCTTCCAAGTGGTCTCATAAACCCTAAGGGCAGAAGAGCACCTGATGGCTAGGAGCATTTCTACTGTGTTTTCTGAATACCCTGGTTTCAGATACAATTGCTGGCCAGATACCAGGTGTCTAGGAGCCAGACAGAGTCCAGGGTCCAGGAGAAGTGCAAGACCTAGTGAGAGAAGATGGGGGAGGACGGGAGGAATTACGGGTTTCAGGACTACAAATGCCATGGCCATCTTCACCAATGATGAGCTATTAGAATTACCGTTGCCCATTCCTGCCTCACTTTCCTCACAACTCTGGAGGGGAGCAGAATTGAGAGGAAAACATAAAGGAGACCTGGAGGCAAGGGAGACAGAAGGGAATTCTAGGCTTCTGTCTTACAGGAGTGTGATTATGTGAAATACCTGGGGAGTTTGTGATTTGTGCCTAACATCAACAGGAGATAAATTGCTGGGATTGGGCACGCTCAATGCAGAGGATTGTGAGAGACACAGAGATCACGAAGAAGAACACAGCTTTCTTTTGTCTCAGTGAGGTTGTATTTAAGTACTTCCTCACCAAAAAGAAGATTCCCTACAAAGGGAACTGTAGCCAGGTTGGATTTGGATTGGGTGTCCACACTCCACTGCTTTAGCAAGACAGATCATCAGGCTAAATACACATGATTTTAAAGAGCAAGGTAATGGGCTGGGTGAAGAGAGCAAAGAATAAAAGAAAAAATAGGCAAGAGAAAGCAAGGGGCAAAGATGTGACCTCTTCTTAGGCAGAGCAAGATGGAGGGGAGAATGAAGGAGGAGCAGGAATCCAAAAGAAAAGATCTTATCTAAAGAACACATGATCTCTTTTCTCTCCTGGGCTGCTATAGAAGTTAACACATACTTAGATAGGTCCTTCTCCTTGGCTGAGAATGAAGAGTATATAAAACAGTGGTGGGAAACACAAAGCTTATGAATTGTAAGTATCTTCTGTCCATTTTTGTGTTTCACTTCACATTGCTGCAATTGGAGGAGAAAGGTAGGAAAAAAAGCACTGTTCACTGTTTAGGAGTTTACCATTCAGAAGTATACATTTGTTATTTTTATATCCTGCCTTGAAAACTGGTTTTGCTTCAAATAATGTAAAGCATTTACATTCCACTTTTCCTCCAGTAAATTAAAAGGATTTACATAAGCCATACAAATTATGTCAGAGAGAGAAACTAAGGGGTAACCAGATGATAAATGTGGTGCATACTTTGTTTTAGTATAGACGTAAACAACTGAAGGGCCAGGCATCAGACCCACTGCATTCTTAGTTTTTTGTGGAGCTTTCGGGCTATGGGGCCATGTTCTGGAAGAGTTCCTTTCTGACGTTTTGCCTGCATCTGTGGCTGGCATCTTCAGAGAAGATGCCAGCCACAGATACAGGCGAAACGTCAGAAAGGAACTCTTCCAGAACATGAGCCCATAGTCCGAAAGCTCCACAAAAAACTATGGATGCCGGCCATGAAAGCCTTCGACTCCCCACTGCATTCTGCTTCCCCTCTGAATTGAACAGGCCACACCTTTTAGAAAACCAGAAGTAATTGGAAGTGGTTTAGCTAGCTGAGCTGAAAACAGGCCCCTCGCACAAAATAACCTTTAAATGGCCATTCATGTTTCCTGAAGACTTTGGAGAGGGGGATATTTTGGTCATTTTCAGAGGGATTTAAGAGAAGTTGTACTGGGATAATTGGTGGGCCAGAAAGTTCCCACCTCTTCTTTAAATATAAACTGGGGGCCGTTGGCACTGTGCAGTCAAAAATTTAAGTATGTACTCTAGGAGCAATAAAAAGAGACAGAGTGTTTGGAACAAACCTTCATGTATCCTGTTGAACATTATAAGAGCCAAAAAGAAGAAAGGAATATGAGCTGTTTTACCTGTATTTGAATGATATCCCCTTCCAGCTCTGTAGGTGCCTGAAGCTTCCATCTATCCTTTCCTTCCAGTGACCATGTATTTTGGTTGGAGAGTGCTGCTTTCCTCCACATAGCTATCTTCCCTTTATCTGTGCCACCTGACAGAAGACCTGCCAAAAATACCATATTGTTCAGGTCACACCAAGATTATCATTGATGTTTATCTATCACAACATTGCATCACACTGGGGGGGGGGGGGGAGAGGATCCCAACAATTATTGTCCAGTTAGTCTGACATCAATACCAGGAAAGATTCTAGAACAGATCATTTAAACCAAGAGTCTGTGAAAATCTAGAAGATAATCCCATAATCACAAAAAGTCAACATGAGTTTCTGAGAAACAAGTCATGCCAGACTAATATTATCTCTTTTTTGATAAAATTACCAGCTTGATAGATGAAGAGAATGCTGTAGATATAGCATATCTTGATTTCAGTAAGGCCTTTCTTTGACAAGGTCCTCCATGGTATGCTTGCAAACAAGCTAGTAAAATGTGGGCTAGACAATACAACTGTTAAATGGATTCGTAAGTGGCTGACTGGCCGAACCCAAAGGCTGCTCAACAATGGCTCCTCTTCATCATGGAGAGAAGTGACTAATGGGGTGCCACAGGGTTCTGTCCTAGGTCTAGTGCTATTCAACATCTTTATCAATGACTTGGATGAAGGAATAGAAGGCATGCTTATCAGATTTGTAGATAACACCAAATTAGTAGTAGTAGTTAATACCCCAGAGGACAGGATCAAAATTCAAATGACCTTAATAGATTAGAAAGCTGGGCCAAAACTAACAAAATGATCTTCAACAGGGAGAATTGTAAGATACTGGACTTAGGGCGAAAAAATGAAACACATAGATATAGGGGACACCTGGCTTAAAGAGACTACATGTGAAAGGGATCAAGGAGTCCAAGTAGACCACAAGTTGAACATGAGTCAACAGTGTGATGCAGCAGCTAAAAAGGCCAATGCAATTTTAGGCTACATCAATAGAAGTATAGTGTCTAGATCAAGGGAAGTAATAATGCCATTATATTCTGCCTTGGTCAGGCCTCAGATGGAATACTGTGTCCAGTTCTGGGCATTATAATTCAAAAAGGATGTTGACTTGCAGCATCCAAAGAAGGGCAACCAAAATGGTGAATGCCTGGAAAACATGCCTTATGAGAAAAGATTTAGGGAGCTGGGTATGTTTAGCCTAGAAAAGAGACAGTTAAGAGATGATATGACAGCCCTGTTTAAGTATTTGAGGGGGTGTCACTTTGAGGATGGAGCAAGCTTGTTTTCTGCTGCTCCAGAGACTAGAACACAGAGTAATGGATGCAAGATACAGGAAGAGATTCCACTTAAACATTAGGAACTTCCTGACAATGTTCGACAATGGAATGCACTCCCTTCTTTGGAGGTCTTTAAGCAAAGACTGGATGGTCATCTGTCAGGGATGCTTTAATTGTGAGTTCCTGCATGGCAAGGATTGGACTGGATGGCTCTTGTGGTCTATGATTCTACCTACCATGAAAAAGAGCAGGAAGGTGGGATGGGGCTCTTTGGAGGAAGAGGTACAACTATATGAATCCTGGACAAGGCTGGATTCTCAATGGCTGGGGTCACAGACCCTTTCAACAGTGCTTCCAAGAGAAATTATTTCAGTTACATGATATGATGCTTAGTTGTATTATTTATATGTGGGCCAAGGATTCATAGAAAGAGGTTCTGAAGCAACAGATAAAGCACCACAAATGTGTTCTGGAAGGCAGTTAAGTGACATGGGGCAGATATCAAGAAATGGGAACCACGACATGAAGAGCAAATTCCTCTAAAGATCTCTGTGGAAGAAGGAAATTTATGGAAGAACTTTCTGATATGGAAACAGTAAAAGGGGATCAAATAAAGACAGAATCATCAATACATTTGAAATAAGAAGAATCAAGCAAGACAGTGTGACCATTTGCATCAAAGCTGAGAGAAAGGTCAATAAAGATGAAGAATGAAAAGAGATCTTTGAATATAGTAGTGAAGACACAGTTTGGGATTTTACTTAGGGCAGTTTCAGTGGAGTGCAGAGAACAGAAGTCAAATTGGAGAGAGTGAAAGAGTCAGTGGAAAAAAGGAGATAGTTATGCTCACAAAACCATACATCTAGTAAATGATTTATGAGTTTCTGTTCAGAAATCACTTAAATTTGATTCTAAGTGGCCACCTGAAGAAAGCCTTAAAAGTACACATAGGCCACATAGGCCAAAATGTGTCTGGCTTTTCTGCTTACAGAAACAAGAGATATGTATCTTGTTTTTTTCTGTGGGAAAGAAGGTGGTCGTTCAGATTCACAGAGGCAGTTGTCTGGATTATGTAGTGTCATCTTCTCAATAAGTTGACTTCTGGATCTATCAAGAACTGTAAGTGACTGTTTATTTCTAGCAATAGCAATAGCAAAATACAGCTTAGCCCATTCTAAATTTTACTGCTGAAATGAAGAAAGCTTGAAGAATCAAATGTGTGGTTTGTATAACTCTGAGGAAGTATTATGAAATACATTGACTTCTTGGTTTCCTATAAATTTCAATAAAATCTATTGAACAGAGTATAACTGAATGCTTTGGGACTACAAATACAAACAACTAGGATGATAAAATTCAGTGCAACAAAATCTTTCTTACCTTTAGCACTGCAATAGGAGACACAGTTGATACACTCTCCTATTTCAAATCCAAGCTGCTCATCCAGAGACAGCACATAGTTCTCACCTCGCTCCAAGTCCCAGAATCTACAGAGCAAAAAGGGCAGTCAATAAGAAATTACCTATACAACAGACAGGGACTGAGTCTGATTGCATTTCTTCTCATGTCCCTTGTGGTGTAGCTTCCTTTCTTTTGTAGCAATCCCCAAGACCAAGGAAAATCTCCTCATATCATTTAGTACATACACCCCCAGGGAAATCATAGGGGCTCAACATGGCACCGAACAGATCAGCAAGGCTGGAATATCATGTTATGCATAATCCTGGACAGGCTGTCAAGATAATGTAAATAAAAAACTATAGTTCAAAGATGAGGAATGTGTGGGTGTTGCTAGACTGCAATGCTCATACTGGCAAAGTTTCAGAGCTGCTTTGTGAAGTCAAATTCTCTTCTGCTGCTCCATGGACCAAAACTCCAACTATAAGATTTAAATTAAAAAAGTAGAAATTCTGATTAAAAATGATGAAAGCCCTATATGGGTTAGGTACAGGCTATATGACAGACATTGGCCTAAATTTTACTAGTCCAGAGCACAGTAGACACTCTGAATCAATAATATTTATCTACATATTGTCTCACCATTCAATTGGCCACTCAAGAAAGTTTAAAAAGGGAAAACTTTATGCATATTATTCAAAAGACTATAAGGAGATAAAAGATTTAGTTGTTAGTCTGTAGAATTACTTGTAGAGAGATCCTAGTAATGCATCCTAATGAGTCTATGAAAGCTCATGCTGCCAATTTCTTTCTTTCAGTTAGTCTCAAAGGTGCTACAAGATCTCTCTACTATAAAGAAAGTTCAATTTAATTTTGTCAAAGGCTTTATGTCCTGGTCACCTAGTAGATTTTAAGACTTTTTACAAAAATGTATAATACTGAGCAGATGTCTAATTCCATGAGCTTTGTCTTTGTAGCATTAAGCCTATCTTATTCATAATAATTCATCATTCATAATATAATATAATATAAGTCGTAATGAATTTATTGACATAAGAGGCAAAACGTGAAGTTAATATTTTCACATCAGAATGTATTAGTGAAATTAGTCGATACATGTGAAATGAAGCTATCAGGTCAGGTAAGCCTTGCATAGGTAAACAAAGAGATTTAGAACCTTGCAGAGACCACTTGAAAGATTCTTCCAAAATACATTGAGACTTTTTTTTTCTTTCATAAGCTTCAATTTGTCTTACGATTTCTATTTTTTCCCAGCTCCAGTTTTATTGCATTGTTTCCTTCAGACATCTAGCTGCAACCCAGCAACTGAAAGTGTATGTTTGGCTAGTACATACTTAAACACACTTTAAATGGAGTGAAAACACTTCCAGCTAGACAGAGGAGGGGAAGGAAGAAAAAAGGATGTTCTGGGTAGGCTAAAAGGAGCTTAAATTATTATTTAATTATTAAACATTAAAAATTTTAATACTTAAACTATTTCCTTTAAAAACATCATATCTTACCAAATTTTCATTTTAGCCATTGAAACAATGTACATATTTAGTATGTGTGTATGATACTGTAATTTAAAGGTGTCATTTTATCTTTGCTAGCTGTTTATGTCACAATTACTGATGCTCTCTCGCGTCCTCCTCAGCGTCAGAGATGACGAAGAAAAGAAGGAATAACGGTCGTGCCAAGAAGGGCTGTGGGCATGTCCAGCCTATTCACTGTACCAACTGTGCCCACTGTGTCCCCAAGGATAAGGCTATTAAAAAGTTTGTCATCCGAAACATTGTAGAGGCAGCCGCAGTTCAAGACATTTCTGAAGCAAGTGTCTTTGACAATTACTGACATTACATTCAGTGCTATATGGGAACTACAATTTATGAGTAACATTAGCAAAAAAATTACTAAAGATTATGTATGGTGTGGTGTGGAAGGAGGTCAAGGCGGGGGGGGGGGGGAGGTGACACCATGAGTTACTGAACTGTATGGCACCAATCCTAGTGACACCACTGCTTAGTGCTAGAGACTGAAGCCAATACAATACAGTCATTGTCTCAGTCCTGTCCAACAGACTAGTGGTAGATCATAGTATATACTAGCAACATTCTGTACTGTCATGCTGGCCACATGATCACAATGTTGTCCTTGACAAGACTGGCTCTTCGGTTTAGTAACAGAGAAGAGCACTGCTTCCTACAATCGGACACAATTTGACAATCTTGTCTAAGGGGAAACCTTTCCTTTTTTACCTTTAGCTCTTTTAAAAATGAGGTAAATTGCTCACAATCAGGGCAGAAATAGCAACAAAGGTTGCCAGTATTTTCTTTGCTTCCACAAAATTTTAATAAGATTTTTTTCTGAAAAAAACAACTCAATGTAACTAGATTACATAAACACACATAGGTCAACTGCTAAGAAAAGTAGATTAATAGTTTTCTTACCTAACGACTGGTTCGCCTGTTGCAGTGATAAGGAGGCTATTGTCAATCAAAATAATATCAGCAGGGTGACCAATCTTCCCACTCAGCTTTACCTGATAATAAAAATATCCTATGAGTTAACAATATTCAAAATCTGTTTTACATAGCTGGGTCTCAATGCATTTCAGCTAAGCCAAATAAGAACATGTCCCTTCCCTATAACTATGGTTCTGAGAGTGAATCTGTGAACTTTCATATACAGGTTCTTCTCTCCCTGCATCACAAACTTCTAGAGATGTAAAGTGTCTTTAGGTGGGAGATTGCCTCCTCCCATCACACGTGTTTCAGGATCCTGCCAAAAAAGTCTCAGTTCTGAGCCTTTCACAGCCAAGCACGCCAAGGTGGAACAAGGAATGACACCAAAGAGAGGGGAGGAGAGGAGTTGTGTGAGTTCACAGATGACTACTCAAAGAACTACAGTTACAACCTCTTCTTCTTTGAGTTCTCTGTATCTCACCTTTATGGGTAAAATACCAAACAGTGATTGCTCTGAAATTACTTTCCTAAAATGAGTCATCTTAATTTGCTGTTGTGTGCCTAAAAGTCATGTCCAACTTATGGCAACTCTAACACAGGCTTTTCTTGGCAAGATTGGTTCAGAGGGGGATTGTCTTTGTCTCCCTTTGAGGCTGAGAGTGTGACATGCTTATGGTCATCCGGTGGTTTCCATGGCTGAGCAGGGATTTGAACCCTGGTCTCCAGAGTCATACTCCAATACTTAAACCAAAATGCACCCAATCCTGTCTGCTCTTCCAAGCAAAGTAGGGACAGTTCTGCTTAGTACCTGGATGGAAGACCACAAACAAATGCCAGATACTGTATATTTCAGCGGAGGGAACTGATAAACTACCTCTGAGTATTCCTTGCCTAAGAAAGTCCTATGGAATTCATGGGTTTGCCATAAGTCAACAGGCAACCTGAAGGCAAACACACACACACAATTATTTTCAGATTAAAGACATGTTCCAGGTTCTCAATATTCTTCTTGTACTATGCAGAACTGGACACAATATTCCAGTTAGAGTCTTATCTTATTTTCTACCGATATACAGGCTACAGAGTCTTATAATTATTGCAAAATACAATGAGTCCTTGGTAACTGCTTGTGTATGATTCCAGGACCCCAGTGGATACCAATATCTACAGAAGCTCAAGTCTCATTAAATACATTGGCACAGAACAATTGTGTCCCTTATATCAAATGCCAAAATCAAGGTCTGCTTTTTGGAATTTATATTTTTTGGATTATTTTCAAGAAGTGGATAGTTGAATCTGTGGGTAAGGAGGGCCAACATTTATATATGCAAAATATAGTATCTAGTCTATAACACATCTTGTCAGCCTATAACTTGTTAGAAACCCAAGAATCAAATTTTTGACTTAAAATTGTCTAAAATAATTTATCCTATAGCATATGTCACCTACCTTCAAGATTTCCTCTGTTTCACCTTCAAGAGAAATTTTATGAAGAGATAAAAGGAGGGTTTCTGTTATTACTACCAAGATATCTTTTTCCATGAACAGTAGCTTTTGAACTGAACTCTCTGTGGTCAATGCCTGGGTTGTTTTTCCTCTTTCATTCACATAATGGACAGTTCCTGCCAAAAAACAAAAAAAAAAACCAAAAACCCAAAACTTATTGAATTGGAACATTCAGATGACATATTATCTACTACTACAAAACAAACAGTTTTACACATACTGAAAATAAACCCACCTCAACTACAAATTCAAGGATCAAAGCTATATTTTCTCAATAATCAATAGTCTTGCAGTCCCACTATTTTATATTACAAAAATACAGAGGTACTGAGTTTAATCTGCATTATCCCCAGACAAATAATACATTGCACTATCAAAAGTGTACCTACTTGAACAAGTAACAGCCTTGCCTCCCAACAAAAGATTTCTGGGAAACTACCTGTAATATATCAAGTACAGCTTGTAATGGTCCACAAAATCCAAATTAATACTCTTAGTTCTATAAAAATTACTGAAAGGAGATCGATCCCATCTTTTCAACTTAAATTATGACTTCTGAACCTGACTCAACAAAATATAGAAAAGGCACTCATGTTCCGATAGTTTCTGGCATTTTTCTTTCTTTGGTTCACTGTTAAGTGGTGAAGAGTCTGGAAACCATGCTTTATAAGGAGAGACTTAGGGAGCTAGGTATGTTTAGCCTGGAGAAGAGACGTTAAGAGGTAATATTTTAGCCCTGTTTAAGTATTTGAAAGGATATCATATGGAGGATGGAGCAAGCTTGTTTTACTGCTGTTTGCTTTTTTAAGAAATAATGTTACGTAAATTAAACCAATACTATTTTTACAAGTATCACATAAAAAATTCCTTCCACAATTTGCCCTACTTTTCAATTATCAGGTGGAAAAAAAATCTGTTCTTTTTGTGAAGAAAGATAATTTCTGGTCCAAACTGCTTTTCAGTGATAGAAAAGAGTAGAATCTACTGATATCTTTGCCTCAAAATTGGGAGAAAAGAAATGGGCTAAAAAAAGAACATGCAGACCATTATTTCCAGCATGATATTTCTCCGCTACATGAAAACTGAGATTGCATCAACAAGAAAACAGTGAGTAACATACAATAGTTTTGTCTTTACCATCAGTCATACTGATAAAGAAGGACAGGCCTTCTTGGGGTCCCATTTTCAGAGGCATTCCCATCCCAGCTTTTCTCCAGTTAAACATGTCCAAGGCCTTCTCATCACCACTTACTGCAGCTTTTGCTAACTGGACCAAGTCCCTGTAGGTAAGAACAAGACTGGTTATTTTTGCCTCCTTTGTAGTATAACTCTCTCTCTCTAGCAAAAAAACAAATGCTCTCAGTTCAGATCCAGAACAATGGCTTATATCTAGTTGGCAGTCCCACAAGTGTTGAGTTACTTTTGAACAGGTCTATTCTAGTTGTGACTGACAACTGGACTTAGTTAGGCCCAAAACTTCAAAACTACTATAAACATGATTTCCAAGTCAAGGGCATTATCAGTAGTATAGGGAAGGACTAAAGGCCTGATGCGGCAAAGACAAACAAGGAGCACTGGGTTTAATTTTAAAACAGTGGTATATTAACAGTTTCACATAAATTATTTGTATGTGAGGGTGACTGTGAATGAAATAGGGTGGATAAAAGAAATATACTTCAGTGGCATCACTGCGGTTGGTGTCACCCAGATGGATGCCAAGAAAGGGCTGTGGAGTGATGGTAGACCTGAATAGTAATTACCCTAAAATGGGAATACAATCAAATAATGGAAGAAAAGGGTACAAATCTCCCAAATGCGTTATCAGCTTAAGATCTAGAGTCCACTCCATAATGATACAGGTCATCAGCTGCAACCAGGTAGCTGTCCAACAAGTGTTCACAAGTGGTACACCTGCCAGAAAAGCAGATGACACAGCAACAGCCCACGTGGAATAAGCTCAAATTCGATTTGGACAGTCTTTACAGGCCAATTCATAGGTGAGAAGGGCTGCAATGAAGCCAGAAATCCTTTCTTTGTCAAGGAGTAGCAGACAAAGAGTCTGAAAAGTCACAGTCCTGGCAATACAAAAAGCCTCATGAACCTTATTCTTTGTGTTGACATATTATTCCAGTATGAGAATGGGCCCATGTCCCAGACTTCTGGGACTTGTGGTCAATGGAGAAAATTGCAGATAACAGCAACAGAGCGAGAGGTTTACACTCTGGACTGACTTTTCATAAAATCTGGCACCCACTTATTGAATATATCCAACAGGATTTACTCTCTAGACATCCCCCAATTTTAGCTAAATTTTTATGGAAAGATGTCTTTCAGGATCCCTGAATACACCTCTTGTTTATAATTTTCAGGACATTATCTGGGTTAATGTCTTTTACCTATTGTTGTTTTGGTGTACCATTTGTTGTCTGTTCTGTTTTAGAATGTATTAAAATTAAATTTTAAAAAAAAATGAGAATGGGCCCATGCAGTCTTAGATGGTAGCCATGAATGCTTGCCAGGAGGGAGAACACAAAATCCAGATGAAGGTTCTGAATAATGAACAATGACAACAATGCACAGGCACAGGATAACCCGTTTGTGTGAAACTGAAAGGCAGAAGTTGGTAGCATGAGCTTTCATAGACTGGCATCTGAAGAAGTAGGTTCAAATCTATGAGAGCTCATGCTACCAATTTCTATCTTTCAGTTAGTCCCAAAGGTGCTGCAAGATCCCTTTGCATATTGACTTTCCAGACTAACAAGGAATTCTATCATTTGTGTGAATTCTTATTATTTGTGCGAGTCACAAATGTTATGAAGAATAAGAACAGAGTTTCAAGGGCATCCAAAATGAGATGAGGTGTGTACACTGAGGATGCCAGCAGGTCCAATTACAATGAAATTACCTAAGTTTTTCAAAATAGACTGGCCAAAGTAGTCTACTTACTCTCCTGGAGGAGGTGGTCGGAAAATACAATAATTGAGATGCTGTCCATATTCATGCTTAAGTAGTGGGGGGCCTTGAACTCTACCCCGCTGGTCCATCCTCCATAACACAAGGACACCAAGCTATAAAGAGAGAGATTTTTGATAATATCACTTATTGGTATTTTATGCTCTGATTTATAAAGCTGTTTTAGGATTCTCTAAAATCATTTTTAGTAAAAGTATTTGACTTCTTCTGTTGTGGCCACTCTGACTCCCTTTGTAAAGAAAGATTAGTTAGGAACAATTCAACCAAATAAACAAAAAATCTGGAAAAATATGCTAGAGAACAAGATAACATTTTCCTATGTCGTTTTGCAGCTGTGCCACCATACATCAAATCAATTCATGCATGTCAATGTCAGCATTCCACATCTTGCACTAAAAGCAGCTTTTCCATTCACTTAAATATGAGAGTTCCTCCCTCCACAACATTTCTTAAGTAGATTCTGAAAGTTTCAGAAAGTGGAGTTTTAAAAAGAAACAGCTATCTATATATAATCCATCAGATAAGAAAAATAGATAACAGACAGTATTAGCTCTTGTGAAATGGAGCACTCTTTTCCCAGTCTTGTCCTAATATTTGATGTACTTATTTGTCCTCCTCAATTTTTAGAATATATTCCCACAATAGCACTGGTCGTTGTCACCACACACATATTCCTCAGCAATTCCTTTAGCTTTGTATGATTTACAGATACAAATAAAAACAGTTTTTTTAAAATTACCAGTATGTACAACACAGAATTATTTGCATTTTGTCACTTACTTTATCACCAGAAACTAGTCGGGTGCCATTAGTACTCCAGTTTAGGACTGTGATATCAGCATTGTGGTTGGAAGGTACAGCATGATGCTCTTTATCTTGTTTGTTCATCACCACCACATCTCCCATTTCACATCCCACTGCCAGTATGAGTTTGGATGGATGCCAGTTGAGGCACGTGGCCCGAAAGTTTGTTTCCAAGTGGGCATCACGTGCATCTTCTCCCTGTAAGTGATGAATTGCATATCTATTTACATTCCTCATTTATTTAACACATGCCCTACCTCCGCACCAAAAACCACTTTCTGAAAATCAACTCATTCTGTCCTCTAATTAAAACTGCATTTTACCTTCATATATTACAGGTAATTTGAGATAAGTGGAATTCAAGTTGTACTTTCGTTCTACCAATATATTTCTATGTTTAAAAGAACATTGTTAAAACCTTTTGCAGAAAAAAAGATTATCGTTTTGCTCCCCTAGGCTACTTTTCTTGCAGAGAGCAAGAATGGGAACAAATCAAATCTTTCTTTCTTTCTTCCATAGGGATGAAAGAGTTAGCCTCTAGTTTGCAAAGTGTTGTTACTCAAGTGCTGTGCTGCTTCTGCAAAATGCCAACAAAACAGGAAGAAGTTACCTTTCCTTTACAGAGCCCAGGACCAAGGATGATTTTACTCCACACCTACATGGGATGATATAGAACCAGGTCACTTTTGCTCACCTGTTCAAGAAAAATATTCACACTTCCGCCAGAGTTTGAATTCATGGATGCAACAGCCAAAAATGGCTGAATATGGTGCCATGCAATGTGGGAATGGGGTCCAAGGGACTCAAGAGCTTCTATTCGATGTTCAATGTACACAGCCATGTTGAAAGCCGAATATCTACAATACAAATAAGTATTTAGCAATCAAAGAGCTATAAAAACTAAGACCTGAGCATCAGAAGAAGTGGGGAAGGGTGAAAATATGAATAAAATAATTTAAAATGTTTAATACAAGAAAAGAATCCAACAGGTAATATACACAGATGGGAAACTGTGGCTCTTCACCTGTCAATTGCAACTCCCTTCAGACAGTGAATTGAATTGTGTATTCAATGGTGATAGATGTTATGAGGTGTTGTACAACATAATCTGGACGTAGGGAATACGATGGATCACCCACCAAAGATACTTTATTTAAATAACTAAATAAAGATAACAATCTGGGTTGGCAGCAAGTTAAATAACAAGGAAAACCTATAATGCAGCTGAAGCCATTCCAAACATGATCACCTTGTGAACTTTGAGCAAGTAGAAAGTGAGCACTAAAAATAGAAGCAAGGGAGGAAATGGCTGCTGTTTTGTTTAAAAATGAACAAAGCAAGGAATGAGCAGTATCTTGTGGATAGCTCAGTATTTGGGAAGAAACCTGCTCTGTCTATTTTTCTCAATACCTTTAAAAAGGGATTTTAATGTTGAGTTATTTAACTCCTGCAAGTTTCTTTCATAACCACATCTCACATTATAATGATTATAAATAATTGCAAGGTGACAAGTAATACTTACTCATGGACAGTGATTTGAGACAAACTAATGAACAATGACTACATAAAGACTGATTATTAGTTAAATAAGCTAAAGATCAAGAACTTGATCTATGACTTGATTTTTCTAGTATTTTAACATTATAGGGTCAGAAAATTCTATTTATAAAATATCTAGACCATTCAAGGCGATAGCACTATGCATTTAGAGATGGGGAAGGGAAGCTGCTACACCTGTGCTCCTCAACTCTGGCAGACTGCTATGCATATTTACATTAGAGAGTAGTTTCAAGCTACTGGACAAATTATGAAGAGTGTAATAAAAACAGAAATATCAGGATAAATAAGAGAATGATTGAGCAAGTCCAGCAACTAATTTTCATCATGTGAAAAAATGCAACAAACAAACAAAACAAAAAAACACCAGTGGCTGGAAATCTACCTCAGGTTTTGAAGTATGGAATATTTCACTGTTAAATAATGTAGGGAAAGGGCCTATTTAAGAAGTGAATTGTCAATTCTGAATGCTTACACAGGGAAAGCAATTCACACTATGGGGCTGTACAAATAGCCCCAAAAGGGCGGCCTTGAGCCGCCCCTTCTTCAGCTGGATGGGGGCTGCGGCAACCATATGGACACAGCGCCAGAGGAGCACCGTGATGTGCTGTGTGAAGAAGCGCATGGCGTCCTGGTGCCGGGCATGCATCACGTGGACACGATGCCCCGATTCCGTCCCCAAGCCAGCCTTTCAGGCTGGTCTGTACAGGGCTTATGTTTGACCAGAAAAATGGTGCTTCAGGGAGCCAGGGCCACAAAAACAGTCTTGAGGAACTGCATACAGTCCCACAAACATACTTTGCCCCTAACTGCCATAAAGATTACCAAGAACATATAAATGAAGTGCTCCCATTATTTTAACGATATATAAATGTTAATTGTATAATCAAACAAGAAATTGACATTTCCCTCTCCTCCCAAATGTTCACATAATTGAATATTCCTTTTTAAGAAAAAAAAATTCCAGAGTTTTGGAGTGGAAAATGTAGTGACCTCATGCTCTTAAAATCTAGCAGTTCTAAGTTAAAGCACAAGCCATATGCCACAGTAGCAACACTAAACATGGTCTATAGAGGCATGTATTTGCCTACGTTTCCGTGCTCATACATTTTTGCCTGGTATGTATTTTCCCACAGTAATAAAGAAGTTATATACTTGGGGCTAAACTAAATAAAATACGTATTTGTCATTCAATCTTTTGATATTTTCTCTTTGAGGATCACAAACAGAATGGAAGCACAACATTTTGCGTATCTGTAAATCTGCTCCTTTTGTACCGTGAGAGGGATACCTGTGCATTTTCCACAATACAACAAGTAACACTTTGATATTGGGGGTTGGCATGAGGACTTAAACACCCCAGTTGGGTTTTTCAAACACACCCATAGCCTAAAATCTCTTCCTTAAAAGAAATGGTTTTCCCAACAGAAAAATTGGTCACCCATCTCAAGCATTAAACCCGGGACAGCCCTTATAATTGGTTAAACATATTCATTTAAACATGTTAAGTCAAGTACAGAAGTAGTTGTTGTGTGCGTTCAAATTGTTTCCAACATGTATCAACCCTAAGGCTTTCTTCTTATCACGGGGTTTTCTTGGCAAGAATTATGCCGATGAAATTTTCCATTGCTTTCCCCTGAAGCTGAGAGCATATGACTTGCCCAAAGTCACCCAGTGGGTTTCATGGCTGAACCGGGAACTCAAACCAATGAACCACGCTGGATCACGCAGAAACAGAAGGGTATTTTGGTAATATTCCTAACTTTCCAGATGAAACAGCTAATGTAGAACTAAACGTGAACCAAAAAGTGTTTGAGAAAGGATGATCAAGAATAGCCTTTTAAAGAACCGTAGCTGAGAGGAATACTGTACATACTCGACTACAGGTCAACCTCATGTGTATATCAAAGGCAGATTTTGGGGCCAAATTATGGATTTTGATATGACCTGTGGATAAGTCGAGGGTAAAACATAGGGGCATGTAATGAAAGATCTAAAGGACGAAGCAAAGGAAAACAATGCTAAGGAACTTACAAAATTCCACAACGGTTTGTGCTCACACTACAGTCTGGATCGATGAGAGGCTAGAAACAGGGTCAGTGCTTTTAGGACAGATTATGCTCTTAATTTTCACCAGGGGATGGTTCCCTTTTTTATAAGAATTCAAGTACAAGACTTCCATTGACCGGTGGATAAGTCGACCCAGGTTTTTGGAGTCAATTTTTGACTAAAAAGTTCTAGACTTATACATGAGTATATACAGTAAGTAGGATGACTCATAACTAAGCAATAAAGAGATAAGAAACAAAATATAGAAGAGGATTTCCTGCAAAGCCACTTGTGACATATAAACTGAAAACCATTATTTCAAATATGAAAGCTGGTTTACAGTGTGACAGATCTACAAAAGGAAGATGTCAATGTGAAGCACAGAAATACAGGCAACAGTAAAAACGTCCATCAAAAGCCAACTTTCCTGCCGACAAAATATTATTGCTCCCCCTCCCGGCAAAGAGGTTCCTTTGCTTCATCCTAAACTTTCCACCAGCATCCGGCAGATCTACCCAGTGCCAATGTAATTTCTCAATTATTTTCAATATATTTGCTCTTCATTTTATGATAACACATTCTAATCATGTGGATAACATGTATGGTTCACTTTTATCCTTCTGTGAATACTAATGTTTGACCCTCTTTTATATTTCTTTTGGTCTGTGGTCTACAAAATCTTACTTAAATCCTGCAATTTTAAGAGAAAATCTATGGTTCACTTTATCTCAGTGGATTAACAATAGCTGCTCTCTGTATTTAGACTTATTTTGTCATTCTCTTACCTAACTTTATATAATTTCATTTCATTCTGTTCTTATTTCAGTTCGAGAGGGACGGCAAGTAATGAAAGCTAGGAAGAACACACCTTTTGTCTGCATTAAGGCAAATATATATTTTAAAAGATTTTGTTTTTTACCAGATGCTTTTGTTTGAGTCTAAAATCTTTAAAATCCCATTCAATCTGGAGAACTTCCACTCCAAAATCCCAGTCAGTCTGGTAAACTAATGTAAAGGTTTTGGGGATTGTAGACGCTGCAAACCAAAAAAAGAGAGAGAGTTTCAGTGAAGGTGACTGCACTCACTATCAGAAGACACACAAAAAGAAAAAGAACATGAGATAGAGACAGAAACAAACAAGTATAATCCATTCTTTAAAAAAAATTACACATTTTGAAAGAAAAAACCAAGACCTTATAGTATTTTCCTGTAAATCATATGATAAGATACAGACATTACGCAAACAAATGTGCATTTGACACTAAACTGCAGCAAGAGAACTGCAAAAGAAAAACCAATCTAAATAAAATCCAGCCATGTTTTCTGCTGAGATAGATTTCATGCAAGATGTAGCCATTAATAGGACAAAAGGTTTGGAAGTGAACGATCACTGATCATTAATAAAATCAACTAAAAACACAAAATATGGAAAAACTTCATGCCCTACCATTTTTTTTTCTACACCAAAAAACAGAACCTTTCTTCTAAAGGATTGGGGGAGATCAGATTTCTATTACAGTACATTATTATTATTATTAACCTTTATTTATATAGCGCTGTAAATTTACACAGTGCTGTACATACAATCATAAATTAGACGGATCCCTGCCCTCAGGCTTACAGTCTAAAAGAGACAACACAAAAGGAAGAGGGGAAGGTGATGGGAAAGGGGGTGAGGTCCAGTGGTTCTTCTCTCCCTCTGGGGCCAGGACCAAGGCAGATGGACAGGAGGGAGGGCATGGCTTCTTAATACAAAGTTAAAAGGAGGCATCCTGGGGCGGATGGCACAGTCCTGGGAAAGCTTCCCTAAATAATATAGTCTTTAACTCAGTTTTGAACCTGGTTAGGGAAGTGATGAGGCGTGCATGTGGGGGAAGAAGGTTCCAGGAGTGAGGGGCAGCAAGTGAGAAGGGACGAATCCGGGATGGGGCAGTGGAAATCCTCGGCTGGGACAGGAGACCTAGACTACCAGAACGGAGGGTACGAGAAGGAGTGTGAGGAGAAAGAAGTTCAGACAAGTAAGGAGGGGCCAGTCCGTGGAGGGCTTTGAAAGTCAACAACAAAAGCTTGTACTGGATGCGGAAGGGGAAGGGGAGCCAGTGAAGGGAGGATAAAAGAGGAGAAACATGGTCAAAGCGGCGAGCAGATGTGATAATACGTGCAGCTGAGTTCTGGACAGAGATTAAAGGATGGAGATGAGAGAGAGGAAGCCCTGTCAGAAGGAGGTTACAATAATCTAGTCGTGATACCACTAGGGCATGGACCAGAGTCTTGGCGGTGGAGGCTGAGAGGAAAGGACGGATTTTAGCAATGTTGTAAAGAAAGAATCTACAGGTCTTGGCGGTGGCCTGAATCTGGGGAGTAAATGACAGCGAGGAATCAAAAATGAAGCCAAGACTGCGGGCTTGCTGAACCGGCTGAATAGAAATGCCGTCAACAGAAACAGAAAAGGAGTATTGAAGGGTGGGCTTAGGTGGGAAGATGAGAAGCTCTGTCTTAGACATGTTGAGCTTCAAGCGCCGATGCCGCATCCACTGAGAGATGGCAGCCAGACAAGAGGAGACTTGCTGTTCGAGCCCCGGCAAAAGGTCAGGGGTTGAAAGATACAGCTGAGTGTCATCGGCATACAGATGATAGGAGTGCAGTGACGTTTGGTGAGTGGCCCATCTGCTTATTTTTTTGCTAAAAATCTTTATCATGCATATGTAATTATTTTCTTTTCCAACATTACAAGTAGCAGTAACGTCCTCACAGCACATAGTACATTGCATAGACAAAAAAAGGTCTATACTTGACATTCATCGCACCAGCTCTACTATGTACCATTAATTTTTGCATAGCATACTAAATATTTATTAATATTTATTGATTGTTTGTTTGTTTTAATGTTATTTTGTTACTGTGTTGGGGGGTAGGAGAGAGGGAGGGGATAATAGGATGTATTTCATAATGTATGACGTATTTTATATTTTGTTTTATTGTAAGCCACCTCGAGCCTGTGGGAGAGGCAGGATAAAAATAAAACTATTATTATTATTATTATTAACCATTCTTGCCATGTTTCCATTAATTCATTTTTAAAAAACTCCAACATATTATTTGAAAATTGTTACTATTTATGCTCAGGAGCTGAAGATTGTAGTGCTGACATGCGCTAAGGAATGTAAACAACTCCGAAAGGCTCCAGATTTGAGATTGCTAACCCAAATAAAAACACGTACTGTACACTTGTCCCTCCATATTCACTAAGGTTAGGGGCACAAGACACCAGTGAATATGGAAAAGCCACAAGTAACAAAAACAGTGTTTTTATCTGAGAGAACACCTCTTTAGGAATCTCTAGGTCCTCCAGTGCAACTCTGTGGTCAACATTTGGCAGACATTGACCATAGAGTCGCGCTGGAGGAGCTACAAATGGCTAGCAGAGTGTTCTCTCTAGGAATCTATAGGTCTTTCATTGCAACATTTAGTTAAAGTTGACCATAGAGTTTCACTGGAGGACCTAGATATTCCTAGAGAGAACATATTAATAAAATCCGTGAATGATCAAATCTGCAAATATCAAAGACGCAAATATGGAGGGATGAGTGCACTGCAAGAGACTGTTTTGGGAACACATAGATAATAGTACTCAGGGACACACAGTATATATACTCACTCACTTCCATGCCAGCATTCTCTGAAGATGCCAGCCACAGATGCTGGTGAAACATCAGGAATAAACCCTTCTAGAATGTGGCCACACAGACTGAAAAACCCACAAAAAACTATGGATGCTGGCCATGAAAGCCTTGGACTTCACAATAGTTTTGATTTGTGGGTATCCAACGAGGGACAGTGATGTATATTAGGTGCGATATGCAATTCATATCCAATGAATATACGTTTATAATACATATATATATGTTAATATATGTTTATATACATATATATATGTTTAATTCATATACACTCATCCTTCCATATTTGCGGATTTGATATTTGCGGATTTGATTATTCGTAGATTTGATTTATATGTTCGTTCCAGGAATCCTCTAGGTCCTCCAGTGCAACTCTATGGTAACTTTAACCAAAAGCTGCACTGAAAGACCTAGAAATTCCTAGAGAGGATACTCCACTAGACATTTGTAGCTCTCCGGCGCAACTGTATGGTCAATGTCTGGCAGGTTTTGACCACAGAGTTGCACTGGAGGACATACAGATTCCTAGAGAGGTGTCCTCTCAGGTTTAAAAACATGGTGTTTTTGTTATTTGAGGTTTTTCCATTATCACGGGGGTCTTGTGCCCCTATAGGCAATATGGAGGGACAGGTATATATATATATATATATATATAATTCATAAACATATATATTTACATATATATATATAAAATTATATATATATATATATTTAATATATTTAATATATATTAAGTATATATATTAAACATTTATATATTAAATATATATATATTAAATATATATATTTAATATATATATATAATTTTTTAAATATATATATATATATATATATATGTTTAATATATTTAATTCAACGTAAGCAATGAAAAAGCGATCTGTAGTTTCCTTTGTTCGAAGTACTATAAAAACCTTGGTTCACTCTGAAATCGAGGTCCCAATATTTGATTCCTTCCGGGAACAAGGCAGCAGCTACAAATAACGTTTCCTTTCCAGTCGACTCCTTGGTCTCCCTGCCGATTCCTGGTTAAAATCCTGGGTTTAAAATAATAATAAATAATCAATGACGCTGGGACTGAGGGACTTACCTGGTTCTCCATCCCTTTACAATGACCCCAAATGGTTTCCTGGCCATCTTTCTAGTGTTGGACACAGGCTCCTAGAAGATAAAGAGAGAGAGAGAGACAGAGGCAATATTAGCAACACTGAGGGACAATTTCTTCCTTTCTCCTTCATAGAATTACAGGCTTAAGATGTTACTTTTAATATATATATATATATATATATACACACTGTATATATACACTGTATAAATATATATATATATATATACAGTGTATATATATATATATATATATAGTGTGTGTATATATATATGTGTGTATATATATATATATATATATATACAATATATATATATATATATATATATTTTTAAAGGCTTGTGATACTGTAGGGCAGAATCTAGGGAATTCTGGGAATTGTAGTTTATTGTGGCTGGTTTGGCAGCACTTTAACTCTTTTTTTCTGGCTCAAGGCTATGGAATTCTGGGAGTTGGAGTTTGTTGTGGGCCCAGAGGGCCCACAACAAACTCCAACTCCCAGAATTCCATAGCAACTGACCTAAACAACGAGATTTAGGCTCCACAACAACTCCAACTCCCAGAATTCCATAGCAACTGACCTAAACAACGAGCTCTGGGCCCCACAACAGACTCCAACTCCCAGAATTCCATAGCCTTGAGCCAGATAGAGTGAAGCCTTGAGCCCTGGGCCCACAACAGACTCCAACTCCCAGAATTCCATAGCAATTAAACCAAAAAGCCCTCCCAAGCTTCCCCCCCCTGAGGCCCTTCCTTTACCGCCTCCGAAGCAGCGAAGAACGAGGCCCTCAGCGTCCGGAAATATATACCTGAGCGTTGCCGGGCAACGGCGGCTTCCGCCTCCCGTATCTTCTAAAACAACTCCTGTTTGGCTACGCTGGCTGCCAATCAAACATAAAGCCCGCCCCTTCACTTCGCAAAGCCAATGAGAATCCTCCTCTTATCGCCCCGCTTTGCCTCCGTCCGTCCTCAAAACGCGGCCCCCGGATTGGTCCGCGGCTTTAGAGTAGCACCGCCCCCTCTCTGCGCCTCAGCCAATGAGCGTCCAGGGCTGGACCGCTCCCCCCGCCCTCCTTGGCTCCTCTAAGTCGCTGGAGGAATAGAGTCTTCTCTTTGAGGACAGGACCCGCGTCTCTGACCAATCAGAGCCCAGCTCTAAACCGTGGGCGCGCTCAATCTCGATATCCATACTCCGATTGGTCTCTTTCGCCCCACGGCCTGAAGCGGCACTTGGGCCGACCAATAAGAATCCACCTCTTAACTCTTTGGACTAATAGGGGCCCAGTGTCATCTACGCCTTGATTGGTCCCTTTCCTCTGGGCGGCCTGAAGCGGACCAATAAGAACCCACCTCTTAACCTGGAGAGATAGGAACCTCGGGGGCCTCCTATTTGAGGCCGTGGCCAATCAAAACCCAGCTTTGTAACAGTAGGCGGGCCTAGCCTCGAGTTCCACACTCCGATTGGTCCTCTTTGCCCCAGTGGCACTTCGGAGGGCCAATAAGAATCCACCTTTTAACCTGGATACATAGGGACCTTGGTGGGGGACACCTCTTTGCGACCATGACCAATCAAAACCCAGCTTGGTAACAGTGGGCGGGCCTAGCCTCTATTTCCACACTCTGATTGGTCCAATTGGGTTGAAGTGGCACTTCGAGGGACCAATAAGAACCGACCTTTTAAGTAATAGAGTCCGAGCATTGTCATCTACGCGTCGATTGGTCCCTGACGCCTGAAGTGGCCACGCCCCTTCTGTGGAGCTGACCAATGGGGCGGTTCGCCCGGGTCTTTAGGGGGCGTGGCTTTGTGCGCTGGCAGTTTGTTGGGCCGCTTTAGCCCCTCAGTCCGCCTTTGGAGTCGGAAGCGGAAGCAGCTCGGCTCTTCTTCTCCGGAGTTTGAAGCGGAGAAGCTGGAGAGCTTGGTCCCATGCCTCAGGTAGGCCTTTGGGCTTGAAAGGCAGCGTCCAGACTGGAGGATTAACCCGGTTTGGAAGCGCTTTGACTCTTTGTCTGGCTCAAGGCTATGGAATTCTGGGAGTTGGAGTTTGTTGTGGGGCCTTAAGGCCCCACAACAAACTCCAACTCCCAGAATTCCATAGCGACTGAGCCAGATAACGAGTCAAAGCGCTTCCAAACCGGGTTAATCCTCCAGTCTGGATATGTTTCAGTATTTATTTTTGTATAATGACAACAACAGCAATAACAATAATAATGATAATATAGATAATAAAAAACAATAAGAGCAGAAACAGCAATGACAGTAATAGTAGACCCCAAGTTGAACATGAGTCAAGAGTGCGATGCAGCAGCTAAAAAGGCCAATGCGATTCTAGGCTGCATCAATAGAAGTCTAGCGTCTAGATCAAGGGAAGTAATAGTGCCATTCTATTCTGCTTTGGTCAGGCCCCACCTGGATTACTGTGTCCAGTTCTGGGCACCACAATTCAAAAAGGATGTGGAGAAACTGGAGCAGGTCCAAAGGAGGGCAACTAAGATGGTGAAGGGTCTGGAAACCATGCCCTATGAGGAACGCCTTAGGGAGCTGGGGATGTTTAGCCTGGAGAAGAGAAGGTTAAGAGGTGATATGATAGCCCTGTTTAAGTATTTGAAGGGATGTCACATTGAGGAGGGAGCAAGCTTGTTTTCTGCTGCTCCAGAGAACAGGACACGGAACAATGGATGCAAACTGCAGGAAAAGAGATTCCACCTCAACATTTGGAGGAACTTCCTGACAGTAAGGGCTGTTCGACAAGTGGAGTCTCCGTCCTTGGAGGTCTTTAAGCAGAGGCTGGATGGCCATCTGTCAGGGATGCTTTGATTTGGAGTTCCTGCATGGCAGAGGGTTGGACTGGATGGCCCTTGGGGTCTCTTCCAACTCTATGATTCTAATAGCAAACAGCAATAATAACGATAATGACAGCGATAGTATCGACAATAACAGCAGAAACAGTAATAACAGCAAATATAGCATTGACAAACCACAACAAAGTTAACAAGAGGAAAAAGCAATAACAACGCTAATATTGATGACAACAGAAACCAGCAATAATAATAAATGATATTGACAACAACAAAGTTAACAACAGAAGCCAGCAATAATAATAAAAATGATAATATTGACAGCAATAACAGAAACCTTAATGATAATAATGACAGATAACATTAACGTCAGTAACAAGACATTAAGAGGAGAAAGCCCAATACTAACAAAGATAATAACAACGACAACAATTTCAAGAAAGGGAGGAAAACGGGGACTGATGTTGGTGAAGGGGAGAAAACCCTCCAGAGATTGGACTGCGACTCCCAGCTTTCCTCATGGCCCTTTGGCTATGCTGGCAAAAGACTGCTGGGACTTGCAGTCCAGCCACATCTGGAGGAGGCTTGCAAGATTCCCTGAAAAGCTGGATCTTTAATCAATCATCGCCATTTGAACTGGATAGTGGAAATCCTTTATAGGTTCGGGAATAGTTTGGGGGGGAATTAATGCCCCTAAAATGTCTCTTTAGCTCAGGGATTCCCAAACTTGGGTCCTCCAGGTGTTTTGGACTCCAACTCCCAGAAGTCCCAGCCAGCTTGGCCAAAAGTCGGGGATCCTGGGAGCTGATGTCCCAAGCCAAATTTTGGGAATCACTGCCATGAAACCCGCAAACTGGGATTAACTTGCCTGGATGGTGTTGCGTTTGTTTAAGGACTCTAAAAGCCCTGATATAACGTAATATTGCCCCAAGGAGTTTTGAAATGTGTGTCAAATACGCGAGCTTGAAAATTTCCACTCCTCCTGATCCTTTTTGGCAAATAAGTTCCATTGGATAAATGGGTTTTTCCTCCATGTAAATACCTTTTAGTGCCGGGTGGCCGAAAGAAAAAAGTTAACAGGGTGATTTTACCAAATGGAAGTATTCTCTCTAACCATTTGCTGTTCATATTTGTTCGTCTTGATGTCCGCTGAGCGTTTAGCGTGAAATGTATTGGTCTGTAGACTCAATATGTAAAGAGATCTTGAAGCATTTTGAGAGTCACTGAAAGAAAGAAGTTGACAGCATGTGCTTTCCTAGACTTCAGTCTCCTTCCTCAGGTGCATTGTTCCTCGCTCTTGTCCGTAATGGAGAGTTATAGTTGCTGTTATAGGAAGAAAATGGCCTTTTAAGTTGCTTTGTAGGATCTCATGGAGGTTTACTTGAGTTCCACCGAAGTTTGTAGGGCTTAACATCAGATTGAGTTCATAGATGCAGCATCTGGGCGTCACTAAAAGATGAAATTTGTGGACTGTGTTGTTTTCCAAAGGTCTCACCACATGAAAACAACAAATTGTCAATAGAAACCTACTGCTTGATCAACATGATCCAAAACGAAACCACAGAAACAATCCGATTTGAGACCACCTTAACTTCCATGACGCCATGCTAAGGAATCCTGCGAATGGTAGTTTGGTTGCGGCCCCCGAGAGCGGAGCGTTGTCAAACCGGATTATTTATACAATGTGGATGGACTCTCTCTGTGTTTGTGTGCGTGGTTTCTGTTTTCCAAGAAACTACTGAGGCAGCCAGAAGAGAGAAGGGAAAGAAAACTTTGTTTGTAATGGAGTTGGTGTTTTGTGTTTCCTGATGTGATTGTGGTAGGAAAGCTCTCAGTGAGAGCAAAAGGAGTTATAAGGCCCTTGAAGGCTTGGAATTAAAGAGTTGATGGTGGTGGGATCGCTCGAGGTTTATAGTGGTGGAACTGGTTTCAGGTTGTGGTGGTGAGACTGGTTTAAATGTTGAGTGATGGGACTGCTTTACGCATGTGGTTGTGGGATAGGTTTAAGTATATAGTGGTGGGACGGGTTTAAGTTGATGGTGGTGGGACTGGTATAAGTTGATGGTGGTGGGACTGGTTTAAGTTTGTGGTGGTGGGCTTGGTTTTAAGTGTATAGTTGGTGGGGTTGTTTTAAATGCAGCCAGTTGTTGCTGGGTGTTTTGGCACACCCAAAAGCAAACCAAAAAGAGACCCCAGGGGTTTGTAAAGGAAAAAGCCCCCCATCTCTTAGCATTTCTTTGAAAGGAATCATGGCTCGAGGTGGCTTTTGGGGACTGATTTATTTGGGGAGGGGGGTGGCCAAAGGGGGCAAATGCATTTTGTGTTGCTGTTGCTGTTGTTGCTTCTTCCCTGGGAAGCAGTTGTTTCTCCCTTTTAGCCGGAGAGGGAGGAGGAGGCTGTGGGTTTTGAGGGTGGATGGAGAAGGAGGAGGAGGAGGAGGAGGGGATATTGGGGAGTGGGTTGGAGGGGGGGAGCTGAAGGCATTTGGCAGCCTGGGCCAGCCCCAGTTTTGGAGGAAAAAAGGGGGGAGAGATTTGGAGAAAGAGCTTGAGAGAGTCTTTGCTCCCTCCCTCTCAGAGAGAGAGAGAAGGAGAAAGAGAAGGAGGAGGAGAAGAAGAAGAAGAAGGAGCTGGTGGCTGGCTGGGGCTTTGCCTAGGACTATGGCTTGCCCCCCTTCAGCTGCCTGGTGAGGCCAAAGAAGAGCCCCCCTGGGCCAGGAGCCCCTGGGGAGGACAGGAAGGGGGTCAGCCACTTTCCCTGGGCCTTCTCTTCCTCCTCTTCTTCTTCTTCTTTCTACCTCTTCTCCTTCTTCCCTTTTCTTTCTCAAGCGCCCCACCAGCCTTCTTCCCTTGCCCTCTCCAGACCCCTCTCCATCAAGGGTCCCCCTGGAGCTGGCTCTCCTTTGGGGAGGGTTCTGCCCTCCTTGGCCCCCCTTTGGGCCCAGGCTGTTGGGTTGGGACACAAGGCGAAGGAAAGAGGGATTTAGACACAAACAACGGCGGCCATGTTGAGAGGAATGGCAGCAGCAGCAGCAGCTAAACTTCTCTCTCTCTCAAGGCAAGGGGCTGTGCTGGGGTTGGGGGTTGGGGTTGGGGCTTGCTGCTGCTTTGGGGGGGGGGAGGCTCTGTCTTTGGGATGACTTTGAGTCCCTTCCCCACTTTGTCTCTGTCTCTTTTTTGTCCCCCAACCTCTTCCTAGGATGACAGTGAAGCTGGGCGAGAACAGCAGCAGCCACACCAGTAGCACCAGCAGCACCACCGAGGAAGAAGGGCTGAGGAAACTGGGCAAGCGAGCCGGACAAGAGGGGTCCCTGGGCCAAGAGGGGTCCCTGGAAGAAGGGGCTGGCGAAGGAGGAGGAGGAGGCCAGGCAGCCCCCAGCAACAGCACAAAGAAAGAAGAAGAGGCGACCTTTCAAAGCAACACTCATGGGGAGCCTTCCTTGGCCGGGCCGGCCTTGCTCCCAGCTCCGTCCTCCGCTCAGCCGCCCCACAACCAGGACCAGCATCATTTCCTCAGGTCTAGCGTCAGACCCCAAAGCAAGAGGTTCAGGAAGGATTCCCAGGCTTCCTGTGCAGGTGGAGCAGGCAGTGGCAGCAGCCACAACAACAACAACAACGCTATAACTGCAAAAGGAAAAGGTACAGTATTGATTTTGTTCACACACAACACAGTGGGCCCTTTGGTGTGTCCGCTGGGGTTTGGTTTCAGGACACACACGTCCCCCTGGGTATACCAAAACGGGTGGATGCTCAAGTCCCATTAAATAGAACAGTGTAGTGAAATGGTGTCCCTTACACAAAATTGCAAAAACAAGTTTTTTGAAACGGATCTCTTTTGGGAACATTTTCAAGCATGGGTTGTAAAAATTTATGGACTTTATATCCTGCCTTTCTCCCAAGATGGGATTCAAGGTAGCTTACAATAAAAAAATCCACAGATAAAAAGGGCGAACTGTACATAACTAATGCATATGAGGGTACTTTTTGAGTCTTCATTGATTTGGTCCCCAATTATCACGTATTTATTTGCTTTGCACTTCCACCTCCACCCTTGTATCCTGTAATTTTATCTTGTGCTCCCCTTAGTTCATATGCTTCCATATGACAAGGAAGGGGTCAGGAGCCTATTCTTAAAATTACTAGTAGAGGTGATGTTTGATGTCATGTGTACAATCCATTTTACTCAATCCTATTGATTTGACTACCAAACTGGAACTGAGAAAGAATTCCATCAGGCCTTCGGAAGCCTTTGGTTTTTCTCTTGGTGTCCTCAAAATATTGTCATGTTCACTGTAACAAAACATTATTGTTAGAGAATAGACCTGAAGTGAATACGGTAAGTATGCCATTTGGACTGCTGTAACACACACTACTTGGGGCTGCCTTTGGAAGCTATTCTGAAACTTCAACAGGTCCAAAATGCTATGGCCAAACTGTTGACTCGGACTGAATACAGGGATCATATGATTCTCTTGTTGAAACAGCACCATTGTCTACCTGTCCATTTCCGATCAGAATTCAAAGTGCTGGTTCTGACCTTTTTTACAAAACCTTGGATGCAGACTATGTGAAAGTTTGTATCTCCTTATACAAGCCATCACAAGCATCAAGATCTGCAGGGGAGGGCTTTCTCTGTCCCACCACCTTTGCAGGTACGTTTGTTCTGTGGCTGCTCCTAGGCTGTGGAACTTCATGGGGTACAGTTGGCTGTCTTTCCTCTGCCAGGTGAAGACATTTTTATTCAGGCAGACTTTTGAATTTTAAATATGGAACACTAGTGTGTATATAAAGAGCTCTGCTGTATTTTTCAACTTTTAGTAGAAATTATTTTTTAATTTTTTTTAGTTTTTTTAATTTTTTCAATCATGTGGAGTCGAAGGCTTTCATGGCTGGCATCCATATTTTTTTGTGGAGCTTTCGGGCTATGTGGCCATGTTCTAGAAGAGTTCCTTTCTGACATTTTGCCAGCATCTGTGGCTGGCTATCATTCTCTGAAGATGCCAGACATAGATGCTGGCGAAACGTCAGAAAGGAACTCTGCTAGAACATAGCCACATAACCTGAAAGTTCCACAAAAAACTATTTTTCAATCACGTTTTTGAATAATCTAATTCTTTTTTAAAGTGTTTTAGCTTAATCTTTTAAAAATTATTGTAAACTCCCTTGAATCCTATCTTGGGACAAAGGTGGGATATAAAGTCAATCAATGGTCACTCTTTAGTCTGAGCTGTGGGCTGGCTAAGTGTTTCCTTTAATAGTATTTTTGTTATTTTCCTATTACTATTCCAGAAAGAAAAAGAAAATGTTAATAGCACATAGCATGGTGGCTAGTACATACAGTCTTTATTCATTGGTCTGTAATCCTGTTCTGAGCTAGAAGGCATTTTTAGTAAATCCCCAGTACCAACATTTGACTAGACTATCATTACAGTCAGCCCTCCACATTTTGCATCTTCGACATTTGTGGATTTGACTGTGTATTTCCTTAATACATTATTCTCTCTAGGAATTTATAGGTTTTCCAGTGCAACTCTGCAAGATGTTGACCATGGAGTTGCACTGGAGGTCTTAATGATTAATAGAAAAGACGCTTCTCTATGCATTTGAAGGCCCTTCAGCACGATTCTGTGGTCAACTTCTGACAGGTGTTGACCACAGAGTTGTGCTGGAGGACATAGAGATTCCTAGAGAGGTAAAAATATTAGTGCTTTTTAATTGTGTTTTCCCCACTTTTGCAGGGATCCTGTGCCCCTAACCACAGAGAATGTGGAGGGTCTGTTTTAAAAGGAATTTCTACAAATTTAATGTGTTCCAGATTTACTACATTTATTTTGTTAGTAAATTGTTTTTATTGGGAGAATAGAAATGTTCAAGGCTTTAAACACTCAACAGGTAGTATCCTATCATGGTTGTTTATATCTATGAACAACAAAAGACACATTGGGACACTGTAGTGGGATCTAATTAAGCATCTTGAAATATGTCTTCATTAGATATTTTTGTGGATGATTATTTCCATACATGGATGGACTATGACATGCTGAGGTCCAAAGTCACGTTAAGTTTAAAGAGGTGCTGTTGCTTAGTGTTATTATTCTAATAGGTGAAATATTTAGAGTGCTTTAACCTGAGTGCCATAACTGTATAGCCGGCCCTCCATATCTATGAATTCAACTATTCATGGCTTGAAAGTATTTTAAAAATATATACATTCCAAATAGCAAATCTTGATTTTGCTGTTTTATATCAGGGAGGCCATTTTACTGTGCCACTGCATTTAATGGGACTTGAGCATCCACAGATTTGGTATCCACAGGGGGTGGGCTCCTGGAACGAAACTCCAGTGGATAGCAGGAGCCCACTGTAATAACTACCTTGCACATAAATCTGACACAGTTTCCATGTGTGGATTATACTTTCGGATTTACATCATTTCCCTTTGGATACATGTTTTGATAATCTGAATGTGAATAAAAGGAATGTTTTTTTGGAATCTTCAGTATTCTAAGCACTTATTATTATTAATAGTTAGAAACATAACGGACTGCTTTTTACCAGGTCATACTACTTGTCTGTCTAGCCCCAACGGTGACTATTCTGGCTGGCAGCAACTCTCCAAGATCTAAGTAGACGGCTTTCCAAGTACCTGCTGCTTGATCTTTTGAACTAAAGATGCTGGAGATTGAACTTTTAGGCTATCTGCGTGCAAAGCATGTACTCTGTAATTGAGCCAGTGTCCCTCAGTGTTTTTAATACCGTTGGGCATAATTTACCACAATGTCTCCCGCAACAGCTATAGTTGAAATGGCTGGAAAAGCTGCAGGAACACAGCTGTGCTCTTGTGCAGCTTCACATCCTTAGAGCAGGGTGTGAATTCTCACATCATTTGTGGCCTCTGCTTGACACTCCTTGGTATTTTCATGTCACTAGGGATACAGTACACAGAAGGCAGGAATCAGAGAATGAATAGGGACAAAAAGAGCTGGATCTTTAATATTATTTTTTATTGTGCCTTACCTTTTTAACAGAATGACAAATCTATTTAACAACTAGCAAACTTAGCTCTTTTTGATTTCATTTGTGTTTCTGCTCTTCTTGTCAATTTCCCTTAGTCAACTAAAAGATGTTAGTAATGTAGATTAACTTTATGACTATGGCCCGAAACAGACAGGCCAAATGACATGGTTTCCCACAGCTTTCAGGGCACAGTGTTTAGGTGGCATGTGGCCTGAATGCGCTGGGAAACTGCACCATTGCTGCATTTTCCCAAAAGAACTGGGCCAAAAAGAACTGGGGAAAGCCGCTCCTTTTCGACAGCCTAGTTCAGGACCACTGCGGCGGCTTCGATCGGGGCTGGATGTTCACAGTCACCACTGTGTTGGTGCCACCGTTTTTTTGGCCCATCTATTTTGGGCCTAAAATTCTGAATTCCAAAGGGGAGTACAGGATAATTTTAGATGACAAATTCTATTTGAACTACTAGGATTCCCAAGGTCAGCGGAAACATTCATTTGAAAACGATAGACATAGTAATCATTCATTTGCACACTTCAGGTGTTTGTAACACTTCATAGGTATCAGTTTATTTACAACAGCTGCATAAGGTGTGCTGTCCCGATTACAATTCACATTATTGTGTGTGTAAATATATTTCTGTGTATTGTAAATTAACAGTACCTATCAGAAGTCTCCAAAATCCATGCCATATATAACACCGTTGAAATTAATGAGTCAGATTCCTTGATTAATTGTTATGGTGTATTTTGCTGTGTAAAATCATTCATTTCAAATCCCTGTACAGTTCCAGATATATGTTTAAATGTGGTCATGGTAGATTTGTTGCTTCTGCTGTTGTATGCCTTCAAGTTGTTCCCAGCTTATGGCAACCCAGCGTGGCATAGTGGTTTGAGTGTGAGACCACAGTTTGGAGTTGCACAGTATGTTGCCATCTTGTTGCTTCCTTATATATGACATAGGCTACAAATAGATTATAATTTCTCCACATCGGCTGTGTGAACAGAAGATAATCTGGGTGAGCTGCACATGAACATTATGTAACCAGTAGTTCATAGATGTATCCAGTTGCAAATTGTATGTTCTTGCAAGACTGGCTTTGGTTGGCTTTCTGTCCTGTATATCTGGGCTAGGATGGTGCAGGCAGCATTGTCTTAGATATATCTCAAAAATGTTCACAGCAGTTGTTGAAAAGCTGTGTGTGGCAGACTCAGTAAACCCGTTGTAGTGTTTGAAAACAGCTTACCCTGTGGTTCAGTCTCATCGTGTGAAAACTCCTTGCTAGCCCAGGTTTTGAAATTTTTCATGCGACTAGACCCATTGGGCACCTGGATAATCGCTTTGTCGTGTTTATAAATATGATGCAGAACTCCCCTTACACCTGTAATTTCCATCAGCCTTGATGTGAGATTGTCAGTAACCTTAACAAGTTCTTTTTAACATGTATTCACAACACTTTATTAGTTAGAGTTAACCCTTTCTTTCTAGAAGTGGAAATACAGTGGGCCCTTACCTTATGCAGGGGATCCATTCTGGACTGTCACCACTCCTGCATAAGGCAAAAAACACTCTGCTTGAGCCCCATTGAATACAATGGGGCTCGTGCTTGCGGCGTGGGACAGCATGTATGCCTTGTGCACGTGTGCCATTCATTTTATTATAGCACGACTTAAGCATAAGCTGAAATCCACGTATGGCGCAGGCACACTATACAAAGGTTCTGGGAAAAAATGTGCGTGCATACTGAAGAAACATCACCTCTCTTTAACATGCTCATTTGCTGTTAGTAATATGTCTAGCTACCAAAATGCTGAGAGACATTGCTTGAAGAATATGAAAGAGTTTATTAAAAAGTGATGTTTTACATATGTTTTCATTTGTTTTTACCCTGTCTTTATCCTTATATGGGATCCAAGGTGTCTTTCAAAGATTTTAAAAACACGGTACAATGTTAAAAATTATTTGTACAAAGTTAAAGTCAGTTTAGTTTTTAAAATACAATATGCAATTATGTGGGGGATCTGTTCCGGATCCATGTAAGGGGACTTCCACATATGCTTGCGCCCCATTTCAAAAAATGGGGCACATGCACACAGCACTCGCGCCATTTGTTTCATTGTCATGCGTCTTCAGCATATGCTTGAAGCCGCATATAGTGTACCCGTATATTGTGTGGGTGCACTGTAATATGAATATATAATATGCAATTAAAATACAATATGCAATTAAAATACAGTTTAGAAAGATAAAAACAGCTTAAAAACATTACCCCGTTAGAATATATTTTTATCACATAAATTGTAAACTGAAGGCATGCACACAAAAAAGTCTTTACTTGCCAGTAAAAGGCATGGAGAAAGCAGATCAACTAAACTCCCACTTCTTATAGAAGGGACTTCTAGCGGGATGGAGGAGCCACTTAGAAGGTTCTCTTCTGGGTCATCACCACATCTTTCTTTGATGGTGGTGGGGCAGAGAGAAAGCCTTCCCCAAATAGCTTAAGCAGGGAAATAAACTTGTTCAGATAGTGTGGACCCAAGCCATATAGGAACTTCTGCTCAGAAACAAGCCAGTAGCCCATGAAGCTGTTTCAGCCAGCTAGGGGGATACATGATCCCTGTAATAAGTCCTGGTTAACCACTTGCCTGCTACATTTTGGACCTGCTGAGGTTCTAAATTAAAGCTGCCAAATGTTTAATTCGAGAAATATGAAAAGGTCCATTCAACATGTTGAAGATACTTCTTTTGAATGCTTTTGATAAGGGGTGGACCAAGTGTGGGCTGCGGGCTGCATGTGGCACTCAGGGCTGTTTTTTGGAGGGGCCCAGCTGTTGAAATTGTGTTTTTTGTGATGCTCCAAAATGACTTCTGGGGGTGTGGAGCACATTTCCACCACATTTGGAGCTCCCCTGAATTCCCATGAGGTCAAAACAACAACAAAACAAAAACAAACCTAGGTTTCTTTTTCCAGTTTTTGAGTAGTTTAAAAGGCATAAATTAATATACAGTTGGCCCTTAGTATCTGGGGAGGTTCTGTTCTGGACCCCGAATTGTGAATAATATCTAAAGCAATAGTTGAGTAACACGTTCTCCGTTTGGAAATTTAGATCAGAAAGCCTGATGCCAGCTAGAAATTATTTCATTAAAATTTGTTCCTTTTCAATCTGGTATTCACAGTATTTCCCCTCAGGTCCATGAACCAAGCATCACTTTTTTGAACTCTTTAATAAGAAACAGTTCAAATTCACATCATTCTTCAGCTCTTTATCATTACTCAATAAATGACAGCGTTGGCCATGTAGAAATGTACTTGGAATGTCAAAATCAAGATAAATCTCATTTTTAAAGCTGTGCAGTTTTTGTTTTCATCCTGCCATTTATTCAGAAAATATTTTAAACTGTTTAAAAATTTGACTTATTCACACTTTTCAAAGAATTAAAGCTTCCGAATAGACCTTTGCTATAAATGGTCAACGCTCATTTGAAAAATATATGTTTTATTTTACTAAAGGTGCAGAAAATAGTGGGGCCTCATCTGGCAGCTCTTCAGGAATTCTTACCAGCACCCCATCGAGCAGTTCAAAATCTGCTGCAAGAAACCTGAGCTCCTCAGCTGGAGAAAAAGAGGAAGGCAAGAAGGTCAGGCGCCAATGGGAATCCTGGAGCACAGAGGATAAGAATACTTTCTTTGAGGGTCTCTATGAGGTAGGTGTGTCCAGGAGCTCATTGTTACTGTGTCCTCGGGCAATATATTCCAAAGATGTACATAATCTATTTATATCAAATTTTTAGTTTTGTTAAATGTTAACTAAAATTAACAATAAGTACTCCTTACCTATCCCTCTCACCATTTTTAGTAGTCGAGAATGTAATATCTATCCCTCTCATGAGGTCACTGGAATCTATTCTGTCTGGGGCACCCAGCTGTGTCTGACTAAAGTGATGCTGTTGGGGCAGGACTTGGGACCTGATGTGAAAGGCCTCACTCGGTAGAATGAGTGGGAAGGTACCTCAGCACTACAGAACTGACATTCCAAATTTTGAATTGAGTGAAGCATAGTATGTGTATCCCTTATCTAGAAATCCAAAATCCAAAACCTTTTGACATGACACTTTGAGGGTTTAATTTTGGAATATTGCGAACTTTGCAATTCATTGTACAAGCGAGTAGTATGTACCTGTGCTGTATTTGCAAGGATGAAGAGAGGAGCAAGGATGTGTGAAATGTCAGGACTCATGGATTCCCATCATTTCACAGATCCTCTCGTCTGTCCAACTGTGAAAATACGGTACAGGTACTTACTACATTACTTGTATTCCTAAAGCCGAACTACACTACTTGTATTCCTAAAGCCAAATCAAATTCCAGTTCTGAAATACTTCTGGTCCCAAGCATTTCAGATACGATATATTCAACCTGTAATGCATATTGCTGTTAAAAAATTGAAGGCCATAAGTTCATTAAGTCCAGAGCCTAAAATTACAGTGAACCCTTGGTAATTGCTAGGGTTTTTTTCCAAGTCCTCCCATAGTATGAAATGCTGAGCCAGACCTAGAATAAGCTTTCCAGCTGTTTAGTCCTCCTGTCTATAGTCTACCATTTGTTCTGTGTTTACATTGCTTTTTCAGCATGGAAAAGACTTTGAAGCAATTCAGAACAACATCGCCCTAAAATATAAGAAGAAAAGCAAGCCAGCAAGCATGGTGAAAAACAAGGAACAGGTTCGCCACTTCTACTATCGCACCTGGCACAAGATTTCCAAATACATTGACTTTGATAATGGTGAGCATGCTGCAAGGTTTATTTTATAGTTGATGCAGCTACATGAGACTCGGTTATCCACTAATGATCTTCTGAGCTTGCAGTGTAGAAATACATCCCTAAGGGCATGTCCCTCAGGATGGTCTTCATACTGCAGGTTGGATCAGTGCATGTAGGGGAAACCATCTAGAAATCCCATGATAGAAGAAAGGTGGGATATAAATGTAACAAGGGAAAGGTTATGTTTGTATGGAGGAGAGGGAATAGCTTCAGTGTGTCAAATTAATGTGGCCCATAAGCCCCAGGTGACATTCTCATGGCAGGCCAGAAGAATTACAACATTAATGAAAGTGAAGATACTTTGCTTCCCTAATTATTGCTCCTCACACTAATAATTTTGCACTGAAGAATTGAACTGGACAAGAGAGGCCAACATTATTTGTTTGTTTAGACTAATTATACCTCACTCTTCAGCCACAAAGGCTTTCAGAGCGGCTTACAATTATTATTATTTTTAATTAGACAGTTCCCTGCCCGCAGGCTTACAGTCTAAAAGACATGACACAAAAGGAGAAGGGAATGGTGGTGGGGAAGAGGATCGGGTTCAGCAGTTCTTCTCTTTCTCTGAAGCCTGGACCAAGGCAAATGGACAAAAGGGAGGACTCTGCTTCTTAATCTAGGCCAGGCCTGATGGAGCTTGAACTTAACCTTCAAAGGCTGGACAGGCTCATGCCTTCTGGAAATGTTGGGTTAAAGCTCTCATAATCTCTTCCGTGCCCTCTGTGGTTTTTGTAAATTGTAGTCCAAAATGCATAGAGGGCATCAAGTTGAGTACTTGTTCCAAAAGGATGCGTGATCAGGTGCCAGCATTTATTAGAGAAATGGTTGTCATTATGACAAACTTTTTTACACTCTCAGAATCCCTTCAGTGATTTCAATGATGAAGAAATGCCTTAAAGTTAAAACAAAATCATATTTAAAATTCAAGTTACTTACAGTAAATAGAGCATCAAATAATAAGAAGAAAATAATCAAATATCCTAAAGAGATACATAAGATTTATGGAAATGTTGAAGTTATATGGGAGGAAAACAGTTGGGATTTTTTTTTACAGTAAAGAAATTTTTGCCAAAAATGGAAAAATATGGAATATAAGTCTGTACAGATTGAAAGTTATTTTGTTGCTTTAGGAACATAGAATTCATAATATATATATATAAGTTTGTTTGCCATGAAACTATTGTGTTTGATATACTAAATGTAATATTTATTCAGAATAAAATTACAAATTGACCTTTTTTTTTTAGAAAATTGCTAGAAATGGAGCTACAAGGCCTAAATCTTCATTAGCCAATAGCAGGAAAATTAATAAGAAGAGATACATGGGGGTGTATTCCATTGCTGATGGACTAAAGCAGTGAAAGCTCTGTGCCTATACTGAGTTATTCTGAGCTTCTTTCAGGGTTATGTTATGATAATACCCAGTTTTCCACCACTGAATCCATCTCTGAACAAGGAGGCAGCAGTAGGCTGTGTGTGAAATAAACGGGGCTTCCACTAGTCTTCCTTTTAAATAATATTTTGGAGGCATGAATCACTTTTATCATCTGATTTTCAGTGTGTAAAATCTGATGAAATATGTGATGGGACTGAGCCTTAAGTAGATTAGTTTTAACAAGAATATAGCTGTCAGCAATTAAATCCCATTGATTCAGTTCATCCACTCTAATTTGAACTAGCAATTGGATTTAGGCCCGAGTTTGATATGTTGCTGATAGTTAAAATACTGTGTATTAGTCTGTCTAATCAGAGAGAGCAAACTACATTGGAAGGACAAGAGGCAAGGGTGTGCCTCTAGGGGCAATTTCTATACAGGAGGCAGGCATTTGAATGAATGTGATACATAGAAACAGAAGTACCAGGAAATGTGCTTTGACTTTGAAACTACACAGTTGATTCCCAGCTTTCCCATTAATCAGTGATTTTGAAGAACAGGAACAAAAACCTCACTTCTCAAAGAGCATGGCTCTCTTTGAGGATTCTGTTCATAGATTCTGTCAATTCCCAAAACAAGAAGAGATATGTTGTGGTAGTAGGTGATTCTTTTTGAGAGTAACAAAAGCCGTGGTTTGTGGGCCTAATCAGAAGTCTTAAGAGGTATGATGCCCCCTGGGGCAAAGGTCCATGAAATAATTGAGGCTGGCATTATAAAGCCCACTAACTGTTAGCCCTTCATTCTGATCCATACAGGAACAAATGGTCTCCACTTCAACATATTGCAAGGGGCAATGAGGGTCTGGGTAAGACGTTGAAAGACCTGTTGAAAGATGTGGGCCAGGAATAGAATGGAGAATAATGGAAGTGTACTGAGGAACCTCAGGAATGTTGTAAACATATTGCGCAACAGTTTCTGTAAAGCATTTGAAAAGATTCCCCATGAAATTCTTACAGATAAGTTGGTAAATATGGTCTGAACAGTGCTACTGTTAGGTGGATTTGTAACTAGTTAACAGACCAAACCCTCAGTATTCATCAACGGTTCCTCTTTGTCCTAGAGAGAAGTGAAGTGACTACTGGGGTTCCACAGGGTTCTTTTTTGGCCCCCATGTTCTTCAACATCTATATAAATCAGTTGGATGGAGGAATAGAGGGCATGCTTATCAGATTTGCAAATGGCACCAAATTAGAAGGGGTAGTACAGGTTCAAGATTCAAAATGACTAACTGATTGGAGAGCTGGGCCACAATTAACAATATGAATTTCAGCAGGGATAAATGTAAGGTACCCTTGGCTCTCAACTTTCATGGGTATTGGGGGTGGATCCTCCGAAAGTGGGAAAACTGCACATTTTAGGCCCCCTGCCCCCCAAAATTGCATGCTACAGTCTCCACTGTTGCAAATATCTCTGCCTAACTCTCAGGCTGCCTTCACCACCACTTCACTGGTCTCCAAGCCTTCCCACCTCTGCCTCCTAGGACACTGCAGAAATTTCCTTCAGTGTTGTCATCCTTCTCTACAGGAGAAGGAAGAGAAAACTGACAACACTAAAGGAGACTCTTACTGCAGGACTGAGCTGGCGATAGTGACAGTGGCTCTTGGTGCATGCAGTCCATTATCGTGGCTGCTTCTGCTTACCACTCACCTGCCTGCTCCCTTGCTGATCTGCTTGCTTTCCCTCTCACTGGCTGGTTTGCTTTGTTTGCCTTGCTCAACTCGCACACTGCTTCAGCAGACCCTCCCTACTGCTGCCTCTGCCCTCCTTGGCCCCATGCTGATGTTAAGCCAGTGTCAGCAAGAGTGAGGGAGAGTGAAACAAGGAAGAAGTCAAAAGGGTTCTGGATGTTGCTGCTCAGTAAATGCCTCCTCCTTGCCTGCTTCCCTGCTACCTCTCTCATGCTAGCTGGCCTTGGCTTAACATCATCATCAGGGGCCTGAGAGGGCAAAAATGGCAGGGGCAGATGCACCCAGTAAGCAACACATGAGCTGAATGAGGCAAACAGAGTGAGCCAGCCAGCAAAAAAAGAAATCTGCCCCCTGTCACCCCTGTCTTCTCAAGTCCCCAATGAAGATGTTAAACCAGGGCCAGCTAGAATGAGAAGGGTGATTGGACAGTGGGAAAGTTGAGGCTGTTTACAGAAGCAGCACTATCCAGAACCTCTTCACCTCCCACTGATCTTAAACCAAGGCCACCTAGAGTGAGAAAAGACGCAAAGAAGTGTGGGGGGGAAACAATTTTGTCTCATCTATGAGACTGTCATTTTCTGATTAGAAAGAGCCAAACATACAAAATGTCGGTTATTACTCTTCTGCTATTTGCTGGAGATGAATGTGTCCAGCTTATAATATGTGAAATGAGCCTTCCAGGTAGCCACTCTGCATATGCTAATGGGACATTGCTTGGAAGGCTGCTGAAGCTGCTGTACTCCTTGTAGAATGTGCCAGAATGGGACCAGGTACTGGCATCCTCATGGACCTGTAGCAGGCACTGTTGCACTGCCAGATCCATCTGCTCAAGGAAGATGAAGATACCTTTTTGCCTAGGGACCACTGGTTGTATGAAACAATCAGGGAGTCCATGCTCCTCAGACTCCTGGTCCTCTTAAGGTACATCTTGATGGTATGAACATCTAGCACATTCCAGATCTTCTCCAAGGGTGTTGAGGGCCTGGGACAGTATTACCTCTTGGTTACTGTGAAATGAAGAGTTCACCTTTGGAATGAAGGTAAGGTTGATTCTCAGATTCACTGCATTGGGCCTGATGACCCACAGCTCCTTCCATACAGATATGACCCCCAGTTCTGAAAACCTATGGGCTGATGTGATCACCATCAGTAGAATGACCTTCCAAGTGAGATGTTTCAAGGATGTCTCCTTGATGAGCTCAACAGGGCCATTGTGAAAGCCTTGAGAACAATGTGGAGATCCCAGGAGGGAAATCTATAGACTGTTGAGAGGAGCTGCCAGCATCAGCCCTTTCATGAATCTGCAGACATGCGGCTGATAGAGATTATGACCCTTTCTGTGGTGGGAGGACAGACGTGACAGCAACATTCTATCTTTCAACAGTATTGGGTCTGAGACCTGTATTGATCCCCTCCTGAAGAAATTCCAAGACCAGGGGGACAGAAAATTTGAGTCAGTCTTGCATCTGCACCACTGCCTGAAATCCAGAAGGGTATACTCAGATCTTCTTCATTCAAGGTCATCCTAAGGCCAGAATAGTTTCTATTACTCTGGCAGAATATTCATGCTTCTGTAGCATGTGCCTCTCAACAGCCAAGAGTGAATGTGGACCCAGTGTGGGTCCAGGTGGTACACTTTCCTTTGGGAAAGGACATTGGGTCTCATTAGGTTGGGGAGTCAGTCCCTTATCAGGCTGACTATCTTGGAGTATCATGAACATCTCAGCCACACCAGCACCACTAGTATTAGTATTAGCATGGCAGCTTCTTCCCTTGCATTTCTTATAACTCTGGACAAAAGTGTCATTGGTAGGAAAGCATACATAAAGCCCTTGGACCATGGCAATATCATTACACCTATCCCCTCTGCACCGTCTGGTACCTTGAAAGGAGTGCTTTGAGATTGACAGGTGACATGAATTGACGGGTCGTCTGAAGTGGTTCACTATCACCAAGAAGACCTCTGGCTGGAGGCTCTGCTCTCCTTGGCCCAGGTCAGTCCAACTGAGCCAGTCTGCTCTGGAGCTGAAAATACCCTGTAGATGCTCTGCCTTGAGGGATCTATGGAGGACATCTGCCCATTCCAGCAGGAATCTCACATCCTCCATGAGGGGACAGAATTTGATCCCCCCCCCCCCTTTGCGATTGCTGTAGGCCTTGGCTATAATGGAGTCTGTTCTCTTACTAGAGGTTTCAATGCGCGTAAGACTAGCCTGAAGGCCATAAACTCCAGCCAGTTATGCTGTGCCAGGCTTCCTGCTCCCTCCAAGTTCTCTGTGCCAGCCATGGAGATTGACATCCATCATAACCTGGACTTTAATTGTCTCCCAGAAACTTCTCCAATATCACTGGTGAGAGCCACCTCTCTAGAGACCACTGCATTTACGGTGAAACCCTGATCTTGAGACTTTTCTGGAGGCAAATGGTCACTTGGTGTGATTGGGGCAGCCACTGCAGAGGTCTGATGTGGAGTCTTGTTCAGTGATCATCAGGCCCAGAAGATGTGTCAGGAGAGCCAAATCTATCTTGTGTGGTCGACTTGACCTTGGTCACACTCTTCATTTTTGATATGAGATTCATTAGGCTGCATCAATCTAAGGATTCTGGTACGCACTGCACATCTTCCAGGCCCTGCTGGAAAGGTGCTGAATGAACACACAGATAATTCCAATAAGGATAGGCATGGATGTGGTCTCTATTCCAGGCCACCACCAGTGCCACCATAACTTTGGTGAAGACTCTGTGCTGTGTGCAGTTCGAAGGCAAGGCCCAGTACTGGGAATGCTTGACGTTGTCTGCAAAGTGGAGGAACTTGAGGTGTGCTGGATGTGTTAGCATGTGCAAATAAGCATTAACTAAATCCAGTGAGGCAGATAATTGCTCTTCAGCGTTGCTTCATGAGTAACATGTTCACCCTTCAGAATCACTCACCATGATCTCTTCTTCTTGGAGACCATCATCCCAATGGCCTCCAGCAGAAGCTAGTGCTTCAAGGGCTTCTTGGATCCAAGAGAGTCTGGGTAAATGCAAGCTTGTAGTCCAGACACTGAGCACCCACTGGTCTGAGGTAGTCTTGAACAATGCCTGAAACCTGTCCCTGCTGGGGGGCTGGTGTCATGCCTGCTGGTGTTTGCACTGTCCTTTACTGCTTGGGCTTGCCTGGACTCTGGCTGAATTGTGGTATTGTTACTGTCTCAACTGGACCACGGATTCCCCCCACCCACCCCAATTGGGCCCTGTATTCACTGAAGTCTTTTGGCTTTGGTGCAGTAATGGACTGAGATGAATAGTTACGTCTTGATGGATGAAATGCTGATTGACCTTGTCTAGGCGGTCTTTGATCCTTCTGCTTCTTGTGAATCAAAGCCTTCTTTTTGTCGTTGGTTCTAGTGGTGCTCTGAAGAGTTTGGTCCACAGATAACGGTGTGAAGAGTCTGATGTGCTTGGCTTTAGTATCCACACTCCTGTTCTTCAGCTAGGGCGGGTGCCTAACTGCCAAAGTGGCTCCCTGTGTTCTAGCATCCAATTTAATCACTTTTCTAACCTTGATTTGCACTGAAGGAATGATCTCCTGAGTACCTTTTCCCAGAGGAATTCAGCCCTGGAAATGACAGAGACAGAAGCAGAATTTCTTAAGGCTCAGGAGATAGCCTCATGAGTCTTCGTGAGAGCCACCTCTGCTTTTCTGCCCTTGGGGGAACTTCAGAAATCCTTGTCATCTTTTGTGTACACTGAGGAAGAAACGAAGGCCACGGACAGGGTCATCCACTAATAGGACCTGAAATTTGGACATTGCATTCCTGGAGAGAGTGTAACATCTCGGACTTGCATCTTCATAGCACCTTTAAACTGCCCACATAGGGTCTCTAGGTCAAGGAGGAGTGGAAGGAGTGAGAGGACAAAACAGAGATGAGCAAGGGGAGAAAGCTGAGAACTGTTGCTCAGAGTGAGGAAAGTGACAAAATGGAGAGTAAATGTCTCTTTTTTAGAGAAAAAGAAAAGGAAAAATAGAAGGAAACAAAGAGATGGCCACTGGAACAGAGCTGAATGTGGGTGGATGTTCCATCCATTTCTCCACAGGCAAAAGAGGAGACTTTGCAGAAGCAGAAGTATCCCTTTGCCTTCTTTTCCCACCTCTCTCACTTTAGTTGGCCCTGTTTTAACATCAGCAGGTGGTCTGAGAGGGCAGTGATGGCTGGAGTCTGATGCACCCAGCAAGTGGTGGGGCTGGAGTGATGCTCAAATAAAGAATGAAAGTGAGGAGATAGATGAGGGTGCAGGCAGGCAAATGAAAAGCAAAAACTGCCTCTGTGGAGTCGAAGGCTGGCATCCATAGTTTTTTGTGGAGCTTTCAGGCTATGTGGCCATGTTCTAGAAGAGTTCCTTTCTGATGTTTTGCCAGCATCTGTGGCTGGCATCTTCAGAGAATGATGCCAGGCATTCTCTGAAGATGCCAGCCACAGATGCTGGCAAAACTTTAGAAAGGAACTCTTCTAGAACATGGCCACTTAGCCCGAAAGGTCCACAAAAAACTATAAAAAACTGTCATTTGGAATGTTCTGTTGGCAGGATAGGAGATGGAGATGCAGAGAAGAGAAAGGAGAAGGACGATGATACAGCAGAGGTTTTTGCAGTGGTGTCATTTTGGGAGGCAGAGGGACAAGACTTGGAGACTGGTGGAGGAGGTGACTGCAAACCCATAAGAGTTGAGGACCAGCTGTACTACATTTAAACAGGAAAAAGATGATGCCTACCTAATGTGAAAGTTGAGGGCCAACTGTACTACATGTGAAAAGGATCATAGAGTCTTAATGGACCACAAGCCAACCAGGAGTCAACGGTGTGATGCAGCTAGGTTGCATGAACAGGAGTACAGTGTTTGGACTGAGGGAAATAAAGTATTCTATCCTGCTTTGGGCAGACTTTATCTGCAGTACCGTGTTCATTTCTCCACAGCCCTGTTGCAGAAGGATATTTACAAGCTGGAAAGTGTTTAGAGAAAGGGGATCAAAGATTTTGGGGGTGGGGGTGGACTCTGCTTCTTTGGAACTCTTTTAAGGAGAGGATAAGTCACCAGGAGTCCTACAGTTGTGTTTTCCTACATGTTAGGAGGTTAGACTAGATGGCCTTTGCAGTCTGTGTCGTATGTGTCTGAACATAACTTGAGGGAAAAAGGCTTCAGCAAAGTCAGAAAGCAGCAAAGTTAGAAAGCTGTACTCGGAAAACTAAGTTAATCACAGCATAACGATGTTGTCAGGACTGAAGCATTTTTGGTTACACCGTATGTTAAATGTCCATAGCAATTCATACAAATTTTTTGTGCTTGTATCCCGTTCGTCTACAAACCAAGGCATTTTCTTTCCCTTGACTATCCCTCCTTGTTCCCCATGTACCAGGCATTCTCATGGAACTGATTTTGATAGCTCACAGCTCGTTTTTCTCCCCCACACATTTGCTCATTTTCTGGCACCATGAATGATAAACAATCTCTATATAACACATCCCTTCATCCAGTTTTAGGAGGCATATAAAATATATAGCTAGCAAGCATGGCAGGCACTATGATCCTGACATTGTACCCTCCTAAACTAAATCTACACTCCCCTTTTTGCAGCACCCAATATAATACTTAGGATTGTCATATCCAAAATTAACTCAGTGCAGGTTTGTCAGGGTAATGTTCCATTAGAAAACATATCAAAACTTACAGCTAGCAAGCATGGCAGGAACTATGATTCTGACACTGTGATTGTTATTATATGATTCTAATTTTAAAATTCGTTTGTGAAAACCATTTTGTACTGAAAGATCTCTTGATCTGCGAGTTAAAACTTGTAAATCAATTGATATTTACTTTGTTCTTTCAAGAATTCCTAAATAAGAAAGTGTTATGTGTCTGTAGACTTAAAGTGTTTCTTTTCCCTTAACACTTGTGGTTTCTTTTATTTTATTTTTTTCACAGTTTTTTCTCAAGGGCTGAAAAAGTCATCCTTGGAGCTCTATGGCTTAATTTGTTACGGGGAGCTAAGGAAGAAGATTGGGGGCTGTGAGTATACACAGTATTTCTTTGACATGACATTTTTAAAATGTTAGGCTTTGTGCTGTTATGGAAAACTACCTGCTACCTATTTCCCAAGATGTTTATGTGGCCTCTTATTTTTCAGTGAGCTTTCTTCATTATTTTTTGTGTGGATCTTTTGAGGCTTTGTGTTATAAATATTTCCAGCTTACTCTTTAGTTCACCCTTTTGTGCGAAATGCAACACCATTAAATAATGGTAGGAGGACAGGGAGTCTTGGAGAAGTCCCATCTACAGGGTCACCATGGGATGAGGTCAACTTGAGGGTGGATAACAACAAAAGGGGAACTCTGTAGTGGAGAGTCTCCTATTCTTTGGAAGGTGAAATAGAAATCCACCATGGTCAGCTATATTGTATTGAGCACTGCAAATCTCTCCAACTGAGACAGATTACCAAATTTCTCCCTTACCATGACCTTATTAACTACTAAAGATAGCTACAGTAGCTCAAATAATTCAGCAACATCTGCATATTAGGATAATTGGTGCCTAGGCATCTCTGTATCTTCTAGAAGAAAACTAGTTCTTTGTCTCAAGTCCCAAAGAGACTGCAGAAATAATCCAGTTTGAGGCTGCTTTAAACGCCCTGACTCAGTGCTAGGGAATCCTGGAAAATGTAGTTTATTGTGGCACCAGAGCTCTCTGACAGAGAAGGCTAAATGTGTCACCAAACTACCATTCCCAGAATTCCCCAGTATTGATCCAAGGCAATTAAAGTGGTCTCAGACTGGGCTATTTCTGCGGTGTGTTTTGGACCTCAGTCTCTGTTTTTATGGCTAAGACTAATGGGTGTTAAATTCTTGCAGGATATTATTTTTCCCTTCTCTGTCCAAGTTGTATATACTCTTCAGAGGCAGTTGAGTATAGGGATGTGACAGAAGCTTGTTAAACATATGGGATTTTGGTTTCTGGATGCTTGGCTCAGGTCTTTTATGAGCTGTGAAATCTGGCACCTGCTTGATCCAGGTGTGAGAAGTAGGCAAAGGTTGCTGATGCCACCTTGGCAGATGCTCAGAGTGTTGTTCCAATTTTTAGCAACAGCCTACTCTTAAGATCATATAGCTTGGATAAATGGTGTCGATTTCTCCTTGTATCTATCAAAAAATGAAACATTGGATACTGACAGTGAAAGTCTATTTTTGGTTCCTGCAGAAGAGGCAACTTATTGGCAAAGCTTTAGGTCATATGATTCTTTGCCTCTTTATGAGTGATGATAGATGTAACCCAAACTGTAGATTCCTCTTCTGCACCAATCCAAAATGGAGCTTAACAGTAAGTACAGGTTAAGTCTCTTACCTGGAATTCCAAAATATGCTAAAATCAAAAATTGTCTGCATAGGACATTGCTATAGTGACAACTTTGCTTTCAGATGGTTCAATGTACGCAGACTTTGTTTCATGCACAAAATTATTAATATTGCATATAAAATTATGTTCAGGCTATGTGTACAAGATGTATATGAAACATACATAATTGTATATGAAACATACATACATTATGCATATGCAAATGTTCCAAAATCCAGAAAAAATCCCAAACACCTCTGGTCCCAAATCCATAAGAATAATCACTATAAAGATCGAATATGATTGTCATTAATTTTCCTACTATGTGCAGTTCTTAAACATTGTCTGTATGTTTTTCTTCAATTCATTTAAAGGTATGGATGATAAAAATGCAGCTAAGCTCAATGAGCTTATCCAAGTTGGGTAAGTAATTTTTCTTTTGTTTTTATTCACATAAGCACTATATACATTTGAACATTTTTATTATACCAGTTCATAAACTATTCAGGACAGGAACCAGTCCTCTTGTATTCTGTAAAGGGGCATGCAGACTGGTGGAGTTGTATAAATTTTATTATGATTGCCCCTGATAATTAATTTAATTATTAAATCTACATCCCATTTTTCTGTTCAGGGCAGCTAACAAAAATAAAATACACTTGAATCTCAAAAAGGATATTTTAAAACTGGAGAAAGGAGAGAAAATTGCAACTAAAATAGTCAGAGCACCATAGCAATTACAATACAGTATTAGGCTTTTTAACTTAGAAAAAGGCAAGTAAAGGAGAGCAATATAGAAGTATGCAATATTTTATGGTGTGGAGAAAGTGAGTAAATAATGTATTAGAACCTTAGTTTTCCAGTGAGGCCAAGTTGTGGGAAGGAGAAAGAGGAAAAAAGTGAACTTCACACAAATAAACTGGGGAATTCACTGCTGCAAAACCTACCAATATCCAACATCTGGATCATGTTACTGTATAGTAAGTAAGACTTATCCAACAGAACTGGTAGCTATTGAAATGTACAGTCGGCCCTCCTTATCCACAGATTTTTTTATCCATTGATTCAAGCATCCACAGCTTGAAAATATTCCAAAAAAGTATAAATTCCAAATAGCAATCCTTGATTTTCCATTTTATTTGAGAGGCACCATTTTACTATGCCATTGCATTTAATGGTACTTGAGCATCCACAGATTTTTTTATAACCATGAGGAGGTCCTGGAACTTGTTATCCCAATGGATAACAAGGATTGTATTTTTTTTCAGGATAAGAGACAGGATTCTGTTTTATGTCAGTTCCTAGGGAACATGAGCAGAAAAATGCTGTTGCAATCCTAAACCTATGTGCTTGCTTCCAGTAAGCATCTGGTTATTCTGCTGTACTAGATAAACCTTTTGTTAGCTACAGAACAGATCTTTGTAAGTTCTCTACATGCAAAGATTCCCAATTTTAAAAGGGTTATTGTTCAGTTCCTGTTTTGAGATCCAGAAGTACTGGGGACAAGGCATACAATGCAGCAAAATGGAAGAAATTTTTGGCTTGATTTATTGCACAATCATACTTGGAGTTTACATATAGTCCTAAAAAACCTTTAGAAATTCCCATTTGAGCCCCTCAGACAAACCCCTTTGCATATTCTGACCATTACTGTCACTTTCCTCATAATAGTTACTTTAGTCTGGAGGATGTCAGAACTAGAGGTCCTGTAAGTAAGAAATCAGCTCTGTAGCTTAGTCAAATTCACAGTTATTCTAATTCATGGTCCTTCTTTTTCTGTTCAAAAGTTAACGAGTTTTCATAGGTTTCAAGAGTTAGTCTTAGTACATTTTATTCTTCGTTGCTGGTTTGATTTCATATTTTGCAGCTTTCATTGAATTACTATTGTTCTTTATATTTTAAAAGATTTTACACTGCCCAGAGAACTGCGGTTAGTGGGTGGTTTTAAAATACAGAAAATAATGTAAAATCACTCCTTCGTAATTTTGAAGCCCAGATAAACCATACTATATCAAATGTTTTGTTGACGTTTGTCTCACATTGTTTGTGCCAGTCACAAAGCTGCCTTTAAATGTCTTGAAGAGTTCCTGTTCCACTTCTGTCCTCATTTGTCACACTCTTTAAATGTTTCTAGAGCTACGACTGTCCGCTACAAAGGGAGGAATCTTCGTATCAAAGCTCCAATGTGCAGAGCTCTGAAGAAACTCTGTGATCCAGATGGTATGTAAGAGACCTTAAGGGAAGAAAACAGGTTGAAACCAATTGTCAGGAAAGAGCAAAGTGTGCCTCCTAGCCAGTTCCCACAGTCGGTTGAATATATTGTGATCATGGCCTAAGTGGATTTGCACAAGATTGGATGTGTACTCAGTTCATCACATGGCTGCTTGAGTGTGAGCTGGGCGAGTATCTCCTGTTTGTAAGTGCTGTGAAGCTTCCAGAAGTGGATCAAGAGGTGGCAACAAATAAAATAAGCTTTCTGTTTTCTGGGGCATCATGTTTCTTGCAAGTGCCAAATGGATTCCCATTTGTCATAGGAACTGGCTTTCTGTGGCAAAAGAATCCATACAGTATTAAATTGGAATGTCTCTCCTCTCTCTACAATTTTTTTATTGCCGTTAATTCTATTACTACAGCTGTTACTATTATTAATAGCTAAAAAGAAAACAAGTTTTTTTTAAAAAAAATTGATAACATGGTACATAGATTGCTTACTGCACATTTATCATTCTAATTCCCAATTCCCCTCCCCCCCTTAATTTTCTGTTATTTTCTATATTTACATGTCCTTATTGTGTCTTAGTTTTCAATTCTTGTCTTCTTTTCTTTTCCCTTTTTCTCTGCGTATTTAATACAAATGTGTCTGTGGAGCTTATGCTACTCTTTATGTTTATAATTTACTGTTTCTTCAAACATATATGGCTTTTATTTTATTTTTATTAATTAAGAAGTAATCAAACAAACAAACAGCTTCATTTATATACCGCTTCATACCGCCCAAGCAGTGTCTAAACAGTCTACAACTGTAAGCTACTTACGCCAACAATCTGGGTACTCATTTTAGTGACCTCGGAAGGATGCAAGCCTGAGTCGAGCTTGAGCCCTTTTGCTGATCTTGAACTCGTAACCTTTTGGTTTTGAGTGAGTGGTTACAGTACAAGCATTTAACCACTGCGCCACCATAGTTCAAAACTTGTTTTCTTAAACATTGTTATTATGGTTTTCACAAGTCCAGTTGTCTTTACAATGATCCAAGAATAATTGGCATTCTTGTTTGTGGGTTTCAAAAAGGTCTCCTTCTATGTTACATGACAGCTTGTCCATTTTTATTGTTTCTACCGTTCTAATCATCCATTCTTCCACCGATGAGATTTCTGTCGTTTTCCATTTTTGAGCTAAAAGAATTCTAGCCATTGAAATCAATGCTTGGTTTTATCTTCTGGTCATATTTTACTAAGCATATTCAATAAGTATATTTCTAGGACAGAATGACATGAAACTTTCAGAATTTTCTGTGTGAAGCTGTTTCCAAATTACTGGAAACCAGGTTTTTCTCTCTAGTGTCATGGACTGTAACTGTCCATATTGGCTGGGGCTGATTGAGTTATAGGCAGAGCCTCAGGTGGACAAAGTGTTATCGGCTGTTGATCCAGTTGTCTGTATAATTTGTATTGACACCCTGAAAGTGGCAGTCTTGGAACATGAACAAATTTCCTTGGGTTGTTCCTGGTGTGTGGATATAATTCCTCTTCGTTTATGGGACCGTTTGTATGTTGTACGCTTAGCAAATAGAGAGGAGACAAGCTCCACATGTCCTAAAATGGTCAACTGTTTATTCAGTGTTTAAACACTGAATAAACATTTAACCATCTTAGAGCACATGGAGCTTGTCTCCTCTCTGTTTGCTGCTTGGCTACGTGCTTTCATTTTCTTACCTATACTGTTGCACACTTGGACCAGCTTCAGTCATTGTTCCTGCTTCTACCCTCAGGCATTAGCGACGAGGAGGATCAAAAGCCAGTGCGTCTTCCACTCAAGGTCCCTGTAGAATTGCAGCCACGGAATAATCATGCATGGGCCCGTGTGCAGAGTCTGGCCCAGAATCCACGTCTCAGGTATTATAAAGCAAGATGCTTAGTATTGGATGAGTGGTTGTAAACTGTCACCTAAAGATTACTTCCAGAATTGCAAGCAGATTACTAAAGAGTGGGTAAATTGGACAGCAGAATTTGGATTTATTTACTACACCTTTGACCCATTCTGATCACTACTTAGCAGACTCCCCCTAAATTTCCTCCCTTTCCTTCCAGAAGGCCCAAATGACTCGGTGATATCCTAATCCTTGTGATCATCTTTATGGATTATTATAACCCTTGGTATCCATGGGTTTTGGTTTCAGGACCTCCCATGGATATCAAAATCCATGGATGCTTACGTTCCATTAAATAGAATAGCATAGTAAAAGATCTTTTATGTAAAATGGCAAAATGAAGGTTTGCTTTTTGAAACGTATATTTTTTAAAAATATTTAAAATCCATGGACACAGAGGGCCAACTGTATATATATTTTCTCAAGTGTACTGGTTGAATCCACAGATACGAAGGGCCAACTGTATGTGTATTTTCTCAAATGTACTGGAAATTAGGGAATACAACTCCTGGGTGTGCATAACAGATTGAGGGAGAAAAAGCGATTTGGTTTGTTTAGCATATACTGTACTGTGTTTTCTGTATTTGCTGACTCCTCCACTGTATTCTTTCTTGCATGGATTGCCAGGATGATTGTGGAACTGCATCGTAAAGTATCCAGCCTCATTGAATTCCTGAAACAGAAATGGGCTCTTCATGAAGTGCGCATTGTATCCTCCTCCTTGTTGTCTCCCTTCTTTGATTTTTGTTGTTTGAGGACAATTGTATGTGCTTATAAAAAGTTGCATATCAAAAATTTCAAAGCAAGAAACAATAGATTAAGCAAAAATTTTATAATAAAAATATATAAATAAATCTGACTCATGCTTCTCAGTTGGAAAATGTAACACATAACTAGCATTGTAATTAGTTCTTGAAGCTATTAATATTTGTTAAGCTCTTCTACCCCCTGTATCCTTAGTTTAGAGCTAGAAATGTGGCAGTTAAAATGCCACTTATTTTTGCATGAGCTTAACTTTATAAATAATTTTCTGTGTGTGTGTAGCAGGGGAAATAAATTATGGAGATGTTTCTTTTCCTTTTTTAATGTTTCTTCATTCCTTAATACCCTGTACATAGCGTAAAACACTTGCAGAAAGGCAGCTACAAGACTCCAGGAATTGCGAAGCAAATGACAGCTATTCAGAAGAGAAGGTGATGCTCCATCTCTTCCCAGGCGAGAATTGCACACTTACACCCCTCCCTGGAGTTGCCAGGGTTGTACACTCCAAAGCTTTCTGTACTGTTCACTGGCAGGAATCTGGCAGATGTAAGCAGAATGCAAAGGACTCTCATTTGCTGCCACCTGCCCAGATTCTAGGCATACAGAGTGGTCAGGGGACAGCCAGAGGGCATGTGAAATACCCACGGGGAGCAGAAGCCAAGGGTGGGTCCAGAGTGGAGAGCACTACAGAAGCAAGTAGAAACACTCAGTCTACATTGGATGCTACTCTGAGTGCTGAAGACTGCTCCCCGGAGGCTGGGCTTCTAGAAAAAGCATCCCCAAGTCTCAGTATTACAAACTGTTTTGATAAGTCACCTTCTGGACTTCAGGACCCAGGCAGAAGTCTTGAGAAGTCAGTTACCCCAAGCCATTGTGTCGAAGGCAAGGGGATGCCAATTGGTGCTTTGGCAAGTAGTTTGTCCTCTGACAACACAAACTGTGGTTGTGGCAGTCTTCCCCCTGATATAGAAGAGCTGTCTCTTCTTGATCCATTTCCCCGGTACATGAAATCTTGTCAGGACCTTATTGTCCCGGAGAAGTGTCTTTGCACAGACACAATGAATGGGAAAGAAGTTGCCTTGCCAAGGAGCAATCCTGGAAAGCTTTTGTCTGGTATTTCAGAGGCTGGCAGCTGTAGTCCCACACAACTGGCAAGAGGCAGGATGGCATCACCTAGCGGGCTGTCTGTGTCTGAAACTCAGGCCTTGCACTGCTGTGTACCACAAGCAGAGACGTGTGCTAAAGAGCTACCTGATTCAGTAACAGAGGACTCACAGGAGAAGCTCAATCCCCCACTGCCATTGCCACTGCCACCATCTCAGGAACAGCTGGTCACAAAGCCTCTCAAAGATGACCCTAGCCGCCTTGCACAGCAGGTGAGAGAAGAGGGATGGAGCCTGCGGACCTCTGAGAGCCTTACCTTGGCTGAAGTCTACCTCATGATGGGCAAGCCAAACAAGTTACAGCTGGAGTACGATTGGTTGGCCATCCTTGGGCCAGAAACCCAGGAGTCCAGGGAACAGATGTCCAAGCCAACGTCTGTTCCTCCTCCAGCCACTTGTCAAAAACAAAAGCTCCTCAGTTGCCTCTTAAAACTCATTTCCACTGAAGTTAACCCCAAACCAGTAAGTATAAATTGAGCTTGTGCTCAGAAACAGCGTCTTGAAGCCATGTCTGCCTCTATTTTTCTGCTTGGAATGAAGGACAAGAGAGGGTTTCCTCTCTCCCTACTGATCCTTTCCAATTGTTCCATCTATATGTTGTATCTTTCTCTCTCCTTCCTTCCTTTCTTCCTCTCTCCCCCCTTCCTCCCCCTCTAAAGTTTCATTTCCTGGCTTGGCTTCAGGGGTGGTTCGGAGGTGGAGGCTGGAGCCCCATCAGACGGAGGGAGCTGGAGCCAGGACTTGCGTCTGGAATCCCCATGATCAGGCCCAACACCCAGGAAGGAACCTCCAGGCTCTGAGACTCGAGCACTGGCACCAGTTCCCTCTGGCCAGTGGGGTTCCAGCATCTGCCTCTAGCCCCCCCGCCGAAGCTGATGCTGGGGTAAAACCCTCAGAGGAAGAGAGACGGGGCAGAGAGGGAGGGAGAAAGGAAGGAAGGAGAGAGAGAAAGAGAGAGAGAGAGGGAACCGAAGGAAGGAAAAGGGAGGAAGTGAGGACTTCAGTCCAGTTGTTCCCAATGGTGGCGCATCTGTGTGCATGTGCTGCTATTGGGGACAACGCAGACTTGCCGTCTACGGATGCTCAAATCCGCAGATACCAAGGTCCCACTGTATGTTGTAAGCTGTACATCAGTCTGGTAAAGTTAGTCCCATATTACAGATGAGCTGGATTGGAGAGAGTTTTAGTGGCCTTAGGGTGCATATGGGTTTTTGGCTTATATAGCTTAGTCCCTTAGCTAAAGTGCTACACCAGCCTTTGTAGCCAGCGGACATCCCCTATTCCAAGTGTCTAGAGCAGTGGTTCTCAACCTTCCTAATGCCGTGACCTTTTAATACAGTTCCTCATGTTTGTGGTGACCCCCCGACCATAATATTATTAATATTATATATTATAATATGTGATCTCTGGTGGTCTTAGGCGATCTCTGTGAGCTAAAGGGGTCGCGACGCACAGGTTGAGAACAGCTAGTCTAGAGTCAAAGAACTTTTTTTCCCTCCCAGGACTTGGGAAGGCTTGGTGCAGCTGGAAACGTATCTTCCCCAACCAATATCAATGGAATATAGGCTTGTTTTAATATCTGAATGCTTCACAAGTGCCTTTCAATAACCATGTAGCCACACTGGAATGCTGAATCCTAACGCATTTTACTATGTGTCCTCCCTCTTTACCTACAATTAAAGAACATTGTACCCTAAACCAACCATGAAGTTTTAATACACAAAGCAGAACATTCCACAAGCATTTCTTCTACTAATATATGTAGTGAATTTTATATATTGTTAGATTAATTAAGGGTTGTAGTGAGTATACATTTATTTGTCAACAAAATATTGCAGATTATCACAATTTTGTATTTTGTTCATGGTTTTTGACTCATCTCTGGCCATCATTTCTGATTCTAACATTCCAACTACTAGAACACACTGGCTCTCTTACAGTTTATAGCACACATGTATTATGTTTTCCAATTTCGTAGTAGTAGTAGTAGTAATTTTATTATGTTGAAAACCTTTTGAGTGAACACGGGGGAAAGAAGGTGATAAGACAAAACTTGTATAGATACATTTTCCACTGTTTGCCTCCATATCTAGGAAACCCTGTGCTGTTTTGTTTTTTTTAATATGTGGAAACTGAGTCTGCATCTACACCGCAAAACTAATGCAGTTAGATTCTGCTTTAACTGCCATAGCTCAATGCTATGAAATTCTGGGATTTGTAGTTTTGTGAGATATTTAGCCTTCTCTGCCCAAGAGCTCTGATACCAGAGCAAACTATAAATCCCCCTGATTCTATGGCACTGAACCATGGCAATGAAAGCAATGTCAAACTGCATTAATTCTGCAGCTGTGGCATTTAACCATTTCCTCTTCAGACCCCTGAAATGAACTCTGTTGCAACATCCCCTATCAAGCCCACTCAAGAAGAGCATGCTTTGACCCCTCCTGGGAAGGTGATAGCCGTCAGTACGAGGAGTCCAGGCTGTGCGCGCAATCAGCTTGCCCTTCACAAGAAGACCTTTTCCCCCAATGCTACTTCCAGCTGCTCAGGTGAGTGCATCGCCGAGATAGCTAGCTATTTTATTTATTTGGTTTATACTCTGCCTGTTCCTTGTAAGATCTCAACTTGTCTCAAAGTATAGTGAAAAAAATACACTACAGAAGACAAGAGGATAATTTCAAATACATAGTGTAAATTTGGCATCGTTTGTGTAAGAGCAGTAGCTTCACCATTTCTGTCATCAGTAAAGTAAGTCCATATTGATATACCTCAGACTTTTGTATAGTTACAGTGGGCCCTTCCCTTATGTAGGAGATAAGGGATAATTCTGCATATACTTGCTCCCCATTGCAGACAATGGGGGGGGGGTTGTTTGTGGCACAGCACACATGCCACAGATGCACATGCCATTTGTTTAATGGACAACTGGCTTCAACTTAAGCTTGAAGCTGTGTATGGTGCGCCCACGTACGGTGTGAGATGGGAATGAAAGAGCTAGAGATAGAAAATGACTGATTTTGTTCACCGGTGTATGTGGTACTAACCAGACATTATTATGTGCATGGCCTTCAATATATATCATGGGCCCTTGGTGTCCCCTTGCGTTTAGTGTCCGGACCCACCCACGCCCATTATCAACATTCATGGCTGCTCAAGTCCCATTACGTAAAACAGAGTAATAAAATGGTGCCCCTTCCATGAAATAGAAAAATCAAGGTTTGTTTTTTGGACCTTTTTTGTTAATATTGTCAAGCTGTGACTGGTTGAATCCTTGGATGAAGAATCTGTGGACACAGAGGACCGAGTATACGTTGTGTTGCTCATAGTCTCATTTCAGTCAGTGGCCAAGTCATGTGATAATTCTGAATGATAATTGTCTCAGGACAATTTGTGATCAGGCTGGTTGATTGTGGATTACTGTGTCTCACCTTTTCTTTAAAGAATACATGAATTTACAGACAACTTCCTTTGCCTGCTCAGTTTAAATCAGTTCTGACTGTAACTGTCATTACATGAGTGTTTATGGTTTGTTTGTTTTCAGTTTTGTACCGTTCTAAATAACTCTCATGACATGAGTGTTCTTTGTTCTTTTTTATTTTGTTTGCTTTTATATCCCTTGTTTTGTTTTTTGTGGCCTACCAGGATTGAGAAATTCCTCTAGACCACTTTTGGTAGCTGATCCTTCAAGTTCTGGAAGTGCTGATACAGACAGAAGCCTCTTTGCTGTTCCGACCACTCTCCCACCCAACAGTAGGCATGGGAAGCTTTTCTTACAGAGCAAAGAAGCTGAACTATCTTTCCGACAGCGCTTGGACACAATCAGTGTAAGTTTATTCTGGTGGGCGTTTGAACTGTAAAGTGTGTAGCTGTTCCTGACAAGCTAGTAAACATCCAGACTGGAAAAACATTGAGGCTACCCTTCAGAAAATTTCCCTCCTGGAAAATTATGTAAGATTTTATTTCATATCAGAATCCACATCAGACTGGGATTTTCCCAAGCTTCTAGTTCACATGTTTAACACCATGGAGCTAGACCAAACACAGTGTTGCAGTGTTTCTGTCTCTCTTGTATTTTTGTGGCTATTTCTTCATCACTGACCGTGGCACCTCAAGTACTTTTAAAACTGTACAGAGTGTTCTGCCGAAATACCAGAGTTAATTGGCTGCATACTGTGCCTTTTCTGCTTGGCATAGGCAGTTGTGTAATACATAAACTCTACTGCATGAGCAAAGTCTAAATGAGGCTTTTTGGCCAGGTGATAAACACTTTCATCTGGTGGATCATTGGCTTCTTATTACCTGTCCCACCTCAATTCTTTTCGGTTCCAACCCCATTGACTTATTGAGACCTCACGTAGTCTACATGGCTAAGAAGCATCAGGTAGAAGCAGGCCAGCATCACCAGTGCCAAAGACTGTCTTGGCACTCCTGTTGGCGAAGACATAATAAAGGCAAATTGTTGGTACCATCTCCTCATACAAAGAAATCAAATGAATGTGGTCCTTTGATAGCAAGAGCCAATTGTTGGTACCATCATACTGAGGGAAGAAATGCAGTTGGTCCGTTCATACCAAGGGCCAGTCTGCAGGATTGTCATTCTAAGTTGCATCCTTCCTCTGATGCATAACTGATTACTTTGCTACGCTGGGTCTGAAGGAAGTATATTTTCACATCACCATGTGGCCATCTCACAGGAGTCGCCTTTGCTCCTTGGTGAGAAGATACACACATTACGTTTGTGTTCTGTCCTTCATTGTATGCACTTCCCCATGTGTTTGTTCATCAGGTGCATTACCGTGTTGGTTGCATGGCTTTGCTGACTTGAATGATTTTATTCCATGGATAGACAGCTGGTTGCTTGTGCCTATCACATGCAAAAACTGTGCCCAATCAATTATTGTACTCAGCAATTCCAAAGTTTTCTGGGGTTAAGCATGAATCATGAAGAATCCTGTCTCTTTCTTTCTCAGTCATAATGTTCATTGGGACTATACCAGATTCTTCATGATTCTTGTATTCAGTCCATTTTTCCTACTGGCAGGCATGTACTATGCTCTTCAAAGTCTGTCTGTTAGGGATATTCCCTTGGCACTGGGTTTTACAGCTTTTATCAAGTTATTGACACCATTTTCTAGGCTTCAGAAAGAGCCCCTTTAGGCCTCCTTTCCTGTCTTGCTTTAATCTTCTGGCGGCTTCTTATCGTAAAGGACTCCCAATGCCTCTTGTCAGGGTTGCCATTTTCACTTCTTCAACACAGAACAGTAATCACAGAAAAGAGAAACAAGTGCATGAGTGCAGCATCCCTGTGCCACTCTAAAACTACTGGAAGCTTCTTTCAGGTGGCTGGAAAAGTAATATGACTCATACCAGATGAACAGAATATGTGTTGCAAGCTGCCTTTGTTTGTTTGTTTTGTTAGATGCAGTCCGATTTCTTCTTACCAAAACCAAGGAAATTACGTAGCAGACATCTTCGGAAGCCTCTGGTAGTACAGGTAAGAGAAAACAGCTAATCAAAATATATTTTGGTTAAGCAACTATTTCCTTCCAGCTTTTTCCCCTTCTCATCTCCATGGGCAGATTTACTTTTTCTACTTTAATGTAGATTTTCCTACATTATGGGATTGTCTGTTTTGCATTGTGCAAGCTTTTATTAGGGACTGGCCATCCTTATTTTGCAGCAAAATGTCATCAGTATCAATTACTTTCTCATCAGCTAGGGTGGGCAGAGATAATGTGAATTTCAAGGTGATTTGCCTAGAAACATCTCCGATTGACCCTCTGCTAGGTAATAGCTATCTCTAATGGGATCCTGTGCACACTTGTCAGGCAATTAGTCAGAGATGCAGTTCTTGGTAAAGGCAGACAGATCAGTCATTTTGAGGTAAGAGTTTCCTGCAAAAGTGCCAGTAAGTCAGGAATGGACGAATGCTAGAGATGAGAGGGGCTTATTGATCCCCAGGAGACCTTGGAGGGCCACATCCCTACAACAAAAACATTTTGTCACAAAATGCTCTATACCAGGTGGGGTCATTTTTGTAATGCTTTTTTTTTCTGCCTTGGCCTTTTGAAGCCCAGTGGCGTCCCAGCCCAGGGTGTCACCCAGTGCAGGGGACAGGGCTTCGAGGATGGGGTTTCAGGCGGTGGAGCCAAAAGGATGTGCCTTCACTTTCCTGCCCCATGCTGCTTTACTCAGTCAAATGTCACTCCTCTCCTGGAGTGTTACCCAGTGCAGTCTGCACCCCCTGCACCCAATGACACCACTTCAAAGGAGGCCTTTTTTATAACGGGAAGTAACCCCAAAGTCATTTCCTGTTTGTTTGTTTTTAAAAGGGCTTCTCCCAAATTTAAAATGCCCCAAGGGAGCCCACATACATTGTGAAAGTGCCCCCCATGGCCCCTTGAAAAGTGTTTGGGGACAAAAACATTGACCCCTGGAAGGCCACAACAATGGCCTTGGAGGCTGCAAGCAGACTGTGAGCTGCACTTTCTCCGTCTGTGTCTTAAGCGTGCTCTGCTTCTATTTCACTGATACCATAAAGGCAGGTAAGAACATCACCTACACCAAGGGCAGGCAACATGCAGCAACAAAGCCACATGTCTTAACCTAATTTAAAAATATCTCTGTGCTCAGTTGGTTGAGACATGATGCAAGAATGATGTGACTTTCCCTTGATACACAGCTAGTGGGAAGTATGGGGGCAAGGGAAAGAAACAGGTTGTTCCCTCCAGTTTTGGCTATGGCCTCATCTCACATGAAGCACCCAATGAAGTATCACTGAGGGCATGCATTCCTCAACAGGAAAAAAAAGTCTCCACTATGATATAATGAATGTGATGAAAATATATGCATGGCAGGGGGTTGGACTGGATGGCCTTGTGGTCTCTTCCAACTCTGTGATTCTATGATTCTATGAGTAGTAAGTCAGAAGTATTGGAAATGCGCGGTAAAAAGAGTTTATTGTTTACTTAAGAACTCTTTTTAAATGCTACGTTGACTTCTTTTTCAGAGAACATTGCTTCCTAGGCCTTCGGGAAATACCTCTCAGCATGTGTGTTCTTTCTCCATCTTATCCAACTCTTCTGTAACAGGTAAGGCTCAAGTATGTCCATATTTGGAAGCAGAATTAAACACACCGTTAAAATATGGGGCATATTTAAAATATGGAGTTAATTGCTACAAGACATGGTGATGAAACTTGGACAGGTTTAAAAAGAGATTAGATTAATTAATAAAGTTTGAGCCATTATAGGAGGTGGTGTGCTTCTGTAAGTTTCTGGAGAACACAAGGTGGAGGATGTACTAAGAGGAGTGTAACTGCTAGCATACTGTACTTTTTAAAAATGTTTCCACTTTTAACAATTTTTTAATGATGTTTTATTTCTCCATATTTAGGTAGAGGATCTTTCCGGCCAATCCAATCTTCTCTTTCAAAAGCTGCTGTGTCCCGTCCCATTGTTCCCAAGATTTTTCCAGCTCAAGCCACCAACCATCTATCTAGTAGGTCTCTTGTCACACAGCAGAAATCAGGAGAGCATGTGTAGTGGACATTTTACAATATTACATTAGCTGTGGAAAAGGTAGAAAATAACTGTTTTTCATGTGCTTTGTCTTGCACCCTTTGGATAAAAGCATTTAAAACAGTAAATAATACTACTCTCACATGAAGTTGCCTGAAATTTGAGATCCCCAAAAGAGGTCCTGTTGCATGTCACAGCACCTTGTCAAGTTAAGTTACTATGTATACGTAACAGAGATTTCTGTGTAGCATCACTCCAACTGTGGAACTCCCTACACCAGGATGTTATGGCAGCCCCATCTCTTTTGTGCTTCCAGCAGGCAGCTATAACTGCTGTTTTCCTGCAGTGTGGGGAGGTAATCCTTATGCTGGGTCTTGCTCCTTCCATGCATCTTTGAGGCAAGGCTTTTAAAAGAGTATTTTAATGTGTTTTGAAATGTTTTATCTTCATACTGTTTTAATTGTCTTTATTTGTTAATCATATCTGGAGCCCTTGTGGGCTGGGAGACAATGCAGAAATATCTGACGTAAACAGATAAAATACATAACATTTAAGAGCAAACTAAAAGCTCCCTTTTAAAAAATAGTCCTGCAACCACAGACAATTAAAACACAGTTAAAAGCAGCTGCTGCAGCCACTCCTAATGTTATGGACTAAAGGGAAATCAAATAACCTTTTTAGCTGCTAGCTAGAAACACAGAAAGGATGGAACCAGCCTGACCTTCCTTGAAAAAGAATACCACAGGCAGGGTGCTGTGACAGAGAAAGCCCTTTCATGCATACCCACTTCATCGGATAGTGATATATACAATAGGACCTTCTCTGAAAATGTTACATTTTAGGCAGGCTCTTAAATGGAATAAGTGGTATTTTGGATACCCTGAGCTAAAGCTCTGTAGATCAACATCAGAACCCTGATGGTAGCAAATTGGTAGCAAATTGGAACCCACTGCAGTATCTCTAAGATTGGTGTTATTCAGTCCTTAAAACAGATACTTGACAACAGTCTGGCAATCATGTTTTGCACTAGTGGTAGCTTCTGGACACTTTTCAAGGGCAGACTCATGTAGAGCACATTACAGCAGTCCAATCAAGAGGTAATTGAGACATGAATGACTCTGGTAAGATCTCCCCTCCCTAGAAAGGGGTGCTGCTAGAATTCTGGTCAAAGCTAGGCAGAGACAGTCCTGGCCACTGCAGTTTCTTGACATTTCAGGGCAGTGGTGGGTCCAGGAATATCCCTCAGCCAGGTTCCTGATCTTTTTGAGAGAGTGAAACCCTGTAAGGAACACCTTATGGAGGTGGAGATGTTTAGTCTGGAGAAGAGAATGTTAAGAGATGATATGATAGCCTTGTTTAAATACTTGAAGGGATGCCATATTGAGGAGGGAGCAAGCTTGTTTTCTGCTGCTCCAGAGACTAGAACACATAACAATAAATGCAAACTGCAGGAGAAGAAATTCCAGCTCAACAGTAAGGGCTGTTAGACAGTGGAGCAAACTTCCTTGGAGTGTAGTGGAGTCTCCCTCTTTGGAGGTATTTAACAGTGGCTGGATGGCAATCTGTCGGGTATGCTTTGATTTCAGAGTTCCTTCATGGCAAGGGGTTGGACTGGATGGTCCTTGTAATCTCTTCCAACTCTATGATTCTGTAGACTGAGCCTCAGTTTATTCACCCACATCCACCCATTCCTTGACTCCAGACAATGACCTTCACCAGTCTCCATGGTACTAAATACTAAAAGAGAGAGAGAGAGAGAGAGAGAGAGAGAGAGAGAGAGAGAGAGATGAGTTTACTCAGCATACTCTTGACACCCAAATGCAAAACTCTGGATGACCTCTCCCAGCAGCTTCATGTAGATGCTGGAAGACATAGGGGATAGTGTTTGGCTTTGTGGAACTCCGCAGGCTTGTGATCAAAAGTCTGAACAGCAATCTCCCAGCACCATCTTCTGGGAATGTTCAGCCAGAAAAAACTGGAACCATTGCAGAACAGTTCCAGGATATTGAAATGGTATTGAAAGCCACCAAGAGGTCCAGCAGAACCAACACACTCCCTATGCCCAGTTCACAGCATAGGCCATTCACTAAGGCAACCACGGATATTTCAGGCCAATAAACAAGCCTAAATCTAGATTGGAATGGGTCCAGGTGATCCTAGAGTCTGGAGTTTTGTTGTTGCTGCTCACTCGTAAGACCTTACTTTTAAAAAAGTATAAATCAGAAATTAGCCAATCATTATTCAGGTTACTGGGGTCCTGTGAAAGTCTCTTCAGCAGCAGTTTTAGAGTTGTGTCTTTTAGAGGGTTTGGAAAATAGTTCTCAATTAAAGAAGCATTTACCACCCCTACCACCCAATTGGCCAGCCCTCTTCTGGAAACTGTAATCAGCCAGGATGGGCAAAGGTTTTATGTTTCAGCTTAAGGAATTTTGAACAAGGAATTTAGATCACAAGAATTAGATAAATACAAAGTGATGTTAAAATCAAGAAAAGCAACCCTCCAGATGTGTTAGACTGCAACTCCATAAGTATCAGATAACATGGTCAAGAATTATGAGAATTATCGTCCAAAGTGTCTGAAGGACACCAAATTGCCTATCCCTACCTAAAGCAGAAATCATCACAGTGGAAACCAAAGTTCTGAATATTATGGTGGGAGTAAGAAGTTGGAAAAATCTTAACTGTTGAAGAGAGATGCTGAATAAATAATTATTAAAGAGCAATTAAAATTAACTTTGTACTGTACAGGAGCAAAAGCTTTACTGTAGGATTAGATATGATGTAAGGCCTACATTTTGGATTTCTGAACTGATAAAATAAGGCCATCCTCTTAAACCTTTCCATTCTCTGTTCAAAGGTGCTATTGATCTGGCAGCAAAAAGTGCTGGTATTATCCCTGGCAGTCCTTTGCCTGTTCTTGGAACTGAAGGCTTGTCGGGTGGTTCGCCACTGTCTCCAGGTGCAGTGACTGCAGTGGTTGCAGGACCAGATTCAGCAGTGGCACATCAAAATGGAAGTCCCATCACTAATATAGCGGTCAGTTTGCTTGCCTGATTTCTTGTTTAAGTTCCATTTTTCTTGAATAATAACTTAATGGCTATAACTAGATAGTGCCCAAGGGTGCTTAACAGCAAGAGTGATTAACTTACTCCTTACTCCTTAGTCATTGGTGCCTCTTCTTTCCTTAAACAACATTACTCTTTAATTTCATACCGTCATCTGTCCTTCTCTGAGATACCTGTTCCAGTTCTATGGTCTACCTCTGTTTTTCCATTTAGCTTTGAATCTCTGCCACTCCTGAGCCCACTCTGATTCTCAAATCTCCAGCTCTTCTTTATCTGACCTACTGTTTGCTGACCTACTGTTTTCAGTCTCTCCATAAGACAGATGCATGGACTTAGCCTCTGACCTTTATTAGACACTATTACTTAGACACGAGGGCCAGGGCTAATGATGTTCTTGGCTGTGCTGTTTTTAAGTAACCTGCCCTACCTCCAAGGGCAGTTTTTTTAGTCACCCATTTCTGTGAGGCACAGAGACTGTGAAGGAAAAAAAGAGGTTGCTTACCTATAATTGTGGGTTCTTTGGCCTCACACAAACCACCCTTCCTCCTCTCTGGTTCAAGTCCCTGTTATATTTTCTTGGTGGATATTGAAACTGAGGAGAGAATAGCTGTGGAAGACTAGGACATGCAAGGTAGCAGGAACTGGGCAGGACTTCCTTACACAGCTACTCAACGCTAGAACTTTCTGATTATGGCTTCTGCACAGGTACAAAAACCATTTGTGTATGGGCACACATGACCGCTCAAAGAACTACAGTTACAGTTAAACAACATTTTATTTTAGTATACATTGGATTTTGGCATTAGATTAACACATTCTTAATGCACATGCATTACTACTGTATAGGAATTCAGGTGATGCCATGCAGTTAGAATATCCACACCACTGTGGCTAAACACACAAATTAGAGAATAGGGCTAGCTCTTCGGTTTGACCTCAGAGATAGGACCAAAAACCTATTCACACCTGTATTAAAATGAAGAAGTGGGTAGGCAGCACTGTGGTCCCACTCTGGCTTTTTTCTGTCCTTCTCATCCACTCCTTTTCAAACTCACAATTCTGTGTATGCTCACTAATATACAACTGAATGAGCAGAGATGAACCTGAAGCATAAAGTGATTCCTTTTTCCCATCTGTTATTACCAATCGAGTTAACGTGCATACATGGCTAAAGATTCATGGGTATTAGAAAAAGAAAATGAGAAAGCCAATGTCTACTGAAGCTGGGAAAAATTCAGACCTCTTGGGATTGACTTTTAAAGGCCACAAGTTGAGGGCCATAGTCCTTGAATCAGAATGGTTGAATTTAGATTTAGAGCAGGCCTGCACAACTTGGAAGTAGGCAAGGGCCAAAATTAAAATGGCCAAACTTCTTCGGGCCACAGATAAGTTTTAATTAATTATTATAGGGCCTACCTGCCTTTGCAGGTGCAAAAAGGACTATCCCCACCTCCCTGTCCAGCGCCAAGTGGGCTAGGAGAGAGGGAAAGTGCCAGGGCAAAACTTCCTCCCTGCTTGGCGAGCCTTTACTCGCAAGTAAAGCCTTGCCAGGCAGTGAGGAAAGGGTCCCCTGGGGCTCTCCCTCTTTGCAAGATGTGGTCCCCTGGGCTTCTCCAAGGCCTGCCTGCTGCCTGGCTGCCCCTCAGAAAAAGCGGGAAAGACAGCGATGGTGGCCTTACCACCACCCCCAGCCGCAGCCCATTAAAGCCTTACCAGGCCCACCAAAAGCTCTCGCTGTCTTTCTGTCTGCCCTCTCCCCCTGCTCTCTCTCTCTCTCTGTCCATTGCTCCCAACTCTGGAAGCTGGAGCATGGAGCCCCTTCCTTCTCTTCCTGGTTCTTTCCCATGGGCTATTAGAAATCCTTTGGGGGACCGCTGGTGGCCCATGGGCCATATGTTGTGCAGGCCTAAAAAGAACCATGGTTGATGAGACCAAAGCTTATGTAGTCCAGCATTTTGTTAACACAGTGGCCATGAAGTTTTTGGACACATTAGATGGGTTGAGCACATCAAATATATCCATCCTTGGTAATAGTGAAGTAGACATGTTACAGTCCTGCCTTTCAAAGCTTTCATTCTCTTTCTTTTGAAGATCTGACTCAGTCATCTCAATTTCACTTTTCCAGGGTTCAAGCAGTGAATGCCGTGTGCCATTCCTTGGTCTATCCCCACAGCCTGAGCAGGAGGCTATTCCTGATGGCTTTCAGGTAAAGTGTGATCTTTTCACTGCAAAGTCGCAGGTTTTAATAAATGGCAATGCAATGAGGTTGATTGAAATACAAAAGGGGACCAGATATAGGTGCCTGCTCTCACGTTTACTGTTTATTTTGGCACTGGAGAGCCTATTGAGCAATATTTGACAAGATGATAGATTCTATGGGGTGAGGATAAAAAAGGACAGTATAAACTGAGAGTTTATGAAGATAAGCTTGTGATAATGACACAAAACACATTGCATTCAATGAAGGCTGTTCGGGAAAAAGTTAAGGTGTTTAGGACATGCTCCAGATTTAAAGTGAATTGTGACAAAACAAAATTGCTGTATAAAAAGATGACTCCAGAAGACCACAATGAACTTACTCTTTTTCAAATTCTGATGTAGGAAAAGGAGGGATCAAATATTTAAATATTTACAATCACGAAGATTCAACCTAAAACCATGGATTATTAAAGTGCTCTGTTTAAAGACGATTTCAGTTAGTCTCTATTGGTCTTCTTTAATATCCTTACTGGATCATTTATCTTTATTAGGGTCAACAACTCCATTCCAATTGCTCATGCAAATCAGATTTTGTAAATCTAATTCAGACCTCTTAACAGATTTTCATAAAACACTGAGTGACCATAAATACCCATTTATCTTGGGTATTATCTTGTTATTCAAGTTGATCTTGTTGTAAAGTTTGATTTATATAAAGGATTATTCCATTTCTTTTCATCCTGGTTGCAGACACAGACTCTAGACCCATACAGTGGACTCTTCCCATCTGTTGGGGTTCAGTTGAGGGGCCCCTGCAGATTGGGAAAACAAAGATGCACATGCTGTTGTTGAATAATATGGGTCGTGACAACTCACAGGCACACATATCCATAGATTACTAGCTCACTGTTTCAGCGAGCCTTTTTTGAAAGATTGGAAAACATTTATGGACTTTTTGAGCTATAAGAATCAAATGATGTAATCTATGGCTATTTTTAGGATTATTAAATTGGATCTGTAATGATAGAATAATATTTTTCTCTTTCTAATTTTTCTTTTCATTACGGTCAGGATTGGGGGATCAGAGCCCTACTATGTATTAAATCTATGTCTTTTTTCTTTTTCCTCTTTTCCTCTTTCTTCTTTCCTTTCTTTTTTTAATTATAAATTACATAAATTACATTATTTATTACGTATTATTATTACATTATTTGTATTATTATTAAAATTGTTGTTAAAATAATTATTAATTTTTTAAAAATATTATTATTTGCCCTGAGCTTATGAAAACAGATAGGGAGACAAGTAAATGACCAGTAAAATAAATTAAGGAAATCAAGGAAAGGGTGGACCAAGCATAACAGTAGGCTTCTGGTTTTGACTAACCCTGAACAAAACATCTTATATGATGCTATACACTATTATGGTCTTTATTCCAGTTGTACGTTTTTTCCCCCATCCATTAGTACCTGTTTCCCATCTGTAAAATAGAGAGATGGTACAAAATGTGCTTATGTGAGACTGAGAAGAGAAAAAGGAATGGGTGGCAATTTATCATGGCCATAGATAAGTGATAGGTGAAGTACTTTGCATGCAAATATCTTGAGCTACTAATATACTGAGATGATGGACCCAGTCCCAGTGCTCTGATTAGGTATAAGGAAGCTCCTGTATCTAGATATAAAAATGGGGATGCTAGCTCTTAGCTTTAGAGGCTTCTGAGACTTTGACCGAAAATGCACAATGAATAATTTACTATTATTATTCTTGCTACCACAGGGAACTCCAGGTCTTTCTGTTCCTGAACTGTCCAAAATCCCTGTCCCAAATGGCCTCTCCACCCCTTCTCTTCCTTCTGAGGGTTCCAGTGCCTGTCTTTCTCCTCCCAATGTGTCTGCACTACTGGATATCTCACTTCCTGGACCACCTGAAGATGTTTTATCCCAGGGAGAGCCTGTTACTCAGATCAGTGACTCTATCATTGAAATAGCTATCAGCTCTGGTCAGTATGGTAAGAGATTAAGCTGGGCAGATATGTATTGTTAACTATCCCAAGTATTGTCACGGCTCTGGTTGGGCTAATGTGCCTGTAGGAATTTCAGTGAAGGGAATGTTCCTTTAAAATGATGGTAAAGAACCTTTGGCCCTCCAAACACTAATGAACGACTGCTTCCATCATGCCTCACTACTGGCCAGGCTGGCTGAGGCATATAGGAATAAGTATTTGTTTAAACCTTAAGTATTTGAAAGGGTGTCACAGTGAGGATGGAGCAAGCTTGTTTTCTGCTGCTCCAAAGACTAGAACACAGAGCAATGGATGCAAGCTACAGGAAAAGAGATTCCACTTTAACATTAGGAGGAACTTCATGACAGTAAGAGATGTTCGACAGTGGAACACACTCCCTCAGAGAGTGGTGGAGTCTCCTTCTTTTGAGGTCTTTAAACAGAGGCTGGATGGCCATCTGTCAGGTATTCTTTGATTGAGAATTCCTGTATGGCAGCGGTTGGACTGGATGGCCCTTGAGGTCTCTTCCAACTCTGTGATTCTAATCGGAGTGCCTTATCAGGATGGCTATAGAATCTCCAGTGGGAGGATAGAAAGGGTTTGCCTGTTGGGGATCTTTGGGGCTAATTTCTTGTCTTCCTGCCAGTCATTATCAAAAACTGTCTGGAAGAACCTTTTTCTACGTCGAGGAGATTGTGAAATGCGTTTAAATAAGCCACCCACATGCATTTTCACATCATATGGAGAACTTTTCATGTATTTCCATGAAAATACCACCTTTCCTCTCTCAAATGTGTGCATTGGAGGTACATAGAATTACAGTGTCTACAATCATAATTTGAGTGCTCTGTGAACCAGTGCTGATCTGTGAGGCATCATTTACCTGTCTACAGCATGTTTCCAAGAAACTACAGCAACTGTAGCCAGTGAACAATAAGTATGATCCTAGTCCTCTCTGCGTTTTTTAACATTGCCAGTCCACTATGTTAACTACCGAAGAAACACTTAATTACGGGATAATTTATTTAGAAATGCTCCAGTGTAGAGAAACTTAAGACTAGCAGGAAATGTAGAAAATAAAAAGTTGTTCTACTGGCTTGAATATAGAGCCGTTGTAGATGTCATTAAGAGAAGGTGATTTCAATCATTGCTTTGTCTGTGTGCAATATCACATACATGACTGAATCAAGATAGGAAATAAGCAGTTGCTAGCAACTTCTTAAGACTGCAAGCCTTGACAGTCATGAACTTTCAGCTCCTTCATGAACTTTCCTTTTGCAGGTGAAAATGTTCCTCTGTCTCCAGCTAAGCTGAATGGCAGTGACAGCTCAAAAAGTCTTCCATCCCCCTCCTGCAGCCCTCAGCAGAATTGGATTGCCTCTCCCAGCCACGATCCACAGTGGTATCCCAGTGATTCCACGGATTCTTCCCTCAGTAGCTTATTTTGTGAGTGTGACCACATAAAGACTTGTAAGTGGGAATGATTGGTTGATGTTACTGGGTCTGTACTTGTTGTCTCTTGAAATGGGGTTAAAACCTATTAAGACTGTGTCAGGAACAAAAGGGCCCAGCTAATTCCAGATCCTGGTAATGGTCAAACTCATGGGTATGTGTGACACCAGACTTGGGTCAATTGATAGTTAATATGGTAGGCTGAGGGATTAACAAAAGCAGGAATACTGCTTTTTTTAAGAAGTGTTTTTATTAACATACAACAATCAAAAGAAACACAAATAAAAATATTTTTGGAAAAAATAAAATGCATATAATTCATAAAACTAACCCTCCCCCTCTACAAAACTACCACCCAACTGCAAAACACAAAATGCAGACAAACAAGGGAAATAGTAGCTTCCAATTTGCTAGAATATGGTTATACTTTTCACTTAACTTCTCCCTCTAATACTAAAAATAAAGTTTTATCCCTAATTACCTTCCAAAACTAGCCCTGTTACGCTTCCACATGTTAACATAGTAAAAACATCATGATATCAAAACCCATAGTTGTTATTATTACCTTGTTCCTGCTCCATAAAATCAATCAGTAATACCCAATCTTTTAAAAACCCATCTAAATCTTTTTCCATTTACAGTATAAGGTTAGTCAGTTTGTCCATTTCTACCAGATCATATAACTTACATATAATCTTTTATATATCATATAATAATATAGAAAATATAATAACCAATCTTCTTCTGACGAGATTATATCTTCTGCATAAATTAATCTAGGCTGCTGTTCGCATATATTTAATTATTCTTGGTTGTTCTTTTCCTTCTATCAATCCAAGCAAAAAAGTTCAGGTTTCACCTGGATTTTAGAATTCAGTATCTTTTCCATTATATCATGTATCTTAGTCCCAATTCTTTTTGCCACATCACAGATCCTCCACATATGAAAGAAGTCTTTTTCTTTACATTTCCAGCAAATATTTCAAGAACCTTTGTACATTTTAGAAATCTTATCAGGTGTTAAATATCAACAGTTCATCATTTTATAAAAGAAATCTCAATCCAAAAGCAGAGCAGGAATGTTGATGATGCGGTCAAAGCAATAAATCAGTCTAGGTTAGGTTTACAAAAGGAAGAGGCAGCATTGTGCCTCTTTCCAGCTGCTGCCCCAGTACTGTTTCCCATACTTACAGCTTTTAGTACTTAATTGTGAAATTAGTACTGCCATAAAGAAGCAATCTTAAACTGTTGTGGTGACTTTCTTATATTTGGAGCCTAGTTTTGGCTCTGAAACCTTGGGACATGGACTGCCACAAGAAAGAAAACAAAATGGGAATTGGCCAGAAGTCCACTTCTGGTATTGAAAATATGCTATTTTAAAATTGTACTATTTTAAAATTGAAGAGATGAGGGGTGCTCCTTTTGAAAAATATATCACACTCTAGTAAATAAAGAGACAATTTATTTTGTGTAAATTCTGTTCACCCCAAAATCCACATTTAGATACGCTTAGATTTTTCTGAAGGGTAGCACATTGGCACGCATTTACTGATCGTTATGTGGCTTGCCTGAAAATTGTGTTGTTTCTCCCCAACAAAAATTGTGATACCTAGAATATGAGACTCTGTACCTGCTAGTTGAGTGGAACACGTCTTGATCATGTATCAAAACATGGAGAAGTTGCCTCTACAAATGTTCTCGTATACTTTCTTCTATGTTTCTCACAAACCTATTAATTAAAATGAAAATTAATTGTCTTCTTTTAATATTTTGTTTTACAGCAAGCTTCCTTTCCCCAGAGAAGGGGCGAAAAATGCTCCCGACCTCCACTGCTAACACAAGTAATACTACTTTATTGGGACCTAGTCTACTGGATGGAAACTCACGGGACTCCTTCGTGTCTCGGTCCCTAGCAGACGTAGCTGAGGTAAAACCATGTTGAATCCATGTTTGCCATGCAGTGTATCCTTCAGTGTCATGCTATGCTTGCAGTCTGCAGTGGGGAACTGAGGGGTTATAGTCTTACTGTCATTAGTGTAGGAGTGTTGTTTCAGCATAATCAATGAAGTAATGCAATGCCTGCATTTTAGCCCTTGATGGCTAAAGTCCACAAATTCTGGTGCAAAATCCATGTTGCAGTGTCTGTTTTGTTCATAATGGAAGACACTACATTCCTAGCAGTGAAATCATGCTATTTTAAGTGCTAGGAAGATGCAGTATATATAACTGTTCCAGGAAGTGGGGAAGATAGCACCTAGACTGGGCTCTATGGGCTAATGGTTATTCCGGTTCAGAAATCAGAAGGGCTGCCAGACCCAGAAAAACCCAGAGGAGTGGAGACAAGCAACCACTGAAAGGGAAGGTATGTTTACCACACATTAAAGGAATCACGGGCAGAATAGGGAAACTGGTGAAGAGACACAACCTCCAAATGGTTTACAAACCAACCAGGAAAATCCAGAAAATTCTGTGCTCAACGAAGGAAAGGCAAGGCCATCTCATGGCTGCAGGAGTTTACTGCATACCATGCAACTGTGGACAAGTCTATGTAGGGACCACCAAAAGCAGTGTTCAAATACGAATCAAGGAACATGGGAGACACTGCAGACTGGGTCAGCCAGAAAAATCAGCAGTAACAGAACATAGTTTTTTGTGGAGCTTTCAGGCTATGTGGCCATATTCTAGAAGAGTTCCTTTCGGACGTTTCACCAGCATCTGTGGCTGGCATCTTCAGAGATGCTGGTGAAACGTCAGAAAGGAACTCTTCTAGAACATGGCCACATAGCTCGAAAACTCCACAAAAAAACTATGGATGCCAACCATAAAAGCCTTCGACTCCACAGTATCATATTCTCTTACCCTGAGGCCTTGCCATTCAACAACTGAACAATACACAGATCAACATGGAAATCACTCCTCCCAATCCAGGGTCACACAGTATATATATACCCCACTCACTTCCATGACAGCATTCTCTGAAGATGCCAGCCACAGATTCTGGTGAAACATCAGAGCAAACTCTTCAAGAACTAGGCCATATAGCCTGAAAAACCCATAAAAAACTATGGATGCCGGCCATGAAAGCCTTTGACTTCACACTGAAGCATAATTTTTCTCACAGAACATACCCACTTTAAATGCTGTTCTTAATCTAGCTATAACTTTGGTTGAGCTTCTCCAATGCTTCAAACCCATCAAGCAAAAGTGGATGATAGCAGTGGAGACTCAAAAATAATCCATGCTTTCTTCTTCTTCTGGTTTGTAGGTGGTAGATTCCCAGCTGGCTTGCATGATGAATGAAAATAGCATAGATTACATATCTCGTTTCAATGACCTCGCCCAGGAGCTGTCGATACCTGAGCCTTCCCGTCGAGAGATCCTCTTCGATGGAGGAGGGAGTGGTCCTCCCATTGGTGACCTCTCTCAGTGAGCATATTAACCAGCTGGCTGGTGGAAACAATTGAACTGGCCATAACCTGAAAAGGAGTGATGTTACAGCTATGCAGTGATATTTTGTTGTTGTTCTGAGAGAGCATGCTTCGTAAGAAGGATCAGTGTTTGTCTTCACAAGTCTACAGTTCCTGGAATGTGCAATATGCTAGGAACAAAACAACCGGGAGCAGTATTGTGGGAAATAGCACGTAAGCTGGTGGCAAGTAAAGTTTACAGAACACCTGTGGATTTCTGCCCTGGGATGGTCCGGGCAAGAAATCCCACACGCTACATTTTTATACACTTAGCCAAAATCCTTGTGATGATATCTGCAGTTTAAACTGGAAAAGGAGTGTAATGGTATGCTCTTGATTTTTATTCCTTTTAAAAATTAATTTCAATAAACTAGACATTGGCCTCAAGCAGACAGGTTGTTTGGAGCGGCCTCTGGCGGCTCCAGCTGAGAGCAAGCCCTGAGTGGCATGGGACCACGACAACCAGACGCTGCGGTCCCAGGGCCGGCTGTCACCACAGTCTGCAATACACCATCATCAAGAAGCGCTTTTTTGGCTCTCCTTTGCGGCCAGGTTTGAGCCGCCTTAACTGGCCACAGGGCACTTCAACCCAAACAGATGTGCATCATCTGAACACCATGCTCCCGGATCATCCCGAAGGCAGCACTTTTGGCCCATCTGTTTCAGGCCATTGTTGACAAATCAGTCAAATGGATATTACTTCTCTTGTCAAATAGCATTTAATTTTGTTCTGCTTTTACCAGATTTTTTTCACTTTCCTCACATTCACTAACATTCCAGTTTGACATGAAAAGCCCCATAGTTTGTTTTTTTAACATTAAAAAGCAGGAGTAGGATCTGAGGGTCTTAGATGCACACCCCTCTCCTCTCATCTAGGATTCCTCTGACTAAATTAACATGTTTTTTGTTTGTGCTTTTCCAGAAGCCTTTATCGTTTCAAGGATCAGCTTACCTCCAAAGATCTATATTCCATTTTTCTCTTAAGGGCTAGACACTTGTTGAAGGGGCTCTAACTGCATTCCCAATTAAACATTTTAAAGTTGTATTTTCCTCTTTCTCTTTAAGTGCTCACTTCTTCATTTTATTTAACAGTTCAGCTGAGAATGAAATCGATTGGAGCGTTCTTTTCTCTGACAGCGGAGAAGTAATGATTAGATCATGTCTTGCAAATGTAGTGAATTGTGGATAGAATATAATTCGCCTGCTTTTTTCTTGTTGCTCTCTTCGTAAATTTGAAATTTGACTCTCGGCTCATTGAGCTGCTTCATTGGGAACAAAATGACCTTTATTAGGTCTTCATGCATCTGACTGTTAGAAGTCAAGTATGTAAAGGGCAATCAATTAAAACTTATTTTTGCCCTCCTGTTTTCCCACTTCTCTCTCCTTGAATTACAGAAGAATCTCTTAACACTCAATATCTTGCCTGTAAAGCAGACTGGATTCCCGTGTGAGCAGTTCAAATTCTTGAGCACCTGCAAGCAGGACTGAATTAAAATTAGTTCTTTGTTACTGCTTCTGGATAATATCAACACTTGCACGAACTTTGCTTTCGAAACAAGCACTGTTTTCTGATGATTCCCTCATGTGTCTCTTATTCTTTCTTTTAAGTATTTGTTTAGAAATGTGATTTTGGACTCTCGACTCAAAAGCCAAGTGGTTTCACCAGAATGACTGTGTCAGGGGCACAATAACACTGCAAGTTTCTGGTAGCTCCCCTTTTGTAGAATCTGTCTCCTTCTTTAATATTTTTCTAAAGACATCTTACCTTTAGGGGCAATCATACTGTCGCAGAACACCGAGGCTTCTTTTAGGTTTGAATACAAATTATTTTTAAAGTCGTATCCTTTCTTAAATGGCTGAGCCATCTGCTCACCACTGAAATAAGAAGCGATACATAACTGAGATTTCATAGCAAGGCAGCGGGTGGAGAAACCGAATAGGCAGAAGCTAAGAATCATGTACACCTTTATGGAATTGTTTTAGCATGGTCCTCTTTTGTCGTTCCTATTCTTTTCTCACAGAGCGCCGTCCTTTCAAGAATTCTGCCACGATAACAAGAGCCACACGCTGTCTTATTTCAGGCCAAAATCTTTCTTTGCAGTCCTTGATGTTTATCAAAATAATGGTCCAGCAATTCTGATCTCCCCTATAGAGCACTTGTGCGCTTGGGCTTCCTTGTTCTCAAAGAGAATGTGTTCTGTGAGGCATCCTCAGGTGTGTGTGTGTGTGTTTGAATATCTTTTCATAATAGAAGAAAATTAGAAGCTATGCTAGTCGACTGGTGGCTTTGGTTGTGCATTTAATGGCTTAGACGCTTACAGTGCCAAAATATATGTATCCTCCTTATCTCCAGTTTTTTGCACTGAGTACTTTCTGGGTACTTTACTTTCAGACAAGAGTACTTTCTGATCATTGTCTCCAGGAGAACTGTAGTTCTGTCATCCGCATAAGGCCTTTGTTCAACGCTATATTTTGTTCAAACAAAGTAACGCCTCAGGTATTTATTCAAGTGTAATGATAATAGCATGGTTTGTAGTTTTGTTCCTGAATTTTTAAAAAATGAGATCTTCAGTCTTAATGCTATTTCCCATGCGCCTGTCTTTCTAAAAGGGTGGATTTTGTAGTGAGTCTGTAAATCCTTTCATCTTCTGTACGTTGGGAGTACTTGCCAATCTTGCTACTTAATAGGATCTGCCATTCATGTCTCCATTTTTCTAGGTGCTGACAGATTTTCCTTCTTCGGGTGGTAAGATGTTAAGATATTGTAAAAGCTATTTTTAAATCAGTCACGAGGCCAGCAGTCTAATGTCCTTCGTTGCATGAAGAAGAATTGGAGCATCAAGAAAAGCAGGCAAAAGTTAGCAAGATTATTCTTCAACATTAAACACTAAATAGCAGTTTCTGTTTGAATGACATTCTTTTTGTTCATGTAACTTTGACCTTCGTCACGACGTCACCCTAAACACGTACTGCCCCATTTCTTAATATCCAATGTCCACTAAGATGAGGACACCTTCTATTTGTTCATATCTTGCATATTGCATTTAAAGTATATAAACAACGAAGACTGTACTCTTGGAACGTAAAACCAATAATAATGTTGACTTCAATCAGTGTTTTATTGGTAATACTCATCAGTTATACATTAGTAGTATGAATACTTTGGAAATTTACTGGGGTCGAGTGTACCTAATCATTCAAACGTTTGAGAAAAGAAAATTGATTGTAGCGCAGGACTTCACATAACAACGGCGTACTTGGAATTGTACTGTTTCAGCCCCTTCAGACAACTATTGAGCTTGTCACAAAGTCCATTTTGAGCAACTCTGAAGTGACCTGCAGGCGGGTTTGCTTCTAAGCTTGACTCTTCCTGCCTTATTTCACGTTTGCCTGAGGCACTGAGAAAACCTGTTCTGCGTTTAGCCGGTTTCCACTCATGCATTTGTTCCTGAAAAGCTTGGTGCGTCAATGTTTCAATATCACATGGTTCTGAGACAATATGGGACAGTTCAGTTCTTCTATATTACGGTCGTAGACCAACACAACAGTAGGGACATGGATTTCATCTATTTGCACAGGACAGAGAGGACACTGGAGATCAGCTACTTGTGTCCCTAGACAATTTAATAGAAAATTGGTAGGAGGAGTGCAAGCTAGAGAACATATTGACTATCTGTGCTGCATTTTACTGGGCCAACCAATTTGCCTTTTTTTATTACTAGAGATAGAATCCATTGGCAATTTCATTGCACAGTGCCCTTTGGAACGAACTGAAAGTACGTAGGAACAAATTCTCATTGATTTTAGCCCAACTCCATACGAAACACCACGTTTTTACAAAATTTGTTCTAAGATTTATGTGCTCTTTTCCACCCTTTTTTTCCTTTACAGGCAGCATAAGCGATGTCCGCGTATTTGTGTCTGCCAAGATACCTTGTTTGTTGACTTGACATATCCTTTATGGAGTTTTTTGGTATTGCATTGAAGGGGTTGGGATTGGAAACACGAACACATGCGCAGCGATAACCATGTATTTATAAGGAAAATACAGTACTGCGTTTATTTTTTAGTTACCAAGCCCCTTTGGAAAAAGTCTTCTCTTTACTCTGTGTTGATCTGTAAATGTTAAATAAGTGAAAATGTTGGCAAGCACTACAGCACTGAGTTATCCTTCGTTGCCAAAATGTGATAACTGGCTTTAGGGCTTGTGGGTTTGGCAGCGGACTTGGTTGCTGGTATTTTTAAAAATAATAGTTAAGCCATATCATCTGAAGGTTGTTTTTTTTTTTTTGGTCTTGTTTTGAGATGTGAATTTGTTTTATAGATGATAAATATATAGTGTATGTATAAAGCGAGAAGCCTGTCCTTAACTGATGATTATTATTATTTTGTATCATATTGTAAATTATATTATTTATTCTTGACCAATTTTGGGGGGAAAGGTGTTCGGGTTATTTAATATAATATACAAATCTGCTGTTAATGCCTCTGTTTTCAATTTCCAATTCAACTTGTAAAGTTGTTTCTATGATTGTGCATAAATACATACTAATCCTTGGTCTAATTCATGTGTGGCGTTTTGTGTCCTATAAATTAGGAAGAGGAATGGAGAGCGGGGCAATAAAAGCCCACCAAGACCGCCGTGAACCAGATGCCAAAAGTGTCGCTGTGCCTTCCAAGTCAGTGTTCCCGAGGGTACTAGTGTACATATTTTACAGAACTGACTTTAATTTTCTTTATGGATCTCCTTTATGCCCAAATGAGGCAAAAGTGCCAGGCGTATTACCCGTCCCAAGGAGGCATGAGACTGAATAATGTTGCTTTATGCCCGCAGTATTTTCTACAGTAGATTGATATATCTTCTTAAGTGTGGCAACTTCTAAGAACACCTTAGAAATAACACAAACACACTTCCTGCGATTCACCTAAATGACGCCCTTTATATTGGGTAGTTTTCCAATGGGAGAGGACTAGAAGACAGCATTTCTTTGTCAGTTATTCCCTACCGTTCTGTTGTGGAGAAAGGCATCCTTAGGATTATAGAATCATAGAGTTGGAAGAGACCCCAAGGGCCATCCAGTCCAACCCCATTCTGCCATGCAGGAACTCCCAATCAAAGCATCCCTGACAGATGGCCATCCAGCCTCTGTTTAAAGACCCCTAAGGAAGGAGACTCCACCACCCTCCGAGGGAGTGTGTTCCACTGTCGGACAGTCCTTACTGTCAGGAAGTTCCTCCTAATGTTGAGGTGGAATCTCTTTTTCTGCAGCTTGCATCCATTGTTCTGGGTCCTGTCCTCTGGAGCAGCAGAAAACAAGCTTGCTCCCTCCGCAATGTGACATCCCTTCAAATATTTAAACAGGGCTATCATGTCACCTCTTAACCTTCTCTTCTCCAGGCTAAACATCCCCAGCTCCCTAAGGCGGTCCTCATAGGGCAAGGTTTCCAGACCCTTCACCATTTTAGTCGCCCTCCTTTGGATCCACTCCAGTTTCTCCACATCCTTTTTGAATTGTGGTGCCCAGAACTGGACACAGTATTCCAGGTGGGGCCTGACCAAAGCAGAATAGAGTGGCACTATAACTTCCCTTGATCTAGACACTATACTTCTATTGATGCAGCCTAGAATCGCATTGGCCTTTTTAGCTGCTGCATCACACTGTTGACTCATGTTCAACTTGTGGTCTACTTGGACTCCTAGATCCCTTTCACATGTTCTCTCATTCAGCCAGGTGTCCCCCGTCCTATATCCTATACTGTGTATTATGTGCCCTTCAATGATAAAGAGGAATTAAGGTTTTGTGAGTGCAGGTTCAGTGTGATGGTTTGCAATGGAAGAAGGAGGAGGGATGATGAGACACTTTTGGCGCCACTCTAGCCCTGCTGGTGACGTCACTGGAGTACAAGAGGGGGGAAAAAAAATCCCTCTTTTGTTTGAGGCGCCCTCCCGCTCCGCTTTCAGTCTCGCTCTCGAAAACTTTCCCCGCCCCCTTCCCGGTCGCTCGTGATTGGTTGGAATCGCAGTGAGCGACGTTGCAACCGGCCAATAGAAGCGTCCGGAGCCCATCCCTTTGAGGAACGCAGCGTTTTCTGGGCCATTCTTCCTCCGGCGCTGAAGGGAGGCGGTTGTGAGGAAGGAGAGGCTCCGCAGCAGCCATGATGTTCCAGGGGGCCGAGACCGACGTGGCCAAGCCCAGCTCCAGGCAAGTCAGGCCTTGGGAGGGAAGGAGGACTAGGCCTGCATCCAGACTGGAGGATTAACCCGGTTTGGAAGCGCTTTAACTCTTTGTCTGGCTCACTGCTATGGAATTCTGGGAGTTGGAGTCTGTTGTGGGGCCCAGAGCTCGTTGTTTGGGTCAGTTGCTATGGAATTCTGGGAGTTGGAGTTTGTTGTGGGGCCTTAAGGCCCCACAACAAACTCCAACTCCCAGAATTCCATAGCCACTGAGTCAGGCAACGAGTTAAAGCGCTTCCAAACCGGGTTATCCCCCTATTCTGACATGCAGGAACTGTCATTCTGACATGCAGGAACTCCCAATCTGACATGCAGGAACTCCTGCCATGCAGGAACTCTCTCATTCTGACATGCAGGATCTCTCTCTCTCTCTCTCTCTTTTTGCCATGCAGGAACTCTCTCATTCTGCCATGCAGGAACTCCCATTCTGACATGCGGGAACTCCCATTCTGACATGCGGGAACTCTTCCTATTCTGACATGCAGGAAGTTCCAATCTGACATGCAGGAACTCCCAATCTGACATGCAGGAAGTCCCATTCTGACATGCAGGAACTCCCAATCTGACATGCAGGAACTCCTGCCATGCAGGAACTCTCTCATTCTGACATGCAGGAACTCCCATTCTGACATGCAGGAACTCCCAATCTGACATGCAGGAACTCTTCCTATTCTAACATGCAGGAACTCCCAATCTGACATGCAGGAACTCCTGCCATGCAGGAACTCTCTCATTCTGACATGCAGGATCTCTCTCTCTCTCTCTCTCTCTCTGTTTGCCATGCAGGAACTCTCTCATTCTGCCATGCAGGAACTCTCTCATTCTGCCATGCAGGAACTCTCTCATTCTGCCATGCAGGAACTCTCTCATTCTGCCATGCAGGAACTCTCTCATTCTGCCATGCAGGAACTCTCTCATTCTGCCATGCAGGAACTCTCTCATTCTGCCATGCAGGAACTCTCTCATTCTGCCATGCAGGAACTCTCTCATTCTGCCATGCAGGAACTCCCATTCTGACATGCGGGAACTCTTCCTATTCTGACATGCAGGAAGTTCCAATCTGACATGCAGGAAGTCCCATTCTGACATGCAGGAACTCCTCTCATTCTGACATGCAGGAACTCCCAATCTGCCGTTGCAGGAACTCCTCCCATTCTGCCCTGCGGGAACTGCAGGTGCCTGCTTAATTTTGCTATCTACTTCTATGTCACTTTTTTTTTACAGCATCCTTTGTTCCTGCAAAAATTTTTACAGTCTTTAGTGGTAAATTACTACGTGGAGTCAAAGGCTTTCATGGCCGGCATCCATAGTTGCCTACGCAGCCCAAAAAACCTATGTAAATTACTATAATTTTGTTTCTCATAAGCAGCAGAGGCATACAAGAAGTGTGTCTGTGAGAGTCTTTGCTTGCTTCATGGTTTTAAAAACTACCTCGCTTTCTTCTTCTTCGGACTTAAAAATTACTCGATCTGATCGTGGATCGAAAATCGTTTTATGTAAATCAAATGGAAACAGAGATGCTGCTGACCACTTTATTGCTGCCGTACTGTATACGGTAGAGTCTCGATTATCCAACATAAACTGGACCGGCTGATGGTTGGATAACCAAAAATGTTGGATAATTCGGAAGGTCCAAGAAAAGCCTTGAAATCACTATGAATTGCAAATGTATTGAAGTTTTATTGCAATAACAGTTAAAGTAAATGTAAAGGAATCACTGATCCACATTGTGATGTACTGTATAAACAGTTCAGTCCTCTGAAAATGTAAAGAAATCACAGAAAATTTAAAGAAATCACAGCAGCCGCAACGTTGGATAATCCGGAAGGTTGGATAATCGAGACTCTACTGTAAACCTATCTGTTGAGGTTTTCAGAGAAGAGGGGGCTACTTTTATTTTGTCGTCGTAGTTGTCCAAACTGAAAGCTTGCCCTGTTTGCACATCAGAAAAAATTCTGCTTACTAAGCTGAAAGTGTGCTTCGGTTTATTTAACTTACTGGGATGGATAAAATCCTGCAACATAAGAGTATCTTGCCATGATAGTAATAGTGTTAGAGCTCATACTCTCCCGGTTGCCAAGCCAAAAGCAAGATAACTATCCTTAGTTTTAGCTGAATTATTCCAGTCTCAGACGTTAGCGGTTGATATGTCCCTTAGTGCTTGAATACTGGACAGAAATTTTGCATCTAATCTCCAGGATCACTAAGCAAAGCATACAGTCAGCACCACTCCTGCTCTCCTTTTTTAGGGATGAAAATAAAGCCCTGCAACACAAAGAACTTAATTGGCTTCCTTTTGGCTGTTGCCAGGCTTGATATAGCTAAGAACTAGAAAACTGGAAAGTTAAACACTGCAGGATGGTGGACTAGACTTTGGGACCTGTGGTTATTGGAGAAAATTGCAGACGGTAATAACAGATCAAGAGGCTTACACTCTGGATTGACTTTCCACATGATTTGGCATCCTCTTATTGAATACATCCAGTGTGACTTGGTTGCTAGACATCCTCCAATCATATCGGAAAAAAATTATGGAAAGATATCTTCCAGGATCTCTGAACGCATCTTTGGTTTGTAATTTGCAGTTCCTAAATGGAGTGTACCAGAGGAATAGCATTGCCACCGAACAGGGATTTATTTATTTGATTGTTTATCTAAGGCAGTTTATCACTTTGCATCTTATCAGAGCTCCTGAGGTTATGTACCTTTTAAAAAAATATTTTTTGTGACTTTAGTACACGACTAAAAAAATTACAACAAATTAAAACTCCTCTTCAAAAATAGCTCTGAAACCACAGACAATTTTAAAAAGTACCAGCTCTCCCTAATTTTTAAAAATAAAAGGCCATGGTTTTCAGTGCCCATCAGAGACCCACACTTAATTATTCTCATAAATGGATGCCATCAGCTTTGTATAGTACTGGGACAGTTGGCTGTTACCTACATTTCAGATTGGATGAGCTATTTAAGTCTTTCTGCTGTCTAAAATTATAAGGTTTTTTCCCCCCATTAGGGTTGGAACTGTCTCATATTCTGGAATTGTCTTGGGAAGTTCCTCCATGGAGATGAATTTGTCTAATAAGAGCTGATTCTTATAGCAGGGTTGAACAGTCTGTGGAGCCCATTGTCTGTGGTGTTAAATAATTAACGCCTTACAGTGTTCCATAAGATTTAGATCAAATGTTGGCAGTTGAAGGGCATCAGACCGTGCTGTCTTGTATGGTTTGTCAGGAAGGCTCCGTTATGATAACAAGCTTTGTCTTCAGGGTGGTTCTTGGCTCTTGGAGACGAGATCTTTCTGTGTTCCAGCATCATCTGCAGAGATTTGCTTCAGCATAAAATCTTCTCTGTAAAAAAAAGAAATCAAATTTATTACAGCTTCAGATAATTTAGGAGCGTGATCTTTGTTGTTTCTCCACCCACAAATTACATCAGTGTATATGATATAGTCCCTAATAACTATGAGGTTCATCCAGGCACAGTATACCATCTGAAATAGATCTGCTCATATAATCATTTTCCAGGTTGCCATCATAACTAAGTGGGAACCTGAACCTGGATCTTTCCCGATCTAGTCTATTACTTAACACTGGTTGAAGTACAGTAATGGTTCTTTGCATTTAGCATCACAATAACTTCCAGACTGGCTTAATGTCCCGAAATTACTTAAATGGGATTTTGTGCAGTGTGGGTTTGTTCAAGAATCTAATACTCGGCATTGGAAGGACTACTGATAGAATGTAACCCTTCCTAGAAATACAGTGGGTTGGAAAAGTGCATTCTCTACCCATTTCCAGCAGTCATTAAAATAAAACAGCAGAGTAATAATGTATAATGGATCTCCATATCTAGGCTTTGTGTAGATGTAGTTCTTAGACAAATACTATTATGTTGATACTTAATTTATGTAAGCTGGAGTGAGGTGGTTGTTTTTGTGCTATACCTGAACTTTGAAGGTCATGTTTTAATAAATAAAATATGAGTTTCTGATCAATTAGTTCAGTGCCTGCACTTTCTAAGGAGGTTGGTGATTGTCATTTGCCTGATGAAGGAAGTGCTTAAAGTAGTGGAATATAGACCAAATAGTCAAAAAGAGGAATTGCTTGCATGCTTTTTCTCAGCCCCCTTTTAAAGTTTCCTGTAGAATACCAATTGCACAAATGCATTCTTCAAGTAGGAATCAAACTAGCTTGGCTGCTTAGCACCAGTTGAAAATGTTTGAATTTAAACTAAATAAATGAAATAATGCCTGATTATTAAATAATAATTGTATGTCTGAATTCCTGGACAATAGCTGCACATCAGTTAAAGAAGTTGATGTGTTCCTGGGCATTACTACTTTAAAAGAAAATTTGGCACTACAGTAGAGACAGAAGTAACATGGAAAGGTAAGATGAAAGGAAAATAACCTGGAAAGAGTAGGGGTAGGTTCCTGGCCAACAACAAAAAAGAGCAATTCAACACATTCCAACAATTTTTAATCCAAAACTAACAGCATGCACATGCGAAATGAAACAAGCAAATCAAGTAAAGTTTCCATTGATGTTTCCAGTGCAACTGAACAAATCTTATGCTATAGAAAGCCAATGGAGTTTGTAAACTAATGGTAGGCAACACATGACTCACCCAGGTCTTTGCTTTCCAACCAAGAAAAGTGATTTATACCTTCCCTTCTCCAACCCCATTTAGATTAATCAGCTCATGGAAGTGACAAGGCTAAGGGAAAATCCTTACCCAATTTATAGTTTGTATTTTTTTTTCTGCTTTTTCTTTCATGCTTTGTATACACTCCAATACATTTTGTAACTGAGCAGTTTAAAAGTACAACCGGTCAATTCACTCTCTACTTATACTGTAGAATTAAGACTGAACAACATATATATTAATGGCTGACTTTTTTTCTTTTTTTTACAATAATTGTTCTGGAAAACAGAGTGTTGAAACCTCCAGGAGGAAGCTCCAGCAATATCTTTGGAAGCCCAGAAGAAGTGTCTGTCTCTCTCAAACCACACAGAATGGCATCTAACATATTTGGAGGAGGAGAAGAACCTCAGATCTTTCCAAAAAAGACAAACCCTCCAGGTGAGACGCGGCCCGTTCTTGAGGCCATTATGGATGGCTTGGCTTTACCTTTTCCAGTAGCCTGTCTTTAGCTATTTATTAGTCTAGTACAGAACAGTCCTGCAGTCCTCTTTGTCAGCTCAAGTGGAGAACACGAACATTTTCCATCTACAAATGGCTGGTGCTCACAACAAGATGTTTTCTTTTGTGGGGCATTCAGGATGTTAAATCGACAGTTCTGCACTGGAAAAGTGGATAATGAGACTTGGTAAAATTGCCATTTGGACATTATGGCCGGCATCTGGTTAGTGAGTTATATGCACATAAGTGCAACTTATGGGTACATAAGTCTCTCCTTTTTAGATTGGGCACAGAATACCATTTTGTTGCCTTTCTGCTCCATCAAGCAGAAGCTCTCTCTGCCTGACAGCTGTCAAGACCAAGCGGGGCTGCCCTGCTTCTTACCGGAGGGAAGGGGAGGGAAAGGAGAGGCAACTCAGGCAAAGAGGAACTGGCTGCTCTGGACTCCCGGGGGAAGGAAAAGGTGGGTGCACTACATTTGAGAGCACACCGTCATTTCTCTCCCCACCTCATAAGCTGAAACCAACTGCTTCATGTTCTTTCCCCTTCCCTCCCCTTTTCCCAGTCAGAGGCAGCCGCAAGAGCTCCTTCTGGGGCTTGTCAGCTGGCAGGCAGTGGGAGGATGTGGGGCTGTATGTGTAGGGCTGCGTGCAGATGTAGATCCTTGGCCTGCGCCTGCAGCTTGATATGTTAGTGGTAGCTATCTGCTGTACAGTGTCAAGAAGAATTGATGGTGAGCATGGGACTGAATATTTTGCTGCTGCTGCTGCTGCTGTTTTTGTGTGTTGTATTATGTTGCAAATTCAGGATGTGCTTTTAATGGTTGAATTATTGACTTGTCAAAAGCCACCTAAAGCTCCTTAGCAATAACATCGTAAGGTGGGATATAAATTGTATTAAATAAACAAATTGAATATTTTTTTAATTTTCTGATACGTGTCGCTAGGGTTTTGCTGATACATATTTGCTAAGGTTAGGGACACAAGACCCCCGTGAATATGGAAAAACTGCATATAACAAAAACACCATGTTTTAAACCTGAGAGGACACCTCTCTAGGAATCTCTAGGTCCTCCAGTGCCACTCTGTGGTCAACATCCAACAGACACTGACCATAGAAGTGCACTGGAGGAGCCAAAAATGCCTAGTAGAGTATTCTCTCTAGGAATCTAGGTCTTTCAGTGCAACTTTTAGTTAAAGTTGACCATAGAGTTGCATTGGAGGACCTAGCTATTCCTAGAGAGAACATATTAATCAAATCTGTGAATAATCAAGTCCACAAATGATTCCACAAACTCTATGATAACTATGATTCTATGATCTTGTAGCACCTTTGAGACTAACTGAAAGAAAGAAATAGGCAGCATGAGCCAAGTCTACTTCCTGAGATGCATTGAGGCCTACATTTTGTAAGAGATGAAAGACTGAAATGGTCTGAGGAATGGTAGAGGTGGTTAAGTTCTCTTCCTCAACTATCTCAGGTGTTACTACTGACAGTGCTGCACATTATTCCCCTCTTCATTCCTGGTCTATTAGGCCAAAAGTCAGCATACACTGTAGAAGGAAATAGTAAATCTCAGTCACTGAAACTGTTGATATGAGACTTTTTGCTGGAGCTTCTCATGCCTTTGCCTAGAAATCTGAATGAAAAGAGTCTTTCTTGGTAACCTCCTGTCTTGTAGGTGGAAAGGATAGTGGAATTTTTGAGGACCATAAACCTAACCCTTCACATCAATTTACAAATCCCCCCGGTGGCAAAACCAGCAATATATTTGGATCTGCACAACCGTCTTGCACTGTCAAAGCACACCCAAACAAGCCCAAGGTAAAAATCTTGCACATCTTTAATCCACTTCCTCCACTTGGGTGAAAAATGTTTGGTGTAAAAGAGGTAGTTATGCATTTGTCTGAATCAGTAGAGAATTTAGAACCTCATATCCAGTCAGTACAGGCCTGATGATGGACAGCCCAAAGTAGATAATTTTTATTGTACTTTCAGTCTTCTGCAATTCTTGTTTGAGTGGTCTGGTGGGGAATTGCACAGCTGTCTGTAAGAGAAATGTGCACCTGCAGGTATTGTATACAGAATCAGATCTCTGTCTCTGAGGAGCGAGGAGAAAGTGAGTTGTTTTGCAGGTTATCTGTGATCCTTTGACTGTGTTTTATTTTTGGAAGGCTTGTATAGGGACTTTTGTTTGGCTTTGGCCATGTTCTCTCCCTGAGCACACTCTCTAGGGGCTTCTGCTGAATCCTGACTTGCTTTGGGGAGGAGATAGAAGTCACTAGCTCTGTATGACTGCTGACTTAGTCTTTGGAGTTCAGTCCACATCGGGCACTTGTCACAAGGTGTACGCAGTCATATCAGTAAGAGTTATTGCAGTCTGAAAGGAGTAAAAAATAACTAGATGGATGGATGAAGAAGGATCTGTTGTCTGCCACAATGTGTTTACAGTGTTGGTCTTCTTGGCACTACACTTGCAGCAAGTGCAAATCGGTCGCTCTCTTGGAAGAGAAAGTCAGTGCGCTGCAGCTGTGTGTTGAGACTCTTCTAGTGCATTTCACAAAAGGATTTCACAGATAGAATAGAGGGAAAATACAACAGGAAGATACTGCCAGTGAAAATGAAAATGGCTTTAACACTGTTTGACAGTGGAACACACTCCCTCGAAGTGTGATGGAGTCTCCTCCTTTTTAGGTTTTTAAACAGAGTATCATGGATGATTGTGAGTTTCTCTATGGCAGGGGATTTGACTAGTTGGCCCTTATGGTCTCTTGACAGGTAGAAATTCGTCTAATAGTTTTAAGTTATAGTTTTAAGTTTAAGTTATAGGAGGGTAGAATTTTTATTGATTTTTAGAAGGAACCTCTTGACAGGGAAAGCATGCTAGAAAAACTGATAATGAAAGATGATAGTACCTTTCATGTTTGAAAGAACTCAATTGCCCTTTAAAAAAAGCAATAAATTCCTAGAATTAATTCTTTTTTAAAAAATTGTCTCTGGTCTCCTCCCCTAGGATCACACTGTTATCTTGGATGACAGAGGCGATTCACAACAGGAACAAAAAACAAAAGGTAAGTGGAGCAAATTTACCATGAAAAAGAGCAATTTTTCCAATAGTGTCACTAAACTTGAAACTAGGATGTGGGTTTTCTGTGTGCAACGAATATATTAAGAGCATGAGACAATTAACTGCCACTATGTTATAAGCCTCCAGTTGTCTATCTATGGGTCATTACCTCTGCTATATCCCTGTTCCTTCCTTCCCTATAGCATCATTGTCCCAGCTTGTCCAGGACAACGCTAGCAAAGCTTTCTTTCTTTGTTGGTTTTTAATTCCCCTACTACTCTAGTCAGTTAGACCTGGGTCCAAGCACACTACACATCCAATGTTTCCCTGATCAAGACTGATACTATCCACTATATATGTGATTCTCAGTTTAATACATGCAGAGGAAAGCAGGAAGAAAATGATTGAAGACATGAGTCTTTGTAAAGTTTGCCTTGCAACTCCAGCTCCTTTTCTCTTTGAATAATAAATTTTCAGGTATGGATAAATGATAGTGGGATCAATACACAAGATGATTTACATATATCTGAAATACTGATCTGAAGATCAGTGTGTTTTTCCTATCAAAGCAGTCCTCTTAGTGATTTAGGACACGAATAGAAATTCTAGTAATCTCTCTCTTCCTGTGCCATGTCTTTCATCTTGAAGAAGTGATGAAAAAAACTGTGCTTCAAGGCCCTTCAACTTCATGCTCACACTCCCTTGCAATATGTTGCAGGCTATATTTTGCAGTATCGTTCGTTCTCACATAGAAGAAGGAAGGGATAACAGTCAGCTGACTTGATGAGCTTGTCAGCTGCTCTGTTATATCATGAATCTTCAGCCCAGGAGGAAACAGTCCCAAACACTGCTGCCTCTTAGCAGGAGATCATGTGCCACCACCAGAGAGCTGGCAGGAGTCCTTCAATCCAGAGAATTCTCCAAGGTTACATCCATACTGTCTTAAGGACTCTGAGGGATCTCTGTGTTCTCATCCCAACCTCACATGTTTTCAGCGAATTGATTCATTGCTCAGTTCACTGGCTGCGCATAGGATTCCTTCCTGAAACTTAAAAACAGTCTTTAAAGTGTTTCACCTCAGAATCATTTGTACCTTTTAAGGAAGGTCCCACTGAGAGGTTTACCACTTTAAATACTCTTCCAAGTGGCTATAATTGCTGTTCAGCTTGTGCATGAGTCAGATACATTGTCAGTGAACAAAACTTCTTGTGTATTTGGTAAAAACACAATCACTTTACACCATTACGTACCCTTTTTCTTGAGCTGAATTCTCTGTTCTGAGCTCTCAGGACTTAGTTCTATCCTCTTCTGCTGAAGATTTTCACCCATCTTAGTAAAAATGGCATAAACTAGATATGTGAAGGGCATTAAGAGATACTGTATTCCCAGACAGAATGGCTTCATTTGTGTTGAATCCTTATTTGTGTTCTCCTTACTTATAATAGATTTTTTATTATACTCACAGACCAGCACACATAAAAAGGGCATACAGAATAAGGGGAGGTAAAAACACTATTTAAAATATCCTTTCAAATTTCACAGCTCCAGTATAGCAAGACAAGATTGGTACTTGTCTACTGCGAAGGTCATTGCCTGGCTAATTTTAACTGCAGCTGCACAGAATCTGGCAACATTATATATTGTATCAGGGTTGGTGTCTGAAAGTCCTGCCCTACTTCATTAAAGAAAAAATGGTCAGCCCCAGCTTTGCACAGTGGCTTAAAGTATTTTCGTCGCTTACAAGCACTTGAAGACCAACTCCTCTAAAAAGTATTATATAGCCCACTCTACAAGAACACCAACTACACAAGCAGCTTGACCATTAATGCTCCCTTTGGCAAAATTTGGAGAACTGCTTGGGTAGGCCTATCTACCTTTTCTTGTAATAATAAATTGGATGCATATATCTCAGGTGAGGCTGTCTTTCTCAGACAAGCCCTGAAACATGTCCTTGGCGAGCTCACCCATCAGTACACTTCATCTTTTCCATTCCTGATACATGGTGGAGGTGGAGCAAATCTCATTATTTGGATGATCCTTGATCTGGGAATTGTATGTTGGTTGCTTACCAAAAAGGTTCATTTTGGACCACAAAAAAAGACATATCCAAATTTCACACAGAAATCCAAAGGCTATGGGATGGATGGATGTCAGAATAATAAAAAGTACAAGTTGAGTCTCCCTTACCCCAAATATGAAATATTTCAGAACCCAGGTTTTTTTTTTCATGTATAGCCAAGATAGTGACACCTTTGCTTTCTAATGATTCATTGTACACAAACTTGGTTTTATACACAAAAGTATTGTATACAATTACTTTCAGGCTATGTGTATAAAGTGTATATGAAACATAAAGGAATGTTGCGTTTAGACTTGGGTCCCATCTTGAAAATATTTCATTATGTATGTATATGGAAATACTGGTATTCTAATGTGTGTATGTGTGTGTTTGTATACACAGTGGGACCTTGTTATCCGCTGGGGTTTGGTTCCAGGATCCCCTGTGGATAACAAAATCCGTGGATGCTCAAGTCCCATTAAATATATTGGCAGAGCAAAACAGTGTCTTCCATATAAAATGGAAAATCAAGGTTTGCTATTTGGAATTTATACTTTTTAAAAAAATATTTTCAAGCCGTGGATGCTTGAATTGGTGGATAAAAAATCCATGGATAAGGGGGGCCGATTGTATATCCAAAACACTTCTTGTCCCACGCATTTTGGATAAGGGAGACTCAACCTATAATTGGCAATAATTACATTACAGCCAAGAAATTAGAAGAAGATTAAGAAAGAACTAGAAAAGATTCTAAAATGCAAAGATAAACAATTGAGCACAAAAGTCAGAATCATACAAGCCACTGTTTTCCCTGTGACCATGTATAGATGTGAGAGCTGAACACTTAAGAAAGAAAATAGGAGGAAAATGAGTTCATTTGAGATGTGGTGCTGGAGAAGAGTGCTGAGGATCCCATGAACAGTCAAAAAGCGAAACAGATGGGCCCTAGAGCAGATCAAGCTAGAAATCTCCCTGGAAGCCAAGATGACAAAACTGAGGCTGTCATACTTGGGACACATCCTGAGAAGGCATGACTCAACTGGAAAAAACAGTAATGCTAGGAAAGGCGAAGGGAAGCAGAAAGATGAAGACTCTATTAGGGAGGTCACGGGTATGGCTTTTCAGGAACTAAGCTGAGCAGTGGAGGACAGGGAGTCTTGGAGATGTCTCATCCACAGGCTGGCCATGGGTCGGGATCAACTCAAGGGTGTTAACAAGAACAACATTTTCTTTCCCACATTTAGCCCTGCACTGGGTAATGAAACTCATATTTTTATCTTGTTTAATTTTTACTATTAATTCTTTCTTTGCTTTGCAATGAAAGAGCTGGGAGAGGAACCAGAGGACTGTTCTACTTGACAGTCTTTAACTCATATGACTCCTGCCTTGTCTGAGTAACTATAAGACTTAACTATGTCTTCTTCATGGTCTAGAAAGAATTTCAGACGAAGTAACCACTGTATCATTTAGTGGGGGAATGTTGTTGAAATTATGGCAATGTCTGGGAGGAGCATGGCACAATCCTTTTCCATCCCTGCAGTACTTTTTCTCATTAACATGGAAGTAGAATGCTAATGAAAGCCTGATGTTTGAAAGACCAAGGCAACACAATATTCTAGCATGCTTACCGAATAATGCCTAATTTTACGCAGCTACAGAAGACCAAAGACCCCACATGGAAGATATGAATAAAACGGGAGAGCCGCAGAAGGAGAGCACCAAAGAGTCTGGACCCAAGGTGGAAGATCATGAGCCCAGGCTGGGGCCGCGGCCACGATCACATAACAAAGTTCTCAACCCTCCTGGAGGCAAATCCAGCATTGCGTTCTATTAAGGAAAGCTGCTCACCTTCCCCCATCCCACCCCAATGGAGTCAGCACAGAAACATGTCCAAATTTTCTAGGTAAAAATACTTCAAGAAGGAAAATGGTTTGGCTTATTCAGTATGTGGTAGAAATCAGCTTGGGCATTTATGTGTTAATGTTTTTAAAAAGTTCAGTTCAGACTTTTTAGATAATCCTTCATGCCCATGCACTTTGGTTTCTTTCTGAACATGGTTAAGAAAACCTCCTCCTGTGATGGGCTACAGCACATCTTCTCAGTGAAAACACATACTTCTTTCATGATGCTCAAATTAGGTAGTACAGTTTTGATGGGATTTTATCTTTGTTCGGTAGAGAAGGAGGCTGCTGCAAACTTGTAACTGAAGCTCCAGCAGCACTATGAACTGGAAAGGAATTGTAGTCAAAACAAATCACATATTAACTTTCTGGAACAGTCTCGGAAGCTTTAATTTTGTAATTCTAGGCTAGTTAAAGTGGATGTGATTTGAGTGACAGTGATCGATGACACAGAACATTTTGCAGAAAGAACTCTGCTAAACCTTGTGTATAAGTATATGTATAAGTGTATAAGTAGAATTTTTTTCCTGGGAGGTGGTTAAGAAGGCAGTGCTGTATCCTATCACTGCCGTCCAAACAGAGGCTGTTCCTTTCTATCTCCCACCAGGCACTGAACTGATTCTGCCTTACAAAAGTATCTTGTCCTGTATGATTCTCTGCTGATTCCATGAGTCTTATTTGCTTTCCTTTATCATCCTCCATTATCAGCCTTTGCTTCTGGCTACTTCTGCCAGTGATCCGGAAGTCACGTTGCCAGGTCTTTGTTCTCTCTGAGATAGCACCAGTACTTTTAAATTCACTGTGTTGCTCGCCCCAGTCTGCCGTTTGCTTTGTTCAATTTCGTTGTCTTCAGCAAAGTTCTGGGTGTTGTGACCTGGGGAAGATACTAAGGCTGTGACCCTAATCATTAATTTAAAAATACAGGTGACATCCCTGGACAGGGATTTGGCAACAGTATCTGGAGACATGGATTAACCCACCTTATAGCTTTGTGTTGTAGCTACCTTGAGACTCTTGGGCTGCATCCACGCTGCAGAAATAATCCAGGTTGACACCACTTTAACTGTCATGCTCAGTGCTATGGGATTCTGAGAACTATAGTTTCAGAGAGAATGAGCCTACTTTGTCAGAGAGCTCTGGTGCCACGACAAGCTACAGATTCCAGAATTCCATAGCATTGAGCCATGGCAGTTAAAGTGGTGTCAGCCCAGTTTATTTCTGCAATGTGGATGCAGCCTCAGTCTTTCTCTGACCATCTGATTTGGGATGGTTCCAGGATTTTTAACAATACAGTACTCTTGTGGTGCACTTGTGGGTTACATTTAACTTCGCCTTATTTCCTGAAATCACACTATGTGGGTTTGGTGTTGAAGAAACTAAGGCAGAGCTAGGGAACCTTTGAAGCATTTGCCCAAAACATCTGGATTGCAAAGGTCCATTTCTATACTAAAAGGAGGATTTTTCGTGTGTGTATGTATGTGTGTGGGAAATTCCTCATAAACTATATGATTCATTATTTATCACCATCAAGTGCTTAGACTGCAGTGGCTTGCCTTTTAACTCCACTATGTATAGGAGTTTTATCAGTCACACTAAAGAGCTAGTGGCCTTTCTGGTTCTGAGCAACAAGATCTGTGCCAGGTATTAAAATAACAAAGAGTTGTGTTGAAGCATTAGGTGGAATATTGTGCCTTCTTGACTCCAGAGGTAACTTCTGCTAAAGGGAGAGTGGGGGGTGCCCATTCACCTTTTGGCATTTGTAGTTCGTAATAGATTCCCCTCCTTGCTTCAGTGAACTGGCGAATAAGTCTGGTTGGTTGTGAGCCTTGGCAGGATCTAAATTAAAGGAGCAACATGGATACACTTAGCCTGCTTTTCTGACATCATTGGATTGTGTTTGGACTATCGTCTTCCAGTGTTAAGGACCAAGCTTGGACTACGTGGGACTGAACAAAATAATAAGGTGCATTTTCACCGGTGCCTCTATTTTGGATAACAGTTTTACAGCTAAGCCTTAAATTATTACTGTGTGCCATTATTATTATTTTTTTCTTAAGGGGGTGGCTGGGGAGGAGTACACCCGGGGTACTTTTCTAATATCGGTTAACTGCAACCACGGTGTGTTGAATCATGTGCTGCTCAATAAACTTGATTGTTTTATTAATGCAATTATGGCGTAAAGGATCAATCATCCAGACTTTGACTTGAAAGTGTCTGTGTGTGAGTTCTTCAGTTTCCTCACCAAGACTGTTGCATCAAAAATGGCATCAAGTGTGGTGAACAATAATCTGCCATGGACATGTATCTGTATGTTCAGTGGTTTTAGCAAATGTGGCAGGTTCCCAATCTAAATTTTGAACCGTTACAGGTAATCTTTTGCTGGAAATGCAATCAAAGCTCCTCTGTTATTGGAGCTTCTCTTACTCTCAAAGCTTTAATTTTAGGTATAGTATTATTTTAAAGTAGTTGTCTTTTCTTTTTAAGTTGATATATTCTGTAAGGTATATAATTCTTGATAAAAGTGCTCAAACGATTCTGAGATTTCTTGAAAATTTTTATCTTTATATTTTATTCATGGAATTAATGTTTGAACATGCTTTTCTTTCAGTAATTTAGACAGCAATTTTGAAGGTTTTAAACCACTATTGTTTCACATTATTACAATATTGCTCAAGTTTTTCTGGCTTGTAAATTTTGATAACCTGACCTTAACATGTCAAGTTGTTCCAGATTTCAACATCTTGGGATTGTTTATGATGTCATTCTTTCTCTTGAATTTTTATAAAGCTCTTTTTCTTCCTTCACATTCCAGTTAATTTCTGTTGGAGTTTTTTTGTGTGTTAAGATATTTCACATATATGCTTTAAGAAGCATCCCTATGGTTGTCTGTGTATTTTCATTTGTATTTCAATTGAACTTGAGAAATTAAAATAGGGGATATGAAAAAATAGACCAGTTCTTGAGTATGATCTCTTCACCTATGGAACTTTTGGGAAAATGGTGTTGTTCTTTAACACGTAGTTACAGAATCTCCAGGGATATATCAAATGATTTTGCTGTAGTGGTTTTAAAAATCTCTTTGGTAAGAGACCATGTAATTTCAAATGAAAGCAACCTAAGATGCTACTCCATTGAAATCTCTTCCCGTTATGATTTCTCTTTGTTCTTGCTTCTTGATTAATTTTCTTTTCTTTTTACAAAATGTTTTTGTCTGATTTAAGGGGATGTAAATTCATATCAAAGAATAAGTTACCTTATTTATCATAACATAGCAGATTACATCATAAAAAGTAGATATATGCTTCCTTCAACAGACTCATCTCAAGCAGGCTAGGACAGATACTTGGAGCAATTAAAATTCGACATGAGTTTGTTACATAGCAAGTGTTACAATCTTCTTTTTCTACATTATGTATTTCTTTATTCAGATTATTTATCTGATATGTTTATAATCTGATTATTTATCTCCTTTTTTAGTTTTTCCACATCATGACCCATGTATGACCAATTTCATTTGCTGCAAGTATTTCTCCTCCTTCCTACTCTGGCTTAATCCCTTTAAGACTTCCACATGGAGTGGAATTGTTTTTACTGCATTGATTTTATTTTTGAAACCAATCAGCCAACTAAAAAGCACTATAAGATTTTAATATGTGTTAAAATATATACCTTATTTTATTGGGGGGAGGGATTGACAGTTTGAAAGTCATCTAGTGCTGAAGCTAAATGGTTTTCTTCCCTTAATGTTATCACACATACCCACTTGTTCTTCATAAGAATTTAAAGGCATAGATGTATTAGTCTGGAAAATTAGTATGCAAAGGGAGCACCTTGTAGCACCTAAGTGAAAGAAAGAAGCTGGGAGCATGAGCTTTCATAACTTGAGTCTACTTCCTCAGATGTATCCGAGAATAGTAAACTAGCTAATCAATATAATATCTATATGTTTATATAAGGAAAATCACCCTTGGTAAGAAAAAATGCAAGAAGCTGCAAAAATAATGCAATATATTCCTGTATTGGAACAATGTATATCCTAAAATCTCTCTAGATATCTCCTTATAACTCTGTCCTGCCCTGTTTATTACTCATTCATTCACTTTAGCTCAGATTATTCACCTTATACCTGACCTGTATGTTGTTGGGCTCAGCTGCAGTACACATGGGAAGAAAGGTGCACTTCTACTGAACTAGCAGAGTACATGTCTTACATCTAAGAACATACTAAGGACCATAAATGAATAAATGTCCTATTGCATGTAAACTCCACCTACTCCAACTCAGCCCTGCCTTAACAACAACAGCAACAAAATGTTGGCTTCAGTTAGCCCAGCTGAAAGAGCAAGTACCAGCTGTAATGGTAAAGTAAGCAGTTTTTCCTTTCCAGCTAAACCACAGAACGCTGGAGAAACCTTCCCCCGGCATCATTCCTGCCACAGACCAGAAATCTTTTCCTGTAATACAATCAAATAGTATTTGAAATGGCAAAAGTTGTCACGTTGTTCAAGTAACTATGTATACAATAGAAACCAGTAATGAGGGCTTTTTCTAAATGGAAGTGACTGTTATATTTCCATGGTTTTGAATCCATGCTGCCTCTGAAAACCGACCTTTTCTGCAAAACTTTTGGCAGTGGTAACTAAGGTAATGTATATGCAACTTGTTTGGGGTTTTTCCCTGTGTCAGATTTGTTGTTGTTATTTTTGGGTAAGTATAAGCGTGTCAGCTTAGGGATTTGCTCACGTCATTCTCAGTAAAGCTTTCCATTGCGGTACCATAGCATTCATGATAACAGCTTTGAATGCATTTGTCCCCTTTTTTTCAAAATGGCACTATTCAAGTGTGTTGGACTACAGCTTCCAGCATGGCCAGGTGTACATGTGGAATTCACAAAATAATGAAGTCTGCCGTGTTGCATGAATTTTTATTATAGAGCGTATAACTTTAGAGGAAGGGAGAAGAAAGAAGCAGCAAGGTCCATAAAATGATTAAAGTTAGTAGGCATTTGTTGGTGTGTGCCTTCCAGTCCCATTGTGGGGTTTCCTTTGCGAGATTGTTCACAGCAGGTTTGCCATGGCCTTTCCCTGAGGTTGAGAGTATGTGACTTTCTCAACTTCAACCAGTGGGTTTCATGAATGAGTGGGGCATCGAACCCTGATTTCCAGAGTCGTAGTCCAAACTACTATGCCATGCTGGCTCAAGTGAGATGTTGTTATTGCACTCCAGTGTCAGATTTTTTACTTGACTGCTCATTTCCCATCCGTAGCCTGTTCCGTTGCAACAGCTCTGAACAAGAGGCAGCGCACGTAATCCCTTTCCTTAAGATTTATAATCTATTGAAGAAAGCAGAAGGCAAGAGTAGCCCTTTCTCCCTCCTGTAGTTCGTACCGTCACTGATAAAGGAATTTCTCTCACATAGAAACAACTTGTGGGATTGACTTTGTCATTAGGAAAAGTGTTGGCTTGATTGGATTCATTTCTGAACCATCTGTTCCATTCCCACATTAGTTAAAGATAATAGCTGCCCTTCAAGACAACTGTCTTGTTGTTTCGGATACTCCTAACGTGACTAGGCAGTAAGATTAAGCAATATCCTTTTCTCTCACCCAGTACTTTAAAAGTGAACAGTGTTGCCATGAAAGTAATCAGCGTGTACCACTGTTGTTTAATCATTTAAAAATGATGTCTTAGTCGGGTGACACCTCCCAAAGGGAACACTGCTGAGGTTTGCAGAATATTAGGAAGACTACAATAAATATTCAGTCTGTTTTTAGCAGCAAACCACCTTCAGTGATTGACTTTAATTTGATATTAGACTCTCACATTGCCTGGGTGAAAATGTGTGTATTGTATTCTTCCACCTCCACCAGTGAGAGGCACCTAGACAGTATTTGGTTGAAAGGGACAAAAATGCTGACATCTCACAACAGTAACTTGCTGGAGATCTGGGAGAGCAGGATCAGCTCTTTGCTCCTGTCTGCAGAACTGGAGCAGGATACTGCCCAGCTGCATTAAACCCTCCCTGTCCAGAAAATGGCCAGTAAATGACCCTGGTGCTCCAAACCTGCCTACCATAGCAAGGGAATTGGTGTAGAAAGAACTATTGGAACATCATTGACATGCAAAAAGAAACACGTGCATGTCACCAGCAGCACCATTGATTATGGTATAGATTATTGCATTGACTGGTGTGCTTAATGGTTTTTTTGTTTAATGATAGTCAAAGTGATACATCAATTAAAACAAACTTTCTGAGGGCACTGAGGAGTCACAAGAAGGACTTTCAAGGATGCCATGTGGCATAAAGGCCATGCCCTGTTCACCTTGGTGTAAATGCATAGATACAGGAAATGATATATTTTTTAGTATAGTGGGTCCTTGGTATCTCAGGGGTTTGGTTCCGAACCTGGAACCTGAAACGGGGGCAAGAGTAAAAGCGGATTTTGAAATGGCAGCACTGCTGTTCTATTGGTTTCTGTAGCTTCTGGGAGTCTGTTCCATAAATTGAAGCTAAATTAGGTTTAAATTTAGATTTGGATTTCACTCTCTGTCCAGGGTCCTGAATTTGTGCCATAGGTTATACTGGGATAGATCCCTTCTTAAATCGGGTTCTTTCTTTCTCAATCATGTGCCACAGAGTGAATGAAATAGAAATAGATCAGGTACAAAGTGCAACCCAAGATCACTGGTCTCTCTTGTCTCTCTGGGAGCAGCTTCTTGAGGATTTTAACTGGTGACGCCAGGACTACCCAAATGCCACCGAGGTTACTACCGAGATCTGTTTCTAGCCTTGGACTGGCAATGTTAAAGCATGACACGGTGTGGTGTTTCTTTAAAGAAATAAGGTGGGACAGGCAAAGTCAAACTCAATTTACATTGTGCCACTAAATAAAAGAACCTAAAACCAGTCACACTGAACCCAGAATCAGAAGCGCAGGCCAAATTCATTATACTTGCCCTAGATGAGCCAAACAGCTAGCAACCGAATTAAACTCGGCAAAAAAAGCATCCAGTCGCAGGCCTCTCTAACCATTTCCGTCATCTCACCTCTGCAGATAAAATTGGGGAACTTCCAACTCGGGGACTTAAATGCAAAAGCATTAACTCACTCTCCTGGCTGCCAGTGATAAGAGTTGATATGAAGGAAAGACTGTCTGAAGGTGTTAAAAATTCTAAAAATTAGCTCAACTCATTTTGGCCGGGAAATATTTATAGATTTCTTCAAGAGAAAATGGTTCAAAAATTGACTTTTAAGTTCTTCCAGGATGCATCTGCAAATCTTCCAGAGTTGCCATATGGAAGATTTGGAAAGGGACCCCACAAATTTTCCTCAGTATTCCCCGAAAAAGGCCATACAAGTATTTCTTGGCAGGGACATCTTGGGCTTACTTCTGTATTAAAGCTTCCATCTTTATATTAAGAAACCCTACTGTCTTTCGTATCATGTTTATCAAATGTCTCCAGGTTTTTGGTTTTTTGCAGTAGTGGCCATTGCCATGATGAAAAACATTTTCAAATTTAAGTAACCATACCCAACAATAAAAAGAAACAACTAAATACCATATATGTTTTCTGGTGCACACAGGACCTTTGTGGATCCTTACTGGTTACTTCCATCCAAGTCAAGCTGCTTCATAGCCACTTTGTCCAGCACATGATTGTAGATGCTGAAACGAACCCCAACAGACATAGAAAGACCCGAGAGAGACAAAATAATTGTTTGGTCAAATCTCAGTTAGTAGACAATTTTAAACAGTGTGCCAGACAAGAATTTAAGGAAAGATTATACAACAAAGGTGTTATAGAAAATCTCTGCAGACTTTCTTCAGAAGTGAAACTTATTCACGAAATGCAAAAATTAAAAGGTAAGTCCTCTAGCTACAGGCTGAGCAGATCTGTTAGTGACAAAACACAATGAACCCACGGAGGCATAAGGAAGTTGTGTCGCTTGACACCAGAGATGCCAGATGCACAGTCACTGCAGTCGTCAGATGTGAAACTGCATTCCAGATGCACAGTTAAAACCACAATGTTTCTATACATGGAGAGTGGAACCATATTTTACTAAGGAATGCGTCTTAGTAAATGTGGGTCTCGTGATACAGAAATGCCTAACAGGGAGCTGCCTTTTCCAAGATGAGACAATGGTTTTACCCAGGTCTGCATTGCCTTCATGTGCTTTCCCCAACCCAGTGACCTCTAGAGATGTTGGACAACAGCGACCTTCACTTCCAGTTAGCACAAAATCATTGTGCTGGTTATTAGTGATTGTGACTGTTGTCCAACACCTTTGGGGAGCTCCAACGAGGAAGGCAGATTTACACTGACAACAATGGCTCTTCAGGTAAGAGTCACTTTTTAAAGAGATCAGACCTAGGACCATCTGCATGCAAAGCATATGTGTTGCTACTTAGCCTCAGCTCTTCATTTGAGGGATAGCACCATATATTTACATCTTCTGGTAAGGACTCTTATTCATACAGGTCATTACAGAAGCAAGGCTAGCCATAAACAACATTCAGATGGAAAAATGTCCCCAGAGAGTCCACTGGATGCCAAAGTGGCTTTTAAACTACCGGGTGGAGCTGAGAACATTCTCATTGGGAGAACAAGTTGCATCACAACCAAGACATATACAAGCCCTCTTTGGTTCTTGCTGGAGAATCACCCTCTTCACATAACCCAAAATGCCTGAGGACAGGCCCAAATAGAGCTTGCCTTAATGTGATCATGGACCGTGATCCATTAAAAGTCCCACTGAAGAATATTCCAGTGCAATGTTTTGTTTTGTAACCACTTCTGCTACTGTTGAGGCCTCTTTTATCTTTCTGGTGAATCCGTTGCTTGTGCAGAAGAAACAAGCAGCTTGATTGTAAAAATACCACTTCTTCCCCCACCTGAAATATTTTTAATATATAAAAGATTTCACATAATTTACTGTGTTTAGCCTTCTAATGACCCTGTGAGGAAGATCCCTGAAACTGTGAAGTCAAAGGCTTTCACGGCCGGAATCTATAATTTTTTTTGTGGGATTTTTGAGCTATATGGCCATGTTCTGGAAGAGTTTATTCCTGAAGATGCAAGCCACAGATGCTGGTGAAATGTCAGGAATAAACTCATCCAGAACATGACCACATAGACCAAAACCCTCACAAAAAATGAAATGAATAGTCAATGGAAGTCACTGAAACACATGTCCAGGATATGTATGTGTGTTTGCGATGAAAGTGTAAGTCTTTTACAGTTTGTACGTAGCATCCATATTTTTCCCCTGCAAGACAGCCCTTCTTTTGTGAGGCTAGTAGGACCAATTTGTTTTTAGCTCTTACCTTTGAAGAAATAGGGTATTATATTATAATTACGTTTTGCTGTTGCATTTCAACCATTTACTGTTTTACAGTTTAATCTGCAATAATATGTTGCTGCTGTTGCATGCCTTCAAATCATTTCCAACGGATGGTGACCCTAAGGCGACCCTTTTATGGGGTTTTCTTGGCACGGTTTGTTCAGAAGAGGTTTTCTGTTGCCTTCTCCTGAGGCTGAGAGCATGTGGCTTGCCCAAGGTCCTCCAGTGGACTTTGTGGATGTGCTGAGAATTGAACCCTGGTCTCCAGAGTTGTAATCCAATGCTCAAACCACCACCACATTCGCTCTCTCTCTCTCTACACAATATATATTTTTGTTCTGTTTAACAGACTACATTTTGTTTCTTCCCACCGTCTTTACATTTTACTAGGTAAATCATTCACTGCGATTGCCTCTTTTTACTGTTGGGAATTTCTCCCTGCTCGGATATGATTTCCTCCAGGAGCTCGATGCTCTGCCAGGGATTTGCTGTTTCATTCTCGGCTGTATGACTCACATTATATTTCTCTGAACCTGACAGGCCTAAACAAGGCAGGGAGGAGGAGAACTGCAAGTGTCATTGCTTCTCGCTATGTCCTTAAAGCAGGGAGAGCACTCTTTTTTCTTGTGACTGCATTGTAGCTTGTACTCACACGAGCCTCTTTAGAAACTGTGCAGAAACTCATAACAAGAGAGAGAGAGATGGGTTTCCCAACTCCATGATTTCTTTATCAGTGCCGGGAGTGTGGTGGGATGGATTTTGCAGGCAAGAATGTCTTTCTAGTACACGCATATACTAGCCAGATGAGGGAGCTGTCCCACAGGAAAAGAATCTAAGGGAAGATTATTACAAAATACCAAGGGAGCTGTCCAACCAAGTAGCTAGATTTTGAGAGCCCTGAAGAAGGTTCAATGAAAAGAAGCTTTGGTCAAAGGAGATCCAAGCATTTCTTCTGCCAGGGATAGGAGAAGCACTCCTGGCATTTTCTGCCTCGTGTGCTAAAATTACTTGACTGGTTCCAGGTCCAGGGTTACCATTCTTATACTGGAGAGCCAATGGCCAGCTTTGTGGGTGGCTGAACATCAGCATCCTAGAATCCTTTAGAAGAGCTGCGTTGTGACAATTGCACTTCGGATGCATCCGCACTGCAGAAATAATCCAGTTTGACATCATAACTGGCACAGCTTCATCCTATGGGATCCTGGATTTGTTGTGTTTGTTGTGGTATCAGAGCGCTGGCAGAGAAGTCTAAATATTTCACAAAAATACAAATCCCAGAATTCCATAGCACTGAGCCACGGCAGCTGGATTATTTCTGCAGTGTGGCTGCAGCCATAGAAAGCTTCTCCAATTAAAGGGATAAGAAGATCCTTAACATCTTACAGGGCCCCCAGCTGAAAAAAACAACAACAACCCTGAGCTGTCTGGTGATAATCAACCCTACAATTCAAATATTAGACACTAGACATCTCTTCCCCCCCCCCCCCCCCAATCCTTGGATCTTGGCATCCAAATATACCATTGCCTAATGTTTAAAAATATGATAACCTGTCCAGAGGTGTGTGAGACAGTGTGGTATAGTGGTTTGAGCACTGGACTACAACTCTAGAGACAATCATTTGAATCCCCTCTTGGCTCTGGAAACTTACTGGTGGCTTTGGGAGAGTCCCACAACTCTCAGAGGAAGGCAAAGGCAAACTCCTTCTGGACACATCTTGCCAAGAAAACCCTGTGATAAGTTTGACTTAGGGTCACCATAACACAAAACAACAGCAACAACCGGGGCATGCTATTTTAGATTCTTTCATTTGCTTGGCATGCATATATTTTAATACCTCTTATACAGTCAGCCCTCTTTTGTCCACAGTTTAAAGCACTCATGGCTTGAAAAAATAGCGGGACTTGAACATCCATGGATTTTGGTACCCGCAGGAGGTCCTGGAGCCAACTCCAGCGGATACTAAGGCCCCACTGTACTTTCATTTATCTCATGAGCGAAGGGGGATCTCCAGAGGCTGCTGGATTATAACACCCATCATCCCTGATCACTTACCATGCTAGCTGGTCTGATGGGAGCTGTTGTCTGATAGCATCTGGAAGTCTACAGCTATCCTATTTGTGCTTCACCTTGTCCATTTTTGGGCACCTGAAAAGAGCAAAATTAAAAACAATTTGAAAAAATCCCAAACCCTACTGCCTTCGTCCACATAAAGCTAACAAAGAAACGTCTACCTTATATTTTAATAGCTAAATCAGCAGGTTGCAGAAATCCATTCTACCGAGATCTTGACAGATCAACCCACAGCCTCAAAGAACAAGCAATCTTTTATGGCTCTAGCAACAACAGCCACGGCAAAATCCCTTTAGATTTCTTGCAGGCTTTTTGGGCTTCCTGTTCATTTCTTTCTCCTGCCTCAGAATATTGAAGCTCATATTACAACTCTACCAAAATCTTTCTAATGCCTCATTGATTAGCCGTTAGGGATGCTGGTAGAAAGGATTATATTGCATAGCCCTTGACAAACCTTTCTTTTAATATTGGCTCAGCAGGGCGGTTTGGATTTTTGTTTTGGTTTGCGCATGAATCAGACTTATAGAGAATACTCTTTATACATCTCTGTTAGGATCAAGCTATGTATTACTTGCACAACAATATGTTTCCAAGTGCATTTTTGCTCAGATGAATACTGGAACACTGTGCTAGGGGAATCATAGGAAGGAGTTGTGCTTAATCTCTCCTGCAGATGCTGGCTCTTTTCCTTCCTCAATCGGCAGGATCCCTGAAGATCCTGAAGATGGAAGGGCTCGGCCTATCCATTCTCTCCTATGTGACACCAGATCTCTGTTGATCTCATAAGTTAGGCACGGTCAGTCCTATTTAATACTTGGAAGGAAGACTGTCGGTGAATGCCAAATGCTTTAGAGTACAATTGGCCCTCCGTGTTTGTTGCTTTGACTTTTGTGGATTTGGTTCTTTGTGGATTTAATATGTTCTCGCTAGGACTAGGTCCTCCGACATGATCCTGTGGCCAACATCTGACAAAGATCATAGAATCATGGATTCATAGAGTTGGAGGAGACCACAAGGGCCATCCAGTCCAACCTCATTCTGCCATGCAGGAACTCTCAATAAAAGCACTGGACAGATGGCCATCCAGCCTCTTTTTAAAGACCTCCAAGGAAGGAGACTCCACTACATTACAAAGGAGTGTGTTCCACTGTCGAACAGCTCTTACTGTCAAGAAGTTCCTCCTAATGTTGAGGTGGAATCTCTTTTCCTGGAGCTTGCATCCATTGTCCCGGGTGTTCTCTGGAGCAGCAGAAAACAAGCTTGCTCCCTCCTCAGTATGACACCTCTTCAGATATTTAAACAAGGCTAAGATTCAGTCCAACCCCATTCTGACATTGAGGAACTCACAAAGTACCCCGACAGATGGCCATCCAGCCTCTGTTTAAAGACCTCCAAAGAAGTAGGTCCTCTGAAGGACCTAGAAATTCCTAGAAAAGTTTCTCTTAGGTTAAAAAAATTGTTCGTTTTAATTTGTGGTTTTCCCATTTTTATGTGTCCCTAACCCAAGCAAATGTATACAGACCACTGTATATTCAAAGGAAGGCAATGGCAAAGCACCTCTGAACTCCTTGCCTAAGAAAGCCATATGAAATTAGTGGGCTTGTCATAAGTTACTAAGAGGTGCAGGGAGTGTGGAGCACACCAGGGGATCCCTAAGGGAGTAACATTACTACCCTTCCTTACAAAAGTGACTAAAGTAGGCTTTTGTATAGGATGGATTGGAAAGAGTTCAGTAGAGGTGGTGTGGGGGTGACACTATGAGGTACCACACTGAGTGACAATGAAGGAGGGCCTGAGGAGGTCCATGGAAGGGTGTGTGTGGTGATACTATGAGGTAACACACTGAGAGACAACAACCTGAGGGAGGGCCTTTGGAGACACAGTGAGTTGTGTGTGTGTAGGGGTGACACTGTGAGGTACCACACTGAGTGGCAATGAGAAAGGGCCTGTGGAGGAGGTCAATGGAAAGGTGTGTGTGGTGATACTATGAGGTAACACACTGAGTGACAACAACCTGATAGAATAGAATTGTGTGACTGAGGTAGGAATCTCTATGGTGGTAATAACACACCGAGTGGATTGAGGCCAACCTAAGGGAGGGCCTGTGGAGGCCTATGGAGTTGTGTTTTGTGTGTGTGTGTATGGTGAGGTGACACCATGAGGTAAATAACACACCTAGGGACGACGCTGATAACAACGCCACTGGGAAGGAGCTGAGTTTCACTGTCTTTAATAAGGACAAGGAGAAGGAATGCGCTGAGGAGAAAAGGCGGGAAACCTCCTCCTCATGGGCCCTTCGTCGGTTCCATCCTGTGAAGAGAGAAACAAACAACAGATTTGAGCCGCAGCAGCAGCACTTATGTTAAATTAAAATGTTTTAATACCACAATAATGTAATCCCCTTTTGATGTAATTTTGTAAAAGTGTTTTTAATTGTACTGTTTTTAATGCTGTGGAGCCGCTCTGAGTCCCAATCCTGGGGAGGGCGGGAATAATAGAATCTAATAGAGTCCTAGAGTTGGAAGAGACCCCGAAAAGGGCCATTGAGTCCAACCCCATTCTGCCATGCAGGAACTCTCCATCAAAGCATCCCAGACAGATGGCCATCCAGCCTCTGTTTAAAGACCTCCAAGGAAGGAGACTCCACCAAAATCTCCATTGAGGGAACGTATTCCACTGTCCAACAGCCCTTACTGTCATCAGCAAGTTCCTCCTAATGTTGAGCTGGAATCTCTTTTCCTGGAGCTTGCATCCATAAATAAAATAAAAATAAATAAAATGCTTTAGAGTACATTTCTTCTAGATGTTATCTTTTTTAAAATAATAATAATAAAGAATATAAATAAATAAATAAATGAAAAATAAAATAAAAATAATAAATAAAGAAATAAAATATATTAAATAAATATATTAAAATAAATAAAAATAAATAAGTATAAAAATAAATAAGTATAAATATAAATCTTCACACGCAAAGGAACTTCCCCAAGAAATCCTCGGAGGGAGGAAGCCTGACCAAAAGCAGAACAGAGAGGCACTATGACTTCCCTTGAGACATTATACTTCTTATTGATGATGATGCTGCAGCCTAGAATTGCATTGGCCTTTTTCGCTGCTGCATCACACATGTTGACCTGGGCTGGATATATATATATATATATACACACACACACGCAAATCAATCAATCAATCAATCAATATAATAAATAAATAAAAATGGCTGGCTGGTGCTCTGCGCCTGCATTCCATATGAGGAGGCTTGACCAAAAGACTATCACACTAGGGTCAATTCCAGAACCATCCCACAATTATCTCATTACCATCCTACAATTATCCTATTGCCAATAGTGGGATATTCATTGTCAATAATGGGATAATTGTGGGATGGTTCTGCAATTGACCCTAGTGTGATCATCTTGGTCAAGCCTTGGTCAAGCACCAGCCAGCCATTTTTATATTTATTATATTGATTGATTTCTCTCTCTCTCTCTCTCTCTGTGTGTGTGTGTGTATGTATATATATATATATATATATCTCCAGCCCAGCTCAACATGTGTGATGCAGCAGCAAAAATGGCCAATGCGATTCTAGGCTGCATCATCATCATCATCAATCATCATCATGAGCATCATCATCATCATCATCAACAGAAGCATAGTCTTGCATGATGAACTCCCCTTGGTCTAGAGAGACGTTATATTTTTTTTTATTGATGACGATGCAGCCTGGGATCGCATTGGCCTTTTTCGCTGCAGCATCACACACACACATATATATATAGAAATAAATAAATAAATATAATAAATAAATAAAAACGGGTGGCAGCTCTGCGGCTGCGCAGAGGAAGAGGAGGTGCTAGGATAGAGAGGAGGCTGCTGCTACTGCTAGTAGAGCCGCCATCCTTGCAGTAGTAGCAGTAGCAGTAGTAGTAGCAGGTGCTTCATCTTCTCTCTCCTTCCCTTGCAGCCAAGAAGAAGAAGAAGAAGATGCTGGAGCTGCAGCTGGAGGACGGGGTGGTGATGGTCGGGGTCGGGATGGAGGACTACTGCTGCTCGTCCTCCTCGTCGTCCTCCTCTTCGGGGGGCTCGGGGGGCCTGGTGATGATGTCGGAGCGGGTCTCCGGGCTGGCCAACAGCATCTACCGGGAGTTCGAGCGCCTGATCCGGTGCTACGAGGAGGAGGCGGTGAAGGAGCTGATGCCGCTGGTGGTCACCGTCCTCGAGAACCTCGACTCCGTCCTGGCCGACAACCAGGAGCACGAGGTCGAGCTGGAGCTGCTGCGGGAGGACAACGAGCAGCTCCTCACCCAGTACGAGAGGGAGAAGGCCCTGCGCAAGCAGGCCGAGGAGGTGGGTAGGCCTCTGACTCCTGCTTACACACTCGGCTGGGGCATTCTGGGAGTTGGAGGGAGCCTGTTGTGAGTCCCATAGGCCTCAGTCTGAACCACTGCTATGGGATTCTGGGAGTTGGAGTCTGGTTTTGGGTCCCAGAGCTCTTTGTGGCTCAATTGCTATGGAATTCTGGGAGTTGGGGGTCTGTTGTGGGGCCTAGATTTCTTTGTCTGGGTCAATTGCTATGGAATTCTGGGAGTTGGAGTTTGTTGTGGGGCCCAGAGCGGAGCTCCGCTCCGCTCTGGGCCCCACAACAAACTCCAACTCCCAGAATTCCATAGCCTTGAGCCAGACAGAGACCTCTGGGCTCCACAACAGGCTTCATCCAACTCCCAGAATTCTATAGTAATTGACCCAGACAAAAGAACTCTAGGACCCAAAACAGACCCCTAGCTCCCAGAATCCCATAGCAGTGGTTCAGACTTAAAACCTACAGGCTCCACAACAGACCCCCAGCTCCCAGAATTCCATAGTAATTGACCCAGACAAAAGACCTCTGGGACCCAAAACGCACTCCAGCTCCAAGAATTCCACAGCAGTGGTTCAGACTAAGGCCTATGGGACCCACAACAGGCTCCAACTCCTAAAATCCCATAGCAATCAAGGCAGAAAAAGAGTTGAGCCTTGAGCTCTGGGCCCCACAACAATGTACTCCAACTCCCAGAATTATATAGCATTGTTTCAGACTAAGGCCTATGGGACTCACAACAGACTCCATCCAGCTCTCACAATTCCATAGCAGTTGAGCCACAAAGAGTGAAGGGTCAGCTCTGGACCCCACAACAGACTCCACCCAACTCCCAGAATTCCATAGTAATTGAGCCAAACAAAGGCTCCACAACAATGTACTCCAACTCCCAGAATCCCATAGCCTTGAGCCAGAAAAAGAGTGGAGCCTTGAGCTCTGGGCCCCACAACAAAGACTCCAGCTCCCAGAGTTCCATAGCAGTGATCCAGACTAAGACCTAGGGGGCCCAGAACAGGCTCCAACTCCTAGAATCCCAATTGAGGCAGAAAAAGGGTTAAGCCTTGAGAGCTCTGGGCACCACAACCATGTACTCCAACTCCCAGAGATCCTTTATTTATATAGCACTGTAAATGTACCCATAATGCAAGGCAGTGGATAATGCATGCAGCCCTGGTAGGCCTTCCTGGGCCTCAGGGAGGGAAGGGGCTCCCCATTGGCCCACCATCCTCTCTGGAGCCCCCTTCCTCCCCCAGGAGAGCCCTGGCCAAGTAGGACCTTCCAGGGGACCCCCCATCCATTTATTGCTCAGGCTGGGAGATGGCCAGGCCCTTGGACAGCCTTCCCTGCAGCATCCCTCCTTTCCCGGGCAGACCTCTGGCCAAGCAGGGGACCGAGGCCCAGGCTGGGAGGTGGAGGAACCCTTGGCCACCCTTCCCTGGAGATGCTTTCCCAGGTTGACCGCAAAATGCACCACAAAATGCAGGACACTCACGAAACCCCGTAAGGCAGGACCAAACAGAAGCAAGAAAACACTCCTGTAAATATTGCTTCCTTAGAGGTTTATCATTCGACAGAATTGGGGGGTATAATGCAATGGCAATCCGAACGCAATCGTGGGGTTTCACGTTATTGCGAATGAGGGTATCTCACGCAATTTTGGGCAATGGGAAGTCATCCCGAACGCAATCGTGGGGTTTCACGTAATTGCGTGTTAGAGTATCTCACGCAATTTCGGCCAATGGGGGGTCATTTTGGGGAAATAGGAAGTCATTCTGAACGCAATCAGATTTCACGTAAATTCACTAAACTAGCGAATTCACGTAGTTGCGAATTGGCTCCGTTCGCAATTGAGAGAAATTCCTCCCGTGTGATAAACTCCTTAGTCATGCTCAAAGTGGAGGACATTTTGGAATGTCAACCTGGGCAGAAGGTTGAAATGTAGGACACATCCTGGAAAAGCAGGACGTCTGGTCACCCTGCGCCTTCCTGTCCCAAGAGACCTTTGGCTGCACGCGGGGGCTATCGGGACGGATCCGGCCGGCCAGTGGCTTTCCGGTGCATAATCCACCTGCTCCGGCTATTGCTGCAGCCTGTGATTCATCACAATCCACTAGGGCCCTTATGTGAGTTGAGAGCAATGCTGGCTTTGCTACTCTTCCTGGGGTTTGCTATCCAAAGGCCCACAGGACGATGGGGATTTGGGGGACTGACTGGGTTGGAAAGACATCACAGAAGGAGAGGGAAGTAAGCAAGCAGGTGCAGGTGTGTGTGCAGAGAAAGGGATTGGAGTTGTTCCCAGAATCTGAAAATCCTAGGAGAGTTGGAAGAGACTACACAGTTTATCATACGACGGAATTTGGGGGTATAATGCAATGGCAATCCGAACGCAATCATGGGGTTTCACATTATTGCGAATGAGTATATCTCACGCAAATTCGGGCAAAAGGGAAGTCATTCCGAACGCAATCATGGGGTTTCACATAATTGCATATTAAAGCATCTCACACAATTTTGGGCAATGGGTGGGGGTCATTTTTGGGCAATGGGAAATCATTCTGAACGCATTCTGAACGCAATTGGAATTCACGTAAATTCACTAAACTAGTGAATTCATGTGAATTTGAATTGACTCCAATTGGCTCCATTCGAATTAAAGAGAAATTCCTCCTGTCTGATAAACTCTATTGTGGAGATGTCCTCAAACATGAATCCTTTGGTTAGGAATTCTGTTCTTGTTGTGTTGGCTTTGAGTCCTTTCTGGCTTATGGCAACCCTAAGATGACTCTATAGGGAATGGGGGGGGGGTTCTTGGCAAGTTTCTTCTGAGGGGCTTTGCCTTTGCTTCCCTCTGAGGCTGAGAGAGTATGACTTGCCCAAAGCCACTTAGTGGGTTTCCATGGGATTCAAACCCTGGCCTCCAGAGTCATAGTCCAAGCACTCAAGTCACTATGCCATGCTGGTTATGAATGGTGCTTTTTAAAAAGAGATGGGGATTCTGACCAGGAAAGTCCTCCCACCTCAACATTCACCCAGCAGTTGTCATTAAATTATGGGAGGCATTAAAACAACAACAACAACACCATCTTGTGCGGTTGGCAGTCGAATGAAATCAAGGGGACGTCGGATGAGTTTCACAACCTGGAGTGTTTAGTGTTTTCAGCAGAAAGGGTGATTTGGTTTCCAGGCCCAACGTCTTTGCCTCTTGGGCAGCTTCTCCCGCAGCCTGCCCCCTGCCCATAAATTCTGCTTCTTGTCCTGATATCTTAGTCCAGTCTGGGGCAACTAGTATGTAGGCTCCTTTTCCAGACGTTCTCGTTCTCCTGAGGACTATCACGTCCGCTTGAATCCCCGTTCCATCATTACTGACCATTAGCCAGATATTTTTGCTGCTGTGCCAAGATGGTATAATCTCTTGCTGTCCTTCTTTCCTTCCTTGCTTCTTCCTCTGTTTCTGTGGAAGCTCTCCTTTCCTGTCTTTTGGGTTCGTCTTTCTTAGCCTGATGAAAAATAAGGGACCATCTATATGGAGCAGCAGATGAACAGGTTGATCTGCTGGTAGCCTGGGTTTTTATTGAGGTTGCCTTTATCTGATCAGGCCCACTCGAGTGATGAAGGATCTTTTTCTCAGCCAAAGATGCCATTATAGGTTGTTGTTGTTGTGTCTTCTGATTGATCTTGTATGCCTTTTCCCCCCCAGTGAATCAATTGTGAGACCATACTTTCAGGTCCTTTGGGCCAGTGTCTTGGTCCCACATCGCAGCTTTGCTTGGTGGAACCACAGCTGTGAGTGAATGTCCAGGAAGTTTGGTCAGGATGGGAACCTCAGAAAATTCTGTTAGCTGTTTCTGTATAATATTCTTTCTTTAATTGTTCCTAAATTAGAAACTAATCTGGGACTGTTTATTTTAAGTTTTCAAAATGGTTGTGCTCTTGCTTTCCATTGGAAGGGAGATCGCAAAGTGTTGATTGGTGAGATTTGCCTCTGAGTAGCTATAGGATTGTGTTGTTAAACTGAGTCTTCCAAATTGTGCTGGATCACAGCTCCCATAATCTCTAAGTCTAGCCACTGGAGAGAGATGATGGGAAATTTAGTCCAAAATGTATAGTTGCCTGTGCACTCAGAAATAATTCCCACCGGCTTCATGAGACTTACAAGTTTCACGGCCTTTCAAGTTCCAGTCCATGCTAACCATGAGACTATGGCTACATCCGCACAGCAGAAATAATCCAGTTTGACTCCATTTTAGCTGCCATGGCTCAATGCTATGGAATTCTAGGAATTGTAGTTTTGTGAGATATTTGGCCTTCTCTGTCAGAGAGCTCTGATGCTACAACAACTACGAATTCCAGGATTCCATAGGATGGAGCCATGACAGTTAAAGTGGAGTCAAACTGGATTATTTCTGCAGTGCAAATGCAGCCTTTGTTGAGAGAAACTGGACGTTCTGGCAGCAAAGCAACTTCTCTTACGGGAGAGAGCTATTCCGGGAGCTATTCTACCATTTTTCTTTGCCATGGATTTTCATGGTTTGACTAATGCTAAAGTTCACTTATTCTTCCTGGACAATATTATTTGTAGTGAAATTAGAGTCTTCCAGTTTCCAAATGTCATCATCTTGAACCAGTCAGGGGGAAAAACTTTGCATACAAGAGATGCAAGTGTGTATACAGTCAGCCCTCCTTATACACAGATTTTTTTTAAATCCACGGATTAAAGAATCCATGGCTTGAAAATACTTAAAATATATATAATTTCCAATAGGCAAACCATAATAATAATAATAATAATAATAATAATAATAAAATCTATTTATATCTCCCGCCTCTCCCTACGGATCGAGGCGGGCTTACAACATGATAAAATACAATACAATAAAATCACAATTAAAACAATATCACATTAAAAACAACATATTACGTCATGGGGCCTATAACTTCAGGGGAAGTACCATATGGGAGACCATGATTTTGCCATTTCATATAAGGACACAATTTTACTCTGCCACTGTACATAACAGTAGGCCTGCATTTGCACTTTTTTCCTTGATGTTCCTAAGTAGTTGTTCCGAGATGTTTTCTGCTAGTAATATGGTGTTATCTGCATAATTTAGATTGTTGATATTTCTTCTTGCTCTTTGTATGATATTTTCTGCTTACAAATTGAACAGATTGGGTGAAAGGATGCAGCCTTGCCTGATCCGTTTTCCAACTGGGATCCATTCGGTTTTTCTCATCTGGACTATCATCTGTGGTGGCACTCCCATGTCTTTAAGAACATTCCATAGTTTCCAAGATCTATGCAGTCAAAGGCTTTGTTATAGTCTATAGATTTTCTTTTGGAATTCCTTGGTGTGTTCCATTAACCATTGTATGTTTGCAATGTGGTTACTAATGCCTCTGCCTTTCTTGAACTGTGCCTGGACTTCTGGGATTTCTCTCTCCATGTATGGTTGGAGTCTAGGTTGCAGAATTTTTAGCAAAATTTTGCTTGCATGGAAAATCAATGCTGTGGTCTTATAGTTTCTGCAGTCTTGGATCTCCTTTTTTGTGTGGATGGGGATGTATATTGATAGCTCCCAATCTGTTGGCCACAGTTTTGTTTTCCATATTTGTTGGCAGATTTTAGTTAGCATTTGCATTGATCCTGTCTGTGTGGATTGTAGCGATTAAATATTGTGTGTTCCTGATGATTTCTTCTTCCCGATTTATCTTATTGAAACTTCCAGCTCACTTTTTATAATTCAGGATTCAGTTTCATTTAGCTCTCTGTTTCATGTGTGATGAGTGTGTATAGGTCTCTATACCTGCTTTCTCATTCTTTGCTGCCTTTTAGAAAAGAGTGTTGATGGCTACAATGGTGATAGGTGTGGAAACCATGCCCTTTGAGAGGTGTCTTAGGGAGGTCTTTAAACAGAGGCTGGATAGTCATCTGTTGGGGCTGCTTTGATTGAGAGTTCCTGCATGGCAGGGAGTTGGACAGGATGGCTCTTGAAGTCTCTTCCAACTCTGATTCTATGATATGGGTATGTTTATCCTCCAGCTGGGTGAGAAGGTGAAGGTTATGTGCAGTCAGTTCAGGATCGACAAAAGAAAATTCTCCATAAGATGTAGCTACAGTTAGCATTACAGATCACTTGAAAAGTGAGCCAGACTCCTCCATGGAGGAAGGTATGTCTACTAACAGCTATTGATGAACCTATGAATCCTACTTCTGGGAATAAAGTGGCATACTTTATATTGTACATTAAATGAATCAGTTGATCAGTACCTGGGATTGTGAAACAGAACCTTTTTTTGTGGCCAGCATGGGCCAGCATGGTGTAGTGGTTTGAGTGGTGCACTTTAACTCTGGAGGCCAGAGATCAACTCCTTGCTCAGCCATCAAACCCACTGCCTTTAGGTAGTGACACTTTCTCAGCCTCAGGAGAAGGCAGTGACAAACGCCTGAACAAATCATTCCAAAAATTCCCCGTGATAGGGTTGCTGTATGTTGGAAATGACATGCAACAACAAACAACAACAGTCCACCTTATATCTCTAATCTGAGTATAAATAATAAAGAGAAAAGAATAACATAAAATTATTAAAAAAAATTAAGATTTTTGACCTACTAGCTATGCAAAGGTTTGGAAGCTTCCTCCAGCTCTTATCTCTGTTCACTGAATAGAGATAAAAGCATTCTCTTAGTACAGTCCTATGCAAAGAGCCTTTTTCTAGTGCTCAGCTGAGGACTAGTGCTTTGAGGAAATGTTTGGCAATGACAGAAAAGATGGGAACCTGGATGGGAACCCCCATGGGTTGGATCCTGCTTATGCTGCATGTCTCTGGTGCATAGGATTGCAGCCTTAGGTTGCCTTGCTCGAGACACATGAGTCTGAAGGAGCTTTCTATCTTCCCATTCTTCATCCTTTGTGGCAGGCAAAGTTGTGTTTTGTGCTTGGAATGACTGCATCTGGCTGTCAGTTCACAGAGGGTGGGCTAGCTTGGTAAAATCATAGTATCATAAGAGTTGGAAGGGGTCTCATAGGCATCGGGTCCAAACCCCTTCATTCAGTGCAGGAGCTCCAGCTAGAACATCCCCAGCCTCTTTTTAAAAAATGTCCAGAGGAAGAGACCCCACAGCCTCTCTTATCATATGAAATTACTAGTCAAAGTTGCAAAACATGGTCATACATATGTCTTATTATAGAAGGCCCTGTACATTTTCATTGCTGGCTAGTACAGGTGGCAGCCTGAGATCTCAGTCCTATTGGGATGGTTCGAAGGGAGGATTGTCTCATGTAAATATTGCCCCTCCATCAAAAATGCAATCTAATATTCTGGAAAGAAAGGTTGTAGCGGAACAAAGGAAACTGTCCTCTACCAGGTCAGAGTAGTAATAGCCCTCCCCTCATCCACCATCTTGAGGGGGAGAGAAAGGCAGGCCAGTGCCTTCTAGAAGCAAGAAGAGCCCTCCCCTCATCCACCATCTTGAGGGGGAGAGAAAGGCAAGCCAGAGCTCCAACAGGCCTTGCCTGAAGGGTTTTCTGCACTTAAAAAGAAAGTTCTACCTGTTGCCACTGCCGCAGAAAAAACAGAGGCTTTTCTTCATATATTCTATGACATGCTGTCACTCCAGAACACCTAAAAGAAACTTAAAGCAAGCTCCAAAGCCCCCGGAACATCTGGATTTTTATTATGTTGTTTTGATTTTTGTATTATTACTTTATTTTGTAAACCGCTTTGATCTATTTGGAAAGGCGGTATATAAATAAAATGTATTATTATTATTATTATTATTATTAGTCCCTTTTTATTATTAATTTCTGCATTGCTGCTTCCCATATCAAATTATGTCTTCAAGCATGCTGTAAATGTATTGCAAAGTGTCTGGAGAACTTAGATTACTAGGCTTTCTAAAAGATAATATGTTCTGATTGCTAACAGTTGGGCAAAGGGTCTTTCCTCTCACCTGTATCCTGGGGAAAAATGGAAAACATATTTTCTGGACTATAATTCTCATAATCCTCTGGCCAGTGGGGGATTCTTGGAGTTGTACTCCGAAAGAGTGTCTTTCCCAGTTTCTGATTCTCCCCCTCCCCGAGACCTCTTTCTAACCCTATTTTTCCCCTTGATGTGGCAGTTTTTCTCCTTGCGCAAAGTATCCAATGTGATTGACCCTGAAAATGCATTCTACATACCATCAGCGTTTGTATGTGATACAGAAGACATTTCTATCGAGAGGGTGCTTTTGTCTGTCTGTAAATTGTGCAAGGGCTATCGCAGCAATGTCTGCTTGCTTTTACATTATTTATTTATACGTCACTCACTTTGCCAAGATAGTATTTGATGGCTTTGCTTCCTGGCAGCTCTCTGGCGTGGGAGGGTTTTGGATGGAGGGCAAATGCAAGAGAATAGTCCTGTTGTTGAGCCTATGTCCTCCCTGGTTTATCCTCAGAAAAAATAGATAATAATAGTATATGCCATGGTTTCACTTTTTGAGATATAATATAAGATATAATATATATATAAGATATAATATATATATATGCTGGCCAACCAATATTCTTGTATATTTTCCCCTTTTACATGGGTGGATATTAGTTCCTTTTTCTCCAAAACCTCTCTAGCACAGTGTGGAGTTTGTGGAGTTTAAGATACTCAACCTAACAGTTGTATACTGTCATCCAGATAGAAAGTTTATTGAGTTTTCTTTAGTTGTAGCCAAAATCAATTTAAAGATGGGATATTCCAAGTCTGAAACCATTTCAGATCAATAATTCTGCTATTTAATTAGTTTCCTATGTTTGTTTTAATTCAAATTGATTTAAAAACTGTGCTTCGATAAATGAATTTTAAAGATGGGTCCTCCTTTTTATATTTTAGACTTGTCACAGAATTCTTCAAATAAGGTTAATGATCTAAGCTTATTCTCATCAACAGTTTTTTTTTTTAATTAGAGATAAAACATATTGCTAAAGCAGCCACATGTAAAGTGAATTTAGGAATAAAGAGTTGATTTTTTTTTCTTTATTAATGGGTAACTCCTGACAAATCAAGTCTTTGATTTTGAGACCTGCTTTACATTGGTTTGCCTATGGATCGGTCCCATTCCCCCTGGCATTTAACTGATCCAGCCTGCCAGTGTGCTGTGGAAACTGGCCCATTGCCACTGCGCCATTCTCCTTGCAGTCACCTGCTGTGGCCCATAAGAGCAGAAACGGGATGCCTGGCTTCACCCACTTGGCCAGGTGCCCCTGTCTGACATTACAAGCCACAACTGGGGCCTGCAAACATGCAGATGAACTGCATTTAGTTTAAAGCAGCTTATTCCTGTTAAACAGGACAATGGACTCTTCACACGGGAGGAATTTCTCCCAACTGCGAATGGAGCCAATGCGAATTCACGTGAATTCGCTAGTTTAGTGAATTCACGTGAATCCCCATTGCGTTCGGAAGGCGTTCGGAATGACTTCCCATTACCTGAAAATAACCCCCTCTTGCCCGAAATTGTGTGCGAAGATTTAATTCGCAATAACGTAAAACCCATGATTGCATTCGGAGTGACTTCCCTTTTGCCTGAAATTGTGTGCGAAGCTTTAATTCGCAATAACATCAAACCCATGATTGCGTTCGGATTGACATTAAATTATACTTCCAATTTCCGATGTCTGAAAGAGTCCAATGACTCTATTCCCCGAGTTAAGACTGAAATGCTCGAAAACTTTAACATTCCTAACCAACTACTCAACCAACTACCAACTAACTGCCAGCTGTGCAATATTTTTATATATATATATATATATATATATATATGTATATAAGCTTAAAAATACTCTGTGATGTGTTTAATCACTTTAAGCCAAATATACAACCTTTTAAGAAAGGTCACACAATCAGTCTGGAAATGATGTTCAAAACAACATCTGCTCTAGCTTCACCAGTACAACTAGTTTTATCCACTCGTATTTCAAGTGCAAACTCACTAATATCAAAATCCAGAAATTGAAAGGTCAGGTACTTTTAGAATCAAAGATCTCATTATATGGAAACCATATATAGGGGTGGAAAGCGCAGCTCAAGGTACGTTGGTCTCTGCAAAACCAGATTTTTACTTTTGCTCAATATATATTTCAAACCCATGGTCTTCCCCAATCCGTCACAAAAATTGAGTCGCTTTGTTGTTGTTTTTGTGTGCCGTCAAGACATTTCCAACGTATGGTGACCCTAAGGCTGGGTTTTCTTAGCTGTTTTCTTCAGAGAGGGTTTACCATTGCCATTTTCTCAGACTGGGAATGTGTGACTTTACGTGGTTTTACGTGATCAAGCCAGGATTCAAACTCTGGTCTCTTTATCAATCCTTAGATTCAAATGTCAAAGCGATGACATCACAAATCTATAACTAGTTAATAGGACTGACTTTTCTTCCAAGCATATCTTTTAAAACCCCACGGGAAAATGATTTAAACCTAAATATGTCTGCTAGATCATGGAATGAATTGTGGACCACAGTTCCTCACAAAATTGTATGACCTTTGAGGGAAACTATGCTGTACCGGTGTACAGAAATATACAGTCAGCCCTTCATACCCACAGATTTTTTATCCGCAGATTTAAGCATCCTCAGCTTGAAAATATTGAAAAATAATATATATTATTAAAAAGCAAACGATAGATTTTCCCGTTTTATATAAGGGACACCAATTTATTCTTCCATTATATTTAATGGACTTGAACATCCACAGATTTTGGTATTAATGGGGGGTCCTGGAACCAAGGACCCACTGAACTGGTGTATAGTACATTACTTACAAATAATACTGTAAAACTCGCAAGAAGAAATAACAGCAACTCACGTTTGCATGTTTAGAGAATGTGGATATGTGGCTCAAATGTTTGGCATGATATTTTCAACTTTCAGTCGGAGATGTTAATTTAAGAAGTATACCATTGCTATTAATATCCATATTTAGTGGCACCGTTAGGAACATTGTGAACAAGCGTCTAGTTTTCTATCTCCTGTCAGCTCCTAGGATAGAAATAGTATCAGTTATAATGTACGTAATGCATTTTTGAAATGTGATTTTAATGGTGTTTAAAATGTTATTGTTCTAGTGTTAGCTACCCTAATTCTTTTTGCGACCCACTTTGGGTCCCTTTCTCCAGGAGAAAGGCTTCATATACATTGAATGAATGAATAAATGTGCTTTTTTGGTGGCCTGTACTTTCAAGGATGGCTAGAAAGCGCATGGAAAATAGCACTACAGGAAAAGCTGGCTTGCAGTTTGAAAAAGAGCAAAGACCATAACCATTAAAATAAACCTGTAGCAATAGGGTACCTTTTATTATGTTTGCAAATAAGGATTGATCATCTTATAAACCCCTTCATCATTTAAATAATTTCTGGATCTCTCTCTTCTGTTTGGGGGGAAAAGGCAAGTGAGCGACATAAACCCCACTCATTTCTGTGACAGTATTCAGTCCAAAGAAAACAAAAGCCATGTCATCACTGAATTTGTAATGAAGCGGACATAACAATACCTCATTGTGAATTTGTTTACCTTATCTTGTTTTGTTTGCTATGATGTTTTCATAGTAATAATAATAATAATAATAATAATAATAATTTTTATTTATAATTACCGCCTCTCCCTACGGATCACAACAATAATGAACTTTTAACTATAAAATTCTATGTTTATTATGTTTTGGAACTAAAGTAAGCAACCTGGTGCCTTCCAGATGTTTTTGGATTATAGTTCTCATCATCCTTAACCATTGCTCTTACTGGCTGGGTGACTGGGGCTAATGGAAGTCATCGTTGTTTAGTAATCCAAACAGCAATAAGTCACCTACTCTTGTATGGTGAACTGCCTGTCCTTTGGTATTTGAGGTTTTAGTTTTATGATAAGAGCAAGCAATAATATTGAAAAGGTTATATGTCTCCTCTTGAAACACTCCTTGCTTTAAAAGTCTCTGTGGTCCAATTTATTCATGTGCTTGGGTGACCCAATTCTCTTGAATTATATGGTCAGATGAAAGAGCAGACTTTTCTGCAACAGTGAAAAACTAGGAAGTAGACAATTGTACTCATGGAAGAAGAAGAAAAAGAGAAATCAGCTGGAAAAAAGTGTCTCACCCTTAAGGGCAAGACACATTTAAAGGCATGTCATTCAAATTTAAACAGCCCTGGTGGCGCAGTGGTTAAATGCCTGTACTGCAGCCACTCACTCAAAACCAGAAGGTGGCGAGTTCAAGACCAGCAAAGGGCTGAAGCTTGACTCAGGCTTGCATCCTTCCGAGGTCGCTAAAATGAGTACCCAGATTGTTGGGGGCAAATAGCTTACAATTGTAAATGAAGCTGTTTGTTTAACAAATTGTAAGCCGCTCTGATAGTCTTGGCTGAAGAGCGGGGTATAAATAAAACATTATTATTATTATTATTATTATTATTATTATTATCTTATATGCTTATAAGAAGTCTCTTTCTTCTCCACAGTTCCAAGGGAACCTGTGGAAACCTACTGGGATTATGTATATATGTCTTTATGAATACAGTATGTAGATCTTGTAGCACCTTTGAGACTAACTGAAAGAAAGAAGTTGGCAGCATGAGCTTAGGTAGACTTGTCTGCTTCCTCAGATGTTCATGCTGCCGACTTCTGTCTTTCAGTTAGTCTCAACTACAAGATCTCTCTGCATACTGATTCCACAGACTAACATGACTATATCTTTGAATTCTACTTTTATAAATACAAATATACATTATAAATACACCTACACAGGATGTACACACAAATATTTCTTTTTTTTACACTGAATGTATGGGTGATATTTTGAACTCCTGGTGTCTCCTGTGTATGTAAATCCTTGAAATCCAATGCATGTGTTTTAATATCCTTCATTTATTCGAATATATTTTAAAATGTAATACAGTGGACCCTTGTTGTCCGCTGGTGTTTGGTTCCAGGACCCTCCGTGGATAATAAAATCTGCGTATGCTCAAGTCCCATTGAATATAATGGCACCGCAAAATGGTGGCCCATATATAAAATGGAAAATCAAGGTTTGCTATTTGGAATTTAAACTTTGGGGGAATATTTTCAAGCCGTGTATACTCAAATCCGTGGATAAAAAAATCCATGGATAAGGAGGGCCAGCTCTGTGTATATATAGGTATATATAGTACCAAAAAAGAAGATGATGGTGATGGTGGAGGTGCTGCCATTTGCTTTTTGTCTCACATTTCAGCCTTGTCAAGTCAAATGCTGCGGCTTTCATCTTTTTAACATCTAGTTTCTCTGCTTGTTCTTGTCCCCTGTTAGAAGTTCATTGAATTTGAAGATGCACTGGAACAGGAGAAAAAGGAATTGCAGATACAGGTTGAACACCTTGAATTTCAAACACGGCAGCTGGAGCTGAAGGCCAAGAATTATTCAGACCAAAGTAAGTGGGAAACTGTTCGTAGTTGTGCAGACATTGTTTTAAATTCAGTAGATCTCCTCTGTAGAGAAAATGAATGACCAAGCATATGTAATTTATGGGTAAGTAGTTCATGAACATACATTTCAATTTCAGCTTTGCAGCAAAATCTTTTTAAAATAGTTAGAAAATATTACTTGTTACACTGGTAAACAGATTTTATTACCACATTTTATGATACCTTTGAAATACATGTTACTTTTGCTCATTTTACTAAGAAAAAAATGGGTGACTTACAACAGGTAACCATGTAATTCGCAATTCATTGTTTCCAAGCTCTGCATAATCTCAGTTGGATCTTAGAATTTTATCTTTAAAGAATAACTTTTTCTATTGCTCTCTAACAGTGTACACATTACAATGATGAGAACAAGTAATAATAATAATAATAATAATAATAATAATAATAATTTTATTTATTTCTATTTCGTCTTTTCTGAGTGGGGAATCAAGGCGGATTACAACAGGTATTAAAACAGGATAGTATAAAATCAGAATGAAATTAAAATCGCCTTCCTCTCCCTCATCCCCCCGGAGACATATAAATTTAAAACATTAAATCTAAAAGAGAATTAAACAATAGAAGGGATTAAAATATCTAATACAAAAGATTTAAATAGAAATAATTCTAGCTATTTACATTATTTGTTTCATTACCAAATACTTTCCCATTACTTCATGTTTCCTTTTTGAAGAAAAATGCCTTTAGTATTGAAGTAATGTTTAAAAGCTACTTATTGCACCTTTACATCAATGTGTGTAGCCAGCATGAATTGATCTTCCCAGTCTATGAGAATTTTATATATATATATATATATATATATATATTATCCTTCAAGATTTCTGCGGATTTGATTCAGTTATTCCTCATTCATCTAGCAATTGACACAGCCTTATACATTCTTGGCATGCTTGGCCACCTGAAATATACGAGGGAATATCATAATTTTTAAATTATCACCTTCAAAATTTTTTGACAGAAAGTCTGCTTTGATCTGTAGTTGTTAATTTATCTCTATGTAGTCACCATCCAGATTTATACATGTTCCCCAGAGTTTCTTGACCCTCCAAATACCATTATTGTAGAAGTCGGCAGATTGCACCCGACAAGGATTTTACACTTTAGTCACTTCTGGCAGAGCCAGTCACAAAAATAAAGGATGCAATGAGCTGATTTTCTCAGCAACGTGCTCTTAGGGACCAATGAGGACACTGACAAAATTTCATCGATATGCCATAATAACTTCTGGGTGATAATTATTACTTTACAATACCCCCTCGTAAGGTGCAATCTCCAGACTTCTACTTTATCAGGTATTCAGAGGGTCAAGATACGCTGGGATAAAATGTATAAATCTAGATAGTGACCACATAGAGATAAGTTAACAACTACAAATCAAAACAAACTTTCTGTCAATTTTTCAAAAACGTGATCATTAAAACTTTATGATAGCCCTTCGTATTCTGTTTCAGTAGACATAGAGCCAGAGTAGTGTGTTTGTTGCTTGTCCAGTAACTATTGACCTCCACCTCCACAAACTTGCTGACAGATTTGGATCTTCAGTGATCCTGGCAGCTTGTAGCTTTAATTTTCAATGTTTCAATGTGCCCTTTCTGTTTCAGGCTATTCTTTTCATTTGATACCTCTTTCTTTTCTTTCTTTCTTTTTTCTCTGTGACTGTTTCCCCCTCCTTCAAGAAAGAATTACAAATTACTTCAATATCTTAAAGTGTAGTTTCCTGAGAGGTGATGTGGTAGCGATCTTTAAATATCTGAAGAGTTGCCATGTAGCAGAAGGAGCAAGTTTGTGTTTTGCTGCTCCAGAGACCAGCCCACAAGCAAATAGATTTAAATTAGAAGAAAAGATTATTTCCCCCTGAATATTAGGAAGAACCTCCTAACAATAAGAGCTGTTTGACAGTGAAGTTAAAGTGTTAGATTCTCCTTCACTGGAGGCTTTTAAGCAAAGGTTGGATGGCCAATTCGCAGGGGTGTTTTCATACCAGATTCCTGCAATGGCAGGAGATTGGTGTAGGCAACCTTTCTTGTCTTTCCTACTATGTGAATGTCTGTTTCTAAAATTCAATAACATAACTTTGCTTCTACTTATTAAATTACTTTTGTAAAGTGCCTTTGTTACACCTTAGTCACTCCCAAAAGAAGCTAGTTACAGATGATGCATCACATATTGTTACCATGTTTCCCCGAAAATAAAACATCCCCATAAAATAAGACCCAGTAGAGGTTTTGCTGTATTGCTAAATATAAGGCATCCCCCGAAAGTAAGACCTAGCAAGGTTTTTGTATATAAATATATATACAGTATATAATAAATGTTCATTTTTTCCAACAATAAATGTGAATTCTTCTTCAGGGATAAAATAAGACATTCCCTGAAAATAAGACCTAGTGCATCTTTGGGATCAAAAATTAATATAAGACACTTTCTTATTTTCGGGGAAACACGGTGTATAGTTACAGATGATACATCACATATTCCAAGTTCTGATCTCAGTAGTGGAAGTTACATTTTTCATGCAGAGGATCATTTGCAGAAAATTCCAGGTTCCAGCTATAGAGTCTCCAGACAGGATTGGGAAAAAAGTGCTAGGGATTAAATTTGGAATTTCCTGCACATAAATTACATACCCTACCTCTCAGCTAAAAGCAAAATGAAACTGTTTGACTCTTTTGTTAGTGTTATTCAAGCAGTTAGTCACTAACCAGATTGATCTTATTCCTTTCGGAAGATCACTTGTTGCTGCTGCTGCTCCTGTTGTTTTCCTTCTGGAATTTGTAGATCAAATTCTTTTTCTCTCTCTTTCTCTTCTTCCTTCTTCCTCAATGAATAGTTTCTCGGTTGGAGGAACGCGAATCTGAAATGAAGAAAGAGTACAATGCCCTTCACCAGCGGCACACAGAGGTATTTCATCTTATCTGGATAGTACTTCATTAGTGAAAGTCAACTATCCTCATTCTGTTGCCCTCCAAATGTGTTGGACTACAAATCATGTTATCATTGACTACCTGATATGCTGGCTGGGGTTGATAGATATTGGAGTTCAACAGCATCTGGAGGACTACAGGTTCTAGATGGAAATCACATCATTGTCAGCTATTGTGTTCTCAGTGGAAATGGCTTATATTAAGAAAATTGGCTGACCAGAACACAAAATTATGGAATGTTTTAAATCCTAAGGTACAAGAAGGATCTCAGCTGACCAATGTATTCCTCCTCTCTCCTTTTGTAGATGATCCAGACCTATGTGGAACACATTGAGCGATCCAAATTGCAGCAGGTTGCTGCTGGAAATAGTCAGAATGACAGTGGCCTACCTGGGAGAAGGTAGGTCTGCACCTTGATTTTTTTCCCAGAAACTGCTCACATGACTTCTGAACAGATCTGAGTAAAGTTATCCTTTAAGTGTCATGGGGATTCTGATAATTGCAGTAAAAAGGCTATCTTTCTTATACTCCTCAGCAATACATTAGAAGCCTGAGCCAACTTGGTCATCGGCCTTGTTGTCTGGGACATTCTGGGGGTTATAGTGAAAAACTAACTTCCCATCCTTTGCCAAAGTCCTGGGGTGAGGGGTGTTTTCCTAGGAGTCTCCTGTGATCAATGAACTAGAGCCAAGGAGTTTTCCTCTTTGTCCTGTGCTGTACATCATACCTTGTGCATCTGTAATTCCAAAACAGCACTCTTGCTCTGCCATGCACCCACCCCTTCCTCCATATTGCTTGTTGTTGTTTGTCTTCTTCTCAGCTGTTCAAAGAAATGAGAACCATGTTGTATACTTAATGCTCTGTGTGCACATCACACACATTGCCTAGTTGTTCACCTAAATTATTTGTGTGCATAGTTGCACTTTTTCATGTGCTGAAGGGAGGCGGTATGCATTTTTTGTGCTTCTGTGGATATGTGTGTGACATCATATTGGTTGCTGTCTACATTTGTCCTTCTGTTTGTGCTTGAACAGGGAGATGAGTTACTTTTTGTAAGCAGGAGGGGGTTACTGAGACAGGCCTGGTTTTCCACCTCTATCTCTTTAGATTGAGGATCCTTTGCCATTTGTGAATTAATCTGGATTCTGTTTGAGGTCTATCACCTTCTGACAACCTAGGCATCCCAGATCCCTTTCACATGTAGTCTTGTTAAGCAAGGTGTCCCCCATCCTATATCTATGCATTTCATTTTTCTGCCCTAAGTGCAGTACCTTACATTTCTCTGTGTTAAAATTAATTTTGTTAGCTTTGGCCCAGCTTTCTAATCCATTAAGGTCATTTTGAATTTTGCTCCTCTCTTCTGGGGTACTAACTAGTCCTCCTAATTGGTGTCATCTGCAAATTTAATAAGCATACCCCCTAGAGTTACTGATCTGGGGACTTGAACCTTGATCTTCCAAACCCCAGCCATCTACCTCCCCACCACATCTTCTGACTCTTTGGACACACTCTTGTTAACACAGGAGAAGCTGCAACTCTTATATCTGTGGATCCATCTTAATTGTAGAATATCCCAATGAAACTGCAGAATTAAACATGGCTGAGGACGGTTTGTGCCTCCTCACATGTAAGGATAATTGAAAATTGTCCAAACAAGACAATACATAAAAGAGTATTGACTAAAATCACCTGAATTGACTAAATGACTAAAATCACCTGAATTAGTAAGAAGAAGAGTAGGAACCCAGAATCCTTTCTCTGCTAGCATGGTCACTGGAGATGGTTTAGCACTGAAGTCTAGAAAATCAACAGAGACACAAGATCCATTCTGAGTAAGAATAGTACAGACACAAAACAACTTGTATTTTTCCAGCTGTGGAGAAAAATTAGTTGTAGCAGTGCAACCTTAGATTTTGGAAATGGTGTGTGTGAGAAAGAACTAAACATTCCCTTCCCTCAGGACCTTTGTTCCTATCCAACTTTCCTCTCATTCCATTTATCATTCTTTTCTGTGTGAGTCCACCAAGAGATATTGGAGTTTCTATGTGTAAGGTATAGTTCAGGCCAGTGGCAATTCTTCTGAATCTTGTGACATGCTTCTGTGGTCCACCTGTGTCAGAGTCTTCAATCCATGCTGGCTCTCCATCCACAGAGATATGGGGGATGGGAGCCAGGGCTATACAGGCCACTTGCCACTGTGGATGGTCCTTGTTCAAAGAGATCCCTCCATATGGTTGCATCCCATGACAGCTAGGACAGTCAACATCTGGGTCAGCTTTTTCTAACCCTGGATCTCCAGAAGTGATTGGACAACAGCTCCCTTCATCTCCATCCAGCTTGCTCAATGGTCAGACATAATAGGTAGTTCTAATCCAACAAAGGAGGAGGACCCAAGGAAAAGGATGATCTAGAGAAATATTTCCTACGAGAAAAGAGAGGAAGCCTGTTCTCCAAGTGTTCCCAAGGAAGGAGGAAGTTTTTTAGATGCTTTTTGTTTCCTAGTAGGGTTGCCAGGTTGGAAGTGGAACAGGGCTCTGTAACTGTAATCCTGAACATGTCACAGAAGTACTGCAAAACACTGACAAGATGGATGAAGGAACCTGTCCTCTTTCCTTCCAAATTCTAACTTTTCAGCTATATCTCTCCTCTCCCAACATGCTTTTTGCCTCACGGGGGGGGGGGGGGGGCAGGTTAAAGGGCATAAAGGAGTGCCCGCCTCAGTTCTGCCTGCTCCCATGCCCTCCACCTGGAAGGATTGTGCATATAAGTGTATATTTGGTGACAGAGAAGGATAAAAAAAACCCAGGACAATAAAACCCTAAATAGCCTTTTCAGTCTCCTCATCCCCTAGTACTTACTCTCCTGACTAACTGTGAGACTCTGGGGCTTAAAGCAGTGGTTTTTCACACCACTTGCCACTTTTTAAAAACTCTAGTCTAAACCACAGTTCTGTGACTGTCATGTCTTGGTTGGTCTGCTTTCTGTACTTGCGCAGTGCAACTGTACAACATGTTTAGTTTTCTGCCTTACCTTGGTGCCAAACTGGAAGAGCTGAAAGCAATGTATTAAATGGAACTTACAGTGAGAGAATCCTCTGCTGAGGATAGCACTGTTTACCCACTTCTGCAGATAAGACAATTAAAAAAAATTTTTTTTAGTACTTATACCTTGCTTTTCTACCATAAAGACCCTCAGAGCAGTTTACAATATTAATTTGAAATTTCCCTGCCATCAGGCTTACCATCTAAATAAGACAAGACACTCAAGGAAAAAAGAAAAGCAGTGGAGGAGTGGGTTAAGTCCATCAGATACTACTGGTTCTTCTTTCTCTTTGAGACCAGGGTAGTAGCGGTTGGGATGGAGGGAGAATATTTCATCTTCTTCTCAGCCTAGGCATGATGGAGGTGTGCTTGTCTCTCCTTATCTCCCTCCATGGCCAGGTCAGTGGCAGCTGGGATAGGAGGGCCACCTTTTGGGGGGGCTTAGGCATGATGAAGCTGTGTCTGCCTCTTTTTCTCTTCTTCTGAGGCTAGGACTTGAGATGGAGGGAGGACAAGTCAACTACTTCTGGGCCTAGGCATAATGAAGTAGTGCCTATCTCTTATCTCCCTTTGAGGCCAGGGCAGTGGCTGTTGGGATGGAGGGAGCCAGTGCTGGATGAAATACGCACTCTTATGTATAGTCGAATATGTTCACTGAGCACTTCTGATCCCTGCAAAGTGGCCTCTATCAATGTACCTTTAAAGAAGCAGGCACCATCCTTGGTGAGGAGGTAGCAACATGATGTAATTTTATGCACCGCTGTCTTTTGGGCTCACTGCATGTTTACGAAGCTGCATGTCAAACATCTCCATCTCTCCTCAAGTGAGCAATTTGGTTGTGAGCTACACGACTACATGTGTAAGTGTGCTTGCATGATCGTTGCACTCTAATGGTTGTTCTTTTGTCTTGCTTCTTGTGCCGTGGACTCTCTTGTGTTGGGTGTTCTCTGTTTGTCACTTCAGTCATCGCCAGTCATGGAGGAAAAGGTAATTTGGGGGCCACTGTGTATAGTGGGCTGGGTGGCAGTTGGGGGTGCTGTTGTTAGTGTTTTCCTTTTTGTGTGACTTATCAGCCTGCCTGGGAGAAGATGGCAACTCGAATCAAAAAACACTCCTATCTTCCCATGAAGTTTCCCCCGAAAGAAAGGCGCGTGGAAGCATATTTCTAAACAGGACTGACTGGAAATCATATGGCCCTCGAGATGTGGCTTTGTTGCAATTCTCAGCAGCCAGTGTACCTAATGGTGAGGAATGGTGAAAGCTGCAGTATAACAACATCTGGAAGGTCATACAATTTCCACTCATATGGAGTATAATAGGACCAGGCATTCTGGCAGCAAAACTGGGTGTTGAAAGACGTGCTCCCTATCCTTACTCCTTCCATTTATTTAATTTTCATTCCATCCTTCCTCCAAGGAACACTGCTGTCAGAATGGGTCATGGCCTGACTTGGTATATGGCAGCCCCTCATATACTTTTCATTGGATAGCAGGTGTCAAATAGGATGTTGTTGCTTCAAACACTGAAAAATGTATTCCACATTCTCTCTGACTGAGAGGTTTCAATATGTGCTTTTGCTTTCAATCATATTTCTAACCCTGTAAGAATGAAAAACTTGGATATTGTGTTTGAATTAGAATGTCCCCTTCTCAGACCAACAGCTAGTCCTGATACTATATTCTGTGCTTCAGAGACCTGCTCAAGCTTCTTTGGTGCATCATTTGTGTAACATGCACCCTGCAGAGAAATGCAAAGCTCTTCTGATTTGAACAGACCAGATGGTTTGTTTTGCATCAGGCCACTAGGCCTTAAGTTCACACTGAAATGGAGATGTGAAGTTGCCTCTGAATAGGTTGCATTGTATTCACTATGATGGGTTGTTTCGATGCATTCTCTATTTTGAGGACTTGCTGGTTGCTTTCTCTGACTATTCCCTACCTTTGCTCTCTCTCTCTCCTTCTCTCTTTTGCTTTCTTGCTCCAGTGTGAAGAGGCGTCCTAATTCTCTGAACATCCCCCTCACAGATGACATGGTACGTGGGCAGGGTGGGGGCAAGGTCGCCCCTGCAGTGGACCACTGGCACCTCAGTGACCTCGGCCAGCTGCAGTCCAACTCCAGCTACAAGGTTCCTTTAATACCATCATGGAAACGAGGGCTTTCTGCCTACATGTGTATCTGTAACCCTTTGCAGCCAAGATTTATTCCCTTAGGCAATGGGTGGGCAGCTGTAGCTTTGCACATGTTCGTGGACTGTAACTCACTATTGGCTATGCGGCCTAGGATCAGAACTTGGAATGTTACTTATTCCATAAGGAGCCTTTTTCCATAAGCAAAGAAAGACAAAACAGATCAGAAGAGTAATGGCTTTCTCCTTGCCTCTCCTCATGGTGCCTCAGTACTTCCATTCTCCTTCCCAAGGAAGATGGAAATAAAAGTATGGTTTTTTTTCTCAAACAGATTTTTCCAGCACGTCAGAAGGCATGCTTTTATGATCATCTCCCTCAGGTAGAGAATGGAAGTGCTTTTACAGCATGCGGAAAAGCACGGAGGAAGCTGCTGCTTTCTTGCTCCATTTTAGCTTTTTTCCCCCTCATTCAATAAAGTTCTTAGTCTCTGTTAACACCTTCAGTATAATTTGATATTGTTATATCTGCAGAAGAATTAAGAGACAGTACTTACATTGACCCGTGGATAAGTTGAGTCAGTTTTTTTGGGTCAATTTTTATACATTAGTATATATGGTAGCTAATTTTAGTTAATTTTAGTTACTTCAAACAGCCACACAAATGCTAAAGAGCCCATGGTACAAAACACACTCGCCTGCTGTCTAATGTGTTACTGCCTCTTTCCCCACAACAGGGAATGAGGGAGCAGCAAGGAGACACAGTGAAAGCTGTCACTTGATATTTTTCTTCCCTCATTTAGGGAGACCAACTGCAGAAGTAACTAAAATGTTAGTTATATCACAGAAGGAGTGGAGTTGGTGGAAACTAAACAAACCAGGAAAAGGAATTAATTAATTAGGAAGGAACTAGCTGCAAGTAATTCATTTGCAATGCGTTATTTCCAAGTTGTGGTTAGAGCCAAAGAGAGTTACAGTGCAGCAACATCTAGGAAGAGGGAGACTCACCTTTTCAATCCTGTTCTACACTGGTGCTTTGCTTAGCTTAATACTGCATGAGCGTGATTTCTTTTCTTTTCTTCTGGCACAGGAGGTTTTTTCACCAGGTTTTGTGTACTTAATACTAGTGAGCCTAGTTAAAGAGAAGGTTGCTGGTAACACAAGTTGCTGTAATAGTACAGAATAACAGAGTTGAAAGAGACTTCAAACATAATCTGCCCTAGCTCCCTCTGTTGGAGCTCTCCTGTGTACCTCATCTCTAATAGATAGCTAACCAGCTTCTCCTTAAAAACCGTTGATGATAGAAACTATACCTATTTCTGAAATGGTCTGTTCTGCTGCTAAAGTTGTGCTGTTAATAAATCCTTATAAACTGAGATATAGGGAATCTTTGACCTTCCAGATCTTTGGACTACTTCTCATACAGCCCTGTTATTGCTCATGCAAATGGAAATTGTAGGGCTGGTGGGAGTGATAGGCTAAAGCATCTGGAAAACTGAAGGCTTCCCATCCCTATTCCAAGCTTTCTTTAGCTTGTAGAGCCAGTATAGTATAGTGGCTTGAGCATTGGATTACAACTCTGGAGATCAGGGTTTGATTTCCTGCTCAGCCATGGAAACCTACTGGGTGATCTTGGGCAAATCACATACTCTCAACCACAGAAATAGATTTGCCTTAGGGTAGCCATAAGTCAGAAATGACTTAAAGGCATACAACAAATGCATTAGCGTAGAGACATTGAAGACATGGATAATTATCTCTGTCTGATTCCTTATTTTTCTGCCCATTCTTGAGTTCTTATACTATTGGCCCAATCCCAATTTTCCCCCTGCCCTCTGAAATACCATCTTCGTCCCCTGGTAACTCACTTTAAAGCCCTTCTGATCAGGAGACTTCTAACAAATACATTCTTATCAACTTCTATATGATGTCAGCAGTCTCTTGCAAGACATCTTTCTTCCTGAAAGTGCAGACTATGGTCCAAAAAACCAAATCTTTCCTAAAGACACCAACTGTGGAGCCACTTGTTGGTTTCTAGTGTTCTCCCTCTTCTTAGAGACTATATCCCTCAACAGGAAAAAACCATGAAATAACAACCTGAGCCCTAAGGTCCTTTAGCTCCCTTCCCGGAGCCTCATAGTCCCCTACAATATTTTGAAGGCAGTACTGACAGTAGCTCTTCCATCCATAGAACCTTATAAGGTTGCCTCCATGACTTCAGAGGTGTGAGGCTCTTGTCCCTGTTCATTTGCCTCATAATTGCTAATTAATAAGAGAGCTTAAATTGATTGTGTAGCTCAAAATATGCAACATGGTTCTTGATAGTTGCACTTCGGTGTGTCACATGTTTCCAAGCATCTGCCTCCTGTGTTTGGCAAACATCCCACACCCTACTAGCATCCCCCAAGTCTTGCTGGAGAATTTGCTCCGCTGTTTCAAAAAAAGCTCCATTCTCTCTAATAAGTTGAAGTGTAGATACAAAGGACTTAAGCTCCTGTTCTTTCTTTACCAACAAGGCAACCAATTTGCACTTGCTGTAGGTCCAGCCTTGCAAGTACGGTACTAAATATGCCACATTTATTTTGGTCAAAACAGTATATATACATGACTTCAAATTCTGTTACTCTCCAAAACTGGGCATGTTGCCTTTCAGAAAATGTATGGTTGCAAAGAGTTAAGTGGCCATCTTTTCATAGTCCTCATCATTGTTCTGCTGCTTTTTTGTGCGTATGACCTGTGAGATTCTAGCTGGCATTGCAGTCAGAGATTTATGTACTTGACAACAGTCTTCAAAAGTTCTTTTTTGAACTACAACTTGAATAATTCCCACTGCTGTTTGAGGGATTCTGGGAGCTCTCAAAAAACTACTTTAAATTGGCCAGACAGAAACTGAGAGTTGCTCAGATTGGCCAGAGGTACCTAAAAAAAAAGGCTATGCTTTCTCCCAGGGGTAGCCTCTGTTTGCAGTAGATGTTCAGCTAGAACAGGTTCCACAATGGTCCCCTTCAGCAACAACGCCAGTTTGAAGCTGATCATGCAGTTGAAGCATCATCAGGAAGAGTACTGTAATGGCTGGATAGCTGGAAATCCACCTCTAGCCTCATTAAGAGGAATCATATGAATATGGAAACCCAATGGGGTGTCATGCTAGTAGTAGTGGGAGTAGGAGTAGTAATGGGGTTAATCCAAATTGTTTTGTTGCTGGAGGGCAGCCTCTTGAACCTGGCACCGTCCAGATGTGTTGGACTACGTAATCCTCAACCAGCATGACTGTACTTGCTGGAGATGATGGGAGTTGGTAACCCAACACAGAAGTGGCAACCAGTTGGAAAAACTGCATCTGTTTTGTTGTCTTCTCCACACCTCCATCTGCCCAGGCCTGTGTTTTTTGTTTTTGTTTTAAGATTCCCTCTTCCCTGTTGTGCTCCTTCTCCACACTTTTGTACAAGCTGACTAGAGCAAAATGTGGTGGCCTTTACCCGGTTCCCTTTTGTAGAACAAGGAGTAAAGGGCCATGTAAGTCTCAAATCCTAGAATTCACCTGTCCCAGGCTATCCCTTGATGTGCCCATTGTGTTTCTTGTTGGTTAGCTCATGGATTTTCCAGTGATGAAATCCTATTTTCTCTCTTCCTAAGTGGGACTCATGAAGTACTGGCTAGTCTTGCTAGGAATGGATTCTATTTGTGATACCTTTATATCGTTATATATTTATCCTTTCAGAATAAATGTTTCTGAGAAGAAATTCTGTCTCACAAGGGAGACAAATTTTCTTAGTGTTTAAAGTAGAGTAGAGCCTAAGTGAAAGATGGGTAGAACCTTTGAAATGCCAAATGCTGTGAACTTCATTTCCATTAAATTTTCACTATTGGTCCCGTGGACTGCTGGGAGATGAAATTCAAAATATATGGAAGGCCAATGGTTCCTTTCCACCTTGATAGTAATTGGTTTTATTGGAAAGCTGGTCGGAGGAGGGAACGTTTGGAGATGGAGATGATTGAGGTCCATCCACTGTTGAAAGTGAACTGCCAATGATATATGCATGACCACAAAACTCACATTATTATATTCTGTATCACATTCAAGCTAGCATTTTGTAGGCGGGCAGCCAGTACTTCTCTGTCAGCTGAATTTGTCTACGAGCATCTCCTCACAGATCACCAGATGAATGTAGAATATGAGTGCAGAAGCAGTGCCCTTACAAGAGGTTGCTGGATTGCAACTTGCATTGGCCCAAGCTTCAGCTGCATGGCCAGTAGGTAGGGTTGATGGGACTTATGCTCCAGTAATATTTGGAAGACCACAGGCTCTATTTCTGCATAGCCCCTCAGAACTAGGATGCTAAATCAGGGATGGTAATCTGCAGTTCTAGAGCCAGAATTAGAAACATTATTTTTGGAGTACAACTCTCAAAATCTTTTCAGACAGAAGGACCATGTTGGCTGGGAGTTTATAGTCCAAAAAAGGAGGGAGAAATAGCACTGCCATTCTTTGCTACCTTTAACTCTGGCCTTTGCCCTATACCAGCATCCAATTTCAACAGATTTCCTCTAGGGAGTGTAGCCCTGAACAGCAAAAAGGTACCCTTCACTGTTGAACAAAGCAAAACTGTCCCCCTGTTGTTTGTTTTGTAGTTGCCATTCCATTCTGTACTAATGGTACATAGTCTTATCACAGTGCTACAAGGCAGCCATCAAGCCAGGAAATGAAAAAAAAATGACTAATACATTTGGATACCTTTCCCCCTTCTCTTCTCGTTTCCCTGTCCTACACCTCTCCAAACAATATTGTACACTAGTGTCCACCTGATGAAATGTCTGAATCCGGACAGTCCTCTGCAGCTGCTACACCAAGCACCACTGGAACAAAATCCAATACACCTACTTCTTCTGTTCCTTCTGCTGCTGTCACTCCCCTAAATGAGAGCCTTCAGCCCATGAACGACTACATCACATCAAAGAACAACAAGCGGTCCCGGGAAAAACGGAACAGTCGGAATATGGAAGTCCAGGTTGCCCAGGAGACAAGAAATGTGAGCATAGGTATGCTTCATATACAGCCGATCTAACACAAAAAAATGGCTTATGCTATATATTTTCTTTTCTTTTTCTCTTCATTTATCTTTATGTATATATGTAAAATCTTTTTAAAATTAATAAAAATATTATTTTAAAAAACAAACAAACAAAAACACCCCCAAGGCAATTGCTTATGCTATATATGAACTAAGGCCCTATACAGACTGGCCTGAAAGGCCAGCCTGAGGGCAAATCGGGGCATCACAGCCAGATGATGCATGCTCTGACTCCACTCCCAGGGTGCCATGATGCTGCATGCTTCTCTATATGGCGTGCAGCAGCATGGCACTCCTCAGGTGCTGCATCCAAACGACTCAGTGCCAAAGGAGTGCCATATAGCTGTGCTGCCGCAGTTATGGCACCCTTTCATGGGCGCCAAAAGAAGCAGCTTTTTGCTGCTCCTTTTTGCGCCCTCGAAAGGCCCGATTGGGACAAAGGTTTGAGATTGCCGTGGCCCCAATCCGGCACAAAATCTTTTTTGGGACAGTCTTTCGAGCCTCTAAGCCACAGATTTCCCTCCTCTCCTGATTCTGCTCCATAGGTTCATGGTTTTCAGTCCATTGTTCCCAGTACCTCAGTCTCCAAATGGGGACCTCAAGAGCATTGCAGAACCACAAATGTATCCTTGATTTTTTACATTCTACAGGGATGGGAAGCAGCGATGAAGGGTCAGATTTCCAAGATATTGACTCTACTCCTGAGCTGGAGATGTGCCAGGATCCTAGATTGGAACGCACGGGAAACAGGTCAGAGAGCTTTTGCTGCAGACATTCTCATTGTTATTAGGAAAGCCATTCTGGGTTTGGCCTGGCCTAGCCATTAATGGATTTATATCTAAGAGCCTCATTGCATTAGAAAACAAAGCCGAAATGGAGCTGGGGAGTAGCAGCTTTCTCCGTGTCTTCCCACATAATGATTGTCGAAATGAGTTTTCCTAGCTGGAAAAGATCCACTTGACAAAAGACCTGCTTTGACAGCTGTCTCCTGCAGAAAGATAACTGAAGCACTATGATGTCACACAGTAAGGCACAGAGAAAGACACTGTTCTCTGGTTCAGTTTCAACTTTGTTTTCTCATATGACTGAAGTCCAAAACAGATGGGTAGATGGGAGTGACTTCCAGCTGCTTGGGGAAGCCTGACATTTACACAAAACACTTTCCCAGAGCACCTTAAAGCCACCCTGGGGTTACGCAAGGGCCACCCAAGGTGGCCTAAATCCAGCCCCGAAAGGAGCAGATGTTTTCTGCTCCTATTTGGGGCTGCAACGAGAGGCACCCTTGGGGCTATGGCATGTGTTTGCTGCAACCCTGGGGCAATTGGGCTGGGAGCAGCTTCTTGCCACTCCTGTCTGCCCATCTGCTTCACCCTTTAGTCAAGAAGGTGTAGGAAACTAGTATGAAGCAGAAAATCAATGAGGAAAAGGGAGTGCTTAGCCTTTTTTCTGACTGCAACTTTTTCTTACTGGTTATCTGCATGTTGCCTTCTTGGCTTGTATACTCCACACTGTAAGCGACAATTGTATGGAGTCGAAGGCTTTCATGGCCGGCATCCACAGTTTTTTGTGGAGCTTTCGGGCTATGTGGCCATGTTCTGGAAGAGTTCCTTTTTGATGTTTCGCCAGCATCTGTGATGCTGGCAAAACGTCAGAAAGGAATTCTTCCAGAACATGGCCACATAGCCCGAAAGCTCCACAAAAAACTATGACAATTGTATGTTTGATTGTTACCCGAGTTCATACTTCCCCCCCATTTCATATTTCTGATCTTCACATTCTCTGGTTATGAAAAAAAAAACCCCAGGTGCAATTTTGGTAGCCTAATTTTCTCATAGTTTTCTTTCTGCCGAGAGTTCTCTATAAATGAAGTGGTACATGCCAAAAAGCAACATGAAATTTCTTACCTACAGTTGGAAGTATTACAGCCCTAGAAGTACTATATTATAGGGTTTGCTTGGAACGCAGACAGGGTTCTGATGTTGTCATTGGATTGTGATTTTGAATGAATTGATGTAAGTCCTGCAGTACTAATAGAGGAAAATAAAAATATTGCTAAGTGCAACATTTCTATCACATTTCTCCCAACAGCCCTACACAGGGGATTGTGAACAAAGCCTTTGGCATCAACACAGACTCGCTGTATACTGAACTTACGGAAGTGGGCTCGGAAGCCATTGGGGATGTGGATGAAGGAGCAGACTTGCTAGGTAAAGGATGCTTGAGAAAATGGTGCTTTAAAAAAATATTATGTTCATTTTCACAGCAATCTTTTGAGGTAGGCTAGTGTACTAGGTGAACTGGTGCGCATTTCCACACATTCATATTAATGGTTAATTGTCTTCACTTTCCTGCACAAATTTGCATTTATTTGCATTTATTCATCTTCTCTCTGCTGAAGATGCAAAGCCATCTGAATGCATGTCAAGCAGACAGACAGCCACACATGCAATAATGCACATTTTTGTGGCTTTCAGCAGATATTTTGGTAAAAAACCGTGAAGCCTTTCCCATGGAATTTAAGGAGTTTTTTGAGGGGGTGGGCTTGCAAAAAGCCCAAACTCCTGTGAATCATGTGTGGCTGGATCACATTCTATTTTACTGGAATGAGGAGTATTTTAAACCTGTAGATTAGCCCTAAACTGAAAGATAATGATTTAGGTAAAGAGCTGGAGGAGGTTCAACTAGATAAAGTGTGCCTAACATAATACCTTCCCATCATCATAAAACAATAACTTGGATTGATGTTCAGATGAACTTCACTATAATCATTGCCCCTTCTTTAGAAATGACAAATTATCTGGATCAGCCAGCCCCAAACTTCCAGATGTGCTGGACAACAACTCCCCTCACCTTCAGATAGCCCCATTTTTCAAGCTGTTTGGGGATTATGGGCATTTTTGTCCAGTGCATTTGGAGGGTGTCAGGCAGGCAAAGACAACTTTAGAGGGAATTCCAGATTGGAGACAATGAAAGTGAGTAGGATGTATCACTGAGCAAGAAACATGGCTCATTGAAATTTGTGCTTGGCTTAAATGAGATCTAGTTAAGAAAAACCCATGTATAAATGTATGCCGCTTAAATTCATGGGTGCCCCTTCACCATTTTATTTTAGACCAACCATTCTCCGATTGGTGTCTTCCAGATGTGTTGACCAATTCTCACAATCTTCAGCCAGCAGTGGCCATGCTGGAAGGTTGTCATCCGATATCAATATATCTGGAGGGTACACAAGGAGTCTGTTGTAGACTAATGTGTTTATCTTTCAGCAACCGCTACAAGAGATGGTGACTAACCTGTGAGTGGCCGCCGCAACTGCTAGGAGGATGTGGGTGGGTGTGGGGAAACAATTTAACTTATAAGCGGCTCAACAATTGTGAGACATAAAGATTTCTTTCCCTCCACTAAGAGGGAATGTTTGGTGATGAGAAGGATTCCAGACAAAGTGTAAGTGGTAAGTTGGAGTCTCTTTTTCTATGAGGAACAAAGGTTAATTAAATTTAAAGTTTAATATCCTATCGCTAATGTAGTCTTGTTCAAATTGAATCCCACTGAGCCAAGCACAATCCTCCAGCATTGTATGCAGCCCACCAATGACTTGATACTCATGCTTTCATGTCTACAAAGGCAAACCAAAATGAGAAAGGGACGATAACTCTTTGACAAAGCATTTGCTTTACATGCAGAAGGGCCCAGGTTCAGTCCCTGAAATCTCTAGTTAATCTCCTCAGAAAGGGAATGGGAAAGATGTCTGACTAGGAACAAATCTTGGGAACATTTCTTTTCAAACAACAACCTAGCTAGCATGAACACTATTCCAGTAGTCATGCTGGCTGGGGGATTCAAGGAGTTGTAGTCCCAAAAAAGTAACTGTTCCAAGACTTGCCAGAGATATCTTAATGAGTGTTTGCTCTTCATCAGGACAAAGATTCACTGGGCTAACAATCTGAACAGACATAAACCTGTTTCCTATGTTCCTGGGATCAGGCACTAGACAGACCCTGGTTCATAGATGATGAAGTTGAATGTGCCTTGTTGGGTCTCAAGATATTCCAGCTTTTGTCCCAATGAGAGTTTGAATGTTAAGAGATCATTCTGTAGTGAAGACAGACTGCCCCTCTGGTTGTATTGGACTTCAGCTCTCATCATTCACAGTCATAAAGGTCATGCTGACTGAGAACTCCTATCCAAAACATTTGGAGAGTTGTTGGGTTGGGGACTGTTGAGCTAAAGAGCTCAATATCACATTATTGTGAAATGTTGTTTGCAAGAAATTGTGTCTGTATTTTTTAAATACAACAACACCAGACTTCTTGCAATATTTGAGCAAAGCTAAGGTTATTAAAGTTCCTTGGGGAGGCTACAGTCTCCAAAATCTGCAGCCAGCATGACCACTGTTGGGGGATTTTGAGAACTGTAATCATATCTTTTTCATAGCTTTGGAATACGAATTTGGAGGGAACTAAGCCACAGATTAGCTGTTTGCCCTACAGTTTTACTCAAAAGTGTTGTAGGAAATATTAAAGCAAGGTTCAACCAGCAGGTTTAAAAATTCTCTTGGATCCTTACCTCATCTGAAAAACCAAACCCCACCATATCCCACACTCCCAAGTGTACCCTATGTGGACTCATGCTATTTGCAGCCATGGCAGGTTCTGTTTTTACTATTTCATGCCTTTTGACACTGAAATGGCAAGATCATTGTTAAAAGTTTTTGTTTCATTTAAAACTCCAGATTTTTTATTTTATTTTGTTGGTTTAAATCACTGATGGATTCTTTCTTCCCCCCTCCCCGCACCTCCACCCTCCTGTTTCTCTGTGCTTCGCTGGACATGACCCTTAGGGGAGTTTTCAGGTGTGTATCTCTCCTCTGTTCAGACTCCTTATTTGTTTCCTTTTCTTTTTCTTTTCCTTCCCTATTTTTCTAATTTTAAATGGAATGATGTGGGTATACACATGTGATACTCCCCTGCTCTTGTCCAATCACGGTTGGCTTTGCAGACTTGGTCCTACCTTACCCTTATTTTGATTGACTTGCACAATTAAGGTTCTGAACCCTCCAGTACATTCTCTGCTTTTTGCACATCACATACAGATTTTTTCCTTTTATTTCTAGCCTTCCTCCACTCTCTCTGCCTTCCCTGTTTGGAACCCGGGGTGCGAGGGAGGGAAAGTGCTGTTACAATGTGCCTTTTCCATCACCGGGGTTTGGTTTGGGGGCCATCTGTGGATGAGAAAAAAGGCACATGCTCATGCCCCATTATAGCCAACAGGCAGTGATGTGCATGCACTGCCATTAAAAATAATGGGATGGGGGTGATCCACAGATGCTCAAGTCCATGGATGGCTAGATCAGCAGCACAACGGGTCCACTGTAATTTATACATTCAGTGGGGTGGAAATTTTTTGTTTATTTGCTTAAGGCGGGCAGTGCACCAAAATAATTAAATTAGAATCCTTCTTCTGAGTGGAGGAACGGTTGTTAAAATGGACAGATTTAGCAGAAATGGACAAATTGATTACGGAAAGGTTGTTAGCAACATTTCTCAAAGACTGGAAGCCCTTTATAGACTTTATGCGGAAAAAAAAGAAAATGACAGTAACTTTTGGTTGTGAGAGTTAGAAAGGATAAGATATTGAAGGAAGGAAACGTGCTATAATTTTTTAGAGTGAGAGGTATGAATAAGTATTTGTTGTTGTTATTGTGCGCCTTCAATTTGTTTCTGACGTATGGCAACCCAATGGCAAACCTGTCACAGGGTTTTCTGGGGCTGAGAGTGCATGACTTGCCCAATGTTACCTAGTGAGTTGCCATAGCTGAGCAGGGGATTGAACCCTGGTCTGCAGAGTTGTAGTCCAAATTACACCACACTGGCTCTCAACTATATGCATATATAAGTTCTGAAAGGAACATTGGAAGTCACCTTTTTCTCTTCTTTTTCTTTTTCTTTCTTCTTCTTTGCTATTTCTTTTCTTTACCATCTGGAATTCTTAATGTGTTTTTTAAAACTTTGATAAGTGTGTGAGTGTATACGTGTATAAGTGTCTAAGAAACCTTATTCTGAAAGTGAATTGATAACCAGAAGTTTCTTCATTTTGCAAATTCCGTTTCTTAGTCCTATGCTTTCTTCAGGAGGCTTGCAGGTATAGCAGCAGGTTTAAGACTCAGTACTTGCATAAATGAGGACTGAAGATCTGTCCTGACAGGTGATAAATGAGTAATACAGGTCAAAGATCATCTTTTCTAGATGATCATGCAAAGTATATATATATAGATGGTAACTGCTTAATTTGGGGCTCCAAAACCAGATATTGCTGGATTACACATCTCATTACCCCCAGATGAGTTATGGTTATCATATCTGAGGATGATGGGAATTATAGCATGACAACATCTGAGGAACAACCAGCTGAAATAGTGCTAAGTGGATCAACTCTGGATCAAGTTCCATTTGCAAACAAAATAAATAATCACAACTGATTTCCAGTGCATTCCAAAGTAGTCTGTTTATCAAAGTTGATTTTGGAGAGGAGCATAGAACCACTCTGGTCTGTTTCCCTTCTAGATCCCCTAAGTCTGGCAACACATTCTTTCAGATCTCTTCTGCCAACTAGTATTATTATTATTAGTAGTAAGTGAAGCAAGCAGTGACTAGCTAAAAACTACTTTTAGCTTTTAGTGGAACCCTGGACTTCCAAGCCAGAGTCCACCTGGCAATTTGTTGTTAAATACTTATGGGTTCAATCTACCATTTGCAAAAAGAAAAGTCCCTGACAGAATCCTTCCCTTCTACTCTCCTTTTTTATGTACTTCCCTGCATTTTGTGACATGATCCATGCTTAGGTGTAGTTAGATCTTTCTTCCACTAAAATGTCATACCTTTCTTGGGCAATGATGGGAATAGATCCTACACTTCAGCATGCTTCCCTTTGCACTTCTCCAGAAGATGCCCTTATGGTGAGTACTTGCATAAACATTTTGGACTACATACTTGGCTGGATATTCTGGAAGTTGTAGTCCAAAAAAAAGCAACTTCTCCAAGCTTCAGATGATGTTGTCTTGGTGGCTTCCAGTTCTTGTGGCTTAGTTTGTGGGACAGTAGCACGCAGTTCTTGGTTCTAGCTCTTTTTGTTTCAGAGAAGCGTTGATTGAAAATATTATGGAGGAAGCAAAAATTGGAAAAGTTACTTTTGGGGCTGCAGCTCCCAGATTGCTCCTGACATGGCAGCCAGTGGCTGAGTAAGAGATTCTGTGGGTTGTAGTCCAAAAAAGACTAGCCTCAGTTATGGGAGAAAGGTTGTTTTGGGAAATTTTGTTTTTGTGATATCTCTCCCCCACTGTAACTGTTATACCAGTGGTTGGCAACAGCAGCCTATGGACTACATATAGAGTCCTTCCTTATCTGACAGTTAAATATCCAAGCCTCTCCTTTGATATTCTCCCCCTCTCCTTAACTCCACCTTGACACTACTCTGATAGCTGCAATTGGCTGGCTATGCATACACTAGGTAAACTGCTCCCTTTCACACACCAGACCTTTTGTTTATAGAGAGTTATCTTCAAAATCATAGAATTGGAAAATGTATACATTCCAGAAAGCATTTTATATAAGGGACACCCTTTTACTATAGAATTGTAAAGATGGAAGAGACCACAAGGGCAATCCAGTCCATCCAGTTCTGCCATGCAGGAATACACAATTAAAGCACTCCTGACCAGTGGCTATCCAGACTCTGAAGCTCTTCCTAATGTTTAGGTGGAATCTCTTCTCCTCTAGTTTGAATCCACTGCTCTGTGTCCTGTGCTCTGGAGCAGCAGAAAACAAGCTTGCTCCATCCTCAATATGACATCCCTTCAGATACTTAAACAGGGCAATCATATAACCTCTTAACCTTCGCTTCTCCAGACTAAACATATCCAGCTCCCTGTCACTCCTCATAGGGCATGATTTCTGTATTCTTCACCATTTTGGTTGTCCTCTAGACACATTCTTGCCAACCTCCTTCTTGAATTGTGGTGACCAGAACTAAACACAATATTTCAGCTGACTAAAGTGCTACTAATACTTTCCTTGATATGGGAATATACTCCTATTGATGTAGCCTAGGATCATATTCTCTTTTGAGGCTGCTGCTTCAGGTAGTGCAATTCACCTTTAAATCAAGGCCTTTGGCCCCAGTACTTTGTATTTAACTTTAAAAAGTGCAAAGAAGGTATTTTTCACTCCCCAAACTGGAAGCATAATTCTAGAGAATTCTGGTTTAGGCTAGAGGAGATTGTGTGGCCCATGTTGGGTCAAAATGAAGGAAAAAATGACTTCAGGCTTTTAAAGTTGTCTACCCCTGCTCTGTGTTCTACATTTTATGGTGAAATCAAGTTTGAGTAGTATTTCTGTAAGGAGTGTGTGATACCTATAGTAATGCTAACAAGCATAGTAATTAAAATTTTGGAATCTCATAAAATTAAACAGAATTTCTTCTTTCATCCTGTTAAGTACTAAATTTTTCCAGCTGGTGTCCATCTCTGGGGCACTTCTTTTATGACAAGAAGGATGTTACATGATGGTCCCAGCCAGGAAAGGCTTGGAAAGCTTCTGCCAGTCAGTACAGAACAGGAGCTGGGCAACTTTGATGTTTGGGCTACAAGACTGCTAATCCTTTACATACCGGTGAAGGCTTCTGCGAGATGACTTCCAAACCATTGCAGCATTCACCACTTCCTTCCTCCTGCTGTACTGAACGAAACTTTGTTGTGATCTAGCAAATTCATCTTGTCTTCTTATTTTAATTGTCCCTTTTTTTAAAATAGGGATGGAACGTATGGAGAGGAGGTAGCCCAGAAATGGCTTAAAGCAGCATTGTTCAGCCTGGCATGCTGCGTATGTTTTGGCCTACAAGTTCCATGACCCCAGAGCATGTTGCTAATGGTGCTGCTGGGCTGGGGCTGATGTGTGCTGTAGTTTTACGTCTCTAGAGGGCAATGGGTTTTGGAAAATTCACTTAAAAGCATTCTGTAGTCAGCTAACACTGTGCTGATAAATACATCTTGGGGGGGGGGTGGTGGTGGAAAGTTTTCAGTCAGTAGTCCCTTTCAAAATCAGAACAGGGATTCCAACAATATCCTCAGTCTTAATTGTTGTTTTTTTTACATCTCCCCCTGCTTTTGTTTTAAATCCATGCTGTCATTTTTTGTTACCTGCTATAAAGAGCATTAGGCCTAAAAGACGGTTTGTTCCACCAGGGTAAAGAAAGCTGATGGAACCAGACCTTGCTGCTGGATTATTTCAAAATCTTAACGTATTCTTCCCTGCCCTGTTAAAATGGATTGCTGCAACATAAACATATTGTGGCACACATACATGCTAAGAAAGCATCACCATTTTGCCGTTTTGCAGATTTGTATTTAATGGCTGCTTTCTCTCCTTCTCTTTCTCTCTCTCTGTTCTTCCCCCTTTTCCTTCTTTGTCTCCTTCTCTTTCTGTATCTCTGCCCTTCTCTTCCTTTTTTCTCATATGGAATGACTTTCATAGTGCGGGATGATTTCTTTGGTAAGGCAAAGGCCATTTTTAAACATATAGGTGTGTTCCCTTCCCCTTTTCTGTTCACCGAGCATCTTTTCATCCTTTTTATTTCCCACTTGTTCTTGGGACTTGTTTTGTTTTGTTCCTATGATGGTGATGGCGATGAGGTTGCTTTCCTGAAAAGAAGTAGATTATTTTTCAGTTGCCATTGTCTGGGAAACATTCCCCATCACTTTGGGGGTATAGGTGCTTATCCACTTTGATGTTTCAAGCAGCTTGCAATACTGTTGGGTATTTTTGCCCCCAAAACTATAAAACTGTAAAATATTTTTTTATAAAAGCCTAATACCTTTCTTGGGAAGATTCAACCCAACTGATCCATTGTGATTTTCTTCAGGTGCTATGCAGTGCAAAGGTTCCAATTTTAATGTTTCAAACCCCCTTTGAAAGAAATTACTTTGTATTCCAGGTGGCACATCAAGAAAAAGACTAGGCTACTTTCCCATACTTCAGTACCTAAATATCCTAAAGGCACTAGATCATGTTTGATCTTGGAGGCTAAGCAGGTTCAACCTTGGTTAATACTTGGATGGGAGTCTGCCAATAAATACTAGGTGCTGTATATTTCAGGTGAAGGAACTAACAAAACCTCCTCTGAGTATTCCTTGCCTAAGAAAACCTTGGTGAAATTTACAGGGTTTCCATAAGTCAACAGGTGACTTAAAGGCACATGCACACTAACCTTCCCTGCCTGCCTTCTGTACTACTTTTTCTCCAGAAGAAATGGGCAACTTTTGACCCAACAGATGTTGATATTGAACACTGTCATGCCTTGATGTTGGCCAGGCTAATGGAAACGGAAATTCAACAAAATCTGGAGGGCCACAGGTTCTCCAAGTCTGTGACAGAGCCATGGAATATGTTACTGCTCTGTGGGAAATCTAGTTCAGCCTCTTTTCACCCCAGGCTTCTGAGATTACCTACTGTTTTTCTCATAGTGGTAGTATCCAAAGATATAGCCATATTAGTCTGTGGAATCAGTATGTAGAGAGGTGTTGTACCACCTTTGAGGCTAACTGAAATAAAGAAGTTGGCAGCATGAGCTTTTGTAGACTTCAGTCTACCTTCTACGAACGTTCATGCTGCCAACTTCTTTATTTCTGTTAGTCTCAAAAGTGCTACAATCTCGCTACATACTGTTTTTCTCATAGTTTCCAGACAGGCATTACCACCTTAAGAACTAGAAATTTGATGAACAAATGTGATGGATTTTTTAGATTCTGTATCCTGTTCAAACACCTACCTAAATACCCCAAAGGCATCAGATCCTGCCCGATCTTAGAAATGGAGCAGGGTCAGTCCTGGTTAGTACCTGGATGGGAGATCATCACTGAATACCAGGTGCCGTAGGCTAAATTTCAAAGGAAGGAACTGGCAAAACCATCTCTACATATTCCTTACCTAAGAAAATGCTGTGAAATTCATGTGCTTACCATAAATCAACAGAATACTTGAAGGCACATAACATATACACACACACACCACCCTGTGCCAAACTGAAGGATACTGCCCAAGTGGTTATAATTTACTAATTCTTACATGTCTCGTAGGCTAAATCTGGTTTAGAGTAATTTCAAAACATTCCTAATTCCGACATTGTATCATTGAATTGTGTTTTTATAGTTTTTTGTGGAGCTTTTGGGCTACGTGGCCATGTTCTAGAAGAGTTCCTTTCTGACGTTTCGCCATCATTTCTCTGAAGATGCCAGCCACAGATGCTGGCGAAACGTCAGAAAGGAACTCTTCTAGAACATGCCCACATAGCCCGAAAGCTCTACGAAAAACTATGGATGCCGGCCATGAAAGCCTTTGACTCCACGAATTGTGTTTTGTGCACAAGTCTTGGTGCTTTGTATGAGGGAATGGAAATTCCCTGGGATATGCTTGCCCAGGACCCCAAAATGTGCGACGAAGGCCCTTCAAATTTCCTGGCAAATCAAAGCTATTGATTATATTTCTGCATTTTTTCCAAGCCATGCCCAGTATCTAGACCATAGAAGATGTTTTTAAAATGTTCAAGTATACATTAAGAAGCATAACAGGAGAGTGCAACCAACATGTGTATCTTGCAGACTCACTAACAGGACAGTTGGGATTGACTGTAGCTGCTGTATTGTCTTCTTCACTAGGTCAAGAAGTATGACTATGGCATAATTAGAAAGAAACATAACATGGGGAGCAGCCTGTAGTTAACTATCTGTCTGAAGTTTTTAAACGTGCATTACAAATTTAGGTCTGAATTTATTATTATTTTGCAAAGATCTGTAAAGGACAGCATGCTGATCACATGTTGTCTGAAACATCAGAAGGGATTCACCTCTTATTTGTTCGATTGATTGTTGTAGGATTTTTTTTTCGTTCTGTAAAAAAAACCCACTGCTGCTTCTTTGCCATTCTCATTGGGGGACTTGCCTTTGTTATCATCATTCCATCTCATCTCATTGTGGGAAGAAGGTCTGTGTGATGCCTTGGTGTCTAGTGATGTGTTCTCATGTCTTCTATGCTGCCATGAGTCTCCTTTAACTTTCTGTTTGTTCTGAGTGCACTTTTGCTGTTAATCCTCCAAATGCAAGCTAAACAAAAATCAAAATAATGTTTCCCTACACAGTGTGAAACGGGAAGTGATGTAGAAAGAAGGGCTGGATAGTAGCCACTGATTCTTGATGAAAAAGGTGTAGCATTGAGCCCCTCCGCCCTTTTGCGGCTTTGACATTTGTGGATTTGATTATTTACTAATCTAATTGATATTTCTCTTTAGGAATCTCTAGGTCCTTCAGCGTAACTTGCTGCAAATTGACCATAGAATCACACTGGAGGTCCGAGAGCTTCCTAGAGAAAACACTTCTGTAGGCATTTATAGGTCCTCCAGCATGATTCGGTGGTCAACTTCTAGCTGATGTTGACTATAGCTGGCAGATGTAGAGATTCCTAGAGATGTTTTCTGTCATGTAAAAAAAGGTGGACTTCTAGTTGCATTTTTTCCACTTTTGTGGGATCCTGTGCCCCTAACCCCAGCAAATGTGGAGAGTGCATTGTATTACTTCTTTGGATGACAGTTCCAAGAATCTCCCAGCCAGGCCAGCATGCCCTGGCCCTGTTTGCTGGGAGATGCTGGGAGCTGTAGACTGGAAAGAGGATGTTTGCCTCATTTCATGAGTTGGAACATCCCACTTGCAGTCTATAGCTCAGAATATGAGTTCCATTCAGTTTTCAACTACAACACTAGACTACTGAGTTCTCAGCATTTGGATGCTCTTTAACTTTGCAAGTCTTGTCTTTGTGATTGAATAGGAATGCAAAGTCTGATCAAAGTCCCACATCTTGTTCCACTTAAACCCAACTGGCTTTTTCCTGCTGTCTATTCCACCTTAAAAAATCTAATGCACCAAAGCACTAAACAGGCCACATTAGCAGCATTTTCCAAACAAATAGAAATGCAATACAGCTACTGTTCAGTGATCAGATTGCTCAGATCACAGGAAGGGTGTTCAGTCTGTAGCCATAGATGCACATGCAGCCTTTGGCTTAGTTTCAAACCCCCATTGCAAGTGACTATTCAGACCAATAACAAGAGCAGAACAGGGATAAGTTACTTTTTGGAATCACAATTCCCAGAATCTCCCAACCTGTTGAGCCAGTATCCATGGGAACTGGAGGATTCTGTGATTTGTCATCCCAAAATTAATCTTTCCAGTTGAGTAAAGGCAACCTGGGAAGGAAAGGGGAAGAGTGTGGCTGGCAGGAGGAAAGTTGGTAGCAAAGAGATTTAAGAACAGGAAGGAAATTCTGGTAATTGAGTGAAGAATGGATATACTTGCCTTCTTAGAAATACTGCTTCTGCTCTTCAGCTTCAACAGGGTGGGCATACTCTTTGCACTGTGCAGCAAAACATAGCCTTGCTAAATAAGGTTTTCCTAAATAAGAATGGTCTAGTAAAAACCTCAGGCTCTTTCTTTCTAAGGGACTGCGGTTCAAAAAATGTGTGGCTTCTTATCTTATTATTGTGCTTTTCCACCTCTCAGGGATGGGCAAAGAAGTGGGGAATCTGTTGATGGAGAACACACAGCTGCTGGAAACTAAGTAAGACTATTATGGAAAGATTGTCTTTTTCCTGTCTGCCTATAAATATTGCATGTTTTGGCTGACTTCTGGTAAGATCTGCATGTTGCTCTTTGGAAAACCATTAAATGTTTCCCTAGACAGTTGGGTGCACAAACAGCTGTTGTTTCTGCAAAACCGGGAGAAGGTAATATTCAAGTAGCCCCTCAAAGTGTAAAACCAGTCTTTTTCATCTTGCAGTTTTTGAGAATGTTTAAAATCTGCACTCCCATCAGTCTTTGGGTCCCGCTTTAAACTGCTTTGAGTCCCAATTTTGGGAGAATAGTGGGATACAAATAAATATAAGCATACCCATTACTGTAATCTATTTAGACAGGAGACAGACAGAACAGCTACGCTAGTCTGCATCCACAAAAAAAAGAAAGAAAGAAAGGCCAAGTGTCCTGGGGGGTCCTAAAGACTAACAGAAAAAGTATCATCAGATGTATGAAATGATAGCTATCAAGAATTTCAAGAACAACATGTTCCCTGTTTGTCCCCTTCCATTAAACACAGTAATTTCTTTTATCCTACTGTTGTATATGCCTGAAGAACTTTTGCAGGTTCTAGAGGCAAGGAAAGATTATACCAAACTCTGTTTACCGGGGTGAAAATAGGATAAATTTACATGCTGTGAGCAAATGTTGGCCTCTTCTTTCAAGCTGCATCTGTATTCCCAAAAAGCTGCTGAAACTCACCTTCTGCTACATCCTTTCCTAATCTTGAGTTGAGTTGCTAGATTTTGGATTATGACTACCATAATCCCTGTCCATTAGGCATGGTGTCTTTGAATGAAGAGAGCAGTAATCAAAAACATCTGGGCTCCTATACTTGGGAAGGCCTATTTTTAGTTCCTGATTTTTTAAATTATTATTTTTGGTCATGTGTTTGTTTCACCAGCATTTGGTGTAAGGGGTCTCAGGCATAGTCTCTTGGTGCTGTTTTGCAATATTAAGGAATTGGTTAACAGACAGCTTGATCCCTCTGTCTCTCTCTGCCCTCCCGTATTTCTCCATAGGATGAACATTTCCCTAGTACTATTGCCTAGCATACTTGAGTGCCACGTGTTGTCTCCACAACTAAAGACTTTTCTGTTTTCTTTTGCTCTTCGTTGTCTTGAAGAAATGCTTTGAACATTGTGAAGAATGATTTAATTGCAAAGGTGGACCAGCTCACTGGGGAGCAGGAGGTGTTGAAAGGGGAGCTTGAAGCAGCAAAGCAAGCAAAAGCCAAGATGGAAGGCAGAATCAAGGAGCTTGAAGAGGAGCTTAAAAGGTGAGCCGTTACTTTTGTCACAGTAGTTTCTCAACCGATAGTCCCTTGGCAAATTCGGCAGCACCAAAATAGATGGCAAGAGCTTAGTTCATTCCATTCGAGGAAAACCAACCTAAAAGAAGCATTGGCCCCCTCTACTCTTTTGTTGCTCCTTTGAGGGGAAATGCCAGAGAGCTGGTACCACTATTTTTTCACCCAGACATTCAAAAAGGCCAGACGTGACACCAGGGTGGATTGAGTAGAGAGAGTCAATGCTTCTTTTCTCCCAGGACAGACTCAGCTTTCAACTTTTGCTACTCTACTCGGAGAAAAAGATCTTTTTGGCAAGAGTTAAGGAAACAGTACTTACATTGACCCATGAATAAGCCATCCAGGTTTTTTCGGTTGATTTTTTTTACTAAAATTTGTATCCTTATACATGAGTATATATAGGGGGGAAATCATGTGCAGTGTAGTCAGAATAGTGCTATAAGAAAAACTGGTTACTGGCTGAAAATTAAAGGCTGCATCTCTCCCTTGTAAAATTTACTTTTTTAGTGTGCAACTCCCCAAATCTGAGCCACCTTCTAGGAACTGTAGTGAAAAAAGTAACTTTTCTAAACTCTGATCTATTCTGCTGAAATGTTCAACCAAGGAAGCTCCTGCTTTGCTTGACATGCTTTGTCCTTTTTTCTAGAGTGAAATCAGAAGTGATGGTTGCCAGACGAGAGCCCAAAGAAGAGGTCGAGGATGTAAGCAGCTATCTCTGTACAGAATTGGTATATTACATTATTAAAATGCCTGGGAAAGGAGGGGTTTTGGAGGGGAGGGAAACTTTTCCTCATTTACTTTATTGATCTTCCATGTGTGAGGTTAGCCAGTGGTGGGTTGTTCTGTTTTACTTTCATTGTGTAAAAGGAACTGCTCTGGGTCCAGTCATTTGAAAATAGCAAGGCTGCTGCAGGTCATTACTTTTCAGTGCTGCAAGCAACAGTTTCTTTCCTGGCAAAATACATTTTATCAGCATCTTCCCTCCCATCCCAAGACTTAATTCTAGATGCTTTTGATGCTTATACTGGTTTTAGGATAAACAGCCAAAAGTTTTAAAAATACAAAATTATGTGCCTTAATGTTTTAACACAACAACAACAACAACAACAATGCCCACTTCCCATTGATAAATTTACAGCTGAAGGTCTCAGGGTTCACATACTAAAGTTTTTAACCAACTCATTTCTTGAAATTATACCCAGGTCACAAGATGGATGAGATATCAAACCACACTCTGAAAACCCCTAAAACTATCTTTGCTAGGCACAGTTGCCCTCATGAAAATGTTTTTAATGTCATGTCTCTTCTCTAAATCCCTGACATGGCAAGTAATTTTTCCAAGTTTGCGGGGAGGCTGTAATTGGAAGCTGCCCTTCTCTCCATACTGCTCAGTGGTAAATGGGATCTCCTACAGGGAACCATTCAAACTATTAATATAACTACGTAAGCTCGCTATGCTGGGTATTGGCTGCATGTTCTACCACCTTTGCAGCTGTCACCAATTACTTGTGGTTTTGGACTGCTTTGCAGAAAAAACAAGGTTTTTTTTTAATAATGTGAGATTTGTGTGTTGTGTGTCCAATTCTGATGAGATACTGTTGATATCATAATAATAATAATAATAATAATAATAATAATAAAACTTTTATCTACATCCCGCTTTTTGTTAAAACAATCAAAGCGGCATACAACCTTAAAAATATCAGGCACTATTAATTGGGATTCAGATTTACCTTTTCTTGCTTAACTTAGAGTAGAGATGGAAGTAACAATTTAAATATTGTAGTGATGTTTTAAATACTTTTTTTGTCTACCTAATGGTATATAGTATTTTTTTTTCTCCTGGAGGGAAAAAAAAGACAACTCCACATTTGGTTAAGTTACAAGCATTTGCTTTCACTCTTACTTTGAAATTATCAACATCCTTATTTCTGAAGCCATTTTGAAATATTTTAAAATGTTTATAAACTTCTTTTGGGTAATGTAAAGGCTGATTGTGCGAAAAGATAAATCAGATGAAAAGAGCTTTTAAAAATGGGTGATCTATGTGAATCATGAAGGAAGGCAGGGAGGAAGAAACTATATTCACACTGTAAGTGAAGGGACTGCTTTTGGCCAATGTTAAGAGATTGTTACTTCTGTCTGCTTTTTAATAATACTCCACTTTTGCTTCATATTAATGTTTCCAAATTGGACTCACTTCTGTGGTATTATAGCTGTCTGTGCATGGATTTAACATAGACCTGGATGCTAACTCATTTATTGTGAAGGCCTGTAGAGAACAAATTAATTTCTGCTCATTACCTCTGTTCCGAATGTGGTATTTGCTTTGCGGAATGAAATTGGGGCTAGATTTTCCTTGACCAGTTGGAAATAATTGTGGTGGAGGCAGGGTTACAGAAGGCCTGAGAGGAGCTAACCTTTACTAACACCAGTCCCCTTCCATTTCCCATTGGTTGAAGCCATCCTCCTCCCCCCTGCAGGACAACATCCCCATAGCACAGCGAAGGCGGTTCACCCGGGTGGAGATGGCCCGAGTCCTCATGGAACGCAACCAATACAAGGAAAGGTTGATGGAGCTACAGGAGGCTGTCAGGTGGACAGAGATGATCAGGTGAGGTTTGAGCTTTTTCTTTTTCTTTTTCATTGAATTTCAGTTTTGGAAGGGACTGCAAGGGCCATCTAATAGAACCTCCTGCCATGCAGGAATACACAATTAAAACACCCCTGAAAGGTGTCCATAATCTCTATTGAAAGATCTCCAAAGAAGGAGAGTCCATCACCCTCTTAGGCAGTCTGCTCCCCTGTCAAACAGCTCGTAGCAAGAAAAAGTCTTCAAAGACCTAACAATTGCCTTCTTTCAGCAAATTGGAATGCAGCTTTTGTAAGGAGGCATTGTCCTTTTCCCATTCAACCAGTTCTCTTTGACCCGTTTAAAGAATGAGGAATGGCAAGAGTCTAACACACATGTGGTGGATCTCACTTCTTCAAGGATCCTATTCACATCCTCAGACTGAACAATTTGAAACATATACAGTAACACAAAACATTATAGCTTCCATTAGTAGGCGCTGAACAGTTCCATCCTTTCTGTTCCATTAGCACCTGTAATGGGTCTGTTGTTTCCTTCTTCTTTCTTCTGCTCCAAACATAGCCATCTGAAAGTTCTTTGTACATCTGGTTTCTATTTTGTTCATTGTCTTCAAGTTGGCTTAGATTCATGGTGGCTCTCTGAATGAAAGACTCCAAATTATCCCATCTTCAGCCACCCACCTCAGTTCCTGCAGATTTATGGTCATAACTTCTCTGATTGAGTATCCTTTTGGAATGCAGTCTTCCTCTATTCCCATTGCCCCCCACTTTACCAAGTATTATAGTCATTGCAAACATTGGAAACATACAATGGATAATGGAGGATACTAAGGAATTCCAAAGGAAAATATGCATATGCTTTATTGACTGCAGCAAAACCTTTGACTGCATAGATCACGGAAGGCTATGGAATGCTCTCAAAGAAATGAGAGTGCCACTACTTTTGATGGTCCTGATGCTTAACCTGTACTCAGGACAAAAGGCTGCCATCAAAATTGAATATGGAGAAACTGAATGGTTCCTAATCAGCAAAGGGATCGGGCAAGGCTGCATACTATCACCTCGTTTATTCAACCTATATACAGAAAATACAGTACAAAAATCAGGCCTAGACTCAGAGATTGGGAGTGAAGATCGGGGGAAGGGACATCAACAACATTGACATTGCCCATTCAGGGCATCCTCATGTTTTACTATACCATTCAAGAATTCTCTGTTATATTTGTCTACAGAGCCTCCCGGGAACATCCTTCTGTGCAAGAGAAAAAGAAATCAACCATCTGGCAATTGTAAGTAATGTCTTGGCAGTAGGATGGGTGTCATGAAGCTCAATGAAAGGCACCAGTTGGTTTTTAGTAGCAGAAATGAGATAATCCTGTCTGTACTCATTGATATGAAATGGCTAACATCACTGTGATGGGATGTTATTGCAATTTTTAAACATTTAGATTTGGCTATTTTTGCATTCTATCTTCATGTATAACAGGGAGTATATAACTTTAAAAAGCAGGACTGGAAATCTACATGGTACCCTGATAGGGTTCAGCACTCCAACAAAGCCCAAGGCCTATCCTAAGTATTTACAAGCCATTTCTCCTGAATCCTCTGGAGCATACTATGTTTGGTATTTTAGGGTTCTATAGGAAATATAAAATGCTTACTTCCCAGCCAACCACTAATATAGCATGGTAAGCCTTCAGCTAGCTGGATAAGGAGGGACCCCCACCTCAACACTGCTGAGGACCCATGCAACCCTTTCCAAAATGGGGGCATGGGAAAACAACAACTGACCTGGCGGCTAAACAAGCAACAAAATACCTTGTGCGTGGTGCAATTTAGTTTGGATAAATGTGAAGGCCATGAGCCATCTTGTGCTGGGTCACCCATGATTTTCAGGAAACATACCACCCTCCCTGTTTTTGCAGACCCCTGGCTTTTTCAAATGTCTTCCTCCAGAAAAAAAAATGTGGTCAAATAATGAAGAACTGCCATTCCCAAAAGCCTCCTCAAGCAACAGTTCTCTTCTGTAGTAAAGTATACAGCCTTGCTGTGGTGGAAAATGTTTGTTTTGGGTTGTTTGTTTGTTTGTTTGTTTTTGGAAAGTGGGTGCCAGGCAAAATCTGCTAATGACTAGCTGGTATTTTCAGCCTTGTAACTCCCATATTTCCTTATCAAGTGACAGTAATAAGAGATTCAGAATTCAGCGCTCTTTGGTTTCCTTATTTCTCTCCAGTTTCAGTCGCTTGTTCAGCTCCTCTTCCAGCCCGCCACCAGCAAAGAGGAGTTATCCTTCAGTGAACATCCACTATAAATCTCCCACAGCAGCTGGGTTCAGCCAACGCCGAAGCCACACCATGTGCCAGATCTCAGCTGGGAGCCGTACCCTTGAATTCTTCCCAGATGAGTGAGTTCTTGTTACAGCTTGATTCACCTGCTTGTCTGAAACCTCAACTATGCAGAGTTGTACAAATTATTTATTGTTGTTATTGCAGGAATGGCACAGTAAAACTTTTCAACCAAAGTAATATGGAAAAGATATATTTTTGTTAATATATATGCAAACACTTGTGCCAAAACCCATAAACTACCTTTCTCAAAGAAGAGAGAAACATTAGTTTTATAATGTTTTAAGCTGGCTTAAATGAAGCATATTTATTTCAGATGCGTAGATATGATTCAAAATGGCTAAATTGTACCCTAGGACAAGCAATTTATTGTGCATTTGAAGGCTTTCATGGCTGGCATCCATAGTTTTTTGTGGGGTTTTCGGGCTAAGTGGCCATGTTCTAGAAGAGTTCCTTTCTGATGTTTCGCCAGCATCTGTGGCTGGCATCTTCAGAGAATGAAGCCACATAGCCCGAAAGCCCCACAAAAAACTTAGCAATTTATTCATTCTGCATATTACCAAGGGGGAATAATGTTTTATTTAAGGGTAGATATTTTACTCTAGAATAGGGATAGCCCTCTGTGGACTTCTAAATATTGTTGGACATCATTCCCTATAATTCCTGTCCATGGACCATCTGAATGGGGCTCATGGAGGTCTGGTCACTAGGTCCTTACCTCTGGTCTATTATTTTAAATCCATTAAACCAGTGCTTGTAAAAGTTCCTTTTTGGCTACAACTCAGTCAGTATCTCCCATTTGGAGGACTTACTGCACCACTAAACACCAACTTGAGTAGTGACAGAAACCTAAACTTTTATCTCTACAGAGGTTAAGATTTTGTCCTTGTGTGCGCCTCTCTTTCTGTTTCCTCACTTAAATGCCATAGCTTTCTTTCTTGCTTCCCATATATATCTCTGCTGGACTCCCCCACCCTGCTGTCACGTCAGCAGCAACACTTTCTCAACTCTCTGCCTCTTATTTCTAAACACAGATTGAAAATTAACACTGTCGGTTCTATCCTCAGTGAATGCACATCATCTGCCCGTCGTGAACAGAAGCGTGAGCAATACCGCCAAGTCCGAGAGCATGTGCGGAATGATGATGGCCGCTTGCAGGCATGTGGATGGAGCCTGCCAGCCAAATACAAACAGGTAGCATCTCTTTGGTGAGGGTAGCAAGGTCAGGTGGCCACACCAAGGAAACTAGCCCGTGCTAGAAACCTGGAAAGGAGACAGAAATGTTCCTTAAATATGTCTTAGCAGCTGTTGGAGTTGCAATGCTGTCTTGTAAATAAGCCTGCAGAAGTTACCTTCTTCCAAAATGTCTACTTTTAAAATTATTTCCATGGACATCCAATAACAAATATTCTCTGGGCAGCTTATAAAACTGAGTATAAAATAAAATACTAAGATACAACGCAATATTTAAAATACAATAGAAACATGTGAAGTCGATGGCTTTCATGGTCAGCATCCATTGATTTTTGTGGGTTTTTAAGGCTATGTGGCCATGTTCTAGAAGGGTTTAATCCTGATGTTTTGCCATCATCTGTGGCTGGCATCCTCAGAGAATGCTGGCATAGAGGACAGTATGGTATATATATACTGTGTGACCTTGGGTTGGGAGAACATGGAAATCACTTCTCCCAATCCAGGGTCACACAGTATAAATATACCCCACTCTCTTCCATGCCAGCATGGAAGGATGCCAGCCACAGATGATGGCAAAATGTCAGGAATAAACCCTTCTAGAACATGGCCACATAGCCTGAAAAACCCACAAAAAACAACAGAAGCAGTCAACATGGCCTACTTTTGTAACAATGAAAAAAAATGGACCAATTAATAACTCGGCCCTTTAAAGTTTTGTTTGTTTGTTATTCAATGCAAAATGTTTGAAAGGCTTGGGTATATGCAGAAGTTCTTCACCTGATTCTGGAAAGATGATAAAGAGGGCACCGGCTGAGCCTCTCCCTGGAGATGTTATTAAACAGCTGAGAAGCTACTATCAAGAAGGTTCCCCTTCCTAGGTTCCTTCCTCTGTTGACTGACAAAGGAAGAAGTAGGATGGAGAAGTCCTGCTCCAGGAGTCCTTAAATTTCTGTGCTGAGTGCATAGGAGGGTTTAAAGACTTTGCCCCACTTCTGTCAGCTGTATTCAGTTCCCTCTTACAGTGGCAATCAGATGGTTTCATAAATACAAAGCAGGTGTAATGACATCAGTAGTATTTTCTTTATTATAAATTTTGTTTCACATTTTAAAACCTTCCACACATACACACATATATATATATGTTACATATATACAGTCAGCCCTCCACATTTGACTATTACGGATTTAATTATTCATGGATTTGAGTAGTATGTTATCTCTAGGAATCTCTAGGTACTCCAGAGTGACTCTGTGATGAACGCCCACCAGATGTCAACCTGGAGGACCTACAGGTTCCTTAGAGCAAACACTTTATGTAGGCATTTGTATGTCCAGTGTAATTCTGTGGTCAATGTCTGGCAGATGTTGACCATATAGTTGCACTGGAGGACCTAGAAATTCCCAGAGAGGTGTTCTCGCTAGTAAAAATAATAGTGGCTTCCTGGTTGGCCACTGTGACGAAGAAGGTGTCAGACAAGATAAACCTTTGATCCAATCCAACAGGATTTTTCCTACATGAAAATAAGTTTGCATCACATTCCAACAATATGAGCTAACTGTTTGGTCTTCCTGCCCCAATAGCTAAGCCCCAATGGTGGTCAAGAGGACAACAGGATGAAGAATGTCCCAGTGCCTGTGTACTGCCGCCCTCTGGTAGAAAAAGATCCAACCATGAAGGTAAATGTTAAAAATGTGCAAAAACTTTCTTTTTATTTTAGTAAGAAGATTGCTGCTTTGCTGAATATGGTAATGGAAACAATATCACTGTTTGGGCATCCCATCAGTAATTGAGGAGGCCTTTATCTGTCATCGATAGAGAGGCAGGATATAAATAAAATGCTTATTTATTTATTTATATATTTATTTATTTTGCCTCGAACAGGGTGGCATCTTTAGGCTCTAAACAGGCCTCTTACCGTGTTTCCCTGAAAATAAGACAGTGTCTTGTATTGATTTTTGCTCCCAAAGATGCGCTAAGTCTTATTTTCAGAGGATGTGTTATTTTTCCATGAAGAAAAATTAACATTTATTGTTGAACAAAATAAATGAACATTTATTATATACTGTATATATATTTATATATAAAAACTTTGCTACGTCTTACTTTTGGGAGAAGCCTTATATGTAGCAATTCAGCAAAACCTTTACCTAGTTCTTATTTTTTGGGGATGTCTTATTTTCGGGGAAACAGGGTAGCTTAATTTCAAACCCTTTTTGCAAATGATCAAGGTGCTGGAATAAGGAAAGGGTTCTCCCTTATGTCCTACCTATGGGAGCAATGCAGCACATGATGTGGGAACATGGGTGAGGGTAATTTTTTCAAACTCTTCTGAAATGATTCTTTTGGCATTTTGCTGAATCCTGACTTACTGTGAATGCTTAATATTGGGCAAAGAAGACACTCCGCCTTCTTTCCATGAAAAAGACCCCTATTGTTCATTAGTCAGACATTGTTTTTTGTCTGTTTAGTTGTGGTGTGCAGCTGGTGTCAACCTAACTGGTTGGAAGCCTGTAGAACAGGATACTGGGAATGGACAGAAACCAGAACCAGGATGTGACCCTCTAACTTGTGACCGAGAAGTAGAAGAAGAGAGTGCCAAGAGCAGCCACACATCTCCAGAAAAGAAAAAGGTTGGGGCAGAGATTCATGCATTTTTTCTCTTCTCTTCCTCCTCTTTATACACTTAGGTGTTGTTTCTTGTTGTTGTACGCCTTCAGATTGTTTCTGAGTTATGGTGACCCTAAGGCCGTGGTGTTTTCTTGGCAAGATTTGTTCAGAGGATGTTTGTATTTTCCTTCCTGTGAGGCTGAGAGGATGTGGCCAAGGTCAGGCAAGTGGGTTTCCATGGCCAAGCAGTGATTTGAACCCTGATCTCCAGACTTAAGAGTCCAATGCATAATTCATTACAACACATTGGCTCACACTAGATGTTGTTACCTGAGCTGTTTTTAATGAACTAGATGTAGTAAAGCAATACTGATGGTCTCCACTAAAAGATATAACACATTTATTTGTGCCAGAGCTTGCTGGAATGTTATCTTTCTAAAAAATAATTTGTTCCTATTATTTGTTATTAGCATTTGAAATAATGAACATGTTATGTCTTACAGTGGCTGTTGCCACACTTTAGAAGTAATGCAGTTGGACACCTCTTTAACAGCCATGGCTGCATCTATGAAATCTTATAATTTTGGATGGATTTATAATTTTGTGAAGCACCAGCACTCTTTGACAGAGAAGGCTAAATAGCTCACAAAACTTCAAATCCCCGAATTCCATTGCATTGAGCCATGGCAGTTGAAGCAATTATCAAACTGCCTTAATTCTGCAGTGTGAATGCAGCTAGTGTTTTGATCCTCCTTTTTATGCTTATAAAGCATGTAAACAAATAAAACAAATACATAAGTAGCTAAGCTATACACATACCAATACTGTATGTAGAGAGATCTGTAGCACCTTTGAGAGTAACTGAAAGAAAGAAGTTGGCAGCATGAGCTTTCATAGATTTAAGTCTACTTCCTCGGATGCATTTGGTCGCCATAAGCAGACGAACTAAACATCAGTCATGACTGAGGTAAAAGTGGAGAGTAAGCATAGCACATTTAGGCATGTACAATACACAGATGAAATATCCACCGTTAAAGTCAGACAACTGAATAACCATTATAGATTGACATATTGACATAACAAGCAATTAATTTTGAAAACAAACAATTTCATTTATCCAGTCATATCTTCATCTGATATCTTCATACTCTAATGATTATAAAATATACGGTTTCTCCCCAGCACCAGGTCTCAGCAGAACCCTAATGACATCCATATTGCCTTGTAACCAGATCTTTTAAACTTGGACATATCTTTTATTTCCATTGCTCTGTTGATGGTCTTTGTGTAGTTTGCCAACATTTAGTTACTACTGCTAACATATAACACATCATTGTTTTGACATTGTTAAGGATGTGACTTTTAGTGTGCTCTGGCAATATAAACTGTGAAGCTTAGTTGTATTTCTCTTTTGCTGCCTTGCAGGCCAAAGAGCTGTATGAAACAGATGCCACATCCAGTAGAGTGTGGATCCTGACAAGCACCTTGACTACAAGCAAAGTTGTGATTATTGATGCCAACCAACCCGGCACGGTGGTGGATCATTTCACTGTCTGCAATGCTCACGTGCTTTGTATTTCTAGCATTCCAGGTAAGTGAAGACAAGAATACGTCAGATGGACATATTGCAGGAATGTGTATTCCTGCATGGCTTCTTTCTTTCTTTCTTTCTTTCTTTCTTTCTTTCTTGTGTATGATTTGTTTGTGTCTGCATGTGCTGTGTGCTTTCAAGTCATTTCTAACTTATGCCAACCCAAAGGTAGCCCTATCAAGACTTGTACAAAGGAGGTTTGTCACTGCCTTCCAGTGTGGGGACTGAAGACTTTTTTTGTCTGCCATCTAAAAATTGTGAAAGTGCTTTTATTTTAGATTTAACAAACATAATTAATGAGTCCAAGCCAGGATGATGGAAGTTGCTGTCTAACAGCATCTGGAAGGCCAGTTGCTTATCCCCAGTGTATGGGGTTGCAGCTTAAGTTGCTAATTGCTTTTATGAAGCGATCAGTTTCTAAAAAGAAAAAAAATCTACACAAAAATACATTAGCAGAAACTTTACATCCAGTCACCATATATCAGTCATCTATATATAGACATGTGTAATTTAGCATGAGTGTGGAGCATACTGAGACATGCCATACACTAGTCTGGCATTCCCAGGAGGCTGTTGCAAATTGTGACACAATAACCCAGGATTTTCCCCTTTCGTTTCCTTGCAGCAGCCTGTGATACTGATTATCCTCCTGGAGAAATCTTTTTGGAGAGGGATGTGAATCCTGAAGAGTCAGTAGGAACAGATGGCGTTTTGGCGGGCATCACGATAGTAGGCTGTGCAACCCGATGCAACGTCCCCAGCAGCAATTGTTCCTCTCGTGGTGACACCCCAGTGCTGGATAAAGGACAGGGTATGTTTTTGATCACTTGTATGTCATATTATGACAAGGATCTCAGTGGTTTTTTAATTATATAATTTCATACAGGATAAATCAGAAAATGCTTATTTCTTGGGGAAAAATCATGTATAAAATAATTGTATTTCCTACCGTCAAGGGGAATTTTAAAAAGAAAAAATAATGATTAGAAAGACACATAAAAAAAGCAGGTGGGAAGGAAGACAGGCAATTAGATATATTTTTAAAGTTAGAAACTGAAAGTTTAAAGCATGTCAGTAAATCCTGTGAATTGTGTGAGTTGAGTGGTGGCTTGCTTGTGTGCGTGTTAGTGATCTCTTGTTCTATAGTGTGTAGCCCCAGGTTCCCATCTTCAAAAAAGGGAGAGAAAGAAGATCCCAGCAATTACCGTCCATTTAGTCTGACAGCAATACCAGAAAAGATTCTAGAGCAGATCATTAAACAGAGAACATGTGAACATTTAGAAGGCAATGCCATAATCACAAAAAGTCAACATGGATTTCTGAGAAACAAGTCATGCCAGACTAATGTGATCTCCTTTTTTGATAAATTACCAGCTTGGTAGACAAAGTGAATGCTGTAGGTATAGCATATCTCCCCCATGGTATTCTTGCAGACAAGCTGATAAAATGTAGGCTAGACAATGTGGCTGTTAGATGGATGTATAATTGATTGACCAGCTGAATCCAAAGGGTGCTTAGCAATGGCTCCTCTTCATCCTGGAAAGAAGTGACTAGTGGGATGCCATAGGTTCTGTCCTGGGCCCAGTGACTTAGAGAGCTGGGTATGTTTATCCTAGATTAGATAAGGTTAAGAGGTGATATGATAGCCTTTCTTAAATATTTGAAGGGATGTTATATTGAGGATGGAACAAGCTTTTTTTCCTGCTCCTTCAGAGACTAGGACACAGATTACAGAATACACATTACAGGAAAAGAGATCCCACCTAAACATTAGGAAGAACTTCCTGACAGTAAGATCTGTTCAACAGTGGAACACACTCCCTCAAAGTGTGGTGGAGTCTCCTTCTTTGGAGGTCTTTAAACAGAAGCTGGATGGCCATCTACCAGGGATGCTTTGATTGTGTATTCCTGCATGGCAGGGTGTTGGACTTGATGGCCCTTGAGGTCTCTTCCAACTTTATGATTCTATGACTGTATGACATTCAGAAAGGAGAGATCTTTAACTTATAAGATGAACATATACATAAATCAGAGTTAGACTTTGAGGAAGGAGGAATGAAAATTGGAGGAAGGAATATCAACAGTTGAAGATATGCAGATGATGCCATATTACTAGCAGAAAATAGCAGAGACTTGGAATGACTATTGAAGAAAGTCGAGGAAGAAAGTGCATAGACAGGTTTATAGTGGAAATTAAGGGGGGAAATGACAACAGATGATTTACATAACTTCCAAGTAGACAAGAAAGTTTTCCATAACTTGGCTCAGTCATTAATCAGACTGGAGACAGCAGTCATGTAACTAGAAGACTAAGCCTTAGAATGGCAACTACATACGAAGTTATGGTACTAGACAAGATCCTGACTGTCAAGTTATATAATTGGATACTAAATTTAGGATTGTCGATGCCATTATATTTCCAATTTCTGTGTTGGGGTGAAAGCTGGATAGTGAAGAAAGGTGATAGGAAAAAAATCAACCCATTTGAAATATGGTAAAAGAAGAGTTCTACAGATACACTGGACTGCTAAAAACACAAATAAATGGCTATTTATTGCAGATCTGCAATAAATTGGGCATATCATGAGAAGACATAACTCACTAGAAAAGCCCATAATGCTTGCTAGGAAAAGAAGAAGTCTGGATTACAGGTGAATAGAATCATTCAAGGAAGCCACAGCCCTGAGGTGATGATAGGGTGACTTGGAGATCTCTCATTCATAAGGTCACCATAAGTCAAAGTTGAGTTGATGACAGTTAACAACAAACATGTCAAACACAGTGGCTGGCTATGCAGTAAATGAATTTGCTTCATTTTTTTTTATCAGTTGCCTCTTCCTTCAACTTCATTTTACTTTTCTCTGTTATTTAGGTGAAGTTTCTGCAGTAAGCAATGGAAAGGTCAACCAGTCCCAGTCCACTGAGGAGGCAACTGAAGCTACTGAGGTGCCAGAGAATGGTGTAACTGAAATGGAGCCAACCCATGTCCGGACGGGCCCACTTACAGAACATGTCTTTACAGATCCAACCCCAGCTCAGGTGCCTATAAGGCAGAACAGGTAGGAAAATGTTGCTTAGTGCCTGCTCTTTGTTACCTGATCTGAGGGGACCCATTAATTTTGTGGAGTGCACAAAACAAACATATGGCAGGTTTTCTACAGTCTTTGAACTCGGAGTTGAGGGTTAGTACTGTAGTACAGTAGGGCAGTGATGAGCTTTAGTCAAAGTACTGAGTTTTGCTTCTAAACCATTTTACCTTGTGCTTAAAATAATACATATATTCAGCTTGTTTATTTACTGTTTTCCTTTTGTCATGGAATGCAGGGCAATATATATGATGTTCCTAGGCAGTCTTCAGTTCACAGACTGACCAGTATCAGACTTATTTAGCTATAGCAAGGTAGCAGATTCATGTGCCTTCAGACCATGGTTTGAGATCAGGATATGAAAAACTGCACTGGGCACATACATCTGGGTGGGACATTCTGTTTCTGAGATGGCATTACAGAAACAGGCCTGTTTCCTATAAAAGATCATTCTGATTTCATTAGTAGAGACACCTTGAGGGGAGAGCCTTCCTTGGACAGTTACCAACAGTTAATATCTGAGGGGGAAATGCTTGTTGTTGGGGCAAATTCTTTATGAACTCTAAAAGTTATAGTTACCATCAAACTACCTTTGAACTGGCCCAGTTATCATAGTCTTCTGAGTAACTTTCCAAAATTTGGCTTTCCTCAACATTTTGGATAGGACAGGTGACCCGATGCATATGCTCCTTATTGAAGGCCAGCAAAATGCACTGTGACCTTTGTTCATCTGTAGAGTGAATGCATGCTCTCAAGGTAAAAAGTGCTTGGTTCAGTTCCTGGTATCTCCTGATAAAAGGATCATGGATAAGGTGAAGAGAAAGAGAAATCTTGCTGGCCCTTCACCAATTAGAGCAAACAGTCTAGTCTTGATCAAGAGTGAACATTAAACTCTTATCTTTTTTTTTGTCTATCACTTCACCACTGAATTTTCCCCCCTGGAAACCAAGACGCATACTCTCCATGCATCTGATTTATAAGTGGAACCATGCTCCCGAAAGCATTGTTCTATTTGGATAGAATTGTCCTATACTGGCTTAATTTATACACTGGCTTAATGTAAACCGTCTTTGTATGAACCTTTTCTGACCTACAAAGGATGTATTTTTCTTTTGATAGTGAGAACGGACAACCAAAGACAGAATCAAGCACGGTGATACAAGACCAAGAGACAAATGGCAGTACAGGCGGTGCTGTCACTAGCGCTGCCCCCACCATGTGGCTTGGAGCACAGACTGGCTGGTATGACTTATGATCCCTGGTGGTGATTACTTTAAGGGACCCATCAGTGTGTAACTCTTAAGGTTATAGGGAAGGAGCATTGGAAACAGTGGCAAAATGAATCTGATAGAATGGTAGAATTAATAATAATTGTATCCAGAGAAAAATAAAAAGATCATTTGGTTGGGCAAAAATAAGTAAGTGTCAGGCCACCTTTTGTACCTTGGAATGAAATCTAACTACTGCTTATCTTACTGCCAGGAACCAGCAAGAGGTCTCTTCCTGTAATGTACAAGCTAATTCCACCCCAGGAATACAAGCCTTCAGTATATTCAGAAAAGCTTTATTCAGTAATATGATATGATAGCCCTGCTTAAATACCTGTTTAAATATCTGAAGGGATGTCACATTGAGGAGGGAGCAAGCTTGTTTCTGCTGCTCCAGAGAACAGGACCCGCCCGGAACAATGGATGAAAACTACAGGAAAAGAGATTCCACCTCAACATTAGGAGGAACTTCCTGAGAGTAAGGGCTGTTCGACAGTGGAACACACTCCCTCAATGGAGGATTCTCTATTATTCTACTGTTCATCCAGAACAAGCTTGTGTCGAATTCCAAAAGCAACAAATGCAAACTAGATGGGCAAGAAGCATTATCCAAGACATACTGCCCTACTGGCAATAAACTCCCAGGGCAGTTTAAACTCATAAAACCTGCTGAATAATCAGTGAAAGAACACTGAAAACAATAAGACTGGCCAATTTCAGTATTAAAATGACAAACTATTATGATGTTACACAGCCAGCTATAAAATTGATAAGAAAGGCTGTGAACTAAAAAAGAAATGTCAAGTGTAGTGTAGGACCCTTTTCTAGCAATTCCACATATATAATGAGGATAACATTGATGCCCACTATTTATTTTTCTTTTGTGGTTGTTTTTCATGCCTTTAATGGCTGCGACTGTTTGGAGCTCTAGACTGAGACACTTTCTCTGCTTGCACTAAGTCTTGAATCCACTTGGAATGCTACTTTATTTGCCACTAAATGTGGAAGTTTTCCTTATGGCACTATTTGCTATGGAGGTTGACCTGATCACCAAACTAAACTACCTTTGCTTTTCTTTTTTGCCAGGTTGTATGTACACTCAGCAGTCTCAAACTGGAAGAAATGCCTACACTCAATCAAACTGAAGGACTCAGTGCTGAGCCTGGTGTAAGTTGGCAGGGTTATCTAGTACGATTATATTTTGCCTTTCCTACAAGGAATTAAAGGTAGCGTATATAGTACATGTCCCTGTTTTGATGTTAGGCTGAGATAGAATGTGATTTCTCCATTGAACTTCATGGTTGATTGGGAATTTGAAGCCAGTTTTCTCCCGTCCTTGTCCAGCACACTAAATAATGCATCCCATTGGGCTTTAATCTGTTGATGTACTATTTAGGTCAGTTACATACAGAATTAACCATGTGACTACTGGATTTCCTGCTTTTAAATTTCCGTTGCAGGTCAGGATAGGCGAGGACCATAACTCAGTGACAAATCCCATGCTTTGCATGTGTAAAGCTTGCAAATTAAAGCTTCCTTGAGACACACGTTTTGGAAGAAGCAGAATGTAAATGAGAGCCAGCATGGTGTAGTGGTTTCAGTGTTGAACTAGCACACTGGGAGACGAAGGTACAAATCCCCACTCAGCCATGGAAACCTACAGCGTGACCTTAGGCAAGTCACACTCTTTCAGCCTTAGAAGAAGGAAAAGGGAAGGCATCCCCGCTGAATAAATTGTGTCACTTTAGGGTTGCCATAAGTTAGAAATTATTTGAAGGCACACAACAACAAAGGGTATGAATAAATGAATACTCATCATTATTATCATCAACATTATATGTGGCATATCCAGGTTGTTTTAAGGCTCGGGTACCAGGTCATGTGAAAGATCGTCTTCCTGACATCTTAGAGAGACAGTCCTGAGTTAGCTGGACTAATGGTCTCACCTGTGTAAGAATATCCTGTATTTTAAGGGGAAGTATCAAAGCTCAGCTCAGGAGTTCTTCTCCATATTCCCAAACAAATGACAAATCTCAGTATTCCAGAGCATGGAGCCATGGCCGTTAAAGCAGAGTTGAACTGGATTATTTCTGCAGAGGAGATGCAGCCTTATTCCCTCCAAACAGCCCCTTACCATATACAGCAGGGCATACCTAAACAAGTTACCTTTATATATAATAAATTAAACTATATTTGGCACCAAAAGTCCATGACATCATTCTGACTAGAAAAACCTTGCTTATTGAACTCCAGGAAAACATCACCACCTGCTATTTCAAAAGGTCCTAATGGCTAGAAACCTGCCTTTTTGCTTTTTCTTTATAGTTAAGATTAGATCAACATTTCCCAAACTTTAGTCCTCCAGGTGTTTGGGACTTAAACTTCCTGAGGCCCGGCTAGCCTAGCCAACAGTCAGGAATTCTGGGAGCTGACATTCAACACATCTGGAGAACCAAAGTTTGGGAAACACTGGATTGGATACTCAAAATGCCAAATTCAGCACTTACTTCCCATCATTACGTTGCACTGAAATTGATCCTCCCTTGTGCTTTCAGGCATGTGAAAGGGCGTGTTCTTGTGGCCCTGGCTGATGGGACTTTAGCTATATTCCATCGAGGAGAAGGTAAGATTCAGCATCCTGGCAGCTGCTCTGTACAGCTGAAAAATGGCCTTTCCTTAGGACTTCATCACACTAGATAGATAATCACATGTCCATATGAATAATAACGTCTTTGATTAGGGCTTATCACACAACGTCATTCCTCTTCTCTTGTTCTCTCAGTGGGAGACTTTTTGGGAAGGGTTTCTTTTTACTAATGCAAACATCCATGAATGACTTCTCTTCCTGCTACTGTTCTGCTAAGATTTCCAGTGTGATAGTTCAATGCCACTTTAATGCTAATATTGGGTGGTCATGGGGAAGTTAGTGGGTGAACTTTGGGGGTGGCTTAAGACTCCTAGGTGAGAATGAGGAGTGGTGGAAATTTCAATTTGATGTCCTTTCATTTGGCATATTTAAACTTCTTTTTCCTCTACAGAAAAAAAAAATCATTGGCAAATAAATGACTGTCCCCCCCCCCCCCCCCCAAAAAAAAGCAGGGTTTTTCAGAGAAGCCGAGAAGGCAAAACTTTGCTCATTGCCCTTTCCACATTTTTTTCCACCAGAGTAGCCCAGTTCTGGAGTCTTCCCCTCCTCTCTTTCTCTCATTCCGACTGCAGGGCTGTCAACTCCAGGTTGATAGCTCATCACATGTGGCAGTTCTCCATAGATCCCAATACCTATTAACCAGAGCATGACCTAACAAGAAACATGACTTACGTTTGAGTAACAATGGTATAACAAAATCATATTTCAAAAGTAGATTGAGGAGTGGAAATTCAGTTACTTACTGTTGTAAAAAACCACCCTTCCTAGTTGTCTTTTAAAAGCATGCTGAAGTACAGTGGGCCCTTGGTATCTTCAGGGTTTGGTTCGAGGACCCACTGTGGATAACAAAATCCATGGATGCTCAAGTCCCATTAAATACAATGGCATAGTAAAATGGTGCCCCTTATATAAAATAGTAAAATTAAAGTTTGCTATTTGAAAGGTATACATTTTAAAAACATTTTCAAACCATGGATGCTTTAATCCGTGGATAAAATAATCCATGGAAAAGGAGGGCTGACTGTTTGTTAAAGATCTTATGACAGATTTTTTTCTCTCCAAATTTTATGTTATTTTCTTATCAATTCACTCCTTCCCCCATGCTGACTGAGGCAGTGAATAATGCAATGAATTATTTTTCAAACATAATAATGAGTGATAGAAAAAAAAATAACTTATGAAAATGATCTTCCAGGTTCCAAGTTCTGTTGATGACCCACTGAGTTAGTTCCAAACACACACAAAAAAAAGCTTCTTCTTACTTATCCATTCTCTTCCTTCCTCGATCTGTTTGCCTTTAGATGGTCAGTGGGACCTCAGCAACTACCATCTCATGGATCTGGGCCACACACACCACTCTATTCGCTGCATGGCTGTAGTGTACGATCGTGTGTGGTGTGGCTACAAGAACAAAATCCATGTCATCCAGCCTAAGACAATGCAGATAGAGGTATGGCAAGGGTGTCTTGTGAATTAGGTAATATGACCACTGCCCTGCTGTGTGAGGGAAACCAAGAGTGTTTTATCATCTGCTTTAAAAATGACATTTTTTAAGACTGAAAGAGTTTAATGGTGGGTAAGGAACATTTGGCACTACTCAGAGGTTGCAGTCTGCAAGTTATTGGTTGCTGATCCACAGATAATTTCTAGGAAGTAAACAATTGTAGGTAATGGGCACAAAAATGATACTGGCTCCAGGCCCTGGCATATAAGAGGAAAAAAACTATACGCCTCCTATACCAGACTGCCAACACGGTTGTAGACTTTAAATCCCACATTTCCTTATTATCGCCTAGGCTGGGTGGTGCTGTTGGGAATTGTAGACTGGCATCTATTGGTTAGGCCCAGCTAGATTAGACCAATTTGATCAATTGTTGAATGGTGAATTAACATGCAGACAAATCTAATTGATTCAGTGGGTTTACTCTATTAAGGACTAGTAATAGAATTTTTAAAAATTAATGTTTGTTGCACATAAACTATAGCAACATTAAATGTAACTAAATGTAAAAAAATCAGCATGATGTACAAATAACCTATCAAATAGCCTCTTGTTTTTTCTTATTATGTAGGTCTTTTCAAAGGTCACTCTGCAGAAAGTCTGTTGGGAATGTTACTTAAGCTTCAGAAATTAAGCCTCTCTAGAATTGTTTATATTGAGGATGAACAGGCATATAATATTTGCTCTTGTTTGCAAAGTCAATAAACATGTATCATTTTCCACTAAATTTGCAAATGGTTTCCTAGTAGTTTGGAAACTCTATAGGAGAGTGGAAATTTTTCCAGTAACGTAAGTTTCCAAAATCCATCTGTCTAAGAAATAAAGCAAAGTTCTTTTAGCGATTTCCAATTTTTTATGGTTTCCATATGCACTGTGCGTAGTAGAAATATAACTAAGTTTTGGTGTTTCATCTTTTCATTCTGTTTAATAAAAACCCTCTAAAATACGGTAGTGTATGCTCTGCCCTGTTATAGCTGAGATTCTTATTACAACTTGAGATGAAAAGTCTTGCATTTTAAGGCAGTGCAAACACATATGAGCCTATGACAGGGCAGCCCATAGAACAATTTAGTGAGGCATCTTTGGTTATCCTGGTCCAACAGGAAGGTCTAAGGTATCACAAATGGATTAGTTAGAGCAAGGTTGCTTGTTTGCTTGATGGGGTAAGTTTCAGGCTAAATTGTTTCTGATGTCTTTTTGTTGCTCCACAGGAACTGTTGTTGTTGTTGTTGTTGTTTTGGTAGTTTAATCTGAAAAATTGGTTGAATTTATTTATTTAGCCTGAGCTCATTCTGCGCTTTTGCTTTTCTGACTTTACTCCTACATGTGCTAGCTATTTGTTTGAATTCTCTTTGGTGATTTCCCCCTTTTTCCATTTCTTATAAATGTCCCATTTGAAACTTAGCTCAGTTGAAAGTTGTTTGGTCATCCATCCTAGTTTCTTGAGACTATTAAATGATTATAAATGAAAAGGCTTTACAGATCTGCTAAAGCTAGTGTAATGTAATGGTTAGAGTGGTGGGCCAAGATCTGAGAGATCCAGGTTCAAGTTGTAACCTGAAACTGCTTGCATTAATTTGAGCCAGTCACATCCACATATATACACACTCAACCCTGTCTTATATCAAATGTGGCATTCCAATCAGTCTGGCAACATAACAATTCAGATGTATTAAAAGAGACAACATTTTCCAATTGGTTGACATTTTTTTAGAAGGCAGTGTTTGGCTAATATTTGGAAGATTGCGTGCACAGGATCCCATTTGACTTCCTGAAATTAAAGCCATCCCTAGAAGCCCTGATAATAAAAATATATGATAAACTAGAATTCTTCCTTTATCATCTTTTTTTCAGACATCCTTTGATGCCCACCCTCGCCGGGAGAGCCAGATCCGCCAGCTGGCATGGATTGGAGATGGTGTTTGGGTTTCTATTCGCCTGGACTCCACGCTAAGGCTCTACCATGCTCACACCCATCAGCATCTCCAGGATGTGGACATCGAACCCTATGTCAGCAAAATGTTAGGTAAGTTTTGGACTTTCGTTCATATTTTCTTCTGTGGACGCTTTCCCCTCAGTTTCCCATGTGCCTGATATTCCTTCCTAAAATGCCTCAGTGGTGCATCGTTTTTTCAAATCCTTTGATTTTCATGAAGAATTTGATACCATCGTTTCAGAAAAAGGTGCAAGGTTTTGTTCCTTGCATCTCCCAGTAAGACTAGGAAAAAAACTGATCTGAAACTGTGGAGCGCCAACAGTCACTGTTGGTAATATTGAGCTAAACGGACTAGTAGTCTGATGTGATGAACGACGACTTACTGTAGGCCCTAATCCCTATTGGAAACAATTTACATTATTTGGAACCAAACATAAAATGCATTCTTTGCTTATTTACCTTCTCCCTATCTGCTCCTGCTCCTGTGTTGAATTTTGGACTGTAGGCTTCTCAGGCCTCCTGTCTTCTTGTTGTTACAATCATAAAGCACAATGCACTCTGATGCTGCTGTGTGATCACACCCCTTCAGCTTCTAATGTTCAATCTGACTGGTGCTCTTCACATAGCTGAAGAGACAGCATCCACACACAAGGTTTGATTTTTAGATGCAGGGAGATGAAAAATTCACAGTGCGTCCCCACCAGCAGCCCAGCATTCTCAGTCATCACAGAAGGCTCAATGCTGGAGGGAAATATAACAGGTGGGAACTGTATGGAGTGTTTTTGAGTGGAATCCTAAACAGGACCACTTAATTTTGTTGCTGGTGCTTTGTTTTACTTTTTACATATATATGCAGTTAGTAACATGACCAAGTCTGTTTTGCACTTCTTCAGGGACCGGAAAGCTGGGTTTCTCGTTTGTGCGGATTACAGCTTTGCTTATCGCTGGCAATCGCCTCTGGGTCGGGACTGGCAACGGTGTTATCATTTCCATTCCTTTGACTGAGAGTAAGTGGCTTTTGCTGGACATCCAAATTCATTTTCTTTGCCTTCTGTACTAATGATCAACTTCTGCAAATTGTTTTTTTTGCCCTCTCTCTTAACAGGATGGCTTTGTCTCCAGAAACTTCAGTCATGTCCATGGTTCACTATGCTCTGTATCACACAAACCCCACAGGCTAATTTTTTTAAAACTTGCCCTTATCTAATTCTTTAATTCATTTGAGGACAGTCCATCCATCAGATAGCCCTTGCAGATCATGCCTGAATATTCCCCGGAGTGTTTTATATAAATTCTGGTTCGTATGCTAGCAGCAGCATGATCTAGAGCAGTCAGACTTAGCCACAGTCACCCATGTCCTGCCTGGACTGCTCAGTGTGGCATAAACAGTTGCATTTATTTTGGCAGCTGAAGTGAAAATGGAAAGTAGCACTATGGGTGGATGTACCAGTTGTTCTTAAGCACTGATTGCTTAGTTGGCATTTACCATCAAATTTATTTTCTTTCTAGTCTGTACTGTGGTGCCTTTGCTTAAACAATTGTTTGCAAATGCACAAAATATGAATATACTCTCTTTGCTCTTTCTCCCAATAATTTGTTTTTTCTTCTCTTCCTTACCTGTGGCTTATTCCCCCCTCCCTCCCTCCCTTATGTGCTCCTACGTGTTTCCTCTGCCTAGCTGTAGTTCTCCATCGAGGTCAGCTCCTTGGGCTCAGGGGTAAGTTTTAGATATCCTTCCTTCTAGACCCTAGATGCCACCCTGTCTTGATGTTTCCATCCACTTCCAAACACTTTAACCATTCCATTCACCATTCTCCTTCAGGATGTTTGTTCATTTATCTATCATGTTCAGTTAAAATCAGGGAGGCAAACAGTAGCAGAAATATTCTTGTGAATCTGTGTTTGGAGCATTGAACAGACCACTTCTGAATGCCATTGGTGTCTTTCATTGATAAAAGGGATGAAAGCCTTCCCTCACCTGACACTTTCCAGGCCTATTGGATTGCCAGCCAGCAAAGCAAGTTGGAATCGTAGAAAGTAACACATTGGGGAAGACACTCCTTAAATTGTCTTCTATTCCCACAATCGTAGCGATGAAACATGAAAGGGTGGCACTGCCTTCCTGGGATTACTTTATGATTCTGTGACACTTCAGAAGACAGAATGGAAAGTTAGTGTTGGCTTTTCCTCTGTTCAAAGGAGGCCAAAACTACACATGCTGTTATTCATGTATTTACTAAATAACTGGTCAGTTCTATTTTGGGGTGGGAGTAGGGAAACATCCATAAGGCCTAGTCTGGAAGGTGCTGTCAATCTGGATAAGGGGTCAGTATCAGTTTCTTGTCACTGTCTGTAACTTGCCACCAAAGGGGTGATTGTAGCACGTAGCAACCAAGTGTATGTGCTATTTACAGCAGGAATACAGTCTACCATCTTAATCAGCACCTGGCTGCTTTGTCTTCAGAATACAAACCCTCAATTTAAACATGATTTCTAAAATATCTGAGTAGCACGACATATAGATTGGATGCACGAAGCTACATTTCCCTGGGGAGATGGGATCCATAGATCCAATTTCCCAGGATTGCCTGGGAAGAAGGGATGTTTGTTAAACCAGCCTTAAGCATGCAGTGCAGACATGTCCTTTTCTTCTGGTTTTTGGTATCTGCTTCACTCTTCTGTTTGATTTCAGCCAATAAGACATCCCCAACATCTGGAGAGGGGAGCCGGCCTGGTGGAATCATTCATGTGTATGGCAGCGATGACAGCAATGACAAGTCTGCGAGTAGTTTCATCCCGTACTGCTCTATGGCTCAAGCCCAACTCTGTTTCCATGGTCATCGTGATGCAGTCAAATTCTTTGTTTCTGTGCCTGGTAAGTAGAGGATCTCATAGTATGAAGCTTCTTGCAAAATCTAAAGGTTCATGAAAAGTTGTGAGCCAGTTTCTGCTGCCCTTGATTTATTATGTGTCCTGTTTAGTCAGGAATTGTCTTTCATGATATTTTGTGCTTAACAGCAGGGTTTCTGAAATTGGGCTGCAGACCATTGATCATTTGGGAGCTCCACTGAGATATTCTGCAGTTATCTGTAATTGGCCCTGTACTTTATATATTTTTCGCCTGACAATGGAGGCAGAGTTCTTTTTGTCAAAGGATAGATTATTAAGCAGGCTAACTGTGGTCTGGATATGTTAATAATGCTGCTGGTTCTGAAGAATTTTTAAAAAAGGAAATAGGAGTTATGTCCTTTGAGTTGTAGAAAGAAAAGAAAATACAGTTTACAGTGGGACCTCGCAATCTGCAGATTTGAGACTGTTTCATTCCAGGTTATGTTCAAGGTTCAGGGGTCAAGTTTCTTCTAAGAAGCTCTGGTTTCTTCCAGGAAATGTTCTTGCAACGCTGAATGGAAGCGTACTGGACAGTCCCTCAGAGAACCCCAGCACAGACACGACTGAGGCAGAAGGGCAGAAGCTGAAAAATGTCCTGGTGCTAAGTGGTGGTGAAGGGTACATTGATTTCCGAATTGGTAGGTTCTTAAATGCTTTTTCTTTCTTTTTTTATATAATGTTTATTAAATTTACAACATAAACAAACAAGAAAAACACCAAACACTTAAAAATATGAAAAAGGCACACAACATCAAAACAACCAATTCTTCCCATTTAAGTAAATCCTTTTATCAGAGTTTTATCTCTTCTAAATAAACCTTCTTGAGTAGAAACCCTAAGGGGCATTACAGGGGGAAAAATCTAGCTTTATATTTTAGTCTATACTTTAAAACGGCACGTCTTATATAATGGTCATTAAAGTCCAGTCCAACCCCCCTGACATGTAGGAACTCTTGATCAAAGCATCCCTGACAGATGGCCATCCATCCTCTGTTTAAAGACCTCCAAGGAAGGAGACTCCACTCCACTCCGAGGAAGTGTGTTCCACTGTCGAACCGCTCTTACTGTCAGGAAGTTCCTCCTAATGTTGAGGTGGAATCTCTTTTCCTTTAGCTTGCATCCATTGTTGGATTCTGGAGCAGCAGAAAACAAGCTTGTTCCCTTCTCAATATGACATCCCTTCAAATATTTAAACAGGACTATCATATCACCTCTTGACCTTCTTTTCTCCAGACTAAACCTATCCAGTTCCCTAAATCGTTCCTCATAGGGCCTGTTTTCCAGACCCTTCACCATTTTAGCTGCCCTCCTTTGGACAGTTCCTCAATGTTCTTTTTGAATTGTGGTGCCCAGAACTGGACACAGTATTCCAGGTGGGGTCCGACCAAAAGAGAATAGAGTGGCACTATTACTTCCGTTCCCTCTCTAATGATCCTGTCCACCTCCTCAAGATGCATAACTTGAAACATATCCAATAATATAGGACAAACAGTAGTTAAGATTACCACCACTGGACCTCTACAGAATCCAAATCAGAGCAGGTCAGAGCAATTTTGTCCGCAATGTGTCTTGCAAATTCCTCACAGCAGGTTCTTGAATTGCAAGCGATATATTTTTGTGAGGTAGAGTATAGAAAGTACGTAACCATTCAAGACAGTTCTGTGCAGATGCAGTACAATTTCTTTACTGCCACGATTGCCACAGAGGCAGCCTTCCAATGGGCCCTGGAGTAGATCCAAGGATGTAGGCCTTTTCCTATAAAGATGAAATCAGAGATAGAGCTGTGTGGATGCCATATAAGGGCAGAACACAGTAGTATTTTTTTCCATTCAGTCATGCATATTGTTGAGCATCTACAAATGTTGGATAAATGGTGTACATTATTGATTACTGGGAACTGATTTCATGCATCTCATAGAAGCAACAAGGCTTCCTCATACACTTCCTCCCATTAATTGTATAAATTCTCTCAACAGGAGACGGAGAAGATGATGAGACAGAGGAAAGTGCAGGGGATGCTGCCCCTGTGAAGCCCAGCCTCTCCAAAGCCGAACGGAGCCACATCATTGTGTGGCAAGTTTCCTACATCCCTGAATGAGATCCTCCTCTTCTTTCTGCCAGTATAACTTTTTTCTTTCCCAATCCCCAACTCCCTAAATGCCAAGATGTACATACAAAACTCCTGCATTATTTCCTACTGTTGGAAAACCAAATCCCAAACAGGGGTGCAATAGCTCCCACTGGATGGCGGTTCCCCTCCTGTTTTAAGCCCCAAGCTTGCATCATTCAACTTGGGCTGGCTTGCTTTCTGAATTGGCTGGATTATCCTCAGCCTTCCAAAGGAGGAGAATCATGAGAGTGAAGCTTGGCAAACTGGGCACCAGGAAACGTGGGAAGAATGGATGTGGCTCGGAAGGGCTGGATGAGGTTTTCAAGACATTCTCCTCCCCCCTTCCCAAATTTGTGTGCATGGGGAGGGGGGGACACCCAAAACTGAGTTGCTTCTTGCCTTTGTCCTCTAACTTTACCACCACCCAAACCATACCTGATGGCATGCAATTGGTCTACAAGCCAGTATGAAAGACATGGTTTCCAAGATAATGAAGAAACTTTCCCAGCCTTCCTCCTCCACTGTGTATATGTGGGACCTGGTCATGGGGAGAAGGGGTGTGGGTGTCCATCTTGGATAACCTGGGAATCAGATGGAAACTGATTTAGCAACCCAGGATATGTATTTGTAGGGTGTCCAAATGTGTTCAGGCATAAGGTGATGAGTTGGCGGTGGAATATCTGTGCACAAAGGATGTGCCAAAGGCATGTTATGGGTTTTCATTGCTGGAACTACTTAGATCTCGGCCTGGGAAATATCTGGATGGGAGGCTTGTTTATGCTGTTCTGAGTGACTTGGAAGAAGGCTGGGATTCAAATGTAAGAAATGCGACATGTAATTTTCTAACTGAGAGGGCACATCTGAAAGCAGACTGCAATGATTTTTAGGGAAGTGTGGAGGGGCAGGAGGTGGTTAAGAGTTTGGTTAAGAAATCTTTAGGAGATTCTTTGCCTTTCAAATGCTAACAGGCTAGGAACTGTACTTGTTAAACCAGCTTGGGTTCATCCTGTGGTATTCCGGCAGGGACCAACCGGAGGTTCAGTCATTGCTTATGACTCTCAGAATCCTCCGTTGTATCTTGCAGATGATTCAGGGAAGAAACAGTTTGAGAGAGCATTTCTGCTCACAACTTTGAAAGAAGAAGAGTTTGGGAGGAAAATGTGTTAGGGATCTGGGGTTGCCCTCAAGGAGGATGCAGAAGGGAAGAGCAGGTACAAAAGGACATGTAGAGAAGGTATGGATTCTTTGCAAAGGGAGTTTTGAAGCAGCAAGTGAGAAAGGAGCAAAACATCTGAGGGACTTATGTTTACCCATAACTTGTACTGGAAAAGACAGCAGCAGCAATGATTGGAAGCAGGTTGCTATGGGGCACAAATTATGCTTGGATTATGGCTGGGGGGGGGTTGCAGCTAGTTGAGAGCCTTGTGAATTTTGACATTTCCCAGCTCAAAAACTACATAAAGCAGCAGCAGCAGTGACAATCCAGGTATAAAGTATGTTGACATTGGCTGCATCCACATTACAGAATTAATCCCGTTTGCCACCACTTTAATTGCCGTGGCCCAGTGCTATGGAATTCTGGGTTTTGTACTTCTGTAAGATATATTTAGCCATCTCTGTCAGACGACTGGCGCCACGACAAACTGCAGTCCCCAAAATTCCATAGCAGTGAGCAATGACAGTGGTGTCAAACTGGAATATTTCTGCAATGCAGATGCAGCCATTCTGTTGAAATTCCACAGAGCTCTCATGAGTAAAACTTCCTACAGCTTCCACCCATTAATTTGTTGAGGTTCTTAAACTGGCCAGAGAAACCTGGATTCCTCATGAGTGGAGTCAGTCTCCCAACTGATGCCTTGGGTTCAGTCAACTAGTCTTGGTTGGGTGAATGCTAGATCATCTGCTGGCCCAGTCCTTACCTCAATTGTACTAGATGGTGTTAAGTGGGAAAAGTTGCTGGCTATCTTCTGCATAGCCATGCATAGTCTTTTCCCCCATTTTTCCTACACCTACTCCTAGAGCTCAGCATTATTATCAGGATTTTTGTTTTGTTTTATACTTCTATTTTTTTTTTGTAGCTTTGGTTGCCATGCTCCCAGCTGAGGTCCTCTTGCCGTAGATCTCTGTCCTTATACAGTTATCTGGAGCACCTAGTTGTGCTGCAGAAAAACCAGGCTCTTCTCCAAGGTAGTTTCTGTCATGAACCAAATGTTGCAACAAGGTCACATCATTCAGACTTTTGAGGGAGAAAAAACAATTAACCAAATCCATCCATAGTTTGGTATGTGTTAGTGGGAAAAAGTGGTATGACCAGAGCTGAAAAAATTACCAAAACTTTTTTTTGGGGGGTGGCATAGGTGGCTGAGCTATTCTGGGAACTATAATCAAGAAAAAGGTCCTAATCTTGGATGGGCATTCATACAGATCACCTCACTTTCACATGGCTGCAACTTAGCAGTTGTACAATGTGAATTCACTAGTGCCTTGGGTATACAGTCATGACCACCATGGAAAACATCACGTGTCAAACAAAGGCTCTGTCTACCTCTGAATACCATGGACAAGGATCCTAGTAGTGAAGGAGAAACCACAGCTCAGCCGTAAGTAGAGCTTGAAACAGTTACTTTGGGCCATGCAAACTGGGATTTGGGGTGGAGTGGGGTTGTAGTCCAAAAAGGAAACTTTTCTAACTTCAATTAGTTCTGTCACTTGAGTAGGATGCAGAAAGTGTCAGCTTCAATTCCTGGCATTCCCATTTTTTAAAAAAGGCCCAGATAATAAGTAATGACCATTCTTGATCCAACACGCTAAAGAGCTACTGTGGCTGCTTTCAAAGCTGATAATGCTGAACAAGATGAACCTGATATCTTTGGTGTTTTTTCTATCTTCTCCTTTTGTCACATTGATTGTCAGTGAAGCTAAATGTTTTGCGTGTGAAAGTTTCCCGATTTGATGGAGGTGGGGAGAAAGAATGCTAGGGGGTGCTCGGAAAGACATCTTTCTGCTTGGACCATGGAGGATCACACTAGATTAAGACTGGGCTGGATGGCAAATAGTATGATCTGGTCTCCCCGCATTTCCTCTATTCATTTCCAGACAGGATTTTGGCCACTGTCATTCCTGGTTTCCAGCTTCCAGGCCCACCTTGAGCTTAGAACTTATCCTCAAACAAGCCTAGAGGCTTCAACAATTTCTGATCTCTGAACCACATTTGTATGTTCCAGTCCTCTTGGAACTAATTTTCTATCATCTAAGCAGGCATTCTCCCAAATAAATCTGAGAGCAAATGGCTCTATAGCTCTAGAACATGCCGTTGAGGTGGGATGAGCTGTCAGATACCACTTATACAGATACCACAAGAGATGCCACTTATCTATTTTGCCACAATCTCTGTACTGCCTCCATCTTACTATTCCTCACAAGATGGATGAGGAGCATGTGCAGATTTACCCCACTGCCTTTTAAGAGCCCACCAGGCAAAGGTGTTCTTTGCATATAAGGGAAAGAATGGAGTAGACCTCTGAAGCTGGCCCTAAATTAGTACTATACCAGGCATAATTTGGATGTTGGGAAAGGGCAGCCAAATAGTAGTCCATTGAATTTATTTCAGGGAGCAGGTTTGCTGCCCTGGAGGAGGAGAAAAGCTTGTAGAACTTTCTGCCTCAGTGCCAAAGCAAAACATGGTTGACATGGAGTGAAGGCACAAGCTCCATGGATCTCCCTGTGCTTCAACTTATGGTGGAAGGAAATGGGAAGAAGAGCCAGGTACAGCAAAGGGACCATGGCAGAAAAAGGGGAGAGGAAGTGGAGTAGATTCAATGTAAGGAGGTGGGAGTGGGCAGAGCCTCCTTAGTTACCTAGAAACCTGAGGTAGCCTGACAGTTGGGACCACAAACATGCCACGTATGGAAAGAGATGTGCTATGGTTCTCAACTAATCTAGCTACAGCCCCCGCCCCACAACTGCAGATGCTCTTGCATGGAATCAAACTGAGATCTTTAAAAATGGGTAAACCTATGAACTCTCTTGCGAATCCTAGTTTGCCTCACCTGGCTATGTAGATGCCACAACACCCTATCAGAGTTTGAAGTGTACTGTCATGGAAAAGCAGTTCACCAGTTCAAGCTGGTGAACTGATGACACGGGTGCAGGGGATACTGATGAAGAAAAGTGTCTTAGACAGCAGGCAGCTGTTCCTATCGGTAGTGACCAGCAGGATGCAAAGGTTTGACTTTACACACACCTCCCTGCCACATTTCCACTGTGATGTATGTAAACCTAATTAGTACACTATGAAAGGATTTTTAAAAATGTGTTTTAAGGCCTGAAAACTCTACCAATTTGAGATGAAATGTAAAGAGACTGCTGTATGGAAAAACACCATCCCTCTATGCTTTGTCCCCTGTATGCTGTCATACAAATAAAATCATATCTGTTCTGTATGTAATAAAACATTGTTAACATCACAGGCATGAGCGCACTGGTGATTACTGTGACAAATCCCAAAAGGTGGGATTTCTGAATTCACTGCTGTAGCCTCAGCCTTAAAATATGGAGTGCTCCTGTTAAGTTGCAGTAAGCCATGCCTTCTCTCACCAAAAGCCATTCCCTTCATGTCTTTTTCACTGGTTTGTCACCTCCAATTGCATGAAAATCTTCAGCATTCTGTGGCCATTGGCTCTGCTCAGTCCTCCTTGCGATTTTTAGCAACGGTCTTCCTTGTTGTTTCTCAGTAGATATTCTGGTTACATAGTTGTTATGACTCAGTACTCAAATTTCATTTCAGCTACAATTAATTGGTTTTCTGCCCATAGGAGCCCCCAAGACTTTGTAGAATAAAGTATATTTAAAAAACATAATTCCTTGTCTCAACCACACCAAATTAGAGAGGCATCTTTATGGTCATCCGGACTGTCCCTCTGCTACTGTAACCTCCTGTGTTAAGTCTCCATCTAGGCTCTGTCTAAAAGCCTTTACTAGAGGAGAATTCACCCCCTATGTACTACTCTTGAATACTTTGCACCACCAAGAAATGCTCCCCCAAGTTCATTTACCATTTTGAGTCCACTGGTTTGGAACCTATCTCTGGAGCAACAAAACCTTGAAGAACCAACTCAAAAAATTAATTGCACAGCATTTTAGAAATCGAAACAGTTGTCTTCTGAAAGTTCATTTTACAACAGCCCATATGGAAGATGTAGCCATGTATATATTTATAGGTGTATAAACTAATGTTTCAGGATTTAAACATATAGTAACCAAGTCTGGTTGGACCAAGAGTCTGGAAAGCTGCAGAAAGAACACAGGTGCCATGACATCACAGCAAGAACCATTCAGCTTCCTAACCAAGTTGCGGCCACTGTTATTCTTTCCTGTGGGAGAACTTCCGCTTTGCACTCCTCTCTCTTACAACGGACCCAGATCAAATTTTTCTGTTGCCACTAGACATGAGTTCTCCACCAGAAGTAAAATGACCCCACATACTTCATCTGTCTGCCTTGCTGGGTTTATGCCAGGGAGCTGAAAGTTATCAGCCACACAGATTCTGTCTTTGTCCTTTCTGGAGAAATGTACCAGAGCATTAGGAAAGAGAGAAATTTATTTACGATCATAGACCATGCCTGGCAGAAGAGATATCATGATCACCAGAGCATTAAAATATTGCTTTTTTAAAAAAACCTGCTGCTTCCAGATTCCTTAGATGTGGGAGATTCTGAGAGTTGTTGTTCAGAAAAGTAACTTCTTCCATGTTCTAGAGCTTGCAAACAGTGTGAGACCAGAGTTGAAACTGTTGGTAATAGAAAGCAGCACAGCAAAACCACACAGCGGCTTTGGCCAAGCAGCCTCATATTTGCATTTCTCAATGGGAGATAATGGCAGAATCGCAAGGAAAGGAGTGGAATTTTCCATTTTTTAATTTATTTCTATCCCACCTTTCTTCCAAAAAGGGGTCCAAGGCAGCTCATGATATATTCAAATCATGCAAGGGGAGCTGTGTTGGCCATTTAACAAATGCAAACAAAAATCCATCAGAGATAACCTTATATTTTTGAATATATTTAAATAGATGGGAAAGAATTTGCCTGCCAGTTGTTTTGGATTTCAACTCCCCTAAGCTCCAGCCAGCACAGAAAAAAGATGATGGTAAAGCATGATGGGAGTTACAGTACAAAGCATTTGGAAGCCCAGAAATTCCCCAGCCCTACATCACAACAGCCCATGTGATCTCCAGATATTTTGCACTGGCTGGGCATGGCAAGAATCCACCTGGACAGTGCTAAGCTGTGAGGAGGCTGGGCTACTGTAATGGAAGTGGAGGAGGGATTAATTGCTGTCTTTAAAATAAAAAGATTTTTTTCCCCTTCCAAATACACTCCCTCTGCCCCCAATCACCTGAAGGAGATTGGAAGAGGCAATTCTTCAAATACTCCCATTTTGTTTTTATTCATAAATCCAGTGCTCTGCGTTGTCCTCCCAACAGGTCAATTCATCCTTGTGGAACCAGAGTGAGATCTCTCGCTGGGCACTCTCTACTGAATCACTCCCATGAATTACATTCCTGTAAGGAGGGAAATAATTTAGTCTAATGAGCAGCTGGAGACGTTTGCTAGTGCCATGTGGTAACTGTGCAGTGATTACAAGTCTGAGCTGTCGTATGGAATTTGCTCCGAGTTAGGTTCTGTCTTAATAGCCTTAACACGTAACGTGTTGCACGAAAAAGGTTGGATTCAAACTTTTGCATCGCCATGGAAAAGATACCTGGAGAGCTGCAGACAGTCAGCCCAAACACAGCTGCTAAACCAAGCGATCAAAGGTCTGACTTGGGATATGGCAGCTTCCTATATCCCTATCAGATGAGGGGGGGGGAAGGTGATGCAAAGATAGAGAAAATATGGATGCATATTGCTTCTTTTATAGTAGCTTCATAATTCCCCCACTCCTTGGGACTCAACTTTCTTGTCCTTCTGCCCCCATCTCTTTCTTACTTATTCCCCAGGGCAGCTAAACAGCATAATCAGGAGGCCTGGTATGGCCAATCGTAGCGATGCTCAAATTGCATTGCACTTTCCAGTGTATGATAAGGTATGTGGACTCTCACAGGACAGAGAAACTACTGGCTTTTGCCCTCCAGAAGGTAACAGAAAAGCCAACAAAAGACTCTCACTCACTTGCCAACTTCAATGCAGAAATCTCCCCGGATAGTTCCAGGCTTTGAATCGGCTGGATTAGTTTCTCCTATCATTGTACGAGCTGTCTTCACTACTTCCAGCCCCTGCCAAACCTGTGGAAAAGAGGAGGATAAGAAAACACATTCCCACAGCAGCAACACTTGTGACCTTGTTTTGTCTCCTGTTTGCTACCCAGTCCATCTGAGGCAGAGGTTGATGTGACCCATGGCTTGGGGATTTGCATCCCTCCAAAGCTTTCTGGATCCTTCATTTAAAATGTAAGGGAGTGGATTTCAGGTGATTTTGCTTGAAAATTGCCCCAAATGCACCAAAATGGCTTTCAAACGTGCACAGTTGAATTCAGCTATTCTCCAAACCTTGGCAAAAACCGACCAGGAAGGATGTCACATCTCTCTGGTGTCTCCAGATGTCTAGGTGTGTAGGGTGGTGGTGGTAAAAATTGCTCCCACCTTTACCTCCTTCTAACCTAAGAAAATACTAGAAAAATGGAAACCTTTCAATAGGCTCCTAATAATGCCATTGTACAGCTGTATCTGAAGACCTACAAAATGTCTTGATGCTGAAAAGAAAGGAAGCACGTACTGTACATCACACACCATCATATAGCAAGCACCCCTAAAGAAGCAAGAAACATTTACATCAATTCCAATAAGGTCAACAGAAAATTAGTTTTACAAAGCGGAATAACAACAACAGCAATGCTGTGCAGGATGCTCCTTTTAAAGCTGCAAGCTAGATAAGTAATATCCCAAGATACTTCATTCTCTTCTTGGTCCATTCTGATTTTCCATTTCATCCCTATGCCAGCCCAAGGCCCAGCAAACTCTCTCCAGTGCTGATAGTAACATAAATATGTACCACTTTGTTGGGATGGTGACCATGTTCTATGCAGTCACACTGGCCACATGACCAGGGGATCATCTTTGACAATGCTGACTCCCTCCGCATAGTAATGGCGATGAGCACTACCTTTGACAGTTGGACATGACAACCTTGTCAAAGGCAAAATCTTTACCTTTTAAATAGGAATCCACCCTATATTGGTCAGACCATGGGTCCATCGAGATTAGTAATGCTGACACGGGGTAGCAGAAAATCTCTAGGTATTCAGGTGGATTTTTTTCCCCAAGCTGTATCTGAAAATGCTATTGCAAAAATGCTGGACAAGATAGGCCGCAGGGTTGGTTGGGAAAATTCCTCTCTCTAGATATGAACATTTGCCATCCAAGAACATAAGCCTACTGGAGCATGGATCAAGGAATTCTGTCACTCACCATGGCCACAACAGGTCCTGAGCTCATGTATTTTACCAGGCGGGTATAGAAAGGCAGCTCACGGAGGGAGATGTAATGCTCTTTCAACAAGTCCTCTGAGGCCTGTTCAGTAGACAGAACAAGAGATGAAGTGTGGTTTTGACTTTTCCACCTCTTTAGTAAGCCCCAGTTCTCCATGGTTCATCGGAAGAGGGAAGTCGGGTCCAGGAGCTCTTTTTTCTTTAGAAAAAAATATATTAAATTCTAAAAGTTGCTCAATTTCTTGTCCCTCCCAAACTGAAGGGAAAGATCACCAGGCTCCTAATATGGTGGAAAGGAGATGGATGGAAGCCATTCTTGGGATGGCAGGTGGAGCAATCCACCACGTATGAGTTTATCCCTGCATGCCAACCCAACAAGGCAGGAGTCAACTTTCTTTTTTTTGTTACAACCTTCAAGACTCTCCTTCCCTGTCAGTTAATTATTTCCTGCCCTGCCAACCAGATGTATTTTAACCTTCTCCAGTAAATTAAAATAGTAGATAGAGCAGGATGGAGGAAGGGCAAATAAAGAAAGGAAACATACTGGAGGGGAAAATGAAAGAACATTGACTCCTGCCTTGTCAGGTTGGCACGTGGCGATAAACCCATCCATGGTGGATTGCTCAGCCTGCCGTCCCAGAGTGAATCTTCTTGGTAAGTTTTGCTTCTCATCACAACTTCCTTTCAATTGTCCACAATATCTGTAAGACCAAAGGAAATACATTAAACTTAAAATATCATAGAGAAAGAGAACTAAGGGCAGTTTTAGAATGTCTGTGGGACATTTTGTCCTGCTGCTGCCTGCATAACCAAAAGGAATTGTACTGAGTGGGGATAGTGATAGTGGAAGCCAGGAAATAGCCTGAGCTTCCATCCAGATCACATCCAAGATGCACTAGGTCTGATGATTCCAAAATCAGAATAATCTCGGAAACAGAATTACACACAGTCAATGGAAAAGAACAGTAGTGTAACCTAGGATTGTTAACAAACATTTTCAGGAGGGAAATAATGCTGAATAAGAGGATCTGTGTGACTAACTGGCAGTGACAACACACAATAGCTCTGCTTGCCACACATTCCCATTCTAGCTCAACTGCAGTTTAAAACACCTACTTGGGAGCTGGAGTCCAAAACTACAGGTTGCCTACCCCTGTATAGCATGTTAAAAAGAGAAAGTATGACATGTTATACCGCGTGGTACCTTCAGGCATTTCATTCCTGATTACACAACACAAAGGGAGATGAGAGGCATGGCAAGGGATAGGCATAATTCAGGGATCGGTTGTTTATCTGCTATTTATTTGTCACACTCCAGCTGCAAAATAGGTGGTTTTGAGGGAGGAGACAGCCAGCTGTAAAACACTTCAATAGCACACAGTTGCCACTGTCATGGTAGACACGAATAATCACATCGTGTAACAAGGCAGTGTGCCTGCTTTGCATGCAGATGACAGATTATTTCTCCAGCATCTTCCGTTAAACCTAAAAACCTGTTAACAAGGCCACTTCCTACGAAGTCAGCGAAGCGCTCTTACCTGCATGAGTTTCATGGCCACCAACTTGAAGCCCTTTTTCTCAAACCGCCCGATAATCTCACCCACAAGATGCCGCTGGACGCCATCAGGCTTGATGGCAAGGAAGGTCCGCTCATTCACCCCTGTGTAAGCTAGAAACAGAAAAACAGATGGAAGATGTCAGGAAAAAAAATTATTTTATACTGTTGCTTCACTACCCTTGGCCAATCTCTGCTTTGGCCGAGAAACAACGTGGGGATATCTCAAAGGGGATATAGATTTTGGTATAGGCCAAACCAGAATTGGGCCTGCAGTGCTTTATGCCAGACATAGTATTTAACAAACACCATGAAACGAAAGACTTCCATGTCATCATGTCATAAATTCTAGCTGTCGAATCTTTCCTGGAGGTCTATGTGTCCAATGCCTTCTCCGAACAAGGGAAAAACCATGTAATGGTCAAAATATTTTTTATATGCAGACATACATGTATATATATATACCGGTATATACCATGTGTATGTATATATATATATATATATATATATATGAACATGTGAGGCATTTTGTCTTCTCTGTCAAGCTAAACTCAGGGAAAAACCATGTAATGTCGCAAACATTATATATATACTCTATGTGTGTGTGTGTATATATATATATATATATACACACACACACACATATATACTGTGTGTGTGTGTGTGTATATATATATATATATACATACATATATATACTGTGTGTGTGTGTATATATATATAATATAAATACACATACACACATATATACTGTGTGTGTGTGTGTGTATATATATATATATATATACATACATATATATACTGTGTGTGTGTGTATATATATATATATATGTAAAATATAAATACATGTATATATTATAATATAAATACATATATATAATATATACTGTTTGTGTATATATATATATATATATAAAATATAAATATATATATACATATTATATGTGTGTGTGTGTGTGTGCATGTATTCATGCATATACATGAACAGTGCAGTTTTGTGGGACATTTATTTCACCTTCCCTGACAGGCTAAAACCAAGGCAGCCATGTCATGTTGTCCCAAATATATACAGTATATAAACAACAGTGTAGTTTATATATAAGATATATAAACCTCCTCTGTCAAAGAGAGAGAGAGAGAGAGAGAGAGCTCTGGTGCCATAATAAACTACATTTCCCAGGGTCCCCTAGCACTGAGCCAGCCAGGGCAGTTAGAGCGCTCTCGAAGCGGATTATTTCTGCAAGACTCACCTGCTGCTAGCTGGAAGAGGCTGGCAAACAAACCAAGGAGGAAGATCATGGTGGCAAAGGCAATTGGCAAAAGGCAGCCAGAGGCAGCAGCAGCAGCAGAGGTGCGCACTGCGCATGCGCCGAGGAGGAAGACAAGAGAGGGAGGCCCAGGCTGCTCTCACCGCGGTCCGCCAGCCGCCATTTTGCAATCTCTCTCTCTCTCTGAGGGAAAATAATCTCCATTATTATTGTTATTACTATTGTTATTGGACTGTTTCCCTCCCAAATTTCTCCTCAAAATACTAAAGTCTGACAACCACACCGTTTAAAAACGGCATAGTTTTTCAAAGGCAACACTTAAAAGCGTTTAAAAATAAAGTTTGACCAAACAGAACATTTTTATAAAGTTGGAAAGGATTCCTGCCTTGACAAATGTTTATAAACCACATATTGCATACATAGTAACATATATATGTGTGTGTGTGTTTTCTTAATAGCTGTAATATTTTTAATATGTGTCTGTATACATTAAAATATTACAACTATTATATATGCACATATATATATATATAGCATATATATACACACACATATTAAATAATATACATATATAGAGACACATATTAAAGTATTACAGCTATTATATATATATATATATAGACATACATATTAAATATATAGAAAGAGACACATATTAAAGTATTAAAGCTAATATATATATATATATATAGACATACATATTAAAAATATATATAGAGAGACACACATATTAAAGTATTACAGCTATTATATATATATATATATATATATACATACATATTAAATATATATATAGAGAGAGACACACACATTAAAGTATTACGGCTATTTTATATATATATAGACATACATATTAAATATATATATATATATATATGCAGACATATATTAAAGTATTACAGCTATTTTATATATATATATATACATACATATTAAATATATATATAGACACATATTGAAGTATTACAGCTATTTTATATATATATATATATATATATACAGACACACATATTAAAGTATTACAGCTATTATATATATATATATATATACACACACACAGACAGACACATATATTAAATATATTATAGGTATTATACACACTCATATTAAATATATTATATTATACATAATATATATAGGTACAAACATATTAAAATATTGCAGCTATTATATATATATATATACACACACACATATAAAATATATTATACGTCATATATATATATATAGACATATATTAAATATATTATACATTATATATATATATGTACACACACATTAATATATTGCAGCTATTATATATACATCTATACACATATTAAATATATTATACACACACACATATACACACACAGATATTAAAGTATTACAATTATATTTATACATATTAAATATACATATATATATAGATATATACACACATTTATTAAATATATTATATTATACATAATATATATACACATAAAATATTGCAGCTATATATATATATATATATATATACACACATATAAAATATACATATATATATATATAATATATATTATATTATATTATACATTATATATATATATATATACACACACACATTAAAATATTACAGCTTTATGCATAGGTACTTATAGATAAATTAGATATATTATATTATACATATTACTGTATACAGCTGCTTTAACTGCCCTGCCTGAATGCTAGGGATATTTCTGTGAACTATAGTTTTGAGAGACATCTGCCAAAGAGAGGGATAAACTACAATTCCCAGGATTCCCTAGCACTGAGCCAGGGCAGTTCAAGCGGTCTCAAACTGGCCCCAGACCAGACTAGAGCTTTCAATTCTGACAGAGAACAGGCTTAGAAACTACACTTCCCATGATCCCTTAGCATTGAGCCAGGGCAGTTAAGCATTCCATTGAGCCAATGGAAGGCAGGGAGAAGGCAAAGAATGGTGGGAAGGGCCAAGGGCGGGGATATGCAAATTTGGCCTAATGGGGAGAGAGGAGGAAATGGGATTCCTTCAGCCGGTGTTGCAGTTCCAGCGGCATGGCCAGGCGGTGGCGCTGTTTCCTTCCCTCCAGGCTGACGCTCCGCCTCCTCCCCAGCTGACAAGGATTGGAGACAAGTAGCAAGCGAGCGTCAGAGGAATAGTGGCTGGAATCGGGGGTGGGACCATGCAAATTTTAGACCAATAGGATGCGAGGAGAGCCCCGAAATGTCTCCTGGGGCACATAGTCCCCCTGGAAGGGGAGGCTGTGAGGGCAGGAAGGGCTTGCCTGGGGGCCTGGAGAGGGCCGTGGGGGAAGGAAGGGGCTGCTGGGGCTGGAGGGGGAGGGGCTAGTCTGGGCAGGCGGAGGACAAGGGAGAGGCCCCGGTCTCACTCTGGCCTTGAAAGATGTCGGAAGGAGAGGGGTCTGTGGGCGGCTAGGGGATTCAACATTGGCAATTTTCCTATGATAATATAGTGCTTTTAAAGTCACTCTGCCTGCAGAATTAATTTAAGATGAAGCAGATGTTATCCAGGCTTTTACTTGAAGAAATTCAGGGTATTTGTTAGTGGTTTTATTGTGGACAGATTGTCCTTCTGGCATTACTCTCTCTGAGTGCAGCTAATATTCCACTTTTCACTCTGAGGTCTCCTTTTATCTTCTGAGGCTGGGCTGAACCAGTGTCTGCTCTCACTAAAGGACTGGAGCTCAGTCCAGACAAGACAGAGGGGCTCCTGGGCAGTTTCAGGGCAGACCAGGGACCTGGGGCTGTGCCTGAGCTGGATGGGGTTGGCTCCCCCTGAAACCTCAGGATGGCAGCTGGGCTTTGCTCCTGGACTCCAGTCTCAGCCGTGGCCAGGAGGGCATTGGCACCATTAAAACCCCTGCGCCAGCTGCGCCCGTCCCTTGAGAGGCCAGGCCTGGATGCACAGAGAGACATGCTTTGGTTGCCTCCCGTCTGGACTACCGTAAGGGCTCTCCGTGGGGCTGCCTTTGAAACTGTCTGGAAACTTCATTGGGTCCAAAATGCCGACTGGAGCCAGTGACGAGGAACGTATAACCTGCACATTGAAAGGGCTCCACTGGCTGCCGGTCCGTTTCGGAGCACAGTCCAAAGCGCTGGTCCTGACCTATAAAGCCCGAGACGGCGTAGGTCCAGACTATTTTGTTTCCGCAGGCCTTTCAAGATCTGGCAGTCTTGGTTTTATTGGGGATTGAGAGGACTGGGCTTAGATTATCCATCTTAACCTTGTACGTTTAAAGTTTTATATTTGTCATTTTTATATTTTGATTATTTTAATTCTGCAATTTTAATTGCTGTGTTTTATATATGTCCGCCACCTTCAGTCCCTCTTTGGGAGAAAGGCAGAATAAAAATTAAATCACTGAATTAAATAACCAGTTGTCTGTTGTTTGTCTTCCTATTCTGTGTCTTGTTCTCTGGAAAGGAGGCAAAGGAAGGGAGCCACAAAAGGGAGCGTTTAACTCCTGGGGGCAATATTAATACTACAGTAATAATAAATCCATCTTCTGCACAGAGACCTCCCTGCCTCCAGGTGGCGCTGCTTCCCTCCTCCCAACCTGAGGGCTGAAGCCCCGCCTCCTTTTCAGAGACAGAGACTTCATGGAAGGCGGGGAGAAGGCAGAGAGTGGTGGGAGGGGCCAAGGGCGGGGCTATGCAAATTTGGTCCCAATGGGGAGAGAGGAGACAATAGGATTCCTTCAGCCGGTCTTGCAGTTCCAGTGCCATGGCCAGGCGGTGGCGCTGTTTCCTTCCCTCCAGGCTGAGTCCTTGCTCCAAGGCCAAAGGGGTTCGGGCAAGGGCTGTCATCACCACCAAAACAGCGAGGCACTACTTCCGGTTGTCGTTTTCCAGCATGGCGCATGCGCAGTGAGTGAGCTCAACCTCTCAAAATGGCGTCCTGGGTCCCTCTGGAGCATGAGAGCCAGGCCTTCCTGGACCTCTTCGGGGAAGACGGGCTGGTGGTCCTCGCCAGGGGCCTCGGCGTCGACCGCCTCCTCCTCCGCTTCCTTCGCTTATACTGCGACCCGGCCAGGCTGGTCCTGGTCCTCAACACCAGCCCTGCAGAGGAGGTCTGTGGGAAAGCAGTTGGACCTCGGCCCACTTCCTCAGATGCATAGCACGGTTACAATTATTATTATTATCACCTAATAATAATAATAATGATAATAATAATGAGATGCATCTGAGGAAGTAGGATGAAGTCTAGGAAAGCTCCTGCTGCCCACTTGTTTCTTTCAGTAATAACAACATTATTATTATTATTATATTATTATTATTATTAAGGTTAATAATAATAACAACATAACATAATAATAATAATAATAATAATAATAGTCTGTAAAATTAATATTATTGTTGTTATTATTATTCAAAGGAAATATTCTGTGAAATCAATATTATTATTCAAAGGAAATAATAATCCGTAAAATTATTATTAATATTATTATTGAAAGGAAATAATAGTCTGTAAAATCTATATTATTATTATTATTATTATTATTCAAAGGAAATGATCTGTAAAATCAATATTATTATTATTCCAAGGAATTAATCTGTGAGATCAGTATTATTATTCGAAGGAAATAATAGTCTGTAAAATTATTGTTAATATTATTCAAAGGAAATAATAGTCTGTAAAATCAATAGTGTTATTATTATTATTTTTCAAAGGAAATAATCTAAAATCAATATTATTATTATTATTATTCATAGGAAATAATAGTCTGTAAAATGAATGTTATTATTGTTATTATTATTCAAAGGAAGTAATAGTCTGTAAAATCAATATTATTATTATTCAAAGGAAATAATGTGTAAAATCAATATTATTGTTATTATTCAAAGGAAATAATGTGTAACATCAATATTATTATTTTTATTATTATTCAAAGGAAATAGTCTATAAAATCAATACAGAAAAAGATCTTGTAGCCTCTTAACGGAAAGAAGTTGGCAGCATGAACTTTCCTAGAGTTCAATCTATTTCCTCAGATGGATGTTGTTATTATTATTATTATTATTATTGAAAGGTAACATTAATCTGTAAAATTAATGTGTAACAAAAAGATCTCGTGGCACCTTTGAGACTCACAGAAAGAAAGAAGTTGGCAACAGGAGTTTCCCTAGATTTCAGTCTGTTCCTCAGATGCATTTGAGTAGACCGAAGTCTAGGAAGGCTCATGATTTCCTTTCTTCCGTTTAGTTTCAAAGGTGAGTTTCAACCCGTATCATGGAGTTTTCTTGGCAAGGTTTGCCATTGCTGTCCTTTGAGGCTGTGAGAGTGTGACTTGCCCGAAGTCACCCAACGGGTTTCCATGGCTGAGCCGGGATTCGAACCCTGGTCTCCAGATTCACAAACCACTGTGCCACGCTGAGGACATTTCGGCCGTCCAAAGAGCCTGGAAAAGTTACTTTTTGGGCGAAGACACCCAAAATCATTTGCTAGCCCGATAGTTCTATTTCATCGATATTTTTTTACGGAACTGAATGCATTTATATTTAGATTGTAAGCCTGAGGGCAGGGAACCGTCTTAAAAAATAATAATTGTAAGCCGCTCTGATAGCCTTTAGGGCTGAAGAGTGGGGTATAAATAAATAAAATATATCCCGCTCTTCCTTCACAGCCCTCATGCGCATATCCTACCTGTATTTTTTTTCCTCCTTGTATTGCATTTAGTCTGAATCATATATATTTTTTTCTCCTTTTTGTTTTAAGGAGTTTTTTATTGACCAGTTGAGGATCGACAACGTAGTTCACCTTCCTCGCCGCGTCACGAACGAAATTGCGAGCAACAGTCGCTACGAAGTTTACACTCGAGGAGGAATCATCTTCGCAACCAGCCGGATCCTGGTGGTGGATTTTCTGACCGACAGAATACCTTCGGATCTTATCACCGGTGATTACTATTACTACTGCTTGTTGTATTAATAATGTAAATATTAATTATATTTATAAATTATATTTGTTAAATATTAGTAATATTTATTTATATCCCACTTTCCGCCCAAAATTAGGATACAAAGTGGCTTACAAAATAAAAGCAGTACAGTTAAAAACATACGCAAGTGAGCATATAATTATAAGTAGTATAGTATTAAAACTATACTAATAATTATATAAGTAGTTGCATATAATCACATATTATATATATATATATTTAGATTGTAAGCCTGAGGGCAGGGAAATGTCTTAATTTACAAATTCTAAGCCGCTTTGATAGCCTTGGCTGAAGAGCGGGGTATAAATAAAAATTATTATTATTATATAATTAAAGTAGTATAGTATTAAAACTCATTAAAAGAATAAAATTCAGTTTAAAAGGTAAAAGTGTTTAAAAAACAGGACATTTTAAAACAAGCAAAAATCCTACCTGATATTATTATGTTTATTTATATTCCACTTTACTCCCAAAATTGGGATACAAAACGGCTTTTAAAAAAAGCAAAGCAATAAACTTAAAAACATATGCAAGTGGGCTTTAACGTAGACTTAAAGTAATATAATATTAAAACTCATTAAAAGAATAAAATCCAGTTTAAAAGATAAAAGTGTTTAAAAACAGTACATTTTAAAACAGGCAAAAAAAAAATCCTACCTAATATTATTATTTATTTATTTATATCCCACTTAACTCCCAGAATTAGGATACAAAGCAGCTTACAAAATAAAAACAATAAATATCAAGTGGGCATTAACAAAGAAAGTAGTACAGTATTAAAACTCATTAACAGAATAAAATGCAATTTAAAGGATAAAAGGCTTTAAGAACAGTACATTTTAAAACAAGTAGAAATCTTAAAACATTAAAACAATAAAGATAAAGTTTGCTGTGGGTTTTTCGGCCTATACTTACAATAGACAGGAGGTTCTTATTTTCTTTTTTTCTGCACTCACAATGCCTAATCGAGAGGCAGGGTAATGTATTTTTTTGAGCGTTGGACTAAGACTTTGGGGACCAGGGTTCGAATCCCCTTTCAGACATGGAAACCCATTGGGGGTCACACTTTCTCGGCCTCAGAGGGAGACAAGATCAAACCTCCTCCGAACAAATCTTGCCAAGAAAACCCTGTAATAGGTTCGCCTTAGTCTCTCTATAAATCAGGAATGACTTGAAGGCACGCAACAACAATGCCTAATTTGAATTTAGGCTGAAATCCTTGTATTAAATCATCCATTTGTTGTTGTTTTGTGCCTTCAAGTCTTTTCTGACTCATGGCGCCCCTAAGGCGAACTTATCGTGGGGTTTTCTTGGAGGGGATTTGCTGTTGCCATCTTCTGAGGCTGAGAGAGTGTGACTTGCCCAAGGTCACCCAGTGGGTTTATGTGGCTGAGCCGGGATTTCAACCCTGGTGTGCAGAGTCATAGTCCAACGCTCAAACCATTTACACCACACTTGCTCTAAATCTTCCCAGCTGGTACACATTTAGAATTTATCCGTTGCCATTTGTTGAAAGGGTACGATGGCAATGATGATACACTGACAATGTACACTGGTGGTATATTGCCACTAGTGTACATTGTGCTTTACATGAGTGGTTTATAATTTGGACAGTTCCCTGTCCTCAAGCTACTGATGTCAAAAGAATGAAGCACAAGGAAGCAGGGATGACAGCTTTAGAGGCGATTCAATGAAGGCATTGCACCTTTACATCCTGTCTGGGGGTGAGAAAGAAAGAGGTTCTCTAGGAGGGTCTCTGTAAAACACATCAGGACACTATGCATTATAATAATAATAATAATAATAATAATAATTATTATTATTATTATTATTACTTGTATCCCACTTTTTCCCCAGAACTGGGACCCAGAGAGGCTCACCATAACAGTACATGCAGAAGCTGTCTCTCAGTCTGAGAGACGGTCTTTCTGAATTCATCATTACATTCCATGGGATCTACCAGACTATGGTTTTGTTCCAAAAATGCGTTCCATGAATTACGCTTGGATGTTTCCTGTCATTTCCCGTTTTAAATTCAGTTAGTATATTTAAAATTTTAGCAGTACTTTCCACTGACACTATTTTGAAAGCACAGACGAAAGAATGATATGAAGGATGTGAGGGAGAAGCAATTGCATTACAGCTCCGTAGGAATGTGTGTCAAGTTCTTTAATTGGGGAAACTCTGAAACTCCTCTGACTTCTGCAAAATACTGCAACCAGTTCTGTTAGTATCTTTCTTCCCCTTATGACCTTAATTTATTGATGTTGTTGTCCCGCCAGGCATTTTGGTCTACAAAGCCCATCGAATCATTGAATCCTGTCAAGAAGCTTTTATCTTACGACTGTATCGCCAGAAGAACAAGCAGGGTTTCATCAAAGCCTTCACGGACAATGCTGTCGCTTTTAATACTGGCTTTTGTCACGTGGAAAGAGTGATGAGAAATCTCTTTGTGCGGAAACTTTACCTCTGGCCAAGGTAAGGTATTCTGCCTTGGTTCTTATACAAAGTACAGTCAAGAACGTAGTTTGGAGGTGGCAATCTGGAATGTAGTTTATGATAACTAGTTTAAGAACTTGATCTCCCTTTAGGTTTTACAGACTTCTGTATCTGCTCCAGTACAAAAATGAGTGGCCATTTGGAAGCATTTGCTTCTGTTTCTGTTTAACCACGATTGCTGTGTTGTCAGGAATTAGGATCCTGGATCTTCCTCAAATGAAAAAGTTGGGGAATTACCAGCCTGAAGAGAAACTAGAAGAATCTCACAAGACCCTCAGCTTCCTGGGACCAGCCAGTTCCCCACATCCAAAAGTTACATTATTGTCATCTCACTCCAATTATGGATTCATGTGATGATATTTCCATCTTTTCCATATTTAGTCAGTTTGCTAATCAAAATATTGGCCGACTGAGACTTATTAGATGCTTTGCTGAAAATCGGATTAATAACATCTACAGCATTCCCACCATCTGCTAAACTAGGGACCCGGTTTTTTTAAAATGCAGGGTTAGTTTGGCAGGATTTGTTCTTGACAAACCCATGTAGGCTCCTACTAGAAGTGCCAACAAGTTTCAAGGAAGCCACACTTCTTGTTTAAGGGTTCATCCTGGACCTGATTTTCTCATTCTTAGCACCCCTCAGCTCTGAGTGGTGCTGGGAATAGGAAAACCAGATCCAGTATCTAAGGTGCTCGTCTCAAGGCATCTTGAATCCTTTGACTGTAGAACATTTGGGCTATGAATAAAGTGAATAATGCTAGATTGTTCACCGCAAATCCTGATCTTCCTTGATCCTGCAAAGTATTGGCTTTGTGGCTGGTTGTGAAAAACAACTGCAATCTTACAAAGTGAAGTTTCGACTTCTGGCTGCAACAGCCCCAGACCCAGCAATGCAGGTGTGCAAAGTGTTCAACATGCTCAGTAATCGTAAAGTGTTTTATTTGAAATAAGCCACCTCCAAAGTAGGATTTCTGAAAGTGGTACACTAAAATGTAACACAGTTCAGAGTTCAGCAATAATTATGCTGAATTGAAATCAGAAGCAAATGCTTCTAATCTTACCACCAACATGGAGGGAGGGGAGCTTGTATTTTCCTGTCAGACCATGATTTATTGTGATATTGAAAGGCAGCAAGGAGAAAGTTACTCAGTGGCTGTTCATGGTATGCAGTAATACCGTAGTAATGGTATGCAGAAATAGTACCCCTGTGATGAGCTGCAATGTACTCCTTACTACTTGACACTGGGGGGCAGTAGTAACAAGGCATGTTCAGAATTCAAAAATTTTTAGCGGACGTCCTTCCCGTTATGTGGTTCAGGGCACAGTTGTCTCCCCATATAGACCTTCAGGAAAGGGCTGGATTTGTGTATCTTTCTGCATCTGGTAAAGTTAGGGATATTCATCAGGACTGGCATCCCCTTTCTGTAATTTGCTGTACATGCTCCTCCACTCCAGGAATACAAGCCTTCAGTGGATTCAGAAAAAAACTTTATTCAGTAAGCTGAGAAGATCACAGTATGTAATTGTTGTCAAGACTGAACACATTTTACAGTTCCAGTGTATAAAGGTTCAAACAATTCACCTGTTAGAAAAGCCTTCATCTCATTTGTCAGCAACTCAAAACATACTGACTTCCCTGGTCTTACCTCTCTTTCACCCCACCCAAAGTTTCCCACAAGAGTGAGCTTGGTAATTTTCAGCCAGACTTCCTCCCCATATATCTGCTCAGGCTGTGACTGTTATACAATCTTTTCTTTTTCCAGCATCACCACTAAGATAACATACCCCATCACTTTGCATTAATACACGCACAGCATTAATAATAAACACACACACAGCAATTAAGCATGGCAGGACCATTATCTGGACTATGATTGTGACACTTTCCATGTAAAAAGATATATCAGAGATGGAGGAGAAGAGCCTTAGCTCACTGGGAAAGGGCATGTTTTGCATGCAGAAAGCCCCTGCATTCAAAAGATTGGGTAGTAAGTGGGAATGTTCTCTTGCCTCAGATCTTGGACAGCAGTTTCCAGACAGAGGAGATGACACTGGACTAGATGGGCAAATAATCTGAGCTGGTCTAAGGTAGCTTTCTGTGCGCAAAGCTTTTGAAAAAGAGAGGTAGGGTTTGCATTAATAAAAACACACAACTTCCCAGTGCCTTTCTGTCATACCTCTCTTTTTCTCGTCCTCAGATTCCATGTTGTGGTGCACTCCTTTTTAGAGCAGCACAAGCCTGAGGTGGTTGAAATGCATGTCACCATGACCCCAGCCATGCGCGCCATCCAGAGTTCCATACTGGACATCCTCAACGCATGTGTGCGAGAACTGAAGCACTGTAACCCTGCTCTGGAAGCGGAAGATTTATCACTAGAAAATGCTATTGGCAAGGCATTTGACAAGGTAGGGTTCTTTTTCTGTTTGCTATAGATTGTGAAGGGTTTTTCTCATTAGCTTGCAGTCTTCCTCTCGCCCTTTTCCTTAAAGCCAGTGCAAGCAACACAACCTGCCTGTGGCACTCCTACAATCTTTGATTGTGGCTACTGCTTTGTTAAGAAAGTTATAAGAGCCCTGATGGATCAGACCAAAGGCCTGGGAAGCTAAAGCAAGTTACATTTTTGGACAACCTCAGTATTGCTGGGAGATTCTGGACGTTATCCCGAAAGGTAACTTTCCCAGCTTTAGACCTATTCCCATATCCTGCTTCCAGCCATGGCCAATCTGATGTTTGAAGGGTGGTCCAGAAACCAGAGAAGAACACCATAGTCTTTTCCTTTCATTGTTTGCTCCAAGAACTCATGTTCCAAGGTGCCATGCCTCTGAACCTGGGAATTCTGTTTCGCTATTGTGGCGAAAAAGAACTGAAGAAGATCTCAGTTAAATCAATCCAAGGCCGCATTTTGTTTCCATTTTTATTCTCTCACCAACCACACAATGCCTTTGGAAGCCCCAAAGCAGGACATGAGTACAATAACATTGTCACAGTCATGTTCTCTAGTCTGTTCAGAGCCATATTGTTTCTGATACTGAAAGTAGCATATACCCATTATGACCAGTAGCTACTAGTAGTCTTATCATCTCTCAGTGAGTCTAATATCCTTTAAAGCTTTCTTAGCTTTACACAATATATGATACACATATATTGTAGGAGTCTCCTTAACTTATTATCTGTCCTGAATCTCCTTTCGTCTTTGGGTGATCTAGAGTTCTGCCATCATGGATCTTTTCTTTTTCTGGACCCCTACAACATCGGACCAGGGTCTACGTCTACACTTCAGAATGAATGCAGTTTCACACTGCCTTAACGGTCAATGGCTCCATCCTGTGGAATCCCAGGATTTGTAGCTTATTGTTGCCTCACAGCTCTCTGACTGGGAAGGCGAAATATCTCACAAAACGACCAATCCCCAAATTCCATAGCATTGAGCCGTGGCCGTTAAAGCGGTGTCGGACTGCATTGATTCTGCTGCGTAGATGCAGCCCTGGATTCATCTGCTGTTAAACCCCAGCAGATACGCACTCAGCAGTCTGTGGTTGATCAGTGATGCAGGGATGGTTGCGAAGTTGTTATAAACATGAGACGATCCTCATCTACCAGGACTTGGCTGCGGCACTGAAAGTGCACTCTCATGTCAGAATCCCATTTCAGACAAAGGGCTCAGCTAGTTCAGACGGAGAACAGAGCGGCGAAATATTTCTGTTGACTGCAGGCCAGATTTCAAAACACCACACAGCGCCTGGCAATCGCACATTCATTAATGACATGTTCCCTGGACTTCATTAACTTGGGGACCGGCCATCCAGATTGCTCATCTTGTTTCTTTTGGAAGGAGATAATGTGATCCTTTCTTTTCGTGAAGGGTTTTGGATGTCACAGGCGCAATCCAGAAGAGAGTCTCTGACTGAACTTTTCTCCCTTCCCACCAGCTGTGTTTTGTTTAAGGGGGGGAATTTTATTTTGTTCAAACTGCTTTTTTTTTAAATGGAGGACTTAGACATCTGTTAGTAGTTCAGCTGCGTGTGGGGTTTTTTAAATGTAGAATAATGTTTTATGAGCTCTCTTTAAGTATCTGGCTCGCCTGTCTCATGTTTGTTAACAATGAAATAAACATTCTCTTGTTTGAGCATTGTGTTCCAGGGTTGTAACATTCTTGATATTGTTCTTTGCTGGTATTGTTCTTTGTTTTAAAAAATTAAATCCACATATCTGAATTAAACTTAATCAGGTGAAGCTTGGAAGTTAAGAACAAAAACCAGGCATGTTTTTGTAAATCATAGATGGCAAACATATGGCCTTCCCAATACTACTGAGATGCAACTCCCAGCATCCCTCTCCTCTGGTTATGCAAGCTAGGGCTGATGGGCTTTGCAGTTCACAATCTGGAGGGATATATATTCTCTTTTCCTGCTACAAATAGTTAGACTGCACATTTATTTTAAAAAAATGGTTAAATGCAGCTCTTGCGTCTCTTGGTTTGATTCTCATTGCAGTGCTAGGAGGGGAACATACAGGGCCTTCTTTTTCCTCCATACTCTTTTTCTTTTTCCTGAATCCTGAAAAAAAGAAAAAGTAAGCAAACAGTTATTGGTCCGAGATATATAAGTTAAAGGTACAATTTGCAACGACACCAGAATTTTTTTTGTTGGGTATTATGGGTAAAGAATTAGATAGTGGATATGGATTGATTCTTAGATATATGTTAGCAGCGGCAAGAATATTGTTTGTTCAAACATGGAAATGGGTGGAAGCGCTGCCAACAGTAGAATGGAATGGGGAAGGTTGCTGAGCTGGCCCAAATTGCCAATTTAACATGGGTTTTAAACGATAAGCCAATTGATGACTGTTTGAAAATCTGGGAATCACAGACTTTTTAAACCATAAGAATTCTAATGATGTCATAATTCGTACTTTTGGTTATTAGTGATCTTAGTAAGTTTCTTTACTTAGCTCTGTAAGAGTTTATCAATTTATCTTTCCCTTGGGTTTTGTTTTTTGTTTGAGTTTAGATTGAGGGATGAGAGTCCTTTTCTGTTTTAGGTTTAGTTGCTTAGTGTTTAGGATAGATTTGTATGATACAAATATTAAATTATAGTTGAGACTTTTGGTATACTGTTTAGTATGATGTCTAATCTTAGAGAGATATATATACACATATACAGAGAGAAATATACATTCTTAATTTTATATATATATATATATATATATTTGCATATATGTATATTATTTTTCTGTTTTCTTCTTTTTTCTGTTTCTTGTTGTATTTATGTTGTTTTCCTATGTTGTAATCATTTTAAAGCAAAAAAGGAAAAGAAAAAATAGAAACCCTGCATCCCATGTTCCACCAGAGCTACAGTGCTCATCTCTGTATGTCTTACCCTAAAGGATAAGTAAATCTTAGGGGAAGTACTTCTGACTGCAGAATGTTGTGCAAGAGGGAAGATTTAACACCCGACCCATTTCTCTTATTGCCATGGCCATGATCTGGATCAAAGTGAGAAACGGAGCAGGGGATGCATTGAACCATTTTAAAAACTGGGAAATCTTTTCTCTGGCTTTCACATCTAGCTTGGCTCCGATGTTTTTCACTTCCAAACACTTCATTTGAACAGTGCAGACGGGTGGTTGCTGTGTATTGCCTTTTAATAAACTGCAGAGTTCTCATAATTGTTTGGAGTGTAACTGCTTGGATCCAAGGCATCTAGCAGTGAAAGCCAGCACCAACTTAAGCAGCTTCCTTGCACCAGAGATTTGCTGCTCAGGGTGAGGAGAAAACTCTGAAGCTTCGCCTTTATAGGTATTAATGGGAAGGAACTGGCCTTTGGGAGGTCATGTTGGCTGGCACTACAGTCTAGATGGCACCTTTGAAATACTAAGCTGGAATTGCTCTGCAGATGCACCTTTGTTTAGCACCTTTGAGACTGACTGAAATAAAGGAGTTGGCAGCATGAGCTTTCGTAGACTTCAGTCTACTTCCTCAGATGCATTTGGTGTGAAGTCTACGAAAGCTCAGGCTGCCAATTTCTTTCTTTCAGTTAGTCTCAAAAGTGCTACAGATCTCTCTACATACTGATTCTACATGGCTATATCTTTGAAGATGAAAACAGTACAATTAAAAACATAGAAAAGTGTTTTATTAAAACGGAATCAAATTATTCCAATATTAAAACAGAATAAATTATAGTTAAAAAGATAAAGATGTTTAAAAATACATTTAAAATGATACAACTCCCAGCCTGTTCTTTAAAAACCTTCTGCCAAATGCCTGTGTGAACAGGAAGGTCTTAGCCTGCTGGTGGAAGGACAACAAAGAGGAGGCCATTCCGATCTCCCTGGGAAGGGAGTTTCAGAGTCTGGAGGCAACCATGGAAAAGGCCCTCTCTCGTGTCCCCACCAACCATGCTTGGGATGGTGATGGGATGGAGAGAAGGGCCTCTCCTGAAGATCTCAGAGTCTGGGCTGGCTCTTACAGGGAGATACAGGGGCTCAACAGACCACCCTGAAATGCCGGGCTGAAGGTACCCATTTTTCTCCTGAGGGACACCGCAGCAGCCAAACCATGTGGCATCCCTCCACACCAGAAAGAACCTGGAAAAAATGGGTTCTTTTTGGTGCACGCAGCCGATGCAAGTGTGGCACAGCAACGCCTGGACGCTGTGCCATGCTTGTGCCATCATGGCGGCCCCTGTATGGACAGGAGGCCGCCATGATGATGGTGTCCATACGGACTAGGGTTCAGGAGCATGTGGTTGCTTCGTTCTCCCGAATCCTAATTTTGGCCCAAGGATGGTGCTTTTCACCCATCTGTGCCAAATAGCCTGGACCTGAGCCATACAGGGGTTTTTAGGCTTGCACGCTTGCATATTAGTGGACATAGATTGTTTCCTTCAAAACTCATTGGTTGGTATCTTAATAATATTAGAATATCAGGATGCAATCCTTGTCAAAATACCTGCTGATCATTAGATTGGACAACAAATTGGGCATGAATGTGTAAGACAGAGAGGAATGAAGGGTGAGAAGCAGGAACAGAAAGTTCTCTCAGGTTTAGCTACCCCAAAACCTAGCCTATGGGTCTTATCTAAGCTCCTCTTTTTCTTTCCGAACTTGCTGTGGTCATGTTGCTGCTTGGAGCGCATAAAGTCTGGTGTACAGCGTCAGTTGTCTTTGTGCGGGTTAAACCTTTTTCTTAAAAAATTTAATAATCCAGGATTCAAGTTCTACAATCTGCTAGAGGTCAGGAAGATTGCAAAGGTTCAAGTCCGTATCATCATGACACATGCTACCGGTTTTCTCCTAACTTTATTTTTCTAGACAATTCGTCACTACTTAGATCCACTTTGGCACCAGCTTGGAGCGAAAACCAAATCTTTGGTCCAAGACCTGAACGTCCTCCGTACTTTGCTGTGGTATTTGACTCAGTACGATTGCGTCACTTTCCTTAACCTTCTAGAGTCCTTACGAGCGTCAGAAAAAGCGTTTGGTCACAATTCAGGTAGTAGCTGCAGAGTTTTCTTTTGTTAAAAACAAATCTGTCAGCAGAGCTGTAGAAAGTGAATTTTTAACCTAAATAACAACTCCACACCTACTTCTCTTTCTGAGTATTTTCATCCAAACATAAGGATGTAGGATTTATTGACAGTGAATAAATTCAGCCTCCCACTTAGCTTCTGTTCCTTGAAAATATGCAGTTTTTGCATCAAAAGCCTGAGTTGTTGTTTTTGCTTAGATCATCCATTACATAAGAAGAATTTAGCCAATGAAGGAAGAAAAAGGCTAGGATATGGAACCTGGACTCAGAAATAACCAAAGGTATTGGTCAGAAGTTTAAATTATTAGCACTTCTGGTACTACTTGTTGGGGTGTTTGATATAGGTAGTTTATACCACCAGCAGAATTAAGTGATAAAACAGTTTTCTGAAGTATGTTAGGCTACAAGATAGTGATTTGCTCACGGTTACTAAGCTTCATTGTGAATTGGACTTGGGTTTCACCGTTCCAATTCTGATGTTTTATCCTCCATTTGATGTCATCTTTCTAGAAATGATAAGTAACAGTATTAAGACTGAAACTCTTAATTGTATCAATCACTTAAAATCTTTTAAGAGACCAAGGCTGCATCCACACTACAGAAATAATCCAATTTGACACCATTTGAACTGTCATGGCTCAGTGTTATGGAATTCTGGAAACCGTAGTTTGTTGTGGTATTAAGAGATTTCTGTAGCATTGAGACATAGCAGTTAAAGTGGTGCCAAATCAGATTATTTCTGCAGTGCAAATTCAGCCTTTGAAGGCACCCCATTTAATCGGACAATGCTCAACACTTTTGAAATACTGGCACTGCCTTGTAATTTTACAAATGTGCTCTTTTTCTTCAAAATTATCAATTTACTTATATAGATTTTAATAAATTTTCATTTAAATGTGTATATTTGAACTAAATACGGTATTTTAAAAATGATAGGATTGAAGAGAATTCACTAGTTAAGCTAGGTATTTAAACATATGCCAATGTACATATGAATGTGTGTGTATCTATGTATATTAACATGTGTGTGTGTGTGTTTGTGTATATATATGCATATGTGTGTCCTTTTTTGTCTTCTAGGTTGGCTTTTTCTTGATTCTAGTACATCAATGTTTCTGAATGCTCGTTCCAGAGTTTATCGCCTTCCAGATGGTAATGGAAATAAGAAAAGAAAAGTCTCTGAAAAAACAGATGTAAAGGAAGAAAATGGTATGAGATTTCCCCCCATTTGTAGCATAAAATTATTATGTAAATTTCATATTACAGGGTGAAAGACCCAAGTCCCTGCCTAAAGGAGCTTACAGAGTACTTATACTGCTGTTACTTTATTATTTCAGAACATTTTTGAGTACAGGAAACAAAAAGAGTTTAGCTTCATGTTATTAATTAATAAAATTATTCTAATTGAGGACTTGATTGTAAATTCTGCAGATCCAAGGTTGGCTTTCTTTTATGAAAGCATCCATGGTAAGATTTTACTTATGCATAATTTAGTCATCACAACAAACCACAATGAAGGAAACTTAGCAACTGCTCAGATTTTATGGAATATTGTAAGGTGACAAACCATAATCGGGTGCCAAACCAGAATGAGACATTATGTAGATTCAAGTGTATTTATTATTTGTGGTTGGTGCTAAGAACTGTTTGCCATAACAGTTTTAAAAACAGAGAGCATAGTTTGGGGGTAAACCACCTGATGTGCTGTCAGAACATCTCCAGACTCTCTGCCTAAGAGTCTCATGTAAGAGGGTTGTTCATGTGTTATATTTCAAGACACTACCAGTTAGTGCTGTTCTTGATGGACCCATGGGGTTTTCTTTGCAAGATTTGTGCAGAGGAGGTTTGCTTGCCATTGCCTTCCTAACTGTGAGAGACTGGGAAGCGGTATGTTGAGGGTGCTTTGATTGTGAGTTCCTGCATGGCATGGGATTGGATTGAATGGCCCTTGTAGTCTCCTCCAACTCTGTGATTCTATGTCACAACCTTTTTATAAGGCTGCTTTCTATATCTCCTTCAACAAACAAAGTCACTTCACAACTTAGTGTGGGATGAGTTTGCAGCTTCTGGGCAATGCAGAGCAGCGGGTGCCATGCAAGCAATAACAACAGTTTAGTGTTCTTCCCAATATGCCTGTTGGGGTTTTATGGACTTTGGGAAGCAGCAACAAACGCCAGCCAACGAAATTCAAATGTATTGGCTGGTGGACAGGACCAGAAGAGCCTGTCTGCTGGTTTCACTTTGGTCAGGTGATCAAGTACATACACATCAACTCTTTTGCATTCCACTTGGCCTTAGGGCTTTGTCCCATCTACTCTGCCTTTGTTTTTAATTTGTTCCTTTTGTCATAATTGGGCAGTTTATTAGAGTATGTGAACCCAGGAGGAAGGTAATCAGGCCTTGCATACTCAGCAAAGTAGCTGGGGAGCTTGTTATTGGGATCTAGGAGATCTAGGAATACTAGTAGTTCAGAAGTTGAACATGAGTCAACAGTGTGATGCAGCAGCTAAAAAGCCAATGCAGTTCTGGGCTGCATCAATAGAAGTATACTGTCTAGATCAAGATAAGTAATAGTACCACTCTATTCTTCTTTAGTCAGGCCTCACCTGGAATAACACTGTGTCCAGTTCTGGGCACCACAGTTCAAAAAGGATATTGAGGACTGGAGTGTGTACAGAGGAGGGCGACCAAAATGATGAACGGTCAGGAAACCATAAAGCCCTATGAGGAGTGGGCTATGTTCAGCCTGGAGAAGAGAAGGTTAAGAGGATATCCCTGTTTAAATATTTGAAGGGGTGTCATATTGAGGATGGAGCAAATTTGTTTTCTGCAGCGCCAGAGACTAGGAGATGGAGCAATAGATTCAAGTGATAGGAAAAGAGATTCCCTGTCAAGATTACAAAGAATCTCCTGACGCTATGAGCTGTTCGAGAGTGGAACACACTCCCTTGGCGTGTGGTGAAGTCTCCTTCCTTAGATGTTTTTAAACAGAGGATAGATGGCCATCTGTTGGGGTGCTTTGATCCTGTGTTCCTGCATGGCAGGAGGTTGGACTGGATGGCTCTTGGGGTCTCTCCCAACTCTGTGTTTCTACTGTTGGAGGCTGATGCCAAGATCAGGGAGATCTGTCTTTGCCACATCCCCAAGTGGCAGGGGAGCGATGCAGTGGTCGCCACTCATCCCTGTTATCCCAAGCGTTGCCTGGCAAATAGACAGGCTACAAGGGTTGTTGATCAAAGATCAGGTCTGTTGATGTCTGGATCCAGGCCCTTGCGAGTGCCAAGCCTATGTGCAGCTGTAACTAATAAAGCTATGGCCTATTTTGTTCCAACTCCATGTCTGTTTGGTGCTCTTTGGAAGTGGAACAGGACTCATCCCTGAGACTGCAGTTAGTTGCAGCCAGCCAGAGAGGCTGCTAAGTCATGGAGACAAGAATGAATGAAGGATGAAAACAAGCAAAGTATTGTACATTATCTGTGCTCTGGAAGGTCAGACAGTTGTTTCAGCCTGAATCTATAGTTAGCACAGATTATGCATTCTTCAAACAGTCCTGCAGAAAGCATGACTATCCAGATGCCATTGGGTTTCAATCCCTATTAGCCTTAGCCAGCCTAGCCACTGTTGGTGATGCTAGGAGTTGTAGTCTCACTACATATTTACCATCCCGGCCTCAACGTATGTGTTTTGATCCTTGCATAACTTACATATGACAGGCTGATTGCCCAGTTCTTGTAAAACATCCAGGAAATTCATAACAGGAAACACTTTAGTTTTATTCCCTGTCTTCTTCTTTTTTCTTTTGTATTTCAGAACAGAAAAGGGAGCTGGTCTTGGAAAGCAACCCAAAGTGGGAGGCGCTCAGGAATGTGCTGAAGGAGATTGAAACGGAGAATGCAAACAGTGACGCTCTGGGTGGGCCAGGTGAGGAGTAGTAATACTCAGAGGCAGTATATACTCGGGCTGAGAGACATAACAAGGCAAACACGTCTCAAGGCAGAATGTTCCACTGTCAAACAATGTGTACTGGACTGTCCAGGACATTCTTCCTAATTTTCTGTTGAAATCTTTTTTGCAATCAGTTGTTCTGGGCTGCAGGTTGTGTTGGCCAGCAGTGGAATATTATTTTTAGTAGTGCAGTAGAAAGAAAATCTTCCATTCTCCTCTACCTTTTTACTCCAGATATCAAGCCTCAAACAGTGTTGTTTTCCTTTCAAGTCATTTCTGACTTATGGTGAACCTGAGATATACTGTAATAGGGTTTCCTTGGCAAGACTTGTTCGGAGAGGATTTGCCTTTGACCTCCTATGAGGCTGAGAGAGTGTGACCTGCTCAACTGGGTTTCCGTGGCCAAGTGGGGATTCAAATCCTGGTCTCTAGAATCCTAGTCTAGTGCTCAAACCATTATACCACACTGGCTTGGGAGGTAGCGTGGCTCAGTGGTCTTAAGGTGCTGGATTTAGGCGCCAGCCATGCTGATGGCATGGGTGCAAATCTCACTGCTACCAAACAGTATTATATTTTCAGGCTGGCCAGACCCCTTGGCAGAAATGCTAATATGTCAGGGCTGGGAATTTCAGGCTCTCTCCAGATGGCTTGCCCCCTTCCTCATTGGTGTTTTCCCTGTTTGCGTGTGTCGTTTTTTCCCCCCATCCTAAAAGACTGAAATTCCTCCCATAAGGCTTAGTTACTGCCAGGCATTGCTTTAAGCTAAAATGTGCCAGTATTTTGGTATCAGTCTTTTGCGTTGGGCTACCCCACTACCGAAATATGGTCTCCCAGAAAGTGAATTTGGCCCTTGAGTTGAAAGCAGTTCCCACTCTTGTGTTGCACAATGAACCAACACTGTCCCATTTTGATGTACGTCCCTGCTTTCTTTTTCTCTGTCTCTCTTTCTTTCTAGCAATAAGACTAGAGGATTAGTTCCCAGAATTCCATAGCATTGAGACATGGCAGTTAAAGTAGTGTCAAATCAGATTATTTCTGCAGTGTGGATGCACTCTTCGAAGGAACCCATCTTTGTACCATGCTACAATCATAAGCGTTCTTGTTTTCCAGGGCGAGTGCTTATCTGTGCCAGTGATGACCGCACTTGTGCTCAGCTTAAAGAGTATATCACAACTGGAGCTGAAGCTTTTTTAATGAGGCTTTACAGCAAAACATTTGGAAAGTGCAAAGATGGACCTGATGACAAGAACAGACAAGGAGCCAAGTGCCAGGGAGACCATCCCAGGGAACCTCGCTCCAAGGAAGCCAAAAAAGAGTCTTCTAAGTCAAGGAAGAGGAAAATGAAGCCAGCACTCACCCTAACACAAATGTTAAGCAAAGAGGAGCAGACAAACATCATGGAGGAGCAAGAAGACTCCAGTGAATTAAATAGCAGTGATGAAGCCAAACCTGATGACCTCCATCTGAATTTGTCTTCCTCGGATGTCTTTTATGGGATCTTAAAGGAACCACTAACTATTATTCATCCATTGAATGGGGGTGGAGACCCTTATGCTCTCACTCGCATCTTACATGAAGTGGAACCAAGGTACATTGTGCTGTATGATGCAGAGCTCACATTTGTCCGCCAGTTGGAAATTTACAAGGCAAGCAGACCTGGGATGCCTTTGAGGTATGTTAAGTCTGGGTCGAGGGGGTGGCTCCTAAAGGGACAATTTTAATTCTGTGTGTTTCAGATCTATTTAGGACTCTACACTTAAAAGGAAAATTAATTGTGCCCTTCGTTCTAAAAGAAGCTGATTTTATGGCCTCTGGAAATTTATTTTATTTGTACTGCTTACATACCAGTCAGGCTGGTTAACTAAATGCAACTAAATGCAATGCATTCAAAATATAATAAAAATAATCAACAAGAAGCACATCTTGTAAAAATGAAGAAGCAAACATCTGCTTGAGAAGTGTGTCTTCACCAAACAAATACAATCAGAGAGAGTGCTGGACTAGCCATTTAGAATAAGGAATTGCCGGATTTTGGTGTGGCTACTGAGAAGGCCCCCCTTTTTTAAATAGACTCATAGAATTGTAGAGTTGGAAGAGGCCCAAGGGCCTTCCAGTCCAACCTCTGTTGTGCAGGAACACAGACTCAAAGCACTCCCAAAAGATGGCTATCCAGCCTCTGTTTAAAAATCTCCAAAGAAGGAGACACCACCACTCTCCAAAGGAGTGTGTTCCACTGTTGAACAATTCTTACCGCCAGGAGGTGGAATTCAAAGACGTAACCATGTTAGTTTGGAAAATCAGTATGCAAAGGTTCCTGTAGCACCTTTGAGACAAACTGAAAGAAAGAAGTTGGTAGCGTGAGCTTTCATAGACTTGAGCCTACTGGGTCAAATGCATGTTTTAGGTGGAATCCCTTTTCCTGGAGTTTAAATCCACTGCTCTGTATCCTATTCTCTGAAGCAGCAGAAAACAAGCTTGTTCCATCCTCAGTATGACATTCCTTCCAATATTTAAGCATGACTATCATGCCACCTCTTAACATGAGCCAAGTGTTCATAAATAGGTTATTTTGCATAACTTATTCAGCACAATAGTGATGGGGAGGAACTAGGAATTATGTGGGTGGGTTACACAAGCTGTTGCAGCCTCTCCTTTCTACTGTCGTGAGTTGCAGATCTAGCTATTGCTTAGGCAATAAATGTATATCAGTCAATCAATTTTACTATGGCCATAGCTTAGACAAAAGGTCAAAAGCAGAACACAATGGAAAATAAAAGTAAAAAGCAGCTCCAAGATACAGAGATTTCAATATATATACATAGGTGGCAGTTCAACAGCCAGTTGCATAGTGGCATTAACTGCTGTTTGAGAGAGTCGTGGTGGGATTTGATGAAATCCTATGGAAAATGCTAGAACTTTGTGCCCTTCAGCACAGATTCTTTTAGAGGAATCTGAAAGCAGAAGGGAGATATAAAAGCTATCAGATCTGCCTGGGAACTTTTCCAAGATCGGATCTATAAAATGAGAACAAATATTCTTAAACACAATGTGATCAATTGTTTCAGCCATGCCTGACTGGCAGGGACTGATACCCTGAGATTCTGAGAAAATTAACTCTTTAAGATTAGATCAGATTTCACAAACTCTATATTGGGAACCTTATGAGGGAAGATTATCATTAATGATTAGAGGACTGCAGTGACTGAAGTTGACAATACAAACCAATGTGTATTGATGGGTCTAATTTAACCATTGCTGCCTGAAGGCTCATGAAAATGGGAAAATTTAGTCCTCTTTTAGCTCTTCACCTCGTCTCTCCAAAATATCACGAGTGACTGATACGTCAGTGAGAGGTATGACACAAGACTGAATCTGTTGGAGCAGAACAGTGTCAAACAGGCCTAAAGAATTAGTGAGACTGATACCAAATCTCTTAGATACCCAACTAGCAATGTTCCAAGAAAGGAGTCTGATAGTGCTGTTAAGCAGTGAATGTCACTCTAAGATCTGTGTGGTTTCCCTCACATTTGGAGCACCATGAGGAGCATCTGTGATAAATTGGACTTGGATTTATCATCCAAAGAAATGAATTGGCCAATTGTTGGGGGAAAGTCCAAGAGAAGCTGTTGTGCTTCAAACTACAGGAAAAGAGATTCAGTTTAAAGATTATGAAGAACTTCCTGACAATAAGAGCTGTTCGACAGGGAAACATGCTGCCTCGGAGTGGAAGTTTTTAAACAGAGTTTGGATGACCATCTATCAGGAGTGCTTTGATTGTGTATTCCTGCATAACAGATGGTTGGGCTGTATGGTTCTTGTGGTTTCTTCCAATTCTATGATTGTATGATTTTGGCAGAGTATTTGTCTCAAGGGCTGGATGGATGTTACTACCGGTAGTCTGGATGGAAGAATGGCACAGATTGTCCTGGGGTACATTAGAATTAATAGGATTAACCTCCATTTTTTCTCTCTAACAACCGCACCTTTCATGATGGGGTCACACTTAGTCTTCTCACACAATACAGAGTGAGTTACTTCCACTAGTGTCACAGATGGCTGTAGCTGATCTATACAGTCATTTACAATAGCAGCATTATTGATCTTATCGCTTTCCTCCTTTGCATCCTCAAAATTAAACAGGACCCTTGGAGACAGCAGTTTTGTCAGAAAGGGTTGAAGTTTGATCTGGAGTTGAGGATTTCAGCAAGGTAGATTTCATTGCCAGCTCATTCAGATTGGGCCAGATTCAGATGCAGGATTGGTGTTGGTCCAGGGAACATTTCAGATGTATTCTTTTAGAGGTGAAGCATTTGGCAATTTTCAGAAAAAGAAAAAAGTTAAGAGGTGGAGCCTCTGAGCATAAACTTTGTAATGAGTTCTTAAGATCCTTGTAGATGAAATAGTCTCCTGTTTTTTCTGAAAAAGACAGTTTTAAAGAGTTAAGAGAACTTTTCAGTGCTAACAGAGATGGACTCTTCAGCTTGCCAAGGACAGTTTGAAGTTCAGCTGCTCTTTTATCAGATCATTGATATGAGGCTGATGTTTGAGTGTTGGCTGCCAGCAAGGTCTGTTGTCTGTAATAGAGGCTGAATTGTTGTGAAGTTGTCTATATCATTTAACACTAAAAATCTGACAAACTCTTCTTTGAAAACTCTGGTTATGAAGATTTCAAAAAAGGAGAGAAACCTTTGCGTTCTTAGTAGCATCAGGAGAATTGTTGGCTGGGCAAAAGACAGACCTCTCATCCCAAAACATTTTTCTGGAAGCTTTTCAACTTCATCTGAATCAATAAAATGAGGTTCCAAGTGTAGTATTTGGGACAATTAGTATATAATAGCTATTCTGGATGCCAAACAACCTCGATTCAAGCGATTATTTGCAATATACAATACAGCTTGGTTCTTTTGCAATAGGCATCTCATTCCTCAAAATATTGCCTCTTTTTAATGGTGCAGATTTGCTCTTCTGAATAGGTGAGCTGTAATTGTTTGCTGTGCCAGTTTGTTGTGTATCTAAAGGAGATCGCTCACACAAATAAAAGTGAACTGTTCAAATGAGGCCAGTTTATTGGAGATGAGGTTACGAAACTACAAGTGGAAGCTCACATGATGGAAGACTCCATCTGAAAACAGTTCCCAGGTCTGGCCTAATACATTTTGTCTTTTGAAGGGAAGACAAAGATGGCACTCCTCTTCCACCTACAGAAGCTGTCCGAATTGGTTGTTGTCTTTTCACTCAATTTATGCACTGCCTTTCCTCACGGAAGTTAACAATCAACATATAGTTTGAAGTTTGTTGTTGTTATTTGCCTTCAAGTCGTTTCCAATTTATGGCAACCCTAAGGTGAATCTACCTTGGGGTTTTCTTGGCAAGGTTTGTTCAGAGGTGGTTCGCTACTGCCTTCCCCGGAGGAGACTGAGAGTGTGTGACTTGCCCAAGATCACCCAGTGGGTTTCATAGCATTTGCACCCGCTCCTATGTGCCTTTTGTCTTGAGCAGCAGACAGTAGAGTCAGTATGGAAATAATACTATTGTTATGTGTCTTCAACCTGACTGTAACTTATGGTGAACCCGTCATAGGATTTTCTTGGAAAGATTTATTTAGAGGAGTTTTTCTGTTACTTTCCTGTGGGACTGCGAGAGTGTGATTTTTGCCCAATATCACATAGTGACTTTCCATGGCTAAATACAGATTTGAACCCTGGTCTCCCAGAGTCCTAGTGCAACACTCAGTCATTGATGCCATACTGTATCAAATAATCTTTTACTATTACAGTGGGCCCTCGGAATCTATGGGGGAATGCTCAAGTCAGTATTTAAAATTTAAAATTATCTGCAATCTACTGCAACCAGGCCAAGAAGCAGTACCAGAGCAGTAGCATAGACTGCAGTGGCAAAGCCAGAGCAGCAGGCACACATTCTTTCTACGTTGGCTGTAGTGTTTCTGCTTTTTCCTTCAAAAGGCAGTAGCGGTGGTTGGCATGCTTCTAGCAGGAAGAATGTGTACCCATGGCTTGCTGTCACCATCGCCTCCCCTGACTTGAGTGATGGATGTCAATCCCATCGCAAAGCCTCAGCAGAATTTAAACCCTTTCCCTGCTCCCTTTCCCACCTTCCCACCATGAAGCCTCAGACAGATTTTAAACCACTTTCCTGCCAATCTACTTTGCAGGACAAAGCCAGAAAGGTGGAGGGCAGGAGAAGGAGTGGCACAAGGAGTTGGATTGACAAGAAAGGGGTTGAAATTCTGGCTGAGGCTTCGAGGTGGGAAGGTAAGAAAGAGAGCGAGGAAGCCCCGAGTGCCAGGCCACATTGTTCTTGCTTCCTGTTGAAGGAAGGAGCAGAATCACTGCAGCCAAAATAGGAAGAATGCATGTCTGGTGCCTGGACCTTCCGCTGCATCACTTCTTGACCTGGCTACAGTTGATTGCAAATAATTTTTTAAAAATATATGTCTTCATTTCAGTCTGCGGTTGCTCAGATTCACAGATACCGAGGACCCACTGTACTTTATTCAGAAGCAAATTTCAGTAAGTTCAGTAACACGAAGTACTTTGAAATGTTTTTTGACAAATACAGTTAGGAGTCAGGATTGTTGGTACTATCCCCCCCAACCCCCATCCCAATTTGGGAAAAGAGATGTTATCAAATGGTTTTCAATCATCTAGATTTCAATAGGGCTGTTATTTTTAAATACATGTAGACAAATTACTTAGGTTGCAGACACAAAAATGGTTAGATTGTAAGTATTTGGGGGGTTCACCCTGTCTTCTAAAGTTTGGATCTTTGCATCTTGTTTTTGCAGGGTTTATTTTCTTATCTACGGAGGTTCGACAGAAGAACAACGCTACCTTACCACACTAAGGAAAGAGAAGGAAGCTTTTGAAAAACTTATTCGGTAATGTGTACCTTGCATCCTACTTTCACAAACATTAGCCTTTCATAATTTTACGTCGGACCATTATGTGTTATCACAAAGTGCCTTCTAGTGGCAACCTCTAGGCATGATAACATCAGCTTGAAGTGGGTTTGGCAGCTGTATGTAACTGCCATTTAAATTTCTCCCAGATTCCCTGACGTGGCATTACCCTGGGCATTGTGGTACCCAATGCTGCTCAAAACATTGGGCTAGAAATTTTTTTTAAAGGAAGCTAGCTGCTCATGCCAAGCCTCTGGAATCAAATTATGGTTTTGGTTCTCATAGAACCACTTCCTTTTTACAGCTGGCAAAATTGTAATTGCAAACGAAGTGCAAGAGTTCCCATTTTTAAAGAACGGTTTCCAGCCATTTGAAAGGCAGGGAGCATATTGGGTATCTTTTTGTTGCTATGGAGCTCTGAGCTTTGGCTTGTATCCTCTCTACTTTCCCTCACTACGTGTTTCCAAGGTAACACACTTATGTAAGTATTTAAATAACACGCAGAATGGTCATATAATTATATAATAAAAATCCTAACATTTACAAAGGGGAAGGGTTTGGTTATATCCTGTGCAACCAAGAGAAATTGCTTTGAATCTGGAAATAGCAGGAGAGTTGTCAAGATCTGGAGCCACTTATTCTTCCTATATTTGTCTCCTTGCGTGAGAGCTCTGGGACCTTTTTTGTGTGCTGTCTGGAGTTTCATTATGGAGGGAAAATAGGAAATAAATAATTCCCTGTCATTCACACAGTTGCCCCTAGCTAACCCATCGGTGTCAGTTTGAATCATTGATTTATCACAACCTTTCCCATCTCAAGTTTCTTCTGAACTGGATGTTGGACTATAGTTCCCATGAGCCCACCATCCCTGTGCTGTTTGGGAGTGGTGAAAATTGTAGTTCAACACACCTGGAGGGTGCTATCTTGGAGAAGGTGTTCAGCACCTTCTAGCAAGAAAGTTCTAGTTTCAGCATTAAAACCAACACTGAAGGTGTCTGAAATGTTTCTGTTCCTAACTGGGTTTTTTCTCACTTCTTCTCATACCACCAGAGAGAAGGCTAGCATGGTTATCCCCGAGGAAAGAGAAGGTAGAGATGAAACTTGTTTGGACTTGGGAAGAAATGCTACTCCAGCTACTGCTTCTACAGACACCCGAAAAGCAGGTTGGTGGTTGAGATCTCTGAGGCAATGTTGTCTTCTCTGAATAGTAGCAGTTCTTCAAGGCCTCGGACCAAGCCCTTTCATATCATTAGCTTTCTGATTTTATTTTTATTTTTAAACTGGTGCTGGAAGGGGATTGAACCTGGTGCCTTGTGGAGGAAAAACAGGTACTTAGCCATTTTGCTGTGGGCCCCTTTCTGCCACGCAAACACTTTGACCAGCCCGATAAAGTGTAAATGGTATGTAGATAAAGAACAGAAGCAACCATTTATATTAGGTGTTTTGCTTCATGGCAGAATATTGCTAACGCTATCCAGTCCTCCCTTTACCATTCTTCGGGCTGTTTGAGAATCTTATTCTAGATCAATGACTGAATTTAGCCAAAGGGCCAAATTTAATTTCAGAGTTCTCACGGGCCATGATGCAACTGGGAACAAAAATACCAACATTGTTTTAGTGTAAAACTCTTATTGTTGTTACCTGCCTTCAAGGCATCCCTGACTCATGACGACCCAGCGGATGAAACATCTCCAAGCCTCCCTGTCTTCTACTGGTCTGCTTAAGTCTTACAGATTCATGCTTGTGATCTTCCTAATTGAGTCCAGCCCTATTTATTAGTAAATAATAAATATTTTACAATAAACAAGTCTTAGTGGAGGCATTTCAACTTTTTAGAATGGAATGATGTAGTGGTCTGAGTTGCTGGATTAAGGTTCTGGGAAACCAGAGGTTAAATCCCCAGCCATAGAAACCCACAAGTGACTTTGGGCAAGTCACACTCTCTCACCCTAACTCTCTCTCCTCTGAAGAAATCTTGCCAAGGAAATCCTAGGCTAGGGTTGACCATATTTTACAGTTGATTTGAAGGCACATAACAACAACAAAACCTATTCACAAGTTGGCAAACCACCAAAGTATGGTGTCATCGGCAAGGTAGTGGTATCATCCAACAAGCCCAAAGGGTAACATGTGAACCTTTGGAGGGCCAGATTTGGCCTGAGGATCTGCAGTTCCCCACCTCTGTATTCAAATCACTTGTTCCAAACTTCTCGCTAGTTCACTTGCTCCATATGCTTATGATGTTCATTAATGCTATCCCCACATTTGTCAGGTGGCCAGGAACAGAAAGAAGTACAGCAGAGCATTGTTGTGGACATGCGTGAATTTCGCAGCGAACTTCCATCTTTGATCCACCGTCGTGGCATTGATATAGAGCCTGTGACTTTGGAAGTGGGCGACTACATTCTCACACCTGACATTTGTGTGGAACGGAAAAGTATCAGTGATTTAATTGGTTCCCTGAATAATGGAAGGCTTTATTCTCAGTGCATCTCCATGTCTCGGTATTATAAGCGGCCTGTCCTTCTCATAGAGTTTGACCCCAGTAAATCCTTTAGTCTCACTCCTCGGGCTTCTCTGTATCAGGAGATATCTAACAATGACGTTACTTCCAAACTCACTCTTCTTACACTTCATTTCCCCCGGCTTCGTCTCCTTTGGTGTCCCTCACCTTATGCCACTTCTGAATTATTTGAGGAATTGAAGCAAAACCGACCCCAGCCTGATGCAGCAACAGCCATAGCTATCACCGCAGATTCGGAAAGCCTTCCTGAATTGGACAAATATAACTCAGGTCCCCAAGACTTCCTTCTAAAACTTCCTGGTGTGAGCACCAAAAACTGCCGGACGATAATGAATCATGTTAAGAGCGTTGCAGAACTCGTAACTTTTTCTCAAGAGAGGCTGGCTGAACTCCTGGGCAATACTTCCAGTGCCAAGCAGCTTTATGAATTCATCCATTTACCCTTTACAGAAGCAGTTTCTCAAGGAAAAATAAAGAGGTGATGAATTGCTTTAAGCCCTTCAGGGTTTATCATATTGCTATCATGTCTTAGGATTGATTTACACATCCAGAAAAAAACTATGTGCAATGATCGTCTTAGAACTGTACCACTTTGGAAGGCATATGATGGTGTCAACATGTTTTAATACTTTCCCTACTAGAAGCTCCCTGCCTCTTGAAAGCTAAAACGTAGGGAAGAATAGCCTTCTCCTTGGTCTGTTAGCTTATAGCACCCAAGGGTTTGTTTTTAACGTGATGGGATGGGGATGGGTTGACAATTTGAATTTTCTCTTTCACTATATTCTCTTTTAGGGTATGAAAATTGGGTTCTGACTTTTAACTTGCTCTGGAAGTATTTTGTAGAGGGGGGTGGGATTATCCTAGAGCCTTAAATTATTTATCCTATGATTCTTTTGTAGGTTAGACATACTTTGTGAATTTATTCACTGCTTGTGCTTTTTGTCACCCAAACTGACTTTTTGCCAATATTTTATTTAGCACAAGGGGAAGATCTTTTTTTCCTTCCTTCTCAATTTAGCTTGGGACTTATATAACACAAGTGCTGCAATAAATCTTAAATTAACAACTGCATATAACAGTCTAAGTTTGCCTGAACTGAGTGGGAGGCATGATGTAAGTAGCCTTGTTCTTCGGTGTAATTTTTCTATTCGGGATCAGTTTTACTTTCACCTCATTACAATGTGTGTGTGTGTGAACACTGGTAAATATTGCTGGCCATTGACTTAGGAGGATTTAAAAGAGGAAACAGATTCATGGTTGAGGATAGGCCTATTAACTTTAACACATAGTAACTGCAGAAAGATACTGCAATTTTTCTCTTTCCATCCTGTCTTCTCCTTTTCCAACTGTTCTTCTTTTGCAATATTATTGGAAAAAGCAAGCTCAGTTTTTATTAGGCTGTGTGCATGGTTTGGAGGGGCTGCCCATTAGGTTTATTCTTACTAAATTATCTTTGTACTACTACAAATCTTGGGGTGCCCCTAGTGTTTCTTATTAAGTTCTTATTTATACTTTTTTTCTTACTGGTGTTGTTTTGGTTACAGCTTGTCAACTGGTAACCATTTCAGTTCATTCAGGGAATGACTGATGGATGGATCTTTCATGTACAGAAATAGTATGCATCTGAATACTAGTTATTGCGGAATGGGAAAACAAACTGTAAGGGGAGGCTGTTTTTTCTTCTGACTTGCTGGTAAGTGTCCTAGAAGCACCAATGTAGCCACTGGTAGAAATAAGAAGCTATAACCTAAGGATATTTGCTCTGATTTAGTAGGGTTGCTCATATGCTGTGTACTTTCATAAATGTATATAAAAAAATACAAAAATGGGTACGCCATACAGATGTCACCACTCTGTACATCCGATGTAATTTTGCTTTGTACAATGTTGGTGCAGATAGTCATTAAATAGGTATACCTGTTGAGGGGCCCTTCCTATTTTGAATTGCCCTGAGGAAAAAGAAAAAAAAATTTTTTTAATATCAGTTAAAAAACTTATCAAATTTCTATGTCTTGTATATTGAAACGGCTTTGGATTTTTAAACAGACTGTTTCTAATAGCTGCTGGCAGCTATAGCACTTCTACCAAATTTAACACTGTGTTGTGTATGTGCGTATGTGGTTTCAGTAAAATCAAATACATGGATCCTAACTGACTGGGTAATGCATATTTTCTTTTAAAAAATAATCCTTATTTTTCATGTAAGTACGATGGCAATGGTGAGACTTGCCAAGAAAACCCAATTACAGGTTCACCTTGGGGCTGCCATAAGGCGGACATGACTTGAAGGCATAAAATGATAACAAATTTCTTAACTTACTTTCAGTGGCCCTCCACATTTGCTGGAGTTAAGAGCGCAGGACCCCCATGAAAGTGGAAAAACTGCAAATTAAGAAAAAAACCCAACACGTCTGTTGTCAACATTTGCCAGGAGTAAACCATAAAATGGTGCTGCAGGGCCTACAAATTCCTAGAGAAGGGTTCCCTCTAGGAATCTCTAGGTCCTCCAGCACAACCTCTGGCCGACATTGACTACAGAATCACACTGCAGGACCTGGAGATTCCTAAAGAAGACATATTAATCAAATCTGTGAACAATCAAATCTGCAAAAGTTAAAGCCGCAAATGTGGAGGCCCAACTGTACATTCAAAATAAGAACTAATTTAAATGGCACTACCTTTCCACGGTGGTAGACAAGCAACGCTGATGGTAGCTAGGAGGATGCTAGTGTGGTGTTGTGATCTGAGCCTTGGACTATGACTCTGGAGACGAAGGTGTGAATCCATGCTTGGCTATGAAAACCCACTGGGTGACCTTAGATAAGTCACACGCTCTCAGACGAAGAAGGCAAAGGCAAACCCTTTGAAGAAATCTTGCCAAGAAAACCATATGTCAGGTTTGCTTTAAGGTCACCATAAGTTGCAAAATTAATTGAAGGCACACGACAACAACAACAGAAGGATGCCAGGTCGTCTTTGGTAAGGAACAAACATGTTTTGGTTATTTAATTAGCAAGTTTATTTTTGAAAGTAATTACAAGGTTATAGAGTAAAGCATACATATGACATTTCCTTTCCCAAAACATAATAGCCTTTCTTTAATCTGAATTTTTGAAACCTGATTGCATGCTTTCTGTTGAGAAACCCATTTGGTTGAGCAACACAGTCACGTTGTTTTCTTATGATTAGATTTGGGAAAGTCACAAATGTTTGGAACTTAAAGGGGATCAACGGAGAGACTTTGTTTTACAGAAAACTGGGACCTTTTGTTTGATACAGCACCAATGCTCTTACATAGGAAAACACAAGTATCAATGTCTATCCTTATTAAATAATTCCAGAGAAGAAAACACCAGATGGCTTTGTGGAAATAATAACTATTTCAGAGGTGGGCAAGGAGGGCATACCAGGTCTATCAGGTATAACAGTTGCCCTTCATTTCATATGTTGACATATGCCACGGATGTAGATTAAGAGGCACAGTTTAGTACAATATGTGGACATTTGGCTTGTACTGCTGCGGTTTGGTTCCAGGATCCTCATGGATAAAAAATAAAACATGTGGATGCTCAAGTCCCATTAACTGCAATGGCGTAGCAAAGGCCTCGTTCCCACTACCTTTTAAACCGGATCGCAGTTCGGTTTGAATCGGTTCAAATGATCCTGGATCCTACTTAAATCAAATTGCTGAAGCAATTCGGTGAGGGTGGACCCACGCACTAGACCCATTTAACCCGCATCTTTTTGATGCTGATTTTCCTGTGTCTTTTCTGATAAATCGATTCTGCAAAAGTGTAAACCAGATTCGATTGGAATCGATTTAAATTTGCTCTTCGGGCGGCTGGAGCGGATCCATTTTGAATCGATTCATGCATGAATGTGAACCACAAGTGGATTATTTTAGAGGTAAAAAACTGCGATGGGGCAAATGTAGTGGGAACCACTCTCCGCTGTTGAATCGATCCATCAATTCGAATCGCCCACCGACTTATCTGTAAGTGGGAATGAGGCCAAAAAGTGGAAAATTAAGGTTATTTGGAATTTATACTTTTAAAAAATATTTAGATGCTTGAATCTGGATTTAAAAAAATCTGTGGGTAAGGAGGGTTGACTGTACACTTTACTCTCTGATACATCTTAGACTTGTAGACTCTACACTCTAACACATAATATTAAACTCTTGGCACTTGTCTGCATGATTAAAATACTCCCCATTGCGATCTGACCACACGCGATTGGGAGGAATTTGAGGCTTTTTGTGGAATTCTGTCTGTGGAATTCCATAAACTCAGCTGAAAAAGGATAAACAGTTTTGACCAGAGTGTCTGCGAGGATGCAGATTATCAAACGTATGACCGTCTGTCCGCTTTGCATGGATTCACGTGGCTGCACATTTTCAGCCCAGTGAGGACGATTAGATGAAAATTGGCTCAGGACAGTGAAGGCAAGCATCAATGAGAATATGGGGAAATCCATGGCAATGAGCACAATGCAATTATGTATAGACCAAACCTTTGAACATCATGTTAATTTTTAAAAAAAGAACAAAACATGCTTAACATGCTCTGGTTTCAGACTATCACAGATACCAGTGCAAACACCCCCCCCCCCCATATTTCTCATAGAAGTATAGAGTTGGAAGAGACCACAAGGGCCATCTAAACCAACCGCCTGCCATGCAGGAAATCACAATTAAAGCGTCCCTGACAGATGGCCATCCAGCCTCTGTTTAAAGACCTCCAAAGAAGAAGACTCCATCACTCGGAGAGAGGAGTTTATCACACGGGAGGAATTTCTCCCAATTTCGAATTGAGCCAATTTGAATTCACGTAAATTTGCTAGTTTGGTGAATTTACGTGAAATCTAATTGCGTTCGAAATGCTTTCAGAATGACTTCCCATTTCCCGAAAATGACTCCCCATTGCCCGAAATTGCGTGAGATACTCTTATATGCATTAACGTAAAACCTGATTGCGTTCGGAATGACTTCCCTTTTGCCCAAAATTGCATGAGATACATTCATTCAAAATAACGGGAAACCCCATGATTGCGTTTGGATTGCCATTGCATTATACCCCCAAATTCCATCGTATGATAAGCTCTGGAGGAACTTCTTAATGGCTTTATATGTAGTTTTATATGCATATATATATATATATATATATAGTGAGCCGCCTTGTGTCCCACCTTGGGAGAAAGGCGGGATTAAAATTATATATATATAGATATATAGATATATATATAGACAGACAGAGAGAGAGAGAGGTCCTAGGGGTGTGTGTGTGTATATATATATATATATATATATGACCAAACCTAATTTTAATTGATTCTAAAGTGTTTTAAATTGTGTTTTAATGTGGTATAAACACAATTTAAAACACTTTAAAAACAAAACTATATATATATATATATATATATAACATAAATATCACATTAAAACACACACTATATATATAGTGAGCCGCCATATATATATATATATATGTTTTAAAGTGTTTTGAATTGTGTTTTAATGAGATATAAACACAATTTAAACACTTTAAAAACAGTTAAAACTATATATAATAAAATATAGTATGACATATATATCACATTAAAACTATATATATATATATATATATATATAGTGAGCCGCCTTTTATATATGTGTGTGTGTGTTTTAAAGTGTTTTAAATTGTGTTTTAATGTGATATATGTTATATTATATTTTATTTATATTTATATTATGTATATACTGTATATATATATATATATATAGTTTTAATTGTTTTTTAAAGTGTTTTAAATTGTATTTTAATGTGATATATATGTTATATAATATATATATATATATATATATAATATTGTTTTGTGTTTAAAGTGTTTTAAATTGTCTTTTAATATGATGTATATGTTATATCATATTTTATATTTACATTACATATATATATATATAGTTTTAATTGTTTTTAAAGTGTTTTAAATTGTGTTTTTATGTGATATATTATATTATATATTATTTTAATGGTTTTTAAAATGTTTTAAATTGTCTTTTAATGTGATGTATATGTCATATCATATTTTATTTTATATTTATTTATATTTATTTTATATTTATATTTTATTTTATATTTATATATATATATATGTATATATATTATGTTTATTTTATATTATATATATATATATGTATTTATTTATATTATATTTATTTTATTTTTATTATATAAAGATATATATATATATCACATTAAAACACAATTTAAAACACTTTTTTGGGGGGGAACCAATTAAAACAATCCAATTAAAACTGTGGGGAAAAAATCCTCTCAGTTTCCACTTTATTATCCTGCTCTCTGTCTGCCTCCTGGTACTTGTAGTCCAACTGAGGCCTAGCTGAGAGCAGAGCACCATTCTAAGTGCTTCCTCCTTAAACTACAAATCCCGGCATGCAACAGAGGAGGAGGCAGCCAGCGCAATATTATATAATATGAGGTGGAAATGGCCGCCCACTGGCTCGGTGAAGTCTCGCGGCGGCAAACATCGCGAGAGGAGGACTATGTCCACAGGAGCAGAAGGAGCTCTGGCCTGAAGAGGGTGAGTGGCAACAAACTACAACTCCCAGAATTCCATAGCTCTAATAAAGGGCTGCCAAACCGGGTTATTGTCCCTCCAGTGTGGAGGGAGCCCGGTTGGTTTTTGAACACACCACAGAAATAACCCACTTTGAGACCGCTTTAACTGCCTTGGCTCAGCTTGCTAGGGAATCCTGGGAATTGTAGTTTGTTGTGGCACCAGAGCTCTCTCAGTCTGACAGAGAAGGCTCAATGTCTCACAAACACTACAGTTCCCAGGATTCCCTAGCATTGAGCCAGGGCAGTTAAAGCGGCTTCAAAGTGGGTTATTTCTGCAGTGTGTGTTTTGGGTGTGGGTTAGGTTAAAATGGGAGGGAGGCATTCAGCCCTGAAGATGATCACAACTCTGAGCTCTTTATCTGGTATAGTAATAATAATAATAATAATAATATAATAACTATAATAATAATAAAACAATAATAATAACAATACAATATAATAATATAACAATAATAATATAATAATATAAAATATAATAATAATGTAATAATATAATAAAATATAGCAATAATAAAAATATAATGATAATACAGTATAATAATAACAATATAAAATAATATAATAATAATATAAAATATAATAATAATAATATAAAATAAAATAATAATGTAATAATAACAATATAATAAAAATATGACAATAACATAATAATAATATAATGTAAATAAAAATAATAATATAATAATAATAATAATGTAATAATAATATATAATAGAGATATAATAATAATATAAAATATAATAATATAACAATAAAAACATATAATAATATAACAACAAAAATAAAAATATAATGATAATATAATAATAAAATGTAATACTAATACTAATATAATAATAATAATGCACTCATCCCTCCATATTAGTGGATTTGATATTTGCGGATTTGATTATTCATGGATTTGATTAATATGTTCTCTCTAGGAATATTTAGGTCCTCCAGTGCAGCTCTGTGGTCAACTTTAACTAAAAGTTGCATTGAAAGATCAAATCAAATCAAACTTTATTACAGCCATTTGGCCAGCACAGCATTGAAAGATCTAGAGATTCCTAGAGAGGATGCTCTGCTAGGCCTTTGCAGCTCCTCCTGTGCAACTCTATGGTCAATTTAACCACAAAAATCGCACTGGAGGACCTAGAGATTCCTAGAGAGGTGTCCTTTGTGATTTTTGTTATTTGTTATTTGCGGTTTTTCCATATTCACGGTGTCTTGTGCCCCTAACTCTAGCAAAAATGGAGGGACAAGTGTACATAGTTTTTTGTGGGTTTTTCGGTCTATGTGTCCATGTTCTAGAAGAGCTTATTCCTGATGTTTCGTAGGCATCTGTGGCTGGCATCTTCGGAGAATGCTGTCATGGAAGTGAGTGGGGTATATATATATACTGTGTGACCCTGGGTTGGGAGGAGTGATCTCCATATTAATCTGTGTATTGTTCTGTTGTTGAATGGCAAGGACTCAGGGTAGGAGGATATGCAAAGAGGATTAGTGTCTCTAAGTCTTTTTTGGCATAGTCCAAAGTGAATTCAGAGTCTCTGCGAATTTGAACTAAAGCCTTGACAGTTTTCTGAGCACCTGCCCATCATTTGAGCATGCTAAAGGGTTTGCGTTGTTCTGTGCTTTTAATCCAAACTGTTTATTAAGCAAACTCTAGATTCATTTCCAAACAAAATACATTAGCAGGGAGAAACTTCACTACTTATAATTAATTAAAATTAAATTTTTTCTTCTCCGTGGGTCAGATGAAACGAGGAGGCTACCCCTGCTCCAGCGACACAACTGCTTCCTGAATCAGAAACTTGGGTTATTTTCAGGTATAAATATATCTTAAATAATAATACTAAATTTTGTTTTTTGTGTTATTATATTTTTCAGATTCATAGTGAATGTGTGAAACAGACTGGAACAGACAAGCGTTAAGTGGTTAGCACTGTGGTAAGTAAGTTCACGAATCAGATCATTTGGCGCCTTCTGTATAATTTTAAAAATCGTATTATAGAGTTGAAAGGGCAGTTTGTGGGGCCTATGGGCTTTAATGAACGCTAGCTTTCCTTCATTGGAATTGTGTCTTATTGTTACAACACTTCCTGTTGTTTGGTTATGTACTCTTTAATAGGATAGAAAAATAGGTCCAAAACACACTGCAGAAATAATCCCATTTGAGACCTCTTTAATTGCTCTGGCTCAATGCTAGGGAATTCTAGGAACTGTAGTTTTGAGAGACATTTAGCCTTCTCTATCAGAGAGATCAGATGCCACAATAAACTACAATTCAGTTAAAACAGACTCAAACGGGATTATTTCTGCAGTCTGTTTTGGACCATAGTTTTGTGGCTAATTTGCTGTTCTCACTTGGTAAAAGTAACTTTAACTGGCTGTTATAACTGATGGATTAGACCCCATAATGTAAGGTCTTTGGGTCATTCTGTGTGAAGGAAAGGTATGTGTTTACACATGGGTGCTGGAAAAGGAAAAGGTTTGGAGCCCTACTGTGTTTTAACCCAGTGGAAGAATAATTTAATTCGAGAATTTCAAGTTTAAATATATTCCTGCCCCTGCCAAAAATAAAACCAAAACCAAAAAGCAAACCTTGTTTTTTGCTATTTTATATAAGGGACACCATTTTACTACCCCACTGTTATAAAGTGGAACTTGAGCATCCATAGATTTTGGAATACATAGAAGGTCCTGGCACCAAATTCCAAAGTTTACCAAGGGCCCACTGCATATATTTCACACTTCTGTAGAAATTTTTCTGTGCAAATATTTTACTCATTTGAGAAACTCTGTGATAGGTCCACCTTAAGGTTGCTGTAACTCAGAAGCAACTTGAAGGCATGTGACAACAAAAGTGTTTGCTTTTTGTATCGCTTCAGTTAAGGTGCATGTCTTTGTCAGTAGCTGAATTAGACAGATTCATATTTAGGCTGTTTTAAATTTCTTTTGGGATGACCTGTTTAGAGTTACAGTGTGGGCCTGTACATTTCAGCTCACAGCTAAGTCCTTTGAGTTTATTGGGGCTTACTCCAGCATTAATGGTTGTAAGGTTGCGGTGTATATCAGCCACATTTACTGCAGTGTGTTACTGAATGGGGAATATAGATTATAAAATGTCAAAAAAGTTCAGAAAAATGTTTATGTTTAGAAATACATACTGTATATACTTGTCTATAAGTCTAAAAATGTATGCCCCCAAATGACCCTAAAATCCCAGGTCGACATATTTAAGGGTCACTATGGGAATGTGATAGCAGCTCTTTCTGATTTCCTCATGCGGTGAGGAGAGGAGTGCGTCTGGATGAAAAGAAAGCTGAAATGATGAATCAAAAAGCCTCAATGATAGACTCAATTGCCATATGCACACATATGCACACTAAAGGAGTGTCCAAATTTTGCCCTCGACCTATCCTCAAGTCAAGACAAAATCCATAGTTTTGGTCCCAAAACCTGATCTCGACTTATGCATGAGGCCGACTTATAGTTGAGTATCTATGGTAGTTTAACAAGTGGCTAATCCAAGCTGGCCAAAATCCTCAGTATTTGGTGGGATTTGTCTCTGTAATCATTGCAGTTTTTAAACATATTCATACAATGTACTTCCTGTCTTGGTCTATTTCTTGTGAATTTCCAGGACTAGCTGCTAGGTTTAAATCCAAGGCAAGGGATGGATTTTTTTCCCGTTCTGGGAGTTAACCGATACAGGCAGGTGTAAAACCCCATGTCTCTCGTCTCTGTTCCTTCTGTACCGGGTGGTGCGGAATGGGGGGCAGGATGTTTGGCAAAAGATTTTCCCCTGATCGTCCTTCTGTCATTACATTTCTGGTGACCAGATTCACTGTTTCATCTTCTCCCCCTTTTTTTTACAGTTATAGTTATTGCAGGGGAGGGATGACAAGGATGGAACGAAACCCCACCAACACCACGGTTAACCATACCTCAAGCGGGGGAGAAAAGAATGAGTCAGTCGACAGTATATTTAGGGTGCAGCTGAATGTGGGAGAGGGAACAACCATTACAAAGCATCAGTATGTAGATCTTGTAGTACTTTTAAGACTTAGGGGCTGTGCAGACGTCCTTTTTCAACCAGATCAGTGCTGCGGCAACTGCACGCCATGGCCCTGATCTGGCCTTTGCAGGTCGCTGCTTTTTGTGCCCTGCAAAGGATGTGATAGCCACAATGCCATGGCTTTTCGGCACTGTGTCATGCAGATGTAGTGCCAGAGGAGTGCCGTGACGCCATGTGGTGTGGTGTGTGGCATCACGCTGGCCTGGGAGCAGAGCTGTGGTGATCCAGTGGTTCAATGCCTGTACTGCAGCCACTCACTCAAAACCATAAGGTGGCGAGTTCAAGACCAGCAAAAGGGCTCAAGCTCGACTCAGGCTTGCATCTTTCTGAGGGCGCTAAAATGAGTACCCAGATTGTTGGGGGCAAGTAGCTTACAGTTGTAAACCGCTTAGACACTCCTTAGGCGGTATAAAGCGGTATATAAATGAAGCTGTTTGTTTGATGGCCTGAAAAACACTAAAATCAAGACCCAGCAAATGCCAATTGCGTCCCGAGGCCAGCTTTTCCTGCCAGTCCGCACAACTGCTAACTGAAAGAAAGAAATTGGCAGCGTGAGCTTTTGTGGACTTCAGTCTACTTCCTCAGATGCATTTAATGAAAGATGGATATAAATTAAATATATAAATGAGTGAATTGATGAATAAATAAAAATGAATAAATAAACCACGAGCCTCTGTAATATAGCTGGGGCTAAATATGGTCATAAGTGATGTGCCTTACATGCACAAACATCAGTGAGGGACTAGAAGGCCATTGATGCATCATCTCTGCTTGATCGATGAAGCAGCTGGCTCAAGATGAAAAATTGTTCCAAAATGTACTCCATGGAGTACATCTACTCCTGGATAGCCCCTGCTTTGAATCACCTTCATAGTCTGAGTGTGGATTTGCTTTGAGAAAATTATTTATATTGTATATTGTCTTAGAAATTCTGGTTTGAGGGCGCTATTCTCAAAAAAGCAGCTGGAAAAGTAATTTGGTGTGTACATAGGAAATGAACCTGAATTTCCTTCCCCTGTAATGTTTTCCTTGCTTTGTTTGGTTCAGGCGCTTGCTGGATGGATAAGCAGAGTAGCACCTGCAAGTTGGTTATAAATGGAAATAATCTTGATAGCTAACCATAACGATGAATTCATAAATATATTTTACCTTTTATTAAATGTTTCAGTAAATGTCTACCAGCATTGTATGTGTTTGCATGTAGAAATGCCAATAGTACAAAGAATATCAAGTGTGAGAGGAGAACAAACTCTAGCTGTATCTGATTTTAGAAATTTTATATTTGTTTCAGGATGATGAAGAGATTGCGTCACTTTTTAAAATAAATATTACAGTTATAAAGTGCATTTTGGGTCAAAACCGAATATAATAAAAGCAAGGTGTCAGCTCTTTTTCATACTTTCTCTACTAGCCGAGTTTTGATGTCATGGCATATAAAGATGCAGTATCCTGTTTCACTAGGCTAGCTAACTACAGTTTGACATAACATTTTCTTATACTAGATAAAATAGGAGACTGTGGCAGCATCTGCACTGAAGAAGTAATCCAGTTTGATGCCACTTGAAAGGCCATGGCTCAGTGCTATGTAATCCTGGGAACTGTAGTTTGTTGTGGCACCAGAGCTCTCTGACAGAGAAAGCTAAATGTCTCCTAAAACTAAAATTCCCAGATTTCTATAGCATCGAGCCATGACAGCTAAAGTGGTGTCAGACTGGATTATTTCTGCAGTGCAGACGCAGCCATTGGACTGCTTCTATCCCGAAAATGGTTAAAGTGCTGGCGTCCCAGAAAAGCAAGCCCATTTGCTAATGCTTATCACACACAGAGCACAACAATGGGTTAAAAGCACATTACTTAGGGTCCAAGGCAGATTTGGCTATCAAATCAAGGAGGACAAATCCCCGTTGCTAGTTTGGGAAATACCTTGTATGTGCATGCTCCAAACTGTCATTTCCACAAGAGTTGCATATAGCTCTTCTGCCCTTACAAAAAGAAGAGATGCAAGAGGAGAAAGTGCAGCAAAGCAGCATGGAAATTGTAGTTTGTAACAAAGGGAATCCATGGCCCAATGTAGATAAGCATTTCAGACCAAGGCAAAAGTGAATTGACTGCAAATTCACTGTGCGAAAAGATTTATAAATTCGCTGTTTTACCAAATTTGGCTATTCCTTGGATTACTCATCATATGTGGATAGCCTTCGGATTGGCTCTGACAACATGTGATATTCTCTTGCGAAATAACATCAACCCCCCTCGATGATCCTGGATTCACCCTGGAATAACCTTCCAATTTTCCCCGTGTGAAAAAGTCCCAAGTCTTATTACAAACCAGAAGCAGAAGATTCTGATTGTATAGAAAGGAACAAAGGAACAGGCCAGAAAACACTTAAAACGCTTTCCCCCAAGCTCTTTGGATGTTCCAAATGCAATGTTTCCTCAGCAAAATGTCTTTAAGGAAATAGTTCTCAAAATTTCTGTAAGGAAATAGATTTTGGCTTTCCATAAAAATTCCTGATGCCCCGGCTGGCATGGCCAATAGCTGAGAATCACTGCTGAAGGAGAAACACTATTTAGCATAAATTGCTGGTAAAAGTAAAGTATGTGTCTTCAAGTCCACTTTGGCTACCTCATGCATTTCATACGATTTTCTTAGGCAGAAAGTACTCAGAAATGGTTTGCCCATTGCTTTCCTGAGAATATAGCCTACAGCACTTGGTATTCTTTGGTGGATTTTCTTCCAACTCCTAACCAGGCCTGACCCTGCCTAAGTTCTGGTGCCTTCCAAATAGTCAGTTCAAGAAATTTATTACAGGTTTTCCATTGACAGACAATATTTGCTGCATATAATTAGCGAATGTTTGGTTTCTTTGGTCCATGATAGAATTGGTAGAGAGCACAAGGGGCATCCAGTCCAACCCCCTGCCATGCGGGAACCCACAATCAAAGCTCTTAAAACAGATTGCCATCCAGCCTCTGTTTGAAAACCTCCAAAGAGACTCCACCACACTCTGAGGTTGTGTGGTGTTCAAACCATAAGGAAGTTCTTCCTAATGTTTAGGCGGAATCTCTTCTCCTGTAGTTTCCTGTCTCTGGATCAGCAAAAAACAAGCTTGCTCTTTCTTTAATATGCCATCCTTTCAAATACAGTAGTCCTTCCATTTTCATGGACTTGAAGTCTGCGGTCTCGATTACTCATGGAGGGGCTAAAATGGCACGTCCAGGAGTGCGCAAGCCATTCAAGCCAATAAGGCTTGAATATATGTGAGTTTCCGTTTTCGTCGTGGGGTCTGGAACGGATCACGCACGAAATGGAGGAGCGACTGTATTTAATACAGTTATCATGTCACCTCTTAACCTTCTCTTCTCTAGGCTAAACATACCCAGCTCCCTGAGCCGCTCCTCATAGGGCATGAGTTCCAAACCTTTCACCATTTTGGTTGCCCTCCTCTGGACGGCTTGTCAGTATCCTTTTTATTCTATTTATATTGCATGTAACCATAGTAATCCGAATTGGTTGCAACTGTTGCTAGGTACCATATCCCCATTCCCTGGTTTGGATAAAAATGTAATATAAAAAAAAAATCAGTGCATTTTAAGAAGTGGATTGAAATTCTCAAAAGTTCACGTTAAGATAAATCCGTTAATCTCAAAGGAGCTGCGTGATTCCTTCATTCCTCCTTCCATTTTATTACAAAAGCAAGTAAAATTCAATTTGTCTGAATATCATCAATGACAAGAAGATAATTTTCAAGGGATAAACAATCACTTATTTCGTGTATCTGTTCAGATGTCTGTGGGAGTGTGGACAAGCCATGTAGATGGCCATATGCAGTTGCTATGTTTTAATAGCTTTTCCCCATTAAGTCTATTAATAGCTTGCTAGTTATTTTATAAGCAAGAAAGAAGTGTTGCAGAAACACTTACCAACAGTTATTATTTCTTTTGGACCATTAGTTTGCACGATTCTGTACAAAGAATAAGAACGCCCTCTGTTCTGAAAAGTTTACTGTGCAAAATTTAACAAAGGAAAGATGACAGAGGAAGGAAAGGAAATTAGGGCAATAGTAAATGGGAAGGAAATGCTTTTATTTCAGTTACTTACATATTTAAACTTAGTTGTAATAGGCCATGGGGTCAGGGGTTTGGCCCAAAGGATCAAGCCAAATCAAAAGTTTTACTGTAAAGGTAGACTTTGAGAGATTTGAAGAATTTAAGAGGTATTCTGAGATGTAGTGTTGGGCATAAGAAAGAACAGGGTCATTTATGGGAGTAAAGGTAAATTATGGGATTAAAGTTGGTGGAACTTTAGGAGTAAAGGCCATAGGATGATCTGAGAGATAGAAGTCAAAGTCATGGATCACTTTGAAGGTTAGGAGGAAGAGCTGATTTGGGTGTGGTTGTGATAGTTGACACGTGATAATTTGTTGGATCAGTTTTACAACCGGCTGCTACTAAACCACCCATTACTGTCAATGTTTCTAGCTTCCTGAACACGATGGAACACTTAGGGAAAGTGGAGCCTGAAGATGAATCAGGATTATTATCCCGCCTTGCACCTAGCCCTCACAGTGAAGCTGTTGCCCATGAACTTCAGGAACTTTCCTTGCAGCCCAGCCAGTGGTTGCCCTCACTCAATGAAAGGAAGAATGGTGAGTACACGGCGTGGATACTAGCTTTAGCTTTTTGGTCTAACTAAAAGTATTACATTTTTATAGTAAAGGTGGTTCAGAAAGAATCGTACAAAAGTAAAGCTGTTCTTATTCTGTTTTGCACCGTTCTTTCTGAATCACACTATACTTGCTTTAAGTGCCCAGCAACAGAGATGGAAGTGGTTCAGCAACATTGCAAAACTTGCCATATACTCTATGCCTCTTTGCCTTCATGAAATACCAGGTATGGTATCCCCTTCATAATATATTTGTTACATCTGCTGAATCCTCAGTGTCAAAATGTGCATCCATTTGCGCACAAATGGACACACACATACACACACAATCTCTACCACCTAACACTTAGATTTTAAGTATAAATTCTATTTTTTCTTGGGAATTTATGCAACTTAGTATTTTATCTTTTTCTTTGCTATTTCTTTTGGCTAGAAGACAGGAAATTCTAATCAGGATGTGTCGGAAAACCAATCACACTTCCATTTGGTGTGCACTTCATTAGTTGTATTTGTTTGGCAGAGCACCCTTACTTGAACCCATGTGGAATTATTTCCTTCGTTTTTTTATCTGCAGCTGTTTTAGATTGGATACCAAAGTTTTACATCTATTTTCTGAATAAGAATTGCACACTGATATAATAAAGTTGTCACCCAAGAGGAAAGGGGTTGGTAGCCTGAAAAGTTTGGAGACCACTGATCTAGTCCAATATCCAGATTGCTGCAGTTATGTTTTATGTAGCCTGTTTCTACTCAGGAATGCCTGTTGATTAAAAATACTACAAGTACCATTAGCCTCAGCTAACATGGGCCAATTGTCAAGACACATGGAGATTATAATCAGATGCATCTGGAGTGCACAGGTTTGCTTATCCCTATGTTTGATTATTATCTGAAACAACTCAACTGACTTCAGATCTGTTCTCACAATACTTATTTGAACCCTATGCCACTTCACCACCTGTGCTTCTCCAGCTTTTTTTTTTTCTGGGTGGGTGGGCTCCAAATCCCATAAACTATAAACAGTATCACAGATTATTCTTCTTTGTGGTCTCTGTGCCTTACCCAAATAGGTTTGTGCCTGTGCAGAGCCTTAATGGAATGTTCCAGAGCTGAGTAGCTTTTGGTAATAACCCCATCCACCTGGACATACACCTGTATTTGGCTTCAAAAGCTATTCTCACTTCAGTCTCTTGTTGCCCATCGAAGGGTTCGTGTCTTTAATAGCTTCTGGTGTTGAATAGCATATTTCTTACTCTGGCACTCTCTTTCATTATTTCTTTCCTTACTAAACCTTCTTACCTATTAATTTCCTGTTTAACCAAAACTACAACAAAAAATCTCCTTTTTGTTAGTACTAGAATTCCCCTTCTCTGCTTTTCTATCCACTTCACTTTATAAAACTTGGACCAACCTTTCATCAACCTTTGCCTGGCCTCTAAAGGACTTTTCAGAAGGTATGTACCTTGCAGAGACAAAATCTCTACCTTCAGTGGCCACTCGCAGTATGTCTTCTGCTTGGGAGAAGGCCCTTTAGTACAGTCTTGTTCTGTCTGCAAGATCTTCATGATCCAGGGCTTAAAAAATTGGCTCTAATTCTTCTGGCTGCAATTGTGGGAAGAGTAACTGCATGCAAGTGATTCAGCCACCAAGAACCAACCCTTGAACATCGTCTCTGCTTGCATTTGTCAAAATCCCTTCTTGGCTGGGCTCTTTTGATGATAATAGAGATGGACCATCTTAAAAAGTCAACATGAGATCTTTACTGACCTCCAAACCAACTTCAGTATCCCAATCTGATTGTTCCTCAAAAGTGGCTTTGACATAGTAAGAAAGGAGCTGAGCAATTTTTACCTTGGAGTCAAGGGCTTCTCCTCTACCAGTTTCACCATGGACCTTTGTGTCCATTCAGATTGTTGAACTGGTTGCTAGGTTCATGTTGAAGACCAATCGATAGGTGAAGTGACTTTAGATATTGCTGCTCACACCAACCAAACCTCAACAGACTAACACAGCTTGCTTCTACAATTGTTTGGATACCCAAGTCCAGTATAGAAGATCTCCCAGTCAGTGAGAAGGCCTTTTAAACCTGAAGACCAATGAGGCCATGGACTCATTGTTCAAGACATGTATCACCGCCAGAAAAATTATCCTTGCAATTCCAGCCATGTTGTTCTCAAACTCCTTTCTGGAATAAAACATCATCTTCCTTGTCAAGGTCCAAGTCTCCTTCACTTCCATCCCATCAGTCATTCTGGTCCTGTTCAATTCATCCTAAATCTTCATATCTGTCCCATTATCACCAGTCCTCTTCTACCAGATCTAAAATCACCTTTGATCCCATTCAACATTTACTCCTTCTGCCAGTATCTTTATGGCAGTTGGGACATTGTACATGTGGACAATTGATATGAAAATCTTCCCCGACTTATGAGTGACTATCACAACTTAGGAGAGTCGTCTACATAGAGATATTCTGGACTCTTTCTTTTCAAATCAGAATAGGATTCAAGATGAACCTCAATAAATAGTCCTTGCTCAATCCATCTTGTTCAAAGGCAGACACTGCATGAGCCAAACACAGATGCACCTCTTGTAGAACAGTTGCTTTTAGCAACTCTTGTTTAGAATTTGAGCATTGCGGTGGTCTTAATGAAAATTAAGGATATGACTAGCTACCAGTCGTGATGGCTATATGCTACCTCCGGTATTGGAAGCAGTTTTGCTCTCAAAGCCAAGACATATGAGTGGGAAGGTGTGTTTGGGCTTCCTATAAGTATTTAGTTGTCTGGTGCAGGGACAAAATGTTGAACTACATAGATGTAGATAAGTCTGATCAAGTAGAGCTCTTCTGATATTTTTTGTAAATTTGATACACCAATTCTTACAAGCAGCCCACAGTAATCCCTCTTGATAAGATTACTGTAATGCTATTCTTGAAAATGTTTGGAAGCTACAGCTAGTACAAAAAGTGGTTGCTAGACCATTGTCTAACATATTTTTAAAGACCTTACATCACTTATCTGAAATTAACTATACAGGCTAATAGTTTGCTTCCATGCTGCTTTCAAGACGCTGGCCTTCGTCCATGTAAGCATGTGCAGAATTTGAGATTTTGCAGTGAAGTCCAATTGCAAGTGTCCCACTACCCCCAAAAACTAGGTTGGTTTCTTTCTTTCTAGGATAACTTCGATTGTAGAACTCCCTCCCAAGGGAAGTCAGGTTGACCTCATCCCTGTTGATCTTCCAGCAGACAGTCAAAATGATATTATTCCATATGGCCTTTGGTCTTTTAAACTAGTTATAAAATTGGCTTTTAAGTACTTGCATTTAAATAGTATGTTTAAGTCTGTAATCCTGAGCATTTTTATTAAGAAGAATATCTGACTGATTAAGAATGGGCTTATTTCTGAGAAGGGTTTACTTGATAAGAGGTTTGTTTCAGGAAAGGTGCACTGCTGAGTAAACTGGCATAAATTCTTACTATATGTGTGGTAGATAGTATTCTGTGGTCCTGTCTTCTGTAACCTGAGGAAGGTAGGACTTTGAGTTTGTACAATAAGTACTAACAAGTCAACTCAGATCTTGAAAATGCATGCTTAGATTTTATAGCATCTTGTTGGCAATTTATTTTTTAAAGTTGTTTTTTCCAGCATTCTTTTCAAGCTAGTGTTTGGACAGATTTTGTTGCAACCGCTGTTGAAATCTTAAATGTATTGTTCATCTGATGCTTGCTGTGACTTGATTTTTGCAGTTCATACCAAGAATCGGCAGTTTGGAAAACAATCCCCCACACACAAATGTTGGCAGAAGTGTCTTATGTTGTGTTCTTTATTTTCTTTGATCGTATGTGGGACAAACAGTGGTAAATGGCAGCTCTTATAAAATAGCTGCTTTGCACATTAAGCAATCAGTACCTTTATTTAAATGTTCATATTACTTTGAGAATGTGTTCTGACAAGAATATGCCCCATGCCTTAAGATACGTTACAGTAGTAAAAGATGTGGATTTCAATGCATTTCTCGCAGCAGTTGTATTACTCCAGAGGATGTTTTGGCAATGAGGAATCTGCTTTAAAGACAACGTGAAATGAAATTCCAGCTGACATGTTTTTAGGCACAGGTATGGTACAAGGTGATATAAAAGGTGCAAGTACTAGCTTATTTTTTTGCTTCTCTAATACAATCTGCCCGCTTGCTTAGATCATAGAATCAAAGAGTTGGAAGAGACCACAAGGGTCATCCAGTCCAACTCCCTGCCATGCAGGAACTCGCAATCAAAGCACCCCTAACATATGTCCATCTAGCCTCTGTTTAAAGACCTCTAAGGAAGGAGACTCCACTACGCTCTTACTGTCAGGAAGTTTCTCCTAATGTTGAGGTGGAATCTCTTTTCCTGCAGTTTGCATCCATTGTTCCATGGTCTAGTCTCTGGAGCTGCAGAAAACAAGCTTCCTCCATCCTCAATATGGCACCCCTTCAAGTATTTAAACAGGGCTTTCATATCACCTCTTAACCTTCTCTTCTCCAGGCTAAACATCCCCAGCTCCCTAAGTCTTTCCCAAAAAGGCATGGTTTCCAGACTCTTCATCGTTTTAGTTGCCCTCCTTTGTACTGCGCTCCAGTTTCTCCGCATCCTTTTTGAATTGTGCCCAGAACTGGACACAGTATTATTCCAGGTGGGGCCTGACCAAAGCAGAATAGAGTGGCACTATTACTTCCCTTTATCTAGACACTAGACTTCTATTGATACAACCTAAAATCCCATTAACCTTTTTAGCTGCTGCATCACACTGTTGACCCATGTTCAATGTATGGTCTACTAGACTCCTAGATCCCTTTCGCATGTAGTCTCGGTAAGTCAGGTGTCCCCCATCCTATATCTGTACATGTCATTTTTTTGCCCTGGGTGCCGTACCATATATTTCTCCATATTAAAATTAATTTTTGTTTGCTTTGGCCCAGCTTTCTAATCTATTGAGGTCATTTTGAATTTTGCTCCTGTTAAAATTAATAGAAGTTCAATTTGTCCCAATAGTATCGCTTCTCTTTTCAGTAGTCATGTTGAGGTGAAAAAGAGAACTGGAGGTTCAGATGTAAAGAGAATTTTAATGCTGTAAATAGTAAGTTTCCTGCAAGGAAAGGGAAGGAAAGGTATGGGGAAATGTCATCTGTGATATTTAAAAAACAACAACAAACCATCTTGCCCTTTCTCATTTTCCAAAATAAATATTCCCTCCCCTCTGTTTGTGTGTGTGTGTGTGTGTGTGTGTGTGTTGTCTGGCAAACAATCCCAAGTTAGACCCTTTAGTATTTCTAAAGCCGTGAGCGAGGAAAGAAACAAAGTGCCCTTTCCTGCCTTCCTTGCTCAGTTTGAACCATTTTGTTGCTGATCCTACTTGTCCCTGTATCTACTGTTAGCTCTTTCTCTGAAAGAAAATTTTTGCAGTCTAGACACAAACACCCGGCAGCCAGAAAAGACTGGGATATGTTGTTTCATTAGGTTAGATACTTTGGGAATCAGTTGTGTCTGCGAAATAGAATAGTTTATAACTATTCCATATTAACTAAACACATTTTTGGTAGACTGCGTTGGGCACGAATTTCTGGAGGACATAAACTGTTGCTTTCCTCATGTATGATCCAAGAAATTTAAATAGTGACAATGAGTGAATAACAACCTCAGTGGTATCATCCAAGTCTCTTCTGTATTTATGCCACTTGGCTTTCAGGAAATCGCACTTGAACATTCTTGGATATTTATGAGATTTTGCTCAAACCCATAGGGTTTATTTTTCCATTTGTCAATCTGTTCCCCAAATGACAATATTTTGGCCATAATTTATTTACACTTGTTTCTGTCCCAGAACCAGTGTTGCTCAAATATAGAATGGTTGACACATGGCATGAAAATAGTACATACAAGAAGGTACAAGAGCTAGTGTGATGTAGTGGTTTGAGCATTAGATTAGGACTCTGGGAGACCATTAGGAGACCAATTAATCCCGTTGTTGGAGAAAGGCAGGATATAAAGCCCTGAAATAAATAGAAAGGGTTCAAATCCCCGCTCAGCTGTGGAAACCTACTGTTTGTCCTTAGGCAAGTTACACTACCTCAGCCTCATAGTAAGGCAAAGGCAAACCCTCTCTGAACAAATCTTGGCAAGAAAAACTTGTGATAGGGGCAGTTTAGTGCCACCATGAATTGGAAACAAAAGGCACACAACAACTTTGTAAAGCATAGGGTAAATATAAGTCAATAGTGTGATGTAACAGCAAAAAACCTAATGTAATTCTAGGCTTAGCGGTTATGTGTCTAAACAGGAATTTAACACTACCGTTGCCCCTCCACATCCATGAATTCAACTATATATGGCTTGAAAATATATTGTAAAAAAATAATCTGAAAAGCAAACTTTGATTTTGGCATTTTATATAAAGGATTTTACTACGCCATTGACTATAATGGGATTTTAACCTCCATGGATTTTGGGAACCATGGGGGTGTTACCCAGATTGTTGGGATCCAGGGTGGTCGCCCACAAATTAATATGTCTTAGGGGCAATTTAATATTAGTTCAAATGACAGTTGTAGTATGGCTGGGGTAACAGGCAGCCCAGGAGAGCAACCAAGATGGTATACCATGTCCAAATCACACAGACCTCCAGAGGTAAATCCAAATAGGTTTTGTAATTTTATTAGGGGAATAGCCACGTACACATGCAATAAACAAATGGACGCATGCACACATACAATAGCTAGGAAGCAAAAGTGGGAGAAGCAGCCTTGCTAGTGAAATATGTTACTAACTGTGGATCTTGGCTCCAATCGATGGGAGTCCAGAATGGAGAAGACTCAATAGCTGCTGTGGCAAGGAGGCAGAAACCAAGGCTTGAAAGGATTAAATGATTTCCTGGGGGGAAAAAGTAGTCTGAGATAGAAGCGGATAGCTGGATTATTGGCGTGAATGCACTGGACAAAGGGATTAACATTACGGACTGGAGTGTACTTGTCCCAGGAAATCACAAACAATCACCTTCTTTGGCCAGGATCCCCTTGCCTCCCTCTACCACCAAAGAGATGAAGCTAGCGTCTCAGTAAATCCCATCAGGGTGGGTACCTTGTAATTCCCATTCTAGCACATACTAGTTTTTATAAGCATGAAGAGGTCAGGTGTCCACAGTGTGGTCCTAGATCCACAGTCCTAGGTCACCCCCCCAGCTTCCCTTTTTAATATCAACTTGATATTATATATGAGGGGTGATCAGGGGCCTGGTCTTAGGGTATCTAGAAGTCCTTGGTTCAAGTTCCAGCAGATACCAAAAGCCTATTGGACTCCTCCTCCTTAGAACCAGCCCTGTAAATGCGAGTATATGCTCTTCATATGATGTCTCCTGCTCTTATTTTTCAGGGAAAAAATATAAACATTCCATTGTGGTACTTAAAATGAAGTTTTACAAAGCTTAAGAAAGTGAACATGTTCCTAACAATATTTTATTTAAGTTTCCCCCCCCCCCCCCACTGTCTGGTACTTTTTGCAAAAGACTGAGTAGAAATAAAACTCTTGTGAGGCATTAAGTCATTCTGACCCTCTTTGAGAACATGTGTATTAACTGAGATATGACATCTTCTACGCAGTAAGAAATGAGAAAACAAATTTTGGATAGACTGATTTCCCATTCATTCTGTTATTGTTACTAGTACTGCCAGTTCCCATAATTTTAGCATTCCCTGGGCATCGCTCAGTATTTGCAATGAATGATTTTCAAATACTAAAGCGTGTGAAAAGAACCACGGGACAAAAACCATTGGCCTCTAGAGAGTTGACCTCTGAAGTTGAGTCTCTTCTGGCATTTTGAAAGACTGCTTGGAAGAATTTTTGCAGAGTGCATTTGGTAAACTTTTGAATTGAAGCTATGTATCTTTTAATAATGTTTATTAAAGACTTTCCCCCTGTTCCTTAACAGAGTGATGCAATTGAAATGGGAGACGTAGTTGATAAGCTGGAACTAAGATTGAATGGCAAAGTGAATAATCTTCATTATAGGAATTGATTGGAGCTACTTCTATAAGTACAACTTGCCAAAAGAGCCCATATAGCTGTATATTAGTCTCTTTCTAGACATTTCTTGTGACAGATTAAATATTTAGTTAATGCTACCTTTTAATGTTAGTGTTAAATTTATGTAACTATATTTATATATTTAGTTAATGTGTAATGAAATAGATAACTAGATAAATTAATGTAGTTTTAAATTTTAAAAGTACTGTAGTTTAAGAAAATATTTCAAGAAAAATAGTTATGTTTGAATCTTGCGTAAGTCAGTGCATTGGTTCCCTCTAGGTGAATGTAGTTGTTAAAGGTTTGGTGATATAACTCTTAACAATTTTAAATGATTATTATTACATAATTTAATCGTCACTGATACTGGTGGAAAGAGTCTCATGTACTAATAGAGGGATATATCTGTTCCAAAGAAATGTACCAAATAGGAAAAAAGGAGGAATAGCATTGTGTAAATAATGTATACCTGTGTGGAAATCTATGACTTAAAAACCATGGAAAACAAGTTGAGACCATTTGGATCAAAATTAAAAGGGAAACTGTAAACCCCAAAGTCAGGTTGAAGACTTGTATGATACCTTTGTAGAACAAATGGCCAAATATTCAAAAAGGACAAATGCAGTAGTAGTGGGAACCACCCCAATATTTGTTGAAAGTCCAACTCTGCCAAGAATGGAAAGTTCAACAGATTATTCACCAGCCTTGAAAACAATGTCATTGTCGGGTTATTTTGGATTTGATCCTAACTAACAGGGATGAACTGCTCAATGGAGTGGAGGTAACTATAGTCCAAAACACACTGCAGAAATAATCCAGTTTGAGACTGCTTTAACTGCCCCGAGTCAATGCTAGAGAATTCTGGAAACTGTAGTTTTGGGAGACACCTCTCCATCACCAAAGTGTTCCTGATGCAAAAACATGGAGCCTTCTTGAGGAATCCATTGTTCTCTGCCTACAAAGAGGCCTGTGACCTCCCTGGAATGGAGACATATTGGATTGCAAAAGAGAGGTCCCTGTTGAGATGTAAAATGGACATTAAATTTCCTGGACTTTGAAAAACTCAGTATTGCTGCATGGCTAGAAGGAGTCAACTGTACATATGTGTGCAGAGTTCATTCTAGAGTTGAATAAATTTTCTTGGCAGGCTGTCCACCACCTCCTCCTACCTTGCGTGTTGAGACGTGTCCAGCTACTCAGTTCAGTTCTCTTTCTTCTGCTGCAGAGGTAGCTTTGGGAGTGTTCTCTTGCAGAAACTGGAAGCTGAGCAGAACTCATTTTTATGGTATTATTTTTTAAAATTGATTTTTTTTTCATCATCATTATTTTTTGTTGTTTATTGTTCGTCTCTGTATTTTTGTATGGCCTATTTGTGGCAGCAAAGGTAGTTTATACACCTGTATTACCTAAGTGAGGTGGCAAGGCTTCTTTGGCTTTCCTTGGTGCTCTTTGTCCCATCTGCCAAGGTTTTACTGCACAGCCTCTCAAACTTTATTGTTGGGAGCAGGCTCTAAAAATTGTGCATCAGACAGCACAGGGTAAGCCACACCAACTTGGCTTTCTCACACTATCTCCTTCACTTCCTAAGCTGTTGGAACAAGATTGCCACCTATAAAACATTAATCCAGCTGTTGTCTTCAACTGTACCAGTCAAGCTCACTAAAAGTAGGCTGCCTCTGCACTGCATTGAATACAGCTCAAATATCTGACCTTCATTCATTCACTTGGTCAGGACAGTGATAAAAGCCTTGCATGCTTTTCCCTCTGCAGGACTATCATAGAATTATAACATCCTAGAAATATGATTTCACCGAGTCATAGGTGTTGAACAGTATGACCTTCTCATTGCCCTGTTAGCATTTCACCATTTTTCCTCTTGCTCAAACACAGCCAATTGTGTTCCCCCCTTAATATTTTAAATTTCTCTAGCAAACCAGAACTCATTTTGAGCTCTAGCTTTTCTGACTTAGGAGGGGTAGCTAATACCCCAGAGGACAGAATCAAATTTCAAAATGAATTTAATAGATTAGAAGAAAATCCCACTTGCATTGGGCATTTGTTAATTTCCAAGAAATAGGTAAATAAGTCAAAAGGACAAGCACACCCTTGAATATCAAGGAACTTTCCAGAACTAAATTTACTTGTGAGATTACTTCCTCCCAAAATGTCACTGCTATGGGATAACTCCCAAAAAGCATCAGCAATATTACATCTCCAACAATTTGCTGATTGAGGAAGCCCTTTTCTGAATATACCAGTATACCCAAAATAGTAATTTCTACTGTATAAGTCATAGACTTATCTATAGCCATATTATTTATAGATGTTAAAACCAATGGGCATTGATTAGTCAGAATTTGATATTCCAATTCTCTTTTCTATCCTTGCTGTAAATCTTGTATGCTATATTTATTTGTAGATATTATAAATTTATACAATTGGCCTTCCATTTTTGCGGTGGACCTGTTCCTGTCCCCCTCCCCCCCCCCCCCCCGAAAATGGAGATGTGCCGATATTCAGGCCCCATAGGCTTGAGTGAGGCATGTGCCCACAAGCCCATGGAAATTTACAGAGGTTACCTCTCCGTGAATATTCAAGACTTTGGATCTCAAGTCTGCAAGAATGGAGGGGCGACTGTAAATATAAGTTGTTGGCTTGGATACTTGGTTGGCCTCAATTAATACTAAAAAGAGATGCTCAGATGCACTTAAAGCTGCAGGGCCAAATCTGGATTTGTAACAAGTGTTTCAGTAGTTGTTTCAGCTGGAACAATTACAGTGAACCAAAGAGATAAAAGTATACTCCCTGTCTCTTGGGTATGCATCAATTAAACCATATTCATTCATGCATGTCTGTAAATTAGCTCTCACCACAGATTGTATCTTCTAAACCTTCTGAACACAAGGATCTGAATTCTAGGGGAAAGCTATAAGAGCAAATGGGATCCACAGAAAAACTGGCAGTAAATTAATAGGTGAGAAACAAACAAAGCTTCAGATGTCTGTATGCCAGTTCACAGTATTTGAGAAACAAACAAGATGAGCTTCAAGTCCTAGTGTGGGAAGGTAAATATGACACTTAGACCGTGTGAGATTACTTTCACATTCGGAATATTATACTTGTAGGTTATACCCTTAAACAAATAGATATGACAGAAAAGGAGGAGGAGAAGTATTAGATGCCAAATTCAATTTTGCAGAAATCCCTAAGAATGATTAGAGTGGTCCAGCTGAGAGCATTTGGGTAAAAATAGAGAGATAAATAAATGCAACACTGTGGTAGGTGTTTACTACAGACCACCAAACCAAGAAGCAGCAGTGGATGATGCTTTCCAGAAAGAAATTTCAGAAGTCTCAGATGCAAGTAGTAGTAGTTTTGGTGGACTCCACTTACTCTGATGTCTGCTGGGAGACTAACTCTGCTAAGCATATCCAGGAGTAGCCATGTTAGCCATATAGCAAAGTACAAGAACATTCAAAATCCATAAAACAGTGATACCTTTATTGGGGCATAGTTGTTTTTTTGTGCCTGCAAGTCATTTCTGACTCATGGCAGCCTTAAGTCAAACCTATAAGGGTTTTCTTGGTAAGATTTGTTCAGAGATGGTTTGCCTTTGTCTGCCTCTAAGGTCGAGAGAGAGTGACTTGCCCAAGGTCCCCCAATAGGTTTTCATGGCCGAGCTGGGATTCCAACCCTGGGCTCCAGATTGGTATTTCAGTGTTCAAACCACGACACCACGCTATCTAAGTATAGGATCGCCAACACATTCCTGATGTACCTTACAGATAGTTTTTTATTTCAAAACATAGACAAAAGAACAAGGAGATTAGCAATTCTGGACTCGATCTTAACCAGTAGTTAGTCACTGGAATCAAAGTAGTCAGTACTTGAAGGGATAGTGGCCATATATTGCTAGAATTTGCAATTGTGGGACAAGGCAGAGAATAGTACAATCAAACATGGAGCTTGGATTTCAGGAAAATTGATTTTAACAAATTTAGGGAATTGCTGGGTTGAATCCCATGGCTGGACACTCTAAAGGAAAAAAGACACCCAACAAGAGTTGGCATTCTTGAAGAATGAGTTGCAAAGAGCACAATAACAAACAATGTCTATGGAAGAAGAAAAATAGGAAACATCTGAAAAAGCCATTGTGGCCACACAGCAAATACAAGGAGGAAGCGAAAATGAAAAGTAGTAGTATATAGAAAGGAAGGAAAGACTAATTACCAGTGAAGAGTACAGATGTGTAACCCAAGCTTGTAGGAAAAGTATAAGGAAATCTAAAGCTCAAAATTAGCTGAGACTAACCAAGAAAGCAAAGAGCAACAAAGAGGGTTTTTTCAAATAAATTGACGACAAGAGAATGACCAAGGAGACACCGGGGCCACTGTTCAGTAAGGATGGCAAGATGCTAACAGTTTCCTATTTTACAAAACAGAACTGTTCAGTGTCTATTTTGCTCATTTTCTCTCCCAACAGAGAACTATATGCTTCGATGCAATAGCAGAGAGCTTGGCAAAGGATCTGGATTGCAAATCAAGATTGATAGAAAGTTAAGCAGGAATTACCTTGCTAACCTAAACTGGTTCAAATCTACAGAGCCAGATGAACTGCGCCCCAGAGTACTGAAGGAACTTGCTGGTATACTCTCCGAACCCTTTCCCATCATTGGAGCACAGGTGAGGTGCCAGAGGACTGGAGAAGGGACACATTGTCCCTCTCTTCAAAAAACAAAAGCAAAAAAGAAGATCTGGGAAACTACAGTCAGCCTCATCTCAATACTAGGAAAATATTAGAATGGGTTATGCAGGAGTCTGTCTGAAAGTATCCCGATGACAATGCAGTGGTCAGGAGGAAGGTTTATCAAGAAGAAATCGTGACAAATTAATCTTACCTCTTTTTTTGATTGGGCACTAGTTTAGTAGGTGGAGGGTTTGCTGTGGATGTCCTTTATCTCGATTTCAGCAAAGCATCTGATAAAGTCCCCCATAATGTTTTGGTTAGCAAACAGATTAAATGTGGAATGTATGGGGACTTGTCAGGTGGATCCATATTGTTTGGAGCACAATGCTCAAAGAGTCGTCAACAGCGGTTGTGATTCAAACTGGAATGAGGTCTTGAGTGGAGTGCCTTAAGGTTTGAAAGTACAGGGTTCAGAAGTATATAGTTCTGTCAGATTCCACCAAGCGATAGTGGACAGAGCTACTGCTAGCTGGTGCTGGGATCTGGACAAGATTTATGACCAGACCGGTCTCTAAACTCAGCAACTGAAATTCTAGCCACTTTCAAGTCTGTTGAGATACCAACCATTACATTTGTAACGTATGTACACTCGCCCCTCCACGTTTGCAGCTTTGACTTTGGTGGATTTGATTATTCACGGATTTTATTAATATATTCTCTCTAGGAATATCTAGGTGCTCCAGCGCAACTCTGTCGTCAACTTTAACCAAAAGTTGCACTGAAGGACCTAGAGACCACTCCACTAGGCATTTATAGCTCCTCCTCTGTGGTCAATGTCTGGCAGAGTGGCACTGGAGGTCCTAGAGAGATGTTCTGTCAAAAACACAGTGTTTTTGTTATTTGCGTTTTTTCCATATTCACTGGGGCCCTGTGTTCCTAACCCCAGCGAATGTGGAAGGACGAGTGTATAGTGTAGAACTCAAGATCCAGGGATTTTGACAGTCTGTCAAATCTGAGGACTACCTTAGTTAAGTACAGAGAGATTTCTCACTAGAAGGTTGACCATCAGGTGACGGATTGACCACAACAACCACAAACACACCAATGGTATAGAATAGTTGCTGTGCGCCTTGGTGGGGGGACTATCTGTACCAATGCAATCACCGATCTTCAGGGTATCCAAGGTAAATACATACATATATATATTTTCTATAGAACACGGTACAAATTATCTGTGTTGCATGTGTCGCTCATTGTTCATAGCAGCACCAGGGACACAGTTACATTATGCAATTGTAGTGCTACATTCATTTTCAACTGCCATGGTAACATCCCACAGAATCCTACGATTTGCAGGTTATGGAGTGGCACAGTTCCTCACTAAACTATAAACTCCAGCATTCCATGGGATGTTGCCATGGAAGTTCAAGTGATAAACAGTGCTATAATCATGTAGTATAAATGGTCCGTGGTGCTTGTTGCTTGGTATACTTTCTCACATATATATATATAATTTTAAGATTAGGTGCCATAGATTAGACAGATCTGTTCAAGCGTTTCTCATGTTCTAAGATAAACACAGAAAATTCTGCTAATTCATGTAGTTTCCTAGCAACCATTGAAAGAAAGAATGTTAATACCTTCCTTGAACCCAACACAGGTTTAAGTAGTAAAGGTACAATTTTTTTTAAAGTACTCTTTTGTTCCATTTGCAATGCAATAATGAAGCTTTTGTCCAGCCTTGTATTTTGTCAGCCAAGGATGACAGAGAATTCCATGTAGGCAATTATTAATATTGTTGGTTTTATTGATACTGTTAACTGTTATTGTTATCTTTATTTATATACTGCCTTTTCCGAGATTGTGAAAAAGTAACTTACAAATTTAAATGGTTACAATAGAATTAAAAAAATAAAGCCTAGGGAAAGGTCTGACAAGGTCTTATGTACCTACCATACTTTTGAAGGTTGTGAGACTGAAAGAACAATCTCTCCTGAGGATCTCAGAGGGTGCATCTACACTGTATAAATAATGTAGTTTGACACCACTTTACGGTAACTGCCATAGCTCCATCCTTCAGAATCCTGGGATTTGTTTGTGAGGGATCAGCACTCTTTGGCAGAGAAAGCTAAAGACCATATAAAACTACAAACCCCAAGATTCCAGAAGATGACACTATAGTAATTATAGTGGTATCAAACTCCATTATTTCTATAGTGTAGCTACACCTAGAGCGAGGGCAGGTTTATATAGGAAGATATTTATATAGGAAGATATTTTGGACTGGGGCTCCTGAGAGTTAAAGTAACTCTTTTCCTATCTTCTCATAATCCTTGCAGAACACAGCTATCTTGAGTCTAACTATTTGATAGCAAAGAGAAGCGCAGGAGTTGCTTCCAAAGTGACCAAAAAATGTAGCTGATACTGGGGCAGATGCTGGAGCGATCTCTTGGCTCACAAAACAGTTGCAAGGAATCATTAAGGGAAAACTGTTTTCTCCTATTGAATGGTTGACATTGAAGACATTAAAAGATGTTTCAGTTACTAAATCGGGAGATCAAAAAGCCTGTTGAGGAGGTTTCTGGAGCAATTTAATGAGGCAGTTGAATTTTTCTGCATTGGAAATGCAATGTGGAAAAGAGAAGCGACATTCTCTATTTGCATTGAAGTGAGGAGAATTGCAACACCTCTATTGTTTCAGTGTTTTACTTCTTGCTAGTAAGAATATATGGTGGAAATACATGCTGAAACATACTAATGGGATACAGCCAAGTGGACAGGTGAGTGCCCATCCAAATTTCCCTTCTCTAATCACACACTTGTTTTTAACTCCCCTTTTCTCACTTGGCCCTTGTCTCCAACAGTCATCTACTTATAGTTCACCACTTGTGTGTTATTTGTAATAACATTATTAACAACCCTCCACCTCTTCCAGCTTTGCTTCTTTTATACTCACTTTCCTAGGTTGTGTCCACTTCCTCTCTACACTGCAGTGTTTCCCAACTATGGTTGATCAGAATGTGCAACTTACATTTGGGAGTCCATGCACAATGAATAGATTTTTTGAGTTATGTTAGCATGTCACACACATCCACTTTCATTGTATGCTTCCAAAGTCTCACACTGTGTCACATAGTTGTGTATCCACGTAGCAGCAGTATTGTTTTTTTCCCCTTCAGCTTTGTATAATGACAATCCATCACAAAATGTTCCTTATACAGTTACCATAGAAAAGAAAAGTAGTTGCTGCTTTTCTACTGTGTAGCTTTCTGCCTCACCAAGCTCTCTACAGACGCCTTGCTCTCTGCACACTGTTGGTTGCTATGCGTTTTGATTCAGTAACAGTGGGGTCCTTCTTACTCTGGAATATCTTTGGTTAGAAAAGTTGGACTGGTACAGTGACTAGTGATGTCACAGAGGCTGCATCCACATTGCAGAAATAATCTAGTTTGGCACCACTTTGACTGCCATGGCTCAATGCTATTGGAATTTGGTGCCACAACAAACCACAAATCCCAGAGTTCCATCGAATGGAGCCCTGGCAGATAAAAGCGGCGTCAAACTGGATTATTTCTGCAGTGCAGATGCAGCCAAAGACATTGAAGACTTTTTTTTCTTCTCAGATTGTTTGAATGCAGTTTCTGCTTTGTGGATTCTCTTCCAGATAATAATTCACCTCTCTGTTTTCCGTTGCCTCTTTGGTCCACAGCAGCCATTCATGGTGAAAAGAACAAATGAAACACTCTCTGGTTTAGGACCTCGAATAGTTAATAGTCGGTTTCTTAAAATCAGCGTGTCTACTCGGTTGTACTCTGCCACTACCCCTTTTGTTTCTGGTGCTATGGCTAAATTCTTGTTGCCTGAGGGCATGCTATTAAAATAATAATAATTATATCCGGCAGCATGAAACGTTTCTCTCGCTTGCGGCTGCAAAGAAGAAGAAGAAGAAAAAAGAGATCACAGTAGCAATTTATCATCCTAGATATCGCCAAATGTTGTTCCTTCCACCACTGCTGGGATTTATTTTTAACTGCTTGACTCAGTGTTTGTCAGATGATTCTGACCATCAAACTGCATATTGAATTTAAAGTATAGAGAAAAACTCGGGTAGCTGGAAGAAGGAGGGACAAAGAGTGGCTTTTTGGGAAGGAGGTGGGATTTGGATGCTCTCCACATAGGCTCAGCCTTCCTATCTCAGAGAGAGTTAAGTGCTTCTAGCTGTGCCAGTGGATTTTCAGGTCAGGCTGGGAAAGGAAGGGTAATGGCTGCTTTCGGATGCTTTAAAGACGTAATTGCTCAATTATTGCATTGAGCGAAAGGAGCAGCACACCGCTGGTTTGTAAAGTGGCCTTTTCCCTCTTCTGGATGTTGCCTCTCTAACCAAGTGCCATCATGATTGATAGCTCCAAGAAGCAGAGGCAGGGATTCCCAAAGATTTTACCTGTTGGATATATTGAGCCGTTGAAAGAAAAGGAATGCCTTGACACGAACAACCAGAAAAGTCTTAAGGAAGGTCAGTTTTCGTGTTTTGGGACAGAAACGGGAAGGCGATGCACAGCTTTGGGTTTGGTTTAAATGCTGGGTGGTTCAAAAAGAATGACGCAAATGAGAACAGCTTTATTTTTGCACCGTTCTTTTCGAATCTCCCAGTATAATGGGTTAGGATTATAGCGCTTTGGATAAATATTATAGATAGTCAAGGAACAAATATGTGCCTAACAATGGTTTTTACATCGGAAATGGGCTACATTGCAGTGTTCCAGCCCTGGTTCTTGAAAAACTAATAAATCTTTTTGTGATCTCTTGGTGGCTAATGCTGTTTTCATATGGACTTCAGAGGACATGCTGCGAAGTGTGCCCTTTAAGGGTTTCACCAGCTGAGGTCAAAGAGAATAGAATTAAAAGCATCATTATATGATTTTCATTCACGGACATTGCAGACTTCCTCCAGCTCTTGCTTCTTGATATAATTCTGCTTTACCATTAAAAAAAATTCAGCAGCAATCTATTTTAAGCTTGGGTTCAATTATTGATAGGGCAATAAAGGAAAATATACTTAAGCTCTCAAGAAATCTTAATTCAGAAGACTTTCAAGCACCTGTGATGGCATCTGTACTAGCAACTGCAACTAGTATAGGTCATAACTAAGGTATTGCTCTCTTAGCTTTAAGAAAAAATATATTTATTTTCTGAAATAATGTGTGTGGGTTTTTTTAATGAGGTAAAAGATATTGTAGGCAGTTGTGGTTTTATTGTATTAAGTGTCCAGTTGGTGTTTTCCCCTTCCATACTGTATGACAAAAAGTATTAGCATACAATTTTTTCCCTCTTCCCTTTCCTACCCAAGAGTACTATTTTTTCCTTTATATCCTTTCCAGATTTCTTATACCTAAGTGTATTGAGCATCTGGTGGTGAGCCAGAAAACACTGTCACTTCCTTTGATTCAGTACTGACATTTCCTTTTAATAAGAATCTGTTTTTTCCTTCTGGACTGAAGTAATATAAATGCAAGGAACAAAAGTGTTTGGGGAGATTTAAGAAAATATTGTTCCACTACAGTCTGCACTAGACACTTTCTGAGAGTAAAATGTTGTACAGTATTTCTGTTCATTACAATACTGAATGTTGATTCTGATGTTTAAAATTTTAGTGTTTTTTTTTAAAAAAGACTGACCATATTTTCTGGAATGAAGAAAGCAGAATAGAAGCTAGATAGCTATAGCTGTAGCCCAGAGTAAAATGGGTAGTTCTGCCTCTTTTGCCACAAAACATAATCACTATAAGGAATAATGGTAAGAAATGGAAGGAATACAGTCTGCAAGTTGAGGTTAATTAGGTTTAAACCAGGTCACTTTCCTTTGTATGGGAGCAGCCAAAACCAGTCCCCATGAATGCATTTACTGAGGACAAATTTTGTACAAACGGGTTATACACAAATATAGCCCTAGCTGTTCCTGTGGTTGTTATTTCTGTGGGTGGAAAATGCAACGTGATTGCAAGAAATGCCTATACATAGTGTCCATGAACACGTGAGCAGAATTGTAAGGCCATGGCTCCTCACGTGAGAAAATGAATGTTAATCAGATATCAATTTATGATAATGATCAAAAATGATCTTCTCTAGCTTAGCTCCATCTGATGAGATGGGAACAGCCATCCATCTCCGTTGGCCTGCCCTTGCATTGCATTCTCAGTCTTCCTTTGACGGCATGTACATTTTGTCTTCACATCATTCCTTTAAGGTGGGTTAAGGTGATATACAGGAGAGGCAGTGTGTCATAGTGGTTTGAGCGTTGGACTGTGGCTCTGGAGGCCAGGGCTCAGCTCTGCCATGTAACCCATTGGGTGACCTTGGGCAAGTCACAGGCTCTCAGCCTCAAGGGAAGGCAGTGGCAAACCTCCTGAACAGATCTTGCTAAGAAAGCCTCTTAGGGTGGCCAGAAGTCGGAAACAACTTGAAGGCACACAACAACAACAATAACGTTGAGATATAGCGATTGACCTAAAGTCATCCCATTAGATTGAGCAAATATTTGCTGAGGTGGAACATGGTGTTCCAATCTGCACATACTTCATTAGTGCTGTAGCATCTGTTGTGACTTTTCTCTTTGTGACACAATTCAAAATGCCTGTTGGACGTATAAAGCTATATGTTTTGGGAACTTCATGTGCTTGGTTTGGGCCTAAGACACCATCTGTTTCTCTGTATACAATTTCTCTCCTATCTCTTTTGATTATTCAATCTTTATATGGGCTGCAAGCACTCAAACTAGGCTGATCTCTGTGGCTATCTCATATTTAAGGGACTTCCTTCTCCCCAAAACTAGTTTAAACATACTGAGAAGCATTGTAATGACTTATGTTAACGGTCACTTTTGGAACCCAAGTTTTTATTATAAAGTGTTGGCTATCTTGCATATGGTGCTTTGGTCTGTTATTAGCCTTGAGCCTAAAAAATTAAGTGGGTTAGAAATATGAATGAATTGAATTGAATTATTTCTTGAGAGCCACAAGAAAACATCTTGAAGGGGAACAGTGGACTCCCTACAAACATATGGCAGATTCAAGGAAGGAACAACAACCTGAAAATGGAATACAACATTAGACCATATGTAGCAGGTTTTTGCATATCTGTTTTGTATAACAAAGATTAATTTCAAATACCCTTTTAATAATGGGGTTTTAATAATGTCCCCATCCTCTTTGGCTTTTGATTCTGGAGTGTATTGGATTCCTTGGGGCCTTTCTAAAATCCTCAGTATGGTATTTTCCCTCTAGCCTTCATGGCAGTAGACAATAATGACAATAATAAGGTTCTGAAGAAGAAAGTTAAGCTATTATTTTCAGATATCACTAGTTGAAGCCCATTTGAAGGTTTGTGATAAATTGATGCAAGAGCCTTAATATTTGAATTAAAAATTTTAGGTTTACCGTTATCAGAACTAGTCTCTCACATCACCCATATGTGTCTCTGTATCTGTTCCAGCCATGTAAAAGATAGTGGAACATCTCTAGCACTCCATTTTATAATCCGATTGCATGTAATTGTCAGCATTGGGATAAAGTTATCTGCTGCTGACTTAGTCCTTTTATCTTTTCCTCCACTCTCTGCCTCTTTCATCTTGCAAACTGAAGTGTGTGACCTGACATCTATTCATGCTAAAGCACATACATATATTATACTTCCACACTAAGCACAGTGATTTCCCTCACCCCCCCCAAACTCTACTGTCAGAATCATGTAGAGATTATTTTAAGGAAATTATTCCTGTGAGGGTTTCTGCTTGTGTTTTTTTTAAACAGTGATGTTAGAATGCTTCAGTGCATAATACAAGTTGTGGTTTTGTTCTGTATTTTTACTGAATATGAGATGGCAATTGTTTAGAAATTATTTATCTACTACTACTTGCAATTTAGCTAACAGCAACAATGATAATATATCCAACAGATTTTGGTAAAGGTAAGTAATCAGTAATTCAGCGATACGGTATCTGAGTCACAAATTACCTTATCTCCTCACTTCTGTGTTTTTGTCAGTGGAACCCTTGGCAAACAAGCTAAGAGGTTGTCTGCACTGGCAAAAAGAAGTGGCTTCAACCTGACATAGAATCATAGAGTTGGAAGAGACCTCAGGGGCCATCGCGTCCAACCCCATTCTACCATGTAGGAAGTCACAATCAAAGCACCCCCAACAGATGGCCATCCAGCTTCTGTTTAAAGACCACCAAAGAATGAGACTCCACCATTCTCTGAGGAAGTATTCTCCACTGTTGAATAGCTCTTACTGTCAGGTAGTTCCTCCTAATGTTTAGATTGAATCTCTTTTCCTATAGCTTGCACCCATTGTTCCGGCTCCTGTTCTTTGGAGCAGCAAAAACAAGCTTGCTCTATCCTCAATGTGACATCCCTGCAAATATTTAAACAGGGCTATCATATCCCCTCTTAACCATCTCTCCTCAAGGCTAAACATCCCCCAGCTCTCTAAGTCCCTCCTCATAGGGCATGGTTTTCAAACTCTTCACCATTTTAGTCACCCTCCTTTGGACACACTCCAGCTTGTCAACATCCTTTTTGAATTGTCATGCCCAGAACTGGCTACAGTATTCCAGGTGATGCCTGAACCAAACAGAATACAGTTGATCTAGACACTATACTGTACTTCTATTGATGCAGCGTAGAATCACATTGGTCTTTTTAGCTGCCCATCACACTGTTCACTCATGTTCAGCTTGTGGCCTACTAGGACTCCTAGATCCCTTTCACATAGAATGATAGAATCATGCAGTCTTGTTAAGCCGGGTATCCCCCATCCTATATATGTGCCTTACGTTGCTCTGTGTTGAAATGCATTTTGTTAGCTTTGGCCCAGCTTTCTAATCTATTAAGGTCATTTAAAATTTTGATCCTCTCCTCTGGGGTGCTAGTTACTCCTAATTTGATTTCATTTGCAAATTTGATAAGCATGTCCTATATTCTTTCATCCAAGTTCTTGATAAAGATGTTGAATAGCAGAATCCTAAGGCACCCCACTAGTCACTTCTTTCCAAGATGAAGAGGAGCCATTGTTGAGCACCCTTTGGGTTCGTCTGGTCAACCAGTTACAAATCCATTTAACAGTTGCATTGTCTAGCCCACATTTTACTAGCTTCTTTGTAAGAATGCCGTGGGGAATCTTATAAAAAGCCCTAATGAAATCAAGATATGCTATATCCACAGCATTCCCTTCATCTACCAAGCTGGTAATTTTATTTAAAAAGAGAGATCAGATTAGTCTGGCTTGACTTGTTTCTCTGAAATCCATGTTGACTTTTGGTGATTGTGGCATTGCCTTCTAAATGTTCACAGACTCTCTGTTTAATGGTCTGCTCTTGAATCTTTACTGGTATTGATGTCAATCCAGTTCAGTTCATCTTTATTACGCTCATAGACCAGCACAGGTATTAATGTTAGACTAACTGGACGATAATTGTTGAGGACCTCTCCCCCTCCTTTTTTTTGAAGATTGGGACAACATTTGCCCTCCTCCAGTCTGTGTTGCAGATGGATAGAGAATTTATATTTAATTATCCGTTTCATACATGTGAAAAGAAGCCATTGCATCGTCAAAGAACCAAGCAGCTCTGTTGCCTCAAGGAAAAAGCGAATGTGTGTTCTACGTTCTGTTTTCCTCCTTTTGTGTTTCATCTTTCTTTATACTGCTTTTTAGCTATGTGCATAGCCTAGTGAATCCCACATTATAAATCACAATGTTTATAATACTCATATACTCCAAGCTTTGGCTGGATGTTTTAGATGACATGTTTCATAACACCTACTTCAGAAACTGAACAGAGCGTGCTATAAAACTCATTGGAGTTCAGATTAAATAGTATGGAATATTAGCATAGAAGAGTTCTTATATAAGGTGGCTGTGAAGGTACTGTTCCATCAGAGCAGTCAATTCTGTTCTTTTAAGAAACTGCTACTTTTGGTATGAAGTTCTAAATCAATTGCTATCAATACCTGGTCCATGTATCCTTGTTATGTGAAATAAAATTGCTGTTAGTACCAGCATTTATATAAACACCCTCAGGTATCGAATCTAAACCTGTAGATTGCAACTTCTTAAATAATTTGCAGGATTTACAGACTGAGTTGTGGGTTGCAAAACCCCCACTTCAGCTTTGAACTCACTGCAAGCCACTATGTCTCAGCCATCTGTAATATGTTGGGATAATAATATTGGTCTGCCTTAAGTGGTAAGTAGGAGTGAGTAGCCTTTAGCTTTTTGAACAACTCCCAGAAGTTCCAACTTCTTTGTTCATTGGTAAAGGATTATGGATGTTGAAATACAAACTGTTTTGTGGGTAAATTTTCACCACCGTGGTTTGCGAGTTATCAAAACATATGATGCATCTTAAATGCTTAGGAATAGATATAAGATATAGAAATACAGGTTGAGTATCCCTCATCCAAAATGCTTGGGCCCAGACATGCTCTGTATTTGGACTTTTTTCAGATTTTGGAATACCTGTATTTGCATATACATAATGACACATAATGAAGCTGGACAGAGATTGATGATCTGTGAAATGGCAGGAGGCATGGATTCCTGCTATTTCACAGATCCTTGTGTCGCTCTCCAGCTGTGTTTCTCTGCATGCCAAATACACTAGAGGTACAAACTATGCTATTTGTGTTGTAACTCTAACAGTTAAGAATTTTAGAGTACTTCAGATTTCGGATAGGGATGCTCAATCTGTATCAAGTCTATCGTAGGTCTAACACTTACAAATAATTATGGATTGACTTTATGTGCTTTAATAATACTTTTTAGTCTCATCTGCTGTGTCTTTCAGATCTTATTAAAATTTGCTTTAAAATGCATTTATTCTCGGTGTGTTACACACACACACACACACACATACACACTCTTTAAATTTTAAAGCATTCAAAATGCCCAAGTAATTGTTCTCTGTAGTAGCATACATTCCAACACAGTGTTTTAGATATAGTAGAATCTTAGAGTTGGAAGGGACCCCAAGGATTGTTATTGTTATGCGCCTTCAAGTTTCTGACATATGGCGACCCTATCAGGGGGTTTTCTTGGCACGTTTCTTCGGAGAGGGTTTGCCATTGCTATCCTCTGAAGCTGAAAGAGTGATAGAGTTGCCATATTCCATTTCCTCAAATCTGGAAATGTAATTTGCTTATTATGCAAATTATGCTAGTTATGCAAATCTCTCTGGTTTGCATTTTAGTTAGTGGAGACTCAGCACATTAATTGTTGCGTTTTTTCTTCCTTTAAAAAGTGTAACTGATCTGAGAAACCACAACAGTGCTATGCAAAGGGATCCTGTAGCATCTTTGAACAGTAAGAGAGAAGTTGGTAGCATGAGCTTTCGTAGACTTGAACCTACTTTCTCAGATGCATGGTGCTAGGCTTAGAACAGTACGACATTTACCATGTTACCATTGCTGCTTTACAAATTGCCTTACAGGCCTCTTTCTTCTTTCACCGTACTCCCCATTCGCTCCTACTCTGTTCCTTACGTCGCCTTGCACCCTCGAAATGTGCACTTCTCTTGCTGCTTTCGCTTCCCTGCTCATCCACACACTCCCTTCCCTGCTCCTTATCCCTCCTTGACTTTACCTCACATCCTCCCAATGCACCTCTCCCTTGCTTCTTCTACCCCACCACTCTTGGTCTCCCTTCCTTTCTCCTTTGCTTTTTGTGCTTTGCCATGTGCACCACATGCTCATCTTCCCATCCCTCCGGTCCAGTATTTCTCACTGAGTATTTCCCTAAACTATTGGAATTATTGAAATCCTCTTTCTTAAAGTACAGAGTGCATGCCTCACTATGTTTTCTTCTGTATAACATATTGCAGGACAACATGGTTACTCCTACCTAGGTAAAGTAAAGATAGTCCCTTGACATGAATGTCTAGTCATAACCGACTGTAGGGAGCAGTGCTCATCTCTGTTACTAAGCTGAAGAACCAGTGTTGTCCAAGGATTGTTCTGATGGTCATGTGGCCAGCATGACTGCATCGAATATGCTGTTACTTTCCCACTGAGGTGGTACCTATTAATCTACTTGCATTTGCATGCTTTCGAACTGCTAGATTGGCAGAAGCTGGAGCTAGTGACAGCTCATCCCATCATTCGACACTCGGGCCTCGAATTGCCAATTTTTCGATCTTCCGATTGTCAGGAAGGCACCGCATCCCTTTAACTCCTACCTAAGGTTCCCGTTATTTCCACTTTGTTGACCATTCCCTCCAACCCTGGTTCATTAGGATCAAATCCAAAATGGCCATTTCCCTTGTTTCCTCCCACCTTCTCTATGATGAAAATTATCAGCAAGGCAAGTAAGTGTTGAACCTTATACTCATGGCAGAATTGGACTGTCAGTAAATAAATAATTTTGGCTTCCAATAAATATCAGGCTGCTTGAAGTCTCCCATTACTGTTGTATCAATCCTTTTTGAACGTTTGGTCATGTTAGGAAGGCATCGTCCTTGGAAGTCTATAACAGGCCCCTGCAATGTCTCTGTTGTTTCCCAAATTTTAATTTTTACTAAAGCGCTCTCAACCTGTTTGTCATGCTTTAAAGTCATAGATCTTCTCACATGTGTACACACTCTTGAGATATTTATTAAGTATCCTGCCTTTCCTCCCAGCAAGGCAAAAATAATGCTATTCTGGTCTATTTCTTTAGAACTGGTTAACCTTCTTTTACAACGATTCCAGTCATGAGACTCATTCCACCGAGCTTCAGTAGCCATTAGAAACCACGTATCATTCATCCATGGATAACCAATCCATGGATCTAAAACCATGGATCATTATCTCCAAGTGCTTTCTAACTGTTTTGTTTATTTCAGTTTTGGTGGGTTGTTGTAGTATTGTCCCCGTATCATTGAGACTCCTAGCAGATATTGCTGTGAGATACAATCCATCTTTTCCAGAAGCCCTTCTTCTTGAAAACACAGACCGTGGTCCAAGAACCCAAATCCTGTTAGACCATCTCCAGAATTTTAGTATTCTGCAGCATACTGCTGGTCCACATCCTTCAACTGGTATCATCTTCCTCCCCAGTGTCTCATAGTCTCTTATGTTGTCTCATATGTTGAAGGCTATAGCTTCCAGTATCTTTTTTCCCCTACAATGACCAGAAGGAAGGGGTAATGATCAATGGGTTTGATTTTTCCTTTTCCGCCTCTCTGTTATGTCTTGGATCTTTGCCCCAGGAGATAGTAAATCTCTTGAGACATCTTGTCAAACTTCCACACCTGAGAACAAATCCTAATGACAAGCAGACTCACTGAACACTTTCTGAGATTTTGAAACTGGAAATTATAATTTTTAAAATGTCTTACTTATATAATAAACATGTAATGCACAGTAGGATTTCTAATTAAATATAAAAAGCATTGTGCTGCCATTCTGCTGAGGTATGTTTATGCTTTCCTGTGCTGATATTGTATTATAGAAAGAGCACGAGTTTTATTCATTACATTAAGCAGATGGACTTCACAGTAGCCTACTAGATCCAGATGTTTGTCAGCACAACACCAAATTGTTTAAGGCTGAAATTATATTTGAAAGTTTCTTCTACAAGAAGAGTTACTGCTTTGTTACTAAACTAGCATTAAACTTTGATATAAATGTGTTTTCATTGGAAGTTTCATCTTTTCTCTCTTCATAGAAGTAGAGGTATTTCAAGGCACTGGGTCAAGCATTTGTTGTTTAGAATGGTAGTTATATAAACAAATATTAATAAAGGTTGAAAGGGCTAAAATAATATCATGTCCTGTTAACTACAAGATAGTACTTAGAGTCTGTAACCTTTGAGTATATGTATTATCATGGAGTCTTTCTTCTGTGATCCATTTTTCTCTCTCTTTCTCTTTATGACTTAATGTTTCCTTCCGCTGAACACTCTGATTTAGCATGTTCTCAGATGGTATGTGAAATATTCTTTACAAATTTTGATCCAGACCTAACAGATTCCTGACGTAATTGAAAAGAAAAGGGAAAGGTTTACATTTTCATTACTATCACTCCGTGGAGTAATAAATGGTGAAATTGAAATTTGAGGTGAGGCTATTGGTAATAAGAAAAAATAGGTTCAATAAGAATTTTGCGTGCTTAATTTAGATCTGCAGAAACATCATATGAAAATGATGACATGCTTACATTTGTTAAAGGGGATGACACACTTCTACTCCCAAATCCCAATGCTTGTTTGTGATTTTACTAAAATTATAAATAATTCAAAAATTGTAAATACTGTAAACAGTATAAAACTAAAGTGCTACCCAGTATTAAAAGTGTTTGAAGGTGGATGCTAACTAAAAATATATGACTGGTTTCAGTAACCTTCAAGTAATTCATTTTTAAAGATCCCTCTTTGTTACTGCTGCTTTAAACACAGGATTGTAAAGAGGTATCTTTCTTCAAGTTAAATATGCATATAACATTAATAATAATATTTATTTATTTATACCCTGCTCTAATTAAATATTTTGTATGGTGCTTAAACCAAGTTTCTTCAATGAGAATTATTGACACCAAATATTCAATATTTTTTTGCCTGTAAGATGATGGTCCTATTTGTCAAATAATGATTCCGCCTCTTTTTTGTTGTTGGCAGTACTACAACTGAGGCTACAGCAAAGACGGACAAGGGAACAACTGGTAGACCAAGGAATCATGCCGCGTAAGACTACTTTTTTTCTGCAAGTTTTATAGAAAATTTGAATTGAATACAGTGCAGACTTCGTATTAAATGTGAAATAGCTAGTAATATTTAGTAGAATCATAGAATCATAGAGTTGGAAGAGACCACAAGGGCCATCCAGTCCAACCCCCTGCCATGCAGGAACTCCCAGTCAAAGCATCCCCGACAGATGGCCATCCAGCCCCTGCTTAAAGACCTCCAAGGAAGGCGACTCCACCACCCTCCGAGGGAGTGTCTTCCACTGTCGAACAGCCCTTACTGTCAGGAAGTTCCTCCTAATGTTGAGGTGGAATCTCTTTTCCTGCAGCTTGCATCCATTGTTCCGCGTCCTAGTCTCTGCAGCAGCAGAAAACAAGCTTGCTCCCTCCTCAATACACAACGTATACCCATTAAAAATAGTAAAAGGATATTCAGCTGTGTACACATGCAGGCACACAGTTTCTACATGTGAAAAGAACCTTGGGAGTATTGTTGATCATATGTTGTGATGCTGCATCTATAGCAATAGCAAGTACATTTCTATACCACTTATCGGTGAACTAGCACTCCCTAAGTAGTTTACAATGTGTAAGCCAATTGTGCCCAACAAGCTGGGTACTCATTTTACTGACTCACAAAAGGATGGCAGGCTGAGTGGAGCCTGAAGTCCTCTCTAGAATCAAACTTACAACGTTCTGGCTGTCGTACCACCATTTAACCACTGTGCCACCAGGGCTCCTTCAGCAGAAGGCAAATTCTGTCTTAGCCTGCATTAACAAGGGCATAGTTTCCAAATTGAGGGAAATAATAGTCCCCATGTTTTCTGTACTGTTCAGGCCTCATCTGGAGTACAGTGAATACTGCACAGATGTATCAGCACATCCACATGTATTGAATAACATGGTGCGTTGTGATCAAGGGATTATCAAATCTGTGGGTTGCCAGCCCACCAATCTGAATGGTCCACTGTACTGTGTCTAGTTCTGGGAGCCTCATTTTAAGAAGGAGATAGGGAAACTGGAGTGAGTTCAGAGAAGGACAACAAGGAATATAAGGGGGAATGAAGAACAAAACATATGAGGAGAGACTGAGGTTGAAGAAGCTGGGCTCATTCAACTTGGTGAAGAGAAGACTGAAGGGTGCTTGCACTCTTTAAATACCTCAAAGGCTCCCACAAAAAGGCGATGGGCTTCTGCCCAGAGGGTAGAAGTAATGGTTTTAAGGACAGGAGGGTAGATTTTGATTGAACATTAGAACAAACTTCTTGACAGTGAGAGCAGTATGGCAGTGGAACCAATTTCAGAGAAAGGTGGTAGAGTCTCCTTCTCTGGATGTCTTCAGAAAGAGGCTGGACAGCTACCTGTTGGAGATGCTTCAGCTGGAGATCCTACACTGAGCAAGGAGTTGGACTCAGTGGTCCAAAGGACCTCTTCCAACTCTGTGATTTTAGGATTCTGTCTCTATTTTTTCAGTTCAGGGAATTTAAAGTTAAGGAATAAGACAAAAACTGGAAACAAACGCTATCTTGCTGTTATGTCTGGGATTTACTTTATTGAAATGATTGAATTTGATAATTAAATGAGTAAAAATTTGATAATTAAATGAGCATTTTCTGCTACAATGTACAGTTGTCCCTCCAGATTCGCTGACTTTCTGATCGCTGTTTTAAATTTTCGTGGACAGGAAGCCAGGAGGGATAAAGTGATGTGCGCACCTGTGGCGCACGCAAAGGGCCTCACATAGGAGTGTGCAGCCATTAAAAACAATGGGGCTCCAATATTTGTAGTTTTTCCAATTTGCGCAGGGGTGGGGTTAAGAATTGATCCCCCACAAATTGGAAGGGATGACTGTAATTGTAATTATTTAGATATTAAAAGCAGGATCCTTTTATACCAGTGAAGAGATGTTCCTTCATAAACAAATTACTGTTTAAAAAGTTTGGTCATAACTGCATTGTTTCCTAAAATAACTTTCAGTTGGCTAAGATTCAAAGGTGTTCTTCTTCATGGGAACACTGTATGCTTTTTTGTCCTGGACAAACATGATGGAGTTATACAGGAGGAAACTACTGCTGCATTATGAATATATCAGTTTGTATGCAATGCCAAGTTGTGGTTTGATGTTAGATGAACAAGCACTGTGTTAGATTCTAGGTTGCAGGGGTCATGCAAACCATAATTACTAGTTCAGATTTTATGACAAACTAGTTGACAAAAATAAAAAAATAATAATGATTAAGTAGAGAATGTAAGGGGAAGAGACAGAGTGCTTTAATATTAGTCTTCTATATGTAATGTAGAATGTCTGAACCAACTTATTTTACAGTAGGCCCTCCACATTCACTGGAGTTAGGGGCACAGGACCCCTATGGAAGTGGAAAAACTGCAAATAAAAAGCCCCCCCCCCCTTTAACCTGAGAAAACATCTGTCTAGGAATCTTTTGGTTCTCCAACTCTACAATCAACATCAGATGCTGACCAAAGAACCATACTGGAGGACATATAGATTCCCAGAGAGCACAAATCAATTAAATCCGTGATTAATCAAACCCGCAAAAGTCAAAGTTGCAAATCTGGAGGGCTTGACTGTATGACCAAATACACATCTCGTCCCCTGGGTTTCTCACTTCTACTACTAGACAGTTTGTCATTTTGCAGCTTATTTCTTATCATGGTCCTTCAGAGGCCATATTTATGATATTAATTGAACTATCTGGAATCCAGTTAATTGGTTGGCTTGCTTTTATTACTGCTAATGAGAGTCCATATTTGGGACAGATGAGGAGAGAATCGAAAAGAAGGTCTATATTGCTAATACAATGTATTTGAGATGAGTTAGTAGAGACAAACATGAAACAGTATGAAATACCCATCTTTACTAATATGTTTTTAACTGTCTTTACTAACATATTCTTATAGATTCATGTCACTTTTTTTACTTCCCCCATTGTAGCTTTGAAGAGCCCCGCTGCATTCCATGAGCAGATAAAGAGCTTAGAAAGAGCCAGGGTAAGAAATAAAATTTAAACATGCTTCTTCACTCTTCACATGTGACTGTTTTTGGAAAGGGTGACATATACCTGACTTATGACAGAAGAAACAAATGAAATACATTTTAATATCTGTGACTAAATTTGAGGAGGGGTATCCTTTATTCAAAGTAAGTAAAGCAAGCTATTCAAGCACAAATGACAGATGGTTATCAAACCCTGTTGTCACTTAAACAGTTATTCTCATTTTCTCAAACCACTCTATTGGATATAAGTTTGCAGTAAATAATGCAAGATGAGATCCATTTCAGAACTGGCCATTCAGAAGTGCCACACTCACTCCTGATATTAAAATCCAATAAGTGCTTCTCTTTGTGATTTGAGTGATCTTCTTAGTTCTCAGTATATTATCAGTTTCAGTGTTTGCAAGAGTGGAGACCACTATAATTATTGTGTTATTGTGTGCCTACAGGCAAGGGTAAACAATGAGAACAATAGCAACACCTAATCTTTATACTGATAGTTCTGACCTATGGGGTGGAGATTAAGATTCAAATGCCAATTAAATGGCCACTTACATCTTTAAACTTTATTTAGGATCCATAAAGGATGACAACTTATTTCTACTTCCTTTCTGAATCTGCCTGTGTTGGAGAAGTGATAATGTCACTGTGATTTCAGTTTTTTAAAATATTCCACAAGGTGTTTGAGCAGTCTTGAGCATACCTGGCACTTCTGCATCCTGCTTACAATGTGTTTAAGTCTAACATGATCTAGGATGAGTATCCCGTATCCAAAATGCTTGGGAGCAAAAATGGTTTGGATTTTGAATTTTTCCCCATTCTAAACCTAAATGTTATGTTTCGTATACACTTTATACACGTGGCCTGAAGGAAATGTCATACATGAGATCTTTAATAATTTTGTGCAGGAAACAAAATTTGTGTACATTGAACCATGAAAAAAGCTAAAATGTCACTATCTCAGCTACCTATGTGGACATTTTTGGAGTACCCTGAGACCTTGTTATCCTTGTATACCAAAATTCATGGGACCTCAAGTCCCCTTGTCCCCAATGGTGGTGCAGCCATGCCACCATTAGCAACAGCCTCTGTTGTCCTCAGTGACGTTGTCCTCAATGGTACCTGTGGCCATGCCACCAATAGGGACAATGGAGTCTCTCCTTAATAGTGGCACAGCAATGTGCACATGCCGCCATTGGGGATAACTAGGGACTTGCCATCCATAGATGCTTATCCATGAATAAGGAGGCCCCACTGTATTTCAGACTTTGGAATTCTGGGTAAGGGATACTCAACCTATATGAACTGCTATCATAAAATAGTATTGTTTAATGATGTTTGGGGAGAAAAAAATTACTTGCATTTCTTGTAGTAAGCATGTTGTTTATACGGTTTAGTGTGATCAGTATAGAAAAAGGAACAAGTGTACTACTGGGAAATGACATCACCATTAATTTCTTCAAAAACTCAAAACTTATTCAGAAGCATCCTTCTGCCGACTGTCAGTTCTTCAGTGTCTTCAAGTTGTTTCCGACTTAAAGCGACCTCAAGGTGACCACTGCACCATTCTGGCTTCTGTCAGTGGTACTTGCCGATCTGAAGTATTAAATTATTTGAAAGCATAAATTCTTGAACATTTAGAATTGTGCTTCCACGTTTTATATATTATGTACTCTGGTCACTGTTTGAAGGAATCCATTTGAAATATGTCCTTTTTGAAGTTTAAATTTTATTGGGATGAATTGAAAGCTTGCATTTTATACTTTGTTTTGGAACCTTTATTCACTAAATAATTTAATAATATATTTAAAACATATTGCAGCACACAGAAACATCTTGCAAAACACTCTTTTCTTTTGAGCAAAGAGTGCTTCTGTGACAGCTATTCAGGAGGCATTATCATGAAAAAAATAATGATTCCCAAATGCATTTTGCAGACTGAAATATTTTGGGTGAATTACCAGTAGCTGTAGTGTGTATAAATGTACCTGATTTTCCCCCCAGACTGAAAATTTTCTGAAGCACAAGATACGGAGTAGACCTGATCGATCAGAGTTGGTCAGAATGCACATTCTTGAAGGTGAGAATGCTGATGTCCTGTTTTCTGCTTTAAATTTTTAGACTGCAAACAGAGGAGCCAAACCCTTTAAACCAGGACAACGATCCTCCTTTGGAGTAAAACTACAATGAATATATGTTGCTAAAATTTGTCTTACCCTAAATACATGGAGGTGTTCCTCCCCTTCAATGGGAAAATTATTATTGACTGCCCATGACCATAAAAAGTACACAAATATCCTGATTCCTTGTCTCAAATTCATAAGAGTCTTCAGCCTATGCAGAGACACAGTCAGAATATTTTAGAACTGAGTTGAGTTTGGGTGGCTCTACCTTCACTCGCAGTACATAGGTTAGGTGTGCATCACTGGCTTTCATTCAGTACCTATTAAGGTAGTCCGCTGCATGAACAACACTGAGAGGAATGATCTCTCTCTCTCGTTCTTAGGGATTTAAGTGCTGAATATTGTTTCTTAAAGTTTTCTTTCATCATGTTATTTTGACTTGTCTTTATCTCCAGCAACATTGGACTCTTCATCTTTGCCTGTTTTGTGCTGGATCCTGTTTTCCCAGTTTTCATTTGGTTTCATCCCTTGTGACAATTTCAGCTTAAAGGACATATGCCTTCTAAGATCATGTTCAAGGCCTACCTCCTGTAGGAAGAAAATACCACTTTGAGAAAAAAATTCAAAAGTGTCTTTTTTTACAGTAGTATAATTTTTATTTGACCATAAATGCAACAAACCTACACATATTTTATTTATATATCTAAAATACACATACACAAACAATAACAAAACTATAACCACTACTGAACAACAAAACCAAGCAGTACCTACACTACTGATTTCACACTCCTTAACTGATGAATATATCATGATTTACTACATTTCCTTTAAATGATAATATATATATGCTTCTACCTAATACCAACTCTGTTTAACTTTCAAAACCTAAAACTGACTTATACCCTCAATGAGACTGTAAACAAAGTACTAAACATATCCTAATCTTTCATAAAGTTGTTCCCTTATATCTCCTTAATCAACATTGTCAATTCATTCATTTCAGCAAGTTCAGCTGTCTTTAGTCAGTCTTTTGTTGGAGTAGCAACATCTTTCCACTTTTGAGCACAGACTATTCTTGCTGCAATAAACATATAGTGTAAAGTCCTTTTGTATTTCTTCTCAGTTTGGTCAGTTAACACTGCCAACAGAAGTTTCAGCTACACATTTCTTCTGCCTTTATTTCTAAAAAACTGTACTTCTGGTTCCTGTCATGGCTCACCCTGGAGATAAAAGCCCCTTTGAAATAGATGCCCCTAGCCCAATCATTTGCAAAAACCTGTAAGCAAGGGCATTACTTCAGACAAGTACAGGCCAGAATAAACTTTCACAATAGTGAAATCTTGAAGACACTCAGGGCTTTCAAGCCACTCATCATCTGTCATATAATACTGGTTGCTGCAGACAACGCAACAGTGATGTCTGTTATGAACAAACATAAAGGCGCTTGCTCATCCACATTTCTCAGTGCCACTCTTATTTTCTGACTAGTGAACTGAATGGTACATTCTCTCCACAACAGTTAGTTTAGTAGGGGAGCAGATCAAACTTGTGGGGGATGCTTTGATGGAGCGTTCCTGCATGGCAGGGGGTTGGACTGGATGGCCCTTGTGGTTTCTTCCAACTCTATGATTCTATGATTCTAGATCCCCATTGTCAAATTGTTAGTGTTGTGCATTGGAGAATGATCCATGTCTCCTCTTTTCTGGTGAGGGTTTATCCTTCCATGGTGTCTTTGCCTTAGCTGTCCATAAGAAGTGCCAAGTGTATCACAGCCAAGCAACGGCGGGATATTCGTCCCTAAGAGATGCATTCCTCCACACTTGGACCTCTTTTATTCCTCTTTCATTTCCTCTCCTCATCAAGGTGCTGGTCAAGATCTCTAAAGATCTGATAGAGCACATCATAGCATGGTGGTTTAATCAACCTTGCATCAACAGCTTCCCACCTGTGGGATAAATCTCACTTCACGCTGTTCTCTGCTCACTACAGGAGAAAGGAACATTGGCACTTACCATGAGACAGTCATTCTCTGTAGTGAACAGAGGACATCCTGGTTCACCCAGCTGTACCATAGTATTGCCTTTCTCTGGGAGAACTTCTCTGGGAGAACCAGTACTTCTATACCGGTTATTCACCAGCTTAAATAGTTGTTATTCTTTTTGCTACACCATTATTTTCTTAAAGGAATGGAAGAGAATCATTCCTCTTCAGCTTGTTAGAAGACAATGGCTGACTTCTCATTAAGGGCATGAGGACCTTTCCCTGCATTAGTCTAGATCCTGCCTGTCAGGCAAGTGAAAGGGACAACCCACTAGAGGATGTCTTCTGTTCACTAGGGAGAACTTCTGTAATGTAAGTGCTGGTATTTCTTTTTAAAATGTACCCTTCTTTTTCTCCTCCAGAAACGTTTGCAGAACCCTCTCTACAGGCAACTCAGATGAAACTGAAGAGAGCACGCTTGGCAGATGATCTCAATGAGAAGATTGCTCAGAGGCCTGGCCCTATGGAACTTGTGGAAAAAAACATCCTGCCTGTAGATTCCAGTGTTAAAGAAGCAATTATAGGCAAGTAGAAAAGTTTGGACATGGGTCTGTTGCCGAAAAAAAAAATGGCAAAAGAAAACACTAGTTGTAAAGAAACTTCCAAACAGCATGTTTTGAGGAATAAAAGGACTTTTATGATTTGTTGAATAAGAATCAGATGTTTTCCCTCAGTGCTGCAGTTTGTTTGCTGAAAAGTCCTGTTTTGCCAGCTCTGAAATAGCTTTATTTTGCATAGGAATAAGTAACTCATTGTCCATGTTGGTGCATCCATTGCAGTTCTGTTTGCAAATACTCTGCAATTGCATTTGCAAATATTATTGAGAGCCTTCCAGGTTAATGGCTGTGGCATCATTAGTGACCAGACACACAAGTCCTTCCCATCATAACAAACTGGATATTTTATCCTTGATATTTAAGCATTTTATCATTCCTCCATTTTTTCCCCTAGTTCTTTAAAAATTCTGTCTGGTTGGGCCCACAAAGATGGGATTATCTGCAAAAGCAGGGCTGAGAAACCTATCGATCTCCAGGTGTTATACTCTGATGCCTGTTGTCCCCAGCTTTTCCAGCCAATAGTGAGAGATAATGGGAGTAGTGTTTTTTCAGCATTTGGAGGGCCACAACTTCCTTACCTGTGTAACCCCTAAGCAATATTAATCCTCATTTTTTGAGGGAGGATAATATTCCTTTATAGCTCCTCTATAGATTGGGGTGCAAAATTGCAGCTCACAGAATACACACAGCCCACATCATCCACTTTTGTGCCCTCCAAAGCCCCCAGATCTCCTCTCCAGCCAGGTTTAAACAATTGGGAGCCCATTCAGTTCTGGTAAATGGAAATACGCCTGCTGCCATCATTTGGCAAGAGCTACAACACTGATACACTTGATTTCTCTGTCAGCTTCTCCTTTCTGCTTGTCTTTTTTCCTGGTTCCCCCTCTCTCATTTTATTAATTTTAATAAAATAAATACACTTTATTATTTTATTTTGCCGGTTCTAGTAAAATAAAAATGATGAACTTTATTACAAAATATATTAATTTAAAATTTAAGGGCAGTCCTCAATATCTTCCAAAAACCTCAATGCCTCACCTAGTATTACCAGAGTTACATACTCTAGCTAGTAATAGAAATAGGAGGAGGATTTCTTACTCTTTTCTCTCTTCTTAGCGGTGGGCCAGGAAAACTATCCTCAAGCTTTGGAGGATTTCTCATTTGATGAGGACAGCAGTGATGCTTTATCTCCAGACCAGCCCGCTAGTCAAGAATCCCAGGGCTCTGCAGCATCTCCTGGTGAGCCCAAAGCAAGAGAAGCAACATCTCCAGTCACCCCAGTCTCCTCTGCCAACCAGGTATAGTGTCAGCATCTCTATCATAACCTTACCTGTTGCAGTATTGTGATGTTAACCAGGGGTGCGTTTACACTGTAGAAATAATGCAGTTTGACACTACTTGAACTGCTGTGGATTCTTCCTACAGAATTCTGGGGTTTGTAGTTTTGTGAGGCACCAGCACTCTTTCACAGAGAAGGTGAAAGACCTTGTAAAACTACAAATCGCAGGATCACATGGGATAGCACTACAACATTTAACGTGGTGTCAAACTGCATTATTTCTACAGTGCAGATGCAGTCCAGGTCTTTTTCTGAGGACGTATTTTAACTTGATTTGCATATTTTAACTTGATTTAACTTGTCCCCAAAGGTTTAGAGATTAGAAATTTTTAACAATTTCATGTAGATCTTTCTCTGTATCCCCTTTACTTGTGATCACACAGCAATCAGATTTCAGAGCCGACTGAAGTATTAGGAGCTCTTTTCTGATATTCTTCCATATACTGTATATACTAATGTATAAGTCTAGAAATTGTAGTCAAAACATTGACCCCAAAAAACCTGGATCGACATAGCCATGGGTCAATGTAAGTAATTTTTATAAAAGAGAGAGCCACCCACTAGTGAAAAGCATGCGTGTAATCTGCCCTGGAAGCACTGACCCTGCTCTATTCTCTCATCCATCCAGCCTTTAATGTGAGCACATAGTTATGCTTACTGGAATTTTGGAAGTACTTTGGCATTGTTTACCTTTGCTTTGATTCTTTGTTACATGCCCCTAGGTTTTACCCTCAACTTATCCATGGGTCATGTCAAAATCCATCATTTTAGCCCCCCAAACCTGCCCTCGACTTAAAAATGAGGCCGATTTATAGTTGTGTATATATAGTAAGCTCCAACACATATGGTAACCAAAGGTTATCTGTGCCAAGGAAAAAACAAATTCTGCAACCTTTATGTGTATTCTTTATGAAACCTGCAAATGTATGGTTTCTTTTTTATGATTATCCTTCATTGGCTTCCTTAAAGATGGATGGTAGATAAAAATAGATATAATACATATTTGCGTTCGCTAGGTATACGAAGACTGACAGAGACATATTAGGAGCCTTGAAGCACTGTGTTCCCACTTACATTGAGCCTATGCCATACGCGGCTCATTATGGGCAGATTTCAGCTTACACTGAAGCTGCCCAGCAATAGAAACAGTGGCGCGCTGCGAGCCCAAGCCCCATTCTATCTAATGGGGTTTGAGCAAACGCACTTTTTGCTTTATGCGGGGTGGGTGGTGGTCCGGATTGGATCCCCCACGTAAAGCAAGGACCGACTGTATTAGCATTCCTATTTTTCCATACTCACCTTTCTGAGATTTCATCAAAAGTTTTTTTTTTATTTATTTTTACTGAAAAATTAGAATCTAAGAATGCCGAAATGTGTGCCCGGTATCAGATTTTCATTTTGTATAACAGCTGGTACACAGGTAATTCTGTAGTATGTCAAATCAGTTGGTATCTGTGGGAAAATGGATGGTAGTTTCCTATTTTGGTTTTGTTGTTGTTGTTTATTATCAGTATCCAACATTAACAACATCAGTGCCTGAATTTCTGAAGCCCTCCTTCACAGATCAGCACACTCCATGCTCTACAACTGCTGTCCCTCTTACCACAAATACTACATCTGCACCAAAACACTGCAGTGGTCCAACACTAATAAAGGTAGGAGAGAGCAAAACCGTTTAATACATTTGTTTTAATTATATATGTGTGACATGTTTGGCATCTTTCTAAAACAAATGTCTTGTACCTTATTGTCTGTATATATACTATATTGTTTAGGACACATATTTTTCAGACTATCACTAAGGTTTATTATTCTGCTAAGTAGATTAGCTGTGCATAATGAGTCAGTGTGGTTAGTTTTAGTTGCAAGTGAAAGATTTCAGTCACTTCCTTTTGTCAACCAAAGTGGAGGAAGGAAAGGTACATCTTTATATCCTGTGAATCCAGCATTTCATTGGTCGTATTAAGTTAATTAGACTGTAATAACGGTAGCTAGAGGCTGCAATTCTAAACTTACTTAATGTGGAATAAGACTATTGGAAACAGTGAGATTTACTTCTGAGTAAACATGTTTACAGTTGCCCTGCAAATGACAATCTGTTTCTTTTAGGCAGGTCACAAGAATGTAGTATTCTTTGCATCTGAAACCATTGAACCACAATCAAAATCAAAACAATGTAAAAGGCATCAAAACAGAACATTAAAAAAAAAAGGGGAGGGGGTTTCTAACCAAGGCGCATGGAGGCTTTAAAAACACTTGTATGAGCAAAATACTTTTTTTCCTCTTTGATCAAGTTCAATTGGGTATTACTTGGATTCAAGCAACCGTGCTATATGTTAATTTGGACATAGTTATTTTATGGAAAAGGAATGTGGTACATTTCAAAGCAAACAAGATACCACAAGAGTTCTGTTGCTAAGCTGAAGTGGATTTTCGTGATAATTGTCTACTTTTTAAACTATTTACTTCATTTTGTATTCTGGTCATTTTTTTATTTTCCTCAAGGCATTTCAGAGAATATCTGCCTTTGGATACAAAGAACTATGCTCAGAAGGAGGATTGCCACTAATACAGGAACTTTTCATTTAGCTTCAGCTTTGGATCCAACTGATGTTTTACTTTTCTGTCTTACAATAGCAACCCCACCCCAAGCACCCACATGACAAGCCTAGGAGCAAGAAGTGCAAAGAACCAAAGCCCAGAGTGAAGAAGCTAAAGTACCATCAATACATCCCACCTGATCAGAAAGGTGAGAAGAATGAGCCACAGATGGACTCCAACTATGCTCGCTTGTTACAACAACAGCAGCTTTTTTTGCAACTGCAGATTCTGAGCCAACAGCAGCAGCACTACAACTACCAGACAATACTTCCCGCACCTCTCAAGTATGTGAAGCTTTGCCAATTCTTGGTTCTTTTTGCAAGCGGGAGGGAGAGGGTAAAGGAAGAAATATCAACTGCTGTGTCTACTTCAGTATTTTAGGATTTACAGGTGTTTTGGGAGAGACTATTACAAACATTTCAGAAGAAAGGAAGTTGAGGAAGACATGCAACATCATGCTTCTTAGTCCTGAAGATGTGGAAACAAAAGATGCCCAGTACAGCAGACACTGCCACACCATTATTATTTTTAATACACACTGAACACTTTTTGTCTGACAGATATGAGATAAAACCCACCGATGCAGAAACAGAATATGGACTCCTGTATAAGTGCTGTGTCTCTGTACTACCACTACTCGCAGAACAACGCATTATAAAAAATCTTACATAACTCAGGTGCAGATGGGATGGCAGGACCACAGGGAGCGCATAGTGATAAATACCACAATTCTGTCTTTACATACACAGTTAGGAATGGCTCCAGATTCTTCATCTTGTAGTCCAAACAGAGAGAGGAACAAACTAGATGTGCACATGAACTATACAAGTACAGTTAATTTGCACTTTTTATTAAGCAAATTGTTCTAAAAGTGGAAGGGGTAATTTGACCATTTGTCTACATACCACAATCCAGAGAAAAATTACATCTTCAGAATTGCTGTTACCATTCCAAGAGAAGCTTCTGTTGCTGCCAGTGACAACCTCTCTTGAAATACAGGTAGGAGGTTGGGAGAAACAATGACAGGAAGAGAGGAAAAGTTAAACTCCCTACCTCTTGTTCCAAAGTCCACTCAAGGCTTCCTTGTAGCTGCTTATACAGAACAACAACAACAACAAAAAGTGCATGTTAATTGCAATTCACACACTTTACTGTCACTTCTAGTTTGGCTCAGACAGTATCTCCAAAGAATCTTAGGCTGGTATGAACATTGCTGAAAAAGCAGTTATTTGCAAACCTCTATAGGATTAGGCTGATAGTCCTTAGCTTTAGAGGCAAAGTGTTATACATTTTTGCATAGTTTATAATGCTGCTCATGTAAAGCTTCTACCATACAAGCACACATGTGCAAAGTCTAGAGCATGCTCTTGGTTTATAACTCTGGTGTGCAGGCATTTTAAAAATCTTTATCATGCCTTTTTCAGTCTTAAAACGTAGGCAGATGCATTTTATTGGTTCTCTGAGAAGTTGTCTCCCCAAAATTTTCTTTTTCCAGGAAAGTCAAAGCCACTTCAGAAATAAATTTACAGAGTGAAATGTAAGTTCACTGAATCCACATTGGAGTTTAGCCAGAGCAGTACAGTTGTTGGATCTAGTGTGCAAAACGTTTACTTTATTTCAGTAAGAGTTCCTTCCAGCATTTTGAATAGCTGTGTCAAGCTGTCTGTTTTATATGCACTAAACAGATTATCAAAACTAAAACTCAAACATGAGAGTTTGGATGTTTTTAGATTCTACTATTATAATCTGCCTCCTGTTGAATTTACAAAATACTGTATAGCTCCAGAAACAATTGTGAAAGAGTCTATCTATCTAATCTTGTATAAGATAGTTTGGATTTAATTTCTTTTTTTCTTTGAAGGCCTGTGAGTGACAAACAGTGTAACACTGGGAATACGCAACTAAATACTTTGAGCAATAACACATCTTTAGTGGGAAGCGGCAAACCAAGACAAAACACTAATGTTTCCAACAGAAAACCAGGACCTCTGCCTCCTAGCTTGGATGACTTAAAGGTAAATACTAACTGCTGCACTCCCACTGAATAACTCAAATGTCTTGACCTGAAAATAGTGCTTTTCAAGAACATGAACTATTCCCTAACTCACCTATCTAACATTGCTCATTTTATTCAGTGATGTGTTCACAATTCTCATTGACTGGTATTTCTTTGCTCTTTTCTCTCTGGTTGTGGTGTCCCAGCTAATCAAACAGCATAGACCTAAACCTAATAGTTCTAACAAGATTAGAGTCATGGAATCAATGGAACACTCATAAATATTGACTTACCAATTCTAAGATGGCAAGTGTTTCGCTCTGTCCTTAGCATCCACTTCTACTAAAGCTGAGTGAGATAACCTTTTTGCAATTTGTGAAAATTGCTCCCAACTTCAGCTCAGCTCAGTGTGGTTTCTCTACAGAGAAACATTAAGAAAAATTGGAAAGTAGCAAATTTTCCATAAAGCATTGCCACTTACATTATTGTGAGTTTTTTGTGCTGATTTTCAAGAAGGTGATTATTCAAGAAAATGTTCCTCACCAAGTATAGTTGCTTATTCATGGCTAAATAACCAAGGAGTAAAGGGCAGTGTTTTACAACTCTAGTACCTATGTTGTTGTGTTCCTCAAGTCATTTTTGACTTAGGAAAAATCTACATCAGGGTTTTTTACTTAGCAAAATTTGTTCAAAATTTGTTTACCATTGCCTTTATCTGAGGCTGAGAAAGTACAACTCACTCAGTAGCTTTCCATGGTTGAGCAGGTATTCGAACCGTGGTCTCCTGGAGTCCTAGTTCAGCAATGAAACTATTATACCATGATAGATCTCATTAAAGGGATTTTGGTCTATGTTCTTCTTGCCTCCAGAGCTAGATATGAAATGAGGAAATCAATTGGTTATAGCTTGTTTGAAGTTACTGTTTTCTTTACAGTAGAAGGAATTATTAATTGGTTGGTTAACTAGTTGATTTCTGGTGTTCAGGAAGGAAGAATAGCAACTATCACGGAAGAGCAGTGAATGAAGTATTCTATACATACTAAAGCATCTTCTCCATGAATATTCTGCTCATCTTGTGGAACACAGCAGGAAGTCTTTAAGAAACGAATTACAGTCTCCCCTCCATTCTCTCAGATTTGAGATCTGCGCTCCTGAATATTCATGGAGAAGCAACCTCCGTTAATTTCAATGGGGCATGAATATCAACAAGTCTCCATTTTCGCAGGCGGGTCCATGACGGATCCCCCCGCAAAAACAGAGGACCAGTTGTAATTTATAAATGGTGAGCATCATACATTGAAGAAACTGGAAGTCACTCCAAAATTTTTTTTTCTGTGGGTGCCATGAGTTGATGTGGACCTTAAAATGCACTCTGAGTCAGTGATGTCCTCCATTACCTGCAGTGAAGGTGAATTAATGAGTACACACCTGTGGATTATGTTACTATTTGGTTAACCACAAACTTAGACATTGCTTCCTTGATACAACTTCTAGTTGTGATTTGTACCACTTTCCTATTTATAAAAGCAAATTCCCCACAGGGTAATAACTGGAGAAGAGCTAGAGTACTTAGGGTCATTCTCACTGTTGAGCCATGAATCTTGTTTTAGGATAGGTGTGATGAGGAATGGGGTAAGAAGATGCCATTAGTCTTATCGTTGTCATCATCAACAACAATGACAATTTGCTGTCATCGGGCTCACTTTATTCTTGCATTCAGAGTGTTTGCATGAATGAAATAAATTATTTCCGTAGCCCTTCAGGGGAACAGTAGATTCTGTCTCTTGGAATCGAAACTGTCAGATTTTCTACTTCTAAAAAAGGGACAGGAAGGGAAGGACATGATCCCACAGACTTTAAGTGGATTCCTTTGTTGAGAGTGGATGTGCAGTGATGGCCTGTGAAAGTTACCTGTGCAAATGTGAATCAATTCTTCATATTTTCATTGGCAATTATATATAAATAAATAAATTTGGTTTTTCTTGGGTCATGCCCTTCATGTCCAACTTGCATAATGAAATTTCTACTTGTTTACACTGCCTGAACTCTCTGTTAGGTGGTTTCTTGGCCTCTGGAGATTCACTGTGATGTTCGAACAATAGTGGAGAAACCTCAGTGCCTTATTGGAGAAAATGTCAGAAATCAGTCAGTCAGTCAATCAGATTATTACAATGTTTGAATACCTAAAAGCCTCTCTTCCACTAATACTTTTTTATATAAATCTCAGGTAGCTGAGCTGAAAATTGAACTAAAGCTAAGAGGATTGCCAGTGTCTGGAACAAAAATGGATCTTATCGAGCGATTGAAAGCTTATCAAGACCTGAACAACAATTCTGTCAGCACAAATAACACAGTGGTGACTTTATCCACTAATGATAGTAGTAATCCTGCGGAGGTAACTGCAGTATTCCCTGTTACTTCATTAAATAAGACAGAAGTTACCGCCATTCCCACCGTTCCTTCAGAAACAGTATCTGTTGGAACTGAAAGTAAATCAACACCCATGGAGTGCATCAGCTCCCCTTTGACCATTTCCCCATCTCCTTCAGAGCAGTCTAGTCTTGGCACTGACGACACCAACATGGCAGACTCTTTGACAGAAATTATGACCATAATGTCCTCATCCCAGTTGCCAAGTAACTCACCTGTTGAGCTGACCACAAATGAAGACAGTCACGGTGGTGGAAGCATGGCAGCTATGGAGCCAGATACGGCTGAACAGGACCGTAAACTGCAAGAAAAGGAGAAACAAATTGAAGAACTCAAAAGAAAACTGGAACAAGAGCAAAAACTTGTGGAAGTACTAAAAATGCAGCTGGAGGTGGAAAAGCGGGGTCACCAAGAGCAATCCCAAGCTAACCCAACTGTGATTTTGAATCCGACATTTCTCAGCCCTGCTGTCAAAGAGGAAGGCACTTTAGTACACTGCTCTGATGCGAGACAATCTACATCTGGAATCGACCAGTCTATGGGACAGATAGCGCCAATGGATGACCAGAACCTAGTTGCCAAAAAACCTATTGTTATCAAGCAGGAAGTACCCTTGGCAAAAGCTGAACCACAAAACAGTGTATCTCAGTTCTGTGTAAGTTCTCAGAGAAAGCCACAAACTGCGGTTGTTGCCCAGCCTCAAGCTTTACTTACTGCACAAGGAACAGCACAGCTGCTACTCCCTCTCTCATTCCAGGGTCCAAATTCTACCACTTCAGTGCAGCTACCCGTGGGCAATATTCCAGTACAGGTAGGAAAACTTTTTCAGCTCTCTGTTATTTTAATTGACCGACTGTACCACGAGTCACTTCTCCAGTGACTGTGTAATGGTTAGTAGCAGTGTATTTCTTTTAATTTTCGGCAACTGTTAAATACTAAGGTAATTGCTTAATTGTGATGGAGAAATGGGAGGAGGGAACAATAGTTTGTAAATAATGTTTTGTTAAAATATGATTTCAGGGATTTTACCTTCCAGCAATGAAGGGAACCAACGTTGCATCTTGGTACCTGCTTGACAGTTATACAAACATGGGTCCAAAACACAGTGCAGAAATAATCTGAGGTGCTTTAATTGCCCTGGCTCAGTGCTAGGGAATGCTGGGAACTGTAGTTTATTGTGGCACCAGAGCTCTCAGACAGAGAACTAAATGTCTCGCAAAACTACATTTCCAAAGTGGTGCATCTCAATTGCAAGGAGACACTGTGTCTCTGTCTCTGTGTGTATACAGGCAGGAAGGCAGGCAGGGATAAATGCATACATACTTTTGCCCCACTGCAGTTCATTTCTTCAATGTAGCAAGTAGAACAAGACTTAGAATCTCTTTCTCAAATGAAAAGCCTTAAATGCTACTTTCTTAAAAAAACATATGAATGCAGCATTGTGCCCATACAGATGATCTCTGATGGCTCTTTTGGATCTAGTGTAAAGTGGCCGCAATGCCATGCAAAGTTTTTGTAGCAGTGCAAAATGATGCTGTCTGCTTCAGAGGTTTTGGCTTACTCCTGTAGGTTGCTGCACCAGCAGTGGCTCCTGGAATTAGATTAACAATTAGACTCTTCTTAGGCAAGAAATATAAAAAGCACAAAGACATGATGGGGGATATCTGATGTGAAAGCAGTATATTTGAAAAGCATCTCCACTCAAACATGAGGAAAAACATATTTACTGTAACAGCTTTCAACAGTGAAATCGACTGCCTCAGAGAATCAATTAAAGTCTTTAAACTTTAGACTAACTCTCTTTAAACTATATTTAAGCAAAAGTTGAATGGCCATCTTTCAGAAGTGCTGGAGTGCACAGTTCAGGAAGAATAGTGACAAACAAGAGTGTGGCCAAAGAAGATCAACCAAGATTTAAAACGTCTTGAAACCAAGCCCTGTGAGAATGCATTAGGGAGCTGGGTATGTTTAATTTGGAAAACAAAAGACTGAGAGGTAACACAAGTACTCATTTTTTAACTTCTGAAGGCATGGCCACTGGCCATCTTGGTGGACACATGACTATCAAGTCAGGCAAGATTTTAGCTGATACTGTACTTAAAACAAGAAGCTACAAAATCCCCCCCAAAATTCGCAATCACAGAAAATCAGCCCTAGACCATATAAAAATCTACACACTTCCCTTACAGGAATAAAGCAGGATCTTATCTCAATGCTGTGTGCACTGAAAATTAGTAGATGTGGAATCACTTGGACACGGACATTTTCAAAATATGTTCAGGACTGTAATTAATAAATACAAGCACTTTTGAGAATTGTGTTTCGTTCATGGCTTTGTTTGTCTTGTTTGCAGCACTCCCTTGCATTCCAAAAAATTATATGAGTACTTATAATTATATAGTCATATAATTTTGGGTTTTTTCCAGGTAATTCCTACCTCATCAAATGCAGTTTTCCCCTGTCAGAATCAGTCTGTTACAACACTACAACAATCTTTGTTTAATCAGAAATCAAATACCGCAGTTCACTCAGGGAACCAGGCATCCTTGATGGAAAATGGACCCAGTGCTCCTCAGAAGGTATGTCTGTGCCATAGACAAATTTCTGCACTGGACTTTTTTTTTAATGTACAGTATTGAGGCATTGCTTGCCCAGAACCTTCTAGAACATTGGATGAGCAAGGCTGTACTTTCTCTCTTTGAGCTAAGAACTTTGATTTCAAGAAATCTGCTTCATAGGTTGACATCATGGATATTCAGGAGCGCAGATCTCAAGTCTGCGAGAACGGAGGGGCGACTGTAATGGTGTATGGCAGGGTAGGAAACTTTTTTCAGCTAAAGAACCACATTTTAATATGGCTAAAGTTCTGGAATTACATGGGCAGCATTATGATAAAAATGAGCAAATTTAAGAAAAACCTCTCTCCCATCCACACACACTTTCTTTGAGCATAAGAACACAAGATATAGGAAGCTAACTTGCACTGAGTCAGTCCATCTAGCCCTTTCTTGTCAAATATAAACTCATTGTGCCTCTCCAGGGTTTCAGGATTCTTTTGTATTTCTATGTAATATACAATATACCCAATATACCTTCTGTTCTGATATTATCTGACTTGCATCACATATTAAAAATATTTAGTGAATAATTTAGTAAATAAATAGATAAACAAGACTGCCAGTGTTCCACAGGTTCCATACCATACTAACCAGATTCAGGCCTGGTTAGTACTTGGACAGAAGACAGATAGAAGATAATGCTACAGAATTGTAGGATCTTACAGTTCGAGGGATCCGCAAGGGCTGTTTACGTCAACCGCTTGCTGTGCAGGAATACACAGCTACAGAACTCCTGAAAAAGGCCCAAGCAGTTTAATATTAAACTGTACCCAGTTTCAGATTGATAATTCTCATTCATTATAATTAATAAACACATTGGTCCCTCTCATTTCCATACTGCCCTTTCTTTGTTGTTACAGCTAGATACTTTTTACAGAAACAACTTTGAACAGTCTTAACTCATACTTCCCTCCCCTTCAGTACTATTTCACATCTCAGTCATAGTCATTTCTACTGTATAACAATCACACCAACTTCCCAACATTTTATGGCAGGCAAGGTGCATATTGAACTCTGGGCAGTGAATAAAAGTTATTCAAATGTGACCCTGTTTTGTTGGAGAGAGCGTAATACATTAGGTACACTATGTCATATGTGGATTTTATGCAAAAAAAGATTAAGAGGTTTTGCTGTGTTGTGATTGACTTCATTACACAAATGGTAGGACAGACAATGACCTGTGAAATGTTACTATTTTTCTCAGTTTTTACAAATGGTAATGAACACTTAAAGAATAAAGAGCTCACAAATATGTTATTAATAGCAGTAAGACAAGAAATTAGTTGTTGTTAGTAAAATGATCTCTGAAGAATCCAGAAAGCACTTTATTTGGCCTGTGTGTTTTGGGCCAAAGATTTATGTATGAACAAATGGTTATGTAGAGCGTGGCATGCAGCTTTAATGGAAAAGCTAATGTTCACTGTTAAATCAATAAGAAAAAACAGGACGGATGACAAATGTTGGACAATATGGTATCCATTTATTAAGTATGTAAATGCAGATATAGAAGTAAGAGGACAACCAGACCAGGTTACTCATATTTGGCAAGGTATCTTTTGAGACAGGTTTATCAGTAACAAGAATTAGATAAAGAGATGTAATAAGATTTTTTTTTGGGGGGGGGGGAGGATTGGTAAATTACACTGGCTATAGAGAAGTAACACCAAAATATTTCTGTTGTAGGGTGTTTTTTTTTTTGTCTGATTTGTTTTTGTAATATTGTAGTTTACTGTTTACTGTTTTTTGGGTTAATATAACGTGATATAAAAGTGGTGGGAAAACATTGAAATGGTAATTTTCCTGAAGATTTGAACACTATTTACCATTAATTCATGGGGGGAGGGGAATCATTTTGTTGGGGGACAGGTGGGGAGGTAGTCCACGGAGTTCCAGGAATGAATGGAAGTGACCCCCAGATTCTCAAAACATGCCCACTCGTACACTAAATTAAAGGAAAAAAGAAGGTGGTCGCAATTCTGTAGACTCAGTTTAAGAAAAGTTTGCACATTTATTATTTTTGTGTTTCTTTCCTGCAGCCAGCCTCCCCATCTCAGCCCCAGCATTACATTTTACCCCAGTCTTTGTTCAGTAGTTCAGTAACCATGACAAAAGACCCTCCACGCTATGAAGAAGCCATCAAACAGACACGCGGCTTGCAGGTTTCTCAGCAAGAGGTAGGTTATATGCAGATATTGTACATAGAATAATCATGTTTTTATTTGTGAGTTTACACATAGGAGTAGCCAGTAGGAAGTTAAGGGAATATGTTCCAATCTGGATTTTTTTTTAACCTCAATTCTAGATCACTTTAAATTCTTCCAAATGAGTTTTTAACTTCTTGCCATCATTATTAACAGGCTGTAAATTTCCAGATTGGCAGTCTTCACTGTATGTTAGCTATTCAGATCCATTATTTTATTAGTAGCATACAAACCAAATTTTCTGTTTTCTTTTTCATCATGTCTGCCGGAATGAAGTTTTGCTAGGTCCTCATGGGGTTCTCATATACAAATTCCTATTTTCTCAGCTATAGTGATTTTTAATCATATCTTCTACTGCATAGTATACACATCTCTACACCAACAGAAGACATTTCAATTTACCTTTACATTAGTGTGGCCACAAATAATCTTCTTCCTTATGGACTCTGCCTCACACGTGGGTTTTGTGCCTGTGCAGAGACCTCATTCAGAAATTGCTAAAGCTGAGTAGCCTTGATGGGAAACCTCACTTTCTCCCTGTAACACACATGCTCCTACCCACCAAATTATTCTCCCCTCAGTTTCTTTTCATCTGCTGAAAAAGAAATGTTGTGGTCTGTTCTTTTCTGAACACTCTTCTTCCTCATGTTTTCTTCTATCTCTGCCGGAATGAAGGTTTGCTTCATTAATTTAATTTATTAATTCAACTTCTTCTTTAGCTTCAGTTTTTTCTCTCTCAATGTCTTGCTTCTTCTTTTTCTCCTAGTCATAATATCTGGGGATAACACCACTTCCGACTTTTACTTCAGGGCTTTAGCCCCTTTATCCCATTTTATGGCCTCTGTACCTCTTTTCAATTCTTCTGTCTCTTGTGGACATTTGTCTGACCACTCCTGATGTCTTTATTGAGGAGGGCCATATTGTACATTTGTAGGAGTTTTACGTCCCAAGCTTTCTGCAGTAGAGTGTCAAGGCTTAAACCTCACTGCTGGGAAGAGTGTCATAAAACAACAGGCCATGCAGCTGCCAATAAAACTCTTCTTTGTGCTTCAACAGCCATGGCAAAAGCAGTCTCTCAGCAAACCAAAAAGAAGAGAATGTCTTATGTCTTCCCAACCAATGACATGTTTGTGGTATCAGCTCACATGATAATACTGTCCACCTCAATTCATTGGCATGTTTGATTTCTGATGCTGAGACCATCCTTTCAATCTCTGTGACACCGTCTATATCTCTTCAACCAGCATCTACTACTTCTTCATCAGGAGACATTGCTTCCTTGACTCTGATTAACCCAAACAAAGGTTAATATAGGTTAATCACAGTATGCTTATTCCAGTTCTAAATGTTCACGTTCACCATCTGCTTCACATAAACCAGAAATGAAGAAAAAGAACAAGCCTAAGGAACAACATAAATCTGTCTAGAATATTACCTTGATCTGAATTTGCTACATTTTACTTGGTTGATCATCCAGAATCAGCTTCAGATACATTCATATCGAATGTCAACAGTCTGGTCACCGTGGGCTTGTTAACCATCTGAAGCCCAAGGGGTGATCAGAATGTCAATACCATCAACTTCATTCTTCTGACTCTAACTTTATAAGACATTCAGTATAGATTAAAAGACATTCAGATAGATCACAAGATGTCATGTGTAAGCTCGCTCCCATTTTATGTATAAGTACTTCCATAATTGTGAAGAATCTCCACATACTGCAAGAGCTTCCATTATGATCAACACTGGTAGAACACCCCAATATCATACAGTTCATTTTTACCATCCTACAGAGATAGCTTCCATTATCACGATTCCTTCTATATCTTAATATGCTGTATAATTCAGCCCACCAAGAATACATGCCATACCACAGCTGTTCAAGATCTCGGCGTCCCTTCTGATCACCATGATCTCCCCATCAGATGCCTCCATAACCATTTCCACTGCTTTGTACTCCTCTGAAATTAGCTACCATCAATATCATCCACTCCTATTGGTTCCACTGCACTTACCTTCTTGATAGCATATTCTGCCCCAGTTTCTAGTATGGTTCCAATCACAACTGGTCAACTGGTTTCTCAGGAGCGAAACAGATAGGCAGGAAAAAGTGGCTTAAAGCTGCCTTTTCTAAAACCACATTGAATCCTCACCAACCACACCACCGGCTTCCAAGGCAGCTGGAGTGCTCATGTCATGACTACATGACATGGCTTCAAGCCAGGAAGAAGCGGAAATAGCTTTTCTCTGCATAAATTGCCTTGAGGGCACTTTCCTGCTGGCTTCAAGGCATGTGTCATCTAAACACTACACCTTCAAGCCAGACTAAAAGCACGTCTTTTTCCCTGTCTGTTTAGCCCCTCAGAGACATTTTTTCTTCCACTTTGTAAACCAGATCTGTTCCGCCTGCTCGATCTCAGCCAGTTTCATATAAACTTTCATATAAAGGCAAGCAATAACAGGATTCATCTGAGAAAGATTATATATTATTCTAGTCTGTTCTATTCTAATCTATTCTATTCTTTATTCTTAATATTTTCTTTTTGTTCAGTAGCAAAATCTACATCTCTTCCCATCTTCTAGAAGATAAAAAATATCTTTGTATACTTTTTGAATTTAAATGCACTTATTTCTTCCTCTTCTTTTACATGTAACTTCTCAGTTCAAAGAGCCAGTTCAGAGTTACCAGATCTGTTGTTTCCGCACCATAAATGATAGCTACTTTTCTCCCCCCCCCCCATTACGTTTTTATTGAGATTTTACAATAAAACACATAAAGTCTGTAGAACAATGACAAAAATAACGGCAATGACAATTAACTACCAGGACCAAGCGTATGTATCAGATGAATAGTTATTCTGCAGCAGAATCAGAGGATTCATTCTCAGCAAGAGAATGGCTTATCAAGTTGCAGAGTGTCTTCCAAAGATCCATCTATGAAACAAGAGGTTGGAGTTGATGGGAGTGTTGATTAACATAGTCAATAAAGATCATCCAGTCTTCTTGAAACGTATCAGTCCTTTTGTGACCATTGCAAAACCTCATCATAGCAGCCAGTTTCTCCATCAACCACATACCCGAAATTCTAGTCCACCAGTTCTCATTGGATAGCCCCTTTTCTTTAATCCAAAATTAAATCAGATTAACAAATTGAAAAAGCAAGTCAGCAGTCTTAAAGTCTACTTAAAAAGGTCGTCTTGCTTTGCAGCAGTGGCTGGGCAAAAGGGTCATCCAGCTTCCACTCCTACTCTTGTGACCATGCCCAGTTCCTTGTGAGGAATGGAGGAGAAAATAGCCTCGCACCTTGGAGCATACATGCTGCAGGGAAGGGTACTCAGCTCTAGAACATGCTGAATGAGGTTTCTGCGCAGGCACGAAACCCAAGTGTTTAGGTAGGGATGACCATTTGAAGAACCACAGTTCAGGTAGCAGCCTGTTCTTCCAGTGCAATCCTCTGCATCTTAATTCCATCTGAATTTATTGAGATTTAGTGAGATACATTCATGAGAGAAGCATGTAATCGTTCCTTCAGAAATGTGTCCCAAATCTGCACAATCTTCTGTTACTTCGTATATAGTCAAATTCATTTCCTTGCATGTCACTCCATAGGTTCGTTTGGAGAAGTGAGACTTCAGTATATTCATATTTTCGAATGCAAAGTTAAGGTATACTATAGGCACAAGAATCCCTGTATTCTGATATTATGCAGATGACAAATAATCTTCACACGCTAGGGAGGGATTTGTGTGAAAAGGTTTGTTAAAAAGAAACTTTTTGTATTACAGATTTTTAGTGCACACAGCCAGCAAATGGATGACCTCTTTGATATCCTCATTAAGAGTGGAGGTAAGTCAGATTTTAAAGAAGCATATGATGGAAAGAGTAGTTTAGGGTCTTAGAACATCTCGTGTATTCCAGATTTTTTGGTTGTAATTCTCTTAATCCCCAACCATGCTGAGATGATAGTAGTTGTATAACACCTTGACAACATCAGGTTGTTACTGGCACTACCTGTGAGTATTCTAAACAGTGTGGTGCATAATACTGAATGAAGAATTTGCATTTGTTGAGTTCCTTTATTGTTCAGCATAGAAGGCAGCTCATTGTCAGTGTAATATTTACTTGACTGTGCAAATAATCTTTAACTACATCAGGCTGGCGGTGTCCTAATCTCTAACCTTCTAGTACATCTGATAGTTCATTAACTAGGAAAGGTTTAAAATACGTTGTATTAAGTTCAGTTAATCAATTTGGAGCCCATTGTGTTGAACTGAGATCTTGTGGCTTCCAGCCATTGTTACAGTCTGTGAACTCAGGCTGTTGAAAAATTTATAAAGGCTGCCTTCATCAGTTCCAAGAATTGATACAACTGAAATGAGAGACGGTGGGTTCTCTGATGAAGGGAAGGCATGTGATTCCTTTGTTTAGCACAGGTTATGTGTAATACGTGTGTTTAATCACACTGGCACAGTTGTCTATCTGTTCGCTCCTGTGTATGTTATGATCTCTAAATAGAATATAACTTCAGCATGTCCCAAACAGAACTAGCAACACATCAAAGCAACAAAACAACAACGACGACTTTTCTGATTTATTTTGCAAACAGAAATTTCCATGCCTACCAAGGAAGAATCTTCTCTGATTTCCAAAATGACCCCAGTTACTGCCAACATCAGCACTCTGCCAGTGAACACAGTGGTATCTCGGCCACCACCACAGGTCCAAATGGCCCCTCCTCTCACCTTGGAACCAGCAAGCAATTTCTCTGTGTGTCTGGAGAACCAGCTCGAAGCCCTCTTGGAAGGAACTCTACCATCAGGGAATGGAATGCCTCAACTATCAAGCAATAGCGAGGACAGAGAGTCTTTCTCCCTGATTGAAGACCTTCAAAGCGACCTCCTTAATCATTCTGGCATACTTGATCATTCACAGTCACCCATGGAAACATCTGATTTGCAGTTCACTCCTTCTAATTCCTGTTTATCTCTTGACCTTCCAGACACAAATTTGGACAACATGGAGTGGTTAGACATTACTATGCCAAACACTTCGTCGGGCTTAACTCCTCTCAACTCAACTTCTCCAAGTATGTTTTCAACCGATTTCCTTGATCCACAGGATCTACAGTTGCACTGGGATTAACTGAAAAAGGCAAAGCCTATTTGATTGGGGGTTTTACGCATATATTTTACAGTCCAGGTCCTTTGTTTTCAGGTTCATCTTTTAAAATGATCTTATATGATGGTTTATAAAAAAATAAAATAAAAAGCATAAGTAGCAGAATAAAAAGCGATGTTCCACTAAGATAAAAGATGGCTTCGTAATCTTGTAAAAATATGCAACTGGCACACAGTTAAAGCAAGCTGGGGAACAGGGAGGAAATTAGATAATTCATTATTTAAGCAGAGCAAATATATTTGGACAAAGAAATAATATCACTGCACTAGATTATTCCTACAGAAAGCTGTAGTTGGTTAAATTGAAGAACACATAAGGGATTTTATAAAATGATTGATATATGACTGGTTTTTTAAAATTCATTTTTAATTCATGACTTAAAAAGAGGTCTCTTTCTCTCTCTACATTCTTTGTTTAAAACAGTTTTATGGCGACAACAGTTACTCAGTTTAATCTGATAGATTCCTAAATAAAAACTTGATCAATATAATCTAAATATATACATTTAGATTCCTAAATTAAAACTTTGATTAGTTTGGCATCAGTTTTTTAAAAAGTACCTGGAAAAAAACACAGATATAGATGACACCATCGAGGATGCCTCTTTTATGAGAAAGGAGAATGCCTCTTCTAAAATAATGTCTGCTGCAACATGTGTTTGCATTATTTAACTAAAGAAAACAAAGTGTCCTTTTTAAAAGCAGTTATTGATTTTTATAGGGAAACGTATTCAGATGTAATAATCAACATATTAAATAAATAGATAAATGCATGATTAATGAGGGAAGTTTTTTTAAAATTTAGTCCCAACCTTCTTTAATTCATATCAAGGGGATGTATAAAAAGTATGAAGAATAAAATATCTAGTTGGCCATTTCTTTTGGAGATGTCTTTAATGTGCTGGACTGTTATTTGCACGTCTTCAACCAATTTTACTTTTTTTACATTTTTGCTCCAAAGGCATCTTCCATTTACAGAGGCTGCTATTTTTACATTCTGTGCTGATGTTCTATGAGAAAAGTCAAATTAAACCTGAAGAATGGTAGCACTGCTTTTGTGGAGCGGCACTCCTTGTCCCTTAACCAGGTTTTCATCCTATAGTCTCTGCGTTAATGTTGCAGCACTTTTAAAATGAAGGGAAAAATCAGCCTTCCTCAATCACAGTCTACAGGGCATTTCATCTCCAAGATAGGTAATTTCTAAAATCTATGAATCACTTTAAAATATTTTAAGTGGGTAAATAAAAATGTGTATAACAATCATATCCATTTCCCTGATCCCTGAACAAGAAAGATTGGCTCTACTAGACAGGTGCTAAAGATAAAGGATCATCACTGCCTGCGATATTGGTGCATTTTAGAAGTCCATGCAACCGTTTCCCAATATTAAGTGGCAGGAATATAAGAATACTTGTCCATTTAGCATGGTATTGACTACTATGACAGACCAATGCTTTCCACGATGTCATGCTGAGAAATGTACTCTTTTCAGCTAGAGGATCTAGAGATTGAACCTGGGACTTTCTGCATGTAAAATTAGTGTTTATCCACTGACCAACAACTGGTTTTAACACCAAGAAACAGGATGCAACAGTACATCTAGCTGTCTACTGACTGTAGACTGTTGCATTCCCATGCGACAGAAGTCCTATTTTTCTATTTTGTTTCTAAACATTATGATAAAAAATTATAGTTCAGACATACAGTTCTATCAGAAAGTTCTTCCCATTTGCAAAAAATATGAAAAATACAACTATTTTACACAAATTTGAATTCCAAAGAAAATTCCAAAGGAAGGAAAAGTTAACCATTCTTATATGGTGGGTTTTTCTCAGAATAGGGCTCAGAGTAGGAGTTTAAGAACAATAGAAAAATCACCAGAATTTGTACTATTGTTCATGATCCACAATATTTGTTCCAACATTTGTGATTTCTTTAAAAAAATGTGCTTGTGAATCCCATAAAATTAACATTGAATTGTTGATAAAAGAAGCAATCAGTATCTGCATTGTTTGGTATTTATTTCGTCCGAGTGTAGTATTTTGAGCCACTTTCACATTTCCAATGCATAGTTTCAATTTCTTTGTTCTTAAAGCTACAACTGTGAAGGTACCATTTTAGGTTAGCTTTGAAATGAGAGAAAATCCTTATAGACGTCAGAGTAGTTTGACAACAAAAATGAACGAAACCTCTATTTGCGACCCCATATTTGGGAGAGTGTTCTTATGTTGCCTTGTCTTGGTAAATTGGATACAGTGATTCATAAAAACTGCATTGAATTTTTAGTTGCCTTAGCTTATGGCTTAATACATGTTTGGTGTTTTAACTGGAGAACAGAGAGGACTTCTTGGAGAGAATCCCTATCTTCATCTTTACCATTCCATAGCCATCCTTCAGTGGAGGCTAACGTTTTGAGGTGCTTTCCATTTCCCAGTGGAATTTAAGTATAATTTTCTACCGCAAGAACCAGTTTGAATTTATATGTGTAATTTTCTGATGGTGTCTCTCCGGCTAGCATGTTTCCTGTGATGTGTCATATCTAGTCCAAAGAAGATAGACATGAGATGAACTTAATTATCTGTACCTTGAACTTATCACAACAGATGGACAGGAAACAAGGTTGTTGTTTTTTCAGGACCCCAAATCCAAAGAGTAAGATGTATGCATGCACATATATATATTATATGACATTTCATGCATGTTTTCACAAAAGCAAACCACCTTACAGTGTAAGAAGCAGCTTCTCTTTCCAGCAGTGGGAGTTAATGCAAAGGGCATGCTGTATGTCTATGCAATTTCCACACGTGTGCAGTTCACTCCTCTGGTCCAGAGGAATTAGTCAAGGAGAGAAAAGGCCACAACGCTATAGAGAACAACTAGTTTCTTGCCGGTACCAGAGTGCTTCTCCAACTCTTTGGAGCAGGACCCACAAGGACCTCCAACTTTTGAGATGCACTAAACTAATTCCACTCTCCAAGCCTTATTCCCCCCCATACAAGAAGACCATTGTATCAGTCATTAACACTGAACAAGTTTATGTTTTATTTTTTAACGCATGTGTGTGCCAGCGTGTATATAGGCAGTATGTATCCGAACAGAGTTGAACCGTCATATAAGGAAGAAGTAAGCAAGTAAGTAAGCCTTGTCAGCCCAGTTAAAAAAAGATCCCTGGAAATGGGATGGTAGAACATGTGTCAACCACCCAAAAAACATTTCAGGACACTACAGCATTGTGCTGGGCTAGAGACACAGGCCCACAGTGAAAGTGGAAAAACTGCAAATTAAAAAAAACCACTTTTAAAAACACCTTTCTAGGAATCTCTAGGTCCTCCAGTGCAAATCTATAGTCAACATGCCCCGGAAATTAACCATAAGAATTATGCTGGAAGTCCTACAAATGCCTAGAGAAGTGTTCCCTAGGTCCTCCAATGCAACCGCTGGTGAAGGATGACCATAAAGTCATCCTGGAGGACTTAGACATTCCTAGAGAATATGTTAACCAAGTCCACGGATAATGAAATCCACAAACGTGGAAGCTGGCTGTACAGGTTGGTCATGACATACAGTCTGAGAAGCACTTTGCTACACCATGTAAGGAATGGTTTCTTTCATTAGGTTTTCCTGATACGTTCTTTGGTTCAGAATATGTTGCAGTTAAGCCAGTCTCTAGCATTCCTCAGAGCTTTTTTGTCATCTTCCCACTGCAAGACTGACCACGAAACTCTTGACCAATTGGCAGAGTCTGTGTAAATATACTTTACTTTGGGCGATATTGTTGAATGCCATGCTGCACCTTCGGGCTCCTTGTCTGATCCAAACTGCAGGAGACTGTGCAATATGGACCCCACCCCCAGAAAGGATCCATTCAGGTGTGTGATAACCTGTGTGGAACTTTTCTTCTATGAAAGAAAATATTTAAGGGATCATGAACTGTTTGTAATGAAATTATTTATTTTTTAGAGTAGGGATGTGTGGTATTTTCTGTGCAATTCAGAATAGAGCTTTATTATTAAAAAAAATTACAACAATGGTTTGCTTTTGATCATTACGTTCTGGAGATGTGCAGGCTGTTGTATAATATTTACCATTATGTATGTGAATCTGGTATTTTGTGAAATGTTTCTTTTTTATTATTGGCTTGAGTACTTTTGTGCACTTGACAACTTTTGTAACACAAGGCATTATAAATCTTTATCTTTAAAAAAAAATGGATCACTTGGTCATATTATTATTACTGGCTAGCATTGTCTTTTTCAATGTGCAAATAAGAGTTTTACTCTTTTTCGCCAATACTAACCAAGCCTTCCTTGCTAAAGTAAGCCACCGTCAGCTGCAAAACCGTTGTATTCACATGTTACTTTTGCTTTGTTTCCTCATTAACAACAACAGGCTACTGATAGAAACTCAAGCATCTTGCTGCCTAATATGGATTTTGTCATTTCAAATCTGTTTGGGAGCATCTTTTATTGTGGAAGCTGCTGGGGAAAATGCATTGCTCCTGTTAATGCAATTCTGTAGCGGAAAGGTAACAAAACGTGACATGGGAAGGAGCCCAAATCATTTTGGTAACTATTCTTGGGTTAAATCTTGGGGTAGACAGATTTCAGCTTTGCATATGCCACCTTGTTTTTCACTATTACCATGAGATCCACCAACATGAGCCTAGTGGAAAAGGCATGCATGTAGGACAAAGAATTCTGAGTTCAATATATTTTATATTATAATATAATGGCATAGTCAAATGGTGTCCCTTCTAAAATGGAAAAAAAAATCAAGGCTTACCTTTTGGAATCTGTATACATTTGAAATATTTTCAACCAGTAGATACTTAAATCAATGGATACAGAGAGCTGACTGTATTATAGGAATCCTGTCTGATACACTAAAAATCTCCCCAAATCCTTAATAGATCCAGATCTACTTTCTTTCCTCCAACTTTCCAATCTGTGTTTGAGACTGCAGAGCTCCAGTCATCCAAACGTGAGTGTCAGGCTTATTGTACGGTGCAGTTTAGTTACATATTCAGGAACAGGTGGTCACACACACTGTCACCCTCAATACATTTACGCATTTACACAACCCAATATGCATTTGCTACTGCACTCACACATACCAGGAAGGCATGGCCAGTGTGCCTCTGTTTTCCAAACATATTTCTCAAATGCATACTTCACATTTTTAGTTGTACACCTCAGTAGCCCACGGAGTGATGCAAGTTACCTGTTTTCTCACTCTAATAGGACTGACAGCTGTAGATACCTGGTTAAGCTAAAACACTAGGTCTGTGTTTTTTAAAAATCAGTATCTGTTAAATGTGAGGCATGCCAAAAAAGCTGTGCCATATAAGCTATCTGTTCTAAAGGAGTCCTGACCTAGATCCTGAAATTCTAAGAGACTGTTCCAAACAAAGCAACTTACCGATTAATGCTTCTTGACAAATTTGCATTCATGAAAATATCCCGAATCATTTCCAGGTGCCCTAGAACTAGAGGACCACAAAGTATTGGGGGGAAATGCATCAAGGAGCTAAAAATGGCATAAGCCATCTTTCACTGAAGGCATAAATGCAGTGGTCATGATGAACCAGCTAAAGTCTAATTTGTTGTTGTTGTTGTTGTGGTTGTTGTTGTTGTGTGCCTTCAAGTCATTCCTGGCTTATGGCAAACCTATCACAGGGAGTGTGTGCCTTGGCCAGGGTCAACCCGTGGGTTTTCATGTCCAAGTGGAAATTCGAATCCTGGTTTCCAGAGTCATAGTCCAATGCTTAAACCACGCTGCCGTGCTGGCTCTTAAGGCCCATTTGTTGTCAATGGGACACAAAAGAACTTCATTTGGTTTTATTGTACAGGTAACGTTAGCCAGATTGAAAAATCTCTACCATACTGTTGGGTTTAAGCAAATATTTTAATGGTAGTAGCAATAAAGGTTTTGCTCCAACTGGAATATGGGAACTATTGTGGCACGTATTTTGGATAGGCAAACCCTTTAGGCGATATCACTAATGCATGGCGTTACTAAATTTTACATTTTGAAAAATACAATCGCAGTAAACCATCATTGCTAGCCCCCCCCCCCAGGGTTTACAAAAGATACAAGAATAGAAAATATGGGTAAAACCAATGTTGGACTGTAAATCCCAGCTTTCCTCAGCAATAGGATGTGCTGGTGGGACTTTCAGTCCAACATCTGAAGAGTTATACGAATTGAGATAGAAAGGATGGCATCTGGGAGAAATGATCAAATTCCTTTGATTTGATGAAGCTGTGTCACTTTTTACATGTGGCAGTAAGAACATTAATCCAATTTCCCTGTAATTCAGGGTTAACCATTCTTTTGTATGCTGACTGCAGCTGAATATAAATTAAAAGATAATTTAAACATAAAAATCTGGCAAAAACATGACCATCATGAAGAAGGATCTTCTTCACCCTTCTAATGCACAGCCATTTTAACGTTACGCATTCGTGCATATTGTACAAAGATCCCAGAGCCTTGAATGAGTGGAAAACCCTACAAAATTAATGGGGTTGCCATACTCAACAGGCAACTTGAAGGTGAAAGCAACCCTATCCACTTCTACTGTCGTGGAAGCACGTCCCTTTACAGGAAATATCCCACCAACTAAAATGTCTATGGGATTTTTCATTATAAACTGAAAATTTAGGTGTCTTGCAAGCTGGTTTGTTTTTGTTTTTTGTGTGTGTGTCTAGCGATATATATTTTTGGGTTGTGAAAATGAGCTTTAAAAATTAGCAGAATATCAATGTAAAAGCGCTATCTTTGAATTACTTGCAGTAACAATCATCCTTAAATAAATGTTTCTCTTTTCATAGTCACAATGATGTCTTAGCATCTTACTTTGAAAGCAAGACAGATGCCAATTTGTACAGGCCACTTTGTTCCAATGGTAGTTTAAAGAGGGAATATATATATATATATATATATATATTCTGGCAAACGCAGCGTCCCCAAGTTCAATGCCTTTGTAAAAGAAACCATGATGCCTTTGGATTTGCGATTTGCAACCCTAAATCAATTCCATATGTTGATCTTGCCATGTTTTGCACATTGTACTGTATATAAGTAATGCATATTGTATTTTTTTTTAATATATGTGTAGTAATTTTATCATGTATTTTGTACATAGGTGGCAATATTGCAGCTATGGAAAAAAATGTTTATCTTAGCAATTTTGAAATTTGTGTGTCAAATAAATGCATTAATTTATGCGGTTGCCATTTGTTATATTTCTTGCCTTTGATCTGCGTATGAGTTTTATTGTTTTTGAACCCAAAGGGTGCTCAGCCATGGCTTTTCTTCATCCAAGAGAAAAGTGGCACCAGTGGGGTGCCATAGGGTCCTGTCATGGGCAGAGTGCTCTTCAACATCTTTATCAATGATTTGGAAGGCATTGATAGAAAGCATGTGTATCAAATTGGCAGATGACACCAAATTAGGAGGAGTAGCTAATACCCCAAAGGACAGGATCAAAATTCAGAATGACCTCAATAGATTAGAAAGCTGGGTCCAAACTAACAAAATGAATTCCAACAGGGAGAAATGTAATGCACTGCTCTTAGTCAGAAAAAATGAACTGCATAGATATAGGATGGGGGACACGTGGCTTAACAGGACTACATGTGAAAGGGATCTAGGAGTCCTAGTAGAACATGCATTGAACATGAGTCAACAGTGCGATGGGCAGCTGAAAAGGCCAATGCGATTTTAGGCTGCATCAATAGACGTATAGTCTCAAGATCAAGGGAAGTAATAGTGCCACTCTATTCTGCTTTGGTCAGGCCCCACCTGGAATACTGTGTCCAGTTCTGGGCACCACAATTCAAAAAGGATGTGGAGAAACTGGAGCGGGTCCAAAGGAGGGCAACTAAGATGGTGAAGGGTCTGGAAACCATGCCCTATGAGGAACAATTTAGGGAGTTGGATATGTTTAGCCTGCAGAAGAGAAGGTTAAGAAGTGATATGATAGCTTTGTTTAAATACTCGAAGGGATGCCATATTGAGGAGGGAGCAAGCTTGTTTTCTGCTGCTCCAGAGAACAGGACTCGGAACAATGGATGCAAACTGCAGGAAAAAAGATTCCACCTCAACATTAGGGAGAACTTCCTGACAGTAAGGGCTGTTCGACAGTGGAACACACGCCCTCAATGGAGATTTTGGTGGAGTCTCCTTCCTTGGAGGTCTTTAAGCAGAGGCTGGATGGCCATCTGTCGGGGATGCTTTGATGGAGAGTTCCTGCATGGCAGAATGGGGTTGGACTGGATGGCCCTTGTGGTCTCTTCCAACTGTATATGTCAATTAATCACATTTTTTTTTTGCCTCTTGCTCTTTCATTACCTGCCGCCTTCTCACCTGGACCACCCCAAGAGGTGGAGTAAGAACGCTGCTCCCTAAAAGTCGAAATACACCGTAGCCAAGAGAGGTAAAGTCTCTTAGAAAAGTTAATTTTGAGCAAGGATTGAGCAGAAGGTCTTTGCTGAGTCAGGAATTTTTTTTTGTTTAAGGGCTTCATCTGATTACAACTTGTGTCAATATGTACTTAGCGCCTGTGAGATTGCGTGTCTTTCTCATTTCTCCCTTTTGATCTATAATTTCCAAGAACAGAAGGCTAAAATAGAGGGAGGAGGGAGGGGAAAATCTAAACCAAACACAAAAACTGGGATGAGGGCACGGGGTGGAATAAACTCTTTCTCCTTTTCCCCGCTGCGACTTCATTCTCTCGCATCTGCGTTCAAGAATTTTTCTCCAGTCGAATCAATATTTGAAAAGCTCTGAGCAAATATAGGTCTCTGTGGGATATTACCGCAGTGTTAACCTCCTTCTGCCGTTTACTGCATTATTGACATAGTTGTATCGAAGGTCTCAAATAAGTCTTGGCAGTTTCTTTCTTTTTTTAATTGTTAAATATTGTTAAAAATATATAATACACATCAACCGATGGATTAATATATACTAACACAGAATATCTACCTACATACAACACATAACATAATACATAATGACATTAAGACATTATACAACATTCCACAAAATGAACTTCCGATTTAAATTGTTGACTTTAACTCCAAATGCCTATACAATATTAAATCTCTATTGAATCCCCACTTTCTTAACCTAACTACTAAAGTGAGTTAATTTAAACCCTCCTAAATTGTTTTGTTTTATAAAATATAATAATACAGCATTAAATTAAAGAAAATTAAACAATGATCTTCTTGCCTGTTTCTTTCTGCAGGAAGTCTGTCAACGATTTCCAGTGTTCTTCCCAGGAATATTCTCTCAGCAAAAAGGTAAATTTATCTGTTTCTATACATTCTAATAATTTATCATACCATTCATTTACATCCATTTACGTGCATATACTACAGTCATATAAAATAATAGTTTCCCATATTTGGTTTCTAATAATTCATCACTAACCATACAGAGGGACCTTGGTATTCACTGCGGTTTGGTTCCAGAATTCCCCGTGGATAACAAAATCCCATTAAATATAATAGCAGAGCAAAATAGCGTCCCTTATATAAAATGGAAAATCAAGTTTTGCTATTTGGAATTTATACTTCTTTTGAAAATTTTCAAGACACGGATGCTTGAATCGGTGGATAAAAAAATCTGTGGTTAAGGAGAGCCAACTGTACTTAATAAATAAAGCTTAGGGTCCATGTTTATTTTACATTTAAGGATCTTCTTAACTGAATTATGAATTTCTTTCCAATATTTTTTTTGCTATTCTGCAGTACCACACCACATGTGTTTAAATGATCCAATTTGTTTTAGACATTTCCAACATTTATTGTTGGCATCTTTGACCATTTTAACCTATTATACATTTTGTATAAATTTTCTTTTAAGTCGTAGCTGAAGGTCTTCGCAGTGTCTACAAGTGATGTGAGCCGGAGGCTGCGTCTGCACTTCAGAAATAATCCAGTTATCTTCAAAGACAGCCAACACTGTATTTTGCTTTGAATGCTGGATGCAAGTAGGCATGGAAATCAATCCCAGCCTCTGAGGAAGACAACAGAGAAATGTCGGGTAATTGTAAGTTTTCTAAGCTTTCAGCCTTTGCTAAGGAAACAAAAATATTGAATATCAAAAATGTCAAAGCTAATCCTATCAGTGTCTAGCTTTAAAATCATCAGAATAGCGGAAATGTGCCTTTGCCTAACTGTGCTTTCTTAAGAACTGAGACTGACTCCAAAAAAGCAACAAACATGTAATTTGTAGCTTAAAACAAAAGTTAACAAATGGCTTTACTCTATATTTACATAAAGACTATATTCTAATTTAGCTAGTGAATAGTTCAGGTAAAAAGAAATATGTATCTCACCATTTTTCCAAAGAAAGTTGATGGAGAAGGAAGATGGAGGACAGATCAGGAGAAAATCTTTAGAGAGAATGTAAGTTAGTTTGAATAAGAGAGGGAGAAAGGAAAGTTTTCATGCAGGAATTCCCTATCCATCTAAGGAGGGGAGGAAAGAGAATGCAAAAACATGCAACATGAATCATTTCTAAAACAGTGGCACTATTACTTCCCTTGATCTAGACACTATATTTCTATTGATGTATCCTAGAATCACATAGGGTTTTTTAGCTGTTGCAACACACTATTGATTCATGTTCAACTTTTGGTCTACTTGGACTCCTAGATCCCTTTCACACATAGTTTCATTCAGCCAGGTGTCCCCCATCCTATATCTGTGCATTTCGTTTTTCCACCCTAAGTGCAGAACCTTACATTTCTCCGTGTTGAATTTCATTCTGTTACCGTTGGCCCATCTTTCTAGTCTGTTCAGGTCATTTTGAATTTTGATCCTGTCCTCTGGGGTTTTAGCTACTCTTCTGCCTGTCATCCGCAAATTTGATAAGTGTGCCCGCAATTCTGTCATCCAAGTCATTGATAAAGATGTTCAATAGCACTGGGCCCAGTACCGAACCCTGTGGCACCCCACTGGTTACTTCTCTCCAGGATGAAAAGGAGCCATTGCTGATCACCCTTTGAGTTCGGCCAGTCAACCAATTACAAATCCACCTAACAGTTGCATTGTCCAGCCCACATTTTGCTAGCTTGTTTGCAAGAATATCAATACGCAATGCCTCTGGGACCTCCACATGGAGGACAGCAGCTGCTTGGACCATCCCTCAACGTCAGAGGACATTCCTAACCAGTCCGCGATGGGTTAAAAGATAGGCAGACAGACGGCTGGCCAAGCGTCAAGGTGGCTGCGGCTGTATTGCTCCATGAGCTTCAAGTGGGGGGTGGGTGAGAATACACAGAGCAGACCTTGCCTGGGGTTGTGGCACTCGACACCTTTCCACGCTTTTGCAAGACGGAAGAATAATGATAAAAGGTAAGAATTTGAATATGTTTGTCTTATTTTATTTTGTTAGTTTAATTCTATTTTAAGGGGTGGGAGGATGGGGATGGGATTGTTGAACTATTTTAACTGTAACTGTTTTTTAACCTTGTTGTACCCCCGCCCCGATTGTTCAGACAGAGGGGCGGGTAAGAAATTATTATTATTATTATTATTATTATTATTAAGAAAATCTTCTGTATATTTCTTTAGAGCTAGGAAATTAAAATCTCTACCTGGAAATACATTAGATGCACTCACCTGAAGCTGGAAAAGGTCTCTAGTGGGAAAGAGGGAAGATTTTTTTTCCCCTGCACATTTTGTGTTTGCCTTTTCTTGCTCCATCAAGCTCTGGAAGGAAGGTTAGACCTGGGAATATATATATATATATATATATATATATGGACTATTGCTCTCAATATGCACCAACTGTTGGCCAGTATAAGTAGAAGTTTCTTAAAGTACATTTGCTGAGCTCTGAGGAAAAAAGAGCTTGTTGAAATCTGCTGCCTTCAGGTGTGGAGGCAGATTGTGTTGCATTGTCACCATGCAGGTAAATTTAGCTTCTGTACACAGAACTGGAAGGAGACATTCTTCTGTCCATTGCCATTAGCAATTTAACAACAACAACAACACACACACACACACACACATATTTATTACGGCACTTGGCCAGCACAAAAATAAGTAACACAAATTACAGAGAATCTGATATGTAACACAAGGATATTACATTATATTCTTACAACAACAATTTCTTGCTCACCTCTCCCCAAGGCTCGAGACAGACAGAGACATATTAAAACACACAACACCATTTAAACACATGAGTTAAGACACATGAATGTTGTTGTTGTGTTGTGTGCAACCCTAAGGCGAAACTTTCATGGCACGAAGGCAGTGGCACACCTCCTCTGAACAGATCATGCTAAGAAAGTTTCACCTTAAGGTTCCCACGAATTAGATATGCCTTCTTTGAAAGAGATTTTGAAGGCGAAACTTTCTTAGCATAACCTGTTCAGAGGAGGTTTGCTATTGCCTTCTCTTGAAAATGAGAGAGTGTGACTTGCCCAAGGCCACCCAGTGGGTTTCCATGGCTGAGCGGGGATTCAAATCCTTGCTTCGAGTTGTACTCCAACGCTCAAACCACTATGCCACGCTGGTGTAAACATAACCATAGGACACATTACAATCATCCAACATAAAGAGTAAAATACCATTTTTAAAATTCATCGTTTAAAATCGACTGGGTAGGCCTGCCAGAAGATATAGGTCTTTAGTACTGTTTTAAAGTCAGACAGCATGTGTAGCTGTCAAATCTCTCCCAGCAGGTCATTCCATAGTCTAAAGGTGGCCAATAAAAAATGTCCTCTGGGTGACAGTTGCCAGTCTAGCCTGAGCAACTGAATTACTGTATATGCTCATGTATAAGTCTAGAAATTTTAGTCCAAAAATTGACCCCAAAAGCTTGTGTCAGGACAGTAATTTAACTCAAAAAGAAACCATCCCGTCTTGGTGAACGGCAAGAGTGTAATCTGTCCTGGAAGTAGCTGAATCCCCTCTCTGATTTTTCATCCATCCACCTTTAAACAATTACTGTATATACTCATGTATACGTCTAGAAATTTAGGTCAAAAAATTGACACAAAAACCCCGAGTCGACTTATTCACGGGTCAATGTAAGTACTGTGTCTTAACTCTTATTTAAAAGAAGGAACCAACCCCTGGTGAAAAGCAAGAGTATAATCTGTCCTGGAAGCACTGACCCCCTTTACTCTCTCAACCATCCAGTCTTAAGAATAAGCACAAAGAGGTATGTCTGATGGACTTTTGGAAGTTCTTTGACATTGTTTTGCTTTGCATCATCCTTTAGATCCTTTCCTATATGCCCCTAAATTTTACCCCCGACTTATCCACGGGTCATAGCAAAATCCATAATTTTGGCCCCAAAACTTGCCCTCGACTTATACGGGTATATACGGTATGCCTGCTGGTCTTTTGTAAGTCCTTTGGCATTGTTTTCCTTTGCTTCATCCTTTAGATCCTTTGTGACATACCCTTGACTTATCCACAGGGTCATATCAAAATCCTAAATGTTGTCCCTAAAACCTGTCCTTGCCTTATACATGAAATTGAGTAAATGTCCCCCAGAGGACTTGAGGATACAGGGTGGATTTGACAGGATTATAATTACATCTAGAACCAGAAGTGGCATGCCTCTTTGTACCAAATTCTGGAGAATGAAAGCCACAGTGGTGCTTGACCCTAAAGTGGAAGCAGAACGTTGGACAAGGTGGGCCTTTGACCTGATTTAAGGTGGATCCCTTCATGTTCTAATGACTGAAAGAGATCCAGCTGGAGGTGGAAAGTCATCACAATCGGGGTCTTTGGGGAAATAATCTTATTTATCTCTCTCTCTCACACACCCCAATATTTGCAGCACTTGATTTTTATCCCTCTGTCTGTCCAATGCTACATAAAAGAAGTCTGCCCAGATACTTTCACGCCAATGACGGATTCCTTTTTCTATAGCAGCTGCTCAGAAATTTTTAAAAAATCTCTTTCGAAGAAGGCATATCTTATTCGTGGGAACCTAGACACCCCCTCGATCCACATGTGTTTTGATGAGGTAATGGAAAAACCCCAGGTTGATGTCCTCAACTGGTCTGAGCAAGTAGACTCAAGTGTAGGAAAGATCATGCTACCATCTTCTCTCTTTCAGTTAGTCTCAAAGGTGCTACAAGAACCTCCGTTGTTGTTGCGTGCCTTCAAGTTGTTCCCGATTTATGGTGACCCAAAGATAAACCTAACCTGGGGTTTTCTGGACAAGTTTTGTTCAGAAGAGGCTTGCCATTGACGCCTCCTGAGGCTAAGAGTGTGCGACTTGCCTAAGGTCACCGAATGGGTTTCATGGCGAAGCTGGGATTCAAACCCTGGTCTCCAGAGTCATCGTCTGACACCGAAACCCACTTCGCCACACTGGGCAAAATAATTAGAGCTGGAAAAATGCTGTTCCTTCTGCAACTTTAATAATATATCCTATTAAAAATGAAAAGAAATGGCATATTACCTTATTTGAAGCCTATCTCCAAAGATAATGGAGATGTCTTCATAAGTTATAAAGTAATATTCGAAACCTAGAAACAATATGGATGTAGCCCAATGCCACTAACTGCAGCGAATGTGGAAGGGTTATTGTATTTCCCATGTGGATTGAACAGCCGTGTGATGCAGAGAGAATACATTTTTGCTGCTTCGGTTGTTATTGTTAATCCACACTTTCTCCTAAATTTCTTGAGTCATTTCTCCCTGTTTCTCTTCTAGAAGGCCTCTACTACACACAACAACAAAAGGCATCACATAACTTTTCCATCTTTTCCTCCTTAATGGAAACAGAAAGAACCATTTGTTTGAGTTATGCCTGCCCTTCCTTATTTTTTCTTTTCCCCAATATTTTTATTAACCATTCATATCTCCATAAGCCATAAGAAGTCCACATAACAAAATAATAGAGACGTTTCATACATCCATTTCTGCTTACAGATATATAAATTCCTGTATATTTCCCTTTTTTATTCGTCCCAGTTATTTATTTTCTTTTTAGTTCTAAAACCCGTACCTCCCTCTTCCCCAAATTATATATTAACCTTGTAGTTTGGATTTACAGTAAAGCATATATATATATTTGATATTCCTAAAATCAACACCATTTCTTTGTTCAATCCACTTCTTATTCCAATCAGTTTTTGATAGTATTGTGATTATGCATCCTTCAAATAATCATTTGTGCACCTTGTAAATCTCCTTCTGTTACTTTTTCATGTCTTATAATAAAACAATTTTACCTTTCTTTATTTGTTAGTCAGTTTTGGCATGCTGTTTTACTTAACTCATTTCTTCATTTAACATATTGTTACTAGTTTTAAGTTAGACTTTTTTTCTTTTATACGAGCTCAGGGCAGTTAACAATCTTACATAAAAACCATCCCGTTAAATCACAAATCCCTAAAATCCCCAAGAGCATCACTGTATCTGTGCTTGCTAGCTTAGAAGTACAGGTTCTAATCATCTTTCACATAGTTGTATTCCACAATCATGAGGTGTAGAAAAATACTTTTTTAAAATTAAAGATGCTGCTCTACCAGGCAGGTTTTTTTTTTGTACAGAGCTAATTTAGGAACATTACTTTTTAAAACTAAACCCCATAATCCTACAGCCAGCTAGGACACCATGTTGGCTAGGAGAGACTGGCTGTTGTAGTACAAAATAAAATAAAATAACACTTTCAAACTCTGAACAGGGTCATCTGGGTACCCTGAAAATATGCCTTAAATAGATCACTCCTCTCCTGAAGAAATATACCTCTTTGCCACCATCACGATTCCTCATTTGCTTGCCGTCCCCCTCCGCACGTGATTCATATGGAAAGGCCAAGACGAGGTGGCCTTTCCATTTGCTCTTTTAACATTGTTTTCCCCGCTGATGTGCTTTGAGAGATTACAGTAGGCACATGCCAGGGATTACTGGAATCAACATCAGGCCAATTCCTGGATGTGGGTCTTGGCAGGGCAACAATTTCACCCTCGGATGTTGGCCCTGTTCTCAAACTTTGTTCAGTAGCACTTTGTACTACTATCCCTGATCTTTTGTTCCAGGATTTGTCTACACAGTTGTACATCTGAACCACCATGGCTCCATCTTTCAGAATCCTGAGGTCCATCGTCTTTGGAATTTCCTGCCAGTCTGCAAAAATGCTAATAACTTAAGTGAGGATTCCAACTGGATGGAGCCAAGGCGGTTATCAAATTGTGCAGTATGAATACAGCTTCAAGTTTGATAGCTTCTGTTTTATTATCTGTCCACAGAAGTAGTATTGGTGCTGACGCTCATCTGGGCATTGGCAGCCAGGTCTCTGCCACCTGAAGGAGAAGCTGCCAAAGAACACGCCGCTCCCGAAAACCAAAAGTGTCCTGTCCCCTGCAGCTGTAGTTATGAAGACTGGAACGATGAGCTGAGTGTCCAATGCAGCTCCCAAAAGCTCACAAAGCTGCCTGAAAATATGCCCAGAGGGGTGAAGATGCTGTGGTTGGATGGCAACAATTTTACTTCCTTGCCATCTCTTGCTTTCAGAAACCTCACCAGCTTGGAATTTCTCAATCTACAGGGCAGCCATTTGGCAAATATTGAACAGCACACCTTTCACGGCTTGGAAGCGTTGTACTCCTTGATCCTCGAACGCAACCGACTAAAGTTGTTGACACCGAACATCTTCCTGCACCTGCAGAACTTGGTTTCCTTACGGCTCAATAACAACCAGTTTAGCAAGATTGAAGAAGGTGTGTTTGCTGGGCTTTCTAACCTTTGGTATTTGAATCTTGGATGGAACACTTTGGTGGTTCTACCAGACAAAGTCTTTCATGATTTACCCAATCTAAGGGAGCTGGTTTTGGCTGGGAACAAATTGCACTATCTCCAGCATCAACTGTTTCTCAGTCTCAGTGAGCTGAGAGAACTGGACTTAAGCGGGAATTCCCTCAAGGGTATCAAAAGCAACATCTTTTCCAGGCTTCAAAAGCTGCAGAAGCTCTACTTGAATCAGAACCAGATCAATGCCATTGCTCCCCGGGCTTTTGTGGGTATGAAGTCTTTGAGATGGCTGGACCTGTCTCACAACCGCTTAACCACTTTATTCGAAGACACGTTCCTGGGTCTTTCAAGCCTGCGCGTCTTGCGTCTCTCCAGCAATTCCATTACGGCTTTGGGGCCCAAAATATTCAAAGATCTCCATTCCTTGGAGGAACTGCAGCTGGGAAACAATATGATTCGAAATTTGCTGGAAAGGGGATTTGACAAACTAAATCAACTGGAGGTCCTTGCTCTCAATGACAATCAGATTGAAGAGATCAGGGCTGGAGCATTTCTTGGACTTTCTAAAGTGGCTGTTATGAACCTTTCCGGGAATTGCTTCAAGACCTTTCCAGACTGTGCTTTCAGGGGCCTCAACCAACTGCACAGCCTTCACCTGGAAAACAGCTGCCTCAGTCGGATCAGGCCACAAATGTTCGCCAATCTTTCCAGCTTGCGGAGGCTCTTCTTGCAACACAACGCGATCTCCATGATTGAGGAGAACAGCCTGAATAATTTGCACGAACTCCTCGACCTGGACCTCAAGCACAATCGCCTGAGCCGACTCTCTCCGAATCAGTTTACCGGCCTCAGGAATTTGGAATACCTTCTCCTTTCGTCAAACCAATTGCTGGAAATCTCCCCTGAAGCTTTTGCTCCACTTCAACGTCTCTCCTGGCTCGACCTCTCCAACAACTGTCTGGAAACACTGGACGGCAGTGTCTTCACGTCCTTTTCAAAACTGGAATATTTGAACGTCAGAAACAATTCATTGAGAACCTTCCCCCTGGGATGGCTAGGCCCTACCCCTACACTCATCCAGCTTTGGTTGGAAGGGAACAATTGGCAGTGCAATTGCTCCCTGAAAGAATTAAGGGACTTTGCTTTGCAGCACCCCAACGTGGTCCTGCGATACATGCAGTCCGTCACAGAAGGGGATCTTCCTGTGTATACCTACAACAACATCACTTGCATTAGCCCCGGGGACGTGGCAGGACTTGACCTGCGGGACATCCAAGAAAGTTATTTTGCAGAGTGCTAAGTACTGGTATTCCACTTGCTTCCTCCCAAATGATCTCAGGACTTATAGTTTTTAAACCTTGCTCTTGGATATCCTGTCTCCTTTATTCCCTGAATCTCTTGCATTCCATAACACCAGAGCAAGAATGGAGAAATCTCAGGCTCTGGGACAAAAAACAAGCCCTCCTGGGGTCTCAGTCTACCCACCAATGGAATGCAGCAAAAATATTATCAATATTTTTAATGAATATTTTTGAACTGTGGTTGGCTGAATCCATGGATGAACAAGATTGACTATACTTGACTTCAAGTCATTTCTGACTTATCTTTCAGCAGCCCTGAAACTGAATTTGGTCTAGAGACCAGGGTCCGATTCTTAGCTTGCCCATGAAACCCACTGAGTGATCTTGAACTAGTCACATACTCTCAGCTTCAAGGGAAGGCAGTGGCAAACCTCTTCTGAATAAATATGGCCAAGAAAACCCCCATGATAGGTTTGCCTTAGTGTCACCATAAGTTGGAAAGGACTTGAAGGCACACAGAGGCAACGATAAAAGGTCTCATTACAACTTGGCACAGTATTATTCTGCTTATTGAAGCTCAAAACATACAAGCCGTCAGTGGTCCAGCAAATATAATATATTCAGAAACTATTGCTGTGCAAATTTTGTACACGGTTTTAAATCACAACCAAACAATCACTGTTGCATGTGGCAGAAATGCCAAGGAGGCATAATGTCAGTATAAATGATGCCTTGTTTTTCTTTTTAAAAAGCAAAGAATCATTTATATTAACATTTTTCCCCCTCCTCTGTTCCGTCTGATTCTTTGATATGCTTCTTCCAAAATTCTTCTAATGTTTTCAGTGTTCGATTTTTTTGTCATTGTAAGGAAATGATAGTCCCTTAATCTTTTGGTGAATATGTTTGAACTGTGGTTGGCTGAATCTATAGATGCTTAAGATTAGCTCTATTTGCCTTCATGTCATTTCTGAGTTATGACAATTTGCCCTTGTTTTCCTCTGAAGGCTTCAGAGAGTGTGACTTTGTCAAAGACCATCCAGTGGGTTTCCATGACTGAGTGCAGAATTGAACCCTGGTCTCGAGTCATTTTCCTATGCTCAAACCACTAAACGACAAAAAGTTACCCTTTCATTTTTCTTTTTCTTCTGTCACGTATCTGTTCAGCCCTGAGTGACTACCACTGGAAGCTTGGGAATTGTGATTTTAAGTCCCACAATGACTTTGGAGCACAGTGGAAAAACAGGGCGGCCATATGTCTTACTGTATAAAGGACAGACCTCTGCTTGAAAGCTCTTTGAAGGGCGATCCAGGAGAAATGGCAAAGAAAGCTAAGAAGGGAAAGTCCAAAGACCTGGAGGCTGCCCAACTAAGTTACCACCCGAACAAGAAAATGACTGGGCATCCTTGCTAGTCTTTCTACTATGAGAAGATGTATTATAGCTTTAACTAAAGTATAATTGTTTTTAATTGTGCACACTTACATATAAATTAGCACATTTCAATTTAACGCAATCGCATCCTCCTTTGGGATGATAATTTTTAGGGATATGTAAAGGAATTAAAGCAAGTTCCACACTGTTAATTCCAATGGGCAAAATCACCCTTGATCAATATTCACCATAAGAGTATTCTCTTCTGCTTTGTTGACTCACTCTTAGTGGATGTCAAAAAGAAAAGCAAATCCAGTTTGTCCTATCTTACTCTGCAACAAAATGTTTCTAGTTTGTGGGAAAACAGCTTTAAAATTCTGCATCATGTACAGCTAAATTGTGGGAAAGGCTTTTTTTTCTTTTTGGCTTTTAGCAAAATACTAATGCTAAGCAGTTTTCATACAGAGGTGTAAATCATGCAGCCCTCCCAATGCTGATAAATGCTAAGGCCTTCCGTTCAACATCATTTGAGGGCTGCATGACTCCCATCCATTTTACACAATAAACCAAAAGAGGTTAACCGGCGAATCCTAAACATGACCTGTGCATGTCGGTTCCGATAAGCATTGCCAATGTTCCAATACACATCTTCATAATTCAGTAACTGGGTTTCTTAGTGCATCTGCTACTTAGCTAGGAATACATAAAGATACATATAAAAGGTCATATAGCCATCTGGGAAATGTTAACGGGGGGGGGGGGGGTTTCTTTAAATATATATAATTGAGAGTAATGTGAGTACTCATCAGTAACAATAAATACATTACAACCAATATGTAATAATGTGTAGCTTTTTAATCCATCAGAGTACATCAATATTTCCCTAAGAACTAAAGAGTCTAATTGAGCGGGTGCTTCCTCTATGCAAGTTTTAAAATGTTCTTGTGCACCTTATTCATTTCAATGAGGAATGTGCCAGAGACCAAGGCTTGGGGAACATGTGCCCTTCCAGATGTTGTTGGACTGCGGTGCCCACAAACCCATGGCAATATAGGCAATGGTGAAGGAAAGGAACTGCACTCCAATATTGGATGGCCGTTACATTTCCCATCTCTGCAGAACTTCTCTTTGAACTGTACCCAGGGGAAAAAAACTTCCCCACTTCCAGTTTAACACAGAATTTTGCAATTGCCTTTGCGACAAAGAAATGGTGACCTGAAGCAGACACTGCCCACAGGCCTCCATTTCTTCAGGAATATATATTACACCCAACACAGTATTATATTTACATTTCAGGCTGCAGTTTTTGAAAGAATCATCAATTGGCCATGAAGGTAGTTGGGTTATCAGACAACAAAAGAGTTAAATGACTCTTTTAGGCAAAATGGGGGTGTGTATGTGTGTCTGCCTGACAAAGCAAATCAAAGGTGACAAGACATGCCATTCTGATCATAACCAAAGTGTGAAACTGGCTGATCTTCTATCAGAAATATGCAACTTGTTCCTAAAACCAACGTCTGCCACAGGGTTTGTTAAAGAGTCTTACTGTGGTGCACCCAGGCCAGTTTGCTTAATGCCTGTTTGTATTAAGGAGTCCTGGTTGCGCAGTGGTTAAATGCTAGTACTGTAGCCACAATGTTGTGAGTTCGATCCCAGAGAGCTCCAGGTTGACTCAGCCTTCCATTCTTTTGTTGGTTGATAAATGAATATCCAGCTTGTTGGGAGCAATTGGCCTACAGGTTGTAAACCATTCAGAGAGTGCTGAGTTCACTATAAAGCAGTATAGAAATGTAAACACTATTGCTATTGCTGTTTGTGGAAAGACATTGATCCAATATCGTTCACTCATAACTTTAAAAAAAAAGGGACAAGCATGTACACACCACAATAGCAACGAATTCCTGTTTAATAGATGTTGGGTACCTAAAATTCCCGGAGTCATGATTACTCTCCAGAGCATCAGAGAATCTAATTTTCACGTGGCCCAAATGATTAAGGCTTTTGTTAAGTTAACAATTGAACACATAAGACTTCAAATGTCAAGGTGGTGGAGAGATGGCAAGAATAAGAGTGCCAAATGTCACGCAGTCTACTAGTAGTACCCCATTCTGTATGATTATGGAGAAGGCAAAGGAATGAATTTCTAGCCTGTTGGACCACAACCGGAACTGTCTCTGTTGTTACTGCCGGCTGAAATGCGGAATGCAAGGTTCACAATGATCTAAAGAAGGGACTGTGCAGACATTAGAGCCACTCATCCAGAAGGGAAACGGAGCTGCTGGCGGCAAGTTGCTTGGATCACATCAAGCCTCTTTCAAATTCACTGCTGCTCTCCTTGCTTTGTTGAGTCCCTTTTCCTTCATGCCAGGAGACATTGTGGGAGTAGATTCCTGCCTCATTTCTCACTTCAGGAGCTGCAGCTGGATGCCCCAGTCAAAATATGCTGGGCGATACTGGCTAGCGCAGGGAAGGCCAAACTCTTTGGAAATTCTTGGAGGAAGTCTCTGCCTTCTTCCACGCTCTGGCTGAGTTGCGGATCCAAGGGCACACAACCTATGTGAGAGGGCAAAGTTGCAAAAAGTTAGAGAAGGTGGGAGATTTAAAGCACAGATGTAAAATACATAGTAAATATACACACCATGACACCAGCAAAAGCAGCCCCATCACTGGTGCAGTTAATATACTACTGTGTATTCCCATTTGCTGAATACTGGGTTGGTAAACAGAAAAAAAGCCATGACCTAAGTTTCAAGTTACTGTTAGCATTAATTAACATGAAGAGATAGCAATAAAAGAGCAGGACAGAAATGAATAATTTGATCTGTAATATATATATGGTCTGGAATCACAGTCCAGAACTTTTTCACGTTGGGGAAATCAAGCCACGTATGTTGATATGATCCTGTAGCTCCACAGCCCCTCCAGCAGGATGGTGGGACATTTTTAAGCATCTCAAATAGCTGGACTGGTGTCATTTAAACCTTTTCTAGGGCCGTCGTGGATTCATTAAAGTACTCACCAAGGAATGGCACCCCAGCATGATCAGCCAGTTCTTGCCCGCCGCCTTTGGAAAAGAGATTTGTGCATTCCTGGAATAAAAGAAGAAGATTGATTGCAGAGACAGGCGGCAATAGATATTTTATGGAAAGAATGTACGGTAAGCCAGAGCTGAGGAATCTGTGACCCTCCAGAAATAATTGCTGGACCACAGGTCCCAGCATCCTTGTTGATTCGGTTATCATGTGGAGTCTGATGACATTTGAAGGGCTACAAGGCTTCCGATGTCTTATGTGAATAATGAGAGAACAATGAGATTAATGGGTGCTTTTGGGATGTTGCGGTGTCATTCCTTTCCTGAAGTGATGGCTGTTCTGCAATCATGAAGAATGAGGTTGTAAGATATAAGGAAACAGCCCCTTAGAATGGTTCCATCCTTTGTTGGGCTGACAAATATCCTCCCATATCAGTTTCTGAAGGGAAAGTGGTGTGATCAGGATGGATTGTTTGGTTGTATTGTTTGGATAATTCTCTCTGTATTCTGTTTATTTGAGGGCCATGTGTTCTCCCTGAAGATACATACAGTCTAAGGGAGAAAGGCTTCTGTTGAGTCAATGACTTGACTGTGAGTAGAACTAGCCACAAACCATTTTGGGTACTGTGCAAGAAAAAGGCCATATAAATCAAATCAAAAAAATAAAATAGTTGCTCCTTCAGTCTCTGCAATTCAGCAATCAGGAAGGTGAAAACAGGATTTTTGGTGGGCATTTTGAGAAGGACTCCAAGGAGGAGGCCAGGATAGCTGTGTAATAAGTTTCACTCTGGCTGATGCAATCTGACCGAAAAGTTACTATACTATTTGGGGCTTTATGAGCGGGATGGGATGGCCTTAAATTTGTGAAATGAGATCCAGACCTTCATTGGGACCTCTTGGGGTCAGAGATGTCAACTTTAAAACTCTCGCTACTTATTTTCCCAGCATTTTTTTCATCATTATGAACGTTTTTTTCCAGCACCCAAAACCTGAGATCTGATGCAAAGTGTTGCGGTTGCTCAAAATAACTGATCCCATCACATTCTCTCTCATTTCTGACCATCTGCCAAAAGGTAAAAATAAATCAAATATTCTTTAAGATAGTTTATAAGCCTAATATTTCTATTTATGTGTTGTACCTGTGTAAAATAAGCTAATATATGCATTTGTGTTTATTTTTAATGTAGCCCCCGAAGAAGGCCAACCAGTTTCTGTACAGGCTGAAACACATTGGGCTTTTAAAGAATAAATTCAACCCATCAATAAGCATGTGGAGACCAGTCTCCTTTTCCTGTTGATCTATTACATGACAACGTGTTGCTGTAGTTGTTAGGAAGGAGGTTGCAAACCAGATCCCCTAGGTGATGTTTTTCTAAACTTTTATTGTTGTATGCACAGAACAAGTTAGGCAAGGAGCTTCAACGCACAGATGAAACAATGATGGAGGGATGAGGGGTTTAGATTTGTTATGAATTGGAGGATATTCCTGGGCAAGCCAGACCTGTACAAAAGGGACAGGTTCCATTTGAATAGGGCCACCATTTACCATAGTTCCTACTCATACATCAAACCTTTAGGGTGAGCACAAATAGTTATGCTTGCTGGAATTTTAACGTTCTTTGGCACTGTTTACCTTGGCTTCATCCTTTACATCCTTTGTTACAAGCTCCTAAGTTTTGCCCTCGACTTACACACAAGTATACACAGGGGCTTTCTAGATTGGCAAAAAGAAGTGTGTTCATGGTTGCATGAAACTCTAGCCTTTAGATGAGAAAAAGGGAAAGTGTGCCATGAAAACGCTTTTTTTGCGTTTTAGGGGAGAAGAAGCGCCTTTAAAAAGGTGCTGGTTTTCCCAGCTTCTTTTTTAAAAACGGCGGAACAGCGCAGCTCCATCTAAAGGCTGTGGTGCAGCTGCTAAGCATTAAGGAAAAGGCAACTTCATGTCACACTTTCCTGCCAATCTAGAAAGCCCCACAGTATTTAAAAACTGGAGGTTTTTTAAAAAACTCATAATTCAAATTGCATAGCTTCTAAGATATATAAGATGCCCCTAAGTTATAGCTCTACACCAGAAGACTGGACGGGTAACACTGATTTTCAAAACATGGAGCAAAGAAATTACAGATAATTACCTTAATATCTGTTCCAGGTAAATCGGTGGTGAAAACATACTGTTTAATGTGATTAAAGTGAACTGCGGCATCAAGTGCAGGCAACTGTTTTCTACAACCTCCAAAAACCTGAAAAAAGATCTGCACACCTGCCATCAGCATTAGCTAAAGTTGCATGCGTAAAGTTTGCCTCTCACCGAGCAATGCGGGCAGACAAAGCCACTCATATTCTCCACAATCCCAAGGACTCGCAATCCTGTCTTCTTGCAGAATGTCAGTTCTCGCCTCACATCTCCCACAGACACTGCCTAAAAAAGGAGAGAGTTAGATGTTATGGTTTGTGAGGAAAGTGGCCAGAGGCTTCTTGGATTGGAAGGAGAAGAGGATGTCAGCCTGGAAAAGCAGCTCCAAGTGGAAATTCCCACTGAAGGGAATGGACAGGTAGGCACTTCTCATTGTGCAGCTGTCCCTAAATTTCCCACAAAACACTGGAGGTACAGGAGGATCTTTGAAATCTCAGAAGTGTGGCTATGGTGCTGAACCTATGTTTTCAAATGTCATGTAAAGATATATACCACCTGAATACTCAGAACATGGAGAGATATTATGTGCACAGTGTGTCTTCTTACAATCATATGATATAGGATGGGGGACACCTAGCTTCACAAGACTACATGGGAAAGGGATCTAGGAGTCCTAGTAGATCACAAGTTGAACATGAGTCAATGGTGTGATGCAGCAGCTAAAAGGCCCAATGTGATTCTAGACACAGAGGTGTAGTGTCTAGAAACTGAAACACGAAATTATCTGCAAGGCACACCAGAAATTTGTTGAAGAGTCTGTGCTTTGCAGCATTAGTTTCCCATCAGACTGAAGTTGAAGTCTTCCATAAGTACTAATACTTGTATCTTGGAGATTTTTGAGATTTGTTTCAGAAAGGATTGTCCACTTCTTCTTACTTAAGTGGCCTGTAGCACACTCCCATAACCAAGTTGCTTTTATTTCTTTCTCTATTTATTTTTACCTAAATCAATGTTTAGTGAAACTAAAGTTAATAGTGAAAGCAATACTGTTTTAACTGTGTTAAATTGTATTTTTTTAATTAAGGTGTTTATCTTGAGAGCTGCCGTGGGTCCCTTTTTGGGAGAAAGGCGGCATAAAAATGAAATAAATATATATAATAAATAAAAACAGAGCAGAAACCAAGTCAGAGGCATTACCTGTGGTGTTGTCACTAGAATTGCCCCTAAGGGCTTATAAGGTCGAAGAGCTTCCACGGTGGATATGTGTTCATCAGAAGTCCCGGGGGGTGTATCCACAACCAAGAAGTCAAGCTCTCCCCAGGTGACATCCGTGACAAACTGCTTGATCAAAGCTAAAAAACAGGTGCACATTAGTGAATGGAAAAAACATCACTTTGGCTAAGAACGCAGTAGAGTCTAGCAACCATTCTTGACATTTCTAGACACCACGCAAACAGCATCCCATGGGCATATGGACACAAAAGCCTAAGGTCACACTCACCTGAGCAAAGAAGTTTCACTGTGGGAACTACATTCCAAATACATGGAATAAATATGAGGAAAAGACAATTCCATGGAAATAATCTTGCTGCTGTCCTTTCCCTTAACTTTTACCCTCTGAATGCTGACCATTTGAAGGGATGCCATATTGAGGAGGGAGCAAGCTTGTTTTCTGCTGCTCCAGAGAATCGGAGACAATGGAGCAATGGATGCAAGCTCCAGGAAAAGAGATTCCACCTCAACATTAGGAGAAACTTCCTGACAGTAAGGGCTGTTCAACAGTAGAACACACTCCCTCTGAGTGTAGTGGAGTCTCCGTCCTTGGAGGTCTTTAAGCAGAGGCTGGATGGGCATCTGTCGGGAATGCTTTGATTGGGAGTTCCTGCATGGCAGGGGGTTGGACTGGATGGCCCTTGGAGTCTCTTCCAACTCTATGATTCAAAGATCCAGGATGAGAGCTATTGGCATGGAGGGCGTTTTTACTAAATATGTGCAGCAGTTTTGCTTTGCTGACTGACGGAGAATACATTTCTAGGAAGGTACAAAAGCCGCTTCTCCTTTATTGTCTTTGGCAACAAACATTAAAAACTTTCACAATGGACTACTTCATATATATCACCAATTGGATCTAATTATGGTGGTAATGATAGCCGCAATGCAGCAGTGTAACCCTACAATCTTATACCTACCAAACCTGGTGCAAAAGCAATAAATGGGTCTCATGCCTGGTACTGTGCTGCTATCGACCAGTTTCTAATTCGGATCAACAGCTCAAAGCAGGGGAAGACAACCATGGCGAGTCTAGGACAGCAATTTTCTTCCCATGCAATCATCCACATGGCATGGAAAACAACAACAACAAAAACTAATCGAGAGTGGCCCTACCCCAACTTTTGATTTGATTTTCTAAAAAAAATAACAAGTTGAGGCGGGACTGACAGCCTATTTAAAATGTGACTTCTTAGTTCTGGAGGATTTGGGGCAATGAGTGCCTGAATGCCTCGAATTTTATTTTCAAAAAGTTCATACTTTCTAGCTCTATGAAAGAAAAAAAAATACAATAACCCACAATCTGAAGCTGGGTAGAGAAGTAATCCAGACCTGCACCCAGCTTCTTGGTCATGCCTGAGTTTTACAGATTTCTTCTCTGTTCCCGCAGAGATTAGCTTCATGCCGCAGAAAGCGTCATCGTAAGAGATCCGTTCTTTCAGATCACGAAAGCCAAAAGGATTTTGTACCGTTTTTCTTTGGTCCTCTCCATACGACAGCGTCGTCTTGCTTCTCCAGGAGGAAGCCAATCGACATGAGGGCGAGGCTCTTGTCCTGGTCGACAAAGACCGGCACCCAGCCGCCGTCGCACTGGTGAACCTCTTGGTCCTGCGCATTGAGCATGCGAGGGGTGCTGGGGCCGCAGAGGTCCACATCCAGGATCCCGACCTGCATTGGAATACAAACGGAAATCCCTCTTCACATGCCTTTTTCCAGGTTTTTTGCATAAAACATTACCAGGACAGAGCCAATCTCTTTTAGGATTGATGAGCTTAACTCAGTAAGCAGCTACAATTTGAAGGTTTGAGGAAGCCAAGGTCTCCTAATTAAAGTACTGTTCTAATACGAGGTGTAAATAATCTGACTTGGGGTATTGAAGATATATTATGTAGGTTGTGAACTGATGAGTGTATTTGTATTCAGACACTGTTTTTAGCCTCTTGCGTTTTTTATTTTTATCTTTTATTATTATTTTATCTTTTAATAATTTTATATGTCTGTGTTTCTTGTGAAATGGTCGAAAGACTTATTCAATAAAGGGGCTTTCTAGATTGGCAGGAAAGTGTGACATGAAGTTGCCTTTTCCTTAATGCTTAGCAGCTGCACCGCAGCCTTTAGATGGAGCTGCGCTGTTCCGCAGTTTTTAAAAAAGAAGCTGGGAAAACCAGCACCTTTTTAGAGGCATTTCTTCTCCCCTAAAACACAAAAAAAAAAACGTATTCATGGCACACTTTCCCTTTTTCTCATCTAAAGGCTAGACTTTCATGCAGCCATGAACACACTTCTTTTTGCCAATCTAGATCAGGCCAAAGACGATCATTTATCATGAACACAGTACATATAGTGATAAACTTCAGTTCTATTATTGTAATGCCACTGTTTTGGGGTTGGGGAGTCAGGGCACGTTTCTCATCACCCAGCTGTGATTTTTTAGTACATATCAACCATACAATCAATCAATATTTATTCGGTCAATGACCAGCATACAGGTTTGGGACCATCACGAACTGGATCAGTAAAAGGTTGGCAAACAAACGGTGGGGTAGTCTTGATGCAAGTGGTGACGAATGCTAAAGTATAGACCATAGTAAGCGGATCTTGAAAGAAGAAGGAGCAGTGAAACACACTCCTATTCTGTGTCCCGTACAGAAATATTCGAAGATATTCTATTTACACCCCAGTATCGACTGTGGCTTGTAGCATTAACTGATGTTCCTTTGCCTCCCTGTACCTTGCGGAAGCTATTGAGGACGGGGTGTTTTGGAGGCTTTTCGTTCACAAGCGAAATGCTCCGCAGCACCGGGTCGTGGCGGTTAAAAGTGGTGTCGACGTTATTTCCGCAGCGTGGACGCCTCTGGGTGAGAATGTCCTATGGAGCAGAACGTACCTTCTTCCCGGCCCGACGCAGAGCCAGAGCCAGCTGCGTCGAAATGGTGCTCTTCCCCACTCCGCCTTTTCCCGAGAGCACCAGGACAATGTGCCGGACGCCGGCCAGGTTGCCTCGCTCTGCAAGAGACCAAAAAGACCAAAATCATCACACGCGAAGAAGAAGACGGAATTGGGAGCCGACACATCGGTCGGCTTCTGTTTGCTCCTCTTTCTCTGGCTGCGTCCGCACTGGAGGGATAACCCGGTTTGGCACCGCTTTAAGTGCCCTGGCTCAAGGCTCTGGGATTCTGGGAGTTGGGGTTTGTTGTGGGGTCCGGAGCGGAGCAAAGCTCCGCTCCGGACCCCACAACAAACCCCAACTCCCAGAATCCCAGAGCCTTGAGCCAAGGCACTTAAAGCGGTGCCAAACCGGGTTATCTCTCCAGTGCGGATGCAGCCTGTAATGTCTCCAAACTGCCGGCCTTACTCTTCCAGGACAAGGGTTTTACTCAGCGATTGCCCACCAAATGCTTAAATCACCCCATGTGCATTTTAATGAATGTTCAGTGTTTTAATGATTGGACGTTGTTTCATTGCTAAGAGGGAATTTTAATTGCGTGCTAGTGGGAGCAACAATGGGTATTATTTTATTTATCTTTGATCTTTCGTATATACATATAATTTATTTTATATATCTTTGATTTTATATATATATATATATATATATATATATCTTTGATTTTATATATCTTTGATCTTTCATATATTCATATAATTTATTTTATATATCTTTGATTTTATATATATTATATATATATCTTTTATCTTATATGTCTTTGATCTTTCATATATACATATAATTTATTTTATATATCTTTGATTTTATATATCTTTGATCTTTCATATATACATATAATTTATTTTATATATCTTTGATCTTATATATCTTTTATTTTATATATCTTTGAACTTTCATATATTCATATAATTTATTTTATATATCTTTGATTATATATATATATATATATTTGATTTTATATATCTTTGATTATTATTAATATTAACCTTTATTTATATAGCGCTATAGGTTTACACAGTGCTGCACATATAAACTTATTGATCTTTCATATATACATATAATTTATTTTATATATCTTTGATTTTATATATATATATATATATATATATATTTGATTTTATATATCTTGGATCTTTCATATATCTATATCTTTTATTTTATATATCTTTGTTTTTATATATATTATGTATATATATATATTATTTTATATATCTTTGATCTTTCATATATCTATATCTATATATTATTTTATATATCTTTTATTTTATATATATTATATATATCTTTTATTTTATATATCTTTGATCTTTCATACATACATATAATTTATTTTATATATCTTTGATCTTATATATCTTTTATTTTACATATCTTTGAACTTTCATATATATATATATATATATAATTTATTTTGTTGTAATTTACATATCTTTGAACTTTCATATATATATATATATATATATATATAATTTATTTTGTTGTAACCCGCCCCAATTGCCTGTTCAGAGGGGTGGGCTAGAAATAAATAATAATTATAATTATAATTATTATAGTATTTTATATTCTTGTACTTTTATCCTTATTGTAAGCCGCCTTGATTCATACAGAGAGGCAGGGTAAAAATAAATTTATTATTATTTATTATTATCATTTTTTATATATATATATATATATATATATGTATATGTGTGTATATATAAAATATAAATATATTATATTTACTTATAATAATAAATATTTTATATTTATACTTATAATTTAATAATTTAATATAATAAATATAATTTATTATTATTATTAATTATTTTATATTTATATTATTTTATATTGTGTTGCTTTTATCCTTATTGTAAACCGCCTCAATTCACTCACCTTCCGTCGCCTTCTCCATGGCGCTTCCGCTTCTCCTTGAGTGACACGAACACTGACCAATCGTCAGTCAATTAGCGACTATTAACCCCGCCTCCCACAAGTGAGTGACACAAAAGCTTGACCAATCCTGAAGGAAGTAGGGACTATTAGCCCCACCTCCCATAAGTGAGTGACAGGAGTAATGACCAATCCTCAGGCAAGGAGCGACTATTAATTCCGCCTCCCAGCAATGACTGACAGGCGTCCTGACCAATCCTGAGTCAATTTGCGACTATTAATCCCGCCTCTAAGAAATGACTGACAAAAGCCCCGCCCAAAGAGAGAAAGCGCCTGGGGAGAGGAAGGCGGGCTCTACCGTACCCCTTACCCAATGAGAAGCCTAGTTTAAGAAAAAGCCCCGCCCCCTTCGCTCCGTCCGTCCTATCAGAGAAGGGAGGGAAGTCTGACCAATGAGGCGTCGCGTTGTCAGCCGAGGAGGCGGCGACGGCGTCCGGCGGAGACCAATCAGGAGCCGGGATGGGCCTGGGGGCGGAGCGAGGGGCGGGAGTGACGCGCGGGGCAGCCAATGGGAGCGGAGGGAGGCGGTGGAGGGTCTGAAGGCTGGTTCTGAGGGCTGGGCCGGGGCTTCTTATCTTCTTGAGGGAAAGAGAGACCGAGAGAGGGACGGAGGGCCCCGCTTCCAGGCCGGCTCTGGGCCCGGATCCTGCCGGAGCTCCCGCAAAGGAGCCTGGGTAAGTAATAGTAGAGAAGGAAGGAAGGAAGGAAGGCCTCCTCCTCCTCCTCCTCCTTCATTGGGAATTATTAGGCTTCGGCTGGGAGGAGAAGAGTCCCAGGAGAGAGGCCAGAAAGGGGCCTGGTCCCACTCCAATCCCTTTCTTCCGCCATGCAGGAACTCTCTCTCTCTCTTTGCCATGCAGGAACTCTCCCATTCTGCCGTCTCTTTGCCATGCAGGAACTCCCATTCTGCCGTGCAGGAACTCTCCATCGAAAGCATCCCTGTTGACAGATGGACAGATGAAAAAAAAAAACACACCTAAATGACGCCTGGTTTTTTTTTTTTTTTCCTTTTTCTTTCCTGGTGGACTTTGCAGTCTTTTTGTACCTTGTTGCAAAGAGAGAGGCAGCAGAGCCGTGGCCTATAAGGGCAGAGGGAAGAAGTCAGGGTTAGAGGCTCTCCTGCGATTTAGGCGTCTGTGCGTCTTCAAGTCATGCCTTTGTCGTGAAGGTTTCTCGTCCAGAGGCTGAGAGAGTGTGACTTCTTGCCCAAGGTCCACCCTGAGTGGGTTCTCAGGGCCAAGTCCAAGGGAAGGACTCCCAACGCGTTCTTTCTATTCCAGGCTTGGCTTAAACCACGTTTCAAGACTCCAAAAAGGATCCAGTCCAACTCCACTTTTTCTGCCATGCAGGAACTCTCCATCGAAAGCATCCCCATTGACAGAGGAAGGAGACTCCATCACACTCTGAGGGAGTGTCTTCCACTTTCAAACAGCCCTTACTCTGAGGAATTTCCTCCTAATGTTGAGGTGGAATCTCTTTTCCTGGAGCTTGCATCCATTGTTCCGGATCCTGTTCTCTGGAGCAGCAGAAAACAAGTTTTCTCCCTCCTCAATATGGCATCCCTTCAAGTATTTAAACAAGGCTATCATATCACCTCTTAACCTTCTCTTCTCCAGGACTTAAGCGTACCCAGCTCCTTCAGTGGCTCCTCCTTGGAGGTCTTTAAGCAGAGTCTGGATGGCCATCTGTCAGGGATGCTTTGATTGGGAGTTCCTGCATGGCAGAATGGGGTTGGACTGGATGGCCCGTGGGGTCTCTTCCAAGTCTATGATTCATTGGGCACGGTTTCCAGACCTTGACCATTTTGGTTACCTTCCAGCTTCCTTTGAGGCTGAGAAAAGACATTTCTAGCATAAGCTTTCTTGGCCCCACTTTGATGGCCTTGGCTCAAGGCTCAAGTCTTACTTACTAGGACTGGCTGCGTATTTTATTTCAGTGAGAGATGTATCTATTTCTCTGGGCAGAGACCACTGACCACATTTAGAATCATAGAGTTGGTTAAAGACCTCCAAGGAAGGAGACTCCACCAAAACCTCAATTGAAGGAGTGTGTTCCACTGTGAAACAGCCCTTATTGTCAAAAAGTTCCTCCTAATGTTGAGTTGAATCTCTTTTCCTGCAGCTTGCATCCATTATTTTGCATTCTAGTCTCTGGAGCAGTAGAAAACAAGCTTGCTCCCTCCTCAATATAACATCCCTTCAAATAATTAAACAGGGCTGTCATGTCACCTCTTAACCATCTCGTATTTGTGATGGATGGAGATTCAAGATACTTGGCGAAACAAACAAGCCGAGCAGCGCGTTCATTGGTTTGTCTCTTCCTCCAAGCGCTACAGTTTGTCAAAACACGTTTCCTCAAGGATGACAACAAATTCATATCCTGTGTTTGACCCATCTAACGTAATTGATATATGCAACTAGGTGAGACAACTATGGATAAATACACCCAGGTGTATATATATATATATATATATATTACATATAAATACAGGTATACCTTAGTTAATAAAGCGGGTGTGTTCCTGGATGTGACTTCTTCAACCGAAAAATTCATATCAGAGACAGAAATAACACGGAAAGATGAGGATCACTTCTTACTCTTTAAAAAAATAGGTGATGTTCGACAAGTTTCGGCAAACCTTTTGTTCAAAACCTCTTCCAAAACATATCCAGGGATGATTTTTTTCTTTTTATCAAAAAATTATCCCTCGTCGGAGGCTATAAATAAAACATCATATCTTCGTTCCTTGGTTTACGTAGCCGCCTTCTGAGCTTCGTCTGTTCGTATTTACGATAAAAACTTATCTCCTGAAAAAGCAAAGACTATATATCTTAGAAAATTCGGTAACAATATAAATATACCTCATCCTATAAATAGGTATCTATTAGCTATTACGTGATTATTATGACCTCCTATATAATGCATTTCTTAGTAAATCTATTTAAGTATAACATATCTCTTAATAGTAAAGGCATTACCCCATTTTCGCCTTTAGAAAAGAAATTAATGGATACCGTTGCTTCTGGAAATCCGTCAAGGATTTCTTTTTGCGTCAGTTTATCTATTTCTGTAATATCATATAACTTTATTAACCGTTTTTCCTCTTCTGGGATTGTTTCCTTTTTCCATCTTTGTGTGTAATTTATTCTAGCAGCTGTAATCATGTAAAAAAAATTAATTTCCCATATTTTTGTTCCAGGTTTTCATCCATAACTATATTTAACAAGAACAGTTTAGGATTTTTTTTTCTATTTTTTTTTCATGTAATATAATTTGCATCAGTTTCTGTATATTGTTCCAGTACTTTTTAGCTTTTTTACGTCTCCACCCCATGTGGTAGAAAGAGCCCATTTTATTTCCACATTTCCAACAAGTTTTTCTGGTTTTCTTAAACATTTTCGACAGCTTAAGTGGGGTATGGTACCAACGCAAATACATCTTATAATAGTTTTCTTTGTAATTAACGCTTAAAGTATATTTTAATCTCTTAGACCATGTTCTTTCCCATTGTAAAAGATCAATATTTTGCCCTTGATATTTTCTGATGATATTTTCTTTGACTAGCCTATTATGATTTTTATTTTAGTGGTTACTTTATATAACTATCAAATCAAATTTTATTGCTTTTAACCAAAGTCCAACAATACAACAATACATATAAGAATGCATATAAAATATATGTATAATATAAGCATCTCATCTCATATTTAACACAATATATAACTATGCTTCTTTAACATGTTGTGGGGAGATCGTGAGGCACGCTTATTCACTATACTTTTGGTTTTGCCCCCCATGAATGCTCAGGAAGAGATTGTGGAGGCAGCTGCTGTTTACTTTGCTTTTTAAAAAATATATAATAATTTTTTATTATATATGTAATATAAGATATATATTTTTAATTCCACATAACAATATACTTAAACAAAAATTTAATTAAAAGTAAAACCAACAAAAATAAGGAATGTCATATTGAGGAGGGAGCAAGCTTGTTTTCTGCTGCTCCAGAGACCAGGACCCGGAGCAATGGATGCAAGCTCCAGGAAAAAAGATTCCAGCTCAACATTAGGAGGAACTTCCTGACAGTAAGGGATGTTCAACGGTGGAACACAATCCCTTGGAGATTTTGGTGGAGTCTTCTTCTTTGGAGGTCTTTAAAGGGAGGCTGGATGGCCATCTGTCGGGGATGCTTTGATGGAGAGTTCCTGCATGGCAGAATGGGGTTGGACTGGATCAGGGCCCTTGTGGTCTCCAGTGGTCTCTCCCTTCTGGTCCATTGACTTCCCGTGAGGCTGAGAGAGTATGAGCTGCTCTGAGCAACCTTGTAGGTTTTCCTGGCTGTGTTGGGAATGAAACACTAAATGAACTACACCAATCTCGTGGTGACCCTACGGCAAACTTATTATGGATTTTCTTGGCAAGATTTGTTCAGAAGGGGTTTCCCTCTGGGGCTAAAGAATGTGACTTTCTTAAGGTCACCCTGTGGATTTCCGTGGCTGAGCAGGGGTTCAGAGCCTGCTCTCCAGAGTCATGTTCCAATGCTCAGATGTGACTACACCACACTGGCTCCCTACCCTGCACATATATATAGCTTCTCTTGGCTATCTGAAGAAAAGATTCTTGTTCCTGTTGTGCAGCTAATAGGACAGGCAAGGAAAGGTTGGGGGATAATCTTTCAAGATGACACATCTTGGTTTGTCTTCCAGATTACCTCTTCAAAGGCACCATGGCTCGACGTATGCGCAGCAGCAGCAGCAGAGCTTGGCACTATGTCCTAAGCGGGGTACGCCGTGACGGAGATTCGCGGCCGTTGCCTTCTGGGCCCCATGGCTGGTCTTATGATTCCGACGGACAGGTGAGATAGATGGCTGTCTCACCTGCAAAACTGCTATCTGAAGACTCATTTTTTTGGGTACTTGAGACTGCTAGTCTTGTTAGGCAAACTGTTAGCATGGGATCACTTCAGATTTTTGCCTAGTCTTACTTCTGGCCAAAACTCTGTGCAAATTGATCCAGCAATTAGCGACACTTATTTAGGCAAGATAAATTAAGCTAGAATCTGTGGTAAATTTAATGAATATATGTTTCCATACTAGATCAGAGGTGGCTAATATATGACTTATAGGCAACGTGTGCCCATGCACTTTTGTTTTGTAGCCCCATCTTTCCTCAGCCATTGCCACTATTAACATTTCCGACATTAGGGTGGTTCCCTACTTTGCCTTCCACCTAACTAAAGGAAATAGATGCTGTGAGTGAGACCAGTGGATGGTCTTCTAGCTTGTTGTTAAAATCATATGCTTTTTGTGCATAAGGTTGTTGGTTCACTCCAAGATACCTCCAGCTGAATGTTTTTTTGCTCAGTAAAACAAGAAAATGTCTTGGCCCAAGACCCAGAGGGAGCAGTTGCTAAACCCGATTTTAAAATTTAGATTTTATACCCAAGTGCCTAGGAATTCATTTTGTAAATGAAATAAATTAATCAGTGTATTAATGTACAGACCTCAATGCAGAGGTCCGTAAGGAAAAATAACAGTGCTAAGTATCAGCAGAGATAAAGACCAGTCCTACTTAACTACGTTAGTGTCTTGTCTTCTCTTCTTACCATTATGAGCTAAATTGTCAAATCTATGTTTTGCCATAGTTTGTAGCTACATGTATAAGTCACTGTTATTTTTTCCCCGGAACCATTCTTCATGGGTAATCTTGGGAATCACTGAACCACAAGTTGCAAACTTGACACTAGTCACAGTGAACAATTCCAGCTGATGGATGGATGTCTTAAAGTAAAAAGCATGTTTAAAATAACACCTTGAGAATCCTTGGGAATGGAAAATAAACCTTCCTGAAGGCTTACTGGTGAGGCTGTAATCATTCAGTGGAGGGATTGATGATATTTTTCTTTTCTTCTGCAGCATAGCGACTCTGATTCAGAGCCGGAATTTTCCTCTCTGTTGCCTTCCATACCCACAGCAATCCCTGTGACTGGAGAGTCGTACTGTAACTGTGAGAACCAAAATGGATCTCCATTCTGCTCAAACCCCCAGGCCATCCACCAGATCATGGACTGTCAGTGTGGGGAAGAAGATGAATGTAAGGACATTCTGCAGTTTGTTCTATTATGTTGTTGATCAGCTACGGATGTCTAGATACGTTTGTTCCCAAAGTGACTGGAGCCTGAAACAGATGGGCCAAACAAAGGAGTTTCCAGCCACTTTGGGGGCCTGGCGTTTACATGATGGAAGCCCCTAAAAAGAGCTGGCCAAAAAAGGAACAATGAAAATCCACTTCTGCCAGCAGCCTTCTTTGAGAGTGGGCCTTGCAGTCACCACATCCCGAAGCAGATGAGGGCCTCTGTCTGTCTGCTTCACCCTATGCCTGTCTGCTTCACCCTATACATATGTAGGGAAAAGAAATTGGCAAAATTGTGGGGTGGTTGATCACTGTTTCCAGCAGATTTCACTCTGGAAACTAGAAATTCAGGACTATGGTTTCCTTGACTGAGTCAATCCATCTGTAATAAGGTCTTCTTTTCCTGTTGCCTTTAGCTTTATCAAGCAAAGTTTGAGCTTCAAGTGAAAGTTCAGGCTTGATTTGCTGTAGGACCCATTCATTTGTTGGTAGATTTCTTGACAGTATTCATAGAACTCTTTTCCAGCACCCCATTTCAAGTGGCTTAATTTGCTTACTACACAGGAGGCTAAGTTGTTTCTGAACATTTGTGTATATCAAGTGAATTGAAGCAACGTGGCAGTACAAAACGGTCATGTGGGATATATGAAAACTGAAACTCTGAAGCAGAGAAATAAAATCTAGAGATTGATTAAGTCCCTAGAAGTTAAGAGTTCAAACCCTCAATATCCAGTCCCTTTCTCTTCTCAAAAGAATCTTGTCATTCTGGAAACATGTCTGTCCTAGATCCAGAATGGAAAAAAAAAAGACTAATGGGCATGCACAGGATAGTAAGCCTAGATACAGGATGGCTGAATGAGACTACATGTGAAAGGGATCTATGAGTCCAGGTAGACCACAAGTTGAACATGAGTCAACAGTGCAGTGCAGCAGCAGCTAAAAAGGCCAATGCGATTTTAGGCTGCATCAATAGAAAGAAGTACATTGTCTAGATTGAGGGAAGTAAATAGTGCCACTCTATTCGGCCTTGGTCAGGCCTCACCTGGAATACAGTGTCCAGTTCTGGGCACCACAATTCAGAAAGGATGTTGATAAATTGGAGCGTGTCCGAAGGAGGGCCACCAAAATGGTGAAGGACCTGGAAACCATGCCTTGTGAGGAAAGACTTAGGGAGCTGGGTATGTGTAGCCTGGAAAATAGATGGTTAAGAGGTAATATGATAGCCCTGTTTAAGTATTTGAAGGGGTGTCACACTGAGGATGGAGCAAGCTTGTTTTCTGCTGCCCCCAGAGAACAGGACCCAGAGCAAGGGCTGTTCAACAGTGGAACACACTCCCACAGATAGTGGAGGAGTCTCCTTCTTTGGGGGTCTTTAAACAGAGGCTGGATGGCCATTGGTCGGAGATGCTTTGATGGAGAGTTCCTGCATGGCAGGGGGGTTGGGCTGGATGGCACGTGGGGTCTCTTACAACTCTATGATTCTGATCTCTACGTCTCTTCCCCAGACTTTGACTGGGTATGGGATGATCTGAACAAATCAACTGCAACGCTCTTGACCTGTGATAACCGCAAGGTGAATTTCCACATGGACTACAGCTGTGGCACTGCCGCCATCCGAGGGAACAAGGAACTCGCAGAGGGGCAGCACTTTTGGGAAATCAAGATGACTTCCCCAGTCTACGGCACTGACATGGTATGTTGATTGAAGATGTGTCAGGCAGTTTAACTAAACAATATAGTAGGTTTCATTCATAGCTTTACACTTTAATGGGTCTGTACCAGAGGTGGGAATCCTGTGGTTCTCCAGATGTGCTCACAGTAATATATATTCTTAAATATGTTCTGAATATGGTTGTCTATGCTCAGCATTACGAATAAGCCATGATCTGCATAAGCACAGTAACCTCCACATTGTTACATGAATGTGAAGCTGTGTCTATTCCTCCCATAGTATGAGCGTTCCCCAGTTTTTGCCTCTGTGTGAGTGCTGGATGGTTGAGCCTGGGGTATCCCATGATGTTTGTATACGGGCAGCTGCTGAGGCAGAATCATAGCACAACATCAGAGCACAAATTTGGAAGTCTAAGGTTCCATATTGGACATATACAGCTGAAAGGCTACTGTGTCACACCTCTTCACCCCCAACCCAGCATGGACATTGGAGAAGATGAAGTCTTCTCTCAGCATCAGAAGACTATTAGAGCCACGTTCCTTCTTCATTGCAATTGGGTTTGACCATGGCATTTTCTCACCCGTATTCCTTCTCAGATGCATTCCTTTACAGGTGTGCACTCAGTTATAAAATCCTTCCATTTTATTTTTTTCTTTAAAGCAGCCTGACATGACAGCATGAGCTCCCATTTCTCCCAGTTTGAGAGCTTTCAGTGAAGGTGGGGAAGGGGAAAGGGCTATCCATAACAACTGCTTAGATACAATGGGTTTACTACCAGAGGTATCTGTTAATGAGGAGATGCCAGAAGCTCCTGAGACAAAATATTGGTGGAATCTGGTTTGTGGGAGGCTCCGAAGATTTAATTTAACTTAAAGATATGTGAGAAATTCTGGATTTTGAGACTAAGTGACCCTCTTCCTACTTATATTGCATGATTTGTCTTTCTCAGCCTTGCGTAGCTGTGTGCCCGGGTATAGTATAGGAGACAGTATTTGGCCACATGATAGACAAATAATTTTACTCAGTATATATAGCCCATTTTCTGTGTATGAGCTGAAGATTGCTTCTTCAACCATACTCATCAAAGAAAGACATCCCAGTTCAAGATTTTCTTAGTAACAACCGAGCCTAAATATTTCACAATCTTACTACAGTTTTGGCTTGGTTGGTATTATCAAATTACTTAGGAAATATATTAGAGATCTCTTTTTCTCCCTTATCACCAGTTTGGGTAGTATCTTATTCGCTCTGTTCCCACATGGTCAGTGGATTATCATACATTGTCAAACACGTGATCTTATAATCTTTCGTGAATTAAAATAATTCAGTAAGCATGAATGTAGTATTCCCTGGCTCAAAACATGGAATAAACCCCATAAAGAATGCAGACAAGGGGGTATTTTCACAGTAACAAAAGTAATTATGTTGTGTGATCTTTCTGGATACATTGACTGGCCTGAAATTAAGCTATCAAACTTTATGGAGCTTTATGTACTCCTCTAGGAAGAAGAAATGTTATTTTAACTATATGTCAACATTTTAATCTCTTGAGCCAATGGAAGTGCAACTTACTTTAGAAAGCAGTGAATGAAAATGTGTACAAGGTTGTTGGATAACTTGTGACTTTCCAGAGAGTATTGATTATAAGCAAATGTGTTTTATGTTGCTAGAACAGAACCAATGTCTTTTTAGAATAAACAAAACACTTGGCTAATGCTAAGGTAATGTATAGCTTATTCCATGAGTTCATATCTTCTCCTCCTTTTCCCCTTCCTTTTGGTCTACTCTGGTTATCCATCTAGATGGTGGGAATTGGGACATCAGATGTAAATTTGGACAAGTATCGGCACACGTTTTGCAGCCTGCTGGGCAAAGATGAAGACAGTTGGGGTCTCTCTTATACAGGTAATGGCTGTAGAGAACTTGCTGCTGAGTGAGCGTCTGTTATTAGCCCCAGCTTCTTCCAGCCTAGCATTTTGAAAGCATGCAAATGCAAACAGTAGATACTACTTTGGTGGGAAGGTAACAGTGTTCTGCACAGTCAGGCTGGCCACATGATCACGGAGTTGTCTTCAGAAAACGCTGGCTCTTTTGCATTCAGTCGGTTATGACTAGACATTTAACTTTACCTATGTTTTAAGTAGTTGTAATTACAAAGTGATGCTACTATTCTGTTTGTAAAAGAAAAGGGTTTAAAAGGGGATTTACTGTTGATATTCAAGCTTGATGTATTAGGAAAGTGGGTCATGGTTAACATTCCTAACTTATCCTAATCGATAGCGCAGTTTAGTGAGCTGACATTATGCCAAGATGTGTGGCAAGTGCATTTAAATATGACTGGATGTGTACTGAAAGCTTGTAGGGCTTTTCCTGGTGGCTCAGCGAAGCCTGAAGGAGACTGCTTTGTTCAGAATTTATTCTTCCTTTTATTTCTATGCATCTTTGCTTGGCTCAGAGACAACTTTCGTTAAGCACCTTTAAATGATACAGCCTTTTTGAAATTTGCAAATATTCATGTAATGCATGTGTAAGGGAATGCCGCCTGCACAGAATTACTAGCCGTTAAAAAGGAAATATTTGGCCAAAAATGGAGAAATTGAAGTTTTGCCAAGTTTCAAGTATATGAGAGCCATGTTTCCTCTATCTTTTTGCCAGTACAATTCAGAAATAGAAAGGCTGCATAATTGTCTTGTGAAGCCAATATAACATTGTTTGGAGAGAGTCAGGGCATTTTTATTCTTGTATGTCTTTTGCAGCAGGATATCATTTTTTAAGGTGTGAAAAGATGGATACATTTAGTCTGCAAAATAGAAAATTATACCCAACATCATTTTATTTTAAATTGAAAGCCTATCCAGACATGAGAACAGATGTTCTCTGTTGCTTCAAGAATTAGGGCCAGAATCAGTGGGTGGTATTGTTCAGGGAAGCAGATTTTGGCTAAACATTAGGAGAAAATTAGGAGCTTTTTGAAATGGAACAAACTGCATTGGGAAGGAGTGGGTTGTCTTTTCCTCGAGGTACTTAAGCAGGGACTGGATTAAGCTACTACTATGTCATGCTTTATTGATCTTCCATGTGGTATAAAGTTTAAATGACCTCTTCCACTCTTATTAATTTACATAAAAGTAGGAATACATACTTAAAATGAATGTCTTGTAACTGTGTTTGCCTTTTGTGTTTTAGGGCTCCTTCATCACAAGGGGGACAGAATGAATTTCTCAACAAGGTTTGGCCAAGGCTCCATCATTGGAGTGCATCTGGACACATGGCATGGAACTCTGACCTTCTTTAAAAACAGAAAATGTATAGGTAGGATTCGAGATTTATTTAAATTTGCTAAACATGACATAGCTGAAAATATTAATCCAGTGGTTCTCAAACCATGGGGTGGAATCCCCATGAGGGGACATGAGAGGTTTGGTGGCCCTGATCCTCCTCCTCCTCTGCTTTCCAAATGCCTGTCCCAGGACAAGAAGGACAGGGGGGCTGCTCTCTCACAGCTGGTCATATACTTAGTTACTGTTCCCAAGGTGACCAGGTGCAAAGGGAGCAATGACTAAGCAGCTGGCCAAGCAGTGACCAAGAAGCCTCTCACCCACCCTTGTCTTTGCCGCAAGGCTTCTTGGTTAATGCTCAGCCAGCTGTTTGGTTGCTGCTCTCAAGGTGACTGGATACAAAGGGAGAAGCTTCACCCCAGCAAGGATTCACTCTTAATCTTTCTTCTCTCTGGGATGGAGAGGGGTGGAGCCAGCTTCCCACATTTTCCTCCAGCAAGGAAGGACTCTCAATCCTTCGCTGGGTGGAGAGGGGCACACCCAGCTTCCCAATTTTCCCCATGGCAAGGAAGGATTCTCAGTCCTTCTGTGCTGGGACATAGACAGCAGCAGTGGTTGTGTGTGTAGGGGGTTTACAGAGGTCACATGCTCCAGACTGGAGACTGGCATGGATTGGAAAGGACAGATTTTAATTACAGGACTGCTTTGAAATGAAGTACTCTTTCCAAGAATCAAACCAGGATACTCATCCCCACTCTTTTTCTAGAGACATGGCTTCCCCACACAGCTTCAAGACATCCCCCCTCCACGCGCGAACATTGTCTCTTCTGCTACCTCTTTTCTCGTCCTGTCCAAACCAAAGAAAGTGAGCAACAGCACAGCTCCGACCTGCCAGCCAAGTCCTGGCAAAGCTCATGAAACTTAAGCCGGGTCCCAACTTTGCAAGCTCCTTTTTGCTGCTGCTTTTCCCCACCATCACATGCTATACCTCCTTGCTCCAGTCAGTCTGTCCCAAAACGGTGCTGCTCTGAGCCACAAGTGGTATGCCCTGTGCCCAGACATCACAAGAGTTCCCCAACCACCACTGGTTAGCAAAAGAGGAATAAGCTTGCACAGGCAAGCAAAGAGTGGGAGATTGCACCACATGAAGCAAGCAGCGGGGCTGCTTGGTGGCTTTAAGGGACCCTGAAAAGAAAAGTTTAATGCAGTCCTCATCTCTGCGGTGGTCTTAATAACTGCTGGTTCCCCTTGTCTTCCTTGCATGCCAGTACTTTGAGTGCAACTACCCTACTGCTCCCTTTTTCCTCACCATCCCCCTGGATCTTTCCACTGCGTCTAGGTGGGAGCAGGACTGGCCACTTTGAGAATCATTTGTGTAGGGACACAGCTAGGCCCCTGTGGAAGACTGCATATGCCCAGTGGGCTTATAGTGGAAGAAAAAGTATTTCATATATCATGGTCCAAGGTTTTCTTTTGTTGATCTCTCATTCCCAAAGCTCCCATTAGCATGATTGATGGTGAATAATAGGGATTCCATGAGCGTCAGGGCCAGAAACTAGAAATACTGGTTAAATGTTTTGGTGTCTAATCTTTTTTCCTTCCCTATGAGCATGTGTTAGTTAACCTTGGCCTCCTTCCTGATATTTCCACACAGGAGTGGCTGCCACACAACTACAGAACAAGAGATTCTATCCAATGGTGTGCTCCACAGCAGCCAAGAGCAGCATGAAAGTCATCCGCTCCTGTGCCACCCACACATCCCTGCAGTACCTTTGCTGTTACCGCCTCCGCCAGCTACTTCCTGATTATGTTGACACATTAGAAGTTCTGCCTCTTCCCCCAGGACTCAAGCACATCCTGCATAACAAACTGGGCTGGGTGCTGAGCATGAACTATGGCTCGCTCCAGCCATCATTTTCTACCTCCTCAGGAAGTGATTCAGATAGCTCACTCAACTCAGAGACTGAGGCATGCCAACGGAAGAGGTGCAGGAGGACATAATTTTATGGAGTTAAGTCTGTGGCGTTTCTTGAAGGATAAAGGTGGTTCAAGCTGGCCTCCATCTTAATGGTGGCACACCTGAATGCAATATTTTCTTCCCTCTTTATTGAAGTCTTCAAAACTTACAAGCCTTTTTCAGCCTTGAACAAGATTTACCTTCACAAGGCAAGCAGTTCCCATAGCTGGGTTTATCTCTTTGCCTCTTGCTTGTCAACTGCATTCTACCAACTTTTCTAGAAGCTGCTGAACGGGAGAACGAACACGTCCGACCACAACAAAATTTATGAAAGGAAGATTGAAAAGCCATCCCATGCGTTGAGTTGCGTTGTCGTTTGCAACTGTGATGCCCCTCTGATGATTTAGGGCATGAGGACAACAATAGTTAGACACAAGGGTTCTTATCTCTGTTTCTTTCCTGTGCTTATACACTCAAAGCTTAGTCCTATAACTGATCTCGTGTGAACCCTACAGTTTCATTTGGTGCTTTGCATGTCTAACTTTTCCTATATTAAACTGTATGAAAGAGTAAAGGACACGCTTACATTGATTGTAATAGGGAAAGCCTTATTGTGACCCTTCTACAGTGGAAGTCTGACCACTGACATTAGGTGAAAGTCTCATATATATATTTCTTTCTCTCACTTGCCTTGACTCTTGAATATCCTATTTCACAACAAACTATCACACCTGAGTCAGGCAAGTCTTAGCTGGTATTTCTTTACTAATTGTAAGAATCCGTGTCCCGTGCTTCACATATATTCAACCTTCTGATGAAAGAACAGTTCAAATTAGAAGGCTTGGGCCAACAATGAGTCTTTGCCTCATGTGTCATATCATATCATAGGAACCCTGTAGCTTGCTGGGTATTTGCAGATGTCAGTTTCATAGGGCATAATGAGGCTTGAGAGGAGGGAGTAGTAATAGCTGGGGGACCACAGGTTGGCCTTCCCTGTCTTAAAATGAAAATTTGGAAAGTTTATTTGATCACTGTGTAACACAAAGGTTTGGAGGGAATGGGCACGAAGGAGTTTGTAGAGCTGGAAGTGTCACTAAGGATCATTTAGTACAACATCCTGTTAATGCATTAATAACTAAGCTTGGCTAGAGTGCTTTACGCATATAGTACCTATCTTTCTGAACTTGTGTGTGCAATGAGAGACTTAGAGAGCTGGGTATGTTTAGCTTGGAGAAGAGACTGTTAAGAGGTGATATGATAGCCCTATTTCTGAAGGGGTGTCATATTGAGGATGGAGCAAGTTTGTTTTCTGCTGCTCCAGAGAATATGACAGGAAACAGTGGATGGAAGCTACAGGAAAAGAGATTCCACCTCAACATTAGGAGGAACTTCCTGACAGTAAGGGCAGTTCGACAGTGGAACACACTCTCTCGGAGAGTGGTGGAGTCTCTTTCTTTGGAGGTCTTTAAACAGAGGCTGGATGTCCGTCTGTTGGGGATGCTTTGATTGAGTGTTCCTGCATGGCAAAGCGTTGGACTGGATGGGCCTTGTGGCCTCTTCCAGCTATATGTATCTGTGTAATCTGATTAATTAATATCCAGGGAACATCTGGAACTGGTTGGAGACTACAAGCTGATTTCTTAAATCCGTTTATCAGAGCAGCCTATAATGTTGTAATTGTCTGATTAACAAGGCACCCATTAAAGAATATTTGCTTCCCTAGAATGCAGAGCTGGATTTGTGTTATAGGTGCCTTCCTCTTTGTGCTGTGTTTTCTCACCTAGACATAAGCATCCCTCCAAGGTCCGGAGAAGACCATATCAGGCCCAATACGATATCCCCGAATTCTAGCTGACACTGGAAAATGTGGTTTTTCCAACCATTTCCCACAGGGTACTTGTTCTGAATGTGCTATTAATGAACCAAATGAGCAGTGGTAAAGCTGGAGCTCCACATAGATAAGCTGGTGGTAAGTGACCTATACCACGAAAAAGACCAATTAGCTATATTGATGCCATTGGGACTAATAACCATTGCTAATATCTTCCATGCGTTTTTAAAATTCAGATTGAAATCACCACCCTGTCTTGAAGGAAGCATGTTTTGTGTAAGTTTAATTATGCATTGTTTAAATAAGTACTTCCTTTAGTTAGTCCTGATTATATTCATGCTCATCTTCATGGAATAACTGAATATTCATGGAATAACTGAATGAGTTCCAATATTATGACAGAAGAAAAGTCCCAATGCCATTTTTCTTTTACAGTGGACCCTTGGGATTTGGTTCCAAGTCTCCCGTGAATACCAAAATCCGTGGATGCTCAGATCCCATTAAATATAATGGGAAGTAAAATGGTGCTGCTTACCTAAAATGTCAAAATCAAGCTTTGCTATTTGGAATCTGTATATATATTTTTTAATATTTTCAAGCTGGAATCTGTGGATAATGAATCCGTGGATAAGGAAGGCTGACTGTATTGGGGGAAGAGTATCCTCATCTGGGTTATTACATTACATGGATGTTAGGAACAGTTGGAAAGCTATCAGTCCTTCCTTCGGATGTTCTCATGACTTTTCTGGCCCACCTTTATAGGTTTTCATGGCTACATCCTTATCCCCGTTTGCTAGAAAGTAGTGTTTGAGGTGTCATCTGAAAATACTAAATTCCAATATTAGCTGAGCAAGTCTCAATACCAGATGCTAGCTTGGATTCTTTTACTGTCCTCTTCTAGATCATGTGCTGGCCAAGTGCCGTAATAATAAAAAATATATATTCTTCTAGGTCACTAACATTTTATATCGCTGCCCAGATACATCTGTAGCTCAGAAGGTGGACTGTGGACCCTTACAGCTCAAGCAAATCTGGTTTTCTCCCCTTTCAAACAAATTATGTAGCAGCTAGAGTCAAAAAGGTAAGAAAGAAGAAGACAACTTGCCCTCAGAGGGAAATGGAGGAAGACAAGGTAGTCTTCCAAATCTATTTCTTAGCTGTTTCATGTCTATAGATCTTTATATAGTGCTGAGACATTATGGCTTCAAGCTGAGTGGGCTTTCTAACATATAGTCGGTTGCAATCTAAACCTGAGGGGAGTCGTGTTACAATGGAATTAAAGATTTTAAAGTTTATGAGTGATATTATTCATGTTATTTGGTTATTTATCCCACAAGAGGACTGCGCCTATTGAGCATCAACCGGGATTATTGTTAGGCCCATCTGTGCATATCATAAATTGAAAATGTATGAAAATGTAAAATATATAATATTTAATTATAAATATGATAAATATTAATATTTAATATATAATAAATAAATTGCATAAATTAAATATAATATTTTATATATATAATATAATATATGTATATAATATATATAAATTGAATATAATATTTATAATATATTATTATATATATTATATATAATATATATTATATAATATATAATATAATATATATATAATATTATATTATATATTATATAAATAATATATAATATATTATATAAATAATTATTTATATAATAATTTAAATAATAATATAAATAATTATTTATATAATAATAATTATATAATTTATATAATAATAATTATTATAAATAATAATAAATAATATTATATAAATATAATATATAAATAATATATAATATATTATAATATAATATAATAATATATATAATATAATATTATAATATATATAATATATATTATATTATATATTATATAATATATATATACTAACATTTTATTATAGTATATAATATATATTATAATATATATAATATAATATAATATAATATAATAATATATATAATATAACACCTCCAATATATATGTATATCTCCCTGTTTAAGTAGGGACCGGAAGTAGTGTTTCCCCCCGGGCTGTTTATGTGTAGGACCGGAAGTCCCCTCTGGAGCGGAAGTGGTTCCGCCCGGACGTTTTAGCGGGACGGACCTCTCCCTTCCTGGTCTTCTTTGGGGGAAACCCTGATCCCTGGCTCAGACTCGAGGCTTGAATCCTAAGAGAGGTGAGGCTTGGGAAGCCCTGGCTCTGTTGCTGCTGGGGCCCCCCCTGAAGGAGACTGGCTTCCTGGCTCTGCGCTGAGCATCTTGGGAGTTGTAGTTTTTCTTGTTGCACCACCATTAGAAGCCCTTTAAAAGCCTTGGACCTGTATCTTTTACACTGGAGGGTCTTATCCTGGTCCAAAGCAACTCTAGAATCCAGTTTGAGACTGCTTTAACTGGCTCAGGGCTAGGGAATTCTGGGAACTGTAGTTTGTGGTGGCCCCAGAGCTAAATGTCTCCCAAAATTACAGGAGATCCCAAAATCCCTGGATGCTCAAGTCCCACTAAATAAAATTGCTTAGTAGCAGTAGTAATAATAATTATTATTATTATTATTATTATTATATTTATTTGTATTTCTCGCCTCTTTCTGCAGATCGAGGCGGGATTACAGCATCAAAACAATAAAATACAACTACAAAATGCGGTACATTACTATTACGTCAATAAATAACATTATATACAATGGCAAAATCAAGGGTTGCTTTTTGGAATACACGTTGTTGTGTTTATATATATATATATATATAAATTTTCAAGATGCTTGAGTCCACAGGTAAAAAAAATCTGTAAACACAGAGGGCCAACTGTACAATTCCCAGAATTCCATAGCACTGAGCCATGGCAGTTTAAAGGGGGTGTCGAACCGGATTATTTCTACAGTGCGGATGCGGCCCCAGTGGCCAAGCAAACTCCAATCTCCGTCACACTGAGGTTTATCACACTAGAGGGCAAACAGGATTTAAACAGGAATTAAACAGGAATTAAAGAGGAAATGCCCTATGTTAAACATAAGGCATTTCCTGTTTAATTCCTGTTTAAATCCTGTTTGCCCTCTAGTGTGATAGGTTATAGCGCTCTTGTGCGTGCCTTGAAGTCGTTTCCGACTTACGGAAACCCTAAGTTGAATCTAGCGTAGGGTTCCCTCGGCAAGTTTCTTCAGAGCGGGGTTGCCATGGCCTTCCTCGGAGGCTGAGGCAGTGGGCTTCCGTGGCCAAGCTGGGAATCGAACCCAGGTCTCCAGAGTGGCAGTCCAACACTCAAGCCACCGCACCATGCTGGCTCTCTAAAGTGCTTATTCTACTTTTATTGCAATTGTAGTTTAGGAAGGGTCATTTCGAATGACGTGGTTTTTTGTGGAGCTTTCGGGCCACGTGGGCATGTTCTGGAAGAGTTCCTTTCTGACGTTTCGCCAGCATCTGTGGCTGGCATCTTCAGAGAAGATGCCAGCCACAGATGCTGGCGAAACGTCAGAAAGGAACTCTTCCAGAACATGGCCACATGGCCCGAAAGCTCCACAAAAAACTGCGGATGCCGGCCATGAAAGCCTTCGACTCCACATTAGAGTGACATGCTTACCCACTTGGAAACTGTTGGTTTATGACATTTTTATTTCAACCTTTCCTCCATGAAGCTCAGGGAGATGCTGTTATTGCAACAACTCTGTGAGTTAGATTACACCGGATGGTGGACGAGGCTGGGTTTGTAGTCAATTGGACGCTTGAATCTGGGACTCCCACCACTGACCACTACACTGCCCCGTTCTCGTTCCTCAGGCAGCCATGGGTCGCCGCTATAAAGTTTACCGCCCGATTGCCGCTATGGCCAAGAAGATCCGCGAGTATCGGGCCCTGAAGAATCGCCCTCGGGACTCCCAGCGCTATGCCCTGGACTACGAGACGATGACCCGTCCCTTCACGGGCAAACGGCTGCCAGTGCTGGCCTGGGAGGATGTGAAGAACGAGGAAAGGCTCTTCACCCTGTTGAGCCAGCTGCGCCACTTTGGCATCGGGCGCATGGTCACGCGTAAATCCTGGCTGTGGAGGTATGACGAGCCTTGTTACTGGATCATTACCAAAGTGAAGGTAGATTATACAGCCGAGGTGAGTGATTTCTCTGGCAGGTAATGGGAAGAAATGGGGATTAGTCCTCCCACTGATTTCATCTTTGTCTTCTAATTTGTTTGGATGTGAAAGCCCTTGCCACATGTGCAGTAATAATAATAATAATAATTATTATTATTATTTTTATTTATATTTCCCGCCTCTCCCTACGGATTGAGGTGGGATTCCAACAGGAGTAAAATACAAGAAGCAGGAGAAAAACATAATAAACCATATGTCAACCCCAAACCCTCCCAACATTCCAGATAAAATTGCATCAATAAATTACCTAACAATAAACAAAGTGGACAGACTGGAGATGGATGGGCTGTGTTCCTTTCTTCTTTCTTTCTTTAGGAGGTCAGTCTGGGAAGGCCTGCTGGAAGAGATCCATCTTGACAGCCTTTTTCAAGACGTCTAGGGTGGTGATAAGACGGATCTCTTCTGGCAGGTCATTCCACACTTTTGGAGCAGACGATGGGACGGTCCTCTGGGAGACTGCGGCCAGACTGGTCTTCTTCAGCTGTAGTAAATTCTTCCCAGAGGACCTGGATGTGTTGGGTGGATTATAAGGAAGGAAGGAGGCTAGATCCAAGCCATATAGGGCTTTAAAGGTGATAACCAACATCTTATACAGTAGTCCCCCGGGTTACGAAGGTAATCCGTTCCAGATTACCTTTCGTAACCCAGAAATGACCGCATCCCGGGGGACCGCTACTTCCGACGGACCGCGCGGCCGATTTAAAGGGGCCGCGCATTTTTTCTGTTTCGTTCCCCGGGGGATCCTTCGGATCCCGGGGGAATTTTTGTGGTCCCGCCAGTTTCGCACCCCGGGGATTTTGTTCCCCGGGGGATTCGGATCCCGGGGGACCACTGTACTGTGCCCAGAAGCTGATTGACAGCCAGTGAAGGGATTTTAAAATAGGTGTTCGAATGTGGTCGAATCTGGATTTACCAGTGACCAAACTGGCTGCCATATTTTGAACTAGTTGAAGCTTCTGAACTTGGCACATGTTGAATCAGTAATGAAAACTAGTAGCATTTCTTGAGGAATTCACACCACCCATGCCATTTTCTAGGATGCTCCTGCGGTGATAGGTGTTAATATCTATCTATATTAATGAATCAAGGAGAAACAATTTGACAGGATTTGACTGATAGTGGCAGCAATAGATAGTAGTTATGTGCAAACTGAATTCATTCTTTGTGGAGGATTTAATAACTGATGATCCAGTATTAAGATCTGCCCGTTCTAGCAAACTGCAGCCTGTACTAAATTAAGAATAAATAATTTCCAGCTATGTAAAATTCAATCCGTTTTTGAATTCATTCAGTTCATTTTTTGAGAGGGATGAAACTGTCATGTGGAAAATAAAGATGCTCAAGAAAATAACTACTTCTATTGTGTGTGAGGGAACAGAAGTATTTCTCATACTTTCCTTAACAGCAGTCTGAAATTACAGTAAAATTTATCATTTTGCATTCCTAGTGCATTCCTATGTATGTTCACCTAGAAGTTGTCTCACAGTTTTCATGTTCTCACATAAGCACGCGAAAGGTCGCAGCCTAAGAATCTACAACATAGTTACACAAGACTGCACTTTTACTCCCTGCTCATTGTCACACTTTATTGCATTCCCTCAAAAAATGTGTCAAGCGGCTGCTGCACCAGATTTGTCACTTCAAATGTTGCTGGACTGTGACACAAGGTTGTTCACAATGACTTTGACCTTCCTGGAAATCAGGGAAATGTTGGTTTTTCTCCCCCTTTCCTCTTGAACTGAGTGTATGTGTTTTTATGTATTCCGTTACAGAATATGGATCATGGAAAAGCCTGGGGGTACTTAACTTTCAGAGGTAAGGAAAGGCTTGCTGTTAAGAGAAGAGTTAATGCAAAGGTTTAGTGTTGGCTTAGATGTTGCTTACTGTATTTTCAGCTTAATATGGGCTTGCTGTTGGGTTAACAACATGGTGCTCTTCAAGTTTTTTGGACTACAATCCCCACCAGTCCCAGCCAGCATGGGATCTGTAATCCCATCTAAAAGTCTCCAGTTTGCTTACCTGTAACCATAAACTGTGCCATAAACCTCAGTATACTTACCTATTGTTAGGCTCAAAATAGCTTTTAAGCGAAATCTGGCTACCTAAATTTGGAAACCAACACTAGAACAGGAATGGAGAGCCTTTGGCCTTTCTGATCTTTTGACTGCAACACCCATAATCCATTACCTGGCCATACTGGCTGCAGCTTCTGGAAGGGCCTGAACATCTGGAGGCTCAGAGATTCCCTTCCGTACAATACAAGAATTACATTCTTTTCATGCCTTCTTCATGTTTGTTTGTTTGTTTGACTCAACTCATTTTCTTGTTCTTCTTTTTAAAAATATATTATTTCACTCTAAATTTAAGAAGAAATGAAATTACAAAAAATCATTTCTCTTTTCAAAGCAAAAAAATATATTGTTGCTAGTGTATTACTATTACTGGTTAATGCATCCCATTTGTGCTCTGTATGTAGCTTCTTTTTCATCTGTTTCATTTATCACAAGATATGAATGGTTATTGGACATCTTGGCAGCCTATGCAGATCAACTTGGAAATGAGCCATGGTAGAATTTATTCATGCATAGACGTGATTGAAGAGCCATGATGGTGTAGTTTGAATGTTGGACTACAAATCTGAAGACTAGGGTTCAAGTCCATGCAATCCACTGAGTAGCCATGGGCAAGTCACCCTCTTTCGGCCTCAGAGGATGGCAGTGGCGTACCCCCTCTGAACAAATGTATCAAGAAAATGTCTTAGGATTTCCATAAATCAGAAACAACTTGAAGGCACTCAGGAAGAAGAAAGAGAAGAAATTATGCCTAGGGTTGCATTTAAGTATTCTTGTGCTACTTGACAGCTGTAGAGATATCTATTTGGTAGGCAGTTCAGTCTTATCTCTCCTGCTCCTCTTATACCATGCAGGATGCACACAGGCTACTTCCACATAACATAATAACCCATGGTTTATATTCATCGTTCTTTGTTACTTTAGCCACAAATTGACCATACAGTGGTCCCCCGGGTTACGAATCCCCCGGGGAATGAAATCCCCCGGGGTGCGAAACCGGCGGGACCGCAAAAATTCCCCCGGGATCCGAAGGATCCTCCGGGGAACGAAACGGAAAAACCGCGCGGCCCCTTTAAATCGGCCGCGCGGTCCATCCGCTACAGCGGTCCCCCGGGATACGGTCATTTCCGAGTTACGAAAGGTAATCCGGAACGGATTACCTTTGTAACCCGGGGGACGACTGTATATATAAGAAAGCAAGCTGTAGCTTTTCTTTCTGGTTATTTTCTGTTGCGCCCATTTTGTCAGCTCACGTTTTTGGGTGGCCAGTTGGAAAACATATCACAACCAACATGGTCATGTATTGGTCTGGATTCATGGATTCAGGTTGTGAGTTGCAGCTTGTTTGGAGAGGTAGATTCATAGATCACAACAGGGCAGCTTTCAGCAAACCGTGTCATGGCTTGTACTGTCCAAACGCAGTTAGTATGTGTAAATTATACTTAGCCCCTTTACCCTTGTCAATCTCTTTGTAGGCAAGACAGCAAAAGAAGTAAAAGAAATCGACAAGGTCATGTATCATGATTGGCGCATGGTACCGAAACACGAGGAGGAGGCCTTTAAGAAATTTACACCAGTGGAGGTGGAAACCATTCGATATGTCCTCTATCCACCATTGCTACGGGCCATGATACTTGCACAGAAGCAGAAAGAAAGTAAATCGAGTACAGAAGAGCCCATGATTGATCTAATGCGACAGCGTTTCTTCCCAAAGGATTACTTCAAAAATACTAAGCAGCAGACTGAAGGGACACCAGTTTGAAGATCTTAAGACTGTGTGCTTGTTTTCTTCGTTCAAGAAAGCGACCCTTGGAGAGCAGTTCAGTACGTTTCACAGAGAATATATTATGATAAACGTGAGCTCAGAAAGATAATAAATATTTTAAAGATCCTCACCTGTCCAGAACTGTACCTGTGGCACCTAGGCATTTTTAATACAATCTGTGACCAGGGCTTACCACTAGACACCAGCGATGATGACATTTCAAGATCCTTAGGTTTGTTTAGTGTAATGATCAGCAGTTGGTTGAAAATCAGTTTGGTCTGCTAATAATGTGTTTTTTTAAAGTTGCATCTTCAAATATATGTGCTAAGAAAATTACTTTTGTGTCCATTATTGGCAACTGTTTCCTGTATTTATTCTGTTTTTGAGAATGTTGAGCAAGAACATCTGCTCTTCAGAGAGATTTTATTAACTCTGTTTTTGCAGTACTTTCAACTAGTTTGGATAAACCAATCCAAGTTTCTTAAACCACGGAATTTTGGAAATTACTGTTTTCATTGTTCAGCCTGTGAAGTCTGTACTTACGTATCCAAACTGTTACCATCTGTGCTCAGGAAGAAAGTATTAGTACACAGGAGAACCCCAAGGTTTTTGGAAGTTAACAAAAATCTGTAGGAAAAAGAACTTTTGTGTTGTGCAGAAATGAAGATGAAGAGGATCTGTACAAGTCTATGGTATAAGTCTAAAAGATTTAGTAAAAAAATTGACCGAAAAAACCTGGGTCAGTTTATCCACAGGTCATTGTAAATACTGTACTTGAATTCTTATCAAAAAGGAAGAGCAGCGAAAAGTAAGATTGAAACATTGCTGTGGTGCCATTTCTCACCTGTTTGAACGCCTGTGTGGGGAAATGGTGATAGTGGCAGCTCTTTAGCGCTTCCCTTCAAAGGAGCTCCAAAAGGAATCAGGCTTAGAAGGATCTGAATAAGACGTTTGTTAACGTTTGTCAGCTTTTCTGGGTTAAAATGAGGCAAAGTTCTCACATTAAAGGCTATAATAATTGCTGATGTAGTTGCCATTTCTTTGCTTTGTCGTTTCATCTTTTTTGACATGTGCACATTTTTTTAGCCTAGTCTGTACCTGGTTGCCTCCTCACACATTGCGCAGTCGCTCAACTTATCATACTTCCCTTCTTGTCCAGCCAGCCTTTATGGTAAGCAATAACAGCTATGTATGGCAGAATTATGTAAGTTCCTTAGCATTGTTTTCTTTTGCTTAGTGCTTTATATTGCGTTATATGCCCCTAAGTTTTACCCTTGACTTATCCATGAGTCAGATCAAAATCCAAAATTTTGGTCCCCAAACCTGCCCTCAGTTATATATGAGTTCAGGTTTGGGGGTGAGCTTGGGGGTCAGTGAAAGTGCTGCTGCCACACTGTCACCTCTAACTAGCTTTGAGCCTGGAGGATCTTTCTTCGCTCACTGAGCCTACTTGAAGAGTAAGGTGCAGCTCAGTGGGTGGAAAAAGGAGATGCTCGATTGCTCACCATGAGTGAATAGGCATTGCCTTTTTTGCCCACGAAGCAGCAGATGAAGGCTTTTGTAATGGGTGAATTGTTTGGACTCTTATGGATACTGTCTGGGTCGCTTTGGCAGGTTGTTGCTTCAAAGTACTTTCAGTTTTAAAAGCTTGCATTGAAGTTGTCAACAGGTGCCGAGCCTAATGGTGGGAAAGAGAAAGACACTGACTTTCACCATAAGCCTCCAAAGTCATTTAGCCTGGGAAGGATATAGGCTTGAAGAAGGTTATAGGGTTGTAACAAGCTGTTTGAGTCCAGTTCTGACAAGAAATGGCTTTCTGTTCTGAGTTGGTGCAAATAAACTCTTACTAGTTTATCCATTAAGCCTGCTTATTGAGTTAGCTAGAGACAGGACATCGCATACAACTCGGGGGGAAAACCTTTCCGTCCTGATAACAGCTATCTACCCTGATCAGCTCTGCTTACTGAATAAAACTGTTCTGAATCTGCTGAAGGCTTGTGTTTTGAGTGGAGTTAGCCTGTATAGTGGGCCCTCCACATTCACTGGGGTTCAGGGCACAGGATCTCTGGGAAAGTGGAAAAACCACATGTAAAAAAACAACAACTATTTTTTTAAACCTGGGAACAACCTGGCAAAAAATGGACTCAAACATCTGGGAAAACATTTTTCTACAAATCTCTAGGCCCTACAGTGCACTATATGTGGCGGGCTGACTGTACATTAAAGGTAAAGGTAAAGGTAAAGGTAGTCCCTTGACTTGAATGTCTAGTTGTAACCGACTGTAGGAGGGGTGCTCATCCCCATTTCTAAGCCAAAGAGCCAGTGTTGTCTGAGGACTGCTCTTGGGTAAGTGATACCTATTTATCTACTTGCATTTGCATGCTTTCGAACTGCTGGGTTGGTAGAAGCTGGGACTAGAGACAGGAGCTCATCCCATCATGCGGCACCTGGGCCTCAAACTGCCAACCTTCTGACCATCAGAATTGGCATCTTAACCACTAAGCCACTGCTACATTAAAGATATTTGCTTATATGTTTGAGAGCCACAAGGTGGCAGACATTAGACATCCTTTCTTTGTCAGAGTTAAGCCTGATCATATTATCGTTTCTGACGTAACCCAACAAAATATGTACGTTGAACAAGCATAACTTTGCAGCAAGTACAAACGTTGTCATCTTCCCTCCACCGCCCATAACCAGCTTATGGCTCAGAGGCCGTCTCCTTCATTGTGAGTCGCAAGACTCACAATTCAGCTGGTGTATAATAAGGAAGCAAGAGTGATTTCATATGCTCTAAAATTATATTTAAAAAGCAGAACAACCCCAATCCCTCTTTTTATGAATTTGCAATGACTGTATTTTTATTAAAGCCACACATCCGACATTGCCTTCCCCCTCTCTTTCTCCTGAATATGCTCACAATAATACAACAAAATGACAGAACTGCAAGAGGTTCCAACTCCGGCAAACATGGCTGCTACAACTCCTCGTAAAACAGACTGATGGTGATGTTCGAGGTATAATTTGCTTCCAGGTGATATTGGAGGTATATTTTGCATCCAGTGGCATCGCTAGAGTTGGTATCAACCCCACACCCCTGCAGTGATGCCCCTGTTTGTTTCTATCAGCATTTTCTTCTCCATCCAGCAGCATTGCACCTTCTTTTCTGCTCTCCAGATGCATTGCCCTCCAAAGTTTCCTCTTCTACGGCTGGTAGATCTAAATAAAGTACTTTGCATTTTTCTAAGTGGCTTTTAAAACTTCACCTCTTTCACCTCTCTGCTTTTTTTTTTTCTATGTATGCCAATTAAATCGTTCTATAAAGAGCGTTGCTCCTAATGAATAATCGTCCCTCTGGTCTTGCTTAACTGTGGTGTTCAGCTCTCTACCAATAATTACAATGCCTTCCTTAAAAACCCTTCAATATTTATAATATTTCCCTCCGGAATTTCTCTGCACTAGTACCGGGAGAACATATTGAGTCTAATATGATTAGCCTGATTGCTTATTCCTTTGATAAAAAATATAGCAGTCCCTAGGATTTATCTGATGGTATCTAAAAGAATAAATTGATTCTTTTTGAAAGTGCAGTTAGGGCTCTCTGATATTTAAAGCTGACTGGTGCTGCTCACAAAATACCCAAGTTTGTGTTTCTGATTAAGACCTGAGATTGTTTTTTTGTGGTGTGTTCCCACATCATTAAAATGTCGTGATCTTCTTTTATTATTATTTGTATTTTTACAAATATTTAATGGGAAAGTCCGCACAGTTAACATTAAAGGAAACTATTTTAAATGCATTCATGTTTAATTAATAATTGAAACTGCTATTTTAAATCTCTTAACTGCTTTTCTAAACAGGTTCCAGCTTGTCCACATCCTTCCTGAATTGTGGTGTCCAGAATTGGACACAGGATTCCAGGTGAGGCCTGACCAAGGCAGAATGAACTCGCACTATTATCTCCCTTAGTCTAGACACTATATTTCTATTGATGCCACCTAGAATCTCATTGTTTTTTCTAGCTTCTGCATCACATTGCTGACTTATATTTAGCTTGTGATCTACTAAGACTCACAAAGCCCTTTTGCATGCACTGTTTGCAAACCAGTGTCCCTCATCCTATATCTGTGCCTTTCATTTTTAGTGTCCAAGTGTAGTACCCTAACATTTCTCCCTGTTGAAATTCATTTTGTTAGTTTTGACCACACTTTCTGATTTATGAAGGTTATTTTGAAATCTGATCCTGTCCTATGGGGTGTAAAGGTAAAGGTCTAGTCATAAGCAATTGTAGGGGTTGGTGCTCATCTCCGTTACTAAGCCAAAGAGCCAGTGTTGTCTGAGGACTGAGCCTACAACACTTGGTATTCATTGGTGGTTTCCCATCCAAATACTAACCAGGGCTATCCCAGCTTAGCTTCCAAAATCAGACAAGAACTGGTGGCCATAAGTGCTAAACAGTAGTCCCCCCACATTCGCAAGGGCTAGGGATGAAGGACCCCCGTGACTGTGGAAAAACTGAATGAAAAAAACGCTATTCTTTCTACCTTAGAGAACGCCTCTCTACCATGTGTTCCCCGAAAATAAGACAGTGTCTTATATTGATTTTTACTTCCAAAGATGTGCTAGGTCTTATTTTCAGGGGATGTCTTATTTTTCCACAAAGAAGGATTCACATTTATTGTTGAACAAAAATAAATAAATGAATATTTATTATATACTGTATATATATATATATATATATACAAAAACTTTGCTAGGTCTTGCTTTTGGGGGAGGCCTTATATTTAGCAATTCAGCAAAATCTCTACTAGGTCTTATTTTCTAGGGATGTCTTATTTTCAGGGAAACAGGGTAGGAACCTCCAGGTCCTCCAATGCAGCTCTGTGGTCAACATCTGACAGAAGTTGATCATAGAATCATGCCGGAGGACCTACAAATGCTTAGAGAAGTGTTTTCTCAAGGAATGTCTAGGTTCTGTGGTCAACGTCCAGCAGAATTGCACTGGAGGGTTTAGAGATTCCAAGAGAGAACATATTAAGCAATATTTCAAATAATCAAATCCACAAAAGTCTAAGCCATCCAGCCTGAGAGGGAGAGAGTCAGGTCCAGCTCCATCATGCCAACCAAGAGTAAGAGTAAGAAGGAGAGCCCTCCGGCTCTCTCCAGTCCATCTGCCATGGTCCAGGCCTCAGAGGGAGAGAAGAACTGTTGGACCTGATCCCTACCCCACTGCCATCCCTTCTTTTGTGTCGTGTCTTTTCAAATTGTAAGCCTGAGGGCAGGGAACCGTCTAATTCACCATTTGTAGGTGGCTCTGAGAGCCTTTGTGGCTGAAGAGCGGGGGATAAATACTTGTGCCATGGACTGCCCTGTGCATAGTCAGAGGACTCAGACTCTGAAGGCATGGATGAGGCTGAGACAGAGGCAGGTTTGGAATTGCCTGGAACTGCAGTCCTAGAAGAAGCTCAGGAGGCTGCAGAGGGAGAAACAGACTCTATGGACGCTAGGCTGCAGGAGCTAGGACCTGTGGAGAGAAGGCAGGTCAAGGAGTCCTTGAGAAGGTCTTCCAAGCTAGAAGCCAAGAGGGGAGCTAATAGGTTTCAGCTGAGAGAAGCAGAGGCCTTTTAAAAGACCTCCAGCTGCAGAGATTCTTTGCAGCCAACAAACAGTTTTGCAGCGTTCCTTGCTCTTTGGTCCATGGCTCTGGTTATCTGACCTCTGGATTTGCCTTGTGACTACGCTTCTGCTTCGGCCCTTTGCTGTGACTGACTGACTGGTATTGTGTGACCTTTGGGACTGGACACTGGACTATTCCTTTCCTTATTCCCCGGCTGTGCTGCCCTCGATAGAGGTAAGCAGGACAACTCGAAATAAAAAAAAATAAAAGCTGCAAATATGGAGGGCTGGCTGTATAATAGTGCTATATAATAATAGTACTTTAATTGTGTAGTGTGTAGAACTATATAGTGTTCTAGTGCTATAATTATGTAGTGTGACAATTCAAAAAGCGTCCACTTTTTTCATTATTGATAAACAATTGTGGTCTGCTAAGATAAAAACAGGCCATCCAACCCAGCTCATGAATCTAATCTCCGATTTGCATGAATGCAAAACTGCAGTAGTTTGTAGTCAACAGTCCTCCCAGCATCTATATGTATAGAATCAGAGTTGGAAGAGACAACAAGGGCCATTCAATCCAACCTCTGCCATGCAGGAACTCTCAATCAAAGCACCCCATACAGATGGCCATCCAGCCTCTGTTTTAAAGACCTCCAAAAAAGAGACTCCACTTTCCGAAGGAGTGCGTTCCACTGTCAAACAGTCCTTGCTGTCAGGAAGTTCCTCCTAATGTTGAGGTGGAATATCTTTTCCTGTAGCTTGCATCCATTGTTCTGGGTCCTGTTCTCTGGAGCAGCAGAAAACAAGCTTGCTCCCTCCTCAATGTGACATCCCTTCAAGTATTTCAACAGGGCTATCATATCATCTCTTAACCGTCTCTTCTCCAGGCTAAACATCCCCAGCTCCCTAAGTCTCTCCTTGCAGGGCATGGTTTCCTTCACCATTTTAGTCACCTTCCTATGGACATACTCTTGCTTGTCAACATCCTTTTTGAACTGTGGTACCCAAAACTGGACACGGGGCTCTGTTTTGAGGATTTTTTAAAATACTCATGCTCAGGGGAAGGCTGCAATTTCCTTCAACCTCGACAGCATTACTTATGGTCAGGGGTGTTGTTGTTGTTTGCTGTTGTTGTATGCCTTTGGGTAATTTCTGATGTATGGTGACCCTAAGGGGCTTTTTAAGAGGTGTGTTTGGGGGGTGGGTGAGATTTGTTCAGAGCAGGTTTGCCTTTGCTTTTATCTGAGGTTGAGAGAGAATGACTTGCCCAAAATCACCCAAGGGTTTTCCATGGTTGAATTGGGATTCAAATGCTGATCTCCAGGATTTTAGCCCAACACTCAAACCACTACATCACGCTGGCAGAAGTACAGACGATTTAGTCCAAAATATCTGAAAGGAAGGTTATTTATACTTGCTGCAGGCAATGGTGTTTTCTTTTCATGCTTGCACTGACAATGCTATGGGAGAGATCTTCATTAAACCCAGCCTGGCTTTTCAGTGACTGGCAGCAGCCTCTGTCTCTTGATACATCCATACCATCTAAGATTTCTGTAGGAGGAGAGGTCAACATGGACTAGTCAACCACAGACTTTGGGACTGTGCATGGCTTCCTGATACAAAAGCTTAGCTTGCGAGTGATAAATGTGACCAGAAATCAAGCTGCTTTATCATTCTTGTGGAAAGTGAATTTGATGGATGGTGTCTTTTGGCAAAACAGCTACAAACATTGATTACCATGTGGAACACGGCCCTTGCCGAGTTCATCATTAAACAACTCCAGGCACCTTTTTAAATTCGGCAGCTAGCTCTCTAACTTGTTTAACACTTAAATAAGACATTCATTTCTCTTCGTCGGATCAAAAGCAGCAGGGCAAATATATAAAATATGCCTTCTCAATCTGGAACCTTCTCAATGTTTTGGATTATAGCGCTGTCAGTTGTCAGAGATAAATCTAAAATTTAGCAGGTAAGATTTTTTTTAAGGCCATAAAAAATTACAGGCTGGAGGAGGGTCTGATCCACTTTTGTAAAGGATTGAAGACCTTCCTCTTCAATTTGCTGGGTTAAGTTGCTGAGCGTGTCTAAGGTGGCCGAGATGGATAGCCACTATTGAGGATCCTGTTTTTGGTTTTAGCATATTAGTATATTATTTTAATATTTTAGCATTTGGTATTGTGGCGTTTTATCCTTCATTTTTGATTTAATATATGCTGATGTACCACACTATGGTGGAAAGAGTGTTATAAATAAATGTTGTTGCTATTGTTATCATTATTACCTGCCTTAGTTGATAAGACACACTGACACATGTTCAAGACGGCATTCAAATGGTGCGCTCCATGTTCCAAAATTCCCTGCTGAAAGATACGAAATTGCTTTTAGTATTTGTTTGTTAAGAATCTTTCCACTGATAAATATAATGGATAAATGGAACCAGTGTATCAAAATTAGCCGTTCTCATATATGTACAACATAGCTCTCAATTTCTTTTGCGTTCCTTATTCCTGTTCTGCAGCCTGGTTTCCAAAGGTTTCCAAAGCAAGATGCATCCCCCCCTCTTTTATTTACCTATTTACTGTTGGTATGCAGTAAAGCAATATTAAGCTATAAATTAAAACATTAAAATATTTTACTGAATTCATTTGGAGCAGGTTAGAGGTGTTGTTTTGTGTGAGATGTGGTGCCTCACACTGTGGTATATTTTTTTCTTTATTTTTTCAGATTGTACCTACCTCTAAAGCAAAACTAAACTTAGAACCAGTGTTCTAAAATCTGACCAAATGTGCTGTTGAAAAGGTATTGCTGTTATTCCCCAGATTATTATATTACAAAATTTCTTCCAAAAGGACATTTGCGGTGTATGAGATGCTTTGGGTAAATGGGGGGCAAAGCTTCAATTCTTCCCCAACATTAAGAACATCAATAGAAGAATTAAGTGGCATACTTGGCTTTTCATGGATAATCAAATCAGCCAGCAGGGCCTTAATTTCATTTCAAATTCAAGTCCTCTGCAAGTGCTTGAACATGAACTCTATTTTGACAGAGAAAGCGTGAAGGGTTTCTTGGCAATTTGCTGTGCTTCATTTCAGACTCTCCATGTTTGCTCCCAATAAGCAACGACGAGGGGAATGTTTTCATGGCAAAGGAACAAACACCAGCCAGCCTGTCATGCTACTGAACATTTCAAGCCCTCATTTCAATGCAGTCTGGGCTTGTTTTGCATACCATTTCCCCCCCTCATATACAAAACACCAGATATGGGAGCACAGAAAGGAAATTATTAGATAGAAATGTTGTACTTGCGCAAGACGAGCTGCTTGCTCAACATCAACAGAATGATGCTCCTGAAGGCACTGACAGAAGAGCATAGCGGGAATAAATGAATGTGGAACACAACTTTGCCTGTTGGCTCAAATTTACAGAGTCACTAGGATGGATGGAGCGTCCCTTTCTTCGGGAAGCTGGTTTTCTGCTACTGCCTTTATTCCAAAGAGTAGGTTGGAAACTATTGGTGACTCTTCAGGAACCTATAGGAGAGGATGAATTGTTTCTGACTATATGTTTAACAATAACAATTCTCACCCCAAAGTCCCCAAACCCTGCCAAAATCAAGAAAGATTTGGATAACTAAGATATTTTTTGAGATGGAAGGATAACTAGGATTTACTTTGAGATGGAGACTCAGTTCAGTTTGGGTACTCGAAATCCTCCCTGGGCTCTGAATGTTTTAATTCTAAACACCTAGGGTTGCCCTAACACCTAGATAGCTGGGTTTTACCCAGGCATGCCACCTGGCACTTGTTTGGACCATTATTTGGTCTGGATCCCATACTTCCTCTCTTTTTTTAAAAGTTCCTAGCTCATATAGAAACAAATACGAAGCACCATGTGTAGGTACACTACTGTCAATTTTATTTTGCAAGAAATAAAATTCCATCCGGGAATTTTAAGTGTGATGGAAGGGAGAGCAGACTATGCAAGTGTACAAGAAACAAGCAAAGGACACACTGGGTGTGTGTATGTGTGTGCAAAACAAGACGAGGGAGTAGAAGAGGCAGGTGTCATGGCCAGCCATGAGGAGGAGGACTCAGAGGACGATGAGGAGGGCTTGGACCCTCAGGTACAGGTGCCACCTGAGGTTGAAACAAGCCCCAGTTCTGTACTGCCAGCTCCTGCAGAAGTGGCCCAGCCAAGCCCCAGCTCTGCTGTCTCAGCCCCACTGGAGTCTGGGGCTCAGCAGCCTAGTCTGGCTCTAAGCAGGACTTGGAAGATATAGTGGACAATGTTCAGGTCCCTGCCTTTACTCAGAGCAGGGCTTGAGAAAGTCAAAGAGGCTTGCAGAGAGAGCCTCATCAGGCAGGCAGCAGCTGTGATCAGGGAGTTATTTATAACAGGTGGCAAATGCTGAGGACTCTAGTCAGAAACTAGTAGTTCTCCTAAGAGAAGGCTGCTTCCTAGACCCTTGACTGCTTTGGATTCCTGGACCCTGTATCAGACCCGCTGACCACCCTTCTGGCTTTTCTGACCTCGGACTGGACTGATATTGTTGCTCTCAGTAACCCTGAACCTCAGTCTGTTTTTGGTTGACTCTCTTTTGGACTACGTTTGGTTGTGTTTGCTAAAGGTACTGCCTCGGCATCTTGCTGTATATCTTTTGCCAAGGACTCTCTTTATCAGCGGCCTGAGTGGATGTTGGCAGCTTTTCCAGACAGCAGGTGAGCAAGTGGTATGAGTGATGGAGTGAGTGCAAGAAGCATGAAAGAATGAATGGTAGAGCAGAAGAAGTAACTGTGAAGTCTCGAGGTGAGATGGAGGTAGCAAGACAATAATTGAATCTGTCCCGTTCTCACACTGAACTAGAATGCTGTGTGCCCAAAGTTCAATAAGCCAGAGTCCAGGGCCAGCAGCCATAAATGGTGAGAGCTTTTCAACAATGGAACATGTTCCCTTAGAGAGTGGTGGAGTCTCCTCCTTTGCAGGTTGTTAAGTAGAGGCTGGATGGCCATCTGTTGGGAGTACTTTGCTTGAATATTCCTGCATGGCAGGGGGATGGACTGGAGTAATCTATGAATCAATGGTGCGAGTAGGGTTGGTGTCACCCAATGTGGTAACTCATGGTGTCACCCCCTGCATTGACCTCCTTCCTTACTGCCCCATACAGAATCTTTAGTAATGGCTTTTGTACTCCTGTTACTCATTAATCATAATTGCTGTGTATCACTGAATGTCATGGTAATAGTTGTGATATAAAACAACTAGCAAAATTAAAATTATACAGTGGGCCCTGGGTATCCAGCTGGGGTTGGGTTCCAGGATCTCCCGTGGATACCAAAATCTGTGGATGCTCAAGCCTTGTTCAATGCAATGTAAATAAAATGGAACCATTATATAAAATAGAGCCAAGGTTTGCTTTTGGGAATATATATATATATATATATATATTCAAACCATGGATGCTTACAGCTGTGGATAAAAATAGCTGTGGATATGGAGGGATGACTGTACCTTTAAATTACAATATTATATGTACAGCCTCAGTGCCTTTACATATGCATAGTTTCATGAGGTTGAAGTGAAAATTTGTCAAAAGGCGATGTTTTAAAAGAAAATTTTAAAAGAATAATTTTTTAAATATATATTTTTAAAAACTTAAAATTGTATTTTAAAAAACCATGGGGCCTCTCCTTTCTCCTCCCACTGAGCTTCACCACATTCGCCCCATCTCTTCAGCATTTTACTGGGATACAGGTAAATGCCACGGCTCATTTCTGCCATAAAGATGGTTGAGGAGCAGTGGTCTCACCCCCTCTTTTTTTTTAATGGTGTCTTCTTACTGTCATGAAGTTCCTCCTAATGTTGAGGTGGAATCTCTTTTCATGCAAGCTCCAGGAAAAGAGATTCCACCTCAACATTAGGAGGAACTTCATGACAGTAAGGGCTGTTCGACAGTGGAACACACCTCCTTGTAATGTAGTGGAGTCTCCTTCCTTGGAGGTCTTTAAACAGAGGCTGGATGGCCATCTGTCAAGGATGATTTTATTGAGAGTTCCTGCATGGAAGAATGGGGTTGGACTGGATGGCCCTTGTGGTCTCCTCCAACTTTATGATTCTATGATTGTATGATTCTAGTGCAGTCCACACTTCTTGCACCCCCTTGTGATGCCACTGCTATGAATTGCAACAGAGTCTGAACAGGCGAGGTGTCAAAAGTCAGTGAAGAGTCCAAGGACTCTTTCACACGGGAGGAATTTCTCCCAACTTCGAATGGAGCCAATGCGGATTCATGTAAATTCGCTAGTTTAGCGAATTTACATGAACCCCTGCTCCGTTCGGAAGAACCCCTGCTCCGTTCGGAATTACTTCCCATTACCCGAAAATAACCCCCTCCTGCCCGAATTTGCGTGCGAAGCTTTAATTCGCAATAACGTAAAACCCATGATTGCATTCGAATTGGCTTCCCTCTTGCCCGAATTTGCGTGTGAAGAGTTAATTCGCAATAACGTAAAACCCATGATTGCATTCGAATTGACCTTAAATTATACTTCCAATTTAGCCTCGTATGAAAGAGTCCCAAGAGTCATAAATCAAATACTCCCAGTAGCTCAGGTTGAGAGGTGGACTGAAAGTTTACTTCCAGCAACTAACAGGAGGAAGCCAACTTCTTAGAAAGGCAGCTAATTCAGCCAACTTTGCAGATAGTATTTAATGAGAATTGTGTGTGTGTGCTCTAGGTCTGTAAGGGAGACATCCTGAGGGCACCAATATAGTTATGAGTTCAAAAATGCACCCATTACAAAAGCCTTCACCCCATTTGTCAGCAATTCAAAACACATTCTTTTCCTAGGTCTTCTCCCTCCTTCTTTTGCCTTTATGCCAAGCTACAAAGAGTGACCTTGGTAACTGGCAGTTTATTCTTCATTCCCCACACATCTGATCATTATCCCAGGTTGTACTTGAGACACAGGACTCTTTCAAACGGGGAGGAATTTCTCCCAACTCCGAATGGAGCCAATGCGGATTTATGTAAATTCGCTTGTTTAGCGAATTTACATGAACCCCTGCTCCGTTCGGAATTACTTCCCATTACCCGAAAATAACCCCCTCCTGCCCGAATTTGCATGCGAAGCTTTAATTCGCAATAAGGTAAAACCCATGATTGCATTCGAATTGGCTTCCCTCTTGCCCGAATTTGCGTGCGAAGAGTTAATTTGCAATAACGTAAAACCCATGATTGCATTCGAATTGACCTTAAATTATACTTCCAATTTAGCCTCGTATGAAAGAGTCCTATATCTTTAATTCTCATAACCCATCACCCCACATTTATACACGTATGTTCAAGCACAACAGTTAAGCGTGGCAGGACCATATCTGGACCATGATCCTGACAATAAGAGCAAATATGCGAAAGCTAAGGGTGTAAAAAATCTTTCCGTTCCATTTTTATTGCATTTTTCAGAATTTCCCCAGAATTCTCATGCTGTTCCGTATCTGGAACATCCATTCATTTCTGGTACTGGGAGGGCAAAGTTCTGGTTTTAGGAGTAAACATAAATAGAAGGCATATAACTATACCTAACTCCAATTTATTTGGATTTGGATCCCATAAGCCAGAACCTTGAGTTCGGGACTCTTCAGAACTCTTGAATTTAGGATCAAGTTGCAGAATCTTGGCATTGTATGGAGTTGTGAAAGCTTTTTCCTTCTCACACATGGAAATGCCTGCATTTAATATGCATTTTCCTTATTGTACACATTTAATGCATTTACCCCATTGACTAAACCATGTTTTTCCTCACATATTTTTCAAATACAGTTATCACTCCTTATCTGCAGATTTTTTTAACCAGGAATTCAAGCATCCACGGCTTGAAAATATCTTTAAAATGTATAAATTCCAAATAGCAAATCTTGATTTTCCATTTTATATGAAGGACACCATTTTACTACCCAATTGTATTTAATGGGACTTAAGCATCCACAGATTCTGGTATCCACAAGGTATCCTGGAACCAATCCCCAGCAGACAACCAGGGACCACTGTATCCACATTTTTAGCCATGAATATTTTTCAAATGCATACAGTTTTGGCAATATTTTGTTTCTTTAAAATGTACTGAGAGAAATGTACCTAAAATGTATTGAAAGAAACGTACTGATTTTGTAGGCAAGATGCTCTTTTTTCTGTTGTCAGTGGACAGTTTGTTCACAGAACCCAAGGAATTTACTGTCACTAGTGAAAGCGTTTCTAAGGATTTCTTCTTGTTCTTCTTCAAAAAAAACAGACATGCAGGTTTTCGTGCACATTTGAAAACATTTAGTAATGAGCAATACTTTGGCAAGTGCTTTCAAAAAGCCATCCTAAGCCTAAATGGTAATTGCAGAGCAGTGGCAGAAAATAACATTTGTATAGCTGAGTTATAACATAGAGGAAAATTACAAAGGGTTGTTCCCATCACCACACACTATTGGCTTCTAAACCAGATTAGTCATTTTCATTTTAAGCGCTGAATACCCAGAAGATCCTACTAATTTCAGCGTGTGGATTTTAGCTTTTGATTCCAAACCGGTTGTCACTGTAATGACAACACTGGCTTGTCTTCCATTTTTCACTGCTTGTGGGACTTCCACCTCCAGGTTTTTATAATGAAGAAGGAAATCCAGGCTCCTAAAAACCTCTTGCTGTTATAGCATGGCCGTGCAGAGTTCTGGTTTAGGGGATCGTTGTTTTTGGACTACAATGTCAAGATTCTGCAACTTGATTCTGGTCCAGACATACATTTTCTACTTATGTATAATCCCGAGACTATGCATTTCTTTCTTGAAATACTAGAAATGAATAGATCTCTTCTCCTGGTTACCCAGGCTTTCTTTATTTCAGATCTATAATCCAGAGTGGGTTGCTGTTATTTTTAAACAATTGGAAGTAAAAATAAAACAAAACTAATAATAAGTATGAGAATCTGAATGAAATGTCACATTCTCAGTTTCGGGTGTCTGAAGACTGGTTTTTTAAAAAAAATCTGAAAAAGTAACAAGATTTTCCATAGAAATTATAGAGTTGGAAGGGGTCCACAAGCCGTCAAATCCAACCCTCTGCTCAGTGCAGGATCTCTAGCTAGAGCTTTCCCAGCCTCTTTTTGAAGAAGTCCAGGTAAGAAGGCCCCACCTTCCTAAGCAATTACTAACTTCTTACTGTCAAGAAGTTCCTTCTAATGTTTCGTCAAAATCTGCCATCATAGAATCATAGAGTTGGAAGAGACCCCAAGGGCCATCCATTCAAATCCCTTGCCAGGCAGGAACTCACAACCAAAGCATCCCTGAGTGATGGCCATCCAGCCTCCGAATGGAACATAGTACTCCAAATGAGGCCTGACCAGCACAGAATAATAGGGGGACTATTACTTCCCTCGACTTGGAAAATATGCCTTCTTTGCTGCAGCACCACACTGCTGGCATATGTTCATTTTATGATCAACAATAACCCCAAGGCCCTTTTCACATGTAGTATTGCTATCCACCACCCTTTACCTGTGTATTTGGTTTTTGTAACCTAAACGTAGAATTTTGCGTTTGAGTCTGTTGAATTTCATTTTATAAGTTTCAGCTGAGTTTTTTAGTTTATCAAAGTTCTTTTTAATTCTGTTCCTATCTTCCAATGTGACCCTTCCTTGCTTTGTTTCATCTGCAAATTTGATAAGGATTCCCTCCACCCTATCATTTGAAATAATTGTCAAAAATACTGAAGAGTGTCAGACCCAGGACAGAAACTTGCAGCACTTCACTTGAGACTTTTCCCCCCCAGTCTGAACAACAGCCATTGATGAACAAGCATTTGAGCATGGTTTTCCAACCAATTATGGATCCATCTGAAGGTGCTTCCATCTATTCCATATTTAGTCAGTTTGCTAATGAAAATATCAAGGAGTACCTTATCACATACTTTGCTTCTGGTTTTTCCAGTGACCAACCTGGCTGCCATATTTTGAATTAACTGAAGTTTCTGGATTGGGCACAAGGGTAGCCCCATGTAGAGCGCATTGCAGAGACTGAGTTGTGAGGTTTCCAGTGCATGTACCACAGTTTCTAGGTCCCCTGGTTTCAGGAAAGCACACAGCTGGCGTAAAAGCTGAAGCTGATAACAGGCCCTCCTGACCATCATCTGAAGCGACGGGTCTAGGATCACTCCCAGACTGTGGACAAAGTCCTTTAAGGGAAGTGTGACCCCGTCCAGGACGGGTTGATGTATCTCAATACCTGGATTAGGGGCTCCTACTGGGAGTACCTCCATTTTGTCTGGATTCAGTTTTAGTCTGTTTTTCCTCATCCAGTCTATTGCCGCTTTAAGACATTCATTTTGAGGAGCGATGCCGTCTTTAGTCAAAGCTGCAGACGAAGACGTGGAGAAATATATCTGGGTGTCATCCGGGTACTGATAACACCGCACCCCTTGTCTCCAAGGAGTTTATCATATTTGGGGATATAATGCAATGGCAATCCGAATGCAATCATGGGGTTTCATTTAATTGCGTATGAATGTATCTCACGCAATTTCGTGCAAAAGGGAAGTCATTCCGAACGCAATCATAGGTTTTACATTAATGCGTATAAGAGTATCTCACGCAATTTCGGGGGGTCATTTTCGGGAAATGGGAAGTCATTCTGAATGCATTCTGAACGCAATCAGATTTCACGTAAATTTGCTAAACAAGTGAATTTACGTGCATTCGAATTGGCTCCATTCAAAATTGGGAGAAATTCCTCCCATGTGATAAACTCCCAAGTGATCCCTACCAGCACATTAATGTATATATTAAATAGTATCGGGGATAGACTTCTCCATCTAGTCACTAGATCTGGATGTGCAATATAAGGTCACTAAGGGAGCAGCAACCAAGAAGCCACACTAGCCTCTACTGGAAAAACAGCATGGACAGGAGGCTTCTCAGTGGCTGCTCATGCAGAGATGCTCAGTTGCTGCTCCCAGGGTTAGTGGGTGCAAAGGGAGCAGAAGCCTAGGTCTGTTGTTTTTAATTTGCAGTAGAACACTAGGCCTAATACTGTATCAAGAAATATGTAAGGGGGGGGATACAGTTGTCGCCTAAAAGAAAAAGGGGGCATCAGCTAGAAAAAGTTTGGGGAACACTGTGCTAGATGGATGGGTTCTATTAAGGAGGTTATGGGTATGAATTTACAGGACCTAAGCAGAACAGTGGAGGACAGGGAGTCTTGGAGATGTCTCATCCACAGGGTCACCATGAGTCGAGACTGACCTGAACAACAGAAACTATGAATTCTATCAAGTAACCTTTTCTTTTAATTGTTACTTCAAAGTTTTTGACAGAAAAAAAATCTGGGATTTATTTTCAAGGAACGACAACGAAGCACTACATAAGCTAGCTCTTGAACTACGGGGCAATTCTTTTATCTCCATTTCAGGGGAATATCCCATAACCAATATCTTGTAAATAACTAAATGTTACCAGTTATGCCACAAAAAGAGTGACAAGCATAATTTAATCTTGTTAGGCTTTAGTTATTGGAAAAAGAGATTAGTTATAAATAATTTCCAGCCATAGCAGTCCCTTGGTATCCCCTGGGGTTTGGATCCAGGACCCCCCGTGGATATCAAAATCCATGGATGTTGAGGCCAAGTTATATAGCGTAGTGAAATGGTATTCCTTATATAAAATGGCAAAATCAAGGTGAGGAGGTTTTTTTGGATTTTGGTTGAATATTTTTAAGATGTGGATTGTTGCATCCTAAAATCCATGGATACAGAGGGCCAACCGTATATGTAATAAGTTGCATCTAAGCTCTGAAGTCTATTTTCTCTTTGGGCTTCATCTTCAAAAGTAAACCATTTAATAGTGAAATTTGCAGAAGATAAGTAACGCTAGAACATTACTCAATTTTAAATGATGCCAAAATGTTGTAGGTATTTTTTTTAAAGGGTCCCCCTCATTATCTATCCTGAGCTTTCAAGATCATACAAACCTTAATCCTTGAAGGAGGATGAATGCTAGCCGAAGTAATTAAACTCTTGTTTAGGATCAGGAACAAGACTGTGTCCTTGGGAAAAAACAACAGATTTTAAAATCTTTTAAAGCCTAATATCTTTGGGGGGCCTCATGCAATCTTTTAATTTTCATAGTGCACTTCAAGGACACAAATGAGCTGTAATAAATTTGCATACTTATGAAGCATATGTATGGAGATGCCATGGAAAGTGAGAAGCTAATATTAATTCCACAAGATGGTAGTTGAGAATGCCTATTGCTTCTCGCTGTGTCTCCTTAGAATTCTCTTGCCGAAGAATAATAGGGACAGATTGTATCTGAAGAAGACATTCCCTTCCCGAAACATTTTACAAAGAGATAAAGGGCCGAGAAGGCTGATTTACACGGGTGTACTTCAGAAGGGACTGAACTTAGCCAAAATGAATCAGACACTTCATGTAACACAGAAACCTAGCCAGCCTTCCTGGCTAACTCGAGATAGCGTTGTCTTTTTCGAAAACAGGTCCCAGGATTTTGAAAACATAATTACTTGCGCTGACATCCTGTATTGTGCGGGGAGAATGTTAATATTCCACCCACTCAGTTCCACATTCCTTCTGCTCTTGTGGCATATTGCTACAGCCATTAACGGCAGGCTGTAGTCCCTATCTGGGATGATGATGATGATCATGATGATGATGATCATGATGATGATGGGAGTGTGCTGCCTTCCCGGAAGGACGATTGGGGGTGCAAAGCCACAAGAAGGAAACTTATATTGCACATTCAGATCTAGTGACTAGGTGGAGATCTGGGTGTCTGCATGGAAGCTGGGGGGATGTATGTGAAAAGGAATATCTTCAAAGCACCCAAAAAACCACATCCAGAAAATACTTGTTACCAAGGGTTACATACGTATGCACCATTACTTCTGGGTTTTGGCATTAATTCCCCCCCCCCTTCCATTAATCTAGTATGCGTTATACTCTGAAGTATAGTATACCAGCCATTTTCATTCACGATTCAGGAAGTAATTTTTGGTTCACATATACACCATTCAGAAAAGTTGGTTTTTTTGAAAACCTTTTCCAGAATCCTCAGCCAGCATGGGCACTGGCACGTTTGCACTGATTGAATCCTTCAAAATCCACAACTTTCCTACAGAATTAATAGATCCAGGAATAGTCTCCACTATCACCCCACTATTGATACTGACCCTTAGGCTTAGAGTAAAGCTAAAGGGGAAAAAAAAACCCCGACCATGATGTCAAAATACAACCTGAAGAACATCCCTGCAGAATTTAAAGATAATGTGAAAATAGTTAAGCCTAATGACTGGGAACCTGAAGAACTCTGGACTGAAGCGAGGGACACTGTCAGAGGGAAATGCAAAAAGACACTATCTGTAGGCAAAAAGAAAAAGCCTCAATGGCCTGATCTAGATTGGCAAAAAGAAGTGTGTTCATGGCTGCATGAAAGTCTAGCCTTTAGATGAGAAAAAGGGAAAGTGTGCCATGAAAACGCTTTTTTTGCGTTTTAGGGGAGAAGAAGCGCCTTTAAAAAGGTGCTGGTTTTCCCAGCTTCTTTTTTAAAAACTGCGGAACAGCGCAGCTCCATCTAAAGGCCGCGGTGTAGCTGCTAAGCATTAAGGAAAAGGCAACTTTATGTCACACTTTCCTGCCAATCTAGAAAGCCCCAATGAAACTTTTTGAGCAGTTAAGGACAAACAAAAATAAAAGGGTGCAGAAATAGAATCAGAACCCTGAACACAACTTTTCAGCAGAGTTTCTGAACAAGGAGAACTGCAGTTGGCCCTCCACATTTGCAGCATTGACTTCTATGGATTTGATTATTCATGGTTTTGATTAATACGTTCTCTCTAGGAATCTCTAAGTTCTCGTGCGCAACTCTGCCAGAGGTTGACCCTAGAGTTGTGTTGGCGACCCTAGACGTTCCAAGAGAACACATTTCTGTAGGCATTTGTAAGTCTTCCAACAGGATTTTATGATCAACATAGAGTTGCAGTGGAGGACCTGGAGATTCCTAGAGGTTTTTTTATTTGTGGCTTTTTCTACATTCACTGGGGTCCCTCGTCTCTAACCCCAGCGAAGATGCCAGCCACAGATGCTGGTGAAACGCCAGAAAGGAACTCTTGGCCACGTAGCCCAAAAACCCCACAAAAAACAATTGGAGTCAACTCAAAGGCAGCTAACAAGAACAAACAAACAAAGCTTTTAGGAGAGGACAATTTATAAAACACGGTGGCAGACTGAAAAATGAAAGCAACGCAAAAGAAAAATTGTTCCAGGAGCTACAAAATGTCGAGCGGATGCTCTTTCTAATGCCTCTCCACTTTGGCTCCGTTTCTATCAACTTCACCACCTGTTTTCGCTGTATTCCACAATTACGTAATTAAGTATATACCAGAATTAAGTAATCAAATCATCTACTAATGAAAAACATATTGGTTGAGTCCAACAACATTTGTCGTCTGAAATTACATTTTGAAAAAAGGAGAGCACGCTAATGTGTTTGTTTCAGATGTGGAACACCGCTTTTGAGAAATCTTTTGCAAGCATCCCGGAGGTCTGCAGTGGCAAGTATAGGAGGAAAATTAGGAATGGGGAACATAACCTTGCAGGTCAATGGAGATGAGGTTTCCGAGAACATCAGACCTTGTGAGGAAACCTTTTCAACCAATTTATCTGTCTTAATGGATATCATATGTTGGTCTCCAATGAAGTTCATGGATTGATGATTCAAAAGAGAATCTCCGGGGGTCTTCCTCTTCCATTTATTTCTTTGCTCCATTCTCTGAGATAAAAATGGAGATGGTAATGACAGCTGAATTTTAATCTTCTGATGCTGACTGAGGGATAATGAGCAAAATTGGCCCTAGTTATAAAATGAGCCTTTAGAAGAAAATTGTAATCAAACGTCTAAGTGCCTGTAATCCACAAGGAACAAAAGCGAAAACTATTTAAATGAATCTACAGCCTGCTGGCTTTCTGAAGGATGCTCGCACAATACTTGGTGTCTTTAATTTCTTGCGCTGACACCGTAATGATCACAAAGTGATTGTGTGTGTGTGTGGCGAGGGTAATAATGGTAAAAGAATTTTTTTCCAAAGCATAATATTGGATGAATGCAAAATCTTCCATTGTCAGTTGGTCAGAACTAAAGAGACAATTCATACCCAACTTTTTGCAAGTAGAGCTGCCCATCGCTGATTTGTTAAAAACTAAGAACAAAAAAGAGACAAAGAAAAAAGCCCAAACCATCCACCAAGATCTTTGAGGTGCCCGAGAGCCAGGTTGCGTGAAAAGAGTTAAAACAGTTGTTCAGTTCAGAGCCCATCTTGAAGCACTCCAGGCTGACGCTAGTGATGTGGTGTTAAGGGCATGGAAGGTGTGCTTTGCCTTCGGAATTTATCAGAAGACGGAAATTGGAAGTCTAATCCAATGGCAATCCGAACGCAATCATGGGGTTTCACGTAATTGCGTATGAGTGTATCTCACGCAATTTTGGGCAAAAGGGAAGTCATTCCGAACGCAATCATGGGTTTTATGTTATTGCGCATTAGATTATCTCATGCAATTTCAGCAATGGGGGGGTCATTCTCAGGCAATGGGAAGTCATTCTGAATTCATTCTGAACACAATTCAAATTCACATAAATTCGCTAAACTAGCGAATTCACGTGAATTCGAATTGGCTCCATTCAAAATAGAGAGAAATTCCTCCCGTCTGATAAACTTACCTTTCCAAAAAAGTTTGCAGCAGTGGAGCTTTTGTGGTCTGCTTGAGAGTGGGAAGCTTTTGCAGTTTAGCGGCTGTTACAAAGCTAGTGGCAATTTCCAGAACGGTCGCCATACCGCTTTGAGGTCTGGATGGACCACCATAACCTAGAAGCTTTGCAAACTCCTCATAAGATGAACCCAAAAGAAGTTAGGTTGGCCGAGTACTTTTACAAATATAACTTTATCGACGTACTTGCCTGAGGATACAGCGGACAGCAAAAAGGACAAATAAATGGGTCCTAGAATAGATCAAGCCTGAAATTTCACTGCAGGCAAAGACAACTAAACTGAGGCTGTCGTACTTTGGCCACATCATGAGATGTTAGAAAAGGTGGAAGGAAGAACAAGAATGCAAGAACATTGTAAGACCCCCCCCCCCCGCATATTCCTTCAGCATTGCAGGTATTTTCCAGCACAGGTTATAGCTCAGATGTTATAGTATGTGCATAGGACATTTATGCCTCTTTGAGGTGTTTGATATTAAATTTCTGAGAACTGTAATAGCTGCACCAATCTGCATGTCCAATGTAATCCTGTATATAGAGCGAATATAAATTTCATACATGGATTTATAAAATAAATATTTGGCTGGAGATGATCTTTTTTTCCCTGTGGGACTGGCCCCACTGACCCTAAAAGGCACACTCAAACCAATGGGAAAGGGTACTGTATGAGAAAATACAAAACCCCTCATTTAGTCCCAGTACTCAATTAGTTCTTCCATTCAACAGCAGATGTTAGGTACAGAATTACCAAACCATTTATATTTGGCCAGTTCACACCTTAGTTTCAGGAACAATGGAGGGGATTTTTACCTGCCAATTATTTAGCAGCACTGACTGTTCCAAAATTCAGAATAGCTTTTTCATTAACTAGATTTAATGTTTTACTGTTGGTTTCCTGGCAGGAAAATCCAGGAGGACCCTGTAGGATGAGTGTTCCTTTCCTTGTAAAGCAGGAGAGATGGAAACAGCCAGTCATGTTTTACTGCACTGACCGTTTTATTGCAAAGTTCAATTACCTTTTATTATATCAATCTCAGGATTTCTAGTCTGATCTAAGGTTGCCAGATTTTCAAAATACAGTTGGCTGGCCCTCCCGGATTCGAGGATACACGGCTTGAAAATATTCCCCAAAAGTATAAATTCCAAATAGCAAACCTTGACTTTCCAGTTATATATGGGACACCATTTTGTTGTGCCGTTATATTTAATGGGACTTGAGCACCCACGGATTTTGTTATCCACGGAGGGTCCTGGAACCAAACCCCAGCGGATAACAAGGGCCCACTATATCACAAAGGAGTTTATCATATGACGGAATTTGGGGGTATAATGCAATGGCAATCCGAACACAATGATGGGGTTTCACCTTATTGCGAATGAGTGTATTTCACGCAATTTCGGGCAAAAGGGAAGTCATTCTGAACGCAATCATGGGGCTTCACGTAATTGCGTATTAGAGTATCTCACACAATTTTGGGCAATGGGGGGTCATTTTTGGGAAATGGGAAGTCATTCTGAATGCATTCCGAACGCAATCAGATTTCACGTAAATTCACTAAACTAGCGAATTCAAGTAATTGCAAATTGGCTCCATTCACAATTGAGAGAAATTCCTCCCATGTGATTGCCCGAAATTGTGTGAGATACACTCATACGCAATAACGTGAAAGCCCATGATTGCATTCGAACTGCCATTGCATTATACCCCCAAATTCCATCGTATGATAAACTCCATACATTGCCTAAATGACATCTTAACATTTCATACCAGTTCTCATAATGTTCTAATTATACATATATTTCATATGGGGGGAGATGGTTAGTTGTCATAGCAATAGCAGCATAACGGAGTAGCTCCTGCCCCGAATCCCCTCTTGAGCCCAATTATTGCAAATTCTTAATGGCATTGAAATTAGCTGCCAAACTAAGGATTGAAAGGAACTACAAACTCTCCCTCTGATGATGTGGATCAGATGAAACCGGAGTGACTTCCAATCAAAGCAAGAACTCAGAGAGAAAACAGTACCCTGAACTTCAAAGGCTCAAAAAGGTAACACGTTAAACCTCAGATCGGGGAAAAAATTATGAAGTTATGAAAGAATTTATGATACGACCAAAAGATTTTCTTAAAGCAGAGATGAAGGAAAAGAATTGAAACCAATTAATGAAAAGCTCACTGTGCTAATGTCTAAGATAACAGAAATAGAAGACGCAATTAATGAAGCGTTAGAATTAAGCGTTAAACGGAAATACAAGATCTAAAAGGCAAAATTGAAGAACAGGAGAGGAGGAAAAATATACATTAATGCAGGTTTGATGAAACTGAGTGCCCAGGTGATTTACTTACGATCATTTGTGGTGGATTAATGAAATATGCCCCAATTTATTCTCAATCCAGATGAGACAACATGTATCCATAGTTGGCTACATTGTAAACCACTAGCTAAGAAACACCCTTGAAATCGTTTAAAAATTTGCAAGATTCACAAGAAAATTAGAAGTTTCCCACACACTGGAGTTTATCACACGGGAGGAATTTCTCCCAATTTTGAATTGAGCCAATTCGAATTCATGTAAATTCGCTAGTTTAGCAAATTTATGTGAAATCTAATTGCATTTGTAATGAGTTCAGAATGACTTCCTATTGCCCAAAAATGACCCCCCCATTGCCTGAAATTGCGTGAGATACTCTTATACGCATTAATGTAAAACCTATGATTGTGTTCGGATTGCCATTGGATTATACCCCCAAATTCCATTGTATGATAAACTCCACTGAGTTCCGGAGATTATCTAAAATACAAAAGCTACCTAGTAGAAATCAGTCAAGATCACTCAGCTGAAATTGTCAAAAAAAAGAGGTGCAGGTGGAATTTTTAAGGGAAATAGGCTTTAAATGCAAATGGTGATTTCCTTTAATGATCATAATATGGCATAACAGTAAAGCATGAGCTGCTTGGACCGCAGAGAAATCAATTGAGCTTTGCATTCAACCTTGGCTGCATCTGCATTGCAGGAATAATGAAGTTTGACACTGTTTCAGCTCTCATGGCTCAGTCCTAGGATTTGTAATTTGTTGTGACACCGGAGCTCTCTGGCAGAGAAAGCTAAATACAGTCTCTCACAAAACTGTAGCAACCCGAATTCCATAGCGTTGAGCCATGACAGTTAAAGCGGTATCAAATAACATTATTTTTTGCAGTGGAGATGCAGTCCTCGAGTCACAATTCTGAACTACCTGTCTTCAGAAGAGGACACCTGAACGTCAAAACCAAATAAGAAATAAGCAGTTTGTTCATGATCCACGACTAGAAAGAAGCTGAATTAAACTTTTTCACTAATGATATCGTATCAGGCTAGATTTTGTAGAACTGTCAGGCTAATTAAGACTACTTCAGACCAACAAATGTCTTTGAATTCATAATAATATTAATAATAATAATAATAATAATAATAATTATTATTATTATTATTTCTATTTCCCGCCTCTCTGTCGGATCAAGGCAGGATTCCAACATCAATAAAACACAGAATTATACAATCCATATATACCATCATCCTAAAAACATCACATTATTACAACATCAGCAAAAATTGACAATCAAACAATAAGATGCATCGTTCAGTATAGTTAGTTGGTGTATTTCACAGATTTAACAACGGTTGGTAGTATGTTACAGTATGTCAGGTGGGTAGGCCCGCCGGAAGAGATCCGTCTTAGGGGCTTTCTTAAAAGCGTCTAAGGTGGTAATAAGACGGATCTCTTCCGGCAAGTCATTCCACAACTTCGGGGCTGCGGCAGAAAATGCCCTACGGGAAGTAGTTAACCAATTTAGTATTTTTAAGTTCTAGCAAGTTCTTCAGTTTAGATTGTTATCGTAATCTTCACTCTGTCACAAATTTCATTCAGTCTTTGTGAGAGTCACAAATTTAAGAACAGCCTTTGTGCTCTCTGTTACATCTGCTGCTGGAGGGATGGGGGCAATGGAGCCTATCTTGGTCTCAAAGTCCTGTGTTCCCCACTGTCTTGTGTCATCCTTTTTGAGTCATGTAGACCAAAATCCCAGGTCCAGGATCGGGCTGGATCCCAGGATTGGTCAAAGACTGTAAATAAAATCTATCCAATGATAATAATAATAATATGCATCTGAGTAAGTAGACTGAAGTCTAGGAAAGCTCATGCTGCCAACTACTTTTTTTCAGTTAGTCTCAAAGGTGCTGCAAGATCTCTCTACATACTGATTCTACAGACTAACAAGGCTATATATCTTTGACTTCTACAGTTTCAGAGCACATCTTTTTTTAATGACGAGCTTAACAAATGTCAGGGTTAGCTAATGTAAATTTACTCTCATTAAATGTAAATGATCTAGGCTTGCCGGTCAAGAGGTACAGAGTTTTTGGAGCTATATGCCAGTTGGGAGCAGATGTATTTTTACAAGAAGCCCATACGAAAAGCTCAGCAAATTCTATCTCGCCCTTCTATTGGGAGGGGGGGCAATATTATGCTTCAGGGAATTGTAAATCTTCTTAGCAAACAACAAAAAAGGTCCTGAAGACACATAACGTAGTGGATGCCTGGACAATTGGTAATCTTTCAGAGATGGGCTCTGTGTAGCTAAAAAAATCTGAACTGGGTATAACAGTCAACATGTGATTATGATATATGTATGTTCAGGTTTATTGCCTAGCAGGGACAATATGTAAGACAGTAGAGTAAGATAAAATGATAAGGTAAGAATTGAGTGTAGATGCCTAGGAAGTATGTGTCTAGGGGCTATGGGTTTGCCATCAGGAATGCGTCATGTGCTGTCCATCAGGTTTGGCCCCAACCTTCTTTCACAAGGATTTTTCAGGAGTAGAAATATAGTCACAGGGGAGTTTATCAGACAGGAGGAATTTCTCTTTATTGCGAATGGAGCCAATTGGAGCCAATTTGAATTCACATGAATTCGCTATAGTTTAGCGAATTTACGTGAATTCCAATTGCGTTCAGAATGCGTTCAGAATGACTTCCTATTACCTGAAAATGACTTCCCGTTGTGCGAAATTGCATGATATGCTTTAATATGAAATAATGTAGAACCCATGATTGTGTTCGGAATGACTTCCCTTTTGCCTGAAATTGCGTGAGATACACTCCTACGCAATAACGTGAAACCCCATAATTGCGTTCGGATTGCTGTTAGATTATACTTCCAATTTCCGTCGTCTGATAAACTGTAGGGAGACACCAGGCTGACGTTGCTTGTTGTGATTTCTATGGCTAGTATTTTTGCTCCACCTTCAGAACAGGGCTGAAGAGCAGCAGCACTAGATGCAGCATCAACTGCGGCATCAGCTAAATACATTTCACTTGGAGACGGGATCATTTTTTAAAAATGTGCAGGGCAATGTATGATGGGCAGTTGTTTTCGAAGCATCATGGCTTCTAAGCGAGCGTAAACCTGTTTTCTGTTTGCTATGGGACACCCCGAGGATGTCATAAAGCCTCGTCATTTCCATAAATATCCTGTTGCGTGCACCACGAGCTCGTAACAACTATTTGTTATCAGTGGTAGGAGTAGCAAACGCAGATTTGGCAGCCTGCTGTGAGGAATTTGCACAGCACTTTGCAGATAAAGTCGCTCAGATCTGCTCCAACTTGAACGCTGTAGTTAATACCGTTCCAGTGGCTGTAACCTTGGCTCCTGTGTGTCCCGCGTTGATAGATACTTTTCAGTTTATGCAGCCTGAAGGTGTGGACAGGAGAGGATGTTTGCTTTTCTCGTGGCTTTCCTGGCTTATCAAATAGGCCAGTGGGTGAAGGGGCTAACCAAACCTTTCTAAAAGAAGGCAGCATGCAAGATACTAAAGCATATGATAGCTTTCCAACTCCCTTGCTATTTAACATGCACATGGCCTCCATTATGGGACCCTTCAGGGTTCAGTCCTATCCCCTATTTTCTTTAACGGCTATAGGAAACTGCTGGGAGAGGTCACCCAAAGTTTTGGGGTGTGACACCATCAATACACAGGTGACACCCAAATCTACTACAAGGAAGATGTCCTGGTCCTAAACCAGTGTCTATCATCCGTCGTCATCAGATTGGATGAGGGCAAATAATTTGAAACTTAATCCAGATAAGATAGAGGTGTTCCTGGTCAGATAGAGGACAGATCAGGGGATAGGGATACCGCCTGTGTAAGATGGGTTTACAGTCCCCCCCGAAGACACATGTTCACGGTTTGGGTGTACTCCTGCATTCAACTTGGAGGCCCAGGTTTCTGTGGTGGCTAGGAGTCATTTTGCACATTTAAAGCTCGTGCTCCAATTGTGCCTGTCAGATCTGGCCTTGGTGGTATATTCCATAGTTACATCTCATTTGGACTACTGTAATGATCTCTACTTGGGGATGCCTTTGAAGAGTATTTGGAAACTTCAGTTAATCCAAAGACCTGCAGTAAGACTGGTAACTAGGGCATGTCACGGAGACCATACAACGCTGCCGTTGAAACCGTTCCATTGACTACCAGTTTTTCTCCTGCAAAATTCAAAGTGCTGGTTATGACGTATATAGCCCCATGTGGCTCAGGTCGAGGCTATTTGTCAGACCTTATCTCCCCATATGAGCTGGCCTGGGCTCTGGCATAATAATAATAATAATAATTATTATTATTATTATTATTATTTATATCCCGCCCCATGTGCACTCAGGCAATCAGGGCGGCTTATAGCATTAAAATTGAACATATTCTATCCCCCAACCTTCCCAATTTATAGAAGAAGAAGAAGGACAAGAAGAAACCATCCCAGCAGCTACGAGACAGGCCAAGTGAGAGGGACCAATTCTGTATCATGCACACTTATTTTAGGAAACAAAGGCTGGCTTCTGATACTTCCCAGTCATTTACGACTGTATAACCAGTTACACTTGGCCCATCAACCACCCTAAATGACCACCCTACGTATAATATAAAGTCTGGATTGTCTAAGAGCACATCAGAAAGATCTAGTCTGGCCATGCGGAAAAAAATGAGTCACAATTTTTCCCTTTTGGGGGGAGAAGGAGGAGGGTGCTAGGTTCAAAGTGTTAACATCATCCTGTTTTAAGGTTGGATGCAATGAACAAAATGTTTTCATACATATTGGAAAAATGCTGGTGTTTTCCTGATGTGGCAGCATAGTGCTGGCATGTGGTGTTTTCAGCACTAGACGGTGCCCTAACACAATTTTCTTGAGCTTTCCCAACTAGATTGCTGCTGTTGTTGCCAGCGTTCGGAGGCATAACATCACATACTTGGCAACTGGATTTAGCTGAAGCAAATAATAGGCAATGAGGTGCCTAGCAGGTCCTAAAAACCGAATTGAGACTCTGGAGGTTACTCCGCTTCTCTCATGTATAAACAAAATGAGTGGTTTTATATTGTTGAGCACATGCGACGTCGTGGCAGACCCCAGAGTCTCTTTGATTTTTCAGAAAGCCTTTTCAGCCTCTTTATGGCAGTGAACAGCGTCTTCAGCATCCTTGGCAGTCATCTGTAACAATGACTTAACTAATTTGCCAAATGCTAGATCCAGGACCCACAGAATCCAAAACTATTCCTGGGAGTCCTCACACTTGTCTTTTTGTGTTGAGCTGTAACAAGTCTAGCGTGATTTTTATTCTGCCTGCGATTTTTCCTGAGCCTCGTTCTAGTACGTGTCCCAAATACTGAACACTTTATTTACAATACTGTAACTAAGAGAGTGAGACTTTTACGTGTTTCTTTTCAGCCAGTTCTGAAAGATGTGCATTATCTTTTTCAGAGGCCTCACTGCTTTTGGAACAAATGAACTCATCGCCTGCAAAAATGAGGAAGATCTAATTTTCAGGAAAGTAATGTTTCAAAGGTCGGCTTGAAGAATTTGGACTCACAGTATTCCTGGGGTAAGTGACACCACAGGATCTAATGAGCTCTACCCTCTCCTAGACTGCTGCCTTACTGTAGAAATAAAGCAGTTTCACGCCACTTTAACTGTCATGAATCTGAGAAATAAAGCTGCCAAGGAGCAAAACAGAGTTTTCAATTGTAGCCAGTCCAAGGTCAGTTGCATAGGAACTGCAGAGAGGAATTACCAAGCTCTTGGAGACAGAGAAACTAGCATTATCCTGGAGACATAAATTCATGGCGATCTGATTCCTCCATCATTTTTTTAATGGTGTGATTCCTCCATCATTTTTAACACCTTTGCCTGATGAAGAAGCCAGTGGAGCTTCAAAATCTTGCAACGTGTATAACGTGCATTTTGGTCGGCCCAATCAAGATATCACTGTTTTGTAGATTTTGGATGATAACTGTACTTGCTACATGGCCAACACGGCTACCCCCAGATTATGATTCCTTTGTGTTTGAGCCTTCCAGTTCCAGAGGGTGAGTTATGATAGTAAAATCTGAGACAAAACGTCCGCACTGGCCAGGATACTCCAGGGCTAGCTGTGGCACCTGTTTGCACAGGCAACCTGCAACCCATCTTCGGCCACCATGGGTCATAGAATCATAGGGACTTTATCACACTGGACGAATCCCAGGCAAGAACTAGATTTAAAAGTAGAAAAAAGCCACAAATGCGGGATGTTTTTTAGATGACATTTGCCCGAAAGAGAAATAATGCAAAAATAACCTGGATGGAAAGTTGACAAAAACAACTCCTTTTTACTTTTGAAAAATTCCAGTCCAACCCCCTGCCATGCAGGAACTCACAATCAAAGCTTCCCTGACAGATGGCCATGCAGCCTCTATTTAAAGACCTTTAAGGAAAGAGACTCCACCACTCTCCAAAGGATCATATTCCACTATCTAACAGCTCTTACTGTTAGGAAGTTCCTTCTAATGTTGAGGTGGAATCTCTGTTCCTGGAGCTTCCATCCATTGTTCTATGTTCTAGTCTCTGGAGCAGCAGAAAACAAGCTTGCTTCAGTTTCAGTGTGACACCGCTTCAAACACTTAAACAGGGCTGTCATATCACCTCTTAACCATCTCTTCTCTAGGCTAAACATCCCCAGCTTCCTAAGTCTCGCCTCATAAGGCATAGTTTCCAGACCCTTCACTATTTTGGTGGCCCTCTTCTGGACACACTCCAACTTGTCAACATCTTTTTTGAATTGTACCCAGAACTGCACACAGTATTCCATGTGAGATCTGACCAAGGCAGAATAGAGTGGCACTATTACTTCCCTTGATCTAGACACTATACTTCTATTAATGCAGCCTAAAATTGCATTGGCCTTTTTAGCTGCCGCATCGCACTGTTGACTCATGTTCAATTTGTTGGCCTGATAATGGATTTTTAGATTTTGTTTATTTCACTACTCTGTGTTACCCTGTTGTTGGTATGCTTGCTAATTCATAATAAAAGAAAATATTTTTAAAATGCTATAAGGAATTTGGGGATTGCCAATGTGAAGATTTCATTAATCAAATCACGATAAGTCGAAGTTGGCTTGATGGCAAATTCAATAACAACACCAACAATTTTCATCTATCTTTAGTCATTTTTCCTAGTTCTTCAGATGATGATTTTGCATTTAGCTGATCAGTAGTTCAACTCATAGTTTCTTGCAGATTTGAATAAGGTGTTCTGTCAGGGATGGTATTCAGACCTTTTCATTGTGCTATATAAATTTAAAACGCGTCATATATTTAATCCCTGCTTTTCGAAGGGCTTGTGTAAAGATTTTCCATTGTCTCCTTTTTGGTAACTGTCTTTTTAGCAATGCCTAGGAATATTTCTACTATGCTGTTTTTGAATTCTAGGTTATTTGTTCTATTCTGTGTTTTGGATACTTCCATCGCATTAGTGACTCTACCAAATGTGACAATGGTGTCTTGCAGATGGTTCATGGAAAGCATTTTTTAATAGGAGATCTATGTATTTGTTCTATGACAAACGTTTCTATTGGTAGAATGAGTGTGACAGTATGAATCCATTTCTATTCGCATGGTACACATATCTTCTCTCTGTGACAAACATTGAAACCTAAAGTTGCAACATCTCTCCCAGTTTTCCTTATCCTCAGTCTTGTCCTTTAATATTTAGATTGTATTGTCGCTCTCTTTCTGAGTCGCTACGTTCTTTATTTCCAAATCCTGTGCTTCATGAGCAGTTTCCTTCATGTCCCTTAGTCATGTTGCCATTGTTCACAGTTTGTCATTAACTATTGTTACTAACAGTGAAGTCTAGTATGTGTTGCTGATGCAAAGAATGCAAGAGTACAATCCAATGTATTTGAACAGGTCAGTTGTGCAAATAACTGGTCAGCAGCATTTAGCCCATCATCAACCTTTTCTTACTATGTACAACTTTATTGATTGGCTGCGTAGTAATGGGCATTTCTTAATGTGGCCTTCTCCCTTTGGGAATGCCATAATGCCATAAATAACAGTAAAAACACTTCCCCAGGGGAGGACTGTGTAGGCTATGAATTGCTTCATCACTTCTCTATGGTCGGTATGAGAGTACTTCTATCTCATTATAATTTATCCAGGAAGCTTGACAAGTTTCCTGCAGTATGGGAATTAATGTCCCGGTACCAAAACTTGGAAGGATTTGGTCTGATCTTGCATCCTGAAAACCCTTTGCACTCAGTTCCTGTATGTGTAAAGTCATGGAGCATATAATTAATAATGAATTGACAGCTTATCGGTAGAACTATTCCCTTTTGACCCCTGCACAAAGTGGGTTTTGACTTGGTAGGCAAACCATGGATCAGAATATGAGCTTGGAAACAAAGGTCTGGAAGAGTTACTGCTCCAAATAATTACTGGTGACTATATATCTTGATATAAAGGCTTATGATGTGGGATGGTAGAAGGATCTGATTTATAAGTTATAGCAGCTGGGTTTGTGGGAGAGTCAACATTCCTTGGATGTATTTCACTCCCCATGCTGTGATATATACTCCTTTTGTGTCAAAGATTCATTTAATATTCTTGAAGGAATTGCAGATTATATCTTATACTTTAGAATCTTGTATGTCCCGGACTACAAACAACAAACAGGCAGCATTTTCTCCCAGACTGTCTGCTCCAAAGCCATGCACAAACATTTTCGGGTTTAATGCAACTTGAATCCTGTTTCCCCATTGCTAGCAATCACTAGTAAATCTCATAGATTTTACTAGCAATAATCATGTTGTTTGGTAAGGACAATTTGGTTGGTTAGCCAATAAAAAAAGTCAATAGCTCCAAAAGGAGTCATAGAATCATAGAATTATAGAGTTGAAAGAGACTACAAGGGCCATCCAGTCCAACCCCCTGCCATGCAGGAACTCTCCATCAAAGCATCCCCGACAGATGGTGAGGGGAAACTCAAGCAAGTGAATGTGTTTCAAAGGACAAGGGGAGGAAGAATGCTTTCAAAAATGCACAAATGAAAATAAAAAAACAGAATAAACTAGTTAACTGCTTATGCCTGGGAAGTAATAACCTGTTGGGAAATATGAGAGATAGTGGTGGATCTCCAAAGCAGTATAATCAATTCGCAAGGCAGAAGCTGAACAACAACCAGTCCCCTCTGCCCCCAGGGTCTAGGAGAAAATGGAACCAAAATTGCTGTCAAAACTAGAATTGGTTGAAAAGGGGAGCCCAGACTTTCTCAGCATTCTTAACAAGACTGAATACTAGATGCAACAAGTTAACTGAGAGAGGAAAAAGCATGTCGAGTAAACTGAAAAGGGGGAAAAAAAACCCAATCAAACCAGTGAGCCTCGTCTACTTAGAGGGAAGAAAAGCAGTGTATGGTCAAAAGGTGGACCAGGGTTCTAAAGTGCACTACTTAGCTATAATTTAGATCTGTTGAAACAGCAAGGTGTCGAAAGGTGGGGAATGCCCGTTTTCTTTGCAAAACATGTAAAAATATCTTTACCTGCAAATTCAGAATCAAACAGTCTTATGGAGGAGAGAGAGAGAGAAGAGAAAACAGCTGTAGGTTATAGCGATACAGGATGAGAGTGAATATGGAAAAGCAAATAAATAGGAAACCTGAAAGCTTGCTAATTAGCAATTAGCGAGTATAGGCACGGAAAGGTGGCTAACTCTAGCACTTTCTGTGATTGTGTTGGATGCAGTTGTATGGGTGCCAATCTTGGCATCAAACCTAAAATCATTATTAGGTCTGATCTGAATGTACTCCTCTACTTTTTATATTTTTTAGACTACTGTATAGTTTTATAACACACCGTATAAAATTATAAGTTATATAAAGTTATATATATATATGATATATACAATATAGTGTATATACAAAGTTAATAAAAAAGTATTATATATAGCTATAATTTTATACCAGAAGTTTGTTGTTGTTAACTGTCTTTGAGTTGACTTTGATCCATGGCGACTTCATGAATGAGAGGCTTTAAAGTTAACCTATCCTCAGCAGCCCTGCTCAGATCCTTCAGACTCATGACTATGGAGTATTCAGATGTTGTGGGTTGTTTTTTTTTTTTGTTAGTGTGATGTTGCAAATCATCTCACCCATGCATTTCGGGTTTGTTATTTACATTATGGAACAGCATCAATGCCCATCTCTGGAAGTTTGGTTGCTCACACCTGCAAGCATTCGAATAAAGATGGAGCCCACAATGCAAATGCATTCAGAATACGTTTAAGGCATTCAGCATTTTATCCCAGGTTTATCTGGGTTTATTCACATTGGTTATTCACACTACCGACAATGTGGACCTTTTAAAAAAATATCGGGAATGCCTCCCCGAAATAAATTATCCTGGATTGTTTTGTTTTTGTTTTTGGCAGCCCTCTCTCTCGAAACTTCATCGGGTGCATTTGGGATGTGTGTAAACAATGAAAATTCACCCTGGATTATTTTTACAATGTGAATAACCCCTGTATTTTCTCTGATGGAGTTGATCCACCCCAAATGTAGTCTTCCTCTCTTCCTACTGGCCTCCATTTACCCTTATTGTCTTATCTAGTGAGTTCTGTCTTCTCATGATATGGCTAAAGTACAACAGCTTCAATTTAATTCTTGGCTTCTAGGGACAGTTCAGATTTGATTTACTCTAGGACGTATTGATTTGTCTTTTTAGCAATCCATAGCAACCGCAGAACTCTTCTCCAGCACACTTTTATAGTCAGAAGACTAATGCACAAAAAGTTATTAATTACTCTTAGCATTTCAGCGTACTCCTTTTGGATGACTGTTTTATTGCACTGGAATGATGGACTGAGCAAGATGTAAGAAAAGTCTCAAAAGTATTATGTGATTGATTTCATTGCAACTCTTCAACACAACGTGAGTAAAAAAAATGAACAGACTTTGTAAACATTTAACAGAAATACAGAAATGTCCTTCCAGCTCCTGACTCCGATTGTTGTGGGCAGTTCTGTCCCAAGTTTGGAATATCTGTTTATAGTTTTGTTTATGCGTTTTTTTGCCTTTTTACCAGAAAAATGTATTGCAGTGCTATAAAGTGCTTACGTAACTTCAAGTATAGCTGCTACATGATTGGGAAAAAGTTGAGATCTGTAATGCATGTCATATAAGCTGCATTACGATTACTAGTTATTTGTAGGAAAAGAGCTACACTCCCTGAACCTTCAAGCCAGCAGTGTTTATCTTAACATCACATTGCAAATTCCCATATCTTTGTTAAGTGTAAAAAAGATGTAAGGAAAACAGAAATGCACATCAGGCTTCTTCTAGTTTTGTTGGGGTGGTGTAGCCCACATTGGTCCTCAAGGAAGGAAAAATTGACCCCAGACCTTTTGGAAGTTGTCTGCTCCTGGCTTAAAGACAGTAACTAAAGTGGTCCTTCCAAAATTGTAAGGAATAACTGTAATTCAGGCATTGATCTGGTGGTAGGAATATACTGTAGTTGGCTGGACCCAGAAAGGCTGCTTTCGTTCTGCAGAGCAGTTTAATAATTTTATTCTGTTGTCATCCATGTGTATGTTTGGAAAGTATGGCAATGTAGATTTTGGCCTTCTCATCCATCTCCCGAGGCTGAAACATCAAGGAGAACTTTCCTCCCTGTTGCGTTCTTGAAAGGAAAGAAGTGTACATGTAGCCAGAAGCAAAGGGAACTCCCAGGCATGTCAAAATGAATGCAAGTCATCGTGTGCATCCTAGATAAGTCAGGTGCTCTCTTTGAAGCATCCAAAACAAAAATTAAAATAAGAAATACAAAGTTCTGCATGCAGACACGGAGAAAACACATTTCTGCATCTGTAATAGGATCGTGCCATGCAAGTGGTTTTGCCTTTAGACATCTTGATGTTCCCTTTTAATGATGGAAATGTCAGCACTTCTTTCCCATTAATTATAACACAGCATTTGAACAACTTATACTTGTATCATGACTGGGGACAGCTCAGATGAGAGTCAAGGCCCCCTGACCTGGCCATTGCTGTATGAACCTATGTAGATCTCAGGACAGTAAACTATGGAAGCTATTAAAGTCTAATTGGATTAAAGGTCCACATCTCACATAAATGGGGCAAATATGTAATTATTAATACATGAAGTGAAACATGGCGGTCATAGAGATCTTTGCTCTTTTGTCTGTGATTCATAAATTGAAAGAGAAATTCAAACTAAGGGTTGAGATGCTCTACAACAGAAGAAGAATGTAATACAGTGGTCCCCCGGGTTACGAAGGTAATCCGTTCCGGGATCCCTTTCGTAACCCAGGGGACCGCGCAGCGCAGCAATTTAAAGGGGCCGGGTTGGTTTTTTTCCGCAACCTGGGGTTTTTTTTCCGGAGACCGGGGCCGTTTTTCCGGCCGCTGCTCTTTTGTATCCCGGGATTTACGTATCCCGGGGGATTCGTAACCCGGGGGACCACTGTACATGACCATGATGGAATAAAAAAAAACTGATGGAAACAACACAAATAAGAGCTACATTTCAAAAAATGCAAAAGGATGAACAGCACGTGGATAGAAAAATCCTATGAAGATGAACTCCAGATTTTGAAAAGTGTGGTTAAAGATGCATTCAAAGCATTTGGGAATAATGCATTACTAGGATGTATTACCAGAGGACATACCAATAGAATTGATACAGTCCACAGACAGAATCAAGTCCAGTTCTAACTAAAATCTGCCAACAAATAAATATGGAAAACAAAACAGTGGCCCACAGATTGGAAGTGATAAATATAAATTCCGATACACAAAAAAGGAGACACGAAATATTGCAGTAACTATAGGATCATTGCACTAATTTCCCACACAAGCAAAGTCATGCACAAAATTCTGCAGCAAAGCCTCCTACAATATATGGAACAAGAAATCCCAGAAGTGTAAGCGGGATTCAGGAAAGAAAGATGCACTAGGGATCATATAGCAAACATATGATGGATAATGGAGAGCACCAGAGGAGTCCAAAAGAAAATTCATATGTGCTTTATTGATTACAGCAAAGCATTTGACTGCACGGAGCACAGAAAGGTATGGAATGCTCTCAAAGAAATGGGAGTTTTTAAATTTTTCTTCTTAAATTAAAATGTTCAGAAGATAAAGCACACTTCAGAAACACTGTAAGAAACACTACTTTACTCAACCGTTAATTAGTAAAGGGTTCTTCTAATATTGCAAGCATGTCACTTTACCTGCAGGGAAACTCTCCCACAGTAATTTCTCAGTGGCTAGAGACAAGGAGCACATCAGATTCCTGGTAGTTTCCCACTTATTAAGTCAGTCTAGCCTTTCCTTAATAAATTATAACCTTTGGAGAGGGTTGTAACAGGTAAGTAACAACAGACTCAGGAGCTTGAAAGAGAGGTTGCAGCTTGTTCCAAAGCCGGAACCAGAAGTCCGAAGCTGTTCTTGTTGGCCATGTAGCCCCACTTCACTCATGGCACCCAGCAAGCTGGGCTAACAGGGATGGTGGCTGGATGGTCTTTCCTCTGGTGCCAGATATTAGGCTGCTTGTCACTTCATCTCATCCCGTTTGTGGGAAATGTTGCTTGTTCAGCTAATTGTCAAGCAAAGCAGATAAGCCAACAGGTTGGATCGCCGTTAATGAGATGTTGGTCTGTGATGCGCAATTACCCATGGACCACACACTGTCCTTCCTCCTTCCCCCTCTGAAATGTAATTCAGCATGGGTTGCCATCTGGCACTGTACGGTTTTAGCCCAAGGCCAAAAATGTGCGGTGCACCATCCGCATCTGGCATACCTTATTGTCATTCTGCGCATTGGTAATGTAATTACACATCCGCTTTGCCCAGCAAACAGAACATGCACATCTCCACGCTTAAAAATCTTCTCCTTGGTGGTCTGCTTCAAACAGGCGGGATGGGCAGGGATAGCAATTTTAAGTGTTTTATCTTTCCAATGTGTATTTGTCAGTAGGAGGTTTTTTAAAAAGCCTTTTTCATACTCTTGAGAAATCTGTCTACATGTAAGACTGAATGGACCGGAATTTACAGTCTGGGGAACTGCAAAACTTGGGGGTAGAAATGTATATGGGGGAAGGGAAGGAAGGGTGAAAAGGGGAGAGAAGGAGGGAAAGGATAATAATAATAATAATAATAATAATAATAGGCAGCAATGGAGGTAGGGTTATCAAATTGAAGAGCCAATTTAGAAGATTTAGAAAACTAACATGGCTAATAAAGTAAGAATAACAACGTTAAATGTGAAAGGAACTAGGAGTCCTAGTAGACCACAAGTTGAACGTGAGTCAACAGTGTGATGCGGCAACTCAAAAGGCCAATGCAATTTTAGGTTGCATCAACAGAAGTATAGTGTTTAGATCCAGGGAAGTAATAGTGCCACTCTATTCTGCTTTGGTCAGGCCCCACCTGGAATACTGTGTCCAGTTCTGGGCACCACAATTCAAAAAGGATGTGGGGGACCTGGAGCATCTCCAAAGGAGGGCCACTGAAATGGTGAAGGGTCTGGAAACCATGAAGCCCTATGAGGCGAGACTTAGGGAGCTGGGAATGTTTAGCTTGGAAAAGAGACAGTGAAGAGGTGATATGTTAGCCCTGTTTAAGTATTTGAAGGGGTGCCCTATTGAGGAGGGAGCAAGCTTGTTTTCTGCTCCTCCAAAGACTAGAAAATGGGGCAATGGATGCAAGCTACAGGAAAAGAGATTCTGCCTAAAGATTAGGTGACAGAGCCATTTGACAGTGGAAAACACTTCCTCGGAGTGAGGTGGAATCTCCTCCTTTGGAGGTCTTTAATCAGAGGCTGGATGGCCATCTGTTGGGGATGCTTTGATTGGGAGTTCCTGCATGGCAGAATGGGGTTGGACTGGATGGCCCTTGTGGTCTCTTGCAACTCTATGATTCTGAAACATTAGTATTCACTGATCTATTGCACCCAATATCCCCAGGCAGAGCACCAACAACTAGCCTACCCCAATCCATCCCAGACCTGGTTGTTGTATCCGTGAGCTCCCATTTTAAAATTTTCTCCAAATATCTCTGCCGTAGCATTATCCCTACAACATGGCAGCCCCTAATGGGAGGCACCAAGTAAATCTTCCATTTGTGCCATGTCACAAAATTGTGGGAAATTTTAAAAAGGCAGCTCTACTGCAGACTCATTGTTGAATTATAGTGGTTGAAGAATTATGCAACTGAGTTCAGTATTAGTGCTTGTTGTTGTTGTATGTGTTCAAGTAATTTCCAACTCACCATGAGCCCGAAGGTGCTTTTTTCACCGGGTTTTCTTGGCGAGATTTATGCCGAGGAAATTTTACATCACTGTCTTTTGAGGCTGAGAGAGTGTGACTTGGCCAAGATCACCCAGTGGGTTTCCATGGTCAAGCAGGGATTCAGACCCTGATCTGATTCGCAAGGAATGGGTAAAGCTGGCACACTAGTTTTAACTATGTAAGCACATTCCTGCCCACTAATGAAATCTTGCTATCCAGACTCAAATCAGAGTCCAGGAATTCAATAAAACTGTGAACTTGACATTTTAGGTGGAATGTAACCCCTTGAAAGCTGGATGTTGTAGTCCTCACACACACACACACACACACACACACACACAAACCCTATCTTCATCTCTGGCAACACAATACCCTTATATTAAATTCTATTTAATATATAATTAATTCTGGAAATTAATTAATTATAATTAATTCTGTCACATATCTGAAGGCCTGTTCTTCAGACCTGGAAGTGTTGTCGCTTTCAAATGTACAAAAATAGTGATTTTGACTATACATTAGAACAGGCTTCGTGACTGAGAGTAGAACAAGACTGCCACGGGTGATGGTGGGCTCATCTTTGTTGGTGGTTTATAAGCTAAGGTAGTATAGTCAATAATTCAGGAGGAGCAACCTCCATTCAGGAGGGAGGTATTTCTATGTCAGAGACAGAAGCAGTATGTCCACGCTGCAAGGCCAGAATGATTATATTTCGATGAAGTTTCATGCTGCAGGGGAGAAGAAAAATCCTGACGAATCAAGAAATCTTCAGATGCGTCTCCACATTAGGAGAACCTCTGAAGTGCTCCTAATGTGCTCTTAAGACTTCCCAAGACCTCATTAGCAGGTGTCTTCATTAGTTCTCATTAAGAGGATTCATTGTGAAGAGGAGGAGGCAAAAGCATCTAATGCACTGCCACGGAGGTTCTCGCAGTTCCTGCTCAAATGTGTCAGCCCAGCTTAGAAGAGCAGCTAGAGCAATGTCTTTATCCCGGGCCTGAATCCTGCATACCTCTCCTACTGAAATCTGATGGATTCTCTGTACCGGCTATTATCACAGCTGAGTAATGTGGGCTTCAACCTGGACAGAAGTCTCCATTCCAGCCTCAGTCCACAAGCTCACCTAGATCAGGGGCACCAGCTGTAAATGACACCAAAAAGGACGCGCAGAGTTCAAAAGCTGAGGTTCAACTCTGAAACCAGAAACAACCATCTCTGCATGTAGGCCGGTTCTGAATCCTTTGAATAGAATCATAGAATCATAGAGTTGGAAGAGACCACAAGGGCCATCCAGTCCAACCCCCTGCCATGCAGGAACTCTCCATCAAAGCATCCCCGACAGATGGCCATCCAGCCTCCGTATGGGTACAGTCTGTTCCTGATGGTTCCTGTAGGGTGTTACAATCAAAAGGCCTATGTTATCAAGAACAAGTAATGTTTCTTCATATCTCTGGCCCTTGTATGCTACCCTCTCCAACTTAAAGGAGGAAAATTGGGAGTGCGTTTCGGGGGGGGGGGGAGAGGAATGGCGAGGTTTTGGAGCACTGCAAAAGTTGTTGGGCATTTCTCCAAGTATTCCACACACCCGTCGATAGATAACCACTGATCACCAGTTATTGGTGACAAATCGATAATCGCAAGTGGTTGTTGACAGATCACCACCAAGAAGCAAAGAAAATAGTAATAGAGAAAATACGAAGTGCCAGGGCTGGAAAGGCTCCAGAGACACAAAGCAATACTTTAAGCGTTACTTTCTAGGAAAAAGATGGGAGTTGACTGATCTGAGAAGCGTGAAAGTTTCCTGTGGGCTTCTTTCTGTTGGTGAAGTTTCTTATTTGGAACTCTTTAGGGTCCTGAAAGCACAGGAGCTCTCCCAAGGTTTTGGAGCTCCAGGTTATTTTATCCCATTTTTCTCTGTGTGCTTCTGCTTGAGGTCAGAAGACATGACAGCTTCCACATTTGAATCTGAATTTTCTTGTTTTGTGTGTGTGTGTTGTTTTAACATGACATGCACCAAATCGCAATCTCCTCCAATTGATTTCTCTTCCTGATCTCCATGTTTGGAATAAAGTAATCAACATTCCTGTCTTTACAAACAAGATTGTCAGTGCTCCTCTGGAAGGATGACATGAGTAAATCCTGCTTTCTGCGAAGTTAAAAACTATGAATAGGAAATGAGTAAAAGTACAACAGGATGTTTTATTCAATCCATCTGTTTGTATCAAGAGAAACTGGGCAAAAACGATTAGGGGAAAGGATAGGTTTGTATGTTGTTGTTTTTTTAAAAAAATAAACGTGTGACGGACCCCCTTTTCAATCCCTCCATGTAAGATTTTAACTATAATTAGCTAAAGACATCCATATGGTGACTTTTACCATTCCAGATGGGTTTCTGTCATCTTGCACATGATCTTTGCCTCTCTGTGAAGGAGACATGAGTAATCTTGGAAATATTAATCTGACTCTGACTATATTTATCCTTCAAACAACAGCAAACATGGCACACATTGATTTCTTTCTTGGCATAAGATGGCACAAGCTGGCAGAGGGATCTATAGTTTGCCAGCATTTACAGTAGGTAGAAGTGGGGGGAAATGGATTTTGGCCATGACGAGGATAATGCACAAGTGTAAGAACACTCACAGTCACTTCACACATTCATATATTGTCACTTATTCCCCCCGCCCCAAATCTGATTGCTTTATGAATGATGCTTTATTTGTTGCTTTATGCATGCCCGTTACACCTTTTCCTACAACAAATGGTGCCAGAATCACAGAAACAGGTGAGCTGTCATAAGTTCATCTCAGATAAATACAGTAGTAATTTGCAATCTTCCATGAATGAAAATGTATATAAGAGAGTATTTGGAAAAAATGCCCCACAGCCTTTGCAGTACTCCAAAACCTACCCATGTCTCTTCCCACTTTTCCTCCGGTTGAAGAGGAAATCTGAGGAATTCTCACTATATTATTTGTTCTTGATAACACAGGACTTTTGATTGTAGCACCCTACAGGACAGACACTATCAGGAACAGACCATACCCATACACAAGGATTCAGAATCTGCTCCAACTAAACCACCATGTGCTACATCTCTCCCAGGATGATAATGGTGAAAATGTGCAAACAGGAGACCCGCAAAAAGAAATGTTGCATGCCAAGGAAGAAGCCAACATAACCACCAACTTCCCAAGAAGAAAAGAAAGGTGCTGGTGGTAGATAATAACGTGAAACCCCATGATTGCGTTCGGATTGCCATTGGATTATACTTCCAATTTCCGACATCTGATGAGGTCCTATGTGCTATTTGTTTGAATTCCTCTTTGGTGATGTCTCCCTTTTTCCATTTCTCGTACATGCTCCTTTTAAATCTGAGCTCATCTGAAAGTTCTTTAAGACATCCCCCCATCTACCTAATGCACATTATAAACTGTTTTATTCCAGATTTAGACAAGTTGAGGCTTCCAGTTTTGCCTTTTATACTTGCACTTGGACTGAACCTATTGGGAAGGGCGAGGCTCTGCATCCTCTTATCTTTCCTGCTGAGTTAATTTAAGTTCAAAGCTTTGCACTTTCAAGTCAGTTTGCAGCCTCTAATCAAACGCAACTTTATGGCAAATAACAACAACAAAAGCAAGCTAGAAAGTGGCGAAGAGAAAGTGGGACGTTTTAACACCCACTGAGAAAATGGGAATGCAGTGTGTGTGTGTGTTTGTGTTTGCTGGGAGATGGCAACAGAATAGACCTGCTTCATACCCTAGCGGCATGAAATCGTATTTAAATAGAAGTCAATCCAGTAAATTTAATAACATTTGAAAGCTTTAAGACACTTAAGGTTTGAATGCGGGAAAAACAAATTAGAATGGGGGAAGAAAGAGTCTCAGACACCCCTCTTGGAAACAAAAGATCAAAGTTCCTCTGATAAGAGCAGCATGGCATTGGATAAAATGAAAGAACAGAGAGGAGTGAACTTAATGAGGACATGAAAAAGCTTGTAAAACAATTAAGAAAAGACTTAAAGGCAGATCTGAATATAGTTTTGACACCAGTGAAGGAAACACTGGCAGAATATCTCACGCATTAAAAGAAGCAGGGGGAAAAAAATATCAAGGAAGCCTTTGATCTAGTTCAACATTAGGGGGAATAAATATTATGAAATGCAGAAAGAAATAGGGGAGTTTAGAGATAAAACAGAGGAGCAGCAAAGCCACGCCGGCTATTTTAATATTAATTTAAGGTGTTAAATGAGTCCAAGGGGGAAAAAAAAAAAGATCTAATGGACAAAATGGTAAAAAGGACCCCAAACCTCTACCTGGATTGTTGAATCATCTAGAAAAGTACTTGAAGGCCATCAAAGAGATTATTATCATGATGCTCATTACATAAAGAAATCAACAACTAACTGAGCACCGTGTAATGTAGGAGCTCTGCAGCACGAAGGACATAAAGGTGAAGTATTCCAAGTCATTGCAAACAATATCTTGAAGAAATGAAGAGAGTGGAAATTGTATACCTGGATTCTGAGAAACCAAGGAATAAAGTATGTACTGAGATTCCCCTTTAAGTCATTGAACCTTATCAGACGTCGGAAATTGGAAGTATAATCCAATGGCAATCCGAACGCAATCATGGGGTTTCACATTATTACGAATTAAAGTATCTCCCGCAATTTTGGGCAATGGGGGTCATTTTCGGGTAATGGGAAGTCATTCTGAATGCATTCCAAACGCAATGGGAATTCATGTGAATTCGAATTGGCTCCATTTGTAATAAAGAGAAATTCCTCCTGTCTGATAAGGTCCATTGTTAGACTGATGTGCTTGATCCAGGTATATTAAATGCCCAAGATAAAGAGAAGTCTCGAGGCCTGGAACGAACTGTTTCAGAATAGAAGAATCAAAGCTGACTTGAAGGCTTGTTGTTAACAGCAACAAATTATTTACTAGGTACAAATGAAAATCAAGGCCAAATATATTAATGTTAGGATTCATCAGGTGTTCAGGACTTCAGACGTCTTTGAATATGAGGACAAGGACATGAGGAGATAATTTGTCTTCGTCCTTGTAAGTGATCATTTCAAAATCATTTCCGTTTCAAAGTTTTGGCTCATGTTACTATAAAAGAAACAGTAAGCCACAGAAAATACCATAGGTACTCAGCTGTTAAAAATTCTCTTGTGCTTGGTAAGGCTATTATTAACTGTCAGGATAGGAAGTATATTGGGGGGAAAAAACCACATTTAATTAGCCTTGTTTGCTCTCATTGAACATCGTACGGTCTTTCCGCTTGCAAAAGTGTCAAGAGATGTCCCAAATTAAGCACAGATCCGCCTGAGAAGATGCTTTAGAAACAACATGCTGACATAATAAGCCAAATCAAAACAAATTTAGTTAGTCTGTCTTTGATCTAAAGAGCCAAAATTGAAAGCGGGATTCTTCCTTCTGAAGACTAGAGCCACTAATGAAGTCTCTAACTAGGCTAAAGCAATATCAAAACTTTCCTGAATTCTAATTATCCTCAGCGTGCCAAATTGTTCCACCTTTATGCGTTTAAAGAAAAGGATGGCATTTGAAAGGAATTTGTCAACCAACAGTGAATGACAAGTGTGTTGCATGTCTGACGTCTGATGGATACATTTTCATAAGTATAAGGGAAATTATTTGCTGGGAGGATGGATGGCCCGCGAGACGGAACCACTCAGGCACAGCCTCGAATTTTTTGGGCCATACTTCTCAAAATCTGACAGGTAGATAGGGGATTCTTCATGGGGTTGTAGTCAGAAAAGTCACTTTTCCAAGATCTTGTAAGCCACCTCGATTGATCTCAAAGGGGCAGGGTATTAATAATAATAATAATAATAATAATAATAGTAATAATAGGTTCTTAATTCCCATATAAGCAGGAGGCAGGTGCTCACTAAAACATTACTAGGAGAAGAGGATGTGAGAAGTGGAGATGGAGGACAGTTGCCTCCGGAGAAGGAGTCACAACAGCTTTTTGGTCCCCTAAATCCAATTTAAATACTGTAACCTGGAATGTTGGAGTGACAGTCATTTTAGCTGAAAATGCTGCCGTTCAATGCCAGGTTAATGAATGGTTAACTGTCATTGATGACTCGATCTTGGATGAGCATGGCGACCTGGCCTCTATCAGAGAAATCTTGGGTGCATCTATACTGCGGAAATAATGTTGTTTGGCAGTTCTTTAACTGCCATAGCTCCATCTTACAAAACCCTGGGATTTACAGTTTGACAAGGTCCGCCAAAGAGCACTGTCGCCTCTCAAAACTACAAATCCCAGGATGGAGCTATAGTACTTAAAGTGGTGTCAAGCTGCATTATGTCTCCGGCGTAGATGTATGCCTTCGTGGATTAAATATCTTTCAGCAGCAACAGGAGAAGGTAAGATTTGGGGATCAGGGAGGTGGAGTTTGAAGGGATCTGTTGGATTCCACCCCGCTGACCAGTTGCCCTCCAGTCACACCAGTTGCCCTACCCCAGTGTCTTCAAGATACAAGTGTTTGTATTTGAAGGTGGGTAGCTACTACAGATAAGGGATTCCAATAGCATACCACTCTTTCTGCTGTTTAATTCTCTACCTTACTGGTGTGATGTTAAGGGTGGTATTGGAGTCCCTCTGTCCCCAGTTTGTACAACATCCTTGTTGGAAGCCACTCCATTCAGCTTTAGAGTCCATTGGGGACCAGTTCTGGTATTCAACATTCACATGAAACTACTGGGAGAGATTGCCTAGCGTTTGGGACTCATGTGTCACCAGCATCCTTATTTGATAGTGTGACGTCGTCATAAATCTGATTGTTCAGTGTCATAGTGCGGTCAGGCAATGTGACTGTATAGCTGATCCGAAGAAATTCTATAATTTATTCTTGTGAATATTATTTGCAATATTACATTGTGGACCTTGTGTATGTTTCATAATAAGCAATTCGTCAACATGCAAAACCAACGCGTTATTTCAATTCAAGTTTCTGGGCAAGGATAGTCATTCTGGATTTTTGCTTCCTCCGAAAACTTTGGTTGCCTTTTTTAACTTTTCCTCTCCAATAACCAATGGTGCCTCTTAGTACCCAGGGCAATGCGACTAACCTTTTCACTATACTCTGCATCCTTTTTGCATCCGCTCACCTGTCTCAGGCCTAATGGGCTGTATCTCCAAAGAAAAGGTGACTAAACCGTTACTTCTGGCTTGCACATAAGTCACAGCCTATCTCCGAGACTTGGGACTTTATCACACGGGGGGACGTCTGGGGAAATCGGGGGTTTAAACTGTTTTGGTTGCTGCACATCTGCAGGACACAAAGGAGAGCCAACAAGGTCTCATCTTAACTGGGGAAATAACCCGGTTTGGCACTGCTTTAATTGCCTTGGCTCAAAGCTCTGGAATTCTGGGAGTTGGAGTTTGTTGTGGGGTCCAGAGCGGAGCAAAGCTCCGCTCTGGACCCCACAACAAACTCCAACTCCCAGAATTCCAGAGCTTTGAGCCAAGGCAATTAAAGTGGTGCCAAACCGGATTATTTCCCCAGTGTGGATGCAGCCTAAGTTACACAGAGCAGTAAGGAAGAGGCCTGTTGAATCCATTGAATCGATTGCCTGTCTCCATGATTCAAACATTCTAGCAGGAATTATTTGTAAGATGTAATCAACTTCTAATAAACATAGCTTTGGTGTAAATAACAACCTGCAGGTTATCTGTTTTAATTCACATGTGAATTAAATGCGATCAATCCCGACCTCCTGGATATAAATCTAGCTCCTTAAAGAAAGCTTTGAAAGCGTATTTGCAGCCAGGCTATGAGACCCTGAATTTGTTTTTAAAAAATAAAGTACAATCCGTATTGCCTCAGTTTAAAAAAATATATGAAATGTACAATATTTCTCAAGGACTAAATAAAACAATGTTCTCGAACAAGTCATTAAACAGTCGGTCTGTGCTCACTTAGAAAGGAATGCCGTGCTTATTAATAGCCAGTATGGGTTTCTCAAAAACAAGACATGCCAAGCTAACCATACCCTGCTTCCCCGAAAATAATACATCCTCTGAAAATAAGACCTAGTAGAGGTTTTGCTGAATTGCTAAATATAAGCCTCCCCCGAAAGTAAGACTTAGCAAAATTTTTGTATATAAGTATATATACAGTATAAAATAAATGTTCATTTTTTTTGTTCAACAATAAATGTGAATACTCTTTCATGGCAAAATAAGACATCCCCTGAAAATAAGACCTAGCGCATCTTTGGGAGCAAAAATTAATATAAGACACTGTCTTATTTTTGGGGAAGCGCAGTGTCTCTCATTTTTGATAGAGTTACGAGCTTAATAGATCAGGAAAGTGCATTGATTTCATTAAGGATTTTGATAAGGTTCCCCATATTCTTACAGGCAAGCTGGTGAAACATGGGCTGGACAGAGCTACGGTTAAGTGGATTTGCAGATTACACCAAATTAGGGGGGGTAGCTAATAATAGGAGGTCAAAATTCAAAATGATCTTGAGAGATTGAAAAGCTGGGCCTAAACTAACAAAATGAATTCTTCAAGGGTAAATCTAAGGTACCCCAACAGACAGGAAAAATGAAATGTACACATATAGGATGGGTGACATCTGGCTTGACAGCTGTACATTTGAAAAGGATCTTGGGGTTTGTAGTAGAACACAAGCTAAATCGGAATCAACAATGTGATGCTAAAAAAAGTCAGTGCAATTCTGGGATGCATCAATAAGACCAAAAAATAACTGCTTTGGTCAGACCTTATCTGAAATACTGTGTCCACTTCTGGACGCCACAGTTCAAGAAGGATATCAACAAGGTGGACCGTGTCCAGAGAAGGGCAACCAAGATGATCAAAGGTCTGGAAACCATGCTGTATGAGGAACAGCTGAAGAGGTCTGGGCATGTTTATCTTGGAGAAGAGTCGGCTGAGAGATGACATCTTTAAATATCTAAAGAGATGTCAAGCAGATGACACAGCAAACCTGATTTCTGCTGCTCAAGAGACTGGAATGGGAACCAATATTACACGAAATGTCTTTCCACCTAAATAGTAGGAAGAACTATTTTACTGCAAGAGTGGTTTGACAGTGGGATAGATTGTCTTGGAGGGTGGTGGGCTCTTCATCTCCGGAGGTCTTTAAGCAGAGATGGGATAGACATTTTTCACAGTTTTGTTTTTAAAGTTTGTGTTTTCCTGCATGGAAGGGTTTTGGACTAGATGGCCCTTGCAATAATAAGATCCAGAAGGATGCAAATGGCGAAGGGCTGTGTGAGGCGATACCCATCTTTCAGATCTTTACAGTGGTTAGTTGGCACTGATGTGTAAAAGCAATAAATCTGCTCATCGAAAACAGTTTTCCTTGGGATCAAAACCTTCTCTGAGGAGATGCCTTTTGTTACCGTATATGTGCAGTCGCGAGGACTCAGATTAATATATGTAATGTGCTGTGAAACGAGTATCTTTGTTAATTAAATTTGCCAATGGATTGGAATTTGTGAATATGATTCAATTCAGCTGTTTCTCTTTCTAATTTTCCTTTGTAATTTGCTTGAGAAGTGCAACCTACAAAGCGTGTATCGTGTGTCGGGGAAAGTAGAAATCTGCTGTAATTGGAGAGGGGCATGACTATTTCTAATATCAGATTTGTGTCTGTTACAATGTTCTGTTTGTGCCTTGTAGTGTAGAGGGCATTGCTGACACTGGATGGTGTGTATCGCACTGAAGGATGAGCAAGTCAATGTACCTTTGGTATTGCGGGTGATGATAACAGCCCCTGTAATATTGCTCCCAGACTAGATGCTGGGACATTTGTGTCTATAACAATGTCTTGTCCCTATATTACCATTTGTGTTATCTTTTTGTAGGCGAATGGTTTTTTAAGATTTGCAAGATTTATGCTGCCCGGTTTGCAGAGCCCGTCAGAGGGCAGTCCAGAAGTGGTTGGAGGTCATTCAAGATGCATTCGCATGGTCTCAGCTTTAGGCTTGAGGTGACAACTAGTAGTGTCCTGTCACGTTCTGTTTTTGGTTTGTCTTGTAGCAGCTCATTCCTGGGCACCAGGCTTTATTTCCCAGGTTTTTATGATCTCCATTGTTTGAGAAATGCCTATTGCAAATCCAAGAGTTTTGACTCTCTAATCTTGGGGTTCTGAGCAGATGCAGTTGTACCGGAGGACTTGGTTTATTATTTATTAATTTGCGGTATTTATACTCCACCCTTCAGCTCCAAAGCCTATCAGAGCGTCTTACAATTATTATTATTATTATTATTATTAATTAGACGGTTCCCTGCCTTCAGGCTTACAATCTAAAAAGACACAACACAAAAAAAGGGAATTTTGGTGAGGAAGGGGATCAGGTCTTCTCTCCTTCTGATGCCTGGACCAAGGCAGATGGACTGGAGGGTCGGCTCAGCCTCTTAATCTAGGCCAGGCCCAATGGAGCTGGGCCTGCATCTCTCCCTCCATGGCCAGATGGCACCAGATGGACTGGAGGGGAGGGTTCTGCTTCTTAGAAGGCACTTGGAAGGCAGAGGTCCAAGTAGCAGTAGAACCAGCAGCTTCTTCTTCTTCCCCCTGGCCCCAGATGGTCTCTGTGGTCCTCCTATTCTCTCTGCTGGGATGCTTTGCAGCAAAACCAATAGATTTAGTAGTGTGTTCTGGGTGGAAACTGGAGGCATGTGTAGCAATCACTGACATATATCATAATGCTAAGCAATCCACCGAGCGGTCATTAAAATGTGAATTTGTTCTGTGGATTGTGCCAGGCTCAGGGCTGGTGGTACAGTGGGTGCAAATGATAAAGAGGTCATCTATGGAGCTGAGGTAGAGGAGGTTGCGCTGATGCATTCTTGTTTTGCAACAGGTATACAGGTGTGCACTAACCCGTTGGACTATGCCCCAAATATACCCCTCCCAGGCTGGTGCAAAGCCCTGGAGAAATGGCTATGATGATTATGGCTCAAGGAGGAAGGCCTTCCTATTCTTTCTGTCTAGAGAAAAGAGGGATGGGAGTCCATTTCCAATGCGTGATCACCTCATATACCCCTCCCTTGGTCTTTGATGGCTATAGCAGCATCCTCAATCTATCTCTCTTGGAGAGAGATAGATATGAAGAGTGATGAAGGCCATTGCCTTTCAGCTTATTTACCCAGTTCTTGTGGTCTCGGTGCTATGACTGACGTTTTTTCAAGGCCTTCTAAAACTATAATTATGGAATGATCTATTGATTCCTGCACTACAAATGCACACAGCAGTGGCTCTCTCTTTCTCTGAAATAGCTTTTTTTGTTCATTCCAGTAGACCGAGAGGCTTCTTTCAGAGTCACTAGTCTTTCAGGCAAAAATATCCATGTTACCCAGGAAGAGTAAGCAAGGTACTTATTTCTAACTAGGTATTTGTAAGCTAGACTTTAATTGACTTTTTAATTTAAAATGGAAAGCACATTTTTCAAACACAACGTGTCCTTAGATCCATTTTAATTAGCCGGTTCCCTTCTCAGATTAAAAAAAAAACGCTCTTGAGAAAAATGATTAAATTACATGATTGCTCTATTGTTAGTAATATTGCTGCTAATAAATTAAAGTAGTTTTGAGCAGATAAAGCTGTCCGACTCTGCTTAAAGATAGAGTCATCCATATAACTCAGTACTCCTTACAGTGACACTGTAAGAAGTTGACTTGTGTCTCAACATGGAAGGAATTTTAGACTCTGGCCAAGACACTACATCACAACAGATGTGGCATTTTGAATGCAGTCTTCTTTTCCTCATTTATTGTCTTTTCCAGTGAGTCATATCTTCTCATGATATCTCCAAAGTACAGCAGTCCCAGTTTAGTCATCTTGGCATCGAGGGAGAGTCCAGGCTCCAGGATCCATTTGTCTTTTTAACAGTCGATGGTACCCATAGAATTATTCTCAGGCACCACGTTTTAAATGAGTTTATTTTCTGCCTGTCAGCTTTCTTCATTGTCCAGCTGTCACAACCGTACATAGAAATGGAAAATCCAATGGCATTGACAATCCTGACTTTGGTATTCAAACATCTATCTTGTCTAGGTCCTTCATAGCTGCCTTTCCAAACCTTAGTCTTTTTCTGATTTCTTGAGTGCAGTCTCCATTTTGGTTAATTATTGAGCCAAGGTACATTGGCAACCATCCACAATCTCAATGCTTTCATTGCCTGCTTTAAAGTTATGTCAATCATCTGTGGCCATTAGTTTTCTCTTCTTAATGTTCAACTGTAAACCTGCCTTTGAACTTTCTTCTTGACTTTCTTCAGTAATCGCGCCAAGTCTTTGCTATTTTCTACTATTAGTATGGTGTCATCCGCGTATCTTAAATTGTCCTCCAATTTTCATGCCTCTTTCCCCCAAGTCTAATCGTGCTTTGTGTATGATACATTCAGCATACAAGCTAAACATATATGGTGATAAAATGCAGCCTTGCATAACTTTCTTGCCAATTTGAAATGGTTTTGCTTCTTGTCCTGAGCACAGGTTTCTTTAAGAATGCTCAATAGTTTTCATTATCTGCACAATCAAAGATTTAATTATGATCTATAAAGCACAGGCTGTTTTTTTCTGAAATTCTTTGGTGCATTCCATTATGAAAAGTATGTTTGCAATATGATCCCTTGCCCCTCTTCCTTTCCTGAACCCAGCTTGGACACCAGCCATTACTTGCTCCATATATTGTAAAAGTGTTTGTTGTAGAATTTTGAGCATCCTTTTGCTCACATGGGAAATTAATGCAATGGTCCTGTGGTTACTACAATCCCTATTGTCATCTTTCTTGGGGCCTGGAATTGAGCGCTTCCAATCTGTGGGCCATTGTTTTATCTTCCATACTTGTTGATAGGTTTTAGTTAGAAGTACCTTTCCACGGTACTTCATGTTCCTATGGGGCCAGATGCTACGCTGAGGGCAACATTGCTGCTAGTAGGGCCTCCCATGCCAGACAGGCTTTTGCTGAGGATGCAGAATAAATGTGCCAAATGAGCTACTGTCCAGCTGTGGTAGTGGGCAGTGGATCAAGAAGGACACTGGAGGAGGATCTTGCAGAGACAACAGCAGTTGCATATGGCTAACATTTGTAAGTACTATGCAGAAAGAGGCATGTTAAACTCCTTTTGAATGTCCTTTACCAAGAAAACCCTATGAGAAGAATTTTCAAACTGAAAATTTAGGAGCAAAATGATTTACATAAAATTTATGCCTTCCATTCTCCCAATTTTTCACTCATCCGTTAATGGCCATTGGCCAGCATGATATAACATCATATGTCCAGTGACATGTTAGTTGCGCTAGACATGCAGGCCAATTATTCGCCACAGAACAACAGACGTATTGTGCCGAGTGCAGCCGAAGCAGAGTTGCACACACAGCAATGTTGTGCATTGTAAATTGGAACTGCACATTGTGCGTTGTGAAATGCCGCACAGTCTATTATATGTGTTGTTCATTGTTGCTAGTCTGTACGGGAGTTGTGTAGCATATCGCTACATGCAGATATTTGACACTATGCTGATGCCATGTTGGATTTCAGCCATGATTCCTCAGTGTGCTGCCACATCAGCACCATTTCACTTTTTAAAGGAGCTTTTCCATGACCTGATTCTCAAATAATCAGGGAATCACGTAGTGAGCTATATGAAATCACAGTTTGATAAAGCAAACTAGATTCAATTTATGTCATGTCACTAAAAGCAAATTACATTGCCTACACTCTCCTCCGTTCAATATGAAAATTCGTATAAAACTTGCCTCCAGCCATACATTCCCACACACTTCAGGACGATTTTTTTAATAACAAGGATGGGAAACCTGTGGCCCTGCAGACCTCTTTCCCAGTCACCCAAGGGATCATCCAAGGGATAACTGAAGTCGCAGTCTAATAACATCTGGAAGATTGGTTTGTAAGGGTTTAGTGGGAGCTGGCTATCTTTATTTCCCATGAATATATTTGGAGATGTTGCATGATATGGTAGCATCATTCTCAGGGCCATTCTGAATGAAATCAAACCACTTATTAAAAATCATCGAAAGAATGGGAAGGTGGGATGAAGGAAAGAAAGGGAGGGAGGGGAAAAGCCCCAGAGTTTATCAAATAAATCTGTAATAATCCAAAAGCGTTGCAAATTCAGTTATGCCCCCTAAGCTACCTCACATACACCTCTTTCATGAGATCAAGACTTGACGAAAGTGGGGAGGAAAAGAGAATAGAAGGAGAAATGAAGGAGAGGGTTTAAATAAGAAGAGGATTGAAAAGAAGGAAGGCATACACTATGCAGAGCTATAACGTGGAGGGAAATTTAAAAGGGATTGTTTTTCTTTTTTATTTGTTTAATGTGCTTCTTATGGTCTGTCGTTGGTTTAAATGCATTTTAATTCTTCAAAACACTTTATTCTTTTTAAAAAAAGACTCTGGCAAAAGTGTGAGTTATGTATGACCAGACAACTTGACCTGGGATTACTGAATCTAACCCGGTGTTCTTGTCACAATAACACACTGAGCTGTTACAAAATAAAGCAAAAAAGAACATATTAAACGAGAGTCAAGAAAATAATATTACAAAAGCGCAATGGAGAGGCTGAAGAACATGGGATGGTTGGTTGGCGAGAGAATATATTCAAATGAAGACAATTAATCAGCTTGGCAGAAGATGATAAAACTTCGTTGTCCTCATTTTTCAAGAAACTCCAAAAGTAATTGACCTTTTCCATTCCATGAACCATGAGGATGCAATAGCGTACATCTTTACATTTTCATCTGAATGAAATATTTCAGTATGTGGGGGGAAAAAACCTCACACCAGTTGAAGGTTCATTGACGGACTTATCACTCCTCCATTTCACTTTGTTCCGTATGGATTTGTATCCTCTGGGCCCAACTCTTGTGAGGTATTTGGAGTAATATCCTCAATGCTGAGGCAGAAATTCTTGCCTTGCTTCATGCCTACACTTTCAAAGCACTTCTCTTTTTGAAGACCCATACAGCATGTCCCCAAAAAGTGTATACACCATTTAACGGTTAATAATAGCTGTGGTGATTCAATGAAGGCTAAGTTGTTGTTGTCGTCCTAGAATTAGGACTCAAATCGGCTCAGTATTCAAAGGAACAATACCTTAATAAGGCAAAAAGAGAGCACTAAAATACATTTATATTGAAGAATAAATGTTATAATAATGACTTCAGAGGATAAAAGGCTCTGACTCCTTGATTCATTGGGACATGGAGGACAAAGAATTAATAATTCTGCGACCATAGTACAGTTGGCCTTCCTTATTCACGGATTTTTTTATCCGCGGATTTGAGCATACACGGCTTGAAAATATTCCCCAAAAGTATAAATTCCAAATAGCAAACCTTGATTTTCCATTTTATATATGGGTCATTTTGTTGTGCCAATATATTTAATGGGACTTGAGCATCCCCGGATTTTGTTATCCATGGATGGTCCTGGAACCAAACCCCAGCAGATAACAAGGGCCCACTGTATCACACCAGAAATGGACAGAGGAGCTAGCCAACTCCTCGACCCAAATTTGAACAGCCATCACAATTAGAAAAAAATACCAAGGAACTTTAAATCTGACAACAAACCTGTGTCAGCCCCTTCCTCATTTTTGCTTGCTACCTGGACACACCAATATCCATGAAAATGGATCCCCAAATCAATGGAAGTAGCTGCATCTGAAAATACCTTTAAGGCATCCCAGATCTTCACTTCATCCCTCCAAAAAGAAATCCCATTAAAGTGAGCAAGGCATTCCTGCCAGACCCTCAAATCCTCCATAAAATTGAGTAATCGTAATCTTATGATGGGGTTTACGTATTCCGCATATAGTGTCACAGAGACACTTTTTTAAAAAGCCCCACCAAACATCACAACCCTGCAAGCAAAATTTAAATGGCAAATGAGCTCCTGAAATTTCTGAAGCATAGGCTTCCTACGCACTACAAACTCAGGAACGCTCTTCGTCAAATCACTAAGCTTCTCGGAGAGCCTAAAGTGTTATTAAATGGTATCAGTCATGATACCTAGAGAAATCAATCATTGATGCGATTTGCCTGTTTTATCTAAAGGCACGCTCTGTTTTAGCTAAAGGCACTCCCAATTCTGATATGAATGAATAAAACTCCCTCTTCAAGGAGGTACATTGCCCTACTCCTAGTTGTCCTATGAACAAGAAATTATCCAAATAATGAAGTCCATTTTGCCCAGACCTAGGCTTAAGGGCCCATTCAAGGAAAGTACTGAAGTTTCACCACCAAATGTTACCATGTTTCCCCGAAAATAAGACAGAGTCTTATCCTAATTTTTGCTGCCAAAGATGCGCTAGGTCTTATTTTCAGGGGATGTCTTATTTTTCCATGAAGAAGAATTCACATTTATTGTTGAACCAAAAAAATTGAGCATTTATTATATACTGTATATATATATATTTATATACAAAAACTTTGCTAGGTCTTACATTCAGGGGAGGCCTTATATTTAGCAATTCAGCAAAACCTCTAATAGGTCTTATATTCAGAGGATGTCTTATTTTCGGGGAAACAGGGTAAGACCTCAGGGAAGCCTGCAAAATTAGAACACTATTTTAAAATAGCTGATATTTAAATGCGTGGAGGGTGGGAAGGCAGTAACAATAGCAAAGGCAAGTTGTGACTAGAGTCAGGAAAATCCATCTGACAAACTGTGAATTGTATTGCTCCCCATTCCATGTCCACCAGTGGTCATTGGGAGCCAGCCATTTGGCCCATTTAAAGCCCAACAGAGGTGGTTTGCTGGTGGGAACAGCAAGGAAGCCAATAAAGGACTAGTCATAAGAAGCATAAGGAGGAAAGGTATGGAAAACAGAAGGGTCAAGAGAGCAGAGGTGAAGCAGATGGAGCAGATTTATCATCTTGACTTATCTAGAAGATGTTTGCCAGATACCGCAGTCAAGGAGGGAGAAGCTGAGCCATGTCCTTTTAGAAAAGAGGGACAATGTTTGTTCTTCTTCGGTCCCCAAAGGGTAAGACCAAGTCTAATGGTTTTAAGCTATAGGAGGGTAGATTTTGACTGAATGTTAGAAGGAACTCCTTGACCGTAAGTGCAGTTTGCCAATTGGAACCAATTGCCTAGAAAGTTGGTGGAGTGTCATTTTCTGGATAATTCCAAAAAGAGACTGGACCAAGCTGGGGATGCTTTAGCTGGGGAGTCTGCATTTTGCAAGGAATTGGACTGGACTGCCCATTAAGTCCCTTCCAACATAGATTCTATGATTCTATACTCATGAGTAATAGATCCTCAAAATGTTGGATAAAATGTCCCTTTAAGATGTAATAAAATAATTATATGTCTGTAAATGGTGAGGAACACCAGGTGCCAGTCCTTAGTTGTTAGTAATGTATATAAGGACTCTGAAACGCAGTGCAGGTGTGGGTTGAGGACAGTGGATTGGAGAGAGGAGTTGGTGTGTTAGTTTGGAGAGTGTGAATTGTAAATATAGCAGACAAGTGTATGTTGACAGAAGTCAGAGCTTTTGTTGCATATATTGTACATATTGCAACAGGAAGATAAAAGCCTCCGAGGATTTTGGAAGAAGCCAACTGCGTCTGTGCCTCATTTCAGGTTGGTCAGTGCCTTGTTGCCAAATATTGCAATGCTGCATATTGGGTTGTGCTTCTGCACTCTGCTGTGTGTGAGCTACTGTTGAGGTCAGGCACCTCATACCACTTGGAACGTTGGCACCTCTGTTTGGTGCTTTTTGCTTGTTTTTGTCACTGCACACCTGCACTATACAGAGGAAAGCCAATGCAAATGCAATCATTTTTCTTTTTTCTTGTTGTGGTTGGCAGTTAGATTGACTCCTTCCTTGTCCACAATGTCACACGATCATGGATTCGGAGAGCTGGAAAGTCCACAATCAAAGCGCTCCTGAAACAGCTCTTACCATCAGGAAGGTCTTTCTAATGTTTAGGTGGAATCTCTTTTCCTGTACTTTGAATCCATTGCTCTGGGCCCTGTTCTCTGGAGCAGCAGAAAACAAGCTTGCTTTAGCCTCAATATGATACCCTATCAAATATTTTAATATGGCTATCGTGTCACCTCTTAACCTTTTCCCCAGACTAAACATACCCAGCTCCCTAAATCGCCTCTCCTGGCGCATGGTTTCCAGATCTTTCATCATTTGGCCACCCACCTCTAGACACTTGTCAACATCCTGTATGAATTGTTGTGCGCAGAACTGGACATGGTATTCCAGCTGGGGTCTGACTAAAGCAGAATCGAGTGGCACTGTTAACTTCCTTCCATGTAGATGTCCCTCGTTGCTAGTTTCCTGTTTGAGCAGCTTCGCTGCTGCTATCCTCGTGAAGACGTAGGAAGCGATTGCTTAGTTCTGAATCCCTTCTGTATGGTCACCATCTGTATGGTGACACCATCTGTTCCCTCTAATTTGAACTGTAGTCCTCACAGTAGCTGGGAGTGGGTGGGTAGATTTTTACTAGCAGGAATGCATTGTGAGATATCTCTTGTCAGAGTACCAAGGCTTTTTGCTTGAGTTGGTTCGAAGGGGCAGATCGCCCATGAGCTTTACAAAAGAGTGCTCCAGTTAGAACATGTTTCTTTATATTGAACAACACAGCTGTTTTTGGATTCTCCATGGAATATAGTTACGGGTGCTACCGTTATGAGTGCCTGAACACTGTACTGCTGTGGAGTCGAAGGCTTTCATAGCTGGCATCCATAGTTTTTTGTGGGGCTTTCGGGCTATGTGGCCATGTTCTAGAAGAGTTCCTTTCTGACGTTTCGCCAGCATCTGTGGCTGGCAACTCTTCTAGAACATGGCCACATAGCCCGAAAGCCCCACAAAAAACTGTACTTCTGCTTGAGTAACTAAGGCTACATGTACCCACATTTCCGTAGCTGGGGAAGTAGGAATACTATCCCGGCTTATTATTTCCTCCGAAGCTACTTTTCTGTGAAAGCTTTTGAAAGCTCTTGATAAAGAGCCACTTTTCTTCCCCTTTTTTCCCCCAAAGGAAAGAGCATCTGAAAGAATAATCTTTATTTGATAAATTACTCTTTATCTTGGAGGGGAAGTGCATTCAGCAGGGCACACCGTATGACATTGGGGGAAAAAAAAAAGCTTAGGCTAGTGTGTCTTTTGTTTGCTATGTACTGTATGTTCACTATATGCAATAAGCTGGAAGATACCGCGCCTTTTCATCTTGACTTGAAAGAAATAAAATAAAGAGGGTGGAAGAGCTTTCTTGGGCTTGAAGTGACATGATGAGATTTTTTTACCTGCCCCAATTTCCTGATCTGAATGTCTCCCTCCCAGGTACTTTTTGCCATAACTTTTTAGCATGACTTCTGACCACTGGCTAGACTGACTGTTGCTAAGAGGAGTTGTAGTCCAAAACATCTGTAAGTAAGGTCTAATGTAGACTGGCACTTTACGCTGGCCTGGGCCCGAACTAGGGTTCAAATAGGGCTGAGTGTGCACACCCTCAAAGCTCTTCCGCTGGCATCCGGGCACCATCTTGGTACCTGTCTGTAATACCCCTAAGTCAACAAAGTTCTATTGATTCACCAAGATTTCTCTAGTTTTAACAGCTGAATTGATGTCATTCTTGTCAGAGATAAATTAAACCAGCCTGGACCTGGTACACATGCAAGGGCAGGAGTTGGGAACCTATGACCCTCATTGATAATATTGGATTCCAGTTCCCATCGACCACAACCACAGCAGTGAGAATAATGGTTCAAAATGATGGGAGTTAGAAACCAACAGCATCTAAAGTTGGTTTCAAAGTGCCTGGTCACTGGTACTCCTAGTGAAGTGGCAAGTGGAGATATTCGATTTTTCTTATATATAATCAATATCTGGTTTCCCGTAAATGCATACCGTGTTTCCCCGAAAATAAGACAGTGTCTTATATTAATTTTTGCTCCCAAAGACGTGCTAGGTATTATTTTCAGGGGATGTCTTCTTTTTCCATGAAGAAGAATTCACATTTATTGTTGAACAAAAAACCTGAACATTTATTATATACTGTATATATATTTACATTCAAAAACTTTGCTAGGTCTTACTTTCGGGGGAGGTCTTATATTTAGCAATTCAGGAAAACCTCTACTAGGTCTTATTTTCAGAGGATGTCTTATTTTCAGGGAAACAGGGTAGTAGAAACAGGCTCAAAAGGGTGAACTCTGCTTTAGTAAAAAGTGTGTGTGTATGCCTGTGCCAATTTTAATGCATCTTGCAGTATGTACATGGTCAAATTTATTTTGTGCTAACACACAACTGAGGAGGTAGGGGTCAGGTCAATGACAGCTCATGCTACCATCTTCTTTCTTTTAATTAGTCTCAAAGATGCTAAAAGGTCCCTCTGCAAACTTTTCTTGCATTGTAAGTGTGTAAGGGAATTAAGCGTTCCCAAACATATCCCGGGAATTGAAGGTACGGGAGACAAGGACCAGACCAATTATTTGATTCCAACCAAGGTGGGTTTATTAACCGGCCGGGGAGACAGCCACCTAACGGTGAAAGAAAACTGTCCCACCCTTTTTTGGTTGCACGGATCCTTTATACACTTTTTCAACCAATCAAAGCAGAGAAGCAGAGTTTCTTACTTTTTGTCCAGCAACAGGCTTCTTCTTTTAACTTGGCTAAGTTTTCTGTTAGCGTAAGCATTTCCTTTCTGTTCCTCTTGTTTCAGCATATTCTGGTTTCTTGCGGTCTGCCTAAATCTTATCTTATCTGCTCATGTACAGGCCTCGTGAGTAACTTACAGACTGTTCTGCCACTAACATACTTTCCACCCAGCTGTGGTTTTTCTAACTGAGCTAAGTATGCCCTGGCTTAAGGGGACACCCTTGGATCAGTTAGACTGACCCTCTCATTCCCCCCTTTTTCTTGTAAGTTATGATACGAGGCGCTGTCAACTATTAAACTATCTAGTTCTTGGTAGGTCAGACGCGCCAACATTACTTTTCTCTCTTTTTGAAGCATGCTTTCAAATCTATTTTGCAAAAACTTAAGCAAGCAAGGCAAGCAAGTACAAATCACTATGCCAATAAGCAGAATAGCCAAGCCGGTTACAAATAAGCTTTTTAGCCAGCCAAGATCTGGTAGCCAAGAAGTTAACCAATCCCATAGTGACAAAAGCTCATGCCACGAATGATGTGTCTTCAATCATGGCAGGAAGCATCCCCATTTCACTTACTCTATACGGGTGCTCATATACCAAGATCTTGTCCTCCCCGTGTTCCCCAAACATCATTCTTGCATGATTTACAACCCAATTTCCTTCACATGATAAGGGGAATAAAAACATCATTACAATAATACCCAACAGGAGGATTATGAAAATGTGTGAAATTCTTAATCCTGGCATCCTCGCACTTGGGGGACAAATGGGGATTGGGGCGTTTTCATGCTCCACCTGCAAGGTGGTTTCTATTTTTACCACTTCTGGTTTTTCAGTTAGCAATTGTCCTTTCATTTCTTTCGCCATGGCTCTCGGGTAGCCAAGGCTCCTGTTCTTCGAGGCGGTGCTTGGTCACCTGACCTCAGACAGGGGGCTCACGTTGCGATGCTGCCCTGTCTTCCCTGGACCGCTTGATCCGAAGACGCAGTGGATTGTCCGGATCTCCCTCTGCTCGCCACTCCTTTGGTCCTGTCCCTCTTCAACCGGGTGTAGTGAATCTAAGGCTTCACTCCCTTCAGTTTAGCTGCCGTTGGTGTGGTCAGCAACACATCATATGGTCCCTTCCACTTTGGTCCAAGGGGGTTGCTCTTCCAATCTTTCAGCCAGACTCGATCTCCTGGAGAGAAAGGGTGAAGAGCAGTAACGGGGAAAGGGGTATCTGATAGTTTGCACATATTGCTGTAACTTTTCTATGTTCTGGCCTAATAACTGTACTTCTTTAATCACTTCAAGTTTCCCAATCTGTTCCACATCCCCCTCAAGTCTATGCAAGTTCAACGGTGGTCTCCCAAACACAACCTCATAGGGAGAGAGTCCCAAAAATCTAGTTGGTGTACATCGAACTTTAAAGAGTGCCATTGGTAACACAGTTACCCAGTCCAGTTCAGTCTCTTGGCACATCTTAGATACTGTCCCTTTAAGTGTTCTGTTCATGCGCTCTGCGCGCCGAAGACTGAGGGTGATAAACGCAGTGCAATTTCCAAGTCACACCTAAAACTTGAGCTAATTTCTGAACAATTTGATGTACAAATGCAGGTCCATTATCACTACCTATATACAAAGGCAACCCACCTCTAGGTATAATTTCCCTTAACAAGGCTTTAACAACCTGTTCGGCTTTTTCATTAGTGGTGGGAAAGGCATCAACCCATCCCGAAAAAGTACATACAAACACAAGCAAATATTGAAACTTCTTACACTTAGGCATTTCAGTGAAATCTACAACCAATGTTTCCCAAGGGGAAAATCCAACCCTTTGAACACCTGGGGGTAGTAAGGGACCCACCCGGGGATTTGACTTTGCACATATTTCACATCTCATTGCCACTTGTTTTGTTATAGCTGTTACCCTTCAAAATACACTTGTCGTTCAAGCAATTGCTGCATGGCCGTTCCCCCTTGATGATATTGTTTATGCAACTCCTGAACCATATGCCATGCCAACACACTCGGAACATACACCTTCACATTCGGAAATACCAACATTCCATCAATTGCAAAGCCAATTCTAATACCTCATTTTCACATCCTTCTTCAGCTACTTGTCTTGCTACTTGATCAGCTAACCTATTTCCTTTTGCTACATTTTTGAGTAATTTCCCTCCTGCGGTTAGCAGCCCTCTTTCTTTGTACATTGCACCATGGGCCTGAATGGTTAGAAATGCATATTTAGAATCTGTGTAAATATTTGGCCCTAAAGATTGTTTTCCCAATATCTTTCCTTCCTCTGTAACTATAGCATAGGCGACTGGGGTTAACTATCTCTTTGTCTCTGCCATCCGCATCTTCAGTCCTTTGTCTAACATCTCCTTCATTAACATCTCTCCTACTTCACTAACATCTCTCTTGCAGGCTGTGCTGGCAAGGTGGAGTTTGGCTCTCTTCCAGCTTTTCATCTACATGTATCTCTTCTCTTTTCTCTGGCAGCTTTTGGCTTTCCTTCTTGATCCTAAGTTGCAGCTGTCAGTAACTTGCTCTTATTCCCTTCATTCTCACTTGCTTCATCTCTCTCCTTGTATCTACTTGTCAGGGCCCTCAACTGGACTGAAAACATTCTCTTCTAAAACCTTCTGTCTTTTGTGGTTCCTTTAACATCAAGGGCATTTTGGGAAACATCTGCCTTGGAGTCTTCAGGGTTTATCTTGTGTCTCCATCCCTCCTTTATTTCCTGAGTGAAACCATCTTGGTCTCCTGCAGGACATCTGGACATATCTAACCAGGTAACATGTATGTCCAGTTATTATTATTTATTATTATTATTATTATTATTATTATTAATTATTATTATTATTATTATCTTCATCTTCATATCCAAATGCATCTGAGGAAGTGGACTTCAGTCTAGGAAGCTTACGCTGCCCACTTTCTCTTCCAGTCTTTCTATTATTTAAATATTTACAACAGACTTGATAGCTCCAGAGTCAATTCCATGGGAGCTAGCCCACATAAGTCATTCCCTAATGCCTGTGTAGTTGCTGCCGACACCCACGTCGCACCTCCTTCTCTCTGGGCACTACCTCCACGTCCTCCATTTCTATTTCCTCCCGACTCCCAGAGTTGCGGCTATAACATTTGCCTTCTTTTTAAACTTTGCATCCTCATCCTCTCGTCCCACATACACTTGTGATGCTATTTCCAAAAGTCTAGACAGGGTCATGTGGGCGAGTCCGGCTTGCTTTTGTAACTTTCGCCGGATGTCTGGGGCACATTGACTTATGAAACTTTGTTTTAATGCTTGAGTGCCCTGTGACAACTCACTTTCATCTTCCATATCATATGGGCTATATTGTCTGTAGGCGGCTTTAAGCCTCTCCAGGAATGCTCCTGGGCTCTCATCTTTTTCTTGCTGAATATCGTATATTTTCTTCAAATTTACGGGTCTGGGTGGCCCTCTTCTTATAGCTCTAAAAAATATATTGCTGATATTGTCCCAGTTCCCGTCTCTCTTTCTCAGTATTGGGGTTCCAATTCGGGTTATAGGTTGGGACCCGGCTTTCTTGTAACTTCACCAGTTGTTCTCCTGTGGCCCCTTCTTCCTTCTCTACCTCCTCCCTGGCCATCCTAAGGATCTGTCCTTTTTGTTCCGCAGTGAATAAGGCATTCAGCAATTGCTGGATGTCCTGCCAGGTAGGGTTGTGTGTACTGAAAATTCCTTCCACTAACTGGGCCATCTGGGTGGGGTCCTGACTCCATCCTTTCATGGAAGCCTTCCAATTTAATAAATCACTACTGGTGAAGGGCATATGTTAGAACACGTTCACCGTCCGTGAAGACCCTTGGCCATCTGGTATTACTTGAGGAACTTCTCTCAGGGGGCAAAGTTTTCTATCTTCTTCTTTGTTTCTGGGTCTTAAATTATACTTTGAAACACCCTCAGGCTCCATTCCCTCCAGTGGTGGCATATCATTGTCTTTGGAAGGTATAGATGGATATATAGGGCGATAAGGTGGTGGCCAAACCTCGTCGTCCTCCGGAGTTCCGGAAGGGGGCAAGGGTGGTGGAGCCTTCGGAGCAGCAGCCCTGAGGGGCATGCATTTGCAATCTTGAAGCCATTTAGGCGGTGGTTGCATATCCACTATGATCTGCCAGGCTGAGATGTAATAGTACTGGTCTGGATGATATCTAGCACAAAAATCAGCTACTCTATCAACCAGTCTCTTATCCAGGGTCCCTATGGCTGGCCATGATGGATTTAGTGGAAACGTTGGCCATTCTAATTCTCAAAAGGTTCTTAACTTGCCTGGCTTACGGGACCCTGCAGAAATGTATTTCTTAAATTCTGACCAATTATTTAACATACAATCCAAGGGGGTCACTCCTTTTGACCCACTGTTTCCTCCCATTTTCCTTGGCTAGAATCTTGGGGCACCCTCACTAGCCTTAACCTAGGTACCTTATATTTTACAATCCAAGGGGGTTACTCCTTTTGAACTGCCCCCACCTATTGCGGAAACTGGATTCTTGGGGCACCCTCACCAGCCCGACTTTCCTCCCATTTTCCTTGGCTAGAATCTTGGGGCACCCTCACTAGCCTTAACCTAGGTACCTTATTTCTCCTTTACCTTTACTAGGTCTAGACCCAACCCAATATTGATCACACAATCATACAGGGTAGACAGGGATTCGTGATCACTTAAGGAATGGGGGGGGGAGCGATCACTTGACTCATTGGATTTGCCGACCCGGTCTCCCAGATGCACATATGGCCAGATACGGGCAATGCGACAAACCCCACTCTCCGCCGACCCGGTACTGAAACAATGGTCAGTGTCGGGAAATGCGACGACACACACACACTTCACACACCTCCCGACTAGTTTAAGACCATTCATACACCCTCATACTTGCCTCGAGGCTCCACCAAGACGTCTTCTACCCCGTTGGTTGGATCAATTCGCCATTGGCACCAGGAACGACCGACGAGCCGGACACAGCAAAGGGAAGCCGATGGTCTTATAGCGGGGCCCCTCTCACCGTACTGTCGCCGTTGCTGGCTCCGACCGCGGTGATCCTCTGGCGTGGTCAAAGGCACATCAGGTCCGGTTCCCGTCCTTCAATTTAATTCCCGGCCAACGCACCATGAAATGTAAGGGAATTAAGCGTTCCCAAACATATCCCGGGAATTGAAGGTACGGGAGACAAGGACCAGACCAATTATTTGATTCCAACCAAGGTGGGTTTATTAACCGGCCGGGGAGACAGCCACCTAACGGTGAAAGAAAACTGTCCCACCCTTTTTTGGTTGCACGGATCCTTTATACACTTTTTCAACCAATCAAAGCAGAGAAGCAGAGTTTCTTACTTTTTGTCCAGCAACAGGCTTCTTCTTTTAACTTGGCTAAGTTTTCTGTTAGCGTAAGCATTTCCTTTCTGTTCCTCTTGTTTCAGCATATTCTGGTTTCTTGCGGTCTGCCTAAATCTTATCTTATCTGCTCATGTACAGGCCTCGTGAGTAACTTACAGACTGTTCTGCCACTAACATACTTTCCACCCAGCTGTGGTTTTTCTAACTGAGCTAAGTATGCCCTGGCTTAAGGGGACACCCTTGGATCAGTTAGACTGACCCTCTCAAGTGTAGAATCTAGAATCTGGAACTGTTGGTAACATATTTGGAATTCTGAGAGCCAGTGTGGTGCAGCCATTGGGAAATTCGGTTTTAGGTCCCCACTTAATGAAATTCCCTGGGTAAACTTGGTTGTTCCTCTGTCTGAGGCTTACAGGAGATTTATAAGGATAAAGTGGAAGAGGATAGCAGAGACAATTCACTGGAGGAAATGCAGAATATAAATGCGATTTTAAAAATCAATATAGAGAGAACGCTAGAATTCAGACAGAACATCTGAGAAGAAAGGCGTTCTGAAGGCATCTCTGTACTGAGCCTTTAAGAAATCTTCAGCAAAATGAACAGGAGGATCTCAAAACAAACAAAATGCCAAACAAAGGAAAAAAAAGGGGGAACGAATCCACACAACCCACCAAAAAAAGTAAATATAAAAATAAGTATTATGAAAAATTTGTGAAAACGCAGCCTAACAAAAGTCTCTGCACAAATCAACCAAAGTTTCAATCTAAACATAAAAGTCTATGATGCACAGAAGAAATCACAAATCCATTATATTCAAAGATATATCTGTGTTAGTCTGTAGAATCAGTGTGTAGAGAGATCTTGTAGTACCTTTGAGGCTAACTGAAAGAAAGAAGTTGGCAGCATGAGCTTTTGCAGACTTAAGTCTACTTCCTCAGAAGCATTTGGAGGTGCTATAAGATCTCTACACATACTGATGCTACAGACTAATATGGTTATATCTTTGATTTCTACCACTATGGAAAGCACCAAAGTTAGCCAGATGGAATGTGGAAATCCACCAACCTCTCCAAGAAACTTTCCCAGGTTCAGACAGACATCTTCTTTCTCAACAGGATGTCATTCTGACCAAATGCATCTGAGGAAGTAGACTTAATAAAAAATTAATAATTAAGAAAAATACATGCAGACCCTTAAAAAAAACCCCTCCAAAACCAGCACCATACAGCATTAATCACTCAATCGCAGCAATTTGTAAAGGCCTGGCAGCACAAAAATGTTTTAACTTGATATCAGAAGGAAAGCAAGAATGGCACCTGTCTGTCCTTTCTGGGGAGGGAGTTCCCAAGTCTGGGAGCAGCCACCAAAATCGCCCTTTCCCTTGTTCCCACCAAACAAGCCTGAGAAGGAGGTGGGACAGAGAGATGATCTTAAAACTCTAATGGGCTCATATATAGAGAATCCTTCAAATAGTCTGGACCCAAACAGTATATGGCTTCATAGGTCAAAACCAGCGCTTTGAAATGTGCTTGGAAATGGAGCTGTTGCAACAAGGGAGTTGTGTGCTCTTTTAGCCAGCCCCAGTTAACAATCTGGCTGCAGCTCTTTGAGACAATTGAAGTTTCTGAATACTTTGCAAAGGTAGCCCCATGTAGAGTGCATGACAGTAATGCAAAAGGGATGTAACCAAGGCAAGTAGAACTGTGGCCAGATCCGACTTCTCTAGGGAGTTTATCACACGACGGGAATTGGAAGTATATTCCAATGGCAATCTGAACACAATTGTGATGTTTCACTTTATTGCGTGAGAAACTATCACACGCAATTTTGGGAACTGGGAGGCAATTTCGGGCAGTTCCGAACGCGATGCGGTGTCAATACGCAATCACATAAATTCACTGAACTAGTGAATTCACTCAGTTCCAAACTGGCCCCACTTTCATTTGTTTCAAAATTGAAATTCCTCCCGTGTGATAATGTCCTAGGAACAGGGACACGCGGCGTATAGTTTTAACTGTGCAAAAGCACTCCTGGTCACTGAAACCTGGGCCTGCAGACACAGCACTGAATCCAGGAGTACCCCCAAACTGTGAATCTGCATTTTCAGGGCGGGTTGATCTAACACAGGCTGCATTCTTACCCCCAGATCTGTCCTTTGACCAGGCGCACCCATCTTGTTTGGATGAAGCTTCAGTTTGTTTGCTCTCATCCAGTCCATTATAGCCACCAGGCACCAATTAAACACTGGACAGCTTTTTTGGAATCAGGTGGAAAGGAGTAATAGATCTGGATATCATTGGCATACCGGTGGTACCTGATCCTGAAACCTCTCCTAGCAGTTCCATAAAAATGTTAACTAGCATAGGGGATAGGACTGAACCCGGAGGAATTCAAGAATCGCCCAGGACCACCCTCCAGGAAAGAATGGAGCCACTGGAGAACAGTACATCCAAGCTCCAACCTGGAGAGGCAACTCAGAAGGATACCATGGTCAATGGTAGCAAAAAATGCTGAGAGGTGCATGTCATGTCCCCGCTTGAGAGTTCTGCTACTGAAGATGAAGCAAACCTACCTGTCATGTCCCTCCTTGAGAGTTTGGCTTCTGAGGATGAAGAAGATGTACCACATCTGTGCCGTCCTCCAGGTCATTCGGACAGCCACCTGAGAGCTCCGCAGCAGGAGAAGGTTGAAGAGATAACATCCCAAGAAAGACGAAGGGTGCAGCGTCTGGAAGAGATTCGGATCCTCTTCTATAGGCAAAGGGAAAGGCTGTGTGTATGCAGCAGGGAAATGCCCTCCTGGAATACAGTCTGCAAGTGGAGTGGGCTGAGTCAGTGTGCTTTGTAAGACAAGGGCTTCACCTTTTGTGGTTGCTGGAAGCAAACTGGATTTCTTTCTACAGCGAGATCTGATTTATGAACCTGGACTGTTTCTTGACCTTGTTCCCTGCTACCTGTGGACTTTGCTGCTGATGTATGAGCAAACCTTTTAGATCAGACCTGCACAACATGGCAGTAGAAAGGAACCAAAATTGAAATAGTTTAACTTCTTCGGGCCGCAGATAGGTTTTAATTAAATATTGTTTAAATAATTAATAATATTAATTATTAATTGATAATAATTAATCGTATTAATATTAATTCTGTCCTGCTCCTGCTCCTCCTTCTCTGCCTGGCCCTTTCTAAAAGAGAAAGCCAAGCAGCAGAGGAACATTGTGAGTGTTCACCCATCCTCATCCTCCAGCTGTCCTTCTCCTCAGAATGCCAAGCAGCGGAGGAGCCTTGTAGGGCAAGTATTTGCCCGTCCTCCTCTGCTGTCCAGCCTCTTCCTCAGGAGAAAGTAAGAAGGTAGAGGAGCCTTGCTCGGCAAGCATTTGGCAATCTTCCTCCTCCAGGAGAAGGCTTTGAAGTTGTTCCACATCCTTGTGGGCCACCTAAAACCCATTTGGGACCCAGGCCATATGTTGTGCACCTTTTAGAGACCGAGTGCCCAATTCAATGGCATTCCCACACCGGGTGTAACCTGATGCCAGGGGAGGGACCTCTGGCACAGGAGAGCATGAGAAAAGGAGGATTAGTACCCACCTGTTCCTTCTCTTCTCCTGTCCTCCTGTGTTTTTAACTGCCCTTACATGTCCTCAGAGACAGCTTCGCGTGCCAGAGAGGGCACGTGTGCCATAGGATGTACGGTATGGCATTTGGCCTGGACTATTTGGTTAATTTGATAATGCTTGCTCTGAATATCTGGCAACTTGACCAACAGGGACCCACTTTCCCTGTCCAGTTCCCTGCACAGGTAATCCACCAAGGCAACCAAACCTGTCGCTGTTCCACAACCAGGTCTGAAACCAGACTGAAATGGTTTGAGATACTCAACCCCTATAATAGTTGTATATTACAGTTCTTTACAGGTTACCTATAGGATCATCTCATTCTGTATAATTAACATGTATACTTAGGCTTAGGTCCTCTGGGGGACATTTACTTCAACCCACTGGCAACTGGCACCCGGAGGGCATTTTCATCACCCGCCCCAGATTGTGGAATGGCTTGCTGGGAGAGATTCAACAGCTAAACATGCTTTCTGAATTGAAAACAGTTATAAGACTTATCTGTTCCAGCAGGCATACCCAGTTGAATCTGTGACGCTTAAGATTTGGTAATTTTAATTTTATGTTGGATGGTTTTAATGCGTCCTATGTTTATGTATTTTAACTTAGCGCATTTAAATGGTTTTATGCGTTTTCATCGTAATCATTTTTACTGTTATTGTTATTTGCAGCCTGGCACAGTTTGCCAATGACATATGGCTTGCGAACAGAATATGGTTGGCTTTTCCAGTTACAACCATGAAATGGACTGTAATGGATTTGTGACTTTTGTTTTGAATTTTCATAATGTCCTTTGTTTCCATATTTACTTTTTTGGGGAATTGTTTGTATCCCCCCCTTTTTTTCTTTATTTAGTGTTTTGAGCATTCAAGAGATACTATAGCCGAAAAGAAAGTACTTTTACTGATCAGAGGCTACAGTCGACAAAGGGAGAAAGCAGTTCATACTCACATAGAATCTTTTTTTATTGCCCAGTTAGAAATTCATATTAATATAGTGAATACGTATGTTTACAAATAAATGACTTTTAAAAACAAACATTTTTTTTAATTGTAGGAAGTAATCTCAAACTCTGCCATCATCAACAAATATTAATACATGTAAACCAAACATACATTAACTAACTTAAGTTCCACACAAAAAATAATAATACTCAAGTCACACAAAGAAAAAAAATTGAGTGGGTTAGAGTATTTGCACGGTGTATTTTAAGCACATGGATTTTAAGCAAGATCCCATCAAAGGGCCAAATTCATTGTCTCTTTCCGTCAGAAGAGTTTCTCAGGACGCATGCCTGATTTATGCACCATTTTTCTGTGTAAATACGATCTCTCAGAATTCTCCTCTGTACTTGTGGGGAAAGGTATTGGGGAAAGACAATGGAGTTTATCATACGACGGAACTTGGGGTTATAATGCAATGGCAATCCAAACGCAATCATGGGGTTTCACGTTATTGCGAATGAGTGTATCTTGCGCAATTTTGGGCAAAAGGGAAGTCATTCCGAACGCAATCGTGGGGTTTCACGTAATTGCGTATTAGAGTATCTCACGCAATTTTGGGCAATGGGGGGGGTCATGTTCGGGAAATGAGAAGTCATTCTGAATGCAATTAGAATTCACGTAAATTCGCCAAACTAGCGAATTTAGGTGAATTCGAATTGGCTCCATTTGAAATTGAGAGAAATTCCTCCCGTGTGATGAACTCCCTTGACACCAAATTTTTCCAGGGAGAAGAACTTTAACATGATTTAATGGATGGATTTAGAACTTGGCAAGCTTCTCCGAGGTTGGGGTGAAGGGACGGCCCTTTGAAACAGATGTATCTGACATAATATACTTGCATTTGCTGTTTAGGGTTGTTTTTTGGATTTTGGGGGTGATTGGACATAAGAAGATACTGAGGCTGATGCGACGCCTTATTTGCACACTTTGCAGTCCTTTTGCTGCGAGACCCCTAAATAAGCTCTGGTACCACACATTGGCTCCAGATGTACACAAGTAGTTGGCGTCCCCACCTTCATGCACTTCCAGATTAAATATGTTTGCTTCTGAAAGGCACCCAACAGTAGCATTGCGCTGTGCACATTGTACCCGCTTGCATTCCTCTGCCAAGCTTGTAACTCTTGTCAAAAAGGGAGAGAAGTTTGGACTGAAGGGCGAGTTCTTGTCTTCGGCTTCACTGATGCCTGGGATGGTAGCTTCAGATTTCCTAAATGCTCATGAAATGACTGTTTAATGATATGTTCTAGAGCCTTTTCTGATATAGACGTGAAGTGACATCCAACTACTGATCATTCTGCTTGGGTCTCTTTTCTCCTCCTCCAGTCGGCTGGGACTTGTGTTTTGTGTGTTTTCTCAGCTGGAACTTCTCCTGTTTTGTGTGTATTCTCAACTATCATTGACAGACTATGCCTGCAAGAACCTTTGGAGAAAGGCTTCCATTATTTATCATTGGTTCGGGTTGTACTACACTGAGAACTATTTTCCTTTTAGGAGAGGATGGAGGTCCTCGTTTGACATTTCACCATCTCTCCACAAAGTGGTCCTACCTTTCTTTTAGCTCCCTTTTGCTCTGAACAAAGCCAAAAAACAAACAAACAGAGAAAAAACAACCCTGCCCAACTCCTTTTTATTCTTTTCAACTTTTCGAGAAAGCCAATCTCATCCTTCGCTTTTGTTTTCCTAACTTGCTCCCTATAAGTGCTTGCTATTATTTTGTATTCCCCTTTTATGGTTTTGTCTTTTTCTATTTCTTGTACATGTGTGTGATCACATTTAAAGTTTCTCATACAGGTGTTTCATTGCATATTGCCAGGTCTCCTTTCTTCTTGGAATTGTTTTGCAATTTTTTCTGCCGTAACTGTCTTTGAAGGAATGCCTGTCTATCATGAACTCTCTTTGATCACTGACGGCAAATGTGAACCTCTGACTTTAGAGAAATGCCGACGTTTGGCTTCCCCTTAACTCTGTAGAACAGATCCCAAGAGAATGTGATCCTTCTTCCCACTTCCTCCATTCTGTTGAACAGTTTGTTCTTGTTGGTTATGATCAGGCCCAAAGTACCGTTTCTTGTTGTCTCCTCCATGTTCTGGACAATGGACTTGTCAGGAAGGCGAGTGAGGAATTTGTTGGAACTTATAATTTTGGCAGAAAAAAACTGATTTGTAACAAATATTAGCATAATTAATTTTCCCATTACTACTACATCTCTCCATTTTGTATCTGCTCATATGTTCTAGGAACACATATTATCCAGTCTGGCTTAGGGATCTACAGCACAGTTTTCCATTCTTGAGTCATTGATCTCCTTGCTAGAGATCACTGATGTAACATGTCTTTTTTCTGTTTGGTTTATTTCTTGGGATTAGGTTATACCCCTCTATTACTGCATTTCAGTAATGAGACTAATTCCCCCTGTTTTCAATATTTGCCTTCCTAAGGTAAGAATTCAAGTTCATATTTTCATTACCCACGAATTTTGTATCAATTTGCAGACATCTAAGACCATGGCTCATTTTCTTCAGCTGCTTGATCTTTTTTCTCTTCCCATTATTGGCCCCGTTAATCCTGTATTATTGAGATTATTGTCATTTAATACAAAGTTTGTACTGTAGACACAGCAAACATGAGGGGGGGGGGGAAATCTGGTCTGATGGGTCCAAAAATGAACTTTTTGGTATTGAATGTAGTGTGAGGTTCAAATATAAACATTTTCATTATCCTGAGAATATGGTTAAAAATGGATTCGGAAACTGGCCAGGATTAAGTGCAAAATGGGTGAAGCTCAATTTAGAGTCACTTGATAAGAAAACCTATTTTTCTCTGCCAGGAAGCTGGAACTGGGGTGGGACCCAACACGAGAATAACCAAATACACAGCCAAAGTAACACTGGAGTGATTTACAAACAAGAACCTAAATGTCTTATGGCCCAGCACAAGCCTAGACCTCAATCTGATCAAATATCTGTGGCAAGATTTGAAAGCTGCAGTTCAGCAATGTCTATTCCACCTTAGACAGCTGGAGCAATTTTGCAAAAATCTCTGGTTCCAGATGTGCAAACTTACCTAAGAAGACTTGCTGTAACTGCTGCCAAACGTATTAACTCAACGGGACAAACACTTACACAACCAACAAGTGCTAGTTTACTTCGCTGTTTGTGGCACCATAAAAATATTTTGCACCTTCACAGTGTTGAAGAGTATCTTGTGTACATCACACGGTAACAGTGTGAATGAAATCTCGCAAAATTCCAGATTGTAAAATGTGGAAAAAATCCTTCCCGTTAACATCTAATTCAACCTTTCACAAAAGAATAGGAAAATACCAGAATGAATTTTTTGGGAAGAAGCTCAGGTACATGCACCCTAGCGCCCAATGACCAAATAGATGATAAAGTCATCAGCAAAGAGTTCCATTGGTAATACCTGGACAACAGAGGCTTTATAGAGCTTCTTTATAGGCAAATTATGGTTGCTATTGCCTAATTTCTCCCCTTCGCCCAAATAATATAATATTCAATGGACAGCTCACCAATATGTCAGCTTCCTCGGTTTTCTTTAAAGTTACTTACTGTCCTTTTCTGCAGCGAGATGGTGCTCACCCAACGTATACAGTGTGTTGGCATCAGGGCATCAAGCCACTTTATTTTGATACGTCCTGATAATGCTATGATTTTGGTTAGTTTAAAAATTAAAACTACACACTATCACAGTATACATATATATTTTAAAAAAAATCAGGATTAGGAAACAGATTTCATTTGCTTGGTTTTGCTCTGATTTTGTTATCACTCAATGTGCAGAAAGTGGAGAGAGGTACTCATATATACAGCCTGAAACAGCAGGGTGAAGTGCGAAGAAATGTTAAGTTGTATATAGCACAAAAGAAAGTTATCAATGGTGTCTCCTCCTAACACTGTTTGGTCTAACAAGACTATGCTACACCACCATCTACAGCATGTCAAACAAAAACTCAGTTAACTGGATTACAAATAGGTCAGCACTTTAAATGTTAAATGCTGAGGTCTCGGGGAATGCTGCGGTTTGAAATTTGTGACTGGGAGAGGGGCAGAGTTTGCAGAGTGGTTTTGTTTTTAAATATCGTGCTGCCATAGGCCTGTAGTATTAGTAGGCCATCGGCTGGTGCCTTCGAGCTTCCATTTTCTCCAGAATGCGCATCAAATGTTGTGTGCATCACAATCTGTTGTAAGAGGAAGGGGGAGAAATTGGTGCTCATAATTCTTGCTTTTTTAAATGAAGTGATTAAAACATTTGGAGGTGAACCCACATTTCTTTCCCCCATAAACACATCTACAAGATTCATGGTGGGCACAAATCTGGACCAAAATTAGTAAACTTATTCCTACTGAAATCATTTTTCAGCATATTTAGAGTGTGACAAACATATAGTTCCTAGCAAGAGAGCGAGCGAGCGCGCGCGCAAATAAATGCTTGACATCTTTGACTCTTTGACTGAAAATCCCAAGAATGGATATGGCATTACCTGCATGCAAATCATGCGTTCTTCCACTGAACAATAAATGGTAGAACTTGGGAAGGTTATGTTTTGGAGCACACTTCCCAAAGTCATGCTTAAAAACTTTTCCAAGCTTTTGACTTCCCTCCGAGTCAAGAAGCAAGACCAGGGGCTTTTGCACCATTGCTTGGTTTCTTGCAATACAATCCTTTATACGCCATTGAAAAGTAAGCCACATTGGGTTCAGTGGGGATTTCCACCTCTGGTGTACAGTGAGAGTGTAACTGCAGCCCTTGACACCACCCTTCACTAAGTCATCATGAATGTGAAAGTGGGTTTTTTTGTCTTGTGTGTTAAGGTCATTTCATTGGTGAAGGAAAAGGTGAACAATTATGGTCCTTAGCCTCTTCTTCAGTTCATGGGATTTCATTCCCAAGTTACAAAAACCCTCAGCAAGCAATGACTTTGGTTGTTTGGCAAGATTGGTTTTTCTCCGTTGGCAGCTGGCTAAGGTAACGGAAGGAAATATTAGAACTCTTCAACCAAATCACAGTTTCAGGTTGTGTCTATACACACAATTTTCCAGAGGCAGGAGCTCATATATAATGAGCTCCTTTTCCACCCTGTTTTGGTAAGAAGGCCATAAGAATCATGTTCCAAAAGTTAACATGAGGAATAATAACAGCATTTGTTGGGTTGTTGTAACTAGTAGTGTCTTCTAATTATTTTAAAAACTGATATGTCATTTAAAGACATTTGTAAAGACATTCTGAAACAACGGTTATACTCTTAAACAACTGTGTTTCAAGGGTGCTTTTTGGAGGGCGGGAGGATAGAAAACAGAGAACAAATACAAGGAAATAAGTGGCAGTTGCACTAGGTTCTCTTGTAGATATCTTCCCCGAACACACCAATATTGTATGCAGGAGATGTTCACCTCTCAAAAGAGCCAGATTGGCCAAGACAACTTACTTCCAAAAGAGCAGTTTTGAGGGAACAATTTCCCCCAGAATCTAATTCAACAACTTTCCCCAGAATTGAATTCTCCAAAAACTGTTTTTTAATCGTGTGGACCTGCAAAAAAGGATTAACATTAACAGAGAGAGAGAGAGAGAGAGTAACAAATGTGAAACAATTTACAAATCAACACTTGCATAAATGCAAACATGAAAAGGGCAGCGCTAGGGCAATTGAGGCAAGGGACATCAGTTTCACAGAAGAATCAAGGAAGGACAGCAACTTCCAGCGTCTGCAAAATACAACATACCAGTGAAACATGAAAATGTCTTTTATATCATCGAAATGGATGGAACAACCTAACAGGACCCTAGTGCCCAAACATGAAAGAATTTGAAATCGATACAGATTTTACTTAAAAACAAGACTTTCATTGAACATTAGTAATACAGTAAAGGCACCACCCACACTTATTTATTTCAGTCCAAAGGAATTGAGCAACGGGGGGTAAAATCAAAACAGGCTGAAAAGCAACAACGGTGAAAAGGGACAATTCCGTTCAGTGGTGATTTCGTGACCTAAGTGATTATCTTCTTCTGTTTTTTTCCTTCTTCAGCAAAGGTTTTGAAAAATGCTATAAAACTGAAAGAAAACCAACCTCTCCAAGCTTTCTACAGAGTAGAAAGTCTCATAATTTTGTAACAGTCTCTGCAGGTTTTGCACACAAGTCTTTCGTGTTCAACAGGTGTGTGTGTTTGTGTATATATAACTTTTTTTTTTTTTGCTTGCTTGATTAGCAATGGTACAAAAATGTGATACTAAACATGAGGATTTCAATCAAGGTGTTTGCTCTTGGTTTCAGCTCCCTTCTCGTGAACAGAATCATTTTTTTAAATTTTTGTACCAAAATTCCTGACTGTAACAGTGTTTATTTTTTCAGCATATTGGTTTTGTCTCTGTGTCCCTGACTGCCGCAAGGCAGATACGTCATAGAAAGTTCTTAAGCAGGTGGACGGTGACTCTACATTGTGCTACTTCTCATCATGGATTTTAATTTGGAGGAGGCAGGAAGAAAATGAGAAAGATTGTAAGGTTTGATTCCAATGTGAAATTCAGAGTTTGAACAACCTTCAGTGTATTGCTGTATAGCTCTCTAACCCTTTTTATACCCCCAAATTGCTGTTGGCTATCTCATCTGTGTTCACCTTTCCTTGTCCATGGATGTCTGCCTCTCCTGTCTGGAGGTTTTTTTTTTTAAAATAATTAATTATTTTCTTCTTTAGCCTCTTCCGGTTGTGTTTGTTTTTCCCTCCCCGATCTTTAAAAAAGGAAAGGAAGAAAATGGATCTCACACAGTCACTTCTGTCTTGCTATTGGTAATGAAGTAGGGCTGTGTGGGCAAATAATGCTGACTCCGTGTTGTTAATGGGTCACTCACAGAAGGGTCCCCTGCAAGGTTTCTCCCTTTGGTTGCATAGGCTTGCTGTCGCAGGGACTGGTCACTAGGGTCCCAGGTTTTGTAAGCTAAGGGATGCATGTGTGGTTTTGCAGCCTTGGACTTCTGCCCGTTTTGTTTCATTGTGCCACCTTCAAGAATGTAACCTCGATCTTCCTCGACGCGCAACGGGTGTAGCGGTAGATTCCCTTTTGCAGCCAGCTCGGCGAGATGGCGCCGCTTTGAGTAGAAGTCATCACTGCCCTTGTCGGCTGTTTAAAAAAGGGAGGAGAGTAGTTAGAGGAAACGAGTGTCACTGAAGAATGAAATATGTTTTAAAATAAACCATACAATTGGAAGAGGACAGTATATAAACAGAGATGCTAGCTAAAAAATAAGATGGCCTTCCACATGGGAAACAAAATCTTTACAGTGTTTGTAAGTAGACTTCAAGTAGTGTGCTGTTTTTAATTCATGTTTTAATATTAGTAATATTTCATTATTTTATAACGTTTGCCAAACAAATGGGTCCTAGAACAGATCAAACCAGAAACCTCTAAGGCTGTCGTACTTTGGCCACAGCATGAGAAGGCACGACTTGAAGAAAACAATAATGCTAGGAAAGATGAAGGGAAGCAGAAAGAGAGGAAGGCCTCATGCCAGATGGATGGACTCTATAAGAGAGGTCATGCGTATGAATTTGCAGGATCTGAGCAAAGCAGTGGAGGACAGGGAATCTTGGAGATGTCTCATTTACAGGTTCACCATGAGTTGAGTTTGACTCGAGGGTGGATAACTTCAATAACAACAAGAACAGTGTTTTAGTTCTATCTTTTTAAATTATTGCAGGCCACCTTGAATCCCATTTTGGGAGAAAGGCGGGATATAAATCCCCTAAATAAATGAATAAAAGAAAATAGTGTATGTAAGAAATTAAAACAATGATTCCACTAAACAGATCTGTGAGCAATGTAGGATCCAGTTTGCTGCTGACTGCAACCTCATGAGCCCCCAAGTTTGAGCTCAGAAGGTGTTCTTTGACCTGCTATTACACCTTATGGTGACCACAGATGTCCCTTTCTGGTAATGGCCCCACTCCTTTGCAACTCTCTTTAGAAATCCTTTTGCCCTTCCCTCCATGCAGTAGTCCTGTCGTACTTTTCTGGGTAATTTTGTACCTGGCTTTTTAATGTATAAATTTTGTGTGTATTTTTAAATACATTTAAATTTTTAAAAAAACATTTAAAGTTTAAAAAACTTTACCTTACCATGATAATTTTTCAGTTAAATTAAGTATTTCCAACCCGAAATGAGTATGAGTGTATGGACATGTATGAGTGTATGGAAGCAGACCTAAAAAAAAATCCTGTCCATCTGCGTTTATTCAGCAAATACAGAAATATTTGCTATTTGCATGGCAAAGTTCTTGCATTGGTTCTTTATTTGTGTCATACTTCAGGAAACTTTCTAGAGGTATAATGCGTTCTTTCCTAAAATAGATGTTTTCCCTCCTCCAGGTGAAATCGAGCTAATTTTGAAAGACCCCATATTGTAAAATTACATTCTTCATGGTTTACCTTCCGCCATCTGCCTCCTTCTTAATTGGCGCTTGAATATTTTATACAACATAGAGTTGCAGTTAAAAGGAAGTCATCCCTTTTAATTAAATCAGGATATGGCCTGATCCATTATCAAAACAGATGCAAAACGTTTTCTTTTAGGACTTTTAATAGTAATAAAAAAGCACCACTTCTTTTGCAAACCTGTAACCTATTGATCGGACATATTTTATCTAATCAGTGTTATAATGACATGGTTATCTATGGAAGTGCATTCTCTGTTTCTCACTTCCATATCTGGTCCATCTCCAATTACCCCACTGATCATAATGTGTTTGGCCAGTGTTTTGAGCCCATTTGATATGCCCATTGTTATACACGGACTTTCCAAATGTCTTGGTATCCACTGAAATTTGGTTCCGGGACATCCCATAGATACCAAAATCCGTGGATGCTCAAGTCCCATTAGATATAATGGCATAATACAGTCTGCCCATATTTTACACGGATTTTGAATACGTTGCTTTGAGCGTACAGGGTCAACAGGGGGCAAGGGGGAAAATGGAGCATTAATGGGACTTAAGCATAAGCGGTTTTCCCCATATGGAGAGGGGGCAGGGGCGGAACGGATCTCCTGCATATGGACTGTAAAATGGTATGCCTTATATAAAATAGCAAAAATCAAGGTTTGTTTGTTTGTTTGTTTTGAAATTTATATATATTTGGATATTCCTCCAAGCCATGAGGATACCTGAATCCATGGATATGGAAGGCTGACTGTACAATCATAGAGGAAGATACCAAAAGGGCCATTCAGTCCAACTCCCTGCTGTGCAGGAAGACACAATCAAATCACTTCTGACAGTTGGCCATCCAGTTTATGTTTAAAGACCTCCAAAGAAGGAAACTCCACTGTACTCCGAGGCTGCATATGTCCTCATAGAATAATAGAACCATAGAGTTGGATGAGGCCCCAAGGGCCATCCAGTCCAAACCTCTGCCATGCAGGAACTCACAATCAAAGCAACCCCGACAGATGACCATCCAGCCTCTGCTTAAAGACCTCCAAAGAAGGAGACTCCACCACTCTCCAAGGGAGGTGTGTTCCATTGTAGAATAGCTCTTACTGTTGAGAAGTTCCTCCTAATGTTGAGGTGGAATCTCTTTTCCTCTAGATGGAATCTCTTGCTCTGTGTTCTGTTCTCTGGAGCAGCAGAAAACAAGCTTGCTCCTTCTTCAATATGACATTCTTTCAGTTATTTAAACAGGGCTATCATATCACGTCTTAACTGTCTCTTCTCCAGGATGAACACACCCAGCTCCCTAAGTCTCTTCTCCTAGGGTTTCATGGTTTCCAGACCCTTCACCATTTTAGCCGCCTTCCTCTGGACACACTCCAGCTTCTCAACATCCTTTTTTTGAATTGTGGTGCCCAGAAATGGACACAGTATTCCAGGTGAGGCCTGGCCAAAGCAGAATAGAATGGCACTATTACTTCCCTCAGTTGAGATACTATACTCTTATTGATGCAGGCTAGAATTGCCTTAGCTTTTTAAGCTGCCGCATCAAAGTTGACTAATGTTTAGATGCTTTTGCAGCTAGCTGCCAACACTCGGCATCACTGGTGAGGTAAGCCTCAAGACAGACCTGGAATTGAGCAGAAAAATCGATTCATTCCGTTTACCACCCCTGAACAAATTGAGGAAATATTTCATGATTTTGAATCCATCCAAGTGTTGCATTCAGTCCTGTAGAACCCCCTGCCCCAGTGTGTCTTCAAATGTCAATACATCTAGCAACATTATATTTCACAGTGCTTTGTGTGTCTCCTATGGCACCCAGAGAAGCTTCATGGGAATCAGAGACAAGGAGGAGAGAGTAAGAGAGCTTTGAACAAATGGCCTTCTAAAATAAGCTCCGCTGGATCAGATCAAATGCTTGTCCAATCCAGTGTTCTGCTGCAACCGTATGTCTTCGCAACAGATTTCCTGGCTAAACATTGACTGGGGAAATCTAGCTGTGGTAATCAAAGGATAAAATTTTGTAAGGCATAAAAATAATTAAGTAAGCAAGACATTAGTCATCATTCTGTTAGTGACATATAAAAGTAAAAATGTGTGTCTTCGAGTTGCCTGTCAATTTGTCATGGATTTATTTTAATGAGCGTAAAGCTTCATTCACGCTGCAGAAATAATCCAGTGTGACACCGCCTTAACTGCCGTTGCTCAATGCTGTGGAATCCTGGGAATTGTGGTTTGTTGTGGCTCTCTAACAGAGGAGTTTATCATAACGATGGAATTTGGGGGTATAATGCAAAGGCAATCCGAATGCAATCATGGGGTTTCACGTTATTGCGAATGAGTATATCTCACGCAATTTCGGGCAATGGGAAGTCATTCCAAACGCAATCATGGGATTTCATGTAATTGCGTATTAAAGTATCTCACGCAATTTCGGGCAATGGGGGGTCATTTTCGGGAAATGGGAAGTCATTCTGAATGCATTCCGAATGCAATCAGATTTCACGTAAATTTGCTAAACTAGCAAATTCACATAATTGCAAATGGGCTCCATTCGCAATTGAGAAAAATTCTTCCCATGTGATAAACTCCAGAGAAGGCTAGCTGTCTCACAAAATTACAGATCCCAAGATTCCACAGCACTGAGCTATGGCAGTTAAAGCAGTGTCAAAGTTGGGTTATTTCTAGTGTGGATGCAGCCATAGTCAGTCAATGCTGACTAGCAGGAATTGGTCTCGAGTTTCAGCAAGATTCTTTCTGAGTCTTTTACAGTGTGTGTGTGTGTGTACTTTCAATTGCTTGTCAACCTAGAACAACTCAATGGGTTTCGTGAGGTTTTCTTAGGCAAGGAATACTGAGGGGTGATTTTACCAGTTTTATCCTCTGAAATATAGCCTATGCTACCTGATGTTTGTTGGCAGTCTCCCATCCAAGTACTAACTATGGGTTGACCCTGCTTAGCTTTAAAGATCAGGTAGGATCTGGTACTTTTAGGGCATTTAGGCCCTGTTGTCCTTTACGGTACACCCTGGTATTATTTCCTTGCAGTTTTCCATCAAACTACTGACCAGGGCTGGCCCTGGAAATCTTCTGAAATGAAACAAGAATAGTGTGTTCATGGTTATCTGGTGGTAATCATATTCTTTTGGTTTACAAGAAGAATAGTTTACAAGAAGAATATTACAAATGTTGGCGTTTTCAGCAACTTTTTGATTTGCTTTTAGTAATTTGGCCACACTTTTAAAGGGTATTTTTAGAGATTTTAAAAGCATTCTGAGCAAAAATTTCCTGATTTCACGCTACATTGGAGAATGGCCAGTGGCTTCACTGGAAGTCCAGAAAGAAAGAAAGAAAGAAAGAAAGAAGTGAGGGCTGGAGGTGTGATGGAGAGGAATGGAAGGAGAGCTAAGAAAGGGAGAAGTCAGGTGAGAGTGTGCCTGGCGAGAGGGCTATGAAGAGACCAGTAGGCGGTGGGAGGAGATGAGAAGAACATGAAGGTTGTCAAGGCTCATCTGGACATAAATGGGAGGAAATAGATGAAGGAGGGAGATAGGATCCTAGGAGAAGACTGAAGAAGGGACAGTTAGGTGAGAGGGCTTGGGGGAGGAAGAGGAATGAACGTTAGGTGCAACCCTGGCTCCAGAAGTGAGAAGGCAGCTCTGTTATGGGATCAAGATTTACCCTCTGGTAAGGGGAGATTCTCAGTTTTTTGTCAGTTGTGGGGGTTGTGATCTCATTTTTGTCCTCCTCTTTTGTTTGTGGAGCCTTTCTGCTGACAACCTTGTCTACAGACTGTGACCAGCCTAATAAACCTGGCATACTTTGAACTTCTGTGATGGTGAATAACTGGATGTGATGGATCCCTAGGCAGGTGCTGGACCCTCCCTAGTAGCACGGCTGTGTGAAGCCACTGAGTAGGATTTCGTGGGTACCTATGGACATCTGGAACTACTAGGAGATAGAGAGAACAATTCTAAGTGAAGCGGAGGAAACACTATCACCTCTAGTATACATTTTCCAAGTCCCTGCTAGATTATTCCAGCCACGTCAGGAGATAGGATGGAGACTATTTCTATTTATCCTTCCACCACTGCTGGATTTCTGATATTTCAAGAAGCATTCTGTTCATTGGCAGTTCATCATGGGGAGATTTGGAAAAATGAATAGTCAAATATGATTAATAATATCCGGGACAATATAGAATTTTCCTTTTTCATGGTTTCCTTCTCAGGTTGGCCACACTGGTGCTTTCAATCTGCTATTCTGGCAAAGAAGTAAAGCTTTCTGCAAGGAGATATAGGGTGCCTTCTTCCCACACAACATGAACAACATTCAGTTGTGTAACCTCCATTGCACTGGATTAAAATGCTCATTAAAATTATTCTTAAAATTATTAAGATTATGATTTTTATAACAATGAAGACTGGAAGTATCTAGGTAGGTAGTTTAAGGGATTAACAAATGATAATGAATCAAGGGAAATCCTCGATTCTTTCAAATGCATTATGCTTCCAGGAATTACTAACATTCATTGGTGCACACTGGTGATTATCTCTTGGCTTCATTCATCTGAATAATTTGAGAGGCATCGCATCAAAAGTTCTTTGATAGGCCAACATTTTCTCGGCCTTATGATTGTACATGTGTGTATGTATCACAGGATGACATAGGTCCAGCATGTGGGGGGACCAAAGGAGTCAACTGGAGAATAAAATTGTCAAGACAGATGAGATGATGGATAAGGATCACTGTTAAATTAAAATGGTTTTGGAATAGTTTACAGCCCCCAACTCTGTGCTACTCAAAGATTTTCAGCTCTTGGATTCAGTGACATGAAATCACGTGTAGCAATTAGCTGAAAGAAAGAGACTCCAAGAACTTCTTCTTACACAGTCCTATGGAAAAATCTCACCCCCCCCCCCTTTGGACACGATTTCCTATCATACAAGAAGGTTTACAAACCTTTTGGGACAGGATGTTTGAAATTACAAAATGTGCTTTCAATTTGATTTTTAATTCTGTTAGAGAATTTTATTAAGCCACTAGCATAAAGCTGTAAGATTGTACCTTTCACTTCCCATTACTTCTTTTTTGCTGTCTCGTTTTCTGTTGTTTTTTTCCTCCCCTTGAAATTCAAATTCTTTGGGTCCTGTCATATTTGGTTCCTTTTACTTTTAAGAAGCATGACTCATCATGCTTATGCAATAAAGAAGTACAGGTATGCGCAACTGCAATTTGGAAAAGTTACAGTTAATTTATAAACCCCAACTGCTCTTAGTCTTTTTCCAAATCCTGAAATTACCTGAAGGTACTGTACATGGCTTTCCTTTTCCCCACTTTATCCCCACAGCAAACCTGTGAGGCAAGGAGAGAGCCATTCTCCCAACGTTACCTAGTGAGTTTGGCTCACTGGGGACTTGAACTTGGATCGCCAGAGTTCAACACTTTTCCCATTACAACGGTTCCCTTCCTATGGCTCTGGAAAATTAATTCCTCACTCCCTAGCCTTAGTATAAATTGAGCAGTGATTCTTTAGGATTTTGCCCAAGCATTTGTCCTTTTTAGTCATCAACGCGCTTGTAGAAAGCGTGGGATGAGTCTTTTCCGAATCTTCATTGGCAAAGAAAAGCCAGAGAGAGAATGCTAAGGATACGGTGGACAGCCAAAAAGACAAACAAATGGGTCCTTGAACAGATCAAGCCTCAAATCTCCCTGGAAGCCGAGATGATTGAACTGAGACTATCGTACTTTGGCCACATCATGAGAAGGCACAACTTATTAGAAAAGATAATAATGCTAGGAAAGGTGGAGGGAAGCACAAAGAGAGGAAGACTACAAGCTAGATGGAGAGACTCAATTAAGGAGGTCACTAATATGAATTTACAGGGCATAAGCAGAGCAGTGGAGGACGAGGGGTCTTAGAGGTGTCTCATCGACAAGGCTGCCATGAGTCGGGGTCGACTTGAAGGTAGTTAAGAACAACAGCAAACCATGATAAATACCACTTCAGAACTTCCTGAAAGTAAGAGTTGTTTGACAGTGAAACACACTCCCTTGGAGAGTGATGGAGTCTTCTTCTTTGCAGGTCTTTAAACAGAAGCTGGATGGCCGTCTGTCAGGGGTGCTTTGATACTGTGTTCCTGCATGGCAGGGGGTTGGACTGGATGGCCCTTGAGGTCTCTTCCAATTCTGTGATTCTATGAAATCAGGGTTGGGCAACTTTGTGGGTGGGGAAAGGCACTGTACTGTGACCCCTGCTCCTATATACCAGAACCAGCACCATTCCAATACAAGGTGTTGGTTACTACCTTTAAAACCCTATATGGCTCAGGCCCTACACAATCCGCCCCACACCCTCAGAATATCTGGGAAGAACTTATTAGAATATCATAAAACCAGGTTAACAACAACTTCCCATACAGCATTCACTGCTACGGCACCTACACTGTGGAATAGCCTACCAGAAGAGATCTGTCTTGTTACCACTTTAGATCTCTTCCGGCAGGCTTACCCACCCGACCTGTGCATAGGAAATTATTAAAGATGAAAACAAGCTTGCTCCATCCTCAGTGTGTCACTCCTTCAAATACTTACATTAAAGCCATCAGTAAACTTTTGTTTGAACTTTAAGCTACTTGTGTTGTTTTTGAGTCAGTCTCAGTTCTTATGGAAGTATAGTTAGACAAGGACATGTTTTCTGCTACTCTGCTGATTTAAAGCTAGAGCCTAATAGGCTTGGCTTTGATATTTTTGATATTTAAATATTTTGTTTCCAAGCCTTAGGAAACTCAAATTGCCTTACATGTTTGTATAGCTCTGAAGATCTGGACCTATTTAGGTTAGCTGGGTCATTCCTGACTAACTCCTTCTCCGTATTGATTTGCAATCTAGATCCCATGCCAAGGTCTCTCCTGAAGCATTGAAATACACAGTTCTCTTGAAGGGAAAATTGAAGCAAAATAGATAGCTGAGTAGTTCTTCCTTTTCATTAGGATCTGTTAGCATTTCACCATTCTTACTGAATAATGGCCCCGCTGACTTTTTGGTCATTCTCTTGCCTCGCATGTTATCAGAAAATCACATTTTTATTGCTCTTTGGTGGCCTAAATCTCAGCTCATTGATTTTCAGCTTTCTTTATACTGTTCCTGAAAGTTTAGGCTACACATTTCCAGTCTTCTTTGGTCATTTGATCTTCCTTCCATTCTTTATACATACTAACGTGATAAAATTAGCTTCCCTGAAATTCAGTGTCCATGTTAGACTATTCTCTTCTTTGCCCTGCTCCACAATTGTGAATTCTAGCATTACATGATCACTTCCCTATTGTGTTGGATGATGTACCAAGTACCAATTGCTTTGATTCCAATGACCAGCTCCTCCCTATTGGTTGAGATCAAGTCCAGGATTGCTGATGCTCTTGTTCCTTCCGTTGGACAGCCTATGCTTAGCAGTCTAACAGCAGATATCAGGGTAATTGAAGTCCCCCATAACTACTAATTCTGGCATCTTGGAGATATTTTTTCACCTGAAAAGTACCATCTACTACTTTTTCTTTGTTTGGTGACCTGTTGTGTTTTTCTTTCTTTCTTCATTTATTTCCCCCAGATGCTCTCAATTGGTGCATTGTGATCATTCTCAAAGATTTCTGTACAAGTGAATTTGTATTTGACATATAATGCTTCTCCCCTTCCTTTCCCCCCATATCTATTATTTTTGAACTCTTTATATCCCTCAATTGTAATTTTCTAACCATGGGAGTCATTCTGACGGATCTCTATAGAGCCATATTTACCTTCCTGCACAAGGATTTCAAACTCAGTTCTGTGGATTGGTGTATAGATATTTGAAGCATTATTTGTTCTCAACTATTAATTTATGGACAGCTTTTCTGTGGATCACATTATCTCCTTCAGATTCTCCTCTAGAATTCACATTGTTGTATTTAGACTTTGGGCTGATGTTCGAACTATCATCTCCACCGGCCACCAAGGATTTAGTTTAAAACCCTCTTGATCAGACATTTCTAAGGAGTTTATCAGATGGGAGGAATTTCTCTCTATTTCGAATGGAGCCAATTTGAATTCATGTAAATTCGCTAGTTTAGCAAATTTAGGTGAATTCTAATTGCATTTGGAATGTGTTCAGAATGACTTCCCATTGCCCGAAAATGACTGCCCATTGCCCGAAATTGTGTGAGATACACTTATACGCAATAACGTGAAACCCCATGCTTGCGTTCAGATTGTCATTGGATTATACTTCCAATTTCTGTCGTATGATAACGTCGTAAGACATTCATTCTAGTCTTCATGAGGTGTAGACGACTGTCTTCTGTCTAAGAAGTGAAGAGCATGATTCCAGATAGCAATTGTGGCAGGAAGGTTTCTTCTCCACCCTAATTTTTTCCTTGTTCTGTTAACATTCTGTGTCCCCTGAAAGCTCACAGGACTTTTTTTTGTATCAGCCAATCTCAGGATGTTTGTGCTATTCCCCCTCCCCTCTATCTATTGTATTTTTCAAAAGCTCTGGGTTTTCCTAAGCCTGGTGATGCCACTTTCTTAGGGGTGAGTGGGGCTGTCTTTACTATATAAGTGATAGGAGTCACAGCATGAAAAAAAAAATGAATGATTTATCACAGAACACAAAAAACAAGATCATTGCCTTTGTCTCAAATATTGATTCTTTCTTAACCCCAGGTGATACAACTCTGCCATCCAAAAGCAGAAACATTTGTACATCCATCACTCTGGATATTTCCACATGAGTAGTGGGTCCGCGAACAAGTAAATGTGTTTAAATCATCTGTCCAGATAAAGCAAAAAGTTTAATGTCAGGTTTAAACCTTTCAGACATTTAAAGATGAAAGATAATTTGCCTTCAGATTAGTGGTTCACAAATCACGGAAACATTTTAGCAGAATAGATGAAACAGTAGAGAGGCATGGCTAACCCCATAATTAAGCTGACCTTGAATTTTAATAAATTTTAAGCCTACAAATATTCTCAGATAGCTCCAGAACTCAATAAAGTTCTTTTTTGAGTAGTAACTCCCTGAATGACCCAGACACCACAACCTTCAAAAACAGGCAAATATTTGCATAAATGTTTTTACACCATTATGAAGCCATAGCAGAATTCTGCCCCATGTTTTTGTGGATTGGTGTTGCTGTTGTTGTTTTTTGACCTATTCTCCAGGTTCCTTTGCAAAAGCCATGAGATTTATTCGTAAAGTGTCACTGACCCTTAGAGGCTTTTGGTCTGTATGCTCAGTTGCTGTACATTTTTTAAAAATCCTTCAGAAATGCTAATTTTACTCAAAACATCTCCCTTTGTTCTCTTTCATTCCAGAGGTAATTTCACATCACATTTTAGTCAACACTGGTCTGAAATTAAAATTTGTGATTCGATTCTCCAGTCCTCTACTGCCCCGATATTAGCTGTGAAATGAAATCAGTCACCAAATAATTTTGCCTTGAAACCAGGCAAGTAGGAGAGAGTCGCAGATAATGGGCACTCTTTATTCTGAACACAGAATATAAATTTCCTTGCTGTCAACTTGAAAGCAATTTATATCCCTCCACTTTTCACAAAAGTATTTTGATGCAGGATCAATTTTTGCCTTTCTCATTTTTAAGATGCAGGAAAAGTCATTTGCTCATGCGTCTTCCGACAAAGCAGCAGTAGAGCAATGTCCGGTTTAAAAAGGCAAAGTGCACTGACGCTTCACAAATCTCATGGCTTTTGCAAAGGAACCTGGAGAATGGGTCAAAAAAGAACAGAAACATCAACCCACAAAAATATGGGGAAGAATCCTTCTATGGCCTCATAATGGTGTAAAAGCCATTATGCAAATATTTGCCTGTTCTTGAAGGTTGTGCTGTCTGGGTCATTTGGAGAATTACTGCTCAAAAAGGAACTTTAGTGAATTCTGGAGCTAGCCCAGTTATGTATCTTAGAATATTTGTAGGCTTAACTATTAAAACCCAAGGTCAGCTTAATTATGGGGTTAGCCATGCCTCTCTACTGTTTCGTCTATTCTGCTAAAATGTTCCCGTGATTTGTGAACCACTAATCTGAAGGCAAATTATCTTTCAATCTTTAAATGTCTGAAAGGTTTAAGCACATTTACTTGTTCATTGGTGCCTTTCCAGAGTTATTCACAGGAATTTTTGTCCGCTGATTAGATTAAACTTTGATAATTTTCCAAATAGATCGCCTTATCTTATTTGTCCTTCCGGTTCATAATGAATTTCATTAGCTTCCAAGTAAACACCATAACATTCTTTCTTAGTTTGAACCAGGGGTGAATGCGGACCCACTACTCATGTGGAAAGATTCACGGTGATTCAGAGGCTTTGGAAAAGTCTGGTCTGCACATTCAGTAATACAAGAGGAATTCTGTCTCCTCCTTTGTCTCTGCCCAAGGCTCAGAAATATCCTTTAAGAAGTTGGTCACAGAAGCAAATTGTTGCCCCAAAAGTACTATTTCAAGCTGAACCACGCTCAGCACACTATTTTTCCATTAGATTGAGAAATTAACAAGCAGATCTTGCCCCTAATTCTCACCAACAGGGAAGAACTAGTCAGTGAAATAGACATTGTTTAAGGTGATACACATCGGAAATATTCAATACAGCTACTGTATTTCAAACTTAGCCTTATAGAGTATTGGTCAACTGTTTGTTATACACATTTGTCCTATTAATTAAAATAACTCATTTTAATGAGCTGATGGTAACACTGAATGAGATTTAATAATCATAAATATTCAGAGAAAGAGTTCATGATATGCAAATATGCAAACATGCGATGTGGGCAAAAGTGTCAAGCTTTTTGAGTAACAGTTAGCCTCTGGAAGTGATATGATATGATAGTCATCTTTAAATATCTAAAGTGCTGGAATGATTCCAGTGGAAGAATACCCTGACGTTAGAGATTCTGGACTGGGCCTATTTAACTTGGATAGATGAGAGACGAAATATGCCATACAATGAGTTGTCACATAGGAGGTGGAATATGAGGACTGAAATAATCTGATAGGAAGAATTGTTTGTCAATAGAATGGGCTTTCTCTAAAGGTGGTGGAGTGGAGTCATCTTCATTCAGTGGTTGGATGGCCATGCTCTAGCTATGAATTCTTCCACTGGAAAGGGATTGGAATATATTCCGAGTGGGAGAATTTTATCTCTTTCAAAAGTAGAATTTCATGATTCTATGGCACTTAAGCAGTCATTCTGCCAAGAATGCCTTTCGTCAGACATCAGCTCACTAGTCTATTCCATCTCTAATTGTCGCTTTAATAAAAACATTCCCACTTTGATAATTTCCCATTTGCTCATAAGAAATAAAATTGGTGTCTTTTTCACAATCATGTGAGATCAGGGATTCCCAAACTTTGTTCCTACAAGTGTTTTGGACTCCATCTCCCCGAAACCCCAGTCAGCTTGGTCAACAGACAGGCATTCTGGGAGCTGAAGTCCAAAACATCTGAAGAACCAAAGTTTGGGAATCACTGATATAGTGGTTCAAATTCCTGATTCATTAAGCCTAGGGACGGAGAATGAGAGTCCCTTGAGAACAACTGTTAACTCTCATCATCCATAACCATTTTGAGGCTGACTAGTACCAATAATAATCAACATATGAAGAGATCATAGAATCATAGAGTTGGAAGAGACCACAAGGGCCATCCACATCAATTGCCTGCCATGCAGGAATACACAGTCAAAGCACTCCCGATAGAGTCATCCAGACTCTATTTGAAAGCCTACAAAGAAAGATATTCCATCATAGTATATTTCACTGTTGAACAGCTCTTCCCATCAGAAAGTTCTTCCTAATGTTTTGGTAGAATCTCTTTTCCTGTAGTTTGCATGCATTGTCCTGTGTCCTTGGAGTTTATCACACGAGGGAATTTGCGGGTATACTCCAAAGGCAATCCGAACGCAATCATGGGTTTCATGTTATTGCGTGATAACTTATCTCACGCAATTTCGGGCAATGGGAAGTCATTCCGAACGCAATCATGGGGTTTCACGTAATTGCGTAATAACTTATCTCACGCAATTTTGGGCAATGGGGGGGGTCATTTTCGGGAAATGGGAAGTCATTCTGAACGCATTCCTAACGCAACTAGAACTCATGTAAATTCGCGAAACTAGCGAATTTACATGAATTCGAATTGGCTCCATTCGAAATTGGGAGAAATTCCTCCCCATTGTCTCCCGTGTCTCTGGAGCAGCAGGAAACAAGCTTACTCCATCCTCAATATGATATGCTTTCAAATATTTAAACATGGCTATCTTGTCACCCACCATCTATATTACTCATTAGCACCATTGGATCTTGATCTCTAAAGGCTCAGGTAAGTGGGGAGGAAAAATCATGCCCTTCCTGAAGTCTTCGGGCAGCATTTCTCCATGTGGGGTGTAAAGAAAAGCAATTGTGGAGGTTTGCAGTCCAATAGGAGAGGCGGCACAGTTCCAGTGCCTGGGAGATTCTAGGTCAACCTGGGACTCTATGCATTGAATGATCTTCAAGCATTTAGCTAACTACAAGTATATAATGCAGTGGGTTTGGTTCGAGACCATCACTGGAAAGGAAATGTCACCATAAAGTGAAGACTTAGCACGGGTAACAAAATGATGATGTACTGTTTAATGGAAAATCACTGTATTAGCAAAGTGCTCTAAAGTGAAGGACGTTAAAGTAAGGTATGCTTGTATCTACTTTACTCTGCATGATCGTACCTGTCTTGAGAGGTTGAGTTCCCATCTGGTCTATTCAACGTTAAAATGTAATTTAGCTTTTCCAAAAAGCCCTCTCAGGTTATGTCCATATTCCAATTCAAAATATATCTTTAAATGTAAATTTCCCCACAAAATATATCTTAAAATGTTTGGAAGTTTTGATCATTTGACTTGCTGAAAATGGTATTACAGCATTTGCAAAAGAATACAATCTGAGCGACCATAATACAGGCATACTTCAGTTAACAAAGCCTCTGACATTTCACTTCAATCAAAGCCTCTGATAGTTCATTTTTACAAAGTTTTTTTATACCTGCCTCTAGTAAAACCCAGTGCTGTGTAGTAGTTTGAGCTATGACTATGATTCTAGAGACTAAGGTTCGAATTCCTACTCGGCCACGGAAACCCACTGGGCAAGTCACATGCTCTCAGCCTAAGGATGACAATGGCATCCCCCCCCCCCCCCCCCCGGCAAAGAAGCTTGCCAAGAAAACCCCATGATATGGGGTTAGGGTTGCCATAAGTTGGAAATGACTTGAAGGCATACAACAGCAACAGAACCAAAGCACAAGAGTCCTGTCTGATCTTGGAAGCTAAGCAGGATCAGCACTAGTTAGTACTTGGATGAGAGACTGCTGACTAATACCAGGGTGCTGTAGGTTATATTTCAAAAGAAGGAACTGGCAAAACCACCTTTGAATATTCCTTGCCTAAGAAGGCCCTATTAAATTCATGAGGTCACCATAAGCCAACAGGCAACCTGAAGGCATGTATACACTATACACACCACATACACACACACACAAGAACCTATATCGCTATTCTTTCCATGTTATTTCTGTTTCTGGTACCAGATTTTCTGTAAAAGAAGTAATGCCTCAGAACACATCTGCTTTGTTAATTGAGATATATCTGTAATCAGATGCATGAATGTAGATCAAATCCTTGAAGCATACCCAGTTGGTAGACTTACCTAATTCATACTTCTTGAATCATTTATAAAATAAAATTCAGTTTCCTCAAATTTTTTGTTATTCAGTATATATAACAAAAATACATTCATTAAAGTAAACCATAGGAAATATATACAAAATTGTACTGTCTAAGGGGGCAATTCTTGCAATAATGTGTGCATTAGGAAAAATGTATACATTGACTGATAAATTAGAAAATGTGCACCAAAAAATAGAAATGCAAAAAACTGTTGTTAATAAACATGGGAAGGGGGAGTTTAGTGTAGCTGTAAACATCAGATACTCTTTTTGGCAAGTTCAAGCTACCACATGTTTGTTTGTTTGTTGCCCAGATGATGATGATGATGATGATGATGATTAATATTATTAAGAGTTACGTTATGTCCTGTTCTGTTGGCTTCCACTTATGGTGACCATATGAATGAGAGACCTCCAAGGGATGAATGAACATCTGATTCTGAATGATAGATCTTTAAGAGATCTTGTTAATAGCTCGGTCTTGCAACTCTTGGCTGTGGCTTCCTTTATTAACTACAGTGGGCCCTTGTTATCCGCTGGGGTTTGGTTCCAGGACCCTTCATGGCTAACAACATCCGTGGATGCTCAAGTTCCATTAAATATAATGGCACAACAAAATGGTGTCCCATATAGAAAAAGAAAAATCAAGGTTTGCTATTTGGAATTTATACTTTTGGGGAATATTGTTATGCCGTGTATGCTCAAATCCGTGGATAAAAAATCCGTGGATAAGGGGGGCCAACTGTAAATCTAACTCTAATGAAGTAGACAGTCTTTTCCTGCTGCTTACTGATGGTAGGTATCGTATCTTTTTCCTAGTGTCTTTGTGGCCATCCTGGTAGCTATACAACTTTTCTCTAGAACTACATTTGGTTTGACCCTTATTCACAAAAGTCCATCACATCTTGCTGATGGGTATACCTATATTCACATATCCAGGTCTGTCCCCATAATACTTTCTGTTTTCAGATGCTGACTTTAAAAAACTCTTTTAGATATACAGCTCAAACTTTACAAGTGCAAAAGCACTTTGGGAAGAAGGGAGTCTACTAAAATTTGAATGAGAATGCCAAAAACCAGGAAAAAAAATAGTCCAGCCCTGTGTTGGGAATGTGTTACAAAACCCACCCTTGGTCACACAAACACAAACATAGATATACCACCCACCTATTGTTGGATTCACTGCAACATCCCCTCCACTGGCTGGTCTGTTGGTGGCTCCCAAGTAGAGATGGGACTTTGGAACTGCACAGGAATTTGACAAGTGAAGGGGAAAGTGTGCAGCTTTCCAGAAAAACAACAACACTCAATGCCTTTTTCATTATGTGTACATACTTACAGAAAACTGCACAAGGTAAAAAAAACAAAACAACAAAGCAAACTGCTAGACCAAAAGTTTTCAACATGTTAAATTGCAAAACTGGTGATGTGGACCAGTGTGGCTGAGGAGGAGAAATCGAGAAGAAAATGGGGAAGGATTATAGCCTAAAGATATTAGGATTCATGCATATTGGGGTAAACATTCAGATATTAGGTTTTTCAGTACACTGATTTGGGACACTTTTGCAAACCCCGTGAAGTTTAATCTCAACAAACCAGGTCTCTGTGCCACTCCTGTCCTCTCTGCCAGTATACATATGTTTTCTCCAAAACAAGCAAAAGAAGTAGAATTGGGGAGGAGGAGAAAGAGAATAGGAGCGATGCAGAGATCTTGGGGATGTATTGCTGTCAATGGCATTTGCAAAGTTAGAATGCTGAGAATCAAGCCAATATTATTCCTCCTCCTTCTCCACACAAGTGCAGAAAGAGCACTGAAAACGTTAGTACTCATCTGGATGCTAAACCCAATCCACATTAACTCCAAAATCCCCTCAATCTGTATTAACTCCTGTTCTCCTCCTCACCAGTTCACACCGTACAGAGGCCTCCAAGATCAGTGCAATGAGAATCCTAACACTGTCTGTTACTAGAATTCAAAGATATAACTGTGTTAGACTGTAGAATCAGTATGTAGAGAGATCTTTTAGCACTTTTGAGACTAACTGAAATAAAGATTACATAAATGGGCATAAATCAGATTTTAGGAATGGGAATACCCAAAAACAGGTGGCAGAACATTTCAGTCTCTCTGGGTATTCCATCTCAGACCTCAGAACAGCGGTCCTGAAGAAAAGGACTACAAAGGTAGATTGGAAAGAGAAACAGCAGAATTGGAATTCATCCATAAACTACAGTCCCTCGGCAATGGATTGAACAGGGACAATGGCTTCCTGACTCACTACACAAATTTCAACACTATTTGACCCCATCCTCATTGGGGTGTCTTACACTTATCTGTTCTCTTTGCAAACCATGGATGCTTGAATTGTGTGTGTGTGTGTATACATGCATGCACACGCACATATATATATAAAGAATTTCTGGAGTTTTAACTTTCAGCATGCCAGGCCAATATGCCCAGCCCTCCATTTTTCTTCAGCCCATGTTCCATCTCATAGCGAGAGAGAAACAATGGCAAATTTTTTGGACTTTTCGCCCCTTCTCCTTTCTTAATTTTTATATGAATGAAGACTTTTAGGAAACTCAACGATCCACATCACTTTTAAGTTGTTCAGCCTTACTCTCTTTGATCTGTTTACAACATGCCATCAAAAAGGCAAAGGGGACATGTTACAGCTCCTCAAATTAAGAAACATGGGGGTTTTTTTTTCTGGGGGGGGGTGAATATTTTTTGTGAAAGCAAACACCTGGCCCTGCATTTTGAGGCAGCATTAACTCTAATGGCCAAGAATAAATCAGAGTTAACATGCTTATGCAATCAAAATGTCAAAATAATGTGCAGAGTCCCTCGGATAGTCTGCTCTCTAGCCAGCAGTGATGAACATGTCCCAGGTACAGAGCCTCTCTGTGCATGCAACCAGCGCATGACTGAGCAGTGACCATTTAAGCATGGTAGTGAAAAACAAGCTTGATGAATCGGAAAAAAAGAGAATAATTTATGCAGAAAAACCACTTTCAGCACTTTTCTGCGTGAACTGCAAAGTTTAAATCCTCACAGCCCTCTCCGTAATAAGGAAAGAAAGCAGTCTTGAATCATGTGCATTTGGGATTTCCCTTAACAGCACTGGTTGAAATGCCCTGCTAGGAATAATATAAATGGAATTGGATGTTTATCTTACACACATGCCATTCCTATGGCCCATGTTGATTTCTTATGCCATGAAGTATCCTTTCTCCGGTCATAGTGTCCCTAGTAACTACAAGTTATCTCGGTGATGGTGGTGGAAATCTTAGTATGCCCTCTTCATAGCAAAACAAATACATTCATAATAAATCCAGTAATGAAAAAGTTGCTATTGTTTCATTATACTGTATCTGAAATAGGTTTCACTTTTGGCCAGTTGATGGTGGAAAGATGCTTCCTTCAGAGTTTTAGCTTTTTTTTAAACATCATAAATGGATGAAAAGCATATAGATTTTAAACAATTCAAAGAAACTGACAGATTCAATCGTTCCCTTTGAATTTTGCCATGGTTCCTGGTCCACCTCTTGTTAGTGCTAGTCCTTTTAAGACAAAGAGGTATCCTAGGAAAAAGAGTCCTTGCAAGTGGACTTCAAATAGTCTAACAGATGCAGTCTGAGACATCTTGCAGTTTTAAGCCATGCAAAACGCAAGACACAACATTAGGAAAAGTGACTTACGCTCAAAGTTATTTGAAGGCCTCAGGATAGTGATAAAGCATAGTGTTGTGACTGCATGTGTAACTATAGATTTTATGCTACCTAAGTGCATTTTATATCTCAATTTAAAAAAGCATTAATTATTATCTTGCTGTTTCTCTTCAAGTGTGCCATAATTAACGTTGCAACGTTGTGAGTATATACATTGAATTTGCCACTGAATAGTACTTTCACATTAAACACACATACTATTTTTGAGACCAGAGAGAAAATTAAACCTGTAAAGGTTCATTCAAAGCATTAAGGAATTTTCCTTTCACAAGCCAAACTTTAGCGCACACTGAAATTCATCTCCAAAGTAAAGACTCATTGGAGCTAAAGTGTACTCTCAAGTACACAGATGAATAACTGTGCATCAGTACTCCTCGTATGCACTGGGGATCGAGAAGAGTGGCATTCTCAAAAGAATATCCTAACTTCTTCAACTTTGTTTTTTCCCCATATGGCCAACAGTTTGTTCCCAATTTTGGCTCAGAAAAGAAAAAAAGTGAAAAGCATGTCCTTAAGACCCAAGGTTACCGCTCCATTTCCAAGTAGAGCTAGGAGAGACCTCTATCTGAAAATTTAGAGAGAGGTGCTGCCAGTTTTATCTGTATTGAGCGGGACTGATCAATATTATAAATGGTATAATGATCATAAGGCAGTCTCTAATAGCTTCTAAGGCACATGCTTCTTAGTATAGTCCAACCCCCTTATCCATGGGATCAGTAACCATGGGTTCACTTACTTGTGTTTGGAAAAAAGGTCTTTCTAGACATCTGGAGGTACTCCAGTGTCACTCCATGGGCAACTTCCAGTAGAAATATAGTGATCGCCATTATTTGCAGTTGTCATTATTCGTAGTAAATCTGGGAACCTATCTCCATTGATACAGAGGTTGGACTGTATTCCCTACTGTCATGGTAGACATATCCTATTGCCCTTTTATCCCCAGTATGTGACAGAAATTATTTAGCGGCCTGGGACAGTAGAATCTGGAAACTTTGCTTTCTTTCACATCCAGCTTTTTAAAGACTCTTATATTCTTTTTTCACTTGAATATATTTTCCAGGTTGCTTCTTACTGAAACTGAACTCGCCAACCGTCACCGGCCAAATTGAATAGACACATCTATTATTAGGATAGATCATATTTGCAGTCCATTTAACTATTAAACATGGGGAGCCAATCTGGAAAACAGATGTGTCAACCGTGCCACGAGCGTGGTTGAATGCATAGGAATACAAATGGAAGCTATTGAAAAACGAAGAACTCTGAGCTTGGTAGGTGAAATGGGTTCTCCCACATATTTCCAATTCTTTCTTTCCTGAATATGATGCGGGTTTTGTTTTTTTAGTAAACTGATAAAAAATAAGTCAAAAAGGCCATCATTATATATTTGACAACGAGCCTCCCCCTGTGAGTTGAATGAAGCCCTTTTAGCATTGCAATGAATTAACTGATTAATTAACTGATATCCTGGAAATCCCTTGGATTCTGAATGTCTTTCTAGCACAGTACCCTGCACACGAGCCCACGATTAATATACAGAATATGAAACAAGCACCGTCCTATTAAGTTCACGGATGAGCATGAACTTTGCTTACCTACTGCTTTCAGGGATGCATACTTGTTAAGTTCCTTTCCTGGTGGCTGCTGTTCATATGGATTTGTAATCTGTCCCATGCTTGGATATGAGTGCGGATGTGTCAATTGAGGGAGAAGGGGTGATATTGGCATCACATTATTCATCTGTGTTGCATCTGTGGGAAAGAAATAGGAGAGAAAAATCATCTCATTGAAAACAAAGTCTGCCTTCAAAATTGGAATCATCATCATCATCATCATCATCATCATCATCATTATTAGCTTTATTTATAAAGCGCCATAAATGTACATGGCGCTGTACAAATTAGGTCATTTCAGGATGTGGGTAGATTTCTATGTGTGCTCCTCCTTTCTTCAGACGCTTGTGGACAGTGGATACAAGTCTGGAGAGAGCAAGTGCCTCTTTCTACCTCCTTGATCTTGTACAAATCTTCTTGGAAAAAAAATATAATGTCATAGCTTAAAAATAATAAATACCTAGCACATTAAGAGAAGCAAAACAGACCCAATTCCCCTTTTCTGGCCTCTGTTGATTATAAGGATAAAGAACTGACGGAGGAAGATAGGATTAAATACTGATGGAATACCCATAGCCTTTAAAATTGATTCAAGCGCTGCAGTAACAATAAGAACAGACAATATGCATCTTTTGCCTAAACTCACTCCTTTGGTAGCCTGACATCAGTAAAAATATACCGTATATACTCAACTATAAGTTGACCTCATGTTGAGGGCAGGTTTTGGGGGCAACATTATGGATTTTGCCATGGATACGTAGAGGGTAAAACTTGGAGGCTCCTTCAGTGTGTATATGTGTGCACATGGCAAGAGAGACTCTAACTGAGGCTTTTTGCTTCAGCATTTCAACTTTGCTTTCACCCTTCATTCCCAGACAGTGGCAGCCAGTGCAGCCAGGAGAGGGATTCGGTTCCTTTGTTTAACAGCAATTAATAATAACAACAATAAGAAGATTTAATTCTAGCCCGCCCAATCACGAAGAATCCGGGCGGGTTACAACAATAAAATACACTGAAGTTACAATAAAATCAAACCCTAAACCTCCCTCGCCCCCCTATTCCCAGTACTAAAATAGAATTAAATGGTAATAGTATAAAAACATTACAAGCATTAAAAACATTAAAGACATTACACAAACACAAAGAAACAAGCGAGGAAGGATAGGCGGATACGGAGGGCAGATATCTCTATATCTGGGGAGGGTAGATAAGTTGGAAAGGCCGAGGACTCTTTCTTCTTGGCTCAAGAGAAAAAGAAACTCTCCCCCATCCACATGGGGAACTCTGAAAAGAGCTGCTATCACATTACCATATTGACTGGGATTTATTTGTGGGCATAAATTTTTAGACTTATAGATGAGCATATACAGTAAATCACAAAGTGCCAGTTGTAAATTTTGCAGAGCAAACTGACCTACACAATGTGAAGAGCCACTACTCAGATCTTTGCCTTACAGATCCTGGAAGATATATGCCTACTCAGAGGACAATATCATTTGGTAGTATCTGACCATCCAGATACTTTTCTGCATCAGAGAAGTACATCTCAAAGTGCACTAGTAAACTTAATGAGTACTTTTCTATATTTAGGAATTGTTGAAGTTATGACAAATAATGTTTCTCAGTGCATAGGCACAAACTTCAAAGAATCCCAGAGGAAGTATGATTCTGAACATACATCCAGCGCGCATGATCCTCAAGGAAATCATGATGTAAAAATGGCCAATAAAATATAAAAGCAGAGCAAACTTGCCTTTCACTTATGCACTACATCACTACATCGGAGATGATCACACTGGCAAAAAGGACAGCAAAAAAGATAGCGGTGTGCTCCTGTCAATATTGCATGATAACATGAAGATTATCACATGAAAATCCCCATAAATAAAAAGTGGCACTAGAATTCCTCTTTATTCACGAGATAATCATGGGATAATCGTGATGTCGCATGATGTCATGTGATAATTTTCACGTTATCACGCAACATTGACAGGAGCATATCACTATGTGCCCATCTTTTTTGCCGGTGTGATGATCTCCACCAATAGACTACAGCCAACTCTGCCTGTTTTGGGAGAAACTATTGATCCAAAATAGCCGGATCTGAGAAAAATTACAGAATTACAGAAGGCCATAGACTCAAATCCTGTTTAAATGTTGCTATTGTTCCAAAGTACTGCCACGCTTACTATAAGATGAATTTGGTTAAGAAGATCTGGAAGACTCCAGCTACTGTAAATTAGAAACTGTCACCTAGAGACTAAACAAGGGCAAATCTCGTGAAGTTGCAGATATCTAAAATTAACTCCAAAGACGTTATAACCTCTAGAAGGAAATCTGACCATCCAGATTCATTCGCCGATCTATCCAATGTAACCCAGCCAAAGAGAAGAATCAAAGACAGCCTAACATCGGCATTTTCACTTGGATATCTGGATGTTTAAAAAAAATAAACCAGTTCATTTTAAAGGCTGCTCATTTTGAAGAACTCTTCACATCTATTGTGAAAGGTTTAAAAGTGGCGAGGAGGAGGAGATGTGATGTTAATTGCAACATTACTAGTAAGTTTTAATTGGTTTTATGTCTAGCTTGGAGCAGTTGTCCAGCCTGAAGCAGTATTCTTCTATATTGTTCCTTAGATAAATAAATCTGTTCTCCGGCAGAGGCACAATGGTCTGGCTTCTCTGAAACAACCTGACACAATGCCAAGTTTTATGGAAAAACTCTATTTCTCTTTCACGCATACGTTTTCTTATAGTACAAGATGGGGATTTTACTTTCCCCACAACCACTATTCATTTTTCAAATAGATCCATTGTGGTTTTCCATGAAAACTGTCCATTGGCGGTTTGCAGTTCCTTTTAAAAAGTGAAATAAAATTGAAATATAAAATCACTTATAAAAAAAAATATCAAAGTAAAGGTTAAAATAATACAGTCTAAGACCAGCCCACACACAGCACCAGTAAAAGGAAAGAGTTAAATAAAGTCACCATTCTTTAATGTGAAAGTCCTCAGAGACTAAGGCTGCATCCGCACTGCAGAAATACTCCAGTTTGACACCATCTTAATTGCCATGGCTCAATACATTGTAGTTTGTTGTGGCACTAGAGCTCTCTGACAGAGAAGGCTAAATGTCTCACAAAACTACAGTTCCCAGAATTCCATAGCACTGAGCCAGTGGTGTCAAACTGGATTATTTTTGCAGTGCGGATGCAGTCTAAGAAGTGTTCTGGAGGGATGATACCAGCAGAGCTAGATAGAAAACTTCTGTCTGAAGTTTTATGAACAGTATATATTTAGTGTATCAGGACACAAGCAAGCTGTAACAGATTTTAGGATGTGATAGAGTTGTCCTATTTGGTTCGGATATATTGCTTTGCATTTATTTCCAGGGCATTTCATTTTCAGAAAGATATATACAAGACGGAGAAGGTTCAGAGAAGGGCAATAGAGATGATCAGGGCTATGGAGAACAAAACGTATGAAGAAAGATCGAAGGAGTTGGGCTTGTTCAGCTTGGTGAAGATGGAGAGTTGACATGACTGCACGTTTTAAATACCCAAAGGGCTGAAACAGAGAGGAAGAGGCAAATAAATAAATGTTCTCTGCTGCCCAGAAGGTAGGAACGGCTCTAATGGTTTGAAGTTGCAGAAGAGTAGCTTTCAACGGAATATCAAAAAGAACCTCTTGGCAGTTCAGCAATGGAACCAATGGCCGAGGGAGGTGGTGGGGTCTCCGTCTCTGGACTTGTTCAAAAAGAGGTGGACAGCGACCTGCTGGAGATCTTGGAGAGCAGGGTTTGGACTCAATGTCTGATAGGGCCCCTTCTATCTCTATGGAGTTTATCAGACGACAGAAATTGGAAGCATAATCCAATGGCAGTCCGAACGCAATCATGGGGTTTCACCTCAATGCGTGAGAGACTACCACATGCATTTTCGGGCAATGGGAAGTCCTTCCAAACGCAATCATTGGGTTTCACGTTATTGCGTGAGAAACTATCGCACGCAATTTCGGGCAATGGGAAGTCATTCCGAATGTGATGCAGTTTCAATACGCAATCACGTAAATTCGCTGAACTAGCAAATTCACTCATTTCCGAACTGGCCCCACTTTCATTTCTTTCGAAACTGAGAGAAATTCCTCCCGTGTGATAAACCCCTATGTTTCTATGACTTAACTCCCCAAAGAAACGAGCGAGTCCTTGCTTTTGTATCAGTTTATACCTCAAAGCAGGGCCTTTTAAGAGTCTCCCCAGGAGCTTCCAAAGTTCTCTACCTTGTTTGTATTTCTGAGTGTAATGAAATTTATTGCTCCGTCCAAAGCCCCCAGTGGAAACAAAACATATAATTACAATTATAAAATCGACATTAAAACATCATTATTAGATTTTTTTCTTTAAAAAAGTACATGCCTAGGCATAAAACACGTATTTTAAGAAAAAATATCCATCAATGTTATAACAAAAAGCATTTTGTAATCATATTTACTCAGGATTCTATTTCAATTTAAATGTTCTCCGCATACTTTCCTCTGCACTTGGTGGCCTTTACTGCAATTACTAACATACGGATTTAAAAAGTCTGTTTTCTACCTGCAGTTTATAAGTGCATTGTAAGAACACATTTGGAAAATAAATTTGCTTTTACAATATATGGGGAGGGGGGAAGTAGTTCTAATAATAGCATTACTGTATCATGAAGGTTGAAATGAGGAACTTTATCAAAAACACACTTGAGGACATAAATAAAGCAATCTGTAGTTGAGACAAAATCTTCTTCTTGGTTGTTGTTTGCAGAAGTACATAATTGACATTACAGTCTCTCTAGCAACACAGTATTCCATTTTTGAAAAATAAATTACTTGCCGACTCCTCTTTCCTAGTAACGTCTAAACTTGCAGATGAAACAATCGAGATGCATTGTCTTTACCGGAAAGAATTTCATTGTCTCCTCGATACATTGACAACAGGAAAGAGGCAGCGAAGCCTTTGGCCGTCTGACTCAACATTTTAGATAAAAATTGAATTACTTTCTCCTCAAATTCTCCTACTGGAAGGAAGAGACACATTGAATACCTCTAATTTTCTCTCAATTATTTCCAACTTTAATTGGTACTCTCTTTTTTTTTGCCAGCCATTACATTGATTAGATCTACCAAATGAGTCAACCAATTGATTGAATAAGATGGCAAAATCTGCGTACTTTTTTGGTAAATATTTCACAATTGCTGCATGAGACGACTCATGCAAAATCTTTACTAAATAAGAATCTTTTCCTAACTAAGTACCTACAATGGTGGTGGGTAAAAGTAGGGGTTTAGGGGTTGCCTTGGCCCTGCCCATTGCACCTCCCATAAAAAAATGAATAAGTGTTTGTCTTCAAAGCTCCCCAACATCCTCTATTTCCCCCCAAAAGCTTTTTTTAACAACAAGAAGTGATCTTGAAGTTACTTGAAAAGGTGTTTGGGGACATTTTGTGGCTATATTTGACTCTATGAGGTCCTGGGGCCACAAAAATTTGCCAACGTTTGTCCATACTTTGCTGACACTTGACTTAGGCCATAGGCTGAATGGCAACCTGCCATTCTGGATTTATAAATAAGGAGTTATTGTTGTGTCCCTTCAAGTCATTTCTGGCCGACAACAGCGACCTTAAGGCTTTCTGGGGTTTTCTTGGCAAGATTTGTTCAGATGGGTTTTTTTCCGCCGCATTAAATTGATTTGAACTATCCTTACTTATGAAATCCAGAATGATGTAGTGGTTTGAGCTTTGGACTATGAGTATGGAGATCAAAGTTGAATTCCCCACTCAGACCTTGGATGAGTCAGAAACTTTCAGGCCCAGAAAATTCTGTGAAAGGTTTGCTTTAGGGTCACCATAAGTTGGAAACAACTTGAAAGAACACAGCAACAAGAAGAAAATCAACTCATTTGAAATACGGTGCTGGAGAAGAATTCTATGGATTCCACCGACGGCTAAAAAGACAAATGGATCCTGGAGTAAATCGAGCCTGAATTCTCCTTAGAAACCAAGATGATTAAACTGAAACTGTTGTACTTTAGACGGATCATCAGAAGATATGAGTCACTAGAAAATACAATAATACTTGTCAAGGTAGAAGGCATTTGGAAAAGAGGAATATTGTATTCCAAATGGATAGACTCAATCAAGAAAGCCATTATTATCACACTAGGGTCAATTCCAGAACCATCCCACAATTATCCCATTGCCAATAATGGGATATACATTGCCAATAATGGGATGATTGTGGGATGGTTCTGGAATTGACCCTAGTGTGATAGGGCTATTGAGAATAGGGTGACTTGGAGGTCTCATTTCTAGGACCAGTATAAGTTGAAATCAATTTGGTGGCGGTTAACCACCACCACCACAACAACCCATATATATGCATTTAGTAAAAATTAAGGAGCAAGAAAACAACACTGACATCATTGTGGGAGCTAGGAATGGCTCAGGGTTCATTGTGAGTTTATTATCGACCCACCCAAGCCAGTAAAAGTGAGAATAAGAGATAAAACTATAACCTTATGGTCATATTAGTATTCGAATACAAACCAAGTAAATTTATGGTACAAATGCTTGAAAGATCTAAAAACAATGTGCAGATGATCTATTATAACTGGAGAAGACACACACTGTATTGTGAATACTAAACTACAGTAGATAACTCAGCTGAACAAAAGAGAAAGGATAGTGAGGGACATAAAATACTCTTGCTCCTACAAAACTATGAATTACTGCATATACTCAACTATAAGTCAATCTCATGTATAAATCGAGGGCAGGTTATGTGGGAAAAATTATGGATTTTGATATGACCCATGGATAAGTCGAGGGTAAAACTTAGGGATAAGTAGCAAAGGACGTAAAGGGCGAAGCAAAGGAAAATTATGCCAAAGAACAACATTCTTGAATGTTTAATAAGTCGACCCAGGTTTTTTGGATCAATTATTTTACTAATATTTCTAGACTTATACATGCTTTGGCTTACCTAAAAAGAAATTACAAGTTCAGTAACAAAAACCCAAAATTATTACCTAGTCCTCGTAAAAAGAAATTAAAGGATTTTTCTGTTCTGTAAATAATAAAACATAACAATGAATTAATTAGCAATCCAAATGAAATTAGCAATAACTTTAAAGAGTATGACGTTGAGCTATTCTTTTCAGAAATATATAAAAATACTGATATTGATGGATAGGTTCTTATGGAGACTCCCAATCAAATCAAACAAAAACGCAATGTAAATGCCCTAAAAACACTCGATGAAATTTTAGATGTTATTAAATGTCTGAAACATGAGAATACAATGAAATATTCTTAGTTGGGGAAATACCAGATTTATGGAAAAGAGCCAAGATAACAACCATACCAAAACCCAGGGAGGCCTGGGTTTGTAGCAGCATATAAGCCAATAATATTACTTGATCAGGATCTGAAAATATTCACTCCAATCATCGTGCATAGACTAAATAAATGTATAGCGTCATATATTTAGCCTGATCAGGCTGGCTTTGTGCCAGGTTGAACATTATAAGATGCAATAAGAAGAGTTTTTAAAACATTACTTGTCAGCAAACTGTAGAATAATTCAGCTGCAATAATATCATTAGATATTTTAAAAGCATTTGACCATCTGGAGCACACCTACCTAATTGCTCTTCTCAAAAAACATAAAAATGAAAATGAACACAGGAGACAAATTTGTCTAAACCATAAATAGACTATACGAAAATTCAATTGTCATGGTAAATCTAAAGGGAAGATGCTCCCCAATTTTTTGTTGTTGCTTAGAGGAACATGGCAAAGCTGCCCATTCTCACCCATATTCTTTGTGTTATCAATAGAATAATTAGTTGCACAATGTAATATGGGAGAATTCAACATATGAAAGGTGTACGTGTGTGTGTGTGAGTGTATTTATAGGAACACAAAATAGCAATAGTAAGTACATTTCTATACCACTTATCAGTGCACTTAAGCACTCCCTAAGCAGTTTACAGAGAGAGAATAAAATATGTATTTCTCAGTTGTAATCCTGTACAGTTGTAATTCTGTAGAATGGGCCCCTCCCCATAGCTTTTCCTCTATTTGAGACTAAAGGGTAGTCTGCACGGGCAAAATAAAGTGGCTTCAAACTGGCCTGAAGCCTATGTGTCTAGACGATATATAACATGAAGATGATTGAAACCAACATGAAGCTGCATTCTGGGGTTAAAAACTGGAACAAAAAGAAGCTCTGATGATCTGTCTTAACACTGAAAACGCACATCGCTGCACTGGCATATAAACAGCATGGCGTTAGTGCGGGTATGGCAGCATGGAGAAGTGGTCTGGAACATGTGCCCTGGGAACACAGCCGCTGGCGCCACTGATTGCCATACCTTTTTTAAAAAGCATTTGGGTGCATGATTGGCCAGCTGCACCACTGACCCATCACACCACCAACCTAACACTCTATGATGCAAAAGTACAGCAAACGTGACATGTCGCCAATAACACAATGGATGTCATTAAAGCATACACAAACCACACGGTCCACTGGGGCGCATGGGGTGAAAGGGGGAAAGGGGGCATGACTCTATGATTGCACTTTACCAAGGGAGTTTATCACACGAAGGGAATTGGAAGTATAATCCAATGGCAATCTGAATGCAATCATGGGGTTTCGCGTGATTGCGTGAAAGCTGATCACACACATTTTCGGGCAATGGGAAATCCTTCCAAACGCAATCATGGGGTTTCACGTGATTGCATGAGAAACTATCAAACGCAATTTCGGGCACTGGGAGGCAATTTCGGGCATTTCCGAACACAATGCAGAGTCAATACGCAATAACGTAAATTCGCTGAATTAACGAATTTACTCAATTCCGAACTGGCCTCACTTCCATTTCTTTTGAAATTGAGAGAAATTCTTCCCGTGTGATAAACTCCAATGTGTCACTGGGTGAACTGATGCACTGTACGGGCAGTGTATCGCTAGTGTGACTGTATGGCCAGTCACACAGGGCATCCAATGGGTGGAAATAGGGAGGTAATTCTAGTCTCAGGTGGTTTGTTTGTGCATGGGAGGGGAATGAAAAGGCGCGGCTTGGTGAGTACCGCTTGAATCCCCGCTAGGCTATAGAAATCCACTGTGTAACTTTAGGCAAGTCACACTTTCTCAGCCTCAGAGGAAGGCAAATGCAAAGGCAAACTCCCTCTGAACATATTTTGCCAAGAAAACCCCACGATAAGTTCACTTTAGGATTGCCATAGATTGGAAACAACTTAAAGGCCCACAGCAGCAGCAACAACAACAACAACTCACCATAATTAGTAAAGTTATTTAAAGGCGAGTGCAATACGTTAGCACATAAAAGCGAATAAATAAGCCCCAAAATAAAGACAATAGTGAGCAAAACACCAAAAGAGTTAAAATAGCTCTTTTCAAGGCTGTTTTCATGTTCTTCCTGAATGAGACAGTGGAGTGCACTCTACAATCCAGAAGCAACAACACAAGGGAAATGCTTTCATCACATCCCTGACCCACAGTCCTCTAGAGGCTATAGGCCATTGCAACTGAGTACATAGAAATGTGTAATAATAAAAAAAAAAGGTTCCCAAATCTCATCACAGGCATTTATGCTCTAAAAGGCCTTTCCTGAAGATGCTAATATCTGGACAGATTCATTAAACTACTGCTAAATTAGTTTAACTGTTTCTCGTTGCTGTTTCTTTCAGTCTCATCGGGAGCTTCCAAAGCTCCCAAATGAGGGAAAGAGTTCAGCTTTCCTCGGCAAGAGACATGCTGTATATGAGGCAGAGAAGGAGAAAGGAAAAGTGCCGTGATGGGAGGCGGAGAAATAAGCCGGAAACAGAATTTATTATTAAATGAGCAGTTTAAAAACTCTAAACAAAACTGGACGGCTAGTGACAACATCTGATAAGGTCCTCAGTGAGTTTACATGGCCGAGCTGGGATTCAAATCTTGGTCTCCAGAGCCACAGTCCAATGCTCAAACCACTATACCATGATGGCTTATCCATAAAGGGCATCCATTATTCACATTATTCATATTTCATATTTATTAAGATAGACCATATATCTATGCTAGCCTATTTGAAAGCAAATATTCTCTCTTACTAGTATGCTCTGTCTTTATCAGCATGGTATGGGCAGTTATCAATTCAGTTGTTTACCCAGCAGCTCTCTTTGCATGCTGTCTGTCTCCTCTTGGCCTCTTTTATGTCTTTCCTAGCCTATCACCTGGCATATCCTATCCAACAAGATAAAATGCATTCACTATATTATGTTTATGTAAATAATTAACGCCTTTCCTGAGAGGTCCACAATGCTACGCACATTTAGTTCTTGGCTACTTTTCATCAGATAACATCAGCCACCTGATTGTATCTGTCTTTAGTCTTTAATGCAGCACCCGTCTTGGGTTCATTATACTGTAAGTCAATTCACAATTCTAGTTTTCTCACCATTGTTTATATATTAACACTCCCAGTGTATATATATATTAACGCACTCAGGAAAATGTTAACTGTTTACATAAACATAATATAGAGAATGAATTTTATCTTGTTGGATGAGATATGCCAGCTGATAGGCTAGGAAAGACAAAAGAGGCCGAGAGTTATGCTCAGAATCAGCCAGTGCCTTAGAAACACAAACATATGCCACAATACACAATACACAGAGCTTTTTGCTTTATTAACACACTATTTACATTTTCTGGGTCTTAAAACTTTGCAAGATCTAATCCAAATGATTCAGTGTAGCCTCTATCAATATGCCATTAAAGATTACAAAGGATCTTTTACACACACCACCCCCACATCATTATCTAGATATGCTCCACCAGTTTTCATTTACCAACAACAGTTTTAAATAAAATTCCAATCACAGGTATCCCAGTTTGCTCCGTTAAAATGCTGGAAGTGCTGGCTGCTATTGATATTCAGGAATGACTCTCTCTCTCTCTCAAAAATGAATTTCATTCATGAGTGTATCTTCTCTTTCATGGGGGGCGGATGAGATTTGTTGGCTCCAGGCTCAGGCTCTCCCCTCTTCTTCAACAATATTGCCTTTTTTGCAGAGAGAGATTTCTTCAGGTAGACATTGTAAGGGAAATTCTTAATAAGATCTGCTGGAAGAATGCAAAACTCCATTGCACCGCTGCATTTGAGTGCTAAAAAAATGGGATGGATGTAAGGAACACAGTGGATTGGAGAAATCAGCAATGGAGGTGTGAAGTAGGTATGGAGCAGTGCAAGTGCGAAGGGAAAACCGAGTGACCTGGGACTTCGGTAGCAAAGCACACAGGGTAAAATCTGCCAGGAAGAGTAAACAACGGCAGTGAAATATAGACCATGGTTATGTTGATTCAGATGGTCTAACTCTCCAGCTTGCCCATAGACCAGAGGAATCGATTCTGGACGGGTACTAAAGGTAAAAGGTAAAGGTAGTCCCTTGACATGAATGCCTAGTCATAACTAACTGCAGGGGGTGGTGCACATCTCTGTTACTACGCCAAAGAGCCAGCGTTGTCCAAGGACTGCCCTGGTAGTCATGTGGCCAGCATGACTGCACTGAACACTGTTACCTTCCCACCAAAGTGGTATCTATTTACTTGCATTTGCATGCTTTTGAACTGTTAGGTTGGCAGAAGCTCACTCCATCATGCAGGACTCAGGTTTCAAACTGCCAAACGCAATCCGAACGCAATCATGGGGTTTCACGTAATTGCGTATGAGTGTATCTCATGCAATTTTGGGCAAAAGGGAAGTCATTCCGAACTCAATCATAGGTTTTACGTTAATGCATATAAGAGTATCTCATGCAATTTCGGGTGTTATACCCCCAAATTCCGTCGTATGATAATACACCAGATTACAATTTATTACCACCTTCTGGGTCATCCTGAGACTGGCCTTTTTTGCTTTTTATCTCTGAAAAGACTTGTTCCCCTTTCAGTTTTGTAAAACTTCAGATAACAAATGAATTCAGGTGTGAAGTTTGCTGCTATTTCAATCCCAAACTCTACTTTTATCTTATGGCCTTTGAGCTCAAAGGCAGTATTCAGGTGTCCCAACTCAGTGTTATTTTAAGACTATCTTTTTTTTCTAGAGCTTTTTATGTGATCAATAAGGACCACATCTACACAGAGATGTCTTGCCATGATGACCTACTTCTATTTTGGGATGTTAGAAAGGCATTTTTGGTAAGACTGTTTTTACTAGTAAAACAGGACGCTAATGAACAATGTACATTTCAGTACATAAAAGTAAAAGCAGAAATTTAATGGAGTGTGAATATTTTTTTTATGTTTCCAGTCTCAGTCAAGAAGACTGACAGTACAGATTTTATGTATCTACAGTTACGAACACTATTCCCAAACAGACTAAAGGAGTTGGTGTGCAAGCAAGCAAAAATATGCACCAGAAAAAGTGTATAAACTTGAGCAACTCCGGGGAAATTATTTGCAAACTATGCAAAACAGGGAGTAAACCTCTCTTTCTGCTTCTCCCCCTCCTCCCTTTAAAAATAGATTGATAAGACAGAAATAGAAGATCAGAATCTTTTTATATACTTTTGCGGATGTGAGCTGTCAAAGAAGATAGCCACATAGACTGGTTGCTCTGCCAACTCACTGCCTTTTTTGAACTACAAAACAAAACCCAAATTAGCTAGTTATAGCCCTCCATAAACAGCAACTACATCTAGGATTAGGGAGAAAGACTTTCTGAGGCTATAAGGGAGGAAGACTCAATGCAAGACCTATAGGCTGCATCCACACTGGGGCAATAACCCGGTTTGGCACCGCTTTAAGTGCCCTGGCTGAAGGCTATGGGATTCTGGGAGTTGGAGTTTGTTGTGGGGCCCCGAGTGGAGCTCCGCTCCACTCGTGGCCCACAACAAACTCCAACTCCCAGAATCCCATAGCCTTCAGCCAGGGCACTTAAAGCGGTGCCAAACCGGGTTATTGCCCCAGTGTGGATGCAGCCATAGATGACTAAACTCAATTCCCCCTTGGCAACAACAAAGGCTAAAGCTCTCTAAAGGCAGCGGGCAGGAAAAAGCAACTTTTCTGCTAGGTTTTCTGAAAGTTGGTCAAAACCCCACTGTCTGCACAGCCTGCTCCCAAGGTGGGCTGAACACCCATGGACTGTCTGCATCATGCGCCGTAAAGCCATATTGCACAGTTTTTTGTCACCTCCCCACCATGGATACGTTCCATCACACAAACACACCACCTGTGACCCCCCCAGTTACCCTTCCTCTTCCCGCTCAGATGCTATTCCACACAATTACATGTGTGATGCATCACCTGCATCAGTGTACTGAGTGACACACTGGCAAAGTACAATCATGGAGCCCCCCGCATTCATGCCCCTTTCATCCCTTTCAGCTCATGCTCACCCAATGGACTGTCTGGTTTGTGCATGTTGTAACTGCATCCACTGCGTTCTTGGCGATTGCCTTTTTGCTTTGGCGCAGGGCCATACTTGCACTAGGGTGTTCATATGTTGGTGTGATGATGCATATTTTCCACTTTGAATCAGAGTATCACAGAGGATGGCTATACAGTATTTCATTTCATTTCATTTTCAACCTGCTTTCACGTTGGGCATCATCCAAACACCCTTCCTGCAAAGCTGTTAGCAGCTGTTTTATTTGGACAATGTGGACTACCCCTAAGAAAACCTTTCTACTTTAACAATGCAAATAGGAAATGCTAAGAGTACAGCAAATCAAATTATGGAACTCAAAAAGATACACAATTAAGAAAGGGCCTGGATAGATGAGGAGAAAGGAGCAGCCTTTCTCCCCTGGGTCGTTGCGCCCAGAAAAAGGAGTCATGATACGTGGCTCCTTTCTCTGATGTTGCCAAGGTGCCGTAAGCACCCTGGCGTGGTGCTGTGCCATCCCTCATGCTTGGTGTCGTTTGGATGCAGTGCATGAAGCACATAATCATGGCATGCCGCATGTGAATGGCGGTGCTTCAAAACGGTGCCCGCGGCACGCGGTCGGGCACAGGGCCATGCAGACACTCCGCTCTACCAAGCCCTACTTTTGGCCTGAGGCTGGCGCAAAGCGCCGGTCTGTTCCGAGCCACAGATATCAAAGATTTTAGAAAATATTTAGAAAAGTCAAATGGAAATTATAACCTATTATTTAATGTTCAGCATTAAGCCTACCTTGGCACTTTCCTCCTTAACCTTCCTCAGTAATTGTTCCAGGTCCTTGCTTTTATCTGCTATTAATATTGTTTCATCTACATAATTTAGGTTGTTGATGTCCCTTCCTCGGATCTTCATGCCTCCTGTTTTTCAGTCTAGGTATGCTTTTCATACTCTATTTTCTGCATACAGGTTGAATAGTCTTGTCTGACCCCCCTTGCCAACTGGGAATCACTCTGTTTCTCCATATTCAGTTCTGATGGCAGCCTCTTGTCTTGAGTACAGATTTCTCATCAGGACTATCAAATGTAGTGGGAACTCCCATCTCTTTGAGAGCATTCGATAGCCTTCCATGATTTATGCAGCCATGCTTTCTGCTTACTAGTATAATTGTAACTGCACATAGGTTAATGTATATTTTGACTCTCTTGGAGGATGTGGTTCTGTATAGGCTACTATATTAATTGGCAGTGTTCAAAATCCAAATATAATCACACAGATTTATTATAATTACCTGGTGTGGTGGATAATTTTGGATGGTTTCTTTTAACGTAAGTGGTCTTGAATCTTCTACAGATATAGATTTATCAAAACTATATGAGCTATGTGCCTAAATACCCCAAATCACCAAACCCTGCCTGATCTTGGAAGCTAAGCAGGTTCATCCCTGGGTACTACCTGGATGGGAGTTTACCAATGAATACTAAGGGTTGTAGGCTATATTTCAGAGGAAGGAACTGGCAAAACTACTTTTGAGTATTCCTTGCCCAAGGAAACACTATGAAAATCACAGAGTCGCCATGAGCATAAGTTGACAGACAAGGCTTATAACCCATTCATTGGAGAGCATTACCATGCATTGGACATTTCGAAATAAAAGAGTTGCCACATTACGTTTCTCCAGAAAATGTCAGTTTAAAGTACTGAAGAGTTTTAGAGATGTATAGGGATAGTTTTTAGGAGACACACTGCATGAATCACACTGGGCTCATATGATGAATAACAAGCACAGTTCATGACAACTAATTGCCTTAAGTGATAGAGCATTCCTCTGAACATCGTAGAGCAGGAAAAGGAGAGGAATCAATTAACTGCTTAGTAAATGTAACCTTATTGATGTTTTGAGGGATAAATAAAAAGGAGTAAACTCTGTGTCTTCAAGCTGACGGATGATTTAAGGCAGCCCCATGAATTTCATAGCGTTTTCTTAGGCAAGGAATATTCAGAGGTCGTTTTGCCTTCCTCTGAACAGTTGCATCACAAGGGGATGCATGGGGTGCGGACCGTGCCAGGTGACACCCTAAGATGGGGTGACAGCACTGGTCCCCAAATATTTTGGGCAGAAATGGGCTGTGGCACTCTCCTGTGTCCCTTTAAAACATTGAAGAGATGGCGTGAGTGGGATGAGGCTCAGCGGTAGAAAGATGAGACCCCAGGTTTCTTTTACATTTTATTTTGAAAATATGAAAATTTGAATTTTTAACACTAAACTCATTTTTAAAAAATCATTTAAAAAATCTTTTAATTTTTTTCTTTAAAAAAACATCACATTTTCCCCAATATACACTTCAACCACATGAAACTATGTACATGTAAATACATTTAGGCTGTGTGTATGATACTTTAATTTAGAGGTCTAACTTTAATTTTGCTAATTGTTTATGTCACAACTATTACAATTACATTCAATGATATATTGGAATTACAATTTATGAGTAGCATTAGCACATAAACATTATTAAGGAGTCTGTATAGGAAAAGGTCAATGAGGGGGTTACCGCACCAGGTAATACTTACCCGAGACATGCCACTGCCTCTGAAATATAGCCTACGGCACCTAGAATTCATTGGCAGTCTCCCATCCAAATACTAACCAAGCCTGACCCTGCTTACTTTTCAAAATCAGAGGATCTGGTCCCTTCAGGGTATTTAATAATATCCTGATAAATATCTGATTTCAAAAGATTGCTCCCTGTTTTTAGAAAAGTTTAAATCCTGCTCTCAAGGACTGACCATGCAATGTTCTTTCCCAGTTATAGCTTGTTATCACTCTCCTGTTTTTCAGGCTCTTGGGGCTGGAAAGAAATATAATAAACCCCTTGTGTAGCACTCAACAAAGCACTGCAGACAAAAGATATTAATTGCAGGCGCAAGATACAACATTAAACCCAATATTAAAAAAAAAATGAACTAAACTTTTTTTCTCAAGAAAATATCAGACCAGGCATTTCTTCTGCTCATTTCTGGGACACAGTGAAAGCAGTTCATAAGGGGCTAGTTTATTAGGAAGGGCTCATGGTTTTATAAAGCCAAAGGAAGGAGAATAAAAAAAAGAAGCAAGCTACTTGATGAGATAGCAGATCTCGCTTATCAAATGCCTGTTGAATTAGAAAAATCTTTACTTTTATGCGAAAAGAAAGGAGGAAGGTCGGGAAAGTAGGGAGTGTCAACATAACTTCTTGGGCGTTCCAGAGCCTCGGGGCAGCCACTAAAAATTTCGTCTCCTTCCTTCCCAGAAGATATAACTGGGACACAGAGAAAGGCCTCCACAGCGGATCTCAGAACATAGGCTGGTTCATATGGAAGAATACAGCCGATCCGCTGATTGCCCTCCTTCCTAGAGATGGAGAACCTAAAGATGATAACCCCAAGTTATCATCACCAACCACCAACCATCAACCCGCATGTGCTGGTAACCCCAAGACTAGACTTCTGCAATACATTGTACATTGGGCTAGCTCTATACCAAACTTTGGAAACGTCACTTAGTTCAAAACACAGCAGCCAGAATGTTTACTGGGACATCCAGGAGTGACACCAATCTTGAAATCACTCCAGTAGCTGCCCATTAGTGTCTGCTCATGGTACAAAGTTTTGGTTATTACCTTTAAAGCCCTACATGGTTTGGGTCCAGGTTATCTATAGGATCCCTTCCTCCCATCTAATCCGCCCTTATGTCCAGGTCCTCTGGCGGATTTCACTCCCGTCAGCCAAGACCAGGGACCTTATCAGACGTTGGAAAATGGAAGTATAATCTAATGGCAATCCGAACGCAATCATGGGGTTTCACGTTATTGCGAATTAAAGTATCTCATGCAATTTCGGGCAAAAGGGAAGTCATTCCAAACGCAATCATGGGTTTTACGTTATTGTGAATTAATGCATCTCACACAATTTCGGACAATGGGGGGTCATTTTCAGTTAATGGAAAGTCATTCAGAACGCAATTAGAATTCATGTAAATTTGCTAAACTAGCGAATTCACGTGAATTCAAATGGGCTCCAATTGGCTCAATTCGCAATAAAAAGAAATTCCTCCTGTCTGATAAGGTCCTAGGTTGGCAACAGCCAGCCAGAGGGCTTTTTCTTCAGCTGCCCCTAGATAGTGGAATGACCTGCCAGAACAGATCCGAAGCTGAAGATGCTGTCTGAGTTTAAAAGAACATTAAATGAAGTCTCTTCCGGCAGGCGTATCCAGATGATATAAAATTGTGAATTAGGATGTTGAATTATAAATGGAGACAGTTTTACCATGTGAAGGTCCTTTAAAACTGTTGCATGTTTTAATCAATGTGGCCAACTGATGTTGTTTATCATTGATTTATTGCTCTTCCCTGCCTCGGTCTACGGAGGGAGGTGGGTAACAACAACAACAGCCTTTCAAATAACTTGGATTTGAGCCATGCAGGGCTCCGAAGGTTATAATCGGCATTTTGAATTGTGCTCAGAAACAGATCAGCAGCCAGCGGAGCTATTTTAAAAAGGGAGTTGCGTGCTAAAAGAATCCTTAGAGGTTCATTCATAAAAGAAAGCTCCACTCAAAACCAAGTAAGAGGAAAAGAAAAATCAATCTCAGGCTTTGGCTAAGGAAAATGTGTTGAATTATATTCACAGGTGGAATCTATATCCTTTTCGACTTCCATAGCTTGCCTGGAGAGGGTATGGTAAAGTCGGAGTGTATCTTCACTGCAGAAATAAAGCCGATTGAAACCACTTTAACTGCCCTGATTATCCTACAGAATCCTGGAATTTGTAGTTTGGTGAGGCATCTGAGCTTAATGCTGACAGACCAGGCTGAATACCTCACCAAACTACAAATCCCAGGATTCCACATGATGAGCCGTGACAGTTAAAGTGGCGTCAAACTGTTTTACTTCTGCAGTGCAGAATTGCTGTAGGTCACGCAAACATAAGTGCAATCTTTTGGGGAACAAATAATTCCTTTTCTTTCATGTATGACAAACCAGAATATACAACTCCAATGAGAATTTACTATATTTACTGGACAGAATCACAACTTAAAAAATTGATTGGATTTCTCCCGGCTATAGCCAGGACTTGAAATTGCTCAATGATGGAAAACTCTAAATGAACTCATAAAACACAATTGACTAAATTAAACTAAATTGTCTAAACAGAATTTGGACAATAGCCCTAGTAGAAAAACTGACATATAAAATGTATAAAAGTGGAGAAGCATACAGGGAATTTTGAAGAGATACCTTTTCTTTTGATTTAATTTATAAAGGAAGTACATCCTTTATATGTCATCATTTAAAATTCTGAAACATATTTTGGTAGATCCTATGGCTGAAAGACACAAGGAATAAAATATAAACCCTCAGATCTGTTATTTCTGTCATGTAATATGAACAGAAATGCTTCCTCAATTTAATTTCTTTTCTCTCTCTTATTGATACATAATGAAGCATTGTTCTGATAATGTGAATTAATTTTTGTTTTTGTAATGGTTGTTTTCTCCCCATTTTCTGATTTGCTCTTTCTTTTTACATGTATAATAAAACATTGCAAAAACTAAATTTTAAAATGTTAACCCCCAACGAGGCTGGTTCACTTAAAATATGGATGCAATACATACATCTGTGGGTGAAAGAAATAACAGATTTATTAGATAGCAGGCACAACTTATAAATATTAAAGTCAAATCTACCCAAAGCAAGTCCCACTGAGCAACTCATGTTTTTAGTCAGCTGTTGGGAACCCAGAGAAGCAAGACGGGAGACGATCCAGGCCAATGAGGCACAGCATTTTGCCATTTTTGACTTATGGAGACTTATGGAGATGGCACTCCTCCCAAAGGTCATTAAGTAGGGAGTTTATCAGACGTTGGAAACTGGAAGTATAATGCAATGGCAATCCGAACGCCATCATGGGTTTTACGTTATTGCGAATTAAAGCATCTCACACAATTTCGGGCAATGGGGGGGGGTCATTTTCAGGTAATAGGAAGTCATTCTGAACGCATTCCGAACGCAATTGGAATTCACATAAATTCGCCAAACTAGCAAATTCACGTGAATTCGAATTGGCTCCATTTGCAATAAACAGAAATTCCTTCCGTCTGATAAAGTCCCTAGAGAGTTTTTATGCTTGAGTGGAGAATTGAACCCTGGTCTCCAGGGCCCAGCACTTCAAACCACTACACTATACACAGGGTTTATTTTTTACAGGCAAATTCCCCTCTGGACTAGGTTTGTCTTTCCACTTTCTATCTTGGCCATACCCTGCTGGATCTATGTTTTGAGAAATTTGTGTTTCATTTGTATGTGAAAGTTAATTGATTAATAATTGTTATACAAAAAACTGATTTATGTTTATGTTTAGCGGGTTAGGGATACCTTTCCACTGGCGGGTGGTAAAAGTTCCTTGGTGCATCTGAAGGCTATGTCAACCTTGTGGTGATGAGAAGCACAGTCAGATGGCAAGCTGGATCACAGAATCATCGGGTTGGAAAGGACCACAAGGGTTATTCAGTACAACCCTCCTGCTAGGCAGGAATGCACTATCAAAGCACTCCTGACATATGGCCATCCAGCCTCTGTTTAAAACTTCCTGAAGAAGATGACAATTCAGACAGTAAGGAGGAAGCAGATTACCAGGAATCTGCTGCTCCTGATAATAATGATCTGTCTGAGGAACTGGGGGTGGAGGTAGAGGAGACCTGGAGGGATCAATTGCCATCATTCATCAAGCAACAAAAGGACAAGGAAAGATGGCACTCCTCCCAAAGACCATTAAGTAGGAGATGCTGAGCTAATTAGACACCTGGGGTCTTGAGACAGCTGCCTATAAATCTCCCAGCCACTCCCTGGCATCTTGCTTCTCTCAACCCTCCTTTCTTGGCAACTAGCAGTATTTTCTGATGTTTTTGACCTTGGACTGGCTACGATTTATGACAGTTTCACGTCATGCTGGCTTTGTTTATCGGGACCACTGACTTGTTGAACACCTTCTTGTTTCCCTCTTCATCCTGCTGTAGAGAAATCTTGTAGCACCTGTGAGACTAACTGAAATAAAGAAGCTGGCAGCATGATCTTTTGTAGACTTCAGGTATATGCATCTGAGGAAGTAGACTGAAGTCTACGAAAGCTCATGATGCCAAGGTCTTTATTTCAGTTACTCTCAAAGGTGCTACGAGATCTCTCTACATACTGATTCTACAGACTAACACGGCTATAACTTTAAATTTTACCTTCATCCTGCTATGACTGACACAGACTAAATTAATTGCTTAACAGCTCTTGTATTCTAGCCATCTAATTCCTGGGGCACTAGCTGGCTGGAACACAGGACAGGTGCTTGACTGTATTGCGTTTAGTTTAATATATAATGTAATTTATTTTAGATATTTGTAATATGCCTTTTCAACTGTTCCCTTTTTTGTAGCTGTTTATCATCTTGAGCTCCCATGAGGATGCTAAATAAATGTCACTCTACTTGTATGCATCGTGGAGGGGGCACCATTTTGTCCCGTGTCTCAGGCAAAATAAGCCTTACATTCAGAATACAAAATCCAAGGCGAGACGAATAGACATTGTGCACCATTATAAGGAACCTTCCTGTCTTGCTTAATTTTTTTTTTAAAATGAGATGATGTGTTAAGACCCAAATAGCTGATTCTTTCTTAGTTGTTTTTTTAAATTACCATTCTCTTCTCTCTGGAGCTTTTAAAGTTCTTCTTCTCTGTAATCAGAACTGCAAACATTTAAAATAATTTATGAAAATGACCTCCTTAATAGGAGGGAGCATAAGGTCTTTATGATCATAAAGCAAAATTTCCCTAATTAATACCATAGAGAATTTTTTTTCAAACTTTATAATGGTGTCTTATTGCTATTGTGGTAAAATTATTATGGTAAAATATGTTAATACGACTCTGATTTAATGGATAAAAAGAGGAAAAAAGTAATTGTCACCTGTCACTCTTGCGCCATCTCAGGTGACACTGTTACCTGTATTTAATCAATATGAAGTCATCGGACTTATTTATTGATTGTATCAACAACATGAAATGGATGTAGTTTTCACCCACAGTTCTTGCACATGACATTACAAACAGAAATCACAAACATAGTTTTTAAATTAGAAGGTGCTTGAGAGTGCATCTGGTCCAACTCCTTCCTTAGTGCAGCATCTCCAATGCGAGGTACAACTCTAGTATCTCTGAGAAGCCTCTGTTTGAAGATATCCAGCTTCAGGGGATGTATAGACTGCCTCTAAGAAATTTATCAGACGGAAGGAATTTTTCTTTATTTCAAATGGAGCCAATTGGAGCCAGTTTGAATTCACGTGAATTCGCTAGTTTGGCGAATTTATGTGAATTCCAATTGCATTCGGAATGCTTTCAGAATGACTTCCCATTGCCCGAAAATGACTGCCCATTGCCCGAAATTGTGTGAGATACTTTAATACGCAATAACGTGAAGCCTCATGATTGCGTTCGGATTGCCATTAGATTTTACTTCCAATTTCCGTCCCTCTTTCTTTACCAGATTGGGGCCGTGGCAACAGCATGCCACAATCCAGCCTTTTTGCGGCGCATAAAGGAGATGCAAAAAGCTGCTCCTTTCTGCACTGCGTAAAGGGCAGCATAGCCGCCGGTGCAACAGCTTTTCTGTACTTCTTTGGTGCTGCGTCATCTGGACACAGTGCCAGAGGAGCGCCGTGACGCTACCCGCCATGTGTTGAGGTGTGCGGTGTCACGGCTGCATGGGGCAGAGTTGGGGCATGGGGCTGCGGATGCCATGCCCCCACTCCACCCCCATGCTAGCCTTTCTCACCGATCTATACACATCTAGTGATAGTAGTATCTGCTCACTCCTGCCCTAGACTAATGTCTAGGGCAGAGAACGCTGCAGTTCTCTGTTCAAAAAGTGTAACCAAACCCATTAAAACAACAACAACGGACAGATGGATTTCTGAATGACCCAAAGGCTGGAAACATTACTCTTAACATTGGTGCATATTCGGACAAGGAATCTTGGTCTGCCATATTGATGATATTTTAGCAAAATTGGAGGTGGAAGGAATCCAAGTGTCTGGGAGAAAGAGAGGCTGGAAAGGCATCTGGTGCAGAGCTCTGGGGGAGCTATAATTCAAAGTGGCTTCCTTAAGGAAAGCCTCTCTTAATCGGCAGGGCTCTCCCTTTCTCCTGCATTTTTACAAGGTTTGTGTATTCTTTTTACTTAGTTCAAGAAGAAATTTGGAGTCACACGGTGAGCTAAAATCATCTGGAGGAGGACCTCAGTTACCCAGCCCTTTATTATGCTATAACAAACTGCAGCAGCTGAAAGAACTGTTGTTCCGCACAACTACCTTCCCTGCATGGGAGCACCCTGGTCTACTGCGACGACTCTTTCTCAAAATACAGTAAAAATAATAGCCGAATCCTAGAAAATAATGCTTACATTTATTTTATCTTGATGTTATTCCTATAATTAGGTAATTCAAGTTAGAGGATAATTGTAGCAAATTTCATTTAGTGCCGCCTCACACGCAACCCGGATGAAAGAGCTCTAGAATGAATGCTGTTTGATATACGTTCCCACAAGACGTCGGCACCCAGTTCCTGGACTCTTTTTAAGTAACCTGAAGTTCTGCCACTGGAAGGATCAGTAGTGTTCACAACAGCAATTCTTTACAACTGTAAATACCATGAGCATCTACATACACAGCCAAGGAAATTTTCGTCCTATTAAAAAAGTCATTTTCAGCCAGAGGACTTTTTCTTCAGTCGTCCCTGGACTGTGGAATGACCTGCCGGAAGAGATTTGACAGCTGAATAAACTCTCGGAACTTAAAAGAGCATTAAAGACTCTTTTGCCAAGCTTATCCAGATGTTTTTTAAACTGTGCGTTTTAAATGATGAATTTTAAGTGTCAATTGTTTTAATAGGTGTACATATTAACTGTCGTTTTAAATCACTGTGTATTTTAACTGATATATTTTAACTGATGTGGTGCATCTGTTAATTATTGTTTTCCATCTCAATCCATAGAAAGAGGAAGGTAAGAAACAAACAAACAAATACTATTCTTATTTTTCTTAATTTCTTACTGGTAACCAAATTTTAAAATGTAAAGTTGTTGTTGTTGTTGTTGTGTGCCTCCAAGTCATTTTTGACTATGGCAAACCCAATCTTTTGGGTTTGCTTCAAAGATATAGCTGTGTTAGTTTGTGGAATCAGTATGTAGAGAGATCTTGTAGCACCTTAGAGTCTAACTGAAAGAAAGAATTGGCAGCATGAGCTTTCGTAAACGGAAGTCTCCTTCCTCAGATGCATTTAATGGAGTGGAAACAAGGGACAGACATATATATGCCATTGGTATGTGAGAAGGTTAATTCAAATTCAAAATTCTTTGTGTATGGAAATGAAGTGGCAAGACCAGTTTGGCATTGGAAAACAACGCTCATGCTGCCGACTTCTTTATTTCAGTTAGTATCAAAGGTGCTACAAGATCTCCCTACATAGGTTTTTCTTGGCAAGTTTCTTCAGAGGGCGATTGCCATGGCTATCCTCTGAGGCGGAGAAAGTGTGACTTGCCCAAGGTCATTCATTGGGTTTTTATGCTCAAGAGGGGAATCGAACCCGAAACTCCGGTCATAGTCCAACACTCAAACCATTACACCAAGCTGGCTCTACTTAAGGACTAGATTTTTGTTGCGGATTCTTTGTATCAGTAGCTATTGCCATGGAGAACTTGCTACGCTTACAAAAATCAGGTGTCACATTAAAATCCAAGATGTATCTATGGAGAGGCATCAGCAATGCATTGGTCTTCCTGTGCTGAAGATATGCAGCCCGATCTTCCTAGGCACACTTTCTCAAAAGTGATTTCCACTGGGTTCAATAGTGCTTACTCCTCAGGAAGAATTAATCACTTTACGACTTCTTATGGCTGAGTTGGGCAGCGGGGAAATCCCATCAAAGATAATCCAGCTGTTCTGCGCATTGACATTAGCCTGCAAAATCAAATTGGTCTCGGAGGAGCATTTTCCTAGGAAGGCTTTCTGTTTGTTTTGTTTTCTCGCGGATACCTAGTTGAGTACAAAATGTGAATGTTGTATACGCACGCATATTTTCACCCTCTCCTGTTCACTCTCAAAGGGCGTACGTACATAGTTTGTCTCACAGCAAGCGTGGGAAGTCGCAGTAGATCTACGAGTGATTTTGCAGACGATTACCAAGGGCTTCAGGTTGTCAGCGGGTTAACAGGAGCAACGACAAAATTAGGATTCCTGCATGATAAGGCTGCCCAAAATGTAAAATGTTTGCGGCAACCAGGAGTAGGCTTGGTTGCAAAAGGATTGTGAAGTCAGCGCTGAAGCTGAAAATATATTCTTAGGCTCAAATGTACTCAGAGGCTTCCTTTTCTTTAACTCCAAGTTTATATATATTTTGTGCTTGGCTCTGCTGCATGGAATTGACATTTCTAGGAGGATGAAATGAATCCTGTCCAAAAAATCCTGACAAGTCTGCCGTCTGCTGAACTGTGCTTTGCACTAGGTAAAGATGATTTCTCTCTGTAGACCTCCACTGTCTTTGACCACCAGCAGCTCTTCAGCATCTAAAGCATATACAGTCATCCCTCTGTTTGTGTGGACTTCGAATCTGCATCCCTCGCTTACTTGTGAGGGGTGAACAGAGAGACTTAAAATGGGGTATGTGCCCGCAGGTGCCCGCTGCCATTCTAGCCAATAGGTCTTGAATATATAATAATAATAATAATAATAATAATAATTAGACGGATCACCTCCGGCAGGTCGTTCCATAGCTTTGGAGCCACAGCTGAGAATGCTAAACGAGACATAGATGTTAGTTTCGTATGTTTGTAATTTAGCAATTTCTTATCAGTTGTCCTTAGGGTGCGGGGCGGATTATGTAGGGAGAAGCGTTCTCTTAAGTAACCTGGGCCCAAGCCATATAGGGCTCTAAAGTTAAAAATGAACACTTTGTATTGTGAATATACGCAGATTACCTGCGCCTACTCAGAGGTAATTCCCATTGAGTACCACTGAGCTTTCTCCCCAGTGAAACAGTGCAGGATTACAGCCTTTATATGCAATAAAAGCTATTCTCAATTAACTGAAGATTTTTTTAAAAAAACAACAACAATGAATGTAATTGTTTTAAATATAATTGTAAGTGTACCTAAGTTAATGCAGCCTTTGCCATCGAGGCTTCTTTTAAGGCTTGTTGTGCTTTCCTGATCCTTCTCATCCCTCATCATCTTCTGTTTGGCTGGAAAGTCTTATTTAGCAGCATCGACATTGTCTATATCTGCACTGCAGAAATAACCTGGTTCGACACCACTTTAACGGCCATGGCTTAATGCGCACAAAACTACGCTTCCCAGAACTTCATAGCACTGAGCCATGGCGGTCAAACTGGTGTCAAATTGGATTATTTCTAGCACTGGAGCAGTAAAAGAACACACACACCCCATTTTGGAATGGAAAAAGTTCTTACTCTTTCAAATGCTGGCCAAAGGGAAAAAGGTGAGGCCAGAAAAATGGCAGTTTTCCAAAGGAGAAACCTTCACTCATAGCCTTGTTAGCCTTGATTCCTGATTTACGATCCTGCTACATGTCTTTAAAACTCAGATTACTAGCTATGAATACAGCCATGGCCAAGCAAGAGGTATTAAATACTAAACTCCAGCCTTTGGAAGAGATTGGGCTCTCCATGCAGGATTTGGGGAGAACTTTGGAATTTACCTTTCCTTGAAATGAGTGGAAGCTGTGCAACTCTGTCAGGAGTGAGAAAGTGGTATTAAGGCTGGTAAAAGAAATGCAAAAAGAAACCAAAGGCAGGCACCTCCTAATTGTATCTCCTTTATTGTGCACAAACTGTGCCACCGGAGGAGGGCAATGAGCATCGGAGTAGATAAAAATGAAGACTGACACCTTTGGCACAGAAAAAAAATCATTCACAGGGCTGTGTTCCTGTTCTACCTCTGCACTGCATCCAAAAATGTATAAGAGCCCCTAGGCTTGTCCTCCAAATGTCCCTCACTTTATATGCTTTCCCCGCCAGTTTATAAAATACACTTCACTCTGCCTGTTATTTAACATGGTTATTTTGAGTTATGCCAACTCTATATGGCAAGGAGAATGTTGCAGACATAAGCCTCCAAGACAAGAAGGGAATATTCAATCCCTTGCTTCTGCGTTGTTTCAGACATTGTTCCAAGATCCCTAAAAACCAATTTGAATTAGAATCTCAAAGAGAGGCGGCATGTGTAACAATGCAAGTCTAATGCTTCCAGGTCCCTATATGATAGGGTTGAGTAGATCAAAAACCCCTGTCCAATGTCTTTTGTTGCTGCCGTGTGCTTTCAAGTCATTCCCGACTCGTGGCGACCCTAAGGAGAACTTATCACAGGGTTTTCTTGGCACGATTTCTTCAGAAGAGGTTGGCCCTTGCCTTCCAGTGGGAATCAAACCCTGTTCTCCAGAGTTGTAGTCCAACACTCAAACCGCTATGCCATGCTAGCATTCATCCAAAGTCAGACAGACCTCTAAAGCTGTAGTAACAATATGATCTTGGGTCCTCAGCTTGTCCTCATGTAAATATGTGCAAACCTCATATCCTTGAGGTCATTTTGACCCACCCCCATCTCAACTCATTTGAGATGTGGTGCTGGAGAAGAGTGCTAGAATATGGTGGATGGCCAAGAAGTCAAACAAATGGTTCTAGAGAAGGTCAGATCACTGATCAGAGCTCTCCCTGGAAGCCGGGATGCCTAAACTGAGCCCGCCATATTTGGCCACATCATGAGATGGCATGAATCATTAGAAAAGCCACTAATACTAATACAGAAAAAAGAGAGGAAGACCACATGCCAGATGGTTACATTAAATCAGGGAGGCTACTGGACTGAAAGATAAAATAAAATAAAATAAAATGCAGGATAGTGGACAATAGAAGGTCGTGGAGATGTTGCAGGTGAATTGAGGATGACTTGAGGGCAACAACAACAACAACAACAACAACATAGCATGCTTAACTGGGGAAAGCGTATCTGGAACTGTGAGAATTAATTAAAAAATCTAGCTTGCATTTTAAAAAAGGGATACAATATGCTCTATATGGGGTGTTGTTAGATGGGGTGGGTATCGTGCTTGTATTACGGTTTCAATGTTTATAATTTTATATTGTTTTATGTGAAGTTTTAATTGTTTAATTGTAATGCGTTTTTAATTTGTTTTTGTTTGTGAGCTGCCTTGGGTCCCTTTCTGGGGAAAAGTCAGCATAGAAAATAAATGAATGAATAAATAAATAAATTTATCCACAACAGAATGATATGTTTATCATTCTTTTGTAGATTTTGGATTTTGTTTTATTTAGCTGTATGGCCATCATGACTATCCCTGGATATGTCCTGATAAATATGCATTATTTCTTTTAATGTTAAAAATGATCAACACCTATATGGGCAAAACTTCTGAAGACCATTAAAGAATTAGTATTGAAAGAGACATATGAAAGGAAATGCTCTGGTGCTGCTCCAGTCGAAGTTTGAAGAGCAATTTGTTTCAAGGAGACAGGGAAAGCGGAAGGAGTTGCAATACTCCCTGTCCACTTAAAACCGATAAAGTAGAGATCTGGCAAGAAGAGTCTTTACAAAAACAAGAACAATAATGAATTGCTGATCGTGCTTGCAATGCTTTATGCCTTGAACACCGGACAAAATAAATTCTTGAAATCATTGTCGCAAAATCTCCTGGACAAAGCCATGAAGGAAGTACTAACTGGAGGTCACTCTAATGATGTTTTGTATTAGAGCTTAGGTAAGTCATGCCATTCTAAAATAAGACCTCTGCACATTGCCCCACTTTTAGAAACAATTATCCAAGCAGGCTTGATAGTCCTATAGAGAATGTTAAAACCCAATGAAAGGAATTTCACCCTTTCTTCTATTATCCACCATGCTTAATCCAGGATGGACCAATTTTTCCTATCTAATTCACTATTGAAAAACATCACAGATGTAATCATTGGACCCATCTTCTATTCGGATCACTCTCCTTTAATATTAATTTATGCACAATTTTGACACAAGAACACCCCCCCCCCAAGGATTTGATGCTTTAGTTAAGGTTTACTATTAGATGATTCTCCTCTATGGGTCTGAAACATGGGTCTCCTATCCCCAACATCTACGACTCCTTGAACGCTTTCATCAGCGCTGTCTACGCACAATCCTAAACATACATTGGACTGACTCTGTGACGAATGTTACTGTCCTGGAACAAGCAAAGATCACCAGCATTGAGGCCATGCGACTGAAAAACGCAGCTGCACTGGGCAGGTCACGTTTCCAGGATGGAGGACCACCGCCTCCCAAAAATATTACTCTACGGTGAACTCGCCATGGGTCAGTGTAAGAGGGGCGCCCCAAAGAAGAGATACAAGGACTCCCTGAAACAACATCTCAAGCTTGGCCAAATTGATCACCAACAATGGTCTGCCCTGGCCTCACATTGGGAGGCATGGAGACGCACTATCCACAAAACTCACGCCGAACAAGTCTCGAAGAGAAACAACAATGCAGAAAGAACCACAACGTGGAAACATCACCCAAGGAGACTTTCTGCTGTGCTCTCTGCAACCAGACTTGTTTATCTCGGATCGGCCTTTTTAGTCATCAACGCGCTTGTAGTAAGCGTGGGATGAGTCCTTCCTGAATCTTCCTTAGCAAAGAAAAGCCAGAGACTATTAGATGAACCCTTTAAAGAAAGTATATGTAAAGCTATCAAACACTTATACTTAGTAAATAACACCCCTGTCTCAACAGAAGCCCTGTTATGGGATATGGAAAATTAGTACTTGGGGAGAGGGTCTTTATTCAAGAAGGGTCAAAACAGAAGAAAATTAGACCTTACTAGGTGAGACATCCCATTTGACTTGTGCACGGAAATCAATCCTCAGTAACTTTTTAATAATTAGAAGGCATTACATAATGGACTGGACAAAAACAGAATTCAGACTTCTTTGCAATAGACCTATTCTTATGGAAATAGTAAACATTACCAGCGTCCGGCTAGAGCAGTTAAGAAAAAGGCACAACAACAACATCATCCATCAGTACAGCTTAAGGAGCCTTAAAAACTTCTAGTGAAATTGCCCAAGAATTCTGTGAGTTTTATTCCAAAGTATACTCATTAGAATCAGTAAACAATATAAATATAAATTAATTTATTCATCCCGGACAATGAAAAAGCTGCACAATAAAAAAATGCAAAAATATAAGCCACATTATCTTTCTCTTTCTGTGTGCGTATGTGTTAGTAAATAATATAAATGTCATAGCACAAAGATGGTAACGGGGTTTATGGTAAGTACCTGGATGAGAGATCACCAACGAATACCAGGTGCTGTAATACTCCTTGCCTAAGAAAACCCAATGAAATTAATGGGGTTGCCATAAGTCGATAGGTGACTTGAAGATGCGCGCTCTCACACAAATACATAAATGGTACAGAATCAGAGTCAAGCTTTTTTCATAAAGCCAACATTCTTTTGAAATTCAAAGATCTACCAAGCTTTATACCATGGCAAAGTATAGCACGGAGACTACATGTGCCCCCCCCGGACCCCTCCAGATTACGAACAATTTTTGCAACATTTTACAACCTTGGAAGGTCCTGGTGAGAAAATACATGCTTCTCTCTTTTCTCTGCAGATCATAGAAATCTTCTGACTTTTAGAAGAGAAACTGTCAGTGGTATATTCAAGCAAACACTACACACTTCTACAGGACCTCAGGGGTGGGCAAAAGGTAGGTGTCTAAGGCGGCGTCCGCACTGAAGAAATAATCCAGGATGACATTACTTTAACTGCCACGGGTCAATGCTATGCAATTCTGGGAACTGTAGTTTTGTGAGACATTTAGCTTTCTCTGTCAGAGAGCTCTGGTGCCACAGCAAACTACAATGCCGGAATCTCACAGCATTGAGCCATGGCAGTTAAAGTGTTGTCAAACTGGATTATTTCTGCAGTGCAGATCTTTCTGATCACTCAGCAGTCCCCACTAGAAGGCTGTTTCAGAGATCAAGTCCAAAACAGAGATATTTGGCCAATGAAGAAAATAAACCCTATACACCTAACAGAGAGATAAATGCTAGAAGGTCATGTAGGCTGTACATAACCCTTACCGCATCCACCCCTGTCTCGATCCTGTGACCTGACATGCAGCCAGAAGGGTCCCTCTTGGAGTTTTACAATCCTTAAGTGCATTTCATTATCTTTATCTGACAGATTCTCTCAGTAAATCACCTTAAAGTTCCTGTTGATTTAATTGATTCTGTGCCGTCTCCTCCGACAACAGCCTGGAACAAAGAAAATGTCTCTGGAACAGCTTGGGAATGTTCAAAGAATGCATCATTTATAGACGTAAAGGATGTAATATTTTCTGGATCAAAAAACGTTTGGTCCAAAACGTTTCAGATCAATGTTGGGGATGGCAAGATAATGAGGGCTGCTTCTTTTTTCTGTATGTGGTGGAATGGTACTTAGACTTACTGGTCTAAGATTTGCACGTTATTCCAATTTTTAAAAAAGGTTAGATTATATAATGTTACCAGAAATGTTTTTTGGAGAGCATTATGGATAAAGAACTGGATAGGGTGTTGTAGTGGTTTCAGTGTTGGACTCTGGAGACCTGGGTTCGAATCCCCGCTTAGCCATGAAACGCACTGGATGATCTTTCAGGGGAAGGCAATGGCAAAGACCCCTGAACAAACTTTGCGAAGAAAACCCTGTGATATGTTGCCATACATCTGGCACAACTTGAAGGCATGCAACAACAAATGGATAAAGACCTGGATAGTAAATATGGATCAGTTTCTCATTACATAACAAGATCAGCAGAATATTACTTCCTCAAACTTGGAAATGCACCGATGATGGGAGAATGGATTGTTAAGATTGCCAAGTTAAACCAAATGGCCAAATTAATGCAAGTTCTAAAGGATAAGCCTCCTGAAGACTTTTTGAAAGATTAGAAACTCTTTATGGACTTTGTGAGCTATAAGAAAATTAATGATGTAATAATCTGTGGCTATGGTTAATTTTAGTCGGATTTATTCAGTTGGATCTATAATGGTAGAATAATATTTTCTCTCTTTTAAAATTTTCTTTTCATTACAATCAGTGTCTCTCACACTTTCTATTTTACTTTGGCTTTCTTTTTTTCATCCTCTTTCCCCCTTATCTTATAACTGTATATTATTTTGAATGTAAATTAGATTGTTTATGTTAAAAATTAATATGATATGTAAAAATGTTATATTTTAACTGTCTGTTAATGTTCTGCTAAATGTCTGTGTGTAAAACAACCTACAAATATATATTTGAAGTGCACTGTGGGTCTTATTCTGAGCTTTTATCAATGTGTGTACCATTTCTACTGCAGAAATAAACTTTATTTTCATCTTGCTATTTGGATCAGTCATCTAGAAATGAACTACGCACTTTTGTGACATCTGGAGAACACGGAAAGGATGTCTGTTTCTTTTATTTTCTCCAGCTTTTGATTAAATATATATATTTTACAGTTTCTACAAACTCATTTTCATACATTTTCATTAATATGGATACATGTGTATGTATTTCTCTTGACATACACATTTAAGTTATTCTTATTCCCTATACAGTTGTCCCTCCATTTTCGTGGGGATCCGTTCCGGAACTCACCCATTCCCCCCTCAAAAATGGAAATTCGCAGATATTCAAGCCCCATTGGCTTGAATGGATGAACACTCTTGCACTCAGCTGTGCGTGTGTGCCACGAGCGTACATCATTTAAAACAAACAAACAAACAAACATTGTTCCTATACCCCAGCTTTCTTATGCAGAAATTAAGGCGGCTTGCATGACTAAAATATATTGGAATAATACATACTCTTAATAATAAATAAATTGATCCTCCCTTTAAAACAGAAATTTTTAACCCTCCCCGCTTGCCAGTCTGCGAAGGACCAAGACTGCACAATCGAAGTCTGCGAAAAGGGACTGTAATGTGCAAATTTTTCAGCCGCATTACAAAATATAGAGAATTATATAGCGAATTATGAAAACTGATTGATATTGGTGTTCCAGTTTGCGTATTAGCTTGGTTAGTGTAAATTACACTACAGTCGCTCCTCCGTTTTCACGGGGGATCTGTTTCAGATCCACCTGAAAAAATGAAAAATTGCATGCATTCAAGCTCCATTGGCTTGAATGGCCACGTGCTCCTGTGCGTAGCCCTGTGCATGCATGCTATGTTGTCCTTTGCAAAAGGCCAAGGGATGCAAATGGTAAGACCGTGAATGCCGAGGGACAAGCGTAGTTTGTATTAAAATGTAAATAAAACAACTCAAGTTCCCATTCCTACTGGATTTAGCAGAGAAGGATTCCAGGATTCAGAGAAAGGATTCAGAGGATTAAAAAAAATGCTGACGATGTTATTCCGAAGGAATTGGAGTTTACAACAACAGATGTAGAACAGATGGATTCTAAAATGTCATGACACTGACACAGATCGTGTGCATGCACTGCAATGGGAAGAATATTCATTCCCAATCATTGCAACAGTTATCCTAAATCACAGTACCAACTGAGTGTATATCCATAACGGATAGGATAGAGTAATGGAAGTTGAAGTAGTGTCAAACTGCTTTAATTCTGTAATATGGATACACCCAGACATGCTATACAGAATCTGTAAATAGCCAAGCAATTAGATACACAGGCACAGCATATATGCAATATGCTTTAAGATCGGTTTGAGATTAGTCTTATAGTCAATGGAACTTCAGTCCTCTGGGAAGGGGACTTAACTTCAGAGAAAACATATATAAACTCAAGACTCTTTAGTTTGCAAAAATTACTGATACAAGTAATTTCTATCAAACATCTTACAACCGCATTGTAAAGAAAAAGGGGGACAGAAATGAGAAAAGAACGGGTAAAAATGAACTATTAGAGATCTGCAATTTGTCTCTGCATCCCAGTATAAAATCCTCAAAGTGCGGTTGGCAGCACAATGCTTTGCAGAATTTCTCAGAAGGATAGTTTACAGAATTTAGTGATCTTGTTGCTTGGTGTATAGGATTGCAGTCTAAAGTCAATTAACCTGTTGGGTCATATCAAAAGTCCAGCATCTTTTTCCAACTATGGTTAGCTGTCAGTTCTTCCAGGGCACTTAAAACACAAAAACAAGAAAGCAATAATTGTCACGTGTACATTTGGAGGTGTACTGTTTCTGCAACAACATGCATCTGGAGACTATAGCCCAGTTTCGACACACAGGGCTCAGAAGGAAGACCCATTGAGCTCCATAGGACTCACTCTTAAGTAAGCATGAAAGGGTTGCACCTTCGGTCAGGAATGATGTGGGTATTCCTGTCCATAAATCTGCTCATTTTGAGTGTCAATGCCTGGTAATATGTTTTGAGGATAAATAAGCAAAATTTCTAATTGGCAAACATGCAATATACAATCGACATATAAAGCAGATTTACATATAAAGTGGAAATAGCACTGTATTTTGGTATTTCTGTTACATTAATCATTATCACAAACACCCCATTGAAGGCCATGAAATTTAGTGTTTGGAGCAGGAGGAGTATACTGATCAATAGAGCAATGTTTGTGGGTTGGTATCTTTATGATCAGCCAGTCCCTGAAACCATCTGCAGCTCCTTCTGTCTTCATTCCCGAATGTACAGAGCCTGGAACATGGCTCTGCAGAAGGCAAGAAGAAGCTCTACTCACACTGCATAACAAGGACAAAGCAACTTTGGTGGTTCCAGTGGCCACTTTCCTACCCTTAAGACATCCCAGGGCTCATACAAACTATGTCTCCAATCAGACAATGGAAGTAGTCACAAACCAGTTCTAGAGACCTTATGAAACGTTGGAAATTGGAAGTATAATCTAATGGCAATCCGAACACAATCATAGGGTTGCACGTTATTGCGAATTAAAGCATCTCATGCAATTTTGGGCAATGAGGGGTCATTTTTGGGTAATGGGAAGTCATTCTGAACGCATTCCGAATGCAACTGGAATTCACGTAAATTCGCTAAACTAGCGAATTCCTCCCGTCTAATAAGGTCCTTTGTGTTTTGGGGGGGGGGTATACTTTAAAATATTAAAGAGTAATGTGTGGTTCAGTATGTTGCATGCTTATGTTTTGCTTCCAGATTCCACCCCTCCCCCCTCCATACACGCACACTCAAAGACTCTGGATGAAAAATAGTATGAAAAAATAGTATGAATAGTATGAAAAATAATACAATTTTTTTAACAGAGTGCACTGATTCAAAGATATTTATATATGAAAAAAATGTGCTGGTTCTTCCTTCTATATCTCCTCTCTCTCTGTCACTTTCAAACTCAATTTAATATTTCCCACAGGCTTCTACCTAAACATCTCCATAAATTTAGAAGGCAACTAAACGTCCCACCTAACCATCTATTTGGTTTAGACAAGGGGGAAAGACATGATTTCCGTTGCTAATCCTTCTGAGTGCAGACCCACTGAATCTATTTGATTTACCTATGTGTTAACTCACCATTGGACAATTTGCTGAATGGGTCTAATACATTTGGGACTAACCTACAAGCATACTCCGTCTTCCATATGACTAGCTATCAATATTCAGCTTCCTATTTAAGTCCCCCTCCCCACGTTGTGTACTTGTACTATACTCGTACTATTTGCCCAGTTCCCTCTATAATGTCCAGGCTATTATCTCCAGCAATCCAGCCCTCAAGAATACTGGAGTTTATCACATGGGAGGAATTTCTCTCAATTGTGAATGGAGCCAATTCGCAATTCCATGCATTCGCTAGTTTAGCGAATTTACGTGAAATCTGATTGTGTTCGGAATGCGTTCAGAACGACCTCCCATTTCCCGAAAATGACCCCCCCATTGCTCGAAATTGCATGAGATACTCTAATATGCAATTACATGAAACCCCATGATTACGTTCAGAATGACTTCCCATTGCCCGAAATTGTGTGAGATACACTCATTCACAATAACGTGAAACCCCATGATTGCGTTCGGATTGCCATTGCATTGTACCCCCAAATTCCGTTGTATGATAAACTCCACTGTCTACTTCCCCCATATAGTTTATAGCCCTTCTGGGCACCTTGTGGACTTCATTTGCAGTCTCTATTGGTCCCTACCGTCTTTGCTTAAGTGACTGGTGATCAGAGAAAGAGGCTTCTTATTTGAGCCACCTTGAATATGGAATGTCTTTCACAGAGAAATCCACCTACTTCCACCTTCGATGCCCTTTAGGACAGCATACTTCCACCTTCCACTTGTTCTATCCGGAACGTTCTTATACTTTTCAGCCAGTTTTACTTTTTGCTTTAGAAGTCTGCTGGCCTTTAATGGGCTTTGGTGCAGTTTCTGCTGTTCATTTTGCTTTTATGGTTTTACTCTATCTGCTTTCAGTTGTAACCAACTACACTGTCATTCTGTCGTTGCTGAAAAGGCAGCTCCATCACGCTCTTCCTTTAACTGTCAGCTATTCCATCTCCTTCCACTGCAACCATTGAAATTGCTGGCGGGAGGCATTTCAACAGGATGAAGCTGAGAGAGATGAAATGGCATCTAGTGCCAGTTCACTAGGCTTGAGAAACTGTTTCTTCTTCCTCTTCTTCATTCCTTTCGCCTTCTGTTATCATAAACTTAAGGATGCGGCAATCTTTTCCTTTCCCTTCCTTCCTTCCTTTTTGGAAATTTTATGTAAGCCACTCCAAACACTCATTTCTGCTGATGAACAGAATTAAATGCTATAATTAAATAGATAGACAACAACTTTGTAACTGCTTTCTAATGCTAGAGGTGTTATGGGTATTGATGCATGAAATCAGAAATACGTACTCTCTTGGCGTGAACATGAGAATATGATTTAGTCTGGTTAGAAACAGTTGTATCCTAACAAATGGTCTGATTGGATTAAATGACTTCAGCGATGCCTTGTTAAGTATTGATATGTTGAGTTTGAATCGGGGGTCTTGACATCAACCCAGCTCATTTATTTTCTTCCCAGCAGCCAAAGTTGCATGGAGACGATATCATGCACAGCATTTCAGTACCAAGAGTACAATTACTCTTCTTTTTTGATTGATTTTTACAAGATGTTTTGATGTGCAACATTGCTTTGGGTTCAACCTCCCTTATTTTCCTGGCCATGTTGACATGCTGACTTGGAAAAGAAGAGGATCAAGAACAAATAGATAGCAGGCATGGAAAAGTTTCATGGAAAAGACCATTGGTTACTGCTACCAGTTACAGGAGACACTGGGGTAAACAGACCAGTTGTTCTCTTTTCTCTCACTGTAATTTAACAATGAAAAATTCAGTATGGAATATAAAGACGCACTTTTCTATGGAGTGCATCATTAACTGTGCGATTTAGATTTACTATTACATGATAACGAAACTATTACAAGAAGATAATGAAACCATCTCAACTATCCCCTGCATGGACAGTGGATGCTGTGCTAATTTGCTTGAGTTATAAGCGACGATGTATAATAATTCTCTCCAAATTACATTTTGTGTTGGAATATATTTCTAGTATGTGAAGACATGTAGTAATTGAACTAAGGGTGGTGTCATGTACAGGGCCACTACAGAAATTTAAGCTCCATTTGTATGCCAGGAAAACTTTATTCAGAAACCAAAGATGTACTTAGCAGACATATATTGTTGGGACTAAAGTAATGGCAGTTATAGAGCATAATAATAGCACATAGCAATTCAAAATTTGGGTAGGCTTGCACCCCAGTTGCCCATAAAACAAAACACACTGGCATTTCCAGGGTGGCCCTCCTTCCAAACTCATACCAAACATGAGACCAGCTTTGAAGTGCAATATTTACTCCCCACACATCTTCTCACTAACCATCCCCAGGAATGTAAGCAGTCAGTATCTTAGGCCTGGTAAAGACTGGCGCTTTGCGCCAGCCTGGGGTCAAAAGTAGGGCTTGCAGAGTGGAGTGTCTGCACACTCCTGACCCCTATTGCGTGCCAATGGTGCTATCTTGGCATGCCACCATTTACACAGGGTGCGCCGTGTCCAAATGGTGTGGCACACGAGGGACGGCACACTGCTGCACCAGGGTGCGTATGGCGCCTCTGTAGCGGCAGAGAAAGGAGCCATGTTTTGCGGGACCTTTTTCCGAGTGCATCATTGCTGCAATGTGTGGTCACCGCAGCAATGATCCGGGGAAGAAAGGGGCATCTGAACAGCCCCTCAGTTTACACAGTACAGCTCCTCTCACTATCCATTATTGATCATGGATAATGGACTAACACTCAAAGTCCCTAAGTAGCTATGGCAGGAAATCTGAGGGAATCAGATCCTAACATGTGGATGAGGGGAAGGAAGAGTTTACCCCTTAGAGAAGATGCTTTCGGCATTTGTGGAATTCACAATGGCACAGCTCTCTACAGAGAACCAGAGGCACACTGATTACAGCACCAAATGCTGAACAATGACAGATGCAAAGGAGAAAAGGGAAGGGGTGGGAGAGGTAGAAGGGGAGAAGAGCATTGTTCGGACTAACATTGTAAACATTTGCAAACAGAAAGACTTTAATAGGCATAATACTATTTATGTCTCACTTTATTTACATTTATAAATGAAAGCAAAGCTGATCAGTAGTTTACATATAATCTCTTATAATTAGTGGCATCACTAAGGTTGGTGTCAGTCACTTGGTGCGGTAACTCACGGTGTCACTCCTCATTCCATGCCATTCATATTTTTTTGTACTAATGCTATTCATAAATCATAATTTCCATATATACTGAATGTAATGGCAATGACTGTGACATAAACAACTAGCAACATTAAAATGATACCTTCAAATTGTGGTATCGTATGCACAGCCTAAATGTATTTACAGGTACATAGTTTCATGGGGGTGAAATTAGCTTACACTTTGTAAACCGCTTAGGGAGTGCTTAAGTGCAGCGATAAGCAGTATAGAAATGTGCTTGCTATTGGAATGAACATTTGGTAAGGTGTGATGTTTTAAAAGAAAAATTTAAAAGAATTATTTTAAATGTTTTATTTCTAATTTTAATTTTTAAAAACCCTGAGGCTTGCCCCACTCACATCATCTCTTCTGGCTGAGCTCCAACATTTTATAGGGATGCAAGCAAATGTCACACCTCCTTTCTGCCAAAAGACAGATGTTTGGGGAGCAATGGTGTCACCTCTATCTTAAGGTGTCATCTGGTGTGGCCCACATCCCTTGCCTCCTTTACTGGCATCCTTACTTATAATGCTCATGGGTCCGAACCCCCAGCAAAGTAGTATCATGCAACTAAACTCACGAAGTCTCTGAAACCGTTCATTCTTATGGTTCAAGAAACACATGTACGTAAACACATAAAGAAAGCATTGCAAACTTCCCATTTGGGGGCACAAGCTAGGACAGCCAAATCAACATGGGATTTTATGATAGTTTCCAAAGCAAGTAAATATGAGGCCCACAAATTATTTGTGCTGTGCCAGTGGTTGGTTTGTTTTTCTTAAGGGCAAAAGTGGTGAAGGAAAACTGACCCTTGGGATATGCTGCTCACCCCAATTCTGGTCAATTTTTTATTATGTTGCAAATGCTATTAGCTCTGAAACAATTCACGGCAAATGACATAATCTTAAGAGACAACTCTAATTATATTCTTAATCAGAAATTGAATAGCATAGCTAAAGGCAAAAGACAGAACACAGGGAGAAAGATACATCAGATCTTCAGGGTTTTTTTGTGTGTCGTTGTTTGGTAGATGCTTGGAGATGGTTTTACCCTAAAGCAAGGGGTTATAAACTGTATTCAGGTAAATATTGTACTTGTTCTAGATCAGAGCAGCTTTCAGATGGAACTGTCTTTATTTGATATGATATGGATTTGGTCCCTAATCTTATATCAAACAATTCCACAACACAAGTAAGTGAAATTCCAATTTGGAGACTGAATTTGAGCTTATTGTTTATTGCAGGAGCTGGTGATAAGATAAAGACAGATGGTCGGAACAGGACATCTAATACCACTTCTGCAGAGGTGATGTGATAGCCCTATTTAAATATTCGAAGCAATGTCATATTGAGGATGGAGCAAGGTTATATTCTTCTGCTCCAGAGAATAGGACCCAGAGCAATGGACTCAAGCTACAGGAAAAGAGATTCCACCAAATATTAGGAAGAACTTCCTTACCATAAGAGCTTTTCAACAGTGCAATACGCAGCCTCAAAGAATTTTGAATTTTTCACATGCAGAATTACTACACTATGCTGAGCAATGCAGGATTGTAGCTATGGTCTGTTGTTCTCTTTTGTATTGGAATGATCTGATCGTTTTTTGTTTTTTTTTTTAATTCATAAAATGTTGTCTGGAGAGGGGGAAGAGGAGTGGTTAAATTTACTATTGTTCTTTGTAAATATTTAATAAAAATAAACCGGGAAGTAAAGGATACAGTTGGACAAATTCATGGAGGATAAGGGTGCCTACTAGTCATGAGGAGTATATACTATTTCCATTACCAAAGATTACTCACTACTCGTGTCCTGTGTATGGATTCCCAAAGATATCTGTTTGGCTGCGATAGATCATTGATATAAACAGGGCTCTTCATTTGTATGGCTTTACTTATAAGGCAGCTTCACAGGTGTCACAAATGGACACCTTTTCCTCCTGCCACCAGCACCACTTATGCTAGTTTTGTACACCAGCATCGTGTGCCAACAAGATTTTGACTGGTACGACTCTTTGGAAACAGTCGTACCAGTCAGAATCTTGTTGGCATACGATGCTGGTGTACGAAACTAGCATAAGTGGTGTTGGTGGCAGGAGGAAAAGGTTATACCACAATAGCTATGGAGGAAGTAAAGCTCTGGAGAAACAGTGTTGGGATATTTTGTTTACCTTCCTTATCACTTCTGTTCAATGCTGGGGAGGAAATGCAACCACTATATTGCAGAGCACCAACAGGATTCTGGCCACAGTTTTGAGCTGTTGAAACACACCAGTGATACATACAAGAAACAGGAAGATGTGTCTAAAGACCAAGGGCGCTATTCATATACTTTCCAAGGCAGGGGAGTCCACTGGGCAGCCTGGATAGGTGGGATAGGTTCCTTTAAATATTTCACGTCACTTTTCCAATGTGCAATTTGGGTGGTTCACCACACAGGGCAGCTCCATACAGAGATGTAGAGCTTCTAGATTTAATGACAAAAATGTGGCCTGAAAAAAAAATGTGAGCAAGTAGTGCTCTCTGACCAATAAACCCTGCCTCTACTATTTCTGCTACAGAGCCAGTGAAGAGGTAGCAACACCTACATTGCTCTTTTGATCATATTCAGGGATTACCAAAGGAAACTCACAGGGATATCTTTGTTCAGAATCCACTTCGAAATAGATTTCCTCCCCTTTTGAAACGTAAATACATGCACGGTGAAACAGAGCTGGTTAATGAATTGTGAGACTTTCCCACACGGCTGCTTTGCGGCTCAGGGTGGGAGTGGATCCCCTCGTAATGGCAGCTCTCAGCATGGCTCCGGGAGGCAGTGAGACTTGCCAGCCAATGAGTTTAAATAGCAGTGTTAAGTCTTCGGCTGGCTGACCCAGCTGGAGTGACCAGATTCAGGCTTCACTCCAGTTGAGTTGAAGAGGTGTATATACCCTCCCATCCTCTGTTTCGTTGGTAAGATTGTACAGTGGGCCCTTGTTATCCACTAGGGTTTGGTTCCAGGACCCTGTGTGGATAACAAAATCTGTGGATGCTTGGGTCCCATTAAATCCCTTATATAAAATGGAAAGTCAAGGCTTGCTATTTGGAATTTATACTTTTTTGAAATATGTTCAAGCTGTGGATGCTTGAATCCGTGGATAAAAAAATCCATGGATAAGGAGGGCCGACTGTACTATGGTAGCATGTAGGCAACTTGGGATACAGCCAGCTCTTCATACCTGGGAAGGAGGGGGGGTCCATTCCAGACATCAAAATCTGTGGGACTTCAAGTCCCATTCTTCCCAGCACAATGGCACAACGTGGGCACGGCCACATTGATGCGGCCGCATGCCTGCACTGTCATTGGGGAAAATGGGATGGGGCCATTTGCAGGAGAACTGACTGTATTTATGCGCCACATTTGTGGCTTCTGGTTGGCATGGTTCTGTTTTGAGGCACCAATCGCTGATGGTTCTCAGTCATAGTTAATGTATGGGAGATCCCCTTATGGGATTTGAGGTGTGTGTGAGGGAATTGATCTTTCCTAGGTGGAAGTGGATGATTTTCCAGCACCTGTTGGTGGCAGAGGGAATCATGCTGGGCTTTTTTCAAAGGTTCTGGCATTAAGCTCTAGCTCATCGCTCAACAGGAGGGTTGGTTGATGCCTGGATCCAGACCCATGGGTGTGCCAACCCTATCTACAAATATAATTATTAAAAATGTGGCCTGCTTTTTCCACCTACAGCATGTGTGTTGGTGTGTCTGTTCATCCAAAGTGGAACGTGCTCCTGAACACACAAAAATTACTTTATTTCAACAAGCCTGAATACTCTTCATGGACACTGTTCAGATTTCTTTCTTTCTTTCTTTTCCCCCCTTTTCCTTTTAACTGCTATGAATAACAGGTCTATCACAAACCCTTGAGAAACTAGGGATCAGAAAATAGAAACTGAATCTCAGCTCACTCTGGAGTGACACAACAGCAACAGTGCAAAGCAGATAAAGCAAAAGAAGATTATAGACTATATAAAGACAGTGGGACCAGTCTTAGGTTCTCAGGGAAAAAATGGTTTCTGAAGCCTAAAAAATAGTGCCTAACCAGTCCTGCAACTTTCACCTAACATTTTCTTGTCTTCCACATACTTTACTAGGATAAAGGTTTTACCAGCACAACAGATTATTTTTGTTCATGCATGAGCCCTGAGCCATATGCAGACATCCAGTCTCTTCATGTGGCAGTGATATATGTATGGATAAAATTGAAATTTTGAAATTCTGCTGCCTTATTTAGCCCCCAAATGTCTAGCATTGCAGTAAGTTAAGCCATCATTTCAGCTAGAGTAGGTATATGGTAAAGCTACCCAGTGGATGTGAACATAGCAAACATAAGAGTTCACAATGTCATTGTCGTACATTGCAAACTCAAATCCATGCCTATTGTCTTGAATAAACAAGGAAGAACACCAGAAATTGTACATACAAATACTTCAGATTTGCTATCACATCTGAAACTGTGTTGCTGAGGTCTTGCAGTGGGGTGCTTTTTGAGCATCAGTAGTACCCCCGTGGATACCACAAAAACCATTTGTCGTCTGTATCAGATAATCTTTAATCACAACACAGTACAATGGAGATTATATGTAACTAATTGTAAAATGAAGTTTGTTATTATTTTCTGTCAAATGCCTTCAAATTACAGTATGAGTGAGAGACCTGCAATAGCTCTAATTCTCAAAAGCCCTGTTCAGGTCCTGCAAATGGAAGACCATGGATTGTTTGATTGTATCAATCGATTTGTAATGTGATCTTTCTTTTATCCTACTGCCTTCCACTCTTCCTAGCACTGTAATATTTTTTAATTAATCATGTTGTCTCATGGTATTACCAAAATATGTTAGCCTCAATTAACCACATTACCACACTGCACTCTTATAGTGCTGCTATTCCACTTTTACTGCTCTGGCTGCCTCCTTGTTGCATTTTGGGGTTTGTAATTCAGTGAGGCTCAATAGCTCTCTGGCTGATTTCCTCCAGGACCCATTTATTTGTCTTTTTGGCAGTCCCTGATAGAATCATAGAGTTGGAAAAGATGAAAAGGGCCATCCAGTCCAACCCCCTGCCATGCAGAAAATCACAATCAAAGCATCCCTGACAGATAGCCATCCAGCCTCTGTTTAAAGACCTCAAAGCAGGCACTCAAGAATGCAGCAATTACAGAACCATTGCACTAGTTTCCCATTCATAGAATCATAGAGTGGGAAGAGACCACAAGGGCCATCCAGTCCAACCCCCTGCCATTCAAGAAAAGTTATGCTAAAAATTATACTGCAAAGACCCCCTACCGTAATATGGAGCGAGAAATTCCAGAGGTTCAGTGTGGGTACAGGAAAGGAAGAGGCACTAGGGACCACACTGCAAACATATGTCGGATAATGGAGTGTACCAGGGAACTCCAGAAAAAAAATCAGCATATGCTTTACAGACTACAGCTGTGATGGTGAACCTATGGCACATGTGCCAGAGATGGCACGCAAAGCCATTGCCCCTGGCATGCAGAGGGCAGGGAGGAGGAGGAATTGGCATGCGCCTGTTCTTCTTCCTTCCTGGCTGTCCCAGGCTTTCAGTTTCAGAGGCAGCTGTAGGCCAGGGATGACTCAGAGGGAGGAAGAGGAAAAAGCGTGTGCCTCTTCCTCTTCTTCCCCCCTTGCCCACTCCAGGCCTTTAGCCGTCTCTGGAGAGGCAGCTGAAGGCCTGGGAGGGCGGAGGGGAAATCTTCCGCCCCATAAGTCCCACTCACCAGACCAGATAACACCCAGTGCTGAAAGACCTTCCATTTGGGGCACTCAGTCCCTAAAAGGTTCACCATCACTGGACTACAGCAAATCTTTTTATTCCTTGGACCATGCAAAACTATGGACTGATTTTAATAAAGTGGGTGTACTATTACTTTTGTATGTCCTGACGTACTTGGAAGCAGGTGAGGAGGCTACTGGTAGAATAGAATATGAAGAAACTGAATGGTTCCCAATTGGAAAGGGGATCAGACAAAGCTGCATTCTATCACCCTATTTGTTCAACTTGTATGCAGAAAACATCGTACACGGAGCAGGTTTAGACTCGGAGAAAGGAGGAGTGAAGACTGGAGGAAGGAATATCAATGATCTAAGATATGCAGATGAGACATAACACCAGCAGAAAACAACAAAGACTTGGAGCAATCGCTAAAGAAAGCGAAAGAATAAAGTGCTAAGGCAGGCTCACTGCTGAACATTAAGAAAACAAAAATAATGACCATGGAGGATTTACATAACTTCAATCTACATGAAACAGTTAAAGATTTCCCACACCTTGGATCAAATACGCGTGAGTATACAGACATAGGACAGGTGCACTAGCAACGCTGGTTCTTCGGCTTAGTAATGGAGATGAGCACCGCCTGTACAAGTTGGTTATGACTAGATATTCATGTCAAGGTACTAACTTTACTTTATCTTTAGCTCATTAACAGGAAAAGGAAAGTGTGTTTTCCGCTCAAAACATCATTGTGTAGAAGTTATGCGATGGATCAATTTGCTCCCGCTATCATTCTTGCAGACAGTGCCAAAAGGAGGCTACAGGTGAGTTTCTCAAGCATATGGCATCCCTTTGGACCCATTTAGACCCAAAAAGATTTCCTTCCAGGGCTGGGGAACAGGTTGCCCTCCACATGTTGTTGGGCGGCAGCTTCAACCAGTCCTAGCTGTAGAATAGGCAATGGTTGAGAGATTGTGGGAGTTGCAGTCCAACAACGCCTGGAGGACTGTACATTCTGCAGCGCTGGAGTAGAAGATATACTGTAGGTCCAAAAGCGATTTCTATAGTCTGCTCGTGGACAACATCCTGAAACCCTTTTCTTGGCGAAGAAACTTCAGCATGATTTTAGTGTATGTGTTTGAGTGAGAGAGAGAGATGATATATAGAGCACCCAAGTAACATCGCCGAAAACTAGGGCAAGGAGAACTTTCTCTGTTGCTATGGTGATGACTGCTGTAAAACTCTTTAGGTAGACTGAAGTGCAGAAGAACAAAAGCCTCTCGGAAAGTCATCAGGGATTTCATAGTATGGATGTGGGTTACCTCAGCTGATCTGGAGGAGGAAACGCTTGCAAACTATATCCCATCGCAAACAATGCTCTAGAACATTCACACGCTTTGTATTGTGTCCTCTCTCCTCATCCAAACCGTTCGGTGACAAAGGGGGGCGAGAAAAGGCAGAGCACGTGGAGTTGGAAGCTCCCAAGGAATGAGGTGCAGATATTCCCCTCCAGAGCTTGTTAAAGTACACTTTAAACATGCATTGCTACATCGATGCTATGCCAAGCAACCTACGTTTCTCTTTCATTCATGAAGATGGAACATTTTAGTCTCCCAAAGTCACAATTTATTACGGAAATTTACACGGAACCAGACCTACAGGACAGGCATTCTGTGGCAATGCCATCTGAACAGCTGTAAACAATCATCTTGAATTTAATTCATCGGCCACGTCTAGTTTTAACCAAAAATAATAAAAATGGGCTATCCCAAAATTGTCCCTACAAATCTAAATTATCCCCAAATTGTCCCTGCAAATTGGTTTTTACAAACAAGGAGGGGTGACAGTCTCTCGAAAGAAGTATCGCGCTTCACTGAACATGGTTTTTGGCTCTGGCTGTTTAGTTATGTGGGATGCCCCTTGGTTCTGCACCAACAAACACTCCCATAGAGATCGGGCATTTTAATATCTTGCAATACAATCTGGCTCCCACACCCAGTCTTACCATGGATTGCAAAAACAATGCATAATGGTGAATGATAAATTTCTATTGGAAAGTGATAATAGATGTGCAGAGACCCCATTTCCCCCCGAATGCAAGTAAGTGAAACCGCGGTTACTGATCTTGGAGATATGGGCATTGGACTGGACATTGGACTGTTTCTCACTGCAGTCAGAAGATATCTCAGTTTAGCGCTCTCAAAAGACTTTTAAAAATCTGCCTATACTTTGAGATTAAGTCTTTTCTAGAATTTATCGCTGATAGCAACTGCTTCTCAAAGCCTCTTAAGGGTTGCATTACTTGCACTTTTACTCTGAGGATGGCTGTGAAGAGGACAATGGGTGGGTTTGTAGCTATGACACATTAAGTACTCTAAGCTGCTCCTTCGGCTGCTTTCACTGTTTGGAGGAGTAGTGTTTTGATCAAGATGTAGGAGCTTGGCAAGAGAACTGCAACAGATTACAGATATTACATCCATGGCCAAGTCAGTTAGTGCAAATCTTAGATCCAGCAGAGGTGATCCAAAATGCTATTTGGAATTTTAAACCAAGGGGTCATTCCAACTACCAAAAACTTTGGGTCTTGATTCGATTTATATGCCCCTAGTTCCCACTGGAAATCAATTCTGATACTCATTTGATCGATTCCAGTGGGAAAAACCCGGGGCAAAGGCCAAAAGCCCAGGAATTTATGTAGCTGATTTTCAGAGGTTCTTTTGGGAAGCTTTGATCCTGACCTGTATCCAGTAAATGGAAATGCAGATCAGGATCTAATCTTTTACAGGGGAGGGGCAAATGGCAGAGGGGTGTGTGTCCATCCCGAGAGATGTCACACATACCCCTGTGCTGTCACTTTGGGTCCTTTTAAAAAAATAAATAAATAAACCTAATCACAAAATCGATAGATTGACAAAGCAACCACTCGCAAAGGAATGAGTGGCTGCTAAGCCAGTCTATCACTTTTGCAATTAGAACCCATAGATAAAGCAGTCTTGAGAAATGACCATATTTAATCTCTGTTTAAATTGCTGGAACAAAGGAGAGCCCACCAGCTTCCAAAGTAGTCTATTCCAATGTCAGTTGATGACAGAAGGAAGTTCTTCCTAATTCAGAATATAATCTCTTGTAATTTGAATCCATTGGTTTGAGTACTGTCTTCTAGAGCAGGGGCAAATAAGTTTAGTCTGTTTTCTACATAACAGCTACACCCTCTATCTTCCCTTCCCATCTCCAAGTTAACCATATCCAGGTCCTGCAACATAGGGAATGGTTTCCAGACCCTCCTGTGAGCAATATCCTTCTTAAACTGGGGATATCATCCTTAAATTTACACGTCAACCTCTCTCAAACCCCTTACCCCATCCATGCATAAAAAACCCCGTAGTGTGCTCAGAAAGTTCCTGGAGCTTGTCTTTAGGCTGCATGAATGCAAAGGGACGGAGGTTCTGTTGCACTGGCACGAGCATCATGGATTTAGGCCCAGTTAATTCTTTGGTTTTCATGCTTTCCCTACATGTTGCCATACAGTCCTTTCATTAAAAACCAACAACAGAACGATCATCATCTGGAGAAATGGCATTGTAAAATTGTATTGGGGGGGGAGGGGGGTTTGCTTGCCAAAAAAAAAAAGCAAAAAAAAAGCACCCATGAAGCAAAACACATGCATTTTCATGCATGCTTATTGTCATGTGTATGAAACTGCTCACAAAATGGATTTTCAAAAATCAATGAACTGATATGGAAACAGGATAGCGGTATAAATTAGTGTTCAAAAATTCACATTTTCTAGAAAGCAAAACAGGAAAAAAATTATCTACTCTTAACCACAGGAAATTGAACATTGCCAGTCATTTCAGGTCCTATCTTTTGATTATTCTGTGCTGTATTAATTGCCAGAGAAAGCAGAAAAGCTACCTAAAGTTTACAGATAGATTCAGATGGCTTTGGGATGTATGAATTAGCTGATGTTTTTTTCTGCACAAGATCTGCACCTGCTTAGCCAGGCCAAAGAGATGCATTAAAGAACAGAAATTATGTGCCAAGTGAAAATGAATGAACGACAAGCACAGGATACTTCTTTTGGACATAAAAGAATCAACCCTGTAGGCTCTCCTCTGTGTACTGCAGGTGTGCGGTAACAAAAACAAATCCACACTGTCCGAGGTGCCTACCCGCAACAATAGTTCACACAGAGTAGTGCAGAAGCACAACCCAGTGTGCAGTACTTGGCAACAAGGAACTGACCAACCTGAAATAAGGCACAGACACAGTTGACTTCTTCCAAAGTCCTTGGAGGCTCTTACCGTCTAACTGCAATAAGTACAACAAAAGCTCTGACAAATACTGTCTGTTATATTAACAATCCACACTATCTAAACTCACCACGCCAACTCCGCTCTCTCCTATCCTCAACCCACACCTGCCCTTACAAAGGATTGGCACCTGGTATTTTCCCCATTTACAGCCATATAATTATTATTATTTTTCCTTAAAGGGACATTTAACCCAACAAACCCATATATCTAGTAATCTGTAGGGAGGGGAGGGATAGATCGTTTATTTTTGTTGCTTCCTCCAATGCATTTTCTTAGATTTATCTACAGATTGCTGAGCTTTGTTCTGAGACCAATTTCTCCTCTTCTCAGAGTCTGTTTCTTTGTTCTCTTTATTTGAGAAGGGCACCTCTCTGGGGTCCCATCTATACTGATGCATGCCACTGTTATCCCATGAATAACCACTGTTAGAGGCTCCAGTTTAAATTACTTTGTTCATCTACTTTTCAATAGCGAGATAGATTTTTTTTGATATAATAAAAAGAAATGCTACCTTCGGCTTTGCTCCAAGCATTCAGAGTTATGATTCTTTTTCTTAACTATAAGCCAGCATTGTAGTTAAATGCACTCTGATAGAATAAATGCCAAATATTCTTATGGGTTATGCTTCCAGAGACTGTGCCAGAGCAAACTTGGGGGGGGGGGGTATTTTTTAAAAAGGTTGTTGGAATAGGAAAAGTCGGGAAAAGGGTTAACACCCCAAAATAGGCTGCAATTAAAGAGAGGGATCAAGAAAACAGAAATGGATATGCTTTGAACCCCAAACTATGGCTACACACTGAGACCCATATGGAAGAGAGAGAATTATGGAAACCTTGAAATCTGCACAACCAATTCACGATGGTAAGAGCATTATGAGATGAATGAGAGAAACCTCAAGGCTTACAACCCAAAGCTTGGAGGAAGCTTATTTTATGTGAAAAATGAGAACGATCTTTAAAATACTGTATCACCATACCTCCACCTCTCATTTAGGCCAAATGGAATGAATGTGACTCCTAGTTTGTCTCATGATGAATAAGTAAGAGATTTAATGGGGGTGAGTTACATTCTTAAAGTTTCTTACCAGCTCTCTGGTAGCTGTGAAATACTGTCACATAGATGAGAGAACCATTTGTTTTCTTTTGTTCCAAACCAACAGGCTCAAATTGCAAGAATGGAGATGTTCACTTACAATGTTTTTTTCCTGATGGTACAAGATCTGAAAGTAATGGATGCCCTCCCATTATTGGTCTTTAAGCAAAGGTTGAATTGTCACCCATCATATTTTCTAGATCAGGAGGCAGCTAGACTAGTTTACGAGGGGGTAGCCAAAGGTTTTAATGATCACCTTTTAAAAAAATTTGACAGAAAGTTTGTTTTGATTTGTAGTTGTTAACTTATCTCTATGTAGTCACTATCTAGATTTATACATTTTTCCCAGCGTTTCTTGACCCTCCGAATACCTGATTTTGTACAAGTCTGCAGATTGCGCCTGACAAGGATTTTACACTTTAGTCACTTCTGGCAGAGCCAGTCACAAAAATAAAGGACACAATGAGCTGATTTTCCCAGCAACGTGTTCTTAGGGACCAAGGATGACAAAATTTCATCAATATGCCATAATAACTTCCAGGTGATAATTATTACTTTACGATACCCCCTTGTAGTCTCTTCCAACTCTATCATTCTATCTCTCCTTTATGAGTGTGTGGTCATCTGTTCTAAAAAGGCATCATTTAATTCCTCAGTACGACTTGGGGGTCTGTAGTAGACTGTCATAATAGCATCCCTGTTGTTTCCTTCCCCTTTTAATTTTTATTCAGATGCTCTCCACCTGGCTTCCAGGATTTGAGTTGTGGATCTCTTCTCATAGGAGTTTATCACATGGGAGATATTTCTCCTAATTTCGAATGGAGCCAATTCGAATTCACGTAAATTTGCTAGTTTAGTGAATTTATGTGAATTCTAATTGCGTTCGGAATACATTCAGAATGACTTCTCATTTCCCAAAAATGACCTCCCATTGCAGTTACGTGAAACCCCATGACTGTGTTTGGAATGTCTTCCCACTGCCCGAAATTGTGTGAGGTACACTCATACACAATAACATGAAAATCCATGATTGTGTTCAGATTGCCATTGCATTATACCCCCAAATTCTGTCGTATGATAAACTCCATACATAAAGAGAACTACAACCAAAGAGGAATCAGGCCCAGAGCTTGGAAGACTCAGTGGCTTTCCTAGTTAGTGCCCAGCTCTGATGGAGACTATCAGGAGGGCAGATGCTCTAGACATGATTGCAGGTGGTGGTGCGATTAAATAACTTTGAACACTAGACTTTCTGCTCTTCCCGTGTATTTAAAATGTGATGTCAGCCCTGTCTTTTGCCATTTGGAAACTTTTCTGAACATTCAGCTGATTGGGGCCTTCAATGTCTATCTCAAAGTCCTGCCCTGATGGCACCACTAAGTGCCGGAAAAGATGAAAAAACTTGCTCTTAAATCAACAATCACTCCAGGAGAAATGCGTGGTGAAGATGCTACTAAATTTAAAGTTATTGCACAAGCCTGAACATATTTTACAGAAATACTACTGCTCAGACATCCACAATGTACTTCCCCAAGATTCCTTCACTATATTTCCGAAGATAACTGTGGAACTGTGGAAGTTGTTAAAAAACAAAACATTTTTTTTTTAAAAAAAACCATCAAAAGCTTCAAGAACTTTAAATTCATCTACAGACTTCCTGCTGTGGAACATTTCAAGGCTGAACTATTTTATTTTTTTTTTTTCCTTTCCTTTCCTTCCCTGGATGTCTTCCAAAGGCTGAAAGCTATGAATATATTCCACTACTTCGGAGGTTGCAAATAATCTCCCCAAATAGAACTGTTCATCATGTGGAATAGTGACTCTGAGAAATTGTTAAAGTGAGTTGCCCAAACTGCTTACTCTTTAGCTATCCGTTGAGATTTCTAAATAACTCCTCAGCAAGTGCATTTTTTTTTTTAGCCTGCAGACTACAACTCATTTATTTCAGGCCCACAATAATGCCCACTAGTGTTCCATAGCAGCAAACGGGTTCGCATTACTGTGTATGCAAAGCTAGGACCAGTCCCACATCCTGGAATCCATTACAACCTGCTAAAATAGACGGTAAAGCTTGTGTTTATCCCATGACTAGGGATGGAGAAAAAGTAATAGGGAGCGGACTATGCTGTATCTGTCTGGCATGTAGGAGCTTCTCAGGGTTGGGACTAAGAAAGGGGACAATCCTAATGCAGCATTTACAAGCATATACAAGGACTCGGAGCAGAGGTGTAGCTATGAAGGAAGGGAAATGGGGGCATTATTCTCCCTTGACTCAGAACTGTTAAGCACTCAAAGCCCTGAGTGTCGCTGGATCAATATGTTAGTTAAGGTTTTCCCGTCATTTTTTTAAAAAAATGTTAAGTTCTTTCTTTGCTGCACATGAAGAAACTAGCAAACACTGGTAAATCCTTATAAATTATTCTGGTGTTGGCAGAAGAGGAGGGAAGGTAAGATCAGCAGTGAATATTAAGAGCCTGGTGTCAATTGGAAATGGATGCGGTGATGATGAGAATAAACAGGCTTAAATGCAATCCAGGGAAAACTGTGCTACCCATCATGAATTCTGGCACTTTGGGAACATATTCATCCTATTCTTGAAGGGATATGTCCATACCCCATATTGGGGCTATTCCTGTGTGTGATGAAGATGGTAGACTAACCTTCGTTAGAAATTAATCAGAAAATTGTGAACAAAAGTTGGATGGTCCCTATGACCTTTCCTGCATTCACAGGGGGTAGGACTAGATGTCTCTTGACAGCTCTTCCTAGGAAACTGAAAATCCTTCAATATTTCACAGGTCAAAACTAGGACAAAGTCTAAAAAGCTTGTGCTATAGCTTCTCCAACCATCAAAGGTGCAACATGATAACAGCTTGACAGCATGATAATAGAATTCATTGCCATCTTCCCCTTGCTTTTGTATTCTTGCATGAGAGTTTTTACAAGGCAGCCCCTTCACCCCTCTTTGTAAAATGTAGAATTTTACAAATGTAGAAATGACCACCTCTTCTAGCCAGTTCATAATATTAATCAATGGAACGAGAGATGCCACTCAAGATCTCCCAAGGAAAGAACTTTTCCGGGTCTATCTCGGAGAAGAAGAAATGCTTACAAATGTCATAAATCTGTCCCTCCGCAATACTCACAGTCCATTAAACAGACCAAGATTAAGCACAGAGAATTACATTTCAATAAGAATGTGCAAGTATAATAATATTAAATTTAGAAAGATATGAGACAATGAACCTAAAAGATTTGTCCAAATAAACCCAATGCTTTGAGTTCTTAAATTCTCCAAAGTCCAGTGCTGAAGACCTTCCAATATTGAATATTTACTCAGGTTTGCTTCCCTCCCACTTTATTTATTTAGTTATTTATTTGGAGAGGCTTCTCATTTTTTAAAAATATCTGTAGGACGGGCTGGGTACAACATGGTCCTCTTTATGCTGTGAATAGCTGTACTTATTGATTTTGGATAGGACAGATGGAAGCTAATTTTGTTTCCCCTCATTTATAAAGAATTTATTAAAATGTTTATATTCTGGCCAGAAAAAACATTATATTTAAAAAAAAAATGAATATGCAAGAAAGCTGGGCATTGTTTGAACCTGGTTCTGAAAACCTGGATGGAATATGGTGGGATGTGTAAGAGAAGACATTATAGCACTGGTCTAAATATAAAACTGACAACAGCCATAATGTGATCATTCCATTGTATGGACACACAACTATGCAGGATAGGAAAATCTGTACGTTTTCATTTCCCAAGATCTATACACACCTTACGACTGGTAAGACTCAGTGGGTCTCCTATAGTTAGGACTATGATTCAGGTTCATATTTGTTCTTCTTGTGCCAAATTGGAGCAGGTACATTCTTTGTTGTCTCAGCCTGGAATCCCACCCTGCTCTATTATATATATAGCCTTGTAATCATCCTTCTAATGAATGCTTCTTCAAGTGACAGTTTGAATCTAAAAACACTTTCGTACTCCATATTAATAACGCATTATATTAACATTACATTGAAACCAATGAGCCAAACATCCCAGTGGTTGCAATAAACCATTACAACTTCTTATTACCAGCTGTAATGAAAGAAAATATGCCAAGGTCCATTACACAGACAGCGAAGCCAATATAGCAAGATTATTTAATTTACATTGACAAAAAAAGAGCGGTTGAATTTCTTGGTCAGCAACTAGTTTTGCAAGTTGGCCATTTAGTGGAAGGAATAGAGAACGAGCAAAGCAGAGTCGAAGTGGATCTCTGAGGGTGTTTGATGCCGAAAGTCAGTTCTCACCATCTCCAGATAAATGTCGAGAAAGCTGCCATTCTGGCATTCTCCTCTGAACAGTTCTGCTCTGGATGGAACAAAGGTCTGATTCCTTAATGGTAGTTTCTTAGGAAATAATGGGAAACAAAACCCTTCTGCCCAAACTTTGAGCCCTTCCGGAATAAAATCAGTGCAGCGAGATTTGGTTGGCATAATTGTTTTGATGTCAGAGAGCTCAGAATAGCACAGCCTTGATTGACTCTAAGAATGACACTAAGGACTTCATTCATAGAATTAAGAGATCACACATATATTAAATGTGCATAATTTAAGGACATAATAGCTGTAATCAGTGACACTGTAAAGGTCATGGGTCCATCATTACTTACTCCCCATTTCCCTCTAATTTCCTTCTTGTTCAAACGTCTGTATTTCTGCTACTAGGCTTTGTCTGTGCCTTGTTTGGAACAGATATTTCTTTCTCGGCATCAAACTATTTTCTCCCCCCACCCCATGCTATTACCCAAAGATGTTCTTGTGGCAATAGAAAGATATGGTGTAAAAAAAAGGATCTGGCTCTGTCTTTGAGATTACAGCCATGCGGAGAACTCAGGAAATTTACATTTTGATACTGGGTGTGGGTAGTTGTAGTCCAAAAAGTAACTTTTAAAATCTCTAATAGCGCTTTTTATGCTAAGAAGAAGTTATGCAATCTGTGATGGACAACTGCAAACTGCCCTCCACTTTCTTTTTCTGCTAAAGAAGTAAAGCCTGGGAACACATCTACTTTATTAACTGATGTATACCTGTATAACAGGGCTATGAGATTTGTAACTCTTTGTATGTTATTCAACCAAAACTTCTCTCTTTCCTGACCAGTGTCCACACAGTGTCCAAAGTGTATTGAAGTCCAACAACATCTGGAGGGCCATATGTCTCACATTGATGCAAATAAATCAAACTACACATAAAGAGATTTCACCTAAACCTTAGGAAGAATTTCCTGATGGTAAGAACTATTTTACAGTAGAATATGCTGCCTTGGAGTGTGGCGGAGTCAAGTGAAAGAAATGACCATAGCAGTTGGTAGCACGAGGCCTAGAAGTACCTGAATGAATCTAGCCTTGGCTCATTGATTCTGTACGATTTTCTGTACTGACATCATGAGAACAAACCCTCTGTCCTGGGTTAAAAATGCTCTGGACTCCATGGAATCAAGCACTATGAGGTGGATTTATCATGAAGCCCAGGTCCCAAAGAAAGGACACCACAATGTGAACATATTGCAGGACGTGGTGGAAAGGAGAGACTGTCAGCTACTAAGATGGTCGGTAAAGACCATTGGGGCCGTTGCAAGGTGGAAGGGGAGGACATAAAATTGGTAATGCTTCAGCCTGACCCAGAATTGGAGGAAGCACCTGCTGGAAGTACGGATACTGATATGAAAGTATGTGTCCTGCAGGTCTAGTGAAGTGAATTGGCCTACTTTGACAGAGTAACCATCCTGAACCATTTCTAGGAAATGAAGGGTGGTAGGCAGAATCACTCCCAAGAATCCCTTCCCATGGCGTTCGCCAATTGAGCTTTCTAGTTTACTGGCAGTGATGAAATGAATGGTACAAAAACTAGAGTACTGATGGCAGAGGACTCAGAATGAGTCCAACCAGGCTGAAACCTCTTGGAAAGCCTACGCCATCATGGCAGCGAAGGAATTTGTCTCCTCTACCACCATGTTTTTCAGCACAGTGTTATCCAGCTGAGCTGTCTCAAGTGGTCAAAGGCCAAGCATCATGTAGACCACTTGGCAGAGCCTTGTGAAGAGTTTGCACAACACTTTGCAAATACAATCTTGCTGATAAAAATTACTTAGATCTCAATGGACTTCTATGCTATAGCTGTAGTTGTTCTGCGCCTTCAAGTCATTTCTGACCTATAGTGAACCTGTCACAGTGGTTTCTTGCCAAGATTTGTTCTGAGTTTTTTTCTCCTTTGCCTTCCTCTGAGGCTGAGAAAGTGTGACATGCCCAACACCATCCAGTGGGTTTCCATAGCCAAGCAGGGATTTGAACCCTGGTCTCCAGAGTCATAATCCAATGGAATGTGTCCTTGCTGGTTCTACTGGTTCCCACAGCAGCTTTCAGTATCATCAGCCATGGTATCTTTCTGAGCTATCTCTCTTGGATGGGACTTAGGGGCACTGTTTTACGGTGGTTTTGTTCTTTCCTGAAGAGCCAAACTCAGAAGGTGGCGCTGGAGGAATTTTCTTTGACTCCAGTACCATTGGTCTGCAGGGTTCTCTAGGATTGAGTTTTGTCCCCCAGGCTATTCACCATACATGTGAAACTTCTAGGGAGTTTATCAGACGGGAGGAATCTCTATTTCGAATGGAGCCAATTTGAATTCACGTAAATTCGCTAGTTTAGCGAATTTACGTGAATTCTAATTGCGTTCGGAATGCGTTCAGAATGACTTCCCATTACCCAAAAATGACCCCCCACTGCCCGAAATTGCATGAGATACTCTAATACACAATTACGTAAAACCCCATGATTGCGTTTGAAATGACTTCCCTTCTGCCCGAAATTGCGTGGGATACACTCATATGCAATAACATGAAAACCCATGATTGCGTTCGGATTGCCATTGGATATACGTCTGATAACGTCCTAGGAGAGGTTATCCATAGTTTTTGGGACTGTTATCAGTATTCTGATGACAGTCAACCCTATCCCTTTCCAGAGAATTCCACCAAATTCCAAAGAATCTATCTTGGTGCTAAATCGGTGTCTGCTGTGAGTAATGAATTGAATGAGAGTGAACAAACTGAAGCTTAACAAGACAGAGGTGCTCTTGGTCAATCAAAAGGCAAATAAAGGAAGAGCTGTAGTCTGTGCTGGGTGAGGTTTCACTCCCCCTGAAATCTCAGGATCATAGGTCGGGTGTATTCTTGGACTTCTTGAGTCTGGAGGCTGAGGTCTTGGCAGTTGCCAGAGTGCATTTGCACAATTAAAGTTAGCAGGCCAAGTGTACCTATTCCTTCTAATCCCGGTGACACTGCCTCTACCTGGGGCTGTCTTTGCAAACTGGTTAGAAACTGAAGCAGTTCCAAATGTCTTCAGCCAGAATGCTGATTGGGGGTAGTTATATTGAACACATAACACCCCTGTCAAAGCAGTTTTAAACAAATGAGTTTGTTTCATGGCTCAGCTCTAGGATATCTGAAAGATTATACAGTCAACCCTCCATATCCACGAATTCTTTATCCATGGAATCAACTATCGACAGCTTGAGAATATTCACAAAATATATAAATTCCTAAAAGCAAAGCTTGATTTTGCTATTTTATATAAAGGACTTGAGCATCCATAGATTTTATTATTATTGGAACTCAAACCAGTGGATACCAAGGGCCCACTATATCTTCTCATACGGGGCTGCTCGAGTAAGATCATACTTTCTCAGGGCCTTCTCCCACTTCTGACACAGAGACATTTGTTGAGGGTAAAACAGAGAACCTTCTTGGTGGCTGCTATCAGATTCTGCAATTCCCTGCCCAAGGAAGTGAAGTTGGCCTTCTCTTTCTGTTTATCCAAAACTTTTGTGAGTTAATTGTCTGCAGCAGAAGTTCTTTTAATTGTGTGTGTTCTACAGTATTTTTTGTAATTTATTATGTTTTATTATAATAATTTATTTTTATATTTTATCATTTTATTTGAACAGCCTTTAAAAACTTTGTTTAGCTTAGTGTTTTTAATATGAATGTTTGCATAATTCGTTTTTCACTTTTATTCCTCCCCCCCCCCCCCAATTGTTTTAACTGTATTTTATTTTATATTGTGAGCTGCTTTAGGTCCTATATAGAGTGAAAGGAGGGTTAAATAAATAAATACATATTCTGAGCTCTGGTTGCGCGTCATTTTCCCCATGCTATCTTCCATGACAATCAAGTCCTAAGGCAGATTCACTCCAGAGATGCAACTTTAACAGGCATCTTCAGACCGGGCAACTCTGTGCTTCATCAAAACAATTCAGGTAGAAATGACATTACCTTTTCATAAATGCTCACAGCTGATTTGCCCTACAGGCAAATAGAGAAAGGTGCACAGTTTATTTTATCCCTAAATCCAGGGAGATTATATGTGTCAATGCCCATAAGGTAAAACCAAGATAGTAAGGTTTGCAAAGAAAAGTCGTTCATTGAGAATCCAGGGATGAATCCAGTTTTGTTGTGCATGTTAGCAATGAAGAACTGCTGCTGAGTTTTGCCCAATGAAACATTTCGAGAGAAATTTGCATGAAGAAATGTTGGTAAATATGAACAAAAGTCTGCTCCATACCTAATACGGCAATCTTTTGTGGAATGTAAGGGCTGGCCAAAATATTCCCTGCAGTAGACACAGTTGGAAAACAAATGTGGTATAATAGTTCAAGCACCATCAGGAGGTTCTTCCTAATGTTTAGGTGGAATCTATTTTCCTGTAATTTGAATCCATTACTCAGTTTCCTATTCTCTGGAGCAGCAGGACACAAGCTCGCTCCATCTTCAATATGACACTCTTTAAATATTTGAAAGGATGTCATGTTGAAGATGGAGCAAGCTTGTGTTCTGGTTAGCGCTAGTTTTATCCTTACAACAATCCTGTCCTGTCTCCTTTTAACTTTCAGTTCTCCAGGCAAAACATATGCAGCTAACTCAGGTGGCCCTCATAGGGCATGGTTTCCAGACCTTTTGCCATTTTTGGTTGCCTTCCTCTGGACACATTCCAGCTTGTCAATAACCCTCTTGACTTGAGGTGCTCAGATATGGATACAGGTGAGATCTGACCAAAGCAGAATTGATTGTTGTTTGTTGTATGTCTTCAAGTCATTTCTTACTTATGGTGACCTTAAGGTGATCTATAATGGGATTTTCTGGGGCTAAGAGTGTGTGATTCATCCAAGGTCATGCAGTCGGTTTCCATGGCCAAGCAGAGACTCGAACCCTGATTACCAAAGTTGTAGTCGAATGTGCCACTAGACCAAGCTGGCTTTCAAAGCAGATTAGAGTGGCACTATTCCTTCCTTCAGTCTAGACACAACAGTCCTATTGATGCAGCCTAGAATCACGTTGGTTTATATTCAGGATTAGAGTACTGGAATCAACTCTCTATGAGGATGCCTCTGAGAGTGCGCTGAAACTTCAGCTCGTGCTGGTTACTCACTTTCTGTTCCATTAGAGACATTTTTAGCTCATCATAATGCCAGCCTTTAAGTAGAGTGAAAACTGTTGTCAGCCTTTTTCCTCCCTTCTGATCCCAATTACAAAGCCACATTTATGATGCCAGGAAAAAAAAAAGTGCTGCATGATCTTTGGAAACACAACAAACAGAAAAGGGACGTTTGATTTCACAATGTACTGAGAGAAACAATAGCTGAAGTTGTGCATAATTTGTTTTTCATTGCTGGTGCCACGCGTGATAGAATCAGGCCAGAATCCAGATTCCTGAGGAATTCAGCAAACCTCCCCGCTGCAACTAACTAAGTAATTTTGGCTTCCAATGACTGAAGAAAGAGTTTGTAAATAGGAAGATAGTAAGTGTAATGTAGTGGTTAGCTTTTTAAACTGGAATTTGGAAAATAGAGATTCAACTCTCTGTTGAATTGGGAAAACACCAGGTAAACTTGGGTGAGCTACTCTCTTCCTAAATGTTTTTCCAATGGCAATCTGAATGCAACCATGAGGTTTCGCGTTATTGCGTAAAAGCTGATCACATGCATTTTCGGGCAATGGGAAGTCCTTCAGAATGCAATTGTGGGGTTTCACATTATTGCATGAGAAACTATCACATGCAATTTTGGGCACTGGGAGGCAATTTCGGACATTTCCGAACGCAATGCGGCATCAATACGCAATCACGTAAATTAGCTGAACTAGCGAATTCACTCAATTCCGAACTGGGCCCACATTCATTTCCTTCAAAATTGAGAGAAATTCCTCCAGTGTGATAATGTCCTTAGTCTAACAGGTTTTTTGTTGTTGTTGTTGTTGAAGAAGAAGAAGAAATAATAATAGTAGTAGTAGTAGTAGGGCTAAGAAGAACTAAGTACATCACCTTGAACTCATTGCAGACAAGTCTATAAATGGAATAAATAAATATGAAGAACATACTAGCTAGTTGTGCCTATACAGCAGACTTTGGTTCCTGAAACCCATAAGACACTATTAGGAACTGCTGCTGAGGTCTGTTAATAGTGACCTAATTTGGTGAAACACTGTACTGTAGGGGTAATTTTTCCAATTAAACATCCTTACGTCAAAGGCCAGTTCCTGACACTGAGGCTAGCTATTGAATATGGCTGGTAGCTATTGAATACTACTGGACACAACATCCTATCCCAGTTGACCCGTATTTGAGGATTAAGGTTCTCCCGAGCTTTAGCATGGTCCTGTTCATGTTCGTATCGTCCTTGCTCCTCAATCCTCCCTCCCAGCTTGCCCTTTAGTACTTTGATTCTGACTACTGGCAGGTTTCCTATGTTCTAAGTTATACCTAACACTTTCCAGGTATCCCTAAGACTTCTGCTCACAGGACACCATGAGAGTGCGCATTACTGCCCATCCTATCAGGATTCCTATGCTGGCAAAGGATTACAGTATTGGTTCTGGTAAACCCACCCAATAGTAGTTCTGCTATGGTAAGCCAATCTTTATTGCATTTACCTAAAAATCGTGACAGGTTAGTACTGAGCATAACAAGAACAACCCACAACATGATAATATATAGTATAATCTACTATTAAACCAGCTTGAGATGGTAACAAACTGTCCACATAGCTGACATAAAACCACGTTGTAAAATTAACAATTGCAAACATTTAAAATCACCAGTCAAATAAATGTGTGGTGTCCTGGTGGTTATAGCAAATTTTGCTGTGGTGGCGTGCCTTCAAATTGTTTCCGACTTATGGCAACCCTAAGGTGACCTCATCATGGGGTTTTCTTGGTATGATTTGTTCAAAGGAGCTTTGAGTTACGGCATACAATAGTTTTTGGTTACGGCAAATAATACTATCAAATAGGTGACGTAGGACTGATTATCTTCCAATAATTCCACCATTACCCCACATGGGATTTGGTCTGAGTAACATGCATGAATAAATTCCTTCATTTCTAAGGTGCACAGAAATCTTAATTGTTTTTTTGTTGCTACAGACTAACCAGTATTTATTCTAAGCTCTTTTCCCTGCTGCATTAGAAGCCAGACTGCCGGTACCAAGGGAGGAGATGTTTCTATCCAATCTGTCTGGCACGGCATGTGAATCTGTGTGGCTGTGTACAATGTGGCCGCATTGTAGTCGCTCCCCCCAGAAGCAGGGGACCGTGCGGCATTTTTGGCTGTACAGTAGTATGCACAGAATATTCATTGGAATCAGTAGCATGTGCAGAGGCGTGATTCTGATGCCATCTATACATCTGCTGCAGCCAGAAATGCCCTGATTTCCACTGAAGCAAAGTTACAGGATGGTTGCCTTGTGTGCAGCCACACAAAATAATGTACGCTCCTGGATCAAGGGAAAAGAGATCCTCCTGTGAACACATCCCTTTTCTTTCTTTTTCTTTCTTTCAAATGACAAAAACTTGGACGGGGCTGTGAAGGAAACTGAGAAATTGACAGGAGAGAGGGCAAGAATAAAAAATAGGAGTAGAAAAGAGAAAAGTCTTCCTTTGGGATAGGAGATGGCCAAAGACAAGGGCTCCCTGTATAACCCGGGAGCTAAAAAACCATTAAGAATCTCTTAAGGTTGGCACTTTCTGGAAATTTATCCACTAGGAGACTAAACAGGTGGCTTTATAATCTTTGATATATTTATCGATTAAACAATTAGCTTATGGAGTTTCATTCTCCTTATGGGAGATGATCATATGTGTGTCTGTGTAACCACCTAGTTCAATTCCCTCTGATGCAGGAATGGTACTCCCAAAAGATGACCATTCAATCTCCTTTTAAATACCTCCAAAGAAGGAGACTCCCCCATAATATTTATATATTATATATATTATTCTCCAAGGCAGTCTATGAACACTGTTATGAGTTGTCCCTGTGTAATTAAAGTATTTTTATGCGGCTTAGTTCTGAAAGAGCAAGATGGATTAGCTGTACAAAAAAGACTTGCTTCTGGTGGAGATGTTATAGACACTGGATATTATTGCATGCCTTTGCCCCTTGATATGGGCACAGGTATAAATGCCATGTATAAATGGATGTTGTCACACAACTCCGTGCCCAGATTGGAGGCATCCGGTACCCGACTGGGACTTCCTCCTGTGCTTAGCAATGAATGGAAAAGTACCATTTTTGCTAAGTACGGGAGAAGTCCCAATTGGCTACAGGATGCCTCCAATCTGGGCACGGAGTGGTGCAATAACATCCATTTATACATGGTCACAGCCTGTGCCCAGATTGGAAGAAAACAGCCAGTGCTATTTCCACTCTAATGATGAGGCCCTGTACTTCTGTAACCAAATAATTAAAATATTGATCTGTAGCTGGGATGAATCTTTAATTTCATTTTCATACCTAAGTGTTAGACTAGACAGGTAAAGGCTCATGCACAGAACAGTCATCCGATATTAATTCATTCGTTTTTTCTCAAGTGAAAAGCAGTTGCTGTATCCTACCATTAGGCAGAATGAGAAAGATGACTGAGGCAGAAGATGGTGTATATGTGTGTATCTATTGTATGTACTTTCAAGTTGCCTGTTGATTTATGGCAACCCTATGCCTTTAGGGTATTTCGGCCCCTGCAGAAAATTTAGAAGGCAGGAAAGTGTTGGTAACTAATAGTTTACTACTGCATTTTACTGCTGAGGTGATGCAAAGAGATATTTTGAATTTCTTGGGTAACTTGGATGGTTCAGAGAATTATGTAGCGTGACTTTGCTGGGGTGAGAATGCAACAAGAAGCAAAAGATGGATGGTCAGTTTGCCAGTGATACTTGTGACATTGCCCTGAAATCTGTATTGTGTTTTTGCTTCCAGAGTTGAAATCAGCTAAATTTCTCAGAAGGCGTTTTGAGTTGGGGTGGGGATGAAAACAGAATTCCTTAGAAACAGAAAAAACAATTCATATTTTCTCGACATGTACTCCACTTTTGATTTTTTTAAAATTTTTATTGCATATCGTCCCATTGGTACGTGTCAGATCACATGTATATCAGTTCTAGATTTTAGTTCAGACTTCAAGGGCACAACCCAAGGTGATGAAACAGAGGTTATGGGGAAAGTTCTGCCAAGTTTGGGGCCATCTGGAGAGATGTTTTATATCATAAGAACCTGCAGATACCCCTGTCAATAATTTTTAAGAATGCTTCAATAAGAGGTGAAGTCTTAGCAGACTGGAAGAGTAATGTTCTCATCTTCAAAAAGAGTGAAAAAGGAGGACCCGGGCAATTACAGACCAGTTAGATGTCAATATCAGGAAAGGTTCTAGAACAGATGATTAAGCAGTCAGTCAGAGTGCAGTTGGAAATAAATACTGTAATTACCAAGACAGCATGGGTTTCTCAAAAACAAGTAATGGTAAACTAATCTGATCTCTCTTTCTCTCTCCCTCTCCCTTTCTTCATCTTCTTTTTTTCTTTTTGGAAGGACTTATTAGCTCTATAGATCAAGGAAGTGCTATGGAGGCAGAATCATATGACCTTATCAGATGGGAGGAATTTCTCTTTATTGCGAATGGAGCCAATTGGAGCCAATTCGAATTCATGTGAATTCGCTAGTGTAGCGAATTTACGTGAATTCCGATTGCATTTGGAATGCATTCAGAATGACTTCCCATTACCCGAAAATGACTGCCCATTGCCCGAAATTGCGTGAGATGCTTTAATTTGCAATAACGTAAAACCCATGATTGCGTTCTGAATGACTTCCCTTTTGCCCGAAATTGCATGAGATACTTTAATTCACAATAACATGAAACCCCATGATTGCGTACGGATTGCCATTAAATTATACTTCCAATTTCCAACGTCTGATAAGGTCTATAGACTCAGAGAATCATAAAGTTGGAAGAGACCACAAGGGCTATCCAGTCCAACCCCTTGTCATGCAGGAATATAAAAATCAAGGTATTCCTAATATATGGCCATCTAGCCTCTACAGTATTTAGAAACCTCCAAAGAAGAAGACTCCACCATCCTCTGAGGAAGTATATTTCACTGTCAAACAGCGTTTGCTGTCAGAAAGTTCAACCTAATGTTGGGTGGAATCACTTTTCCTGCAGTCTGCATGCGCTGCTCCATCACATGGAGAAGGCAACTGTTATTAAAATGTGATTGAAATATGAAACAAACGTGTCACAGTTTATGCACAGGACACGAATGGGAGAAGTGTCTGCGGGTATTAGTCTGGTGTCAACTTCAAATTTGATAAGCATTCCTTCTATTCCATCTTCCAAGTAATTTATAAAGATGTTGAATAGCATTGTGTCCAGAGCAATAGCACCCCGGTAATCCCTTCTCTTGAGGATGAAGAGGAGCCATTGGTGAATACTTTTTGGGATTCTATTCTATTCAGCTTTAGTCAGACTTCAACTGAAATAATGTGTCCACTTCTGGGTTCAAGAAGGATACTGACAATCTGAAACATATCCAGCAAAAGATAACCAAGATGATCATATCTGGGGGTCTTTAACTGAGGTTGGACAGCTATCTTTCAGTCTATTGGTGGTGGTGGGGGGAATGGAAGGAACTTTACAGTTAATCTGATATACTTAGACCCTGGATATCCCCTAGAAAGGTTTTAGAGATGCCACGGGAACAGATCTTGACAAACTGACTGCAGTAAAAGGACCACCTTTGAGGATGAAGATGGAGGGGATCTCAACACAATCCTCCCAAGGGTTCAGGCTTTATAGCAGGTCCAGAAGGGGCAGTTCCAACCCCAACCCCAAAGAGGGAAACTTTTCAGGTTACAGGATGAAAACTGATATCTTGACTAATTTATCAGCTTTAGAGCTAGACACAGCTGCTGAGAAAACAGACCAGCCGATAGTAATATCTGATATGGCCCAGGAGGCACAACCAGTGACAGAGGAATCCAAGAGCAAGTCAGCCTTGGCTCATCCTACCTGAGCTATACTACAGTTATGAACATATTAGCAACTGTAACACAAGACAGGGTGATGGAATTGCCATGGGAGCCGTGAGTGCAGGTGTCAGGGATGACACAACGTCCAATATAGGGGTTTCAACTGTGGGCAACCTTGACTATCCCACTGGTTAACAGGTAGACTCAGTGGTCACCACGTCTCGTTCAGCATATGGCTAGACCACTGTATGCTCCACTATGGCAAGAAGTTGAATGGGTATCTCTGGAAGCAGGCCTGCAGTAGATTATTTATCGGTATACTGTATTGGAAACAGAAATTGTTGCTAGGAGACAATCCCTTCCCAGATACAAATGAGATGGTCTGGCAGGATGACAAGGTAGATATGTAGATCTGGAAAATAAGAAATGAGATGGATGAAAAAGAGAAGGTTGGGGAAAGAAGAGTGGGTCGTAAGATGTCCATCTGGTCCCCAGGTTTTCTGTTTTATGCTGCTGTTTTTGTCAAAGCACAGCCATGGGGATCCTTTTTCTCTTTTTAATATGTTCCTCTTTCAGTACAATACACTGATGTTATTTACAAAGCATAAGCAGATTTCACCAGACCGGAGGGTCTCCTTTACAACAATGTCATTTGTGTGAGGGACAATGGTGTTGTTGATTCGCTTTCCCACAAAGAGATGGAGCAATCGAGGCAGCAAGCACTGCAGGCCAAAGCAGCACTGGACTAGGGTTTGGAGAGCCCATGAAGCCTTGGAAGGGTGAGCTCTCGAGGGGCATCAGGCTCTCCTTGATTCCAAAACAAAGAGAGGCTGATCAGAGCGGTAAAAGAGTTTGCCAAATTTAAAAGAAACGTGGGACTATTTGCACCATGGCTGGTGCTTAAGCAACATGTCAGGGGAGTTTATCAGACGGGAAGCATTTCTCTTTATTTCGGATGGAGCCAATTGGAGCCAAATCGAATTCATGTGAATTCGCTAGTTTAGTGAATTTACATGAATTCCAATGGCGTTCGGAATGAGTTCAGAATGACTTCCCATTACCCGAAAATGACCCCCCCATTGCCTGAAATAGTGTGAGATGCTTTAATACGAAATAATGTAAAACCCATGATTGCGTTGGGAATGACCCCCCATTGCCCGAAATTGCGTGAGATACTTTAATACGCAATAACGTGAAACCCCATGATTGCGTTCGGATTGCCATTGGATTATACTCCCAATTTCCAACGTCTGATAAACTCCATGCAGTACTCAGTGTCTGCATGGGAATAAGGGCAGCACCACAGACCATCAGAGGGGTTATTAACTGCATTCACCATTCTGGAAAAGTAAAAAGTCTAGGTGACAATATGGGAGAGACGCTCGGCAGTTACGGCCCCTGGTGATTCTGCAGGGGCTGGGCAGATTGTGGAGCCGGATGTGTTCCTCGTCCAGCGAATCCTGTTTGTTTCAGATAGCTGACGTTCAGAAAGCTTACAGATAGCTTTTGTGTGTCTGTGTGTGTGTGTTTGCATTGCTGACTTTCACATAAACAAACGGGTGGAAAGAGTAATCAAGCTAGAGGAGCACTGAACAAACAGGACAGTCTCTGTACAAAAGGATAAATCGGCACGCATTTATCATTAAAAATGGCAATATCCCCAAAATTGGTTCCAGAGTATTTCAACCCTCTTGAACATATAATACGGGGCTCACAAGTCGCAGTCCTCAAACAAAACAGTTTCAAAGGAGGACTGGAAAGAGAAAATGCTGAACTGAGTTAGATTCACAAATTACAATCTATTCGTTGAGGCGGGAACACAGATAATGATTTCATGACACACTACATTTATTAATACCTAAGTCCTCATAACTGCAATGTAGCAAAAGGAATCTCCATAGAGGAGGTTTTGATTCCAAAGGAACTGGCTGTCAGTAAGTAGATTTAATGTTTTCACATGTCAATGCTAACAAACTATTATTATTGTTGTTGTTGTTGTTGTTAATGATATTTATTAATACAGAGCTGTAAATTTACACAGCACTTTATATACAATAATTTAACTAGATGGTTCCCTGCCACTTTAATAGAATGTTCCTGGCTGCTTGAAAGACGTCACACAGCTCTTTGAAAAATGTATCCAAACGGCAGAAATAAAGCAGTTTGACACCACGTTAGTTACCATGACTGTAACCTATGGAATCCTGGGATTTTTAGTTTGGTGAGGCACCAGAGCTCTCTGACAGACCTCGCCAAGCTACAAATCCTACGACTATACAGGATGAAGCCATGGCAATTGGTTTGTCAAACTGCTTTATTTCTGTATGCGGAAGAGCTGGAAGACTTATAGCCAGGATCATAATTGGCATCTTTCTGTATCCCATTACATTTCATCCCCACAACTGTGTAGGAATGCTTAAAAATCTGTGGCTTTAATATCACTCCACCAGCGCATCTGAAGACATGGAGATAGCAATAGCAATGGCAAGTACATTTCTATACCACTTATCAGTGAACTAGCGCTCCCTAAGCAGTTTACAATGTGAAAGCCAATTGCCCCGAACAATCTGGGTACTCATTTTACCGACCTACCAAAGGATGGAAGGCCGAGTGGACCTTGGAGCCTCCTTTTGGATCGAACTCACAATGTTGAGGCTGCAGTGCCAGCATTTAACCATTGATTAAATTTAACCAGGGCTTCCGATCTGAAAACATCCACGAAAGCTCAGGCTAAAATATAAATAAGGCTGCATCTGCACTGCAGAAATAAGTCAGATTGAAAGCACTTGAACCACCATGGCTCAATGCGACGGCATTCTGGGAATTGTCGTTTGTTGTGGTACCAGAGCTTTCCCACACAGAATCATAGAATCATAGAATCACAGAGTTGGAAGAGACCACAAGGGCCATCCAGTCCAACCCCCTGCCATGCAGGAACTCCAAGTCAAAGCATCCCTGACAGATGGCCATCCAGCCTCTGCTTAAAGACCCCTAAGGAAGGAGACTCCACTACACTCCGAGGGAGTGTGTTCCACTGTCGAACAGCCCTTACTGTCAGGAAGTTCCTCCTAATGTTGAGGTGGAATCTCTTTTCCTGCAGTTTGCATCCATTGTTTCGCGTTCTAGTCTCTGCAGCAGCAGAAAACAAGCTTGCTCCCTCCTCAATATGACATCCCTTCAAATATTTAAACAGGGCTATCATATCACCTCTTAACCTTCTCTTCTCCAGGCTAAACATCCCCAGCTCCCTAAGGCGTTCCTCATAGGGCATGGTTTCCAGACCCTTCACCATCTTAGTTGCCCTCCTTTGGACATGCTCCAGTTTCTCCACATCTTTTTTGAAATGTGGTGCCCAGAACTGGACACAGTATTCCAGGTGGGGCCTGACCAAAGCAGAATAGAGTGGCACTATAACTTCCCTTGATCTAGAAACTATACTTCTATTGATGCAGCCTAAAATTGCATTGGCTTTTTTAGCTGCCGCATCACACTGTTGACTCATGTTCAGCTTATGGTCTACTTGGACTCCTAGATCCCTTTCACATGTGGTCTCATTCAGCCAGGTGTCCCCCATCCTATATCTGTGCATTTCATTTTTCCGCCCTAAGTGCAGAACCTTACATTTCTCCGCATTGAATTTCATTTTGTTAGCACTGGCCCAGCTTTCTAGTCTATTCAGGTCATTTTGAATTTTGATCCTGTCCTCTGGGGTATTAGCTACTCCTCCCAGTTTAGTGTCATCTGCAAATTTGATAAGTATGCCCCCAATTCTGTCATCCAAATCGTTAATAAAGATGTTGAACAGCACTGGGCCCAGGACAGAGCCCTGTGGGACCCCACTGGTCACTTCTCTCCAGGATGAAAAGGAACCATTGTTGAGCACCCTTTGAGTTCGGCCACTCAACCAATTACAAATCCATGTAACAGTTAACTTGTCTATCCCACATTTTACGAGCTTGTTTGCAAGAATGTCATGGGGAACCTTGTCAAAGGCCTTACTGAAATCGAGGTATACTATATCCACAGCATTCCCTTCATCTACCAAGCTGGTAATTTTATCAAAAAAAGAGATCAGGTTCGTTTGGCATGACTTGTTTCTCTGAAACCCATGTTGGCTTTTTGTGATTATGGCATTGGCCTCTAAGTGTTCACAGACTCTCTGCTTAATGATCTGCTCTAGAACCTTTCCTGGAATTGATGTCAGACTAACTGGACGATAATTGTTGGGATCCTCTTTTTTTCCCTTTTTGAAGATGGGGACAACGTTTGCCCTCCTCCAGTCTGCTGGGACTTCTCCTGTTCTCCAGGAGTTCTCAAAGATTATTGCCAATGGCTCTGATATTACATTTGCCAGTTCTTTTAATACTCTAGGATGTAGTTCATCTGGTCCTGGAGATTTATATTCATTTAGGTTAACCAGGTATTCCTGTACTACCTCTTTACTTATTCTGTGCTGAATTTCCTCTATTCTGTCTCCATTATCCTTAGGTTGGGCACCCTTTGCCTTTTCTGAGAAGACTGAAGCAAAGAAGGTGTTGAGTAATTCTGCCTTTTCTCTGTCCCCTGTTAGAAGGCTAAGTATCTCACAAAACTACAATTCCCAATATTCTATAGCACTGAGCCAAGGCAGTTAAAGCGATGTCAAGCTGGATTATTTCTGCACTGCAGACGCAGCCTCGGTTAATCTTTTCTATGATGCTCGATTTCTTTCTCCTCTCCCTTTCCCCTTTTTATGTTACAGCGGCCTAATGTTTCTATTTCTCCGAAAAAATCCCCATTGTACGTATACGACAAATGCTTAAATCTTTTATTTATGATGATACATGCTGTTTATGTTTTCCCCCATCTGACACAATGTGTAAGAAAGAAAGAAAGAAAGAAAGAAAGAAAGAAAGAAAGAAACAACTGAGTGATTCATTGAGGCCAGTGATTCAGCAACTGTATAAATCCAATAAAGAAGATATTCCATGACACTGTCGAGGGTGGCAATTTCTGAAGGACACTCAACTTCTTTCTGTGTCAGGTAATCTGTTTCAAGCTGTTGACAATGATTATGGGAAAAAACACAACACCAAAAGTGAAGGAGACCGTCCTTCTCTCCATTATCATGTTTACTGGAGAATATTTAAAAAGTTCATTGAGGCTGCACCGGCACTGCATAAATAATCTGATCTTACATCACTTTAACTGCCATGGCTCAATGCTGTGAAATTCTGGGAATTGTAGTTTGTTGTGGCACCAAAGGTGCCACAACAAACTACAATTCCCAGAATTTCACAGCATTGAGCCATGGCAGTTAAAGTGATGTCAAACTGGATTATGGTATCCAGTGTGGGTGCAGGTTTTCTCAGTGCCAAGGTTTTGCTCAGTGCCGTCCTGCGACTACCTGGCAATAAAAATGAAAGACAAAAAGATTTCACAAACTCACACATTCACGCGTGCCACGACTGGCCAGTGACTTGGCAGTGAGATTCCAACAACAAATAAGCCCTGGCCATCTCGGCGTGCAGCCATCCTCACCGAACGCAGCAGGAAAACGTTTATATTTTCTCTGCAATAAATCCTGCCAAGCTGCTTCTCCATTTTGCTATGTGCATTCCAGCCAGCTCTTGGTACGGAGAGTTGATATTCTGGGGTCAAATGAAACAGTACATTGGTGGCAAGAATACCCCCCATGTATTTTGATACAAGAAATATCTAGGTCGCTCTCTTCGGGGTTTTAATACACTAGGTACAATCCAGATAACGTCAAAATACTTTTCAACAGGATAATTAAGAATCCGCTTTACTCCCAGAGAGGTCACATGTAACTCCTACTTCCCAGAAGCAAAATTCAGTTTGCTCCAAAAGGTTCAAGCTCTCTACATCTGATGGTAAAGACAAATTGTAGGGTTTTTAAAATTACCGTCAACACAGAGGGAGATTTGGTTCATCCTACTGGTGGTTTTGGCAAAGGCAGTGGTATCCTTCGCAGAATCACAAGAGTTGGAAGGGACCGTTGAGTCCAACTGCCTGCTCAATGTAGGATCTCCAGCTGAAGCATCCCCAGCAGGTAGCTGTTCAGCCTCTTTCAGATGACATCCAGACAAGGAGACTTCATCACCGCTCTATGGAGTTTATCAGACGACAGAAATTGGAAGCATAATCCAATGGCAGTCTGAACGCAATCATGGGGTTTCACGTTATTGCGTGAGAAACAATCACTCACAATTTTAATCAATTTCGGGCAATGGCAAGTGATTCCAAACGCGATGCAGCATCAATACGCAATCATGTAAATTTGCTGAACTAGCGAATTCACTCATTTCCGAACTGGCCCCACATTCATTCCTTTCAAAATTGAGAGAAATTCCTCCTGTGTGATAAACTCCTATGAGTTTGGTTCCATTGCCAAACTGCTCTCACTGTCAAGAAGTTCCTTCTAATATTCAGTCAAAATCTACCCTCCTGTAACTTCAGACCATTACACCTAGAGCCTTATTGCATTAAAACAAAACTTGGCGCACAGAGAGAAGCACATTTATCTTTCTATCTCTGCATGACGCTGAAGTCATAAAAGCATGGGAGAGGGTCGTGAAAGGGTTGTAAAAGCATCCTCTTTGTCAAGCTTCAAAAATCTGTTTAGCAAAAAGAGGTTTTTACCACCCTTTCCCATGCTTTTATTACTGGAAGAGAATGGAAGTGCTTTGATGTTATGTGGAGACAGAAAGATAAATGTGCTTCTCTCCATTTGCCTGCCAGGTTTGTTTTTAGCACAATAAGACTTGATGGACTTTATCACATGGAGGGAAATCGGGGAATTCAAAAGGCATTATCCAGCAAAAGTTGCGCAATTATGGCTAAGATTATCACACACATTGTGATCCGAGAGGGCTTATCCTGGGAACAACCAGGGAATAACCAGCAACAAATCATCCACAGGATTTCCTTGTGAATGATTTGTTGCTGGTTATTCCCCACAGATTCCTGGGATAAGCCCTCTCCAATAGCAACCACATTTGATAATCTTAGCTGTGATCGCACGACCTTCCCTGGATGATGCCTTTTGAATCCCCCGATTGTACCTTCAGAGCCAACAGAAAACAAGCATGCACCCTCCTCTTTGTGGCAAACTTTGAGTTATTTAAAGAGGACAATCATGCCACCCCTCAGTCTTCTCTTCACCAAGCTGAACATGCCCAGCTCCTACCTCTCCTCATATGTTTTGTTCTCCGTACCTCTTACCATCTTCATTGCCCTCCTCTGAACTCTTCCAACTTGTCTACAGTTGGCCCTCCACGTTTGTGGCTTTGACTTTTGCGGCTTTGATTAATAAGTTTTTTCTACGTCTTCCAGTGCAACTCTTCCAGATGGTGTCCATAGAATTGTGCTAGATAACCTAGAAGTTCTCAGAGAAAACACTTCCCAAGGGATTTGTAGGTCCTCCAGCATGATTCTATGATCAACGTCTGGCAAATGTTGATGATAGAGTTGCACTGGAGGACCTGAAGAGTCCTAAAGAGGTGTTCTTGTGGGTACAAACAATAGCGTTTACTTATTTGCAGTTTGTCCAACTTCATGCACGGCCTTCACCCCAACCCACTGTATATCCTTCTCAAAATGAGGAGCTGTATTACTGTGAAGTTGCCCACTCCTGATTGAATCAATCACTATTCCTTAGCCTAACATTCATTGGAGGGCTGTTCTGAAAATAAAAGGAGTCGCAGGAAGCAGACATGGACATAGATGATGGTTTTGCTGCTATTTTAAAATGATATCTTTTAAAACAAATATATGTAGAAATGTGCAAAGTTTGGTAAGTGCTTATCCAAAATGAATCAAAGAAAATTCTCATTCTCTCCAGGGAGAATGCCACTCCAGGTTACTTGGATTTCTCTAAAACCGCAACACACATTTCTTTAAAGCAATCTGGATCAACTGCTAGAATTTGCTGGACACTGCATGGCCCTAGTGCATTCCTTTACATTTGTGTCACGGGAAGAACTGCAAATTCAACTTGAGATTCTGGAACTGAGCTGCAGCCAGAGTTCTTCAGGGGAAGATTAGAAATGTCTTTATTAGCCTATGAGTTCTCAAATCCTCTTTCAAAATACAATCAAGAAGTACGTTCCCCCCCTCTCTTTTACCCCATTTATAAAACTGCTTAATGACATTGAATATCTTTGCATATTTAACAACTTCAAAAGACTTCAAAGAATAACTTTTGAAGTCTTCTCAGGTGCGGAAACCATTTGAAAATAATTTAGGTTCAGAAAATAATTTATGTTAGCCATTATTTCAGACCAATTTTGCTATGCACACTCGCACCATTATATTTTCTTTGGTATTTTAATGTCTCCGACTCCAAAACCCACAGCTCCTTTTTACTGTGACATGGCTATTTCAACATTTTGAATTCATAAGCCATAATGTTAAAAACACAAAACGGAGATAGATAGACTTTTAATCAACTATTATTTGCCACTGCTATAGCTGCACATATTCATAGCACTTTCCAGTAAGATGCTTTCAAGCATTCTTCCACTTGATTCTCCACCCAATGAGTTGGATCCAGATTTAGTTACAGCAAATCTGCTGTAATCAATTGAAATTAATTTAGTCATGACTAACTGAAGTTCTGGAACTAACAGAGGACCTTATCAGATGTCGGAAATTGGAAGTATAATCTAATGGCAATCTGAACGCAATCATGTGGTTTCACATTATTGCAAATTAAAGTATCTCACGCAATTTTGGGCAAAAGGGAAGTCATTCCGAACGCAATCATGGGTTTTACGTTATTGCGAATTAAAGCATCTCACGCAATTATTGGGCAATGGGGGGTCATTTTCGGGTAATGGGAAGTTATTCTGAATGCATTCCGAACACAATTTGAATTCACGTGAATTCGCTAAACTAGCGAATTCATGTGAATTCAAACTGGCTCCAATTGGCTCCATTAGCAATAAAGAGAAATTCCTCCCGTCTGATAAACTCCATATTGTACATGACAACACTACTTGTAGCTCCAAATTCTATTGTTGGGTATGACAAGAGTAAACCCATTGAATCAATGGAAATTCTGTATTTGTTGACTCACAATACAACAATTGATTCAATGGGTCTACTCTAGATAGGAGGAACCAACAGGATGCCAGCTGTAACATATTAGTTTTGGGGGCAAGGCGAACATAATTATGTTCAATTTTTTTTAAGTTAAAGAATGGTGACTGCATTACATTTCCCATATAATGTCCCCTTCATTTGTGCTTGGGGAGGCTAACATACTTTTGTAAGGGCATGCTGAAGAAATGTTTCCATATGTTAGGCCATGTTTAGTGTATTTTTGTGATCGTTTTATAAAAACAAACAAGTAATACACAGAGTATCAGAGCAAACTACCAGATTTGGGCAGGAAAATGATATCAAGCATTTTTTGGGATGCTGAAACAAGTTATATACTCCTAATAATAATAATAATAATAATCATCATCATCATCATCATCATCATCACACCTCCCAAGCTCTAGTCTACTCTGGTACAATGCAAGGTGTTTTAGAGCAGAACTCTACTGCTTGAGAAATCAGTAGGAAATACTTTTCAGTTGCTGAAGTTACTCCAAGTAAGTGGGAAGCCTCAAACACCGTGATTGAAGGGGCTAGAAGGAATCCACAGGAAATTTCAGAGGGGTTGCGTTGTGTAGTACACCATTTGGGCTACAGGAACAAGCATGCTTCTGGGCATGAAGGAATAAACAATCTATAGCTCTTCAGGTGTTGTTGGGCTCCAATTCCCATGATTCTCAATCATTGGTTATACTGTCTGAAGGTGCAATGGAATTGCAGTCGAACACATCTGGAAGTTCTAAAGTCGACTTATAGCCAAGTTAAAGATAGGAAGAAGTCAAGATTCAAGGTAGTAACCAAGAGAAGGGAGCAGAAGTTTACACAGAGTCCTCCCACTGGTAGTACATGTCATGCTGTTTAGGTGGATTCTGGGGACGGTGGTTCAAAAAAAGCAAATTTTCAAAGCTCGAAAAATGCCTTGTACAATCAGCCCTCCGTATCCACAGATTTCTCATCCATGGATTCAACCAACTGCAGCTTGAAAATATTCCAAAAATATATACATTCCAAAACCTTGACTTAGCCGTTTTATATAATGGACACCATTGTACTAGGCAACAGTATTTAATTACACCAGAGCATCTACAGCTTTTGGTATTCGCAGGGTACTGAAGAGCAGTTGTTCTTCGAGATCAGAAGTAATCAAAGTGTGTCCCCCCCCCCCCCCAGGGCTGTTTTTGTAAACTATATGGCCCTCTGGGAGTAAGATGAAAGGTCCTTCCTCCACCTCTACTGCCACTACTACTGATTCTGGAGGGAACTTAGTTAGCTGAAGCTAAAATCTTATAATGGTATTGCACCAGATCCTATTGGAATGATTTGCGAGACGGTTGTCCTTGTGAGACTTCGTCCAAGACTTGGCAAGCCTATATATGCCTTCCCACAAGGTAACCAGACATTTTTAGCCAGACCTCGGTACTCTAAATAAATTTTTAAAATGTGTGCCAAAAGGCCCACGAATGTCCCCATGGGTTGTGGGCGAGTGGCCCTAACAAAATATTTCTTCCATAATTTGCAAAATAAAAACAAAAATGAAAACAAAACAAAGCAACAACAACAATGCACAAAATCTCTCTAGGGTGCATTAAGAACATTTCTATCATGTTTTGGGCCCCTGGGCTAATTCAGCCCTTTATGTCCTCCTGGGAGGCTAATTCAACCCCCTCCACAGTTGTCCATCTACATCTTAGATTCAGACAAGAATTCATTGGTCTATTATTTTGTTTTATTTATATCATACTTTCCTCCCCAAACAAGTCCCAACAGCTCACAATGTGGATTAAAACAAAACAGCTAAAAAACGATCACCGGAAGAGTTAAACGAGTTTAAAACAATTAATGAAATGGTCTTCTTGTGACTTTCTACATAACAGGGGCTGCATCCGCACTGCGGAAATAATCCAGTCTGGCACTACCTTAACTGCCATGGCCCCATGCTGTGGAATTTGGGGAATGCCATTTGTTCTTGGACCACAGCTTTGCCAGAACAAATGACACTTCCCCGAATTCCAGTTAAAGTGGTGTCAAACTGGATTATTTCTGCAGTACGATGCAGCCCATGTCTCATCCTAGGACCTTTTCCATGAAAATCAGAAGGAAGAGAAAAGGAATAAGAGATGTGCATTGTCTCTCCATCTCTTTCTTGTACTAAACTGGTGTGTGTGTGTGTGTGTGTGTGTGTATGTGTTTGGTGCCATGGAAAGCCTAGTTTTTTAAAGGGAAATGAGAAGATGATGGAGAAGGAAGGAGAGGGCAGAAGGGGAAATCCGCCTTTCACTCTCCTCCCCATGTACCTTCATCACTGCGCTTGTGTGAGTCAAATGAAGACTGACAACAGATCCTCCTTTTTCCTCCTCGCCAATTCAGTAACTGTTTCCGCTCTCTTCCTCACTGAAGTGTGTGGTCCTATAAATACTAATGCAATTGGGTATCAGTGTAAATAATGCATGTCTTTCGGAACTAGATCAAAATGTTTCTGTAAACTCTTTTTAATTGTACTGTGCACATTAAACTCTCCTTCCCCCACTTCCCGAAGTTATTTAGAACTCTTGCGACACAAAATGTATTATTCAGAACACAATCTGTCCTCCTGATGTATAAGCTGAACATACATTTTAAGACTCCGAGCTAATTTTTTTGCCAAGGATTTTTTTCTGCTGTTACCTATGCCAATTTTCACGGATGTGTGCATGCACACTGCCAACTACACATGAACCTTTTTTATCCTTAAAATCTCCATTCTCCTCCCATTCAGAGCCCTTTTAACAAGGCGGAGAACTGGGAGTTAACTCTTTGAGGTTTCTATCGCCAATGAAACTAAAACTCTTTCATTTGGGCTACAATTGACAAGTTTTCCCTACAGAACACCTAAATGTTTCCCCAGATGTAACAGTACAGAGACTTCTTGAGAAATCCAGTGTTCTCTGCCTAAGAAAGCAGCAGTCAGTCCTACACAGGAGACAGTTAGCCTGGATCTCAATGGAAGTTACTTCACTGTTGCTAATGAGTTTGAAATTTTATTGCCTTTTGTCCCCAATCAGGGGAGTTGCTTTTGCGTCCATCACTATCCCTCTATTCCAGTGATTTCCAAACTTTGGTCTTCCAGGTGTTTTGGACTTCAACTCCCAGAAGACCCAACTGGTTTGGCCAACAGTCAGGAATTCTGGGACCTGAAGTCCAAAACATCTGGAGGACCAAAGTTTGGGAACCGCTGCTCTAAACGATCTTAACTGATAACAGAAGTAGCATCGTTTGTATCAACAAAAGTATAGTATCTAGATCAAGGGAAGTCATAGTGCCACTCTATTCTGCTTTGGTCAGCCTCACCTGGAACACTGTGTCTGGTTCTGGGCACCACAATTTAAAAAGGATGTGGAGAAACTGGAGCATCTCCAAAGGAGGGCAACTAAAATGGTGAAGGGTCTGGAAACCTTATGAGGGGAGACTTAGGGAGCTGGAGATGTTTCACCTGGAGAAGAGAAGGTTAAGAGGTGATACGAGAGCCCTGTTTAAATATTTGAAGGGATGTCATATTGAGGATGGAGCAAGCTTGTTTTCTGCTGCTCCAGAGAACAGGACCAGGAACAATGGAAGCAAGCTACAGGAAAAGAGATTCCAGCTCAACATTAGGAGGAACATCCTGACAGTAAGGGCTGTTCGACAGTGGAACAGACTTCCTCAGAGTGTGGTGGAGTCTCCTTCTTTGGAGATCTTTAAGCAGAGACTGGATGGCCATCTGTTGAGGGTGCTTTGATTGTGACTTCCTGCATGGCAGCATGGGGCTGGACTGAATGGCCCTTGGGGTCTCTTCCAATTCTGTGATTCTATGATTTGAGGAAAAGTGTAGGCCTATTACTCTAACATTGTCACATCTCTGCTCCTGTATGATTTTAAACATTGTTCCCTGACAAAGAAGCCAGTGGAGCTTTGAAAGCTTTTATTGTCGTTAATTTATTTATTTAGGGGGTTTATATCCTTCTTTTGTCCCAAAATGGGATACAAAGTGGTTTACAATAATTTAAAAGGATAGAACTAAAACACTGATTTGTTGTTGTTGTTATCCACCTCTCGAGTCAATTTCAACCTATGGTGAGACATCTCCAAGACCTCCTGTGCACCAATGTTCTGAGTAGGTCCTATAAATTGAGGCCTGTGACCTACATCATTGGGTCTAGCCGTCTAGACCCAATGCAGCCTTCCTTTCTACATCCCTTCACATTTCCTAGCATTATTGTGTTTTCTAGTTATCCATGCCTTCTCATGATGTGGCCAAAGTATGACAGCCTCAACTTAATCACCTGGGCTTCCAGGGAGATTTCTGGCTTGATCTGTTCCAAAACCCATTTGTTTTTCTTTTTAGCTGCCCACAGTATCTTCAGCACTGTTCTCCAGCACCACATCTCAAATGAATTGATTTTCTTCTAATCTGTTTTCCTCACTGTCCAGCTCTCACATCCATACATGGTGATGGGGAATACTATGGCTTGTACAATTCTAACGTTCATGTTCAGTTGTATATCTTTACTCTTTAAGATCTTTCCAGGGTCTTTCATAGATGCCCATTTTTAGTCTTCTTCTGATTTCTTGACTACAGTCTCCGTTCTGATCTATGTTTGATCCGAGGTAAGAGAACTCTTTTATTATTATTGGATTATTTTTTGCTTGGGTTTCAAAATCTGGGCTTCTAAGCAGTGTGGAGGTGGAGCTGTTTCTAACCATAACACAGTTTCATCTTGCTAGCTTGGTGTTAGTTAGATTTCTTGTGTTAGTCATAACAAGCTTTCAGCAGTCTTCTGGTTTATTTTCTCTTTTTGCATTTGTTCATCTGATCCCAAGGTCATTCAGAACCCTTATTCTCAATCTTCACAGACTTCAGCCACCTTTTTTCTGTGGAGTTTATCATATGACGAAATTTGGGGGTATAATGCAATGGTAATCCAAACACAATCATAGGGTTTCACATTATTGCAAATGAGTGTATCTCATGCAATTTCGGGGAATGGGAAGTCATTCCGAATGCAATCCTTGGGTTTCACGTAATTGCGTATTAGAGCATCTCACGCAATTTCGGGCAATGGGGGGTCATTTTTGGGAAATGGGAAGTCATTCTGATCACATTCTGAATGCAATCAGATTTCATGTAAATTCGCTAAACTAGCGAATTCACAAAATTGCGAATTGGCTCCATTCACAATTGAGAGAAATTCCTCCCATGTGATAAACTCCTTTGACTCAACCACTAAGATTTTATCTTTCCCCCAGAATTTTCATTTTCAATGGAAAATCCCAGTAAAGCATTGCCCAAGGTTTTAAGTCTTTTCTTCCCCCATATAATTTCCAGTGCCAAATCTTGATATACATCGATCTTGTTTCCTTGTATGCCACTTGCTTATTATTTTTAAGGCTTTATAAATAAGTACATTCTTGGGCTCTCTGGCAAATCTTAAATCTCAAGGATGGCCTTGATATCTGTAAAACCAAAATTTAGCCTTTTGTTTTTCCTAATGCTTTCCCAACTACAAGGCTTTTCCTATTGTTTTTACAGCTCATTTTTGCAGTAATTTTCAATTCATTCTTTATTGGTCTTAATTCTCTGGCAAGGTCAACCTGGCATCCTTGTTTTAATTGCTGGAGTTATTCCATTATTTCTTGATATATATTTTTTATTCCCTTCCTTTCCTTTTTTCCAGCTATTATTCCCTCGCGAGACACAAAGCCATCTTACCATCTTCATAAAGCAATGGATTTCAAGCTACAGGAAAAGATTTTCCACCTAAACATTAAGAATTGCTGGACAGTAAAAGTTGTTCAGCAGTGGAATACACTGCCCCAGAGAGTAATGGAGTCTCCTTCTTTGGAGATTTTTTAAAGAGAAGCTGGATGACCATTTATCCATAGTGCTTAGTGCTTTGACTGAGAGTTCCTGCATGGCAGGGGGGGTTGGACTAGATGGCCCTTGTGGTCTCTTCCAACTGTACAATTTGATGATTTATTCCCACCATTGCTCTGATTCTCATTCTCTGAGTCCAACTTATCTCATGAACGGTTTGCAGCTAATTTATTGCGTGTTGACATTTTTCTCTTAATGCCGCAGTTTATTATCTCACCTATTTAGCTCTATCTATCTCTTCATCACAGATCAAAGCGATGGTGGGAATGAATCATACCTGTTCACCACACCCAAAAAGCATGCTACTACTGTTTCTCTTCCATCAACCAATGCATCCATTTTCATATGACAAATGATGAAAGATCTCTTGTGGTTTGTTTTCGGTTTTAAAAACGACATTAGAGGTGCAGAATGTTCATGAAATGTGGCCCACATCCTTTCATCTTAATGAAGCCATCAACTGATGATTCTTAATTTTATGCCTACAGATCTCTGGCTGAAAACAAAAGCTTGAGATCTAGGAGGTACGGTATATACTTACTTATTTACTTACCTTTTTATACTTCACATTTCCTCCTAACAACAAACTCTTATTAAAACATAATGGAATAATAATAAATAAATAAAGCTTTATTTTTACCCCGCCTCTCAATCAGGATCGAGGCAGCTGACAATAAAAATAGAAAAAATAAATGAATTTAAAAACACAATTAAAAATGTGACAATCAAAATCGCAGCCAGCATGAAACTGGCTAGATCCCATTCTGCAGGGAACTACCTTACATGTCCAAGGCTTATCTTAATAAATACATTTAAAAACACACAACCTTGCTAGAAGAAATGGGCAGGGGGTCAAATCTAGTCTGCTTTGGCACAGAATTCTAGAGTCCGAAAGCAGTTATTGGATAGGTCCGCTCACAAATACCCATTAAACAGTGGTGGCAAGACTTTGGCGGCCTCTGCACTGCAGAAATAATCTGGCTTGACACCACTTTAACTGCTATGGCTCAATGGAGTTTATCATACGACGGAATTTGGGGGTATAATGCAATGGCAATCCGAACGCAATCGTGGGGTTTCATGCTATTGCGTATGAGTATACCTCACGCAATTTCGGGCAATGGGAAGTCATTCCAAATGCAATCATGGGGTTTCACGTAATTGCGTATTAAAGCATCTCACCCAATTTCAGGCAATGGGGAGTCATTTTTGGAAAATGGGAAGTCATTCTGAATGCATCCTGAATGCAATTAGAATTCACTTAAATTCGCTAGTTTAGCGAATTTACGTGAATTCAAATTGGCTCCATTCAAAATGGGGAGAAATTCATCCCGTGTGATAAATTCTATTGTTATGGAATTCTGGGAATTGTAGTTTGTTCTGGTACCAGAATTCCAAGAATTGCATAACATAACTGAACCAAGGCAGTTAAAGTGGTGTCAAACCAGATTGTTTCTGCAGTGCGCATGCAGCCTGAGAGACGGTCCTGTCCAAAGAGCCAGGCAGTTTTATATAAGAGGAAGTGATCTTTCAAACATCCCGGTCCCACTGTTATTGTCCAGTTCTTATTGACTCTGAAATAATACACCATCTCTGTTTATTATGTGGCATTCTCTCTCCCTCTCTCCCTATTTCATCATTTACTCCAACCTGTCATCTCTATACTTAGATGTTGTGTGGAGGAATTGTTGACCCTATTTCACCTCCCCATAGCAGCGCCTTCATACATTTTCCCTTCCAAGAACTATAAATCACTCAGGGTTTTACCAGGCAACAGTGTCATTATTAATTTTGGTGCAACTCCCAGATTAATGCATTTCGTAATGCTAAACAACAACCATTACCACTGTGATTAAAAGCTGCCAACCATCACAAGCGCTTGTGGAATTGAAAGGAAAGAGAGAGTTGGAATCTTTTTGAAGGCATGCCGGTCCTATAATAAGTCAGCAATGAGTCTGAGTTGACATAACAAGAAGCCATCTTCCCAGAAGTGGTACCCAAATGTTGGAGGAAGCAGTAGGATCAAATCTGTTTGAATTTAGTTTGTGTAGACTAGGACCTGTCTGCCAATAAACAAAATAAAAGATTAGAGAGTTGCAACTGCAAAAAAAGCTTAACGAGAGAATTGGAGAAGTATATTTCCATCATCTTGGCCGAGTCACACTCTCTCAGCCTCAAAAATGGCAACGGCAAACCCTCTCTGAAGACCCTCTGGGACCAAAATTTGGGTTCTGTAGGGCTGGGCGTCTGCACGTGCCCAGCCCTACTATCGGCGGGTTGGCGCCAAGACTACGTGTGCCAGTCCATACGGGCCATGCAATGATCCACATGGTGCAGCGCCCAAACAGCGTCGCGCCACGAGGATGTCATTGCTGTGCCCAACTGCACCAATGGCACCTTGTGTGCGGCACAGAAAGAACCCGCCGGGAGTGGGTTCTTTTTAGGCCTTGCGGAGGCCGCGGTGTTTGTCTGCTGCGGCCTCCATCCAGGCCCTTAGTATTCTCATGATTAGTATTTTCCGTGCAGATCTGTCTCCATTGAATGTTGTGTTTTCCCAAACTCCCCCCCACAGCCCCCGCCAAGAGGAACAGCAATTTATTTTTTTAAACAGGTTGCAAGGAATCACTGCAATAACATTAGGAGGAACTTCCTGACAGTAAGGGCTGTTCAAAAGTGGAATACACTCCCTCGGAGGGTGGTGGAGTCTCCTTCCTTGGAGGTCTTTAAGCAGAGGCTGGATGGCCATCTGTCGGGGATGCTTTGATGGAGAGTTCCTGCATGGCAAGGGGGTTGGACTGGATGGCTCTTGGCGTCTCTTCCAACTCTATGTATGATTCTATGATTCTAAATAATACACATTTTTGGCAACCTGGAGAGGGCTGGGACAGAAAACTGCCTGCTGGACCCACGGCACTTATCTGTCCTACCCATCTCTGATTTAAAATATCAGCACGGAAAGGCATCAAGGCTTGATAGATCACCCTTTCTCATCTTGTCACTCTCCAAATGTTTGTGACTACTACTGGCAGCATCCAGACCAGCATGCTAGGAGTTGTAATCCCAAACATCTGGTAGGCACTAGCTTGGAGAAGCTTCTTATAATGTAACTGTGGAGTTTTTCCCTCTGAAATGAGCTTGCTGAATCTATGTTCACTCTGCTATACTGATTCATTTTTTTCATTAAACTGATATATCACCCAACTGGAAAATCCCAAACAACCATCAATTAAAGAACAATAAAATCAGCAAGGCAGCCAATTCCATTATTAAAATGTTAAAATATTAAAATGTCAAAAAGATAGCAATGAAACAGAGAGAGAGAGAGAGAGAAAGAGAGGAAGCTCTTAGCCTGGCATCTAAATTAATTTAATAAGGATGCCAGGAAGGTGTTGCACAAAACGCAGAGGAAAGCAAATTAAGGAAACTTACAAAAAGAAATAAGAATACAGGATGAGTGACGGGTGTGTGGGTGTCAAGAGGATGGGTATGAGTAAATGTCAGGAGTAAATGTAGTGATGTTTTTGTAGAATAACATACTATATACAGCCCGTTCTATCTCGTGAAGGGAATTCCAGACAAACTCCTGTTACTAGGTCTCCATGAACTAAATTTTCTTGTTTCCCCAGGAGTAACAAAAAGATTGGTATATTCTCTAACATCACCACCCGAACGAGAAAACAAGGAATGCCTCATCTCCTTGAATCTCTTCCATATGAAACTAAACCAGTCCCCAATGGATGAAATTTTGTGTGAGACCTGCAACAAAGTTTGGCAGCGTTTCTCTTTCCAGGTAGAGTGTTTTTCAATGGGCTATTAAAACCTGTTCTTTTTTTAAAAGATCTTCTTCTTGTGGAGATGAAAATGGCTTAAATTAGTTTGTCGATAGGGCTCAAGACTGCTGCTAGTTGGCTTCATAAGCGAAGCCGCATAAAGGCAAATAAACCAATACACCAGCCAGCCTTTGCCCAGCGTTCTGCTCTGCTAGAGCAGTATAATATTTTCTGAATTCCCTTTGGAAACAACATTGCACCTCAATTATTTGAGCTCATTGTGATGGCAGGAGAGGTTAGCTGCCACCCCGCACCCAACCCTCCAACTCCAGCTTTTTCAGGCTTAATCATCTTGGCTGAATAATTTTAGAAAGCTCCATAAATAGAAGGTTCACAAATGCAAGATATTAGCGAAGTAAATCGGTGCTCATTCGTCTCCAGCGTCCCAGCAATTCAGCTCCTCGAATTCATTAAAACACTTAACAAAACGGTCTCCTATTTATCCAAGAGTGTATTTTATCATTTGCCTCCCAAGGATTCGAGAGTCTGGGGGACTCAAAAGGATCCTCTCCCGTAACTGCTGCATCCCTACAGCTCCAATGTTCGTCCTCAAACATAACTGATTACCTTGCCCGCAAGGCACACCAATGTAATGGTTCAACTATTCAATGAAAAATATACACATGGAACACAACTCTTAAAAAATTTAAAACAAAACATGCTGGGGCAGCACGCCTTGTTTTAAAGGTGAATCATATTTTCTGGAGGTGGTAGTTGCATTCTAGGGACTACATGTAGGGTTGGCCCTTTGGCCGTGACCATGTGTTGCTTACACCAACTTTCATACCCTAAAACTGTTCTGATTTGGCAGAGACAGTTCTGATTGATGCTGTGCCATCCCATTTTAAGATGCCCCAGTTTCTCTCTCCTCCTCCCACTTTTGATCTTTGTCCTCAGTTTACTTCAATTGCTGCCAACTGAGTTTAAAGTGCAAAAAAATAGTTTGCACTCAGTAAACTCAGAAGGGAGGAGAGAAGAGGGACTGGAACTTTGGATGTTATCAGGCGACAGAAATTGGAAGTATAATCCAATGGCAAATCATGGGGTTTCACGTTATTGCATATGAGTGTATCTCACACAATTTCGGGAAAAAGCGAAGCCATTTTGAAGGCAATCACGGGTTTTACGTTATTGTGTATTAGAGTATCTCGTGCAATTTCGGGCAATGGGAAGTCATTTTCGGGCAATGGGAAGTCATTCTGAACCCATTCCGAACGCAATTAGAATTCAATTTGCTAACCTAGCAAATTTACGTGAATTCAAATTGGCTCCATTCAAAATAGAGAGAAATTCCTCCCGTTTGATAAACTATTGTGCATTTCCCAGTAGGCTCAGGGAAAAGCAAACCGTTGCAACCTCTCGTAGCTTATATGTACTTCCTCATTCATACCATGCCATCTTGACCACACTCTGATGCTGGATAGCCATATGTGTCAGAGTTTTCATCCGTGATATGTTGGAGGCTATGTTTGTTCTTGTTCTTGTTGTGTGCCTAAAGTCATTTCTGACTTCTGGAAACCCTAAGGCAACCATATCATGGGGTTTTATTGGCAAGATTTGTTCAGAGGAGGTTTGCGCTGAGGCTGCGAGCATGTGACTTTCCCAAGCTGTCATGACTGAGCTGGGAATTGAACCTTATTTTCTCAAACCATGGAACAATACAGCTGAATCTTGTTTATTTTGACTTGAGCTGGGAAATAACAGGTTTGACTAACTCATGAAATTGTAAGCATACTATATCACATTCTAGGGATCAGGCCTAACTTGCTACATTTCCCGATTAACAATGAAATTATATGCTTTACTGAGTCAATTGATTTTTTTAAAAAAACAAGATTCATTAAAACAAGTGCCTTCTCCTCTGGCAGATTCAGTAAGTAGAGAAGGGCTAAAGAGAAATGGGATTTGCCTTGGAAGAAATGCACCATGAGACTTTGTTGCTGGGCAACAGAACCCAGTAATAGAATAGTTGGGAAGCATCTAAAGGACTGGGATTGGGGAGCAGTTGAAGAAGAATGGTCTGCCTTGACTCCCTCACCTCTTTTTGTTCTCTATTCTGCTTTCCATTCACCCCTGATTCAGTAGATACACTTTCAGGGATTTGATGAGATGGGAGCTATTGATCTGGAACCAAGAGAGTCCTTTAGCAAAACCTATGCCCTCCCAGGCGTACTTAGAAGTAAAACCCATTCAACTCCTTGTTACCGTAATCCTTCAGTTGCTTATTCCTGCACATATTTGGATAATTAAGTGTAGTTTCCCTCAACCTCACCTGCTTCTAAGAAGACATGAAGAGGCACAGGGTTTAGGCTTTGGTTCCAAAGTAATGGTGCCTACCTAGCCAGCTCATCATGCACTTTGAGAGATTTGATAAGTCTTATCTTGGAGCCAAAAAAATCTAGATGGCTAAATACATTCCTTTTAAAGTCCACAGGGAGGGAAATCACGTGATCTACCACCGATCTTTGCAGATCACGTTTCTTGACAGGGCGCAAGCAAAGAGAGAGCATGCACTGAAAAAGTTGTATAGAAAAAACTAATTCTGAAGGAGATGGAAGCCTGGTAGATTGCTGCAAGTCTACCTTCCTGCCTCCTCAAGCCTCCCCTGCTACTATACAGAGAACCCAGGCAGACCGAAGTGGGAGAGATGAACCCCTCTTCCCAAGCTCCATCCAACCAAGTCTCTGTAATATGTGGCAAGTCAGCATGATCATACAGGATCGTGTTTTTTTCATATACCAGTTTGGCTTTAAGCGACAGCATTTTCAGCCCAGTTACCTGTCGACAAGACTATGAAGTCCATTTCAAGTGGGAGGACAGTTTGGGGGCAACCAAAAACCGGTGGCTCTCCCCTCTTCTGTGTTCTTTCTATTCCCATATCTCAGTATTGTTGTAAAATACTGGGCGGATTCCCCTCTCATGTTTTTTTCTTCTTTTGCTGTCAGGGCAGATTAAGAGGTCCTCCCGGTGTGCAAATAGAAACAAAACTCCCCTTCCCTCCACCTAAGCGATCTTTTGAGGTTTCCTGCCCTCTCTTCACCCTGGAACACCCCACCACCAACAACGTTATATCCCCTTTCAAAAGGGGACAGGTGGTACTCTGCTTGGTTAACCAACAGATGTCTCCGTACCTGATGCCTCGGCCTAAAAAAGACCAGGCATCTATGCACAGGAGAGCAGAGCAGCGAACAGACAAAGAAAATGGGAGCAGAGAATTTCTCTCCTCTCTGGGAAAGAGCTAACAGTATTATTGTTCTCTCCCACGATCAGGATTTGCAGTCCCCTGAGTAAGCATGTAATACACTCACACAGTTTCATTACAACTTTGAACAATGTCAAATTCAAAGCAAAGAATAACATTTGTCTTACATTCTGTTGAGTCTTAAAAACATATGACACTAGAGTTTGGGGAACTGGAAGAAGCTTCTAAATGTCAATTTCACAAGCATTTCAGAAAAAAAAAAACTTTGTTAAATGTTGCATCTGAAAAAAAAGAAAAGTCTTCAAGCCTGTTTTGGGGGAAATGGGAACCATTTCCCAAGAAATCTCATTATTAAATGAGACTTACAAGAGACAGTTGCGCATAATGTTTAGTGAAGTGTGCAGAGTTGTAAGGATTCCCCCTCCTTTTTTTTGCACATCACCTGTATCTGTGGCAGAAGCTGCAAGACGTTTTAAGCAAACTAGCACACATTAAGAAATGCAGACACTCTACAATGTGACAAGAACAGCTAAACCACCTTGTAATCGTGTCTATTGAGTGTGAACCTGCTGGAAAAACGGCATTGGGGGGCTAATTAATTGTTCTGTGTCAGAAAAGCCCAGAAAAATAAAGCTTCAACATAAATTGATGTAATGGTTGGAGCCACATTAATCCATTAGAATTTTCTTTTAAATCAAGACACGACGGGACAATCTTTTTACGAGTAACAAGTGCAATTAAACATGGCAAGCAGTCCTTCCAGGATTCTCAGGTTGAATCTTAGTATTTTTGAAAAGGAGCAAAGGTAAACATTTTTCAGAAATGTAGACTATGTGACAGTAATTTCAGAACCGACATTTTTATGATGGATCACAAAATCGTACCCGTGAGATAAGGGATTGTGTTACTGGTTTGGAAGTAAATAAATAATAAATAATAAACTTTATTCTTATATCCTGCCATTCTGCTGCAGCAATCAAGGCAGTTTACATGACTAAAAAATACTGGAATAATACATATTCTTAATAAATAAATTGACACCCCCCTTTTAAAACAGGATTAAATACAATACACTTTAAAAATTCAGCCTATTAAAATGATAATGATTTTCTAGTAAAGGCAGTGGTTACATAAAGTAGGGAGAGTACAGATCTTAGCATGAACTATTCTGGGAAGGCCTGCTGGAAGAGATCCGCCTTGACAGCTTTTTTGAAGCTGTCTAGGTCGGTTATTTGACGGATCTCCTCCAGCAAGGCGTTCCATAGTATGGAAGCGGCAGCGGAGAACGTCCTCTGGGAGGTCTAGAAGGCAAAGCCAAAATCACAAAAAGTCAACACGGGTTTCACAGAAACAAGTCATGCCAGACAAATCTGATCTCTTGTTTTGATCAAATTACCAGCTTTGTAGATGAAGGGAATGCTGTGGATGTAGCATATCTGGATTTTAGTAAGGCCTTTGACAAGGTTCCCCATGACATTCTTGCAAACAAGCTTGTAAAATGTGGGCTAGACAAGGTACCCGTTACATGGATTTGTAACTGGGTGCTCAACGATGGCTCCTTTTCATCCTGGAAAGATGTGACAAGCGGGGTGCCACAGGGTTTTGTCTTGGACCCAGTGCTATTCAACATCTTTATCAATATGGCCAGCCCTGTAACTAGGAATCATCATTGTTGGAATCTTAGTGATTAGTTTCAATGAGACAACACATAGGTAAATCCAGTTATTTCAATGGCTCAGCTTTGGAACCACATGAAAGATTCAGGTCAATATCTTGTGCAGAATGGTCAAAAGTTCTGCTGCTACTGGATGGCACTGAAACAATAAAATGTACACACACAACCCGGGCCATTGCACTTTCACTGTTTCACCCATGTACTTCTCAAAATTTGCTGCTGTCCACACTTCCTAGGTTCCAGATTCCTGCAATCCTTTTGAGAATCGCAGTCCACACACCAAGGACAGTTCTACCATTAAACAGAGCAAAGCAGCCAATTAATTTATCATTGTTGTATTCAAGGATGGTTAGAGCTGCTCCTTTTAAAATAATCTGCCCTTATTAAAGCATAGGACACTTTACCTTGTCCATCTGAAATCCTACTGAAAAGGTTAGAATACTTTATCTCGGCCCAAGGAAACATTAATTCAGGTAGTGGGAAATCAAATCCGAACTGACTCATTTATTTTTTTTAAAAGGTCCAGCAAAACTAGAATGATACAAATGCTCAGACATATCCCAAGATATTTTGCTGTCTGACTGTGGTTCCCGTAATCAGTTTGAAAACAGAATAGTTACAAGGGGCAGCCAGGACCATCTAGTTTCTAGTCCTGCCATGCAGGAATATACAACTAAAGCACTTCCGAAATAGAGCCATCCGACCTATATTCCACCTTCGCCATCCGTGCCACCACAACAAACTGACTCAATGTTTAGCCTGTGGTCTACAAGACACCTAAATCTTTTTCACATGTACTGTTACCAAGCCATATATTTCATTTTTCCTGCATAGATGTAGGACCGTACGTTTTGCAATGTTACCAAATTGTCAAGGTCATTCTGAGTCTCAAGTCCGTCTTTTCGGGGTACAAGCTTCTCCTCTTCCCCCAGTTTGGCATCATCTGCAAACCGGATAAACGCGATCTCTTTGTCACCGAGTAAAATGGAAATAAAACCGGTAAGGTTGATGTTAAATATTTAGCCCGTATCGCTGAGAGAAACTACTACCTTGCTTTCCTCCTACAGTTACTGCTGTTTGTCCTTACTTCCCTCCATATTTTCCCTGTCAAAACAATGTCAATGCCAACAGGATGAGGAGAGGCTTTCTGTCTGTTCTCGTGAATCTGTAGTTTTTTTGCCTTCAGTAAAAACTTCATAATAGAAAACCTACAGTGATGCAATGAGAATATCACAGGAAGCACCCACGCATAAAAAAATGTTGTTGTTGTTGCTGCTGCTATTTGTACTGAATCAGAACTTTCCCACATTATATTTTCTTTCTCCTCATTGATTTCGGCAATAACCTTGTAGGGTAGGTTTGTGGCGAGGTCCAAGATCACCTAAATTTCATGATCAAGGAGGAATTTGAACTCGGATCTTCTGTTCCACATTTAAATATTACACTACATGGGCTCTCTCAGGTCAGTAGTTACTATTTCAAAAGCTACTAAGGACCTTATCAGACAGGAGGAATTTCTCTTTATTGCCAATGGAGCCAATTCAAATTCACGTGAATTCGCTAGTTTAGCGAATTTACGTGAAATCTGATTGCCTTTGGAATGCATTCAGAATGATTTCCCATTTCCCGAAAATGACCCCCCCATTGCCCGAAATTGTGTGAGATGCTTTAATTCGCAATAACGTAAAACCCCACGATTGCATTCGGAATGACTTCCCATTGTCCTAAATTGTGTGAGATACTCTAATGCGCAATTATGTAAAACCTATGATTGCGTTCGGAATGACTTCCCTTTTGCCCAAAATTGCATGAGATTCTTTAATTCGTAATAACGTGAAACCCCATGATTGCGTTCGGATTGCAATTGGATTATACTTCCAATTTCCGTCGTCTGATAAGGTCCTAAGACTGAAAAGACATTGAATAGGGGAGATAGCTTGCAATAGCTGATAAGATTATTTTTTTATAATATACAAATTATTGTTGTTGTTGTGTGCTTTCAAGTTGTTTACGACTAATGGGGATCTTGCGGTGAACCTACCATGGGTTTTCTTGGCAAGATTTGTTCAGAGGAGGTTTGCCATTGCCTTCCCCAGATCACCCAGTAGGTTTCATGGCTGATGGGCCTATGCACATTACCATTAACATGAAAATGGGAATAACAGGCAAATTAGATCTGAAGAAGAATACAAATAATAAGCAGTCCTTGAAGGAGAGGAAGGCAGTACTTGTAGGAGAGGCTGTTTGGCTATCTGTCGGGGATGCTTTGATGGAGAGTTCCTGCATGGCAGGGGGGTTGAACTGGATGGCCCTTGTGTTCTCTTCCAACTCTACGATTCTATTATTCTGTAAGAAGTCAGTGGAGCTTCAAAAGCTTGCATTATGTTTTTTTGGTTGTCCCAATAAAAGTATCACTGTTTTGTGGATTTTGGGTGAATTTGCAGCTGCAGACAGTATCCAGTGGTATATATCTGCCTGATCCCAAGGTTTCCACCAGAAACGGAAATTCCTCCTTCCCTCACAAGGGAGGTGCAGGGGATGCAGGCTACATCAAGTGATACCCAAAGGGTACAAAAATCTGCCTTTTTGACAGAAATGGGCTGCGGTGTTTGCCTGCATCCCTTTAAAACACTGGAGTGATGGTGTGAATGGGGCAAAGCTCAGTGAGAAGAGAAAGGAGGGGTGTCATTTTAAAAAAATTAAATTGTAAACTAAAAAAAATATATTTTAAAAATCTTTTCCAGCTCCACTGGCTTCTTATAGAATAATAGAATCGTAGAGTTGGAAGATATCACATGAGTAATCCTGTCCAACCGCCCCCTGCCATGCAGGAACTTACAGTCAAAGCATCCCCAACATACGGCCATCCAGCCTCTGTTTAAGGAGACTCCACCACCCTCTGAAGGAGTGTGTTTTACTGTCGAACAGCTCTTACTGTCAGGAGATTCCTTCCAATGTTTAGGTGGAATAGTTTGAATCCATTGCTCGGGTGTTATTCTCTGGAGCAGCAGAAAATAAGCTTGCTTCAGCCTCAAGGTGACACTCCTTCAAATATTTAAACAGGGCTATCATATCACCCCTTAATCTTCTCTTCTCCAAGCTAAGCATACCTAAATATGTCTGCCTTCCTGTTTGCCTTGAACTCTGCCTGGACGTCCGACTACCCTTCTGGACAACCCTTTCATCATCACCACCTGGTTTTCAAATTTTCATTATTATTTTTTTAAAGATCAAGTATCTAGTTTTTGTAGGACTTCAAGACAAAATGTGCAATCACTTTTCTGTACAGTTTTTTTTAAAACAACAAGAAGACTGTTCCCATCTTAGCGTTGTGTTTAGCTAATGAGCGAAATCTCACAGCTACGGCATGATTAACATTTACAGCAACATTAGATCAGAGTTATAAATGTAAAATGACCCACTGTGTTCCAGTTCTCTGGATCAATGCAACAACAAAGACTAACTTTGGGGAGAAAGTCTAGCTGAAGTCTCTTTGGCAGAGTCTCCACAGACTGGATGGTTATGGAGGGCTGACTGTATGACAACCAATATATCAAATTCATTGTGTGATTAGTTATGCAGATCAATGCCACTGATCTGGTCTGTTGCAAAGGGGATGCATTCATTCTCAATTCCTGCTTATGATGTCTATGGAGTTAATCAGACGACGAAAATTGGAAGTATAATCCAATGGCAATCCGAATGCAATCATGGGGTTTCACGTTATTGCGTATTAAAGTATCTCACGCAATTTTGGGCAAAAGGGAAGTCATTCCGAACGCAATCATGGGTTTTACGTTATTTCGTACTAAAGCATCTCACACAATTTTGGGCAATGGGGGGGTCATTTTCAGGTAACGGGAAGTCATTCTGAACTCATTCCGAATGCAATTGGAATTCATACAAATTTGCTAAACTAGCGAATTCACGTGAATTCGAATTGGCTCCAATTGGCTCCATTCGAAATAAAGAGAAATTCTTCCCATCTGATAAACTCCTATGAAAGAGAACAGCTTTGAAGAAATTCATTGTTACTTTCCAGACACTTGGAGGCTCTCATAGCGTTTCTCCATTAACAGAGAGCCCCAAAGTCTACTCCATTAAACTTCTGTTGCTAAGCTTACCAAGGGCTTTCCAGCTCCTTGCAATTTTTATATGTCCAATAAATAGAAAAAAGGCACTAGGCCCTTTTACTGCCGGTGCTTATTTCCACGTACAAAACTGATAGCAGTAAGAAGCCTTCTGATTTGTGATGGTAGAAGCATGTTTCTACGCTTGCATCATTTTGTAAGGCATTCATTTGTAAGGCAACATACAGGCGTGCTAGTCAGGCCTGTATATTGGTCCCCTAATTGTCACATCGCCTTCAGATATTTGGCATGAGGATTTCACTATTCTAGCTAAAATAGTTTTAGACATTTCCCCCAGTGATGACTGAACTAGACCTGAAGGCTCAAATACAAGATTAATCACTTTCTGATATATTGATCTAGAGTTCAGATTTTCAAGGTCTCCTGAGGTTTTCCCCTCTCCATTAACCATGTATGATTATTGTTGCTTGCCATTTGTTAGCTTGCCTGGGAGTGTATCTACACTGCAGAATTAAAGCAGTTTGATGCCACTTTAACGCCATGACTTTATGCTACAGATTCCTGGGCTTTGTGAGGAATTCAGCTTAGAGACCAAATGACAAACCCCCAGGATTCAGGATTTATATTATTAACATTTATTTATATAGTGCCATCAGTGGACATGAGAAATTACAAGTAAAACAACAAGAAAGCAAAACGAAACAAAAAATAGCCAACCCTACCAAAGGCATAAATCCAAAATATATACATATATATATACACACAGGAAGGAAGGAGTAATATAGTTATAAAACTATGCAATACAATTGTAAAACAAATCATCCAGACAGATTTATGAAAACCAGTGCAATACAATACAAACCAAATTGACAAATAGATATAACCACTGTGTACAAGATTATGAAACACATTAAACTAAAATCACAAAAGCTTTGAAAAATGAGAAAGTTTTTAATTGAGATTTTAAAGCAATGTGTGAAGGAACAGTCCGCAGGTATTCAGCGAGGAAATTCCAGGAGCATGAAGCAGCAAGTGAAAAAGGATGAAGCTGAGAGAAGGAAAAGGAAAACACTTGGTTGGGTGACAAGCCCAGTATTTCTAGAACAGGTTTGCAAAAAGAAATGAGGGTTGAAAGACAGTGGAGTTTGCTTTGGGCTTTAAAAGTTAAAGGTACCTTGTATTGAATCCTAAAACGAATGGGAACTAATGAAGAAATATCAAAAGTTGGATAGTATGATCAAAATGGCAGGCCAAAAGATAATCTTAGCAGCAGAATGTTGAATGGAAACCAGAGGGCTAAAATGTGATAATGGAAGACCAGTCAAAAGAAAATTACAGCAATCGAGGCAGGAAATGACCAAGGCATGAACTAAAGTCTTTTCAATAGAAGCAGATAGAAAAAGGTCTGATTTTGATAATATTGAAAAGAAAAAAGGGACGGCTTGCTAGAACCTCAATGTGAGTAACAAAAGTCAAAAAAGAATCAAAAATAAAACCAAGACTGTGTGCTTCCTTCACAGGACAAACGGGAAAATTATTAACAGTGATGCCAAATGTATGTTGTAAAGGAGGTGTCAGAGGAAAAATAAGCAGTTCTGTCTTTGTCCTATTAAGCTTTAGGCAACAATGATGCATCAATGCTGAAAGACATGCTGTATTATGATATTCAATATCAGAAGAAAGTTCTGGAGTGTAGAAATACAGCTGAGTATCATCAGCATAAATATTAAATTGAAAACCATATAAATGAATAAGAATACCCAGTGATAAAATATGAAGAATCCTATTGTGGGAGAAGTCCCATTGTAGAAGAAAGGCAGTATATAAATCCTTGAAATAAATGAAAAACAGAAAATAAAGATAAACCAACACAGGGCCCAGAACCATGTCCCCAAGTAAAGGGGAAAAGAAGAAGATACGCAACTTTCAGCCATACACAACCTCAGCCTGAGAGACAAGACATGAACCAGCTGAAGACACTAAACCCAAGGTCATGAAAGGAACCGAAAAAGACGAGCTGAATGATCACTTGTGTCAAAGACTGCAGAAAGATCAGGAAGAATAAGGATTAACTATATATGCCTTTTGGCTTTATCCAAAGGAGATCAGTTGTGATCTTTTTGTAAGTCTCTGTAGAACAGAAAGGTTGAAATCTAGACGGAAAAGAATCCATTACAGAAATACAAGAAAGAAAGTCAAGGCCATGTAATTAAATAGCAAAAACCTTTGAAAGAAAAGGCAACAGTGAAACAGGCTGATAAGCAGAAACTGAAGATGGATCGACTGAAGGCTTCTTAAGAATTGGAGATATGCTAGCCTGTATGAACTCAGAAGGAAATGAGCCAGCAGAAAGGAACAGATTAACAAGATGGAGAGAAGAATGAATGGCAGAGGCAAAAATTATTAAGAAGTGAGAAGAGATCAAGCGACCAAGTAGCGGGATTTAAAGACATATCTTATCTCAGCACATCCAAAGAGTCCTAGCTGTGCTGAGCCTCTCCCAAGGATGGCCACCATTGGTTTGTGAGGCCCAGCAAAAGTCTCACAATGGTAATGACAGCATGGGACTTAGTGCAAGATCTGGTGTGATTCTCACCCCAGGCTACAGTATGAAGCTGTAATTAAAATATTGAATAAAAGGGATAAGTCAAAGCTGAGATTTGGTAACAGGGACCATATGTTGACAAAAGGACAAAATTATCAAGAGCTGAAGATAAAATTAAGGCACCAGATCTTGTACGAACTTGGAAGCTAAGCAGAATCAGCCCTGGTTAGCACTTGGAGGCTGCCAATGAATACCAGGTGCTGCAGGTTGTGTTTTAGAGAAACAAACTGTCAAAACCACCTCCGAGTATTCCTTGCTTAAGAAAACACTATGAAATTCATGGGGTGAGTTTAAGTCAACAAGCAACCTGAACATAAATAAAGAAACAGCTTAATCCAAGGAACCTAGAGAATTAGAGGAAGAGAGACTGGTGCCTGTAACAAATAAGATTATGAAACCAGCACTTAAGCGTTGGTAAATCACCTCTAAAATGTTGAGGAAATGCCCATGTGTGAAAGCCTGGCACACTTTCTCAACGTCAGAGAATTGTAGATTCCTCTCCAGTGTTACTAAATAGTTCAGAGAGAAGGAATTTCCTCTGAACGCAAAGTTTCCGTTCAGAGGAAATTGCCTCTCCCCGAATGATTCAGTGACGCTGGAGGGGAGCCGACAATTCCCTGATGTTGAGAAAGTGCGCAAGGCTTTCACATATACGCACTTCCTCAACATTTTAGAGGCGATTTTCCAGCGCTTAACTCCATGGTAAGTGCCGGTGTGATAATCTTCAAGGACTCAGAATTAACAGAACAAAGCTCTCAAAAGAAGCAAACAACCGAAGCTCAAGAAGATGTGACCAAGTGGAAAAGAAACAAGATTATAATCAGACAAAGGAAATTCAATGACTAAAAAACAAGAGCCAGAACAATAAGATCAAGACAATGACCGAAAGAGTATGTGGGTGGAGTTGGGACAAAGCGTAAGCCCAAAAGTAGACAACAAAGAAAGAAAATGTAACACAGCAGAATCCTGGGTGTCGTCCACATGAATATTAATATCACACATAGTAAGATTGGGATTTGGGGATTTGAACCTGACTCCCTTTTGATCAGCCAAGGATGACAGAGGCCATCGCCAATCCCTTTGGAATGGCACTCGCCTATCTCTTAAGACCGACTGACCCATGAAAGAAAGAAAATCTACCAAGAATCAAAATCAAGAAAAAAAGCTGAAAGTGGGCCAGATGTTTGGTAAATGACTGCAGTCCACCGCCTCAAAAGAAAAGTAGCAGCATCATGGGCAGGAAGCCAAGTTTCAGTGAGAGCAAAAAGGTGAAAAGATCTGGAGAGAAATCAATCATGAACTCTGGTGACTTTAGGAGCAATTGAAGGAACCTCAAGAACAAAAAAAGGGAGGCTGACAAGAAGGAAGACAGGGGACAGATTATCAGATTAGACTAAATAGGGGAAAAAGAGGGCCATAACAAAGAGCAAAGAAGACTTAAAAAGAGTCACCAGTGAAAGACTAAATAACACCAAAAGAGGAAAGAGATAAGTCAGACAGAAAACTATAGAAGACTGACATCACTAGTAATGAAAACCAGGATTCTGAATCGGCTGACAAATGGCCTTTCCTGGATTCTCCTTGCAGAAGGCAATGAAATAGCTCTAGCTGATTTTATGCCCCAGCTCTCAAAAATGACACAATATAGGCTGCATCCACACTGGAGAAATAACCCGGTTTGGCACTGCTTTAACTGCCCTGGCTCAAGGCTATGAGATTCTGGGAGTTGGAGTCTGTCCCAGAGCGGAGCGGAGCATCATTGAATACTAGAGTCAAGGTTCTCCATGGAATTGTATTTCCGATTTCTGTCATGAAAGCTCAACAGTGAAGAAAGAACAATAAACAGAAAAATTCACTTTCATTTCATGCTTTCTACAACTTTACTGTAAAGTTGTAATCACAAAAGCATGCCTCTTCAATGTGTTCAAACACCTTGGAAAACGGCTATTTAAGTGTCGGGGGCTTGGTAGACTGTGATTTCTCACATTCTACATCAGAACTTTCAATGTTTATTTTCAAGAGTATCTCATAGAATCATAGAGTTGGAAGAGACCACAAGGGCCATCCAGTCCAATCCCCTGCCATGCAGGAACTCCCTATCAAAGCATCCCTGACAGATGGCCATCCAGCCTCTGCTTAAAGACCTCCAAGGACGGAGACTCCACTACGCTCCGAGGGAGTGTGTTCCACCGTCGAACAGTCCTTACTGTCAGGAAGTTCCTCCTAATGCTGAGCTGGAATCTTTTTTCCTGGAGCTTGCATCCATTGTTCCAGGTCCTGTTCTCTGAAGCACCAGAAAACAAGCTTGGTCTAACGTCAAGATGACATTCCTTCAAGTATTTAAACAGGGCTATCATATCACCTCTTAACCTTCTCTTCTCCAGGCTAAACATCCCCAGTTCCCTAAGGCGTTCCTCATAGGGCACGGTTTCCAGACCCTTCACCATCTTAGTTGCCCTCCTTTGGACACGCTCCAGTTTCTCCACATCCTTTCTGAATTGTGGTGCTCAGAACTGGACACAGTTTTCCAGGTGGGGCCTGACCAAAGCCCCATCAAAGAATAGAGTGGAACTATTACTTCCCTTGATGTAGACACTATACTTCTATTGATGCAGCCTGAAATTGCACTGGCCTTTTTAGCTGCTGCATCGCACTGTTGACTGATATTCAACTTGTGGTATACTTGGACTCCTAGATCCTTTTTACACATGGTTTCATTCAGCCAGGTGTCCCCCATCCTATATCTGTGCATTTCATTTTTCTGCCCTAAGTGCAGAACCTTATATTTCTCTGTGTTGAATTTCCTTTTGTTATCCATCTTTCTAGATCAGCCTGCCTTGGATGAATATTCAGGCATCTCTTCCATTCTCCAAATCCTCAACTTTATTAGTGATAGCTGTTAGCTTCTTTCAGCTTCTTTAACCTGCAAAGGCACCATTAGCAAGGTCTTCCATGTTCCCTAATAAGCCCTGTTAGGATTGACAGGTAACTTTTAAATGACCTCAACACAAGAGACTGGTCTTTCTGTAGATTGTTTAGTAGATTGGCTCATAATTTCTCAAGCAATTCACTTATCAGCAGGTCTGCCAGTCAATTCATTCTATTGTTCCCTCCTTTAACTGCCGTTTTCAACCCAATGTTGTATAAGCTACTATGAGGAAGTCTTTCTCTTCCTCTGCTGCATTTGTCAATTCTTTGGGAGAAAAATAGGAGCACCAATTTCCTTCCATGGGTAAATCTGTTGTGCATTATTAGATTTTTTTGATTCATTTAATTTTACTCTGAGCCCTAAAAATCAGAGATGGTGTACCCAGGAAACACTTTGAACATCTGTCACGTTTCATGGCCAACTACCCCCCGGGGTCAAAATTATTTTACTAGTATTCATGGCATGAAATAAGGATATATGACATAAAAACTATCTCCCTAGCATTGGCCATTACAAAAATGGAGAAAACATTAGATGTCCCCCCAATAGAAAAATGCTTTAACAGAATACAGTCTGTTCCTCTTTTATAAAAAATGCCCAAATTAGATCATAAGGATAAAAAAAGAAAAGACAATTTTGTCTTTCTTTTTTTTTATCAATGCTTTGTTTTTATGATTTTTAATGTCAATTGTTACATGCTGGGAGAAAGTGCAAAATAAAAAGATTTGATTTCTCAGTTTGTCAGTACTTTCCTCTTCAGTTTCCTTTGTGAATCAGACTGAAGTCATGATCAGAAGATTTCATTCCTATGATGTCTTCCTGAAGCATAGCTTTTTGCCATTAAAAAAATAGATGGCAAAAATTAATACTATCTTAATACTATATTAATGTGAGGAGAACCCCAAAGCATTAGAAGTGCCTGGGCATGACAAATATGGATGTTTGCCGAACCAGGAACATATATGGCCAACTGACAATGATCCAGCTCAAGATTATTTGCAAATTGATCCAGCTCAAGATTATTTGCAAATTGATCCAGTTCAAGATTATTTGCAAATTGATTTCTTCTGAGTCCAGTTATGCACTGTACAGAACTCTGTCGTGCTGCTAGGAATGACAGAGAGGAAGAAAGGCATCTTCTTTGGTTAAGATTCAAACATGCAGTATCCGAGTTTATATGATCAACTCATACTAGTCACAGAGATTCAAATTTCTTGGTCGATGTCATCACCAGGAGCGGTGAAAAATGATGGATATGGTCTGGGAGTAAGGAGAAGAAAGAGCCCCTTAGGTTGCATCCACATGGCAGAAACAATCCGGTTTGGCACGACTTTTACTACCATGGTTCAGTGCTATGGAATTCTGGGAATGGTAGCTTGTTGTGGTACCAGAGCAAAGCTACCCACAGCAAAGTACCATTCTCAGAATTCCATAGCAGTAAAAGTGGTCTCAAGCCAGATTATTTCTGCAGTGTGGATGCAGCCTCAGAGGATGAGGAATGATGTTCATTGCCTGCCTTATCCCTCGTGCCTTCCAAGTTAGTTCTTCGATTGTTACTACTGCATTGCAGTGTCTAGGGACAGAGGTACCGGGGGAGCTTTTTCCAAATTTCAATTCAGTCTAGGAGAATAAAGGCGGACAGAACAAAAGCCACTGCACACATCTAGTTTGTGCAACTTCCCGACTGTGGAATGTTTTTGTTGTGATGGGGAAGAGGGTTGCACAGCAATAATAAGAGGAAGGGAATTGAATCTCTGAGACTCAAATGCGGAAGCTCTGACTTTACTATTAATGCAAGCTCTATGGCCCGATCCCCCCTCGAAAAAAAAGCGTATTGTTTGCAGCATCACCTGCCCACAACTGTATCCGCAAAAGTCTTTTCTTGGTCAGACTATTCTATCAGACAGTGTAACCAATCAAATCCCATTCCCCAACTGTTTCCTAGGCAACCAGCAGATACTGTATCTATGAGAACTTACTGCGACACTTTGGTTTTAGGAAGCAAGGGAGGAGGGGATGGACCCGGTTCAACACAGAGATGCTTTTGAAAGAACTCCGCAAAAGACAGTATTGACCATGTGAATGCACCAGGGAAAGGGAGCTTGATCATTGTTGTTGTTTTTTTCACTTGGATCATTTGGATGGTAATAATTTCTGGTCAGATGTACAGTATTTCATAGAGAAAGAATCAAAATAGGTAAAGAGTTTCCGTACCTTTGACAAAAAATTAATCAGAATGGAGACTGCAGTCAAGAAGTAAGAAAAAGACTAGGAATGGGAAGGGCAGCCATGAAAGAACTAGACACGTTACTAAAAAGTAAAGGTATACAACTAAGCACTAAAGTTAGAATTGTCCGAGCCATTGCAGTTCCCAGCATCATGTAAGGATATGAGAGCTGGAGAGTGAAGAAAGCCGACAGCAAAAAAAGCAACTCTTTTGAATTGATGGTGCTGGAGAAGAGTGCCGAGGATGCCAAAAAGACAAAACAAACGGGTCCTTGTACAGATCAAGCCTAAAATCTCCTTGGAAGCCAAGAGGATCAAACTGAGGCTGTCATACTTTGGCCCCATCATGAGAACACACTATTAGAAAAGACAATAATGTTAGGAAAGGTGGAGGTTAGTAGAAAGAGAGGAAGATCGTACACCAGATGGATGGACTCAGTCAGAGGAGTTATGGATCTAAATCTACAAGAAGAGCCAGGGAAGAGACTTGGAGATGTCTCATCCATGTTGACTTGGGACCTTTTCAGACAGGAGGAATTTCTCTTTATTGAGAATGGAGTCAATTCGAATTCACGTTTAGTGAATTCACGTGAATTCCTATTGCATTCGGAATGCGTTCAGAATGACTTCCCATTACCCGAAAATGACCCCCCCCCCCATTGCCCGAAATTGGGTGAGATGCTTTAATTCGCAATAAGGTAAAACCCATGACTGCATTCGGAATGACTTCTCTTTTGCCCGAAATTGAGTGAGATACTTTAATTCGCAATAATGTGAAACTCCATGATTGCATTCAGATTGCCATTAGATTATACTTCCAATTTCCGATGTCTGATAAGGTCCTTGGAGATCTTCTCGTCCACAGGGTTGCCATGAGTTGGAGTCGACTCGAGAGCAGTTAACACCAAACAACAAAAGCTACATTTCCCTTTGTGGAAGTGGTATGCTGGGTGCTAAAGCAAGAGTGAGCACTTCTGGTGTGGGCTCTTCTTTGTGCCCCTGAATCCACAGGGATTTTTTCTTGCCACCAGTTCATGTGCTGAATTTTACCGTGTAATGATTGCAAAAAAAAAAAGGGGAGAATGATTTCACTTTTGAAAAGGTGCGTGAGCAGCTCAGCCACGCTTACAAAAGTGTGAGTTGGCTTTCAAATGTTGTGCGCATTCCTTAGGCACTTTGCTTTAAAGTGCGATCACATCTCATTTTGCTGTACCTTCTCATGTATATTTATATACATGTATTAATGTATTTCTTGTCTAGTTTTCCTGAGGCAGCTTTCTCTATGAAACATATAAGACTGTATATCAAGGTCATAAACCGTAAATTTCAAGCAAGTTGAAGAATAAAGCAACACATATAATAAATAAAAATTAAAAGCAAAGTACTGTAAACAAAGACATCATTTAAAGTTGTACAAAAACCTCATCAGGTGGAGTCAGCTACATATATTTTGAACCACTATCTGCAACACATTTGTTGGGCAGGGATCATAGGAGCACAAAATGGGTGACGCAGGCCTCCATGGACTGCATGTTGCCCCACATGTGGACTACAGGGAGTGAGTTACAAGTGAGGATGTGACTGGTTCAAATCTCACCTTTACTATGAACTCATTGAGTGGCTTTAAGTAGCAACTCTCTGTTAGCCTCAGTTTCTGATCTGCAGTATGGAAAAAATAATACTCCTGATTTAACTTTACAAGACTGTCATAGGGTAATGACCAAAGGATGTTTGTGACATTCTTTGGATATATGAAAAATGCTATGAATGTTAAATGTTCATAGTCATAATCTGTGCAGAAATAGATATACCAGGGTGTGTGTGCATGTGTGCACGTGTGTACACATGTGTGCGTGCAAATGCACACACTAGCCCTCTGCATTACTCTTACACTCCCTTACTACACTTGCCACAATTGGGGCTGACAGCGATGGTAATTCAAAACATCTGGAGATCCATTATAAGAATTGTTCTCTCTCTGGCTTTTCATTTACTGAATTTTCTTTCCCCGATCATCATCTTGTATCTTTTGCCCTTGTACATAATCTCCTTGGTACCCTCTCATTAATATTATAAATATTAATATTTTTAATCTGTCCGTTTCTACTGGCTCATTTCCTTCTGAGTTTCAGCAAGCTACTGTTTCTCCATTTCTTAAGAAGCCTTCACCCGATCTCTCTTCTTTTTCTAATTATCAGCCTGTTTAACTGTTGCCTTTCCTCTCAAAGGTTTTGGAACATGCTGTGTATGTACATTGCCTTGACTTCCTTTCTTGTATTTCTGTAATCGAACCTTTTAAATCTAGATTTCACCCTTTGCACTCTTATGGAGACAGCTCTTATGAAGATCATAGATGATTTCATTTAGGCCAAGTCAAAAGGCCTATATTCAGACCTTATTCTTCTTGATCTCTCTGCAGCCTTCAACATAGCTGATCATGCTGTTTTGTTGGCTGTCCTTCGTGATTTAGCGTTTACTGATTTCATTCCTCAGATGATTCACATTTCATCTCTCAGGCCGGTCATTTAATGTGGTAGCTGAAGGTTGTGTATTGTCTTCTTTCCCCCTTTTTGGTTAGGGCTCCACAGGACTATGTTTTGTTCTTTGTTGTTTTCTCTTTGTACACTATCTTTAGGTAATGTTATTCGCTGGTATGGTTTTCATTATCACTTTTATGTTGATGATACTCAGCTGTATTTTTTAAGTCCAGAACTTTCTTCTGACATTGAACCACCGTATTACAGCATGTCTTTCAGCTATCTCAGCATGGATGCTTCATCATTGCCTAGAACTACTTGGCAAAGACAGAACTACTTATTTTTCCTCCAAACCCTTCTTTGCAACATGCATGCTTCATCACTGTTGATAATGTTGCCATTTATCCTGTGAAGGAAGCATGTAGTGTTTGCTTCTTTAAAGGAAAAAAAATCTTCTTTGTCTTTTGTTCCTCGCATTGAGGCTGTAGCCAAGTCACGTCGATTTTTTCTTTATAACTGCCAAAATCAGCCCTTTTCTTTCTGCTTCTTCTGCTAAGAGTTTATGCTTTGGTCAGTTCTTGCCTCGATTATTGTTGTAATCTTCTTTTGACTGGTCTCTCATTATCTTACCTTATTCCTCCAGTTCCCATTCAACATTCTGCTGCTAAGAATCTTTTTTGGGCCCATCATTTTGATTGTGTTACCCGACTTTTGATATCTCTTCATTGGTTACCCATTCCTTTTAGGGAGTTTATCATACGACGGAATTTGGGTGTATAATGCAATGGCAAACCGAACGCAATTACGGGGTTTCACGTTATTGCGAATGAGTGTATCTCACACAATTTTGGGCAATGGGAAGTCATTCCAAACGCAATCATGGGGTTTCATGTAATTGCGTATTAAAGCATCTCACACAATTTTGGGCAATGGGGGGTCATTTCCGGGTAATGGAAGTCATTCTGATTCTGAACTCATTCCGAACGCAATTGGAATTCAAAGGAGTGGCGGGATGCCATCTGTACGCCGTCTGATTCTTTAACCATGTGTTAGTTCTTTCCACACACTTTCCACTGAAGCTTATTCGGCAGGAGTATATATCCTATGAATCTCTAGCTTTATTCGTAAATTACAATTCTACAGAATAATCTGGACCTCAGCCTTCCCTTCACTGGATCACCAGTACTCAAAGAACTTATCACTTTGAACTCATTTCACAGGACTTCTGTCCTTCTGAAATCCCTCGTCCCTTTATGGGAATCTGAATCCCCTCAAGGCTAAACCCTTAGTTCCAAATGCACTCTTGGCAGTTTTAAGACACACTTCTCCGCTCTTAATGGTTCCTCCTCCTTTTTATAGCTGCTCCTCAGGCAAGCCACCACCTTTTTGCCTGACTCTGACTGGCTGCTCTGCCAGTGTCTTGTTTATTAATCTTTTCCCTGATCCTACATTGTTCATGGGAAAGCAAAAAATGTGCTAAAAGTGCCTCTCACACGCCCCTCACAGCAATGTTTGGGTGCACTGAGGGCAAATATATACAGTGCAACTGTGCCATATTGCACTTATGCTGAAGCCGCAAAGCAGGAGAAACAATGGTGCGTGCACCTGTTGCACCACAATTAAAAAAGGGTGTTGACAAGTTAGACCGTGTCCAGAGGAGGGTCACCAAAATGGTGAAAGGTCTAGAAACTGTGTCCTATGAGGAAAAACTTAAAGAGCTGGATATGTTTAGCCTGGAGAGGAGATGGTTAAGATGCGACCTAATAGCCCTGTTTAAATATCTGAAGGGATGTCACATTGAGGATGGAGCAAACTTATTTTCTGCTGCTCCAGAGACTAGAACATGAAACAATGGATGCACGCTACAGGAAAAGAGAATTCACCTCAACATTAAGAGAAACTTCTTGAAATTTTCTCAGAGAATGGTGGCGTCTCCATCATTGGAGGTCTTAAAACAGAGGCTGGATGGCCATCTGTCCGGAGTGCTTTAATTGTGAATTCCTGCATGGCAGGGGGTTGGACTGGGTGGCCCTTGAAGTCTCTTCTACTCTATGATTCTATGAATGAAACACATATTGTGTTTCAAAAATGCTTTAGAAAAAAACCTTTAGTGCACTGAATCTACAACAGGGAAAATTCTCTTTGGTCCACATTTTTAAATGATTCAATGTAATTTGCATTCTCGAGACTAATAAAAGGATCAAAACACACTTCTCCTTAGCACTTTGCATTTCTCTGAATTTTCAATAAAACACTTTGAAGAAGAAAAAACACTGCATAGAATAATGTGGATATTAAGGAAAGCTGAGTACACTGGGGGAAGTTGTATACACAATATGTTTATTACATAAAATTACAGTGAAAAGCATACAGACACATGTGTGCGCACACAATTATAAACACAGGCTGATGTGAAATTGGGATAAAAGATATGTTTGAATTACACAAAAGCGAAAGAGGGCAGATATAGAAGGCCACCTGAAACCTTTTTTTGGATCAAAGATTCAATTGTATGGGAAGTACAATCTGCAGTGAGGGATTCAATTAAACTGTTAGAGAGGAAAATTTTCCTTTTGAGAGAATAATCTTTTATTAGGCCAATGTGGCAACAAGTTTAAAGGACAAGAACCAGGAGCATAAAAACACAAAGGAGGAACAAACAGTTGCAGCGTGAAGTCCATCCACCCCATTCATTTCTGCCAACCCCTCTTGTTTTTCTGTTTTCCTCCAAACAGTCAGACAATATTTAATGATCTTACTTCTTACGGTAGTATAACTTTTGACTCTTTCTAAAGTTATATATATATACATATATATATATATAACTTTTGACTCTTGGGATGATTTAAAAGCGGTATTTGAGTCCATTTCTAAGAAACACATGTGGACTAAACTGCAAACTATGGACTGATTTAGATTGGCAAAAAGAGGTGTGTTCATGGCTGCATGAAAGTGTGGCCTTTAGATGAGAAAAAAGGGAAAGTGTGTCATGAAAACGCTTCTTTTGCGTTTTAGGAGAGAAGAAGCACCTTTAAAAAGGTGCTGCTTTTCCCCACTCCTTTTTTAAAAATGGCAGAACAGCGCAGCTGCATCTAAAGGCTGCTAAGCATTAAGGAAAAGGCAACTTCATGTCACACTTTCCTGCCAATCTAGAAAGCCCCTATAGTGATTGATCCATAATTATTAAGTTGTATTATAAGCCTGCATTCAGAGCCATTCTTAAAATCAGAGTCGGCTGGGAGGGGAAATTATCCAGCATGATGCCTGTGACAAAAGGAGTCAGGAAAGGATGCTTAGTTCCTTCACTTCTTTTGAGTCTTTCCTTAATTGATACTGTAGACTTCCTAAAGTTTCCCAGACAAACTGGAACCAAATAAGATCTCAATCCTCTTTTCTGGCAATGACGCTATTCTTATAGCTCATATTCAGGTAGGATTACGTTGATTGTTAACGCAATTTAGCCATTACTGCCAAAATGGAAAGCTCTCTATAAATTAGAGCAAAACTAAGATAGTGGAATTCGATAAATCTAGGCATGTTTACAATTGAAATATGGCTGGGAACCTCAGCGGAGGCATGGCAACCCCCTTCTGAATAAATCTTCCCCCCCCATAGGTTTTCTTTAGGGTCATTGTAGATCAGAAACGACTTGAAATCATACAAAAAAGCAAAGAAGACAAACTTGTGCAATCAGTTTTTGAGTTATACCATGTTCGGATGTTGCCACAATTGTTACATGGGGTCCCTTTATGGGATCTGGTCAAATTAGAACTGACAGAAAGAGCTTAAAATAAACTTCTTCTTCAGACATCTTTCTGTCCCAGGTTCTACTAAAATATCAACAACACGGGGGCTAATGTTGGTACAGACTGAAACTCTTAAGTTTTTTGTGGGGCTTTCGGGTTATGTGGCCATGTTCTAGAAGAGTTCCTTTCTGACGTTTCATCAGCATCTGTGGCTGGCATCTTCAGAGAATGATAGCCTGGAAAAGGATTGGAGATATATATATATATATATATATATCCTGTGTGACCCTGGGAAGGAAAGAGTAATTTGCAAATGTATTGTTCTGTTGCTAATGGCAGTCCTCAGGGTGGGAGGATATGCAAAAAAGGATTAATGTCTGCTAATTGGTGCTCATTGTCTGCTGGAAATCCCCTGGCCTTAGCAGACATTAGTCCTTGTTTGCCTATCCTGCCACCCTGAGGACTGCCATTAGCAACAGAACAATACATTTGCAAATTACTCCTTCCTTCCCAGGGTCACACAGGATATATATATATACCCAATCCTTTTCCAGGCTATCGTTCTCTGAAGATGCCAGCCACAGATGCTGGCGAAACGTCAGAAAGGAACTCTTCTAGAACATGGTCACGTAGCCCGAAAGCTCCACAAAAAACTATGGATGCCGGCCATGAAAGCCTTCGACTCCACATTGAAACTCTTAAACTTGCTCTGTTCTATTGGCTAAAGGTGATATTTAAGCAGATGTTGGACTTTTTATTGTCTGCGGTGGAGAAAATTTATTTAATTTTTTAAAAAAATTCTTCATTCTGATTAGATAGCATCAAGCCTAACTAAACTCAAATGGTCAGCTTCCAGTATTGAGCCAATTGGTGGGATAACAGTAATAGATTTGATCATTCATTCTCTCCCCACAGTCCACTCTTCCTACAGTCCACCTTCCATCCTGCCAACATTATCAGCATCTTAGGAATTAATATAAAAAATGAAGATAGTGAGCCTGTGCTTAACAATAACCACTGACTTTAAGCATATTATGAAATCTCACCATGGCAACATCTTTCAGCTGTTCTTATTTATAGTAAGAGAAAGAAAATAAGCAAAATAAATCAAATCTCCTGAGCTAACCTACCCCTCCCATTTTTGAACTTCTTGTTGTAAGAACAACAACTGAATGGAATTGTCCCAATTTTGGTTTCTGTTAATTAAAATAAATGTTCTTTCATTAAAAAAAAAAGTTTGCAGTATAATCCTATGATGTCTTCTCATGAAGTAGATCCTGCTAATTTCAACGAGACTCAGATGTTTACTAACCTGGAATGATCAAATAAGTACACCCGATCATGTATGGTTTTGGAAGCTCAACATGAATCGCATGAAGTGCTTTCCGCTTTGTGAGTAGTCTGTGTATGTTGATATGACACAACTTCCCAGTATCAGACCACCAGCCAGTGACCATCAAATCAATGGTATGATACCCCAGTCCATCATGGACACATTTGTAGGGCCATAGAAGGCATAGGGTAGGTGAAAAACATGCCTCTCTTGGTGTTGGAGAGGTTGGTCCACCAGTGGAAGATATGAAAAAACAAACTGATGAACTGAGAACAGCCAAAATGCTGAGACTTCCTTGCAATCCTATCACAATGGTGGATGAAAAGAAACTGGGCAACTATGCCGGCAACAGGTTGGGGTTAATGCCAAAATGCAGCTGTAGAGGCTTCTGAAGATCTCCATGCAGGTGGCAGAACAAACCATGCGTCTGAGTCACAGACCTTAAAGAACTATGAGCCTGCTCCATCAGCTCTAAACATCAGCACATGGAAGATTAGAGATCAATCAATATGTTGATATAAATTATTTTATTTATAAAAGTAATACATCATCTGAATCAAATCCGCCCTAAAATAATCCTCCCTAAAGTGTTTGTGAAAAAAAATTCTTTTCCTAAGAAAAATTCTACATTTGGCATTTTACTCCATTATTCTTCCAGAGAGTTTATGAGACAGATTACTGTCAGCTATCGCTTGAAAATATAGTATTATATATATATATATATATATATATATAATATTTTCAAGTGATAGCTGACAGTAGTCTGTCTCATATATATATATATATATATATATATTCCAGAAAGCAAACCTTGATTTTTGCCATTTTATGCAAGGGACACCATTTGGGTAGCCCGCTGTATATAATGGTACTTGAGCATCCACAGATTTTGGTATCAATTAGAAACAAATCCCAGTAGATACAAAGTGCCCCACTGTACATGGCTCTTCTTACTTTCATTCTCACAACACAGTTCTGTAAAGAAAGATAGGCTTAGAAAGGGTGACTGGCCCAGGGTCTTGGTGTGGGTTTAATGGCTCAGCGGGCACTTGAACTTGTACCTCTCAAATCCAATACCCGTTTCGCTTATACATAACATAGAGCGAATTGCCTACAGATCAGTAACTCAATCTGTCAGGTAGCTAAGCAACTTTACTAAGTTATGATTGCAATAACTATACAGCAATTAAAAAAAACCAACTCCCCCATAAAATCACACCTTAATTTAATAATGTGCATTGTCTAGCAGAAATGGTTTAATGAAAACTTCTGAGTAGCAGTTCTGCGCTTTAGAAATAAATTAAATACTTTTTTTAAAAAAAAACTTACAAGTTGGGTATCTCTACAACTGTAAATAATATCTTAATATAATTTTCTCTGTTTCTCACAAAAAATTACCCATGGTTTTATGAAACACCTTTGCCTCCCTTCTTCGATGCAGCTCATTATCATAGAAACATAGAATCATAAGAGTTGGAAGAGACCACTAGAGCCAGATGCACATAATCTCACTTCTTTCAAATTCATCTTGATCATCTCCATTAATTCTTCTATTGTCCATGCCTTTCCTCTTGCAATCCTTCTCCAGTGTCCTCTGTTGTTCTCTTCTCTGTATTTTGCCACCCATCGTACATCTCCATTTTTCATGGATTCTCTATCATTTCTCTGCATATCTGTCCAACATCCTACTCTTTCACCTTTTTCTTTCTTAATCTCTCTGCCATTTTTTTCCCATTCTTCTCTCCCTCTTTTTTATTCTCCATGTAATCTTCTCCACGTCTCCTTTTCTCTTCTTCTCTATTGCATACATTCTCATACTTTTGCAGACTTTCCTTTTCTGAGTGCACCTTGCACTCCAAAGCAATGTAAGAGCAGCAAGGAGGCCTTTCTCTTCTTGTTTTTCTCTCTCCCTCCTGCTCTTCTTGTTGACGTCCATTTCACTCTCCTTAGTGTTGCCACCCTCCATTAAATGAAAAACTCTTGAAGAGAATGACATGTGAAAATGCCAAAGGAGGAGGGAGACAGGTTTTTGTGGGTTTTTCAGACTAGGTTACCATGTTCTGGAAGAGTTTATTCCTTATGTTTCACCAGCATCTGTGGCTGGCATTTTTCTCCGAAGATGCCAGCCAGAGATGCTGGAGAATCATCAGGAATAAACTCTTCCAGAACATGGCCACATAGCAGGAAAACCCTAAAAAAAAACTATGGATGTCGGCTGTGAAAGCCTTCAACTTCACAGAACAGGGGAATGTTGCAGTGAAAACGCTATTTCCCATTTCCAAGGAAAATGCTACAAAACTACGTGGAATGGCTGGCAGAAGAGAATACATTACATCTTGATTTAAGATTTTAAATCTTAGAAATACTCCAGTCTCCCCCCAGAGAGACAGTTCAATGGAGTTTATCAGACGACAGAAATTGGAAGCATAATCCAATGGGAGTCCGAACACAATCATGGGGTTTCACATTATTGCGTGAGAGACTACCACATGCATTTTCGGGCAATGGGAAGTCCTTCTGAACACAATCGTTGGGTTTCACGTTATTGTATGAGAAACTATCAGACGCAATTTCAGGCAATTTTGGGCAATGGGAAGTTGTTCTGATCATGATGCAGTGTCAATACGCAATCGCATAAATTCACTGAAGTAGCAAATTTACTCATTTCTGAACTGGCCCCACTTTAATTTCTTTCGAAATTGAGAGAAATTCTTCCCGTGTGATAAACTCCAATGTTTCAGTATCACAAAGAATGCTTCACAGAAAGACAAGCAGACATGCCACCCACAAACAGTTGTGTGTGTACGTGAAATGACTCTTTGGATATAAGAAATGTGGTGTTGGAAAAGAAACAAGTGGACAGAGCTGTTTCCCTTTTTAAGGCGACGATTCCCACCAGGGCCTTTAAACTGGATACAAGATACTATTTAAGAAAATTGTTGCTTATCCCAATTAGATCTGTTTATCTAATTTCCTTTGAAAAACTGAACAAAAAGAGAAATTAGTCCAGAATAAGTGTTCTTAAATTTAAAGAGAGTACATTATTTTCTTTTATTTTTTAAAACTTTTTATAAAAGTTATGAATACAACATAAAAACAGTTCAACACTGCAAACTGTTATGGGATGGTACACCATTACAAAAGCATTATAAAATTCTCTCCTGTAAGAGAGGGTTTGGGTCCATCGTGATTCAAAAAATTTCTTCCTCCAAATGTGAAGAGTCAGAAACAATGGGCATATAAAGACTAAAACACAAATGTGATTGAAGCAACTATAGGATGGGTGACACCTGGCCTGCAATCATTACAAGTGAAAAGGACTCTTAGTAGGACACAAACTGAACATGAGCCAATAGTGTGATGTGGTGGCTAAAAAAGCCAATCAAATGTCAGGCTGCAACAACAGAAAAGTATTTTATTTATTTTATTTATTTCTAGGATTTATATTCCCGCCTTTCTCCCACAATAGGATTCATTGAATATCCAGTGCGTGATGTTTTATGGAAATAGAACACAGCTCAAGGGAAGCAGTAGTGCCACTCTATTGAACGATGGTGGTCTCTCTTTCTTTGCATTTCTTTAAAGGCCTTTAAGGTCTTTACAGAGCAGGTGGATGGCCATCTTTTTGGAGTTCTTTAGTTATGTCTCCCTCAAAGGTGGGAGATTGGACTAGCTGGCTTTTGGGTTCCCTTCACACTGTTGGATGTGTAAGTTAATTATACAGTGGGCCCTCGGTATCCACTGGGGTTTGGTTCCAGGACCCCCATGTTTATCAAAATCCATGGATGTTTAAGTCCCATTAAATATAATGGATAGTAATATGATGTCCCTTATATAAAATGGTAAAATCAAGGTTTACTTTTTAGAATTTATATATATATTTTAAAATTTTCAAGCCATCAGTGCTTGAATCCATGGATTAAAAAATTTCACGTTATTGCGTATTAAAGTATCTCACGCAATTTGGGGCAAAAGGGAAGTCATTCCGAACGCAATCATGGGTTTTACGTTATTTCGTATTAAAGCATCTCACGCAATTTCGGGCAATGGGAAGTCATTTTCGGGTAATGGGAAGCCATTCTGAACGCATTCCGAACGCAATTGGAATTCACGTAAATTCGCTAAACTAGCGAATTCACGTGAATTCGAATTGGCTCCAATTGGCTCCATTCGAAATAAAGAGAAATTCCTCCCATCTGATAAACTCCTTAGCGTGTAAATTCTGACTGTTTAATTATCTCTTTTATTACTCTTCATGGTATTGATCTCAAACTGACGGGTCAGCAGTTGCTCATGTTCTCTTTTTCTCCTTTTTGATGCTGGGTCCTGTCCTGTTCACCAAGAATTCTGAGATTATTGACAGTGGCTCGAAGATTAAATCTGCACATTCTGTTCTGCGATGCTGTTCATCTGGGTCTGAAGAGTTATTTAAAACAGCTAGGTACTGTATTACTTCTTTATCTGTTTTCCCCCCTGAGGAGTGTCAGCAAAATAGGTAAGTAAGTAAAAGTGGTTATTTGGAAATTTTAAATAATTTGAGTTGCCACTCTTGTCTGCGAGAGTACTTTAAACAGAGATGAACATTCTTCAGCACAAATATGGCAGAGTGCAACAACACAGAAATCCCCTTTGGCTTCCAAAACAGAAATTGTTTTCGCGGATAACTTCTTGCTGTTAGAACATGAACAAAGAAGTCACAAAGAACTCTGTTCTAAAAGAAATCTCTGAAGTTCTCAGTTGAATTTCAGAACTATCTGGCTTTATTTCCAAAGTAGGGCTGACACACTTTCTGCCTGCATGAACACTCTTTATCATCATCACAAACAAGATACAGACCAGCATTCTTGCGACTCCAATAATATCACTTTTTGTTCTTCCATCTTTTTTTCCCCTACCGTATTTATCAGCAAAGAAGCTGGTGAACTTTAAAAGCTAGTATCATATTTTTTCATGCCTTCTGGTTCACCTAAAAGGTATCGTCACATTGTGGTTTGTTGTTGTTGTTTATTTGTTTAATAATCAACATGGGTGACGCCGCATTAACCAGTTTAAAAGCTGAGGTGTCAAATCTTACAAAAGTGGCGATGGGCAAATTTGCCTTGGTAGAAAGAACAGCTTGCCAAGTTACAAATCCTGAGAAGGATATGTATGATGTTATGAGGTCATGGTGTATACATTTTGGAAGACGAGAACATATTACATATACCTTGTTCCCAGTACTTATTTTGAATTGTATGCATGTGCAAAAATTGAGAGATACTTTGAATTATTTAAGAAAGAATTTTCATCCAGATTTATGCCACTGGACAGCATAAAGAAAGTCAGATCGCCATCATGTAAGAGCCAGAGGCAGCAGGCCCTGCAAGACCCAATAATATTGATATTTAAGAAATGGGACAAAACTACTTTCCTCATATGGGACAGAGCTAGAGACTAGTCTGCTCTCTAGATTATTCTGTAGCGCTGCTAAAGCAGTATTTTGTTTTTGGAGTTTTTTGCTATATTGGCTGGTAATTGTGGGATTTATAATGGAATTTATCACATGGGAGGAATTTCTCTTAATTGCAATTACATGAATTCACTAGTTTAGCGAATTTACATGAAATCTGATTGCATTTGGAATGCATTCAGAATGAATTCCCATTGCCCGAAAATGACCCCCCATTGCCCGAAATTGCATGAGATACTCTAATACGCAATTACATGAAACCCCATGATTGTGTTCGGAATGACTTCCCATTGCCCAAAATTGCGTGAGATACACTCATTCGCAATAACGTGAAACCCCATGATTGCGTTCGGATTGCCATTGCATTATACCCCCAAATTCCGTCATATGATAAACTCCAATGCAACACATCTGATGGGACCTGCTGGGGGAAGACTGGTTTAGACCATTTAAACTGAGGATCATCTGAAAATCATCGAATTGTATAAAGAGACCTGAAAGTTTCTTTTGAATACTAGCCATGCAACCTCTGCGTGGAAATGTCCATCCAACCTCTGTTTAAAAACCTCCAGTCAAGAAGGAGAGCCCATCTTCCAAGGGAGAGCCATCAGATATTCGAACATGTCTATCATCTCTACGCCTTGTTCAGCCCACATTTCCAAATTAACTAACCAGATTAACATTTGTAATACATGGGTGAGAATGAATATTTCTCTTAATATGTGGTGTAGTTCTCAGGACAGGCAATGCCTATAAATGTGTAGTTTATGTGGAAATATATTAGAATCCATATTTTAAGGGGAAAGCACACATATTGTGTTCTTGTATGTGCTTTTTTTAAAATGGGAAATGTATAGAATTTAATTGAATTATTTCCACATTTTTATTTTTTTATGAATTACAGAAAAAGGGCCAAATTGAACACATGCGAAACTGAAATAGAGCTGACCCTATTGTAATAAGAGTGTGGCTGAGTTAAAGAATGCAGAGATAAGCAAATACAGTTTAGTCAACTCTTCTTTGCTTTCACTGTGTACATAGTTGTTGAATAATTAATAGCAATATGAGACACTAAAGTTATGAAAACTTTATGGCAGCTCAGGAGTCCTAGAACACTGAAAGGGTAAAACATTGCAAGGTGATAGATGCGATAAATAAACTGTGCTTTGAGACAAGGGATAATATTGCTCGGAATAATAATCATCCCTTTTTGACTATTAATTCCCATGCAGCGTAGGAGACAAAACTGATATAGCTGAGTCGTTGTGCTGATCGTCATGTGAAATATGTCTTGTGGGATTAACATGTGTTAGGTCAGGATGTAATAAATGCTGGATTGTGCATCCATCCAAATTGGCGATCCTTCTCATCTTCCGAAGTCTTCCTAAAACTTGCTCTGGTTTTTAGGTGCATGGAGGATTTTTATTTTTATTTATTTTTTTGAGTCGTGGAGGGTTGATGTAGGAAGGGAAGGAAGTCTCCATTTTGCTAGCATTGATTATAAAAGTATACCATTGTATGAGGGATATCCAAAAGTTTTAATGATCACCTTTTGAAAAAATTGACAGAAATTTTGTTTTGATTTGTAGTTGTTAACTTATCTCTATGTAGTCACTATCTAGATTTATACATTTTTCCTAGCGTATTCTGACCCTCCAAATACCTGATATTTTAGAAGTCTGCAGATTGCAGAGGGTTTTTACACTTGAGTCACTTCTGGCAGAGCCAGTCACAAAAATAAAGGATGCAATGAGCTGATTTTCTAGCAATGTGCACTTAGGGACCAATGACGACACTTACAAAATTTTATCAATATGCCATAATAACTTCTGAGTGATAATTATTACTTTATGATACCCCTCGTAAGGCAGCTGTTGGGCAGAAATCTGTTGTGGATGCTCTAGCTCTGGACTGTTGGGCTAGATGTCCCTACAGCTCAATGAATCAATAATCTCTTCATCTAAATTTATCCTTGGAGCTTGGGGAGTTTTGAATTACTTGGTCTCTTTTCTGAAGGTGCTCTGGGAATGAAAGTGGTTGCCATGGCTTTTTCCCTGAATGTTGCACTATTTGTACTTTCAAAAATATTTTCACTGGAAAATGTATTTGAATGCAAAAGACAAAATAAAACAGTTCCATTTAGCAAAAAAAAGGTACTTTCTCTCATACAAAGATATATCCTTGAGTTAGCACATTTGTCAGTTTATCCATTCAAGCAACATCAAAGCCTTTAAAGAGCAATGTTCCAACAGCAGAAATGCAGTCAACCCTCCACAAAATTTTGACTTTTGCAGAGTTAATTATTCATGATTTTGATTATTATGCTATCTATAGGAATCTCTAGGTCCTCCAGCATGACTCTCTGGTCAACAACAACAACATGTTTATTTACGGTCTTTGACCAAAATAAACCCTATGGTAAATGTCTGCCAGGAGTTGCACTGGAGGGCCTAGAGATTCCTAGAGAGGTGCTCTCTTGGGTTAAGAAAAATACTGTTTTTTAAAAATTTACGTTTTTTCCACTTTCATGGGGATCCTATGTCCCTAACCCCAGTCAATGTGGAGAACCCACTGTACAAGAATTTTCACAGTAACCAGTTAAAACAATGCTTGCTGCTGCCAATAAATTAGCTGCCAGATCTTTCACCAGATCCACAACTAATCCAATGCAAGACCCAGTTCATATCTAAGACAGGATGGTAGATTTTAATAGAACGGTAGAAGAAATCTCTTAATGATAAAGATCTGCCAGATCTTTACTAACAGGTAGTTCAGTAATAGAGACAGTAACTCAAAAGGTGTCATGATATTTGCTACAGCTGACTTGCTATAGTAATAAAACATGTGGGTTTTTAAAGCTTCAGTTCCTTCCTTTCGTTCCCACTGGATGCCAGACAGGACCAGGCCAGGACATTTTACTACTTGTGACAAAAACCAAAATGGATCCTGGCAGGGGTCCATTATTTCTACATCTGCAGCTGATCTGGAATTTGTTGATGACACATGAAAAGGATAGCACCAGCACGCCAAGTAGCAAAGAAATGGACAGGCCTCCCCAGTCCATTAATTAATTCATTAATATTATCTCCCTTTCTTTTTAGCAATTCCGCTCTCCTTTTGTCCCTCCCTTTGGTTCCCTGAGCTGCTATGGTTGGTGGCACAGCATCCTCACCCTTCTCTTCGGTGCCCCTTCCTTGCCTCTTTGGCAGGGCTCCCTCCTACCCTGGTCTTCACTCTGAGGGCAAGAGGAGACAACCAAGACTAGATCCCTTCCTCTACTAGTGACACTGGAGCTAGCGGGTGGGGTGGCTGCCAGCCTGATGCCAACCCTGGTGACACCACTGTTGGATGGGTCTAATCGGTTCATAATTTAATAGTTTTAAAAATGGCTTTCTCCCCGAACTTTTATTACTGCAAGGTGAAATGAAAGCCATTCAGCTTGCGAAACAACACATTATGGGTTTCACTTCCATGAACTGTTGTCTGGAATTCAAATACAAATTACAAATATCCTAAACTGGATATAAAGAGTGTTCTTCTTCCATCATATATAGTCAGACTTAAGCATCCAAAGTGAAGGAAACTAATTACCTCGACAAGAATGAATATATTCCCTTCTGTAGGTAGAATTCAAAGACACAGCCATCTAAATGTTAAAAATGAGTTTGTAAAGGGATCTTGAAGCACCTTTGAGACTAACTGAAAGAGAGAAGTTGGTAGCATGAGCGTTCGTAAACTTGAGCCTGCTTTCTCAGACACTCGAGTTGGAGTGGAAAGTCACTTTCCACCCCACCGCATGCAAGATGCAAGGTGCTACAAAATCCCTTTGCATCCTGATTTTTCCCTCTGCAGTTACATTAAGGAGATTCAGAGGGATTCCTTTGAACCAACACTGGGGCCAAAGTGAGCAGTCGGTTGTGAAACCCTGGGAAATACAGTAGAGTCTCAATTAGCCGACATAAACTGGACCAGCTGATAGTTGGATAACCGAAAATGTTGGATAATCCGGAAGGTCCAAGGAAAGCCTTGAAATCACTATGAATTGCAAATGTATTGACGTTTTATTGCAATAACAGTAAAAGTAAATGTAAAGAAATCACTGATCAACATTGTGTATACTGTATACAGTATACAGTATACACAATTCAGTCCTCTGAAAATTTAAAGAAATCACAGAAAATTTAAAGAAATCACAGCAGCTGTGATGTTGGATAATCCGGAATTTTGGATAACCGAAGGTTGAATAATCGAGACTCTACTGTACTTTGTTGCTATTTATACCACAGCTCCACACAAATGTATAGCATGATGGATAGGAGATAAAAGTAGCTGGAGAGAACATACTTTGGTGTTCTTATTGACAACCCAGGCCTCATATATGATCTGGCCAGTTTTCTAATGGCAATTCAGGCTATTAAGAAGGGAATGGGCTGACTTCTATATGATACACTGCTAAAACGATTCAGCATAGTGAAGGTGTGTTGTGGGGAATGGGAGGGGGAATTCTTCTGTTATGGGTATATGCATCATCCTGATGTTGGTCAAATATTTTGCAGAGAAAGAGAGAGAGATAATTTATGTTTTTTGTTTATAATTCAAATTTATGTGTTTGTATGATACCTTACAAACAATTTTATTTTGTAGAATTGATGGCCCCTGGCTGCATGGGTGCAGAATTCCTTGATTTCCCTTGATTTCAACACGGGGAGTGCATTAATTCAGGCTTTTCTATTTGTAGTCACTGAATGATGGCGCTTAGAAGGCTTTTTTTTTTAAGTCTTGGAAAAGACACCTCATAAATATTGCAAGTTTCAGAGAGTCTGTCAGGCAGGCGACTTTGAGCAGATGGTCAATATAAATCACAAGACAGCTCTTTGGAAAATCTTGTAAGTTTTGGACAGACAGTCTGGAATTTCAAAGACAATTAGATGAGAAAGAAAGGGATATTCTAACAAGCCACCAGGTATAGAAGATCAGCATGTCTTTGACGTTTTGTGTTTTTTTAATTATGAAATTTTAAAACATGAATCATACGAATGAAGTCTTAGAAATATATCTCTGAAGTCTGATGCAGTAAAAGATATGTGGTATGAATCCCATTGAAGATATCTCTTGCTGAGCTCTATAATGTACTCCTGAATAATGTGTGCAAAAATACTGTTTCACATGTTATTTGCCATCTGGAGGCTCAGAAAAGCAAAGTTTGATGGATGGATTTTTCTCTAAATAAATTATTCTGCTTTGAGATATCAATCATTCACTGTCTGGAACCAATTTCCAGCAGATATCACTCGCCAAGGCAATGTTTGGACTATATAGAAGATAGGCGGAAGCTATATCAGGATCCAGCTCCTTTACATTTGGCTGTCCTGGGGCCTCAAAATGGCTTACCCAGATGATAGCATTCTCTTCTGCATGTTTGATGGTCCCTTTACAGATTTCTTTCCCATTCTAAAAGGTTGCAATGCCTCTTCTAAGGCTCAATTACTGACGAAAAGAGCTATAAGCTAAAAATATGGTACTTTTGGCACTAGCCTAACTAGAATTCTATCCCCCAAACACCTCTCTGCAGCTGAATGTTTCCTTAGGCTGACAGCAGTCCAAAACACACTGCAGAAAGAATCCAGTTTGAGACCGCTTTAGCTGCCCTGGCTCAATGCTAGAGAATTCTAGGAACTGTAGTTTTGTGAAACATTTAGCCTTCTCTGTCTGAGAGAGCTGGTGCCACAATAAACTACAATTTTCAGAATCCCCTAGTACTGATCCAGGGCAGTTATAGCGGTCTCAAACTGGATTCTTTCGGCAGTGTGTTTTGGACCAGAGTTTCCCCAGTCTTGTACTAGTCGATCTCTGGATGATTTGCAACAGATTTAACAAGGATTTCCATCTTATTTAATACAAATCCTTCCCCGGGAAAACTGCACTTTCCCCATGGCATCAAATGTCTAGTAGTTTTACATCTCTGGACCCAAATCACAGTCATTTAAACCGAGGGTGGAAAATAGGTGGTCCTCTAGATTTGGTGTATTTCAAATTCGATTATCCTTGACCACCGTCTATACTGTCTGGGTTTAACGGGAATGGAAGTCCCACAATTTCTGAAGGGTTGTCTTTGACAAGGCGGGCTCTTAGTAATGGAGATGGGCACAGCCCCGTACAGTTGGACACGACAACCTTGTCAAAGGGGAAACTTTTACCTTTACAAGATCCAGCGCTGCTTATGTACTTTTAGGTCTTCCCCAGGCTCTTTCAAACTGTGGTCTGTTAAAGGCTTCTAGGAAATGGTGGTAAATGTGGGAAGAGATCCGTTTCATTAATACTCTAGACGCCTTTAAAGAAGGCACTTAAGACGGATCTCTTCCGGAGGGCTTACCCTTCTGATCTATCCTAATGGACTGAGAGAACAACTCCTCACTTGCACGATTTGAAATATTGTACTGTAAGATGGTAATTGGGGTTTTGGCTATTGATCGATTCATATGTTATTGGTTTTAGAATTTTATATTGGTTGTATTATTGACTTTTATGCTGTCCTCCTGCCTTGATCCATGGGGAAAGGTGGGATATATAAATAAACATTTTATTTATTAGGAATTATACGTCATATTCCTCCCATGCACATAGCTGTTTCCTTCATATCCAAATAAGGCTCACTACATCAACAATCCTCTATCAACCTGTAGTAAGTAGCATTAGCTACATTAGAGAAGGTTGATGTTAAACAGTGACATTTGATTGGTCACAGGATGGCCAATAAAACCTCCTCCGAAGATCTCCAAAGGTTAATTGGATATCATTGAGAATGATGAGCTGATGGGAGTTTGAAGGAGCTTTGCCCAGCTAACTGTGCCGAGACTGATTGGTATCAATATCAAACTGACTATTCATTAGTTGCATGGGTTTCTCAAGTTGGGGACAACATTTGACCTCATCTAATCTGCTCAGTCCTCCTAGAATACTCAATGACTTTTGACAATGGCTATGAGATTGCACCTGCAAATTCTTCTAGTACTCTTGGATGCAGTTCATCCAGCCCTGGATACTTGAATTCATTAAGAGAAGCTCAGGATTTCTTGGCTACCTCTTTACCTGTTCTGGACCGGAGTCTTCTTATTGCATAATTTATTCTATTTTCACCAGTCAGAGCACTGTTTTCCTTTCGGGATAAGGCAGCCTTCTCCTTAGCATTCTCTACACAGGAGTTTATCGTACGACAGAATTTGGGGGTATAATGCAATGGCAATCCGAACGCAATCATGGGGTTTCACGTTATTGTGAATGAGTGTATCTCATGTGATTTCGGGAAATGGGGGGGTCATTTTCGGGAAATGGGAAGTCATTGTGAACGCATTCCGAATGCAATCAGATTTAGAATATTTATTATGCCACATGGCCAGCAACGAAATAAATAACACAAATTAAGGGGAATCTGATATGTAACACAAGGATATTACATTTATATTTAACACTGTACATTTGGAATCAATTGCTTCTAACATGGCTTTTCACTCATCAAACGGCACCCAGAATCACACAAATACTGGAGCTGACAAAATTTTTACTTCAATGAGAAAAATTAAAACAAGAAAAAGCAACATAGTTAATCCACATACACACACACGGCCCATCCTAGCCATAATGAACTGAATCACACCAACATCATCATAGAAATGTTATGTTGGATGTTTCAAATGTCTTTGAGTTATTTCTCCTTTTTAAAATAACAAATATGTTAAGAGCATGTCTTTTATTTGTGGGCTCCAAAGAGACAAATTGTGGTTTTTCTCTGAGCCTTATAGCATATTGAAAAGTCCCGTCCAGCAAAAATAATTAGGCATAGGGTGTCATTTATCTCAATAAAACAAGGAGCATCTCCTACAGCCATTTTCTCTTGCATGGTAGCTTAAATCTGCTTTATCACTAAAGGAACATTAGTCAACCAGGAAATTCAGCAGCAGAATATCCTGAATTTAGGTTGATATATTTACTTGGCCTTGGCTTCTTGACAACAAACAATGGAAGTTCCTTTTGTCCTTCCTTATTACATTGTTTTAATTTATCTGTTTTTTTGCATACACATCTCATTACCTTTCATTTGCTCCGTGCATCATGCATGCATCATTAGCGCAAAGGAGCCCTGAATAAAATACAGGGACTTGTATTGCTGTTTAGAGAAAGAATTGTGTACAAATAAATGACATAACAGTGAGGATAGAAACAGAAGTATCTGGAACTCAGGTTGGCACCAGGAAGAACAATCTTGCTTCCTCCCCGCTCCATACACAGAACACAACATTTGTATAGGGTTATATATAGCAATAACAGTGTACTTACAACAGTGCCATCACTAGGATTGGCATCACCTTGTGTGGTAACTCATGGTGTCACCTCCCATTGACCTCCTCCCATACCATACCATACCGAATCCTTAGTAATGCTTTTCTACTAATGTTACTCATACATCATAGGAGTTTATCACACGACGGGATTTGGAATTATAATCCAATGGCAATCTGAACGCAATCATGGGGTTTCGCGTTGTTGCGTGAAAGCCGATCACACACATTTTTGGGCAAAGTCCTTCTGAACGCAATCATGAGGTTTCATGTTATTGTGTGAGAAACTATCACACGCAAATTTCGGGCAATGGGAGGCAATTTCGGGTAGTTCCGAACGCGATGTGGCATCAATAAGCAATCATGTAAATTTGCTGAACTAGCGAATTCACTCAATTCCGAACTGGCCCCACTTTCATTTCTTTCAAAATTGAGAGAAATTCCTCCCGTGTGATAAACTCCTTTGTTCCTGTGTAGAATGGACATCAACAATTAACAAAATTAAAATTATACCTTTAAATTACAAGATCGTACGCACATCCTAAAAACATAGTTATATGTGCATTGTTTCATGTGGATAAAGTAAACATTTGGTGAGATGTGATGTTTGCACAGACAATTTTAAAAGAATTTAAAATGTAAAGAGAGAGATTTGTGACCTGCACCCCTTAGTGACACCCTTGAGTTATGAAAAGCTGTGAAGGTTATCGTCCTATATGGCTTAAAATAATAAAAATGAGGTTTGGTCTACATTCAGAATGAAAGAAAGAAAAGGAAAGAAGTAGCTTCATCATGAGAGCCAGTGTAGTATAGTTTACTATACTGTCTAGTTTACACTGTCTAGTTTTAAACAGTCTAGTTTAGCAAATTCACGTGAATTCCTATTGCGTTCAGAATGTTCAGAATGACTTCCCATTACCCGAAAATGAACCCCCATTGCCCGAAATTGTGTGAAATGCTTTAATTCGCAATAATGTAAAACCCATCATTGCGTTCAGAATGACTTCCCTTTTCCCCCGAAATTGCGTGAGATACTTTAATTCGCAATAACGTGAAACCCCATGATTGCGTTCGGGATTGCCATTGGATTATACTTCCAATTTCCGTCGTCCGATAAGGTCCGTAGTAAGCCAGTTCTCTCTGCCTACTGCTTGCTGTTCTTCCTGACAACCTCCCTCTCCAGTCTCCCTGAGGTTGTCCTCATCCAAGCACTGTTTTTGTCACCCTAAAGTTAAACCCATAAATGGGTCCTGATCCACACTGCCGATTCCTAGGAAAGAATATCAAATCTTTGTTACCTTGGAAGATAGCACCTTCCCCGAGGCTAGTTTTCAGGTATAAATATTTGTGTCAACTCTAGCCTCTGTGCATAGAGTATGCATACATTTCTCCCAGGCTGTGTTCCATGCATGATACGTGTTTCCCTCAAACCCCAGTCTTAGCCGCTACATATTCCCATTTCAGTTACTTCTAAATACTATGTCACTGTGAATTGTTTTCATGTTTGTGTGTGATTGCACTCTACATTTTTATAAATAAAAACCTTTTAATTCACTCCAAATCCTGGAGTCCTCCTCAGCTATAACTGGTATATACAAGTGCCAACAATCCTAAAGGTTACTCAGCCTCTTGCAAAGCTAGTTTCCCCAACATTTAAAGTGGTGCTGACATACTTTGTGGGGACCACCCCAGCCCCAAACCTTTCTTTGGGTAACATTCCTTGCTCAGCCATGGAAATCCACTGGGTGACCTTGGACAAGTCATACTCTCTCAGCCTCAGAAAGCAAAGGCAAATCCCCCCACCCCGAACAAATCTTGCCACGGAAATCTTGTGATAGCTTTGCCTTAGGGATTGCCATAAGTCAAGAAACAACTCTGATGGCACACAATGACAACACAACAATACAGAGTCACCTTTTCAACATCATTTCATTGAGGTGAAAAGAGCTAAAGTGACGTTTCATCTCACTGCAAATACTGTTTTGTATAGATTGCCTAAATTTAAATACAATATTGCAAGCACTTTAACATTGCTAATTAGCGCTTTCAGACTTTAATCCCCCCCAAATATAGTCATTCTGTTATTTACTAAATACCCCCCGCATTTCATTGTCCAATATTTCAAAGGTATTTGCACTTCACAATTAATTCAAAGTGTTGAAAGTCTGAGCTGGACAGAAATTTATCTTCAGTTCTGTGCTTAGACAGCTTGTGCTTGAAACAGAAGCCAAGGAGTACCATTGTCAGAAGTGCACAACATTCTGTGCTAAAAGGGAAATGCAAAAATCTCAAAAGGAAATTTTCGATTGCTAGTCAAATGCAAGAAACAAAGCAATTATTAATCCAGCATTTGATCCTGCACAGCTCAAGTAATCTAATTCTAGAAGAAAGGAAAATGCATCAATGAGGGTATAATAGAATTAGGGGCTACAGAAGTCTGAAAGTTGATTTCTAGCTTTCAATCAACGCACTGAATGGTTTCTTTAGAAGGATTTTTGTGCTTTACTATTTCTCAAGCCCAGACTGGATAGTTATTTGAATCTACTTGACCTTAAGCATTTTGCATCTTGAGCCTCAATGACTACTGCCTCCAAATTTCACTCACTACCATTTAAAGAAATTTCCTATTGTTTTGAATATAAATATGCACACATGTTCATAACAATAATACCTCTTGGAGGGGGGGAGTGATATGGAATTTCTTATAGATTTTGTCTTCGTACCAAATTGCTGAGACTAGTAAAAGGAAAGTCACTCAGCACATAACTCAGAATCATTTTTAACTCATGCTCCCACAATGGGCCCTCAACATGAAAAGCCAATAGAAAAACTCCAGAATGAGACAAATTTGTTCAAATAGCATTTCAGGTAAATGTCCTAATTTATACCTTCCAAACCAATATGTGAAGTGAAATACAGTTACACATCAATGTCCGCACTCTTTCTGAATTTTGCAAGGCACTTCGCCAGTCCAAAATGCACAGTTGAGGAAACGTGAACAAAAAAATATTATATTGTAGGAAGATTACATTGTAGAAATATATGCATTTGTAAGGGGAAAATGCATGCCAAACACATAGATTAAGGAAAAGAGTTCACGAGAAAAGACATGTGGATTTTTATGTGCACTTTTTAAAAGAAAATGCAAACGGATGAGAAAGTAGGATAGAAAATAGGATACGGTTGAAAAGAATAAGGAACTGAATAAAAATGAAATTAATAGCTAGATGGGTAAGTGGAACAGCATGTTTCAGAAGGGAAGTGGGGGAACTCCATATGACATGCTAGCCATCTGTTGAGGAGAACATGTATCCTACACTTAGAAGGGAATGAAAAGGGCAAAAAAGCATAAATATGATGTACCTGACTAGTACTTAGGTGTTCCAGGTTTTAGTTCCTAGTGATCCATGAAACTCACTGAGTGACTTTGAGCTAGTCAGTCTCGCAGAGTGTTTGAAAGAGCAGAGAGGAAAGAAGGTGAGATATAAATATAACTAATACAAAAGAAATCAAGTGTATCCATTCCTAGATTTCTAAGTCATTTTTTTGATATGTAGGAGATATTAGAATGATGGGCACTGCCAAGCTTAGAAAACCATCACTGACTAGACAGATTATCATGTTATGTTCAAAATCAAAGTGGGGGTAAAAGGAAAGATGACTCGGAAAAAACTAATTTTTTTGAGCTCGGAGAAGAAGCCCATCCCAGGGTGGAGACCATCCAAGAAAGTGAAATACTCATGCCCTACTATTAGTAGTCCAAAAGGTAAATCTTCCAAGCCCTGATTTGGATCTAACTCAGAGGTAAATGCTTTGCACTAAGTTTTTCTTCCAACGCAAAAAGCAGGTGGAGAAGATGCTGCACTGTAGAGACAAAGAGCTAACTCCCATTCCTCCACCAGATTACAAATCTGGATTGGGGATGGCAGAATGAGATGGCCCTTGTGGTATCTTCCGATTCTATGACTACCTGACTGAATGTTGCTGCTAAAAGATTAATCCTGGAGTAAAATCATGCAAAGACGCTACTGGCTCTTATGTTGCGACAGAGAAACTTCTTTTACTTGGGTAGATAGGGCCTCCTCAACTACAATACAGGAGCCCTTGGTATCTGCTAGGGTTTGGTTTTAGAACCCCACTCCACCCTATGAATACCAAAATCTGTGGATACTCAAGGTCCATTAAATACAGGAAAACAGTAAGGACAATAGTGTCCCTTGCAAACACTCGGAGTGTGATGGAGTCTTCTTCTTTGGAGGTCTTTTTAAAATAGGCTGGATGACCACCTGATGGGGATGCTTTGATTGTGAGTTCCTGCATGGCAGGGAGTTGGACTGGATGGCCCTTGGGGTCTCTTCCAACTCTATGATGTTTAAGAAAATAGCAAAAATGGGAATTTAGGAATTTATATATGCTTTAAATATTTTCAAGCCATGGAGGGTTGATTCCATGGATGAAGAATCCATGGATACAAAGGGCTGAGTGTATTTTACTCTGATGAAGAATATCTGACAGACTCTCTGCAGCTGAAGAGGAAAACTGTCCACAGTGACGTCCAGCCCAAATGTCTCTCTCCGAGGAGGTCCGTCCACCATTGGCCATGCTGGCTGAAGTGATGGAAGCTGTAGTCCAATACATCTGGCAGGCATTAGGAAGGCTGTCCTAGCTTGTTCTCTATCAGGTGCGCTTAGCTAAATGAACTTCAGGTCAAAGCAAGAACTGCTGACCATCCTGCATGAAGAAATTGCCTCTCCAAAGCACAAAAGAACTACAGCGCAGTCAATATCAGGGCATAAAGGAAACTGCGGCATGAACGGCATGACCATTCATTAGAAATTTCATCTCGAGCAATCATCTCATTGTATCACACCATCACTTCATCTTTCCACTGGGACAATGAGGTCGTCTCAACCACAGCTGACTAAAGCACTGACGGTGAGGGCGAAAAACCTTTACATTCAGTTTGCATCACAACGGCATTGCTAATAGCTATATGTAAGTCATTTTTAAAAGCACAAACAGTGAGGGGCAAAGACATCATCAGCACAGAGTGTAACCGTCTGATAAATAGCAACTTACTCCTCTGAGACCATTCTATGTCCCTACATTTTTAAAAAAATTGCAGCAACTAGGTACAATATTCCCGATGACATCTAACCTGTGCAGCAGGAAGTAAAACTATCCTTCCCTATAGAAATGATTTGGAATGATTTGGAAAGTACAGTCCCACGAACTCAGTGAAATGTTGAGTGCAAGGAAAACACAATATCCCCAAGAAGGAGGGCTAGTTTAGACTTCTGGATACCAAACAACAAGCATTATACACTGAAGGTCCAGAAAACCCAATGAACTGAATCAACAAATATTTGTTTGGAACGGAGGATTATTTGGATGGCAGAGGGATTGAATCCGCTGGAGTGTTTCTTAGACACTGCCTCTGGCAAACCTAGCACATTTCTCATTTCGCAACTCTGGTTCTGTTACTGTCAGAGTTCTTTTGAAAGTCAGGAAGAAGTTACAGGAGAATTAGACAAGTCTGACAGATCACCAAAGAAAATGAAAACTTTGTGTTATTGAAGATGTCAAAAAGCCCAGTTGTATCAGGCGATGGCTTGTTATGACAGTTCTTTTAGCTTCCGAACACTCTTATCTGCTCCAAGGGTGTTAGCTGTGCATTGCTAAGTTTCTAAAACAAGAGTCAATCCATTATTAAATGTGTATCAGCACAACCTTTTCTGATCTTGCCTCACATAGAACAAGTGGCCTTTTTCGGATCTTCATGATCTTCATTATGCCACGAACTAAGTGTCCCTGAAAGCCCAGCTCCACGTTTACTAAATGGTGGTAGATTTATTTGGTTGTGTTGGTGGTTGTGCTTGGAAATAAAGTTAACGTTAATGTTAATTTGTTAATTTGGAAGGGGGGGTGTTAAACATTTTCTGAATTTTATAAATTGATCCATTATGTTAGTTGTAACCAATCCATTAGGGATGTGTTACATTTGAAATTCGGAAATCAAATACAGTTATTGAAAGTGTACAAAACCTCTTCAACCTACCCCCCCCCCCCCCCATTTAAAAAACCCCTTAAAAATAACAAAAGTAACAATGCAGTATAAATCTTAACTCAAACAGTTAATGTATAAAAGCAAAGTATTTACTCAGTTACAATGAAGCAACACACCAACAAGGTACCAAATTTAGATGAAAGTTTTGTGGAACAGCCAGCACATGTAGTATTTTAAAGGAGGGAAGTTTATTATTGTGCAAGGTAAAGGAGAACAGTTTGGAAAAACTGTAGCAGATAAAAATAAGAAATATTTTTACAGAAATAAATAACTGCTTCCCTATATCGTATGTACCAAGCAAAGGTCTTGCTTAGAGTAAGATCCCCGACAGAAGTAGCACAAAGCAAAGCCTATAAGTATATAGCCTGAGGAGAGTCAAAGACAGGTTCAATTTTCCCAGTTTTTAGACACCAAACCTCAGCGATCAAAGGTAACTTTAATTAAACAATCACAGCCAGATTAGGTAGCAAATACAGTTGGCCCTCCTTATCCACGGATTTTTTTATCCACGGATTTGAGCATACACGGCTTGAAAATATTCCCAAAAAGTATACATTCCAAATAGCAAACCTTGATTTTCCATTTTATATATGGGACACCATTTTGTTGTGCCATTATATTGAATGGGACTTGAGCATCCACGGATTTGGTTATCCACGGAGGGTCCTGGAACCAAACCCCAGCGTATAACAAGGGCCCACCGTACAACTGAGGCAGAATGTGCCAATCCCTTATGAACAAAGGTGTTGTTGTTTTAAAGTGTAATTGAACAGAGGAGTAAGAAGAATGTAACTTGACCGGTGCCAAGGACTCCTTAGCCTGGGTCAGGGACATCAGCAAAAGGACTTCAATTGAGATATCCAACTGGTCCAAATAGTGTGAGCAGTGGTTGCAAACCATCATGAAGCCCCTGTCGGTATTACATTAAAGTACAGTACTGCGGATAAAGCAAAATGGAAAGCAGCTGCCAAAGATTCTGCTAAAGAAGGACAGTACTGCCCACTACAGCTCTTTTGTTACCCCTCTCTGTTGCACCGCTGGAGGGGCTACATGCCCTTGGACAACTTAAATCCAGAGGCAGACAGCCCTGTTTGAAATCATAGGTGCAAACCCTACCTAAGTTTTCATGCACAGATCATTTCATAATATTTTTTACAGGATTTGAGTGTTGAAATAGGAGACTGGGAGATGAAGGTTCAAATACTCACTCGTCTCTGGAAACCCACGGGGTGACCTTGGGCAAGTCACACTCTCACAGCCTGAGAGGAAGGGAAGAGCTAAGCTCCATTGAATAAAATCTGCCATGAAACCGCTGTGATAGGTTCATGATAGGGTTCACCTTAGAGTCACCATACGTCAGAAATGACTCCGCTCTGGGCCCCACAACAAACTCCAACTCCCAGAATCCCATAGCCTTGAACCAGGGCAGTTAAAGCGGTGCCAAACCGGGTTATTTCTCCAGTGTAGATGCAGCCTTAATCTCAATCCTCACTTTCATGTGCTTGATGTTGAATACCTTAACAAACGTTTAACAAGCCTGAGCCGCAAAAACTGTTTAGGTTCAAAAAAATCAATTCAAACCATCTCCATCCCTCCATTACTTTGTCGCTGATACATACACAAACTGACGCTCCAATTTGAATGTATGCCGGACTTAAAAGGCTCTTTTCATCAGCTACTCAAAAAATAAAATAAAAACCTTTGATCTGACAGGAGGGGTCCCTCGGCACAATTCAATGAACCATTGCAAATAACCTTCATCGTACCCCTGGTTGTCATTACAGAAACTGATTTTGTTTATCGCCACAACAACAAATGTGCAATGATGCAGCAGCTGATAGTTTAATACAAACCTTTAAATTAAAATGCATGCAAGGGTTATGATTAAAGCCTTGACCTCTCCTCACGGCATTTCACTAAGAGCTTAGGGAACTAACTACTTCTGAGCTTTCTGTGGCCCTTATCAGACGAGGGTTTTTGCAGCCCCAATCCAGAGTCACTCTGCATCCATCCAAGTAAATTCACATGAATGTGCATTGAATTATCACACGTGAATGCTGTTACTATGAAGCCATTTCAAAGCCAATCCAAAGTCACCCCAGAATTCAGTGAATTCAGTAACAGAAATCAGTTCCAAGGTTACTTCAGATTCAATCCGAATTGGTCTGGTGTGATAAGGAGCATCCCGGGTCCTGAATTCAAGCTGGAAGAGATAAGACGGCTTATTTGTTAATAGGATAAGCTCCATTGAGATGAGCAGAGATTTAAGAGAGAGATGTGTAAGAAACAGTGAACACTTAACTAGTGGAAAGAGAATTATACATGCACCAAGAATCACTATATTTTAATAAAACAACACATTTTGTCATGTTTTTAAACCACAGAGGAACAGACTGCCTTGGAGGTGGTGGACTCTCCCTCTTTGGAGGTCTTCAAAAAGAGCTTGGATGGTAATCTTTTGGGAAAGCTTTAGTTTTCTATTCCTGTATGGTAGTAGCTTGGACTAGATGGTCCTTCCAACTCTATGATTCAGTGTTTAGCCACAGTCATCCGGATTACAGATATGCTCCATTTAGCATAACGCAATCCTTTCCAAATCAAACCTGAAATCACCAATTTGCAGCACCTCCAATTTCTCAAGAATTGACTGACATGGAGTTTAGTCTCCATTTGTAGACTATTTGGGAAATGGATTGGTGAAGCCCCTAATCCTTAGAAATGGATTTGTAACCCATTTTATACTGAAGAGCAGTAACTACTTTTCGGAGGGTCCCAGAGATGTCTTTGGTGCAGATCGAACTTAAAACATTTCTGATACTTCCATAGCATGTGGCTTCCCAAACTCACCCCACAAACCTAGGTAACTACTTAAGGAACTGATTCTAATATAAATCGTATTTGAATATCTGTGAAAGGACTACTATTGACTCACAAATGTGATCATAATAAAACTATGGACTCTAGATTTATTGGTATAAATCCAATAAATAAATAGATAGATAAAATAAAACCATTAGAGTTCCCAAAACTTTTCTTACCACTGTATGTAGGAAAGCCTGAAAGTATTTTAAGTCCTCTTTTCTGAAATACATTTCAGCGAAATGTGCATTTACTTTCACTGTGACCTAAATCCTACTCATGTTTTCAGAACCACTGAGATTTGCTGTTATCTGGGAGAGGAAGAACAAAAACTGGTTTCCTCTGGAGAGTGAACCTTAGGAGAAAGAAAGATTAATTACATTTCATGGGGGTGAGGGTAACTGAAGCATGCATTTGTCCAGTTTTGATGGATGAGTTTCAGTTAGTTTAAAGAAGTGAGGCCAATCATTTGTCTATTAGATCTTATGTCTATCATGGCTGATTAGAACTTCCAAAGAAGGGCTGGGAGGTGGATGTTGGAAATGCTATTTTGAAAGAGGACTTTGTTCCAGTCCCTAAAGAAGCAAATGTAAGAGCTTTGTTGAAGATATATTCACTGGATTCTGTCACTCTAAATCATTACAATTTCTAAACTTTTTTTTTAAATGTCCTAGAGCAAGTGATGACAATTCCAGGCTTTCTTGGATGAAATGGTTTCCTAGGATCCATTCCAATCTGGTTTCGGGCCTGGCCATGGGACAGAAACAAACTTGGGCTCTTTGTTTTTTCTGTTGGCAGTATTTGATACCATAGATCTTGGTATCCTTTTTAACTGTTTGGCTGATATGGGACTTCCGGGCACTGTTCAGCAATAGGCCCAATCTTTTTTTGACTGAGCATTCCCATAAGGTGATGATATGGACAGCTGTTAAGCCTCTCAAAAAAATCTTTCTCTGGTCTATCTCTTAATAAATATGTTACTTTTCCGCTATTTCAAATACTTTCAAAACCAATCGTCACTTCAAGGTCTATTCACTCTTTCCAATATTTAGTATAAACTGTTCATGTTGCTGTCACCCTATGCCACATTTTGGTATCTTTTTCTAATGTAGAACCTTCCTTGAAAATCCAAAGTAAAAAGATGTCCAGTTTTAATTCTAATTCAACTAGGTAAATGAAACCTAATGATCATTCAGAATTCTGGAATTCTCTTTTCCAAATTGTGCCACGGAGGCTATGGAAGTCCAGAGTTGTTGTCTAGATGCAATGAAGGACTGGGCGTGGATGAATAAAGTGAGATTCAACTCAGACAAGACAGAAGTTCTGTTCAGTAGGAAATCCAAACTGGGATTGGGATTACAGCCTGATCTGGATGGGGTTGTGCACCCTCTGAAAGATCAGTCCATAGCTTGGAAGAAGTGCATTTTGTTAGATCCAGTTAGTACTCCAGCCATGCCCTTTCCTACAGAAGACAGATTTGGCCACAGAGGTTCATACTTTAATTACTATCCTATTAGACCACTGCTATGTGGCTTCCACCACTGAACATTTGAAAAGTGTTCTGAAGCTGCAACTAGTCATAGCATCTGGACTGTTGCCAGATGTGCACTTTAGAAACAGTGGGGCTTTACAGACCGCCCAAAAAGGGAGGTCTGGCGCCACCTCTTTTTCGTCTGCACCTTCGCCACAGCAACCAGACGGAGCGGTAAAGGTATGGATGAAAAAGGGAGCCCAAAAAAGCAGCTCCTTTTTGTATCGCAGTTGTGATGCAAAAAGACAGAAAAAAATTATGACATTGCAGCTGCGCAGCGACATATAGAAGCTGCGCAGCTGCGACGTAGTCAGTGCATACACGGTGTATACAGGGCTGCACAGCAATGATAGCCTTGTCATGTGCTAGGATTGTGGGGCATGTATACACTCCACCCCAGGCAATCCTAAAACGTGACAAGAGTGCCCTAAAGTGCCCATTGTATCGGGCCTATGTAACACATTGTTTTACAAAAAGTGCCAATTGGAAGTGGCTTCCAATTAACGTCTGAGCAAATTCAAGGGGTTGGCTTCAACTTACAAAACTCTAAATGGCTTGGGGCCAGGATATCTCAAAGACCGTCTCCTCATATATGAGCCTGTCAGAAACTTGGGATCGTTCGTGCACTGCATGGCCTGTTGTGTGTCCCTGCACCCTGTAAGGTTAGGTTGGTGGATATACCTGGCAGGGCTTTCTCTTTAGCACCACCTCAACTGTAGCGATTTTTCCCACCTGAAGGCAGGCTGGTTCCATCAACCCTTTTGAGCTTCCTGGTGAGCAGATAAGATGGTTTGCATGGCCTCTAGTCCTTGAAATTGCTCAAACCTTAATTTTGCTCTGGTATAAAATTATATTAAGGAGTGTTTGTAGTCTTTTAAAAGCCTGTTTGTAAATGTTTTTTATTCATGTATTTTAAAAATTGTTTTATCCATTTTACATTGCCTCGGGGGCCCTGGTAGGCTGAGAGACAATACATAAATGCTTTAAATAAATAGATAAATTATTAATCAAGAAGATACAAACAGTCCAGCCCTTCTGCTTCTAAAAAGGCCATGCGAGAAGGCAACAGCAATCAGCTTGTTTTAAAAATGATCACACTTTGTACACAACGTTTTAGCAAATGCAAATATGTTTTGGAAAAAGTGTTTACATCCCTACTTCAAAAACAATGGATTTCAAAATGAGCAGTTCACGAGTTCGTCTGTAAACGATGACATTATGAGTGGGGCTAGGTAAGAAATGTGACCTTATGTGAATTTACCCAATGACAAAGTTAGGGAAAAGAGGCATCCATTTGATCACACACATGACTGATAACCTTGGTTCCAGATTATCCAAAGCCATGCTTCTTAAAATACCTGATGTAGGAAAGTAGAATTTTCCCTGCCAATGTGCCAGTGACTGGTGCCATAGTTATCACCACACTCAAGAACTGGTTCTTTATTTCCTTGGAAACTCTCAGAGGATCAGCAGCTAGTGACTCATGAGCCAACACCAGTCCACTGGCAATAGTTCTTCTTGGCAGAACTTGGTGGCACAGCGGTTAAATGCCTGTACTGCAGCCACTCATTCACAAACCATAAGGTTGCAAGTTCAATGCTAGCCAGGGCTCAAGCTCGACTCAGGCTTGCATCCTTCTGAGGTCGCTAAAATGAGTATCCAGCTTGTTGGGGGCAATTATCTTACAGTTGCAAAGTGCTTAGAGACTGTGGAGTCAAAGGCTTTCATGATCAGCATCCATAGTTTTTTGTGGAGCTTTCGGGCTATGTGAGCACCAGTTAGCAGACATTAATCCTTGTTTGCATATCCTCCCACCCTGAGGACTGCCATTAGCAACAGAACAATACATTTGAAAATTACTCCTTCCTTCCCAGGGTCACACAGGATATATATATATCCAATCCTTTTCCAGGCTATCATTCTCTGAAGATGCCAGCCAAAGATGCTGGCGAAAAGTCAGAAAGGAACTCTTCGGGAACATGGCCACATAGCCCGAAAGCTCCACAAAAAACTATGCTTAGAGACTGCTTACTTCAGTGTGAAGCAGTATATAAATGAAGCTGCTATTTGCTATTCTTATCTTCCCATCCCTATTTTTTCCCACCCCTACCCATCTGCTCTTTGCCTCCTGCACCTCTCCTGCACTTCCTCAACACAATAATAATAATAATAATAAATAAACTTTATTCTTACACCCCGCCTTTCTGCTGCAGCAATCAAGGCTGCTTTATGATTACTGGCCCATAGTTATTCAGAGTGGTGGGATCCAGGGAGGTCCTTTTCAGTAACAATCTCAATACAGCCACATGAAAACAGGATGTAAACCTCCCTTGCTGCAGCCGGATCCCCCCCCCCAAAGAACGGACAAGGATCCAGTATGCGTGTGGTGACCCTCACTTCTCAAGGCTTTTGTCCACATCCTCAGGCTGACCAAATTGAAGCTTATCCAATAATACAAGACAAGCATGTGCCAAGATTACATTCGCTGGACCTGTGTCAACTACAGCGTCCAAGTCAGAGCGGATCCAAGTGATTTGAAAATTCTTCAAAACTAGCTGTTGAGTGGTCTTTATCTCCTTCTTGGGGACCAGAGTATAAAAGGCCCCTGACCATTCAAGATAGTCCAGCTGGACAACACTATGGAGATGCAATCATGGCAGAGAAGCATAATTTCTTTGCCATGGCATGGACCTTCCAATGGACTCCAGCCCGTGTTTGGTCAGACTCACTTTGAGTCTTCTGCCATCAATATATCATCTCTATCTCAATACTTAAACTTTTAACCTTACAGATAGTCCCACTTCTTTCCCCGTATTTTAAACACACATTTCCAAGCATTTCTATGGGTCAGAGCAGACAGGCAGGACAAAGCAGTTTGATTCTGGGTTTTCTGAAAGTGGGTTGAAACCCCGCTGTCCACATGGCCCACTCCCAAGGTTGTATGTGGTTGTATATTTATCTTCTGTGATGTTAATTCTTGCAAAATCACTTAGAAACCTAAGCTGATAAAGAAGCAACGTAGCCATGTCGCAAAATGCTATGACAGCTAAAAAGCATCTTTAAAATTTAAATAATACTGACATAAAAGTAATAAAGCCATTATTAAAATACAGTGGCATGACAGCCAACCAAGCTCAAGACTAGGCTTAAAACTCACATTAAAACAAATTGAACAAATCATACTGAAATAAACTCAAATTATAATTTGGTCATATGAAAATACACTTAAAGAAATTTTAAAAGATGGAGTGGTTCCATTGGGTTTGACCTCTCTCCTTTAGAAGCCTCCTCGCTTTTTCTTCTTCTTCTAATGGGGCAAGTATCTGAATTAAAACCCAGAAGGGGCTTTGTTTTGCCAGGATACTTGAGTCTCCAATTTAGAAATGTTTAACAATGAGAATCAAAAGTTCTGATTAGACAAAGACTTGAGAAAGACAGAAGTGATTACCTGCTTTTCTCCTCTTTCCTTTAAAAAAAATACTCAGGCGAGGATTTGATTGATAATTACAGCCGAAATGTCACTAGTATCTAAAGCAGGTAAAGGAGTAACAGTGACCTTGAATCTTCTGCCTATGTGTTTTGGGTTTTAATTTCAATTAAATGTTAGGAAGTTCAAGAGGCTCCATGGATTCCTTTCAAATCCTCTCCTTTTCTCTGCCGAGCAGATCTTTAAGCCCAATAAGATGAAAAAAAATTACTTATAAATCCATATGCAATATTTGAATGCTTCGTTCCCATTCCAGTTTACCTCTAAAGACAGCTCTTGACATTGTGCAAAGTTAAGACGGGAAGGTCTGTCATCACATTATTTGTTAATATTCCCTGACGAAAGCTATGGACTCGTAGTAACACGCACAAGCTGGAATAAGCACAGGAGGTGTTTCGCACAATGCAGAAATAAAGTAGCTTGACACCACCTTAACTGCCATGACTACAATCTACAGAAACCTGGGATCTGTAGTTTGGTGAGGCACCTAAGCCGTTTGGCAGACCAGGCTGACCAAACTACAGTTCTCAGGATTCTACAGGATGGAGCCATGACAGTCACATATGTTTTCTCAGTGACCTTCTCCCTTTTTTCAATTTTACCATACATTTTAAACATCTCCATTTACCACAGGGAAAGAATTCATTTGTATGGAGTTTATCATACAACGGAATTTGGGGGTATAATGCAATGGCAATCCGAACGCAATCATGGGGTTTCACGTAATTGCGTATTAGAGTATCTCATGCAATTTCAGGCAATGGGGGGGGTCATTTTCTGGAAATGGGAAGTCATTCTGAACGCATTCCAAATGCAATCAGATTTCACGTAAATTCGCTAAATTAGCGAATTCACGTAATTGTTCCATTGGAATGGCTCCATCCGCAATTGAGAGAAATTCCTCCCATGTGATAAACTCCTATGAGTTCATAGGCGATCACTCAAAGCACTACAGTTACAAGTATGCAATGTGGGGTGTATCAAATAGCCCAGAGGAAAGGATCCGGATTCAAAATGATACTTATGCGCTTCAAGAAAATACATTTTTGGAAGCGTGATCAACTTATATTAATGTACAATCAGCCCTCCACATTCATGAAGATTGGGGCGCACAGAACCCACGGAAAAGTGGATAAACTGCAAATATCCACAGCAGTCCCCCTTCCTCAGTGGGAGCTTCAATGGGGTGTCAAGGGGCAGAGGACCATTGCTGTAGTCCCTGAAGAATTTGTTCATCCTCTGTGGCTCTTTCTCCCACAGTCAGGGTGAATGCACAAGCCACAGCAGAAGGAAACCAACATGAAAAACTTGCAGAAGTAGAGACTGAGAAAAGAACAGTTGCGTCAGAGGATGTGCGGAACACAGAATCCATCACCAGCGAAAACATACCTAATCATGTTTTAACAGCAAAAGACGAAAATGTAAATATTGTATGTAATGCCAGGAACAGAAATGTAATCCTTTCCAATAGATTGTCTCTGCTTTAATATTTTATAGGACTGCTGCACATACACACAAAGAAACCGAGTCAAGATTTTGTGAGTGCTGAAACGCTGAAGTCCAGAGCGTATGTGTGGTGGAAAATTTCAAACCAGAGGCTCTCGTCACAACACTCCTATAAGCCACTTCTATAAAGAAAGTTCTAAAATGCACATCAACAAACCAGTTCTTCGTATCAGATTCGGCATTTTGCAAAATAAATGGACCTTAATGGACTATTTAAGTTGAAGCCCCTCTAAAATTATTTGCATGTCAACAAGAATAGCTCCCAAGAGTGTATTGTTGCTAGGAGACATCCATTTTCCACCTTCAGTTACTGAGATTACTGCAGCTAACCTTGGAAGAAACACAGGAACCGAATGGATTCCATCCTCTTTTGTGTTCAAAAAGTCCCAATGTTCTGCTCTCTATAAGCCCTGGCTTCATTATACCACTGTTCCAGAGCAATCTGAAGAATGGTGTTTGAACTGTACCTCCCAACCTTTTTCATCACTGGTTCTATTCACTAAGGTTCTTGGGAGTTGCAGTCCAACAACATCTGGAAGACTGAATAATTTCCACCCCTGCTTGAAATAGTCCAAAGCAGAACTTCCCAGTGCATTCTATGGGAATGCAACATGACCTTTGAAACCTTTGAAAACTATTTTGAATCATTTACTTATTTTTACCCTAGAAAAGCTTGCAAAGTAACTTGCATAAACAATGATTAAGGTGCAATAAACTGAGAGAGGGTGTACATTATTATGTTGTAATTTAAGTGAGGAAAACAGTCGTCCCTCCCGATTTGCGGGGATCTGCCCCCCCCATGAATCGGAAAAAAATCATTCAAGTCCCTATTTATTATAATGTCTGTGTGCTCCTGCGCATGCACAATTTTGTCCTTCCTGGCTTGCTGTCCACGAAGGATTACAACCGCGGACGCCAAGTCTGCAAATGGGGAGGGACAAATGTATACTTTTTTACGTATTAGTATGCAGAGAGGGTATCTTCAATGTAACTTTGAGTGGAATACAAACAAAATCATGCTTACTCCACATAATGCATAGGCCTTGCAGCAGCAGCTGACAATCACAAACCTGTCAGTCACAATCACAGTCACATTGGCTATCTGCAGAAACTGGTCTTTTCTGAAAGCCCTATGGACTCCCAGCTGCTTGCCCTGAAATCTATCATAAAATCCATTGTAATGGATGAACGAGATGGGTGGCCTCAACTTTGCTGTACAACACTGAGCTGCACTTAATAGGGGGAATTTTTAAAGTCAGATTTTTAGTGATGCCTGGAGCTCACAGGGTGGATACCCCCACCACAACCCCCACCATCACCAAAGAACAGACTATTCACATTTCTGTGGACACTTTCCCCCATATCTATATGAGATTAACAAAAAGAACTGCATACAGTCTTGATCCCTGAGGGAAGGACAAAACTTCTCCTCATTCCCATACTCACAACTTTACCTTCTCCTATACTCTCTTTCTGATAATAAAATCCTTTTACTTTTCCCCATAATGAAGTGCTTTTTTGCACTAACCAGACCCCACATGAACCATTTTGTCCTGAAAGCAGAATGCACAATATGACTCCACTGATGTGCATAGAGATATATTTCAGTCTTCAACATGTCCTTGGAAATAATAATAATAATTATTATTATTATTTCTTACCCATCCCTCTGTCGAAACAATTGGGGCGGGGTACAACCTCTTCCTTCAAGTGATATTTTACCCAACCAAAAGATGGATATGTTTACTAGAGGTAAGGTAAAGTACTCCCTTGACATGAATGTCTAGCCATAACCAACTGTAGGGGCAGTACTCATCTCCATTACTAAGCTGAAGAGCCAGTGTTGTCTGAAGATGATTATGACTGCACCAAATGCTGTTACCTATTTATCTGCTTGCATTTACATGCTTTCGAACTGCTAGGCTGGCATTAGATTGGACTAATGATGGGAGTTCACCCCATCATGCAGACTTGGGCCTCAAACTGCGGTAGGTAAAGAGGTGTTAATTTCCCAGTACACTATTTCTCATCAAGTAAATCCCTCACTGAAATAAATGACGTTTTCAATCTCTACTTGTGCATGTGGAGCTCTGCAGTATAGAGTTGTCAGGTTTGAGATTAGGGACTTGTATAGGCCCCGAGGATGTTATAGGAGTGATGAGAAAAGGAGTGGCCCCTGGTACTATCATTAAGCATAATACATTAAGCATCCATCACAACTGTTCGGAGTACCCCATTCAAATAAAAAACACTGTGTATAATAGCCCTGGTGGCGCAGTGATTAAATGCCTGTACTGCAACCATTCACTCACAGAACAAAAGGTTATGAGTTAAATACCAGCCAGGGACTCAAGCTCAACTCAAGCTTGCATCCTTCTGAGGTCACTAAAATTAGTACCCAGCTTGTTGGGGGCAATTAGTTTACACTTTGTAAACCGCTTAAGGAGTGCTTAATGCACTGACAAGCAGTATAAATATGTACTTGCTATTGCTATAACAAGGAAAAATGTGTGCATGTGCGCACGCGTGCATGCACACACACGTTTCAAAGCATTTCCCACACGTTGAAATTCCTATTCTTTCTTGTGGACCAGAGAATGGGGGCAGGCTCTGAGACTCAATGCCAGGCCCTGTATTTTGTGACAGTGTCTGATGAGCCCCAGAAACCACTTCCACCCCTTCCCACAAAATTAGTAAAGCCTTGCAAAGTGCAATTTCCAAAGAGAAGCAATGGAATCTATGCAGCCATTAATAGAAAACATAATGGAATGTAAACACAATTAGCTTCAATTCAATTTATATTTAATGACAATTAGGAAAGCTCAATTCTTCCAATTAGAGCTTCATTCAATAAAACACAGAAAGGCTTTCTGTCAGCACTTTGTAGGATCCAGGCCCTAAAAGAGCTTTGACAGTTGCATGCTATTTCTTCCTCTTATTTTTGCATATTTCATTTCTTTTTCTAGCTGTAACTGCAGGGTTAAGAAGACTGCTGATCTAATTTGCCTTTATTACAAAAAGGGTGTACTTAAAAATACTGGAACTCTGAACCTATCCGCCACCCTTGAAAGCACTAAGGCCACTGCCCTCATTTTAATATATGGTTTTCGCATAGCTTAGAATCTCTGGTTACATGGACTTCCATAATTTGCCCTGCTCTCCCTTCTAACCATCTACACATTCAGATTCACTAGCTTTATCATTTATCATGTTCATTGTCGGTTTCCTTTGAGCCTAGGGATGTGTGCTATGCTGCCACCAAATAACAGCCAGGGTTTCATTATGACTTTAATTTATTCTACTTAAAATATACGATAATGTACTTTTAACATTCTTTTTCTTGCCATGCTGTTTTGATGCACACTGTATTTATTTCTCTATTTGATGTATATAAATCGAGGGAAGATCCTATGATAATCACAAAATGGAACTTTGTTTTAATGGCAGAGAGGATTTAAGAGGGACGTGAAAGAGGTGGGAATACTATACTGCCTCATTCTTTACGCATGTTTATTATGATCACAGAGAATGTCATTTCCAGAGAATTCAAACTGATAAAAAGATCAATCTTTTGGCACGTTTTGGAATTGTTTTATTTTACAATAATAACATCCATCCCATTTGACGTGATGTGGGCAAGGCATTTTTTAAATAATACATGTGTGTCAAAATGGTCCTGACTTTTGGTCATCCAGTGAAGATAAATGGACACATGTGTTTTACTTAAGAAACCAAAGGACACAAATTTAGATTTGAAGTTACTGAAACACTGATCACAGAAGAATGACATTTCTCTGAATACAAACAATAGAACATGGAGGTACATTGCACAATAATTCTTAGGATTCCCCCCTCAAAAAAAACACTTTTCTGAAAACCTGAACAAACACTCTCTCTTTGTATATTGTGATGTGTGAAGGTAATTTATCATATATTCACAGGTTTAAGACTTAGATCCTAAGGAAAGTGCCAGAGTGCAAAGATTTAAAGCAGTTGAATTGCATAACATCTTCCCTGGATCTAATATGTAAGTCTATGGCCATTTATTGGTAGTAGGATGGGGTGGGAAAGCCTGCCATCCAAATAAGTTTAGAGTAAAGGTAAAGGTTTTCCTTTGATATGAATGTGTATCATAACCAACTGTAGGGGGTAGCCCTCATCTCCATTACTAAGCCAAAGTGCATTGTCCAAAGATAATTCTGGTGGACATGTGGCCAGCATGACTGTATGGAATACGGTTAACTTCCCACCAAAGTTATCTACTTGCATTTGCATGCTTTTGAACTGCTAGGTTGGCAGAAACTGGGACTAGTGATAGGAGCTCACCCTACCATGCAGCACTTGGGCCTTGGGCCTTGAACTGCCACCCTTCCAACCTTACAAGCATCAGAATTAATGTCTAAATCACCATGTCCCTTAAGTTTAGTGTAGCCCATGGCCCATTTTGTTCCTCCCCAAGGACCTACCATGGCCCGTGCTATCCCTGCAATGCAAAACTGGAAGCGACTGTTAAACCTGATTCTGTAAACAGTCCCTAGGAAAGAAACAAGGAGGCTGTAGCATCTTCTAAAGAAGAAATGCTACTCCTGGAACTTCCAGGAGCAGCATTTCCACCCCCAATTTTCACTTGAAGGGTCCAGGAGAGGCTATGCATCCACAAAAATAAATGCAGTGGATGTGACCCGAGAGCCAGTGTGGCACAGTGGTTTGAGTGTTGGACTGTGACCAGTCAAAACCCACTGAGTGACCTAGGGCAAGTCATGCTCTCAGTCTCAGGGGAAGACAATAGCAAACCTCCTCTAAACAGACCTTGCCAAGAAAACCCCATGATACCTTTGCTCTAGGGGTTGCCATAAGGTGGAAATGACTTGAAGGTACACCACAACAACAATAATGTGAGCCACAGCTTGTGTGATTTATACCCCTGACACAGGGAGCCAAAAAGGACTCAGTGACTCAATTTGACTCAGCAGTGCTCCAGGACTAAGATTTGGCATGAATTAAATTCATATATTTCTAAGAAAACTGCCATATCATGCAAGTTGTGTATACGTGAAAGAAGGGGGGTGTCCATTTTCAGTCGCAAAGTCTTTAGTTTTATAACAGGAAGTTGGAAAGGAAACATTGTTCTTTTACTACAAATATTTTCTTTTCAATTCTATCTAATGCTGTATTGGCTGAAATCCTGCATCTTGTTTCTTCAGTGTAACGTTCTCCATGCACCTCTTTGTCTACCTGGCAGCTGTCAAATCTAATAGGGAGGGATATTGCTGCCACCATTCACTGACCAAGAGAAGAGGTGAGAAGAAAAATTTAGGTGACCAAGAAGCTGCTCATCTCAGCTGTGTTGGTGTAAACAAGCAGATGCACAGGTAAAGCAATCTCCGATGCCTTTGGAACTACCGGCGACCTTGGAGCTGTTCGGCTTTATCAGGAATTCCTCCTGCCCACTGCTGATGAAACAGACTGGAGCCAAATCTCTCTCCTCAGAGGTGTTTATTCTTAAAGTTGCTATATTTACAAATATATACACGCCCGTCCAACAAAACTCTCCAACCATCTATCCACTCCGACTACCCAACAACCCACACTGCGGTGTGCAGGCTATTTATAGATCTGTGCCATGCGGTCACAAACCCATCCTCTTCTGGTGACTCTTTTTCCTTGTGCCACCAACAATGTTGTCCCTTCACTCAGGAAGACTTTTGATGTTACCCAGGCTTACGTGCAATCAAGCACATGTCTGACCTTGAACACTGTCTGCTGTTCCAGCCTTCAGCTGCAGACAATTATGCCCATGCTTCCTGGTTTCCTTTTGTGCACATCTGTACATTTCATAGTTGAGCCTCAATGCCTAACATGCCCCTCCAAAATGTACAGATGTGTATCATTTTGCCACATATGTGTTTGCCATCTTCCGATGTTTACATTCGTTGAACAGCCAAACTCTGTGTTTATTGTGCCATGCCTATCAAACATGATAGATGTTCATGCCTTTCAATTGGCAAAGCTTTTGTGAGAACATCAGCAATGTTGTCCCTGGTGTCAATGTACTCCAGATTTATGATTCTGTTTTGAACCATCTCTCTCACATTCTGATACCTCACACCAATGTACTTTGTCCTACACTTCAAGTTCTCAGCTTCAGACATTGCAATACATGATTGTGAATCCTCATGGACTACAGTAGGCTCTTCACACTTTTCTCCCAAATCCACAAGCAATTGCCTTATCCACTGGATCTCTCCTGCAATTTCAGACAATGCTGCAAATTCTGCTTCTGTAGTACTTAAAGCCACACAGTTTTGCTTCCTGCTGCGCCAAATTATTGGACTACCAGCAAATCTTACAAGCAAACCTGACACTGACTTTCTGTCGTGCAATTCTGATGCGAATGAACTGTCCACATAACAATCCAGCTGTTGTTCACTGCCCTGTATCACCAACTTTCTTTCTTTGGTTCCTTTCAAGTATCTCAGCACATGTTTCACTCTAGTCCAGTCTTCTACTTTTGGAACACTTACTTTTCTGCTAAGTACTCCAACAGCAAACGAAATGTCTGGCCTAGTGTTGTTTGCAATGAACATCAAGCTACCTACTACACTTCTGAACAATTCTGGATTCTCAAATTCCTTTGATGATTCTGCACTAGAAGTTCCAGAAGTCATTGGACTCTTTACAACTTTTGCATTCTGCAAGCCACATTTTTCAATCAGTCTTTCAATCTTTTTCTGTTGGCTCAACAAACACTTGCCATCCTCAGTCCACTGAACTTCAATCCCTAAGTAAGTCTTGAGATTTCCCAAATCCTTGAGCTTAAACCTCTTAGACAACTCTTTCTGAACTGATGTAATTTCCCTCTCTGACTTCGCTGCGACACACAAGTCATCAACGTAAATCACAACGGTCACATCACCTTTTGTATACACGCACGCATCCGCAATGCTGCGTTTGTATCCCAATTTTACCAACTCTTCATGAATGCAAAGGTTCCAGCAACGTGCACTCTGTTTCAAACCGTACAATGCCTTTTTCAACTTGTAAACCTTTCCATCTCTGTCCTTGTCAAAACCTAAAGGTTGTTCCATAAAAACCTCCTCATTAAGATGAGCATTCAAATATGCAGTTTCAAAATCAAAGTGTCTCACTACTTGATTCTTCCTAGCTGCTAAAGCTAATACCAGCCTTAAACTTTCTGGCTTTGCAGTAGGTGAAAAAGTTTTGTCAAAATTTTCAAACCTCTGCTGCGAAAAACCTTTTGCAACCAGTCTCGCCTTGTATCTATGGGTTCCATCCGGCATTTCCTTCCTCTTGAAAACCCATTTGCAACCTACAACCTTGTGGTTCTTAGGCCTCTCCACAATCTCAAACACTTCCTTTTCTAGTAAAGACAAGTACTCCTGATCCATGGCAGAAAACCATTTCTCCTGCTCCTCCTTAGGATATGACTGCAATTCCTCAAAACTCTCTGGCTCATCTGCCATCACTGAACAAGCTCTTGCACCCTGCACTACGAATCTATCTGGAGGTCTCCTCACCCTCTGAGTTCTCCTTGGCACAATCACTTTTGTTCTGCCTTTTTCATCCTCACTGTCAGAACTAGTTTGCACCTCTGTGTCTTTCATGGACACCTTTTCAAACTTTTGTGTAGTGACTGGTGAGTGCAAAGTTGGATGTGTTTGTGTGTGATGGTGTGCAGAAGTACTGAGTTCACTTTCAGTAGATGCTTCTTGTTTTAGCACCCCTCCATTTCCAGTACCTATGTCACTCTGCCCCAGCTTGAGAAAAACCTCTTTGTTGGCATGGAGCTTTTCCCAACCTGAATGTTTTTCAAAGTTGGCACTTCTGGACAGCAAGATTTCCCCATGACCTACATAAAATCTATAGCTGTTCCCAGAATACCCCACAAACATCAACCTTCTCCATTTAGGATCACCCTTCTTCCTGAAGTTTGCAGGCACATACACATTTGCATACTGCCCAAAAACTCTCAGGTATTTGAGATTTGGTGGTCTCCCATACAGCATGTGATATGGAGTTTTCTTTACAAAAGAATTCCAAGTGCGATTGGCAACATGGTTTGCTGTCAAAATTGCTTCCCCCCAAAGCTGCTCTGGTGCTTCTGCATCGAGCATCATGCAATTTTTTATTTGCTTTAAGACTCCAATGTGTCTCTCCGCTAAGCCATTCTCCTGGGGAACGGCCGCGTTCGTCGTGTTGTGGCGGATCCCTTTCCTCCTCAACCAATTTTTCAGGTTATTAGATAGGAATTCTCCACCTCTATCTGTAACCAAAGATCCTACTTTGTATTCAAACTCCCTTTCAATCATATTGACCCAATTTTTGATGTGTTCAGCAGCTTCACTCTTTTCCTTCATGAGCATCACATACGAAAACCGTGTGTGACGATCCACAATGACCATGAAGTACTGATTTTTGCCCAAGGTTTTGGCCAAAGGACCAGCCAAATCAGCATGCACAACCTGAAAAGGTCTTTGTGTGGTGCATTTGCTGCGTTTGGCCACAGGAAAAGCCTTCAGCTTTATCCTGCTGCAAACTGAACAATCCAGGTGGTTTGAACAAGTGGACATTTTAAATTCTGGACACACTTCCCCCAGCTTCCCCAAACTTGTGAAGCTTGTATGTCCCATGACTCTATGGTAGTAATGAGCACAGTCTAAGTGCAAAGGCACATTGTTGACTACTGAACATTCTGCCTTGTCAACCATATAGTACATTTTGTCTCTTTTGATTGCTTTAGCACAAACTTGGTCATTTATGCTAATAGTACAATCATCCCCTTTGAAACTCAATGCATACCCACTGGTGGTTAATTCAGACACACTAACCAAACAGTTTTGCAACTTAGGAACACACAAAACATTTGAAAAGTCCTTTCCAAAACTTGGGATGAACACAGTTCCCATCACTTTTGCCTCCCTTGATGCACCATCAGCCAAAGCAACTGAATATACATTAGATGGCACCTTATCTTTCAGGAGCCTATCACAATTAATCATATGCGACGATGCTCCGGAATCTAATAACCAAATGGGGTCTACAGCCTGATGGGCTTTATAGTCATTGTTCTTTACCACAGCAACAACACCTTTCCTGCTCACAGGATCTTTAGGCTGTTGTTTCCTTGCTGCTGCCAGCTTTCTACAGTCCTTCTTGAGATGGCCTGGCTTCCCACAGTGGAAACACTTTCTCTCCCTGGACACAGCTGCCTTCTCCGGTTGCAGCTCCTTGAAAGCCTCGGTTGGGTGTGTTTGTCTTGGTACTGCATGCTGCCTCTGGAGCCCTGCCTCGTACTGCCGACGTTGGCTCTCTTCCAAGACACGTGCAGCCACCAGCTCCGCAGTAATCTGTGATTCATCAAAACACTGAAGACTCCACAGAATATTCTCAAAATCATCAGAAAGACTCCCAAGCAGGATGTATGCTTTCTGCTCAGATGCAAGGACGACACCTCTCATCTGCACCTGGCTGAACAAATCAGCCATGATCTCCAGATGCTTCTCTGGTGATTGTCCTTTTTGCATTTTGCAGGCATACAGTCTCCTACACCAAATCATTCTTGACAGAGCTGTTTTAGATTGGTGAATCTCCCTCAAAGCATCCCAAACTGCCTTTGAGGTTCTTTTCTCCCGGACATGGTTGATCTGCGACGGCGTGATTGTAAGCAAAATTGTAGCTCTTGCTCTCTTATCTCGGTCAAGAGTATCTGCTGTGGGTCCTCTCTCAACAACATCCCACAGTCCTTCTCTGACCAGCAAAGCCTCACAATAGGAACTCCAAGCTGCATAATTAGTTTCGTCTAGTTTGGGAAATTTAGCTGCCTCCATCATTAAGCAGTGTAAAGATAGAGTCCTGGCAGTTTTCCCAGCTTCTACTGTCAATTGTGATAAGACACAGACAACAGTCCAAAAATCTTACCATCCAGCCTTCCGGCACTGACAGCACAACACAGCAACAAAGTACCTCTTTCACACAGCCAGTTGAACTCTTCAGCACAAACGGAGATGCCTTATCAGATAATGATCTGGGCCCGTAACCCTTGTTGGTGTAAACAAGCAGATGCACAGGTAAAGCAATCTCCGATGCCTTTGGAACTACCGGCGACCTTGGAGCTGTTCGGCTTTATCAGGAATTCCTCCTGCCCACTGCTGATGAAACAGACTGGAGCCAAATCTCTCTCCTCAGAGGTGTTTATTCTTAAAGTTGCTATATTTACAAATATATACACGCCCGTCCAACAAAACTCTCCAACCATCTATCCACTCCGACTACCCAACAACCCACACTGCGGTGTGCAGGCTATTTATAGATCTGTGCCATGCGGTCACAAACCCATCCTCTTCTGGTGACTCTTTTTCCTTGTGCCACCAACAATGTTGTCCCTTCACTCAGGAAGACTTTTGATGTTACCCAGGCTTACGTGCAATCAAGCACATGTCTGACCTTGAACACTGTCTGCTGTTCCAGCCTTCAGCTGCAGACAATTATGCCCATGCTTCCTGGTTTCCTTTTGTGCACATCTGTACATTTCATAGTTGAGCCTCAATGCCTAACAAGCTGTAAGAGGAAGAAAAATGAAGTCACTCTACTCTTTCATACGAGGCTAAATTGGAAGTACAATTTAAGGTCAATTCGAATGCAATCATGGGTTTTATGTTATTGCAAATTAACTCTTCGCACGCAAATTCGGGCAAGAGGGAAGCCAATTCGAATGCAATCATGGGTTTTACTTTATTGCGAATTAAAGCTTCGCATGCAAATTCGGGCAGGAGGGGGTTATTTTCGGGTAATGGGAAGTAATTCCGAACGGAGCAGGGGTTCTTCCGAACGGAGCAGGGGTTCATGTAAATTCGCTAAACAAGCGAATTTACACGAATCCGCATTGGCTCCATTCGGAGTTGGGAGAAATTCCTCCTGTTTGAAAGAGTCAAACCTCTATTTGGGACAGTGACAATACTGCTTTTCCCAGCAGCTGCAGTTGCAGCTGAAAGAGCAGCTTCTTGCTCTCCTGAATTACTTCACTCCTGTCAGCGAATAGCCAAGCAGCTCCTTCGTGGGATTTGACAGCTGCCTGGATCAATGGTGCACAAGCAGATAATAAACAGATCCAGAACTTACTTTTGCTATTTACCGTTGAGTTGGATTTGACTTATGTTGATCCTATTCATTGGAGTTTATCACACGGGAGGAATTTCTCTCAATTTCGAAAGAAATTAAAGGGGGTCCAGTTCGGAAATGAGTGAATTCGCTAGTTCAGTGAAGTTATGTGATTGCATATTGACGCTGCATCGCGTTTGAAATGACTTCCCATTGCCCGAAATTGCGTGTGATAGTTTCTGAAACAATAACGTGAAACTCCATGGTTGCGTTCGGACTGCCATTGGATTATGCTTCCAATTTCTGTTGTCTGATAAACTCCAATGAAAGGCTTCTAAAAGCCCAGTTGTCAACTTTCCTGCTCGTCTTGTAAATGCAGAGCCATGGCTTCCTTGGCTGAATCAATTCACCTGTACTGAACTCTTCCTCTTTTCCTACTACTTTCCACTTTTCCTAGCATCGTAACCTTCTCCAATGAAACATGTCATCTCATGATATGTCCAAAGTACAATACTCTCGGCTTAGTTATTTTGGCTTCTGGGGAGAGTTCAGGCTTGTTTTGCTGTTATTTATTTGTCTTTTTGTAGTCCGTTGCATCAGTAGAGCTCCCGTGCAGCACCACATTTCAAATGAGTTTATTCTCTTCCTGTCAGCTTTGCTCACAGTCCAGCTTTCACAACCACACATTGGAATCAGGAATAACCATTGCCTGGATGATTCTAACTTTGGTATTTAATTATACATCACTGCACTTACCTTACCTAGTTCTATCCTAGCTGCCTTTCCAAGTCAGCCTTCTTCTGATTTCTCAGCTCCAGTCTCCACTTTGATTCATGACTGAGCCAAGATACAGAAAAGCTTTGACTATTTCTGCCTTCATCACCCACTTCAAAATTATGTAAATCTATGGACATTATTTTGTTTTCTTAATATTCTGCTGTAGCCTTGCTTTTGCACTTTTGTCCTTAACTTTCCTCAGTAGCCATTCCAATTCTTTGTTATTTTCTGCTAGTGACATGGTGTGATCTACACATCTTAAGTTGTTGATGTTCCTTCCCCTATTTTCACACCTCCTTCCTTGGAGTTTAATCTTGCCTTCCATATGATATGTTCAGCTTATAAATTAAACAGAATTTTTTTTAAAAAACAGCCTTTTTTGACCCCCTTGCTTGCCAGAAAACGTTCAGTATCTCTATATGGCTTTCTTGACTGTGGTCTCTTGTCCAGAGTATAGGTTATGCAGGAGGACAACTCACAATTCCTTACATTTTGCCCAGTCAGAGACTTGGCAAAGCCTACAAAGCAGAAAGTGATTTCCTTCTGAAATTATCTGGTGTGTATATGATGTATGTTTGCAATATGATCCTAACTAGTGCCTCTCCCTTTTCTAAACCCAGCTGGGACGTATGGCACTACTTGATCCATAAATGCTAAAAGTGTTATAAAATCTTAAAGATTTTTTTTTCATGGAAGATCAATTCAACAGTCCAATGGTTACTACAATCCCTGTTGCACTTTTTGGGGGGATTAGAATGTATACTAAGTGTTCCAAGTCTGTGGGTTATTCTTTCGTTTTCCATGCTCATTTGCAGATTTTTATTCTATTTTTTTTTTTTTTTGGTTAGAACTGTGATGGATTCCATCTCTATGAAAAATCTTTATTTGCATGCCATTTGTTCTTGGTGATTTGTTTCTCCCAAGCACTCAAGGAGCATCATCCATTTAAAAACAAACAAAAAACAAATGAGCTTGTCACCAAAAGTCTCTTCCTTGAAGATATCTGTTATCTTTTTTCATATAGGTCCTCACTGCACTGTTTCCATTGTCTTTTTATTTTATCCTGATCATATATCATACAGCTTCTTACCTTTTGGTGTGAAATCCTTTAATTTCTCATGGAGCTCCTCCATCTTACGCTTTCAATTATGTAGCCTTTTTGATTTCTGTATTAGCTGTCTGGTGATATCTATGTATACATATTGTCCGTTCGGTTGCCTAGAGATATCTTTGCAGTGAATAAATTTTGACCTCAGAACATTTGATAAATCATTTTCCTGCCTTGTTTCTTGATCTTAAGCCAAATTCTGTCATTTTTCTTGGTGCTCTGCTTCCTACTGTTGTGTTTCAGTTACCTATGATTATCAACATGACCTCTTGTGATGGATTTCATTCTGGACCCTCAGACATAATCTTTTGAATTCTTTTTCTTCTGCCCATGTAATGGGAGCATAAACTTGTATTATAGTTATATTGATAACTTTTATGGTATCCTGTGACTGCATTTCCTACATCTCACATAATTTCTTGAGTAACTATCTGACTAAAAATGAACCATTACTGTCCACTTCATCCCGCACCTCACAAATATTGCAATTTTCATACCTTCAAGTTTCTTGTTTTACAATGTCTAGCACCCTCTCATTCATGCTTCTTAAGTTCTATATCCTTATTAAATATATTGTGTACACTGAACTTTCTTTTCACCTTCACACTGCTGAACATCATTTTGGCTTGAATCCAGATGCATCATTAGACACATTGCTACTTGTACTTTTTGTTTGCTCTCTCCCAGTAGCTGGCTGAGCATCTTCAAACCTGGGAGTCTCATCTTCCAGCACTATCTCTTGTTTCATTTGGATTGGATTGTCATTATAGGGTTTTCAAGGTAAAAGGCATTCGGGAGTGGTTTACCGTTACCTTCTTCTGTGTAATACTAACAAAAGTTAGCTAAGTCTAACTGAAATTGTCTCTGACAAAGTTCACTCCCTGCTTCTGCTTCTGCCGAATAATTTTTTTGGCACATTAATTCTGGCTCCTCAGCAACAGCCTGACTTGGAAGGCACTAACAGTAGCAAAGCTACTGACTGCATAGCGTCCTAAGGTGCCTCATGTAAACATGCAATTTTATCAACACAGAAGGGTAGGGACAAGGTGAGGTTCGTTGTGCAACATCCAAAAAAAAGGAGGATACGTGCGCACTAACCTACCAAAAGGATTCTCCCCTTCAGTCTTAAGGTTGTAGCATTAGGGGGTTCAGAACATTTAGTTTTGGGGTGATAGCCGTGATGGCGAACCTATGGCATGCGTGCCAGAGCTGGCATGTAATGCCATTTCCCCCAGCAAGTGGCGGGGAAGGAGGAAGAAGAGGTGTGCGCCTCTTCCTCCTCCTTCATGACCCTCCTCAGCCTCCAGTCGCTGAAGGTCAGGAACGGTGCACCTTCCACTGGGTCTTCAGCTGTCTCTGGAGAGGCAGCTGAAGGCCCGGGAGGGTGGGGGGGAAAGAAGTCCCACCCTAGAAATCCTGCCCCCCAAAAGGCCAGGTAAAGAGCCGGTGCTAGAAGACCTTTGAGTTTGGGCACTCGACCCCTGAAAGGTTCACCGTCACTGCTCTAAAGGCACCAAACCCAATCTGGGCTTGGAACCTAAGCAAGATAAGCCCCGGTTAGTACTTGGATGAAAGACTGCCAATGAATATCAGGTGATGTAGGCTATATTTCAGAGGAACTGGCAAAACCATTTCTCAGTATAGGTTGCTTAAGGAAACTATGAAATTCATGGGGTTGTCATAAGTTGACAGGTGACTTGAAGGCACACACACACACATACAGAGAGATATTAAAGCATAGGTGGGTGTCCCTCCAGACACTGCCGAACTATAACTTCCATCATTCATTGCCACTGACTGTGCTGTCTAGGACTGCTAAAAGGTGCAATCCAACCACATCTGTACTGTAGAATTTTCATCCCGTGTAATGCCTTCAGCAAGTTACTGCAAATCAAAAACCAAAAATAATCTCCAATTACATAAAACTTTATAGTACTAGATCAGAATTCAGATGTAACGTACAGTATTTACAATTCTGTGACTACATCTAAGACAAACTGAATGTTAGTACAGTGAGCCTTTGGTATCCACTTGGTTCCAGGACCCACTGTGGATACCAAAATCCTTGGGTGCTCAAGTCTCATGAAATACAATGGCATAGTAAAATGGTGTCCCTTATATAATGGCAAAATCAAGGTTTGATTTTTGGAATTTTTTAAAAATATATTTTATATTTATATTTGAGGCTCACAGAAAACATTCTTGCAACCTTATAATCTTAATATTGTGTTTAATTTACAGTTTGTTTTTAATTAGCTTGATGGGTCTCAGGGAAGAAGATGTAATAGTTTCCTTAATCTATGCCTCCATTAAAAAAAAATCCAAAAAACCAACGATATTGTTACTTCACCTCCAAATGCAAACTTGTGCACATTTGTCTTGGGAAAAACCTCCCTGAGAACTGTATGACTACTTTTTCTTTAAAAAATTGATGTTGTTGTTATGTGTTTTCAAGTCATTTCTTTTTTCTTTTCCTTAAATTTTGTTACACAATACATCTTACAAATTTTCCAATCCTCATTTGATAATACTGTATACTTTTCTCCCCTTTACCCCCCTCCCAGAAACAGCATTTGAGGGAATTACATTCCAAACATGTTCACAATCATTAGCAGAGATGTGGAAAATGTTATTAATCTTTTTTTTGTACTTCTTTCTTTTTGGAATTGCATTTTTGAAATTATTTCCAAACCACGGAGGGTTGAATCAGTGGATACAGAACGCCGAGTGTACTGAATGTAGCGAGTAAGCTTCCTCGCATGAACCTTCTGAAAGGGAGAATGAACACCTAGTAAAAAAAATTTTTTTTTAAATGTTCCGAGTGTGTAATGGTTAAAATGCTTGACTGGGTTTCAAATCTCCATGACATGAAGTTCACTAAGTGTCCTTGAGGCAGTCGCTCCCCACCATCTAAATAAGATCCCTTAGAGGCATGCCTGGTTGCAATAAGAGACAGCTTTCTCAATGATGGCTCCGAGGTTGTGGAAGTCACTTTCAAGGAAGACTGAACTGCACCCCCCAACTCTCTTTCCGGCAGTCGAGAAAAATGTATTTATTCCATCAGGCTTTTGTCAATTAACTGTTAGCTGAGGAGGAAGCTTTTAAAGGCTGTGTGGTGTATTAGGGTTTTTTATTACTGTGCTTTTAAATGGGTTTTAATCCCATCGTGCTTTAATACTATGATTTGTTTAATTGCATTTTAATATTGTAAGATTGGTAAATATGATTATTATTCTAACCTTTTATCTGTACTTTCATAGCAGATCTTGTTCCGAGTGGTCTTAACTCCCAGTTTTAGAAGAAAGACAAGACAGAAATCAAATAAACAAGTGAATAAAACAATCTCACAGTTTGGGGACCATGTAAGGAATGCAAGTTCAGTTCCAGTACCCAAGACAAATGTCTAGACTAAGAATGTGATTCAAGACACTCTGCTACTTCGTTTATTGGCAGTTCTTGGTGTTTCCTTTAAAAAAAAGGTAGAACCAACTTGAAATCTGCTCAGGTTAGAGAAATCTAACTTAGATCTTGCAGTTTTAGATATATGCAAATGAAAGTTTACTACCTTTTTTTCCCTTTTTCCCTATCCTGTACATAAATGACAATTTTATTCCTTAAATATTACTCGAGCATCGAATTATGCCTTGTTTGGCTTCCTGCTTTAGTATAAAACTATTGCTGCAATGTCTGGAATATATTTATAGATTGTTTCACTATTATTTACAACAAGAGAAGAGGTATGGCATAGACTTAAGCTTTTTTTCCTGGGGGGGAAAAACCTGCTTTGGCAGCAACAACACAAGACAACTTAGGCAGCTGCCAGGTTGGCTAAATTCCTAAAATAATTCTTCAGAACTGTAATTGTAGGATGTCGTCTTGGACGGGCAGATCAAGGAAAGAGCTTCTTTTCATTATGCCCTGCAATTAATGACATTAACGGCTCAGTTGTGCTAATAATAAGCATCGAGCCACAAGAAAGAGTGCAGAATTTTGGAAAGGGTCGCTTTCTGGACTATATAATAAGGAGCCCTGGTAGCGCATTGGTTAAATGCAGCCACAGCATTATAAGCTCGATCCTGGAGGGCTCCTAGGTTGACTCAGCCTTCCATCCTTTTGTAGGTCGGTAAAAGAGAGCCCTGGTTAAATGCTTGTACTGTAGCCACTTGCTCAAAACCATAAGGTTGTGAGTTCAATACCAGCAAAAGGGCTCAAGCTCGACTCAGGCTTGCTTCCTTCCAATTAGGTCGCTAAAATGAGTACCCAGATTGTCGGGGGCAAGTAGCTTACAGTTGTAAACCTCTTAAGACACTGCTTAGGTGGCATGAATTGGTATATAAATGAAGCTGTTTAAAATCAGGACCCAGCTTGCTGTCGGCAATTGGGTCACACATTCTGAACTGCTTAGAGAGCCCTGGTTCGCTGATAAGTGACATAGAAATGTACTTGCTATTGATATTGCTACAATCCTCAACCAGCATATAATAATAAATAATAATAATTTTTTATTTATAACCCGCTCCTCTGTGCACACAATCCTCTGTGCATGACTACTAGGAATCCTTGCTGGGGGATTTTTTGAACTGTAGTCCAGAAATGTAATCTTCTAAACTCTAAGCAAGGAGTTTATCACACGAAGGGAATTGGAAGTATAATCCAATGGCAATCTGAATGCAATCATGGGGTTTCGTGTGATTGCGTGAAAGCTGATCACACACATTTTCGGGCGAAGGGAAGTCTTTCCGAACGCAATCATGGGATTTCACGTTATTGCGTGATAAACTATCACACGCAATTTCGGGCACTGGGAGGTGATTTCGGGCAGTTCTGAACGCAATGCAATGGCAATACGCAACCACGTAAATTCACCGAACTAGCAAATTTACTCAATTCCGAACTGGCCTCACTTCCATTTCTTTCGAAATTGAGAGAAATTCCTCCCGTGTGATAAACTCCCCAGTTTCCCCGAAAAGTGATCACTAAAAAAACCCTGAAGCTTTACTGTTCTTACGTCCAAACAATGCTGAACTATTTGTATTCATTCATTTACTCGTTTATACCTAACTCTTCACCTAAAAGCGGTTTGTTGTGGTTTATTTACAAACAAAACAAAGCCCCAAGGACAACTCTAAGGATGGCTGCCCTTCTTCCTCTGCCAGGAGGCCTGGTTCCTGGCCTGGTCCCTTGGACCCCTTTCCCACTGAGGCTCCTTGGCTTTGGCCTAGTCCCAGGAAAGAGGCCTAGCCAGGCCTAGATGAGCCTCAGCGGAGGACTCGGAGGACTCGGGGCCTCCTTCCTTCCATTATTATTATGATGATGATGATTCTGGCCTTGGAGGCCTCTGGGGCTTTTCTGCTCAGGTTCTGAGGAGGGCGGCCATTTTGAGAGCACTGCAAAGGGGAGCCGCCATTTTGCTTCCTCCTCTTATGGGAGCCATTTTAGAGAATCTGTGACACCATTTTGGGGCCATTTTAAGTAAGGGCAGATGTGTGGGATGCTGCCATTTTGTCTCCCCCTTTTTTGGGGAGGAATCTGTCGTGGGTCTCGGGTTCGAGGTCCGTCCTCCTGAAGCCAAGTTATTATAGCACTGCCTTAATGGAAATATAATCCCAAGTTTGGAAGTCTTTGGCTTTTTCCCTTCCCAAATTAACTCTTTTATTTCTTTATTCCATGTTAGGAAAGGTTGGTTGTTGTATATATTAGGCAAATTAGGGGATAGAAAGTTTAATCGAGGAACTTCTGACATTTTAATCACTGACACTAGTAAATCTTTGTCCGTTGTTTTGCTAGATTCTTTCTTATATAGTTTGGAGTAAAATGTATGAAACTTGTTTTTAATTTATTCTTGGGTTGTGGCCATTCCCTCTTTGTCTACTAATTCCATAATGGATCTCTTTTTCTTTTTTCAGCTTGTTGGTGAGCCATTTTCCTGGTTTTTTACCAGATTCAAAATAGGATTTCTTTCTTTATATCCCTTCCTATTTCTTCGGTAAGTATGGCTTCCATTTTCTTTTGTAGATATCTTATGTGTAGTTAATGATTTTTCTATTAGCCTGTGGCCTTTTAAAGTTTTCCTTCCGTCTCTTTTAATTTGATTTCTATTTCTGTAAGTGCTTTTATGTGGGCTTTGTTTCCAGTTCTAAATATTACTTCCTAAAAAGACCACACTTTTATGTGTTTTTATTTTACGGCTCTTACTACCACGGATTTATTTGGGTCCCATAAAGTTCTTGATTGAATATATTCTGATTTGTTCTTTTTGAAGTCCAGTTTGATATTATTCTTCAATTCTAAAATTGTGATCTAAGAGTAAATCTAAATTTAATCTCTAGTTGAGTTGACTGTTTCCAACTTCAAGTTCTAAATTAATGAATGAATTTTGTGAAACGTACACTGGATATAAAAAAGATACTAAAACGTCAATTTGTGAAAATGATGCGTATTGTAGAGAGTGAAAAGTATAGACTTTGGTTATAATGGCGTCCAAACATATTGAAGATCTACGTTGTCGTTCTGATCAAAAAAGGTGCTTGGTAATTATATATATATATATATATATATGATCTATCTGTTTATAGATTGAGAACTACATTCCAATGTTCCGTAATTAAAATCTTGTCCTAATTATGTTTTTCTAAGTCTTTTTGTAATATCTTATAAAATTTACATTTATTTTCATTAGGGGCATAAAGCCCAACTACTAATATTTTGAAATAAGGTGTGGTTATTTCTGTAGCTATATGATGCCCCTCCTTATCTTTTTATATTTCCTTTGCCAAATAATTGTTTTTTGTGTTTAATGCAACCCCTGATTTTCTTGTTTCATGTGAAGAGTTTCACCAATTTGGTTTTTTTAAAAAGTAAATTGAATATTTTTTTTCTTTTCTTTGGTTTTTTATATTCGAAGTATCTCATGCTGTTTTTTTCCCAAGGTAATGAAAAATATTTTTCTTCTTTTATAAACTGAATTAATTCTTTCAACATTCCACAAACACACTTGAATTGGTTTTTTCATGGTTAATATTTGTATTGTGAAGTTATACAATAGTTATACATATCAACAGATATAGATATAGATCAACAGTTGATTAAAAACAAAGGAAAACCAGAACTTGAGGAAGGAAGAAGGGGAAAATAAAACCAGGAATGATTCTCTACAAAGTTGATCCTATGCTAAAAACAGGTGGCATGTGCAAGAGTGGGATGTTTTCCCCTCACTTTTGAAAGCAAAAATCACTTTCTAGTCAATTTATCCAACAGTAGCATTAATTAGAAGATATTTCATTTGCTTTTTTAATTCTATCTGAAAGGGGTTATTTTTGAGACACTCATGTTGACTTTTAGTGATCATGACATTCCTTTCTAACTGCTTACAGAAGGCTTTTTTCATGATCTGCTCTAAAACTTTTCCTGGTATTGAAACCAGGCTGAATGGCAGTCATTGGAGTTTATCACACAACAGGAATTGGAAGTATAATCCAATGGCAATCTGAATGCAATTATGGGGTTTCACGTTATTGCGTGAAAGCCAATCACACGCATTTTCGGGCAACGAGAAGTCCTTCCAAACACAATCGTGGGGTTTCACGTTATCACGTGAGAAAATATCACATGCAATCCACTAACAACCAACAATTGAGATAGTCAGCTTCTCCCCCTTTTATAGGTGGTCTTCTGTGACAGCCATGTCACCAATGAAACCTTGCTGGTTTCATACAAAATACCTGTTGCATCATGCTGTATCCCATGGTGCACCTATGTCCGACTTCACCCACTGCGCATGTTGCCCCGCTTCTCTGCCCCCAAAAGGCCTGGGGCTTCCATGGCTGAAAGGCCTCATCTGCCCCTTGAGAGTCTTGCAAGCTCAGCATTTGTACTTCCTCCAGTCAATCCACCTGCAGTGTGTTCTTTGTGTTTTCCTGCCAATTTCCAATTTAGTGACCTGGCACAAGGTTTTCCTCTCCCAATGTGTGCAAAGAAGAACAGCCTTAGTTTGGTTATTTGATCTTTTAGGGAAAATCCAGGCTTGATTTTCTTTCAACGCCATTGAATTTGCCTTTTGGTGATCCATGGAAGTGTGTGTAAATGGGTGCACATGTAAAACCCCGGTATTCTTTCTGCAGGCGTGCATCTGTCCACGAAGGCCTCCAAAAGAAGGAAGAACAGTGGAGTTATGGAGGGAACCAGAGGAGAGATTACTTTGAAGAAGGTGAACGTTGACTCTCTCCTTTGCAATTCAGCCATTGGGAGGACTTTCATCATAAGATCCCCAACAGTTGATACTAAGGGCAAAAGGCTTTCCCTTCCTTCGGAGGTCATCCTCCGTCCTTCAGGGGCTGAGTTGATTGCCATCTTGTCCTTGCTTTCAATCCAAGGGAATCAGGGTCAGAGCTGGTGCTTCTTGCCAATGATGGACCCACAGAGTCTCCCTCAGAGTCTGTCAGGAAGACCTTGTCTATGATTACGTTTGCATTATAGCTAAGGATATGAGGCAGGGTTGGTCCACCATTTTGGGAGAGGGAGGCACCGGAAGCCCACAGCTGATTTTGAGCCACCATGAAAGGAAGCAATTCCTAAGGATTTAATGTGAGTTTTTCATATTTTTATTGTGAACATGGGAAGAGAGTATTGTGGGGTTCCCTGACTTATGTGCTAATAGAATTTGATCATAGAGGTTGGAACTCCAAAACATCTGCCAATTTGCGTGAGTCTATCCTCAATTTATCCTGGTTGGTAATGCAGACTGGGAAGACCCACATGGCACAATGTCCATGTGCTAAACAAAGTCTCCCTTCACATTAGAAATCTAGTTCATCAGGAATCCGGGCTTTACTTTACATTTTCTCCCATAGACAATACTTCAAGATTCACCGAGAGAAAGAGATGTTCAATATCTCTTGTATATTCAGACATACCTCTGAACAGATCAAATAGTATTTGGGATGGACCATGTGCTTTCCTCCTCTTTTGCTTAGTTCTTCTCTAGATGAGGGCTTCTTTGTGTTGCAGGTGACTTTTAAAGATGTGGCAGTGTACTTCAGCAAAGAGGAATGGCAACTGCTGGACCCGAAGCAGAGAGCCTTGTATGAGGCAGTGATGATGGAGAACTATGAGATCGTGTCCTCCTTGGGTAAGGAACATGAATCCATGGCCCATCCTCTGAAGATGGAAGGTCCTTCCTTTCATATGGCACTGTGTCATAGCACTATGGTTCCTCTTTAAACATCATAACAACATCCTGTGTAATCTTGGAGTGTGTAGTTTAGGCACTAGAGCGCTCCAGTCGAGAATTGTAAATCTTCTTCATACTTTCCTATTGATTAATTTATATATTTATTATCCCAGTTTTCTCTCCAAATGGGACTTAAACTGCCTCTTTCCTGCCCCATACTCTCTCTCTCTCTCTGTGAGAGAGAATGTAAAAAACAGAATGGCAGGGAAGAGATCCTAAATGCTGAAGGAAGGCAGATAGGCCTGAGAGCAGGAGGGAAGGAATGGAAGGGGATCAGGCATGTGGAAGCGAGGAGAGCAGGGCAGGAGCAAGTCAATGATAGTCTAGCTCACTTTGGAAAGGAAGGGAACTCTGGGAAAGTCCATAAGAGAGCCAGAAGAGGTGATGGAATATTGTGAGGGCTTGCATTTAGCAGTTATGACTAATATCTGGAGAGGGAGAGAAAGGTGACATAGAAATCCCTTTATCTCTGATGTTTCTTGCCATAGTTGAGATTGCTTAGCTCCATTGTTGATTCCTGAGGCCCCTCCTCTCTGAAGTTCTTGTCTGTCTTTGTCCTTCTTTATAGAAGAACTTGAGACAAACCTGAGAATCAACACTGGAGAGAAACCATACATATGTCATCATTGTGGAAAACGTTTTGCTCGCAAGTCATGGCTTAAAGGACACCAGAAAGGCCATACAGGAGAGAAACCGTACAGATGCCAGCAGTGTGGGAAGTGTTTTGCTCAGAAGTTTGACCTTGTCCTCCATCAGAGAGTCCACACAGGAGAGAAACCTTACAGATGCCAGCCTTGTGGGAAGTGCTTTGCTTGGAAGTCAGCCCTTGTTGTCCATCAGAGAGTCCATACAGGAGAGAAACCTTACAGATGCCAGCCATGTGGGAAGTGCTTTGTTCAGAAGTCATGCCTTGTGCACCACCAGAAAATCCACACAGGAGAGAAACCTTACAGATGCCAGCCGTGTGGGAAGTGCTTTGCTAAGAAATCATACCTTGTGTATCACCAGATAATCCACACAGGAGAGAAACCTTACGGATGCCAGCAGTGTGGGAAATGCTTTGCTCAGAAGTCATACCTTGTGCAGCACCAGAGAAACCACACAGGAGAGAAACCTTACAGATGCCAGCCATGTGGGAAGTGCTTTGCTAAGAAGTCATACCTTGTGTATCACCAGAGAATCCAGAGAGGAGAGAAACCTTACGGATGCCAGCAGTGTGGGAAATGCTTTGCTCAGAAGTCATGCCTTGTTGTCCATCAGAGAATCCACACAGGAGAGAAACCTTACAGATGCCAGCAATGTGGGAAGTGCTTTGCTAAGAAGTCATCCCTTGTTGTCCATCAGAGAATCCACACAGGAGAGAAACCTTACAGATGCCAGGAGTGTGGCAAGTCTTTTATTTCAGGTGCCAGCCTTACAAACCACCATAGGATTCATACGGGAGAGAAGCCATAGAAATGGGAGGACTGCTGGAAATATCTTCTTTGAATTCATATCTTTTGAGGCATCACAAAATCCAGTCTAAATAGAAAATGTAGAAATGTCAGGAGTTGAAAATGCTTCTTTGGTGAGGCAGCATTCATACATTTTATTGTGTTTTGTAAAGCTTTAGTACAATCTTTTTCTATTCTATTTCTGTTACAAAGCATTTGGTTTACAAGTATCTTTCCCTTACAGGAACTTTCAATAAACCTTTGAATTATTTGGACCATTCTGTATTCTGTATTCTGTGGTTGTTACCTAATGCATCAAGCTTCATGAAATCAGTTTTGGCCGGGCAGCGCAGCGGCAGCAGCAGAGGAGGCAGGGAAGAAGCGGCCGGAAGACCTGGGCCTACAAAATGTCCCCAACACCTTTCCCTCTCTGGTGGCATGGCAGCAGCAGCAGAGTGGGCAGGAGAGGAGTGGCTGGAAGACCTATGGCCCTGAAAAGGCCTCCAAGCCTTAGAGGCTAAGAAACAATGCCAACTCCCCCCCCCCCCATTGCTGCAGTGGCTACCACCGACCCAGGGTTGCAGTACAAACGCATGGTAGGCAAGGTTTTTCTTCCTTGCAGACCATCCGTCTGTGTCTGACGCCTTATAGGTACCTGAAACTCTTAGAGTAGAAGGACTATAAGGATCCCTGGTTACACCAGCAAGGTGAGAAGGTTGTTGGGCTCGCAGAAGGTTTCAGACTATCAACTATTGTGCTTTCGGTCAATAGAAGAAGTTCAAGAAACCGAAGAGCAGCCACCAACATAGACGGTATCCATAACAGACCCAGTTTGTTAGCAACCCTTATAACATCACGAACAAAGAAACTAGATAGACACTGTATACCCTCAAAAATAATAGAAAAAGTATTAGATTGAAAATAGTAGTAAATTAAGAAGTTTTATATATTATTAAAAGAGAAAGACTCCATATAGAGGGGAAATTACAAATAAGCAATTTATTATTGGACCTTTCTTGCTGTTATTATATTATTTGTCCGGTAAATGAGAACTCGCTTTCCCTCTTTTTAGAATAATGAAGTTACAGGATAGAATTTTGAATAATTGGTTTGTATAAAAGAAAAAAAGAAACTGACTAGTGTAAATGGTTAATAATCCGTCAGAAGATTTGATAATGTCATTAGAAAAGGGGTACTGTTATCTGAATCTTAGAGAGACAGGAGGGAAACAAATTTACTGTGGATAAAGAGTCTTTTGTGGAAAAGAATAATTTGGGGGGGGGGGACTTGTAATATTTAAATAGTGGTTGTATAAGATGGCCTCCAATTTAAGATCAAAAAGCCAAATGCTATCTCAATCTCAAGGACAATATCAGAGATCGGTTGAAGGTATAAGCAAACAAACAGATGTAAGTGTAATGATACTTCAGGAGCTAAGAGAGTTTAAAAAGGATTTTAAGAAAGAGACGTGGAGAACTGAAGGATACAAGGGAGGAAATAAGATCTAATATGAGAATAGAGATAGAAAGCTTAGCAAATAAGATAGATAGAATAACAGAGGAATTTAAAGATATAAAAATAGATATAGAGCAATTAGAACAGAAAACAAAAGAATTAGAGGGGAAAACAGAGATAATTTCAATAGAACAACAACAGAATTTGTTATTACAAGAGACTAAAGAAAAAGAGAAATGGGTAAGATTAAGAGGGGTGCCAGAACTAGAAAAGGAACAACTACCTGAACGTATATTACAAGGTCCCAGAAGAAGTACTTGATTTGCAGATAGAAAAAACTTATAGAATAAACTCAAATTATGCTAAAGAACACAATTTAAACAGCGATATCGCTGTTTGCTTTACCAACACCAGGATAAGGAATAGACTTTGTCAACAAAGCTACAACGGGAAACTGGTTATAGAGGATAAGGAGACTGAAGTGTATAAAGAGTTACCATTTCAAATTCAAAGGAAAAGGTAGAAATATAAATTCCTCACAAAAACTTTGGAAAAAGAAGAAATTAGATTTAGATGGGGAAAGATAGAAGATGTATCATTCACATTTAAACAGAAAAGATATAAGATTAACTCTGTAGAAAAAGCAAAAGGGTTCCACAGAAAGGTTCTAGATAATAGAAAAGAAACACAGAAAGAGCAGGGGAAAAGGATGACAACACAGGAAATAGCTATAAACAAAACAGCCTCAAATGGAGACAGAAGAAAAGAAAAAAAGGAAAGATTCGGGAACAGATAGCTTAGAAGGATACTTGGAAAAAAGAAAGGCAGATAGTAGAAGCTTAGAATGGGAAGAAGAAGAGGTAGAATAGAATAAAGCAGAAGTAAAAGGGAGGAAGAAATGGGGATTTCTCTTTTATTGATTTTTTTAGTAAGAAAATGGGAGTCAAAATCTTTGAATGTTAGAAGCTTAAATAAAGAACATGAAAGAAAGATTGTTATTTCATTATTTGGGGAAAAGCCGTTGTGACATATGGTGTATACAAGAAATTAAAATTAGAGAAAATGAAATAAAGTATTTAAGGAACTCCAACTTAGGAATTATTCTACTCCTCTGATAAAAATAAAAGATGCAGAGGCGTAGCGATTTATGTAAACAAAAAATAGATATAATTTGTATATATGCTCTGCTTGAGAAAAAAAAAAGAATCATTCTTTAAGAAATTAAATGAAGATTTAAGTAAATTAGACGGAGATAAGACAATACTAACCAGGGATTTTAATGGAGTAATTAGACCAAAAAGAGATAGAAAATCGGAAAAAAAGAAAATACAAAAAAATCAAGGGAAATTACCGATTAGCTGTTTTGAAATGATTGAAGAGCAAAATCTTATAGATGTTTGGACACATATATATATATAAAAGGCTACACGTATTTTTCAGAAGTCCACAAATAGGTATCTAGATTAGATATGTTTTTTCTTTCACAAAATTTATTACCACTAGTTAAAAAAATGAGAATTTGATTGTAGATGAAGAATTTGTTAAACATTTGAAAAAAGAAATACGTTTATAAATACAAGAAAATACTACTCCAGAAGTGACATATGGTACAATATGGGACACATGTAAAACAGTGGTTAGAGGCTTACTAATTAAAAGGGTGTTAGAATTAAAAAAGAAAAAAATGAATAAAGACATTCAAATAACTCAAGAGCTAAAGAGAGTAGAAGAGTTACATAAAGAACCAGGAGATGACAAATTTAAAAAGATGCATGAAATACTTAAACAAAAAATACAACAATTAAATATAGAAGAAGTTGCAAAAAAGATGAAGAAATATTGGAAGCGATAAATATGCAAAAGAACGGAAAATCACCTGGGCCGGACAGCTACACAGCTCTATTCTATAAAGTATTTAAAGACGAATTAGTCAAATTATTGTGTCATACATTTAATTGTGTAGAAAATTTAATATGCACAGATTGTTAGCCCTTCAGCCCTTGGGGAACGTGGGGAACATGGGCTGTCTGTGGTACAAGGAGCCATGTTGCCTTTGAATGTGGAGGCCCCAGGAAGGCGGATCAGGGAGGATGGGAAAACCCACGGAAAACCAAGGAGGAGGGTTGGCGCATGGCACTTCTGCCCAGAGGCCCCACGCCCTGCAAGAGGCCGCCCCACCTCTTCACAGCGCAGTCCTTGGGGCACCATTTCCTCCTCCTATTCCCAGATTTGGGCAAAGGGTGATATCTGCTGTGTCCCTTTAAGAGTCCTCCCCTGCTTTTTCTGAGCAACTTCCATCAGCGGAGGTTTGCCATTGCTGTTCTATGAGGCTGAGAGAGTGTGACTTGAGCCACACCCACCGGGTTTCATACCTGAGCTGGGATTTGAACTCCAGAGTCTCCAGAGTCATGGTCCAGTGCTCAAACCACTATCCCACTCTGGTTCATAGTGTGTGTGTGTGTCTATAGGTGTGTAGGTGCGTGTGTTTGTATGTGTATATGTGAATGATACCTAATTCCAGTTAATGAATGCTATGAACAAAAGTCTGTATTCATAATAGCTTGATTTGGGGCACAAGGTCAGAGCACAGGCTGGCCCCATTTCTGCACTACACTCTTCTAGTGCAGCTGACTGCTCTGATTGCCTCCTGTTACATTCTGGGATTTGTAGTTCAGTGAGGCCTAAGAGCTCTCTGGCTGAGAATTCCAAATGCCTTTCCTTGAACCGCAAATACCAAGGTTGCGAGTTCAATACCAGCAAAAAGGGCTCAAGCTTGACTCAGGCTTGCATCCTTCCGAGGTCGCTAAAATGAGTACCCAGATTGTTGGGGCAAGTAGCTTACAGTTATAAACCACTTAGAAGACACTGCTTAGGCGGTATGGGGCAAAATATACAAACGAAACTGTTTTGAGTTTTCCTAGGCATCCAGAGGACTCTCTTCTTTCCAAGAGTGGTATTTGTTGGAAAATTTATTCTAGAGAGAACTGGACAAATAGTACAGGAACCCAACAGTAGGAAGGGGGAAACTTAAATAAGCAGCTGGAAAGATGACCCATGGTTTTGGTATCTGTACACTAATGCACACAGCAAAACAAAATTAATATGATAGGTATTAATGTAACCTGGTGGGGTGAGTCTCATGTTTGGAATGTAGTAATAGAGGGGTATAACCTATTTCAGAGAAATAGATCAAACAGGAAAGGAGGAGTAACATGACATAAAAGAAAGATTAAAGAAAAGAGGAAGAAAATGGGATAGATAAACAATGAATATTACATTTAATTTTTTTATTTTGTGACGTTTTTAATCACATGTTTCTTCTGACAGAGAGCTATAGGCAGCATATCTTAAATTCCTAGGAGGCTTCCTATCTGCAGCATATTAGTTTGATGATGATGTCTGTAATGTGTCCTATCCGATGGTAGCCTGAGATACGTCCCGAACAATCAATTAAGCAGAAAAGCTTTGTTGCCCAACAGAACAAGTTGCCCAACAGTAGCTGAAATGTATTTATTTTACAGCCTACCTTTCTGCAAATATGGTACCCAAGGCTGTTCACGATAGACATTAAAACAAAACACTGTTAAAACAATGGATGATACAAATGTTTTTTTGTTTTGTTTTTTTCAGGTGCAAACCCCTATTGAATTATGAAATTCACTGGGTGACTCCGTGAATCACACTTTCTGTTGAGAGGTTAAAGTGAGGACAAAGAGATACCACCTTGAGTTGGTTAGAGGAAAGGGATAAATGTGACTGCAAAACGGATGTTCTAACTGTAAATAGTATCTTCTGCATCCACTCCTGCCATCTCCAATCTGTTCCTCGTGAGGAAGGGAATTCCCTTCTCTCTGCCCCTGCAGTGATGCTGCCGAGGTGATTTGAAGGAAACCAGCAAGGATTTCTGATACCCACTTGCCTGAAACAATAGCATCTAAATGTCTCCCCTCCCAATTTTAAATTATCCTTTTGAAATCAAGAAAGTTAAAGAAAGAAAGTAAACAGTAAAGGGGGGATTATGTGGAAAGACTGTAAGGAAGAAATTTCATTAATGATATATAATTACCTACCATAACAGCAGGAACACGGAATTTCAAATAAGTGGCTCTGATCAGGCAAATGTGCCATGCAGAAATGATTATACCCCTGCGACTGTGCATTAGTAAAGTGAAAATGAAACAGGCTTTAAGTACATCATCTACTTAACTTTGTTTACTGACTGTATATGTGGACATATGGCTCTCTTTTTTCTCCTGTGATATGATCCGTCTCAAAGGCCATAGATCTCCCATCACACAGACACCAGATGAAGAACAGTTCTGCGACATCCAGTCAAAGGTTACGCTTGGAGCGGGCATCTTGGGTTGCAAATTCAGTCAAATTGTGTGGGATTATGGGAGCTGCAGTCCCACAACTGCTAGAGGGCCACAGGCTACCACCTTTCATCATATCCATCATTTTGATTCCCAAAATGATTCTTACTTTATCAAGAGAAAGCACCAGAAAATTGGTGAAGTGTGTGATGTGATATTTTGAGGTATTCCTGTAGCTCTCCAGACATCTTTGGCCCTTGGGACTCTGATCAGCATCAGTCAGCCAAGACAGTGGTGAAAAATATGATGAAAATAATTGTTCCTCGGTATCTGAAAGGCTACAGTTTCCCTACCCCACCTAACTCTATCAAGATTAGAGAAATAGTATGCATCACATACATACACACACACAGGCACACACTACAGATAGGAAAAGTGTGGCCCTACAGGTGTTGAACTGCAGCCAATGGTGGAGGCCCACGGAAGATAAAATCAAGCAACATTTAGGAGAGCCACACATTTCCCAACTTTTCATAGTGGTCAAGTGTTTGCCAAGTATTTGAAGCATGGTAATTTGGAGGATATAACACTGGAGATTATTATCACATGGGGATGGGATAGAGATGTCCTCATCCCATCCGTGAGGGCGATGGTGCAAAAGGCTTTCAAATTGCAGTGCCAATCCCACCATTAACCTGTCATTAAAATGGCATTTTATTAACATAAACGGTTAATGCAAAAAGCGGTCAATGTCGCTTGAGTGACAGGTCGATAGTGGGATAATGATGGTATCTGCCGCACTTTCATCTGAAAGCTTTTGTGCAATTGTAGTCATTTGTGGTTCCCAGATGGGATAAATATGAATCCAGTCTGAAAGTCCTTCTTGTGGATGGAAATATGATGGCACAGGTTCAGGTTGTCCCCTGTGTGATAATCCCGACCGTCAGGAGTTGCATAGGCATAAAATGTTGGGAAATAGGTGTGACGGGATATACAGCAGTAATGGTACTGCTAAGCCATGCTGATCTCAGACACAGGTAATACTGAGATAATACTGGAAATATCTCTTCAGGGTCATTTCTATGAAAGAGTCTAGAGGTAACAACAAACACAAAGGCCAATATGGGAAAGAGAGGGGAAATGTGTTAATTATAATAAGAATTAAACCCACCTGAAATTTGAAATGGTAATGCTTGCCGGTCAATTCTGACCATGAACGTTACTGGAATGAATATATAGCTTCTTAATAAAGGGTTCCTGAGTTTTAACTACAAAAGCCTGGATTTCTGAACTTGGTATCCTGCCAGACTTGGAACACGTCAACAATGTAAAATAGTCCACCTGATGAAAGAAAAAGTGAGATTGACACTGGATCTGGCACGATGAAGGTGGAAGGGCTCAGTGCCTAGGATTATCAGAATTTAAAAGGATTATGCTTGGAAGGGATGGTTCAATGGACTCAGTGGAAACAGCATCTACAAATACCCCTGGAACATCTTGTCTGTGATTTCAGGGGCTATGAAGATTTTACTCTCAGGAGGTCTTCCTAAACATTTTGTGCTGGCTTCTACGTTCTTAAACAATGCAATGACGGCGCATAATCAGATTATTCCTAAAGCATTTAATGGACAAGCAATTAAGCACAGTTTAGGTTCAGAATCAGAGAAATTATAATTAGCACATCACCTCAGTGAGAGTGACCCAGACAAAAAGGTTCGTGCTCAAGGGGACATAAAATCACAGAGTCCTTGGATGAGAGGCAGATAATCAATGTTTAATTGCACCATTCAGTTGACGTCTCTTTCTGGATTACTGCCCAATCATTGCCCTGGCAGTAATCCAATGTGTTTTATGCTGTCAAGATCAAACATTGGCCTCCAGGGTGCCAGGTAGTTTTCCTATACTCACCAGCTGGCAGTCTCAAGCAGCATGCTCTGTAACCAGAAGGAGGACAGAGAGCTTTGCATTCCCAGTCTAGCCCCAGGACATGCCGGCTCATTGCCACTATCAGTAAAACACCCATTGTCAGGAAAACACAACAAAATACAACATCCACAAGAGTAATGCCTTTATCGGATCAACCAAGATGCACAAAACACGCCATGCAAAGCTTTCATAGCTTCACTGGCTTCTTCGTCAGGCAAAGACGTTAAAAATCATACAGAAGAAAAAGTGATCATGTTAGAGTCACAGGCCTACATTTCGTTTCAGATGTTACTTCTATTGACAGTTAAGATGATCTGGAAGGATATCCATGCAAGCAATGCACCCACTCCCCTTCTTGGGGGACAAAGGGCAGTAAAACAGGCAATAACATTTCAAAAAACAGTAAGGGCTGTTTGACAGTGGAAGACGATCCCTTGGAGTGTGGTGGAGTCTCCTTCTTTTGAGGTCTTTAAACAAAGGCTGGATGGCCATCTGTCAACGATGCTTTGATTGTGAGTTCCTGCATGGCAGAATGGGGTTGGATTGGACAGCCCCTGTGGTCTCATCCAACTCTATGATTCTTTTGTGGCAAATCCATTACAGCAGTAGCAGAAGCAAAGTAAGTTAGCACTAAGAAAAGGACAATGAGTCCTGCATAGAACAAAGTTTGCCGTGTTCTCAGTAGAAGTTACCTGGCTGCTGTTAATGGATTTGAAATTTTATTGCCTTTGTTTTGCTGCCGTTTATCCCCAGTCCCCATCAGGCCAAGAAAGGGAGTTGCTTCTGCCTGCATTGATCTCCCTCGAGGCCATTTTAATGGGCAACAGAAATAACATGAGACAAAACATAAGCTAGTGACTCCAATGTGATCACTTTTCTTATTCTGTATGATAAAGAAGCCAGGGAAGCTTCAAAAGCTTGCAAGATGTAATTTGTGCATCTTGTAATTCTAATTGATCCAATAAACTATAATTGGTCCAATAAAAGTATCACCATTTTGAGGATTTTGGATTTTGTTGAATTTGGCTGCATGCATATGGCTACCTCTGGATTTATCACTACTGTATCAGTAAACCCACATAATGGCATACTTGCCATGTCACTGCTGAATCCGAGCATGACAGGGTTCAGATTATGCTCAATTTATGTGAGCCGGGTAGATACATACTAAGCTATGCTTGCATTCCAAGTTGTTTGCCACATTTCCAAGAAAGTAATGGGGTTCACACATCGTTCCCTCTCCTTCTATCCTCACAATAATGATGAGGCAGTTAGGCTGAGAGACAGTGGAGTTTATCATACAACAGAATTTGGGGGCATAATGCAATGGCAATCCGAAAGCAATCATGGGGTTGCCTGTTATTGCGAATGAGTGTATCTGACGCAATTTCGGGCAATGGGAAGTCATTCCGAACGCAATCATGGGGTTTCACGTAATTGCGTATTAGAGTATCTCACGCAATTTCAGGCAATGGATGGGCAACTGCAAGAGCAGCAGGGCCCAGTCTTCTCTCTTGCCTCCTCCAGGTTGCATCCTTATCTCCAATTTCCTTTTCAAATTCTGACCAAGTTCAGTTTTTCTCCCATTTTAGGGGTGCTAGAACTAACAGTTTCAGGTAATTCGGGTCTGTTTGATGCTGAAAATATGGTTAAAAATTGGACCTGTTTGTTTTTTTAATTGAAGGCTGGGAGGGGAGATATTGAGGCCACAAAAGTAGTGCTCAGGGGATGCAATTTGTCCACTTCTGCTTTAAAACAAGGTAGAGAGAATGCCTACTTTATTTTAAAGCTGATCCCAGAAGCACAATTTGCTTTACAACCTAGCGACTGTTCCCCATGTGCCCTGTTTTAAAGCAGGAGTACTACAGAATATGCTTGTTAGGAAACTGCAGTGGGTCCAAAATACTGTGGCTACAGGGAACATACAACTCCCTTGTTAAAACAGTTTCATTGGTTACCAGTTCATTTCCAGGAACAGGTCAAAGTGCTGGTTATGGCCAATAAGACAGCTTGGTCTAAACTAGCTGGAAGATTATCTCCCAATATGAGCATGTTAAACTTTTAAGCTCTTCAAAGGAAAGCGATCTCTCCATGTCACCGATATGTTAGGACCTGATCACATCAGATCAATTCGGATTGAATCTGAAGTAACCTTGGAACTGGTTTATGTGAATTCAGTTGTTACTGAATTCTGGAGTGACTTTGGATTGGCTTCGTAGAACCTTATCAGACATCAGACATTGGAAGTATAATCCAATGGCAATCCGAACGCAATCATGGGGTTTCACGTTATTGCGAATTAAAGCATCTCATGAAATTTCGGGCAAAAGGGAAGTCATTCTGAACGCAATCATGGGTTTTACATTATTGCGAATTAAAGCATCTCACACAATTGTGGGCAATGGGGGGTCATTTTCAGGTAATGGGAAGTCATTCTGAACACATTCCGAATGCAACTGGAATTCACATAAATTCGCTAAACTAGCGAATTCACATGATTTCGAATTATCTCCATTCGCAATAAACAGAAATTCCTCCCGTCTGATAAAGTCCTTTCTAACAGCATTCACGTGTGATAATTCAATGCGCATTCACTGAATTCTGGGGTGACTTTGGATTGGCTTTGGAATGTCTTCATACTAACAGCATTCACATGTGATAATTCAATGCGCATTCATGTAAATTCACTTGGATGGATTCAGAGTGACTCTGGACTGGGGCTGCAAAACCCTCGTCTGATAAGGGCCATAGACATATCTGGTGAGGACATAGGAGACAGCCTTTTCTGCGACTGCTCCCAGACAGAAGAATTCCTTGGGACCCTAGGTTGGCCCCCTCTTTCTCCCAGCAGGCAGAACTTTGCGTTTACCCATATCTTCAATTGTGTTGTGTTAATGGAGCAATAGAAACCATTCGGGAGCACAGGTCTTTTTGCCTAGCCCAGAGGTGCTGCTGAGGGAGCCTTGGAGCAACAGAGTCGCTGCTTCTAAACCTCACTGAAACAACAGAGCTACCTTGGAAGAAAGTTTCACGGAATACTGGGGGAAATGGAGAAGCAACGCAACTCTGTAGAAAAGGTAGGAAGGGGAGAGAAATGACTGCAGAGATGAAGGCAGGAGAATTCACAGCTGTCTGCTGTGCAATGTGCAGCGTTTGCCTTCTTGCCAGAAAACAACACCAACTATACTTGCAGTACCCAAGAACGGGGCCAGCTCTAATGGTTTCAAGTTACAAGATAGCAGATTTCAATAACTGAACATTAGAAGAAACTTTTTGACAATAAGAGTGGTCTAGTGGGTTCTCCTTTTCTGGACATGTTCAAAAAGAGTCTGGACCTGCTGGGGAGGCTTTAGCTGGAGATCCTGCATGGAGCAGCGGGGTCAACTAGATGGCCCATGAGGCCCCTTCCAACTCTATGACTGTATTGCAGAAGATTTTTCACTGGGGTTTGTTGCATTTGCATTTTATTGTTGTTATTATAGTATTATAACCACCTTTTAAAAACTGTTTTAAGCTAATAATTTAATATTTGTTGTTGATTTTTACCTTTTATATCATCCATTGTTTTAACTCAAATTATGGGCCGCGTTGAATTTAGCATTGGGAGAAAGTTGGGATCTAAATTAAATGAATTCTGCTGCCACTGCCAAATTTCTGGGACTGCACAAGATAGAAGTTCCCAAAAGATGTTGGTCTCACAAGCTGCCTGGTCCTACTTTTAAAGAAATGTTTCAGAAACTTTCCGGTGAGTGAGAACTATGTCCCAACATTCATGTTCAAACCAGACTATCTTCAAGAATTGAAAGCAAACCCCCCAAATGGGTTGTCAGAGCTTATATTCATTTCTTCCCTTAGGAGACTGATCTTCAAAAATATTTGCAAGAACATACTAAAAATAGGGTGTTTTTCACCCCTTTGTTCCAATTATTCCTGACATGATGACTTTAAAAAATGCATGATTAGCCTAGGTTGCTTTCTTTCATGAATAGAGTATTGTTGATTTAATTAGATTGGGTGTGTTTTTTTTAATGTGCAAATGTTTGATGATTTTTATTTAAATCCTTCAGAGCCATTTTTGGGCTTTCTGCACAGAAACCAATTCTTAATGAAAAAGGGAGAAGAGCCTTACTTACATATCCCAAAAGATATTACTGCTGTTTTCTCCCATTTTTGAATTAAAAACGTATCTATCTAATGTCAAGCTGGAGAAAAACAGAATTGTGGTTATATAGGAAGGCCAGTCTTTTCCCTGTCATCAACCTGGGAATACACTGTTCAATACATTGGGAGACCTGGCTGAATGACAGCCTCTGTATCCTTCCAAAGATTCTTACTGCCATATTAATACCTCATAATTGGACTTATACTGATGACTTAGATGTGCAAACTTTTTTTGCCTCCTCAATTGTTGCCACAGTACTGGTTTTATGAGGCATATAGACAGTTAGGGCTTTATCACAAGAGGCTAAAAAGCAGAATTTTAACAGAATAAAAGTGTTTTGGGTCAGTACTTATCACACACCGTTGTGTCTGTTCTGCTCCTGACTTGCTTTTTCCAGTCTATTACTGTTGTGCACCTTTTCATTGATAGGCAAAACCCATCGACAGGCTCTCAGTCTCACTGCTCTTCCATTTCTGCCTTGGTGTTCCCTTCCGCAGCAAGGGACTAGCTTCTCGGACAGTCGTATGATATGAGTAGGTATGATTCTGCTCCTCTCCTTCTCACAGGGATCACAATTTCCAGTAGCTTCCCAAAACCATTTGCCGTGTGCAAATTCATTCATAGCATCGGTTTCTGGAAGATGTCGGCAGCGATGACAACTTGTCCCTCCTTTCCTCCCAGAAGGTAGCATTTGACAGTTCAGAAAACAGATCACGCAACCATGAATTGCCAAAGCACTATCATGGGAGAAACTGTGCCAAACTAGTATGCTCTTGTGGAGTCGAAGGCTTTCATGGCCGGCATCTATAGTTTTTTGTGGAGCTTTCGGGCTATGTGGCCATGATCTAGAAGAGTTCCTTTCTGATGTTTCGCCAGCATCTGTGGATGGCATCTTCACAGATGCTGGCGAAACGTCAGAAAGGAACTCTTCTAGAACATGGCCACATAGCCCAAAAGCTCCACAAAAAAACTATAGTATGCTTTTATTTCTAAACAAACAAATTGTGGTGAGGCAGCAGGCTGGTGTGATAATGTCCTTAAAATGGTGAAGAAACTACTGTCATGCGGTAGGTGGAAAGGGAAGCATTGGGAAAGAAATGGACCTGTTCCCAGGTGATTTGAAGTTCATAAAGGTTTTGTTTTTTAAAAAATGCAACTTATTAATTGCACAATTCCCAAGGCCAAGCAACCAGAGAACTGAGAGAAGTTGGCCAGTGAAAGTATTAATTAAATGCATCATGTTTATCCAGCATTAAGTTGATCCCTTGAAAGGCCACTTGAGGATTTAAGAAGAGATAACGAATGGCATTCTGGCTCCTAAGGGGAAATGACTTATGTTCCTTGGCAGTCCTGATGTAGAGTTCACTGCCAGGAGCATTACGAGAGAGCATCACTTACAAGCCCTGGAAGGGAAGGGCCACTGCAGAACCTCAGGGTGCGAAGCAGGTTAAGAAGGGCAAGGAAGCATAAATGTTGGCTCAAAATGAATCCATCTATAAGAACTGACATTGCTATTGGAAATATAGGTTTTCATTCTTGTTTTCTTAGGAAAGCATCTTCTTACTTGGGCATGCAGGTGGCAAAAACAGCAACAACTGGAAAGCGTTTGAGATAACAGCACAACACATGAGGGAATATTCATTCATTCAATTTCCATCCTGCCTTTCTTCCAAAAAATGGGACCCAAGGTGGCTTTACAGTAGTGGAGAACAGAACAGTAATACTGAATCAAAGGTACAATTAAAACAGGGGAAGAAAATCAGAGATTAAAACAATTACATTAAAGGCAAATTTAAATCAAAACAATTAAATGCAATTTAATACTGGCCATGTTCAAGTTTAAATTGCACCTCCCCCAGCACCATGTACTTTTAATAGAATTTATTGTTATTTCCTTTTATTAACTTATTTTATTAACACAGCACGCCTGCGCCATATGCGGGTGCGCCGTATGCAGCCTTAACCTTACATGGAAGATTAAGCTGCAGGAGACATAATGTGACATGCACCCATGGTGCACGCGCCACGCCGCATGCAGGAGCGCTCCCCCATTAAAACAAATGGGGTTTGAACGTATGCATTTTTCCCCATATGTGGGGGGGCCCAGAACAGATCCCCTGCGTATGGGGAGGGCCCACTGTAATTACACCATAGGTTCTGAAGTTCATCCTCATGCGCTTATAGACAAATGCTTCAAGAAATTCTTTGGACCATTTACATTACAAAGTTGTATCAGAATTGGGATGAAAGAAAGGAAGGGTGATGAAGGATGGAGACATCCTTCTCTTCCTTCACCCCATCACTACCAGCACAACCAAAGAAGCAAGGAAGACATTCCTTGGATGGTGGTAGGGATGGGGAAGATGACTTAGGAGTTTATCAGATGGGAGGAATTTCTCTTTATTGCAAATGGAGCCAATTTGAATTCACGTGAATTCGCTAGTTTAGTCATTTTTGGGAAATGGGAAGTCATTCTGAACGCATTCAGAACGCAATCAGATTTCACATAAATTTGCTAAACTAGCAAATCAGATTTCACGTAAATTCCTTCTGTGTGATAAACTCACCCCTTTAAAGGCAGCCTCAAAAGAACTTAAAATAAAATAAATAAAACTATGGGTTAGTCTAAATTAAACTACGAGTTACTTTAAACCTTTTAATTTGTTCAAATAAATTCATCCCATCGCCTAACAACTTTCCGTTCACTTGGACGGAGCAAGAGAAAAGAAGTTTCCAAGGGAAAAAAAATGTCTTGTGAGAAATTTTAGTTCACTTCTGCTAGCTTTTGGTCTTCCCCAGGCTCTCGAATCTATGTTGACTGGCTGCTAAAGAAGGTGATTATTGAAAATGAATGGTGATGGTTACTCAAGTTAAATTGAAGAAGCTGTTCTAAAAGGCAACTCTCGGCACAGAGTCTCCGGGAAATTTCTTGGACCATTAAATAGTCTCCGATTTTTCTCCATTACTATGGCAGCAAGGACTCTTGCCAGTTGAGTCAATTCCAGCAGAAATGTCTCCTGTTTCCAGAGCTCTTCAATGGAACAGTAAACAAGACTAATAAATCAGAAGGCGCTTTTGAATGGAAATCAGGCCAGAACTGAAATTTCCCAGCAGTCACTTTTAATGAGAAATTTTATTTAGACATTTCTTATGCACACATATTTCAGCAAACAATTCTACTTGGCAGGGCTTTCTTCAAATATTCTCCACCATAATTTGTGTGTGTGGCAGCCACCGTTTTGCCACCATCACAATGCCGAGGAAGGATACCACGCCAGAGTTATTGTGGAAGATGCAAAAGTGCATCCCGTATAGTGGGTTGCACATGGCTTACATACCCTAAAGATCAGATTCTGTCTGATCTTGGAAGATAAGCAGGGCCAGCCTTGGTTAGTACTTGGAATGGAGACCATGAGAGAGAGTTAAGCAGAATATGGGAGAATTATGTGTTATATGATAACAGCAGCAAGACTGCGCACAAAGATGGAAAGAATAGTTAGTCCCAGCACAGGAGGATTGGTTGCTTAAACTATATGAGCTTGCAGAAATTGACATGTTGACTACTTTAATGGCGGGGGGGGGGGAGATAGATTCATTTAAACAAGATTGGGGGAAATGTGATGGATTTTAAGAAAGAGTTGGAATAATGTAGTAGTCTTAGGATTTGAAATATAATAATGTACTATTAGTAGAAGTCTGAATAATGTAGTAGTCTTAGGATTTGAAATATAATAATGTACTATTAGTAGAAGTCTGATGTCGGAGTAGTTGTTAATATAAACATATACTTTTTATTATGAATTAGAGGGAGTAGGAATAAAAGATAATTATAACCATACGCTGGTAGAAGCTTGTATGTGTTTTTATTGTTAATTGTGTTTTAGGGAACTTGTAGTTTGGTTAGGAGGGGGGTGACATGTTTGTTACCCATGCGTGTTGTTTTAGGTTTAAAATGCATACTGTGTGTTGATAAAAATATATATTTTAAAGAGAGAGGAAGGCAAATCCGAAACAAATCTTGCCAAGAAAATTTCATGATAGGGTTGCCATAATAGAGAAACCTGGAGGCACAGGATAACAAGTTCCTTGTGCCGTCTGAACCGGCTTTCTGCCAGCTAAACTGCCCTTCGGTCAGAATAATTCCCTTCTAGCAGATCTCCGATGCCAATTGGCAGGGATCCGCAGACACAATGCTCTGCTGGCTGAGACCATCTGTTTAAAAAAGTCAAAAGGAGGTAGAGGCAACACAGAGAACGGGATTTTCTGTGTGCCAAATTGTGCCAGATCCAAGGCTCTCCCACTCAAGTACACAGCTGCGCTGTCAGCACAAAACTAGGACAGGGCAAAGGTAGTTCTACATAATTTCCAGTGTCAGATTGAACACAGCTTCAGCCAGCCAGCCTAGATTCAGCACAGCTTGCCCTTAGCTTCTTTTTGTGACATCAGATTTCAATTTTGTCAATTTGGACATTTCTGCCCAAATAACACATGTTATTTTGGGGGTGGGGATGGGGGTCTTTTTACAAATTTCTGTTTCCATTATTTCCCAATTTCTTCCATAGCAAATAACTAAACTACAGATACTTACATAGGACTCTTTCACATGGGAGGAATTTCTCCCAACTTCGAATGGAGCCAATGTGAATTCACGTGAATTCGCTAGTTTAGCGAATTCATGTGAATCCCCATTGCGTTCGGAAGGCGTTTGGAATGACTTCCCATTACCCAAAAATAACCCCCCCTTTGCCCGAAATTGCATGAGAAGCTTTAATTCGCAATAACGTGAAACCCCATGATTGAGTTTGGATTGCCCTTGGATTATACTTCCAATTTCCCACGTCTGAAAGAGTCCATAGCAACACGTTCGCTCTGACCTTGGAGGTTCAGCACTATTTATTGCTTGGATGAGAGATGGCCAACAAATACCAGGTGCTGTATACTATATTTCAGAGGAAGGAACTGGCAAAGCTTCTCTCAGTATTTCTTGCCTAAGAAAACCCTATGAAATTCACGGGGTTACCCTAAGTCGACAAGAGAATTAAAGGCACAGAAATACATATACTCACGCAACATACGGTGTAACAGCTCACACAGTTCTATTTTTAGTATACGATGTAGTCACAATTTTGCTTATACAAAATTAAGAGTTTTGTAAAATCCATATCATAAATCTGCAAAAAAGTGCAACTATATATGCTAGGTCAGTAGTTCTCAAACAGTGGAGTGGGACCTCTAGCGGGGCGCAAGACTTGGAGACCTTGATCGCTCTTCCTTTTCCCATACTTTTTAATGTGTAAAATTTGCACATGTGTTGTGTTAAAGATTGAGTTTACTTAAATAAAACTTTTCTAATTTGAACAATGTTATTTCCTTATAAAATGTTAAAATATTTTATGAATATATAAAGAAAATATTTTTTATTCATTGCGGAGGGCGCTATGTCTGCATGTAGACATAAAGGGAGGGGTCCCAAGGGTAAAAAGTTTGAGTACCACTGTGCAAGGAACCTGTTCTGTCTAAATACCCTCAAGGTATTGTTTACTATATTTATGACTGTGGATATTATTGTATCTAATGTGCTTTTATTAATTTCCAAACAGCCCAGCAGCTTGGTTGTCAAGCCACCTGTGAGGTATACTCATCAAGTCAAGTTAAACTGTTTAAAAAATGGTTATCTTCCACAATTGAATGTGTGTCCTTACAAATGCAAATACTGCCTGCTTCATCTGGAATGTGGTAAGTGTATGATCTCTCTGTTTATATTCTGTTTCTGTTGTATTCATCTGCTATATTTTGCTTACAAAGATGCTTCTTCATATCAGTCAGCATGGGGTCTGGAGTACTTCATCCGTTACTTGTGGACAATTATGGAAAATATTATTCTCATCTAATCACTACCGAAGATTTTTAGATAATTATGGAAAATGTTATTTTCATATAACCACAGAGGAAGAGTTATTGAAATGGCTGCACATTTCTGGGAGTAGTCGTCTGCTAAAGCTTTACTACAGCCTTTCGTTACAGACTATTTAATTTTTTATTACATCTTGCCAATGATACGTGCTTTGAGTACTGTATAAGGTTTGCCTTTTTACAAGCAGAAAAGGAATGTAATGTCTACTGACTTCCCTGTTTATTATGTATTGCCACATTGAGGTTTAAACCATTGATGATTATCTAGGTAGCCTTGTTATATGATACAGTATGCTGTCTTTTTATATTGTTTATGTGTAAATTCTGCATTTCGAATATTTGCAATGCATTTTCATTATATTACTTACTACTCTTTGTTTGATTTTCCAACCTGCAATTTTGGATTGGAAATTTATGGATTTTCTTCCATCCCAAAGCAAGCTAGCAAAGTTAAGCTACCGGAGGACAAGGGAGAAACGTAAGCTAATGTACTTAGGCAGAAAAAAAGAAATGCAGGGATATAGGGTGAGGGACACCTGACTTAACAAAACTACATGTGAAAAGGATCTAGGAGTCCTAGTAGACCACAAGTTTAACATGAGTCAACAGTGTAATGTGGCAGCTAAAAAGGCCATTGCAATTCTAGGCTGCATCAACAGAAGCATAGTGTCTAGATCAGCAGTTCTCAACCTGTGGGTTGCAACCCCTTTCGGGGGTTGAACAATCCTTTCCCAAGGGTCACCTAAGACCATCGGAAAACACTGTAGCAAAATTACAGTTATGAAGTAGGAACGAAAATAATTTTATGGTTGGGGGTCACCACAACATGAGGATCTGTATTAAAGGGTTGCGCCATTAGGAAGGTTGAGATCCACTGGTCTAGATCAAGGGAAGTAATAGTACCACTCTATTCCGCTTTTGTCAAACTTCACCTGGAATACTGTGTCGAGTTCTGGGCCCGACAATTCAAAAAGGATGCTGACAACCTGGAGCATGTCCAAAGGAGGGCAACCAAAATGGTTAAGGGTCTGGAAACCATGCCCTACGAGGAGAGACTTAGGGAGATTTTTAAAACAGAGGCCCGATGGCCATCTGTCGGGGTTGCTTTGAGTGTGAATTTCTGCAAGGCGTTGGACTGGATGGCCCTTGTGGACTCTTCTATTATTCTAACTCTAACCCCTGCCATGCAGGAATACGGGCAGATGGCCATCAAGGCTCTGTTTAAAGACCTCGAAAGAAGAAGATTCCACCACACTCTAAGGGAGCATGTTACACTGTAGTACAACTTTTACTGTTAGGAAGTTCTTCCTAATATTGAAGTGGAATCTCTTTTCCTGCGATTTGAATCCATTGCTCCATGTCCTACTCACTGGAACAGCAGAAAACAAGCTTGCTCCAGCCTTAAGATGACACCCCTTCAAATATTGAAACAGGGCTATCATATCACTTCTTAGCCTTCTCTTCTCCAGACTAAACATAGCTCCCTAAGTCACTGCTCATAGGGCACGGCTCCCGACTTTTCACCAGTTAAGTCATCCTTCTCTGGACTCGCTCCAGCTTGTCAACTTCCTTTCTGGTGTTGCTTTGATGATGACGTTGCTTTAATGGTGATGTTCACCAACTGCTTGCAGATGCAACAGAAAAAGTCCCCAAGCAATACATGTCAGTTTGGCCTGCATAGCCAATATCAAGTCCTGGATAACTGTGGGATTTTAAATTTCAGTTTGGAGCCCGAATGCAGCCCGGGTGCATCCCCATTTCAAGGCGCACTCAACATGGCTCTTTTTGGATCCAGGGATTTTCCGGCTTAAGAAAATGGCTGCCGGAGCAGTCCTGGAAGCAGGGATGCATGACCCAGGCTGTATTTGGGTGGCAAAATCTTCTGATAAGATCAGGATGCAGCCCAAATTAAAATTTAAACCAGAAGAGTTAAGATGAATTAATAAACCACATCATAAGCTCCAATATTAAACCCCTGCAAAGACAGCAGCGGCATTTGAATCCCTTGCACCGCACAGAAAGTGCTGGTTCGGAACATTAATTGATTGTAGATTTGATATTATAAGATGATTTAATTTTGATAATTTTATTGTATATTGTTTCTATGATTGTTCTGTAATTGTGATGTATGGTTTTTATGCTGTAATCCTGCTTCGACCCACAGGGAGTGGCGGGAAATACAAATAAATAAATATTATTATTATTATTATTATTACTACTACTACTACTATTATTATTATTATCTGCTACATAATGATTAAAGGTAGTGCTACAGGCCTGAGACATCTCTCATGAAGCCTGGCCAATGGAGACTATGGTGAGGGATTGTAGGAGCTGCAGTCCAAAAATATCCGGAAGGCCAGAGTTGTCCATCCCCGTTTTAAAAATATACTTGTATGTGTTTTCAGTCAAAGAAGATATAAAGACATTTGTAATTTTTTTTTCTAATCTCTGATGTAGATGCATACCTATGATTGTTTACGTAGCAAAACACATATAGCAAAACCTCCTTTGTGTCTTAGCAGACCAAGCCAGTTTGTCACAGAAAGAAACAATCCTGTCTTTAAAGCCGGGGTGGTCAACTCTAGCCCTTTAGATTTTTCCGCCTTATAATTCTCATCAGCCCATACATAGCCAGTCCTGAAGTACTAAAAGAACCACAGTACCACAACATTTGGAGTGCCTACGTTGAAGTGTTGGAATATATAGCATCATAGGCCTTCAAATCCAAGATTCTTAAAGGATACTAAAGGAAAGAGAAAGAAATAGAGGCATGGTGATGGAGGTTGGGTGCTCTCTGACTGTGTTGCAGTAGGAGGAGAAACAAATAATGGGAGGAACGAAAACTTAAAAAGAAAAGAACCAGACAATAAAAATAAGGCAAAAATGAGACTGCATGGAGATCGGGGTCGGGAAGGAGAACATATTTGAAAGAAGTAAATGAAGAGCCTGGATACAGTATGCCCTGCCTGCATGTAAAACGGCATGAAATTATACAGTATTCTCCAACAGACAATTACGTTTCAGTAAATAAGTATGTATTTCAGTTTACAGATTAATCTTGGAAAACAAGAGAACTGGATCATAGACAAACAAATAGGTTAAAATGAACAAAAAGAAACAGATTTTTTAATGTCACTACACAAGAAGAAAAAATGCTGTTAACTTCATAGCCATTTCTCTCTTGTCCAAATACCTCTTCAACAAGTGCGGACCTCCACGTTCCAAAACAGCCATTAGACTTTATGTGACAAAATCACAATAATGCCAATCAGCCAGACAAATCACTGGGTTCTAGGTGCACACTTAGCCAATATGCCACAACTGTACAGACATGACTTCAAGCAGGGGACAAGTGGCTGATTCACATCAATGAACGCCAATCACGTGATCACATCTCCGGTCATCACAAACTTTAAGCAACTGTCAAAACTAACCCCAAACATAAAAGCACTGTACCAATTAATTAAAAGTATTAATTTTATACACCATAAACTTTATACATTCATTTTATGCATCAAAAAAGTCACCCTTTTTGGCCAGAAAAAAAAAATGGTAACCCAGACTGAGTTTGGAGGAGTTGAACATCTCAAAAACAGTCTTAGAAGCCACATTTTGTTCTGGGGTGCATTTTGCCCATCCCTGATCTATTTAATCATTTCCAGGTCATTAAAGTGCTGGGTTTTTATTTACATTGTTTTTTGGAAATGGTAATACAGGTTGATTATCCTTTATTGGGAAATCCAAAGCACTCCAAAATCCAGAATTGTCCACTTGGATGGCTGACATAGTGACGGATTTGCTTTCTGATGGTTCAATGTACACAAACTTTGCTTCATGTACATAATTATTTAAAATACTGTGTATAAAATTACCTTCACACTATGTATATAAGGTGTATATGAAACATAAATAAATTTTATATTTAGACTTGGATCCCATCTCAAAGATTTCTCTTTATGTATATGCAATTATTCCAAAATCTTGGGGGGGGGAAATCCCACATTAAAAATACTCTGGTCCCAAGCATTTCAAATATGCTACCCTTTCCACCCCTTCTCCGATGCATATTAAATTATTTGCCACATCTGACTACCAAACCCAAATTCCAGTCACATGTCTTGGTAACAAATAGCACAGAGGCATCTGTTGTTGTATTCAAAACTGAAACAATTCAATCCAGTCAAAATTTTCCATTCTTTAGCTTCTTTCTACTTCGGACTTACAGACTAACTATCAGCTAAATAGCAACGCAAATTCAATCTTTTAGGACTTCTTACTTCGAGCATTACCTTTAAGTAATCATGCAAATATTTTAGCTGGCCCATTTCGGCCCATATTCAGCAACGGTAAAATTGCACAATCATATCCTAGTCAAGGTCATGGTTCTGAAAAGTATACCTTAATTCCACCGTCTTGTCCTTCTTATGCTGAAAAACGTTTTAAAAATTCATTAAGGCAGCAGACAGTAACAGCTGGGCAAAGAAGACTCTACAAGAGCTGATCATATAAAGATCTAAGTATTTGATACTCTCCTTACAAAGTATTATTTATACACTGCAGAGGTACAACACACCATTAACCATCTTGAAGCTTTCAGCCTGTGTCTATGTTATTTCGGCTTGGCCTATTAACAAATGTATTGCTAGAAACAGAAGGCCATCATACTTTTACTGCTTCACAGTCTGTATTGTTGTCTATAACTCTTGCTTTAGCTAATACTGCAATTCTGTGCACAATTTTCTGTCAGATTAATGTGTACAGGATCATGCATGGGTGTCTTTTTTATTATTCCAAGGTGTTTAAGTTAGCCAAAAAAAAGAACCACAGATACCGCTTTACAACTTGAGAATATAAACAATCCAGCCAAACAATGAAATCCACACTCCGCCAACATTTGGCCAGTTCCAATGCAAAAAGTCCTTGCAAACAAAGCAATAAAAAGACAGTCTCTCCTTTATAAGAAGCTGCCTCCTGCCGTCATGTGCATCTCCAACCATGACAGAGCAAAGCAATAAAACAACACAGCACAACTTACGCAAATGATTGGCAAACTTACGCATATTATTGGCAGGCGGTCTTGTCTCGGCGTTTTCATAATGTTGCACATGGACAACAATATTGAGATCTCTTTCCATGCGATCTGTTGTGCAGGGCGCTTCCGGACGCATAACATCAGCGAGAGCTCTACAGAATTACAAAAAGAGTAAGGAAGTTAGCTACAGATTTATAATTAATAATTAAAAAAATAAAACTTTTATTTGTACAGCCCCACATGCCCCTTACCTGACTCAGCCATTGCCGCTAGTGAGAACATGGGGACAAGGGGGCACTGTGCCTACCCAGGGACCAATCTGATTGGGAGCCTGGCCAGGATAGCATGGGTTTGGCTCATGCTGTGTTGGCCCCTCTGCTCAGGGCCACGGTTGATAAAACTGATATCCACCTAGAACCAAGTGCCCCATCCACTTCCCAGCACAGATCATCCACCAAAGCAACCAAGGTCTTCTCCACCCATAATGCCAGACTGAAACGGAGTGAGGTTAACCATCCTATCCAGGAACCCCAGGAGCTGGGAGGCTACCACAATTTCCAGCACATTGTCCAAAAAAGCATATCCGATACTGGCCAATCAGTGGGACGTGGGAATGTAGGACTATGTGCCAGAAGGTCTGCATTTTGCCTTAAGCCAGCATGCTGCTTTCAGGTTCAGTCGCACTCACTCCCATTAACCACTATTGGAGAAAAACTCAATGACTAATCCAATAATCTTTTTATATGAAACAGGAGGCAGTACCATCTTGCCTTCCCGACAAAACAGGGAGACAGTGAGGGGGAAATGAAGTAGATGTCGTCATGATAAGAAAAATCCTTAGATACGCATAAGAACAAGCACACATTTCCAAAATATAGATTAAAGGTGTTCTGTTACCTCCAGGAACCATGCAACGCTGAGTGTCCATGGGTGGGGTGGGGGGGACAAAACTGGAGGGCAGCGAGGAGCAGAATGTCCTGTAGCATAAGGTATGATGATGATGATGATGATGATGATGATGATGATGATGATGGTGATGTTTTATTTATACCCCACTCTTCAGCCAAGGCATGACTTCCCACGTGGAACCCATAACATTCATCCTGTTAGGGAAGGGGTGAGTAACATGTAGCCTAAAGTCTTGTGTGCTGCCTCCAAACCCATTTTTGCACTCCCATAAGCATCCCTAGTTTGTTTTTTTTTAAATCAGTGCTTTTTGGTCCTCAATAAAAACTATCCCAAAACACGACAGTTTTACTTTTCTTCCTTCCTCCACAACTCCACATTAATCGCCAAAAGATCAAAAAACATCTGAACACTGAACCAGAAGTGATGTCATGCCACATCTATAAAAATCTGCCTGTACAGCCTACCAAAAAGTGAGTGTGAGAAACACGTACAATTGCCTACCCCTTTGCTAACTGGTGGGGATGTACTGCAACATTTTACACCCGCTCCATCTTATTATTACAGTTATTACAACCAGTACTGGTTAATGCATTAACTAACGTACAGTGCGCCTCGCCACTCTTCTTTACCCCATTCTGTCCTCTCCAAAAATTATTCCTTCACAGAGAGAATGTTTTGATCATCAAGCTATTTTTCCCTTCCAGGTGTTAATTAAACACAAAGCTTTTCCTGCCCTAGACAATATGCAACAGAGTTATCATTCGCAAGGTGAAATATTAATAACCATCCAGAGTTGTGTATGAGTAAAATTCAACTCCCTTATCAATGACTAACCGCAAAGTCACATAGAACATAGGAAAGTGCCTCATCTCTTGACAGATGATTTGTGCATTGGCTGCTCTTACAGGAAACAGCATTTTGAATGGTGACACTGGGAATTAAATGTGGAGCCATTTGCATGCCAAGCTGGTGCTGTCCTATTCTACAATAGTCTCCCTCCTTATAATAATCTATACAAGTTGGTCCTCCTTATCCACGGATTTTTTTATCCATGGATTTGAGCATACACGGCTTGTAAATATTCCCAAAAAGTATACATTCCAAATAGCAAACCTTGATTTTCCATTTTATATATGGGGCACCATTTTGTGGTGCCATTATATTTAATGGGTTTTGAGATTTTGTTATCCACGGAGGGTCCCGGAACCAAGCCCCAGCAGATAACCAGGGCCCACTATAGTATGTTTCAATGTTCAATTGACAGGAACATATGCAGCCACCTTATAAAAAGAAAGAATATTTGCTCATTTACCACAATATTTTCTGTTTTGAACAGAAGAAGCTCCACAGGATTTCAAATGGTGATCTTGCCATCATCGGGTAACAGAGCATTGGGGGGGAAACTTGAAGATGCCTTGGAATGAAACTTATAATTTTGATATGCAAAGCTTTACCACTAAGCTGACCAAGTAGACTATACAAACTGAGAAGTATTCATTACCATAGTACTAGAGGCAGGGTTCAGGGTTACATCAATCAGATTCATATTAACTTTCGTTTACAAGATGGACTGAAATTGGGCAGCTGGTTTAACACCATCTGCAAGAGAGAATGCTCAGGTCCATTCTAGAACTCAACCAGGGCTTTGCTAGACCTGACTGCCAAGGGCTATCTCTACAAGCCTCCAGGAAGCCATCCTGATCCTGAACCATCTCCAGGGCCAGACCATCCTGATCAGTTCCTCACTCTCACAGAGCTCCACATTCCCGAAAGTCTAAACCTGACAAGGCAGTGATCTGTCCATGACAACAGAAAATCCCTCCATCCCCATGTATGTGTTTATTCTTCCTTTAAAGCTACCAGAAAATATAAATTCCACTCCTTGGAATGTGAACATCCGATAATTTTGTTTCTCAGAATCTCTGCAGCATTGCCCCTCTATCCAAGGAGTTTATCACATGAGAGGAATTTCTCCCAATTTCGAATGGAGCCAATTCGAATTCACGTAGATCCGCTAGTTTAGCTAATTTGTGTGAATTCTAATTGCCTTCAGAATGCGTTCAGAATGACTTCCCATTTCCCGAAAATGACCCCCCATTGCCCAAAATTGTGTGAGATATTTTAATACGCAATTACGTGAAACCCCATGATTGCGTTCGGAATGACTTCCCTTTTTTCCCGAAATTGCGTGAGATACTTTAATATGTAATAATGTGAAACCCCATGATTGCATTCGGATTGCCATTGCATTATACCCCCAAATTCCGTCGTATGATAAACTCCCAAGTTGAGATGTAAGACTTTTTGTTTCTTTTTGCCCAAGAGGTTTGTGTATATTTTGGTAAACAGTTTTCCTAATATACACACTTTTACCATTTTTTCTTCATGTTTTGACATTTTCCACTAAAGAATGTTTATGAGCGTGTTTCAAGTACTGTTATATACTTTTATTTAGCTGCTTTTTTGCATATAATTTAAAAAGGAAGAGTTTGATGCTTGCTGTTTCCTCCTGATAATGAGAAAACAAAAGATAGCCAACTTGCTTTCATCAACTGTCTCACAGGGTAATTCGGTAACAAATCTTGGATAATGAAAATTTCTTTTCCAGCCCTCAACACCACATATTGTGATAGTAAATCCCATAGTTCAATTATGCATTGTGTATTGTGTGGCACTGCAGAAATTTAAATTGTTGACCGAGCTCAGTTTATGAAAGACGCCACAGTTCGTACTTCTCTGATCATACCCCCTACCTATGGTTTGTGGGAGTTTTTCATTATCTTAAAATATGTAATCCTGCCGCTTCAGTATAGTCTTCAGCCATAGTAGTCAAAACAAAAATTAGAACAATAAGGTTTTAACAATAAAAATGGAACCATTCAGAGATTTTAAAACCAACATTAACAATGACATAAAAAACAAGCAGTACCTAGTCTAATGTAAAACAGCAGCAAGATCAAGACTACCGGTCTGTAACTGCCTCTAAATGCAACATGAAGATGAGCAGCAACATCTGTAGCTGGCATTTGAAGACTAGCAAAGAGATCTCCACATAAATGAATGGTTGTTGAAGGCAATATTAGAGGGACTATAACTGACTGGATACTGTGAATTTTTACAGTAGAGTCTCGATTATCCAACATAAACTGGACCAGCTGATAGTTGGATAACCGAAAATGTTGGATAATCCAGAAGGTCCAAGAAAAGCCTTGAAGTTTTATTGCAATAACAGTAAAGGTAAATGTAAAGAAATCACTGGTCAACATTGTGATGTACAGTGTAAACAGTTCAGTCCTCTGAAAATTTAAAGAAATCACAGAAATGTTAAAGAAATCACAGCATCCACTACGTTGGGTAATCCAGAATGTTGGATAACCGAAAGTTGGATAATAGAGACTCTACTGTATTACCATTTCCTGTCTGGTATTAAGGCTTAATCGTACTCTATTTATGTGAATGTTATTGCAGTGGAGCCCTTCTTTACTCCCTCCAGCAACCCCATCACTCCTCCTCTAAGGTTGAAGATGCAACCCTCCTTTAGGAACCTAGTTTCAAACCATATGGGGGCTCAACATGCTGCCCCTTTCCTCGCTGGATAAGGGCCACAGCAACCGCACGCCACACAATTTTGTACCCTTCCACGGTACAAAATGTGGTTCCTTTTCACGCTGTGGAAAGGGTGGCCCAGCTGCTGCCACTTTACGACACTCCTTTGGCACAGCATGTTTAAGCGCTGTGCCAACAGAGCACCATGACACCCCCGGCATGTGGTTGGACATGTGGCATGATGCAAGGGCAGTGTTGGGACAGCTAGCATGCATACTCCACACCGGTGTAAAATGTCAGTCTGTACAGGCTCATGGTGCCCCACAATGCTCCCACACCAAATATGACCTCTTATTTGTTGGCTCTCTTTTGTGTCCTGCAGGTGTGCAGCAACCAAAGCAAACAAAAACTGGGCCCAAACAGAGGTGCCAACATTCAGCACTGTCTGAGGTGCTTGGCCTCAACAGCAGCTCACAGCAGAAGGCACAACCCAGTATGCAGCATTTGGCAATAAAGCACTGACCAACCTGAAATGAAGCCCAGACACAGCTGGCTTCTTCCAAAGTCCTTGGAGGCTTTTAACTCCCTGTTGCAAAATATATACGGAGTATTTACAACAGAAGCTCTGACTTCTGTCTACATACTGCACACTGTCTGCTGCAATCTTCTTCTCCAACAAACACAGTCTACAAACTCTACAACACACCCATTCCTCTCTTCAACCCACATGTGTCCTGAGTTTCAGAGCCCTTATATACAGTGGTGATACCTTTAGGGTTGACACCTGGTGTTTCTTAACATTTAAAGTCACAGAAATTATTTTTCCCACTTCTTAAAGGGACATTGTACCCAACATTATTCACAAAACACAAAGATGGAGAGAATGACCACACAGACTCAGCAATTACCTCTTCCTAGAAGTTTATCAGATGGGAAGAATTTCTCTTTATTGCGAATGGAGCCAATTGGAGCCAATTCGAATTCACATGAGTTTGCTAGTTTAGCGAATTCACATGAACTCCTATTGCGTTCGGAATGCATTCAGAATGACTTCCCATTACCCGAAAATTACTTCCCATTGCCCAAAATTGCGTGAGATGCTTTAATTCACAATAACATGAAACCCCATGATTGCGTTCGGATTGCCATTAGATTATACTTCCAATTTCCGACGTCTGATAAGGTCCCTAGATACATTCATGTCACAACACACACACAGATACTCCAATCAGAGGTAACAGAAATGCCGGCAAAGACATGGGCAGCATGACAACAGAACAACTACAAATTAGAAGCCACAAATTAAACTCATAAATCAGAGAAAATTTCAGGGTCCAAACAGGGTTAGTATTCGGAGCAAGATCTGAAATGAGTCTACACACAGCAGGGCCAGGAACAACTTGAATCCCATTTTTCTCATGCCACTTCATAAATCTTTTGAGCCCTTCATTGCTGGCTAGGGGACTATTGAGCATTCCCGGTGGTTGAAAAGAATGGAAAGAAAGCCGTTGGCCTCCCCAACGGATAGGTTGGAAACTGCTGTTAACTGTTTTATTTTGTGAAAGGAGCAACCACTGAGCCCACTCATAGCCAAGTCTGGCAAATCTTTTTAAAAGAATCCGCACACAGTCTTTCAATGCCCATCTGCTTTGTACTACAGAGGTCTAAAGAAAAAAACCTCAGGGGCTAGAGTCAAGGGTCAATGGAAACCAAAGTGGGTTAGGGAAGTATGCTTACATATGAAATTTAATTCAATTACAATTAAAAAATAATGTGGAGAAGTCAGAGCGTGTCCAGAGGAGTGCGACCGAAATGGTGAAGGGCCTGGAAACTATGCCTTATGAGGAGAGACTTAGGGGTGCCATACTGAGAATGGAGGAAGCTTGTTTTCTGCTGCTCCAGAGAATAGATTTTCTATTTTCTGCTGTTCCAGAGCAACAGATTCAAACTACAGGAAAAGAGACTCCATCTCAACATTAGGAAGACCTTCCTCACAGTTTGACAGTGGAACCCACTCCCTCAAGAGTGTGGCAGATTCTTCTTCTTTGAAGGTTTTAAAACAGAGGCTGGATGGCCATCGGTTGGGGATGCTTTGATTGTATATTCCTAATTTCCTGCATAGCACAGAGTTGGACTGGATGGCTCTTGTGATCTCTTACAACTCTATGATTCTATGCATGGAAAAGTTTTTGAATATTGTGAGACAGGAGCTCTTTCTCTCTCTGGGACTGAATAAAATGGCAGGGCATATCTGTGTAAGTGCAGAGTATGGATTTCTCCCAGAGTATGAGTGTAAGAATACTGAATTTCTGTCCATAGCTTATCCCGCTGTGGTTTTGAACACATGATCTTAAATCTACTTGATTCAGCTTTCTTTATAATAACACTGAATGTTGGTGGAACAGAAAAATGTGGTCCCGAATAAGTGCTTTTCTCCAGCTCTACAGATTATCACCATAAAAGGGTAGATTATTATGCAAAGGAGTGGATTATGGATACTCTCTGCACACACTGTGCGGCCCATGCTTTCTCTTCATGCTTCTGGAAATACATGCACAAACAAGATTTTTGTGCTATGCTGCTTCACACTTGTATTCATAAGCAGACATGGAAATGAATGATTTGGGGGATGGCTTGTGGTTAATGTGCAAAGATTAGATTTTAGATTTACACAGAATTTTGCTGCGTTATTCCAAAGTGGCTTTTTGTGTAGCTCTGAGAATATCAATAACATAATTATCACCTCTCTTCAACCTCAGTTTTGTGCATCTTTTTCTAATGGGTTAAAATCTAATTTTAAAATCTGATGGATCACAAGGGCCATCTAATCCAATTCTCTGTCATGCAGGATAATTATACGATGCATTGTAATGGCTTGGTTTCGTTTTATTATCAAATGAGCAAAAATATATGGGATTAAGGGCTTCTGGTGGCATGGAGAAATGACTGACAGAAAACATTCAGGGGTAGCTGTGTTGGCCATTTAACAAATACAAACAAAAATCCATTCGTGAAACCGTTATTGGCCAACCGAAATGCACAATATACTTGTTGCAAGCTTTCGAAGCTCCATGGGCTTCTTCATCAGGCAAGATGTTACAAACCACAGATGTTAGTCAGATGACTGCATGTTGTTTCAGGATATATTTTGTGAAGGCAGGCTTCTCCTCCTTCTGCCATGCGGCAATAGGGAGATTTTCAAAGTCCAGGAAATTTAAAGTCTATTTGCATCTCAAAATGCAGGCATCTGACTAACATCTCCAATTTTTTTCCTACTACAGTATTTGGTTTGTAACATCTTGTCTGATGAAGACGCCCATGGATCTTCGAAAGCTTGCAACGAGTATATTGTGCATTTTGGTTGGCCAGTAAAGGTGTCACTGATGGATTTTTGCCTAACAGAGACACTGATGGCAAGCAACTGCAGGATGTGGAAACTGACTTAATAAATCAACTAAAATTTACTTAAAGTGCGCCCCCCCCCCCCCACCGGTAAAGGGAACTTAGAGCAGCAGATGATAGCCACAAGAGGTGAAAGAAGAAGAGAAAAAAGTTGAAAGAAGGTGTTGAGGGGGAGAAAGAGAACAAACAGAGACGAAGGAGTTGGGTGAAAAGGACAGATCACAAGAGGTTTCAGAGTGCTGAGAAGGTGATGTAGGATCCAGGAAGAAAGGACAGACTATGGAGTTTATCATACGATGGAATTTGGGGGTATAATGCAGTGGCAATCCGAACGCAATCATGGGGTTTCACGTTATTGCGAATGAGTATATCTCACACAATTTCGGGCAAAAGGGAAGTCATTCCGAATGCAATCATGGGGTTTACGTAATTGCGTATTAGAGTATCTCACGCAATTTTGGGCAATGGGTGGGGGTCATTTTCGGGAAATGGGAAGTAATTCTGTATGCATTCCAAACGCAATCAGATTTCATGTAAATTTGCTAAACTAGCCAATTCATGTAATTGCGAATTGGCTCCATTCGCAATTGAGAGAAATTCCTCCCATGTGATAAACTCCTATGAGAGGTTATGGAGTGCCGAGAAGGAGACAAAGGTGATGGAAGAAAAGGACAGGTCACAAGAGACTTGAGAGAACTGAGAAGGACATGAAGGACAGAACAGAAAAAGTCTATGACTGCATCCTCATTGCAGAAATAATCCAGTCTGATCCCACTTCCTGCCATGGCTCAATACAATGGAACCCTTGGATCTGTAGTTTGTTGTAGCACCAGAGCTCTCAGACAGGAAAGGCTGAATGTCATACAAAACTACAATTCCCAGAATTTCATAGCGCTGAGCCATGGCAGTTAAAGTGGCATCAAGGTGGATTATTTCTGCAGTGTGGATGCAGCCTAGATGAGGTTTTGGAGAGGAAAGCTCAGGAGGACAGAGACGCAGGACGAGAAAGACGGAAGATGATGGAGGAAGAAGATGGCCTGAGAAATAGGCTAATATAAGGAAACAAGACAGTGGGACTAAGACAATGGGGGGATCCATCAGAGAGAAGAAAATGCTAGATAAAAAGAGGGAAATAAAATGTATAATTCAGCAATAATAGTAGAATTGATGGTAATAACTGAAGAAAAAGGAGGATGGAAATAATCCTCCAGTTTTTAGACGCAGCTTTGTGTCCACTTGGCTTCACTTTTTATATCGTCTCCTTTATATCGGCTTCAACTCTATTTGAAGCCACTTTATTTTGCCGGTGTAACTGCGTTGAGATTTAGAGGGAATTGAAAAGGGAAGGTTAACATGATAAGGATATCTGAAAACACAAGCTAGAGAACATTACAAATATTTATTGAAGGTATCCCTTCAATTAATAGATTGTGATTAAGAGATAAGAGGTTAAGTTATAGACGGAACTAGGAGATAATACTGTAGAAGGATAAGAGAAAACAGGGGAACTTTTACTGGATTATTAATAAGAGGTCAACAAGCATATATCAATGGATTGTTTAAGAGTCTAGGAATTCATTAAGAGGGAATATTTGACTTTGAGTGAAACACAACAATTTTGAACTGAAATAGGATAACTATAATTATGAATGTGAAATAAGGTAATTACATTATTTCAAGTATAAGAGTGTTGAAGGCTAAGGAATAGTGGAATACCTCACAAAACTACAGTTCCCAGAATTCCCTAGCATCGAGCCAGGGCAGTTGAAGTGGTTTCAAACTGGATTATTTCTGCAGTGTGTTTTGTACCATAGTTCAGAACGCAAGTAAAGCAGTAATGTAGGACTTTTTTTAAAAAGCAAAACTAAAATTGTGACCGGAAGAAGAGAAAGAGCAAAAAGAAAATCCCAAAATGCATTATAGGAAATTCAAAAGAAAGAAGAATTTAAAAAGAATACAGAAAAAGCTGAATAAAATAATGGGAAAAAATACAAAAACCATCGTCCTTGATGAGAGTTGAAAAAATAGAAAATAAACGGAAGTATGTCAAACAAAGAAATTTGGATGATGCTGATAAACTGGAAGAATGGAATAAGCCTGATTTCCTTTGGAAGATGAAGTACTGCTATAGAGAGTTCCCTTTGTGTGTTATTCTTTATTTTTATTAATTTTGGGCCAGCCATTTGCCTCCTGCTCATTTCTGCTGCCCAGGTGGCTTGATATGTATTTATATGTAACCTCAAGGGTTCTGCTCTCCCTTCTTTGAATTCTTTATCTTCGAGACAGATTTGGGCTAGACATTTTTACAAACATAAGATTCCTTAAAACCGAACAGGACTAGGGAATGTCTCGTCCTGGAGTGCAGCTTCCATCATGCATAGCAGACATAGCCAACGATGATGGGAGGTGTAGTCCAAGAACACCTGGAGGTCTACAGGTCCCTCATCTGAAACAGGATATGTAATCCTTCCCATTTCTGGAGAGTAGCTTGTATAATGCCTAAGCAAGCACTGCTGGATGCTACAGCAAACATATGTATAAGGAGTTTATCAGATGACGGAAATTGGAAGTATAATCTAATGGCAGTCCGAATGGAATCATGGGGTTTCACGTTATTGCGTATTAAAGCATCTCATGCAATTTCAGGTAAAAGGGAAGTAATTCCGAACGCAACCATGGGTTTTACGTTATTGCGAATTAAAGCACCTCACGCAATTTCGGGCAATGGGCAGTAATTTTGGGTAATAGGAAGTCATTCTGAACGCATTCCGAACGCAATTGGAATTCACGTAAATTCACTAAACTAGCGAATTCACGTGAATTCGAATTGGCTGCAATTGGTACCATTTGAAATAAAGAGAAATTCCTCCCGTCTGATAAACTCCTGAGGATGGTTGACTCTGAATCCAGATTTAACCCTCAAATTGCTGGAAGTCTCCTTTAATGTATATACCCAAAATGTAGCTAATTATACACAATATTCTGTGATTCTTAACTATGGGTAGTCCTATGTAATTAAAATATGAAATAGATTCCAGATCACTGGGTTCTTTAAAAGGAGAGGGGTAGCTTGGTCCAATCTTTTCTTAAAGAGCAAGAACTCCATAACAGAAAGTAGCCAGAATGTGTCTGGACTCTGGACATTTGAAGCAACACTTGTAATAAGGCACAACAATTTTGTGATCCACCCCTGAAGAATTGGCCTACATAGCCGAGGAAAACATGCAGCGAGCGGAGACCTCAAAGAGCTGTGTACATTAATACGCCTCTGGGAATAAAAATATTATCATAATACAGCCCCAAGTTATGGACCGATTCTCAAGAATCCACAGAAGCCCATGCCACACAAAGACCCAGTAAATTAAAACAGAATTTCTCAGTATATATATATATATATAAAAATTGCCAAAGCAGTATCAGCTGTAAATAATATTATATAAAAATTGCTGCAGACAGCAACATGCTCCGCAGGAGGAGGGAATGGGAATGCAGAAATGCGAATGGCAAATCTTAGTTTCACACCATAGCAAAATAAATCAAGAGACGAAATAGGTAACGCTAGTTATGCATGCAGAAGGTCCCATATTCAGTCCTTGGCATCTCCAGTTAAAATATATCAGATAACAGAGGCTAGGAAAGACTCTGCGATAGAAACCCTAGAGAGCTGTTAGAAGGCAGAATGCACAGTATTGTCTACTTGGGCAAACCGAATAATCCGCTAATCAAGTCCCTTGCTACATTCCCAATATAGCTATAGCTTCTGGTAAAGCACCAGAATTGGAATTTGGGAAATGGTTCCAGAACATCAATTTGACCATGTCGCTTTGCTGGGACACTTTTTTCTTCTTCTTCTTCTCGCAAAGACCAAAAATGAAAACAAACAAACATAAAATAAAGCTGCAGCCAGGCATGGGCAGAGCGATGATCCGTTTATCCCAACACCTCTCCCTGATGGTGGCCGGTATAAAAAGTTTTGCAGTAAGAGATGCTTCTGCTTTTTCTTTCATCTGTTTCATCTGGAATTCTTCACTCGCCTAAACATCATCAGCCATAATTCTCCTCCTCAAAACCTCATCACAAAACATACCTGATTTTTTTTTTTAAATCACACATGTCTCGTTGCTAGGCTTTTTGTTCTGAAGCATGTGACATCCATTTATGATCATCATCTGTTCCAATGCCAGCCGAATCTCATGATCACAGAACAGGAATGGGCAATCTGAATCCCTCGGTGAATTTTTGAAAAGAAAACAACTTGGAAATTATTACTACAAGAATACTGTGGCCTTTCTCCAGTAGCTAACTAGAAAGAGATAAAGAGATATGGGGAGACAGAGAAAAAAGGAAGCCATGGAGAGCGAAGGGGTTGATTCACGTATGTGGGACTCTGGCCCCATCATCCATTCATGGTTTCAGGCACATTAAGCCTCACTAGGCATTGGGGCCCAACATATTACTCACAAAAATTGGTCTGGGGGGGGGGGGGGAGAGAGATCATCTTTACTTGGGGCAACAGTTTATTATTATTATTATTACTAGCCTTTATTTATATAGCACTGTAGGTTTGCACAGTGCTGTACATATAAACTTATAATTAGATGGTTCCCTGCCCTCAGGCTTACAATCTAAAAGACACGACACAAAAGGAGAAGGGAAAGGTGAAGGGAAGGGTATCAGGTCCGGTGGTTCTTCTCTCCCTCTGAGGCCTGGACCAATGCAGATGGACTAGAGGGAGGGCTTGGCTTCATAATGCACAGTTAAAACGGGGCAGACAAAGTCACACATCTGGGAACGCTTCTCTAAACAATATAGTCTTTAACTTAATTGTGAACCTGGTTAGAGAAGTGATGAGGCGCATGTGTGGGGGAAGAAGGTTCCAGGAGTGAGGGGCAGCAAGTGAGAAAGGACGAATCCGGGACGGGGCAGTGGAAATCCTCGGCTGGGACAGGAGACCGTGACTACCAGAGCGGAGAGTACGAGAAGGAATGTGAGGAGAAAGAAGTTCAGACAAGTAAGGAAGGGCCAGTCCATGGAGCGCTTTGAAAGTCAACAGCAAAAGCTTGTACTGGATGCGGAAGGGGAAGGAGAGCCAATGAAGGGAGGATAAGAGAGGAGAGACATGGTCAAAGCGGCGAGCGGATGTGATAATACGTGCAGCTGAGTTCTGGACAGAGATTAAAGGATGGAGGTGAGAAAGAGGAAGACCTGTCAGAAGGAGGTTACAATAATCAAGTCGTGAGACCACCAGGGCATGGACCAGAGTCTTGGCGATGGAGGCTGAGAGGAAAGGACGGATTTTAGCAATATTGTAAAGGGAGAATCTACAGGTCTTGGCGGTGGCCTGAATCTGGGGGATAAATGACAGAAAGGAATCAAAGATGAAACCAAGACTGCGGGCTTGCTGAACCGGTTGAACAGAAATGCCATCAACAGAAACAGGAAAGGAGTATTGAAGGGTGGGCTTAGGTGGGAAGACAAGAAGCTCTGTCTTAGACATGCCGCATCCACTGAGAGTTTACTTGCTAAAATATATTTTTTTCATCAAGACTGCCAGTCCCATAACAGCTGCCCACCCACCAACTTTACAGCTGGTGAGGAGTGTGACTATGGGGGTGACACCATGAACCACACTGAGAGGACAGCAACCCCAAAGATGCCACTACCAGCAACTATTCTTTCATCATCATCATCATCATCATCATCATCATCATCATCATCAGATATTTATTTGTATTGCGCCTCTCCCATTTGAGGATTGAGGCAGGTAACAGCAAAGGCAAAATGCAAGTACAATCACAAAATAATAATAATCCATTGCACAGATTATGCTGTCTTCCTTTTGTTGGAGGAATACAGTGTTTTGAATTCTCAGCCAGCAGAACTACCACAAGATGGAGATTCCCCCCCCCCCCAAAACCATTAATATAACAAATAACCCAGTTCTTATCCCTCTTCCATCAATAAGGATGTTTAGTGTAGGCCGTGTGTGTACACAACCTGTAGCATTAGCTTATCTTTTTTCATCATGCTTTAGACTACTCCACATATATTATTGCAGCCACGCTTACAAGAGTCCAGTAAAGCAGATTAACACTAGTATTCCTTACAAGTGGTACATACAACTAAGTATGTGGAATGTTCCTGTACAACGTTCCAGCTAAAAACCCATGTCCAATTCCAGGATACTCTCTATTCACCCCCTCCTTGATTTCTTCACTCCAAAAAATAAACCAATTTTCCTTGCTCTTATATGCTCAGCACTCTCAACAGAGTCACCGGTTCCATTAGATTTCTTTTTTTGAAACTATTTGTATTTCTACAAACCCTGGGATTTTCTTGAGCATGCTGGTACTTCCCCTCTTGTTTAAGTATGGCGCCACTTTGTCTATATAAGCAATTGCACCCATCCTTGAAACCTACAAATAAGAAATGATTTTCAAACAGGTTTGAGGCTAGGAAGTCATAGTGTGCCATACGTTTCATGGAACAGACCTACTCATTACAATTTCTGCAGAAATTAAAAGTGTACGTTATTTAAAAAAACAATGTACACCTGCTCCCCCCTCTACATAATTTTATATTGATATTGTATTATTGACTTGTACTGCTGTTCCCCCACCTCGATCCATGGGGAGAGGTGGGATATATAAATAAATATTTTATTTATTTATTTATTTATTTATTATTATTGATCCTGATTGCACTAGTTGCTTGAATCTTACTTCACTAGTGACAGGATCATAGAATCATAGAGTTGGAAGAGACCACAAGGGCCATCCAGTCCAACCCCCTGCCATGCAGGAACTCCCAAAGCATACCCGACAGATGGCCATCCAGCCTCTGCTTAAAGACCTCTAAGGACGGAGACTCCACCACCCTCTGAGGGAGTGTGTTGTGAGATGATGGAGTGGGTCGAACAGCCCTTACTGTCAGGAAGTTCTTTTTAATGTTGAGGTGGAATCTCTTTTCCTGCAATTTGCATTCATTGTCCTGTTCTCTGGAGCAGCAGAGAACAAGCTTGGTCCCTCCTCAATATGGCATCCCTTCAAATATTTAAACAGGGCTATCATATCACCTCTTAACCTTCTCTTCTCCAGACTAAACATTCCCAGCTCCCTAAGGCGTTCCTCATAGGGCACGGTTTCCAGACTCTTCACCATCTTAGTTGCCCTCCTTTGGAGATGCTCCAGTTTCTCCACATCCTTTTTGAATTGTGGTGCCCAGAACTGGACACAGTATTATTCCAGGTGGGGCCTGACCAAAGCAGAATAGAGCGGCACTATTACTTCCCTTGATGTAGAAACTATACTTCTATTGATGCAGCCTAAAATTGCATTGGCCTTTTTAGCTGCCGCATCGCACTGTTGACTCATGTTCAGCTTATGGTCTACTTGGACTCCTAGATCCCTTTCACACGTAGTCTCATTCAGCCAGGTGTCCCCCATTTTATATCTGTGCATTTCATTTTTCCGCCCTAAGTGCTGAACCTTACATTCCTCTGCGTTGAATTTCATTTTGTTAGCATTGGCCCAGCTTTCTAGTCTATTCAACCACCATCTTGAGGGGAGAGAAAGGCAGGCCACCTCCTGCTGCAAGCAAGAAGAGCCCTCCCTTCAACCACCATCTTGAGGGGAGTTAATTGTCTAATTAACAAATTGTAAGCCGCTCTGATAGCTTTGGCTGAAGAGCGGGGTATAAATAAAATGTATTATTATTATTATTATTATTATTATTCAGGTCATTCAGGTCAGGTCTATTCAGGATAGCATTCTCCACTGTACCTGAGGGCAGCAGGCTGTTATAGAAGGTATAGAGTTCCTATATGACATAGCTCTCCATCATCTCACAGTTGCCTCCTAGACATCACCACACTCCATCTAACAGTAAGGCCAGCCAACCCAGATAGATAAGAAAACAAGGCATTCCCATCTCAGGCCAAATTTTGGTTACCGTATATATTTATAGTTTGTAGATTATGCATAATCTTAATTGGGCAAACAGAACATGAAAAAGAGAAACCATCTAGTGGAATCTTTGTTTTATTTTTCTCTCCTTACTATATTGTCATATAATGACTAATTGACTTACAGCACAAGCACATTCCTTGTCTTGTCTTGTTTTTGTTGCTACAGTACCTCTGATTTTTTTTTCCTTTTACGGTTGCCAAATAACTATGCAATGCCATGCGCAAATAAAACTTTAATAATTAAAACTATAACAATTTACTCCCAGTTTTGCAAACAGTGCTCCAAGACTCATAGAATCATAGAGTTGGAATAGACCACAAGGGCCATCCAGGCCAACCATCTGCCATGAAGGAATATACAATCAAAGCATTCCCAACAAATGGCCATGCAGCCTGTTTTTTAAAAACCCTGGGAGGCTCTCTGCTAGTCAATACCTTTTTTGAATTGTGGTGCCCAGATCTGGACACAGTATTCCAGGTGAAGCCTGACCAAAGAGAATAAAGTGATGCTATTACATTGATGCAGTCTAGAATGGCTTTCTTAGCAGCTGCATCATATTGTTGACTCAGGTACAACCTGTGGTCCACTAAGACTCCTAGATCCCTCTCAATGCTGGGTGACATTTTGTTCTCCTTGTACCTGTAACTTTATTTACTTGGATTAGAAAAGGTGCGACAACAAGAAAAGGGCAAGCCTAGTCTGTTCATCAGTCATAAAACCTTTACTGCAGCATGAGCAGGAAAGACTAAGACATTTTGCTGCCTGTGACAGAACACCTTCTCGCCACCACCCTGCTCAAATAAAAGTACAGACTTCAAGGCGAGCGGAGTTTTTAATATATTTATATATTGAAATTATACCTCAAATTCTTCCACAAATGAGATTTAAGTTGGCTTATATTAATAAGCAGAAAAAGCAATTAAAATACTAACAAGATCAAAGGTTGGCATAAATTAGAGGTTCGATTTAAAATAATTATTTAACATTATTTTGGCACTTGAGACAGAAAACCGCAAGTAGCTCTCCTCTTCTCTGACAGCAAAAGTTCTATAAGAGTATATTATATAAGAATGTACTGTTGTTTCATAGTGCCCAGTGGGTGAAGCAGTTGTCGGTCACAGTTGGTAGGGCCAGCCTTGGGCATGCGCCAGCTCTGCACTCAAACACCGATATTCTGGGAAGAACTGAATTATGCAACTGTATAAACCAGGGAATGAGACACGTGTCGCCCTCCAGATGTCTTTGGAGTGCAACTTTCAGCAACCCTAGCAAACAGAACCAATGGCGATGAGCACTGCGAGTTGCAGCGTAACAATTTTGGGCCAAGACACACTGAAGAAATAACCCGGTTTGAGACTGCTTTAACTGGCCCTGGCTCAGTGCTAGGGAATCCTGGGGATTGTAGTTTGATGTGACACCAGAGCTCTCTGACAGAGAAGGCTCAATGTCTCACAAAACTACACTTCCCAGAATTCGCTAGCATTGAGCCAGAGAAGTTAAAGCAGTCTCAAACTGGTTGTTTTTGCAGTGCGTCTTGGATCTTTGGTTGCCAACCTTGCTTAATCCCCTTCACAAGACTACAGTTCTCAGACTTGTCTGAAGAGGGGGATTTATTGTTAAACACACTGATATCTGCAGATTAAATATAATTTGTGTCTGATGGGGTGCAAACTGCACCTTTCATGCACAGTTCTTATCTGTTGCACTGATGTTTTATTTTATTTTTGCAAGGGCTTTCCTTTTTCCAGTACCTAAAGTACTTGACTGTTACTTCTTTCCACCCACCCCACTAGGCTATGCAAACAGATGAGATAAGAGAATAATGCCAGTAGCCTTTTCCACATCATGAGATGAGCTGTATATGCAGTAAATAACATACACTTTAGATGCTGCTGCCTTACAACTAAGAGGGAACCATCTAGCCGGGACCAAACTTATCATTACACAAAGGAGTTTATCATACAATGGAATTTGGGGGTATAATGCAATGGCAATCCAAACGCAATCATGGGGTTTCACGTTATTGCAAATGAGTGTATCTCACACAATTTCGGGGTTTCACGTAACCATGATTGCATTCGGAATGACTTCCCATTGCCCGAAATTGCGTGAGATACACTCATTTGCAATAATGTGAAACCCCATGATTGCGTTCGGATTGCCATTGCATTATACCCCCAAATTCCGTCGTATGATAAACTCCTAAGATGGTCCAAGACCAGACCGACACAATTCCATCAAACCTCAAACAGAAATCAGGTTCCTGCTCTGAATGTGGATCCTCCTTCCGCATGCAGGTTCTACTACAAAGCTGCAGTGGTATTGATCTAGTCATTCTCTCTACACCTGTTCTATTTTCTGCTTGACTTACATTGCACAAGATGCTTTTGAGGCAGATAGGAAGGGACCAAATGACAGGAAAGTACAGACATACCTCAGTAAACAATTAGTCTGACAGTGAATCTCCTTTTTTGCAAAGTATTTTTACACATGCCTATCCCCCCCCCCCCTTTTCGTCCTTATCTTCTTCTGTCTAGCAAGAGGTTTTTAAAGCAACATTGGGTAAAAAGATGGTTGAAAGAGAAATGGAGAAATGGACTTTTGTGTCAATAAACAATGCCATAAAGCTTGAGTTGGGAAAGAATGGGATTCTGCTATAAATGATCTTACTGTAACTGGTTCTGCCTGCCTACACCAGAGAAGTTAAACAGCAGCTGCCCTAAAAAATCCCTTACTGAACAAAGCAGAGAGAAAGAGAGACATTGATAAGCCTGCCTCACATGCTACACCATCCTGTTACAGTAGTAAGTGTAGGTCTATAGGTTTTGCTAAATGGAGAACATAAGAAAATGGAGACAGCTGGGACAAAAAAGTCATCCCTGGATGTATTTGCAAGAAGGCTTCAAATAGTCTCTAGAAAGTTCCAAATGTTTTTATTTACTTATAAACAACCTGACTTCGTTGTTTCATTTCACGTGGGCATAATGTTAATTTTGAATAAATTGTTTACTGCACATGTTGCAGACTCTAATCCAATTTTAACTAAAATCTGTCAATAAATATGGAAAACAAAGCAATACCCACAGTATGGAAATCTTCAAAATACACTCCAATCTTAAAGAAGAGGGAGACCAGGAATTACAGTAATCACAGGTCCACTGCACTCTCCCATTCAAGCAAAGTGATGCTCAAAATTCTACAACAAAGATTTTTGACATACATGAAGTAAGAACTGTCAATGTCTAAGATGGGTTCAGGAAGGGAAGAGGCACTAGGGATCATATTGCAAATATATGTTGGATAAAGGAATGCACCAAGGAATTTCAGAAGAAAATCAGCCTGTGTTTTATAGATTACAACAAAACCTTTGATTGTGTAGAAAGATCATTAAAAAGTTTGGAACACTTTTTTAAAAATTGGGGTGCCACCTTTGATTGTCCTGATATGTAACCTGTAGTCAGGATAACAGGCTACCATCAAGACAGAATACACAGAATAATTTCAAATTAGCAAGGGGACTAGATAAGGCTGAATCTTTTTAATCTGTATGCAGTAAAACAGGATAAGACTTGGAGGAAGGAGCCACCAAAATGGAAAAAAAGGAGCATCAACAATTTAAGATATACAGATGACAACATACTACTATCAGAAAACAGCAAAGATTTCAAATGGTTACTGATGAAAGTCAAGGAAGATAGCACAAAAGAGGGCTTACAATTAATACAGTTAAAATTTATTAAATAAAAATAAAAATAATGACCACAGGTAATTTCCCTAACTTTTAAAGTTAAATAAAGACATTGAAACAGTGAGAGATTTTCCATACCTCGGCTCAGTCATTAAATAGAATGAAGACTGCAGTCAAGAAATCAGAAGAAGTCTAAGACTCAGAAAAGCAGCTATGAAGGAACTAGACAAGTTTCTGAAGTGTCAAGATATATCATTGAATTCTAAAGTTAGAAATGTTCGTGCCATTGTACTTCCAATTTATATGTACAGTTATAAAAGCTGGATTGTGAAGAAAACTGACAAGAAGAAAATCAATTCATTTGAAATGTGGTCCTGGAGAGACGTTCTATGGACACTGCAGACTGCTAAAAAGAAAAATTAAAGGATTTCTAGACCAAATCGGAAATCCAGTGTGGGGTAGTGGTTTGAGCATTGGACTGAGACCAAAGTTCAAACCCCAGCTCTGCCATGGAAACCCACTGAGTAACCTTGAGCAAGTTACTCTCTCTCACCCCCAGACAGCAACTGGTACAAAATATGGCAGCGCGGGTGGTCACTGGTGCTCCCAGGGCCGCCCATATAACACCAATTCTGAAGGATCTTCACTGGCTGCCGATTCGCTTCCGGGCTCAGTACAAAGTGCTGGTTATTACCTATAAAGCCCTATATGGCTTGGGCCCAGGGTACCTGAAGGACCGTCTCTCCCCATATAATCCGCCCCGCACACTTAGATCCTCTGGACAGCGGTTACTGAGAGTTCCGGAGACCAGATTAGCGAGTACGATGAAGAGGGCATATTCCATCTCTGCCCCCTGTCTCTGGAACTCTCTACCTATCGATCTCCGCTTGTCCCCCTCCCTTGCTCAATATAAAAGGGACTTAAAGACCTACTTATTTAACCAGGCATATCGCTGAATGGACTTTTTATTTATTAGCCTGTTGTAATGCTGCCCACTGTTCTGCTGCCGCATATGTGATTTTGTGATGAGACTGTGATTTTATTGATTTTACTGTTTTACTGTTTTATTGTATCTTGCCTGTTTTTAATGGTTTTTATGTCTTGTTGTTTTTACATGCTGTACACCGCCCTGATCTATGGAAGGGCGGTATAGAAATAAACCATATTATTATTATTATTATTATTATTATTATCAGATGACGGAAATTAGAAGTATAATCTAATGGCAATCCAAACGCAATCGTGGGGTTTCACATTATTGCGTATTAAAGTATCTCACGCAATTTCAGGCAAAAGTGAAGTCATTCCGAACGCAATCATGGGTTTTACGTTATTGCGAATTAAAGCATCTCACGCAATTTCGGGCAATGGGGGGTCATTTTCGGGCAATAGGAAGTCATTCTGAATGCATTCCAAACGCAACTGGAATTCACGTAAATTCGCTAAACTAGCTAATTCACGTGAATTTGAATTGGCTCCAATTGGCTCCATTCGCAATAAAGAGAAATTCCTCCCGTCTGATAAGGTCCATAGAGTCACTATACATCAGTGTTGAACTGATGGTAGTTAACAACTATAGCTACTCTGTCTAGAAGCAGCTTTCTAACACGTCTCCAACTGAAGGATTTTCCCTTCACTTCTACCTTCTGATCTTTTTTAACCGAAGACATGAAATCTTTAAATGAAGACATGTGCAAGTTCTTTGCACATGCACATGCCCTAGCATTAAGGTCTTGTGGGGGCCTTCTCTCAATCCCACAACTTTCAGAAGCACATTGAATGGAAAACCAAGAGAAGGCCTCCTTGGTGGCTGCTCCAACACTCTGGAACTCCATTTCTAGGGAAGCTAACCTTGCTGACCGTTCTTCAGCAGATGAGGATCTTTTTGTTCCAACACTCTTTTGAGAAAAGAAAAAGGGTTTTCCTTAGTGTACCGTAAACTTCCGTTCTTGTTTTAAAAGCAGCGTTTCGAATTATTTTAACTCTGCAGAAATTTGAATACACTTTTTAACCTTAATATTTTTTGTTGTATGTTCTTGCCTACGTGAATTTTTTTTACTTCTATTTATTTTCATCTTGTTTGCTGTCTTGAATTCCAGCCTTGGGGGAAAGGCAAGGTATAAATAAAGTACATAGATCAATAGAAGCACAGTGTGTGCTCTGCGAGTGAGCTATGATCCTGTCCAAGGAATGTCCCCGTCACAGGTATGTAACCTTGAGAATCACTTCAGCTACCCCTGTTCGCTTGAAGTTATGTTCTCCTACAGCAAGTTAGCTGTGTGGCTAAGGAGAAGTTTCAATCCAGAGGCAGGCAAAAGATAGATCTGGATCTACTTGTGGGATCTCTGGGTGATTACAGAATATCTCAGTGACTAATGGTTGCTGACTCCCAGCAATCTATCAAGAAAAAAAGAAAGGAAGGAAGATGTTTCCTATCAAAATTAGGCAGATGAAAAAAGAGTGGGGCAACTACAAACAGAATTTGTGAGAAAGGACTGTAACATCAGTCCTTGATCTGTGAAGCTTAATATTGTCAAAACCTGGCAGTGGGTTCTCCAGGGGTTTTTCCCTATCTGGAGATGTCTAAGCTCCAAAACACACTGCAGAAATAATCCAGTTTGAGACCACTTCCACTGCCCTGGCTCCGTGCTAGGAAACCCTGGGAATTCTAGTTTTTTATGGCACCGGAGCTCTCTGACAGAGAAGGCTAAACGTCTCACAAAACTGCACTTCCCCAAAATTCCCTAAAATGAGCCAGGCCAGTTAGAACGGTCTCAAAGTGCAGTGTGTTTTGGATATCTGCAGTGTGTTTTGGACCCTAAGGCTGAATCTACACTGCACTGTGAGACATTTCGCTTTCTCTCTCAGAAAGCTCTGGTGCCACAGCAAACTACAGTTCCCAGCACTGAGCCATGGTAGTTAAAGTGTTGTCAAGCTGGATTATTTCTGCAGTGTGCATGCAAAGCCTGTGCTCTTTCACTAAGGTACAAATTCCACAGCTCATCATGACCGCAATGCAACACCCTCTCCGTGCATCATAAATATCCACATGTGGACCCATCTTATGCTTGTGCCATATACCCTGTCCAGCTGAGAATGGAAAACCCATGAAGCCACACTGCAGAGCCATTCTGTGCTTTGTGGCAAGCAGGCAGGCTCAAAGGAACAACGGGCGATGTCCCATTGCTAGACATAACATGATAACGGCAGCTCTGGGATCCACCAAGGTCCTCCAGGGGTTTCAGTGTTGATGTTATCATGTCATATTTGGCTATGGGGACCCAGACAAACACTTCTCCAAGCCTGCCTACAAAGCCACCGCAAAACAATTTTGAGGGATTTTCAATAAATGGAGAGGGTACTTTCAGTGCTAGGGAGGAAGGAAAGGAAAACTGTACCAACATCCATAATTCGCCAAACAAAGGATTTCTGCACATACGAGGGAAATTTACACATGTTTATGTCCCTAACAGGATTCCATCCCATGTGTCCAGAATCACTATGTTATTTTACTCTAAATGCACGTTGTTAGCATCTGGCTCCAATCGGTGGACCCAAGATTTCTAGTAAAATACAAATCCCTCCCATGTTTTTAGTTCATAGGCTGTCCTGGTGATAACTGCTCATTTACTACACAAGTAACAGTACAACCATATGCGCACGCAATCACACACTCATACACACCAGGATAGTAAACCTCAAGGTCCTTGTGTCTAAAGTTTGTTTGTGGGGAGAGGTTGGAATTAAATAGCAATAAATGAAGCCAAGCCAACAGGAGATGGATGATGACTGCGGTGCCCTTTGAAAAACTTCCTTGAAGTTAGTCGTAAAGATTGGCAAGGCGTTAGACTTTTCCTTTTTTAACAGTTGAAAGAGGGGTTGGTGAGAGGTATCACCATCTAGGGCTATCATTTCAAGCTTGTTGTTATTTTATTATCATATACTGCACTGCTAACATGTTTTGTGATATGCAATCTAGAAATTATGCTAATAAGGCATTCTGAGTTGTTGTTGTTGTTGTTGTTAACAGTCGTCCCATTGATCTCGACTCATTGTGACCCTATGGATGAAGGGATGCCAAACATAAGGGGCAAAACGGGAGTAATGGAGTTGTACTGCACAAAATTGTTCAACTGGCTTTTGAAACTGAGTATCTGCAAGACAGGTATACCTGCATTTGCTCACCTTCGCTAGAATCAAACAATTCTCTCTCTTTCCTCTTTCAGTAAATGTGTGTTGTGTTCCCTGCCACAATGAACCGATTTAGCTTTACATCATAGATATGTGTGTGTCAAGGCTAGAATCGGTCCTCTTTCAGTAAATGTGTGTTGTGTTCCTTGCCACAATGACCCGATTCACCTTACACCAGAGATATTTGTGGGTAAGTGCTAACAAAACAGGAAAGGGACCGGAGCTTCTAAGAGTCGAAAGGCAGAGAACGGAACAGAATTTTCTAAATCTCTACACAGTCGCTTTAAAGTTGGTTTTCCTGCCTTTGGCACCCTGTTAATAAAACTCATCTCTTACCGATCATCCCTCGTACACATAACATGAGATGCCTACAAGCTCCTGTGCCCTGCTTTTTTTTTTCCTCCTTAGTAGTAAAAATGATCACCCATCACCAGCCAGTTTATAAATAGCAAATAATTGCTAGTGAAAGAGCGGGTGATGCATTCCAAAACCTATTTTTGGGTGCCTTGGTTCAGGGGAGGTTGTTAATCACAAAGCAAGCGGCAAGATCTTTGTCAAGGAAGGTGCATCAGGTGCGGAATCCATCTCTAAGGGGGAAGAGGAGGGAGAGATGGAGAAAAGCAGCCTTTTCGAATGGGGCTTCTTGACGGCACTGCAGCCATGCCCAACGGAAAGCATTGCAAATCCAAGTGGCATTATTTTGGTTGCGCTTCCATATTCGTTGCGGAGGACCCAGAGCCCTCCAGATGTGTTGGACTCCAGCTCTTCACCGGCTTGGATGATGTAGGCTGCAGTCCAACACATCTGGAAGACGCCAGGTTGGAAAAGGATGCCCCGGAGGGCGGCACGGATCTAACAGAACTATTTGCTCCTGCGACGGAAACTGTTTTTATTTTCTGTGCAAATGTTGTTCCCCATCTGTTTTGCTTGCATGTGTTGGGGGATTAGCATAATGAATCAGACAAAACCAAAGAACTTGACAGATAAGATTTGGTGTTTGATTCCCTACTGTTGATACAACTGATGCGAGAAAGGAGGGGCCGAAGGAGAACGGCTCTGATGACTATTTTAAAAAATAATAATACTAAACCCATTTGTATACTGATACATTTATTAGATTATAAAACAAAGTGGCCTTGATCCCACGTTGCCTGATCATCAGCCAAAAGCCTACTTGAGATTAAAGCAAAGCCTATTAGCATAAGGGGGGGATGGAGATAGAATAGGGGCATATATTTACTTGGCGGGTGTTCAACATAACTCCCCCTCCATCCACATCCATGGAAAAATGTATTTGGTTCTCTGATTTGGTTTGTATCAGGCTATTTGGTTCAGTGATAGGGTGAAATCTTATTTTTTAAAATCTATGTATTTGGTTTTTATCCTCCCTTTCTCAGCCTGAACGATGAACATGAAAGTAACGCATATGGGAAAGTAAAATGGAATTAGAAAACTATTTCCATGCGGTATCGCCAGTGTTCGCTAACTGGGCATCTCCCCCAAATGTGTCAGAGGACAACCTCCTCGTGTCCCACTAAGGTAGGATTCGATTCCGGCACATCTGTGGGGCCTGGCATCGATGTCCTGGCAACATCCCTTTCCGCATCCTCTTTCCCTTACGCTTGCTTAACAACAACAGACCAACAACAGAGGGGTTTCGGTGTCACAAACACTCGCAAGGTGTGGGTGGGAAGTAAAGGCCCTCCTTTTTTTATGTTGTTGTTCTCGGAGAACAACAAAGCATGCCGATGGAGGGTGTGTGTAAGTGTGTGTAAGTGTGTGCATTAGTGTGAGCGTCCTGGCAAGCCCTCTGCAGAGAAGTTTGCCCAGGGCTTGAGATCTGCAACAGTTGGAAGGGTGAAGCTCAGCAGCGGCAACGATGGCGAGTGAAACGCCACAATTTGTTATTGTTGCTCCTGCGTGCCGCCTGTACTCTGTGCGTCTGTCTTCTCTCTCTCTCCGTGCGTGTGTACATGTGGAGGCGCTTGGCAGTCTTTTTCGTTCTCTGGGGAGCCGTTTGGCTCTTGTGGCACAAGAAATCCATGCAAGTGTCCCCGTGCCAGGTGTCACCCGGTGCTGGGTGGCGGTGGCAGTGAATGCCAAAAAAGTATCCTCCTCCAGTTCTGGGGTTTCTCTCTGGGGGCAACTAGGAAGAGGGCATATGCCCTCCCCTGGAGAACCCAACTACCTCTTTCTGGGTGTCACCCGGTGTGGTCCGCACCCCTGTGCCCCCCTAATGATGCCCCTGCCAAGAAACCCCCTTGGCGCAGGTCCCTGCGGTCCCAAAGGGTTGCCAAGGCTGCATTGTGTGCCTGCTTCAGCCTGGCAAAGCATACCAGCCATCCCAGACCCCCCCAATAAACCCACTTGTCCTGTGCATGCTTTGCCAGGCTGACGCCAACACAAGCACTCTACCGATGGGCGCACGCATGGGATGCCTGGCATGCTTTGCCAGGCTGAGGTTGGCACAGGTGCCCTACAAGGAGACTCACGCAGGTGTCTACCAAGTTGAAGCAGACATGGGTGCCCTACCAATGGGCTCTGGGGTGCCTGGCATACCTTGACAAGCTGAAGTGGCACAGGTGCCCTACAAACAGACTCAAGCAGGCCCTACAGACATACTCTGCCAGGTTGAAGCAAGCATAGGTGCCCTACCAATGGGCTCACACAGGGGTCTGGGATGCCTGGCATGCCTTGCCAAGCTGAAGTGGCACAGGTGCCCTACAAGGGGGCTCACACAGGTGTCTGCCAGGTTGAAGCAGGCATGGGTACCCTACCAATGGGCTCATGCAAGTGTCAGGGATGCTGGAAAGGCCGTGTACAGACGCAAACGAAGGGCTGCATCCACACTGGAGAAAAGGACCGGGTTTGGTACCGCTTTGGCTCTTTTCCTGGCTCAAGGCTGCTATGGAATTCTGGGAGCTGGAGTATATTGTGGGGCCAAGAGTGGACTCTGGCTCAAGGCTATGGAATTCTGGGGGTTGGAGTCTATTGTGGGGCCCAGAGCTGAAGACTTCACTCTTTTCCTGGCTCAAGGCTAGGCTATGGATGTTGGAGTTGGAGTCTGTTGTGGGGCCCATGTCCGACTCACTGTTATGGAATTCTGGGAGTTGCAGTATATTGTTGGATTCAGAGCAGACCCTGGCTCAAAGCTATGTGATTCTGGCAGTTGGGAGTCTACTGTGGGGCCCAGAGTGGCTCAAGGGTATGGAATTGTGGGAGTTGAAGTCTGTTGTGGGGCTTATAGGTCTTTGTCTGACTCCCTAGCTATCCAATTCTGGGACTTGGAGTCTGTTGTTGTGGGGTCCGGGGCTCATTGTCTGACTCACTAGCTATGGAATTGTGGGAGCTGGAGTCTGTGGTGGGCTCCAGGGCTGGTTGTTTGGGTCAGTTGCTCTGGAATTCTGGGAGCTGGAGTTTCTTGTGGGGCCTTTGTTATTATTGATGATGATGGAGAAGAAGAAGGAGAAGGAGAAGAATCATCATCTTCGGACCCTGCTCCTCCTCCTCCTCCTTGGGCTGCTGCCTCCGGTGGTCCATCCGCAGCTGCATCCTCCAGAGCATCCTCCCCTGGGGCAGCCTTCAAGCCCCACAACCAACCCCAACGCCCAGAATTCCAGAGCCAGGGACCCCACCAGAGACTCCCAACGTCCAGAATCAAACCACCTGGAGCCAGAGCGGAGTTCAGGGGTTCCCTGTCTGAGACAGGTGAGGGACTCACCTGGAGATGTGCTCTCGGTGGGGCCGGTGGGCCTTCTCGAGCCCCAGCTTGGTGAAGATGCCGACCAGGACCATGAGGGCGACCACCCCGCAGACGACGTAGACGATGAGGTTGGCCTTGTGTCGGGTGGGGTCGTGGGCCGGGTGCTGGGGCCGGCTGGGGACCCCCTTCCTCCCGTTGAGCCAGGGGGGCTTGATGTAGTTGGTGCAGAGCTCCTGGTCCAGCCTCCCTTTGGGGTACTTGCAGCAGAAGCGGAAGCCGCAGGTCCCGCAGCAGAAGGGGTACTCGCGGACGCTGCAGTTGAAAGAGGGGTCCCACTGGCCCATCACGTCGAAGTAGCCCCGGCACTCCTCGGGTCCTGGGGGCAAAGGTGGAGGGGAGACCGAGGAAGTGGCTTCCGGGGGCAGAGGAGGAGGGGGCAGAGCCCGGCTTTGGTTGGCCCCGACGCCGCCGCCGGAGAGCATCACGATGCTGCCCAGGTGAGGATGCTCCGGAGGATGCAGCTGCGGATGGACCACTGAAGGCAGCAGCCCGAGGAAGAGGAGCAGGAACGGGACCCGAATCGTCTCCTTCTCCTTCTTCTCCATCTCCATCATCATCATCATCATCATCATCATCATCATCTTCTTCTTCTTCTTCTTCTTCTTCTTCCCCAAAAAAGATGCTGCCCCCGATGCGGCTTCTGCCGCAATTGCGATGGACAACAACTGCCCCCCCAAAAGGAAGAGGAAAAAGGAAAAGGAGGATGGATGGATGTAAAAGCCTGGATTGGAAACACAGAGACACCCCCCAAAAATCCCTGCCTTCCTTTGACTGGAAGAAAAGGAAGGATGGATGGATGGAGGATGGAGAGGGAGGAGAGCGCAGCAGCACTTGTGGCGCCTGGAAAGAGGGAGGGAGGGAAAGGAGGAGAAGAAAAAAAGGGGGTGTCTCTCTTTCTCTCTCTTTCTCTCTGTGTGTCAGGATTGGAAGGAGGGAGAGGAAGGAAGGAAGGAAGGAAGGAAGGGGGTGTCTCTGTCAGGGAAAGGAAGGGGTGGCTGAGGAAGAAGGGAGGGAAAGGAGGAGGAGGAGGAGGAGGAGAAAGGGGTGTCAGGAAAAGGAAGGGATGGGAAGGAAAAGAGGAAGGAAGGGGGAGACAGTCAGGAAGGAAGGAGGAAAAGGAGAGGAAGAAGGGGGTGTCTGTCAGGGAAAGGAAGGGGGAGACAGGAAGGAAGGAGGAAAAGAAGGAAAAGGAGAGGAAGAAGGGGGTGTCTGACAGGGAAAGGAAGGGGGGACAGTTAGGAAGGAAGGAGAAGGAAAAGAAGGGGGAGTCCTTTCAGGAAAAAGGAAGGGATGGCTGGGGAGGGAGAGAAAGGAAGAGGGGAAGGAGAAGGAAAAGAAGGAGGAAAGGAAGGGGGGAATTGTGAGGAAGGGAGGAGGAAGAAAAGGAGAGGAAGAAGGAAGTGTCTGTCAGGAAAAGGAAGGGAAGACTGTGAGGAAGGGGAAGGAGAGGAAAGGAAAAGAGGAAGAGAGGGATGTCCTCTGTGAGGAAAAAGAAGGGGAGGGCAGTCAAAAAGGAAGGAGAAGGAAAAGAAGGGGGAGTCCTGTCAGGAAAAAGGAAGGGGTGCCTGAGGAAGGAGGGAGGGAGAGGAAGAGGACGGAGGAGAGGAAAGGGGAGACCGTCAGGAAAAGGAAGGAGTGACTTTTTGGAGGAGGAAGGGAGGGAAAGGAGGAGGAGGAAGAGGTGTCTGTGACTGTGAGGAAGGAGAGGAAGGGGAAGGAAAAGAGGAAGAAGGGGGTGTCTCTGTCAGGAAAAGGAAGGGGGGACTGTGGGGAGGGGTGCTCTGGGGCTCTGAGGAGGTTTCCCTCTCCCTCCAACTTCCTTATCTGGGGAAAGTCTCATAGAGTTGGAGGAGACCCCAAGAGCCATCCAGTCCAACCCCATTCTGCCATGCAGGAAGTCTCCATCAAAGCATCCCCATTGACAGATGGCCATCCAGCCTCTGTTTAAAGACCTCCAAGGAAGGAGACTCCACCAAAACCTCCATTGAAGGAGTGTGTTCCACTGTCAAACAGCCCTTACTCTCAGGAAGTTCCTCCTAATGTTGAGGTGGATTCTCTTTTCCTGGAGCTTGCATCTATTATTCCTAGTCCTATTCTCTGGAGCAGCAGAAAACAAGCTCGCTCCCTCCTCAACATGGCACCCCTTCCAATACTTCCACAGGTGGAGCCAACAGGGCCTGATGAATGACTAGTGTCCCAGCTGTGCAAACTGCTAGGGCAGTCTACACAGCTGGGAAGCCAATAATTGTGTGAGTCTGTGTCCTTTTTTAAAGATGGAACTGGTCCACTCTGGGCCCACAATAAACTCCAACTCCCAGAATCCCATAGCCTTGAACCAGGGCACTTAAAGCGGGGCCAAACCGGGTTATCCCTCCAGTGTGGATGCAACCATAGCTGCAACAGACCACTCTGCACAGCTGGAAAAACTCTGGCCAGAGATAGCCTGCTTCCCTCATGGGAGGAATTTCTCCCAATTTCAAATTGAGGCAATTCGAATTCACGTAAATTCACTAGTTTAGCAAATTTATGTGAAATCTGATTGCGTTCGGAATGCGTTCAGAATGATTTCCCATTTCCCGAAAATGACTCCCCATTGCCCGAAATTGCGTGAGATACTCTCATACACATTAACATAAAATTCCATGATTGCGTTTGGAATGACTTCTCTTTTGCACAAAATTGTGTGAGATACACTCATTTGCAAGAACGTGAAACACCACGACTGCGTTCGGATTGCCATTGCATTATACCCCCAAATTCCGTCGTATGATAAACTCCCCAGAGACAGTGGGATTTGTAGTTCAGCAACATCTAGAGAGAAAGTTTCCAGTCCCATCTTTAAACAAACAAACAAACAGCTTCATTTATATACCGCTTCATACCGCCTAAGGAGTGTCTAAGCGGTTTACAACTGCAAACTATTTATCCCAAACAATCTGGGTACTCATTTTAGCGAACTCAGAAGGATGCAAGCCTGAGTCGAGCTTGGGCCCTTTTGCTGGTCTTGAACTCGCAACCTTACGGTTTTGAGTGAGTGGCTGCAGTACAGGCATTAAACCACTGCGCCACCAGACTCCTTTCAAAAAGGATACAGACTCAGACAATTATGGGCTTTCCAGCTGTGTAGACTGCTCAAGCCGTTTGCACAGCTGGAACGCCAGTCATTCATCAGGCGCTGCCGTTGGCTCCACCAGCAGATCTCTTTGACTGATTTGATGATCAGTAATGATTTCTCCGTTCAGCTTGTTTCCCAGCAGCGACAGGATTCCTGGCCTGCCCAATATCTAAATTATATATCGAAATGGGAAGACGGGGATGAAATAGGAGCGAGCAGGAGTGGAACCAGTCCTGAAACACAAATCCTTGGCTCAGAGTTTTTGGATTTTTTAACCTGTGTTTTTATGCATCCAGCTTCAGGTGGTGAATCTCAGATTTCTAGGGATGAAATGTGGACTTTTTCACTCGTTGGTGGAAGAACAGCAAGGAGGAAATCTCACTATGGACTCTTTCAGACGTGAGAAATTGGAAGTATAATCCAAGGGCAATCCAAACGCAATCCTGGGGTTTCACGTTATTGCGAATTAAATCTTCTCACGCAATTTCGGGCAAAAGGGAAGTCATTTCAAATGCAATCATAGGTTTCACGTTATTGCGAATTAAAGCTTCTCACGCAATTTCGTGCAAGGAGGGGTCATTTTCGGGTAATGGGAAGTCATTCCGAACGCCTTCTGAACACAATGGGGATTCACGTGAATTTGCTAAACAAGCGAATTCACGTGAATTCGCATTGGCTGCATTCGAAGTTGGGAGAAATTCCTTCAATTTGAAAGAGTCCTATGAGAGCAGAATATGAGAGCAGCCACCTACAGTTGGCCCTCCTTATACACGGATTTTTTTTTAATCCACGGATTTGAGGATACACGGCTTGAAAATATTCCCCAAAAGTATACATTCCAAATAGCAAACCTTGATTTTCCATTTTATACATGGGACACCATTTTATTGTGCTATTATATTCAATGGGACTTGAGCATCCATGGATTTCATTATCCACTGAAGGTCCTGGCACCAAACCCCAGTGGCTAACAAGGGCCCACTGTATAAAGCATTCTCATTCATTCCCACCAAACAAAAGTGACAAGTAGTGAGGCAGAGGGGGGCCTCACTCAAAGATCTTGAAATTTGAACAGGTTTATATCGGGGGATAATGCATTCAGAATGACTTCCCATTGCCCGAAAAAGAACCTCCCACTGCCCAAAATTGCGTGAGATACTCTAATACGCAATAACGTAAAACCCATGATTGCGTTCAGAATGACTTCCTTTTTGCCCTAAATTGCATGAGATACTTTAATACGCAGTAATGTGAAACCCCATGATTGCGTTCCGATTGCCATTGGATTATACTTCCAATTTCTGTCATCTGATAAACTCCTTTGACACAACACGTGCATTTTTCATAGTCAATCATACAATTAGGATTACTCCAAAAGAGCTTTATCTAGCAGATAAGATTACATGCAGTCTTGGTGCCAGACTGGTCACACTCTCCACCATTTTCTTTTTCTTATGTGTCAGTTTGAATTGCTAATCTATCTGGATCAGTTCAGCTAATTTTTCCTCCCAAAATCATGGCAGAAGCTACAGTAAAATAGTAAATAAGATAAGTCCGAGGACAGAGCAGGTATGTGAAACTGGAGAAGGCTGTCCGATCGCTAATTGCCATTCTTGACCTCTTCTTAAAAATAGACTGGAGCCTACAGTGATGATTCCACTAAACATTTTGACAGCCTGACTGACGTTCTTGGTCAGTCGGCAAGAAGCAAAGCCGTGGGACTCCGCAGCAGAAGCAAAACAATCTATTCCATGCCAGCCCAGCCATCCTTTGCTTTAATATTTAATTCCTAAAACGTTACCTCTTTCCAACTCTCCCTGGAACACCTGTCTTCAGTCCCCTGCCAATACCTTTGCTCTCCATCCATTATGCATTATTTATCCGCATAAAGTACTTGGGGGATACTGTTAGGACTAAAGATGCTAGAAATAGCGAACTAGCAACATGAAGCTAGACGCTCCAGTGTCTCAAAGCATTTAAATATGGTTAAGAAAACTCCACATACTATTACTATTCTCTATGCTTGATATTGCTGCCAAGCTATAACTTACAGAGATTCCCAATATTTCCTATTCTCCTCCTGCCCCTTTTACCAGCATGCTATATGATGGATAGACAGATATGAGACTCTCAAGATTATGTTATTGCTGTTTACTGGAATTATTATTATTATTATTATCATCATCATCATCATCATCATCCCAATATTGAAGGCAGAATCCTGAGATCAGCTAAGTAGAAGTTGATGCAAAAGATATGTGTCTACAATTTTTACACTACTAACCCATCCACTAACCAAAGTTCAGTGTATAGCGTGTTAAAGTATAAAATACAGCCAACCAGTAACCATAAGAGAACAACATTAATTTAAAGAATAAAAGGATTAAGAAGTGCAAAAACAATTCTGAAAAGGCCTGGGAAAATAATGTCTTCTGAGGTCAGGAATTTGTCTGGAATACCAAAATTTAATGGGGTTCACAGTTCTTCCAAAATTTACTATTGATTATTCAGGTGTTTTGTGTTTTTTTCCAGCAGTATAACTTATATGGGGGTGCAAGGAAATCATATTGTTGCTGCTATTGTTAAATAGGTAGAACCCAAAAAATCTAGCATATCACATAAAGATCTACAAGCGTTTGCCGACAATTTAATTTGTTTTTTTGGAGGACCCGCTGCATGGGATAAAGGCATTGAAGTCAACATTGCAAGAGTTCACAGATGTGTCAAGTTGAGACTCAATCAGTCTAAAACCTCATATATAACAACAACAAAAATTAAACAAGGAAGAGAATTTGGAATTAAGTAAGATTTCTGGATTTAAAATTGATTTTAAAAAGCTAAATACTTAGGAATTTATATAACAAATAGGAATATAGATCTGTTCCAAAATAATTATGGTAAACTCTGGAATGAGATAAAAGGGGATTTGGCTACAGTGGGAGGAATCCATTTTGGGTATAGATGTTCTCTACTGTATGATAAGCAGGGTACAGTTTGGGTGACTTTTATGTTGGACACATACCATCTGCATAATTTAATTCCTAAAACGTTAGGAATAATTTTCCAATAATTTTTCAGCAACTTCTCACTTAGGCAAATGTTCATTTTACATCTGAAGTTGTAATGTCAGACTAGCTAAGCGTTCTCCAACATCAGAAAGATTTAGTCCAAAATACTGTATCTTGTTGTGTGACTTCAGATTGTTTCTGCCTTATGGTGACCCTAAAGCCAACCTATCACAGGGTTTTCTTGGCAAATTCCTTCAGAAGGGGGTTGTCATTGCCATCCCCTGAAGCTGAGAGCATGTGACTTGCCCAAGTCAATGGGTATCTATGGCAGCCCCAGGGATTTGAACCCTGCTGTCCAGAGTCATAGCCCAATGCTCGAAGCACTATGCCATGCTACCGCTATTTAAAATGGGCAGCAGATGTTGTAGAAGTAAAAAGTGAAGTTTGGAGCATCGACTAAATAATAGTTAAGAGTCAAAATGAACGTCGTGTGGGATGTAATGGACGCTGCACAGGATATTAAATTCTCTAAGGATGTCCTGTGCACCATGTACAATCACCCTTTTTGAATATCTTATGTTTCATTTCATTTCATAATTGCTCCTCTGACTTCAGGACATTCCCCTTGTGACTGCATTACAGTGAAATGTGGAAAACATAATTCCCTTACAGGCAATTGTTATTCCCCCAGGAAACAGAAGTACATGTTAATCATAATTATTAAACGTACGTCCTCGCAGTATGATCATTGTCATAACAAACCTGATCCAAGATGACATTTTTGCACTGATCACACACACACACACGTGTATGTACAGTATGCACAGAGACACAAGCACACCCTATGCATCCCAAAACAAAGCTATGCATATTCCATTTCTCACTGGTTTCAAAAGGTCAAGCATATGTTTTAACTTTTGTCTGATAAACCATGCAACAGACATTGCTCAGTGGTACAGCCAAACCTTTGGAAAGTTACTTTTTGACGATAATTCAGAGAACGCCTAGCCAGCTCAGGTAGCCAACATACTGGCTGGGAAATTTGGAGATTGTAGTCTTAAGAAAAGCCACAATATTGTGGTTTGAGCATTGGATTATGACTCTGGAGATCAGAGTTCGATTTCCTGCTTGGGCATGGAAACCCGCTGGGTGACCTTGGGCAAGTCACACACTTGAAGGCACACAACAGAAACCTTAAAAGGAAAAAATCCCAAACACTTGCTTGGCATGTAGAAAACCACCAACTTTCCAAGCATATGCATGGCATAAATTAAATCTTCACCACCTGATTAAACTTTGCAAGGGCCACAAAAGCTGGTTTCGCATAGAAGTGGGTGGCATCCACTTTTGCAATCGACTTGCCTTTTGATTCAGATCCTGGTTAATAACCATAGCCTGCTGCAAAAGAACCACTCCGGCAGCTTGAGGTTTTAAAAACAGGGTGTTTGTGCAGTTTTGCTGTAATGAAACAAAGGCACATCGCATCAAAGCCCTAAGGAATCAAAGCACAGACTTAGATTAGCAGGGATGATGACATTATCTGCTGCAAGGATGATGGCATTATCCTTCCCAAATTTCCCTTTCCCTTCTGAACGTAGCTGACACCTTCATGGCAGGTATGAGTGAAATGACAATTTACCGATGTGGACTATTGCCATTGTAATGCAAAGTATTTTTCCTGCTTTTGAATTAGCAGTTATGAGCTAAATTTCCCCAACACCTGGATAGATCATTGATTGGAATGGAAACTGTATTCAAGAAATCAGGAGAAGACTAAGGCCGCATTCACACTGAATAAATTATCCAGTTTGACACCATTTTAACTGCCATGGCTCAATGCTATGGAAGCCTGGGAACTGTAGTTTGTTGTGGCACCAGACCTCTCTGACAGAGAAGGCTAAATGTTTCACAAAACTACAGTTCCCAAAATTCCTTAGCACTGAGTCAGGGCAGTTAGAGTGGACTCAAACTGGTTTATTTCTGCAGCGTGTTTTGGATCTGGGAAGGATAGCTGTTATTGAATTAGACAATATCCTGAAGTGCAAAGATGTACAACTGAACACTAAAGTTAGGATTGTTTGTGCCATTGTATTTCCCATCACTATGTGTGATTGTGAGAGCTGGACATGGAAGGAAGGAAGGAAGGAAGGAAGGAATCATACAATTGAATTTGGGGGTATAATGCAATGGCAATCCAAACACAATCATGGGGTTTCACGTAATTGCGTATGAGTGTATTTCACGCAATTTCGGGCAATGGGAAGTCATTCCGAATGCAATCATGGGGTTTCACATAATTGTGTAGGAGTATCTCACGCAATTTCGGGCAATGGGGTGTCATTTTCAGGAAATGGGAAGTCATTCTGAACACATTCCGAACACAATTAGAATTCACGTAAATTTGCTAATTTACGTGAATTCAAATTGGCTCCATTCAAAATTGGGAGAAATTTCTCCCATGTGATAAACTCCAAAGTCATTTGAGATGTGGTACTGGTTTTTCAGATACCATGGACAGCTACAAAAACAAATGGGTGTACAAATGAACTAGTCTTAATAATAATAATAATAATAATAATAATAATAAATAATATTTATTTATAACCCACCCCTCTGAATGAGCTGAGCAGAGCAGTTGAGGACAGGGTGCACTGGAGGTGCATCTTTCATAGGGTTGCCATGGGTCACTGTTGACTTGAGAGTAGTTAACAACAGCAACAACAATAACAACAAGTTTCACAAAAGGCCTGATTCTCATAGTGATTAAAAAAACATCTGGGAGTGATTACAGATTAATACAGCTACTTGCATTTTTGGATCTTCTTTGGAGGAATCCCTGCATGAAACTGTTCTGGTGTGTGCCTATCCATCTGAATGTACCACTGTGCTGCAACCTCTGTGCACATCTCTGGAAAACAAACATTACTCAACAGAAAACAGAGATCAGAGGAGAAGAAATTAGGGCATCAGTCTTTGATAATAAAACCAGCATGTTCCAGCTTTCGCTTGTTAAATGTTGGAAGGTGTATTATTTCATTGCACTATGTAGCATTTGTTTTAGAATTATTCTGTTAACCATATGGGTCTACAGCAGAGTTTAGAAAAGTCACTTTTTGGACTGTAACTCTCAGACCCCCCCAGCCACTGGAAATTGTATATTTTTACTTTTCCAAAATATTACTTTCCCAAACTTTAGTCTGCAGCATCTGTGGGGAACTCATGCCCCAATTCAGGGCTGGGGAAAGCGTGACCCATTTTTGTTGCCCTCACCACCTGCAGTGGAGGAAAACTTGGTCGCATAAAGCTAGTCCCAATAAATTAAAAAGTGCTCTTTCAGAACATCTGCTGAGCTCACAAGGCAAATGCGTAGACGGGCATCTAAACTAAAGAACAGCTGAAACTGAAGATTTTTGTAGTGTGTGTTTGTGTATCTCCCACCTCTACTGACCAGCCTGGACTTCTCGACAATTTCCCCCCCAAAGTATGACAGACCATATTCTGAGTGAGCAACTGCTCACACTCTGTCCTTCCAGGATCTTCCAAGATTGTTATTTTTATGCAGGGCCACAGCCAGCTTCACAGAGATTGGACTCTTTCACATGGGAGGAATTTCTCTTTATTGTAAATAGAGCCAGTTCGAATTCACGTGAATTTGCTAGTTTAGCGAATTCACATGAATTCCCATTGCGTTCAGAATGCGTTCAGATTGACTTCCCATTACCCGAAAATGACCCCCCCTTGTCCGAGATTGCATGAGATGCTTTAATTTGCAATAACGTAAAACTCATGATTGCGTTCGGAATGACTTCCCTTTTGGCCGAAATTGTGTGAGATACTTTAATTCGCAATAACGTGAAACCCCATGATTACGTTCAGATTGCCATTGCATTATACCCCCAATTTCCGACGTGTGAAAAAGTCCATTAGATCTTTATGGAGCAGAGGCTAACTATCCTGTTGACAGCTGGATTAAGATCCTACAATATTGTACTTGTTGTGGGTTGTCTGTGGAAGAACATTGAGGATTCAACTGTCAAAAAATTGCAACTAGGAGCATTCTAACCTACTATCCAAAAATATATTCCATTGTTAATACCCTCTCCAGCATAAAATTAGACAATTCAATATAGATATGGGAAAGTTTCACAGGATATAAATGTCAGTGATGAAGAATGTGTTTTTAAATGTGATTTCATTCATTTGCTAAGAGATAGACTTAATGAATTGAGATTAGCAGACTATTCTTAAAACGGATCTCTTCCAGCAGGCTTACCCATTCGACCCTCCATGAACAGCCCCACAAACTGTTTCCTTTAGACAACTGGAGTATGGGATTGACAATGGCAATTGATATGTTTGATTATAGTAATATGCTTAGATTGTTTTAATATTGTTATTTTTAATGTATTGCAATTTTAAATTGTTGTACCCCCGCCTCGATCCATGGGGAGAGGCGGGAAATATAAATAATTTTTTTAAATTATTATTACGATTATTATTATTCCACTAGCATTCTGAAAAAGTGACTCCTACATTTGGCTTTCGACACCATTTTGGAATCTGCCCCTTGCCAAGTGTCCCATTGTGATGTTGGTGGAGGCAAAACAATGTTCCCCGAATTTAAATAACAATGTAGAGGGGAAGTATATTGGTTCATGAATGCTCTCATGAAAGCTGTCACCTGCATTTTATTTATTTGCTTGTTTTCACATCCAGGACACCTTTGCCCCTTATAGTATCACCACATGAATTTCACTTGGAATTGGTGCCTCTTGTGAAAAAGGTTTCTATTAGATTAACAATCTTTGCATGCCTATACTCACATGTTACAGGAGTTTACGCACTGCATATATTTATGGTGACTTTCTGTTTTAATTTTTTTCCACATCATCTCTCTTCTTTCACTTTCATCGGCAGTCACATTTTTCTTCTCCCCTTCATCTCATCCATTAAACCATGCAATTGATTACATATGATTTATTGTAAATAAAATAAGAATGAACACATTTTTTTTACTCACCTCTCCCTATGGATTGGAGTCCTAAACAACAAATTAGACATATAACACTAGTTAAAATAGCATATAAACACAACATAGGTTAAAATAACCAATACATACTTCCAAATCTATAATTGAAAAAATCATCTGGATAGGCCTGACACAAGAGACTGGGCTTTACTGCTGTTTTATACACAGAAAGCATATCCAGCTGACAAATCTCCTCCAGCAGGTCATTCCACAATCTGAAGATGGCTGAAGAAAATGTCCTCTGGTTAACAAATGTCTGCCTAGTTTTGGTTGTCTGAAGTTAATGTCCCCAGAGGCCCTGATTGTATACGGATTGGAAAAGAGAAAGTAATCCTGTAAGTAACCTGGACGCAAACTATGGAGGTATTTTAAAGGTAACACACAACATTTTGCACTTTGCTAGGAAACTAATTGGCAGCCAGTGGAATGATATTGGTCTATTTGTAATTGCATCAAGCTTGCTCCCTCCTCAATGTGTCATCCCTTCAAGTATTTAAACAGGGCTATCATATCAACTCCTAACCTTCTCCAGACTAAACATACCCAGCTCCCTAAGTCGTTCCTCATAGGGCATGGTTTCCAGACCCTTAACCATTTTAGTCACCCTCCTTTGGACACATGGCTCCAGTTTCTCCACATGCTTTTTGAATTGTGGTGCCCAGAACTGGACACAGTATTCCAGGTGGAGCCTGACCAAAGCAAAATAGAGTGGCACTATTACTTCCCTTGATCTAGACACTAGACTTCTATTGATGCAGCCTAGAATCGCATTGGACTTTTTAGCTGCCGCATTACACTGTTGACTCATGTTCAACTTGTGGTCTACTTGGACTCCTAGATCCCTTTCACACGTAGTCTCATTCAGCCAGGTGTCCCCCATCTTATATCTATGCATTTCATTTTGCATATTCTTCACATGAACTTAAACTGCATAGGTAAGATGCACTGAGAGTAAGATGCACTGTGTGGATGGATATATAATATATTCAGATTCAATAATGTCAAGTTAATGAAAAAATTAACTAGTTCCAGTTAAATGATGGCCAGTTCTTTATGTTTAAAATCTGTATTTTTAAGCATCACTTTTTATAAGGAAATATTTTTCAGCATATCAAACTACAACACTGAACAAAGGGCAAAGTATATTTTAATTCCTCCCTCCTCTGTACACACACACACACACTGAAAAATATGGATGCTTTTAGAAAGACATGTTATTTTCCTTGCACTGCTTAGCATTCTGTCAATCTTCTTTTCAAATTAACTCTCAAAGGGATTTGTTTAGCAGATCTCCAGGGTGATGATTGGCCTTGGAAAGGAAAAAAATCTTTACTTTTAAGACATATTCTTGTGAGAACGTTGCAGAGATAGACAAGATCTGGAAAAGAAAAGAAGCTTTGCAAAAAAAAAATCTGTTTTGTGGAGAACTTTAAACTCAAAAAGCACTAAGAAACTAACTTGGGTGGGGGTGGGCCACATGGAAACTGTTCAGCTCTGCCAGTATTGCTGAAAGCCAGAGCCAGACCAATGATGATGATGATGATGATGCTGTGAGGCAGTAGGCAGATCCTGGGAAGTGACGGTGAAGTGCTGGAGGAAAACCACTGTATGCTGTCCCTGCTCTGTGTCCCTACATTAGCTTGCTTTTTTCTGATGCAGAAGAAGAAATTGTCTTATCAGTTTCAGTACAGTTGTTCCTCCTTATCCACAGATATTTTATCCACAGATTTCAGCATACACGGCTTGAAAATATTCCCAAAAAGTATAAACTCCAAATAGCAAAACTTGATTTTCCATTTTGTATATGGGACACCATTTTGTTGTGCCATTCTATTTAATGGGAATGGGAAGAGGTGTTACCTTGCACCTCACCTGCTGGAAAGGCAGGACAGGCTATTATTTCTATGGCACCAACATATAGGGACGTGGTGGCTTAGTGGTTAAGACACCAATTCTGATGATCAGAAGGTTGGAAAGTTGGCAGTTCGAGGCCCAGGTGCCACATGATGGGGTGAGCTTCTGGTCACTAGTCCCATGTTTTATTCTGCCATCCTAGCCATTCAAAAATATGCAGCTGCAAGTAGATATACAGGTACTTTGCTGGAAAGGTAACAGCATTTGGTGCAGTCATGCTGGCCACCTTGGCTTAGTAATGGAGATGATCACCATCCCCTACAGTTGGTTATGCCTAGACATTGATGTCAAGGGACTATCTTTACCTTTATCACCATATAACAACCCCACTCCATCCCACCCCCCCAAAAATGTTATCTGAAGTTTGTACAAATGTTAAAACAACGATTCTCTCAGATTTAAAAAGACCATGAATGGGGATGAGGTGAACAGAAGCCTTTTTGCAACTGGACTTAAAATTTTTTTATAGGTGTCCTGTTTAGGTCATAACATAGTTCTACTTTTTCAAAAGGGAGTAAGCCATCCCTATTACATTTCCACCTTCCCTGGTTTCCTCGTTTCTATTGAGTCCCTGAATATGACCAATCCAATTGCCATAGCATCTTCAGTTTGTTCATGAACAAAACTATTTAAAATACTGTGTATAAAATTACATTCAGGCTATATGTATAAGGAGCATATGAAAGATAAATGAATGTCATGCTTAGATTTGGGCCCCTGCTCCAAGATATCTCATTATGTATAATGCAAATATTCAAAAATTCTAAAAACTCCAAAATCTAAAACATTTCAGGTCCCAAGCATTTTGGATAAGGAAGCCTCAACCTGTATATGTTTGTGTTCCTCTTACAGGAATTGTGCCAGCCTGCTGAAAAGCACATAAAGCAATTGCGTAAAAAGCATTCTCGCCATTCATGATGCCTTAATTCTCCTCCTTCTCATCTATCTTCTTTTTCTTTCTCCTTATGTCTCAGTGGAGAGTAACATTGTCTATCCAAGACATATTGTTGCTTAATGTGAAGGAAAAGATGGTAACCACTTCCTAGGACCTTATCAGTGCAAGTTGTAAGGCACACACATCTGTTTCTCCAACAAAGGAAAATCGGTGGGGAATTCGGGGGGAATGGTCATGCGGCTTCACTTAACATCTGCTGCCTGAGATGGTTGCCCTATTCTGTCTAATGGCAGGCCAGGGCAGGCCAATGGCTCAAGTTTTATTATCCATGCCACACTGAAAGCATCTATTATAGATGCCAAACTATCCCCGAAAGAAAGAACAAAACTTAAAGAAGAACTGACCAGAGCAAAAGAGTTTTAATTCCGACCTGGTAAACGGGTTTGTGAGTCACATTGGTCTGCCAAGAAGTTGCTATTCCCAGAAGTGGGTTTTATTGCTATATCCGCTATGATCAGCACATTCTCCTTCACCTGTAAAATATCATCTAATTTTAATAACACAGGAGGGAGAGAAGAATTCATTTGCATGGAAAGCAATATTCACAGACTGCAAATGTGGCTGAAACATAGCAGCAGCGGCAACCTGGCCTGCCTCTTCTGTGGATTTTCCTTGTTAAAGATTTATATTGTCCCTCCCCATATCAATGCAGTTTACAGATTTGGCCTTCCCATAGAGCATGAATAACCGAATAGAATGAAATTCCTGTTGAAAGTTTCATTTACAAATACATGAATGGGGTGGGTGGATTGCAGCTCCATGCAAATTGATAGGGATTTGCACCACACAAACACCACCCTGTCCATCTCCTCTACATGCTGACCCCAGATACACCATGGGAGGTTGTGCTTCTGCCCAAATGGTTGGACAGTTGCCCCAGCAACGGAATTTAAAAACCAGCAAGATGACAGGAAGGTGTAGCCTAGTTGTCATGGTAACAGAGACTCTTCATCTCTTGCCTGGAAGCATGGATTCATCTGGGTGTGCGTTCAGGTGGCGGGGAGAGAAGGAGGAGAAATTTTCATTGGATATGAAATATTTCCAATTGTCCTTCTAAAATTGCAACCCCAAAGTAGAAAAACCTGATGGTAGCCTTTGCAAACTTTGGATCTCCAGGTTATTTGGACTACAGTTCCCACCATCCCTGTTTGAGGATGGCAGAACTGGTTTCCTCCCATCCCATAGAACCCCATTAGCCCTGCTGATAAAACAGCTGCCATTTATGTCTTCCTGGTCCTGAACAGTCTCCATTCAAATTGAGTGTCAGAAGGATGGTTATGAGGGGATATCCAAAAGTTTTAATGATCACCTTTTTAAAAAGTTGACAGAAAGTTTGTTTTGATTTGTAGTTGTTAACTTATCTCTATGTAGCCACTATCTAGATTTATACATTTTTCCCAGCATATCTTGACCCTCCGGATACCTGATATTGTAGAAGTCTGCAGATTGAGCCTGATGAGGATTTTACACTTTAGTCCCTTCTGGCAGAGCCAGTCACAAACATAAAGGACGCAATGAGCTGATTTTTCTCAGCAACGTGCACTTAGGGACACTGACAACATTTAGCGAATTAGGGACACTTAACGAATTTACGTGAATTCCAATTGCATTCAAAATGCATTCACAATGACTTCCCATTTCCCAAAAATGACATCCCCCCCCCATTGCCCGAAATGGCGTGAGATACTTTAATATGCAATCACGTGAAACGCCATGATTGCATTTGGATTGCCATTGCATTATACCCCCAAATTCTGTCATATGATAAACTCTGTTGTCTGGATGCAGTGAAGGACTGGATGCAAGTGAATAAACTAAAGATTAATGAGAAAACTGGAAGTACTGTTAGTCAGCAGGAAAACCAGGCTAGAGTTGGGATCACAGCCTGTTCTTGGTGAGATTACATTCCCTCTGAAAGACCAGATTAGTAACTTGGGTGTGCTGCAGGAAAGCAAGATGCTGCAGTGGCCACATATGCTCAGCTTCAGCTGGCGCACCACTAGACCCTTTCTTGGAGAAGGCAGATCTAGTCTTTGTGGTGCATGCCCTAGTTTCCTCCTGATTAGATTACTGTAATGTGTTCTACATGAGCCTGCCCTTGAAAAGTGTTCAGAACATGAACTAGTGCCAAATGCAGCAATCGGACTAGTGTTATGTAATGCATATTAGAGATATACAGTGGTCCCCCGGTTTACGAATCCCCCGGGGAACGAAATCCCCGGGACCTGAAACTGGCGGGACCAAAAAACATCCCCCGGGATCCGAAGGATCCCTCGCGATGCGAATGAGAAAAACCGCGTGGCCCCTTTAAATTGGCCGCGCGGTCCGGCAGAAATAGCGGTCCCCCGGGAAACGAAGACTTCCGGGTTACGAAAGGTAATCTGGAACGGATTACCTTCGTAACCCGGGGGACCACTGTACTGTGTCCAGTTTTAGGCTCTATAGTTCAAGATCAAGAAGGATACTTACAAACTGGAGTGTGTTGAGAGCAAGGTGACCAAAATGGTAAAAGGTCTGGAAACCATGCCCTATGAAGAGTGGCTTAGGGAGCTGGATATATTTAGCCTGGTGAAAAGAAGACTGAGAAGTGGCTTATGAACTATATTTAAATATTTGAACGGATGTCATGTAGAACTTGTAACATGTTTGTTTTCTCCTGCTTCAGAGACTAGAACATGAACTAATGGATTCATATTACAAGAAAAGAGATTTCATCTAAACATTAGGAAGATAAAAAACATCTTTACTGTTAGAAATGTTTAGCAGTAGAACAGATTGCCGCAAAATGGTGGACTCTCCATTTTTGGAGGGCTTTAAAATGGAGTGCTTTAATTTAATTAATGTTTTCCCAGGTTCCCAGTTTGAAATCACTTTCATTTTGACAAAGTCCATTTCTATGCCATTGGTTGAAATGTAGTATCTCAAGGAATCTAATTTGTCTTTATGAAAATTGCATTTGGAGAGTTTTACATACAGCTGATTATCCGGCAACTTTTAAAAAAATACTTCCTCACTAGACTCATGTGTGACTTAAGGTCTTGTGAGTAAATTAAAACATCATCCAAACAAACCAGGACCCTCTTATACAAAAACTCATGAAGTATTTCCATTAATCAGGTGGATAAACACTCTAGGCACACCCACCAGTCAAAAAGGTATAATCAAACATTCAAAAGGCCCAAGAGAGCACTTAAAGGCAGTTTTAAATCCATCCACTTTCCTTATAGTTTCACATAAGTAAGCCTCTCAAAAACTGCATCTGCACTTCAGAAATAATCGGGGTTGAGCTCATATGAAGTGCCATGGCTCAATGCTATGGAATTCTGGGACCTGTAGTTTGTCAACACACTATACTTCCCAGAATTCTATAGCATTGAGCCTTGACACTTAAAGTAGGATCAAATTAAATTATTTCTGGAGTGTGGATGCAGCCATAGATCCATCTTGGTGAACACTTTCCTCATCACCAACTGGGCCAACAGATCTTTCGCCGGTGGGATAGTGTACCGACTCAAGTTGCAAATAGTATTTAAGCCCCAGAAGCCCATGATTAACCTCAAAGTCCTATCATTCTTGTCCTTAAAGAACACTGCAGCTGCTATGGATGATGTTGCAAGGTGTGCAAAACCCTGTGGCAAGTCAATAAACCCTTGCAGAGCTATCGTTTCTTTGGGAGTCAGATAGTACAGTTTAAATTTAGTCAGTTTGGCCCTCACAATATGACATACACTTTGCTTTGCAGCAAAAGCCTTCCTCAAGGTTTCATAGGAGTTTATCAGATGATGGAAATTGGAAGTATAATCCAATGGCAATCCAAACACAATATTGGGGCTTCACGTTATTGCGTATTAAAGTATCTCACACAATTTCGGGCAAAAGGGAAGTCATTCCGAAAGCGATCATGGGTTTTACGTTATTTCGTATTAAAGCATCTCACACATTTTCAAGTAATGGGCAGTCATTTTCGGGCAATGGGGAGTCACTCTGAACACATTCCGAGTGCAATTGGAATTCACGTAAATTTACTAAACGAGCTAATTCACGTGAATTCAATTTGGCTCCAATTGGCTCCATTCAAAATAAAGAGAAATTCCTCCCGTCTGATAAACTCCATACTCCTCAGGGATGACCAAGTCCCCTTTTTCCTGTGCTCTCCCAGGATTTCCGTCCCCACCTTTGGCACTAGACTCTCAGCGACCACCTCTTTCCTTGGAACATGGCGGTTAACATCTGTATAAGCACCTTGTATTTCAAAAGCTCACTTCCCCAGCTTTCCACTGAATGCTAGGATTGTGAGATCTGAGACAGTTCACTCCCAGCACCAGAGGATAGTTCGAGGTTGCAACCAGGTCAAACTGGATGGCCTCCCAATAGCTCCCTATTCCCTATAGGGCAATGGATATCTGGTATTTGATAACCCCAGTCACACGTCTCTGCTGCCCATTTGGACAAAACTGAAGTTTAAAGAGAAGTGTTTGTCCAATTTCTTTTTTATCCAATTAATGACTGGAGAGTAGTTACAACGAGGCAACTGTTGGATAGCTTTGGGAATTAATATTCCCAGGTATTTAAAATTAAATAACCTAAATGAAAATTACATTGTCGACATAGCGTGAGCTGCTCTTTAAGGGGGATACTGAAGCACAAAACATTTTGATTTGGAATGGATTCTTTTAAAGCCTGAGCAAGCATGAAACAGGTCGAGCATTTTTGGGGTTGCTTTTAGAGAGATTGTGGGGTTTGATTGAAAAAGCAGCACATCGTCAGTAAAAAGGTTGATGACATGGTGATGATTATTAATGTTGACTCCAGAAATAGAATTGTTTGACCTAATTAGTTCTATCAGAGGCTCGATGGCAATAGCAGAGAGAACAAGGAGGACACCCTTGTCTAGTTCCTTGTGAGAGGGGGACCCGTTTGGAGAATCTCCCATTGGGACACTCTCACGTTGTCGAACTCCCTTCCACAGGGCCTACTTGGTCCCCTCCCTGCTGTCTTTCCACCGGAAAGGAGACATTTGGTTATTTCAGGAGGCATTTGGTGGAGGCAGATAGAGTTTTTAATGGTGGGGTTCAGTATCTTTATTTTATTATGTTTTAAATTTCTTTTTAATGCTTTTTAAAAAAATGTGTACAGTTGGCCCTCTTTATCCATGGATTTTTTATCAACAGATTTGCGCATTCACGGCTTGAAAATATTCCAGGAGGGTCCTGGAACCAAACCCCAGGGCCCACTGTATAAAATGGCAAAATCAAGGTTTGCTTGTTAGAATCATATATTTTTAAAAATATTTTCAAGCTGTGGGTGCATGAATCCATAGATAAAGAATTTGTGGCTACTGAGGGCCATCTGTATGCCTTATTTAGTTTATATTCTGGCATATCGTGCCCCGATTTGTCTTCTGATTTACTTTGGAAAGGTGTTTTTTAAAATATTGGGAAGGGCTTACACGGTCCTTCCATTGACTTAATAAAATAAGGATAATTTCAATTGTTATGGTCAACTAACATCCCTTGTTCAGAAGTTGCAGTGTGAAAGGCTATAACAGGAAACATTAATACCTGCATGCTATCAGTGCTGATTTTTTAACCAGCCCCTTTCTGTGTGACTTCAACAGCAGTACACAGTGGTGTAACTAGTTTGTTATTGTTACTGTATTTGCAAATCCATACTAATTCATACATATGAAGGTCTGTCCATCCTTCATTTTTAGCCTCAAACCCCTTCTCCCTTCGTTTTGAGGATGGATTAAATTATTCAGATTCAGTCCCAGACCTATTTAGACCCAAAAAGAGCCTGTAGAGCCAAGGCTTTTGTGCCAGCATGCAGGCATGGTTAGGGGAATGTTTCTGCATGCTACGTGCCCTAACCCCACCCCCAGGGTGTCATGATGGCGTGCGCCCTTCCAGATGGCACACACCATCATGACGTCCTTCTGGTGCTGCATCCACATGATGCACCACCGAAGGGGCATCACAAAGCTGCGCCGCTGTGACTATGGCGCCCTACAGAGGGCTCAAAAAGGAACCGCTTTTGGCTGCTCCTTTTTGTGCTCTCCGGAGGCCGGATGGGGGCCACAGCATGCGGTTGCCATAGCCATAATCCGGCTGCATGCCACCCATCTGTACAGCCCCTAAGTCTTGAACCGTATCCTCAATAAAGTTTTGAAACCTGAATCTTTGTGCCTCTCACTGATTTGCATTGGGAAATGCAAACAGACTTTTCACATAAGTGCATGAAAATTGCCAAATTGCAGAGAAGTCACTCCAGATTATTTTGTGCTAGACACTTTTAAGATTTGTCATTAAAAAAGAAAGAAAACAAGAATTTCTTAAAATTATATATAATCACGTGTACTCAGTCGTGATAGCTCATGATGCTCTTCTCAGTCAATTCCCCTTATTTATAGAGGGAAATGTATTAGAGTCCTCAGTGCAGGATCTGTCGGGATTTGAGTCCCTTGGATTGCCTGCCACAGCTGTTTAGAAGCTTTGTGTTCTTGTAGTATCATCAGTAATGAAAGACGGGAGGTGCCAGGTTAACAAACCCAGCTGCGCTCAAATTCCTTGGGATGGTAAATGAGCAGATGTGTGAGACGTGTAGAAAGTCTAGATCTAGGGAGGTTAATACCACCAGTGGCTTGCTTGTGGTTGGTGTCACCCAATGTTGGGGAGGCAGCAAGGAGCCAGCAGGAGTATGGACTACCTTGCCACCCCCCACCCCCCACCCCCGATGCCATGCTTACTAGCCCCCAAACTGGCTTGCAGCCGGATGGCAAAACTGCTGCTGGGAAGGTTTGCTGCAGCCTCTGGATGGCTGTTTGGGATCTGGCATGGTTGCTCAGGGGAGCTGCTGTGCCAGACCCCAAAATTAAAGGTGCTCCCCTTCCCCACCAGCACTTGCTGCTTGTGTGTGTGTGCTGTGGCCATTTGGAGGGCCGTTTGGGGTCTTACGCAGCTACTGGGCAAACAAGAAAGGGACATGATGCCCTTTCTTGCTTGCCCAGCAGCCATGCCAGCCTGTCTGGGGTGTCACCAGGCACAGTCTGCAGCCTCTCCACACACATACCCTGTGTGACTCCATTGGACCTCTCCTGAAATACTCTGTCCAGTTCTGTCCATTACACTTGAAGAAGGACGTTGACAAGCTGGAGCATGCACAGATGATCAAAATGGTGAAGCATCTGGAAACCATACCCTATGAGGAGAGATTAGGGATATGGGTATGTTTAGCCTGGAGAAGAGAAGGTTAAGAGATGATATGATCACCTTGTTTACAAATGTGAAGGGGTGTCATATTGAGAATGGAGCAAGCTTGTTTCCTGCAGCTCCAGAGATTAGGACACAGAGCAATGGATTTAAACTACTGTAAAAGAAATCCTACCTAAACATTAGGAAGGACTTCCTGATAAGAGCCATTCAGCAATGGAATATGCTGCCTCAGAGTGTGGTGGAGTCTCCTTGGAGGTTTTTAAGAAGAGGCTGGATGGCCAACTGACCAGAGTACTTTGACTGTGTACTTCTGCATGGCAGGGGTTGGACTCTATGATTCTATAAATGGTTGAACAACCTTATTACCGATTACATAGGCCTAGACCAAACTGGTTTCATTCCGGAATACTGTCAGCACCATATTTAATAAAATTTGGGGGGAAGTTGCAATTTGGGGATAAATTTATCACAACCATTTTCAATGCTGTAGTCATTCAGAGGCTTCCATCTATGCGTATTTAATTATTATTTGTTTATTTTGTACCACGCCTTTCTTCCAGCACAGGATTCAAGGTGGTGCACAACATTTTAAAAGCACAATACAGTTTTTAAAAAAAAACACCTCTGAGTGCAAACATTAAAATAAAATAAAACTAAACTTTAATTTAAAACACACACATTAGAAATAGAGTGGTCCCTTATGATACACTGGGGTTTGGTTCCAGGAGCCTCTGTGGATAACAAAATCTGTGGATGCTCAAGTCCCATTCAAGATAATGGCACAACAAAATGGTGTCCCATATATAAAATGGGAAATCAAGGTTTGCTATTTGGAATTTATATTTTTTAGGAATATTTTCAAGCTGTGTATGCTCAAATCTGTGGATAAGGAGGGCCAACTGTATAAGGGACACCATTTAAATATGCCATTATATTTCTTGGAACGTGAACATCCATGGATTTTGGTGTTCATGTGGGTTCCTGGAACCAAACCCCAGCGGATATCGAGGGTCCACTGTACTTTTAGTTGTGTACAGAGGGGCAGTTAGAAGTATTCACTTGAGTCCTGATGGAGTTAAAATAATAGGCTGGCTTCTACTCCACCCCACTCCCATTTTGCAGTTGGTGAATCAAAGAATACATTATAGCTTCCTCGAACAAATGAGCCTGCCTACACTATATGACTCAGATAAAAATCAATTGGTGTGGATTAGCTGTGGCAACCATCAATGCCAGTTTAGTCCACACCCTAGCAACAAAATGATGGGTTCTGACAAAGGGAATAAAATAACTGTCCTTCTCTCCGCACCCATCCAAACCTGCTTAATGCACCTAATGACATCCGTAACAAAAGGCATATATCACCAGAGCCTTTGGCTAATGGGATGCCACAGAACAATGATCTTTCCCACATTGTGTATGTATGTATGTGCCAACTAGATCATCTGCTTCATCCTAATGACTCATTCACACTTAGAGCATCTCAAGGTGCTACACTCTTCTATTATGAGAGGAAAGTTGGGTCCTTGCTCATATTGTTTAATTAATGCCAAAGTGCTGTTACAGTATAAAAGGTGTTCTTTTTTTTGCCGACAGCACAAAACACTTACTTATTGAAAACTGGAACAGACATAAAAACCCTCCTAATTTCTGTTCATTTTTAAGAGTAACATAAATGCTGCATGTGGGGGTCAGTGTAATATTCTTTTATTTATATCCCGACTTTTCATATGGTCCTATCTTTCATATACTTTTTTTTTAAAATACATCATTTCAGTGGGATTTGCCATACTTTGAGGGTACAAAGTAAAGGGCTCAGACACTATTCGCAGATCTGATTGGGCACGGGGATAAGAATATGTAGTCCCAAGATACGGGATGAATTTTTGGGGAAATCCCTTCCAAATATGAGCTGATCATTGTGTTTGACTGCTGTGTTATAATGAACTGTTTGTAGATAATAAACGTATAAGTATTGCATTTGTTATTTTAAATTTTTAAAAAGTTCAGATACTTTTCCAAGAATGTCTGCACAGATAGCTGAGGGAGGAGATAACTTATAGGACACTTATAGCTTGTGAACTGCACTTACAGTAGTATGGGGACCTGGGCTTACTTTACTTTAAATAACTAGTACATCCATTAATCATTGACTAAATCTACCTTTGACCGCTAGCTTTGCTTCATGGTGATCAAAGGCGAACTTACAGGATTGCGTACTGACGCTGCATCACGTTCGGAATAACTTCCCCTTGCCCGAAATTGCGTGTGATAGTTTTTCACGCAATAACGTGAAATCCCACGTTCAGAAGGAATTCCCATTGCCCAAAAATGCATGTGGTAGTCTCTCGAGCAATAACGTGAAACCCCATGATTGCGTTCGGACTGCCATTGGATTATGCTTCCCATTTCTGTTGTCTGATAAACTGCAAGGATAATTGCAAAAAGGTGTCAACGAAAAGAGCACGAGGAACTCTGAATTGTCTTTCTGTTCCCTTTCCCCCCTTGCACTTTTTGGGCAACTTTGCATTACCTGTCTACCCTTTTTTTTAATGGATTTGATATTGGCTTCTGTGCTAGCAACTTCCCTAAACTGGAAACAGAAGCTAAGAACCAGAAATCTCGGGGAATCTGTATTGTTTGGAATGTGCTTTTTCAACCCTCTGAACATCTTTAAATGAGGAATAGAAAACCTGGAGAGCAAGCCCGGGGATGTTTAGGCACAGCAAGTCCTCCAAACAGCTCAGAATTGATGGATTGTTTACCCGTGAGAAAACCTGAGTATTTCAAAGTTAAACTCGGTGTTTACTGTTTCTTCTGCTAACAGCGTTTGCTTGGGATACAGAAAATTAATCTCTATCGGAGCTCTTGAAAATCTATCGCAATGATTTGGCGGCTTATCAGAAAGAAGTATCCTTGGAGTCATATGGGGCAGACAAGCCCTGTTCTTGAGCAATGGCTTATCCACAAGAAGAAGAAGAAACACATTGAACAACAATACCCCCCCCCGGACTTTGTAACAAAACAATGTCTTTTTAACAACGCACACTGTTATTTCAATTTGTGCGTGTTTAGAAAAAAAAAACCTGTTAAATAACTCAAGCTTCTTAATAACTCAAGCTTCTTAAATTCTCTTTTGATACTTTTGTTCAGAAACATACAGCTTTAAAAGGGAATTTGGCTGAAGCTCATAGTGTGAATTCCAGAAAGGGAAAAGCGATAAGTAAAAAACCCTTCATAAATGATTCTAGATTCATTCTAAGTGACCAAACTATTAATTTTAGTAATTTAGTAACCAAATCATGTTTCAGATTGTTTATACAAGTGAACCTCCCTTATCCAGAAGTCCAAAATCCAAAATATTTCAAAAACCAAAACTTTTTTTTCATGGGTGGGTGAGAGAGGTTCAAAGCAGACTACAGAAATGATCCAGTTTGAGACCGTTTTTTACTGACCTGGTTCAGTGCTAGGGAATCCCGGGAAAAGTAGTTTATTGTGGCACCAGACCTCTCTGACAGAGAAGCCGAAATGTCCCACTGAACTACAGTTCCCAGAATTCCCTAGCATTGAGCTAAGGCAGTTAGAGCGGTCTCAAACTGGATTGTTTCTGCAGTATGTTTTGGACCATAGCGACACTTTTGCTTTCTGATGTTTCCGTGTACACTACACAAACTTTGTTTAATGCACAAAATGATTTAAAATATCGTATAAAATTACCTTCAGGCTATATTCATAAGGCGTATATGGAGTATTTGGAGCTGGACTGGATAGCCTTTGTAGACTCTTCCAACTCATATGTTTCTGTGAAATGACAACACAAAATGTATTACACAGTGAAGATCTACTCCTCTTCAAAGGTCCTATTGCAAACTCAAGGATAGGCAGCTAATATCCAGTTTGCTTCGAAACACTTGAATTGAGTTTGCAAAGCACCGGGGAACACTAAAAGGCTTATCTTTTAGATCTTGGCTCGACTGAGTTTGGATCCTTGCCCTTGCTGAAAAGTTAATACATCAACTAAGCCAAAGCACTTGCTAGAGACAGTACATTTGAAGTGTAGTTTTGGTTTATTATTTATTCAAAGGTAACGTTCCCTATGGCCTCCTGAAAACTTTGCTGAAATTCTGGAAAACTTTCCGATCACTCATCCGACTGTGACAAACATTTGCTGTTTGTGAGCCAATACACTGTGCTCCTTTTTTTCCCCCATCCTGAAAGTGCTAAAATCAACTTGGTGCCAACCATGTTGTTCACGTTTATTCTTTGATTTTTAAGGTTGTACTTACTGCAATGCTGTTTATTATAACAATAATAAAAATAAAGATTTAAAAAATGGGAATGGAATCAGATGGTTTTTGCGCAATTGGAAACAGTCCAGGAAAAAACAAATCTTAAGGAAAATTCTGGGTCTTCCCCAGGGCATGTTTTCTGCTGCTTCTGGAGCTAGAATATAAACCGATGGATTCAAATTCAACTTTTCTAGTAATGGGACACTTTCAGAAGCACACTAGATTGAAGAGCATGCCTCATATTTTGCCTTAATGGTCACAGCAAAATTAAATTAGTTACAACAAGGTCCGATTGAAAGCAAATTAGAGTCAGTTTAATGGTGGTTTACGTCTGATTGATTTCAACGGGAAACAACATGGAAGTAACCAATAGTCTAATCCTGCACCTGTCTACTGAAGAATAAATCCTAGGAGTTTATCAGACCACGGAAATTGGAAGTATAATCCAATGGCAATCCGAATGCAATCATGGGGTTTCACGTTATTGCGTATTAAATCGTCTCACACAATTTTGGGCAAAAGGGAAGTCAATTCGAATGCAATCATGGTGGGTTTCACGTTATTGCGAATTAAAGCATCTCATGCAATTTCGGGCAATGGGGGGTCATTTTCGGGTAATACGAAGTCATTCCGAACGCCTTCCGAACGCAATGGGATTCCACATGAATTCGCTAAACTAGCGAATTCACGTGAATTCGAATTGGCTCGACAATCAAATTCGAATTGGCTTCACAGCCAATGTTCAAATTCCCGCAGCCAGCACCTGATCGGCTGATATTCCTGGCTGGTGTTTGGCTGGCCTGTTGCTATTAAATTACACATTGTACATTTTCCTTGGGACTCTTTATCCCTACGCTGAACAACAACAACAACAAGCTGCATCTGCACTGCTGAAATAATCCAGTTTGACATAATACAACTGACTCTAATATACAGTGTCTCAATGTGACAGCAATTCAGGGAAAGGGATGTTTGTTGTCGTGGGCCCCTGCAGCGGTGTCCCCAGGGCTGGTGTCACTTTGTGCGGTCACTCATGGTGTCACACACACCCCCACGACCTCCTCCTCCCATTTCACACCATAGGAGTTTATCAGACGACGGAAATTGGAAGTATAATCCAATGGCCATCCGAACGCAGTCATGGTGTTTCACGATATTGTGTATTAAAGTATCTCATGCAATTTCGGGCAAAAGGGAAGTCATTCCGAACGCAATCATGGGTTTTACGGTATTTCGCATTAAAGCATCTCACGCAATTTCGGGCAATGGGGGTCATTTTCGGGTAATGGGAATTCATTCTGAACGCAATTAGAATTCATGAAAATTAGCTAAACTAGCGAATTCATGTGAATTTGAATTGGCTCCAATTGGCTCCATTCAAAATAAAGAGAAATTCCTCCCGTCTGATAAACTCCATACAGAATCCTTAGCCAGGCTTTTTTCAATGTTACTCATAAATTGTAATTCCCACGTAGCGCTGAGCGTAACGCTAACCATTGTGACATAGACAACTAGCAAAATCCAAACAATATACCTTCAAATTGCAGTATCTCATCCGCACAGCCTAAACGTATTTACATATGCGTGGCAAAGATTTGGTTAAAATGTGATGCCCTTAAAGATTTTTTTTTAAAGTAAAATTATTAATTTTTAAAAAATTCCAATGTTTAAAAACAATTTGAAATTTATTTTTTTTAAAAAAATCAGAGGTTTCTCCTTTTTCCTCCCGCTGACCTTGACCCCACTCCCTCCATCTTTTAAAGCATTGTATTGTGTTGTATTATAATACAAAGCTTAACATATTCCTAAATATATATATATATATATATATATATTATATATATATATATATGTACACATTCCTACATTCTATTACATTTAACTAATTATTTTTTAAAAATAATAATTAATATTAATTTTAATTGAATTAATTTTAATTGAATTAATTTAAACAATTAATTTAAATTTAATTAACTTTATTTAATTTATATTATAAATTATATAAAATTTTATAAATTTTATAAATTTATATAAAATTATATCAATTGTATATAATTTACATAATTGATTTATGATAATTTTATTTAATTTAAATTATAAATTTATATAAAATTTTATAAATTTTATAAAATTATATAAAATTATATAAATTGTATATAATTTATTTATGATAATTTTATTTAATTTAAATTACAAATTATATAAAATTTTACAAATTTTATAAATTTATACAAAATTACATAAACTGTATATAATTAACATAATTCATTTATGATAATTTTATTTAATTTAAATTACAAATTACTGTATATAAAATTTTTATAAATTTTATAAATTTATAAAAATAATATAAATTTTATATAATAATTTATTTATAATATATAATTTATTACAATTTAATTAATTATTAATTATTAATTTAATTAATATTAATTTAATTAACATATATTTATATATATATATATATAAATAATTATTTTAAAAACTAGTTTCCAGCGGCCATATTGGATTGGGGGCGTGGCCTCTGGGGGGCGTGGCTTATCCGTGCTGGCCCACGTGACTCGGGAAGCGCGCGCGCGCGCTAACCTTCCACTGAGCAGCAACCTCCATTTCCGGGTCCTCGCGCGCGTGTCTGCCTGAGTCACGTGGGTTCACCTGGATAAGCCACGCCCCCTCGGCCACGCCCCCTTTGCAATGGCCATGGCCGCCGAGGAGAAAGAGCAGGAAGCTTTCCTCAGGGCTCGGCAACGGACCCTAGCCCCAACTCTCCCCGAAGGTAAACCCCGGCGCTAGGAACCCTGGGAGTTGTAGTTTGTTGTGCCCACTCAGAGAAGGCTTGGGCCTGTATTCTTTATACTGGAGAGTCTTATATGTACTTTCTTCATAGGTCCAAGAGAACACTAGAAGCCAGTCTGAGACTGCTTGAACTGGCTCAGGGCTAGGGAATCCTGGGAACTGTATTATTAATTAATAATGAATAATAATATTAATAATTATAATTATGAAAAATAATATTAATAATTATAATTATGAATAATAATATTAATATTGCTATCATCCTCATCCCTTTTAACTTAGCCTTGGTCCAGCCAAACCCCAATCCATTTTGAGACTGCTTTAACTGGCCCTGGTCCAGGGCTAGGGAATCCTGGGAAATTTATTATTATTAATATTAATAATGTTAATATCATCATCATCATCATCTTTCCTTTTAACTTAACCTTGGTCCAACCAAACCACAATCCAGAAGTAATCCATTTTTGAGACTGCTTTAACTGGGGAATCCTGGGAAATTTATTATTATTATTCTGGCTAAAAAGCTCAGTTGTGGTTATTTAGAGGGCTGAGTGACTCCCTCCCATTTTAACTTAATCTAGGTCCAAGACACACTGCAGAAATAATCCAGTTTGAGACCACTTTAACTGCCCTGGCTCATTCTTTATTGCTATTCTTGCTGCTCAGACATAGGAATAAGGAAGGGGCATAGCTTAGTGGCATTTCTCCCAGAATCCCCCAGCGCTCAAAAGTCCTGTTCATATGCAACCATTGCTATGGAGTTTATCAGACCACGGAAATTGGAAGTATAATCCAAGGGCAATCTGAACACAATCATGGGGTTTGACGTTGTTGCATATTAAATCATCTCACGCAATTTCGGACAAAAGGGAAGTAATTGCGAACGCAATCATGGGTTTTACGTTATTGCGAATTAAGGCACCTCACGCAATTTCGGACAATGGGTGTCATTTTCGGTTAATACGAAGTCATTCCGAACGCCTTCCGAACGCAATGGGATTTCACGTGAATTCGCTAAAACTAGCGAATTCACGTGAATTCGAATTGGCTCCATTCGAAATAGAGAGAAATTCCTCCCGTCTAATAAACTCCAATGTTTAGTTGGGACTTCAGGTAGTTGATTTGGGCCGGGGTAAAAGGATCTCTACCAGGGAGCTATTGTCAGTGGAATAATAGATAATAAATCGGAGAGTTTACATATGAGCCGGTGTGGTGTAGTGGTTTGAGATTTGGACTGTGACTCTGGAAACCAAAGTTTGAAAACCAGTTCAGCTGTGGAAAACCCACCTTGGGCAAGTCATACTCTCAGCTTCAGAGGATGGCAGTGGTAACCCCCCTCCGAAGAAACTTGCCAAGAAAACCCCATTGATAGGTTTGCCATAAGCTGAGAAAGGACTCGAAGGCACAAAGCAACAAGACGTTTACATATGGGAAACGTTTGGTCCTCCAAGTATTGTCGGATCACAGTTCCTAGCATTTCCAGAATCATTGAATCACAGAGTTGGAAGACACCACAAGGGCCATACATTCTGACACCCCCCTGTCATGCAGGAACTCACAATCAAAGTACCCCCAACGGATACGCATCCAGCCTCTGTTTAAAAAATCTCCAAAGAAGGAGACTCCACTCTCCAAGACGATGTACTACACTGTCAAACATCTCTTGCCATCTGGAAGTTCTTCCTAATAATGTTTCGGTGGGATCTCATTTCCTATAGTTTGGAATCCATTGCCCTGTGTCCTAGTCTCTGGAGCGGCAGAAAACGTGATCCCTCCTCAATATGACATCCCTTCAAATATTTAAATCTGGCTGTCATGGCACCTCTTAACCTTCTCTTCTCTAGGCTAAACATACCCTGCTCCCTAAGATGCACCTTACAGGGCCCATGCTTCCCTCCCCATTGCTGTGGTGGCTTGTAGGGCTGTTGGTGGAGAGTTACATGACTTCCCTCTCCAAGACAGATAAACTGACCTGTTATAAGTTCTTGTGGAGGATAGGACTATCAATGGCAGTCAGTTATGGTGGCTATGTGTTATCCCCAGCATCTGAGACAGTATGCCTTGGAAAGCTAGTTGCTGGAACACAAACAAGATGTGATGCCCTCCTGGTCTTCACGTGACTTTGCACTGATATTTGGTTGACCACCATGACTGAACATTCAATTCAGTCTGATCTAGAGTATTTATTAACGTTGTGGTGAGCTTCTTGTATTCTTTTGTGTGAATTTAAGAGGCATTTCTCACTGATGTCCCTGGGTTGCATGTGTAATTCATCCCCGTTTGTACCTAGCAACTGGTTTAACGTGTGCAGCTAGTCCTTCTGATTGGATTTATCTAGCAATGCCGTTTCTGTAGTTTTGCTAGTTAATGATACACGAACGTCCAGTCTCCAGCTTTAAAATGTAACCTTTTCCCTTGGATGCGACAAGCACACACAAATAAGTCTTGTGGGACTTTGGCCTTTAAGGCTTAAAGGTTAACAGGTTTATGAAAAAATTCATGAGTGTGTATGCAATGATAAATGTGAATGTCTATAATCCTGCACATACTTATTAGCACTATGTTCCCTTGCAAGGCTTCCTTCTGAATACACACTTACAGAACGGTGCTGTGTATATTTTAAGGCGGTGCTGCTCAAAGTGGTGGGCCGTGGATTCTTTGTTGGTCTCTGCCAGTCTCTGGAGACCTGTAGGCACAAATACGATACTCATACCTGGTACTCGGGGAGGTAGTTGCTGGCTCCACACATCTAATAGCTTAATAAGCACTGTTTTAAGGTACCAAATTATGTCTTGAATATGATCCAGGGATTGCCAAACTTTACTACATTTCAAGGCCTACATCATTGAATCAACTGCTGAATGGTAGGTAGTTTGTTGTGAGCTGCATTTCAGAGGAAGAGCATTCCTTTCCTACGAAATTCATGTGGTTGCAATAAATTGCCAGGTGATTTGGAGGCACATACATGCACATGCCCCTTAACAAGAGCTCAGACATTTTGCCTGGTAGCTAGCCAGTCTGGTGACTTGTTTGGTAATTTGTTAACATTTTGCACAATCCTATACAGTACATATTTACTCAAAGGTAACCCCTGTTTGATTTGTGGCAGGTTACTTATTTCCTTACAGCATACTAGACCTCTGTTACAATTTTCTGGCTCCTCCACTGGTTCCAAATGTCTTGCCTTTGCTTAACTCCAGGCAGGGCTAGTTTTTGTGGGAATTGGCTGTGAGAGCTTTGGCTACCCACCACCAAAACAGTCAACTACTGCATTATTTTTTGACTCTTAGTTTGGAGAGAGAGTGTGTGTGTTCTGTATTTTTCTATGGAGTTTATCATATGATGGAATTTGGGGGTATAATGCAATGGCAATCCGAACGCAATCATGGGGTTTCACGTTATTGTGAATGAGTGTATCTCACGCAATTTCAGGCAATGGGAAGTCATTCCGAATGCAATCATGGGGTTTCACGTTATTGTGAATGAGTGTATCTCACGCAATTTCGGGAAATGGAGGGTCATTTTCAGGAAATGGGAAGTCATTCTGAATGCATTCCGAACGCAATCAGATTTCACATAAATTCGCTGAACTAGCAAATTAATGTAATTGCGAATTGGCTCCATTCGCAATTGAGAGAAATTCCTCCCATGTGATAAACTCCTATCTGAAATTCAAGCGCACCTTGAAAACCTGTCCCTCTTCTGATCTCCAAGTTGGAAAGATTGGAACTTGGGAATGTTCTAATTGCCTTTACCTGGGGATGATGAAATGTTCATTGTATCAAGAGTAGGGAGTTGGCAGATCTCTGCTCATTCAAAGATCATTCTGGGCTGAGGGTAGGAGAAGTGCGGTCTTCATGTAGTTCCCTTGTTCTTCTCTTCGAGCCTCTACGCTGCTCAAGTTTTGCCAAAGCCTAAAGGACCAAAGAGAACTGCCACCATATTCCATTGATGTGATCTCTTGGCAGCCTTGGAGATTTAGATAACATGTTCTTCTCAGTATCAGTATCAGGACCCTACAGCAGCAGTGTCCTTCCTCAGAGAAGAGAAGCTAACACTGAAAGTCAGATTGGTAGTGGCAGAAGGACCAGCATTAGTAAAGGCTTAGATTTTAGGGAAGGGAATGGTCCCAAAAGACTACTTCCACTCCAAAGCATGCTAAAGAGCTTCAAAAGACCAAATCCCCACAAAAGCAGTCCCTCTTGAAGACGGAGACAAGGGCAGAGGCTTTACAGAGCTGCTGGGAAATGCAGTGGAAGACTTCCCAAGGACCTCTTCAGTATTCTGAAAATCATTCTGCCCAAAGCAGAGTGTCAGTTTGTTTTCCAATTGTTAATTTAATGAATAAAGTGAATTGATAGGCTTAAAATGTTTAGGTTTGTGTAGCTGATTATGACAGATCGCGTCTCCAGGCTTTCTGCATAGTTCCAAACCCTTGGGCTCCTGTTAGTCATCTTGCCCCTCAAGATCTATCCCTGGGTTGGGTACTCAGGCCTCAAGGTAGTCCCTATTTGGAGGGGGGAATATGCTGTTCTATGTGAGTTCAATGAAGTAGACATGGTCAGACTCTCTTATCAAATGTTAACAAAACAGCCAGATACAATTCTAAAAAGAATGAACAAGTAGAAGTTTATTAAAGACACAATTAGATTACACATTAATTGTTGAACTATTTAATCATTCATAGTTGCCCAAAAGCCTATTCAGTTCCCTTCCCACCCCAGCTGACTGTTTGATCTCTGTTACAGTAAACCACTTTGATCTTTTTGGAAAGGCGTTATATAAATAAAATTTATTATTATTATTACTATTATTATTATTATTCCCTATCTCTTGGCCATCTTTCCCCATTTGCCTTCTCGATTTTGCATCCTCATTCCCTGAGTTTTGATTTGTTAGCACTGCCTGCCTAGAATCTCTCTTCACACTGATGTTAACCCTATATCAATGATTTTTTCTTTATTTTCTTGTGTTTTAATTATAAAAATACTGTAGAAGGTATGGCCACTGAGCACAGCACCCAGGCAAATAGTAATTCCCAGCCTTTCCGCAGTTGCTCACACATTTCGTAAGCTGTACAGCGGTGATAATCAATGCAGAGAAATAGAAGATGACAGCAGAAAAGAAAGAGGAAAAAACCCTCTTCCACAAGATTGAGAAATCAAAGGGAAATTTAAACCAAAAGTGGGGACAGAATCATAGAGTTGGAAGAGACCACAAGGGCCATCCAGTCCAACCTCCAGACATGTAGGAACTCATAGTCAAAGCACCCCTGATAGATGGCCATCCAGCCTCTCTTCAAAGACCTCCAAAAAAGGAGACTCCACCACTCTCCATCTTTGGAGACTGTTCAAAGCTCTTACTGTTAGGAAGTTCCTCCTAATGTTGAGCTGGAATCTCTTTTCCCCGTAACTTGCATCCACTGTTCCACGTCCTGTTCTCTGGAGCATCGGAAAACAAGCTTGCTCCATCCTCAATATGACACCCCTTCAAATATTCATACAGGATAGTAAATGACGAGCAAGAGAATACGGCCAATTATAAATAAAGAGACGAGGGAAACAATACACGGAAGAATTATATAAAACAGATGAAAGGATGACAGATTAATGTGCCAAAACATTTGATAGTCCTGATGCTCAACCTGTATGCAGTGTGTGAGGGTACTGTCAGGACATAATATGGAGAAACGGAATGGTTTCTGATTGGCAAAGGATCAGGCAAGGCTACATTTTATTCCGTTTAAATTGTACACTGAACACATCATATGTAAAGTTGGATAAGACGTGGAGGAAGTAGGCGTGAAAATTGAAAGAAGGAACATTTAACTTTTAAGTTGTGCAGATAACACCATACTGCTAGCAGAAAATAATGATGGCTTGGAGTGATTATTGAAGAAAGTCAAGAAAGTGCAAGCGCAGGTTTACAGCTGAGTATTAAGAAAACAAACACCGTGTTCTACTCCTATTGTCCATGATATTCTTCTTTTTCTGCTGCCTTCTACCTTAACAAGTATTATTGTCTTTTCTGGTAAGTCATGTCTTCTCATGATATGGCCAAAGTATGACAGTCTCAGTTTAGTCATCTTAATTTCTAGAGTATGTTCAGACTTGATTTGCTCTAGGACCCACTTACAGTAGAGTCTCGATTATCCAACATAAACTGGACCGGGTGATAGTTGGATAACCGAAAATGTTGGATAGTCCGGAAGGTCCAAGAAAAGCCTTGAAATCACTATGAACTGCAAATGTATTGAAGTTTTATTGCAATAACAGTAAAAGTAAACATAAAGGAATCACTGATCAGCATTGTGATGTACAGTATAAACAGTTCAGTCCTTTGAAAATTTAAAGAAATCACAGAAAATGTAAAGAAATCACAGAAAAATTAAAGAAATCACAGCAGCCATGACGTTGGATAATCCAGAATGTTGGATGACCGAAGGTTGGATAATCGAGACTCTACTGTATTTGTCTTTTTGCAGTCCACTGTATCTGTACAACTCTTCTCCAGTACCACATTTCCTTTTTTAATCATTTTTATTACAAACACAAACACAAAGTGGTGTGATATATATATATAGTGAGAGAGAGAGAGAGAGAGAAAGAAAGAGAGAGAGAGAATGAAGATAGATAGATAGATAGATAGATGATAGATAGATAGATTGCTAACCACATACACTACTGACTCCTCCAATTGATGGATATGTAACACTATTACTATACTTCCTTTATATGATACTATATTTATTCCTTTACCATGTAAAAACTGTTTATTTTTACAAAACCTAAAACTGATTCATATCCTCAATGAGACTGCAAATATATAATAAATATATAATAAACAATTATCTGTCAATCTTAAAGTTAGTACAAGATTTCTCTTTGATCAATGTTGCCGGTTTGTCCATTTCAACAAATTTGATTGTCTTCCATCTGTTCTTAAGTTTGAATAAAAATGTGCCTCCATCTCTGAGCATATGTTAACCTTGCTGCCATGAACATATATTGTAAAGTCCTTCCATAATTTTTCTCAATTTGATAATTCAGCATTCCAAGAAAAAAAGTCTCTGATTCTAAATGTATCTTGACTTTGAAAATATCTTCTAACATTAAATGAATTTGAGTCCAATATTTTTGTGCTTCATCACAGGACCACCACATATGGAAAAAGACCCTATCTTTCCAGAATTTATTATTATTATTATTATCATTTATTTTTAATGGCCTGTCTGGTGTTAAATACCACCTATGCATCATTTTATAATAATTCTCCCGTAAAGCATAGCTCAATGTAAATTTCAAATTCTTTGTCCACATTCTGTCTCCTTGTTCCATTTGGCTTGGGGACCCAATGTCTTGAGCCCATTTCACCACACAATCTTTTACCTGTTCTCCTTCCTTTTTGAACCTCAACTGCAATTTATACATTTTAGCAGTCAAACGTTCATCAGCAGTACACAGTTGAATCTCAAATTCTGATTTAGTCATTTCAAAACCTTGAATATTTAAAATCCACTTTAAATCTTTCACCGAAATCCAAAGCAGATGGGCCAAAAGGATCGGCTCCTTTTTGTGCTGGCTTTTCTGGGTTTCCGCATGGGTGACCCCAACACAGCCTGAATCTGGTGCTTTTTGCCCATCTGCTTCAGGTCTTTAATGACCTTTGTGAAAGCCAGTTTAATACCTGTCCTTCGTATTGTAATTCTTCTCTTGATTTATTTTTTTTTCTCTTACCAACTAGTCTTTATATATCACCCATTTTTCTTTTGGATATGTTTCTCTCTTAAAACATGCTTCCTAGGAGAACACCAAAGAGGTAGCCATGAATGTTGTGCCCTTCTACTTGGTCAATAAAGTAAGATCTTCCTTGTCCCACCTACCTTGGCAGCCAAATGGAATGGTGACAGTTTCTCACAAGGCTTTTGTGATTTGCCTTCCGAATGCTTCAAATATTGTTCATTTGCTCTGCCAGATTATGTGATGTGCGATGAGTTCTCTAATGTGTTGAATTATTGCCTTTTTGTTGCATATGATGCCTCTCAATGCAGTTTATCAAAGGCAAGTGAAATGGTGCAGCTCTTTATGCACAATTAGAGAAACACTGCGCTCACATAGTAATTAATCTCAGTATTAGAAAATTTATAAGCATAATGACTCTTAATTGAGATTCAGTCAGATGACTTCTTGACTGGGAAGGGAGAGGAAGAGGTTTGATGCATTAGAAATTCTGTTAATGAAAGAGTAATTCAGACACTCTTTTCTTCTGTTCTTTTGTGGATTTTTTTCCCCTCTGGAATTTTCTCTGGATTTGAATAATAACATTTGCAAGCAAGATGATACAGTACTGGGGTGAATCATATTAACTGTGTACAAGAGCACTTTGGAATTGCAGTTTCATGAAACTTCTCCAAAATAAATTTGTATATATTCTATATTTGCTTGGGGGTGTGAAATGTTTTAGATCAGGGGTGAAGGGATGTCATATTGAGGAGGGAGCTTGTTTTCTGCTGCTCCAGAGAACGGGACCAGGAACGATGGATGCAAGCTATAGAAAAAGAGATTCCACCTCAACATTAGGAGGAACTTCAACAGTGGAACACACTCCCTAAGAGTGTAGTAGAGTCTCCCTCCTTGAACGTCTTTAAACAGAAGCTTGATTGATGGCCATTTGTCGGGGATGCTTTGATGGAGAGTTCCTGTATGCCAGGGGGTTGGACTGGATGACCCTTGTGGTCTCTTCCAACTCTACAATTCTATGACTCTAAAGTGTAGCTTGCAAGCTGCATGTGGCCTCCAGGGCCCTCTAGGCAAAAATATATTTTAAAATATATAGATTTTGCTGCAACATGTCCACAGATGCATTCTGAGGGTGTGGAGGATATTCCCACGTGGCTCCTTGGCCTCCAAGGGTCAAAAACATTTTTCCCTCAACTGCTCCTAAAGGTTGACTAGGGGGCATGTGATACATTTGCACCACATTGTTCAGGCGCTGTGGGCCACATTAGTGCCAGCAGAGGCCTTTTTTGTAACCCATAACATGGTGAAAATTCCCTCATACTCCCTAGAGGCATTTGGTCTTTCTTTCTTTCTTTCTTTCTTTCTTTCTTTCTTTCAGAGCAGATGTGGCTCTCCAAGGTCTACTAATGTGATCTCCCAGCCTTCCACAGGTGCCCTCCCGTGCTATATTTTGGTAGTCCTTTGCTGGTGAAGTGAGGAAGCAAGGGGAATGCACAGAGCTGTTAGTAGTAGTAAAGTAATAGTAAGTATTTTATAATTGAGGAAGTAGTAGCAAGTAGAAAACAAACTGTGAAGCATACAGGTAGTTCCGGTGAATTGGAGAGAAGAGCTGGGTCATCCTGTAACAGATATAAAAAGGGGTGTGCCAAACCTAGTGTAGCCCCAGGGGCTAAACAGACAGGCAAAAATGTGCTTTCAGGCTGGCTTGGAGGCGTGGTGTTTAGATGACACATGCTTGAAGCCAGCAGGAAAGTGCCCTCCAGGTGCCTTATGCAGAGAAAAGCCGTTTCAAAAAGAAGCAGCTTTTTCCCGTTTCTTCCTGGCTTGAAGCCATATCATGTGGGCATGACATGCGCACTCCAGCTGCCTTGGGAGCCGGCGGCGGGGTTTCAAAGTGGCTTCAGAAAAGGCAACTACAAGCCACTTTTTCCTGCCCATCTGTTTCGCCCCTTAGGGATCTGGGTATGTTTAGCCTGGAGAAGAGAAGGCTAAGAGGTGATATGATGACCTCCGTTTACATATTTGAAGGGATTTCATATTCAGGATGGATCAAGCTTTTTTTCTGCTGCTCCAGAGAATAGGACCTGGAATAGTGGATGCAAGCTACAGGAAAAGAGACTCCACCTCAACATTTGGAGGAGCCTCCTGACAGTGAGAGCTGTTCGACACATTCCCTTGCAGTCTTTTTCTTTGGAGGTCTTTAAACAGGGGCTGTATGGCCATCTGTCAGGGGTGCTTTGAGATTTCCTGCATGGCAGGAGGTTGAACTGGATGGCTTTGGCGGTCTCTTCCAAATCTATGGTTCTTGGATTCTATGAAATAAAGACCAAATCTTCTTTGAACAAAACCTAGCAAGAAAACCCTGCAATAGGTTTGCCTTGGGGTTGTCATAAGTCGGAAATGGCTTAAAAGCACACACAAGGGGGCTCTTTAGGACATTAAAATGGCCTGAAGGGACACATGTAGTTCTACCTTCTCTCCTTCTGTATTCTGTGTGTATGCACCTTCATGTCACCTGTTATACTTTTGTATAATCCTCTTTCCACTAAATATGAAATCCTCACTATCCCAGAGCCTCCTTTTCTCCTCTTGCCATCTGACTCTGTCTCTCCAATCATATAAACTCAAGTCAGTTGACTCAAACTCAAGTCACTTCTGTGACTCAGCTTGGAGTCAGCTCCGAAATAAATGATGCACTAACTCGACTCGCAGCTTGTATATTTTTAGTGTCCAAACTGCTGGCCATGATTCAGTAACATAACATATTCATAACATTTCTTGGAGGGGAGGAGCAAATGCATTAGATAATGGGCTTGAGGTGGAAGAATCCGGATAAAGCATTTCTTCCAATGTGCGGTGGGGACAGGCTGCCAAGTAGATTTTGCGTTTGCTGTTCTGCCCTAAGAAACCCTTCCTGTTCACTGGGAACATATCTTGCTACTCTAGGAAAAGTTTTTTAAGTGCATTGAGGAAAGGCTTCTGAGTAGACCTAAATTCCTGCCTCAAACCCGGAGCATGAGGCACATTTCTTGGAGAGAACAGCAAACGTTTTCGGCTAGACTTTTGCTTAGCAATCTGTCCCTGCCGCACATCACAGAATTCTTCTAAAACTTTTCTTAGAAGCAGCAGGCAAGACTCACCCCCAGAGCACAGTCCGTAGACCCAAAAGATACTAAACCATAAAAGACTTCACTGTATTATATATGGTGACAAAATGACTGCTGGTGCTTTACAATATTTGTAGTAATAAATGACAGAAATGTTTACTTTTATGGTGACACCTTCATTTCACCCAGCTTATTTATTTTATTTTATTTTACATGCAGAACAAGAATGGAAGGCCCCTTTCTACTTTGTTCAAGGAGCAGATCCGCAGTTTGGATTGATGAAAGCTTATGCAATTGGTGACTGTGACAGTGGAGGAGATGAATGGGAAGAGGAACTCAAATTAACCCAGCAAGCAGTGCAAGCAATTAATCAACTGAACCCCAAGCCAAAATTCTTTGTGTTGTGTGGGGATCTTGTACATGGCATGCCAGGTAAGATTGTTAAAAGTGTGAACTGGTAAATTTATGCCTTTTTGGTGCACTCTAGTACAGTGATGGACAACAGTTATCATCCTATACAGTGTAGGCACCTTTGTCTTGAGTTATATTTGTGTAATCACAGTCTTAATTTTCATTTGAGAAGGCTAGGGGACTTTGGCTTTTCAAATACTTTGGGCTTCAGCTCTCAGAAGCTCTAGCCAGGTGGCCAATGACAAGAAATTGTGGGAGTTGTAGTCTTACACATTGGCAAGGCCAAAAGTCCCTCCCCCCTCCCACTGATTTAAAATGAAATTTTTATTTTATTTTATTTATATCCCACTTTGCATTGTCACTCATATGTATGCGATGTAGTTGAAAAATACAATAATAAAAAACCAGCAACACGGATGATATAAACTAAAACATATTTCCTATTTTTATTACAACAATACTGACTTGGATGCCAGAGTTGATAACAGTTCCAGTAAACCTTGGCTCCTGCTTGCCCAGCATTGATGGATACTTTTTAATTTGTGTAGCCCGAGGATGTGGATAGGATTTTTGGAGAGGTGAGAGCCACCATATGTGTCCTAGAACCATGCCCTTCCTGGAGGGCTTCTTTAATGGGTAAAGGAAAAGATTAAAGCCTTTTTACAACAAGGCAGGGCCCCAACATGCCTGACGGAGACTGTGGTAAGACTACTTCTGATAAAACATAAGAAGAAGATCCCTCAGGTTTCCTTGTTTAGAGTTAGTATGGACAATGAATATGTTGGATACTATGAAATTTTGTAAGTTGGTGACTGATATGGAAGGTCATTCTCCTCAAGAATTTGACTGTCATATTAGAAGTATTGTGTGGGAGGATATTCCTTTGGTCTTCTGTTTAATTATCTTACATTGGTTGACTCATCTTCTCTGTTGCTGGAATCTGTTGACAAGTGGCCACCTGGGAAGATGGATGAAATTTAAACTGATAACAGTGTAAACCAAACATAATAAAAATTGTGCGGTAAAATGTTCTCCTTCAGTTTTGTGTGGGTCTCACTCAATGTTTAGCACAATTTTTTTTCTTTCTTTTTATTTTTATTGATGACATGGGGAGAGCTCCAGCTGAATGGAAGGAGGCAATACTGGTGAGAGTTATTGGAAAAGAATGTCCAGCCAATTTTTTGGCAGATCAGATGTTGTGGTGAATGTCTGTGTTAGATTACTCATAGATAGATTCGGTAGTGGGTAGAAGGTAGGGGACTGGAAATATATATTGGCAAATAGGTAATCAGGGTTATTAGGGGCTACATCTGCGGTCACCCATTGTTTCCTTTTATATCCTTTACAATAGGGATGATCAACTGTGGAAGATTGGGAGGCCACGCCATCCCTCCAGAAACCTTGGCGGGCTATGCCTGTTCTCCCTTGTCCAAAATTGTCCCGAAACACCTTCATGGGATACAGGGGTTTTTTTTGTGGAGGGGGGGGGTCTTCCTGGACCCCTCATGGGCATTTTGGAGTATGTTTAGGCACGGGGGTGGGGGTGTTCCCACAAAATTTCATTTTGACTCCTAGGGGCTCAAGGTGGCTTGTCTGTTGAAATGCTCTCTTTTCTCCTATAGATTGTTTTGGGGCATTTTGGAAATGGGAAATCTCTTGGGGCCACACTTACCCACTTTTACTTTAGAACAATGCCAATTTCATCTGCATTCATAAATTGCCCCATTTTTGGTCTGCCATTGATAAGATACAGCAAGAACAGCTTTGAAGAAAACTTGAAGAGCAGCAAACAGAGGAAGTTCTGTTGCACTGCACACAAATTCACAGTATGGCAACATTCATTAGTGTGTGTGGCCATGGGGAAATTTCTCATTGTTACCAGACTACAGATGGTAGCCAAAAATGACTACAGAGTACAGATGGCTGCCAAGGTCTCCTGACTGGGCAGCCTTTTAACATTTGCATGGTTAGTTACTTTGTTTGCAGTCCAAAGATGCAACAGTACAAACAACAAGTTTGCGGTACTGAATACAGGGGGAAAAAAGATAACCAAAAATAAAGTAACCAATATAGAATGTAGGTGAAGAAATACAAATGTAAATATACTTAAAAGAATGTTAGGAGAAATATAATTACACATTTGTTAGACTCTCACCATATTGACACAGTATAACTGAATTGCTCTTATAATATGTTACCCGTAGCCTGGCCATACTTCACTCTCTCCAGACTTAATGACCATCGACAGGAACCTAGTGACTGATAAAGATACATTCGGACATATATTCTCTAAAAAAAGATCACATAAAACTTTTTCAAGCAGCCCTGCATTACAATGCAGACTGTAAAAGTACAAGATTATCAAATATGTGATATTGTTTCGACCACAGGAGACCCACAAGGGCAGAGTTGACACCTCCTGTTTTACTATTATTATAACCGTTTGAAATTGTTCCTCCAAAATCTCACATCCAAACATGGATTATCTTCTCTTTTAATATTCCTGGCCATGGGATCACACCTAGTATTTCCCTCCGTTTACTGAAATCAGCTGTCTCAAAGTCTAGAATACGTGTCTGACTACAGTTGGCTTCCCCTTTCTGCTAAATAAAAATTTCAGGAGAACATGGCTACTCCCACCAAAGGATTCTGCCACTTCGACCAGGTCATCACTGTTGGTTAGGATGAGATTTAAAATCGCTGATCTCCTTGTTGCCTCGGAGTTTGTAGGACTTCATATTCTTGGCAGAGTTTGACTTCCAACAAATACCAGGATAGTTAAAATCTCCCATTACTGCTACCTCTCTCCTTTTTGAATGCTTCATAATCTGTTCCAGGAAGACATCATTCGGATCCTCAGTCTGGCTTAAGGATCTGTAGACTGCTTTCCTGTTTGACCTGTTTCTCTGCAATAGGTTATCCCTGTCTATTACTACATTCCAATCATGAGACTAATCCCACCAGATTTCAGTGATGATTTATTACATCATGTTTGCTTTGATGTGTTAATAGTTTGTGTTTATCTTGTTTGTTTCCTATGTTCTGTGCATTAGTGTAGAGATATATGATATGAAAGACACCCTCTACTTGAAACCCTACAGAGCCAGTTCCAGTCAGAATAGAGGAAGATGAAGTAGATGAATACGCAACCCATGAACCACATGTTTCCCTCCACATTTCCTAGGCTACTCCCACTACCCTGAAGAACCCTATATTGATGTTCAAATTAGCAAGGAACAATCTCATTAATATCTTTTCTGAATCACTTTGCAAGCATTTCATGGCTTGAACGAGGGGTAGAAATCCTTTGAATCATAGCAAACAATCACAACCAAAACCTAATCATGGAATGGAGAGAACATCACTTAAGTTCATTTTTGACCAGAATTTGTTGAATGTGGGAGGAGGCACATTACCGCTATGTGACTGCTGTGGTTTGTGTTAGGCACTTCCAGAATTCTTGGATTATAGCAGCTCCCCAAAAAAGGCTGGATAATGAAGGACCTGCTTACTGAGCCGATTGATATTTTCTGTCTGAAGCAGTCTTCTGCTAAGATTTTTAAAAACAAAATCTGGCAAATTTTACTAATCATAAGGCAAACAAAGGTAGAATCAAGGGCTATCAGGTCCATGCAGAAACACACAATCAAAGCACCCCCAGCAGATAGCCATCCTGCCTCTGTTTGAAAACCTCCATAATGTTAGATTACCGTTCTTTACCTTTTTTATTTCCGTGTTCATAGTAAAGAAAATAGGATTTTATGTATGATTACCACATTCTTTTAACAAAGTTGACTATCTATAGAAAATGCACATTTATTGCCTTTGGTTGCCATTGAGCCTTTCATTTGTCAGCATCTTCCACACACAGACTTGCCAAGATAATGTTAAAGTCCTTAATTTCCTGTCTGTAATGAGTATGATATGGCTCAGTGGACATGACACAAATTGATATTTTTAAGACACACAACTAGTTATCTACTTAAAGGAGCAGAAGGCAGATAGGAAGAATTATGCCAGACTATGCCAGACCTGTCAAATTTAAACAAAGCTGCCCAGCCCTACAAGTCCTCACAATGGAGAACATGAATGATTGTTATCAAACATGGCATCTTATTATTTCGTTCCCAGGTGGAATGTTGCACTCTTAATCAGAAGCTGCACTGAAAGGAGGAAAGTGACAGGCATTTCTCTGCTAACCCGAAGTACTTAATTTTCCCCTTTCATTGTAAATGCCCAGCTGGATTGTGAAACTTTCTTTTTCTTCATCACACTACAGATCTGATTCACACGTTGCTGGTTCTGATTGCATAGTATCACAGCCTTTGGGTTTTCATCTCTGATGGGATAGGGAAAACTAGAGTGGCCACGTACACCCCGAACAAAACAATTGAAATACACTCCTCTAGAAGAAGACAAAGGAAACAGATTGGCATCAAATTTGCATGAGCCATCATAGATATAGATATAGATATATACATACAAGTTTAAACTCAGTATAATTTAAATAAAACTACCAAACATCTCACCATAGTAGGGAAGACTTTTACTACGAGATCTGTTTCTCACATCTATAGTTGAATGATTATTGTGTGGCAATTTATGTTTTGGGCCCCTTTTTATATTTAGTTGGAGCAATTGTGTCTGATCTCTTTCAAATATATGGTGCATATTATATTGTAGTTTGGATTATATTTTGACTTTGATGTCTGATATTCCCTACCCCTTGGATAGTCTTGCTTTTAACTGCTTGGGAACTATAGCACTAAAAGCCATACTGGAAAAAAGCACATTCTTCTTCTACATTAAAAAATCCAGTGGTGGTTTGGGGAATACTATTTTGTAAAATGGAAAATAAAATGAAAGCTGCACTTGGACCACTTAGGAGTAATGAATGACACACCTGTAGAGCTACTTCAAGCCACAGAGACAGAATTTATTCTTTGACGTTGTTTTGCTTTGCTTCATCTTTTAGATCCTTCGCTATATGTCCCTAAGTTTCAGCCTCAACTTATCCATTGGACATATCAAAATCCAAAATTCTACAACAAAGGCTTTTACCATATATGGAGTGAAAAATGTCAGATGTCCAAGCTGGGTTCAGGAAAGGAAGAGTAACTAGGGATCATTTTGCAAACATATGTGCACCAAATGGAGTGCACCAAAGAATTTCAGAAGAAAATCAGCCTGTGCTTTATAGATTATAGCAAAGCCTTTGATTGTATCGATCATGAAAAAACTATGGATTGCTCTGAAGAAATGGGTTTGCCACAACATTTGATTGTCTTGATGTATTTGTACACCAGATAAGAGGCTACCGTCAGAACACAATAAAGAGCAATGGAATCGTTTCCAGTAGGCAAGGGGTCAGGCATTTTATCAATCTGTCTGATTAACCTCCATGCTGAATGTATCATACATAAAGCAGAATTAGATTCAGAGGAAGGAACATCAACAATGTAAGATGCAGATAACACCACACTGTTGTTGTTAGCTGCCCTCAAATTGACCTCGACTCATGGTGACCCTGTGGATGAGACTCCCATCTCCAAGATTCCCTGTCTTCTGCTCAGGTCTTTCAGACTCATGTCCATGATCCCCCTAATTAGCAAAAATAGTAAAGGCTTGGAACAAATACTGATGAAAGTCAAGGAAGAACATGCAAAGGCAGGTTTACAGTTGAACATTAAGAAAAAAAATTATTATACTGAATATTTACGTAACTTTAAAGTAGGCAGTGAAGACACTGAAGGATTTTCTGTTCTTTAGCTCAGTCATTAATCAGAGCAAATACACAGTCAAGAAATCAGAAGAAGGCTATCACTTGGAAGGACACCTGCGAAGGAACTAGACAAGATCCTGAAGTGTCAAGATATATCATTGAATACTAAAAATTAAAATTGCCCTTGCAATTTTATTTAAATTAAAATTGCTCTTGCAGTATTTACCATTTCTGTTTATGGTTGTGAAGGCTTGGACAGTGAGTAAACTCATTTTAAATGTTGTGCTGAAAAAGAGTTCTGCAGATATCATGGACTTCTACAAAGAAAAATAAATAGTCCCCAGAGTAAATCAAACCTGAACTCTCCTTAGAAACCAAGATGACTAAACTTGGAGGTCTCCCATTCCTAGAGTTGTCATACGTTGCAGTCCACAACAGTTAACAACAACACAATTTCTCAGAAGTCTTAAGAGCTTGGAAAACATTCAGGGTATTTTAAAGTAAAATTTAAAGTAAAGTTTCCTTGGTATATTAAAGTGCAATTTACTTTAGCGTGACTGCTTCCTTTTTACTCCCAGTCCAAGAAAACCCTATGATAGGTTTGCTTCAGGCTTGCCATAAGTAAAAAAAACGACTTGGAGGCACACAACAACAACGATTGATTTATTTTGCTGATAATACCATGTTCGTTTAGTTTGAATACATTTTAATTTAATTTTCACACATGTTCAGGTCAAACAGTTGCCTATTTTGTTCTGAATTTTTGCAACTTTGGCAATATTGCTAGCTAAATTGAAATTCTCGTGTTTTCAAATTTGATAGTTTGTGATGGAGCAGTCTGTTGGAAGAGTACTATGCAGATCCTTACCTTCTTGGGTACAGAGGACAGAAGCTGCTCATATACAGTATTACCATCAATTTTTAAGCTGCTGCTTTCTATTGCAAATGGGAACAGTCGAACAATCTGCACCAGAATTCTTTTTTATACATTAAACAAAACAAATAAACCAGGATTCTCACATCCTCTGGGTGACCTCGAGCGGGTCGCGCGGTCTCAGCTTCAGAAAACTCAATGATAGGTTTCGATTAAGGGCACCATAAGTTGGAAATGACTTGAAGGCAAACAACAACAACAACAATCGTTGTACAGTATTTCAGTGGTTTTTGCTTCACTGGAAAATCTTTGAGGGGAAAATATTACTGCCCCACTTTGCTTACGCCACAAAAAAACAAACAAAAACTTGCCTTAATTGATTTTTCTTTGCTTTTTAAGAGTAGCTACTCTTTTTCTTTCCTTTTTTTTTTAGTTCTCTAGTTAGCAAATCTGTTTGTGAAAAAGAGAAAATCAAGCCTCCATCATGGTACCTTGCAATTTTGTAAAACTTAATTGATTGCTCCGATGGGGATCTGTTGATAGATGCATTGGGCTATTCAGGGAATGCTGTTTACAGAGGACTGTTCCACCCAATGACACATACTCTCTAAGCATTGCAGCCAAGACATAGGTATATAATCATCTCAGTGAAAGTAGGCCAAAGTCAATACAAAGACAAAACAGCATGGCTAGTAACATGAGACTGCATCTGGGTTCTACACAACAACAACTTCAAGGAAAGAAAGGGCACTGCAGACTTCTCTATTTATGGGAAAAGAATGGCACGGTGGTACAGTTTGAACATAAAATCTAGCACCACATCTGTGTTTTATAGGGATTGGCTACCTACTGTCCCTCATACATTTTAGACTGCACCTCCCATCAGACCTAACCTGTATGGTGTGTGTCATGGATGTGGGAGTTGTAGTCCAAACCATATAGAGGGCACTAGTATGGCAACCTCTGGGTTAGCGTGTTCTGCAACTCCTCAAAACTGGGTTCAGCATCTCTATTCAGAACCGTCATAGAATATTCCTGGAAGAAACATGGACCTCTTACTATCTGATATCATCATTGACCTTACAAAAACAGTGGGGGGAGCAGGATCTACGCTGTCAGTGTCAACCTCAACTAACTGACAGGCTTTTTGCCACTGTTGAATGGGTAGAAAAAGGGAATCTTGAGCTCCATGGCAGAAAGGTAGGAAATAGGGGAAAGGCAGGATATGTCACACTATTTCATCGCTCTGATCAACATACTTCATTCTTTACCTGATCAACTCTTATATTACCCTCGTAGCTACCTATTCAATCAATAGGAACTGGTTTCAGAGCCTTAGATCCACATGGTCTAAATCAGGGGTGATTTTAACTCACCCCTTCCCAGTTGGTTCAAGTTGTGACCTTGGTTGGAACTTACCCTGTTGCTCCTGACCAAGAGGAACCAGTTTCCCATCTCTTCAGATTCATGTGGGCCAAATTGGTGAATTGGGGTCGATTTCCAATTGACAGTTCATCCTAGTGGGGCCATATGACATCTGTAGGAACTAATCCACAAGTTTTTTCATTCTCAGGAAAGCAAAGCCCAAAAGCCAAGAGTCACCCTGGCCAAGTCATAATGGTCCTGTGGACATTTCTATGCCTGTTGCCACATTTCAATGCTCAAGCTAAAATTGCTGTTTTACTCTGAAAATGCATAGAGTTGGAAGATCTTTGAGGAGCTGATGCTTTTGCACATTTGTCGAGCCTTCCCTACCAGTGTCTGTAAAGTCTAGGCAAATCAAGTTAAAATAATGTTTTAAAATGGCAGATTAACTACATTTACAGCCCTCATTACAGGAAGCAATAGGCCACCACCTTAAAAGCATTGAGGAATAAAATACACATAATGTTTCCTTAGCTTTTTACATTTGTTGAATTGTAGCAGTCATGATAATTGTGTTTTTGTTCCGGCTTTATAATCCAGAGTTCTTTGCATAATGAGAATGGCAGGTCTTAAAAGGGAACTGGAGCCAGTGAAGCTCCTAAAAATAATAATACATGGTGTTTCTGGTTTTTCTAGGGACCCCATGGCGGGAGGCACAGATACGTGACCTGAAAAATGTTCTGAAAGATCTCAACCCTGAAATCCCCCTGGTTTTTGTCAGTGGCAATCATGACCTTGGTAATACACCAACTCCAGAAACTATTCAGAGTTATTGCAGGCAATGGGGAGACGATTACTTCAGCTTTTGGATTGGAGGCGTCTTCTTCCTGGTGCTGAATTCTCAGCTTTACTTTGATGGTTCAAAATGCCCAGAGCTGAAGCAAGCTCAAGATGCGTGGCTTAGCCAGCAACTCGCCATTGCTGAAGAAAGGAAGTGCAAACATGCCATTGTGTTTCAGCACATCCCACTGTTTGTAAGAGAACCATCAGAAGATCACAACTACTTCAACCTGGAGTCGTCCATTCGGCACGAGCTCTTGGAAAAATTCCACAAAGCAGGTACTGTGTTTTCCAGATCTTGGATGTAATGAGTTACAGATTACTTTATAATCTGTAACTATATATATATATATATATATATATATGGGATCCAGTGGCTCACGTGGTTAAGATGCTTGCAGGATTGCAGGATTGCTGTTATTATATGCAATCTATTGCCTTCATTTTATCTTTGTTTATACTTAGACTGGCTGCCTTCCCAGAGCAAAGAGGCATTTATTCTCATAACATGCTACTCTTCAATACATCTCTACAGCTCCAAAAGCTTAAATGAGGCGAACAGAAATCTAAAGGGCAGCCCAGCCTTTAACAACCTCTAATTTCTGCCAAAATTACGGGGTTGGAGCTGTAGGCAATATCAGTTTAATTATCAATGGTCTTATTGACATCATTGTTCAGAGTCTGTCTTATGTCATGGAGGCACAGAAAATTCTGGTGGGCAAAGCTAAGAGAGATTTACCCCCCAGTCTCATCTAACCAGGTTTCTCTAATACATGCCAGGTCAGATGGTTCCTCTAGGATCAAGCCCTGAATAACAGCTGTTTTATCTTTCACAGACCAGGTATTAAGCAGTAGTATTTTCAACTCAGGGGGATTGTGACCATAGTTATCCATATTATTTGGGATGGGAGACAACCTATTGTGAACTCTACAAAAAGGCCAATGCGATTTTAGGCTGCATCAATAGAAGTATAGTGTTTAGATCAAGGACAGTAATAGTGCCAGTCTATTCTGCTTTGGTCAGGCCTTACCTAGAATACTGTGTCCACTTCTGGGCACCACAATTCCAAAAGGATGTTGACAAGCTGGAGCATGTCCAGAGGAGGGCCACCAAAATAGTGAAGGGCCTGGAAACCATGCCTTATGAGGAAAGACTTATGGAGCTGGGTATGTTTAGCTTCGAAAATAGACGGCTAAGGTGTCTCCTTGGGACACACTCGTTTCTCAGCATCCTTTTTGAATTGTGGTGCCCAGAACTGGAAAAAAGTATTCCAGGTATGGCCTGACCAAAGCAGAATAGAGTGGCACTATTACTTCCCTTGATCGAGACACTATACTTCTGTTGATGCAGCCTAAAATTGCATTGGCCTTTTTAGCTGCTGCATCGCACTGTAGACTCATGTTCAGCTTGTGGACTCCTAGATCCCTTTCACGTGTGGTCTCATTCAGCCAGGTGTCCCCCATCCTATATCTGTGCATTTCATTTTTTTCTGCCCTAAATGCAGTACCTTACATTTTTTCGTGTTGAATTTCATTCTGTTAGCTTTGGCCCAGCTTTCTAGCCTATTCAGGTCATGTTGAATTTTGATCCTGTCCTCTGGGGTATTAGCTACTCCTCCAAATTTGATAAGTATGCCCTCAATTCTGTCATCCATGTCATTGAAAAAGATGTTAAATAGCACTGGACCCAGAACAGAACCCTGTGGGACCCCACTGGTCACTTCTCTCCAGGATGAAAAGGAACCATTGTTGAGCACCCTTTGGGTTTGACCGGTCAACCAATTACAAATCCATTTAACAGTTATCTTGTCTAGATCACATTTTACTAGCTTGTTTGCAAGAATGTCATGGGGAACCTTGTCAAAGGTCTTACTGAAATTAAGATATACTATATCTACAGCATTCTCTTCATCTACTAAGCTGGCAATTTTATCATAAAAAAAGATATAAGATTTATCTGGCATAACTTGTTTCTCTGAAACCCATGTTGACTTTTTGTGATTATGAAATTGCCTTCTAGATTTTCACAATCTCTCTGTTTAATGATCTGCTCTAGAATCTTTCCTGGATGTCAGACTAACTGGACAATAATTGTTGGGATCTTCTTTTTTCCCTTTTTGAAGACAGGGACAACATTGCCCTCCTCCAGTCTGCTGGGACTTCTCCTGTTCTCCAGGAGTCCTCAAAGATTTTTGCCAATGGATCCGATATTACATTTGCCAGTTCTTTTAATACCCTTGTCCTGGAGACTTATATTCATTTAGATTAACCTAGTATTCCTGTACTACCTCTTTACTTGTGCTGTGCTGAATTTCCCCTATTCTGCCCTCTGCTCCATTATCCTCAGGCTGAGCAACCTTTTCTTTTTCTGAGAACACTGAAGCAAAGAAGGTGTTGAATAATTCTGCCTTTTCACTGTCCCCTGTTAGCATTTTACCATTTTCTCCACACAGTAGCCCTACCATTTCCTTCTGTTTCCTTTTGCTGCCATTTCTTGCACATGTTCCATTTAAAATTTAGCTTAGTTGAAAATTCCTTAGTCATCCATCCTGGTTTCTTGAGACACCTCCCATTTTTCCTCCCCAACAATTTTGAAATTGTTCCTTCAGTATCTCCCTTTTGAGAAACTTCCATCCATCTTTTAGTATTCCTGACCACGGGATCACCCCCAGTATTTACTGAAGTCAGCTCTCCTAAAGTCTAGAATGTGTGTCTGGTTATGTCTGGTTTCTCCTTTCCACTGTTTAACAAACTCCAGGAGAACATGATCATTTCTTCCCAAGGATCCCAATACTTGCACCCCATTTACCAGGTCATCCTTGTTGGTTAGGATCAGATCTAAAATAGCGGATTATCTTGTTGCCTCTTCCACCTTGTGGACAATGAAGCTATCTTCTAGGCAAGTGAGGAATTTTGCTAGACCTTGATGTTTTGGCTGACTTTGATCCCAGCAAATATTAGGATAGTTGAAGTCACCCATCACTACTATACTTCTCCTTTCTGAGTGTGTGGCCATCTGTTCTAGAAAAGCCAACATCTAATTCTTCAGTCTGACTTCAGGGTCTGTACTAGGGGTCTTGTTTCCCTTCCATTTTTATGGTGCTCTCCACCTGAACTTATTTTTATATTAGTGTTTTTAGGTTTTATTTTGGAATGGACTACATTTTTCTTGAGTGTCCTACATTTTGCGGTGCCTTGTCCTTCTTTGCTGTTACGACATCTGCTCACCCTGCCTTTGGGTCCTCTGTAGGCGTGCTGTTTAAAGATACGGTACTGTATGCATCTTAGTTGTTCAGTAAATTAATCTGCAGAAGGGGAAAATACATAAAGGGGAAAAATGTTTTCTTCATGTTTAGATGCTATGTATAACAGAGGAAGGACTCTCTTAAGATGACACTTCTACTCTGCAGCTTGTATTACTTGTGTAAAATTATGCCATTTTGATAGACGATAAAAGGTACGGCAAATTATTCAGTTAATCAATTGACGAGTCAACAAAATGTTGTAGCCCTAAGATACAGCATGCATATATCTGTACATTTACAAGGGCATGTTTGTGTAAATACGGTGAATAGATAATTGAAAGACAATGCTCTTTCTGTTGTGTCAGATATTCTTATTAATTAATTAACCCTTCCCTGCCTGCAAAAAGAAGAATAGCAGAACAGCTAGGCAGTTCGCCGTACAATAACATAACTAAATATGCGATGAAATAATTCTAGTTTCAAAAAACGAGAGCTTCCCACAGCTCAGTTTCCTTAGTAACAGAGCTGGTCTGTTGTCTCCCTCCTCCCAGCTGTTTCCATTTCAAAAATAATTTCATTGGCAACTGTTATGTGTCTCTACGCTTGTTTTCAATCGAGTACAAAAGCCATTGTCATGGTAGGACAGTTGCAGAGACAGGTAGCAATGTGCCATTTCTTTTCCTTATACTTGACCAGAGATAATCAATTTGAACACATTGTTGGTTATGAAACCGAAGAAATAACTCACAGAGAATATAGAACGAAATCCCATTTTCCACTGTGTGTATGCGTCCATGCTTGCACATGCACTTGATATGTATAATTTACTTGCCTTCTGAAGTTTAGGAAGATTAAACTTCTGATCTATTAATATTTATTCTATTTTCCGGGTCCAAGCTGAAGAAAATTAGACCAGCTTTTTCCAAAATGAATTGGTGTTTTTTTCCCCCTGTCTTACAATCTAGTTTCCCCTTCTCCGCTTTTGCATAAAGTAATATATGGAAAGTAAAATGCAAGAGAGTTTAGAATTAGGGACAGAAAGTGGATCTGATCTGATACAGCAATAATTTTTGTAAGACACCTTTTCCTGGACAAGCAGTTCAGTTTTCCATTTAAAAAGAACACCACAGTCATCTGATGGAATGAGACGCTTAGACAAAGCAAAACAATACTTTTTTGTTCAACCAAATGTCCATTTAAAATACCACAGATTCTTATTATTTATAAGATATAGATATGGGGAACCACATTACAAGAAAAACTGATCTTATTGTTTTCCTTCACACACACACATGTATACAAACATAATATGAATTATCAGAATATCATATTGCAAGTAGCTGGTGATGATTTCAAAGGGAAGAGTCATGTTGGAGTCCTTGGAGAGATTTTAAAATCTCGCTTCTACACATGACTGCGTAACTCCATCTGGAATGCTTTTATGAGGGAACAGTCGCTGCTAAGCCTCGGAGGAGGCGTGTGGTCGTAGTGGGGGACTCCTTGCTGAGGGGTACAGAAGCAGTGATTTGTAGGCCTGACAAGATGTCTCGAGAGGTGTGCTGTCTTCCAGGTGCAAAGATCCGGGATGTGACAGAGAGGCTGACAAGACTGGTCAAGCCTACTGACCAATACCCCTTCCTTTTGGTCCACGTGGGAACTAATGATACTGCAAGACACAGCATTCAGAACATCAAAAGGGATTACGAGGCGCTTGGTAGGAAGCTGAAAGGAATGGATGTACAGGTTGTCATCTCGTCTCTTCTGCCAGTTGAAGGGCATGGTCCAGGCAGGGAGAGGAAAATAGCAGAGGTGAACAACTGGCTTCGCAGATGGTGCCGCCGAGAAGGATTTGGATTCTTGGATCATGGGCTGCGGTTCCATGAGGAGGGACTTCTTGCAACAGACGGGTTGCATCTCACGCCAGTTGGAAGAAATGTTTTTGCCAACAGTCTCAAGAACTTGATCAGGAGAGCTTTAAACTGAGTTCCGAGGGGAAGGGAGACAATATTAAGGAACGCAAAAGGGATGGCGTAAATAGTCAAACTGACATAGAGGAAACAAGGCAAACAGTGCAAGGACCCAACAGTGGGAGGCAAAAAAACTTGCACAGGCAGCAAGTAAAAGGGAACCATGGTCTGCGATGTCTCTACACTAATGCACAGAGCATGGGAAATAAGCAAGATGAACTCGAACTCCTAGTACAACAAGGCAAATATGATATAATAGGCATCACTGAAACCTGGTGGGATGAGTCTCATGATTGGAATGTGGAAATAGAGGGGTATAACCTTATTAAGAGAAATAGGCCAAACAGGAAAGGAGGAGGAATAGCACTATATGTCAGAGATATTTACACCAGTGAAGAGATCCTGGACATCAATCATGGAAGCCAGGTGGAGAGCATCTGGATAAGAATTAAAGGGGAGGGAAACAACAAGGGTGTTACGGTGGGAGTCTACTACAGACCCCCAAGTCAGACTGAGGAATTGGATGATATCTTTCTAGAACAGATGACCACACAGTCAGAAAAGAGAGATGTAGTAGTGATAGGCGACTTCAACTATCCTGATATTTGCTGGAAGTCTAACTCAGCAAAATCCTCAAGGTCTAGCAAATTCCTCACTTGCCTGGAAGACAATTTCATGGTCCAAAAGGTGGAAGAGGCAACAAGGGGGTCAGCTATTTTAGATCTGATCCTAACCAACAAGGAGGACTTGGTTAATGGGGTGCAAGTGGTGGGATCATTAGGTGGAAGTGACCATGTTCTCCTGGAGTTTGTAATACAGTGGAAAGGAGAAGCCAGGCAGAGTCAGACACGCATCCTAGACTTTAGGAGAGCGGATTTCAGTAAACTTAGAGAAGTATTGAGGGCGATTCCATGGTCAGAAATACTAAAAGATAAAGGAGTTCAGGACGGATGGGACTTTCTCAAAGGGGAGATACTGAAGGCACAATTTCAAACAGTTCCAGTGAGAAAGAAAAACGGGAGGTGTCTCAAGAAACCAGGATGGATGACTAAGGAACTTTCAACCGAGCTAAGTTTGAAACGGAACATGTATAAGAAATGGAAAAAGGGGGAAATCACGAAAAAGGAATTCAAAGAAATAGCAAGCATGTGTAGGGGTAAAGTCAGAAAAGCTAAAGCGCAGAATGAACTCAGGCTTGCTAGAGAGGTTAAGAACAATAAAAAGGGCTTTTTTGGATATATCCGCAGCAAGAGGAAGAAGAAGGAAACGGTAGGGCCACTGCGTGGAGAAGATGGCAAAATGCTAACAGGGGACAGAGAAAAGGCAGAATTACTCAACACCTTCTTTGCCTCAGTCTTCTCAGAAAAGGCAAAGGGTGCTCAACCTGAGGATAATGGAGCAGAGAACAGAATTGGGGAATTTCAGCACAGAATAAGTAAAGAGATAGTAGAGGAACACCTTGTTAATCTAAATGAATTTAAGTCTCCGGGACCAGATGAACTCCATCCAAGGGTATTAAAAGAACTGGCAAAAGTAATATCAGAGCCATTGGCAATCATATTTGAAAACTCCTGGAGAACAGGAGAGATCCCAGCAGACTGGCGAAGGGCAAACGTTGTCCCCATCTTCAAAAAGGGGAAAAAAGAGGATCCCAACAATTATCGTCCAGTTAGTCTGACATCAGTTCTAGGAAAGATTCTGGAGCAGATCATTAAACAGAGAGTCTGTGAACATCTAGATGGTAATGCCATAATCACAAAAACTCAACACGGGTTTCAGAGAAACAAGTCATGCCAGACAAATCTAATCTCTTTCTTTGATAAAATTACCAGCTTGGTAGATGAAGGGAATGCTGTGGATATAGTATATCTTGATTTCAGTAAGGCCTTTGACAAGGTTCCCCATGACATTCTTGCAAACAAGCTTGTAAAATGTGGGCTAGACAAAGGAACTGTTAAATGGATCTGTAATTGGTTGAATGGCCGAACCCAAAGGGTGCTCAACAATGGCTCCTTTTCATCCTGGAGAGAAGTGACCAGTGGGGTCCCACAGGGCTCTGTCCTCGGCCCAGTGCTATTCAACATCTTTATCAATGACCTGGATGACAGAATTGGGAGCATACTTATCAAATTTGCAGATGACACCAAATTAGGGGGAATAGCTAATACCCCAGAGGACAGGATCAAGATTCAAAATGACCTGAATAGACTAGAAAGCTGGGCCAAAGCTAACAAAATGAAATTCAATACAGAGAAATGTAAGGTATTGCACTTAGGGCGGAAAAATAAAATGCACAGATATAGGATGGGTGACACCTGGCTGAATGAAACTACGTGTGAAAGGGATCTAGGAGTCCAAGTAGACCACAAGTTGAACATGAGTCAACAGTGTGATGCGGCAGCTAAAAAGGCCAATGCTATTTTGGGCTGCATTAATAGAAGTATAGTGTCTAGATCAAGAGAAGTAATAGTGCCACTGTATTCTGCTTTGGTCAGGCCCCACCTAGAATATTGTGTCCAGTTCTGGGCGCCACAATTCAGAAAGGACATTGAGAAACTGGAGTGTGTCCAAAGGAGGGCGACAAAAATGGTGAAGGGTCTGGAAACCATGCCCTATGAGGAACGACTTAGGGAGCTGGGGATGTTTAGCCTGGAGAAAAGAAGGTTAAGAGGTGATATGATAGCCCTGTTTAAATATTTGAAAGGATGTCATATTGAGGAGGGAGCAAGCTTGTTTTCTGCTGCTCCAGAGAACAGGACCCGGAACAATGGATGCAAGATACAGGAAAAGAGATTCCACCTGAACATTAGGAAGAACTTCCTGACAGTAAGGGCTGTTCGACAGTGGAACGCACTTCCTCGGAAGGTGATAGAGTCTCCTTCCTTGGAGGTCTTTAAACAGAGGCTGGATGGCCATCTGTCAGGGGTGCTTTGATTTGGATTTCCTGCATAGCAGGGGGTTGGACTGGATGGCCCTAGTGGTCTCTTCCAACTCTATGATTCTATGATTCTATGATTCTATGATTCTATGAGACAAGGTTAATGACATGTTTCCGAGACAAAGCAGAGCCAAGAGGGTTCGAAGCTAGAATTTGGAAATTGTCTTATACTATATCAAAATGTTTATCAGATCCAATATTATGTATTAAAGGAACAGGCAAACTCCAATCATTTTGTGGTCAGTTGCTTCCTCCCCCACCATCATATGTCTAAACATTCCCAGAAAACTAAACATAAAATGGCAGGAAGTCCATGTTCGTTTCATAAAATCCCTTTGTGGATTGTGAAAAAAGTGCCATAGTGGGCCCTGTACCTCATTCTAAAGGAGCATACCATAGCAGACATTTTTGCTGTTTTTCACCATTCACAGTTTAGGGGGGTAGCCTAGGAAATGTAGGGAAGCACATGAGGTTCATGGGTTGTGTGTTCCCAGTCCTTCATCTCCTCTGACTGGAATTGACACTGCAGGGTTTCAAGCAAAAGGTGTCTGTTTCATATCGCTTGCTAACGGATACTTTTGATAAAGACTTAAATGCACCAGATCTTGCCTGATCTAGTTTGCCTTGCAGCCACTGAACACAGTTTTTCCAAACAATTGTGGATCCATCTGACAATGTTCCCATCTATTCCATATTAATCAATATCTTGGGTAGGCTTATCAGATGCTTTGCTGAAATCCAGATAAACCACATCCACAGTATTCCCACCATCTACTAAACCTAGTAACCTGATCCAAAAAAAAATGATACAAGCTTAGCTTGGCAGGATTTGTTCTTGACAAACCCATGCTATCTCCTACTACTCACAATATCATCAAGATACTTGCAGAGAGACTCCTATGAAATCCATTCCAGTTTTTTCCCCCTAGTATAGTGAGGTCATGCAGACTGGCTTGTGCTTTTCACAATTTACTTTCTTGCCTTTTAAAAAGAAATTGACAATACTTGCTTGTCACCAGTCCCCTGACACCTCACCCATTCACCAAGATTTCTTAAAAATGTCTTTTTTAAGTGATGGCAAGTGATTCCGCAAGCATGTCAGCAAGTTTCTTCAATACTCTGCAATGCAGTTCATGTGGCCCTGCAGATTTGAATCAACTACCAACTGCTTTGATTCCAGTAACTAATTCCTCCCTGTTGGATAGGATCCAGTTCAGGATTGCTAATCCCTTTGTTTCTCCTCCGTTTGAAAGAGCAAATTATATGCAAGACTCTTAAGGAATTTGTTGGAGAGCCTATATTTAACACTGCTAGTCTTTCAGCAGATGTTAGGATACTTCACTTCCCCATAACTAGCTGTTCTTGCTTATTGGAGGTTTCTGAAATTTGTTTCATAGAAGCATCACCACCACCTACCTCATCTTTGTTTGGTGACCTGCACTTACACCTTCCATGGTGTTGTTTTTATTTGTTGCTCCATTTATTTTTACCCAGATGTTCTTCCCTGGTCTAGTTTGAGCACTCAACGTCGATTTCTGTACAAGTAAATTTGTCATTAACATAGAATCATAGAGTTGGAAAAGACCACAAGGGCCATCCAGTCCAACCCCCTGCCATGCAGGAACTCCTAATCAAAGCATCTCCGACAGATGGCCATCCAGCCTCTGCTTAAAGACCTCAAAGGAAGGAGACTCCCATTACACTCCGAGGGAGTGTGTTCCACTGTCAAACAGCCCTTACTGTCAGGAGGTTCCTCCTAATGTTGAGGTGGAATCTCTTTTCCTGTAATTTGCATCCATTGTTCCGCGTTCTAGTCTCTGCAGCAGCAGAAAACAAGCTTGCTCCCTCCTCAATATGACATCCCTTCAAATATTTAAACAGGGCTATCATATCTCCTCTTAACCTTCTCTTCTCCAGGCTAAACATCCCCAGTTCCCTAAGGCGTTCCTCATACGGCATGGTTTTCAGACCCTTCACCATCTTAATTGCCCTCCTTTGGACATGCTCCAGTTTCTCCACATCTTTAGCATACAATGCTAAAGTGCCCCACCTTTCTGCACAGTGCTTTACAATGCAAAGTGATCTACTCAGAGGTGTTCTTTGCTGTGTCGTTGATGCTCACATGAATCAGAACAAAGAGACACTGCTCTGTGTTCTTGATGAGGTTTGGCAACTTGTCAGTGACATCCTGGATATGCACACCAGGAAGACAGCACACTTCCCAATGTATCTTGTCAGGCTGACACACGGTTCCCTCGATACCTTGCTTAGTTAGAGCAATTCTGAAGCCCTTGCGCATGGTCTTCTCCTGACCATGATTGTCCTCCAGGGTGCTTCCTCTTAGTTAAAGTCATCTTTGTTTTCATTGGTATATTCTTCCTGTTGGTCCTGTAGGATAAATTCTCTGTATGTTCGATCCAGGAAGTTCTTGTGTTATCTGATGCTTTGAGGAATCTGAACACATAGCTGCAGTACATTGTCCTTCTCTTCCATTTGCACATGCTGCAAGTGTAGTCAGTGAGATTTTTTTGACAACAGGACAAACGTTGCACACACATCACAGCAGACAATGACAGGTCTAACAAGGGAGATTGTCACATTGTTTAAAAAAATGTGACTTACCTCTCCTGTTTTGTAGTCGCATTCAGGATGCAGCCAGGTATTATTGTATTATTTGCTGCCACCTCCCAACTGCATCCAGGCACAAATCCAGCTAAAATCCACCCTTAACTGGCCTCTTTTTGCTTTTGGTAGCTTCCCAGCTTTGCAAATGGGCCAACTGAGGGCAGATTTTGGCCAGATATTTGCCTGGATGCAGTCAGGAGACAGAGATGGCAGAAAAATCCATGCTATAATACCTGGCTGCATCCCAAATGAGACTAGAAAACAGGAGAGGTAAGTCACATTTTTTAAACTTTGGGGAGCTTCCCAGCTTTGCAGTTGGGCCAAGTTCTGACCTAGGGTTTGTACCATTTCCATAAGATTTGTCGTACTGCACTTGAATTTGCTTTTTGGAAATGAGAAGTCTATCGACTCAACTATACATTTTTTTAATCGTCTGGTCTGCTGTAATTTACTGTTACAGTCACAAGAGGTTTCAAGAGATTGAAGTGCAGCCGCCCAGGAGAATACAAGCAAATAAAAGAATCAAAATGCATTTATGGAAAGGAAGTTAATACAGTAAAGGTATCCCTTCTCTAGCTTAGCCTCTTGAGCCGAAGGTTGTCATGTAGGTAAATTGTTCTTTATAGCTGGCTGAGACAAGAATAATGTTGCCTGTCAAACCATTTCTCCCTGTACCGGTTACACAGCTTTTATATCTTGCCATTGCAAACTACTACACTGATTTCTCTCCCACACAGCTTTCTCTCTGCTTTCAAACCTGTCAGGGTTTGTGGGTGATGCCAAGATGTCAAGGAATAACTAGAAATGTCCAGTCACCAAGAGAATTTCTCTACTAAAGATGTAAAAAGAAAAAGTTGCCTCAACAACTTCATCCTTTTCCCTTTGATCCGACACAAAAGCTTTCTAATTAAAAGCAAAGTGAAAAAGTGAATACATGGAGGAGTGGTTCCATCTTGTGGTTTTTATTATTTTATTTTTGGCTGAATAAAACTGGCACAGTGGGAAAGGAACTACACTGAACTGTGCTGAACTTTGATAACCAAGATATTAGCCAGGAATCTGGAAACCTGTGACTCTCTAGATGTTGTTGAGTTCTAACTCCTATCCTTCTAAGCCAGGACTGGAGTAACATTCATAAGGAAGATGGGAGTTGTACTTCAACAATAACTCTTGGAGGGCACCAAGCTCTCTAACCAAACATATCAGGTAACCGTACATCTGGTTCCAGATATCTGTGGCTATTGAGCATAAAAACTCCAGTATCATAGGCCAAGTACCTCTGAATCCCAGCTGCTACGGATGCAGGAGCGGGTTTATGCCGTATTTTGCTTTTGGAATAGGCATATGGCTAGCCACTATGATTCTGAATTAAGTGTATCCTCAGTTGGACCCACCAGGACTCTTCTTATGTTCTTATTTCCTTGTATATAGATCAGAGATTCTTGCATCTTTTAGCAGGTAAGAATTGGGACTGTGCCGTTTTTCAAATGTGTTCAGAAGCTTTCCAGAGTTAAGTACAATCAGCATCCCTGCTAATTTGACATTGCCCTTGCACAGGTCACATTGATACATGTTAATATGCAGGGTTTTCTTTAGAACCTCTGTAGAGTGAAGTGGTTTCACCATCTGCTGTGTCACCTGTCAGTGCTCCTCTTGGATTATCTTTGGCTTCGGTATATGTTTTCTTACCTTATTATCAACTAGGGCTATCAGTCAGTCCAATGCTCTTAGTTTCCAGCTTGGATGGACTGACACAGCCAATCAAAATGTGTGAAACACAACCAAAATAAAATAAGGCAGGACACTTTCAAATATAATTGTGATAGAATGCCTGCACTGAAGTATTTTAGCCATTTCATGTCCCTTTAAAAAGTCTACTTTTCCCCAATTATTTGCAGAGGGGAACTCAGTTGCTACCCGAATACAAGTCAAGAAGAAAGTTTCATGCACAATTAGACAGGACTGGCTTTTTATAAACAAGTTGCCACTCTTATTTTCAGTCGCTTTTTCTCCCTCCTCAGTGTGTTTACTTTATTGGAATATTCTTTCATGTGTGTCAAAATGTAATGTTAAAATATTCTGAAAGCTCTGCCAAATACTTTGATTTGATGAAGGATAAAAAAGCCTATCCTTGACTCTAAGAAGCAGGGGTTTTGAAGTGTTACTACACTGAATTATAGATGCAACTTGCATCCTAGGTAGACAAAGTTTACGGAGTTGTGCTAATAAAGGAAATTCATTTTGATCAAGAAGTGAAATAGGACAAGCTACTTCAGACTTTGCCAGAGTTGGAAAATCAAAGTGGATGTTTCACTAGCAGCATCTGGCAATTTTCTTTTTGCTTTGCATTATCTCTGTTGGAATCGTTCAGCAGCTTCTCTTTGACATAAGCCTGCAAACATTACATGGAGCCAAAAATGGAAAGCAGGTCATGTGTCATGGTTGCAAAATCCAGGAAGATATGGTGCCAGTTTGTTCTTGGTACTGGGTCACTTGAGCATCTCAGAAAGGATTGTATTTCCCCCCTTAAAATGCTGCCAGAAGTGAAGGAAGCAACTGCTAGTAATACATGCTATAAATAAATATGAAGAAAATCTTGGAGACCATGAAAGAAGTTTCTTCCCACTATGTCCTGTAGTGGGAAACTGCTGGCTCAAGAGTTTCACGTCATGCTTGATCTAAATTTCTGGCAGCATTTGGTCCTTTATCATGTGCTTACTCTTGCTTTCTGCCGCTTTAAAATTGGTTCCCTGTATGGCTTCATATATGTGAGTGTAAAACCAGTCCATTAATTGGGTAAAGCAAGGTATCAGATCCTCGCCAGAGGGGAGGGTCGTATTCTGCAACCTGCCCTAAACTGTAGAAGCTACTTTGCCTTTAGGTATGGTAGAGTTCTGGAAGTAAGATTCAGCTGTGAGTATAGTTGTCTTTGGAGTTTATCATACGACGGAATTTGGGGGTATAATGCAATGGCAGTCAGAACACAATCATGGCGTTTCACGTAATTGCATATGAGTGTATCTCATGCAATTTTGGGCAAAAGGGAAGTCATTCCGAACGCAATCATGGGGTTTCATGTAATTTCATATTAGAGTATCTCACACAATTTCGGGCAATGGGGGATCATTTTCAGTTAATGGGAAGTCATTCTGAACGCATTCCGAACGCAATTAGAATTCGCGTTAATTCGCTAAACTAGCGAATTTACATGAACTCGAATTGGTTCCGTTTGAAATTGAGAAAAATTCCTCCCGTCTGATAAACTTCCAAAGCAATAATTTCCTCTCCCTGACCATCTCAACATACACTTGTGCAACATAAGCTTGGGACACTGACAACCTGGAACAGTTTTTGTCGGAGGAAAGGCTGTGAGTTACATCTGTGGTACGCTGGACAACTTGTTAGCATTCTTGAATTCGAAATGTTCCTCCTTTGTACAAGTTTTCAAAGAAGTAGCCATGTTAGTCTCTTGCAACTTAAGAAAAGGAGTAAGGGTAGGAGAAGGAATATAGCAGCACCTTTAAGATGCATTGTTTTATTATTATTTTTGTATGAGCTTTTGTGGATATAAACCAACTTCCTCAAATGCAGTATAGAATGGACCAAGTTGATGAGATTGAAAACCATCATCACAGAATCAATATTTGAATTTAAGAAATTTCAGAAGATTCAGATCAGGGTAAAGTGCAAGAGTTTGTGGTGCAGTGGTTTACTGCCAGAACTGCCACTTAATACAGAAGTTTTTGAACATTGTCACAAGGCTCCATACAGCTAGCCCCAAAGAGATTGTAGTATACTTTGCTCAATTCACAAAGAAGAGGTTTGTAGGAGGTTACAGTCCATTAAGGACTAAAAATGATAATTTTCCAAGACTTAGCACCAGGAATGCTTTGGAAGATTAAAGCAATGTTGCCCTTTCACTCTAAAGCTTCAAGAGGCTAGGATTAGTGAGGTTTCCCTTATAGTTGTTCATAATGGGGCACATTTTTGCAGCCTTTACAATGAAATTGCCAGAGTAATACAATGAACCTGATGATAATAGCAAAGAAGAGTATAAATTAATGAAAACAGCTAAAGATCAACAACACATGTTCTGCAATCCAAATCAGAGAGAATTTAGCATTAGATCTCTCAGTAGACTAGAGGTCGGAGACATTTTCTTATTATTTTCTATTAGTAGTAGTACTTTATTAATATGGCTTACTTTGTTGTTGTTGTTCCTTGACTCATGGCAACCCTATGGATGAGACATCTCTAAGACAGCCTGTCCTCAACCACTCTACTAAAGTCCTACAGGCTCACGCCTGTGGCCTCTCTACTTACTGTATAAATTATTATTTGCTACTTAAGGCTTAGATTAAGGATGATTATTAATATGGTGTGAAGCTTCGCAATCATGTCTTAGAAGTATAATTTGTTGAGTTGATCTAACTTGTTCTCCTTGTACTTGGAGTTAATACTTAGTGGATTAATTACTTAAGATTTTGGGCTTGGAAAGGTCAAGATCACAGCCTTTTTCGTTAGGATCTTTTCTGTTGACTGAAGCATGGCCTACATTTTACCTTAGACATTAATTAGTTGTCACACAATTCATTAATTTAAAGGAGTCCACAATCCAGTTACTTATAGAAGGACTCTTAGATCATGATGTTACAGTTACTCTTGCCAGGTTCTTTCTATACACCAAGTGTGAAACAAGTGAAATATTTTCATAATTCTTTTTTTTAATTTAATAATTTTTCCTCTGGAAAGATAGTTCTGGGTGCAGATTTCGAGCGGAATTTTCAAAGTGTGGACCCAAGAGCTTAGAATCATAACATCATAGAGTTGAAAGAGACAGCATAAGAGATCTAGGAGTCCTAGTAGACCACAAGCTGAACGTAGGTCACCAGTGTGATACATCAGCTAAAAAGCCAGTATGATCCAAGGCTACATCGATAGGAGTGTGGTGTCTAGATTGAGAGAATCATAGAAATTTAGAGTTGGAAGAGACCACAAGGGCCATCCAGTCCAACCCTCTGCCATGCAGGAGTAATGGTACAACTCTGTTCTGCTTTGGTCAGGCCTTACCTAGAATACTGTGTCCGGTTCAGGGCACCACAATTCAAAAAGGATGTTGAAAAGCTGGAGCATGTCCAGAGGAAAATGATCAAAATGGGGAAAGTTCTGGAAACCTATAAGAATGGATTAGGGAATTGGGTATGTTTCACCTGGGAAAGAGGAGGTTAAAAGGGGACATGGTATCCATGTTTAAATATTTGAAGGAATGGCATGTTGAGGGTTGAGCAAGCTAGTTTTTTGCTGATCCAGAGATTAGGACCTAGAGCAATGGATTCAAACTACAGGAAAACAGATTTCACTAAAGCATTAGGAAGAATGTCCTGATGAAAAGAGCTGTTCAACAATGGAATATATTGCCTTGGAGCCTCCATTATTACAGGTTTTTTAAACAGAGGCTGGATGTCCATCTATCGGGAGGGCTTTGGTTGTGTATTCTTGCATGGCAGGGGGTTGGACTGGACAGCCCTTGTGGTCGCTTCCAAATGTATGATTCTCTGATTCTGTCTGAAAGCAAACAATAGTGGGACCAGATAGATAATGCTGTTCCATTTCTTTGATGCCATGGGAAAAAAAAAGCTTTGTCTTCTGATGCCTGCAAGTGTATCAGTACACTTGATAGAAAACTGGAGGTTTGCAGAAGTAGAAAAATATCTTTATGAAATCCTCCAGCGCAAAACAGCATGCACAGAATAGTGGCTGATCTTTAGGTAGGAAAAAATAGAATGCTAATAAGAGAGATGGATGGAATGGGGGAAGAAAAGGAGGTTCTGTGTTCATGGAAATTAGATTATCAAAGGATTAAAGGGAGGCTGGATACTTCAGGATTGTTACATATTCTGGGGAATTTGTAGTTTAAAAATAGCTTTTTCAAATTGAATTTCTGACTAAAGCTCTGCATTCTTTCTTTTTTTTTCTCTAAATCTAAATGCATATAACAAAAAACTCTGTAAAACAGCCTTCCAGTAAATGAAAAGGGTGGAAGATGGAAACATATCTGAGCACCTACCTTTTTCTTTCCTTGTTACAGAAGAAAACAGTTGGTAATTCTTGTTTGTCCAGAAGTATTTATATTCTTATAGCCAAAGTTAGTAACTTGATATGTGTGTGTTTTTTTCTTCTCGTTTTGTTTAAACAGGTGTCAAAGCAGTGTTTTCTGGACACTACCATAAGAATGCTGGAGGATTGTATAAAGATCTTGACATGGTAGTTTCATCTGCCATAGGATGCCAACTGGGAGAGGACACCCACGGACTAAGACTCGTGGCTGTCACTGCCGAAAAGGTTTTTCATAGATACTACAGTTTAAATGAATTGAACAATAGTGCAGAAATAGAAAAAGATTTTATGAGTTTAATGAAGCAAAATTAGACATTTCCTTCCTTTGCCAAAACAGTTGAGTGGGGGGGGGGTGTTTTTGACTAACACCAAAATGAGGAATCTCTGGCTTCCCAGAAGTTTTGGCCTAAAATTCCACGTCCTGTTACTGTTGTCTATTCTGTGTGCGGTGGATGGAAATTGTAGGCTAAAATACTGTATTTGGAGGGCAAAAAGTTCTCCGCCCCCAAACAACAGGAAGCTCTTAAAGCAGGTGTGTAATTGAACTTTTCCGCACTCTCTTACTGTGATTTTATAATAAAGGGTGAAAGTGATGATTCCCATAATAATAACCATCACCTTCAGCAAAATTGAAAGCTTCATAGGTAGATGGAAAGCTTCAATTCACTGCCCATGAATGTATGCTTGATTTGTAATTTAACAGTAATGGCATTTTGTAATAAAGAGAAGATCTTCTAAGAATCTCATGTTCTCAGAACAAACTGCTTTGTAACAGTCATTTTTAAATGCCCTTGCAAACAAATACAAAGACATGTTGTCTCTGTGGCGAGGGGAACTAGCAATGAAAACTTTGGCAAAGTAAAATAACCCAGCGGTGAAAGCTGCAATCCAGAACACAAGTTGGATATACAGATACAATTCTAACAAAGTGTTCATACAGTCCAGATACTGTGTACATGAAATGCCGTACATATGATTTCTTAGCTAAGCCACAGGAGTCGTGTGCTCCTTCACCCTAGTCTTACCAAGATAAATACATCCCAGACGGACACAGGAGTGTTTGTATATTGTGGGCTTGGCATCACCAATCCTTCAGATTTTATGCTTCAATACCCATAATACCAGAGCATGGTAGTAGAGCTTAACGGGAGTCTAATAACTTCTAAATAAGGGAAAGAAAACCTATGAACCTCTGCATGTTGGTGAACTGGAATAGCATCTGGGAAAGAGAAGCACAAAATTGCAGTTGTGATAAGTCATTTCATTAACTTCATCTTCTGGATATTAATGAGCACCTAATGGCAAACTAGAACATAATCTGGTTACTCAGACACTGGCAGCCAAGGTCAGTTTGCTCAGAGTTATAATGTCATAGTCCAAACTAATACAGAGAACCCTCCACATTGGCAGCACTGACTTTTACAACTTTGATTATTTGCAGATGTTATTAATATGGTCTCTAGCCCAGTTTTGGGGACCACAGTTCAGAAAGGACGTTGACAAGCTGGAGTGTGTCCAAAGGAGGGCCACCAAAATGGTGAAGAGACTGGAAACCATGCTTTATGAGGAAAGACTTAGGCCCGATACATATGGGCACGTCATGTGCTAGGATTACCTAGGAGTTGTAATCTAAAATCTCCCTTTTTCAGCCCTGAGGCACAGCTGGCTCCAGGTGTGAGAGGGTCCCTCACAAAGGCACCTCTGTTTTCAATGTGTTCCCATCCCAAGTGTTTTACCCACAAGGGACAGCATTACCGCAGTCTGCAGCCCGAGACTGCAGCTTCCCAACATAAAAATCATTCAAGGGCTCTCTGAGCAATCTGAAACTGTGGCATCCTAACAGCATACAACTGTAAATCCTGAAGAATGGGGAAGCTGGATAGTCAAGCAGAAGAATGACATTGGGCCTGGTACAAAATCATGCCAAAAAGAAGACATTTGCATAAGAAGGGGAATCCCATCTCGCAGGTAATGCTGTGTGATCTTCCACTAAATGCTGTCTTAGGAAATACTGCCGGAGTAAAGCGGTTTCACGGGGTGCCAAATATGCGCATGTTGAGGCTGATTCAAAACTCACGAATTAGTCCTCTGAAAGAAAGTAATCTAGAGCCTGTGGTTTCCCTTACACTAAGAAGATAAATCATTTGTAAACTAATTTAACTGTTAATAGCCTCAGCCAAGAAACGGTGGGAGCTGTCATTCTGTGTATCATTTAGAATTCTGTAAGTGAGCCCTGAGGTGTGCGCAGAAATGCAATTCATGGCAGTCTAATCTTTAAGCATAGAATAGTTCCTCTGTGCCAGTTAGGTTTACATATAATCCATTTTTAGTACTGACACATCCAGTAGGTTTGGCCTCCGTACTGAGGAGTGGAGTGGGAAATGTATTATCTATACAAATGATGGTTCAGCAATTGAGTTACCTTGGACTGGCACCACTGTGAAAAATAAGGGATGGTGCAAGTTCAGGTCAGCAACATCCCGAAGGCTACACATTCCCCGTCTCTTCTTGTGTGCCTTCAAGTCACTGCCAGTTTACGGCAACCCTAAGGTGAACTTGTCATGGGATTTTTATTGGCAAGATTTGTTCCGAGCCTTTTCCTTCCTTTGAGGATGAGAGAGTGTGATTTGCCCAAGGTCACCCAGTCGGTTTCCATGGCTGAGCGGGGATTCAAATCTTGGTCTCTGATGTCCAAAACTACGCATGGGAGTGCTTTTAATGTGTATCCCTGCGCAGCAGGCGACTGAAATGGATGGTCCCTGTGGTCTCTTCCGAACTGCAATTCTATAAAATATTTCTTCATCACTTACTGATGAAGTTAGATGATTTTTTTTTTTTTTTTGGTTGTCATCCAACTTTTTAACTAGGAGTGTCCATATTTTTTTGTATAAATCATTCAGATTATAAGATTCAATTTTACAGTGGGCCCTTGTTATCCGCCGGGGTTTGGTTCCAGGACCCTCCGTGGATAAAAAAATCCGTGGATGCTCAAGTCCCATTAAATATAATGACACAACAAAATGGTGTCCCACGTATAAAATGGAAAATCAAGGTTTGCTATTTGGGATTTATACTTTTGGGGAATATTTTCAAGCTGTGTATGCTCAAATCTGTGGATAAAAAAAAATCCATGGATAAGGAGGGCCAACTGTATAAAACTGGTTGTAATATTCTTTAAATGCATTACAAATTTCTCTTGGAGAAGAGTATCAAGTCCCCTTCCTATCTTAAGTGAAGTGAGATTATTTGATCTCTTTTCTTTTCTTTTATTTCACCACACTAGCCAAGTTAGAATTTTCGTTACCAAATTTATGATAGGACCACCATGTAAAAATAAATGTATGAAGCCTTTCTAAATTCTACAAATAACAGCCTTTCTAAACCTATTCACCTTTAGAGCTTCCAGTTCTGCTCTCCTCTTGTACAGCTCACTCCAAACTCTCATATCTTGTGTTTCTTTACGTTTCTTCAATAATGCCTGTATTTGCTTGTGTAGTGTCCTTTTAAGCCCTTTGTTCTTTTTCTTTTCTTAAAGAACGAATTTTCTTTTCTAAAGTGCTCATGTTTGTTGTGGTCACAGATCAAAAAAATTTACTACAAAAGTTAAAAAGGAATAGACATCAAAAACATAATCCACTTATACATTTACAAGCTTGATAAAACATCAGGGTTCTTCACTTTTCATACTCCTAATCTGCATTGACAGAAAATAAATAAGTCTCAAAGCAACCAACATGCCAGAAAATAGTTTCTGAAGAAATACCTTTATATTTTCCTTCTACAACACCGAATTTGACGATGTGTTTTGCAGTTCCTCGGCATCTCAGTTCTGAACCCTAAGCTGGAAATTTTTGTCTTCATCATTTACATTCAGCAATTATTATTATGATGATTAACCTTTATTTATATAGCGCTGTAAATTTACCCAGTGCGTAAAAAGTCTCAAAGCTTTCCAAAAAGGTCACTTCCAGGCGGAAGTAGAAATGGTAATCATCGGACCCTTCGACCCAGCAATCTTGAATTTAATATTTCCACCTATTTTGGGAGAGAAGGAGGAAAAACACATGCAAAAGATAAACCCTGTTGGCCACACAGCAAAGTACGAGAGCACCCCAAATCCACAAACCAGTGGAGCTTCCCAAAGCCTTGTGTGATTATATTTTGTGCCTTTTGCTTTGTGAGTTTGCAATCTTATTGTTGGGAACAGTGGCCCTTTAAATCCCTTTATTGATGAAGAGCACTCACACCTGGAGCTAGAGAGTGAGGCTTTACTTCTGCCTTTCCTGCGGATAAGTAGTCTCTCCAGAATGGGGTAAGTTTGCATTTTAATATTATTTTTATTTCTTGGAGGGGGCTGATAAAGGAAAGACCCACCATGATTTGGGCATGGCAACAAAATCCCTAGAATTGGGGTTGCATATTTGTGGGGTTCTCCCTTAGCTCCCTTTGAGGCTCCAGAATGGCCCACCTGGGTTCAATGGACATCCCACACACAAAAAATGTATTTGAAAACATTGGCTATAGTAATGTTATATTTGGGTATAAAGTTACCTTTAGGCTGCCTGTGCAATTAGTTTTCCTGCACAAAAAGTCTGTAAAAATATTTGGTTTTCCTTTATCTGGAGTTGCTCCAAAATGCTCCACTTGGATATGGTTCTCTCTTATCCAGAATTACCAAATTTAATATGCTCCAAAATGGTCCACTTGGGTGGCTGAGAGAATGTCACCTTTGCTTCCTAAGGGTTCAGTTGACACAAACTTTGTGTCATGCACAAAAATGTATTTCAAATATGATGTAGAAAATCGCTTTAAGCATTGATTCTCTTATCCAGAATTGCAAGATTTAAAATCCTCCAAAATGGTCCATTTGGGTGGCTGAGAGAGTGTCCCCTTTGCTTTCTGAGGGTTTAGTGTATGCAGACTTTGTTCTGTGCACCAAATGATTTAAAATCCTGGGTCTAAAATTACTTTCAGGCTGTGTTTGCAAGATGTGTGTACAATGTTTATACTAAATGTCTACTAAGCACAGTGTAAACTTATACTATGGAGTTTATCATAGGACGGAATTTGGGGGTATAATGCAGTGGCAATCCGAATGCCATCATGGGGTTTTATGTTATTGCGAATGAGTGTATCTCACGCAATTTGGGGCAATGGGGGGCCATTCTGAACGCATTCTGAACGCAATAGGAATTCACGTGAATTTGCTAAACTAAACGCTCGCCATTACTGCTTCCGGGACGCGTGGAGCCTTCTTCCGTTGTGGCTTTGCCCCCCTATAAATGGTGGCACTTAGTCTGGACCCTCCCCACACCTTTCCCAAAATCCTGGCTACGTCCCTTCCTGAACAGATTCTTAATCTTTCTGCTATTTGTTGCCTGTGAGCTAAACCTTTTCCTAGTAATAAGACCGTTAATGTGGTTAATATGATTCCTTCCAGAAAAAAAAAAAGAGGATTAAGTATACAATCTTTTTAAAAAATGCTCACAGGAGAAATAGCAAATGAATTCAACAACATCCTTTTCCTAATTCATAAACGAAGCATTTCTGACTTCTTAAAACTATGGAGCGCTGTAGTAAAGGATGATGAAGGTGACAACAATTCAAGTAATCTTAAATCAATGAGTCTAAGCTCTGGCAACTGATTAAAATGTTGTTGTTGTTGTTTTGGCTAGTGAAACTAAATCCCAGCATGGCACCCCACCTCTAAAGGAAAAAAATAATACACAGTAGGGTCTCGATTATCCAACCTTCGGTTATCCAACATTGTGGCTGCTGTGATTTCTTTACATTTTCTGTGATTTCTTTACATTTCCAGAGGACTGAACTGTTTATACTATACATCAAAGTGATTTCTTTACACTTACTTTTACTGTTATTGCAATTTTCCAAAGGTCCAAAGTTTAAAATATTCTTAAGGAGAATGATGATGTTGATTCGCAAACTAAATCTGCTATTTACAACCTTTGGAGCCCAAAATGGTGAATTCTTAAAAACTGTAGCTAGATGGAGACAAGGCAAAGAAACTTCAGTTTTTTTATAATGCAGCCGCCAGGCCCCTTAATGGTTAAAGAAATTTCAAATTATTTTTGGGGGGAACATTTCAACCACACTTCTGCCTGCTGATGGTTGTAAATAAAAAGTCTGATTGTTTTACAAGGTCTTTAACTGCCTCTGCCAAAGATTTCTGGTGCCTCCCAAAACTACAAATCCCAGGATTCTATAGGATAGAGCCATGACAGTTAAGTTGGTGTCAAACTGCATTATTTCTATAGTGTAGATGCCCCCTTTGTTATATGGGGGAGGGAATATTGTAGAAAGCAAGATAGGAAGTATAAATGAGGATTTCCTCTTAAAATTGTTGTTCATCGGAGTCCCAACTTGCTACTTGCAAACACTAAACTACAATTTGTATATATCTGTAAAGTTGTCGGTGTCCCAGTTGCCAAAAAGCTTGAGGAAGAACTTAAAAAGGAGAGCCTGGCATGTTGTTCAGCTTTGCAAGATCAGATGTTTCATTGGAAAACTGCTAGGAAACAAAGAAAGAGACCATAAGTCTCCTGACATTTAGAACAGTGCTGAGAGATAATGTCACCGTTTTGACATCTACAATTTGTCTTTTGCAACATTTCCCTAAGAATCCGCCATTGTCGTTTTTAAAATTCTTTTCTTTTCTAACAGTTCCTTGCTTTTACAGTTTTCACATTAGGGATACATGATTTTCTCAACTTCCCATCCTTAGTAAAAACAAAGAGTGACATCTGCCTGCAGCTTGCTCTAAATCTAGTCGAGAATCTGTCATTTTGACAGTTTACTTCATCTTCATAGTATCCGTGATAGGAATCTACAGCTTTCCTCAATCCTTGCCTTTTGGGTAATGCAGTAGTATAATCGTCAAAACCTTAAACCTCTCTACCTTTTCTCTTCTCAGTATCAATGCAACATTCCTCGACTAGGATATTACAGTTTTTCTAGTGTTGTTTTGTTCTCGCTGTTGTTGTTGTGTGCCTTCGAGTAATTTCCGACTTACGGCCATCCTAAGGAGAACTCACCATTGGGTTTTCTTGGCAAGATTTGTTTGAAGGAGGTTTGCCATTGCCTTCCTCTGAGGCTGAAAGAGTGTGACTTAATCCAGTGGGGTTCATGACCAAGATGGGAATCTAATCCAGGTCACCAAAGTCATTCAAATTGCTGTTATTCAACCTAAGTTCAACAGAGCCCTGGAGGTGCAGTGATTAAATGCCTATACTGTGAGTTCAATACCAGCCAGGGGCTCAGGCTCAACTCAGGCTTGCATCCTTTGGAAGTCGCTCGCAAGATCAGTAAAAAAGAAAGCAGAGAAAAAAGTTAATTCTCTAAATCAAGTTGCCAAACAATTTACACACACCTTCCTCAGTTGAAATTGCTATTTTTGTGTGTGTGTGTGTGTGTTTTATTGTAGGCCTTGCATTTCAAGAGATTTCTCCTCACCTAAATATGGATAAATGTATGAAAGCTTTACATCTGATTAAACTGAAAGTAGATAAACACTCCTTTAATGCACCCATTTCTAAAGAAGAAATTAAGGCAGAGCCATCAACAAAATCAAGCCACATAAATCACCCGGACCAGATGGTTTTTCAGGGAAATTGAATTAATTATTTACAAAGCAATGAGCTTCCCACCTAAACGCATTATTTAATGGAATACTGGAAGGCAGCCAGTCCCATTGAGTTGGAAATTATCTACAATCGTAACCGTCCCAAAACCAAACGGTAATCCCCATGACACCTCACCCTATTCGGCCAATTGCCCTTCTAAATCCAAAATGCTAACCTTCTAACATCAATTTTTGCCAGCCAACTTAACAGCTTTATTACAGAATATGTTAAAGTTGATCAAATTGGTTTCACGCCTGGACGTCATCTATCTGATGCCATCCAGCATACTTTGAATATTTTATCTCACTAGGTGGCAGTGGCAGTATTCCAATCTCAATCAGTTCATAAACAAGTTCATTTAGTCTGCAAACTCCTCCAACAGTTTTGTCTCAGAAAGGAAATTTCCCACAGTGAGTTGATTTCCTTTCATTTGTTTAATTCCCTTTAATTGGCTTTCCATTACTCTTCCAAAGATAGTCCAAATAGAAGGCTTGAAAAATAATTCTTAAAGGAATGCGTTTTGACTTTTTGATTGTAAGCATGTTTCACTGCAGCATCCTCAATCTTATTTATAAAATTCAAGGACTTACCAGGGTCATAATTCACCCTGCAGTTAAAGATAGTTTCTTTAAGTTCATGCAAGTTTCAGTAAAATAAAAGTTTAAGAGATGGGATGTGGGTGAATTTTTGTTGTCGCTGTGTGTCTTCGAGTCATTTCTGACTTATGGTGACCCTAAAGCAAACCTGTCATGGAGATTTTCTTGGCAAGATTTGTTCAGAGGAGGTTTGCCATTGCCTTACTCTGAGATGGAGAGAATGTGACATAGGTGTTTATCAGACCACGGAAATTGGAAGTATAATCCAATGGCAATTCGAACGCAATCATGGGGTTTCACATTATTGCGTATTAAATCATCTTGCACAATTTCGGGCAAAAGGGAAGTCAATTCAAATGCAATCATGGGGTTTCACGTTATTGCGAATTAAAGCATCTCACGCAATTTCGGGCAATGGGGGGGATCATTTTCGGCTAATACAAAGTCATTCCGAATGCCTCCTGAACGCAATGGGTTTTCACGTGAATTCGCTAAACTTGCGAATTCACGTGAATTCGAATTGGCTCCATTCAAAATAGAGAGAAATTCCTCCCGTCTGATAAACTCCATACTGTTAAGGTCACCTAGTGGGTTTCATATCCAAGCTGGGAATCAAACCCTGGTCTCCAGAGTCATAGCCCAACATTCAAACCAATACACAGTACTGGCTCTCTGGGCAAACTGAGAATCCATTAAAAAAAACCCAGCTTGACTATAGCATGAACGTAGTGGAAGAGAATTCTATTGGATATAGCTTCTATATAGAAATCCAAATACACTGTAAAATTTAAAGGCTATTCCTGTACCTATTTTTTCCAAAGTCCATTGAAAAGCAAACTCCCCGAAATCAATTTGGGTACGATACTCTGAGCCAAGAGGACAGAAAGTAGGGACTACCAGTCCATTGGAAAAGGAAAGACAGCTTGGTGGCACATAAGATACGGATACGTAAAAGAGAATACCGCACTCCACTGTCATAGCACTATTATTCCACTTTTACTGCTATGCCTGCCTCCTGTGGCATTCTGGGATTTGCAATTTAAGGAGGGGCATTTGGAATTTGCAGCCAGAGAGCTTTTACGCATCATTAAACTACAGACCCCAGAATGCCACAGAAGGCAGCCACGGCACTAAAAAGCGGGCTCCAGGTTGGAAGGAAACATGCAGAAAAGTGGAAATGTCCACCCAGATCTGCCAGGTCCCAGTCCGAAACACTGATCCCGACACTATACTAATTCCTTTTCCCACTGATTCCATGTATCCACTGCCATCAGGACTTTGGCTTAGGGTGACCTTATGAATGAGAGATCTCCAAGCATTCGATGTACTGTAAGTAAAATCAAGTGTGTCCTGTTAAGGGTATCATTGTGAACATGACATACACAAGTTAGCAAAACCCAATCACTGCTGTAATATGCAAAAGGTCACCTTGCTTCACGCAGGCAATTTTAATATTTCCCTGCACTCCAAACATTCATCACAGACCTAACCTTTCAGAACCTTTTAAAAACCCCAAATCCCAAACGGGGGAAAGAAAGTGCGAAAGCTGCTTACTCATTTGTCACTCGTTGACAGTCTTTGATGACTTGGAGGTTGTTTGGAAAAGGGAGGAGAGGTTGAAGTTCCAACTTAGATGAGTGTGTGAAAAATGAGCAATTGAATTTTATCTTAAAATAAATGTGGCGTTCTCACAGTCATATCATAGGGACTCCGAATGCTGGATCAAACTGACAATCTAAATTGGGGTGAATTTAATGGCTTTTTAGTAGGTAGTGATCTTCAAAGTACAGAAAAGTTAATCTTTAAATACTTTTGTAAAAAACAAGTGGTCATGGTGGCTTGGGGTCCCGGTTGCTGTCATCCAAAAGGGTAACTTGTCCAAGTTCCCCTTTCCCCCATAACCTCCCTATGTTAACCTAAAATCTGTGGTGAGATTAATGCAGTCAAGTTCCCCGTCACCAAAAGGATCTAGGCCACAACATTTCTGGCAAAGATATACCAAATGATGGCTTGATTTCCAGACATACACAAACCTCACACAAACTGAGATGAACTACACATCATTCAGATGTTCTTGCTTAAAGCTCATTTCTACACCAGTTAGAGAGAAAATACTGCCATTTTCAAATTGGGTATGGGGTGGTGGCGGCCTGATGGCAAGAAATCAAAATGAAATCCCTGTCAATACAAAAAGGAGCCTTGGTGCTAAATGTCAGCAACGTTGTGAGTTCGATCCCACAGCGCTCCAGGTTGACTTAGCCTTCCATCCTTTCGTAGGTCGGTAAAATGAATACCAAGCTTGTCGGGGGAAATTGGCTGACACATTGTAAACCATTTAGAGAGTGCTTTGTTCATTATGAAGTGGTATAGGAATGTAAAGTGCTATTGAATCAGAATCATAGAGTTGCTATTGATACAAGTTGTGATTCAGCCCAAATCATCCTAAGCTGCAAAGGAAATATCTGTCACCAGCAATTAAGCTGAGAAAGAACAGTCGTCAATTCACAGACCAGCAGAGAATCACAGCAAGAAAAGGCAGAATGAAAATAGGATAAACTGTTGCTCAGTGGTAGATTCTTGTCCTGCAGAAGATCCCAGACTGAGACACCTGGAGATTTCCAGTTCAAAGATAGAAGGTTATGAGGAAGACCTCTGCCTGAAATTTTGGAGAATAGCTGCCGTTCTGAGTATCTGCCAGTGAATGGAAATGAACCTTGAATGAGGATCAGGTGTTTTATCATAGTCTTTAGGAGCAAAGAGTCTAGCACAAGCTAGAAGGCAAGAAAACAACACACAAGTTAAGACAAAAAAAGAAGCAAGCCTAAAGAGCAAAATGAATGTTGGCACGAAAGAATATGCAGAGTACACACCAAAGCATCCCTGCTCAGGGAATGGTGAACAGAAAGCCCTCTATGCCACTTCATTACCAGTCATGTCTGACAGCAGTCTCCATGGTCAGGATCAAGCCCTGAGCATGCGAAGGCAGATAATGCAACCCATGACTTACAAGACATGTAAGTGAATGGTTGTCATGCGGGTGGCATGATATCAAAGTGGAAGAGGCTGGCATGGGATGAAACGCTCAAGCTCCTTCAGCTGGGAGGAAACTGGATGGAAGGACAAAGAGGAGGTGGTGTGGGAAAGGAAAGAACTACAGTTTTGAGCATGGAATGAATTAATAACTAACCTGCCAATATTTTGAAATTATGTGTAATTTGATAAGGAAGTGCTAACGCTTGTCATTTAGTGCTGACAATGAACATCTCTAGTGTGAACCTATATAGTGGGCCCTTGGTGTTCACCGAGGTTTTGGTTCGAGAACCCCCTGGGATACATGGATGCTCAAGTCCCATTAAATACAATGGCATAGTAACGTTTGCATTTATTTATTTATTTTCAAGCCATGGATGGTTGAACGTGTGGATATGGAGGGCCGATTATAGTTATTGAACAACATTTTGCGAGTTTTTAAACACTGAAGCCTGAATTTGATGCTGGATTTTAACACGATGGAGGCCGACATGCCAAAGACAGAGGCTGGGACAGATGCAGCACCAAGGTGGTTTGGAAAGGTTGTGTGATAATGACTGTCCTCAACCTGGTCAGTTTGCTTTCCCTAGAGACTAATGAAATTGGGGTACCTTATGAGCATGGACATGATAAAGTCCTTAGAACACATGGGAATTGTAGTCCTATTTTTAAAAAAAGGTTTCCAAGCCCTGCTTTGGATAGAAAACCATCTCCAATAGCCACTCAAAAGCACCCTGCAGAGGCCAAGAACATGCAGGATATGTATGTAGTTTTTGAGTTAATGTTCTTGCTGAGATGCCATTTCCTCATATTGAGGATTGGAGAAGAGGGTGCAAACCGTCAGATAAACCTGACCCCCAGAGCTGCTTTTTTCTTCCCCAAGGCAGTCAGAATGTGTTTTAGTGCTAACAGGGTCAGGCTGAAGCTGCGCATGGCTCCTTGACGTCGCGCATTGTCTGTGACAGTTTGCCTTGGCAGTCGGACTGTAGGCCAAGCTAAGTGACCTGCCCGAGTTGCTGCAAGCGGTTCTTATTCCAAGCAGCTGCTTTCTTTGTCTACTGTTGTGCCAACATGCCTGCTTTTGGAGCTCTTCGTTTTAAGCCATTTCTTGCATGGCTGCTTCTCAAGTCAACATCTGGCAAGGTCTCGGCTTGAGATTAAAAGCAACGGTTTTGGCACAGACGCCTTCGGTGGCCGCACTCGACCCACGGGTTTGTTTAGTGGGAAGAGTAGCTAAGGGGAAACCAGTTTTGCTTCAAGATATAGGGATGCTATAAATAAGCTGCTTTGGGGTAATATTAGTACTAAGTTGACTTTGCATTTGCTGCATGAAAGCTATAATACAGTCTTAGGCATAACGCCTTAAAATGAGGGTAGGATATTTATCAGTGCTCCAGATGTATACAGGAGAGAAGACAACGGATGCGGCTGTGAGGTTACTGCCATCCCTTTTCCTTGTGTGTCATGTCTTTAGATCATAAGCCTGAGGGCAGGGACTTGAGTTTTTCTTTTCCTTTTTCGTGTAAAGCACCATGTACAGTGATGGAGCTTTATAAATACAGTGGGCTCTCCCCATTCACTAGGATTAGGGGCACATGACCCCCATAAAAGTGGAAAAAATTGCAAATTAAAAACTACTTTTTTTAACGTAAGAACATCTCTCTAGAAATCTCTATGTCCTTGGTTTGCACCCTCTTCTCCTATCCTCAGTATGAGGAACCCTATCTAGCAGACAACCCTATCTAGCACAACCCTATCTAGGAGACGTTGACCACAGAATCACACTGGAGGACCTACAAATGCCTAGAGATGTTTTCTCTAGGAACCTCTAGCTCCTCCAGTGTGACTATGGCCAATGTCTGGGAGTGGGACGGTTTTGCAGTCAAATGGACACTGCAGAGTTGGGGCCAGTTCTTGGACACAGCATCTACCCTTTTGAGGTTTGGACAGACCACCAGAACCTACTAGTAGAAGCTTTGAAGACCCCCCAGGAAACTCAATCCCAAACAGGTCAGGTGGGCCAAATACTTCTCCAAGTTTAACTTCAAATTGAAGTATTTGTTTGGAAAGCAAAATGTCCTCGCTGATGCATTGCGGAGATTGCCTCAGCATGACAGTAAGCAAGAGGGCACTTTGTTTTCACCCCAGCAACAGGGGTTGGCAGTCGCCACTAGAGACCTTATCAGACGGGATGATTTTCTCTTTATTGTGAATGGAGCCAATTCGGATTCACATGTATTCGCTAGTTTAGCGAATTTACATGAATTCCCATTGCGTTCGGAATGCGTTCAGAATGACTTCCCATTCCCCGAAAATGAGCCCGAAATTGCGTGAGATGCTTTAATTCACAATAAGGTAAAATCCATTACTGCGTTCAGAATGACTTCCCTTTTGCCCAAAATTGCGTGAGATACTTTAATTCGCAATAACGTGAAACCCCATGATTGCGTTCGGATTGCCATTAGATTATACTTCCAATTTCCAACGTCTGATAAGGTCCTCGGACTCAGGCCAAAGGCAACACCCAACTACCCCCCACCAGGTCCTTTACACCAGAGCTTTCAAGAAACGGCCGCTAGGGACCTCTGGCTATGAGATCCTCCAAAGGACTTAGAATTAAAGAATGCGATCTGGTACAAGGAGGGCAAAGTATATGTCCCTGAGGGACTCCAGATAAAAATCCTACAACAATGTCATGATGCTAAGACATCTGGACACTGGGGGTTCTTAAGGACCTGGCATTGTTTGCATATCATTCAACACTGTACAATGTGTGTGAACTATAATCAATGCAATACAATTCATGCATTTTGATTATTCCAACAACATCATAGTTTTAGGGTGCCACAACACTACTATTCTTAGGTACAAATCCAAGGCATGCAGAAATTATGTGCAACTGGTGCACGGATTTACATAAATGGTTTAGGTTTGTGCCTGGGAGCTACTCTTAGAAGTAAACATAACTTACACATTCAATTATATCATAAAAGAATACAGTACACTCTGCCAGTACAGTCTTCCTTAAGCATACAAAATGCCATTTATTTCCAGAACTGCAAACCTCCTTTTTAAAACCAGATAATAACAAAATTGCTACAGGATATTTTTTTCCCCAAAGAAATATTAATACAAGAAAATGTTTTATAAAATTATTATTATATATATATATATATATATATACATAAAATTTCAAATTATGAAACAGAAATGGATTAACACTACTTTATACAAGCAAATCTGAATACTATAACTCTGTGTGTATGTGTGTGTGCAATCCCAGAATTAATACCATATTTTTTATTACGCTCATATAGTTTTTTAAGTTGCCTCTATTGCTGGCCTGGTCCCATGTATTAAAACTACTGTACCTATTTCATATAATGAAAAGGTAAATAAATTACATCTTAAGCATTGCTATTGTTCTGCCATTTAATTATATTTAGAGCCACCCTGAATTTACCATGTTAGATTATTCCATATTTACTGGAGGAAATTAATGTCAATAAATTGAAATATACAGACCGAGGCACCCATGGAAGAAAGAACTTCATGCAGATAAAGACAGATTGCTCCCATAGCACTATCATAGAGAATGCAGCATTCAATATTCAATACTGAGCATGGAGCGAGCCTTCTCCAACCTGCGCAATCCTGCGGTGTTAGTCCACAGCTCCTCTCATTGTTGGCATAACTAGGTAGGCTGTTATGGGAATTGTAGTCCAACACATCTGAAAGCACAGCAAAATGTGGAGTAGAAAGTGTAACAATGCATTTTCCACAGCTTCCTGTACAGACATTCCCGCTTTAACTACAGAAATTCAAGATAGCTCTTATTAAGTGAAATATATCAGTTAGTTCAGTGGTTCTGAGCTTTTAAGAGACTTGGGACGTTGACTCACAGAAACCTTGTCTCTCAACGAAGAGAGCGTGGAGAAGTGCCAAGCACTGCTGCTCTCCGCCAGAGACGGAAAAGAGGATGGCTGCAGCTAAAGGTTTGATTTCCAAAGATTAAGGGACGACCATCCTTCTGTTAGACAAAATAGTCCTTAAAGAACTCATTTCCACATTTCTGAATCTGGCCTTTTTCCTCTTCTCACATCTGAAATACTTGATAAGTCAATATCCATCATTAACATTATTTGACAAGTAACTATATCATTCCCAGCTCAGCTGTTGCCCATTTTGAGACCTGTATATCACCAATACATACAGTCCATAATATATTCCTGTTCATTTCGATAAATTGATGATGACGATGTTAGTCACAAGCCTGCATTTTGAAGATGCAACTGTTCTCAGTTCAGGGGGTGTTTTTGTCCTGCTAATGGAACTTAATTCCCCGTCTTCTTGAAGTACCCACATGGCCAGAAGGAGAAGGGGCTGGCCGACACGAATGTCCCTCCAACAGGCACCTGAACTGAGAACAACAACATCTTCAAAAGGCAGGCCTGTGACTAAGATCAGCATAACCCTCCCCTGTATGATTTTTAATATCTTTGTCTGGTGAAGAAGCTAGTGAAGCTTCGAAAACTTGTAATGTGTATGTGTGTGTTTTTTCTTACTGTAATTGCATCTCCTTCTGCCAATCCTCCGACCCCCTTCTATCTTTTGAATCATTCTATATGTTTCTTTTTAACAGTACTTTATCCCTGCAGCATTATTTTATTTCTGAAAGAGCAAGATTTTTTTCTGCTCTCTCCATTTCACTTCTCTCTCTCTCTCTCTCTCTGGCCATTATTATTTATGAACGAGTCCTTTGTATTTTCAGAGTCCTGTTGGATCATTGTTCCCCTCCTCACATTCTGAAAACATTAGTTTTCAAGGAGAGGGAAAACAGACAAGTCAGACTGGGACACTGTTTGTGGGACACTGGAGTCAAAGCAAAAGTTCTGTCAAAGCTCTTAAGAAGTTGTTTATATGTCTTACATTGCCCTCATTTCACTTAACAAAGATATGGCACAATTCACAATTGTGTACCACAATCCAACATTTTAATCACTGAGGTGAAATTTCAATTACAGTGGTCCCCCGGGATACGAAGCCCCCGGGGAATGAAATCCCCGGGAGCCGAAACCGGCGGGACCGCCAAAATTCCCCCGGGATCCGAAGAAATCCCCGGGGAACTAAAGGGAAAAACCGCGCAGCCCCTTTAAATCGGCTGCACGGTCCGTCCCTTAAAGCGGTCCCCCAGGATACGACTATTTCCGGGTTACGAAAGGTAATCCGGAATGGATTACCTTCGTAACCCAGGGGACCACTGTACTGTTTTTGATCACTTAAAGTGCACAGTTGTTTACATGTCAAGGCTATTGTGATTGCGGTGTACTTGTTACTGTTACATTTAATGTACTTATTTCATTTACAATTAATTGATTAGTGACAGTAACACAATGGAACCGATCGAATTGGTTGTCAGGTTTCCTTTTTTAAACATTTTTCTTGAGTGTTCACCTAGACAATGAATTCTGTTACAACTGGGCTTTGTTTGTTCTAGCAGATATTGCAGAGAAAAATGAAATGAGTCAATTGTGAATCCTGGATGGACCCAATAACGTCCTAGTTCATCAAATTTTAAACATAGTGGGAATGTTGTAGTGATTTGTACTCTTTACTAAACAAATGCCTTCCAACTTCGAAGAACCATAAAAACCTGTGAACATTTCCTGTTGTTGTTTTCTGGCGATAAATATTTCATACAAATACTAAAACAACAACAGAAAACCAGCTCAGCTGTTCTGCTTCATAAAATTAACTTGAATCTATGTAAATAAATAAAGCCTAATAATAATATTAATAATCTCAAGATGTCAAAAAGGTAACAGCTATTTCAGTGGGAAAGAAACTAGCAACAAGCTATAGAATCACAGAATCGTACAATTTGAAGAAGTCTTGGAAGTCATCCATCTCATCCTCCCCATTTCAGCTCCAGGTCATTTTTGTGCTTTCTTCACACCTCGCAATGATTCTTTCAGGATTTGAGCTGATGGCAATAATTGCCGTTTTCAACTTTGCTGATCAAGGATTTCACTCAAAGCAAAAACCGAGTGACCAAAACAGAGACAGGGAAGTTGTTTCACTTCATTTCCAGATGTTTCATTTCATTTCCATCAGCCCCAGCGAGCAAAGCTCACAAGCTCTCAAAGCCCAGTGCATTCACAAACATCTCAACTGTGTGGCAAATCTTACAATTAATGGTGCAAAGCATTTTCATTATTTTGTGAAATAGTTACTCAACATTCAGGAGATTGCTCCAAGGCCAGTTGAACATACAATAAGCGCATTCCCAGAGAAGACAGCATACAATTGTTTCAGCTCTGCTTATGCCACATACCTTCAGCTGCTATTTCCATTGAATTGTTCTGATGTAGACTGGTACGCTCCATTCGGACCATTAGGATTACTGTTGGAGAGGGAGGGTGGCTCCATGTGATTTATGACTTCGCAATGGTAGAAAGCTTAATGATAACCAAGGAAAAGTGGAACCCGTTCCTGATAATACAGCTTATTAAGAAAAAGAGAAGGAGTCAATTGCTGCCCATGGTGGGACAAGATTTGGGTGCAATGAACTCATATCAGGATTCCCATCCGTTGTATCCATCGGTTCCTCAGTTTCCTTTCAGCTACCTTTCTTGTAGTCTAAGCAGAAGATATTTCAGTGAAAGCTGATGAACAATAGCAGCAATGAATTCTACATTTCTTAGCAGCCTCGCAATGTGCGTCTTAGCAGAAAAATGGTGGAAAGCATGGCCCCAAAAAGTTGCTTATTTTGATGCTATGGAAGTATATGCATTTGCAGTATCTGGAAAATGATATTAGTAATAATATCCATCCATCCATCCAAACTTTATTTTTACTTGGTGCCAGTTTTATGAGCAGATTCTATGTTTCAGAGCTGTCTGCTTTTATAATCTAAGAATGACATTCTGCTCATCTGGGAAGATCTGGAGTAGAAACACCAGACTCTAACATTTCTCCTTTTTTCCTCCCTTTTTCTTTTGTCGCAGCTTGATATCGGTAGTAAAAATCAATAGCTAGAGGACAGGGGAAAGGAAAAGAAATGAGCTGGAAGATGCCGATTTAAAATACTTTAATCATTCTAGTTGTAATGAAGTGGTATTCTGATGATGAACCCACAAAGCCCTCATAGGATTTTAAATATAAGGGAAAACCCCATCAAAACTCCAGAAACGAGAAAGGCTTGTCAATGGGTTGACAAATAAAAAAGTATATAACGCCTGCCCCACACTTTTTCAATTCTTGGCCAAAGGGCATCCAATTCCTTTGGAAAATTGCTGCTACTTCAGAAGTGACCTGTTTGATCAGAAGAGGGACTCTTACAAAAGTTCTCTCGCTGACTATCAATTCGATGGAGTTTGTATTTTTTCTTCGCATGCCCATCTGTTGCATAAGACAGAACATCATGCAAAGGAGGCTTAAAGTACATAGTGCCAGTAGTCATAACTATCCCAAAAGTCAAAGATCACCACTCTGTGGTTCCACGTTCCGTGGCTCTCTCTGATGGTTCTGAGACAGCCTTGGGAATCGGGCTGTCCCTCGCGGGCGATGACTGCTGTCCCTTGTAGATTCTCCCACAGGCTGGAAGTCACTAGAAAATAAAAGAAGAAACAAACCTACAAGTTCATGATGATACATTAAAACGATCCTGCACTTTTGCCATTCCTTGGGGGGGAAAGCAAGTATGTTAACGTAACAGTAACATAGCAATATCTGCTAAAACATACAGCTTGCACAATAATTAGGGAATGAATTATTTTCACACAATGCAATAAAATGCAGAATTCCACAGTCTGGAGTTCTGGGACAATGTTTTATAAAGTGAGACATTTTATAAAGGGAAGTGTGAGACAACATAATCTCTGTCTGTCTCTATAGATCAGTACAGACATACTGTCAGGGTCTTCTTTTTTGGTCCCTCTGCCATGGTATTATGTTAGTGTATGGAATATTAGGGTACCATGCAGATATTAGTAGATCTCAGGGCTTGGGAATGTGGGGAGGGGGGTGAAGACAGGTAGCCAAGATCTGGGAATGGAATATGTGGTTGGGAGGGGTGATAATAGCAAAACTGCTGGGAGATCTTCAGTCACGATCTTTACTTCAGATCTTCAGATCATATGGGAAAGAGAGGAAGAAAATTTTAGGAACAACTCAGCTTACGCAATTTGATTCTCAAAATAAAACAGGACAGAAACATACGGTATATACTCATGTATAAGTCTAGAAATTTAGGTCAAAAAATTGACCCAAAAAACGTGAGTCGACTTATCCATGGGTCAATGTAAGTACTGTATTTTAACTCTTATTTAAAAGAAGGAACCATCCCCTGATGAAAAGCAAGAGTATAATCTGTCCTGGAAGTACTGACCCCCTTTACTCTCTCATCCATCCAGTCTTAAGAATAAGCACAAAGAGTTATGTCTGATGGACTTTTGGACGTTATTTGACATTGTCTTGCTTTGCTTCATCCCTTAGATCCTTTCCTATATGCCCCTAAATTTTACCCTCGACTTATCCACGGGTCATACCAAAATCCATAATTTTGGCCCCAAAACTTGCCCTCGACTTATACATGGGGTCGACTTATAGTCGAGTATATATGGTAACCTATGCTCATTCTACCTGGGTACAGCTGTACATGTGATCTGTACTCTGGATTTAAGAGGCTACTTGTAATGTACATATCAGTAATAAATACAGTATCCTCACAAACATTAAACCATGTGCCTGTAGAGACAACACCTGTATTATAGAACATATGCACAATGCTACTACACTCAACTGAAGGTGAGGGACAATACAAATGACATTCATTAGATAATTATACAATGTGGCAGAGCAAAGTGTTATGATTAGAGAGACCCGGGTTATAATCTCAGCAGATTTCTGGGGGATTTACAGACATGTTTTCTGACTCCCAATTAAGCATCGGCAAAAACTCAGAAGATTTCTACCCCATATTATATAGCTGCAAAGACTTGCTGGGAGGAGGGTTTTTTATCTAGTTCAGTACTGGGCTGAACACATAGTTAGAGGCAGACTATTCCCTAACTCTTAACACGTATATGTGAACCTGTGCATCTGGGCTGTGCTTAGCAAAATCTGGGATTCCAATTTAACACAAAACCGGTCTTTCCATCTGTCCACTTCTGATTTAAGATGTACTGCAATTTACATATACTTTCAAAATCTCTGACACGAAAAAGCTCGTAGTTGAAATACTGGTGCAACATTCCCATTTGTATGTATTTTTATTACCAGAGAAGATGAAATGTGTGTTGAAATAATGGTTCTTACTTTATTGCTGAAAGTAAAGTACAGAGCAGTTGTCAATTGCCGATGGAGCAGCAGGCATTCCATTATCCTGGAGTAATGTAGCAGAGTTTTAAAACTTGAAAATATCAAAGTGGAAATGAGTTTCCACTTTGAGCATCTTACTTTGTTGTTGGCATGCACAAGCATTAAGTCATTGCAAGTACGATTGCATCTTTTTGTTCATGTGATCTTATGGCGCATATTTAGCTCATTAATTCTCCAGCTTAACAGTCATACAAGATGGGAATACAAAGACAAGAGAAAAGGCCAAAAGCTAATATTGTGTTAAGTTATTTAATTCTGTAGCCTTGTAATATTGCATACAATAGTCTAGGGAAATGAAGATAAGAGACAGCTTTCACAAATCTATTTGGAAAGATGTCTTGCTTATAGCTGTCTAACAAGAGTTGTAATAGGAAGAATTATTGAACAATTAAAATTGTTGGCTTTCCCACTTCCCCGTTTTGGTTTTTTATTGTTGACAAGACTGCAAACGCCATTTCTGAAATTATGGGTACCAAAAATGATGAAATAATTCTGATATTTTTGCTAATTCGTTCCGAACAAACAACACCAATACAGTATACATTTTGCCATATTTCTTTTGGCCACCTAGGCCAAATTGAAGACTATAGTTGAGATGAAAATGCTAATCCTCTACCCAATTCCTAAGCCACAAAAAGCACCTCAATAGTCCCATTACCAGATGTGTCCTCAGAGCACAGGAATGACACAGAACTCTCTAAACGGGGAATATTATGAATATATAACAATATGTGTACAATACACTGGGCCCTTGGTATTCACTGGCGTTTGGTTACAGGACCCACCACAAGTCCCATTAAATACAGCGGCATAATAAAAGGGTCCCTTAAATAAAATGGCAAAAATCAAGGTTTGGTCTATATTTTAATATTATTTTCAAGCCGTGGATGCTTGAATGCATGGATAAAAAAAATAATGGGTATGGAGGGCTGACTGTAGTTGTATTGGGGAATGGCAAATATTAAACGGTATATGCAAAATAAAACACAGTTGCTTTAGAATAGAAACTAACTCAAAATGTTCAAAGATGTAGGAGTCGCTAAGAGGACAGACTGATGAGGGAAAGAGAGAGATTCAAGAATACAACATTGTCTTTAGGGTTTTTTGGTGGGTTTTGGGGCTATGTGGCTGTGTCCAGGAAGAATTTGCCCTGATGTTTTGCCTGCCTCTGTGACTGGCATCTTCAGAGGTGTTTGTTTTTGTCAACCAGGAGCAAAATGTTGCCCTGACTGGAACTGAGCCCATTGCCCTTTCTTTCCCATTATGGAGGTAAATGATATTGCTCTCTTAAAAACCACCTGATGCCACATGGCTGATGTGCACTTTCATATCCGAGTATATGCACATTATGAATATTATGTTCACATTATGACTCCAAGGCTCTAATCCAGAAAATCAAAATTATCACTATGAACGGCTAACTATCTTGGTTTTCCTTCATGAGCCTTCATTTGTCGTGGAGATTAAATTCAACAAAGAAATTGCCCTTTGGAAGTAGCACTATGGTAGATCTCAGAGGTTGCTTATTTAGGTCCAGGAGAATTGATGTGCTTATTTTCTACAGACCTTCTACTATCTTGGAAAGCACTTTTCCCAATTCAGCTGAGAGCAATTCATCACTGAAATACAGATGCTTCTGCTCTTTAACCCACAAACTCTTTTCATATGCTTTTCTTTAGCATTACCAGGCCTCCTTTCATTTTATTCTGACAGAATAAACAGAAAATTTTCAAAGAACAAGAACTAGAGGGTGTTTTAAACTCAACTGTTTTTAAGAACTTTAAAAATCTTGTTAGTTGCATTTTATTCTTTTGAATTGTTTTTATTACTGTGAATAGTTTAATTCTATGTTAATGTTCACCTCCGTATGTTTTTAATTGTATTGTTTGATTAAACTGTAAGCCACTTTAAGTCCCAATTTAGGGAGAAAAGCGGGATATAAATTGGCAGCAATTTCCATTCTCTGCTTTGTTTCCACCGAAGAAACAAATGTAAATCAAATTATGGGTTCAGTCTGCAGTCTGCAATTTGTTGGGCAGAAACATGCCAGAGAACAAGGACTATTCAGCTCAACAGCTGGCAGCACTGTAAACCAGCTGCTGAATGACTGCACTAAGGCTAGCTTGTCTCTCCAGCAGCATTACAGAGTCAACCCTGGCCTGCTGTATCATCTAAATGCTGCATATCTATGAAAAGCGCCAGAGTCTTAAGGTAACCTGTAGAGAAACCTTATGCCAGTTCCAGGTTTTAAGTTAGAGGAGGTTTTGATTGAAGATTAAAAAGCACTTCTTGACCGTAAAGTGGTTCTGCAACAGAACCACTTACCTAGAGGGATGGCAGGGGCTCCTTCTTTGGACGTCTTCGGAAAGAGTCTGGATAGTTACCTGCTGGGGATGCTTTAGCTGGAGATCCCGCAGTGAGAAGGCAGTTGGGCTCTATGGCCCATGGGGTCCTTTGCAACACTAGGATTTTATTATTCTAGGTATATATCATTTATGTTTCTGTTGCACTGAGGAATCAGCTTCTAAAAATAACGCATGAAATGCACAGTGTCAACATGACAAAATCTGAGAACTCTGCATTTTAATATAGCCAGCATGAACTTTTGTCAGGTGCTTCATAACCATATCCTTCTGCTGTTTCATAAACACAGCTTTATTCCCGGGGGAATTACCAAGCTCCCAAGGTTCTGCCAATAAATGATTTATTCCTGGTGACAGAAACATTTTAAATTTCATCGTGACAAAAACGAATGCTCTTCAGCCGTTCCAGTATATAAGCAAGGTGGTTATATGTTGTGCATGCTTTAAACTTTTCATTTAAAGCATGAAGCTCATTGTGAGCAACGGGTATAGCACATGCAATACTTTGTTTTGAACTGTTCACTTGAAGGCAGTTCAGAACAAGTTTACATTCCCCCAATTTAACATTACAAAAGGATTGGAAAGATGAGAGGAGGAGGATCTAGAGGACACCTAGATCCTAGCTATTTGAACATAACCTGTGACAATCCTCCATAGTAATGTGATAAAATCAGGGGAAAGATGAGTCTATAGATCATCACATTACTATGGATTTTATCACATTACTATGGACCACCCCCCCAACTCTTTAAAAGCCGAACAGTTTTCAAAGACACTCCTACAGTGGGGAGAAATGTGATCCAATTATTCTTTCTCCTCTGCAAGGACAAAATATTTAAATAAAGACACTCTATTCCCTACCCTTTTACAAGATTAGAAATCTATGTAAATGCTTCTTATAATTTTATATCAATTACACTCCTAAGTAAGATGACAAATAGGTTACAAGGAACAAACCTGAGTAGTAATAATCCTTAGAGTCAAGGTCCAAGATTAAATTCCATTCAAAATCAACACTAACTCCCCCCCCCCCCCTTGCTTCTTTTCTTTTTTAGTAGAATGCTAAAGGTACCATTCTGGGTATTTTCTTAAGACATTCTCATGTGAGATTATTTCTAACTGTGACTTTATCTTGCCCAAAATAAAAAATGCCTTCCAGGTGTGTTCTATCTCCCAAAACGAAATGTGACATATTCTATGCAATAAGGTAAAGTGGGGAAATGATGCCAGTTCGTTCTTCTGTTTTATCATCTTATACAATCTGAAAATTATTCTTAGCCGCAGTTTCTTCAACAATGCTAAAATAATAATTTTTAAGAAGTCTTCAATGTTCTTCTAACCCCCCCTCCTGCCAGAAAATTTCCCTCAAGTTTTTATGTAAGGAAGTTTCATGAGGGATTCATTTGCCTTTTCATTCAGGACAGAGAAAATATTAAGGTAGCAATGTGATTTATCCTAGGCCTAAGTTAATGAGGTTACTTGGCTATTTGGGAAGGCTTTTATAATAATTAAAAACACAATCTTCCCTAAGAACTAATTTATTGCTGTAGCAGTTTTGCTCCCCCTTTGGTTAAATGCATTCAGCTTTGTTCTTAACTTAAGAGCCTCCCCATAGTTAATGGGCTTTGGATTCACATTCTAATTAACCCTAAATGAAAAAGTTCAGTGTGCATTTTTAGGCAGAGAAATCTGTAATCTTTAAAAAAAATGACTCTGGGGTTGGGCTCGATGGTTTATGGTATCTCTTCCAACTGTATGGTTAGTCCTGGTTGGCCCTTGTGTTCCTACAAGTAGTTTGTTGACTTACGGCCACCCTAAGGCAACCCTATCATGGGGTTTTCTGGGGCTGAGAGTATGTGACACCCAGAACACCCAGTGAGTTTGCATGGCACAAGAAGAACAGCAACGCCAGTCCTCAAGAAAGTGCACAAGACCTTGGAAGGTTCAGCACATGGAATGGCCTCTGCCAAATATTGAGGAGGAAGCAAGCTTGTTTTCTGCTGCTCCAGAGACTAGAATGCGGAACAATGGATGCAAACTGCAGGAAAAGAGATTCCACCTCAACATTAGGAGGAACTTCCTGACAGAAAGGGCTGTTCGACAGTGGAACACACTCCCTCGGAGTGTAATGGGAGTCTCCTTCCTTGGAGGTCTTTAAGCATAGGCTGGATGGCCATTTGTCGGGGATGCTTTGATTGGGAGTTCCTGCATGGCAGGGGGGTTGGACTGGATGGCCCTTGTGGTCTCTTCCAATTCTATGATTCTACCACAGGACTAAATCTTGGAGGAGGTATGTGGTAGGGGAGTTCCTGCTGAGGGGTACAGAATCAGTAGTTTATGGCCCTGACAAGATATCTGAGAAGTGTGCTGTCTTCCTGGGGCAAAAGTCTGCAATGTAATGGAGAGGCTGACAAGACTCATCAATCCCATTGAAGTATCCCTTCCTTTTGGTCCATGTGGGAACCAATTACATTGCATAGCCTTTTGAATATCACAAAAGACTACGAGGCTCTGGGTAGGGAGGTGAAGAACCTGGATGAACAGATTGCCATTTTGTCTGTTCTTCCAGCTCAAGGGCACGGCCCAGGAAGGGAAAGAATATAGCAATAGAAAGTACATTTGTATATTGTTTATCAGTGCACTTAAGCACTCCCTAAGTGATTTATAATGTGTAACCCAATGGCACCCAAGTTGGGTACTCTTTTTAGCAACATATGGAAGGATGCAAGGCGGAGTAGACCTTGGAGTCCCTGGGATCAAACTCACAACATTGTGGCTGTGAATGGCTGCAATACTGGCATTCAACCTCCATGTAATGGCACAGCATGGTCCACGAAGCCAAAGTGTCCCTGTGGCATCATCTGTGGAGCCAGTTGTTCACCTCCAGTATTTTTCTGGAGCCCTGGTGGCAGAGGGATATTGACAAGCTGAAGCGTGTCTAGAGGACGACAACTAAAATAATGAAAAGTCTGGAAACCACACTATGGGTTAAGAAACCAAGTGACACCAACCCTAGTGATGCCACAGCAGGAGTGCTTTGACTGTGTATTTCTGCATGGCGGGGGGTTGGACTGAATGGCTCTCATGGTCTCTTACAACTCTGTGATTCTATGAAACATGTGTGCGCGCATACACACACTGTAGACTCTTGCACGCTACTATCCAGGTTGTAATGAAATTATCTGAATATCTGGAGGAGCGCCTGATCACATTTCTCTTGCTTCTGCTAGCCCAAAATGGATATCATTTATTGGCCGGGGATCCCATTCTTTGCCAAAGGATTTCAAGAGCCACCTGCTACCATAACAGACCAGCAACATGTCAGAAGTGTTCCATTTTAAAGAGAAAGAGAGCATGCAGTTCGTCTCCAAGGCAACCAGTTCAGTGCGGTAAAGACCCCAAAATTCAAGTGGTTCATATGTTCTGCATTTGAGAGAGACGTTAACCTTTTCATAGGCTGCTGAAATAGTTATCCTCAGTACAGGAATAATCGTTGCAGGTTTAAAACAGAAGCAAAAGCATCCTCCATCCCACAATGTCTGGGAATATAGTGTAGAAGTGGTAAACTTCTTCTTTGGCATCTGCATGTTGTGCCAAGCACTTAACAGTAATAATTTTCTCCCTGTTGTCAGAGATCTGCTGCAGAAAACTGCCCCGCTCCCAAAGAAAGATCTGAGATAGGTAATTACAAATTGAAAAATGAAAGGAACTGAATTTCGACTTTAATGCAGCAAAGGTTTTAACATAGTCAATACTGACACAAACCCAAATCATAGAATTAAAATGTCACAGAGCTGGAAAGAACCACAAAAGCTATTTAGTCCAATCCCCTGCCTGCAGGAATGCATAACTAAAGCACTCTTGAAAGATGCCCATCCAGCCTCTGTGTAAAGACCACTAAAGGCTGGATGCCCATCTGATGCAAATGTTTTGATAGAGAGTTCCTGCATGGCAGGGGATTGGCCTGGATGGCCCTTGTCTCAGTTGAATTTAATTTAAAAATATAGAATTTTGCCTTTGTATCGGTTGAATTTAATTAATTTATGCTCATATTTCTAGTTTATCTAGGTCTTGTTGAATTCTGTTTCCATCTTCCAACATATTAGCCACCCCTTCCCATTTTGGTGTCATCTACAAACCTGATAAGGAAGGATTCCCTTTACCTTTATAAAAATGTTGAAGCATAACGGCCCTACAATAAAACTCTTGAGGCACTTCACTTAAGACCTCCTTCTTTGTACATCAAAGATGATGACCCTTTGAGCATAGTTTTCCAACCAACTGGGGGTTCATGTGACAAGTGTTTCCATCTATTCCACATTTATCAATTTGTTAATGAAAATATTATGGGGAATCTTCTCAAATGCTTTGCTGAAATTCAGATAAATGGCATCAAATTAATATAAGTTTTGAGTTAATTAAATAATTAAATAAAGTTTTGTGTTCCAGGGTCGAACAGTTCTTACCATCTGGAAGTTCTTCTTAATGTTTAGACGGAATTTCTCCTCACTTGTCGGTCAATTTATTCCAAAATGATACCATGGGAGTGAGCGCACATGTGCAGGCGCCACACAAAGCAACCAACGAGGCTGCATGGTTTTAAGGGACCATGAAAAGAGAAGTTTCATCCAACGTTCATCTCTACCATGGTCCTAAAGGCCATTGGTTCCCCTTCTCTCCTCTTCTTACCACCCTTCTAGATCATTTTACCTCCACCAGGGTGGAAAGTACAGCACACTTTGGGAATCCCTGGCCTAGATAAAAATACACATACTGGCCTTCTTTGTATTTGCTATGGAGGATTCTGCACAAAGGCCAGTTGATTCTACAAAGAATACCAGATTCATTATATTTAGGTGACCAAGTTAAAACTTAGCATGTTCTAACTTTTGTTTTCCAGTCGAGATTGCTTCTGGTTTGAAAACAGATTTTAAAAAAGAATCAGCAAGTTTGTTTTTGTTTTTCATGAAATCAATATGTCAGATGCAGCACAAGATACAGAGCAAGGGAGCAAGTTCATTAAAATTTGAACACACACACAAACGCACATACCCCAAAGCCCTCTGGAATTGGATATATGAACATCTTGAAAAATATAGACATGTTTGTAATAGAAAAATGATAAGCTGACTTCTACTACAAAATAAGTTTTAAACAACTCTCTCCCCTTTCCCACCTGGCTCTTTCCCCCTAATTCAACAGATCTTTGCTGGGTGATGGGATATGATGTTTTGCAGGCCAGTATCACTTACTCATCATGTTTGGTTTAGTGCATTGTCCGAATAAAGCCCACATAAACAATGGGGTTTCCTTCCCTGCTGCAACAAATTATATTTCATCGGACAGCGAAACAAGAACAAGGACAACCGGAAAGGTGAAGTGGTTTAAGTGCCGGACTTTAGAGACTACGATTCGAATCTCCACTCAGCCATGGAAACCCATTGGATGACTTTGGAGAAGTCACGCTGTCAGCCTCAGAAGAGGGCAAAGCCCCTCTGAACAAACGTTGCCAAGCAAACCCCAATAGGCTTGTTGTAGAGTTGACATAAATCGGAAACTGCCTCCATGTGCTGGGACCTAGACCTCATGCTCCCTGATGTACTGAAGAGTGAATAAACGGGCCTCGAGTTGCTGAACCTTCTCTTGCTAGAGGGCAACCGACTTGCACTCGGTTCAGGTGAACTTACCCACAGCATTCAGAAAGAACATAAACGTGCCACAGCCGTTGCAAGTGATTGCAGGAGCTCCCTCAGTCTCCATGTTCAATAGTCTTAAGTAGGCACTGAAACAGAACCGAGGGCCTCCCCCTCAAAATCCCCTGCTAAACACCAATGCAAGACACTCCTGTTGGCCTCATCTACTAGCCAAGCTCTCTTTGCTGAGCCCCAGAGCATGGGGCAGCGGCTATACAGAAAGATAATGGCTTCTAGCTCCTCGTTCAACCAAGTCTTGGGGGGTCCCTTCCTCTCAGCAGAAACCCCACCGCTATGAGACCATGCACTCAAGAAGGGGAACTGGGGCTACATCATCCCCTGCAAAACATCCCTATCTGTAAACCAAGATAATGACATGAAGGACGCCTTGATGTTCTTATACTGTATGCTGAGAAGGCCGTAAATTGGACTTTTCTGTTAAATGAATTTTGGAGAGAACTTTCTTAAATGGATCGAAGCAATCTATTCTCCACAAAAAGCACAATTAATAATGGATGGCAATACAACAGATTATATCCAGATTGGAAAAGGAATGAGACAAGGATTCCCTCTCTCTCCATTATATATGTTGGCATGAGAAATTCTAAATAGCGATATCAGGACTAAGGCATACAAAAGAAGAATTGAAACTAAAAGCATTCACAGATGATGTAGTAAATATATTGGAAGATGTCCTAAAGGAAAAAATAAGGGTATGGTAAATGTTCAGGTGTTAAAGCAAATATTGATAAAACAAAAATCTTGACAAAAACATGAATGCTTAAGAAAGAGAAGAACTAACTAGGAAAACAAGAACAACAAACATGCATCGTTTTATCAATATTTCACCACAAAATATCTTTAAATTATTCAAGAATGAAAATATCACTCAATATCTACGATCCAATCTAGTTATTTGTTTTAGATTTACTTACATAAAAAAAGGTACCAGTTGGATAAGAGTCTCTTTTTTAGGGTTGGCAGCAAATTCTGGCAGCGTCTGGATTAATTTGTTCATAACGTTTCTTAAGTAATTCTGTAACTGTTTCCGCCGTTCCTCTACAAACTTTGCATCCTAAGGGGAAAAGAAAGAAGGTGGGGGGATCAGCGCTGTATTTGTTAGCGCTGTTTGTTGTTACATTTTTTAATAAAGATAAAAAAATTAAAAATCGACCAGAAAAAAGTTACATAACATTATTTCATTTGTGTGTCAAGTAAAACTATTAAACGTAATTACTGATAGTATGTTTTCTTGTCGTCAGAAAAAAAGGGCAAGTCAGAATATGTCAGCATCATGAACAGATACAGTATCCCATCCAAATATAATAGGGAAAGGGAGTCACGGTTGGGGTTTTGATATAATTTATAAATTATCATTGATATAATTTAGAGAAAGAGCCCCCTAGGTGCTGCTAGGACTTCAGCTCCTGTAAGCCCTAGCTAACATATATGAAGTTTCCTCCTCTCACTAACTTGGCAAAATCAATGGCATTTCTGCATTTTCTAAAAAATACAGCTAATATTAAAAGAACATCCCCCTTTCCAAAGTCATTTTTCATCTTATTTGTTCGTCTTAAAGTAATCATAGATGTTTTCATATACAGCTACCTTGTTTCCAATGGCCTTTTTTGGTGGAAAGTTAAAACTTCTCACTTGATGGTATTTTGTCTGTAATTTGTAATGTAGGCTCCTAAATTCAGTATATCTTCGATAAACATTCCATTCATCATCTTTTATCCTGATATATACCTGTCAATTGAGGAGAAAATCCATTTTAATCAAAGAATGTAAGAGTGCAAGAAAGCCCTTCCTAAATCAGTTCAAAGGTCTATGTAGCCTGGAGGAGAATATGAAAAAGCTTTCAATTGCTATTCAGTTGCATTTTTTTCAAATCCCACTTCCATGTCTGTCCATTCTTTATTCATATTAGATTTCATGGCTTTTCCTCTTGCCGCAGTAAATAAATAAATAAAACAATAAATTCCCTTAATATAAATGGATGCACTTTGGAAAATGACATTTGTACAGTCCTTTTGAGGAAACGTCATGCAAGGCAATCGTTTTCCTGATAAGATTTCTTTGTTGTCATGCTCATGAAAGCACTCCAATATAGAAACAGTGTGACTTGCAAAGTTCTCAAAACTGACAACAAAACAAAAAGGACAGGAGACAACTATACCAGCAAAGACGCCAGAGGCACAAGAGGTAATATGCAACTGCCATTCAGTAACGTGGTATCATAGGTTTCTCAAATGTCTTCAAAGGATAAATTGTTCAGCAAGTAGACAGTTCCCACTAGCTGACATCTGAGATTGGCAAAACCTTTGACCCTTGACACAGCCATCAGATTCATTTGGCTTGCATGTATTTTCTCTCCTTGGAAAGCTAGAATGGGCAAGTAGCCCTGCATCATATGAAACCCCAAGACTTTTTTTGCAACCCACACATCCAGAGCAAAAATTTATGTTTGGGAGCATTCAGGAGTGGAAGTTAAAACCCACAAGCCCCAATCAAAAGAAGAGCTCAATATACAGTCATTTCCAGACTAGTTCTTTTGTGTTTGGGCTCACTAAGAGGGCAGTCCTGGAGGCAGAAAACTGACTCTAAGGTCGCAGCCATACTGCAAAATTAATGCAGTTTCACAAGGCTTTGACTCTCCTATGGAATCCTTGGATTTGTAGTTTGATGTGGCACCATGGCTAAGTATCTTAATAAACTATAAATCACAGAATTCCACAGCATGGGGCCATGGCAGATAAAGCAACGTCAAATTGCATTAATTCCGCAGTTGCTCATTTGTATTTTAAAACCATGTAGCATTCTTTTAAAGAGAGAGAGGGAGAGATGGCATAGCCACATCTTTTGGCATCATACCCTGTAGTAAGGATGGGAAAATGTTTTTGGCCCAGGAGTCTGCTTGCAACTTGGGAATAATTTTGGAGGGATACTCCACAATAGGCAAGGCTAAAGGCACAGGAAAAGACCAAAGCAAAACAGGTGGGCCAGACACAATTTTATTCAACTGGGCATTTCCCCACCAAGTATAACTAGTATAACTCAATTTCAGGCACATCTACTCAGGAATCGCAAAGCAAAACAGGTGGGCCAGATCTAATTTTTATTCCCTATTGGGCATTTTCCCCATCAGGTATAAATAGCACAACTCCATTTTTGGCAGGTATACTCAGGAATAAGATCCAATATGCACAACCTTCCTTGGATGAAATTACAGCTCAATTCCAGGTAACACCTTCCTGGGTTTTAAACAGTTTTACTGATCAGACGTTACAGCAAAAAGATATTGCTCGCCAGACATGAAATCTTCTGGGGCCAGACGTTCCCCATTTCTGTTCCACAGACTGACTATGGAGAAATGCTTTCGCATGATTATCCCAAATCTTCCATCAATCTTGTTTCATTGGATGACCTTCAGTTTTAGTGTTATGATAAAGAAAGACATCCCCTACCCCTCTAAGACACCCCCTCTTTACCCAACTAGGAACTTAACATTCTTTATTCCCAACTCTCAACCAAAATTCTCAGGGCATTAGCAAATATTTTAAACATCCAATTATATAAGCTTTAAAATGCTACGGCTATGCAAAATTTATACAGACTATTTTAATTGCTAGTTTTCTGTGGAATTCCACAGAGAAGCCAATTTCTTACTTCATAAGAGCCAAATGCTGCAAATGGGACACAGCATTTTAGTTTTGAGAACAAAATTGTTGAAGATATGGAGGAAGGGAGAACTCAGAACTAAAATAATTTCATCGGGGTGGCTTTTGGTTTGCCTATATCCCTTATTTAAGTATTTGAGGGGATGTCATACTGAGGATGGAGCAAGCTTGTTTTCTGCTTCTCCAGTGAACAGGACCTGGAACAAGGGATGCAAGTTACAGGAAAAGAGATTCCACCTCAACATGAGAAAGAACTTCCCAGTGAACACACTCCCTTCTTTGGAGGTTTTTAAAGAGAAGCTGAAGGCTGTCTGTTGGGGGTGTTTTGATTGTGAGTTCCTGCATGGACTGGATGGCCCTCAATTCAGTTTCAAAAACAGTCCACCCACTGTAATTTTGTTTTTCTTACAGAACTCTCACGAATTCTCCCGCTTGCAAAATAATTTAATTTAATAAATGGTTGGTGCATTTATTAGATCATCTCAAAATGCCTTGCCCCAAAGGTTGGTGTACTCTCCTTCTTTGGAGGTTTTTAAGCAAAGGCTCGATGGCCATCTCTCAGGAGTGCTTTAGTTAGATAGTGGGCTCTTGGAATCAGCTGGAATTTGGTTCCAGGATCTCCTGTGGATAACAAAATCCGCGATACTCAATACTAATAGCACTTTACATTTCTGCACTATGTCATACTGAACTAAGCAATCTCTAAGCAGTTTACAGTGTGTTAGCTAACTGCCCCCAAAAGCTGGGTACTCATTTTACTGACCTACAAAAGGATGGAAGGCTGAGTTGACTTGGAGCCCTGAGGGATCAAACTCACAATGTTGTGATTGCAGTACCGGCATTTAACCACTGAGCCACCAAGGATCAAGTCCCATTAAATACAGTTACATAGTAAAATGGTGTCCTTTATATAAAATGGCCAAATCAAAGTTTGCTTTTTGGAATTTCTACATTTTAAAAATATTTTCAAACCGTGGATGCCTGAATCCGTGCCTACAGAGGACTGACTGTATACTCCTTCAAGGCAGGGATTGGGCAGATGGGCCTTGTGGTGCATTCCAACTCTATGATTTTCTTATTCTTGCTATTTAAAAAACTCTCTGGATCCATCAGCACTCCAACCCCAAATATTCAGGACTAGGATGGCCAATGTGTGACCTTCCAAATATTCAGACCAACGTGTGACCTTCCCACCATCAACCTCAGCCTGGAGCTATCTATTGAACAAGTTCACTTTCTGAACACCACAGTACAGCTACAACATGGATAGATAAACACCAACACTATATCACAAACCCACAGACCTCTACACGTACTTACACGCCTCCAGCTTCCAACCTGAACTCATCACTAGATCCATAGTCTACAGCCAGGCCTGCTCAAACCCACAGATGCCAAACTCAAAGAATTACAACAACCATTCCTCAAGCCACAGTATCCACCACCATGAAGTGAAAAACAACAACATATAAACAAGGCAAGATGTGTACCCAGGATTGATCTATTACAGAGGAAATTGAAGAGGGAAAACGACAGAGTTCCACTAGTGGTCACATACAACTCCCAACAGGCGCCACTCAGGCGCATCATCAATGAACTACAACCCATTCTGGACAATAATGCCTTTCAGCACTCTACATCGGTCAAACAGGCCAGTCCCTGCATTAGACGATAAATGGACATAAATCAGACATTAGGAATGGAAATACACAAAAACCTGTGGCAGAACATTTAAATCTCTCTGGGCATTCCATCTCAGACCTCACAACAGTGATCCTTGAACAAAAGAACAACAAGGGTAGATTGGAAAGAGAAACGGTAGAATTGGAATTCATCCACAAACTACAGTCCCTCAGCAATGCAACAAAGACAATGCATTCCTTACTCACTACACACACTTCAGCACTATCTGACCCTATCCTCATGGGAGTGCCCTACATTCACCTATTCCCCTCACCACAGGCTAGTCCCATTGCAAAACTGGATCTGCCACTTCATCTCCATGCACAAAGACCAGTTTCCCATGTCTTTGTGCACTAACAATCATTGTTAAAATTGGACCTGCAACTTCATTTCCATACACAAAGGATTTGCAATTTGAATTGACATCCTCACATACCAATGGCATATACTGTATATGTCTGTACCTGGCTTCTACTCCACCAAATGCATCTGAGGAAGTAGACTGAAGTCTAAGAAAGCTCCTGTTGCCCAATTCCTTTCTTTAAGTTAGTTTCAAAGGTGCTACAAGATCTCTCCACATACTGATTCTGCAGACTAGCATGGCTATACCTTTCAATTCTTCCAAATATTGTTGGATTCTTACTCCCATCATCTCTCACCAGTGGCTATGCTGGCAGAGAGCTGAAGTACAACATCTGGAGAGACACGCATTCCACAGCCTTGCTTTAAAGAGAGCATAATCCTGTCCTGAAAATGTTGGCTGCCAGCTTCTAAATCTGATGGGCTCTGCACCCTCTGTCATATCTGGACAATGTTCTAGTTTATAAGCCTTCATCCACGCTGTAACTAAATATATTTTGCAGGAAAAAGCTCACGTGCAAATGCACTCCATTGATAAACTCCCAATAAAACAAGACATTGTGAATAAGCAGGCCAACTGCTCCCCACCCACAAACACACAAATTCAGCATCACTTTCTGCTGCTTCTCGCCTCCCATCCCTTTCCTGTGGCTGCTTGTCACGGTTCTCAAAAACTATATTCCTCAGGCCATTTTGCTGCATGGATTTCCAAGATATAATGATTAAACATAGCCTAAGGGCCATTTCTAGTTGCACTGGAAAAGAGGGCTAATTTTATATGTATATATATTGCTGGGGCGGGGAGGTGTGTGCTTTCAGTAGCAAGCCATCTTTATTGCTTACTTCTGGATGGGACTTGCACACTAATTATAGATTAAACAAACTCTTGCAGCCCACTTCCCCAATAACATAGCTCTTGATGTCTACGAAGTCCAAGGCACAGCTATGTCCAACATATTTTTTTGCTATTTTATCACTTATTAGAGAAGCAGTCTTGAAATATGCTGACTCCCAGAAACCACATGTTTTGAACTCCCATCTTTCAAGTTTTCACTGTCAAAGCAAAGCAAAGTGTCAGATCTGACCAACACCCAAATAATATCCTCTAAATTAAAGAAATATTTGGACTGCATGGCATAGTTACAAAATGCCATGCTAACATTTGGTACAGAAGACAACATAAGAACTGGGTCTATAAATAGCACAAATCTACAGATATTTAATGTAGAAAGTCAAGTATTAAAGCCAGCCAACTTTAAAGATTCAAAATTTTATTGGAATAATGTGCGTACTGCTATAGCAGTTCAACAACGCACTGCAAAGTGTGAAAACAGAACTATTCAGATGTCCATACACCCTAAAAAGGATGACTAGATGTCCTAACTGCAAAGGAGCACAAGGCACCACGAAATGTAGCACATTCAAGAAAAATGCAGGGCATTACCAAATAAAAGCTAAAAACACCATGTAAATCCGTTCTTCTTAGTCATGCTCAAAGTGGAGGGCATGTCCTGTAAAAAGAGGACCTGTGGTCACCTTGGCCCTTAATTCTTCCTGATACTATAAGCAAGCAAGCAACACAAGGTAAGATTTCCGACTGTGCTTCTAGTGGAGGTATCAAATGGTAGAAACATAGGCTACAATGAAACTGCAGAACTGGTTTTAAACAGGATCTTTTTAGGGCCACAGAAAACACAGTGTCAGCCTTCAGCTGAAGGATATTCAAAAATCTCACAGAACAGCTTGAATACATGTAACTGTGGTTCTTTGAGTGGTCTTTTCAATTAATCAAGTTTTGTCTGTGGCACAATGTCCATTTCAAAACATTTGGATATTACAGTGGGCTGCTGGGCTTTGGTTCCAGGACCCCCCATGGATACAAAAATCTGTGCATATTCAAGTCTCATTAAGTACAATGGTGTAGTAAAATGGTGCCCCTTATATAAAATGGCTAAATCAGGGTTTGCTTATTGACATTTATGGATTTTAAAAATCTTTTCAAGCCATGGATGGTTGAATCCGTGAATAACAAATCCGTGGAAACAGAAGGCCAACTGTACAGGGTACTACAGACCTACATAATTAAACAAAGGAATAGCAAAGCATGGTTTTTGGTGTGTGTTTTTAAAGTACAGAAATAAAACAGTAAGTTACAGGATAAAATGTTGGGACAACACTTATAGTGGCAGCTACAACAACTGATTGTTGTACTTTTTACAACAATTGATTTTACAACTGATTTTTACAACAGGTAGCAAACTAAAAGTGATTTAGAAGTAACCCACTGCACTGCCCCCTTGAATGACAGGTATAATAACTATCAGACATATCTAATGGGTTGCCATTGAAAATAAGCATGAAATATTTATAGAGAGAAGTACTATAATAATCACTGCAGAGAAACAGAGGCTGACAACAATAAAGATAGAATGAAAGACCTTTCCCATAAGATCCATGAATTCAATGGAAAATTTAAATCAAGAGTGGAAATGCACTACAATCAGAATAGAAACATATTACAAGATCAAGATGAAATAAAAAGATGATGGAAGCAATACACAGAAGAGCTATATAAAAGAGATGAAAGGACAAATGACACAAAGGAAGAAGATGAAATCATACAAAGATGAAATTTTGGGAAGTGAAGTGAAAGCTGCAGGTAATGCAACTGGAAAGAATATCTCACCAGAAACACATGACATTCCAATAAAACTGCTAAAAGCCACACAGACAAGATCAACTTTAGTTCTAACTAAAATCTGCTAATAAATATGGAAAACAAAACAGTGGCCCACAAACTGGAAAAGCTCAATATACCTTTCCCTTCTCAAAAAAGGAAACGCAAAAAATTGCAGTATTTACTGGATCAATATGCATTGATCTCCCAGGCAAGCAAGATTATGCTCAAAAGTCTGTAGCAAAGATTCCTACCATATATCCAGAGGTGCTAGCTGGATTCTGGAAAGGAAGGGCACCAGGGATCATATTGCAAACAAGCATTGGACAATACAGCAAGCCATGTGCTTTATAGATTACAGTAAAGCTTTTAACTGCATAGATCATGAAAAACTCAAGAAATATCAAAGATCAAACAAGTATCAAAGACATGCGGGTGACACCATACTACTCACTGAAAATATCAAAGACTTGGAACAATTACTAAAAAACTTAAAAGAGGAAAGTGCTAAGGTAGGCTTAACATTAAGAAAATAAAAAGGACCACAGAAAATTTACATAAATTCGATCTAAACTGATATAGTTAAAAAGTTTCCAAACCTTGGATCAATCAGTGATCAGAATGAATATTGCAGACAAGTAAGCAGAAGACGACTTAGGCTCAAAACAGACAGGCCAAAAGAAGCAGCTTCTGACCACTTCAGGGTTGCAGCGTTCAGATGACATAAATTCCCAAAGAACCCAGAAGCAACTCTGAAGCTGCTCCAAGGCGGCAGGAGCTGGATTTTTCAGGAGCAGATTTAATCCGCTCCTGCTGGTGACCCTTTTGAGACCGCGGCAGTGGCCCTCTTCAGGAGCAGGTCACTATGGTCCTGGCCTGATTGGGGACAGAGTAGCCTCTCGCTATTTTGGCCTTTGGACTGTGAAGAGCAGCTATGAAAGACGTAGACAAGATCCTAAAGAACAATGACATAAAACGAAACTAAAGCTAGGATAGTTCAAGCCATTTCCCATCTCCATGCACAGGTGTGAAAGCTGGATAGTAAAAAGGGCTGATAGAAGGAGAATCAACTCATCTGATATGAGGTGCTGGAGAAGAGTGCTAAGGATACTGCAGACAGCCAAAAAGACAATTGGTCCAAGAGCAGATCAAGGCTGGAATCTCATTGGAAGCCAGGATGACTAAATTGAGATTGTCATAGCAATAAAAAGCCTTTTCTTCTGCCACTCCCAAATTATGGAATGGCCTGTCGGAGGAGATCTGGCATATCACCAACCTTAATGGCTTTAAAAAGGCTATCAAGACGGAGTTTTTCCAACAGACCTTCCCTGAATAATTCACTCAGTCACTCTGCTGATATGGACCATCCTACTGGTTGCCACAAAATGTCCTGTTTTCCTCTCTCTGATTGTTTTAATGATTTAAATTGTATTTTGTCATTGTATATTGGAATTATTATGCTGTTGTTTAAGAAAGGAGGAGATGGTGAGATTTTTTTTCATATTGTATGAATTTAATTGTTGTAACCTGCCTTGATCTTATTGGAGAGATGGGATAGAAATAAAATAATAATAATAACAACACAGTGCTGTACATACAATCAATTAAAATAGATAAAATTATACCTGAACAAAGCAATTGAGGACAGGGTGTGTGTGTCTTACTCATAAGGTTGCCATAAGTCAAAGTTGGCTCAAAAGCAAATAACAAATTCTGAACTAGCAAAATTCATTTTTGGCCATTCTAAAAAATTTTATCTCGAGAAAGCCTATCTAGCAGAAACACCAGGATGATATTAAAGAGTTTTAAAAGCTCTGTATTTGTTTGTCCCAGCCAGGCATTTAGGTCACTTTCCAATATTATATTGGGTATTTCCTAAATGAAAAGTTAGGTCTCCCAAAGCTGATTCTAAGGACATCTAAATATCTCGAATGGACTGTGCGGGATTTTCTGGGAGGAAATAAACATTAATGCAAACTAAGGGGGTGTGATTATTAAAGTTAATCTGTAAAATTAAAATACTGTCATGGGACTGAGAAGCCAGAATTTGATAGTCACCCTCCACTTCCACTGAGACAAAAACTACTAAACTGCCACTGCAGCAACCCATTTTATGGTGTCATACTGCTTCAGTTGCAAAAACTTTGAAGCCCTGAAGATGAAGGCTGGAAACAACCTCTGCCCATGATTCTTGGAAGATGATAAATTGTGTTGCTGTCAAGTTAATAGATCTTGTATTTCACAACACTTACACATCCACCTTTTCTCTAATATCTATTATTCTTTATTTGAAAACATTTTTATGTTAGACATGAAAACACATGAAAATCATAATTAGATAATATTATGGAAAAAAACCTTGAGAGCTAGAATTTTCTGACGTTTACATTATTTGCTCATTTAAACATTTTGTAAGGAGCCTCTCTTCGCTCATTTTGGCCAATTTACACCAATAATTAAATAATCTGAGATGAATCAGGGCTGAAACAGGCATCAGACCAAATTCAGATCTAATTGTATGAGCTGGGGAGACTCTAGATACTCCAAATATCAATCATTTTAAAAAAAATGGGCTCCCATCACTCTTGAAGCTCCAGAATTCTGCATGAAAAGTTAATACAGGGAACCTCTTTGCCTTATTACATCCATAACCAAATCATGGGTAACTATAATTCAGGAGCCTATTAAACAATAAAAAAGAAGATGGAGAATGATGCAACCCTAGGAACTGTCTAGGCCTGCTGTTGGAGCAGAGAATAAGTGGTTGAAGTTTCCTTTGAAAAGAGAAATCTAGGCTAGCATAAGTAACACACAGGCCGAGAAATAAAGTCCTTCCATCCTAAATGTTAAAGTGCAAAAAATGGAGGAGGAAGGGACACCCCACTATCTTACAGGAACAGTTTAGTTTGAATATGGATATCTATTTGCTGGTTACTGTTCATTTTCTTGCATGAAAGTGGATTAAAAGGGATTAGTTTTAGCAAGACTTTGCCAACATGAGTCACCTCTTACTATAGCTCCCCCAGGCTAAGAATTTGCAATTTGCTTTGATGATATCCTGCTTTTAAAAAATCCTACCCCCCCCCCTTTACCACTGAACCACTTTTTGAAGGGTGGAAACATTTGGTACAATCATGTGAAGTAAAATATGTTGTTTGGGTTATATGTTGTGAATGAAGATCAATTATTACATTAAGGTGGAAGTTGAAGGGAAGGAGTAGATAACAGTAAATAATTGCGGCCAGATGTTCCTTACATCTCTGTCTGCAATATTATCTCAATGTTGTTTTTGGCCTTTTTGTATGGTGACCCCTATTACATAGAGCTCAGATTTTAATCCTGATAATGTATTACCAGCCATGTGATATTTTATTTTACTCTCCAATTCCAGTAAAATGAGAGTGAACGTGGTGCAGTGGTCTAAGCACTGGACGCTGGAGATCAAGGTACAAATTTCTGCTCAGAGGAAGGCAAAGACAACCTCTCTCTGAACACATCTTGCCATGAAAACCACATCATGGGGTCATGGGGGCATAAATAACTTGGAAGGTACACAACAACAAATGTAAATAACAGGCAAGACCTGGGAGGAGATGGAGTTGCAGTGATTTATCATGATTCCACCCCCCTGACCAGATGCCCCCTCACAGTCTACAGGTTTTGAGTGTGTGTACCTAAAGGTGGGTAGCTTGGACAGAATAGGGGTTCTGTTGATGTATTGCCCACCCCGCTGCACAAGAGTCTTCCTTCCCGAGCTAGCCAGGCTGATGGATCCAGATGGATTCCTGAGGGCTCCTGGGAATTTCCTGTCACTTCGGCAGGCAATTCTGTTGAAGCTCTGGCAAGGACCATGAACACAATTGCCCTTGAGTGTCCCCTCTTACAGAATGGAGCCAAACCAGTGAGTGAGATGGAGACTAGAGCAACATTGACGGAAGACTCAAAGTGAATCTGACCGAACCCAGGCTAGAGCCTAATTGAAGACTTACTCTGTGGCAGTGTGGGCAGCAAAGAAATTGTTTTTTTGCTGCCAGCATTGCATCTGCATGAGCAGAGCTGTTCTGAGTGGTCAGGGATCTCCTACACACTCACCCTCAAGTAGAAAATGCAGACCACTCGGAGGTATCATGGTATCCTTCTGAACCTCCTGTCTGGGATGGGGCTTGGAGATACTGTTTTACAATGGCTCCTTTCCTTCCTGGAGGGGCAAACCCAGAAGGTGGTGCTGGGGGGACTCCTGCTCAATCCCCCAGGGTCCCTCAGGATTCTGTGTTGTCCCCCGTGCTATTTAACATATACATGAAATCGCTGGGAGAGGTTATTCGGAGTTTTGGGATGCGGTGTCATCAATATGCTGATAACAACTCTACTACTCCTTTCCACCCCAATCCAAGGAGACTGTCTTGGTCCTAAACCAGTGTCTGTCTTCAGTAATGGACTGGGTGAGGGCAAACAAGTTGAAACTTAATCCAGACAAGACAAAGGTGCTCCTAGTCAGTCGAGAGGCAGATCAGACAATATTGATCCAGCCTTTGATGGGGATCACACTCCCCCTGAAGACACAGGTTCGCAGTTTGGGAGTACTCCTAGATTCAGTTTTGAACCTGGTGGCCCAGATTTCTGCAGTGACCAGGAGTGCTTTTGCACATTTAAAACTTTACATTTTAGGATAATATCTGCAACAAAAATTGCATTAAAAAATCTAAATCTTCACTAATTTTTTGGGATTTAGGAAGGTGCCTTGTATTGAGTCAGACCATTTAACCTAGTACTGTTGACAGTGACTGATAGTGACTCTCCAGGATTTCGAGCAGCATTCTTTCTTAACACTACCAGAGATGCTGATACTGCAGCTTGGACATTCAGAATGCAAAGCGTGTACTCTACCATTGAGCTATGCCCCTTCACACACAGCAGCTGTAAAAATGCAAATTATGTCAGTTCAGTTTATACAAAAATGCAGAACCAACTTTGCAACATCTCTAGTTGAGCCCAAAGTCATCAAGCAGCTAAGCAGAGATTTTTCCCAATCCCTATATTTAATTGTAACAGACATAAGCAAAGAACTATCAAAATGAATGCAAGTTAAGATATTGCAGTGATCCCAAGGACTGTGATTTATTTGAGACACACAAGTAATAATAATTCAAGTGTTTACTTTCCCCAAAAAACTGATCCCTTGAAGTTGAAACACTTACCTGGTAAACATGAAATGCATTTGCTGTTTTTCCACGGAGAAAGACTGAGGGAATCCATACATTTATAAGTGCTCGATTTGATCTGAGTTTTAAAGAAAGGAAAAAATTTAAAACACAGAGTTCTTTGTATGTACAGTTCTGCACAAAGAAATAAGCCAAAAAGGATACTATTGCTGGGTAACACTAGTTTCCAAGTAGCTAAAAAGGCTATTTGGAATAATATTTTATGTAAGTTCTTTGGTGTTTTATTGCTGGCGGAAAATATGCATATACATTAGAAATAAAAATCAGTTCATTATTGTGTTATTCTCTCAAAGCCATTATTCTCAAAGCCATTACAAATGGACGTGGGACATTTTCATTGGTGGGTTACCATTTATGGAACCACCTCCCAGAAGATATGTGATCAATCGCCACCCCCAGTGAATATTTTTTATAAAACTAATACCTTTTTATTAATATTATTTATGATTGCAAAGGTTTTTGTGGTCCTGTTTTGGAGGAAGAGTAAAATATAAGAACAAGGAATGAGTAAATCCAAATTCTCTACAAACTTACATTTCAAAATCTGACAAACTCTGGTCTTCAGATGTTTGGCTCAGATCTCCAGGAACCTGCCAGAGAAAACATTCTGTTTAAATAACAGTCTGTGCAACTGACATATGTTTGGGGCTGGATGCTATTTTTTTTTCTGTACATTTTGCAAAATTTAAGTCCCTGGACCCTACATATTGGAGGATGAAAAGGAGATAAGAGTGGCTTATGTTTTCATAAGAGCAAAAATGCCAAATGTCTGTTTGTGATAAAGTAGAGACGTATGTGTTTCTGGGTGTTCATTTAATTTAAAACAGAGGAGATAGTAGAAAAGTCGGACAATGAAAATAGTATACGGTGAAAACAGTAAACAGATGATGTAGCTAGAAAATGGTGGCAACAGTATGGAGGGGGGGGGGATGAAAAGGCATGGTCTGATAATCCTAAATCATGTTGATTCAATCAGCTGGTAGCAGAATAATTGAGGCCAGTCACATTATCAGGCAATTGGTTATTTGATGACCTCATGGATACTTTTTGGCCCAGGAACATCAAGAAAATTTCAAATAATTATAGGCATGTGGTTGTGAGCAGAAATTTAATGACTTAAATGACAGGTGCCATAAAGGAATAGATGTTATTCCTTCCCACAACTGTCTTTAGAATTGTTTGGTGTGTATTTTCAATGAGATTTTGGACAAGGCTTGAAACTTAGCACTTTCCTCAGATTTTCACTCTATTTATTTCTGCTTTACAACGGTCATCCAATGGTCATGAATTGTTTTCACGAGTTGACAGCAAGCCTTGTTTGTAGTGTATTTTCAGTGCTGAAATGTCAAGTTTGCCTGCCCATAATTTGAGATAGTACCACAAATTACTGCTATAACAAAGTCTGAGCATTTATGATGCCTCTATAGCAGATCTCTGTCACTGTTTACTTTACTATTGCTGATAGGCTGGGAAAAAAAAGATTATTATGAACCTGATGAGGGCTATTGTCCAGTGTGGATAATCACGCTAAATTATATTCACATTGTCTATATTCATATTGCCTATTCAAAGCATTTTCTTTTAAAGAAACAGCAGCCAGATTTGAGATGGACACTGAGAAAAGCTGAAGAAAATGTTTGTTGAGAACAGGACTGGCCTATCATTTGACAACCTAAATCATCTGCTTCAGCTGGATAGGATGAAAACACAGAAAATTAATAGTTATCTGATTTATTATTGTTGTATTTTTCCTGACAGGGAGGTGGAGAGGTACTTGTTCAATTTTCTGCCTTGCATACTAAAATAATTTGCTTGGCTTTGGGGAGAGAGAAACTATTGACTGCTGTGAGATACTCCTTTTACCTACACCAATTCTGTAGTGTGTGTGGAAGGGCAGGTCCAAGATAGTGGCAAGCTTGTGCTGAAATCTGATTTATGAAAAAGTTTCATTCTTCTGGATTAGTTCATATGGCAAAAAGTTAACCAAGGGGCGAAACAGATGGCCCCTTTGCAGTCACTTACCAGTGGTTTGGAGGCATGTCATTTAGATGACGCACGCCCCCAAGCCGGTAGGAAGCCATATTTGAAACACATGACAAAACCATTAGAATACATTTGTTGTTAGCTGCCCCCAAGTCAGTTGGGACTCACGGATGAGACATCTCCAAGAATCCCTATTTTCCACTGCTTTGCCCAGATCCTGCAAGCCCTTGCCCATAAACCCCCTAATTGAGTTTATCCATCTGGTTTGTGGTCTTCCTCTCTTTCTTCCACCCTCCACCTTTCCTAGTATTATTGTTTTTTTCTAGTGATTTGTGCCTTCTCATTATGTGGCCAAAGTACGAGATCATCTTTGCTTCCAAGGAGAGCCCTGGTCTGACCTGTTCAAGAACCCATTTGTTTGTCTTCCTGGCTCTCCATGGTATCCTAAGTACTCTTTTCCAGCACGATATTTCAAATGAATTTATTTTCTTCCTGCCTGCTTCCTTCACTGTTCAGCTCTCACACCCGTACATGGTAATTGGGCACACAATGGCCAGGATAATTCTGACTTTAGTGCTCAGTTGTATGTCTTTGCTCTTCCTTGTATTTTCCCATTACCTCATAGCTGCTCTGCTTCCTCCTATCTTTGTTGTAAAGTGCCTTCGCATTGATCTCGAACCATGGCAACGCTATAGATGAGGCATCTCCAGGCCCCGCTGTCCTCTACTGTTCTGCCCAGCTTCTGCAAACTCATATTTGTAGTCTCTTTAATAAAATCCATCCATCTAGCATGTGGCCTTCCTTTCTTTCTACTCCCCTTCACCTTTCCAAACATTATTGTCTTTTCCAACCATTCATGCCTTCTCATGATGTGTCCAAAGTATGATAGTCTTGTCATCTTGACTTCTAGGGATATTTCTGGCTTGATCTGCTCTAGGACCCATTTGTTTGTCCTTTTGGCTGTCCATGGAATCCTCCTATCTTAACTCCTCCTTTTTCATGTTTTAATTTTCATGTTTTCTGTTTTAATTTTAGGGTTTTAACTTTTGTTGACAATCACCTGAGAAGCTTCTGTGCTGAAAGGCAGCATACGGTTGTTTTAAAATGACTAAACACCAAATATTCAACTAGAATCAAAAATCTAATTAGCTCCTTACACCAATTTCAGCCACATAAACTGAAGAAATAAGCATCACGTTCTGCTTTAATGCATGTATGATAGGGCTTTAATTATCCTTCCAGTTTTTAGAAGAGGAATTATACACACAAACACACAGACACCAAAAAATGTGCATGAAACCCTACAAAGAAAGTTCTGCACAGTTGCATTTTGTGCATCAGTAACTCTACTACCATATGACCTTTAATTCTGTGTCCTTTAAAACGCAGTCTTAGGCTGCAATTATGTCCCCATTATCTTTGCCATCAAACTTGCTGATTATTTTACCTAGAGGAGTTTCAGGTTAGAAAGCTGAAGGAATTATTCATAAAGCATCTAACCTTTTCAAGAGACAGTTAGGTAATCATGCTTGGTGCTAATGTGGTCCTAAGAGCACAGTCTTTCTTATTAGACTGACCGCTGCTCAGTGTTTGCAATACCGGAGTAGATGGGCTGATAGAATCATAGAATCTTAAGAATTCGAAGAGACCACAAGGGCCATCCAGTCCAACCCCTTGTCATGCAGGAATACACAAGTCAACATCTTTTAAATTAGCTACAAAATGTTCAAGTGATCTAAGAATTAAAAGGGACATGTGCAAGAAATGGAAAAGGGAAAATCACCAAAGAGGCATTTAAACAAATAGCTACTACAGTTAGGGCGAAAGTCAGAAAAGCTAAAGCAGAGAACAAGCTCAGGCTTGCCAGATAGGTTAAAATATTAAAGGGGGCTCTCTTTTTTGTTGTGTCCATAGCAAAGGAAGAACAAGAAAATGGCCACTGTATGGAGAAGATGGACAACTGCTAACAGAAATGTTCAAAACCTTCTTTGCCTTATGTCTGGAAAAAGTACTCGACCTGGGGAAAATGGAGGAGATGATGCAGGATGGGAAATGCAGCACAGAACAGCTAAATACAATATTATTCTGCATGCTGTTTGGTATAGATGAAAAATAGATAACTCTCAAACGTTAGACTGAAATCAAGGGAAGAATTGGACACAGGTCATGTGTTAAGCTGGTTTTCTTATAGACAATTCAAGTTCGATTTAATATGGGTTAAAGAATTTTAAGATTTGAATTATCTAAATCTGAGTTTGAAACACAATTGTATACAGCTGATGAACATTTGATCACTAGAATGTATAAACTATTGTTGAGATTTGAAACAGAAGGGGACCCGAAGGTAAAATGAGCTTAAAATATTGGTTCCCCAATTTAAGTGGAGCAATAGGAAAGAATGTGGACAAAGGGTTTGAAGTTTACTTTGCGTTATGATTGAAGAGGGATTTTTAATAAAATGATGTACAGATGGTATTTAACACTGGATTATCAAAATGTACAAAAATAGTACCTACAAATGTTGGAAATGCAAATTGAAGATAGAGGTTTTTTCCCCACCTGTTGTGGACCTGTGATAAGACACAGAAATACTGGACTCAAATCCATTCGTTGCTAGAGGACATTTTTAATGTAATGATACAGATGAAACCACAGACTTTCCTGTTTGGATTGTTGATTCATCAAGTTGAGAAGAAATATGAAAAAAATACTGCAATATACCGTATATACTTGACTACAAGTCGACTTTATGTATAAGTCGAGGGCAAGTTTTGGGGCCAAAATTATGGCTTTTTATATGAACCATGGATAAATTGAGGATAAAACCTAAGGGCATGTAACAAATATGAAGCAAAGGAAAACAATGCCGGGGGGGGGGGGGGGGACTATGGATGCTGGCCGTGAAAGCCTTTGAATTCACAATGCCAAAGAATTTACAAAATTTCAAGAAGCATAACTGTTTGTGTTCACACAGAAGACTGGATGGATGAGAGAATAGAGGAAGGTCAGTGCTTCCAGGACAGATTCCCCTCTTGCCTTTCACCAGGGAATGTTTTCTATCTTTATGACAGTTAAGGTGGAGTATTGATTCATGGATAAGTCAACCCAGATTTTTTGGGTCAATTTTTTGACTAACATTTCTAGATTTATGCAGGACTATATACAATATGACTACAATAGTAAGAATAATATATGTCCAGTGATGGAAGGATACTGATACACCAACACAAAAGACTGGTTAATGAAGACTATTGAACTTGCTGAAATGGATAGATTGATAATATTGTATAAAGAATTAATTTTAAGAAAGATTGGGATTTGTTTGTAGTCACATTGGGAATTTGAATTAATTTTAGGTTTTGTAAAATAAACAATTGGTACATTGTAGAGGTTTATAATGTTATAGGGAAGTAGAGTAATAGCGGTATATATCTATCAGTTGTGGGGGAATCAGCCATGTATGTTTTATTTTGTTTAATTGTTAATTTTGTTTGTTTAGCTATCATTTTCTTGTTATTGTTTATACTTTAGATATATCTCCAGAATATGTTTGTGACTGTGGTATGTTGCTCTATTTTATGGAGTATGTTGCTCTATTAGACATTGGAATAATGGTGCATCCTGTCTAGTTACTCCTGCTACACGCTGAAGCAACTAAACATTCCCTATATGGTTTACTTACTTAATCTGGCACAGACAGAGCATTGCAAAGTCACCCAATGAAAACAAACATCCCATTTTCCATTATTTTAGTTCAATTTCATTCAAATATAGGCACATTTTTAAGTAGCAACAGTCACAAAGGAACTATGAGTAGATAGAGCTCACATTAACACTTTCACTGTGAACAAATATTTACTTCCAGGGTACTGTTATTAACTTTAATGTGGAAGTCATTTTTAGGGTTTTGAAGGAAGAGTTGGTATTATGTTAATACGATGTGACTTCAAGGTACACACACTTTGGTTTCCACTGTGCTGCAATATGAGCAGTGACAGAAAGGGGTCAAAAATTATTACAGTCAAAATGTCTGCTTTTCGAAGTGGTCCAAGCTGAGAAATGCCATGTGATAGACCACTAAGAAACATCAATTTGCTGTTTTACAAATATTATGGTATGATATATTATACAATATTATGGATTTTCACAAAGATGATACTCGAGCAAAACTCATGACGAAAATTCAAAAGAAGTAAATGTAAAACCTAATTTTTAGGCACACAAAAAATCAAAGCCACAAGTACTGAATGGGAAAGTCCTTGTTTGTCTGATGTGTATGTACCTACGTATTATTGAGGAATACAAGTTGAATATGAAACAGCAATATGATAATATGAAGCTAAAAGCTAATGCAATATTGGGATGCATAAAAAGCAAAGGGTACAAATAATAGAAAATAGCAGTTCCACACTATTTTGTACCAGTCAGCTCAAATTTGGAGTATTGTGACTATTTCTGGATACCATGTTTTTTTAAACAGACATTGACAAACTGAAACAAGAGCCAGGATGGTGAGGAGTTCTGTGAAAAGTGACTGAGCGAAACATAACAGTACACTACAGTATCTGAAAAATTATGAAAAGAGGCAGCAGAGACGTTCTCAGTTGCTTCAACTAGCAGGACAGGACTCGAAGAGTGGAAACCTTAGGTGAGTAGATTTCAGATGAACACAAGGAGAAACTTCCTAACTGTTCAAAAGTCAATTCAATTTTTATTATTAATGCTTGAGCCAAAGGCCATTCGCATGCTTAATATTTAAAACCAATAAAAACCAATTAAAAACAAACAAACAAAAAACAAACCAGTAAATACTGTTCAAAAGTCAAACAAACTACCTAAGGATCTTCACAAGAGTGGTAGGTTCTTCTTCACCACCAATATCTGAGTACAGGTTAGACAGTGATCTATTAGGGATGCTTACAGCCATATCTTTAACAACATATAAGCATTATATAAAATAGTTAAATTATATTATTTCCAAAGTTACTATCAACTATTACATATACAGTCACCTCTCCGTTTCCACAGACGTGAGATCTACGTCTCTCACATATATGCGAGTGGGAAATGGAGGGGAAAACAATGGGGCGCATTCCCATGGTGCACACCCGCAGCTACCTGTGGGAGCGCACCTCCATTCAAGCCAATGGGGTTTGAATATACATGCATTTCCATTTTCATGAGGGGGTTTGGAACGGATCCCCACAAAAGCGGAGGGGCAACTGTAGTTGCTGTTACATATCCATGTCAATTCTGTGTTTCAAATCTAAAATCCTAGCTCAGGCACTACTCAAATCTTCAGAAAGAAGTCCAAGAAACATGCCAAATAGAATGGAAAGTGAGATCTCAAGTACAGCTTCCCAAATAGTGTGGCTTACTCGCATGATAGGTTTATATTAATTGCTTATATTGACTGTGTATCTATGTAACTGAAAGACAGATTTTCTAATATTTATTTTTACTGTAATGTATTTGTTTGGAAGTTAATTGTAGCATTGATACATACTGGCCACAACTTAAGTTCTCTCCTTTTATATCAGCTATGACAAATATTGCAAACCTTTCATAATATGGTCCAGGATGGACTTTAAAAAATTAACTCTTAAAAGGAGGAAGAAGAAAATACTAGTCATAGCAGGAAGTTGGTGCCCATGGCACATAGGTTTTGGGACATCAGTGCCATAATAGCAAGCAATAGCAGTAACATTTTTATAAGCACACTTAAGCACTCCCTCAGCAGTTTACAATGTCTAAACTAATTGCCTTCAACAAGCTGGGTACTCATTTTAGTGACCTCGGAAGCATTCCAGGCTGAATCGATCCTGGAGCCCCTGGCTGGTATCAAACTCTCAACCTTGTGGCTGTGAGTTGGTGGCTGCAGTACCGGCATTTAACCTCTTTACTAACTAATTTATTTACAGAGATTTATTTATAGTCATCCCTTGCTATCCGCTGGGTATCCATTCCGGACCCAACTGCGGATAGCAGAAAACGCAGGACCTTAAGCCCCATTCTTTTTAATGGGCGTGTGTGCATGCGCACCCATTGAAAAAGCTGGGGCCTGCCATCCGTGGAAGCTGAGATGTGTAGATGGCAAGTCCGCGGTTGGTGTAGACACACTGTACTACCTATTCAACACAGGGCTCTGGGTGCCTCACAGAATTTAAAACCTGAAATAATAAATCCTAAGCATTAAATCAATTTTGTCTCTCAGCACTCGCCATCCGCATAAGCTTGAATCCCCTTATGCTGAGGGCAGACTGTATAATTCTATCCTCCAAAAACAGGAAAAAATTCACTGGGTACAATTAGAACAGATGGGGTGTTCTGCCAACACATGTTGCCCTTTGGTATTTGCCACCTGAAGCAGCTGCCTTAATCAACCATTAAAAGGAGGAAATTCACCCAGAAAGCATGGGCAGAGGTGTACTTCACATTACTATTTCTTCATATTACTATGCACATGCATTGCCTACAAACCGAAAGCACACTGTAACATTATTCGGTAACCACAGAAATTGTTCTAAATCTTTACAGCTCTAGCATAAGCTGAAAATAGGTTTTCAAGCATTTAAATATTTTACATTTTGATACATTTAAATAGAAAAAAACCAAGTCACTTTTTATATTCTCTGCTCCAAATTCTGAATATTTTAAAATTGCTATATTGATGCGTGGTATTTATTAATCAGTGTCTCTCTGAAGTTGGATGGTTTTAAAAAAAAATACATTTGAAGTAATGGTTGTTTGATGATTAAAAGGAATATAATTATGATGATTAAAAGGAATATAATTATTAAATGCATTTCTTCATATGGAGATTTTTGGTATTTATCATCTAATGTTTCAAAGACATTTTGCAGCTGAAAAAAATAACAGGGAGTCACAATTTGGAGCCTGTGACGTCTGGTACCTACATAACAACAATCTGTAATAACAATCTCTAGTAGCTGAGTTGGTTCTGGATACCTGGACTTGAACCCTCTCTGCTAAGACTCGACAAGAGAGACAAACTCAGGGTAAGAGCACTGGCTTGTAAAGTTCTTTTTTAAAAACTGTATCTTGCTGCTTTCCAGCTTCAGAACAACTGCTGTAAACTCTCCGCATATTCACCTCCATCCTTCTTCTTTCCTTTTTCAAAGTTTCTCAAAGTACTTGGTTGGCAACAGTGGGAGAGAGCAGTCAGCTTTGGGAAACTCCAAGTTTCTTTCAGTATTGGCTCCCTCAAGAGCCACTGAATATGGTACTACTGTACATGATTGCTGCTTTCTGGCCTTTTCTGGCTTATTACCTTCCCCAGTTTCCTGTCTTAATAATCCTCTAAATGGCTGAAGTTACCTAGAGTTCCTTTCTTGGTATAAAGACCATGTAGCTTTGTGAGCGAAAAGCATTATATAAGTGTCCTCTACACCTCTCGTTTGGTAAGCTGCTCCTTTCTCTTTTAATACTTGAACCCAGTTTCTCTGTGTATGTATTCTACCCTTGCCCCACAACTGGCTACTCTCATTTTTCTCTTCTTTCCTTAGGCCTTCTCCTACGCTCTTTCTTGTCCTCTTTCTCTTCCACGTTCAACAAGCTTGGCTAAACATCTCTTTAAATCTCTTTTTCCATCTCTCTCCACCACCCACAACTCTTAGTTAAATGCCTTCATCTTTCCTTTTCTTCCCTCTCTTTCTCCTTCTCTGTATCCCCAAATCAGATACTGTAGTTGAGCTCATCTTTCCTCCCATTCTCTCTTTCTTTCTCATTCTCAATCTACATAAATTCAACCTACCATAGGTAGTGGGGAAATAGAAATAGTAAAAGAGTTCCCATTCCTTGGATCTAACATTGATCAGAACGGGGACTGCAGTCAGGAAATCAGAAGAAGACTAAGAATGGGAAGGGCAGCTATGAAAGAATAAGAAAAGATTCTAAATAGCAGAGATATACAACTAAGCACAAAAGTTAGAATCGTACAAGCCACTGTATACCCTATTACCATGTATGGATGTAACAGCTGGACAATTAAGAAAGCAAATATGAAGAAAATTATTTCATTTGAGATGTGGTGCTGGAGAAGAGTGCTGAGGATACTGTGGACAGCCAAAAAGACAAACCAATGGATCCTTGAACAGATCAAGCCAGAACTCTCCCTGGAAGCCAAGATGGTTAATGTGAAGCTGTCATACTTTGGCCACTTCACGAGAAGACATGACTCATTAGAAAAGACAATAAATGCTAGGAAAGGTGGAGAAATGTAGAAAGAGAAGAAGATAGCATGCTAGATGGATGGGTTCTGTTAAGGAGGTCACATGTATAATTTTTCAGGAACTAAGCAGAGTCGCAGGAGCCGGGATGTCCCATCCACAGGGTCGCCATGTGTCAAGATTGACTCAAAGGCGGTTAACAACAACAAACCTTAGGCTTAGCTCAAGGCTCCCTAGATTGGTTAGGAGAAGAGTGTTTAGCTGCCATGCTGCTTTTCCCCTTTGAGAAACAGATTACACTGAGTATAGTTCTCTTGGTTTTTGCTGCTATGTTTTTCTGTCTGTTTTTCCGACCCAAAACCGGCTCCAGAAGGAGTGGATCTTTTCCACTCCTGTTTCGGGCTGTGGAACGAGGTGCCCTTGGAGCCACAGCATGTGTTTGCTGCATCTCTGGGGAGATCAGGCTAGGAGTGACTTCCTATCCGTCTGCTTTGCCTCACAGTCAAGAACCACATGAAAGTAGTGTAGGTTTAATGGCCCAGCTCCGCTCTAAAAGATTAATTAAATTTGCCAAAGCATCTTTAGCTATGGGGCACTTGTATTATACAAGCTCATAACAAAAACAGCTCAGGAAATGCTGCTGCATAGTCACAAGCTTGACATCAGCAAATTTATTTGTACTCTTCCGTGGGAGGACGTAAAGAATTCCTAGAAAGAGTAGCCTCTTCTGGCTGTGGCTATCAAAGCCCACACTGCCATGCCCCATTTCTATTTTTGTGTTTCTTCACTCCTCCTTATTTCAAATGCCCTCACTATTTAACAAACATGGGAACTGATCAGAGACCAGATATTTCAATATCTGTTCATGAAAATGCACAGCCTCTATCTGAAGAAAATACTGTTCAAAGATACTGCACATTTTTGTTAAAAGGAATGAAATGTCTGCATCTTAACACTTAATACACTTAGCTCCCTATAAGTCAAGCAGCTTTGGGTTGTATTTCAGGGGCAGGGAACATTTGGTTTTCTGGATAATTTTGGACTAAAACTACCATAATGCCATACCACTGGAATATGCTGACTAGGGTTCCTGGGAGTAACAGACTTAGGGTGCATCTACACTGCACAAAGAATGAAGTTGGAGAATGCTTTAACTGCCAGGGCTCCATCCTACAAAATCCTGGGATTTTTAGTTTTGTGAAGCACTAGTATTGCTGGGCAAAGAAGGCTAAAGACCTTGTAAAACTACAAATCTCAGGATTCCATAGGATGGAGCTACAGCATTAAAGTGGTGTCAAACTGCATTATTTATACAGTATAGATGCACCCTAAAACAGCTACAAGTCAAATGTTTTCCAGCCACACCACAGTACATGACAACACATATTCTAAATGTATATATTCCTTGGCAAGATTTGTTCGGAGGGGGTTTGTCTTTTCCCTCCTGTGAGACTGAGAGAGTGTGACTTGCCCAAGGTCATGCACTGGGTTTCCATGGCTGAACCCTAGTCTCCAGAGTCTTAGTCCAATGCTCAAACCACTACACCATGCTGGCTCTCACATTTTAAATAGGCAACCCTAAGGTGAGCCTATCATAGGGTTTTCTTGGCCAGATTTGGACAGAGGGGTTTGCCATTGTTTTCCTCTGACGTTGAGTAAGGCTTGCCCACTGGTCACCCAGTGAGTTTCCATGGTTGAGCGGGGATTTGAACCTTGGTCTCCAGAGTTGTAGACTGACACGCAAACCACAATACCTTGCTGGCTCCCTGTTTGTCATACTGGCTGGGAATTATAGCTATTGTATTCCAACATGTCTGGAAGTACCAGTTGGGAGAGAAAGCACTAAGGAGTTTTGGTTTTATTGTCTAAAATAAATTTTAAAATATCTTTCTGGAGCTAAATCTATCCTTAAAAAATGTCATTTTTTATCTCTGTGCACAATGGAGTCAACTTCCCTCTCAGTCAAATAAATCTATTTTACTATATCTATTTTATCACTCTAAAACCAACAGACACTGGGAAGGAACAAAATCAGCTGAATAACCTTATAACCTGTTATAAAAACCATGGACCGCAGACAATGGCTCAGTTCAGATGATCCTCCAAATCATGGCATGAAGCACTTCAGACAAGTGCCATGTGCTCCCTCCTGCTGCATCCAACTTTATTTCTGGTCTGCATTTCAACACTGCACATAGTTTGCAAAGTGGACAACACTATGTTATGTCTAACACTGAACTGCAACTGCAAACTGTAATTGGCTGCCCAGAAAAGAAGAAAACACACATGCTCATGAAACATGTCTCAATTCCAAAGCACAGGCTGGGAGCAAGGGGAAGAAACCCTTCCCCTTCCAGATTTTTTGTTAATCCCTTTCCACTTACCATTCTTGCTAGGCCTTTGAAAAGCTTTGTGTCTGAAGTTTGACAGACCAAAAACTTCCCTGGGTTAAAGGATGATTTTAGTTACCTGTTTTTTAACAGTCCACCATTTACAAGTTCGAAACTGTTGTTGCTACCTTGCTTAGCATTTTCATTCAGATTACAATTTAAAATATTTAATATTCACCTTTTCAGGATGAAAAACACAGATGAATGTTAATATGAGTTCTTAAAACAACACAACAACTTACTGGTCCTCTCAAATCAATGAGCTCTTGCCTCATCTGTGTCACGAGAGCTTCTTTGGCCATCAAGGCACGGTGCAGTCTTTCATTGAATTCAATAAGCTCACCATGCATTTCTGCCACCTGAAAGAGAATACAACCATCACACAGGACTGAAAAAATACAAAAATTCAGAAGTAGGGGGAAAAACGGAAATCTTAAAATGCTGGTTTGTTTCCTTGAATTGTTGTCCATCAAATACTGAAACAACACTGCATTTCTTCAATGCAATTTACATAGTTCGTCATATAAACCTCGAGGCATTGTAGCGGTGCTGCTCCAAGCGCTTCAGCTCTGCATCAGGCTAAGCGGCTCCCAGCAGCAGCAGGAGGAGGAGTAGGAGCGCCAGCAGTGGCACCCAGGAATGGATCCCACCAGCTATGCGCACCAGGCTAGGCACCCTTTGCAGGTGGACTCCAAGCCAAGCAGCTCTCTCCCATCCTTCCTGCTCGCTACTGGTTGCCACTCACCTCGCCTCGTCCTTCGCTGTCTCTCTCTCTGGCCTCCTTGCCACACTGGCATACCGCCCCCCTAAATTTTGCTGCCCTAGCTCGCCTATATGGATGGGCATGCTTATCAAATCTGCAGATGACACCAAATTAAGAGGAATAGCTAATACCCCAGAGTACAGGATGAAAATTCAAAATGACCTAAATAGATTGCTGGTAGAAAGCTTGGCCAAAGCTGACAAAATGAATTTCAGCACAGAGAAATGTAAGGTACTGCACTTAGGGCAAAAAAATGAAATGCAGAGATATAGGAATGGGGGGACACCTGGCTTAATGAGACTACTTGTGAAAGGGATCTAGGAGTCCTAGTAGACCACAAACTGAACATGAGTCAAGCTAGCGGCAGCTAAAAAGGCCAATACAATTCTAGGCTGCATCAAGTGTAATCTCTAGATCAAGGGAACTAATAGTGACATTCTATCCTGTTTGGTCAGGCCTCACCTCAAATAATTATGTGTCCAATTCTGGGCTCAAAAAAGATGTTGAAAAGCTGGAGCGTATCCAGAGGAGGGTGACCAAAATGGTGAAGGGTCTGAAAACCACACCTTACAAGGAGACTTAGTGACCTGGGTATGTTTAGCCTGGAGAAGAGACAGTGAAGATGTGATATGATAGTCCTGTTTAAGTATTTGAAGGAGTGTCACATTGAGGATGTAGCAAGCTTGTTTTCTGCTGCTCCACAGAAAAGTACCCAGAACAATGGATGCAAGATCCAGGAAAAGAGATTCCACCTAAAACTTAGGAGGAACTTGCTGATAGTGATAGCCTTTTGACAGTGGAACACACCTTCTTGGAGAGTGGTGGAGTCTCTTTCTTTGGAGGTCTTTAAACAGAGACTGGATGGCCATCTGTTTGGGATGCTTTGATTGTGAGTTCCTTCATGGCAGAATGGGGTTGGATTGGATGGCCCTCTCCCCACTCTATGATTCTATGATTCTAAGTCATGTCCAACCGTAGGTTGTGGTGCTTATCTCCGTTACTAAGCCGAAAAGCCAGTGTTGTACTCTGTGATCACGTGGCCAGCATGACTGCACAGAATGCTGTTTACCTTACCACCGAAGTGGTATCTATTTATCCACTTGCATTTACACGCTTTCGAATTGCTACATTGGCAGAAGCTGTTACCAGTGATGGGAGCTCACCCCATCACACAGCACCTGGGCCTTGAACTGCCAACCTGCCAATCTTGTAATCGACAGAGTCAGCGTCTTAACCACTTGAGCCACCACGTCCCCTTTACCTTTATTTGCCCTGTTGCCTGCAACTATATGCAAAATGAACTGAAACAGAAGTGAAGAAAGACAGATAAACAGCTGATCTTAAAAAAAGGGGCCCAACTTGTTAAACCCAGCTTCAGGTCAGAATCCTGCACTAGTAGTTGCATGTTTTCCTGCGTTATGCAGCAATGGAGAAGGTGGCAGATAAAATCTGCAAGTGGTCTATTTCTCCAATAACTTCCTTCACAGTTTGTGCACTGTCTTTTTTTTCCTGGCTCCACTGCCTAGGCTAGTGTAGTTGTGCTGCCATGTGGCACCAACAGGATTCCAGAATCTGTCTTTGTGTTAGTCGAGTGTATGATTTAAGAAGGATCTTACTGCTCCAAACATAGTGACAAGAAGTTCAGAAGAATAAAGACATACAGAAATACCATGTCTTATCTGCTTCTAAAAAAATAATGTTGCAAATGTAGTTATGGCTAGAACTAAAGCAGCATCATAAACTGTATATCAAAAGGGAAAAAAACATGTTGACTTATGTTCTGCTGTTTGAACTGTAAAAAAAAAGAAGACACTGCTACCAAAGAATCATCTTTTTTCCCCTGCTCTGCACTTGTCAGCTTCTGACAGCTGCATTCAGGAAATAGACCCACCACTTTTATATAAGACAGGGTATAGTGTGGGCAAAAAACCAAGGCAAAGCACTTTGACATCCGATTGTTTCAGTGGGACATGTAAGCATTTAGAAAAATCTAAATTGATTGTTCTGAATCTGTTGCCAGACATAATGGAAGCATGTGCTCATGGAGTCATTTTTAATTTATGGAATTTTCTGCCACAAAGATGTAGTGATGATTGCCGGCTAAGTTATTTTTAGACAGGTTTAAAAGATGAGAGGTCTATTAGTCTGACAGTTAACTAAAACCCAAGACAGAGAGCCAGCATGCTCCCCGATTATCAGAAGCTGGTACTGCCTTCATGATCCATTAGGTTGGCAATATTTTCTGATACTTATGTAGTCTTCTTAGGAGCCACATGGCAAGCAACATGCCACATTGTTATCTGTTGAACACCTTGCTGCCCACTCCATCCTGTGCAACATTTATGGAACTTGCTTTCCTGTGTGGTCTAGCTAGCCCCCTCCCTACATCATCATCATCATCATCATCATCATCATCATCATCATTTATATAGCGCTGTAAATTTACACAGCGCTGTACATACAATCTTAAATTAGATGGATCCCTGCCCTCAGGCTTACAGTCTAAAAGAGACAACACAAAAGGCAGAGACATTCTTTCTACTGACAGGCTAAAACTTTTCTATATAGGCAGGCCTATATAGCAGCAGGGTGTTTGAAAGTGGTGTGGTGTGTTCTTTTCTTGTATTCTCACACTTACATTTTAAATCTGTTTCAAACTGCTTTAGCCATGTGCCTTTTTAAAAACAAAAGAACTGTGATTTGTTGTGGATTTTTTTAAACTTTTGGAAAATAATATTTAAGCAAAACTTTTATTTTAAACTTTGCAAGCCACTGTAGACCCTATGCTGGGGCAGAAGCAGGGTATAAGTTTAACTAATGAACTGAACCTGCCAGTTGAGGCAACTGCCTGACTCTGCCGAATGGCAGAGGGCCGGAACAATATATGACCCAGCTCTAAATGAAATTTTTCACATGATAATAACTTTTCACTATGCTTTATCTCAGCAAGAAATTGATGAATTGGGGGGGGGGGGGGAGTGTAGGCTATCTATGTGAGAGCTGCAACCATTGTGGAGCATCCGGCTCCCCCAACCTGCAGGCTGCTGTGCAAATCAATAGCAAAAACTGCATGTGCCAGTCTTTCTTAAGTATCAGATATGCTGAAACAGAGCTGCAAACAACCCAAGAAAGATGTCTATGTTGTCGTGTACCACTACTCTTTGTTGAAAGTAAAACTATATTAGAGATCTTGACGGATATACTCCTGCAAGTTTGTCTTCCCTGAGAGAAAGAAATGTTCTGACAGCTACTACAGACCTCTTTTCTACAAAGAAGTTTTTTTTTCCTCTTGAGAAGTTTTATTCAATAATGATATCAAATAGACACTCCAGTACAGACTCAGAAAAGCAAATAATTCTGCTGGGAGTTAATATAATCATAGAATCATAGAGCTGGAAGAGACTGCAAGAGCAATCCAGTCCAACTCCCTGCCATGCAGGAATTCACAATCAAAGCACCCCAGAGAGATGACCATCCAGCCTTTGTTTAAAGACCTCCAGAGAAGGAGACTCCATCATACTCTGAGGGAGTGTGTTCCACTTTTGAATGGCCCTTACTGCCAGGAATTTCCTCCTAATGTTGAGGTGGAATCTTTTTTCTTCTAGTTTGAAAGTTCATACCACAACTCCTGTCAATGCTGTGTTTTTTATATACTGAAAAAAGAGATACATACACACATACCGTGTTTCCCTAAAAATAAGACAGTATCTTACATTAATTTTTGCTCCCAAAGATGCACTAGGTCTTATTTTCAGGGGATGAGTTATTTTTCCATGAAGAAGAATTTACATTTATGGTTGAACAAAAAAACGGAACATTTATTATATACTATATATATATATATATACACACACACACACACCCAAACTTTGCTAGGTCTTACTTTCGTGGGAGACCTTATATTTAGCAATTCAGCAAAACCTCTACTAGGTCTTTTTTTCTGGGGATGTCTTATTTTCGGGGAAACAGGGTATGTGCATATGTGTGTATATGTGCATATAAACTCACACGCACATATATGTATGCATTTGTACATGTGTATGCTTACATGAATATACAACTCCCTTCATGTGTGTACTTACAATCATATGCACACATGCATAATCAGGCTACACTACCATTTTTCTTACCCATAGACTAACTCCATACATTAATATATTCTATATTTAAAGAGCAGCAAAATTGCAACAGGTGCTTATATTCTGTTGTCAGGCAAGACATTCTGTCTGGTAAAGAGCACCTGGAATCTATTTTTGAAATTATCTTGTTTCAAAATAACAGACTATTTCAGGCTACTTCAAACATATTTCTGATTAGTATGACTAACACATGAGGAAAAAAATTGAAAACACTATTTCTGACATACCAAGAAAAAAAAATCCAACAAAAAAATGAACTGATAAAAGAGAAACATTTACCCATCCCAAGTTTTGCACACAAGAGTAGGGAAAGGCAAGCCAGCTCCATAGGGCCTGGCCTCGATTAAGATGAAGAGCCCTCCCTCCAATCCATCTGCCTTGGTCCAGGCCTCCGAGGGAGAGAAGAAATGCTAGACCTGATCCCCTTTCCCTCCACCATTCCCTTCTCCTTGTGTGCCATGTTTTTTTAGATTATAAGACTGAGGGCAAGAAACAGTCTAACTAACAAGATTGTATGTACAGTGCTGTGCAAATTTACAGCACTATATAAACAAAGCTCAATCATCATCATCATCATCATCATCATCATCATCATCTCAGCCTAGAGTTTTCATGGTAAAAGATAGTAAAAAGAAGTTTAGCAGTGCCTTCTTCTAACAAAAGTTAGATAAAGTGCCCCTACCAACTGTCTTGGAGAGATCCTCTGCCAGTGTCATCCCCCACTACTACTGCTGCTGCCCAGTAGCTATTAGCCATATTCAGTCTGCCATCTCTCCAAAAGCCAGTTTAATATGGGACACTCAATATGACTATTACCAGCAAAGCCTTATGCCTTGCAGAAGCATACAATCCCATTACCATGGAGGTAGTGCAATGGTGGTTTTTTTAGGTATTGAGATGGACAAGTAGATGGAAGAGATGGGCAAGTAGAGTGTATAATCAAGGTTTGTTATTTAAGGATGGCACTTCAACCATGGGCAAGGCTGGCAGGGGGAGTATATAATCTCATGATTTACTAGCTTAATTGTGGTTCTAATCAATTGCACATCAAAACCATACAGATCAACTATTGCATTCTCACCTTGATATGTTTGTAAGGAGTTTTTTTTTTAATCCTTCTTTTTGTATTCTGGCATCTTCCTCAGTTCCTTCTGTGCTTTTCAGCTATTCAGATCTTACAGCAGCTTCCTACAGTGCTTTCCTATAATTTATATGTCGCACACAAGGCATGACAAAACAACTGTATCTCCTAGAATGAGATTGCTCCTATAATAGCATGGTACTTTCAGTGCAGCAGAACTATCAAAACTAATAGAACGAGTTGAAAAGGGAGGAAAAGACTGTTGTATTTCACCTAACCACCATCACGCAGTATTACACAGGCCTGTTCGTTCTCTTTTTATATGGGGACAAGGACCAGTTTTAGAAGATAACCGCATTCTGATCGTGATCATATAATAAACTGTTTTTTAAAAAGTCATCTAACTTTCTTACCATTGCACAAACCTCCCTGTATCCAACTCCAGCACTGCCACCTTCAGATCCAGTACAGAAGTACAGAACATTCTTCATTTAGGAAGCAACCACTCTGACACTAAATAAAAAACTCCCAAGTGTCTTGAGGGAGAGAAAACACTAGAGCAGCTGATGGATCCTGGCAGAACAGTGTTCGCCATTAACATCAGTGTGAGCATCCAGGCAAGAGAAACCGACGCAGAACCGCTTGAGAGAACCTTGTTGCCAGAACAGTACATAACTCCTGCCAAGACGCTGGCTTGTACTTAGAAACCAGTAGGTGAAGAAGCATTCTTAATGGCAGTAATGGGGAAAATCTACACATAACAAATTTCCCATTTGGCAACCGAATGACCTTTTGCAACTGTTGTGCTCTTCCAAAAAGCAAGAAAAGTAGTTAACTAGCAGGCATTTTTCAGTTGAATGGTCCAGAGGAGGTTTGCCATTGCCTTCCTCTGAGGCTGACAGAGCGGTTTGGGTCATCCAGTGAGTTTCCATAGCTGAGTAGGGATTTGAACCATGATATCCTGAATTCCTAGTCCAATATTTAAACAAATAACTTACTGATATATATATATGAATGATGTTATTTCCTTATAAAATGTTAAAATAAGAATATTACCATACAAATTTGCATATGTGAATATGCGTATGAACCTAATAAACAAAATATTTTATTCATATACTATGTTGAGAGGGTCTGATGTTCGCATATAGATGTACAGGGGGCCCCTGATGTAAATGAATACAAGGAACGTATTCAAAAATTAAAGTGGGTAGACTCAATGTCCTAGGAAATTAAGAAAGAGATGAAGGGGGTGATTTAATTGCAAAGGTAAAGGCAATATGAAAATTATTGTAGAGATCGAAGAAAACAATTGGACTTGTTTTTTGTGTTCGTTTATATTAGTTTCTTTTTAAAAAAAAAAACCAAAAATCAGTAATAAAAAATAAATAAAAACAAAACATATTTTAAAACATAGTATAAAAATAACAGTACAGCACATCCCATTAAAAGACCCTTCTGCCATAAGCAGCTAAAAGCTAAACAGCCTGTATGAATGGTGGAAAGACTAAAGAAAGGGACGGACTGAGCACTGCTTTCATAGGAGGGAACTCTACCACTTGGGAGCAGCCACCAGGAGGTCTCTCTCCTGTGTCCACATCAAATGATGGTTCAGCCAAATATGGTGGCATCTATGGATCCATACTGGGATACTCATGGACCTTAAAATATTTCTGTTGTAGCATCATAAAGAAACATAAGAGGCAGGATGCATAATGGAAATTGTATAAAACACAGCAAACTATAGTGCAGAATGATGAGGCTTGACTACTCAACCAAAAAAACTATAGTTTTTCAAATACAAAGAAGGAATTTGGAGGGGTGGAAATGCAAGCACATTTCAATGTAACTGTTGCATTATCTTCACAAGGAATATTAATAATCTCTGTCAAGATAATACACAAATTACGCTTAAATCCTTTACAGATAATACAAGGATTACACTTAATCTTTGCATTCATCCTTGTACCTGTGCATGTACGTAGATGCCTCATATTGATTTAAAAGGCACTGACAATTAATTAAATATTTAGAAAACTAGCAGCAAAGTCTGCAACAGATAGATAGCAATAGCAAGAACAGTGCGCCCGTGCCATACGCAGCATACACTGGAAGCCGCGCTGGAAGGAGTACTGGGGCGAGTGCCCGTGGCGTGCATGCGCCACAGTGAGCATGAGCCCCATTGGTTTAAATGGGGTTTGAGCATTCACATTTTTTCCCTTATGCAGGGGTGGGGTGGGGTGGGGTCCGGAACAGATCCCCCACGTAAAGGAAGGGTGTACTGTACATTTTTACCCTAGTAAAGTTTATTAGCATTTTCAAGACTTGGGTGTTTTATCTGGTCCATGACTACCCATAAGGAGTCAATTTCAAAACATGTAGTTTCCTTGCTTTTCTATGGTTTTCCTCTCTATTCCAAAAGGCTAGCATGGCTCTCATAAGATTTTGTTATTAGAAATGAATTTATCCCTGACACACAGTGATAAGGTGAAATACTACAATGATCAATGCAGAAAAACAGAAGAAAACTACAAAAAGGGAAGAATGAGAGACCTCTATCAAAAGATCCGAGAAATTAAAGCCAAGTTCAAACGGAGGGCAGGGATGCTCTATGCAGAAAAAAAATAACATAATACAAGAAGAAATAAAAAGACGCTTGAAGCAATACGCAGAAGAGTTATATAAAAGAGATGAGGGAATGAATGATACTTGGAATAAGGAGCCATATGAAGACAAACCCCAGATTCTAAGAAGCGGAATCTGTAATAAAGGAAATGGGAAAAAATAAATCATCATGAACATATGGTATCCCAACTGAAATGATAACAGTGCTGACAGACAGATGCAACTTTAGTGCTAACTGAAATATGCCAACAAATATGGGGGGGAAAGCGGTGACCAATAGACTGGAATTGCTTGATATACAGTTGCCCCTCCTTTCTCGCAGACTTGAGATTTGTGCTCTTCATTATTCACGGAGGGGTAACTTCAATTATTCTCAATGGGGACCCCCCCCCCCAGGCACGCACCTCATTCAAGCCCATGGGGCTTTAATATCTGCAAGTTTCTGTTTTCGTGGGGGTGCTCCGGGACGGACCCCCACAAAAAAGGAGAGCCGACTGTACATACCAATTCACAAAAAAGGAGATATAAAAGACTGTAGCAACTATAGGACAATAGCACTAATATCACATGCAAGCAAAATAATGCTCAAAATTCATAGAAGAATAGAAGCATAGAGTTGGAAGAGCCCACAAGAGCCGTCCAGTCCAACCCCCTGCCATGAAGGAACTCTCCATCAAAGCATCCCCCGACAGATGGCCTTCCAGCCTCTGTTTAAAGGAGACTCCACTGCACTCCAAGGAAGTGTATTCCACTATCAAACAGCTCTTACTGTCAGAACGTTCCTCCTAATGTTGAGGGGAATCTCTTTTCCTGTAGCTTGCATCCATTGTTCCGTGCTCTAGTCTCTGGAGTAGCAGAAAACAAGCTTGCTCCATCCTCAATGTGACACCCCTTCAAATACTTAAACAGGGCTATCACATCACCTCTTAACCTTCTCTTCTCCAGGCTAAACATCCCCAGCTCCCCAGCTTTCCTCATAATCCATGGTTTCCAGATCCTTCACCATTTCGGTGGCCCTGCTTTGGAAATACTCCAATTTTTCAAAATCCTTTTTGAATTGTGGTGTCCAGAACTGGGCACAGTATTCCAGGTGAGGGCTGACTAAGACAGAATAGAGTGGCACTATTACTTCCCTTGATTTAGACACTGTACCTCTATTGATGCAGCCTAAAATAGCATTGGCCTTTTTAGCTGCTGCATCGCACTGTTGAGTCATGTTCAACTTGTGTTCTACTTGGACACCTAGATCCCTTTCAAACCTAGTCTCCTTATGTCAGGTGTGCCCCATCCTCTATCTATGCATTTCATTTTTTCTACCTAAGTGCAGCATCTTACATTTCTCCCTGTTGAAGTTCATTTTGTTAGTTTTGGCCCAGCTTTCTAATTATTAAGGCCATTTTGAATTTTGATCCTGTCCTCTGGGGTATTAGCTACTCCTCCTAATTTGGTGTCATTCATTTCTTATTTCTCGACTGTTAAATTTATACTTTCTGCACGTATTTTCCTGCACATTAAACATTTAGATCACTGTCAATCTTTAACTTTGTATACTGAGATCATTTTCAAATAATTGAAGGTCTTATGCACCTCCTATCCTTCAAAGATTTTTGTCTATACAATTCCCCAATTTTTATTCAAATAGAGTATTAACCGATTCCAGTCCTTCCTTAAACTTCTCAGAGAACCTTCTCTAATCAAGTAGATCATTGTCATTGTCAAAGTTACCTTCATAGCTCCCTCTGCCATGTTAAAGGTAGCCATGTTGTAGCCATTCTGGGAGCCTGAGTGTGAGAAAAGGAGGGTGAGCAACTGTCGAGGACTGTTATGTGTAAGCTCCTAGTTCTGCTTCGGAATAGAGTATGAAGAGAGAGAGGGTATAGAATTAAATTTGGCATGCTAATACTGATGTGGTACTGTACGGATCTTTCCAATAAACTCTTTCTGGTTTCCTCTGCAAAGTGTGTTCATTGAGTTAGAGAGAGACAGGGCAGTACAGTCATACACCTTGAGTGGCCAGTCTTCTTGAGATGGTACTGTAGCGTACGTCCACTTCTGTGGAAATACGAGTCTGCCTGCCATTACCAGATTTTTTGGGGTTGATTTTTTTAACTAAAATTTCAGATTTACAGATGAGTATACCCAGTACATGCCTGCAGTGAATTATAACTATAGTAAGAGTTAATGAGGAGTAACATAAACCATAGTTCCAAACGATGGTTCCAAGACAATCCTGCATAGGTTTAACCATAGTTAACACTCAACTTGGACTTCAACCCATCTGCTGAAGGACAAGAAATTATGTAAACTATCTGGAGGGGAATCCATCTGCCATAGAGAAGAGAGGGAACAAGATCAAGAAACACAAGATACTACAGTAAAAAACATTGTATGCTATAACATGTAAGTTGTAGATTCTTATGATAATGTTCATTATTGGCATTATTATTTCTTTTATTCCACAGACAGCTGGTGTTCACTTCAATCTGACTTTTTAGAGAAACACTATGCTATTGATTGCCGACTGCATTCCAATACACGTGCGCACACACACACGCACATAATTTCCTGATGTAATTATATGGTACTGGAAGTTCCACTCTTGAAATGATTTATATAAAACTCCTGATTGGACCAGAATCGTTTATTTGCCTCTCCCATATCATTATGATTAACATACTTCACAACTATTTATTTTCTGCGTGCCACCACACTTTAGCCATGACAGCTGTGGTTCAGATATTTTTGTATTGTTAATTATAAAGTCTTCTGCAACAACATATACAGAGGGACACACACATACACACACACACGCACAAACCCTGGAAATAAGGACATTGAAAGCTGTGTACAAGGAAGAAAATCAGCCTGTGCAAAGCCTTTGATTGTGAAGATTATGAAAAACTATAAATCACTCTTAAAGAAATGTGTTTGCCACATTTGTTTGTCTTGATGTCTTAACCTATACTCAGGACAAGAGGGCACTGTCAGGGCATAATATGGGAAAAAAGAATGGTTTCCCAGTGGTAAAGGGGTCAAAACTGCATTTCATCATTTTGTCTGATTAATTTGTATGCTGAACATATCATATGTAAAGCAGGATTAGACTCAGAGGGAGGAAGCACAAAAATTGGAAGAAAAAAAGAAAACAATTTAAGATATGCAAATAACTACGCATTACTAGCAGAAAATAGCAAAGACTCGGAATGACTATTGAAGAGAGACAAGAAAGAAGGAGTCAAGGCAAGGTTACAGTCGAACATTAAGAAAACAAAGTAATGATCACACAGATTATTTACATAACTTTAAAGAATACGACAAAAACATTGAAATAGTTCAAGAATTTCCATACGTTGGCTCAGTCATTAATCAGAATGAAGGCTGCAGTCAAAAAATCAGAAGCTTAGTATTTGGAAGGGCAGCTATAAATAACTAGACAAGTTCCTCAAGTGTAAAGATATAGCAATATAGCAGGACCTGTGCCATTGTATTTCCAATTTCTATGTGTGATTGTGGAAGCTGGAAAGTGAAGAAAGCTGATAGGGAGAGAATCAGCTAATCTGAAATATGGTTCTGGAGAAGGGTACTGTGGATGCCATGGACTGCTAAACAGAAAAATAAATGGGTCCAAGGTAAAGTTCAAATGAAGCCTGAATGCTCCCTAGAAGCCAAGATGACTAAACTGAGACTAGCTTTCTTTTGACATATCATGAGAAGACATGACTCTTTAGAAAAACACCTGATAAGATAAGAGGGAATGGGAAAAGAGGAAGACTGTATTGCAAGTGGATAGACTCAGCCAAGAAAGCCACAGGGCTGTTGATAACAGGATGACTTTGAACTCTCTGGTTCATAGGGTTACTGTAAGTCTAAGTTAGCTTGACAGCAGTTAACAACAAACAAGGAAGGAAAGGTCTAATGCAAAAGTGCTATCATCGACATATCAAATAAAAGCTTACCATATTTTTCTCGCTGAAGAATCGTCAACCACCATATTAATGAACAGAACTTAGCATCAAAATCCATTTTACAACTTAAAATCTCTTTTATTGTGCCATGGATCTTCAACCAGTACTTTTTTGTTTCACTATATTCCCACCAAACATGAAAGTATGAGCCAAATATATTTGCCACGCTTCCAACATTTGTTATTGGATTGCTAAGATGTTTTGTAGATCTTAGCAATTTTCACAAGCATCAAATGTCATCTAAATTGCATTATATAAATCTCCCCTAGGATCATAACTTAGGGAAAATTTGCCCTTTTAGACCAGTTCTTCCCCAACTGCTCCAAGGAGGTATTTTGTTTCAGGTCCTCAGACCATCTCACCATTGCCTCTTTATTGCTCGCTTGCTCCATATCCTATTTCAAAAATAAATCATCCAATTTTGATATTCTATGAGTATCCTTGGATTTTATTAATTTCTCAAAATCCCGGTGTGCATCTCCAGGACTGCTGCATAACATCTGAGAATGTTTGGAGAGCAGGAGAGTTCCCAGCAGAATAGAGGAATGTAAATGTTGTATCTGTATTCAGGACAACAGACCACCATCAGGATAGAATATGGAGAAAAAGAATGGTTTCCTATTGGTAAGGAGACCAGGAAATTCTGCATTTTGTCATCCTCACTGTTTAAATTGTCTGCTAAAAGTATCATAGCAAAGGTAGATGAGACTTAGAAGAAGAAAGAATGAAAATTGGAAGAAACAACACCATTTCTTTTTAAATTTTAAAAGAAAACAGGTTTTTTAAATCCTCTATTTCCACTTAAAAGAAAAGCAAATCAGATATTAAAACTAGAAAACATATTAATATTCCAGTTAACATAGTTATTTCAACTTCCAATACAAGATAAGGTTAAAAGCATTATTAAACATTAGATAAGATTTTTTTTCCAGCTTTCACAGAAAAGGTATTCTCTTACTTTACTTTTTCTCACCTCAATCAGCTTTCTTTCATATGAGTTTGCTAGCTCTTCATTATTCTCTACTTGTTTTTGTTCTGGGATGGTAAATTCGTTCTCTGTGTTCCAAAGACTTGCCAAGACTGAAAACAAACACACAAACAAAAAATATACAATGCTTATTTTACGCTAGAGATTCATGTAGCAAAAAAGGAATTTTGTAGACTCACCAAATAATTTTTAAATCAGAGAAACCGTTTCGATCTGCTGTAGTGCCAAATTGAGTGTCATTTAAAAACAAATGAAACAGCATTTTCTAGTGCTGTAAAAGGAAAATGGATGTTTGATTATAAGTCCCATCATCCTTTACCATTGGACATGCTGGATGGAACATTATGAGAGGGGATAAAACCGCAGGATTCTCACAGCTCGTATAATAAAATATAGAAATTATTGGTTGATTAAAAATGCATTAATTGTTCTCACAATTTTATTTTATTTTATGTTTTGGTCATATACCCTGAAGTGAGGAAAATAAAATTATTGGCATTACTTCAAAAAAATCCAGTATACCATCAATAGCTCATTTGTGGAACCATGTTAAGTAACTGTCAAATTTCATAAAATGTACCTTTTGGCTATTAAAAACAAACCATCAATTTTGTTTCTAGAATGTCAATGTCACCAGAGAGTGTAAAGATGTCCAGTGAAAAGTTCACTTAAGAGAAATGCTTGGAAATTAATTTGAGATATTCTCAAATACCAAAGGATTAGAGGTACCAAAAGATGTTTTCTCTTAACTGGCCAAAGCCCATAAAATTAAATAGGGATTTCATTTGGCCAGTTAAGAGAAATAACATTTTAAAGCATAAGAGCACATCATGACAGTCTGCATAGCTGCATCCCAAATGAAATCCAGAAGCGCAGACAAATGTGCTGATCCATAACAAACCAGTTCTAGTACTTTTTGTTAATGTCGGGAACAGGTTTTTTATGAAAAAAAAATGGGTTTAATTTCCTATACGTTATCAAGCTATTACAGAAAACTTTGGATTAAAACAAGGACTGCTCACAAAAATATAATATACACTGTATTGTTGCTAGGAAAATTAATATCTGCTTTGGAGATAAAATCAGAAAGAACTCCAAAAAAAGGACATGATGCAAAAAGCAAAGGGATGATAGTGGGAAAAGGGATTAAGCCCAGCAAACACTGCCTATTGTCTCACCATCTTCTGGACCTGGGCATGGTGGAGATGTGCCTGCCTAATCTTCTCTCTTTCCAAGGCCAGGGCAGTAGCTCCTGGGACTGAGAAAGGGCCTCAATCTATCCCTGCTAACTGACGTACTTGCTTTGCAACTTTGCCATCCCTGGATCTACCATCATACCGGTGCTTCTCAAGCAGAGGCTGCATGAGCACTGCAGAAATAACATATATACTGAACTATAAGTCGACCTCACGTATAAGTCGAGGGCACGTTTTGAGGCCAAAATTATGGATTTTGCTATGACCCATGGATAAGTCAACCGTAAAATTTAGGGGCATATAGGAAAGGATCTAAAGGATGAACCAAAGCAAAACAATGTCATATAACTTCCAAAAGTCCATCAGACATAACTCTGTGCTTATTCTTAAGACTGGGTGGATGAGAGAGTAAAGGGGGTCAGTGCTGCCAGGACAGATTATACTCTTGCTTTTCATCAGGGGATGGCTTCTTCTTTTAAATAAGAGTTAAGATGCAGTACTTACATTGACCCCGTGGATAAGTCGACTCAGTTTTTTGACCTAAATTTCTAGACTTATACATGAGTATATACAGTAGCCCAGTTTGACACCACTTTAACTGACAAGGCTTAATGCTATGGAATTTTGGGATCTGTCATTTTGTGAGGCACCAGCACTCTTTAGCAAAGAAGGCTCAATGTCTCAAAAAATTACAATGCCCAGAAATCCATAGCATTGAACCATGGCAGTTTAAAGTGGTATCAAACTGGTTTATTTCAGCAGTGCAGATACAGTTTGAGTTGACAGGCTGGAAATTTTCCCCCCGCAGCGTCTTAGGAATTGGCCTCTATACGTTTCATATTATTATCACATTCCCATTTTTCCTGGAAACCTGCCATGGATGGTGACCACCACTTTGAGTATCACTGTACTTAATCACACAAACCACAATAGCAGTGCAGCCACCATACAAAGACATATGCAATTTGTACTTGGCATGTACCCTGTTTCCCCAAAAATAAGACACCCCCAAAAAATAAGACCTGGTAGACGTTTTGCTGAATTGCTAAATATAAGGCCTCCCCCGAAAGTAAGACCCTAGCAAAGTTTTTGTATATAAATATATATACAGTATATAATAAATGTTCTTTTTTTTTTATTCAACAATAAATGTGAATTCTTCTTCATGGAAAAATAAGACATCCCCTCAAAATAAGACCTAGCGCATCTTTGGGAGCAAAGATTAAAATATGACACTGTCTTCATTTCGGGGAAACGTGGTATTATGCCACACTTGTTGCAAATGATGTGTTAATAAAAGAATTTCCACAGCATCAAGGGAAGGGTGTTTATCCATAGCTTGGTAAAATAAAATTAAACATATTGAATTGTAAATTTCTCTCCAAATGCTGATGTTAAATCAAGTTAAGAAGTTTTTTTTTTTTAAATGTCACTAAAATGGATGTGACAAATAATTAGACAGCTGGAGGAAGCAGGTGGCCTGTCAGTCTTGCAGCCCAGGCAGGTTGCACTATTTGTGGAATTCGCGTGTGTTTGGCTCAAGGTGTTCCACATTCTTCCTCTGACAGCTATCTCAGTTCAGATTTGCGTCAGCCCAGCAATGAAGAAATGATCAGTTGGGGCCAATTAGGAATTATCTGCAGGGCTGGCACAACCCTGCGAGTAGAAATTAGCTTAAAATGGGTCACCTCCAACGCTCTCCTCCCCACCTTCGGAAATAGTTATCTTAATAGGTAGATTGCCGGAGGCTAATACCATTAGGAACTGTCAGAGTAAACACCAAAATCACAGTGCTATGTCCATCCAGAGGTGATAAACCCGAGTTAACCAAACACCAAATCTCGACAATTCTTATTTTAACGAGAATAGGTAAGAGGTTCATAGCCTAGGGGGAAAAAACGCTCTGTTTCCATGCAGAAGACCCAGATTTGATTCAAAATATCTCCAAACAAAGAATTGAGTACAAGACTGTCAGTGTGTTGCAGTATTCAAGAATAGTGGGACTTGAACTTTCCCCCCTGCTCTCTTCCACTGCAGCCTTTCTGAGCAGGTTTTAGGGTGTACAGGGAATGCAAGGAAAAGGAAAACAGCAGGATCCATTGGCCCTTGCAGGATAGGAAACTACATTATCCAAGAGACTGGTGAGCCCCTGACAATCAGTGTAGACCATATTAGGCTCAATAGACCAAATATCTATAGTTTTTTGTAGGGTCTTCGGGCTATGTGGCCATGTTCTAGAAGAGTTCCTTTCCGACGTTTTGTCAGCATCTGTGGCTGGCATCTTCTTTCTCTTTAAAACAATTTTCAAGCACATTTGTAAGAGTAGAATTGTTTCCTTGAATAAAGCACTATTAAACAAAACTTCCTTTTTAATGTGTGTATTATAAGACATATGCAGGTCAAAGTTATACTTGGCATCAGTGATGGACATGAACCCCAACTGCTGATGAAAGACAACCAGAAAGCACGGCACAGAATCGTACACTTTTAGAAACTACTGCCATTCTCATAGCCACCTCCTTTTTCTTCTATCAAACCTGACCAACTCACTCGGTTTTTATTCGTATCATTCCCTGATATACATAATTGTAGCACAGAAGAACATAGATAGCAAAGGTTACCCTTCCCCCTTCTAATAATTAAACAAGTCGCAAAAAACTCTGAAAATATTTAGTTTTTAAAAATCCAAGTCCTATAGGTAAAGCTAAATTAAATCAATAAGGCCATAGGTAATCAAACTATGGTCCAGGACCATAGTAGTCCATAAGGTTTAGTTAGGTGGTCTACAGAAAGCTTGTAGATGTAGAACAATCGACCTGTTGCCAAAGAGAATCCAAAAATTCAGGCAGTTGTGTTGCTGTGTGTGTCAAAAAGCTGGTCCTTTTGTCTCCACTAGAAAGAGGCCTTTCATCGAGCTAAAGAGTTTTAATTGCCATTCAATACCAAGCAATGTCAAAATACCTTGCACTACAACAGGGATCTTTGAGAAAAAACATACTAATGCTAGGAAAATACATTCCCCTCCCAAGCTATTTTGTATCCTCCCAACAATGCTATCTTTCAGTTAGTCTGAAAGATAATCAATGGCTGGCTTGTAAGCCAGTGAGCTTCATTAACATCTGAAATCCAGTTTCCTAAATCACAATTCAACACTGCACCACACTTTGTCTCAATAGTGGTGGCTGGTAATTTGTGAGACTATTCATTTCTTCAGAATTCCAGAAGTATTTATGTCTTCAGACATAAATTTTCATGGAAAAAAAGCAGGTCAATATCTTACTGAGAAGAGGATAGGAACTATCTCTTTGCAATCAATGGGTGCTCTTTCTGTTGTGTGCTTCTCTAAATGACAAGAGTAGTAAATGATCTCAAAGGAGGTATCTTTTTGTGTTGCTAATAGAATTTATATTTTATTTCTGGACTTTAAGATGATTTGTTCCATATGGCCAGAAGGAGGAGTGGCTGCCCTGCAGGGATATGTCCCCGAATCATCTCTACTCAGAATAACAACAACAACAACATCTTGACAAAATGCAGGCCTAACCAACTAACACTGTGTTACAAGGGGTTTCTTGTCAATCCTTTGAGATTACCTTTTACCTCAAAAACATTTGAAGACCCCTGTCAATGACACCTATCCAGCATCCACCCTTTATACAATTTCCCTAAATGGTTAATGGCTAGGGTCCTCAGTGTCTTCCTCTTATAAATTTTATGTTTTTGGTAGCATGTTTTATGTCCCTGTATGGTTGTGAATTCATTCAGGTTGAGGCTTCTTTTGTAACTAACATAGTTTTATTTAATAATACATAGCAAGAATGTATCTGATATACAACAATTAATTTATGGGTAAAACAAATTGTAGTGTGGTCTGATTATGCATGGGTGAATATGATTATAAGTACACACATGAAGGGAGTTGTATATTCATGCAAGCATCCACATGTAAAAATGCATACGTATATGTGCGTATGTGTGTGTGCACATATAAACGCATTTGCACATATCTACCCATATAGCGATATATGTATGTATGTATGTATTTTTGCAGTATATAAAAAACGCAGCATTGACAGGCGCTGTGGTACGAACCTTCAAACTACAGGAAAAGAGATTCCACCTCAACATTAGGAGGAACTTCCTGACAGTAAGAGCTGTTCAACAGTGGAATGCACTCCCCTTGGAAAGTAGTGGCGTCTCCTTCTTTGGAGGTTTATAAGCAGAGGCAGGATGGCTGTCAGGGGTGCTTTGTTTGAGAGTTCCTGCATGGCAGGGGGTTGGACTAGATGGCCCTGGGGGGGGTTCTTCTGACTCTACAATTCTGTAACTGAACACTCCACTGAAAAAACTGAACCGAAACATTAACCATCACTCACTACTCCCTTTTATATCTACTCCTCCCACGGCATTCCCTCCCCTACAGTCAGTTCAAACCAGTGACCAGTGACTCCATCACACAGTCACAATTTTTTTCCCTCTATGATTTTTGACACCTTTGCCTGATGAAGCCAGTAGAGATTTAAAAGCTTGCAACGTATAATTTGTGCATTTTGGTTGGCCCAATAAAGATAACACTGTTTTGTGGATTTTAGATTTTATCGTTCTAAATGACTAGAGAGTGATTGGCCCAAGATCACCCAATGTGTTTACTGTCTGGGTAGGGACTTGAACTCAAGTTATCAAAGTGAGAATCCAACACTCTAAGTAAGGATGGACAACTCTGTCAAAGCAGCAGCCATTTTTGCCTTTAGGTCCTCCAATAGGCCACAGCAATTGTTTGGGAGTGATTTGAAGTATTGTCGCATCATTTCTAGCTTTTCCTTTCTGCTGTGGTTTTTGTTATAACTTAAAACTGATTTATAGTGATCCTGACATAGGAATTTTTCGGCAAACTTTGTTCAGAGGGTTTGCCATTGCCTTCCACTAAGACTAAGAGAGAGAGAGAGTGACTTGCCCAAGGCACCCAGGGGACTTCCATGGCTGACGGAGGATTTGAACTCTGGTCTCCCAGAGTGGTGGTGCAACAGTCAAACCACTATACCATAGTCAGTGGCTCATGCACTTTAGTTAAAATTAACAATTCTTCAGTGGGCAGGGGGGAAACAGGACTGTGGGAGTAAATATGCTTCAAACTATCAGGCTGTCAGAGTTTTACTCTGGTGCCACAGCAAACCACAATTCCCAGAATTTCACAGCATTGAAGTGGTGTCAAACCACATTATTTTTGCAGTGCGGGTGCAGCCAAAGATTCAGAGGGTTCCATGATCCTCACAAAAAAGCATGGAGTGTGCAGCTCAACTGTGTATGTGTGTGTTTCAGCAAAGGCACCTTCCGTTGTGGATTGCTATTCACTGAAGCAGCTATTGAGAGGGGTACAAGAAGCTGCCACAGAAGGGGGGGGGGGTACCATTTCTGTGACTCTGGATCCAACACAAAACAAGTAAATAAACTAGGGGTGTGTTTTCGTTTTGTTTTTTACCTATACCATAATTCCTATTAGCCATACTGGCTGGAGCTTAAAGTCCCAAACATCTAGAGGCCTAAATATTATCCTTCTATTCTCTTCCCCTTGAACACTAGGGAACAACTCAAAACAGAAAATAATCACAACTCTCTGTAAAAGGCACACTGTTTTGAAGAGATTACAAATGAGTGTTGAAAAGAAAAGAAAAAGACAAGAAAAGAATCATGTCTCCGCAGACAAAGCAAGTTCTGTAAGACAAAAGGATGAATTACTGCCATTAGTGGAGAAAGGGTCTTGGTTCCTGTCTGGGTTTGAAATGAAATATACGCGCATGCACCTCATATAGATAAGAGAGAGACAAAGGTAGGCTGCCTTGTTATGCCATACATGACACAGTTAGCAAGCCTGAATCACCAATTGCTCTTTTATCAAAAGCTATTGAAAAACCACAAGAATGGCATCTGAAATTACTGGACAAAAATGCTCTGTGCGAACACAAATGATATATTTCTCCAAGACTATATTTTGACAATGATCTATTAGAGATACATTTTGTACCAGCAAACAGAAATTCTATCAGAAATGCCAAGAGGCAAACACAGTGGCAACATTATACTCACCGTCCACGGTCTGTCCTTCTCGTTTCAGCATCTGGACTGCTCCAACGTATTTCTTTAGCTGTACCTTGAGCACTTCATTCTCTCTGCAAGTACAAAGGACAATTAAGAAATAATTTTGTTTCTTCATCAAGAAAGGTAGGGCGAGGGGATAGATGGCAAAGGACTCTGGAGCAAGTTATAATATAAATTATTTTTAAAAACCACAATCATATCCAGTGACTGGAGTATCCCTTTTCACTCACTGGTCAAAAACACACTGCAGAAATAATCCAGTTTGAGACTGCTTTAACCACTCTGGGAATTGTAGTTTATTGTGGCACAGAGAAGGCTAAATGTCTGACAAAACTACAGTTTCCAGAATTCCCTTTCATTGAGCCAGGGCAGTTAAAGAGGTCTCAAACTGGGTTATTTCTGCAGTGCGTTTTGGACTATTATCTCATTTTGGAATGTCTCTTACAGAATCTTCACAGTAAAAAAAAAAACATTCAAAAGTCGAATGGCTGCAGTATAAAAGTGATATCAGAAAGCTACTTTAGGAGAGGTCGCTAAAGAATTTATTAAGAAATGAAGCTGGGGACTATATTTTCTTAGTTACAAAACTGTCAAGTCAGATTTTCAGTAAATCCAGCAGAGTTTAATTCAGTACTTTCAAGAATTTTACAAATTCCTTGGTGGCAAAGGAGTATACATTATACCACAATAAAATTTTAACGAAACTTCCACTGGTATTTCATGCAGTTTTTACTTTTTATTGCTTGCATGTGTTCAATCTCAACACCTGCACTGAGCAAATAAAATAAAATAAATGAAAATAACCGGGTGAAGATTATTTGAGACAAACAAGCATCAAACAATTAAATTAAAGCACAGTGCTTTAGCCTTTAATGAACAACCAACTAGAATCGTAGGAGGGATATGGCCAGGATTCGGTGATCAATTTCCACTGGATCCCAGTAATTCCATATAGGAGAAAGGACTTCTCCTTTCTCCTACAGCTTCTCTCCATAGTTATGTATCTTAAGAGCCTGCTCTGGAGAGATAGAAAATCTTCTCAGGCATATATTTTCTTATGGCAAAGAAGAAGGAGAGGAAGTAAGTTCCAATTCTACTAGCAATGGACATCAGAGAAGTGATTCTTTATAGTGAGAGCTAAAGGTTGCAGAAGGTGCATCTTCCAATGAAAAAAAAATATTTTCTGTCATAGGAAATTTATCCTTAGATCCAGTCCTATAATATACTGACGATTAGAGAAGAAGAAGAAACTATATTTTCAAAGGTGGCATTATTTCAAAATGTCAGTTGATAAAAACCGGATCAGGAAAAGATCATTTTCATAGTGCTGCACAAGAGCAATGCGGTGATACTACTCTTGGAGACCAGATGACCTGATTCAAGTCACACTCAGCCTAAGAGGAAGACAATGGCAAACCTCCTCTAAACAAATCCTACAAGAAATTCCTAGGATAGTATCGCTATAACTTGGCGTCAACCTCAAGGTACTTAACAACAACAACAACAACAGAACCTGGGACCACCCAATGAGGTTTAAACATGGGAGATTCAGGACAGATAAAACAGAACGCTTCTTTAAACAGTGTAAGACTGAACAAGACATAGCAAGATCCAATTTGGACAGTATTAAAAAAAAGTTAAAAAATCATGGAGTATAAGGCTACTAATAGTAGTAATTTATCAGTGGATTTTCATGATAAAAGGCATTCAAAGTGGGTGTACTCTGTCTCCTTCTGCCCAGTATTAATAAGAATTAGGTAAGTTGTTACTGACATTGTCTCTGAGACAATGAAAGAGATAGTGCCAGAAAGTACACCTTCCATGCGGAAAGAAACTCTGCAAGCTACTGGGATGCAACACAGGACAAGGACAAGTAGTGCTGTAGCTAATGATGTAAATTGATGCAAACAGAAAGGATGGTGAGTTGCTGAAGTGCTTCAGGGGTAAAAAGTGTGAAGATGCACAACACAAGGGAACATGGAATTTGAGAAGCATGAATCAGGAGAAGCTAGACATAGTAAAATGACAAATGTATAAATATTGCAATACTTGGGGTGAGCAAGCTATTGTGGACAGGAATGAGACATTCTGAGTCAGATAATTACACTATGTTTTGAAAATCTAAGAAATGGGATGGCATAAACAGGGAGGAGAGACGTAGCAAAAGCTACATTATAAAATAATCCGAGTTTATGCTCCAGCTACGAAGATAGAAGAGGAAGAAATTGAAAGATTCTGTGCTGGAGTGTGGGAGAATTGTCTGTTTTTGATTAATAAAAATCTTTAAATAAACCAGAACAGCATCATCTAAAAAGTATGAAATGAGAGGAAGGTAATGAGAAGTTAATGCTCATTATCCGCTTGTTTTACCACGGTTATATCTCACTAAACGCTGCTTTTAAGGAGAAAGTATAGAATATTAAATTCATAAATGCATTATTATCTACCTTTCTATTACTAAAGATGAAGTGCATTATCCATGGCAAGGTTTTCCTGCACATGTCCCACTGAAACAAATTAGAGTATGTACAGCACTGTGTAAACTTATAGCGTTATATATAAAAAATTAATAATAATAATAATAATAATAATAAACAACTACTGTGTGCTTGCTATACATTTCCCTTATGGCTGACTACGGTTGACATGTTATTGGTAGACTCTGGGTGATATCTCCTGGCTAACATTCCACGAGGATGACTGTAGCCATCTTGCTAATGCTGTGTGCCAAACATTTTCAAATTGACACCTCTGTCTGAAAGCTCTTGGACAGCAACCAGTCATTAAAATTGTGTTAAAACGTGAAGTTGCACCTTTGTGTTAAGCATCCTCCTCACAAAATAACCATGCACCTGGCTAATCTGCTTACACAATCAGCTTCACACTGGGATAGGAAAATTACACAAAATGTCAGCAATTCTAATCAACAATCCTGGCAATAAAAAAGGAATAATCCCATACAAGTTTGCTCTTCCAAAATTTCACTGTTCCAGTAAGTAGGCCACTAAGCCCTGGGTCTTGCAAACCACTATAGTCAGGCCCATCCCATTGTCTCAAATGGGGTCTGAAAACAGAGAGAATGGGGGAGACTTTGAACAGCTTCAGAAGGCATCAACCGATCAGTGACATCCTGGAGAGAATAGTTCTTAGAGTCCTTTGCCTTAAGAGGCAGCCTTGCTTGAATACTCCCCTGAATCCTTACCAGTGCAAGAAGGTCCTATTCAAACTCCCTACTTCCTTTAGGAGAAGCAGGAGGTTCCACAGCCCTGTTGCAGCCAAAGCCTAAGGAATAAGGCACAGCCTCCTTTAAAGGAGGTATACTTTCCTGGTGGATTGAAACTACGAGCATTAAACCTATCAACAGAACCATTTGAGAATGGAATGGGAAACTGGAGGCCCTCCAGCAATTCTCACCTAGTCAGAACTCAGGACTAACAAAAACTGTAATTCAACAATATTTGGCCATGTCTAATTTCAGTCTGTTCTAATTACCTAGCTTGAGAAACTTTCTAGTTTCAGTATTTAGTCTGAAAACATCCAGCTTCACAATGACTTGTTCTTCCCAGCCAGGACTCCTATTCTGCTTCACTCATTCTCTCCACCGGTCTCCTAGGAACATGGCACAGGTGAAATTCAAACTCAGGACTGCATGATTTGCCCCAACTGCTTAGCTGGTGGAAAAGGCCATTATTCCAACTGAGCTTAATTTAGAAAAGAACCAACATAACATAACTGAACCACATCACTGATTTACTGCAACAGCAGATATTCAGCACAATACACATTACCTACAAGAGTTTTTCACACCAACGTGGAGAAAATATAACCTTGTGTCTCTGATTGTTGTTTGAGATTGAGCCCCAAAGCCTCAAAAGATGCATTTCCCGCCGCACTGAGGATGACAGCTGACCTATTTGTATTAACAATGACTGATACCACATATTTCCTTTGAGCGCTGGGAAAATACCTGTGCTCTGCAGTAGCACTGGAACACTCCAGGAGAAATGCCTACAGATGGAAGTTACTGCTGTAGATATAAATCAGCAAAGGTGAATAGTGACAAGTGTTTGGAAACAATTTCAATATCAAACAGCAAGTGTACAACAGGGAACACTAATGCATCAACAGGGCAACACCAAACAGATATGGGGGGAGCAAAAGAGACATCTCTTTGCAGGTATACTGGCGTAGCAAATTTAGTGAGTCACTTATTAATCATCACGAAAAGTCCGGTTTCTAAATAGTATAAACCTTAGATGAAGATGATGATCTATTCACATTTTTAGTACACAGAGAAAAAGCTTATGGGAAGTAGGCTGCCACCCAATGTGGACTATTCAAAAGGCTGAGAAAATGCAATTGCCCGAATCCAAGAAAATAAGAGAAGATCAAACTGCTTTAGCTAAGCATCTATTAAACATGATGCAATAAAATGTCTTATTTCACACATGGGAAAGCAAGAACAATCATATTTTTGTTTCAGTCTAAAAACAATGGTAAGAGTGTAGAAAGAGTTCTTGTTGCAGAGGGTTTAAGGACTATGTAGTCTTATCTACCATTAAGATTTGTTTTAATTGAATGCTTTAAAATGTAAGCAGAATACAATGGTGGACACACTCCTGCTTTTGGGTACGCAGTCTAGGATTCACCTACTAGCAGCCATATAGTTCTTTTGCTATTGTGTGTCTTCTAGGTGTTTCTGACTTATGGAGACCCTAAGTAAATCTATCACAGGGTTTTCTGGGTCTATGAGTGTATGACTCATCCAAGGTCACCAAGTGGATTTCCACAGCCAAAAGGGAAATCAAACCCTGCTCTCCATAGTCACAGTCCAATGTTTAAGTCATTCTACCATACTGAATTTGCATGGTTCTCTATCACTTTCCTTTTCTGCTGTGTGCTTTGCTCCCCTTGGTATAACACCATTGTAAAATACCTGGATCAGTGGGTGCTACATGGATTGGTAAAGGGGTGTGATTCCATCACTTTCTGCCAACAAAGAGACGAAGCTCCAGGAAGACCTGCCCAAAGTCAAGCATCCACCATCCAGCTACAACTGTTGTTGCAGCTTCTGTCTGGTTGTGCTCTTCTGTGGGGAGAAGAACTACTGTACCTCTTCACATGTATCACAGAGACTTGGTATTCTCTGCTCAGAAGCAGGAGAAAACTGGATGCCAGAGAGGTGGTGTTGCAGTAATCTATTGAAATTTCACCCCCCTGACTAGGTGCTGTCCTGCTGTTTTCTGGGTTTGAGTGTGTTTGCCTGAATCAGATTAGGGGTAGACAGATTAGGGATTCTGTTGGTGTACCACCAATGTACCGTTCCACAGTCTCCCTCCTTGAGCTAGCAATGTGGTCTCAGGGGCGTTGGCATCCCCTTGTCTTGTAGTGTCTTGGGGGACTTCAACATCCATGCTGAGACTATGCTGTCAAGAGTGGCTGAGGAATTCATGTCTTCCATGATAACAATGATTGTATCCCAAGTGGTAACTGACCTTGCACATGCTGCTGGGCACACTCTGGACCCTGCTTGCTGCAGTGGGTGGAGTGAATATGATCTAGGAGTGGAGGAACTGTCTATAGTTCCATTGCCACAGAGAGATCACCATCTGGTGGTGTTTAGATTTCCTGGGACTCATAACCTCTGTAGATGTCCCAGGAGGATTAAATGCCCCAGGAAGGTTAGGACAGTTTAATGGTGGCTCTTTGGGGGTTTTCTGCTTCCTTGACACATCATCCTATCAAAGTCTTCTGGAATGGAGTTATGGCCAGGGCAGTAGACACAATCAACCTGAATATCCCCTTCTCATAGATACAGCCAAACTGGCTCTCTGGTTTTCCAGGGAGCTGTGGCAATGAAACAAGTGAGAAGGCAACTGGAACAATGTTGGCAGAAAACATCAAGTGTTACCCAAAGTGCTTGGGGTCCTTGAAGGCACCCACAAATTAAGATATCTTAGAAAAATTTTAATAATAGTTCAAAAGAGAGTTATAGTTTGACCAGGGCAACATACCATCTTGGGATCCTACCCAGTGTATATCGATTCCAAATCATACAGAACTCCAGAGGTGATTCCAAATTAATATTGTAATTTATTAGGGGAATGAACCACACACATACAAAAGCACATACATTTGCGTGCACACACACACACGAGCTAAGTAACAAGGGTGGGAGAAGTGAATAAACTGAGACTTTGCTAATGTCAATACTTACCAATGATGAGGTTTGTTTCTAACTGAAGGAACAGAAAGGGACTCAATAGTCATCTGGAAATGTGGGATGTGGCTGACTATTGAGGAATCTAGTTGAAAACTGCCAACACAGATGCCTGCTTCCAAACTAGACCAACAAACTGTGGTCCAAAAGGTCATATTTATACCATGAAATGTGCCTCGAGGGCAGAAATCAAGGACTTGAAAGTATTAACTATATGCCAAATTGTTTTCCAGGAAGGAATATTAGACAGGAAATGCAGTAGATGTGTCTATGATTGTTTGGATGAAATACTGATGACTGCAGCAAATGTTCTCAGACCAAAAGCTGAGAGTTGTAAATCTTCAGAGATAGGTCTTACTTCCTACTCATGCCTTGGCAAGAGAGATCACCACCATCTTCCTTTGCCAGATCATCTCCCTCCAATTGATCAAAAGGACTATGCTTGATTTCTCTGGGTGATCTATTGTTGTGGATGCCTTCCTCTACAACCTAGCTGGAGCCATGGGGACAATCCCAAGTCACCCACAGGTCACTCCTTCCATCAAGAGTCCCTTTTAATATTAAGTTGATATCAAATATAAGAGGGGTGATTTTGGGAATCCACGCCGGTGGCAGTACAAGGGTCTGATTGAAGACAGTTGAAAACTTATCTGAGAGCCTACTCTGTGTCAATACAGGCAGCAAAGACCAATTTCTTATCTGCCTCTAATACATCTGCAATAGCGGAGCTGTTTTCAATGGTCAGGGGTCTTTTACACAAAGGATCAAGAGAGGAAAATCCAGACTACTCAACAACTCACTGTGAACAACTTCTCTGGCACTTAACAGATAAAACTGCTCAGATCCCCTCTGACTTGGATGCTATAATTGATACAGATCCTGTGGATGTACCTTTGACCCCTGCTTTTCTAGTGACAATGGATACTTTTCTATTTTTGCAACCCTAGGATGCCAAGAGAATTCTTGGACAGATGGAAGCCACTGCATGTGTGTTAAATCCTTGCCTATCCTGGATTATTAAAAACCTAGAGGGAAACTGCTGAGTGCGTAGAGGAAGTGGGTAATGCCTCACTAAAGGCAAAGTTCCAGCTTGCATGAAGGAGACTGTTATAAATGCATTACTGTGTATATTCATGAATAAGTCTGGAAATTTTAGTAAAAAAGCACTGTACTTTAACTCTTATAAAAAAAAAAGATGCAGTCCATCCTGGAAGAACTTAGGGTCATATCAAAATCCACAATTTTGGCCCCCAAACCTGCCCTTTACTTATACAGTACACGAGGTCAACTTATAGTCAATTATATATGGCACTTTTTTAAAAAGTCTTTACAGGATCCCATTATTCTGGATAATTATCGGCCAGTCTCTAACGTGCAATTTTAGGGCAAGATTCTAGAGCACATATTGGCCTCTCAGATCCAAGGGTTTCTGGAGATGGATTATCTAGATCCATTTCAATATCCTTTCAGGCCTGGTTATGGGACAGAGATAGCTTTGGTTGTCCAGGTGAAAGACCTATGCCAGGAGCTAGACAAGAAGTGTGTGTCCCTCTTTGTTCTGCTGGACCTCTTGGTGACTTTTGATATCATTGACCATGGTATCTGTTTTGGTCACCTTACTGGGACAGGACTGGGGGAAATTGTTTTACACTGGGGGGATTCCTGCTTGACCTCTTGGCCATTGGTCTAAAGAGTCCCTTAGGACTTGGTTCGTTCCCTCATGTTATTTTACATACACATGAAACCACTGGAAGAACTTATCTGAAGCTTTGGTGCCATCAGTATACAGATGACACCCCCAAGTCTGTCATTCCTTTTCACCACAAGCCAAGGAATCTGTCTTTGTCCTAAACTGGAGCCTATCACCAGTAATGGACTGAATGAGGGTGAACAGTTGAAACATTATCCAGACAAGATGGAAGTGCTCTTGGTCAGTCAAAAGGCAGATCAGGGAACAGATATTCAGTCTGTGGTAGATGGGGTGAAGAAGCAGCTGCATCATGGGTGTGCTCCTGGATTCAATTGAAACTGAGTCTTCAGCAGTGGCTAGGTGTGTAATTGTACAGTTAAAGCTTCTGGGCCAGCTGCACATATTCCTTGAGACATCATTTCTGGCCATGGTGATGCAAGCCATTGTCAAATCCTGGTTGAATTACTTTAACATGTCTTATGTGAGGCTACCACTGAAGAGTGTTTGGAAACCTCCACTGGCCCAAAGAGCTGCATCAGTTTATTAATAGGAGCTGGTTACAAGGAGCACATAACTCGGTTGTTGCAACAGCTTCACTGGCTGCTGGTCTGTTTCCGGTCACAATTCTAAGTGCTGGCTTTGACTTTTAAGGCCATATATGGTTCAGTTTCAGGTTATTTGAAAGACCATAATGTTCCTTACGAACCATCCTGCTTTGATATCTGCTGTGGAAGATCTTTTCTCTGTCCTACCATCCTAACACGTGCATCTGGTGAGAAAACAGGAGAGGGGCATCTCAGTGTTTGCCCACAGGTTCTAGAACTTTGTTCCTAGAGAAGTCAGACTGGCACCCTCCCTACTTTTTTATCAGATAAGTAAAGAATAAGAATGGAAAAAATAAGAATGGAAACAGTATACTGAAGAACAACAGAAAGGAGATGAAAGGATGACAGGCTCATTCCAGGAAAACTTTTTGTTGAAGAACCCATCATTTTAGAAGGGGAAACCAAAGCTGTACATTGCAGTAATAAATCACTAGGCACAGATGGCATACTAATAGAGCTGTTGGAAGCTGCAAACACAGAATCCACTCACATTCTAATTAAAATCTGCCAATATGGAAAACAAAACAATGACCCACAGACTAGAAATGTTCAGCATGTATTCCAATACCAAAGAAAGGGGATACCAGGGATTGTAGAAACCATCAGACTGTGGCACTGATCTCCCATCTAAGGAAAGCAATGCTCAAGATTTTACAGGAAAGGATTTTAACATATACGGAGCAAGAAACATCAGATGGCAAAGCTGGGTTCAGAAAAGGAGGAGCCACTAGGTATCACATTGAAAAAATACGTTGAATACATGGACTACACCAAAGAATTTCAGAAAAAAATCAATCTGTGCCTTAAAAGGTACTATGCAGTAATTACAGAATACTGCATAGATCACAAGGAACTATGAGATGAAGCATACAGTTAGGAAAAAGTGGCTCAAATCTGCTTTTTCCGAGAGCAGGTTGAGAACCCGCTGACTGCACCATCCGCTCCCAAAGCAGCCCAAATGTGCACAGCACAGCTGCACAGAGTGGCATCAAGCTGTGCTGGTGGGTATTTTTTGGGGGTAATATTCTCCCCATTATCCATGCGCACCATCGCACAAACACACTGCTGGTGACTGCCTGCTGCCTAGATGCCATCCCACTGGATGGTCGCCCCCTTTCATTGTACACACAGTTGCACCTGTGATCCTTCACCAGGACAATGCATCAGAGCTTCGGTGTGTCCAGTAAAACACTGGCAATGCACAATCATGTCCCTGCTACATGTCCCCTTCACACACACTCTTCACCTTATGCCCCTTCTTGGACTGCCTGATTCGTATATGTTGTAATTACATCCATTGAAGGTGTCACACATGCTTCTTAATGCATGAATTCATTGCTTAACAGTATGCATTAAAGTATCTTTAAGGTGTAACTTAAGATGCTGGCTTTGCACTATTGTTTTTACACTTACAAACACAGATCTAAAATCTGTTGAAGATCCCTGAATCTTTACCCCAGGTTAAAAAAATGCAAGGATAACAAGTAGACAAAGACTGCTCTGCCACAAAAGCATTTATAAATATGATATAAGCCACAAAATCATAGGCAACCCAGAAGCAAGCACAGCTGAAAGAGGGCCATGGCTATAACCAATATAATATACAGAACAGATGGGTAAGCTGTTGCCCTCCAGAGACTGTACCTCTCATAATTCATTATTCTAACTTGGGCTGGTAAGTGTTACAGTCCACAAAGACTAAAGATTCCCCACCTCTGATATACAGTCACTTGCCAGGCACAGAATGCACACTGAATAGTCTTCTAGACACATCTGAGTCTTGGGTGGAGAATATCCCCAAGGAAGGACTATTATGAGCCTTCCTTGAAATCGGTTAATCTGCCACATTATCCACTCCCCTACCTTGCCAAGGCCTGGATCTTTACTATGTAGAGCTCCTCTTGCTCTAAAACTTTCTTCTTCAAGTTGTCAATTTCTTGACGTAGTACTGCAGAATGCTCCATCTCACCATCAAGCAGATTCCTCAAGGAACTGAGAAAAGAGAATGTAGATTTGTTGACAGAGACCTGACCATTTTCATACATACCAACTCTCAAAGCTGAATAGGTCCAAGTATACCACAATGGGATTGATAGTCCTGGTAGGTTGTAGTGTTGCATGTATCTAAGGTTTTTCATAGTGAAACACTCCTAGTTACTTAGGTCCAGAACCTTTTGTTGATCTATGATGTGTGTGGACATCTTCACATAACAATGAGTAGTGACTAGGACTGCCATGTTTTAGATTGGGGTGTGAACTGTATGGCCCTCCAGATGTTGGACTGCAACTCCGAGCATTCCTTACCACCTCCTCCTATGCTGGCTGGGGCTCTTGGGAGTTGCAGTACAACAATATATGAGGGTCACATAATTTCTACCCACTTTAGATTAATCAGCTGAACTAATTAAAAAAAGATGTCCCCACACAGACATCAGTTATTAAACTATTTATTATTTTTTATAAATTAAAAATATTAAAATGATAAGGCATTATTTATAAAAATAAAAACAAATAATGTATTTAACAAAACCCTGAAATGTGTGAGAAATCTGCCCTCTGGCACAGAAAAAAAATGCCTCTTCTGAGATGGCACATTTTTATTTCATTCATACTTTATCAGCTACATTACTCTTGCTCTTTCCCCAAGCAGTTCAAAACAGCATACAGGGCTGAGACAGAATAACTGGCCAGCTTTGTCAATTAGGAACCCTGAAATTTAGGAACCTCTCCACCTATAAAAAAAAAGTTTTCAGGGAAGGGGATTCTTTTTAAATTGTAATTGATATTGACGTGTATTGTTTTTATTGTTTCTTCTGATGTTGTTACCCGCCTTGATTCCCTGTGAAAAGGCCGGCTATAAATAAACTATATTATTACTATTATTATTATTATTATTATTATTATTATTATTAATGTCTCTTTTTACCTGTTCTGCTCTTCCAGTTCGTGTTTTCTGTTCATCATGGCCATACTGGCTTGCCGAAGTTCAGCTGAGAAAGAAAAGAAGGAAAAGGGGGAAAGCAGACAAAACAGATCTAGCTTTTTCCTCCGCTACTTAGAGAACAAATGCAGAAGCGCTCTTATTCATGCCACATAAGAAGATGCAGTTGTATGGTGGTCACGTTTTATTGTTGTTGTTCTGATTTGAAATTAAAATGAAAGCATACACTTACATCAGCTCACTCTGTGGAATGAAAAATGTGGCCCTGTTGGATAATCACCCTGGGCACTATGGCCTAAAGTGAGGTCTGATAGGAGTTTCAGTCCAATATCTGGAACACCATACATTTCCTGCTATATATCAACACATATTTGGGATTGACTGGTTGATTAATTGCCTGATTGATTTTATGAAATTTATTTCTCCCCTCTTGGCCTACTGGGGCCCCTGAGGAAATACATAATTCATAAAAACACTTTTAAAAGCATTAAATGAACAATTAAACATCAGTTAACAGTCTAAGCAGCTCCAGATAGACAGTTTTAAAAAACAGCCAGAGTAGACGTCTCTAATTTTCATAACTTTTTGTGCGTGTGCATTTTTTTCCCTATGCATTTTTTCCTGCCTAAATGTAGTGCCTTGCATTTCTCCCTGTTGAAATTCATTTTGTTAGCTTTCTAATATGTTACAGTCATTTTGAATTTTGATCCTGTTTTCTAGGGTATTAGCTACCCCTCCTAATTTGGTGTCATTGCAAGTTTGACAAGCATACTCTCATCCACGTCATTGATAAAGATGTTGAATAGCCCGGCACTAATGACTGAGACAAGGTATGACAAGTCTTGAACTATTCTGATGTCTGCATTGTCTGTTTTAAAGTTACATAAATAATCTGTGAAGTTTTTTTTTTAATGTTCACTTGTAAACCTGCCTTTGCACGTTCTTCTTTGATTTTTTTTCAGTAACTGTCCCAAGGCATTGCTATTTTCTGCTAGATGTATGGTGTCACCTGCATATCTCAAATTGTTGATGCTCCCTTCTCCAGTTTTCATGAATTGCTATACAGACTCTGGTATCATTCAGAAGACATATTCATTGTAAGTGGCAGACATAGATAGCTCCAAACTTCATGCAACTGTCTTGTACTCTTTTAGAATTCTTCATGTTGGCAGCCATCATGATATCCTCCAATATCAAATTCCATAATCTATTTACCCACTGTATAACCAAGCACATCTTTTTGTCAGTTCTGGATCTGCTACTACTTAGATTAAGGGGTAGGTAAATGAAGGACTTTCAGGTGATGTTGGATAGCAAACCCATGATCTCTCACCATTAGCTAGGAGGCCTAAAGTTGATAGTAGTTGCAGTCTAATAACATCTGGAGGACTCCAATATCTGGAGGACCAACCCAATTCATCTTAAATGTATAATTTTAGGGGGGGGGGGGTGTTCTCCCTATTCTATTACACAATGTGTAATTTCATACATGTCTAACTTTTCTGCACCTTTAATCATTCTTTTTCTAATCTCTAAATTTCAGACAAGTGAGTAAATGCCTGGTTACTCAGCTGAATCCACTCTGAGTTCTCAGTGGCATGGGTTTTTTTAAAAGCATGGGCATTTAAAACAAAATATAATGACCAGCTGATAAGTTAGTATGCCAGAATCATATGATATACTATGTACTCAAAAAGAAGTCCCTGACAGGAATGTTCTTTCAATTCTGTTCAGGGTTAAATCAGCCTTCAGTATAGAAGGAAATGAGGCTAAATATCACTCACTAAAAATATCTATTATAAAATGTTTAATAAAGTTGACCTGCAGCAAATACAGCCCATGAATGCAAAAGCAATTGCTCCCTCTGCTGATGGCTAACATATTAACATTTAATTGAACTGCTTTTCTAGCTGAGACTGTCATGTAATTTATAACATTCTGAAAATATTATTTCTGCCACATCTTCAGCAAACCACCAACCACCATTACATCTTCTTTTTTAAATTGTTCTGACAACGCCAGCAGAGTACGGTAGATTTTACAGCTTGTTGCCATACAATCAACCTCAGCACACACCAATATTTATCAGAGATACTAATGATGCAAATTTGGACACAGTAATCTAAATCTAATGGCTAGTCCCAGATACAGAAGACACATTCGATCAGAACATTCCATTGATCCAGTAATTAGGGCCAGCTACTGAATTAAGGTCTATATATTTAAGATTTGATCTTTCCCAAATGTTTATGGCAGTTTAGGTAGTTGAAATATCAAATTATAACTCCTACATCAGAATAAGTCACCGAAAGTGTATAAGAAAATCCAAATAACAGTGCTTTCACCTAAAACATCTGGTTAGTCCGATCCACCAAAAAACACCAGAGCAAACTGGTCAAATATCCCCACACTTTTGAAAGGATTTTGACAAAACAAAGCAAAGACACCAACACTATTTGGTGTCTGTATTAAAAAAACATAATCAAAAGAGTGTTCCAATGGTATCTGGGACTTTATGACATATGTACACAATGACAAGAAAGTGGCCTGAACCCATTGGTGATATATTAGGCTTCCCCACCCTGGTGCCTTCTAAATGATCTGGACTACAACTACCAAAGCTCTTGACCATTGACCATGCATTGGCCATGCATTGACCATGCTGGCTGGGTTGCTGAAAACTGATATTCCAAAAAATCATGATGGTGTAAGATTGCTGAAGGGTTGGCCTAGTCTATGAAGATTATAGGATATCAAATATGATCAACATTGGCCAAAGCTCATCTAAATAGAGCACTTGCTTAGATCAAACCTAGAAAAATTCAAATCTTCAGTATCTGATCGAGCACATACTTACCAACAGTCATTGATTCTGGCACTTTGGTTGATGGCAATACATTGTTAACAGTGTTCTCTTGAGCTGGAACTCTAGCATCTACTCTGCTTTTAAAAAGAAAAAAAGGGAAACAATATGAGCAAAAAAATCCCTCCATGAATAAAAACAATGCTAGCAAGAATCAATTTCAACAGAATCGGCCTCTTTATGGTGCCACTACCCCCAAAAGTCCCCAAATCACACATTCTCCTGTGCCCTGTCAGTTTCTTTCAGCACTGATTTCTTCATGCATTCCACCAGCAAATAATTTTATGATATCACATTTTCAAAACAGTTGCAACTTCTGGTTTGCAAGAAAATTCTTGATTATGCAGACTACTGAAGGGGGAACAGTTAAGGCTTTTCATTTGTTAACTCAGAGGGAAAAAAAGCTTGCATCCCTACTGAATTCTGTATCTTGGTCCAAGGAAGTTTCTTCCAAAAGAACAAGCTGACACTGTGAAAGTTACATGATACATGTTGTTCTCTCCGACACCACTAATCGTGTGATTAGATCATAACAAAGCTTATTCCCCCAACTGTTAGATAATTCTCCTTCATGCTAAAAAGGGACATCATTGAGGAAGAGGCAGTTCCCTTCTATGGGGCAGCTGCCAATCGTATGCCCTAGTTATAAAAACAATAGACAGTGCCACCAGTGTAGCCTTTTCAGCTCTATCACAAGAGATAAGCAAAATGAGGCAGGTCAGCTTTTGCTGGGCTCAGGTGCAAACAGCCAACAACAGAACGGGCAAGTAAATGAGGCAGGGAATCAAAGCATGGAAGGGGTCAGCATGCAAGCAACTGTCAATCCATGGTTTGCACTTTCATTTCAATTGAACTACAAGCTGGATATAAACTGAAAGGTATGTAGATTTATTTATTTTTAAATTTAATCAATCGATTGTATACCTGTAATGCAGATCAGCATTTCTCTGAGCCACTTCTGAAAAATCAGCACATTCGTGTTCACCATCATTCTGCAGACTGCCTAAAATGACATACAAGATGAATTTATTAGTAGAAATATGACATGACATAGTTCTACCTCATATCCCTGTTTTTCAGACATTGGTTCACATTGGGTTTTGTTTGCAGTTTTGTTAACTTTGCACTTCAGAATTCAGTAGCATGAAGATTTCAAGGCAGAGTGTAATAACGCACAAAATGAAATATTGTAATCAAGAGACCTACCGGTTGCCAGTCTTCAAGTTGAAATCTAGTAATTATCAAGGATCTTTATACAATCTTTTTGCCAAGATTAATAAATATGTGTAAGGTAGTGACAAATTTGGACAATCACCATAGTTATACCCAGGAACCACAATCACAGTGGTGCAGAGGCAAATTCTGAAGTGCAGAAAGTGATCAGCACAGTCAGTATAGAAACACGTCCAACATGGCATCCTTCTGGGCTGCCTCTTTTGGATGGACAGACACACTGTTCAATAGTGGTCTTCTAGAGGGGGGAATTTAGAAGGTGGTACTGAGGGATTTCTATTTAATACCCTGGCCTGTGGAGTCTCTCAAGGCTCAGTTCTGTACTTCATGCTGCTCAACATATGCATAATACCACCAGAACAGGTTGTTTGGAGATCTTGTATTACTTATATGTAGACTCTATCTTTTCTTTCTATCTAACTCCAAATAAGATGTTTCAATACTAAACAAATCTGGGAGAAGGTTTGAATTCAATCAGCAGAAAGGCAGAACAGGATGCAGCCAAACAGGAGAATTTATACCCCATCTTTCTCCAACAACTGGATTCACTCCTCTAATATTGAGTGTTATAACTTTGATAATATTGTTATTTTTTTAATGATATTCTATTTCTAAAATTCATGTTGTTTTAATATGAGAGCTTGTTTAAGTTTGTTTTAACTTTTTTACTAGTACATTTTTACAATTTTAACCTTGTTGTAAGCTGACTTGGGTCCCATGTTGGAATAAAGGCACAATATAAATAATAAGAAAACAAAACACGCCAAGGAAACTAAAAATAAATAAATAACATTGCTCAAGGAAAGGCAGACCAAAAATGAGAGGGGCGTAAGTGCTAAATTTTGAAGTGTCAGCACTAAATGAGAGAATATCCATCGCCAGCACCACAGAGAACCTATGAATGCTGGTGTCCAGCAATATATTCCAGAATATTTTTTTCTCCTGGAATAATTTTTTTTTAAGCAAATAGATCTTAATTGCTGATAGAACACAGCTACAACAATCTACTACCATGAGACTCCAGCAAACGGCACCATTTTTGGAGCCAGATCACTTCTAGTATTCTCTTCTCTCTTTATAGGCCATGTCCTTCAACATGAAAGGGTGATGAAACAACAATCTCTGTCCCAAGGTCCTTCAGCCTCTTACCGAGAGCCTTACAATGATGTCCAGTGTATTGAAGGCTATATTTTAAAGTGTCACTTCTTCCAATATGGATCAGAAAGAATGGGTAATGGTCAGCGGCCCTCTCTCTTACAGCATGGATCTTCACTCCTCAGAAACAACACATCAAGAATCACAGAGCTGGAAGAGACCTGAAGGGCCATCCAGTCCAACCCCGTCATGAAGGAATATACACAATCAACGCACCCCCGACAGATGGCCATCCAGCCTCTGTTTCAACACCTCCAAAGGAGAACTACCACATTCCAGGGGAGTGTATTCCACTGTAGACCTCTTACTTTCAAGAAGTTCTTCATGATCATTACAGGTCTACACACCACTGCTTGTTCCTCTCAAGAGGGAGACACTTACTATCACCACATGTCTCTCCTTGTATTGGAAACTGGCAGGAGTCCTTCTAACTACAGAACCCTCTAATGTTGCCTCTGTATCTTGAGTGTGTTGTCCTTGTTCCTATGCTTCATAATCTTTGCTTAAGTGAAGAGCTTGGAATCGGTTCTGTAGCTCCAAACATGCAACATGGTTCTTAATAGTTATGCTTCTGTGTATTACATTCTTCCAGATATATTTGTTTCAATTCAGCACAGTATCATTGTTTGATATCACAGTATCATTCAATACATTTGACCATAAAAATATTGGCATTATCTATAACTGCTCACCAGTGTGGGAGAAAGAGCTTATGGTAGTAAAGGGAAACAATTCATCAGAATCATCATTCAGGATCTTAAGAGGAGTCCAAGCACAAACCAGAGAACTGCTCGTCATGACCTCAGATGATCTAAATCAGGATTTTGAAAAGATGTGAATAAGGTCAGTGTTTAATTGGTATGCCACTATTTCACAAAATAAAGGGTGTTTAAAGGCAGTCATAATTTATAAAACAATGACTACAGCATAAACAATAAATAAAACGATCATTCTCCCTCTCTTCAGTTCTCTTCAGCCACACTCAACTTGCCAGAAAGAAAGAGAAGGGATCCAAAAGAAACCCTGTCAAAAAGCCAAAAATAAGCCAGGTCCTTCTTCTGTTAAACTCATCAGTTCATGGTCTGACAAGCAGCTTGAGGAGGAAAAACTACTCCAAACTCAGCCAGCCCAAACTTTCCACTACCACCCTCGAGGCTACAGGTTAGATCTTGTTGGGAAGGGCCCACCTAAAAATGCCATAACTAAATGCATCTGGAAAGCTGGGTGGGTCTGGGAATCTTCAGAATTGTCAGTTGTACAGGAACCCTGGCCATTCAATAAAAACAAGTCACACTGGCTATAAACTGTATGAAGGTTCCTGTTGCAGTCTAAGGAGATTATCGCCCAGATCGTTACCATGTCGTACTCAATCAGAACATCTCCCATTACTTTGTTAAGAACGGAAAAGAAGCGTTTTTAGCTAAGTATGGGAGAAGTCCCAATCTGGCATGGGATGGTAACCATCTGGGCACAAAGCTGTGCGATAAGACACAGCCCAAGCCCGGTCTCGGCCTGCAAATGCTATTGCTATTGCTGTTTTAAATTTCTTAGACTGTTTTTACTGCATGCTTCTCTGAGATTTAGACAAAAAGTGGGATATAAATACTTCTATATATAGATAGATAGATAGATAGATAGCACTACAAAACTGATGTCTCACTCTTCCTAACAGTATGGCTAGCCCAGCACTTCTGACAAACTACCACCAAAAACTCTTCAGCTCCGTTATTCCTATTCCTTAATAAAAGAACACTAATGGGAACAATTCAAGAACTTGCTTCCCCAGTAAACACTGAGGTTCCATTCATGACCCTTTTTGGAATAATACTCACTTTCCACAAGATTCTGTCACACTGTGTGTTCCTGACACTTCACCATAGGTCTCATCATTTTCTTCCACATCTTCATCATCTATGCTTTTAACATCCAATTTTGGGTATGTACAGTCTCCATTTAGGTGTATAGAGTCATTCTTCAGCAAAGGCATCCCCTGGTCTCCATTCAGATTCATTAACAAGTCTACAGAAGGAGAAGCCATGTAGGACAAAGATCTGTCTGAGTTTTGTTCTGAGTTTTCACCTGTAACTGTTGCCCTTAATACGTTCCCTATATTTTGTTCATCTTCCTCATCAAACAAAATAATATTTGTGATTTTCTTCTTCTTCTTTATTCGCTCTTTCCTGTATTTCAATTCTGGAAAAGAGAAAATGGAAGATTTCAACATCAAGTTTCTAAGAATACGCACACTTTTACATTTTAATGACCTTATTCTCATTTTTTCAGAACAAGGCTGTTTACAAAATGGGGAGAAAGAACAAATAACATTGTTGGCAGCATTCAATATATTTAAACATATGTTTGTCTTATTTCCAGAATCAAAATCATATGATCCATTTGAGACAACATAACAACCTACAGTTTGCAGCGGTCACTCGGCAGAACTCTCAGCCTGGTTGAAATTTATCAACATATATGTGAGACAAAATCTACTTTTGTCGTTTTGTTTACCAGAAACAGAACAAATGACAAAGGTAAAAACACAAGAAAAGGCCACTGGAACCAACAGCAAACATGCTCCCTGCAAAAAAAACCAAACCCTGAATGGATGCAACTGATTCAAATGTATCCTAAACTTATTAACTATTTCTAGATGAACGCTATTTTCTAGTCACTGCAATATTACATTATCAGTCATTTTACAGGCATATTGACAAAAATTTTCATGCCATTCTCTTATCAATTTTGACCACTCCCTTTAACAGCTAAGAAAAAGTGACAGAAAAACAACACACAGTGCAACAAGTTACTTTTCCACACTGTGATGAACCACAACAACAAAATCTCTTCTCTCAAACATCTCTAATGATTAACTGGACTGAATTACTCTGAAGTATTTATAAATTACTATAATTTATTTGCAAATTATAAATATTTTATTTTATTCTATATAATACAATTTATTTTAAATGTGTATTGTTATTATTCATAAATTATTATTTATTTACAAATTCTAAATTTATATTATTATTTTTTGTTGTTAACTGCCTTCAAGTTGACTTTGACCTAATATAACTCTATGAATGAGAACCCTTTGTCACCCTATCTTCAACCATTGTGCTTAGCTCTTATATATTCATGGCTGTGGCCTCTCTGATTGAACCTATCCATCTGGAATGCAGTCTTCCTCTTTTCCTATTGCCTCCAAGTTTACCAAGCATTATAATATTTTCTAATGAGTCCTTTCTTCTCATGATATGCCCAAACTACAACCTCCATTTAGTCATCTTTGCTTCTAGAGGAATCTCAGGCCTGAATTGCTTTGAATTCCATCCATTGATCTTTTTAGCAGTCCATGGTATTCTCAGCACCTCCTCTCAAATGTTCTGAATTTTTTTATTCCTATCAGCTTTATTCACTATCCAGCTATCACAACACAGGTATGTGAAATACAATGGCATACACAATCCTATCTTTACTATTTAATTATGTATCTTTACACTTCAGGATTTGTCTAATCCCCCCATAGCTTTCCAAATCCTAGTCTTCTTCTGATTTGTCTTTTACTGAGCCTCCTCTAATCCCAACTTTTGGGAGAAAGGTGAGATATGACCAATGAATATAAACAAATAAACCAACCTATTCAATTCTCATTTCTGAAGGAGAAATCTCAACCTCATGTGAGAAATGGGCCCAGTTCAAACTACAGTTTAAAGAATAGGCAATGAGAATGAAACAAAGGAACTGGGGATGGGCAGGAAGATGCAGACTATATCAGGAACACTAAGGGGTTACTGTCAAAACATAGGTCTGGAAACGTCCCAAGTTTCCAAACAGGCACAGAGTTACCCATGTGTGAGTGAGTCACAGACCATGACAAAGAATTGCTGCCTGGGACACAAGATAACTTCATGAGCAAAAACATCCAATATTCAAAAATATACCATCCCACTATATATGTGTCTTCTCTTTAAAACACGAACTATATGTTTCAATGCTATCATCTATGTAGTACTCACCACCACTAACACTCTTTGACAGAATTGGCAAGGGATCAGCATCTTGCTCAGGTTTGATTAAAATGGAAACTGGCGAGGATGCTGTGATCTCCTTGAAGAGACTGCTAACGCCTTGGGTAGATTCCTTCAATAAAGAGGTAACATTCTGTGTAGATTCCTTAAGAAGGTCAGAGACTGTGGGTGGGCACTTGCTTTGCCCATTTAAATCCTTGTTATCAATGTTGATTGCAAATAGAATAGAATTCAACCCTTAAGAGAAAGCAAATACAATAAAAACCCATTGTGTAGCACAACTCAGAGAAACTTTATGAATAGTAATATTCATACAAGGAATCTAGGAAGATGACATACCATGTTAGTTGGTTCATTTATTCCTGTACAGGTTGAGTATCCCTTATCCAAAAAATCCAAAACACGAAATGCTCTAAAATCCAAAACTTTTTTCATGGGTCGCTAAGATAGTGACACCTTTGCTTTCTGATGGATCAATGTACACAAACTTTGTTTTATACTATGGGCTGATCTAGACTGGCAAAAAGGGATGTATTCATGCCTGCATGAAAGTGTAGCCTTTAGATGACCCACACTGAAAGTTTGGCATGAACGCACTTCTTTTGCATTTTAGTGGGAAAAAAAGCAGCTTTAAAAAGGACCTTCTTTTCCCAGCTTCTTTTTTAAAAAATCTAAATGCTGCAGTGCAACTGTGCAGTTTTTTAATGCTCCCAAACCCTAGCTCCAGCCCTAATCCGAACCCTAGACATGTGCAATAGGGACTCTGGGATGCTGTAACTGTTATGCAACTGTGCATAAAATGTCAATTCATTCATAAAATAAAGAAGTTTATTCATAAACTTAAATTGTAAAAATTTATAAAATTATTCTGAAGTACAAATCCCAGAATTTCCCAGCTAGCATGGCCACTGACTATGCTGGCTAGGGAGATTCTGCGAGCTGTAAATCCAGAAAAGTTTCTTTTCCAAACTCTGCTATTTATTATGTAACGCACTGATAGCACATGTTGTGTTCAAACCAGGAATTGGTGATCAGCACCAGAACCAAGTTCACAAGTCCTTTTACACATCTATCTACATTTGTTTCTTCCCAAGCATCCTTTTCAAGAGAAAAGGTTTTTAATTATTGCTATGGGCAGAAAATGAAAGTCAAGAATTATTGTTCTGTATTGTTCTTGAAGTACTTTCTGTCCACCTGAGATTACTCTCTGGCAGCAGCACTCAATGGTCACAGGTAGAGACTGTGCTACCTGATCATCACTTGATCTTTTCAACCAGAGATATCAAGGTTAGAACTGCAACACGTAAAGCATTCACTCTATCACTAAGCTGTGGCACCTAGAATATTCTTTCCAACAGCTGCCTCTTTCAAAGTTACCCACTATCAGAGAACACTGATGATACTTACCAGCTGCCATAGTGGGAATCATACTAGAGCGTTCTTCATCCATCATGAAGGACCAGTCTTCATAGAAGACACTATATATCAAAGGTAGAACAAAAGGTAAACAAAGCCACATATAGAAAAGGAGCTTGGTCCTTGATCATTTTTTTCTTATTAGGATGTTGGAACTGTTAATTTACTTTTTGACATACAAACTTGGTTTATCTGGAGCCCACAGCACCCAAATTGGTTATGAAATTTGAAAGACGGACATTTTTACCTCTTTCTCTCCTTTTCTTTCAGAACTCAGAAGCTGAAGCCCTTCTTATAACAGTAATGAGGAATATAGGGGTGAGAAAATGATTTGGGGTACCCAACCAGATTTCTCTTTCTCGGAACCACAACAGCCTGAACAGCATAAATGGCATGACCCTACTCCTAGACCTCAAAAGATTGCCTGCAGAAGCATCAGCTAGACCTTCCACTTGATGCTGTACCAACAGAACCAATTTTGCTCTTTCCTCATCTTCCCTGATAGGGAAAGAAATTGGAGTTCTCAGCCAACATTTATAATACGGGAATGTGAAGCAAGGGGCAAAGCAAGGGACAAAGTAACATTTTACTGGTAGTTCCAAGAAGAATGCGCTGGAGGCACATGTAGGGGAATCCTACTGTTATTTCCAATCTCTGATCAAAGATAGAAGCATGTTCCCCAATATTAAATGGAGGGAAGAAGTGAGGAAAGGCCAGATGGACAAGGAATCTCTAGTAGATCACTTTCTAGAGGATGTTCACCCTGCCTGCCATATAAGATTTCCCACATGCAACAGTGAAGCATTTCAGCCTCAACAAGGTAGATTCAAATACCTACTCAAGGACACAAGACCCACATTTTTTCATATGAAAATCTTATATCAGCCATTAATAACTACATCATTACCTCAGCTTGCCATCAGCAAAACATCAGAGGGACATTAGTATGAAATTGTTATATATCCAGTGCATTACAAGCCGTTTATTAAACTCAAATTTAAAAGCACTGCATAAACTGTAAAGAAGGCTATAACACAATTCTCCAGATCCCCCAAAGATAGAAATGATGAGCCAGCACTTTACAATTTAAAATTCCAAATGAGTTTCATAGTTTCGGCTCACATTTAATTCATACCATAATTAGAAACTTTGGTCCATTACAGCAATGTCAAGTGTCTCATTAGGCAGCCTCCACCCACACAAGGTTACCTACCAGGAAAACATTAAAATGGAAGTTACCTAAGCTGATTTTTATCTGCAAGCAGCATATGAAAGTATCTTTCTAAGGAATGTTCATTTAGTGCACAGCGTAACCAGGCACGACCTCTGCCAACATCTGTTGTGATATTCTTCAAGGAGTAGAAGCGTTGTAGCTCATGTTTATTAAGAACTTCCTTCACGTAGTACCAGAAAATAGCTTCTGAAAAAAAGAAACATTTACAACCATATTTAAGAGTTTTTGAAAAATCAAAAAAATCCAAGGAGAACTCAGATTGAGAAATATTGCCACTATCAGGACTATCAGTGGTGGTCAGTTGGTTTTTTCCATGGCTAGAACACTTATGCCTACGACAGAGCAAAGCATCAGCATGCAATAAACTTAAGTGTTCCTTTCCTCCTTCTACTCTTCAGCTGTAGCTGGAGTGGAAACATTTACTTAAACCATAGTTTGCAGCAACATCTAAAAAGGGAAACTGGATTTAGAGCTCTCCACAAACCTGAATTAAAAAACACAACCAGATGCTGGTTTGAAGGTAGCCCTTGATGAAGAGAGCGAGACCGGCTGCCTTCCATTATCCTTCACCACTGGCCATCCCAACTGGAGGTAAAATCTCATGGAAAAAAAGTTTTTCTCAGAGTTTTTGGCAGATTCCAGCAATCCAAGTGAACGTAGTGGAAATTTTTGAGAACTGGAAATTTTACTTTGCAATGGAACATTGGAAGTTCTACTTGTTGGTTTGGACCCTAAAGAAACATTCAGTAGGCTCAGGTTAGCTAGGTTGGGTCCTAAACAATCCTTCCATTTGAACGAAAGAGAACTACATCTAGACTTTGTCCACAGAAAGAGACAGACCTCTCAGATAGTGCCTGCAATTTATACATTTTTTGCTTGATTGTAAACATATTAAATCTACAAATGGAAGAGAAAAGTATTCATCTCAGCACTGATAAATCCCTTAGAAATTTAGGATATAGATGCTCCTTCAAATATTATGCACAATAGAATAAGGCTACCTCTGTGCATGAGCATCTTTATCACCAGCCACTCCTATGCCCATATGAAGCTTCTTCTATCCTCTCACTCTGGAGGAAAGAACCTGGAACCAGGACTGGGTCATCAGCCACCAAGTACCTGAAGTGAATTATCTGCCCAGCCTCACTCATTTCAGCCCTTCTGGAGTGTCTGGCCTAGCAGATGTTGCTAGACTACAAACCCAATCGTCCTGGGTCACTGGCAGCAGAGACAAGCACTGAATGGTACGGTAGTCCAATAACATTTGGAGGGCTGCCTGCTCTACTCTCCTGGCATACAAAGTAACAAATCAGATTTCTCTCCTTATTCTTATTTTAAGCATGAGTGAGGGACAAAACAGTCAATTTGGGGCTGGATTGGGGCCATGGCAAACAGATCTGCAGTCAGCTTCCACCCCAAATAGGAACAGAAAAAATCCAGTCCTATTTGAGGTGGAAAAAAGCTGCTCCTTTGCCTCTAGAGCTGGCTTTTCACCGGCTCTGGGGCAAATGGCATCTAAACGCCACACCCTCAAGCTGGATAGAAGCCAGCTAGCTTGTAATTGTCAGTGCGGCTTCTGTCCGGGTTGGGGGCTTGGCACGTCTAAATGCCATGCCCCCAAGCCAGTGTAGAGCCAGACTTTCTAGGTGATCTGCTTTGGCCCTAAGTTGTGTTTTGGGATGATTTTCTTTTTTAATAAGCAAGCAATAGAATGCCAATAAAATACATTCTTAATATAACAAATTTAAAATGATCAATAGAATATATTGTTGAAAATGATGGGCAAGGTGTAGGAGACAGAAACTAACTATAATGGATTTGTTGTAGAGTTAGTCGTTCTACTCAGACTCACTGAAATCAGTGGGACTCACGTTAAATATTACTAACTTATGAATCGCAGATTTCAAAGGATGTGGCTCTAAGTATAACAAGGGGGCAAAACAGACCAGCAGTAAGCACTGGCTTGGAGGCAGCATGAGGGCATGGCGTTTAGATGACAAACACCCCGATGACACCCACCCACCCAGATGGCGAGCAGTGTTACGGCGCTCTGATGGCATGGCATTTAGATGCCGCCTGCCACCCAAGCACCACAAAGCTGTGGCAGTGGTGTAAAGGGTACACTTTTGCCTCTTTTTGAGCCAGCAAATAGCCAGATGGGGGCTGTGGCCCCGATCCAGCATTCAAAGGGGTGGCATGAAGCCTCCTCTTCTTCAGGGCCGTCTGTACCGGCCAAAGTCGGAATCCAACTCATTACGATTCTTTCTGCTTTCAGCATCATTACTGAAATTGCCAGCTGTTTACGCACAAGACAATTTTAAAAACGATTTCCAAAAAAAGAGAGTGAAGAAACCACAGCCTTAATTACCCATTTCAGTTTTACTGGAGAAGCCTGCTGCCTGTTTGATTGCTGCTGCAGTTAAGGCTAATCCCCGGGTCCTCTTCAAACCATGCTGAAGCACAGATTCAAACTGAGCACAGAGGCAAGTAACCCTGCAATTCAATATGAAAGCAATGAGAAATGATGCACACAAAAGGGAAGAAGCTAAGGGCTACATTTTAAATGTAATATATACTAATCAGCTGAAACTGGTGCCAAACTGTATCCATTTCCGAGTTTAATGTGGCAATCTGTTTTCAAATGTTATAATCAGAGTTCACGCTGCTGCCTCCATGGTTCACAAACGGCATTGAGAGCAGTTTTCCATCTAAATAACTGGAAGAAACTGGCAAGCACTTTTAAAAATAATAATAATAATAATAACTAAATGTATTTTCTTAAAAGGCACAGGACTAGAAGGGAAACTTGAGATGAACACTTATCTGCATGAGCGATAAGATGTGGTTCTGACCCATATGGAAACCTACCTGTTTAAATAATGCAAGTGGGTAAAACAGGAGGAATCTAGGATGAAGCTGTGCTCTGGGGCTAAACACCAGCTGGAAAGTGCAAACTATCACACTGCTGTGTGAACTGCATGCCAGTGTGGAGATGGCACCACTGCTGCCCATAATGTTTTTTGTTACCCGCTTGCAAATCAATTACACATGCACACAAGCGGCCAACTGCTCCATCAACCTATCAAGCAAAATGACAGCCAACCACCCACAATACAATGGATTTAATCGTAACACTGACAAACTGGCCAGTCCAGCAGAAGGCCATGGAGGAAGTGGGTAGAAGGGGACATGTGCATGGACTCCCATGAATGCACTGCATCAATGTGTCGCTGGGCACACTGGCGTGCCATATGGGCAGTCGATTGCTTGTGTGATTGAGTGGCCAGTCGCACAGGGAATTGAATAGGCTGGCAGCTGGGAAAGATTAGTGGCTGTCGGTGACATGGCCATGCTCATGTGTTTGCGGTGAAACAGGAAAAGATGGTGCAGTACAGTTTGTACCCAGAAATGCCCGATTTTGTCATGTCAAGTCTGTCCTTGTGGGGCAGTGTGGACTACCCATGGGTATTTGGCTTGTTGTGGAAGCTGCCAGTGCAGTCGGTGGGTTCTTCCTGTGAACTGGGAAACCTCAGGTCTCAAGTTTCAGAAGCAACCCAACTCAGATTACAAGTCAAGTCCTATAGAAAATATTTACCAGTTCTGTTCACCCTCAAGCCCCAGATTTGCAAATTATGCAAGGATTAATTACAGTTCTGCTTTTTAACATTTTTCCTTTTGTGTCCTGCTTTTTTAGATTGTGAACTTGAGATCAGATGCTCTCTTGTCCTTAAAAAAATGCTGCTATGTATGCCATTCCAAAAGCCATTTTGTTTCATACATCAGGGTATAAATCCTATGTAAAATCTAGTAAAATAATATGCCACTTGGGAATGCCATCACTAACTTGTGGGATTCAGTGTTACAAGATAGCTAATTGAGTTGGATGACGCTGAGAAGGCATGACATAAATTTGTAACCTTATCTTTTTTTCAGTAGCTATAGACACAATTGTATTCTACTCCCCAAAACCAGGAAAAGTTACCTTCTTGTACTACAACTCTTAGACCATGCTCAGAAGAACTAAAACCAACATCTGGAGAGCAACAATGGCAGAAAGCCTTGCACTCTGCTTATTTGAGTTGCCCAGAGGTATGCGGTTGTGCATGTGAGAAATAAAATGGGCTATTAAAAGAACACCAATTTAAAACAGTATAAAACAATATACTGTATATACTCATGTATAAGTCTAAAAATTTTAGTTTAAAAACTGACCCAAAAATCCTGGGTCAACTTATCCAAAGGCAATGTAAGTAAGGCAAGAGCATAATCTGGAAAACCTCCTCTACTCTCTCATCCATCCATCAGCGTGAACACAAACAGTTCTGCCTGCTGCAATTTTGTAAGTTCTTTGGCACTGTTTTACTTTGCTTCTTCCTTTAGATCCTTTGCTACACACTCCTCTAAGTTTTATTCTCAACTTATCCATATCAAGATGCATAATCTTGGGCTCAAAACTCATACATGAGGTCCACTTATAGTCGAGTATAAATGATAACAATGAAAACAGAAGTTAAACAGACACACACGTCTCTAGTAAAATGCCCTTCTACACAACTGGTTAATCAGAAAAATCCTGTTCAAATGAAAAGGTCTTTCGCCTGCTGCTAGAGGGAAAGCAGAACGGTTGCCAACCTATTTCTCCTGCTGGAAAGAGCTCCACAGCCTGGGAGTAGACACCCAGGAGGCCTTCTTACACATCCTCACAGCCATGCCTGCAAAAGTGGTGGCACCCAGAAAAAGCCCTCTCCCTAGCATTGGTTAGAACTCAGGCAGGCTCATAACCATGCTGATTCAAATAGAGCACAGAGGCATGTAAAGACAATATTGTGACAATGTGAAATGCACAGAAGGGGGAAGAAACTAAGGGCTAGAGTTTAAATGTAATATATACCAACCAGTTGAGGGGCTTTATAAATCATAACCAAGTACAGTACTTTGAATTGTACTTACAACTGAGCCAGCAGCCAGCAAAGATGTTTCAACCAGAGAGATACGTGTTACCTATAATCATATCCCATTAGAAGACTGCTTGCAACATTTTGGGCCCACTGAAGTTTTTGTGCGTTTCCAAAGTCAGACACATAGAAAGTACTGTTGGTGGTGGTGACTGCCATCAAGTCAACTTTGACTTATGATGACTCTATGAAGGAGACAGCTCCACATCCCACTATCAACAGCCCTGCTCATGTTTTGTAGACTCAGGGCTAAGGCTTCCTTGACTGAATCTATTCATCAGGAATGTGGTCTTCCTCTTCTCCTACTGCCTTCTGATCTATCAAGCATTATTGTCTTTTCTAGCGACTCCTGTCCTCTCATTTTTAAATTATAATCTTTAAGACTTATATACCTACACACAAAAAAAAGAAATATTCAAACATATACAATAAACAATAAACATACAACAACATACAAATTAAATAAAATAACTTCCTCCTCTCTACCTCCTGGGTATAAACTGCCCTTTTAAAGAATTTACTCGTTTTTTTACTGTTCTTATTTATCCTCCTGTTATTATTGTTGTTGTTTTCTCTTTCCCTCCGTTAGCTAATATAATTTCATTTATGTTTATTAATTTACTCCTGACTTCTGATATAATTCATATATCAGCCCTGGTGGTGCAGTGGTTAAATGCCTGTACTGCAGCCACTCACTCAAAACCATAAGGTGGCGAGTTCAAGACCAGCATAGGGCTGAAGCTCGACTCAGGCTTGCATCCTTCCGAGGTTGCTAAAATGAGTATCCAGATTGTTGGGGGGCAAATAGCTTACAATTGTAAACCGCTTAGACACTCCTTAAGGGTATGAAGCAGTATATAAATGAAGCTGTAAATGAAGCTGTAAATATATGTCTAAGCAAATCTTAATATTTATATATGCATATATACCTAAAAACAGACAGAAAGTACATAATCTACAAGGACTGAATCCTCTGTTCCACATGTACTTTTTCCTCCCCATATTTGTTTGTCATACATCAGCAAATTTTACCTTTCTCTCTTAAATTTCTTTCTTAAACTATCATTCCACCCCACCCCTGTAAATGGAAACTCACATATATTCAAGCCCCATAGGCTTGAATGGGGGCACGTACTCGTGAGTGGCTGCAGGGGTGCACCTGGGGCACAAATGACATCATTCATGAAGTGAAAAAGTGGTTTAAGGTGCAATCTGCAGACTTCTACAAATACGGTATTTGGAGGTTCAAGAAACTCTGGGGGAAATGTGTAAATCTGGATGGTGACTACATAGAGAAAAGTTAACAACTACAAATCAAAGCAAACGTTGTCAAAAAAAAATTAAAGGCGGTAAATAAAACTTTATGATACCCTCTCGTACCATGAAAAACCACATATAAGAACCCGACATACCCTTGAAATTATTCTGTCAGAGACTACAGTTCAGTTGAAGAGCACATGTTTTGTTTGCAGAAAGGCCTAGGTTCAATCCCCAGCACTTCCAGTTAAAAGTTGTTACAGAATCATCCTTGTAAACACCACATACACAACAGTCAAAGAATCGCCTCCTTCCCCAATACACATCGCTTCAAACACAGCTGTCAGGTAAAATGATGCTTTGGACCCACAGTTCATTTTTAAAAATAAGTTCTTATTTAATACTACTTCAGACTTACCTACTGTCTGAATCAGACGCAATCTCTTTTCTTCCTCCAAATCTGATCTGGCACTGGGGGGGAAAAGACATATTGTTCAATTCTATTCATATCCTCCTTTTCACTATAATTTCAAGGCAGATAACAGGAATTTTAAAACCATTAAATAAAATATAAGAAGCAAGCATGCAATAGTCATGTGAAGGCCAAGATACAAACAACAACAACAACAACAACAACAATAACAACAGTCAAAAAAGCCCATTTTCCTTGCTTTTTCTGCAGGCATTTTTCTCAGAAAAATTGCAAAAAAACTGTATTATGAAATATTTTATTTCAGAATGATGAACGAAACATTTAAGAGAAGGTGTTCACATATTCACTGCCCCAAATTCATTCCAATAGCAATATTTTTATGAATGACTATGTATCAGGAGTCAACATGGTGCAGTAGTTTGCATATTGGATACAAGTCTGGAGACCAGGGTTTGAATCCCTACAGGAAACCTACTCACCCATGGAAACCTACAAGTTACATTCTGTCAGCCTGAAGACAAACATCGCCTGAACAAATCTTGGCAAGAAAAACCCATGATAAAGTCACCATAAATCAAAATAATTTGAAAGCAACCAACATAGAAAAATGTAAGGTACCAAATTACAACAATTCCTAGTCCTGGTGTGTTTTTTCTCATTTCTTTTTATGGTAATCAGTGTGTTATATCTGTTTGACAATATGGAGAACTAGCGGGAACAAATTTATTTTCTCTCTCTCTTTTTTAAAGCTGATGACTTCTATTTTTATGGGGGGCTGCTCCTCAAATGGGGAAACCAAAGAGGATCCTTACTGTTCAAGTTTTTTTTTACAGTTGCAGATGTTTGTTCCAAAATACATTTTTTAAAACTCTAAGTTCAAGTTGAATAAAGTGTATTCTTACTATTGGAGCAGGTCCAAAGGAGGGCGACTAAAATGGTGAAGGGTCTGGAAACCATGCCCTATGAGGGGGCTGGGAATGTTTAGCCTAGAGAAGAGAAGGTTAAGAGGTGATATGATCGCCCTGTTTAAATACTTGAAGGGATGTCACACTGAGGAGGGAGCAAGCTTGTTTTCTGCTGCTTCAGAGAACAGGACCAGGAACAATGGATGCAAACTTCAGGAAAAGAGATTCCACCTCAACATTAGGAGGAACTTCCTGACAGTAAGGGCTGTTCAACAGTGGAACACTCTCCCTCGTAGTGGAGTCTCCTTCCTTAGAGGTCTTTAAGCAGAGGCTGGATGGCCATCTGTCGGAGATGCTTTGATTTGGAGTTCCTGCATGGCAGGGGGGTTGGACTGGATGGCCCTTGTGGTCTCTTCCAACTCTTATGATTCTATGATTCTATGATTACTATATCAACCATGATAATTTTAACATCAAACCAAGTGTAAATATAAGGCATTTTATGTTTCTAAAGTGCCATAAACTTATAGTATTTTTCACTTTTTCTAAGGATTTCAATTTTTCTCTAAAAGAGAACCTAACAAGAAAACAGTAACTTTTTTCCTATAGTTTCAGCATTTCTGAAAATGTAACATGTCTAATTTGTCAAAAATAGAAAAAGTGAGCAACAAGAATCTATTGTACCACTAGAAGCTAAACAACTCAAACTGCCTGGGTAAAAAGATAAGCACTACCCTGGCACCAAAATAAAGACAGCATTGTTCTTGGCTGACAACCACTGGTGTACTTCCCTATTGGTGAGGACAAGATTCACTACATCTTCTAACACACTAGCAGTGACAGAGCAATCTAAAGGTATTTAGTATCTCGGTGGTCAACAGGAAGAAAAACTATTAAATCCAAGTTTTTAAAAACTTGTTAAACATTAACGATTAGAACCAAAAGCAAGCTTGCTTTCTGCTACTCCAGGAACTACAACACAAACCAATAAATTTAATTTACAAGAAAAAATATTCCACCTAAACATTAGGAAGAGCTTCTTTACTGTTAAGATCTGTCTGACAGTAGAATAGAGTGCCACAGATGGTGGTAGACTCTTCATTTTTTTGAGGTCTTCAAACAGAGGTTGGATGGTCATCTCTCAGGAGTGCTTTAGCTGTATGACAGTTGGTTGGACAGATGGCCCTTCCGGTCCCTTCCAGCCCTGTGCATCAATTAAAATTAAGTTAAACTATCTGATTTACAAGTGCCCAACATGTGGTGGCTTGGCCTATCAGCCAGCCATTTCTGATTGACACTACCTTTCCTTACCAAGGCTTCTTTACTTGCTTTTGGATTAGACACAGAATTTGGGGCATTTGGAGAATGGGCAGTGGTTAGAACTGAGGCTGGGATCATGTGCCCCATCAGAGCTTGATATACTGTGCCTTCCATTGCCCTTGCCATCACAGCTAGTGGTGAGGGATGGTAGGAATTGAAATCTAGTAACATCTAGAAGACTATATGTTCCCCATGAACAACTATGGAAACTATATAGCTTCTTTTGTTATTCGGAGTCTAGCCCAATTAAACTTTTCTCTGCCCGAAATGACTTGGGTAAGTAGAAGGGGTGGTCTGTGCACATATTATTCCTGGGTTTTGAGCCTGAGAAGCTACACTCATATGTAACTCAATAAAGTGGATGTCACTAGTAGCAACCTGAGAGATTCATGGAGTCCTATCAGTTTACTTTCCCTTACTAATCCTTGTCCTGCTCAAACAAAAACCAGACAAAAGGTTTACCTAGCCATCTACAAAAATAAAACCTAAATCTTAAATCCCTGCTTACCAAACCTCAGCCTAGTGATGTATGGGGCGAAAGATCAACCACAACTGCATTGCATTAAAAAAAGTGGGGGGGGGGGGATACAAACATGCACATAAATACACAGCATCCTAAACAGACCTCCAATTATATTTAAATGAAATTTCTTATCTACAGCTATACTTATATTTTTGTCTCTTCAACATGTTACCTGTTTAACTGCATCCAATAATCTTTCCAGCAGAAATTGTCTTCTGGCAACATTGTTCTGCAGACCTATAAGCGAAGGAAGCACAAATGACTGCATATAAGATGATATCCTGTTATTGACATGCACACGCAAATGCGCAGCTGGTACATGCATACCGTATGTCCCTTTTTTTAAGGGTGAAGAGTGCCATTCTCTTGTCCTTGGCCTCCATCTCTAAACCTCCCCCTTCAGGGAACTATCTAGCCCCCAGAGAAGCTGCTTCTGACCAAGAGGAGGGAGAGGCAATTCAACCATGAAGATAATAATAATAATAATTACAGTATTATTATTTATATGCCACCCAAACACAAGGAATCGGGCGGCTTACAACATAGGGAAATACAAAGCAATAACAATACAAATGAAATACAAAGCAAATATATAACATAGCAATATATTAAACAATGACAATAATCACTGCTCTAGGCTCCTGGGAGAGAGAAAAGGCACTTAGGGCCCAAACAGACAGGCCAAAATAAAGCTGCTTTGGGTCACTTTGGAGGCACACTGTTTAAATGATGCATGCATCCTAAGAGGCTGGAAGCCACGCCAAAGCAACACTCCAGTCCTAAGGACTGGAGCACAGCTTTAGCACAGCTTCTGGACTCTTAAGATGCGTGTGTCATTTAAACAGCATACCTCCAAAGTGACCCAAAGCAGCTTTATTTTGGCCTGTCTGTTCAGGCCCTTAAACAATGGTTTCACCCTCATAGGTCCCCACCAATTCATCTAGGTCTATCTGACCCCATCATCCAATTCTCACTGGATGCCATAGGCTTCACAATCCATCTAGCTGCTGATGGCCCTGTGGCAACCACAGGCTTCTGACTGGCATGTCAATTTCTCTCCTGAAGAATCCATTTTCAATGCTGATCTATGGTTCTATGATCTCTATATCACCTTCTTCTCCTATTACAGGAAACCAAATCTCACCATTTTAGTCTACTTTTCTTTCTCAGCTGCTTTGGGATAGCTGTCTGCTGTTCTAAGCAGCATCTTATTCTCAGTCCTGGGTTTGTTTGCTGTTCTGGACAAAAAAATACTTTTTTTTATTCCCTGAGGGCAAGGATTAGACAGATTACTGAGGAGTGGGTGTCTATGCACTGATAGATGTTTTTCAATCTAGTTTACATCAACACAATACACTCTGTTTCTACTCAATATCCTTCTACAATCCCCAATGGCATATCTACTGGAATAGACATGGTGGAAGATACACAGGTACCTATATCACTTTTGGCATTAATGGATTGACTGATAAACTCTCAGGAACCTCTCTTTGTGTTGTCATGGAATATTGCAGGATGGAATACCAAATATAGAGACCCCTCCTTTAAGGAGTGTCTCTCAAAGTTTGATCTCATAATGCTTTAAGAGACTTGGGCTTCAGAGGGAAGAGAATTAAGTGGATTTTTAAATCATCAGTTATGTGCCACCTCTAGTAAAAGGAAAGGTAGATTGAAGGGTGGTTTACTTACACTTACCATATATACTCAACTATAAGTTGACCTCATATATAAGTCAAGGGCATATTTGGGAGCTCAAATTATGCATTTTTATATGACCCATGTATAAATTGAGGGTAAAATTTAGGGGCATGTGACAAAGGACCCACAGGATGAAGCAAAAGAAAATGATGCCAAAGAACTTAACAAAATTCCAGCAGGGATAACTGTTTGTGCTCCCACTGTAGGCTGGATAGAGACAGCAGAGAGGGGTCAGTGCTTTCAGGACATATTACACTTTTGCCTTTCACCAAGGGATGGTTCCCCTTTTATAAGAGTTAAAATACAGTACTTACATTGACTTGTGGATAAGTCGACTCAGGTTTTTTGGGTCAATTTTTTGACTAAAATTTCTGGACTTATACATGAGTATATACAGTAGTTCACCAAACTTCGAATGGCATGCAAGTTATCCATTTATGAGTATCAGTGATGGTAAAATTGAACAAATGTTCAATAATGTTTATAAATGTACAGTATATTTACTCTCTCGCCAATTGCATACTCAGATCAATCTGACAAGACCTTGAAACCTATATTGAGAAGTTTCAGTTATCCTTCACTCTGTCTCAGATAGTTATTGGGGGTGAGTTCAATGTCAGACTGGGGGAAAATGATACTGTTCTTTATGCTGCCCACTATATCTGTCTCCCTAAAAAACTCTCTTATATCCCTGCAAATATGTGTTGGTCAAAAGATGCTTTCAGAAATTTTGCAGGTCTTAATTTGGTACAGACGGCACACAAGTTAGATCTATGTATTTTGAATGAGGACATTACTGGGGATATGCCAGGGAAGCTTACATTTTGGTCAGGAACTAGGTTGAGCACCATTGACTATATGATTGTTAGTCGTGATCTATTGAACCTCTCTCTAAAATAAATGATAAATGATAATAGGTTGGATAGTGATCACCTACCTTTCAATTTGTTTCTGAAGATATTATGGATATTTTAAAATTGAATTCCAAAGTGTTAGGCACACAACAACAAAAGGACATTTGTGGTTCCCATCCCTGATAGTTTTACTATAGTATTTTGTCTACCTTTGGTACTTGTCTCCCACACTATCAGGATTCTGGAGGTTGTGATCCCAACAACAACAACTTTTTCAACGGAGTTTATCATACGACGGAATTTGGGGGTAGAATGCAATGGCAATCGGAACGCAATCATGGGGTTTCACGTTATTGCGTATGAGTGTATCTCACACAATTTCGGGCAATGGGAAGTCACTCCGAACACAATCATAGGTTTTACGTAATTGCGTATTAGAGTATCTCACACAATTTCGGGCAATGGGTAGTCATTTTCTGGAAATGGGAAGTCATTCTGAACGCAATCAGATTTCACGTAAATTTGCTAAACTAGCGAATTCACTTAATTGCGAATTGGGTCCATTGGCAATTGAGAGAAATTCCTCCCATGTGATGAACTCCAACCTCTAACTTAATATATTTGATGGGTATATTTGATGGGTCAGCATTTTCCATTTGCAAGTTTTGGGCAATTCTCTTGATAAGTAACTCATCAGTTCTCCATCTCAACATGAGAGATTTGTGACCAAGTTGGCAAAGTCCAATAAATACTGGGTTAGAGTTGAAGGGAAACAAATGACAGGTGACCTATCAACCCATTCAGTGACATGAAAAGGAATAAACAAGTAGCTTTGTGAAATATTTAGCCTTCTCTGTTGGAATTCTGGCGCCCAAAGAAACTAGAATTCCCAGAATCCCATAGCAAAGAGCAAATATAAGATATAGGTCCCAAACATGCTGCAGAAATAATGCATTTTGACGCGGCATTAACTGCCCTGGCTCAGTGCTAGGAAATCCTGGCAATTGTAGTTTATTGTGGCACACAGCAACAACAACAACAACTGGGGCTGCGTTCACACTGGAGAAATAAACTGGTTTAAGTGCCATGGCTCAATGCTGTGAAATTCTGGGAATTGTAGTTTGTTGTGGGGTCCAGAGCGGAGCTCCGCTCCGCTCTGGGCCCCACAACAAACTACAATTCCCAGAATTTCACAGCATTGAGCCATGGCACTTAAACCGGTTTATTTCTCCAGTGTGAAGGGTCTCCAAGTAGTGCAGTCTTAGCCTTAAAGCCACACAACAACAACAACAACAACAACAAGGAGTGTAGTGCAGTATTGTCCTTGGAGTCACACAACAAGAACAAAAACAACAAGAAAGGAGGTAGTGGAGTATTGTTCTTGAAGCCACACAAGAAGAGGAACAAGAAGCAGTGTAGGGCAGTGTTGTCCTCAGAGCCACACAACAACAACAACGACGACAACAAAAAGGAATATAGTGCTGTCTTATCCTTAAAGCAACTCCCTTTTGTGGTATTAGTTGTTGTTGTGTGGCTCTTAAGGACAACTCTGCACTAAACAATACTGCACTACCCACAAAAGGGAGTGTAGTGCAGCATTGTCCTTAGAGCCACACAACAACAACAACAACAACAACATCCACAAAAGGGAGTGTAGTGCAATGTTGCCCTGAGAGCCACACAACAGCAACAACAACCACAAAAGGGAGTGTAGTGCAATGTTGTCCTTTGCTGTTGTTGTGTGGCTCTAAGAACAACATTGCACTACACTCCCTTTTGAGGTTGTTGTTGTTGTGTGGCTCTGAGGACAACTCTGCACTACACAACAACCACCACAAAAGGGAGAGTAGTGCAATGTTGTCCTTAGAGCCACACAACAGCAACAACAGCAACCACAAAAGGGAGTGTAGTGCAATGCTGTCCGTTGTTGTTGTTGTTGTGTGGCTCTAAGGACAACATTGCACTACTCTCCCTTTTGTGGTTGTGGTTGTGTAGTGCAGAGTTGTCCTTAGAGCCACACAACCACAACCACCACAACAAGGAGCCTCTCCCCTGAAGCCACTCACCGCTCATGGCTCTGCTTCCTGGGCCTCCTCCTCCTTCTTCAGATGAAGCTCTTTCTTTCTTTCTTTCTTTCTTATTATTATTACCGCCGCAGCCCCGCCCCCCACAAAAAAGGGCTCCGCCCCGGAAGTGTTCCTTAAAGACGCCTCAACCCGGAAGTGGATCTCCCAACTTCCGCCCTAATTTCTGAGGCTCAGTGCTAGGGGATTCTGGGAAATAGGGATGCTAGGGAAACAGAACCCACTTTGGCTCTTTTTCTGGCTCAAGGCTGTGGGATTCTGGGAGTTGGAGTCTGTCGTGGGGCCCAGAGATCAAGGCTTCACTCTATCTGGCTCAGGGCTATGGAATTCTGGGAGTTGGAGTCTGTTGTGGGGCTCAGAGCTCAAGGCTTCACTCTATCTGGCTCAGGGCTATGGAATTCTGGGAGTTGGAGTCTGTTGTGGGGCCCAGAGCTCAAGGCTTCACTCTATCTGGCTCAGGGCTATGGAATTCTGGGAGTTGGAGTCTGTTGTGGGGCTCAGAGCTCAAGGCTTCACTCTATCTGGCTCAGGGCTATGGAATTCTGGGAGTTGGAGTCTGTTGTGGGGCCCAGAGCTCAAGGCTTCACTCTATCTGTCTCTAAGGCTGTGTAATTCTGGGAGCTGGAGTACATTGTGGGCCGAGACTCCCAGAATCCCATAGCCTTGAGCCAAGGCAGTTAAAGCGGTCCCAAACCAGGTTATTTCTCTAGTGTGAATGCAGCCATAGTTCTTAGGTTTATCGCTGCATCCATCTTGTGGTTTCATATCGTTATCCCATACAGAGGAATGATATAGTTTCATATTGTTATCCTATACAGAGGCGGTGAACAGCAGATTTAAAAAATACAATTTAAAAACAGTACAACATCAAAATGTACGAATATAAAAATGAAAAAAAAAATTAAACCATTTAAAACAGTTACGAGTTACCATTGAAAACAACTAGTATATCAAAGATTGGTTATTCACAGGTAACATATACATTAGATAGACTTATAATAATTACAATAGTGAAGAATCTTTGAATGAATAATGGAAAAAACAACAACAAAAAGGAAGTAATTTAAATGCATAGAATTTTTCAGTTTTCATTTATATTATAACATTTGATTTAAACAAGATACGGTTTATCACACTAGGGGGCAAACAGGATTTAAACAGGAATTAAACAGGAAATGTCCGATGTTAAACAGAAGGCATTTCCTGTTTAATTCCTGTTTAAATCCTGTTTGCCCCCTAGTGTGATAAACCAGAAACCATTGGTGATCGTCACTTGTATCCTTGTTCCTCGATGCTTCTTGCTTGTTTTGTTCTTCCAATTCTGGTAACTTCAGGTGTATTTTTGTTGCTACGAATTGTTAACCAGGAACCAGAAATCTTTATTCCGCAACAAACTCCAACTCCCAGAATTCCATACCCTTGAGCCAAGGCAATAAAAGCGGTGCCAAACCGGGTTATTTCTCCAGTGTGAATGCAGCCTAAATTTCTGGTGGCTTTATCCCAAAACTTGTCGTCACACTTCGCTGCGAAAGGCAAATTGTGTCATTAACAGCCAGGCAACGCACTGAACAGGCGACAAAACGTGGAAGCAGGCCACAATTTCTTCCAAAGTTCACATGTTTCCAAACAAAAAATATGATGCAGGAGACCATATTTATTTTCCCCCGCATACAATAATTTTATTTATTATACGTAATTTTATTACGTATAATAATGTCACAGAAATGTTTATCAGCTACCCTGTTTCCCCAAAAATAAGACATCCCCATAAAGTAAGAGCTCAAGGCTTCACTCTATCTGTCTCTGAGGCTATGGAATTCTGGGATTGGAGTCTATTGAGGGGCCCAGAGCTCAAGGCTTAACTCCATCTGTCTCTAAGGCTATGGAATTCTGGGAGCTGGAGTCTTTTGGGGACCCAGAGCTCAAGGCTTCACTCTATCTGTCTCTAAGGCTGTGGAATTCTGGGAGTTGGAGTCTGTTGAGGGGCTCAGAGCTCAAAGCTCCACTCTATCTGTCTCTCAGGCTGTGGAATTCTGGGATTGGAGAATTCTGGGAGTTGGAGTCTGTTGTGGGCCCAGAGCTTAGGCTTCACTCTATCTGTCTCTAAGGCTATGGAATTCTGGGAGCTGGAGTCTTTTGTGGGCCAGAAAAAAGCGTTAAACCGGTTCCAATAACCCTTTGCTGCCGCAAAGGCCGCTGGGAGTTGTGGTTTTTTTGGGACCAAAATCTGAAACAGCCCCGTCACGTGACCTTGTCCTCCTCATCATGGAGCCACGACGCGGCGGTAGGGTGGGCGCAAAGCTCCTTGGGAAGTGTAGTCCAGGGAGCTGAGGTGCGTTCATTGTTTTCAAGGGAAAACGAAGGGGCTGAAAACTACCAAAATGGAGGTCGACGGTGGGGCCTACTCCTCCTACGGCATCCGGGAGAGGCCTTGCTGGTGTTGCGTGTGAGGAGGGGCAGCACATGCGGAGCCTTCGTCCTCCTCCTCCTCCTCCTCCTCCAACCGGATTATATTCTTCTTCTTCTCCCTCAGGATCAGGAAGGACGTTTCTCGCTGACGAAGAAGAAGAAGAGGGCGGCCGCAGGGGCTTCTGGGAAGGAGGGAGGAGGAGACAAAATGGAGGCGAACGGCAGCAACAGCCACAGCAGCAGCAGCAGCAGCAGCAGCAGCGACTCGGCTCCGGACTGCTGGGACCAAGCCGAGATCATCGGAGACAGAGACAACAGGGACAGCAGCAACGCCTCCGCCACCCAAGAGGCCTCCCCTGCTGCCCTCCCGGCTCCCCTCGGCCCAGAAGGAGGAGAAGGAGAGGAGGAGGAGGAGGAGGAAGAGGAGCTGCTGGGAGCGGCCTTCAGCCGGCAGCTCAACGTCAACGCCAAGCCCTTCGTCCCCAACGTCCACGCGGCGGAGTTCGTCCCGGCCTTCCTCAGGGGGCCCTCCTCCGCCTCCAACCCTTCCCCTCACGGTAAGACTCTCGCCGCTAGGGAATTCTGGGAGTTGGAGTCTGTTGTGGGGCTCCGCTCTGGGCCCACAACAGACTCCAACTCCCAGAATTCCATAGCCTTAGAGACAGATAGAGTGGAGCCTTGAGCTCTGGGCCCCACAACAGACTCCAACTCCCAGAATTCCATAGCCTTAGAGACAGATAGAGTGGAGCCTTGAGCTCTGGGCCCCACAACAGACTCCAACTCCCAGAATTCCATAGCCTTAGAGACAGATAGAGTGGAGCCTTGAGCTCTGGGCCCCACAACAGACTCCAACTCCCAGAATTCCATAGCCTTAGAGACAGATAGAGTGGAGCCTTGAGCTCTGGGCCCCACAACAGACTCCAACTCCCAGAATTCCTCAGCCTCAGAGTTATTTCTCCTCTGTGGATACAGCCTATGTTTTTTACCTGAGAGGACACCTCTTTAGGAATAATCTCTAGGTCTTTCAGTGAGACTTTTGGTTAAAATTGACCATAGAATTGCATTGGAGGAGCTACAAAGGCCTAGCAGAGCGTCCTCTCTAGGAATCTGTAGTCCTTCATGAGACTTTTACTTAAAGCTGACCATAGACTTGCGCTGGAGGACCTAGAGATGGCCCTTTTTTGCGCCACAAAAAACATCCCAGAGGTAACCCCATTGCCAGGATGCCTTTAAGTTTGGGCAGTCGGTCCCTAAAAGGGTCGCCATCGTTGACCCCTAGATAAGGAAGGTTGAGAATCACTGATCTGCAGCTTGAAAATATATATATTCCTTGATTTTTGGCATTTTGTATAAAGGACGCTATTTTATTATGGTGCCTTATTCAATGGGACTTGAGCCTCCGCCAGTTTGGATATCCATGGGGGAAGGGTTACCAGATAATAATAATAAATTTTATATCCCGCCCCTCTACAAGATGCAATGGGGGCGGCTTGCAAGATTTAAACAACAACAGCATACAATTGAAATCCCTCAATCTCCCAACCACAAAGGAGGACAAGGCACCGCAAAATGGAGATCCAAATAAAAGCTAAAAGCACTCATCGTGTGAATGTAAATGCATGCTCCTTAGTCATATTGAAAAAGGAGGATGTTATTGTTATTATTATTAACCTTTATTTATATAGCACTGTAATTTATACAGTGCTGTACATACGATCTTATATTTAGACGGTTCCCTGTCCTCAGGCTTACAATCTAAAAGAGACAACACAAAAGGAGAACGGAAAGGTGGTGGGAAGGGGATGAGGTCCAGTGGTCCTTCTCTCTCTCTGGGGCCAGGACCAAGGCAGATGGACTGGAGGGAGGGCTCGGCTTCTTAATACATAGTTAAAGGGAGGCATCCTGGGGCAGATGGCACAGTCCTGGGAACACTTCCCTAAACAATATAGTCTTTAACTCAGTTTTGAACCTGGTTAGAGAAGTGATGAGGCGTAAATGTGGGGGAAGAAGATTCCAGGAGTGAGGGGCAGCAAGTGAGAAGGGACGAATCTGGGACGGGGCAGTGGAGATCCTCGGCTTTTTGAAATTTGAAATTTTTGACATGTTTTGAAATTCCTCCTGGATAGAAGGTTGAAATGTAGGGCATGGCCTGGAAAAGGAAGGCGTCAGATCACTTTGAATAGGGGTCCTGGAACCAAACCCCAGCAGATACCAAGGGCCCATTGTAGGTATATTTGGGGCCAACTGAGTCACACAACATAATCCTGTATGTGTTTGCTCTGAAGTAAGTACTCTTTACCCATGGCTGATATTTTGCAGCCTTTTTGTTTGATCAACTAGAGCCTGACTGTAATTATTGTCTTATGCTGCGGAAGATGTTCTTCGAGAACTTTGCACCATCTGGTATGCTTGCAGGATTTCCTCATCTTTTGTGTTCTGTTACATAATATACAAATTTATACATTACAAAAAAAAAGTCCTATTTAGGCCCAGGTAAGTATTTGATGGATTGCAGCCTGGAGGAATCTACTTATTAATCTGAAACTGCTCAATTTAACGCAGCCCTTGAGTTTTGGAAAGCGTTTTTGTAACTTATACAGAAGCTTCCCGGTTGTGTGATACGCAACCTTGTTTCTTCTCCTTTGATCCACCCCCAACAACCCTATTAGGCAGGTTGGTGTAAGGGAGCGTAGTGACTACTTTAGGATTGCCTAGTAATTTTCCTAGTTGAGTCATCTTGTGACCAGCCAAGCCTGATGTGATAAGGAGCATTCCTCAGTCTGGTGTCATCCAGATATGTTGGGCTGCAACTCTCATAAACTCCAGTTCAGTTTGGGAGTTCTAGTCCAACGCATCTGGAGGACATCTGCTTGAGGAGAGCTGGTCTGATCGGTGTACTATGTTTAGGGGCCAGGAGAAAATTTGAAGAAGGGACTAGGGATAACTAAGAATGGCTGCCTCCACACTGCAGGAATAATTCAGTGTGACACCACTTTAAATTCCCCTGCTATGGAATTATGGGAACTGTAGCATTTGTGAGACATTTTGCCTTCTGTAGGAAAACTCTTGTGCTACAACAAATTACAGTTCCCATAATTTCGTAGCATTAAGCCACGGCAGTTACACCAGTCTTAACCTGAATTATTTCTGTAGCCAGTTTTATAAACTGTAGTGACCTTTTTATAATTTTTATAAACTGTTTGGAACTTTTGAGTCTTCGTTGGAGATAGGTTCTCGTTTGCTTTTCTAGGATAGATTCAGACAAGGAGATGTGGCTATAGTTTTATAAGAGGGGAAAGCTGGCATCAGAGTGCAGGAGCTTTCACCCCACAAGGGGTTCTGTAAGAGACAATGTTGGCATGTATTTGGTTGGAGAAGAGGAAAGTTAGTTGAAGCAGAGCTGAATTTTGAGATTCCTTAATGCCGTAACAGAGGATTTATGTGTTGTAGGTGCTTCTAGATTTGGTGTGAGCTCCATTAGGGCAGCTGGAGATCATGGATTCGGATCACCTCCTAGTGGTTTTGATACACAATAGCTGGCTGAGACGTCATTTAACTATTGCTGGTAGAAGCAGGAAACAGGGAGTTTTCCTACTGTGAAAACAGTTTGTAAAAATTTACAAGGTGTGTTGCTGTTCCTTAAATGTGGCCGTCTCCTTCAGCTTTATCCTCAGTGATCCTGTGAGGTTGAGAAATGGATCCAAAGTCATCCAGTGAGTTCAAGAAGGATTTGAACCTTTTTGCCCCAGTTAAGTTATCTGTCACCAACACCACTGCGGTTTGCTAGCCTTTCTCAAGTTGGGTGGGAAAAAAACCCAGCTCCAGGTAAGCTGTTATAGAAAGGAAAAAGGACAAATTGCATAAGAGAGGCAATAGGAATTGGGTTTATAGTTTGGATATGTAGGCTTCAGTAACTCAAGCTAAATCAAGAGCAGCTAGTGATCATAACTAAGCATAGGATCTTAAGAATCTGAAATGGGGCACTTGTCGCACAAGTAAACTTTGTGCAACTCTTACTGTACATTCCATTGAGTTCAAGAAGGAAATTCCCAAATAAGTCAGATTTCGTAAACACCCTTTCTCTTGCTAGCCGGTTGCAAGCAAGAGTTGCTCTTCAACAGAATAACCTTTGTTGGCTGGAAAAGAGTTTACTCTTTTAAATTTTAGGTTGCCATTGTAGTGTCAAATGACTAAAACAGGTCTATAAAAACATAAAAGAATATGTAGCACCCTCGAGACTTAAAAAAAAGAAATTTCTACCATAAGCTTCCACTTCTTAAGATGGAAGTCCACAAAAGCATTTTTGGGTAGTCTCAAAAGTGTTAGAAGATTTGCTTTTGCCTTTCATGCCGAAACAGACTAGCACACTGAGCTGAATAAAACAGGTCTGTGCGAGACTAGCAGCTTCATATTTCTCAGGGATAAATTAAAACATTTACAATGAAGCTGTGGGTTGCAAATACATCTTTCTTTGAGTCTACTTTGTAAACTGAAAATTTTTTCTCTATAAATATTGGGCCAGTATGTGGCACGTCTCACTTTTTTATAGTTTCACCTTGAAAGGTTTTTTTCTATAACCAATAGCTGGTACTTGATATATGAGTATTCAGTCAAATGTAACACGACAATGTAGAATATCTAAAAACGAACTCAATTTATGAAATGTACTTCATTGTTAGGCAGCAGACAGACAGCTAAGCTGCTTCTCTGACAGAATGCTGGAGTGTGGTAGTTCATACATGAAATTTCATGTATTGGGAAAGGGATTTTAGTAGTAGCACATATGACAGAATTAAGAGTTATGGAAATTTTCCCCACGTAGCTTTGGTGAGTGATCTTTTAGATGTGAGAAGAATATCCGGCAGTCACCATACATATGTATACAGAATGTAAGCTGCAGGTTTTCCAAGACTCAGGAGCATTGGTTCTTTAAATTAGGTATCCATTGACAGATACAAGCAAATGCTAGGAGAACTCCTTCAAACACTTTAATTGAATGGATGTGTGACAAAACCATAAACCCAATTCCCATCAAGAGACCTCTGTCCAAGCTAGAAGTGAATCAAGGGAAGATGAGTTAGCATCTGGATTTTCTTGTATTCATAGCTTCTGTGGAACACTGAATAAAGCAAGAAGTTCCTGCTCAACCAGTGGCATTGAGTGTTGCTGCTTTTGAAAAAGGCAGAATTTCATTCTCTTTCCAACTTTGTCTTCAGGCAGATAAATATGAAGTTCTGTTCTGGTCCTTGAATTGTAAAACTGTAGAGGTGGATGGGGTCCCAGGGATCATACAGTCCAATCATTTTATTATGTGTTTATTATTTATTCATTATCAATTATATGCCGCTTTTCTTGTCAACTTGTGATTCACCGGACATGTTGGACTTCTGTTCCCATACCTTTGGATCATTAGCTACACTGGCTCCAGCTTCTGCAAACTGAACTCCAAAACTTCTAGAGACCACAATTTAATAACCACTAGTCCAGTCTTTTAATAGCCCAACTAAAGCATTTCTGAGAGCTGGTCTTTTAACTTTTCTGTATAGAATGAAGAAGAAACCTTTATCACTCCCATTAAATTTCATCATTAAACAGATCTTTCCATCAAAATGTTCGCCTTAACCTCCTTGGAATTTTCTGTCTTGTAAAATGTACAAAAATATATTCAGGAACCTACTGGGGCCTACTACTTGTGACAGAATTACAGAGATGGTTGGATTAGCTGGTTCCTAGAAGGTAGAACACAAAAACCTGAAGAGTAATTTCATTATTAGAATCTGAAAAAGAAGTATGCAATAAAAATTAACAGATCTTCCTGGGGAAAAAAGTTAATGAAGTTGGGGTAATATGTAAAAAGAGATCCAATGTGTTATAATGGTTTCAGTGTTGGACTAGTACTTATAGAAACCAGGATTTGAATCCTTGCTCAGCCATGGAAATCTACAGGGTGTCCTTAGGCTAATCCCATTCCCTAAACCTCAGAGGAAGGCACTCACAAACCTTGAATAAAACTTGCTGAGAAAACCCTGTGATAGGATTGCCATAAGTCAAAAATGAAGGTACAAAACAATGTATTAAAAGCAGATATCCTTGCAGTTGAGACAGTAGAGAAGGACATTGGTCTTTTTACTGTGCAGGCATACCTCACTTAACAGTGCTTTTGACCAAAAAAAAAAGTCTTTTTATGCCTACCCCGATTGCTTTTCCTCCTGGAAGGTTTTTTAGCAGCATTGTATTGTGAGGATGGGAAAGGCACAAGACTTTCAGAGGTAGGTTGCAGCAGTGGGCCTGCCACAAACAGTTACGTAATGTGCTTTGTTAACTGAGGCATACCTATAATTCCCATCTGCTGGAAATATGTGTTTTTATGTTTTTGAAGAGTTGTATCCCATATCCTTTGTTTAATTATGTTTCTGGCTCTGGAGAATCCTGTGTCTTTCTCCTCAACAGCTATTACCAGCTGGAAAAGTTACCCAATAAGTTTGGGAAGTAAGCCAAGTTCTTGGAATATTTAGTTTGAGCTAGTAGCTAATGATGTGGAACCAGGCACATTTGTGGAGAAACCAGCTCAGCCACTGCTCTGAAAAGGGAACAGAGCATGGGACACCAAAGGTATTTCTCAGGAGTGTAGGCTACTGTTATGTTGCTTCCAGAGGTGATAGTCCTGGAAAGTCATCCATTCATTCATAAATCTGTACCATCTGATGGAGATGGTACAGATTTCATGGTCACTCTATGATGCCTTTGTCAGCTTTAAATTACCTTTTTGATAACATTCCCTAGGAAAGACTCTGGGCCAAATTTAAGGGCACTTCACTGGATCGTAGGTAACTCATACTGATTTCCACATTTTGTCCGCCTGGGCATGCCATCTGCATAAGCTCAAGTCTGCATAGGGCAAGCCCGAGTAAGGAGTGGGCAGACTGTACTATAAACAGCATTATTTTCTAATAACAGATTGTTTAATAAGAATTGTCAGAGAATTATGACACTGGTGTCAGTTTCAAGCTGGTCAGCAGTTGTCTGGGTCCCTTCTCTCCCCACCACAATTTTTTGAAATGGGAAGAAGATTTCACTGCTTGTGTTTTACAAGGACCCTTGACACTTTTCGCATCCTACATCTTGTCACATACCATTATTCTGCCTTACACTAGGCACTAAATTTCAGGTTTTCAACAATGGGGTTCCTGGAAAGTTCTCAGCCTGACCAAGAAGGGAATGAGTTAGAGCCATAATACTTACATGTTATTCCACATATTCCCCCCCCCCCCCCAAGTCTGCTCTGCTGCTGCTGTCACCTCTCAATCATTCAAAAATTTCCTTACTTCCAAATTCTGAGGTTTGGAAACAGGAAATAGTCAGATGGAGCAAGATCCGGGGGGGGGGGGTGTGTAGGATGGATGGTCTATATACACTCAGGCCCTAAATTCTTCAAAATAGGGGCCGACAGTGTGAGGTAGTAGCTAAAAAGGCCAATGCAATTCAATGTAAGTACTGTACTTTAACTCTTATTTTAAAAAGGAACCATCCCCTGGTGAAATAGAAGACCTTAGTGTCTAGTTCAAGGGAAGTAATAGTGACATTGTATTCTGCTTTGGTCAGACCTCACTTGGAATACTGTGCCCAGTTCTGGGCATCGCACCACAATTCAAAAAGGATGTTGACTGAGAAGCTGGAATGTATCGAAAAGAGGGCAACAAAGATGGTGAAGGGTTTGGAAACCATGCCATATGAGAAAAGACTTACTGTATATGTATAAGTCTAGAAATTTTAGTCTAAAAATTGACCCCAAAAACCTGGGTTGACTTATCCATGAGTCAATGTAAATACTGTACTTTAATTCTTATTTTAAAAAGGAACCATCCTCTGGTGAAATAGAAGACCATAATCTGTCATGGAAGCACTGACCCCTGCCAATTCTCTCATCCAGCCTTTAGTATGAGTGCCAACAGTTATGCCTGCTGGAATTTTGCAAGCTCTTTGGCATTGTTTTCCTTTGCTTCATCCTTTTGATCCTTTGTTACATTCCTTATGTTTTAACCTCGACTTATCCTTGGGTCATATCAAAATCCATAATTGTGGCCCCCAAACCTGCCCTCGACTTATACATACTTATATGGTTGGGAGCTGGGTATGTTTAGCCTGGAGAAGAGACAGTTAAGAGGTAATATGATAGTCCTGTTTAGGTATTTGAAGGGGTGTCGCACTGAGGATGGAGAATGCTTGATTTCTGCTGCTGCAGAGAATAGGACACAGAGCAATGGATGCAAACTGCAGCAAAAAAGATTTCATCTAAACATTAGGAGGAACAAAGAAACAAGTCATGCCACACAAGTCTTACCTCTTTTTTTTTTAATAAAATTACCAGCTTGGTAGATGAAGGGAGTGCCATGGATATAGTGTATCTTGATTTCAGTAAGGCCTTTGACAAGGTTTCCCATGACATTCTTGCAAACAAGCTTGTAAAATGTGGGCTAGACAAAGTAACTGTTACATGGATTTGTAATTGGTTGACCAGCCGAACACAAAGGGTCCTCAACAATGGCTCCTTTTCATCCTGGAGAGAAGTGACCAGTGGGCTCCCGCAGGGTTTTGTCCTGGGCCTAGTGCTGTTCAACATCTTTATCAGTGACTTGGATGACAGAATTGAGAGTATACTTATCAAATTTGCAGATAACACCAAATTAGGAGGAGTAGCTAATACCCCAGAGGACAGGATAAAAATTCAAAATTGCCTGAATAGACTAGAAAGCTGGGCCAAAGCTAACAAAATGAAATTGTAAGGTACTGCCTTTAGGGCAGAAGAATGAAATGCACAGATATAGGATGGGGGACACCTGGCTGAACGAGACCACATGTGAAAGGGATCTAGGAGTCCAAGTAGACCACAAGTTTAACATGAGTCAACAGTGTGATGAGGCAGCTAAAAAGGCCAATGCTATTTTAGGCTGCATCAGTGAACATATAGTGTCTAGATCAAGGGAAGTAATAGCGCCACTCTATTCTGCTTTCGTCTCCAAGGGAGTGTGTTCCACTGTTGATCAGCTCTCACTGTCAGGAAGTTCATAGAATCATAGAGTTGGAAGAAACCATAGGGCCATCCAGTCCAACCCACTGCCATGCAGGAACTCTCATTCAAATCATACCCGACAGATAGCCATCCAACCTCTGTTTAAAGACCTCCAAGGAGGGAAACTCCATCATCCTCCGAGGAAGTGTGTTCCACTGTCGAACAGCCCTTAGTTCCTCCTAATGTTGAAATCTCTTTTTCTGTAGCTTGCATCCATTGTTCCAGGTCTGTTCTCTGGAACAGCAGAAAACAAGCTTGCTCCCTCAATATGATATCCCTTCAAATATTTAAAAAGAGTTATCGTATCATCTCTTAACCCTCTCTTCTACAGGCTAAACATCCCCAGCTCCATAAGTCTTTCCTCATAGAACATGGTTTGCCTACCCTTCACCGTTTTGGTGGCCTTCCTTTGGACATGCTCCAGTTTCTCCACATCCTTTTTGAATTGTGGTGCCCAGAACTGGACACAGTATTCCAGGTGATGCCTGACCAAAGCAGAATACAGTGGCACTGTTACTTTCCTTGATCTAGACACTGTATTTCTATTGATGCAGCCTAAAATTGCATATTAATCAAAACCACAAATAATCGAATTCGCAAAAGTCAAAGCCGTAAATGTGAAGGGCCAACTGTGTAAGCTTGGATGTCTTAGACTGCAGTTCACCTTGTTCCCAGTAAGGATGATGGCAGATGTAGTCCAACAGATCCAGAGAGCACCATCTTGCAGAAGGCTGGTTAAATGTTTGGACAGTCTCCAAGGGAGTGTGTTCTGTCTCAGTTCATGCCCCATGAAAGTGGTACCTTTTCCCCAGTGTTGTCTAAATACCTGTAATTATTCCCGTGCACATGATGTTGCTTTTATGTCCTTTCCCTGTTTTCTACTCTGCCTGACCTGTGTTTGCCCTTCCTGCATATTTGGGATAGTGGCCTTCTGCCAGCCTTGCCTGTTCTGTTCTGTTCTTTCAGCCCTCGCTGTGCAAGCAGAACGAAAAGTGGCTGAGAATCTAATTCCTGTATAGTAATATAAGTAAACTACCAAGTTTGGTTTGCTTATTCACTGATATGTTGTAGCCCAGCCACTTGTGATGTTGCCAGATGCTGAACAAGGCATACAAACTCATAATTATTCCATGGAATGGAAAGGATTTTTTTTTTTATTTTTGAAAGGTGTCAACAAGAATGTTTCAGTCTTAACCACTTTTTCTTAACTAGGGATAATATTGAGGAATTTGTATATTGGCTTGTGAACTAAGGTTGTGGGGAGTTTTTCCCTTTTAAATCTCTTGATGCTTGGTTTTTCGATCTATTTTTCCAAAATCAGTTTCAAGGCCTCTGGATATGAGTCTTCTGGACGGAGTACAGTCTTGCCAATGTCAATTATTGAAAGAGTTATTTATTTATTTAGCAATTCCTATGACATACAGTGAGCCCTTAGTATCTGCTCAGGTTTGGTTCCAGGGCCCTCTGTGGATACCAAAATTTGTGGATGTTCAAGTCTCATTAAATGCAGTGGCATAGAAAAACAGTGTTTCTTATATAAAATGGCAAAATCAAGGTTTCGTTTTTGGAATGTACATCTTTTTGAATATTTTCAAGCTATGGACGCTTGAATCCTTGGATAAGAAAATCAGTGGATACAGAAAGCTAACTGTACAAGCTTCAAAGTGACATTTAGGGTTGCGAAAACATCTCATATCCATACGTAGTATGACCAAATTTTAACACAGCGGAATGCAAAATACCAGATATCTTCTTCACAAGCCTCTCCTATGGAATAAGAGATTTAAAAACTAGTCCTAGCAACAAAGACCTGCAGTGCTAATACTTACTTTGCAAGTATTTATAAGATGTTTTAACCAAGGCTGTTAAAATTGCAACCTTTGGAGCCTTGATTCATATAGTGACATGTACAAATGGGGTGGGTTGGTGGGTGGGTGTACACATACACCAATGAAAACTGAGGGAAAGGGTAGAACAAGTACTTTTAGAATGCAACACTAAACTGGGATTGAATGGCTGCTCCTCTTGTGAAAATTCTGCTTATTCCCTAAAATCAGGAGTGACTTTGGGCTTTTGCACCAGGAGCAAATTAGAAGTTTTCACCTCTTCTTTTTAAACTGATGTTATATCTGAACTAAGAATTCTGGTTAGTTTAAACAATCCTGGTGGCGCTTTGGTTAAATGCTGGTACCGAAGGCGCTCACAGCTACAAGGTTGTGAGCTTGATTCCAGCCAGGGGCTCCAGGGTCGACTCAGCCTGGCATCCTTCTGAGGTTGCTAAAATGAATACCCAGCTTGTTGGGGACAATTAGTTTACACATTGTAAACCACTTAGAGACTGCTTAGATCAGTATGAAGTGGTATAGAAATGTAGCTACTATTGCTATTGTAATCGCTCACTAACGTGGTACCACTGCCGTATGACTGTCAATGTTGGTTTAGTCATGTTCTTGAGAATTGTAGTCCACCCCACCTGGAAGATATCAGAGGAGACTAGCTTAAACAGATTTTTCACACAAGACAATATAAAACTATAGCTTATAATACTGTCTTGCTAAGAAACTTGGTTAACCAAGGATCCCAAGTTTAAATATACAGTCGCACCTCCTTTCTTGTGGACTTGATTCACGGAGGGGCAACCTTCATTATTTTTAATGGAGTGTGCTCCTGTGGTATGTGACCAGTGTGTGTTCATGGGCACGTGCCCCATTCAAGCCTATGGGTCTTGAATATGGGCAAGTCTCCATTTTCGTAGGGAGGTCCGGAACAGATCCCCCATAAAAATGGAGAACGGACTGTAATAGTGAATGCTAGCTGGTTCAAAAGTGGATGCTTCTCATCTCACAGACTATACTAAAGGAAGAGTGAGAAAGAGAGTGAGCAAGCTCAAATTTTGCTACTATTTCTGTATAAAACACGCAGCTTTGATTTAGCGTTGCTTATGAAATAGAACCTATGTATACTTCTAATAATTGTAATACATAGTGGTTCAGGGAGATGGAGCAAGCAATGAAGAAAACATGTTTATAACATTTACCACTTCAGATGAACTGCTTATTCTTTGTTTCAACTTGCAACAGAATTCATGCTTATTTCAACATTTAATCTCTTAATTAATCTCTTATTTATGTCTTATTTAAGAGGCATCAGCGGAATCTTCACAAGAGGAGCAGCCATCATCTTGTGAAGGTAATGAATGCTTTTTTGGAAAAATCTAAAACGGAGCTGATGTGATTTGGGGAAATTGTCAAATCTCTAACAAAATTGTGCTTCACTTAAAAGCTTATTTAAATGAGCTGTTTGAATTAATATTATTTAAATATCATTTAAATGTTTAAATACTCCTTATTTAAATAAACATGAACATTATTAAATGTGTTAACATATTTAACACACTGGATGTTGTTTTTCTAGGTTCAAATGTTGCAGTCAGTATGGAGGTCTCGGAACCAGTTGGTAAGAGCAATTCTATATTACAGCAAAAAAATGCTTTCTCATAATGCTTGACTTAACCGAAGAGTTTCCCAGCTATATCTCCACTGTGTTACTATGGCAAAACATAGTACGGTGGGTCCTTTTTATCCCGGTCCTTCTTATCCAGACCCCCTGCAGATGGCAAAAACGTGGGGGCAGCTGCTCTGCCAGGACCACATGCACATGTGGCCAATGATGTCAGTGCAGCTTGCCATCCACATATGCTCTAATCTGTAAATGGCAAGCCGGTGCACTGTACAACCACTTTGGAAATAAGCAAATAATCAAATACTAAAAGATTATTGCATTTTTATCATAACTGTTTGAGATGAGGTAGCCAAATGATAGATCTAGAACTAATGATAGATAACAGAAAGATCTCAAGCATATCAGCCAACGTTTCTAATTCCCAGTTGTTTTACCATGCAACAGCGCTTCTCCATTTGAAAACAAGAATGCTTGGTGAGGAGTAGATTTTTGTGTGAAAGGTTCGGTTTAGTAAGGAACGTGTGCTTAGGGGCAATGTTCTTCATTGAATAAATGGTAAATAATGTGCTAACTCACAACTCGCTTTAAATTAAATTAAAATATTTTATACTATAGTGTTCTAAGCATCATCTTGGGCTTTGCCCCATGTGTATTGATGGACCCTGTGTAAAAGATAAAGTAGCTCCCATAACCCTAAAGTCTGCTCACGTCCTCTTTAGAATACCTTGTAAAAGTATACAACATAGTTCAGGTTGCTAAATAGTCTCTTACTTTTTTCACAGACAGTTTCAGGAGAAGTAATCTAAATGCAGCAGAATAAGAGCAAAAATTGTCTTGTTCTCAAACCATATTGAGTCATGTTCTCAGATGTATTTTTTTCTAAAACAGTGATCTTAAGATTGCTTTCTATAACCCTTATCAGGGTTATAGTACACTGGTACACTAAAATAGTCTAGTAATCCTTAGAAGTTTCAGCTTGCTTTGAAAACATTCAATTTAGACTGTCAGGCAAGAGAAAAAAGGTTTAAAAAAATGCCTAAATTTGGAACTGTTAGATTTGCATTCTTAAGTATAACACACACCTGGGTTTGAAATATCAACCTTTTTTTCTGAAAATAAAAGGTTTTCTTTTTACTAAAATAAGCTATTTGTTAAATTTCAGTAGAAAATGGTGAAACAGAAATGTCCCCTGAAGAATCATGGGACCACAAAGAAGAAGCCATTGAAACTGAATTAGCAAGCGGACCTTCTGGTGATGCAGGGGCTATTGACGAAGGTATTCCAGAAATGATGGAAGAAGAGGAGGAGATACCAAAACCTAAATCATTGGTAGCACCACCTGGTGCTCCCAAAAAGGAACATGTAAACGTAGTGTTCATTGGACATGTAGGTGAGTTGTGAAGAACTACAGAAATAACTGGATAAATAATAACATACTCTCTGTCCTGATCTTCTTAAAGAGTGCCTTTTTCAAGGCTTCCAAAAGTCTAATTTACTAGATATATTAAATCTCCCTCAGTAGAACAGGTGTGCTGTAATGAGAGAAGTTTGCTCAACATCATCTAGTGAGCTTTGTCTGAGTAACTGTTTGTAACAAAGGAAGCCCCTTCTCGAACTTCCTGACAGTAAGGGCTGTTCAATAGTGGAACAACTCAGAGTGTGGTGGAGTCTTCTTCTTTGGAGGTCTTTAAAGAGAAGCTGGATGGCCATCTGTCAGGGATGCTTTGATTGTGATTTCCTGCATGGCAGGAGTTTGGACTGGATGAGCCTTTTGGTCTCTTCCAATTCTATGATTCTATGATTCTGTCAGGATCAGGCAGGTTCTAGTTCTCTCTGACCTGAGACTGTCTGCTTTAGGATAATGAGACCTGGTGTCTCTGAAATGTTTCATACTACATGTCTAGAAATCCTTGGTCATCCTGTTTGTGGCTGATTCAAGGGGTAATTTGAAATATCTGGAAGGCACAAAAGTGTCCTACCTTTATCTATTGTGGTGATAACTCTCCAGAGCCTCAGTCAGCAGTCTTTCAAATCACCTGCTCTTTGAACCTTTTTAAACTAAAGGTGCTCTAAGCTGTTCACCCTTATTGGCAAATCACAATGCAACATCTCAGTAGAATACGCTTCTATTTAATATTTTTAAATGAAGGCACCAAAATGGTTCTCGTACTAATTTTAGTACTTCCAAAGAGGTGGGTATCAGATGCTTCCAAGAAAGTTATATGAATAAAATTCCCTCATTGAATGAATTGTTGAATTGAAATGCTGAACTGAACATATTGATCATGTTTACACAGAATTCCAGAGATAATATTTCCAGGGAATTTTTTCTCAGTGTTTCTGTAGAAGAACGTTCATTTTGTTGTTCAGGCCACATATATTATTTAAAATATTTTTGCTGCATCTTTTCGTGAGAGTGGTTCCCAAAGGAGCTGAAAAAGATAGTTGTAGTAAGACAGTCACCTGATCTCAGGATTAAAATCTTACAAATTAAGACACAGAAGGAAAACTGGATAGGTAAGGAGGAGGGAAATCATTTTCAGGGCAGGCAGCTAGCTAGAGATGATCCACACAGCTTGTTGGCATAGTTGGTGGGTTAAGAGTTAAAAGCAAGACTTAACGTTGCAATTTTTACCTCTGACAGCTGCACTTTAAAATGCCTTACCAACTAAAGGAAAGGGCTCTGAGCAGCAGGTGGCCCAGACATAGTGAAGGTTTTTCTGTCTGCTCTGTTTCTGCTTCTTTTACACTGAGAGAAGAGACAGAGAAAGAACATCATGATGGTGATGTCAAATAGTTAAATAAAATGAATTAAGTAGCTTTGCTGGCCATTCTTTTAAAATCTGTTACCTTAAAAATTGCTCTTTGTAATTTTTTTAAGATGCTGGCAAATCAACAATTGGAGGACAAATAATGTAAGTATTTTTTAAAAGTCGTTTTTGTGCTTTTCAGGTTAACTGCTCCTTAAATCTATAAAAATGTGCAATTGCTTGAGAATCCATAAGTGTACTTTTAAAAAAGCAGTAGCCTGAACGTTTCCTATTGTGTCTATTTCACCTTCATTTTCAGCTAAAGTTACTGTTGTTGTGGGTGTATAATTCTGTTGGTGCCATGAGATTCCTATCACCATTTTTCTTTTTTATGGAAGAACGCTAATAAACTAATAGGTATTAATATCTGTACAAGTTTTTCTAACCTTTTCTGGTTGCCATATTAAATGATAATTATTTGGATAAATATACCTCTGTATCCACAGATTCTGTATCCACAAATTCAACCATCCGTGGATTGAAAACGTTTTTTAAAATAATTATTTTTAAAAAACCAACTGTTTATTACAATGCCATTGTATTTATTGGACTTGGGAGGGGGGTCCTAGAATCAGACCCCGGAAGGTACCAAGGGTCCACTGCAAAATCTCTGCAAAATGTACTTTCAGTGCAATACATTATTTGAACTGCTTTATTTGAAGTAGCTATGATATATGCAGTTTTATATCACTAAAACAAAATATACAGTTGGGTGGACTTCTTTTTACTGCATTTTAATCAATATAGTACCCACCAACTCAACCTGTCTCGAATTTATTCTGTTGGTACTCCCTTCATTGTAACTAATGAACATTGTAAATTTTCTCTTTCCAGGTACTTGACAGGCATGGTTGATAAAAGAACGCTTGAAAAATATGAAAGAGAAGCTAAAGAAAAAAACAGAGAAACATGGTATGAAGCCTATGTCTTAAGATGAACCTTCTACGAATTATGTGGGTGCATTTTTTTAATGGATTGAGGGCCTTCTGGACCAGTGTTCTGTTGGGTTTTTATTTATCCACTTTGGCTATCACGTTTGAAAGTGTTTTCATTTCATTTCATTTAGAGTATTTATACCTGACTCTTTGGCCACAGAGCAGCTTACAAATGGTTAATTAGACAGTTCTCTGCCCACAGGTTTACAATCTAAAAAAAGACATGACACAAAAGGACAGAGGTATGACGGTGGGGAAGAGGATCAAGACCAGCAGATACTGCTGGTTCTTCTCCCTCCAAGGCTGCAGTGGCAGTTCGTCTGTCTCTTGTCTAAGCACAGTGCTGCTTTGCCTGCCTCATCTCTCCCTCTGAGGCCAGGGTGATGGCAGTTGGAATGGAGGAGGACTTCTCATTTGTCTTTGGGCTAGGCATCATGGAGCTGTGCCTACCCCTTCCCTCCAAGGCCGAGGCAGGAGCAGTTGGAATGGAGGGAGGCCCTTCTGTCTCCGGATCTAGACATGGTGGAGCAGTGCCTGATTCTTCTCCCCTCCAGTTGGAATAGTGTCAACACTGGCTCCAATTTAAATTTGCTGTGAATGCCCTTCTTCTCATTGATAACAAGTTTGCTGTTATTGATTGGGGATACGGGGTGTGTGTGCAAATTCTGGCTTGAGATAGGAGGAACTTTACGGATATAGCAGCAGTTGTGCAAACTATTTCAGCTGCATTAAAAGATCTCTGAACTGGAATCAAAACCTTGATGATCTGGTAATGCCAAGGGGAGGAAATTCCCAACTGTGATGGTTTCTTTCATATGATGGAGAGGGTATATTTTACAGGTTATAAACTTCTTGTAAGTCCAGAAATACATTTTGGAAAAAAGGAAATATTAGCTAGAAAATTCTTAATAATATAGTTTCCAACTGTGGGTCTTAAATGTTTGACAACAGCTCCCATTGTTTCCACAATGCATTGGTCATGTTAGTGTTGGATGACAGGCGTTCCAGTCCAACACTTGTGGGTGATATAGCTAGGTATCAGTACTATAGCGAAATGCCATAAAGTAAGTAAATTATTACAGATTGTTACCAAAATTCTCTATCTTGTTTAAGCAATTTAAATATATTTATATTAGTGGTAATGCAGAATTAGAAGTGACTATCTAAATGTCCTTGGACAAAAGAGTGGCTGTTGAAACATTTAAAATGAGTTTGGGCAATTTTTACAAAAAAAGTGATCATGTCAAAATAGAATATAACTTTTGATACCCTCTTAATCAAATTCCTATCCTCACTTCCAAGTTGAGGTGCAACAAGAGGCTCATGGGCATAAGTAATACCTAAAATCAAGTCAATGCTAGCTGGAATTTAACACAATAGTCCTATTCAACTGCAAATCCAGTACAGTGGTCCCCCGGGTTACGAAGGTAATCCGTTCCAGATTACCTTTCGTAACCCGGAAGCTTTCGTTTCCTGGGGGACCGCTAAAATCAACGGACCGCGCGGCCATTTAAAGGGGCCGCGCGGCTTTTTTCGCTTCGTATCCCGGGGGATCTTTCGTATCTCGAGGGATAGGAAGCCGGTCCGCCGCCTTTCGGATCCCGGGGTTTTCGCAGCATTTGAGCAGCTCCAAGATTCAGCCAGCCTAGCCAGAAAAATGATAGATAAGATCAGGAGTCATTCTGTGTTGCCGATGGGTAGACACCACGACATACCCATAGTGGGAAATAAAAAAGGTCCTCTGCAACTTGAGATAGGGTCAGGGATAGTCAATGGAGGGATGGAAGCAATGGCAGCAAGAGGGCCTGAACTCCTGTGTTGCTCCTTGTTGAGCAACATATCTTAGATTGGAGACATCTGAAAAATGCTCAGTGCAGAAACACTTTCGAGCATGCAATAGACAGGGACTTGGGAGCCTGACCTAAGAGGATACCTGGCAAGGTGTGAGCCAAACCTCTCTTATCTTCTCTAGTCAGATGGCATTATGTGACAAAGGTATTCCAGTTGGAGAGCCTCAGTTCAGACCTGCACTTTCAAATGTTCTAGGAATTCCCCTCACTCAAAGTCTGCAAGAGGACTCTCACTTTTTACCAGTTGGGCAGCTAGGAGACAAATGGGGGGTCAATTTGAGTCTCCAAATTTGTTTTCTTTATTTTTAGTATTGTGATATCTTAGAATTGAAGTTACTACACTTTCTAAGCTTTCAGCTGCATGCCAGAATACAGCCATTGTATTCATACGTTCAAAGAAAGCCTGTCTTCTTTGAAGACAGGATATTCAGCTATGTTCTTGTGTATAGGCTTCCAAAAGTATTAATTTACAAGCACTAGTTTAATCTTGCTTCTTTGTTTCTGGTTTTTGTGTGTGTGTGTGTTTTGTTTGTTTGTTTTTGAACAGGTATCTTTCATGGGCCTTAGACACAAATCAGGAAGAACGGGACAAAGGTAAAACAGTGGAAGTGGGCCGTGCCTATTTTGAAACAGAGAAGAAACACTTCACTATTTTAGATGCTCCAGGCCATAAGAGTTTTGTCCCAAATATGATTGGTGGAGCTTCTCAAGCTGATCTAGCTGTGTTGGTAAGGGATCATTTAGTTCCTCCTGTGTTGAAGGAATCATTGCAAATGTTTCAACTAATGCACAGTGATCTGAGCTCAGTTGACACTGCAGTATAATTCTTGGAGCTATGTTTACCACAACCTGTTTGAACAGATTTACCTTTATTTGACATTCATATATGAACTTTGCATTACATATAAGAACTTTACTTCGCACAGATATGTGTCAGACAGGCAGTAGCTGTGTTTATAACAATGAGATTTTCCAGATTGTTCAGATTCTCCCTTTTGTGAAAATTCCATAATTTAAGGTTGTGTTAATTCCTTGTGTAATCTTGCAGTTGTTCGTCTAACTTGAGAAAGTCTAGGAATTAAACTCTAGCTCAGTATCTGACTGATTTGATTTCCCTTCAAACTAGGTTATATCGGCAAGAAAAGGAGAGTTTGAAACTGGCTTTGAGAAAGGGGGGCAGACAAGAGAGCATGCCATGTTAGCAAAAACAGCAGGTGTAAAACATTTAATAGTTCTTATTAATAAAATGGATGATCCGACTGTGAACTGGAGCAATGAAAGGTGAGTACATCTGCCAACTTTTTGAAAGTTGGATATTGACTCCCTGGTATGTGTTTGGTTTGGGGTTTTTTCCCCCTATGCCTTTTACATTAAGAATGGTATTGGTCTCATTCGATTTAAGTGTGCCCCAGAGTTAAAACTTCTGAAGATTAGATTAAGTTGATCTCATCATTCTTTATCTATTAAAACTGAATGCTTTCTTTAATGTTGGAAGGAGTCATAACTCAGTGGTCCCAAGATACTTTTATCTGGATATGCCTGGAATAGGACAGGTAATGGGTGATGGGAAACAACCTCCACATTTTTCTGCTTGAGAGTATAGATAGCCGATGCAAGTCAGAGGAAACATTTCTGATCTAGATCGATGGTCTCTCTTGCCAGTTTCCTTTAAATGTTAAAAAAGCAGCCTATAAATATGAACAATAATTGAGGAAGATTTCCCCACCCCACCCCAACTCACATAAAACATCTAGCTGCATATAGAAAGCTTGTTCATTAGGGGAAAGGCTAACAGAATTACACAGAGACCTGCACAAGAGCTATTGCCACTTGGGATCTTTTGAATCTGTTCATCTAAGAACTGCCCTTTAGCAGAAGTCTGTGCCATTTCAGAAAGATATCTTAAACTACTGGAACATTTGAACTCAATTCAGACTGATTTCAACTCAAGGTTTTATTACAAAACAAAACCTAAAGAGAAACCGATCGTGATATTCTTACTCGGTCCCTGACTCACCATTGCGCCCCAGCATTTGTGGCCTGGTTCATAAGTCATTTAAAACTTGTATTTTTAAATTTTAAAAATCCTTTTTTAACCTTTTTTTAAAAAAAACAATTTTCAGGTATGAAGAGTGCAAAGAGAAACTTGTGCCATTCTTGAAGAAAGTTGGCTTCAATCCCAAAAAAGATATTCACTTCATGCCCTGCTCAGGACTAACTGGAGCAAACCTCAAGGAGCAATCGGAGTTCTGTCCTTGGTATACGTATGTATTTGATTTATTTCCTGCTTTCCTGTATGATGCATATTATAAAATCCAATAAAATCACATTTGTATTTTAACTAATTAAAATGTATAGTAGGCCCTCCGCATTCTCTGGGGTTAGGGACAAGACCTCCATGAAAGTGGGGAAAAAAAATTTGCAAGACAATCTTCTTTAATCTTTAATCTTCTGAATAGAAGTTAGCACTATCCTAGCATCATTACAGATGGAAGTTATGTCTTAAAGAAGACAAAGCTGTACCATAGACCTTTATGCCAAACTAATTCCCTTTCTCTTTTTTTCAGTGGGCTTCCATTTATTCCATATCTGGATAACCTGCCAAACTTCAACAGATCAGTTGATGGACCAATAAGGCTGCCAATTGTCGATAAATATAAGGTACACCCATCACAACTATCTTAAGAGTACTGTCCAGTTACTCTAAAACAGGTGTCAACTGCACTGGGGGCCAAGCAGTTTTATTCTCTGCAGCAGGCCATGCCTCATTTTTAGCCAAAAAGCACAATCACTTCTGGTTGTGACTTGGTTTCTTGGAACAGTTGTGAGCATTGGGAAATGTTGAGCAATTTGCCACTCCTGAAGACCTCCTTCAAGAGCTGAACTTTTGGGGATTGGGGAGGGGTTTACTCACGCATCATATTGACTGGTGGGGAAGCTTTTTTTAGCATGATATGACCTGCCACTGGATGTTAGCTGATTAATCATCCATGTACGTATGTGAAGCACAGAGGCCATAAAGAAGAACAGGTTACTTACTTCTAACTGATTCTTCAAGTGCTCATTTGTGCCCCCACACAATCCTTCCTCCTCAATTTTCTGGTCCATTGTTATACTGTTGGCAGACCATAAAACTGAGGAGAGGTTAGCTTTGGTGGGCTGGAGCATGCTGCATAGTGAGGATAGGGTGGGGATCCTGGCAAGAACGTTCTGATAAAGGCTCTGTGCAGGCACAAGACCCATTGTGCAAGGGCATAGATGACTAGGAAGAATAACAGTTACAGGAAAGCAATCTGCTATTCTTATCTCTTGTGAAGTAAGGCAAGTTATTTTTTAACATGTTGTGTTTTAACCTGTGTTTCTTCTTATGAAGGATATGGGCACGGTGGTTCTGGGAAAGCTGGAATCAGGCTCTATTTGCAAAGGACAGCAACTTGTGATGATGCCAAACAAGGTAAGGCACGTTTTCCTTTCAAGATGTTTCAATCCTTACTGTTAAGCCTGCAAAGTAGCTCCTAGCTTGGAAACCACTGTTCTCTGGTTAAGGTGCCTTTTATTCTTCCAAAATGCTTACGCTCTAGTGCACAAGCAGGTTCATTTTGGTGAGAAGAGCTCCTCAGAATTTTGCTGCTGCTTTTTAATACTAACTCAAAAGATACCAATCCTAACTGGCAGGGATTTCCACTTTGGTGGGAGTACTTGAATCACACTGGCCAAAAAGCAGGTTTTGTCTGTACATGGAAAAGCTACTTTCTCCTTCGCTTTTCCCCCACCCCCCAAAAGGGTGTGAATAGCAACTATTGATTTATTAGAAGAAAATGGAAGCTTGAGCAAGGCTGAATGTAAGAGAGTTAACCTGTAAAGGGAACAGAGCACTTTTCAAATATTTATATCCTGCCCTTTATCCAGAGAACTCAGGGCGGCATACAATAAAGCTAATCTGCCAATGTAATAGTTTTTTTCTTAATATAAGGAGAATAGAAGCCTGAGCAATGTGCAACATAAGGGAGTTAACCTGTATAGGGAACAGAACACTTCCTTCCTTTTAAATATGGTTTTGATGTTGGTTAGACTTGCAAAGGTAAGAAACATTTTTGCTAGCCAGCTAAAATACCAGTTTTGTTTCTGCATACTCACAAGGCTTTTTCAGCTGAAACATTTCATGGAAAATTTAGACCCTATTTGTAGTTCTTTTCTTTGCCTTTTACGTACTATGTATCCCTTCTTCCATACACTGGGTCTGCAAATCCATGACCCACTTTTCAGTCCCACTCATGCCCCTTGACTCTTCCTTTATCCCCTGGGATTTGAAATTTTATTAGAATCATCGTATCTTAGAGTTGGAAAAGACCACAAGGGCCATCCAGTCCAACCCCCCTGCCATGCAGAAACTCACAATCAAAGCACCCCTGACAGGTGGTCATCCAACCTGTGATTGAGAGTTCCTGCATGGCAGGGGGTTGGACTGGATGGCCCTTGTGGTCTCTTCCAGCTCTGTGATTAAAGATCCAGCTATTTTAACAGGTCTGTAAAGATAGCCTGGTTCAGTATCCAACCCAATTTTGGTTTGAGTTTGATACTTCTGGAATTTAGGAACTTCTCGCCTGAGTGTTGATATTCATATTCTTTCATGATACAACTTCTCAGTAATGTACAACATGCACAAACCATATTGACTGCCTCTAATTCTCCCAGGATATTCAGTTTGTGCTGTGGAGTTGCATGGTTGGGAGCACTGAGTCTTAATGCGATACCTTGTTTGCCTTGGAAAGATTTTGCTGTGGCCATGTTTCTCATTATGGAATTACAGAGAGCCAAAAATGTATTGTGGAGAACATCTTCAGTACCACTGGGTTAATTTATTAAATACAGTGGTCCCCTTCACATTTGCTGGGGTTAGGAGTGAAGGATCCCTGAATGTGGAAAAACCACAAGTAAAAAACACTATTCTTTTTACCCAAGAGAACAGCTCTCTAGGAATCTTCAGGTCCTCCAGTACAACTCTGTGGTCAACATCAGCCATAGGTTGATCATACAATCATGCTGGAGTACCTAAAGAAGTGTTTTCTCTAGGAAGTTCGAGGTTCTCCAGCACAGCTCTGTGGTCAACTTCTAGCAGAAGTGAACTGGAGGACTTAGAGATTCCTAGAGAGAACATAGGATTATAGAATCATAGAGTTGGAACAAACCGCAAGGGCCATCCAGTCCAACCCCCTGCCATGCAGGAACTCTCAATCAAATCATACCCGACAGATGGCCAACCAACCTCTGTTCAAAGACCTCCAAGGAAGGAGACTCCACCATCCTCCAAGGGAGTGTGTTCCACTGTCAAACAGCCCTTACTGTCAGGAAGTTCCTCCTAATGTTGAGGTGGAATCTCTTTTCCTGCAGTTTGCATTCATTGTTCCATGTTCTAGTCTCTGGAAACAAGCTTGCTCCCTCCTCAATATGACATCCCTTCAAATATTTAAACAGGACTATCATATCACCTCTTAACCTTCTCTTCTCTAGGCTAAACATTCCCAGCTCCCTTAGGCGTTCCTCATAGGGCATGGTTTCCAGACCTTTCACCATTTTAGTCACCCTCCTTTGGACACTGTCTAGTTTCTCCACATCCTTTTTGAATTGTGGTGCCTAGAACTGGACACAGTATTCCAGGTGAGGCCTCACCAAAGCAGAATAGAGTGGCATTATTACTTCCCTTAATCTATGTTATTTTTCTTGATCTTGATCTATTCTTCCAGTAGAATCAAGCAGCCCTTCTCTCTGGGCCCTGAGGCCACAGTGAACTTCCTTAGGGGTTTGCTTAGGCTTATGGCTGTTTTATACAGGAGAGGGCATTCTCTGTTGTGGCACCCCTCTTATGGAACACACTCCCTTTGGAGGCTTATTTGGCACCAGCATCACTGTCGTTTTGGTGCCACATGAAAACATCATTGTTCACTCAGTAAAGGTCTCTTCAGCCATGGTCTTACAGTTGCTTCTTTCAGAGGCCCATCTGTTTCGGGCCTTAGTGAATATTTCGTATCTAATAAATCCCTAATTTTTTTTCCTTAAGCACAATGTGGAAGTCCTTGGAATCCTTTCTGATGATGTAGAAACTGATGCTGTAGCTCCAGGTGAAAACTTGAAGATCCGACTGAAGGGAATTGAAGAAGAGGAGATCCTACCAGGATTTATACTCTGTGATATTAATAACCTGTGTCATTCAGGGCGCACTTTTGATGCTCAGGTACGCTTGTAGAAAATGTTTCATCTTTCAGTCACGATGCTGATACTGAAATGGAAGTAGTTTAGCACCTTGGCCAATGGGACTGGGTTCAGAGATACACATTTTAATCCAGAGGTGAGGAAAAGCATGTTGTCAGCCCTCCCAAGCCTCCTTCCCAACTTTTTGTCCCCAAATTATGTACCGTGGATGAGCATCCATGTAGACTTACTCTGTTCTTACTGCTTTCAGATAGTGATCATTGAACACAAATCCATCATCTGTCCAGGTTATAATGCAGTGCTGCACATTCATACATGTATTGAAGAAGTTGAGATCACAGTGAGTATTTGTGAATTTATTTGCATTATTTATATGCTGCCTTTCTTCTAGACCAGGACTCACTGCGTCTTCCATAACAACAAATTTAAAACATTTACAAAAAGTATTAAAATCCAATACCGATACTCCAGAGGACAAGCTAAGAATTCAAAATGATGTTAACAGATTAGAGAGCTGAGTCAGAACTAACAAAATGAATTTCAACAGGGAGAAATGTAAGGTACTATACTTGGGCAGTAAAGGGGAATGTACAGATACATGGTGGGAGTCACCTGGCTTGACAACAATACATTTGAAAGTGATCTAGGAGCTTTAGTAGACCACAAGCTGAGCATGAGTGAACAGTGTGGTGCAGCAGCTAAAAAAGCCAGTGCTGCATCACTAGGTGTATAATGTCCAGATCGAAGGAAGTAATCGTACTATTCTATTCTGCTTTGGTCAGACCTCACCTGGAATATTGTGTCTAGTTCTGGGTACCACAATTGAAAAAGGATATTGACAGGCTGGCATGTGTACAAAATGTTGAAAGGTCTCAAAGTGTTTTAGGGAGCTAGGTGTGTTTAGGCTAAGGAAGAAAAAGTTAAAAGGTGACATGATAGCCATGCTTTAAATATGTGAAGGGATATCCTATTGAGGATGGAGCAAGCTTGTTTTCTGCTGCTCCAGACAATAGGACACGGAACAATGGATTCAATCTACAGGAAAAGAGATTCCACCTAAACATTAGGAAAAACTTCCCGACAGTAAGAACTGTTTGACAGTGGAACACACTCATTCGCAGTGTGATGGAGTCTCCTTTGGAGAATTTAATCAGAGGGTGGATGGCTATCTATCAGGAGTGCTTTGATTGTATATTACTGCATAGCAGAGGGTTGGACTAGATGGTCCTTGTGGTCTGTTCCAGCTCTAAGAGTCTTTAAATCTATATATTGGCGCTCATTTCATAACTTTTTTCTTTCTTCTCCAGGCCTTAATCTGTTTGGTAGACAAAAAATCAGGAGAGAAAAGCAAAACCCGGCCCCGTTTTGTCAAACAAGATCAAGTATGCATTGCCCGTTTAAGAACGGCAGGAACTATCTGCCTTGAGACATTTAAAGATTTCCCTCAGATGGGTCGCTTCACCTTAAGGGATGAGGGTAAGAGGATGTGAAAATCAGTTGTTGCACGTGTGAATGAAATGGATGTGCTGTTTACCTGTAACTACAGTTCTTTGAATGGTCATCTGTGAATTCACATAAATGGGTTATCTGTGCCTGTACAGTGCATCATTCAGAACCTTCTAGAGCTCTTACATAAAAGACAGAACATGAAGAGGGAAGATGGGCAGTGTGCTTTCACAGATAACCATTTGAAGAAATACAGATAAGCAAGGTGTCCTTCCTCTTTGTGGTTTCTGTGAATCACACAAATGAGAGACTAACAAGCTGCTAACCGTAAGAGCCGGGAATACCATGCCGTACAGAAGAAGTGATGGTAAAGAAAAAGCAACTTCAGCTCCAGAAGGTTTATGTAATGTCTGGGGATGCTTCCTCTGCTTCTTCTTCAGTGATGGTACAGAAAAAGCAACTTCAGCTCCAGAAGGTTTATATAATGTAATGACCACTGACTCTAAAGCTGACAGTTCTGACATGGACTACTCCTTGGAGCACACTCTACATGCACTTGTTCTGAGGAAGCAGATGGATTTGACATTGGTAGTTTTGGGGACTGTAGTTCACAGAATCCCTTAGCCATCCAGAGTTCTCCAAGCTCTGGTCTACAATGTGCTTTAACCATGAAGCAAAATATGGTTAGTACTATCTAAGAAACTCAAAGGAAGGTTGTGCCAAGGGTGTGTGAACTGAGGCATGATTAGATGAATTATCTCAATTGAGTCAAGAAGCTGAAATATTCTCAAATATTTGAAAGCTACAATAATATCATTATATTTCTATTCAGAAAGGGAGTATTACCCTCAAACAAAAATGTATATATTCCAGTGCTTTATCAATGCTGCTAGTAACACCAGTATTCTCCTGGGCCAGCTGTCTGTCATGCTGGCTGAGGTTGATGGAGTTGTAGTTTACCATTTAGGAAGGGTGGGGAAGAATGATTTAGAATAATTTGAGATGGGAATCAAATGGACCAAGTCTGGTATAGATTCTGTATTACAAAAGAACGCCTGGAGATCTCTTTCCCATTTTATTGGGAGCAAACCATTCAGAGTTTACCAAGGAAGACTTCCATATAAACTTGGAACTTGCCCTAAAAGAAACACCAGGGTGTGGAATGAGATTGTGAGACATCTTTGTGTGTATATATATATATATATATATATATGTTTTCCTGGAGTTTTTACATACTTTGTGTACTCTAGACGATGACAAACTTTGTTTCCTAACAACTGTATTTTCTGTATTTTCCTTAGGTAAGACCATTGCAATTGGAAAAGTTCTGAAATTGGTTCCGGAGAAGGACTAAGCATTGTTTAGACAAAACCTGCACAAATATTGTGAGGGGGAAAAAAATGACTCTGCAGAAGCCTATTTCACATCGCCTTCTTATTTTCTTCCCATTTATAACTTTCTCCCTATGTTTTGCAAAGATAACTTTTCAGAGCAAAGGTCCACATTGTGTCAGCTTTCTCATATTGAGAGCTCTGCTATGCCACTATTGAATTTCCCTCTAAGGTTCCCCCTCCCACCTCCTAAATTCTGTTTCCTTGGAAAGATTTGGCAATAGCTTTATAAGTGATGTGGACATACTTGCCTAGAATTATGAAAAACAAAAACAAAACTATAGAATTTATGTTAATTCTCCCCTCCCAGCATATTGAAAGATTTTTCAAGGCAGATCATTCAGTGTGCGAGTGTGCGTGCACATGTTATAAAGACAATTACCGTGTTAATAAACTATTCAATTTGAAATCTTTTTGGTATCTTAATTGCTTTTAAATAATGTTTTTATCCAGACGTAACACCTTGTTGGATTAGCTTTTAACTCGCCAAGTAATCTGAATATTCAGTTACTTTGGCTTTTCTAAAACCCAGCTCTGTCCTTTGCTGTCTCCCCAGCCAAATTTGATGATAAAACAATTAGATAACTTGACGGAATTTGTACTTAAGAAAGTTTCTTTTTCCATTTCCTTATGATGTATTTCAAAAATCTTAACATGCTCACGCAAGTATGGTACTATTGAATTAGTGTTGCAGCACTATGCGCAAAATTAACTTAAGATAATTGTTGAGACACAAAGGTGTCTTCCTGTTGCGTTCTGGAGGACATCATCAAACTCTAGCCAACAAAATTATTAGGGTGTTACGTGACAACTCGCGCAGTTATATTAATATACAATATTCAGTCTCAACTGAGTTCAAGTATCAGTTGATGATCAAAGTTCATGATGATAAAAATTCATTAAGACTGGAGAATCTGTGTGCGTTTTTCCTTAAGATGTGAATGGAGCCAGATAGGCCTTACATGATGCGTAGTTGGTATTCAGTGTTCAGCTGGATAACATGTCACTGAATTGATACAATTTAATATAATGTTTTTCTTATTAGAATTGGATTTATATCAAACACAGGCTATAAATTTGACCGTGAAACTATAAATTTGAACACGAAAGCATTCCGAGCTAGAGGGAGGCAAAAGTGAATTGTAGGATTTGTGGTTGACAGTTCAAAGGAACAGGGTAATGAAGCATATATTTGTGCATTGATGGAGTATGGGATCTGTGCCATTTGTGAAACTCGGGGGGAAAGCAGAAAGTGATTTATGTGCAATGATGCTCAAGTATTTAATGGCAATCTCCATTATTAGTTTCATATAGAAGGCTGGTTCCCAAAATGGTCCAAGATGCTTCTCCGATGATATCTTTTACAACTGTATGTTCAAAGAGTAATGTGCCCTTTCCCCAAGGTACAGTCCCGTGACTGTTTCATTTTCCTCAATTCTTAAATTTGAAATGTTTGCCCCCCTCTTTGTTTACTTGTAATCATGGAACTCCCATCCATTTCACATAAGGCTACATTGTACGGACAAAGCAAAGTTTATTGTCCTTCAGTTTTCATATGACTACAACTTGTAGCTGCCGTAATGCATGAAAAAAAAATTAAATAAATTTTATTATGTCTGCATATTTCTGGCTTTTATTTTTCTGGGAATCAGGAGGTTATACCTTTTTTAAACAAAAACTAAATAATTTCAGATATCTGCTTCTATAATAAACTAATGAAGGCAGAAGAGAAGTCTCTTTCAAAGAATAATCTAAGATCAGGTAATGGTGTATGCTTAAAGTTGTGCTATTCTTCTCAACCTCTCCTTTATATTAAGATTAGAGTTGGCGAGAAGTATTAAAAATGTGGTGATTCCTGATGCTTTTTCATTCCATTAAAAATGTGGTGATTCCTGATGCTTTTTCATTCCATCTAAAGGTGGTAATGGGGGATTGAATTCCTTTTCATTCCACCTAAAGAAGATAATGGTAATTTAATCAATTCTGCCGAATACCTCTCTACTGAAGGTCTGAGATTTTATGTTCTATGGATTAACCGCATTCTTAAAAACGATACGCAGCATAAAAGAATAACATGTAACAATTGCTTGAGTTTTTATAGAGTAAGAATAAGGAACACCTAGCAGTGAACAAAAGCAATGGAGGCCTGAAACCAGGAATGAAGGAGTGCAGCAGTCAGTGATGTCTGCAAAATGACTAAACACAGGCCATGCCAGTCTAAAGCGATGTAAGCAAATTGAGAGTTTTATGGTTCATAGATATTACTACAAGGTGGGCGGGCGCGGGAGAGCTGAGTGTTTTACCCCCTAAAACCAGTGAAGTGTTTGGAAGAAAGCATATGCAAAGTATTTAAGCAGTAAACTTCCTGCACATATTTTTTTTTCATGGAAGTGCCAGCTCAATTGCTTCATTTGCAAATGAGGTCTCTGAAAATCCTCCTACCTGAGCGAGCAGCTGGCAAAGTGCTTGGATTATAAAGAGCGAGGGAAAGGGAATGAGGGGAGGGAAATCCTTTATTTTTTATGGAGCAGCAGCAAATTCTTGTCACGATCCCTAGATGTAACTAGGTATGTGTCCCCATGGCTAGATCTGATGCTGCTAAACATGGACATGGCCGGCACACAAGTCTTTTAATTGTACATATTCATCCTGGCCGCTGCTGAAACTTGAGCTTTTAGACTCAGAATTGAATTGAGGAATACACACAAGCTGTGGACCTCCATCTTCAGAGGAAGTAATATCCTGCTGCGGCACAAACAAAAACCCCTGTTCCCTCATCTACCTTTTGTCTGACCAGGAGCACTTCTGTCTTTTCTTGGTTAAGTTTCTTGGTTAAGAAAAGGGATATATACATCTCAGATTAAGATATGGAGTGCACATACATATCCTCTTTATCCAGTCTGTAACTGCTGACAGTGGTATTCATACAACTGTTGATTTAGCATTCAGACTCAATGGATCTAGACTAGGTGGACTAGAACGATCTGCTCATCAAGTTTCTACTTTTAAAAAGTTAACTTTAATGGTCCTTTAAGGCATTTTTCACAGGAATCCACTTCGACCACCCTGGCTCCGTTTTATGTGATCCTGGGATGCGTAGTTTACGGAGGGGTGTTTGGAAATTAAGCAGCGTGCTTGAACCCAGTCGCTTTCAGCCCTTTGGTCCTCTGGGTGTTTTTGTGACTAGAATAGATAGCAAGGCCTCCTTAAAAGAAGACTGAAGGGACTGTGAAAAGAGTATTACAGTAGAGTCTCGATTATCCAACCTTCGGTTATCCGACGTTCCGGATTATCCGACGTCGCGGCCGCTGTGATTTCTTTACTTTTTCTGTGATTTCTTTAAATTTTCAGAGGACTGAACTGTTTATCCTGTATGTCACAATGTTGATCAGCGATTTCTTTACATTTGCATTTACTCTTATTGCAATAAAACTTCAATACATTTGCCATTCATAGTGATTTCAAGGCTTTGGACCTTCCGGATTATCCAACCTTTTCGGTTATCCGACTATCAGCCAGTCCAGTTTATGTCGGATAATCGAGACTCTATTGCTGTCATTTGGCTTGCATTAATGGTACATATTCTTCTGTGTTTTATTTCGTTGTGCGATCTTCGAAGAAGGACTGATTGGCTTGCTGCGGAGCTTTTTTTCTCAGACTGGTATGAAATTTCTCAGGCAAAGAAAGGGAGTTGGGTTCTTCCTTAACGGTATTTCTGGCAATAATAAATCAGAAGCTGCGTATCTTTCACTGAAGGGATGGGAGTTGTGTATTCTTCCCAAAAAGAAATGTCGAACTTCAGCTCTCAGTTAACCTTATGCTTGCAGATCCAATGGTAGGGTACGGTCAGCGTTTGTACGCCTTGTGTGAATTTGCCCATGCAATCCGTAATTGATTTTATATTTTAAAAAAAATTCATTTATTTCATTTTTAGGCCACCTTTCTCCCCAAAAGGGACCCAAGGGGGGGCTCACGAGATTTAAAAAAAACACTTTAAAACCTTGACAACAAATTTTTTTAAAACAAATTAATCCAGTTAAAATAGTATAAAATTAACATAAAACATACAATTAACATAAAATTAACATAAAACGTACAAATAAGTTAATGTAACCAAAGCACGCACCCCATATAAAAGCGGCCCTGCCGTGATTTTAAAATGCCTGTCTGGGGGAAAAATAAGTAAGGATTCTATTAAAATATAATAATCATAATCATATTTTCTTTATTTAAAATAAAATAATTATTTTGAAAATAAAATCATAATAGTATAAAATAAAATATTCTATTAAAATAAAACATTTTAAATGCTTTCATTTATAAATATTTTATGTTTAAATGCTTATTTTGTTTATTTATATTTATAAATATTAATAAATATTAAAATAAAATATAAAATAAAATATTCTATTAAAATATTCTGTTAAAATATAATAATAATAATTTATTTAAAATAAAGTAATTATTTTTAAAATAAAATAATAAATATAAAATAAAATATTCTATTAAAATATTCTATTAAAATATAATAATAATTTATTTATTTAAATTAAAGTAATTATTTTTAAAATAAAATAAATACAAAATAAAATATTCTATTAAAATATTCTATTAAAATATAATAATAATAATTTATTTAAAATAAAATAATTATTTTTAAAAATAAAATAATAACATAACACTATAGTATATTATAATAATATAATAATTATTATGTATATAATAATAATAATAATAATAATAATTTACTTATTTAAAATAAAATTATTTTTAAAATAAAATAATAACATAACCTTATAGTATATTATAATAATATAATAATTATTATGTATATAATAATAATAATATACTTATTTAAAATAAAATAATTATTTTTAAAATAAAATAATAACATAACCTTATAATATATTATAATAATATAATAATTATTATGTATATAATAATAATAATAATATACTTATTTAAAATAAAATAATTATTTTTAAAATAAAATAATAACATAACCTTATAATATATTATAATAATATAATAATTATTATGTATATAATAATAATAATAATTATTATTATTATTATTATTATTTTAAAAAACAACAACAGCAGTGACCCAATTTGAATTCTGGGACTGTCTGGGAAGGAAAGAGAGAGACAGGGGCTCCTATTGGTCCCTTCCTTTCCAGGAAGTAAGTTGGACTCAGTGAGGGAGTCAGCCTTGCCAGCTGCTTCCGCTTACGTCAAGGCAGAGCGCCGCTTCCGGTGATGACGTCATTGCCCCGCGACTGACTCTCTGCTGCTGAGCGGAAGCACGTGGACCAGGAGCAGCAGAAGAAGAAGCCTCATGGAGCCCCCTCTGCTCCCCCTGGATGGCCCTCATCAGGTCTGGTCCCCTCAACAGACTCCATCTCCCAGAATTCCATAGCCTTAGAGGCAGATAGAGTGGACCCTTGAGCTCTGGGCCCCACAACAGACTCCAACTCCCAGAATTCCACAGCCTCAGAGACAGATAGAGTGAAGCTTTGAGCCCTGGGCCCCACAACAGACTCCAACTCCCAGAATTCCATAGCCCTGAGCCAGATAGAGTGAAGCCTTGAGCCCTGGGCCCCACAACAGACTCCAACTCCCAGAATTCCATAGCCCTGAGCCAGATAGAGTGAAGCCTTGAGCCCTGGGCCCCACAACAGACTCCAACTCCCAGAATTCCATAGCCCTGAGCCAGATAGAGTGGACCCTTGAGCTCTGGGCCCCACAACAGACTCCAACTCCCAGAATTCCACAGCCTCAGAGATAGATAGAGTGAAGCTTTGAGCCCTGGGCCCCACAACAGACTCCAACTCCCAGAATTCCACAGCCTTAGTTGTTCCTTGCCTCAATCCAGGAGGGAAGTTATTATAGTTGTTATTCTTGTTATTAGTTGTTATAATACTGTTATTATTAGTTGTTATTGTGTTATTGTTGTTGTGCCCCATCAAGTCATGCCCAACGATGCATGGCAACTTAAGGCAAAACTTATCAAGGGTTTGTATGTAGAGAGAGAAAGATCTTGAAGCGCCTTTGAGACTCAATGAAAGAAAGAAGTTTCTGGCAGCAGGAGCTTTCCCAGACTTTGCACCAAATACATCTGAGGAAGTAGACCAAAGTAAGTCTACAAAAGCTCACGCTGCCAATTTATTTCTTTCGGCGAGTCTCAAAGGTGCTTCAAGATCTCTCTGCGTATTGATTCTGCACACTGACACGGCTATATCTTTGGATTAAAATGCAAAGTTATGAGTTCGGTACCAGCCAGGGCTCCGGGTCAACTCAGCCTTGCATCCTTTCATAGGTCGCTAAAATGAATCATGGAATCGTAGAGTTAGAAGAGACCCCAAAAAGGGCCCTGATCCAGTCCAACCCCATTCTGCCATGCAGGAACTCCCAATCAAAGCATCCCAGACAGATAGTCATCCAGCCTCTGCTTAAAGGCCTCCAAGGAAGGAGACTCCACTAGACTCCGAGGGAGTGTGTTCCACTGTCGAACAGCCCTTACTGTCAGGAAGTTCCTCCTGATGTTGAGCTGGAATCTTTTTTCCTGTAGTTTGCATCCATTGTTCTGCGTTCTAGTCTCTGCAGCAGCAGAAAACAAGCTTGCTCCCTCCTCAATATGACACCCCTTCAAATATTTAAACAGGGCTATCATATCACCTCTTAACCTTCTCTTCTCCAGGCTAAACATACCCAGCTCCCCAAGTCGCTCCTCATAGGGCATGGTTTTTAGACCCCTCACCATTTTAGTTACTCTCCTTTGGACACATGGCTCCAGTTTCTCCCCATCCTTTTTGAATTGTGGTGCCCAGAACTGGACACAGTATTCCAGGTGGGGCCTGACCAAAGCAGAATAGAGCGGCATTATTACTTCCATTGATCGAGACACTATATTCTATTGATGCAGCCTAAAATAACATTGGCCTTTTTAGCTGCCACATCACACTGCTGACTCATGTTCAACTTATGGTCTACTTGGACTCCTAGATCCCTTTCACATGTAGTCTCATTCAGCCAGGTGTCCCCCATCCTATATGTATTCATTTCATTTTGGGAAACTCTGGAAGTTGTTGCCCCAAAAAAGTAACATTTCCAAGGTGCCTCTCAACCAAATTGAACGCCCTCAGTTGTCATGAAATATAACACTGAATTTTTAAATATTTGATGGAGAGTTAGAAAAGCAAAAAATAATAACTTCAAAAATAATAACTCTTTCAGATTAAAAAGGCAGCTCTAGCGTTGCTTGCGTGGAGCAAGAACAAGAAGAAAACAGCTCAGAAAGTGCTGTTGAATGAGGACCAGAAATTCTTTCTGATGGTCACTGTCTGGAAGATCCCGCCACGCGAGCAAGTCATCAAAATGTAAGCCTAAAAATCAGGTGGGCAACACTTGAGCCCCCATTGCTACCTCCACTTTGCCCTTAATGCCGGTAGCCCCAAAACATTGAACTCTTCTGCTGAAAATAATACATCCAAGATCTTCCTCTGTTCCAGATCTTAAGACAACACTGTGCCTTCCATATTGTCACGGCTCAGTGGTGCGAGTGGATACTCTGCCACCTTCTCTTCACAAAGAGAACCACCTTAGTTTTTTACTTTATTTTTATTTGTTCATTTTATTGATTTTAATTTTGCTATGATTTAATCCTGTTTTAAGAGAGGGGAGTTGGGTGGTGGGATGGGATATTTTAATTGTACTGCTTTTTGAACCCTGTTGTAACCCGCCCCGATTGCTCATTCAGAGGGGCCGGCTAGAAATAAATATTTATTATTATTATTGGCTGAATTCTGGTGATGGCATCAGTGTAATTGGTTTCTGCCAATTGGTTTCTGTGGCGCAGCCCCTGGTGAGTTCCATAGCATTGGAGTTTATCAGACAGGAGGAATTTCTCTCAATTGCAAAGGGAGCCAATTCGAATTCACATGAATTCGCTAGTTTAGTGAATTTACATGAAATCTGATTACATTCGGAATGCGTTCAGAATGACTTCCCATTCCCCGAAAATGACCCCCCATTGCCCGAAATTGCGTGAGATGCTTTAATTCGCAATAAAGTAAAACCCATAATTGCGTTCGGATTGCCATTGGATTATACTTCCAATTTCTGACATCTGATAAACTCCATTGATGCCAAGAATGTAAGGCTTCAGCTGTTCCAGTGTCCAGTTTTCTACACTTTTGTATTCTCCAAGCATCATCACACAGACTGCCCAAAAGTGAGGGGGAAAACTGGAAGTGTCGGGACGTCCACTTCTAGTTTTGATGGAACTGTTTTCTTAGCTTATTGTGGTAAACAAAATCTAAAACGACCCAGATGTTCCCTTCTGTTTGGTTTTGTTATTTGTAAACTGGTGTTTTTAAAGGCTTGAACAGTGCAGGAGCCTATGAATTGCCAGTCCTGGCATTTCTAGAAGTGACAGCTTACCGTTCATTTTGGGGAGGAAAACTGTCTTAGTTGAGGTGGGGCAATCAAGATCAATATGGTGTCCCAACGGTAAAATGGTTGCAGCCCCAATGCGGCGTATGGCTGTGGATACCATACTTTGACTCCCCTGCATTTGAGGTTAGCATCCAGGAGAAAACCTTTGGCGTCTCCTCTAAATGCCCCTGTTCCATTTGTCCTAGACCGCTGCCTCATAATATTCAGCCTGCAACAGCTGAGGTTTGCCTCTTCACAAAAGACGAGCCTGGTTTAACAGCGGAACAGACAGAGAACTTGTACAAGAAGCTCTTGTCCCAACACGGGATCACAAGCATTACTGAGGTATGAAGGACACCAAAATTCATCAAGCACTATGTCTTTTTTTAAGTGTGCCCCATGTGTCAAGAAGCCAGGGTTTGCAGGGTCAGAGTGCTGGGGTTCTTGGATCTGCAAGTGATGATGCCGTTGGCCATTGCCATCACCATCCATTGGGTTTTCCTTTCCTGAGTGAGCTAAGCTTTACGCCTTCTTGTACGCAGAAGGATCTGAGGGATCCCAGTTGTACGGGAAAGCTTGGAACAGGCAATTAAGAGCCATTACATTTACAAAAGACCTGTTCTTGGTGGAAATAAAAAACTAGACTTACTTTCGAGAATTATTTTTCGGTATGGATCGACACACCTGTCTGCATTTCTAGACCCTTCTTGTAGAAGGATGGCTGTGCAAACTGTCATCGTGAGCATTTGCACTTCAAAATCCTTATTTTTGCTTTCCGTGCTACTTTATCAGTGAGACTGTGGTATGTTAATCCTCCTTTTTCTGAATTAAAAAAAATTATCGAGGACTGAATGTAGAAGAAAAAGGTGAACTGTCCCAGTTTTTGGTTCATGGTTGCCAGTTCAGTACCATAACAATTGCTTTTTTCAGTTAGGAAAATAATAATTGTTGTCTTCTAACCATTCTGTGATGTTATTTATATGCCCACTGCATAGAGCTTGAAAAGTAAATATGCTATTTATTAGATACAGTTCTCTTCTTTTACTCCACTGAGCTTAGTATATGTATTTTATTTCTTCCCCACTTGACCCAACAGCCCTGTGAGGTAGGTCAGAGTGGCTGCCCAGTCAGACCCAGTGAGTTGTTTTCAAATTGGTTTTAAAACTTTTTGTAAATGTTTTTGCTTTGTTATGGAAGCTGCCTTGGGTCCTGGCCAGGGAAAAGGGCAGCATATAAATAAAGTAGACAAAACAAAACACTACAGCCCATATCTCCAAAGTGCTGGTTCATTGTTAATATTACAGCAGATTATTTACCATTAAAAACTTTAGACAGTCATATATTTCCTTATCTTTCTGAAAATACACTTTTTTTCTTCTCACCTAAAGCTAACCTATTAACTGTCATAATAAAGATTCAGTAGTAGATGCTGATGAGATTCACTTTCTTCTTGCTCCCTGTTTTTGGAAGGTGATCTCCTATAAAACCCTCAAAACAGAATACAAGCCTTTTGAAGCCAAACGTCGTCTTCTCTCTCGGTTCGCTCTGTTTCTGTCTGATGATCGTATTCGAAGGCTTCTACCATCGCACATAGGGAAGCACTTCTATAAGTGTAAAAAGTAAGCACTCTGCCTTTTCGGTGTTCTTTCGTACCAGATTTCTTTAAGGAAGCTTGTTTGCTTTTTACTCAAATCTCACATTTCACTTCCATTTAAGGGCTCCTTTGTCTGTGAACTTGCGTGCAAAGAATTTGGCTAAGGAGATAAACAAGTACGTCCAAGGAACTATTCTTCCAGTCACCAATAAGGGTTGTTGCTAGTAAGTATTTTAATTCATACCCAATAGCTGTTTGACAGTGGAATATGCTGCCCCTGAAATGTAATGGGAGTCTCCTTCGGAGGCTCTGAAACAGGCTGGATGGCCATCTGTGATGATTTTGTATTCCTGTATGGCAACAGGTTAGACGGGATGATGGTTGAAGACTTTTCCAATTCTGTTATTCAAGGCAGCATGTGGGTTTTCTCTTCCCCATGTTATTACAATACAGTAGAGTCTCAATTATCCAACCTTCGGTTATCCAACATTCTGGATTATCCAACATCACAGCTGCTGTGATTTCTTTAAATTTTCTGTGATTTCTTTAAATTTTCAGAGGACTGAACTGTTTATACTGTACATCACATTGTTGATCACTGATTTCTTTACATTTACTTTTGCTGTTATTGCAATAAAACTTCAATACATTTGCAATTCATAGTGATTTCAAGGCTTTTCTTGGACCTTCCGGATTATCTGACATTTTCGGTTATCCAACTATCAGCCGGTCCAGTTTATGTTGGATAACTGAGACTCTACTGTACCTGTATGAGGCAGGCTTAGAGAAGCGTGCGGCTCAAGCTCACACAGCAAATTTTAATGGGAATTGGATTTAAATCTGCCAAGTCCCAGTCCGGCATTGTACGTAGTAAGACATAACTGGCTGTTTGTTGTTGTTGTTTTTCCAGTTCAGCACATATTGGTCACACTGGCATGGATGCCGAGAAGATTTCTGAGAACATTATTGCTGCTGCTAAAGTGATTGCTGCTAAAGCACCGAAGGTAATAAATACTCAAAAAATGGTGACATTAAAGCAAATCCTCTCCACTCTTATCTAATGTGCAAGATAAGATAAAACCCATTAGTGTTGGTGACCCTTACTTTGAAATAAATACACCATGCAGATGTTTGGATTTGTGTAGCTTTTAAACAGATGTTTGATATGTGCCCGGCTTCCTTGACCTTTTTGTGATTATTGTTTCAGATCTGGAAAAGTGTTAAAATTCTTCATCTCAAAACGGACAAATCTGTTGCACTTCCGCTCTTTACTTGGAGTCCTTCCAAATCAGATACTATTCAGAAACATACAGACACTGAAATACAGGTAAGAGCTTGGCCAGTGCATACCGAGTGCTTTCTTTATTGACTTTCTTCAGGAATCGTTCAAAGTCTTCTGTTTTCTTCTGCTTTTGTTAGACAGATAAGGTAATAAAATGTCGTCTTTTCTGACCCCTTTGCCAATTGGAAACCAATTTGTTTGTCCATATTGTCCTCATAGTTGGAACATACCGTAACTTGAATTATGGTTAGTTTGATGGGTTTCATTTTTAGCAGTGGTTCCCAACCTTTGGTCCTCTAGATGATTTGGGCTTCAGCTCCTATAATTCCTGACTGTTTGCAAAGTTGGTTGAGGCTTCTGGGAGCTGAAATCCAAACCAAATGGAGGACCAGTGGTTGGGAACCACTGATTTATAGGATATCATGTTGGGATGGGAGAGGGAGTTATATTTTACACATTACATAGGCTTTTGCAGACTTATAATTTTCCTTCTGAAAAACAAACCAGCATGCTTGCTATTAAGGCTGAATGTTTTCTACATTCATTAATTCAAGGACTAGGGATTAGAACTTTGTCATTTAAACAGTATTGATATCTTCGCTATTCTTAATGCATACCAACATATACCAAATGCTATGAATAGGTTAGCAGTTTATGTGCTTGCACCGTATTTTTGCGCCAAGTAAGATATTTACATTTTTCTGTAAATCAGTGACCTTTTGAAGAATGGGCTGGTTTCTTGACAATGTTTTAATACCTTTTTAAAGGATGTTCAGACGCAGAAAAAGAAAGAAAAGACTAAAATTAAAAAAAATGCTAAAGGGGACAGCGCAACGATAATTAATGTAAGTGATGGCCCTGATGCTAGAACACCAGATCTGGAAATGGTGTGCATCCCTGCCACAGCCGAATCAGAGGAAGAAGATGGAGAAATTCCGCAACTAGTTCCAATTGAAAGCCCTTCAAGCGTGAAAGGGAAAAAGGTAATTACTTTCTGTGCAGAAACTGATGTACGTTGGTCATTCAGTATGTTATTCATACCTATGTGGCACATTACCTGGTGGTCTCTTGCATTTTAATGGCCTTGGACCCAACCATTTATGAAAAGAGGAAATGAATTGCATCCAGTGGCTTATATGGGGAAATATTGAGCATGGAAAATGAAGCTTGACTAATTTCCTGAGTTCCATGTCCTAGTCCTCATGTCACTCTATTCCAGAGGGACTGTCAAACCACAAGAGCGTCTTTTGGAAGTGGACCCAGGGCAGAAAATAACTTTTGGCCAAGCAGATTTCTCCACCTTTGGATTAACTTTCTGTGTTTACATTTCATTTACTGTTTATCTTTGTCTTTACTGACAAATCGTACATCCAGGGAAATGAAGATTACCTTTGACAAGCGTGTCACAATAAATTTATTGGTTACAACGAAAACAATAACGTACAGCACCTAAAACCAGCACCCGAGAGCAACTGATTCTCTTCCTTCCTGTTTATATTTCCTTTTCTGTTCTTGGCAGCTAATTTTCCTTGATATTCTAACACAAAGAATATGTTAACTGTTAAGGAAAGAGATACGCAACAGGTGGAAGAAATCAACAGCTCCTTTCCTAGCTGTGTGTGATTTTATCCCTCGCTTTATCTACATTGGCCTCGGACATGTTTTCCACTACAGCTCCCATCAGCCCACTGAATGTGGAAAGCATCGTGGGAGTTGTAGTACAAAAACCCTGGAAGGCCAAAGATTCCCTATTCTTGGTCAACATGTTGGTTTGAATTCTCACTGGATAGCATAGAACTATGGAGTAGTGAATATAACAGGTAGCAATATTCTTGATGTATTCCTAGGTACATCTGTCATTCCATTCGGATGGCTGCCATTATAGCCATTGCAGAGAGTTATGAGCTTCCTCACTGAGCCATAACCCTTGAAGCTGGCTGGCTACTATAATTCACAGTGGCTGCCAACAAGGGTGGCATCTTGTTTAACATGGAACGGAATAAAACATTCTTCATTGGTGCTCAGGCTCAAAGATCCTATGCCACTTTCGACAAAGTGGCATGAGTAGTAATGGATAACAGGTTCTTGGTAAGATTTGGAAGGGGAGAGTGATTATTTTATTTGTTTGGCGAGCAAACCTCATGCAAGTATGCGCATTTCACCAGTTGGAGTTGTGTTCTGTTAGTTCTTATTTGGGATGTTTGGGGTAACAAATTTTTATTTTTGCCAGACCATCATATAAATTAAGAAACTGGCAAGTTGCATCATTGCCCTCGGTGACAATGCTGGGTGGTGCTTTCTAGGAGTCATCATTCAAAAGTCTTCCAAATCCTGCATTGGACACTGCTGACTATTTCCATTTGTTCTGATTTGTTGGCTCTTGAGTGATGCTTTTATTCTTGCACTTTATTATAGGATGTACAGCCTAGCCCTGTTCCAGGAAGAAAGGTCAAGCCAGACACAAAAGGATCACCAACTCTCCTTGGCAAGAGGAAGATGTTGCCGTCATTGGGAACTCCAGAAATGCAGCCAGAAACACCTGGAGATGAATCGGGCTTGGAGACACCAAAACTGCTGAGACAGTCCAAAACATCTGAGACTCCAAAGCAAAAAGTCTCAGAAAAGGAGCAGGGGGGAAAAAAACAGAAGCCAGCAGCAAAGTCATCTCAAACCCCTAAAATGGTAAAAGCCATGAGGTCTTCCAAGAAAGTTCCTAAAACACGTACACAAGAACTCAAGAAAATGAAAGTGCCACAGTCGGTATGAACAAAATAAAAAGAGCATAGTTACTGTTTTAACATTAAAAAAAAAGTGGAGGCTTTGCAGAGAAGAAACTTTCGTTTAAATGTAGACTTTCTGCAGCCATGCTTTTTTAGCAACCTATAATTGTTTCTTTCTAAGCATTGGTAAAGGAGCTGAAATACTACCTTGCCTTTTCCTAATCTTTCTCCCAATGTCAAACGTTATTTTCTGACACACAGATTGTATCATCTTTTTTTATCTGTAGCTAATTACCTATGTTTAATATTGGCTTAACAATTTAATATGAGAATACAATATTTGAAAAAAACATAATTACTAAACCCAACATAAATAAAATTATTTTCCCTAGTCACCAGATCCTCTTGCATGTTTCTAAAAACTCAGTCCAACTGCTGATACTTCTGACACTTGTGAAAACACTAGGTACTGGGAAAGGTATTAATGCAACCTGTGACAACATGATCATTGTCATCAAAAGTTGGAAATGATTACAACAGCTTATGGAGACAACCAAATACAGTGTTGCACCTTCATTTGAAGGAAGGATAACATAAAAACAATGTAGAAGTGTGACCATAATGATATCTTTTTAGTCAACCCAAGGACTTTCTTTTAGCAAAACTACCATTTTACATTACTTTTACAACTGGCAGGTGTGAAGTATAAATGAGAGTCCCCATTCAAACTGATTGTCTTACATGTCTCATAAGAGTGCATAATATGAAGATGTATAATATAATCTATACCGTATAAAACAAATGTTTTATATACTCTCTCTGCATGTGTGTAGTTGCATATATGCCAAGTTTGACCTTTACTTTTGATAGTGCTTCCCAATGTTTTAACTTGATTTGTCTGGCCACTGTTGTAGGTTGTCAGCCGTCTTTTGATTCCTCACGCCAATTTCAAATACTTCCTCAGATGCATTTAGCGAAGTACAGTTTATTCTGCTAAAGCCCATGCTGCCATACAAGATCTCTCTACATACGGCTTCCACAGACTAACACGGCTATAGATCGTTGAATTCTACCACTGAGGGTGAGAGAGCGTGACTTGCCCGAGGTTACCCAATGGGCTTCCATGGCTGAACGGCTTTCACCCAGAGCCCTTGTCCTAGACAAAAACCACTACGTTGGTCACACAACAGATGCCTCACAACTTGCAGCCCTTTTGTGACATCGTAGGGTTGCTACCTGAGGTGACTTTACCTCACTTTGCCTAATTGTGGGGTGGCCTTACATCAGGGGCAGCCACCATGTTCTGGTCAAGCGCCTCATGGGTGTGTGGTGTGTGGGCTGTATGCGTGGTGTGTCCTGCCTGGGCAAAGAGACCGACTCGGGGGCTGAGGCAGCTTAGCACTCAAACAGCTGGACTCAGGTGGGCCCAGTTAGGTAGGCCACCTCTCCCCATTGTCTTCAGGTCCTTTGGCCCATGGAGGTCACCAGGAGGCTGGGCCGGTGCCAGGGGGCCTTCTGGATGGCGCTGCTCTTTGACACAGGTGGCCTGGCCCTCCTGCTGATGGGCTTCTTTGCGGACGTCTACTTCTCCGACTTGCTCATCTACTGCGGCGGGATGGGCCTCCTCTTCAGCCTCCTCTGGTGGGTCTTCTGGTACGTGGGCAACCTGGAAGTGCCACCGGAGGAGCTGCAGGACGACGTCGGCCTCAAGGGCAGCAAGGCCAAGAACCCGCCGCCGCCGCCGCCGCCGGCCCCGCAACAGGGCTCGCTGGTCAGAGCCCTCGTCCGCTCCCTCAGCACCCGCTTCTTGGGGTCCCACACCCCCACCGTCATCCGTTGGTCGGCCAAGGCAACCTCCACAACCACCGTTTCTTCCTCCTCCTCTTCGTTGTCCAACCGCCTGGAAGAGCAGTCGGCCTGAGAGGAGGAGAAAAGGCAGCAGAGGGGGCGAGGAGCCCATCACATTAAAAAGCGGGAAACGGTAGTGAATCAGAGTTTCCTTCTTCATGTGTCTTAAAACTGATTTCATTCCTATCCTACCGTTTCTTCCAAAGGACCCACTGCAGTGTTGTACCTGCTCCGCTCTGGGCCCCACAACATGCTCCATCTCCCAGAATTCCAGAGCCTTGAGCCAAGGCAATGAAACCGGTGCCAAACCGGATTGTTCCCCCAGTGTGGATGCAGCCCTAGTGCGATAATCTCATCAGACCACTACACTATGCTGAGTCTAGCCTTGAAGAAGTATAAATATATTTAAAGAAATCAAAATTGACAAACACACACACACACATATATATTTAGGATAATTTACAGCCAATCCAATCCTCCCACACGTTTAGTCAGGAATTGGGTCCTCCTGAGTTAAGGTGGCCACATATCCTCACTGCAAGGGAGGACGAGGCATGGCAAAAATGTAGGACACCACCAAACAAAAGCTGAAACCCTTTCACTATAAAGGTAAATATAGTGAAGATTTTTTTTTTTAATCTGTTGTTAGCCGCCTCCATCCAATATAGGGAGAGGCGGGATACAAATAATTAAAAAAATATATAATTACCTGTATATAATAAAATATTATATATATATATATATATATATATAATAAAATATTATTATTATTAAATTCATGCTTCTATAGGGAGAGGCGGGATACAAATAATATATATATATATATATATATAAAATAAAAATATATATTTGTAATATAATAAAATCATATATATATATATATAATAAATATATTATATATATTTATTATATAACTATATATATATATATATTATATAATAAAATATTATTATTAAATTCATGCTTCTATATGGAGAGGCAGGATACAAATTATTAATAATTATATATATATAATATAATTACATATAATTATATAATAAAAATTCTCTATATATAATTATATATGTAATTATATAATAATAAATTATTATTATTATTATTATTAAATTCATGCTTCTTAGGAGGACATTTTGGAAGCCCTTCGTGGACAGAAGATTGAAGTGAAGGACATGTCCGGGAAAAGGAGGACGTCTGCAGAAATGATCCAGTTTAAGACTGCTTTTACCTGCCTGGGCTCAGTGCTAGGGAATCCTGGGAATTGTAGTTTATTGTGGCCCAACAAGAGCTCTTTCTCTCTGACAGAGAAAGCTCAATGTCTCACTAAACTCCACTTCCCAGGATTCCCTAGCATTGACCCAAAGCAGTGGATCATCATTCCTGTTTTGGACCTGACAGGGCATTTTAACTTCCGGGGCAAAGGTTTTAGTCAGAGAGGAAGCGGAAGTGGGGCGGTTTTTGGTTCCGGAAGTGACGAAGAGCATGACCCAGAAGCCTTAAAACAACGAGGCAGGTAGGAGGACGGCCGCACTGGAGTAATAACCCAGTTTCGTAACGCTTTAACTCTTGTTCTGGCTCAAGGCTATGGAATTCTGGGAGTTGGAGTTTGTTGTGGGCCCAACTCCCAGAATTCCATAGCCTCAGAGACAGATAGAATGAAGCCTTGAGCTCTGGGCCCCACAACAGACTCCAACTCCCAGAATTCCACAGCCTTAGAGACAGATAGAGTGAAGCTTTGAGCTCTGGGCCCCACAACAGACTCCAACTCCCAGAATTCCATAGCTCTGAGTCAGATAGAATGAAGCCTTGAGCTCAGGGCCCCACAACAGACTCCACTTCCCAGAATTCCACAGCCTTAGAGACAGAGTGAAGCCTTGAGCTCTGGGCCCCACAACAGACTCCAATCCCAGAATTCCACAGCCTTAGAGACAGATAGAGTGATATCCTCTAAATAAAAATAAATAAACAAACACGTAAACAAATTTATTTATTGTCCAGGCTCTCTGTCATGCTCTCTGCTGATGAATTTCTGAGATCACCGCCGAGGAAGACCGTCAGATTCGGCGGGACGCTGGAAGAAATCTTGCTCAGATATCAAAAGGTAATATTGCTGTACATGAGATTAATCGTAAGTATTGCTCTTCTTATATTCCACAAATATTGAAGTCTATCATTATTTTTGGGGGGTCTGGATAATTCGATGCCTTGTAAGTGTTCTTCCCGCTTTTACGGTTTTGGATAATATCTTAGTTATTCATAAGAAGTGAAACGGTAGGAAAACTTGATTATTAAATCAAGAAAAAAGCTTTGTTGTAGTGTATTGAGATTGTTTTCTAAAGGTTCCCCCCATCTTAGGTGGCAAAATAATAATAATAATAATTAATGATAATAATAATAATGTTTATTTATAGCCCGTTCCTCTAATAAAATACTCAGATCAGGGTACAGCAAAATAAAAAGATACGCAGTAAAAACAACAATCCCATCCCTCCCCAACCACCCCCCCCCTTAAAACTGAATTAAATCAAGACAATTTAAAATTAACACATAATAATACTTATATCTTGCCTTCCTCCCAATATAGGGACGCGAGGCGACAAACATTAATTTTAAAACGCTACAATTTAAAACTATGCCCAAACCTTAAAAATGTCTAAATACAGAAGAGTCTCGATTGTCCGACATAAACTGGACCGGATGATAGTTGGATAACTGAAAATGTCAGATAATCCGGAAGGTCCAAGAGAAGCCTTGAAATCACTATGAATTGCAAATGTATTGAAGTTTTTATTGCAATAACAGTAAAAGTAAATGTAAAGAAATCACTGATCAACATTGTGATGTATGGTATAAACAGTTCAGTCCTCTGAAAATTTGAAGAAATCACAGAAAATTTAAAGAAATCACAGCAGCCGCAACGTTGGATAATCCGTAATGTTGGATAACCGAAGGTTGGATAATCGAGATGAAAAAAATGAAACAAATTCAAAACTGAAAACAATTATGCGTTAAAATTTAAAACGTATTAAAAACTCTAAACAAATCTTAAAGTCCGAATTACACAACATTGAAACCTTGTTAGCCTGAAATGCCTTTTGAACGATAAATTGTGTGAATGCTAAGTTGTCAAGCTAATTTTTCTGTTTTTCCCTTCTAGGGCGATACAACTGATTTTGTTTTGCTGCAACATCAGCTGTTGGATCCTGACATAAAAGTGAGTTTCTTTCCTCATCAGAGTATTTCAGTACTGTCCAGTGAGGAAGCGTCTTCTTAAATTGAAGAGAGAATCAAATGTTCGAATTACTTTTCTCTGGTCTGACTTTTACTAGGTGTGACTTTTATATATCGCTCCAAAACCTATTGCAAAAATAATCCGGTTTGAGACCACTTTAACTGCCCTGGCTCAAGTCTTGAGAATTGTAGTTTGTTGTGGCACTAGAGCTCTCTGACAAAGAAGGCTAAATGTCTCACAAAGCTACAGTTCCCAGAATCCCCTAGCATTGAACTAGGGCAGCTACAGTGGTCTCAAACTGGATTATTTCTGCATTGTGTTTTGCACCAATGTTTGTGATTGTAACTAGTGTTTTGGGATGCATCCAAACATACCTAACTGGATCTAGGCAGGCTTGTAATGTTTTTCACCTTTCAAGTTCTTGACATTTTGCAACATTTAGATATTAATGAAAACTGGTTCTGTTTTAAGGATGACCAGATTATTAACTGGCTGCATGAATTCCGGTCTTCTGTAACACTTTTGACCAAGGATTTTGAACATTTGGTCCGCATCTTGTTGGTAAGAATTCATAAATTGATTTTTGATGTTCCGTTGACTTTTATTAAGTCTGGGAGGTGCATATGCTTAATTTATTGTTCTTTATTTATAATAATAATAATGCAGAAGGTGCCATGGCTAAGAAGAAGCCAAGCTGTGGTGGAAGAATACTTGGCTTTCCTGGGCAACTTAGTGTCTGCGCAGACGATTTACTTGAGGCCATGTCTTTCGATGATCGTTTTGCAGTTCATACCACGTAAGATTTTCTTTTTTATTCTCATTAAACGTATAGCCAGTATGATTCTAACAAAGCTTTTACCTTTTAAAGTTATTACAGTCATATAAAATTTGGGAAAGCATTATTACTTGCTAACATGTTATAGCATATTTGTCATATAAATATATGACAGTTCTGTGATTCGTTACCATGAGTTTTATGTTACGTTATTATTTTCAATTAAATTTTGCAATGAGAACGTTAAACCATGATATACTGTAATAACGGAATAACACTCTTTCTCCCTAGCTCGAATAACCATACGAGAAAATAATGTGGACATCTCTGATTCAGACGATGATGAAAGTGAGTAATAATTTCTTATATTATGGTCATGACTGGTTCTTTAGACACATTACTTTCATTTTATTACTCTGTTATAGAGTTGAGCAACCTGCAGATTTTCTTACACTGCTTCTGGCTACACTGGCTAGGGCAGATGGGAATTGCAGTCCAACCACGTGTGCTCCTGTTGCAATAATGTTTACGTTTGTTTATGGGTTTACTTATTTGTGACTTTTTATTGATTGAAACCTCAAGGTTTCATACAGACGTGATTAATTATTCCATTAATTTGACTAATCCCCATTAAAACTAGTGGCTGGGACTACTTTGATACATTATGCGAAAAAGTTAAATAAATATGAGAACAGCAACACTGTCTGTGTTGAAAACTAGTGGACTACGTCAGTGAAGTATAAAATATAACTATATTTTCTGGATTAATGGACATGTTTGATGCTTTGATTCTTGCAGATGTACCTGAGGGTTTCAACACTTGCCACAGAGCATTGCAAACAATAGTAAAATACGTCCCTTTGTAAGTACTGCTATTGAATTTCATATGTTCTCTGTGGTGATGCACATCCCTTTCTGTGTACTTTTGAAGCTCTTTTGAAGTTCTTTTTTTTATAGTATGGGAACCTATTCTATCTATATTATTTCTACTAAATTTTCTGTTAAGAAACACATACTTTGTTAACAGAAGTATACCTGTACCCTTCCTCCTATATCACTATATCACCATAGAAGGTCCTACCCTTCAGTCTGTTGTTGTTTCCCAGGTGTTCTTTTATTAAGATTCATTGTCTAAAAGGGCTATACAAATTTGTCCAGTATCCACAGATGTAGATGACCTTTTCTGGGTGTTTTTTATGTTACAGGACACCACAGTTTCTCATGCCAGTGCTTGCAGAAAAATTTCCATTTATTAACAAATCCGAAAGCACTCTGGTAAGTGATCAGCTTTTTAAAAATGATGTTTTCCCATCTGTGTATCTAGCCGTACTGCTGTTTTTAATTTAGTCTTTGACCTCCCTCTTTAAATTAGCAGAAATAGTGTGGTTTCAGGGCCTGATGGCTCTGATACATGATGGGAAGAGACAGTAACAGAAGAAATCTGTCTTTTCCTTCATTCATATGTTTGTATTTGATTTTAATTTTTTGCAATGTATCATTGTTACTTCAAAAACTATGGGACGTGGAAGTTTATATGTAGGAATTATCCCCAAACCAGTGATTCTTAGACTTTGGGAAGAGACGCAGAATACCTTGAGGAAGGTATTTGATTCTGAACCAGGTGGGGCCTTAGCATTACCAGAGCTTGGTAAGATGTCTTTCCCTTGGCTGAGGGCCCTTGCTAATTCACATTAGGGTTAGGAAAAGAGCAAGGTCAGACTAAAGTAAAGGTAAAGATAGTTCCTTGACATGAATGTCTAGTCGTAACCATCTATAGGGAGCGATGCTCATCTCCATTTCTAAGCTTGAAGAGCTAGCTTTGTCCAAGGACTGCTCTGGTTGTCATGTGGCCAGGATGACTGTACCAAATGCTGTTATCTTCCCACTGAGAAGTGGTACCTATCTATCTCCCTGCATTTGCATGCTTTTGAACTACTAGGTTGACAGAAGCTGGGACTAGTGATATGAGCTCATCCGATTATGCAGCCTCAAACTGCCAAACTTCCAATCTTCCAGTCATCAGAACTGGCGTCTTAACCACTAAGCCACCACCTCATCCCTCAGAGTACTTGCCCATTTAGTGTGGGAGCCACCAAACCCCATAAGTAATCCCCCCAGGTAGCTACAGACTCCCCTTTTTGGGCTGAAAAAGATTGCAGAGCCTTCTACACTGACCATCATTTTTAAAAACAAATTTTCAAATGATAAATGGACTTGTGGCCACCACAAGTATGCTTGTGGTTCTGAACCTGATCTAACCCTGTATTGTTCAATCTGACTGGCAGCAGTTTTCCAGCTGTTGGGTTGGAGTTTTCTCCCATAACTAAACATTTTTTCTTGGACATGCTAGGGACTGGAAGTGGAATCTTTTGTGCACAAAACTTATGTCTTACGTTTGAGTTATGTTCCCTCCCATCGCCTCGTAAGTTGAAATATCTGTGACTAATGTATGGCTCATGTGGTATGTGATAAACAGTGAAAAACAGAGGACTTCTTTAGAAAATCCTTTGTTGGGTTTAAGATAAAAGTTATGAAGCTTACTACTACACTACTTACATAGTCAATGGTTACTCAAATATAAGGAGGTTTGACTGTGTTCATATACTTTTTTATTTAAATTTTTTGGGAACTTCCATTGCAGCAATATTATGTACACAATGTACTACGAATTACTGGATACATCCCAGTGCTGAGATATGACATTTTGGAGCTAGTTATTGAAAGGCTCTTGAAGATGGATGTAAGTATAGAGTGTGGCAAGTTGTGTGTGTGTTGTGTGCCTTCAAATCATTTCTGATTTATGGTGGCCCTAATGGGATTTTCTTGGCAAGATTTGTTCAGAGGAGGTTTCCATTGCCTTCCCTAGAGGCTGAGCTGGAAATCAAACCCTTGTCTCCATAGTCATAGCCCAACGCTCAAACCATTCAAATCATAGAGTTGGAAGAGACCACAAGGGCCATCCAGTCCAAACCCCTGCCATGCAGGATCTCCCAAATCAAAGCATACCTCCAAAGAGAGAGACTCCACCACTCTTCGAGGGAGTTTGTTCCACTGTCAAACAGCCCTTACTGTTAGGAATTTCCTCCTAATGTTCAGCTGGAATCTCTTCTCCTGCAGTTTGCATCCATTGTTCCGCATTCTAGGCTCTGGAGCACCAGAAAACAAGTTACCCTTTCATAAAAGATTTACTTATATCTCCCTTTTTTGTATTTTTACTAGCCATACAGTTTGGTGTTACCCAGACATACTGGGCTCCAGTTCCTATAAACCCTAGCTAGCGTGATTAGTAGTCAAGAGTTACAGGATTTACAGTCCAAAATATCAAGCGGGCACCTGGATATCTAGAGGGCATATTGCAGTCTAATAAAATATCTTTCTTCCATCATTTGTTACAAAGAGTTAATAGTTTTAGCAAACAGCAGTATCCCTACTTATTTTAACAGGTCAGTGCCCCAAGAAAAGATATTGAAGCTGCTGAAGAAGTTGAGAGTGTGGAGAATGCAGAGAAAGGACTCTTCAACTTGGTAGGTTTGCTTTCTAAGCATTTTCATTGTTGGTGTATGTTTAATAAATACAAATTTTAAGGACAGTTTTAAGGTCGTAGGACGAAATATTTGTTAGCTTTGTACATGGAATTGTAGATACTTCATCTTGTATTCATTTGACAAGAGTGCATCTCCCTGTATAAATAGATAGCTGCTGATAGTGTTCAACATTCAGTTCAACATTACTCATGCAATGAAGAGCTCCCCAAATGTTCTCTAATTAGTACTTTATTTAAACAGGATGAAGATGAAGAAAACCCAAATAAGAATGAAACAATGGCACATCCAGTTGCAGAACGCTTGGACATTCTGATGATTGTATTGTTTTCATATGTTAAAGAAATCTGCCATGTTAATGGTAATAACACTTATGCTACCTGCTTAGATTCTTTTTCCAGGACTGACTGTTAATGAGGCAGTAACAAGGAGACAGAAGCTTTTGGGCATAATAATTGGGGACCCTGCAAAGGGATTTTTGAAAATTGACCCGGAGGAAGGGTTAGATTTGTCTCTACTCTTTTTCCAAACCAATGTGGAAATGTCTATATTGAATCCAGTAACAGGGGGGTAGTGCATCTTGAATCCAGGCTGTCTAAAGCATTGTATTCTTTTGTGTGAGCCTTCCTGGGATTTGTGATCTCTAAGAGAGAGCTTTCTTAGTGGTTGCTTCAAGGCTATGGAACTCCTTTCCAAGGAATGCTAGACTGTCCCACTGCCTGTTGTCTTTCTGCTGGGAAGCAAAGACTTCTTTACTGAAGTGATGTTTGAGCAATTGACTGGATGTAGAAGAAGAGCGTTTTAGTGATTGACAAGGAGATCTTGCATTTTCCAAATAATGTTTGAACTGAGGCGGACAGTTTAGTGCCTTCCAGGTGTTTGAGACTAGAATTTCCATAAGATACAGTCAGCATTAGGTTTTGGGAGTACCGTCCCAAACATTTAGCAGACGCTGAGTTGCTGTGATTAATCTGTATACAAGTATACAGTGACACTCTACAGATTGTTTTCATAGACAGAAGAATGGAGACAGGGTTTTAATTTATTCATCCCGCAGCCCAATCCGATTCCTTTTGCATGTTCAAGAATCCTCCAGACAAAAGCAGAAGGTGTCACTGGGAATAAGAAAAAAAGAATTTCTCTGTTTAAAGAATGTTCTCCCTGTTATTCATCCACTAACAGGCAAAGACCTTTTGCCACTGAGTTTTGACAATGCACTGGGTTGTTGAGAAAGCAAATCTAATGGAGATGAGGGAGAGTCTATGCTGCTTCTTTTACACCTAGTTTTCAAAGTCGTTTATAAGATTGTTTTACATTGAGAATTTTAATCTGATGATCCATTTATTTATAAACTACGATGTTTTTAGTTGTATACATATATTAATCCTGCATGAGCCTACTGGGAGAAAGATGGGATGTATATGAAACAAAATGTGAGTCAGAGTCTAAGTGAGCAGCCTGTTCCTTCTTTGTTGCTGGGTCCTGGCTTCTTTGGAAGTAAGCCATATTTGGATCTGTTTCACAGTCTGACAAATTGAGCATTAAAATAACATATAGACACTGCTGCTGTGTCATTAGGCTTTGGAATTTTTATTGCTTCTTTTTATTGATCAGAATACACATTGTTTTTTGTGGGATTTTCATTTGCATTTGCTGGGTCTTGATTTTGGTGTTTTTCAGAACTGGTAGCCAAACTCTGTTTACTTTGAGGGTTTCGTCTTTCCTGTTGAAATTGCCCAGGTATTTGTGGATTTCAGTGGCTTCCTTGCTCATTCTGGCCATAAGCCTGTAGAGCCTTGTAAATCAGTTTATCTTGCCTGATTGGTTCCACATTAAGTGGAGAAACTGCTGAATAAGTATAGCAACCATGGAGCATCTTCCTTGACTTTGTCCTGTAGAAACTAAGGACCCAGTAAACATAGAAATGCATTACCTTATTTTTGATTATGGCAAAGAGGATGAGGGTATTTTATCATATTATTTTTCCTTAATTTTATTAAAATAGTAGGAAAATGTTTTGGGGAAAAGTAACTAATAATTTTGTAGAGAGTACACACGTCCTTTCTCAGCTGGGGGCCATGTTAATGGAAACATTTTTATTTCTAGGGCAGCTTGATGTTGGCAAGACCAAGCATTTGTATCGGGATCTGGTGACCATATTTGATAAGCTGATTTTACCAACCCATGGCTCATGTCATGTGCAGTATATCATGTTCTACCTTTCTAGCTTTAAACTGGTACGTATAGTCCAACTTTTCCCCATGCTTTTATTTTAGTTTTATTGATTGACTTCTCAGACCAAAAAAGCACAGTTGTATGTTTTTTTATCTTTGGTTGAAATGAAAAATGTCTCAAGGACTATGTTCAGATAGAGTGGAAATTATCAGAGCCTCCCCTATTCATAGAATCATAGAATTGGAAGAGAACACAAAGGCCATCCAGTTCAACCCTCTGCCATGCAGGAAATCACATTCAAAGCATCCCTGACAGATGGCCATCCAGCTTCTGTTTAAAGACCTCCAAGGAAGGGAACCCCACCATGCTCCAAGGGAGTATATTCCGCTGTCAAGCAGCCCTTACTGTCAGAAAGTTCCTCCTAATGTTGAGGTGGAATGTCTTTTCCTGGAGCTTGCATGCATTGTTCCGTGTTCTAGTCTCTAGTCTCTGAAAACAAGCTTGCTCCATCCTCAATGTGCCACCCCTTCAAATACATAAAGAGGGCTATTATATCACCTCTTAACCGTCTCTTTTCCAGGCTAAACATATCCAGCTCCCTAAGTCTTTCCTCATCAGGCATGGTTTCCAGACCCTTCATCATTTTAGTTGCCCTTCTCTGGACACGCTCCAATTTGTCAACATCCTTTTGGAATTGTGGTGCCCAGAACTTGACACAGTATTCTAGGTGAGGCTTGGCCAAGGCAGAATAGTGTGGCACTATTACTTCCCTTGATCTAGACACTATACTTCTATTGATGCAGCCTAGAATTGCATTGGCCTTTTTAGCTGCTGCATCACACTGTTGACTCATGTTCAACTTGTGGTCTACTAGGACTCCTAGATCCCTTTCACACATAGTTTCATTCAGCCATCCTTTATTTATAAACCATTTTTTTTTGTCCAAAGTGCAGTACCTTACATTTCTCTGTGTTGAAATTTGTTTTGTTAGCTTTGACCCAGCTTTCTAATCTATTAAGGTAATTTTGAATTTTGATCCTGTCCTCTGGGACATTCATTTTCAGGCAGCATTAGTCCTCTGGTTAAATGTGGCCCTACTGGGGTCCCAGCGTGGCCCTCTGGAGCTGCCCTCCCCATAATACAATTCTTTTATGGTTTCTTAGATTTTGTACAGGTTTTCCCCCTTCTGAAACAGTGAAGCTGCTGACAGTAAAAACTTTGAAATATGTCCCACCATTTTGCCTATCATTACACCCACCGCTGAAATGCAACATCCAGGAATTTTTCTGAATTCTGAATTCAGCCTTTGGATTCAAAGAAATTCCTCACTCTTGCTCTAACAATTGTCAGTGAGCACTGTTCATGGATGTAGGCAACCTGGCATTTATGTGTTGCATGCATTTGTGTCTCATAGGGAATTGCAGAAGCCTTTGTGGAACATCTTTGGAAAAAGCTTCAGGATCCAAATACTCCTGCAGTAATCAGGCAGGCAGCTGCAAACTACATTGGTAGCTTTTTGGCACGGGCAAAGTTTGTTCCGGTTGTGTAAGTAGCTCACCAAAGTTATTCAAAAATTCTAATCTGCAAAATAAGACTATAAATGTAGACTCAAGAGTATTTCTTGAGCATTTTGCAGTTTTGTTTGTTTGTTTTTTTGCAGTGATTTGCACCAAGTTGTTCTTTAATTGGGGCCAGCTCAGCCATACAGGAAAACTGAGCTGTAGCTATACTCACTACAGTGGAAAGAGCTCATAAATTCACATCTTGATACAGCTTTCATAATATCTCACTCCTCCAGAAATGTTATGATGATGGGGCATTAAGATACATCATGGGCATAGCTTAGAAAAGTTGCCTTTTGGACTACAATTCCCAGTTGGCTCACTGGCCGTGCTGACAAAGGGATTCTTGTAGTCCCAAAAACCAATGTTTCTAATTTCTGAGGGTGAATGGGGTGGTTTATCATTAGTGTGATACAGGAAACACCTTTTAACATGCCTGATACTTTCATTTTTTAAATGATCATCCTGCTCAGCAGTGTAATGATTTAGCTGGACTTCTGTCCTTATCACGTTTCTTGTCTTGTTGCAGTACAGTGAAAGCCTGCCTGGACTTGTTGGTAAATTGGTTGCACCTGTACATTGATAACCAGGGCTCAGGGTCGAAAGCGTTTTGTGATGTTGCTCTTCATGGTTCCTTCTATGCCGCTTGCCAAGCTGTGTTCTATGTAGTCATCTTTCGACACAAGCAAATCTTGGATGGAAACCTAAAGAAAGGCAAGTGTGATGTATTCAAACTGGATGTGTTGGGGAAGTTTGTCTCGATTTCGATAGTGGTATCTTCGATGGATTAAAATTAGATCCACTTCATACTTGGAAGCAGGTGAACAGGTGGATCCATGAAACATTTTTTTATAATATCTTTATTTACCATAATTAAAATACATAAAATCTTCCATATAACCAATGCAATACATCATACAACCATTAGAAGTACTTTTGCCTAGACTTGAATCCAATATATATAGGGGCTTGAAGTGCAATTTCCATTCCTTCTTGTTCTATCCCCCACCCTTGTTTTTTGTGATGTAAGTGGCAGGACAGAATGAATGTTGAGAGTGCATAGAATATTTAACTTTTGAACTATAGTTGGTCTATTGAAACAAATATTTTCCCTGATTTTTATGGGCCCATTATGTAGGCTGTTGTATACAAATACAACAGACTATATGATGGGCCCATAAAAATTTGACAGGTCATTTTCAGATATTAAACTATAATGTGTACAAGCATGTATTCTTAATAGTGTGCATACTTTGTGTTGTAACTGTCAAGATGGGTGCTTGGCCATCCTCCCTGCTGCATGTGACTGTCTCCTTAATACATCTGTGTTTCATTTCTGACATAGTAAATACATTAAAATTGAGCATTTCTGTAAATTTGCCTAAGAAATTAATGTTTGTTAATGAAGTTTCATTGCTTTTTCCTCTGAGTCATCTAATGTTGCTTCTTCTGCATCAGCTTAGTACTGTAGCAGGTTACCCTGTTGCTGTTCCTCTTTCTTTTTGTCTGCGTAATAGACTGAAACGGCATAATGATGTTTGTTAATACTTTTGTTTCGCAGGTTTGTCATTCCTGCAGAACTTAAACTTTGAACGTATTGTTATGTCCCAGTTAAACCCCCTGAAGGTTTGTCTGCCATCCATTGTGAATTTCTTTGCTGCCCTTACCAGGTAAAAATCTTTGTTTCCTCCCTTGAATTTTTTAGATATTTGTGTACAATAACTATGTAAATCAAACAGCAATGCAGATGTTTTGGTCTATATCTCCATTTTCCATTTTCAGGAAAGGCTTTGTTCGTTCATGACAGGTAGAATTTGTGAGACTATGAGTATAGATTTCAGTCCTTCAATGTATATGTTGCAGTGGAGCTAAGCCTGTGGCTTGGGGCTCTTACTTAAATATACAACTTGTACATGCTTGCAGCAGAACTTGCTTTCTCCATAGTTTCAAAGGGGCTATTGTTTCTCTAAGATTCCAGCAACAAGGCAGCCATGTTATCAATTTCTAGGTTATTTGGTTCTGTAAGACTGTTGTTTGGAATAGAGGTAAATCGAATTCTTCTTTGTCATGTTACCATCTCCACTACATTTGTTTAGTAGTCTCTCAAATGGGTGAAGCACAGAGCCCACAAAATCCTAATTCCTGATGTCGTAACATCTCCCTGTGGGCGTCCAAGGGTAGCTCTGTAGGTCATTTAGCAAATCCAATCAAAAATCCACCAAATAGTGATACTTTATTGGCCAACCAAAATATATATGTTGCAAGCTTTCGAAGCTTCACTGGCTTCTTCATACAAACCAAACAGGAGGGGGAAAATGAAGATTTTGGTCATAGGCCTGCATTTTGTTGTTTCTCGTCTTAGTAAAAATGGTCTGGAGGGGCATATCCTGCAGGCTGGTGCCTCCTCCTGGCCTTGTGGCACTAGATTTTCAAAGTCCAGGAAATTTAACATCCGTTTGTATTACAACAAAGACAATCCAATATTGGATTTTTGATTGGATCAAAATCCAATATTGGATTTACAATCCAGTATTGGATTTTTGATTGGATCTCCCCATGTGGTTATCTTTATATTTTTTTTTAAATATTAGCCTTCCTTCAAGTTCAGGTTGCTGGTTCTTTGGGCTGCCATGGCAGTACCCAGTAAGGCCACCCTACTTTAACTCCAGAGATGGAATTATATTGTGTACTTTCAGAATATTAGTATTTTACTTAAACTTCATGTACAGCAGATGCTGTGACGGTCCATGGACTGACCCTGGTCTGCAAGCAGTTGGCTGTTAATCTGTGATAAATGTAAAGGGAAGAAATAAACACTTGCAGTCACTGGGTACAAATATGGTGCCAGACTCTTCCACACTGGAGAAAGAACACCACCACAGAAGGAGATCTTGTGAGGAATAAAATCAAAAAGTGTTCTCATTCATAGTCTATCTTTCCATTCAAGATTTAAAGGCAGCATATAGTTCAGAGTAGGAGTGGCTTTCCAGCTGTTGTTTGACTGAAGATCCTCATGTGCCTCACCATTACTTGTACTTGCTATGGATAATGAGAGTTGCACTCCAACAATATCTGCACTGGGATTCATGTTCCTCACACATCTTTTAGGATAAATGCTAAGGGATATACAAAAGGAATGATGAAAGGAAGTGATAAAAGATTAATAGTGTCAACTCTTTTCATATTATATAATAAAGTTTTGTTAGCGAGGGCTCTTGGAATGTCAGTTCAGGACATTTGGGAAGCTACTTCCAATCTCTACTGAATGCTGATGAAGTCTGCTTCAGCTATCCCGTCTAAAACAGAAAACTTCACTTGATTTATATTTCTGTTTTTCCAGGAAATACCAGATTGCATTCTGTGACACGATCATTGAGAGGAACAGGAGGCAATCTTTGCCAGTTATAAGGAGCAGCTGTGGCGGTAGCTCGATAGAAACATCCACAAATCCCCTTGACAGTTTTTTCCCTTTCGATCCTTACATTCTCAAAAGGTATCTTTGCAGAAATCAGCGAATTTCCCTTTTGTTTTGAAAGAGCCCTGTTGAATTCTGCCAAAGTGCCCCTTATGTCAGAGTGTAGCTCTCCACCATGTTAGGTTAGGCTTGCTTATACATTGCAGTCATGTTAGGAGCATGAGCTTGTGAGGAGGAGTGAGCAACTGCAGTGGATTGTTTTATGAAAACCAAGGCCATGGAGCTGCCTGGCACTCCATGAAAAAGGAATGTAAAAGGTGGGATGAGAAGAGAGCTCGAGGAGGTTATAGAAGTGAAACTTAGCTTCTGATCTGGCAATGATTTGCTTCTGTGCTGATCTTGATTTTCAGTAAGTAAACCCTTTCTGGTTTTATCCATGAAGTATGTTCATTGAGTCAGACAGAGACAGGGCATTAGACCTTACCTGCTTTATTTTGAGGTTCTCAAACTATGTTTTGTCTAGCTTGTTTGAGCTGGGTTGTGTTGAAGTTACTCTGTAGAACACCCAGAAGTTACTCTTGTTTAAGGGGTTGGAGATTCCCCTCAGGGATGCTTTAACTATGATTTCTGCAATGGCAGGGGGTTGTTATTGTATGCTACCATTTTTGACTCTGTCTTGAAACGTTCTCTCTGAGGATGAAGACACAATCCCCGACATGAGGGTTAATCGCTCGTGCCATGTGTTGTGGATTGTGCCGTCAGCCTCACAAGATTGACCATTCTCAGTCAACCACTCATTTTGTGTACTGTTCTAATTCCATTGAATCTTTTTTTAAAGCCAGATGAGGTAAATGTGGAAAATATTTTAAAAATACTTGGTGTGGTGCTATAATTTCCTTTTTTTATGTGGTCTCCCTCTTATCATATTCCTATGTACTTTACAGATCAAAAAATATAATTGATCCCTTGTATCAGTTTTGGGAAGAGGAGAGTATAGAAGATCTTGAAAAGACTACAGATGTCATTAATGAGGTGAGCAATGTCATTCATGTACAAAAGCCATGTCTCATTCTGGTACAATTTTTCTACCAATGCTGAAGCATTTTAATGTCCTTAGGGCAAAATCTAGATTTATTAGATCCGCCTTTGCCCAAAAGGTACCCTCCATATATTTTGAATTATATTTCTCCTAGCCACAAGCAGCCTGATTCGTGGATTAGACAGGATTGATGGGAATGGTATTCCAAAATATGTGGAGTGTAGCCGGTTGAAGAATTATGCTCAAACATGAGGTGAACAATGTGGCTCCTGGGCTTCATTTTTACTTACCTCTGAAGCCCCCCATCATTCCTCCAAAGCTCCATTCCTCCTTTTTTTGGCAGTTTTGCTCTCTAGTCACTCACAAGGCCATAAAAATGTATGAAAACATGCAAAAATAGCCCCCACTGCCACAAGCACCTCAGAATCCTGATCTACAAATACCCTTCTTTCTGCAGTCATTTGTAAAATGGTAAAAGGAAGAGAATGTGTTGTCACTTCTGGCTGCCGTCTTGAGAAAGTCTACAAAGGGAAATGGTGGTATAGTGTATAGACTTCCTATGGGTGCATGTGTCCGGTGGGGGAGGCAGGGTAGAATTGGTTCCTCCTCTAGACAGTGGAGCTTAAAAGCAATTTAATTTAAATATCTTACATTTATCTGTTTTCTCAAGGTATTCCTTTGTGGTATTGTGGTGTTTTTACTGTTGTATTTGTTTGGTAGAGCAAAGGTGAAAATGACGAAGATGACTTCTTGAATGGCGAAACTCCCCAGAATGATGGCATGATTGGTATGATGCCAGGCTCCTTCGACTCCCCTCTTCAGAATACAGAAACGTGCGTAGGATCGCCACCAGTAACATCTCTGCTACTCTGACCTTCCAAAATCAAATGGACAAAAAATTGGGGCAGTTGTCATTGCCATAAAGAGAACGTTTTGGATTATGTCTAGACTGCTGCTGATTCTTCACCTGTTTTGATAGCAAAATTGTAAAAAACTGTTTGTATAATTTGAAAAAGCTGTGTCTTACCCTTGTCTTACCCTTACATTTGTATCTATATGTTGACCTAGAATGGCTAACTTAATATACATCATATATCAAGACTGATCCAGAAGACTCTGCAGCTAGTTCTGCATGGCTACCTCTCTGCTTTAAAGAAAGCAACTGAATTTCAAAACACTTGCTGTTCAGATAGAGGAGTTCCCATTTTATTTATTTTTTAAAAAGTAAACTGAGTTTAAATGCCTTGGGAAGCTCTTTAGTGTGGTTTTTCTTCTTAATCTGAGCACAGGATGAACATTCAAAGGCAACGATGAAATATTTTAGAAGTTTCTTAATTGGATTCAGTAGGAAACATGTTTCAATGTTGTCAGAGTCCTCTTGTGTTATTGGCAGAGTTTGGAAAATACACTTTTGGAGCCTGATTCTGGGAGCTATTGATAAAAAAAAGCAGGTTTTTTTGTGCTTAGTGCTATTTATTTGTGATTCAAGTGATGAAGCTGATTTGAGTTGAGTAAATAAGATATTAGAACAAAGGCAAATGATCTAATGGCATATCTCTGTTGGATTCCACTGCTTCTGTCAAACTGATAGTCCTCTTTCAGCTCATACTTACTCTCAACTAAAAGCCTACTCTGGAGAAGTAAGGAAACCTGCAACCTCTTACTCAAAATCTTCAAGAAGTATTTTTATTCTGTTGCTTCCCTTGCTTCTTCAGTGAGCACAAAACTGGAAAATCCTCTTCAAATGAAACAAGAAAGAAGCGGTCAGTTAAAATACTTAGCAGGCTTCTCATCTGTTATGGAGAAAGCCATTCGCTCCCCTTTTCATGAAGGATACTTAACTTTCTTTTTTACACATGGCTAAATAAGGTGCTACTGCTAGTTATCTCTTGCAGCTTTCCTGGTCATCCATAATGCAAAGGATGGTTTAAGCTTCCCCAGCTGTGCATGGCAATTGACTCCAGATAACACCTGTGGAAATACTTGGAAGTAAAAGTAATCATATATAAAGGTAATCAAGTTTAGCTGTCTATATGGAAAAGCTGGGAAGGATACACCATCCTTCACCTCTGAAATGTGACACAAGCCAGGCTACTTCCTACTAGGATTAAGGCGGCTGTATTTCACCGCAGCACACCAGTTTGAGAAAGGCAATTGTAATGCATGAATGCTAATACCATAACAACAACAACAACAAAACAATCCCACTAAAAAATCCTACTAAGAGGTTTATTCTTAGGTAAGGATATACAAGATATAAGCCCAAGGCCTATACAGTTTTGTGGTCTAATTTATGTTGTTAGTTTTGACTAGATCCATTGAATCAATTGGGTTTACCTGTGTGTTGATTCACTATTCAACAACTTATTGGTCTATTCTAAGATGCTGACCAGTGTATCTTACTTCTGAGTAGAAAAGTACTGATGTTATTGCTGCAACAGAGATTAGCCTCACAATACTATTTTATCCTTTACCGTCACAAGTAAGCCCATTAATTCAACAGGCCTTCTCCCAGGTAAATGGGCATAACGTTTCAGCCTCAGCCATATATATCATACTCAGGAAAAAGCCCCATTGAAGCATATTGCCACCAAAAAGGACAAAATCCTTTCTATTCTGGCGGGATTATAATAACAGAAAGTTAAAGGCTAAAGGTTTTTAAAAGGGTATAGTTTTAAACTCAACTGTTTTTAATAGCTTTCTAAAAAAATCTTGTTGAGTTTTATGAGGTGGTGATCTGACTGCAATAATGCTGTGATTAGTTTATTTAATGGATTTATATCCTGCCTTTCTCCCAAAACGAGATTCGCGTGGTTTACAACAATAGATTCAAAAAAAGATCCAGTGAAAATAATAATAATAATAATAATAATAGTAGTAGTAGTAGTTTATACCCTGCTTTTTGCGGGAACAATCAAAGCGGCTTACAAAAGATACAAACACAAACGTACACCATATCCCCCTATTTAAATAAAGTAAATAATAAATAAATAATTAAAATTCTATCTAAAGTTTCTCTTTTTGCTTTTCATTGTACTGTTGTTGTTTTTAAAATGGAGTCCTAATTCTGGGAGAGAAAAGAAGCTGCTAAGGACCGGAAAAAATAACAACAATAATAATAATGGCCAGCAAAAGCAGCCAGTGCCTTATTATTATTATTTATTTATATAGCGCTGTAGATTTACACAGCACAAAACTATAAATGAAATATGCTCATCCCTCCACGCTTGCGGCTTTGACTTTTGTGGATTTGATTTATTTGTGGATTTTATTAATTAATACATTCTCTCTAGGGATATCTAGGTCCTCCAGTGCAACTCTATGGTCAACTTTAACCAAAAGTCTCAAAGACGTAGAGATTCCTAGAGAGGACACTCTAGTAGGCCTTTGTAGCTCCTCCAGCGCAACTCTATGGTCATCTTTAGCCAAAAATCTCAAAGACCTAGAGATTCCTAGAGAGGACACTCCACTAGGCCTTTGTAGTTCCTCTCAGTGCAACTCTATGGTCAACTTTAACTAAAAGTGGCACTAAAAGACTTCCTAGAGAGGACACTCTAGTAGGCCTTGGTAGCTCCTCCAGCGCAACTCTATGGTCAGTGTCTGTCAGACGTTGACCATAGAGTTGCCCTGGAGGACCTACAGGGTCCTAGAGAGGTGTCTTCTGAGGTAAAAACCTAAACATGCCTTGCCCCGCCCACGAAGATGACGACGCCCGAGAAGCCCCGCCCACAAAAATGTCACGGGGTCTGAGGCAGCCAATGAGGGGCCTCCCTTGAGGGCCGTATCTTCCAAGCCGATTGACGACGGGCGCGTTTTGCGACGGCGGAGGAGGCCGCGCTTGACGGCAGAAGGAAGGAAGGAAGGAAGGAGCAAAACAAAGGGGCGGCGGCGGGAGCGATGTTGGGGCGGTGAGGTGAGCTCTCCTCCTTCCTTCCTTCCTTCCTTCCTTCCTGGGCCTTTGGGCTTTAGGACGTTCCTCAAAGGCCTTCCTGAGCGGGAAAAGGGCTCCCTTGGACTACAACTCCCATCATCCTCTCCTCATTGCAGGCAGGGGCTTCTGGGAGCTGTTTTTCTGCCACTTTGTGGAGACTCAGACGCTGCTTATTATTATTATTATTATTATTACCCTTCTTCTTAACTTGCCTTTATTATTTATCTAGTATTATATATATATATATATATATATAATATATATATATATATATATTATATATATATATATATATATATGTAACATTATAATGTATAATTTTATGGTGATATCTTGTATAATATATAAATATATATAATATATATAGATATATATAGATATTGTGTGTGTGTGTATATATATATATATATAATTACATAACACATGATATTATGAGATTATCTCGTATAATATATATATGTAATATTATAGTGTATAATTTTATGGTGATGTATAATATATAAATTATATATATATAATTATATATATATATATATATATATAAATATGTGTGTGTATATATATATATATATAAAGTTACATAACAACACATGATATTATGAGATTATCTCATATTATATATATATATATATGTAACATTATAATGTATAATTTTATGGTGATATCTTGTATAATATATAAATATAAATATATATAATATATATATATATATATAATATGTGTGTGTGTATATATATATATATAAAGTTACATAACATAATACATGATATTATGAGATTATCTCGTATAATATATATATATATATATGTAACATTATAATGTATAATTTTATGGTGATATCTTGTATAATATATAAATTATATATAAAATTATATATATATATATATATAATATGTGTATATATATATATATATATGTAAAGTTACATAACATAATACATGATATTATGAGATTATCTCATATTATATATATATATATATAATTAGATAACATAAAATATAATATGAGGATATCTCATATAATATATGTATATGTATAATTATATATGTGTGTGTGTGAGATATATATATATATATATAATTATATAACATTATAATATATAATATTATGAGAATATCTCATATAATACATATATAATTAAATATATACATGTATTATATATAATTATATAACATAATACAGAATATTATAAGGATATCTTGTATAATATATGTATATAATTATAATATATATATTATAATTATATAACTACATAATATGCTGATATATAATGTATAATTTTATATATATATATAATATACTTATATATTTAGATAATATATAATTATATAAAATTATATAATATTATTGTGATAATATGTATAATTATATAATATTATAGTATATAATATTATGGTGATATCTCATATAATATGTAATATTATATATATATATATATACAGGTATATATAACATTATAATATATAAAATTATGTTGATATCTGAAGATATATCTCGTGGAGTTTTCTGGGGCTGAGCTCTGAGCCCCACAACAGACTCCAACTCCCAGAATTCCATAGCCTTGAGCCAGAAAAAGACTTAAAGCGGTGCCAAACCATGGCCTCTGTAAATTAGGTTATCTATTTGTATTTTATTTATACAATTTTTACGTTGGCCTTTCCCCCAGCAAGGGACTCAAGGCGGCTCGCGAATTAAAAACTCTTTAAAACTTATAACAACAAAATAAATAAATAAAAGCATCTCATAAAAACAATACAAAATGACAAAACATCAACACCACGACACCCACCTCGTGGAACAAACACCCCATATTAAAAAGCACACATTAAATGCCTGCCTGAATATAAAATGTGGGAAAACTCGCCAAGAAAACCCCATGATAGGGTCACCTTCGTGTTGCCCAAAATTAGAAACGTTTGAAAGCATACAAGAGCAACAACAACAACAACAGTTATGAGTTTATGTATCTGTGTGATTATAGATGTGGATAGATACGGGTCGAGTCTCCCTTATCCTGACCTTGTCTTACCTTGTCATACCTATAAAACACAATGGGCACTAAAATCTATGGAGGTTGAAGCCCCTTTAAATGCAATGGCAAAGTGAAATGATGTATAAAATGGCAAAATCAAAGCTTGGTGTATGGAATATATTAAAAGTCCTTGGTCTGAAGGGCTGACTGTGGCCTTTATCAGACGAGGGTTTTTGCAGCCCCAATCCAGAGTCACTCTACATCCATCCAAGTGAATTCACATGAATGCGCATTGAATTATCACACATGAATGGTGCTACTATGAAGGCAATCCAAAGTCACCCCAGAATTTCAGTGAATTCAGTAACAACCGAATTCACGGAAACCAGTCCCAAGGTCACTTCAAATTCAATCCGAATTGGTCTGGTGTGATAAGGTTAGTTGAGGCTGTCATACTTTGGACACATCATGAGAAGGTATGAATTTACAGAGAGCCTTGGCAATGTCTCATCTATAGACTCACCGTGAGTCAGAATCGACTCGAAAGGTTAACAACAACAACAATAAATCCCTTCTCTGGAATTACAGAATCCAAAATTGTCCCCACGAGTGGCTGAGATGGTGACACTTCTGCTTTCTGATGTCTCTAGTGTACACAAATTTTGTTTCCTGCACAAAATTATTAAAATTATGTATAAAAGTACTTTCAGGTGATGTGCGTAAAGGTGTTTAGGAAATGTAAATTAATTTCATGTTTAGACTTGAGTCACGTCTCCAAGATGTCTCGTTGTGTATATGCGGATATTCCCAAATCCGAAATCCAAAACACTTCCGGCTCTGCGCATTTCAGATAAGGGAGACTCGGCTTGTATGTGTGAGGGGCAAAGCAAGTAAACCCACCTTCATACCCTTAAGTATTTGCAGTTAAAGGTTATTATGCCTGTCTGATTCCCAGTCATTTTAATGCTTATACCGAGACTTGTGCTTAAAACATACACACTTTCATTTTTTTGCAGGTAAAGAGAATGATAGAAAGGAAAGATATAAGAATGTTGACCTTTCTGTGGCTGTATAATGGAAGGAAACGTAACGGAGGATGTCTGTGCTAGATCGCTTGGATGGCTTCAGCGACAAGATAATGACGTTAAACCGTGGCTCTGGAAATTCTCTAGTTGTTTCTCAGCTTCTGAACAGAGTTTTGCTCTCGGTCCCCAAACGGTAGGATTTGGTGGCAGATTTTCTGAGTCAAATGCCAGAATGACCTATTTACAATTTTATGTGGCCCAATTTGTGTCTTTTAACAGGGAAGGTGTAATACCTGAAGACGTCCGTTCTCCAGAGGAAGAAGCTTGCTTCTGCCTCAGGAACTGATTATTACTGTTTCCCGCTACGTGGAAATGGGCATGTTTTGACTCTTTGTTATTTGCCCAGCCGCGGTTCTGATTTTTTGCCAGCTGTAGTCAGCAGTTGCCTCTTTCGCTGTGTCCTCACAGTTAATTTAGTTTCATCTGCTTGCAAAGAATGTAAGGGTTGTAACCAAAGTCTAATTAGGGTTACAAAAGACTGCTTACGGGTTTTTAAAACTGCATCTTAGTGTGGTGCTTTTGACCCACCATCTTTAAAAAGACTAAATAGCTACTAACTCGACTGCTTTCCTAACAATCACTAAAGCTGATATTGGCAGAGACATAATAAATGATTGAAATCAGAAGCACAGTAAATGAGCTGAGAAACATTGTTGTCTTCATGTTGATAACCAGCTGCTCATCACAACTAAGCAAAAACATTTTGACTCCTCAGGTTTCCTTTTTATGCTGTGGAAGAGCATATTATGCTACTCTTGCTTGTCTTTACATGTGACCTTTAAACCAGTTTCTGACCAGTTATCTTGTTTGGCAAATAAAACGTTATCTGGAGGCAAATTCCAGAACGGTAGACAGATTACATAGGTTGCAGCAAATGAGTAACTGAGAAAGAAAGAATTTTATTGTGACACGAGCTTTTCTCCGATTGTCCTGTAACTGATTTGATAGTGGACATACTTCAACAGAGGTTTGAAATGAGACCCCAGGATAAAGCTGCTTGAAGATAGAACACTATTGGGTTTAGGTTGAATAGAGATTGAAACTGGCTGCTTTGCCATGGAAAATAATTGGTCTTCTTTTTAGTGTGCAGATTCTCAATTATTCTTGCTCTTCTGATGGATAGATAGAACTTTACTCTTTGGCTGGATCTCATTTTGATGTGTGTTCTGTATTGCAATGTCTGAATGACAAAGTAGTGTGGTGCCCACAGAAGCTTATGCCACAATAAATATGACAGTGTGCTACAAGAGGCTCGCCTTTTTTACCTGGTATCATGTAAAACTAACTGTACTGAATACACATCAATCTAGTTGTGTTGAGTCTTCCCACTATTGGGCTTCTTGTTCTCAATGAGTTATAGAGTCTTGGCATTCATATGGAGTATGGTGAAAGCTCAGATTAGATGACATCCTGAAGCGGCAGAATAGTAAAGAATATTACCCTGCGCAATTCTTTGCTTCCACAGCATCTCTTGTCTACCATCTGTGCACTAATCCTGGTGGCCTTTGTAAACTAGTCTCCATTCTGTTTCTCTTCTTGCTCCAATGGGTTGAAAAATGACGTGGAGAAATTACACGAAGTAAGTATACGAAAGGAAGTCAACTTGCAGGATTGCCTAATGTGGCTTGTTGGATACTTGATACTGAAATCCAGTTATTTCTGTCTATAAAGATATCACTTTGTATTCCTTCAGGTTTATCCTTCATCTGTCAAAGCTGTAGCCTGGTGGTGCACATACGTTTATCTGACACTGATCTTTTCTGTAATGACTCTTTGCCCTTCCAGAACGAGTACATGGAGAATAAAAAAGCTACTGTGGAGTTGAAGGACACTCCATCGGCTTCTTCGAAACAGATTGCAGCTGTCCCCCTTCCTGATTTGCACTCGCTTCAGCAAACGCAAATACAACTTTCACCTGGTTCTAAAGTAAGCTGTTGCACTCATAGTTCTGACTCTTCCACTCACGCTCCTCAGCTGCATTTTGGTGGTGGCAGCAGCGGTGGTGGTACTTTGATTCACCCTGGCACAATATTAGACTCGAAAGGCTCTGGGACAATCACTTGTCAAATAGGGACGGGGTTTTCTTATCAGTCTGCATCCTCACTCAAGACAATTCCGGCTAGAAGTGGTGTGACGGGCATTCCCAGAGACTTGCCCAGAGTGTGCCTGGAAAACAGTGTCTCTCCCTGTCCGCATTTCCCGTGCTGTGGGAAACTCCACTTCCAGTCCTGTCACAGTAATGTGCACAAACTGCATCCGTTTCCGACTCATCAGAGCTGTACGACTTCGGGTTATTTTTCCTGTTCTGAATTCACAAGCGGGGCTGCCGGGCTTTTGGAGGATCACGTCACACGATCGGAGCGAACGTCTTGCGTTTGTACCAACTCTCTGCACCTGAAAGTGGCACCTTCAGTTTGTTTAAAGGGCTCTCACTACTGCACTGAATGTTTAAGTAAGGTCTGTAACACCCTCACCGCTATATTTATAATGTATTATTTAGTGTGAAGCTTCCAGTTATTTATTAGTTAGAAACAAGTACTTTTGGGAATTTATAGCTGTAATTTGTGAATCTAAGGGCCCCGCTTAATTTAAGCCATCTTTGGTTATAGGATGGACATTTTTGCTAATGGTCAGCTTCTTAGAAATATGGAAATATGATTCTTTGAGTTTGCTGTTCCTATTAAGGCAAGCAGTGCATCTATTCACTGCTCTAGAAGAAAAAATGTAATTTCAATTTATGAATCAACTCAGATATACTTGTTTGGTGCTGTGTAAGCCATGAAGACCCACTGGGTGACCTGGGGCAAGCCATACTCTCTCAGCCTCAGATTATGGCAATGGCAAACCCCCTCTGAACAAATCTTGCCAAGAAAGCCCTTTGATAGGTTCATCTTAGAGGCTCCATAAGTCAGAAATGACTTGAAGGCACACAGCAACAACAACAACATTATCACCCTAGGTGGACCCATGTGTACCAAGCAGCTATCTAAGCCAGCATGCTGTAGTAGCTTGAATGGTCGGCTACAAATCTGGAGACCAGGGTTTGATTCCCTGCTTGGCCATGAAACCCACTGAGTGACCTTGGGCAGGCCACATGCTCTCAGCCTCAGGGGAAGGCAATAACAAACCTCTGAATAAATCTTGTCAAGCAAACCCCATGATAAGTTCTCCTTAGGGTCATCATAAGTCAGAAATGACTTGAAGGCACATAACAACAACAACAACAAAGGCAACTTCATGCTTTTATGTGTACTCATTTTCCTTTTTCTCTGTTATTCAGCACAGCCTATTTATCTTGGGAACCGTAGTCTTAATTGTGATTTGAAGATAACTCTATTTGGTTGACTAACTGGGAAAAAGCAGTCACCAACCAAGTTGGTTTGTCCATGTAGGGCCAAAGCATAGTTTGTTGTCGCACTGCTGCTGATTTTTCTCTTCTTTTTAAGCAATACGTCTTCCAGGTGTAAGAATTCATGTGGATAAGTCCCCACTGGTAGTAAATCCAGTCCTAATAGTGGGATTCAAGGTGACTAACAACTTATTTGAAACAGTGCAAATCAAAAACTATACAAAAGCATTAAGCAAAGTCTAAATATAAGATTTAAAAAGCAATAAAAATATTTTCACTTACTGATAGGAGGACAGCAAGGATGGGGCCATCCTGGACTCTCAAGGGAAGGAATTCAGTGTCTGGCACCAAACACTGAGAAGGCATTTTCCTTTGAAACAAGACTGAGAAGGGACAGGGAGAGAGAGAGATGATCTTAGAACTCTAATGGACTATGTTGGTTAGTTCTGCTCAGAGTAGCAGTCCAACACCTGTAGGGCCCCATTGTATAGAAATGCAAAATTTTACACCTTTACTTGCAATCATGGGACCCCTCCCTAGGTTAAAAATTGTGTGGGCAAATTCACAAAAGGCATACAACATGTGAAGTACAAACATGAAATCAATGGCCCTGCAGATGTCACAGAATTGCAACCCCTGACCATTGTCCACCATTGGATGGGCAAGCATGTTTCAGTCCAATGACCTTTTGGAAGGGCTACATGGCTCCCATCTCGGCAGTGGAAGACACACAGCTTCTGATTCAGAGTTGTCAGAAATACTACAAGGAAGAACCCAGCTTTCTTTGTGAGAGGAATTTCATACCAGTCTGTCACTACCAGTCAGGGTTAGCTTATAAATTCACATTGATTCAATGTTAAGTTACCTGAAACTAATACTACAGCTGTAGAAAATCATCAGATTTTAAAGCTCGCAAGTAACTTTTCAAGTGCTTGGATTAAACACTTTGAATTATCATCCTATTGCATGGGTGGAAACAAATGTAAATTCTTCAAGCATTTTTGGCACTTGGGCAAGCAGGCACTTAAAAAACAGTTCTTTTCATGTCCTGCTGCTCTACAAGAGAGTTTGGCTTTTTCTACTAGCAACGTACAGTAGTGTTAAAATTTCCAGTAAAATGAGTCTATCTCGAAACAGATTGGGATTGTCCCTTTTGGTTTATGTAGTGACTATGTCTTGCGATCTTGTTTTTCTTTTCCTCTCTCCAGTCAGAGGTCTGACTTGCAACAAAGCATTGCTAACATATTGTGCATACATCTGTGGTATATTCTTCTCACTTTGTACTCTGTCCCTCAAAAAGTAGGAGGGTAGAAGAAAACTGGGCCTTCTCCAGACTACTACAGAAAAAGAGAGACCATAGAAAAAGAGAGACTACTTTTTATTTTCCCACAACCAGTCATTTTATCTATCCTCCACCTTCCCCCCCCCCCCCCGAACTGGGAATTACCCTTCCCTTTTCATATGTGTAGTCTGTTTAAAAAATATTTTCTAAAAAGTAGCTAACCCATGACATAAGAAATGTAAGAATTTGAGCTAAGTAGCACGTTCAAAACCACAGCAGTTCTCATAGTCCAAATAAAAGGTAGTTCCTTCAGCGGCAGCTAGATTTTGGTTTTGGTCTTAGAACGGTTAATATAGTGCTCTGAGCGATAACTGAATATTTTTCCCAACAGCCATCCAGAGAGAGTTTGGTTGAGGCTGTTAAAATATGGCCAAATATTCCTCCTCCAAATGCGCAAGCTGCTGCACCGGTCTCCCTCCCAATATGTAATGGCTGTGGAACCAAAGGAGCAAGAAAAGAGAAGAGTTTACTCTTGGCAAGCAGCTTTGGCCAGTTGCCACAGAAATACGGTAAAGCATGTTGGCCTAGTGGATAAAAGTATAGCAGTTTTTTACGTCGTCTGAAAACGTTTCAGTGCTGCATTCATTGGAATATGTGATAACTTCTTTTCTTAGAAGACAGATGATATTGTGCGGTGGGTAGTGCTGTTGGACTTTCACCCGGGGGATCTGGCTTCAAATGCTTCCTCAGGAACAATGTTTGTGATGAGAGGCGTTCATGGATGCTAAAGGCAGTCAGTGGTTACTAGTCATGATCGCTTTCTGTTGCCTTTCTACCTGCCAATGAGCAGCAACAGAAGACGCTTGCCCATTGGAGCTTTATTTGACCATGTTGGCTGTGGGAGTCTGGGAATTATAGCCCAAAAAGTATCTTTGGCATCCATGTCCTACTTGTAGACATCCGGGGGCATATGACCTTTGAGACAATGTACTACACAATTCTTTGATTCAGTGGGGAACTTCTTAAGTTCTAAAGACAGTGGCAAAATATCACTTTGGTGAAAAGCTATTTTGATCTTCATGTTAGCATATATTCACTGGCAAACCTGTGCAGTGTATGAGACAGATTTGAGACAAAAGCTGAATTGACCATTTCGAGAATTAGCATGGTATAGTGGATTGAATATTGGACGAGGACTCTGGGAGAGCAGAGTTTGAATCTCTGATCATTCATGAAAATCCACTGGGTGACCTTTGGGCACTCTCTCAACCTCAGAGGAAGGCAGTGGCAAAACCCCCACTGAACAAAACCTGCCAGGAAATCCCTCCGATAGGTTCACCTTAGGGTCCCCATAAGTTGGAAGCAATGTAAACTCTCACAATAAGAGTGTGCAGGAGGGACCTGACGTAAAAGCTTAACTGGCATTTACTTTTTCCAAATACAGGATCTCCAGATGTTGCTATAACAGGTCAGCTGCTAGAAAACCTACCTCCCATTGGAGTATTTTGGGATATTGAAAATTGTTCTGTTCCTTCTGGCCGTTCAGCTGTTGCTGTTGTACAGCGAATTCGTGAAAAGTTTTTTAAAGGGCACAGAGAGGCAGAGTTCATTTGTGTGTGTGACATCAGTAAAGAAAACAGAGAAGTTATTGAAGAATTGAACAACTGCCAGGTAAGATCTTCAGGTCAGCTGCTTCTCCCTGACTTTGATCTTGGGCAGAAAGGAATCCAAAGATTCCTAGAATTGGCAGGAGTCTCATAAACCATGTTGTTCCCAATGGTGTGTGCAAGAAATTCTGAACTTGTAAGTTGCCAAGAAATGACTGTGTGACTACTCCTTAAAAGACCTCTGGTAGACTAGTTCCATAACAAGCTGCTTATTCAGTAGGTTTCTCATTATGTTCAACTCGGCTGACCCTCTTACAGGTTAAACACATTACATTTAGTTCTACCGTTGCAGGCAACATAAACAAACTTTTGTCCTCTTCTGTATGACAATTCTCCAATGTTTTAAGTATAATATCTTCCCCATCACTGCAGTTTTTTCCATGCATTTGAGCATCTTTGTTGACTGCCTCTGAATGTGTTCCAACCTCTCATATCTCTTTTAAAGTGCTATGTGTAATATTGGACACAGTACTGCAGATAAGACGACGCCCAGGCTAGTGTGATGTAAAACATTATTATGACTTTGAATTTATGGCTCTAAAGCAGCATTACTTGCAGTAGCATTACATGGTTGTCTGTTGTGTTATATTTACAGGAAAATGATCAGACTTCTCAAGTCCTTCTAAATACCTCATATCTGATACGTTCTTTTTATTCCTTTAGGTAACAGTTGCACACATTAATGCCACAGCAAAGAATGCAGCTGATGACAAACTCAGACAGAGTCTTAGGAGGTTTGCTGATACACATGCCGCTCCAGCCACTGTGGTCCTCGTATCAAGTACATTTAAACTATTTATTTATTTATGCAGAGGTCTTCTTTAGGTGCTCTCAAATAGTAGCAAAAATATCACTTTGCACCTGGTCACCCTGGGAGTAGCAACTGAGCAGCTGGATAACCATCAACCAAGTAGACTCTCACCAACACCACCTTTCCAGCAAAGACCTGTGCAAGCAAGAGGCCTCTTGGTCGATGCTCTACCAGCTGCTCACTTGTTGCTCTGAAGGCAGCCAGATGCAATGGGAGAAGCTCCTCCCTGGCAAGGAAGGATTCTCAAACTTTCTTCATTGGGGTGGAGAGGGGTGCAGCCAATGTGTGTGTAGGGGTTTTACAGAAACCGTATGTAGCCTGGTCCGGAGAGGGAAAGGGGGATTTTAACTACAAGAGCTTCTCCGAGGTGTTTTGTGTGTATATGTGTGTGTGTATGTGCGTGCATGTGCGTGATGTCGTTTTTGAAAGGAACTTCTTGAGCGTAATTTAGCAGACAATTCATTGTCTTGTGGTAAGTGAAGGAAAAGGATTCCCAGCTCTGTTTCTGTTCTACATTATAAATTGAATTTCTTACCTATTTTTCTGTTCATACATGTGAAGAAAACAATAGTGAAACTATCAAAAACATTGTTAAACTAACAATTTGTGTTCTTGGGCTTGTGTTTTCAGCTGATGTGAACTTTGCCCTTGAAATCAGTGATTTAAGACACCGCCATGGTTTCCACATAATCCTGGTGCATAAAAACCAGGCTTCTGAAGCACTTTTGCATCATGCACATGAACTTGTCAGATTTGAAGAATTCATTTCTGACTTGCCTCCAAGATTACCAGTGAAGAAACCAGTAAGTGATTTCTTGTGTAGTTTTAAGGTGATCAGATGGGAGGGTTGGTAGTTTCCTTCCAGCCAAATTTGAATTTCTTAAATATTTTTCTGTTCATATTTGTGAAGAAAATAGTGAAACTATCCAAAACATTGTTAAACTAAGAATTTATGTTCTTGGGCTTGTGTTTTCAGCTAAATGTAAACTTTGCCCTTGAAATCACCGATTTGTTTCTAAGCATGCTAACCTTTTGCATATTGTAACTGGTCTTGATGAAAAAGTCTTTAACCACTTATCTATACTGGGTTTTTTCAACATTTATAAATAAAATGTTAAGTGAATCAATAAATATAATTTAAAATGATTTTTTTAGAACTTTATAACCTCTGATGGAGGGCAGTGTAGAGAAATTTCTGTTCCAATAAACACGTTAAATAGATATACCGTACTCAGCTATAAATCAACCTCATGTGTGAGTCGAGGGCAAATTTTGGGGCTGAAATTATGAATTTTGATACAACCCATGAATAAGTTGAGGGTAAAACTTAGGGGCATGTAGCAAAGGACCTATAGGATGAAGCAAAGCAAAACAATGTCAAAGAACGGAGAAAATTTCAGCTTTCCTCTCTGTGCTCACGCCTAAGCCTGGATGGATGGGAGAGTAGAGGGGATCAGTGTTTCCAGGACAGATTATACTCTTGCCTTTCACCGGGGGATGGTTCCTTCTTTTAAATAAGAATTAAAATACTGTACTTACATTGTCTCATGGATAAGTCGGCTCAATGTTCTGGACGTCAATTGTTGTAGTCTATCACCACTGGTATGCTCTGGTGTAAGACAAAATGTGGGAGAGTCCAAAGTTTTCCCAGCCCTGTATATGTGGGAGGAAGGTCAGTGGATTTAGGTATAGAAGTAGACTGGAAGAGAAAGAAAGGAAATACATGTAGTACCGATATTCAAGGCAACTGCCATTGTAGTTAGCGTGAATAGACACATCAAATGGGCTCTGCATTTTGAAATAATTTACAATGGTGGAAGTGGTGCTTGGGCAGCAGTGGCGATGACTTTGCCAGAATGCTGGTGTTTGTAAAAATTTCAAGTAAAGAATCCTTATAGAATAGACACTTTACGTTTCTAGGTTATCTTATACATAACTAGTCTCTAAACTAAAGCTATGGGTTTTTTTTTAATCTATAATAAAACACCCTTATTAAAATTTAGGTATGGTTCTGTAGCCCCTCTGGAAGCCTACTAAAATCTATTATTTTTTAAATCAGGCATGCCATACACTTTTATATGTTTACAACCTGCCAACTAACCGAGACAGCAAAAGTGTTTGCTACAGACTTCGGCGTTTGTCAGACAACTGTGGGGGGAAAGTCCTTACTATTTCTGGCAGCAGTGCAATCCTCCGCTTCTTAAATCAAGATAGTGCCGAGCGTGCTCAGAAGCGAATGGAGAATGAAGATGTCTTTGGAAACAGAATTATTGTGTCTTTTACACCTCAAAACAAAGAACTTGCCGAAGCCAAGAATTTGAGTTCTACAGGAGCAGAAAAAGTGAAGTCTCCAAAAAAAGTGAACAAGAACACAAAGCTATGCCTCATGAACAGAGAGTCAAATGATCAATCTTCTGCCACTAAAGGTGTTGTGGGGAAAAGCTCTCAAGCACATGGCACAGCTCCAAAGAACACAAGTGTTAAGAGCTTACAGGTAATGACTTCACAGTTATATGCTACAATGGGGAATTTGTGGCCCCCCAGACTTTGGTGACTTCCAGTTCCATCACACCTGGCCATCCCGGGATGCTTTGATTGGGAGTTCCTGCATGGCAGGGGGTTGGACTGGATGGACCTTGTGGTCTCTTCCAACTCTATGATTCTATGATTTTATTCTATGATTGATTCAGGTCTGGCCTGTTGGATCCCTGTTTATTCCTCAGTTCTTTCACATTGCTTTGCCCAGGAAAGGTGGTTTACTCCACTCCTCTGTCTTTCTGTCGGCTACTTTTCTAATTTTTCCTCTGCTTCTCTTTTTAGAAAGCCTTTGCTTAGCTCTATCCTATTGTTTTTCCTATTTCTTAGACGTCTCTCACAACCTTCCTTCTTTCATGCCATATGTTTAGTTGGGGTTGGGAATGGGGAAAGTTAAAATCAAAATCTAAAGCCAGTTCCATTGCTGAAAACCCTTGGCCCCCCAAACACGTTGAAATAGTGAGAGAGACAAAGTTCTCCTCCTCTTGTTGGAGCTGTAAAGACATGTAGAGTGGGCCCGTGTTATCCGTTGGGGCTTGGTTCCAGGACCCCCTGTGGATAACAAAATCCGTAGATGCTCAAGTCCCATTAAATGCAGTGGTATAGTAAAATAGAGTCTTATATAAAATGGAAAATCAAGGTTTGCTATTTGGAATTTACACTTTTTGGGAATATTTTCAAGCCGTGTATACTTGAATCCTAGATTTAAAATCCGTGGATAAGGAGGTCCAACTGTACTTCTCAGCAACCACCATTGCAATGTTTTCCTCCTACGAAGCTATTGCTGTAGATCAGGCAATTGATTTAACTTAATAGAATCTAACCCTTTGGAACAGTGGTTCCCAATCTTGGGTCCTCCATATGTTTTGGACTTTGGACTGCTGTCCTTCTGCCCTCATTCATTCCAGTGTCTAGAAAAGCAGTGGCATAAACTGGATGTCAGCTAGGCTTGGAAACTACATCAAGCGCACCTGGCCACTTAGGAGATCAGAAGCACTTTTTGTCTCCCTTTTACCTCCTTCCCAGGCAAGAAGGTTTCTCCCTCTACTCTAACTTGGTAGCTCAAAGCACAGGTCAGCAACCACATCAGGAAATTTGCAGAGCACCAACTTGGATCACACCTTCCACTTTCACAAAACATTATAGGCTAGACAAATTCTCTGCAGCTAGGACATGTTTTGGCAGAATGGTGTTCCAAAAGATCCTGTCAGATCACCTGATTTCAGCTGATTTTCTTGCCATTTTCCCTTCCATATTCTATTTATGGTACAATAATTCCCATTCATGGATTGCTTCTTCTGTGCTGGGTGAGAATGACACATGGGAGAATTTAATGTGAAGCCAAAGAGAAGGAGCATTGAGACCTACCCTAAGGTTGCGAGACCATTTTCCTTTCTTTGATGGTCTTCCTTTTCCATTTTCTTGTCTTGGGAATGGATTGAGGGGGAGCAAGGGATCCGACAGGAAAGACTTTCTTAGAACGCATGATCCTTGAGTAGCCTGTCGAGTGACAGGAGTTAATCCGATCATGGATGGACTTTCACTGTAAGTGCTGCTTCTCTCTGATGTAATCTATTCTTGTGTTAAACAGCACTTGACAGTAAAGTTCTTCCTAATGTTCAAGTGGATGTTTTTTCTCATCTGAATCCATTTGCTTGTGTTCTAGTTTTTGGAGCATCATGAGACCAGTTCACTCCATCCCGTACCTTGTATATCCTCAGACATTTAAAGATAGCTATCATGTTAACCCTCGGTTTTCTTTTCTTGAAGCTAAACACACTGAACTCCCTAAGGCATTCCTCATAAGGTTTGATTTCCTGAACTTTGATTATCTTGGGACCAAAACACACTGCAGAAATAATCCAGTTTGAGGCTGCTTTAACTGCCCTTGTTCAGTGTTAGGGCATTCTGGGAACTGTAGCTTGTGGAACATTTAGCCTTCTCTGTCAGAAGTTGGGTGCCACAATAAACTGCAGTTCCCAGGAGTCCCTAGCCAGGGCAGTTCAAGTGGTCTCAAACTGAATTATTTCTGCAGTGTGTTTTGGATCTTGCTCATCCTTCTCTGGATGTGTTCCAGTTTGTCAATATCCTTCTTGAAGTACAGCGTCCAGAACTGGGTGTCATGTTCCAGGTGTGGTCTTGACCAAAGAAGAATAGACAAAGGTCAAGCATAAAGTTCTGCCCAGGTGGAATTGTGCTATTTTTCTCCCCCCCTTTAGCCACAAGGCTCAACGTCCCAATGAACGGGAACACTGTATATATTTGCCTGTTTTGATTATTGTTTGGAAAGTCTGTTTTATAGGAGGTGTCTTTTTTTTACTGTATACTGTTAGTTCTCTGGATAATCTTTTCTTGATTCTTTGATACTTTGTTCCTGGTTACTTTAAAAAAAAAGATTAATTGCTGATTCCGTATAAAGATCCCAGCTAGAATTGGTTATAATCCTTTTTTGCTGACTTGAATTACTTGTTTTTTTCTAGGAACTGTGCCGTGTGGAGTCAAAAACTATGAAAGGCTCGGAGAACTGCCAAGACCAGCTAAGGGTGGATGTTGCATCCTCAGTAAATAACTCCGTGGCAAGTTCTGTATCCCCAGTAAACAGAAAGACAGGAGCAGGCGAATCCATTCTTAAAAACAGTCAAAAGTATGTCAGAAGGTAGACTCAAATTTAAGCATTAGATCCAAACAACAAATTAGTAATGCATTCCTCTTTAACACAGGAAAGATTTGCCTGCAGCCAGAAGCATCAGCAACTCCCCAGTAGAGAGAAAAGAGAAGAATGATGTATTCCAAGTTAGCTACCCATCCGCTTTCAGTATGCTCACTGCGTCAAGACAGCTCAGTCCTATTTTGGTATCTCAAAGCTGCTGGTCATCAAGGTAAATAAACATTTTCTGCAGCCTGAAGCATTGTATGTTCCCCGTGAAGAGGATAGGGTTCCTGGGCTCCGTTATCAGAGATATTTTTGAATGTGCTATGTGGTTGCTTATGTAGGAAGCTCTTGCCCATAGGATGCTCTGAATTAGGCTGAAGGTTCTTTGGAAATTTAGATAGGATATGCTAATCTTTCTATCTGTAGAAGTAGTATTAATGTCCGTTTGTGAATACTGAATTAGGTCAAGATCCCATAGTGGACTTTAGTATCCAGCACAGAACTGGCACTTTCTTCCCATCATTGTCCTACTACAGCCCTATGTAAGGCCAAAAGCTGCTCCAGATGATTTTCATATAATCCAAAGCAACTTTTTTTAGGTTCATGGGAGCATCTATCAGGGGACAAGGGGTATTGCCAATTCTGGTGGGATTCTGTGCAAATAAACTATTAGATCCTGCCCTTAATATTTAATTTTTAGTCACTTTTCACATTTGAGGATGGCATATTGCAGATTTTCTCTGCCTCGTACCCATTGTGCTGCTTAAAAATCCAGCATGGCCCTTACACTTTAGGAATGACTGAAGTTGTGGTCCAGCCTTCTACAGGTTATCAGATTGTGGAAGGATGGTAATAATATCATATTGGCAGTAATTGTGGGCAGACTCGGAGAGTGGTGGAGTGTCCTTTTTTAGAGATTTTTAAACAGAGGCTGGATGGCCAGCTGTTGGAGATGCTTTGGTTGTGAATTCCTGCATGGCAGGTGGTTGGACTGGATGGCCCTTGTGGTCTCTTCCAACTTAATGAATCTATGATTTCTTGAGAAAAATATTTGTGCTTGTGAATCTTATAGTGTCTAAAGTGGTTTCCCTCTGTGAGCAGTGTACTGGGCAGTAGAATAAAAAAATCCTAAACTTTCTTTTACTTCATTAGGAGTGTGTCTCCAAACGTCTCAAACAGATCTTCTCCTCTCACTTTCAATATCATAAATCATACTGGTAATGCAGACTGTTTAGATCCATATGCAAATGGAGTGGACATTCAAATTAGCAATGTAGACTACAGATTGTCCAGAAAAGAACTGCAGCAAACCTTGGAAGAATCATTCTCTAAGCATGGAAAGGTAAGCAGTACTTATTTTGTTTCTGTCTAATCAATTAATCAGTCTTTTTTTACAATCAATATACTATTAGAACTTGCAGTTGTTATAGTCATATAAATGAATGCTCATAGGTTCACATGGAATGGGTACACAGTGACAACTAGCATTATTTAGCACAAGGCGTATGTATAATCTTATAATACTAAACAAAGAGTCCAATATGGTATAGTGATTTGAATGTTGGATTAGGAACATGGGAGACCAGGTTGGAATTCCTGCTCATCCATGGAAATCCATAGGATGATCGTGGGCAGGCTGAACACTTTCAGCTGTAGAGAAAAACAGCTACCCTTCTCCTCTGAATAAGTCTTGATAAGGAAATCGTATGATAAAAATCACCATAAGTCACAGTTGAAGGCACATAACAACAAATAATAATAATACAAAGAACTTTAAATGCAAGGTCAAAGTGCTTTGTTCCAGTATTTTTTGCAGAATAGTATACATGCCTTAATTTTTTTAAACTATTACTTTGAAAAGGGAGCTGGGCAGTGGGGATGGAAACTGACTTTCACCCCTGTTGTGGACCACACCATTGCTTTTTCATCCAAAAATGCAATCTGGAAGTTAAAGTCTGCCTACAGTTTGCATTTCATTTTTTTCAGCTGGTTTTGTAGATGAGAAATGGGGCTGGGGTGTTAAAAGGAACACTTTCATAGGTTTTCAACTATTTTGAACATGTGTGGGACTGTTCAGGGCTTCTGGAGACTTGAGGGGCACAAAAAAAGAAGACCATACATGGCCCACAGTGTTCCATTAAATGCCTTGTGGTTTTCAAATTATCTTTCATAAACACGTGGGTGAGCTCAAAATACTTCAGGTCCATCTTAAGCATCTTGACGGTTGTGCTTAGCTCAAGTTTTGATAAAGTTTTCATCTTTTACTTCAGGTAAAGACTGTAGAACTCAGCCCTCATACCGATTATCAGCTGAAGGCTTTAATTCAAATGGAGAATTTACAAGAAGCAATTAGCGCTGTCAACAGCCTACACAGATGTAAAATTGGCAGCAAGAGGATCCAGGTCTCTCTCGCTACTGGAGCTACCAATAAATCTCGGGCATTAGTTAGGTAAAAACCAAAACAAAACACTAACATCTTCTTTCCTAACATTACTGAAAATTGAAGGTAGTCTGTGACTGGAAACAGTTTTCAGGCAGGGCATATTTAAGGTGTTTTTTGTTTTGTTGTGGACCAGCTTTCCCTAACCTGGAGTACTTCAGGTATTTTTGGAGGACTACAGCTTCCATCCTCTCTAACTATTGGCTAGGCTGGTTGGGTCAGATGGGAACTTATTTAAACAGTTCTCTCTAGCATTATATAGCAAGAACTCAGGATGGGGTACAATCATTGAAGCATTGAAGAATTTGAGGGGTAATTAAAAAAAAATCAGAAAAAATCAAGTAAACCAAAAACCAGCCCATAACCACTGAACCTTAACAATAAGGCATCATACATCTTAGGCATCAGTACATCTTTCAGGGGGAGAGGATTCCCAACCTGGGCACTGTAGCCAAAAAGGCTCTTACACATTTCCACACACTGGCAATTAAAGAGTCTCAGCTTTTAACAGTATGACACAGAGGATAGCCTCCTGAGTGGACCTCTTTGTGTTTGGGAAGATGTGTCTCCTTAAGTATAAATGTTTCCAGCCATTTAGAATTAGAGTTGGCCCTCAGTATCGATTGTGAATCCATTCCACTGCACCCCTCCCCAACAGATACCAAAATCCGCAGATGCTCAGGTCCAATTGTCCCTAATGGCAGTGCATCCACATGGCCACACCACCACTAGAGACAATTGGACTGAAGTCCTCCCTCTCTCCCCCTTCCTTTTTTCCTTCCTTCTTTCCTTCCTTTCTCTTTCCTCCCCCTCCAAGGCTTTTGGCCCAGCCTTGGCTTTAGGGGTGGTTTGGAGACAGAGGCTAGAGCCCCCTTGACTCCAGGGAGTTGGAGCCAGGACTGGAACTTGGGTCTTGGAGCCTTGGGGTTCAATCCCAGGTGTTGGGCCTGCTGGGGGGTGGGGGGCTCCAAGACCCAAGCCTTGGCCCCGGCTCCAGCTCCCTGCATGCCCGCTCTGCCATTGGAGACAACTTGGGCTCACTGCCCATGGATGCTCAAATCCGTGGATGGCAAGTCCATGGATACCAAGGTCCCACTGTGTGTTTCTGAAATAGCTGAGACCACCAGCTTGGGGAAAATAGGGATAGAGGGACTGTCAGTCTTCAAACATAGTTACTAAAAGAAAGATGGTGGCATCAATTTGTCTTCTTTGCTAGGAAGAATGTTAAATAGTGAGTTCAAATTACAGCCAAAAAAGTTTAGGTTCAGCATAAATAAAGAACAACTATTTTGAGAATTTGTTAGTAGTGGAGGAGATCTAAGAATGGCTGAGTTCCTTAGATTCCCTTGAGTCAGGATGGGCTGGAGTTGTGGGTTTAGGTACACATTTTTTACCTTTGGGGCCCACCACATGCTACACAATCTCCGCAAAATATAAGTGGAAGTACTTTTGTGAGAGTTTTGAAGCAAAATAAAGCATGGAGGAGGTCTGTGTTTTCTGTAAAGGAGACTTGCCAGTCCTAGAAACAAGAAAATAATGTCCAAGGAACAATATGACTCCCTAACTCATTCTGCCTGTGCTAACACAGCAACATTTCACTTTGCAGTGCAGAAGCCATAGCCATTCTTCAAGATGCTCCAGCTTGTTGTCTGCCTCTGTTCAAGTTCACAGAGATCTATGAGAAAAAGTAGGTTTGACATTTTCACACAAAACTTAATTTTTAAGAAATACTGAATGTTGAAAAAGGTTTTTCTGTTTTGCAGCTACTGGTTTTATGGGATGTCTCCTTCATTCCTTGCTTTTTTGCTTAAATATTTAAAATCTCATTTTTCTAGGTTTGGACACAAATTAAACGTGTCAGACTTGTATAAATTAACTGACATTGTAGCAGTCCGCGAGCAAGGAAACGGGCGACTTGTATGCCTCTTACCTAGCAGTCAAGCTAGACAAAGCCCTTTGGGGTCTTCACAGTCCCATGATGGTTCTTCAGCTAACTGTAGTCCTATCATATTTGAAGAACTGGAATATCATGAACCTGTTTGTAAGCAGCACTGCATGAATAAAGACTTTAGGTAAGCTGTATTTGATCATTCCATTTCCCTTTGGAGTTTAACATACCAAAATGTTTATTAAATATGCTAGGTGTTTTTCTTATTCTGTGGCCAGGAATCAACAGTATGCTTTGGTATCCAACATTACGAGAATAATAAAAAGATGACCACTATGTGAGGTAGAAATGGATTTAAAGTGTAATTCATGGAACGTTAGAGGACTGAATACACTCCAAAGAGAAGGAAAGTTTTGAATTATATACAAAAACAACAATCTGATTTAGTTTGTTCACAAAAGAAGCTCATATTAAAACATTTAAACTAAATGTTTTGCATTGGCCAAAGTTAGGCAAAAATATGTGGCTTCTTCAGATAAAAGGTAGAACGGAATAATGATATTTGTGAAGTCAAGTGAAAAACAAGAAGTTTTTGATGGTGCTCAGGGTCATTATGTGGGACTACAAATAGAATTTCAAGCAGAGAAAAAAATGGTGGTAGAAATATATGCTCCTATATAAGCCTATTTTTTCACAAATCTATTGAAGACTCTTCTCGAAACTTTCAAATTTTGCTTTTATTGGGCAACTTTAACAGTGTCACGTCTCCAAAACTTGATAAAAAATAAGATATAAGGCACTTAAGATGGATCTCTTCCTGCAGGCGTACCCACCCAATACAACGGCTAAAGAACAACGGCTCCACTTTGATCATGACTGTATGAATGTTCAGTGACTAGACAATATCTAGTTATTTTATTGATGTAATATAATTTATATTGGTTTATATTTTGTATTGCACTGTTTAAAATTTATCATCAAACATGTGGATGCAAAGTTGGCTAAAATTAGAAAACCAAAAGCTACTAGATCTTGAAGGTGTACAAAACCATTATGGTCGGCATGCATATGCCAGGTACAACAAAATACAGGTTAATAGAGACTTTAACAACCAATTAATCAGGAAATCTCTCTTTAAAATTTGGACTTATGTTGAAAACAATTTTTATAATAAAATTCCACTTCAGATTTCTACCCAAGAGGCTTTCTACGGAAGATGAAGAGAAGGGAATTGGCTGAGATACAAAGACATATTAAGGAAAAACAACAAAAGAGAATTCTATTTGTTAAAAAGAGAAGGCCTTGAGAATGCTCATATCAAATTAACATGGTTTAACAATTTTCAAATTGGAAGCAGATTTAAAGCAGATATAACAGCAGACGGATTTCAACTAAACCCAAATGAAGTCGATAAAATTATATGGTCTCCAGACAAAGGGGAAATCTCCTGATTTTGGAAGATACTTTTTAAAAGGGAGTTAGAACAGTACTGTAATATATTAAAAACACAGTGATAAGCTGGGCAAAAGACATACGTCATACCTCTGGAAGATTGGGAGGAAACGTGGAAGAAATCCAACTGGTTCACAGCTTCGCAAGATCTGAAAGAAAATTTTCTAAAAATATCTAATAGATGATACTTAACACCAGTGAAACTAAAGAAAATAAACAAGTTTGAATGATCCATGTTGGAAATTCCAAAAAGAGGTTGGTTCCCTGTACCACATGTGATGAGTATGTCCTGTAATTCAGAAATTTTGGCATCAAGCACATAAAATTATACAAACAAGAATCAAAATACAAATACCTTTCTTGCTGAAATTATTCTTACTGAACATGACATCCAAAATCAATAAAGAATCAGCAATGAAATACTGGAGAATAATGTTTTATCTAATTTCAGCTGCAAGATTAGTTATCATCAGGGGATGGAAGGCAGTAGAGTTATCTAAAATAAAGAATTGCAAAAAGGTTGAAGAAATGAAATATATGGATAAATTGACTTCCTTGATCAATCAGAAATCAACACAAAAAGTAGAAAAGGAATGGAGTTTAATTGAAGATATTCTTCAGGATGAAATGGATTAACTGTAATAATATAAAATCTCTAGAGCTCTTTACTGCTATGATTTAATTTTGTAAGAAGGACGTAGGATAAAATAACAATTTATTTATGAACCAAGATAATAGTTTAAGATTTTTTTTCTATAACAATTGTAATATTTAAACTCTGTTCAGAATTGATATATGAAATGAAGGGAAAGAAGGTAATATTGCTTGAATTCAATGATTTAATCAATTAGATATATGGGGGGGAAATATGTTTGATTGATTTAGTCAAGAATCTTTTGTCAGTTTGCAAAAAGCAAATTAAGTGCATAGTTTAAAATATTTTTTTTGCAAAATAAGGAATCACAAATGCACAAAGAAAGTGTAGTTTTTATTGAATACTTTTGTCTCAAGGTACAGAGAAGAAATCAAACACCTTAACTTACAAGAATAACATCAAGGAAGGCAGGCAATACAAACATCAGCATCTGTTTAAAATTGTATAATAACAATGAAGTTTCATATATTATGTTATATACGTTTAACCTTTAATAAAACATAATAAATATAAAATGACAGTGATCTTTTAAAAACTACCGGTATGCTGTTAAGATATGCATTTTTTGTTCTTAGCGCAGTTTAAATCTTTTTTAACTATTGTTTTTTGTTACCACTCCAGTGAACATGACTTTGATCCTGATTCCTACAAAGTTCCCTTTGTGATTTTATCTCTGAAGATTTTTGCACCCCACGTTCATAGCTTGTTACAAACCCATGAAGGGACTGTTCCATTACTGAGGTAAAATATTTCTTTAACTGTGGCATCAATGTACAATACAGGACTGGGTGAAATCACTTCTCACATTAACTTTGGGAACATAATTCTTAGACTTCAAGTTGTCGTTGTGTGCCTTCAAGTCACATCTGACTTATGGTGACCCTAAGGCATTCCTATTATGAGGTTTTCTTGGCAAGATTTGTTTAGATGGGGTTTTCCACTTGCCTTTTTCTGAAGTCAGAGAGTGTGATGTGCCCAAGATCACCTAGTAGCCAAGATTTGATCTCCCAGAGTCCTGATCCAGCGCTCAAACAATTACATTACACTACTCAAGCTCTTAGAGCTCAAATTCTTTCTAACATTAGCAATGCAAAGTTATTAGGCTTTGATATGATTTACATCTTTCAATAAAACTGGGAATTATATTAACACATCAGTATATAGGGTATGGAACTACACTAGTATAGGACTAAATCAGAAAATTATGTAGCAAGATGCAGTTTAGATGCTAACTTAAACAATAATTGTTGTATTTTAAAAGTACTCTTTTAAAGCAAGTTGTTTTCATTGAACTTACATTAATTGAAGGATTTGTTTCTGAATGGTATTTTTTGCCCTAGAGAATAAAGTGATTAAAAAGAAGCAACTTACACTGGATTCTGGTGTACTAATGAACAACTGCCAATAAACTGTTTAAAATAAAATGGTTAAAATCCAGTCATTTGTTATTCCAGTAAGAAGGATGGAAAATAGTAACAATAGCCAGATCTTTGAAAAAAATATGAATAATCAATTTTTTAAAAAGAGGAGTGTTTTGTTTTGTTTTTAAGTCTGGTTTAAACCAGCCAACTTTGATTCCAGATTCCAAGATTCCTGTTAAATAGCTGACTTCTATTGACTAAGAACAGCTGCAGGTTATATCAGATTACAGTCATGCCAACAGCAGGTCAACTTTATGTTGTAATAAAACAGAGATTGATACAGTATACACCCTCCGTATCCACTGATTTTTTTATCCAAGGATTCAAGCATCCACAGCTTGAAAATATTTTTGAAATATATAGAGTCCAAAAAAACAAACCTTGATTTTGCTATTTTATATAAAGGACACTATTTTACTATGCTATTGGATTTAATAGGACTTAAGCATCCATGGATTTTGCTATCCACAGCGGGTCCTGGTACCAAACCCCAGTGGATACCAAGGTCCCACTGTATTAATTCCAGACTTGTACATGATAAGGGAGACACTCTTAAATGTTGCTAGTACATACCCACCTATGTCTTTCCACAAAACCTATTGAAGGTTTTGTTATAAATCACTGGTCTTACATGTGCTCCTCTTTGGTCAGTAGCAGAGGGGCTTGCTCCTGCTGCTGTCCAGGCTAGAAGTGATTATGTGACTCTAGTTTTAAAAAACAGGATTAAATTCCTGGTTTCTCCTGCGAGTTCTTTCCAAGGCAGGTTATAGTTTATGCTCCTTCACTACTTTTCTCTTACTCTATTCCTTCCTGTTTCTCTTGCATTCTCAATTGGATAAATATGCTTCAGCCTGGATAGGATTTGGCAAGAGGATTCTGTAGTAGATTGTTCTAGACTAATTTTCTAAGCTGCCATCCTCCCCTGAACTTCATCTAAACAAGGAATCTCATCCACAAGGATGCTGTGTCACTCTTTCTTGAAGTGAATTGGTGGAGCTTGGGATCTAGTCTTAAAAGTCAACTAAGGTCATGTGATCTTTGTCTAGCCTGGTAGCAGCAAGAACTAATCCCTCCATAGATGTCTCTTTTATGAAGAAGAATGGCTGTTCAGGATAAGTCCCAATATAATATGGTCTCTTTATCTTTTGCAGCTTTCCTGATTGCTATGCTTCAGAATTTGGCAATCTAGACATGGTGCAAGAGGGCCAAGGAGGAGTTCCCTTAGAGCATCTCATCACATGTGTTCCTGGTGTTAATATTGCTACTGCACAAAATGGCATTAAAGTTGTAAAGTGGATACATAACAAGCCACCACCTCCAGCTACAGGTATGTTTTCCAGTTTCATAAAAGAAGTTTGTTCCTTTTTGCTTCTGATGTTAGTAATATACAAACTGTTATATGGAAGATATGGTGTGCATTCTGCAGAATACTCTCTAAACAAGGTGGGCAGCTATGGTCAGGTCAGGAGTCAATTCTCAACTGTTATCATCCCTTGATGTAAGAGGATGACTGACTTGCTACCCTGAACTTAAAGGATGCCTACTTCTATTCAGATATCCCACGTGCTTTGGTTGAGAAAGGTGGATACCCGATATATCAACACCCAGTAACTACTGGCAGTAGAGAAGGTGTTTCACTCATTTAAAACGCCTCTGTAGGTTAAGGTGGTACAGTTAGTAACCAAACGCTTGACAATCGTGTACGATTTGAACAAACAAATGGAACCTGATCCCACCACTCTCCTCACACACAACAATATCAAAAGGGTCATCACAATCCAAGATGCTAGCTTTCCTGGAGAAGAAACGTCCTGGCAAACACTTTGAGCAGGATGTTGAATTTGGCATATGAGTGGAGGCTCCATCCCAGAGTGCTGAAACTGATCTTCCATCACTGGAGTGAACTGAAGCTGGACTTCCTTACATAAGGGGAGAACTCACAGTACAGACAGTGTGGCTCCCAGACTCATCAGGGGATGTTGCGTGGAGATGTTTAATTGGGGAGTTGTGCCACCCTGTATGCCTTTTGCCCTTCCTGCTCCTCATGATGGTGATCACCAGGCTCCATCAAGACAATTCTCTTTGAAGTTCCAAGATGTTTTTTTACCCTCTGGGACCAGGCATGTGCTGTACTTTTCTCCTGACAACCATGGGTCTATCCCTATCTTCAATCAAGTGTTACCTTGCTGCAAATTCAGCAAACTTCCAGTTCCTCAGCAAGCCTTTTACCATTAGTAACAATGTTCCTGAAGGGCTTCAAAAGTCTCAACCCCCTGATCCTGGACTAGATGCCAAGATGAAGCCTAGAGCTTGTCCTGGGAAAACTCTATGGGAAGCCCTTTGAACCCATAGCTACCTGCAATCTCCTGTTGCTGTCCTAGAGCCCTCCCTTCAACCACCATCTTGAGGGGAGAGAGATGCAGGCCACCTCCTGCTGGAAGCAAGAAGAGCCCTCCCTTCAACCACCATCTTGAGGGGAGAGAAAGGCAGGCCACCTCCTGCTGGAAGCAAGAAGAGCCCTCCCTTCAACCACCATCTTGAGGGGAGAGAAAGGCAGGCCACCTCCTGCTGGAAGCAAGAAGAGCCCTCCCTTCAACCACCATCTTGAGGGGAGAGAAAGGCAGGCCACCTCCTGCTGGAAGCAAGAAGAGCCCTCCCTTCAACCACCATCTTGAGGGGAGAGAAAGGCAGGCCACCTCCTGCTTGAAGCAAGAAGAGCCCTCCCTTCAACCACCATCTTGTGGGGAGAGAGATGCAGGCCACCTCCTGCTGGAAGCAAGAAGAGCCCTCCCTTCAACCACCATCTTGAGGGGACTTAATTGTCTAATTAACAAATTGTCAGCCGCTCTGATAGCTTTGGCTGAAGAGCGGGGTATAAATAAAATGTATTATTATTATTATTATTAGAAGACTGCCATCCTGATCACAAACTTAACCGCCAGGTGGGCTGGTGAGCAGTGCATTGACTGAGTGGATTGCCTACACTGATGTTTCCATTCCTATTGTGCTGTCCTCAAGCCTGACATCACTTTCCAAAGTGGTATTGGCCTTTCATATCAACCAGGACATCATTCTTCTTGTCAAACCCTACTTCGGACTCAATTTTGGGCACTACCTCAAAATATGGAAGGATCTGGCTTTCCATGTTGACAGGACTGCAGCTTTTTGGGCTTCACAAAGATTCTTTGTATGCTATTCTTACAAGAAAGGACTCTGTATTTTGTCATAGCGCTTCTTGAAGTGTGTGGCATTAACTATGCTTCTCAATTATAAACTGGCTTGAAAGGGGCCTCCAGCTTGAATTTAAGCCCATTCCAGATGGGCCATGGCTGCGTCTTCAGCCTTCCTGGCTGGTGTGCCACTCAAGGACATTTGTCATCTGCTCCCAGGTCCCAGCCTGTGACCTTTATAACTCTCCACAGAGTGGACTTCTGGTCTTGGGTTGGCACTTCCTTTGGGAGAACTGTACTTGATTCCAGTTTGTCTTGAATATATCTTTGGTTTTACTTCTGTACTGTGTTTTGATGTTTCAGGGTACTTCCAGATCTTGAAATTGTTTCTTTACCATTATTGACTTGTATAAGTGTGAGGCATTGCACTCATGTCTCATATGTAATATTTTGCATTTCACTCAACGTTCAGTAAACTTTTTACTTGTTTGCAACAACACTCCTGCCTCCTTCTGGGGTGTAGCTTGCTAGTGTCCCATTTGTGTGAGACACAGATGACTACTTGAAGAACTACAGCTACAGTTATGCAAGCTGTCCTTCAAAGATGGGATTGTGAAAAAGAAGGAAATTCCTACTGGGAAGCCCTTGGATATGGCAGTAGTTGCTGGTCTTGGTCACCTAACACTTTTCATATATTTATTTTGTTATAATACAAGTTTCTCTTTGAATTATTGGACTTCTTGTTTTTATCGATCTTAACATTTTTAGTCTGGAAATCTAGTGTTCTTTTTCTTATTTTTTCCTATTCTTAATAAGTATGTGGTGTTTTTCTTTCCTTCTAGAACCTTGGCTTCTTCGTTCTAAGAGTCCTGTGGGTAATCCACAACTTATTCAGTTCAGCAGAGAAGTGATTGATCTCCTTAAAAATCAGCCATCATGTATCATGCCTGTCAGTAAATTCATCCCAACATACCATCATCATTTTGCCAAACAATGTCGTGTGTCTGATTATGGGTATTCCAAGTTGCTGGAGTTGTTGGAAGCAGTGCCTCATGTGTTGCAAGTGAGTTTAGTTTTGTTGAAGCAGTATTGATTCTTACAAAAGTGTGCCTCTGTGTGTGTCTTCAAGTTATCCGTCAACTTATGATGGCCCCAAGAATTCCGTCAAGTTTTCTTAGGCAGAGAATACTCAAGAGATGGTTTTGCCAGTTCCTTCCTCTGAAATATGGTCTACAGCACCTGGTATTCGCTGGCAGTCTCCCATCCAAGTACTAAGCATAATTGTCCCTGCTTATCTTCCCAAAGCAGACAGAATCTGGTGCCTTTAAGGTATTTAGGCCATTTTCTTACAAAAGACTAGCTGCTTATTTAAACCAGTTTTGTTTTTTGTTTTTTTACAAAAGACTACCTTTAAATATGGGAAACCTTCACAGCCCAAAATTTAAACCTGTGTGAAAATAACTGTAAAAGTGTGTGCCTTCTGTAATCTCCACTGTGTGACAGATACTGTGAGCACACTTCCTAGACAGCTGATGCTATAATTTAATTGATACAGAGGGCTGGTACAGACGAACCCAAAGGGCTGTCCTGGTGGCGATAGTAGGGTTCAGGATAGCGCAGCAAGTGCACGGTCCAGAGACCGGAACCCTAGTACGGCATGGCGCCGGCATCATGGCAGCCTCCCGTCCATATGGGGGCTATCATGACATTGACGTCACTGCTGGGTGTCCAAACAGGGTGCACAGGAAGTGGCACCGTAACGGCGCCACTTCCTGTATGCGACGCACCAAGAAGGGAGCTATTCTAGGCAGCTCCTTTTTAGTGCGAGCAGCACCCAAGTGCTCCATTCCCACAGCAATCAAGCGGCTGTGGGAACGAAGCGAGGGAGAAAGGGTCTGAGCGGCCCCTTTCTCCATTGGTAGCAGGCTCAGGGGTGTCCGGGGCATGAAGCCCCAAGGACACCCATTTTCCTCACCACAGAAAAGCGGCATTTTGCCTCTTTTCCATGGCGTGGAAAAGCGGCGGATTGGGCCTCTGGTCTGCCAGTGAAGCTGCTCTGGCCCCAATTCCCAGTGGAAAGGGGCAGGTACAGGCCGCCCCTTCAGTCTGTACTGCCCCAGAAGTCCCCTAGAACAAAAAAGTGAGAGAGAAATGAACACAGATATTACTTAATGTTGCGACCATGTGAGAATAATCACATACTTAATTTGAGATTTGTTTTTCTTTTAGATTCTTGGAATAGGTACCAAGCGTTTGTTAACCTTAACGCACAGGGCCCAGGTGAAACGATTTACTCAAGACTTACTGAAGCTTCTCAAGTCCCAGGCCAGTAAACAGGTTGTTGTGAGAGAATTCTTGCAAGCTTATCACTGGTATGTATAGAGAAAGCTGTAGTAAAGACATATCTCTATTATAGAAATTAAATGGCAAATATTTAAATTAGAGGTTTGAGGATTCTATGGTTTTTCCTTTGGAGATCTCCAAAGACAAAATCCTCAGAAGGGCAATAATTTTGTTTTTGGCAAGGGTGGTACTGTGGGGAATTTAAACTGCCTGACTTTAACATTTTTCAGGTGGGATGCCATTTCTTTGTTGATTGCTACTTTAGACACATGCTTTGGTTTGGTTTATTAATGACATTCATTACTTCTGTTTGTCACAAAAAAGTCCTACAGTCTGTCAAACAAAACCTCTGAGTACTAGAGAGGTATTTAATCCCTGTACTGAGATTTTACAAAAAGGCCTCTTGCAAAACCTGGTGAACAAGGTTTCCTCCTGGAAACATTTTTGGACTACAGAAGGTGCTGACATATTAGAGAATACCTCTTTCATAATACTGATATTTAAACCCTGGACACGAATGAATAAAAATATATTTATTTTGAATTTATACCTTTAGACAAATTGTACACTACTCACAGGAATAATCAAAAGGAGTCAGGCCAAACAGTATGCAATTGTATAAAATAATACATAAGGTTAAAACAGGATTAAAAGTTGTATGAACTGTAATTTCCTGAGAAGCCACTGTATCCTAATTGCCTAACTTCAGATTTTTGCCATTGATTCTGTTACTAAAGGAATACTGTCTTTCAGTAGTAAACAAACATTCTGAGCTGGTGAAGAGGGAGCCATCCATTAATGGGGTTAATTCTTGTTGATGCGCAGGCTAGGCAAGATCTTGTGTTACTTAAAAATAATCTTTCTAGGCCCTCATCACCCCCTGCTCCAGTTCTTGGCTCACACAGGGAAAGTTGCTTGCCTGTCTCCTCTGCTTCCTCTGGTCTTATTTTTCATAGAATCATAGAGTTGGAAGAGATCACAAGGGCCATCCAGTCCAACACCCTGCCTTGCAGGAACACAGTATCAAAGCACCCGTGACAGATGGCCATCCAGTCTCTGTTTAAAAAAACCTCAAAAAAGAAGACTCCGCCACACTGTAAGGCAGCACATTCCACTGTTAAACAGCTAGTTCAGGAAATCCTTCCAAATGTTTAGGTGGAATCTCTTTTCCTGTAATTGGAATCCATTGCTGTCAATTTCAAATTCAATTTCAAATTCAGTTTCTTCAATTTAAATCTCTATTTTTTCCTTGCTTTCCCCCCCAAACCTGTACTTTAAAAAAATCTTACCTTTGGTTTCCCATGCTAATTGTTCTTCCTCACCAGTTTGCCTAAGCTCTGCGTGGTAACAGGAATTAAACACAGATAGATGCTCCTTCTTGGCCTTCAATGTAAGTCCTCCAATGTGCAAGTCAACATTCTGCTTTCAGCAAGAGAGCAATTTAGTTTGGCTCCAGGCTCCCTATGAAAGCTACATGTGTTTTAGTTTCCCTAAAGTTATAGGGCAAAATCTTTCATGACAGCGACATCGAAACCTGCTTTCCATCGGTGCAGAATAAAGGACATTAAACCTCATCAACACAAAATCAATTGTGTTGATCTTTATGTGGAGATGCTAGTAGTAAAGGAGACTTTCATTTTATGATGTTTTAGGTTTTATATTTTATTTAGGTTAATTTAAATTTCTTAACATAATAATATGCATTTTCCAACACATTTCTCCCTCAAACTTCTAGGTGTTTCTCAAAAGACTGGGATGTAACTGAATATGGAGTGTGTGAGCTGGTGGATCTAATATCAGAAATTCCAGATACAACAATCTGTTTGAGTCAGCAAGATAATGAAATGATAATTTGTATCCCAAAGAGAGGTATGTCCTCTTTTTTTTTCTACAGATCATATAATAATTGCCATGCTGATACCAGATACAGTGATACCATGTGCAGGTTTTGTAGCTTTTACTAGCCTAAATAATCTTGTTTCTTCTTCACTTTCCCCCCGCCAATACTCAGCCTCACATTTCTTCACTTTTCCTAGAACGTACCAAGGAAGAAATTGAAAGAACAAAGCAGTTCTCCAAGGAAGTAGTCGATCTACTTCGTCATCAGCCCTATTTTCGGATGCCTTTCAACAAATTTATCCCATCTTACCACCATCACTTTGGGCGCCAGTGCAAACTTGCCTATTATGGATTTACCAAACTACTTGAACTTTTTGAAGCCATACCAGATGTCTTGCAGGTAGGCTGCAGGTATTCTGGGTTACAAATGGACAGTTTGCACTCCCAGCGCTGCTCATAGCTTCCTGCTGGTACTTGTTAGGATTCTGAAATTCCTCACTTTGAATGGTCTTTCTAGTCTTCACAGTGTGACACTGTACGGATTTAAAATCTTCAGCATTTCAAATCTAGTTGGGCTATAGAGCATTAAGCAATCATGTTACTGCCAGATAGTCTTGATCCATGTTTTTATAATCCCTGACCATTGCTTCACTTACACATAAGTTGTGTCTGGGCTGTACAACCTCAGATATCTCTGAGGTCATCTCTGTACAAAAAAGTTACCTCCATACTGAAAACTAGTGTTAACAGAAAGGTGCTATGTTAGCCATTTTGACATTACTACTACTACTACTACTACTATTATACAATACATGTCAAAAAGTACCAGAAAGCAGAATAAATTGGAGTTCTGCTCTATATTGTAGAACTAAGCTGTTCTTCAGAAAAGTTAAAGTATTATTTCACTACACATATCATTTATGAAATTTCAGTGTTCTCTTCTTTTTTATATATAGAGAAGGGGTGTTAATTTGTGGTTTCTTAGCCTGAATCTTTAATTATGAGCTTCATTACAAGGAAAATCTGAGATATTGCTAGTATGACATTTGTTGTTGCCTTCCCCAGTCAAGTAAGTTCATTAACCACATTGACTTCCATCTCAGGTACTGGAATGTGGAGAAGAGAAAATTCTTACACTAACTGATGTAGAACAAGTCAAAGCTTTGGCTGCCCAATTTGTTAAATTGCTCCGATCCCAGAAAGATAAATGCCTTATGATGACAGATGTACTCATGGAATATGCTAAAACATTTGGCTACCCATTGCGTCTCCAGGACTATGATGTGGGCTCTGTTCCTGCTTTAATGCAAAAGCTTTGCCATGTTATCAAGGTACGTTTTAAGTATAATGTATAAAAATAACAACTTGATGTGATATTTTGGATCTGATGAGGTTTGAGGAAGTGGAAAGAGCTGTATATCAAATTAGGATGACCAATGCTAGCATCATGTATGACTGACTAATGTGAACTGCTCATTGTTTTTCTCTGCCCAAAATACTAATGAATACTCAACCTAAGGCATAAACAGCATGCTCAGTATGTGCCTGTTTAAGAATCATGTCCTCCAGATTGTCATTGCAACCTGAATATGTGAAAGAGAACAAAACAATAAAGCAGAAACTTTATAACTGTTTGTGAATGTAATGTTTAATATAATTTTAATAGTGCTATGTTAATTTATGTAAGAGATAGGGATAAAATTCAGATCTGTTATATTGCTTTTTTAATTTTTTATGTATTTCATTTTGTTCTTATTGTAACCCACCTTGATTCCTTTGGGAAAAGTCAGGCTATAAATAAATCCTTTTATTATTATTATTACTACAGTACTACCGGTACTAGTGTGTGTTTCTAGTAGCTTTCCCTGTACATACTGATTTACTCTGACTTTTCTGTTGTTAATCAAACTTTCTCAGCTTGTTGATACAGAATTTGGTAAACAGCTCCAGCTTATAAATAAAAAATCTCTTCGGACCTTAACTGCACAACTTCTGGTGCTCCTGATGACCTTGGATGATGCTACCTGTATTTCTGTTGAGGAGCTTAGAAGGCAATATGAAACCACACAGGGATCTCCCCTTAATCCATGTGAATATGGCTTCATGACATTTACTGATCTCCTGATGAGTGTGCCTTATTTTATTGAGGTAAGGAAATACAGTCTGACATAATACTGGTCCAATTATATTAGTTTGTTTATTCCTTAAGGATAGTTTCCTGTTGTCCTAATGAGCAGTTTACTGTTTTCTTAAGGTGTAAAACACCTACTAGAATAGATTATGAAGTTTAGACATCCTTTTAAAGCAAAGGTGGGCAACTGTAGAATGTCGGGCGTTGCATTAGCCACCGAGGAAGGCCATACCCCCTCCAAAAAAATCCCTTTATCCCCCAAAACCCTTCAGCCATCTAGGGGTTGTGGAAGGCATTTTTGTTATGCTTTTAAGTACCCCCACCCTGGCGATTTTAACCTCAGGAAAAGCCTTTTTTAACAACATGAAGCAACCATAAGTGATTTGTTGTTCATTTCTTTTTTCAAAAAAGAGTCTTTCCTGGGGCTAAATTGCCCCGCTGGGTCAGAAACATGGCAAAAAATGTACCTTGCACCTCCTAAAGAGCATTTGGGAGCAAAATGAATTGATCCTGGGGCCCACAAAAACAGCCAACACTTCCTGTGTTAAAGTAAAATACTATTTTTAAAAAGGCAAGTAGACAATGGAACAGTTGATAATGACAAAGGCTTTTATGTAGGAATAGGAGGGACAGGTTTCAGGCTATGGATAAATGATACAGAGGTAAAATGCAGGGAGGCAGGGCCTTAATGGCTGAGGTGGTTGCAAACTTCAGAGACCATCTCCTGTGCCTAATCCAAAGCCAAAAAGCCACTTGAAGCCAATTTATAAAATAGGGTTTTGCCTTGTCTTTTGACTTGTGGCTTCTGACAATTGAGGCCAAGATCCTGCATCATCAGATGGAGCTACAGGGATGAAGCACTGCCATCAGAGCTACTTTTGCCAATAGGCAGCTGGAGAGACTCCTCTGTAACTACTGTAGTTGCTTGTCTCAATTGGTTTGAAGGTTGTGATGTCAACTTGAGTCTTCACTTTAACACTGTCCCCTACAGGGAAAGGTACAAAATGGTGGGTAAACTCAGGTTTCCTGATAACTCATTCTGCCTGGAGAGAGTAGTAGCAATTGGATTTTCTTTAGCCGCTGACTGTAATTAAGGTTTAGTGAAGTATTTTACTTGCATATTAGTATATGACATGCTTTAGTATTCCTAAATATTCATCAGTACACAAAAGGTGGAAGCCTGTTCAGTTGTATGTCTTTTCCTACAGGTTTTTATTGATGGAGAGGTAGAATATGTCAAGCTTACAACCCTGTATGTGTTTGCCAAGAAAGTGAGGTCTTTGCTTCATACCTATCACTACCAACAGATCTTCCTTCATGAGTTTTCTACAGCCTATACCAAATACACAGGGGAAGTGTTGCATCCTAAAGCATATGGTTACAGTAATCTTGAAGAACTCCTTGGAGCAATTCCACCGGTTTGTAGCAGTTTTTTTTCATTATAATTAAGATCAATCCTAAAATTTCCCTATGTGGTTTCAAAGGTGCATTTAATTCCATGTGTAGTAGTGTTGGATAGATAAAATAGAGATTCGGATTACGGGTTTATGATTCCTTCAGTACGTAAGAAAAAAATAGTATTAGGACCTCTCTGAATATAATAGTTGCCTGTATGATTCAATTATTTTATATCAGGTTATTCCTTTTTCCTATCTGACTAAAGGACTCATCAGCACAGTTCCTCTGTTGCTTGTGAACCTTAAGGAGCAAATGTCTTCTTATTTCTTGGGAAATAACATTTCAACTTTTCTGCATTGACTGATTTAGTGCCATTGAACTCTATTAAACTGAAGTGCTGAACTTACATGCAGGTCCTGTTTATTACTCTTCTGTAGTAGTGAAGGGCGTCTTACAAGGCAAGTTCTTCCTACTTGCTCCAACAAGCAGTCAATTCAATGGATAATAAGGTTTGCCTGAGGTTCCTCCAGCTCAGGAAAGCAATCTTAGTGAATCAGTCTAGTTCCTCCATTGGCTTCAACTAGATTGTCTTCATGTAGGCTCCTTTTTTCCCAACCAATCACTCTTTTTCATCTGTTTTCATTGGGTTTATTGGTTCTTTAACATTACTCCCCACCCTACAAAAAGGAAAATCTGTTTCTGTACTTCTACCTGTCATCTCTGCTGGATAGATGTTCAAAGTGCTCTTCACTCCAGCACCATGTCTGATCACAGAAATGGGGAATCTATGCCAGGATTCAGAAGCCCTTCAGTCTTCCCATGATTCAGAAGACATGGCAGGAGGGTTCATAAGGAGCAAGGATGGGTATGGTGTATTCTCACATTCTGGTCCATTGTAGGATATTGGGGTGAGCAACCCTTCAAAGGACTGAGTAGGAGGAGTAGGTCCGCATCCCCCATCAGGAATTTGCCAGGCAGATTATTTTCAAAGAAAAGGGCTCCACTCCATCCATCTCCCAGGGAATGGGGCTGTCCAGGCCAGAACCATTGCCTTAGCAGATTTCATCCTTTCAGACATATTTGCAGTTGTACACACTCACACCAGTACTCTTGCCCAGGACTCATATGATTCCAGTAGTTCCCTCTGGCAGCTGTGGAAAGGAAGGTTCTTTTTTCCTGCTTTCCTCCTTCATGACAGGAAGATTGACTCAGATTCCAACAGCATGGAAGGGAAAGTTTTACATACCAGTGGCTGTCAACCTGGATGCCTCAGTTAAGTTTGTGACAGCTACCATTTTAGACAGGGAATGACAAGCCACCCTGATTCCCCATGCTCTTTCTAAAGGCATAAAAACAGAACCATCTAGAAAGATTTTGAGAGCTTCATCTAGCTTGTTTCTCTGATGTGGAGGGATAAGTCTTCTTCTTTTCCCCTTTCCTAGGCTGATGAGAGTGCCCCGGGGCAGCCAGAAACCTCAATTCACCTACTTAAATTTGAAGACTTCCTAGCTTTACCAAGGAAAGGCAAAGGAAAGGGATATTGGCTATTGGCTTTCTGAGCATTCCTGCTAAGCCAGTGACCCCAGGTTTGCTTCAGGGTGCCTAGATGATAGTTAAGAAGCACCCCCCCATGTTTTTCTTGTTCAGTGTTATGTTTCATGGATTTTATGAGAAGGAATAGGGGAAAAATAGTTGCTATCTCACCTGGGAACACAGAGAGAAGTTCTATAACATAGAAAAATTAGTGATGTCTTGCTTGCAGATACCCTTGATCAGTGCTCCCTAAGAGCTCATTCCCAGAACAGCAGTCATGCAGCCCTACAGCTGCTGTTGGACTCTATGTCCCAGCAGCCCTAGCCAGCATAGCAAGTGGCAAGGAATGCTTTGGTTTGTAGTCCATCAACATCTGGGGCCCACATGATTTCTAACCCTGGCTTACATTAAAGACTGGGGAGACTTTTTAAAGGTACAAGAAGATGAAAAAGTTGGAAGTGGCTCTGAAGAATGTATACAAGGCCTCTTCCTTGGCCATTCATGCCTCATTTGCAGCGTCTTTGCCTTTTTAATGGATAAAGGTAATTACTGAAGACATTTCCTGGGGGATGTTTCACTTAGGCAACACGGGGCTGAAAACGGCTAGGTTATTGGTATTTCTCAAACATGCAAGATTTTTAGCCAGAGGTCTGGAAACTACTGCTGCTGTCTGGAGTATGGTCATGAATGATGTCTTTGTTGTTGTTGTTGTTGTTGTTGTTGTTTTGTAGTATGTATATATAATTTTTTGTATTGGATTTTTAATAATGTAATTAAAAATGATAAAAAAATAAATCTATAGTGATATTTTGTTATGCCTAGGGACAAAAATATGCATGACTTTGGATTCAGCCTTATTATTATTATTATTACCATTGTTCAGGTTTAAGAAGAAATGGTAGAGGTGGGAGAGAATATGTCTCTATAACTGAGAATATTTTAATTGATTCACTCTTCTTATGTCACCATTGCATTAGGTAGTATGGATAAAAGGCCATGGTCATAAGAGAATTGTTGTCCTAAAGAATGATATGAAAAGTAAGTAATCCCAGTTTAAAACTGACCCAGTTTTTGCACTTCTTTCTTGTAGAAATATTGACAATACATCTGCCTTTTTTCAGCTCGTTTTAACTCACCTAGTCTTCCTGTTGCTGAGGAGAATACTGAAAACCAGCTTGCTGATGGCAGTGGACAAGCTATAGAGCCAGCTAGGGCAAGCACATCCTTGGAATTGAACATGGAAACACCAAATGCTGGTAATGAATTGCTGGTTGATTTGTTGTGCATCATGTAACTGTCTAGTCCTGTAGCCATGAATTGATAAGCTCAAAAAACAAATAGAATGGGGGAGCCAGCTGCCTCTAGTTCTGTGCCTGGTTAGAGCAGTATTTCTTGTCGCCATCTTTTACATCCCCTAACCACTTCCATCCATGTTTGACTTAGGGAAAGCATTGCGTGTCACATCAGCAACAAATCAATGTTTATTTCGGAACTCATGATGCAAGTTGAAGGTCTCTAGGCCAGGAGAAAAGCTGGGGGACCATTTGCAATGTCATTCAACCCATCATGATTCAGAGAATTATAGATTTAGAAGAGACCACAAGGTCCAGCCTCTATAATGTCGGAACACGCAATCAAAACAGTCCCGAAAGATGGCCATCCAGCCTCTGTTTAAAAATCTCCACAGAAAAATTTAAAGAGGCAGGGGGTGTAAAATATATTCACCACCAAAAAAGATGGTGGGCCTGCCCAGGCCTCTCTTTCCGTTGCTCTGGAGATACTGGGGATGATGGGAACTCAGGCTGGCTGTGGAGCCATATTGTATTTTTTTTTCTCTTTGTCCCTGCAAACCTGAAACCATCTCATAATATGCAGATCCTAAAGCATAACATGCTAATTTGCATGCTTGTGTCTTCATTCTCCACGTCATCTGAAGACTCTGATCTTGTATACTTCATAGTTCCAAAATCAGTCAGCCTTTTCCTCCCTGGCCCTTTTTCTAGTTATTGGGGTCCCTGTCAATGTCAGTGTTGTAGAAATAATGGCTTTATTTGTCCTCTTGCTTTTTTTTTTTCTTGGCAGTTTCTAATCAAACTGAGCAAGAACTGCTTTGCCTCACAAATACATCACCCGTTGATCTTCTGTGTGAGCCAGTCCCTTCCTGCTTACCTTCCCCACAGCTGAGACCTGACCCAGTCATCCTTGAATCAGTGGACCTCATTCAGTTTGAAGAACATCCGCCAACCCTTTCTGGTAAAAAGAGGTGCACTCCTGCATATGCTTGCTTCAAGGAAGATTAACAGGGTTTTCAACCAATAACTCCTTCCACTAGAAGCCACTCTTCATTATGTGATCTGCTGTAAATGAAATGTCCCTTCTCACTTCAGATGAGAAGAAAGTACGAACAACAGAAACCTAGTCTTTGCACAGGGTAAAATGAGATCAAGTAGGTTGTGCCATTTGAAGCTACATGTAGCCAGTGCTTTTTCCAAATGCTCATTTATGTAAATAGTTGTAGTTGCATGCCTTCAAGTTGTTTTTGACTTATGGTGTCCTTAAGGTGAACCTATCGGAGGATTTTCTTGGTAGGATTTGTTCAGCGGACCTTTGCTTTTGCTGTCCTCTCAGGATGACAGAGTGTGACTTGCCCCAGGCCACGGATTTTCAGGGCTAGGCGGGATGTGAACCCTGGTCTCCAGAGTTGTAGTCCAGCACTTAAACCACTACACATTGCTGGCTTTCATGTAAATGTCTACCTGTAAATGCAATGCTATCATATCAAGAGAAAAGGTTCTAGTGTGTTTCCATCTAGCCCCAGGGAGAGCCATCCCCTACCCCCCAAGATGAGTCACGGTTTTTCTCTAAAATGAGGCACACCTTGTTTCAGCAGAAAATCCATCCCCTTATCCCCCAAAAGACAGAGCTAAAGGCAGAATGACTTTCAGTCCATGTCTGGTTTCAGGTGAAACAGCTCATGTAGTCTCCAAGGAGTTTTTCACCACAACCTTGTGGAGTTAGTTAGGCTGCAAGATGGTGACTGGCCCAAAGTCACCAGGAAGCATTTTGGCTAAATAGGGTTTGAAGTCCACGAGGTTTCCGCAATGCCATTATAGCATGCTGAATAACATTGCTTCGTATGGAATGTAATTGATTGGCAGCATTTGAAAATAAGAACTAAACTAGAATATTCAGATATTTGCAATTCTTTAGCCCAGGTCACACCCTTGAAAAAAATTCACAAACCTATACCAGCTTCTTTTCTATCTGCAGAGATAAAGGTAACCTTCAAATACATGTGCCAACTCCAACAGTTCCTCTAAGCTAGCCAGGCACACATGCTCCTGAATACAATCATGTATATTTGTTTCTCTTTGTACTTGGAAAGCCATAATAGCATTAATCAGATAAGGTGTGATTTTGGATTACAGTCCCCAGAATCCAGTAGCCTGCACAACTGCCAATGCTGGTTTGAGAATTCGGAGACTGGCAGAAAATGAACTTTTACAGTCTGTGCCCAATGATATAGATATTAGTCAGATGCTGCTGTATAATCCACTCAGCTTGAGTTTCTTCAGACACTTCTTTCACTCAGACTTTGGGAGCTCTGCAATGGGCAGGATCTGTAATGAAGCCCACATGCTATTTTCTTAGATTTCTGCCCAGTGTTTCGTGACACTTAGAATTCATATATACACCATATAATGTGAATATTGCACATCAATAGCATCATATGTATGTTTACTTGGTTATATTGGCACTAAGAGAAATGGGTACATTGTGTAAATTAATTTACTTCTTTAAACTAAAGCATTCCACTTTCATTTTAGAAACAATGGTTTTAACTGAAGAAAAAGATGAAATTGCTGGTGCTTCGCAATCTCAAGAAGAATTGAGCCACTTTCCCATGGCATCTGATGCTGCACCAAATACTTCAGCATCTCCCCATCCATCGTCCGAATCCCAACAAAGCAAAGAACTCATGGACAGTCCGGCCAAAAGGCAACATAAAAACCGAGTAAAGTTGGCAGCAAATTTTTCACTTGCACCTGTAACCAGGCTTTAACTCCTATTGTGGTGTGAAAGGCAACACATTGTTAGATTGCACAGCAAAGTAAGCTATTGGCTACCCTTTATATTCTTAATCACAGATCAGAACAGGGGAGAGGCACTTGTGTTCTCTTTGACACCATCTGTGAAGATTTTGTTCAATTTCCACTGAATTTCAGCTGGGCAGGTATTTTTATTTGAACTTCACATGTTTGTTAAGAATGAGTTAACATATTTCCATTTTTTTCCCATTCTGTCAAATGTCAGTAAAAAGCAAATGATAGAGCATGATGGAATTTATGTTTCTAAAACCTCAGAAGCCATGTAATCCTCCATATAGCATATAAATATATAGGCTATTTCTGACATTCATTTTCAGACAATAATCCAGGGTGCAATCTATCTTGCAAAACAGTGTGTTGGAGATTTTTTAAAAAATCTGTTACTAGATTGGAATAAAACCTGTATTTGGAATCTTGAGTGTTAAATTGATAAGGTCAAAACTTAGGATGTTTTGGATGACTTGTAACTGACATTTGTCAAAAGATGACTGTAGAAAATTGTTGGTTTGTTACAAAACCCCTTTTAAATGCCTGTGGTAGTAATCATTTCCACTAAGGAGTCTTGTAGGAAGTTGAGGATATTTTAAGCTTCCCTTTTTTAGTGCTCCAAGCTGATGTTGATCTGAATGAAGAAAATGCCTTCCTGTCATGCATTTTGAGGTGAACTTTGAAATGCGTCTTGCATCTGCTGATTAGATTACTGGGAGTATTTGATGTTGAAAAATATGCATTTAAATGCATAAATTATGAATCACAAGAGTAGGTTAAAGGATCTTTTTAAGATGGAAGGTAATGACGCTACTTCCACTTGCACAGAGTTGTGAGCAGTATATGGAAATACCAAGGTTATGGTGTTTAACCTTGTTTTCTAACTTTTTAAAGACATAATAAATGGGAAGCTTATTTTGAGTTGCTACGTTTTAACTGTGTCTAGTTTTTATTCTGATGTTTACTTCTAGTGTTCATTGCTGCTCTTCTGTGTTTGTGTGATTTTCTTCCAGTTCCTATAGTGGTATTTTTTGTTGGCTTTTATAATGGTCACCTTTGTTGAAGGAGGCAAGTCAGTGGAGTCCATTTTACTTCTTATGGAGAGCTACAACATCTTCTGAAGCTTTATTACCCCTGTTGGGTAAACTTGGCATTTACAATGGGTTGTATTTGCCAGGCAAGGATTCTTATTGCTTGTCAAAAGGAAAGAACCTATACCAAAGGTTTCCACTGGCTGAACAGATAGGTTGGGTTGTTGTGGCTTTTTGCAACAATTATATTTGGTAATAAGCTATTGAAAAGCAAGCGTGGATTTTACAGCCAGCAACTGAAAAATGCCACCTGATGGCTATAAATCAACTTTTAAAAAAATAAAATGGATTTTGTTTAAAAAATACTTTTAAACAAAACCAAGTATTAAAACATAACTAAATTATATAGCCATTATGGATGAAGAGAAACACTGGAAGTTTTTCTGAGATCATGGTAAAGCACAGAGGGTTTCACATTCTTACATTTCTTCTACAGACATGGGGTTTTTAGGGACGATTTTTTAGAATTTTTAACCATTTCCTGAATTTTTTTTTTTGTGAGACCATCTTTCCATTACCTTATGTATCAACTGCATAAAATGAAGACCTATTCAAACCTTGTGTTTGTGCAGAAACAGTCATCATGTTGAACTGCAATTGCAAGTCATCTAAAATAACCCTCTAGACCAAGTTTTGGTGAAAGCTAAAGAAGTATCGTATTATTAACGTACTTAACATACAGATGCTGTTAAACCATCTGTAGAGGATGAGAAATCTGTCTGGATTTGTGTGTAATTCTGACTTAAGATTGCTGTTTAAAAGTTGTAGAATGCCATTTGTTTTTTCATAGTGTGAGACCATCTTCATTCAGTTTTTCGTTTTACAAAGGCTTGAAAAAAATAATAATGTGACTTGACTGACTTTGAAGAGTAAATTAAGATAATGAAGTTCTTTACTTTACACGTTACATCTAATTTTGATTTCTTGACTATTTAAAACAAAACAAAAAAGACCGTATCACTGAAACCCTTAACTTGTGCACTCTCCGGATGTGATGGGAGACAACATTTATCTTGATCAACTGTCTTCTTCCTTTGGACACTTTTGTGGCTCAAGTGCTGTTTTGTGTGTTGGGACCAAACAGTTGTCAATAAAAATTTCAAGCAAGCATGTAAACACCACTTTTTTTCAATTTTTAATAAGATTCAAACACTATATCAGTCTGAAGAATGTGGTTTACATAGCAGTTTTTTTATATAATTGTGGAAGGTAGACTGTTACTTTTTTTTCAATGAGGTGGTCTTTTCAGTGTCTGTAATGTTTCAGGGCATAGCATTAGATAGAACTTAGAGATTGGTAACGCTGCTTCACAGACCTGTTGAACTTCCACCGTTACCACGCTACAATTGTGTTACAGGCTTTGTAGCCTATTTTATGTGTAAGGGGAGGGGAACAGGTTGGTAGAAGGTAACTTAAATGACAAAAAGAGTATTTTTGAAGATGTCAGTAGGAAAATGTATCCCTAGGATCAATGGAGGCAAATTTCATACCCTCCATAAAACCTGTGGTCTTGTACCTGTTGCTTTAAATAACAAGTTGTCTAATCATACTGTAATTTCACCAAGACCTCTAAAGAAAGGTAGTCAGCCACCACCTTAAAGCAATCTGTTCCACTGTCAAACAGTGACTATGGTAAAGAAGTTTTTCTGGTAATTTAAATTCATTGGGTTTTTTTTGTTCTAGTCTCTGGAAACAGTAGAAAACAAACTGGCTCCATCTTCTACATGACCTCCCTTGAGATATTTAAAGGTGGCTGTCATGTCACATCTCAGATTTCTTTCTTTTCAAGCTAAGCGTACTCAGCTCCATAAGTCAAATAAAGCTTGGTTTCCAGAACTTTGATCGTCTTGGTCACCCCTCCTCTGTCAATATACTTGAACTGTGGTGCCCAGAACAAGAAAGAATATTCCAGGTGAGTTCTAACTAACAAAATAGAATGACACTACTTCTTCCTTTGATCTGGACATTTTGCTCCCATTGAAACAGCCTGGCTTTGTTTTTTTGGCAGCTGCATCACACTTTCAAATCAAGTTTAGCTTGTGGTCTGTTCCCTATATCCTTTTCACATGTACTGCTTTGCAGACAGGTGTCACATATCCCACGTTTCATTTTTCTCGCCTAGATGTAGTATTTTAAATGCTGAAATTTATTTCATTAGCTTTGACTCAGCTCTCCAATCTGTCAAAGTGATTTTGAATTCTGATCCTGTCCTCTGGGGTGTTTGCTACCCCAGCCCCCATTTTGTATCATCTGTAAATTCAATAAGCAAGCCTTCTGTTTCATCATCTTAATCATGTATAAAGATATTCAAGTCTTTCTTTTTTACCCTTGTGAAAGATGGGAATGACACTCTCCTCCATTCTCCTGGGATTGCTTTGCCTCCAAGAATTTTCAAAAATGATTGAAGGAAAAAAACAAAAAGTGGAAAAACACATTGCAAGTGCAAAGACTCAGTAAAGAAAACAGTGGCCCTGAATTGGCAAGACCTTGGCAGAGCCACTACAGTCAGCCCTCTGTTTCCACAATTTTTTAAATCCACAGATTTTAAATCCACAGTTTTAAAATATGTTTTAAACATATACATTCCAAAAATCAAACCTTGATTTTGTCATTGGATATAAAGAAACCCCATCTTATTATGCCATTGTATATAATGGGAATGGAGTGAAGTTGCTTAATTGTAGCTGAATTGGAAGATGATCAGTTTCAAACCTAGGCATGACATCTAGGTCCGTAGCATACCGTGTTTTCCCGAAAATAAGACGGTGTCTTATATTAATTTTTGCTCCCAAAGATGCGGTAGGTCTTATTTTCAGGGAATGTCTTATTTTTTTTCCATTAAGAAGAATTCACATTTATTGTTGAACCCCCCAAAAAATGAACATTTATTATATACTGTATATATATTTATATACAAAAATTTTGCTAGGTCTTACTTTCGGGGGATGCCTAATATTTAGCAATTCAGCAAAACCTCTACTAGGTCTTATTTTATGGGGATGTCTTATTTTCGGGGAAACAGGGTAGTAGAGAAGCCCCCCGGATGGTGGCGCAAATGGGGTGGTCTGTTTTAGCCCATTGTTTCCCCTCACCACTTTCTTGTTCCCTCTAAACCGGTGGTTCTCTAATGTTGGGTTGGGATCTCCAAGGGATCCACAAGAATTAAGGAGGGAGTGAGACTTGGAAACCCTGATCCCCCTCCTCCTCCTCTTCCCAAACCTTTTTGCATTGAAATATATGTATTAAATTTCAAAAATAAATAAATAAAGGTTACATAAAATCACACCCTATAATTTCCAAACAAGTCATTTTCATGTACATATTAACACGTTTACCTCCCGCAATTGAATCCATTTCGGAATGACTCCGCTCCCTTAAACTCCGCTCCCTTAAACTTTAATTGCTTCCGATTATCTATTTTTAATAACAAGTATTTCTCTGAGAGTTAATCTTTCGTGATAGAGAAATAAATTTAGAAAGCTGGGAATATGCATTGGAAAAAAAAAACCCAAAAGTTTACAAGGTGTCAAGATTTGAAGTAGAATTGGCCTTCCCAAACTTTTTGATGAGTAAAATTGATGCATGTGTTGAGTTAAATCTTGAATTTACTTGAATAAAGCTATTCTAATTTGAATGATGCTATTTCCTTATAAAATGTTAAAATATGAATATACATGAATGTGTGGATCAAAATATGCACACTAAATAAACAAAATATTTTTATTCTTATACTACATCAAGTGGGGAACACGACATCCACATGGAGAGGTAAAGGGAGTTCCCAAGGGTATAAAGTTTCGGTTCCCACTCCATACTGATGTGAGCTACTCTTACAAACAAGCAATTTAAGAGCAACCAGCTTCATAAACATTTCCTTTGTATAGATGATGATAGCTGCTATAATAAATTTATTGCTACAGGTCTGTTTTTCCATTATTTTTTTGTACTCTCCTTCAGGGTGCCGTTACAGGACTGTCATGATGAGCAACTGCTCTTCAAGGATTTGTTCTTACGTTACTTATAACCCAGTATTGCTTGTTGTGAGTGACAACTGCTCTCTAGAGCAGGCCTGCAAATCTTGCCTGTAGGTAGAGGTCAAAATTAAAATAGACTAAACTTATTCGGGCTGCAGGTAGGTTTTATTAATAATTAATTTATTATTATTAATGTTATTAATATTAATTCCAGGTTCCTCCTCCTTTGCCCAACCTTTTCCTTACGAGAACGTCAAATGGCAGAAATTTTGAAGGGCAAACATCCACCCGTTTTCCTCCTCTTCTTCCTCCTACCAGCCCTCTTCTCATGAGAAAGCCAAGCGGTGAGGAGCCTTGAGGGGCAAGTGTTTGCCCTTCCTCCTACAGTTGGGCTGTAGAGAAAGCTTGAGGAGCCTTATTGGAGAAGTTGGCTGGCTATTAGTAACCAGAAGTCATTCCACATCCTTGCAGGCCACTAGAAACCTTTGGCAGGCTGCAACAAGCAGCCCATAGGCTAAATGTTGTGTAGGCCTGCTCTAGAGTGTTGGGAGCTTATCACTTCACACTCTTAAAACAGGGCTAGGGGCTTTAAATACGGTTGCATTTTGGGGTTTGTAGTTTAAGAAGGAGCATTTAGATGAACAGTTATGAGATCAGAAACCTGACTCTGTTTTATTGGGGTGGAAAATTGCGCATCCAACTCTGATTCTATGATTCTAATATTCAGCCAGAGAGCTCTTAAGCATCACTAAACTATAAACCTCAAAATGCAACAGGAGGCAGGGACCACATCTAAAACGATCTAGCCCCGTTTTAAGAGTGTAAAGTGATAAGCTCCTTGGATAAATCTATTAAATAGATCCTGTTCTCTTTTACCTTATTTGTGGAAATGCCAGAGATAATGCTAAACAGAGCAAGATATATTTTGGGACATCTCTGCCCAGACTCCTCTTGGACGCTAGCCGTGCTGGGAAGTAATATTCAAGGCTTTGCTATTTACCCAGTACTAAATACATAGGTGAGTCCACATGTGATCTCCATCATCCTCTTGCGGGACAGCATGCAATGGATGCAGAGGATTGTCCATCATAAGTAGGCAGTGCTATTTTTGCTAGCATTTCTTACCACAGAACTGTTTACTAGTATGGTTTGTTGGAAATATTTGGGTTCCTATAGTTATGTTGCTTTTTATCTTGACCTCCTCTCCCCATTGGACAAGTATATAAAGTATTATAATGCTTAGCATTTCATAAGATACTCGGTATATATAGGACATACTAATATATTATGCGAGGCTATATTTTGAAAAATTGCGTCTTTTTTATTGCAGTATGGACTGATCAATGATGGCATTGGCTAAACAGTAAATATTTGCATACAAGCAGTGGGCTCGTTCAATCTTGTATCATTTTTTAAAACACAAAAGGCTCAATGGTCTATCAGTTATTTTCCATCTATTCATTGAGCAACAGCAGAGCCTGAAAAAGTAGCCATGCGAATTGGAGGTTTCTAGGAGTTGCAGTCCAAAAAGTAACTTATCCAAGCTCTGCGTTCACTGCCAAACTCTGAATCTCTCAGAGTGCAAGATGCAACTAATCTGTGTTCAGCGATGCAGAATCCACCAGGGAGTATAAATGTATAAATGTATAATATATATGTGTAAAATGGATTAAATCAGGGTGCATCTAGTCTACTCTTTGTCGGATGCTTCCGTGGTGCAAGAGAGGTTGAGCAGGTTTCCACCAAGGGAACAACAGTCTATACCCCTGCAGTAATCAACATTTGCTAAGAATTTATGAAGAGACAATTTTCATACAGAAGAGAACCCTCTTTGAAAATGAGGATCATTAGACTTTTAACAGAAAACAACTGACCACCAAAAGTCACATGTTTTTAAGGGACAAAGACTTACTGGAGCTTGTTTGTTCCCTGTGCAGAGAGATCCTGTGGATCACAGCGAATCACCAAAAATCACAATAGTCATACAGATGATTGATTGGCAGCTTCCAGTAAACTGTTAGTTGCGTTGTTCTATTTACAAGATTTATTTATGGTTCTGTAATTGCAAAAAAATAGCTGCCATGCCACATTTGTCTGTCCGCAGACGGAATGCTGCCTGCCAAGGGGAAAAGTGTGAAATGCATCCTGTACACACAGACAATTAAACCACTATTCTACATGTTTCTTAGTATGGTTTGTCTAGTCCTCAGCTGACTTAGGGTAGAGGATTCCTCCTCTCCATAAACATATTTTATAGAAGGATAAAAATTCACACCTATGTGTTACCTGCCAGACATTTCTCTCGGATATGTATAATTTTTTTCCCCCTACAAGTCCTCTCTGTACTCTGGATATATTTATATTTAGATATATTTCTTGTCTTACCTAGGCATGCTCGCTGAGTGATCCATGCAACAGTGAAGGAGTCACCAAGTGGTACGTACATTCAGCACTACAACAGTTACTGTAAGAAACAGTACAGGAAACTCAACTATCAAGATTTTGGGATGCGTTACTTCCTTTCCCCCTCTACAGTTTTTCATCCAGCAGGTAAATGTGTTGAAAAGAAGGCATGCCCAAGAGAATGGCTGGGGCTACATGATGGTGCATTGGGTGGTCCCACAGCAATCCTTAATAATAGCAATTCCTGTTTTGGCAATGGTGGGCTTGTTTGGAGGAAGAGGTGGAGGTTTTGCCTTCTTCTCTGTGGGCGTACCTGTGATGTTCAGAACAAAGAACATTATTAGTATCCAGCTTGGAGTTTCAAACTGCATTTAACATTTAAGGCATGTGAACACGTAGCTTGAACTATTTGTGGCCTGCAGTCTAAAAGCTGGTTTTATTTCTGCCATTCCCACTCCTTACTGTTGACAGAGATACATCAACCCAAATTTGACAAAAGATTTTCCTTCTTTTCCTCCAAAAATTAAGGAGACATCCTGTCTACTTCATATTCTTAAAGCCACAGAAAGCTGTTCAGAGTTGCAACTGAATTTCAGTACCAATTGCTGTGGCTTCCGAATTATAGTAGTGGAGCCCCTAGTGATTGAACATGGGTCCAATGTGTTCTCCCCATACTGGATTGTAGCAAATTCCTGTCCAAAATTAGACATCTGGGTGTTGTATAACCTATGGGAGTTTAAAATCCTATACATATTCAAGGGTAGATATGTTGGCCATGCAGCAAAATGCAGCAAACTCCAAAATCCATAAAAGAACATTACCTTTATTGTCTGATAAAGATATTGCTCTTTTGTGGATTTTATTGTATTAAATCCTACTCAGATACAGCCAATTTAACTTAATGGGGCTTACTTCTGGGCACATGTGTCTAGGATTGCACTACATGTGGCCAAGCTATGAATCAGAACGTACGGAAGTCCCGGATTTGAAACTTACTATAAACTTACTGGGGCAACCTTTGGGATGTGCTTTAGAAAGAACATGGGATGCTGACCTTCTACCATGTCAGGCTATCTTACCCAGTATTGTTTATTGAGATAAATAGGGTCTTGACCAGAGAACTGTCTTTCCCATCATCTGCTTATTTTTAGCTGGTACCACCACCTTCACAAGTATAGCTGACACCTTCTTGATGGCTGCCCCTAAAATCTGGCACCCTCTTGGTGATCTTTTGCAAATGCTTTTTTCCCCCAGTAACCCCATGGCACAAATGTGTATGAAGTCATCTAACCTTTTATTTCCTATCCCACCTTTCTCCTGTTACCCAAGGCAGTTTACAGCAAACTGAAGTACAGCTAAAACCAATTTGACACAAAAGATTAAAAATTAATTCTATTAAACACAGCAGCTCCCTTCCACTGTCGATGCTCAGGCTAAGATCATCTGCTAAGGCAACTGTGATGATCTTCTGTGGTCCAAGCAGCCAAACAGCAGCCCTGTCTTGACTTTTAGTTCCAGAAGACCCTATAATTCCCTCGAATCACGCTGCCACCACCAAGTGAATTTATAATGGATTTCCCTTAACATAAACTGGGATTTGTTAAGAACTTTAGTTCTCCTTCTTTGCTGATCTACTCAAGCATCAACCGAGCTAGGACACGTGTAAAGGAGTGTTGGGTAGCAGATACTTTTAAGGAAGTATTTATTATAAGTAACAAAATAGAACCAAAAGATATAATCGTGCAAGATCTTAAGGGTCTTGCAGGTACGATATCTGTAATTATAAAATATTACATCACACACACGACACACACTTTCAGCTTGAGGGCAAAGTTTAACTTAAGTGAAGTTCTCTGGGGATGGGAATTCCAGTGGTGGGTGGGACCAAAAACCACATTTTACCATACACCTATTTACTGCCAGTCACTAAATTTCAAGAAAGAAATGTTATCCTTTTAGAATGGAGGAGAAAATCATACACATGTTGGCATCATGGGGAAAGAATTGTGACCATCTGAGAAAACCTAAATGTCTCGATAAGGACCACATCCAATATGAATTGCCAGGGATCTGCTGAGAACTGCAAGCAAAGCTTTTGATCTACTACACTGCTATCTATGATGACTTCCATACCGAACTACATGATCACTCCTCAGCAAATGCACCTGACAAACTGAACTGTCACAAGTGTAAGGGGAAAACAGCAGCTCCTAAGATCAGGACAGCAAGAAAGCCCAGTGTAAACAACATAGGATGCTAGCTTCACATATTCTTTGTCAAAGTCTGAAGACTCACCTATAGGAGATCTTACAAGGAGATCTAGGGGTTTCAATTTGATCCGAAGGAACTCAGCCATCTCCTTATCTTCCTCCTTCTCCCTGATTTTGAGTAAAATGACAATGAAATGTTAGGGAAGGATACCAGTAAGGTGTGTGTGAGAGTGTTTTAAATAGTATAACTGCAAGATATTGAATGGATGTAGAAAGTACAGGACTAATAAAAGCAAATAGCACTTAATACATTCAGTGAGTACGTGGAATTCAAAGTGCACTTAAAGTATGGGGGGGGGACAAACAATGGCAAGAAACAAAGTGATTTCAACAGGGCTTATGACATGTGCACAGAATGAAAGGCAAAGGGCTAAAAGATGGGAAATATTAATCAACTAGATGAGAAAGAAGAAATATACCTAAAAATTACAGAGAAGTAACTTAGTGATGATATGTTTTGAGTACAAACTAGGGTTATAGTCCCTTACTCTAATCTGTAATTTGAAATCTGAGCAGGTGGCTGGGAAAGGGAGCAGAGAAATAACCGAAGACTTACCACAATACTGTATCTATTATTATTAATATTTATTTATATAGCGTTGTAAATTTACACAGTGCTGTCATTTATGACTTACGGTGATCCTAAGGTGAACCTATCACAGGGTTTTCTTGGGAGGAATTGTTCAGAGGGAGTTTGTTTTTGCTTTCTTTCATGTCACACAAACAGACGGCTATTTCTCCCATAGTATCTGGGGAAGCTGAAGTCCACACCCCAGACGTTGTTAGACTTCAATGACCACCAAAACACAACCAGCATGGCTATGGTTCTCTGTCTTTGCTATGGGCAATGTTTTTACCTTAATCTTTCCACTTCTGCATCATCAACAAGAAAGTCTCTTTTCTGCACCAATTTGTGGATCTTCTGGATCAATTCATCTTCTCTTTGCTTCTGAAGCTTTGTCTTGTCTTTTTCTGGGAACAGAAGAGTTGATTAGAAGAAAATAACACTATTTGCTTTCCTCTGTAGCAAGGCAGATAACGCATCTTGTCACGTATCTTTCAGGACTGGCCCAAGACCTTCTGCTGTCTGAGATGAAGGGCAGGATGGCACATCCCAAAGTTAGTTGATTGTAATAGCCCTGGTGCACAATGTTTAAATGTCGGTGATGCATCTGCAATGTTGTGAGTTCGATCTCAGAGGGCTCCAGATTGACTCCGCCTGTTTCTAGGTCGGTAAAATGAATACCCAACTTGTTGGAGGCAATTGGTTTACAGATTGTAAACCGCTTAGAGTGTGCTAACAAAGTGGTATAGAAATGTAAATGCTATTGCTGTTGCTTTTATTGTTTTTGTTATCCACTCTCGAGTCAAGATGAGATATCTCCAAGATTATTCTCCTCTACTTCTCTGCTCAGTTCCTGCAAATTCATACCTGTGGCGTCTTTTATAGAGTCCGCCCATCTAGCATGCGGCCTTCCTCTCTTTCTGCTTTCCTCCACCTTTCCTAGCATTATTGGGTTTTTTTCCAATGAATTGTGCCTTCTCATGATGTGGCCAAAGTACAACAGCCTTAGTCTAGTCATCTTGGCTTCCACAGAGATTTGTAGTTTGATCTGTTCTAGTACCCAATTGTTTGACTTCTCGTCTGTCCATGGTATCCTCAGCAATCTTCTTTAGCACCACATTTCAAATGAATTGATTTTCCTCAACAAGAGATTGAAAAGTCTGTTCAGCTGATAAACAGATCTTGCTCTTAAGAGGTTTTCCCAAATGAATTGTTTCCTATCAACTGAGCACCAAAATATGCCAATTCAACTCTTAGTATATTAACAAAATTTTGTGTTTGTTTGTGTGTGTGCCAGTTCCCTGTTCATAAAATGCACTGGGTTAAGTGGCATTTTGGGCGCCCCCACCCCAACTGCAACAAGTGCAGTCGGAGGAAATGTCAACACCAAGGAAATAACCCAGTTTCCACACCGGATTATTTCCTAGTGTGAATGACCCCTTAATGGCTTGCTTGGATGGAGAAGGGTAATAAAACACAGACAGTAAAGTTTTGTTCTCCACTTTGATAATACAAAGAACCTGAAAGCTTAGACTCCATACAGCTTGTGGCCTCCTATGTGGGAAGTCTATTTTACCAAATCTGTCCAGGGTTTTGGAGATTTGCAAAAATTGTGGGTTCTAAGAGAGAGCTAGAGTACTTAGCTGGGCATTTAGTACTACCGTTGTTCTATTACTGTACATTTTATTCTTTGTACTATCTACATCATACATACATACATTACCTGGGATTGCAACTAAACTCTGCAGCTCTTTCTTAAGGTTCATGATGTCCTTACACAACTGGATATCATCCATCCTAGAGAAACAGGAAGGAGAAAATAAGAGCATAATATGTGTTCATCTGTTTGTGGTTTCATGTGAGCAACTCCCATGCCCACCGCTGGGAATCCTCCAACATCAATTGAGAACCACTCCAAATATTCTCTAACTGCATTTCTCACTACTGACCATACTTGCTGGCGCAGTATCTGGAGAACTGCATGATTCCCAATCCTAAAATAAGCCTGAGTGCCTGAATCTTATAGGTAGTCCCAGCTAGAGAAGATCCACTGAATCAATTGCTGATTAGTGAGTCAGACTAGCTTTTCTTACCAAAGCTGTGCTACTGATTTGGCCAAACTCCAGCATGACTCAGGCTGATCCAGACACTAAAAGAAAACCCACAACAAGGTGTTTACAAAACATTATGAAACAGCACGATGCAAGACAAAGCCTTGGGTGGGCAGGGGATCTGGACATGACTCATTGGAGTTTATCACATGGGAGGAATTTCTCTCAATTGAGAATGGAGCCAATTCGAATTTGCATAAATTCACTAGTTTAGCGAATTTACGTGAAATCTGATTGCATTTGGAATGCGTTCAGAATGACTTCTCGTTTCCCGAAAATGACCACCCATTGCCCAAAATTGCGTGAGATACTCTAATACACAATTACGTGAAACCCCATGATTGCGTTTGGAATGACTTCCCATTGCCTGAAATTGTGTGAGATACACTCATTCGCAATAATGTGAAACCCCATGATTGCGTTTGGATTGCCATTGGATTATACCCCCAAATTCCATCCTATGATAAACCCCATTAACAGCTCTAGATTCCAGTGTGGGGCAAAGTTTTCAGCGGGACTCCCAATCAAAATGCCAGGAAGGGGATTTTTATTCCTCTGCTCATTTGCTGGTTCTCTGTTAGTAGAAGGCAAGTTTTTGAAATTGCTTTGCTGGTGTCTGATGCCAGAGTTGTGTTTACTGTAGCTTGTGCTTCTCCTCCTTTCAGTCTGCTGGAACTCAAATTGCAATCTCCATTTCCTAATATTTTCAAGATCCGGTTTCATGCTTCCTTTGTTGTTTGTTTGAATGTCTTTATTGATCTCACTATTGTTTTAATACCAGCTTTATTGGACAGGTATACTTCCCTTCTCCACTCCCCACCCTGCTTTGGCCCTGATATAAAAATGATGTTGATTTTACCATACCCTGCATTATTTTCAGGTACAACTATTTTGTTATATTTTATTATAATAGCAGTTACAATGAGGCTATAAGCATGAACCTTGAAAGGTCAGGATGCTATAGTGTCTCCAGATTTGACAAAAAACTGGTGTTGGTAGGGGGAATGTTATGGTCAGTTCTGTGTCCCGATTTTGTGTCCAGTGTTAAAGTGGAATCTTTTTTCCTGTAGGAGGAACTTCCTGACAGTAAGAGCTGTTAGATAGTGGAACACACTTTTTCGGAGTGACTGTGACCGTGTTTCCCCGAAAATAAGGCAGTGTCTTATATTAATTTTTGCTCCCAAAGATGTGGTAGGTCTTATTTTAAGGAAATGTCTTATTTTTTCCATGAAGAGGAATTCACATTTATTGTTGAACCAAAAAAAAATGAACATTTATTATATACTGTATATATATTTATATACAAAAACTTTCCTAGGTCTTACTTTCAGGGGAGGCCTTATATTTAGCAATTCAGCAAAACCTCTTCTAGGTCTTATTTTTTGGAGATGTCTTATTTTCGGGGATACAGAGGATATACAGATTTCTTTCTTCCAGTCCTTTTCCACCACACTCTTTCACACTCCAGGTTCTGCCACCCAAAGCAGAAACCTCTCTCTGTTTTATGGTACAAGCATGTAGTTTGTAACCCAGAAGGCATCTTGTACTTACATAAACCTCAGCTCCGATTCTCTTCTGACTAAGACTTCCCGAAGCCTCTGGATCTTGGTCATCTCCAATTCTATCTCCTCGGGCATCATGGTTGTTTCAGCCATTGAAATGATGTCAAGTTGATCTATGTGGTTTAACACAAGACAAGGAGAGAATGAGACTAACTCAGAGATCCTTTTAAAAAGGAAAAATAATTCAAAGGCAGACAGAATTCTGCAGTTTTGTGTAGAAGGCACCCATCGAGTACAGTATGGATTATTGCTTGGCTGGCAATGGCTCTCTGTGGTCTTTAAATGATAATATCTCACCATTACCTACAAGCTGAGCATAAGACCAGCTATTACATTTAACATGGTAGTAGCATTAACCATGCTTAGGTTTTGTTTCTTAAAACAAAACTCAAAGTTTATCAACCACCAAACATGGATTACGCATGCATACTGAGTGAGCTGGCTAAAGCCTCAATAATAATAAACTGTAGCAGATAAACCTCAAAATCCCGTTTGTAAAATGTACCATCTAATGTTCAGGACCAAGAGATCAGCCAAACAATCCATAATGGACTACTCTCCAGCAACAAAGGAATTTAAATCACAGTTAACAGGTGAGCACAAAAACTCAGACTCAAGCATGACCCCATGGACCAGGCAGAGTGGGAAAGAGAGGGGTTGAAAGGGCTCCCAGTTGATGGCAGACATGGCGTTCCCTGATTTATGGGGAAACCTAGGGAAATTCTAGTTAAAGACCTCCACAAAGGCTGGTCGACAGCCTTAAAACCAGTTGATGCCAAACTGCCAGGTTGTAAGCCTGAGGGCAGGGAACCATCTAATTAATAATAATAATAATAATAATAATAGTAATAATAATTGTAAGCTGCTCTGAAAGCCTTTAGGGCTGAAGTGCGGAGTATAAATACTGTAATCATCATCATCATCATCATCATGCCTACACAATACTGGCACGTCTTTAGCAATCATACTTTTTTACTTTGTGTAAACCAGCATTGCACCTGTGAGAATCTGAATTTAAGAAAGTAAGCTTTTGGTCTATATTTCCCAGAATATCTGCTAGCATGGCCAGTGGACTTTCAGTACAGAAGACTGAGTGAGGATGGGGGAAGGAGGGTATGTCCTTTATTTGTAGTTCTACTGGCCGGTGGACGTATTCTGTCCCCTTCATTTATCCCTGGCAGAATTTCCATCCGTCCAGCCTTGCAGAAGTTGAAACAACAGGCATAGACCCAACACTCACTCACAGGAGGGACTAATAAGGGTCAGACTTCCAGTGCACAACTTCCGGCTTGCTTCCGATGCATGTGGAAGCATGAATGTGTGGCTGGAAATGTCATGTGCCCCCTCAGAGAGGGCTGCAGAAGCCCCACACGGCTGCGGGAAGCTTCGCAGGAGACTGGCCAGGTGTCACCCCCCCTTTTGGGGTGTCATCCGGTGCGGTCTGCACCCCCCACACCCAAACTATTGCAGTGTCCTAGTCCAGCGCTCAAACTACTACATCCCTCCAAATTGTATCCATAGCCGTAATTCATTGTTTTTAAAGCAACTTTCTACGTTCTGTTCCTGTGATTTGTATCTAGGGCAACAGCTATATCATATTTTCTGTAAATCCATTCTAAAAGATTTTCAGCTTGTCAGTTCTTCCAGCCCTCCTGATGTTAGAACAAAAGGAGGTGAGAACTAGTATGAAGGGGAGCTATTCTGTCAAAATCAAACAGGTATTGATGGAACAGATATTGCTTCATTCCCTGCCAGGTGCCTGAGGCTAGTACTTTGGTTGCAAAGCGAAAATTCCCATCACGAAACCACGTGAGAAAATGTTCCGTGTAGCACCTCTCTTAATGGTGGTAGATATGGTTCTTTAAAAAGGTCCCTCACAATATCTTCTCAGTTGCTTTACTCCCCTTATTCATCAGTAAAATAAAGATAATTACTGCTTCACCAGAAGTTCAATAGAACAGTTCTCCAGTTGACTTTCTTTTCACCCTCAAAATTTCATCCTTTTTAAAATTTTGGTTGTTGCTTCATTTTTACACTGTGCAGGAATCTATGAAACTGCAGCACATTGACTAAATTTTGTTTGTACAGTCACTTCTAGTTTAGAAAATGAATGGGTGTTATTTAATTGCTGATTGCCTCTATTTGAGGTTATTTTATGCAGGCGGTAATGACACTCATTAAACTGCAGGTGTTCAAGGGATCAAACTTTGTAAAACCTAAGTTCTCACATTAAATGTTACTGCTGAAGGGCCAAGTGAAATACATTTTGTGGCCCGAGGTACAGCAGAAAATGCACTTGGTCGAGGACATAATACGAAAAGAAAGAGAAGTTAGTTGGAGACATGAAACAAGTAATCTCATATTTATCTTCTCCTCCTTGATGGTTAAAATACAGTAAAAACAAATTTTATAGCTAATATTTAAAACTGTTCCAATGCAGAGAAAAATGGGAGGTGTCTCAAGAAACCAGGATGGATGACTAAAGAACTTCCTATGGAATTAAGATCCGGTATAGATCGTTGCGGCCGCAGCAATGATCCGCTCCAAAAAGGAGCTCCGCAATGGAGCTGCTTCCAGTGACACCGCCAAAGCATCGTAAGCAGTGACATGATGCACATGCGCGCCGTATGTTGAGACCCAAGAAGAAAATGTTTTACTCCTAGAGAGGAACAAGCATGAAAAAGATACTTGCCAAGAATACTAGAGCTGATTTAAGATAGCTGAATGGCAGCTTGTTAGTGGGCTGGATTCATTCGGTATCTGACATGGGGTGCGGTGGGATACTGCCTTTTAGACTAGCCACTTTTGCTTCCATATGCCCCTAGGCAGCACAAGAGGATGGGGGAGAGGATCCCAAGAGGATCCCCACGATTACTTAAAGAAAAGGCCTGCTTCACGTTCAAATTTTAAGTGAATCATACCACAGACATTTAAAACAGAGCTGTAATTCTAAGCATGCTTACATCAGCCATGCTAGGTGAGGGATTCTGGGAGCTGTAGCCCCCCAAAAAGTAACCTTTCCAAGTTCTAAACAAAAATCCATCAGTGATACCTTTATTGGCCAACCGAAATGCACAATATATTTGTTGCAAGCTTTCATATATATATGTGTGTGTGTGTGTGTGTGTGTGTATGTATATATATAACATTTTATTTTAAATGCATGAATACATTCACATTTTGTACTATGACCTTCAAAACATACTTACAATCACATTCTTATCCATCTAACATTCAATACAAGAAAACCCCAACTAACCCCCCCGCCTAAGTGGTTACACAATAAACTATAAATTCCCCTATTTCAACCCTCTCCCAATCATACACACCGCATACCTAACTACCCTACATCTAAAACCTCAAAAGCACAAAAAATCCTTACACATTTATGATTTCCTTCATCTCAAGATTACCTGATTAGTCCTTTAGAAAGTCCTTTGCTCTTTCTACATCACTGAAGGCAGCACACTCCTTTATGTAAACCCAACAAAATTCTACATTAAGCCTCACTTCTTTAGCACATCTCAGATCCCTGCCTCATAAAGCACTCAGGGTTCGGTTCTGTCGGGAAACCATCTGGTCCCGGAGATTTACCACATTATTCTTAGCTATTGCTTCTTCCACCTCCTCGATCGAAATATCAGTTTCTATTTTTATCTTTCCCCATAAACTCTTCTACTACACCTACTACACATGTAGTAGAAGAGGAAAACACTGTCTTTATTCTCGTGCAGAGAGAGATTCTTAACGGCTTGTCGAACTGTAATTCAGTGGGATCTATGCCAACTTCATCCAACAAAAATTTGGCTCTTGGACACATTTTGGCCACAATCACTAGGGTGGTTGTGTCATTATCAGTGCATACTTTGGTGAATGATCACTGCCAGATATATCTGAAGGGCCATCCTTTACTTTTTCACTGTCTTTTTTAAAAGGGGAATTCAATCAAGGAAGCTACAGCTGTCCTGAGTTGGAAGACCGGAGCACAACTGTTGTTAACAGGGTTAATTTGGAGATCTTTCATTTATAGGATTGTCTTAGGTTGAAGTTGACCTGGTGTCAAGTAACAACATCAGTGATTGTGTACACTGTCATTATGACCACACACATTTCAGTATGTACCTGTGGGTTGAAGAGCCAGAATGGCATAATGGTTTAGCATTGGATTATGACTCTGGAGACCAGGGTTCACTGGGTGACTTTGGGCAAGTGACATGCTCTCAGCCCCAGAAAAAAACCTGTGATAAGTTTGCCTTAGGTTCACTGTAAGTCAGAAGTGATTTAAATGCGCATAAGAACAACCTATGGGTTAACTACTGTGCTCAGCTTAGAAACTGATACATTGACTCCTGAAAGTCCTGAAAGTCCAATACATTAAAGAATGTTATTTTATTTGTTCACATTGCAACAGATGGATAGTACCAAAACTGTTTGAACAAATTGAATTGGGGATTGCCAATCAAGAGCTGAGTACACTGTGTTGCCAAGCTTATGATTCAATATGGATTTCCACAGACCAATCTCAGTTTCTCTGTAGTGGATGCACAAGAGAGAACAAATGGATGTACAAGGGAGAACCTCGCATACACCACGGGTCTCCCTCCCACATAAGCAAAGGGAACAGTCTGTACATACCTTATTCTTTAGAAGCACATGCAATGATGACTCCATGAAATGATTTTTTGGTGACAAGAGGGATGAAATGATTTTTGGTGATGGCTGAACTTTGTTTCATATAATTGACTTCTGAAAAAGAGGGGAGCGGGAACCAACAGTACCTTTCAAATAGATTTTAAGATTGCAAGGAGAACATAGTGGTGGATCAGACTAAAAATGTTTCGTTCCTATCATAGCTGACATGCAGGACATGAGCACATCACACTCACCATCACTCATGTCATCTAATAACTTGGTGGCATGCTTAGAGCAGGGGCAGGAACCATGTGCCCCCTGGAAACTGTTGGGCTGCAACTCCCAGTATTTCTCTATTGGTGATCCTGCCTGAGCTGTTGGGACTTGTAGTCCAACAATATCTGGAAGGCTGCATGACTCCTACCCATTTGTTGTTACGTGCCTTCAAGCTGACTCTGACTAACAATGACTCTGTCTTAGAATTTTCTTGTCAAGATTGATTCAGAGGAGTTTTGCCATTGCGTTCCTCTGAAGCAGAGAATGTGTGACTAGCCTAAGGTCAACCATTGAATGGCCACGAGTGAGCAGAAATTCAGACCCTGGCCAGTCAACCTGAGTCTACATCACTGCCATAGCTAGAGTCTAATGACAATGATTTTTTTTTTTTTTTTGGCCATTATTTTTATTGTACATCAAACATCTGTAAGGACTAAAAAGCTGAAATAATAACTTCAGTTGCAAGTGATTATAAAACAGGGTTATACGCAATAGATGAGAAAAATATTCCGAGGGAGACATTGTCTTTTTTCAGTTGTTTTACACCAATTCATTTGTACTATATCATTATTAGCATTATATACAAGTATATGATCTTTAATGTCATAGGGGCTGGACAGACCAGCCTGAAAGGGGCACCCCTTCCTCTCCGTTTGCGTTCTCTCCCCATGTTGTCTCCCCTTCCCAAACATTATTGTCTTTTCTACATTTGTTTCCTTACCAAACATTCTTGTCTTTTCTCATGAGTCATCTATTCCTTAAAAAATATGAAGAGGACTGTGTTGATTCATAGCAACAAATCAGTAGGAGCAGTTTTCGTCTTTAGCAGCAGCAGCAGGCCTTTTGTAAAACTTTCATTGTTGTGTGCTTTCAAGTATTGTCCTGGTCCAACACTCAAACCACTACATCACACCTGGTCTCCTTTGAAAAGCTTATGGGCTTTAAATTGCCCGTTCAAGGTTAAGTTGCTGTTTGGATCGCAACAGAGGTGGTTCATAACAATAACATTGTTTTGGATAAAATTTCCGCCCCCGGCATGGTTGTAGTTAAGCTCAGAGGGAACAGAAAGTGGGATAAACTCCAGTGGCGTGCATCTTGCAGTACATGCCATCAATTTATCAAACATTGAACAGAAGCTCTGCTAACAAGCAACGCTAACGGGCATTTGAGCGGGCTTCTGGTAGGAGAATTTTCTGTCCTTTCTCTAAAATTGCTGAATACAGATGGTGAGGAACCTGCTGCAGTCACCTGTAGCAAGTGCAAGCTGGTGGCTCTCCTGGAAGAGAAGGTCCAAGAAACTTTAAGACAGGATGTCTGCTCTTTTGCATATTGGGGAGCGAGAGGAATGAGAAATGTGACACATAGAAGTAGCCCAAGGATTATGTGAGCTTGAAACTACAGAATCCATTTGAAGCTCTCTCTCTCTTATCAGTGATGATGAGGAAGAGCAGCAGGGCCAGTCTTAAGGGAACTTGCAGGAGACCTTGGGGTCTAAAGGATTATGGACCTTATCAGACGTCGGAAATTGGAATTATAATCTAATGGCAATCCGAACGCAATCATGGGGTTTCACATCATTGCGAATTAAAGTATCTCACGCAATTTCGGGCAAAAGGGAAACGATTCCGAACGCAATCATGGGTTTTACATTATTTTGTATTAAAGCATCTCACGCAATTTCGGGCAATGGGGGGTCATTTTCGGGTAATGGGAAGTCATTCTGAACGCATTCTGAACTCAATTGGAATTCACGTAAATTCGCTAAACTATCGAATTCACATGAATTTGAATTGGCTCCAATTGCAATAAAGAGAAATTCCTCCCGTCTGATAAGATCCTATGAGGCTCTGGGTTGGAAGTTGAAAGACCTGGATGCACACGTTTTAATTTCATCTCTTCTCCCAGGTGAAGGGCATGGTCCAGGAAGGGAAAGAAGAATAATAGAAGAGAATAACTGGCTTTGCAAGTGGTACCTCCAAGAACAATTTAGCCTTCTTGGACCTTGCCCTGTGCTTTCAGGTGGCTGGACTTCTTGACAAGGGATGGGTTGCACTTCACAGCAGTTGGCAGGAACATTTTTGCCAAGAGTCATAAAAATCTGATCAGAAGGGCTTTAAAGTGAATTCTGTGGTGGAGAGAGACAGTATTCTTGAGGGCAGTAGTTCATCATCAGACTATTATAGAGGGAACAAGGCAAATAGTGCAAGGACCCAACAGTGGGAGACAAAATGGTCCCAGTCTTAGATGTTTCTCATGCACAGAGCATGGGAAATAAACAAGACAAACTAAACAAAGAGAACAGATTTATGTTTAACTGATAGATGCTAATTTTTATGTAGTGTTTCACAATTAGAAATGGTGTAATTTAAACAGAAATGCACATTTGTCTCACCCTAGTGGGAGCTGGTAAGACTAACTATATTTCTTTTCAAATTACAGTAATTATTTCTAAATGTGCAATACTACCTAGGAAATAGGGAGATGCTGCCAACTCTTGACGGGCAAGTTCAGGATTTCCCAGACATTTCCTTCTTAGGGTTCTTTATCTTTACATAGGACTTGGACTTTATGTATTCAGACAGAGAACCGTCCTCTATAAAGTAGGATACAGGGCCACCTTAGTTGCACAGCCGATTAATATCATCAGTAACAAGGCATATTGCTCCTATTTTTCAGTCACTCAAAAACAAAGTTATCTAACAAATTCTAAAACTACCTTTTGAGGCAACTGAAAGAAGCATAATAACTGGATTGGAAGAAGGGTAAGAAATGTGAAAATTACAGTCTTTAACAGTTTAATTAAAACTTAAATGTATGCAAAATAAGTCTGGCAGATATCATTCACCAAAGTATGTACTGTACTGATAATGACACAATCACCCGAGTATTAGTAACTTAGCATCTGTAGTAGAACAGGAAAACACTGTCTCCATTCATGCTTGTGCAGAGAGATTCTTAACATCTTGATAAACTGTAATTCAGTGGTGTCCGTGCTAACTTGATCCAGCAAAAATCTGGCTCTTGGGCACATTTTGGCCACAGAAAGTTACCAACAAAAATAAAAAATTTTAGAAAAACGTTGAGGAGACAAATTTGTTTTTATATCATACTCCAAGTATTAACAGCTAACTAGTTGACTTGTGTGGCATACACGAGCCTATTGTTTTATCATACAATGTTTTACATGTCTATTTGGAAGCACATTCCACTGAGTTCAATGGAGCTCTATTTGTACAGGTTTACAGCCTCAAACTAAAACCCTGTATCAGTTTACCAAAATGTAAGCCCCACTTCACTAAACGGGACTTACTTCTGAGAAGAGTTGTATAAAGCGGTATTGTTAATCTTGTCCAGCTCTGTTTGGGGGAAGAAAGGAGCGAACCAAGCTCTGAACCCATGCCAGGCACTGCAACATACCAATGCTGCAGTCAGGTGTGGGAAGAGTTAGAACCACCAAGTGTCATTGGCAAATGGTGCCATATCGAAGCATATTCGTAGGATGCAAGAGGCAAGGAATGAAGCCAAAGTCCAACTCTGAAACCTCAACTCAAGACCGAAACAACACTTGGGAAGGCTTGAAGGTGTACCCTATGAGGCATCCTCTCGGTTGTGTTTGGACTAGGATTACCATCCGTCTGTAGCAGGGAAAGCGTAGATACTTTGCCCTGCCTTCCAAGAGGCTATCGTGCCCAAGCATTTTCAGTAAGATCTATTCTACCGTCAAGGCTTCAGAGAGATTTTCCCAACCAATTGCAAGGTACAATCTGAGTGTCTTGGAAAGGAGCGGAGAACCCACTTCAGGGCTGGACAAATTACCAATTCTTTGGGTCTTGGGACCTGAGTACAGGCCAAAAAGGGGGGAAGAACCCAAATGAAAAGCCCACTTCTTTTTCTTTCTTTTTTCAAAAAGCGTATTTTCCCTCAAACGACGAATATGGCCCTGCAGACTATTTAAAAAGTGACTTGCCACTTCTAGGGAATTTGGGGAGCCCATCGGAGTCTGGAGGGGTTCAAAGCTACACAAACAGCTTTGGGGAGCTGCATGTAGCCCCAGGGCCACATTTTGCCTAACCCTGAATCATGGAATTGTGGCCATCCCATCCTACCCTATTTTCTGCCGTCAAATCACTCCTGACAGACCGCCATCCAGACTGTTTAAAAATCTCTGAAGAAAGAGAGTCTACCGCACTCTCCACCACATCTTGTCTATCTGCATATAATCATCATCTGAAAATAATTCTTCCACCCAATGAAAATACAAGATTTTTTTTTTCTTTATAGCAATTGTTCACAGGGATCGGGGCGAGTGCCTTTCATCCGATGGTCTTGGAACCATCCTTATGAAGGGTTACCTTCTTGGGAGGAGCAAGAAGTGTTCAGCTGACAATAGATCTGACACTTGGGAGCCTTTGTTAAGCTAGTTACATCGGGTTATCCACAATGCCATTTTTGATGTTACGTTCCCCAACACCACCTGATTCGTCAGAAGGAGAAAAAGTCTACCATAAACCTTTCCCATCTCCTCGTAGTTTCCCAAATATGACATGACGTTATTTCCTGCAAACACGTCCATGCTTTTGCAGTGCCACCCTAGAGATAACAAAGGACGAGTTTTGAGGCAGCTTGTCTCCTGAGCCTTGTCCGTGCCGCCACCTCTTTGCCCAGCACTGGGATACTTTGCCAGCATGATCCAGGCTTTGTTCAACCTGGAGAGTAATATTGCCAAACAAAACAAAAAGCAAAACCAAACAAAAAATCCAAAAAGCACAAAAGCTACCCACACATCCCTTCTATCCTCCTGCCTGAGCCCCTTCCTCCTATTGAAAGAAGGTGACCTTTCACTCCAGCTTTTCTCTCTTGACATTTTCTGGAAGGCAAACGTCAATTGCAAAGCTTTCTTGAGCAGTTCCAGTCCGAGAACTGGGGCCCAACTCCTTTTGGTTGCCAAGATGCACTTCCTTCCATGGCAAGATTGCAAGAAGGGATGGAGGAGAAGCAGGAGAGGATGGGAAGGGATGGGGAAGAGCTGTCAAGCTCCCTCTCCTTTTCAAGTGTTGAGGCAGACCTCTGGGGAGCAGAACACAGATCCAAGGGTTAGACGGGTTGGCTAGATAGCAAAGTCCAACAAGATCCCAAAACCACCCAAGAGTGACCAGTGGGTCAACCAAACTGCACCATACATAGACATGTTGCAAGAAGCTTCCGTTCCACTGTTGGGTGGATTTTGGATTTTATTGGGCGTCTGTAGATCAGGGCAGCCTTTTCCCACCAAGACAACCCAAAGAACCCCCCCCCCCCGAAGATTGGAAATGAAAGACAGTAGTAAGTCCTTACTTTTTCCCAGCCCTTCTGCTTTCCACGCCGTTTCTTCCACTGCCCCATAGCGTCTCAGGGGCTTTTCTGCTTCCACGCTGGCAGAGATGGATCGCTTTAACTCCATGCTTTTGTTGCAGGTTCTTGGGCCCAGTATGGTTGGAGGGAGGGGGGCTTGGTGCTTTCTATGGGGCTCCTCTCCTCCTGCCCCCTCTGTTTTTTTTAGTCCATCTCAGCTGGAAAGGAAAAATGAAAGGGAAAGGGAGGGAGGAAATCTCAAGCCCAGGCTTTCCTTTTCCCTTGGACTTGCCAGAGCAGCTGAGCTCAGAGCATCCTTTCTGGTACCCAAAGAGGAAGAAGGCAGTGGAGGATGCAGAGCGCATGCTCAGATTGAAGATGCTCAGGCGGCAGAGTGCCTGGAAGGACTTGGAGAAAGGAAAGGAAAGGAAAGGAGGGAGGGAGAAGCAGGCAAACAATGGGGACCAGCCTCCTATAGAAGGGAGGGAGGAATTGGAGGAAGAGAGCAGAGAAAGGAAGAGAGGCATGACAGCCAAGGCAGGCTTACTCTTGGACACTAAATGTTAATTGTACCTATTGCGATTGTAACCGACGTTGAAATTTTAATTGTATTGCTGTTTAATTCTGGTTTTTTGGGGGGGGAGATACGGTGTACATTTGTATTTGTAGTTGATCCTTGTAAGCCGCTTTGATTGTTGTCACAAAAAGCTGGGTATAAATAAAAGTGTTATGATTTATTTTATTTTATTAAAGCAAACCAAAGCAATGACCGCCACTGAGAACCTCCACAAATTCAACTTCGACAATGGAACAAGGTTGTTTTCTGCTGCTGGAGAGGCTAGGACCTTGAAGCGATGGATGCAAACAACAGGGGAAAAAAAGATTCCAGCTCAACATTAGCAAGAACTTCCTGACAGTAAGGGCTGTTCAACAGTGGAACACACTCCCTTGGAAAGTGGTGGAGTCTCCTTCTTTGGAGGTTTTTAAGCAGAGGCTGGATGGTCATCTGTCTGGGATGCTTTGATTGAGAGTTCCTGCATGGCAGGTGGTTGGACTGGATGGCCCTTGAGGTCTCTTCCAATTCTATGATACTATGATTCTATGAATCCAAGGGATGCTTTGACTGCGAGTTCCTGCATGGCAGAAGGGGGCTGGACTGAATCAGGGCCCTTGTGGTCTCTTCCAACTCTGTGATTCTATGATCCACACTGCAAAAATAATCCAAGTTGACACTGTTTTAATTGTCATGATTCCAACATTGTAGGCTTCCAGGAATGGTAGTTTGTTGGGGCACCAGACCTCTCTGACAGAGAAAGCAAAATGACTCACAAAGGTTACATACCCCTGAATTCCATAGCATGGACCCATGGCAGTTAAAGCAGGGGTGCACCTGGGTTATTTCTTGGAAATTTTTTAAACAAAATAAAACATAAAAATAATTTTAATGTCTAAAATACATACAAATAGTGCAATGTCAAGGAAATCCCTTCTATCAAAATACACAAGTGTATAAACAATGTAATACACTGTGCGAATGTGCACAGAAAAGAGAACGTATCTTAACATCCAAACACATTTTGACGTACATCTTCCTCAGTGGTAAAGCGAAGCTAAAAAATGGAAATGTAATACAATGAGTTAGTATATAATTCACGTATGAACATACCATATTGCAAAATAATAATCAAACCGATAGACCTGTGATGACTACAGAGTAATTATCCTGTTAGCAAAGAGTAGTAGGATGGCTCAGGCTTATAATAAACATTTTCCTGTAGAAATCATTTATAATTGTAGGTCTTAAAAACTTGGAGAAATGTTTGGAATTATTTAAAAATATTTCCCCATACTTACTGTATCCTGGATGCTCAAAAAAAATTACAAAGGTCTTGTGGATGCTTCCAAATGGAGGGCTTTTTTGCCCCACTCCTAGGCTGCGTTCACACTGGAGAAATAAACCGGTTTAAGTGCCATGGCTCAATGCTGTGAAATTCTGGGAATTGTAGTTTGTTGTGAGGCCCAGAGCGGAGCTCTGCTCCGCTCTGGGCCCCACAACAAACTGCAATTCCCAGAATTTCACAGCATTGAGCCATGGCACTTAAACCGGTTTATTTCTCCAGTGTGAACGCAGCCCTAATTTATAATCTACCCCACCTGTTACAGTTTTTCCTTACCCTTTTCCCTCTCCAATTGTATTATGTTACCTCTGTTGTAGCACTGTATAGCATGTGTTATTCTTTACAGGATATGCATACCCTGTAAAGCACCTTCAGTTACCTTTATAATCTAACAGGTGGGGCAGATTATAAATTAGGTGGGAAGAAAAAGCTCTGCTTTTGGAAACATCCACAACAGCCTTTGTAAGACAAGATCAAAATTTAAAATGACCTGAATGGACTAGAAAGCTGGGCCAAAACTAACAACGAATTTCAACACAGAGAAATGTAAACTACTTTTGCACTTAGGGCAAAATGCATAGATATATGATGGGAGAGACTTGGATTGACAACAGTACATGTGAAAGGGATCTAGGAGTCCAAGTAGACCACAAGTTGAACATGAGTCAACAGTGCGATGCGACAGCTAAAAAGGCCAATGCAATTTTAGGCTGCATCAATAGAAGTATAGCGTCTAGATCAAGGGAAGTCATAGTGCCACTCTATTCTGCTTTGGTCAGGCCCCACCTGGAATAATACTGTGTCCAGTTCTGGGCACCACAATTCAAAAAGGATTGTAAGGATTTAAAATTATTATTACAATATCTGTCTAAAACAACAATATGGAAACTTGGGGAAGGGGGGTTTGTTTTAATCAGTGTTCAAATTGGTCTTAGTATTTTAAAAAATAGTAGTTCTGTGGCTATATTTTAAATGACTGCACATTGTTAAGGAGCCTCTGTTTGACCTTATGTAAGATAAAGTAAGACATAATAAGTAAATAGTTAAGCAAGACCTAGAGTCGACAATGATTTCTGATAATGTATTGGAAGCTTCTGTGTCAGTGGATTTGCACTGAACTTTAACGCAGGTGCCCAAGGGACTCGACCTGTTTTGGGGAGAGAGTTCAGCACCTTGGATAGTTTCTTAGAATTAAGGACTTTATCGAACAAGGCTGCTAAGACGCCACTATGGCATTAGTGTAAAAAACACAAACATATTTTTAAAAATTGACAAAAAGAAAAGAAAAGTCTGCTTGGTAATATGCACACGGACACCCTGTGAGTACGCATCGGAGCTGCAGCGGGAGAACTTATCGCATGTGACTCAACCGTAGAGAAGCAGCGCAATTGGGAGGAACTGATGGGCTTTGCCTGTCAATGAAAAGGAGAACTCCAAGAACATATGGAAGTTGAAGCAGCTACAGCACGGACTCGGTGTCTTCGGATAAGGTATGGCCATAAACGCTACAGTACTATGTGTCACTCCGACGGAAAAATATCGTTAAAGGTGTCCTCACTCATACGGATTTTGTGAAGACAAAATTAATCCTAAACTCATCCATTTGGAGGAAAGTGTCACTATGGCCCAGAAAACTGATAGCAAATGAGCAGCCGAGTCCCACGGCAGTCGGTACCCTGGTATTGATTTGAATTAAACTTATCTAAGGTAAGTAACATGGTCTGGACTGTGCCAAATGTGTTCCACCCCAGTGCTAAATTTATTAATGTTTTCTGTACAAAAATTTACAAGTGAATTTAGGAAAGAATGTTTTTTTATTGTCATTAACAGGTCCCCATACTTTATTTTGCTTCCAAATAAATACAAATTAATCACAATACATATAAGGCACACCGTTTTAAAATATATATATATATCATGATTAAACTCTTACTAAAACAAATATACTCATCCCTCCACATTTGGGGCTTTGACATTTGTGGATTTAATTATTCATGGATTTTATTAATATGTTCTCTCTAGGAATATCTAGGTCTTCCAGCGCAGCTCTGTGGTCAACTTTAACCAAAAGTCACACTGGAGGACCTAGAGATCCCTAGAGATTCTCTCAGATAAAAACAATAGTGTTTTTGTTATTTGCAGTTTTTCCACATTCACGGGGGTCCTGTGCCCCTAACCCCAGCGAATGTGGAGGGACAAGTGTATTAAGATTCGCAATCATCAAAGATGAAGATTAACAAAGATTAAGATTAAAAACAGATTTGGAATGTCATTTTACGTTTTCTGTAACTGCTAGAGAATTCACACGCTGAAGGAGGAAAAAAGCATGAGATCAGACTGTAATGTGGTAGTTTCAAGCTGTATGATAAATAATGCCTTTTAAATTACTTCACGATAGAATATAAAATGTAGAATATGGAACATAAAATGAAGAAAGCCATCCACCCGCACCCACACACAAATCAGGTTTTAAAAAACAGACCAAGCAGGGATTTTGCAAAGTTCCGGCAACTCTCTGCTGGATTCTGTCACAAAGATTAAATAAGCAATGTATCATATAGGAAGCAATGTAATCCTGTACCAATTTTGTGAGGTGCAAATGCAAAACAGGGCAGAAAAGGGCCTGGCCACATTATTTCTTCTTCAATGAAATGATAGGATATCAGAAGGAAATTCAGAACAATCCATTTAGGTCCCTCACGGTATAATTTTGAAGTTTTGTAAAGAATCCATGCTGCCTTCTTTATTTGCTATTGTTGTTGTGTGCTTTCAAGTCCTTTCCAACTTCTGGCGACCTATTACGGAGTTTTCTTGGCATGTTTCTTCTTGCCGTTGCCGTCCTCTGAGGCTGAGAAAGTGTGACTTGCCCAAGATCACAGCAGAGGGATCCACAGCCAAGTGGGGTTTTGAACCCTGGTCTCCTTGCTTTCTTTATATGGCAGAATAATAATAATAATAAAATACAAAATACTCTTGATTGTTAGTTAAGTCCAAGCACTGAGGACTCGATATTTCAAAACCTTTCCCCTGTCGTTGTTCACATACTCACATATAAGTCTAGAAATTTTGCACATACTCATGTATAAGCCTAGCAATTTTAGTCAAAAATTGACCCCAAAACCCTGAGTCGACTTATCTTGCATGTATTATACTTTAACTCTTATTTTAAAAGGGGAAAGTCAAGCATGTAGTCTGTCCTGGAAGCACTGGTCCTTCTCTGTTTTCTCATCCATTCAGCCTTTTGAGTGCACACAAGCACACAAAAATTGTAAAAATTTTGGCATTGTTTTCCCTCCTTCATCCTTAATATCCGTTGTCATGTGCCCCTAGGTTTTGCCCTCAACATATCCACGGGTCATATAAAAAATCCATAATTTTGGCCCCAAAAATCTGTCCCGACTTAAACATGACGTCGACTTATAGTTGAGTATATACAGTAAATTATACATTAAGAACAGTGAGCCTTGCTGCTTTGATGCATAAATGTTTGCTCTACTCCGCACTGGCAAGTTGCTTCAGTCCCATGAGAATGACTGCAGAAAAGTAACACAACACTGACCTCATTTTCACAGAAATAATTAGAAGCAAAAGATTACGTCTCTCGTTGAATATATTAAGGACGCGTCTATATCCTGCTTACAGCTCCATAGTTAAATATACCAAAAAGCATCCTGATTTTGGTGCATCAGACAGTGTTTGCATTTTACTTGTGAAAGATATTGTTTCGGAGATGGAAAATCCACCCCGCCTTCTTTATGCCTCATTCTTTGGCAATGAATGGCACGTGGGTAGTGGATGGTGAACGCTTCCTAGTGGGACTGTGCCTTTTGCCCATTCCCAGTTATGAACCCAGGTAGAAAGTGCATTTGTCACTCAGGAATCGACGCTCCTACAACAACAAAGCTCCCAGCGATATACAACACAACACACAGTCAAAACGCAGTGAAGCATCCCTTTCACTACAACAAAATACCATACCAAAATTCACCATGAGCATTATGCTAATGTTCAAGTTACTGAAAATATCCAAAACTACCTGGCATTTGTCCCGACGTTTCCTCAATTCAGAGGATGATGGGTGTCCAAAGTCAATTTTCTGCCAGGCAAGTATGGCTTAACGCACAATACTGACAGAGGAGTAAGGTTTTGAATGCCCATCAATTATAAGATAACAACAAACCTGCCATTAAAAATGGCTTACAAATCCCGACTTACTTGGGTCAGTTAAAAACAATAATCCCGGGTTTGGATGGCACGCTAAATTCTTTTAGATGCCATGATCAAGCTACCTGGATTGTTTACCATGCTGCGTATTCAGATTGTAGTTTAAAAGGCCAGAATTCATGGTTTAAAGTGAGGAGGGTGGCACCTCTGGCCCACAGGCATAATTTGGTTTCTGAATAATCCAGAAAGCTATTTGCACACTGTGAAATTGTTCTTTCTCCTTCCTTCACCTTAGTTATGTTGAATGCAGCTTGAATGTCGACAGTCCCCCCCATCGTAACTATATCTCCGCTTGATGAAAAGTTACCATTTGGTCGTTGTCCAGATAGTTCGCTTTATAGTCTTCAAGTAGAGAAAATGCCGTTGCCTGTCTTGTAATGCCACTCACTGCCCCTGGCAGGTGAGGGATGTTTTGGAAGTGACGTCTTTACTTCCCAGATGATGCCTTGCCTGGGTCGGCTTTCTCTCCACGGAACAACGCGAAAGCGGATCTTGCAGTCCCGTCCCCACTTTGCTGAGAAAAGCACAGGAAGGCAGCCCAGATAAAGCCACACAGGCCAGCGTATGCTGTCCGCAGGTGGACTGGGACCAGGCCGAAGTTAGAAAGCTATTTGGGAGGGAAAAGGCAACATTAAGTTAAACACGCTGGAGAAATGCTGGAACCTTTCATCTCAGCATCATATTTAAATTGCTTTTACTGCACGCCACCCTTAAGTCTTTGGATATAGGTTGAGATAGAAATATTTTAATAATCATTATCTTCACACCGACAAATAATAATACACAAACCTGTTCAGGGCTTCTTCCAGCTAGCCAGGAAGAAAGGACCTTTTCTCCTTTGCCTTCTTACATCCCCCAGCTACTGGACACTCAACATTTTGTAGCCCCTGAACATGCTCAGTCCTCCCTGTGCTATTTGATTCTCTTTCCCGCTTAGTATTTCTGTTCCCTCGTGCATGTTGAACTCGCTCTCAGGGTCCCTGTTTAAGAAAGAATTGTTTCTTTCCTGTTTAAATATTTGAAGGGATGTCACACTGAGGAGGGAGCGAGCTTGTTTTCTGCTGCTCCAGAGAACAGGACCCGGAACAATGGATGCAAGCTACAAGGAAAGAGATTCCACTCAACATTAGGAGGAACTTCCTGACAGTAAGGGCTATTCGATAGTGGAACACACTCCTTCCTCGAAGGGTGGTGGAGTCTCCTTCCTTAGAGGTCTTTAAACAGAGGCTGGATGGCCATTTGTCGGGGATGCTTTGATGGAGAGTTCCTGCATGGCAGGGGGTTGGACTGGATGGCCCTTGGGGTCATAGATGCTACAATTCTATGATTCTGTGAAAGGGTGGTATTCATTCTAGATACTCAAGTGGGTTCTGTAGCAAAATGTGATGCTGTAAGGACGATTCCAGAGAAACAGCGCCTACTGAACCAGTTCAAAGGTGCTCAACTATTCTATCTTAACATATTTTCTTTGGTATGAAAACAGACTGAAAAAGCGTAGGGAAGGGGAGCGCCTTAAAACTCCATGAATGAAGCTGAGAAATTTCAGAGTAAAAGCTTCAGCTTTGGAGTGCTTTTGCTCAGGGTCCCAACCTGGCATTGTCTCTCAGCCCCTTTCAGTGGAGAGAAGGAAAGCCGTGTCCTTTGCTTTACACTTATTGATGCAAAGATATGATATAAACTGCCGCAAAAACTGCCGCGTACTCTTAAACTTGGCCTGTTGCCTGCAGGCGTGAAAAGGAATGCTGTTCCATATTAAGGAAATATGTCGCTGACAGGTTTTCATGGGTGGGAGCGGAGTGACAAAAAGTTTTGAGTTGGTCCAGGAATAGTGGAAGGACATGGCAACCCTGGAGCAGCCTGTCACTGGCTGCCGCAAGACCCAGTATTTAATCCTGTGAAATGCAACAGTCACACGCACAGAAAATCTGCACTCACTGGAGTTTATCATATGATGGAATTTGGGAGTATAATGCAATGGCAATCCGAATGCAATCATGGGGTTTCATGTAATTGCGTACGAGTGTATCTCACGCAATTTTGGGCAATGGGAAGTCATTCTGAACGCAATCATGGGGTTTCAGGTAATTGTGTATTAGAATATATCACACAATTTCTGGCAATGGGGGGTCATTTTCAGGAAATGGGAAGTTATTCCGAACGCATTCTGAACGCAATTAGAATTCACGTAAATTTGCTACACTAGCGAATTTACGTGAATTCGAATTGGCTCCATTTGAAATTGGGAGAAATTCCTCCCGTGTGATAAACTCCACTGATGAACCATGAGCCCATTTCTTTTCCCTTCCAACACACAAACACACACACACTCCAGTTCCATTATAAGCATGAGTAATGAACACAAACGTATATTAGAAATGACGAAAGGGGGATTGACAATCACTCTGGGTGTCCATACAAAAGGAAATACACTTCCCAATCCTTTTCACTTTAAAATTAAAATCCAATTAACTCATAACCAATTCATGAATTCAAAGGCTGTAATAAAGCAAGAACCGCAAAGAAAAGGACAGAGCCTCCAAAATGCAGTTATTTATGTGGCCAAAAACTCACCTGCACAAAAGGCCAGTACATCAGCCCTGTCTGAAACAAAAGCAATTGTGTATTATTGTGTATAGAGAAAGATATATTATTATAAAGATATATTAACAGATTATTGTGTATGTAGAAAGAATGTAGGAGGTCTCTCCAAAGCCACACTATACATAGATGAAATAAATATCACAAATAAACCTTTTTTAAAAACAACATTTTGCATTAACTAGAAACATAAATAGTGTCAAACGGCATCAGATCTTCAAATATCTGGAGGATTGTTCCATGGAAGATGGAGCAAACTTGTTTTCTGTTTCAAAAGCTTGCAACATGTATATTGTGCATGTTGGCTTCCCCAATAAAACTATCACTGTTTGGTGGATTTTTGATGTTGTTGGATTTGTTTTCTGTCGTCGTGTTCTTCCAGAGGGCAGAATTCCATCCTAATATCAGGAAGCCAATTTAAGCCAAACATTAGTAAGGAAATTCTCCAGCGGTAAGACAGTCATCTGTCAGGAACGCTGTAGTTGAAATATTCCTGCATTGCACAGGGAAAGGTGCGACTAAACAACCTCTGACAATTTTTATGATCAGCACAGGAGGACAAATTTGGAGGCACCTCATATCAGAATTCATATTAGAACTGGTGCTGTCATGTGTTAAAATGAGTTGTCATGTATGTGTAGCTATGTGTGCAAGACAGAAATTCAAATTAACCCATTTAACCGTGTTGTTGTTGTTGTTCCCCTGCCACTTTAAAGCCCAGTTAACTCATAACCAATTCGTGAATATTGTCTTATTTGTAATCGTAATGTTGACCATCATGGTTCACTGGAACTAAGCAAGTTATTCAAATTATCACACACGGCTTTTAAACCACAATTATATAATAGGGCCTTTGGCAATACTTATCGTATTGCGTATCACAACCCACAGTGGCTGTGTAAACCAAACGTGATTACAGTAGAGTCTCGATTATCCAACCTTCGGTTATCCAACATTCTGGATTATCCAACGTCACAGCTGCTGTGATTTCTTTACATTTTCTGTGATTTCTTTAAATTTTCAGAGGACTGAACTGTTTATACTGTACATCACAATGTCGACCAGTGATTTCTTTACATTTACTTTTACTATTATTGCAATAAAACTTCAATATATTTGCAATTCATAATGATTTCAAGGCTTTTCTTGGACCTTCCGGATTATCCAACATTTTCGGTTATCCAACTATCAGCGGGTCCAGTTTATGTCGGATAATCGAGACTCTACTGTACTTGTCAGGGAAAACCCATGAATAGCTCTCAATCATGTGATTGTATCCTAAGTATACTTCATGTATAAAACAGTCGCAATACTGGCAGCCACACGATATCTCAATCGCCTTCTCTCCTGGATCCTGGTTTAACATTGTGTGTGAATACAAGAAAGGGTAGAATAAACATAGTCTTATGTGTGATGGTACATGTTCTTGAAGGGCAGACTCAATGATCTTTGGGGTTGAATGTTGTGATTCAATAGCTATATAATATGGAACCGTATTTTACCCAGTACCAAACTCACCTTATAGGTATTCCAGAACTTCTCTCTGCAGTCTGCAAAAATGTCCTCTTTTCCTTGAAGTACACTCATGCCTGGTCACAAAATGGTCAGAGAAAATCAGAATACTCAGAAATCACACAGATTTCCTATACTGCAATTTAATTTAACTGTTACGTTCCATCAAACAGAGAAGCAGAGGCAGGTAAAATCCTAACCAAATGATTCTGAAGCAATAGCAGCTATGGCTCTGATTCTCGATCCTCGCAATATGTTATCCTCGGTCTTTGCAACAGCTTTGGGAGGTTAAGTCAGGCAGAAAGAAGGTAACTAGCTTCAGGCAGCCCAGTGACCTTTAACAATTAACTAGGATTTATACAACCTGGGTGTGCCAAGTTCCAGTCTAACACTTGAATCACAAAGCTTGGCTCTTACTTGCCCTTAACGTTGCACAACCGAATCTTATCTCATGCAAGACAGTATGGCATCAAACAGACGGCCCAAGAGGACATGATGCATGCCCCGGATCGCTCGAAGGCCACGCAATGTGGCCCAAAACCAGCCAGGAAAGGAGCAGTTTCTTACAGCTCTTTTTCGTGGCCCATTCAGGCCGATTTGTTTTCTAAAGATAGACTCAGCTATCTGAACGTTCTGTCTGGAAACGGTTTGTTTGGAAAGTGGTAAACGCCAGGTTTTCTGGTTACTGTACTTACAAGCTGACTCATAGCCGGCTGAAGATAGCAGACTGGATTAATGAATTCCAGATGGATATTTCTGAGGGGTGCTTTCTTCAATAGCTGGCTTGCTTTTAACCAGAAAGACATATAGGCTGCATCCACACTAGAGAAACAACCCGGCTTGGGACCGCTTTAACTGCCCTGGCTCAAGGCTATGGGATTCTGGGAGTTGGAGCATGTTGTGGGGTTCAGAGCGGAGATCAGGGTTCAATTCCCCGCTAGAGCATAAAAACCCACCGAGTGACCTTGGGCAAGTCACATTCTCTCAGCTTCAGAGGATGGCAATCGCAAACCCCCTCCGAAGAAACTTGCCCAGAAAATCCTCTGATAGGTTCACTTCAGGGTTGCCATAAGTCAGAAATGACATGGGAGTTTATCATACGACGGAATTCGGGGGTATAATTGCAATGGCAATCCGAACGCAACCATGGGGTTTCACGTTATTGCGGATGAGTGTATCTCACGCAATTTTGGGCAATGGGAAGTCATTCCGGACGCAATCATGGGGTTTCACGTAATTGCGTATTAGAGTATCTCACGCAATTTCGGGCAATGGGGGAGTCATTTTCGGGAAATGGGAAGTCATTCTGAATGCATTCCGAATGCAATCAGATTTCATGTAAATTCGCTAAACTAGCAAATTCACGTAATTGCGAATTGACTCCATTCACAATTGAGAGAAATTGTGATAAACTCCTTAGAGGCACACAACAGCCACCTGCCATGGAAGAAGAAACTTGTGATTTCTTCAGTGACAAAAGGGCTGTCCCATCCTATCCTATCATTTGATGCCTCGGGCTTGTTAATTCCAGTTCTAACTTTTTCCGCTGGTTTCATCATTTCCCCCATTGTGTTCTCTTTTTTAAAACAGAAGAGTCCTTTGCATAAGGCAAAACAATGTAAATTCATAGCCGTGTGTCACCAGTTGCATAAATGGGACGATGTATGGAAACATCACGTTACTTCTACTAACAACGAAGGTTCTGTAGTTAAACAACGGTCCAAAACATATTGCAAAAGCAATCCAGTTTGGGACCACTTTAACTGCCTTGGCTCAATGTGAGGGAATTCTGGGAACTTTAGTTTTGTGTGACCTTCTCTGCCACAATAAACTACAATTCTCAGGATTCTTGAGCATTGAGCAACGGCAGTTAAAATGTTCTCAAACTAGATTATTTGGCTTGGCTTGATCTCATGCTTCATATCCATTTCTTCCCGAAAGCAGGGCTGCACCAAAGAAAGTCAGTTTTTTGTTTTACAACAGTGAAAAGCAATGAAATGGAACAAAGATCGCTGAAGCTCTGATCGGCTAAATGATGATTCTCACTGACAACCTTGGAAGGTAGAGCAACACCCATTTTGGGCAGGTCCTTTTTTATTCAGGCGATGGATCTCCTGCCTTCAGGACACACATCTTGGGACTCTTTCACATGGGAGGAATTTCTCTTTATTGCGAACGGAGCCAATTCGAATTCACGTGAATTCCCATTGCGTTCGGAATGCGTTCAGAATGACTTCCCATTACCTGAAAATGACCACCCTTGCCCGAAATTGCATGAGATGCTTTAATTTACAATAACGTAAAACCCATGATTGCGTTCGGAATGACTTCCCTTTTGTCCGAAATTGCGTGAGATACTTTAATTTGCAATAACGTGAAACCCTATGGTTGCGTTCGGATTGCCGTTGGATTATACTTCCAATTTCCGACGTCTGAAAAGGTCCTGACACACAGGTCTTTTAAGATGAACGACCACTCTTTTCTATTGGGGTTATTTTTGCAAGGCCGTTTACTCTTTCTTGCTTTTCCTCTCTGAAATTGTTCACATTTATGGTGGTGGTGGTTGTTTTAAAAAAGAAAAGTGTCACTGCATCCCCGTGGCAGAAATCATTAACAAATATTGAGGTTAATTCCACTTCCCCAAGTCTCCTAGGCGGAATGGAAAGCAAAACGATGACAAAAGTGACAAAACAATAATGCATCATTGAAATTTCTGACTAAATAAGCAGCTAATAGCAAAATTTCCTTATCTAAAGTAATGGCTTCCCAGAGACTATATGGCTTTTATTATTACAGTTGGCCCTCCTTATCCACTGATTTTTTAAAAATCCATACACAGCTTGAAAATATTCCCCAAAAGTATAAATTCCAAGTAGCAAACCTTGATTTTCCATTTTATATATGGGCCACCATTTTGTTGTGCCATTATATTTAATGGGACTTGTGCATCCACGGATTTTGTTATCCATGGAGGGTCCTGGAACCAAACCCCAGCAGATGACAAGGGCCCACTGTATCATCATCATCATCATTATTATTAACCTTTATTTTTATAGCGCTGTAAATTTACACAGAGAAAAATATTTTATTGTTCTTGTCTAACAGCTTGTCTAACAGATGGAAGACATAACGTCTTTTAGATCCCGAGTTAAGTCCTTTCGCATTCCATGATAAAGTTTTCACAGTCATATTCTGAGTTTTAACGTTAGCTCTTCTTTTCTCGTTTCCCTCTCCCTCTTTCAATAGTTCGTAGCCTTATTGTTGAGTATTATTATTATTATCAACCTTTATTTATATAGCGCTGTAAATTGACACATTCTCTTCTTGTTACCTTTCTTCGTTGTCCGGCTTTTACCGCCGCAGATAGAAACCGGGGATACAATGGCACGAACGATGCCGGCTTTTAGTATCAATGATATATCTTTATAATCGGTCGATTTTGTCTAAGTCCCGTTATCGCTGCCTTTCCAAATACCCTTCTTCTGATCCAAGTATAGAAAGCCTTGAACCATTTCAGATTATTTCCGCAAAGGGGACGATGAAGTGCCCGTGTTTGAGGATCTTTTGAAAGCTAAACAGGGCTGCATCCACACTCGGGAAATAACCCGGTTTGGCACCACTCTGGGCCCCCAACAAACTCCAACCCCCAGAATTCCATAGCCTTAAGCCAAGCGGTGCCAAACCGGGTTATTTCTCCAGTGTGGACGCAGCCAAAGCCTGCTATTCCAATGGAGGCACAGAGCGCTGTCCCATTCCTGGTGCTGAAATTAGCCTCGATCCAACTCATTTCTGTGAAAGGAAGGAGCCTGAAATAATGTCCTCTGGGTAGCCGTTTTAAGCGTTGGACTATGACTCTGGAGACCAGGGTTCGAATCCCCTCCTGGCCATGGGTGGCCTCAAGCAAGTCACACTCTCTCAGCCTCTGACAAACCTCCTCCGAACAAACCATGCCAAGAAAACCATGTCCTTGCTGTGTGCTTTCAAGTTGTCTCGTACTCTGGGCTTTTCTTGGCAAGATTTCTGGGGTTGCCACTGCCATCCTCTGAGGCTGAGAGAGTGTGACTTGCTCGAGGTCACACTCGAGCGGAGAATTGAACCCTGATCTTCAGAGTCACAGTCTTAACGGTCACAATTGCACCGTCGCAAAAAGTTTGTTCGGCCTGTATCTAGACGATCCGAAAGTAAGCCTTCTCCAGAAAATCAAAGGATACTATAAGTCAAACAGAAACCATTATCGGCATTATTACTTAGATGCGAATGCATCTGAGGAAGTAGACTGAGGTCTAGGAAAGCTCCTGCTGCCAACTTCTTTCTTCCAGTGAGTCTCCAAGGTGCCACAAGATCTCTCTACGTACCGATCCTACAGACTAACATGGCTATATCTTTGAATCGTTGCCAACAATTATTCTTATTGCTGTTGTTGGTGATGATTCAAAGATATAGCCATGTCAAGGATATAGCCTTAGGTCAACAGAGCCATGTTAAATGTATGGCGCTATATAAATAAATGATCATGATAAAAATAATAATAAGGATATATAATAAATTGTATTTATATTGTAGTAGTAGTACAACTTGTTGTTGTTGTAGGTAATGATTGAAAGACATAGCTTTAGGTCAAAAGAGCCATGCAAGTGTAGGTTGCTATATAAATAAATGATCATGATAATGACAATAATAAGGATATATAATAAATTGTGATTATGTTGTAATTGTTGTTATAGGTAATGATTCAAAGATAAAGCCTTAGGGCAAAAGGCATGCAAATGTATGTTGCTATATAAACAAATGATCATGATTATGATAAAGATATAAATAAGAATATATAACAAATTGTAATTATATTGTTATTGATGATGATGATGATGATGATGATGATGATGATGATGTTGTATTGAAAGATATAGACTTAGGTGAAAAGAGCCATGCAAATGTATGTTTCTATATGAATAAATGATCATAATGATAAAAACAGTAATAAGGATATATAATGAATTGTAATTATATTGTTATTGATGATGATGATGATGATGATGATGATGATGTATTGAAAGACACAGCCTTAGGTGAAAAGAGCCATGCAAATGTATCTTGCTATATAAATAAATGATCATGATCACGATACAAATAGTAATAAGGAGATATAATAAATTGTAGTGTTGATGATGATGATGATGTATGTTTCTATATAAATAAATGATCATGATCATGATACAAATGGTAATAAGGATATATAATAAATTGTAATTATATTGTTATTGATGATGATGATGATGATGTTGTTGTATTGAAAGACATAGCCTTAGGTGAAAAGAGCCATGCAAATGTATGTTTCTATATGAATAAATGATCATGATCACGATACAAATGGTAATAAGGAGATATCATAAATTGTAATTATATTGTTATTGATGATGATGATGATGTTGTTGTTGTTGTTGTTGTATTGAAAGACACAGCCTTAGGTGAAAAGAGCCATGCAAATGTATGGCACTATATGTATCATGATCATGATCCAACCAATGGTACTAAGGAGATATAATAAATGGTAGTGTTGTTGTTGTTGTTGTTGATGATGATGATGTATGGCACTATATGAATAGATGACCATGATCATGATCAAAGTAGAAATGATGATCTATCCTAAACTGTGATGTGGTGGTTGTGTTGGTGGTTGTCTACTGACCGGTGTAGAAGGCGAGGAGGGCTGCGGGGCCCCCGAGGGCCTGGTCGCAGAGGACCTTCCCGAGGAGGGCTGTGGGGCTGCGTCCGGGGAGGACCCTCTCGAGGCCCCGGAGCCAGAAGAAGCTGAAGTGTCCGTGGAAGGAGAGGGCCACCAGGGCCACGTCCCGGGTCTGGACCCAGTCCACCTCCTTGGCCCCCAGCCCCAGCCCCACCACCAGCCTCTGCTGGGCAGCGTCCCCCGCCGCGAAGAGCGCCCCGTAGAGAGCCACGTTGCAGGGCCACTGCCACCAGCCCCGCATCTTCCCTCTTCTCCGCAGCAGCAGGAACAAAGCTCGATGCTCGGTCTCACAATCCCTCCAGAGGAGCCTGAAGGAACAGGGCTCTCTTCTCTCCAGCTCAATCAAGAGAGCCAGCCCTCTTCTGCCACCAGGCAGGAACTCCTCCCATCCTGCCATGCAGGAACTCTCCATCAAAGCACCCCCATTGACACAGATGGACGTCCAGCCTCTGCTTAAAGACCTCCAAGGAAGGAGGCTCCATCACAATCTCCATTGAAGGGGTGTGTTCCACTGTCAAAAAGCCCTTACTCTCAGGAAGTTCCTCCTAATCTTGAGGTGGAATCTCTTTTCCTGCAGCTTGAATCCATTGTTCCAGGTCCAGTTCTCTGCAGCAGCAGAAAACAAGTTTTCTCCCTTCCTCAATGTGACATCCCTTCAAATATTTAAACAGGGCTATCATCATATCACCTCTCAACCTTCTCTTCTCCAGGCTAAACATCCCCAGCTCCCTGAGTCTCTCCTATAAAGAGATCCAAGCACCCAGCCCAAGCCTCTTCTGCCATGCAGGAACTCTCCATCGAAGCACACACCCCTCTCTTTGTAAAAAAACCTCCGAAGAAGATGATAGGAAAAACCAGCTCATGGGAAATAATGTTAGACAACTATAACTATTTATACTTATAGATAACTGGATGTTGATAGGATCTCTATTGATAATTGGATATTGATAAGATGTCTAGAGATAACTGGATACTGATAAGATCTCTATTGATAACTCAATATTGATAAGATCTCTATTGATAACTGGATATTGATAAGATCTCTATTGATAACTGGATATTGATAAGATCTCTATCGATAACTGGATATTGATAAGATCTCTATCGATAACTGGATATTGATAAGATCTCTATCGATAACTGGATATTGATAAGATCTCTATTGATAACTGGATATTGATAAGATCTCTATTGATAACTCAATATTGATAAGATCTCTATTGATAACTGGACATTGATAAGATGTCAAGAGATAACTGGATATTGATATGATCTCGATTGATAACTGGATATTGAGAAAGATTGATAGAGGTGGTGGGAATGGATGAGATCTCCATTAGGTTAAAAGGAGACGATTGTGAGACTCATTAACAATTTTTAAAAAATGGCAAAAATTTTATGTTGATTGTGCCAAAAAAAACCCCACCCTCTTTAATTTTTACAAACCAAAACATGTGGGGAAAAAACAACAACTTATACTTGACTCAGTTTCTTAAGGAATCCTGTTACACGTAAAAGTCTGAGGACTGATGAAATGTAGAGTCACAGAGTCATAGACTCATAGCGTTGGAAGTCCCCATTCTGCCATGCAGGAACTCTCCATCAAAGTATCCCCATGGACAGATGGCTACCCAGCCTCTGTTGAAGACAGGCTGCATCAATAGAAGTATAGTTTCTACATCAAGGGAAGTAATAGTGCCACTCTATTCTGCTTTGGTCAGGCCCCACCTGGAATACTGTGTCCAGTTCTGGGCAACACAATTCAAAAAGGATGGGGAGAAACTGGAGCATCTCCAAAGGAGGGCAACTAAAATGGTGAAGGGTCTGGAAACCATGCCCTATGAGGAACGCCTTCGGGAACTGGGGATGTTTAGTCTGGAGAAGAGAAGGTTAAGAGGTGATATGATAGCCCTGTTTAAATATTTGAAGGGATGTCATATTGAGGAGGGAGCAAGCTTGTTTTCTGCTGCTCCAGAGACTAGAACGCGGAGTAATGGATGCAAGCTGCAGGAAAAGAGATTCCACCTCAACATTAGGAGGAACTTCCTGACAGTGGAAGATGCTGATGGTGGAGGAGTCTCCTTCCTTGGAGGCCTTTAAGCAGAGGCTGGATGGCCATCTGTCAATGGGGACGCTTTGATGGAGAGTTCCTGCATGGCAGAATAGAAGTTCCTGCATGGCAGAATGAGAGAGTTCCTGCATGGCAGAATGGGAGGAGTTCCTGCATGGCAGAATGGGACTTCCTGCATGGCAGAATGGGAGGAGTTCCTGCATGGCAGAATAGAAGTTCCTGCATGGCAGAGTGGGATTTCCTGCATGGCAAAATGGAAGGAGTTCCTGCATGGCAGAATGGGACTTCCTGCATGGCAGAATGAGAGAGTTCCTGCATGGCAGAATGTGCTTGGACTAGACCAGGGCCCCTTTTGGGGTCTCTTTATGACTTGAATGGAGGCCAGGGTTCGAATCCCACAGACACCTCTTGGTCACACTCTCTCAGCCTCAGAGGAGGGCAACGGGCCAACTCCCCTCTGAGGGAGAGGCTTAAGACACTTCCAACGTAACGCACAAGCAGGGTTTTCTTCTTGTCAACAAGTTTCTCCTCTCAAGTCTCCTCACAGTTCAGTAATAATGGCGGAATGCTATTGAATTATGGGAGTTGTAGTTTGTTGGGGGGGATGACGTCACGGCGCCAGAGCGTGGGGCGCACGCGCAGTCAGTAAACCCCGGTGACGTCATCGCGGCTGCGTCTCCGGCAATTAGGAGGCAATTAGGTACGGAAGCCGACGAGGGCCGGAAGTGTGCGAGCGCGTCGCTCTGGCGCTTGGCCCTCCTCCTCCTCCTCCTCCTCCTCAGCCAGCCTGAGCAGCTCAGTTGCCAACGTGGAGCCGGAGGAGAAGGACGTCCCTTCGCTGCTCGCTCTCTCCCTCTCCGGCCATGAAGAGCTCCCTGGAGAAGGTGGGCAGCAAGCAGCACTGGGGCCCTCCCTTCCCAAAGCACAGGAGTCTAGGGTTTTTCTGGCTCAGGGCTATGGAATTCTGGGAGTTGGAGTCTGTTGAGGGGCCCAGAGCTCAAGGCTCCACTCTATCTGTCTCTAAGGCTGTGGAATTCTGGGAGCTGGAGTCTGTTGAGGGGCCCAGAGCTCAAGGCTCCACTCTATCTGTCTCTAAGGCTGTGGAATTCTGGGAGCTGGAGTCTGTTGAGGGGCCCAGAGCTCAAGGCTTCACTCTATCTGTCTCTAAGGCTGTGGAATTCTGGGAGTTGGAGTTTGTTGAGGGGCCCAGAGCTCAAGGCTCCACTCTATCTGTCTCTAAGGCTGTGGAATTCTGGGAGCTGGAGTCTGTTGAGGGGCCCAGAGCTCAAGGCTCCACTCTATCTGTCTCTAAGGCTGTGGAATTCTGGGAGCTGGAGTCTGTTGAGGGGCCCAGAGCTCAAGGCTCCACTCTATCTGTCTCTAAGGCTGTGGAATTCTGGGAGCTGGAGTCTGTTGAGGGGCCCAGAGCTCAAGGCTCCACTCTATCTGTCTCTAAGGCTGTGGAATTCTGGGAGCTGGAGTCTGTTGAGGGGCCCAGAGCTCAAGGCTCCACTCTATCTGTCTCTAAGGCTGTGGAATTCTGGGAGCTGGAGTCTGTTGAGGGGCCCAGAGCTCAAGGCTTCACTCTATCTGTCTCTAAGGCTGTGGAATTCTGGGAGTTGGAGTTTGTTGTGGGGCCCAGAGCTCAAGGCTTCACTCTTTTTCTGGCTCAAGGCTATGGAATTCTGGGAGTTGGAGTTTGTTGTGGGCCCAAAGGGCCCACAACAAACTCCAACTCCCAGAATTCCATAGCAACTGAGTCAGACAAAGACCTCTGGGCCCCACAACAGACTCCATCTCCCAGAATTCCATAGCCTTGAGCCAGATAACAGCTACTACTACAAAGATAGCCATATAGTCCTATGACAAAGATCCTCATCTTGGGCAAAACTTTATCCCGCGCATCTGAGGAAGCAGACCAACATCCAAAACACACTGCAGAAACAATCCAGTTTGAGACCATTTTTTTCAGTGCTAGGGAATCCTGGGAACCGTAGTGTATTGTATGGCAGCAGAGCTTAAATGCCTCCAAAAAACTGTAGTTCCCAAAATGCCCTCGAATTAAGCCCGATCAGTTAAAAACCAATCTCAAACCGGATTATTTCTGTTTTGGGCCCAAGTCTATGAAAGCTTATGCCACAAGATCCCTTTGCGGATTGATATTCCAGACAAATACATCTGTCTCTGCGAATGTTAATTTTATTGTATTTTATCCGGGAGAGTATCCTGAGACGTCTCGCAAAACAGTTTTGCATCACTCCTACAAAATTTCTGAATTGCTGTTTGTAGGACCATCCCTTGAAAAATCTCAATATGCTTTATTCGAAATGATATTCTTGGACTCTAACTCCCATCGTCTGTTAGCATTATCTCTGCTTTCGAAATTGCAGTCCCAACAAATGTCTCGTAGAGCCAAGTAAACATTGAGGCGGTTAGGTTTTCGGTCAACAAAATCTGTCGCCTGAAGTTGTAAAGTCCGTGAATAAACGTATCTCCTCAACTTCCGTTCGAGGCAACGAACAAAATGCAAATGCCTATTATATTTAAAGGATACTTAAAACACCCTTTTAAATCAGCCGTGGAGTGTACGAGGGGTATCGTAAAGTTTTAAGGATCACCTTTTTAAAAAATTGACAGAAAGTTTGTTTTGATTTGTAATTGCTAACTTATCTCTATGTATCTAGATTTATCCATTTTCCTCAGCGTTTCTTGATCCTCCAAATACCTGATATTATAGAAGTCTGTGGATTGCGCCTGATGATGAGGATTTTACACCGAGAGCCAGTCACAAAAAATAAAGGACGCAATGAGCTGATTTTCTCAATAATGTGCTCTTAGGGACCAAGGATGACACTGACAAAATTTCATCAATATGCCATAATAACTTCCGGGTGATAATTATTACTTTACGATACCCCTTTGTAAAGAGCAATCTGCAGACTTCTACAATATCAGGTATTTGGAGGGTCAAGAAACGCTGGGATAAAATGTATAAATCTAGATAGTGACTACATAGAGATAAGTTAAGAACTACCAATCAAAACAAACTTTCTGTCAATTTTTTAAAAAGGTGATCATTAAAACTTTTGATTACCCCCTCATATGTAGCAAAAGCAGGGAATATGGTACATGCTGTATATACTTGACTATAAGTCGACCTCATGTATATGTCAAGGGTGAGTTTTGGGGCCAAAATTATGGATTTTGCTAAAACCCGTGGATAAGTCGGTGGTAAAATTTAGGGGCATATAGCAAAGGATGTATTCCAGCAGACATAACTCTTTAGTAATGGATGGATTAGAGAGTAGAGAGGGTCAGTGCTTCACGTATTATACTCTTGCTTTTCACCAGGAGATGGTTCCATCTTTTAAATAAGAGATAAGATAACAATACTTGCATTGACCTGTGAATAAGTTGAGTCAGTTTTTTTGGGGTCAATTCTTTGACCTAAATTTCTAGACTTATCCATGAGTATATACAGTGAAAATAGTTAGAAGGCTTCTTAGCTCTATGGTTTCATTTTATATTGTCATTTGCTGCTTTTATATTAAAAAGGATGAGGTTAAAGAATACATTCAGAGGATCAATGTCAAATTGGCTTTTGAGCCATATATATCCTGTTTGTTTTTTCTTTCGCCTCCCAGCTCTTCAAAATTTTCCTTCGTTATTGGATTTTTAATTTCAGTGGATGTGAGGATCTTGTGTGTGTGTTGCTTGGATTTTTAAAAGATCCCTCTGAGATGCTGAGTGCGTTCATTTGTAGGAGGTATGGAACCGTACATGAAAGACCCAAATCCTAACTAAAGTAAGATTTAGCCATTGAGTCCAAAGGCCATTAGCTTTATAAGCTTGGCTCCTGTGTCATGTGTAAGTAACCCCATTGTTCTTAGGGAGATACACATTGTGTAATGTGATATAAAACCTGAATAACTTTGGAACGTAAGAACGCAAAGAACTTGCGGTGGATCTGGACTGACTTGTTCTTTCTTTGTTTTGTATTTACGATTTCACTTTTCCGACTGTGATAAATACATTTGGTGTTTTGTATTCACACATTTTCAGAAGATAACACACGTTTATGATTTTAATACCTTAGTCAGGATTCAAAAGTTTCTATCTTGTTTTGTGAACGGATCCTTAGCAGTCCATTTGGGCTCGCTTTCCGGTTATTTGATACGCTGCTGAAACAAGAGCAGCTGTTGAATGGTAGAGGAGACCAATTCGATAGATCGCCAGGGAATTGAATGAAATAATTATACTAGTTTAATGAGTTATCCTTATTCTCCAGCTGTAATATTTATCGCTGAAGCTTATTTGGCTATATATAGAATAATTGATTGTAGGTGTTGCTAGTAAGCAAAGAAAGTTCAAGTGTTTGGCCCATGAGGAATTCTGTGGCTGGGATTGAAAAACATGCTGTCGGTTGTTGTTTTGAGAGCCACATGGGAGGCCTTGTTACCCAGTCAAACATGTTTTTAATTTAATTTAAAGAACAGGCATGTGCCCAAATTTCTATCGGATCACAATCTCTTATTTGAACACCATTATTCCCTGCTTTCAGCAGATTGCCACACAACATTAGACAGCTACTGTTGGAGGAATACACAAAGCCTCTTTCAGAAGTGAAACTAGGTTTTCAAAAAAAAAATTTTTTTTGACATGCACTTATAAAAAATCATTTAGCGCATTCATTATATTCTGTTCTGCAGGACCATCTTTCCTTTATAGCAAAATTATAAGCTTTGTTAAGCAGAGCCAGAAGCAAGATAGCTTCAGGAAATAGTGGTGGCACTGTCAAATGTTCAGAGAAAGTTGCCCTTTTTAGGAAGGATTTCTAAAAATGTATTAGGAGCTAGTAAATGTGAAAATTGATTTGCTATTTACATCCTATCTGTCTGTTGCCAGTTGTTGTGGAAATTATTAAACCTCCACTGAACAAGTTTTGCCAAGAAAACCCCATAGCCTTAGGGTTGCCATAAGTTAGAAATGAGTTGAAGGTACACAACAATAATAACAATATTTGAACTTGTACCTGGCTAAAGAATTTTAATCAAGTTTACTGCATGAATTTTGATTTAAATCCAAGTAACCTAAGTAAACTATTATGTAAATTCCATTAATTCAATGGGCCTGCTTTCTTTGGGACTAGCCATTAGATGTAGAACTCAATTGATCAATCTAAACATGGATATGAATATAAACAAAATAAAACGAAATACAATCTCACAAACGAGCGATACAGCTCTAGCCAAAATGCGATGCAACAACGCCAGCCAAAATGCACAAAACATCACAGTAAGCTTTCAAAACTCCACTGACTTCTTCATCAAGTGAAAGATGAAACATATTAAAACAATCTACATTTAAAATTCATCGTTTAAAATTACAATTTAAGAATCATCTGGATAGGCCTGCGGAATAGACTGATCTTTAATGCTGTTTTAAATCCAGACAGCGTATTCAACTGTTGAATCTCTTCTGGCCGTTGGTTCCACAATACAGACAACATCAATACAAAATGTAGACTTACGACTCCACCACGGTCACTTTTCTTCCCCCTGTATGATTTGCTCGACGAAGAAGCCAGTGGAGCTCCGAAAGCTTGCGTGATGTGATTTGTGCAGTTTGGCCGGCCGAGAAAGGTAGATTGCGGATTCCTTTGTGGATTATGGATTTTGTTTTAATTTGTTGCATTGTATCAGTAGCATGGCTATCCTGAATATATTTTACGAGTACAAGCAGTTGCTCTGGAAAATAAAGTACCTTTTTCTTTCTTTTCTAATCTGGGAACATTAACCAACACTAACTGTAACAAAAAAAAGCAGAAGCGGCAGTGTTGGTCCATAAGAAAAATGCCAAAAGAACAGTAAGTGTGCTGTCATTCTGGAATGAGGATGTCAAACTAGTTTGTCCACATTTGCAGAGTCCAAGGTTCTTCAGATAGGTGGGATGTCGGTATAACTTTTACTGCCACCTTTTCTCTTGGCCAGTATGGTTCAATATAATACCCTGAAGGGCCATTTTGGGATGGGAAGCTTGTGGTGGGGGAACAGTAGGGATTTCAAACAGAAATGTGTAACATAAGCTTGGGTTGGTTTCCATAGGGTTTGGGAAACGGGGGTCTCTACTCTGTAGCACAGCAGCAGCTTCCCTTCAAATGTCCTACCGTTTGCTTTATCTAACCGTTTATTCGGGATATTTTTACCGTGTTACTCAATTTGTATAAAACTGCTAGAATGTTTAGTGATAAGGAAAGGACGACAGAAGAGATGTGTTTAATCTGCTCCTTTCTCACCACTGTTTGATACAGTGGATATCTACACCCAGAAGTTACTCTGCTTTTAGGGAGCTTTGTGGGTGACAGTATTGTCCGCATTGTATTTCTCTCGACGGCATGTGTGTGTGTGTACGCATGTGCATCTGTGTATGTGTGTGCCAAATCCAGCAGGATCATGAAGTTCAGAAACTCACGCTCAGTAGTTAAAACTCAGAAATACATAATTCAAACATGAGGTGGGCTTAATTCTTATTTGTCAAAGTTAATAAACACATTTTCCTTTTCAGTACCTCACCATTCGCTTTCTTGTTTTAGCCGGATGCTTTCTTACAAATGATCCTGCGTGAGTTTACCTTCTTTCCTGGCTTATCTCAACGCCTGTGTCTGAGTTCACAGTTCTAAAACATCCCTAATAACATATTGTAAATACTACGTATCCCATTACTTACATTATGGCTGGACAAAATAATATGGAACTTGTGACAATGTGTTTGTGAAACAGTTGGTTTTTGAAAAACAGGATTGAATTTGTAGCTCAGTAAATACTGTGTTAGTATGGCGGAAGAAAATCTTCCCACATCATACTCATTTTAATAGTAAAGTCACACATCAAGCCAGGCGATTTGGCATTACATTCTTCCTGTATTATTACCTGTTAAGAACAGATTTCTCACTGATCTGTAATATAAGGAAGTTGATGTGTTCAAAATGGCTTACTCTTGTGATCACAGACATTTGTTTGTGCCAGGCCAAATCCTTGACTTCAGACTCTTCTGTTATCCTGGTGGCTTTTGCTGAAAAACATCTGATAACAGATCCTTCAACAACCAGCTCTTTGTAAGAAGGAAACAGATGCAAGTGTAATAAAATGAGTAAATAGGAGTATATCTCTAAATAAATTTTGAACAAATAAGGAATCCTTTTGTGAAGCAGGAGTTGTACAGTTTTATGACTTTCTGCATGCAGTGAATAAATTTCATACTGAGAAAACAGGTATAGTAAGGCCTGATTGGTGTTTTGCCTAGGTTCAGATGACTCCTTTTATAAGAATCACATTGTTTTAATCCACATTTCAGTGTTTTGTGTGTGTGTGTGTTCCTTTAAAATTATACTATATGCATTGTAAAGAAAAATAACAATACAACAAAGTCATAATATAAAAACTTCATTTAATTTCATCCACCCTTCCTCCCTGCTCCTTCTCCAATCACACATTTGTAAAAAACACTTCCCTGTCAGTCCTTTTACTTGAAAATTACCTCTATTTTCATTAATGTTATGCCTTTCTTCGCCTAGTCATTTATCCAGAATCTCACCTGATCAAATGGTGAAATTCCCAGATGCCAAAAAGATGTTTGATAATGTAAACTGGCAATTCATGCTGGAAATTCAGGGTGGGGGGTGGAAGAACAAATTGCTTATCTGGAGCTCTAACTACTAAAGGATCTTGGTTTCCAGCAGGTGAAAACCTTTCTGTTTACTTAGGCCTTTGTTAAGGTCTTTTAACTGGGGTGTGTTATATTTTATATCATCCATATCATGCTTTAATATGATGTGTTGTGTTTTGCATTATCCATTGCTTTAACCATATTTTGCTTTAATATGGCTGCCACGGGTACCTTATTGGGAGAAAAGCAGGTTATAAATTAAACACATTCATAATAAATCTGAGATACTCCTCAGAACACATCCTCAGCCTACTTAATTTATGCCATTTTGATATGAGGCAAGTTTAATGGCTTACAAGATTAACATGGATATTTTTTCTTCTGCTTTAAATCAGATGGTTGATCCTACCTTAGCAGAAATGGGAAAGAATCTTAATAAGGCCATGAAGCTGCTTGAAGACAATCAAAGGTACTTACTAATAAAAGCCTTGATGAACATTTAGGGCTGTTGTAATGACATTGCTCATTTATATTTAAATTTATATTATTTAGCAATAATTAAATGAAAGGCTTTCTTCATTTGTAGCTGACCTTCAACTATTAGATCTGTGTTGTGGAAAGCCAGGACCCCAAAAAAACTATACATCTAGTGTCTGCTGTAGAAGGGCCATGGGAATTAAAACTTGCTTAATGTCTTTGTATCTGTTAAAAGACAACATAAAATTAGGGAATCTTCCTCCCTCTGCCATCATTCATTGTGGCCACTGACATTATAACAGGCAGAGTTGGACTACTGCCCTTGGTGTCTTCGGCCAGTGTGGCTGCTCTCGGCTGAGAGATATAGTCCAAACAAAACCACCTTTTCAACCTCTGAAACCTCTAAGGGCTGTCCATACAGGCCAAAAGTCCTATGCTTCTTCCATCCTTGTGTCATCCTTTTTGTATGACAATCCAATACCCCTGGACTCGGGCAGAGCAGGTCTTGGTCCAATCCCAGTGCAAAGAGGCCTTAGCATGGGTCAAAAAAGACTTTCTGTTTTCCACTGAGTTTCTAGGAAACTCCACAACAACACCCAGCAGATTGGAGCCCTGTCACGGCAACCTTTTTCTATGGCACAGTCCAATACCCGCAGGATGGGATGTGGAAATGGGCACTTAGCCACATGGGTGCTGCCAGGTGCCCTGCTTTCACATAGATGTGGGAATGGTAAGGTAGAGTAATGCACAAAGATATGGGGCACATGGTGGTAGTGGGCCCATGGCATGGCGGTGGCCAGGTGCATAAACACTTGCTGGTCCTTGCCCATCTAACAGTGGTTCCTAATCTTTTTTTTTCACTTGTATATTCCTTGGCAGCCTATTTTGATAAACTGTATCCTCCATACTAGTAAATTATTTGTAATTAATAGTTACTGTTATTTCAAATATATTTGTTGTAACTGTAAAGGTATAGCCCAATAATGAATTAAAAAGCAATTGAATAATAAGGTGTACAGACAGTACATGAAAACAGTACATGGAAACACTGTGTATACAATAAATGTTGAGCATAATCCTTGAGCTTGTTTTGAGGCACATAGTTTCTGGAAATCATGTTCAAGTGATATAAGATATTCCAAACAGTGATTCAAATATATCCCCCCCCCTTAATCCTTTTCTGAAGAAAGGGATAGTTATTCCCTTGCCCATTGGCAGGTTTCATTGTGGATGTTACAGCTACGAGGACAGCAGAGTTTTGATACTGAATGTGAAGGAATATTTGGCATTAAGTAATATGTAATAATTATATTAGTTAAAATGGAAGCATTTAGGAAATACAAATGAGCCACCCACGAGATCATTCATCTTGGATCTTTCAATTTAAATATTTTTAGCTAAATGTTTAAAGGGTATGTTTGTAGTCAGGATTGCATGATTTCCAGTTGTGTTAACATTGTAGATCTGTACTTTCGCTTTTATAGGGAGTTTTCCACTAAAGTCCAATTGTTATTTCCAACTAAAGTAGACTCATTAATGGACCATAAAACCAGATCGTATTCAGTATTTCAGAGGCCATTCAGCTGCTTAGACATGGACGTTTTTCTTTCTAAATCACACTATAGGAGAAATGTTGCATGTCTCAATCAAATGTAAGTCACTCACATGGTTGTATGTTTAAATTAGGAAAGTGGAGGAAGAAAATGAAAAAAAGTACACAAGAAAAGATATTCCTGGCCCGCTACAAGGCAGGTGGGTAATATGATCACAGATTCCAGTTTTTCTTTGGTTTTTTTTCCTGGATGGAACTGGCTCTTTTAGTCTCTGGAAGTCAAAGATGATCCTGCAGTTTGGGGAGGCTGGGTCTCGTTCCTTTTTGCCTTCCTTAAGGCAAGACTTCAGATCTATCATTCAAGCTCACCAAGCCCAGTAGGAGAGCCAGACCATTCCTCCCAGTTGTGTCCTACCTCATATTCATAAAGACAGGGTTTTGATGACTCCGGCACCTCAGGACCACATGGCTCTTTCTCTGATGCCCTCAGCGGGATGGAGGAGTTATCACAGACTAAGGTGAAGGAGGCCCCAGAGGATGTGTCTGTGTGTTTGTTTGATATGAATGATTTCCCTGCATTGTTGAAGAAAGTGGATAATATCCCCACATCCTGCAGTTTAGTTTCCGACTCACTCCAATAGGCAGGCAGAAAAAAGAGACCTTCTGGTGACCCCATCTGGATAGGGTCTAACCCGAGGATGTCAGTCTTGTCCTTCCTATCACTCCAATAGGATGTGTTTGCTGTTGTTCTGCATCATCTTCACTGTAGCTGCTCCAGTCCTTTTCCTTCTGTCCTTTTTTCTTGGTGCCTTGGAAGCATGGAGAAAGATTTAAAATGGCGAGGGCTTCCAGGATTGGAGAAAGTGACTCTCCCTCTCCTCCAGACCTGCCCCCCTTTCATGGTGGGAGCACAGGTGACGCCTGCAAACAGCTTTACGTTCAAATTAAGTATGGTTAGTGTTAACTGAAGTTTTTCACACAATGGAATCTAGGAAATACATAAGTTTGCAAACTCTGCTTTGCTGTACAATGGAAAGGCAACTGATCATCTGAAAAGTAGTATGACTGTGGCAGGACCTGAGTTAGATGAAACATTTGGTCTGCATAAGGCAGCGATATGTATTCTGTTTCTAATGTGGTCAAAATTGAATCAGAGGGACCAGAACTGGGCTTGCTAGATTGGTGGCTGATCCTCTTTCTTCAAAACATCAGCAAAATAGTCAGCTTATTGTTCATGCCTCTTGTTTATATGCTTTTGACATATACTACAAATCAGTAATTAAGTGTCTTCCCTACTTTCCTGCCAATATGCATTCAGAGCAAATACAGCACTGTGTGTGTGTGTGTTTATGTTCACAAGTTGAGGGTTTACAGTGAGTTAGATGTTAAGGAAAAGAAGCAGTACCAGTAGCGTCTTTTGCAGGGTCACCAGAATGTTCTGTTGTGTTACTGATTTGCAATATTCTGCAGTTCTGAAAAAGATATTCAGTGCCACTTACTAGTAGCAAAAAACTATAGGAAGCACATTTGGTGTTGCATGCAAATGACCTTATTTTGCAATATTTAAAAGAACCTTGTTTTTACTTTATTCTTTCTCTAGTGGGCAAGATATGGTAAGCATTCTGCAGTTAGTTCAGAACCTTATGCATGGAGATGAGGAGGAAGAATCACTACAGTCTTACCGGTAATTGTTAAATAAGTGGTGATTTGCTAAGGCAAATTTGGTTGGATCCAGAGTTGTCATTCCACATGCACTTCATGTCAAAGAGCATAAGAAAACGGAAATTGTATGCAACAGTATTTATCAATTAAGTATATTACATGTGCAGTCTCTATTCATGCAAGAAATGTGAGCACAGATATAAAATGTATACTGCTATATGAAATCTAGAACTGTACAATCGGCCCTCTGTGTCCACTCAGAAGTAGTTTACCATTGCTTTTCTCTCAGATATAACCTACAGCCCATGGTACTCTTTGGCTGTCTCCCTGTCCAATTTTTTAGGGGGAAAATCTTTTATAGAACAATGGGAGAACAGAAAAACAGTTTACTGTTTCATCATCTTTATAAGATTTTTATCATTTTCAAATGTTGTGGTAAACTACTTGGAAATTCAGGTTGAGAGATGAATAAACAATATTTTGGGGGAAATTATATATGACTTGTTCTTAAAATGCTTTCAAAAAATTTCAACACCACAAATTAGATGCATGTTTTTGCAACAGTGTCGATAGTACTTTTACACTCAATTTTAAATTATATTTTGCAACTATACAAAGAAAAAAAAAGCCCTGAATTCTGTTATTAGTTCCAACCATCATAACCATTGAATAAGGTGGATTTCCTAAGTGGTGATTCATCTTTCAACAGGTTTATTATAGTTGGCAGTAATAGAATTCAGGAAAAATAAAGAAGGGAGGGAAAAATCAAAATTAAACTAAACATTGATGAGTCTCAAGCAAGAATCATTTATGCATATATAGGTTATTGTATGGTTAGTATTACTTCTAATGTATTGATGGCAATTTTATTGGGCATAATTTCTCATGGGTTTCTGGCTTGTAGGCTTCAAAATGTTGGAGAACAGGGTCACATGGCTCTTCTAGGACACAGCCTGGCAGCTTACATTTCAGTATTGGACAGAGAGAGGCTGAGAAAACTTACGACCAGGATACTTTCTGATACTACTTTGTGGCTTTGCAGGCTCTTCAGGTATCTGGTAATTTTATCTATCTTCTCCTCCTTCCTCCTTCTCTTCTTCCTCCATTTATCACCTGCCTTTTTCCCAGTGAGTGAGACAGCTTGCAAATTACTAAAAAAACAATATGGATTTAAAACCATTCAAAAACATCACACACATGCAAACAGAAACGTAAGTGTGTTTGTGTGCTTGTGTACATGTGCTTGTGGTCAACAAGCGCAACAACAGCACTTATTTCTGGTTTGTCCAGGATCCAAGGAGCATGCAGTTAATCAGTGAAGATTAAATAATTTTAATTTTCTTAAAAATGCCTTTAGAAAGGTGCTTCTGCGGAATTTAGAAAACCTGTTACAGAGGCAGCAGTGCAGCTAGGAAATGGGGTGGTCAGGTTCCACTGTCCTATTGGTACTCTGTAGTTATCAATGGTGACAAAGACTCTGGAGATCAGAGTTTGATTCTCCACTCGAGCATAAAAACCCACTGGGTGGCTTTGGGCAAGTCACACTTTCTCAACTTCAGAGGATGACAATGGTAAACTCCCTCTGAAGAAACTTGCCAAGAAAACCCTATGACAGGGTCTTCTTAGGGTCGCCATAAGTCAAAAATGACTTAGAGGCACATACCAAGAACAAAATTGAAATTGCATAACTGTGTAATTGCTTACATTCAATTACATTGTTAATCATCCTTTTTCCTAGTGCTTTTTATTTTTCTTTGAAACTTTTTTGAGTTTTGCATATGTATATTTGGAGACAGTTATGGTAGACTGTATGAAATAAATCATTTGCATATAATTTTAAAAAAATCCCTTTTGTCCTTTCATTTTGGAGGAAATACCAGCTGAAAATCACAAATGTTTTTATGGAATAGCTTTAGGTTATAGAATAGAGGGTGTGGGAAGGGATTTGCATAGTCTTGAAAACTGAATATTTGTTTATTGTGGGAAGTCATAAAAATGGCACTGAAAGGAATTTAAATGGTAGATTCCAAAATGCAGGTTTATACATTTTTTCCAAAGTTTGTTAACTGCCCATCTTTCCTACCACTATAAATCTAAGTCAAGAATGTTCAGCTTTTTTAAAACTTAAAAAGGCAATTTATGTGCTCCAAATGGTGGGGAGAGAACAATTTCCCTGCTTCTCCAGCCTTGTTTTAGGATAGGAGTAGTATTTCATTTTATTTTTTTCAGAACTGAAAGAGACCTGATGTTACTAAAACAGTTGGGAGTACACTGCAAAATAGCTGCTATGATGTGATATAATGTAAATGAGATTGTACCTTCTCAGACAGTTAATATTTGATTAGTTATTTTACATTACAGGTTTGAAAATGGCTCAGCATATTACCATGAAGATGACCGCGAGGGCATTCTAAAAATCTGCAGACTCGTGATTCATTCGCGCTATGAAGACTACACTACAGAAGGCTTTAATGTGCTGTACAACAAACAGCCAGTGATATACATTAGCTCGGCAGCCAGGGCTGGCTTAGGCCAATCTCTTTGCAGTCAGGTAAAGTGCCATTAGTTGGTTCTTATCTGCAAAGCTTGAAAAAGGTATGTTTTGGGGAGTACAGTAGTCATTTTGGCTAGTAGCCCAATGAAGTGTGTTTTATATTCCAACCTTTTTCAAATGCTGTTTATTGGTACAGTCCGCCCTTCGTATCCGTGCACTTGCCATGCGCGGATTTGAGCATTGGCAAAAACGGCGAGGCTGGCTTGGGACTATGGGACTTGAGCATCTGCTGATACTGACGGCCCATTGTATGTGCAACTTCTTGTCACCTCAGTTTTATTTATTAAACATTTAGCATTATGTGCTCGTCAGTTATAGTTACAATCTTTCCCGTAATGTACTAATTTACTGTCTTTTTTTCTTATAACTCTGACTAGTATCCAACGGATATGTACTATGTTTATTGTTCTCTTGATGAGCTTTTAAGACTAAAGCAAGCCCAAAGGTCTTCTGGTCATTCTCCTTGTCATTCTCCTATGTCTACATGGAAATCTATATGAATGCAGTCTTGCACATAAATTGCCTGCATATCTCTCAATGGCTTTTGTTAGCCAGTCAAAATCCCACGGTTTGCAGGATTACAGCCTGTATCTTATCTTAATTCACAGACCTAAAAATGAACCTAATGTCAAGAAGGTCTAATGAAACACATACTTGGCTCTAAATCCAGTGTGGGTCTCATCACATCTCCACTTCATTCTTCTGCAGGCATTGCCATTTTGTCAGTATAGATACTGTTGGTGCCTTTATAAAACAGTTTGTTTCAAATTTAAGAGCTTGCTTGAGTTAGAGGGAAGTGGTTGTCACAGGATCTAGACCTGGAAACAGGAAAAAACAATTGCTCCTAAACTCAGTTCAGTTTGGAGATTTCCAAAAAATCTGGCCCAAAAGAGAACGGTGTAGTTGACAGGTTACCCACCACTTAAAATCAACACCTGTGTGTATGTTTAAACAGAAAAATGTAAGATACATCACTGATGCTAACAAATCAAATTAGAATTAAAATTTCTCTCTCTTTTCTCTCCAGCTTGGCTTACCCCTTTCCTGTATGTGTCGGGTGCCTTGTAATACTATGTTTGGTTCTCAGCATCAAATGGTAAATTGGATTTTTCTTCCCAAAAAGAGATATTTTATCTTACCTGTTTGCATATGTAAGTAATTTCCTCTCCTTTTGCTTGATGACAGGATGTTGCTTTACTGGATAGACTGATTAAGGATGACATTGAATCCGGAAAGCTGCCAATATTACTAGTGGCCAATGCTGGTATGTAACTATTTCTGCCTCCCCCATCATTCTAAAGCTTTGTCGTTCTCAGGCCTAATTCTTGTGGGTGTTGTATGCTCACATTTCTGACCAATAGTGCTCTTAAGGTCTAATTCTTAGTGCACTAATAAACCCATTTATGGGACTTAAAACTTTAGGCAGAGGTTCATGTTGCAGAATGCTCTTCCATATGATAAGAAAAATTGAACCAACCATGAGTGTGGATGAAAGCAGTGCTCTTTTGTCTCTACTATTTACAGAGACACAGTGGGGAACAAATTTTTTTTGAAGTAGACTATGTTTGACAATATAAACTTTGCTCTGCCAAACTCTAGACACTTAAAACTTGGAAGAAATATGATAGGTCATTGTATAACCATTAATGAACAATATTTTAACCATTAAGAAACAAGATATGAGTTGTTGGTTTTCTTTCAATACAGGTACACCAGGAGCAGGCCATACTGACAAACTTGGCCGATTGAAAGAACTCTGTGAGCAGTATAATATGTGGCTGCATGTAGAAGGGTACAATCCAGTTCTTAATTTTTATGTAATGTGGCAGATACTATGTGTGGGCATGATGCAGTGGACCTGCTCCCACCCCAGCCAAAAAACATTGTCTTTGCTTTTATAATGTTCTGGTGGGGGTTATATCAATAGAAATGGACAATAGAAAGACATTAAAAAGAAAAGGCGGAAAATCTGGATAAGCATGAAGATCTGGTGCTTGCCTTTAATTTCCAGAACGTTACAGGCTGCCCCTGGAATGTTCTGACCCCGAATTCTCCCCTTTACCTGTGCTCTCTCTGCAGCAATGACATGCTGCTGTCTTTCCACATGATTTCAATTCATCACCTGGTGCTTCTGCTGAGGTCACAACAAGGCGTCCAACCATATTATCAATAGTAGGCACCTCGTTCTAACCTCAGAGTGACTTGTGCCCACAACGATGGGACTGGGACCACACGGAAAGCCAGCCGCCTGTTGTTGCTGCAGAGAGAAATGAAAACCCAGAGCAAAAGATGTTGCTTCTGCTTTTATTGTCCTGGTGTGGGATCCAGACCTCAGTAGAATACATCCAAGACCCCTATCCCAAGGGGGCAATTTCAAGCTGTTTTAAATCACAACTCCAGCCACATCTGGCTAGTGACTCCCAGCAGGAGCAGCTAAGAGTTCACTCCGTCTGATGCCATAGCCAACCATAAGTCTCCGGTATCTTCAAGCAATTTCTGACTTACAGCAACCCCAAGATGAACCTTTTCTTGGGAAGATTTGTTCAGAGGGGATTTGCCATTGCTGTCTCTGAGGCTAAGAGAGTGGGTTTACATGGCCAAACTGGGATTTGAAACCTGGTCTCCAGAATCCAACAAAACATTTAAAAGAAAGCCTTGAAACAAGATGTTAATATTCAGCAGAGGAAACATTGTTAATATTCACTCTACTAAACCTGTCTATTTAATTCTGTTTTTCCCTAGGGTAAATTTGGCCACCTTGACTTTGGGCTACGTCTCTTCATCTGTACTGGTACGTCTGTATGTTTACATCCATGTATTTTTAGTGTAACCTTTCAACATAACGTTATAAAAGCACAGACCGAATGCTTGGTAATCTTATTTTATTTAAGATAAATAAGTGGTATATGAAAGAATGGGAAAAAAATCTTCTGAGCTCTCAAAGCAATTTGCTGCCATTCTATACACAAGACTCAAAATTACTGATTATCTTTCAATTGTCACATTGGTTTTACAGTACTCCTATCTGCAAATATAGATATAGCTTACAAGAGTACCTCAGATCCTGAAAAATAATATTAGATATAGCCAAAAATTAAACTTAACATAGTTTGAATTCCCTTTTACTTAATTAAAATGAAACAATCTACATATGGACTGGATTTGAAAAATGAAGGATAATTTTAAACACTGGCAAAGTTAGAAATTCCTCCATGAAACCAAATATATAAGTCTTTCCTTATCAAATCATACTGTATTGTATAGAACTGAGGGGAATTAGTGCTGTGCTAAGAAACAATGGTAACATAATTTTTAAGGGATGTTAATACGGTCGTAAGAGTGATTCAGACATAATGTGAACAGCATATTTTCTTATTGATCTAGAAGTTTGATTATTAGCATATCTTGTTCTGAGTTGACAGAAATAATAAAACTCTGTTTTCTGTTCTGTAGTCAGCAACCAAATGTGACAGCATGACCCTGACTTTAGGGCCCTGGCTGGGTCTCCCAGCTGTACCTGCAGTAACTCTCTACAGACACGAGGATCCTTCTTTGGTAAGCTTAATTCTTGCCACTTAATGCCAAGCCTCTTTGAGAGGTACAGTGTACATGCACAAGTTCTTAATGGGCAAGAGCTTTCTCATCGATTTGAGAAAAGCTTGTACCTACTGTCGAAATCCTGCCAGCACCAGCACTGAAGGGAATGCAGAACTTTCTTAAATAGAAGCTCCTTGTATTCATTGAATGTTCCCTATGTGTGAAAATAGCTGTTGGGTTAAGGGAAGACTGCACAGTTTACAAAACATCCTTATACCAGATAAAGTTTCATTGTGGTGATCAGATGTACTAAACCAGAGAAGGAAAGCCATCTGCTGCTGTGTGACACAATAACCCAAAACCCAAAATTCCATGATTTCTTTAGGTACCTCTTTTGTAAGTAGAAGAAATCAAATGATGTCAACAAATGTGTCATTCTTATTTTTAATTTTGACAAGCCAGGATGCCTGTACATTCCAGATTGTGGTGTGGGAACATACTCAGTTATAGTTCCCACTAAGTCAAATGTAGCCCATTTGTTATGTATAGCAACCCAGGGATCCTTCCTTTCCTGACTGTCTGATAGTGGAAAAACAGGAGAAAGAGGTATTGTCATGATAACAGAAGGAGAAAGGCAGGGTCAGAGTTAAAAGTTTTTAAAAAGTTTAACTTTTTTGAACTATAATTTCTCCAGTACATAATGATTATGCTAGTTGGGGCATACTGACAATTGTTAACCCCAGAGGTAATTTTTATGAGACCTGTGCTTGTTGTATTTGGTCTCATGTTCTGTAGGCATGGATTAGGGCTTTGTTTGTATAAAACTATAAATATACAATAGAAGTAGCCTTTAAAAATGGTTGCTTATTAATTATTTGATCCATTCCCTGTGATACCTAATCAAAAATGATTTGGGGAAACTGTAATCCAACAAGCCCTGTTGATTTGTTCAGTCTGACCTTCAATTATTATTGTATATACTCGTGTATAGGTCTAGAAATTTTGGTGAGAAAATCGACTCAAAAAAGCTGGGTCACCTTATCAGTCTAAGTACTTTGCCTTAACTCTTGTCAGAAAAGGAACTGTTCCCTCCTCTGAGTAGATTAGCAGAAGGCAAGACTTTAGTTCATCCTGGGAGATCCTAAAAGATGCACCGACTATTCTCTCCACGATGGTCATCTGGCTTTTTTAATGCCTGGATGAGAAAATGGCATCATTTTCCTTTGCTTCATCCTTTATATCCTTTGCTACCTGCCCATAAATTATGCCCTGGACCTATGCATGTGTCATATCAAATTCATAGTTTTGACCCTAAAATTTGTCCTCGACTTAAACATTAGGTCAACCTATACATAAGTATAAATGGTAAATAGAAAAATTGATTGCATAGTAACTTCTTTCAATATTAAAGCTGTTTGTGTGCTGAATGTGAAAAACAATACAAATAGCCCCCACCCAGTTCTTTCACAAATTCAATATCTTTATCAGCTTTAAGTGTGGATGCTGATGTTCCATTGTGATTTCTTTTAGTGCTTTTAAAAGGATTTTTGAATTTCAAATCAATAAATTAAAAAAATTAACTATTAGAAGACTTCGACCCCTTTCTTACTCTTTGCAGGATCATTTCATTCAGTGACATATTACAACAGAGAAATGTCAAAGCAAGTTGTCAAAAAAACCTGTACATGATGGAGCAAATCTGAAGTTGTTTTTTTAATTTAGAATGCCAAATTCTTATGTTTTCAAAAAAGTTTTTTATCATCCTGAGTTTTGCAGGCCTGTGTTTTCTAGATTTTTCATACACTATTACTTGGTGGGCTTTGTTTGGTTTTTGTTCTTCCTCTTGTCATGTGCTTTAATGCATCTGGTGTTTCTGGAATAAAGCAAAATAAAAAATCCTGACAGGGTGAATAAAGGTGATGTGCATTTATGTCGGTTGTGACTTACATTTATGATTGTTACTTACAGTCCTTAGCTGCAGGCCTGACCTCCAGCCAAGCAGTAGAGAAGCTTCGTGCACTGCCGCTATGGCTCTCGTTGCAATATCTTGGACACAATGGGATAGTTGAAAGAATAAAACATGCATCTCAGTTGGTAAGAAGCTGAGGATTTGTGGTGTTTTTGTGCTACCTCTATTGCCTGATTGAATATTTTCTGAGGGCTTGATGCATTTGCTCTATTTCTCAGCCTATGACCAGAGAAGCCACAAGAGCCAGCGTGTTGGACTAGGGATCTGGGAAGCCACATTTCAAATCCACATTTGGCCATAAAAATCAACTGGTTGGCCTAGGGAAGTCACAATTTTTCATTCTCAGAGGAATGCAATGGCAAACCTCTTCCAAATGGCAAGATTTGCCATGAGACAGATTTATTTTAGGATTGCCATAAGTCAGAAATGACTTGAACGCAAAGAAGAAGAAGACATGAAAGGTGTTATCTTGGGACCAAACCAGATGTAATCCGGGACTCCTCTTAATCCCATATTTATTTTCTGATTTACAAAATCACCTAGCTTGATACAGTTTAGAATAGCCCATGTAGTGGGCAAAACATAAACCTTCAAGATACTTTTGGGAGCTGGCAGATGGACATATTGGCACAGTCCACTCGGTGACATACACAAGCCTAAGTGCAGTACTTCCTTGTACAATTTTTATGATTTAGCTAACACAATAATAACCAGATGGTGCTGGGATATAGCTTTGTCCCTCAAACCAAACACCCATTGATTGGCCACAAAATTTGCAGGGAGAGCTACTTCATGCTCTTGCCTGGTTATTTGGGAGTACCCTTCTCCAGTATAAATGCATCAGCCTTGGACACCTTTCATTGCTATGTTGGCGAACTGTGCGCTTTGATACCATTAAAGGGGATCTGAACCATCGTCTCCATCTGGTGTGGGTGAAGAATAAGGGAAGTACCCATGACTTGTCTCCTGCATGTTCGTGAGGTTTTCCTCATAAAAGGTGTAGCCATTGAATCAGGGCAGGTGGCTGTGACATATCATGGATGTTCTTTTTACCATCTGATTGGATAGATACAGGTGGTTACAATAGCAAGTTGGTGCTACTGAAAATATAAAGCAGCCTGTGCATTGGGTAAAGGGGGGGTAGTTTTGTTATAATAATTTACAGGTTAAAATGGAAGAACTTGGAGATAATTTGAGCTGCTATTTAGCATTTTGTGTTGGAGATGCAAGTACTGAGTGCTATAGTAACAAGGTTTTGTTCGCCCAACAGCTGTGTGAGATAGGTCCCTATAATTCCCTGTTAGTTGTTATAATGATGATGTTGTGTGCCTTCACATTGTTTCTAAGGCAAACCTGTCATGGAGTTTTCTTGGTAAGATCTGCCTTCCTCACCAATAATTATGACTTGTCCAAAGTCAAGTGGGTTTCCATGGCTGAGTGTGGATTTCTAGAGTAATAGTGCTCAAGCCACTACACCATGCTTGCTCTCTGAAATAACAATACAGTTATTTATGTCCTATCTCATAACAGTGTTCACAGATTGGATAAATATACATTTAAATATAATGAACTAGATGGTGTACTTGGAAAGGACTAAGGCATTCACAGGATTTTTATCAGACTACAATTGTTCCAGCTGCTACCCTGTTTCTAGATCTCTGGGTTATGGCAAGTCTCATATTTGGGAGACAGACCTACAGACAGAAATCTCAGACTCCAAATGGACCTCTCACCTGTTATGCAAAAATATTCCTTAATAACACACCTGGACACAGTAACTTTGGCATGCAGTTGAAATTTGCTTTAGTTATTTCAGTAGTTTACATTGCATACATACTCTGTTGGTATTTCAGTTAGAGTTGCAATGTGCCAAAGAACAGAAATTATATATAAAATATATAAAATATAAAAATGGAGAAGGACAATCAAATGTCCCCTGTCCATACAATGTTGACAAGGGTTTGCCCATTTATATCCTAGTTTGATATTAGTTTGTTACTTCAGATGTTAATTTTATGTGAGCTGATACAAGTGAGTGTAATGTTTTTGTAATGTTTATTCTCTTTTCTTTTAACCCGGGGGGGGGGGGTTACTCCTCTAATCTCTAGAGTCAACGACTGTTGGAAAACTTGAAGAACCAGGATTTCATCAAAACTTCAGTAAGTTTTCCCCCTCATATTGATGCTTGATCTTTACCCAGGCACTTGACTTACTGTTAATCTATCTTGTTTAAGTGGCCTAGGGGTTGATTATAGTCTGACAAGCTATTTATAAGACAGTGAGTCTTGGTACCCTGTTTCAGTAAGGAGACATTATCATACAAGCAAATAAATACATAGTTCTGCTCCTGTGAGGTACTGTTGGTCCAGATTTTTTTGGTCACTACTTCACATCAGCCCCAACTAGCATGAGGATAATGGAGTTGAAGTCCATGAATGTCACAGATATCCCCACCAAACTTCTGTTACAATATCTTGGTTCTGTTACAGTTTGAATTTGAACACTGACAAAAGTTGTTAGCATGGCTCACTAACTTCATTTCCCCCCTGTATGAAGTATTAAGATGCTCTCATAGTATTTTTGGAATGTGGGTTTTATTTTCCCTCCCCAAATTTCATTTCCAAGGTTGAAGATGAATTTAGCTCTCCTGTCGTGGTATTCAAATTTTCCCCAGAACCTCCACATAAAGGTGAGTAATGAATAGAGAAAATGCATTGCAATCACATGCAAATTCCGTTTGAATAAAATAATACAAAAAAAGTGCTTCCTTTTGAATTCATAGTCTATTCCCACTACTATTTAATGCCTTTCTTAGCATCAGTATTGTCTGTGGTGACCAAGGACACACAAGGCTTTACCTTTTCACAGATCTGTGAAAATTTCAGAAGACAAAGACCTATCCCACATTTGGCAAAGTGAGAGTTTTTGTAGGCAAATCTGTCCTTCTTGTTGTTCTGTGCCTTCATGTAATTTCCAGTTTATGGCGACCCAATCGAAGAGGAAGGGAACAATAACTTATAACTCGTGTTACATGCCATTAAGAAAGAAAAAATAAGATTAAAGTGGTGCCTTAGTAGACATGAGATTCAGTGTACTGTAGTTGTTTGAATGTCGGAGGTCAGGGTTCAGTTCCCCGTTCATGCATAAAAATACACTGTGTGACTTTACACAATTTGTACTTTCTCAGCTTCAGAGGATGGCAGTGGCAAATCACCTCTGAAGAAATGAGCGAAGAACATATCAAAAGTTAGGGTCACCATAAGTAAAAAAATGACTTGAAGACACACAACAACAAACAATAATTTGGAGTGCCACTTGGTTTTAGCTCCAGGAACACCCTCCCTATAGATACAAAAATCTGTGAATGCTCAAGTCCCATTATTTACAGTGACATAGTAAAATGGTTCCCTTATATGAAATGGCAAAAATAAGGGTTGGTTTTTTTTTTGGATTTTTTAATAAAAGTATTTTCAAGCCATGAATAGTTGAATCTGGGGATATGGAGGTCTAATTGTAAAACTAATAAAGACCATTTGGACTATAAAATATTTATTGTTTACCTGAAAGTGGTGCAGATCAGAGAGCCACTGTAGACCAAGTTAGAGTTATGGAAGACTAAATAGTTCAAATTGCTGAGAAAAACTATTAAACACTATGACCAAGTTTGCTAAGAACGAACTAAGAGAAATCAACACTTGGTGGTGAAAATAGATCATAACAATGGAATGGAAAATTTGGACTTTTTTCTATCCTCTCTCTATTCTTCCCTGATTTGTGTATGACTGTCTAGAAAATGCATCTGGTATAAAATGTCCAGCAAATTGAGATCAAAATGAAAAATTCAATACTTAAAAATGGCAAGATGCTAGAATCAAACTTAATACTGAAAGAAGAACAAGATATACATTGATTTTGGCAGTAAGATTGAAGATAATTTTATTGGAATTTATACTAGTGATCAATGTGGCTTTTTGCTGAAAAGACAACTCTGTGATAGTATAAGATGTGTCATAAATATTTTAGAATATTTGGAAAACATGATAAATAGATTGTACTGATTTTTAATTTTTTTAATTAAGAGAAAGCTTTTGATAGCTTGGGTTTTCTTTTTTGAAGTTTTAGAGAAGATGAATTTTGGAAAGAAGTTTACCACATGGATGATTGATGGAAATTTCTGGTTGTAAAATAGAAAAAAATGCAAAATATTGGGGTATTATTTTGTCAAATAAGAATAGTATGTTTTTCCAAAATAAGTATGTTTAACATTTTGATCCTAACTTCATTTCAAACCTTAAATTGTTTGTCTTTCATTTTTCATTTGATTGGTATGCAGCAACCCTCAGTATACTTTACAAACCTTTCCATTTGAAAAGGACATTTTTTGGGAGTCACAGTAGCTTGAGTAAAATAAAACGTTCAAGTTACTTACCAAAAATGTCCTTTTGAAGTGGCTTTAATAATTGCTTTCATGATGGTAAAAGATGCTATGTTTAAGAACCAGGCCTTCCAAATCTAAGTTTTGATAATGCACTTAAATGATACCTTATGATGATAGAAATGTTTTCTATAGATTGAAAGGATAAAGCAGTATAAATAAAAATGTCATGTGTGCTACATGAATTTTCTCTGCTAAAATCTGTTTAATCTCTGCTTTAAATTCAGATCACATATTACAAGCTACACAAACACCTATAATGACTGGGAATGAGAGATATGTCTGTGATACTTTTAATCAATGGGTAGGTACAAATGTTCTATACCTTAATCTAAACCAGGGTTGGTTAAAGGGTGGCTACCCAGATTTGTTGTACTGCAACTTCCAGTATTCTTCACAATTGATTGTGTTGACTAGGGATGCTGGAGGGCCACATTTTGCTCATCTCTACAGTAGATGCACAAGCGGTTAGTGTATCCAAAACATGTGAACAAACACTGATCTTCTGTAGCAGTAATAAAAAAAATCAGGACTTGGGGCCAAATCCAGCTCCTCTGATGGCCAAACCTTCTCTCCTGATACCGCCATTGTTTGTTAGCTTCCCAGCCTCTCCCTCCCCCAGCAATGTCTGTTCTAAGGCTTAGTTATTGTCAGTAAGAACCTTAAACTAGAATTTATCACTATTTATAGTCACAACCTTTTGCCTTTGTCTTTGTCTTGAGCAGAAAGACATTTATCACCCTTGATTAGCTGAGAGCATATTAATTCTTTGCAATAAATAGTTCAGCCTCCTTTGCTCTTGAGTGGCACTGTTACTTCCCTTGATCTAGACACTAGGTTGCATCAATAGAGGTATAGTGTCTAGATCAAGGGAAGTAATAGTGCCACTCTGTTTTGCTTTGTGGCAAAGGCCAGTCTGGGCGAGAGGCTTCTCACTCACTGCTCTGTCAGCCAACCCATGGTGACTGGATGCAAAGGGTGCCAATGGCTAATAAACCTCTTATCCCTGCTGGCCTTTGCTGCAAGACCAAGCTGACCAGGTGGAAAGGCAGCAGCAACTGAGCAGCTTCTCACTTGTGCAAACCTTTGTTGCAACACCAGAATGACATGGGCAAGAGGCTTCTTGGTTGCTGCTCCCAGTTTCACAGCAATCAAAACTTATTTATTTCACTTCACTTCACTTCTGTGAGGGGCCCAACAAGTCTCAGAAGTAAGAAACCTGACCTATATACCGGTAAATGAACAGTCTATATTAAAAGAGAGAGTAAATTAACTATGAACAATTGGGGATGCTAACCTTACCCTGTCTTTTCAGCTGGGAGAGCAGTTGGCTCAGTTGGTGCCTGCCAGTGGTGTTGACATTGTGGAACTGGAGGATGAAGGCACTTGTGTGCGCTTTAGCCCACTAATGACTTCTGCAGGTAATTGGTTTTTTTAAATTGGTTGATGTTTACTTAAATATCAGATATAATGATGTCCTTTAAATCCTTAGTAACTGGGAATTTGTTTACAGATCTAACTAGTTTTACTCCTGTATTTGGAGCTGTCTGCTAGAACTCTCTGACCTGAAGAAAACAGAATCCATTACAGATGGAGAGAACACATATTAGAATCAAAATGCATATTAGAATCAGAATGCATTCTGATTCTAATATATATTTTGTATAACAGTGTTTGTATGTACAATTGTCCCTCCATTTTCACAGACTTTGAGTCTGTGGTCTTGGTCCTTTGCAGACCGGCAAGCGGGAAGGGTTAAAATGGTGCATGCATCCAGGAGTGCACAGCCGTTCAAGCCAATGGGGTTTGAGTATTTGCAAATTTCCATTTTCATGGGGAGGGGGGTCCGCAATGGATTGTAAACCGCTTAGAGACTGCTTAGTTCAGTATGAAGCGGTATGGAAATCTCTCAATGATTTTAAAAATTTTCTTCCTAGTTAATTAATTAGTCGATGAAAATGGATTTTAAAGTTTAATCAAATCAATCAATCAACTCAACATTGACAGCTTTGTAATGATACGTTGTTCCCCCGTGCACGTTTGTGGGGTCACGAGGAGGGTTGTTGAGAAAGAAACAATGAGTGTTTAATTTTTAAATGTACTGTGACATCAAAATGTTTGTAAGATTTTTAAAAATCAAGTGTGATGGTCTGTATGTATGCTGCATTACATACCAATGCATCAAGTTGTTCAGTTCTAGGAACCGAAGTGCAAGATGTTGACCAGTTGGTGGACTGCTTAAAAATGAAAGTTCCAGTGCTGACATGCACCCTGCAACTACGGGATGAATTTGAGCAAGAAGTAAAAAGAACCATAGGCCTAGCCTATGTGGAAGATCTCAGCTGGCCAGGACTTGGAGTAGTAAGGTGAATAAGTTTAGAAATTTTTAGTCAAAATATTCTCCCAAAAAACCTGTATGTACAGTAAATACTGTATGTTCAACATGTATCAAAGAAGGAACCATCCCCTTCTCTGAGTAGAGTGGCAAAAGGCTAGAGCTTAGTGTGCCCTGGTGAACCTAAAAGAATCACTGACTCCCTCTACTCTCTTCGCCACGGCACGGCTTCTGTTCTTTTTGAATGGCTGGGCCTGAAAATAGTGACGGTGGCAGCTCTTTGGAGCCTCTCCTCCACGAAGTGCCAAGAGAATAGAGTGGGTTAGTCCTTTTTCAGTTTTTTCCTAGATGGGCTAAGCTCTCACCTTTCACCGCTCTACTCACTGAAGACGATGGTTCCTTTTTTTTTTATAAGTCTTACTACTGTACCTTAATTCTTGCCTTTATATCCTTTTTTTAATACATGTGCATTTATTAGCCTCATCTGGTTGTCTCCTCCCTACATTGCATAGCTACCATTCACCATAGTTCCCTCCTTATCCATCAAGCCTTTAGAGTGATTATTATTATTTATTATTTATTTATTATGTAGTTAGGTCCAAGTAATAAGTATTTATGAAGTGATTCTGAGTGGAGTGGAGAAAACTGTTGGGGTTGAAAAGACATCCCCATTTCTCAAGATTGTCAGTGTTGAGCTGACTTCAACATATGGTGACCCATGAGAATAAGAGACGTCAAAGAGATCATGTTGTTTAATAGCCAGGTCTTACAAATTCTGGGCTGTAGCTTCCTTTACTCAGTAGATCCACTTGTAATACCTACTAATGGTACATTTTTCCTACTGACCTACCAGTGGTCTTTTTGGCCATCCTGGTAGCTGTTGATCTTGACTAAATAACCACAGATGTATAGTGATGTCAACATAATGTAAAATACCGACCATTTCAGTGTTATATCTGAAGAACTATTTCTATCTTTAACATGTGTTTAATATAGTCTCAACTGTCTTTTCTTTATAGGTATGAGGGGCAGAATGAAGACAAAGAAGAAAAAGAAGTAGAAAAGATTAACAATGGACTTTTGAAAAAACTGAATGAGCTGGAATCAGACTTGGTGTTTTCCTTAGGTAATTTGTGATGGAACTATTCTTCATGGATTGGGGAGTCTGCCTTCTGTATTACAAATATAGTGAGCCCTCGGTATCCGTATTCGATAACCACAGATTTGAGCAACTGCTGATTGAAATGAAACATTTATTTATTTTTTTAACCTGCAATGGTCAGACTAACAATCATTCTCAGAGTTTGCTGCGGCAAGACTCAGGCAAGATGATGCCTTCTCCACCATGGAAATTAATCCCACCCCGAAGCCACAATTAGAACTTAAAGACTCTTCCTCCATCTCTTTCCTACCTTCACATCATGAAGCCACTGCCAAAATTTAAACCCAAGGGCCCACTGTACTCCTTAGATTTCAGTGCTTCGTTGATACCATTTTCTCTATAAAGCCGAAGAAGTTTGCATTTTTATTTTTAGCTTTTGTTCCTGACATAGTTGAACACTATAAAGTATTGCTGAAAACTTCTAACGGATGGGGAAAGGGAAAAAAACACACTGGCATTGTAGGAGTGAAGTCATGTGTAAAGATGGCAAGTGTTTTTCTTCCCTCTTCATTGCTTGTTTTCTTTGTATTTGAATGTTGTGTTTTAGTCTTAGTGTCACAAGCTGCTCAGAGAATATCTGTTGCTAACTGGCTATATAACTATAGTAAATAAATAAAAAGATCAACATGAACATTTTATTTTCTCAAAGTAATAGTTTAACAATAGATAAGCACAAGGTAAATATTAATATATTTTGTTTTATATTCTCCTTTTTTCTCCACAAGTGGCACTCAAGGTGGCATACAAAATTTAAGAAGTGCTTATGACCATTTAACCTATGACTTTAGTATTATTGCTTGATATGGCACCATGTAGGGCATGGCATTACCTGACTTCCTGACACCATTTTGAGAGGGACAGCAGAGGAAAATTGTGTCTTTTATAAAAATTTGTGAAGGGACTTGGATGGGCTCGTGGGGGAGTGGATTCAAGGGCCATAAAAGTGGAATCCAGAGTCCCATCCAGCCTGCAGGCCATACTGTGCCCATCTGGTGTCCCTGCGATGGCTTCTTGAGATCTTACAATAAAGGGCAGGATATAAATATTTTTTAAAAATAAGATGTGTTAATATTTAAGCTAACTTTATTTTTATCTCCAGGTCCGGAATTTGGAGGGGAGAAAAACTGTATTTATATCGGAATGGCCACCGAGGATCTGGATGTTTCTGAGCTAGTTGAAACTATTGCAGCAACGGGCCGTGAAATTGAAGAAAATTCAAGGGTATGCTCTGAAACCTCAAGATTAGAAAATAACACTGCAGTGGGAAGACCCTCATGTCTGTTTCATAATTTGTACCAAACAAGATTTTCCAAGACACTGCCTAATAAATGTGTTCTTCCTGGAGAATAGCCATGTTGACCTATCACAGAAAAAAATACTGCACACCATTTTCTGTGCAAATTTGTTTTGTTCGTTTGCTTCTAAAACGATTAAAAACTAAACAAAATTCCTGCTGGTCTATTGGTTAAAGTGGTGGTAATAGTAATAATTTAGACTCAAATGCAAAGAGCTACTCTGCTTAGATATGTCCGGTGTTTTGTGTTTGTTTTTACTATTTTCAGAATCAGGAATATAAGTAACACAAGTAATGTTCACTGCCCTTTTTTCTTCATTAAATCAGTTGCTGGAAAACATGACTGAGGTTGTTCGAAAAGGCATTCAGGAAGCACAGGTTCAGCTGCAGAAAGCTAATGAGGAAAGACTCCTGGAAGAGGTGAGCATATCACAGGAAGTCATTTCATTTTTGCAACCGTAGGGTTTTCCAGGCAATGATATTTGTCCACCATTCCCATGTTTCTTTTAGGGCCTCCTCCGACAGATTCCTGTAGTAGGCTCCGTGCTGAATTGGTTTTCTCCATTCCATGCTTCACCAAAGGGACGCACATTTAACCTAACAGCAGGTAGGATGACATTTGACAGCATTTAACCAGTGGCAGTGAAGTAGTAGCCACTGTTCTGTTGTTGCGTGCCTTCAAGTAATTTCAGACCTACTAAGGAGGGGGTTATCACAGAGTTTTCTGTGGCTAAGAGTGGGTTTCTGTGGCCTAGCTGGGAATTGAACCCTGATCTCTAGAGTCGTAGTCCAATGCTCAAGCCACTACATTATGCTGGTTATCAGTAGCTACTGTCCTGTGTATATTGACACACGTGTTCTGAAGGAAAGATATGCATCCTGGTAGTAACTAGGCCTCTCTGCTCATATCCTGCTGGTAGATTTCTTAGAGGCATTTGGTTGCTCACTGTAGGAAACTGGATACTAAAACAGAAGGATCATTTAATCTGTTTCAACAGGGCTCTTTTTGTAACTTTTAGTCAAATACAGGGGTGAAGAATCTCCCATTGAGATGATGATGATGATAATATATTTATATCCTGCCACTCTGCACAATATAACCGGGGCGGCTTGCAACATTAAAATATACAATATACAGTTTTCTTATTCAGGAAAGGCCTGTCGGAAGAGACCCATCTTAACAGCTTTTTAAAAACTGTTTAAGGTGGTAATATGATGGATCTCATCTGGCAGGCCATTCCATAATCTGGAAGTGGTAGCTGAAAAGGTCCTCTGGGCGGTTGCAGACAGCCTGGTTTTTTAAGGTTGCAGCAAATTCCTCCCAGAGGACCTGAGTGCGCGGGGAGGATTATACAGAGGGAGGTGGTCCCGAAGATAGGTTGGACCCAAGCCATTTAGGGCTTTAAAAGTAATAACAAACACCTTGTACTGGGCCTGGAAACTAATGGGCTTCAGTGAAATGATCTTAAGATAGGTGTTAATGGTCTCTTCTGGATGTACCTGTGACCAGTCTGCCTGCAATATTCTGTACTAGTTGGAGTTTCCAGACCAAGCACAAGGGTAGCCCCATGTAGAGTGCATTGCAGAAATCAAGACCGGAGGTTACCAGTTCATGTACTACAGTTTCAAGGTCCCAAGATATGCATTACATTAGTAAAAACCTGTCAGGGTTCTTCAGATCAGTACTAAGTGCCAAAAGAGACATGACTATCAAATGTAGTGGCATCCCCTGTCTTTGAGTGCGTTCCATAGCTGTTTATGATCTAGAGTCAAATGCTTTGGTATAGTTTATGAAACACATGCTGATTTTTTTCTGGAATTCTTTTGTGTGCTGCATTAGTCATCATATGTTTGCAACGTGGTCTCTGGCGACTCTTCCTTTTCTGAATCCTGCTTGCACTTCTGGGATTTCTCTCTTCGTGTATGGTTGGAGTCTAAGCTGCAGAATTTTGAGCATTATTTTGCTTGCATGTGAGATTAGTGGTATTGTTCTGTGGTTGCTACAGTCTTTTGTATCTCCTTTCTTGTGGATTGGTATATCTTTACAGTTTTACATTCCACTTAGTTTGGAAGCTAAGTGAGTGAGCATGCTCACTTCTGTAAATTTTCTGTACTATTTTCTTTTTTGCATATGACTATGCAGATATGAAAGTAGTTAACACATTTAACTTGGATCTAATTTTCCTTGACAGGTTCTTTAGAATCTACAGAACCCACATATGTATCTAAAGTTCAAAGTACTGGGATAACTCCACCGCCAACACCCACCTCGAGCCGTGCTAAGCAAAGGTTTCCTGGTAAGTCTTTCCTTCTGTTTCATTTGTAGAACAGATACATACAAGAGCTGTTTCTCTGATTTCAGGATGTTTACAGTAGATCCAAGCTAGTGTTTCTTTCTTTATAATTTAGTTACTATTCTTTATATTTGGTATTGCCTGTTATGGACTTCTGAGGATGTGGCAGACTGAAAAGGCACCATATTTTGTGTTCTATTTGCTTTGACCTTTTATATGGTTTGTCTACGTTATTGGTTTTGCTTGTGTTTATTTTTAAAACTCTGCTGAGATGATTTTTTTGCACCTACAAAACAGTTCTGGAATTGGGACGTGGCATCATTATTTGTGCATACTTGCGTGGTCTACATTTTTTCCCTTCTTTTAGTCATCGGAAGGGACAGGAAACCTGAGTCTTGTCCACTGGAAAATGTCGCAGAACTCCAAGTCCCGTTACGATTTCAGAAATGTTACAAGCCATTGGCAGGGATTCTGTATGATATGAGTTGAGCATAACAATATAACTGTGTGATTTCACATTCAGCAGCAACGGTTGGCAGCTTCCATATGCCAGGACATGCTGCAGTAGCTATTTAGCTGGGTGCAAGGGGGACAATGGAAGCACATGGCACCCAGGCAGCACATGACTTCAGTTCTGCAAGCAGAAGAGCGCTGCCTTCCAGAATCTCCAAGTGATCTGGGAGGGCAATGTTAGCTGTCTTCTCCCAAAGGCAGAACTGCAGCTGGTTGCTGCCCTGGAACATGCCCTGGAACCAGATGATCATAGTGTGAAAGCTGCTAGGAAGTAAGAGAGTGTGCAAAAAGTTAAAAAAATACCTCCTTCACAAAGTCCAAAAAGGACATCTGTGCATGCAGCCTAGTTTTACACATACGTCCCCAGCAGGATTCCAACCCTTATCTGTTTTTAAAATGGTAAGAAATAAAAAAAGTTTTAAAATTTCGAAACATTGGATCTGTACCCAGTAGCAGATCTTGCCTTTCCCTGCACTGCTTCTGCTTACACAGGACCACAAATAATATCTAAGCAACCTTACCTTGAATTTCAGGTTTCCATCCTAGGCTTCAGAGTGGCAGAGATTTTAGACAGTATTTGAAATCTTTACTCACAATCTGGCTAAATAGTAGGTTATTAAATTTCCAAATATTGGATGTTTTGTCCCAGGACAAAAACTGTTCAGAAGGTCTTTGAGGAACTCTGATGGGTTTAGTGAGACCAGCTCCATGAGTCATATCGATGACTTGGACAGAGGAGAGCCACAACCCAACGTTTTACCAGTTGGACAAGAAAATCCAGAACAGCTGGGCCAAAGTGAACTTCTTACACAGGAGACAACTGAGGACAACCCAGGAGAGACGGTCCAGACTGTGGGACCTGATTGCACTAAATCTGAACAAGAAGTGAGTTTAAGATAAAAAAAAAAAAAACCCAAACCCCAGAGATACTGCACATTGAGACTTTGTACAGAAAATGCACTCCCTCTAGAGCGGGGTTAAATAAGAATGATTCAAAATGTGAGCAGTGCCACAGTTAGTACAGGAATACCTACTGTTAGTACATGATTGGAGATTTTGCACAAAGGCTAGCAAAAGAATTTTCTCTTCCACACCTTCTTTGTGGGGTCTTGTTTCTACTCTACACTTTGTTAATGATTGCTCTTCCATCCTTGGTTCATATCAGCGAGGTTGTGTTTGAACGGCTTTGCCTCTTTGCCAGGCAGTTTGCAACTTGCATTGACATCTTGACTCCAGGCAACATCTTAAAGAAATTTTGTTGTTGTCGTTAAGATACTTGGTTCAGACAGCTCTTGGATTATTTTAATTTGAATTATTAATTGCACTGGATGCTTTCTGGGAAGATGGAATATTAAAATGGTTCTAACTCTGGTTAATAAACTTATCAGTTTAACCTGTCCTAATTTTAAATATGTATTTTATTACATAAACAGCCAGCCTTTTAAACCTTAGATTTGTTTTGTGAAATCCTACAATTCTCCACAAGTGTGCCTCTTGTGATGTCTGAGCGCTGCTTTTGCTGTTTCTTAAAAATCTCCCAGCTGCAGCAAGAATTAGAAAGCTTTTACAAAGACTGTAAAAAGTCTTACACAAGCTAAAACAGGTGGGTCGCTGAGGGTGTGGTTTCTCACTCAGAGGCTGCATCTGCACTGCAGAAGTAATCCAGTTTGATACCACTTTAACTGCCATGGCTCAGTGCTGTGGAATTCTGGGAATTGTAGTTTGTTGTGGCACCAGAGCTCTCTGACAGAGAAGGCTAAATAGCTCACAAAACTACAAATCCCCGGATGCCACAGCATTGAGCCATAGCAGTTAAAATGCTGTCAAACTAGATTATTTCTGCAGTGTGGATGCAGCCTAAGTGGCTGCTGGGAGCCAATAGTCCACAATTTCTTTCTTCTCTGCTTTTGCTGCCAGGGCCACTTAGCAGATGGGTGGAATGAATGGCCTGTGGCCACTTTGGCCACAGTTAGGCCAGGACCATGGCCGCAACCCACTCCCAAAGTGGGCCGCTGCCATAGTTCCCAGGCCACACCAGCCAGGAAGTGGTTTACACGGAGTCCTTTTTGATCTGCTCTTTTGAACCAGAGCGTGGCCACAGCGTGGCTTCCAGCCACTTTGGGGGGAGTGCGTCATCTAATCATTACACCCCCAAAGTGACCTGAAGCTGCTTCTTTTGGCCCATGTGTCTCAGGCCTTAGATTCAAACATAGGTAAAATTTTTTTTGCTTTTACAGTAACAATAACCCCCAACTCTCATCTGCAAGACATTAGGGAAGCACATGATGAACATGTTGCACATCTATGGTTTTTCCTGTATTCTTATTAGATTTTTCTGACCAGTAGCTTCCCACTGTTAGATATTGTAAATATACAGAGAAATTATTAGGTTATATACACTACTGCACTGTTTAAAAAAGAAAAAAAAATGTCCTTAGGTTACTTTTTTAAATCCAAGAGCAAATATTCAGGAATATATTTCTTCCCCTGACACATACACCTTCACATTTATGACTGCTTTTGTTTTGTTCCTATTGATCTTGCACTTTATTAACCCAAAAACAAACTTCATTCTAAGAGTGAGTTGATGTGATCAATCCCCATGTGACGCTTAGATCATTTGTTCTGGAATTCACCTGCTTTAAAATGGCTTCTTCATCCAAGAGTTGAGCTTTCCCCCCCCCTTTTTTTTTTTCTTTTTTATTGAAGGGAAATCATGTAGTTAACAGTTACGACTTCCTCTTTGTGATTTTCCTCTTTGTGTTCGCTAAATACAGTTGAGACTTATGGAACTGGGCTTTCGTAGCACAGTTAATCGAAGAATGGCTCATAAGGGAGCACTTTAGGGTGGTTCTTCTGTTTTATCCTAAAATAATGCAATTTTAGGCACAAGTGGAACGAGGAACTTAAATATTAGTAGCAGCATTAGCTTTTGTCCTCATCCAAATAAGTCCATTTTTCTGAGCTCAACTAGAACAGGGTTGCAATATCCTCCCAAAGTATTTCATCAATTACCAGAATGTCCTTGGGATTGAGCATTGCATTCGTGTGTTCAGATTAAAGACTTTTGTTGGGGAAATGTACAGTTAATTCATCATATTCTTCAGTATGATTCATGTAAATGTGGAGAGGTTTAATAAGTTCGCTTTGTTTCTCCAAATAAGGTTGATATTTAAACTGCAAATTTAATTCTTGTCTTCCTTGACATTTGGTGCAATCAATGACTTCATTGAGAGGAAAGGGTGAGTTATAATTGTTAATACAAATTTTAATGTTTTTTATACTGTTAAGTTGGGAGTTTTACTGGAATACGGACCTAAATTTCAGTACTTTCCAGATGCTTCAATAAATGTTCTTCTAATTGTGGTATCTCATTTTGTGTTGATTAAAAAATCCAGTTTACTCATGAAAACCTAAACATGCTGTCATGTATCAGAAACTGGTTGCCAATCTTTGAGACACCAGATGTGAACATTTTGTCCTTTACTAGTTTTTGGGTGCATTCACTAAAATAGTAAAGCATGTTTTTTTATCTCAAAAAAGGAGAAAGATAGGACTGCATCCATGATGGTAGATTATCATAGAGTTGGTAGATTATCATAGAGTTGGATGGGATCCCAAGGGCCATCTAGTTCAGTTCACTGCCAGTTTAAGAGGAGTCTACCACTAAAGCACTCCTGAGAATTGGCCATCTAATCTCTATTTAAAAACTTAGTGACAGAAGGTTCACCACTTTCCAAGGTATCTGATCTACTTCATGTAGCTCTGTCTGTATAGCCCCATAGTCCTTAACATATATGACATATCTCAAGTCTTCTGTACTGTAAGTAAGCTCCTTGGTAATGTGAAGAAGACAACATGCCCTCTTGATCCTTGCCCTTCATGGCTGGCTGTCTTGGGTGGAGATGCCTTGAGAACGTTTCTGAGAGATATTGTCAATGCATCCCTTAGGGAAGGTCAATTTCCATCTTCTTTGAAGGCAGTGGATGTTAGGCTGCTTCTGAAAAAACCTTCCCCAGACCCTCTGGATATGAACAGCTATAGGCCAGTATTCCATCTGCCATTTCTAAGCAAAGTGATCAAGAGCGCTGTTGCCCTTCAGCTCCAGGTTGTCTTGGATGAAAACAATTATCTAGATCCATTTCAAACTGCCTTTAGGACAGGAGATGGAGTTGAGACTTCCATGGTTGCTTTAGCTGATGACTTTTGTCTAGGCATTGGCAGAGGAAGTGTTACCCTGTTGGTGCTATTAGACTTCAATACGGAGAAATGTAAGGAACTGAACTTAGGGCGGAAAAACGAAATGTATCGCTATATGGTGGGGAACACCTGGCTGAATGAGACTACGCGTGAAAGCGATCTAGGAGTCCAAGTAGACCACAAGCTGAACATGAGTCAACAGTGCGATGCGGCAGCTAAAAAGGCCAATGCAATTTCAGGCTGCATCAATAGAAGTCTAGCGTCTAGATCAAGGGAAGTAATACTGCCGCTCTATTCTGCTTTGGTCAGGCCCCAACTGGAATACTGCGTCCAGTTCTGGGCACAATTCAAAAAGGACATTGAGAAATGGGAGCATGTCCAAAGTAGGGCGACTAAAATGGTGAAGGGTCTTGAAACCATGCCCTATGAGGAACGCCTTAGGGAGCTGGGGATGTTTAGCCTGGAGAAGAGAAGATTAAGAGGTGATATGATAGCCCTGTTTAAATACTTGAAGGGATGTCACATTGAGGAGGGAGCAAGCTTGTTTTCTGCTGCTCCACAGACTAGAATGCGGAACAACAGATGCAAACTGCAGGAAAAGAGATTGCAGTTCAACATTAGGAGGAACTTGCTGATAGTTAGGGCTGTTCAACAATGGAACACACTCCCTTGGAGACTGGTGGAGTCTCCTTCCTTGGAGGTCTCTAAACAGAGGCTGGATAGCCATCTGTCAGGAATGCTTTGACTGGGAGTTCCTGCATGGCTGGGGGTTGGACTGGATGGCCCTTGTGGTCTCTCCCAACTCTATGATTCTATGATTCTAAGAACAACAAGAAGAGGGGTTTCCATCTGCCAACAACCACAGCTCCACCCCACCTCACCCCCCAACAAACACTGGTTCTGTACAGCATGTGCTGGGGTATGTTCTGGCTACCCTCGAGCACCCTTTCTTCCCAAGTGTACAAGGGCAGCTAGACAGCAGCAGGGCACCATACAACAGGTGATCAATGGCCATGGACAGAGCTACAATGAGGAGACACCCCTATCTCTGCTGCTATTCCACACCTGAGGAGAAAGGAGCAGTCTCTGTCCTGTCAAAGCTACAATTCAAGCAATAAACACAAAGAAATCTAGAAATCCAGTTCAAAACTTTATATCATGATTATCATGATTATTGGGTACAGATAGGAAATACAAAAATAGGTAAAGACACTGGAATCTTTGTGTTCCAAACTTACACAGAATCCTTCATAGCCAATAGCATGGAAGCAAAAAATCCCAAATGCATGTATTTGCACAGACATACCACTGAGGGCAAGAACAGTGACAAATGAACAGTTTTCTTCATATACAGAACTCAACACTCAAATTATAATTATAAAATAAGAATTTGAAATTATTGTAATCTAGACTGTTCTTGATTGCAAGATGTGCTAACTTCTGAACCCCAAAATCAGGTGAAATCTGGGAGAGAGTAATGTCACCATAAGTAGTACAGTGGACAAGTCATAGCATGGGTCCCCACAGGACATCATCTTGCAATACAGATTTTGTAATATCTGTATTTGCATATATATAATGAGACTGGAGAAGGACTGAGGATCTGTCAAACTGCAGGAATCTACACCTCCCTCCATTTCACAGATCCTAACATCTCTTCTAGCCGCATCTCTCTTCAGCCTCACAAATACAGTACAGGAACATAGTTCCAAAAGAATTACACAACCGACAGAGCAACTGACCATGATGGCTAAGACATTCTGAAAGTTGTAGTCCAAAAACCCCCAAACATATTTAAAGGCTCCAGTCCGGTAGAAACTGCAACGCAGGAACATCTGGAGACTCCTGATCTTCACCACTCAATCTTCATTCAGCAAAAAATACATCGGCAGCACCTTTTTAATACATAGTCATTTAGATATCTTGGAACTTCGTTTTTGAAGATGTTGACGCTATGATGCCATGAAAGCTTAACAGAGCTGTTCTTAAAATGAAACTCAACCCCTGTCATAGACCGCAGCCACTCATTCTTTGGCACAACCACACTTCCAGAGTTCACTTAGCTTCTGCTCTTTAAGTTAAATCTGGTCCGCAGAGACCCTCTCCCACAAGCCATCACTGTTTTTCCTGTAGATCCATGGTTTCCTGCTAGGGAATAAGGTCTTGTCTGGAAAGGGATGTTCTTTTAAATACATCAGGGTTGCTCTAATATGGGAAACGAAATGAGGTGGTTCGGCCAGAGGTGAAGTGGAAAGATTCTACAAAGACAAAAAAAAAATCACACAACTTAGATGTACTTATTTCTTCCTACAACAATTATCAAAGTACTATCATGGTTAGAGTGCTAGATGAGGACTGTAGGAGACCGAAATTCAAATCCATACTTAACTATGAAACTCTCATTCGGCAACTCTGACCCTGTCCTTATATTTCAACCCACCCTACTACACACAAATATGAGAAGAAAGGGAGAAACAAGAGAAAGAACTATAGCTCAGTAGTTTTGAGGAAAATATAGGGGTCAGAGGGAACCATGTATAAATTGCCTTACGTTACTAGAGGAAAGAGATGGGCTGTCAATTGATTGTGTATTCCTGCACACCAGGGGTTTAGACCAAACAGTGGTCTCTTCCTTGCAGTCTCTTCCAACTCCAATTAAGCATTTGTTTCAGAAATGTTTGACAGCAGAATAGATAACCTCACAAAATGGAAACTTGATAGTGCCTTTCAGAGATACTTTAGCTGTGGCTTTCTACACTGGAGGAAATTGGAGTAGATGGGCTTCCAATCCTATGAGTCTATGTTACCTTGCCAGTTCAAACTTAAGGAAGACAGGGAAAACAAACAAACAAACAAACCATCCACCTGTACTAAGCAGTAAAGACAGGCACAACAGGAGGGGTGAATTCTTTCTGTCTCCCAGCCCAGAATGTTTCTTCATGGTAAGTATCCAATGTGGCATTCTCAGGTAAGGAAAGAGGAATCCACACAAAGTGATAGGTACTCAAGTCTCCCAAAGTCTCCCAAAGAAAATGGTGGGATTGGCTCTATTCATAATCAAATAATCTCCTGGAGCACTTTTCTACCCAACATGACTTCATAGGCTCTGACTTTCTATATCTTCTAATGGAAAAGGAAGGTAGAAGGTAAGACCAGGTGGCTGCTCCCTGTAAAGGAACACTGTTTAAATATTTGATGGGAAGTCATACTGAGAAGGAAACAAGCTTGTTTTCTGCTCTCCAGAGACTAGGATCTGGAACAATAAATGCAAGCTCGAGGAAAAAAGATTCCACCTCAACATTAGGAGGAACTTCCTGACCGTAAGGGCTGTTTGACAGTGGAACACACTCCCTCAGAGTGTGGTGGAGTTTCCTTCCTTGGAGGTCTTTAAGCAGAAGCTGGATGACCCTATATCAGGGATGCTTTGATGGAGAGTTCCTGCATGGCAGGGGGTTGGACTAGATGGCCCTTGTGGTTGGTTGATCAAGACCAGATAATCGCCCTTCCTGAAAGCTTCACCTATCGAGAGGTTGATGTCAAAAAAGTTGTTTGGGAACTTGAGGTCCAAGATTGGATGGATGATGTTGCTATATTTGGGCACCATGAAGAAGACAGAGTAAATCCCTGAGAAGTGCTCCATAATGAGAGTGTCTTCTATAGCTCCAATGGAGAAGAGATGATTGACCTCCTATGCTAGGATGGCTGTTTCGAGCAGTGCCTTTAGAGTGAAGTAAGACATACTTTGGTCGAAGACCATAAATAAAATCGATTGAAGTAAGATAAAAAATGTTTTTGGTAGGCTTGGCAAAATGAACAGAGAGACTCATGGAAATTGGTTAATCAGTTCAGCTGGCAACGGACCGGAAACTACATCTTTTCAGGAGGGGTTGTGTTGCCCAAAGAAGGGCAGGATTTGTTTTTGGCAAAATCACCCCTTTCACCCACCAGACCCATAAGAATGGACAGCAGAAGGAAGGAAAAACAGAATGAGAACCAGAAGAAGACTTTTTTTAAAGAGTAAGGCAAGAAAGACAAATGCTTGGTTTCTCACTGAATGCTTGGTTTCTCACATATTACCTGTAATATGTACTGATCATCCTGTTGTAGCCAGAAATCCACGTGTGGGAAAGGCATCCAGAAGTAAGGCCCAATACAAAGCTGCTCCTTTCTCGAGTCATAAATGTTAACCATCTGTAAAAGCAGAAGATGGAAAATTTTCAAAAGAGTACTGCAACAAAGAGCTGTCATTTCTAAATGGATGGGCTGGAATATCTATTCTAGTTTCCCATTTCCTGTAAATACAACCATTATCTTCACTAGAAGGGCAAAACTCTCCCCTACTGCCATTTTTCTTTGTGTGCTATTTAGATGGTTATTTGTAAGCTGCTCTGAGAGCTTTTATGAGCAGGATATAAATTCTATAAATAAAGATATACTGTCACCTGTAAATATATGTGCATACATGTACTTTTATGTATGTACGCATGCATAAGTCTGTTTATGTTTCTATTTACATATTCACAAACAAATACATGTGTATATACAAGTTACGCAAGCACACACTCACACACACCCTGCAAGACAAGGCAAGTAAAATCGTATATGAGTTACTTCTAATTTCCTCAAACCAAATGCAATTAGACTCCTGCAAATCTCCTCTCAGCTTGCCTTGGCTCCTGTTAAAATACTGGCAGACCGCAAATCCTCAGCAGGTCCCCTGTCTGGAAAGGATGCATGGAAAATTTCTCCTGTTTTAACATTTACACCTGGAAAAAACAACAACAAGAGAATGCAATAAATTATTTGAAAGGCAGCCAGAAGTAACTGGAACAAAACAACTGCTCCAGAAGAAAGGACTCAAGGGGACTGGGTTAAAATGATAGGAAAGAGGATTTTCTAAGTATTAGGAAGAGCATCTTGACAGTGCAAGCTGTTTAAGAGTGGAAAAGATTGCCTTGGAAGGTGCTGCATTCTCCCCCATTGCAAATGGATGGCTATTTATCGGGGATATTTATAAGGTAGATTTCCTGCTTTGGCAGGGATTGGGCTAGATGACACCTTAGCCATCCCTTCCAGTGCTACAATTCCACAATAAAATCCAAGTAAAGTAAATTAAAAAAAATAATTAAATGGCCATATTAAATTATTAAATTTAAAAAATAATGACTTATAAAAAACTAAGCAGCACAAAGCACATTGAAACATTTCTTATTTGCTTCTAACGTGGGTTCTGATAATGTGTATTGAAAAGTTCAGATTTCAGCTTTTTCTCAATAGCTGTATTAGAGATGAGAAAATGTTAAGTCCTCAAGATTTTAGATCTCCCATAATCTAAACTGAGCTGATGGATGCTGTAAGCCTGATAGACACCTCCAAAACTTCAACCTCATATGTCTTTCTCTTCTCCATCTTCAGGGTTAACAGCTCTACACATTGGTTTACATAAATTACAATTCCTAGGTTTGACATAGGAGACAAGTAATGTAGCAGAAAATCATAGTTTTGAATTCCTTCCAGATTCAGCCTAGAAGTTAGAAGAGTGTCAGGAATAAGTTTAAAGTTATTAGAAAAGATAAATGATGTATCAGAACAAGATCATCTTTAAGAAAACAAGCAAACAAAACCAAGGAACAGGCAGAACCCTTGATGTTTGTCTTAACTATTTGCTACTTATGTAGATTAGTACTTCCAAATTCAAATGTTACTTACCAATTCCGTAAATAAATGGAAAGTGGTTGCCTTTTTCCAGCCTGTCATTTAATTCTGTTATTTAAAAAAAAAAAGACAGAAAGAACATAGAATATTACAATTTGCCAGAGAAAATGGACCAGTCAAAGACAGTCCAAGATCAGCATGTTTAGAATGAGGAAAAGAAAAGGTCGTTCTACCAAAAGACAGGAAATAAATATTGTGCCATTAAAACTGTGGCCAGGTAGCTGAGATGAGATTATAGGAGGGGAAGGGCAAAAATTTAACCATTCAAAATCATTACCTGTCACACAGAAAGTCACTAAATGGATGCTATCCTGCAAGCGGTCGAAGGCTCCTAGGAATAATAGCATGGGCATATGTAAAATTACACGGAAGAAGACAATACAAGCTATAAAAAATACTATTTATTTACTGAGAACACCCACTAAAATAATTTTGGGTTCAAAGCATAAGGAAGAAAGTAAGCGTTCTTCAAGGACATTTCCATTATAAACCTGAGTAGCCTTATCAAGAAGACCTATAACTGTTGTTTATCACATCAAACCAGGGATAGCAAAACCCATCGTTCCCAAACCAGAACAGATCAAGGAGTGCATGGGTAACCACCGCAGCTTTTTGGACAGGCGGACAAAAATGTTGGACATAAATACATAAAGTGATATACTAAACTTTAATATTCAGTTGAGCCCTGCTTTTTCTATTTGGACTTATGGAAGAACAAATGGAAGAGAAGAATGAGAAGGTAATACGATATATGGTAACTGCAGTATTTGCACAACCCTGGAAGGATTCAGTTTTTCCTTTGCAGAAATTAATAAACAAGCCAAAGATTTGGCCAATTGATTTACTCAACCCAGGTGCAGTGCTCTCTTGCTGGGAGATTTTTCTTTCTGCATCTTACTCTGAGCTCTTGCTAACCTCTCAAACTCTAAACTCTTGTGCAAACATCATTCAGATCCAATGAGAACCCTAAGTTTGACAGCGAGAGCACAGAAGGAAAATGTGAACTTACTAAGAAGCTGATTGGTAAGTTGCTGGGATAAATGCCTGTCGTCACTGAAACCTCCAACCAGGTGTACTTCCAACCTAAACACACACAAAAATCAAATGAACGGGTTGTGCCTTTAGCAGAATAATCAACAGAAAGCTTTACTTGGGGAGGATTTAATTGCTATCAGCAGATCTGAGAGTTTAATAGCACATTTTTTAATATACTTAATCTACTTGTGTGCGGGTGAGAAGGAAGGTAAAGAAGAACACTAGAAGAAGCGAGAACGTTCCACCACAAGTTCTTCTTGTCCTATCAGTAGGCAAACTTTTTTTTTATTCAAATAGGATTTGGAGAATAAGGGGTTTTCATAGGGTGCTGTTCTCGTTTTAAAATCTCATTTTATTAGTCTTTATGTTTTATATTGTTTTTATAGTTTAATGACATTTTAATGACAATGTATGTTGTATCTGGCTTAAATTGTAAGCCAAATTGACTCCTAATTCTGGAGGAAAAGGAGAAATATAATTAAAGTGGCTACTGACAATAATAACAACTTCCATAGTGAATAACAACAAGCGTTTGTTTATGCAATTGCATATTTATCTTAAAACTTTCCTTAGCCTCCTCAAAAATGGCATCCATATTGCAGGCTGGAATTTATATATATTTATTAAAGAATTATTTGATAAATGTTGCTGTTGTTGTTTTGACAATGACAACTCAACAACTCTAAGCAGACTGACAGGATTTTTTTTTAAACTGACCTTCCACATTCTGTGTTAGGAGAAAGCACTTTGACGGCATTCATCATTAACAATACTTCCGTTTCTGTATCTGATCCATCACAATGAGTCAGACATGTAGCCCCACTACCTGAAAAAACAGAGAGGAAAAAAGGAACAGGTTTGGTCTCCATGTCGCTTGCAACAATTCACTACATCTGCTTTGGAAAGGCAAGGGGAAAAAAATTCCCCCAAATCACTACTTTCTACCTTGACTTTGTGAATAAATGGCCCATAGAAGTTATTTCCCCAATTTCAGGGCAGAGGTAGAAGATAATGAACAGGTTCAGTGGTCATGGAATGCTTCCTGCCCTTGAAGGTGTGGAAAAGAAAGGAAAACTAGATGAAATAAAAGAAATCTTGCAATGGAAAGCCTGAACACTGGTGGCGGCACTGAACATGAATGCATCCACATGTTACGTTTCCTAGCCCACAAATTCAGACATCCACAAATAATCTGACATATGAAAGCTCAACCACCTGACAAAAGGGACGATCAACAGGGTACAATCTTTCTGCTCCCCACCTCCAGTTTTTGCTCTAACACCCAAGTTTTAATATGAAATACCAGAAGAGTATTATTTTCCTTGTTGTTCAGTCAGGCTTGCAGAATCTTACATCGGAAGTCCACTAACCAGCTGCATGGACAAAACAGTGGCCCAGGATAAAAGCAGGCACACAGCCCCTCAAATTAAAGACCCATAAGGTTTAAGAACATACCATGCCCAGCAATGTGTTTTCAGTACAGTAAGTGAGCACATACTAATCCTAACACCAAACACATCTACTTCTGGTTTCCCACATATACTTTTATTTTTACTGGTGGAGCCCAATTTAGGAGTGGGAGGAAGGTTTTTCTGTTTCTACATTAAATATCAGGATATAGGTATCTCTGAAACAAACTATAAACTGAGACAAATCTGTGATGACAGAAATCCCTCGATTTCTAAAAGTCCCTTGTATGATACCAGTTTGGTCAGGCATGCACACTTGCAGGGGTTTAGAGGAGTTTGCAGTACAGATTTCCCCAATGTAGCACCTACAAACGTGCCGGGCGGCAACCTCTAAAGGAGCTCCTAGATCTCTGCTCTTCGGCATGATTCATACGCTGGAAATGACTTGAAGGCACACAACACACACACAAGACATCACCGAACCACATCAGAGGAAAAACAAATAGGTACCTGTGTGCCTGATCACTACTAAGTGACAGGTTGTTGCATCATCTGATCCGAGAATAGAAACGGAACCTGTTGAACAATGGAGAGGAGCAAAAGTAAGGTCACTGTTATTTCTGTACTATTGCATGTAATCTTACTAGATGCCGACATACCATCCTTAGGAGTGGTTGCTGCAAACTCTCTTTGCTGGACATAGAGAAGTCCTTTGGGACCCACCATTCGAGCAGGTTGGCTTCTTAACCGTTTGGCTTGCTCCTGATGATAAAAAAGATTTTTAATTATAAAAAGATCAAATAAACCAAATAAAGCTACGGAGCAGTTGCTTTCCAACACTCCAGAAATCTGTCATTTGTCTTTAGGGGCATTATAAAGTCCCACCACCATGACATTCGGGGACTGCTGCTGTAAGAATAAGTATTCAGTATACTCAACTATAGGTCGACCCCATGTATAAGTCGAGGGCAAGTTTTGGAGCCAAAATTATGGATTTTGCTATGACCCATGGATAAGCCGAAGGTAAAATTTAGGGGCACATAGCAAAGGATCCAAAGGATGAAGCAAAGCAAAACAGTGGCAAAGAACTTCCAAAACTCCAGCAGACATAACTCTTTGTGCTTAGTCTTAAGACTAGATGGATGAGAGAGTACAGAGGGTCGCTGCTTCACATATTATACTCTTGCTTTTCCCCAATTTCCTTCTTTTAAATAAGAGTTAAGAGACACTACTTACATTGGTCCGCGGATAAGTCGACTCAGTTTTTTGGGGGTCAATTTTTTGACCTAAATTTCTAGACTTATATACATGAGTATATACAGTATATCAGGTACAAGGAACAGGCTACTTGCCCTGGTTTTCAGGAGAAGTGGGAGTAACAGCAGGAGAGGAGAATGAGAAAAATGGCAATGCCTATAATGTGGCTCAAAGACTGGGAAGCGCATAATAATAAAAATAATGACTTTCTCTTACTGCTATTGTGGAATCTGTGGCATTTTGTTTTAAGGTTACTAGTTCTCAACGTAACAGGGGAAAAAAACCAGATAATTTTCTTAAGCAGGCAGAATATCTCGTGCACAAATCTCTATTACTATATCTTTGGCTGCATCCACACTGGGGAAATAACCGGGTTTGGCACCGCTTTGCCTTGGCTCAAGGCTCTGGAATTCTGGGAGTTGGAGTTTGTTGTGGGGCCCAGAGCGGAGCGGAGCTCCGCTCTGGACCCCACAAGAAACTCCAACTCCCAGAATTCCAGAGCCTTGAGCCAAGGCAATTAAAGTGGTGCCAAACTGGGTTATTTCCCCTGTGTGGATGCATCCTCTATTGCATTCACTACTCTGTACTGTACAGGTTGATTCTCCCTTATCTGGAATTCCGAAATCCAAAATATTCCAAAATCGTCCACGTGAGTGGCTGAGACAGTGACGCCTTTGCTTTCTGATGGTTCAACATACGCAAACTTTCTTTCGTGCACAAATTTATTTTTAAAAATATTGTGTTTCAAATTGCCTTCAGGCTATATGCAGGAGATGTTTGAGAAACATAAATGAATTTCACGTTTAGACTTGTCTCTGAGATGTCTCCATTTATGTATATGCAAATACTCCAAAATGGAAAAAAAATTCCAAAACCAAATCACTTCTGGTTCAAAGCGTTTTTGGGAGATTAAAATTGACCATAGAGTTGCGCTGGAGGAGCTACAAAGGCCTAGTAGAGTGTCCTCTCTAGGAATCTCTAGGTCTTTGAGACTTTTGGTTAAAGTTGACCATAGAGTTACGCTGGAGGAGCTACAACGGCCTAGTAGAGTGTCCTCTCTAGGAATCTCTAGGTCTTTGAGACTTTTGGTTAAAGTTGACCATAGAGTTACGCTGGAGGAGCTACAAAGGCCTAGTAGAGTGTCCTCTCTAGGAATCTCTAGGTCTTTGAGACTTTTGGTTAAAGTTGACCATAGAGTTACGCTGGAGGAGCTACAAAGGCCTAGTAGAGTGTCCTCTCTAGGAATCTCTAGGTCTTTGAGACTTTTGGTTAAAGTTGACCATAGGGTTACGCTGGAGGAGCTACAACGGCCTAGTAGAGTGTCCTCTCTAGGAATCTCTAGGTCTTTGAGACTTTTGGTTAAAGTTGACCATAGAGTTGCGCTGGAGGAGCTACAACGGCCTAGTAGAGTGTCCTCTCTAGGAATCTCTAGGTCTTTGAGACTTTTAGTTAAAGTTGACCATAGAGTTACGCTGGAGGAGCTACAAAGGCCTAGTAGAGTGTCCTCTCTAGGAATCTCTAGGTCTTTGAGACTTTTAGTTAAAGTTGACCATAGAGTTACGCTGGAGGAGCTACAACGGCCTAGTAGAGTGTCCTCTCTAGGAATCTCTAGGTCTTTGAGACTTTTAGTTAAAGTTGACCATAGAGTTACGCTGGAGGAGCTACAGAGGCCTAGCAGAGCGACCTCTCTAGGAATCTCTAGGTCTTTGAGACTTTTGGTTAAAGTTGACCATAGAGTTGCGCTGGAGGAGCTACAGAGGCCTAGCAGAGCGACCTCTCTAGGAATCTCTAGGTCTTTGAGACTTTTGGTTAAAGTTGACCATAGAGTTACGCTGGAGGAGCTACAAAGGCCTAGTAGAGTGTCCTCTCTAGGAATCTCTAGGTCTTTGAGACTTTTGGTTAAAGTTGACCATAGAGTTGCGCTGGAGGAGCTACAGAGGCCTAGCAGAGCGTCCTCTCTAGGAATCTCTAGGTCTTTGAGACTTTTGGTTAAAGTTGACCATAGAGTTGCGCTGGAGGAGCTACAGAGGCCTAGCAGAGCGTCCTCTCTAGGAATCTCTAGGTCTTTGAGACTTTTGGTTAAAGTTGACCATAGAGTTGCGCTGGAGGAGCTACAGAGGCCTAGCAGAGCGTCCTCTCTAGGAATCTCTAGGTCTTTGAGACTTTTGGTTAAAGTTGACCATAGAGTTGCGCTGGAGGAGCTACAGAGGCCTAGCAGAGCGTCCTCTCTAGGAATCTCTAGGTCTTTGAGACTTTTGGTTAAAGTTGACCATAGAGTTGCGCTGGAGGAGCTACAGAGGCCTAGCAGAGCGACCTCTCTAGGAATCTCTAGGTCTTTGAGACTTTTGGTTAAAGTTGACCATAGAGTTGCGCTGGAGGAGCTAGAGGTCTAGCAGAGCGTCCTCTCTAGGAATCTCTAGGTCTTTGAGACTTTTGGTTAAAGGTGACCATAGAGTTGCGCTGGAGGAGCTACAGAGGCCTAGCAGAGCGTCCTCTCTAGGAAGCCATTCAGTGCCACTTTTAGTTAAAGTTGACCATAGAGTTGCAATGGAGGAGCTACAGAGGCCTAGCAGAGCGTCCTCTCTAGGAAACCTTTCAGTGCCACTTTTAGTTAGAGGTGACCATAGAGTTGCGCTGGAGGAGCTACAGAGGCCTAGCAGAGCGTCCTCTCTAGGAATCTCTAGGTCTTTGAGACTTTTGGTTAAAGGTGACCATAGAGTTGCGCTGGAGGAGCTACAGAGGCCTAGCAGAGCGTCCTCTCTAGGAAGCCATTCAGTGCCACTTTTAGTTAAAGTTGACCACAGAGTTGCGCTGGAGGAGCTACAGAGGCCTAGCAGAGCGTCCTCTCTAGGAAACCTTTCAGTGCCACTTTTAGTTAGAGGTGACCATAGAGTTGCGCTGGAGGAGCTACAGAGGCCTAGCAGAGCGTCCTCTCTAGGAAACCTTTCAGTGCCACTTTTAGTTAGAGGTGACCATAGAGTTGCGCTGGAGGACCCAGATATTCCTAGAGAGAACAGATGTGTTTATCCTTCTCTGAGAGAGAGTGGCTCACTCGACCAAGGCCTGGGGCCTCCTTCTCAGGAAAGGGGGAGGCGAAGGCCTCTCTGGAGGGCCAGGCCAGGCCCTGAGGGGAAGGGAAGGCTGTGCTGCTCACCTCCAGGGCCGGGCAGGAGTAGGCCAGCTCCCTGGGATCCTGCTCCAAGTCCACCCTCTGGCCATTCAGCAGCAAAGGCATGAGAGAGAGAGAGAGAGAGAGAGAGAGAGAGAGGAGCCAGGAAGCCGGTTCCTTAGTCTTCTTGGAGGCCTGGCCTCTCAGTCTTTAGTCTCTGAGGCTCAGGCGGGACTCAGAGGCGCCCTCTCTGCCCAAACCAAGCCTCCTCCGACCGAGGCGGAGCTGGGAGAAGGAAGGAGAAGGACAGCCAGCCCCATAGGAGCTCTTCTGGGCCCCACGACAGACTCCAACTCCCAGAATTCCACAGCCTTAGAGACAGATGGAGTGAAGCCTTGAGCTCTGGGCCCCACGACAGACTCCAATTCCCAGAATTCCATAGCTCTGAGTCACATAGAATGAAGCCTTGAGCTCAGGGCCCCTCAACAGACTCCAGCTCCCAGAATTCCATAGCCTTAGAGACAGATAGAGTGAAGCCTTGAGCTCTGGGCCCCACAACAGACTCCAGCTCCCAGAATTCCATAGCCTTAGAGACAGATAGAGTGGAGCCTTGAGCTCTGGGCCCCACAACAGACTCCAGCTACCAAAGTGTTAATACCTTTAAATAATAATAATAAAAAAATAAGAATAAACATAATATGCATCTGAGGAAGTAGATTGAACTCTAGGAAAGCTCCTGCTGCCAACTTCTTTATTTCAGTGAGTCTTTCAGTGAGTTTACATATTGATTTTACAGACTATTATTACCTTTGAATAATAATAATAATAATTAATAATAATAATAATAATAATAATAAATGTAAACTATTCTGGGGCGCCACCTGGTGGCCGCTCTGTCTTGGCAACCGATCGGTAGCTCGGCAGCTCCATCTATCGCTCTGGAGCGATCGAGAGGCCTGTGGAGGGAGACGCCGAGCTATCGATCTCGGGAGGTCGATAGACGAGGAGATCGATCCTCCTTTCATTCTAGTTGGGTAGGAACTAAGGTCCAAAGAGGCTGCAGTGGCCTAGAGTAGCCACTAGAGGGGGACCTTGCATTATAGGAATCTTCTTTATTATTATCAGCCACATCTGGATGAAACTGAAGTTGAAATAGTTATTTACATTTATTTACATTTATTTATTTAGACCTGACATTCTCAAGACCCCAACCCTGGGAAGGGGATGATGGGTTAGCTTCTTTCATGGGCAATGAGGTCCATGTTTGTTGGGGGCTGATGGGAACTCTTTGAATGATAATAATAATAATAAATAATATTTATTATAATATTATAATAATATAACAATAATATTTATTTTACAGTCTAATATTAATAATATTTATTATAATATCATAATAATATAATAATATAACATAATAATAATAATTATTATTCAGTCTAATATTAATATTTATAATAATAATAATAATTATTATTATTATTCTGTCTAATATTGTCTGAACTATAATAATAATAATAACAACAACAACATGCATCCAAGGAAGTAGGCTGATTTCTAGGAAAGCACATCCAGCCAACTTCTTTCTTTCAGTGAGTCTCAAATGTGCTAAAAAATCTCTTTACATATTGATTTTACAGACTATTATTACCTTTAAATAATAATAATAATAATAATAATAATAATAAGCATGTGGTGAAGTAGACTGAAATGTGCTTTCAATCCTCTTTCATACCGGTATTATAGGTACTTGCAGTTTACAGAACTATTGTAAGAATGCACTGACAATGAAGTGGATGCATACATAACTGTTGGAGACAATTTCACTTTATTTTTAAAAATGAATTACAGGGAAATGCGATAAACACAAACCAAGGTAGCATCCACAATGCAGAAATATCCAATTTGACATCACTTGTCAGGGAAAATCCTACCCATATATACTCGACTATAAGTCAACCTCATGTATAAGTCGAGGGTGAGTTTTGGGGCCAAAATTATGGATTTTGCTATCACCCGTGGATAAGTCGAGGGTAAAATTTAGGGGCCTATAGCAAAGGATCTAAAGGATGAAGCAAAGCAAAACAATGTCAAAGAACTTATAAAATTCCAGCAGACATAGCTCTTTAGTAATGGATGGATGAGAGAATAGAGAGGGTCAGTGCTTCACGTATTATACTCTTGCTTTTCGCCAGGAGATGGTTCCATCTTTTAAATAAGAGTTAAGATACAATACTTACATTGACCTGTGAATAAGTCGAGTTACTTTTTGAGAGGAGGGATCGGACTGTCACATTTTAATTGTAACTGTTTTTAAATGCTGTACTCCACCCCAAATGCTTACCCAGAGGGGCGGGATAGAAATAAGTATTTATTATTATTTATTATTATTATTAACTCTCTGCTTATGTTGACCACTGGCCTCACCCACTATAGGTACACAGATCCCGTTGCACACCAGTAGGACCAAGTCAGCCCTCCGATCCAAAATGGTTCGCTGCCTGTACTCTAAAGGTCTGCGTATATACTCCATCATCATGGGCATTATCATCTTACTACAGGGATGAAACAAATGTGGACCATGGGTTGCATGGTCCACATTTAATGTACAAATTGCTTTTTCAGCATTCCAGGGACTGGCATTATATCGATGGTTACAATTGCCAGATCTGGCCATGGTGGTACATCCCTTGCTAACATCCCGTTTGGATTACGGTGGTGCGCTCTACGTGGGGCCGCCTTTGAAAAGTGCTCAGAAACTTCAGTTGACCCAAAAAGCTGCAGCCAGGTTGATCGACAATTTCTTCCTCGCAGTCATCACATCAGTCCTGACTCTTCAGCCATTCTGTAGAATAGTCCCTTCCGGGCTATTAAGTTCGGTGGTGTGTCAAATTCTGCCACCTGACCACTTTCCATAACTATAATCCTGAAAACATGAAAAGAAATGTGAGCATTAGATAGATTCCTGGTCACAGCAAAGCCAGGTCAGCATAACATTTCCTTAAGCAATCAAGGTACAAATTAGTTAGTTGGCACCGTGACACAAATAAGACACAAATATAGACTCGAATCCTGGAACTGGGTTTCCTGAAACAGCCACTGCCTTCAACCACCGTTTGTTAATGCCCCGGCAGAACTTTATTTTGCCCTGAAGTATTTTTTAACAAGGGCTCTAGCCCTTGCAGCTCTAGAAAAAAAATGGAAATAGCAGAGACCACTTTCAAGGAGCATAAACTCTGGCAACCGCAGGTGGGATCTGTTGATTCCCATGACAAATTGAGGTGAGTTGTCACAGTTACAGCTATTGGATTTGCTCTCACAATAACAAGCAATGTCCACCTTCGTCGCTGGAAAAATAAGGTTGCTCTTTTAGGCTGATTCTGGGCCTCTTGAGCTGACTTTTCCCTTTGCCATTAAAACACGATTGACAAGGCTGTTGAAAACATGTACATGAAGAAGTACAGCATCTGTCCGTTAAACCCACCTTCCCCAGCAGTCCGACAGTTGCTTAAAGCCTTCCTGAACAAAGAGGTCTTTGCCTACCAATGGAAGGACAATCTGAGAACGGCACAATGTCGTCTCCCTTGGAAGCCGATTTCCACAACCTGAAAGCAGCCAGTTGTACTGGGTTGCAACCCTCATCACCCGCCGACACAACTCCCACGGTGAATTGGGATGATGGGAACTTTGGCCCAAAACCTCTGGATGGCATCAGTTTGGAGGAGACTGACATAATGTACCAGCAGTAATTCTATAAAGTCTTTACCTGTCACAGTCCATAAGAGTGCTGATGCGGTGGGCTATCGTAAGAACTGTGCAGTTTCTAAACTGACTCCTTAGGACAGATTGAATCTGGAGCTCTGTTTCGAGATCCACAGCTGCAGTGGCCTCATCCAGAAAGATAATTTGGCGCTTCTGAAGCAGTGCTCGTGTCAGGCAGATGAGCTGCCGCTGGCCAACACTGGAGGATGGATCAGAGGACAGTAAGAGATGGATCTTTGTCTGCTAGGAAAACAGCTTGACCAAATAACTCTCTGCCATTGTTTTTTTAAAAAATACATTTCTATGCTGTCACTTTGGGCTGTTGACAGCAGTACATAAAACACAACATTTGTGCTACCAATATGTGGATGACGCTCAACTCTACTACCAACGAGGCTGTCCTGGTCCTAAACCAATGTCTGTCTTCAGTAATGGACTGGATGAGGACAACCAAATTGGAACTTAATCCAGACAAGACAGAGGTGCTCCTGGTCAGTCGGAAGGCAGATCAGGGAATAGGGATCCAGCCTGTGTTAGATGGGGTTACACTCCCCCTGAAGATGCAGGTTCACAGTTTGGGAGTACTCCTGGATTCAGCTTTGAACTTGGAGGCCCAGGTCTCTGCAGTGACCAGGAGTCCTTTTGTACATTTAAAGCTTGTGTGCCAATGTGCCTTGGTCACATCCTTTTTGGACTACTGTAGCATACTCTACTTGGGCTGCCTTTGAAAAGTGTTCAGAAACTCCAAAGAGCTACAGCCAGACTGTGAATGGGGGCAGGTTATAGAGACCATGCAATGCCCCTGTTGAAACAGCTCCGCTGGCTGTTTATCAACTGTAAAGCCCTCTATGGCTCAGGTCCAGGCTATTTTGGCAGATCATATCTCCCTGTATGAGCCAACCCGGGCTCTGAAACCCTCAGGAGAAGCCCTTCTCTCCTTCAGATGGTTTCAGCTCAGCCAACAGTTCCCATTAGGAACTTTATCGGTAGTACAAGTTTTGTTTTTGTACCACATCGCCTACCTTAAACAGAATGACCCTTGTGCGATCAAAATCTAGCAAGACATTATAGTTGTCAAGACACCATCTCAGTTCTGGAATCAGGGTGTCACAAACCAAAATGCCTTCTCCTATTTTCAAATGATGGGAATAACCAAAAGAAGGCCTTGGATTTAAGGACAGGCTTTTTAAATTGACATACTGGACTATATGTCTGTTTGGTGCAAAGTCTGTTTTATGCAATATCTTTAGATGATGGTCAATAGTAATAATAACAACAATGATAATAATGCTATAAGGTGGATTCATTCTGGGAGGGACAGGGAGACCAATGAGAAACTGACACATAAACGAGACTCTTGATCAGTTTATAATCTCAAAAAAAGAGGAGAGCATTTCCTTCCCTACTCTCTGTTTTGGATACCTCAGATTTCCACCTCTTTCAGAACACTCATAGGACAACTGATCAGGGAGGTCCAGAATAAAGCCCTTCAGCAGCATCAGTTCCAGAGCGGTCCAGATGTCTTCATCAGAGTGTTCATTCAAGGGATCAACATTCATTCTCAGAGACCCAGAAAACAAGACGGGATCCTAAGCAAAGTGGGAAAAATGTAAGAGACAAGCCCCAATGACCTGCTTTATATGAGACTCAAGTAAAGACATGGATAGGAAGCTCACTAATTCTGTCCCCTTCCATTGTCACTTTATTTGTGTCCGTGCATTTTGGGCCTGTGGGATTCTGAGCCCTGGTTTCCAGGGTTGTGGCTCATGTGGAGAGCCTCCACAGGTCAAAGAGGTCCTCTTCTTCAGACTCAGCTGATTTTCACTCAACCAAAGGGATAATGGCAGAAGCAGGACCCATACATTCCTTTGCTTGAATATTTACTTAACCCTTCTATAAAAACCCCTGATGAGGACTTCTGAAGGCTCCTTCTCACTGAGGTCATCCTGAGTCATGTATCATGAGACAAAGGAGTTTATCAGATGGGAGGAATTTCTCTCTATTTCGAATGAAGTCAATTGAAATTGTAATTGTGTTCGGAATGCATTCAGAATAACTTCCCATTGCCCGAAATTGTGTGAGATACTCTAATACACAATAATGTAAAACCAATGATTGCATTCGGAATGACTTCCCTTTTGCCCGAAATTGCGTGAGATACTCTAATACGCAATAACGTAAAACCCATGATTACATTCGGAATGACTTCCCTTTTACCCGAAATTGCATGAGATACACTCATAGTGAAACCCCACGATTGCGTTCAGATTGGCATTGGATTATACTTCCAATTCCCGCCGTCTGATAAACTCCATAGCCACTGGTGTTAAAGAAGATTTATTGATGATTAATGCATACAGCAATTTTTTTCCTAGCAAAAAAGCCCAGAGTTATTCCTACTAGCATGAAGGGCCCTAATTCATGAGAAGTGTGGCCTTAACACCATAGTTAGCCGAAGGAAGCTCTCATACTTGAAAGCAGCTATCCCAAGATCCTGACCCCACCTGTAGCAACTCTCACAGCTGCAGTGAGGAAGGAGAAAAGCCCACTTTTTCCCAAAGGAAAGCGTGTCATCTCATCCCTTTATCCCATGCAGTGTTCAGATGTGGAAGAATTAATTGCCGCCTCTCTGGCTAACAACTATATCTTCCAAACACAGTAACCAATTTTAGTCTGCGCTATAATATTATGTAAAATTTGCAAGTATCTGTGGCAATCCTCTCTGTCGGCAACTGTCAGATCCACTGTACTCCACTTCATACACCCAGACTAAACGAACTTCAAAAATGTCCTGATTTGGGGGAAGAAAAACCTTGAGGTGAAATCCCAAGCCCATTCAAGGAGAGACTTGAAGAGTTTGTCCATCTCTTGAAATCTGCATTATTCCCTCTGTTTCTGATGTTAAGGCTGTTGGTGCTGTTGCCTCTGCAGCCAATGCAACAACACCCGAGAAGACAGGTGCATCGCGGGCTTAGGTAAGCATTCCAAAAAACAAAAATTCCAAAACAATTGCAAACGTTCCAAACGGAAACTTTTGGAAATAATCTTAAAGCAGCGAGGGAGAGACCTCAGAACAGCCAAATGAGAACTGTGTGTGTTGTAGGGAATGGTGGCCACAAATATGGACTAATAAATAAATAATAATGGGGAACAGGTAGCAGAGGGAACGGAATGGATGCGGGCACGGTTGACTGACTGGCATTGTGAAATGCCATTACTTATTTTGCCCTGCAGAATTTTTTTAGCACGCCCCCTTCACCTTTTGATCATTGCCTTTAGAAGCTGATCTCTCCTACCTGAGGGATCATTGTAATCTTGCTTCTCAGCTCATGCAGACCAACTTGGGCAATGTTGATTCCATCAATGAAGATCTCTCCTTCAGCCGCTTCCACTAGTCTCAGAAGGCCCATTGCAAGAGAAGATTTCCCAGCACCTGTCCTTCCAGCTATGCCAATCTAGGGGGGAAAGGGTTTTCTTCAATACTGCTGGTACTATAGTATATTGCTTGTGGCTACAGAACCGATTTGAAGTGCTCTCCCTTCTCAGGGATGAGGAGGAGGAGGAACAGCAAGGATTACCTTTTCTGGCCCGTTGATCTGTATGCTGACGTTCTTCAGTGCGAACTCTAAGTCTGGCCTATAGCGTAAGCTATATCCTCGAAATTCAATATTTCCTTCTGTAGGCCAGTTCTCATATGGAAGCTTCTTGTCCGAAGTCCAAGGAGCCTAGCAAGACACAACGGCACCTCAAATTCAAAGTGGCGGATTCCAGCTCAACTCAAAAGAAGCGAGGGGAAAAGAGCCAATGCATTACTGCGATGATTACGGAATTTAAACCTGTTAGCCTTCAGCACTTTAGCTCATAGATCCGTTGAAGAACTTCTTCTGGCCCTACCCCTGTATCAGACAATGTTAGATATAATGGGAGAGGAGTATAATGTGGTACTGTCAGGGCTGTGTCCAAAGCCAGCTGCCTGTTTTTCTCCAAATGTAGCTCAGACCTTCCTGAGCAAACACTCTCTCTGTAACTAAAACCAGCAGATCAGCCAAACTAGGTGGGTAGTTGAAAATAGACCTGTTAGCTGAGCAGTAGGTATAACAAATGGGGCAACCCCACCACAGTCGTATGGCATAACACCCACAGTCACAATAATAAAAATAATAATTAACAAAAAGTATTTTGGCGCACAAGGTAGAAATTTTCTCAAGTATCTCTCTCCCACCAACCCTAGCAGTAAAAAGCACAGTAAATAACGTAACAATCTTATTGTCTTCTCATGAAGGCGCAAGTCTGCTGCTTAAGCTAGTCTTAGTCAAAGCTATCTCTCCCTTTCCTTCTCCCCGGTTGCACTTGAGAATAGGGCTTCTTGAGTTTTTTTATCTTTCCTTTTTTGTCCTCTACTGATCATCAGTGGTAGTACAGGAAACTCAAAGCACCTTATCACACGAGCAAAATTTGAAGTTATCCCGGGGTCAATGTGAAAGCAATGCAGGGGCAATCATGGGGTTTCAATCAGGAGCCATCTTAAACACAACCGTGAGTCATTCCAGAGTCGTTCTAGGGTTATGTAATTCATCTTTCCCCCCAAATTTACCTAACCCTGGAATGACCCCCGATTGTATTTAGGATGGCTCCTGAATGCATTTGGCATTGTGTGATAAAAAAACAAACTTGAAGCTTGAAGGTCCATTCTTCCCTTGATCCAGCACTTACTTCTTTGGGTGTCTGTGAATAATCCTTCACTCTCTCTACAGACACAATGCTGTTGTCCATCTCTGCCAAAGCACGCACCATCCAGTTCAAAATGCCTGTTATCTAGCCAAAAAGAAAGAGAAGCACAAGAACTCATCTGTCAGCTGACAAGGCCAGGGGTTTCTAAGCCCGCAAGATTACATTTGAAAAAGGACCAGGCAGTACATGGCTGGAAAGGCATCTCGCAAAGAGCTGCTACCAGTCAGAACAGGGGATACTGGGCTAGGTGACCCAATAGACTAACACAGTTTAAGGCGGCTTTAGATCTTCGTGCCAGAAATCACAATACAACATAAAGCAACGAATGGCTTCTAAAATATGGAAAAGAGTGATGGAATAAATTACAACTTCTAATGGATGCCAGGGACTGCACCTTTTCAGGATGCGAAGCAGGTACTCCAGCCACTGAATTAGAATCTGTGTTTTTCCCCCCGTTTTATCCGGGACAAACACAGCACAAAGCAAACTCTCCAGGGAATTCTGGTGGTGCAATGGTTAAATGCCGGTACCACAGTCATTCACAGCCATAAGGTTGTGAGTTCGATTCCAGGGACTCCAAGGTCCACTCAGCCTTGCATCCTTTCACAGATCGCTAAAATGAGTACCCAACTTGTTGGGGCAATTGGCTTACACATTGTAAACCACTTATGGAGTGCTTAAGTGCACTGTTAAGTGGTATAGAAATGTATTTGCTATTGCTATTCTGCAAGTTTGGTTCCACACAGTTGAGGCTGCTGTGAGATTTGGGTGCGGATAAAGTTTTAATTCCACTAGTCCTGAACGCCGACTAGTACACCGTTGGATCTGGGCCTTTGTAAAAATGTTGCTACTATCTGGGGGGGATTACCTGCAGAGCACAGGAAACGGAAAACCCCACCAGCCCTGGACTGAGGTGTTGTTTGCTTGTCACGGCAAGCAAAGCTGCAAACAGGACGATGCCATTCCCTAAGAACTCTATGTTTGTGGCAAGCCATCTGGAACGACAAAATAGAAAGCGAGACCTTGCGTGGGAATCTTATCGTTTCTGATTTAATGACGCTAAGGAAAATGTATTCGTTGGTTTTATGTAAGCCAGCATTTAAAGGTCACCTTTTAAGGATAAAATCAGATCCAAAGCAACTTACAAATAAAATATATTTGAGGAGGTGTATTGCATCAGAATAAAGGATGGTTTAATTCAGTATTCCCGCCCCACCGCAGACAACTTCAATTCATTTTACTAGCTATATCTCTGTCCCACCTTAACTACAATGAGTTTAGGAGCTTACACGGCTCTCCTCTTTCCTAGTCTATTCTCACAACTATTTTGTGAAACAGGGCATGTGAGGAATAGAACGAGGGAGTTATGAGGGATTGAGAGAGAGAGAGAGACTGAAAGGCAGCCGGCTACCAATATATATGCTCTTTAAAAATAGTGGGGGGAATCTGAAAAAAAAAAATGCTAGACTATGACCTTAATTTTTTAACAGAAGAATGAGAGAAAGTGAAGGGGGAAAAAAGCTCAAACCTCAGTCTTCTAAGAAATATTGCATCAGGTCTAGATATGAAGATAACCTCTCTTGGGGTTATTCTACTACAGGCGGTAATTTACATTGCCCTTCAAACCAGAGAAAGGATATAGCCATGGGTGGATGTAGGATCACAATAAAACTGAAGCGCACTCTCTCTGAACAAGGCACCCGTATTCAACGAAGGTGTCATAGGACCTTATCAGACGGGAGGGATTTCTCTTTATTGCGAATGGAGCCAATTCGAATTCACATGAATTTGCTAGTTTACCGAATTTATGAATTCCAATTGCATTTGGAATGCATTCAGAATGACTTCCCATTACCCGAAAATGACCCCCCCCATTACCCGAAATTGCGTGAGATACTTTAATTCGCAATGACGTGAAACCCCATGATTGCGTTCGGATTGCCATTAGATTACACTTCCAATTTCCGACGTCTGATAAGGTCCACAGAATACCTGTCAGCCACCACAGCAGGGAAAGAGGCGCGTTGGTTTTCGTCCACGTTGAAATCATTCTGCAAAATAAAACGCTGCTGGGCTTTGTATGCACGGATGCTGCTGAGACCTTCAAAAGTCTCCGAGATGTTCGAATAAATGGGGGAACGGCTTGCCGTTTCCAGGCGTTTCAACTGGCAGGAAGTGGCAATGAAGAAGCTCTTTGAGGGAGAGGAGGAGAAAAAATAAAGAGGAGAGACGGTTTAAATTGAGAAGTCATTCTTAACTTGGGGATTTAGGAAGATGGCACTTGATTCAAGGTAATGGGTACATGTGACAGAATGAGATCTTTAATGGATGACGCAGCCACACTGCAGAAAAAAAATCCAGTTCATCACTTTACTGAAGCTCAGTGCTATGGGATGCTGAGAATTACAGTTGACCCTCCTTTATTGTATTTTTGATATTGTTAGTGTCTATTATTGTATTTTTACACCTGTATTTTATTGCTTTATTGACATAATCCCGCCTCGAAGGTAGAGGTGGGAAATATAAATAAAATAATGATGATGATGATGATAATAATAATAATAATAATAATAATAAGTATTATTATTTGCAAAGATTAGGGGAACAAGACCCCCCCATGAATGTGGAAAAACCATAAATAGCTCCCCTCGTGGCAGTCATTTCTGGGGAGGGAGGGTGGAAAGCAGAGATGCCTTTCTAGGGTGGATGGGGTTTGGGGTTCAGGGTTTAACATTCACGAATAACCAAGACCTCGAATGTCAAACCCATGGATGTGGAGGGCCAACCATATAGTTTTGTGGGATGTTTAGCTTTCTCTGCCAGAGAGCTCTGATCCCAAAACAAACTAGAATTCTCAGGATTCTATAGCATTGAGCCATGGCAGTTAAAATGGTGTCGAACTGGATTATTTCTGCAGTGTGGATGCAGCCAAAGTGACGAGGGATCTGAAGGGCCACCTGCCCACTATAAGACCTGGCCAAGTGTTATGCCACAGCAATGGGAACTCTCACATTCTCCAGCAAGAAGGTGGTGACACCAGTTCCTGGTCTTGATCCTATCCACTGATTCCACTTTCCATTGAACAGGGAAAGCCAGAGACTACAGTCTTCGCTCTCCTTAAAGAAAAAAAAGCAATGACTACACAAGAGTGCTACTTGTCCTTCAACAATTTGACAAAGCGCTTGAGGAGAAGGAGTGTTTTGGTCTGACTACCGATCCTTTCTAGTTGCTCATCTTTTTGGTCCTCTGGCTGCAGGACTGCTTTCCACCGTCCTGAAGTCAAATCTTGGGCTGGTATCCTTGCCGCTCCACGTGTTACTCTTCCCCATTCCTTTGCTTCCTCACTTGCATTGCTGAAAGCAGCTGGGATCTCAGCTGATGAAATCCGTGCTCAAGAGATTCCCAACCTTAAGCCTTAGAGATCCTTCTCTGGCTTGCCAGAAAAACCAATGGTGTGTACAAAACACAAAGAGCTTTCAGTGGTAGCACTCTTCTTTGAAATGCCCTCTCTCCAAAAATGTGCATATCCCCTTTTCCTGATCTTTAGGAAGATTTGAAAGATTTGTTTATTTCAGTTTGTCTTTGTTGAACAGGAAATAATTCTACTTTTTTGGGAAAACAATAGTAGGATACTAAAGTGGTAGAATGGACTGTATCACTTTAGAAAGATTTTTTTTTCTCATGTTCCCTTACAGAAAAAGAAAGGCGAGAGAGCTATCCAGTCCTACCTGGAACACAACATACAAGATTGTCAGAGGAACTATCGCCACCACAGCTACTGGTGTGGCCACAACGATCACGATGTATATCTCCAGCAGATTAAAGAGGAAACCAAGCACAGATTTCAGTTTGTCGGGGATGATGGAATCGATGGCATCCATTTCTTTGGAGAAGCGGTTGAGGAGGTTACCACTAGGTGTCTGCTCAAAGAATGCCATTGGAGACCAGACAACATCCCATAGCAGCTGCTGGAAGAATTTGTGGGATGCCACTGTCCCAGCCAAGAACACTGCGGCTATTGATCCAAACTTTCCAAGGGCTGTAACACAAAACGAGAAATGACTGTTTGGCCCAGAATAATGGACTTCCTTTGATCATGAACGCTCAGGTGGCTTGAAGAGATTATACATTTTAAAAATTATGAAAAGGAAAAAAAATTACACTGACTTTTAGCCACAAGACATTCTAGGATGATATAGATAATAGTATAAAGAAAACTATATAATAACTGTAGCTTGACAAAATAAAGGCATATAGTCTAGTCAAACAAAACAAGATAATACACATTTTTAAATACCTAGGCAAAAACAAATGATTTGATTTAGTGCCCAAACAAAAGAAATGTTGTACCTCTCATTACATATCGATTCAAATAAATGAATAATCCTCTCTTCTTTCCTAATTATATTTGTCTGAAGTTTGTTGATTTGCATTAATTGCCACCAAGATGAGTTTGTTGGATCCAGTCTATGTTTCAGCTGGCCTGAATGGGCTTCCCCTTAGAAAATAAAACATCTATTCTATAAATCCCTTTCTCTTTCCACCCTTTAAATTGATTGAATTTATCTTCGTGTTTCTTCTAAAAATGGACAAAGAGGGGAAGACGATAAGACTAATAATTTCTTCTATTTAAACCAAATATAAGCGTCTCTCTGCTAAACGGATTGCCTAGTTTTAATCTTAGTGTCCATACTTTATCTACAAACATATTGGCCATGGTAACTTTAAGTACTTTGCTTCTTTCAATCTGTACCCAAGCATCCAAATTATTGTCCTCATCAAATTTGCCTAATTGTACTAATTGAAAAGCTTCATAGTATAATTCCAAATTTGGTACTACTAGGTCCTCTCTTGATGAATGAATATACAATATTTAGAGCTGTTTCCAAGCTCAAGGGATTTCCTCCCTGCTATAAACTTTTCAATATATTTTGCCATTCATTATTTTTTTTTCCTTTTGTGGTTTCCTTTTGTGGGAATAGGAATGTGAGTAGGATATGTGTTTTACCAGCTCTTAGCTTGCCCAATGATTGCTGCAATTTGCTCCATTCCTTTTTTTTTTAGTATATTGATAAATAATTTTATAATTTCTATTGATTATATGTGATCCTTTTTTGTCAAGAGAAGGTACTTAAACCCAGAAAAAGCTTACTGAAAAAATGAATATCTTCTTCAGCTCCAACTGACCCTCTTTTAGCACACTGATGTCCATCATCATTGATTTCTCATGATTTATTCTAAGGCCAGTGTATTTCTGAAATTCCTTTAATATATTTATCACCCGCCCTAACCCTTTCGATGGATTGGATAAATATAGCAAAGCATCAACAGCAAATACTGTAGATTCATTTTATTATCTAGATTACCGACAGTTTGGTTGTTCACAAAGCCTCTAAGAGTGATTTCCAAGCATAGCATAAACAAAGTAATCAAAGTACGGAAGACCTATAAAAACCAAAACTGGAGATCAAAACAAAAGAAGAACTGCATTTCCAAAGAGGTTCAACATAACATAAGAAAGGAGACAACCTGATCCATAAACTAATGACAAAATGTGGTGCGATCTTTACTTCATATGCTGGAGAGCTTTGTAGTAGTATCCCCGTGTGGTGTGCCATTTCCTCCCCATATAAAGCCTGCCAAGTACAGGCTTGGAGAAAAATGTTCTCCACAAGAAAACCAGCTGAGAAAAGGACAGAGAGAGTAGGAGAAAAAGACAATTCGAGGCGAGTGAAGTGGTAGCACGAACCTTGAGCAAATCCCAAGAAAAAGAAGACACCTACACGGAGCTCGGTATGTTGCTGTGTCCCGTTGAAAACAGGGTCACTAGCCCACAGGCTGAGCCAGTAGCCACGGCAAAATGAGGCAACTTGATGGAACGTGAACAAAAGGATGATGTAGGCCCAGATGAGCGACCCAGTCGTCCCCAGGTAGCTCAGATATATGGAAGTCTTAGCCTAAAAAGAAAGAGAAACCAAGAGGAAGAGATGGATTAGATGGGCTAGGATAGGAGAAGAAGCCGGGTCAGCCTATTTGGCCCTTTAGCCCTGTGCTGTCTACTTTGATTTACAAAATGTACTCAAGCATCTCTGGCAAAGAAGAACTTCCCCATTACTTGATTTAAAAAATGGAAAATACTAGGAACTGAACCTGAGACATTCTGCATGCAAAGGATGCGCTACTGGGCCACTTTGAAAAGTTACTTTTTGGATTACAGCTTCCAAAGGCTATGCTGGCTGAAGGACTCTGTGAATCCCACTGGTAGTTCAAAGAATAACTCTGCACTGAGTTATGACCCTCTTTCTTTTTCATCCCTCCCAGCAGAGCCTTGGGACCTTATCAGACGGGAGGAATTTCTCTTTATTGCGAATGGAGCCAATTCGAATTCACGTGAATTCCCATTGCGTTTGCAATGCATTCAGAATGACTTCCCATTACCCGAAAATGACCCCCCCATTGCCCGAAATTGCGTGAGATGTTTTAATTCGCAATAACGTAAAACCCATGATTGCGTTCGGAGTGACTTCCCTTTTGCCCGAAATTGCGTGAGATACTTTGATTCGTAATAACGTGAAACCCCATGATTGCGTTTGGATTGCCATTGGATTATACTTCCAATTTCCAACATCTGATAATGTCTTTGGTTGAATAACACACAGTGGAAGCTACTTTATATCACATCATGATCTTTCTCCAGCTAACCAATATTAGTGGAAAACACTGTTCCAGCCTACAGCTCCCATCTGCATCATCCAGCATAGCTGGGATAATCGGTTGTTGCTATGTGTTTTCAAGTTGTTTCCATCTTATGGATACCATAAGGTGACCTTACCACAAGGTTTTCTTGGCAAGATTTGCTTTTGCCTTCCTCTGAGACCGAGAGAATGGGATTTGCCCAAGGAATCCTAATAGGCCAGGTTCGATCCACCTGTCCTTGGTTTAAACAAATTATTTTCTCCAGATGTTTTTGGAGTTCAAATCACATGACTCTTCACAATTGGTCAGCTGGGATCAATGAGAGCTGATGTCCAAAATATCTGAAAGGCCAAAGGCTTCTCACGTATTATCTATACTGCCTTACAGATAGACTCCAGCTCCTGTGATCTCCGGCCAGTTATTACACCAGCTACTGCTTATGGGATTTGCAATCCAAAATGTCATGGAGACATTCAAACACCTTCAGAAAGATTGTTATAGGTTTGTGATGGGAAAGAGAGAGGATGTCGCATTACTCCTCATCATTTTATTAAGAGCCTTAAAGTTACCCTTCCAGTTATCTGTCCTTTGCCTTCTTCCATCACTTCTGTTGTTCCCACATCTGAGGGTCTGTTACCGTCTCTCTTAGTAGATCTTTATAGAATAAAAAGAAAGTCTGGTTTTATGGATTATAGATTACAGCGTTACAAAAAAAACACCAATTATATTCTATACGCAGGTTCTGCTGCCTTATGTGCTATATAGGATTCTGTGGAGGATTCACTGCACATGGGGGAACATAATATTCGTATGGTGAAACATTACTGGGATGTTAGTGGGGCAGTATAGAATACATCAGTGGAACATGCCATGATTAACTAGTGTTCCACCAGTAAAGACATCCAGGAGGAGTTGAAGGTAGGATAGCGAAAGCATAGTTGGCTTCGAGAGGGCAAAAACCCGCAAAATCTCTCAATCGGTGTGTCTGATCAACTCCTTTTCCAAGTTATGTTCAGGGACTCATCACAACACAAAGGATCCACAGATTCTGCATCTATGGATTCAACCATCCATGGCTTGAAAATATATTTTTTTTAAATTCCAAAAAGCAAGCCTTGATTTTTCCATTTTATATAAAGGGCAGCATTATACTATCCCACTGTTTATAATGGGACTTGAACATCCACAGATTTTGATATCCATGGGGCTCCTGTACAGTTCTGGGCACCACAGTTCAAGAGAGATGTTGATATGCTGGAGCATGTCCAAAGGAGGGCAACCAAAATGGTGAAAGGTCCAAAAATCATGCCCTATGAGGAGCTATTTAGAGAGCTCGTGTGTTTAGCCTGGAGAAGAGAATATTAAAGGGTGATATAATAGCCATTTTTAAATATTTGAAGGGATGTCATATGGAACAAGCTTGTTTTCTGCCGCTCTAGAGAACAGGACCTGGAGCAACCGATTCAGACTAGAAGAAAATAGATTCCACCTCAACATTAAGAACTTCCTGATAGTAAGAGCTGTTTGACAGTGGAATATGCTGTCTTGGATAGTGATGGGGTCTTCTTCTTTGGAAGTTTTTAAGCAGAGGCTGGATGGTCATCCATTGGGAGTGCTTTGATTGTGTATTCCTGCATGGCAGGAGATTAGACTGGATGGCCCTGTGGTCTCTTCCAGCTTTATGATTCTATGATACCAAAGGACCACTCTGCTAGTTTATGGGCCACGTGGCACATGCATTTCTGTTTTCGATTATGATAAATGCTTGGGAAGCAGAGAAAGAATGGCTTCTGCGCTCCCTCAATGCACTTACAACCTGAATTGGGTGGGTCACTTCTGCTTAATGCTATGCTCCTCTGGAACCCATGAATAAACCCCAAGTACACAGTGAAGAAAAATAATTTTATATTTTTTTCATGCCACCAAAATAAAAATATAATTAAACAATCGGTAATGCCTCTAAGTGGAGTTTTTAAAAGTTTAGGGGTGAAATCTTACTTTGCTGAGCTTGTAGTACTTACTCTTTACGTTTCATTGAGCAAGGTATATTTCTTTCTGGGAACATCTCAGCACTTCTTGAAGCAGTGGAATCAGCTGTTTTCCATCTCTCTGAAGAAAGATTTGAAAAACTGAAGAAGAATGAAGAAGCAAGAAATCTGAAGCTGCTGTCCTGTTTATTTATTTCTTTGAAAATTTATACCCTGCTCTTTATCCAAGGTCTCAGGGCAGTGTACAATAAAACCAGTAAACCAGGATGGGCTCCCAGCCTCATTTCAAGTGGAACAACAACTTCCAGAAAATCTGAGCCACATGGCCACTGGCATGGCCGCTACAATTCCCAAAAACTCCTATCCAGCAGGTCCGCTGGCTACGCAACCTGGGGCATTCTGGGGGTTTATGTTAAATTTTTTAACTTTTTCAGGCTCTGATCTGAACACAGAAGACCAAAAGGGTTACCCACCATACCTTGCAAATCTTGGTCCTTTTTCTCTTCTGCATTATGTGATTTCAAGAAGTCTATAAGTGTTCCCTGTCTTTCCACAAGTTCTTGCCAAGAGCCTGTTTCCGAGATCTCTCCGTTCATAATCACTATAATATTATCCACTTTGCACAAAAGATGGACTGCATTAGTCACCAGAACACGTGTCTGGAAAGAGAAACAAATCCTGCTATTCACTAAGCTACGTCATGATGTCTTTCTGAATATCCTCCTAAATTCTGCAGGGTTTTAATTAATAGACTTAAGAAACCTGTAGATCTCCATATGCTGTTGGATTCTTCTTCCCACCAGCCTCTGTCATCATGGTGAAGAACAAAAGAAAGATATACAACATTAACATGCCCACCTGCATATGCATTTCACCATTTTATTCATCTCTGGAAATATCTGCAGAATTCTGTGTATATCCACAATCAGGTATCAAATGTTTCTGGGAAGGGAAAAATCCAGTCTGACCAGAGGTACGAGGGGGTATCCAAAAGTTTTAATGATCACCTTTAAAAAAATTGACAGAAAGTTTTTTTTTATTTGTAGTTGTTAACTTATCTCTGTGTAGTCACTATCTAAATTTATACATTTTTCCCAGTGTATCTTGATCCTCCAAATACCTGATTTTGTACAAGTCTGCAGATTGCGCCTGACAAGGATTTTACACTTGAGTCACTTCTGGCAGAGCCAGGCACAAAAATAAAGGACGCAATGAGCTGATTTTCTCAACAATGTGCTCTTAGGGACCAATGAGAGCACTGACAAAATTTCATCAATATGCCATAATAACTTCCGGGTGATAATTATTACTTTACGATACCCCCTCGTAAGGCGCAATCTGCAGACTTCTACAATATCAGGTATTTGGGGGGCCAAGATACGCTGGGAAAAACGTATAAATCTAGATAGTGACTACACAGAGATAAGTTAACAACTACCAATCAAAACAAACTTTCTGTCAATTTTTTAAAAAGGTGATCATTAAAACAAGGGATACCCCCTTGTAACTGGTACCGTGTGTCTCAAACAGCAAAATTGTTAGTCCATTGAAGCAAATCAATTCCAGTCCCACCACCTGCAACTGTAAAGCTAATGGGAATGGATTTACTCAGGGAAGACATCCAAGACACACTGCATTAAAACAGGGATAGTTCCCAACAATATATGGTTGTTGGAGAAATGAATCTCTTCCACCTGTCAAAGGCAGGGTTTCACCTAACCTCAGCAGGAACAATAATGTCATCATCCAGCTACACTTGGAAGGCATTAGGTTATTTATTATTACAATTTTTTTATTATTATTATTGCAGCCAATGGTAAACAATTTAGGATTAAATGATAGTTTTTGTGGGTTTTTCAGACTGTGTTCTAGAAGAGTTCATTCCTGACGTTTCACCAGCAGCTGTGGCTGGCATCTTCAGAGAATGCTGGCATGGAAGCGAATGGGTTATATATACTGATGGTTGAGAAAAAGCAATTTTCATGTTAATCTGTGTATTGTTCTGCTGTTGAATGGAAAGGCTTCAGGGTGTCTATTTAATTAATGATCCGTTGTCTGCTGGGGAAAAAAACCTCACCCTGGGTGGTTTTCATTTACATTTGCTGGGTCTTGATTTTGGTGTTTTTCAGGACTGGTAGACAAATTTTATTTACTTTAAGTGTTTCTTCTTTCTTATTGAAGTTATCCAGGTGTTTATGGATTTCAATGTCTTCCCTGTGCATTCTGACCTGACAGCTGTCGGCATGGTCCACGGACGCATAGCCCGAAAAACCCACATAAAACTATGGATGCTGGCCATGAAAGCCTTCGACTTCAGATTAAATGATATATTGAAAGTGAGAGACGAAAGAATCTGAGCCTTGAATACCTTGTTTTTCAATAAACTGTTTGGTCCAATAACGTGCTCAAAAATGTGCTGGCCAACCTGAGCGTCCACTGCAGAAAAGGGGTCATCCAGAAGGTAAACCGCTGCCTTCTTGTAAACAGCACGAGCCAAGCTAAACCTCTGCTTCTGCCCGCCAGAAAGATTTATGCCCTGTTTTCGAAAAGGAAATGCTCTACTGCTATTATAATAATCATGTCATCTGCAGCTCTCTTTAACACACAAGGTTTTAAAGCAAGCCTAGGTTCATTAAAAACTGCTTTCAGTGGCATGCTGAAAAATATGCTAAGACCAAGATACTCAGCCCATAGTACACCCAGCCCATACGTGGCAGGGCTGCCCTGCCATCATCTCTATATAGAAAGCTGCTTTACCAAAAGTTAGGTCTTGGACTACAGCTCTGATTATCTTTAGCCCAGAATAGCCAGTATGGAAAATTATATATATGGCTGATCAAATGTGAAGGAAGAAAGGAAGGAAGAATCAGCTCCCTTTCAGTGTGGAAGAATATAAATCCTATGTATCTATACCTACTTTAATACATTGGAGTTTATCACACGGGAGGAATTTTTCTCAATTGCGAATGGAGCCAGTTCACCATTATGGGAATTGGCTAGTTTAGCGAATTTACGTGAAATCTAATTGCGTTCGGAATGCATTCAGAATGACTTCCGATTGCCCGAAAATGATCCCCCATTGTCCGAAATTGTGTGAGATAATCTTATACACATTAACGTAAAACCTATGATTGCGTTTGGAATGACTTCCCTTTTGCCCAAAATTGTGTGAGATACATTCATACTAATAATAATAATAATAATACATTTTATTTATACCCCGCTCTTCAGCCAAAGCTATCAGAGCGGCTTACAATTTGTTAATTAGACAATTAACTCCCCTCAAGATGGTGGTTGAAGGGAGGGCTCATCTTGCTTCCAGCAGGAGGTGGCCTGCCTCTCTCTCCCCTCAAGATGGTGGTTGAAGGGAGGGCTCTTCTTGCTTCCAGCAGGAGGTGGCCTGCCTTTCTCTCCCCTCAAGATGGTGGTTGAAGGGAGGGCTCTTCTTGCTTCCAGCAGGAGGTGGCCTGCATCTCTCTCCCCTCAAGATGGTGGCTGAAGGGAGGGCTCTTCCTTGATTGAAACTCCATGATTGCGTTCGGATTGCCATTGCATTATACCCCCAAATTCCGTCATATGATAAACTCCATTGTTTTGTCCATCTCACTTTCTTTGTATGAAAGATAAGTTTAAAGGTGGCTCACAGAGATAAAACAGCAATATAACATCATATAATGCAAAAAACAAAAAACAGAAATGAATCTTAGGAACATTTCAACTGGGCACATCCCAAAATCTGCAGACTCCCTTCCCAGAAACCATGAACTTTTTGAAAAAAAACAAACAAAACCAAATTGTAACGGGTAATATTGAGATAAGCACCTTCTCTCCTATTTCTGTCTGACTTCCAGCAGGGAAGCTATCCAGGTCCGGCCGCAGCGCACAAGCTTCAACCACCCTGTTGTACCACTTTCTGTCCACTTTTTCTCCAAATATGATATTGTCTTCCACTGAAGCATTTTGGATCCAAGATTCCTGAGGAACAAATGCTACTGTGCCCTATAAAATTGAAGTTAGGAAAACTTACCAGAAAGCAGCACAGACAATATCCGTAACCGGAATGCTAGTCTCAGTTACCCATTACATAAAAATACAGAAATTAAATATTCAAAAGCTGGTAAACATTTGGCATTCATCAAAATAATTTTATATGCACAGTGATTTATATAAGACCTTTCTGTTTTTGTTCTCGAAAACAATAAAGCAAGCAAAAAATGATCCCAACCCTCATACAAACAAGCTACAATCACCTAGCACCTTGCTTAACCGTAACAAGAGATTTTACCTTCATTGCTAAGGAGCCTTCGGTTTTTTGTAGTTCACCAAGTAATGCTGAGAGCAGCGAAGATTTCCCAGCACCGACTGGGCCAATCACAGCACACAGACTGCCTTGGGTTACAGTTAGATTGATCCTGCCAAAATAGCAAACAGCACCCTAGTGAGCCTCAGGTCCATTAAGGAAAGAAAAAACTACTACTACTACTAATAAATTTTATTTTTATCCTGCCTCTCCCAACAGATTGACCAAACAACAACAACAAAAATCCACCAAACAGTGATATTTTTATTGACCAACCAAAATGCACATTATACATATTGCAACCTTCTGAAGCTTCACTGGCTTCTTCATCAGGCAAGGTGTTACAAACCAAACAAGAGGAAAAAAATTAAAGATGTTTGTCACAGGACTGCACTGTGCTGTCTTTGGCCCTGTGCAGACTGGCACTTTGGGCCGGCCTGGGGGCAGAGTCAGGGCACAGCGTCTACATGACACCCACACCAGCTCTGACAACTGTGACAGCGGTCGAAGTCCCCACCACAACCACCACTACCACGTGCCTACTCTGAGGCTTAGCAGCGACTGTTCCCTGTGGTAGTATTCTCAGACTGCCCTGCTCTGATGATGATGTCTGTCCCTGACGCTCTTCCTCATCATCCTTGATAAGGGAAAGTGCTTCAAATCGATTCTGTAGCTACAAGCTCCCAGTACGATCCCTGGATTCCCTACTTCTGTGTGTGACATTCTTCCAGCTGTCTTCCTCCTGTGTTTGTGAAGTGACTTTCTCCTCCCCAGCAGCTTCTTCTGTGTGGTCCCCATCTAAGACCATTTGTTCCATTCTGTCCGAGAAAACCTCTTGCTCCCTAATATGCTGAAGTAATAGCTACCCTGGACTCCAGCTGCTGGATTTTCTCCTCCAAGGGGGCAACCAACTTGCACTTGGTACAAGTGAAGTTCCCCACATCCATAGGCAAGAAGACAAACATCCCACAAGTGTTGCAGGTGACTGGAGCAGTTCCCTCAGTGTCCATATTGAGAAGTCTTAAATAATCACAGAAACAGGACTATGGGCTTCCTCCTCAAAATAATTCTCTGGTAAACAGGCCCTTGATGTCTCTTTTACTAATGCTCTTATGCTTTAAATTTTACCTTCAACTTATCCACGGATCGCATCAAAATCTCTGATTTTGGCCCCAAAACCTGTCCTCAACTTATACAGGAGGTCAATTTATAGTCAAGGATATATAGTAAGTTTACTAACTTGCTTCACAGTGCTGTTTAATGAACTCGAAAGACAACAGAACACTCACAATTCAATTAAATCTCAGTGCTTTTAGTTTTAAAAAATCCATCAAAGGGTTAACAGACCCACCAAAGTATTCATGAGAATTTACCTTTTAAGGCATGGAGGGCTTTCTCTTCCCCAGGTGAAAGTTCCATTCCTTATAGCAATACAATGCTGAGCTAAAACACAAAAGGCATACAAAGAGACACACATAATCCATATTATCACTGGCTTTTGTATTGTGTTTGAAGTATTTAATTAAGACTAGTGAGACACAGGTTCAAGACATTTGAACAGTCCCTCACACATATTATTAATTTTATGTTCCCATTTAGTAGTCTCAGATATTATTGATTATCTCTTATAATTTGTAATATTATAGATTACAAAAAGACACGCTGCACCACCCAGAAACTCCTAAAACAAAGCAATGTAGCTCAACTCTGGGTATAGGTTCTGCGTGAACCAAACCAGGAAAGAAACGTACATAGAGTCAAGTGATGTAAAGTAATAAAATTTCTAACTACTGAAGTAATTCATATACTGGAACACAAGCTTAAGTAAACATTCTTTAGAAAAGATACAGTAATAAGCTTCAAATGTAAATAAAGTTATTTTTTCTTTGTATTCAACAAAGGTGGCCTGGAGTGTTTTTATAGATAACATCATACACGCTACCAAAAATATTGAAAACCAATTGATAGTAAAAACATCTAATAGCAGAAACACTTAGGACATTATCAGATGAGGGAACTTGGAAGTATAATCCAATGGCAAACCGAACGCAATCATGGAGTTTCACGTTATTGCAAATGAGTGTATCTCACGCAATTCTGGGCAAAAGGGAAGTCATTCCCAACGCAATCATAGGGTTTCACGTAATTGCGTATTAGAGTATCTCACACAATTTTGGGACTAAGAGTGAGAGTCTCAGGGAGATCTGGGTTCAGGCCTCCACTTCCAGACTTACAAAAGGTCAGCCAGCAATTAGCTTATTTATATTTAACAAAAACAAACAAACAAACAAACCAAAATCCTAGGTTCTCTAAACACATCAGACACACTGCCTGCACCTGGTGGACCCAGATATTGAACTTTACTTCCATGCTTTCCAGTTAAGCCAGATTGTATAACTGATCAAGGATGATGATCCCACAAAATGGGTTAGCATGGGAAATTGGCAAAATAAATCCAAATGGAAGCTTTTCCTCCCCTCCACAATCAGACCACAAAACACAAGCTCAAAGCAATTGTCAATCCCTTTCTTCATAATTCTCTCACAATTTGGAATAAATGGAGACAAGTCCATTTGGAATAAATGGAGGCAAGTCCTGATCCTTCCCCTTTGAAACCATTTTTCTTACACTGTATGGGTTCCTCCTCTCTCGCCAAGACTAATATGTTGTTTTTGAGATAAAAAGGGAACTATCCCACCAACAGAAAGAAATCGCCTCATATATACCGGTAGTACTTACTGCTATCTAAAGAACCAGACTCTGCTTTAGTTTGATCCAGCTCTTCAAGAGAAAGAAAAGCAGCTAAACGGTTTATGGAAACTTTTGCCTGGAAAAAAAGCACACACATCTAGTATTCCTGGTTATAGCCGTACAACATATCCTTATGGAAAGTTAGTTTGTAACTCACCTGCACCACAGAGTTAATAGAAAATGGAAGAAAAGAATGAGCTGTGTTGAGTATGTTGATCAGGGCCAGAGAGACAAAGGCTTTCTGGGCATTTAAAATGTTTCTGTTATCTGTCAACGTATAGACTGTGAACATGATGAATGAAATCTGTTCGGAGAGAATGAGAAGACAGATGAAAAGAGACAAATAATATATTAAGGGCACATTTTGTTTGGTTGGATAAAAGTGCTCACCAGAAATGTTGATGACTGGAAAGAAGTGAGAGATGCCGAGAAGAGAAACTGAGACGTCTTGAGAGCTTGCAGTTCTTGAGTTCGGATACTCAACGCTCTGCTCACAAATGTCTTCTCCCAACCGTGTAGCTTGAGGATTTTAATATCACCGAGAATAGCACTGGTGAGTTTTGCACGGCTGTCCTTATGCTTCATCTGAACTTCCTGAGAAAAGCAACCCAAACTTGTAACATCACCACCACCATCATAATTAGAAAACATGCTGCTCCAAAAGTAATTTTATGGCGGTAAGCCACAACAATAAAATGTCCTTTGGTGCAGTCTGCAGGGGTCCATGTAATCCATACTTTGACAGAAGGGTCACTTTGTTTGAATGAGATGTTGAAGTCTATGTACTGCATCCAGAGGGTCCCAGGCTGAATCTCGGATAGCTCTGGATAAAGGGCTCTCAGTATCAAGTGAGCCTTGCTGAGTATATTGACAAGGGACAGAAACACGAACGCTTTCTGGGCATTTAAAATGATTCTCTCATATGCTAGCATGTAAGACCTCTGCCTGACATCCACGGCAATGGAAGGATTAAATCTTACTGGTAATGGTACTTTGCATACAAAAGGTCCCAGCACTTCTGTTTAGGATTGGGAAAAGAAGTGAGTGCTGCCCCAGAAAGTCAAATATCTGAAAAGTTACTTTTTTGGACTACAGCTTTTAGATTCTAATGGTCAATATAGCCAGCATTCCTGTTATTACTGTTACCTGTTACTACTACTACTATTACTACTTTATTTATTTAATCCCACCTTTCTCCCAATATATGGACTCAAGGTGGCTAAAACTACTACTATTACTTTATTTAATTCCACCTTATATGGGTACTCAAAGACTGCTAACAATAAATTTAAAACAGTACAACAATCGGCAATAAAATGATATATCTGGAAGACATCAAGCTCATGAAACCTGTGGTTTGGTGAAGTGTAAATTATCTGAGTCATCTGAGTTAGATAAACTAATGGCCTGGCTTGGCACAAGGCAGTTTCCTATATTCCTAGGTAGATAAGCTATTTTAATAAGTTTAATGCTGCTTAAATGCTAGGTGATCATATGTAAGTAGTAAGGCATACCTGGAATTGGGTTCTCTTCTTGGAGATAACAAAGTTCAGTGGCAAGAGAAATAAAAAAACAATAACTGCCATCAAAGCAGATGGTCCCAGGAGCTAATGGGATGCAAAAAAACAAACAAAATAAAAGCAATATGTAAATGAAAGACATGTGATGAAAATATTGTCATGAAAACATGTATGTGCTCTAAGTAATCAGAATACACATTTGAAGGTTTCAGTGGCCAGTTGGAATTTAACATATCAAATGTGAAAACAGATTGACCCATGGAACGATTCGAACAGACACAGAAAGTTGTGTTAAACAAGGGCCGCTTTATTGACTTAGGAGTTTATCACATGACGGGAATTGGAAGTATAATCCAATGGCAATCTGAACGCAATCATGGGGTTTCGCATTATTGTGCGAAAGCTGATCACACTAATTTTTTGGCAATAGGAAGTCCTTCCAAACGCAATTGTGGGGTTTCGCGTGATTGCGTGAGAAACTATCACATGCAATTTCGGGCACCGGGAGGCGATTTCAGGCAATTCTGAACGCAATGCAGTGTTAATACGCAATCACATACATTCGCTGAACCACCGAATTTACTCAATTCCGAACTGGCCTCACTTCCATTTCTTTCGAAATTGAGAGAAATTGCTCCCATGTGATAACATCCTTAGGCCCTGCAGACCGGCCATTAAGGCCGACTTGGGGACAGAGTCGGGGTGTGGCATCCATATTATGCACATCCTGACTCTGCCCACAGGGCACCATGACACCGTGTGCCATTTCACATGGTGCGTGGCATCACAGTGCTCCTCTGGCACTGTATCCACAAGCCTTTCTGGAGTAAGGCCCTTGTGACCCGACCAATCCTAGAAAGTGGGGCAGGAAGAGGAAGTATCCTGGCTACGAACCTGGCCACTGCTGACCTACAGCCCCAAAGCACATGGGGGATACCTGCCTGTGACAGAACAAAATTTCAACACCACCTGGCCCTCCCAGATCCAAACGCTACGCAATACAAAATAGTTTAACCAATCTGAAATCATGTTGAACTCCCTCCCCCCTCCATTAGAAAGCAGGGAGGAAGTCCCTATGGAGGAACGTCCATTAAAAATGTAGCCGGCAAAGTCCAATGAAGTCCAACGCTGTCCAGTCTCCATGAAGGAGCAATGGGATGGAGGCACACGAAAAGGTGAGCAGACCTTACATGGTCTCTGGCTCTGCCCACCCTCCACCTGCCCATGCACAGGTGGAGCTGGCACTTTGTGCCAGCCAGGGCTTGTGGTTTCTCCCCCACAGCACTATGGTCTGGGACCCTATTCCTCCAATTTCCCCTTTAACTACTGTCTCTGTTTTTTAAAAAATGTGGGTTGTCTTTTTTACCTGCCAAAGAAAGACAAAGCAGATGATAATTCGGATGGGGGCAAGCCAAATCCCGTTAAAATAGATAATAAGGTCCATTAGTTTTTGCATGTCGACAGACACTAAGTTCACAATTTCACCCACGGTTGTTGCTTTCTTGGCTGCATTCGACATAACTAAGACCTACAGGAGAGACAATCAAACCAAACAGCTTTTATATTTACTGCTATTTGGAAAAAGGCAGTGACCACAATCCTCACAGAATTAATCATGGAATCTGAATTAACAAACACTCCCAATTTTAATGGGGGGGGGGAGGAGTATCAAAATGCTGTGGGGAGCCTTATATTTTGAACCACAGTTTATCATTCAGCACTGTGTCTTTAACAAAACCAAAGGCAAAACAGACAGGCCCCAGAATCTCACCAAGGACTAGTCAACAACATTACAGGACTATCTGCATGAGAAAACTCATTTTTTCTTCCTTTCCAATGAGATCTTTCTGGATCTAATTCATAACAGCAGTGAAACAGAAGGAGAACAATAAAACCAGGAAAGGTAGATAAAGTGCAGGGTTTACCTTCCGATAAATAAGGCCCGTAATTGCTGTTTTTAACCTCACTCCCAAGACAAGACACATGTACATGTACTGCTGTTCAAACAATGTCTGGAGACAAGCTAAGAGGAACATCACTGCAGCACAGAGATAGCCTTTCCAAGAAGGAGATTCTGGAACAGTGATGAAATCTAGGAAAATACTGTAAGGAGAGGAAAAGATAGTCAATTGAACAACTGCAACTACAGCCATATCTGAATAACCATATACTGCAGAACTCTTCAATTCTGATTTATCATAGAACATGCATCATTCTAAAATATGCTGCTCACTTCTTGCAACTTGCCTCTGGAGAGTGGCTAAAGCAATGGTGGGCAAGGTCAAGAAATCTAAGATCCCTATGACCAGTATCCCAAAATGAAAAAATCAGATTTTGGCTAAATATAGTGTGGGCTCTCCGATCTTGTTTTACTGGGAAAACATGCATTGTTGCAGCAGGATTCCCCATTTTCAGGATGAGAAGAGCCACAAAACTTCCACTCCAGCCCCAACTGGCCTGGAACTGCGGCAACCGGATGGCCCGCTTGGAGCTTTTTGATGCTCTTTTTTTTCCAGTGGCTTTGGGTTGCCTTTCTAGCCACATCAGGGGCATGTATCATCTGCACACTATGCCCCCAAAGCCCCTGCACCTTTTGGCCTGTCTGTTTTGGGTGTTCAGACATAAATGCCAATATATTAAGCTACAATGGAGGCTAAGCATACCTAGGGACAGCAGTCACATCTGTAACATTGTGACAAATTCTGACTCCAAAGGTTAAGAAGCACATTGAGAAACTAGTGTGGGTCCAGAGATGGGTAACCAAGATGACAGTTCATCTTAGGAGAGAATGTTTAGCCTGGAGAAAAAAGGTTAAGGGGAGAAAGGATAGCATCCTTCAAATACCTGAAGGGCTGTCATGAAGAATAGGGAGTGTTCACTGGTGCTGAGCAGGGGGATTGATTAAATGTCCTCTAACTTCTCTTCTAACTTTTAAAATTGTATGGTGTACCATTGAGTATTTGCGGTTTCATCTTAGAAACTCATTTTCAGGTGCCCACATACCTTAAAGTCTTTGGAACCAAAAACAAGAAGACATCACCAGTAACTAAGCAGAGGGTCCCAAGGAGAAAATATGTCCCAAATACACTCCAGAAAGCTTTCAGCAATGGCTTGCTTTTGCTATTTTCTTGTTGAAGCAGGGTGGCGGTTTCATCAACCTCTTGGCTATTTGCTTGTTCTTGTTTATGTTTCATAAATTCCCAATTTCTGATCAATAAAGTGAAAAAACAATGAACTTTGTTTGATTTTACTATATTTATATGATTGCACAGCCATAGACCAGAGCTATTACCAAAATAAGGCCACGGAATCATAAAGGCAACATAAAACAGCCCACAGAATTAAACTGACCTTGAGGAAAAGGCATACATCAGCTCCCTGATGAAGTCTATCTTTGGCAAACTAGGAAATCAATGCATTGACACTGAAGATGTTTATAGTTTGTACTAAAATGATAATGGACATGATACAGGCCTTAAAAAAATTACCCTTTTTTTGGATTACAGCTTTGATGGTTAGAGGATTCCAAAAGGCAAAATAAAAAAAGTTATGCTCCAAATTCTCGGTTGGTGCCAAGTGAACCTCTCCAGAGATGCTAGCACTGAGATCCTATCAAGTGGCTTTTCATTCCTTTTGCAAAGGTGAGTTTTGCTGGATCTAATGAAAAGCTCACCTTGTACAACATCCTATTCCCAACCAAGGCCAGCCACATGTTTCCGGAGTGGCCCACAACAGTCCTTTGCTTTTCCAGATCCCAAGTGGGCCTAGCAGCTGGACTGCTTCCTTACAGTTTGCTCTAATGCACAAAGGCGCTTACTCCTCAGCTCTTGCACGATTCTTTTTCCAGGCATCTTCCAACTTGGTAACAATCTCTTCAGAGGAGTTCTCGTGCCCTAGTGACCACAAGTCTTCGGTTTGTAGTGGTTTCCAATATCCTTTCCAGACCATCCTGTAAAACAAGCAGCATCAGTTGAGATTATGCGTAAGAATTTGTAAACCAGGACTGACAGAGAAACAGGCCTCTCAAGCACTGATTTTGGGTTGCTGTGAAAGGGAGGCAAATTGTTAGGCCTATATTCAATTGCTAGTGCCAACCAGAATAGACACACTGAATCAATTCCTTAATGGTAAGTTAAGAAGTCCATTGTTTTGTTTCAATGGGTCTATTCAAAATAGGTACCAGCAACTGGGTCTGAACCTGAATGTATGAGTATTGTATTTCACTGTTGTGGGGTGTGTGGGACATACATTTATGAAATTATATGTCTTGGGTGTCAATATCCTAGATAGCTGGGCTGGAGGAATGTGATGGCATGTAAGGATGGCCATACAACCCTACTTTACTGCAGATATTCCAATATTTGAAGGCATTCTCTATTTTACGTTTGGCAAAGGCCAAACATTTTAGGACAAAGCTTCTCCGCCAATGTTCTCCATGAAGCAGGAATGAGAATAAAGTAGGGGTGGGAACCGTATAGATCCTGCTGGACAGCAGTTCTCAACTCACATTCTCAATATTGGCTTGAGTTGCTGTCCAACAAAAGCTGGAGGGCCAGATGATCCCACCAAATTCCAAGATGGGTCAGATGATAGTCCTCTATTGAAGGTGGAACCAAACATACAAGTAAGGCTTTTGCTGCCAGTATCATAGCCAGAAAAGGGCAATTTCAGAGGCCTTCAGCCTAGTCCCCTTTGGGGTCTCCAGATGGCTACCTCTGCTTTCCCTGATTTGGTGAGGGGTTTTTCCCTCCATTCCAAAACGCTGAAATGCTTCTCTCTTAAGGCAGCAAAAGCCTTAAATTAAAATGTGCTGGTATGTTTGGTTCGACCCTTTTGTCCCCGCTTGCCACTCAAATGTACACATCCTCAAGAACTTATTTGAAACTGCCTTTGGCCCCCTATGTGACTGAACAATGTTCCCTATCTTTGATTTAAAGGCTTTCCAGTCCAAATCCAGATCAGAGTTCTCAATATAGGGAGATAAATAGTGTGGTCTTTGAGCTGCTTATCCATACTAAGCACCTAAACAACATAAAAAGCAGCGAGCACACAGGGGGTTCCCTAGTCACAGTCTTTTTTATGGAAAGATGGATTGTATATCTATTTAAACAGTATTTTTTTCCACATTGCATTAATACCTTTAAAGAAGCACATGACATATTTTCTTACCTTGCAAACCACCAAAATGTGATTTTGGAAAGAAAAGAGGCTCTGGATTCAGGACATGGGTTCTGTAAAAATTTCAAGTATAAGACAGATCTCAGATGTGCATATAATATAATATCTTATTGTTTTCAATAAAGAATAGAAAGAAAAATAAGTTAAATACCACCTGTGAAGCATTAAAAGGGATGTGGTGGCTTAGTGGTTAAGACGCCAATTCTGAAGATCAGGTTGGCAGTTCGAGTCCTGAGTGTTGCATGATGGGGTGAGCTCCCGTCACTAGTCCCAGCTTCTGCCAACCCAGCAGTTCAAAAGCATGCAAATGCAAGTAGATAAATAGGTACTACTTTGGCAGGAAGGTAACAGTGTTTGGTGCAGTCATGTTGGCCACATGACCACCAGAGCAGTCCTTAGGACGATCTGGCTCTTCGGCTTACAGTAGTAACAGACATGAGAACGACACTCTACAGTCGGTTACGAGTAGACATTCATTATCTGTTGTCAAGCATTTTATAGTAGTTTTCTTTCAGAGCATTATTCAGTATAAACTTCACAAAATTCAAAAGTTAAAAGATGATTAAATGGCTAAAAAAAATTAAAACTACAGTAGAGTCTTGATTATCCAACATAAACTGGACCGGCTGATAGTTGGATAAATGTTGGATAATCCGAAAGGTCCAAGAAAAGCCTTGAAATCACTATGAATTGCAAATGTATTGACGTTTTATTGCAATAACAGTAAAAGTAAATGTAAAGAAATCACTGATAAACATTGTGATGTACAGTAAAAATTGTTCTGTCCTCTGAAAATTTAAAGAAATCACAGAAAATTTAAAGAAATCACAGCAGCCACGACGTTGGATAATCTAGAATGTTGGATAACCGAAGGTTGGATAATCGAGATTCTACTGTAGTTAGAAATAACACATTTGTATTATATTTTCCATTATTTTAGCTTGGCTGGGGATGGGGAAAGGACATCAACTCTTTTACCAGGGGCAATAAGGACTGGAAATGTTTTAAGAAGAAAAAAAAAAACCCTGAAATCCTAAAGAAAACATTAAAGATTCTCTAAATGAAAATAAAAAAGTCAGATTCTTACAGTGTCAATGGCAACTTTAGAGAAGAATGGAGGCTGATCTACGATGCAGTAGAGCACAAGTTCCAAAAAGACCAAGGTGAAATAAATATATGAGGTAACATTATGGAAGGGATCTCTTCTGAAACCCTGCAAAATTAAATAATTCATGGTATTATGCACATATTTAGCAGAGCATGAGCTTTTAATGACTTCCAAGACCAATGGCTTAAACGCTTACCATATTTCGTATCCATAGATTATCAAATTCAATTTCATACACGGAGAAAGTGGGAAAAATAGGAGCAATTCAGAGCGGTTACACAACTTCAGATTGAAAAACAAACAAACAAACAATAATTTTTTAAAATCAATAATTCAAAGAGGCCTTTTTTTCTCTTGCCTTATCATTGTGCTTTCTGGCTTTTACTGCCACTTGACAGTGTATAATTAATATGATTTGGTTTATTATTTTTATGCTTTTTCATATCTCTGCCTCCGCACTGCAGAAATAATCTGCTCAGATGCCACAACAGAGTACAACTCGCAGAGTCCCATAGCATTGAGCCCTGGCAGTTAAAGTGGTGTCAAACTGCATTATTTCTGCAGTGCAGATGGGCTCCTAATCACAGAGATCCAGTGAGTGTTGGACTATGGCTCTGGAAACCAGGGTTCAAATCCCTGTTTGGGCATGGAAACCTACTGGGTAGCCTTGGGCAAGTCACATCCTCTCAGCCTCAGAGGAAGACCATGGCAAACCTCTTCTGAACAAATCTGGCCAAAAAACCCCCCTATGATAGGTTTGCCTTGGGGATGCCATAAATCTGAAGCAACTTGAAGACACACAACAAAATACTGTATCATACACACAATCCCATTCTTTAAAAATGTGTTTTTAATATCAGTATGACTGCTTGATTAAGATGCCACTTACTGGGAATTAAAACTCCACTGAACTAAAGGGGACTTGCTTTACATACATGCCTGGGCAAAAAATTGCCCTCTGTGAAAATTCCCATAATCCTAGCAGTCAGTTAGTTTTGTTTGAAGATGTAGAAGCTTCTCTCCTGATCTCACTGTCCTCTTGTCCAGCAGGGATAACATAGTTTAGACATGGGACTTTATCAGATGACAGAAATTGGAAGTATAATCCAATGGCAATCCGAATGCAATCATGGGGTTTCATGTTATTGCAAATGAGTGTATCTCACGCAATTTCGGGCAACGGAAAGTCATTCTGAATGCAATAATAGTGTTTCACATTATTGCGTATGAGAGTATTTGGGGCAATGGGAACTCATTCCCAGGCAATGGGAAGTCATTCTGAATGCATTCCGAATGCAATTAAATTTCATGTAAATTCGCTAAATGAGCGAATTCACGTAATTGTGAATTGGCTCCATTCGAAATGGAGAGAAATTCCTCCCATCTGATAACGTCCAAGGAAAGATTAGGAACTTGAGCTTTCTTTTTTTCTCTGTTTGCTTCCTCTATCTGCTACCTACTCCAAAGCATAATGACAAGATTTCAACATCTGGCTCAGCCAAGTTTATCCAAAAAGAATTAACGTGGGGTCTCTGGACTCTTTCAGACGTGGGAAATTGGAAGTATAATCCAAGGGCAATCCAAACGCAATCATGGGGTTTCACATTATTGCGAATTAGAGCTTCTCACGCAATTTCAGGCAAAAGGGAAGTCACTCCGAATGCAATCATAGGTTTCACGTTATTGCGAATTAAAGCTTCTCACGCAATTTCGGGCAAGGAGAGGTCATTTTTGGGTAATGGGAAGTCATTCCGAATGCCTTCCAAATGCAATGGGGATTCACGTAAATTCACTAAACAAGCGAATTCACATGAATTCGCATTGGCTGTATTCAAAGTTGGGAGAAATTCCTCCCGTGTGAAAGAGTCCTCTGTCATGTAATGCTTGCTTGCTCTCATCATGGAGGAAAAAATATTGGAACACATCTGCCTATTTCCTTTGCTCTTCTAGAATAGTTCAGTGAGGATCAAGCTGTTCTATCTTAAGAGTGGAAATCTTTAATAATTATTCCTCCTTTTCTATCTCTATTTGGTCCTTGCCTAATCATCCTCCTAAGGTGGGCACTTCCACTGTTACTGGAGAAAAGGCCCTAACAGGTCCTTATCAGGTCGACCTAACCCATTGATCAAGGTTAACATCTGTAACAGAGAGGCCATCAAAATTATGTGCGACAATCAACAATCCAGACTTACAGCTTCCAGAACATGTTGTATTTTGGAGCTAAGGGAAACCGTAGCGGAGAGAAAAGAGAGTAGCCAATACACCAACAGAATGCCTGAAGATTGGACACCTTTCTGTCGTTCCATCTGGGTTAGAAATATAACCAGGACCTAACAGGAAAGTAAGAGAAAAAAGTATAATGGAAAATGTGGTCAGACTAAGTAACAGCTTTAAAATTGAAAAAAGGAAAATTCAAGTAATAAAAGTGTGCAACTATAATGGCCTGCTGCTGTGGGAGCCAAATGGACCTGTTGTAAGCTACCACAAGATACTACAAATAACTTGTATCACTGCTTAGAATCACAGAGTTGGAGTACGTCTTGTAAGCTATCCAGGCAAACCTGGAAAACAGAAGAAGGGCCCTCCTTCCACTCCATCTGTCATAGCCTTGGCCTTAGAGAGGACTCTTTCAGATGTCGGGAATTGGAAGTATAATCTAGGGTCAATCCGAACGCAATCATAGGGTTTGACGTTATTGCGAATTAAAGTTTCGCGCGCAATTTCGGGCAAAAGGGAAGTCAATTCGAACGCAATCATGGGTTTCACGTTATTGCGAATTAAAGCTTCGCACGCAATTTCGGGCAAAGGGGGGGGTCATTTTCGGGAAATGGAACGTTACTCCGAATGCAATGGGGATTTCCGTGAATTCGCTAAACAAGCGAATTTACAGGAATTCGCATTGGCTCCATTCGAAGTTTGGGAGAAATTCCTCCTGTGTGAAAGAGTCCATTGAGAGAACTGGCAGTGTCTGCTGGACTTGATCCTCTTCTCCACTGCCATTCCCTTCTGTATTTTGTGTCATGTCTTTTTTGATTGTAAGCCAGAGAGCAGGGGACTGTAACCATTTGTAAACCACTCTGGGTGCATTTCTAAAGAGCGAGGTATAAAGACAATAAATAAATAAATAGCCTCTGACTTTCTATAGGAAATTCAGAGCAAGAGAATTTTTAACAAATGACTGCCCAGCCTCTGTTTGAAGAGCACCATCAAAAGATAGCCCAATACCTGTCTAGGCTCTTGCTTTCGTTATTGAACTCATCTCAGCCCCAAGAAATTGCTCCTAACATTCAGTTGAAATCTACCCTCCTAACCATCAGATCGGGGCAGCAGAGAACAAGAGCTTCTCAGCCTTCAGTCTTCTCAAATCGCTGGCCTCTTGTCATCCTGAGTGGGGCTTCTGGTGGCTGAACACCAAGGAGTTTATCATATGACGGAATTTGGGGGTATAATGCAATGACAATCCGAACGCAATCATGGGGTTTCACGTTATTGCGTATAAGTGTATCTCTCGCAATTTCGGGCAATGGGAAGTCATTCTGAACACAATCATGGGATTTCATGTAATTGCGTATTAGAGTATCTCACGCAATTTCGGGCAATGGGGGGTCATTTTCGGGAAATGGGAAGTCACTCCGAACGCATTCCAAACACAATTATAATTCACATAAATTTGCAAAACTAGCGAATTTACGTGAATTCGAATTGGCTCCGTTCGAAATTGAGAGAAATTCCTCCCGTGTGATAAACTCCCAAAACACCAAAGCTGCCCAATTCCTTCACTCTGTTCTGACTCCATCATGTTGCTGTTTGATGAGGACTCTTCAGAAGTGACTCTGAGCCCAGAGTCCAATAAGAGATTGGGCCCTCAGTAGGAAGGGTCTTCCAGATGAAGATTGCTCTGCACCAGAGGCAGAGATGCTAGCCAAAGTCTTCAGGCTTGGAAGTGCCTTCTTACAGCAGGAACTCTGAGGAGTAAAGGACTCCTCATATGTAGTGGTCTCCTCGTGAGGAAGACTTCTTTTAGAGCAGCGGTTCTCCGCCTTTGGTCCCCCAGATATTTAGGACTTCTGCTCCCAAAATTCTTGACCATTGATCACGCTGGACAGGACTTTTGGAAGCTGAATTCCAAACCATCTAGAGCATTGGTTCTCGGGCTATCTAATCTAAGAGACCAGCAAGGGGGGAAAGGAGATGGAATAGAAAACAAAGCAAATGACAGAATTACCATAGTGAACAGCTGTAATGCAGGACTGAGGATGACTCCTGGACCCTGCTGAATTCCTTGCTTGGCTTCCCAAAGAATGTGAACCGTACTTGAGAAATACATTGCTAAGAAAACAAAGCCAAGAACCTAGGAACAAGGTGAACATGGTCACATGAATTTTTTTCTGGTACATATTCTTCCCACCCATGAAAACTATAAATCAACTCTTCATTCAGTGAACCCAGATATCGTCAAGATATCAAATCTTTGCTTCAAGTAGTCCTGAAATTTATCCCAATCTTTAGCAAATTTACTATCGGCTTTAAGTATGTATGTCATTTTGTCCATTTTTGTTACATCCACAAGTTTTTCAATCCAGCCTTCCTCCATAGGAATATTTGGTGTTTTCCAATACTTAGGCAAGAGAATTCTTGTGGTTGTTATCATGTATCAGCATAGTCAATTAATATCTTTCTTAATTTTAGTTTCAAAGCCCTGGTGGTGCAGCGGTTAAATGCCTGTACTGCAGCTACTCACTCACAAACCACAAGGTTTTGAGTTCAGTACCAGCCAGGGACTCAGGGTCAACTCAGCCTAGTATCCTTCCGACGTTGCTAAAATGAATACCCAGCTTGTTGAGGACAATGAGCTTACACTTCATAAACAACTTAGGGTCTGCTTAAGTGCACTGATAAGTGGTATAGAAATGTACTTGCTATTGCTATTTATATATGTTAGCGATTTTAAGAGGCAAAAGATACCACCTATACATCATTTTATCGCAGTTCTATTTGAGGGGGTTTGGTATAAAATTTTTGTTTGTATTTAATCCAAATTTGTACAATGTTTTCCTAATTATATGTTTAGCAAATGTTCTTTGCATTCGTACTTTGATAAACCACAGGGAACCGTGCCAACCAAAGTTTAAGTCGTGTTCCTCAAGTGCCAACAATTTAGTGTCATTTAACAACATCCAAGGCCTTATCCAAGTCAAACAAACCCCTTCATTGTATAATAGAAAATCCGAGAGTGCAAACCCTTATCATATATTTATATCCTACCCTTAGTTTATTCCCCTTGCCACACAAATTTTGCAGTGTCTTTTCTAAACTGATCAAACCATTTAGTAGGAATATTTATTGGATATGTTTGGGAAAGGTACATTAACTTGGAAAGAGCATTCTTTTTAACAACTAAAAGTCTTCCTAATAGTGAAAGATTCAAACCTTTCCACTGTTCTAAATTATTTTTATACCTTTCCATTTTTTTAACATAATTATTTTGAAATAGATCATTGTTATTGGATGCTACTTCAGTATCTAAGTATTTAACTTTCTCAACCATTTCCATGCCATATTTTTCTTCTAGTTGTTCATAGAAGGATTGAAATGTAAAAAAAAAAAGTGGGGAAAATTAATCATAATTTTTCTGTTTTCTTAAGAAAGGTTTACAAAAAAAATAGAATAAACTCGTCCCTCCCCATTCGTGGACTTGGGATCTGCGGTTTTGGTCCTTCAGGGATGGCAAGCAAGGAGGAACAAAACGGGGCACGTGCCCCCATTATAATCAATGAGGCTTGAGTATTTGCAATATTTCTGATTTGCAGGCATGTGTGTGTTTCAGAACGGATCCCCTGCGAATCAGGAGCGACAAGTATCTTACATTCTTAAAATGCTGCACAACCTGTTTAAAAGCCCCCACTGCAGAAACAGACTTGCCATTTTTGCTTTGTAGACAGCAGACATCCTGATATAGCCTCTGGCATTCTTCTGAAGATAAAGGTAATAGAAGGGGAAAGAGACCCAAAGGTAGATGCAAGGAATCCAGATCAGGACAGTAGACTGAAAGCAGGCAGTCAGACTTGGAGTATCTGTATACCACGTCCGGTTCCAGTCCTGCAGCAACAGAGGAACGTAGGTGTTAAAGTTGAAAGGGAAGGAGAGAACAAAAAAAGGCTTCCACCAGGAGATGTCCATCCAGCTCAGGATTGTCTGGTAGCACAGCTCAAAATAGAGGACATTTTGGAATTCCTCCTGGACAGAAAAGGTTGACAGATGACAGTCACTCACTCACCCACAACAAGGCCGCCGAGTCCGACTCATTATTTCCTCTGGAGCCACACAACAAGGAGCTTGCTCCCTTCATCGTGGCACCTCTTGCCCTCTTCCCGCCGCTTGGTTGGCATTCAAGCAGCCTCTCCTCACTAGGACCGGAATTATTCAGCCCACACCTGCTGCCCTTTTAACCCAAAGGCCGGCGATGTTTACACACGTTCATACAAACATTTCTATGGCTGGAAAAGACGAGGGGCTAATCCACTGCTCAACACACGGGAAATTATAAACAGAGATATACCACTAAACTATATTCCTTTATGCAAGGTTCTGTGACACTCCTGTAGCAAAGTCCACTTGGATACTGGCACCCGATCTGTTATGAAATAACTAAGCAAACTAAACGAGTAAATAATTCTTCAAAACTGAAAAGGAGTCAAAGGTTTGGTCAATTGTTCGCTTTCTCTGTTCCCTTCTCTGGAACAGCAAAAAACAAACTTATTATTACTATTATTATTATGTTTTATTTATATAGCGCTGTAAATTTACATAGCACAGTACATACAATCTTATTAGTTAAACTTGTCCCAATAACATCCTTTCAGTTATTTAATCAGGGCTAACTTTCTCTTCTCCAGGCTAAACATACCTACCCTGTTTCCCCCAAAATAGGACATCCCCAGGACATAAGACCTAGATTGCTAAATATAAGGCCTCCCCCAAAAGTAAGACCTAGCAAAGTTTCTGTATATAAATATATACAAATTCTATCTTTCTACTGCTTCATTTTTTTTGTACCTAGTCCAAATCTTAATACTCTTTTTTATTTCTTCTTTGTTACCAACTTTAGTATTTTATTCACCTATGATTAACATGGGCTCCTGTGTTGGTGTGTTGTCAATTTCTTCCTAGACTCCATCACAGAATCTCTTAATTTCTCATTCTTCTGCTTCTGTGGTTGCTGCATATACTTGGATTATGGTAATATTTATAGGTTTCCCCTGAATTTTATCAGATTTTGCATTGTTATCCTTCGACTGCTTTCGCTACATTTGTCCATAATATCAATGCCGTCCTGTTTCCTTGTGTTTTTTCATGTCCTGAGTAGAACACTGTCCATTTCAGCTTGTTCACCCATTGCTATGTTTGTTTTGGTTGTCTTCCGCTGGAAACGTTGCAGCTTCTCAACATACCTTTTTGAATTCCGGTGCCCAGAATTGGACACAGTAGTATTTCAGTTGAGGTCTGACCAAAGCAGAATAAAATGGCACTATTATTGCCCCTCAATGTAGACAATATACTCCTTTTGGCATAGCCTAGGTCAGGATTGCATTGGCTTTTCCTGCTACCGCATCATGTTTACTCCTTGGATGTTATCAGACGATGGAAATTGGAAGTATAATCCAATGGCAATCCGAACGCAATCATGGGGTTTCATGTTATTGCAAATTAAAGTATCTCACGCAATTTCGGGCAAAAGGGAAGTCATTCCAATCGCAATCATGGGTTTTACGTTATTGCGTATTAGAGTATCTCATGCAATTTTGGGCAATGGGGGGTCATTTTTAGGCAAGGGGAAGTCATTCTGAATGCATTCCGAACACAATTGGAATTCATGTAAATTCACTAAACTAGTGAATTCACGTAATTGTGAACTGGCTCCATTCGAAATTGAGGACGTTATCACATGGGAGGAATTTCTCTCAATTTCGAAAGAAATGGAAGTGAGGTCAGTTCGGAATTGAGTAAATTCGCTAGTTCAGCAAATTTACTTGATTGCGTATTGACACTGCATTGCGTTCAGAACTGCCCGAAATTGCCTCCCAGTGCCTGAAATTGTGTGTGATAGTTTCTCACACAATAACATGAAACCCAATGATTGTGTTCGGAAGGACTTCCCAAAGCCCCAAAATGCATGTGAAACCCCATGATTGCGTTCGGACTGCCATTGGATTATGTTTCCAATTCCTCCTGTCTGATAACGTCCCCAGATCCCTTTTGCATATACTGTTGTCAAACCAAGTGTCCCCATCCTTTATCTATGATTGTTGTGTTTCTTTTGTGTTTCCTTTATAATAATAATAATAATTTTATTTGTATCCCACCTCTCCCTGTGTTGGATCTGTGCATGTTGTGTTTCTTTTGTGTTTCCTCTATCTATGTATGTTGTACTTCTTTTGTGTTTCCCTTATCTCTGAATGTTGTTTCTTTTATGTGTTTCCTTTATCTATGCATGTTGTGTGTCTTTTGTGTTTCCTTTATGCATGTTGTGCTTCTTTTGTGTTTCCTTTATCTATCCATGTTGTGTTTTGTGTGTTTCCTTTCTCTATCCATGTTGTGTATCTTTTGTGTGTTTCCTTTCTCTATCCATGTTGTGTATCTTTTGTGTTTCCTTTATGCATGTTATGTTTCTTTTGTGTGTTTCCTTTATCTATCCATGTCATGTTTCTTTTGTGTGTTTCCCTTATCTCTGAATGTTGTGTTTCTTTTGTGTTTCCTTTATGCATGTTGTGTTTCTTTAGTGTGTTTCCTTTATCTATGCATGTTGTGCTTCTTTTGTGTTTCCCTTATCTCTGAATGTTGTGTTTCTTTTGTTTCCTTTATGTATGTTGTGCTTCTTTTGTATTTCCCTTATCTCTGAATGTTGTGTTTCTTTTATGTTTCCTTTATGCATGTTGTGTTTCTTTTGTGTTTCCCTTATCTCTGAATGTTGTGTTTCTTTTGTGTTTCCTTTATGCATGGTGTGTTTCTTTTGTGTGTTTCCTTTATCTATCCATGTTGTGTATCTTTTGTGTTTCCTTTATCTCTGAATGTTGTGTTTCTTTTGTGTTTCCTTTATGCATGTTGTGTTTCTTTTGTGTTTCCCTTATCTCTGAATGTTGTGTTTCTTTTGTGTTTCCTTTATGCATGTTGTGTTTCTTTTGTGTTTCCCTTATCTCTGAATGTTGTGTTTCTTTTGTGTTTCCTTTATGCATGTTGTGTATCTTTTGTGTTTCCTTTATCTCTGAATGTTGTGTTTCTTTTGTGTTTCCTTTATGCATGGTGTGTTTCTTTTGTGTGTTTCCTTTATCTATCCATGTTGTGTATCTTTTGTGTTTCCTTTATCTCTGAATGTTGTGTTTCTTTTGTGCTTCTTTTGGGTTTCCTTTATCTATCCATGGTGTGCATCTTTTGTGTTTCCTTCATCTATCCACGTTGTGTATCTTTTGTGTTTCCTTTACCTCTGCATGTGGTGTTTCTTTTGTGCTTCTTTTGGGTTTCCTTTACCTCTGCATGTTGTGTCTCTTTTGTTTTTTTGTGTGCTGTTTTCCCTTTTATTATATATCTAGGCATGTTGTTGTTGTTGTTGTGCTTCTCCCTCCAACCGGCAGGGGGCAGCAAAGCCTAGCACTATAGCAGCAGCCTCCTGTGCTTCCGAGTGGCTGCTGCTGGCGCCTCTCTGGCCCCAGTCTCTGTGCTCTGGCGGGCGGCGCATGCGCACTGGGCCCTAGTGCCGCCCTGAGTCCTAGCTAGGCCTGACTCCCTTCCTTCCTTCCTTCCTTCCTTCCTTCTTCCGGGATGGGGCCTCCTCCTCCTCCGCTGGGGCTGTGGGTCCTCCGTTGGGGCCTACTGCTGTGGGGCCTGGCGGGGGGCTCCGAGGACATCGTGGTGGGCTGCGGGGGCTTCGTCAAGTCCGGGGTGGAGATCAACTACTCCCTCATCGAGGTGGGGCGGGGGGGGGAGGCTCAGCCTCTTCCTCGGGGCTTCTGGGGGAGCTGGGTTCCAATCCTGCGGCTGGCCCGGTCACACTCTCTCAGCCTCTCACAGGGGTGGCGCTCTGAGGAAACCTCACAATAGTGTGGCCTTATGCAGGTCACACTCTCTCAGCCTCAGGGAATAGCTTTGGCAAGAGAACCTGCCAAGAAAAAACCTCACCATGGTGTGGCTTTGTGCAAAGTCACACTCTCTCAGCCTCAGAAGAGGGCCATGGCAATATCCCTCTCTGAAGAAACGTGCCAAGAAAACCTCATAATAGTGTGATTTTATGCAAGTCACACTCTCTCAGCCTCAGAGGGATGGCCATGGCCAAAAGACCCCCCCCCCTGAAGAAATTTGGCCAAGGAAAGCCCTTGAGAGGGTGGCCTCAACCAAGTCACACTCTCTCAGCCTCAGAGGACAACTAGGGCAAACCAGCCTCTGAAGAAACCTGCCAAGGAAAGCCCTCATAATTGTGGGACTTTATGCAAGTCACACTCTCTCAGCCTCAGAGAATAGCTATGGCAAGAGAACCTGCCAAGAAAACCTCATAATAGTGTGACTTTGTGCAAAGTCACACTCTCTCAGCCTCAGAGGAGGGCCATGACAAACCCTCTTCTGAAGACACTTGGCCAAGGAAAGCCCTTGAGAGGGTGGCCTCAGGCAAGTCACACTCTCTCAGCCTCAGAGGACAGCTGCGGCAAACCAGCCCCTGAGGAAACTTGGCCAAGAAAACCTCTTAATAGAGTGACTTTGTGCAAGTCACACTCTCTCAGCCTCAGAGGAGGACCATGGCAAGCCCCCCCCCTTTGAAGAAACCTGCCAAGAAAACCCAATGAAAGGATGATCTCAGGCTAGTCACACTCTCTCAGCCTCAGGACAGCTGCAGCAAACCAGCCTCTGAGGAAACTTGCCAAGAAAACCTCATAATACAGTGACAGTGGGACACACTCCCTCAGGGATTGTGGTAGAGTCTCCTTCCTTGGAGGTCTTTAAGCAGAGGCTGGAGGGCCATCTGTCAATGGGGATGCTTTGATGGAGAGTTCCTGCATGGCAAGAGTTGGACTGGACGGCCCTTGTGGTCTTTTCCAACTCTACGATCTCTTTATGAGAGACTTAGGGAGCTGGGGATGTTTAGCCTGGAGAAGAGAAGGTTAAGAGGTGACATGATAGCCCTGTTTAAATATTTGAAGGGATGTCACATTGAGGAGGGAGCAGGCTTGTTTTCTGCTGCTCCAGAGACCAGAACGCAGAACAATGGATGCAAGCTCCAGGAAAAGAGATTCCACCTCAACATTAGGAGGAACTTCCTGACAGTAAGGGCTGTTCAACAATGAAAGAGGCTGCCTTGGAGTGTGATGGAGTCTCCTTGGAGGCCTTTAAGCAGAGGCTGGATGGCCATCTGTCAATGGGGATGCTTTGATGGAGAGTTCCTGCATGGCAAGAGTTGGACTGGACGGCCCTTGTGGTCTTTTCCAACTCTACGATCTCTTTATGAGAGACTTAGGGAGCTGGGGATGTTTAGCCTGGAGAAGAGAAGGTTCAGAGGTGATATGATAGCCCTGTTTAAATATTTGAAGGGATGTCACATTGAGGAGGGAGCAGGCTTGTTTTCTGCTGCTCCAGAGACCAGAACGCAGAACAATGGATGCAAGCTCCAGGAAAAGAGATTCCACCTCAACATTAGGAGGAACTTCCTGACAGTAAGGGCTGTTCAACAATGAAAGAGGCTGCCTTGGAGTGTGATGGAGTCTCCTTGGAGGCCTTTAAGCAGAGGCTGGATGGCCATCTGTCAATGGGGATGCTTTGATGGAGAGTTCCTGCATGGCAGAATGGGGTTGGACTGGATGGCCCTTGGGGTCTCTTCCAACTCTTTGATTCTTAGATTCTAGGTGGCCGTTGCCACACTTCATCTGAACCCCACCGCATTCACACCTGCAGTAGTTTCATTCTGTTTCTTTTCTCCTCCAGGACTCCTTTTAAACCAGGGCAGCCGGACGTCGTCCCTTTCCCAGGACACGTCCTGCGTTTCAGACTTCTGTCCAGGAGGAATTCCAAAGCGTCCTCCGTTTTGAGCCTGGCTAAGAAGCAGGAGCTTATCTTTATATGAGCGTTATTGCTTTTGTGTGTTAACGTCCTACGTTTTTGCTCGGAGGCCCTATGTTTCATGGTGCTTGGCCCTCCTTTGCGGCCGCCCGGTTTAAAGCAAAGGGCTTTATCAAGGTCTGGACTAGTGGAAATGAGGCAGAAAGGCTAAATGTCACACGGCCTAAATCCAGGTAGAGGAGAGCCCTTCGGTCAATGGATATACTACGTGAGTTTTGACTCAACAAATTTCCATTGATCCGATGGGTCTAGTCTATTTTGGACTTGATAGATTTCATCCAGTGTGTTCTTCCACCTCCAGAGGAAGAAACTGGAATTTGGAGGAGCCTGGTAACTGCTTCAGACCACAGTCCCCACAATCTGTCCTGGGCCTTACGGGAGTTTTAGTCGGAACACCTGACAAACACAAGGTTTTCCTACTTACTAAGTAACGTCAAGCAACGTCACAATTTCAGCAGAATTAACCTATTTTTTTCCCCTCTTCCTTTCGTTGATAGATTAAATTATACACAAAGCACGGGACCTTGAAATACCAAACGGATTGTGCTCCGAATAATGGCTACTTCATGATTCCTCTGTATGATAAGGTGAGCGGCAATGTCATAATCTGCACTAAACGGTGCAAGGCATCTTTGTATTCTGAATTTTCCCCCAGGTATTGTTTGTTTAATGTTATTGGTAGCTTCATGAATGAGGAAAGCTGCTTTCTTTTTTTAACATTTCTTTATTAAATTTTCCAGTAATGAAATACATAAAAGTTTGCACCCACAATATTATACATATTGACATCATTAGCCTTCCTTCCATCTTTACCAATTCAGTACATTTGTATTTGTCAAAACTTTACTTTCTTTATTTGTTTTCTCATACTTGTGTACTTTACACGTAAAGATCTGGTACTTTTTAAAAAACCTTTACCATTTAAAACATAAAAAAACTTTTTTTTAAAGATGAAAACATTTATAGAATATTTCTAAGTAGATTGTATTTTTTATAATTCATTTAATTATAAATAATACTCACGTATGCTCCTTTTTCTTCTTTTAAATATTCCAACCAAGGCTTCCAGTCTTGTTTAAAGTGGTAAAAGATATAAAAGCGTTCCTACTTAATATGATTGAGGAGGAGGATTTAGAGAGGAAATAGGGCAGATTGATGTTTTATATGATTTGTGCAGCGAGATTATTGTTAGCAACTTTTTGGAAATCAGAAGAAGTTCCTGATATTGATTCTTGGCTATTAAAAGTTTATGATTATATGGAGGTACAATGTTTCATTGCTGGTGGCATTGTAAGAAAGTTAAAAACTACTGGATAGAAATTCATCGTTTGTGGGGAGGAAGAGAACAAAATACATCGATGTGTTGCATGAGTTATTAACTAAAATAATAAGCTTTGAATTTTGTTTCAATAAAGTAGATTGTTAGGTTTTTTTTATAACTATTAGATTTAATTGTAATTATTGTAACGATAATAAATGTTTATGATTTCTTTTTTAGGGGGATTTTGTTCTTAAAATTGAGCCTCCCCTAGGGTGGAGTTTTGGTAAGTATATGTTTTTCCATTTGTTTTATAATGCTAATGTAGAGATTGGAAAATTAATGTTTTGAGAATGTGAATGCCAGAATCCTGATACCATTATGACTATTGAACCCAATGGAGCTTACTTCTGAGTAAACAGGATAGGATTGCACTGTAAGAAGTAATTGTAAGAAAAATGAGATTACTTTTTTGACCCATCTCCACCTGTTTATATGCTATTGCCACAAAAGCTGTTATGACTGCAGTCTTCTATCCATGTACCTGGCGATAATCTCCAACAAGCATGGCAGATTTAATTTATTTATAAGTGCACATGTATCCAATGAAACTACTAGTGTCCCAACAGAGGTCCTGTGTCATATCCAGAGACTTGCTTGCAGTGGTACAGTTTTGGGACATTTTGAAGCTATTTTCCCCCATTTTTTCAGGGGGAAAAAAAACCAAATTGGGTGAGAAAAAAAAAATTAAAAATATGAAAAAATTTAAAATATGGCTTTATAAATTGGCAATCATTGTTACTTTTGGTAATTTAATTTTATATGCATAATGAAATAACTAGACGATTTTGTTTGGCAAAATTATCATGTTTGCTATATTAAAAGTATAGTTTAGTTATATAATAGTCACAAAATCTTGTTAAGGAAAATAATAATGCTACTTTTTCCTCTCTCTTTTATTACTTTAACCCCCCCTCCCCACTCCTAGATCCAACAAGTGTAGACATCCATGTGGATGGCATCAATGACATTTGCACTAAAGGGGGTGACATCAACTTTGTGTTTACAGGCTTTTCAGTAAATGGAAAGGTAAGGCTAGCTGGCACGACTGAATGGGCCAGGTTGGGCCTTAAGATTGGTCAGTTTTAAGCAGGAATGAAGTACTAGCAATATTAGCCTGCCTTCAAGGAGGAGAATAACCTGCTTTAAAAAATGAATCAGATATCTCCAAGGCCTTGTCTATACTGCAGGAAAAACAAAACAGGTTGACACCACTTTAACTGCTATGGCTTGATGCTATAGTAGTTTTGTGAAATGTTTGGCCTTCTATGTCAGAGAGCTCTGGTGCCACAAACTACAAATCCCAGAGTTTCATAGCATTGAAGCATGGCAGTTAAAAGTGATGTTAGACTGCATTATTTCTGCAGTGCAGATGCCTCCCTAGTTACAGTCAGCTATTTTAACTAGAGAGATATGAACTGATGCTGTGATTGTATGAATTTTGTTTCTATCATATTGATGCTTTGCTAAATTAATTAAAATTAAGAAAAAACGTTTTATAAGCCCTGCTTGTAGGCTTGCAATCAAGATTGGTTAGGTTGATGGGCACTAGTAGTACAGTGGTACCTTGGTATCTGTGGGAGGTCCATTCTGAACCCCCCTGTGGATACCAAAAATCGTAGGTTCGCCAGTCCCTAGGTTAGCCCCTTCAGGTAAGCTTCTCTGATGGGGAGGCAAAAGCGGGGAAGGAGGGTGTTTGGGTCAAGCCTTCCAAGAGAGCAGAGAGCCTAGCACAGAGAGTCCGACGAAGAGTTGAAGCCCGTCTGGGGGGTTCGGGCTCCATTTGGAACGGGTGAGGGCCATTCGAGGAGGAGCGCCACCACCACCACACTCCCGGGACAGCTGAGCCACAGTGAAAAGGGGGCTGGATGTCCAGGCCATGCTGCCCTCGTCCTCGCTCAGCCGGAAGAGGAGGAGGGTAAGCAGGGCCCGGCGGGGACCAACCTGCATGGCTCTTCCCACTTGAGGTGGCCAGCCGGAAGGAGAAAAGCCAGCTCAAGATGGCCAAGAGGAAGAAAGAAACGGGGTGGTGTCGAGGGGCTCTTTGAGGGCAAACAAAAGGTGGATACAGCCTAGCCTTGCCTCACGGACCTCTGGCAAAGGACAGAGGGCACTTTGTGGCCTGTGTGGTCAAAGGGGCCCTGAGGATGGCCTCCCTCTACTTTTGCTTCCTCCTCTTCTTTTTCTTGGGCTCTTCATGCTGGTGCTGGGCTGAGGGATGAGGCCTTGGCAAAAAGGGTTAAACCCCCCTCAGCTGACAACAACAGGAGCTGTCCCTAATGGTGGTGCAGGGACAGCTAGGGGCTTGCTATCCGTGGATGCTGGAATCCGCGGATGGCAAGCCTGTGGATAAGGAGGCCCCACTGTATACACATTTGGCCTTTTCCTTACTCATTTTTAAACAAGCTGAGGAAACACTTTAGTTTTTCTCTGCTTTTTACTTTAAAAACAAAACCAAACCTCTTACTGTTTTGCTGATGGTCTAAATTATACAGGTGTGGCATGGTGGTTTGAGTGTCGGACTACGGCTCTAGAGACCAGGGTTCAAGTCTCAGCTCGACCTTGGGAAAGTCACATGCCTTCAACTTCAGGGGAACGCAATGTCAAACCTCCTCTGAACAAATTTGCAAAAAAAAACAAAAACAAAACCTTTGGGTTTGCCTTAGGGTCACCATAAATCAGAAACAACTTGAAGGCACACAACAACAAATCCAATTTTAATACCAGTTTATACTAGATCTGTTGAAATGAATGAATAAGAGCAAACTTTTTAAGAAGACTGGTTTTAGTGAGGGTATTTTAGCTGGGACTAAAAGATTAAGCGCATGCTTACTATCTTAATTTCAAACTCTGTCGTCAGATTGTTTTTATTACAATCTCAATGGACTTCATTTTATCTGTTTATTTAATGTATCTGAATCACTTCATGATGGCTTTAGCCAAGGGAAGTGATGTAGAAATTCTAGTAATTTAAAAAAAACTATAAAGGGAAGTAATGATGAATTGAACTACCTTTTTGGTTTCTTGCAAGCTGAACCCTCATCATAACTTTTTGCAGGTTCTCAGCAAAGGTCAAACACTGGGTCCTGCTGGAGTTTTAGTTGCACTGAGGAATCCTGGTTCAGAGGTAAACATCCAAGCCACAATCACTCAGCCTGGAGGAAAGTAAGTTTACCTTGTGCTCAGACAACCTGTGTGTGGAGAGAATTGAAGGAAATAGCTCGATGGCACTTCATATCCTGCGCAAAAAAATTGTTGTTACCTATTTAAATTTATTGTTACAGTTGCCCATTCAAATGATGGTTTCAAGGTTCATGAACCATAGCTTGTCAAGCTGGCAATGAACATTAGAGCAAAGCACTCCTCACTCACACCCTCCTGTTGCATGTCAGCTTCAGCATGAAGATTAATAATAATAATAATAATAATAATAATAATTTTTATTTATTTATACCCTGCTGTTCATCCAAAAAGCTATCGGAGCAGCTTGCAAATTGTTAAGTAGACATTTCTTGTTCTGTATTAAGACAGAATTCTTATTAACATTTGATCCTGGGTTGATGTCACTTTAACAAACCAGGAACAAACCAGGAAGGTAAGCCAGAAAGGATGGAAGAAGAGGAGAAAACATGATTTGTTCCATTTGATTCATTCACAGCTTTATAAGCCAGAAGCCATCAGTTACCTTCTGTATCATGACAATGCATATCAAAACATCTTCCTAAATCCTCATATTCCAAGGTACCTATGGCCATGGGCTGCTAAAAAGACAAATAAATGAGTCCTAGGATGATTCAGACCTAAAAGCGTAGATGATTAAACCAAAATCCAAAACTTAATAATCACAATACATAATAAAACATGATAAGAAGAAATAATCCAGTTTGAGACTACTTTAACTGCCCTGGCTCAATACTAGGGAATTCTGGGATCTGTAGTTATGAGAGACATTTATGCCTTCTCTGTCAGAGAGCTCTGGTACCGCAATAAACTATAATTGCCAGAATTCCCTAGCACTGATCCAGAGCAGTTAATGTGGTTTCAGGCTGGATTATTTCTGCAGTGAGTTTTGGACCCAAGACTGCCATACTTTGGGACACACTATTAGATGACATGACTCACAGGAAAAGGCAATAATACTTGATAAGGTAGACGGAGGTAGGAAAAGGAAAAGACTGCATTACAAGTGCATAGGCACAATCGAGGAATCCACAGCCCTAAGTGTGCAAGACCTTAATAGCCCTGCTGATGATCTGGTGTCTTGGAGATATCTCATTCATCGGATTGCCATAAGTTAAAGCCAATGGCAGTTAATAACAGCAACAATCTATTATAAATCTCTCTCTATATATATAAAACCAAGTCTTGGTCACAAATCAAAATCCATTTAAGACAATAAAGTTTAGGAAAATGAGCTCAAAATTCCATACAGACTTTTGATATCTTCTGATGTCTTAATCAGGCAAGATGCTGCAAAAAGCAGGGGAAAGGGGAATGGAAAAATCCCCAGATTTATCTGAAAGTTATATTCCTCTCATATCTTGATGCGTGATAGAGAGGGAAGGGCCAGCAAAGATTTTATTGCTATGTTCTCTCTAGAACATATGCTCTGAGAACATCTCAGAGCAACTCTATGGTCAACTTCAACCAAAGGTCACACTGAAGGACCTAGAGATTCCTAGAGAGAATACTCCACTAGGCATTAGTAGCTCCTCCAGCACAATTTTATTGTCAATGTCTGGTAGATGTTGACCATAGGTTAGCACTGGAAGGCCTAGAGATTCCTAGAGAGGTGTTCTCTCAAGTAAAAACATAGTGTTTTTGTTATTTGCAGTTTTTCCACATTCATGGGGGTCCTGTGCCCCTAATCCCAGCAAATGTGGAGAGACAAGTATAATTAAATCAGTATTTTATGAGTCCTGACTCAATGTGATTTGATGACAGGTGAACTGCTGATTTTTATTTTTATTTTATTTTACCGCTTTGATTATGATATCATCCCACTGTTTTGGTCTACACTTGCTCTATTGGTTGGGTACGATGAGAGTTGTAGTCCTGAAAATTAGGAGGTGCCGAGTTGGGAAGGGTTGGTTGAGAGAAATTGTAGAAATAAATAACAAGGGTTCTTCCGTTTCTGATGTGATGTCTCTTTTCTTTAGGTATGCCTTTTTTAAAGTACTTCCTGGGGAATATGAAATCTTTGCTTCTCATCCTACCTGGATGCTGAAAAAGGTGGGTGGTGCTTTAAAAAAGTACTTATTAAGATTGACCAAATACTTAAAATATTAGTGCTAGTAAAACAATAAAAGGGATGCTTTTTGACTTGTAACAAAGATGTTTAATTAACTGGAATTACAGGGACAGGAAGGAAATCGGGCAACTGATATTGTGAAATAATTAAAGTAGTTTTTAAAAACTGTAACATACTATAATTTTAAACAATGTTAGCTAAGTTTCTATAAACTTACTGAACAATACTTCTCTTTGGCCAAGGTCCAGTGGAGTACTTTCAGTATCCCACACTAGTGGAATTGGACCTTTCTTACCTGTCTCCTAACTGCAGTATTTTATGGCACCACACGTTTGGTTGAGCAGATTTCTTAGCCTTCCAGAAAAGGTTTTTATGGTGCATAGGGGGCTGTAGAAGGAGTGGGGCTTGTTGCTTTTGGCAGAAGTAGCAGTATCTAGTGGAAGTGTATCCCTGGTTCCTGACCTTTGGCTTTTAATATGTTTACACAGTTACAGTTGGATATGGAAGTGGCTCATAACTAAGAGGCAGTCCGTTGAAGTCAAAGGGTCTTAAATCAATCCACAAGGAATGGGACTACCCCATGCGGACCAGCAGTGCCTTTCATGCATTTGTTGAAAGTGTGTGAAGAAGCTACCTGGGTCCCACACATCTTAGCCTTTTGGAGTCCTGTACCACTGGAATATTGTGCTTATATTTTGTCTATATTCTGTCTATATTTTAGAGTAGCACAACTGTACGAGTAACCAGTTCCAATGCTTATGCCTCTGGCCCTCTGGTTGTAGCGGGTTACAATGTTTCAGGATCTGTCCGGAGTGATGGGGAGCCCATGAAAGGTGTGATGTTCCTCCTCTTTTCTTCATTGGTGACTAAGGAGGTCAGTAGTCCATCATTACAAGGAATTGTATTTTTCTGCTCCCCATTTTTCTTGTGCCATTCCGGACAAACATGTTCAAGTGACATTTAGAGAGCATATAAGGACTACTCTATACAGTGTCCTGGGATGGTTGTAGAACAGTTGGACTGTGCCACTTCAAAATGGAGGTGGGAGAATTGTATTCTTGAATTCTCCCTAATACCTCAAGAAGCAAGGCAGCAAACTATATAAAAATGTTCATTCCAATAATATATGGAGGACTAAGTGATTCCTGGATGTGGTGGCTCGGGCAGTTAAGACTCTGACTGTCGATTGCAAGATTGGCAGGTTGGCAGTTTGAGGCCCAAGTGCTGTGTGATGGGGTGAGCTCCCATCACTAGTCCTAACTTCTGCCACCCTAGCAGTTTGAAAGCATGCAAATGCAAGGAGATAAATAGGTACCACTTTGGTGGGAAGGTAAACAGTATTCTGTACAGTCATTCTGGTCACATGACCAGAGTAGTCTCTGACATTGCTGGCCCTTCCGCTTAGTAATGGAGACGAGCCCTGCCCGCTACAGTCAGACATGACTTGACAACCTTGTCAAAGGAGGATACCTTTACCTTTAAATGATTTCAATTCTCTTCTAAATTTTCTATTTCAAGTCAGCCCTAGAACTACATAACAGTCCCTCTCTTATAATGGCTGTCCTACTTTAACCCACAATTTTGTGAGAGATGGCACGCAAGAGAAAGTGGTTGTTTTGAGATAGCCCAAAGAATTGCAAGGTTCAGGGGAGTGGGAGAATTAGAACCTGGATCTCCTGAAGTCAGGACTCAACTGTACCACACTGACTCTGTGGTAAATGATAAATGGTGTTCCCATTCAGGTTTATCATTGGTCCTGAGATTCTTTGTGAAGCATGTATTCTTAATATTAACTTAGATCCAGAACGCACATGGATAGTTTCCATCAGCAGGCTTCTTTCTTTGTCTGGATCAGGCAAAGAATCAGAGACCCGTACTACGAGGACAATTCATTGCTCTTGGTCCACTTTGCAGTTTCCATCCAGTCTGAACTCTAGCTCTTCTGGCTGCTGTCTTCAGCCAGACTCACTGTTGGAGTGCAGATCCCGATCAGTACTGTTGACTGGAGCTTGGAAGAGTTACTTTGTGGACTGAACCTCTCAGGAGCCCTCCAGCTAGTATGGCTCGTGTCCATGTTGGCTGGGTGATTCTGGGAGTTAACTAAATCAACATTTCCACATGTTCTGCTGAACAAAGGTCCCTCCCTGTGGTTAAAGTGGAAGGGAAGTTCCTCTTGCACATTCCTTTGCACAGGAGTTGGTGCTGCTTGCTGCACAGTGCTCCGTTTTTATGTTGCCAGTCCTTGGGCCAGGATACTTCCATAGTGAAGACAACCTTTTCTTTTTATCCAGGATGTTGTGGGCTGCAACAGCTCTCCAGTGGAAGGCTTTCCTGAAAGGGATGATTCTCTTGTCTATCTCTGCAATGTCATATCCAAAGAGGATGGCTCCTTTACCTTCTTGTCTTTGCCTAGTGGGAAATACACTGTAGTAAGTAATGAAGAAATTCTTATACCATCATAAATGAGTACAGGTTGAGTCTCTCTCTTCTGAAATCCAAAATGCTCCAAAATCTGAAACGTTTGGAGCAGCAACACAAGTAGCGTAGTTTGTACATTTGTAAGCCTGGAGGGAGATATGAGGCTGGAGATAGACATATACAAATAACCAGGACTGTTGTTGCCGTGACCTGGAAAGCAGAAGCAGGTGGGCTGTCTGGAGATCACCTGTACATTAATTGGGTCCCTTACACCAGGCTTGATGACACCCGTTGTGGCTTTGTCACAACAAGCCTGGCTCCATCCCCAGAGAATTGGAAGTGGGGGAAAAGAGGGGCTTCCCAGTTGCTAGGGGACCTGGCTATGCATGCAGATTTCTGCTTTCCTTGCCCCCCACCTTGCCCCCTGGCAGAATATTAAAGTGAGAGATTAGTGGATTTTGGAAAGTCACCCTGGCACTTCCCAGTATATTTCGAGGTCCTAATTTAGAGATCTCCAATAAAGATTCCAAGCCATAGAAATACTAATTGATAACTACAAGACATTTGTTTCTTTCTTTGTTTGTTTATTGCAATGCAGAGTCCCCTAGTAGTGTTCCAAGCTTGAAGGTGAGGTGCCAGTGTCATTTCTGCAGCAGGCAAAAAGAAACGCACTATGTTCAGCAGTTGGCTGTTTTGCACAGAGAAGGCAAATCAATATTGATTTATATATAAGCTTGGGTAAAAAAAATTGCTTTATCCTGTCACAGATTTGAGAATTGCTTTTAAGTGACAAGTTCTGGCAGGCAAAGGAATAAAAAATGGGGTAAAAAATGCCTTGTGCAAATAAGGAAGCTGTGAGGAAAGGGTCAAGATGGCTACATGTTTAGCTTTACTTCCCCAAACACAGTGTTCAGGATAATGTCTGCAACAGGAAATCTCCTTGCATGATTTTCCAGAGCTTTGAAAAACTTTATGGGATAGGGGTGGTGCAGAGAGAACTACTAGTCTCAAAATTCCCTAGCCAACATGTCTATTAGTCCAAAAATAACTTATCCGAACTTTGGTTTTTGAGAAGCCTGTTGCAAACCCAAAGGTTATGGTATGTATTTCCAGGTACCTTTTTACAGAGGAGAGAGAATTACTTTTGATGTTGCTCCATCTAGACTGGACTTTGTAGTAGAACATGACAGTTTGAAAATTGAGGTAAGTCTCATCTTGTATGTGGTTACATGTATTTTATGTGCATTTGTAAGTTGTTTCGTAACATGCATATCTTGCCTTTCCTAAGCTAATATACATGGCTCTTCTTTACCATATAATACAACAAACCTGGCAAACAGGTTCTCTTGAGAGAATTTATGGAAATAGTTAGGAATCATATTTTTGGAGATTGGAATGGAGACTTTCACTGATGTTATTCAATACCTTTATCAAAAAGAAACAAAAAAAAAAAGAGAGAGAGAAAATATAAAAACAGATATAGTGGAATAGAGTCTATACTCATGTAAGTCTAGAAATTTTTGCCAAAAATTGACTCAAAAAACCTGTGTTGACTTCTCCACAGGTCAGTGTAAGTAGTGTACTTTAACTCTTATAAAAACAGGACCATCCCTTGGTTGAAAGCAAGAGTTTAATCTCTCTTGGAAGCACTGACCCCCTCTATACTCATCCATCCAGCCTTTAGGGTGAGCACAAATGCCTGCTGGAATTTTGTAAGTTCTTCAACATAGTTTTATTTTCCTTTAGATCCTTTGTTAGATGCCCCTAAGTTTTCCTCTCTACTTCTCCACTGGTCATATCAAAATCCATAATTTTGGCCCCAAAATCTGCCCTTGATTTAAAAATAAGATCAACTTATTATCGAGCATATATAGTAATTTTGCTAATTCATCCGTCTTCCTTTCTTTTTTAGCCTATTTTCCATGTTATGGGCTTCTCAGTTACAGGGAGGGTTCTGAACAGTCCTGAAGGTGAAGGTGTTGCAGATGCTACTGTTATGCTGAACAGTCAAATTAAAGGTAAGTGACCATCCTTTGAGTTCTGAACAAAGAGTTGAAAAGTGGGGATTTGCAAATTCTCTTCCTAATTTTATATTTCTTAATAATATTTCTTCTCCCTTTTTAATTTTCGTCTGATGAAGGCAAATAATATCATATTGAAATTTTTCTAAATAATGATATACTCTGCTTCTTACTCTACTTCTCTTTTGCCCTGATATCATATAAAGTGCTTCAGTGCCAGCATTTTCTGTCCTCTGTGTGTGGCATTTTTTAAAAAGTCAGCATATAGTCAAGGGTGGGGGAGAAGCCATTTATACTTCCCTTTTCTAGTCCTAAAAGTGCATCCCCTTTGTATCAATTTGCATTTGTAATGTGTGCCCATTAGTACAATTGGAGTACAATTGAAGAAGGTCCTCCCTCCATCCACCATCTTGAGGGAGAGAAAGGCAAGCCGGCTCCAACAGGCCTTGCCTGAAAGGAAGAAGAGCCTTCCCTCCATCCACCATCTTGAGGGAGAGAAAGGCAAGCCATCTCCAACAGGTCTTGCCTGAAAGGAAGAAGAGCCTTCCCTCCATCCACCATCTTGAGGGAGAGAAAGGCAAGCCAGCTCCCAACAGGCCTTGCATAAAAAGAAGAAGAGCCCTCCCTCCAGTTCATCTGCCATGGTCCAGGCCTCTGAGGGAGAGAAGATTTGCTGGACTTTCCCCCTTCCCTACCGCCATTCCCTTCTCCTTTTGTGTCTTGTCTTTTTAGATTGTAAGCCTGAGGGCAGGGAAATGTCTAATTAACAAATTGTAAGCCACTCTGATTGCCATGCTGAAGAGTGGGGTATAAATAACAACAACAACAACAACTATTATTATTAATCTTAAAGTGCATCCCCTTTGTACCAATTTGCATTTGTAATGTGTGGCCATCAGTACAATCGGAGTGCAGTTTGAGTAAGCGTGGCCTCTGTTTATTACTGTAGGGTCAGCATGGAGCACAAAAATGCAAGATGAATCTGTCAGTGTAGACAAAATGACAGCATCTTGGAAATGCTTTGTTAACATTGTGGTACGACAAGAATGAAACTGCCAATTAGGTCGTCATCAAGACCAGACCAAAAACATCCCTTATGCCATAAAATCTGGTGTTCTCTCAAAAATTGTTTACTGAGGCCCATAGTTGTTGGTAAGAATTAGGATGCTTCCACTGTTTGGATGTATATATTCCCATGTTAGCCTTGTTCATAAGATGTGCTCTGAATCTCATTGAAATACTGTTTCAATACAACGGAGTATTTATTCTTTCTTTGTGTGCTTTGATGTGGGCTGTGTTCCTGACTTTCACTCAGCTCTTAAGTTTCCTTTTCCTTTTCTATTACAGTTACAACAAAGCCAGATGGTTCTTTCCGCCTTGAAAATATAACCACTGGCACATACACCATTCATGCCCAGAAAGAGCATCTCTTCTTTGATACCATTATGGTGAAAATTGCACCAAACACTCCCCAGCTGGCTGACATCGTAGCAACAGAGTGAGTGTCCTTTCAGTACCTACAAAAATCCACTAATATCAAATTTAATGAACAGCAGAACCAAAAAAAAAAAAGGGGGGGGGTATAAGAAACTGACTTATTCAAAGTTAGAATGTCTGTCCATCTAGTACTGACTACTCCGAGTGGCAGCAGCCAGGCAGCAGCTCCTAGATCTTGAGCATTTCTGTCCCTTTCTTAACTGTTCCAGGGATTATGTCTGAGATTTTAGGTATATGAATGATGTACTCTGCTCCCTCTCAGGGAAAGCTGTCTTATACTGAGTCATAATTTGACTCATTGTGAAAACAGAATGCTGCCTTATTACAGGATAATTAGTCAAACAAACAAACAGCATCATTTATATACTGCTTCATACCCTTAAGGAGTGTCTAAGCGGTTTACAATTGTAAGCTATTTGCCCCCCAACAATCTGGGTACTCATTTTAGCGACCTCGGAAGGATGCAAGCCTGAGTTGAGCTTCAGCCCTTTGCTGGTCTTGAACTCGCCACCTTATGGTTTTGAGTGAGTGGCTGCAGTACAGGCATTTAACCACCGCACCACCAGGGCTGTTAAGGTAAACAAGGTATTCTTCATCACCATCTAATTAGATGTGGGCAGTTGTACTGGTCCAAGTATCTGGCTGTCCCCAGGAGAAGATGATGATGTCAGGAAGCATGGTTCTCTGATGTCATCTGTCCTCCTTCCCTTCACGGTAGTCATTGCTAAGCTTTTTGTAGGATGAAAGGCCCTTTGCACCTATTCCGTTATCCAGTTGGATGCCTTGCCATTTAAGTATATGTGGTAACCTCTACCTGTTCTCCCTCCCCAATAGTTGTATTAAGTTAAGATCTCCTTTGTACTGCTACAGGGTTGGCAGTGCATGGTCTGCTGGGCCTCTTTCCACCCACCTTTTCTTTATTCTGTAGTGGGTTTTTTTTAAAAGTCTCTCACACCATCTTGTTGACTTCAGCCTTGCATCAGGGTTTTAAAAAAGGCCTCACCTGGGCCTAAAACAGTGATGGCAAGGGGATGATCATGATGAAATTGCCCCCACAACTCCTAGAAGGCATGGGAGGCATTTTTAGTTTAAAAATGGGGTAGGGGAAAGTGATGGAGCACTCCAGGGCCCTAGTGTAGTTTATACAAGTTCGCCACCCCGATATGCAATATGAAAAACATGGGCATATCTCTTAGTGAGGTCCCAAATGTGTGTGGCAGTTGCTATATAACTGTGGTATATATCCCTTACATAACTGCACGCCTCTCCTCCAAATTAAGAATCTTTGTACTGTAAATAGAATTTTACCATGTTAAGGAGAATGCCAGCTCCCAACAGGGAAAATAGGGAAAAAAATCAAATTATTAAAATTTTTAATTTAAAATTTTATATCTGTTTAAGTCCCACTAACAGCCTGAATGTGTGCCTCTTAGCCACAATTTTGGCCACTTAATATGAACTCTGGGATCTAAGTCAGTGATTTTTAAATGCAGATGTGAATGTATAAATGTCCATATAAATGCTTTATGCCTTTCCCTTTTCTTAAAACCAGATTCAGCGTATGTGGACAAATCTTGGTAACCCGTTTTCCTGACTCTATCAAGCAGATTAACAAATACAAGGTGACTATGTGGCCCCAAGAGAAGGGCAAAGCAGTGTTGGTGACTACAGAAACTGACACTCGTGGGATGTTTTGCTTCAAGGCAAAGTCAGGCTCATATGTTGTCCAGGTAAGTCAGTAAACCTTTATACTGAATAAAGACTGGCACTTATGTGAGGGATGGGCAACTGTGTGGAGGCAGTGGGCCAAATCATCACCCTAGAGCTCCCTGTGATCCGGTCATCATCCCCAGCATGACCCCATATTTCTATTTGTCTCTGCAGTCCCTTTCAAATTGGTGTCACTTCTTGCGTCTCTTCTTATTGCTATTTTGAAAGAGATTGCAGAAGAAAACAGAGGTATTTGAAGAGTTCTAGGCTGTTTGTGGAAGTAGAGTATAGCTACTTCTCCTTGTTATTACACATTTGGGGAATTTTCTGCATGGTCTTTGGGATTCACTTTTGGGGACTAGTGAAGGCTGCATGGATCACAGACGTATGGTCCAAGGTCCATACCATGCCCAACCCTGACTTACGTAATATTGGTATTTGTTTTCTAGGAAATGCAATCAGACTAATTTTTTTAACTCAATGTAACTGAGCTGTTCCCTAATTTTGGATGGAGAAAGATGGGATATAAATCCAGTAAATAAATACGTCTTGCTTGTTGGCTATTTTTACAATGTAGAATTTTCTTAATGCTCAGGTTTTCATATTGGCCCTGCATTAGAGTTGTACAGGGGATCAGAAATCAGTTTGAAGATCTGATATGCTTCTCATGGTCTGTACATTCTGTATAGTTTGCGGGGAGAAATTCATAATATGTTGTAGATTCAGGGCTTGCCTGAAGAAAAGAACCCTCCTTCCATGCCAACTGCCATCCTCCGGCTTGGGAGGGAGAGAAGAGGCAGGCCCAGCTCCATCAGGGCTTGCCTGAAGAAAGAAAGCCCTCCCTCCATGCCGTCTGCCCTGGCCCAGGCCTCAGAGGGAGAGAGGAACCACTGGACCTCATCCCCTTCCCCACCATCATCCCCTTCTCCTTTTATATCGTGTATTTTTAGAATGGAAGCCTGAGGGCAGGGAACCGTCTAATGAAAATTAATAATTGTAAGCCGCTCTGATAGCCATTAAGGCTGAAGAACGGGGTATAAATACCTTAAATAAATAAATATGTACGGTCTACCGTTAATGTGCAGGTTTCAAAAGTGCAAAGAAAACCTTGCTGAAAGGCAGTTTAATAGCTGGGGGAATGGGTACAAGAAATGTGTACCATTTCAAGATTCAAACATGCAAATCTTCATATTTCAGTAGAGTGAGGAGCAAAGAGGGACAGATCTTATTCAGCTAAAGAAAGAGCAAGCTTTATTGCTATATGTTTCTCTTTCCATAATTGTATTCATAATTAAATACTAACTGTCAGGAGCGGAGGTGGGGAAAAGGAAAACTAGAAAGAGAAGAGATTTGGAAAGGGTACCTGGGAAAGGAAGAGTGGGGAAGGAGTCTCGGAGATTCAAGAGCAAAAGCAACCATTTTATTCTCTGGATAAATCATTTATTTATTTTTTATATAAAAGCAATTGTTGGCATTGTTCTACTATCTCTAGGTTATTGTTCCTGAAGCGGAAGCCAGAGCAGGTCTTGCTTTGAAACCCAAAACATTTCCTGTGACTGTTTCCTCCAAGCCAGTGCTGGATGTGACCTTCTCCCAGTTCCTGGCCTCTGTCTCAGGGAAAATCATCTGCTTAGGTAAGATTTATATTGATGAGTGAAGTGGTTGGATTATATTATGTGTACTTGTGGCTATTATTAATTATTAATTTGAAAATGGCTTCTTGGATCAAGACTTCTTTTCTGGTATGGCCTCATAGAATTGCATCATTCAGAACAGCTAGGGACCTTTGAAGCTGCCTCACATAAATTCAGGCACTAGAGTCCACATAACATAGAGTCCACAGCAATTGGTTTCTTTTGTTTCAGATAGGAGTCATTCCTAGCCCTATCTGGAGATGCCTAGGACCTTTTGCTTACTTAAAAGTTTATTAATTTAATTTAAATGAATTTAAAATTTTTTTTAACCTTACCTTTTGAAGCAAAGCCTCCTCAGTTCTCAAGGCAAAGTTAAAATGAAACAGGTAGTTTCGAAACGTTAGAACATTTAAAACATCTGGAGTGATAAAAATTTACATTGTGAACATGGCCTTTAAATAGCATTATAAAGTTACCCAGAACAACCAGATCATTATAGGAAGTACTTAACTCCCTCATTGAAACAGCTTCATTGATGACTGGTCTGTTTCCAGGCAGAATTCAAAGTGCTGGTTATGATTGATAAAGCCCTATATGGCTTCAATCAAGGCTATATGGAAGACTGTGAGCCTCTACAGCCTGGCGTTATATGCCAGTGTGGGGGTGGCATGAGGGCATAGTGTATGCTCACTGGCATTATGCCATGCGCCCAACCGCCCAGCAGGGGCATCATGGGGCTCCATTGGGGCAGCGTTTGAACATGCTGCACCAAAGGAGCACCAAAAAACCGCCACCACTGGGGCACCCTTTCTGTGGTGCAAAAAGGAACTGCTTTTTGTGGCTTGTTTTTGGACCATGGAAAGGCCATATCAGGGCAAAGAAAGGGGTGGCTTGGAACTGGCCCTTAGGGGTCATCTGTTGAGCCAACCTGAGTTTAATTAAAAATTAACTAGGCATAGTTAAATGCAAACGTCACAGTCAGAAGATCAAAAATATCAAAACCCCCAAAATGCTGAATAACACCTTGCATTGTTGTCTAGATGAAAACAGTGAAGAAAAAATTATAAAAACATAGTCACTGTGGACACACTCAATGTTCGCCATGCTTTGGCATTTTATGTTCAACGTTCTACTGAGTTCAGGTTGACCAACAAGTTGTTTGTTTGTTACGGTGGAAAGCCCACCCTGTTGCTTCTCAAAGGTTTTCAAAGTGGTTGCCCAGACCATTTTGCTGACTTATGAATTTGCCAAATGCCCTCCTCTTGTTGGTATGCACCCAAACTCAACCAGGACTGTCTCCTCATCTGCCACCTTCCTCAAGCCTCAATCATAGAGTTGGAAGAGACCACAAGGGCCATCCAGTCCAACCCCTTACCACACAGGAACTCTCAGTGTATGGCAGGGGGGTTGGACTGGATGGCCCTTGTGGTATCTTCCACGTTTGTCCGCCATTACCGGCTTGATTCCATCGTTGGGATGCCAGTTTTGGCTGTGCCATTCCTTCTTCAATTCTGCGGTGACCTTCCCACCTCCACAGGTAAGCTTTTAGTCACTCTATTGTGTGAGACCTAGAGACTGTGAAGAAGAAGAAGAAAAAGAAGAAGAGGTTACTTATCTGTAACTGTGGTTCTTCGAGTGGCCATCTGTGCCCTCACACAAACCCGCCCTACCTCCCCCAGTAAGGTCCCTGCTGATTTCCTTACAGTGGACTAGAACTGAAGGGAGAGCTAGACTGGCAGGATTGGGCATACTCAGTACACGGGAGTGGGCAGGGCTTTCCACCAATCTGCTCAGCTTTTCAGCTTTCTGGACGGAGTCTCAGTGCAGACGCTAACCCTATTGTATGAGGGCACAGATGACCACTCGAAGAACCACAGTTGGAGGTAAGTAACCTGTTCGTATATATGAATATGGTTTGCAAACAATTGCATTATAGCTACATTTGTCGAAACAACTATGAAGTTATAACCTTATATTCAGTATGAACTTGGTGGTGGCAGATTGAGGTTTTCCATAGTGTGATATGTGAAGTTACATGAGGTTGTTCTTAAACTAGTATGCACTCTGTAAGAGGCTAACAATGTTCGGTTTCAAGGAATGTCTTATCCTCCGAATCTGTGAAGAATGTGTTCTCATTCTCTTTTCCCCTGTGCCCCCTTTTATGTCTTTCTCAGATTCTTGTGGCGAATTGACAGTGACTCTTCAGTCTGTGACCCGTCAGGGTGAAAAGCGCAGCCTCCAACTTGCTGCAAAGTCCAACTCAGTGACTTTTATATTTGAAAATGTACTTCTGGGCAAATATAAAAGTGAGAGTTATTCAAAACTTCTTTCTGTATTTTTTATTAGCTTGGTTACTATTCTGAATCTTTGGGGTTGTGTTTATTTGTTTATTCCTCCTCTGTTTTCAGCAAGGATTAGCTGTCTGAAGAGTTTGCCATTAAAATTTACTAAATAGTATATTCTACCCCTTTCAGGGCAGTTTTTCCTTAGAATTCAGCTCAGGGATTACTCTGGTGTATGATTAGAGTGTTGTACTAGATGAAATAGGCAGGTTTTAGTTTCTACTTAACCCTAGAACTTGCTGGTGATTTTGATACACTTCTTTTCATCCTAGCCAATTTCTTTTCATCCTAGTCATGAAGAGAGTGATATATGCTACCTTGATCTCATTAAAGGAAAGTTGGGATGTAAATGTGAGAAATAATTAATAAAATAAATAACAAAAATAAAATTGAAATCAACTATAAAAGCAAGAGTAAAAAAATCATCAAGAAAATAGCAACAATTATTGTTTTTGTTAATTACTCATTATGAAATCCTAGACAAATGGAAAGGGTTTTTCCTGCAGAAGGGGGAAATGACAAGGACATCCAAAGGAGAACTGTTGCTTCCTCTCAGTGTCTTCTGCCTAAGGCTGTTGCCTCACTTTGTCTAATGGTAGGGCCAGCTCTAGCATTATTGTTCCTTGAGCTACTGATTCTTTCTGTGTGCAACATCTCATAAAATTTCTCTTTTTTTAGTGAGTATTATCCATGAGGACTGGTGCTGGAAGAATAAATCATTAGAACTTGAGATTTTGGAAGAAGATGTCTCAAGGATCGAATTTCGCCAAACTGGATATATGCTGAGATGCTCTCTTTCTCATGCAATTACTTTGGTAGGTACGGGCAATTCAGGAATTTTCAACAATCTATCAAGCACCTTTGATAGATGGCTGTCCAGACTCTTCTAATTACATCTCATAAAGGATAACTACCACATCCCAAATCAGGCTATTTAACTATTAAACAGCTCTTACTGTTATGAAATATCTTCTGATGTTTAGCTGAAATCTCTTCAATTGATCAATTGATCTTAGTGCTTTATTTGAAACAGCAAAATGTCCTATTTATTTTTCTTTAAAGTAATTTTTGCATCTTGATTGTATACTCCTTCCACTGGCTGCCGACAGGATGACCAGTTTCCATGGATAATGGGAATCAACATATAATTTCCCCACCTCTAACACAGAATGATCTGGATTTCCATAGGGTTCAGCTGCTTTAAATGGCTGAGAGTTTGTGAAGGGCACTGCCTTGCCCAGTAAAACTGGAAACTAATAATATCTTTTACCTTGAATTTTCTGACACAAAAATTTCTAAGTTCGTTTGTTGATGCCTGCTAGACATCTTCTTGCATTTTTTTTAAAATCATTAGGAGTTCTATCAGGATGGAAATGGACCAGAGAATGTTGGCATTTACAATCTATCCAAAGGAGTGAATAGGTTCTGCCTCTCAAAACCTGGTAAATGTCTCCATATCTCTAACTGGAAGTCAACTTTGTCGGGGGGGGGGGGTAGGTTTGTACTGTGACTTGAGTAAAGAAAGGGAGACAGCAGATAAAATGTGTGGAAGTAGGAGAATAAGGCCTGATTCATATGGCATGGATTTGCATCAGAGCTTGGAAAAGTTAAATTTTGGACCATAGCTCCCACAGTTCCCCAGGTGACATGGCCAGCTGTAGTCCAAATAAAATAAAATCCCCCAAGCTTGTATTGGCTGTTGTGGTAGCAATCACTGGTACTGAAGATTGTAGATTTGTTTGAAATGTGAGATTTGGGAAGAAGAGGGCACAGAAGGCAGTGGGAACAGCTTGATGCTTGCATTTTTGGTCTTTCAAAGAAACAGAGATCAAGCTCACTTTCAGCCACCAGATCAGTTATTAACCATGCAATCCTATCTGCTTACTCAGACATAAATCCCGTTAATTTATCTCTGTGGGCTGCAGCTGAAATAAGCTTAACTCATTTGATGTGTTATATGAACTAATAAAGCATAGTTTGTCACTAGCTGGCAAGTCAACATAAACCATGGTTTGACGTGGATGTACAAATTGTGGTTTGTGCTGGCTATGCCTTGTTGTGATGTCTGGATTGATACACAGTAGTTGTGCTGTAGTTGTACTCCTATCTAGAAATCTCTGTCCTATGATAAGGGAAGTTCTGATGTATAACAAAAGCAGACAAGCCGCTCTTAACCTGTGTGCTTCAATGTTGTGCCCATGGTTCAATTCTAAATTATAGTTAATGCAAATCAAGGTCTCAGCTGAGCCAGAAAAATCAAGGTTCAGCCAGTTAGTGGTTTCTAAAACAGCCCAAGCTTTCAGTTTGGATGACAGCTCCTCATAAGAAGCCCTCAAAACAAGTCAAACAAGATTGATTTGGGAAAACCTGGTATAGTTGCTCATTTCCACATGCATCATTCTGAAGTTTCAAATATGCTAAAAATCATAGTTGCAAACATGTGTTGGCTTAATGTCTTCCAGGTGTATATGAAGTAACACCACGTTCCTGTCACCGATTTGAGCATGAATACTATACCTATGACACGTAAGCATGGACCATAGATGAGATACTTTTGTTAATATAATATTTGTCTTCCAGGAGTGTAGTTTAGTGTCACTGAAAGGGAGCGGGAGCTGCTTTTCCATGGGTTCAATTCCATGGTGGTTCTGTTATATTTAAAGGCTCGGTATTGAGTCATTGGTGCCAGTTTAATAGGCCCTTTTACAGGAAGTCTCTGCTTATCTGATGGATTAGGACTAGAAGACTACCAAAAAGTGGGCATCATAGTCCTCTGGTCTCTAGCCTGTCGAATAATGGGGACATGTGTATTGAATTTAAGAGGGATGCTATTTGAAGCATATTAATCTTTTTTCTATGCACGGGAACCTGTAGCTCCACAAAGATTGCTGTACTACTTACTACCCCTGTCATTCCTTATCCTTGTCAGCTTGCTACAGTTTATAGGTAATTGAGTTCAGAAACATTCTCATTCCTTGTGGAGCCCTGGTGGCGCAGCCACTCACTCAAAACCATAAGGTTGTGAGTTCAAGACCAGCAAAAGGGCTCAAGCTCAACTCAGGCTTGCATCCTTCCGAGGTCGCTAAAATGAGTACCCAGATTGTTGGGGGCAAGTAGCTTACAGTTGTAAACCGCATAGACACTCCTTAGGTGGTATGAAGTGGTATATAAATGAAGCTGTTTGTTTGTTTGTTTTCTCAGGTCTGCTCCAAGTATTCTGACACTGACTGCAATTCGGCACCATGTCCTTGGAACAATAACAACAGACAAACTGATGGATGTGATGGTTACCATTAAGTAAGTAGACATCTTAAGACCTTTTGGGGTAATATCTGTGTCAACAGGACTACCAAAGATCGAGTGTCTCTGAGATTTATTTTTCTTTACCTGTGTAGTTCAAACGTTATTGTTGTTAATTTTATTTGTTATCTATTGAAACAAGTAAAGATAGAAAAACATTCAAAAACATCAGACATAATTCAAAAACCACCTATAAAAGTACATCAGTTTTTCATTACATAGAATATTTTTTAAAAATTAACAAAACAGCACAATTTTAATTGCCATCACAGTGAATTCATAAAAAACTTGATGAAATAAGAAAGATTTCCCAAGCTAGCAGAAAAGCAAGAAGCCTCCTTGGGGAGGGAATTCCAAAGACTACGTTACAGGGAAGGTAATGGTATCATCTTTGCATATTGGGCAGAAGCCCTTCTTGCATTCTAGGAACTGACATGAATCAAGCAATGAGAACAGACAGACTCTAAGTAAGAACTTGGTCTCCTAAGACTCTCTGGAGTCCCATTTTATCTAGCCAGCAAAGCCAATAATTGAGAGAAGGTGGAAATTTCATCCAGCAACACTTAGACACACACACATTCCCAATTCTCACCCTAACTGTAATCCCTCTAAGTGTATGTTTCTTTGTAGGCATGAGCAAAAGATACGGAAAGATCTGCTGGTTGGTCTCTAACTGATTTTCAGATATATCTAGATCTGACAAAGATTTCTGACTGAATTGTTCAGTGACAGTAGCAACAAAGCAAATCTTATTTCGGCATTTAAAAAAATAGGGTGCAGTTAGAGTTGATTTTTCTGTAAAAAGACTGTAAGTTATTGTATCTGGAATACAGTCCAGGGTACAGAATGACACCTGGTTGCAGTTCACAGATCTTGAGACTCTGTCAAAAAAGAAGGTGGAACCTATAAACAAGTCTGCAGTCTGCCCCTTCTCATCTATGGGGTGTTTGTAGAACATAGGGCTACAGAACCTGTGACTTTCCAGGTGCTGATGAACTCCCACTCTCTTCAGTCTCCAGCAGCTTGAATATTGGTAAAGTAGGATAGTAAAAGTAGTTCATCGATACCTGGAGGGCAATAGATTTCCCACTGCTGGTCTGACACCTGAAAAGATAATGGTGGGGTTTTAAAATAGATTTTTAAAGGCTTCTCCAAGATTCTTCAGCTACTTAACTTCTAGTTTTGCATTGACAGATTTGCTGTGCTTTTCTCTTTCATTTTCTTAGATCCTCAATTGACAGTGAACCTGACTTAGTGCTTGGTCCACTGAAATCACAGCAGGAGGTGCGGCGTGAGCAACAGCTCGCTGAAATTGAGGCCCGTAGACAGGAGAGAGAAAAGAAAGGTCTGGAGGAAGAAGGGTCTGAGCCACCAGTACAGGAAATGGTGGAGGAACTGCAAGGACCATTTCACTATGAGTTCTCCTACTGGGCAAGGTACATTGGCCTTCTGCTTTAAAGAAGCCTGTTCCAGTGCATTTGTATCAGTTTTCGATAAAAGGTTGCAGCAGCTGCTGTGTAAATATTAGCATTATTCTATCTTCAAACAACAGCTTGGTCTAAATTAGGGATGGATGACTAGCACTTCAGAATTTGTTGGGATTATGGGAGTTGCAGTCCAATAACATCCAGGAAACCACAGTTACCAAGCTCAGGATTAAATTATACAGAGCAGACTTCCATATATATATTTTTTAATTTCAGGTCAGGTGAGAAGATCATGGTGACACCGTCCTCGAAAGAGCTCCTTTTCTATCCACCTTCAATAGAAACAGTTGTCAGTGGAGGTAAATCTTGTAGTATCTTCATAATGAGAAATCACTGATGGCTTCCTTAGCTTGGTAGGTTACCTGCCTTGAATCCAAAAGGTCTTAGATCAAATTCCTGAAATCTTCAGGTAAACCAGGAAAACCAGATAGAAGAACTGACATTGCAGCAAGAAGCAAAGCTGGCGTCAGTTCCCTACAGATGTATTCTCCCACAATTTCCCCGCATTTTTTGTGTTACAATGTGGAACTGGAATATATTTAAGTGACATTTTTACCACTTGATGTATCTATTACTGTTAAGACACAAATATTTTTGTTGTAGCACAAAAGCTAATCAGCAACAAGCTGACACTTGTGGCATGGTCATAAAATTGCATCTTCACGGTATTGTATTTTCAGTTCCATATAACACGACAAAACATGACAAAGTCAAAGGAGAAATGAGTACTTTGGTGTGACACTATAAATGGAGTCAGTATGAAACAGCTTTTTATGTCTGCAGACTATGGCAGGACTGGGGGACATGTTGCCAGATGTTGCTAAACTGCCCTGGTGGCGCAGTGGTTAAATGCCTGTATTGCAGCCACTCACTCAAAACCATAAGGTTGTGAGTTCAAGACCAGCAAAAGGGCTCAAGCTCGACTCAGGCTTGCATCCTTCCGAGGTCGCTAAAATGAGTACCCAGATTGTTGGGGGCAAGTAGCTTACAGCTGTAAACCACTTAAACACTCCTTTGGCAGTATGAAGCGGTATATAAATGAAGCTGTTTGTTTGTTTTAAACTGTGACTTCTGTCCATTCAAACTGGCATAGTCAGTAGAGATGTGCTGAAAGGCCACATGTTCTCCATCCCTGCTTTATGAGGAATGCCTTAGTTCAGCTGATGTTGCTTATGCTCTGCACAGCCAGAATTCTTTAAAAACACCCTCAGGTGCTGGGGAGGAGGGAAATGTCCTGGATCTTGGAACAATTACTGTCTATAATCATATATAAGTCTAGAAATTTAGGTCAAAAAATTGACCCCCCCCCATGAGTCGAATTATCCATGGTACAGTACAGTACAATGTAAAGTACAGTACAATACAATGTACAGTAAGTACTGTACTTTAACTCTTGAGGAACCATCCCCTGCTGAAAGGCAAGAGTGTAATCTGTCCTGGAAGCAATACCCCCACCCCAATTCTCCCATCCATCCAGTCTTTAGGGTGAGCACAAGCAATTATGCTTGCTGAAATTTAATAAGTTCTGTGGCATTCTTTTCCTTTTCTTCATCTTTTAGATCCTTTGTTACATGCCATTAAATTTTACTGTTACTTTATCCACGAGTCATATCAAAATCCATAACTTTGGCCCCCAAACTTGCCCTCGACTTATACACGAGGTCGACTTATAGTTGAGTATATACGGTACATACTCTCAGCCTGACATCTCTCACTGGGCTCTTATGAGGTTAAGGAAACTCATGAACATTGCCTTGAGTGCATTGCAATAAAGACAGGGAAGATAATAAAATGAATTAATTAACAAAATGCTTCAATTTTTCAAGGACTATTCTTACATTAATTTGAGCTAGGGCAGCCTTCCATAATCTGAGGTTCTTGAGATATGCTGGATAATAACTCCTATCATTTACAGTTATTCTGTCTGGAGATTATGAAATCAACTGTCAAACACATCTTTTGAGGTGCCTTAGCTGTGAAGTCCTGCACCAGTGAAGGTTGGATTAGGTGATCCTTGGGACTGCTTCCAACTACAAATCTATCATTTTTTACATGTCCAGTTTTTATACTGGCTTAAAGAAGGATGAGCTATCATTTTGTGGCTTAGCTGAGATTTGAACCTAGGTCCCCTCAAGTCCCAGTTTAACATTTAAACTCAGAGATGGGTAGCTGGCGAATCCAGGAACCAGGTTTTGCTCTCTCCAGGATTGCGTGAACTGTCAAAAAAACCAAGCCAGTCAAACTGGGATTGGCCAAAAGTTCACTTCTGGTTTTGACATTAAACAGTACAGGGTGGTTGAACCCTGTGTAAAAGATGAATTGCTACTCTTGGAGGCTTCCAAGGGAGGTAATGCAGTTTTTTTTTGGCAGAAAAGGGTGTAAATTGGGAGGGATTGAGACCAACAAAACCAATCTAGGAGGCAGTTCAAGGACCACATTTTGCCCACTCCTGCTCCAGATATTACATTCCCTGGGCTCTCAGGTTGGTGGGCACTATTGTTTTACTAAACAACAAGGTTATCTTGGGAACCTCAAGTTCTCCCAGCCTGCTGGAAGCCAGTAGTAAATCTGCATGCTTTTTCAACGTCTTTCTTCTTTTACATCCTGTTTAAGACAGCTGCCCAGGGAAGCTGATAGAAATCCATGGAAAAGCAGGTTTATTCCTGGAAGGAGCCATCCATCCAGAATTGGAAGGTGTTGAGATTGTCATTAGTGAAAAAGGAGCACCGTCACCCCTCATCACTGTTTTCACAGATGACAAAGGTTCCTATAGGTAAATTGTTGTGGGAATTTTTTCCTTGGGCCAAGTCCTGTGGGAGCCTAGGGTAGGCTTAAAGGTGTATGCTTTCTCAGTCCTCCCCCCCCCCCCCCCCATGCTATGTTATCATGCAATTCCTGGGCACTTGAATTCCACAGAGTGGAGAGCAGAATTTCTTTTTGATTTAATATTTATTTGTAGCATTTTTTCACTATTCTATACCTGGAAAGGCACTTGAAGTGGCTTACCTATTAGTCAAATGGGGTAGCCCCTGTCCTCAAACTTACAATAAAAATACACAACATAAAAGAAAAGGTAGATGAGGGGAAGGGAAACTAAGTGACTCAAGCAAGTTCTCAGAGTAATGAAGTTCTTCACCTTGAAAGAATGAGTGCAAGATGCCACTGGGACAGAAGTGAAGCTCAGTGGAGTACTTGAGATGGTTTTCCTGCTTGCCTTGCCCCTCTGTTCCCCATTCTTATGTTGAGAACCTGCTCTATACCTTACTTGGTTGGTCTGCTCACTTCTTTAAATGAAGTATGTGCATCATAAGACCCCAAGGTGAGGATGCTAAAGCTGATTCTTTTTATAGGGTTAAAGGGCTGAATCAATTATGCCTGACAATGACATGCATCATCCTTAGCTTCCTTCATTATTTCCTTTAAACTTGAGACCTTCAGCCACTGTGTGTCTGGCAGATTCCTGTGCATGCTGCTCTCTTCTCCCTAGGCTAAATATAATTTCAAGTTTGGCTTGTTCATAAGCTGCTTTCCCAGAGTAAACTTCTGAAAGTAGCCCATGATAAGCATTTATTCTCAGGATGGTAGGAGGATTGGGTTTATCCCCACGCACCATCCGTGAGGCAGGAGTCAGAATTCTAAACAGTTAAATTTGTTCGGTCCACAAAGGTTTTAATACTTTTTAAAAATAATATTTTAGGAATGTGGAGAGCACAGGAAGTAACGTAGAGGCATGTACAACAGAGACCTTAGAGAATGGGGAATTGGGAGTTACAGGATGGAAAGTAAGACATAGTGCTGCCAGTGAAGGAATTGGGGGTGGCAAAGGTGTGGATGGATGGAATGTTGGGGTTGTCTTCTGTTGCTTCTTTAGCTTTCTGAATGCATTACCAGGGGACATGATATGGATTATGGTTAGCTTTCTCCTTGTGGCAATGCTTCCCAATCTTAATTTTATTACACTACAGCTCCCAGAAGTCCTGGCTGGAATGATGGGTGGTCAGGGCCTCAGGGTGTTGTGTATTTCAGCAGTGAATGGGTTCCTGTGGTGAAAAATCACTAGCCTATCACAAATTTTTATATAATGTTTGAGTTTTAAGTGGTGTGCCAATCATTCACTTCTGTTTCATACCTTAAAAAATGGTGTTCCTAAGATTAATTTAAATGCCTTTCTCGATTTATTTTTCAAGCGTGGGGCCACTCCACAGTGACCGAGAATACACTGTTAGTGCCCAGAAAGAAGGATTTGTCTTGAGTGCTGTTGAAGGAACCGTTGGGGACTTCAAAGCTTTTGCTTTGGCTGGAGTCACTTTTGAGGTAATGTTCCCTAAAAGAGGATATTAGTGTTTCTTTCTAGAGTGACTACCATCAATAGGGTAAAGAGGGAAAATACAGGATGTAAAATCTTGGCTGAGTAGTTCAAAGTGCACACCGGTCCACATCTTATGGAAAGGTAAGACTGTTTCTGTGATACTGAAAAATAAATACATCTTTGGCCTTGCTGGAATCTCCAGTTATCTGAAGGCAGCACAGCTGTTTCCTGTGTATCCTGTAGGAAGCTTCTAAATGCCTTCCATAGGGTAATCAGATGTTTCACTTTAATTAAACAGTTGGAACTTAGTATTCCCAGAACTGGGCAAGATGTGCAAAATCTACAGATAGATCTTCCAATGTATCATTCCCCTGGACTAAGAACCTACAGAGTCTGAGTACTCTAGTAGCAGCTTTAGAGAGGAATGAGGCCTTGCCTCCAATAAGTCTCAGTTAGGGCCTTCTGTGTTACACTCATTTGCCAAGTTCAAGGAGCAACATGGATGCATGCTGCTCCTTGGACTTTCACCAGATTGCCCTTTCTTTAGACTCCTTCAGAATAATAATATTTATAATTATTATAATATTTATTTCTTACCCGCCCCTCTGAGTGAGCAATCGGGGCAGGGTACAACATGTTAAAAACATATACAGTTACAATCCTCCAACATTCAGAAGGCACCAGTGATTGTGTACTTCAGAAGAAGCCATTGTTTGTGAAAAAGATACCTGTCCTTCAGGAAAGTCAGAGGGAGCTGGGTATGTTTAGCCTGGAGAAGAGACGGTTAAGAGGGGATATAATAGTCCTGTTTAAATATTGGAAGGGATCTGAAGCTAGAGCAAGCTTGTTTCCTGCTCCAGAGACTAGGATTCAAACTACAGGAAAAAAGATTCCACCTAAATGTTTAAATATTTGAAGGGATCTCATACGGAAAATGGAGCAAGTTTGTTTCCCACAATCAATTGGACTATGATCAATTGGACCTTGGGTACTATACCCCAATTTCATTAACCAGTTTCATAAAACTATAGAATCCTAGAGTTGGAAGAGTCTGCAAGGGCCATCTAGTCCAACCCCCTGCCATGTAAGAATATACTACTGCAGTGGACCCTTGCTATCTGCCAGGGTTGGTCCCCTCGTGGATACCAAAATCCATGGATGCTCAAGTCCCATTAAATACAATGACATAGTGAAATGGAGTCCCATATATAAAAATGGCAAAATCAAGGTTTGCCCATTGGAATTTATATATTTTTAAAAATATTTTCAGGCTGTGGATGCTTGAATTGGTGGATAAAGAATCAATGGACACAGTGGGTCAACTTTACAGTGTTCCTGAAAAGATGCCCATGCAGCCTCTGTTTAAAGACCTTCAAAGAAGGAGAATCCACACACATTCATTCAATTTAAACATCTAATGAAATGTGTGGTATATATTATGTTGTTTTTCATTTTAAACAGATTAAATCTGAAGATGACCACCCTCTTGCTGGGGTCCTCCTCTCCCTGAGTGGAGGAGTGTTTCGTTCAAACCTTCTGACTCAAGATAATGGCATGCTGACCTTTTCCAACCTGGTATGTATAGCCATATTTGCTGTTTCAGTTAGGTCTCAAGAAAAGTGTGTGGGGCCCTGCTGCTGCTCAGAGTCAGATCTTTGCAAAGTTACTTTTTGGACTACAGCTTGCAGAATTTCACAGTGTGTATGGCCAGCTGGACAGGAGGTCTGAGAACTATTACTTGTTACTACTATTTTATTTACTTATACCCCACCTTTCTCCCAATATAGGGATTCAAGGCAGCTAACAACAAATGTAAACTGTACAATTTAAAAACAATGCAAAAGATTTTAGGAAATATAAATATAAAGTTTAAAAAACAAACAATTTAAAAAAGTAAAACAATTATGCACTGTAAACAACATACTGAATCTTTCACCACCTTGAACAGCTTTGCTGGGCGAGACTTCACAGATGCAATAGATGCAGAGAATCATTTCTAGACCTGAAATTGTTTCACTGAGTTGTGCCTCTGGCCCATGAGCTCTTTTGGGAATACAACATGCATGGGCAAAGTTTAAAACAATCCAGCTACTCTTTTGCAGAGCCCAGGACAGTACTACTTCAAGCCCATGATGAAAGAATTTCGATTTGAACCGTCATCTCAAATGATTGAAGTGCATGAAGGACAGAACCTTAAAATCACCATTATCGGTTACAGGACAGCATACAGGTCAGTAGTTGTTAAGTAGTCCTTTTTAAAGCATGAGAGGAAGTCCACAATCAGGCAGGCAAGTTGTGATTTTTTAATATAATTTTTAATTCGTTATTATGATATTAATATTATTGTTAATAATGGGCGGAGACAGATGGCCCAAAAGCAGTGTATCACTGCCAACACTAGAGCTTAGGAGAGCGCAGCAACTACACACTCCCGAACCCTAGTACGTGTGGGCGGTGCCATTGTGATGCAGCGCCACCCACACTTCATATGTGTCAATGACATCGCACATGCACTGTGTCCAAACAGTGCGACGTACATGCGACACCTATGGTGTCGCAGGGGCGGCGTTAAAAGGAGCAACGTCTCAGTGTTCCTTTTTTCCTCCACATTGTTGCTGCGCCGTTTGGCTACTACAGCAATGATGCGGAGGAAAAAAAGGTGGCTCCAGCCCACCCTTTCCAGGCAGTCCGTCTTGCTCTATTGTTAATGTTATTATGTGTTGTTATTATTTTCCCCCAAGCAGTACATGTCTCTTCGTGCTCTTCACTGTAATCCTCACAAGGATATGGTGAGGTCAGTTGGGCTGAGAGATAATGACTGTTCCAAGGTCACCCAGTGAGCTCCATGCTTGAATGGGGATTTTGGTCTTGGGCCCTGGGGTCCTAGTCCAGCTGTAACCACTATATTACGTTGGCTCTTGGCTGTGAGTTTACTGATTATATTTTATTCCTGATCCCCAGCTGTTACGGAACGGTTTCTTCTTTGAATGGGGAACCTGAACAAGGGATTTCTGTGGAAGCTGTCGGACAGGGACAGTGTAGCATATATGGAGAGGACACAGTGACGGATGAAGAGGGCAAGTTCAGACTGCGGGGCCTTCTGGTAAGAATCCAAATGGCGGTGGTGAGGTTTCTGTTGGATTTCCTAAAATAAAGCCTGTTCAGAGAATTCACAGCTTGATTAGAGAATACATGTGTTGTATGTAAAATATCATTTGCAGGTTCTCTTACTCTTGTGGTTGTAACTTACCACTAGAAATGTGCTGGAGGCTGTCCCAGTGTGACCCATAATGTGGGAGCATGGAAGCTGAGTAGTCCAAAACAATTATCCCTAAGCTTGAGTTTCCTTATTTTCTTTTCTCCCCATCACCTTTTCCTTCTGTGTTGTGTCTTTTAGATGATATTATCTTGGTTTATTTTTCTAAATATTTGAGAGCCCTTTTCTGCCAGAGAATTGTGTAATTTTTTTTATTTACTTGTGAAGTCATTGAAAGGGACTAGCTTTTTAAAAACTTGTACTAGCTCTAAACAAGGAAACCATTTCCCCCCACCTCCAGAGCTTGCTATACTTAACAGCCTGAGTGCATGAGAAATTAAAGCAGAAGCTGAAGCCGTGGTTTGGGTTCAAAACCAGTCAGTGGACACTGAAGTTAGGCCTGATTTATGAAATGAGCCAATAATAGGTCGATAAATATTTTCTAGCTAGAATATATCATTGTCTAAAATTTGGCCATTATTTAATATTATTGATGAAATGGACTTTGCTTAGCATTTGTCATTTGCATTTTGTTTCCTTGTTTTTTAAAGCCTGCTTGTATATATCACATCCAACTGAAAGCCGAAGGCAACGATCATATTGAAAGAGCCCTTCCACAGTACTCTGCAATTGAGGTAAAACTTTTCTTTAAAAAAATCAAGAGAGCTAACTGGTCAAGTCATCATCACTACTGAGGGTAGTATCTAACTGATGCAGATGATATAAGAAAAGGCAGTTGAGCTTATTTAAAGAGAAGTAATCTCATTCTGGGGAAAGGATAATAATAACTTTATTTTTGTATCCGCCTTTCTGCCTGGGCAATCAAGGCGGCTTACATGGAATAAAATAGATTTAGATAAAACATTGCATGGATAAAAAGATAGACCCTCCCCCAAAGAGAATTAAATATAATACTATTTAAAAGAGAAAAAACTCACCAGTTAAAAACAACAACATAATATTAAAACAGCGATTTTCTGGTAAACAATGTTGGAGTGGGGAGAGCTCAGAGTGAGTTGGATTGCTCTGTTCGGGGAAGGCCTGCCGGAAGAGATCCATCTTGACAGCTTTTTAAAAGCTGTCTAAGCTTGTTATTTGATGGATCTCTTCTGACAAGGCATTCCATAGCCTGAATAACAGGATTTGTCCAAGTCACAGTTCAGAACTTTGATTGCATCCCCACCTATGATGATCTCCCCAGCTGCATTATCTTGAAGGATTTTAATAAAAGATTGGAAGAAGAGGTTTTGATCTTTATTTGGGGAATAGAAGGTGGCGAGAGCTCCTTGCCTGCAATTGAACCCTTTGGAACCAAAGTGACCCGCTAGGTCTCTTACCACTAATTCCTCTATGAAAGGGCATGATTTGTCAAATAAAATCACAGCTCCTCTAGCTTTCATACAGTCACCTGTCGTATATTGGGTTTGGAAAAATGAGTTGGAGAGGAATTGTCCTGATCTCGTCCTATGCATCTCTTGAAGAAACAAAATACTGTGTTTCAGTTCTTTCAGATAATCTGTAATTCATTAGCATTTAGGAGCAAATCCTAAGCCTTTAACATTAAATGGCACTATTCTTATGATATCCAGGGGGCTGCAAAAGGAAACCTCATTAGGGTTGGTCTATTTCCCATGGCTAGGTGAGAATCCATGTACGGATGTTTAGTCAAAGGGTTTCCCAAAGGTCGAAACATGAACAACATAAATGTATAAGATTAGAAACATCATCACCAAGAGGCCGAGAGCTCCTTCTGTTGCATGCTGGGAGGGGAGCAAAGAAAAATAAAATGGAGACCGGCTGATCCTGTCCTCAAAATCGCTGAAGAAAATCTGGGACCGATCTCCTAAATTTCCTCCACTGCTTCTTATTATGAAGAGAAGTTCTGAATCCTAGGACTGAATTTTTCGTATTTTTTGCACACCTTTCTTTTGAACTGTCACCCACTCAAAAAGATTCCTGTTGCATCTAGGTTCAGCATCTGTGTTAGATTCCTTTTCCAATTCCTGAGGCACCTTAACGTCCAGTTCTTCACACAATTTAAGCCTCTGGTTCTTGGTAGAGGCAGTCATGGTATCATTCTTATGGAAAACAATCAATTTGAAGGGAAGGCCCCACCGATATTTTATACCTGCTTCCTGCAGGAGAGAGGTGTATGGCCTCAGGTTTTTTCTGCGAATCAGTGTCTTTGATGAGAGATCCGGAAACACCTGTACTGGACAGCCATTGTTAAGATAAATCTTTGATTGAGGAGAGATAGCTAAACACAGAATTTTTGACAGGGGACCTTTCTTAATCTGGTGTCGTATTAATGTTTTTGAGTAGAACTATCCTTGACCATGGGCCATGAAGATTTGGGGGAATAGTAATGGTGGGTTATCCTCATTCCTTGGCTCTCCATATTCTTAAGCCACCTGTGAGTCTTGCAGTGCTTTAGAAATAGCTCAATTTCAATGAAATGAGGTGTGGAAATCATTGCAATTGTCACATAATTCCTTGTTTTAGTGGAATTATTAGAATTTGAAGAATCCTTAGAGTAGTCTTTTCTTGAAGCTGTTTCATGTGTGGCACTTTTTTAGTATGAAGTTTAGTATTACACAATATTTGAAACACAAAATGAATGTTCATTTTTATTGACAAGAAAGCAATTTGAGCAGAATATTTAATCTGAATCTTCTCCATCTGGCTGCCATTAAGAGTCCGTGTGCTTTCCCCATATTGTAGGTTGACAGCAGTGACATTGAGAATGTGAATATTATCGCTTTCCGCCAAATTAACCAGTTTGATCTAAGTGGAAACGTGATCACCTCTTCTGAGCATCTCCCTACCTTATGGGCAAGTAAATGTACCTGCAGTCTCTTGAGACATTTCTGGATATAACTGTTTTGTTCCCTCTAGGCTGGAGTTTTGAGGCGAGCTTGCATGACTCTGTGCTTGTGAAAACGATACAAGGGTTAACTAGAGATGTTTTGTATGATTTTTGCAAAAAAGTATTTAGTCAGCCACCAATTGTGTAAGTTCTCCCAATTAAAAAGAGGAGAGAGGCCTGTAATTGATCATCATAGGTAGACCTCAACTATGAGAGACAAAATGAGAAAATAAATCCAGACAGTCACATTGCCTGATTTGGAAAGAATTTGTAGCTTGTAGATGCATGAGGAAGCAGCCGTATTCCTTTAACTGTTTAAAGGTGATCTCATTTGGTTGTGTTTTTTCTTCCTTGCAGGTAAAGCTTTACAAAAGTGAAAACCTTGACAACCCAGTTCATACTGTCTCTTTAGGCCAGTCCTTATTCTTCCATTTTCCACCATTACTTCGGGATGGAGAGGTATGGTTTACCCCATTCTGCGGACAGCTTTGTTGTTGTGTTTCTGGTGGGCCCATGAGGCACAGTATAAATGTGACCAGTGCAAGCCTAGAGGTGGTGGTGGTGGAGGGGGCTTGTGGCGATCATGTGGATGGATACCTTTCTCTGTTTTCTCACTGCCACTATTGCCTATTTGCTTGCATTTTCCCTCTAGGCATAATCTTCATAACTTCCCCATGGGAAGCATTAAAGGCAGGTGGAGGATGTTCCCAGATGCTGGGAGAGCATTTTATTTTGGACTGTTCACGAGGCCAAACTGGGTGCAGCGTGGAGTGTGTGGGCAACTGACTGATTTCTTGGCGGAAGCTCTTTAACCTTCCTTAGATGGCAGGAATGGGAATCATGCAGATTTCCAAAGTTGCTAGGTCCCTGTCAGCTTTAGCCAGCATAACCAGTCATAAGGAATGCTGGGCATTACAGTCAACATCTGAAGGGCTGCATGATTCCTACCCCTGCTATACAGTGATAATCTGACTTGCCAGTCTGCAATAGGAACACACCGCTCCTCGCCTTTTCTTAGCTCAGTTACCATTAGGAGCATTTTCATAGCTGAGGTGAAGAGAAAGAGAAGTGGGCTTTCCATGGCTGCAGAAAATATGTAGCAAACAATGCAGCCTATGTTTCTGGCAATTTTCCTTCTCTGCTAAAGCAGTCAGGCTCAAGTGAAGTAAAGAAGACACTGCCTTGTTTTCTGCTACCATTCAGACAACCTTGTTAGTAAGTCCCCCCAAAAACTGCAGGCATGCAAAAATGTTCATTAGCCTATATAACCAGGGAAGGGAGACTCTCTGCCACAGAAATGGATGCCAGGCTCTTTGCAGGACAGTTGACACATAGAAGCTGGCAGCGGAGGTGGATCTCTCCTCTCCCTCCCGTGTCCTCCTTGAGTTCTTATGCTGACCATGGAGGAAAGGCTGGAGGATACATTGTGCTGCACTGTTGCCAGTTGCCTCGGGGAGCTGGGCCAGTTCTTAAGCAGAAGGCTGTATTAAGAAGCTGAGAAAGGCAGTGTACTATAGTGGTTAGATTGTTGAACTGGGGCCTGGGAGGTCCAAATCCCCACTGAGCCATGGAACTCAGTGAGTAATCGTGAACCAGCCATTCCATCTCAGCCTGCCAACCCTCACAGGGTTATTGGTGACGATAAAGTAAAAGAGGGGGAACACCATATTTGCCACCTCACCATCTTTGGAGTAGAGACGGGGTATAAATATAGCTAACAGAATAACAAGAAATTATAGTTTTTTGTGGGTTTTTCAGGCTATGAGGCTGTGTTCTAGAAGAGTTTTTTCCTGTTTCACCAGCAACTGTCAAGAAAAAACTCTTCTAGAACACAGCCTCATAGCCCAAAAAATCCACAAAAAACTATTCTTGTTTGATTTGTGTTTGCAACATTTTCTTTCGGGTTTGCTGTTAAGCCTTTTTATTTCCAGGTGCTATCCAGCTTTCTTTCTTTCTTTGGCAGAATTATGTGGTGCTTTTGGATTCAACACTTTCGAAATCCCAGTATGACTATACCTTGCCTCAAATATCTTTTACCACAATTGGATACCATAAACATATCACATTGGTTTTCAACCCAATGGTAAGTACCCTTCGGTTACCTTAGTGCAAGAATATGTCAGGAAATTTAGTTCAGTTTCCCTTTTTGTTTCCAGTTCTTTTCAGTTTTTGCTTTTGGCAATACCGCACTCCATTGTGAAAGAAAGTTGTAGTGGATACAGCTAGAAAAGGTCTAGATAGAAACTGCTTGTTACGAAGTAGATGCTGTGAAGATGTAGATATACCTTCAGATCTTGCTCTGTGTTGTTCTTACTTTCTTTCCTGACATATACACGTATTGAGCGAGAGAAAGCATACAATTGTTGTACACGTTGGTGTACACACATGCTGGGGGTGGATGGAGGGACTACAGACACACAACCTTTCCCCACTATGGAGGTGAATAGGGTAATATCCCAGAAATAGCTGGGAGAGCCAAGCCCTCCTCTCAAGGACCTAGAATGTCGATTGAATCTTGTGGGGTTGAGAGAAACAGTAAATCTGAAGCGGGTAGAAGGATGAATGGAATGAAGTGGAGGAAAATTTGAACAGCACTCCATACTGCAATATTTTGTTACAGATCTTGCTTCTTTGTAGCTTAGCTCTTCAGAGGAAGATGATTAATGGGCAGGCAGCATATCTTTCCTCTGCCCATTATGTGTCTTTTCATTGAGCAGCTTCTGAGAGACAAGGCTTCTCACAGCCACTGGACAGAAAAAAGCAGTCCCAGGATAAGTGTTGACTGCTACCTCATCCAAAGGCCAAACAATATGAAGAGCATTCTGACACTGTTAATTATTTTGCAGAGGAAACTGCCTGAACAGGACATTGCACAAGGATCTTACATCGCTTTGCCACTGACACTGCTGCTTCTGTTGGCTGGTTACAACCACGATAAGGTAAATGCATTCGGAGGATGCATTTGGAGGATTTTGTATACGCCAAAGCATTTTGATATTCATCTTGGAAGTACAAGCTGGACTTCCGACGCCCACATCGGGACACAGAGAGAGCTAAGCAAAGGAGTTCTGGAATGTAGTATACACTAGTCTCCAATTTTGCTCTTGTAAAGATGCCAGTCTTACTTTTGCCTTTATATAATGCTTGCTTTTGCATTATGGGGGATAGGGGAGGAAAACCCATTGGTCGTGTGACCCAGAATGCCTAGCTACAGCATGAGCTCTTTTTGCTCAAAGAAAAGTTTAACCTAATTTAGTCTGTGTAACACTTTGTCTCCTCCCTTTGAAGACTCTTGCTATCTGCAGACTGGGCTGTTTGTCATGCTGGCAATATCTTTCTTTCCTTGTGGAATTTATTGCCATGGAATGTGACAGATTCTGACTCTCTTGGATTTAAGAGGACATGAGACAAATAAAAGTAGTAATAATTGTAAGCCACGCTGAGAGCCTTTAGGACTGAAGGGCGGGGTATAAATACTGCAAATAAATGAAAATGCATGGAGGATGAGGCTGTCAAAAGCTACTGCTCCTGATGGCTATAGTGCAGCCTCCACTTACTGGGGAGTAAAAGTGAAAGAGGACAGTTGCCTTCCTCCACCATTCTTGGGGAGTCTTACCTGGTTGCAGTGGAAAATTAGATGGGCAAGAATAGACTAGCTCAGCGGCCAAGCTGGGTTTATGCTCTAATGTAATTTTGTAATAATGTAATTTTGATTTGGTTCTAAACAGTAATTCTAGGTACTGTTACAGTTTTATGGTTTGGTTCTGTCGGGTTTGGTTTGACAATGGACCAATCTGGCTGCTTGTGCTTTCTGCTTCTCCAGTTGATACCTTTGCTGCTCCAGCTAACAAGCCGTCTCCAAGGGGTGCGTGCACTGGGGCAGACAGGTTCGGACACAGGGGGACTTGAGGATGTGAAGAGGCAAGCCAAGAAACAGAAGATGAGACGGACGTGAGACAGGAATAAGCACTCCTGCCAATGTACTTTTCATTTGTCGTCGCTGCTGAAAAGAACTGAAAGTGAGACTGGTGAAGACCTCTCTTTCTATCTGAGCCCTCAACTCATTGTACTTCCATCAGTCTTACGTGGGGATGACTGAACATCACAGTTGATTTTAAAAATGACCCAACTGGCTTTAGTCACAGAAAAATAATTGGCGTATTAAAGGTGGTGTTGGGATAGTGTTTTCTTTGACAACATAAATTGTTTTTGTTCATTTGAGATTCACTAAGACAAGAACAAAAAATTTATTTCGTCTCCCACACTATGTTGTTTTTAATACTTGTTTTTTTAAACTTTGCCGCTCTTTCCATCATTTCATTTTAATTCATTTTATTTCTTTCATATTTAGATGCCATTTTTCTTTTCCGGCCCAGTTCACTGGCAATACTGCCACATTCAGAATTTATGCCCTCCTTCCATTTGTTGGAATCATATTTTGGCCTCACTGTCAGCCTCACCCACCTTGGTTTAGAGATGATGGAAACTATAGTAAAAAAAAAAAAAAGAAATCACCAAGTTTTATGGTCTTATGAAAGTGCTACAATTAACGTATCGGGTTCCTTTGACATTCTAGAAAAGCTGTAGGAAATCTTTGGACTTCTACATGTTTCTGCACTATAACTCTTATTATCCTTCTAATCCCTAACTGGTTCTCTTTGTCCATGTCCATGGGTTATCTAGCTCCGCTCACCCTCAGTTCTCTCTCTTACTGTTCCTGCTCTCTTGCCTCAGTTCCTATAAATCCTGCATAGCAGCATTCCAAGGACCAAAGATGCAAGGCACACACAGAGGAGAGATGTGTGTTTGTTTTGGTTCACAGACGGCCACTTGAAGGTATACAACCTGTCCTCCTCCTTCTTGGTCTCTGTGACTCACACAACTGAGAGGCTAGCAAGCTACTCATACAATTATGTGGAAAAGCCATGCCAGAAATATCAATATTTATCACATATTTAGCTATATTTTATTAAACACTTTTACTGAAGACAAAGTAATACTACCCTCATCCAAAGAGAATTAAAGATATTAATATTTACTTCAAACTTGAAAGCAAGATTGCTCTCCCAAAGGCTACATCAGTTCTGGAATGAACACCCAGTGTACAGTGTGATATGAAGGTTAACAGTTGGGATCATACAGCAGCCCTGCATACATCATCTTGTGGAAATGAAAGCAGAAGCAGCAACTACTGCTCTAGTGGAATGAGCTCAAATCCAAACAGGCAGCTCTTTTTTAGCCAGTGAGTATTTTTATTAAAATAAATGATCTGTAGGTTACAGGCTGGGTCTCCTACTCGTGCCGGAAGGTCTCCTGGAAGGTAATTTCTTCCTCATCTCACCAGCCTTCTTTCCTGCAATGGGTGCAAGAGGACAGCTGTCCCGTTTGCTCTTTGCTCCCAGGACACCTGGGCTACCCTCCCACCTTCTATATAGCAGCTGGCTGGGAGGCAGCCTTTCTCTCCTGCAATCTTAGGCACCCTTCCCTGGGCCTGAGGAAGAGGAGGAAAAGGGCAGCACCCCAGGGCAGTACCACATCAAGTATGGGGCTGTTTCTCTTGTTGGGGGCTTTTTTGCCCTAAAGCATCACACAGCTTCCCTTCTGCTCAGGTGTCCCTGTGGGCAAAGGGGAATACCCAGAGGGGATGTAGGGGGAAAAGACATACCTCTAATGGTGTTAGTGTCCTCCTCAGGGATCTCTTGAAGCTTCTCTCCTGCTCCTGATGGCCTGAGTGGAGAGCAGATGGCACAATGGGGGGGCCTTAGACTGGCTTCTCCAGGCCCATCTTTTGTCCCTCCTTGGCAGAAGCTATGGGGATCTTGGCCAGCCTCATAGCAGCCATGCCGAGCACATCTATGCCTGCCCTTTTGCACGCACACTGAAACTGGAATAGAGTTGCCTCCCTCCTGGCCGCCCCATCCAACAGTCAACCCGGCAGCCCTCCCTTACCTTTATTCAGGTGGAGAATGTCCTCCCGCTTCCGGTGTTCCAACAGCTCTAAGCTGTAACTACTCAGTGTGTGCCCTAAGCATAAAGGGACAGTCTGAGACCTTTGAACTGCGTTGCTGTGCTGCTGATTTTGTCCTGGGGGTAGTAGAGGTACTGCAAGGCCTGGAAGAAGAATATCCGAGTACTCTCAGATTGGGTCTTCATCTGTCAAAAAAGGAAAGGAAAAGCATCAGTTGCAAGCTCCACATTGCCATGGGCCTATCCCTGGCACGAGGCATAAAACTGACAGCAGAGGCTTGCAGAGGGTCCATGTGTTGTAGTTGTGCCTAGAGGAGGGTCTCCCCAAGGACCCAGGGGGAGGAAGGAGGAAATGCCACCATGCATGTGATGGGGGGCAAGAGTGCACAAGGCACCTGGCCCTTGGCTCACCTATGAACTGCGCTGCTGTGATCCTTATTTTTCCCTGGGGGTAATAGTGGTACTTCAAGGCCTGGAATAAGAATATCCGAGTGCTCTCGGGTTGGTTCTTCATCTGTCAAAAAAGGAAAGGAAAAACATCATTTGCAAGCTCCACATTGCCATGGGCCTGGCCCAAGGCATAGCCAAGGTGAGCCTCTGCCCGCTGGCCAGTGGCTGCAACCGACCTTGGCAGAGCATGTGGCATGGGAACCAGACCCCCATGGGAGCAAGCCATTGGGGCGCTGATGGCGGCTGTCATGTGGGAAGGAGGCAGACCCTACCAGCCTCCGGACAAGGACAGGTTCTGCCTGCCAGAGATAGCAAAGCTAGTGGGCAAAGCAGAGCTGGCAAGGGTCTGTTCCCTTTCAGGGAGAGCCAAGTGGGTGCTCACATGCCCTCCTGTACAAGAGCCAGTCACCATGAGTCCCACAGCTGGGAAGAGCGCTGACTCCTCTGGGTGCAAGGCTGGTTTTACTGCGTTCCTATCATGCAACAGAAATCTCACCACAGGTTTTGCCTCCTTTTGATTCCCAGTTTGAAAAGGAAACCGACTTGGGTAGGGCTGCATGGGGTACAGTGATTGACACATGTGAGGTGATTGGCAGGCAACCTGTATTTGTACAGAGAAGGGCACTGGCCAAGAGAGCTGAGGGACAGTATGGCACAGCGGTTCAATGCCTGGACTGCAGCCACTCACTCACAAACCACAAGGTTGTGAGTTCAATACCAGCCAGGGCTCACGCTCAACTCAGATTTGCATCCTTCCAAGGTCGCTAAAATGAGTACCCAGCTGGCTGGTGGCAATTAGCTTACAGCAGTATATAAATGAAGCTGCTATTGCTAGCTGCTATTGCTACAGGGGTGGTGGTGGTGGTGGTGTTTTGGATGATTAAAAAGCAATAGGAGGACAAGGAGGAGGACTGCATTGCCAGTTGGGGTTTTTTTGCCCTGGGCCTGAACACAGTTGCCTACATGCAACCAACAACAAAGGGCTTCTGTGCTTGTCCCTCCCTTGGCAGAAGCCATGGGGATCTTGGCCAGCCTCTCTCCACCACCTTGTAACAGCCGTGCCAGGCACATCTATGCCTGCCCTTTTGCACACACACTTGTGGGCACACCCCACAGGAGGACCCCATGCTTCTTCCCTCCCTCCCTTCCTCCTTCCCTCTCCTTGTGTTGACTTTGCCACCGCAAATGCTCTGCTCACTTCTTCTTGGGAGACAGCTTTTGCAGAGTTTGCAGGCATTCTTTGCCAAAGCGTGACAAGTCTGGATCTCTGCGTGACTTCATCTCTATTAAAACTGGAATAGAAAAGAGGTCCACAGGTGACCAAGTAGGATGCTGCTGGAAAAGTAGTAAGCCTGCATAAGCCTGCGATGTGGAGCAGGTTGGGATTTCCACCAAGGCATCACCTCCTATGCCCTCGCTCTCCTCTCCCACAGACCATGCGCAGAACCCCTTCAGTTGTCCCAGAGGGAGGGCCAGGGGGAGAAGAGTTGCCTCCCTCTTGACTGCCCCATCCAACAGGAAACCCTCTCTTACCTTTCCTTAGGTGAAGAAAGTCCTCCTGCTGCAGGTGTTCTGACAGCTCTGAGATGTAATCACTCAGTGTGTGGCCGAAGCATAAAGGGACAGTCTGACTTCCTCTCCTGTTATCACGTCATTCAGAATCACTCACTCCATCATTTACAGCATTTTACACGAAAACAGGCAAATGCCACAGCCCATTTCAACCAAATTGCAGATGTTTCAAGAGCAGTGGTGTCACCCCCCCCCCTTAGGGTGTCACCTGGTGTGGTATGCCCCCCCTCAGTGAGGCCACTGCCCTGTGCTCTGTGGGGTTCTCTTTCCACCCCTTCACCTGGCGGCCTGCCCCACCTTGCCTTCAACTCATGCAGAAGGAGGGCAGAGAGCAGAACAGTTCCCTCTCACCAAGGCCACCTGGCCCTCATCCTCAGTAGACACCCACACCACCCCGCACTTATTCCACACCCTTGAGCCAGAGCAGTTAAAGCGGTGTCAAACCGGGTTATTTCTCTAGTGTGGATGCAACCTCAGAGGATAAACAGTGTGTGTGTGTGTGTGGGTGGGTGTATTTTCATGAGGGAACAGAGACACATGCTGCACCTGCACTGCAGAAATAATCTGGTTTGACACCACTTTAACTGCCATGGCTCAATGCCATGGAATTCTGGGAAATGTAGTGAATATAAAATTTTAGGCGCTGCCAATTTATACGCGGCAGCAATCTACCTCACTCACTGAAGTACCTTTATTATTATTTGTTCTTATTATTTGTGGTGGTAGTGTGTTTGTGGTTAACTGTAGATTACCTCAGGCCACTCCTTGGTGAAAAGAGAAAGAAAAAGAACTTTCTATTTACATTCAGAACTTATAACTGTCTCTTTCTTGGTGGATCGTTCCCAAACTTTGTGGTTACAGCACACAAGTTACTTCAGTTGTTACAGATTTACTATGTTTATGTTCCCTCAATGACTTATTACTTCCCTTGATCTTCTAGACACTATACTTCTATTGATGCAGCCTAGAATCGCATTGGCCTTTTTAGCTGCTGCATCACACTGTTGGCTCATGTTCAACTTGGGGTCTACTAGGACTCCCAGATCCTGCTTTCAGAGGCTCATAACAAAAGACAACATGGAGTCTGGCTTTCTTTCTGCCATGATTCCTCACTGAGAGCCCAGTGGTTCCCCAAACTTTGTGCCTCAAGATACTCTGGACTCCATTTCCCAGAGGCCCCAGCCATCTTGGCCAAGGGCAAGGGACTCTGGGAGCTGAAGTCCAAAAGAGTCTGGGAGGAGGAAGCCCTAGAGTGTCTCCAAACTGCGGCCCCTTTAAGAGGTTTTGGACTTCAGCTCCCAGAAGCCTCAGCCACGTTGGCCAATGGCTCTGAATTCTGGGAGTTGAAGTCCAAAACTGACCACAGTTTGGAGAAGAAGAAGAAGACTCCCCTGTAGTTAGAGCAGCCTTTCTTTTTGGACTTCAGCTCCCACAATTCCTGAACGTTGGCCAAGCTGGCTAGGGCTTCTGGGAAATGGAGTCCAGAGTATCCTGAGGGACAAAGTTTGGGGGGAATAATAATAATAATAATGCCTTTTTAGAGAAGGAAAATAATATTAAATGAGGGAGGTCATGATGGCGTCGTCTCTCTCCCCTAATTCTTCCTCTGTCTTTCTGTGGGAAGAAAGGCAGAGAAAAGAGAAGAAGGCCTGCCCAGGCCTCTCTACTCCACTAGGCCTACTATAATAAAAATATTATTATTATTACCTCAGCGACTTCTCCACAGCCCTCTGGCGGCCTTCTTTCGAAGCCAAGCCTCCTCAGAGGAGGAGAAAAAAGGCTCATGTCTGACTGGCTCCTTGAATTCACTCTGAATTATTCCTCCAAACGCCTCTTGTGGGCAGGGTTTATAAGGGGCCGCCATTTTGTGGGCAGGGACAGGGAAAGGGCTGATTCCTCTGAAAATTACTCAAAAATTATTTTCCTTTTTTTAACGCGGAATAGAAGAATTCCTCAACAGTTTGGCAACCCTGTCATGTGTGGGGCTTCTCCTCCTCCTCTTCCTTTCTCCTCCCTGAGAGGCCTAACCACTCCAGTTCCCAGAATTCCATAGCTTTCAGCCAGATTGTGTTAAGCTTTGAGCTCTAGGCCCCACAACAGACTCCAGCTCCCAGAATTCCATAGCCTTGAGACAGAAAAGAGTGAAGCCTTGAGTTCTGGGCCCCACAACAGACTCCAGCTCCCAGAATTCCATAGCCTTGAGACAGATAGAGTGAAGCCTTGAGCTCTGGGCCCCACAACAGACTCCAACTCCCAGAATTCCACAGCCTTGATCCAGACAAAAGAGTGAAGAGCAGGTCCAAACTGGGTTATATTTCCCCAGTGTGGACTCACTGCAGGAATAAAATAAAACTGCTTTGGCACCACTTTTAACCACTGCCCCATGGTTCGGTTCTGTGGAATTCTGGGAGCTGTAGTGGCTCCTAAGCTCGAAGCTCTGGTTGCAGAGTTGCACTAGGATTCTCTGGAGCTCAGGGTTAAAATAATCCCACCTAGACCCATCTTGGGCAAACTAGTCACACTCTCTCAGCCTCAGGGGAAGGCAATGGCAAACCTTCTCTCTGAAGAAACCTCCCCAAGATGACTAAACTGGCTGTGTCCTCACTGCAGAAATAACCCGGTTTGGCACCACTATAAAGTGCCCTGGCTCAAGGCTATGGAGTTCTGGGAAGTGTACTTGGTTGCAAAACCACTTTAACTGCCCTGGCTCAAGGCTATGGAATTCTGGGAGCTGTAGTAGTAGTGGGGGCCCAATGCCCCTTAGCCCAGCGAATGTGGAGAGACAAGTGTATAAGCCACAATGGAGATGTACAAAGTAATGATGATCTTCTGTTATGTTGACGATATGGTTGGCGAGTCTTATCAAAGAATTCCTTTGACATTCTAGAAAAGATGTCGGAAATCTTTGGACTTCTATAGGTTTCTGCACTATAACTCTTATCATCCTCTATCCATACGTTCCCATTGTGTGCCCCTTTGAATAATTCCAGAGCAAATGAAAGCTTTTTTGTGCGCCCGTTATCTTTTCAAGGTAGAAAAATGCTCATTTATTTTTTGATAACTGAAATGGCCAGCATGTTGTTAAACAAGAGGTTTCATTATATGCAAAGAGTATATATTATGCAGGCCTTTTCCTTTCTCCGTGCAACCCTTCTTTTTGCAAAAGGATAACAGAATACAATTATCCTCCCCATTTTTTCTTGGATTCACATTTTAAAATATCATTTCAATGTATTTGCGAACTGTAAAAAAGAAGTCACAACCATGCAACCGCAAGGGGAAAAAAAAAGAGAATAAGGGGATAAAAAAGCCACAGACGTCTCAGTTGCTTTTGCTTTTTTAATACATTTTACAATAGTTGAAAGAGAAAAGACATACAACGGCTAAAATTTCTAAACACAGTTTTAAGGCCATATTTAAAAAAGAAGATGAAGAAACTTAAGGCTTTATCTAAACAGGACAACTCATAGGATGCCATGGCATGAACACTGAGTTGGAAATAGTCCAGGTAAACTGATTTACCCATAGGGAAATCGCTCAACCACTTCCCCAGGTCTTAAGCTTTTGAAAAAAGAGCCGGTACTTTCCGTTCTCCTTGTCACTGGCATCCTATATAAAACATTTAGCACACTAGATTTCCTTATCTGGCATATTCCCAGCAATACTGAAGGTGCTGTCCTTATAAGCAATGGGATCACCTTTTTTTCCAATCAAGGGTGATTCTAACCACAAACAGAATCAAAGACAAGTCATTTATAATATACAAATGCAGCACATATGAACTGTGCCAGGTATTAAAACGGCTCTGCTATCAGAGGCACCTGTACAGTATCTTGCTGTTTATTTGGCAAGGTAACAAATCTAATACTTACACGTTTTCTTTTGTCTTTTTTTTCCCTTTTAATTACAGAGAGAGAAAGAAAGAAAGACAGAGTTTGCATAGATTGTACATTCATTTCAGAGGAGATTTTTCCTTCCTTCCTCCCCATTCTTGATTTACTTTCAAATCAGGTAAACACGTTTGCAAATATTAGTGAGGTAGCACCTTTGGTCACACCCGTGAGCAAAAGAAGGTAACAAAGGCAGAAGCATTAAGACAGGAAAAACAGTTATTCGTCAACAAGGGAAAACAGAGGTCTTGGTGGATTTATGTCGTCTAAATTTGTCAAGAAAACTAATGTAATTACAGCAGGGTTCCCCCTATCCCAATAATGGCATCCACAAGCAAGTGCACGGGGTTAGTATGAGAACATTTTCCTTTGAAACCATAAGAAACAGCAGGGAATAAAATGGCCGAGGAGACGAAAGACTCTTTTGGACACTGCACTCACTCTTACGGTCACATAAACGATATTTAGCTTAACCTCTCCGTGCTTCCTGGAAGCATTTGAAACGCCGTCAATTAAGATTATCCTTTGTATGAATTCAGAGGCAAGCTCCTTGCATGATGCTTGGAAATTCAGACTGACACTATCTTCAGACCTGCAGTAAGGGAGAGTCCACCTCCCCGCCAAGCACTTGGTTTCCTTGTTGAACTGCCTTGACTAATCAATACGTTCCTCCAAATGTCGAGTCAAAATATACCCTGTGAGCCTATTAGATAGGTTAGACAACTTGAGCCTATTAGAATTCTGCCCTTTGGGGAAGCAGAGAATAAGTCTTTGCTGTTTTGATTAGCCTTCAAATATTTGAAGACCCCAGCACTAGCGGTTTTCTCTTCTCGAGAATAAATATCCCCTTTCCTCCAACGGTTTGTTTGAAACATGACTGATGAAAGAATCCTGAGAGCAGACTGTTAACCACTTCAAATCACAGAGGATGAATAACATTTTTTGAAAAATATTTGAAAAAAATTCTCTGTAGAAGCAAACCAGCACAAATTGCGTGGGAAATTTCCCCGTGTAATGATAACTTCTTTTTTTTAGAATTTACAATCTCTGTCTCCTTTGCGTCGGCAAGGCGTTCTAAAATGGTATTCCCAAGGTTGCAACTTGAAGTTGTACAGTCCTCTCTTCCACTTCAGGATTCTGCTATTGTGTAGAACGTGGACAGATGGCCTTGTGTCATTGCTTATGACCACCTTCTGAGCATGCTGGAACCTGTGGGGATTTGCAGTATTAGCAGTAGACTTGATGCTCTGGTGAGACCTGGCCATTTGTCCACTTCGTGCATAAACAAAGTCATTCCATGGAAGAGTTATGTATACTTGATTTTTTTTCAAGGAAAAGGCATGGATCAGGTAGATATGAACTCTGTTCAGGCACTCAGAATGTAGTCAAACATGCTATAAAGTCTTAAGGAGGCCTGGAAAATTATTCTACTTTTCAGTGTTTATTAGCCAAAGTGTAAATTGTATTAATCCCCCCCCCCACCCCATATTTGTGTATATTGGCTGTTTGCAAAACACAATAACCTGGTATTGTAGTGGAAATAAGTACGTGCGGAAAGGAACATGCCAGGCTCGCCCCTCCATGGCGGGTCTCTACTACGCTTTCCACATAATCAATAATCTTGGGAAAAGGAAGCATTCTGGGTTGTGGGAAGGAGAATCCACACATTTAGTACCAATTCTCCTCTTCAAATTTTGCTCAGTATCTTCCTTTTGTATTGATTTTGATTATATTCTGAGTGCCAAGAACAGGGCTATAGATGGATGGATCTGAAAGTATGATATACAACAACTGCTCTTAGTTGGATGGAAAGCCCCTCACTCTTACTTTTCAAGCTCACCTTAAGTGGCTCCTAACCTTGGACTGGGATTGGACTACAACTGTCTGCCTCCCAAAATGTCGGTCATGTTAGCTGGGAATGATGGCAGCCCAGCAATCCGTAGGGAGCCATCAAGGCTGAGAAATACTACTTTAGCATTTTTAATTTTTTTAGTAATTTTGCAAGAATAGAAAGAAACTGTAAGGGGAAGAAAGGAAGGTTGTAAAGGCCTTTTTAAAATAAAAGCAGCTTCAGTTAGTAAAATAAGATCATCTCCAAGCTGCACAAGCAGCACCTACTAATTAGTCATTGACTAAAACACAAATAAATACCTAAAGTTTTCCTCCTTTGCAGCCTCCGTTGTGTCAGCTAAACATTTAATGCTCTACCGTTATGCCAGCACAGCTGACACTGCAAATTCCAAAGTCCAAAGCAAAGTGGAATAGCTTTAAACCAAACAAGATGATGAGAAAATAGATCAGCAAGCCATCAGGATGGCAGGGTTTACAGTCCCCACCACTGTAGATGTTGTTTTTAAAAAGGAATTCAACCATTTCTTGTTACCTGGTTGTGTCATCAGCCTTTCTGACATGGAGGAGCTGGCTGTCACGTTGACAGCCACGAAAGTCAGAAATGGGCACCGACTGTAGGAAGGAGGGAAGAGGGAAGAGAAATGTTACTTTATTCCATCAACTGGCACTTTATAATGGCTGGCAAATTTAATAACGGAACCAAAAGACCTTCTTTGAGGTTTGGAGAGCAATAAACACGCAAGAAATTTGAACTCAACTCAAAGAAGCTCACATGTGTGTTACCTAAAAACATGTGTGTATGTGTAAAATGTACAAATTATACCAAAGAGTTTATTTACTGAGAATGAAGACCCACTGTATTCAATAGGGATGCATCTCTAGTAAGAATGTTTAGGATCGCAACCCACATCTCCTACACAAAAATAATCCCGTGCAATTGTTCCATAATCTGGAAAATGAAACCTTGAACCTCTGCAAATATTAGCAGGCAGAGGTAAGGCTTTTAAAAAAGGGGAGAACTTAAGAAAAGGGGAGAATTTATGTACTGCTACCGAAAATTTTACTTGGCAGATATTTACTGTATTAAATTTCTATGAGGATACTTTCAAAAGTGATGGCAAAATTCAGTGGACATTTTTATTACTCCTGCCAGCGATCCCACTCCTGGGGAAAAAGCCATGTGTGTGAAATAAAATTGTGTGTGAAATAAAACAGCAAAAGAGCTGAGATATGATTTTAAAATCTATGATGCTGTTATCTGTGTTATGAAAAGACATGTTTTAAAGTAACTTCCCTCCTTCCTCTCCCATTAAAAAGAATTTGGAATGATAATTCTGTGATGAAATAACTAGACATTCTCAACTTTTCACACTCCGACCCTTAATGACAAACCATTTTCAGATTTTTTTTTCCTTGAAGAAAGGAGTTTTGAAAAGTTGTTTACGTTTTGAAGTGCAGAAGCTCACTCCCGCACAAGTCACAAAAACGGAAGTTCAATTCCCTTTTAAAGCCAACACAAAGGGCATACCAGGTGCTACCTCAAACGGCCATCAGGTTTAACAGGGCCCAACTCAGACTTTGGGTCTGGGCTGAGGGAACTCCAAGATGTCTGGCTACAGGCCTGCATGACGGGGCAGGAGGTTGGGCCTGTGCTACAGATATCGACCGCTGACCACACACTTCCAACTAAGTTGTCCACCCAGTTCTCTAGCTTGGTGCCGGTGAGCTCCGCGTTCTTTTTTGCCTGGTCCACCTGTGCAGCATGGATAGGGATGTTCAAAACGGGGTTCAGGCCTTGGAAACTCTGCTCCATGTAGGCATTCTTTGGTGGTCCACCATGCAGCTTCATGGCTTCCTCTAAAGAAAAAACAAACAAACGTATAATCCAAAATTTGTCCAACAAAATAATATTTAATTCTGTTCTGTTTCTCTCCTCCCCCATTGATGGTGGTGGCAAAAGTGTTGGTGGAAACAGTTTAGTCTACAAGATGGGGTTACAATCCACCTGAAGAGAGAGGAGTTTATCATACGACGGAATTTGGGGGTATAATGCAATGGCAATCTGAACGCAATCATGGCGTTTCACGTTGTTGCGAATGAGTGTATCTCATGCAATTTCGGGCAATGGGAAGTCATTCCGAAAGCAATCATGGAGTTTCACGTAATTGCGTATTAGGGTATCTCACGCAATTTCGGGCAATGGGGGGGTCATTTTTGGGAAATGGGAAGTCATTCTGAACGCATTCCAAACGCAATCAGATTTCACATAAATTCGCTAAACTAGCGAACTTACGTGAATTCGAATTGGCTCCATTCGAAACTGAGAGAAATTCCTCCCGTGTGATAAACTCCACAGTCCCAGTTTCCCGGTTTCATAAGTGTCCAGAACTGTATTTGTACATTTAAAACTGGGTGCCAACTATGCCCATTCTTGGAGATGTCTAAATCCAAGTGCTCTACGTGGGGCTGTCTTTGAAGAATGATCAGAAACTGCAGCTTACCCCTGTCACAATAACTCCACAGACTACCGGTCCCTTTCTAGGCACAATTCAAAGTGTTGACTTTTAAAACCCTCAATGACTTGTATCCAAGCTATCTGAAAGAGAACGTCCCTTCTTATAAGCCTGTTCTGCCCCTGCAGGAATTTCCACCTTGCAGGAAAGGTTCTTCTCTCACTCCTGACATCTTCAGAGGTACATATAGAGCAGATATGACAGAAGGCCTTCTTCGTGGCTTTTCATCAATTATGTTATTCCTTTCCAAGGGAGGCTAAGCTACCTTTCTGTTTTGGGAGGCTTCCAGTAACTGCCTTGTATGCTTAGAGGTTTTAGTGACCTCGGAAGGATGCAAGCCTGAGTCGAGCTTGAAGCCCTGGCTGGTACTGAACTCGCAGTTTGTGAGTCAGTGGATGCAGTACAGGCATTTAACCACTGCACAACCAGGTTAAGATGCAATAAGAAATCTCTTTTTTAAAAAAAGGCTAGCCACTGGTCTGTAATGAAGCATTCCTCTACTCAGGTGTCTGGTGAAGAATCTCCAAAATGCACAACTAGGGAAAAGGACTAGATTTTTTTAAAAAGGCAAAAGGGTCATATCCATTACCTATTCATAGAGCAACTGAGATCATGTATATATGAAATCTATGTCCTTGTGTAAGAAAGAATAATTTTGTCTGGGATTGTAACCCGCACTTTTATTATTATTATAGTGAAAAAAGTTTGTTTTGATCTGTTTGGAGGCACATTTTTAGAGGTACGTACCTTGCCCGATTGTTTGCCTGTTGGAAAAGGTCAGAGGAGAGACTAGGAATTTGGTTTCAGCCACAGGTACCCAGTGATGCAGGATTTTAACGGTCCATAATCCAGGTCGGAGAGGCAAATTCAATGGTGGTTTGTAGTGAGTAAACTCGGCACTGGATTCTATCAGGATATCATATGTAGCGGCAATGACATTTATGGGGTCCACCCAAATGACTGTAACAGTGACGTTGGGGCCTTTCCCCCACTTCTGCATGCCAATTGGTTCATCCATTGGTCCAATGAGTCCACCAAAATTCCGGAAAATTCGCTCTTTAGCATCCCAGTCTGTTCCAATCTGAAGAGGGATATCACACAGCATATTATTAGGTGATGAGGAATCAAAGTGAGTTCAAATTAATGGATTCTGTGCACATATTTGACAGCTTCTGCAAAGGGTACATACCACACACCCGGAGTTATGCTTTGCCCTTTTTTCTCCCAACTCCTAAGGGAAGTTAGCAGCTGAAGGTAGGATAAACAACAGGCACAGCCTAAGCTAGTCAAAGTGGCATCCCCTCCCATATATAATATAAATTAAATAAATAAATAAATAATATCCAACCATGTTAGTTTTAGAAATCTATAAAATAACACATAATAACCGATTAAAGCTAGAATGCCAGGGAATCCCAAACCTGAACTGTATTTCCAGCACATACATTGAATGACAACCGAACAAACCCACATTCAGATCCAGCTATCAAAACTGCAGTTAGCTCGATTTTCCAACTCTCTGATGAAGGGTAGAGGGGGATCACTTTTCCATTTGGTTAACGGAGAGCACACCTGTGTGTCTTTGTATATCTCCCTTTCTAACTATGGGTGTTTAGTCATTTCTCCCAAGTTCCAGAGATGGCAGATCTAACATTCTCCTTCATGATAACTGTGTTCCAATCTCAGCTGCTCCCCCAGATCTCTCGAATTGCACCCCATGCTCCACATAACTGCGTAGGTCCCGCTTGCATCCCCAAACATCAGCCATGTCCAGCCCTTCCCTTTTCGCTCCTGGCTCAACTCTCTGAAACATCTCTTCTTCCAACTCCTGCTTGGTCTTGTATTTTAAAAAAATCGACCAATTATGCCTTGATTACTAGTTTGCGTCTCATTGCTCACCACAAACAGGAACCATTAGGTTCACACAGCAGAAGCTAATTGCCTGCCGCCTAGTTAATTTTGTTCTTGGAGATGAATTGCAACTGCTAATGAGGCCAGAAACAAACTTTTGGAGTTGCAGAGATACAGCCTAGTGCAGAAGTCTTTTATTCCCCTTAAATTAAATCAAATCCATCCTGTCCCGTCCTCGCCGCTGACTTCCGGGTGAGACACACAAATCTTTCTTGAGAAAACTTGCATGTCCGACCGTCCTCGCCACAGCCACTGTTGCTCATTTGTTTGCACTTTCCCTCTGAGCCCAATCCATACAACCCGCCCAGCTGGGGATGCAAGGCAAGATTGAAGCATCAATCCATGGGAAAGAGCAAAAAACAGAGGATGCGAAAACAAGGGGAAGGGACAGCAGATCAAGGAGGACTGTATACTTGAGGGAATACAGTGAAACTGCTACTCCTTGGAGTTTATCATACGACGGAATTTGGGGGTATAATGCAATGGCAATCCGAACGCAATCATGGGATTTCATGTTATTGCGAATGAGAGTATCTCACATAATTTCGGGCAATGGGGGGGGTCATTTTTGGGAAATGGGAAGTCATTCTGAACACATTCCGAACGCAATCAGATGTCACGTAAATTTGCTAAACTAGCAAATTCACGTAATTGTGAATTGGCTCCCTTGGCAATTGAGAGAAATTCCTCCCATGTGATAAACTCCATTGAGACTTCCAGCATTGAGAAATGATCCCCCCCCCATCAGTTTTCCAGCATGAAGGCCCAAAGGCCTCAAAATGGCCTTGAAGGGCCATATGTGGCTTGTGGACCATACTCTGCCCATCCTTAGGGCAGACTGTGCCACTGTGTTAAGCAGAGCCTGGACAAAATAGTTCCACTGTTACCTTAACATGCGTTGTTTTTCAGCAAATTCATGAGATGCTTGCAATTGGCAGCAAAAATAACAAATGAATGGCAGATCTCAAGAAATATAGTTCAACCAGTCATTCGTCAAGATGTGAAATGGCAAATCAATCAGAATATATCTTGATGAATGGAATGAACCCAACATCCATCTCTTTAATAGGACATTAACGTCTCAAATTTGCCACTTGCAGGCACCCACGTAACGGCTACCGAAGCCTTTCTTGATGGCAAAATTTATAGGCCTGGAGATAATGGCTGCAAACAAAACTGTTCAATTAGCAGCGTATATGCTTTCATTGAAATCTGCGCTTTAGTGTGGGAGAAAATGGTAAAAGGGTCTTGCCTGGAGGAACTTCCACTCTTAAAGACAGTGGGGTTCAGAAAGAGAAGAAGCAAGAACAACAAAATTTAGACAGGAGTAACAGTGCTCAGGTTTACGCAATCTTTGTTTCAGTCTGGGAAGGAAAATTAAGGGGCTGATCAAACTATCTGAAGCGGGGATTATGGAAGTGGTAAAATACCAATCTGAAATTCAGTAATGGAATAGTCCTCTTATAGGGGACTTTGATGGAAAATGTGGTCAGCTATTTAGAAGAAGACTTTGGGTTGACTAAGGTGGTCTAATAAAGGATGTAAGAACCAATCAAACGTGTTTGTTATGACCCTCAAAGTGTGGGTTGTGCCCTATACTGCTTAGTCCAGGATATCTGAAAGATCATATATTCCTATATGAGCCTAGCTGGCACAGTGACATCCTAAGGAATCCTGGGGTTTGTAGTTTGATGACACATTGGAGTGCTCTTGCTGAGAATTCGAAATACCCCCATCCTAAACTGCAAATTTCAGAATTTCTTAGGATGTTGCCAATTCATTGCAGGTAGAATGGAATGGCACCTATGTAAGACCTTTTGCATCTTTGGGGCTTCTTATTCTCCAACTCCTCTTTGAGCTCCTGGTTTTTCTTCATCCTCAATGGGCAATCCATTGCTTACAGTGTTTTGGAAATGCAAAGCCTTTCATTGGGTATGATTGGCCCACCTCAACTGAGAATGAGGATCTTGTGCCAGTGCCGTGTGCGGGTCCGCATATAAATGGATGAATTATAATGTGAAAATGGATAGCCCAAATACCTGATATGAGGAACTGGAACTGCTGGAGCTGATTTTGTTTTAAAAGAACCTTTATAACAAGAAGATGTTTAGCTATGATTTTTTTAAAAGAGCAATTGATCCATCCTGGACTAGATTTACACAACGACAGCACAGGACTTTAAAAAGACCATTTCTCTTGAACAGAATCCAAGGAGGGGACCCGCAACACAATTCAAAGTTGCGAGATGAATTATTTTATTTTGCATTATTGTCGTGATGTGTTTTGTATATAGGTGTTTGCTTATAATATTTTTTTAAATAAATGTTAAAAAGAGTAACTGTTTACATTTCTAATTTCTCCTTTCTTCTAAGGTGTTCAGGGCTGTGCACATTGTTCTCTTCCCTCGCAGCAACACTGTGGACTAGCAAATCATTGTAATATAGCAGAACTCACCTCTGTGAACTGCAGCCTTCCAAAATCACTTGGAGGACTTGCAATTTTAAATACTTTCTTGGGCACCACCCATGTCTCTAAGGTTTCGAGCTTACTGGCAGCCAAGTTAGTAGCATGGTGCTTAATGAGAAAACCCTGGAAATGATCAGCAAGAAAATAGAGGTGGACCGAGACGGGATGCCCCATTGGGTAGTACCTGGAAAAACACAAAACATTGATTGGAAAAAGGCTGATAAATTGCGGAAAGAAGTAATGACTAGAAGGAAAGGGCTTTTATTTGTAAAGAGACATTGGTTTACTGTAACAGGGACGGCTCAGCTTCTTCATGAAACATACAGCTAGAGGCCAGCCCTTGGCAAAATGACTTCTGGTAACAATGACTGAATTCACAAGTGGATGGGAACCATACCTTAAATTTCTCACTGTGTTTCAGAGCCACTAGAAACATTGTGGAAAATATGAGCAACAGCTCTCAGATCTAGTTGCTTCTTAAATGTAGGTTCAAGACAGGTGTAACTGGCATGTCCTGCTAAGTGCCACCTACTAGAGGCCTGAGTATATTCTTGCTAGCTGTTGTTGCATTCAAATGGTTTCTGATGTATGGTGACCCTAAGGGTTTTCTTGGCCAGATTTATACAGAGGGGGGTTGCTCTTGCCCTTGCCTCTGAGAATGAGAGTATATGTATTGCCCAAGGTCACCTGGTGAGTTTTTGTGGCCAGCAGGCATTTGATGCCTGGTCCCGATTGTCCTAGTCCAACAGTCAAACCACTACACCACAACAACATACTATATGTATTATCAAAGCCAACGTAACAGCTAGTTTCAAGAGGATGATGAGAAAGTGCATGATGAAGAGATTGTGTTTGGTACTGATTGGTGCCATTCAGATTTTATAAGGAAGTAAAAATAACTAATTTTGTTAATTTTGATAGACTGGAAAGTAAAATGTTTTCTTTTTTTTCCAAAATGTATCTATAACGGTAACTAAATGCTATGGGGACGGCTTGGAATGATAAGTTGTGAGCCCTCAAGTCATTCCCAACTTATGGCAACCCTAAGGCAAACCGATCAGGGGGTTTTCCTGGCAAGATTTTTTCAAGGTGAGCTTGCCTTTGCCTGCCGCTGAGGCCGAGAGAGTGTGATTTGTTCAATGGGTTTCCACAGCTGAGTGGGGATTCAAACCCTGTTCCCCAGAGCTGCAGTCCAAAACTCAAACCACAAAGCTATCTTGTATACAGGGACACAAGCATCACGTCTTTTCCACTTTGCTAGCTAGCAAGAAGAGAGCCTTTGATTGTTGCCAAAAAAGCTAAGACTTGGAACATCCAGATTCTGTCACTCTGAGTCTGATCTACTTCCTAGGGTTGTTGTGATGTCAAAACAGGGAAGGAAAGAACAAGGCACGCCTCACTGAATTCAATGGAAAAAAGAAGGGAAAAATTAACAAATAAAGACGATTAAACAATTCATAAATGTACCGGCAGCTGTTGTCACCATTCGTGTGGAATGAAGTTTCTGCTCTCTTGAGGCCCAGATGAGAAAATGAGTGGTATATGGTTAGTGCAACGTCACTAATGCTGTGGATACCATCTGGTTCATCGTAGACATTCTCCCAGTATGATCGAAGGCCTGGCGTGCCAGATGGATAGTTGCCATACAAGTAGTAATCCAACTGGCCAATTATTTCTTGATTCACCACTGCTTCAAATTTGCGTGCGAAAAAGGTTGGTCTTGCTGTTTGCTGTAACAATAAGAAAGCATTTAAAAAGAGGGGAAAAATGGCTTTTGGATTCATTCCCTATTTTTTTTAAAAAAATATTTTTATTCTAACTCAAATTTCTTGATAAAGTGGGCCCTTGCTATCCGCTGGTGCTTGGTTCCAGGACCCCTCCGTGGATAACAAAATCCGTGGATGCTCAAGTCCCATTAAATATAATGGCAGAACAAAATGGCGTCCCTTATATAAAATGGGAAATCAAGGTTTGCTATTTGGAATTTATAATTTTTTTGAATATTTTCAATCCGTGGATACTTGAATCTGTGGATAAAAAAATTCTGTGGATAAGGAGAGATGACTCTATAAGATCTGATATAAGGTCACAGTATTACAACTACTACAAACACTACATACAAAACAAAAAACTTAACTACAACTACAGCGACTAGTACTCTACTAACTTATACAGGTGTCTACAAATGACTTCCAATTTGCCAATCCATAGGAATACAGTCAGCCTTCCATATCTGTGGATTTTTTAATCCATGGATGTGGCCTCCCAGATGTTGTTAGATTCCTTACCATTGGGAAGTGGAGTTCAACAACATCTGGAAACTTAGAAAAGTTCCCATTCCTGTTTTAACCAATATAGAGGCAGGAATATAGAAACATTGGAAATGGAAAGCGAGTTATCAAATTTCAATACAGTTTTGGGAGGATGGGTGGGATTTTCACTAGACTCACAGGTGAAGGTAAATAGATAAAATTCCTGTAATATCTCTTATTAAATAAACAGCAACAAAGTTGTTGATGTGCGTTTTCCTGATGTGTTTTAACATCACATGTATTTTGGCCCTGCACATCAAAAGAGATGACACTGATCACTTTGGAAGTGTAAACTCTATATGAGGGATGGGTTGTTAGCAGTGTAAGGAGTCCAAGTCTCCAACTTGTACTTGCACAAATTTCTCCAGCTTTGTTTCAGGCAGACCTTGACCCCTTGTGATTTTATGTGCTTCTTTAACACCACTCTGCTAGCTTGTAAAACGTAACCTTTTAATTTTATTCTCTTCAATTTTTTTTTTTATTATTATAGCAGGCTTGAGAAGCATCTCGCCAAGCTTGGAAAATGTGATGTGCCTTCTGAAGAGCGAATGCCACCATTCATATTCACATTCAGAGTGGCTCTAATCCCAATTTTTTCTCCTTTCGCAGCCAGATGGTTTGGAAACGGCAAGCCTGGGAAAGAAGGAGCCTTGGTGTACTTGGATTTCCTTGCACTGGAGCCTTCAGGGTTTTTTTGAGTACCGAGGCGCATGGAGGTCTGCAGTCCTCCATGCGCATCAGCTTGAAAGCAATGAGTTACACTGTTACTAAAAAAGATTATTTTGGGAGAGTTACAAAGATGTAATGAAGCTATGTCAGTTTAAACCTCGACAGGCCCTTCAGAGTTAGGATTCATTCCCAGTGTGCAAGGATCCCAATTCACATGCTGGGAGAAAGATTCTTTATGGCACTTTATTAAATCATGTGTCCTCCCATTGCTGGTGGGAACAACATTCTTATACGTTTTTACAATTATAACCCATGACATCAGAGCAAGCTGTGATTGGAAGCCTGCATTTTACATACAAACTTAGCCTAAGCTCATGGAAACTGCATGGACACTTAACTCATGACTGGATGCTCAAGCTTCACTGACCCTGTCACATGCGTTTTTTCTGCTTATGCATGGCACAACTAAATCCATCTATTGTCTGTTCCCCCCATAGAAATGTGTTATCAGTTGTAGCTGTTATTTCCTTTGTTCCCAAGGAAAAGAATGTCAGTTGCTACCTCAAAGAACCCGGCCTCGAGGCTTCTGCTTGCTTTAAGTCATACTGTAAGGTTTCAGGCCTGCTTTATGTCTTTTGGCTATCAGCTACATTCCGAAAATAACAAAATGAGCGGCAATGGCGATTTGTGTGTGTGTGTAATCATTTTTTATAATTACTTTTAAATATGACACTAGAATATGGTTGTCAGATCTCAGCGTCCAGTCCTCGCTCCCTAATTTTCATAAGGCATTTCCAAACAGGAGAGAAGAGTGCAAGTTCTCCAGTTTTGGTAGGATCCAGGCAAAAGGAAAGACCAGTGTGCAGATCTCCAGTTCACCCGGTAGAAAAGCAGTTTGCTAGAATTTGCAAGGCTTAGGGACTACACAGACAGGTGGCTTTTAGTCATCTTTGACCCTGGTCAGTGCCACAGCAGCCGCATGCTGCGGCACCAATCCGCCCCCTAAAAAGAAGCTGCTCTAGGCAGCTTCTTTGAAGGGGGATCATAGGCACGCTCACGCACCATGATGATGCCCCTTCTAGCCAGCACCGTCTGGGTACTCTGACGCCTGCGCATCATCATGGCGTGCCCTGTATGGGCATGCGCACACATGCCAAGATGGTGCATGGGCGGTGAAAGTAGGGCTTGGAGCATGTAACCGCTCAGACGACCTATCTAACCCTACTTTTGGGCCTAGGTGTCTCTGTACTGAATCAGTGTCTGCTGTCAGTAACGGACTGGATGAAAGCAAACCAATTGAAGCTTAATCCGGACAAGACAGAGGTGCTCCTGATCAGTTTTAATGCAGATCAGGGAATAGTTCTTTTGCCTGTTTCCTCCCTGAAAACACACATTCACAGCTTGGGTGTTCTCCTGGACTCAACTCTGAGCCCAGGGTTCAGCAGTGGCCAGATGTGCATTTGCACATCTAAAACTAGTGCACCAGCTGTGCCCACTCCTTGAGCTAGGAATATGGCTATGGTGACAAATGCCTCGATTCAATCCCATTTGGACTACTGTAATACACTCTACCTGGGGTTGTCTGGGGAAACTGTTCAGAAACCACCATCGCAGCCTTACTTGGTGAGGACATGAGAAAGAGCCTTCTTGGTGGTTGTTCCCACAGTCTGGAATAACCTGGCCCTCCCTGTTTGCCCTTTGGTGGCAAGCAAAAACAATTTTATTCAGGCAGATTTTTAATACATAATCATGGGATGGCTTTTATATGAGGTGTTTGTTATATGCGGTGTGTGCTGTGGTTATGGTTTATTGTTTATTTTGTGGTTTGTTTAGAATGCCTGCAATTTTATACTGTTTTATTTAATGTTTTAAAGTGTTTTCAAAACTTTTATTGTAAAGTTTTAAAATGTTTTTACTATGAGCTGCTTGGATTCCCTTTCTGGAAGAAAGGCAGCGTAAAAATGAAATAAATAAGTAAATAAATAAACTTACTTGAAATCGATGGAAATCAGCCGGCTTGAAGTCATTTGGGGAACAGCCACACCAGTCCACAATGTTCTTGTACTGACATTTGCATCCCAGCTTGCGGTTCCAGTTTGTGATACGCAGATTGTTGTCCACCATGGAGTCACAATGAGGGCTGTTTTCCAGGACAGTGTGGAAGAAAGACTATGGAAAGACAGCCCCCCGCCCCCCAAAAAATTTGTGTGCATTAGATCCAGGGAACACAAAGACTCGAACAGGTCAGAGGCTATTACAGAAAAATGGACTGGTAGAATCATAGAATCACAAAGTTGGAAGAGACCACAGCCCTTACTGTCAGGAAGTTCCTCCTAATGTTGAAGTGGAATCTCTTTTCCTGGAGCTTATATCAATTGTTTTGGGTCCTGTTCTCTGGAGCAGCAGAAAACAAGCTTTCTCCCTCCTCAATATGGCATCCCTTTAAGTATTTAAACAGGGCTATCATATCAGGTCTTAGCTTTCCCTTCTCCAGGCTAAACATCCCCAGCTCCCTAAGTCTTTCCTCAAAGGCATGGTTTCCAGACCCTTCACCATTTTAGTTACTCTCCTTTGGACCCGCTCCATTTTCTCCACATCCTTTTTGAATTGTGGTGTCCAGAACTGGACACAGTAATCCAGGGGCCTGACCAAAGCAGAATAGAGCGGCACCATTCCTTCCCTTGATCTAGACACTATACTTCTATTGATGCAGCCTAAAATTGCATTGGCCTTTTTAGCTGCCGCATCGCACTGTTGGCTCATGTTCAACTTATGATCTACTTGGACTCCTAGATCCCTTTCACATGTAGTCTCATTCAGCCAGGTGTCCCCCGTCCTATATCTGTGCATTTCGTTTTTTGGCTGTAAGTGCAGTACCTTACATTTCCCCGTGTTGAAATTCATTTTGTCAGCTTTGGCCCCGCTTTCTAGTCTATTCAGGTCATTTTGAATTTTGATCCTGTCCTCTGGGGTATTAGCTACTCCTCCTAATTTGGTGTCATCTGCAAATTTGATAAGTATGCCCCCAATTCTGTCATCCAAGTCATTAATAAAGATATTGAATAACTCTGGCCCCAGGACAGAACCCTGTGGGACCCCACTTGCCACTTCTCTCCAAGATGAAAATGAACCATTGCTGAGCACCCTTTGGGTGCAGCCAGTCAACCAGTTGCATATCCATATAATGGTTACCTTATCTAGCCCACATTTTACAAGCTTGTTTGCAAGAATGTCATGGGGAACCTTGTCAAAGGCCTTACTGAAATCAAGATATACTATGTCCACAGCATTCCCTTCATCAACCAAGCTGACAATTTTATCAAAAAAGATATAAGATTTGTCTGGCATGACTTGTTTCTCTGAAACCCATGTTGACTTTTTGTGATTATGGAATTGCCTTCTAAATGTTGACCGGCTCTCTGTTCTCCGTTCTCTTTGATCTGCTCTAGACCTCTAAGTCTTTCCTGGAATTGATGTCAGACTATCTGGATGACAATTGTTGGGATCCTCTTTTTCCCCCTTTTTGAAGATGGAGAGGTTTGCCCTCCTCCAGTCTGCTGGACTGGACTTTTAAAAATATCTTCTTGCTTCTCTTACTGCTCTGAAGATTTAATGGATGCACTTCATTGGGGTTTCTAAAAAAAAAATCTCTCATGCTTTTATTATATTTTGAAGGATAGAATTTTCTGCGCTAAAGAAAATAAATAAATAAACTATAATAGCCTGACTATTTAGATGTGTGGAGCAAAAAAGTTGCTTTACAATAATGACATTGAAAAGAGGCCAACAGAGAAGGAGGACACGGTATTTAATTTAGTTGCCAATATTCTGCTTTCAGTGCTTTGCTCCGTCTTCTATGGTCAAGGTTCTCTTTCCTGTTGATAAATTTCCCAGTGAGAGGTGTGGTCTAGGCCAAATCTTTGTGGGATTTATCAATAGGAAAATACTAAAAAAAACAAACCAACAAAAAACACAACAGCACACACAAAACTGCATAAACCAACGCTCCTCTTTCAACCAATACTCCTGCCGATTTACTTGGAAGTTGAAATGTGCTGCAAGCTGAAAATGACCTCACATCGAAGCACACAGCTCGCCCCCAAGGCAATCGAATGACAATCTGTCTCCTGCAATTATTTTCAAAACGGTTAAGTCTTTATCTGCCAATTCAAGGCGGTAGGAGTTTCAGTTGGGGCCATCTCATCATATCACCGCAATTTCAGTTGTTATGTAAATCCTGCACAATGGACACCGACAAGCCCAGCATCACCACGGGCATTCTTGGAAAGGCGACAACATTTGCCCCAAAGAGGAAAAGCATTGTGAAAAGAAGAGGGACAAAAGAAGGCACAGATTTGCACACACAACTTCCCGTGTATAGGAAAGAAATGCATACAAACAGATGGTTATGACTGACTTTAATAGTTTCAACAAGCTATCCCATGTGCATGGTTTTAGAGGTTTTTAGTTATTTTAATTTGCTAAACAGTGTACAGTGTTCACTGTGCCATATGTGTCTTTAACCTTACATGGAAGGTAAGCTGCAGGAGAAACAATGGCACGCATGCGCAGGAGCATCCTCCCATTGAAACAAATGGGGTTTGAGTGTATGCATTTCCCCCCCATATGTGGGGTGTGTGTATCTAAAACGGATCACCTGCATATGGGAAGGGCCCACTGTAATATGTTTTGAGACTATGGGGCTTTCTAGATTGGCAGGAAAGTGTGACGTGAAGTTGCCTTTTCCTTAATGCTTAGCAGCTGCACCGCAGCCTTTAGATGGAGCTGCGCTGTTCCGCAGTTTTTAAAAAAGAAGCTGGAAAACCAGCACCTTTTTAAAGGCGCTTCTTCTCCCCTAAAATGCAAAAAAAGCGTTTTCATGGCACACTTTCCCTTTTTCTCATCTAAAGGCTAGACTTTCATGCAGCCATGAACACACTTCTTTTTGACAATCTAGAAAGCCCCAAAGATTTTTTTCCCCCTGTTTCACAATTTATATAGATGTTACTCTTTAAAATGAACACTCCCCTATTGTTGGATAAATATTTTAATAAACAAATGAGTATGTGACATTGAAGAAGTTATAACCTTTAAAGCCCTACACGGCTTGGGTCACCAACCTATTTGAGGGATCGCCTACTCCCATATAATCCGCCCCGCACACTCAAGTCCTCTGGGAGGAAATTATTGCAGTCTTTAAAAACCAGATTAACTTCATACTCCCAGAGGGCCTTCTCTGCAATAGCTCCCAGATTGTGGAACGGCCTGCTGGATGAGATCCGTCAAATTGCCAGCTTAGACAGCTTTTGAAAAGCTCTCAAGACGGATCTCTTCCGGCAGGCCTTTCCTGAATAAAAGAATACTCGTTATATAAGAGATATTTTAATTTTTAATTTCAAATGTATCATGCTTAATTCTGTTTAAAAGGGGGAAATTATTAATTTTTTTATTATTATTAATTTTATTTTTATAGCGCTGTAAATTTACACGGTGCTGTACATACAAATTGAGATATAATATTGACTGTGGGTATTTTAATGTGTTGTGAGTTGCTTTCATTCTCTTGTCACAGAAAAGCAGAATAAAAATAATGTTTTTGTTTATTATTATTAATTATTATTATTATTATTAAATAAGATGTCACTACTGGAAAGAAAACTGTGATCAGGGAACTTGAGTACCAACTCAGACTTGGGTGTACTGCTGAGCGTTGATGGAGAACTCTAACAGACCGTTTCTGATGGTTGCTTTACTTTCTGGAATGTCCTACAGATGGACAACTGTTGTAGTGTAAAGCACTACACTGGATTGCAACTCTGGAAATCCAGGTTCATGTCCTCACTGGTCATGAAACTGCCTGGATGACCCTGGGCCAGGCACTAATTCAAATATTTGAAGGGATGTCATATTGAGGAGGGAGCAAGCTTGTTTTCTGCTGCTGCAGAGACTAAAACGCGGAACAATGGATGCAAGCTGCAGGAAAAGAGATTCCACCTCAACATTAGGAGGAACTTCTTATCAGTAAGGGCTGTTCGACAGAGGAACACACTCCCTCGGAGAGCAATGGAGTCTCCTTCCTTGGAGGTTTTTAAGCAGAGGCTGGATGGCCATCTGTTGGGGATGCTTTGACTGGGAGTTCCTGCATGGCAGAATGGGGTTGGACTGGATGTGTTGTCTTCCAACTCTATGATTCTATGATTCTAATTCTCAGCCTGAGCAGCCTCACAGGATAGTTCTGAGGTTAAGATGAAAAGTAAGAGAACGGAGCATGCTGCTTTGCACTCATTGGAGAAAACATTGCATAGGCATCTAGATACAACTGAGCATTCAAGTCCAAATCATACAAGCCAATGCATTCCCCATTACCATGGACGGATGTGAGAGCTGGACAGTGAAGAAAGTCGAAGAAAATAAATTAATCTGAGATGTGCTGCTGGGGAAGAGTGCTAACGTCTCTATTACTATTCAAAATAGTTTTCCTCTTCCCCTTCCCTCCAGACAATCGCCTTGATCCCCACTTTTAAGGTTGAATGACAGCCCAGTGAATATGATGGATTTTATGCTTGAATACCTAGTTTAACCCATGAAAGCATACAGCCATTCAGCCTAGAGGGATCAGGGTGTGTGTATATGTGTGACAGAAAGAGGAGGTGGGGTAGGATTACCCGATTACCCCCGGCCTGCTTCCTTTTATACTGACGAGGAGCAAAAATTAATATAAGACACTGTCTTATTTTCGGGAAACATGGTAATAATAATAATAATCATAATTGTTTGGCCTTCATGGTGATCATGCTCCTCTGACAAAATCTTACCTAAGGCTTAAAATGTGGAGAGGTCAAGACTACAGAGAATTCAAATCATTTAAGGAAATCAATATATCTAATACAGGGGACCTTCTAACAAATAACAAAGGAAGATATTTCTTATGATATTAGACACTCTGGAGGCGTAAATCAGGCATTTGCAAAAGACTAGTGGCATTTCTCTCCCTCGCTGTGGGAGCATTGCAGGTTTACTCACTTCAGCCGGAAGCAAAGTATATGAGTAGAACCTCTTCATCTTTGTCACCAGATCATCGTTCGAAAACGTGACATATTCCACAAATTTCCTGTTCAGCAGAAACCAGTCTGAACCACCATCGACGGTGATTCCTTCTGGAATTTTCCGGTCGCCAAGGCGCCACATGTGGGTATCACATTCCAGAAAAAGCCTATCTAGACCTTGTTTTCTAATAAACCTAGAAAAGATGAAAAAGAAGGGACAATTAGCTTACAGTTGTAAACCACTTACAGATTGCTTAGCGCAGTTTGAAGCAGTATATAAAGGAAGCTGCTATTGCTATTGCTTTGAGAAAAACCCGAGTTCCATGTTCTCATATTTTCATCTTGAAGCTGGTTCCGACTTGGTGCTTATTACGTTACATTTCTTTCTTCTGCAGAAATTAGTAAGGATTTTAATAACATTTTACTAAATGGGCATTTTTTCTTTGTGAAGTTGGAATAACCCAATGATGCCAATATCCCTCCCTTTTTCTTTATGACACATTTCTGCTCTACACAAATCTGTCTAACCCCTTTCCTCCCCCCTCTCCATCATTTCAAATAATTGGGTCACTTCGGTGATTACCTCCCTGTTCCACTTGCCCTTAGATCACTTCCTTTGGCTCAAAGGCACTTTTCCTTCTTTTCCATGCAACACCCAGAGAATCACAGAATCATAGGATCATAGAGTCACAAGGGCCATCCAGTCCAACCCTTATAAACAATGCAGTAATGGAGAGTCGAAAGAATGAAATACCCTGATCTTAACCATCCCACCAAGGCACAGAAGAAACTACATTACCTGGCATTGTCTCTTCCATGTGACTTCAAGAAGTTCATGTCTCGATATCTGGATAGGAATGTGACAAGTTGATCGTTTGACCTGTAAAACCAAGTGACCATTTTTAAAAACAAAATTGAAGCTAGGCAGAAACATCCAGAAACTTTTTTTTCATATGTTCAGATTTGCAAAGAGCCATTTGCCAATGGCAAGAAAAGATCTTCCCTGGAAGCTTCCATCCCTCTGTCCATTCTTGAAATGAAATATTCAGACTATATCATGCGCCAGTTTTTAGAGACACACGAACAAACTGATACACTATTATTTTATTTTATTTATTTCCAGGATTTGTATCTTGCCTTTATCCCACAGTGGGATTCAAGGCGGGTTACAATATATTAAAAAAGGCTGAGTTAAAGCATTGATTACATCATTACAAAACTAAAATAATAAATACTACCAACATGACAACATAGATAAAAATAGTTAAAAAAAACAGTAAAAATAATTAAACATTAAAACAGCACAACACATTACTCAAATAAAATCTACCCACCAAACACCTGCCTAAATAAAAATGTCTAAATAAAAAAGCAGGAATGGAAAGGGCAAAATAACCTCCTTGATCCAGACCTTAGAGCACCTTTGGGTACAGTTCAAATCAATTTAGAACAAACAAGAACATTCCTTCTTGCCAGAAATTTTACCCGGCAGAACACAAAAGAAGCTTGTACTCCAGAGCACAGCTAATAAGTAAATTTATCTCATGACAGCGCTAAACAACTCCCATGACTCGCATATAATTTGGTTTGACCTTTCCTTAAAGACCAGCCATTAGCTTGGCATCCCATTTCTATCAAGCGCATCTGGAGCACATTAAAAAATATTTTTCAAAAGACACAAACAATTTATGAACTGTCTTATTTCTCTGATACTTATACTCATCTTGTCCCCTGATGAGTTGCAAAGGGTGGCTTGTTTAGTACCTGGATGCATAATGCTGCCTTATATCAGGTCAGATTATTGCTCCATTTAGATGAGTATTATGTACTCAGAGTTTGGTGGAGTCTACTTCTTTCTGGAAGTTTTTAAATAGAAGCTGCATTGCCATCTGTCCGGATTTTTTTTTTTTATGCATGTAAAGCACATGCTTGCAAATTCACTCATCTGGGGTCTCAGCAGCATGACTTCTATCAAATTTGTCCATCCAGCCCAGTATTCTCCTCTCTGACCGAGAATAAACCTGATAAATTTCCAGCCACTCATGGGCTTTCATTTTCCAAACTATTTTGGACTATAGCTTCTGTAGTCACCTATCACTGCTCATACCATCTAAATATTAGAACCGTCTAAATATAAGATTGTATGTACAGCACTGTGTAAATTTACAGCGATAAAGGATAAGGATGATGATGATGATGATGATGATGATGGATAGATGTGAGGCTGATGCAATGGCTCCTAGAGTGAAGAAAGACCCAGGTGCCCAAATGGGCCATGTGTGTTTGCAGGTAGAGAACAAGAAGCCCTGATGCCTATATACAGACAGAGGATTTCTAATCTTGTGGGAACACACAAATCCCACAAAATCTCATGTTGGCCTGTCCGTCCGGCTCATTGTGAGATAAGGAACAGTAGGAAGAGTGGGCTTCAGCTGAGCTTGCACAAGCAGACTCCCCGGCATTTGGTATATAATGGAAGGGCACTGCTGTGTACGAAAAGCTGGGGGGGATCTGTCTGTTGTGTCCCGCCAGTCCCCATTCTTTCCATATGCATTGCAATTTGAACTAGATATAAGATTTGGCATCCCATGTAATTTGATAAAGGATAGCTTGTTTAGCTACAAAATATGAGATTTCTTGTTCAGAACGAGACACCTGGGAACCCTACTGAACTTCCATCTTGTTTGCTTGTGACATTCTAAGACCTAGGACCTTATCAGACGTCGGAAATTGGAAGCATAATCTAATGGCAATCCGAACACAATCATGGGGTTTCATGTTATTGCGAATTCAAGTATCTCACGCAATTTCGGGCAAAAGGGAAGTCATTCCAAACGCAATCATGGGTTTCGGTTAATGGGAAGTCATTCTGAATGCATTCCGAATGCAATAGGAATTCACATGAATTCGCTAAACTAGCAAAGTCCCGTGAATTCGAATTGGCACCATTCGCAATAAAGAGAAATTCCTCCCATCTGATAAGGTTCCTACAAGGTTGGCCAATGTCAGAAATAGGCTGGGTGAAGAAAACAGCAAAGCAATTCACAGGGGTTTCGTCGCCCTACCTGATAGGATAATCAGCAGCACTGAGGTTAATGAAGAAGTCCCATTGCCAGTCCTTCATTTCCAAAAGATCACGCATGCTTTGCAAGTAAGTGGATAACAGGCTTGCTCCTCCCCATATAGTGGCCATGCGCCAAGAGGTCACTCTCACATTGGGATACTGGCTTGCAAACTGGAGCACTTGCCGATGTAGGTAATTGGAACGCTTTATGGGGAAGGAAAAAGCAAGACAAATATTCAGCGAAAGACCTGTGACACATGCATGCAACCAAATCAGGCAGCTATATTTCCTCCATTTGTTATTTGGAGGATACCAGCTACTTCAGGTACAAACATCTATACTTTGAGTGTCATACATAGCCTAATAGGACTTGCTTCCACGTAATCCTATGATGTTCAATGAGATTTACTCCAAGCGCTTTGAACTAGCTGAAGTCAAATCTAAAGCAAATTAACTGAAATCAGTGGAAATTAAGTCTGTGATGATTAAATCAAATCCCACTGATTTCAATGGACCCAATCCAATCAAATTTGGATCCAGCCCAGCATATACATGATTGCAGTCAAACGCAGCTATCATTTCATGAAACTCCTTGTATTGATATAATGTATTTATTGGTTACTTTCTGTGTATACAAAGCCTCCGAGCTACCTCCACTTCATCTTAAAACAACACAGATCTCTAGGTCTGTCCCAGAACCCATGGGAGCTTTAGAATGAGGACTCCAAAATGGCTTAACCCATGAAATAAGGATCAGGTATCCTGAGAAGTGAAGTTGGGCTGCTCAAAGTAGTGAAGAGCTCCGACTGGTTTCTGTGAGCACCGTCAAGATGGACATACATCATAGAATCATAGAAGAGCTATATAAAAAACGTTAATAATAATAATAATTTGCATCCACTGTGTTTATATAGCAATTGACTGTCTGCATATATAAGAGAAACCTGAAGTCTGAGGACAATGAATAGATGGTTTAAAAGCCTAGTATTATACAGAGATGGGTACACTGGCAGATGGCATGAGAGACAATTCATAATCTGTGATACATTACCTTGTCAACATGAATGTAATAAAAATGGTCTCTATGGTAAATAGCCTTAAACATGCGTGTTAGCTGCCGAGATGCTCTGCCATGAACGACCAAGACAAATGCGATCCTGACTGGGTTGGTGGGCATGTATTCTATGGAGTCCTCATCCCACTGGACATTGTTGTTGGCTTTGCCTGTTTGGAAAACAAAACAGAGTCAGGGCATCTTGGGAATGTTGTTTGGGCATGAATTAAGATTATATTTCTTTGGTTTATCTGCTCTTGTGGATCCAACCTTACATAAAAAATGTGACCAGACAATTAATGGAAGACCAGAACCTAAAAAAAGTTATATTAGGAGTGTAGTTGTTCTTGTCAAAGTCATTTCTAATTTATCATGACCCTAACCCCCTATCATGGGGTTTTCTTGGCAAAAGGTCTATAGAGAGGATTTGCCACTCGTTTCCTCTGAGGCGGAGTGTGACTTGCCCAAAGTCATCCAGTGGGCTTCTGTGGCTGAGCAGAAACTCGAACCCTGGTCTCCAAAGTCATAGTCCAATGCGCAAACCATTACACTATTATGTTTTGAATTACATCCCCCAGAAATCACCAGCCACTATGACCGGAGACAGGTTGGAGGATTCTAGGACCTGCAGTCAAGAAAGAAAAAAGAAAAAGAAAATAGAAAGAAAAAAGAAGAAGCGAGCAAGCATGTTGACATCTTGGTATCTGAAAGAGAAATATGATATTATTTTTTGTGGGTTTTTCAGGCTATGAGGCCATGTTCTAGAAGAGTTGGGGTATATATACTGTTGGTTGAGAGGAAGTGATTTCCATGTTAAATCTGTGTATTGTTCTGTTGTTGAATGGCAAGGCTTCAGGGCGTCCATTTAATTAATGATCCATTGTCATTATCTCCTTCACTGTGGGTGGTTGCCATTTGCATTTGCTAGGTCTTGGTTTTGGTCTTTTTCAGGACTGGTAGCCAAACTTTGTGGGTATGACCAGTAGAACGATAAGAACTCAAATTATTGAACACAGAAGTTGTATCAAAAACCAAAAAATAGAGGACCCATTGGTGAAACATTTTCTAGATGATCACCCTTTTGATTCATTCAAATTCTAGAGCAGAAATGGAATATCTAAGAATATAAAACAATTACAAATATTGGAACTCAAATGGATTCATCGTTTCAAATTTGAATCCCCAGTGGGCTTAAATGAAAATGTGAACTGGTTAGTTTGAGCTTTTCTTTGTCCTTCCAAGTCTTGGCAGGATCGTTCCTATTACTGGTTCAGCTGGATATTTAAGAGACTCTGGAAACAGGAGAAGAAGAATATTATTATCCTGGAATTGAACAGAGTCATATTATCTGAATCTCTGGTGGGCTTAAAGGAATATGTAAATTGGCTAGCTTGAGTTTTTCATTGCCCTTCCACACCCTTAGATTTCCCTAAGTTTTTTTGTTCCCCGAGTCTTGGCAGGATCATTCCCACAACTAGCTCAGCTGCTTATATAAGAGACTCTGGGAGCAGAGGAAGAACATTATTACTTCTTGATTTAGCAGAGTCACAGTGTGAGAGCTGAAGAACTTTTTAATTATTTAATATATACAATTAATACTTCATAGGCAGGCCACTGAGGAAGACTTTTAGTCGAAACGCGTCTGGCCTGAAGTTTGGATATTTTATTATTATTAAAATAGCATTTGCTTTTGATATTTTGCACAATTCTCAGTGGGGTAGTTACCCTTTTAGGAATTACACTGTTTTTTTCGGCTCCCTAGATTCGTTATTTGTTTATTCCTTATAAAGTTATAATAATAATATAATAATAATAATAGTTTATTTATAGCCCGCTCCTCTGTATATACAGTTGTTTTTTTAACATTGGGAAGTGGGACCGCAGTTATCCTGTTTATTTATTATCTTTGGCAAAACCCTTTTGGTTGGTGCTTTGGTTATACATTCTGGGTTCTTTGGTTGTAGGGACGTGAGTTGGTTTGTTGTGCATTTCAGAAGCCACCGCAATATACTGTGGGTCTTTGATATCCACTGCGGTTTGGCTCCAGGACCCCCCCACCATGGATACCAATGCACACACCAATACAGAGAGAGAGAGAATATATTTTCAAGCCATGGATTGTTGAACACATGATTTAAAAATCTGTTAATATGGAAAGCCAACTGTACTCCCTTAACTACCGACCCACTATATAATCTGCAGTAAGATCCTAGAAGCTGTAGAACCCCCAATAATTTTTTTCCAGCCGCCATACTAATCTACCAGTCTTTAATAATAATAATAATAATAATAATGATAATAATAAAGTTTATTTATAGCCCGCTCCTCTAATAAAATACTTTAGAATCGCATAGTAGTGTCAACTCAGTTTCTGACATTCAAATAAGGCTAATATCTCTTCTGTGCACTGAGCAATACACACACTAGGTTTGCTGCTAATATTATTCTCCATAGAAACTACAAATCCACCAGCTCTCTCCTGGCTCTGTTATGATTTATAATGCCACACGTTGTAATCCTTTCTTTCCCTCAATTAGATTATGCCATGTTTTAGAAATGCCCTTTTAGTTTGACATAGAAATGTCTAAGTTAGGAGAACTTATGAATCCAAAGAAGAAAAGTGTGTTTGCCAGGAGAATTTGTCATACGATGGAATTTGGGGGTATAATGCAATGGCAATCCGAATGCAATCATGGGGTTTCACATTATTGCGAATGAGAGTATCTCATGCAATTTTGGGCAATGGGAAGTCATTCCGAACGCAATCATGGGGTTTCACGTAATTGCGTATAAGAGTATCTCACGCAATTTTGGGCAATGAGGGGATCATTTTTGGAAAATGGGAAGTCATTCTGAACGCATTCCAAACACAGTCAGATTTCACGTAAATTCACGAAACTAGCAAATTCACATAATTGCGAATTGGCTCCATTGGCAATTGAGAGAAATTCCTCCCATGTGATAAACTCCAGTGTCTGCCCAGGCACATTACTGGATACACCAGTGGGTATAGTTCTATAAATATATATTCCCATATTTCTGCTGACTTGCACACTATACAAATGTACTATGTACAGACAAATGGATAGTGGACATAGGAGAATGCCACTCTTTTGCAATTGCATGGGCTAGTTATTCGGATTGGGCTAATAAAGTGAAAAAGCACCATGAAACATTAGAGCTATATTAATGAAACCACAGATTAGGACTAAATTTTGCAATTCTTTGTTATTCTTAAAGGCGCTTATTAAGCATAACTGATTCCAAGAGAACAACTTAGGTGACAAAGAACTACTCGACTTGAGCAATGAAGGCAGAAGACCACTTACTGTTTATCACATCTGTCCACCGACTCAGTTTTACTCATAGTTTTCACCTCTTGGGTAGAATTTTTTCAAGCTATCTGATATTGCCTTTGATTGCTTTGCAGATGACAGTTTGTGCAATTTTGCCACTGTTTGCATTATTTATGTCTTAAAAAAAAACTCACTCCAAACACTCCAGGACAGTTCATCCTGTATATGTCTATCAATATTCTTGCTCTTGATAGAGAATCATCTTCAAGTATAATTCTGGCTCCATCCAGATTTGTGGAAGAGATGCAGCTATTCATATTCAAGGCAAAATATTTCAAAAGGACGATATTTCATTGTATATATTATTCATCGCTAGACTTTTTTGTCTTTTGCGTCAAAAGCCAGTACCAATTAAAACAAATGTATGCTCCATTTACCACCTTCTGCTTTTTAAAACAATAACCTAAAACACCTGTGGCTCTCCAGGTGATGAATTTGAATTCCCATCAGCCAAAGCTAACCTGGTCAATAATGAAGAATGGAACAGTAGATCTTCAGCATCGGGAGACTCAAGAGTTTCCTATCGGATAAAGCAAAGAGATAGCTTTGCATGGACCAGCACTAAATAAGCAAATCACTAAATTCTAGGCGAGTGGTTAAACAGTTTTACTATCACCACGACTTCAGATACAAAACAGTTTAGCTATCAGAGAGTTGACCTTTTCTGTAGTGAGATTGTTGAGTTAAAGAATATTATAAGATCTTTAAAAAAAAACACACTGGAAATTTTAACAGCTTATGGTTTTTTTGTGTCTACAATAAAATTCATTTTTTCCTGGGCCTTCTTATACATGAGGTCAACTTATACATGAATATATACAGTACTTTTAGACTGTAAACCTGAGGGCAGGGATCTGTCTAACTATAAGACTGTATGTACAGCACTGTGTAAACTTACAGCGCTATATAAATAAAATTAATAATAATAATAATAATAATAATAATACTTATTGCAGTTCTCACATAAAATAAACTAACAGCAACAAAAAAACCCTAACCTAAACAACCCATACACAAGAAACATGGGGTAGGGTGCTAGTCAAAATATGTGGGACTTGTGTCTTCTTTACTTCTAGGATCTGATTTCCTTTCTCTACATTTCATAACCTCACAAAGCCGAAGCACATCCACTTTGTTAATTCACCATTCTCCCAGCTACAGTCGCTTATCCACCGATTGTACTATATAATAAATTGTATTGCTTGTGGCAAAACACCAGTTTCTGCCAGTTTTTTTTTTAAAAAAGAGCAGATTTCTTCATTTGAAATTCCATAGTCAAAAGCAATTACTGAAATCATTTTTGTGTTTTACAAATCAATGCCTAATAACCAGGACGCTGCTACGTGACACATACCAGCGAGAAAACAGATACAGAACCTAATTTACTATGATAACTATCTTGCCAGACCAATAATTCTAATAGAAAACTTGCTTTTTTGACATTTCTAATTATGAAGATGCAATCATTCCTTGGAGACGAATCACAATTATTTCCTTGCTTTGTTGGAGCGTGTTTTCCTTCTTCCTGATCGACTCATATGCATAAACAAATAGCCCTTAAAAGTAACAGTACATTCATTAATCTAGCATTAGAATGAATTCCCCATTAAAAATAGTTATCACACCACTTAATAGCTAATTAGTTCATCACAATCAGCACTGTCACCGTGAATATTAAAGTGCGTTGCAAGGATCATCCATTTATCTGATTCAGAAAGTGTCTTTTTACACACCGCTTCAAAGAATTACTGTACTTTATCCGACTATAACTCTTGCAGTCCCTCTGGGGGATTCTGAGAACTATAGTACAAAAACCACACACTTCCCAAGCTCTGCTCCCTACTTTATGGGGATTATTTAGTCATTAAAAATAATAATTGTAAGCCGCTCTGATAGCCTTTAGGGCCGAAGGGCAGGGTATAAATAAATATAAATATATAAATATATATTAGCAGCTGAGACTACATTGCACTTGCCAACCAGCTGCACCCAAACAGGTGGTCCCACTTGAAAAACTGGTGTTCTCTGACTTGGGTATTTTATGTAGGACTAAATTGAAATGTCTCAGACTATATTTTCAAGACGGCACGTTGCAGAATTGTTTCTATTTATACCCCACCACTCTTGGCATGGGTAGATACCACTTCCCCACTTACAGGACCTAGACGGACATTGGGTACACAATGCAAACAATATCCAGGCTTCCCACACAGTTGTTGCAATAGTTTAGGGCATACGGTGAGAGCATGGTGTGCCCTCCAGATGTCAAAATCATATGAGTTTATCATACGACGGAATTTGGGGGTATAATGCAATGGCAATCCAAACACAATCATGGGGTTTCACATTATTGCGTATGAGTGGATCTCACACAATTTCAGGCAATGGGGGGTCATTCCAAACACAATCATGGGGTTTCACTTAATTGCGTATTAGAGTATCTCATGCAATTTTGGGCAATGGGGGGTCATTTTCAGGAAATGGGAAGTCATGCTTTTCTGCTTGTTTTATCATACAGGCACATGAATGGCCAGCGGCACCATTGACCCATTGCACCATTGATCTGTCACATACCCCTTGAGGCAAGAGTAGGACAAACATGGCAGATCACCAATACTGTAATGGATGTCATTACAACATATGCAAACCTGGCAGTCCAACAGAGGGTATGGGGTGAAGGGCGAGAAGGGAGCATGTATGGGGGTCCTCCATAATTGTGCTTCGCCAATGTTTCACTGGGTACACGGATGCATTGTATCACTCATGGGATGTGTAGCCGGTCACACTGGATGTCCAGTGGGATTGCAGCTCTGCAAGAAGAAGGAGGTTCCTAATAGTCTCCCATCCAGGGCTGGGCAAATTCAAATTTGCTTATCTTAAGCCAAAAGAACACATCCTAAGACTTTCCATTCCGCTTATGCCAACAGAAGTTTGTTCTGTTGCATCTAGCTGCTAACATATCCAGTGATAGTTTATTGCTGCTTCTCCTTAGGATAACTATAGTCTGTGATGAGAGTAGGCTTGATCAACTTATAGTTTCCAGATACTGTTGGACTGCAAACCCCAATCAGCCCTAGCCAGCATAGCCAACCGAGAAAGATAATGGAAGCTTTAGTCCAAAAACATAAATTTCCATACTTGGAGTAAGGCAGCTGCTTTTTAGACTTCTGGACAAAAACAGATGGGTAGCATAATCTGTCCCATGATCTGGAACACTGTTTAAGGAGAGGGCTTTTTCTGTTGAGGGCTGTATTTCCTGAAGTAATCTATTGAGGCTGCTTGCTTGGGTTTGGTAGGGTTGAAGCCAAAGGGACAGAGCCAACACTGGGTGGGACCCTCTTCTTCTTCTCTTCTTCTTCTACCATCTGGCTTCCTCCTCCTACCCAACCCTTCTTGGGTTTTTTGGCACTATTTCCACCCTTTCTTTTTTTTAATTCCTGCTATCTTTTTGAACCATCACGCTTCTTTTTCTTTTTCCAACATTCCTTTCTCTTTCTTTCCCTGTTTTTGTCCCCCCCCCTTCTCTCCTCCTCTAACATGCACGGTGTGTTGTAAGGGAAGCGGCTCTTTCCCAAAGTTTGATCTGACTCTGCGTAGAGGATTCTTGGAAGGAGGCCCCAGCAACATTTGGTCCATGCCTGGTCTAAGTGCCCCCTCGTCTTTCAGCATTGGTACAAAGTACGTGGGCAGAAGTATTTGGCACACACACATACTCTCTCTCTCTCTAATTAATTTTATGTGTGGCTTTTCTTGGCACATAATTTAGGTTCTCTTGGTACAGAATATAGATTTTTTTTTTGGCTTGGCCTTTGGTTCTGTCTGCACCGTCGGTTAATACAGGCACAATGCTCTAGGAAGGGTTGAGTCATTTAATCTTGGCTAAAGCAGCAGTACAGATGTTAGAGAAACAGAATACTTCATTAATTAGTTTAATGTTGGCTGCCTCACAGGAAAGATGAGAAAGAAGTCTAGTCTAATCATCATTTTGATGATATCTACACTATACACGTATATCAGTCTGATGCCACTTTAACTGACATGGCTCCACTGTTTAGAGTCCTTGGATTTGGTGTGGTTTTTAAAATTCCCTGCCGAAGAATTTTAATGCACTTCCCTGAATATTATACACTGCTACAACACTGTAGTTTAAATATACTCTTTAGTTCCTTCCCCTCAAGAACCATCTCCTGAAGTGATGTTTAAAAGCCCAGAGTGCGTTGCTCTCCTACACAAGCTTGGCACTGGCAACACTGGGCAGAAGTGGCTCTCTAGATGTTTAAAACAGGCATCATGCCTGACTTTCCCTGGAGATGCTGTGGACTGATCAGAAAAATTTTGGATGCAAATAATAATAATAATAATAATAATAATAATAATAAACTTATTTATATCCCGCCCCTCTACAAGATGCAGTCGGGGCAGCTAGATTATATACTCTGCCTTGACATTGGTTGCTATGTGATTTTATTATTACAGAAGAGCCAGTCCTGATTATACTTATTTCCCTCCCAGTTGTTTCTTCAGTTTGTATTGCATCTTATGGACAAGACCAGGGTTGTAGAAAAAGCGGCCCTCCAGATGTTGGTGAACTCAACTAGCTCCAACTAGAGATGTAGTCCAACAGCATCTGTAAAGTCGAAAACATCTGGGGGAGCCGTGTGGGCCATATAGCAAATCCAATAATATCAAAAATCCATCAAACAGTGATATCTTTATTGGCCAACCGAAATGCACAATATACATGTTGCAAGCTTTCGAAGCAACACTGGCTTCTTCATGCTAAAGATGTTAAAAAATATACAGGAGGAAAAAAAAATTGAAGATGTTAGTCATAGGCCTGCATTTTGCTGTTTTTGTTCTCAGTTCAAATGGTATGGAGGGATATTACTTGCAGGTTTGCAACTTCTCATTCTAACCATGTGGCTGCTAGGAGATCCTCAAAGACCAGGGGATTTAACATCCCTTTGCATCACAAAAAGGATACTCCCTTTGCAATACAGTATGGAACAAAACAGATCACCCCAAAGGAGAGGCTCCGTGCCACCCTTTTCTGTGTCGGATTGAGGCTGCGGCAACCACACGTCACGCCCGGATTCGGCGCTTTGCCAGCTTTAATAGAAACGGCAAAATGCCACTCCTTTTAGAACCAGCAAAAAGATGCCTTTGCTACTGCGGCAGCACTTTCCAGCGCTCCTTTTTGAGTGCATCATCTGAACACAGCACCAAAGGAGTGCCATGACACCACCTGCCATGTGGTTGGGTGGGTGGCATAATGCTGGCATGGGGGTGTGCATTGTGCAGTTGCCATGCCCCCACTTTAACCCGATGCTGGCGTTACTAGCCGGTCTGTTTTGCCCCTATGTCTCCATTCTTGTGAGACCACGTGCCCCTTTGTTAGGCAGAGGACACCAAATTTCTCAAGATGCCTTCAACCTTTTGCATCAGGAAAACTATAGGGGGGGTCTTAAAATATGCCGATAAAAGTCCCAATTTAATACCCTTCCATGCCATCTGAACTGAGAACAGAAACAGCAAAATGCTTCAACTTGTTTCTCCTTTATGGTTTTTAACACCTTGCTCGATGAAGATGGAGCTTCAAAAGCATGCAACATGTACACTGTGCATTTTTATTGGCGATAAAAGTATCACTGTTTGGTGTATTTTTGATGTTATAGCATCGGTAAAGTTAGGGCTAAACCATCCCTGGGCTAAACCATTCTCATAAAATATAAATCACCTTGTGTGCTTTGGTAGAATGTTGGTATGTAAAGGTAGAAAATCAGTATAGAAATGTCACCATTAAATTATTAAAGTTGTAATGAATACAGTACATTGCTTTAAGAGTCCCATGTCATTGCCATTGTAGTAGATACATGTCCCTGAATTTGTGACTGATGTGTTGCACTGTGGTTTGCTTTTGAATATGCATAAAGTTAGACTATAAACTAAAGTAAAAAATATTGAAAAGCAACATCTGAAAAATAAAGGCTGTTGCATTTTTTAAAATTATCAGTTTAATGCAAATCTTATCTCTTCTATCATTCTTTAATTAAAACCTACACCTTTCCTCCTACCCCTGGCAAAATTCTCAATCAATTTACTTCCATTTTTAAAGTGACATCTAAGTACAATTTTAATTGCCAAGAAATTCCATTATATTGCACCATCCTGCTTGAACTGCTGATGCCAATTACACTTATAATCTTTTGTTGGCCTTGTTATTAATAATGTATTAGCTATTTTAACGTTGATTAGTTTTTGCAACTCCAAAAAGAAATAATGAGGCACCCACACTGCCGTGGATTTCAACTGAGCGATGCCACAAATAAATTTAACGTCAAAGCAGTGGGAGACGAGTGGAAACAGGACCAATTTACTTTGGTGTATATTACTTGTCAAGATAGAGAAATGGAATATAATTTATGGTGTGACATTTCCAACAGCAAATACATTCTAGCATAAGCAATTAACACTGGTTCTTTTGGCAGGCTTAGAAGATTACTCATAGGGTGTATGTATGTGTATGAGAGTTATAATAACAAATGAATACAAAAAAAAGCACACACAAACAAAAAGGCAAAAGCAAAACGCACTCACACACATTTCTACCTTCCCCAACATGCATCAGATCTCTATAGTTCAAGGCTTGTGATAAAAATATATTTGCTGTATATTAACCCTGCACAGACTTGGCAGAAGGGGAAGGTATAACAGTAGTCTATTGCTATTGGAGGAAAAGTAACCAAATTCTTAGTCACTCCATGGCAGAAAATTTGGATGGAGGACTTGCAATTACCTCATACTAGATCAGTTTTTCTACATGTCCATCTAACCCATTTTTATCTCCTGTAACAAGTGGTAGCACAGCGCTTTCCCATAACCAATGAGCTGATCATTAGATACCAAAGGTGCCACAAAATGAACCTGGGCCATTTTGTATGTGTTCTCTGGCTCTGAGCCTTGACCATCCAATGTCCATGATTCTCAAATGTTGGGTTTAATATCTGAAAACAGAGATGGGTAGAGATCGTCCTCTGTGCAAGCCATACATTTGAGATCAACATGGATTTCGGTCCTCATCATATCTCACATTTAGTTATCTCTGTTCTAGAAGAAGGGATGCAATATTTTAATGAAACATTTCATCTCAAACAGGTCAAACCTGTCACCAGAGACACAAACAAACATACAAGCAAATAGCCTCAGAAAATTTTCATCTTTATATATACTTGTGTATGTTTGCAATCAGGAAAATAGCTTCTGAGGAAAGGGTTAAGTTCTCCATTGCCTTCAACCCTTCAAATTTAACTGCTCCTCCATTGTTGCATTAAACACAAAATTTCATTCCGAGTTGTGCCCATACTCTTAGGTCATACCTAACACAACCCTAATGTAACCCTGTTCGTCCTGGCAACCTCTCTCTAAAGGATCTCAGAAGTGAAAAAGGTTTCCAGAGAATAGGCTTTTGATATCTTTATGGTAGCTTACTGCATATCCAAAATGTTCTGATGGTTAAATGGGGCTTACCAATGATTACGCGACTGAAAAACTGCCTTGTTTGTGCCCAATAACAGGCAGCAATCCCACACACTTGGTATAAGGCAAAGCAAAACGTGGGGCTTAGCAACAAGGTGAGCATTGTCGAAAAAGCTGCAAAGCCAGCAGTGCATGTTTACCATTGCCATCAAATGTGAGCCAGTTTTGTGTCAGAAAGCAAACGGAAACTCCTGCTTACTGGCTGCACTCTGTTCTTCACCAATTCCTGATCAACAGGATTAGTGAAGATACAAAAAAAGAACACACGATCATGCACACATGCGTGCACGCACACACACGCATGCTGGAATAATCCTCTAAACATTGCATAGTTGATGTATCTTTAATGTGATCCCACTAATCCAATTAAAGCTCATAGGAAATCATATCTCAAATGCCATGCTTCAATGTGATTTGCTCTGCCCCAGCTAAGCATTAATTAATATGACATATTTTCAACAGTGTTTTCCTGCCTTTCTGAACTGCTGATGCCTGAGATCTGAAATGAAACGATCCCGCTGTCTCTTACTCACATCTAATAGTATTGAGTTCGCCACCATTGATTACTATTATAGCAAGTGCATTCGAAAGAACAAACCCATTGTTGAAAAGGAAGGGTTAACCTTGCTTCAGGTGAGATGAAAAGAAAACAATCGGCAAGTATTTAGTGATACCATAATAACCAGCATGGAATCCCACAGGAACAGAGGGACCTTTTACAGCAGACAGATTTCAGTGCTACTGTGAATCCGACGTGTGCTCCTTTTAATTACACATGTCCCTGCTGAGGACATATGATGGAGATTAGCAAAGTTAATTTGCTATCAGCATGAGAGCAGAAATAAAATTTAAATATCACACCCTAGTTGGTTTTCTGGACTACCATTTATCCTCAGAGATGGGACAAAATGAAGAACCGGGCTCGTCCCCTTAATGTGCCAAAGAAAAGCGGAAGCAATACAACCAGAATCGGCGACTGCTCTGGACATTATACCACACGCAGAAAATGACTGGACTGGCAAATTAGATCACCACTGACAACAGCAATAGCATTTACATTTCTGTACCGCTTCATATTGAACTAAGTAGCCTCTAAGTAGTTTGCAATCTGTAAGCTAATTGCCAACAACAAGCTGGGTACTCTTTTTAGCAACCTATGGGAGGATGCAAGGCTGAGTCAACTCTGGAGCCCCGGGATCAAACTCACAACCTTGTGGCTGCAATGCTGCCTGCAGCACTTCCATTAACCCACTGCACCATCAGGACAATGGGACCCAACCTTCAGGGGACTGTCCTGTGCCAAGTTCTTCAAGCAGTATCTTCCTCGTCTTTATTTTCAGGCTTCAGAAGGACATTAGTAGGCCAACTGCCAAGTCTTCCCAAGAAGGGCCTTTCAATAACAGTTCCTTTGTTTTACAGCTTATTAAAGCGTTACTGTCACGTGACCACAGCAATAAACAACTCTAGCCAAGGGCATTCAAGGCACCAAAATAATTGCTGTTGGAGGCTCAACTTCAAGATACGTTAAAATGTTGATGGAATATTTAGTATAGCATTCATATGGACTTCATTCAATTTAACCGGAAGAAACAGCCTAACCTAAGTTTCTCTTCTGGATAATTCAAAGGAAAAGATGTATTTTATCCCAAAGTGATGGAACTGCCTTTTTCTTTAGGAATTATCTATGGTACACATTGCTCTGGAACATTTTTGCTTGTTTGTTTGCAAAAGCCTTCTTCAGTTTGGTATCTTCCATATGTGTCAGACGGTCATATCCCAAAAGCACAAGTTATGTCAGATGTAGGTGATGAGGGTTAAAGGCCAACCCATGTGGAGGGTGCTAGGTAGGGGTGATGTGGTGCTGGATTGACAGAGAACTGATTTATATAAGACATAAATCCTTTCTAGTAGTGCTATGACTACTAGCAAACAGGATATAAAATGTCTATAGTAGTCAAGTAGAGCTGATAAAAGAAATGAAGTTAACAGAGCAAGAAACATACAAAGGGGATCTTGTAGCACCTTTGAGACAAAAAGAAAAAGAAGTTTCCAAGAAGAGGAAAACATCTATGGACTCTTTCAGACGTGGGAAATTGGAAGTATAATCCAAGGGCAATCCAAACGCAATCATGGAGTTTCATGTTATTGCAAATTAGAGCTTCTCACGCAATTTCGGGCAAGGGGGGGTTGTTTTCAGGTAATGGGAAGTCATTCCAAATGCCTTCCGAACGCAATGGGGATTCACGTGAAACTAGCGAATTCACCTGAATTTGCATTGGCTCCATTCAAAGTTGGGAGAAATTCCTCCCGTGTGAAAGAGTCCTATGTGATATTTGCTGTATTATATAGTATATATATATTATAATTGAAGATAAAAGCCTCCAGGAACCTTGGATGAATCAACTGTCTGTCATTGTTTTCTTTTAATTTGGAAAAGTAGTCAGTGTACTGCCAATACCAACAGTAGGTGGGATTTATGGTGTACTGTACTGTACTTTGTTTTTCACTGTAGCTGGGTGATTTTTAGCCAGATTGTGCTGGGATTTGGCCTTGCTCAAATATTACTGGCTGACAGTTTCTTCTTCTGTATAATTTTAAACATCGTTGCCTGATGAAGAAGCCAGTGACGCTTCAAAAGCTTGCATGCTGTATTTTACGCTTTGGAGCTGGCCCAAAGAAAATAACGCTTGCTTGTCTCATTCTTAGAAATAACATTCTCTGCTCTCCTCAATAACAAATTTAATTCAGGAAACTGAACAACTAAAGCAGATATATTTAATCAACTAAGAAAGGGCTGGAGAGCGTCCAACTTTTCATGAGTCCCTATCAGCCTCTGCATGTCTGGCCAATGCTGAAGAATAATGGAGGTAGCAGTTTGTCAACATCTGAGACAGAATGGTATAGATTCCCCAGCCATGTGACTGATCAAGCTACTACAAAAATTACCTAAATATCTACATTTGCCCTCTTTTTTGCCCCCTTGTCCAACTTACCTTCCAATGGACAGAAACGAGTTACTTTCTCTGGCATAAGCTTCCCTTGCTTATGCTCACAGTACACCTCTGCAATCTCCTGCCGACACTGTTTGGACTTGGCTCTGGACAGAGCAGATAGTGCTTCCTTGCCTGACATCTCGCATTTGGGTGGCTTTTCGTACCCAACCTCAGGGGAGCCATTTCCACCCTTCTTCCAATGATGCTGCCGGGCCGATCGGTGGGTATTCTTCCAATGGCTGCCATAGTTGTCGTTCTTTGGGGTGGCATTGCCATCTTGCAACACCTCGTTGGAATTTTTCCCAAGAAACAAGTTTCCTTTCACTTTTTCCTCTTGCTCCAGTTTTCTTCTCAAGCGCTCCTTCTGTTTGCTCATTGGCTTCTTCACCAGTTCTGGCTGGTGTTTTTGCTTCTGTGTCCTGGGAGCAAAGTTGCTGTTATCTACGTTTTCAAAGTCCTTGGGAACAGAGTTTTCATTATTGCTATCTGTTCGCATTTTCTCTTTCGGCCGGTGGGAAAAGTAGCCATCCTGCAGAAAGAGGAGGGAAAAGTTGTTATAATAACAGATTCTCTTTGTCCCAAGATGTGGCAACAACCATTGCTTCAGGTGGCTTTACATGAAATGTATCACACAGATTACATAAAGGTTCAGCTAATTTATCATGAACTGTGTTCCAAACTTAATCGAAGCAGATCTCCAGAGGTTCCAACAAGCAGAGAATATTTTAACTAGGTCAACTTTTAAAGTTGGAACAAACTAGAAAATATTTGGAAAGTGAAATATTTCAAATGTCATGTCCCCTCCCCAAAGCACCCTACCCGTGTTTCTCATAAACACATAGGGTTTCTAACAGAGGATAGGGAATGTGTGTTCCCGTAAGTTCTGGACTATAATTCCCACCAGTCCTAGTCAACACAGCCAATGGTGAATCATCATGGGACTGGCATTCAACAGTGCTTAGAAAGCCAAAGATTCCCCATCCTTTTCCTAATATCTGCACCAGCAACCAGATTTGCTGGTGTGACATATTCGGAAAGGAGCATGAGGGTATGTTGAGGGCTCGACTGCCCAGTTGTTAGTACCTAATCTAGTAAGAACACTGATTTGCACAATATAGAAAATACATTGTAATTTTAATCATCTCCCTTTGGACTCTTCTGTTTGGATAGGTCCAAAAATATGACACAATGCTAAGAAATTAGACTCTAATTTCACACAATGGAAGCAGTTCGACGCTTTGGGGGTCAAGGCATTTATAGCATCCTTATCAGAAGCACATCCACCTGGCATCCTTCTCAATGATATATGAATATCATGGGAGGATAAATAGGCCAGGAACAGGCTGAACCGTTTAGTGACTAGGATAATACGTTGAAGTGAGGGTGATTAGTAACACATTTGTAACAGAAGATGACAAATGGCAGGCAGAACTAAAGACTACGTTTATAACAGGAAAAGAGTACACCGTGTAACTGCAGAGGCTTTATTGTACTGATGTTTATTCATAGTTGCTTACTTGCAACTGTGGTTCTTTGAGTGATCATCTGTAAATTCACAGAAATGGGATATTTCCTGTGCCTGCAAAGGCCAGATCCGTAACCTATCAGAGATCTCAGTGGAGTTTTTGGCGGTATCCACACCCCCACATCCACACCACACATGTCCGGCAGGTTTCACATTCCCTTTCTCAGTTCCTACCAGTCTGCCACAGTGTAACCAAAGGAGGCAGCTGGCATACTAGAGGGGAAGAGGGTGGTGTTGTGGGAGTTCACAGATGACCAACCAAAGAACCACAGTTACAGGGAAGCAACTTGTTCTTTCTGGTCTCTTGTGACTAGACTAGCAAGACTACACAGGAGGTTGAGTAGTGGGTCACTGAAGCATGGCAGTGAGCATGGTGTGGCTAGAGGCCTCCTGCCTCTGTTGAACATCCGGACAATGGTGGCGGATGACGGCTGAAAGCTGTGACCAAGTGGCTGCACTGGAACTGTTGTGTAGCAGTACTTATGCAAGGAATGCTGTAGAGGTATCTATGGCCCTGATGGAGTGGTTGCAGATCATGTCGGGCTATTCCACAATTTAGGGGTGGCCATAAAGAAAGCCCTTTTCCCTGTCTCCATCAATCACACCTCCATCAAAACTAAGATGGGACCTCTCCATTATATCATTAGCACTACTTTACATTGGACCTTATCGGACATTGGAAATTGGGGTTTCACGTTATTGCGAATTAAAGCATCTCACACAATTTCGGGCAATGGGGGGGGTCATTTTCGGGTAATGGGAAGTCACTCTGAACGCACTCCAAATGCAATTGGAATTCATGTAAATTCGCTAAACTAGTTCCAATTGGTTCCAATTGGCTCCATTTGCAATAAAAAAGAAATTCTGTCTGATAAGGTCCATTGTTTTTATGGAGTAAGAGTAGGCAATATCTCTCAGCATGAGGGGTGAATTTATTTTCAGGTACATTTTTGCTGAAGCTCTTTATGGCCGGTAACTAAGCTTCAGGGAAGCACGTCAACCTTTCACAGTGGGCCACAGAAATGTACCACAGTTGGAAGATCACAAAATGATGGAAATCATGGAGAAGAGAGCATAGCCATATGTGAAGCTCAGAAAACCAAACTGGGACCCCAGGAGAGTTAGAATCAATCCCAAGACCTGGGGTCTCGACATTGGTTGCATAGGAAGAAACATAAAGGTGAGCCAAAGAGGAGAAACATGTATACTCTGTTTCTTCCCAGATACTTATAGGAAAAGGGTGGGCTCATACAACGTATATAAGCACAGAGGCAAACAATTTGTATGTAGCCATGGTAGCCAGGACAAAAAATGTGGCTGCCAGGTTTCTTCCGTCATCCCTCAACTCAGGCAAAGCATTCCTCTCCCCATAAACATATTTGCTATCTATTATTAAGCCTACTAATCCGAGAAAATAAAACTTCCTTAATAACCTACAAGCACATGGATGGAATAATGGAAGACCACAAGGGGTTTAAAAGGCCAATAACAACAGTTTGCCAGATGCTAATCCAAATGTATCTATAAACTCTGGTGTATTTATATCTTCAATCTGCAATGAGTCACTTGCATAAGCAGCTGCTAATCCTGATCCGGTGGGATTTTTCCTCTTTCAGGGCTCTTTTCATTGGAGTGATCTCCAACATACGACGCTCTCTTGCTCAGGAACAGGAACCAACAAATTCAGATCAGCCAGGTTGGAAATTTGCCAATGAAAAGGAACAAGTTAATGAATTCAAACAAAATAACTATGATTGATTTAAGGGAAACTTTTGCATTAACATTTCTCCATAAAGTATTAATTAAGTAAATAATTAAATAAAATAAATGTCTTAGTGCTAAAGAGCCAACAAAATATGTATTGCTCAGTTGGTTGTGCTTAATCTAGAAACCCAGTTCTCTTGGATTCTTGAAAAATTACTTCTTTTTTAAAATGTTCCTCAGGGTTCAAAAATTATTAAGCCTATCATTAAAAAAATCAAGCCAGTTTGGAACAGGGTGATGGCCTCTCATTGCAGCCCGATAGTTGTCTTCAACGAAAGTGGGTTCTCTGCAGAAGAAAACCACATGTATTTCTTCACAGAAAAGCCTCATGTATTTCTGCCTACAAGTTTTAGGGGGAAAAAAAATAAGCAGTTGTATAACCATCAAGCTATTGCCCAAATAGATAGACATTGCAGTATATGCTGGCTTGGGCATTGGGGGAACTGTAGTCCAAAAAGTAAAATTAAGTTATGATGGGAGTAGGGGTGGCTCTGCTTAAAGACTACTTACACTTTTTCTCTTTCCTTCCCATTCTTCCTTTTCTCTATAAACCTGAGGTTGAGAGGGGTTTTTTTCTCTTACTTTTCCAATGAAATCAATGGGCTGACTAATGCTAACCACAACTCACATGATTCCTACTAATTCCAATGAGACTACTTCACATATGACTAACTCTGGGACCAAACTAATATGTATAATGTGGTATCTTCCTTGAATTTATGGAAAGCTGGTACACAGCAATTTTAAATCTGGAACAGGACCTCTCCCATCCCACTGGTCACCCCTCATGGTTTTATTGCTAGCCCTGTTTCCCTCTCCAAGAAGCTAGGCCAGCAAAAAGCCAAGTAGGGAAAGCTCTCGCTACCATCCTTGCCACTACCTCAACTCCCTCCCTTTGGCTCCCTCCAACCCAGTGATGAGAGGGGCTATAGAATCATAGGACGTTATCAGACAACGGAAATTGGAAGTATATTCCAATGGCAATCCGAGCACAATCATGGGGTTTCACGTTATTGCGAATTAAAGTATCTCACGCAATTTCGGGCAATGGGAAGTCATTCCGAACGCAATCATGGGTTTTACGTTATTGCGTATTAGAGTATCTCATGCAATTTCGAGCAAAGGGAAGTCATTCTCAAGCAATGGGAGGTCATTCTGAATGCATTCCGAATGCAATTAGAATTCATGTAAATTTGCTAAATTAGTGAATTCATGTAATTGCGAACTGGCTCCATCCGAAATTGAGAGAAATTCCTCCCGTCTGATAATGTCCATAGAATCATAGAGTTGGAAGAGACCCCCAAGGGCCATCCAGTCAACCCCCTGCCATGCAGGAAGTCACAAGCAAAGCACCCCTGACAGATGGCCATCCAGCCCCTGTTTAAAGACCTCCAAAGAAGGAGACTCCACCACTATCCAAGGCAGCAACTGCTTGTCTGTCCACCACCACTTCGGGGAGGGAGCTGGGTGGCAACGAAACCATAAGGGGCACAGCCCTCACTGCCGCCGCATTTCCCTCTTTGAGGAGAGAGCTGGGTAGTGGCAATGCCATGAGGCAATGCCATGCTAGCCCCTCCACCACAGCAGAGGAGGATGCCACCAGGGTATCACCCCTCCTCTGTGGTGTTGCCCAGTGATGCCACTGAAGAAGAATAATGACATTTATTGGAAGAAAAAGATCATATGTCAGGTGCCTCCTTGGAAAACTAGCCATTCTGGCAGATGAAGCTAAAAGAAAAGCCAAAGAGAGCAGATGGGGGAAAGAACATAGTTTGCCTTTTCCCTATGCTTTTATGTGTTTTTTTTAAAAAAAAGTAAACTGCACTTTTATAATTGTCAGTTTCTGCACATCTAGAAGCCTTGGAAACTTATGAAGAACTGCCAAAAGAATTAGACTATTGTTCTATCCCCGCCACAAACAGAGGAACATGAATGTTAAAAATGCAAAAAATTCAAACGAACCATAAAAAGTGACCAAAGCCTGAGAGAACAGAAGTGTCCTTAGCCTTTTGTGAACCTGGGACCCTTTAGATGGAGTATATCTGGAAGTACTAGTTGACGGCAGTAATAGTTCTGGTCTAGCTGAGGGATAGGATCTGTGATCCAACATATCTGTAGCGCATTGGCTTGGGAAAAACCATTCTGTAACTAGAGAACAGGGACACATGAACTTATCAGACGGGAGGAATTTCTCTTTATTGCAAATGGAGCCAATTGGAGCCAATTCGAATTCACGTGACCTGTTTATTGAACCATAGAAATCAAACAAACATCTTTCCTTCCACATCTGATAACTTGATTATTGCTTTGAAAATTTTTAGAGCCATGTCCTCAGTTTGATTCCCTATCTTCTCAGTAAATCTTTCATTTTTCCCCTCTTTTCATTTCTTCATCTGCCTTCTTATCTCTTTCTTCCAATCTCTGCTTAGTTCTTTCCTCTTATGACTGAAAAATTTTCAGTTAAAAAAATTGACTGCGTACATCCTAACGTCACATTTTAGATGATTTCATCCTCTTAATGCCATACATGTCATGGACAAGAAAAGTCCAATTTTTGAAGAAAGATTATTCACAGCAATCTTTTCCCAGTATTCAAATATGAGCAGAGCTAATAACCTATCAAATATATTACTACTTATACATGCAACCCCTGCTACTCTAATTAATATATTTAACTCAATAAGTTGACAGTGCAATCTTATACATATCTACAAAAAACAAACCAACCCAATGTGGCTTACTCCCAAAAAACTGGGTGATCGAAGGCTTTGTTTAATTGCAGCCAGTCAATTCAATATCCCATTTCCAATGAACTTGATACATCTGCTTTATATCCAATCTGTTCATTAAGTCTGGTACATTCATTAAGTCTGGTACAATATAAATCCGTGTAGTTCTTTTTAATTCATTCCACTTCAAGTTCGACTTTAATTCAGTTTTCTAATAGCTTATGTGAAACTTCAAAAACTTAGCAAAACATCCCGTGTATAGCCACAGTTCTATACCAACATCCTATATAACCAAAGTTAATTCCAACAAATTGAGTAAATCTAGTTCATTAAATCCAGCCAGTTCATTACATCTAATTCAACGTGGATCGATACAGTTCCTTTCAGTACATTTCATTCAAAGCTTAAAATTGATTTAGTGTGTTAGTGACGACCATTAAAACTCTTCTACTCTTTTTACTTCTTAGACGTTCCATTTTCCTCTAGTCCAGGAGAGGGCAACTGCAGCTTTTGAGTTCTGTGGTTCACAGCCTTTGGCCTTCCCAGAAATCCCTCTCAATACGGCCAATGGCCAAGGATTCTGGAAGCTGCAGTCCAAAACATCTGGAGGACCAAAAGACTGAGGACCACTGCTGTAGGAGTTCTTCCCAACTTCTCATGATCCCTGCTCAGTATAGCCGATGGTTCCAGTTCCACGGTTTCAGTTCTGTGACGGTGGGAAAGTATGGTTCCATTTTGCAAGGTTCTGGTGGCTACGGTTGCAGAGTCTGCCATGAATCAATATGCAGCACTTAGCTTAGAAAGGCCAGTAAGCAACTTGTCTGGATATCAGACAGGAATGCCTGCATGCTCCTCAATAAAAGGCCCTACCCAGACTGAACCTTGAAGAGAAGGTTGCCTTCCTTGGGCTTGGTTGGTCCCACCTCCACTGAAGGCGGCTTTTTACTGACCCTTCTCTTCCAGTCAAGTTTGGAGTTTGTCATACGATGGAATTTGGGGGTATAATGCAATGGCAATCCGAACGCAATCATGGGGTTTCACATTATCGCGTATGAGTGTATCTCATGCAATTTCAGGCAATGGGAAGTCATTCCGAATGCAATCATGGGGTTTTACGTAATTGCGTATTAGAGTATCTCATGCAATTTCGGGCAATGGGGAGTCATTTTCGGGAAATGGGAAGTCATTCTGAACGCATTCTGAACGCAATTAGAATTCACGTAAATTTGCTAAACTAGTGAATTTAAGTGAATTCGAATTGGCTCCATTCAAAATTGGGAGAAATTCCTCCCGTGTCATAAACTCCATAGTAATTTAGCCTTTATCTAAACTCAGCCCAGGGTTCTTCCTGCACTGGGATTGCCAAAGCTATCCATACTGTGGAATTCTCCCTCTTTCTGTCTTATTTTTTCCCTCCGTCTTTTCTTTCCTTGTGTCTCTTTTCATTAAGGGACTGTCCAGAGTGCAGTATGTAGGCTCTGGTTTTAGAAACGGCAAGGCTAAAAATAAGTGTGTGAAGGAAGGCCTCAAGGAGAGCTTAATGTGAAAGCTAGAATTGCTGCTGAACAAGCATATAGATTTGGGGCACCAGCTATGAGCATTATTAAACTGAAGGTCAGCTAGTGAATACATTTTGGTTTGACCAAAATGGGCCCAATCCCAACTCAATCAATGTTAGTTATTTCTGAATGGGGGGGGGATGTTACATGAATCTTGAACAGAGTGGGAGATAATTTCATTTGTATTGTCTTTTGATAAGAACTTCCTAAGAGTTACAAATTCCGTCATATATTCTACATATTACTCAAGCTGACGGGCGTAGAAGTTGAACCTTATTTTAACATTAGTGTGCTCCTGCCATGCTTTGATCCTGCATGGCATGGGGTTGGACTGGATGGCCCTTGTGGTCTCTTCCAACTCTGTGATTTCTGTGATTCTGTGAGGATGTGGATCACACAGGCCCTTTTTCTCCAACAGAGAGGGACAGCAGGGAGGTTGTCCCTGTTGCTCTTCCTCAACTAGAGCCTGAAGCAATTTCCTCACTCTGGAGTTCATCATACGATGGAATTTGGGGGTATAATGCAATGGCAATCCGAACGCAATCATGGGGTTTCACGTTTTTGCGAATGAGTGTATCTCACGCAATTTCAGGCAATGGGAAGTCATTCCGAACACAATCATGGGATTTCACGTAATTGCGTATTAGAGTATCTCACGCAATTTTGGGCAATGGGGGTGTCATTTTCGGGAAATGGGAAGTCATTTTGAATGCATTCCGAACGCAATCAGATTTCACATAAATTCACTAAACTAGAGAATTCACGTAATTGCGAATTGGCTCCATTCGCAATTGAGAGAAATTCCTCCCATTTGATAAACTCCTCTGTCTAATGGCACCTAAGTAGACAATAATGGATCCGGTGTCTGAGTCAATGCAACACCATTGCATAGGTAGCCATTCAGAGTTGAAACACACTTACGCCTGCTTCTATTACTTTCTTCAGGATCCCTCCTGACAATTCCTCCTTGCCACGAAGGACAAGGCCAGACTGGGTGGAAGAGCAAGGACTCAACACATCACTAAATATACTTCCGATTCTGACTCACTGCTTCGCCACCTCACTTCTCCAGTCTCCCCTCCCTCTCCGTGTCCTTGTCTGGATGCCACAGGCTAAAGCAGCTTTGCAAAGGCAAAGGCAGAGAAATGTTTGCTGAAGAGCATGTTGTCTAGAATACCAATGTAACCGGGGTACAAGGCTTAACAATGTGTGTGTACAGGGGGAGGAAGTGTGTTTGTGTGTGTGAGAGAGAGGAGAGAAAATAATTCTGTAATGAAGGAAATAAAAAGGCAGGGATCAGCTTCCCCCAGCAGCTACCACATTGCAATTCTGAGCATGGTAATCTCCGTGATCAGCACTTGTGATAATCAGGCTTCCTCACACTGAAAACAAGCCATAGGTTGCTATCATTTATAAAAAGTCAGCCCCGCTTGTTGTTGTCAGCAGGTCTGAAATGTGCTGGCCTTTATTATTCTGCATTAGCATCAAATTATCATGTTTCTCAAACAGACTGGAACAAATCAGGCTGGACCAGCCTCCCCGAAGTAAACAGAGTTGGAGAGTGTGGACTGCAGAGGAGAGACATATCCCAAGGTGAAAGCTAATGCCCTAACCCCTCCCCATTTATACAACCAAATCTCTTTCCTTGTCTTGTATGGTAGAAGTTTAGCATTAAAGCCAAAACAGCATTAGGATGCATCCGTATGCCTAGATCAGCCTGTGTATTTGAAAACCATCTTATTTCTATTAATGCTTCTGGGGCAACGTATAGCAAAACCCATTTAAAGGACTCTGTTAATGGGCCCTACAGAAGCCCGATTTGTTGACTGCCATGGCAAACGAAATGAGGAGAGTCTTGGAGAAACCTATAAAGGCACTTTGAAATGCTGAAACCATCTTGCTCTCCTCATCGTCTTCAGATAACGGGCGTGCTGATAAGGGCGAGCAAATTATTATTGTTCTTGACTTTTTGCCCTGATGCAAAAGGGGCTGTGCATCTGCCAGGAAGCAAAAAAAAAAAAAGTGATATTGTGGTAAATTGCGTGCAAGTGATTGAAAGGGAAAAGGCATCACCATCAAGTCCAGGTTGGAATGGAAGAAGATGGGGGAGCAGGGTAAGCTACGAAAAAGACGTTTATTTCTTGTTCTCAATTTTCCTTCCCCCATGTCTTTTTACCGCTTTACAATTTTGAAAAAATTATAACAGGAATGTGTATCCTAAGATTTAGATTCCTGGTCCTATGCCAACTCATTTTTCACGCCAGTAGTAAAGCAAATGTAGGAAACTATGCACTCACAATTAACATGAAGTGCCCAAATACCCTAATAGCATCAGATCCTGTCTGATATTGGAAGCAGAGCAGGTTCATCCCTGGTTAGTACTGAAATGGGGAACTATCAATGAACATAAGGTGCTGTAGGCTATGTTTCAGAGGATGGAATTGGCAAAACCACCTCTAATAGTCCTTGGGTAAGAAAACCCTATGAAATTCATAGGGCCATCATAAGCAGACAAGCAACTTGAGCACACACATGCATGCACACACATGTGCACACGCGCACGCACACACAAAGAGCATTTATTGGGCAAAGCTAATCAAATACATGATGGTAAAAGGAATAATGCACAAACTAGGTATCCTAATCTAGATGCTTCCAAGTCTTTCCCACTTTTTGAGAAATCTTTATTTTTGGCAGAGTCCATACAAAACTAGGTTGGAAAGCAAATCTTTCCAGCTTCTAATTTTCCAGTTATCTCTAAGGATGTCAACAGCTGAATGTCCTTTTAGTTTGAGTCCAGTTATATCATTAGCCACAGTGATACTCATACCTGTCCTCTGCTCTATCCGAGCATTGAGTGCCATCCCACCTGGAAGCGTCGTCTTCTGGCAGTATCTCCTGTTTCATTTTGGATTGTCTTATCATTAGGTTTCCATGATAAAAGACATTAACAGCGGGTTTACTGTGCCTCCTTCTGTGCAGTACTAACAAGCAGTAGATATGTTGTCATTGCTGTTGTCTCTGAGAGATCCTTCACCAGCTGTTTGGCACACTTTGGAGTTTACCATGCGATGGAATTTGGGGGTATAATGCAATGGCAATCTGAACACAATCATGGGGTTTCACGTTATTGCGAATGAGTGTATCTCATGCAATTTTGGGCAACGGGAAGTCATTCCGAACGCAATCATGGAGTTTCACGTAATTGCGTATTAGAGTATCTCACACAATTTCAGGCAATGGGGGGGGGTCATTTTCGGGCATTGGGGAGTCATTCTGAATGCATTCCGAATGCAATTAGAATTCACGTAAATTTGCTAAACTAGCGAATTTACGTGAATTCGAATTGGCTCCATTCGAAATTGAGAGAAATTCCTCCTGTGTGATAAACTCCTTTGTCTAGCTCCTCAGCAACAGCCTATCTGATACAGAGGACCCTACCAGCAGTACTCCTGCCTCACAGGAGAAATACACCTTTAAAATCTATTCCTTCTGTGTGTCATACCTTATTTCAGAACCCAATTCAGACTATGATACAGGCAGTGAAGCAGAAGGACAAGATGCCATGCCTCGCACCCGGATTATGACATAGACAAACAAACACAAGTATAGGAAGGATGTGCCAGTGCTTGAGACAGACAGTGACACTTGCCAGTAGCCACAGCGCACTGATACGGATTTGAAATTACCCCCTACAGCTGAATGCAGATGAGAAAGAGAGAGCCTGAGAATCTAGTTTAAACAAGAAATGCTCATTAATCAGCCAACAGCTGTAGGAGGCTGCCAGACCATAAATATTCCAGCAACTCCCTTGGGAGGTTATGGTTGACAACCAACCATTCAGAAGAAACGGCACTTTCATCTATTGATTCCTGGCTTGTGTTTCGGAAGACCCTTGGACTCCGCATCAAAGTCTACCCAACGTGACAGTCCCTTGGATTGATGCCTTGGATTTATTGCTGTACCCAACTGACCTGGACTTCCTGGAAACTGAGAACTGCATGGCTGGTAATCTCCTGTATACAACCATGGCTGCTACTGTCTTGTCTGTCTGATGGACTTTACTTGCTAATTTACCCCTAACTAACCCCCAAGACAGGACACTGTACAAGATTGAAGGCACTGACCATTTATAACAAAGAAAAAAAAATTAACCTTAAAAGACAGGATGCCTGCTTGTACGACGCCAAACCCATTGGTCTATCTAGCTCTGCATTGTCTATACCAGAGTGAGAAAATCATGGTCCTCCAGATGGTTTGGACTCCACCTTCCATGATCCTTGATTGTTGGCCATGCTGCCTAAGGCGAATGGGAGTCATAGGCCAAGACCTCTGGCTCATCAGGTTTTCAGACAGGGTTTTTTTTCCCTAGTCCTAGGACTTTATCACACATACAAAAAAGACTGGAGCATAGCGAGATGCTTCCGTCAATATCGCGCAACAGTGCTAAGATTTTCACATGACGTTGTGCGATATTGTGATTACCCCGTGATTACAAAGAGGAATTCTAGCACCACTTTTTATTCATGGATTTTTCCTGTGAATGAAAAGCGGCGCTAGCATTCTTCTTTATTCACATGATATTCACGATATCACGCAATGTCGTGTCAAAATCTTCACGCGATTACCCAATATTGACGGGAGCATCCTACTATGCTCCTGTCTTTTTTTGTCTGTGTGACAAAGTCTCTACTTAGAGATGCTGTCCATTGAACATGGGATCTTTTCAATGCCGAAAATGTGCTGTACCCATTGAGTTACAGCCTTTCCTCTCATCATATCCCTGATCCCTGATCACTTGACTGGATATTCCTGAAACATACATAAAATCATAGAAGTATAGAGTTGGAAGAGACCACAAGGGTCATCCTACCATGAAGCAAAACACTCCGACAGATGGCCATCTAGCCTGTTTACAAACCTCCAAAGAAGAAGACTCCAACACACTGTGAGGGAGTGTGTTCCTTTACTTGTTCCTACTAAGTAGTCAGTTTTATTTATAGACTGCAAATTATTTCTACAAATCACTACATTTGCACTGGAATTTTACGGTAAAAGTTCATGTTTGGAAGTTCCCCGTTTTATGACTTCTGCATTAGGGAAGAATGACATCATTTTTGTAAAGCCGTAAGAGCTTCTGTTTTATGTGTGGTTAGCACAATCTTAATATATCCTCTGAAAATACTGAACGGAGACTAATTATACCAGGTTTTTTTCCCCAGTCCGTGAAAGAACTGTCACTCTTCATTACAAAGGAAGATGAAACCAAGTGCCTACTGGGACACTTGGACTGGACTAGATTATATTATATTAACTGGTTGAATTGGTTGCCACAACACAGTCTTCCTTCAACGCTTTCCCCTCCATCCCAGCAAAGATGCTGATAGGAGCTATACAGACAGAGTATTGCATCAATTCTGTAGTGGGCTTGGAAGTAACTCATTGCAAATAATGAATTACTTGTAACTTGTTGTTTTCCCCAATAAAGAAGATACAGCTACATCCCATTATATCTTAACCTTCATAAATAAAGGTGAAAGGTTTACACAATATGAAGAGAAACCAGAGTATCCGCTTAAGAAGCCTTCTTTGGTAGATAGAAACAATAAAACTGGCTAAGATATGAATTGTAAATAAGAATAACCAGGGTAATTTTATACTACAGATTTGGAAAAAGATAACGAGATTTTGGACTGGTTTAATTCATTGCATCCCCTTTAGATCAAAGGCCATTCACAAATACAAAATGATAAAATACAACACAACATGTAAGAGTAGAATTTAAAAAGTATAACTTAAAATAAATAACATAACAATCTTGCATGTAAAGAATTTAAAACTCAGTTCGGCTAAAACACGATAAATGACAAACCCCAAGATCCCATAAGAATCTGCCATAGCAGTTAAGGAGGAATCATAGTGCTTTATTTTTGCAGTATGAAAGGGTTTCTGCAGGATATAATTATCAGTTTCTTATCATCTTGATTGTTATTGACCTCTCCTAAATATTCTAGAATTTAATGAGAATTTAATTTCTGCTCAGCTGTGGATACCCACTGGGCATCCTTGAACAAGTCACACTCACTGTGGAGTTTATCACACGGGAGGAATTTATCCCAATTTCGTATTGAGCCAATTCGAATTCACATAAATTCGCTAAACTAGCTAAACTAGCGAATTTATGTGAATTCTAATTGCGTTCAGAATGTGTTCAGAATGACTTCCCATTGCCCAAAATTGCGTGAGATACTCTTATAAGCATTAACGTAAAACCTATGATTGTGTTCGGAATGACTTCCCTTTTACCCAAAATTGCATGAGATACACTCATACGCAATTACGTGAAACCCCATGATTGCGTTCAGATTGCCATTGCATTATACCCCCAAATTCCGGTGTATGATAAACTCCTTAGTCTAAGAGAAGGCAGTGGCAAACCTCTGAAAAAATCTTGCCAAGAAAACCTCATGATAAAGTTGTCATAAGACAGAGTCAGTTTGGGAGCACATAACAAATACTGATGTATATCATTAGCTCATGACTATTTAATATACACACCCCTTTTTCTCTTCTTTTACTTGCCTCGTTCCCTCCTGATCTTCTTTTAGTATTTTCAATTCATTATCTGTATTTCTAAATAAAGGAAGTGCACAACAGGTGTGTTGTTGTTGATGTTTGTTATTGTGTGCCTTCAGGTCATTTCTGAGTTACAGCAACTCTAATGCAAATCTATCATGGGATTTTCTAGGCAAGGTTTTTCGGAGGAGGGTTGCCATTGGCATCCTCTGAGGCTGAGAGAGCGTGACTTATCCAAGGTCACCCAGTGAGTTTACATGGCCAAACCAGGATTCAGATCCTAGTCTCCAGAGTCATAGGCCAATGCTCAAACCTTGTGTTTCCTTAAAACAAGAATAAAATCCTCAGCATCCCAGTTGAAGACAACCAGATTCCCAAATTTACATTCTCCATGGGGGTCTGTTTTTAATTTCGGCATTTGGCTTTTGAGATTTGTTGAGTTTGTTTGTAACCAAGACCTGCTTTTTAATTGTAATCCGGGTATAGGGAACTTGTGACAACCCCCTCCAGAAGATGTTGTTGGACAGCCATTCCCATCTTCCTTCACCACTGGCTGTTTTTATGAGCCAGTGTGGTTGGGAGTTGCAGTCCAACATCTGGTGGGCCACAAGTTACCCGCTCTTGCTTTTAACAAAATGATTTGCTCTTGAGTGTCGGTTGATTGTTTTTGTGTCCCTCTTCTCTTAACTGGTTATCTATCGGTTAAAAAGCTCCTTTGAGTGAAATTGGATAGACTACAAAGGTCCGTTTTACATTGGCAAAAAGAGGTGTGTTGAAGGCTGCATGAAAGCCCAGCCTTTAGATGAGAAAAAGGGAAAGTGTGCCATGAAAACACTATTTTGGAGTTTTAAGGGAGAAGAAGTGCTTTAAAAAGGAGCTGGCCCATTTTACATTGGCAAAAAGAGGTGTGTTGAAGGCTGCATGAAAGCCCAGCCTTTAGATGAGAAAAATGGAAAGTGTGCCATGAAAACACTATTTTGGAGTTTTAAGGGAGAAGAAGTGCCTTTAAAAAGTAGTTTGATTTCCCCACTACTTTTTTAAAAAGGGTGCAGCATTGCTGGCCCGTTTTACACGGGCAAAAAAAGGCGCTTTTAGGGCTAAAAAGCCCGCATTTAGGGTTAGGGAGGGCGTAGCCTTTACACCCTCCCTAAGCCTAAAACGCATGGACACCGCCATTTAAAGATGGCGGCGTCTACACGGTGGCGCCGTACAAGCGTCATCACGTGCGCAGCGTTTTGACGCGCTGGGCACGTTTTGACGGTCTGGCGGCGCGGGGAGGGCGCCAATCGCGCCCTTCCCGCGCCGCAAAAAAAGAGCTCGATCCCGGAACTCTTTTTTGCGGCGGGTCGTTGCGGCGGGATGAGGCCTCTGGGGCTGCCCGTGTGGCAGCCTAGGCCTCATCTCGCCGCTAGAAGGGGCGAGTTTGGACCGCCCCTTTTAGCCAATGTAAAAAGCACCCCTATTGCATCTAAAGGCTAAGGTGTAGTTGAACGGTTAAATGGGGCTCTGTATCTTTAAAGCGCCCATTTAAAGGCAGCGATACAAGTGCGGAGGGAGGGAAGGTGCCAAGACAAGAAGAGACCTTCAGAGCCCGGCCAGAGTGCGCCTGCACCTTCCTTCACCTCCTCCCTTTGGTTGAGAGAGTGTGACTTCTAGGGAGACAGCAGGGCACTGGAGGCGCTCAGCCAGACCAGGGCAAGCTGGCAAGAGGAGGAGGAGAAGGGGAGGGACCTGGAGCACCTCCGCTGCCCTGCTTCCCTGCAAGTCACACTCTCTCAGCCGAAGGGGGGAGGAGAAGGCAGGCCCAGGCACACTCTGGCCAGGCTCCATGGCTCTCTCCTGGCTGCCTTCCTCCTCCCTTTGGCTGAGAGAGTGTGACTTGCAGGGAGGCAGGGCAGCAGAGGGGCCCCATGTCCCTCTCCTCCTCCTCCTCCTCCTCCTGTTTCCAGCTTGCCCTGGCCCAGCATCAGGAGGACCTGGAGCACCTCCGCTGCCCTGCTTCCCTGCAAGTCACACTCTCTCAGCCAAAGGGAGGAGGAAGGCAGCGGGGAAGGAGGGAGGGAGGGAAGAGCCAGGAAGAGACCCCCAGAGCCTGGCCAGAGCACGCCTGGCCCTCCTGCTTCCTCTTCAAAAAGAAGGCTGGAAAAGTAGGACGTGTCCTGGCAAAGGAGGACGTGCCTGGTCAACTTGGAAAAGGGGGGCCTCTGCTCAAGAATGGAGGACATATGGGAATCCCTCCTGGACAGAGGGCTGAAACCTCAAGACAACTCAATATAATGCTCTGACAGAACACAGACTACAACTCCCATGAGCCTTTGCTACCATTTCCCAAGATGCCTTAATTTGCAACAGAAAGCCGACCAGTATGTTCACATGTGATGAATTCTTTTGTATTGACTCTGCATTTTCTTTTTGTGTAGATGCTCTCTTGTTTTGTGTGTGATGAGCTTGTGCGTAATCACGTGCATTTCCGAACTGACCTCACTTTCTCCCTCTTTCGGAATGGTCCTGTACTCCCCCATGTGATAAGCTCCGACTGTATGGTGTACCTGCGCAATTGCGCAATTCGCAGCCAGCAAGGGAAAAAAATGTTTAAAGCGCGGCTAAAAGCCACGTTCCTTGCCGCCCATGTAGCTGCTCCACCTGTGTTTGTAGCGTTTTGACAGCTTCCCATGTAGTTGCTGAGCCACAGAAAAAACCTCAGTCTAGCTGCCCTGTACTTTTTAAATGCACACCTGGGGCTTGCTGTCTAGCTGCTAAGCATTAAGGAAAGTGCAACTTCATGTCACACTTTCTTGCCAATGTAAAAAGCCCCAAAGTGTTTGTTTCATGTGTATTTTTTTTGTTTGCAGTTTAATCAGCATGATCCAGATGCCTGTGTGAGGAACCAGAGCTTGGGGTTTTTAATTTTCCCTGCTTTGCTTCCGTTAGGAATTCCCAGTAGAGCTGCCTACAAAAAGATGCCAAAATTACCATTGTTCTTTAATTAGCTGTTGAAATTGTTTCAGTCTAATCTCTGTGATTAGCAGCAGCATTAAATACAGCTGTAAGAATAGACCTGTCCTCTTTGTGCTGCCCCAGTAAACAGACGCTTCTCCATTCTGGTAAGGGACTCAGTATGTTCAATCAGATGCCAAACAGCCTTGACTGGAAAAATGATAAAGACTAGCTACGTGAAGTGCACTTGGCATTTGCAAAGTTGGTTTATGGGCACCCTTGCACTTGGATGATGGCTTTATAGCCCTGGTTTTGTGGGAAAGCATGCAAGAATGATCATAGAATCATAGAATTGTAGAGTTGGAAGAGACCACAAGGACCATCCAGTCAAATGAGAAACCAGATTTTTGGTGCGGCAGATGAAAAGACCCTCCAGGAAATCACCACCAGTCTAGTTTTTCCTGACTGCAGTAGGTTCCTCCTGGAGGACCTAAGTGTGCGGAAAGGACTGTATGGGAGGAGACGTTCCTTCAAGTAAGCTGGACCCAAGCCATGTAAGGCTTTATAGGTAATAAGCAATACCTTGTATTGCGCCCGGAAGCTGTCAGGCAGCCAGTGTAAAGATTTTAAGATGAGTGTAATTCAGTCGAACCTAGATTTTCCTGCGACCAATCTCTGCCATGTTTTGCACTAGTTGAAACTTCCGAACATGGTACAAGGGTTGCCCCATGTAGAGCAGCGTTGCAGAAATCGAGACAGGTTACCAGCGAATGAACAATCGTTTCCAGGTCCTGTGACTCCAGGTAGGGTCTCAGCTGGTGAATCAGCCAAAGCTGATAACAGGCACTCCTGGCCGTCGCATCCACCTGAGATGATAGTTGAAGCGACGAGTCCAGGAGCACCCCCAAGCTGTGAACACAGTCCTTTAGGGGAAGTGTGACCCCGTCCAGGACTGGTGAGCTTATCTCCATACCCGGATTGGGTTACCTATCACAAGTACTTCCATCTTATTTGGATTCAGCTTAAGTCTATTTTACTTCATCCAATCCATTACAATACTGACCTCAGACAGTCATTCAGAGGGGAGATGCCCTCCTTGGTCACCAAAACAGCCTGAGACATAGAGAAACAAATTTGGGTGTCATCAGCGTACTGATAACACCCCGCTCCATGTCTCCAGATCAACTTGCCCAGAAGCTTCATGTAAATGTTGAACGGCTTGGGGGACAGAATGGCACCCTGAGGGATGCCAGATGTCAGCTCTCTTTTAGAAGAGCAACTGTCCCTCAACATCACCAACATGCCCGAGAAGTAGGAATGGAGCCACTGCAAAGCAGAGCCTCCAATTCCTAACTCTCAAGGATACCATGGTCTATGGTATCGAAGGCCGTTGAGAGGTCGAAGAGCACCAACAACAGGGCCACTCTTCCCCTGTCGATGCCCAGACGGAGATCATCGACCAAGGTGACCAGGGCAGTCTCCACTTTGTATCCTGACCTGAAGCCAGTTTGAAATGGATCAAGACAATCAGTTTCATCCAAGACTGCTTGGAGTTGGTACAGAAATGTATACATTCTCCTTCCCCAAAAATACATGAGATACTTTTTAAAAACGCTGGGTCTGTTTTCAAATAAAGCAACACTGGAAATTTTCTGGACGTTTTTATTTATTTTGATATTTGGGCCCCACCCCACACACAAATAAGCAAACTGAAACTTGTTTGTTTCACCAAAATGTCATTGGGGCTTTCTAGATTGGCAAAAAGAAGTGTGTTCATGGCTGCATGAAACTCTAGCCTTTAGATGAGAAAAAGGGAAAGTGTGCCATGAAAACACTTTTTTTGCGTTTTAGGGGAGAAGAAGCGCCTTTAAAATGGTGCTGTTTTCCCAGCTTCTTTTTTAAAACTGCGGAACAGCGCAGCTCCATCTAAAGGCTGTGGTGCAGCTTCATGTCACACTTTCCTGCCAATCTAGAAAGCCCCATTGTCAATTTGAGCCGGCCCTCGTAAATGCAAGAAAGATATCATCTTCCTCTTCCAATTTTTGCAAGTGCCCCAAATTACAGTTACAAAGTTCCAGTGGTAAGGAACCCAACATTATCCCACAAATGCTCAGACAGGTTTATGCAATTTTGGCCACATGTGCTAAGATCAGAGGTGTCTTCCAGATGTAACTGGATTTCAATATTCATCAGCCTCAAGCTTCTGCCCCCCATCGTGCAGTATAGTCAGTGTGACCAAATGTCCTAACTACAAAGGAGAACAAGGGACCGTAAAATAGAGCACATGCAAGAAAAATGAAGGGCATCACAAAATAAAAACTACAAAACCCTCATAGAAATATAAATTTATGCTTCTAGATCATGCTCAAAATGGAGGACATTTGGGAATTCCTCCCGAATAGAAGGTTGAAATGGAAGAATCTGGTCACCCTGAGTATCCCCTCTGGATGTGATCAAAGTATGTCTAACTGAGGCCAGTCTACTTGCTTGCCTATTTTTAATCTATAAACTGCTCTGTATTTTTAGTGGTTGTTTCTTTTCACCAAGATTTAAATAGTACATGGTCTCCCTAATATAGATTTTGACAAACAACTTCACTAAAAGATGCCTTTACAATGCTACTTTCCGTCTTGTATGCCCTTATTGTTAATACACACATTTTTTGACTGAAGAATTTCATCACAAAATCTGGAAAAGAACCAAGGGATTCAGGAACAGCGAATTAGGTTGGGTAGTATTAAAATGCAAGGCAAACTAATTTCTCCCCCGTCCCTTGGGTCTACTCCCTTCTTTTCCACTATCAGGGAAACCTCAAGCGGGGATATTTAATCAGAGGCATTGCTTTGGCTTCAATGGGACAATTTGGAAGCACATGTCTCTGCAGGATGCAGTACAAGCGACTTGCCAAAGGTCACATTAAAAGTCACTGTTCAAACCAGGATTTAAACTGCATCCTGACTTTTGCAAGTAGAAATAAGATGATAATGTTCACAGTTTAATATCATCCTGACAGTTTTAAAAGGTCAAACTCTGAAGAATATTGTATGTGCTCGAACTCTTTGATTCGGATAAATGAATTAAAAAACCGGGGGTGGGGGGGGGGGGAGACAACTATGCCAGTTATCAGTTTGGCGTCAAAAATAAAAGGTGGTGACCTCCATTTCTTCCAGCTCTTAAATGACACATTTGTAAGTTTTCAAAGTCAAAAGGTAAAAAAATAAAAATAAAATGCAGTTTTGAAAGGTTACCATGAAGCTGATCTGGAGCTTACTGATAAAACCTAATTGATTTTGTCGCCATTTTAATGTTGAGGACTGAAGGTGCAGCAAGAGAGAAAGGGTGAATCCAGTCCAGGGAAGAAGAAACTCTTGGCCGGGTCAGGAGCCCCAAGCCAATGGATCGCAGAACTTTAGGTAGAGATAAGAGCTAATAAATAAGGGGAACTGTGCAGACCTTTGCAGGTTAAAAGAAGAAGCATGTACCGAATCCTGAAAAGAATGGGGAACCAGTGGAGAGATATCAACAGTGGGGTGATATGAACAAAATGCTGGGCCAAAAAGATATGATAGTCCTAGTGTTGGGAGCTTAATCACACGGGAGAGATTCCCTACAATTTCGAAAGAAAAGATAGCGTGGTCAATTCAGAAATGAACGCAATTGCGTGAAAGGTTATTACATGGGAGGAGTCCCGCTCAATTTCGAAAGAAAAGATAGCCTGGGAAAAGAATAGGATTTTCAAATTCGCTAGTTCGCCAAATTTGCTTACATTTGGATTGTGTTCAAACTACGTTCGGGCCGCGTCCCCACTGCGAGCGATTGCATGTGATAACCTTTCACGCCATTACGTGAAACCCCACGATTGCATTCGGACTGCGTCTCCACAACCAGCAATGACATGTGATAAACAATCACGCGATTACGTGAGACCCCGTGATCGCGTTTGGAATTTTACTCCAAAAATGGTCAGGTGATAAGCTCCTTGGATGGAAAGCAAAGGACCAAGGTGGGACCAGGGTGCCCACTGGACACTATTACAGCCTTGCATTAAAATCCTTCCTGGTCACCATCGGTTGACATGGAACTCTATGCAGATGCATGTGTAGGCTGGCAGAGGAGGGATAGAAGAATACTTGTTGGTTTGCCACAGAGGCAGCAAAGAACTGCATGAAGATGGGTGAGTGGGCTGGAGGGGAGAGTATGCTATACCTCCACTGCATTAACAAAGAAAACAAGTGGGCTGCCAAAGAAAGGAACCCTCCGCCTTCAGACCTAGTACAGATGCCAGTGTACGGCTGTTTGATGAGGAACAGAGCTCTGTGTCCTTCCCTCTGCCAGTCCCCTAGTAAGAGAAGGCCAACAGCAAAGCGGCAGAGTACTTACTTTGCAGAAAAGTCTCCAATTCTATTTCCAGCACCACCAAGCGATCACTAAACCCTTCAAGTCACGTCTCAACCTATGGCAATCCCATCAACCTCATAGAGTTTTCTACTCAAGATATGGTTTGCCATTTCCTTCCTCTCAAATAAAAATGCAGGTGGAAAGGGCATTATAAATCGCACTGATCTTAAAATCACTCCGGTGGCTGCCAATTAGTTTCTGGGCAAAGTACAAAGTGTTGGTTATTACCTTTAAAGCCATACTTGGTTTGGGCCCAGGTTACCTACAGGATCACCTTCTCCTGTACAATCCCCATTGTACATTCAATTTCTCTGGGAAATGTTTGGTCCAACTGGCCAGGACTAGACTGGCAACAGTTTTTCAGAGGACCTTTTCATCTATTGCTCCCAGACTTTGGCATGATCTCCTGAAGAGACAGGACAACTGAAAATGCAGATTGTATTTAAAACAACATTAAAGATACATCTCTTCTGACAGCCCTATCCAGTCATTTTTAAATCATGATTTTTTAATTGGTATATTTTAAAGAATGTACTTGTATGAGTATATGATTTTACAGTATTGTATTTTGCCGGTTGGTTTTATGTGTTTTCATTTTTAATTGGGTTTTGCATTTTAACATGTTGTAACCCACCATGAGCCTTGAGGAGAGGAGAGAAATAAATAATTTATCATCGTCATGATCATCGTCATGATCATCATCATGATCATCATCATGATCATCATCATCTCCATCTCCAAATTAAAGTGGCCCCTAGGCGGGCCTATCAAAGGGTTTTCTTGGTCAGAAGAGGTTTGCCTTTGCCTTCCTCTGCGGCTGAAAGAGTTTGAATTGCCCAATAAGTTTCCAGGGCTGAGTGGGAATTTAAACATTGGTCTACAGAATCTCAGTGCAAAGCTCAAACCACTACACCATGCTGGCTCTCGTGTGTGTGTATACACACAAACACATACACATGAGAACCAGAGAGAGGAAAAACAAAAACATGTGTCTCATTCTCACAGGAGTTCTTCAAAGTACAGTAGAGTCTCGATTATCCGACATAAACTGGACCGGCTGATAGTTGGATAACCAAAAATGTTAGATAATCCGAATGGTCCAAGAAAAGCCTTGAAATCACTATGAATTGCAAATGTATTGAAGCTTTCTTGTAATAACAGTAAAAGTAAATGTAAAGAAATCACTGATCAACAATGTGATGTACAGTATAAACAGTTCAGTCCTCTGAAAATTTGAAGAAATCACAGAAAATTTAAAGAAATCACAGCAGCCATGACATTGGATAATCCGGAATGTTGGATAATCGAACGTTGGATAATCGAGACTCTACTGTATCATACAACTTGAGACCTTGGCCATAGTGGTAGGTATACATGTGGATAATTTAAACCCCACTGTGAACGTTTTGCTTTCATTATGCAGTTGGCCCTCAGTTTTTGCGGGAGATCCGTTCCAGGCACGGACACACACCTGGCAAAATGGAGGCTCCTGCATATTCAAGCCCCATAGGTGTGGTGTGCGCACCATTGAAAATAGCAGAGGCCGCTCCATCGTGGATCTCAGATCCGCGAGTTAGGATGGCCGATTGCAGTAGTAAATTCCCCGGCTTGTGCAACTATTTTTTCTTGCAGTGCATTTTTCTACACTAAGTAAAGAGGAAAAAATGAGATAAGTGAGAAAGATGCAGGTAAATAGGACCTAATTGCTCACTAAGAAATACAGTTGCTCCTGTTCCCCACCATTCTGACCCATAAGTGTAAAAGTGTTACAGTAAAATGCCCTAGATTTTTTTAATTAAAATTAAAAAACTGAATCACATTAATATTCAATACAATTAAAGAACCATAAACACATTAGGTCACTTGTATTTATGCTCAGGCTATTCATCACTCAGACAATTAGGAAAAAATCAGGCTGATTTTGTTGAATGTTTTTCTACTGTTAGTTTTGAAATGTCATTATGAATTTAAAAAATTAATAATTATGATCCAGCCATTATGAGTTTATTCAGGTAGCTACTCTCACTGATTTTTGTTATATTTTGATTATTTGTCTAATAGATTATTATTTATTCATTCAGTGCCTTGATATTTATACATTAAGGCCTTATTATAACTTGTTTATTGCATTTCGGTATGCACTAAAATATTATGGGTTAAGTGTTTGGGTTTTTTTTGTGGTTGACTTTTGCACTTCCATTATATGCTGATGTAAATTGCTTTGCACTTAATAACAACAATGCTGAGGAAGTATATAAATCAAATTGACATTAATAAGACTTTATAAAGATGCACCGAGTTCCTGCTGTAAGTTCTCTCAATAAATTGGTCTGATGGTTTTAAAAATGCAAACTTGGATTAACTGTTGCCATTGTCCTTTGCACTCATGGCTTACCAGCAGGTAGCAAATCTTATCTCAGGAATGACCATTCCCTCTGACAACGAGTTTTAATATATATTGATGAATCTGAATAGATGGGTAAACTGTGGCCACTAGAAGTTGTTGGAAAACAACATCAGCCAAAGGACCACAGCATATACTCTCCAAAGACTAAAAAGGCGACATGAGAGAGTTATGAATTCGGGTTTCTTTGTATGCACTGCTTCCTTTTCAAACCATTAGCATATCTGTCACAGTTTCAAACTTCTATAAGCAGGAGAGCTTCCTTCCTTACAAAAAAATCAATCTGGAATTCTCTGTTGCCCATCTATATTGGCAAGACTAAGATGGAGCAAAAATTCAGCAAGGCTGTGAGGAAACAAAAAAGGACAAGGAGTCCAAGGAGTTTATCAGACAACGGAAATTGGAAGTATAATCTAATGGCATTTTGAACGCAATCATGGGTTTTACGTTATTGCGTATTAAAGTATCTCACACAATTTCGGGCAATGGGCAGTCAATATAGCTTCAGGGAACAGAGGCAACAAAAAACGAAATTGTGCTTTCTTCCACAATCACACTTCCTATGGTACTTTCACAATATCCAAGACAAAATCAAATGAGTTCTGTCTGCCATGTAAGCCCAGCTTGATCTCAACTTTTACATTTGAACTGCCTTGCCTCAGTCTTGGCACTGTAAGGACCTTATCAGACGTCGGAAATTGGAAGTATAATCCAATGGCAATCCGAACACAATCATGGGGTTTCACGTTATTGCAAATTAAAGCATCTCACGCAATTTCGGACAATGTCAGAAAGTTTGTTTTGATTTGTAGTTGTTAACTTATCTCTATGTAGTCACTATCTAGATTTATACATTTCTCCCAGCGTATCTTGACCCTCCGAATACCTGATATTGTAGAAGTCTGCAGATTGCGACTTACAAGGGGTATCGTAAATTAATCATTATCACCCGGAAGTTATTATAGCATATTGACAACATTTTGTCAGTGTCATCATTGGTCCCTAAGTGCACATCGCTGAGAAAATCAGCTCATTGCGTCCTTTATTTTTGTGACTGGATCTGCCAGAAGTGACTAAAGTGTAAAATCCTCGTCAGACACAATCTACAGACTTCTACAATAATGGTATTTGGAGGGTCAAGAAACACTGGGGAAAATGTTTCTATCTGGATGGTGACTACACAGAGAAAAGTTAACAACTACAAATCAAACTTTCTGTCAATTTTTTTAAAGGTGATAATGAAAACTTTTGGATACACTGTCGTATGTCTAAGACACATCAAAATTTGTGCCATTCTCCTGTATCTTTACTAACACATTGACTATCACTGCCCACCCACTCTACAGAAGTCTTGCAAATGGGATTTAAAGGTTGTTTCCTGGACTAAATCTAAAAAGAGGGTTGGACTGGATGGCCCTTATGGTCTCTTCCAATTCTATAATTCTATGATTCTTCTTATCCTGAGATTCCTCCTCCTCTCTGTGTCACAAAGAAAAGGGGAAGCAGTCACATCACCGTGCCAAGTGACACAAATCAAATCTGTCTCTTGGTGACTTTGTCAAATCCTCTCCCAAAGCTGACCTTTTAAGCGACAGCCTTGTCTGACACACCTTGCATTCTTTACACTTTAGGCAGAAGCCTGCAAAAGACACATAACTGTTTCTTTCCAACCAAACCTTCTGTCTGGGGAGATGAACAAAAAGAGATGCTAGATAGTGGAGTATAAATAGTTTGTTTTCACCTCCAAGGTGGAAATTGTGTCCTTTGATGTGACAACACTGTACTCTTTTCAAACCAGCGCAGTCAAGATGTAATGACAAACCAAAGCTAACATCAGTGACTTTCGCAGGAAGGGCTGGCCAGAACATCCAGCAATGTGAATGACGGTTTTAAAAGAAATTTCAAAATAAAGTACTAACCTGGGCTTCCAAGCCTTTATAAAGATTGAGAGATTGATCCTATTAAAAAAAAAACAGGTAGAAAAATTGGTTACTTTCAGGTCTAGTGGCGATACTTAGACATACAAAATAATTCTAGCAAAATAATTCTTCCAAACAGGTCCCACTAGCCACAAGTAAGACATCCCATGGTGAAGGAAGGTGGAATTGTACCCCCCAAATATCTGAAAGGTTACCAAGACAGAGCAGGAAATCTGGAACCTTTCATTCTCCACTTCAGTCAGCACTACCTATGAGGAGTGACTTAGGGAGCTGGGTATGTTTAGCCCGGGGAAGAGAGAGTTCACAGGTGATATGATAACCATACAATGTAATATTGAGGATGGAGCAAGCATGTTTTCTGCTGCTCCAGAGACTAGGGAGTTTATCAGACAGGAGGAATTTCTCTTTATTTCGAATGGAGCCAATTGGAGCCAATTCGAATTCACGTGAATTCCAATTGCGTTCAGGATGCGTTCAGAATGACTTCCCATTACCCGAAAATGACTCCCCATTGTCCAAAATTGTGTGAGATGCTTTAATACGCAATAACGTAAAACCCATGATTGCGTTCGGAATGACATCCCTTTTGCCCGAAATTGCGTGAGATACTTTAATTCGCAATAACGTGAAACCCCATGATTGCGTTCGGATTGCCATTGGATTATACTTCCAATTTCCGTCGTCTGATAAACTCCTAGGAAGCAATGGATTCAAACAACAGGAAAAGAGATCCCACCTAAGCATTAGGAAGAACCTCCTGACATAAGAAGTGACAGTGGAATATCCGCCCCCTCTATTCACCCCAAGAACTAATTATTTTTCTGTTTCTTTGGGATGTGTTCCTGCTGCTCAAATTCAGGGCTGTTTGCAGCAAAGAACCTGCAAATAGCTTTGGCACCAAGCAGTACCTCTCCTGTCTGGTGTGCAAAAGCCTCATGTGCCACAAGCTGAAACAGCCCTCATTTGTGCAGCTGTCAAAGCGGAAGTTATCACATCTTCCAGGCCAAATGAAAACAGGCACGGGTTCAGTTCAGCACAGTGGCTTGCGCTGCCGCTGTTAAGAATGTCCTGTTTAATTGAAACAAAAGGAGGCCTCCTTCTTGCCACGGACAGGAAGACTGAAATGGGGGGTAGAGTGGTTTTTTCCCTCTCTCCAAAGCACAGTACATCCTCCAGCCCCACCGCTACGGAGCAGCTGGTCGAAAAATACATTTAAGAGGCAGAATGGAAGCTTTTCAAGAAAAGGAAGCAATGGTGTGTTATTGGTCTCACCCACCTGCCCCTTTATTCCAACAGCTTTGTTTCTGTAAAGCAATAGTGCAACAACAAGAGAACCAAGCACAGAGAACCAGTTGTCGGTAGGATGAAAATATCTGGGGAAATTGTATGGATGGTCAAATTCCTCAGCCTTGCTTTTTGCCTGATTTCATTTTTTAAAACCTTGAGTTCCTTTATGCTTTCAAAGGAGTTTATCAGACGGGAGGAATTTCTCTCTATTTCGAATGGAGCCAATTCGAATTCACGTAAATTCGCTAGTTTAGCGAATTTACGTGAATTCTAATTGTGTTCAGATTGCGTTTAGAATGACTTCCCATTTCCTGAAAATGACCCCCATTGCCCGAAATTGTGGGAGATACTCTAATACACAATAACGTGAAACCCCAAGATTGCATTCGGAATGACTTCCCATTGCCCGAAACTGCGTGAGATATACTTAATAACGTGAAACCCCATGATTGCGTTCAGATTGCCATTGCATAATTCCTCCAAATTCCATCGTATGATAAACTCCATAGAAAATAACTGCCACATTTTGGTCAATTCGTACCAAAAGATGAACTGAAATGAACTAATATGAGCAAACTCAGTTGGCACCAACACAGAGCTGTCTATGCTGAGTTTCCCCACCAAGCGTTCAAGATGAGCCTCTCAGATTAGAGAGAAAATGAAAGTGAGTGAGAGGGATGGAAAGCTGCAAATCTATGTAGGGGGCAGAGAGCCTATCATCCTCCGCATGTTGTACAACTATAATTCCCATCATTCCCAGACAGCACAATTCATAATATAGGTTGCAGATTAGTAGTATCTGCAAATTTCCCACCCTTCCATAACTAAAGAAAACTGATTGAACAAAATCCATCATTTTAAAAAGTTATTTATTCAGTTAAACATACTTTAAAAGCTTTATTTCTAGATGTAACTTTAAAAGTTCACATCAATGACACACTCTCTTTCACACACACACCACTTCCTTAGGATTCTAAAATTGCACTAGAACTCTGTCAACTCAATCAAGTAACCAGAAGACAGAGATTTAGCAATCAGGTCCTGAAATAATCATCTCATCTAAAAAAGGTCAAATGATCCATTGTTCGGCTGATGTAAATCATTAATCTCTGGAAGGAGTTGGGGCCTGTTGTTTTTTTTAAAAGACAGAAAAAGGGGGAAGAAAATGATAATGAACACGACAAAACTCAAAAGAAATAATCACATTGGATGTGGCTTTACTGATAATCGAGATAGTTGTTCTATCGGAAAACTAAGAGCCATCACATGTTACTTTCCACACAACTGCTTTATCAGTGGTTTTTCTTTGCTTAAAAGTAAAGGGTGGGGGGACTGATATGGATCAAGATCCTAACCCTGCAGGGGATTGTGGGAAAAAAAGGCTTTAATCCTTGGCCACCTCCCATGATCCTGTCCCAGATCACACAAACCCTTGGATTTGCACAATTTCAGAAGAAAAAGAAGCTTCATTGTCTTCAATAGGATCTTCTCCCATAGATGTCACAGGCAGAGAGACACCTTATCTGAATTAGGACCACAAAGAGAGACAATGGAGTTTATCACACAGAGGAATTTCTCTCAATTTCGAATGGAGCCAATTCGAATTCATAAACTAGCGAATTTATGTGAATTCTAATTGCGTTCTGAATGCATTCAGAATGACTTCCCATTTCCCGAAAATGACCCCCCCATTGCCCGAAATTGTGTGAGATAGACTCCTATGCAATAACGTGAAACCCCATGATTGCATTCAGATTGCCATTGCATTATACCCCCAAATTCCGTTGTATGATAAACTCCAAAGAGTTAACCCTTCCTCCCATGCTTTACAATATGGTCCCCATGCATTAATTGTACTATTTGAATGTTATCCGTACTGCCGAAATAATCTGGTTTGATGCCACTTTTAACTGCTATGGCTCAATGCTATGGAATTCTGGGGATGGTAGCTTGTTTTGGCACCAGAGCTCCACATTAGGTCATGGCAGTTAAATTGGTCAAACTGGAATATTTTGGCACCAGGATGGGATCCAAAACGCCAAACTTTATGCAGGCCATTTCAATCTTTGAGCAAGCTTGTTTTCTGCTGCTCTAGAGAACAGCACCAGGAACAATGGAAGCAAGCTACAGGAAAAGAGATTCCACCTCAACATTAGGAGGAACTTCCTGACAGTAAGAGCTATTTGACAATTGAACACACTCCCTTGGAGTGTGGCAGAGTCTTCTTCTTTGGATGTTTTTAAACAGAGGCTGGATGGCCATCTGTTAGGCGGGGGCGTTTTGATTGTGAGTTCCTGCATGGACTGGATGGCCCTTGTGGTCTCTTCCAACTCTGATTCTATGATATCCACACACTCAAATCTCTCGAAAGTCTGATTTTAAAAAACTGTGCACAACATTAATCTCTTGATTAAAATGCCACCTGTTTTGGGGTTTTTAAAGCGTTCCTACAGGCACCCTGCAGATTACTAAAATCCATCAAGATCTGTGACAGGAGTACCAAGACAGTGCTAAGCAAAGTCTCCCAGATGTCTTTGCCATACGTTACATTCATTACACAGCTGTCCACTACAGATCTTTGAACTTGTCAGTTACAAGGCCAGACATGTTGTATAACTGATTACAGAGAAAATAACCTCTAAGCTTTTAATTTATTAATGAACCGTTTCTTCTTTCCCTCTCGTACAATAGGTGATACCTGGCATGGCAATTGTCAAAGCCATATGTCTTTGACAATGATATACCTGATACCCAGCTGATCATAAGAAGACCATCAATGCCGAGCTGTCCTACTGTTACATTACACCTGGCAGTTACAAGAATCTTCTGACACTGAATATCAGTACCTGAATTTCCTTGTTTTCCTTTTTCTCTCCATCCTTTTTTCCCTTTTCAATTACATCTTTTCTTTTTCTAGTGTAAGCATAAAGACAGAACCATCTAGTTCAGGACTGGGCAACTGTTACTTACTTTGCATGTGCTGCATTTCCCCAGGGCTGTTACGGGCTACTGTTGGATGGGGCCACAACCAAAAATATGCCAAGTCCTCCTCTTCTCTGCCATCCCCTCCCTCTCCTTCCACAACTAATGGCTTGCTGCAGAAGGGCCTTATTATTGCTTTTGCAGAGCAAGAGGGCTTTTGTATTAGACTGAGGGTGCACAAGAACCGGGCTTTGGTGCCGCAGGTTGCCATCCCTGATCTACTTATATCGATCTGTAAGCTGCTTCAGGAGCCTTTATGGCTCAAAATGCCAAGCACAGATACCTTGCTGTTGCTGTGTGCCTTCAAGTCATTTCCGACGTATGGTGACCCTAAGGTGAACCTCTCATGGGCTTTCCTTGGCAAGATTTGTTCAGAGGAGGTTTGCCATTGCCTTCCCCTGGGGCTGTGCCTTCTAACCATTTAGGACTAATTGTGGATCTAGTGTGAATCTATTATGGGGTTTTCTTGACAAGATTTGTTCAAAAGTGTTTGCTATGTCCTTCTAAGGCTGAGAGAAGGTGCCTCATGCAAGGTCAACTAGGGGCCTTCCATGGCCAACAAGGGATTTGAGTGATAGTCTCTCTGACAACCAGAAGAAAATGATGTGGTCATGTAGTGGCTTATTCACACTAAGTTATTGCATTTATTATTTATTATGGCACTCATAAAAGGTTTTTCCTTTCAGATAGACTTCTTGGGTGAGTTCTTGTCCTTGTGTTGACCAGACCCAGCCCAGTCTAGCTTCAGAATAGTTGGTGTCTCATAAGCCTTTACATTAACAGTAGACAATCTGCAGCCTTAGGGGCCATGTGTCCCTCCAGACTAAGTTCAAAAGCCTAAAGCAAGTGATTCATTTCTTCTGAGCAGAACACTGAATGGGGGACAAGAGGCAGAGGTGGGGCAGGAAATTTTAATGTCTCCGAAATGTTGTCAGACTACATCTCCCATCAGCTCTGGCAATCCCTGTTAAAAGCAAGAAATGACAGCGGCGGCAGTCCAACAAATCATCTATCCCCAACACAGGCATTATTTTCACAACCCAGCACTCTCCTAATGTTGTGGAGTAGCCTCTGGAGGAAGCCATTCAGATGCATGAACTGAATTCTTGGTTGCCCGTGGCAACTAGGTAGGTTTTTAAATATGAATCCACGGCTACACGGGGTCGCCTTGTTCCATAGCTAAAGACAAGAACAGCCACTGACTGCGTTTCTGATTTGATTTCAGTACATCATGGTGAATATCCATGGCAATATTTGAACAGCCTTTAGACATATGGGAGCTTTAGACATATGGGAGCTGCTCTCTTTAGCTTCACTCTTCCTCCTTCCCAAAACGTATATGTAGCTTGCTTGATGCTGCTTTTCCCGTGAAAAACAGCCATGTCATCAAAACTATCCCTGCAGAAGGAAATGGTTTATAAGCAGTCAACTGCAAATCACTTCCTTCCATGCAGAGGCACAGAAGACATGAACCAGTTGCTTCAGAGGAAATGTGAAACAAGCTTGAACGGCAGTCTGAGTCAATCGCTGATGACTTTGAGGCTTAGGTAGGTGTCTCCACGTCACACAATTAGCCCCTTGTTGGAAGCAGACTGTTCTGAAACAGTTACCGTTCTCAGACAGGAAAACCCATAGCACTTGGTACCAGGCCTCACTAAGGTACCACAGTTCTGTTTGCAAATGGCAAGGCAGAGTGCCTTTCCAAACTTGACTTCAGTCCAGGTTTTGCACGCCTTATGAAAGAAGCCCATTAATGCGGCGGCCAGCCTCAGCAAACCTCTCTCGTGTGACCTCCAAGGTAGGCCCAACAGAGACAGAGTGGGATTCTTCTAAACTCAGAGTTCAGAATCATGGTGCCCAGGGTGACACATTAGCACTAGCGTTGTGGAAAAACAAGCTGGTTGACCAATTTTAGGCAGCAAACTAAACTATTACTATAAAGTGCACAGGGGAGTCTAGATGACAGATGATCAATGTATGGACCACCATTTGTCTCAGTTCCTATCTGGCCCGCACAGGTATAGCCCATAGTGCAGGCTGATGGAAATTACAGTTCAACATCCTCTGGACATGAAAAGTAACAAACAGGTTGATCATGCATTGATCAGAAAATTAACCAAATGCATGCTCTGTCTAATGAAAGGGGAAAAAATATCAGTCACTCAGAAACATAACAAGAAGTCACAAGCATATCTATGTTCATCAGTGGGGTGGCCAGCTTCCCCAGTGTCGTGAACTGAGTAGAAAAGAGTTGGGCTACATGGGTCCCTCTGGATGTTACTGAATTGTAACCCTCACCAGTTTCAGCCCCCAGAACGAACAATGGGAGTGGATAGAAACAATCATTAGCGAAAAGGTAAGTTAATGAATACATTCTAGACTTTAAGGGGAAATGAAATCAAGGCAAAATATGCAAAACAGCCACAGACTAGTTATCACTGAATGAGCTCTTTATACCCAATGGTAATGGCAAAACGATGAACACTTTCTTTCTCAACTCTCCATCACTAGTGCCATTTTTTATATCCCATCCTTGAATATGGACTCTGCATGGGGAAAACTAATGAAACCAGGCAGACTGGCACTATGTTTATATTGGTTTTTTATTTTTTAGCTGTGTTCCTTGAGGGCAGAGCCTGCGTTGCATGTTTAGAAAAAAAACTTGAATGCTAGGGGCAACTCCATCTATCTCAGGAACCCAATTTTTGGGGGACTGCAACCTGTTATTTATTATTATATTTCTACTAACAGAGATGGGAGAAGCATTTGTGGAATTTTTTGCCTCCTGTGTCAAGATGGCTTGGCTGGATGCATCTTGGCCAGAGATGGGAAGGGTGGAATGGCAAATGTTTTGGGCCAGATCTATATCAGGCAACAGAGAACCTGGAAATTAAAGGACACATGGAATCTTTTAGAGGGCTAGTCATTTTCGCCCGCTGAAGCACATACACTAAAAAATTATGTTTCACATTAAGACACTAAACAAGATTTACAGTAGCAATAAAATAATATCCTCAGCTTTAAGGATAAGGTTACCATGGATTTCAAGTCATTCTGACAAGTCCTATCATCTCCAACTCGTCCCTTCCACAGGTCTGGAATATGTTAATATAAAAAGGTTAATAGGACAGTAGATTATGCAACAACAGGTTCTCACTCACTAACTCTAAGACTCTAATCCTGGTTTCCAGTACAAAGAAACATATATAGATATGCTATCTCTCTCTATATATATAATATAGTGAGTATCATTCATTTAGATGACTTTAACGGAGAATCAGACCTAGAAAGCTATCATGTACTAGCACAAACTATTATTCCCCTGCATATCTATATGCTGTCTACTCTAGGAGTAGGAAATGTAGAGCATCCTTGTGGTCTACAACTCCTATAAGCCCCAGAAACCATGGCCAGTGGCCAAGGATTTTACTCCAAAGCCTCAGGAAGGGACACCACGTTGCCTCCTGCTGGTATAGTTTGTCAGCCTGCTGCCTGCTTTCAAGCCGAGTCCCTTGTAATCACCATATGTTTTTTTTTAAACCAGAAACACTGGGAGTTGAATCTGGGATCTTCATGTTTTGTGTACGAGTGGTGCTGTTTGTGGAGCAGACGCAATGGCACACAAGGAAGAACAACAAATAAATGGACCAAAGTGCTTGTTATTTGAAGGAGTGCCTCTCCCCAGGTATTCCTGCCCAAGGACTGAAATTTATTGGAGAGGTCCTCATCTATGTATGATCGATGAAAGCAATATACTGTTTGAAGGTATGGGAGAGGACCTTCTCAGCTGTGCACTCCAGTTGTGGAGTTACCCTTAGAGACTCAAGTTGCCAATGATGGTCTCATCCTCGCACCAAGATAAAACTTTGCTTTTGGGAGCCTTTGGGGCCTAATGACTTGTATTGTTTTAACTACAACTTTTTGAACCATGCAATTATTTTAAAATGTTTTTAGTATATTTAAATCATTTTTATTGTTTTACATTTTATTGCCCAACATTTTAAACCTATTCTACTGTAAGACAAAGATAATCTGTATATGGTGCGGGAGAGGCTAGAAATACTGTAAACATATCAATGTGCCCATTTATTTAATTCCATATACCCAGACCTTCCTTGCAACTGCCCTAGGTATTTTAAGATACCATAGGAAGTTTGAACAAGGCCACTGCAAGCCTATAATTGAATGAATATTTTCAATTTCTCTCTCTCTCTCTCATACACGCATACAGATATTTTTCTAGCACTCTGTTCTAAAGATGACCTTTTCAAACAAGGCATTAATGGAAAAACCAAAAGATGAATAAGCAACTTGTCTGTTTTTAATGCTCATGATCTCTAAGCCCACTTTTGCTTTTCTCGCTGGGTTGTTTTGTACATCTGGTGGTGGAACAGTCAGGTAACTTGGAATCCCTGATTATTCATCCGATGATGAATGGGACCTTGTCTTCTTCCAATGCTAATTCAAATTTTTAGGAGTCCCATGCTCAGCTTCTGGGAAAGGTTATAAGCTCAGGCATACAACGTTCTCAGCTGATTCATTTCTGATGCAACGGCTATGCCATGAATATACGCAGAGAAATGCATATCTACGAACTAGAGTGGTAAAGTGCACAGGAATTATGGAAATTCCAAATTATATATGGCTGTGTTTACAACTAGCTGCATACAGGTGAGGCTTTTGTGCTTTCGCTTTCTTGCCCAAAGTCATGTCTTACTTGTCGGAGACCTCCTCGGAAGAGGAAGGAGAAGAAGTGAGCTCAGATAATAAAATCCAGTCAGAGCCAGAAGAGGCTGGCAGTTCGGTCCCGGATGCAGAAGCTGGACCATTACAAGCTGACCTTGCAGAGAAGGTGACCGAGGCATACTATCCTTTGGAGCAGTGTAGCCCAAAATGACAACAACAAAATCGCAGGCAAGGGAACAGCCTGCCTTGAAAGGGATAATGAAGCCAGCTGTGTTGACATCCAGCTTGCCATAAATTAACATAGTCAAGGCTATGTCTGTGCTGCAGAACAACAGCTCACTGTCTTTAGCACGGTGGGAGTCCGATCTGGGATTGCATCAGCGTGGAGATCCGGATCTCCTGCGGGGTGTGTGTGTGTTTGTGTGTGTGTAAGTGTGAATGCCACCTAAGATATCAAGCTTAAGACAAGTCTTAAGGAGCAATTTGAAAGCAGTTTTTAAAAAGTTAGCTGTTTAGCTCTGAATATAGACTGGACAAGATCAGGGGTCTTTATGGCTCTACGATGCTGGGGGCACATAAATAACCAACCATCGGGGTACAAAGGGCGGCAAAATAAAGACAGAGCATTTTTAGGGGACAAGAGATCAGCAAGCAGTTGAACTGGTGACATAAAGAATGACTATTTGAAAAAGGAAGGAATTGCTTTGAAATATGCAAGTATAACTGTAGCTCACTATGGTATCCTGGAACTATCATTTCAATGTACTAGTTTTAAAGTAGCAACTTTATGAGATGATCCCGATTCTTAATTAAACTCTGTGCAGTCAGAGGTCCTATTAATCTCAACAGGACGCATCACTCAGGGAATGGGATGGCCTCCCAGATGAATGAGCTGTGAATGCCCATCCATGACTCTTTTCACTCCTATCAGCAGGACCTCTGGAGTCTTTGGACACACTCTGGACTGCGCAGAGGCCTGTACAGCACAAGGAATGAAGATTGCGGCTATATTTAAGCCGCCTTTTATAAAGTTTTGACATGCTGATTTAAAACAGTCACCCCATCCACCCTTTTTAAAGAAATCTGTTGGTTGCAAACTCCAGTCCTGACATACGCTGTCTCCTCCTCCTCTTCCCCCATTGCGTGTTTCCTGGGAATCCCATCCCATCTCAGCAGGTCCCTTCTGTGTTGCTGTCCTTGATGGATGTCATGTTAAGCTGCCTCCTGACCCTGATCCAGCTCTGCATCTGAAAGGCATTGCCATAACTCAGGAGGAGCAGGGTATGCAGCCTTTCCTCATCCAACAGCGGTTGGCAGTTGGGCTCCTTCGGAGTCGATTACAATTACTTTCTCTCCCCCTCCCCGTCCTTTTTCTTTTTTTCCTTTTCTTCTTTCCTTTTCCAAAGCAAATTCATGTGGCTGGAATACTAATGGGAGTGCCAAAACAATGAAGCTGCCTCTCGTCATTCTTCGAAGCCTCTGGAGTAATGATAGGAATGTTGACAGGAGGAAAAAGGGGATTTTCTGGAGACATTCTGGGAGTACGGTCTAAAAAAAAAGCAATTTCTCCAACTTCTGAACATTGTGAAATCAATATGTATTCTGCGTACTTGTAATGAACTCATTCATGCTTCTCCTTATGTAGTCAAAATGGCACCTTCTACGCACAAGAGGGAAGTGTCAGCCCACTTCAGGGAAAGCCCAAAGTTCTGAGAAATATCAAAAATCTTATGCAAAAAGTCCAAGGGTGGGGATGGGGAACTCCCAAAATAGCCCAGTGAGGGCTAAGCATGCTGAGTTGCCGCAAGATACAGACATAGGAGTTTATCATACGATGGAATTTGGGGGTATATTCCAATGGCAATCCGAACACAATCATGGGGTTTCACGTTATTGCGTATGAGTGTATCTCATGTAATTTCGGGCAATGGGGAGTCATTCTGAACGCAACCATGGGGTTTCACGTTATTGCATATTAAAATATCTCACACAATTTCGGGCAATGGGGAGTCATTTTCGGGCAATGGAAAGTCATTCTGAATGCATTCCGAAAGCAATCAGATTTCACGTAAATTCGCTAAACTAGAGAATTCACGTAATTGCAAATTGGCTCCATTCACAATTGAGAGAAATTCCTCCCATGTGATAAACTCCTGAGTGTTGAAGAAAGATGACAGAAAACTAGGAGGCACGGATGTGAAGGCAGTCAGCAGGGGTTCCAGAGAGATAAGTTTTTGTGTTGTTGTTTCCTTTGACTGGCCTTGTGACTGTATTAACAATGAGCTTTTCTCCGCAGTGTTTTGCAATCTTAATGTGTGCTTTTAACATCTTTAACAGATAAAAAATGTTAAAGGAAGATGGCAAGGCTGGAAACCTGAAAAGGCACATTCCACACTGCAGTTCGTCCAAATGTAACTTCAAGGTATATCTGGTCATTCCATCCAAAAGATGCAAAGGCAGCGGCTCCCAACTCCTCGAGGCAAATTGGTGAAATGGAACAAAAGCAAGGGGTGAGGGGGAAGAGTAATGTAGAAACTGGAAACATTTCTTTTTTGGACTGCTGGCTATACAAGTAGCATTTCCAAACTCTGGGTAGAAGTAATATCAAGTCCTTGAGGTATTAAAAAGAAAAAAACATTTACCTAGCATAAAGTAAGAGGCATATGCTAGTCTACATCTGTGCCCATCTAACCCTAGATATTTTCCTTGAAATGTTAAAAGAAATCAAACCATATCTTTTATTCAACCTGTTGAGGTTGCCCATATAGCTAAGTAGAGAAGTGAGTTAACTGTTTTGTCTGTTAAAGATGTTAAAAGCACACATCAAGATTTCACAAGATCTCAGAGGAAAACCTATCGTTTATACAGTCACAAGGCTAGTCAAGAAAGCAACACCAAAACTCATCTCTCCGGAACCCCTGCTGACTCAGCTTCCCACAACTTCTAAAACCACTGAAACTCAGTCTTCATACAGTGCTTAAGCCCAGATGGAACAGCTACATTTCCATTGCAATTGTGAGGTCAGTTTTACTCCAAGGGGTCATTCACACATCAATTTTTTTTTATTGGAATGATGGGAATCACCTCACTCACGTATTCCAGGTTTGTTATTCACACCATGAAACCACAGCTTTTGGCAAATCACATCTCTCCGCATTCAGTTGCTCATATGTGCCAGCACCCTTCCCTTCCCCCCCCATACCCACCAGCAAGCAGCTCCTTTTAGCGCCGCACCTGCGATGCCACAAGTGCCCTAGGGCGACGCAATGATGTCATTTGGACATGGCGCACGTGAAACGTCATTGATATGCGCAGCGTGTGGTCGGTGCCGTGGCACAATGGCACTGCCCACATGTACTAGGGTTCGGGAGCATGTAGTTGCTGCGCGCTCCCGAGCCCTAGTATCGCTGCCAGGACGGCGCTTCATGGCCATCTGTATTGTGGCCATCATGGTTGAGAGAGGAGATAGCAGCCACTAGCATATATAGACGTATAGATGGATGCAGCCTCAGTCCCTGGAGATCAGTAAACAGGCAACGCCAACAGGGGTGTTTACATGAGCATTTTGTGGTTACATTAAACAAGTGAGCACAGAAAAAGCCCACAAGAAAATTACTCAACACAAAAAAAAAAAACTACTGTCATAACTATTGAACTACTGAACATGAGTCAACAGTATGGTGCAGCAGCTATAAAAGCGAAATCACTTCTAGGCTGCATTAATAGGAGTATAGTATAGTGCAGCCGGAAGCCATTTCTTTTGGCCCATATTCAAACAAGTAAACCTTGATTTTGTCATTTTATATAAGAAACATCATGCCAATACACCATTGTATTTAATGGGACTTGAACATCCACTGAATTTGGAGTGCATACCAAGGGCTCACTGTATATAGAAACATTTTGAGTCTTAAATGAAAGTTGTTTCATCCAGAGAAAGCAGCCCACAGAATTATACTTGTGTGATATCAGCATGAAAGGGGAAGGGGAAAAAAAGTATTCCTTAAACCTGTAATACACGACAGTGATTTGGTAAATTCTGCACTTGGCCATGAAATTCTAATGCTCCCTCTCATTTTTCTTCCCAGTGATGTATGCTCCAGAAATAGATCAAACAGAAGGTATCTACAGGATGTTATCTGACTGACAAATACTTATTAGAGAATTATACTGGCACTGCAAAAGTGTCCAAAGCCATTCCATTGGTGATGAATCTCTCTTGGCATTTGGGTGTAGGAATGAGACGACACATTCTCGTCCTTCAGCAGCTAGTTTCCTATTAAGACTATTGTACCAAGGTAAATCTGTATCATGCCCGACCCCAAGGCCTACACAATGAGCCCTTAGATCTCAGCATAAAATGGTCTTGTAGGTGAGAAATTGTAAAGCTGTTAGGATGAATATGGAGAGCCAGTGTGAAGTTGTCTTTATAGCAGGATTTCTTAACCCGGGTTCCCTGGAAACCTAGGCTTCTGCAAGAGATCATGATAGGGAGGGAAAGGAACTTTATTTGCGCTATCGATATAATAATTTTATGCCAGGATTCCTTGAGATCTGAAAATAATTTCAAGGGGTGCCCTAAGGCAGTGGTTCCCAACTCCTTTTCACTTGGGTACCCTTTGGAAGCCCATTTCCATAGATTGCATCCTTCATGCTAGCAACTTTATATGTTGTAACTATAAATAAATAGCCCAATGATAGGATTAATAAGCAATTGTATAATAAGATGAATAGACAGTGCCTAGCTATTAAATGGATGCAGTTGTGGATGCAGCAGTTTATATTGGTGGTTACCTTCATGACACAACCTTGAAGACCAGAGTAAACATTTGACATAGATTTGCCCTCATCGGTTCATAACCCACAACAATTAGACCAGTTAATATCCTTTCCTTTGAAATAATCATCAATAGCATTAAATATACCCTCCCTTTGGGTGTTCTGACAGGATTGCAAAGCAAAAGGTTTTCTTCAACTTCATTGCCTTTCAAACACCTTGCAGTAACAAGCAAAAGTGAAATAAGCAACATTTGTGCTTTCATCAACTTGAATAGCAAAGTACTATTTTAAATTCTATCTATTGTTGTTGCCTCCACATCATCAGACATATCTTGAATTCTCGGAGATACTGTATTGTTTAACACAGGGGTATTATTTGTTTTCTTCACATGTTCTTCTCTAAGCACACACAGAAACGGCATCTTTTACACAAGGGGAAAATCAAGTTCTCAGCTACAGTATGATTTTTACCACATCCAGCAATGTGATAAATAATTTGATAGGAAGCTTCAAGCACATTTTCGTTACATTTGCTAGCTGATGTCGAGAATGATGTTACAGCCTGCTGTTCCGTGAATGAGTGAAAAAGACTGCATTCCTTGTTTGCATAGCTGGCACGTTTTATTTGTAAATGCCACAAGAGTATAGAAGGTTTTATGCTACCTTTGGATAATACTTCCCCACACACTACATACGGGGGTTTAGTTCAGTCCCCATATCCTATATACAAAAATTCATACTTCACGTATTCATCACAGTATTTTCTCTTTTTACACGTCCAAAGAACTGAAGACTGTGCATACTCACTGTTTTGCACTACTAAAGTGTTAGACCTGTCTTGAGAAATTCCTGATGATCGGTCAATGTTCATATCATATTTTAGCTTTTTTACTGTCCAGATTTTCAACCACTGATCTATATCTGACAATACGCAGATTGGAAAAATTAATTTAAAACTTAAAACAATAACAAAAAAACATGATGTAGAGAAGACCCGGAAAAATTCACTCATTGAGGAGTGCCCTAGATTTAATTTATATAGCAATGACCCATGGGCAAGTCACCCTCTCTCATCCTCAGAGGATAAACTCCTCTGGACACATCTTATAAAGAAAACCCCATGATAGGAATGCCTTAGGGTTGCCATAAGTCGGAAACAACTTGAAGGCACACATCAACAACAACAATGCAGATCAAGAGGAGGAACCCTAGGGAACGGGTTTATAATGAAAGAAATTAACTATGGCCCGATACTGACTGGCGCAAAACCCCGTCCTCAAGCCAAAACTAGGGCTGGGGAGGGTGCAGCAACCGCATGCTCCCCAGGCCTAGTGCGTATGGCCGATGTCGTTCTGATAGTGTGCCGTTCACACACAGTGCACGCAGATAGCATCACGTGTGCGCCATGTCCAAATGGACCAGCACGTGCCTGACATCACCGCAATGCACTAGGGCGCTATGGCACCCTTGGGAATGTTGCAACAAGGAGCTCTAAAACGGAGCTCCTTTCTGGTGAGCGCATCGTTTCCATGGCCACCAAACGGCTGTGGGAACAAAGCCGTGGCTCTGGCTGTCGGGGTGTTCGGGGGCATGGAGCCCCAAGGCCACGGGGAAGAGGGATTTTGCTGCTTCTCTGTGGACTAGAAAAGCGCTGGAATGGGGCCTCTGGGCTGCCGGTGAGGCTGCCTTGGCCCCAATACAGCAAAGAAAGGGGCGTCCACAGACCGCCCTTTTTGGGCAGTATGTACTGGCCCTATATTAAATTAAAATAGTATGCATTCCTCCCACCTCCAACATGCAATCTCTGGATGCATTTGGGAACCTATTCAAGATGATAATGTTTGGCCCATATCCTTAGCGTTAGCACACCTTGTTTAACTTTTCACAGTTTGCCACCAGTTGGGCTGGAATCACATTTGATATTACCGCTAAATATCTTCTTTGGATCTGAACAGAGGGTTTCTGAACAAAGATTACACACATGACACGCACATACACAGACACCATGACTTTTTATGCTGCTGTCCAGAACAGTATCACAATAAACCAGCAATGCAAAATCCCAATTTACACAAATGAATAACAAAAAGCACAACTGGGCAACAGAGAGAAGAATCTCTGGACTATACACTGGCAGCTTTGACCAAATGCAGATTGCTGTTGCACTTATTAAACCCATTATAATTTTTTTCCCAACTGGATCTTTGACTTTTACTCCTCAAAACCTCCCAGGGATCGTAACTTTGCAAAGCTTACTAGAAAGAGAAAAGATTCTTTGGTGTAAAGGTACTACAGTTTTGGCCATCCGCAAGCTGGCATCTGAAAGTTCCCCTTTGTGCAGCCATGCCACTAAACTCAACTGAGGCAAAATGCCAAAATATAAGCAATTTTGAAGCATTGCAGGGCTGCAAGGTATTATTATTCTCTCAGTGTCCACGCTAACAGCTTTGTTTATACAAGAATGTCAGGAACAAGGACTCCACTGCTACCAGGAGGCAGCTCCTTAAAACATAAAGTAATATGGTTTAGGATCTATTATTATAAAAGTATCCAAAATACAGTACACTTCGGCCCAAGAGTTCAATGGAAAGGGTGAGCACATGGCTAGAAGCAACAGGAGGCAGTCAAGACCCACCACTCTCTGTGTTCACTCCTTTAATTCATGCTTCCACAAAAAAAGGTATTCAAAGTCACCAATAATAATGAAGTGCACATTGGGTTCATCTGCAGTGCAGAAATAATCTTAGCTGCCATGGCTCAATGCAATGGGATTCTGGGATTTGTCGTTTTGTGAGAAACTTAGCCTTCTCTCTCAGAGAGCGCAAACGCCACAACCAAGTACAGTCCCCAGAATTCTATAGCATTGAGCCATGGCCGTTAAAATTCTGCCAACCCGGATTATTTCTGCAGTACAGTTGCAGCCATTAAAAATATTTTTTCTGTTTAAAAAAATAGCATGAAAGCATGTGCATTAACACGCCAAAAGACACAACTGGCCACCAAACAATTAGATTTAGGGTGGGCAACTGCAGCGATTACCAGCATGTATTAGTGTGGCATGCAAAACATAGTTTTTTCTGCTGCGAAGGCTGGAGATGATAGTTCCTACTAGTTTCCAAGTAGGAAGAAAGACCCTCAACTGAGCATGTACATGACCACTGCTACCCTGGCCTTCCTCCCGAGTCCCGACCCTACACCAAAGTGAAGATCCCAAGCAGCCATGGAACAAGAAAGACTTCTGAGCATGGTTTGCGGTGAGCATATACTTGGACTTGCCTATAGAAGCTCAAGCTCCAGTCAGGCATGCTGAAGGATAGCTCATTCATCTGCACTTCAAGTTAGCCTCTAGCAATAGATTATTATAATTTGCCCCTCCCTGCAAAATCCTTTGCAGAAAAGATTCTTTTGAGGACTGAACTGCAGTGGTGTTTGCGGCCAGCTGATTCCAGTGTTAAGCTGTTCCAGGTTTAAGCCTGAACTTTAAAGGAGCTATGGAAAATGTTGCACTCTATTCCGAAAATAGGTTTGTCGGCTTGGATAGCCTCCAGTACCCACCAGAATCAAAGTCACTTCTGAACTATTTATTTCAAGAGCACAATGGCATTAAAAGCAAAACAGTAAGACTAAGCTGAATTAAGGTATACCTTACAAAAAAGGAGTTGATGCAATTTGACATATATAGTTGCTCCTCCATTTTCGTGGGGGATGTGTTCCAGATCCTCCCCCCGCGGAAATGAAAACTGCCATTATTCAAGCCCCATTGGTTTAAATAGTGGTGTGTGCCCACGGATGCCCACGGGCGCACACCATAGGTGCACGCCCCATTTTGTCCTCCTCCATTTGCCGCTCGCTCATAAGCGAGGAATGTGAATCCCAAGTCTGCGAAAATGGAGGAGTGCCTGTAAATGAATAAAGGCTGAGCATCCCTCATCTGGAATTCCAAAATCCAAAGTTCTCCAAAATCCAAAACTGTTTCAGTTACAACAAAAGTACAGTTGGCCCTCCTTATCCACAGATTTTTTTATCCGTGGATCTGAGCATACACAGCATGAAAATATTCCCAAAAAGTATACATTCCATATAGCAAACCTTAATTTTCCATTTTATATATGGGACACCATTTTGTTGTGCCATTATATTTAACGGGACTTGAGCATCCACGGATTTTGTGATCCAAACCCCAGTGATAACAAGGGCCCACTGTAGTGTACTCCATACCTGTGTTGTGTTTGTGAAGAAATTGTGTAATTGTGCTGGAAAGAGACGTGGTTCAGGAAAAGGCAAGGTTTTGGGAAGCCACAACTCTCACCATTTCATGGACCATCAGTCTCCCAGGCTCATTATGTATATGAAAATAAAAGAATTCAAAAATCTGAAATACAGAACTCCTCTGGCCCAGCATTTCAGATAAGGGATACTCAACCTGTATTTACAACCCATGAATGCAAGCCTGACTTAAAATTAAGACTCTGTCATGTCACTCCCTCCTTCTATTAACTCCTTGCTTGAATAAAGTGTTCATTCACAAGGACACTACCCTAGTATCACAGACCAAACATATTGAAATAATGTGACAATAGCAAATGTCAAGGAAAATAAAGGACCCCAACTCACCCATGTTATTGTATATTAAATGAAGCGCCTGTGCTCTCTTCCAAGTTACCTTATTGAAATCCCCTTAATTACTGACACTAGTGCAATGGTTTCAAACTAGAGGAAAGTTTAAGGGCTGTTTGACAGTGGAACAAACTCCATCGGAGAGTGGTGGAGTCTCGCTCTTTGGAGGTCTTTAAACAGAGGCTGGATGGCCATCTGTCAGGGATGCTTTGATTTGAGAGTTCCTGCATGGCAGGGGGTTAGATTGGATGGCCTTTGGGGTCCCTTCCAATTCTTTGATTCTATGATTCCAGCTCCATGATTCTCACTAATCAAGTGCCAGTCACCACTGCATATTTATCAAAGAGATTCCCCGTGAAAAGAGTCTCAGGATTATAATCAATCACAAGCTGAGTATGTCATAAATCCAATAATTAATCCCAGAACAATATGGGAAAAGGCAAATGCAATTTTAAATCACAATAGTAACAGGTCTTAGGATGTAGTTATTGTTAGATGCCCTAAAGTCAATTCTGACTTATGTTGATCCTACCATAGGGCTTTTTGGCAAGATTTATTCAGAGAAGAATCGCCACTGCCTTCATCTAAAGCAGGGATTCCCAAACTCTGGTCCTCCAAATGTTCTGGACTTCAGCTCCCAGAAGCCTTAGTCAATGGTCTGGAAACCAAAGTCCAAAACACCTGGAAGGACAGAGTTTGGGAACTGCTGAAAGTTAAAAGCGTGTGTTGTCCATGGTCACCCATATTATGCCTCAACTGCTAATACTTCACCTTTGTGTGTTGGTGGTATATTGGCTACATCTACAACAAAAAACACATCCTGAACATAATAACCAGAAGTTTACAAATGGAGCGGGGATCCTCTCATCTCTATCAGCAGTCCTTTAACTGTCATTGCACAGAACCCAGCCACATTAGCTGAGGATTCAAAACGTTATGAGCCAAAAAGTAACTTTTCCGGTTCTGCCTTGGTGTACGATCTGCTTTAATTCCATTAAGATGGCAACCTCTTAAAAGCCAGGATCCATTATTCCAATACACAGAAATAACACTATTATGTGACAAATAATAGTAATAATTGTCCTCATTGTTATTGGCCCACTGTGGAGCACAAAACATAAAAAATGTTTCTACTAATCTAAAGAGGAAATTGTGCTCCCACTGCAAAGGAAAAGAACAGAAAAATAATCATTACTTGTTTGACGCTATTATAATAATAATTACAATTGCAGAGACAGCTGGTGTTTTAAACACAATGCAACAACCCTACACCCTTTAATGGAGGCGGACATGCTTATAGCTACTAGAGATCTGGATTTATAGCCTTTTATAATTTTAGAAGTCCCAACCATTGCCTCTCCATTTTAAGCTAAATGCAGGATTCACGCTGACTATCCAACAGTGATGTAATGACACATTTTCAGGTCATTTCCAAAGATCACATTCCCAAAGACAGCTGTTTCTGATATTTTACATCAATGGCTTAACTTTCGTTTGCTGAGGTACAGTGGGCCATTGGTATCTGCTGGGGTTTGGTTCCAGGACCCCTTCCTCTCTGGATACCCAAATCCCATTAAGCACAATGGTGTAGTAAAATAGTGTCTTTACCTTGGCTGAGTGAAGCTCTAAACGCTGGCCCTTTGGAGACTTAATCCAACACTTTACCACCGTACTGGTATAGAGTCACCTGAAAACAACTATAATTAAAGTTTCTCCTTTGTAAAACAGAAGGACTGACACTAAACGCAAAGGGGGATATCATATTAGCTGGTTACTTGGTTATCAGCTTCAAAGAATTTGAAATTTGCTTTCAGATCTCTGCAATATGGATTATAAACGATTGTGAAAAATATTTCATACCTTGGACTTTGAAATTCGAAAAGTCCCTACACCCAGGAATGGTGTGGTCCTTTGCTCAACAGAGACATGCAGTGAATTTCATATCTTTGGTGGGCTGTAAAAACTCCAATAAAAAATGCAGGAAAGACTTAATGAGACAAGTGACACAGGGGCCTATCCGTTTAGGTTGCCGTCTTTTAATCGTGTGCTTAAATAATGGATGCATTAGCTTCAAGGCTGAAAAGATGTGTTTGTTTTATGACACAGAGCCTGGTTAAGGGAGGGCTTTCTAATAAGATTACAACTCCCATTTCCACTGAAAAGTGATTTGCTTCCCCTTCTTCCCACATTCAACATTTTAAAGTTGGCCCCACTGCCCTTTGGTATCATTGTTACAGCCACTCACATCATGCCAGTGTTAACCAGCAACAATCTCGTCCAATTTACAGTAGAACAAACTTGCTGCCCGCTATACTAAAAGTGTTGTCTGCTATACTAAAAGTGTTGTTGTTTAGCAATTAAGAGTAAGCCCAAGCAGAAGTGAATGTGTGTCCTTCCAGATGTTGTTGGAATACAAACCCTATCATCGCCACCATACTGGCTATGCCGGCAAGGGCGAATGAGAACTGCATTTCAGGAACATCTGGACAGCAGATTCAGACTGAGGAGCCCTAGGAGAAAACTCCCTCTCAGCCATTACACTTGCCATGTGTCCATGGCCGATCACTCAGTCTTTGGAGTTTATCAGACGACAGAAATTGGAAGCCTAATCCAATGGCAGTCCGAATGCAATCATGGGGTTTCACGTTATTGCGTGAGAGACTACCACATGCATTTTCGGGCAATGGGAAGTCCTTCCGAATGCAACTGTGGGGTTTCACGTTATTGTGTGAGAAACTATCACACGCAATTTCGGGCAACGGGAAGTCATTCTGAACACAATGCAGCGTCAATACTCAATCACGTAAATTCACTGAACTAGCGAATTCACTCATTTCCAAACTGGCCCCACTTTCATTTCTTTCAAAACTGAGAGAAATTCCTCCCATGTGATAAACTCCTTTGTTAGCCTACTCTACCTCCTGGGGTAGTATTGAAGGGAATAAAAAGGTAGGGTATAAGGATAGTATTTATTGATTTACATCTGAGTGTCTTCCAGAACATGAATGAGGAAACTTTGACTCTCCAGATACTTTAAGATTACAGCTCCTACAAATGTTCACTATGGACCATTCTGGGTTGCATTTTGGGGAGCTAGTTCCAAAACATCGGAAGTGCAAAAGGTTCTGCATGCAGCCATTGTAAAAAAATAAAATAAAATCCTTTCAAGGACATCAACTGAACATTTAAATGAGGAGTTTTACTACTGGAACAACGGAGGTGGGGAGGATCCTTCTACTGGCTTGGCTAGAGAGTGGGGTCTTGCCTTCTTCCTCCACTGCACCTCGGAGAACACCTGCCTCCCCAGGAGCTATTCTGTATGTGAGCATGAAAAAGCTGCTACCTAAATGGACTCTGCTACTTCTCTGTTCCTCATAAACTTTGTAAGCCACTGTGGAGTTTATCATACGATGGAATTTGGGGGTATAATGCAATGGCAATCCGAATGCAATCACGTTACATTGCGAATAAGTATATCTCATGCAATTTCGGGCAATGGGAAGTCATTCCGAACGCAATCATGGGGTTTCACATAATTGCGTATTAGAGTATCTCACTCAATTTCGGGCAATGGGGGGTCATTTTCTGGAAATGGGAAGTCATTCTGAACGCATTCCTGAAAGCTTCTACAAATGAATGGTGTGTGTGTGTGTGTTAAACTGAATACAGTACCAGGGTTCACTTCTTGTCAGTAGAACCAGCAGAATGTATGTATAGTATCTTTAAAAAGAGCCACGATACATTTTAATTACATGCAGGACAGCAGAGGCGGATGAGAAATGAAAACTTTCAGCAGCAGGCCAAGGGTCTATGCATAGTAATACCACTTCTGTCCCTCAGTCAATTATAGAATTGTTCTCCCATCCTTCCAACTATCTTGGCAGTTTGCATTCAGCTTCTCTAGGTGAAATTACTATTATTTTAAAATCACAATGTTGCATTATTTCATTTGCTATCATTCTTTCCATCAAAGAGCTATTTCATTTGTAAAGTATTATTATTCATTATATGGATCCTTAGAAATTTAGTGCAAGCCTATGAGAACCTTTAAAAGAGAACAGTACAATCTGATGGAATGTCTCCTGCAAAGCCTCCAACAGAAAAATACCTTTTTTTTAAAAAAAAAAAAAAGGCAATTTCTATTTGATCTCATGGGCTGTGCGCTGCGATGTACAGAGTGTTGCCTTGGAGTTGTATGAGCATCTCCAAGCTTTTTTACCCCCCCCCCCCTTTTAAACCTTTCCAAACTCCCCCAAGCAGTGCTTTTATAGGGAAAAAAATGGGGGGATGACTTCTCCTAGAAGCAGAACATGTATATGAAAAACAAGTAGATGGTTACACATATAGATATTCATATAATCATAGAGTCAGAAGGGACTCCAAGGCCCATATAATCCGGCCTCCTGCCATATAGGCACGCAGAACTACAACACTCCTGAGAAACGTCCAACCATCCTGTTTAAAGACCTCCAGAATTCACTACTTTTCAAAGCAAACCATGACCTGCGACCCTAATTCCAAATCTCACTTTCCCACCATCCACCCACTGACTGACATACCCATTTCCCTAGGTCTCTCCTCATAGGACATGGTTTCCAGACCTTTCACCATTATGGCCACCCTCCTCTGGGCATACTCTAATTTCTCCACATCCTTTATGAATAGTGGAACCCAGAACCGGACACGATATTCCAGGTGAGGCCTGACCAAAGCAGAATAGAGTGGTGCCATTACTCTACTTCTATTAACGCATCCTAGAATCCCATTGGCTTTTATAGCTGCCACATCACGCTTTTGACTCATGTTCAACTTCTTGGGTACTAGAACTCCTAGATCGCTTTCATATGTCAAACCAGGTGCCCCCCCCATCCTATATATATGCATTTCATCCCCCTCCCTCCGCCGCCTTTGTTGTTGTTGTCTTGTGCCATCGTTTTCAACTTATCTATCATGGGGTTTTATTGGAATGAATTGTTCAGCCTTGCCATTGCCTCCCGCCAAGTGCATAAAAATGATGGGGATGTATTACCTCCATCACTGGAGGTAGGATGCCTCTCAATAGAATTGCTAGGGAACATGAATACTGCATCAGACTATTAGTCTAGTTCAATGTTGTCCACACAAAGAATAAAGAATACATGGTCTCTCGGATTACATTTGGACTGCTACTGCCAGCAACCCTAGCCAACATAGCCAATGCTAAGGATTCATAGGAACTGCCGTCTGGGAACATGAGGAGCTCTCTATCCCACCCAAGTCTATACTGAAGTGTTTCTCCAGAGTTTGAAAGAGAAGTACTATCTGTAGATTGCAGGGATTAAACCTATATCATTGTGCACACAAACACAGACTCTGGAACTAAACTTGGTCCTACAGGAAACACCTAAATCATATATGGATAACTGTGATCCTACAGATCTTTCTGGACCTTAGCTCCTGTAATCACCATGTTGACAAAAGATAATGAGAATTATGAGGCAAACATATCAGGAGAGTCCCAGTCACACACCCCAGCTCTAAACTAATTTGGGGAGTGCACAAATCGCCCCTTTTACCGCCAGATCGGGGCCGTGGCAACTATATGCTGAGGCCCCAATCTCGCTTTTCGATGGCACAAAAAGTGGCTCCTTTTTGCGCCCCAGAAAGGGTGCCATAGCTGCCAGCGCCACAGCTTTTCGACGCTCCTTTGGCACTGCATCAAGTAGACACAGTGCCAAAGGAGTGCCGTGATGGCGCATGCTGTGTGGTGTGGTGTGGTGTGTGGCATCATGCCACCCTGGGGGTGGAGTTGGGGTGTGCGTCGTATGGACATCATGCCCCGACTCTGCCCCAGGCTGGCTTTAATGGCCGGTTTGTACCCAAGCCAGCGAATGTTACTTGCACAAGACTGCAATCTTAAGATGAAGTGACACAAGTAGAATTAGTGTGGGAGTAAATGAATGAAAGCCTTTTCAAAGAAGAACACACATTCAGCAACCATGTCTATCTGCTAACATATGCAAGGAACATCTTGATCAAATCCTGCACCAATGCACAACCAATAAAGCACACTTTATCCACACCCCCTTGTGTCCCCCCTCCCCCCCCCCGGATCCTTTTATTTTTAAGAAAGCAAAAGCAACAGGATGACAAGGGTTGCCTAGTGGTTAGCAAACTGGACTAGGATTCTGGATACAGTAACTTAGATCACACTTGTATAGGGTGTTAGTTAAGTGGTGTATAGTTAAGTTAAGTTAGTTAAGTGGCTATATCACCCTTTTGCTCAAAACCAACACTGTAACTGACCACCTATCTGCAAATGCGCTTCCGATTTCTGCAATTGGAGTGAATGAAGTGGTGTTTGGAAGGCACTGAATAGAGGTTATGCACCATCCAATAAAGTGCAATTGCATGTGCAACAGTTACACTTGCAGAACTCACCTTATGCAGTTATGAACTGAATATAGTCTTATGTAAAGTGCGAAGAGGTACAACCGCATGCCTAACACAAGTTATATGTGTATAAAACACCAACAGGTTGCCAGCCTTCATTTCAAATTCCTGCTTGGCCATAAAACATGTCGGGTAGCCTTTGGCTAGTCACTGTTTCTCATGCTAATCCACCTCTTTGTGTTGTTGAAAGAATAAAATTCAGGGAATAGGATTAGCTTCATGGAGGAAAGAGGTAACAATAAAACATACATTCAAAAACAGATGTTGAAACTTAAGCTAGCTCAAAAGAAATATAATCATTTGCCTTCTGAAACTAGAAAAACCAAGGCGAAGGAAAGTTCAGCAACAACCCCACATTTCCAGCAGCTACAGCCATACTGTTGTCCTACCCACCAGTGGCCACTTGTCCTACCCCATTCCAGATGTGCAAAGATGTTGGCCATGCAAAACAAAACACAAGAACGTGTTAAATGTCACATGCAAAGAAACCAACAGCACAGAAAGCACCCTTGACTTGCGGCGGGCAAAATCTGGACGACTCAACAACCAATATCTTCCAAAATAATTAAGTCTCCAAAGAGGGCTTCTAATAATAGAGAATCCCATTATATAAAGCAATTTTCTCTGCTGCCACCTCATAACTAGGTCCCCTGCTGATCATTTGCTCTTCTTTAGGGAAAGTGTATGGAGGTGGGGTACAACCGCTCAATAATTCCCAGGGAGAAAGGCAAACGTTACTTAGTCCTCCTGCTTGATCATCCGCACAGGCCCAAGAAGATGCGTTCCAATGTCAAAGGGCTCCAGCTGGAAGAGCTACCACCAAGTAACAGTGAAGGAGACATATGAAGACAGAGGCAACAGAATAATAATAATAATAATAATAATAATTATTATTATTATTATTATTATTTATATCCCGCCCCTGTACAATATGCAGTTGTATACAATCTGTAAATAGGGTGTGTGTGTTGGGGGGATTTACCTTCAAGGCAAGCAGGTAACCAAAGATCTGTGGGGCAATATTGGCCTTACTTTTCACTACTCAATAGACTGCTTAAAGAATAAGGAACAGTCAAGGACTCCTGTGCTTGAAAGCCGAACAATGGTCCAAGGACATAAGCCTAAGAGTGCATTGCACAAGCGCACACAAGAATAATGCAGGTGATTGGAAGCAACATGTTACAAACAGTACATCTGTAACACACACATAACAGACATAGTAACATTGTCTTCTATCTAAAAACCTTGTTGTATTTTTAGTGAACCACATTTACATATTGCTTCGAGTATGCAACTTTTCAGGGAACGTTGTGGAGGATTTCTGGACCTTTTCTTTGTTTAATTGTAAAAAAATTATAAAACGTAAAACACCTTACTGCTGTACTACTCTAAATAACAAACAAATGAATAACAATTATTATTTTGAAAAAAAAGCAACAAGCAAAAAGTAATCATTTATTTATTAAAATAAATGTCCATGTTTCGTTGTAAATTAAAACTCAAACCCAGGCTCACCAACACAACTTGCTGGAACTTCTGAAATCAACAGCTACTTTCCAAGGAAACTTGAGCTTAACAGCAACCAGGATTCCACCACAGAATTTTTAAAATAAATTCTGAAATAAACTCTAATTCTGAAAAGCTGAAGTCCCAAGAAAATGTGATGGCTACAAACAGCAAATTAAAGGCAGGCTATTTAAAATATCACACGACAGATGCAAAATTATTGAACTGCAGAAATATCTACGTTATTAATGAGTTTAGAATCACAGAATCACAGAGCTGGAAGAGACCCCAAGGGCCATCCAGCCCAACCTCCTGACATGCAGTAATTCCCAATCAACGCATTCCCGACAGATGGCCATCCAGCCTCTGTTTAAAGACCTCTAAGGAAGGAGGCTCCACTACACTCCAAGGAAGTGTGTTCCACTGTCAAACAGCCCTTACTGTCAGGAAGTTCCTCCTAATGTTGAGGTGGAATCTCTTTTCCTGTAGCTTGTATCCATTGTTCCGGGTCCTGTTCTCTGGAGCAGCAGAAAACAAGCTTGCTCCATCCTCAATATGATACCCCTTCAAATATTTAAACAGGGCTATCATATCACCTCTTAACCTTCTCTTCTCCAGACTAAACACCCCATTCCTCATAGGACATGGTTTCAAGACCCTTCACAATTTTAGTTGCCCTCCTTTGGACCCACTCCAGTTTCTCCACATCCTTTTTGAATTGTGGTGCCCAGAACTGGACACAGTATTCCAGGTGGGGCCTGACCAAAGCAGAATAGAGTGGCACTATTACTTCCCTTGATCTAGACACTATACTTCTATTAATGCAGCCTAAAATTGCATTGGCCTTTTTAGCTGCCGCATCGCACTGTTGACTCATGTTCAACTTGTGGTCTACTTGGACTCCTAGATCCCTTTCACATGTAGTTTCATTCAGCCAGGTGTCCCCCATCCTATATCTGTGAATTTAATTTCTCCACTCTAAATGCAGTACCTTACATTTTTCTGTGTTGAATTTCATTCTGTTAGCTTTGGCCCAGCTTTCTAGTCTATTCAGGTCATTTTGAATTTGGATCCTGTCCTCTGAGGTATTAGCTACTCCTCCTTATCACTTGAATTTAGAAAGAGATTTGCGAATCTGGGAAAATTTTCTCAAAAGCAAACCTGGCAAAATTATCCAGCATTGCATCAGGCACATTTTAATATATACAGTTATTCCAAGCAAGAAGAGGATTATGTTGGAACCTGGCTGTCACACAGCTGTTAAAACTGAGGAGACTGTGAAAAAAGAGAGAGGTGGCAGCCCTAATTCAGCAGCACAAAAATGGCTGGAAAACCAGACATGTAAGAGTTAAGCCCCCTACTTGAATGGATAGATTAATCAGTTTTGTCTTCTCTCATTTTGTAAAGAGATCACGCCGTATCTGTCTCCGAGGCACCCAGTCATGGACTTCGTAAACATTCGGACTCTGCCCTAGCAATTGAAGAGGATCTAGACCCAAGCCTTGCCCAATGGAAGCATCCCTCCCATGCCACACTTCCAAAACTAAAATCCCAGACAAGGGACGTTCAAAGGAAAATAGTCCTCAAGACCTACCCTCACTATTCTAGCCCAGCTTTCTCCAATTGTAGTGCACTGCAGACATGTTGCACTGCAACCCACAGCAGTATGGCCCTTAGTCAGGGACACGGCTGTCAAAATCCTGACCATTTGAAATATACCAGTTTATCTCTGCTTGCATGATCCCAGGAATTTCCTGTGCCACGTTCAGCTGCACGCCCTGAAGATCACATCAGCACCAAGTACGTCTAAGAAGATTTCGCAAATCCCTGGACTGTTCATTTGGTTTAAAGACTAGAAAGATAAAGTCAGTTGGCATCCCCCTCTGCCTTTCCGAAAACTCAGTAGACACTGGACAGCATCCAGGTAAAAGAGAGAAAGCTGGTAACGTTTCTATAATGTTAACCTAGTGAATTTCCATCCTGACACATCACTAAGATATCCATTCAGTCTGGAAAAAGTCTTCCCGCAGGTCGTGTGCCCAGAGAGGCTCATTTTGCACAGGACAAACCCAACAAATTTATCAACTGGCTTCTAACATAGAATCATAGAATCATAGAGTTGGAAGAGACATCCAGTCCAACCCCATTCTGCCATGCAGGAACTCCCAATAAAGCATCCCCGACAGATGGCCATCCAGCATCTGCTTAAAGACCTCCAAGGAAGGAGACTCCATCACTCTCCAAGGGAATGTGTTCCACTGTCGAACAGACCTTACTGTCAGGAAGGTCCTCCTAATGTTGAGGTGGAATCTCTTTTCCTCGAGCTTGCATCCATTCTCTGGAGCAGCAGAAAACAAGCTTGCTCCATCCTCAATATGACACCCCTTCAAATACTTAAAGAGGGCTATCATATCACCTCTTAACTGTCTCTTCTCCAGACTAAACATCCCCAGCTCCCTAAGGCGCTCCTCATAGGGCACAGTTTCCAGACCCTTCGCCATTTTAGTCACCCTCCTTTGGACTTGCTCCAGTTTCTCCACATCCTTTTTCAATTGTGGTGCCCAGAACTGGACACAGTGTTATTCCAGGTGGGGCCTGACCAAAGCAGAATAGAGTGGCACCATTGCTTCCCTGGATCCAGACACTATACGTCTATTGATGCAGCCTAAAATTGCATTGGCCTTGTAAAGAAGTGTCTCCAAATAATCACTTCTTTCTTGCAACGAGACGAAAACCTTGTGACCTTGATAAGAAAAAGAAACCACAAGTGTCATGGCTTCACTACAGCACTTCTGCCATACCCTCTCTCAGAAAAGTCCTTTGAGAAACCTAGTTCCCTTCTGTCCTCCTTAGCAGTGTTCTCCGAGATCCATGAAACCAGGGGAAGCACTCTGGTGCCAGCGACCCTTCCGCAATGTTGACTGGACCAACAGCTTGGCCCCAGCTTTAGTGGCTCTTTGGCAAATCCCATAACACTGAAGGGACTTGCCACCAGCCTCCCTCCCATAACTGTGAATCTAACCCTTGATGGAACCAAAGAAATTAATTGCGTTTATCACACTCCTAGGGTCAAGTCCAGAACCATCCCACAATCATCCCATTACCACCATCCCACTGCGAGTAACGGACTATTCATGACCAATAATGAGATAATTGTGGGATGTTTCTGGAACTGACCCTAGCAGTGTGATAATCTCATGCCAAGGAGGCGCTTCTCCCTTGGCCAATAATGGGATATTCAGTTGCCAATAATGGGCTATTAAATTGCCAATAATGGGATAATTGCGGGATGGTTCTGGAATTGACCCTGGCAGTGTGATAATCTCAAGCCAAGGAGGTACTTCTCCTGTAGCCAATAATAGGATATTAAATGGCCAATAATGGTATACTAAATTGCCAATAACCGAATAATTGCGGGATGGTTCTAGAATTGATCCTAGCAATGTGATAATCTCATACCAAGGAGGCCAATAATGGGATATTAAATTGTCAATATTGCGATATTAAATGGGATATTAAATTGCCAATAACAAGATAATTGTGGGATGGTTCTGGAATTGACCCTGGCAGTGTGATAATCTCAAGCCAAGGAGGTACTTCTCCTATAGCCAATAATGGGATATTAAATGGCCAATAATGGGCTATTAAATTGCCAATAACGGGATAATTGTGGGATGGTTCTGGAATTGATCCTGGAAGTGTAATAATCTCACTCCAAGGAGTCACTCCTCCTATTGCCAATAATGGGCTATTAAACGGCCAATAAAGGGATAATTGCGGGATGGCACTGGAATTGACCCTGGCAGTGTGATAATCTCAAGCCAAGGAGGCCAATAATGGGCTATTAAATGGCCAATAATGGGCTATCAAATTGCCAATAACGGGGACAATTGCGGGATGGTTCCGGAACTGACCCCGACAATGTGATAACCTCGCGCCAAGGAGGCAGTCCTCCTCCCGCGACCAACAATGGGCTATTAAATGGCCAATAAAGGGATAATTGTGGGACGGTACTGGATCTCTGACTCCGACAGTGTGATAATCTCACGCCAAGGAGGCCGTCCTCCTCCCGCGACCAACAATGGGCTGTTAAATGGCCAATAACGGGATGACCACGGGACAACAACGGGATAACAACGGGATAACCACGGGATAACCGCGGGAGTGGGGAAACCCCTGCATTAGGAGAGGGCAGCTCGGTTTGGGGGGATCCTTACCATCCCTTTGCGGCGGCGCTGCTGCTGCAGGTGGAGGCTGGAGCGAGGAGGAAGAGGAGGAAGGCTGCTTTCCAGCAACTCGCGCCTCTCCAGCCGCTGGCTGCGGCTGCTGCTTCTTCTTCTCTGCTGGTGATCCTCCTCCCCGTCGTCCAGGCTGCTAAAATTCCAAACGAGGAGGCTCTGGAGGAGGAGGAGGGTGAGAGCCAAGAGGAGCAAGACTGAGGAGTGGGAGCGCCGGCCCAGGCGCCTGGTGCTGCTGCAGAAGGGAGAGGATGCTGCTCCTGCTCCTGCTCCTGCTGTTGCTGCTGTTGCTGCTCCCACCATAGTTGCTGCACCAAGGCGAGGAGGAGGAGGAGGAGGAGGAGGAGGAGGACTTTTTCAGACTTAGAGACGTCAGCAGCCCAGCAGCAGCAAGAGGAGGAGGAGGAGGAGGAGGAGGTGGCCAAGGAGGAGGAGGGGACAGCTAGGCAAGGAGGAGGAGGAGGAGGAGGAAGGGGCTCCTTCATTATTGGCTCCACACTGGGAAGCCACCCAGCAGTGAAGGCAGCAGCACAAACACACACCCCTTGGTTGCAGCTTCTTCTCTAGCACTGACTCCCACCTCCAGCAGCAGCACTATTTTGGGATTTGCAGCTGGAAGTCCAACCACAAGTTGAACGTGAGCCCAGGTTTGTGATGCAGCAGCTCAAAAGGGCCAAGGCGATGCTAGGCTGCAGCAGCTCAAAAGGGCCAAGGCGATACTAGGCTGCAGCAGCTCAAAAGGGCCAAGGCGATACTAGGCTGCAGCAGCGAAAAAGGCCAAGGCGATCCTAGGCTGCAACAGGTGTGGATTGGGGGAGGAGGGAGGGCTCGTGGAGGGAGAAGAGGGAAAGGTCTCAGGTGAAGGTGAAAGAGGCAGGCACCCCCCTTGGTTGCTTCCAGCACCAGCACCAACTGGGAATTCACCGCCAGAGAACGTGAGCCAACGTTTGTGATGCAGCAGCTCAAAAGGCCAAGGCGATACTAGGCTGCATCAATAGTGTCTAAAGACTTAGCAACAGGTGTGGATTGTGTGAGGGGAGGGTGGCTGGTGGAGGGAGAAGAGGGAAAGGTCTAAGGTGAAGGTGAAAGAGGCAGGCACCCCCCTTGGTTGCTTCTAGCACCACCACCCCCTTTGGGTTTTGCAGGAACTGGGAATTCACCGCTAGGGAACGTGAGCCAACGTTTGTGATGCAGCAGCTCAAAAGGCCAAGGCGATACTAGGCTGCATCAGGAGAAGTCTAGTGTCTAGAAGGCTTTAGCAACAGGGTGGCTGGTGGAGGGAGAAGAAAGAAAGGTGTCCCAGAGAGTGAAGGTGGGAGAGCAAGGCACCTCCTTGGTTGCTTCCAGCACCACTTTGGGACTGACAATTTGAAATTCACCACTGGAGAGCCACAAGTTGAGCCAACGGTGTGATGCGGCAGCTAAAAAGGCCAATGCAATTCTAGGCTGCATCAATAAAAGTCTAGTGTCTAGATCAAGGGAAGGAATAGTGCCACTCTATTCTGCTTTGGTCAGGCCCTCCTGGAATACTGTGTCCAGTTCTGGGCCCCACAATTCAAAAAGGATGTGGAGAAACTGGAGTGTGTCCAAAGGAGGGCGACTAAGATGGTGAAGGGTCTGAAAACCATGCTGTATGAGGGGAGAGGTACTGGAAGGGATGTCATATTGAGGAGGGAGCAAGCTTGTTTTCTGCTGCTCCAGAGACTAGAACACGGAACAATGGATGCAAGCTCCAGGAAAAGAGGTTCCACCTAAATATTAAGAAGAACATCCTGACAGTAAGGGCTGTTCGACAGTGGAACACACTCCCTCGGAGTGTTGTGGAGTCTCTTTCTTTGGAGGTTTTTAAACAAAGACTGGATGGCCATCTGTCAGGAGGTGCTTAGACGGAGAGTTCCTGCATGGCAGAATGGGGTTGGACTGGATGGCTCTTGTACCTCTATGATTCTATGACTATGGCTTATATGGTTTTTGTGTGTGTGTGTGTTCCTTCCAGCCATTTCTGACCAAGTGGGACCCTATATTTTATCTTGGCTGTGTTTGCAATATTGACTATTTCAGAGGGGTTTTTGGGTTACATTGTCATCACATTAAATCGTGGAAGTTGTTTTCTGTGGACTACAAAATCTTTATCGCACTGTAACTGTCAGCATACATAACATAAGTGAAGCCTTATCTATACATAACTTTTTAAAACGGAACACCGATTTTATAAGAAACGGGAATAAAATTGATAAAGTATGGGTTGGAGACAACTCGGAAAAAATTGAGTATACATTTCCTCTTTGAGAATCTTACAGAAATGTAATTATTTGTTATGGTTTATAAAGTATAAAGTACTACATAAAGAAGAGGTTCGGCGTTGTTGTTGTTGTTGTTTTTAACGAAAAGATAAGAAATAATATTGCATGCCATAATATTGAATGGTGTATATAGAAAATCATAATGTTCGCTTTTTATTTGCAACCTGTTTATGCCTATACAGGTTATTCTCTTTTCCTTTCTCACCTCATCCATTGCTTTTCCTGCGACGATGATGGAGCCAATTTGATTCACGTAAATTTGCTAGTTTAGTGAATTTACGTGAATTCTAATTGCGTTTGGAATGCATTCAGAATGACCCCCCGTTGCCCGAAATTGCGTGAGATATTCTAACACGCAATTACGTGAAACACCATGATTGCGTGCGGAATGACTTCCCATTGCCCGAAATTGCGTAAGATACACTCATCCGCAATAACGTGAAACCCCACGGTTGCGTTCGGATTGCCATTGGATTATACCCCCAAATTCTGCCGTATGACAAACTCCGTAGAGAAATGATGTATTATGTATCTTGTATTAGAAAAGAAGACAATGTTAATTAGGAAGAAAAGAGTGTACTTTAAACAATAAAATATAATAGAACATAATAAGAAAAATCTATATATAAGTTTTCGTATTTGGTTGGCGGTAATTTTTTTTAATCAGCCTATTTTGTAACGCAAAATCGGAGCGTTCCACCTGTGTGTTTGTGCATCGCTCCAGTCTTGCCCCAGGCCAAGGAACGCTGAAGTCAAAAACTGAAGATCTACTACTTGGAGAAGGTTCAGATGAGGTAGAGATATTCCCCCTCCGCGCACAAACAAAATGTCTGGCATGTTCGCACAAGAAACATTAATGTGCTCTCTGCTTTTCCTGCTTAAAAACGGGAGGCTGCAAATGTGACAAAGAAGAGAAAGAGGTTGTCAGGGTTAGCCAGGGTTGAGATGCAATGAAAAGTTTTTAAGGCTGACGTTTATTTTTTAATTTTATTTTTATTTTATGAGCGTATTTATACCCCGCCCTTCAGTCTTAAAGGCTATCAGAGCGGCTTACAATTATTATTATTTTTAATTAGACGGTTCCCTGCCTTCAGGCCTACAATCTAAAAAGCCATGACACAAAAGGAGAAGGGAATGGTGTCAGGGAAGGGGATCAGATCCAAAAGTTCTTCGCTCCCTCTGAGGCCTGGACCAAGGCAGATGGACTGGAGGGAGGGCTCTTCTTCTTAGTTCAGGCCAGGCCTCTCTCTCCCTCTGATGATGTAGGAGTTTATCACGCGGGAGGAATTTCTCCCAATTTCGAATGGAGCCAATTAGATTCATGTATATTTGCTAGTTTTATTAGCGAATTTACGTGAATTCTAATTGCGTTCGGAATGCGTTCAGAATGACTTCCCATTTCCCGAAAATGACCCCCTCATTGCACGAAATTGCATGAGATACTCTACTACGCAATTACGTGAAACCCTATGATTGCGTTCGGAATGACTTCCCATTGCCCGAAATTGCGCGAGATACACTCATCCGCAATAACGAGAAACCCCATGATTGCATTCGGATTGCCACTGCATTATACCCCCAAATTCCGTCGTATGATAAACTCCATAGATGGCAAAGGGAGGGATCATAGCACTCATCCTCACCGTTGGCTGTGCTGGCTCGAGTCGATGGAAGTCCAGATGGCATCAGCAAACCATGTAAAGAAAAGTATGTTTAAATCAGAGCTGGCAAACCTTTGGCCCTTAAATGTTTTGGATTTCAACTTCCAGAAACCCCAGCTCCCAATGAAAGAGGATTGTGGGAGATGAAGTCCAAAACATACAAAGCCAAAGATTCATTAACCTTGTTTTAGACTGTTCATTGCTACCTCCTTCTCACTCATATTTGATAATGGTGTGGGAGGCTTTAATAATAATAATAATAATAAAACTTTATTTATATACTGCCCTTCCAAAGATCATGAATGATAAAGGATAGTAATATTCAGTCATTGAAATATTTTGGATTATGCCATCATGGACTAGTTATGCAGTATCATAAATCAGAAGAAACCTTTGTATAAAGCCCATATATATATATATATATATATATATATATGCAGCCTTGTGAAATCTCAGTTCACTCTCAGGGCAAGAAATAAACGACTGAAAGCCAGATGTGTACATAAATCTGCATATGTATTGCTTTCATTTTTCATATTTATTGTTAAGGCAGAGTGTTCAGCTGAGGGATCTACCATGGCGCTTAACTGCTGTGTTAGTGCGCATGTATTTTGAGCACATTTTTCATCTGACCTGAAAGGGAGCATTATGATGTTCGGTAAATAGCTTGTTTGCTTTATACAGGAATGATTTGTAACATCCATGGTTTTCTCCAAACAATTTGTTTTACATGACGAGATTTAATGTCAGGGGCTTAAAAACGGAATGGGTTTATGATCACAGAGCAATCACTTGCGGGCATGCTTATTTATTCCACAAAATAGTGCTTCCCTCCTTTCCTTCAATGGCTTGCCTTCATTTCACGAGAAATTATATACTTACTACAAGCATATTGCAAGGAAGGGAGTGGGGTGGTGTTAGGAAAGGTAACAATTATTTAAATTTCAAATTCTGCACGAGAAATTGAGATATTTAAGAGTGCAGAAAGCTGTCCCATCCAAGCTGAAGCTATTGGCATATCTAGAACAGCTTTTCTGAATTCTCAGTGCACTCTGATGTATTCGGGTACAGTTCTTACTATCTCCGTGATGGGAATAATGGAAGTTGGCCAACACATTTGGAGAAAGCTGGTCTAGGCTCGTTCGCACAGGATTTGTAGAATCCATCCCCTCCAAGGTGATTAAACTCTTGTTACTTGTGCGGCAAACTTGTGGTATCCGTGGAGTTTATCATATGATGGAATTTGGGGGTATAATGCAATGGCAATCTGAACGCAATCATTCACGTTATTGCGAATGAGTGTATCTCACGCAATTTTGGTCAATGGGAAGTCATTCCGAACGCAATCATGGGGTTTCACGTAATTGTGTATTAGAGTATCTCACACAATTTTGGGCAATGGGGGGGGTCATTTTCGGGAAATGGGAAGTCATTCTGAATGCATTCCGAACGCTATTAGAATTCACGCAAATTCTCTAAACTAGCGAATTTACGTGAATCGTATCGGCTCCATTCGAAATTGAGAGAAATTCCTCCCATGTGATAAACTCTCGTGTTTGTCTGTGGCTGCAGAAAGGTTCAGTTCTCAGAACAAATTCCAGGCAGCCAGTTCTAACCTCTCGGTGCTTGAGGACGGTGCCTGATTTAGAGAGATGGATGTGTGCAGCCTTTTGGAGGAGTTAGGCCAGATTAACATAAGTGGCAAACAGCATCAGAATCGATCCCATGGTCTGCTGCAGTAATGTTTAGTATCTGTATCTGACTCATGAGCAGCCAACCTTTTTGAAACTGACATATTGCCTCTGCCTCCAATCCTTTAGTACATGCTGTTTCTTCTTCCTACACTTTTGTTCTGGCACATGCTTCTCAAGATCTGAGCCAGTAAAAGTTGAAACTTTCTATCACACTCCTCTGTTATTCTACAGAGCTGGCCAGCGCACAAGGAAAACAAGATTTCTTAATGAAAAGAAAAAAAAATATCATTGTCACCTTCCTTCTCATCTTTTAAATCTCAAATTGTTTCCATTACAAATACTGTACGGTCTCGATTATCCAACGTTCGATTATCCAACATTTCAGATTATCCGACGTCGCGGCTGCTGTGATTTCTTTAAATTTTCTGTGATTTCTTTAAATTTCTAGAGGACTGAACTGTTTATACTGTACATCACAATGTTGATCAGTGATTTCTTTACATTTACTTTTACTGTTATAACAATAAAACCGCAATACATTTGCAATTCATAGTGATTTCAAGGCTTTTCTTGGACCTTTCGGATTATCCAACATTTTCGGTTATCCGACTATCAGATGGTCCAGTTTATGTCAGATAATCGAGACTCTGCTGTGCGAAAAAAGCAGATTTTGGTAAATTCTTTAAAAAAGAATTGCGGTGAATTTGTTTTCCATTTACATTAGCAAAACTTGGTCTGTGTAGCTAATTCTATGAGAGCCAGCAGATTGTAGTGGCTTATTGTTGTTATTAATATTTATTTACAGAGCACTGTAAAGTTTGCAGTAGGGTCAGATAACATTAGAAAAGAAAGAATAAAAACCTGCCGAGTGGTGTACAATCTAAAACAACAACGTTACATGATTAACATATCCCTAAAATAATACTAACTAGTATACAATAAAGACAATGACAAAGTAAGCAACAGATTAACAACAGTAATTTGGAATGCCTTCATGAACAAGAGTGTCTTCAATTCGGCCTGAAAATTAGCCAAAGAAGTAATAGTTCTTAATTGTGAGGAGAGGAGATTCCAGGCATGAGGATAAGAAGTGAATTCGAACAGGGGTTTGAGCCCCAGACGACAACTCTGATCAGGGTTCAAATCCCCACTTGGCCATGGAAACCCACTCATTTTACATTAGACAAGTCACACTTTCTGAGCCTCAGAGGAAGGAGTTTATCATACGACGGAATTTGGGGGTATCATGCAATGGCAATCCAAACACAATCATGGGGTTTCACGTAATCGCGTATTAGAGTATCTCATGCAATTTCGGGCAATGGGGGGGTTATTTTCAGGAAATGGGAAGGCATTCTGAATGCATTCCGAATGCAATCAGATTTCACATAAATTCGCTAAACTAGTGAATTCACGTAATTGCGAATTGGCTCCACTGCGAATTTCTCCCATGTGATAAACTCCGAAGGCAATAGCAAACCCTCTTTGAACAAATCGTGTCAAGGAACCTCTTTGATAGGTTCATGATAAGATCACCATAGATCAGAAACTCTTGAAGACCATAAATCTTGAAAGCATACGACAACAAGCTAATCCCAACGTTGAGAGGACCAAATATAACTTGCCCGCCGCATGTTAAAGATAGGAAATCTCTCAGAAAAAAAAGGAGGTAACCTTAATTCAGTACGAACATGGTTGAATACACTCGACTTTGAATGTAACGTGTTGGTTAAATAGATCTGTCCCTTTCACTTTCTTCTGTTCGATTAAATACAAAACAAATAGAAAGTTCCTTCCATCCTGAATATGAAGAAATTTGGAAGTGTCGATGTTGAATTTTGATGCACAACACCAAAACCCAGCACCTGGAAGTCCCAGTGTAGCCCGTGATTTTTCTGAACGGTCAGTCCCGGCTTTGTGTTCAGATGTGTCAGTGATCTCATTCGCTTGGTTCTTAACTAAATTCATTTGTGTGAAGTGTATCTTTGAAATGAAAGTAACAAATAAAAGCCAGTTTTTAAAGTGCCAGCCATGTTTACTGTATGAGATGGCAGGGCATTTTATCTCAATCAAATTCTAAAACACACACAAGTGGGCTTTAAATCCTGTACTGAAATAAATCCAATTTAGCCTCGTGTAATTGCTTATTTGGTTCTCAGATATGACATGCTGTTAGAATGTAAATTGACATCCTGTCCTTTCAGCTTCAGTATGTTGAGCTTAAGCAAGTCACCCTCCAGGTACCTCCTGGATGGAAATTTACATGATCTTTATCCTAAGAAAACCAGTATGTTAAAGCTGTTGAAAAATTGTTATCCAAAGTATGACATCTTTTCAGAGAGTGGTGAGATGGTACGCACAACCACACGCGAAAAAGAGAAAGCAAAACTAAAGCGGGAACAGAGGCATCCCAAGGGTGGTGCAGGGGGTTTGGACCATATCAGGTGACACCCCAGAAAGAACAAAATGCCTGGTAGGATGGCACACCTGGAGGGATTGGCACAGCTACTGGAGGAGCGATCGTGCAGCTTTGTTAGGTGGTGCTATGGCTTTGGAATGGAGTGGCATCTGAGTAAAGATTGTCTTTCTCCCAATGGCCACAAGAAAAAGCAGCAACAGCAGGCAAAGCCTGCAAGGGAAGCCTCAAGAGCTTGTGATGTTGATGCTTGAGTCAACAGAGGTCTGAATCATGGGTAGTGGGACAATGCACCATGCTCTTAACTGTATAGAGTTGCTTCAGGATGTGAAGCGGACATCGGTGACTAAAGTGAACTTGGCTGATGGTGCTCCTAACAAAGGAGTTTATTACACGGGAGGAATTTCTCTCAATTTTGAAAGAAATGAAAGGGGGGCCAGTTCGGAAATGAGTGAATTCGCTAGTTCAGCGAATTTACGTGATTGCGTATTGATGCTGCATCGCGTTCGGAATGACTTCCCATTGCCTGAAATTGCCCGAAATTGCTTGTGATAGTTTCTCATGCAATAACGTGAAACCCCACGATTGTGTTCGGAAGGACTTCCCATTGCCTGAAAATGCATGTGATAGTCTCTCACGCAATAAGGTGAAACCCTAGGATTGCGTTCAGACTGCCATTGGATTATGCTTCCAATTTCTGTTGACTGATAAACTCCAAAGTGGAGAAATCAAGCAGTTATACTCTGCTGTGTACATTGCTTTTGACTGGAGCTGGGTGATTTTTACCCAAACTGTGCCAGGAGTTGGCCTTTCCCAAATATTATTACTGGCCAACACAACAATGTTGAGGGACCTTTGGCTCGCTAGATGTTTTGAACTGCAACACTTACAATGCCCTTGCTCTTGCCCATGCTCCCTGGGACTTCTGAGAGCTGTAAGTCCAACATATCTAGAAGACCAAACCTTACATCGAGTAAGAATGAATTTGAAGCCTTTATGGACTGACCTTTCCGAATAAATGTGTCTGGGCATTGGGAACCAGACTGCTGAAGCTCGGACGGTTTTAGAATGAGAAATGTTGCCTAGTTATAGTTCTGACCACAGAAAGTAAGTATAATTTGGTGACTTCACAGTATCCCCAGACAAGAGAGAAAGAAAGTAAGCTTTATGTTAACAGTAATGTTCTTGCAGGGTAATGGACCATATCTTTAATAGCCCATATAATTACTAAGCCTATTCAGAGTAAGATGAGATCCTCAGATTGAAATCGCTTCTGGTAATCATAGGATTCTTTAATGGTAACGTTGCCGTCTATCTTGACTAAAGGCTATGAATTAAGGAGGGCACTGTAACTTTCCATAATATATTCAGAGGGTTCTCCAATACATGCTACAACCACATCTTTTGTGTGCCTTATACACCAGGGCTTCTTAAGCTATCTGACATGAAGGACAAGCAGGGTTTTCCCACCACCACCACCGTGCCAGGAACCAACACCATATTTTGGCGATGACCTTTAAAACCCTACACGGCTTGGGTCCAACCTATCTAAGCTCCTTATCAGACGGGAGGAATTTCTCTTTATTGCGAATGGAGCCAATTTGAATTCACGTGAATTCTCTAATTTAGTGAATTTCCGTGAATTCCATTTGAATTCGGAATGCATTCAGAATGACTTCCCATTACCCGAAAATGACCCCCTCATTTCCCGAAATTGCGTGAGATGCTTTAGTTCGCAATAACGTGAAACCCCATGATTGCGTTCGGATTGCCATTAGATTATACTTCCAATTTCGAACGTCTGATAAGGTCCCAAGAGATCTCCTACTTCCATACAATCCATCCTGCACTCTCAGGTCCTCTGGGAGGAATATTGCATATTGCAACCCATAAAAACACCTTGCCAGATTAGATCCATCAAATTAACCAGCCTAGACATCTTCAAAAAAGCTGTCAAGACAGATCTTTTCTGGCAGGCCTTCCCAGAATAGTTCAATTTAATTTCTGTACTCGCCCTACTTTATGTAACCACTGCCTCTACTAGAAGATCGTTGTCAGTTTAACAGGTTGGATTTTTAAACTGTAGGCCGCTTTGATTGCTGCAGCAGAAAGGCAGGGTCTAAGAATAAAGTTTATTTATTATTATTTGTGCTTATTGACTGTTTCTTTCCTGGAAATTCACTGCAGCCTTCATGGACTGGCAGTGGTCCACAGGCCATCGTTCTGAGTAGTGCAGTTTTACACAACCATTTCCCACAGCCCTCTCTGAGCTGTTACTTTATCCCAATCATGGATTGAGAAGCGTCCCAACCTCGTATTTTTGGGTATATTTCCCTTCTTTGTTCTAGAAACTGAAAAGTGAACGGCCGTTCTCAGGCACATGGAATTAATCATGTCGTGTCCTCTTAAACAGAAACTTGTCCCCAGTCCAAGGATCGGAACGGTCATAGTCCCAGAAACACCCTTTTAAGGACTATATGGATCATTTGCTTGATTTCTGCTACAGACCTGCCCTAAGAGCCATAGCATATAGCTACTGAAGTTTTTAACACTTGCTCCCCTTTTATACAATATATGAACAAACATGAAGACGAAAGGGGCCATCAAAGATGTACCACTCATTATGGATGTATATTTTCTGAAAATTATATTGAACACTGTCGGCGTCTTTTGTTTGTGTAATGCAGGGAACAGTTTGGGTTCATTCTCTTGCCTACCTGCAGATCTTACCACAAAAGCTTATCGTTTTGGAAGATGCCCTCCAATATATATGAGGAAAAAGGCCAGTGTGGTGTAGTGCTTGAGCGTTGAACAAGGACTTTGGAGACCAGGGTTTGAATCCCTGCTTGGCCATAAAAAAACATGGGTGACCGGGGGCAAATCATACTACCGGTATTACATTTTGCTATGTTTTAATGTTTTAATATGTTTGATTTTTACTGTTTTTAAACTGTTGTTGCCCGCCTCAATCCAATATAGGGAGAGGCAGATACAAATTATTATTATTATTATTATTATTGTTGTTGTTGTTGTTATTGTTGTTGCCTCTGAACAAATATTGTCAAGAAAGCCCTGATAGGGTTACTTTAGGGTTGCCATAAGTTGGGGGCACACAACAACAATATATGCAAAGGGAAAAGAGGTATTGAGGGGAGGCATGATCTACTGGCACTCACTTTTCCATGTTTCTCATGTTTTATTTAGAGGGCAGGGACCTGTCAAATTAACAATTTGTCCCCTTTTATACAATATCATGACTGAAGAGTGGGATATAAACACTCTAAACAAACAAACAAACAAACAATAAATAAATAATAAGACCGGCCCTTCTGGATCATAGCAAAGTTTCATCTAAGCCAAGATTCTCTTTCCTAGCAGGGCCAGTCAGACACCTCCTTCAAGCAAGCTGTAAAAGCAACAGCACTCCGTGAGACTATTCCCTTACCTTGACCCACCAACAACTTCTGCATTTGTATATAGCTCCCTCATGCGGCACAGTTTGGCACTCATAGAATCACAGGAGTTTATCATACGACAGAATTTGGGGGTATAATGCAATGGCAATCCGAACGCAATCATGGGGTTTCACGTTATTGCGAATGAGTGTATCTCATGCAATTTCGGGCAATGGGAAGACATCCCGGACGCAATCATGGAGTTTCACATAATTGCGTATTAAAGTATCTCATGCAATTTCGGGCAATGGGGGGGTCATTTTCGGGAAATGGGGAGTCATTCTGAATGCATTCCGAACGCAATCAGATTTCACGTAAATTCACTAAACTAGCAAATTTACGTGAATTCGAATTGGCTCCATTCGAAATTGGGAGAAATTGGCAGCTTCTCAATGTTTGGGGAGATACAAAAGGCATAAAATGAGAAATGTGTTGGTGCGAATTGCCAAAAAATCAACTTGGACTTATGCTGACTCTATGAATTGGAGAGGTAAGACTCGAACTCAGTTCTCACCTACACTAGAACACTTTCCCACCATCTAGTGTGTCCCGAAGCTAAAAGACTTTTCTTAATGTCGGTAGCGTTTTTTTGAATGGCTTCGGAAACCACTCCAGAGAGCTGCTTGTTGAAATAAAGTATTAGTTTTATTTACAAGCTATGTGGAATACAGTATCTCTCTTTGTTGATGGCCTTCACAATAGCTGCACTGTTTTAATGCTTTATTAGATACACAGTGGCACAGCTTCCTTAACTTATTTCTGTAATTGTTTCCTTACAACTTTATATATGTTTCCTTACAAATTAAGTCTCTCCTGTTCTTTATTAATCTTTTTTATCTTTTAACCCTTCCTAACCGTCCCTCTCTGCAGCCTGTTCTAGCCTCAACATCTCTTCACCCCGCAAGGTACACACTAAAACTTTAATCCTAATCCACTCGAACCTGCTCTGTCTCTCTTTCTTAGGACCTTATCAGACGGGAGGAATTTCTCTTTATTGCAAATGGAGCCAATAGGAGCCAATTTGAATTCCTATTGCAATGGTTCAGAATGACTTCCCATTACCCGAAAATGACCCCCCCCATTGCCCAAAATTGCGTGAGTTGCTTTAATTCGCAATAAGGTAAAACCCAGGATTGGGTTCGCAATGACTTCCCATTTGCCCGAAATTGCGTGAGATGCTTTAATTCGCAATAATGCGAAACCCCAAGATTGCGTTCGGATTACCATTGGTTTATACTTCCAATTTCCGACATCTGATAAGGTCCTTACACTTGCCTCCTTTGCCCTGTTATCAACATCTCTGCTCAGGTCTTGCCAAGAAAACTCTGTCATAGGTTCTTGTTAGGTTGACCGTAAGCTGGAAACGACTTGAAGGAACACAACAACAACGCTCCAAGGATGTTAAGCTGGCATACAGTACCACAACTCATGGTGCAGTTAGGGCTGGCCCTTGGCGCAAATCTAGAGTCCTAAAGCCCAGTTCACCATCAATATCCAGGTTGGAATAAGCATGAAGGACTGGTTACTCAAGCATCCTTTCTTCTTTTTTTAATTTTTTTTTTACTGGTAATGTTTAGAGGTGATCCCTGAGCTTGATTCTTTTTACTTGATTCTTTTTATTTTTAAAAATTGTATTCACCTTGTAATAAAAACAACGAAATGCTTTAGGGTCCTTCGGTGAATGCATCGCGTCAAAAACAAATCCGGTTTTATTCCCTGGCTCTCGTCCGCTATGTAGCTATTCCTGCATGCTGCGATCATTTCTGCCAAGTAGGAAAAGATGAAACAATTCTCAGTGTGTTTCTTTTTTCCCCCCTTAAAAACCAGGAAAGCAAAACAGCTTTGGTTGGTTCATTTGCTTTGATGCAGAGGTGGGCAAACTCTGGGTGTTTGGCAGTCAATTTTTGAGCTCCGGGATCCAGTCCATGGGTTACTGGCACAGTATTTGTAGTCTTACCTGGACAGCCCAGGTAAGTGATTCTTCTGGTCCAGATAATATTACGAATACTGTGCAAGTAACCTATGGTATGCACAAATCACATATCCAGACTTCTCTAGGTGAAGAATGGTTAATAAGGATCAGAGCAGCAACAAGGTTAGATATTCTTATTGCTAGTTTAAAAAATGGGAAAAAAAATGGAAATCATTCAGAATAATTGGGAATGCCTAGATGTTTATTGTGGTTTCAGTTGATAATGATATTGTATCTTATGATATGCAATCAATGTAAATAAGTTACTTCGTAGTGTTATTTCATTTGGGCGAGATTATAATATTAGTCTGTTATGAAAATTTGCTAAAATGATATGAAGTTCTACCAGAGGTTAACTGATTAATTCTTTACATCTAAGGAATTCTGTAATTTTTGTTAGCAGAGTAACATATGGAAGGGTTGTACTTGACTACTCGAACTGTATTTTTTTTGCATTTGTGTTTCTCGTTTGTATTAATGCTCTTTCTATTATTAATTGTTGCAACGTGTGATGACTAATATAATTTTAGCATGAGCTTTCATCAGTTGCAATCCAATTCTTTAGATAATCAGATATTCACCCCCTTCACCCCACAAGCCTTCTTCATCTTTGATAGAAGAGATTTTCATGTCTGGCTGTTTCTGTTGGGTAAATTTAATGGCACAATAAACAACAAAACCCTCTCAAATTATTATATTCAATTCATCTTTAAAAATGCTTCAGAAGAATCTCTCAAACCAAAATATGGCAGTGAGAATTCTTCCTCATGCATGAAATTATTTTATTTTGACATTGTCACTGAGAAGGATATGCCATGTAAGGGTTTTGTGGAGGGAAATATTGAAGTTTGGATTCTGACAAGAGGTAAGTATCATTCCGTTTTGAACAAAATGATTTCTCCAGAGTCTAAAAACATTATTCTTTCTTTCCTCTTTGACTATACAGCTCACGCTCCTCATTTGAGAAAAGCAGAAAAATCCACATTTTGTTGAGCTGATCCACATCAATGTCATTCTTGATCCTCCGACCATCAAAATGAGGTTGGACTTGTTGTGCGCGACTTCTTGAACCAAGTATTAAGCCTGGAATCAAGTTTTTAAACTTTCCATAGACTGTATGGAAATATGTGTAACGTTATGAATAAGCTTATGGCATTACTTTGCTAACAAGGTTTCTAAAATCTGGATGAGGAAACTGACCCGAATGAGAACCAGATGTTAATGATTCCATGCAAGTACTGTCTGTATTAATACTTTTAGTGCTGTCCGAATAAGTCAAGGTTAAGTGGTGCGAAGCCTTCCAAACAATGCTGAACTTCAATGTCCATCAGTTTTTGTCAACCTGACCGATGGTAAGGTATGATGGAAGTGGCAGTTCATCAACATTGCTGGCAGGGAGGGGAAGAAAATAGCAGACGCCTCATCCTGGAGAAAATGAACACTGAGCCTTTCTTTCCATGGATGTACTTTGTGTTTCACTCCTGCGGAAAAGGGCAGGCAGAACAATCTCAGGATGGATTAACTCCACTAAAACCATAGGTGTCTGGGATTATTTAATTTAGGGGGGGGGGGGAAAGGCCAAATAAGGCATTTTAGGAGTTGATCATACAACGGAATTTGGGGGTATAATGCAATGGCAATCCGAGCGCAATCACAGGGTTTAATGTTATTGCGAATGAGAGTATCTCACACAATTTCGGGCAATGGGAAGTCATCCCGAACGCAATCATGGGGTTTCACGTAACTGCGTATTAGAGTATCTCACACAATTTCAGGCAATAGGGGGTCATTTTCGGGAAATGGGAAGTCATTCTGAACACATTCCAAATGCAATTAGAATTCACGTAAATTCACTAAACTAGCAAATTCATGTAATTGCGAATTGGCTCCATTCTCAATTGAGAGAAATTCCTCCCATGTGATAAACTCCTTAGAGACAGACCATAGCCAGATCATTTTAGAATCTAAAGGCTTAGTGGAGCCACCCCTGTTTCAGCCAGATCAGAGCCACAGCAACCTCACCTTACAGCCCGAATCTGGCCTCTCCAGGACACGAAAAGGAGCCACAAAAAAGCCTCCATTTTGCACCTTGGAATGGGTGCCATAGCTGTAGCACCACGGCTTGGTGGCACTCCTTCAGGATGCAGCCCAGATTAGGTCATGACATTGGGGAGCAGTGCGCAACTTCATGGCACCCTTGAGATGGAGTCAGGGCATGTGTCAGAAACCTTCTCCCACAAAAAAACACTCCTCAACCTTGAGATCACGTGAAGAACATGATGTTTGGTTAGACCTTGGGAAAGTTCCTTTTTTTTTTTTAACCTTTTAACTAGAGGATTTTGGATGGTGTGGCCCATAAAGTTACTTGTCCAAGCTCTGAATGTGTTTCTATGGCTCTGATTTACATGGGAATAAGCATCTTTGTTGCAGAGCCTTGGACTTCAGCCCTTTAGGAGTGTTCCTGTCTGACTAAAAACTAGTTATGCTTAGAGAAAATAGACTGAGAGGTTTTCTCTTTTAGAAATTGGAAATCGCATATTATTAATAATAATAATAATAATAATAATAATAATAATAATAATAAATTTATTTATATCTCCCGCCTCTCCCTGCGGATCGAGGCGGGATTACAACATAGCTAAATACAATACAATACAATACAATACAACAATATAACATATTAAAATCAATAAATTACATCAACAATATATGAAGCTGAAAGGACAGATAGAAAGCAGTGGCTTTTTTAACTCAGTATGGCAAGAAAGAAACAATGGTAGACGTTTGTGTGTGTGTATGTGTGTGAAGTATAATTTATCACTTATTGTGCTAGATTGCTCAAATTTTGAAGAATTGTTTATAGCTGTCGTCGAATTTGAAGTGCTAAGATTCAAACTGAAATCCCAAATGGAAGTCTTTCTGGAAGCAAAACAGGAGGCAGCCTTAACTCATCAGAAAAATTGTGATCGTTGCCTTAAAAACGAGAGTGGTTTTGATTGGCATTCAAGTTGCAATGCCCAGTTTCAAGCAGAAATATCAAACTCCCAAAGGCAAGCTTCCTAGACACAACAGAAACAAGGCTGCTGTATTTTTTTGGTACATTGACATTGTTTTTTGGTGGTTGCCCATATTCCAGGGGATAGTTTCAAAATACCAAACAGGAGGGCGGGGGGTGTTCCTTAGAAGCCAAAATGTAAGCCTATCATAACTCAGTGGGACACTGTAGTAGATGTCTCAGATTTTCATATTTTTGGTTGTCACTTAAGTTGCAGTGACCAGTTTCAAGTCACAATTCCAAACAAGGAGCTTAATAGAGGCAAAACGGAAGAGTTGGCACAACTCAAGAGGAGACGCATAAGGAGGAGCAAACTCGGAGAAGATGTTCAGATAAAAGAATAAAATGAGTCAAGGGACTGGCCCTTATGAATCAGTTGACTCAGGACCTTATCAGACGTCGGAAATTGGAAGTATAATCTAATGGCAATCCGAATGCAATCATGGGGTTTCACGTTATTGCGAATTAAAGTATCTCACGCAATTTCGGGCAAAAGGAAAGTCATTCCGAACGCAATCATGGGTTTTACCTTATTGCGAATTAAAGCATCTCACGCAATTTTGGGCAATGGGGGGGGGTCATTTTTGGGTAGTGGGAAGTCATTCTGAACGCATTCCAAATGCAATTGGAATTCACGTATATTCGCTAAACTAGCAAATTCACGTGAATTCGAATTGGCTCCATTCGCAATAAAGAGAAATTCCTCCCGTCTGATAAAGTTCTCAGAAGGGCTTGTAACAGTGGAGACAGAGCACTCACCTGGAACTTAGGGCCAAAACAGACACCTGTTGAAGCCTGATTCCGGTGTCCTGGGAGTGTGGCATTTACATGCTTCATGCTCTGAAGTCACTTGGAAACTGTCTGGATGCCGGCCAGCTGCCTAGACATGGATGGCATCAAGATGCTCCAGTGGCAGGGTGCTTTCATGGTACACGGTACTGGAGCATCTTGGAGCCTCCCTGGGGCTGAGGTGAGCCTGGAAAATGTGGCCCTTTCCTGGCCCAAATAGGACTGGATCTTTTTAGAGCAGATTGGGAAGTGGCATGTGTTTGCCATGACCACAAGCATCTTCAGCAGGGGTGGCTTCAAACCGCTCCTTCCTGGCTGTCTGTCCTGGTCCTTAGTCTGCTTAGTCAACAATGGAAAAGCAGCGGTATCCTAGATGTTATAAAATTACCACTCCCATGATCCCTTATCATTGACTATGGCAGGATACAGACAGCCCAAAAGGGGAGGCTTAGAGCCGCCCCTTTTAGGCTGTATTTGGGCCAGGGCAAACAGATGCCTGGCCCCAATCCAGCCAGCATCTTCCCCAAAAAGGAGTGGATAAGATCTGCTCCTTTTTGGGGTTGAAAAAGGCCGTCCCTTGCCCCATAGAGCCAGTTTTTCCTTTTGAAAGTGGCATCTATACGCCACACCCCCAAGCGGGACATAAGCTGGCTGGCGTGTAATCGCCAGTCTGGCTTCGATCCTTTTTGGAGGCATGGCACATCTAAACACCATGCTCCCAAGTCAGTCCCAAGCGGGCTCAAATGGGCTGTCTGTACAGCCCCATAGTGAGCTGGATTTCCACAATGTCTTATAAGCCGTAGGTTATACAGGCTACTAGAAGAAATCAATCCTTCGTAGGTCTGGAGCATTACTCTTGGGTGGTGGTTCCATCCTCAGTTTTATCAGCAGCCTGTGCCAGAGCTCCCCTGGATGTAAACAGGTCATCCAAGTATTTTGGGAGACATCCAGGAACTATGTTAGGAACTGGATATATTATCTGGATAGATCCCAAACCCCTGAACAACTTGCTTGGAGGAAATCTGGAGCAGGCTGCTGCTAAGCCCAAATATTCAGACACCACAAGCCCTATCAGGTGTTTTTTTCCCCTTTTCTCATTTTGATATAAGAGCCAAGTGTGAGAGGATTAGAGGTTTAAAAGCCAATACTTTATCAGTGATTTTTTTTTAAAAAAAAATCAATGACAAAAAGCAGGGATTTCTCCATCTGCCTCTCTTCCACTTCCTCATTTGAAACCCAAACTACTTCAGGTAAATCTCAAAAGCAAATGGTATTTAAGATCCGAGGTGACCTCCGAAGAGGAGATAACCAAGCATGAAGGATTTCAAGTATTTTACTAAGAGCCCTTAAGGGAGCCTATCTTGCAATTGCTCTTCCACATTGAGTACTTTTGGAGTTTTACAAGGGCATCTCCCGCACCCCTCTCTTGTTGAGGAGGAACCATCAAGCAGTTGGGAACAGGAGAGAAGGCAAAAAGGGCTCAGAAGCAGAAATCTGGAAAATTTCACTTCGGAGTTTATCATACGACGGAATTTGGGGGTATAATGCAAGGGCAATCCGAACGCAATCATGGGGTTTCACGTTATTGCTAATGAGTTTATCTCACACAATTTCAAGCAATGGGAAGTCATTCCGAATGCAATCATGGGGTTTCACGTAATTGCGTGTTAGAGTATCTCACGCAATTTCAGGCAATGGGGGGTCATTTTCGGGAAATGGGAAGTCATTCTGAATGCATTCCGAACCCAATTAGAATTCATGTAAATTCGCTAAACTAGCGAATTCACGTAATTGTGAATTGGCTCCATTCGCAATTGAAAGAAATTCCTCTCATGTGATAAACTCCAGGGGGAGGAAATATGTAGATGTTGTTGGGCTGCAACACCCGCTACTGTCTGTGCTGGCTAGATCCAGATCACTTGCCAACCCAGTCAATTTCTGTATTTGGAATGGAGGGGGTGTGATCTTGGAGCTGGTGATCTAAGACCCATCAGGACTACTTACAATTGTGTTTGAAACAGATCACCAAGACAAACATTGCTTGAATCACAGCAAAGCCTAATCCAAACCAGTGGGGGAGGTAGCTCATGTCAGAATGACTGACAGCTGTCAAACTGATTTGGCCCCATTCCCCTGGAAGTGTTAAAAGGAAGGACATCCTTTTAGGGCAGGATGACCTGTTAGGGCAGAACATCTGCTAAATCCGGACATCCAGTATGGAACATATGTCTGGTCTCTGAATTTGCCACACCACGCATGACCGACAGGAGCCATTTTCTGACCCACAAAATCCAAACCATCCAACTGTGATAGATTTCCAGTGCATGCCTCTATTGGCCCCGTCCTCAAACTGGCTCCACCACCCGTGACCATAAGAACTGGTTTCAGACCCCTCAGATTGACGTGGTCTGTCCAATAGGAAGATATCCCTTAGAAAGGTACATTACAGACATGCAGCCATTCTTGGATTCTATTGAGATGAAGAGCTAGATGAGATGGACTTTGGCCTGATCCACTAGGCAGCTCTTAACTCTCACGTACAACTTTTGCCTTCATGTCTAACATAAAAGTTATTTTCATAGTGTGTTTGAATAAAAAAACCCAAAAGAGTTACTGGGGGAATTAATACTCGAAGAACCAGATGTAAAGGTCAAGATTACAAAACAACCACAGGTAAGCATTTGAGTAGAGGGAGGGGGGCATTGCGTGGATACAAAAGAGAACGCTCACGAATGAAAGATGGATAGAGATTGATCCATGAACATTAAGAGCACCATGAAGAAAAAATATCACCGGATAGGATTCACATTTGGCAAAAGGGCAAAGGATGAGCGATGTTAACAAAGTATATTACGGAGTAACCACTCTCAGGGCAAAAGTCAGTGACGTGGGAGGAGTGATCTCAGAAGACATTTCACCGGTTACAAACAAAGGTCTTAGAAGGATTGCTGGATTCTGGGAATATGCATTCAATTCATTTTCATTAGAGTTTTCATCAGAAACCAGAAGTGAGTTGGGATATATGCGTGCTATGCTCTGAAGTCCAATGGAGACAGAGGCAGAAATGAGTGGTGCCAGAACTGACCCAAAAGAGTGTGCTGGATTGCCTTAGGGCAAGACGGTGTCCCATCCATATCACATTCAAAAGCCTACAGGAATGTTGATTTCTGTGCTTGATGTGGGGTAGGGTTTTGCCCCCACAATAAGGCAGTGTGCCAGTGAAGGCAGCCTGTTGAACCAACTTGTGAGGATCTATTAGACGTGGGGGAAACTTGCCCTCTTTCCTGCTGTTCTGTTATCCTATAAGTTAGAGGCGGCTGGTTGGCAATGTTATAAATTATATTACGTGGAGAAAAAAGGAGTACAGATCATAAATCAGGTAAATGCTGTTTATTTTGCTTCTAAATGCTATAATCTGTCTTCCTATAATTGCTTCCGTAGCAACACCATTAAGATCTGATTCCGGGGCATTGGCAGGGAGCTGAAAACAAGATGATTGGCATTTGAGGGAAATGACGTGTGTCAATACAAAGAGGGTCTTAGGTTCCTCATTTGTGATATATTGTATGCGGGGGCATCTCATCCCTCTCTTGCAATTTATAAAGCAGAATATATGGATAAAACTACAGCAACAACAAGACATGCCGATAAGTATTGCTGTAAGAGTTAAAGTGAGAAATCTGTCGGACATGATGGGGACCAGAGATGAGCATATTGCCAATATGGCCAACTCAGGTTTCATGAAACAAGGTTCACAGATCAGTTTTTGGATAGTCTCTACCTAAAATATCAAGCATGCCAATTTTAAAAACTCAAGGTTCCCTTTTAGTTCCACATCTGACAGTAATTCCGTTTCTAATGGAAACAGCAAGATTAATAGAGGCTCAGATAAACTCAGCGGGGAAATGACATTTTCATTAGTGATTTACTGGGTGTGAAATTTCTACCATGGCAGACTATTCATGAACAGCATGCTTTTCGCCTTTCTCCATAAATATCCTCCCTGCTAATTAATCGCAAGACATAGGTTGGATTGAATATGCATAGATCAAAATTGCTTTAGTATTCAAAGAAGAATTCTGCAGCATTTGTTCTGAAACGGTAAAAACAGCTATTGAATAAGAGGAGCTAAAGAATGAAGAGAACTAATGTACGATATTTGATAGACTCATCGATCAGATGGAGAGGCGGGAAATACAAATGATGATGATGATGATGATGATGATGATGATGATGATGACGACAGGCACTGCTTTGGGATATAGTAACCAGATCCTATGTCATCTTGGAAACTAGGCAGGGACAGCCCTGGTTAGTACTTGGATAAGAGATTATGAATACTAGGAGTGTAAGGGATATTTCAGAGGAAGGACCTGGCAAAACTATCTGGTGAGTGAAGTCTGGAAGTACTGATTTATATAAAAATAATTATAAGAAGCTATGGACTCTGGGCAGGTGGGGACAATCCTAAGCTACAAAGACAAATTGTCTATCCTTGTATAAGAAGCAGGCATGCCAGAAAACCCAGGCATTTATTCTCAGACATCTTATTCTCTTGGAATCGTTTCTGCTCCGTAACTGCGCTTGGAATATTCATTAACAACACTCCCCCTTTATCATCCCCATTAATTCATTACAGATTTTGCTAAAAATTGACTCGGGTGCTCCCAACTGCTTATTTTAAGAAATTAAGTCGGCAGTGCAGGTTGCAGAGCTTTGCTCTGTGCCTTATTATAAAAATTAATATGCAAACTCCACTCAAATGTTTGACAGATTTTGAGAGACTAAATGTCATTTCTCCAAGCTGACACATTCTACCCATCCTTTTCCTACTCGGCCTATTGATGTATCTCAGATAAGTGACACTCGGTACCGGCTCCCTGACCTGGTAATTACCCCAAACTACGTCCTCTTCCACCCAACAACCTTACTTTTTCATGAACCACTAAGAGTACATTATTTCCACATCAGTACCTCTCATGCTATACACATTACCTTCCTAATGGGGAGACTGTCACATGGTAGGATTTACATATGAAATGTTTTTAACAAACATAGGACATTATCGCACGGGAGGAATTTCTCTCCGTTTCAAAAGAAATGAAAGTGGGGCCAGTTCGGAAGTGAGTGAATTCACTAGTTCAGCGAATTTCCATGATTGCGCATTGATGCTGCATTGCATTTGGAATAACTTCTCATTGCCATGCAATAACGTGAAACCCCACAATTGCGTTCGGAAGGACTTCTCATTGCCCGAAAATGCATGTGATCAGCTTTCACGCAATAACACGAAAACCCATGATTGTATTCAGATTGCCATTGGATTATACTTCCAGTTCCCATCGTGTGATAAACTCCATAGTGAGCAGATACTGTACCGCTACAGAGGGAATGGTACTGGGGCAGCCAGGAGGTCAAATCACAAAACAAAAATGTGGAATGTGGGATCAGGGTTGGACTGTTTCATCTTCCTCCTCAAACAGAAAAATGTCTTAGGATCTGAACTTACCTTGTATTCTCTTTAATCTCCAGCACTGAGGATGGCGGGTATTTCTGACTGTGTCACTGGAGTGAAGACCAAGCAGAGAGCTGTCAAAACTGCCCTATTCCCCATTAAAAGAAGCCTCCAAGTGCCTGACCTGGAACTTCCCAAGCAAAATGGCATGGAAAGCAGTCTATAATGGTTGGAGAGTTCAAGGGAATTCGAGGGTCTTGTAGGAAAGGCATGGATGGCCCCCTCTCTGGAGGTGAAAAGTGAGCAGCCAAAGGAATAGAAGCTAGCGTTCCCTTGGAAGGAATTCCACACAGTAGATGTGCGGCTACAAAGAAAGCCTTGTTATGGGAGGAGGTGGCCTTTCAGAAATCCTGGCAGCAAGTTGAGTGAACCCTTATTCCTTTCTGCAACCCCTTCCTGCTGCGCACCCCAAAGCCCTGCTCTGACCTTGGCCATTGGGTAATGCAACCTTCCCCAATCTGGTGCCTTCCACATTTATTGGAGTCCGAGTCTCATAATGTGTCTAAAGTTATGGCAATGAGGATGAGGAGCATTGGACTCCAACTCAACTGGAGATTGCCTGATCAAGGAGAGGCTGACATAAGCAGGACATTTCCTTCTCTGTCTTTTCAAATAACAACTCTTTAATGATCTTAAGCCTATTTAACAGCACAGTAATTTCTGAACTCCTTGGTACTGCTCAAGAAAGCGTGAGTATGCATGAGAATAGGGAATTATTTCCACATTTAACTTTCATTGCAAAAGTGAATGCGGTTCATTCTAGGGCAAAATAATGCAGCTGTAGGACTGTCGAATCTTAACTAGATGACGACTGCATAATTCTGCTAAATTACAGTGGAGCTAATGGAACAAAGTAAAACGATTAGTTGTGGGCTCCTTGAGGCATTTCAAAGTAAGATTCACATCACATAACAGTGCAATGCGGCCCAGATATCAATCATCTCAGTTGTTTAAAGTTAGGTTTGATCTGGGGAAGAGGCTAGCAACTCCGTGTCAGAGCTTGCAAAACAGGTCCAGCCAACAGAAGGGGTTTAAGCGGGGACACAGGATAATCCTACCTATCCACTATTCTCTATAACCCATCACAACCCAAAGTAAGACACATGTCTTTTCATATCACTCGAGGGATTTTGCATACCTCACAAAAAGGTGTCGAGCACACTGTCAAACCTGGCACATCTGCATCACATGTTAATAGGCTTCTTTTATCTGAATACATTATTTGGCAAGTAACCTCACTTTAAATTGTGTTTTTAAATGTTAAGTTTGGGCTGAAACACACTGGCATAAAAAGCTAGCTTCCAGCTGGCTTGGAATGTGGCATACAGGTGGGGCATGCCCCCAAGATGCCCAGAAGCCGGTTTCAAGCATCTGGGTGCTCCGGCAGCACGGCGTTTACATGCTACACACTGCTGGAGCACCTTAAAGCCAGCTTCCAGCCATGGCGGGCAGGAACAGCCACCTTTTTGCCACCTGAAAAAAGAGCGGCTCTTTGCCACTTCTTTTTTTGGGTAGCTTCAAGGTGGATTGGGGCTATGGCATGCGGTTGCTGCAGCCCCAATCTGTTTTTGGAAGGGGTGGCTTGAAGCCATCTCTTCAGGGCTATCTGTTTTGTCGTTTTGTACGTTTTCCTGATCAAGGAAGGAAGCTGGGACATAACTGATAACACATAAATATGGAATACATATTCTGTGGGGTGTCCTTTCTTTGGCAAGGAAAAGGTAAGAAGAAAACATTTCTGAATATTTTTTCAGAAAAATATCTTTTGAGAAATTTTGGCTCAGCTGCAAATTTTATCCAGTTGGCCACCAGGAGGTAATACCGTTAGTGTATTAGGATGCCTTTCCTATAGAGATTCTGCAATTCCATAGGCTTTGTCTAACCAGTATATGCTATATGGGGATCATGCAACCCATATTTTAGTCAGGATGGGGGGGGGGAAATCCTTGTTGTTTTAAGAAGACTTACAAATAAATGCCATTGGGCAGAGGAACATGACTAGAATTTGTTTTCCTTTTCAGGAGGAAGGTGTTTTGCAGACAGGAAGGTGATAATTTAAGAAAGGTGTGCTAGGGGAGTGACGTTATCACCCAAAAATGTTAATCTGTCTAACAGTTCATAATTCTGTTATCTCCATGAAATAACGCATTCGGATAAAAGAAGCCTATTAACATGTGGTGCAGATGTGCCAGGTTTGACAGTGTGCTCAACGCCTTTTTGTGAGCCAAAGAACGTTGTCACGCTATCTTATCTGAAACCCATCACAACCCAAAGTAAGACACACGTCTGACAGGTCTTTTCATATCACTCGAGGGATTTTGCATGCCACCTCTTTGGTGGAATGACAGTGAGTTGCCTTTGTACTGACCCGGGTAAATTATCTATTTCTTTTAAAGTGCAAACTGCAGCCTTCCTTTCTCTGTCCTTTCTTCTGGTTTGATAGGACCACCTGAAGACACGAGCACAGATCGAAACATCATAGGAAGGAAATTGCAAGGGCAGACTTTTATCAACTGGCATTTTAGGTGGTCATATTGCTAAGCAACCAGCACAGACAATCTCCAGTAGTGCTTCACCTACAAATCCTGGCTTCCAGGACCTCTCAGAGGCAGGTGTTTGGGGCTGAGCCTGCCCTATGGAGAGCAGTGACAACCTCATCTGCAGCTGTAGTTAAAAAGCAGAGCAAAGGAAGCATGTAGACAAAGTATCATCATCATCATCATCATCATCATCATCATCATCATATACTCTTAAACAATAAGCAAACATTACATATGTAAGTGGAATTCTGCATGTGTAACCATTTTCCATTTCCCAGTTGATACAGTGTGTTTACTCTAATGGGGACTAACCAACAGGATTCAAGATGTGTTTTCTTGGATGATGCATAACTGTTTCTTTGGTGTCTCCGTTATAGTAGAATCATAAAATCCTAGTGTTGGAAGACACCACTAGGGCCTGGATGGCGGTCCAAATAGCAAGCCCTGATTTTCCATTTTATATAAGGGACACCATTTTGCTCTGCCATTATATTTAATGAGACTTGAGCATTCACGGATTTTCTTATCCACGGAGGGTCCTGGAACCAACCTCCTTGATACACTGGGATTGTCGACACGGCAGTTGTGCACTCTCCACGATACAACAAGACAATAAACAAGGACATGGGCACATATGTTGCACAGTGATAGCAGAATTCTGGTGTAGGTAAACCATAGTGTAACTACATGAGTATAGATTTTCAGTGTGAAAGCACAGAGTATCATAGAGTAGGAAGAGACCACAAAGGCCAAATCACAGTCAGCCCTCCTCATCCACGGATTTTTTGTACACGGATTGAAGCATACACGGCTAGAAAATATTCCAAAAAAGTATACATTCCAAATAGAAAGCCTTGAATTTCCATTTTATATAAAGGACACCATTTTGCTTTGCCATTATATTTAATGGGACTTGAGCATCCACGGATTTTCTTATCCACGGAGGGTCCTGGAACCAAACCCCAGCGGATAACAAGGTCCCACTGTATATAGTTGCCTACCTTTTTTATTTTTGGATAATTACACCTTCAAATATAGGGTTGTTCTTACTGACCAGCTACAAAACCCTTCCATCTTCCATGGGCAAAATGGATCCAATGAAGAACATGGTGCTAAGTGCCGATACAGTGATATATGGCATTAATTTAGAGCTAGACTTATGACTGGAGAAAAATACTTCCAAAATCACTTGAAATTCAGGGAAAGCATTTAGTGTTGCAAGAGAAGGCTGACAGACTGGAGGGAAAGTCAATTTTTTAAAAAAAGCATACAGCTACTGCTCTTGCTTTTTGAGTTGCTATGGGAACAACAAAATAGCCTTAGCTGATTTTATGTTGTGATGGTTTGATGAAGTCAGTTTCTCGTGCTATGTAGAACAGGTACCCAAATAGATTTAACAAAGTGCTCCAGCTAGTCCTTTCCATAAAGTGCCTTCAATATCAACTGTTTTCATGAGGTGATCATATATTATAATAAATACATTAACTGAAAGGGACAAAAATTTGCATAATCGTAATTGATGCACATTCAGCAATGATTATTAGATAATTGAAACACAAATGAAAAACATTTCAAAAGAGCTGAAAGATTGTGGCAAGGGGATACAGTCTGCTCATTGGGGATGAAGGGTGACTCCAAGGCCCCTGTTGCTCTCCCATACCATAGAAACACAGGAGTTTATCACATGGGAGGAATTTCTCTCAATTGCGAGTGGAGCCAATTCGCAATTACGTGAATTCGCTAGCTTAGCGAATTTACCTGAAATCTGATTGCGTTCGGAATGCGTTCAGAAAGACTTCCCATTTCCAGAAAATGACCCCTCATTGCCCGAAATTGCGTGAGATACTCTAATACACAATTACATGAAACCCCATGATTGCGTTCGGAATGACTTCCCATTGTCCAAAATTGCGTGAGATACACTCATACGCAATTACGTGAACCTCCATGATTGCGTTCGGATTGCCATTGCATTATACCCCCAAATTCCGTTGTATGATAAACTTCACAAACTCACTGAAATGGAAGAGACCAGAAGGGCCATCAAGTCCAACCCCTGCAATGCAGGAATATACAATCAAAGCACCCCTAAAGGGTGGAATCTCCGTTCCTGTAGCTTGCATCCATTGCTCCGGGTCCTGTTCTCCGTATCTCTTTGTTAAGTTATCTTTGTGACAATTGCCCTCTAAATGGGAGCTGAAGCAGAATGTTGTTTAACTGCTCATGGAAGCATTCAGCTGTGAATCTTTGGAATGTCTCAGCCTGTAAACTATTGATGTTTTGCCATATTTCATTATGATCAATGAAGTAATGTGCAAACAAAGAATCCTAAGATCCTTCAGTGGAAAGGCAATCTGTTTTGAGTCGTAGAAGAGGGGAGTGGGCTGAGGAACAGATTGCAAACACAAACACAGTCTAGCCCATCATGATTGAAGGGCCTTCTCCGTATATTATACAGTGACCTTCAAAGGTCTCTGTATAACTAATGATCACCTATTTTAAACTCATTGGGTAAAGCCAAAGTTTGCTGTTGTGTTCTTTTTTCTGCATCTCTGACATTTTGGCTGGGCAGCTTTGAAACCTGCTGCTGTGTCAGCAGCAGCATTATGTATGCAAAAGTAACTGGAATATGAATTATTCGAGAAAGGAACATGTTATTAGATAAAAGGAATTAGGCTACCCTCCTTCCACTATGTACAACTTCAACCTCATGTTTCCTAACATTTTAAGGCGTGGATGTCATTCCGTGTCAATGGATTGGTGAACCTGTTTTTGGTGGGGTGTTTTTGGGCCATATGGCCATGTTCTAGAGGAGTTTATTCCTGACATTTCACCAGGATAATTTAATATTTAAAAAGAATGATACACACACACACAAATGCTGAGGCATTTACAACTATGAGAAGTATATGTTCCTCTTTGGGTTCACTCGGTGACAATACTGACAGTAGCTCACTAGCATTTTGGGGAAAATATATTTTCCAGATCTTTCTAAAGAGGCCAGGGTTGCATGCAACATTCACCTACCATGCAAAAGCACTTGTTCCTGTCAAGCAATAGTGTAGCATGCACACATTTCATTAGTAATGACTTTAACCAGGTCAGCACAGGACAGTCTTTCAAGGGCTAAGGAGCGATTTAGATTTCATGCTAATTTAGATCCAGACCTCTCCTGTGAACAGCTGTTACCAAATTGAATATGATGCTTTCATGATATGGGATTACAGTTAAAAAGAACTAAGGTGGAACTACCTGAATAATTTAGTAATTTTTATTAAAAGAGTTGTGACCGTGTGTGTGATGCAGCCTCCCAGGAGTAAAAGGGTGCATTTCCGTTTCATGCACCAAAGCCAACCTAGGGCTTCATAATTCATGATAATTAATAGCAACATTGGAGTTTATCACATGGCAGGAATTTCTCTCAATTTCAAAAGAAATGGAAGTGAGGCCAGTTCGGAACTGAGTAAATTCGCTAGTTCAGCAAATTTATGTGATTGCGTATTGACACTGCATTGCATTCAGAACTGCCCGAAAATGCCTCCCAGTGCCCGAAATTGCGTGTGATAGTTTCTCACGCAATCACGCGAAACCCAACGATTGCGTTTGGAAGGACTTCCTTTTGCCCGAAAATGTGTGTGATCAGCTTTCACGCAATCACGCAAAAACCCCATGAGTGCATTCAGATTGCCATTGGATTATACTTCCAATTCCCTTCGTGTGATAAACTCCATTATCAGTCAGGTGGACGTTGATTTGCAGATCTGACTAGGACAGGGTAGCAATGTGAATCTCTCATTCTCTCTTTCAGAGGAATTGGAAATCCAGATCTAGACAAATCCTTCTTACCATGGGGGCTGGACATTCACTCCTCAGGCATGATGTTTTCCGTCTATCCAGATGCCCAATTGGCTGAGCTCCATGCAACATTCCCAGATCAGATGGAAACATTCAAGCCAGATTTGACCTTGACTAGATGCCTCATTTCTGTTATCCAAACACCTCACAAATAAATTGCAAGGGCAGTGGTGCTACAGACGGTACTCAGTCAATGAGTTGACAACTTGGTAGATTCCATATCTTTTTTTCCCCCTTTGAGCAAAGGCAACTGTCAAACCATCCATTATTCTTTTCTAGCCATTCCACATGAAGAGATGCTGAGATTCGTGGTAGGCTCATGGCCTATTGTCTGGCATCCTTACTATCTATCTGCAAGATGGGTGTTTTACATGAAAGATAACTTGTTCATTCATTTCAGGATTCCGGCTGCTTTGATGAATGGTGCTTAAATTGACTCTTACATTATGCATGACTGGAAGAACAATATGCGAATGGGCTTGGTATAAAAACTTTATTATACTTATATTTATATTCCATCAGCAGCACTGCAGAGTGGCACACTGCAGACTGACGGATATTTTCATACACTTGTAAGCAGGCAGTGGTTTTGCAACCGTAAAGCTAGAGTATATACAACACAATAGCTTCAATCTTGGCATCTCCTCTTTAAAAAGTCAGGCAGGTGGGGGAAGTCTGTAGCTTCTTTTTGCATGCAAAAGAACCCAGTTATTTCAAATTTAAAAAATGGCTAACCTGGGAATCTTGGAGATATCCTACCAAGCAAGACAGAAAAATGTATGTGTGTGTGTGTTTGTTGGGTTGTAGGAAAACTGTAGCCCATTGGCAACATATCCTCCCCAAGGATACAGTATTTTTACAGGCCCCAGGCCCCCTGCCAAATCCCCAAGACCCCTTTGCAAATTTATTCAGTTGAAAGATCAGAGCACACACACACCCCAACCACCAGCAAAATGTGGTGCTTTGGGTAGATTTACTCCCCATCACCCCAAACTGAAAACAAACCAAAACAAACTAAAATTTAAAAATGGGCCAGCTTTCAACCAAAGCTGCAACCGAGGACGCATCTGCACTGCATTGGCACTGCTTGAATTGCCATTGCTCAATGCTATGGAATTCTGGCAATGGCAGTATGTTGTGGCACCAGAGCACTGAGCCATGACAGTTAAAGTGGTGTCCGGTGCATGCATGCACCATCCCAAGCAAGCATCACACCACCCCACTGACCACACAGCAGGCGGCATCACAAAGCCCCACCAAAAACTATGGATGCCAACCGTGAAAGCCTTCGACTCCACAGCAAAATCAAGGTTTGCTTTTTGGAATGTATATCTTATATTTCAGGCTGTGGATGGGTGAACCTTTGGATAAAGAATCCGCAGATATGGAGGGCTGACTGTGTCAGATGGAGTCACGATAATTCAGAGGAAAGCGATGGCAAACCACCTTGAAGTATTCCTTGCCTAAGAAAAGCCTATGGAATTCATGGAATAAATTACACCCGCACCAGGGTTAGAGCTAGGGACTCAGGTGGCTTTCTAGATGTTAGATGTCGACAGTGTGTCGAAAGTGGAACACACTCCCTCGGAGGGTGGTGGAGTCTCCTTCCTTAGAGGTCTTTAAGCAGAGGCTGGATGGCCATCTGTCGGGGATGCTTTGATTGGGAGTTCCTGCATGGCAGGGGGTTGGACTGGATGGCCCTTGTGGTCTCTTCCAGCTCTATGATTCTATGAATCTAGTTTCCAACTCTCAGAAGTGCGAAGAATCATTGAGTTGCCATCCAGCAAATTCTGGAGGACCACATGACTCTCACCTCTGAGACAGAAAGTACAACCCTGCTCCTTTCTGCATCTGCATCTTCCTTTTACTTAAAGGAAAGCTGATGTTCTCTGGTTGTCGGTTTCTGTCACAGCAGCCCATTCTGCAATATTTCGATAATATATAAAGACTTAAAGAATGCACACAGCCTGGCCGTGAAGTCATTTTATACAAGGCTCTCCATTTATCCATTAATTCCTTAAGTTGAAAGCCAAGAAAATAAACACAAATTATGGCACGGCTAAAACAGCCACCATAGATCCCAAGTTGTTATGTTTGGTGTTTTTTTTCTAATGGAGTATAATTTAGAGAAAGAACATACTTTGTTATATAATTAATGGAAATTTAAATTTACCATTTCAAAGTTTCCTGTGGGAAATTTTCCATGTCAAATCCATTTGTAGATGGGACCCACAAGGCAGAAAAATAACACAACTGCTTCAATCCACTTCTTGTGACAGTTGCCGGAGGTTTAATTTTCAGCCGCGTTCTTTGATGGCTTTGATCTTTGGTGACAGTGTTAACTCCATTTGGTCCTCAGAACCACATTGATTTTAAGCAACCTTTTGAGATAACCACACTAATTATTTTGCTGGGAGTTTAATTAAATATTTTCACCCAGGAATGTGATTTCAGCTCCTCAGTCCCACCCCTTCTTCTTTTTCTGGGGAAGTGTTCAACATTACAAGGCATGTAATTTGAGAAAATTAAAGCTGGACAAAATGCACCATAATTAAAACTGGGCAAAATGTGTATATTTATTGCATTTATCCTTTGCTATTGTGTCCCTTTTGGCTGTGGAAAGATTAATTGGTGACATCACACAACATGCTGAAAGATCACCAGCAGTCATCAAGAACATTATCACACTAGGGTCAATTCCAGAACCATCTCACAATCATCCCATTACCATCTCACAATTATCCTATTACCAATAATGGGATATTCGTTGCCAATAATGGGATGATTTGGAGTCGAAGGCTTTCATGGCTGGCATCCATAGTTTTTTGTGGAGCTTTCGGGCTATGTGGCCATGTTCTGGAAGAGTTCCTTTCTGATGTTTCGCCAGCATCTGTGGCTGGCATCTTCAGAGAATGAGAGCCTGGAAAAGGATTGGAGATATATATCCTGCGTGGTTTCCTCCAACGCACATAGGCTAGCGCTCGAGTCACTTGGACTCTGTTTTCCTGGACACTCTAGAGGAGGTAAGAAATGCCAACCGTGGGTTGACGCCAAGGAGCCAACTATTCTGGTAATGTCTTACTACTGCAGTTACAAAAACTCTGAAGCCAGGCAGATGCAGGCTGGAAATGTCCTCGACCCATGTTTCTTGGATACAAAGTACAGAAAACTGCTGGACATATTCAATAAATTCCTTGTCCACCAATTTGCCAACCAACCCAGAGATGTTCCATTACAGTATTTGCAGATCTAACAGTATTTCCTCCTTTGTGTTACTTCTTAGTCAGTATGTGTGAGGATCACATAGAGGCTGTGATCTATGCTTACCAAAGGATATATTTACCTTCCATGATTCTGAGTTGTAGTTAACTCCATGGATCTCTTGGAGAATTTTAGAAATTGACTTAGAAGTCAGAAAAAAGTGTTTGGAAAGTATGTCCAGGGAATAATTACGGAGGGAACCATCCAAGATAGGGAAGTCTTTGTCAACTTCTCCTGTGGGTTTAAAACCCCTCCAAGGCGATATGAATCAGTTCTGCCATTCAAACTTGGGCATCTGATGTCTGCATTATACAGAGCATAAGATACAAATGTGGCAGAGTTGTCAAAATTTAACTTACGTTGGGGTGACAATTCCTCCATCAGGGATGTATTCTGTCAGAATCCCTGGGCACAATTCTGTCATGATTGGTGTGATATATTGGAAAGGATGTACGTATCCAATATGAAAGTGTACTGAATACTGAAATGGTTGCATGAATCATATATGGATCCTGTGTATGGGAAATAGCAGAGTGATGGGGTTTATAGTTTTATGACTTCATCCTTCCCGCAGCAAATGCTGGATTGTAGAGGAAGGAAGGACTATTAGCATTTGCTTTGATCCGGATCAAAGGCCAAGCACCAAAAGTCAGGAAGGGAGGGTTGGATCGTTTGCATTCTAAAGCTAGGATATGGGACAGGAATTTTGAGTTCTGGCTAAAACCCTTTAATGGTAACTTCTGTCTTGATGTCCGGAATAAAAGTCTTTTGTTTTCTATCACACTAAGATGTTTTCCTGGTTATTGGGAACTGAATCCATTGGTTCGGACGTATTCTGAACTGCTTCACTAGCAGCTGTTGTAGCACAAAAGTTGTTTTAAAGAATCATCTATATCTTGAGGATGGCCTCTGCTCAGGGTCGACTCCCTTTAATCTACACATAGCCCAGGTCATAACCATCCCTCAATTGGGAATTATACCAAAACTATATTGAAATCTGGAGGACAGCTACACTTTTAATCAGAGATGAAACTTAGCAAGCAAACTTTTGGCTTCTGACACTAGCGGGTTAAGTGTTTTACTAGATTTCTTAAAGCCTTCCCTTAGGTTGGTAACCTCAACCAATTTGGGTATGAATAACCAAACCCGTGAGGGTGAAGGCCACGAATGTGGGGGCTGACTGTATAACCTACCGAAAAGTTTGAGTGGGTTGTTGGTACCGCTTGGAGAATCCGTGTCACCCTTCCTATTGCCATGTTTTCAAAGTTTTGTAAAAAAAAATTGCAGGGAGATGTTTTGAGGCAGAAACATCCCATATAGTTCGATAAATCATTGTTTATGTAATTACGGAAAAGTGCCCCAACCCAACTGCAAGCACTCTCATGAAAGAAGGGAAAACAGACACCCAGAAACTGCAGTCTTGAAACAATGATCTATTTTGTCTTTTTAATAAGAGACAAACATGTCCCTGACAAAAAGCCCTTGCATTGTTTTGTCCATTTGAAGCAGTGGAAAGAGCTTTGTGGTGGAGGCCCTCGAGCAGCACTCGTGCAGAATTGATTTAAACATTGCTTCAATAATAGCTTAATTATGACTAAGCATACATTCAAATAAGAAAATGAGATGGAGAAAAAGATGGATTGTTTATGAGTGTTTCAGCAGCCTGTTAGTATGGGTCGTTTCCAAATGTGAATGCAAATATTGTGGAACTGAGAGAGGGAAATAGATAGAAAATGTAAAATGGAAAGGGAACCAAATGGCCCTTCAGACACTGGACTATCACTCTCAGGTTCCCTCACCATTGACACATATGGAAGACCACGTGTTCCTCATGCTATTGTTTATCATAAATCTTTTGCTCCTGCCCACAGCCTTATGGTTTCTTGTCTTAAGGACATCTCTTTGGCACATGAGGTTTTTTTGGCCTAAGAAAACCATTAAGTTGAGTCGGGGGATTTTAACTTTAGAAATGCATTGGGTTCTTCATATTTCTCTTCCATTACATTAGCATTCTCTCCCTTTTTAATAAAGCATATTCAATAAACTTTGTTGTAATAGTGTGCCTACAAGTCATTTCCGACTTATGGCGTCTCTAAGGGGTTTTCTTGGCAAAAGGTTTTCACAGGTTTTTCTTAGCAACTTAGTCACATGGGGTTTGCCATTGCAATCTGCTCAGGCGAAAAGTGTGTGACTTAGGAGTTTATCACATGGGAGGAATTTCTTTTAATTGCGAATGGAGCCAATTCGCTATTATGTGAATTCGCTAGTTTAGCGAATTTACATGAAATCTGATTGCATTCGGAATGCGTTCAGAATGACTTCCCATTTCCCGAAAATGACTCCCCATTGCCCAAAATTGCATGAGATACACTTATACGCAATTACGTGAAACCCCATGATTGCGTTCGGAATGAGTTCCCATTGCCTGAAATTGCGTGAGATACACTCATTCACAATAACATGAAGCCCCGGGATTGCGTTCGGATTACCATTGCATTATACCCCCAAATTCCGTCGTATGATAAACTCCTTAAAGTTTACAGGAGAGAAAACACTGTAGTAATAAACAACAACAATAACACAATGCAAAGCTATCACAACTGGAAGAGGAGAGCCAAAGGCATAATCTAATAATCCAAAACACTGGCATGACACAGGTGCCCCCCCCCCCCCAAGTTGCACCTCTGCTTCAAAGGACTGCGTTGTGCGCTTCTTGAACCAGGTACAGCAGAAGATTCTATTGCGAAAATTGAAATATGGTTCAGCTGTCAGTGGAATTCACTTCTGTAAACAGATCAGAGAAGGTGCCATATTAATATTTGCCTCAGGCAGCACAATATCATGGGCCCCTCCTGAAGCGGGGAACTCAAAATTAGCAGCTTGGCAGAAAGTTTTTCATATCCCAGCAAGGTCTCTTGCCAGAGAATTCGAGCTTCTAAGTTAGGCCCAGTACAGACTGATGTTTTGTGCTGGCCTGGGGCGAAAATGAGGGTTCTGTAGAATAGGGCGTCCGCACATGCCCAGCCCTACTATCGGCATGTGGGTGCCATGGTTGCACGCACCCGTCCATATGGGGCACACAATGATGAAGTCCACATGGTGCAGTGCCCAAACAGCGCCATGTCATCATTGTGTGTGAGCACGCCAATGTGTGCGGATGTCATCATTGTGTGCGAGCCCGTCAATGGCACCCCGCGCATGGAGTAAAAATAACCCACCAGGAGCGGGGGGGTTTTAGGCCCCACAGAGGCCACCGTGTTTGTCCGCTGTGCCCTCCATTCAGGGCAGAAAGGGGCAACCTCTGGCCACCCCTTTCTGCCAATCTGTACCAGCCGTTAGCTACAAAAAAGCACCTTGCTGACACCACAGGCAAGCTTATGTGAAGGATTGTTTTCTCCTTATTTTTCTCCTTCGGCTTACAATGAGACCCCAAGGTGAGTAACAACTTCTCATTAATAATAAATGTAAAACAATACGGGATCATCATTAAAATCCAATAAAGCAAACCATAAAGCCGTAACAGCAACTGAATTGAACCTAATGGTAATATAACTAGCAAAATCCAAAGTCAACCTCGTCAACAACCCATGCTTGCCCCTCACTTTATATGGTTCCGAAGCACCAAAGCAGAATATAAATTAGTGGCAGCAATCAGGTTTGGATTTTAATTGCTGTGAACTGAACAAGAAGAAAGTTCAGTTATAAGGGTGGGTTTAAACCAAGTTTTCTCTAGCAAGCTACAAGCAGAATGGAGGAATAAACAGACACGCTACTTTAACAATGGCCTTTAATTTTATGTTCTAAACCAGGACTGAGATGCTAATAATCACATTAGCGTTCATCAGGCCCTTCTGCCTATTTACATATAAATAGCCCTGACCAGTGCATTGCTTGCTACCAACAACGGTTAACTTCATTTATTGTCCTTTAGCAAGTGAACAGTCGTTGGTTTTCTAGCACTTTAACCTTGCCAAAACCTTGGGGAAGTAAAAATTAGATTGAGGGAAAATTACTAGTGGCGGAGAACAGCATAAAAGTGACAGTAGCATATATAAACCCCAGGCAGCAGTGGAATCATGTGTCATATTATTGTATACTGTCTTCTTCCACTTAGGGTGAAAAAATGAAGTGAATAAACATAGGATGAGGGATACCTGGTTTAACAAGACTATGTGTTAAAGGTATCTAGGGGCCCTAGTAGACCACAAGTTGAACATGAGTCAGCAGTGCGATGCGGCAGCTGAAAAGGCCAATGCTATTTTAGGCTGCATCAATAGAACTATAGTGTCTAGATCAAGGGAAGTAATAGTGCCGCTCTATTCTGCTTTGGTCAGGCCCCACCTGGAATACTGTGTCCAATTCTGGGCACCACAATTCAAAAAGGATGTTGCCAAGTTGGAGCGCATCCAGAGGAGAGCCACCAAAATGGTGACGGACCTGGAAACCAACTCTGTGGTTCTCTGATTCGTTCTCTCTCTCATTCAAATTAACATGTGATTTAGTTCCCTACCCCTTTGGGACTAACTGGCATTCTCTCTAAAGATTTTCGAGTGAACTGCATGTTTTCCATCTTCCTCCTCTCTCAACTGTCTTTGGAAAGATGGTGAGATAAAGATTTCTTTCTTTCTTTTTTTTAACCTGATCTATTCACTAGATAGATTAGGATATAGCCTTTATGTAAATATAGGTTAAACCCATATGTCATCTTTTGTCTGAACTTCAAGTTACTTGTGCTGTTTTTGAGCCAGTCTCAGTTTGCAGGGATGCATTGTTCGACAAAGGCACATTTCTGCTATTCTGCTAATTTAAAGCTAGCCTCTAACAGGTTGGCTTTGACATTTTTGATATTTAATATTTTTGTTTTCTTGCCAAAGGCTGAAACCTTAGGAAACCTGATTTGCCCTACAAATACGACGGAATTTGGGGGTATAATGCAATGGCAATCCGAACACAATCATGGGGTTTGACGTTATTGTGAATGAGTGTATCTCACGCAATTTCGGGCAAAGGGAAGTCATTCCGAACGCAATCATGGGGTTTCACATAATTGTGTATTAGAGTATCTCATGCAATTTCAGGCAATGGGGGGTCATTTTCAGGAAATGGGAAGTCATTCTGGACACATTCTGAACACAATCAGATTTCAGGTAAATTTGCTAAACTAGCGAATTCACGTAATTGCGAATTGGCTCCATTTGCAATTGAGAGAAATTCCTCCCATGTGATAAACTCCATGGACACGCCTGAGATGTGGCAACCCATGTTCTTTCCCTTTGCACTACTTCTTTGCTGAAAATTCCCTGTCCAGTTTCTTTCCAACTTACCAATAACTTTATCCACATGGGTAGTAAAGAAGCTTAGGAAATGCAGGTTTGAACATACAAGATAATGGGGGAAAGAATTAAGCAGCAGCCGCCGCTACTCCCTTCTCCATTCTTTCACTCAAACTGTCTGCTTTTACATTTTAGAAAAGCAGGGGGTTGTAATTTCACCTGCAAATAATGAGTCACGCAGTTGCTGCTATGGAGATCAGGCCGTCTTAGGCCATTGCTAATCAGTGAAGGTTACCCATATGTAGAGAAAAGTTCCCCATGAACTTTAATTATTCTCCACTTCCATTGTTTTACCATTCTTTTAATATTCCCTACTGATGTAAAGAAAGTCTTTACAAAGTCTAAGGGTTAAATGTGTGGCTGCCATGCTGATCTCAAAGAAGGAACGTGTTCTCAAAGAACTTGGATAATACTTTTAATTTTTATTACAATGCAAACTTCCTAAAGACGGTAAGGACCCTTTCCTCTGCTTTATTTGGAAATGACTTTCCTCCTCCTCCTTTTTAATAACAGAATTCGTATTAAACGAAAATTAATTAATTAAAATCATTTTATCACTAAGAAATGGAAGCAACTTTTGTTTAAAAAAAGTTCAGTGAAACAGAAGTTCTTACAGAAACGCCACTTCCAGTTAAAACAGAAATTTGTCACATGTAGACCTACTTTATATTTTCGTGTATACATCTAGAAATTTAATTAAAAAGTGAGCCCAAAAAACTTGAGTTGACTTATAGCTTGTTTCCCCGAAAATAAGACATCCCCCCAAAATAAGACCTATATATATATATATATATATATATACACACACACACACACACACACACACTATATAATAAATGTTCATTTTTTGTTGTTCAACAATAAATGTGAATTCTTCTTCATGGAAAAATAAGACATCCTCTGAAAATAAGACCTAGCACAGCTTTAGGAGCAAAAATTAATATAAGACACTGTCTTATTTTCGGGGAAACACAGTAGCAATAGCAATAGCAAGTAGATTTCTATAACATTTATCAGTGGACTTAAGCACTCCGTAAGCGGTTTACAATATATAAGCGAATTGCTCCCAACCAGCTGGGTACTCATTTTAGCAACCTTGGAAGGATGCCTGGCTGATTCAACCCTGAGCCCCTGGCTGGGATTGAACTCACCACCTTGTGGTTTGTGCATTTAACCACTGCACCACCAGGGCTCCATGGGTCAATGTATCCACTGTACTTTAAATCTTATATTCAAAAAGGAACCATTCCCCTGGTGAAATTCAAGAGCATAATCTGTTTCAGAAGCACTGAAACCCCTCACTGTTATCTCATCCACCTAGCCTTTAGTGTGAGCACAAACAGTGATGCCTGCTGAGAGCTTGGCATTGTTTTCCTTTGCTTCATCCTTTAGATCCTTTGTTACATACCCCAAGGTTTCAACCGCGATTTATATGCGTCGTATCAAAATCTATAATTTTGGCATCAAAACCTGCCCTCGACTTGTACATGATGTCATAGGGCCTTATCAGACGGGAGGAATTTCTGTTTATTGTAAATGGAGCCAATTCGAATTCACGTGAATTTACTAGTTTAGCGAATTCACGTGAATTCCCATTGCGTTCGGAATGCGTTCAGAATTACTTCCCATTGCCCGAAAATGACCCCCCCCATTGCCCGAAATTGCGCGAGATGCTTTAATTCGCAATAACGTAAAACCCATGATTGAGTTCGGAATGATTTCCCTTTTGTCTGAAATTGCATGAGATACTTTAATTTGTAATAACTTGAAACCCCATGATTGTATTTGGATTGCCATTGGATTATACTTCCAATTTCTGACGTCTGATAAGGTCCATAGAATCATAGAACTGGAAGAGATCACAAGGGCCATCCAGTCCAACCCCCCTGTCATGCAGGAACTCTCAATCAAAGCATACCCGAAAGATTGCCATCCAGCTTCTGCTTAAAGACCTCCAAGGAAGGAGACTCTGCCACTTTCTGAGGGAGTGCGTTCCACCATTGAACAGCTCTTACTGTCAAGAAGTTCCTCCTAACGTTGAGCTGGAATCTCTTTTCTTGTAGCTTGCATCCACTGTTCCTGGCCCTGTTCTCTGGAGCAACAGAAAACAAGCTTACACCATCATCAGTATGACATCCCTTCAAATATTTAAACAGAAAGTGTATTTGAGAAAAGTGTATTTTGTACAAAATGCAGGTTACTGTGCAAAAATTATTGCTTTTGTGTAAAAACATATATATATATTTGCACAAGACCAACATTTTCCATAAAAAATTGGGGGGGGGGGGTAGTCCTGAACTAGAAATAATTCCGCAATTACTTTCTCAGTGGGTTGTCAACCTCCCCCCCCCCCCCCCCCCAAAAAAAGTAAGTGTTATTTACATTCCTACATGAAATTCATTGGGTGACTTTGGACCAGTTCCTTTTGCTCAGTCTGGTCTACCTCATCAAGTTGTCATGAAGATATAATGGAGAACAGAAGAAACATGGGTGCTATCTTGAGCTTGCTTGAGAAAAGACAGGATATGAATTTAACTAAAGACTTTACTGCATGGCCCAAAAAGCATGGACGTTATCAGATGATGGAAATTGGAAGTATAATCCAATGGGAATCTGAACGCAATCATGGGGTTTCACGTTATTGTGTATGAGTGTATCTCATGCAATTTCGGGCAATGGGAAGTCATTCTGAATGCAATCATGGGTTTCAAGTTATTGCGTATGAAGTATCTCACGCAATTTCGGGCAATGGGAAGTCATTCTTGGGCAATGGGAAGTCATTCTGAATGCATTCCAAATGCAATTAGAATTCACGTTCCATGTTGCAAATTGGCTGGCTAAGGATGGCTGGGAACCGGGATGTGTTCACCCGGCGGCACTAGCATCATTTTCTATGACATAATTCCCAACTGCAACGCGTAAGCAACTGTATCCTGGAAGGGATAAGTCATGCTTTTTTGGCCATGTAATAAGGTCCTAATAAATAAATGAATAAATCACTTTTTCCCCCCAAATTGGCCAATGCTCTTTTGGTCACTGAGAAGTGGCCTGTCACCCTTCCCGTCGTGATATTTTCTCCATCTAGCTCCAAAGACTAGATTTCTAAAACCAGACTCTTTCCCTTTTTAGTGGGGGGTGGGGGGGGAGTGTTAAAATGCCAAAGCAATTTATAGAACTGAGACTCAAAGCAAATCTTAGTCTTTTCAGCATATGGGGAATAAAAGCCTTCCAGTAAATCAAAGGCTTAATTTCACATGAGGCTGTACTGCACACGTTATGCGTGACTTTTGTAATTAATGCTTGCCGGTCCGCAATATCTCCTCTTGCTGATACTGTCTGTGCCCCTCTCTCTTTGAGACAGTTTCCTGTACAATTTATGATCTATTTCTCCTCCCGTAAAAGCCACTGCTTTGGAATAAGAGCACTGCAAACACTGATTTAGATGGCCGCCTTTCTTCATCAATCTGTCCGCATTTGTATGCCAGATGTGCCTGCTGTCAAATAGCCTAATGTTGCATTCAATAAGCCGATTCTGAGACTAAGAGACAGAATGTGTTTTTAATGTATAAAAATAAAAAAATACAATGACAGATTGGAGACGAGCATTTTTTTTTCCAGCTTTAAACTACAGAGTTCCCATGTATTTGCAAGGCATAATGATCTATGGAATGCGTGGGGTGGTAGAAGTGAAGGATTATGCCATTCCTATATATGGTGCCCACCAACGTGCATAATGTTATGCCATTCCTGTATAGTGTGCAGACCAGTATGTAAAAACTGGGACAAGGGCTTGCCCTTGGAGGATGGGAGAACAAGGCTTCCAGGTGCTTGCTTGATCCACTCCTGATGTGCCTCACGTCCACGGCTAGATGAAACCGTGAGCCTGCAATAAAGCAGGATTTTAAAGCAATTACTTGCCAAGGTTTTGACATAAAAATGACTTACAGCCAATACCAGCCACTCACTTCCAGCAAGTTTTACTTTTAATGTGGAGATGTCGAGAGCAATACTTAGGCACTTGGATGAAGCTCAGCGAAGCCTTACCCATCCAGATGTTGTCATGTACTTCAACTGCCAGTCTGGTTTGCTTCTTTACTTTTGCATCTGCACTGCAAAAATAATCCAGGTTGATATCACTTTAACTGTCATGGCTCAGTACTATGGAATTAAGGGAAATTGTAGTTTATTGTGGTACCAGAGCTCTCTGACACAGAAGACATGACAGTGCTCAGAATTCCATAGCACTGAGTGATGGCAGTTAAAGTGGTGTCAAACGATTATTTCTACAGTGTGGATGCAGCCAAGATGGAATAGGAGGGACATCTTTGGAGTTTATCAGATGACGGAAATTGGAAGTATAATCCAATGGCAATCCAAACGTAATCATGGGGTTTCAAGTTATTAATATTAAAGTAGTATCTCACGCAATTTTGGGCAAAAGGGAAGTCATTCCAAAAGCAATCATGGGTTTTACGTTATTGAGTATTAAAGCATCACACACAGTTTCGGGAAATGGGCAGTCATTTTCGGGTAATGGGAAGTCATTCTGAACGCGTTCTGAATGCAATTGGAATTAACGTAAATTCACTAAACTAGCGAATTCACGTCAATTCGAATTGGTTCCAATTGGCTCCATTCGAAATAAAGAGAAATTCCTCCAGTCTGATAAACTATTTTTCCTCATTTGATGAATAGTCTTGGCCCTGTCCAGCTTGTTAAATGGGGATACTGTACTTTTCTGTACTGTCTCCTGGTGGGAACTTCAATATGGTACAGTAGTTACAGTTTTAGGTTAGACACATTAGTGGGTAGAGGATTGCTAGATGTTGGAGTCACATTAGGCCCCGCATTCTGAATACAAAGGATCAAACATCACACTGAAACACATTGCCTCATTTTTTTATACTTTTACAAAAAAATTAAACATTAAATGCTTCCCCTGCACCACCACCTCCTCATCCTCCATCTTCATCTCCATCCTAATTCATTTTAATTCATTAATTAATTGGATGACACAATTGGGGGCATACTTATCAAATTTGCAGATGACACCAAATTAGGAGGAGTAGCTAATACCCCAGAGGCCAGGAACAAAATTCCAAATGATCTGAATAGATTGGATTTCAACACAGAGAAATGTAAGGTACTGCACTTAGGGCAGAAAATGAAATACACAGATATCGGATGGGGAAAACCTGGCTTAATGAGGCTACATGTGAAAGGGATCTAGGAGTCCAAGTAGACCATAAGTTGAACATGAGTCAACAGTGCGATGCAGCAACTAAAAAGGCCAATGCAATTTTAGTTTGCATCAATAGAAGTATAGTGTCTAGATCAAGGGAAGTAATAGTGCCACTCTATTCTGCTTTGGTCAGGCCCCACCTGGAATACTGTCTCCAGTTCTGGGCACCACAATTCAAAAAAGATGTTGAGGACCTGGAGTATCTCTAAAAGAGGGCAACTTAAATGGTGAAGGGTCTGGAAACCGTGCCCTATGAGTAACGCCTTAGGAAGCTGGGTATGTTTAGTCTGGAGAAGAGAAGGTTAAGAGGTGATATGATAGCCTTGTTTAAATATTTGAAGGGATGTCATATTGAGGAGGGAGCAAGCTTGTTTTCTGCTGCTCCAGAGAACAGGATCTGGAACAATGGATGAAAGCTGCAGGAAAAGAGATTCCAGCTCAACATTAGGATGAACTTCCCGAGAGTAAGGTCTGTTTGACAGTGGAGTGGAGTCCCCTTCCTTAGAGGTCTTTAAACAGAGCCCGGATGGCCATCTGTTGGGGATGCTTTGATGGAGAGTTTCTTCATGGCAGGGGGTTGGACTGGATGGCCCTTATGGTCTCATCCAACTCTATGATTCTATGATTCTATTTATTCCCCACTTTTCACACTTTCCAGTTGAGCCATTGCCTTTGTAGCAAAGCCCCTGCAGTCCAACTGAACCTGTGTTTTTTGTCCTCTATTGATCTGGCCCTAATAGGAGTAAATTGCCCTTTAACCCAGTCCTTGAGTCTGTGGATCTGGCTGATCAATTGTCAACTGGAAAACAAAGTACTTGGTACCAAACAAATAAATATTTATCCTGTTCTTGCTCAGCTGTTTGGGAAGCCAATATGTAGCCATCTTTGCATGGCTGAACAAAAACATAGCCTCTTCTTAACTCTTCTATCAATACTTGGCAGGGCTGATATGACCACAGTGGTGTCAAGACTATGACTCTAACAGCCTCCATTTATTTATATCATATCATAGAGCTAACAGGAAAATGGCTGTTTGAAATCATCATTAGCAGCTCATCGATCCAATTATCTGCCTTTCCATTTCGTTTCCAATTTACAGCCTTGTTACCACCTTTGTGACAGAAATGGATTTCCTGATCACGGTTGCCAATTCTGGTTCGATATATGAAATCAAACATCCCTCCAGACAATTCTCTTAGGCTAATAGAACTGTCTGATGCATTAAATGTGACCACTCCACTCCATAACACTGAACAGTTCCAAACATATTTTCTTTCTTTCATATGTTTCTACCATGTCCCTTTTTGGTGCTGTAGTGACACATTTTGATATGCGGCTATTTACTGTGACAGTCCAGCCCGAGGGACAACCCCAAAGGATACATCAAAAATGCAAGGAGCTATGTTATTTCATACGAACAAGCCAGTTCTGTAGGGTTTTTTTCTTATCTACAATGAGGTCTTTAAAAAAAAAATTAATGGGTCTTAATCACACACTGCAAAATATTTTGCAACAGGGAGAAAGGCAGGATAGAAAATAAATTAATTTAAAATATACATAATTAATAGATTTTTTAAAAAACAATGTTAAATATCCATGAAAAGTGAGAGGACGAGCATTATAAGCTCTTTCCCCATAAAAAGTTCCCAAATGAGGGCCAGCATGGTGTAATGTTTTGGGTGTTGGACTAGGAAACTGGGAGACCAGGGTTTGAATACTGATTTGTCCATGGAAACCTGCTGGATGGCCTTGGGCAAATCATATTTGCTCACCTTCAGAGGATGTAAATGACAAACTAGATGTTCACAGACTCTCTGTTTAATGATCTACTATAGACTCTTTCCTGGTATTGATGTCAGACTAAGTGGATGATAACTGTTGGGACCCTCTTTTTTCTCCTTTTTGAAGATCGGGACAATGTTTTACCCTCCTCCAGTCTGCTGGGACTTCTCCTGTTCTCCAGCAGTTCTCAAACATTATTGACAATGGCTCTGAAATTACATTTGCCAATTCTTTTAGTACTCTTGAATGTAGTTCATCTGGTCTTGGAGATTTACTTTCATTTAGATTAGCCACATATTCCAGTACTACCTCTTTACTTATTCTGTTCTGCATTTCCCCTGTTGTGTCCTCTGCTCCATTTTCCTTAAGTTGAGCACCCTTTGCCTTTTCTGCGAAGATTGAGGCAAAGAAGGTGCTAGTGGCCCTACCATTTCCTTCTTCTTCTTTTAGCTGCGAACGTACCCCAAAAAGACCTTTTTATTGTTCTTAACATCTCTAGTGAGCCTGAGTTCATTCTGGGATTCCAACAAGCAGAATTGTCTATCCAAAGTCCAAAGGTCCTAGCCAGGAGGTCAGGCAACAGAAGAGTCCACAAACAAAGTGCTTTTGCCAGGGAAGTTGGTCAAGGTTCTGGCAAAGGTTCTGGCATTCTTCCCAGGTTTTTATCTCCAGCACGTCCTAGTGCAGCTGCTCCTTAATTGCCTTGTGTTTCAGAGATAGATGCAGCCCCAGCCTTTCTGCCCTGTGCTGGCTATCAGAAGGCGTGGGTAAATTGGCCTCCTCACCCTCCTTAGTGCCGAAGTTGGCAGGAGACTCTGCTGCCTGGATGCCAGGCTCCTGACAGTCTTCTTTGGCACCAGCCTCCGCAGAACTGGGATCAGGCTGAGGGTCAGGTTCCTCCAATTCTCTCTCCTCGTCTGAGTCCTCAGCCGGGCATGCCTCCAGGCTGGGCATGACACCAGGAAGGAAAGCTGGTAACCATGGATAAAGGTTCAGCAAAACAAACTTACCAAGAAAAATAAGGGAAGGTGAATGGTAAGCCAGATATAGGAAACTCTTTAGTTGTACTTAAAGTCTTATGTTATTCCTATTCTGAAGATGAAGAAGTTTGTGGAACATTTTCTGAGAAAGCACTACCGTGTTTTCCCAAAAATAAGACAATGTTTTATATTAATTTTTGATCCCAAAGATGCACTAGGTCTTATATTCAGGGGATGTCTTATTTTTCCATGAAGAAGAAACTCACATTTATTGTTGAACAAAAAAAAAAATGAACATTTATTATATACTGTGTGTGTATATACACAAAAACTTTGCTAAGTCTTACTTTTGGGGGAGGCCTTATATTTAGCAATTCAGCAAAACCTTTACTAGGTCTTATTTTCCGGGGATGCCTTATTTTTGGGGAAACAGGGTACATCGCAAAATTCATAGCACTGGAAAATCCAAAGGATAGTTGTGTTCCTGTTCACAAACTAATCTTGGAAGTGTAGATCAAGATGGTTGATGCTGAAAGGCATCCTTGAGCATCCCTGATCCCAGCTATTTGAAGCTCTTGCAACAGATATCTAAACAGTTCCTTGTTACTGCTGTTCTGTTTGTCCCATAGAAACTTTAATTTCTCTAGCAGTGCATTCAAAACAATTTTTTGGAACACCTTGGCATTTACAAATGTCTTGAACTTTTACAAATGGTCTTGAACTTAGGCTACGTCTACGATTTAGGGGAAGGGATGGTTTTAATTGATTTTATTACTGGCAGAAAAATAGAGCAAGCGAGGGCACTTTTGTTTGGAAGGATAACACCAAAATGATTAGCTGAATATGGCTGAATTAAGCACTTAAAGTTCAGTCTCTCCGGACTGCTGACAATGCAGGCTTGGATCAATGCAGAAACAATTTACACCATGGGAGCCTAGGCTCTAGCTATTAACTACTAATTACACCAAGTTTGCTACTAAATTGATTTAACTCTTTCTAATACGCAGGACAGCCTGTGCCCAAACATGCCAGCCACACAGCAATGAGATCAACACATCACTTCCAATTCCTGTGGCTCAAGATGTTTGATAGAATCTACTTAGTAAACCAATCTGGAGACACAGGAATGGTGGCAGGGGTGGCAGGAGACTTTCCAAACAATAAAATGTTTTAGAAATACTGTACAGGAAATTTATTTATACTAAACCAGATTATTTGTATTAACTATCCAGAGTGGCAGAAACTCTCCAAAACAGAGCTTTTAAAAAGTTACTTTTGGACTTTAGTTTCCAGAATCCCCCATCGAGAATGGCCATGTCAACTGCCATTAGCTAAGCTGGTTGGGGAACTATGTCTGTGTTACGGTCCAAAAAAATTAATTTTTCCAAACTTCCTTCCAGGGGCCAAGAGAGGAAAGTTAGCCCTGGCTCTCTGGTCCCTTCATGTTCTTGGCCATTCTAGTTGCATCTGCTTCTATACTTTGGAGTTTATCATATGACGGAATTCGGGGTTATAATGGAAAGGCAATCCGAACGCAATCATGGGGTTTCACGTAATTGCATACGAGTGTATCTCACGCAATTTCAGGCAATGGGAAGTCATTCCGAACGCAAACATGGGGTTTCACTTAATTGCGTATAAGAGTATCTCACGCAATTTCGGGCAATGGGGGGTCATTTTCGAGAAATGGGAAGTCATTCTGAATGCATTGTGAATGCAATTAGAATTCATGTAAATTCGCTAAACTAGCGAATTTATGTGAATTTGAATTGGCTCCATTTGAAATTGGGAGAAATTCCTCCCGTGTGATAAACTTGCCTGTAGCCTGAGAATTATTTTTCCCCCATATGATTGTTACCCAAATTTCTGGAGTCTGTGGAGGATTCACACACACCCCTCTCTCAGCCTGACCCCTCTCACAGACGCCTCATTCCCACTATGGTTTAAACCAGATCGTGATTTGATATGATCTGGTTTAAACTACCATGGTCCTCTGCACTTCTAGTGAAATGGTAGGCTTGATTTGCTTTTTATTCCTTTAGCACTCCATGGTATCCATAGAGTTCTCCTCCAGTACTACATTTCAAATGTGTTGATATTCTTTATTTACATCTACATCCAATATTTCTCTGCAAGATACAAAGGCAGTACATTATCTTTGCCCTGTATTACTAAAACAACATAAATAAAAGTTGTAGCTTTTCAAATGGCTTTTAAAAGTCATGAAGCAGAATATTAAAAAGTGTAATGAGTTTTGCTTTTTTCTTAAAGTCATTAGGCAGTGTATTAATTCAACAACACAAATAAAAGAGGCCATTTTATATGGGACTTGCTCTCCCCTCCAATGTGCTATTTTCCCCTAAGCACCATTGTACAGTACAGTCTCGATTATCCAACCTCCGGTTATCCAACATTCTGGATTATCCAACGTCACGGCTGCTGTGATTTCTTTAAATTTTCTGTGATTTCTTTAAATTTTCAGAGGACTGAACTGTTTATACTGTATGTCACAATGTTGATCAGTGATTTATTTACATTTACTTTTACTGTTATTGCAATAAAACTTCAGTACATTTGCAATTCATAGTGATTTCAAGGCTTTTCTTTGACCTTCTGGATTATCCAACATTTTCGGTAAACCCACTATCAGCCGGTCCAGTTTATGTCAGATAATTGAGACTCTACTGTACCTGCCCTTGACCACAATGATTTCTTTCATGTATAGGTGTTATAGGTAGTTCACAAAAATGTTACAGGTGCATGGCTATAGAGTAGAGGAAGAAACATTTCTAGATGCAAAACAATACAGAAAAAGAAAGAAGGCAAATAAGTTGTCTCTATGCAAGGTATTGAAATGCTGATGTGATGTGATGTGTTCTTTTCGTGTCTACATTGAGAATCACACTGCAGGACTGCCCAGACTGGGTTGAAGAAAGGGACAAAGGCCAATGCTGACATGTGTCAGATACTGTCTGAGATACGCTTGTGTTTTCAACGCCTGCTGGGACTGAAGAAGTGACGGAGAGCAAAATATAGATCCTCCTTTGCTCAGCCTTCACAGCAGAGCTTTCACAGTGGGGTTGCTCATATCTCGCAGCCTGGCATGAAAGGTCACATATAGGCCAGCACCAACTTTATTGCAGCCTGCTGTTATTCCGTTCAATACATTTCTAACTCCCCTGATGGATTCTCACTGCTTTGACACGCGGTGTGAGCTTGCGCTTAGCAGGATGGACACCTCATGTGAATGTTGTCGATGCTCTCCAATGAAGAGTAAGATCATGGGGAGGATTGTGATCAATGTGTTTCTTGCAGGAATTAGTAGATTTCCCTGCTGCCTTCATGTATTGCTTCCTCCCCCCAGTAGTAATGCAGTGGAGCCAGGGTTTATAGAAACAAAGCACCAAGGCTTCTTTATTAGTAGGAATAATTATCTTGTCTGCCATTTTGCCCCTTCCGATTTTAGCCGGTCCCCACAAAGCAACTCCATGAATTTAATAGGGTTGTCTTAGGCAAGGGACAGATAGCATCAACTATACCATAATGTCCTGCCTTAAGTAAATAAAGTGAGTTTGGACATAAAGTAAGCAGTGCTGCACTATAATTACTCAGGGCCACGTGCAATGAAAATGTAACAAATCTGAACAAGTCGATTTGATTATTTTAATAGAATTCTGTATCCCATTCATTAAACTGACATATGACTAGTCATTAGTAACAGTTCGTTTCCAAAGCCATGGTGAATAAAGGTTGATTAAAAATTAACGAGCCCCAACCCAGTCATCGCGGTGCGGCATTTTTTGACTCGAAATTGTCATCTTGCATAAATGAAAATGGCAGAATGCAAATCTCGAAATGCTCAAGGCATTCTGCTTGGGGTTTCAAAAAAGCATGAACTGTGTATATACCATCTCTCTCATAATTCCCAGAGTCAAATTAGTGGATAAATACTGATGTTAATAATTAAATTGTGTTACTGCATTTTTTATTACAAAGCTCTAGGAATCTAACTAAACATACCCTGAGATGCTGACTATAATGAATTTCCAAAACGCAAGCAATGAAAAACTGTCTCATTAATGTCAATCAGTTCACATTGTCATTCACCTCTGGGTAGCTAGCACAACAAATGAGGTCCATAGTATCATAGAGTTAGAGAAGACCCCAAGGGCCATCTAGTCCAACCCTCTGCCATGCAAGAATACACCATCGAAGCATCCCCAACAGATGGCCATTCAGCCTCTGTTTAAAACCCTACGAAAAACGAGAATCCACCACACTCCGAGAATCCGCCACATTCTGCACTCCAACAGCTCTTACTGTCAGGAAATTCTTCCTAATGTTGCAGTGGAATCTCTTTTCCTTTAGTTTGAATCAACCGCCCTGAGTCCTAGGCTCTGGAACAGCAGAAAATAATCTTGCTCCAAATATTTAAACATGACTGAATAGGGAGGAGATGATCGCAAGAATCAAATTAGTCAAAGAATCACAGGTATGGAAGGGGTCTCAGTGCAAGATCTCCAGCTAGAGCTTCTCCATCAGGTGGCTGTCCAGACTTACGAATCCTGCAATGCCCATGGTGCTGGGGTTTGCAACCCAAGGTCTTAAACAACCCCATTAACTGTTCAAATGGATTGTAGTGACATTGGGGGGAAATCAGATGCCCTGCTGGGAATGAGGAATCATTTGGAGGTCATCTAGTTTGTGCTTAAATTCCATGCCCCAAGAGTTCAATAGAAAATGACCCCCTCCCCCATTGCCCGAAATTGCGTGAGATACTCTTATACGCATTAACGTAAAACTTATTATTGCATTCAGAATGACTTCCCATTTGCCCGAAATTGCGTGAGATAAACTCATACGCAATAACGTGAAACCCCATGATTGCGTTCGGATTGCCATTGCATTATACCCCCAAATTCCATCGTATGATAAACTCCTCTCTCTTAACTCTAGAGTCAGATACTAAAAATTAAGTCCCAGTAACTCCTACTGTCTGATACAGACACATGCATTTAAAACCACCTACTCTGGGAAGGCTGTAAACATTTCGAACAAAGTTAGTAATAATTCTGTAGTCTCTCCTTTTTGCATGAGGACAAAAAGAGAGATAGACCATGCTGATTTTTGATAGCTTCACATGGGGTTTTAGGCACAATAATAATCACAATTTGTTTCCATTGAGGCATCATATCTGGAGAGGAAGAAGTTCATTCTTTGCTACGTATCTCAGTTTAATGTAGTCCTCCATTTGTTTGACTTCTCTGTAATCAACCATCCCTGAAATGAATATGAGTGTTGACAGGCTAACAAGCATATTTATTTTAGCAATGAAGAAAATGCCTCTACGGTGGATTTCCCCTCTTTGCTCTGAAGTATATTGACACTCCTTGTTCTGTTGGATTTAGGAATTGTTTGCTCTTCTTTTTTTGTTCTTCACATCACTGGCAACAAGGCTTTTAAATTTTGTAGCAAGAAAATTGTAAGTAGAACGGTAGCAAGAAAACTGTTAAGTAGAAATGATTTAACAATGTGATACTTGGCTTGCACAATGCATGGTTTTCCTCTGAGAATACATTTATGCAACAGATACAAGCTACATTAACAATATTTTTCTCTCTTTAAATAAGCTGCAGTTCCCTCCTTCTTAAAAAGAAATTCATAAGAGAACACCTGCAAAGGTGTTAGTCCACCAAAATTCAGAAGATTTCGGTTCTGGTAACAGATTCCTAAATCCATTTGTATCAATATCTTTACTAGGCCAACCAAAAAGGTTGTCTTTTTCTTTCAGGTAAGATGTCACAAATGTTGGGGAGAAGGAAAGTGTGTAACAGAGATCTGATGAGGTCTGCGTGGTGCTTTGAGATATAATGAAAGAGCGGATCTGCAAATTCTCCAAAGCTTCTCAACAGCAATAAAGATTAATTTTCAAAATGAAGGCTCAAATGTTATTGTGTTTCTGAGTCTGCAGACCCTTCCTCTGCTGTACATATCAAGAAAAAATGCAGACTACACAACATAAAGAAGGAGTATCACCTTTTCTCCCCTGTTTGCTTTTTTGTAGGATGCCTAGCATTGGCCTTAAGTTAATTCAGTTGGGAAGAACAAGTTTTCCTCTTTTTCATAGTTTCTCTTGAGCACATTGTTCCTCTTCAGATGAAAGGTCAGATGTGATTGAATTTTATTCTTAGTAACAACTAGGGCAATACTATTAGATCAATGAAATTTATGTTATGTGTTAACTCATTATTCAACAATGCACCTTATCAGATGGGAGGAATTTCTCTTTATTTCGAATGGAGCCAATTGGAGCCAATTCAAATTCATGTGAATTCACTAGTTTAGTGAATTTACGTGAATTCCTATTGCATTCAGAATGCATTCAGAATGACTTCCCATTACCTGAAAATGACCCCCCATTGCCTGAAATTGCATGAGATTCTTTAATACACAATAATGTAAAACCCATGATTGCGTTCGGAATGACTTCCCTTTTGCCCGAAATTGTGTGAGATACTTTAATTCGCAATAACGTGAAACTCTATGATTGCGTTCGGATTGCCATTAGATTATACTTCCAATTTCCAACGTCTGATAAGGTCCATAAATTCTCTAGTTGGGGGTCACTAGTAGAGTTTGGACCATTGTCTCCCATTGCTTTCAGTGAGACCCAGGTATGACTTATCTTCTGAGCATCCAAGCCAATGTTTTGAAAAGAATGCATTTCTTTCAAAAGAAGTGACTGTATCAGGCAGCAAAGAAAAAGGATTAAAACAAATGAGATCATGTTTGCAAGTATATCTCCCTTTGCTTGTGAATAAACCACGGTAATCAAATATAGATTTATGAAGAGCAAAAGTAATTCTCAAGCCTTGGGCGTACACATCAAGCATCCATTCCAGCCTCAATTTCACAACACCTCCTGTCGCTTGTTGCATCCTAACTCACAAATGAATAGCTTTCTTGCTAGTTTCAGGTGCATCCGTTCAGGAAAATGTTCGTGTGGATCGCAAGTGATTCTGGCTTAGTTTATTCTTATATATTTGAGATAACATCTTTGTCTTAGTTTGTTGTTGTTTTTTCTTTGCTCCCTTTGACTTGACACTGTTCATCTTCTGGGGTATATTGGATGTATTTTGATGAACAATGCCTCGAAATGACAGATTTAGGCTTTAAATGAAATTGGGCTCCATAAACTGCGAAACAAAAGAATTATAACTCATCTTCAGCTCCACACATTTCGGTTAAAATTATCTTTCATGCTTTGATCTAACACTGTATCATTTTACTGAGCCTCCTCATGCACGATATCAATCAAATCTGCAGAAGCCGCAGAAGAAAACTCATTGCAAACCCAAAGAATACAAATCATGGACACATCTGCTGGGGAGAAAGGAAAGTGTTTCAGTGTTGGTGTTCCTGATTATATTCAAACAATCCACAGGGGAAAATCATCACCAACACTTTTAAAATCATGCGGTCGGTTCTTTTTTCTCTGCAGATCCTCTATAGCAAGTGGTCTCCTTTAGAAAGCTTATGGTCAAAACTACCATCCCTCTGAAACACCATTTGCCCCTTCAGAGTTCATCCGCTATGTTTCCTAGTGTTGCTCTTGCCTTTTGTTTTAATCGTATTGTCCATTAGTTTTTTTGTGGGGTTTTCGGGCTATGTGTTTGTGCTCTGGAAAAGTTTATTCCCGACGTTTCACCAACATCTGTGGCTGGCATCTTCAGAGAATGCTGGCATGGGAGTGAGTGGTGTACACGCACACATATTGGAGTTTATCATACGACGGAATTTGGGGGTATAATCCAATGGAAATCCAAACGCAATCATGGGGTTTCACGTTATTGCGAATGAGTGTATCTCATGCAATTTCGGGCAATGAGAAGTCACTCCGAACGCAATCATGAGGTTTCACGTAATTGCGTATTAGAGTATCTCACGCAATTTCTGGCAATGGGGGGTCATTCCAAATTCCGTCGTATGATAAACTCCTAAAATGGCTCCTTGTATTTCAAAACACTTTGAAAATCTGAACAATCCATTCTTACAAAGAGATACGTACCACCTAGATCACAGCAAAGCATGTGAAATCCACCCACGGATTATCCTTCCCCTGCGAAAGCAGCCTTAGCCCCATGACACCAAATTGCTAAAGCAAGATTGTGACTCTCAAAGGAGCCAGTTGTCCAATTTCTTGCAGAGCTAGTAGTCATCTCCGCTGGGGGATTCTGGGAGTTGTAATCCAAAGGGGGTAACGTTTCCAAGGTCTGGCAGTGAGTCCATTTATTTTGAACCATGTCAAAGTGATTGCCTTGGGGGAAAGTGACTACCGTCAAACTAAAAAGAGACCATTCTGTCATTTTGGGAAGGTCAACAGCGGAGATGAGGATGCGAGGCAACTAGCCAGTCACTCAAAACACTGAAATGAAAAATGACATCCATTGGCATTGATTCCACCGCTGGGGATTGAATTATTCAGAAGCTTCTCTCCCTCTTCGCCACCACTCCCTTTCTTCACCTCCTCTTTCACTTTCTCATCAAAATTTACAAGAGTTTGTATATTTTTAAATTGTCCTGATAAGCCTTGGGGAAATGTATTGGTTGATAAGACAGAATAATACAAATGGGAATTGGGTTGCATAACTTCTCGCCATACATCATCCTGACACACACTTTGTCTTAAATCACAACACTGGGCAGAAGCATTTGGTGTTGAAGTATATACACACATACACACACATACACAACAAGGGCCAATCGATCTAATGATCACATAAAACATATGCTCCTCCCTGCACAATAAGTCCCCCCTTGGATTCTGGGCCACTTTGAAATTGCAAATTGGAGTTCATAACCTTCAACATTTTACTGGCAAAATAGTGAGTTTAGAAAGCTGCCTTACCCTGTTTCCCTGAAAATAAGACCTAGTATAGATTTTGCTGAATTGCTAAATATAAGGCCAACCCCGAAAGTAAGACCTAGCAAGGTTTTTGTATATAAATATATATACATATTATAATTTTTTTTTGTTCAACAATAAATGTGAATTCTTCTTCATGGAAAAATAAGACATCTTCCAAAAATAAGACCTAGCACATCTTTGGGAGGAAAAATTAATATAAGACACAGTCTTATTTTCAGGGAAGCATGGTAGTAGCAATAGCAATAGTTGTGATAGTAGTATTTTCATTTCTAGTCCATCTTTTTCCAGGGTATGTTACAAAAATCAAAACAGATACAGATCTGTATGTAGGTAACGGTGTTGTTAAAATGTAATTATATATATATAATGTAATTCTATATCTAGATTTGAACCCCTGTAAAACAGAACCACTTAAAAAATGGGTGAACGACGTATTATTAAGAGCACTTGTAGTCAATGCCCCAGAACTCCTCAGGACAGAAAACTGAGAAAAAGCCTGAAGGGAAGCAGACTCCGGGGAATGATTCAGGCATTAATGCTTAGGCATTATCAGCAGAAGCAGATATACATCACTGAAGGGAACATAAAAGGACATGGATATGCACAAAATTTGCATTTGTAAATATCTATTTAGAGAGAGAGAGAGAGTTGTTATTAACTGCCTTCAGGTCAACTTTGACTAATGGCAACCCTATGACCGAGGGACCTCTAAGTCACACTGTCCTCAACCACCCGGCTCAGCTTTTGCAGATATGTGGCCATGGCTTCTCTGACTCAATCTATACATCTGGAATGTAGTCTTCCTTTTTTCCCTATTGCCCTCAACCGTACTGAACATTATAGTCTTTTCCAGTGTGGCCTATGTTTTCATGATATGGTCAAAATATGACAACCTCAACTGAGAGCTGAAACAGACCCAGCTCGAAATGTAAATGGCATGCGACCTGAGTGCCGTGAAGCTGGTCCACGTGTGGGCAGCCTGGTAACTTCCTGGCGGTTTGGGGGCATGGCGTATGCATGAAGCACATCCTGATGCTGCCCTGATGCTGCCTGGAAGTGGCCTGGCTGCCCACATGTGGACTGGCTTCATGGCACTCATGTGGCATGGCATTTACACATGGGGAGGAAAAGCTGGCATTTTGTCAGCTCAAAAAAGAGAGCCATATTGGGGCCATGGCACGTGGTTGCCGCAGCCCCAGCCCCCCAACTTCAAGCTGCCCCTTTGGAGAAATCTGTTTCACCCCTTAGCCATCTTTGCTTCTGGGAGAGTTCAGGCCAAATTATCTCTAGGACCCATCCATTGGTGTTTTTAGCAGTCCACGGTTTTCTCAGAATTCTTCTCCAGCACCATGTCTCAAATGAGTTAATTTTTATAGGATCTTTTCACACTGGCCAGCTTTCACAACCATACATAGAAGTCAGAAATGTGATGGCATGGACAGTTCATGAGATGAACTACATCCAAGGGTTTTAAAAGAACTGGCAAATGTAATATCGGAGCCATTGGCAATAATCTTTGAGAATTCCTGGAGAACAGAAGAAGTCCCAGCAGACTGGAGGAGGGCAAACGTTGTCCCCATCTTCAAAAAGGGGAAAAAAGAGGATCCCAACAATTATCGTCCAGTTAGTCTGACATCAATTCCAGGAAAGATTCTGGAGCAGATCATAAAACAGAGAGTCTGTGAACATCTAGAAGGCAATGCCATAATCACAAAAAGTCAACATGGGTTTCAGAGAAACAAGTCATGCCAGACAAATCTGATCTCCAGCTTTCGCAACCATACACTGAATCAGAAATACAATAGCAGGGACAATCCTAACTAATGATGTATTTTTACACTTCACGATCTTTCTTTCCTTCACAGGTGTCTTGCAAAGTCCTAGCCTTCTGATTTCTTGACTGCAGTCCCCCATTTTGATGAATGGCGGAAGCAAGGTGTAGGAAATCTTTCACTATCTCATTGTCTTCATTGTGGCACCATAGCTAATGCTGTTAGTACTGGGCAGGAGAAGACAATGGTAAACCGCTCCTATAGCATTTATCTTGAAAACCCTTTGATGCTCAGGGGTGCTATTAATAGATTATTATGGGAGGAATAAAATACAGATTTAAAGCTGGAGATAAAAAGAGGTACAGCGACATCCTGAGAACGGTAGCCCCTCCATCCTCAAATGGTTGACAGCATCCAGTTGCTAAACCGTAGATAATCTGAGTGGAGAAACCCCCCAATAAGCACACTTTTTAATGTGAAATGAGAAACACAAACTCCCCTCTGCCGGGGGAGCAGTCTCACAACTTGATATACCCACAAAGGATGGAATAAGAAAAGAAACACAACAAAACAAATCCATTTTGCCATCTTTACTTATTTAGGCCATTGGTGCAAGTCAGGCGATCTCTTCCATCCTATCCATTACATCTCAGGGAACCAACTTCATGTGAACGAATACGCTAACCATAAAACTTTCCAATTAATTCACAACTTCCTTGCATCAGATATGAATTACATCCTTTAATTGCCTTATGTGAATGCATAACTGAAGTGTTTTGACTTGCCCAGAACTAATCGTCTGTCAAAAAGATATTTTACAGACAAGCAGATAGCTTAATTGGATATTTAATTTAACTGTGGGGCTTTTGTTCTCCCATATTTCATGTTTCGTTCCTTAATATTTTCTTCCAGAGCCCCTCATTTCATTGTCTGCTTCTCTATGAATGTTTTGTCACTTTTAGGAAACAAGCCTGCATGTTATTGGCTTCTAGCTGTTTTGTTATTTTCAAATGTGTATTTTGTTTTTCAAACTTCAAAACCGTATGATAGACAGATGAGGAAAAACACATTAATCAAACTCTCATTGGAAATATCTGAATATACACTGAAGGATTCAATATTCATGCAGCTACTGTGTAAGGGCCGGATTCCAGTTTAGCCATCTCCAAGTAAATCCATTGCGGTCAACTCTAAATATGACTCCATTTAGATCCAAACGTACATTATTATTATTATTTTACAGTTTACACCATAGGCATGGTAAGGGAGGGACATTTACACCTTGCCTTTTCCCCAGAGCTGGGATTTCAAGGAAGATTTTAAAAATAAAATGGATGAGTTAAAAACACCAGGTGCTAAAAACATGCAAAAAGTTACAATTAAAATAGTGTTACAACTATCTACAGAATCGACACCATTTAAAACATTGATAGACAAAAATAGGTCAGCACATGCCCGTTTCATGTAATAATTATATCCGTATTGGGAGTGCTTTGATTGTGTCTTCCTGAATGGCAAAGGGTTGGACCAGATGGCCCTTGTGGCCTCTTCCAACTCTATGGAGTTTATCATACGACAGAATTTGGGGGTATAATGCAATGGCAATCCGAATGCAATCACGGGGTTTAACGTTATTGCGAATGAGTGTATCTCACGCAATTTCAGGCGATGGGAAGTCATTCAGAACGCAATCATGGGGATTCACGTAATTGCATATTAGAATATCTCACACAATTACGGGCAATGGGGGGCCATTTTCGGGAAATGAGAAGTCATTCTAAATGCATTCCAAACGCAATCAGATTTCACATAAATTCGCTAAACTAGCGAATTCACGTAATTGCAAATTGGCTCCATTCGCAATTGAGAGAAATTCCTCCCATGTGATAAACTCCTATGTTTGCATCCACACTGAAGAAATAACCCGGTCTGGCACCGCTTTAACTGCCCTGACTCAAGGCTACGGGATTCTGGGAGTTGGAGTTTGTTGCGGCCCTAGAGCGGAGCTTTCACATTATGTGATTTTACTTTGTGAGAACCAAAATCAAGGATGTGATCGTACAACCAAACTGGGCTAAAGAGCCTGATTGTGGAAGATAATATATTGCTTTTTTAGGGCTATAACCCCCAAGATTTTTGAGAAAGAGAATAGACTATTAACCGACAAGTTGTAACAACAGCATATACATTTCAGAAAGGGGAAAAACTGTAAGGAGTTTCTTGTAGGTACGAGACAAAAACATACAGATTGAATACTGTTCAATAGGCAAAATATTTCATGAAGAGCTTTTGGGAAGGACTGGTATACAATTATGAGGTGTGACAAGGAAGAATAAAGTTGCTAGTGGCAAGGGGACTCCTCCTGGTCATGATGGGACATTTGCTAAAGTTGCAACATTTAATAAATAAAGGAGAACATTTCAAAAATTGGTGGTGGGTCATAAAAACATGGGCACAATCCTCTACAAAGGGAATAGGACTTATTTTTGAATAGAGATGGGTGAAAGCTTCCAACGGTTTCATCAGCACAAGGCTTTGAGACAGCTGTAAAACCTGTACTTTCTTGCTGTGTTTCTGAACGGTATGTACCGTACCACTACAATACCTGGATACTCTCTTTTTCCTCCCGTTTCTCACCGCACGACTTTAGACTTGCCCTCCAAATCCTACAGAATGAAGTACCGGTATCAGATTGAGAAGAAACCATGTATCACACAAATGCACTTGCAATGCATGCATTTCGCACACAGACCAACACAGAAACATGTTGACTTTTCCGTAACCATAGGTTCAGGGCTTTTTGTTTGGTGTTGTTTTTTTGTTTTAATACTCAGCCGGGGTTGGAGAAGAGAAATATTTCTTTGCTCCTGCCAACCAGTTTTCGATTAAGTTTTAAAATGTAGTTTGTAGCATTTGTGTGTATGTAATCAAGGGGTTGTAAAATAAGACAAAACAGAGAACACACCCAGAAAATGTACGTCCCACAGCATATGGCAAATTGGATAAAAAGCATGCTAAACTGAATAAATTACACAGAATGGAATGCTTTTGATTTTATTATCAACCTCCTCATAAAGCATCTGCTGCTGTCTTTGAAGCGGCACAACTGCCACCACCATCTCCTCTCTCCATCTGATTGGAGTGGTTGTGTGATCCCCATTGTGTAGCTGCTTAAACAACATTTGCCTGCTAATAATTTTCAAACATCACTTCATCGCCCAGACGCTATTGATTTTTAAAGCACTTCTAGCTTCGCACAGCCCAGACCTGTTTGAAGGAAGGTTTTCTGTTCATGAAACCAAAAGATGATGTGAGTTTAGATGTGCTAAACAAAGGAAATCTACAGCTTGAGCAAAACGGAAATGGAAGAGATTCCAAGACTGCATGGTGTACAGTGGGAAAATATGGGTGGTAAAAGCAGTGGAGTTTATCATACGACGGAATTTGGGGTATAATGCAATGGCAATCCGAACGCAATCATGAAGTTTCACGTTACTGGGAATGAGTGTATCTCACACAATTTCGGGCAAAAGGGAAGTCATTCCGAACGCAATCATGGGGTTTCACGTAATTGAGTATTAGAGTATCGCACGCAATTTCGGGCAATGGGGGGGGTCATTTTCTGGAAATGGGAAGTCATTCTGAATGCATTCCGAATGCAATCAGATTTCACGTAAATTCGCTAAACTAGTGAATTCACGTAATTGTGAATTGGCTCCATTCGCTATCGAGAGAAATTCCTCCCAGGTGATAAACTCCAGTGTCTATATTGGCTGGGGCTGATGGGAGTTGCAGTCCCACACCGCCTAGAATGCCCTAGAGTTCGTCTTCTTAAACTCATGTTGGACCAGTCACTATGCGGAAATGAAACAGGAAAAGCCCCGTAATATAGTTCTTAGGTGCTTTTGGAGCTGTGTGTGACTGAACGCCAGTTGTATGATCTAGACTGTTTGTGAGCTTATTTATTACCTGAGCTCTTTGAACTCCAGACACTGATATACTCCTGGGTCTCATACCCCACCTCCAAAGATGAGTGTCTGGTATTCTGGTGCACAGAAACGTTGTAAGCTACCTCCACAAATGGGAGCACTCCAAACCAATCATCTTTTTAAATTTACATAACAACGAAGATACTGTTCCTACACGAAATGAATTCAAGTCTTCAGGGTGAGATGAACTATTATTAAAAGAACTGGCGGACATAATGTCATAAGCCCTGTTAACAATATTTGAGAATTCCCGGAGAACAGGAGAAGTCCCAGGAGACGGGAGGAGGGCAAATGTTGTCCCCATCTTCAAAAGGTGAAAAAGACGACCCAAATAATTACGGCCCAGTCAGTCTGACATCGATACCAGGAATGATTCTAGAGCAGATCATAAAAAAGACAGTCTATACAGTCTTCATGGCAACAACATCTGGCCTATGAGGAAGTGAAAGGACATTGGGGACAACGCGGGCTTGCCGTCCACAGATGCTTGAATCCATGGATGGCAAGTCCGCAGATACTGAAGACCTACTGTATCTGTGTTTTTCCATCTAAAAGTGTACAAAAGCATGTGTTGTGGAGGAAAGTACATACAGGTAAATACAGGTAAAGTGTAAATCAGTGACAAATGTGCAAAATGCATTTTATAGTTGAATGCCATTTGCAAAATTGCATATATTAGGAAAAGTGCATGTGTTTGGACCAATGTGCATGAAAATACAGGTTTCTTGTGATTATTGTTACTATTATAAATATTATTAACTGATCCAGGAGGTTTGATTAATGTTCTCGACATCACATAACGTAACATCACATTTGAAGATGAAGACATCTAATTTATAATTTTTGAACGGCATACAACATTGCAGGTGAACAAATTGAACTTTTAAAAAGAAACTTTAAACTAAGTGTATAAAATGCCAATCTAAATTAGATTCTAATTTATTCAGAAAAAAAATCCCCCACCCTGATGTTCTAAAGAAGCCTTTTTAAAAGTTACATTATTATAATGACCCTTTAGGCTCTATGAAGTCCTGCATTAATGATTCAGAACAGTTGCACCATTTTTATCTGAGAGCTGATTTTGGATTGATGGCTGTAATTGAAATTTAATGTCGTTTGTTCATGCAAAATATAGAGGATGTGCAAAGTGACATATGCTGACTGTGTTTTGAGTTGCAAATGACTTCTGTAAAAAATGATGAGAATATTAATGAAGGTGGCTTTCAAGCCAATTGACATAAATATTAAAAATTGGAGGTTGGGTGTGAAGGGGTTGCACAGTATGGAAATTATGAAAATAAACAAATGTGTTTAATCAACTGCTTATTAATTTTTCACTTGCTGCTTGAAACAGAGTGTCCAAATTATTTAAAAATGAGCTGGCGTTTCATGTTAAGAGCATGAAGTTTATCACATGGGAGGAATTTCTCTCAATTGCCAATGGAGCCAATTCTCAATTACGTGAATTCACTAGTTTAGCGAATTTACGTGAAATCTGATTGCGTTCAGAATGCATTCAGAATGACTTCCCATTTCCCGAAAATGACCCCCCCCCATTGCCCGAAATTGCGTGAGATACTCTAATACGCAATTACATTAAACTCCATGGATTGCGTTCGGAATGACTTCCCATTGCCCAAAATTGTGTGAGATACATTCATTCGCAATAACGTGAAACCCCGTGATTGCGTTCGGATTGCCATTGCATTATACCCCTAAATTCCGTCGTATGATAAACTCCCATGTTTCACTTTTTGCTTAGTTTTTCTTACTGCTCTTTAATACTTCAGTTAACCTGCTGCCTTTGCATGTAAATTAGTTGCAGTTTATTTGACATTGCCTTGTTGCATAATGTATCTCCTTGAATAATTACAGACACATAGAACCCCTCTGATTCTTACTGGAAAAGCACATTAATGCCCATGTGCTCAAAATACAGTGAAGCACCTAGTTTTGCACATGCCCTACCATAAGCCCTCGGGAAGAGAAATTTAGGGTGATACCCAACACTTACAAGTTTTGTCCTTGTGGTTCAGAAGACACAGGAGCATAATGTTCTTTTATGTAACCTTTACTGAGTTCTTTGTAACGAGATTATTAATCCATTGACCATTTTATATCTAGGAAGATAATCTGAATATTACATCTGTCCTACAGGTACTTAAGTCATATTTTTTTGCTAGGAGCCATAAAAGTAGAAGGCCCAATTTACACTGAAGTTGCTTCATTTCAGAGCTATTTTTAAGCGTGGCTTTTTCTTAAAGGTCTGATGATTTTATCCAATTTGGACATTGGCTGTTGTTGTTTGCAGCCAAGTCAACTTCAACACTTATTTATTTATGTATTTATTTATTCATTTATTCATTTCATTTGTATACTGCCTTTCTCCCAGAAGAGACCCAAGTGGCTCACAAATAAAAACATTTTTAAAAATTACAATTGAATTGTGCCCGGAAATGGACCAGTAGTCAATGAATCTGTTTCAATGACAGAGTTATACGCTCCCTATAACCTGCTGAATAATGGAAGGAAAAGTTTCAGTTCTTCAGAGACTTTTTAGACGTGTTAATGGATGCTTCTGATCGAGCTTCTCAATAAACCTTTTTGTTCAAACAAAGGACTTTTTTTATTTTCAAAACTTAGTTCTGACCTCAGATCTCACATGTACTCCTGTTAAGACAGGTGTCCCCATCCTATATCTGTGCGTTTTGGTTTTTTGGCGCTAAGTGTAGTACCTTATATTTTCATTTTGTTAGTTTTGGCCCAGCTCTTTAATCTATTCGGGTCATTTTGAATGTTGATCCTGTCCTTTGGGGTATTAACTACTCCTCCTAATTTGGCATCACCTGCAAATTTGATAAGCGTCCCCTCTATTCTTTCATCCAAGCCATTTATAAAGATGTGGAATAGCACTGGGCCCAGGACAGAGCCCTGTGGCACCCCATTTACCATCTTTCTCCAAGATGAAGAGGAGCCATTGCTGAGCACCCTTTGGGTTTGGATGGTCAACTAATTACAAATCTACCTAACCGTTGCCTTGCCTAGCCCACATTTTACAAGATTGTTTGCAAGAATATCGTGGGAAACTTTCTCAAAGCCCTTATTGAAATCAAAACATACTATATGCACAGCATCTACCTTCATCTACCAAGCTGGTAATTTTATCAAAAGAGAGATCGGATTGGTCTGTCATGACTTCTTTTGGAGAAAACCGTGTTTACTTTTTGTGATTATGGCGTTCCCTTAAATTATTCACAGATTCTCTGTTTTGTCTGTCTCCTCTCATGTATGAGATAGATGAGAGAGTTCCTCGGGAAAAGAGGCCGTATAGAAGATTGTGGCAACAGATGCAACAGAGGAGCTCTTTTTCAGGCTTCCGTTTTGGCTTAAATACAGTTGTCATTTCATCTGATCATGCTGACTGTATGACACATTCGGATCAAAAACACTTTTCAAATACAGCCTGGATCTGTAGTATTCCTCTCTCCACCCGCGCCCCTCTCTCGCCCCCTTATCCTACTCTTTTTCATGGGTCATGTCACAACAAGTCATCTCAGTCAAGGCCTCTGTCTTTTTCATCTTTCATTGGAGAGGAAGAAAGTCAGCTCCTAGGAATGTATTTAACTTCAAAAGCTCTTGTGATCTATTTGCGACGTTGCACGTTACATGCATTTGATTTTGCTGGAATTAATAGCCAGACGTGACTGCATAAAACACAGTCATTGTCAGTTGCATAAATATGCCTATTTGGAAGGGAGAGCACGCTTTTCTATGGAGTTGATCGGACAACGGAAATTGGAAGTATGATCTAATGGCAATCCGAACGCAATCATGTTGTTGCGTCTTAAAGTATGTCACGCAATTTCGGGCAAAAGGGAATTCATTCTGAACAAAATCATGGGTTTTATGTTATTTTGTATTAAAGCAGCTCATGCAATTTTGGGCAATGGGGGGGGGGTCATTTTCGGGTAATGGGAAGTCATTCTGAACACATTCCGAACGCAATTGGAATTGACGTAAATTCGCTAAACTAGCGAATTCATGTGTATTCGAATTGGTTCCAATTGGCTCCATTCGAAATAAAGAGAAATTCCTCCTGTCTGATAAACTCCTAAGACACATTTGTATTAAAGTGTCTCAGTTAGTTTAAACCTACAGAGTCCCCCCACCAGGACTTCAGGGCATCTTCTAACTCGTATTGGAGAGGAAGATGACATCTCTGACTCCTACTGGCTGAGGAAATGATGCAAAAACCTTAGAATGCACACAGACATCCTGAAACAGTAAAGCCGAACAGTTTTCTCCTTTGAGCAAAGTATTAAAGTGTGGTTGTAAGACATTTGTTGTCGTTCCTTGTTATTGTCATAGTAGACTATAAAAATAGGTATGCTTCGTTACTTGAACATATCTTGAATTTGTCAGGTCTCCATTAGTCCATTTACCCATGAGTAGGCTACGAAGTGAGACTATGGGTATTCTTATTTTCTATTGGTAAATACACTTTAGTAAGAATATTATGTAATATCCTTGTGTTACATATCAGATTCTCTGTAATTTGTGTTATTTATTTTTGTGCTGGCCAAGTGCCGTAATAATAAATATTCATTAGTCCATAGGTAACTTGACATTCCAAGTTCAAATGAGCCGGCTGGCAACTGGATCTTTTTATTTATAGTTTTTATTTCTTTATCTTAGTGTTCTCCATACCTCTGAGGGCAACAGACTGGTTTAAAGCATGTAGGAAGGAATCATAGAATCCTAGAGTTGGAAGAGACCCCAAGGGCCATCCAGTCCAACCCCATTCTGCCATGCAGGAACTCCCAATCAAAGCATCCCCAACAGATGGCCATCCAGCCAAAGAAAGAGACTCCACCACTTTCCAAGGGAATTTGTTCCACTGTCAAATAGCCCTTACTGTCAGGAAGTTCCTCCTAATGTTGAGGTGGAATCTCTTTTCCTGCAGTTTGCAACCATTGTTCCGCGTTCTAGTCTCTGGAGCAGCAAAAAAACAAGCTAGACGCTAGACTTCTATTGATGCAGCCTAAAATTGCATTGGCCTTTTTAGCTGCCGCATTGCATTGTTGACTCGTGTTCAACGTATGGTCTACTTGGACTCCCAGATCCCTTTCACAGGACCATGAAGGAAGAAGGCGTGAAGGTCCCACAGTTTCATCCTCCAAGAGGGAGGAATAGCCATGAGGTTTAAGAGGAACATCTGGGAGGTTGTAACTGTTGCTTTAACATCTGGGAGGCTGTAACACCTGCGGTTGCCTCACTTCAACTAATGATTGGGCCGGCCATGCTTGTCCTCTTTCGCACACTTGTTCTGCACATTTTTCCTTCATCTTCTCTATTTGATTGGCAGAGGAACTGATTCTGTTAGAAGGAAAGTTTTTGAATTAGCAAATATATTCAGGACTTCATTATAACTATTGCTAGAACATTGCAGTCCCCGTGGTAAGTGCTGGAGTATAACAAAAGCACTGGGATCTGGAGCCTCTTCCACAACAAAATGTTTTCCAGACATCTGGATGCTTTTTTGAAGATTACCCCAACTCCTCTGGCCTTTCTGTTGGACTGGACATCATAGACCATCCACTCGGTGGTTGTTGATCCAAGGCCAGTTGGAATAATATAAGAACCGTCTTTTCTACCCAGTCTTCCAAAATTCCCAGAACTCCAGAGTCGAGCGGAAAACAAACAAAATGCATCAAGTCCTATTTTCAGATGTTGGCTTTATTTAAGTAAACGATCCAAGAAACATTTTATTTTTCACTCGAAGGGTTTTGATTTAAATGCACAAGGATTCAGTTTCTAAAAGAAAGATTGAGTTAAAAGGAAGGCGAAAAAGGGGGGGAAGAATTTGGAACAAAGAAGAAAAGATCAAGCAGGGGACTCCATATTAAAAGGTCAGTGGAAAATGAATTAAAGTATCTGGATCCTCTTTCTTTCTTTCTTTCTTTCTAGTATGTTTTATACTTTATGTTGTTTATGTCTAATTTTAATTTAAGGGTGGATTGAGGGATTTGAATTGTATGTTTGTTTGCTTTTAAATCTTTGTACGCTGCCCCGATTGCATCTTGTAGAGGGGTGGGATATAAATAAATTTTATTATTATTATTAATGTTTTGATTAACATATTTTTATACTGGCTACATCCCTATGGACCGACCTTTTAATACTCTCCATTTGCTGGCCTTCTCTCCATCCTCGTCTCCACTCCCCATCCTGAACTTTGCGCTCTGTTTGCCCTGGATTCAACCCTGGGACCAAGGCAAGGCCAGGAGGGAAGCGAATGAGAAGGAAGATGGAGAGAAGGCATCAAATGGAGCACGGAGGCCGGGAACAGATCCTTGTCCTGTGAGGACACCTCTGGGCACCTTCAAGGCGCCTTCTCCTCCTAAGCCCATCGTCACTTAGGCTGCATCCGCACTACAGAGATAACCCGGCTTGGCACTGCTGTAACTGTTTCTGGCTCAAGGCTATGGAATTGTGGGTGTCGGGAGTTTGTTGTGGGGCCAAGAAACAGAGTGTTGCTGCCAGGGAAGGGAGCAGAGAAGAAGAGGAGGAGGACGGAAAGAAGTCCAGGAGAAGGATGAGGAGGACAGGGACCCTTCTTTTTTAACCGAATAATCGATAGAATGATTTAGCAACAATATCTATCGATATTTCGGTTAAATTTGATTTTTTTTTAAAGCAAAAAAGGACCTAAAAAGGCAACACTAGGGATATGTTGACATCTCTAAGGAGGGATAATACACACTCCTCTGCCATTCGTGTCTCCCCTTCGTCCCCTTTTAGGAAAGAATCGGTTCCGATTTTGCATTTCCACATATTGGGCATGCGTCAGAATCGATTCTTCTCAGGGGAAAAGATCACTTCCAAAGTAGTGTCAGGAAACCCCGTTTTGTTTTTGGGTTTTTTGCATTTACCCCGCTTGTTTCCTCCTGGAATCGATCCAATGAGGATCAGAAGCGGTTTCAAATGGGAACGGGGGTCACTTGCCCCGAATCACGCTTCAGAGCAAACTGCAGTGGGAATGAGCCCTAAGTGTTCCTTATCCCATTTCCCCAAGTAAATGAGAAGGAATAATCCCATTCCACTTTGATAGATATCTTTGACTTTCTCAACAGGAAAATGTGGGGTGTGGGTGTGTTTGAATTACAAGCTGGGAGCAACTGTAATTAATAAAATATTTAATTAATAAAACATCATCCCTAGGTCTCAAATTTTTTGACTTCCAGGCAAAGCATAAATCAGTTGCATATCTGGGAATTACAGCAGAAGACTCTGGGACCGTATAAGCATTAAATGCATTAGGATTCCTCTGCTATCAAAAATTGTTAATAAGTCCAACAGAACCAGGATCACATTTAGTTCCACCTTATTTTTTATTCTGCAGCCGTTTCTTGTCAACCCTCTCTTATCCTTTCTTCAGCTTTTGCCTTCTTATTCAAAAGAAGCAGCCTCTAATTCATTACAGTTCATTAAAATAAAACAAAAATTAAATAAAAATAAAAAAGAGAGTTGCTCACTGTTAGCATACAAATGGCGTGTTTTATGCCACTGCCTCAAAATTACTTACATTCTCTATGATCATAGCACACAAAATTAATTTCTGAGAGCCTTTTGTGAGCTGGTCTAAAATTCAAATTTCTCCCCCTCTCTCCTCCTTTCTTCCCCTCCCCGCCTTTTAAACATCTCACTGCATTCACGGCCGTACCAAATTTTAGATAATGAAGCAATTAAAAATACATGGATTGAAGATCTTATCATGGTTTTTCTCTGGCCCGTTTCTACATTATTCATGTCGTTGCAGATATATCTAACACAAATTATATTCTGTGGCCTACTTCAATTTATTTTAGCAAATAGATCAATGTGGAAGCGGGGAGAGAGAACGGCAACAATTGCACGTCGGTTTAGCCAAACAAAATCCCATGCCAACCGCGACAGGAGCATAACATGAATGAAGCTCATATTAAACTAAATGAAATAAATCACCAATGCTACTTCACATTCAGCAAACTGCACTCAGTTAATAGGAGGGATACCTGAACCTTCCCAGTAGGTTCAGGAAAAACAAACTGCTGCAGCTTCTTTCAGAACTTTATCGCATTCGTTTTCCCCCCCGTTATGGGGACGGGAACAGGACTCTCGAGAGCGTGCGTGAATGCATTTTATTGCACACCCAAGCGTCCGCAAAAAGGTCCCATTCCGGTCCCCATTCAACTCTGAGAAGCGTCATTTTTGTCCGAGTGAAGTTTTCCGTTTTTATTTTATTTTTTATTTTATTACCTCCTCACCCCCGAAGCTTTACATTCTTTTATAGACATTCATGCACACAGAATGCTACCTAGGTCTGTCCCTGGGCTTTCCACTCCACCCCATCTATCTGCAAAAGTAGACTCAAGTCTACGAAATCTCATGCGACCAACTTCTACTTTCTGTTAGTCTCAAAGGTGCTGCAAGATCCCTTTCTAATCTTTCTCATGTGATGTGCTCTTCTCATTAACCATTTTTATCATCTCGACTACACTCAGTTGTTGCTTGGGCTGCATCTACAATGCAGAATTAATGCAGTTTGACAGTGCTTTAACTGCCATGGCTCATTGCTATGGAATTCTAGGATGTGTATTTTTGTGGAAACGTTTAGCCTTCTCCGTCAGAGAGTCCTGGTGCCACAACCAACTACAAACCCCAGGAATCCATAGGGATGTAGCCATGATAGTTAAAGTACGGTAAGTTGCATTAATTTTGCAGCCTTGGTCACATACATTCCAGTTTTCATCTGTGAAATGTTGGCGAGTGTGTAAATAGCGTGTGCCAAAACGTCTCTGCAAATTTTCTGCTCAACCTTCAAAAGACTGACTACCTTTTTCCCCCCTGAACCTCTCTTCTCAAAATAAAGCTGAATATTAAGCTTTGTGAAGGGCAGGATCCCTGATCGATTTGAGCCCTACTGTAAACAGATGGGTCTGTTCAGGCTTTCAGATTAGAGATGCCTGAATCAACCTAATCCTGGAAAGGGTTGAAAAGAAATTGTATGTATCGTGTCATAAATCCGGTTTCCACATAAGTGAATGTTCTGCTTCTAAAATACATGAAAATGTGAATTAATTTTCATACATAATTTCCCTAACATGACCATTTTGGGAGGTAGCTGTGCCAACAATGTTAGTATTTCAATGCATCTTTTAATAGAAGTGAATCAAAAAATTGGAGAAGTGCAAGGTTGGTGCATGGATGAGTTAAATGGTCATTCAGTGGCTCTCCACCCACAGCCGTACCCTCGATGCCCGATAAAGCACAGGGCCTCTTTGCATGTCAGTGCCATCCATTTGGACACAAGATCCATATTCCCCCTATTAGGGTTTCTCAGTTTGATTTGCATAAAGAAGGGGTGCTCTGTCACTCATCATGCGCTTGGTGCACCTACTGTCCCCAGCACTTTCTGAGACAGTTTCTCATGATTTCCCATTGGCCCTGCATTACTCTTTGAGTTGGCACCATTGCCAATGCCAGTGCAGTCACTTTGCTGTCACCGCTTCTCTTCTTGGTTGACCCCTGCCACTGTGATGTTCCTTTCCTCAGACAATTGGCTGCCAAGTTACCCCGCTTGCCATATCCAGGACACAGGCCTAGGTTCAGGTTCTCTCCATTTCGGGCACCCTCTCCACATCGCAACATGAATATCATACGTATTATATGACCGGAAAGCATGGCAGGCTTCCCATCCCTTTCCTGTCTCTGCTTCGGCCTTGCACGCTTTGGAAAAGTTAATTGTTTTGGCTATGATTCCCAGCATCTCCCAGTCAGCACTGCTTGTGCTGGTAAGGAATTTTGGAAATTTTATTCTGGAAAATAAATCTTCCATGCTCTGCTGTCTTGAAACCCCATTATGGGAAAAATGCAAGCTAAAAAGAAAATAAATGCACAGATCTATTTCTTGCAAGCATCAGTTACAAGCCCTTAACTCTTATCCCTCTATCAAGGGTAAGTAAGGCCCAGTACAGACGAGTGGAAAGCACCATCATGGGGCCAAAATTAGGACTCAGAATGCAGGAACTGCACACTCCTGAGCTCTAGTATGTGCAGGCAACACCATTATTGAGTGGCACCGTCTACACAGGGGAGTGTGTCCATGACGTATGGGCATCTGAGCACCCAAAAGTCTCTGCCAAGAAGGGGTGTCATAAGGGCTGCCTGCGCATCCTTGCCCCATGGTTTGATTGCTGGGGCAACGATGCACAGCAAAGGGGGCAGCATTTCACCTATGTCTCTTTGTAGTAGAATTCCAAGATATAGCCATGTTAGAATGTGGAATCAGTAGGTAGAGAGATCTTGTAGCACCTTTGAGACTAACTGAAAAAAAAAGTTGGCAGCATGAGCTTTCATAGGCTTCAGTCTGCTTGCTTTTGGATTTTGCACCAAAAGCATCCAAGGGAGTAGACTGAAGTTTAGGAAAGCTCATGCTGCCGACTTATCTCTTTCAGATAGGGGCTGAACACCACCTCTAAGAAGTGGCTCTGGGCCACTGGGTTGGGGACATGGCAATCACATCATGGCTCCAACCTGGCAGTTCTGTGGCACAAAAAGAAGCCACAAAAAGTAGTTCCTTTTTGAGCCTTGGGAAGGGCGCACTAGCCACCGCCACCGCAGCCCTTCTGCAGGTGCAGCGTGACACCTCCCGCCGTGCAGTGGGCCATGCGGTGTCACACTGGTATGGGGCAGAGTCAAGGTTTTCCCCCCCAGTTTTAGTTGGGGCTCCGAGAGACGGGAAGCGGAAGAGGTTCCCACCAACTTACACAGAGCTGTTCCCAGCACAAGGGAGTTATTCTGGGAGTTATAGACCTAACCGACGTGGAGGGCACAGTACTAGGGAAAAACAATCGGAACCAGACATGTTGGAACCAACGTGTCCCAAATTTACGGTGGGAGGAGGGGGGGTCCCACCTTAAAATCCATTTAAGACTTTGCGTAAGCTGTAATGTTTTTTCTTTTACGATAAAAGATTAAAATCGTTGAAAGGAAAGGAAACAAACACCATTTAAGTAAACGGTGGATTGTTTTGAACCTTTGTGAAAATTGAAAACATACGGAGGAAAAAAGAGGGATGAATATTGTTAGGAAAAAAAAACATATAAATAAATAAAACTGTCTGAGTACAGCAAGCACAAGAAAAGGGATAAGACCAAAACAAGCCTATTAGTTCTATCAGAAGCATTTGTCTCAAACAACAATGGGACTTTGAAATGCTTGATGGTTTTTTTGTTTTAGATCCTGTCTTAACTGCGCGACTGAAAACTGCTCAGATGTTTGGGGCGGGAGTCGGGGGGGGGTTAGATTGTCTTAATCAAGCAAAACTGTAACAAGGCTTTGTTGGATCATTGTTGTGCTCTAAAACAAAGTGAGCAAAACAAGAGACACTCAAATTTTAATCTGTGTTGAACACGGTAGAGTTACAATATCCTTTTCAAGACAACACAATGATAAGGCTCCAAAAGATGAGCTGATATTTCCATTTGGTGAATGGAAAATACTGTATAATTACTACAGAATCAGCAGCATGTATTCCCTATTGTTCTGTTTTGGATTTGGGGGTGGTATTTTCCTCCGATGCTATGAGCTATGAAGGGTAGGGAAAGTATGGCCTTCCATATGTTAACTCCCATTAACTCTAGTCAGAATGGCCAATGGTGAGAGATGTTGGGAGCCGTTCTAATAACATCTGGAAGGCCATACATTGTTCCTCCCTGCCTTGTGACTTTTGAGATTATCACATGCAGCTTTAAAACCGCAATTACAGTCGGAAAATACAGTGGGCCCTCGGTATCCACAGGGGATCCGTTCTGGACCACCCCCACCCCGCAGATACCAAAATCCGTAGATGCTCAAGTCCCATTGTCCTTAATGGCAACAAAAGTCCCTTTTGTGTTTAATGCCACTTAAAACTCTAAAAAGCTGAGAATCTGTTTTATGGGTTTCTCCGCACTCATTTAGCTCTGATCACCCTTTCCACATTTGTTTCCTGATTTGGTTTTTTGCTCAATGTCACCAATCCTTGACAGATCCTGCCTTAATGATGGTGGTGCACAGCACCGAGTTTCTTTGCTTTTCTGAATGCAGCTGTTTGAAGGTCCTAAGCAAACCTAGCTCCTTTTCACCCACAAAGTCAACAACACTTTCTTCTCACCACCAGTCTCAGAACTGGTCGTCACCAGCCAAATATTCAGAAGCCGGTCTCTTGGATCCTGGTCGGTTTTTCAAAGTTCAGGGGAGGGTGGTTGTAAGGCAGGGATGGGCAACTGTGACTCTGAGACATTTCAGAGGGCATGGAACTTGTGGTTTGACATGTTATCAGACAGGAGGAATTTCTGATAATTGCCAATTCGCAATTATGTGGATTTGCTAGTTTAGCAAATTTACGTGAATTCTAATTGCGTTCGGAATGCGCTCAGAATGACTTCCCATTGCCCGAGAATGACTTCCCCTTGTCCAAAATTGCGTGAGATACTCTCATACGCAATAACGTGAAACCCCATGATTGCATTCGGAATTATTTCCCATTGCCCGAAATTGTGTGAGATACACTCATTTGCAATAATGTGAAACCCCATGATTGCCTTCGGATTGCCATTGGATTATATTTCCAATTTCCGTCGTCTGATAACGTCCCTACACCACTCTTGCTTAACTCCCTTGCTGCCTTCCTACTTCGCTCTGTCCAGAAGTCCTTCCTACCTCACAGAAAGACCTAATCTAAATTGAAACTTTCGGCTACATCTCTGTGTATTTATTTTTTTAATCAATAACCACCCTTTTCCGTGAGATTAGGTTACATCAGTATGCTGCCTGACCAGCAGACCATGCTGTATAAATAAGTTGGAAAGTATTTAAGCCGTTAAGCCTATAGATCTCCCTCGGAAGGTGTCCTGCTCTTCTTTTCTAATTCATTAGAGAATAAATCTGTGGTAAAGCAAAGTAAATTGGATTCAGTGACATTCTACTAATTGAGTCATCTCCCCTTCTGCATGGCTTGGCTGGGTTTTTAATTACCAGCTAATTGTGTCAATATGGTGGATGGCTGGCAGCACAGAGATCACTGTATTAACAACCACAGAGAATTAGAAAGAGGTGTTTCTGGCTCATTGCTTGACCCAGGGCTTCCTTGTCCCATGCACTAGAATAAATGGGCAGATCTGGTCATCAACTGACCTGAAACTAGAAGAATACTGGAGCTAATTGCAGTTGTAAGTAAGCAGCAGCGAGAGAGTATTGGGAAAACATCCATAGCTTGAAGATGAAAAAAAAGTGCAACAGGTGACAGAGGGAAAGCCAAGAAAATGTCCGTTTTTCTTGGATACAAATTTGGTTGGGATTCAATATCATCCCAACCCCCTAATCTCTATCAGAAAGGCCCCTCTCTGTTTCCCAGCTTGAAAGTGGAAATGTTCCTTTTTCAGACTCTCGGCGTTATCACATGGGAGGATTTTCTCTCAATTTCGAAAGAAAGGAAAGTGGGGCCAGTTTGGGAATGAATGCAATTTTGTGAATTCACTAGTTCGCTGAATTTATGTGATTGCGTAGTGTCGCTGCATTGCATCCGGAATGATAGGTAGGTGTAAAAAGACTTTGTACAAAGGAACTTCTTTTTCAGAGGCTTTGCTAACTGACATATGCCAGCATTTATTTACTTAATCCATTTACCAGGGTCAGGATCTCCAAAGCAAATAACAAAACTGATTATTTGTCCCCTGATTTGAGGAACAACCGAGCGACTATATTACATCAATACTGAAGTTGCTCCGCTGGCTGCCTATTAGTTTCCAGGCAAAGTACAAGGTGTTGGTGATCACTTTTAAAGCCCTGCATGGCTTAGGCCCAACCTATCTAAGGAATCGCCTGCTTCCATATAATCCACCCCATACACTCAGATCCTCTGGGAGGAATTTATTACAACCAGTGAGGACTAGATTAGTTGCGACCTCCCAGAGGACTTTTTCTGTGGTTGTTCCCACTCTATGGAATGACTTGCTGGACAAGATCCGTCTAATATCCAATTTAGACAGCTTCAAGAAAGCTGTTAATATGGATCTCATCCGGCAGGCTTTCCCAGAACAGCCCCCGGCCACATAAAAGAACTCCATACCGCTTTTATTGGTGTAACTTTGGTTACAATAATTCTGCCCACCATTAATTGTTAATTTTATTATTGTGATTTTTACCTAATATTGGATTTTAATTTTATTACTGTTTAATTCTGTTTTAAGGGGGGGGATGTGGTGTATATTTATATCTGTATTTTATCTTTGTAAGCTGCTTTGACTGTTCCCCACAAAAAGTGGGGGAGAAATTAAAGTTTTATTATTTATTATTTTAATACTTTGTAGTTGCGTGTTCAGAAGAGAATTGGATTGACGGTCGGATCTAACATCTCTACTTGCAACAGGAGAGTGTCCTCCACCGCCAGCAGCTAGTTCAGGAGGTGCAAGAGAGATTGTGAAACACAAACACAAAAGAGATTGTGATGCTCTAGGGGAATTTCACTGCTCCCCATAGCATCTGCCACCTTAGGCAGCGTCTTCATTTTGCCTAATAATAGGGCCGTTCACTGCTAGTTCCTAAGCATCACCCTACGCAAAACCAGCCATAAGTCTTACAAGCGACTACTGTTCATGACAACCAACGTCAACCTGAGACTTAGGAGGGACTTAGGGAGCAAAGTCTTGAGCGGTTGGCTCTCATCATTATTTGACTCACGTCTTCTTCATTGCCTGGAACGGCTAAAAGAGGTTTTTCTAGAACCCACCCCATACCTAGAACCAATATTTTAGGGGGATTACAGAACCCAGCAAGAAAAATTGAGGACCCCTTGGATGCCACATCTAAGAACCAACGTCTCTGTGATTCGTCTGATGGAGCCACGTTTGCCTTTAAAGTCAAAAAGATTCATCCGGTCGCCATCTAACACATACAATAGATCATTTGTTTGTACAAAAAAGAAAATCTCATGTTAAATCAAAAAGATTTTGTAATTGGCATCTTCTGAACCAGAAGGGGTAAAAATAAAACGAAGATCCAACAGACGATTTAATGAACTGAAGAATAAAGATGATGCTGACAATGCTTTTCATCTTGATGTCTTGACTCTCCAAGGCTTTAATCCTCTGTTGTGAAAATCAATGGCAGCCTTTGTCATTTACTTCAATGGATTCAAAGGTCAAGTTCCTAATCTTTCTTTGGCAGTGTCACTCTGGTGAGGCCAGTGACCTGAATAGATGTTTTGTCACATTGACCCTCTGGTTATTGACTGGTTGCCATCATCTTTCCCAATTTAAGCAATGGCCATTCAGCTGCCGGGAGCAGGTTTTGAGGCCTCTTGGTCAGCAACTTTTCTTGTTTTTTTACTTGTTTAAAATATCTATAAACTGCTTAGATCTCATAATTCTGAAGTGGTGTACAACAAGAATAAAACATCAAATCATGAAACAGTAGTTATGAAACAGATGTTAGGTAGGACTATATGTAACAAAAGATTACATTTAATAGGTATCGTTTCAATGTGCATCTAAAAATAAGAATAGTTGGGGTATTTTAAATTTTGTCGGGAAAAGCCCTCCATCTGGAGGGCTCCAAAGTGTTAAAAGTCCTTTTCCAAATGTCTGCACAAACTTAGAAGCCTGTGGCACCACCAGGATGAATCTTAAGGGCCAAAAGGATTTATACGGGGCTCTTTCTGCCCTGGACGGAAGCCACAGCAACCAAACAGTGCAGCCTCCGGGAGCTCTAAAAAGAACCCGCACCCATAGGATTTTTTAGGGCGTGCGCGGGGCACCATTGGTGCGCTCGTGCATGCTGATGACATTGGCGCGGCACAGCACTGTTTGGCTGCTGCGCCGCATGGATGTCATTGTTGCATGCCCCATCGGTATGGGGGCACGCCAAGGCGCACATGGGCATCCATGGCGCACAGTAGGGCTTGGGAGCGTGCAGATGCTCCGCTCTCCCAAGCCCTAAAATCATCCCCAGGCCGGCACATAGGACCAGTCTGTACCGGGTCTAAGAGAGAAAATCCTGAGTTGCTGAGATATTTTGTAAACTAACAAAATCTGTAACCTGGCACAGAGGCAAATACATAAGCAATGCAACTCCTTCCGTGGAGTGTTACATTGCGAGTACATTGCCCCACTCAGAAACCTAGCTGAAGCACAAAATTTCAAAATCAGGATTATCATATGCCAAAAGTTTTAAATCGAGCAGTAAACATATTATATGCAGATGATATGATTACAAAATCAGGATTATCGTATGCCAAAAGTTTTAAATCGAGCCATAAACATATTATATGCAGATGATATGATTCTCCTTTCAACATCTCAGGTTGGCTTGAGTAGACTGCTAAGAGACTTATTGCTTAGGAAAATGACATGGACATTCACAATAATAAGTCTAAAGTAGTAGTCTTTGGTAGAAAGAGAAAATCAAATAGATGGTTCATCAACTCCAAAGAGTTAGGACAAGTGAAATATTATTCCTTCCTTGGCATTATTTTCTCATCTTCAGGCTCTTGAACATCACGAATAAGGGAAAATGAAATCAAATCTGTGGCCAGTTTGCAGTCTTTAAACAAACTACTAAATTATAGATACCCAGGATCTTTAGCCCCAGTTTTGACTATCTTTAAAGCAAAAATGATACCATGGCTTTTGGAGCTGAAATTTGGGGCTTTGCAGATCTCTCAGAAACTGAAAATACACAAACTAGATTTCTGTGCATGATTTTAGGGGTCTCTAAATCTACTCCAGCTTGTTTAACTGGAGCTGAATTGAGTATGGATAAGACTGCTGGGCTAATATAGGTTAGGATGGTAAATTTTTGGTGCAGAATACATAATTTATCAGAAGAAAGTCTTCCCAAGATCTGTCTGGAGGAACGGAGGACACTTCCTCAAGGAAACCTTTGGTATCATAAGCTTTTAAACTTACTACCAAACTTCATTTCAAAAAGATCTTCCTTTAAAACATAGCAGGTTGAGTATTTGAGACCTCTTTTCTACATGTTTTCTCGTTGTGCCATATACACTCTACATCGTTGGACCATTTTCCCATGCAATTTTTCATTTTTGGGTCAGCTGAAAAAAAATCCCCAACCAGGGGACTTTCGGGACAGGTGAGAATAATTCCACTCACCGAGGCACCTTTGGGACCCCCAAAATAATCCCCAGCCCTAGTACATTTGGAAACTGTTAAAAAATATCCCAATCTGGGATCCCTTCTGGACTGGTGAAAAAATTCCCCTACCTGGGGACCTGTGGAACATACATACATAGAACAGTCTTAGAAAAATGTTAAAGGACGTGTATACGCTTAAAGATTTATATTTTCTTCAGAATATTTTTACTCGGTTTGACATTTTTGATTCTAGCAGGAAATAAACGAATTCTATGTTATGACAGTATGGAACGTAAAAGCCAATAGCATGCAATATAAGAACTAGCAAAACAGAGGAAAGTTAAGTTTGTTTGATGTATTTGTCTTAGGTAGATATGCTTTTAGATTGTCCTCTGTCTGTTTTCATGCAAATAACAAAAAAAAGAAAATTTGGTAAAAGGTGATTTTTTAAAGAAAAATGTAAAAGAATTTTTAAAAAATTAAAAGTTTTTAAACAAATATTTTAAAAATTATTTTAAAAAGCCAAACCAAACCTAGGACCTCTCCTTTCTCCTTCCACTGAGCCACCACTGCGCATAGCGACATCTTTGTAAAGTTATGTGGTGCAGCCTCTGTTGTGAGATTTCAGACTAAAAAATAATAAAAATTTTAAAGTAAGGGGGAAAAAGTGGGGTTGTCTTGCACACTACATATCTAACCTTTTAATGTTTCCTATGAAAAGCCACTCTGTTCTAGCCACTAGTACAAAGTAGTAGGGTTGCATTCTCCAGGCTAACATCCTCTTGGTTGGCTAATATTCTCCACAAAGAAGAAGATTGTTAATTCAGAGTATTGTTGATGAAACGGACTAGAAGACTATGCAGCAGCGATCGAGACTGATTTCTTTTCTTTAAAAGAAGTGGTGTGTGTCTCTTCCAAAGAGAGTTTGTAACCATTACAGTACTTGAGTCTCTCCTTCCTTCCTTCCTTTCCTAAAAGCTGCCTTTCATTTAACTGAATTTCAGTTAAACAGCTTTGTATAAGATGATGACAAAAAGCAAGAATACCCGTTCAAGCTTCTACGAGAATAAGAGAGAGAATGTGAAAGTTATGACTATTTCATGTCCACAATACTATTGGTAATCGAGTCTGTATTAGAAAGACGCACGCCAGTGAATTGGGAAAGTATTGCTTCGAGGGAAGCCCAGTGTTTTGATTGAAACGGTATGACTATTGCATCAGATGATCTCTTTTTATTACTTCCCAAGAGGTGAAAACGAATGTTATAAATGCTCGCTTCTCTTCTTCTGACTTTACCATTCATAATGTAATCCCGTTAAGAGATGCGCGGCCGGCTGCTACGCGATCATGAAGATTGGCATAATGTTCCTACGATATACTGGAGATTAATGTCTTATCTATTTTTCCCCCCTCGGCAGGGAGACATTTTGCAACAGGCAACTGCAATCTGTTGTAGCGCAACCTCCCAATGCAAAATCTTGGCCACCGTTTATTAAAGTTTCGGTGTGTTTTTGAAATCCGTACTGGTTTTATTGATTTGTAACCAACTTTGGGTGCCAGGGTTTTTTTGGTGGGGGGGGTGGGTGGGATATAAATGAATAAAACAAATGATGGTGATAGTTATGATGCCCAGTGAAACTATTTGAGCATCTAAGGGCTAACAGACCACCCCTTTCGTGGCCAGATCCGGGCCATGGCAACCTCACGCCGCAGCCCCAATTTGGCCTCTCGAGGGCACAAAAAGGAGTTGCAAAAGGGTGCCATAGCTGTGCCAGCGTGGCTGCATGGCATCCCTTGCAGCACCGGAGGCGTGCCATGATGCCATATGCTGTCTGGAATGGCGTGTGGCATCACGATGCCCTGCGGGCAGAGTCAGGGCATTCAGCATCAGGACGCTGCACCCTGACTCCATCCATAGGCCGGTATAAAGTGCCAGTCTGTACAGGGCCTAAGTTATTGTTGTTGTATTTAAAATTACAGGGAGTTCTGGCCGTTTCCATTTTTTATTTGGAAGGCAGCGGAGGAGGGGGGGGGATCTTCCAGATGTCTCATCCACAGGTTTGCCAGACGTCGGGGCCAACTCTACGGAAGTTAACAGTAACAACTACAACAGGTCACCATAAGCCAGGAATGGCTTGAAGGCACACAACAACCGTACGAATAGTTGCCCTAGAATGTGAGTCCACAATTAAGTGACTCTGGTTTATATATAGCTGCTTTGCTGTTGCACTTTACTGTTGAACTCCCCTATCCATATCCCTGGCTCACTGCCTTCCTTGGTTGGTGCAGTGAATAGGTATAAGAGTTACATTGACAAAGGAATACAGACTAGGTGTATGTAGCCCTGTGGATGGGTATGCATATACATATATATGTATACGCATAAACAGAGACGTATGAGAGCCAGTGGTTTGAGTGTTGGACTATGAATTTTATCACACGGGGACAATTGGGAGTATAAACAGTGATTATCCCATGAAATCGTGCATCCGTGATTAAGGTTTTCACACGACGTCACGACTAAAGCGCCATTATCCCGGGAATATCCCATGAAAACCACACAATTGCGACCAAGGTTTTCACGTGACGTCGCAACGAAGAGCAAATGAAGTGCCCTTATCCCAGGCAATAAACAGCAACAAATCATTCATGGGATTTTCCTGGAATAAGGCTCTTTTATCATGCTGTGTGTGAAAATGTTAATCGCGTTTTAATAGCGATTGTGCAGTTTTCACAGGATCATCACCATTTGAGCTACCAGCTTCCCCCCCCCCCCCCCCCCGGTATGATAAAGTCCTATGATTCTGGAAACCAGGGTTCAAATCCATTTGACCATGGAAACCCACTGGGTTTGTTGGTTGCTGTTTTTAAAATTATTTACTGATTCAAACCTTGGATCCACATTTGCAGAATGGGTTTTTCTTGGGGTTTTTGTTTTGGTTTCTTAGATGTGACTTGAAGGTACAGGATGCCAACAACTATAAGACTAAAACCTCTATTTTTTAAAATAAGCCAACAGCTCCCTCTGCTGAACCACGATCTGTTCTGGTTTTTATTTAATTCTTCAAATGATGCTTTACAGCCATTCTAATAAAATACTGATTAATGAACTGTTTCAACCTTTTTCCATTGCTTTAAGCTTTATTCCTTTAAAATTATTTACCGATCCAAATCTAAAACTGTTTCCGGTTTTATTGTTCTAATAGCACAAAGCCCGAAGAACCCACATTCTAGGGCAGGATGTGAATATTTTAATAAATACACTACAGAAATAAATGATCTTCATTTTGTCCAGCTTTCAAGTGCCTAAAAAAGCTATGTCCAAAAAAGTTTACAGTCAGGGTGAACCAAATGGGAAAGATCGCAATCCTGCGGGATTGTACTCCATCAGCCCTAGCCAACAGTCCAGATTTTGGGTGTTTCTTGCCTAAAATCTGGATGACGTCAGCTTTCGTACTCCTGCACCCCCAATTATTTTTTAAAAATACCAATAATTATAAAAAAATATAGTTATAAAGATATAGCAAACTATTCTTCGTTTTATCATTATTTTGACAGAACATATAAGTATGAGAAATGGTTAATCATATAGCAAGAAGTATATGAAAATTTGCAGGCATAAAGTAGAATCTGTTCTGCAGTAAGTCCTGCAAATTTAGGCTCAGGAGCTTCTTAAATGAGTCTAGCCATCTGCCATGCGGTCTTCCTCTCTTTTTTCTGCTCACCTTTCCAAGCATTAATGTATTTTCGAGTGAGTCATGCTTTCTTCATGTTGTGACGAAAATATATGACAGCCTTAGTTTTGTCATCTGGGCTTTCGGGGAGAATTATAGTTTGATCTCTTCAAGGACCCATTTGTCTTTTTGGCTGTCTGTGGGTTCCTCAGCACTCTTCTCCAGCAGTTTTCTTTTTACCTACTTTCTGTCCAGCTCTCGCATCCATACATGGTGATGGGGAATACTGTGGCTTTAGTGCTCAGTTCTATGTCTCTACTCTTTAGGATCTTATATACTTCTTTCATAGCTGTCTTTCCCATCCCTAGTCTTCTCGGCTGCAGTCACCTGCCAAGATGTTTGATCCTAGGAACTGAAACTTTTAAAACTAGTCACCCCTCCTAACTCACAGATCTGAGTTCCAACAACCTCGATTAGATGCGCAGGGGCGACCTCCGTTATTTCTAATGGTGCGCGCATCTAGCGCACGCCCCTGGGCCTCACGCACAGGGGCATGCCCTATTCAAAGCTATGAGGCTTGAATACGCACGAGCGTATTGCAACAGATCCCCCGCGCAAATAGAGGGCCAACTGTATTTCAATGTCTTCATTGTCTCGGTTGAATTTTTGTTTTTTTGTGATCATTATTTTTGTTTTTTCACATTCAGCATTGCAGGTTCATCTTTGACGTCTTTAGTAATTGTTCCCAGTTTCTAATATTTTCACAGTATAATCATAGTATTATGGAGTACAATCATCATATTATGTCATCTGCATTTCTTAGATTGTTGTTGTTCCTTTCTGCTGTCTTCCCCTTCTTCTGAGTCCAAATCTGTTCTTCATATGATGTTTTCTGCCTAAAAGTTTAACAAGTATGACAATAGAATGCATCCTCGCCTGAGCCCTTTGACAACTGGGAACCGATCTGTTTCTCTGAATTCTGTTCCGATTTACAAATGAGCACTAAAGTCAGAATCATCCAAGCCATAGTATTTCCCATCGCCCCATTACTCAATTTTCTGGCCTCCAAAATTCTCAGTTTTGATGACGGGCGATATTCCTGCTCACCCCTTGGAGCTCCCACCACAGAATAGGGCATCCCTGGAGGAAGCACCCCAAATGCTCTTCTGCCTGCCTTTCCTCCCAGAACACATAATATGGCATCCACCTCAAAAACGAACGTTGGTACTCACCCGTGAGACGTTCATTTCCAGCAGACTAGGGTCCAGCATCCTGAAACTCGGGTTAGCTCCTCCCATTTCCGCTCCGGAGGCAGGGACTGTAATTAAGATAAACAAAAGACCGGCCCCTATAAATGGAGCTAAGCCCCACCTGGGCCTCAGTCAGTGACAAGCCATGCAATAAGTCAGATAAACATAAACACATTCTTTATTAACCAACTTAGGAAAGGAAACATAACCAACGAGCCAGATAAGGCAAAAAAAATACAGAAAAAACAAAGCAGAAAACAAAACAGGCTGGGTCCACCAGCAGGCGGGTCGTAGGTCGTAGGCAGCACTCAGGGTGGGGAGGATGCTGGACCCTAGTCTGCTGGAAATGAACGTCTCACGGGTGAGTACCAACGTTCGTTTTCCCAGCAGACAGGGTGCCAGCATCCTGAAACTCGGGATTTACAAAAGCCCTCCGCCGGGAGGGAAGTGCTGCTAGGAGACTACGGACTCCGAACCACCCGCTGGAGGACCCTCCTTCCAAATGCGGCCTCGGCAGACTGAAAGGCATCAAGCTTGTAGTGCCTAATGAAGGTAGATGGCGACTTCCAGGTGGCCGCCCTGCAGATCTCCGCCAGTGGGGCATCCGTTGCAAAGGCCGCCGAGGTAGCGGCGCTCCTAGTTGAATGTGCCATGATCCCCGTAGGAGGCGACAAATCCTGGGTCCGGTAGGCCTCCTCGATGCATGCCTTAATCCACCTGCCCAGGGTGGAGACCGAGACCTTGCGCCCCAGGGAACTCGGACGGAAGGACACGAACAGCGCCTCCGTACTCCTGAAGGAGGCAGTTCTCTTGATGTAAGCCTTGAGAGCCCTCCGCACATCCAGAGTGTGCCAAATCCTTTCCAAGTCCGCCTTTGGGTTGGGACAGAAAGATGGTAACAAGATGTCCTGAGACCTGTGAAAGGCTGAATTGACTTTTGGGATGAAGGTAGGGTCCGGGCGAAGACACACTGAGTCCGGTCTGAAAATGCAGAGGTCCTTCCGGGCCGAAAGAGCGCCCAGCTCAGACACACGTCTGGCCGAAGTGATAGCTGTGAGAAAGACTACCTTCCAGGTTAGGTGCTTGAGGGAGGCATCTCTGAGGGGCTCGAACGGAGCCACTGTCAAGCCTTTCAGGACTGTGTGCAAGCTCCAGGAAGGAAAGCGGTGCCTAGTGGGTGGCGCGCTATTGGAAACGCCCCTCAGCAGTCTCTTGATGTGCGGGTGGGACGCAAACCTGGCCGCCTTCCTGTGTGGCAAGATCGAGGTGATAGCGGAAACCTGCCTTCTGACAGTGTTGGGCCTAAGACCCTTCTTGACACCATCCTGAAGGAACTGTAGCAAGTCCGCTACTGAGAAGTTAAGGAAGTCAATCTTCTTCAGCTTGCACCATCTTCTGAATGCCCTAAACGTGGCCTCGTAGATCCGGTTGGTGGAGGGGCGTCTGGATGCCAAAATAGAGTAAATAACTTCGGCCGAATAGCCGCACCGGCCTAACATGAGGCGTTCAGCTTCCAGGCGCGAAGTTGCAGCCAGGCCGGATCTGGGTGAAAGATCTGCCCTTGGGAAAGCAGGTCGTGACGGATCTGTAGGTCTAAGGAGGCCGACGACATCCTCAGAATGTCGGAGAACCACGCCCTCCTGGGCCAGGCCGGGGCCACCAGGATCACCTCCAGCCTCTCCCTCCGGATCTTGGCCACCACCTTGGGCAGAAGCGGAAGGGGGGGAAAGGCATACACTAAGGCCTTCGGCCACTGTAGGTTGAGGGCATCGAAAGCCTCCGCCCCTACCGTTCGAAACCGGGAGACGAACCTGGGCAATTTTGCGTTGGATGGCGACGCGAACATGTCCACCTGCGGTTGCCCCAACTGATCGACTATCTGTCGAAAAACCTCGTCGTGTAGGGCCCACTCCCCTTGATCGACGTCCGCCCTGCTTAGCCAGTCCGCCACTACATGGAGTTCCCCTCGAAGGTGCTCCGCCTCGATCGAGATCAGGTTCCGCTCTGCCCACTGAAACAGCAGATGACATTCCTGCATCAGGTCCCAAGACCTCGTTCCACCCTCGCGGTTGAGGTGGGCCTTGACCGTCATATTGTCCGTCCTGACCAAGATCGCCTTGCCCTGGATCAGCCGCTGAAAAGCCAGTAGGGCCAGCCTGACCGCCCTCAGTTCCAGCCAGTTGATGGACTTGGTCTGCTCCTCCGGTGACCATCTGCCCTGCGCCATCTCCTGGTCGCAATGGGCTCCCCAGCCTCTTAAGCTTGCGTCGGTCGTGATCTGGACTCTCGTGGGGGTCCAAATCCGGCGCCCCCTGAGTACCGCTGGAGAAGTCCACCACTCCAAGGATTCGAGAACCGGCGCCGGTACCTGTATCCTCAGGTTGACTCTCGCGGTTATGGCATCCTGATGCGGAAGAAGCAGCCACTGCAGCGGCCTGGAATGAATCCTGGCCCAGGGAACACAGTCCTTTGCTGCTATCATTAGACCTTGCAGGTGAGCCAGGAGAGAGACACTGACTCTGGACTGTGACCGCACCTTCTTGATTGCCCTGATGATGGGCTGAGTCCTCTCCTGGGTCAAGGAGATCAGGCCCCTGTCCGTGTCGATGTGAGCCCCAAGGTGTTGGATCTGTCGGGATGGCACGGGGGAACTCTTGGCCACATTGACTAGAAAACCGTGCGCTTCCAGGGACAGACGAATGGCACGCACATCGGCGTGACCCTGGCTCAGTGACTCCGATCGGATCAGAAGATCGTCCAAGTAGGGGTAAACGTGAAGGCCCTTGGTTCTCCAGTGGGCTACCAGGGCCACCAGCACTTTGGTGAACACCCTCGGGGCTGAGGATAGACCAAAAGGCAGAGCTCTGTACTGGTAATGGCGATTGTTGTAGGCAAACCTCAAGAAACGACGATGGCTGGGATGAATCGGAACGTGAAAATAAGCGTCCCGTAGGTCCAAGGAGGCAAGAAAATCCCCAGGGTGGATGGATTCTAGCATGGACCTGAGGGTTTCCATCCGAAACTTCTTTTTGGATATGGAGCTGTTGACCCCTCGCAGGTTTAAAATAGTTCTCCAGGAGCCGTTCTTTTTGGGTACCAGAAAGAAAATGGAGTAGCAGCCTCTCCGCCATTGAGAAGGGGGGACCTCCTCTATGGCCTTCAAGCGTAAGAGGTCCTCGATAGCGTCCAGTAGGAGGCGGTGTTTCGCTGGGTCCTTCGACTTGGGAGATGGAATGAAGGACTCGCGTGGGCGACGGAAAAACTCTATCCGGTACCCCATCTTCAAGGTCTCCAACACCCAGCGATCCGTGGTGGATTGCTCCCAAACAGCGGCAAAGTCCCTCAGCCTGCCCCCCACTGGGGGCACCCCGTCACGCCTGCTGGTGTTTGCGGGCCCCTCTGCCCCCGCCGGACTGGCCCCTCTGTTGGAAGGACGAACGGGGCTGTCTGGGCTGACTCCTGGATTCTCCCCAGCGCTGGCCGAAGAGTCTGGAGTCCCTGGCCTGGTGAGGGGTAGAGGGGTTGGAGTGAGGGAAGGCTCTGGGGGAACGAAAAAACTGACTCCTGGACCTAGACCTCTTTTTGTCCTCGCTCCTCCGCCCTCCTGGTAGGGCTTTTTTCTTATCCTTGTCCTCCACAAGGACCTGATCCAGGGATTCCCCAAAAAGCTTGGAGCCAAAGAATGGGGTGAAGGCTAGGTTCTGCTTAGATTTCGCGTCTACATTCCAATTTTTTAGCCACAACTGGCGACGTACAGTGACAGCAGCCGCCTGAGCCCTAGCGCAATATTGGACGGCGTCCAAGGTGCCATCGGCCGTGTAAGCGGCCGCCATGGCAATCTTATTCAAACCCTGCTTGAGGTGGGGATTCTGGGAAGGAGCCTCATGAAGTAACTCCTTAGCCCATTGTAAGGAGGATCTGGCTACCAGAGATGCGGCCGCTGCGGCCCTGATGGCAACGGACATGGCTTCGTGGGCCTTCTTGAGGGCCCCTTCCGCCTTCTTGTCCTCCGGAACCTTAAGCGTGTCCTCCCCATCTTTGCAAAAGACAGCGGAGGACACGAGGGCGGACACCGGGGCATCCACCACCGGGACCTGCAACCTTTCCATGACTGGAGGGGGAAAGTTGTAAAGTCTCTTAATGATATTAGGATAGGAACTAAGGACAGCCGGCCTGCTCCACTCGTTCCTAATCACCTCCATCAGATTGGCGGGACAAGGGACCTCAGGCAGGGCCGAGGATGGCACCGGGAATAATTCCTCCCCAACTCTAGGCAAATCGCTGGATTGGGAGGGCTTGGGATCTTTAGGGAGGGAGATGCCCAAGGTCTTGGAAGTCTTTTTGAGCAACCTTGTAAGGTCCTCAGCCTTAAAAAGGCGGGCCGATGACGGGGGTGGGTCAGCCTCCTCTGCTTCCTCCTCCCCGGACAGCTCGCCCTCCTCAACCCCCTCGCCGGTCTCCGCCAGGGCCCCATCCGCCTCACCTTCCGAGTCCCCATGAAGGTCGGTCTGGTTCCGAGGCTGGCTGAACCGCCTATGCTTCCTGGGGGGGGCCTCCTGCTCGGCCTCTCCGTCGGAGTCGGAGAGGGAGACCTCGTCCCCCTCCCTGGGCCGCCCGCCGAACGCGGACGCAGGCCAGCTCCGGAGGGGGGTTTGGGAGGAGGCTGTGTCCCGTGAGGAGGGCCGGGCGCCACCAGGGGGCCGGTCCGCTCCAGCGGATTCAAAATGGCGGCCGCCATGGACCTCCCCAAGATGGCGGCCCCCTAGGTCCTTTCCAAGATGGCGCCCGCCAGCCACGTGGCGAGCGCCGGGCTCCTTCCCAAGATGGCGGCCCCCATCCCGGGATTCAAGATGGCGGCCGCCATCAGCCAGCGTGGGAGACGGGCTCGGAACCACGCCGCCATACGCCGCCGCGCGTGAGGGGCCCTCCCCAACTGCTCCCGTCTGGGCAGGGAAGCTCTCTGGGGGAGGGAGGTAAGCCGAAGGGCGCGGGTGCCAGGTCCAACCTCCCGCGAGAGCGGCAGGCCAGGCCTGGGCCTCCGAGGGAGGGAGGAAGGGCAAAGGAGCGGCAGGGACTCCTGGGTCCCCGCCCGCGCGAAAGGGCCCCGCCGCGAGAAAAGCTCCGCTCTTGGCCCCGACCAGCGGGGGCTCAGCGGAGGAAGGGGCTGCAGCCGAACCACATGCCGCGAAGGAGGCGGCAGAGTCCCGGGCGCTGCCGACGGGTCTCCCAAGGGGTAAGTCCCCCACTCCCAAAAAATTGGCTGCCTCCCTAGCAAAGATGGCCCGCACAAAATCAGTGAGCCCCTGCATGCTCGCTGCCTCGGCAGGGGTGGCTGCAGGGGCCTCCTCAACGCATTCGGACCCCAAGCGGGCCGGGCGGAGGGACTGCGGGCGCTCAGCCACTCGGAGGGGAGAACCCTCCCTCGGCTGAGCAGCTGCCTCGACCTCTACGGCTGGCTCTCCTTGCCGAGCCGAAGAACCCTGAGCTGGAGGGGCCTGAGCTAAGGGAAGCCCTTCACCCGTGCTCTTGGGTTCCTCTGCCATAACCACCACCACGGAGGAGGAGGGAAGGCAGGAGAGGTAGGGAAGGGGAGGCCAGAAAACTCACAAACTGCTACGGAAAAACTTGCTGGCTCGAAGAAGAAGTAGTCCTGCAGGAGCGGTAGGCAGGAACAAGACTGGGGCCCAGGTGGGGCTTAGCTCCATTTATAGGGGCCGGTCTTTTGTTTATCTTAATTACAGTCCCTGCCTCCGGAGCGGAAATGGGAGGAGCTAACCCGAGTTTCAGGATGCTGGCACCCTGTCTGCTGGGAAATGTTAAATCACAGTCTAAATCTTCTCTCCAGTTCTGGAATTGCTAGACTGGAGCCTTTGGCTGGCAAGGTGTGGGGTTAAGTGGTGGCACTGTATTCCGCAAAGCACGCACAGGCTTTCTTTCTAGTGGATTGCTGGTCAAAACTGTTGCAGAGGGGGAAAAGTTTGCCATCGTTGCTGAGCTGCCTGCCTTCCCGTCTCAGCCACAAGGAGCCGAATCCAGCCAGTTAAAGGTAGAATCTGCCCTTCTATAACAGCTCTGGGTTTGCCACTCCAATGCCAGTCTACCCAGAGAGCCCAAAAAGGCACCACTGTTGTATCATGCACAATGGACGTGGTTGCAGCTGACAGGCCAGCAAATGTTCAGTCCTCTGAACCAATGACTAGAACTTTCTACTCAGAGCTGGGACGTTGTTTCTACGTAAGCTGCTTTGAGAGGGGCCTGGAATCCCCTGACAAAGCCAGTCCTGTCTCTCCAAGCTACACCACCATTGCCAGAATCAAGAGGAGGGAGAAATCAAGGGAAAGGGGCAAGTAACCAGATGATTATTTTGTCCCAGTAGAATCCACATGTGCCCCCACAAAGCATTTAACACACCAAAAATATAAATATGTGGTATTTCAAAAGAACTACTTCTTCCCACGGGAGATGATGGAAAAAAGTGCCCATTCAATATTAAGAAGCAATGTACCTAATACTGTACATCAGGAATGGGCAGCCTTGTAAGATGTAGGGAGATTATTTTGTCCCAGTAGAAAACCACCACATGTCCCCCCACAAAGCAGGCAGTGGAGGGGGCTGTCTGAAGTGATGAAAATAATATATCATACTCCTGGAGGCTTTGTTATCAGGGTTATTTCTCTTTTTTTGTATTATTAAAAATTACAGTATTTTGTGTGGCTCAAGACTGCAAAAATAAGTAAAGAATGTTACCATTATTGTGGCATGTATATGTCTAGAGAAGGGGGGAGGAAGAGGGGAAGAATACTTTAGGACTAGCTGGGTTTTGGTTCCAGGACTCATGGATACCAAAATCCATAGATGCTCAAGTCCCATTATATACAATGGCATAATAAAATTATATCCCTTATATAAAATGGCAAATTCAAAGTTTGCTGTTTGGATTAAAAAAAAAAATTGAAGTCATGGCTGGTTGAATCTATGGCTAGAGAATCCATGGATATGGAGGGCTGACTGTATAATTTACCCCAATCTGCAGACCCAGGTATGCAGATGTTTTAGACTGTACCACTCCAGCTTCTAGATCGTGACAAAATCCCCAGATGTGGAGTAGACTGGACACTCAAGGTGCAATTGGAGGCATTTCTTGGTTTAATTCCTTCCCAAATGAGCCTGCTCCATGCCAAAACACTGCCTCCTTATGCTTCTTAGCAGGTATAAGCATAATATTTAAGCCTAGACATGGCTAACCCAGTGTAGCAGGGAGCTGCGCACCAGTCCAAGATTTGCATTCCAACACATGCATATTCTACACAATAGGCCAGCAGACAAACTGGTCCAAAATATCAGTATATGGATTACTTATGCATTTTTATCCTGTCTTTTGCTAGGCAGATTCATTTTGTGAGGCCATCAAAACACTAATGAAATCTGATCCACTCAAGAGAAACAGTAGCATACTAAGGCAAACTCAAGGTAGTCAAATCTCCTTCATGTGAGGTTTTTAAACATAGGTTGAATGGCTAATTCTCAAAGGTTCTTGGCTTTGGGTTCCTGTATGGAAGGGGATGGGACTAGATAACCCTTGTGATTCTTTCCACCTCTCTAGTTCTGATTCTAGATATCTACAAAGGGGGGCTTTACCAGGAGCTCACTGTGCAATACATAAACCTTAACCTGGCTAGGGTTATGGGCACTAGGAAATATGTAAGATTTGGATACACGTGAAAGATGCCCAATGAACATGGGCTAACTTTTAAGACAGTAGTTGCAAAGAGTCCATTTGAAGAATTTATTAGTATGCCTGTTTGTCGCAAGTTTAGAAAAAGAATCCCAGGATTTTTCCTCCTGTGTGTTTTCGTCTAGCTTCCTCGTGGTCCATGATGCCAGCTGAAGTTGTCAGCACAATGAATCTATTAAACAAGAAGAAAAACAATTTGTCAGGAACAAACCAAACAGAATATTTGTCAATTCAGAAAGAGGAATTTAGCCTTGTTTGAACAGGCAACGTGTCCTAAGAAAAAATACTAGGCCAAATGCTGAAACACATGGATGACAAGAGTAGAAATAAGACTGTATACTAACCAATGTGAGATTGATTCTACAGGACTCAATGACTAAAGGTATGTCAAAGTTAACAAGTCAAGTGCTAGTGTTAGCTTTGTATCTAGAACAATGGAAGCTTCAAGTACACTACAGTGGGCCCGCACATTTGCTGGAGTTAGGGGGACAGAACCCCTGTGAAAGTGGAAAAACCCAAGTTTTAAAAAACCACCACAGAATTGTGCTGGAGGACCTACAAATGCCTAGAGATATACTCTCTCTAGGAAACTCTAGGTCCTGCAGCATGACTTTTGCAGAAGTTGACCATAGAGTCACATTGGATAACTTCTTAGAGAAAATAGCAACCGAATCAGTTAAAAATCAAATCCGCAAAAGCCACAAATGTGGAAGGATGACTGTATTCTTATTAACATATATGCAATTTTCCTGCTCTGTAGCTTATAATAGGGTACCATTCCTTTCTACAGCCCATGAAGTTTTCTTGGCAAGATTTGTTCAGAGATTTCCATTGCCTTCCTGACGCTAAAAGCGAGTGACTTGCCCAAAGTCACCAAGTAGGTTTCATGGCTGAGTGGGGAATTGAACTCTGGTCTAATCTAATTACAACAACAACAACAATGAATTTATATTGTTAATTACTTAGATATTTATTATGGTGTGTGAACTTGATAAAAATAAATTAACTGATCCTTACAGCAACTCAGTTTGCTGTAACAAACAGCAAACAATCCTTACAGCAACACTCACCCGAACTGACGCGAAGGCAGCAGGTTGTTCTGCCACTTTTCCAAATCCTTTAGCTGGACATCAAATCTGGGGCTGATCACACCACACTGTCAAGCAAGGTGAGAGGTGAACATTAATGTTTCTCCTACCACAGCAATTACTTAGTCATCTATATATTACTCTTAAGGTACCCTATACTTGAAAGGAAGAGTGTGACAACAAATCTTTTAGATAAAATAAAGTCAAGGAATACTGTGGTGCTAAACACATTAATACAGATACAGTGCGACTGCACCATGCGCAGGCATACTATATGTGGCTCTGAGCTTACGCTGAAGCCCCATAACAATTAAAGAAATGGGGCGTGCGCTGCCCTGCGCCGCAAGCATGCATGCTTCGATTGTTTGCAATGGGGTGCAAGCATATGCAGATTTCCCCTTACGCTGTACATTCAGGGACTGGTATTTATGGATTTCATGTACTTTTGCAAAAATTATCAAGGGACTGGTCAGAAGATATGTGAGGCAGGTCTTTTTGAAGCTAGGCAAGGCTCAGCCTGGTCAGTACCTGGATAACAGACGACCCTGGAAACCCAAAAGGGAAGCCCTTTTGATTTCCATGATGAAAGGCAGGATAAAAAAGTGCTGAAGCAGGGTTAGGCAACAGGTAGACCATATGTTCACCCACTCACTTTTGTAGGTCCTCCTCCTCCTAAATATTTCTAGCAATAAAAAAGGACACCTATAGGATGAGCCATTCCTATTTAAAACAAGGCAGAGCTTCCCACATTTCATTGTGCCCTCCAAAGGGTTTTTTAAAAAAGTGACAGCAGACTTCTGGCCACTTCTTGTTTTGTTTAATGAGACAGCTCTTATAGGCTGGGAGAGTATGGCTTCAAAACCCCTTAAGTTTACCCATCTATTGTCTCAATAATGAAATCTCAACAGTGAGTTCAGCACATGCCCGACAACAGTTTATACTATGATTGTCAATAAATGCTCAACTATACCATCACATAAAGTGAGATCCAAGTAGGTTATGGCTAATGTCCATAAACAAAGAGAAATGCATTAGCTTGTGATTTTGCCCTTAGGATAATGAAGTCAAGGCAGTGTGTGGAACTGCTTCCGCCGAATGTGTAGGAGATGACCAAGAACCTAACTGTCAAGCTTCCCTGTTCTGCTCCACAGCATACAAAAATATATCATACACCTTCATATAACAGTAGGAAAAATTGTTAGACAGAGGGGTTATGGGTACCTTATGGGTCCGTGGCACCCAAATCTCCCACTAGCCTCATAAGGGAGGAGGTGGGGATATTAGGGGGAAGAGTGACTGGATGGCAAAGGCTAACTACCGAACCCTGATTCTGACTACAGAGCAAGAACAGCTGCGACAACACTTTTTTATTATTTGTCTATCGTTACCACCCCTCTCAATGAACCCCTAATAAAGGTTAGTGAAAATATTTATGTAGAGGTGTAAGTATGTTGAGAGATCTTGTAGCACCTTTGAGACTAACATACTGATTCCACAGACTGACACGGCTATATCTTTGAATCGTGGGTTAAGTTACCAATGCTAAAAACTGAAATCTCCTTCAAGCAAGATATTCTAAAATTATTGAATTCCGTTTCAAATATATAAAACTTTTTGCTCGAAAGATATTTTGAATTTAGGTATCATTTCTACAGTGAGACTTGCCCTGATGTTTGGCAGGACGACACCTATTTCTTTTTAAGCTCATTATTTTTCAAAATAATATATATATATATATATATATATTTTAAAATGGGGATGCAGTGGCTTAGTGGTCAAGACACTGACTCTGACAGTCGCAAGGTCGGCAGTCGAGACCCATGTGCTGTGAGACAGAGTGAGCCCCCATCACTAGTCCCAGATTCTGCCAACCTAGCAACTCGAAAACATGTAAAATTACAAGTAGTTATACAGGTATCACTTATTTGGGAAGGTAACAGTGTTTCGTCATGCTGGACACACGACCACAGAGTCATCTTTGACTACACTGGCTCCCTAGGCTTAGTAACCAAAGACACAACTAGACAAAACTTGTCAAAGAGGAAACCTTTACCTTTTTACTTTTATTTTTTAATCTATGTATTAGAAGACATCGTCCTTTTCCACAAAGTACCACAACACTTCTATTAGGATCAGCCAATACCCACAAGGACAATGAGCTTCTGGAGTTTCACAGAACAAAATAGGAAGGAAGATGTTGCCGCTACAGGACCAGCCACCTTTTTTTATTAACATCATGCTTTAAAGAACAGTTCTGCGAGACTCCAAGGCTTGACTATCTCTTGAAAGCATTTTGCTTACTGCAGCACAGATTCCTTCTGAGCCAATTCATACAGCTACTTGTATTCCCACTATTATGTCAGTAAGAAATGGTTCACAACTTTAGTATGAGTGCACACAATTTCGCATTGTCAATTGGAATTTTCTGGGATAACTGGCTTGTTACTTCCTTTGAAGAGACTGCAGAAAACTGATTACGTTTTGACAGGGAATAAGACCAGCGCTTGAGAAACAGCACTACATTAGACAGACTAAAAATATGCAGTCATTCACAGAAAGAAAGAAGACACACACACCATACAGCCATGAAGCCAAGAACTTCAGTAAAAAACACATTTCAGTCTCAAGAAATTTGCCTTCCCACTTCAAAAGTACACTCCACATATTTGTTCCATCTTCCTCAAAGAGCAGTTCTGTTAAGAAAACTCCAAAGACGGATGCTTCACTCTCTCTATGATCCAATCAAAAATCCACCAAACTGTGATATCGCCATTGGCCAACCAAAATGCACAATATGGATAAGGCAAGCTTTTGAAGCTTCACTGGCTTCTTCATCAGTAAAGGTGTTACAAACCAAACAGGAGGGGAAAAAAAATTGAAGATGCTGTCAGGCCTGCATTTTGCTGTTTCTCTTCTTAGTTAAGATGGTATGGAGAGTAATATCTTATAGGCTAGTAGTGGCATCTCCTTCTTCAGGCCATGTGGCAACTTCTCAAAGCCCAGAGAATCTCCCAGTTCCCACATGGCCAGAAAGGAGGTGCCACTACCAGTCTGCAAGATATGCCCCTCCATGGAGGGACCCGGAGTGGTACATGTGGTCCAATGGCCACACTTTCCCGGCTCTTGATTTAAAAATCTCAAAATCCTGTCCCCCAAGATTTGATTCCAAAAGAATACAGTGGTTTAAACACAAGTCAAATCCTACCTTGTTGAGTCTGCCAGTGAGATTAACAACAATCTTTCCAGCTCTGTGGTCATCAATAATCTCAAATTCACCTATGTAACCTGAAATTTAAAGATCAGAATTAAGTATATGCAAACCTTTGTACTGTTCAAACACAACCATAACACAGAAAAGCAAAACACTGCAAGCGATTCAGACCTAAAGGTAACCATTTTTCATCAGGAACACTAGGCTAATTCACTGGGGGCACTACATTTTAAGGTCAAGGTTTTTTCCACTTGGAAGAGCCAGCACTGTAATGAAATTGGTAAATTGGTAAATCCTCTATCTTAGTGTTTGGCAATCGATTTGTGTCTGGACATCAATGAACTTGAAATCTTGCTTTAATAAAACATACTTGAAGTACCACAAGTGGGCTAGTACATAAAATGTGCTCCCACTTCTCCTTTCCGTTCAAAAAATAAAGTGAGAAAAATGCAATTGAATTACAATCTACCCCAGGACTGTGACTAACTGCTATCCATGTTCTATGCTGACCAGCATTTTCTTCTGCAGAGGAAAGGTTGAACTTACATGGTCAAGAATCTAGATGCTTTCCAAACTTTTACACAAAACATTTTTCCTATCCATTCCGCTAACTTACCATGCTTCATCATCACAGTTAAGAACCGGACGATTACTTTAGAGCACGGTCTAATGAGAACTTGCCGCTTTCCACGCTTCTCTGCATTATTGATGCTCTTAAGAGCATCTGCCAAAACGTTCATGCGCACCATGATGCCTGTGGGGATAAAAGACACATGTTTAACAGAGAGGTGGAGTTCTTAATGTGAGAGAGGTCTCCCAGCAGCGGCAAACCAGACTGCAATGGAAGCAGCATAAAACAGTGTGTTGAATTAAAATTGTTTGCCAATATGCACCTTCTGAATGAACGAACAACTCTGTAGGTTTATGTCTGCGAATACAGTGCAAGCTCCACATTCACTGGGGTTAAGGGCACAGGGTCCCCATGAAAGCGGGGGGAAATACAAATAAAAAATCCTTTTTTTAAACCTGCGAGAACACATCTCTAGGAATCTCTGGTCCTCCACTGCAACTCTATGCTCAACGTTCAGCATATGTTGACCATAGAATTGCACAGGAGGACCTACAAATGCCTACAGAATTGTTATCTCTAGGAAAGTCTAGATCCTCCAGAGTAGTGCTGGAGGACCAAGAGGTTCCTAGAGAGAACATATTAATCAAACTCCCCAAATAATCAAATTAGCAAAAGTCAAAGCCACAAACGTGAAAGGTGTAACTGTTTTGCATAAGACGGGGATAAGCAGTGTGATTTAACAACATCACTTGCTGTAAATTGAAGAACACATTGTCACGTATCATTTACTGCTACAACACAACTTATATTGCAAATGCACTGTTCACATACAATTCAAGAGTTCATGCCAAAAACAGAATACATTTTACATAGCTAAACAGTGATTAAAAACTAAATTATATTTCCTGAAAAAATATTTTTTATGAATTTTACTTAGAACCGGGTACAGTTCTCGGGAAGGGCTAGATTCACCATGCTTAGATTAGTTACTCCTTTGTTTTTATATTATGGCATCCTTCCAAGAACCCTCTGTGAAACCTTAAAACCGAAGGCTTTTTCTTGCTTAAGAGAATCCTTAATTTATTTCAAACCCGTTCCCATCATCTTTCCTGATTAGAAGCCCAAATAAAAACGATGGAAAAACCTGGTGAATTACTACGAAGCACAGAAGTGCCACCCATTTCAATGGAGATGCAAAGTATCTGCTTTAAATTAGTCTCACTCATTTACAGTTTCATCAGGAAGGCAAGAGAACAAGGAATGACAGAAAAATCTGTGCATTTCCACCAGAAAGGAAACAGGAGCTTTAATCTATTTTCAAGAGTACTAAAGCCCCAAAGGTAAAACTGGGTTTCTTTAGGAATTTCAAGGTCCTCCGTTGCAACTCTTATGGTCAACGTCCGGCAGGGTTGTGCTAAAGACCTACAGATTCCTAGAAAGCACACATATTAATCCAAACCGCAAATACCTGTATATATTGTCGACCTCGTCTATAAGTCGAGGGCAAGTTTTGGGGCCAAAATTATGGATTTTGCTATGACCCGTGGATAAGTCGAGGGTAAAATTTAGGGGCATATAGGAAAGGATCTAAAGGATGAAGCAAAGCAAGACAATGTCAAAGAACTCCCAAAAGTCCATCAGAGATAATAACTCTTAAGACTGGATGGATGAGAGAGTAAAGGGGGTCAAAGCTTCACCCTGTCTCTAAGGCTATGGAATTCTGGGAGTTGGAGTCTGTTGTGGGGCCCAGAGCTCGTTGTTTGGGTCAGTTGCTATGGAATTCTGGGAGTTGGAGTTTGTTGTGGGCCCTCTGGGCCCACAACAAACTCCAACTCCCAGAATTCCATAGCCTTCAGCCAAATAGAAAGAAGCTTTGAGCTCTGGACCCCACAACAGACTCCAACTCCCAGAATTCCATAGCCTTAGAGACAGTTAGAGTGAAGCCTTGAGCTCTGGGCCCCACAACAGACTCCAGCTCCCAGAATTCCATAGCAGCTGAGCCAAATAGAATGAAGCTTTGAGCTCTGGGCCCCACAACAGACTCCAGCTCCCAGAATTCCATAGCCTTGAGCTAGATAGAATGAAGCCTTGAGCTCTGGGCCCCACAACAGACTCCAACTCCCAGAATTCCATAGCCCTGAGCCAGATAGAGTGAAGCCTTGAGCTCTGGGCCCCTCAACAGACTCCAGCTCCCAGAATTCCATAGCCTTGAGCCAGATAGAGTGAAGCCTTGAGCTCTGAGCCCCACAACAGACTCCAGCTCCCAGAATTCCATAGCCCTGAGCCAGATAGAGTGAAGCCTTGAGCTCTGAGCCCCACAACAGACTCCAGCTCCCAGAATTCCATAGCCTTGAGCCAGATAGAGCTTAGGCTTGAGCTCTGGGCCCCACAACAGACTCCAGCTCCCAGAATTCCATAGCCTTGAGCCAGATAGAGTGAAGCCTTGAGCTCTGGGCCCCACAACGACTCCAGCTCCCAGAATTCCATAGCCTTGAGCCAGATAGAGTGAAGCCTTGAGCTCTGGGCCCCACAACAGACTCCAGCTCCCAGAATTCCATAGCCTTGAGCCAGATAGAGTGAAGCCTTGAGCTCTGGGCCCCACAACAGACTCCAGCTCCCAGAATTCCATAGCCTTGAGCCAGATAGAGTGAAGCCTTGAGCTCTGAGCCCCACAACAGACTCCAACTCCCAGAATTCCATAGCCCTGAGCCAGATAGAGTGAAGCCTTGAGCTCTGAGCCCCACAACAGACTCCAGCTCCCAGAATTCCATAGCCTTGAGCCAGATAGAGCTTAGGCTTGAGCTCTGGGCCCCACAACAGACTCCAGCTCCCAGAATTCCATAGCCTTGAGCCAGATAGAGCTTAGGCTTGAGCTCTGGGCCCCACAACAGACTCCAGCTCCCAGAATTCCATAGCCTTGAGCCAGATAGAGCTTAGGCTTGAGCTCTGGGCCCCACAACAGACTCCAGCTCCCAGAATTCCATAGCCTTGAGCCACAAAAAGAGTCAAAGCAATGCCAAACTGGGTCCTCTCTGCAGGGCTGCCCCCCGGCTTCCCTTCCGAGGCTCCCTGCGAGGCCCTGGAGTGGCCTCCCGGGCCCAAACCCGCTCCCTCGGATGGAGCAGAGTCCCATCTTCCCCGATCCGCGGAAGAACCGGGCCCCAGGGTCCGGATGGCTCCGATACGAGGCGGATGGTCCCAGGGAGAAGGGAACCCTCGCTACTCACCAGGGCAGCAAGATGGCGGAAAAAGGAAGGCCGCGGGCCGAGCGCGGGGTGTTATGGGAAACCGAGGCGAGAGGGATTGAGCGAGAACAGCGGAGACTCTCGCGAGGTTTCCTCTATCCTCTCTTCCCCCCCCCGACCCTTCCTTCCTTGGCTCTAGCTCTAGAGGATCATGGGAATTGTAGTTTTCTGAGACGTTTAGCCTGGGGTCACAGTAAAATACATTTCCCAGGGCTCCCTAGCGCTGAGAGCCAGGACAGTTAAAGGGGTATCGAACTGGGTTATGTCTGCAGTGTGTTTTTGGTCCATACTTTACCTCACAAAAAGTATATATATTCATTTACATCACAAAAAGCATATATATATATATATATATACACACATATTTATTTACATCCCAAAAAGGATATATATATATATATATATTAATTTACCTCACAAAAAGCATAGATATATATATATATATTCATTTATCTCACAACAAGCATATATATATATATATATATATTCATTTACCTCACAAAAAGCATATATATATATATATATATATTCATTTACATCACAAAAAGCGTAGATATATATATATATATATATATATATTCATTTACATCACAAAAAGCATGTATTTATTCATTTACCTCACAAAAAGCATAGATATATTCATTTACCTCACAGAAATCATATACATATATATATATTCATTTACCTCACAAAAAGAATATACAGTATATGGATATGTATTCATTTATCTCACAAAAACCATATGCATATATTTATTTACCTCACAAAAAGCATATATATATATATGTATATGTATATACATTCATTCTGTTTTTTGTGAGGTAAAGTTTGGTCCAAAACACACTGCAGACATAATCCAGTTTGAGACCGCTTTAAACTGCCCTGGCTCAATGCGGGGGGGGGGGGGGATCTGGGAACTGTAGTTTTGTGGGACATTTAGCCTTCTCTGTCACAAAGCTCTGGGGCCACAATGAACTACATTTCCCAGGGCTCCCTAGTGCTGAGTCAAAACAACAGTTAAAGCGGTCTCGAACTGGGTTATTTCTGCAGTGTGTTTCAGTCCTAAGAATTAATATATGAGTGTTTCTTCCCTTTAGGCTGCGTCGGAAATAATAATTCAGGTTGGCAACACTTTGTCTGGTGCTCAATGCTTTGGAATTCTGGGAATTGTAGTTTTTTGTGGCCCCAGAGCATGTCTCACAACACTACAGTTCCCAGAGTTCCTTAGCACTGAGCCCGAGCAGCGACGGCTGCGTCCACACTGGAGGGATAACCCGGTTTGGCACCGCTTTAATTGCCTTGGCTCAAGGCTATGGGATTCTGGGAGTTGGAGTATGTTGTGGGGCCCAGAGCGGAGCTCCGCTCCGCTCTGGGCCCACAACAAACTCCAACTCCCAGAATCCCATAGCCTTGAGCCAAGGCAATTAAAGCGGTGCCAAACCGGGTTATCCCTCCAGTGTGGACGCGGCCTATAGTTGCCTCAAAAAACCGGATGGTTTTCTGCAGTGTGTTTTGGACTTAAATGTCTCACAGAACTACAGTTCCCAGAATTCCCTAGCATTGAGCCAGAGCAGCAAAAGTTGTCTCAAACTGGATGATACAAGTGGAAAGGGGGAGCCATGCATAACCAGACATGCATCATGGACTTTAGGATAGCTGATTTCAGTAAAATTAGTGAAACGCCAGGGGTGATCCCATTGTCAGGAACATTAAAAGAGAATGGACTTCAGGACATCACTGTTTTTTTCCTCTTCCTTTTTATTTTATTTTTAGATATACATTTATCATCAATCTACATTACACATCAATGCACTCAAAGGTACAACACTGACCCTCCCAAAATCACAATAAATGATACTGATTTTTCCCCTTCTCTACCTTCCTACCCCATACGCAACCTCCTTCTTACAGCATTTTTCTTCAGCTATCACACTGCATTCTTACTCAAGCTTTAAGTATCTTGTATAAAACAAATATACAAAGTAAGAGAAACAGAAGACAAAGACATTTTTTTTTTCAAAGAAACTGATTTAAATCTCTCTTGTCTGTATTTTACTGAAGGTTTCTAATTTCCCTTTAATACCACGCTCCTTTCTTGGTATTCTGCAAAGCATGCACATCAATAACTGCCACAGGATTCAAATGATCCAGAATTGTCTTAGCAACTATTTGCAGCATTTGTGTGTCACACCTAAAGCTTGAAAGAAGGCATTCACCAAGGCGAGTGTACTATCTATAAGTGGCATTCAAGTTGACATACTGAATCTTTTTGATCCACACAGCAATGAAAAGGAATCGCTCTTTCACCAGCTAATAACCAGTAGAGGTTGAAGTATACATTTTGATACAAGTTTCTATCAATTCAACATAGGCATCTCAAAGCATTGAAAGCTGTTATTGTTAGGTAGATAAAAGTTTTCTATGTGTTGCAGCCAGAATTGTTCACCTCCTCCAAGCCATTCCGTGTATTTAAGTGATGCTACGTATATACACAGGACGTGATTTGTGTTGGTGGAATAAATCAAGAATACCTGGGGAATTTTATATACTAATTTTAATTTCTTTTTCTCAGCCAATTTTTCCCCCAAATAAAAGGCGTTGTTTCTATTTCTATTCACCATATGAAAAATAAGCAAAGGGGAAAAATCCTTAGTGCTGTGGGAATACTTGTTTCCGATCGCTCATTTTATATTATACTTCCATGTTGGTTCTACGTAGATATAGCTGGAAGACATTCCAATTTTTGTTTGTTTGTTGCAGATACAGTTATTATAAGCCAGAATAGAAAGAAAAACCCCAAACAAATGAATTTATGTTGCCAGCTTAGAATAAGACAGAGCTACCACCTATAAGGCAAACAATGTAAGCACCAGATCCCTTGTTACGCTTTTTTCAAACAGTAAGAATGCTTACAAGGTAATAATAATTTAAAAAACCCCAATGCTTCAAGGTTTCCCAAGCTTTCTGTATTTCTTTAAACTGACAATAACACTGTTTATCCATTTACAATTAAGACAGAAATTTGTCTTTAAGCACAGACTTCAGATGCTTTATCATTTTAACAGGTTATAAATGTTTTACTTAAGAAAGGTGAAATATCAGTAAAAACAAAAAAGCATTAAGAAAACACAAATAACTCTAAAGACAGACTTGTTGACAACATGAATACATCAAGTATTTTCAACATGATGTTGTATACAGACTATATATTAAAAACCCTCAAAGACATGTTGCACAATATCAAAACTATCACAATTTAAATAACAAGCAAGAAGGTGGACTGTCCATGCATCTTAACTTCCATTTCCATACAGTTTCAGTGCAATAAGTTGTATACGGAACTAGTGACAACTTGGGCACTAGGATTTAGGAGCCTTATTTATTTAAATTGTCCATGGCCCACAATGCTGTACGTTTTTCAGTGTAATCAATTTTATCATAAAATAAATCTATGGACAGTCCCTTTGAATCCTCAAAATGCTTAAAATGAATTCAGACTTTTAGTCGGTATCTTTCCAACAGAAACAGGACTAAAGGATATCTTCACACAAATACCACCACCTATTATTACTGATGAACCACCTTATCACATTATGTTGCTTAGCCACGCTTACTATAAGAATGACTGTCCATGCTAACCAGACTGTTTTAGTGTGTGATTAAGGACCACACTCTTCCTTTTAACTGCAGAAGGGACCTTGTTTAAGGTTAAGAGGCGATGACTGAAATAAGCACTTCTATACTATTAAGCACACAATTAATTCATTAAATTGCTCCCAGAACACAGATTATACTATCGAGTTAATCAGTAGACTGAGCTTCATTCGTTTTTCTTCTCTTTGTGCTTGAGGAGTTTGTTGACCTCCCTTTTTGCCATCCCAGCATATTTTGAAATTATTCCATGTTTGTTTAATCCAGGAAACAACAAGAAGCAGGTCACTTTTTAAAAAGAGAGGAAAAAAAAGTTACTATCAGCTATGATCCGTTACAATTGTTCCCCACAGTTGTTCATTTTCTTTCATGTTCTATTTAAATTATTTCAGGTTTCCAAATGACAAACATTGTCCCCACATCCACTAGTATGGAAAATAAAGCAATGGGGCTCGACAGACCACTCAAAAAGGGCGGTCCGGAGCCACCTCTTTTTCCTCCGCATCATCGCCGCAGCAGTCAAATGGAGCAACGACGGTGCGAAGGAAAAAAGGAGTGCGGCAAAGCAGCTCCTTTCAGTATCGCGGCTGTGATGCCACAAGCCCCGTAGGGTGCCATGGTGATGTTGCAGGTGCACCGCGTGGACGTGGTGCACCTGCAACATCATCGCTGTGTGTGCCGTCTATCTGTCGCTCCACCCCCAGGCAACCCTAGCATGTTGCCAGGATGCCCCAAACTGTCTGTCTGTATCAGGCCAATGTCTTCCTTTTTTAATGGTCATATTGTGAACTGCTTACCAATAAGGTAGGTGAGGAAGAGATTATGAACTTGCTGTCCTATCCAAGCAATCACAGCCAGAGAACACAGCATTGTCGTGAAGTACTAGAAAACAGACCATAAAGTTAGTAGTTCTTAAAACACCTTTATATCAACCAATTTCCTAGGTATTTCCTACTGTTGCTGTTTCAGGCAACGGCTGATTAGTATACTGACCCTGAACACAGGTATACTCGATAATATATCCCATCTACTTGGGTGGAACTTGCTTCTAAACAAGTATGAGCAGGGCCCTGATCTTGTTTGTTACTGTTTTCCTATATACAATTTAGAAAATACAATCTTAATACAGACAGGGAATATATTCACATACTACCACAGTATTATGGAAGCAGTAATGCAGACTCTACATAGCTACTGTTGAGGGCAAAAAACTAAGTCAGACCTTAAAATCAAGATACCGTGGCACATAGAAGTCTAATCTGAGGATGTGTGCACTTTTATGATGTCTACATATTGAAACTGGCGATATTTTCAATTAGAAGTTAACCTTTAAATTAAAAAACAACAACAATCTGATTTGAAAGAATGTAGTTTCTGATTAACAAATGGAAAAGCTTTGTTTTAATAAATACAGGACAAAATAATTTAAATGAGCAACACATTTGTAATAAGGCTAAAAAATCTCCAGGAAAGCACAAATTACCATTTTAGGTTTCTCCTCTTTAAATGTGAAAAGACGTTTCCACCAACCAACAATTCTACGCCGTGTTTTTACCAGGTTGCTACAGATTTCATGGAATCGTTGCTGTTGCTCAGTAGTCCTTTAATATAAGCAAAAAAGATCCCACAATGTATCTTCTGTTGAAGCTTATTGCTTTACACTGTGCATGTGAAAACACACACACACACAAGCATTTACAGTCACACCTCCTTTCTTGTGGACTTGAGAGCCACTTATACACGGAGGGTTGACCTCTGGCACCCTCTGCATGCTCTCCATTTTCTGTACAGTATTTATCTCCAACCATTCTTCATCAGTTGTACCATTTGATGGTCTGTCACCCACACCCACAAACAAAATAGATACATTCCTAGTCATCTTAATTACTTTAAACTACATTTAACTACTTGCTGCTGATATCAATAAATCAAGTAGATGGCTTCATACGTGTATGTTTCAATGAACTAAATATGCATTAATTTTCACAGGGGATCAGTTCCGGACTCCCCCGCGAAAACGAAAAATCGCCAATATTCAAGCCCCATTGGTTTTAATGGTGGCACACGCCTGGGGCACCTGAGGGCGCACACCACAAACATATGCCCCATTTTGTCCCTCTCCATTTGCACCTGTGAACGCCAAGTCTGCAAAAATGGAGGGGCAACTGTAAAATAAAAATGAATCAACTCTTCAAACAACTTACCATTTACTTGAACCAAAAATCCGAGGAGCAAGAGCAGGCACAAGATAGTCAGCCAAACAAAGCAACATAACAAAACAAGAAACACCTGAAAGAACAGATGGGTCCAAGTAGTAGATCATTCTGTTGAGACAAAAAAAAATTTTTTTTGTCCAATTACTATTTACATTCAAACTGATAGTCATATTTTTTGTTTCAGCTTGCAAATACACACACTGTATTGAGACAACAACATGTGTTAAAATGATCATCTGTATATGTCTGCTGTGTATATTTACAGCGCTAAATAAAGTTTAATAATAATAACAACAACAGTGGTGTATAAATGCTGCAAACAAATAAATAACAATAGCACACATGCTGGGAAACATTTGCAAGGAGGATTATCACTATTTAAGAGAGATGTCCTCCCTACAACATTAATCAAACTGTACTTCTAATGGCTGCTTGAATTTTTGAGAATTCTGACTGTACTCATGTAATTAATTTCATGTTGTCCTTGATACAGAGTTTGTCTGGAACAATCCAGCCTGAGAAGTTGTTAAATGATGGACAAAAATTTATTAACAAATGTGGGAATCATTGGAACAACAGTTCTTGGATTACTTCATAATTTAAATATTATTTCATATCATTAAAAGAACACTTCTCTATATCTTGAAGCTTCTACTTGTTGCAAAATTTAAAACGAGTAATCAAAGAGATCTGACTAAAAACAGCTAAAATGTCAAATTGACATCATATCCATTTTAAATTACAGCTTTCTTAAGTTTCAGCCTTACTCTTTACACAGAACTTTGTTGCAACTGCACCCGCTTTTTCTAATCCCTGTAGTTGGTCATGCCTAGTTTTACTTCTGAGAGATCAACTGCCTTTGACTCTAACTATCATTTAGCCAACAAGAACATTCATTCCATTAGATTGCAAAGCAGTGAGGAAAAGACCAATATCATTTCTCCTTCAACTGTCAGCAGTGACATCTCTTCCAAGTGAGCTGCCTGAACTCTTTCCATACCAGCTGGTTGTGATAATAACTGCAATTTTTTAACAATTGGAAAAATGAAGCTCGATTCATATAAGTATCTTTGCCACTCCCCTGAAATTTCATCTCGCACGATGACACCAGCACTCAAAATCTACACATAGTGGTTTCTACATCAACACATGTATTTCCAGCTATATATATATATATATTTCCAGGTGTATTTCATATAGTGAGACACTTACTTCTGGACAGTATGCCACTAATTCTTTACAAAGAATTTCTGGAAGAAAATGTTAAGGTAACTGACTTCAAAATAACTTACAGAAAAACAAAGGAAACTACAGCAATGATAGCGGGTGGAAACCATGTTTTCTCCCAGCGAAGGATTTTGTCAGTCACTAAAATCACTTCGCCCCATCCTTGCAACTGTTCCTCCAAGCCAGCCGTTTCAGCAGCCTGCAAAGAAAAGTATTAAAGTCTAAGTATTTGCCACAGGCAGAAAGCGTTGATGGTTTGCTATTTGGAATCTATCTATATCTATATCTATATCTATATATTGGAGGAAATATTTTCAAGCCGTGTATGCTCAAGTCCATGGATAAAAAAGTCCATGGATCAGGAGGGCCAACTGGACATTCATCCCTCCATATTTGTGGATTTGATTATTCCCAGATTTGATGGACATGTTCTCTCTAGGAATATCTAGGTCCTCCTCCAGTGCAACTCTATGGTCAACTTTAACTAAAAGTCGCACTGAAGGACCTAGAGATTCCTAGAGAGGACACTCCATTAGGCCTTTGTAGCTCCTCTAGTTCAACTCTATGGTCAGTGTCTATCAAATGTTGACCATAGAGTTGCCCTGGAGGACCTAGAGATTCCTAGAGAGGATACTCAAGGCCTTTGTAGCTCCTCCAGGGCAACTCTATGGCCAACTTTAACCAAAAGTGGCACTGAAGGACCTAAAGATTCCTAGAGAGGACACTCTGCTAAGCCTTTATAGCTCCTCTCAGTGCAACTCTATGGTCAGTGTCTGTCATAGGCTGACCATAGAGTTGCCCTGGAGGACCTAGAGATTCCTAGAGAGGACACTCTAGTAGGCCTTTGTAGCTCCTCCAATGCAACTCTATGGTCAGTGTCTGTCATAGGCTGACCATAGAGTTGCCCTGGAGGACCTAGAGATTCCTAGAGAGGACACTCTAGTAGGCCTTTGTAGCTCCTCCAATGCAACTCTATGGTCAGTGTCTGTCATAGGCTGACCATAGAGTTGCCCTGGAGGACCTAGAGATTCCTAGAGAGGACACTCTAGTAGGCCTTTGTAGCTCCTCCAATGCAACTCTATGGTCAGTGTCTGTCATAGGCTGACCATAGAGTTGCCCTGGAGGGCCTAGAGATGATTCCTAGAGAGGACACTCTAGTAGGCCTTTGTAGCTCCTCCAATGCAACTCTATGGTCAGTGTCTGTCATAGGCTGACCATAGAGCTGGTCAGGAGGGCCTAGAGATGATTCCTAGAGAGGACACAGCCGAGGAGGCCGCCTTCCGAGGCCTCTGAGGGGAAAATGACAAAGCGCTCTCTCTCTCTCTCTTTTTCTCACCAGCTGGTTGGTGCTCCTGTTGTCGCCTTCCGCCATTTTGTTGACTGAGCCTGACAGAAACAGAGAGAGGCAACAACGGCCCCTCAAGCCCCGCCCCTTTCCCTAGGCCCCGCCCCCAGCCTCCGATTGGTCAGGAGAACCAACCCCTCCCTCCCTCAGCGGGCGCTTTGCCTCTTTTCTCCGCCAATCACCGCCCTCCTCTGAGTTCGATTTCGGACCAATCGCCACTCTCGCCTCTTTGGCCCCGCCTCCTCCTCCTCCGTCATTTGGTGGGCGGGGCTTCTGGGGCGTCGCCATTTTGTGGGGGGAGCAAGGCACCATGGTGGTTAATGGGAAGGGTTTGCCCCCCCCCTTTCTGGCTTAAGGCTATGGAATTCTGGGAGTTGCAGTCTGTTGTGGGGCCCAGAGCTCAAAGCTTCATTCTATCTGACTCAGTTGCTATGGAATTCTGGGAGTTGCAGTCTGTTGTGGGGCCCAGAGCTCAAGGCTTCACTTTATCTGACTCAGTTGCTATGGAATTCTGGGAGTTGGAGTCCTTTGTGGGGCCCAGAGCTCAAGGCTTCACTTTATCTGGCTCAAGGCTATGGAATTCTGGGAGTTGGGTCAGTTGTGGGGTCCAGAGCGGAGCAGAGCTCCGCTCTGGACCCCACAACTGACTCCAACTCCCAGAATTCCATAGCAGTGAGTCAGACAAAGACCTATGGGCTCCACAACGGACTCCAACTCCCAGAATTCCATAGCCTTGAGAACAAGGACCTCGTTATAATGAGGTCCAACTGGGCATTCATCCCTCCATATTTGCGGATTAGATTATTCACGGACTTGATTTATATGTTCTCTCTAGGAATATCTAAGTCCTCCCAGTGTAACTCTATGGTCAACTTTAACATTGAAATTTTAATATTTTTTTTTAATAAAAGCCCTGGGCTGGGGCCTCTCCTTTCTCCTTCCACTGAGCCGCACCCCAGAAGAGCCCCTTTCTGCCAAAAGGGAGGCATTTGGGGAGAGGTGGGTCCCTCCAACGATGCCCCTCCAAAGGGGTCTTAATACCAGCCTTGAAGGAGGGAAAAGGGTCAGGTCCTCCCAAAGGATGGAGCCGCCATTCGAACTAGGTGCAAGGCCTTGAAATGTCTCGAAGTGCCTATTTTGTTGTTGTTGAAGGATATACATTTAACAGAAAACAGAGAGCGCGCACCAGTGTGTTGTTGTGGTTGGAGCCTTGGACTGTGACCCCAAGGACCAGGGTCCGAGTCCCTGCCTAGCCACGGAAACCCATTGTCGGACCTAGAAAATCCCACGATACGACCGTTGTCCGAAGTAACTTGGAAACAAAAACACGCAACAACAAAACCGAATAACCTCTCGGGTCCCGGTTGTGAAAAAAGGACTGAAGTAATTTGGGATTTCTGAGTGCTAAGAAGGGTCATGCCAAAGAACTCCGGACCTAAGTGTTTCAACCATAAAATGCCGATTACTGTATCTACTCGACTATAAGTCGGCCTCATGTATAAGTCGAGGGATAAAATTGTGGATTTTTGATACGACCTGTAAGATAAAACTTACCAACAGCAGCATGGAACAAAGGATGTAAAGGCTGAAGTAAAGGGAAACGATGGTAAAGATCTTTAAAAGTTTCGACACGCACAACTATTTTTGCTCACCCTAAAGTCTGGATAATAGAGGGGGGTTGATTCTTCTTTTAGGTGCTCCGAAAAGAGATTTAAAGCTCTCGCCTTTCTTACCTGTTTTGGTAAGAATTAAATTACAGTACTTACATTGACCCATGGAAAACTTGACCCAGGGTTTTCTGGGTCATTTTTTTTGGGACTAAAATTTCTAGACTTATACATGAATATATACAGTAATTAAATTAATCAAGCCTAACGGGATTTGCTCTTGTACTCAGCTGCACTTTTATTTCCACCGTTTCCCTGCCAGCCAACTGTTTTGTATACGGCCTTAAAACCAGAATGGCAAATCGTGGTTTGACGCCGATTTCTAATTCCAGTTGAAAAGGCCAAGGGTACCTTTTTATTTGTCTGCCTTCAGTGCGATACTAGACTAGAATTTGAACTAAGCAGGAAAACGGGAGTGAAATCAAGCAAATGAATGAAGAGGAAGCAACCGCAATCCAGCACATTATTTCCAGTACAGTTGGTTTAAATCAAGCGAATGCAATTTGACATTCAGGTCGTTTTGCTTCAGAATATTGAGATAGTTTTGTTTGAGAATTATGTTGGAGAAAGACCTGTGTCCAGTAATGAATTAAAATCACAGCCAAGTGTGTGTAAAAAATTTGCAGCAGACATCAATTATTTTCTGCATTATTCTCTCAGCCAAACACTTTTTACAAAACATACGTTTAGTGCAGACACAGATGCCCAACTCTCAGTATAAAGATTTAGCACTGAGAACCTTGTTGCAATGGGGAACAAAAATATGATACAAGGAATTAAGAACGGAAGTCGATTTTTGAACTTTATTACATTATGCAGTAAAGATTCCCATCTCCATACACATTTCATTTCTGGATAAAACTATAATAATACATGAAGCACAGGAGTAGCCACGGCCCCATCCATAACTTCCAAGAAATAAAATTGGTATTGATCTCATCCTGATTGGATTTGGATACAGACTGTTGTTCACTGAGGATGTTTCATACAGAAGGGGAGAACAAAAGTACCCTCGCCAGTTCCATGGGGCTTATCTCCATCATTTCAATGAAAAGCAATCTCTCATTCTTGTCATACATGGCAAAGGAGCAAAAGGTGTTTCGACTGAAATGCATTTACTCATAAGTGTAACTAAATATATATATAGGCAGTGCACACACATTTAGGACCAATAATACAATGAAGGATAACTGAAGCCTGTGTGACAGCATGAGGCCACTCCTTTATGAGATACTCCGAGGAAGCTAAGAAGTTTTTCCCTCCAGCATTGAAGAGAACTAGAATAACTAGTTTTCTGTTCCTTGTGCTAAGCCTCAATGTGTATTTGAGAGCATTCTTCTAAGCAAAGGGGCTTAAGTTGCCTCTTAAAGAAACATTACTTAAAAGTGAATGCCTCACTATTTGAAAAGGGGTTTAAATGTTCAAAAGCAGTTCAAGAGAATATGATAGAAATCCTGATTTGTCCCTTCGATGGCTTATATAGCAAATGTACACTGCTGCATGTGTATGGGGGAGCGGGGAGGTCCGTGACCCCACAGTTTGAGTCTCAAATTTTGGGTTCAAATGGTACTTAACTCCAATAAGCGATAGCTGTTATTTTCCATGAGTTTGAAGCAGTCTGCTCTCTCCAATGGCAAAGCCAAAACAGACACGTAAGTTACTGAACGTTTTAATTGACAAGCAAGTAAAATACTGAATACATATGGAAACCGACTGGTTTAAAGTGCCATTTTAATAGCAACTTGTCTCACATCCACCATTCAAAAGTGCAAGGTAAATTCAGTAAAAATGTATGAGAAATTCCACCATGAATGTATTTACTGAACACCACCGATTGGAAGTCATATGGAAAATGAACTTCACACATATCTTTACACATATTTCACTTAAACCAAACAAAAACACCTCCAAAGAATTGTTTGGTTTTATATGTTCTGTTTTTTAAACCCCCAGCTTGAACTGAAACACTATACATTTTCAAGTGTAAATCAAAATTTGAAGTGAATCAAACAGCATAAAACTACCTCCACTAGAACTTCACTTTATTGATTTTTCTGTCATCAACAATGCACTTAAGATACGGTAATCTTGGGGCCTTTTTGGTAAAAGATAAACATTACATTGGAGTAGCTATGTTTTACAAAAGAAATTACAGCAAATCACAATAGAATGAGCTTTTGGAGGAAAAAGTTGGAATTACAAAAATCAGGATACAATGCAAGCAGAGGGAGGTGCACATTAACCAAATGCCTGTTAAGATTTATTACCTTGAAATGCACAGCGAATTTGGGAAAACTGTACATGATAGAATCACACACACACACACACAAATCACTTTGAAACAAACCAAAAGCCAATTTGTATTTGATCACAACTCAGAAGGTAACTGCTTAAATGTTCAGCATTCCCTGTGCTTTTGAAATTATGATTTTGCAACAAAAATTTTTTTTTGTTAATTTGACTGAAAAGTGGAAACGCAAGGACTGAAATTAAAACATATCGTAAATATACCTAAGCTACAAGAATAAACCAGAAGTGGGAAAGAACTTAAAAAATTAAGACAAAAGCTCTCTCTTCTCAGAGGGTTCTTCCAACACAGCTGACATAGAGCTCTTTCCGTTTCAGTCCATATCTGAAGTTCATCTCGTGTAGCGTTTTTCAATATATATATTTTTTTTGTTTAAACATTTGCACTAAACTGGTCAACTCAACCAGCACTGTTGCCAAGCAACAAGAGCGACTCAAGAAACTCAATCTCTCAAATCTTCCTCCGCTGCAATTTCTTCACGGCCCCCTTATTTGTGTTCATTTTTTGTTTTGTTTTGTTCCTGGATTGTTCACAGGGTCAGGTGGAACGGCGTTCCAAATCACTCTGCGGTCTCTGGAGCATTCCCCATTTCCTTTCTGCAGCTATTCCCCCCCCCACCCCGACACGTTTGCAGTTCTTCTGTAGCAGAAAGACAGCCGTGTTGTTCAGGCAGTGAGCTTTCACCTTTGGCCCTGGGGGATGCCAGGCCATTGTGTTTAGCGTATCCCTGAGTGCAGCTACTCTGCAGGACTTACTTTCCCAGTGCACCGAGATTGCCTAGGTTTCCTCACATTAAGCCCCAGAAAGGCATCACCACCGACTGTGGTGCTGCTATGGATGCCTGAGGCCGAGTTGATTCTGCTGGATGTCTGATCTCGCTGAACCATATTGACCTCTTATCTTCCTGTTCATACCCAGGCTGTCCAACCTTCATAGAGCTGAGCCAAGTTATCTAGATTAGTTGCCTCCTTAATCACATAGTCAACCTATAAAATCACAGTGTTAAAAAGTTAGAGCGTCAGCTTCTGTTCACGCAGAATTTTTAACACCACCCTGAACAGAAATGTGAATAAGCACACCTGTACAACCTGAGAAGCCTGTATTAGAAACCATTTCAGACAAACCAAAATTATCTTTATAGGCAACATGCACAGAACAAGATACTAAACTATGCAATGTTGGCCAAGTTTAAACCTAGAAATCTGCGACTTTTGGTTCTTACATTAACAAGCTCTCAAGCACACAGTGTCACAGTGTCTGAATTTAATAAGAAGTGTACTTCAAACCACTGTTTGATAACAAACCAGGTTCATAATTTCCTCGGTTTTACTAATGTAGTCATTTTCTTCTATCTATTTAGTTCTTGTTTATTTGCCTGCTTCCCAAACTGGCAAAACCAAAACACTTCCAGATCAAGACACTGTAAATACACTGGTAACAAAATACAAAATTTTAAGAAAAGTTTAATTTGTAGTTTTTCCATGGTTTCAGAATTTTATATCTCTAGATGCAGCAGCGAGTGATACTAAATTATCTTAAGGAACCACTTTTTGTTATGTGTAAACCAGGATAACGAATTTCCCTTAAATGGGGGAGAAATCAAACTTCTTTTAAGAAACAAAAAAGATTTTCCAAGTAAATATTTTACTTAATGGCAACACAGATAAAACCTGGACCCTGTATATATGGCCATCGCCCTCAAGTTGCTCGAAACAAGCAAATCAAAGCAGAAAGAAAGCAACAGCACCGTGCCGGCCTACCATATTTTCTATGGCATTTGGGAGACAGGCTTCAAGGAAATAAGATGTTTATAAGAATACACTAGATAAGGAAACAGCCAGTACCAAATGAGACCATATTTTTGAAATGTTCGCCCTACAAAATTATGAGATTATCTGAACTAAATCTTACTTCTGGAATATTTGAGAAGAGAAAGAGAGAGAGTGTGTAATTGTAGATTGGAGACTGAAATTACCTGTTCAGCAACAGACATTCTCCTGTTGGGATCCAAGTCCCGGCCCTCTAATTTGGCTTTGACACGTTTCCACACACTTACTGCATACGAATTCCGCTCTTGCACAGCTTTAAAAAAGGGGAAAAAAGTTTGTTTAAATCTATCTGATGCAGATACATTTTGGTCCTTGAAAATGTTCTACATTATTTTATTTTGCAACTTACCTTTTCCTGTTTTAGGGTCCCTGATGGCCTTTTTAGGGCTAGACACAACACTCTTTCCAGCTCCTGCAATTGCACCTGGAGGAGTATCTGCTGATGGTGCAAGGTTTTTCTGAATTAGCTTTCTTGTATTTTGTGACATGACTTCTGGCTGGGTTTTCTGCCCTGTATTGCTACGGACCGCTATGAACATAAAATTTAAATAGGAAAATATTATAAATGCCATTAAATGAACTATTATAGTTTTGTTCACAATGTAGGAGAAGGATGTGTGGAATCCAAATTGAATGTTTTTTGTTGTTGTTTTTAAAACAGGGTCCTGATTTCAAATCCCTGCTGGAGTTAACTCTCAATGATTTACGCTTCCTAAGCTTGCCTTTCCCTAAGGTCACTATAGGAGAGAAAAATAGTTTATGTTAGTGTTAATCTCTGTATTTTACTAAAAAAAAATTCTTCTTTTTTAAAATGCCTTAAACTGATCATGACTCAAGATTCTTTTGCGCATGGTTAATGATGCAAACATTATTTCTATTCAGAGATGAATAATAGGAAGGCCCCACAGTGATGGAAAATTTTTTAGATGACAATTCTTAAAATACCCCATCCAACTACTGTAACTATCCGTATTCTGGGAGCTATAGATCCCCTACCCTTTTTTGCAAACTGAAAGATTTACTGTAGCCCACATTTTACCTGCAGCAAATGTTGGTTGACATGTAGCAGCAGATGTTGGACTTGAGCATTCATTTGGTGTATCCGTGATTAAAGGTGATGCAAAGTTTACGAGATTGTTGTAGACACTAGGAAATTAACAAAATTCATAAGTAAACGTATACGCTTCAAGTTTCCAAGAGAAAATTCAGTATCAGAATGTTATACAAAATATACATTTGGTACATGAGGAGGAAGTGAGGAGGTAGTCAAGACTGTTACCACACATCGGTATCTAATATGTCTCAAAACCCCTTAACATTAATATGCTCTGAGACTTTTGTCTCTCTGGGATATAAAGGACACTCAATCTAATTTGTACTAAGGACTCTGTCAGTTTCCATGACTCTATTATATGTCCATGCAAATAAATAAAAATGTCTGCCCACCTTTGACTCTGAGTTCTCAGTTCTTTCAGTGTTGGAGTAATTTCCTGCAGCATTTCAATATGTTCCTGACTGCGGACCTGACCCATTGCCTGAACTAATGTAAACAGAACTGTTTGAATGTTGTCTTGCCATAACTTATATTCTCCTAAGAACTGTCTAACACTGTTCTCATATGGAACATCTTCGCCATCAGCCAAAGCTGCTTCTTCATCCTGTAATAAAGAACACTCATTATGTTTTAGAAGTGACTGTGAAAGATCAAGTCTTATGTGTACAGGACATTCATTTCCCAGATCAAGCACTCACACCCAGCCTCAGACACAGCAGTACACTATTCTTCAGCTCATGTTCAGTACAAGAATGTATGTCTCATTTCACATACTATTGGGATCTTTGACTTAGAAAGGCTCTTTATGGGCAAATATTCCTGGCTTGATCTATCATTATTACTATATATACTTATCAATATAAGTACTGTACCTTCACACACACACACACATACAGAACCATCCCCTTCTCTGAGTGATGAAAGGCAAAAACCTAAACTATCTTAAGAGAACCTAAAAGAAGGACCGATTAGCTCAGCTCTTTCAGCCATGGAGCTGCTTCTGGCCTTTTTGAATGTCTGGGTGGGAAAATAGTGGGGGCAGCAGCTCTTTGGCAAAGGAGGGGTAGAAAATGGGAATGGTAGTAGATTGCTTGGGACTGGCACCAATTCACAGACCACCACTTTGAATATCACTAACCTGTACCTTTGGCAATATTTTTACAACCTTTGCCTGAGACCAAGTAAATCGCTTCATAGTAATCTCACCTATTAACAAAGTATTAGCTCTGGGGTTGTTTTATTACAGTAGGCACGACACACCTAGCTATGGACACATTTTTACTTATTGTGCAGCAAATGAAGGGATTCAACATTACTTAGTGCAGCAAATGAAGGGATTCAACATTATGTGCACTTTGTGGTTATACATTGTTTGAAGTTTAAAATTCAAAATGGTCCATGGAATTACAAAACATTTGGATGAAGTTACTATTATCACCTTATAACTTTAGATATCCTACCATTAACACCAAGTGTTTCACGGTCTATTTCCATGCCTATGAATACATTGGATATTACCTTTGCCATGGCTTTCAATAGGTGCTTGACATCTCCAAGTTGTCTGTTGTGTCCAGTTAGTACACTTTTAATATTATCAACAAGATTCTGAATGGTTTCACACACAGTTTCTATTTGCTGCTCTTTCTCTGTTTGCACAGTCCTCTGAGTAGATGTGTCCTGTGACAGTTGCTTGTGAGCAGAGATAAGCCATTCAGAACTACCAATTGGATGATCAAGATTGGTGCCCTAGATGGAAGAAGGTTTTTGAGCATCAGTCCAAACGTTTAAGCACATCTACAAGCAAGACAAGTTCAGTCTCCCCACTCAGCCCCCAAGCTCAGTCGCTGTTGGCAAGTTACTTCTCTTCAGTCTAACTTTTAAAATAGAGTTCTTATTAATGTAACAGCATATGGCATCCTCATCTCTTCAGAAAATAAAATCAACAAACATATTTAAAGTCAAATAATATAAACACTACAAACCCTCCAAACCCAAATAAAATCTGAAACAAAGTTCAGACATTTTAAACCGTTGGTTGTTACTGTAACTGGCAGTGATATAATTCAGACATCATGACAACCCATGATTATAAAGGAAGCTTAACTGTGACGTGTAACAAAGGCTGACTTGACAAGCTGTGCTTTGCAATCGGAACATATGAATCACAAATTAATGTGAACTATATTTGCAAACTATGGTTTCTTCCATGTTAGTTTATTGTCTGAATTGACAAACCATAGTGATCAATCATAGCCTTGATTTACAGTGCTAAGAAATGAGAATATCAAGGAGACCGTACATGTAAGTTAACAATAAACTAGGGTTTCATTATGTATTTGCAAGCGTAAACTATGATTTGGATACTAAGCAATTATTGAAAACATATCTTGATGCAATACCCAAACTGAGCCAAATGCTTTATTTGAAGCATAATAATATAGCCATTTTTTCTTTTGAAGACTCATGCACCCCCTTTGTGCCTTATCAGCTATGTCCCTGACTTCTTGATTCAAACAAACCATGGTCTGTTGAATGCATGTGGCATTCCCAATCTGATTTGTAGGGCTTTTTTGTTTCCAGAAACTAAAGTTGGTTAAAACAGACAACAAGAGAGGAAATTAGAGCACAGAAGGTGAAGAAGGAGCAAGTTAAACAGAAGCCATAGCATAGCATTTACAGGTATCTTTAAGCATCATATTCTGTCTCTCCCTCCTTTACTTACCACTCTGTGAATTAAATGAAGTTCTAATTCGGAAACTGAGCTGTTGAACTGTGATGCAAATGAACACATTTGTTGACAACGTTTGACAAGTTCAAACAAGGCAGCATCAAGGTTTAAGGCTTCTGCTGTTCTAGTACGTAAGCTTTCAAAATGAATGATGTTGCTACAGAGGAAAGTAACCTGCAAAAGAAAGGAGGGTGAAAAAAAATTCTGCTCATCACACATAAAAGTTAATATTAAGTTTTATCTATTTTGGGGGGAAAATGCACTGTAGACTATCAGATGTAGAACAGCTACATTTGGACATAAAGTATGTCCTAAATTACAAGAAACTATCTTATACCACATCAAACTATTTGTCTATCTATTCTTAGTGACAGTATTTCTCAAGGGGTCATTGACATTTCTTGAACCCTGCATACAAAGATATGCTGCTGATGTAGTCCTCACAAATACATTATTTAAGGATCACAAGGTGGCATTTAAATAGCACAGAAAAGTGGCACAAGAAAGGTGGCATGTACATGAAGTAAATAACTAAGTAATATTTTGTAGCTTGATTCCAGTGGTATTAACATAACCTGGTATTAACATACACAATGCAATTGTATAAGGTCTCACCAACCTGATTTAGAATTTTTTATGATCGCAATACATCCTCTCTCTCTCTGAAAGCTGAACCCAAAAACAAATGCCCGTGACAACAAGGTCACAGTTAAGGGCATAGTTTAATCCACTACTCTGTTTGAAACACTATAATTAATAGAATTGGATGTAGGCATATCTCTTGCATAAAGAAATAACAGCCTACTGTCACCAGTTACTGTTAGATAGGTATGGTAGCCAGTTAAATATCAGAGCCACATAGAGTTTGGTATCTCATTAGTATTGTCTTTAAAACAATATGAACATCTACAAGAGCTTCACAGGTATGGCCTATAACTTACCACTAAATATTTAAGAAGCAGAGAAGAAAATATTAAAGAAGCAGTGCCCTCCCTGCAGTCTATCTGGTGCCATCCGACCATGGAGGGAAAGATGCAGGCCCAGCTCCATCGGGTCTGGCCCAGATTAAGAAACCAAGCCCTCCCTCCAGTCCATCTGCCTTGGTCCAGGCCTCAGAGAGAGAGAAGAACTTTTGGACCTGATCCCCTTCCCCACCATCATTCCCTTCTCCTTTTGTGTCATGGCTTTTTAGATTGTAAGCCTGAGGGCAGAGAACTGTCTATAATTAAAAATAATAATAATAATTGTAAGCTGCTCTGAGTGCCTTTAGGACTGAAGGGCGGGGTATAAATACCGTAATACATACATACATACATAATTGGAAAAGAGTGCTAAATAACCAATTTCTCTCTTACTAAAAGAAAGAATGTGTTACTGAAAATCAACTCAAACATAATTGATAATACCTGGTTGGCTCTTTGACTTTCTTTAAGGACAAGATTTCTTCTTTCAGCTATTGTGGCATCAAAATCTTGAAGAACTGGTGCCAAGGCTGGATTAGCCCCTCCTGCCCATTTCAAACGTTGCTCAATACTTGCCTCAAGTGCGGCCAGTTTTTCCTGAGTTGGTGGAAGAGTATGAAATTTTAAAAGCATTAAATCCTACCATTTTTGTTTACATCAACGCAGAACTGATTTTTGGACTATGATATCAGTGGCAGTTTTCTGGAAATTGGCAGAGCATATCACTCTATTCCGAAAAGCTGCCAGCATTTGGGAAAACAGAGACTTTGTGTCCAAACAGTGATACCTCCCTCTAAGTTGCTCCTCATAGGGCATGCTTTCCAAACGCTTCACTATTTTAGTCACCCTCCTTTGAATATGCTCCAGCTTTTGGAACTGGGGTGCCCAGAACTGGGCACAGTATTCCTGATAAGGTCTGATCTAAGCTGAATAGAGTGGTACTATTACATCTCTTGATCTAGACACTGTACTTCTATTGATGCAGCCTAGAATCGCATCAGCATTTTTTAGCTGCTGCATCACACTGTAGACTCATGTTCAACTTGTGGCTTACTATGACTCCTAGATCCCTTTCACATGTACTGTTGTTAAGCCAGGAGTCCCCATCCTATATCTATGCATTTCATTTTTCTGCCTAAGTGCAGTACCTTACATTTTCTCCCTGCTTGAAATTCAGTTTGTTAGTTTTGGTCCAGCTTTCTAATCTATTAAGGTCACAGATGGTAATTTTATCGAGAGAGAGAGAGAAATCAGATTAGGCTGGCATGACTTGTTTCTCAGAAACCTATGGGGCTTTCTAGATTGGCAAAAAGAAGTGTGTTCATGGCTGCATGAAACTCTAGCCTTTAGATGAGAAAAAGGGAAAGTGTGCCATGAAAACGCTTTTTTTTTTTTTTGCGTTTTAGGGGAGAAGAAACGCCTCTAAAAAGGTGCTGGTTTTCCCAGCTTCTTTTTTAAAAACTGCGGAACAGCGCAGCTCCATCTAAAGGCTGTGGTGCAGCTGCTAAGCATTAAGGAAAAGGCAACTTCATGTCACACTTTCCTGCCAATCTAGAAAGCCCCTATGTTGACTTTTTGTGATTTTTTGTGATTCCTCCATGGAACAGTGAAAACTGTTACCTGAACTGCTGTAATTGAAGCTTCAATCTGGCCAAGTGTGTGAAGTTTCTTTTTCATACTGGCTAAAATTGCAGAGCGAGGTGGAGGAGTGACTGTCATGGCTTGTGGACGATTAATCAGGAGATCTTCATGCTGCCACTTTTGAAACCAAAACAACAGAAATTTAGTAAAACGTTATGATAACATGCTCAAAATGAACAAACTGGCAAGTTGGATATTTACTGACAAAGCTCATTCTCATATGTGGATAGAGACAGCTTGGGCTTGGTTAGCTCCTGTCAGAACTTAGGCTATGCTAGGGACTTTAGTAAAAAGCTGTATCAATGGATGCTGATCTGATTGAACTGATTGACGTGGAACAGTTTTGGAAGGCTCAAAGCTTCATTTATAAAAATACCAGCCTTAAGCCAGCTGGCCAGGGAAACAGTTTTGACTTTTCTTTCCAGAGAGGTGTGAAGAAATGAAAGAAACAAGACCTTGGAGCCCCTGAAAGAGGTGGTCCAACAAATATAAATCTCCAGCACCAGTCTTGCAGCAAATAGGAAAAGAGGAAGACTACATTCCAGACGGATAGACTCAAAGAAGCCATGGCCCTGAGAGTGCAAAATCTGAGCAGCACAGATGATAACAGGGTGACTTCAAGGTCTCTCCTTCATAGGCTTGGTATAAGCTGAAGTTGACTCAATAGTAGTTAAGAATAGCAAATGCCTGCCCTGTCCTTCACTGTGGGACACTGCTGCCAAACAGGCCCCAAATACCTGATTGCCAGGATCAGCGGTTTGTCTTTCAGTTTCACCCAATTGCAAAAACTGGCTGAAAACTGAAGCAGGAGACATTCGAAATGAATTGAGATTACAGTACTTCCACGCAGGCATTCCAGTCAGTTTTGGAACACTGAAGCCTGTCACCATTCTGTGGGGCAAAAATTGCCCTCTTTGTATGCCAGAGTTAATATTGTCTGGTTTACAGGAATCCTTAAAGCTAATGTGGCATAGTGGTTAGAGTGTACCTGCACCATACTGTAAGTACAAACATATTTTCATCCATGACATTAACATCAGATAGGTTGAAGGGAGGAGGGGAAAAGATAATTATGTACCTGATAATCATTTATTTCTTTATTTAAAGCATGTATCTTTAACCCTGCCAGGGCCTCTGATGATATACACTGTCCTGAATCCTTGGGGAAAAGACATTATTAAAATAGCACTACTACTTGTAAGAAAAGGCAGAGTGGCTACACATGAAGGCAAAGAAAGAAAGAAGAAAATGAATGTGAAAGGGAACAATTCAAAATAATTGATTCAGTAGACCACTTCCTGAGTTCTAGTATATTCTTAGTCCTATCTTTCTCTGCCTCCGTTATCCTGTCAAATGGACCTGCACCATACTGTAAGAATCAAGGACATGAAAATGAAATTGCTCTTAGATTATAGCACCTGAAATTCTCAAGAGACACCCTGACATGTACAAAACAACAATTTCATTATGTATGCCTCAAAACAGTTATGGTGCTTTCCAATACCTACAGGAATTATGCTGGAATGAACTGCTGACCTACCTGGAACATAGCAATGTGCAGCTGCACTCTCTGAAGGCTTGTCTTACATGAAGAAATACTGGTCTCAAGTCTCCGCACCAGATCATGCTTCTTCCATGCAGTATCATATGAACTGGCCAACACAGTTGCTCTGTTCATAACCAACTGTGAGTATTTGCCAATATGGATATTGTGTTCTACTGCTTTTTTACACAGGTCATCCACTGATACTTTGCTTTCGGCCCCAAAATCCTTTGCCTCTACTTGAGCAATTATATCAACACCTAAAGCACTAATGAAACTGCACAGCGTAAGCCCCAAAGCTTGATTTGGAAGGCCGATTAAAAGCTGTCGGACAAAGTCAGCTGTGAAAGCTTTAATTGGTTTGGCCATTTGATCTTCATTAAAGCAACAGTTCCGATACAAAGTTTTCACATTGACCATAGGCACTGGTCCATTCACAGTGTTTTGATCTTCAACTGAACTAATACCTTAGAGAGAGACAAAATTACAAAGAATTAGAGCAGGTATCTAAAATCCTCATAAATATTGATTTCATCTAAAAATTTAGAACACACTGGGAATATAACAGAATGTGGTATTCCGTGACAGACAAATGGGTTAAGTCAGTTAGTATAAAACTTACAAGGGAGTATCCAAAAGTTTTAATGATCACCTTTTTAAAAAACTGACAGAAAGTTGTTTTGATTTGTAGTTGTTAAAATGAATTTCCCGCAATTGTTGGTTTCTATTGTAGTTGCTTTTTAGACAAAGGCTCAGGGTGTGAAATAATAATTAAAACAAAATAGTGAAGAAAACAGGATCATTTTATGTTTTTACCTGAAAGAGTTTTGGAAAAAGTACCACAGAGTCTGAAAAATTCCTTTATCGTCTGCAGCCTTTTCAAAAAGAAAATCTCTTCTAGAACTTGTCTATTGTTATCATCATCAAAAAAGTTAACTTGGGTGCTGCGGGCTTCCCGGATTATGTCAATCTTGCGCCATGCAACAGGTATCTCCATCTTGTTAAGCTGAATAAAAATGAAGCAAAAATGAGCGTGCTTGCCTTTTATATATCGTGCTTTTACAAAGTCAGTTTTAGTAGCAAGTCTATACCTTTTCAACTAATAATCCAAATGCTGTTTCCACTTGAGCAAACATTCCATCAAATGCTACTAATAGCATTTGGCCTGCTGACATTTTGGGTGTTTCATCAACTGAGCCATTTCTTGGTTGAATCAATTCACCATACTGGGCATGAAGCAACCTAAGAAATAAGAGGGATGAAGAGGGATGAAGTTAGAATGGTACACTAAGCACTTAATATGAAGGCTCAATCTTTCAGCAGAGACTTCTGGGTGTGGGTTAGCTCTTGTCACCACCCAGGAAGGGATCACATGTTCTAAGGTATAGACTACATATATCCTCATCTCTTCCCCCACTTCTTACCACCAAGCTAGATGTTGACAGCTTGCCATAAAAATTAAGGAAGGAATTATAATCAGATTAAAAATTGAGCACATCTGCCTCAACTAAGGTTGGCCTGGATGTCTCCTTCTCCATAGACAAGAATGATCCTTCACACTAAGTGACCAAAGCAACAGCTCTCTGTGCTAAAGGAACCACTCATGTGAGGAATAAGCCCAGCCTAAAACCATATACATGGATAGGGAGAGGTAGCCAAGTCCCACAAGCAAGTGTTGAACCACCTGTTGCAATATCTTTTTACCAAAGGACTTCCTCTGTCTAGTTTATAAGTGTCTTGTAAAGATAAGTCGATTACCCAATACGGCTACTTTATATATCTCTTCCAGTGGAGCAGTAACAGAAAATGCTACAGAACTAGTGGAACACTATCTGGTTTAGGTTAATCTAGACCCATTGTAAGCTGGGAAAATACATACCTTCAATGATATACCTAATACAGAAGCAGATTTTTTGACCACTAAGGCAGGAAGAAAGCAAGTTTTGTTTTCTTAGTCCCTTAGAACATCTGAAATAAGTGTTGTTGTTGTTATTATTAAGCTTTATTTATATAGCGCTATAAATTTATACAGCGCTGAACATACAAACTTTTAATTAGATGGTTCCCTGCCCTCAGGCTTACAATCTAAAAAAACACAACACAAAAGGAGAAGGGAAAGGTAAAACCTATGTAAAAGGGAAAAAATTCATTCATTTGGGTACAGTGAGACAAAGGCAAAATGAAAAAAAAAATCCCTGCTGATTATTTTACCTTGCAATATCAATATAATGACTATGCACATCTTCTTCAAGTCCCATGGCGGCATTTCTTAAGTAAGCTTGGAGAGACTCAACCAGAGTTTGTAAAGGAACATCTGTAATTTGTTCAATGAGGCTATCCAGTTCATTAAGCATGCTTTCCAAAGTGTATTCTCCTTTCATTAAGCATCTAAGAGCTTCTGGAAAAATGATTTGACGGAAATTTGAATTCAGTTCCTAATAGAAGAACAAACAAACATGTAAGCATCAGAATTTTCTTTGCTATTATGCTGCCATTATGACTTTTCAAAGGATAGAAAGCTTGATGATTAGTAAAAAGCTAACAAAGGAAACATGGTGCATTGAAGGCCTCCTCACTTTAACCGAAATTTTTAAAAAGTGTTGTTTTATCAGGTACAGAATATACAATGCCATAGATAGGCTATTTCCATATAATTATGTCTGTTTTGTTTATTTAAATGATTTATATCCTGTCGTTCAGGAATATTCCTAGGAGTGTTTACAAACACATTTTAAATCTGAAACCAAAATATAATAAATAGCAGTATGTTTAAAACAGCAATGAAGCCCCTAGAGGTATGAAATTTAACACCTAGAAAAAAACCAATTCCTGCAATGATTTGCATGATCTTCTGAAGATGAAAAGATTAATTTTAAAATGTTGTTTTATGTCAGATATACTGATTTTCTTTCCAGCAATAAAAACTGTTGGAAAAGCCTGGGTGTATGTTTTCAAAAGGTGATGGCAGGGGAGGGTGACAGGCTGCTGTCCCGGTTCAGATTCAGATTATTCTGGCTAGAAATCTCACAACCATAAATGTCAAAGGAGAATCCAATCTGTGGAGGAACTAGTGTGTTGCTGAAGTACAAATGTATATCTTTCCATTAAGTAAACACAGGATGTTCCTTAGAAAAACTAAAAGGAAACATAGCCCAGGAGAATGTATTAGGTGTGTCTCCATTTCAACCAACCACATGAAGAGGAAATCCACATGAAAAGGAAGAGGTGGGGATGGGAAGCCACCCAAGGACCTGGATGAACTACTCTCATTCCTTTTTAAAAACCAGAAGTCATTTGAAAAGAAGTCTAATGGGGGAGAGCACAGTTACCTTTAAATGTCTAATCATTAAAAAGAAATAAATGGCCAACCATGCCTTCAACATACGCACACACGCATATCAGAGCTGTACTGGGTTTTTTAGCAGGATGCATGCACACTACAGGCCATAAAATTCCATCCTTACTTATCTTTAAAATCACAAGTGAATACAGGAACTATTATATCATTTTGAGTATGCAATAAAATGGATACAATCAAAATCTTGAGAGTAAGATATCTTTACTGGCAGTTGTGAAAACATGAAACCCTTACAATGCAGCTCTATGCATATGTAGTCTTGTAAGCTTTCACTATTTTCAGTCACATGTGTGGAAATCTTGCTTGTATTTATTACACCCATTTGCTATAATCTTGTCATGAAAAGAACAAATAATAGCTCAGTGGGTTTAGTATTCTGTATCATCACATCACAAGGAGGGCTGTGCATACACAAGAGCTTTTAAAAACATATACTGAAGATATATTTCACCTGAAGTGATATGTAAACTCCGTTAGCTAGATGAATTGCTTCTGATGCTTCAGCTGGGTTAGGAATATCTAAATCCTGTGGGACCAGGTGACACTGTTTCAGTAACTGCACAAGACATGTAACATTCCCACTCATACTACACAACTCCTCCAAGAACCAGGCTCCATCTCTTGAAGTCAGATCTACCAGTTGTTCTCCAGCGCTAGAAGCAGCACCTTCCATCATTAGATTACGCCTAAATGAAGAAATGTGTTAGTTAATACAAGATTTATGTTCCATTTATCAGTACTGCACTTTACTATGCAACGCTAAAAGTAAGTTTTAAGAAGTCTCTCACCTGGTAAGTGTACACAGAGCAGAAATGATAACGCTTGCTAAACTTAGTGAACCCTCTTCTCCATTTTCATGAAGGAAGACCTTAATGCAACGCTCAATTTCTTTTAACTGCTCCTCGCACACTGGGACGGTGACTGCTTCTTGCTTCAGCCGTTCCACTTGTCGGATAAGCCTGCTGTTTATATCTGCTGCATATCGCTGTAAAGTCATTTCTGTACTAGTTATGAACTGGCAGGCAGCTGGAGGTGGTTGTGGAGCATACTGAATTTCATACCTGAGTAACATTAAAGTTGCAAAACATTATAAAGTTTTCCTTCTACTATATCTTTTCTATAATTTAAGTCCTTGCTAAGGCATCTGCCCTACGTTCTGTTGGAACATACAAAGGATACAGCAGAATCAGAATATAAAGAATTACTCAGTAAAGTTCAAAATGGAAAAAATAAAGACAAAAATCTTACATTGCTACTAGAATCAAATTATATTAGAAGATTATCCTGTAAGAATTAATTTTATCCAGAAACTGAAATATGCATTTTAGTTCTCTCCTTTGTTTGTTTCAGTGAATAACTTACTTCCGGTACACATCCTGACAGTGTTCTATTGTCATGTTAACAATGAGTTCTTCCATCCAGGTTTTCCACTGCTCAACACGATGCTTCTGGAATACTGTTTTAGGATACTGAAGAGCAACAGTTGCATAGTTGTGCAGCTGTTCAAGACATCCGCGCAGTACTGATCGCCTCTGCTGAAGCAATGCACCAACCTCTCCCTCAAGCTGCTCACATTGACTGATTAAGTGAGCCTGGCCAGCATTCTGAAGGAAGCTTGTTGCAGGTACGTAACTCGGAGGACCTTTGAAACGAACCATTAAGGAAACGGAGAAAGTTAACATCTGTTACAGCAAAATTTTTCAGAAATTCATTGTTCTTTAGATTGTAAAGATAAACCCCATGATGGATTCCTCCTCCGTGCCATCCCAAGCACAGCATCTTTGGCTGGTACTTATCACATGATGTCATGGCTATTTCTGCTGTTGCACTGTTATTGGTTCTTATCTTTTCAGTGATGGGAAAAACTCATTAACGGTGTTTGTGGTTAATTTGTTTCATTTCACTGAAGCTGTGATACTGCAGTAGTCATGTGGTTGTGGATGGGTGAGGTTTTCTTCTCTACACTCCATGCTCTCTATCCCACAAGCAGAGCGAACTCCCTCCACTTCCAGTCCCAGACAAAGAGGACATCATGGTAGATAGGAACAAGATTGCTTTTACTCCATTCCCTGGCATTTATTTATTTATTTAGCAAATCTGTTTCACCATGATAGAGCAATCATGGCTAAATAAAATCAAAATAAACAGTGTGCACTGTGTGGAGCAGACACAAGTAGAAAGGTGGGTTCAACAAGGCAGTGAGTGTGCAAGACCGATAGTGGGACCATGCACCACCAAAGTGCTATTGTAGAGGTGTGATAATGATTGTTTCCATACGGGTATGTTTTTACTTTCTTTGAATAAAACACACTGGGTGTGATAAGGTCGCAAACTCACACGGAAAAAGCACCAAGCCATTAAAGAATTCAATAAATTACTCCATATACCACCACCTCCCTCAGCCACGTACTAAGCCAAGTTTCAAAAGGGTTGATTTCATACCTAGATCCATTTGTGTACTAATTTCCTGCAGTAGACTTGCAAGCTGAGTAGCTTCCAAATTACTGAAAGCAGCTTGATAATGAGATATCCACTGCTCAAATTCATTCAGTTTCACCTGGATTGCTTCCTGTATGGCTCTTTGCTGAGATTGCAGCTGAGTATGTTCAGAATACCTGCATTAAAAAGAAGTAACAACTTTACTTTTATTCAGTTGTATTTATTCAACTTTATTTTACTCATTCAGTACTTTGTTTGACATATGAAGAAGTGAACTGCATGGCACGACTGAAAATGTACTATGATCCGCCGGCAATAATGTTTAACATACTTCTCCATCTGAAGTATTTTGATGTTAGATTTTTAGCTATGCTTATATCAGCATATTTCATACATTGTAACATGGTTTTTCTTGTTTTAATTTTTGTAAACCACTGGGAATAATATTTTTTTAAAAAAGGATAACGCAACTGAAATCTAATACAGTGAGCCTGCGTTATACGTGGGCTGGTTGCATGCGGTATATCTGTACAGTCCGTTAATTTCTTTAAGATTCAAAACAGTTTGTCAATAAATCATTCTGATATTCACCAGGATAAAACAATAAAAAGCAAAAATGATTATACCTGTGCTGCAATGTGTGAGAAGGATGATCCACGCCTTCTGCTCCTTCTAGATAGTCACTTTCTTCTAATAATTTGCCTTGCAATTTCTCAACATCCGTCAACTGCTCTTGCAAATTTAAATATTCCCCTAAACTGCCATCCAGTTTAGGAAGTATGGCCATCATTTCATCTCTGTTCTTAAACCAGTTGACCTGTAAACAATGATTACATTATAAGTAAACTAGACTCAACATTACTAAAATAAAAAGGTGCAGTTGCCACCTCTTTTTAAGATTTACTGAGCATGTACTTAAGAATGAATAAACTGTTTTAATGACACAGAATCACAGAAGCTTGAAATTGGAAGGGGCCACAAGGACCATCTATGGGCATACTTCATACTTCACAGCCTCTGATAAAGAAGCTTCTTTCTACAGTCTTTTTATGGGAGCTCATACCAGCTCCCATTTTTCTTGTTTTCTGGCTTTGAGAGGATGGTGACAAGAGAGACTTTCAATGTTGGGTTGCAGCAGTGTGCTTGCAATAACTGCAATGAAGTGTAATGTGGGGAATAATGGGCTTCTACTTGTGCTTATGTATAACAGGTAATGTAAACAGCTGTCTCCAGAGCATGTGTGAAAAGCAAAAGAGAAAGAAAAGGAGAAAGCAGATCAACCTGCCTCAACAGTTCTGTAGAGATCTGCATCATTCTCACTGACTGATTCCTTGTTTTTTTCTGCCTACTCTTAAGTTCTTGCATTATTAGCCCAATTACCCCTATATCATGGAGGCTATTGTCTCCAGTAGTTTGTATCTCCATGTTCTCTGGAAGATGGTATGTATTTTAACAGCAATAAACATAATTTAAATGCTTGTATTTTTGTATGTATATCTCAAGAACAAAATTTAAAAATACAATATTATTTGACAGAAATCAGCGCTTGAAATCGTATAATTTAAGTGATTTAAATTACTAATGTCAACAAAAATTAAATATTACACTCACAATAAATAACAAATTTACCATAGCAACATAAACATTCTGAAAGAGACTGAATGTACCTTTATTTCAGCTACTCTGGAAGAGAAAAGGCTGCGTGTGATGTCTCTTTCCATCTCTCTCTTGCTTTGCTTATTTTCAGCTTGCTGCCCACCTCCGCCATATACAGCTCCAGCAAATCCGGCTTCCCCTCCCGCGGTCCAGTCCACAAGTGGGTCATAAACAAAAGCTTCAAGTAATGTCAGAAGGGTTTCTCGCCCTCGCCTCATAATGTGCAGAACCTGTTTGTAAAACATGTTTATCACTCAAATTATATACTTACTGTAAACAAACCTTGATCAACACTTATAAGTGTTTTTTAAAAACTTTGTCCAGTGTCTGAAGACATTCAACACTGGGGCCAAGTAGATCTCCCTAGCGAGTAATATTTACAAGTTATCCTTATTTCTAAAAATCCTCTGCTAGTAAGCAAAACTCACACACAGGCATTCAAATTCACAGCCGTCAATGTCGCAGTACCTACCTGCTCACAAGAAAGTCTGAACACTCCTTCAACTCCTGTTACTCCAAATGCTGTTTCGATATTTTGTGTCATTCGGAAAGGGACTTTCTCTGGCACTCGAAGGCTCTTCCCTTTTTCAAAGCAAACGTTATAATCTATGTGAACAACTTCTCCAGTAGTCATATCTATGAGAACGTTATCCAGATGTCTGTCTCCAAGACCAATTATGTAGCCAACCATGGACATAACTGCAGTGGATCTTGCATAAGACTTAAGAGAAGAAAAATGTTCCATGTTTAAAAATCTGGTTTTCTAACACTTAAGAAAAATACAGTCTAAAGGTAAAACCTTGCTAACAGCAATAATGTCAACAAGTGTACTGAGTACTTGTAATACATATGCTCCTCAGACAAAAAATGTCTTTGCCCCAAATGCCCTCTAGGAGACTGGGGCCTTTTTTGCCATATTTCCCCAGCACCATTTTAAGTATAACACAGAAGTTCTCAACCTGTAGGTTGCGACCCCCTTTGGGGGTCACAGGGGTCGCCTAAGACCATCAGAAAACACATATTTTTTATTACAGTTATCAAGTAGCAACAAAAATAGTTTTATGGTTGGAAGTCACCGCAACATGAGGAACTGCATTAAAGAGTCGTGGCATTAGGAAGGTTGAGAACCACTGGTTTAGAAGGCTTTCTTAAAACAGCAAGTGAGCAAAACATGACTTCTGTCTTACTTCTTGTTATAAAAAAGGTCTATCCTGGACCTAAAATGTCCTGGGACACCCCCCCAAACATGGTGCAAATACCCCCAAACCAGCAGACAGCATTTGGGGGTATTTGAGGGCAAAAATATTTTAATTTTTTGCTGTGGTTTCCTGGGGGAGCTAGTGTGTCCCTCCAGCCTGACAGTTGCCCATCACTATCCAATAGCAGGGACGATCATGCACAGGGCAAGGCACAGCAGTCAGAGAGAATGGATTGTGAACTTTCCTTTCCTTTCTCTCTCTCTGTTAAGTACCTTTAAGTCAACTTCATCCTATGAAGATCCTGTAATTGTATTAATTATTGCCTTAATCCTCTTGATCTTCATATAATTCCAGAGTTTGTAAAATTCTTTTCAACATGTGTCTGAACATGTCTCTATTATATAGTAATGATCTGCTGGGTAGCCACTTCTCTCACTGCCACCTCAGTGCTGGTTTTCTTTTTCTTTTTGCTTAAATACTGTCATGTTTCCACCTTCTACACACAAAATTAAATTAAACTTTTCTTTAGAGAATTATCTGTTACTTTAATTTATATGTTGTGGAGAGTTAAAAAAAAATATCTTACGTCATGGCAGGAAATTAAAAATCTGAGGTGAAGATGCAAGGAGACAACAGTTATTAAATGAAAATAATTTTGGGTTTCGTGACTCCTGCAACTTTCGGTTGGTACGCAAGTCATAACCCAACTTTCTGTACCGCTTCTTCATCCCATCTAGAGAATAGATGATATGGGGACCAATACATGTGACCCTACTCTTAGCCCTCCCAAAGTGGTCTGTCACTTAGTATAGCCTCTAATCTTACTACTTAAATGACATCCACAATCTTCGTACAAGACAATGAAATTATATGGGATTGTGGCAATCAGAAGTGCTTGAGAAAAGCCACTCCATTTACCTGACATATCTAGGAAGCAAATGTGTATACATATTTCTGAGTGACTGTACTTATTCAAAACACTTGCTGTATCTATTTCTCACAGAAGATTTCCACCTTACCTGTGTGACTCTCCACCACTCATCAGGTGTAGTACATGACGACCAAAGTTCTTTGGCAAGAAGATTGGGTGGTGTTGCTTCCATCAATTCTTCCAAAACAGACTTCATTACATTTAGAGGCCAATCTCGACGAGATACATCCAAACTGAGTCCAACTGCCTTCAAAGCTGGCCCAATTTTACTGTAGTACAATTCACTGGGTCTAGGTACTATTCCAGGATTTTGAGGAGTCTGATAGGAATCTTGAGCCTAAAAATACAGTCCATTAAATACTAGTTGCAAAGTTCCAAATAAATCTGAGGAATGTTTCTGACAGTGTATTAGAATTATTATTCCATATATTTAGAGCTGGGCTAGAAAAAGGTTCGCAATGGATAAACAAACATTCAATTTGAGGCTGATGTATGATTGTAATAAACTTATCATGCCATATTCAATTAGCACTGGAACACAAAACAATTCATCTTAGTCATTAAAATCCCAAGCATATCCTTTTAGATCAGATTTCTGATTCTGCCTTAGTACATTTTGATGAACTTTAATGAGAAACTATACATAGAAAAATTCACAGTGTGTCAGGCTGTAAAAAAGTTTTTACCTTTTGTGCTTGTAAAGCAGCTTCTCGTTGCTGCCACCTTTTATAAAGTCCAAATAAAGGAGTGGCTCCATCCACCCACTGAATGAGACCTGATCTTGTTCCCAATGGTGTGACAGAGTAATGTCTGGCATGAAATCGAGGTGTCTCTTGGCGATTTATGGTAGCAAACATTGTATTAACAATGGATAAGAATTGCATGATCCTCTCATCAAGATGTAGGTCTTCCAGTCCTAAATGTAAGGGTAGATGCACACAGTTATGAACTAATTAACAGAAACATCTTTTCTTTAATACTGAAGTGATTCACATGGAAAACAGATTCACATGGACACATATAACTTGGGCTTCTAGATTCCTCTGGGTACGATGTAACAATGCCTAATCACAAGAAGGCCATTCAATGGATATGACTTTAGAAGGAGTAAGTGTGGCCCAGAGCCAGCCCCTCAAAATTATTTTAGGTCCCCAAGCCCACCCTACAATTTTTCTTTAAAAGACTAGGCAAAAAATCCTAAATGTCACCAATATCTTTAGTTTGCCTTTTAACACCCTCTCTGACTCTTTACCAACCTCCTTAAAATCACAAAAAACAGCCAACTTCCTAAGAATTTTCAGCCCAAATAAATTGGCACCCGGAGCATTTGTCCACGCTAGCCTTAGAAAACAGTTCTAAAAGCAGACATTGTGTGCACATGTTCCCCTCCTCCTGCTTTTTGAACAATTCTGAACAATTTATATTATTGAATGAAGTCTATCTTTTGAGCTACCTGCAGCCAGCTGTCATCTCACTGAGAACTGAAGCCCTTGGGGGAGTTCTCCGCTGTCCCCAAGGCTCTTTTTTGTCTGATAAAAGTGAAGGAGCCCTTCTCCTAAACCTACTTAACTAAGAAAGGGGAAGAGAGGGTTCACAAGAAAACAGGGTGCCTTGCAACCAGATAGCAAAAATATATGCCTCAAGGTGAAGGAAAAGTGAAACTAGAAGGGGCTCCTCCATTCCAGTGGGCAAGGCCTTTTGGACTGCTCTGATCCTATGAATGTAAGGCTATTGTGTAACTAGAAAGGAATTTAGGATGTCCAATAATGATCTCCCACTGAAGTATAGTGTTTCAGTCCATGAGAAGGTGAATCATTCTTACCTTTGAAAAGGTATGGGTAGTTTTTCCCGTCTGAACCCAAGAAAAGGAGTTTTTTGGGCTTTGTCTTTGTAGGAAGAATTGTAATTGTGCTCCCCACACTATGAATTGTGACTGTGTCTCTGGCAGACACTTCTCCAGGGAGAGCTATTTCAGTATTTGTCATGGCAGAAAGCCAGGGGCTGATTTCCTCAAGACGCAAAATGTAACTGGCACGCTTCTGGGCTCTCTGCTGAAGATTGAGCATTACCTATTTTCAAAGACACAAGGTTTCAGGCGAAGTTAAAAATTCTGTATATTTGCAGTGGTTAATAACAAGTCATCTCAGATAGGTCAACTACCTAATTTATTATTGTGAAATTATTAAGCAACTCCAAGAACTTCTTGGACTTTTTTAAAAAAAAATCTTACAGATTCAAACACATACACTTTTTTTACATGTATATAAATATAATAAGAATTGATAAAGTGTAGGGGTATTTCTAGCCCATTTTCCTATCACTTTTTCTCTGAGTTCTCTACAACCCAGGTTAGAGATGCTAACTTTAAAGACTTTACAAGTCAAAATGAATTTGCCAATATTCTCATCTACAAAGCTGGCACTATTTTTGAATCTCTATACAGATGACAGAAACCTTCACACGCTAGAAATACTCTACCTCTTTAAATGGAATCCAGCTGCTTCCTGGCTTTGCAGGATTAGATGGGTTCTTCAGTTTCTCCAGGGCATTTTCAATTGCATCACCATAGTTGTCTTGAAACCACTTCTCATGAGGTGTTTCAGCAGGAGCTGCAGTAATGCTCTGCACATGTTCCAAAGCAAATACTATGGGTTTCATCAGAGCGGTATGCTTTTCTCGCATGATTGCTATTTTTTCCTCTCTGAAAATATGGAGGGATTGTGCAAAATATGACTTGGGTTTCAGGAATACTAGCAGAGACAGTACCATTGTTTTCACAAGATGCAATGTTACAGCTAATAATTAACGATTTATTTAATTTGTGAAGTAGGCTTCCGTTTACCATAAAGGCTCAAGGTGACTCCAACTATAATGCAACAATCTCAAACAAAACAAAAGGGAAACAAAACTGCACTTAAATGGCAGCACCTTGGAATAGGGCAGACCCTCTTTGTTAGAGGTTTTTTATGTAGCAACTTGTTTATCGCCTATCAGGGATGCTGATAGATTAGCAATTAGTAATTACATTACTAATTAGTACATTAGTAATGAATTGGGCTAAATGACCCTCCCAGTTCTATAATCCTGGTTTCTCAGAAGAAAGAACTCCCATGTACAGCACAAATCACTATGCATGTCATACTTGCGTAAAGTGTTGTTGTTCTGGACTCTCTTTACTTCATCTTCCAGCTGCTGAATCCGTCTAAGGACATACATATGCTGTTGCAAAAGGACTCCTAGCCAAAGTTCATCCCAAAGAACAGTGACTCTGCGCAGCTCAGCAACAAGCATCTGAACCTGGATTGACATCAAGACAAATACTTGCTATGTTGTATAAATTGTGACTGTACAATAGTTGTTTCAAATACCTCAGGATGCATTCCCAAAATAAGTAAAAGTAATTCCCCCCTGCATAAACTGATAAGGCATTCAGTACTGAATTATGCATCCTTTGTTTGCAAACATATACAGTATAGCATAAATAAAACTACAGTTCCAATTATACCTGCAAAACCATTGTTGGATTTGCAGTTGATAACTTCTCTACAATTTTGCTGTAGCAGTCTTGCATCATTGCCTGGTCCTCATTCAAACCCATTTTTGGTTCATCCTTTAGGCTCTCTTGAGAAGCTGGTGGGCTTCCTCCATCACATTCACTGCCCAATAATTCTTCACCTTGAATGTTACCCAAAAAGGTAGGTATCGCTGATGGGAACTTGCTCCCTAGGTTTTAAAGGGGAAAAGATGTTTATTTCTGCTAGCTCAAAATTCATTTTTACTAATTATAGTACCTTTAAATTCTTATAATGACACAAATGTATGAATGCCACAACAGCAACAACACTTCTATATATGTCAGATGGTATATTATGCTGAATTGAATCTGAGAGCCATAGATTTTGTGACACCAGTTCACTGCTGGAAGTTCAATTCAGGTATGACCCAAAAATCAATGAAGTGGCACATCCTTGGTTAAGATAGCTGAGATTTGGGGATCACTGCTGTAGTAAGTCAGACATCTCCTTTTCCACAATACTCTGTTCTCTTCCCCCACAAAGCTTTCCAGCCACTAAAATCACAACAAAGTCAAGCAAAATTCCATGGAAACTAAAGATTCTCAGTCCTCACTGGGCTGTTCAGAGTATTCCTTTAGTTTTTGTTCTACAGTGTGTGTGGTGGTGGCTTCTTTAAATGTTGGGGCATCTTCCCAAAATGTGGATACCTTCCTCTTGTTTGTGGGTTGTGCTGCTTTGTCTACATACGCAACAACATTCAAGGCTAAACATCAGAAATGGAGGGAATCACATCACAAAGCAAAATCCTCAAATAGTCATGGCTTTTCCATGGCTTGGATTCAGCCTCAGAGTAAAATTTCACTTGCTCAACGTAGCTTTTCTGCCTCCCACGGTATTCCTGGAGAATCTGTATCCAAGGGTTGGTGAACCCTTTAGAAAGGAATGAAATGTAACATGGGGATGCAGTGGGAAGGAAAACATTGGGCTGAGACAGACGGGTGGTGAAATGCTGCCCCTCTCTGCTGCGGAGCATTTGCCGCAGCGATCAAACGGCACAGCACCATTGCGCAGCAAAAGAGGAGCCGCCTAGAGTGGCTCCTTTTTGCGACATCGTAAGAGCTGCATTGCAGCCCTTACGATGCTGCTTCCTGTGGCTCTCAGACACCCACACATCATCAACACGCCCCCCTTGTGGGTGGTGCTGCTCAATAGTGATGCCACCCACACGTAGTAGGGCTCTGGAGTGTGGCTACGGAGCCCTACTATCGCCACTACCACGCCGCAAAGCGCACGGGTGTATCGAGCCATAGATTAGTTTCCCCTCCTTTTGGCTCACACGGGATGATTCTAGATGGAGGAAAGCGAATGCTATCACTCAAAGGCATATGGTAGCTATTTCATCCTCTTCTCCTGATCTCTCCCCCCAAAGATATATTCTGTTTAAAAAGAGAGAAAGATGGAAGAACCTATAATTACAGTGGAGAGCTACAAACTGGATGACTGTCTGAAATGGAGCAGAATCACCACATAATAAAGGGCTCACCTGCAAGCACTCACTGTCTCCTTTGAACCCAACTTGTGTAATTCAATATGGAGAAAAGAATGTATAATGTCCTTATGATGACACCCCACCTGTACATTTTGGCCATAGTTCCATCCTTGCATATAGAATAAAGCGGATATACTAATTAACATAAACAGTGACTAGCCTAGGGAATAAAACACTTGAAAAAGCAGCCAATATACATACCTGAAGCTTGAGATTCACTGCTAAGTGAAATAGTACCCACAATTGCCGGGTACAGTATAAGATGAGGAGAATCTTGTGCTACACGACAGAGAAGGTTACAAATACTCTGACGAACATATACTTCAGGGTGATTCAGTCGTGAAAAGAGTTGAGGAATGATACCTTTACAAAGATAAAAGTGGATAATGCCCAGAATTAGAAAATAATAATAATAATAATAATAATAATAATAATAATAAATCCCACCCCTCTACAAGATGCAATCGAGGTGGCCTACAAAGATTAAACAAAAACAAAAACATACAATCCAAATCCTTCAATTTATACACTATAACACTACTGCCACATTTCTATTTTACAGTGTCAAATGCAATCTTCTGTTACTCCATTTAAGAAAGGAGCATAATTGTTATCTCTGGCAGTTCCATGTAACGTGAAACCATTTTCATATTCTTCAACAGGTAAAGTGAACATACTGACTACCTGAAGATTTTGCTACAAATCAATAACCACACCCCAACAACTGTCAGCAGAATTCTGTTCAAACAATGGAGCTTTCCTACCTAACCTTCTGAGATGCAGAACTCAGAAGTTGCTCTTGATAACCCAGGGAATGTTGCATAATCTAGTGGATGACTCCTCTACTCATGTACAGAACATTAAAAATAGGGTGACAAATATAGTGATATGAGAGAAAGAGTGCAATAGGGTGCTGGTTGCTCCCAAACTGTCCCCCAATTCAAATAGCATATATAGTGTTGGCAATAATCCCCAGGTTGAAAATGCTGCTCTTAAATGCAAAGTCAGTGAGCAGGTAAACATCAGCCATTCAGAACATGCCCACAGATAAGGGCACTGACCTGGTTTGTGCTTACAGAGACCCAGGTCATATCTACACTGGCCACTTAATCCAAGGCCAGTCCAAAGCATTATGGCTCTAGATTGGCTACAACGCCAATCATATGCACCATTCTGATCCAGTCTGATACTGTGTATTGTACACACAAGTTGGCTGGTCTGATGCTGCTTCCACCCTGCCACCAGCACTTCCTTGCTTGCTGTGAGAGTCTGCCCAGCACACTGTTACTTTTGCTGAAGTCAGAACATGGTGCCCCTGTGATCAACAAGGAGGTATAATGGCTCCCTCATTGATCACAGGGTGAGACAACCTGTTATGACCTCAACAGAAGCAGTGGCACACCAAGCAGACTCTTGCAGGGGGCTCCTGCCCACAATGAAGCAATGGCAGCAGTCTGTTTTTGGGTAGCTGCCACTAGCTTCATGTAAAGCTGAGGCAGAATGGAGGAGGAGGCAGAGAGATCCACCCTATGTTGATCACATGTCCAGATGCCCACAGCAAGAGGAAGGACATGGAAACATTGGAATCACTGCTCGGACAAGATAGCCAAGTGCTAACCAGGGATGGAGAAGAGGCAGAACTTTTCTCTAAAGCAGAAGTGTTCTCTAAAAAGGAAAATAGTGCACAACTTGACAAGCAAGGATCAGGTGGTGTAGTGGGGGAAATGCAGCAAAGAATAGGTAAAGAGGTAGTGTATGAATACCTCGCAACTCTAAATGAATTCAAGTCTCCAGGTCCAGATGAGCTACATCCAAGGATATTTTAAAACCTAGCAGAAGTAATTTCAGAACCAATGACAATAATCTGGGAGAATTCTTGGAGAATAGGAGAAATCCCCACAGATTGGAGGAGTGCAAATGTTGTCCCTATCTTAAAAAAAAAAAAAAAAAAGGACCCAAATAATTATCACCCAGCCAACCTGACATCAATACCTGGAACGATTCTAGAACAGATCATTAAACAAACCGCGTGTAATTTCTTAGAAAACAGTGCTGTAATCACTAAGAGTCAATACAGTTTTCTGAAAAACAAGTCATACCAGACAAATTTGATCTCTTTAGATAGATAGATAGATAGATAGATAGATAGATAGATTTACAGGCTTGATAGACGGAGGGGATGCTGTGGATGTAGCACATCGTGATTTAAGTAAGGCTTTTGATAAGGTTCCCCATGATATTCTTGCAAAGAATCTGGTATGACCAAGACAGTGCTAATATTAGGTGGATTTATAACTGGCAGACTGACCAACCACAAAGGGTGCTCAGCTCAGAAGCAATCCGAAGGAGTGTTTCTCCTGCGGTGGATGAAAGAGAACTGAAGATGGAGATAGGCTGGTGGGATTAGGCATGCTGAGTACACGGGAGTGAGCTGGGCCTCCCGCCAATCTGCTCAGTTTTTCAGCTTCCAAATGGGATCTCTGCACAGGCACAAACCCTATTGTGTGAGGCACAGAGACCACAAAGAAGAGAACAGAATTACACTCTCATGGGAAAGTATTTTATATTTTCTTAATGGTTTTGTCAACATCTTTGTTATGTGTGTGGGAAACTTTGGATAAAACTGACCAATGATTAACTGTCTTCTAAGTTTGGATGTGGGGATATAACTAAATTCCATAAATGTTTGTAATCTGAATTGTAACCTCAGATCTGTCAAAGACACACTGCTGATATGTTTTACTTTTCTTTACTTTCAATAAAACTGCCCTGTGGAACTCCAGGAGCTGTTTATTGTCTAGAGGGAATTGTGTATATATTAGATAAACCTGACACCACCACATAATTCTAGACTGCTAAAGATTTTCATACCTCGCCATGGAGCAGTAGGAGTGGTTTCTAATCCGTGTTCTAAATACTGTCTAAGTTCTCCAGCATGTTTCACCAGCAGCCTCAATAACCTCAATGTTGCCATCACAATCACATCATCAGTGCTTTGTTCTGAAATGTTTCTTAGATGCAGTCTGGGATCATCTTCATCCAGAGGCACCTGCACATTAAAAGAAACAATTCTGCATGGCTTTTCTCCTAGATTTAAAATACAACAAAAAAACAACAACAGGAGTTTGCTTGCATAATTAGTCAAAACATTATCATACCTGACCAGCATTCAACTTAAGGAAGGTAAAATAGGCACTGCATGAGAGTTTATAAAGACTGAAGATTCTGTCTACAACTTTTCTCCAAACTTTGATGAGGCCCTCAGTTGAATTTTCATCAAGGTCTGAAAGCCAGGGACAGCTCGACAACAACTGACGCAAGATGACATCAACCATATCATCTTCCTCATTATCTTCATTTTCTGAAATTTGAAGGGTTATGTCTTCATCCTAAATACAAATCAAAAATAAACAGACCCCCATTATTTCTTGCCTACCATATATTTTATTTCCAAAGATACTGATGCAGATTACTGATGACTAAAACATAAGAAAACATGAGCAAATAATCAAAATCACAATGCAAGAACATATAATAGAAGATATAACCAAGTGTTTAGCTTCACTGTACACCAGCATCAACAAGTATATACTATCAACAAGAAGAATGCAGCCATCATCTATTTCAAATTAATGTGAACTTTAACCTTCCCTCTGAGTTTCTGCTCATAGAACACAACTTTGTCCCTTCGTGTTCCCTGATTTCTGACTTGTTTTCTTAAAAGCGTTTATATGTGAAAGTGAGTGCAAAGATTTCAGGGAGCTATTTTTTTAATATGTAAAACAAGCAATGAATACATCCTGCTTCAGCCCTTCTCCCTATTCCTCTGGATCTGAGGAAGTCCACTAAAGTCCACGAAAACTCATTCTCCCAATTTCTTTCTTTCAGTTAATCTCAAAGGTGTTACAAGATCTCTCTCCATACTGATTCCCACAGACTAACATGGCTATATATTTGAATTCTTCTCCATTGTCTTCTTTTAGCTTAGATCATACTCTCTTCTCCACCAAGGAATTTACTTCTTCAACATCTCTTTTTGTAGGTTTTTTTTGTACAGTCAACCTTTTTTTAACCTATCCAGAAATTTCTACAAGCAGCAAATAATCTGAATTGTTTATACTAACCTGAATCCCAGCTGGCCGACACACTGCTTGCCCCAGAATTCCATAGATTTTTTCTCTGTCTTCTTCTGTGATATTTTCTGGAAGCAGGCTCTGAACTTCAGCTTTCTCCCTTGGCAGCAGGCGAACACCTCCCTGACTGTAAAACACATATTTCATCTCTTCACTTTATAGTATTCAAATTGCTTGCTACAAATTACTTAAGTAAAATGATCTTTTCTGCAAAAATAAATAAATAAAAAATCAAAGCAATTACTGCTTCCCAAAGTGTTACATAACTACCAAGTTAGTCAAACTGTCCAATATACAGTCCACTCTCAGTATCCACAGACTTGCCATCCGTGGCAAGCCCGTGTCGAGGCAGTGCCAAACGCCTGCCACAGGTGAGGGAGGAAGGAAGACATCCCCATGTGAGGGCTGGTGAAATCCCACTGTCCCCAATGGTGGCTCAGCCATGTGGCCTCACCATCATTGGGGACCATGGGACTTGAGCATCTGTGGATTTTGGTATCCATGAGGGGGAGGGAGGTCCAGAACAGATCCCCATGCATCGAGGGCCGACTGTATTATTTCAAGAGTCAGATGAAAACCCTAAAGAAATCCTTTCACTTGCCAAATCAGCTTGTCATAAAATACCTATTCGGTGTTTTGTCTCTTATTTCTTAGCTTAATAATAAAGTTCTGATTCTTAAACAACTTTATAAGCCCTTTCATGCTTTCAAATGATTTTGTGTTTGACCCGTTTAATGAATTCTTCAACATCCTGATATATTTGGACAGAGAAAAATATAGTATTTTGGTGAATGAACTCTTTCATGTAGAAAGTCATACATTGGGTCAAATCCTATTGTTTATTAGCACTTAAATATCTGATGAATTCTGGTTTATCAGCCAACATGAAGATGATGGTGCCTTGTCATGCATATCTACACTGTCTGGGCTGAGAGTAAAAGGAATCATTGGGGCACTCTTCTCTTCTTGGCTCATGAAGCTGAGCTCACTAATTTTCTTGGTCTATTTGTCTCCCAAGAAATTAGTGAACAAATATGGCTTTGTCAAGTCAAGTTCAAAGCTTATTAGGAAAGCAACATAGTGATTCAATCTGAAAGACATCTGCTTGAAGTTATTCTCTTGAAACATATTAGGAATTCAATTTGTTATCAAGAATAAGATTTACCTGGCATTATCAACTACTTTTCGGCCCCACCTGTAAGCCCAGCTAGCAAGTGCAGCCCATGATTTAGCTACTTCAGGGGCTTGGGCTGAAGACAGGCGGTAGAGCTGTCCCAAAATGAAGTCAGGTTCTCCAACACCAATGTTTACTAGAATGATGAATAAAATATGGAGTGGTTATTTTAAAAAGATAATTGCTATGAAGATATAGTTGGTTCCCCTTATCCATGGACTCAAGCATCCATGGTTTGAAAATATTTAAAAATACATAAAATTCTAAAAAGCAAACCTTGATTTTGCCATTTTATATATGCAACACCATTTCATTATCCATAGTATTTAATGGGACTTGAGCATCCATGGATTTTGGTATCCACCAGGGAATCCTGGAACCATACTCCAGCGAATACCAAGGGCCCACTGTACTTACAGAATAAGATAACTGACAAGATTTTTATATGCCTTTCTTCTTGCAATGTTTCTGCTATAGAGCAGAGGATGAGCGGTCACTCAATGGTGAAGCTTAGTCCCTTTTCACAGGCAATATTTGTTGTCTCAGAAATGACCCTGTAGTGAATCTCTTCCATTAAAACGTACTGGATTGATTCATACAGTAAACTCCCTGATATCAAGAGAACTTGTTAGCTCCATTTATCTTAAGCACTATTAACTGTACCATGTATAGTGGAAATATGGTTACATTTGGAATGAACTCTCTGGTTCAGTAAAGTAGTTCTCTAATATTAAGCTTCTCTACAGAATTAACACTGCTTGTTACTCAGATTTTTAGAGCTACCACGTCAAATATATGTGCAAACAAACACAAAATCATCATAGGACTTTCCCCCCTACCTGTGGATTCACTTTCAATTCTGGGATAATCTTCTTCAATAGTATTAACAGATGGCAAGTCAATCAAACTATAGATGTTTTTAGATAATGTCGAAAGACCAGCAAGATTTTGTTGCTGCCGGGCTCTGTATACTTGCTTCAGCTGTCCTGAAATCTCCTTCCATTCAGCTTGGATCCATTTGGCTAATGTAAGAATTGACTTGGCTACAGCATATTCAGCTTTGGCAGATTTGCAGAAGCATATTGCACATGAGCTCAGCATTTCCAATGCATGGGTTGACTGGCCTGAAAGGGAAAGTTACAATTTTAGTAGTATAATTAGTTTTTTATTTAAAGCTTGTGTTTTATTTCAGCATGTTTCCGAGAGAGAAAAAATCTTCTCAGCTTGTTCAGGCTTAAATTTTTAATTTTCATTCTGTTCTGAAGCTCCATATAAAACACTAGCAGACTTTTAAAGAAGCAAGTTCCATTCTTTTAATCTAAAGAAACTGCATTAGGAAGACATGTTTTGAAGCTGCATATAAAACATTGCAGATACAGGGACTTTTAAAGAAGCAGGTTCCATTTTTTTGATCTAAAGAAATTGTATTAAGGCAACATGACAAAAGGTAATGGTGATTTCAGTGAAATAAATGGCACTTACCTGCTGTATATAACAATTTTGTTTTTTCAATTTCTAGCTCAGGACCCCATTTTTCATCCATCTGAACAGGTGTTGACACTTTCTTAAAATGATGGACTAAATCTTGGGCTGTTGTGGTTTTTCCAAGCTGAATTTCACTGCACTGAGCGAGGAGCCGTGTAGCCAGTGCAATGTTCCCGCGTTTTCTGGCAAATTTTGCAGCAGTAAGCCCCAATTCCATTAGATGGCTTCTAACTGGAATACTTTGCTCTGAAAGTACAAAGAGTGAGAAATATTCAATCAAACAAAAAAACATTCACTTTTGACAAATCATGTATATTCGACATGAACAGTACTGCTTTGGACTCAGTCTACACATACTACTGTATTCCTTTTATGCAAATGTGAAAATATTTCCTTAAATCTGAAATATTTGGAACTAATGAAATCTGCTTTTCCATTTTTATTGGAAGAAGTAAAATCTAAATCAAGACTGAGTTTTATTTTACTTTACTTGTCTGGGGAAAATCAGCTTACAAGCAAGTGATAAAAACAGAAAAGTTAAGAAACCTTATTATATGGATGAACAAGACACACAAATCTAAAGCTGATTATCCATTAAACCTGTAATGGATTCAAGTAATTCGCTTTAACATATGTTACCTTTAAGTTTCTCCAACAATTGATTCTGGTATGTGGTATATCTTAGAGCATGCATCCAAGGCCTTACATCATGCTGCTTGCATGAACGCAATGCTTCACTGAAGAGAGGAATGAGACAATCCTGTAAAAACACAAATGATGAGTGCTTGCTAGGTTTCTAAGCTGTCTAAGAACCTCTGACGTGAGTCTATATTTTTGAGTGCATAATGTTACCATAATTAGCAGATTCCATGTTTCTCTATAGATACCGTACTTAGCTGCTCTGGCAAAAAAGGGGCAAACTGACAAAAAAGAACACACAATGACCATTTCCCAACAGTCGTACTTGAAGAATTAATGAAGATACAATCATCCTAACTGCTGTCTCAAATAACAATTCTATTGGGTATTAAGTCGTTTTCCCCTTTGATACTGAGGTCTTTGACCTTGTTCCAACCTGATAAAATATGTCAAGAGGAGAGCCTGAGTTCAAAGTGCCAATTCATACAGTTTGCAAGAGCATTCCATGTGTGAACATGTATGTATATATGCACACCCTTTCCCTCTCTCATTAGATCAGACTAACAAAGCAAATATTTGATTGTAGTAAGAAATCTTTGCTGCTGCCTTCATCAACTGCTCTGAAAAAATGCACGCACACATGGAGAGAGACAGCAAACACATCTTTGACAGGAGTACCTAGTTCATCCACCCTATCCCCTACCACCATCACTTGCCTCTCAGATAAACTGAACAATCCATAGAAATTGTCCTGTTCTTTTAGAACCTCTCTATGCAAATAAAAATTTTCTTGCTCGGGTAGAAAGACTCCACACAAACAGAAACTTCTCCACTTCAAACGTTTCACTTTCCACATGAGGCATCTCTCTCTCTCTCTCATACACACACATACACAGACATATTTACTATGTGAATACATAAAATACTTCTTGAGAATGCAGAGAAATATACCTCTGAAGAAAGCCTATTCGACACTGTATTTTCCAAGGCAGATGAACAATACAGCTGTAGTGTACTCAGTACTGGCAAAGACTGAGACACTGTCAGGGTGGCAAGTCTTAGAGGTCCAATGGCAATTCGTGAAGTCTGTTTCAAGTATTTTATAAGATTTCTGAAATAAAAGTGTATATGGTATCATCAACAGCAAATAAATCTATGTGCACAATAAAGAATAACTTTTTTTTTTACTATGAAACATAAGATTTACAAATAGACAATATTTTTGTTGTTGTTAACTGCCCTCAAGTCGATCGCAGCCCATGGCAAACCTGTGGGTGAGACATCTCCAAGACTCTCTGTCCTCCACTGCTCTGCTTAGTTCCTGCAAAATCATACCTGTGACCACCTTAATAGAGTCCATCCATCTAGCATGCAGCCTTCCTCTCTTTCTGCTTCCCTACACTTTTCCTAGCGTCATTGTTTTTTCCAATGAGTTGTGCCTTCTCGTGACTTGTCTGAAGTACAACAGCTTCACTTTTGTCATCTTGGCTTCCAGGCAGATTTCTGGCTTGATCTGCTCTAGGACTCATCTGTTTGTCTTTTTGGCTGTCCACAGGATCCTCAGTACTCTTCTCCAGCACCACATCTCAAATGAATTGATTTTCCTCCTATCTTCTTTCTGAACTGTCCAGCTTTGATATCCATATATGGAACAGGGAAAACAACAGATAGTATAATTCTGACTTTTGTGTTCAGTTCTTTATGTTTGCATTTTAGCACCTTTTATAGTTCTTTCATAAACACCCTCCCCATTCTTAATCTTTTTTCTCATTTCCTGACTGCAGTCTCCCATTTCTATACTTCTATTTCTTCATTGTCTTGATTGAACTTATTTGATTCTTCATGGTCATTATTTTTGTTTTCGTTATGTTCAGAGGTAAGCCTGCCTTTGCACTTTCCTCTTTGATCTTCCTTAGTTCCAGGTATGTGAGCTTTTATGCTAGCAGTATGGTTTCATCTGTGTATCTCAGATTATTGATATTCCTTCCGCCTATTTTCACTTCTCCTCCTCCTATGTCTAAGCCTGCTTTTCTTACAATATATCCTGCATAAAAGGTGAACAGGTAGAGTGAGAAGATTGTCTGACCCCTTCGCCAATTGGGGACCAATCTGTTTCTCTGTGTTCTGTTCTGACAGTGGCCTCTTGTCCTGATCAGGACTATCAGATGTTTTAATACTCCCATTCCATAGCCTTACATGAGCTATGCAATCGAAGGCTTTGCTATACTCTATAAAGCACGTGCTGATTTTCTTTTGGAATTCCTTGATGTACCCCATTAGCCATCGTATGTTTGTAATGTAGTCCCTAGTGCCTCTTCCTTTCCTAAACTCCAGCTGGACCTCTGGGATTTTTCTTTCCATGTATGGTTGCAATCTGTGTTGCAGAATTTTGAGTATAATTTTGCTTGCATGGAAGATTAGTGCTATGGTCTTATAGTTGCTGAGGTCTTTTGTGCCTCCATTTTTGTGGATGGGGATGTATATTGATCATTTGCAATCTGTTGGCCATTGTTTTGTTTTTCCTATCTGTTGACATATGCTAGTTAGTAGATTGCAGTTCAACTGGAATGCCATCTGTTCCTGGTGATTTGTTTTTTGCCATTTTCCTTATTGCAGCTTGGGAGTTCGTCTTCATATGGCTCTTCATTCCATGTGTCCTTCATTTTGTCATCTCTTTTATATAACTCTTTTGTGTATTGTATCTAGCATCTTTTTATTCCTTTATGGTCTTGAATTATTTTATTGTGATAGTGTCCTGGTCCATGGTTTGAAATTTCCTTTGATTTCCTGTATCTTGTGGAATACGTATCTCTGTTTTTCCGTTTTTGTTGTTGTTTTCTATTTCTCTGCACTGGTCATTGTAGTACTATAGTTTTCTTTATCTTTTGGCACTAGCCATTATATTGTTGCATTTATGGTTCTTAGTTTGTTCCTATCTCCCTTCTGTTTTGCTTTTCTTCTTTCCTTTATTGCTTGCAGTGTTTTATTTGTCATCCATGGTTTCTTCTCTCTCTGTTTGTCTACTAAGGGTGTCTGCATTTATGTCCCTGGCTTCAGACTATAGTTCTTCTGGTTCTTCGTTTATTATGCATAATAGTACAAATCTGTTCCTTACGTTGTTGATAAATTCTGACAAGATATTATTTAGATCATATTTTGGTATGATGACTGGTTTTATTTCCTTTTTGAATTTTACTCTTATTTTTGATATGAGTAATTCATGATCCGTGCTACAGTCGATGCCTGGTCCAGTCTTGGCCACCAGTATGGAACTTCACCATCTTTTACTTCCAATTATATAATCCAACTGGTTTTTGTGTTGGTCAGGTGGTGATATCCATATGTATAGCCTTCTTTCTGGTTGTATGAAAAATGTGTTTGCAATGAATAGGTTGTTGGCTTTACAAAAATCTATCAGATGCTCACCTACTTCATTTGTTTTGCCTAATCTGAAAATGTCTACTGTTTTTTATTATTCTTTGCTTGCAATTTTGGCATTCTAGTCACCTATCATCTGCTTGATGCCCTGTGTTGGTATGCCCTCAATTTCTTCCTGTACTCCCTCACAGAATCTTTCAACTTCTTCCTGTCCTGCCTCTGTGGTTGGTGCGTATACTTGAATTATGGTGATATTCAAGTAAGTTTAATGACACAGTATAAATCTACTTCAGTTTATAGAAGTGGGAACAGTACAAGGTTCTACTCTACCTTGAACAGTAGTGTAGCAGTGAAATATAAATATAGTATATGTTCTAATGGGCAGAGCAGACAGCACTGACTACTTTGTGGTGGGGGCTAGTAGAGAAATGAGAACCCCACACATCATTTAGCTATTGTTGCCTCAATAAAGAAGCATACTACAATCTCTTACTTTCTCTTCTAACAGGTAGACATGATAAATTCGCATTTTAAAAACTTACTCAGTAATTGGTTGCCATTTTTGTTCCTGTTCAATATGGTTAATTGCTGTTGCCAAACATACTGAACTTCGCAGTAACTGAACTTCAATTGCTTTCTGAAGTTCTCTTGGATCAGGAGATAGCATGTTAGGAAGAAGCTTCTTCATATCTGTAAGTATTATCAACATATAACAGTAGCTGCTGACATTTCATTATCATTCAATTCTGTTCCCGCACAATATGCAAAGCTAACACCACCCATATGCAAGGATGAGAACCAAATGTAAAGACTTGCAAATGTCTGTATGCCTAGCGATTTTCTATTTGTACCTATTTTTTCTTTGGCTCCTCCAATAAGCAGGTTGATATCTTCTCCTGGAAGTAATTCTAGTTGTTCTGTGCATTCTGTAAGCTCTCCAGATCCAAAACTGCTTAGAGACCTGCAATACAGTTTTAATACATTTCTTATTTTATCCTCATGACTATCTAAACCTCATAGATATTCTCTCCCTTGTTATAATCACATGTACCAAGAAGACTTCGGTCCAAGGCTTGAGAACCTGTCATCCTTCAAACTTTAATAAACTACTCCTACCATTCCCCATCGGCAGAATGACTGTTAGTGGTGACCATTAGAGCCTAGCATCATCTGGAAAGCTACAGGCTCTGCAGCCCTGCTTTATATCACAAGATATAAACAGACAATTCATAAAATGTAGAATTTCAGCCAACATTCTATTAACATTTCTATTTTACATAATTCATTGTCAATAATGGTAGTTGTGTTTTTCAGAAAGGCAAAACAGAAGGACCACACTGAAACTATACATTTTATCAGAATGAATGTCTTTATGAGAACTTTAGCAACTTCTGATTTTTAAAAATCTACTACCTGTGCAGAACCTAGGGGCTAGCGATCCCACAAAGCAGAACAATACAATCCCAAATTACAAGACTGCAGTACAGGAAGCCCACATATTATGTTAGGAATCCTTTCTGGGATCCTGAGCATAATACAATTTTTGTGTAAAATCTGGAACCCTAATTGTCTTACCTGAAATGAACAACAAAGCATTCTCTCTAGGCATTTTCTAGGTCTTCCAGCATGATTATATGACATGCTTCCACCAAAGGTTGACAGTAGAGCCACACTGGAGGACCTACAAATGCCCAAGAATCTCTAGGTCCTCCAGTGCCACTCTACAGTCAAATCTCTATAGAACAGCACTGGAAGACTAGCCAATGCCTAGAGATGATGTTATCTTTTACCTAGAATCTGTGTTATTTGAAAATGCATAGTATGTGGGCCACCTGTAAGGAGAAACCAGAAATTAAAGCACTGGATGGCCCTTGTGGTCTCTTTCAACTCTATGATTCTATGCAGGTTGATAGCTTCTCCTGGAAGCAATTATAAATCAAACTCACCAATCTCTCCCCATTTGCATTCAAGAGCAGTAGAAGAGAACAATTCAAGAAAGGTGAGGTCTAGCAGCACATTTTGGGTTGTTTTTAAAAACTGAGCTCAAACTCTTGTCAAAAAGTGTTTTCTCAGAATTATATCCCCTGCCCCTCTATTTCTATACAATATGAGCCCCATTTCTGATGGAGATACTAATCATCCAGCAGAAGTTACCCATAGAGTTACATTGGTGCATCTCTAGAGAGAGAACATATTTTTGAGATGCAAATAAGTGTAACCATGGTTAATGACACCATGGATTCAGGCAGGATCATACTGTACACAAGAAGTTAGGTTTCAGAGAAGAAAGTTGGAAGAAGACTTCTATGATCCCCTTTCTGCAAGAGATTTTAATGGCAAAAGGCAGCCAATTGAAAACAGGAGCAGCAACCAACCCGCAGAAACAGCTGCATTCTCCCAACTCCACATTCCTTCCAGGACATGGCAAACAATACTTGAACTAGGTTCTCTGTGCACTGTCCTGCATGCTTCAGTCTAATTTAGAATTGTCCAACTATTTGCCTTCCAGTTAAGAACAGCTAACTCTGTAAGCCTGCGTTCCTTATGCTAGTTTCTCTTTCCTCTTCAAGCATTTTTAACAGGCTGAAATAAATTTTTGCCACAACCTATTACTACAGTCAGCAGTGACACTTACTTGATGTAGTTGAGGTCTGCTTTTAAATTGACTGAAGCTGTGCTTGTGTTTTTTTTCAGATCATGGACCGCATTCTGCCATTCTTGCACAGCAGCCCAGTCAGCAATGGAGACGTAGCATTCGCAAGCTTTATTACCCAAATAATTTATGACTTCGGGTGAAGAGTCACTTGGCTTAGCCAGCACTGTTTTTCGGGAATCCCCTATGGAAATACAGGTCCATATATTAGTGCTTCTGACAGACTTTGTCCATTCAAGTAACAGAGACCCCAATGCAGTAAGCCCATTTTACCTGCACACATAGGCATGTGTGTAAGGGTTTAGAATTTTTAAACCATCTTCTATTTGAATGATAAAAAACTCACAACAACAACAACAATAATAAAATTTATTATCAATCAATCTATCTTCAGTAATACTCACCATTTAGAGAGTGCTTTGGGCTTGCATTATTTCCACTGTTTGAATTAGCCAATTTCAAGACAGATTTATCAAACCCTGTGATGAAGCAATCCACTCCTGTCAAGGCACAAAGATGATCCTGGTACTCAGCAGCTGCTTTTTCAAACCTTAGAAGATTTAAGTACCAACGGTTAAAAAGACTTCAAATCAATTCAAATAAATTGTCTGCTTTTATTGACCCATTGTATCCATAATTAAAAACATATTCCTCCTTTTTAAAAAGCCAAACAAACATGTTCTTAGAGGAGTCACATGTATGGAGTACCTTACCGTCCTTCAGCCTGCTGAGCTACAGAATTAATCCAGGTGAGACTCCTTCCAACTACAGCAGAGGACCAGATAGCTATTCCTTGAATTGCTTCAGGACAGTGCAGCTCACATAGTGCTTCTACAACCATCATGACTGTTACTTCCAATTCATTTCCCTGTTAGTAGAAAGGGGGGAAATAGTAATTCAATTTATAACTTTGGGTAAAAAGAGCATGACTTTAACCTCAAGACCCGTTTTATACTCAAGAATATATTAGTATGTACTCAGAAAAGCTACTTATAGACATCCCTGAACTGCAGTCATCAGATTGCCTCATTACAGCAACCACTTACAGGGAACATTTAAGACTGGAGCAATTGGCTCCAACTTGGGAACAATAAATTATTGTTATTTGGAATTAACACAGTAACAATGAACTGAAATATCAGATCCCGATCATACAGGATGGACAACTATGTTTTGCAGCTACAACCCAAATGTCAATGGCCAATAATGCCGAGAACATATAGGAAATGCAGGATTAGACTCAGGAGACTGACAAGAAAAGACTATAACGCTTTGTAAAAGTTGAAGGCAATAAGAAAAGAGGAAGACCACATGCCAAATGAATATGCAGTCAAAGAAACCAAGGCCATGAATCTGCAGGAGCTGAGCCGGGCTGCTAAAGATAAGAGTGAGTTGGACTCTTGTTCTCCAAGGCAAGATGCAATGTTTTTCCTTCAAATCTTCTTTTCAAAAGGTTTGCTGGACTTCCCACTTTTGCTCAATTTTTCCCTTGGGGTCAGCAAGTAGTTGAAACTCTATCATACATTTTGTTCTTGTGTGTGTTTTTATAACCACTGCTGTAACCAACCAATTGCCCCCTTACTGTGATGCAAGCTGGGCTGTTCTGAATTGTTTTATATCAAAATGCTGTTGCAAGACAAGTATCACCCTGTTGGTTGCAAAATCTTTGTCACCGGCAGTTAAAATTAGAGAGAGTAAACTACTAAAAAGGGGTCTGACTAATGGATTCATATCCTAATGCTATAATTTTATTATTAAAATAATCCTCAATGTTGCAACCCAATCTGACAATTTAATTTTATTTATAACTTTCGGCATTTTAATTTCTTTTAATTTCATATTGGTTTTATGTTATATGTAATGTTTCCATCTATATTGGATGCTTTGACGGGTCTATTGACCGTAAATAAAGATTGTCAAAAACAGCATTTGTGACTCTCACCATGTGTCAAAGCTGACTCCAAGACCATTAACAACAAAATGATTGTTTCTATGGCTTTTAGTGGTGTTGGCATGCATAACTTTTTTGGGGTGGGGACCTGGGAGCTGAAAAATTAGCCTTGGAGATCATATGCAGCTGGGGGGGGTCACATGTTATTCACTCTTGCTATAACATATTGTTTTTGGTCATTACCTCTACATAATTACAGTTTACCCTCCATACCACAGATTCTACCCAGATTCTACAGCTTGAAAATATTTTAAAAAATAAATAATTCCTAATAAGCAAACTTTTATTTTGCCATTTTATATAAAGGACACCATTTTACCATGCAACTGTATTTAACGTGACTTGAGCATCTACAGATTTTTGTATCCACCGGTTATTCTACCAATATTGGCTTCCTGGAACCAAATCACAGCCGATATCAAGGTTCCGCTGTACTTCGCTTTAGTAAAATAAATTAGGAAGATTTAAGTCAATAATTTGTTTGCTAAAATTAAACCACTCTTATTTACTGGGCTTAATTAATATTATAAAAATAATTTTATATGGAAATACAATACCTGAGATATACTATTGGTCTTCATTTCTGTTAGTAAATCAAAGCCATGCCTGACAGTCACAGCTGGCTGACCGGCCAATAAACCCACACGCATGATGGAAAGTCGAATTCGAGTTAACCAATCTTGGCAAGTTTGTCGATTAGTATAAAAGAATGTCCTGATAACCTTCATAAACGGAGAGAGAAAAAGAGCATGTTTGTTTTCTTAATTCAGTAGAACAAAGCTACAGAATGATTTGCAAAACATCCGTTTTAAAATTATTTTAAACTCTTAATTTTTTCCCCTTCAAGAGCAAAAATCCTGAAACACCAAAACTATGCAGACCATGTTCATACACTAAAACCTTTTTGGTATGCTAGCATAACCCAGTAATGTCAAAAAAAGGAGGTAAAATGGGAAACAAACTTGTTTTAAATTTAAATATTTTGTGTTTGGCCATAATGCTAAACTGAAAGCAGGCTTTTCAACTAAGTATTTTTCCATTTTAAAAGTTATTTTCAGTTTCCATTGCTTTAGTTATGAAGCAATGTAACAACAGTCAAATTTAATGTAAGTCAGATTCTTACGCTAGAACTAGGTCTGAAATGGAAAAAAATGGAGACTGAAAATAGAAGGACCAGGTACTAAATGTCAATGGGATACAGATGATAACTAAAATCTTACTGTTACTCTTAACTAAAGTAAACCCTTAACTAGAGTAAACTCAGAGCTGGTGTGATGTAGTAGTTTGATGCTGAACTGCTACTCTGGTGACCAGGGTTCGATTCCCATCTCTGCCATGAAACCCACTGGGTGACCATGGGCAAGTCAAAAGGGATAGGGCAATATACAAACAGAAGGTCTCTTTTAAAAGTGACAAAAAGGACTAATCACAAAACTCTGGTTACTTATGAATGCTCATTTATCAATTCAAAAACTTCTTAAACTCAATTACATGTGTTTAATACAATAATACAATGTAAACATCCAATGAAATAATGAAATTATATAAACTATCTAGAAAATGATCATACAGCAAAAATATTGAAATGGAACCATAATGTAAGGTATCCCATCAATAAAACTTTAAAAAATGGTTTATATAGTTTTATAATTTCATTGGAAGTTTAAATTGTATTACTAATAGTAAACACAGGTAATTCAGGAGTTCAATAAGTTTTTGCATTATTGTTAAATAAACAATCACAAGTACCAGACTTTCCTGGTTAGTCTTTTTTGACCTTGGGCAGGTCACATGCTCTCAGCCTCAGGGGAAGGTAATGGCAAACCTCTTCTGAACAACTCTTGCCAAGAAAACTCCATAATAGGGTAACTTTAGGATCGCCATAAATCAGAACCGACCTGGAAGCACACAACAACAACAGAAGAGTAAACCCATTAAACCAACTGCATTTATCTGTGCGTTGGCTTATTATGATTCAATAGGTCTACTCTACACAGTAGTAACCAACAGGATTTCAGCGAGTGGATATGTTCCACAAGAATTAGCATGATCTGTGTGAGATAACAGAATTATTATGCAATTCTCTATTATTATACAATTCTACAAACCTTGGGTGGAGATGTGAGTGCATTAGCACATCCTTCGTAAGCATTGTACATCAGTTTTTCCAAGTTTTCCAAGTATTGCAGAAGCAGAACCAATCTTAGCTGGTTGCTACTATGTCCTTCATCATTGTCTGCTGTAGTCCACTGGCTGACATCTTGATCAGGGTTTAATGTGTGGGCTGCAAGACTTCTGATGATGCCTGAAAATATCAATTCAGAACATTTCAAAGTACAGGCGATCAGACCAACACCTTTCAAAATACTGTCCTTGTGACTTTTTGCCATGGCCAAGATTTCTGAGGGTTTTAAAGAATGATCTTGAAACTGAACAAAACTCTTCCAAATACACATGCACACACATTGTCTTTAATATTACCTTCAATCGTCTGGAATGTGTCCTGAGCTCTGCCTAGTGGTGTCCTCAGCTTTGAAAGGACAGTAAATTGAGCTGCTTCCCAGATAGCCCACTGCCAGAGAACTGCTTCCGTTTTCAATAAATTGCGTGGAATACTTGTGTGGTCACGTTTATCCAGTCTTTGACAACTGTAAAATAGCCTTTCCAACCAACTCTCCTTCCTGCAACAAAAACCAGGCATTAAGATAGAAAGATAACTGTTACTATCTATCTGTCTGTCTGTCTATCTGAATAATATTCCACTTGGAATCATGGGGTAATAATGTTACTTATGTAGTAAGTAACATTGTTACTGTTACTTATGTAGACAATTAATCTATGGTCTATATACACCCGGCTACATTCAAGTATAACTGTAACTATGGTTTAGCAAGGAACTGCCAGGACATGGAGAGTCACACGTATACCCCATTATTCCCTCCAATATTTTTTAAACTAAAAATGCCCCCTACATGCCTTACAGAAGGGGTAGGTGAACGCTGAAGGTTGGGGGCCAGACTGGCCTCCCTTGGAACCTTTGAGGGCTATACCCACCCAAAAATATTACCAGATCTATTTTATTTTTTTCACTTAGGTCATCTACATTAAGAGCAGGTTTGCTAGGTTCTGGAGTTGCTACAAGTTGCTTTAGGCCCAGAAGACGTGTTTTTCAATCATGAAGTAAACTAGAAGTTAATGTGATTAGCAGCAAAGCTGACAGAATTAATTCCCATGATCCCGAAGAGGCATCAAATTGTACATTGAATGGCTTAAATTGTTAACATTATTTTTAAAAGTCTCTATGCCACAGGTGGACAAATGTCAGGGTAAGAAGGTTTAACTGAATCCCGAGGGAAAGGTGGAGAGCTCACACCTATCTACTCACCCTCCCCCATTTCTGCCCCAAAATTTCTCCTCGGGGGCATAAGGAGCAATTTCACCACATTTGGGGACCTGGGGGAAATTGGAAAAATTCCCCACAGCCTCTGGGGTTGTTTGGGAACATTATCAGGAAAATTCCCCTCCCAGCACTTAAAATGAGGGAGGAGCTGGGGGCACAGATCATCTGAAGTGTATACTTTTCCCAACTCTTCTCTAGGGAATTGACAGACAAACTACCGTATCTATATATTTAAAGCAATCCTGTGCATTACTATGCATCCTTTAAAATCCATAAATGTCCTTACCCTGTTCTGTGAGAGGTTCCATACAAGATGAAACTGATGATATCAGAAAAGTCTTGTGGGTGAAATGTATTGCTTGGAGCTTTGCTCATATGGCTTCTTATGGCTAAAGAAATTTCTTGTATTTCTGCGTGGTGGTTGTTGCTGCCAAAAGAGAGGAATATGTGGTTTTTGCTAAAGCCTCCTTCCAGCTATAATCCACATACAAGCTTACAACAAATCCAGACAACTCTCAAGCCCTTTCTTCACTCATGAGTGGCATCCCAGTTCAGCATACTCCTAACCAATATCCATAACGCAATACATAACTCACAATGCAGGCAGCGCAAAGGGAAAGTAATCCTGTCCTATTTTAGGCTCTATAGCCGACAGCCTGATGAAGCCAACAGGGACATGAATTTGGTAGATGTCACCACCAGACTTTCCTTGTACTCAGGAATGGGTGACAGGACAACATTCTAAAGCATCCCAACTCAGAAGCAAGAATAATGCACTATTAGATATTTGTACTGCAATGTAGGAGGAGGTAGTGTGTGATTCCTTGTTATTTTGATTATTTGTTATTTTTTCCATCAGTAGACCCACTCCCCTGTTAACTCTAATGCCCCAACTTCTGGTGAGATATGTCAACATGGGAGACTAACTTTCTGAAACAGGATATGGTATGTAAATGATAGGATATGGTATACAAAACCATTTGTTTACAGCAGTGGTACTCAAACTTGGGACCCTTGTTTACATCTACATAAGGATGTCGCACCCCCCCCACTTGACGTAGTATATGAATAAAAATATTTTATTTAGTGTCCGTATTTTCATTTGCACATTCGTGTATATTCATATTTTATCATCTTATAAGAAAATAACATTGTTCACGTTTTATTTAACTAAATTCAGTATTTAACTCAACACATGTGTAAATTTTACAAATGAAAAAGTTTGGGAAGAGGAGAAGAAGAGGGATCAGAAGTTTCAAGTCTCATGCCCCCTCCTTGAGCAACTTCCCTGGAAGTCCCCTCACCACTGGAGAACCACTGTTTTACAATGTAGTAAGTGAATTAGATACAGTGGTCCCCCGGGATACGAAGCCCCCGGGGAACGAAATCCCCGGGAGCCGAAACCGGCGGGACCGCAAAACAGCCCCCGGGATGCAAATAAACCCCCGGGATGCGAAGACGAAAAACCGCGTGGCCCCTTTAAATCGGCCACACGGTCCATCCCTTAAAGCGGTCCCCCGGGAAACGAAGATTTCCGGGTTACGAAAGGTAATCCGGAACGGATTACCTTCGTAACCCGGGGGACCACTGTAAATAGTTTTTAATGGGTTTTTCGGGCTATGAGACCAAGTTATGTAAGAGTATATTCCTGATGTTTCGCCAGCAGCTGGGGCTGCCATCTTCGCCACAGCTACTGGAGAAACATCAGGAATAAACTCTTCTAGAACACAGTCCCAAACCCACAAAAAACTATGGAGACTGGCCAGAAAAGCCTTCAACTTCACGCTGAATCAGATAAAGCTTCCTGACACCCTCATTCCAAAAATTCCCTTCATTCCCTATAATTCAACAAAGGTTCTTACCTTAAAACTACATCTAAAGGAACAGACTTCAACAGTTTCCCAAAAGCTTGCCTTATACGAGCGCCACTGTGAACTAGCTGAACACGGCACACATCCACGCATCTGTAAAAAGTAAAGAAAATACATAAACAAGGAACACAGATAAATTTGAATGTGACATTTGTCTTCAAGCAGAGTGAATTAACAACATACCTCTGTAACAAGTCATCTGGTAGAGAAGGTGACAAAGCATGTAGACTACTACATGCCTGAAGACAAATATTAACATCTTCCAGAAGAGCTGTGAATTGGATAACAAGGAAGAGATGTTATTTTCCACTGGAATATTGTAACTTAGACTGTTTTAATATAAAATTGAGACATTCTGCTCTAAGAGTAGAATCCCTACCCTTTGGTTTTAGACATTCACCAGTATAAATAGTATCTATAATTTATACAATCATAGAATCGTGGAGTTGGAAGACACCACAAGGGACATCTATTCCAACCCCCTGCCACGCAGGAACTCCCAATCAAAGCATCCCCAACAGATGGCCATCCAGCCTATGTTAGCCTATGCTTAAAGGCTTCCAAAGAAGGAGACTCCACTACACTCTGAGGGAGTGTGTTCCACTGTCAAACAGCTCTTACTGTCAGGACATTCCTCCTAATGTTCATCTCAAATCTCTTTTCCTGTATTTTGCTTCCATTGTTCCATCTTCTAGTCTCTGGAGCAGCAAAAAACAAGCTTGCACCATCCTCAATGTGACACCCCTTCAAATACTTAAACAGGGCTAACATATCACCCCTTAACCATCTTTTTTCCAAGCTAAACATATCAAGGAGATGAGGAACTAAGGCTGCTTGATATGAAGTGGTCAGAATATTTTTATACAGTATGGAATGGGGTGCAATTCAAACAATCAATAAAAAATCCTATAACGTTTAAGGCATGGAGGGGCAAAAAAATAGATGGTTCCTTTGTGGCTGCTTCCCGGTAGCTTGGGAGTGTGTTGTATAGACAACACATGCCCCCAAGCCAGTAGGAAGCCACTGTGACCAGCTTTGCAGTGCTCCAGCGTTTATAGGCAAGAGGCTGCAGGAGCATCACAGAGCTGTGGCAGAAAAGTCAGCTTTCTGCCAGCTCAAAAAGGAATGGCTTTCTGCCTCTTCTTTTTGGGCCAGCAAAATGCCAGATTGGGTCCATAGTTTGTGGCTGCCACAGCCCTGATAAGCCATTGCTTACCCAGAGGGGCGGGATATAAATAAATATTTATTATTATTATTATTATTATTATTATTATTATTATTATTAAGCCTTCAGGTCCTTCTGTTTCAGCCCTAAGTTTCTTTCCACATTCTATTTCACTTTCCTCTACATACTAATAAGTCTACATACAGGACAATAATTCACTATAATTTAGGACTATCTATCTTTCTGGTGCCATGCTTTGTCTCAAGTCCTCATTACACTACACAGTTAATTTTAAAATTTAAGCCACTTCCTATAAGCACACTTATTTAAACCTGAAAGACTTCTGAGTGACACCTTAACATTTAACAGGTTTACTAAAGCATAATGATATATACAGTTATAGTCTTTAAGGTGGCATAGTGGAGTCTGTTGGTTTTGCTGCAATAAAGATGGCTACCATTCTAGACTTTGTTACTTAAACAATGGGATTTAAGGCTGTGCAACAAGAAGTGAGTATACTTCTAATCAAAGCAGAGACAATGAAACTGGGAAGAGTTTCAATTATTCATCACATGATAGAGAGAAGGATAAAACTTACTATTTGCTAGAAGTCCTTTGCAAAATTTATGAAAAGATGGGAGAGAGAACAATGGTGCATAGGTCTCTGATTTTTTCATTAGTACAGCCACTTCCAAAGCCCAGGTCATAAGCAGCTTCCTAGAAATGGAAATTTCAGTTATACATTTATGTTATTTACATTCACATTACAAACTAAACATCCACCTGTTCTCTAAAGTCTCTAAGTTTATGTACAGCAGTCAAGGTTTGTTTAACACACTACATAAATATTAGAAATATTCAGGAATGAGGCAACATCACCTTGAAATACACCCCCCAACTTGTAACAGGAGAAATTAACAGTCACATTACTTATCAATTAAGGCTACAATGTTATGCACATATATTGGGATGCAAACTCCATTAAACTTAGTTTTTTGTGGGTTTTATGGGCCATGTGGTCATGTTCTAGAAGAGTTTGTTTCTGACATTTTGCCAGCATCCGTGGCTGGCATCTTCAGAGAATGCATTCTCTGCAGTCTCTGAAGATGCCAGCCACAGATGCTGGCGAATTGTCAGAAACAAACTCTTCTAGAACATGGCCACATAGCCTGAAAAACTCACAAAAAACTAAGGATGCCGCCCACGAAAGCCTTCAACTTCATTCCACTAAACTTTATGGCTTGTTTTAAAGGAAATATGTGTCTCTGGGACAGACAGTATGTGATTCGCTTAAGATTATCCAATGGGTTTCCTTGACCGAATTGTAATTCACACACTGATCTCCAACACCTCAATCCACTACACTACATGTCTCTTCTTAGGCATCTATAAATGATTATTTTTAGAAACTGCCTTCGTGTAAGATACAACTAATGCCATACTCTGTTATAAAAAACAGGCAAGTGAAGTTCCATATATAAATTTACTGATCATTCTGTTAGATAATCTCTTTTGACAAGAAGAAAACACTAAATACCTGGTGTCATGTGTAAGGTTATCTTTCTTAAGCAGAAGGCCCAAGAGATTCAATATGATAGAGAAATGTTTCTTTGTAGCTGTAGTCACAGTGCTAATGACAGCTCCATCGAACAAGGAAGGAGATGAGGAGCTAAGGCTGCTTGATATGAAGTGGTCGTGCCTGTAGAACAATACACAATTTATTTTAGCCATACTATTATATGGGGGGCACAGAAAGTGTTATTAACACATTCTCTGTCTGCAGAAGTTTTGCTAATACTTCTGTCACACACAAAAAAAATACTTTAGTGTAGCAGCTTTTAACCTGTGATCTGCAGACCCCTGGGGACAAGTGATGTCCTCACAGGAGGTCCATGAAGGCCAACTCTCCTCCTTTTGCCCTCCCAAGGCCTGTAGGGTTCACACCCATGTCGAAAAATGGAAAGTGAAAGAGAGAGATAAAGAGGAAGAAGAGGAGAGAGAGCTCCATCCTTCCTGTCAGCCCAACCAGCAACAGCACAGCTCTATCTCCTGGCGCTCTCTCTCTCTCCACCATCTTCCCAGCTCTCCTTGCCTTGGTTGATTCCTCCACCAACTCCGAAAAATAAGGGCAAGGTGACACCCTGTGGCAAAGACATCTTGGCCAAAGAAATCCCTGTTGCCCCAGCCTGGGGTCCCTTCTCACTCTCTGGCTCCCTCCCTTCCCTTCTGCCCATCTCCTTTTGCCAGAGCAAAATAACTGTGTTTTTCAGAATGAGAGGCTTTCAGGCTGTAGTGTGTTGTAGAATCAGAGGCAAAGGGAGACAAAAAGAGACAGGAAGGAAGGAAGGAAGGAAGGACAGGCAGGCTGAATTATGTAACTAGCAGTAATGGGAGCAACAGCAACAGGGAGATGTGGTCTGGATGACTGTGAGCAAACAAATGTATTACATGCTTGTGTGTATGCGCACTTGAACTTGCTTGCATGTGTGTGGTTCTGCCTTCAGGATCCCCCTCACACACACACACACACACACACACAAACATACAATTCAAATCAGAATATGGAATGGAGGAATGAGAAGCCAGCTTGATCCCTCCACATCTCATGTGTACACAAACGTACACCCAGCAAGCAAAACTATTATAAGAGAAGTGTGTGCATTTACTTATTTCTTCCTTCTCTCCAAGTCTGAAGAGCCTTAATGAGAAAGTTTAAATAAATTATCTGATGTATGTTTGGGTTTTAAATCATGAGTAAAGTCTCAGTGGTCTGCAGCAACCAAAGATATTTAAACAGGGTCTGTAGCAATAAAAAGATTAAGAACTGCTTTTTAGCACGTTAAAAACCTGTTTCACAGTGTAGCTTCTCACATCAGATAGTGGTTAATATGTGACAACCTACAAAAATGATGGAAACAACAGTACTGGCTGTGTTGCAAATACAGTAAACACTTGGTCAACATGCTAAACTTTTGAAATAACCAACATCATCTTTTATCACATAAGCAGGTAATTCAACTAGAACAAAAAAAAAAAGCAATGGTTCCTGAACTGACATATATATTTATTATTTTCTCATTTGCATTACATATAATGAACACTTTCACACCTGGTACAATGTGAATAGAGTGTGTAGAGCACGGCATACTGGACGGCAGGAAAGTGAACAGCTATATCATTGTGTGCAACCATCAGGTTCTTGCTGAGCAATGCAAACACTGTTGGAGACAGAGCCCACATCTGCCAAAGAAAGCAAATGTAAAGAAGAAAACATTATGGAAATTGCTCTCCTAGCTACCCTATCTCATCTTAGCAACTGAAAAACAAAACTGTTATGACTTCTTACAAATGCTGCCCAATGGCAATTTACTGTACATAAAGGGCTAAAGCATGTGACATATGTGAAAATATCTTTTAAAGTAGAGTACAAACACAAAGAGGTGGGCCAGGAGATTAAAAGAGACACTTTAGTGTGAAAATACCTATTTTCTGCTCACAGTCATTCAAAGCTTTATGTATTTGTTGGTTAAGTGGGGAATGCACTGTTACACACATTTGCCCCTTCCCTCAATGCATTTTCTCTCCAAGAAAATCCACAGGCAAATAAAATGTTTCAACTTTTTTTCTTGTATAAAGCTAATTAAAACTACAGCCATGAATTTCAAATATTAATTATTATTTAGTTTAGGCAAACGAAACACCTTGTTAATAAACCACATCAACCCAATGAGACTTTGCACACAAAAGTAAAAAATATGCACAATTGCTCTTTCAAATCTCTGTATTGAATGGCCTGAAAGTATGAACAATGAATGCAACAACTGCATTTAGATTTTTAACCCACACCAAGATCCAAAAACAACATCCATTCAAATTAATACCGTAGAGATACTCACTCCAATCAATGAGTTCTTTGCATTTCCAATTGTAGTTAGAGCACTAAGGTCAAATATAACCACAAATTTTGCATTAGCCACATCAAAGACGTGGTTTTTGAAAGCGTCATGTAAGATTTCAGAACACGCCTCTGGAAGCTGTAGGCTGGAAAGAAGACTGTTCAAGGCACATGCCATCTCTCCAAGAATCAATTTATAGGCTGTTTCCAAAACAGGAATGTTCTTTAAGCTCAACACTGCTTGATACACACCATGTGCTGCTGCAACAACCTTGAAAACAGAAAAGTCAATGTCATATACCATTAACCATTAGATTACAGGGTATCTTTCCATCCTTGGGCTGCTGAAATTAAAGGGGGGATTGGTTTATTTATTAGCAGCACTGTTGTGGAGTCTCCTTCGGAGGTTTTTAAACAGAGACTAGATGGTCATGTGTCAAGAGTGCTTCAACAGTGTATTCCTGCACGGCAGGGGGGTTGAACATGATGGCCCTTTTGGTCTCCACCAATTCTATGATTCCATGGATTCTAGAGAAGATGCTTAAGAGCATCAATTCAGATGCAGGGTCCCGTTCAGATTATAATTTATAATTTAGCACAACAGTTTACCACCACTGATGTATTGGTAAGCAAAAAGATATGCATGAACTCTCTTTAGCGGTTAACATATAAATGTAGAAGCATTTTTTAACAACAGGAAGTGAAGGAAGTTACTTCCTTTTTCAAAAAAAGTCTAAAATGGACCTAAATTGGCATGGGTGGGCCCAAATTGTGGTGGAAATGCCTCCCATAATGTGTTTTTAAGAGAAAGAAAATATTATTATTTTAATTTTTGCTAGAATTTTGTAAAATACTTGATCTCTAGGGGCCACAAAAATGGACAAAACTTGATCTAGGTCAGTGGTTCCCAAACTTTGGTCCTCCAGATGATTTTGGACTTCAGTTTACGGGATTCCTGACTATTGGCCCACTTGTCTGAGGCTTCCAGGAGTTGAGGTCTAAAACACTTGGAGGAGTAAAGTTTGGGAATAACTGATCTAGATTAATGTGGCATCAGAATTAACAATTTACTGCTTACCTCTTTTTCCTTGTGATAGCGGAGCACAAGTAATTTAGACTCTGGTACAAACAATTTCTCTATAAACGATGATGGAAGCTTTGTGTTTATTTGTTCAACAATCTAAAAAAAAAAAAGCTTGTCAGTATATTTTGATTTGTAAAATGTTTGGTTCAAAGATGTATATAAAATACTGATAATTGTCCCATTAAGCATCTATTAGTATATAGCTGAGATTCCTAGTATGTCACTTTTAAGAAAAATATACAGCGAACTAAATAATCCTCAAAGATGTATCAAACATATAATCTGATAGTAAATCTCTGTACCACTCCGCAACTTTTACCAAAGCAATTTAGCATAAACTTTACCACTATTTTTACATTTAAAATCTCAATTATTTTTTAAATTTTTAGAAATCCCATTTAGAAAGCACATAAGTTAGAAGGGCTACTTAACCTTTCCTCCTCCCCAGAACAATTCCTATAGGCAAGTTACCTTTCCAACTTTTTATTCAAATGAAATTGGGACTAGAAGCGTACAGCAATTTGTTCAAGATTATAAATAACTCTATAACCCAAAATAGAGTATGAACATATATCCATCCAGTCTACTCTTAGCAATTCTTAGATTTTGGGACTATAACCTAAACAATTTAATCTAGCCTAATTTAGAATTTAATCTTTCAAAACAGAACCTAATAGATAGATCTTTCAGAATAGAACCTAACTTTGGTTTTTTAGAAATACACACACTGAATTGTTTAAGTAAATCTGCATATTATGAGGGTTGTATTACCAGCATCAATAAGTTCAACACCGAGATGATATAATCAGTACCACAAATCTGACAATTTTCCAGCTGTTCTAATCCATAGGTAATGACCATGTCACAGTGTATAGTCATACTGGGATCCAGACTACCAAGTAGGACACCGACACATTCATTGGCAGCTGTCAATACAGCTTCGGAAAAGAAAACTTGGTTCGCTGCTGTCACACATCTGATTACTCTGTACAGCACCTGAAACAAAAGCGGGGAAGGGGTGTCAGACCTCATTCAGCTTAAACACTGGCGTGTTACATCCCTCTTAATTCAGCCAAAAACTAGAAACTAATTTGCCAAGAGTCTGATCAAACCAACATGTTAAAAAGGGAGTGGTAAACTGTTAGTTGCTTTCCCCTCCCCACTGGTATGCAGGAACAGTAGGGAATACTCCCAGGGCTTCACCATCCACCGGGATATGGGATACAGAATTGTACAGGCAGAATATTATATTCTGCCAGCTTGATGTAGGATCTCAGATAATAATAACACCTTTTGAACATTCAGTGGAACAAACAGAAAAATTTGAAGTCTAGAAGAATAAAGCCCGCAGAACTTGGGAGATACAATGTGACCAGAATCAGAGATAATTTAATTATATTTCCCAATGGTTTTAAATGGAAAAGATTTTAGCACATCTGTAACTTGGATAAAATCTCAATACTGTACTTCACTATCCAACACTAGCAGAAGTGTGTTTTCTTCCCCACTTTCTTCACAAGCTTTCATGTAACATGAAGAGGTTTTCAGGAGGAGCAGCCAATTCTGGTAGAAACAGTGGGGCCCATTAGACGTACACCACTGGACCCCTATTGAAAGTAATGGGATTAAAAGCTTAATTCTGTTTGGAATACTGTTTTTCTCTCTCTGCTGTGACAGAAACAAAGAACAGTGACTCTTTAATGATTTCAGTTTCACATGTCACACAGCCTCTTGAAGTTTATTGTGCTTACACTTCCAATAGAAAAAAAATATGTACATAAATTAATTTTCTGTCTTTCTATTACTACATAATGCAAAAAAAGATTTTCATCCAACTTGGAGGGCCTGTTTGGAATGGCCTGACTTAAAATACAGACTATATGGTAGACAGATAATTCACTTTGAGGGAGTCCTGGGGGGCATCCCATTTTATTTTTCATACACAGTAGTGTGTTTAGAGGCCAAATGCAAGACGTATGTTCTCTGAAGGGCTGATACACAATGTTTTGGCACCCAAAAGAAAGTTTGAGCACTTAAAGAGATAGGCACTCATTCTTCAGAACAGCTGAAAATGGACAAAACGCAAATAATGCAGTCATAACTCCTGGCTCTGGTTAAGCTTGTCTTAAAATAAATTGCCTCTTAAGGCACTTTTCCCCTTAAGGCAAAGGATGAAGGGTAAGCACTCGCTCTCACAATGGATGACAAGTAGAAAGAAAAGTACAAAGAAGGTCGCATTTTCATGTTAAATTATGGGCTCACTGTAAATAAATATTTACATTAACTACCATTAATGTGCCTATCAAAGGCACAACCAATATGAAACAAAAAATGAGGCTTACATCAGTTACATAGGCTTCAGTAATTGGTGGTCCTCTAATGGGACTGAATCGCTCCCCAATGCTCCTCACCACTGTACTGAAAACGCGAAGTAGCGCTGCCAGTTTGGGCAACGAAACAGAAGGAGGGGGGATATCTTCATCAACTGATTCTCCAGATGCCACATGACCAAGGTCCTACAAGAAGAAAAATAGTGGTGTGTACTAAATCCAATTTCACAACTACTTAATGAGTTTTCACATAACAACATGAGGCATTCTACACCCATAGAAACATATAAAACTTAGATTATCTTCATAACTTTCATCTTGCACAAGCCCTTGGATAAAAGGTGGATAAAAGGGAACTGAGGGTGTAGGCAGGAAGTGAGCTGATAGGTTGTTTGGAAAGTGAGTGGGACTACCACCAAAATGCTTATAATAGCTCTAGAGGTTTCCAAAAATGCACTACGCAGACACAGGATAACCCATTTGTGTGATTCAGAGAGATCACCAAAAGAAACAATATACGGCACACCAATTATCCCAATTCTTTCTGAACATTTATCAGGTTTAATGTTTTGTTACCTCTGCATAAGCTTCCATGTCCTCCAAAAACTGACCCAGAAGTGTGGTAGAAAATGCAAGGTCAGCGACCCAAAATGGTTCCAGGCTCTGTAACCAACCTGTATAAAGTGTCAGAACAATTAAAACCTGGAGAGCAAAATATTGCTTTGTTTGCCTCTTTGATACAAAAACCTAAACACAGCGAACAACTAACCACAGCACAGTTTAAACTGTGGAGATTTAATTGCATCAAGTCTTCATGCATAAAAGCCATCAGCTTTTGTTTTAAACAGTGAACCTGTAATATTGTACAGCACCTATCTAAAAATGTACAAATCAGGTAGAAACACATAATAGTACTAATTATCTTAAGGAACTATAATAAAGTTGATAAATAAGAGGAAGATCAATATACACATCCATCGCATTACTTTATTTTTTCAGACTTACCTGACACTTGCTGTGTCAGAGAAGGCTTCTGTGTGTGATCAATATGCCACCCAACTAATATGTCAACTGTGTCCTTGGAAAGCAAAACAAGAAAAATTAATCCACCTATAATTGATGATGTATCTATACTGATCTAAAGAAAAGAGAGGGAAAAAAATGCTCTTACCCTAAAGTTAGTGCTGAAAATGTGAGGATAACATCGGGACACAAGAAGGATGCACTTGACACATTTACATAGCAATTCCGGTGTATCTACGTTCTCTAGGATAGACTGCAAGCTAGTCATGACGAGCTTTAAGAGGGAAAAACACACACAGCTGAAAACCATACTGAGCCAAAACTTTTCAAAAATTCATACTTAGCGCCATTTGAATTGTTCCAAATGATATTTACTTGGTTATATTTGATATAACCAACACTGAAAAACAGAACAAATCAGTACAGAAAAATCTGCTGAAAAATAGAAGACTGTTCTAAATAGAACTATTTTGATTCTAAAAGCACATTTCCATTTTGCTTTCCGCAATCAGAAGATCTTTGGAAATGTGCTGGGGCTAAGAAGATGGATATAGCTACTAAACCTGAATCTTTTGAATCAAGTGGAAATGGTTATTTCCAGTATAGAAATTAAATCCCAAAGAGGCATACTTCTCCCTCAGTTAGACTTCTGCATCAAATGAACAAGAGATGAGCAGTTACGGAAATGGTGGTAGAGAAAGCAACATGATAAAACAACTGGAGAATAGAGGAAAATACAATTAAAATAAAATAAAAAGTACAAATTGAGTATCCATTATCCAAAATGCTTAAGACCAAAAGTGTTGTGGATTTGGGATTTCTTTATTTGGATTTTTGAATACTTGAATATACACATAATGGGTTTTCTTGGAGATGTCAAGTCTAAACATGACACTCATTTATGTTTCTATACGCTTTATACGCATAGCCCGATGGTAATTTTACATGTAATAGTTTAATTACTTTGTGCATGAAACAAAATTTGTGTACACTAAACTATCAGAAACCAAAGGTGTTATTATCTCAGCCATCCCTGCGGACAATTTTAGATTTTGGAGTATTTACTTAACCTGTAATGAACTACTCAGAACAGTAATACTATGAGTACTGCTCATTGCACTTGACCATTCTGTTCCTTTAAAAGAAAAAGAGCAATAATCAACACTCCGTTTTATTTCATTTTGTTAACTTCTGAAGTGTTTCTATCATGCTGCATTTTTTCTGCCATTATTTCCAAACAACTTCATCTCCCATTCATCAATATGCTGCTAGCACAAGGAGACGTATGTCCACACAGAACTTAGTTTGCAAATTTAAAGCAATTGTCCCCTGCATCAAACTTCTGGGTGACAATGACAACTAAGATTTTTGAAATTATAGTGACTGCAAGTTTTTGTAACTGTATAATTATTTATTATTTATTTAGAGTATTTAAACCCTGCTCTTAAGCCAGAAAGCCTCCCAGAGCAGCTATTTTCAGATTGTTCTCTGATTTCAGTTTTCTTTAGCTAGTTTTACCTGCAGAAATAAAATTTAAAAACACCTTTGATAATTCCAATCACATTCAGAAGTCTCTAAAAACTAAGCATTTTTACAATAGTACAAGCAAACAATATTTACCACATTGAGATCTCTCTTAACACCTTTTATTCTAACACAAGCAAACAATATTCTGAACCTGGTTAGATGGTTAGAATCATCAACGGCATTATTAAAATTTATTTCTGCAGATAAAACTAGCTACAGAAAACTGAAGTCAAGGAATAATTCTCCATTTGGGATGAATTCGTCTTGAACACAGTGTCAGCTGTTTGTATTGCACACAAATGATATTGTTTGCACACAAACAATATTTATCACATTGAGAATTTGTCACAGAGAGCACAGTTTATTGCTTCTGAAGACTTGTTGATACATTGATTTAACCCCAAGCAACTAGATCCTCAGTGAATGTTGATTTTGTAGCTCTTCTGCTAAATTTTAATGGCGGTTTGCTGGTATCTGCTAATGAAGTGTCAGTGTCAATGGGTTTCATGGCTTGACCAGCATAAGAGAGAAGACAGTCTTCTCCCTTGGTAAAAAGGACACTATAAAAGAACAATGTACAGTTATGATTTAAATATATTTCATTTTGTTATCCAAAAGGAATAGGTATCTTTTGTTGCTAAAGTAGTTCTGTATCAGCAGCAGTCACAAAGTTTTTATTGCTGAGAAGGTTTGGCATACGGCCGGACATCTCCCACAGGAAAGAATAAGGATCATGTCAGACATGTTTGTAGAAGATTCCAGGCTTTGGAACCCTTGGCTAATTTGTTTGGATTTTCGTACCAGATCCACAGTCAGGACAAGGAAAAGGCACATTGAGGAAAAAAGCAAAGATGAGAAAAGAACCACCAAAGGAGGTTGATTTAACAGTAGAGATAAAGAGAAAATAAATAGTACAGTAAGAGGCAGGTAAAACAGAAGATAAAAATGGACTACTTGACCTGAGGTAAGTCAGGGAGGAGAAGTGAAGAACAGTCCAGGTATGCAAAAGTTATAGAAGTCATAAGACACATATTCTGCCTGGGCAGCAATAAGAATTAACCCATTAGTGGATGGCCCTTTTGTCACAGAAAGAAAACTGGAAACTTCCACAACAAGATTAAAGTTCTACTATTTTGTGTTTCTAATAATGCAGAATTCTAGAGACTATTTGATTCAGAAAATCTATTTGAATTCTAGTTGGCTATTACAACATATTTTTGGAAGAATAAAATGCATTTCAGAAAAAAGAATGAATTATGCTTAATATTCCAAAAGTATTTCTAATCTTGTTAGTGTTAGAAACCAATCTGATCAGTGTTAGAAACACACTGTTAGTATTTCTAACAATGAATGTTACATTGTCTGCACTACAGCATGTTCATTAAAAAACATTTAGTGTATGAAAAGCCATAATGCTCCAACTTTTATTCTTACTTGCATCACCGATGAAAAGGCTTTCTTCTCTCCCACAGTTTCCAACGCTTTGTAAGTTGCACATAAATAAAGAAGTTTGACTTCATCTTTAGTGGACGAACTAAATTTGTTAAAAATCCATTTAAAGATCTTCTCCGCTTCATAGCTCAAAGAAGCACAAAGAAGGCCAAGACAGCAAGCTCCCTCCTGTCTCAACTCCTGAAGCAATTTGCTACTGCATTTGTGGGAGGAAAAAAAGTGTTAACACATTTTAGTTATTGACAAAAGAAAAAAATAAAACAAATGGCTATGATCTGGCTATCACTCTCTATTAACAACATTATTTTGTTATTTTGCAAAGCACATAATGTGCAGTGGGCTACTTTCATCGGCTCACAACAAACCAAACCTACAGCAGTCCTTTAAAACTTGCCTCCAATAACACACAGGAAGAAGCCTGAAGAATAGGCGAATCGAAGATGTATAGTGCACCAAAATAGTCTCCTCTCTCCATCTGTGCTCAGCTGCCCTTCAGTTTACAAGCACACTCTCTCACATACACTCAAATCAAAAAGATAAAACATTTTTATTTATATTCTTGTACTTATCAAGGGATTCCTGCAAACATACCTGCAGTCACCCCAAACTTCATAAGCAGTTGTATCTGATGAAGAGGAATACAATTCACAAAAGCTTATGGTAGAAAGTTCTTTTTCTTAGTTAGTCCCTAAAGTGATGCAGGGTTCCTTTATATCTTTTTCAGCAATTGCATGTTAGCTAATGGGAACCAGTTTAGGAAAGAAAGGGACTTCTGAAACCATTTTCCAAACCAACCAGTGCTGAATGGTTCGGAACGCCAGAGAGAAAATGTCACCTTTTGCATTCTGTCCAACTCCTCCTCCTACATTCAGTTTTCTTACTATTCTCACCATTGGAGTCAGATCAAAAACTATCTGAGGAAACTGGGCTGCCATCAGCAAGGCTTCCCACACTCCAGAGAAGCGGGATGGTCTCCTTTCAGTTCCAAGTGAGGCCTTCTTGGTCTCTGCTTTGTTTTGACTGCATCCATCAGCTTGGTTTAGGCTGTGACCCACATTTGTTACTGCGTTCTAACAACCCAGTCCATAATGAATGGAGGCCAAGAGCAATTAATTATGTTCCTGCATACCCTGACTTCCAAAAGCATTTTACTGAGCTTGAGCTTGAAGAAAGCATACAACAAAGCACTCCTTCAAATACTAGCCAAATCCTGAAGGCAAGTCACTAGTGATAGGGATTTGTCCTAGAGATTGGGAAGGCCTGAAATCCAAATAGAATCGTAGAATGATAGAATCATAGAGTTAGAAGAATGATTACTTCTAGGACTGAAAACATTCAACAGTTTTTAAAAAAGCACAAGTATCTACAGGTCCCTAAAAAAGCATGTGACTCCTGTCAACAACAACAGCACATCATTCCATTTCCGACCTAGCCACCAGCATGCCTACGAGTAAACTCGATTTTAAACCCCTTTCCAGCCCTTTCCTTTCCAGTTTTGAAAGGATGACAGAGTGAGACGGGGTGGATTGGGAAGAACAGGAGTTGGGTGAGGAGACCTATGGGCTGGAAAGAAGTTTAAAACCTGTTCTTTTCGAAGGAGAAGGGATTGAGAGTAGATGGATTGGAAGAATAGGATTGGGGTGGGTGTTTTGACAGGGTGGAAAGTGGTTTAAAACCTGGCCGGCTCTTTTGGAGGGATGGAAGATTGAGAGGAGGAGAAAGGGAAGAGGTCAAGTTAGCTAAGCGGCAGTTTGAATAGTCAAACTCACAAATGTCAAACCTGCAAACGTGGAAGGCTGACTATGGTATACTACCTGTTCCCTATTGCCTTTCTCAACCTTTTTATCCTGGAGAACGCTTGGAATAGTTTTCAGGCCTTAGGGGATCCCTGAACAAAATTTATTACATCCACAGTTTAAAAAAAAAAAGGGGGGGGGGGTACCAAACACAATCTATTGACCTCTCATTGTAACCTAGGTTTCCAGTGACTGAAAAACTCTGGCTATGCTCTGCTGATCCTATTGCAGACTAGATGCTAGATGTCTGCTGTTTTCAACTCCCAGGCTGAAGATGCTCACCTTGGTGGCCTCTGAAAACTTCTCTCATTCCAACTTACCTTTCATTAAGCACATCATGTATTGCAGTCAGGATATTATCCAGTTGCTTAACCAGTACCTGAAACAGTTGACATATACATTTTTTAAAAAACTGCTGTCACAATTTAAGTCCAAGTTGCCTTATCATTAAAAGTGTAAACATATACTGCTTGCCCCGACCCCAACGTATTTCCTATTAGTTTGATGACACTATGGACAGTTTTGCATACCCTTGTGGGCTATTTGTAGCAATCATCTTTAAATGCTTCAATACGCTCTTTCTATCAGAAGGTTCTGGACTACAGTATTTCAGAATCAAATGAAATGCACAGCAAATACATTAAGAATTCCTTCATTAACCCTATGCCAGACTGAATAGAAAGGACATGCCATCAATAGACAACACCAGTTATGTGTAACTTTAAGTCATTCTGTTAATATGAACTAGATGTTATTTTTGGTCATCCACAACATCTCTTTACAGACTGCAGAAGCAAGAAGAAAGAACATTCTGGCTGCCTCTATCCGCCAATGAAACAAGACTGCTATGCAAGCAACAAAGGATGCGCCTGCACTGCAGAAATAATCTAATTTCACACCACTTTAACTGCCATGGCTCAATGCCATGGAATCCTGGGAATTGTAGTTTATTGTGGCACCAGACAAAGGTTAAATGTCTCACAAAACTACAGTTCCTAGAATCCCATAGCGTTGAGTCTTGACAACTCAATGTGTTGGCATGAGTTGATGGCATGTGTGAAACTGGATTATTTCTGCAGTGCGGATGCAGCCAAAATCAACAATGAGAAGATTAGCCTAGCTTGTGGTGGTTACAAATATCCTGTCTAGAGCTTGCCACTTGGTTCTGGCCTTGGAGAATTAACCACCCTTTTCTTCCTTTCCCCCTTCGTTCTCACGACAAGGAACCTATATCAATATGACGCTAACAGAAGACACATGATACTTCACCAGTTTGTTCTCTGGTTGCTGAATGAATTCTTTCAGCTGCTTTACAGTCGCCAGTCTTCGGTCTCTGTCATCTTCCCGAGTAATCCTCCGAAGAAGATTTGACAGTCGAGACTCATCAGAGTAAGACAATGAACGCTCTACGAAGGAAGACATTAACATGTGTGCATGCTTTTTTCCTCCCCCAAATATCAGGTTTAAATCCATGTAGCGGTAAAAAACGATCAATAAATTACTAAAAAGCAAAATACACATAATAGATTTTTAAAATCCTTCTATCTGACATATCCTGGGAGACAAAGTACAGATAAAAATAGACAAAAGATGTATAATAATAAACATTATTCAATAACAAAGCAGTTTTAACACCTAAATCAACAAATACAGACCAATCCAAATTTTATGTTTTCTTTCATAAAACTAAAGACTGATCTGTAGGAGCTTTGCTAGAAGCATTTTTGCTTTGGAATAGATCAAAATACCAAGTAACTGATGAAGAGCCAACCTTTCCACTGAAAAGCCTCTAATTACAATAGTCAGCATATTCAATTATTCATAAACTACAGTGTAATTGTACCTAATGTTAAAAGATTTCAATGTTCAAATACTAAACTGGACTCAAAAATTCTCATAGGAAATCATTGCCACTAAAACACTCAACGCAATTCTTACCCTGTGTTTTCCTCATGTCTTTTGTGATTAAAGCACGATTGCCATGCTGAACACTGGTAAAATCAGGATTGGTCACATTGTTAATTCTCAGCTCTTGCCCCAGCGACTTCCGACCATAAGTATTTTCCCCAGATCCTCCATTGACACTGTAGCCACCTGAAAGTAAAGAAAGAGTTACGTTAAGTGGCTGTTAAGGCTGCAGTCCTTCCTTTTCTTTCCTTCAGAATTCTTGTGGGTATAGCTCTGTAAATCAATATATATATATATATATATATATCCTTTATGATCGTCTTCATTTTTGACTGCAAGACCTGCAATATATTATCTCCCTTGGAGTGTGATGGAATCTCTTTCTTAGGAGGTCTTTAAACAGAGGCTGGATGGCCATCTGTCAGGCCAATGATTGTGAGTTCCTGCATGGCAGGGGGTTGGACTGAATGACCCTTGTGGTCTCTTCCAACTTTATGATTCTGTGATTACATTGTCAAATAACTTAAAGTTCTTCCTAATTTTTAGGTGGAATCTCTTTCCTTGTAATTTAAACCCATTGTTCTGTGTCCCAATCTCTGAAGGAGCAGAAAACAAGCTTGCTCCATGACCAGCCAGCTCCCTATGCCGCTCCTCATGCTGAACGGCTTCCAGACCTTTCACCATTTTGGTCACCCTCCTCTGGAATGCTCCAGCTTGACAACATCCTTCCTGAACTGAGGTTTCCAGAACTGCAGACAGTGCTCCAGATAAGGTCTGACCAAAATAGAATAGCATGGGGCTTTCTAGATTGAGAAAAAGAAGTGTGTTCATGGCTGCATGAAAGTCTAGCCTTTAGCTGAGAAAAAGGGAAAGTGGGCCATGAAAACGCTTTTTTTGCATTTTAGGGGAGAAGAAGCGCCTTTAAAAAGGTGCTGGTTTTCCCAGCTTCTTTTTTAAAAACTGCGGAACAGCAAAACAAAAAACAAACAAACAGCTTCATTTATATACCGCTTCATACCCTTAAGGAGTGTCTAAAGGTTGCGGTGCAGCTGCTAAGCATTAAGGAAAAGGCAACTTCATGTCACACTTTCCTGCCAATCCAGAAAGCCCTAATGATTTTTAAAATGAAAATAAAATAAAAAAATGGATTTTTAAAATTTAAATTAGATTTTTTATAGAAATTGGATTTTTTTAAAAATTAAAATCAGATTTTTTAAATTAAATGTTTTTGAGGAAAAATCTATCTATAGATAGTTTTCAGTTTAAGATAACATTATGATCTATAGGCTATTCATCATGGAATTGGTTTTTTAATTAAGTAGCATGAAATTATAAAACAAGTTTTTAATTAAGTAGCATAAAAATGACTATTCATGCAATGTTTTTGGTAAATGAATTCCATTAATCCATTCACAATATCATGCTCTTCCAGAGGTTTCTGTAAAATTATTGGGCAGTTTTTCTATCTAGAGGATATTACAACAGATGGTTTCTTTTACAGTTCTAAAAACGGTGATTTTGTATCTGCAGAGATCCCATTGTTCATATGCAATCCTATTGTTCTTATGCAAAGTTCTTATGCAAAACAATCCAATTGTTCTTATGCAAATCTATGTACACAGAATCAACCTCTTACCTCTTAAGTACTAAGTTTTAAAAAAACCAGGCAATGAACAGATCCTTGGCAGCCTGGGAGTGAAACAGATCTACAAGCTTAAGTGTGAGGAGGAGGGAAGGGCAAGGAGTAAAAAACGAAAGTGAAACCTTTTGAGCAGAATACTCCACATGTCTTTGGATCTTTGTGTATAAAGCCTGAGGTTTGTAGTTAGTATTCTTTCCTTGGAGGAGAAAACATATAATGCCACTGGCAGAAGGCCCTAAAAGAAACCCAATCTGGGAATGTTTTAATTAAGTTCCTCTACGTAGGGGTAAGACAGGCATGCGTGCAAAATGCAAACACTGCAGCAAAGAAATACAAGGCCTTAGTGGCCCAAATGAATCATAGAACCGTAGAGTTGGAAGAGACCCCAAGGGCCATCCAGTCCAACCCCCCCTCCCATGCAGGAACTCTCAATCAAAGCATCTCCGACAGATGACCATCCAGCCTCTGTTTAAAGACCTCTAAGGAAGGAGACTCCACTACCCTCCAAAAAGTGCATGACAGGGGGGTTGGACTGGATGGTCCTTGTGATCTCTTTCAACTCTATGATTCTATGTGTAGACTGGGCTGTTGGTCTAAGTTTTTTTAAAAAAAAAATTTAAAGCCCCCGAAGAGAAGATTGCCCCAAGGAGGAGTAGGATCCCACCTAGCTGTAGTCCTACAGGATCCTCGGTGGGACGGAGAACTCAGAGAGTGGCCCCTGGCTGATAGAACGCCAGACGTCAAAGCTGGTCTTAAGGGAGTGTGGAGGGACCCAAAGGGGGGCTGTTCGTAGCACGGGCCGCACCAAGAAGACCCCAAAAAGGCTGAGGTGCTACTGGCCGAGAAACAGTGTGCCCGCCCAGTTTGGACAAATAGGACTGACCATTAAAGAGAAGTGGGCAGCGAGGACGACAGAGCAGTTAACTGACAATAAGGACTTTTTGGTTTTGTTATGTTAATATTTGCTCCTGTTGAAGTAAAGTTTGTTCAGCATCCAAGTTATCAGCTACATGTGTGTTTGTGGAAAATATGGACCCCAAGGGAACCATGCCCATGCCTGGGCAAGTAGCCCCGCCAACTCATCTTATCTCTAATATTGTCAGATCAACACAAAATCTCAATTATGAATCTATTTGTTTTCCAAACCCAGCATTCCTTTTTTTAAAAAGAAAGATAGGTATGTACCTTTTTCTTCATTCTGTATGTCAGTGGGGACTCTGATATCATCATGTCTATGTCGAGACACCACAGTTGAATTTGAAGGTTGCAATCCATAGGATGAAGAGCAACTCCTATCTCGGGATGCAGTGTATTTTAAATTCTCTTGGTCTTTTGATGGATTGTCAGTTCTGCAAGAGAGAAAAAAATGGTGTTCTACCCAAGAATTCAAATTTGACCCTTGCTGTTCCCAATAAATATGGGAGGCAAACTTGGAATAATTACCAATAGCCTTTGAATAACAACAAGGAAGTTTTTCCAATGTGTAAAGCCATTGGGGTTTTTTCCCCCAACTGTACATTATTCCATCTGTGTCACACAATGTCTGGGGCTACATCTGTATCACACAGGACAGGCGGCCATATGATATAACCATGATTTAACAAATGACAGGCGCAAACATGTATCAATTAGGCTGAGGACCCAGCAATTCAGAAACAAAGGTATGTTTCTGCAGTCTTCAGATGCCAGGATGGACCAGCATCTAGGATTTTCCATCCCCAAAAGGTACAGCGCAGCTCGACTAAGAACCTTGTAATGCTTCCGTTTTAATTATTACTTTGTAATAACTTTAGTAGTAAGTAGTACCTGATACCCTTCCCTTCACCTTTCCCTTCTCCTTTTGTGTTGTCTCTTTTAGACTGTAAGCCTGAGGCAGGGAACCGTCTAATTATAAGTTTATATGTACAGCACTGTGTAAACCTACAGCGCTATATAAATAAAGGTGAATAATAATAATAGTAATTTTCCCTGCTGGCTGGTATAACCGCAAGGCTCCTCCACTGCCCCGCTTTCTCCTGAGGTGAAGGCCAGGAGCACAAATGCCCTGAAAGGCTCCTCCGTCGCTCGGCTTTCTTTCACGGAGAAGGCTAGGTGGAGAAACAGGATGGGCAAAGGTTTGCTCTCAAGGCTCCTCCGCTGCCCGGTTTTCTCCCGAGGAGGACGAAGGTTGGAGGAGAAGGATGGGCAAATGCTCACCCTGCCACGCTCCTCCAACCTGGCTTTCTCCTGAGAAGGTGGGGTGGCAATGGAGGAAGACAGGTTGGTAGTTTCCCTTGATTTTTTAACATTTGATTTTACAGTTTTCTATTCAGAGTTATAACACCATTCCAACCTCCTATCAAAATTAGAGGTTTGCAATTATGTTCCAACATCTTATTTATGAACTTATTATTTAAAAAAATCTCTGCTTACAATCCCACAATCAAAATCTTATGTTCTAAAATTGTTACTTCTCCTCCGATATAATGGCCTCCAATATCACCAATACAAGTCTTCTGTTGATGGGATTTTGGAATTCATGTAAAGGACCACACTTTTCCCTTCCACTGTTGATGCTACATAGTCTTTCTCCAACTTTATTTGGATCTCGTGTCTTATTTTTTTAATGAGTTTTGTGGAGGTAAGTTATGGCTGCATCCACACTGCTGAAATAAACAGCTGGACACGGCTTTAACTGCCAAGGCTCAGCGCTATGGCGTTCTGGGAATGGTTGTTTTGTGAGACATTTAGGCTTTTAATGTCAGTGAATCGGGGATGCTTTGATTTGGAGGTCCTGCATGGCAGGGGGTTGGACTGGATGGCCCTTGTGGTCTCTTCCAACTCAATGATTCTATGATTCTATGATTCTATGATTCTAAACTGCAATTCCCAGGATTCGACAGCGCAATGCTGTGAAATTCTGGGAATTGTAGTTTGTTGTGCTTATGCTTATGTTCTAAGGCCCACTTTGATCTATGGTGCTTACATGAAGAAAAGAGGGTGCAGAATAGTATACTATAAAACAGTATATTTTACATACTATTTTATACGTAAATATAAAATAGTATATAAATAGTATAAAAACACTTTATCAGTAATGCTTGTTGAGACCCACTTAGCTCTATGCTGCCCAGAAAAGTGGAATTACACTTGGCAACTTAAGCTTACACATGATCAAGTGACTGCAAACAGTAAACCAAATACCGTATACTCGTGTACAAGCTGAACTCATGTATAAGTCGAGGGATGGTTTTAGAGCCAAAATCGTGGATTTTGATATGGCCCATGGATAGGTCGAGGGTAGAATTTAGGAGACAGAAGGCCTTAAAATCAGATTGGAAGTGGAGGGGAAAAAAGAGAAGTTTGTTCATCAGAGGAAATGCAAGGAGGAGGAGAAGCAAAGATTTTAAGATCAGGTTAAAGTGGAGGGGAAATGGGGAAATGCAAGAAGGAGAAGGAGGAGGTTTGGAGATCGGATTGAGAAGGGAATCAATACACATCAAAAACGCGCTCTCACACTCCTGCCTTGGAAGCTCTTTCAGAAAAAGAGGCACAGAGCGGGGCCTTGGGGCTGCTTTTTAAAAGACCTTTATGAGCAATATCACTATTTGTTGTTGTTGTTAACTGCCCTCCGGTTGAGCTCAACCCATGGCAAATGTGTTGACCCGTACATAAGCTGACCCCAAATTTTACGGTCAATTTTGGGGCATAAATTTCATACAGTCAAGTATTTATGGTACGCACAGGATTATCAAAGTTTTCTAACAACTGTCACACCTGAAAGAGCAATATGCTTCATGACATCCTGCAGCAGTTTAAAACTGGGAAATTCTTCTTTTAGTAACACATGCTACAAATAATATTGCTGGCTGCAAAACTTTGACGCGTTTAGGTGTGCAGAAGCCTGAACATTTTCAATTACCAACTGTAATACAAAGAAATGCAGTTGTGAGCCTGCACTAAACTAAATAAAGCAAAATGAGAACTTTATTTTTTTTAAAAAATTTATCATACTTATTTTTATTCCAGACCCCAAAGCAGGTAAATTAAAACAGGGATATGAGGCCATAAGCTCTGCAAGGTTTATATTTTTCAGGAAACGATACAGACAAAGTAGGAAATGGGGGAGAAGAGATTCCACCTAAACATTAGTAGGAACTTCTTGACAGTTTGAAAGTGTTTGAAAGTGGAACACACTCCCTTGGAGTGTGGTGGAGTCTCCTTCTTTGGAGGTTTTTAAACAGAAGCTGGATGGCCTCCTGTGTATTTGACTGTGTATTCCTGCATGGCAGAGGGGTTGGACTGGATGGCCCTTGGGGTCTCTTCCAACTCTATGATTCTAGGAAATAAACAGCCATAAAACATTAATCCTGAGGTACCCCCATTCATTTAATAAACTTGAAATTCAGAAGAGGAAAAAAAATTAAATGGCACTATTCCAAATTGTACTGAAATCTATCAGATTAAACACCTCCTCCCATGTCCCAGCTCCATGCTTTGCTTTTTGCGGCACCTAGCTTAACTTGCCAACTTGGCAGCATGTTACTCAGTGTCGACACACAACCTACCATATATCCTGTCTGTTTAGAAGAGGTTTAAGAGACATCGTATAATACAAGTGAAACATGCAAAGTCTTGTTTCAGAAGCATGAGAAGGGAACTGAAGAACCTGGAACAGCAAAACAAGTATAAGAGGAAAAGCTAAGAGGAAATCCCACTCCTCCAAATATAACTACTACGGTGTCGAGTCTTCTAGATAGTCACTCTTCAACTGGGGACTGCAGGGTTACTTCCTTCACCGAGTATCTTGTGGCCCTTCTTTCAAATTTGAACTCCAATTCTCTTCAACCCTACAGCACATGATCAATGGTGAAACATGTGTTCCTGGTTTACATCAAACTATAGTTTACGGCATATCAGAAATTAAAATTCCTAGCAGTGGTTTGAAAGAGGAGGCAGGAAACTCAGGCTGAGATCCTGTTGGCCCGAATAACTATACTGCTGCAGCTGGAAGAATAAGTAGTTTACTAAAAACTAAGAATGCCAATGATGCTGAGGGAGGAGGGCAGGGGGGCAATGCCTGCTTCTACATGGATCTGCAAAGCTAAAGACACTCATGAAAAATAACTGGACAATATACAACTTTCAATCTCTATTTTAGTGTCCATCAATGAGTTGGTTACCTTTTCCGTACCTGTTTCTCATCATCTCTTACAAATGTCCAAACAACACATAACTTGAATTGTTCTATATGATTTCTATAACCTGTTGTCAGCACTCCTTCACACAATAATGTTATAACAAAACCTGACACAATTTCCCCCCCAAAAGATAATATTCCAAGTGAAAAAGTCACGAAACATTTTTATATCCAACTCACAGATGCCCTGAAGACCAGTTACATACACCTATTCGCAAACGCCAGGTGAAAACCCTACTTTGTACAGTTATAGTTCTAGCAACAATTAGTAAAATCAGCGAATCCCTCTCTATATTTCTAAGACTTTGTCCGACAGTGTTAAATGCCACCTACATGTAGCACTTTATTGTATTTCTGCTACAGAGGAGGTCTGGAAACCATGGCATATAGAAACCCTTGGCAGCCCTGACAGCCCATTTCTAAGGGTCTGCCAAGGGTTTCGACACTTCAAAATGGCAAACATTACCTAACCTTCAGAAGGATGCTGCAGTGATTTTGTTGCATATGGGGGACTTAGGGCTTACTTTTCCCTGAAACAAGAACTATACATCTACAGTAGTCCCTCCGTATCCACAGATACAGATTCCAGCATCTGTGGATGGCAAGCCCAGGGTTGGGGGGAGAGGAGGAAGGAAGAGAAGAAAGAGGTGGCAGCAGGGAAAAGCAGGGGCTGTGGGTAGGACTCTCAGAATGAAGACTGGAAAGATTCTAACAGGCTTGCCTTTCGCGTTTTTAATATTTAAATATATTAATATATATATTAATATATTTAATATTTAAATATATATTAGCAAAAGGAACCTTAAATTACTCCAAAGAAAGTCTGGAAACCATGCCGTCCAAGGAGCGACTTAGGGAGCTAGGTATGTTTAGCCTGGAGAAGAGAAGGGTCAGAGGTAAAATGAGAGCCCTGTTTAAATATGGGAAGGTTTGTCCTACTGAAGATGGGGCAAATTGGTTTTCTGCAGCTCCAGGGAATTGCACCCAGAGCAACAAGAAAAGAGAGAGTCAGGAAGAACTTCCTGGCAGTAAGAGCTGTTTGATGGCGGAATATGCTGCCTTGGAGTGTGGTGGAGTCTCCTTTATTGGAGGATTTTAAACAGAGCCTGGATGGCCTTCTGTCTGGGGTGCTTTCATTATGAGTTCCTGCATGGCAGGGGTTGGACTGGATGGCCCTTGAGGTCTCTTTCAACTCTTCTCTGATTCAAACTACAGGAAAAGAAATTCCACTTAAACATTAAAAAGACCTTTCTGATGGTAAGAGCTATTAGACAGTGGCATATGCTACCTCAAACCTTCTTTGGAGGTTTTTAAAAAGAGGCTGGATGGTCATCTGTTGGGAGTGCTTTGATTGTGTATTCCTGCATGGCAGGGATGGCCATCCAGCCTCTGCTTAAAGACCTCCAAAGAAGAAAACACAACCAAACTCTCCAAGGGATTGTGTTCCACTGTCAAACAGCGCTTACTGTCGGGAAGTTCCTCCCAATATTGAGGATTCGTCAAGGGCAGTCATTGTATGCTCTCAAAAGACAAAAGAGTACCTGACCATAATCTTTGAAAACTGCTGTGTTAAAACACACATGTGATACACCTTTCTCCTTTCCTAAATGAAGAGTTAAAAGGCTAAGATGTGAACCGGCTTCACACTATCAGATGGCATAAGATGACCCAGAAGTATACTTCTTAAAAAGATTGTAACCTGAGCGGAGATTGATTTGGTCTCTTTAAGATTATTGTAAAAACATATAAAAGAAAGTAGAAACTTAATTTTATTCATTTAACAAAAACAGTATTTTTTTAAAAAAAAATGTCAATAGCAAAAATTAATTAGAGTAATCCTCTAAATAAGATTCACATATGGGTAGAAGGTCTCTAAAAAAAGAGATAGGTGCGGTTTCCATATCAAGCGTTCTTTTAATAATCTGGACTGTATTTGCATAGAGCCAACAGACACAAACCTAATTTGCCTGCAGCTGTTCAGAAGTGCAAGGCTAAAATGGGGGACTCAAAAAGCGAAGTAAATATTGTATGAGAGAATTCGTTATGAGAGACGGAGGTCAGAAAACGTGGCCCCGAATTCTGGGTGTAAACAGCCAGCACCAGGAACGGTTACTGTACTATCACTGGCAGGTTTTTTTGGCAAAGTTTCCTCTGCTTCTGTGTGTGCCTTAAAGTTGTTTGTCGACTTATGGTGACCCCATGAATTTCATAGGGTTTTATTACTTAATTATTCCATTCTAAGGTCCGAAACACACTGCAGAGATAGTCCAGTCTGAAACTGTTTTAACTGCCTGGGCTCAATGCTACAGAAATCTGGGAACTGCAGTTTTGTGAGCCTTTTCTGACAGCTTTGCTGGTGTCACAACCAACTACAGTTCCCAGGACTCTCTAGCACTGAGCCAGGGCAGTTAAAGCGGTCTCAAACTGGATTATTTCTGCAGTGTGTTTCGGACCTAGAAAGGTTCAATCTAGGAGTTGCAAAAGGTAGCAAACCAAACAACACCGGGTGTCAGAAGGGGGTTAGGATTCAGGTAGAGATGGTCACAGCGTATCATTACATTACACTGGGAACTGAACTTGGGACTTTCTATACAGAAAACAGTCCCTCCGTCACTGAGATATAGTTTTAGTTCTAGGCTGCATCAATAGAAGTATAGTGTCTAGATCAAGGGAAGTAATAGTGCCACTCTATACTGCTTTGGTCAGGCCCCACCTGGAATACTGTGGCCAGTTTTGGGCACCACAATTCAAAAAGGATGTTGAGGACCTGGAGCATCTCCAAAGGAGGGCAACTAAAATGGTGAAGGGTCTGGAAACCATGCCTTATGAGGAATGCCTTAGGGAGCTGGGGATGTTCAGCCTGGAGAAGAGAAGGTTAAGAGGTGATATGATAGCCCTGTTTAAATATTTGAAGGGATGTTATTTTGAGGAGGGAGCAAGCTTGTTTTCTGCTGCTCCAGAGACTAGGACTCGGAACAATGGATGCAAATTGCAGGAAAAGAGATTCCACCTCAACATTAGGAGGAACTTCCTGACAGTAAGGGCTGTACGACGGTGGAACACTCTCCCTCGGAGGGTGGTGGAGTCTCCTTCCTTAGAGGTTTTTAAGCAGAGGCTGGATGGCCATTTGTCAGGAATGCTTTGATTTGGAGTTCCTGCATGGCAGAATGGGGTTGGACTGGATGGCCCTTGGGGTCTCTTCCAATTCTATGATTCTATGATTCTAATCTGCATACCTAAATGGTTTATTGTCTCAGGAACAATGCAGTGGACCGGGTAGCAGTTTGCATGTTTATTGCAAGGGAAGGCATGTTTTATAAAACTTTCAAAGTGAAGTGTGAATTTCTTACCAATATTATCTGTTTATCTGAAAGATAAAGTTGGTTCTCAAGTACTGATGATTTAAGTTTGCCTAAAGCATTCGCTTTTTGTTTTCAATCATATAACTGATCATCAGCTGCCTTCCAACTTATGCTGATGGAGTCATATTTTAAGCGTTTTTAACCATGTTTTTAGTATTACTGTTATTTATGGTTTGAGCCAGCATGGCACAGTGATTTGAATGCCGAACTACAAATCTGGACCAGGGTTCGATTCCCAACTCGGCCATGAAACCTACTGACGGACCTTGGGCAAGTCACATGCTCTCAGCCTCAAGGGAAAGCAATGGCAAACTGCCTCTGAACCAATCTTGCCAGGAAAATCCCATGATAGGGTTTGCCTTACGGTTGCCGTAAGGCACTCAACAACAATGTTTTAGCTGTTATTGTAAGCTGCCTGGGGTCACATTTTGGGGAAATGGCAGGATATAACGGCAATAAATAAATAATGTTGATACAACGCTTGTGGTTTAGTCTTTCATCATTAATTTACAAGAAAAGTACAATACCTTCTATTTTTCAAAAAGTATTTTAACACCACCCTCTTTACAAAGCTGCCTTTCAAACAAATAGAACTGAGCCTATTATCATTTGGCAACTATAGTGCTAGTTTTAAGAGCAGCTTCATGTTGTTGCACTAAAAACAGATACAAATTCCCATGATTTTAGGACATTTTCCTATTTAGGAGCTCTGTTCTTTCTAACTACGGTGCTATGTACACTTGCATGGACACAACGATTATATTGTCGGTCCATATCTTGTTGTGCTACACAAACTTGCCTCTGCCATTATTTGCTGAGCTTCACAAACCACAATCCAAACCTATGGTTTATTGTCGGCTTATCGGCTCCGGCTCGGAAACTCTGTTTACCCATTTGCCCACCTTAAAAAAAGGCGCTGCCAAAAAGGGCAGGAGCACACACAAAATGTGGGAAGAAAAGCCAGAGACTGTGTTCACACTGGAGAAATAAACCGGTTTAATTGCCATGGCTCAATACTGTGAAATTCTGGGAATTGTAGTTTGTTGTGGGGTCCAGAGCGGAGCGGAGCTCCGCTCTGGACCCCACAACAAACTACAATTCCCAGAATTTCACAGCATTGAGCCATGGCAATTAAACCGGTTTATTTCTCCAGTGTGAACACAGCAAATGTTTGGTCATCTCCCACGAACCAGCGGAACATGGTTAATACAAACCATGGTTTGTCGTGAAGTGCGAAGGCACCCTATACTGTACTGGACTATTATGTGTAATCTTTATAGAGATTTATCAGACATGAACTTATTTGATAAAAGAACCCCACAGCTACCTTCCTCTGTCATCTATAAAGCCACAACATGGGTACAATTGTTTTCAGAAAAGAAAGCCCATTAAATTTGAGGTGAAGTGAGTCTTACCAACCATAAAGAAATACGTTAAGGCTTAAATAATTTATAGGATTAAATTTTAAGTAATCCAGAAGCAACATATTTAAGGGTTTACAGGTTCAACTGCTCCTCTTTTTTAACCTGAGGGAAAAACATTTACAAATATAGTATCTGGAGGGTTTGGTTCCAGGATCTCCTATGGACACAAAACAAATCTATGGATGCTCAGTCCTATTATATGGCTCAGTAAAACGGTATCCTTTATATAAAATGACAAAATCAAGGTTTGCTTTTGGGGATTGTGTGTGTGTGTGTGTGTCTGAATCCACAGATGCAGAATTTGGGGCTATGGAGGCTCAATTGTGATGAAGTTAACTTAATGGATCTACATAGCCACAAATCCAACCTCAAATAAACCATCCATAACTTTCTCCTTTCTGGAAAAGTACTAACAAGTTACCAGCTAGGCCACAAAGTTACCATTCAAAAAACTTTATCCCGGGGATGAAAACATATGAAGAAAACGAATACCAAAAATCCTGAGAGATGGGAATGAATTTACAAATCTGCATTAAGAAAAGGACAGGGAGGGATTCACATTTAATGGCAGCCTGCAGCATATACCAACGTTTCATAGGTTTCCCTGTTGCAGCAACAAGGAATCTCGTGACACTGTAAAGAACGACATCACGATTGCTACAACGCTGTGGTCAAGAGTCTATGTACTTTATGAAAGATTGTCTTACATATGTGCACTTCATACAAAGTTTTATAAACACAGAGAGAGAGAGAGATTTCGTATCCTATCAAGGGAGTTTATCACATGGGAGGAATTTCTTTCAATTGCGAATGGAGCCAATTCGCAATTACGTGAATTCGCTAGTTTAGCAAATTTATGTGAAATCTGGTTGTGTTCAGAATGCGTTCAGAATGACTTCCCATTTCCCAAAAATGACCCCCCATGGCCCAAAATTGCGTGAGATACTCTAATACGCAATTACGTGAAATGCCATGATTGCGTTCAGAATGACTTCCCTTTTGCCTGAAATTGCGTGAGATACACTCATTCGCAATAACGTGAAACCCCAAGATTGCGTTTGGATTGCCACTGCATTATACCCTCAAATTCCGTCGTATGATAAACTCCGAGATGGAAATACAGGTTATCCCTCCACATTTGTAGCTTTGACTTGGTGGATCTGATTATTTGCCGTTTTGATATAATACGTTCTCTCTAGGAATCCTCCGATCCTCCAGCGCAACTCTCGACCATAGAGTTGGGCTGGAGAAGCGAGAAGTTCCTAGAGAAAACACTTCTTTAAGCATTTGTAAATGCTCTGGCGTGAGTCTATGGCTGCATCCACACTGAATCTCACACGTTTTTCTCTCTCCTATACTGACCGCGTATTTCGAAGACTCACTGCACACTACCTCTTCCTCAAATTTACAGCGCTATATAAATAAAGGTTAATAATAATAACCCCCATTTTCTCTCAACCGTCCCTTGTTATCCGTTGGGGTCTGGTTCCAGGACCCTCCGTGGATAACAAAATCCGTGGATGCTCAAGTCCCACTCAATACAATGGCAGAGCAAAATGGTGTCCTTTAAATAAAATGGAAAATCAGGTTTGCTATTTGGAATTTATAGTTGTTGTTTTTTATAATTTTCAAGCCGTGGATGCTTGAATCTGTGAATAAAAAAATCTGTGGATAAGGAGGGATGACTGTATTACCAATGTACTACCAACCTTGACGGCTTTATCTTTCCCAACAAGCCTTTCCTGAATTTTTATATTTATTTATTTATTTATACCCCGCGCTTCAGCCATAAAGGCTATCAGAGCGGCTTACAATTATTATTTTTAATTGACTAATTGAATAATTTAATTGAATAATTGACTCAGTGGCCCTCCTCGGATTGGGACCATCCTAGTGACTATTCTGCCTCCGATTAATGATTTCAATTGCATTGTATGGAATTTTATTAAGAAGAAGAAGATTATTATTATTTATGTATATATCCCATCTCTCCCTACAGATGGAGGTGGGATTACAATAAGGAATATAAATACTCATCCCTCCATATTTGTGGGTTTGATTATTCATGGAGTTTATTCATACTTTCTCTCTAGGAATATCTAGGTCCTCCTCCAGTGCAACTCTATGGTCCACTTTCACTAAAAGTTGCACTGAAGGACCTAGAGATTTCTAAAGAGGACACTTCACTAGTACTAGTACTATTAAAATGTAGCAGACAGGGCTCAGAAAAACAGGAGGCTTCCCCAGAGCTGCCTGGATCTTATTGGAGAGGCGGGGTAAAAATAATAATAATGATTATTATTATTATTGTTGTTACTCCTATTAAAATGAAGGAGGCAGGGCTCAGAAAAAATATTATTATTATTACTACTACTATTAAAATGGGGTTGGGGTTTGTTGTATAATAATAACAATAACAATAATAAAATGGAGGAGGCAGGGCTCAGAAAATATTGTTATTATTATTATTAATATTAAAATTGAGCTGGGGTTTGGTGAATAATAATAATAATAATAAAATGGAGAAGGCAGAGCTCAGAAAAAATATTATTATTTGTTGTATAATAATAATAATAATAATAATAAACAGAGAAGGCAGGGCTCAGAAAAAAATATTATTACTATTATTATTATTACTATGAAAAGGGAGAAGACAGGGCCCAGAAGAATATTATTATTATTATTGTTATTATTACTATGAAAATGGACAAGGCAGGGCCCAGAAAAATATTATTATTATTATTACTATGAAAATGGAGAAGGCAGGGCTCAGAATTATTATTATTATTATTATTATTATTACTATGAAAATGGAGGAGGCAGGGCCCAGAAAAGGGGGAGGCTTCTTCTTAAATAAAATTATTATTATTATATTTTATATATTTTATAAATATAAAAAATATTTATATATATAATTATTATTACTACTGTAAAAATAGAGAAGGCAGGGCCCAGAAAAAAGGGAGGCTTCTTCTTAAATAAAATTATTATTATTATTATTTATATATTTTATAAATATAAAAATATATTATATATATTTTTATATAAAATATATATATATATTATTATTATTACTACTATGAAAATGGAGAAGGCAGGGCCCAGAAAAATATTATTATTATTATTATTATTATTATTATTATCACTATGAAAATGGAGAAGGCAGGGCCCAGAAAAATATTATTATTATTACTATGAAAATGGAGAAGGCAGGGCCCAGAAAAATATTATTATTATTACTATGAAAATAGAGAAGGCAGGGCCCAGAATATTATTATTATTATTATTATTATTATTATTACTATGAAAATGAAGAAGGCAGGGCCCAGAAAAATATTATTATTATTATTATTATTATTACTATGAAAATAGAGAAGGCAGGGCCCACAAAATTATTATTATTATTATTATTATTTATGAAAATGGAGAAAGCAGGGCTCAGAAAAATATTATTATTATTATTATTATTATTATTAAAATGGAAGAGGCAGGGCTCATAATAGTAATAATAATAATAATAATAATAATATGAAAATGGAAGAGGCGGGGCTCAGAATAATAATAATAATAACTATGAAAATGGAAGAGACGGCTCAGAAAATATTATTATTATTATTATGAAAATGGAGAAGGCAGGGCTCAGAAAAATATTATTATTATTATTATTATTAAAATGGAAGAGGCAGGGCTCATAATAGTAATAATAATAATAATAACTATGAAAATGGAAGAGGCGGGGCTCAGAATAATAATAATAATAATAATAATAATAATAACTATGAAAATGGAAGAGACGGCTCAGAAAATATTATTATTATTATTATTACTATGAAAATGGAGAAGGCAGGGCCCAGAAAAATTATCATTATTATTATTATTATTATTATTATTACTAGGCCTCACTTGAAGCCCAGGCAGGGAGGGAGGCTTGGCTAGGCCTCAGGACGGAGCAGCCCTCGCTAGGCCTCGGACCCACCTGGGTTGCTGCTGCTGCTGCTGCTGTTGAGGCCAGTCATTCCAGCTCCTCGTCGGGTGATGATGATAATGCTGCTGCTTGGTACTACTACTCGAAGGAGAAGGAGAAGGGGACGAAGCTCCGCTCAGCCGAGACCCCGGGGCTCTGCGGCTCATTACCTTCCCCGGGGAGCCATTCACTCCAGGCGGGGGAGGAAGGGAGGGAGGACGAGGGGAAAAGGCCAGAATAATAAGGATAATAATAAGTAATGGCAGTAACGGCGGCGATGGGTCTCTCTCTCTCTCACGCGGAAGAGGAAGACTAGGCCCCGCCTGCTGCTGCTCCTCCTGGCGGCCAAGAAGGGAAAACGATTTGAAGGAGGAGGATGAGGCCTAGTTGGTGGTTCTAGTCAGGCCCAGCAGGCGCCGCCGAGCATGCTGGGAATTGTAGGCGCTACCTCCAGGCCAAAGGGGCTGCTCCTTTAGTCCTGAGAGATGACTACGACTACTGCTAGGCCGCGGGGCATCATGGGAAGGCCGCAAAATGAGGCCTACTATGACTTACGACGACTTGAGGCCTAGTAGTAGTAGTAGTGGCCTATGTTTATATATATATATATATATATGTATAGCTACTCGCCTTGTTGTTTTCGGGCGGGAATGTAGTAAACACATACTAAAAAGCAAAATAAGCCATTTTAGGCCCACTTTAATTGTTTTTCTGGCTCAAGGCTATGGAATTCTGGGAGTTGGAGTCTGTTGTGGAGTCTCTGGGCCCACAACAGACTCCAGCTCCCAGAATTCCATAGCCTTAGAGACAGATAGAGTGAAGCCTTGAACTCTGGGCCACACAACAGACTCCAGCTCCCAGAATTCCATAGCCTTGAGCCAGAAAAGAGTGAAGCCTTGAGCTCTGGGCCCCACAACAGACTCCAACTCCCAGAATTCCATAGCCTTGAGCAAGAAACTGTTATGTTGAAGCTCTGCTCTGGGTCCCACAACAACATACTCCAACTCCCAGAATTCCATAGCCTTGTGCCAGATAGAGATAAGCTTTGAGCTCTGGGCCCCACAATAATATATTCCAACTCCCAGAATCCTATAGCCTTGAGAAAGAAAACATTCTGTTTTACTTCCAAGATTTATTTTTTTCACTCACTGGTGGTATTTCTTGTAGAAGATCTTACTTTTTGATCCAAATAAACATAAATCTCTTCCCCCCTTGCTGTTTTAAAATGGTGATAATGGAGCTTTGCTGAAACAATGGCTCCAAATGCTTGGCCACAGTGTCCTGGTGACTTCCATGCATTGCTGATCTTCTTTGGTTTCCCAACTTTAGTCGGAACAACCGCATTTGGTGTCTTTTGCCCTCCGCTTCCGTAACTTGCGACCATCACTCTGCCATCTTACTGGAAGTCATGTTTAAATATTTGATGGGATTGGGATCATGTCATATCAAAGAGGAACAGGCTTTTTTCCCATGGCCCCAGAGACTAGGGAGTTTATCGGACGGGAGGAATTTCTCTTTATTGCGAATGGAGCCAATTGGAGCCAATTCAAATTCACGTGAATTCACTAATTTAGCCAATTTACGTGAATTCCAATTGCGTTCGGAATGCATTCAGAATGACTTCCCATTATCCGAAAATGACTGCCCAATGCCCAAAATTGTGTGAGATGCTTTAAGACGAAATAACGTAAAACCCATGACTGCATTTGGAATGACTTCCCTTTTGCCCGAAATTGCGTGAGATACTCTAATATGCAATAACGTGAAACCCCATGATTGCGTTCGGATTGCCATTGGATTATACTTCCCATTTCCGACGTCTGATAAGGTCCTTACTTGTAATACATTACAAGTTCTAACAACCCTTAGTTAAACACAGTGAGAAATGCGGCGTTAACGTTATCTGTGCCAAGGATTTGTACAATTTCCAGTGTACCTCTTGTCAAAAAGGAGGCCACAGATTTACACAGAATGTGCAAATGCTGATGCATATGTCTAGATGCACATTAAGAATCTGTTACTCTAATTTGAATAGGAATATAATACACATCACCATAGTGGGGAGATGGTGGTTTTCTTAATGTTTTAACAGGTGACAATGACAGATAGGTTCATTAAGTCTTTCTTTTCCTACTCAGGTTCTCAATCTGTAAGATGGACTTCAGATGTGGTTGGACTACAACAAATAATCAGCCTTGCCCAGAATACCTAGTGGTGATACATGGTGAGAAGCACAATCCAACAACAGCTAGAGTTGGCCACAACTGAAATAGAGGATATCTTCAAACTATCTGAATGATAGCCATTCAGATAGAGAACTGCACTCTGTAGCATAGAGCGCATAGTCTATCCCAGTAATATGCCCTGTTTAAAAATAGATACAGCAGTGCAGCAGGATGCCATATTTCTAGCCACGTGATTCAAAAGCCCAGATGGTTTGCCTGCCTTTTGTATAGCACAGCCTATATGTTTTTCTGATGGTCACCATAGTGATAACAGTGTCTAGATACGAAGCACATGAGAATGCACAGGCTAGCAGAGACATGTTTCCTTGACAACAGGGCATAATTTGAGGCAAAAATCTTAGCAGAGAAAATGTAAAAAAACAATATCCTTGATCATTGCCGCAAGGAATGCCAGAGGCTCTTTGAACATAGTCTTGAAACGACACCTACGTTGACTATTGTAGCAGCCAAGTTCATGGGAAAGCAAGACATTCTTCAGATACCAGGTCCAAATCCATTCAGAGCAATAGCTCACAGTCTTTGGTCCTCCAGATGTATTGGACTTCAAGTCCCAGAACCCCAGTCATGAATTCTGGGAGCTAAAGCTTAAAACAGCTGGAAGTGCAAACAGTGAAGAACAGCCAGTTTTGCCCCTTTAATTAGTCACTTCCTGAACCAACCTTTAATTAATCAATTGAAGCTATAGAATCATAGAGTTGGAAGAGACCCCAAGGGCCATCCAGTCCAACCCCATTCTGCCATGCAGGAACTCCCAGTCAAAGCATCCCCGACAGATGGCCATCCAGCCTCTGCTTAAAGACCTCCAAGGAAGGAGACTCCACTACATTCCGAGGGAGTGTCTTCCAGTGTTAAACAGCCCTTACTGTCAGGAAGTTCCTCCTAATGTTGAGGTGGAATCTCTTTTCCTGCAATTTGCATCCATTGTTCCGTGTCCTAGTCTCTGGAGCAGCAGAAAACAAGCTTGATCCCTCCTCAATGTGACATCCCTTCAAGTATTTAAACAGGGCTATCATGTCACCTCTTAACCTTCTCTTCTCCAGGCTAAACATCCCCAGCTCCCTAAGGCGTTCCTCATAAGGCATGGTTTCCAGACCCTTCACCATCTTAGTTGCCCTCCTTTGGACCCGCTCCAGTTTCTCCACATCCTTTTTGAATTGTGGTGCCCATAACTGGACACAGTATTCCAGGTGGGGCCTGACCAAAGCAGAATAGAGTGGCACTATTACTTCCCTTGATCTAGACTATTACTTCCCTTGATCTAGACTACTTCCTTTGATCTAGACTTGATCTATGAAAGAACTAGATAAGAACCTAAAGTACAAAGCTATACAATTGAATAGTAAAGTCAGAATTGTCCAAGTCGTAGTCTCTGGAACAGCAGAAAACAAACTTGCTCCTTCTTCCATATGACATCATTTCAAATATTTAAACATGGTTATCATGTCAATTCTTAACCTTCTCTTCCCCAGGCTAAACATACCCAGCTGCCTAAGCTGCTTCTCATGGTTTCCAGACCTTTCACCATTTTGGTTACCTTCCTCTGGACATGTTCCAACTTGTCTACATCTTTCTTGAATTGTGGTGTCCAGAGCTTAGACACAATAATCCGGGTGAGGTCTGATCAAAGCGGAATACAGCAATACTGTACTATTACTTCCCTTGATCTAGACACTATACTCCTATTGATGCAGCCTAGGCTTTTCTAGGCTTTTCATGTTTAGCTGGTGGTATACTAAGACTCCTAGATCCCTTTTGCAGACACTGCTGTCAAGCCAAGTATCACTCATCCTGTACCTGTGCGTATCATTTTTACTGCCCAAGTATAGCACACTCCCTGTTAAAATTCAATTGAATAAACTGCATGTGAAAGCTTGTGTGTATTTGCATATATATATATATATATATATATATTTTCTGGGAAGGTGTCTATAGTTTTCAACAGATCCTCACAGGGTCCATGACCCACCCGCCCCGAAAAGTGGAGAACCACTGTGCTATAATGAACAGTAATATATTAATTATTATTATTTTTTGCCTGAATACTATCACATCTGATTTGGCTCTAACATTAATTAATCAAAGACTGGGTACGCAAAGGAAAATGACCTCTGATAAGTGATAAGCGCAACTGGAAATAGCTTGCAACTCTTTCGAATTCAGGTCCTACATTCACCAGTAGATGGCTACATTTCCCTACATTTATATAAAATATAGGCAGTCAAGTTGTAACTTGTGTGCATTCAGGTCATTCCCAATTTGTGGCAACCCTATCAAATACCTAAACGCCCTTAAAGACATAAGTTGTTGGTTAATCTTGAAAGCTGAACAGGGTTAGCCCTGGTTAGCACTTGGGTGGGAAACCACCAACAAATACCAGGTGGGTCTTCACTATAAGTCAATAGGAAATGTGAAGGCACGCGTGCACGCACACACAGAGACAGTTGCAAAATTATTTTGTATATAAAATTTACCTGCTGTTACCAATGCTGATGTAAAATATTTCACTTTTGACTTCAGTGAAATTAAAATGTGAGTTAACTGCCTTCCAGTTGACGTCAACTTATGGTGACCCTATGAATGAGAGTCTTCCAAGTGTCTTTGGAGTTTATCACACGGGAGGAATTTCTCTCAATTTCGAAAGAAATGGAAGTGAGGCCAGTTCGGAATTGAGTAAATTCGTTAATTCAGCGAATTTACATTATTGCGTATTGACTCTGCATTGCGTTCGGAACTGCCTGAAATTGTGTGCGATAGTTTCTCACGCAATAACGTGAAACCCCATGATTGCGTTCGGAAGGACTTCCCTTTGCCCGAAAATGTGTGTGATCAGCTTTCACGCAATCACGTGAAACCCCATAATTGTGTTCAGATTGCCATTGGATTATACTTCCAATTCCCTTTGTGTGATAAACTCCTTTGACTGCCCTGCTCAGGTTTTGGCCATGCAGAGCCGTGGCTCCCTTGATTGAGTCTGTCCATCTGGAACGTGGTCTTCTTCCTTTCCTGTTTTCTTCTACCTAAGGATTGTTGCCTTTTCTAGGGAGTCGTGCCTTCTCGTGCTATATCTGGTGTAATGGTCCACCAAAAGAAAAATATATCTAGCTCCTCCCACACTCAGAATCATAGAATTGGAAGAGACACCAAGGGTGGAGTGTGGTCCATTGTCAAACAGCTCTTACTGTCAGGAGGTTCCTCCTAATGTTGGGGTGGAATCTCTTTTCCTGGAGCTTGCATCCATTGTTCCGGGTCCTGTTCCCTGGAGCAGCAGAAAACAAGCTCCCTCCCTCCTCAATGTGACATCTTTTCAAACATTTCTTTCAGAACCACATTAACAACCCTGCAAACGTCAGGCCCGGAGGAAGGCAACGTCAAACTCCATCTGAACCAATCTTGCCAAGAAAACCCTGTGAGAGGGCCGCCATCAGGCGTACAACAATAATAGACTATTGAAACTAGATTAATTTCATCCTAGCTAAGGTCCAGTGGTACAGGCATGTCTCCAGAGGGTACTCTGAGCAAAAGGAGAGGTGATGCTGCAGTGGAAGAAACAAAAGGCAGGGGCAAAATGAATCTAAATGGGGAATTCTAGTTAGACTAAAATCATCTCCAGTAGTATTCAGGATGAATGATCTGTAACCTACAATCTGATATTGCAGAGCTTTGGAAAGTTTCCTTGGTTGTGTTCCTTGTGCCTCCACAAAAAACATGCTCTAAAAAACCCTTCATCACATGGGGCACTTGAAAAGCATCAGTTATTAATAATAATATAATAGTTTTTATTTCTATTCAATAGGTTGTGCAGGTAATGTCTCCGGGAGTGAGCATGATGCTCCCAAAACTTATCAGGAGTCAAGAGGTGGCTGCTAAGCAACTGAACCCTGGAGAAGATTCAGCTGGGAGATAAAACTAAAAATAGACCAGGCAACCAGAAATGAGTCACCCAAAAGGGGTTTTAAGGTTCTTTTCGGTATCTGTACATAATTTGTATCTGTATGTAGAAAACTAATTCTTGGGGCTTTAAACACTTACAGACTGAAGCACTGACATCATTGGATGACTAATATATCGGCGAGGAGGGGCAAGAGCGAGATCCACGAGTGAAAACAGAATGCTAAAGAATCGTATAGAATGAGTGCAAAGAGACTATAAATAAAGAAGTATTTCTAGACCTGCTTTGCACAGAAACAGGGCCAGCCTTTCCATTAGGCAGGAGGAGGCAGCTACAGTGGTCCCCCGGTTTACGAATCCCCCGGCCTACGAAAACCCCAGTCTACGAAAGAGCCGGGGCCGGAAAAACGGCCCCGGTTTACGGAAAAAAACCCGGTTTAAGAAAAGAAAGCGTCGGGAAATTCAAATGGTGCAGGGGCTGGTTTAAGGGGCCCTGGTTTACGAACTTTTCGGTTTAAGAAAGGGGTGCTGGAATGAATTAATTTCGTAAACCGGGGGACCACTGTATAAGGTCATACGGTTGTATGGTAGATGTTATAACCATGGATCATATGTTATGTGCGATTGATCTGCTCCGCTCTGGGCCCCACAACAAACTACAATTCCCAGAATTTCACAGCATTGACCCATGGCACTTAAACCGGTTTATTTCTCCAGTGTGAACGCAGCCCAGGATGCAATTGGCCACATCCTCTTTGGCAAGGCTCCCCAATTTCAGTGTCGCCAAAAGCCAGGGCTTATCCAAAATGTAATGCAATCACCGCAATTCCCTCTAAAACCCAAGACCTGCCACGCTGCATGTCAACAAATAATAAATTTTATTCCAGTGAAAGAATCAGAACGCATCTTTTCCCCCATCCCTTAGCTCTCCTAATACTTTCTGTTCTCTGCTTTTGCCTTTTTTAAAAGTTTGGATGTTTGGGACACAGAAATCGGCTTTGGTGGTCCCTTAAGTCTCATCATAGTATCTCGTGTCAGGCCAAATGGATCTTCTACATAAGGAAATCTTAACGAAAGACATTCCACTGGGCTGGATTTCAAAGGGAGTGGAGGCATCCAAAGGAAAGTTAAAGCTCTTGTCGAATCCGAATTACCTCCAACTGAAGTGCAGCTGTTCTCCTTCCTTGTGGAATAAGGAATCTCCAGCCAGCTCTAGGTTTCTGGATGAGCTTCTCTCCCACTTTTCATTCAGAGCTAGTGTAAGGCGGTTTTTCCAGTTTTTTCCCCCCAATTTTCATTTGGCAGATACTTATTTCCTTAAAATGTTTATCTATAATAAATGAGCAATACATGGTGGGGGAAACAGCAGATGGGTCTCATTCATAAATCAGTTAATCCGAGGTCATGTTCTCATTGTTGGGCAATTTCAGATTGTTAAAAGCCCAGTGGTTCAGGGTTTTTTTATTGCCCAAAGTCTCAGTTAGAGCCTAATATCATCATCATCATCATCATCATCATCTATTGCGCGAGCCAAAGACCATGACAAAAGCTTTAAAAGTATGTAACATATTTACGATAAAAAGTACAAGAGTGGAAAAAGTACAAAAGACAACCCATAGAAAGAAGTGGAAAAGGGGAGGAAATCACCAAAGAGGAATTCAAACAAAGAGCTAGCACATACAGGGGTAAAGTCAGAAAATCCAAAGCTCGCTTTAGCAAGACTAAACTATATAAGTATTAGTATCATTTTGTTTTAGGGCCAAAATTTCTCTTTCTCTCGCTTGATCTCTGCTTGAACCCGTCTCCTGGAAATAATATCTGTGCTTATTTGGAGGCCATCTTTACTACAGTATTTCTGAGCCAGCAGAAACACTCAAGACAAGTAACCGAAAGATTTCATTTCAGAAAGTACTGGGTTCATTTAGGATGACCTGGGACTAACAACCTTTTTGTTCAGACTCTCCCCGAACAAATTCTGTCAAGGAACCTTGGGGTCGCCATAAATCAGAAATCATTTGAAGGTACACAACAACGATGCCGGAAGCTCCCGGGAAATATTTTGGGATGAAGAAAATGCCAGATTGGTTTCCAAAATAAAATTGGCTTGTAAGGGAACAGAACCTGGCATTTCCTGAGAGTTTTTTCCCTCTCCATCTCGAGGCTCCCAGGACTAAGACTAAAAGCAAGAATTGAAAAACCTGTAGCCAGTTGTTTGACTGTTGCAAGTCTGCTAACAGGAGCAGTCCCAATTCATGGGAGGAATTTCTCTCAATTGCGAATGGAGCCAATTCGCAATTACGTGAATTTGCTGGTTTAGCGGATTTACGTGAAATCTGATTGCATTCGGAATGCGTTCAGGATGACTTCCCATTTCCAGAAAATGACTCCCCCCATTGCCCGAAATTGTGTGAGATACTCTAATACGCATTTACGTGAAACCCCATGATTGTGTTCGGAATGACTTCCCTTTGTCCGAAATTGCGTGAGATACATTCATTCGCAATAACGTGAAACCCCATGGTTGCGTTCGGATTGCCATCGCATTATACCCCAATTTCCGTCGTATGATAAACTCCAATAAATCCATTAGAGGAAACTCAAAACATCTGAACAAGCACTTAAAGATATTTGAGGTTGTACCATCAATGGTCTTATTTACTCACCTCTCAAGCTATTTCTAATATATATTTTTTTCTTCCATATGTAATCTCATTGTCATTGTAGGCTGGATTAGCTAACAAACATATTTTTGAGTTGCAAAAAATAAAATAAAAATAAATCTCAGATCTGAGAAAAATATATCCCAGATCTCCATTTCAGCTCGATGATCTCACAGATCATTGGTGGGGTGGAGTGTGTGTGTGTGTGATTCAAATGCCAAGATTTCATCCATCTGGAGTCGCTGTTCAGTTTCAAAACAAGGCTGCAGGTGTTTATTTCGGAGCATTATCTCATCCTTGTATTATTCTAAAGTGATTTCAGCCAAATAGTCCTGGCTCCTGGCCTGAACTGATCTCAGCCACCCGGGGCTTCCAAATAAGCAACACTTTCTGGTCTGTTCAGGTCATTCTGAATTTTGATCCTGTCCTCTGGGATATTATACACATGCTCCTGGATGTGTGCGTGCGTGTGTGTATAGGAGGCTACAAGATCTCTCTAAAGGATGGGATAGGCCTTATATTATATATTATTATATCTAATATAATATAATATATAATATTATAATATTATATACATGTGAAGAAGCTAGAATACTAAAATACTCCAAAAAACCAATATATGTGTGTGTATGTATATTAGTATATATATATATATATATCTTGTATATTAATATATATATATATATCTTATTATATATTATTAAATATATTATAATATTATATATTATGTATATATACACACACACATGTGAAGAAGCTAGAATACTAAAATACAATATATGTGTGTGTGTGTATCTTGGAGGCTACAAGATCTCTCTACAGGATAGGATAGACCTTATATATTATTATATATATTATAATATAATATATAAAAGATATATATATATGTGTGTGTGTGTGTATGTGTGAAGAAGCTAGAATGCTAAAATACTCCAAAAACCAATACACACACACACACGTGTGTGTGTATTAGTATATATATATATATATATTGGAGGCTACAAGATCTCTCTACAGGATAGGATAGGCATATTATATATTATTATATTTATTATAACATATAATATATTAGATATTATATATATTATATTATTATATTATATTATAATATATATATATATATATATAATATACATATTATATTATAATATCTAATATCAATATTATAGATAGATATTACATTACATTATATATTATATATATATATATATATACAAACATGTGAAGAAGCTAGAATACTAAAATACTCCAAAAACCAATATATATATATATATATATATTTGTGTGTGTGTATGTATGTGTGTGTATATATATATATATATATATATGTTTGTGTGTGTATGTGTGTGTGTGTATATATATATATATACATATATAGGAGGCTACAAGATCTCTCTAGAGGGTAGGATGGTCCTTCTTACTAACCCCAAGCAGCCTCCTTCTTTGGGACCACAAACAAGGCAGCAGGGATTATTCCCTATTCTGGCGCGCCCTCTGGTGGCCAAAGTGGAGCGCTGCAGGAGAGAAGTGTCCAGCTTGATCAATGTCTCCTTGGCTTTATCGAAGAAGCTTCATCGATGACTGGCCATTTCTCTCCTGCAGCGCTCCCTTTCGGCCACCAGATGGCGCTCCAGGATAAGGAATAATAACAATTGCCTTTGCACCAGAGCAGGGGCCAAAGTTTAATTATTGGTGCCCAGAGGAAAACAGATGTTGTTGTTGTTGTAGTTGTTGTGTTTCTTCCAAGTCCTTTCTGACTGGCATCCTGGGCTTTGCTTGGCAAGGGTCTTCTTTTTTGGCAAGGGCACCCTCTGAGGCTGAGAGAGTGTGACTCTCCCAAGGTCACCCATTGGGGTTCTCTCTACTGGAGCAGGGATTCAAACCCAGGTCTCCACCAGAGTCATCTATAGCCCATCAAAGCTCAAGCCAGGGTTAAAAGTAACTTTTCTTGCTCTGAGGTTCAAAGCTGGGTTAAGAAAGAAAGAGAGGAAGGGGAGAAGGAGAGAAAGGGAAAGAAGAAAAGAAAGAAGAAAATAAAGAAAGGAGGAAGGGAAGGAAGGAAAAGATGGAAGGGTGAATGGATGGAAGGAAGGAAGGAAAGAAAGAGAAGGAAGAAGGGAAGAAAGGAAGAAGGAAGGGGGAGAAGAAAAGATAGAAGGAAGGAAGGAAGGAGCGAAAGAAAGAAAGAAAAGAAGGAAGGAAGGAAGGAAGGAAATAAGGAAAGGAAGAAGAGAAGGAAGGAAGGGAAGGATGGATAGATGGAAGGAAGGAAGGAAGGAAGGAAGGAAGGAAAAGAGGGAAAGATAGAAAGAAAGAAAGAAAGAAAGAAAGGGAAGAAAGGAAAGGAGGGTGGGAAGAAGGAAGGAAAGAGAGAAAGAGAAAGAAAGAAAGAAAGAAAGGAGAGAAGGAGGAAAGATGAAGAGATGGAAAAGAAGGAAGGAAGGAAGGAAGGAAGGGGGAAAAATAGCTTTCCATGAGGCTGAGTGACCTTCCTTCCAATTTCCCTGCGACTCAAATGCTGCCATGGATACTATGGACCTTATCAGACGGGAGGGATTTCTCTTTATTTCGAATAGAGCCAATTGGAGCCAATTCGAATTCACGTGAATTCACTTAGTTTAGCGAATTTACCTGAATTAAAATTGTGTTCGGAATGTGTTCAGAATGACTTCCCATTACCCAAAAATGACCCCCCCCCCATTGCCCGAAATTGTGCGAGATGCTTTAATTCACAATAACGTAAAACCATGATTGCGTTCGGAATGACTTCCCTTTTGCCCGAAATTGCATGAGATGCTTTAATTCGCAATAACGTGAAACCCCATGATTGCGTTCGGATTGCCATTGGATTATACTCCCAATTTCTGTCGTCTGATAAACTCTATGATCTCATTGTGATATTCCCGGTCGCCAGCCCCAGGTCAACAATGTGATCAACCCACTACAGATTTTAGTCTGAACTTTAAAGCAACTATACAAGGCGCCGAATCTCCAAAGCCTCTTTAAAGTTCAGACCGAAGCCCAGAGCAAACTCACAACTGCAACTGGGCTGGATGAATTGGGGCAGGCAGAGAAGAGCATCACCCGATGATTTCAACCCTTGCAAGATATAGTATACATATTTCAACAATAACAAATGCATTTCAGTCGTCGCGCCCATACGTTTTACTACTATGAATGACGATCGCTGCCTGGTCCATATGTTATGGTGCTTAAGAAGCATATGAAAATTATGCCCTGCCCTTTCCGATGGAAAAAACACACGCTGTGTGTATGCAGTTCTTCATTACCATGAGACACATCCGGAGGCACCTTCCCTTACGGATTTTGGAAAAAACACGGAGAAGCTAGATTCCAAGTCAGTTTTTCCTAAATTGTTGGATTTGTCCCCATCCTTTTGAGTGGATATTCACAATTTTTTAAAAAAGAGTTTTACATGATAACCCGGTGTTTTACTCTTCTGCTCTGCTAAGGACGTTATCGGACAGGAGGAATTTCTCTCAATTGCAAAGGGAGCCATTTCGCAATTACAGCAGAGTCTCGATTATTCAACCTTCGGTTATCCAACATTCAAGATTATCCAACGTCATGGCTGCTGTGATTTCTTTAAATTTTCTATGATTTCTTTAAATTTTCTGTGTTTTTTAAAAATTTTTGAAAGGACTGAACTGTTTGTACTGTACCTCACAATGTTGATCAGCGAATTCTTTACATTTGCATTTACTCTTATTGCAATAAAACTTCGATACATTTGCAATTCATAGGGATTTCAAGGCTTTTCTTGGACCTTCCGGATTACCCAACATTATCGGTTATCCAACTATCAGCCGGTCCAGTTTATGTCGGATAATCGAGACTCTGCTGTACATTATTTCACTAGTTTAGCAAATTTACGTGAATTCTAATTGCGTTCGGAATGCATTCAGAATGACTTCCCATTGCCCGAAAATGACTTCCCATTGCCCAATATTGTGTGAGATACTCTAATACGCAATAACGTGAAAGCCTATGATTGCGTTCGGAATGACTTCCCATTGCCCGAAATTGCGTGAGATACACTCATACACAATAACGTGAAACCCCATGGTTGCGTTCGGATTGCCATTGGATTATACTTCCAATTTCTGTCGTCTGATAACGTCCTAAGAGACACCCCAATACACTGATGAGATTCAGTCACAGACATTTTGAATACACACAGACAGAAGTTGCGTCATGACTAGCCAGATGTTTTGGTGAGTCAGCTCTAGAACGAGATTTATTAGTTGCGAGAATGATGTCTAAGAGAAAAGCATGCCTTCATTTCCTTGATGCCTGCGTTTGAAAATGCTGGCCGTCCCTTTTGTTCCAGGAGCGAGAGCTAATCGGCCGCCAGGGATGGAATCTTACACACAAATGGGAATTCTCTGCTGCAGCTATTGTCATTCCATGACCGTAATGCTAAAAATATAAAGATGGGGAAAAGAAAAAGAAAAGGACGGAGTTATAGGGGAAGAGTCAGGTGGAATTTTAAGCCCTGTTCGAGGAAAGCTCATTCACAAAAATAGAAAGAAATTACATGTTAAATATCAGCGCAGGCATCCCCTGTGTTTCACCATTTGATTTTAAAAAGCTGCACACAGAAAAGTAGCATGCTCTGTTGACTGTAGTCAACCTTGAGGAGTTTGGCTATAGAGTAGGATATAAGCATTTCAATGAATAAGTTAATCCATCAGTCAATATTTTTGTGGGGAACTAGTTTGGAATGAAAGTAACTTTTTAACTAAAAAAAATTTTTTTTAACTGACTTTTACAATTGTAGTTGGAGGAGGGACTGTGTTGTTTGATACTGTATGTAAGCCACTCTGTGGCCTTTTTGTTGGGGTTGTACAGCCATTTAAAATGCTTTAAACAAATACATGAAATACTTTCCCACTGCATGCTAGTTTTATAGTTTCCTCTATATGGAGGAATCATATAGAAAAGATCATCACATCATGGAGCACATTCAAGTCAGAAGGATCTCAGTACAAATTTATGACACTATCTCCGGTCATTACCAAATCATCATACTTGCTAAATGGCATATGATTGCTTTGGAGCCCAAACTGTTTTTATGGGACGGGAGGGGACCCAAATACCACTACACCCTTTTCTTTCTGTTGCCATATCATGTCACTGAATTTCAGAATTGAGTGGATGAAGGTGGATTAAAAATAGCAATGCAGCCTTCCAGCCTCTGGAAGTTGGTATAGACAATGTGTTTATGGCCCAGTACAGACCACCGGTTTGCGGCAGCCTGGGGCCAATTCTAGGGTTCCGGAGCAAACAGCATTCGCATGCTCCAGAACCCCAGAATATAACAGCGGTGCCATCTTTATGCAGCGCTGTCCACATGGCGCACGTGTTGATGATGTCACATGCATGCCATGTCCAAACAGCATGGTGCGTATGTGGCATCACCGTGCTGCCCCTGGGCACTTATGGCACCTTGGCGGCGTCGCCGGAAGGAGCTCCATTTCGGAGCTCCTTTTTGCAGCAGATCATTGTAATGACTATATGGTTGCTGCAACAACAATCCAGAGGAGAAAAGGGCTCTAATCTATACCGGGCTTATATCACCTCAACTGCAAATCAGAATAGCCTGGGGAAGATATGATCCTCCAGATATTGTTGAACAAGGCTTGCAGCTTTGACCATAATAGCTGCAGGCGAAAGCAGCTGGGATCCCAATGGCAGCCGGCATGACCTGCGCACATCCCTCCCCTTTACTTAGACGATTAGTCTGAACCGATTTTTAAAAAGTATTCTCATTGCAAAATGTGCAGATATTTTTTTACCGTGCATCAGCTAACAAAATGCACTGTGGAAATGTGTGGCACAATTATACTCTGCAAGATCTCCTTGTCTTTTACTTTTCCAACAGAAGGTCATTATTCCCGCTTTGCCCCTAAAAGAGGAATACTGAGGAAGCAGGATCATGAGATCAATTTGTTTCAAAAGGAAAGAAATTCCATGGGGATAGGCAGTCTCTGATCCACATACCCCACTTACCGCTGCTGTATCTGTACCAGATCTGAACACAGTCTTCATCCTCGGGTTTAGAGTGGATCCCATCATCTGGCTGATTACCATCCCAGTAGTTATAGTCATACGAAGAGCCGTCTGTCCATTCAAAACTGCTTTCCTGCCAAAGGCATCACTGAGGAATGAGTATATCAAGGCAAGCAAGGGACTGTTTGGATCTCAGAAAGTACGTTTCGCTTTACAATGTCTGCCAGCCCCAGCAAAGATGGTCAACGGTATGGGAACTCCAGTCCAAAAATGTCTAGAAGGCCTAAGACCCTCCAGCCTCATGTTAGCAAAATATATGAGAAATTGTATGCATTAAATCAGGATGTGTCTTGGATCTTTTGGACTGCAGTTTCCAAATCCCCAACTATACTCCATGCTGTCTGAATTTGTTGGCAATTGCTAAGCAAAACATCTGACCTGACATTAAACTTTGACCCACAAGGGCAACATTTGCTTCATCTTACATGCACTGCCAACCTGCCTTTTAATTTACCAATGGACATTATCAGACTGGAGGAATTTCCATTTCAAATAGAGCCAATTCACAATTACGTGAATTCGCTAGTTTAGTGAATGTACATGAATTCTAATTGCGTTCAAGAATGCGTTCAGAATGACTTCCCATTGCCCAAAATTGCATAAGATACTCTCATACGCAATTATGTGAAACCCTATGATTGCATTCGGAATGACTTCCCGTTGCCCGAAATTGCGTGAGATACACTCATACTCAATAACGTGAAACCCGATGATTGCTTTCGGATTGCCATTGCATTATACCCCAATTTCCGTCGTCTGATAAACTCCAATGAATCTGATAGAAGAAGAAATTAGAACCAACACATTCTGGAGACCAAGTTAGATAGGAAAGACTGAAGTATTGTCTTTATATATCATCCAGTGGGAAAAGAAGCAACAGATAGCCAGAGAGCAATAGGCAGCTCTTCACCTAATAGTGCTTTTGGTTTTCTGTCTGATTTAGAAAGTAATCCAATAAAAGGCTTCTTACCTGTCTTAGATCATTGAGACCTGTCCAGATATCAGTAGGTATTCCAGGCACTCGGCTGTTCACCAGGTCATACACAAATACGTTCTCTTCCCAGCTGTAAAAATTCATATTCACAACTTCACCAGGGATAGATTCCAGGGTGAGGAAACTCAGGCCCCAGAGCTGACTCCTGGAGTCCCCCGTTTTGCTTCTTTGCCAGTAAAATATGCTGATATCTTTGGTCCCACTATATTTTTCATCCCGTTACAATTTTTTAGCTTTGGATCCACCCATTTGCCTTTGGAATATGATCTGTAGAGACTTCTCAAATATTTAATTTGGTTCTTGGGTTGAAAAGACTCCTCACCCTTGGGGCAAATAATAATAATGGTGCTGCATGATGTACCACAGTTTTTTACAAGAACAATCATCATCGTCGTCGTCATCATCATCATCATCATCATCATCATGATCACTACCACCATCTAATCATAATATAACTCACCCTTCTCCTGACCAGGCCTGGGAGTTTTACTTCGTTTATATTCTTTGGTTTTAATTTTAAAATTATCCTCAACAACAGATAAGTCCAGGATTGCCCTGCACATCACTCTCCCCCATTCCCATTAAAACACAGAAGACAAAACTGATTAGGTTTTCACAGATTCCATGCTGGAATAAATAATAACGGTCTTGATCTTGGACAGCTTTATAAGGGAATAATGGCATCACAAGGGTTGGTGTCACCCAGTATGGTAACTCATGGTGTCAATCCCCATTGATCTCCTCCCATACCACACCGTAAATGTCTTTTGTACAAATGTTACCAATAAATAAATCATAAGGGAATGGCAACAGTTGTGACATAAAGAACTTCCTGAATTAAAATTATACCTTTACATTACAACGTCATATGCACAGCCTAAATGTTTTTACATGTATATAGTTTCACGTGGCTAAAGTTTTTTAAAAAATTGGAAAGATGTGATGTTTTTAAAGAAAATTTAAAAATAATACTTTTTAGATTAAAAATTAATCTTAAAAAAACGGAGGCCTCTTCTTTCTCTCCCCATTGAACTGCACTCCACTAGCACCAACTTTTTCTACTGAACTCCATCTCAGGAAAGGGATGCAGGTAAATGCCACAGCCTGTTTCTGCTAAAAGACAGATGTTTGAGGAACAGGGGTATCGTTTATCGTTTAGAGTGTCCCTTGGTGCGGCCCATGCCCCCCAGTGATCCCTACACAAGGGAAACAGACAAGCAAATCCATAAGGCTAGTAAAGGCTACTGGTCACAATAGCTACAGTCGGTCCTCCTTATACACGGGTTTTTTTATCCACAGATTCAAGCATACACAGCTTGAAAATATTCAAATTCCAAATAGCAAACCTTGATTTTCCATTTTATATCAGGGACACCATTTTCCTCTGCCATTATATTTAATGGGACTTGAGCATCCACGGATTTGGTTATCCACGGAGGGTCCTGGAACCAAACCCCAGCGGACAACAAGGTCCCATTGTATACGCAAAGCCCGGCAATGTGCTTCTGTTTAGCAGTGGTTATAGAACAGGAGCAAGTAGACACAATTGTATTTACATCCCATCACAAACATCAACTCTAGGGAGTTTTATCAGACGGGAGGAATTTCTCTCTATTTCGAATGGAGTCAATTCTAATTGCATTCGGAATGCGTTCAGAATGACTTCCCATTGCCCGAAAATGACTTCCTATTGTCCGAAATTGCGTGAGATACTCTAATACTCAATAACGTAAAACCTATGATTGCTTTCGGAATGACTTCCTTTTTGCCCGAAATTGCGTGCGATACACTCATACGCAATAACGTTAAACCCCATGATTGCGTTCAGATTGCCATTGGATTATACTTCCAATTTCCGTCGTCTGATAACATCCTAAGTCTAAAGTAAAGGGAAAAACTGATTAGGGTGTTTACTCAGATACCAGATAAGAAATGAGGAAGCTGTCAGACCGGAGGAAATGGATTGTCAGAGGGAGGAAAAAATATCTGTTGTTTATAATATATGATAATCATAAAATATTTATTTGTATCCCGCCTCTCCCTGTGTTGGATCGAGGCGGGTTTGCCTCTTACCTGTGAATGGATGCCAATTTGGCTGATTTGAGTCCAATGGAAAACTCCGCACAGTATAAGTCCGCCTCTGCCCATGTTTTATTGATGGGGAAGTATCTGTAGCAATACCCTTCGTATTCAGTCCAGAAGAGAGGACAGGAGTAGGACATGATGGGTTCTGGCAAAGCTGGTGGGGAGAAACGGAAAATGGTTAGAGGTGTGTACTACTAGCTCAAAATCTCTCACTTGGAATAGATTAATTTACTATCGGTCCTGGGAGACCAGAAGGTTGCAAAGGTCAAGAAGCATATAGGCCTCAACCATGGCCAGTCCTGTTGTCAATGCAGCAGCTGTCATTCCCTTGTGTCTTGACACCACTGTTTATGGACAAGGGAGAAGAAGTGTTTCGGAGAAGCAAATGGAAACATCAAGACAAATAATCCCCCGCAATGTAGATTAGATAAAGCCTTTTAACCATTTAAAATTCACGGGCATCTTCAGGGCATCAGTGACGACCCTGTAACAAGTACAATCAATTGCCTCTGGAAGCATTTCATTTATTTCTGTATTTATTTGATTCCTTTCTCCCAAATCCACAAAGCAACAAAACAGTACAATTTTTGAAACACACAGTTATAACACATTAATATAAAAACTAAAAATAGTAAAATCCTTTTAAAAAATACTAAGTTAAAAAGTTATAGAAAGAAGACAAGTCAGGAAATAAGCAACAAGGAAGAATTAGGAAATATTTGGATACACAAAAAAGCAGAAACACTAACGGAAATACGACGAGAAAAATTAAACGCAGAGATAACAACAGAAGAAGGGAAAGTATCAAAAGAGCAAAGAATGGTACATTACCGGGATGGACTACCGGTTAGCTATTATATTATTATATAATTTTATTATATATTATTATAAAAAATGTGGAGATGTATTAATTCCTTACCTATACAAGCTATATAACAGTATCAGACAAGAAGACAAACCACTATCCTGAAGTTTTGGCAGACACATGCTGGGCTGTTTCTTACTTGACTGATGGTTCAAATGACAGAATTGAAATAGTGGTAAAAACTGGATTAAGTAACTTCTGCAAACTCTGGAACAGGCATGATGAGAATATGGTTTCAATGGATGAGCCAAGGTTTGGCAGCTGTGTCTATTCATGCATGGAAAGGATAAGAAATTTGGGAGCGACAATTTGGTAAATTTGGTGATGAGATACGGTAGGATAATTCCTTACTGTGGAGTTTATCACATGGGAGGAATTTATCCGAATTTCGATAAAGTTTAGCGAATTTACGTGAATTCTAATTGCGTTCGGAATGCGTTCAGAATGACTTCCCATTTTCCAAAAATAACCCCCCATTGCCTGAAATTGTGTGAGATACTTTAATACGCAATTACGTGAAACCCCATGATTGCGTTCAGAATGATTTCCCATTGCCCCAAAATTGCATGAGATACTTTAATACATAATAACCTGAACCTCCATGATTGCGTTCGGATTGCCATTAGATTATACCCCCAAATTCCACCATATGATAACCTCCTATGTGTCCATGAGTTATCTAAATATTTCTTCAGTAAATGGCCACTAAAGTCTGAGTCTCACGGAAAAATGAAATAATCTGAGCTACTCAGCCTTTTGGTATGCTATACCAAGTGATCCCAGCAGGTAGCATTAATCGGATCAGCTCCAGTGCGCAAGAGGTGACTCCAGGAATTCGGAGGTTAAACGTGACAGAGAAAAAAGGGAGAACAGGCCAATCCCTCATTAGCACCTTTCTTGTTAAGTTGCCTAGTGGCAGGCTTCAGCCTATTCTTTGGAAAAACAGTCATTAGGCTTTTTGCTTACACGGGACAATGATCAAAGGTGTCTTAATTGCCGCTGGGTTTTGCTACTATTTACTATTCTATAATGAAAAAGGAGGGTCACTAGGAGTAAGATCAGAGGCTGCACCTGCACTGTAGAAATAATGCAGCTTGACGCCGCTTTAACTGCTACGATTCAGTGCTATAGGATTCTGGATCTAAAGCCACAAACAATCTACAAAGCCCAGGATTCCATCGCATTGAGCCATGGCAGTTAAAAGCTTTTCTGTAGTTCAGATTCAGCCAACCCATCCCCAATATGATTTAGTTTTACCTTTGTTGAAAGTGAGGGATCTTTGGTCCAAAACGCACTGCAGAAATAATCCAGTCTGAGACCATTTTAACTGCCCTGGCTCAGTGCTAGGGAATTCTGAGAAATGTAGTCTAGCCTAGTCTGTCAAAGAGCTCTGGTGCCACTATAAACTACAATTCCAAAGATTCCCTAGCACTATGCCAGGGCAGTTAAAGTGGTCTCAAACTGGATTATTTCTGCAGTGTGTTTTGGACCTATATTCTTCTTTCAGAAGCGTCACTGTGTAGAGACAAACTACAGATGTTACAGTTATGGAAAGAGAGTGAATCTGATGTCTTTACTGTGAAACAATCCACGTTGCTTTCTCTAGGCTACATCCAAATTATATTTCATTTTTCTTAAGTTCCATTTCAACAGGAATCAGAAGCATTTCGCTTTCCCTAGATTGCACCCATTATAATTTGTAAGTTAATGTGCAAAATGGAAGTGAAAATAATGCTATCCTGAGATATAAAACCAATGGAGTATAGTTATTATAATGTTCAACTGGGATGTGGGAGATCCAGGTTATAATCCCCACTGAGCCATGAAACTCACAGGGTGACCTTGGGCTCTCTTTCTCTTTTGACTTGACTGTCCTCACAGATTTCTTGTTGTAAGGATGAAGTCTGGACACCTAAAATTCAATGGTGAATGGCAGGATAAAAACATAACTAATAAATAGATAATACTTTTTCAAGACAGCTTCCAAAGTACGGCTTACTGAAGTGGAGCTCAGGCACACACTTTTCCTAAACTGGAGCCAATATTAATTTATTTTATTTATTCTCCCAATATGGTTAAATGATTTAAATACGTTAAAAATATGAATGGTCTCATATATATAGCTTTTTGCACTAAGCAAAGATTTAGATTATATCTCTATATAAATATGTCTTACATATCTATATATGTGCCACAAGAATTGAAATTAGTTAAAAAGTTGGACAAAGATCCTAAATCAACTTTCAAAAATTTTCTTTTATCGATGTCTCTTGATTTCTACCTAGCCAACAATTAGTACCAACAGTTATCATGTAATAATCCAGTACGGAAGGAAGGAAGGAAGGAAGGAAGGAAGGAAGGAAGATAAAGCAGGAGCTGATGTGCAGGTGTAAATTTAAACATCAGATTGATTACAAAAGCCGTCAAACTTGGCTTGTGCGGAATCCCAGTCTGGAGATCTTTACACCAGAAAGTTTAACTTACCTTGACTGATTTTAATATTGGTGTGTGGAAAAGCCTGAGTGACGAGGAAAGCCCCAGATAGGGTGGCATAAATATTCCAGCTGAAGATCATTGCTGATTGAGAAGTCTCTCCAAGTCCAGAGAAGCAGAGTGCACGCTTTTCAATGCCTTCCCTGTCCCTTTGTCGTGCCACTGAAGTTAGAGGAGCAGCTGCTGAGAAGCCTTGCGGACAACTCCCTCCTCTGGACCGAAGAACTTTCCACAATAACTGTTGGCTGCTCACATCATAACCTCACATCACCTCACATCACGTCGCATCACTGCTCTCCGTCTCTCACACCCCCCATGCTCTCTTTTCACTCGTGCTCAAATACCAGTCTCTTGGACCGTTCCAAAATTAACCACTTCTGGCATGACGTGATCAATCAAATTGCTGCAATTACAAAGCCAAAAAATATATATATATATATATATATATATATATATATATTGCCCAGCTCTTTTGTTACTTTCAATATCTACAAAAAGTAATAAATCTTTTTTAAAAAAAATAGAAAGTTGATCTCTTGGTTTTTTTGTTGTTGACAGCAGCTCGATTAGAAGTGGCGAATAATTGGCAAACAGGTTTCGTATCCCTGGACAGCTGTTGGGAAAGAGTTTGGGATCAATGGCTCACGGAGAAATGAACAGAGAATATCAAATATAACTCAAAACAATAAAATCAAAGACCCTTCCGGGAAAAACGGTCTCCTCTTATGGACTATATTAATACAAATTTTATATCCGTCTCTCCTCCATCTAGTCATTGTTCTTTATGGTCAGGTTTATTTTAAATAAACCGAATTGTGTAAAACTTTAATAAGGAATGTTTTTCAATGTTATGAAATTTTTATACCATTTTTATACATTTGTTTTATGATTGTGAGATATTGTATGATATATATATATATATATATATATATATGATATAATTTGAATAAAGTTTTAAAAAAATTATTTATACTATTCACTCTGTCTCTCACATACAGACGAATGGACACATGCATATACAATGCTCTCACTCTCACACATATTCAAACACTTTGGATATATTTTATTGTAATAAAACTTCAATACATTTGCAGTTCATAGTGATTCCAAGGCTTTTCTTGGACCTTCCAGATTATCCAACATTTTCAGTTATCCAACTATCAGCCGGTCCAGTTTATGTCAGATAATCGAGACTCTACTGTACTACGAATTGCCTCATCCATAATCTGAAAGAATATAGCCCTAACACAGGATGACCACTGCAGAGTGAATTGGGCCACAGATGGCAACACCTCCCCGCTTCCCTTGCCTTTGGATTAGGTTGTTTTGGCTGGGAGTTGTAGTAGATTTTTCTACAGTTTATGGGACTTAGTGTGAGTTTAGTTAGTTCTCGGACAAGAAGGGATTTATAGCTCTACACAAGTGTGTAATTCCACAAGTGAGTAATTCTCCAAATGGGGAATGAGGATAAATATGCTTCTTGGGGTCCATGGACCTTTAAAAGGCAGAGGTTTCCCTCTCATATTCACAAACACTTTGGGGATTTGATGGCAAAATCCTGGAAGTAAAGGATTTGTGCAGGATGGAGAAACATAATCTCTAATACTCTTAAGTGTGAGTTAAAACTAAGTATGTGGAAGTCTATTAATTCTGATTTTTCTCAATGGTCCACGGTTCCTTTCCCCACACTCAAATATTGTGCACGGTTGGTATGGTTTTTCCCAAAAGAATCTTTCCCAAATTTTCCCCTAATAACTGTATGACTGTATGCATTTTTCAAGCAATTCATTTTAGCATTGACTTTGTGCACATTTTTTTAAAAAATGTATGCATTGAGTAGTACACATTTTTGAAATTACAACGTGGTTTTGTGCAGGTTTCCTCCCAGGAAATGATTTGCAAGACAAGTGCACAGATGTCTATGGCAAAGTATACTCTGTTGTACTGCAATCCTGAGAGGTTAAAAAATTAAATATTTTTGTACGGTAAGGCAAATCTAGTTGATTTCTTTTCTGATCCTAGTTCAAACTGATTTGTGAATAAAACCTGTTTCTTTTACAGCCAGACACCTTTAACTTCTTTTGGGTTACAAGACCGGTCAGTAAAGTGTAGGAGGTCAGTGATTATTAGAAGCGGATTACAAAGGAATAACAGGTGGGTTAAAACTCTCCTTTGCAACAGTCAGAGAAGCATATCCAATTCATATTATTTGGAGGCCTTCAAGCAGGCTCGTGATAAAAAGGACTTAGCTATTCTGAATTCCAGAACAGCGGGATGACAAAGCTAAGTATGACATTTAACTTCTTTATTGAGGCATGACTTTCTGTAGCAAACAAGTACCCTCATTAGGCTGAGCAAGACCGACGGATGTAGTTATTTTCATGCCACAACATGGCAAAGCATGATCCAGTAGTTTGCAGACTGGACAGGGATTTGAGAGATTCGGGTTCAAGTCTGCACTGAGCCGGGTCAAGTCTGCACCGAGTAGCCACTTGAGAAGTAAAGTCCTAGTTGATAGAATAGATGTGAAGAAAAATAAACCGAGGGAGAAGAAAGCCATATATCCTCCCTTGAGCTCAGAGGAGAAAATGAAACAAATTAATGAATCTCGTTTCGACACTGGAGATAGAACAGAGCAGGATATAAGCCTGTTTTATGGACTGCGAGGCAAGCTGCAAAGCACATACACCAGTTTCCTTTCGAGATTTCACTGCCAATGTTGGATCTTGAGCACCCCTGGCAGGCCACAATAGTGCATTGCTGGTGGAGTTGTGGAGGGCAAAGGAAGATCGGGAGGGGAAAGACAGCTGTGTTATCGTGGAAAAAGGGAATTTGTCAGGATGTTGCTTGCTCCTCCACAAAAATAAAGCCTCCAGCCTATAACTCTGAACCGACCTCCAGTCTATATACCCTGGATAGCACTGGTGACAGTTCCCTGGGTTGCAAATGCGGCTGTTGAATGCCGGAACAGTGACGGGGAAAATAGCCGTCCAGGATTTGATTCCAGATAATCATGTTGACTTGGCATATATCACAAAGGACTCTTTCAAACGGGAGGAATTTCTCCCAACTTTGAATGGAGCCAATGCGGATTCATGTAAATTCGCTAGTTTAGCGAATTTACATGAACCCCTGCTCCGTTCGGAAGAACCCCTGCTCCGTTCGGAATTACTTCCCATTACCCGAAAATAACCCCCTCCTGCCCGAATTTGCATGCAAAGCTTTAATTCGCAATAATGTAAAACCCACGATTGCATTCGAATTGGCTTCCCTCTTGCCCGAATTTGCGTGCGAAGAGTTAATTCGCAATAACGTAAAACCCATGATTGCATTCGAATTGACCTTAAATTATACTTCCAATTTAGCCTCGTATGAAAAGAGTCCAAAGTCTGGCTGGATGAAGCCAGGGCTGTTAATCTCCTCCAACTTTCTGTCCTGCACAGGAGAAATCTGGTCTGGGAAAGAATAGGGATTCTCTTGGTGGACTGCTTTTTGAGTGGATTTTCTTTTTATAGTTCCAGGTAGGGTTCCCACCCTTGCAGCAACCATGGTATTCTTTTGGAAGAGTTCTCTGGAATGGGATTTGGAGGCACTGTTCTCTACTGGCTTTGATCCATCCTGGAGCTCAGAAGGTGGTGCTGGGGGATTCCTGTTCCATTATAGCATGTACAAGTACATTATGACAAGGACATTATAGCAAGTACATTCCTTAGCTGTTGGCCTGTAGGGTCCCTTAGACCGACATATTCCATCTCAGCAATGCTATGTGCCAATATGTAGATATAATCTTAGGAAGTTTAGGGCTATTCACTGATTATTTTACCTCAGACTGTTATTGTAAGAAGATAAAAACACTGATCATTTGTTAGGAAACTGGTATACAAACCCCTCACACTTGATTCTTCACACAAATAGACATATGTTTATTTTCCTTAAATATATCTCCTTATTTTTGTTGTACATGTGGAATTTTGTACAGAATCATCTAGCAGAACTGATGGTTTGAGGACTGCTATGTTCCATTTGCCACTTTGGGGGAAAAAAAACACATGGTTTTAAAATACACTGAAGACATGTAAAACTCAAGAGAAGGATTTAAATAAACCCTTTTGTTGTATCCAAGACCAACTGACATGAATTTTTATCAAGTGGTAATGTCAAACTATGTTCTTTCAGGCTGGATTTCAGTGAACGGCCCTTGGATATTCAAAGATATACCTGTGTTAGTCTGTAGAATCAGTATGTAGAGAGATCTTGCAGCACCTTTGAGACTAACTGAAATAAAGAAGTTGGCAGCATGAGATTTCATAGACTTCAGTCTACTTCCTCAGATGCATATAGTGGAGTGGAAACCAGGGACAGACATATATATGCCATTGGTGTGTGGAAATGTCAATTCAAATTCAAAATCTTTTGTGTACCGAAATTAAATAGCAAGTCCCTGGTTTCAAGTCTACTGTATGCATTTTGGTTAGTTTGGCACAAGATGCTGTCTGCTCTCAGTAGCTAAGGAGGATCAGACCTGGTTAGACCGCCAAGGAATATCGCGTGCTTTAGGACATATTTAAGAAGAAGGAAGTGGCAAAGCCACCTCTGAATATTCCCTATAATAAACCTATGCTATTAATCGGGTTGCCATAGGTTAAGAGGCGATTTGAAAGCAGATACAGCGGTCATCAATGAATGTGGAATACATTTGGCCCAATCCAGATTTGCTAAAAGAATATTGATACAGACTTAAATCACATTTTTTGTTTAATGTGGTAAGACAAAAAAGGCAGATCATTTGCTGATTCACACACAAGAACAGTTCAACACATGGGAATCCAAAGGGGAGGGGAGAAGTCCGCTCATGCTGATATCACAAATAAATGTAATTACTTGGCATCAGCTTCTGAGTGAATGCTGCCCCTCCAAAGGCTCCAAAAAAGATTACAGTGGTCCCCTGGTTTACGAAATTAATTCGTTCCAGCACCCCTTTCTTAAACCGAAAAGTTCATAAACCGGGGCCCCTTAAACCAGCCCCCGCACCATTTGAATTTCCCGCTGCTTTCTTTTCGTAAACCGGGTTTTTTTTCTGTAAACCGGGGCCATTTTCCCGGCCCCGGCTCTTTCGTAGACCAGGGTTTTCGTAAGCCGGGGTATTCGTAAACCGGGGGACCACTGTATTTGACAAAAATCCCCCCTCCCTCAAAGGCCCAAATTCCTTCACATTTGGTCATGGTCTCTAAATGACCCATTCCAAAGATGTGCTGTCGGAACAGGAGCTCCAATTCATACATTAGGGATGGGAAACCTTTGGCCCTCCAGAAGTTATTGTCTTCATTTCCCACAGTCCAGTATCATTTGATCATACTATCTGAGGGCCAGAGGTCTCCCTCTGTACCTCCTGCTGTACATGGATGTCCTCCACCACTAAGTGGAGAGGTACATACCCCATTCAACTCACATTTGCTGAGGCGGAAGCAAATGACACAGCTCATTTGTACCCCAAGCTGCTGTGGATCTATGGCATTCCAGTGCCAGGCTGTAATCCAGAACCTCCCACCCCAGATTTTGACTTTAATAGACTTACATAAGTGTAGGCTAGCTGCTGAATGATATTTTTAACAGCAGTGGCCAAGGGCTTCTTCAGGAGTATACGGTTGGATTCATGTAATAAAATGTTAACACGCAAGATGAAGAGAAGAGAGATGGCTGCTTCCATCACATTCCATCTGCACGCGCAATTCCAGAGACATAAACACACAGTGTATACGTTAAGCTTGTACACAGACAAAGGACTGAATTCAGACATGACTGATTGTACCATACGCTGTACTGCTAAAATAACATCCTACATTCTATCCTATTTACTGAACATTCATCAACAAGAACACACGGGAACGGACATCTTCCAATACGTTGGCTCATAGAGATGTAGAGTTAAGGTTTAGAAAAGGCAAATGAAAAACTTCCAGGCAATCCAGCATTGTTAGTCTGTGATATTGCACTAGACAATAACGTAACAGGCAGCAAAGGAATTCTTAAAATGAATTTTAAAATGAGTTACCTTTGGAACAGTTCCCACTGTTCCAAACAGTTGGCTACACAGCAACATTAAGGCCATAAATGTGAATGCAGTGGCTGACATGAGTGGTAGGAAGCCACATGTGACGAATGGTCCATGAGCATGAAACAAATAAACACGAGTGAAGGACAGTTGAGGCACAGAGGCTAATGCAACTGTTTTGTTACCAGTGGTCACAACAGTTGCTGTCTATTCAATGGTGATCATACACACGTGTGGCAGTGATTTGTCTTGTATATATATCTGCTCAGGAGTATGTTGGGAGTATTGTCACTGTCATCCTCATGTCACCTCCAGGGAAGCTGGAGAGACACGGTCACATTCCGCCCGTGACCGGAGACTGTGCCATTGCTCCACAGCAGTGCGATGGGAGTTGAGCATCCTTCTCCAGTGTTTAGATTCTGGAGAGCCCGTCGAGTATTGGCCGATCACGATTCTTCCAATGAAGTCATTGCTGCTTTTCACGTTGTGGCCATAAACTAAAGATAACAAAAAATAAAATTAAAAATAGGTGACGGACATAGTGCAAAATCAGTTTGTACTCAGCAACTGGTCCTCAACTGCAAGAAGACTTTCCTGCTGTTTTGAAGAAAACTATGATGGCAGATTCAAATGAACAGAACAAACAGATCTGCACACAGAAAGTGAATACATTCCTACTAAAACAAATCTAAAAGAAATTGATACCAGCAGCAGATAAGGTCATACTGAGACATGGACAAGAAATATTAGGGTAGATCAAGTGGTACACAACCTTGCACAGGGGTATTTTGGGCTACCATTTCCATAATTGTAATTGAGAGTGGTGGAGTCTTCTTCTTTGGAGGTCTTTAAACAGAGGCTGGATGGCCATCTGTCAGGGATGCTTTGATTGTGATTTCCTGCATGGCAAGGGGTTCAAAAACCTAGTCCGAGAACCACTCTTCCACGTCAAAACACTGTGACACAGTACATTGCAGGCCAGGTAGTAAGTCAAAAGAAACAGACTATTACTTTATACATGCACACTCACATGAGAATCAGGTGTCACAAGAATGCAGTGGGACAGAGGGGGGATTGCAACAAGTCTGTGCAGATATGGAAGATTTTTGAATCTGTGATCAAATTCTGCACTAGGTCGCCTGGGACTTGCCTGGGCTTCCATGTTTTGGGGACCTGAAATTCTCTACATAATGGGCGAAGAATTTTCACCATTCAGGATGCATGGTGGCTATAGGGGTTCTGCATCCAGACTGCCAGCTCTTTTGCTATTACCTCTTATCAGTAACTGGAGACAGGCTATTTGAAGCCCAGGAAACTGTGGTATAGCAGTGAGCTCTAGTTAGTATCCTGGGAAATGATGTTGAGGCTTACCCCTGAGTAGACATGCATAGACTTGAACTGTTTTTTCGGTGCATGGAAACTGATGCACTGGAACTTACTCTTGACTAGATGTACACTGAACTGAGCTGTGTTTTGCATAAATATCCAAATGTATAAGAAATACATTTGATCCTCACACACACACACGCTTTGGTTTCTTTCCTGAATGTGCCTGCAAGACCTTTTCAAAACTGAAATTTGGACATGGCCCCTCATCTTCTGCTCTAAGCAAACAAACAAATGCAACCAAGTGCATCTGAAGCAATCTTTTAAGGTAACCAGGCAGCTGGTAGCAGGCAGCTGGTGATTTTTCTTCACTGAGAGTCAGAAGGGGAAAGAAAGTCACTTGGGAGGTTTCAATTTTCTCTTATGCATAATAAAGCCATTCAATGGATGGCAAGATTTGGCTTCATCCTTCCACACCTGACACTGTATATTTAAGATGGTGCACACAGTTCCAATTAATTGCTGCCTTTCAGAAGAGGAAAATTTCTGTGCATGATGGTTGAGATTTGATGCTGATGAGCAACATTGACTATGAAATGTTTGGAAACAAGCTAATGCATAAATTTGACTTTCCCATCTCAAGCATAATGTCTGTTTCTCTCGTGTACAAAATGAAAATCACAGCATCATTTCCCACCCTTCCATTTGCCTTTAAGTGGAGACATTGAAATGTTACAAAGAAAAAGAGGGAGAAAAGGAAAAAAAAAAACAGAAAGAAAAGGGAAGAAAAAAAATCTACCATTGTCAACAGTCTTATTTCAAACATCACACATGGGGGGTGAAGCAGATGGGGCAAAAGGAGCAATATGGGAAATGCAGCACATAATAGGTAAAGAGGTAGTATAGGGATACTCAGCTACTCTAAACAAATTTAGGTCTCCGGGATAAACTACATCCAAGGGTACTAAAAGAATTGGCAGAAGTAATCTCATAACCACTTTCTGAGAATTTCAGGAGAACAGCAGACAGGAGGAGGATAAATGTCCTCATCTTCCAAAAAAGGGGGAGGAAAGAGGACCCAAATAATTATCACTAGTCAGCCTGATATCAATAGCAGGAAAGATTCTAGAGCTGATAATTAAACAGACAGTCTTTAAGTACTTTGAAAGGAACACTACAAGCACTAAAAGTTAGCATGCTCTTTTTTTGGACAGAGTCACAAGCTTGATAGACAAAGGGAATGCTGTGGATGTAGTTTATCTTTCTTCCAGTAAGGCCTTTGACATATTCCCTCGTAATTTCCTTGCAAAAACGCTATTAAAATGTGAGCTAGACAATGCTACTCTTACCGTAGATGGAATTGTAATTGGTGGACCAACCAAACCCAAAAGGTAGTCAACAAGGACTCCCCATCATGGAAAAAAAGTGACTATTGTGTCCAGGGCCACAGGTTGAACATGAATCAGAAATGTGATGAGGCAACTTAAAAAGCCAATGCAATTCTAGGCTGCATCAAAAGTAGTATAGTGTTTAATTTTTTTAATGCAATACAGATTACAAGTGCCTTCTAAAAAGAGATCTTCCCTCTTATCACCTAAAAAGAGGAAGCCTACTTTTTCCTCTCGGATGTTTTTCTTCACATGCAACTGTATGAAGATAGTGCTTTTGTGTGCTTTCAAGTCATTTCTGACTTACGGTGACCCTACAGCAAACAAATCACAAGGTGTACTTTATCAATATATTCATTAAGATTTCTTTAATTAACTGTGTAATCAAGACGTCTTCATAAATCTGAAGACCGCACCTGAAAGAGACTGGAGGACCTACCTGTGAAGACCAGGCTGGCATTTTCAAGTTCTTCTTGTGGCACCTTGAAGCTGAAGGACTCATTGTAGAATGGATCAATCGTGGCCTTCTTGAAAGAGGTCTTCTTGGTTTTTGCCAGTTTTAACCCATGAACAAGCTGGATTTTTACAAAGGGATCTGGAAGAAAGATGAGCACAGTTCCAAATATGCAAATGAATTTTCATTAGCTGGACTTCTGCTTCAAAATGTGAGAATAGGACACCTGAAGGCACAAGAGAAGAACCTTCATCCTATGGTCCTAGTATTGGATACCGGTGCACCCAACCGGCTTGTGGAGACTCCAGCAGATGCCACTCTCCAAATTCCACCCCCTTCCTGAAGTCTAAAATCCCAATAGTCCCAATCTGTCTTGCTCGCATTTGCTTGCAACTGAGAAGGTGAGTGTTGGGGAAATCCCACTGCCATCTCCATTTGGAGAAGGAAAGCTTTCTCCATCTAGTCTCCTTGCCTGTTCCTGGGAGAACGCTACACCCTTGGCCTGGACCCAAAGCATTCCTTTGTCTTACAAACTCTCTTCTCCAGTAACACCCCCCTTATCTCCAGCAGTCCTACCAGGACCTGAGGCATGGTTGGGGAAAACTGGGAGAAATTATGGAAGATATTAAGAGATAATCCTACACAGAGGTCTTCTTTCTGTTTGGGGGCGAGAGGATGGAATCGAGAGAGAAATGTTCTCAAGAAAGGCATATGTTCCCAGAAACAGCTCAGCTCTCTTTGGTATTTGAAAGCTGCCATGTTCCATACATTCTTGGAAGCATTCAATGACTCACTCCTGTTCCTCATCAGCAGAGGTCAAAATGTATGCTGTTTACTTTCAGTGAAATTAAAAGGCCAGCTTGATCGAGAGAAAGTCTCATACTGATCCTTTGGGCAGAAAGCAAATACTACTCAACAGAAGTAAGAACTGAAGAGAGCAGGAAATACTACTACAATGAAAGGAGACAGACTGACAGGGAGTCTGCATGACAATGACAGCAGCTTGATACCTTTCTAACCATCATGGCTTCATTCTATGGAATCCTGTGAACTATACTTTAGTGAGGTCTTTAGACTTCTCTAACTACTCTCAATGAATTAAAGTCTCCAGGGCCAGATGAATTACATCCAAGTCTATTAAAAGAACTGGCAGAAATAATCTCAGAACCTTTGTGAATTCCTAGTGAACAGGAGAAGTGCCAGCAGACTGGAGGAGGAGGGCGTATGTTGTCCCCATCTTCACAAAATGCAAAAAGGAGGACCCAAATAATACCACTCAGTCAGCCTGACTTCAATGCCAGGAAAGATTCTAGAACAATATCATTAAACAGACAGTCGGTAAGAAAGGAATCCTGTGATCACTAAAAGTCAGCATAGGCTTTTAAAAAACAAATTGTGCTAGACAATTCTTTATCTTTTTTTGGAGAGAGTCACAAGCTTGGTAGATGAAGGAAATGCTGTGAATTAACAATTTTCCTCATGTTGCCCTTGCAAAAAAAGGGTAGTAAAATGTTACCTAGACAATGCTACTGTTAGGTGGATTTATAATTGGTTGACCAGCCAAACCCACAGGTAAGAGCGGTTTGACAGTGAAACACGCTGCTTTAGAGAGTGGTGGAGTCTCCTCCTATAGAAATGTTTAAACAGAGGCTTCATGGCCATCTGTCGGGAGTGCATAGTAGGGGTTGGACTGGATGGCCCTTTCAGTCTCTTCCAGCTCTATGGTACTATGATTCTATGACTTCCCTGCTTGAGAGTGCTAATGTATTCCCTTGAGCAAAATCATCAGAACTCTCCAGTAGTAGAATTCCAAGATCTCACCAATTACAAATCACAGGATCCCATAGGATGGAAACATAGCGGTTAAAACTAGTATCAATTTGGTTTAACAGTGTAATGTAGGTACACTCTGAGGGATGATTCACAAGCTACCATAACATAACACGTGCAGAATAGTCCTAAATTTGATCAGAAGCCCACTGCACACAATGAGACATGGCAAGCACTTTGGAGAGCTCTGAATGAGCAACTCGATCGAACGGAGTCTTGTACTGAAGGCTTTAATTATCCCAGTGGAGGACTGCAAGTATTAAAGGAGCATACCTTGCTTGGAACATAGCATACCTGTTTGCCCTGGTTAATTCCTAAACAGAAAGGTGCCACCTTGGTGTTAGGTTGCCAATCACACCTACTCTGCACACCTTACCTCTATTCAATGTCTCTGGGGAAATCCACCTGGTTCTCTTCTTTTCTTTAAGATAACCACCAAAAACATCTTTGTTTAAAACTCCTCCATTACCTTTTTATCTGAACATTATTTTAAATTAGCATTTTACTCTTTACCTTTCCATTGTCTTATCAGTAAAAAAAAAAATCAAAAGAATAAAACAACCATCAATACCCACAGAAATGTTTTGCTAATGGTATTTTTCATTCATAATAAATGCAGAGTGGTCAATGTCTTCACAACAGATGCTGGAAGTCAGAACCTTCCTGGAAACCTGATCCTTCCATTCTGGTTGCTCTGTTTCCCTTACTTCAAGAAGAGTGGTGAGGAAAAGACATCACCTGCAGACGCATAAGGTTAAGCCTTGGCTTAAGTCAGGACTTGAACAGATACATCTTTAGGATTGAGGCTTTTCTTCAGAACTACTTTAGAGATTCCACTAAATCCTAACATGCTGCTTCAACGTGGTGTCATGACAGGTTCTCAAAGGCTATACCAGTGAAACATATGCTCTGGTAGGTTCTATAAGGCTGGTAAGGTTTTCAGTATGGCCCTGGAAGTAGTAAGTGTATAGTGTGCTCAGCACCAGGATGGCCACCAAGTGACAAATGGCCCACAGCAAATAGCCATGGAATAGTTGCCATCTGCATCAGTGTACAGGGCTACCCATATAATTGAAATCAAAGATCTTCAAAATACTGTATTTTAGAGACTTCCGTTCTTTAAACATTGAGCTCCAGTTTTTGTTAAAGCTTCCACATCCTCCAAATGCTCCGTGACCTTAGTGCAGGCATAAAAGGCATGCATTACCACATTTAGCCTTCCACGATGCTTACTGTACCACCAACGATGCCTAAGCCTATCTAAAATCATCACCCTTTTAATAACACGGGCTTCCAAAGTATGGAGCTGAAACTGTGGAGACTGCCAGCTGTATGCTGTACACGTGTAACTATGCACAGTGCACCACCAGTAACGGATGCTGATCATTCAGAACAAAGCGCAGGCCTGTACCTGAACCTTGGCTCATATCTGTCTGAAGCAGCTGTTTCGCTCTAATGATGTCTACATTCAGTCTTCCTGCACTAGGAAGGTAATTCAATGACAGCAGGAGTTCTCCCAGCTCAACTTCATTCTGCAAGAGAAATATCCAAGGTAAATCAGATGACACCAAACTAGGAGATATAGCTAATAATCCAGAGGACAGGACCAGAATTCATTACAGAATTAACAGATTAGAGAGTTCGGTCAAAACTAACAAAATTAATTTCAACGGGGAGAAATGTAAGGCAGGAAAAATGAAAGGCACAGATATAGGATGGGGGATCCAGCCAAACATGTGACACTGCAGCTGAAAAGTCAATATGATCCTAGGCTGCATCAACAGCAGGGTAGTTTCTAGATCGAGGGAAGTAATAGTACCACAAAATGGTGAAAAGTCTGGAAACCATGCCCTTTGAGGAGTGGCTTAGGAGCTCAGTGTGTGTTTAGCTTGGGGAACAGAAGGTTAAGACATGACATGATGGCCATGTTTAAATATTTGAAGGGATGTCATTGAAGATGAAGCAAGCTTTTTTTCTGTTGTTCCAGAGACTAGGACATGGAGCAGTGGATTCAAACTACAGGAAAAGAGATTCCACCTGAACATTAGGAAGAAACTCCTGACAGTAAGAGCTCTTTAACAATGAGGCACACTGCCATAGAGTGTAATGGAGTCTCTTTCTTTGGAGGTTTTTAAACAGAGGCTGGATGGTCATCTGTTGGGAGTGCTTTGGTTGCTTGTTTCTGCATAGCAGGGGGTTACTCAATAGAAATAGAAATCGCTTTTCTATAGCGCTTAACAAAGCACTTAAGCAATCCCTAAGCGCTTTACAATGTGTAAGCTGTGGTTTGTGAGTGAGTGGTTGCAGTGCAGGCATTGAACCACTGTGCCACCCGGGCGGCCTCCCAACTCTAGGATTCTGTAAGAGTCTCTTCCAACTCTAGGATTCTATGAAATCAAATGCTATAATAAACTGGCATTTTAACAAACAACTGTCATCAGTTGTGACAAGCCAAGTTCTAAGCCCATTTCCAAGAATTCAACACTATCTGGCAGTTCAATACTGAAAATACAGCTAGATGATTTTGTTTTATCCTTGCAACATGGTTATATGAGAGGGACTAAAAGAGCAACCAGGCACACCCCTATCATGTACAGACTTTACAGCTAACTTCTTACTTCCCCTCTCCTTTTCCCGTGTTCTGTCTCTTATCTGGACGGTAAGCCACAATCTGAACTGTCCACGATATCTTAAGAACTTTTCTCCAGCACTACAACTCAAATGATTTAATTTTCTTTCTATCAGCTTTCTTCACTGTCCAGCTCTCACATCCATACATGGTGATGGGGAATACAATGGCTTGGACTATCCTCACAATGGCCTGATCTAGACAGACCTGATCTAGACAGGCCTGAAGAGGCGCCATTAGGGTTAGGGAGCATGTATCATATACACCCTCCTGAACCCTAGTACGTAATGGTGCCAGCACCATTACGTAAGGCCATTTAGATGGTGTATGCAACGACACTGCCGCAACTGCGCAGCTTCCACATGGAGCTGCGCAGTTGCAGTGGCGCAAAGGCGCCAAATGGCACCTTTTTGCTTTATTGTGTTGCAACTGATTGCCTAAAAAGGAGAGAGGTTTCCCCGTTCCTTTTTAGGTCTGCAACTGTGCCGCAGCCTCTAGCTGCTGCAGCGCAGTTACAACGCCAAAAGAGGTGGCGACAGACCGCCCTTTTTGGGCAGTCTGTACCACCCCTTAGTGTTCAGAGTTATATCTTTACATTTTAGGATCTTGTATTTTCTGCATATACGTGGAATACATATGCAGCCTTGTCTGACTCCTTTGCCTATTGGGAACCATTCTGTTTCTCTCTATTCTGTTATAATGGCAGACTGAGTACAGAATATGCAGCAGGATGATGAGATGCTGTGGCACTCCCTGTCTCCTAAGAGCAAGCCATGGATTTTTGTGATCTATGCAGTCAAAGACTTTGCTGTGGTCACTAAAGCATGTGCAGATTTTCTTTTGGAATTTCCTGGTATGCACCAGGGTCATTCAGACTAGTGTTTGTGTAGCGAGGAGATCCAAGGAGACTCGATGCTGCGATTCCAAATCAAAGTTCACACTATGTTTGCCACGACTGAATCCTTCAGTGGCAATTTAAACCTGTTGACATTCACATTACCATTTCTATCAAACACGTTTAATCATTCTCATTTTTTTTTTAAAAAAACTGTCAAACAAATACATCTGCATCATTCTACTTTTGCTGTCAGTTGGTGACGTAACTCAACATCAGGAAGTGGGGAGATCCTGAAGTTCTGGCAATAGGCTCAGGGTTTCCAGGAAAGGGGCTGGGGAATGGAGGGATGGAAAGAAGAGGGCCGAGCAACACCCTCTACTTACTCTGCCCGCTAACCCCTGGGAGGTTCTGGCTGAGAATTGCAGGAGCCTTTCTCTGTGGGGCTGATCAGGAGAACAAGAAGGGGGGAGATGAGGTAGCTGCAGGTGGACTTTTGGCCAGGAGACTCCCTGCTCCATCCCTCTGGTGCCCAGCTGCAGCATCCAGGGGTCCAGCTGCAGAGAGGAGCCCACCCAAGAGGCGGCCAGTTTTGGGCCGCGTTTGGTAGCTCTGATGCAGCCTCAGCATGGCCTCCAAGCAATTTGGGGGCATGCACCATGTGCACGCATGCCCCCAGATCGGCATAACGGCAGCCCTCTTGGGTTGTCTGTTTGAGGCCTAGGACTGTTCCTCTGAATGAACGCAACTCATTCCTCCCAGTATCTTCTGGCTCAGTATTTATGTAATTTTTTTTTAATCTTCAGCAAGCCACACAAAATGGTCTGTACACTGCTTCACTGAACCTTTGTTCAACGTCTGGATGGGGACTACCTAAGAACCTCATGGTAAGAGAAGGAAAGAGGGATATAAGCATAAATAAATATAAGCGTAAATAAAACCTGACAACCAAAAATTCCCTATGTTCCAAGCGCACTGCATTTTTGGACAAGGGTTTGCTCACAATGAACCTTAAACTGATTTCCTCTCATTACAGCCGATTATGTTTAGTAAGAGTGCCCTCAGGGGGGCTGTCTGGGACTGCCAGGGAAGCCAAAGCAGACAGCAAGACAAACTGCTGTATTCGCCATCACTGCTCACTGCTTGTTTTCACCAGGTGGGCTGGATCTTCTTCTTTCTTCAGCCATAAGGACCAGTTGTCTTACAAAGAAGGGCAGCAAGACCAAATTTAAAGGATAACATATATAATTATATAATACTATAACTTGCATAAGCATAAACCCTATTTTTTAAAGATTTGACTGCTCACATTCCAGATCATGTGGAGAGAATCTCCCCTATGGGACAGTATTCAAAGATATAGCCGTGTTGGTCTGTAGAATCAGTATGCAGGGAGATCTTGTAGCACCTTTGAGACTAAGTTAAATAAAGAAGTTGGCATCATGAGCTTTCATAGGCTTAAGTCTGCTTCCAAATACATCTGAGGAAGTAGATAGAAGTCTACAAAAGTTCATGCTGCCAATTTCTTTCTTTCAGTTAGTCTCAAAGGTGCTACAAGATCTCTCCCCAATGGGGAGGTTAAAATGGAAATGTTCCAAAGAAAGTGACTTGAGAAAAGAAGCCTGTATATTGACCAATTAAATTAACTGTCAGAAGGTATCCACATGATAGTTGTTCAGAGTGCATACAAGTCATCTTACCAATCATGTTCTGAGTTACTAAAAAGACAAAATAGACCACAATCCAACCATTTCAATTGCATTCTCACTTTCAATCACATCACCAACTTTACAGGGTTCCATTAAAATAACCTGACATACATTAAGTGGACCCTTGTTATCCACTGGGAACCTATAGTCCAATAACACCTGGAGGGCCAGATTCTTCCCAAACCTGCTATAAACAATGGTGTGTCCTCAGAAAAGAATAAAATCATGACAACAATTAGATCAACACTCAGAATAAATAACAACCACAATAAAACTTAGCATAACATATATCACCTGCAGTCTTGAAAGCATTTTAACACAAGGTCCTACAAGAACCTTGGAAAGTCAGCATTATTAGTCAATGTCTTAAAAAGTTACTTTGGGAGCCTACAATATCCAGAATCCCCTACCAGGATTGCTACTGGCCATATTGGCTAGGTAATCTGAGAGTTGTGATCACAGAAAATAACTTCTCCAAGCTCTGTTTTCTCTATCCCTGCACTGTAGATAAGAAGAATGAAGCTAACAAAGAGCCTACTGGGAGAGATGTGCTTTGAACTGGGTGATTTGTAGCTTTACATCTCAGCCACTACACCGTACCAACACTCATTGCATTGCTGGTTCATATTGACTTGTCCCTGCAAGAAGTTTCTTTAAACAGTCAGATATTTATCAGGTCCCCAAAGGCCACTAGAACTCTCATTAGAAGCAAAGATGACTAAACTGAGGCTGCCATATTTTGTAAGTATCATTGGGTGAAATAACTAATTGGAAAATACCATAAAGGTAAAGTGGAAGGAGGAAGGCATAGAAAGCGAGGGAGATCAAAATACAACTGGATTGATTCAACCAAGGAAGTCATCATCCTGAGTTTGTAAGACCTGAGCAGGGCAGCTGATGGCAGGGCTCTTGGAGGTCTCTCACGGATGGGGTCACCTACGTTGAAGCAAACAACAACAAACTCCAAAGGGCCATATAGGTGTCCTTAAGGAGGACATTCCAGAACTTCAAGGCAACAACCTAAAAGCCCTTGTTTTTGGTACCTAACTACTGAACTTCAATCAATATAAAATCATACCACAGATGTGGAGGGGAAAAAACAAAAGCAAAACAACTGGGACCCCTAGGGAGTCCACTGACATAACATTACCTGAGAACTAGGGACCAGAGCCTTCCACCAATGCCCACCTTTGACAAGGTCCACATCGCTCAAGGGCATCGATACTTTCCCAATGACGCAGTGGCGTGAAAACTTGTCAAAATCTACTACGGTCAAGAGCAAAGTCCTCCTCTGGGCTTCTAAAAATGGGATGTCAAAGGTGTACCTCTCCTCGAACACTGGGTTTTGGGTTTTCCGCTTCACCCCAGTCTGCTTGGAGTTTTTCTGGTCTGGCAATAGACAGATTTTGACGTACGGATTTGAATGTGCCATGTCCTGTCTTGAACCATCGTAGGAGATCGGGGGAGGCAGATCTTTTGCCTCAATTACCCGGACTGTGAGGTAATTGTGTAAGAGGTCATACTGCGTGCTAAAGTGCAGCATACCCAATTGGTACTTCATCAAGATCTCCTCATCTGTCAAGGAGTCCATGTCGTCACTGTTTGAGTCAAGGGAATACAGTCTTGGTTCAAATTTCCTAAAATAGTCATCAGGAGTATGCGTTTTCCTCAGGATGCTTGGCTGAACAATTTCCTTTTTGGCTCCTATAATACCAAACTCAATAGGTTTGATGTCAACAAGAGGAGAACTCGGCCGCCTCAGCTCAAGACCTATGCAAGAGAAACAAAAGTCATACGCTACAGATAGCACGACGTTACGTTTGTTAATTTATTTAAGATATGCATGCGCCCACCATGTGGCAATGGCCTTGGGGAAGAATACGAATAGAAAACGAAACAACAAAATCACAAATTTTATTGGGGAGGAAACTCCTGCAATAATTTCTAAAATAAAAGCAAAGCAAGCAGCAAAATATATCTATGTCTGAATGCCATCTAATGGCTTCCAATGATGATTCCAACTGGATTACTTTTGGGAGGGCATCCCATAGCATCTCTCATAGCAAACTGCACCACCATTCTACTTAATAAAAACAAAGCTGTCATCTGGAATTCGATTCCCTTAGTTTTCCATCAACCTACCCCCAGCAATAGTTAGACAGCATGCTCAGTCCTTAACTGACTATCTTGTCACTATAAATTATTTATTTTTCTAATATGTACCAGTATGCAATGCATGGGTCTTCCCCGTTTCTGCTGATTTCTGCCGATTTCTTGTGTGTTAATGGTGTCCTTTTGGGTTTTGGAGAATGATCCTGACATACAGGATACATGGTACTTTCATTACACTGGTTTTGTGTAAAGTTCAGTGTCACTCAGCTGTTTTCCTGGCTAAGTTTAAAGTACTTCTTTTGACTCTTAAAATTCTACACAAATTAAGTTCATAATGGCTGCATCCACACTAGAGGAATAACCTGGTTTGGAACCAGTTTAGGTGTCTTGGCTCAAGGCTATGGGATTCTGGGAGTTGGAGTATGTTGTGGGGTCCAGAGCGGAGCTCTAGTTCCAAACCGGGTTATTCCTCTAGTGTGGATGCAGCTCCCAATGTCTTCCAGTCTACTTCCTCCCAAACAAACCTTCCAACCTCAGCTTGGGAAGCACTGCTCTGTATTCCCTTACTATGAGACAAGTGGTGGGATGGCAATCAGAACAGAGTCTTTTCAGCGTGTGCAGAATGACCTTAAATGCCAGCTTGGGGTGTAGTGTCCACATGATGCACACCCCGACTCTGCCCCCAGGGCGGTGTGATGCTACGTGATGCTTCACATGGACGCTCCTCTGGCACTGCGTCCTCATGATGCAGTGCTCAAGGAGCACCGTAAAACCACAGCACCACAGCTACTGAGCTCTGCAAAGGCCAGACTGGGGCCATGGCATGTGGTTGCCGCGGCCCCAATTTGGCAAAAATCGAGGCAGCTGCAGTTCACCCCTTAGGGGCTGTCTGCACAGCTCCACTGATGTTGGTCTGTGTGCTCAAGAGATATGCAACTGGCTCCATGGTTAGTGGAAGTCATCATACAAATTTTAGAGAGCAGGTGAGATTGCAGAGAATTGATTGCACCAAGACCTACTGTTATTCTTGCTTTTCCTTTGCTGGTTTCTTAAAGTTCCCGATATTTTCTTACGCTTTTAGCAGCGTGTGTATGTGTGTCCCTTCAAGTTACCTGTTCGCTTATGGATCCACCCATCTCATGAATTGCTTAGGTAAGGAATTTTGCCATTTCTTTCCTCTGAAATAGCAGTTGTTGTGTGCATTCAAGTCATTTCTGACTTATGACCCTAAGGCGAACCTATCATGGGTCAAAATCTTCTTTGCAAGATTTGTTCAGAGGGGATTTGCCTTGGCTTCTCTGAGCTAAGAGAGTTGGGCTTGCCTAAGGTAACCCAGTGGGTTTCCATGGTGGATCAGGGATTTAAACCTTGGTCTCCAGAGACAGTCCAATGCTCAAACCACTACGCACTTTCTTAGTACATTCTCAGAAATCGCTATGTGATATGAACTTATTTAAGGTATTTATGTATCTCTTCCTCAGTCTACAAGGGCTCCTGAAGCACTGCCACGTTTCAAGGCTTGACATCCAGGAGATTTAGCAACCACATTGCCTAATGCAACAAGGTGAACAATGGTATAACATACTTGAGATTCGTCTTGTGAGGCTGTAAGTGGATCGAGATGTATCTGAAGAGGATCGTCTTCTAGTTGGGGAAACATCCTGAGGAGTTGGAGGAGGCTCGCTTGCTGTCATGTTGTCAGAGCCACCATCTTTGTCCCCGTTTCTGTTGCTTATTCTGTTGAAATGAAATCAACTTTGTATTACAGAGTCAGGTAGGAAAATGATCGCAGTCATTTGTTGTTTTCTCCTGTGCGGACTTTAACTGTGGCACCACGATGGCACCAAAGTTACCTCCACCCTTGAATACCTGCTGCCACTACAGCACCATCTATCGCAGCATTCCCAAAGACATGTTAGTGAATTACAGGAATAATTTATTAAACAGAAGTCCAACATACAGTTAAAGAGTACTTAGGGTACAGAGATTCATGACTATAGAATTTCAAGGCTTCCTTGTTATTATTACTTATTTAACTCATCTAAACCCTAACTGACTCTAAGGCATGTCTTTGACTCTTTCCATCTCTCTCCATAATCACAGTTGAAACTGACTATCCTAACTGACCCAAAACATACACTCCTTCCCTTCACCATCTCATCTCTCACTCTGCTCTTTGCTGTCTCTTATCTAACTACTGTATATATACTCGACTATATGTTGACCTCACGTGTAAGTCGAAAGCAGGATCTGGAACCAAAATTATGAATTTTGATATGACTCAATTTTGGGGGTCAATTTTTTTTACTAAAATTTCTATACAGTAACCCTAATTTATGTCTCTGTCTATCTAATCCCTTTGCATACTGATAATCCAGACCAACATGGCTATGTCTCCAAGTCTGATTCCTATCTCTGACTAGCTCACATGTCTAACTGTCATACATGCCAGTCTTAAAATTGCATTTAAACACTCAGTCAACCACCCCATGTTCTCATCCTCTCCCAACAATGTACTTACCTTATTACATATACTGTATGTCACATACATAACCATACTTTAATTTCTCTAATAAATGCAACTTTTTTTTACGAAAGCGTATAACATCACATTTCCAACAACAGATTAATCTAGATGCAAACAAATGCCTGTGTTCTCTGGAACGTTCCCTGTACCTCCTTCTTTACATTGAAAACCTGGATGCAGGTGCTTTGTTTTATTTTATTATTGTGAGCCCCATAGTTCTCATAAATATTAATGTTACTGCTTTTACTAATCTGTCTGCCTTCCTCACAAGAACCATTTCGCTTACAGAGTTAAGATCGATGCATTTGAAAGTCAAAATGAAAGAGAAAACAATAAACTACCTTTACAAAACTTTAACCTTTTTATATGAAACTCCACTGCCCAACACCCTTCCTTGCACGGAGAAAGAGTACTGTATTTCTCTGCTGAAGACTCCCTTAAGTTACACCTTTGTGGCACTAATCAGTCCGCACTTTCATTTCAGACATATTTTAAGTGCAATGATCAATTTGTTTAAGGAAAAGTGGGGAAAGTGACAGTCTTCGGAGTCCTTAAAACAAATACTGAGAATAAGTACAAAAGAAGGCGAAGAGCAAACAAGCGTATGTAGAAGTCTAATGTGTGATCCTGCAGGACTGCAGTAAGGCAAAATACAATCTCCAACATTTTCAACTATGTCTCCTTTCACAGGATTCACTGTTTCTTGGCTTAAAATCCTGCACAATATGCTAAAATGACAGCCATTTTAAAAAGAAAATCTCCTGTTGAGTGGGAAGACTACAGTGGATCCAAGAAAAATCATTAAAAAGATGTTAGCTAGCAAAGGGGACAGCAAGTTAAAAACTAAGGGAACAAGAGATTGATTTTCATCAAGATTTATAGTTATTTCCTCTTCTTAATTTTGTTTCTGTTTAGATAAAAACCCTGGATGTTCTGTTTGATTGTTTAATTGGAACTATTGTGAAAGAAAGAAAAAATCAAGGTGTATTTTCACAGAGAATGAAGCATTTACTTTTCGCAATGCTTGCATTGGACATTTTGTAAAACTGTAATCTGTAGAACGGAAAAGCCCCTGCTAGTCTTTGTAAAAAAAAATTAATAAGAATTTTTAACTCAACAAGGCAAGAAAGCAAACATTAGAGAGGAAATGACAGGAAGGTGTTGTTGCCATGTGTGCTAAGTCAACACATTTAGATTTGCCATAGGAAGACAGACAAAGTGTCAGCGTTGTACGATGCAATAAAAACATTGTTATATTCATGTCTGATGCTGGAGATGAAATTATTTCCCAGAAAAAGTTATCAAAAATATCATCAGGGTGAGAAATAAAGTGCACCTGGATCAATAGGTTGAAAAAGACTAGGAAAAAAGTTTAAAATAATACCTAAAGCCAATCCACTTCTCTCTCTTTCTCTCTCTGTCTCTGATTTTTTTCTGAGAACAGCTGGGTCCCTCCATCCTTTTTGAATTACAACCCTGGCAGCCCTAGAGTCCACTTTTACATTTTAAAACATTTTGCTGAGAGGGGCAGGGCTTTCTGAGCAACTCATAGGTGCAAAAACGAGCCTTCCTTTTTGTGGTGGGGTCTATTGTTTATTTACTTCTTCGCAAAATTTTAGTGACCACTTATATCCAAAAATTTCAAAGTGCCTAACACCAATACAATGTAAAACTGACACAATACACAGTTACACAGAAGGCAATACCCAAGTTCTGGTACAAGGACAAGGGGAGGATGTTGTCCCAGTAGGAAGCTAAACCCAACTGATTCTTTATGAAGGCTGACAAGGAGTCAGCTCCATCCCTCCAAGGATCAGAGTAGACATGGGTTTATACTCCCCCTGAAATCTCAGCCTCACAGCTTGGGAATGCTCCTGGACTCTACTCTGAGCCTGGATGCCCAGAGTTCAGCAGTGGCCAGGAATATATTTGCACAGTTAAAACTTATGCACCAGCTGCGCCCATTCCTTCAGACGTCAGATCTGGCTACAGTGACACACGCTTTGGTTACAACCCATTTGCACTGCTGTAAAGCACTCTATGGACTTTATCGCATGCACTTTCTTAACCGTTTTGGGGACGGGGAGGGGACTCGTGGGTTGAGCATGAACGGATTTTACTGCACACGCAAGCGTCCACAAAAAGGTCCCATTTCAGCACTTGTACCCAAGCTGTTCCTGTTCAGTGCCGGCGGGTGCCATTTTGTCTGGACGGAAGTCTTCCAAGCAGAACATTGAACACTTCTCGGCACTGGACAGGGACGGGTGCCGGAACGGGACCTTTTTGTGGACGATTGCGTGTGCAGTAAAATGCATTCACACACGTCCCCGCAAGTCCCGTCCCCATCCCCAAAACGGTTAAGGAAGTGCATGCGATAAAGTCCTAAGTGGGGCTGCCTCTGGAAACTGTTTGGAAATTCCAGCGGGTGCAAAACGCTGCAGTTATAATGCTGACTGGGGCCAGTTATAGGGAGCATATAACTCCCTTGTTGAAAAAGCTTCACTCCTACGGTTCATTTCTGGGCGCAATTGTAAGTCATGGTCATGACCTATAAAGCCCTGGATGGCTTAAAAGGTAAAAGGTCCAGACTATTTGAGAGACCACATTAAGAGGTGATATGATAGCCCTGTTTAAATATCTGAAGGGATGTCACATTGAGGAGGGAATCTGGGATACTCCAACGTAGGGTGGAAAATGCACATCTTCACCCTAGCATATAAACTGCCTGACACTCGTGCTGGACTTACAGCAAAGCAAAAACGCAATCACACGTGAAAAGCCAGCCCTGCCTGGTAAGCAAACAAGGCTTCCATATCCTCAAAGTGCTCCTTGTGAAATGAAACAGACAAGATCCGAACAGCAGCATCCAAACTTACAACCAGGGAGGCGCCTGTGCTGGAAAAGGCCCCAGGATTTCCACTTCATCTTCATTTGACTGGCAACAGCTGCAATCGTAACACTTCTGACAACAATTCCGGCAAGTCCATCTGCACAGTAAGAGGTCGGAGATTCTAGACAAAAAGCCCTGAGGCCGTAGGAAAACAGAAAGCAAAAATTACAACCAGTTGCATAAAGGCAGAAATAGACAATTTGCAAAGCTGTAGATTTGCATGAGATTTACATGCGCCACAAGATGTTCATCCCAATTCTCTCTCCAAACATTTGGAGAGAGAAACTTTTTTTTTCAGAAAGTGAAAGGTGAGATTTGCAATCTAATCCCTGTTGCTGTTGTTTATAATTACCCGGAGTCAAAAATATGATCAAAAGTAGCCAGGCAGAGATTTATTGGCAAAGATAAAGAACGTGATCTACATTTTTGGGGGGCTTTTATTTTTATTTTTACAAACATGACCCTTAATAAACTCATGCAGTTTAGTAACAAAGAGGCCATGCCTTGTCACAAAATTCAGAAAACCAAAGACAGACGAAGCAAGGCAAGCAGACTGAAAAGCACTACCATTTTCTGCACAGGGAGAGGCAAGAGGAGAAGGAATGAATCATCCGATTAACTCACCTCATTTATTGGTTCCAACTGTCCTTTTAGACATCCATGACAAAGCAGAGGGGAAGAAAAAGGGGAAGGGGAGAGAAGACCAGTTTAGCAAAGCCCTAATGCTTTCCCAGCACTCCATCCCAGCTCTGATGTTGTAGCACAATTATGTTACTTTCAGCTCTCGTTTGTTCCATGTATTTTATGGAAGGTGAAAGGATCTCCTAAGGAGATCAATGGCTTTTTATACACGTTCTCCCAAAGAGTCCTGTATTTGCCCTGTTCTTCATATTTCCCTTTCTGAGACTCGGCCCTACTTTGGGGGGAAAAAACCCAACTGATGGTGTTGAGGATTTGTACTGTAGGCTTAAAACAACCTTCCCAAGCATGATGCTCCAGAGATGAGTTGGTGACGGGGGCGGAAAACTGCAAAAACTGGGGACCAACACATGGCAAGTGGGTCATGTCCTTATGGGGATTATGGCAACTGCAAACAAACATGTCACCAAGGCACCAGCATGAGAAAGATGCACATCTAAGGCTGCATCCAAACTGGAGGAATAACCCAGTTTGGCCCCACTTTAATGGCCTTGGCTCAAGGCTATGGGATTCGGGGAGTTGGAGTTTGTTGTGGGTCCAGAGCGGAGCCGCTAAGACCTAGAAACATGTGGAAAGGACACATGTAACTTAATGAGTGTAAGTATTGCTTCTTCCCAATCCCCTGCCATGTGCATTTTCTCTTGAAGGTCAAAGACAAAGAGGTATATCCGCCTAAATCAATAAGCCGCTCTCCCTGCTAGCCTCAATTGTATTTCACAACACCTCATCCTGTCTCAAACTCCCTTGATTTTATCACTGTTGGATTAAATCAATGCCATCGCCATCAACCAAAAAGATTCCTTTTGTAACTCTGAAGGCCCAAGTCGGAGACTGGGTCTTCAGAGGCCTAGCAATGATCTGGGAATCCCATTGTTTCTGGGATTTCTGGAAAATCCACTCAACATCCTGAGAACTGACTCAAGACATAGTTTACCCCATAAAATATGCCCACTTGGGCACTCTCACTTTGGTCCAATTTGAAACCAGTCAGAAACTCTGTCCAATTCAGACGTGACTGCTCAGTACTACAGCCAAGGCAAAGTGCTGAGCCACATTCGCCTTCCCCAGATTGCAGCATCACCTCTACAATTGGCAAATTATTGCCCTACCCTCCAAAGCATTATCAGCCACCACCTTTATATTTTACTTCATGTATACCGTATGTGTGAGAGAGCATGTGTTCTTGTAAGAAAGTTGATTTCGCTTTTACCATACAAATAAAACTATGTTTGGATCTTGCACTCTGGAATTCTAGTAGTTTGGGAATGATATACACACGCTAAAAGTCCCACTTTTATGTTTCCAAAGCCCTCTTGCTGCTTCCTACTGAGATAAATTATTTTTCCCAATGAATTCAGTAAAGTAGGTGCCTTCTTGGGATCCCCTGCAAGTTGGTAACAAGACCATATTGTTTTAGATAAAAGGAAGTGTTGCTTTTTACTATGCACACATGGGCTGTGGAATTTAGAAACACACAGAGAAACACACACTTTTGGAACATCAAATTAAAGGAGTGGCTCTCCAAATGTTACAAGCCTGCAACTCACAGAATTCTTCACCATTGCTTCTGCAGCCTAGAAATGATGGAACCTGAAGTCCTACAACATGTGCAATCACATTATTCCTAGCCCTGAAATGAAGGATCCTGGGACCACGAATTTCTTCTGCACTACTGAGCTAAAATGAGCTGATCACACCATTCTGCACCAACATTTTCTCTGGGTTCTCTCTGCCCTGCACTTCCCTGTATTTCTCAGTATATAATTTAGAAAAGAAAAGTCAGTGGGATGTAGTGGCTTGAGTGTCGAACAAGGGGACCAGGGTCTGAATCCCCACTCGGCCATGGAAACCTACTGTGTAACCTTGGGAAATCACATCCTCTCAGCCTTACAAGAAGGCAAGTTCAAAAAACCCCTCTGAACAAATCTTGCCAAGACAACCCCATGACAGGATCACCTTAGAATGACTAGGAGCCCTGTTAGTCCTGTTAGAATCAATATATAGAATCATAGAATCATAGAGTTGGAAGAGACCACAAGGGCCATCCAGTCCAACCCCCTGCCATGCAGGAACTCCCAATCAAAGCATCCCTGAAAGATGGCCATCCAGCCTCTGCTTAAAGACCTGTAGGGAGCTCTTGTAGCACCTTTGAGACTAACTCAAGAAAGAAGTTGGCTCTTCTTTATCCTGGAGAGAAGTGACCAGTGGGATGCCACAAGACTCAGTTTTGGGCCCAGGGCTCTTCAACATCTTTATCAATGACTTGGATGAAAGAAAATTATAAAATTACATTATAAAATTTTCAGATGACATCATACCAGGAGGAGTTGCCAACTTCTTAAGTTAGTCTCAAGGTGCAACAAGAACTCTCTCTAACTTAGAATGGTTCTCTGCCGACAAAGAGGCCTGTGACCTAACTGGAATGGAGACATATTGGGTTGCAAAAGAGGGGTCCCCGTTGAGATACATCTCCCTATTGCCACATGGCCAGAAGGAGGAGGCGCCTGCTTGCAAAATATATCCTCCCCAACACAACATTTTTACTAAGGACTGTAACAACCTGCAAGCTAACATCTCCAATTGTTTTTTCCTCCTGTTTGGTTTGTAACATCTTGCCTGATGAAGAAGCCCATGGAGCTTCGAAAGCTTGCAACGAGTATACAGCAGAGTCTCCATTATCCAACCTTCAGTTATCCAACATTCCGGATTATCCAACATCGCGGCTGCTGTGATTTCTTTAAATTTTCTGTGATTTCTTTAAATTTTCAGAGGACTGAATTGTTTATGCTGTATATCACGATGTTGATCCATGATTCCTTTACATTTACTTTTGCTGTTACTGCAATAAAAAACACTTCAATTCATAGTGATTTCAAGGCTTTTCTTGGACCCTCTGGATTATCCAACATTTTCGGCTATCCGACTATCAGCCGGTCCAGTTTATGTCGGATAATCGAGACTCTACTGTACTGTGCATTTCAATGGGTCAATAAAGGTACCACTGATGGGTTTTTTGTTAGACTGGTTGTAAGTCAACAATGACTTGAAGACGCACAACAACAACAATTTAGAATTTTTGTGGGTTTTTTTCTAGGCTATGAGGCTGTATTCTAGAAAAGGGTTTTCCTTTCTTTTTCTCTCTTCTCGAACGCGGCCTGAAAAACCCACCAATTTTTTTTAAAGAAATGCTTCCCAACTCAGCTTCAGATTATTTTTAAATTTACCAACAGTGCAGACCTGCTCTTGTTTTAAACAGCAAATTGTATCCTTTAAAAAAGAGGGTTAAATAAGAGAGGATAAGGGCAACAGAAATAAAATAACAGACAAAGAACAAGAAAGAAATCTTATGATATACAGGCTCAGCAAGAAATAATAAGAAAAAATAAAGGTTTTTATAAGACAATTGGGTACAAGATTCAGCTGAAACATGGAGTAACAAAGAAAGAACAGTGTTTGCATATGTGAGACATTATTTTATTGTAATGCTAAGTAACAACAGAAGGAAAGCATTTAATTGGAAGTATATAAACAAACACTGTGCAGAATTTGAGATCCTGTCAACGAATTAATATAATGTTATATATGAGGCTTAAGGTTGGGACGTTACAATGAGAAAACTGCGTTAGAGGAAAAAGGAAGAGTGCCTTTGCAAATAAAGAAGGTAAATGCAAATAAAATGTCCAAAGAAAAGATAAAAGGCAACACCGGCTGCACAAGGGCAGTGGCCTGCAGCAAAAGTAAATAAAGGAAATTTTTAAAAATTAAATTAAATTTAAATTTAAATTAAAAACTGAAGGAGAAGGGGAAAGTGACAAGACTGGGCGGGAAGGAGAGTACGCTTGTCCCTCCACGTTTGCGGCTTCGACTTTTCCAAATTCGATCAGTTTGTGGATTTGATTCTCTCTAGGAACATCTAGGTCCTCCAACGCATCTCTATGGTCAAATTGAACAAAAAAACAAACCACCCTGAAGGACCTGCTAGAGAGAAGAAGGCTTCTTTGCCGGGCTCCTCCAGCCCAAGTCTACGGTCAATGCCTGGCAGATGTTGACCACAGAGTTTGGCTTGGGAGGACCCAGAGATGCCTAGAGAGGTGTGTTCTCTCCCAGGTTAATAATTAAAAAACCCATAAAAGTGTTTGTATTATTTGATGGGGGGGGGGGGTCCCTAACCCTTGAAGGAGTAGTTTTCCAGAAGTTTTCCAGGAATAAAAAAGAGGAGAGCCTTAAGCTCTGGGCCCCACAACAGACTCCAACCCCACAGAAACCCATATAGAGCCAGACAAAGAGTTAAAAGGGGACCAAACCAGTTATATTCCTGCAGTGTGGATGCAGCCCTGGGGGGGGTGTTTGGGGGGGGTGTCTGGGTGCCTCCAAGCCCCTCTGGCTTCTTCAAGGGGGCTGGAAAGGGGCTGGAAAGGGGGGGTCCTCCCCCTGTATCCCTCCCCTCAGGGCCCTTGGTCCTCCCTACCTGTAGATACGCCATCTTCCTCCTCCTCCTTTCCCTCTCCTTCCAGCCAGAGCCAGGGCATTGCCCATTAAGGAGGAGGAGGAGGAGGAGGAGGAGAGGACTGAGGGGCTGCTGCTACTGCTGCCCAGCTGGCAAGGAAGAGGAAGGAAGGAAGGAAGGAAGGAAGGAAGGAAGGAAGGAAGGATGGAGGACTGACTGGTGGTCAAGCAGCCTCCCCAGCCAGCCCTACCCCTGGCCCTGCCCCACTGGCCTCTCATAGACTGCCCCACTATTTGCCCCCCTGGGATAAAAGCCTCCACTGGGACCCTCCAAAGGCCATCCAGTCCAGCCCCCTCTTGCCATGCAGGGACTCTCTCCATCCAAGCCTCCTTCCCAGAGGGCCATCCAGCCTCTGCTTCAAGGCTTCCAAGGAAGGAATCTTATAGACTCACAGAGTTGGAAAAGTAACACCCCCAAAGGCCATCCAGTCCAACCCCTGCCATGCAGGAATGCTCTCCCATTGACAGATGGCTATCCAGCCTCTGCTTAAAGACCTCCAAGGAAGGAATGATAGAATTCTATGCATTGGAAGAGACCCCTCCAAGGGCCATCCAGTCCAGTCCCATTCTGTCATGCAGGATATCACCATCTCCCCACAACAGATGGCTATCCAGCCTCTGCTTAAGTACCTCCAAGGAAGTAATCTCCAAGAAAGGGCATCCAGTCCAACCCCATCCTGCCATGCAGGAACTCTCCATCAAAGCATCCCCATTGACAGTTGGCCATCCAGCCTCTGCTTAAAGATCTCCAAGGAAGGAGACTCCACCAGACTCTGAGAAAATGTGTTCCACTGTCGGACAGCCCTTACTGTCAGGAAGTTACTCCTAATGTTGAGGTGGATTCTCTTTTCCTGTTGGATCCATTGTTACAGGTCCAGTTCTCTGGAGCAGCAGAAAACAAGCTCGCTCCCTCCTCAATATGACATCCCTTCAAATATTTGAACAGGGCTATCATATCACTTCTTAACCTTCTCTTCCCCAGGCTAAACATCCCCATCACCCTAAGGTGTTCTTCATAGGGCATGGTTTCCAGACCCTTCACCATTTTGGATTCCCTTCTCTGGACACACTCCAGCTTCTCAACATCCTTTTTGAATTGCGGTGCCCAGACCTGGTTACAATATTCCAGGTGAGGCCTGACCAAGGCAGAATAGAGTGATGCTATTTTTCAATTGATCTAGAATTGCAGCCTAAAATCAGATTGGCCTTTGCAGCAGCCACATTACACTGTTCACTCATTTTTAACTAGTGATGTACTAGAACTCCTAAATTACTTTCATATGTAGTCTCGTTCAGCCAGGTGTCCCCCATCCTATATCTATGCATTTCAAATTTTTTGTCCTAATTGAAGCACCCTACATTTATCTGCGTTGAAGTTCATTTTTGTTAGATTTGGCCCAGCTTTCTAATCTACTCAGGTCTTCTTGATCCTGTCCTCTGGGGTGTTAGCTGTTCCTCCTAATTTGGTGTCATCTGCATATTTGATAGGCATGATCCCTTTTCTTTCATCTAAGTAACTGATAAAGACATTGAACAACTCTAGATCTACGTGTGGCACCTTTCTGGTCACTTCTCTCCAGGATGAAGAGGAGCCATTGCTGAGCACTCTTTGGGTTCGGTCAGTCAGTTACCAAATTGCATTGTCTGGCCTGAAATCAAACCTGTTGCAGGTAAATTAATATAAATAAATAAATAAATAAACAATAAATAAACAAACACACATTTTGTTAATACCCATAAGTAATGTACCAGCTCCAACCAACCTGGCATTTGATGTGCTGGATTAAAAATACTGTGCCATCCCCAACAGAATCTCAGCATGAGTGTGTATGTGTGGTTAGAACTATAATCTATATGTAAAGCCCCTTGTTGAGGTCATAAGGATCTTGGGGGGTAGGATGCCATCAATATGCTGACACTCCGCTGTACTTCGATTTGTCATAAGAATCAGCTTCGGTTGTGCAATGAAGTAATGGGCTGGATGCAAGCCAATGAACTGAAGTTGAATTCCAATAAGATGGAGGCTCTCTGGATTAGTGGTTCTGACTCCCTGTGAATGAACAAGTATGTAACTTGGGAATGCTCCCAAATCCATTTCTTTCACTGGCGGCACAAGTCAACTGCATGGCTCAAAATGCTTCGTGTTTTCGTGGGGGATCTCTTCCAGACCCCTTCCCGCGAGAATGAAAACTTGCATATATTCAAAACCCATTGTATTGAATGGCCGTGTGCTCCTGTGCGTGCACCGCAAGCGTGCGCACCATTTTAGCCAATGGGGCTTGCCCTTCTGTGAATAATCAAGACCATTCAACTTTATTTGTCAGTAATGGGTAACTTTTGAATTACTTTTCTAGATTAAAAAAAGAATGACAGGTAATGAAGTGTTACGTGATTAAAATAATATATACATTCACTCATTCCTTTAAAAAAAAAACCCTTCAAAATGCTATGATTTCTCCATGGCTGAGTGTAGGTTTTGTTTTTTCAAGTGGGACCTGTTTGGAGAGAAATGGGTATTACTCTTCCCTTGCATGCTTCATCCATCATGTCAATCAGTTCAATCTTTACCCCACTCCAGTGATCATTTCTGTCAAGTCCAGTGGCCATGGTAGTTGGGAAATTCTTCAATCTGTAGATCCCCTAGAAATTTTTATTTTCCAAACTGTGAAAAGCATTGCCTGCATTAGCATAGTATTATCTCGTGCTTTTGCGGTCAGGAAAAAGCCTCAAAATAAGCAGTATCTTTCATCCTGTAACTGTTCTCAAACTCAACAGAATCTTTGACCTCTCCCTCCCAATAATTTGTATTGCAATTTCCCAAAGCCGTCCATATGCATGCCTACTCAAAAGTGAGTCCTATTCATTGCAATACAGCTTACTCATAGGGAAGCGTGTGGCAGGAATCCCATGATGGTATTTAGACCAAAAGCTCAGTATTGTTTGTTTACACTACCCTCCTGTAAGCTGATTCCTAAAGCTTTCGTTGCCCCCATCCAACCCACCTACAACTAATACCTGGAAAAAGATCTCTTTATTTTTTTCCTCGATCACTTTCTTCCCATCTCTACCTGGAGATACCAGGGACTGAACTTCAGACCCTCTGCATGCAAAGCAGTCACTCTACCCCGAGCTGTAGTAAGTTCTCAAAACAAAAGCAAACTCTTATCAGGTGCTGGTTTTGGCTAACCCAAGAAGAGGCTTTCAGCCCAGTTCCCCAAAGCCTAACCCCAGATTCTGATCTGAATGCTGTCATTTACTCGTATAGATATAACCACTGAGTATGAGCAGAATGTCTCTCATTCACAACAGGCGGATATGTTTTGGGAAAGATGATCCAGGTCCTTGTGGGAATAAAAGCAACGATAAAGTGAGGCAAAACAAAGAAAAAGATCACCCTTTCCCTTCTCCCATTCCTTCTGCAAAGACACAAGTATTGCCGTTCTCCCTCTCTCTCCACTCTCCAGAAACACACATTAGAAACAATTTGCCACAGTTCTAGTACTCACAACACCAGTTCTTTGAAGCACAGAAGACATCTAGAGATCTCTGTCCCAGAAGCCAGGGCGGATGCATAAAACAAGCATGCTTCTCTGATTTGGCTGGATGCCTTTTGCATAACTGAGCATGCTCATGCCTTGCCTTTCTCTCTCATACATAGAAGGGTGTGTGTGTTTCCGACAAGTATCTTTCCTGGAGGTATTGGAATTAAACTTGTGTCCTCCTGTGTGACACGTGCACATACAGACGCATGCAAGAACAGGAGAGGGCCAGCGACTGCACTGCATTTCTTGGATTCCTCCTCACAGATCTTCAAAGTCAGAACAAACAAAGAATAAATATAGAGGACTTCTTATAACATCACCAGGGCCAGCTCTACATTGAGGCAGAAGGAATGGTTGCTTTCGGTGGCAAAGGCCAAGTGGTGGCAGCAAGATGTTAGAGAGCAATCTGTGTGCGCAGTATGGTGAGCCCTGTGCCAGCATTGGCAGAAAATGTGATTGTCGGTTGAATTGCTTCTGCGCACCACCATATAGTAGGAAAGAGGGTGCCACCTTGTTCTTTTTTTCAGGAAGCCAAATGTCTGGGAACAGCCCCGAGGATCACAACAGCTTGGCTAAGCTCCTTAGGACTGGGGCAGAAAGAGAACAGGACTCTAGGAAGTGTGGAGCACCCCTTCAGCGTGGACTTTTCCCTTCTGGACACAAGATGCTATCTGGCTTCTTTTGCCACAGGGATAGGAATCCTCCACACTCCGTTCGCTAACAAACAGAGACTCTCCAGCCTTGTGTCACTATGAAAGGGTCAGCTGACAAAAAATAACATTCTTACCACCATCAGCCTGTCAGTTACCTTCAAGAAGATAGAAGTGATAGAACTCCCTCCCTCTGGCAAGGATCTGAACTCCCACCTTTTCCAGACTCTGAAATGGATGTTGTTATTGGCACTGTTTCTGGACTATTTGAGGAAGGGGTACTTTCAGAGAAGGCAACCTGTTTGCTCTCTATTGAAGCAGTGTGCCAGCAAGCATCAACCTGAAGCAGTGTGCCAGCAAGCATCAACTTATACCAGGCTCTTTGGCATGACCTGCTCTCAGGGACATAAGGTGACTAAGGCCCAAAGTGGACAGGTGGCAAGGAGCAGCCTTTAGTGACTCCAGCCACGATTGGTCTGACACCGCCTTAACTGCATGACCCACTCTCAAAGCAGGCCACTGCCATGGTCCCAAATGGGTCCCTGCCAGGAGCAGATTAAACCTGCTCCTTTTCCCAGTGGCTTCGGTCTGCTTTGGGGGCATGCGTCATCTGAACACCACACCCCCGAAGCGGCTGAAAGCTGGTTCTTTTGGCCCGTCTGTTTTGGGCCTAAGTCTGTTCACTTGCTCTATAAGGAGAGATACACACATGGATGTAGTACTTTGCCAAGATAGAAAGTTTCACTCAGACATATTTGTAGGCCATGCCAAAGATCTAAAATATCGGAAAGGTGAGATATAAACCACTAAAGGACAATAAATTCCTATCTCATAATAGTGGATGCAACTGCAACTGATGGAATAAATTAAGGAGAATTAAAATGCTGGTTAAGGAGTCTTATGGTTTCTTCTTTCACTGGACAAAATAACCTCTCATTTGTCATGTAATGCTCTCACTTTTGTTCCTCCTTAAGCATGAGGAAGAAATGATTTACTTCTCAACTAGACTAAGTAACTTCAGCCCTTCCACAACTGCAGCTCACATCAGCCTTAGCCAATAGTGAGGAATGCTAGGAGGTGGGATCAACTCCATCTGGAGAGACACATCTGTCCTTGATGAAACACCCAACTTGTCCAAGGTCCCCAAAAAGTCAGTTCTGTATCCCTCTTGCTTCATGGTCATCATACTCATTTGTCCCCTAAGCATTCTCAAGACCTACCTGTATATATGCCATCTTCAACAGGTTTCCTGTTAGTCCCCGGCTTGTTTCGACTATGATGTCTCTCACGTTCGCCCTCAACAAACAACACTGGCGTGATCGGTTTGTTTACGTTCGGCCGTCCCATCTTGTCTCCCATTTTTTTCCTCTCTCTCTCTCTGTCTTACACAGAGGTGATGGCTGCTTGGTGCCCTTTCCTATGTGTTCCTCAAGACTTCTTGCACCAGGGAGTTTAGCTTTGAGGTCTGTTCCTCCAATTTTCATTGCATGCCAACCCAGGAGGCTGTATGGATGGCTCTCTCTGGAAGAGAGGGGTTGTTTTTCAGCCTGTCATTTACCATGTGATTTCTGAACACACACACACACACACATACCCAATTTCTTTCTTATATTTGGCAAGCAGTACATTCTCCCATCTTAGTTATGTGGGAGAGATCAACAGCACCATGTGCATTTTTAGTTTCTTGGATCCTTTTCCCTCAGTACATGTTTGCTTGAAATATGCTTTAAAAAAAAATCAGTTTAAATCCCCAGTGATGTTATCTGGAGGAAGCATCTCCTGGAAGCGGAAGCATCCATCTGTCTGTCGGCAGAAGGAGAAGTTGCCAAAGAGCAACACATGGGAGAGTCAATGCAAGAGACTGAAGAGATGGTGTGTTGGGGGGTGCTTATTAGAAACCAAGTGAGAACAGTTGCTCTTGCACAAATTCTCACAATGCAACACATGGAGAATGACCAGGTCAATGCAATTCTATGCATCACATGGTTGGCATTCAGTCGCATCCAATTCAATAAAGAGATGTGCTGCATTTGTAACAGAAGAACACAGGAAGCAAACTATCTGATACTTAATATGCTCTAGCTAAATACTGGAAATATTACCTTTTTGAACTGCAGTTCCCAGACTTCCCCAGTCAGCAAAATCACCTGCTGGCTAGGAGACTCTGGGAGTTGCATTTTAGTCGCTCTCATTTGGACATGCTCCAGTTTCTCAACATTTTGAATTGTGGTGCCCAGACCTGGACACAATATTCCAGGTGGGGCCTGACCAAAGCAGAAGACAGTGGCACTATTACTTCCCTTGATCTAGACACTACACTTTTATTGATGCAGCCTAAAATTGCATTGGCCTTTATAGCTGCTACATCGCACTGTTGACTCATGTTCAGCTTATCTACTTGGACTCCTAGATCCCTTTCACATATAGTCTCGTTCAGCCAGGTGTCCCCCATCCTATATCTGTGCATTTCATTTCTTCGCCTTAAGTACAGTCCCTTACATTTCTCCGTGTTGAATTTCATTTTGTTAGTGTTGGCCCAGCTTTCTAGTCTATTCAAGTCATTTTGAATTTTGATCCTGTCCTATTCCTCCTAATTCTGTGTTGTCTGCAAATCCAAGTCATTAATAAAGATGTTGAATAGCACCGGGCCCAGGACAGAACCCTGTGGGACCCCGTGTCACTTCTCTCCAGGATGAAAAGGAACTCAACCAATTACAAATCCATGTAACGGTTACCTTGTCTAGCCCACGTTATAACCTTGTAAAATAAATGATAGTGGTGCAGCAGGGAGTCCTACTGCTTTCAACTCAATGCAGATCACAATTCTAATCAAGATGATTGAGCAATGGTTTGAATGAGACTTGTTTTCAATTTAAGTGTAAGACCCATTAATGTCTTAAATTGCAGATTATATCCCCTTCAGACTACTAGAATACAGAAACAGATGGGGACCTTTGGTCTCCAATTGTTAGACCTGCTCGCTGAAACCACAGCTACAAACTGTAATATAATAACCTGGAGCTTTATTCCAGGTTTTCTAGCCTTGAATAAATGCTACAGTTTCAGGCATATATGGTGTATACACAACTTGATATGTGAAACTTCAAACATTCAGACTTAATCAGCTGCCTTGTGTAAATGTAATTGGTATTAACAATTTTAAACATTTGAATGGAGGTGCTAAGATAGCATTATTATTTGTAATATTAAGTAGCATGCCATTCCTTCAGTCTTAAGCTTCTCTGGTGCTACAATACATACAATATAATACAATTCATATGGACAGAATAGAGACTGATTACTGTACAACTATAACTTTTATTTTACATTATTAAAATCAACTGATAATTCCTTAATTCACACTTCACACTTGTTATTACATTATTTCCAGAATGCTCACTATATTCTTTCTGATAAAAATATTGCAGCTTTACATCCTATCTGTATTGCATTTTTCAGAATGGAATATGCTGGAGCCTGTTTTAAAAAAAGGAAGACAAAGACAGAATGTTTAGTATACGTCACAACTTACTTTGAAGCAGAAAAAGATAAACACTTGAGATGTGAAGAATGATGAACAGCAGAGGTGGGGAACATGTGGCTTTCCAGGTATTGTTGGAATGCAACTCCCATCAGCTCTTAGACACCTAGCCAAAGGGGAAGCATGACAGGAGATGCAGCCCAAAATCTCAGGACTACATGTGTATCATTCATAGCGTAGGAAGAACACACAAATGTTTCCCTGAATTGTAGGATGACATGAGCCAGTACTGTAAACACTGATGGGCCATGATAGTTGACTTGTAATTGAGGATCAAAGCTGGAACCTTCTGTATGCAAAACGTATGTGTTACCAGTGTGGTATAGTACTTAGAGTGTTGGACTGGGACTTGGGAGATCCAGGTTCCAATTCCTACCAAGCCACGAAATTCACTGGGCAACCTTAGACCAATCAGTCTTTCTCAGCCAAACCTGTCCCATAGGGTTTGGGTTATAAGGGGGAAATGGGGCAGAGGACAGCAAGGCCAGATGGGCTGTAGACAGGGCATGTAAATGTAGAGAGAGCAGGACAAACTTCAAGTTTTTGTGTTCTACTTTTTCCCCCCTCACAAACATAAATCCTCCAGTGCGAAGTCATGGCAGATACAATCCTGAGCACAGGTGCCAAATCATGAATTTATTCTCAGTCTCAGAACAGGGTCTCCCCCCAACTGGAGCACTTTTATCAGCAGCCCAATTTACAGCAGGAGCTTTCTGTTGCAGCTGCTGCTAAGCAAGTGGGAGTCAGAAAACCTTGCAGATCTATTGTGAATTGCCAACAATGCCCCAGACAGCTGGGGTGACACAACACTTGGGAGCATATGGGCGACTGAAATGATGTGCAGCTTTTACACAGTTCTTCCTAAAGGGCTCAGGGTCTGCATCAGTGGTGGCCCTGCAAGAGGGCCCATTGCCTAAGAGTGGTGGGTATTAATATCTAATGAGTACCCTGATCACTATCTAGCAAAGTTCATGCTGTATACCTACCAGTGTTGCATCATGGTCAAGTCCAGTGTCATGATGCTCCAGCTCTTCATCTCTGAATTTCTTTATTGTCTGGTTTAAAAACAAAGAGGAATAATTGTTGCAGTGATGCAAGACAATGGAATTATCTGAGAACAAAGGTGTAAGCAATGTGCATTCTACATCTTTTGAAACATGGTTCAAGATGTGGCCATGAAGTATACACTAGGGACAAACTATTTTTCAGTTCTGTGTAAATTTGTGGAAACTGGACAGTGAAGAAAGCTAATAAGATGAGAATCAACTTGTTTAAAATGTGGTGCTAAGGGAGAATTCTACAGACAGTATGGACTACTAGAAAAACAAATAAATGGGTCCCAGAACAAATCAAACACAGACTCTCCCAAACAAGTGGTTGATGCTGGAAGCTGCTAGTCCACATCTTAAGGGCCACTGCCTCTTAAGACTATACTGCACATGGGCCTCTGCACATGGGCCTCTGCTCTGTCTTGTTTATTCAGGCTGTGTTGTGTTGTCTGGAAACCATGCCATATGAGGAATGACTAAGGGAACTGGGTATGTTTAGCCTGGAGAAGAGATGGTTAAGAGGTGTTTAAATATTTGAAGGAGTGTCATATTGAGGACAGAGCAAGCTTGTTTTCTGCTGCTCCAGAGAATAGGAGCAGAGGCTGGATAGCCCTCTGTTGGGAATGCTTTGATTGTGAGTTCCTGAATGGCAGGGGATTGGACTGGATAGCCCTTGGTGTCTCTTCCAACTCTACAATTCTATGACAAATATGTACTTCAAATAATCCAGGAAAAACATGGTTTCACTATTTAAAAAGAAAATCCTACATCAACCTTCTTCAAAGGGTTGCAGCCCTTTGAAAATTGATCCTACAAACAAGAATACCAACTGCATTTTCCCAATCCTTTTGAGTAGAAATAAAAATAAGCAAACCCTCCTACAGACAAATTACCATGTAGTGGTTTGAGGACTCTGGGAGACCAGTGTTCAAATCCCACCTTACCCATGGAAATCCACTGGATGATCTTGCACAAGTCATACACTCTTAACCTCAGAAGAAAGCAATGGGTCACCGTAAGTCGGAAACAACTTGAAAATGCCTAACAACAAATTTAAAAGATACCTCTAGCAATTCTCTGTACTTTTCTGGATCTTCTTCCATGAGTGTCCTGATCTGGTTGTTATAATGCACAGATATACTCTCTTCTACAGCTACAGTACAAGCCATTGCACTTTCTTTTCCAAGTAAGGCAGTACCCGCTCCTGTAAATAAGTACATTTGAAAAATAAAATGTGTGTCTCATATATAGATTTGGATTAAAAATGAAGGAAAAAAGTGGGAAATTCACCTAACATAAACCCTGTAATGTTCCAAAGGGGCAACAGAACAGTTGGCCGGACTCTGTACATGACCATTAACTCCTTGAATTTTTTCAAATGTTCCTTTTCCTGATTCCACATTTGCTGTTTAAAAACAACATACACAGTCAAATAAAATGGCATTCTGCATGACAGGTACAGTGGCTTAGGAGGAGAAACATTCCCTAATAATTACGGTGCTAAATTCTTCAGCCACTAACACAAATATACATGTCTGAACATTATTTTATTATCACTACACTTCAACACACCACCTTTGAACTTCCAAACAATCACAAATTCCGTGCTTCAATGCCTAGCTGAACAAATTACTATCTAGCATGGTCACACCACAGTGTACAAGTTATGTGTGGACCTGTCTCCCATCCAATGTTAGCTGGGGCATGTATTGTGTGCATGTGCACAAACACTCTTTCTATACTCCTATCCTTCAATAATCTCAAATTAGATTGCAATGTTTACACTATCATTAGAAGGTAAACAGCCAATTTTGGAAGACAGAGAACAATTCAGTCCATCACAGCCCAGCTCAGAAATGGTAGGGGTGCTGGCTTCAGATGCTGCACAAAAGTGACCAGGGCTTCAAAATCAGGCTCTTACCCTCCAGATTTGTAGTTACATTTGAACCAGAAAATTTGGATAGAGCAAAATTTGGATTGCAAATCAGGTTCAAAAGGAAATTTAAGACCACTTTTTGATGACTTGTTCAAACTATATTCTTCTATTCCACTTATACCAGTATTCCACTTATACCGGTACCTACAAAGTATGGTTTAGTACTTCTTAAGCTTTCTGGTGTACAGACCAGCAGGGTTTTTCCATCCCATTGACAACTGTTTTTCTTTCTTTCTTGAAAACATGTCATGAACTAGTAGCCAATAGCTTGCAGCTCAGCACTAGTTCATGGACGACCGCTGAGTAGCAATGGTTTAGACTTAACCATATAATTACCAAATGCATTGTGAGAGAGGGAGGAACATGAAGTTCATGAGCATGAGTTTTTCAAGCTAAGGTTTGTGGAAACAGGAATGTTCCATCTGAAGGAAGCCTCAGGCACACGAGCCCGGCAAGTTATTTCACAGCTTTATACAGAAAAGTTGACTATGAAATGTATGAGAAAAATCCGACGCACAGAAAATAAACATGTAAATAAGCACCTGAATAACCGGTCCTACTGAAGTTCTACCTAGCACAGCCATTTGCCCGGCGTAAATGCGATTCGCTCCATATTCACCCGCGTGATCCACTCTGATTATGCGGTCAAGAACCGGCTTATTGATGTTATTATCCCTGATCACTCCAGTGCCACAAAATCTGACAGGTGAGTAGATAGACTGCAACACCCATCTTCCTCCTGCACCTGTCAAAAACACAGTAATTTGATTAATAGAGAAATAGAACAAGAACTCTGTCTTCTCCGGGCTGTTTTGGCAGTCCCCAATGCTCACAAATTTTTACTTTTGAAAAATTGTTTCATCAAGACTAATACCTAGTTAGGCCTGGGTTGTGCTGCTTGAGCACACAAAGCTCACAAACCAGACTTAAAACAGCAGTAATAGAGGGAATGATTATGACTAGAAATTGTTAATAATAACAATTTCGATCTACAACAAAGGCCTCGTGCCTCTTTGAATGAGGCAGCAGCAATTATTACTAATCATGATCATTAATTAGTAATTAACTAATTAGTAATCATGATTACTAAATATATACAGCCCCCCCTCTGTTCTTGTGGTTTTGGAACCTGTGTCCCTCCCTTCTGCGTGAGGGACGAACAGGTTTGAAAACCGATGAATTAATTCAAGGACATAAACTAAGGAAGTTTTTCTTTAGCTGGAAAGCAGCCTTTATAAAAGCAGTATTGATCATCACAAAGCTGTTTAACAGGGACCCAGGAATATGGCAGAAGAGGATGAATGGTGAAAGGAAGGAGAGGGAAGAATCCTGAAGAATTGCCAGGATCGAGGCTGGGAGGTTCCAGGTTCTAGTTCTTGCTGTCTCATGAATCAGACTTGGACAATCCCCCTCTTTTGACCTGGCGTAGTTGTCAGGAAAAAGTGAGCAAAAGGCGGAGAGAAGGTTAAGAGGTGATATGATAACCCTGCTTAAATATTTCTAGTGATGTCATATTGAGGATGGAGCAAGCTTATTTTCTGCTGCGCCAGAGAATAGGGCCCAGAGGAATGGATTCAAACTACAGGAAAAGAGATTCCAGCTCAACATTTGGAGGAACTTCCTGACAGTAAGGGCTGTTCGACAATGGGATACACTCCCTCAGAGTCTCCTTCCTTAGAGGTCTTTAAGCAGAGGCTGGATGGCCATCTGTCAATGGGGATGCGTTGATGGAGAGTTCCTGCATGGCAGAAGGGGGTTGGACTGGATGGCCCTTGGGGTCTCTTCCAACTCTATGACTCTATGCATCCTCAACAATCTCCAGACACAATAAATCTTGTCCAATCCCATGATTCTATGAATATGAATATTTGTCAGGGACGCTTCGATGGAGAGTTCCTGCATGGCACGATGGGAGCGTTCCTGCACGTCAGAAGGAGAATTCCTGCATGTCAGAACAGGGTTGGGCTGCCTCAGGGCCCTTGTTTGGGGCCTCCCTTCCAACTCTGGGCTCCTAAGCCTCCTTTAAGAAGCCAAACCGAGCAGCAGAGCTGTTTCCTCACATCCCAAAACAACCCTGGGACAGGAGAGTGTAGCAGCAGTCCTTCTATACTCCAGGTCCAACAACAACCCTGCGAGGTAGGACAGCAACAGAGGAGGACCCTCCGTACCACAGAAAGTAACTTTTCTAGTTTTTCCCAGAAGCGCGGCGGCCATTTTGTCCGCCTTAGGGGCGTCACGTGACGCCGCCGGCGCGCGCGGTGATGACGTCGAATTCTCGCGCGAGCGACTCCGTCGCTCGCGCGAGAATTCGACGTCATCACCGCGCGCGCCGCCGGCGTCACGTGACGCCCCTAAGGCAGACAAAATGGCCGCCGCGCTTCTGGGAAAAAAATTCCACAGAAATAAATCCTATAAACAAATAAACAAATTTATAAACAAACAAATGTTGTGGATCATGACTAATAAGCCTAAAAGTCACTCTTGGACATTATATATATATATATATATAAAAGGCCCTCCATATAAAGCTTTTACTATGTTATAAATTAAAAATGAATACGATTAAAAATAAATTGTTATTATTTAAAAGGGGAGTTAACAGGAATGTTAACCGGACGCGGTTTCTTCGGGGTTGGGAATGTGGAAACTAATGAGTCGATGGTGTGATGCGGCAGCTAAAAAGGCCAATGCGATTCTAGGCTGGATCGATGGAAGTGTAGTGTCGAGATCAAGGGAAGGAATGGTGCCCCTCTATTCTGCTTTGGTGAGGCCCCACCTGGAAGACTGTGTCCAGTTCTGGGCACCACAATTCAAAAAGGATGTGGAGAAACTGGAGCAGGTCCAAAGGAGGGCGACTAAAATGGTTAAGGGTCTGGAAACCATGCCTTATGAGGAACGACTTAGGGAACTGGGAATGTTTAGCCTGGAGAAGAGAAGGTTAAGAGGTGATATGATCGCCCTGTTCAAATATTTGAAGGGGTGTCATATTGAGGAGGGAGCAAGCTTGTTTTCTGCTACTCCAGAGAACAGGACTCAGAACAATGGATGCAAGCTCCAGGAAAAGAGATTCCACCTCAACATTAGGAGGAACTTCCTGACAGAACTGTTTTGATAGTGGAACACCCTCCCTCAGAGACTGTGGTGGAGTCTCCTTCTTTGGAGGTCTCTAAACAGAGTCTTGTGGGCCATCTGTCAATGGGGATGCTTTGATGGAGAGTTCCTGCATGACAGAATGGGGTTGGACTGGATGGCCCTTGTGGTCTCTTCCAACTCTATGATTCTATGAGTCTATGCATCCTAAACAATCTTCAGACACAATAATCCACAGACTCTGAGCTACTGAAAGGCAACGTATCACCATCCACAACCTTCCACCGCACATAACAGAGCTACACACATGTGCTGGAGGCGACTGATCTGCTTCACCCATTGAGAGACGCAGAAATGGACACATGTTGTATCACAGGACCAGCCCTACTTTACTGCCATTCAGATGAACCTAGTTATTTATTTTTTATAATTGTTTGTATCCCGCTCTCTTCCCAGGAGTATGACTCAGAGCAGCTCCACAACATTAAAAACGGTACAATTAAAACATCCCAGCCTGTCCTCATAACAATCCTTTAAACACCTGTGTGAACAGGTGGGTCTTCACCTGCCAATGGAAGGCCATCAATGAGATAGCCATTGTGATCCATTCCCTGGGCAGGGAGTTCCAGAGTCTAGGGGCTGCCACCGAGAAGGCTCTCTCTCGCGTTCCCACCAACTGTGTTTGTGAGATGTTGGGACGGAGAGAAACACCTCTCCAGAGGATCCCAGACTCTGGGCCAGTTCATGCCAGGAGAAACGGTCTGTCAAATAGTGTGGACCTAAGCCATGTAGGGCTTTATAGGTGACAACTAGCCCACCTTGAATTGTGCCCGGAAACAAACCAGCAGCCAATGAAGCTGTTTCAACAGGAGCGTTGTATGGTCTCTGTAATCTGCCCTTGTTAACAGCCTGGCAGAAGCTCTTTGAACCAGCTGAATTTTCCTAACACTCTTCATAGGCAGCCCCATGTACAGCCCATGACAGTAGTCCAAACGGGATGTAACCAAGACATGTAGCACCGTGGCCAGATCTGGCTTCTCAAGGAACAGGAACAGCTGGCCCACAAGTTTTAAATGTGCAAAAGCACTCCTGGTCACAGCAGAGACCTGGGCCTCCAAGTTCAAAGCTGAGTCCAAGAGTACTCCCAAACTGCAAACCTGTGTCTTCCCTGATCCGCCTTCCAACTGACCAGAACCACCTCTGTCTTGTTATAATACTGGGGAAGGTCTAATGAGTAGCTTTCCAACCTAAGAAAAATATACATAATCTTCCCAGTAAGGGATGTCGTGTGTGGTGTTTTTTTTTTTTAATAAGACCCCTGAAAAATAGAGGCTTAAAATGTAACTAGTGAAACATACCATCACATAGATCCCTACTATAGTAGGGTTGTTTTTTTTTGTGCAAAGGTATTCAGAATTAATCCTATACAAATGAGAAAAAAAATACAGAAATCCTAAAAAAATGAGACATACACTTGATGACAAGTATAACAGCTTAATATAAGGGTTCCCTGAGTTGATCTACAACTCGTTTATACATGCCGATGGAAAAAATGAATTGAACATAAAAGGCTGTAAAGAGCCATGGAAAAAAAATGTTCTCAAGACACTGGTAAAAGAATGAAGACTGTTGCAGAAGGCACACAACTCAGCCTGTCCATCCCAGATTGCAACAATGCAACAAAAATATTTTCTCAAGGTTCAAGGCACTGCAGCTTTCCATTCTGGTGTCCTTTAAGAAGTAGTTTCAAAAATTACTCAGAAAATTAAAGGTAATGAAAACTTTCTCAGCGAAGCCTCTGGGCGTCAGTCAACTTCCTGATCAAGAAGAGTTTGTCCCGGCTCTCCTACAACATTTACAAAGAAGAAAAATATAGTGAGCATATTCAGTTCTTCAACATAATGTGCAAGTCCCTCACTCTGCAAAGGTGCCCTCTGCAGAAGGCAAGGTTATTAAAGAAAGGTTATTTCAAGATCAAGAAAAATAAACACAAATGTCTGCATTTTCAGATTGATAGAGCTGGAAGAGACCACAAGGGCCATCCAATTCAATCCCCCTGAGCCATGCAGGAAGACACTATCAAAGCACTCCCAACAGATGCCCATCCAGTCTCTGTGTAAAAACCTTCAAAGAAGGACACTCCACTACTCTCCAAGGCAGCGTGTTCCACTGTCTGGATTTGTTTTCTCATTTTGTCTCTCATAGTTGATGTCTCTCATACCTATGATGTCAATCGCAGACCTCTTTCATCTTTCTAAGTGGGAGAACTTGCACAATTGGTGGCTGACTAAATACTTTTTTGCCCCACTGTATATTAAGGTAATTTTGAATTTTGATCCTCTCCTCTGGAGTATTAGTCACTCCTTCTAATTTGGTGTAAGCAAATCTGATAAGCATGCCCTCTATTCTTTCATCCAAGTCATTGATAAAGATGTTGAATAGCACTGGGCCCAGGACAGAACCCTCTGGCACCCACTGAAATAAATATATTATGTCAATGGATTAGAACTTACCATCACTAATTGTTCCCTGAGCTGATCAACAACTCGCTTATGTGCACCAGCTAAGGCAATGAGATAGAACATAATAAGGCTGTAAAACAAATTGGAGAATGAGAGATACGTCAGGATACTTTAATGTGGATAGATGCCTTAGGTGTGTAAAACACCATCCAGAAAACTGAGATATATCATAATATGGGCTCATCAAATTAAACAGAAAAGCAGAGGTCCTGAACACAGGAACATGTTTTGCAGACTGACCAAGAATTCAGTCAATATTTCGTCTCCAAGTAGTAGCCTGTGTTCCTGGTCCTCAATGTGCTGGGGTTTTTCCTCCCAATCATATACAGCAACCTTTTATTTTATATAAAAATAAATTAATGGTTAGGGACACCATCTTCATGACCAACTCACTGACATTTATTCTTTCTCCAGTTGAATAGGATTTTGACTTAAATGAAGTATGTATTATTTGTTCAACTAGGCTGGCATTGCCTTCTCTGGTCACCAGGGTTGTCTAAGGCTTCAACCCAGTGTTTTCCCCCCTCAAACCTAGTTAAATCACTGGCCAATTTAGCTTAGCAGCTGGTGGTGACTCTGTGGCATTTAACAGCCTTAACAGGAAATGCTGAAGAATGAATCTGGGACATTCTTCAGCGCATGAATTATTGTTTCTTTTCTATCTAGTATTTGAGCAACAAATCTGTGAGAAGGGAAATTGGAAGAGAGGTACTGGATCACAGTTCCCACCCTGGTAACCTCTCGTCTTGATTTCTGCAATGCACTCTACTGGGGGCTACCCTTGTGCCAAACTCAGAAGCTTCAGTTAGTTCAAAACATGACAGCCAGGTTGGTCGCTGGGAGATCCAGGTCAGACCATAGACCATAGACCAACACCTATTTTAAAAGCTCTTCACTGGCTGCCAATTAGTTTCCGGGCATGATACAAAGTGATGGTTGTTACCTATAAAGCCCTACATGGCTTGGGTCCAGCGTGCCTGCGGCAGCGTCTCTTCCCATATAATCCACCCCACACTCTTAGGTCCTCTGGGAGGAACCTTCTGCAGCCAAAGAAGACCAGGCTGGTTGTGACTTCCCAAAGGACCTTTTCATCAGCCGCTCTAAAAATGTGGAATGGCCTACCAGATGAGATCTGTCAGACTGACACCTTCGAAGCCTTCAAAAAGGCAGTTAAGATGGATCTTTTCAGACAGGCCTTCCCCGACTGACTTCAATAACTAATTTAGACTCAATAACTAGAGTTATTTGACAGTTTTTGAGCATGGTACAAAAACTACCTGTATGGAACATTTGTCCTGTCATCTCCAATTGGCCAACATGGCAAAATTCAAAGGATGCTAAGGGCAGCCCTGGTAACACTCACCAGATAACCATAAAGAAAGGTACTGCAAAGGCTTCTGATGCTAGGCCATCCAGAACTGTCTTCAATACATCTGGGAGTTGATTGATTGTATGATAAAGAATATCCCACGAATGCACAAAATTTACAAAAGGTCCACATGCTTTTGAAGAGGGAATGCTTTTTAATGCAGGGGAGGGGGGGGGGAAGAGAACACAAAGTGGAAGTTATCATATTATATACCATGATCTTCTGTAACTATCCGCCCATACACTAAGCTAAGTACCCTTAGATATCAGCTCCAATAATCCTCTTGCTAGAATGGCTACTGGCCCCATGCTCACTAGAAATGAACAAGAACTGTAATCTAACATCTGGAAGTTCATGGCTCCTCCACCCCATATTTGATTCACTATCATAACTTATGATAATGGATGTTTCAGATTTTTCAAATACCTTGAAAAACATTTCAGATATTTCAGACTTTTTGAAACAAAAGGACCGCCTCTTCCCGTATGAACCTCCCCGCACACTTCGGTCCTCTGGGAGAAACCTACTGCAGCCGATGAAAACCAGGCTGTCCCAGACCTCTCAGAGGGCCTTTTCAGCTACTGCCCCTAAGCTCTGGAACGGCCTGCCGGACGAGATGCGTCTAATTACATCACTGGCTAGTTTCAAAAAGGCTTTAAAGACGCATCTTTTCCGGCAGGCCTTTCCCTGAAGGAGAGAATAAGTGAAACCCTTGCTCCCTGCTCTGAAAATATAAACAGCATTGGAAATTATTAGCGATTCTTTTACTTAATACTTACTTGAATCGATTTAATGCGGCCTTGCACACGGATTGTTCATGAAAATGCACTTTGTTTTAATAACTGCCGACCAATTTTAACTATGTTAATTTTAAACTGTCTAGATTTAATTCAGTTTTAAAGGGGGTGGTTGGGGTGGGATGTGATTGTTGTTTTTACTCTGTATCTTTTTATTCTGCTGTACCCCGCTCCGAGTATTTATTAGAGGAGCGGGCTATAAATAAACTATTATTATTATTATTATTATTATTTTGTTTCAAACACTGTTTCACAGCAATGGCAAGTTAGCCTACTTGGATTAACATTTCAAAATGGCGGGGGGGTGGTGGAATGAAAAATGACTTACCGTGTCATGCTAAGTCCCAACGGAATGAAAGCTAAGATGAGGCCAATCAAAAGCACCACCAAGAAGAAAAAGTTGGAGCTAGATGCCCTGAAAGGACGCGTTGAAGGCTTACATGTATGCATCAGACTCACCTAGAGAGAAGAGAGTATCTCAGTTTGGGCGCTGTAAGGTTAATGTTTGGGCTCCAAGGAAAGTAGAAGCTTTGTACCTTCCTCATCCCCCTTTAGACAGCAATTAGCTTTATGGCAGTAGTGGGGAAAGAGAGACAAAGCCTGCGTTTGTCTTATACACATGTGTCTGTTAACAACTACTTTTATCCATGTGTTGGCAATCACAACCCTAACCTAAACTTTAAGGTAGGGCCAGGCTGGTAAGAGGTAATGGGATCTGGAGCTCAGCAACATTTGGAAGTTCACAGGTTCTCCCGTCCTACCTTAAGAATTTTGCTCAGCAGCATCTATCTATTCCTACTTGAATCCCTATTCCACCTCACCTAATGCTAGAACTCCACCAGCCTTCCCTTGTTTCGCTGCAATATGGCTCATTATTCCATGAAGCATGCAGTTTCTGCCAAAGAAAGAGTTGCATGAACAGCTATAGATTTTTAGACTGTTATCCACACCTGACAAGATGGTCCATAACAAAACCCTCTCCAATCTGGCATCCTCCAGATGTGTTGGACTACAGCTATGACGATCCACAGTCAGAATGGGCTATTATTAAAACTTTTGTTTACAGATGACACCTACAATGTAAGGCCAAAAAAAGAAAAAAAGAAGGCCACTTACCTTTTTAATGTAAAATACAATGAAATACTTTATTGTTGCAATTGCGGGGAGAAGTGGGCAATAGAAAGTCCCAATCCAGCAGATGGTTTGCCCATAAACTATTTCCAAAACATTGTCAGGGATGGCAAACTCCTGCAGCCCACACCACCGGAAGGCTTTAACCGAACAATGGGTAACCATTAACCTAACAACGACAACAACAACAAACAGCTTACTTTAGAGTGCAGCAACAACCCTAAATGAGCCTTTTCATTGACACAAACAAATCCTTAGAAACAAAACAACACCTGAAGTGCATTTATCGCAGTTTTCCCAATGTGATGTAATACAGTACATCAATGTACAATGTGATGGGATATAGGACCATAATCTCCAGATAATGACAGGAACTCCAGTCCAACACATCTGGAGGTCAGTGGATTGGGTAAACCTAATTTATAGCTAGGCTAATAGATGAATTTTCAGAGTACCATGGGGCCAGGAGGGAGAAACAGGCCCCTTCAAGCACGAGTGGACATTGTGAGAAAGAATTCAAAGATATAGAAGTGTTATATAAGTCTGTTCCTACTTTCAACTCCACCAAATGCATCTGAGGAAATAAACTTAAGTCTACGAAACTCATGATGCCAACTTCTTTCTTTCAGTTAGTTTCAAAGGTGCCACACGATCTCTTTGCATACTGATTTGTGAGGAAGGTTCTCCTCCATGTTTAGTTTATAGCTGTCACATTGTACCTCTTCCTCTTCCCATCTTTAGTCTTTCCCTTTCCTAATACAGACTACAACAGAGGAGCTATGCTATATGTTATTTGGGGCTTAAGTCACGTGTTCTAGTCATAGCAGGACAACTTTGCATGGTTTGGCTTTCCATTTGAAAAGCTGAAATGTCATGTTGTATTTACAGTTTCAAAACAAGCAAGGACCTGAAAACATGTCTGAATGCTGGTTTGTCTTTACTAAACATATTTTTACATAGGCTACAATTCCTCAAGATAGAATGTCATGGGGAACATATATTTTGCTTAAAATTGAAAGGAAATTCTTTGTATGTCTCAATATTAAACTCTAAAGAAAGCGGTTGACTCTCCGCTGAATTTTATACTCACTTTCTAGGAAAGTCAATGAAGACTGTAACAGCAAAAATGATGATGAAGTCAAAGATCATAAGCTTATACATTTCCTGGCCAACTCGAGATTCCCAGCACTGAAACAGGAGATGAGGATTATGAGAATAAAATCTGGAAAGAGGATTTAGCTGATCACAGAAATAGTACTGCTCCCCACTTCATTCCCCCAAACCAAGTTCACAACAATTCCAGTGAATTCTGTTAATCAGAACAAGCAGATCCACTGACATTTTGAGCTGAGGCAAAGGAGAAAAATGGTGCCTCCTCTACATTCCAGGTACAAATGATGATAGGACTGATAGTTCAACCTTACTTTGGCATATACAATGATAGACGATTCCTTCAATACATTGGAGGCATCAGACTACTTTAGTCAGTTATGTAGCAAAATGGAACAAGCTACAGAGTTCAGGCTAAAAAGCTGGACTCCTTGAGGTGACTGCCTTATTCTGCACAATAAGAGGTTAGCCAGCCCAGAACTTGAGACATCCAGAGTGACATCTAACATCGTCATAACACAGCTGTAACAAATCATCTTGTAATGGTATAACAAAGTTACACATCAAAACTGACATAACAACTGGAAATGACATTTGTGAAACAAGTAAGACTTGCTAGTTATTTTTAAGTTACTTGTTAAGAGGCATTTTTACTGTGTTTTTGCAGTTTCCTGTCATTCTTTTCTAATGTACAAATAATGAAAAAAGTAATGGGAAAGACAACCAATTTTTAAAAAAGAGCAATGAATAACAGAGACAAATTACACTCTAAGTAGGAATGAATTACTTGTAACTTTTCAACTGTTCCAATCCAGCTACAAAGCATTTGGCTGCCTATTAGTTCCTGAAGAAGGATCCTTTGCCTCCAAGACCAATTTTTTCCAGGAGTCTTAGTCCAGAAATGATTTCAGTTTATGCTACTTACAGGATAGAGCTGGTAGTTGTATCCACAGGCTTCACACTTTTCATCAGCACAGGATTTGATCCGGATCCATAGCGAGACCAAGAGAACGCCAATATTGGCCAGTCGTACAAAGACACATCTTCAAAAAGGAAATGAGAGAGTAGAAAAATCCCTGAATATCTGATTTGAACACTCTGGGAGTTCTGAAATACAAGGATCTGAGTGAGCATCTGTGAGAGCGGACAAGTGGATAACTTGAGATATTCCCATCAAAAAGTATGCAGAAAAGAAATTGACTAGATAAGACTTTGTTTAACACAAAGCTGTTCAAAGTAGCAGGAACAACAACGTTACCAAAATTTAATTCACAAGATGAACTGAAAGATTGTATGGTAAAATGGGCCAAAGATATTGGACAACTGGAAGAAATTATGGAAAAACAACTATACCAATATGAGATGTTACAATTTAAAAGCAAACATCTGGAAAATTATGTTCAGATGGTATCTCTCCCCAGAAAGATTAGCAGATTTAAAAAGATACTAATAATCTAATAATCTATAAGTGCACTAAAGAAATTGGAACTTTTTAACCATATATGATGGAAACGTAGGAAAGTCAAAAAGTTCTGGCTCATGATAACATCTAAAATGCAAATAATATTACAGAAGAAAATCAATATAAATCCAGAATATTTCTTATTAGGCCTATTTAATATCAAAGGAAGTTCTGAGAAAGAAACTGGCATACTCTGCTGACATACGGTAACTGCAACTAGAATACTCCTAGAAAGATGCTTGAAAACATCTAATACATCCAGAGAGAAAGAATGGATAGAAAAAAATGGAAGATACTGAAGAAATGGATAAACCGTCATATATATTAGATGGGAAAATCAACAGTAAATTTATTAATGATTGGAAAAGATTCCAGATCTATCTGCAATTTAGATTTGACAATTAAGTGATTTTTGGATTTCTAGATTAAATTACTATGTTCTTATCAATTCAAGAGTGAAAAGAGAATATGGCAAATGAAATTACTAAAATGTTGTGAGGGGGAAAATAATTAAGATTAATAATAAGGTTTTCTCCCTTTTTTTAAAGAAAGATATATGTTGTGAAAGAATAACTTATGCTGATCTCAACATTTGGAAAATATTTGTTAGTTTGTCTCATATTTATTCTTTCTTTTTTCTTTTATGTAAGGGTGTTGTCATCTCTTTATGTGGAATATAAATGAGGGAAGGGGAGGCAAAGTTATCTAATATATATATATAATCTCAACGTATTGATACTGTAATGCTAGATGTGTGTATATAAAAATTAATAAAAATATATTATTTTTAAAAAGATGTTCAAAGTGGGAGGAAGAAATAATGACCTATTAAGCTACACGTGGCTACTGGAGCAAAACTGCCAAAAAAGAAATGAAGAGGTATACGGTGGTGTGGACAGTGTTGCTTTGATACTTCAGGAGTCATCTACTGAGAATGGTCATAGTTTACATTCCTACCTTATCAACGTTAATCGAATTTCAAAGCCTGGTGAATAGTCTTCAGCTCTGATGATCATTGAAAAAATCAAGGGGGCAATAAAGTTGGCCACTGTGATCACCATAGAAGGCAGGTACTGTACTAAGAGATTATCTTCAACCTTAGTTTTGCTTTCCTGTATATATGAGAGACAAGACACACAGTCAGTTTGTTTCTGATTGCTTCAAAAATAATTCATCAGGTGATTATGGTATTTTTCCATAAAGACATTTGCTTAACCTCCTGCTCCCCAGATCTTACAGAATCTATTGTAGGTTTCTGCTTTTCCAGCAATGGGAAGAAATCTGGTGCCTGTTTCTAAGTGTTGCCAACATTTTTTCTGATACATTTCTCTCCAACTCAGCCTTCCTACGGTCTTCCTCTCATATTTTTTGGGCTGATGAACTGTATAGGCCATAACATCTTTAGGAACCAAAGGGAAACATGACTCTGGGTCAGGAAAGATATGGTATGTGGGCAGGCATGCAACTCCAGGTATCTTCAAAAACCATGCTGCATAGAAGCCCTTTACAACTACCGTGTTTCCCCGAAAATAAGACAGTGTCTTATATTATTTTTTTGTGCTAGGTCTTATTTTCAGGTCATTTGACTCACCAAAGTTGCTCCTCCCTTCTCTAACAGAAAATCAATGCACATCTCTTGCTACAGCCATGAGCCACATGCATCTATTTTAACTTCCTATACTGTCCATCCTTTGCATGAGCAAGAAGGTTCTCAACTCCTAAAGTTTCCCAGTCTCCTTTATTGGACTTCATTCTTCTCCCAAACTCTTTTTAATGCCAAACAACTTGCCAGTATTTAATGCTACACAGATGCAACATATCTGTAGTGAAATGACTAACTGACAAGAACATTCAAATATTTAAAGAATTTATATCTTGCATTCCCGCTGCCTCCCCAAAAGTAACTTAAATCATAATTACAAAAAGCAAGAAGCATGAACACAGTAATTGTGAAAATCCACTTATAATAAAATAAATGCAGCAAAAATTGCTAAATTTAGTGATCATAGGATGTCATAGAGGAGGGCTAAATGGTGTACATTGGCTTAAACAGGTAAACTCTAGAGGTTTTGGACTACAGTGACCTTCAGCACAAACCAGCACATGATGTGGGGTTTTATCATGGATGGAAAGCACATGATGGGAGAGTTTACTATGTTAGATTAATGCGAGGGAAACTGAGGTTCAAATTCTCACTTGGGAAGCTCACTGAGACCCTACCTCTCAGCCTAGCCAGGCTTGTTATACGATTAAAATTGGCAAAGGTGGGACAGGTAGGAAAGAACTACATACACTGCTCTGAGCTCCTTGGAGTAGGATCTAAATATAGTAAGTAATGTTCGCCTATCACTTACGTTGGAAATATTTTCTTGCGAGTAGACAGTTGCTCTATAGATGGAATAAAAACAAGCTGACAAGACAGCAAGGACTACAGCATTTAAGAATATTCTCAAGCAATAGATGCGTATTTTCTCTCTGGCAGTTCTCTCTGCTACTCTTTGCCTTAACCTCTCTTCCTCTAAGTCAGTCTGTAAGCAGAAATATTCAAAGACAGAACCGTGTTAGTATCAGCACACAAAGGAATCTGGTGGTATTTCTGAGACTAGCTTGGAAAAAGAAGTTTGGAGCATAATCTTTCATAGGGGTCAAGCAGATGGGGCAAGAGGAGAGGCCAGAGGCCGCTCCTGCCCTGATTCTTCTGGGACTGTGGCAACTGAATGCCACAATCCTGACACCAGCCACTGCCGTAGTCCTGAATAGGCCACTGGCAGGAGTTACTTTTTACAGCTCCTTTTCCAAGCAGCTTTGGGCCACATTAGCCAGCCTCAGAGTGGCTTCCAGTATAAATACCATGACCTCAAAACTGTTGGAAGCTGTTTTATTTGGCCTATCTGCTTCAGCCCATGGGCGGTCTCTTCCAACTCTATGATTCTGAGTCTAGTCTCAAAGATGCTAAACACAAAGTTATTAACATGAAAAATTAATATCATCTCCATCTTTTAAATACGCAATCCCATCCATAAAAATGTTTCTAAGGAATCATAATGATACCAATCCAATTAAATTTTCTCTTGGTGATAGGGCAATGAAGACAAATGTTAGATGTTAAAATAGCTTCCGCTTGTTCAGCATGTTCCAGATGTCCTGGACCACAGCTCCAATTCTTCCGTGACCAATGTGGCCACCTGCTAGCCAGGGCAAGATCTGAGTTGTGGAGTCGAAGGCTTTCATGGCCGGCATCCATAGTTTTTTGTAGAGCTTTCGGGCTATGTGGCCATGTTCTAGAAGGGTTCCTTTCTCTTCTAGAACATGGACACAGAGCCCAAAAGTTTCACAAAAAACCTAAAGATCTGAGTTGCCATCCAACATATTGTTGGCCAGGGGATTATGTGAATTGCAGGGCACCAGGCTGGTGGAGACTGTGATAAAGCTTCTTTGCTTTATTCCTATCTCTGATGCTGGTATTTGGATTTGCAACAAATCCATGGTGAATTACATAGAAAAACTGACTTCTGATTAATATGAATAGTTTTGTACCATAAGACTAGTATTTCAGCATGTATATTTTTTGTGTGGTTGGCCCCAGTCACTATTTCTTTCCATTTTTCTCTCATCAGTTAATATCTGTGATTGTTACAGTACTTTTATATTTATTTCATAGCATGTATTAGCCTGTTATGAGGTAGGGAGAAAACACACATACTCACTTTAAGTTCATAATGTAAGCTGCAATGTTTCAGTCGTGCAGCATTTACATCCGTAATACAGAAATCCCAGCCAGCAAATATTTTGTTGCAGTAGCTCTGAAACTGATCTTCACTGCACACCAAGCTTTGTTTAAATCCTTCAACAGCTCTAATAAAGATAGCCACACATTTTTAAGAAATGAACTGGTTGACCAGAAATGTAATTATTTGTTTTTCATTTTTATACGAATATTGGAAGAGGACACATTTTCATATGTGTGTGTTCAGAAATAAATCCAGTTAAATTTGTTAAGACTTTCACCAAAGTAGCTTTGCTACACATAGCCTTACAGCCCAACACACACACAAGCAGCAGTGTGATTCTTGCGACTTTTACTGGATGGTTACAAAAAAGAGCACAGGTTGAGTTTCCTGTATCTGAATGCTTGGGCAAGAGGTCTTTTGGATTTTTGACTTTTTGGGATTATGGAATATTTACACATACATAATGAAGCATCTTGGAGTAGGGGCTAAAGTCTAAACTTGAAATTCATTAATGTTTCATATATACCTTATACGCAGCCTCAAGTTATACACAATATTTATACACAATATTTTTATTTATTTTGTGCATGAAACAAAATTATTATTAATTTTGTGTACACTGAACCATCAGAAAGCATAAGTGTCATTATCTCTGCCACTTTTGGAATATTTTGGATTTCAGAATTCCGGAAAAGGGAGACTTCTGAATCTAAACCTGCTTTTATCGCCATATTTTCTGCATACGAGTAGAACGAATAGAGTGATAGAATGCAGCCTTGCCAACTGGGAATCATTCTGTTTCTCCAAATTTTGTTCTAACAGTAGTCTTTTGTCCTGAATACCGATTTGTTACTGGGACTATCAAATGTGGTGGCGCTCCCATGACCTTAAGAGCCTTCCATAGCTTTTTGTGATCTATGCAGTGGCTTTTTAAATACTGGTAGTAAACATGTCATTATTGTTTTAGTTTTATTGGTATTAGTCATTTTATTCGTTAGTCTTTTTATTCATTTATGCTTATCTTAAAACATATAAAGCCTTTTAGAGTTTTTATTTCAGACATCATTAAAAGCACTTTTGATTACTTTTTTCAAATGTACTATTTGGCAGGGGTGTGTGTGAGAGAGAGTCTGATAAAAACAGCATGAAAGCCAAAGATTGTACCATTACAGTTGACATTTCAAGCATGCCATGCAACGTTTTACCTCTTGACGATCCACAGAAAGCTTAATGAAAGGTAAGCTAGGGTAGTCAGCAAATATGCGAGTGGCACTTGGTATTTCAGGTGGCCAAAATATATAGTATCTACTGTGTAATAACCATAGAAAAGACTTGTCATCTCAAGGAAACCCTGCAAGAGGTTAGCACAAAGGAAGGTCAAGTTACTACATGCAGACATATACAATGAAATCATGTTCTGGAGACTTTGCCTAGTGCCAAACACAGCCAGCTAAAGGCATCCAACAATGTTCAACACTAAACAAAGCAATAAACTCCCTCTTTATCCTTGTCTTTTAAAGAAATCTTTAATCTATGTAACATGGATGGGTAAAGTACAACCCTCAAGATGATGGACTGCAATTCCCACCTGCCCCAGGTAGCACAGCAAATGATTAAAGTAAATGGGAATTGCAGCTATCAATATTTGGAAGACTATAGGCTACCAAAAACTCAGCCTGAAGACAAGACAATACAGTGTTGGCTGTGGCAGCCTCATTAAAAACAAGAGCTCTTGTTTCTTTCCCTTACAAATCAAGCCATACTTAGGGTTTCCCCTCTACTATACATAGTGCAGCTGTTCTATACAACACCAGGAGGAGGATGCCATAACTGCTGCTTCATCTTCAATGGCACAAAATTCTACCAGCAAGGTGGTACCTTTTCTTGAAAGACGAGAAGAAAAACTCTTGACAAACTAAATATTGTCCACATTGATAAACTCATTACTCAAACAGTGATTTATACAGGACTTTAAAATACACAGAGTTCCAGTAATAGCTTTAAGGATCTCTAATACGAAGGACCTAACTTGAAATAAACATGGGGAACCTCTGGTGGTCCTCCATCTGCACCATAAACTCTCTCTGTTATGTCTATGATAAGTGATTTGAAATAAAAGAGGCAATGGACTATTTAAAGCTTTGGAAAGTGGTGCGTGGGACCAGGTTTGCGGTCTCAGCTGCTTTTATACACAACAGGTTAAAGTCAAGGAAACTTTAAAGAATTCAACCTGTTCAAAATGGCTTCACCACTTTACCCAGAGGGTAGGAAAACAGGGATGAATCAGATCGTTGCAATAGCAACAGCATTTAAATTTCTATACCGCTTCATACCGAACTAAGTGGTCTCTAAGTGGTTTATAATGTATAAGCTAATTGCCTCCAACCAGCTGGGTACTCATTTTAGCAACCTACTGAAGGATGCAAGGCTGAGTCAACCCTGGACCCCTGGGATCGAACTCACAACCTTGTGGCTGCAATACTGGCTGCAGTACTGGCATTTAACCAGTGTGCCATCAGGGTGCAAATCACTGGTCTATATAGCCTACTAATGTCAACTTTGACTGGTAGCAATTCTCCAGTATGAGTCATTCTTAGCCCTCCCTGCAGATCAATGTAGTTCTCTGGTGGTCTCCTATCCAGTACTAATGTGGTCTTAGTTTCCAAATTCAGGTAAAATTAAGTGTGTTCAGAATGTTTATGTAGTCCAATATGTATGATAGGAAGAAAACTGTTCTTCATCCAATGAAACCCACTTCTTCTGTTAGTATGTATGTGTTTATTGGATTTTAAAAAGTATTACTTACTGTGCCAGACAGCAGATCTATAATATAATTGTAGAAGTAAATGAGTCCCTTGGTACCAGTGATTTCATAAACTGTGCAGTGTGCCTCTGTAGATAACAAGATTTTAATTTTTTAAAAAAATCACTAGTACATTTGAAGAGCCAAACGTGTCTGTACTTCTGCAAGAGGAATTCTAATCTTGCTACAAGAAATAGGTAATTACCTGTTTGCCTCAGAGAAACTTTAACATAGCTGCCGTTTACAACTCCACGTTGGAAAACAACACTAGGAAGGGTGATAAAGCTGAACACAAAGAGGAAAATCACCAAATTCAGCATCACAAGGAACCGAAGGAAGGAGAAATAAGACTGGATTCCAGTGCCAAATTTTCCTACCAAAAGGTGAAAAAAGAGAGGATGTATTATTTATGATAGAATATATTAATTGTTAGTGTTTCCTAAAGCAAGCCACTTTGGAAAAATCAGCTAGAATAGAATGCAAGTTGCTTAAAACAAACAAAAAAACACACAAGTAGTTTGCAGCGCTCTGCTTTTAGGATGCCCTGCACATGATATGACTGGTACTGTGCTATTCTTCTTTGAAAGCTGTGTGAGGATGATGACTGCATGAAACCCTTTTTCAAGGTCCTCAAACAACCACCACACAGCCTCGCTGATCATTTTGTGTGCTGCTATCTCCCACTTTTTTGCCTGTCCATGTGAGCTCACTCTCTTACTGGCATGTTTCACTAGTAGTGCCAACCAGGAAACTCTTGTGGGACCTGGGCATTGGTCCACATTGGTCTTTGCTGCAAGGCTGGCATGGGTGAGAGGCTTCTCGGTGACTGCTTAGCCAGATGCTTAGTTGTTGATCTCAGGATAACAAGGCGCAAAAGGAGCAGCGACTGAGCAGCCAGTCAAACAGCAAACCAAGACTCTCTCCTATGCCAGCCTTTGCTAGAAGCGTCTCAGCTAACTGCTCGGTTTCTCCTCCCAAGGTGTCTGGGTGCAAGGGGAGCAGCGACCTAGATTGGTTGTTTTGAATCTGCAGTAGAAAAGTAGGCCTAACATCAAAAAAATATGCAGGGGGGCACTGGGGTTGTTGCCTGAAAGGAAAGGGGGTTGTAGCCCAGAAAAGTTTGGGGACCACTGCTGTAAATGATGCAGTTACGCTAGCTATGGCAGGTTTAGGTTGTGGTTCTACTGCCTGCTGGATTCTTCAAGGTGCTAGGTGAGCATTTTTCATTAAGATGCCTCGAGGCCTAACATAAAGATATAAAAGGAGAGCATAATTTAAAAAGAAAGAAAGACATTTAGAAGAATGAGCTAAAAAGGGAACAAACCTATCCTGGTTCACACAAGTGGATTGCATAATCTCCTTCACCTTTTTCTCCTCTTTCCTTCCAATCATGGCTAAGGCTTGAAACATTTACTTTTGTAAAGTATTACTCCCAAAATTCCTCAGCATGGCAGTACAAAACAACATGCATGATCATACCCTCAATGCTGCGGATATCATGTCTCCAAAGTTCCAACCAGGAGGACATTTCTTTGGTATCTTCTACAAATTTTCTCAGTGACTTTCTGCTTGACTGCCTCCATTGATTCCAACCTGAAAGATATTTTATGTTGGCTTCCTGGATATCTCTGATAAGAGAAAATAAAATATAAGAGGGGCATCAGGTTTTAGAGTCCCTGAAAGGTCAATTATCTATAGCAGGTTCAATAGGACCTTCTTCTGTGGCCTACAAACATGGGTGTGCTTGTTCCACACCATCTCACACTGAAATAATCCTTCATTCTGTTTCTGATTTTAGGTGAAGTATCGAATTTAGCAGAGATCTTTTTTTTTTTTTAAATAAAGCAATAAATTAGCTGGGGATAAATGTATGCACAAACAACTTGGATACACAACTTGGATGCAGATATAGATAATGGGGGGAGGGGGAATCTATTCCTAAATGTCCTTTTAAATCACAAATGGATCCCCGTACAAACAATTTATAGAAAAATTATAGGTCAAACCTTAAGCGTCTTTTCTCTGCAATAGTTAATGCATATTCTCTTAGTGGTTGAGCAGAGCTTGATCCAACTCCTTCCAACAGATTTCTAGTCTCTCCAGAAGCTGACGGTGCTAAACTGTAATAGTTTTGTGATCCTCCAGTTGAGGCTTTCCTCCTCAGCATAGACTGGAAACTGGGTAACTCTTGCAGAAAAGCAACTGCTGGTGATACATTCTGTGGATCAAGAAGAAAGACCTCTACCAAAAAAAAAAAAAAGAGGGAGAGGGAGAAGGAAAAAGAGAGTTAACAGATGAGCTCAGGAAATTCAAGGCTTATGGGCATTTAGTTGGTTGCAGGATTAGAGTTGGAGGTTGATATTTACTGAGAATATTCATTCTGGAGAGAATGAAGGAGCAATGAACTTACACGTGGGTTGTATCCATGTGCCAACTGCTCAAGACAGGATTTAAAAATTCTAATCCACTGAGAGTGGATTGCTCCCTGAGCTTTCCCAGAATGATACTGGAATGATTGCTCCCTGAGCTTCCCCTGATATTTCTCATAACAGTTATTTCTTGAATAACTGCTTGCAGCACCATCCCTCCTACCTCCTATGCCTCTTGACCAGACATATCTTTATCTATTTTGTAAAGAGATAAATGTATCTCTTCCAACCTGCTGCTCTGCATACATCATCTACTGAAGCTGCTACTTGTTGTACTTCTCACAGAATGAGCTAACAAACCTTGGCCTTGGTACTTTAGCCAAAGTGTAACAGAGAAATATGAAGGCCTTTAACCATCTCAATAACATTTCTTATGAGGCTTTGTGGCATAAGTCTGTGGATTGACTGAGACAAACAGAGCCTCTGAACATCCTTGTCCTAAGATATACTTTAATTGCCCTTCGTAGATCTAATATGTGCCACCTTTGCTCAAGAAGATGTACTGGATTTGGGGGAAAAGCAGCTCCTTTTTTGAACCTTGCAAAGGGTGCCATAGGGCCCGAACAGACAGGCCAAAATAAAGCTGCGCTGGATCACTTTGGAGGTATGCTGTTTAAATGACGCACACATCTTAAGAGGCCAGAAGCTGTGCCAAAGCTGCGCTCCAGTCCTTAAGACTGGAACATGGCTCTGGCGCGACTTCTGGCCTCTTAGGACGCATGCATCATTTAAACAGAATACCTCCAAAGTGATCTGAAGCAGCTTTATTTTGGCCTGTCTGTTCGGGCCCATAGCCATGTTGCTGCGGAGAAGGAGCACCATGGCAGTGTGGAGCATGGCATCATGGCATAGTTGGGCTGTGTGTCATGTGGATGCGACGCACCGACTCCGCTCCTAGGCTGGCCTTATTCTAGTCTGAACAGGGCCATAGACTGGGACCAAATGCACCCGAGGAAGTAGACTTTCGCTTACAAAAGCTCATGCTGCCAACTTCTTTCTTTCATTTTGTCCCAAGGTGTTGCTAGAAGATCTCTCTACATACCGATTCTGCAGGCTCACACAGCTCTACCTTTGAAACCTAACGCTGTAGAAAATAATTTCCACTACATTAAAACATACAACTGTCAAACAACTGATATGAGGAGAGATGGTAAAAGGTGGGCCAGGGAGAAGGTGGGAATTGTAACTGAACTTTGGGGAGGATGAGGACCCCAAATAAAATTGTTCCGAAACGAAACGACAAGACTCTGGACCACTTTTTGGAAACTTCAGGCTGCAAAGTTAGAAGAAGAGATAGGAAACCTGTGGAGTCACTTTATGTTGCTGGACTACAAGGACCACTAAATAAGCCCCATTAAAGTCATGCATTCACATTGGGGAAATAACCTGGTTTGGCACCACTTTAAGTGTCTTGGCTCAAGGCTATGGAATTCTGGGAGTTGGAGTTTGTTGTGGGGTCCAGAGCGGAGCAGAGCTCCGCTCTGGACCCCACAACAAACTCCAACTCCCAGAATTCCATAGCCTTGAGCCAGATAGAGTTAAGCTTTGAACTCTGGGCCCCACAACAGACTCCAACTCCCAGAATCCCATAGCCTTGAGCCAGATAGAGTTAAGCTTTGAACTCTGAGCCCCACAACAGACTCCAACTCCCAGAATCCCATAGCAGTGATTCAGACAAAGACTTATGGGCCCCACAACATACTCCCAACTCCCAGAATCCCATAGCCTTGAGCCAGATAGAGTGAAGCCTTGAGCTCTGGGCCCCACAAGAGACTCCCTTTCCCCCCTTCCCTTCCACAGACAACCCACCATTGCTCCCTTGGCTGGGGCTCTCCAGGGGGACCCTGGGCTCGCCCATCTTGGAGGAGGAGGAGGAGGAGGAGGAGGAGGCCCCAGTCGTCCCACCATCCGAGCCGGCTTCAGGCCTACTCTTCTGGGAGGGAGCCTAATGGAGAAACTGGGCCGGATTTGGAGAGGGAGAGGCGGGCTCTGAACTAGGCCCGCCTCAGTTAAACAATATAATAAACACACAACAGACACACACACAGCCTCCACCTGAGGGAACGTTTATTTCACTCTGCAGCCATTGAGGCCTAACTGTCTTCTCCTCACAGGGAGAGCATAATTTCCTTGAATTACTACTATTACTATTATTAACCTTTATTTATATAGGGCTGTTAACTTTATACTTTATAATCAAGGCACACTATAATGAACATCTTTCTACTCTGCATGAGCTGGCTCTGTCAATTTTCATCCAGATAAAACTATTTCAGAGTGATGAGAGGTTGAACTTAGTAGTAATAATAATAAATATTATTATTATTATTATTAACTTAGGACCTTATCAGACGTCGGATATTGGAAGTATAATGCAATGGCGATTCGAACGCAATCACGGGGTTTCGCGTTATTGCGAATTAAAGCATCTCACGCAATTTCGGGCAAAAGGGAAGTCATCCCGGACACAATCATGGGTTTTACGTTATTTCGCATTAAAGCATCTCACGCAATTTTGGGCAATGGGGGGTCATTCTGAACGCGTTCTGAATGCAATTGGAATTCACATAAATTCACTAAACTAGCGAATTCACGTGAATTCGAATTGGCTCCGTTCGCAATAAAGAGAAATTCCTCCCATCTGATAAAGCCTTTAGGCACCTTCCCCCCTAAATACACTTCTAGGACCTTTCGGCAGTTTGCTGTGAAACTTTGAAGGATCGCTTCACAGATAAATTCTCTTGGATAAGAGCTGACTAAAATGCTGCCATTATAGCAGAAGTTGACAATGGGGTATCCCGTGACTATTTTGTCTGTTTTGTCACTTTTTGTTGTCATTAACTACAGTGCAGATTTGTTACTGTTTTGAACTGGATGAACTGCAATTATCCTTTTTAACTACGAAAGGTCAAAGGAGTTTATCCGATGGGAGGAATTCCTCTTTATTTCGAATGGAGCCAATTGGAGCCAATTCGAATTCACGTGAATTCGCTAGTTTAGCCAATTTACGTGAATTCCAATTGTGTTCGGAATGCGTTCAGAATGACTTCCCATTAGCTGATAATGACTTCCCATTGCCCGAAATTGCATGAAATGCTTTAATACGCAATAACGTAAACCCCATGATTGCGTTTGGAATGACTTCCCTTTTGCCCAAAATTGCGTGAGATACTTTAATACGCAATAACGCGAAACCCCATGATTGCGTTCGGATTGCCATTTGACTATACTTCCAATTTCTGTCGTCTGATAAACTCCTTAGTTACTCTAGTATACAGCCAAGAAAGCATGTATGATGTGTTCCCTGCAGCAACAAGGATGACTGTGTCCTGTGACTAATACAGTGGATGCTTTAGGGGATAAATTGTACATGGATGAGAAATATAGGCTTGGCTCTTGTCTGTGGTTTTCCTCCACCAGCGGAGGAAACGTTCCTTTGGGAACAGAATATTTATTCAATTCTGAAGCGGAAGTGGTTTAGAAGGAGGGTTGGTCAAGCTTCAGATCACGCAACAACATTTTCTAGAGAGTGCATTAGCAAACCTCCACAGCAGATTACTTGTTACAGGGATGTTATTACAGGCGAGTTTCAATTTACATTACCCTCATTTGCAGCATTTCAAATGTACAGTGTTTATCCTGAAATAAATTAAAGTCTCACCCACTGCACATAGTTTTACCAATGTGCCGAAGCAGTTAAGCGGGGCAGAAGATGTGAGGAAGGTGAGGTTAGTTGGCTTTTTGGCATACGACAAGATGGCTAGACAACAGTGGCGTACCTGGCATATTTGACACCAGCTGTGGATCATTATTCCCTTCAGCAATAATCACAGAACGGAATCAATTATTATATTTCTGCCACGTCCGCTTCTGCCCATCTCTTTGGGGCACTGCCACCGGCAGAAGCACAGAATTAGCTCCATCACCTACTGTTCCTCATTTCCTGTATGCTGAGCAATGTAGCCCATAGGAGAAACATGCATCATCTTCCCTGCAAGCTTTGCACACCATGAGTGGCAATAAACCACGGTGATGGCTCGAAAAGGGACGGATGGACGACCCAGAGGGAGATCTGGGAGACAGAGCCAGGCTGCATGGCATACGCTCTTTTGGCAAATTGGAAGCACGAACAGCAAGATTTTTTTTTACCTTGAAAACATCAGTCCTAGTTCAACAAATTCACCTAGCCTTCCCTGACTATGACCCTCCAGATCTTTTAGACTAGATTTTATATCGCTTCATACCGCCTAAGGAGTGTCTAAGTGGTTTACAACTGTAAGCTATTTGCCCCCAACAATCTGGGTGCTCGTTTTAGAGACCTCGGAAGGATGCAAGCCTGAGTCGAGCTTGAGCCCTTTTGCTGGTCTTGAACTCGCCACCTTATGGTTTTGAGCGAGCGGCTGCAGTACAGGCATTTAAGCACTGCGCCACCAGGACTCTGCATTGCACTGCATTGCTCAATTAATGCAAGCCTCCAGGGCTAAATGAACCACATCCTAAAGGATTAAAAGAACTTGTCGAAATCATCTCAGAACCATTGAGAACAGCTGCCACATCACACCGTTCAGCTTGTGGCCTGGTCTACTAACAGGTTTCAGACGGAAAGTAGATTTTGGATTGAAAAATGGTGACCTGCATGCTGCCCCTGGGTGACGTGCGCAGGTGTAGTAACCCTCTTTCAAGGAGGTGGGAACACAACCTGGAGTTTTTGCTCCACTGTGCAAAGTTTCTTCACTTTCATTCACCGCCAGCTCACCTCCTCCTTCTCCCCAGCTGTTGTTGTGTTGAATCCTGTGTGCAACGGGCTGTGTGTGTGTGTGTTGTGTTCTGGGAGTGGTGCTGCTCGAAGGATGCCCAAGGCTGCCACCTGGTGCAATAGTGTCACCCTCCCACCCCAAACCATACAGAGCGTTTGATCCCGCTTTTAACTGCCCTGGCTCCATCCTTTGCAAGCTTGGGATGCATAGTTTTGTGAGATGTTTAACCTTCTCTGTCAGAGAGAGCTCTGGAGCCAGACTCTACGACCGTAACACAATTTTATTTGGTTCTGTTCTGTTGCCACAGCAAACTACGCAACTAAAACAAGCGACAGCACTTTCCCCCCACACCTTGGAAGCCATACTTGCCCCAAAGAGTATCATTGGGGAATACTTTGGGAAATACTTGTGACTTTCCCATAGAGAATCACTGGAGAATACATTCTCATAGGGAATCATTGGGGAACGGCACCATTTAAGGTTACAAGGGAGGAGCCCTAGATCTCCCCAAGAGTGCCGCCTCCTGCGCAGGGCTGTGCGACTGCTGCTCCCATCATCCACAAGAGGGACCTTCTCCTCTAGTCTTCTTGAGAGGACTTCCCTTGGCCAAGGCTCCCTCCAGGATGGCCTGCCCTCCAAAGCAAAAGACACAAAGGTGAAATCTGCAATAGAGGCGGCTGCTGCCTTCTTCCTTGCAACAAGATACAAAAAGACTAGCGATTGGTAAGAAAATGATTTTTCACCAAGCAGGAATCATTACTTAAATGAAGTTTAACTACTTCCTAGCTTTTTGCTTATATTTAAGGGGGGGAAAAAAAAACCCAAAGACCAACACATGATATAATACTTAGACAATCATTGGGGAAGACTTCCCCATAGGGAATCATTGGAGAATATTTTCCCATAGGGAATCACAGGAGAATACTTCTTGATAAGAAATCATTGGGGAAGACTTTCCCATAGAGAATCATTGAGGAATATCTGCCCATAGGGAATCATTGGGGAATACTTTTTCCCAAAGGGAAGGGCTTGAAATGATTGACAGCCCCTGCAGAGTCCATTGGCCAAGGCTCCCAAAGGATGGCCTCTGGAAGGACAGAAGAAAATGCCAGAGAATGAAAGTATGTCGTTGTTGGTGGAGGCCATGGCTCTGCTACTGCTCAACCCTCCTTCAGCTAGAACAAGATACAAAAAGGCTGCATAAATGGAGAAAGAGCATCTGAATTATAAGCACTTCATTGATATCATACATTAAGCCACATATTCTCCACCAACAAACTCTATCCAAATGAATGGAAAAAAATAAACGTATATAAATTACACTCCTGCTGCCCATCAACCCCTCTCCTTGCAACGTCCTTCGAGGCCAGAGTGAGACCGGGGCCTGTCCCTCGCCCCCTGCCTTCCTCAACCAGCCTCTCCCCCTCCAGCCCCGGCAGCCCCTTCCTTCCCCCACCGCCCCCTCCAGGCCCCCGGCCGAGCCCTCCCTGCCCTCCCAGCCTCGCCTCCCAGGGGGACTCTGGGGCTCAGGAGAGCATTAGAGGCTCTCCTCCCTTCCTATTCGTCCAAAATTTGCATGGCTCCGCCCTCGACCCGCCTAATCTGAGCCGGTGGTTGCTACTTGAAAGCCTTGAGGAAAGAAACAGCGCCACCGCCTGGCCATGGCACTGGAATTACAAGAGCAGCTAAAGAAATGACATTTTCTCCTCTCTCCCCATTGGTCCTCTATTTGCATAGCCCCGCCCTTGGAGTCTGTCTCTGGGAGGGAGGCGGGGCCTCAGCCTGGAAGCTGTGAGGAGGGAAGGAGGGAAACAGCGCCCCCTGGAGGCAGGGAGGTCTCTGCGCAGAAGAAGGGCAGCTTCAAGGCAATAAATATATACATGTATGTGTATGTGTGTATATATATATATATATATATATATAATATGCAGATTCATATACACACGTAAACACTTGTGCAAATGCGCACATATATATATATAGGTACAGTCTATATGCTTGCAGCAATATGGGGCCTTAGGACCCATCTCTTTGCATTTGTGGCTTGACAATGTCTTCTGCTGAGAGATCCCTGATCCCTCTGGATCCCTTCGAGACATGCAGGAATCCAAGTAATCTCCTGCACCTTTCCGGCCTTCTAAGCTGCAACTTTCAATACCTGGCAAGCGTCCTCGCAGTTGATGAAATGATGTGCTCAAGAATGCACATGGCGAGCGTTGCTGAATTGCTGGAATAGAATAAAAAAGAGAAGAAAATAGAAGGGAAGAAGAAACGCAAAGCCATCATTCACGGGAGGCTAGCATTCGCGCAAAAGAGGAGACAGGAAGTGGCCCCCTTCTTCTCCCCGGAAGCATAAAAATGTTTGATGCGTTCAGAGCCCTCTGAGCATGCGCAAGGTGCCAATTCGAATTGTTGGATCCACGTGGGATGTACTGGTCTGATCCTTTATGTTGCGTCCGCTCAGCTCTGCCTTATTTCGCTCTTCGCGTGTGATAATTAATCACACGAATTAGCTTACATTCAAATCGGATCCAGTTCCCCTTTCCTTCGGAATGGCTTTGGATTCGAGTTCCAATTTTCGCGTGTGAAAAGGGCTGGTGGAAAAACGGAGACCACGAAGAAAGAAAAGCTGAAAACATTCACAGCAATGTCAGTCCATGCTTCTGAGGCCTGATCTGTCCGGCAGAATTAATGCGGTTTGATACCGCTTTTAACCGCCCCGGCTCCATCCTTTGCAAGCTTGGGATTCATAGTTTTGTCAGATGTTTAGCCTTCTCTGTCAGAGAGAGAGAGCTCTGGAGCCGGACTCTATGATCGTAACACAATTTTATTTGGTTCTGTTCTGCGGCCACAGCAAACTACGCAACTAAAACAAGTGACGGAAGCCATACTTGCCGGAAAAGAGCGAATCTCTTGAGAATCCGTTCTCACCTGTTTAAGGTTATAAAGGAGGAGCCCTAGATCTCCCCAAGAGTGCCACCTCCACAGGGGTGAGCGACTGCTGCTCCCATCATCCACAGCCAAGGGGCCCTCTCCTCTCCTTGAGAGGACTTCCCTGGGCCAAGGCTCCCTCCAAGACAGCCTGCCCTCCAAAGGAGACAATGGTGAAAGTAGCAAAGGCTGCAGCTGCTGCCTTCTTCCTTGCAACAAGATACAAGAAGACTACTAATCCCTCAAAAAATTATTACTTATATCAATAATATTGAATCACTACATAAATGAAATTCAATTCTTTTTTAGTTTTTTGCTTACATTACTTAAAGAGAAAAAACAAAAACCCAAAATTGAGATAATACTTAGACTAACAAATATCTAAGGAAGAATAAAAGCATGTTAAAGGGATGGCTCTCTGCCCCCAGACCCCTCTCCTTCCGACATCCTTCGAGGCCACAGTGAGATTGGGGCCTGTCCCTCACTCTCCGCCTGCCCAGACCGGCCGCTCCCCCTCCAGCCCCGGCAGCCCCTTCCTTCCCCCACGGCCCCCTCCAGGGCCCCAGCTAAGCCCGCCCTGCCCTCACTGCCTCCCCTCCCAGGGGGACTCTGGGCCCAGGAGAGGTTTTGTCCTTCTCCTCCCTTCCTATTGGTCCTAAATTTGCATAGCCCGGCCCTCAAACCCCACCCACTATTCCTCTGAGCCAAGGGTCTCGGCTTCTCTCCATTCCATGGCTGCTGGGAGGGAGACAGAGAATCAGCCTTGAGGGAAGGAAACAGCGCCACCGCCTGGCCATGGCACTGGAATTACAATACCAGCTAAAGGAATTACATTTTCTCCTCTCTCCCCATTGGTCCCATATTTGCATAGCCCCGCCCTTGGTGTCTCTGATGCTGGAAGGGAGGCGGGGCCTCAGCCTGGAAGCTGAGAGGAGGGAAGGAGGGGAACAGCGCCACCTGGAGGCAGGGAGGCTCTGCGCAGAAGAAGGGCAGCTTCGTGGAGATTGATTTCTTTTTCAAAGGAGTGAACCTGCCTTTTGTGGCTCCCTTTCCTTTGCATCCTTTCCAGAGAAGACACAGAATTGGAAAACAAACACTGAACCCACAACGGACAACTAGTTACTTCAGACATGGCTGAAATGGAGAGCCTAACAAATCTGATTCATGGAAAATCAGGAGAAAAGATCAGTAAAGAATGGGAATTCGTCAGTAAATATTGCAAAAATAGATGGAAATAGAATGGAAAATGAAGGATGAAATAAGAATAACAGGATCAGAAGAACTAAGGAAGCCATAGGGAATACTAGAGTTAAAAAGGAACACAAAAATAAACGGGAGCAGAAAGAAGGACCAATTTCAAAAGAAAAAGATCCAAAGCACTGAAACATTTAGTGGGAAGGAGCCCCAGGTCTCCTTAAGAAGGGAGCTTCCCCTGTAATGCCTCTTGCAGAGGGCTGGGTGACTCTTGGGCCCATCCTCCACAAAGGAACCTCTTTCTCTTCCCTTTTGCTCTGAGAAGAGGAGCTTCTGCAAAGTCCATTGGCCAAAGCAGCCCCAAAAGCCCAGAAAAACAAGGCCAAGAAATTACTCTTTCAGTCACAACAAGACACAAAAAGACTGGGTTGCTCAATAGGTTTAAGGAAGAACAAATCATGAGCTTAGAAAAAAACATTTTTTTAAAGAAAATACTTGACTGAATATAATCTGTGTCATTAAAAAGAAATGTCCTATAAAACTTGAACAATATCACTGGCTGCCCAGGACCCCTCTCCTTCCGACACTCTTCCAAGATAGAGTGAGACCTGACCCTAGCCTGAGGCCTCCGCCCACTAGGCCCCACTGCCTGCCCTCTGGTCCCAGTGCTTGCCCTCCCTCGATGGCCCTCTCCAGGAGCCCTGGGCCAAACCCTCCCTGCCCTTCCAGCCTCATCTCGCAGGGGAAGCCTTTTGCCCCCGGGGAGACTTTGGGGTCCTCCTCTCTTCCCATTGGTCTGAAATTTGCATAGTTCCGCCTCCAGCCCCGCCCATCACTCTTTGTGCTTCAAAGGACTATCCTCCCTCGCTTTCCATTGGGTTCATTTCAGCCGCTGGGAGGGAGGGAGGTGGAGTCAGCCTTGAGGGAATGAAACACCGCCACCTGCTGGCGGAGGCACTGGAATTACAGTACTCACATGAATAGACATTTTTTCCTCTCTCCCCATTGGTCCTAAATATGCATTGCCCCTCCCACCGCTCTCTGCCCCGCCTCCGTCGGTCCCTGCTGCCTGGAAGGAGAGAAGGAGGGAACAGCGCCACCTGGAGGCAAGGAGAGGAATGGCTGGCAGTCCATGGAAGTGGAGGAGAGGAGGAGGAAAAAGGAGAAGAAATGGGATTAAGGGCCTCAAAAATGACTGTCCTGGAATGGCCTTCTCAGGTTGAAGGGAGAGGCAGCTGGGCAGAAGAGGCCCTGCCTTTCAAGGAAAGAGATCAGTTTTTAAGAAGATATAGTTTATAAATTTCATTCATTCCTTCATTCATTATATATATATATATGTTGTATCCACACACACACATTTATATACATATACATATAAGTGTACAACAATTGGTTGTCAGTCAATGGAAATGAAAGAGATAGGGAAGACAAACAAGAAAGAAATTGGATTATCCGAAAACGCTTTAAAAATGGATGTCCTGGAATTACCTTCTTGGGATAAAGGAGAGGGAGGTGCGCACATCAGGCTCTGCCTTTTAAGAAAATATGTTTTCGTGAGGTCCATCTGTGATGCCACAACAAACTACAATTCCCAGAATTCCATGGCATTGAGGCACGGCAGGTAAAGTGGTGTATCCTCAGGTCGGTCAGATATAATGGGGGCGATCCCAGGGTCAGGAAGAGTAAAGAGAAGGGAGTTCAAATCACAGCCACAAAGGAGAACGAGGCACTAGAAAACATGGGACATTTCAGGAAAACGGAGGCCATTACAAAAAGACTGGATGCTTAATAAAGCTAGCCCTTATAGACACGTTGCCTTTGTTGGTGACAAGAGCTTTTTCCCAAACTAAGGCTTGGCTCAATCCGTCACAATCACAAAGAACTGATGATACGTAAAGCAATAATAAACCATAAAACTGGCTGCGCAGGACCCCTCTCCTTCCGACACTCTTTCAGGATACAGTGAGACCCGAGCCTTCCCTGAGGCCTCCGCCCGCTAGGCCCCACTGCCTGCCCTCTGGCCCCGTTGCCTGCCCTCCCCCGATGGCCCTCTCCAAGAGCCCTGAGCCAAACCCTGGCTGCCCTTCCAGCCTCGCCTCGCAGGGGGACCCTTTCGCCCTCGGGGAGACTTTGGGGTCCTCCTCTCTTCCCATTGGTCTGAAATTTGCATAGCCCCACCCCTGTCCCTCCCACCGCTCTCTGCTTCAAAGGAACATCGTCTGTCTCTGGCTTTCCATTGGGTTCATTGCAGCTGCTGGGTTGGAGGGAAGGAGGGAGGTAGTAAAACAGCGCCACCTGCTGGATGGGGCACTGGAATTACAGTACTCACATGAACAGACATTTTCTCCTGCCTCCTCATTGGTTGCAAATTTGCATGGCCCCTCCCCAAGCCCCTCCCACCGCCCTCTGCCCCGCCTCCATCAGGTCCCTGCTGCCTGGAAGGAGCGAAGGAGGAGCTTTGAGGATGGGAGGGGGGAAGGAAGGAGGGAGGGAACAGCGCCACCTGGAGGCAAGGAGAGGAATGGCTGGCAGTCCATGGAAGTGGAGGAGAGGAGGAGGAAAAAGGAGAAGAAATGGGATTAAGGGCCTCAAAATGACTGTCCTGGAATGACCTTCTGAGGTTGAAGGGAGAGGCAGCTGGGCAGAAGAGGCCCTGCCTTTCAAGGAAAGAGATTGTATCCGTTTTTAAGAAGATATAGTTTATAAACTTCATTCATTCATTCATTTTATATATATACTGTATACACACACACACAGAGTCATAAATATATATTTTTATGTATACCCAAGAAGATACAAGGCGGCTGCAAAAGAAGATCTCTACTCAGCCATGGTCTACTAGAACATCAGGTAAAGGCCTGGATAAGAACACCTGCTCCATCTCCACTGGGTACCAGCTAGAAACAGACACTGACCATAGAGTTGCGCTGGAGGAGCTACAAAGGCCTAGAGCAGAGCGTCTCCTCTCTAGGAAGCCTTTCAAGGTGTGAGGAGGCTCCAACCCGGCCACGCCCCCTCGTGACGTCACCGGGCGAGGCCCCGCCCCTCTCCCCCAACGCTTGTCTTAATGCTGCCGCTGCCTCAGTGTGGCTTGGACCGAGGAGAGGGAAGGAGCTCGCCTCCTCAGCAGCAGTAAGGCTCCTCTGTTCCTCTCTTTCCTTCACACACACAGCCCCCTCTCTCTGGAGGGACAGGCTTTTCTTGCAGGAGAGCCTCAGGCTGCATCCACACTGGAGATATAACCCGGTTTCATACCGCTTTAACCCTTTTTCTGCCTTAAGGCTATGGGGTTCTGGGAGTTGGAGTCTGTTGTGGGGCCCAGAGCTCAAGGCTTCACTCTATCTGTCTCTAAGGCTGTGGAATTCTGGGAGTTGGAGTCTGTTCTGGGGCTCAGAACTCAAACCTTCACTCTATCTGGCTCAAGGGTATGGAATTCTGGGAGCTGGAGTTTGTTGTGAGGCCCAGAGCTCAAGGCTTCACTCCATCTGGCTCAGCTGCTATGGAATTCTGGGAGTTGGAGTCTGTTGTGAGGCCCAGAGCTCAAGGCTTCACTCTTTTTGTGACTCAAGGGTATGGAATTCTGGGAGTTGGAGTCTGTTGTGGGGCTCAGAACTCAAAGCTTCACTCCATCTGGCTCAAGGCCAGATTAATTAATGACTTGGATGACAGAATTGGGGGCATACTTATCAAATTTGCAGATGGCACCAAATTAGGAGGAGTAGCCAATACTCCAGAAGACAGGATCAAAATTCAAAATGACCTGAATAGATTAGAAAACTGGGCCAATGCTAACAAAATGAAATTCAATGCGGAGAAGTGTAAGGTACTGTACTGCACTTAGGGCGCAAAAATGAAATGCACAGATATCGGATGGGGGAAATCTGGCTGAATGAAATTACGTGTGAAAGGGATCTAGGAGTCCAAGTAGACTACAAGTTGAACATGAGTCAGCAGTGCGATGCGGCAGCTAAAAAGGCCAATGCGATTCTAGGCTGCATCAATAGAAGTATAGTGTCTAGATCAAGGGAAGTAATAGTGCCACTCTATTCTGCTTTGGTCAGGCCCCATCTGGAATAACACTGTGTCCAGTTCTGGGCACCACAATTCAAAAAGGATGTGGAGAAACTGGAGTGGGTCCAAAGGAGGGCAACTAAAATTGTGAAGGGTCTTGAAACCATGTCCTATGAGGAACGCCTCAGGGAACTGGGGATGTTTAGCCTGGAGAAGAGAAGGTTAAGAGGTGATATGATAGCCCTGTTTAAATATTTGAAGGGGTGTCATATTGAGGAGGGAGCAAACTTGTTTTCTGCTGCTCCAGAGACTAGAAAACGGAACAATGGATGCAAGCTACAGGAAAAAAGATTCCAGCTCAACATCAGGAGGAACTTCCTGACAGTAAGGGCTGTTCGACAGTGGAACACACGCCCTCAATGGAGATTTTGGTGGAGTCTCCTTCTTTGGAGGTCTTTAAGCAGAGGCTGGATGGCCATCTGTCGGGGATGCTTTGATTTGGAGTTCCTGCATGGCAGAATGGGGTTGGACTGGATGGCCCTTGGGGTCTCTTCCAACTCTATGATTCTATGATTCTAAGGCTATGGAATTCTGGGAGAACTCCCAGAATTTCATAGCCTTGAGCAAGACTAAGAGTTAAAGCAGTGCCAAACCGGGTTATCTCTGCAGTGTGGACGCAGCCTTGGATGACAACTCCACCCAGCATAGTTACAGATTGTAGAAGTTATAGCGGGACAAAACTTGTTCTGACCTTTACGCTACACTGTCTCCATGTAGATTTAATGGAATGGGTTGTTTCCAGTCATTTCGAACTTAAAGGAGGGTTGCCGTTGCCTTCCTCTGAGGCCGAGAGAGTGTGCACTTGCCCAAAGTCAGCAGGATTCAGGGCCAAGCAAGAAATCAAACCCTGGTTCCCAGAGTAACTCCCAGATCCTAACCAGCCAGTATGATGACCAGTATGACTGCTGAGACCAGGGTTTGACTCCCTTAAACCCACTGGGTGACCTTGGGCTAAGCCATACTCTCTCAGCCTCAGAGAAACCCAATGGCAAAAAAAAACCCCTTGGAACAAATCCTGGCGCAAGAAAATCCTACGATAGTTTGTTGTTGTGCGCCTTCAAATAATTTATGACTTATGGCATCTCTGACCGGCAACGCTACCATGGAGTTTTCATGACAAGATTTGTTCAGGGGAGGTTTAACTTTGCCTCCTTTTGAGGCTGAGAGAGTGTGACTTGCCTAAAACAACCCATTGGGTTTGTAGAGCCGATGTGGGATTCGGACTCTGGTTTCCAGTGTTGTAATGCAGCGTTCAAACCACTGCATCCAGCAGTTCACCTGAGGATCCTCATGAGTCAGAGGAGTTTATCATACGACGGAATTTGGGGGTATAATGCAATGGCAATCCGAACGCAATCACGGGGTTTCACGTTATTGCGAATGAGTGTATCTCACGCAATTTCGGGCAAAAGGGAAGTCATTCCGAACGCAATCATGGGGTTTCACGTTGTTGCGTATTAGAGTATCTCACACAATTTCAGGCAATGGGGGGTCATTTTCAGGCAATGGGAAGTCATTCCGAACGCATTCCGAACGCAATCGGAATTCACGTAAATTCACTCAACTAGTGGATTCGAATTGGCTCCATTCAATTCCTCCCGTGCGATAAACTCCAGAAACAACTTGCACACAACAACAACAACCTGCTGCTGATGCTAATGGTAATGTGGGGCTTCTTTATTGGAAAGATACTGTACCAAGGGAAAGTTTGACATCTAGGGTCTTATATAGGAAAAAATGTGGTTGGTGTTCTTCGATTTCTCTTTGTCCTCTGATATTTTTTATTCAAATGCGCAATCATTCTCAAACCACCTTTGAATCCTTCAACTATGAGGAAGTGAAAGCAGCCTACCTGGCCGATGGGGAAAAAGATCTGAGGAGGGCAGATTAATGATTGCTAATTTTTCAATAGGGATATAAGCTGGCCAAGGTTCTTGGAAAGAGCAGGGATAAGATCGCAGCATGGCAAGTTCCCGCAGCGGTTTCTGACTGTCCAAACTTGTGGTAAGAACTGTCCTTCTCAATTTATTATAGCTAAACTTTGTTTCCCCACTTTGGCGTTCAACTTATTTGCCTCACAGTGTTTTAAAAACTGACACTCAGGCTGTTAACATTATGATGGTTTGGAACTGTAAGATGCAAAGGTTGCTTCATCCTGTAGCTTTTTAGAAAGTTGCACACCGGATTCTTTTTCTTTACTAGTCAAATGCAACGGATATATGTTTGGTAGAGTGACAGATCAAATAAAGCATGTTTAATCCTCCTAGAAATGTGTATCACTTCCATAGTGTTCACTGTAAAAGCCTATAAAATGGTGTTGTTAGGGCAGCACTTTGTGGCACTGGCAATAATATAATAATAATAATAATAATTATTATTATTATTATTTATTTCTGTTCTGCCTTTTCCTCACGGAATCAAAGCGGATTACAACAAGAACATTAGATAGGGAAAAAAAATCATACAGTGAACATAAGCCAAAATACAGGACATAAACCTAATGTCTAAAGCAAGGAATATATATCTATATCTATATATCTATATATATATATGTATGTATACAGTAGAGTCTCGATTATCCAACCTTTGGTTATCCAACCTTCCAGAGTATCCAACGTCACGGCTGCTGGGATTTCTTTAAATTTTCTGTGATTACTTTAAATTTTCAGAGGACTGAACTGTTTATACTGTATATTACAATGTTGATCAGTGATTTCTTTACATTTACTGTTACTTTTATTGCAATAAAACTTAATACATTTGCAGTTCATAATGATTTCAAGGCTTTTCTTGGACCTTCCAGATTATCCAACATTTTCGGTTATCAAACTATCAGCCGGTCCAGTTTATGTCGGATAATCGAGACTCTACTGTATATAGAAAAATAGAAAGAACAAAATCCACAGTATCAACATAATAAATCAAAATGTACCCTAATCTAACTAACAAATATCAACTTTCCCCTAACAGCAAAAAAAATACTGTTCAATACAAATACTAGGACGGTAATTAATACTTTAATAACAGGAGACCATAGTCCATTATGCTCTCAAAACATTACATAATAATAACACGATCCCCTAGCAGCAAAAAAAAATCTAGGACGGTAATTAATACATTAATAACAGGAGACCATAGTCCGTTATACTCCCCAAAACATTACAAGATAATAGCAAATTCCTCAATTTAGATTAAATTAAGCAATTAATACAATACAAAACCAATAAAATGCCACTCTGTCTAAGCTGGCCCTAGTTGGTACTGGGTGGGAGGCAAGCTCCGGGTCTGTCTTCCATCTCAGGCTGGTTGCTGGATGGTCCGGAGGAGAGCCGCGAGGTTTTTCAAACCTGGCCTTGGACTCCTCAAGACCATCTAGAAAGATCAGCAGGAAGGATGCTGTACCAAGGGAAATTTTGACATCTTGGGTTTTATAGGGAAAATGTGGTTGGCGTTCAAACAGAGCAGGCTGATTTCTGTTATCCGAAGAAAGGTGGGAGGATTGGGGAGGCCCTCCCCACCGAGTATGTCAACGTTACTTTAAATGTTGGGGAAGTTAGCTTGATAACCTTTAGGATCACTAGCACCTGTGTATACCAGTAATAGGTAAAGGTATTCCCTGGTGACAAGGCTGTCAAGTCGTGAATTCAAGGTCTGGGTTTTGTTTAGAAAGGGTTTTGTTTAGAAACATGAAGAGTGAAGCAACCTTAACAGTGTTATTGTGGAAAGAAACACAGTCAAAATGAGTAACACACTTTTGTTCTGCAATTCTGTTTTTGCAAACAGGACTACTTGACTTTGCTCTGCTTGCCAGGTTTGGGATGCTCTTTAGCATTTGCAGGAGTTGTCTCTCTACTTTGTGAGAACACCACCTTTTAAAACAGGAGCAAAAGAGTCTGTCTTCGCAAACTTACATGGTTTTGTTGTTTTTATGTTTAAACCTGGGCTGGATAATGTCTTGGCTGTGCTGACTGAGACTCATGGGAGGACTTTAAACTATAATAGCAAAAGTTACAGATAGGAAATATTCTTTAGAATTTGGTGCCATTGTGGCTGATCTTGATAGTAACGTTCCTGTAAATTATTTTAATTTTTCTTCTCCTCACAGCTGAACTCACCAGCGAGGTTCTTGAAAGTGATACCTCTCATTAAATTATAATCTGGAAATAGCAACAAGTCCATATCAATTTTACCTTTCCACTTGAGGGTAAATTGAGAAGCTATTGTAAAGGATGGGTCTCACTTTTGTGACGCCGGTGGTTCAAGCAATTTTATTATATTGAGGGCTTGTAATTTTCTCAGTATTCATTTTTGAGTGCTGTTTTCTGCTGAGTTTTTAATGGGCTATGGATACTCCCAAGGCACTTTACATGACCAGTTAAAACATTATGCAACCAAAATAATTAAAATAACAAAATTTTCAGAAAAGAAAACACAGAATCTTCTCAAGTACAATTCTACAGTCAGGGAAAGGGAAGAAAAACATTAGGAGTATTCAAAATCTTGGCCAAACAATAAAAGCTTTTACTGGGGGGGAAGCCAGTTAAGGGAATCCTGATTTTCAAACCCTTGCTCATCTGATTTTGAGCCCATTTCTTGCTTTATTCAATCCCACATGGGGATGGTGGGAATAAAATGGTAGCAAAAGAGGGGGACCATGTAGTTGCACTATATGCCTTGAAGGAATTTTTGTATTCTAACCATATTTTAACGTAAACTATTATGTTTGTACTTCAGTTTATTTTAAAGAAAATGGGAAGAGGAGAAGAGTCTTTATTGGTAGTGGGAATATTCCATAATTATGTCTTTCAAAAGCATTAGGCCTCTCTATACAAGGATTTTTTCTAACTGGGGCCCTTCAGACCATCCCCAAGCAGCATGATCCATTGCTGTATTGGCTGGAAGTGATGAGAGTTGTAGTCTAGTAGCTCTGGAGGACCCCAGGTTGAGGAATGCCAAGTTGCGCAGCTTGTTTTGCAGATTTACAGTGTATGTGTGTGACAGATTTGTTCATTACTGTATATACTCATGTATAAGTCTAGAAATTTAGGTCAAAAAATTGACCCCCAAAAACTGACTCGACTTATCCACGAGTCAATATAAGTACTGTATCTTAACTCTTATTTAAAAGAAGGAACCATCTCCTGGTGAAAAGCTAGAGTATAATATGGGAAGCCCCAACCTCCTTTACTCTCTCATCCATCCAGTTTTAAGAGTAGAGGTATGTCTGCTGGAATTTTATAAGTTCTTTGACATTGTTTTGCTTCGCTTCGTCCTTTAGATCCTTTGCTATATGCCCCTAAATTTTACCCTCGACTTATCCACGGGTGATAGCAAAATCCATAATTTTGGCCCCCAAACTTGCCCTCGATTTATACATGAGGTCGATTTATAGTCAAGTATATACGGGTAATCCTGGAGGGAAAAAATGTTTTGTTGATCTTGGTATCAGAGTTCAAGGAGTACTTGTTAGTTCGATACCCACGGTGTATTTGGTGGCCTACTGGGCTTTTCCTGCCAGCTATTTCCTGGTGACACAATAGTACAGCTCAGCTGTGAATCTATTTACTTATAAAAAGAAATTTCTGTCAACACGGAAATGGCTGATCTTTGTCTTAAGGTATTTATGATGGCTTGAAAGTTTCTATGTGAAACCTGAGCTTCTAACAGCACTTGCATCTTTCCAAGTTTCAGTTTTTTAAAAAATCAAATATACAGTGGCTCTTCTTAGTGTTTAACTTTTCTAAGCAATGCAGATTTCTGTGATTGTTCTTTTTTTAAAAAAAAGTCATATCCTTTCATGAGAAAAATAAACAAAGGTAAGATATATTATTTACCTACCCTGAAGTCATCTTGTGGTTTGGAAAGGAAGACTGGCGTCTGTAGCTTGTTGTAAGCCTTTGTGCAATATATCCCCCGCCAATTTACTGTACTTTGAATTTGCACCAGTAGCCATTATTGTATTGGTGGCTTCCTTATTGAGTAAATCCAGTTGTGTGATGGCTTCTGATTCCTAAATAAAGGTTATGAAGATTTACAGACAGCTGTGAAGAGCTAACCATAACATATTTAATGCTTTCTTTTAAAATAGGTCCATGGTGGAACTTTAATCGTTAAAGAAGCGAAGCAATGTCTGAATAGATGTCCACATTATTGTTCCTATGAAGATAACGTTTTGGAGATATAATGTCTTTTCACTACAATGAAGCCTTTGAAAACTTGGACTATCCCTATTCTGAACCACTGGAGGTTGATAATCCAGATAATCCAAATTATCACTATGCTGACACACTGGAGCTTGACAGAATGTAAGTCTGAAGTATAGCAAATTCAGTTGCTGCTGTGGGTTTAATATAGATAACTGCCTGTTCCTAATTATTTGGAACTCAACCAACTGCCACCCATCACAGTAGAACAATCATAGAATCATAGAGCTGGAAGAGACCACAAGGGCCATCCAGTCCAACCCCCTGCCATGCAGGAACTCTCCATCAAAGCATCCCCATTGACAGATGGCCATCCAGCCTCTGTTTAAAGACCTCCAAGGAAGAAGATTCCATCACACTCCGAGGGAATGTGTTCCACTGTCGAACAGCCCTTACTGTCAGGAAGTTTCTCCTAATGTTGAGGTGGAATCTCTTTTCCCTTGTCAGATGTATTCAAAATAAGTTTTAAACTTAGGCTCATGCAAAATGTAAATATTCACTTTCTTTTCTTTTTCTCATACAGAAGACCTGAAGGAAGCACATCTTTCCATTATAATCCTTATGATTCCTCTCATTACAATTCCTATGGAGAGCACAATGCAGAAGGAGTACGAAGGCAAAATTCATCCATTCATATACCCATGAACTCAGTGCAGATTCAGAACTCTGGTACTGAGTATGGATTACGAAATTTTTCATTTGAGACTCCCAGTTCAGATCCATATGGAAATGCACATGGTATGTAACTGTAATGTGTATGTGTCTTTGTGCGTTTGAGAGAGAGATAATTTGTACCTTAACTTCTACTACAACCTGATGTGCTTATGTAGGGAGTAGAATTGCTAGGGGAACTCGACAATCTTGTTAGTATTAAATATTGTATCACTTGTGCGGAAGAGCAGAAGTGAAACAAAGACTTTGATATTGTCAGCATCTATAAAGAGCATATTTATAGTGTAGTCCTCTGTGTGTGCACAAGTGTGAATATGTGTGTGTATGCATGAGTGCATACCTTCAAATTGTCTATTGACAAATGGCAAACTTATGCACTTTACAGAGTTTTCTTAGGCGAGGAATATTCAGAGGTTATTTTATCATTTCCTTCCTCTGAAATGTAGTTTTCAGCAATTGGTATTCCTTCATCCAAGTATTAACCAGGCCTGAACCTGTTTAGCGGCAGTTAAACTGTCTTTACTAGTCCAGTCCAACTGATCTGTATTTGTAGGAGGGTAATCTTGTTTTTCAAGGCCTAAATACCCTAAAAGCTATGCAGGGTCATCCCAGTTTAGTATTTGGATGGAAGGCAAGAAACAAATACCAGATGCTGCTATGGGCTATATTTCAGAGTAAGGAACTGGCAAAACCACCTTTGGTTTGGTTTACCTAAGAAAACCCTATGAAATTCACGGGTGACTAGAAGGCACACATACTAGGATAGCCCCTTAAGGTGCCAAATCCTGTCTGATCTTGGTAGCTAAGTTGGGTTTGCCCTAGTTAGTACTGCTGATGGAAATCTAGCAATTCAACAAGTACATTTCAGGCCTGGTTATATTCCTTCTCACATATTGAGAAACATACATGAGAAGACACAAGCCAGTTCTGTATTCTTCTTTTATTTCAACAGTTAATCCTTCATTTGAATATGAACCAGAATTTGCACAGACTCTACCTGCTGACATTAATGGTTTGAATCACCATTATACACGGAAACCTCCTGCTTCATCTGTTGGAGGTAAATTTGCAAGGGATAAATTACCTAATGGCATTTTTAAATAACTTGCTCCAAAAATAATGTAGCATAGTATGTTTCACAGTGATCTCATCCAAAAATATATTCTAAGAACTATTATAAATTTGCTGTCTTATATAGATCATAGAGTTGGAAGAGACCACAAGGGGCATCCAGGCCAACACCCTGCCATTCAGGAACTCGCAATCAAAGCACTCCTGACAGATCTCTTTAAAAAAACCCAAAGGAGACTCCACCACAATCTGAGGGAGTGTATTCCACTGTCAAACAGCTCTTAATGCCAGGAGGTTCTTCCTAATGTTGAGGTGGAAGTTCTTTTCCTGTAGTTTGAATCCATTGACCTGGATTCTCTGGGTCCTATTCTGCAAAGCAGCAAAAAACAAGCTTGGTCCAATGTGACACCAGTTCAGATATTTAAACAGGGCTAACATATCACCCCTTAACCTTCTCTTCTCCAGGCTAAACATATCCAGCTCCCTAGGTCATTAACATAAGGCATGGTTTCCAGACCCTTCACCATTTTAGTTGCCCTCCTTTGGGCATGCTTCAGGTTCTCAATATCCTTTTTGAATTGTGGTGCCCAGAACTGGGCACAATATTCCAGATGGAGCCTGACTAAAGCAGAATACAGTGGCACTATTATTTCCCTTGATCTAGACACTATGCTTTTATTGATGCAGCCTAAAATTGCATTGGCCTTTTTAGCTGCTGCATTGCACTGTTGACTCATGTTCAACTTGCGGTCTACTTGGACACGTAGATTCCCCTCCCCCCCTTTTAAAGATGGGGACAACATTTGCTCTCCTCCAGTCTGCTGGAACTTCTCCTGTTCTCAAGGAGTTCTGAAAGATTATTGCCAATGGCTCTGATATTACATTTGCCAGTTCTTTTAATACCCTTGGTACAGTAATGATAACAGTAACATTTGCCCAAAACAGACAGGCCAAATAAAGTGATCATTTAGATGATGCATGCCCCCAAAGTGGTCAGAGGCTACTGAAGGCTGTAGAGGAATGCATATATTTTGACATTCAAATTTCAAAAAATATTTGACAAGCCAGACTGTTAGAATTACTGGACGTGGTTCACTTAACTTGTTCATTCTTATTTCATTGGACAGAAAACATATTTTTTCTTTATTAAATGTTGGAACACATATGGTGGCAGTATTGATAATCTCCATATATTTTTCTCAGCTCAGTGAAATAAGATGATATGTTTTTTAACTGACTGTCTACTAAATATCTGTTCAGCTCAGCATGCACATCTCAATTTTCAAGTTTCTTAAAAACATTCATTTATCAATTCTTCAACCAACTTCAAGCAGAGAGGTAGCAGGCAAGATGCTGATACGGTTTTTGTAACACCTTCTAGTGTACTTCAATTAGACATTGGCTCCAGTAAGAAGAAGAAGAACGAAGGAAAGGGTTGCTGTTGCTGTTTCAATTTTCTTCCCGGTTTCATATCTAACTGAATGCTTAACTTGTATATTTTGCAGAAGAAAAATTTATTGGTGATCTCGTAACCATGTCCACCCGTGAAAGAATTAAAGCAATCCAGCAAATTCCAAAACCTATGAAAGAAAAGCGAAACATCAGGTAACAGAGAATTATTAGTAGTGTCATTCTTAAGTGCCTTGGTTGAAAAAGAAGCCAAATATATATGCAATTTAAAAATGCATTGTTGTTGTTAACTGCCATTAAGTCAACTTTTACTTACGATGACTCCCATGAATGAGAGACCTCCAAGTCATCCTATCATCAGTAGCCCTGCTCAAGTCTTGCAGGCTTAGGACCATGGTTTCCTTGACTGAGTCGATATATATAGAAAGCAATATTGTTTTCTACTTTACCAAACACCATTGTCTTTCCTAGTGAGTCATGTGTTCTGCTCATATGGCCAAAGTAGGACACTCTCAGTTTAGTCATCTTGGCTTCTAAGGAGAGATCAGGCTTGATTTGCTCTAGGATCCATAGATTTCTCTTTTTAGCAGCCTACAGTATCCTCAGAACTATTCTCCAGCATGATATTTCAAATGAGTTGCTGTCTTCTTCACTGTCCAGTGTTCACAACTATCCATAGAAGTGGGAATATGATGGCAGAATGGGAAATCTTAACTTTAGTATTCGATGATATATCTTTACACTCCAAGGTCTTGTCTAGTTCCCTCATAGCTGCCCTTCCAAGTCCTAGTCTTCTGATTTCTTGACTGCAGTCTCCATTCTGATTAATGACTGAGCCAAGGTATGAACAATCTTGAGATATGTCAATCTCTTTGTCATCTGCTTTAAAGTTTTGTAACGCATCCGTCATCATTTTTGTTTTCTTCATGTTCAACATGAGGAAGAACTTCCTGACAGTAAGTGCTGTTAGACACTGTGGAATAAGCTGCCTCAGGATGTAGTAGAGTCGTCTCCTTTGGAATTTTTTAAACAGAGGTTGGATGGACCTCTGTCGGGGAGTACTTTGATTGTGTATTCCTACATGGCAGAAGGTTATACTGGATGACCCTTGTGGTCTCTTCAGCTCTTTTGTTCTTGAACAAAATGAGCAGATTTGCAACCCAGTGTTTTTCATCCAGCAGATCTGTATGTTTTCTATTGACTCTTTAGAGTCCTGCTTGCAAATCTCAAAGCTCAGCCTGGCTGCGTGAGCCCAAGTTGATATTTGTGGCACAAGAATGAGTGAGTGTATTTGAACATATAATTCTTACTGTAAACCAGCCTTTTTATCATCTTTGTTGGCATTCTACAGTAATCTTTTCAAGTCTTTGCTGTTTTCTGCTTGGAGTATGATGTCATTTGCATATTTTAAATTGTTGATGTTTCTTCCTTCAGTTTTCTCACATCCTTCCTCTGAGTCTAATCCTGCTGTACGTATGTTATGTTCAGCATACAAGTTAAGCAGATAGGGTGATAAAATGCTGTTTTGCCTGTCCTCCTTGTCAATTGCAAACCAGTCCATTTCTCCATATTCTGTCTAACAAGCCTCTCGTCCTGAATACAGGTTATACATTAGAACAATCAAATGCTGTGTTACACCTGTTTCTTTAAGAGCAGTCCATAGTTTTTCATGAGCTATACAGTCAAAGGACTTTATCACACGGGAAGCAAGCATCCTCCTCCCATCATTAAATGGACATTGTGTCCTGTCAATATCCTGCAATTAACAGGATGATTTTCACGCGTCTTGTGACTTTGCAATTATCAAGCCATTATCCCGTGAATAAAGCTGCAAAATCGCATAGCTTTTTATCCATGGCAAGTGAATAAAAAGTGGTGCGATTTTGCCACTTTATTCATGGGATAATGGCCCGATAATTTCAATGTTGCGAGACATCATGTGAAATGTCTCTTTGTTGTAAGCTATAAAGCACAGGCTCATTTTCTTTGAAATTCTTTAGTGTGTTCCATTATACAACATATGTTTGCAATATGATCCTTAGTGCCTTTTTCAAATGGTTGGAACCACCTCCCCCTCCGTGTTTAATATAAAAATACCCAGGCAGTTTTAAATGTTAAATACAGATTTGAACATCCATGTTTTGTTTTTGTTTTTTTGTATCCATGAGGAGCAGTCTGCAACCAAACCACTGCAGATACCTAGGGCCCACTGTAACTTCCTTACATAATATGTACCATCTGCTTGTTCATAGGAATCATGTCCTACTGGAGAAAACAAAAAAGACCTATAGCCATAATACTCAAATTAACTGTTGCACCCAGTGTTTCTACAGTACTGCCTTGGTAAGTGTGGCTTTCAACACACTCTAAATCTGTTTATAGAGAAAGAAAAGTTTTTAATGAGAACATTTATAACAGAAGTGGGAATCATGTACCCCTCCAGATGTTCTTGCACTTGACTTCCACTTTTCCTCACCATTGGCTATGCTGCTTGGGGCTTCTGGTAGACAGCATCTGTATGTCAACAACATCTGGAGGGCTACAAGAACCTTATTCCTGGTTTATAGCAATAGTAATATATTCTGTTAAGATATCTTGAGTCCCAACACTGAGAAAAAAATAGCATATGAATGAATAAGATGATGACAGCGACGGTAAAGATGATGTTCGCTTATCATGATAAGGCATGGTTTCTTGCTCGTGCCATGAAATATATTGCAGGTGACCAAATAAGCCAACAACAAGCCATATGTTTGTGTTCCGTCAACAAATCATGGCTTGTGAGCAGAGGAGGGGTGACACATCACAACAAGCTGCGTTTCAACAAACCGTATTGTGGCTTGCTGTGACATGCAAACACAGACAGTATAGAGGAATGACCATGGTCTTCTTTAATCAGTATTGGCTGAAGGCACTCTACTTCTTGAAGCATAGCAGGAAATGGTGGCACTGTTCCAAGTCAAAGGGCATATCAGAAGTAAGCCCCATTATGTTTAATTAAAATTACTCCCAGAAAATTTGTTAGAAAAACAACCGGGGGGGGGGGAGAATCAGGTTACACATTAACTAAAAGCTTTTGTGTTTTTCTTTCTTTCTTCCCCTCCAGTCTTTTCGGCAGTTTAAAAATAGCCTGTGCGACTGCTTTCAGCTTTTCAAACTTTGGCAGAAGATTCTCAAAGACATTGGAGGCAAATTTGGGACCAGCGTTCGTTCCTATTTTGCATTTCTGACATGGCTCCTGATGTTCAACATTTTCTCATTCCTTTTGAATTTCAGTTTTATAACAGTTCCTCAGCTCATAGCAGCTAAACCAAATAATCTTTCATTTACTGGACTGGAGCTTTTTACAGGAGCCGTAAGTGTGTTTCAGAGGACGGAAAACCAGGATCAAAGCTAGGTTTAGTTACTTATTTAATTAAGTGATCTTCATGCAATACATTGTCTAAAGGTGGAATCAGGATTCTGCAACTTTAATTCTCATTACAATACTTGAAAATGATTGTTTTTGAATTACAGCTCCCAGAATCCTCCAGTCAACCTAACTGCTGGGCATGGTGGCCTGGGGATTTCTGGGAGATATAGCCCCAAAAGCTAAGTTTTTCAATTTTTTCCAATTTTGTGCAGAAGGATAAGCCCAGAGGGCAAGAAATTGGGCAGGGTGGGGATGGGGTGGATGATGGGAAAGCAAAAAACGGACCAGCTAATAAGAAGGAAGCAATTCTAGTCCATTCAGATTTTCGGTACCTCTAGCTGTACTTGCATCAGGGTAGAATTTTGTGGTAGATTTCTAGGGCCCCATTAAGCAGAATGAGCCAGTAGGGCTCTTAACTACAGCAGGATTGGTTTTCCATATTTTGAAGGAAGTGACATGATAGGCATTACTATGTTACAGTTAGGTATCCTGTAAGACCATTAAATCTAAAACTTACAAAAATCTATCTGCACTATTATGTACACCAAAGGATTTGTGGTACACATGTTTATGTGTTGCTATACCCTTTATCTATTGAAAAGTGATGTGCCCCTTTGTACAGTAGTATGTTTGTCAAAAAACAGTGCCTCTCTGGGGCACTATAGATTCTAAAAAAAGAAATGTTTTGCATTAATTTGCATTCTGACTAACATTTATATATTGTTATTTCAGGGTTATTTTAAAGACACTGTGCTCTATTACGGATTTTATACCAATTCTACCGTTGTGAAAAATGAGAAAATGTCTCCATATTACATGCAGCTAGCCTATATATTCACCATGGGGATTTATTTCATTGTGTGCTTTTTAAGCTTGCTGTACAGGTACAGTGATTTTTTAAGATTTCTTCTTTATAGTAAGGTGAATATGTTTTGTTTTGTCAAGGAAGGAACTTTACACCTGAGAGTAAACTCCGTTGGTCATTAGCATTGGTCACCTACACTAAGACATTCACCGGGGAACAATTTGTTGTTATATACAGAAATGATTATTTCTCTCATCTATTTTCCCCCCTCTTTTCCTCCTTCCATACAACTGCTCTTGCATGTTCCGTTGTGACTGTAGCATGGCAAAGTCCTTCCTCAACAACTTTTCCAGTCCACACATATACTCTGGAAATGCTGCCAAACTTCTTTGCATCTGGGATTTCAGTATAACCAATGCAAAAGCTGTGAAGTTAAAGCAGAAAAATATCAGTACTCAAATAAAGGTATGTAATGAAAATATGCATAACTGATTGAGGTTAATCTCTCAACAGCTGAGATAGGCCTAAATGCAGAAATCCAGCTTCTGAAGGCAGGAAGTTTGTCCCAAAACATGTAATGCCATTTATATAAAAACATAGATCTCCTGTGTACAAGATCTTGGTCTTCCTTTTTCTCAGTGATATAGAAACCCACTCTTTGCCCTCTTAGGGGTGAAACAGAAGGGACGGCTTGAAGCCGTCCCTTCCGAAGACAAATTGAAGCCACAGCAAACACATGCCGCGGCCCCAATCTACCTTGAAGCCGGCCAAAAATGGAGCAAAAAACACCGGGAAAGGGCAGGTTTTCCCAGCCTGCCATGGCCCCTTTGGGTGGTTTTTTATCTTGACTCATATAGGTTTTTCTGTGTTCCTCAGAAGTTGTTGTTTTGTTTTGTCATGAGTCATGCTCTTAAATATACAGAACTTGGCAAATTATTATTTTGGACCATAACTCCCAGAATTCTATAGCCAGCACGGGGAGTGGCCATTTTGGTTGGGAGATGTTGGGAACTGTAGTCCATAAGTAACTTTTCCTAGCTCTTTGTCACCCACGGAGTAATGAACTGATGATTTTTTAAAAATTATTATTCAAGGAGACCTTGTCAGAAGCGATCACTGGAGCATTGACACTTTCTTTAAGTCAAAGACTTTCTCGCATCTCATGCCATCTTGTGGCTTGGACTGTCTCGTTGGGTTTCGCGGTTGGTTCATGTGCCAGCATTTACCACATCTCCCTCGTCAATTTAGAGGTAAAGTCCTGTGATGTAATTTCTTATATATATATTTCTTGTCTTCGCATCCAATATCCTATCCTATGATTTTAGGAACAAATTGCCAAATAACAGAGCATGTTCTTTAACACTCTTTTATTCAACAGTCTTCCTTAATTTATAGCTTTCTAGATACTTTGGACTACAACCTCCATAATTCTCCTCCCTCCAGTTAGAGTTGCTGGGGCTGTTGGGAACTGTATCCCACAATGTCCGCAAGACAGTACTATATGTTGGGGAAGTAGGAACACATCCTACTAGGATAGTAAAAAGACCACATCCTGCAGTGGGAAGGGCTTAGAATTTAGTATTGTAGTTTCTTTTTTGGGAAAAGTCACCTGAATTGAGTCCTCATCTGACTCTTCCTCAAAGCCCTTTAGGACCTCAGAATGGGGTGCTTGGTGGGCATATTGTGTGTATGTCTTAAAAATAATAAATTGGAACTTCTTAGTAACCTAATCAGGATTTGTGATCGACGGGAGGGAGTCCTTCCTAGTGGTCCACCTTTTCTTTATACACTGTGATCTTAACAGAAATTGCCCTCCTTAAGACACAGAAAAAAAGAGGAGTAAAGATAAGAGGAAGGAACACCAACAATCTAAGATATGGAGATGACACCATACTACTAGCAGAAAGCATCACAGACTTGGAACAGTTACTAAAGAAAGTCAAAGAAGAAAGAGCAAGGGCCAGTCTAATGTTAAACATAAAGAAAACAAAAATAATGACCACGGAGAATGTACATAAATTCAACCTAGATAACGAGGAAATCAAAACAGTTAAGTTATTCCATACCTTGGATCACACATTGATCAAAACAAAGACCGCACTCAAGAAATCAGAGGGAGATTAGGAGTAGGAAGGGCAACTATGAAAAAACTACACAAAGTCCTAAAGAGTAAAGATATACAGTTGAACACTAAAATTAGACTCGTCCAAGTCATTGTATTCCCCTTTACCATGTGCCGAAGTGAGAGCTGGACAGTGAAGAAAGCAGGTAAGAAGAAAATTAATTCATTTGAAATGTGGTGCTGGAGAAGAGTGATGAGAATACCATGGATGGCCAAAAAGACAAACAGTTGGGTCCTAGAACAAATTATGCCTGAACCCTCCCAGGAAGCCAAGATGATTAAACTGAGGCTGTCATACTTTGGCTACATCGTGAGAAGGCACGACTCATAAGAAAATGATGATGGGGAAGGTAGAGAGCAGTAGAAAGAAAGGAAGACAGCATGCCAGATGGATAGACTCTTTTTAGGGAAACCATGAGCCTGAGTGTACAGGACCTGAGCAGAGGAGAAGAGGATAGTCGGCCTTGGAGACATTTCATTTGCAAGGTTGCCATGAGTCGAGGTTGACTTGAAGGCAACTAACAACAGCAAAGCAGCTATTTAGTAAGTGGGGCACCAATAGGCCCATGTCTCCTGTGCCAGATAGCTATAAATAGTGGTTTCTAGAGGGCAGTATTTTCATTCAGACTTGTGATGGATTGGAGACGATACCTGCCATCTCCTTCAGGCTTCTTTCTGTGCTCAGCTGCCATCTTCAGAGTGGAAATGACGTTTTTTCCCCCCTTTAGCAACTACTTTAACTAGTAAGTTGCTTTGAGCCTGTTGTAATGCAAAATATTGTGGGTGGCTTTGTCTTGAATGGACAGTCAAAAGCCATTAGCTAACACAACCTGCTTCTGGTTACAGTTTGGAAAGCTACCTTTAAAAAGTAATCCATTCATGTTACTTGCTGTAATGTTTTAAAGGTAATCTATAGAGGTAGCTACGATTTTGCAAAAGTAACTGTGAACTGTTTACAATTTGATATGAGCTGTAAGATGTGCATGGATGTGTCTCCCCCTCTTTACCTTCTCAGCAAAGAAGCACACAGTATAGACCTTTTCTTGCTTCTACAGTAAGATGATGCAGTGTGGCTAAGAAAGAAGGAAAGATAGGAAGATGAGAGTTGTTGCCCAACATGTCTGAGTGGTCCCAGGTGGAGAAAGGCTGCTTTTAGATGTTAATGTGGATTTTATCTCCTTCCACCCCCTTGCAGTTTCTTTTAGATGAAAAGAAAACTGATCTGGAAAGTGAAGCTGCCACACTGGTGTTGCCAATAATTGCAAGCCTAATCAATCACATAGTGCCGTTCTTCTACTCTTCTTTTGGCTTTGTTGAAAAGTTCACTCATCCCAGGCATCAGATCTATACTAATATTATCAGGTATGTCTTATCCCACCCTCTTTTTTTAATTTTACCTTAACTGAAATAACTTGTCTTTCATAACTTAGTTTAGAGTGTAACTGATGAGGTCTGCAAGACTCCTAGTACATACGTTCTTATCAATCACTGTGAAATCTTAACAAATCCGTGGGCACAGGTTCTTCATGAAAGCACCAACCATGGTCCAAACAGCCAATAATTTCTGGGTTCAGGGTCTGCAGAGCCAGTTGTTCACTTCCCATCTGTGGAACCAGTTGTTCACTTAACTGTTGTATAAAATAAAAATAATAGTACCCAGGACATAGATCAAAGACTCTTCTTGTCCCACCATTAAAGGAAGTTCATTAAAGGAAGGCAGCTTTCTCTGCCTTGACCATGGAATACCCTCCCCAAGAGATATGCCTGGTTCCAACTTTACCAATGTTTCAATGATAGAAATAGACCCCATGTTTTTCTCCAAGTATCTCTGTACTGTTGGTCTTAAGGAACTGTTTGCTGATGGAGTTTATTAGACCTTTGCTTTGTGTATCTTATTGTCGCTTGCTTTAACATTCCTTTACTTGCCTTGTGACTGTTCGAAAAGTTGAGATATTGACAGAGCTACCTTTGCAGAAGCTTTACGTTTGGGATGGGATTGTTCATTTATTTTGTGGGAGCCCACTTGAGAAACCCATGCAAGCTTGGGGGGATGAGGAGTTATAGTCCAATGTCACTGAAGGACACCAAACTGGGGAAGGGTAAATACAGATAACACTTTGAAAAGTTATTGTTTGGACCATAATCGCCCAATCTCTCAATGCAAGGAGGTTGTGAGAGTTGTACACCAAAAAATAATTTTCCTATACTCTAAACCAGGGGTGGAAAATTGTGGAAGGCTCCTCTTCACTGTACTTGCTCCTATGTTTTTTTTTAAATAAAAAATCAAAATCATGTTTTGTACCCATATGCCCTCCATAGAGTATGGAGGCATCTTCACCATGTTTTGGGAGCTTCTTGGGCCGTTTTAGGTCCAGCAGAGGCTTTTTTCAAACAATAGGAAGTGAGTAGAAGTCACTTCTTGATTACTTTCTGTCTCTTCTAGGTCTAAATTTTTTGGTTCCTGGGGCCAAAATAGGTTGGAAATGCTCCCCGGGCCCACTTGAGGATGTTTGGGGGGAAAGTTTGTTGCGGGGGGGGGGGGGGGATATTAAAATAAAATCTGGGAGAGGGACCTGGAGGTCCATAGGCCACCCTTTGCCCACCTATGGTCTGAATATAGGACCATACAGCTCTGAATAGAGGACTTTCCTCTTTGTATTATTGCCATAGAAGGGAATAGGAAACTTTCTGTTTTTATGCACGGAGATGTTTTTTTCTGATTTCCACTCCCTTTTTTTGCAGGAACATTATTCTGAAAGTATCCATAATTGGGATCCTCTGCAACTATTGGCTTAACAAAGTGGCCCTATCAAATGCAGAGGTAAGATTTTAACGTGTGTATGGCTACAAATACACAATCGGAGAGCACAAGACCATCATCATCAGCAAAGAGCAGCTAAGGTGGCCTGCACACTTCTTAATTCTTCTTCAATATTTTGGTTCTTAAAGTATTCCTTTACTCAGGCTGCGGGACTTTATAGAAGAGAGTGTTAGGGAGAGATGTTCTGTTTTCTAATTGATTCTTTCCCCCACATGTTACTAGTGCTGGGAAACCCTGGTTGGCCAAGATATCTACAGATTGCTTGTGGCTGACTTCATCTGTTGCCTACTGGGTTCTTTTTTTGGAGAATTTTTACAACGGTATGTTTTCACTTCTCTGTGCTAATGTAGTACTCCTGTGCTTGTCTGTTTTTGCCACTACAACGGGAAATCTGGAATTTTGAGATAGTTTAGTTCATGGGTGGGTAGATCCACTTCAGTCTACTATGTTTTTGCTGGAAGGCTGATACCCACTAACCAGCAATTTCCCATTACAATGTTTTGAACCATCTGAAGCCTCCAACGGTCATCAGGTAGCCCTGTGTAAGGATCATTGTAGTGTTACAAGCTTTAAAATTCCAAGTATATGACCAGTGGGTAGTTCAGCACCAAGAAGAGCTATTAGACAGTGCTCTTCCTTCTTCTAGACCCTGGATGTATGGTAATTTGTGTTAGATTGGGAGCTGGGTTCTATTTGGTGAGAAAGAGGGGATATAAATTAAATAAATAGTAACATGCTGATGAGAACCAATGGGGTTTAATGGTTTGAGAGTTGGACTACAGTTTTGGAGACCAGAGTTCAAATCCCTGCTCGGCCATAGAAACCCACTGAGTAACCTTGGGTTAATCACACACATTCATCCCCAGAAAACCTTGTGACAGGGTTGCATTAGGTCACCGTAAAGCGCACAACAACTATATCCTGTGGGATTCTGGCAAACGTTTGCAATTCAAATTTATCCTATGCCATTTTTAGAATCATTGGGACGAAATGCTGTAAAAAACTTGGCGTGCCAGAATTTGATATTGCTCGAAACGTTTTGGATTTGATCTACGCTCAGACTTTAACGTGGTGAGTTGAAATAATACTGTTCAGAAAGCCTTTGTCGGAACATTTTTGTGATTTCCAAAAGCATTTTTAAATCACTCCCAGAGCTTGAATGCAGGTAATTACTTTTAATGACATAATTCCTTTAAAAGTGAAGTATAATTGTAATTTAGTGAGGGATAAGCACTCCTTTTGTAATGTTACTGATTTTGTTTAGTTCCTTTTAAAATTACAGGTAAGTAGTGCAATTAAATGGTGGAGGAAGAATATGACTGTGCTCAAGTGTTGACTTGTACTCTGCTATGGTCGAAAACAAACAGCTTCATTTATGGCCGAGGTGTGAGGCAAGGGGAATGGGAAGAGGCCACAGGCCAACAACTTCTAAAATTCATTTTAAAAAAATAAATAACTCAAAGTAACTAGTTATTTACTTTTGGAAAATGTGAAAGAAAATAGTTACTTTAAAAAAATGGCACCTATATTGGTAATAAAGTACTTTGACTACTTATAACTAATATTGTACAAACAGAAGCTGATATCGGGTCTTCCTGCCCTTGTATTTCCTGCAGGATTGGCATTTTCTTCTCACCTTTGCTCCCAGCCATTCAGATGATATCGTTTTTCATTATATTTTTTGTGAAAAAGGTATGCTATATTTCCCCAAGGCCTCTTGCCAAGTTTAAGTCCTATGCTTCTCTGTGTTAAGGCACTGACAGTTCTAGGTAGTTTCTTAGGACTCGGTAGAATTTTCCATCTGACAGAATGTCTGCCCAACTGAAAGCCTGAATCACAGTATTTCTTGGTTAACCTGTCCCTTCTTACCCTGTCCCCATTATAAGCTACTCAGAGAGCTTCATGTTGTGGGGCATCGTACAAATGTTGTAGTCAAATACTGTAACCTTTGCTTCCATGGCATTGTGGTTCTAATAAACAATGGGCTTTGGAAATACACTTTTCAGAGGGAACACTTTTTAAAAACAAGTTTGTTTAATGGAATGTCTAGTCCAATCTTTCCCAGTTCTGTAGATGTTTACTTAGAAAGAAATCTCCCTAATTTCCATGAGATTTTATTCCCTGGTAAATGGGTTTATGTTTACAGCTGAAAAATAACAGTCACCTCCCCTTTTCTTGGAGGAAGGTTAGAAAGGTAGAAGTTTCTCACACAAACTCTTCCCCATCAACTATAACTCCCATTGTTTCAGATGGCATGTCCATTGCTGGTGTAGATCAGCATATCTGGAGGGTGCAAGGTTTTACAAGGGTGGTGCAGGGAGATTAAGTCACATCTGATTCAACAGATTCCTGTGGAGTTCACATTGCACATCCTGAAACGTCTGTCATTTTCCTCTTTTGTTCTGAAAGGTCAGCCTGATGATGAACTGTCAGCCACCTCGCAAAGCTTGGAGGGCTTCCCAGATGAACACCATCTTTGTCTTCTTGCTCTTTTTCCCCTCCTTTGCAGGTGTTCTTGCTGTCATAGCGTTCACCGTCTGGAGGTACAAAAATCAATTTGCTTTGTCCAGGTGACTTTGATGCCATATACTCATTATTTTAGCTCCGCTTTTTGCGGAGCTGTTTGACCAGGGAAGGATTCCTCCTTTCCAAGGCACCACGCTTCGTCCTTGCTGTTGCTGTCCTTTCACATGCCTTCTCCCCAAGGCCCAATTTGCACCACAGTCCAGGTGGAAAACCCAAAGTAAGGCTGCTACTCTTTTATCTTCTTCCTGTCACTGCCCTTTAGCAGAAAGAGGACAGCTAAAGAAGATGGCAAAGAGTTGGGGTAGCAAGGCCAGGGGTCCTGGGCAAGGGTGGTCCAAGACATTTTGCTGGCTGAATACTAGAGGACAATGCCTGAGGATAGTAGGCTGGGCTGAAGGCTGCCATTCAAGCTGTGTGGCACAGCCAGTCAGAGAGACAGGTATGGCCCTGCTGCCTCGGGTGTTTGCTTCTGGTAGATTTCTGCTTCTGGTAGTTGATTAAAGGCCTATCTCACTGGGGTATGGCCTTTAATAGATGCCCAATGGCAACCCAAAGGCTTGCCCTTACTCTGTGTGCTCTTACTCTGTGTGTTTCTTCAACTATGGATGCCAGCTATGAAAGCCTTCGACTCCACAATAATGAGAGTTTTAGTCCAGCCATATCTGGAGAGCCACAAGTTCACCTTCTCTAATTTAGAATGAACCAATTATAATATTGTACCATGACTATTATTATTAATAATAAAATAATGCAATAATTTTTTATTCTTCTTTTCCTAGGCTGAAGCCTTCTGAAACCTGTGGTCCTTTCCGAGGCCTCAGAACTATCTTTGAGGCCATTTCTGGCTGGGTGGCAATACTCTCCAGTTATCCAGGCTCCGTATGGGTTGTTTGGATTTATCGCAATTTAATTGAAAGTGTGCATTTCTTCTTCATCCTCTCAATCATAGTACTGTGAGTGTTTGTATGGAAACATCCTAAGCCAATGTGGAATCGTGACTAGGGTATAGGACTGGCACATGACAATGGCAAACCTCCTCTGAACAAATCCTGCCAAGAAAACCCCATGATAGGTTCACCTTAGGGTTGCCATAAGTTGGAGACAATTTGAAGGCACACAACAACAACAACAACAACAACAACAACAGGCACATATGAGAACCAGGTCCTAGTACTCACTCAGTCATGAAACACACTGGATGGATGGACTTAGCCTTTCTCTTTCAGCCTGATCTACCTTATGAAGTTGTAGTGTAGAGTGAGGAAGTGTTGTGTGTGCTGTCTTTCATTGCAGGAAACAAGAATTATAAATGTAATGAATAAATAGTTAAATTATTTTTAACTTAATTTATTTTTCTTGGTTGGTCCTTTTGTTTACCAGGGGATGGTGAAAGGGTAGTCTTCAGATGTTGAACTGCAACTCTCATTATCTCTCACAATGGAGTCTGTTGGCTAGGAGAATGATAGGAGTTCTAGTCCAATGACATCTGGAGGACTACTTCTGTCTTACACAGTAAGATACACTACAGTTGGCTCTACATATCCATGGATTTTTAAAAATCTATGGAGTCAACTATCCATGGCTTGAAAATATTTTAAAAATACATAAATTCCAAAAAGCAAACCTTGACTTTGCCATTTTATATAAGGGACACCATTTTACTATCCAACTGTATATAACGGGATTTGAGCATCCACAGACTTTGTTATCCACAAGAGGTCCTGGAGCCAAATACCAGCAGATACCAAGGGCCCAATGTCTTTTATTCCATTGTTTATTATCTGCTGCATTGCAGACACTGATGCCAAGTATGCATAGCAAAGGCTTTGGCTTATTTTAATTTCTTCTTTGAGAGTTTTTCTTTGCCTCCTAGTACCAGAGGAGGGTAAAATGAAGACCTTCAGATATTTTTGGACTAATATCCTTTGCTGATGTGCTGGTTGAAGGGGCAGATGGGAGTTGCAGTTCAACAACATTTGGGAACAGTTCTTCCTCTGAATGGTACTTGGTTGGCACATATTTGTTGGTACCTGTTTACTTTTTTGGTGGCTTGTATGAAACCTCTCATCAGATAAGGCAGCTTATAAATATTTTAATAATGTATAAAATTGATGTATAAAAGATAAATAGAAAATAACTAGTTAAAATTAATGAGTCGGTTGTAATTGATTCCTTTTTACAATAACTGAGGCATAACTAAGTTATATTACAATTGGATTGTAACAAGGTAAATCCTTTTGTTTTCCAATTTTAATTAGATTTATAGCTGCAGGGGTTAGTTTCAAGAATACACTACTTGGGTATAGTGAATGCTTATGGCATTCTGATAAGTTTTTAAATAACTGTTACTACTTTCAAATATAGTGTGAATGGCAGTTTTCTACTTTCTTGGGTCTCTGAACTATAAATGTTAACTCATCTGAAATAACTTTCCAAACTCTGATATTAAGATAGGAAGTTCAGTTTCTTGCCTGCATTGATCCTGTTCAGGCTCAGGCAGAGAAAATATTATTAAAATACAACCAAACCTTTTACAAAATTAAGCAGTTAATAAGATGAGACATAGATGAAAAAGCTGGTTTTAATTTCTCAACTCTGTTTTAGGATTATCACATACCTCTACTGGCAAATTATAGATGGACGGAAAATAATGGTTAAACTACTGCAAGAACAGATTGTCAACGTAAGTATGTTGTTTAAGGGCTGCTACCCCAAAGTCTGTGAATCAGTCATGGATGAGGGCCATAACTTGTTCTTTTTGTGTTCTGGAAGACAGGGTTTACCCAGACCTTGCTTGTATAATTCTATGATTCTTCATTTATTTTGTGATCTTCATACAATCTTAATTTTTAATGTCTGCCCCCTTCTCTGTCTTTCTCTTTCTCCCTCCATTCCCATCCCCCTTCCCTATCCACATGGCCCTGTGATGTCCACTCTCCTGTCTAATTGAAAATGACCTAAAATTTATGGCAGTCTTATAATTATTTGACTTCTCTGAGGATGCACTACTTGCAGTCCTCAGGCTATTTTCAAAACCTCATCAAGTGATCAGTTTCCACTGAGAACTTGGAGGATGGAGAGAGAGAAAATGATATCAGAGGGAAAAAGCACAAACTCCTGCCTATTTTTTGCTTAGGACCAACCCACCACGAGCTTTCACCCCGTACACTTTTTAAAAGTTGTCACTGTCCAAATTTTATTTTGAAGAAGCAGCAAAATTAGAACATGCTTCTGAACTGGATTAGAGGAGGCAAGTTGTTCTAGCGTGCTTCCTTCTTAAGCTGCTATTTTCCTTCGAAGGTGATTTTTGCAGTGAATGACAATATATTTGTGGACGGGAGCAGTGCAGCTGCTTTTCCTTCAAAGCAGTGGCACATTTTTAAGTACACTTGTGTTTAAGAAGTACATTTATGGTTATATGTGGTTTGACCTGAACGTGGTCCATTTTGCAAGGAAGGAGAAAAGCAGTGCCATGCAAAGTATAAAATTGGAATATTTTCCTTCTCTGCATCCCCTAATATTCAGATGTTTCTTGATTTGCAGGAAGGCAAAGATAAAATGTTTCTGTTGAAGAAGTTGCATGCTCTACAAGCATCTAAATGCCCAGATCTGGGAGAGCAGCCAGAGGTTAGTTTCAAGAATACAGGCTTTTTCAATGTTGTTTTGTTCATTATAAAAGGGGGTAAGAGAGGGCTTTCCCCTACCCTATACAATACAGAGTGCATATGCATGCATTTGGACAACTACATGACTTGAAAAGTGCGGTCTATACTTTTTCAGTTTGTAATGGAGACATTTCCCTTCCTACAATCTAAATAATGTATTTTTGTAGCAACCAACCTAATACTCTCCAAAGGTTCGGGACTACAGCTCACATCATCCCTACCCAGCCTGGCTATGGACTTTTTTCTAATCACTGAATAAAAGTAGATTGTTTTCATGGCCACATCTAGATTTGTAGGGAGTTTGGGGAAAGTGGCTTCTGGGGAGACCCCTTTTTTCTTAGTGGAGCCTGGAGGGTTTGCAGGGGCTACAGTGGCAGCGTTCCAAAATATGCTGGATGGCTGGATTTGAGGATGTGTCATTTCCCCACAGTGCTAAAAATTGATGCCAGATAAGGAATTAAAGGAGTGTCTAGATCCAACCACCTGCTCCTAGGCCAGTTAAAGCTTAAGAAGAGTTTAGGCGAATACCTCCAGTGAGTTCTGCTTGAAGGGGTCCAGACCATAGCCTTTGTAATTAGCCAATTCTGCCTTTGTTTAAATACAGAAGGCAGTGTGATTGTTGTTCCTTAGTATTACCAGAAGATGGAGATGGTTGGGAACCTACATAGTGCCAAATAGCAGCCTACATTGTAAAGAAGTCTTTAAAAAATAGTTTCCATACCATACTGTGCCATACTGAGTGTGGTCAAAAATTGACACTGTTTGTCCAGTCATTCACACCCAGTTAAGTATTCCAGGTATACCTGATCTTGGATTTTTGTTTTTCTTCCAGAGGCACAATTCTGTTCACCAGCTGCCTGCCCACCAAATGCGTTTTCCATTGCCCAACTCTATTGAAAGCTCTCCAAGAACAAAAGAAAGAGACTATGCTGAGGTAAGATTCAATATTCAAGAGATTGCACACACTTTGGGTGTATTCAGTTATTGTATTATGTGCGTTTCTTTGCAGCCTTCCAAATCTGTGTCACCTGTTTAGACAGCACAAAAGAGGGGGAAGTTGTCAGCCCTTGCTCTCCTGCAGCAGAACTGTTCAGCTGATAGTGCTTGCTTGCTGTTCTTCCCTAAATTTGCAGTGCTGGAACCCAAAGAAGATCATCAGAGAACTCCGGATTATGACCCCTTCCCAAGGAACTATCATTACACAACTTCTAGTCCCTTGGGAAGGGGTCATAATCTGGAGTTCTCTGATGATCTTCATTTTTCATAATGGTAATATAGAAGAAATTCAAGGAAATCTCATTTTGGGAGACATATGAGAAGCAGACAGACTGACTTTTTTCCTGGCTGGTTAGATAACATGGGAGAATTAAGGATTCTAAAGCAAGCATGTTTAGGTTTTTTTAATGTCTCAAACTAAGAAACTGCTGATTTGGGGTATTTTTTTTTAAAATGGTATGTATGTTAAATTACTGTTACACTTTTTTCTGTTTTAGTCTGCCAGAATATCTGAAATGACCAGCTTCTTTCATGGTAAGCAACAAACTAGGCCTACTCAGGCAGGGAGTTAAATTGGAAAACCCACTTCTTTTCTTCTGTCGTAGTATCTCCATTCTTTTCCTGAGGGAGATGGTTATAAAAGCGTGCCTTTTGTCAAACTGATTTTTCCAGCATAACAAAAGGCACACTTTTATTACATCATCTTTCAGGATAGGAAGGAAATGCTACAGAGAGATATGGAGAAAGCCTGTTATGTTTTGCCTTTCTCTTCCCTTGTAGTACGGTTCCAGAGATTACTCATGGAGAGATCCATGTGGATAGGTTTCTGTTCCTCAGGTGTCCAAATATATGTGTGGGTTGTGGCGGGGGAATCGAGGGGCTGTGTATCACCAAAAACAGAAGTATAAATGCAGCCACTCTGTACACACCTTACTTCAAAGAACGCCTCAGTCTATAATCTGATTAGGAGTATGAATGTCTTATATTAATACCACTGCTTTAGCATGCCTTTCTTTTGGCTATAGGAGTTAGAGAGGATGGCCAGTCAGCAGGGAATGTTGGGATTTCTGAAGCTTTAGCTTTAGCGTTGAGAGCCAGGCAAGAGGCTCAATGGGACATGGATGGTGAAGAAAGCACATGATGCAAGATCCAAAAAGCAGCTCTTCTGATCCAGAACTTTGGTATTTGCACTAACAAGATCTATACAACTTTAAAAATTAAATTAAACAACCGAACATTTTTGTATCGAAAATAGCACTTTAACTTGATGCAGTTTGGCTTTATTTTTGAAAATACAGACTGATGACAGGATGAAGCTCATCACCAAACCAAAATTACTTTTCCTAAAGTGCTTGATTTATAGGTGAGATAAGACACATTTTCAACAGAGTTCTTACGGTGGATTATTGTAATTTCCCTTTTGAGATTTGCCAAGGCTTGCTCTGCCAATGTTTGTAATCTGCTTTATTTTATTTTTGATGTTCTGATCAGATTTTTAAAAATTAAACAGCAATTCATAAGAAATGTAGATCTGATTATGCATTTCTTAATTGCTATTCGGTGGGGGAAGGGATAATGAGGAACATCACATTCACAAAACAAATATTGCATCTTTGTAAACAGAAACCTTTGTCCCTGACTTTGCAGCTGCATACTTTAAATCAGCTGATGAGGATGCTTTTATTTTTCTGTGCAACAGTAGCAGCATTTTTGGTTGCCAGCTGGCCCATTCTCTGTTCCCAAAGTATCCACATGTCTTGTAGACAACAAAAATTGAGCAGTGCAGAAGCCAGTTACTTTCTCTGTGCCCAGTTAATCATGTAAAAGTTCAAAATAAAGCTTATTTGAGATTTAATGAGACCAGCATTGAAATGCTCCTCCATCTCAATATGTTAATTAGAACATAACATATATCTTTATCAGTGGATGAGACTGTCTGATCTAACAATTTGTCCACCAAGACCATTGTGGTATTTTAATGCATGATGACCCAGGCGAAAATTACTAGAAACTGGATGTACACTCACCATAATAAGCTTTGAAACACTCCACAAATATTAACACCAACAACTCTTGAAGGGCATTCTTTGTGACAATATTATTGAAACATGCCCTGCCTAACACTTTCTCACAGGGCAGGACACTTCATTGTGCATGCCTATAAATCTTATAGACAAACAATGTGGGAAATGGTAAGGTATGGTTTGTATTTACTCCACAATAAGCTTTAAATCACCCTGAATCACAGACTTGCACATCCAGAACAGTGTCTTCTTTGAAAGCAAGGGGAATCGCACATATCACAACGCTCTTTGATGCAAGGTAAAAAAGCACAAACCTGGGTACAGTGAAGTCTTTACAAACCTTAAAAATCCAAAGACATGGCTGTGTTATGATCCCTTTGCATGCTATTTCAAAATGTGCTAGATCTGTATCACAAACCTTGCATTTGGTGCTGTTTGTCATTGCTTTTCTGGAGAAAATTTCAGGATTCATAAACATTCCTTGAAAATCCAAGAACAGTATTATATTTTTGTTTTCCTTGACAACTGCAGCCTCGTCGAGATGACAGCACATACAATCGGGTTGTAGTTTTTTCTGTCTTAAAGGAGTATAAAGTGTCTCCCTAACTATTCCTTTACTAAGCAGCAACTAATTAATGTGTTTCAAGTTACATCAGTAATTTGTGAAAGTCAAGTATCAAGCTATTTTCAAGCTGGGGCTAAGTGTAAATCCCCTGCAACTCCAACACATGTATTGTCCATGTGTCCATTAACTCTCTCTCTATATATATATATTATTTATATAATTTAGGCCTTACAGCTATCTTTTCAAGATTTTCCATTCTTTTGTTTTTTAAGATTAAAAAAAGATTGTAATGTCAAAATCTTAATCCAGCATGATGGAAGGACACAATCTGATGCAAAGATTGTAATAATTCCATCTCAAGAGATTCAGTGCCTCTTTGATTCATATGAATCCTAGATGTTCCTTTTTATTATTGTAAATAAATAAAGCGAGTTGGTCCATGTTTGAAGGAAAATAAATTCTAGGGAACGTAGAAATTGAAAATGGAAAATCAATGTTGATCTAATTACGGTTGGCAATAGATACTCTAGAGGAGAAGGAAGTTGTTTATAAGTAAGCTATTTATGGGGTGGTGGTGTTTCATATATATGGAATACGATCATCTGAAATTTGTACAAAACTTGGTTTTATAGTTGTTTTAAAAAAATTAAAAAAAATCCTAGATATTCCATTGCTTTTGAACTTCAGTCTGCCAAATAAAGCAAACTCAGAAGGATCCAGTAAGGCCAAAACTAATAGTGAGGGTCACAGTCCTCTAATAAGCTATCAGTCATATAGCTGCATTGGAGAACATTTTCATAGTATATTTTTTCAGCAAATGTGTTCACTGTCCAAGCAACAACTTGAATTCCTTTAGACGACCACTGCTGCACATACTCCCTAAAGGGGACAAGAAAAAAATGATGTGAGAAGATGACTACGTTGTGACTAGAATAAAACACATAGGTTGTCTTAAAAGTCCTTTACAGTAACGATACCCCTTCTTATTTACCCCTTTTTTGTTTCACTCAGAGCAGTGCTTCTTGAGTTATTTCATGTGGGGGACTGGCACAATGTTGTACTTCTATGTGGTCTCTGACTCACAAACATGGGATTTCTGTGCCTGCATAGCACCTTGTCCAGAATCTATAAAGCTGTTAGAAAAAGTTTTGCCTTAGCCCCATGCACCCCACAGCAGCCTTAACCCTTGGTTCCCACTCAGTTACCTCTCTATGTAGCTCCTCTCCTTTTGCAACAGACTTACTACCTTCTACCAGGCTTGACTGTCCATAACATCAGATGCCTGGCTATCAGATGCTTAAGAATGCATATTTCTATCTCTCTATCGGCCTCAGGGATCAGCACTGTTCCATGGGCCATCACTTTTGAGTAGCACTGACTTAGAGGATATTAGAGGAAAAATGAAACATTTATAGTACATGAAAAACTATTAAAACACATCCTTGAGTAAAATAGCTACATGGTTTCTATCATGATGAGCTCACTATAAATTCCATGGTTGAAATACACTATGTTTTGGTACCTCTGTAAGGACCGACTGTGAGGTATGTCTACACTCTTCTCCCAACCCTTTGAAAGTTGTATTACCTGAGGTCAAGGTTTTCTACTTACTGTGAAACATAATTTTTCTGGATCAGAAAAACTGAAACTCCACAGAAGTGACATAGAAAATTGTGCATGCTCCAGTCCAAAACAACATCCAATGCCATCATGAAATAGTGTTTCCAAAAGGATTCAAAGCGAGGCTTCCCATCTCCTAAGTGACTAAAACTCCACGGTCTGTGAGTTAGAGCAGTTATAACATTCCTATCCGCTTTTCTCATCTAAAAGGCAAAGGAAAGAAACTAGAATAAATGCATTTTGTCTAAAACTCAGAGGCTGTGTTGTAAATGACATTTGTGATTTCAATCTTGACTCTAATATTTATTTATTCAAATATTTATATCCCACCCCAGGATGTCATATCATAAAATCAATTTGATTGGTTTAGAAAAGTAAAAAATAATTGAAAGTGTCTAAAAGCATGTTAAACAATTTAAATATACAAATAAAAAATATTTATTATTATTATTATTATTACTTATGCTTCCAAGCCCTAGGAAGCCTGACTGGCACCAAAATGATTCCAGCATTTAGTACCTTATCAGGCCTCATAAGTAGAGCAGGTTTAGATTGAGAAGAAGGAGTATTGACCAAAGGACAAAGGAATGTCAACATTCCTTAATCTGAGGTGCCCAGGGAGTGTGAGATGGAATTTCAGGGGGTGCCACAAAGAGTGGCTCATGTCCTTGAGTAAGGAGTAAGTCGCGAGCATCACTCAGCCAGATGACAGTAAGCTTTGAGAAGTGATAGTAGGTGGTTCTTGCACAGATAGTAGCCTCATTGTTTATTTAATCCAAAGGAGAGAATAACAGCATTATAAATAAAGTAACTGATTGTTACAGTATTGCTTTTAAATCATTGTAACACAGCATCCGACATAATAATTGTATATTGGGGCTTTCTAGATTGGCAAAAAGAAGTGTGTTCATGGCTGCATGAAACTCTAGCCTTTAGATGAGAAAAAGGGAAAGTGTGCCATGAAAATGCTTTTTTTTTTGCGTTTTAGGGGAGAAGAAGCGCCTTTAAAAAGGTGCTGGTTTTCCCAGCTTCTTTTTTAAAAACTGCGGAACAGCGCAGCTCCATCTAAAGGCTGTGGTGCAGCTGCTAAGCATTAAAGAAAAGGCAACTTCATGTCACACTTTCCTGCCAATCTAGAAAGCCCCACTGTTTCACTCATAAATTTATAGTTGCAAGAGTTTGTTAACTATTTCACCCCTCTGGCCTGTTTCCCCATCACCTCTGCTTACATACATGGTGTCTCCCTCTGTCACTTGAATTGATCCAACCAATCCTGTCCTTATCCCTGCTTTTTCTAGCCAATCAATTGCCTCCCTCGTTGCCACTGACTTCCCCATATATAATGCAAAGGACGGAGGAGCACCAAGGAGACAGAAGGTAACTTTCATCCCAAACACACTCGAGTCTCCTGCTGCCCAAGTCAAGAGAGACATAAAGTCCTTGGTGTATTTCTCCATATGCTTGTAGCCTAATCGATTCATTCGTTTACACTAGTGAGATGAGAATTTAGTGCCAGTGGAACTGACCAACTACACAGTGTCATTCACTTGTCTGGGAGTTACTCATAAATTGTGGCATTGATTTGAGTATGCTACGACACAGTGTTCATCAAAAATATTGTCAGTCAAGGAGCACATTTACTCAAGCCCAGAAGTACATCATATGCATACACTGGACTCTTCCCTTGTGTACGGGATCCGTTCCGCCCCCCCCCCCCCCCGCCACCCATGGAAGGGGAAAAGAAGGTATGCTTGCACCCATTGAAAATAATGGGGCACGAGCCTGCAGGCCATTGTTTTCCCCCCGTGTGGCTTCCATGTAGGCTGGAAGTCACGTATGGCACACTGTAATTATTCTTAGAGGTAGTACAGTTGTGATACAGGCTGATGCAGTGCATAGTTGAATGCCTTCAAATAAAAGTCACATCTTTGGCATTGAAAGCTGGAGAAAAGCAGTCTCCCAAACTTTCTAGTGTCCAAGTGACACTGTAAAGTCACCTGGAAGTCATTAAGACTCTGAAGGCCCACATTCCCCTGCATCCACATATGTAACACATGCTACTTATTTTCTTATGTAACACTGAAATTGTCCAAGTTAAATATTAAGGTAATGATACAATTCCAAAGGGAAACTTTACCTTATAGACCACACTGGGCAAGAAAGAGCAGACGACACTAGTATTGTACAGCCGAGGATATTCCGAGTAAAGGTTTTTTAGAGCCGTAACTGCCTGTCACAAAATAAGTTACATGAAAGATCTGTAAAGCACTGAAAAATGAATGCAAGTGTCAGGATGAAGGTAGAAAAGAACACAATAAAGTACCTGTTTTTCACTCCTTATTTTGTTACACAGCTACTGCAAGCATTTTCAGAACGTTATCACACAAGTTCTGTTCTTGCCACAATCGCATTAATGAACGAAAATGCAAATGTAGCGGTTTGGGAGCATTTGTTGTTGCATGACTGAGGCTGTTTCTGCCATCGACATTCCCTTCTGCACTTCCCTTTAATCTCGCTTTGCTATCCTATGCCCTATCATGCATGCCTTTTGAAATTTAATTTTTCTTTTTAACACAGTTCTAGAGATATATTAACATGATGCAAGTTAAAAAAAGAAAAGAAACAGGAAAAAAGGAAAATAGCGGGCTTGGTGACGGCAAAGAGGATGGGGTATAGGGGAAGAGGAGGAGGCACATACTACATAACTGCCAACATTGAAACTGCCACAGCAGCAACATTTCCCACCTGAGGACTAATGGTACAACTGCACAATTGTGTGCTTATTGATGTGTTTTCCCCATCAATTAAAAGGAATGCCCTAACAATGCCTCAAGGCAAGGTAACAATGAAACAAATGACACTGTACAAAAAGTATTTCCAGAAGTGCTACTCTCTAGTTTTGATAGTGGATTTAAAGTCTGTGTGATAGTCTCTCCCTTCTAGAGGATGTCTGTTACTGAAGCTGCTTGCTTACAGCATGTGCGACAAGACAAAAATTAGTAGCTTGAGAACCACAGCACACCAGGCCAGGAGGGTGGAGCAGAAAGCTCTAATCTAGTTTAGTGGAAAACATGCTTTAGACATGCACCCTAAGTTAAACTGGAGAGACAGATTTAAAGAAGGACCTGCAGTTTGGTAGTGGAGTACATGGTTTTCAGTACACGAGTCAATCCCTGACATTACCCCTTAAAAGTATTTCAGGTAATAGGGCTGATCTTGGTTTGGCAGAGAGCTACTGTCTTTTAATGCAAACGGTGCTAGATTCAATCAACTGCATGACTCTATATAAGCAATTCTATACCTCCATGTGCTCTACTATGAATCAAGCTTATCAAGTTTTAGAGCAGAGAAAGTGGATATCACTTTCCACCATCCCTACATGTTAGAGAATATGCATTTGGTGTTTTTTAAAATTACTTTTTCACAAATAGGAGAGGCTTTGACTTATCTATTACTGTATTGTTATAAAATTATAATGAATGTAGTAAGAATTACTTATGATGCTCAGCGGCTCCAATAAAGGCTGAAAAGAAGCAGCGCAAGAAACGCATCAAGATTTTTCAAGAAAGATCTTGTACAGAGTCAAGTGAAAGTCCTCCACCATATGTCTCCCCCAAGTATGTGAGGCTTTAGCGCACTGTGACAAAAGGGTACCTGATCAGCATGGCCTTTGACATCAAAGTAGATGATAAGGTCATAATGCATACTTTGCAGAACAGCTTCTTTCAGGGTTGGTATTTTCTCTCCACGGTAATCTCTCCTGTATGGGGGGAAAAAAAGAACATTTCAATGGTGTGCATTCCAACTAGAAAATGGCCTATTCAGAAGAAGTGCAAATACTTCCATCTAAAAAATATGCTCCTCATCAATCTTTTAAAAAGTCTTCAGGCACCTTAAGGGCACTTCCCTACAAGCTTGACGCAATACATTCCTTCGTCTTTAAAGTGCCATAAGACTGTTTAATAGCTGTACTGCAAAGGAAATGCGGCACAGTTCTCGTTCAGGTCAAGAAGTGAGTTTATGGACAACAAGAAAGAAAGAGTCTTTTTGTACCAAATACATGAACCGGCCTTACTTATGTACAGCTTGAATATCCCTGATCTGAAATGCTTGGTACTAGGAGTGTTTTTGGAATAGGAGTGTTTTTGAAATACAAAATATTTGTATTTTCTACATAGTAAGATATCTTGGAGATGGGACCCAAGTCTAAACGCAAACTTCATTTATGTTACATAGGGGCTTTCTAGATTGGCAAAAAGAAGTGTGTTCATGGCTGCATGAAACTCTAGCCTTTAGATGAGAAAAAGGGAAAGTGTGCCATGAAAACGCTTTTTTTACGTTTTAGGGGAGAAGAAGTGCCTTTAAAAAGGTGCTGGTTTTCCCAGCTTCTTTTTTAAAAACTGCGGAACAGCGCAGCTCCATCTAAAGGCTGCAAGCCTTTAAGGAAAAGGCAACTTCATGTCACACTTTCCTGCCAATCTAGAAAGCCCTATATACACCTTATATACATAGCCTGAAGGTAATGTTATACCATATTTTAATAGTATTGAAGAAAGTTTGTGTACACTGAACCATCAGAAAGCAAACGCGTCACTATCTGGACCATCCATGTGAGAATATTTTGTAATTTCAGATAAGAAAGACTCAACCTGTACTAAATCTTCCTGAACTTCATGCGTTTAGATGCAAAAGCGCATCTTATAGTTATTTATAATACCGGAACTGAGAATGAATTTGGTCGTAAGCAGAAACTATTTGTATTCCACCCTTTTCACGACATTGAATAGAAGTGTTCTATATATTTCTCACGTACCATAATTTATGTTTAGCAGACGGATTAAATTGTCGAATCTCAGCAAATGTCAAATCACGTAGATCTCCAGACCCATCGGTAGTCCTGTCCACGGTGCTATCGTGCATCAAGACGGGAACGCCGTCAGCAGTGAATTCGAGATCAATTTCCACACCGGTCGCGCCATTCTCTGCTGCCTTAATAAAGAAACACAGTTATCTTTCAACATGAAAACAGATTCAGAAGTTGTGCTCTGTTTTCCAGTTTTTATTTAGCTAGCATCACATTGGAAATGATAAATTGTAAACCATGGACTGCCTATAGATTTAGTTCGACTTTCTAGTAGCATCAGCCATACTCCTCCTCTAGTTAGACTGAGCCTATCAAGTAATTTTGTGCTGTTTTCTGTCTTCCGTGGAGAAGATGGATTCTGGGCATCACAATTCAAAAAAGATGTGGAGAAACTGGAGTGTTGTCCAAAGGAGGGTGACTAAAATGGTGAAGGGTCTGGAAGCCATGCCTTACGAGGAAAGACTTAGGGAGCTGGGGATGTTTAGCCTGGAGAAGAGAAGGTTAAGAGGGGATAGGATAGCCCTGTTTAAATATTTGAAGGGGTGTCATATTGAGGAGGGAGCAAGCTTGTTTTCTGCTGCTCCAGAGACTAGGACTCGGAACAATGGATGCAAGCTCCAGGAAAAGAGATTCCACCTCAACATCAGGAGGAACTTCCTGACAGTAAGGGCTGTTCGACAGTGGAACACACTCCCTCGGAGTGGTGTCTCCTTCCTTCTTTAAACAGAGTCTGGATGGTCATCTGTCAATAGGGATGCTTTGATGGAGAGTTCCTGCATGGCAGAATGGGGTTGGACTGGATGGCCCTTGGGGTCTCTTCCAACTCTATGATTCAATGAAGCCTGAACTCTCCCTGAGGAAAGTGAGCTTGTTGTACTTTGGTCACATCATTACAAGCATCTATGACTGATTAGAAAAGACACTGGTGCTGGGGAAGTTGAGAATAGGCTCAAGGCTATGGAATTCTGGGAGCTGGAGTCTGTTGTGGGGCCCAGAGCTCTTTGCTTGGGTCAGCTGCTATGGAATTCTGGGAGCTGGAGTCTGTGTTGTGGGGCCCAGAGCTCTTTGCCTGGGTCAGCTGCTATGGAATTCTGGGAGCTGGAGTTTGTTGTGGGGCCTTAAGGCCCCACAACAAACTCCAGCTCCCAGAATTCCATAGCAACTGACCCAAACAACGAGCCCTGGGCCCCACAACAGACTCCAGCTCCCAGAATTCCACAGCAGCCTTGATCCAAGCCCTTTCAAGCTCCGAAACTCCAACTCCCAGGGTTCCCGGACCTGTCTGATGGCTCCGAGGGTGTTCTCGGGGGCGTCGTGGCCGGCTCCTCGGTGGGCGATGCGGGCCGGGTTCCCTCGGGGCTGGACCACCCATTGGGCCCGCTGCGGAGGGACGGGCTCCAGGCTGAAGAGGCGCAGGGCCAAGTAGAAGCCGCCCGTCAGGAGGCAGGAGAGGGCCGCGCTCCGGCTCAGCGCCAGCGTCGCCAGCAGCAGCCAAGAGAAGGCGGCGGAGAGGCCCTCGGTGTAGCAGAACATGGCGAGGACCCTTCCTTCCCGGCCCGCCGCCCTCCTCAGAATGAAGGCCAACCGCCAACGTTCACTCAATATATATCACCTGCAGTCGCTCGCTCTCGGCGCTCAGCCAATCGCTGCCCTGCACCCTCTGGACGGCAGCCAATAGGAATCGAGAGAGCTCTGACGCGGAGGTTTAACGTTCCAAGCCGGCCTTTGGGGCCTACAGGTGTTTTGGACTTCAGCTCCCAGCGTGCCTTGGCATAGTAAACCTTGGATGGGGCTTCTGGGAGTTGCAGTCCAAAAAAAAAAAGCCTGAGGGAACAAAGGATGCAGAAATAATCCTCTTTGGGTGTATCATCCACACTGGGGAAATAACCTGGTTTGGCCCTGCTTGAACTCTTTTTTTTTTGTGGCTCAAGGCTATGGAATTCTGGGAGTTGGAGTCTGTGTTGTGACAACAGACTCCAACTCCCAGAATTCCATAGCCTTGAGCCACAAAAAGAGTGAAGCTTTGAGTTCTGGGCCTCACAACAGACTCCAGCTCCCAGAATTCCATAGCCTTAGGGACAGATAGAGGGAAGCCTTGAGTTCTGGGCCCCACAACAGACTCCAGCTCCCAGAATTCCATAGCCTTGAGCCAGATAATAATAATATAATAATAATTCCATAATTCCAAGGCATATCTGTGCTGTGAATGCTTTCTTCAGTCATTATATCATATTACTAATATTATATAACTAATATAATAGAATAATATGTTTGATCTAACATAATATTAGATCAAAAAGCAGCAAACTCACATCCCAAACTACATCTCCCGGCATGCAAAGCGCCAAGCGCTCAGCCCCGTTGCTTTCTGGGAAGCGTAGTTTTTTTATTTTATTCCTGCTTTGGTAACCTAGGGAACGTAGTGGGGCCTCCTCTCAACGGCTGCGTCCGTCGAGGGAGGGAGAAGAAGAGGCGGAGGACTCGAGGAGGGCTGGCTGCTGTATGCAGAGAGCCGGAGAGAAGAAAGGCCAGGCCGCGGCGGCGGAGGGCAGGAAGGAAGGAAGGAAGGAAGGAAGGCCCTTGAGGTGAGGGAGCGCCAAACCCTGAGCCAGGGCACTCCAAGCGGTGCCAAACCGAGCTATTCCTCCAGTGTGGATGCAGCCAATGTTTTATTTATATATATATATATATATATATATAATCATTTCTATAATGTATGTTATATCTAATTATATATAGTATAACACACACATATATATATATATAATCATTTCTATAATGTATGTTATATCTAATTATATATAGTGTAACATATATATATATATATATAATCATTTCTATAATGTATGTTATATCTAATTATATATAGTATAACATATATATATATATATAATCATTTCTATAATGTATGTTATATCTAATTATATATAGTATAACATATATATATATATATAATCATTTCTATAATGTATGTTATATCTAATTATATATAGTGTAACATATATATATATATATAATCATTTCTATAATGTATGTTATATCTAATTATATATAGTGTAACATATATATATATATATAATCATTTCTATAATGTATGTTATATCTAATTATATATAGTATAACATATATATATATATAATCATTTCTATAATGTATGTTATATCTAATTATATATAGTGTAACATATATATATATATATAATCATTTCTATAATGTATGTTATATCTAATTATATATAGTGTAACATATATATATATATATAATCATTTCTATAATGTATGTTATATCTAATTATATATAGTATAACATATATATATATATAATCATTTCTATAATGTATGTTATATCTAATTATATATAGTATAACATATATATATATATATATATAATCATTTCTATAATGTATGTTATATCTAATTATATATAGTGTAACATATATATATATATATATATATAATTATTTCTATAATGTATGTTATATCTAATTATATACAGTATTATATTATATTATATGTGTGTGTGTGTATATATATATATATATGAATACTATATATATATATGTTTATATATTATATATAATAACATATAATATATATATATAATATTCTAATTTTATATACATATATCTATAAAACTATTATAAATATATATATATATATATATAATATAATCATTTCTTTAATGTGTGTTATATCTAATTATATATAATAATAATAATAATAATAATTATTATTATTATTATTATTTCTTACCCCTTACCCGCCCCTCTGTAAAACAATCGAGGCGGGGTACAACAAGGTTAAAAACAGATTACAGATTAAAATAATTCAAGAATTCCATCCCAACCTCCCCCCCCCTTAAAATAGAAAATAATAATAATATTTATTTGAGCCACATAGTATTATATGTATAGTATTATATTGAGCCATAGTATTATATGTGTGTGTGTGTGTGTGTGTATATATATATATATATATATATTATATATATGTTTATATATTATATATATGTTTATATATATACAATGTTATTATATATAACATATATCATATCTATAAAACTATTATACATATATAATATATATTTATTTCTATAATGTATGTTATAACTAATTATATATAGTAATATTATATGTGTCTGTATATATATATATATATATATAAAATTAGAATATTATATATATACTGTATGTTTATATATATTATATATATATATATATTATATGTTATTGTATATAAAATATATCATATCTATAAAACTATTATATATATATATATATATAAAACATCTAATTATTTCTATAATGTATGTTATATCTAATTATATATAGTATTGTATTATATGCGTCTGTGTGTGCATATATATATATATATATATCTAATAGTTTTATAGATATATGTTATATAATAATAATAATAATAATTATTATTATTATTATTATTAGCCTGCCCAATCATGAAGAATCCAGGCGGTTACAACAGTTAGCTGTAATATATATTACATTTTTATTTTATTCATTTTTAATATAATTTATATAATATTTATTTATTTATATTTTATACTATTTTAAAAATATTGATATATTTTTATTTTATATTTATTTTTATATATTATATAAATAATTAGATATGATCTATATTACAGTGGGCCTTTCCTATAGATAGGGGGATCTGTTCCAGACCCTCCCCGCCACTTATAGGAAAAAACGTCTATGCTGGAATCCCATGGATTCCTATGGCAGTGCGCTCCCGTTATATTCCTGTTATATTCAATAGCATAGTACAATAGGGTCCTTTATACACAATGGCAAAAATAAGGGTTGCTTTATATATATATATTTCTTTGAATCTTTTCAAACCATGGGTGCTTGAATCTGTGGATACAGAGGGCTTACTGTATATAATTATATAATATATGTAGAATCATAGAGTCGGAAGAGCCATAGCTTGGAGGAGGCTGAAAAGTCCCAGAGCCGGTTGGTTTCGATCGCAGGCGAAACCTTTCTTCACGGTCCAAGCTGAAGACGGATTGTCAAAACACTTCGCATTCTCTTAGGCATTTCTACTTTGAAATCATAAAGCTGGAAGAGACCTCAAGGACCATCCAGTCCAACCCCATGCCATGCAGGAATACACAATAAACTCTTATTACATACACTGAGTTCACTGAGACTTGCTCACAGGTGCATAGGCATAATATTGCAGATGAGAATTGCTGTCCACAATTTTATTTTATTTATTTATTTTATCTATTAGAGTATTTATACCCCGCCCTTCAGCCTTAAAGGCTATCAGAGCGGCTTACAATTAATATAATAATTTATAATAATTTTAATTACAATAATTTTGATAAGAGTCGGTTGTGTTGAGATGCAGGAGTAAATAAGAATTCTTGAAAAAATCATGTCTTACTGTGGTACATATAATTTGCTTGGTTAGTCGCAATGGCAGAAGTGGCAACATTAACCAGGAATATTAAACGTAGCAAATCGTCTGAATCGGGTGCTTCTGGTTTCTTTCCCCGCATTACAAGCATGCCAAGGTACGGGCTTAGTTTACAAATCCTTGGTTGTTTGGGAACAGCAAGCTGCGAGCCCTGCTCTAGATAAGAGACTAAAGAGTTTACCATATGACAGAATTTGGGGGTATAATCCAATGGCAATCTGAACGCAATCATAGGGTTTCACGTTATTGCGAATGAGTGTATCTCACGCAATTTCGGGCAATAGAAGCCATTCCGAACGCAATCATGGGGTTTCATGTAATTGCGTATTAGAGTTTCTCACGCAATTTCGGGCAACGGGGGGTCATTTTTGGGCAATGGAAAGTCATTCTGAACGCATTCCAACCGCAATCAGATTTCACGTACATTTGCGAAACTAGCGAATTCACGTAATTGCGAATTGGCTCCGTTCGAAATAGAGAGAAATTCCTCCCGTGTGATAAACTCCTAAGTTTTGTACAGTCGATCCTCTGTATCCACAGATTCTTTATCCATGGATTCAACCATCCACTGCTTGAAAACAGTTTTAAAAAAATCCCCCAAACAAACTTGGATTTTGCCATTGCATGTAAGGTACACAATTTTACTATGCCATTGAATATAATGGGACTTGAGCATCTACGGATTTTGGTACCCATGGGGAGTCCTGGAGCCAAACCTCAATTGATGCCAAGGGAACTGCTTGCTTACTCTATTCCCAAGTTTATCCTTCTGATATATAACATCTCCTTTCTAACCATGCTTTGGGGAGGGCAAGGTATTACTGCATAGTTTCCTTAGCTTTACAAAAAGACTGTGGTCCCTTGGTCAACACCTGACCGCAAAGCTGTAAACCAGAAGTTGTGTTCATTGAAAGGGCAAAGGCATTACCTCGCAACCGTATTGTGTTGTGCTAGTCTGAGTCTGAATTCTGGATTTTTTGAAGAACAAACCATTCTCTCTCCATTTGGCCCAGCTGAATGAAAATGGAGGACTATGAGATGTTCTGCAAGAGGCAGCTCGATCGGATCCAAGGAGAGTCGGTGCAGAGAAGAACGTCTCCAGCTACTCAGCACAAAAATATTTCATGTATTCATATCAATGGTATTTCTGTGCTTTCTCCACTGGTAAGATCTCTTTCTCATATCAGTTATAATAGTAGCCTTTCTATAGGTTTGTTAAAACTACTGTTGCTTTCTTACTTTGTTTTCAGAGGAAACCTTTTTCCTTATGTTGTTGTAATCTACCTCAACTCATGGCAACTCTGTGAGAGATGATTTTCTTTTTATCTGTTTTCTTCACTGTTCAGCTCTCACATCCATACGTGGTGATGGGAATAACTTTAGTGCTCAGTTGCATATTTTTACTCTTCAGGATCTAGTCTAGTTCTTTCATTGCTGTTCTTCCCATTCCTACTTTTCTTCTTATTTTATGACTGTACTGTAGCCTCTTTTCTGATCGCAGTTTGATCTAAGGTAGGGGAACTGTCCATTTTAGCTCACTCACTCGTAATATTGCTATTTTATGTGTTCCATTTCCTTTTTTGACTATGGTCCAAAACACACTGCAGAAATAATCCAGATTGAGACTGCTTTAACTGCTCTAGCTCAGTGCCAGGGAGTCCTGGAAATTGTAGTTGATTGCAGCACCAGAGCTCTCTGACAGAGAAGGCTAAATGTCTCACAAAACTACAGTTCCCAGAATTCTCTAGCATTGACCCAGGGTAGTTAAAGTAGTCTCAAAGTGGATTATTTCTGCAATGTGATTAGGACCTAAGGCTAGCTTCCCCTGGATCATGCTTCTGACATTCCTATAAATATGTGGAGCGCTGCCTTGGACAAGCTTTGCCTTGTTGGCCATGTCTGCTGTTTCACTCTTCATCTTTGATTTTCTCTGTGCCCTTGATCAGCTCTCTTTTGTGATCTCCCAGTATCGCTACTTTCTATCTCTCTGTTTGTATGCTAGTCCTTCCTTTTGTTTTATTTGGGTCTGCCTCATCACAGGGTTTTCTTGGTGAAAAGGTCTTACAAGGAGGTTGACCTTTGCCTCCCTTTGTGCATTGCCAACATGTGTTAATGATGGTGTCACTTCTTTCTGTGAGATCTCACATCAGTGTCACCCATCACTACTGCTGCGGCTCAGTATTATATTACTTCTTCTTCTTCTTCTTATTATTATTATTATTATTATTATTATTATTATATTTATTCGTATCCCGCTCTTTTCCCAGGAGTGGGACTCAGAGCGGTTTCACAACATTACAAACAGTACAATTAAAAACATTAGCAAATGATTCAATATCCCCTCCTGTCCTCATAACAGTTCCTTAAACGCCTGTGTGAACAGTAGCTGTTTGTCCCTCGATTCCATGTATCCCCTTGATTCTGACCGAGTTGTTTTCCTTCCCAGATCCCTCACTTCATCCTCTCTTTATTTTTCTGAGATCCTTCAGACCAGTCTTCTGTCCTTTTATTCTTCCTTCTTGTTCTTCCTCCCCTCTATGATTATTATTATTAACCTTTATTTATATAGCGCTGTAAATTTACACAGTGCTGTACATACCCCCCACCCCAAAGCAGCTCACCCTCTGCTCTCTCTTTAGAGACTAAGAGCATCCCAGCCCCAAACAAACAAACAAACAAAACCCCACAAGCCTTTAAAAGAAACAAAGTCAAAGATGACCCCACTCAAAAAGCTCACCTTCTCCTCTTTCTTATACTTAGAATTAAATACAGGCTATCCGCATTGGGAATCCTGTGTAGTCTCTTGAAAGAAACTGGGTGCTAGTCTACTAAGTAATGTTCTTCTCCTGTCTGCTCCCATATCCTATGTTTTACAGCTTACTCCTGAGAGAAGAAAGGAGCTGCAACAGGACAGACAAAAAGCTCTGGATTTAGAAATCTGGCGGCAGAGTTCCAAAAAAAGAATTCTGTTGAATCGCATTCAAGAGATTGTGGAAAATGTGCAGGTGAGGTTGAACGAGAATTTTATTTTAAAAAAATACTACACAGAATAAAACAGAATCTATCAAATTCATTGAATCAATTGGTTTTGTCAGTATAATGGTTTGGGAACACTATTACTTGAACTTCCATCTAAATGTGTTTAGATCTGTAGGAATATTTTAAATATTGAGCCTTGCTTATTGTGTTTTCTACACAAAAGAGAAAAATGGACTAGATGTAAGATTAATGAAGTGAGATATGCTGCAAGTGATCTTAAGACGCTATGGGCCTCTCTTTGTTCGGTTTGCCTTAAAAGAAGAATACAGATGTCTTTCTTGAATTCCCCATTTTCTTCCTTGTGTACATAAAGCTACTGACACACATGTTTGTTTTTTTTTAAAAAAGAAAAGGATATATATTATAGTTTTATAGCGGAAGTGGGGGGCACAATTCTGGATATTTCTTCTAGACCTCTGATGGAATCATATCCTTACCAAGTGCCTTGTCAGTTGCTAGAGTGTATATGAATTTGCTCATGTCTTGTATTGATACTGCGGTCCATTCTAGTACAGTGGTCCCCTGGGTTACGAAAGTAATCCGTTCCGGATTACCTTTCGTAACCCGGAAGTCTTTGCAACCCGGAGGACCGCTTTGTTTGCCGGACCGCATGGCAAATTTAAAGGGGCCGCGCGGTTTTTTTCTTTGGAACCCGGGTTTTTTTTCATAAGCCGGGGGCGTTTTTGCAGCCCCGGCTCTTTCGTACCCCGGGGGATTCGTAACCCGGGGAACCACTGTAGTACCATTAACAAAGCCTGGATTATTACTGCTTGATCCATTAAAACTATCAAGTAGGCTTTAGCTTTATAGAGGCCCTATGAATGAGAGACCTCCAAGAGCACTGGCATGGTAAAATTAGGGCTGTGCTACTTTTATCGAATCGATCCATCTGTTTTATGGTTTTCTTCCTTTCCTGCTGAGTAATGGTATGTCATGATATTTCCAACGTACAAAAGTCTCGAATTAGTCATCTTGGCTTCTTATGAGAGTTTAGGCTTTGTTTGTTCTTGGGTCCATTTATTTGCTTTTTTGTCAGTTCATGGTGTCTGTCAAACTCTCCTCCAGAAATAATTTCAAAAGAGTCCCCTTTCTTCCCATCGGCTTTCTTCACTGTCCAGCTTTTACAACAATGTGTTAACACTCTCCATAACTTACTGGGTTTTTTTTCTTTTTCCTTACAGATGAAGAAATTTTCCAATCAAAATGGTACTACTCAGTCTGATACAGAGAATATCCATTTGGATTTAGACTCAAAAGGTTTGAATGGCATTGTAATACAATCAAGCAGTGTTTTGCCAAATTCTGCTGTTCCCACCGGATCTGAGAGGGCACAGGAGACTAAACCAGCAGAAACACATGGTGTATCAGATGGGAACTCTCTTGAAAGAACTGAAAACTTTACTCCTTGTAAACCAAAGAATACATGTTCTACCCTCCCTGAAAAGAGAACTTGCCCAGAAGGAGCATCTTCCAAGCCATTAAATATATCTATTTCAAATGAGACTGCAAAGAAAGAAAGCACTGAGATGGTGTCAGCTGATACCGAAAACCAAGACCCTTACATGATGAGTCTTCAGAACCTCTTAAAAAAATCCAGGGAATACATTCAGAGAGAACAAACCAGGCGTAGCTTGCGGAGCAATTCAAGAAGAAGTGGGAGTGAAAGCCATTCAGACAAAGAAAATGACTCAGTTAAAACAAATGACTTGGCAAAAGAAAGAGGCAAGTTAAGTGGCAGAAGTTGTATGGGCTTGGCACCTGATAAATCAAGTCTTCCTAAATCTAATACTTCTCTGCCAAATACCACAGTCCCCAAAACTAATACGAGTTTAGTGGCATCATCCAGTTTTTCTAAGGTAGATATACCAATGAGATCTGGAACACCTCCTGTTTTGGATTCAGATTCAGATGATGCCCCATTCTTTGAACATGACAGTAGCATTTTCCGAAGTTTCACTGGCTCTTACTCCAAATTACCCAGTCCCGAGCTTAGTATGAGTCCCAAAATGCACAGAAGACGCCCAAGGCCTTCTTCACTGGGGCATATTGTCATTACCAACCCTGTTTATTCCTATGAATTAAGTCCTAAAGAAAAGGGAAGAGCAACAGGCTTGGCTACACAAAATGCTGGTGACAGGCAAACTGTATCTGATCCTGTGCCAGACTTTATTCCTGTTTGCCCTAGCAATGTTCATGCTTTCTGCAAAGGTTCCTTGGATACCTTTGATGAATTAATGGTTGGCAAACAGAATCAAGTGTGCCAACAATCGGCTGGTCAACAAGAAAACAGAAGATCCCTAACCAGTGCCACAGTAGAGGGAGAGTTGACCTTAGATACTGAAGAGGTATCACAGTCTTGCCTTTCAGAATCTACACCACCAGAGCTACGTTCAGTCCGTTGTTCCATTATGACACAAAACAAAGCAAATGCCAGCGATGTTAGACAAATGAGCCTGCAGGACAAAGCCAAATGTTGTGTGCCTGTGGAACTCAATAAATCCTATGATACAGAAAATCCCTCTCCTTTACTGTTACAAACACAGTGCGAACAACAGATGAATTCATCCAATGTGTCTCTTACAAACGAACAGATATTAGAAAATGATTTGGAAAATGTAAAACAGAGGCTTGAGCTAGACATGTACAACAAGCCGAAGGAAAACGGGACTTGCGCCATGACTGAAGAAACCGATGGACAAAAGAAGCAGTGGTTGCACAATCAGAAGTATCCAGCAGGGGCTGCATTTGGTACCAAGAAAGAAGCACTAGAAAGACATGCCATTGGTGAGAGAATATACATTGTAGTAACCATGTACTGAGCTATTGAAAATTCCCAAACTGTTCAGAGGGTTCTTTTTATTGTTGCGGTTGCATTTGTAAGTTAGAGCTGAGGCGCCCTGAGGAAAGGGGTGATCTCCCTCTCAGTGGCTCCCTATCACTGCAGATTAACTTTGTGGGAAGCTATAGCAGCTGGGAAGCTATAGTTTTCAGCTTTCCATGATGCCACAGATATGCTGTGTTAAGCTTGGCAAAAGATTTGTTTTCGGACAGAGCTACTCCATCTAGTAGCTAAAGTGTTCGGGGCTTCTTTCAGCCTAAAGAGGCAGATTAAATTTTAGAAAAATTGGGGAGGATGTGTTCTGAGAGGCAGAGGAAAGGGCAGGCCACAAAACATGAGCCTGTTTTGGCTTTAAGCTTATCTTAAGCTTCCAGAGAGCCATTTCAATGATTTAAAATAGGATTTTTTAAAATCCAAGCTGAAAAAGCATCTGATGTTGTCGGAATGAAACTGCTGATAATAAATAATATTGGTCCAAAACACACTGGAGAAATAATCAAGTTTGAGACCACTTTAACTGCCCTGACTCAATGCTAGGGAATCCTGGCAACTAGTTTTGCTAAACATTTATCCTTCTCTGTCCAAGAGCTCTGGTGCCACAATAAACTACAATTCCCAGAATTCCCTCACACTGATCCAGGGCAGATAAAGTGGACTCAAACTGGATTATTTCTGGAGTGTGTCTTGGACCAATATTAATTCATCATAATAAAAAAGCTCATGTTGTCAAAATAAAACTGGCCACATGGGCCCTGTGAGCGTAACTAGCATTTGTTGTACTTTTCTGGATGTTTTCATTTATTTACAGGATAATAGATTTTCACTGTAATCCATATTAACATATACATGTGTGTCTCACTTTTTAAAGAAGAGATTCTAAAACAGAAAATGCTGAGCTTTGAAGAACTGAGGAAGCAGCTTGAAGAGCAGCATGCTCAGCAACTGTCCTTGTTAATAGCCGAGCAAGAGAGAGAACAGGAGAGACTGCGGAAGGTGAGAGGCTAAGACTAAAGATCTAGGTTGAGATCTTTCAGCCTGGTGAAAGAACTGGTTGATGTTTCTGGCCCTTCTTGTGGCATTCAGAGTCTCCACAAGTCAGAATCAAGAGTAATTTGAGGGTGGTGGTGGGGCAGACGATCCAGGTTGTAACCAAAACTTAAGCTTATGTATTACCTTCTAAGTAAATCCACTGTCTCCTTTCTGAAAACAACAGGATAAACACTGAGCCAGGTTGAGGGGCTATTTTTGATACTGAGATGGAAAAAACTACAGAGCAGAATGTGGCATAATGACTGTATGTTTGCTGAGTTATATTAAGAGACAGAACTGAGAGTTCCTGCATGGCAGGGGGTTGGACTGGATGGTCCTATGTGGTCTCTTCCAACTCTATGATTCTATGATTTGTTTTGCCAGTAAGAGGAAGACAGTAATATAGTTAGTCCAACACATTTTTGTATGAGCAAGTAGAGAGTGTTCGGGTGACCGGGAATATATGGGAGGGATGTCCCGGAAATGGTACCTCAGCCAGAGCTCTGTTCCAGGCATTGTGATGGAGATGTAAAAGGATCTGATGTAACAAATGGATCTCCAAAACATGGCAGAACAGTTGTGTTTTATGCTGTTCCTAGAAGGAAGGAGGGCAGTCTCTGAGACAAGTTTACAAATTCCCCCAACAAAATTGTTATATTTTCAGCTTTCTATCCGGGGGGGGGGGATAGTTTTATTTACAGTGTACCCGTGTCATATGCGGGCTCACCATATGCAGATTAAAGCATATTAAGATTTTTCCAGCGACATTTCAATTGTTCATTGTGATAGAACCTCTGGTTTCTTTGACCATCAGGAAATAGCAGAACAGGAGCGAAGATTAAAAGGCGAGAAGACTGCCGTTGCTGAAATTGAAGTTCCTCATATTACTATTACCAGCGGGATTGATTTGGAGTGGAGGAAGATCACTGACACGCACTTGTTGTTTACTCGAGTGGAAACAATCCAGGGTGGAAACTCAGAGAATGCTGGTAAAAGCGGAGGGAATGCATATCATTTAGTCTAATATGTAAACTCAGTTTAAATAATCCATGTGGAAATTAATTGTTTAGATCACCTAAATGTATTTATGAAGCTTTATGGGTTGTGATTCAGTTTTATTTGTTCTGTGACCCTATATCCATTACCAAGCACACTGTTAATACAATATACTTGCTAAAATAATCAATGGCAACCAGAACCATATGACAAAGGAATCATGTAAAAGATAGAAAATAAAGGAACAAAACTAAACATTAACGAAATTACCGCAGGCTAAATTTGACAATGATCTCTTTATGTACTGGCTGGGTAGCAATCTTAAGAATAAAAAAGTACTTGTATCTCCTTTCAGCACCCCACTTTTTAAAGAGAGATCCAAATTTGAATGGTCTTGCATGTGGTAAAACTGTTTATCCAGGCAGGGTGAGAATATTCTGGCCACTATGAATGGGTAAAGAATTTAGCCCAATACTGAAATGCTAGCGTGACTAGAACCCTTCTGCTCCAATTTTCTGTGTTGCCAAAAGTCCAGAGGGTTTTGCAGCTTTTCAAAGCATTGTTTAGGTTTCATGGAAGATTGAAGGAACAGAGGAGGGGATTTGCCAATTCTAGCAGAAGCAGCAAGTGTAACAGAAGTGCAACATTTCATCTTGGCCATAGATTTTATTCTGAATGTACATAATCATGATTCGTTTGCTTTTTTTTCAAATTTAGGTATTGCCAGTGCCACTGTGACTGGCTCAGTTGCTGAATCTCCATTCTACCTTTGGGAACCACCAGTGAGCAGAAAATCCATTACAGCATCCAGGGCTGTTAACAGAAGTAAAATGAGATGGTCTCAGGTCAGTAAATCAATATTGTTGTTTACAGAGGTATATATTTTAAAAGTTCCTTGACAAAGCTAGCATTTATTTAGAGCTCTTTAGAGCTTTTTTAGCATTTTGCGTGAGCTGTTATTTCACTTCAGTGTGCTTCCCCCCTCTCTTTTTCCTTAAAATAGCTTATTTTAAACCTAGAAAGCATTTGAATTACACTCCGTTACTGTTGCTACATACATTTTTGAAGATGAGGACAACATTTTCCCTCCTCCAGTCTGCTGGGACTTTTGTTCTCCAGGAGTTCTGAAAGAACTGATATTACATTTGCCATTTTTAAAATACCCTTGTATGTAGTTCATCTGGTCCTGGAGACTTATATTCATTTAGATTAACCATGTATTCTTGTACTGTCTCTTTACTTATTCTGAGCTGAATTTCCCCTATTCAGTCCTCCGTGCCATTTTCCTCAGGTTGACCACCCTTTCCTCTTCTGAGAAGACAGAAGCAAAGAAGTTGTTGAGTCATTCTGCCTTTTCTCTGTCCCCTGTTAGCATTTTGCCATCTTCTCCACAAACATGCTTGTTATTTGTTTGAATAACTCTTTGGTGATTTTCCCCTTTTTCCATTTCTTATACATGTTCCATTGAAAACTTAGCTCCGTTGAAAATTCATTAGTCATCCGTCCTGATTTTTTGAGACACCTTCCATTCTTCTTCCTCACTGAAACTGTTTTAATTGTGAAGTCGAAGGCTTTCATGGCCGGTATCCATAGTTTTTTGTGGATTGTCCTGGCTATGTGGCCATGTTCTGGAAGAGTTTCTTCCTGACGTTTCGCCAACATCTGTGGCTGGCATCTTCAGAAAATGCATTTTCTGAAGATGCCAGCCACAGATGCTGGCGAAACGTCAGGAAGAAACTCTTCTAGAACAAGGCCACATAGCCTGGAAAACCCACAAAAAAACTATGTTTTAATTGTGCCTTCAGTATCCCATCTGTTCTGATCTCCCTTCTGTCTTAGTATTCCTGACCATGGGATGACCCATGATAGCACTGTTTAAATGTTTGAAGGGATTTCATACTGAGGATGGACCAAACTTGTTTTCTGATGCTCTGGAGAACAGGATGTGGAGCAGTAGGTTCAAAATGCAGGAAAAGAGTGTCCATCTCTGACATTAGGAGGAACTTTCTGACAGTAAGAGTTTTTGGACAATGGAACAGGCTCCCTTGGAGGTCTTTAAACAGAGGCTAGATGGCCATCTGTTGAGGGTTCTTTGATTCTGTGTTCCTGCATGGCAGGGAGTCGGACTGGATTGCCTTTGTGATTTCTTCCAACTCTATGATTGTACACATGAAATCTCTAACTTTTCAGGCTGAACTTTGGAAAGATATACTGAACGAAATTCCAGACAAGACATGAAACTATAATAACTGACACAAATAACAACTGCTCTTATTTATTTCAAAAAAGAAGTGGTAGAAGATACTTCATTTGTTGTTACACACAGATGGAAACTGTTTGTTTTATTATTGTTTCAAAGTATTATTATTGTGCATAATTAAAGAAAAATGAATTTAAAAAATGCAAAACAGCATAATTTTAAAGACCTGGAACAGTTATAAGCCACTTTTTGTTTGCATGGTACCATTTTACTTTTTCTCTTTAAGGTGTATAGTCCTGAAATGAAAAGAAAATTGAACAAGATCTCTGCTTTGGCAAAGGGATTCTTAACTCGAAGACTTTTGCAAACGGAGAAGCTGAAACATCTTAGGCAAACTGTCAAAGTAAGGAACCCTTTGCAGGTGCTTCTTTTGCACAAACTTGTATGTAACCAATACTGAACCCTTTCTCTGGAACAGCTGCTCCTCGGCAAACCTGTTTCCCCCGCAAGAAAATGAAACCACTCTTGCTCCTTGTCTATCCTATGTTGTGTACCTGTTGTTCTTTACTGTTTCCACCCAGCCTCTCTTCCATCTACCGTATAACCTTCCCAGTCTCTTCCCCAGTGCTCAAATAGCATTTCTCATCTAACAGTATTATCATGATTCCTAATCCTCACTTCTCGGAGGCTGCAGATCATTTTTGTCTGCTGCTTTGTTCTCAGCACACAATTTGAATGAAGGTGAGGAGACAAAAGCAGCCCCCCCCCCACAACTCAATTGTTGTACTGGTGTATTTATGTTTTTTAATTTTCTAAGTTTTAACCTGGTTTTAATTTTTTCTCATTGTTTAATTGTGTTTTAACTTTTGTATTTTATGGATTTCTAACAGTGTTTTTAATTGTTGTAAACTGCTTTGAGTCCCAATCTGAGAAAAAGGCAGGATAGAAATAAATATAATAATAACAACAAATATGATGCTGATGTTTAGGTTTTAGTGGCATTTTCTTTAAATTAGCGTTTGCAGCACTGAAGACATAAGCCTCGCAACTGTGGGCTTTTCAATATGTTCATCTGTGTGACTTGCCTAGATGGAAAGGAGAAGCCAAACATGTTCTAGCATTTCATTATATTAGAAATATTCACAAACTGATTACATGTGAAGGTTTCAGTACAGTGTATAAAAACCAAAAGTTGTATTGAATAACCAACTTTCTTGGGTAGAAGATTGCCTTTTAGACATTTCTTTTTCTTTTCTTTTCTTTCTTTCTTTTTTTGAAGAAGCATTTTCTTGAAATTTGCTTTTTAGTTCATTCTCATAGAAGTGTGACTTTGTGTGGTGATTGTTTTGCTAAGTCGGATGTTTCTGGTTTTTTTAGGATACAAAGGAGTTTATTAAAAACTTCCAATCAGAAGCTCCCTTAAAGAGAGGAAACATTTCAGCTCAGGATGCTAATCTTCAGGAAAGGGTGGCAGCTCAGGTAATGTCTGGTCTGAAGCCTTACATTGTGAGTTGATGCTGGTGAAATCTGAATAAAATCTTAACTTTCATGTACACAAGCTCATCACGCAACATGGAAAAGGAAGAGAAGAAATCCTGTGATACAGTACACCATTATGGTTAGGCCCAACAGGTTTCAGTTTCACTCCAAATCTTTATCTGATACATTGTACAAAAGAACACTGGTGTCATCCAAATACTCTTTTACAGTTGCTTGCATTTCTGCTTTGACCTACATCATCCCAAGCAACAGTTCAGAGCTCACTTATTGCTTTGAGTTTCCAGATGAAAAAGCAAAGCCATGGCTTGGAACTATTTACCTGATTGGCTCTGCTTGTCTGATTAAATATAAAATGGGCTTCTCCCATCTTGCGTTCAGTTGACTACCAAGTTCCCTACCTTTGGGAGTGCAAGGGATTATTTGATTTGTGTTGGGCTACTGTCAGTATTCTTTCAGTCTCTCTTAACTTGCACATCATTTTGTAATCTAGACTCCGTAGCATCCAGTTATTGGTTCAAATTATTAAAGGGGCATCATTTGAAATAATCACTTATCATTGCACTGCATTGACTTTTGTCTGTCTGTTTCCAGTTGCGAGCAGCACTGTATGATATTCATGATATTTTCTTCAAAATGGAAGTGTCTGAGAAAATGAGCATCCTGCGTCATGATCGAGAAGTTCGAAAAGAGAAAATGCTCCGCCAGCTGGTGTGTTGCAGTGGTGTTTTGTTTAAATATCATATTTTTGTATCTGGGGGAAGATTTGATTATTTCTCTGAAGTAGTTCAAATGATTTATTGCTTTAAGATGGAAGCTGTTGGCCCTATAGTTGCAGTCCTTTGTCAGAGATGCTGGCTGTATGTGCAAGAGTCAGAGACCTTTTTATTTCACTTTTCCTCCAAGGAACTGAAGAGTGGCACATATGTTCTGTGGTTGGCCACAGAGCACCAAGCATATCTGCCTTTGAGAAACTCTTATTGGTGGTATTGAAATGATCTATTCTTGTTATATAATAAGAGAATCTCATTTTATTTTTATTTTTACTAGATCAGAGAACCTAAGGGAAATGACATCTATATGAATATACTGTGGATTTGTTTTTTTAAACTTGCAAAATTTGGTTTTCCCAACGTAAAGGTATTCTTTTTTCAGTTAAAAGTAGTGATACTGTAGTAATATGTGAACTCTTCCTGTGTAGGAGAAAGCCAAGGCCCCAAGAGAGAGAGTGACACTTTCTACAGCTACACAGAAGTCTCTGGATAGAAAGAAATACCTGAAGTATGTAGGAAAATGGTAAAAGAAATACAGTGGTGTTCAATTTACAGATATGCATGACTAAATGTATTGGAAAAGTACTATTTTTTAAAAGGTTTGTCATTATTGTGAAAGATTGGGAAGCAAGCTTTCTGTTCTAAAACATTTCTGACTCTTTTTCATCAGTATGGCCAGTATAAATTTATGTATCTGAACTTCTGTTGATTCTATTACTGTAGAGATTTTCTTCCAACTGAAATAGGTAGAAAGGGTCGTGGTGGCTCAAGTGGTTAAGTTGATGGGGCGAGCTCCCATGACTATTCCCAGCTTCTGCCAACCTAGCAGTTCGAAAGCATGCAAATGCAAGTAGATAAATAGGTACCACATAAGTTGGTTCAGTATATTCCATTTTAATTTGGAGGGAAAACGAAAAAAGTGGCTGTAGATTCTCTGATATTGTTGTTGATCAGAATAGGTGCAAACAGTACAGAATCTCTGCTACCCAAGATCAGCAGACTGAAATGATATTTTGCCATGCATGTTCTCTTTCCGAAGCAAGTTAACCTTTAGCTAGTTAATCAGTGTTTAAACAAGATTAATTCCAGGTTTTCCCCCCATGTTAAATTAGACTTTGTAATCCACTTTAAACCAGGGCTTCAGATCTTTCCTGCTTAGGGATGTATGGTTAGGGTGCTGAAGTGGGACTTGGGAAATTCAGGTTCCAGTCAGTTCTCTCACTGAATCATAAAGGTTTATGACACACACTTTTCCTGACTTATTTCTGAGAGTTGTGAGGATAAAGTAGAGAGGATGAGATCTACATATACTGCCTTGAACTCAGAGGAGGAAAAATCAGCTAGAAATAAAACAAATACATAAATAGGGGAAAACCTCGTGTGAAGTGACATACTGGATTGCAAAAGGGGGGTCCCTGTTGAGATTCAGTTGGACTTCAAATTTCCTGGACTTTGAAAATCTCCCTATTGCTGTATGGCCAGAAAGAAGAGGAGCCTGCCTGCCAAAAAATTATCCTCCTCAGAATAACATCTTTACTAAGGACTGAAACAACGTGCAGCATCTGACTAACATATCAAATGGTTTTTTCCCTCCTGTTTGGTTTGTAACATCTTGCCTGATGAAGAAGCCCATGGAGCTTCAAAAGCTAGCAACAAGTATATTGTGCATTTTGGTTGGCCAATAAAGGTATCACTGATGGTATCACTTGGGGGTTGGACTGGATGGCCCTTGTGGTCTCTTCCAACTCTATGATTCTATGATGGATTTGTGTTTGGATTTGTTAAATAGCCAACACACTCCACTTGCATGTTTTCTGGAGTTAAATATAGTTAATATTAACACCAGCATTGTGTCTTAGTTTCTGAAGACCAACAAGACTGTGGGACATGTCACAGGATTAAATCATTAAAACTTTAATTATTCAGTCAGACACTTGTTTGATATTTTTCTTCTTTTTCCTTAAAGAATGGTTGCATAAATGTGTGTGAATTTTGTTTTGATTTAGGGCTTCTGAAATGGGTATGCCAAATAAAAAAGTGATCATGAAGCAAAAAACCCCAGAGAACAGGTTAGTATGGATCTCTCTCTCTCTCTCTTTCTTTTTTTGTAATGGAACAATGCTACCACTGCCATGGTTTCCCATTGTGATGCCCATTACTCTGCCAGTATGGAGTATGTGCGTAATTGTAAAATCCTAATGTGCATGTGGCTTTTTTTCTTTTTCTTTACAGAGTTCTTCAGCCAAATCAAGGCCAGAATGCTCCTATTCAAAGACTCCTTTCCAGACAAGGGTAAGAGTGCTATTGTTTTCAGTGATGGAACAATAACCTTTCATAGCTTAAAAACAAAGGCTATGATCTGAACAGTGACACAGCAGTCTGTTTGTTCTTTGAAGTTGTGTTTCTCATGAAGCGCCCAGTCAGAAACAGTGTTCTCATATTTTTCTCCAAGCAAAATAGACACAATTCCAAAGAGGGTTGGTGGGACTGTAGCTGCTTTCAGAAATATGAGCATCATTCTTATATCAAACAAGGACTATGTATTTATTGGATATAAAGTGCCAATAATCTCCCTACTGAGGCAGTTTTAACAACTAGCTTCTATTATGGTACGTTCAGCAGACCCATGTTTTTTCTTGCAGTTTCATTTGAGTCTTAATACTATCCTACAAATACAGTTGTTCTCCTGTTGTCTTGGCCCCATGGATAGGCAAAGTATACATGGCCTAGTCTTGACATGAGCAAATCATGCACTTTTGTATTTCCTCCCAACCTAGCTGCATCCCTTGCTGACTTGGTTTGAATCACTAAATGTAGCTGTCTGATCCTTCGCTTCCAGCATTGCCCAATGCTGGTTTAAGAAAGATCACACAAACTACAGTGTGGTGGCAAATCGTAGAAACTACCTGATATCAGTTAGACCATGGATCCATGCAGTTCCTTATACACAAATTAGCAGTAGCTTCCATGGTTTCAGACAAGGGTATGACCCAGATTTATCTTGAAAAGCCAGAGATGGCATCTGGAACCTTCTGTATGGATATTATGTCAATGGATGAAGCTCTCCGCCAAACCAGGTTTTATATAAGCAGAAGATACATGAGAGGGAGAGAGTATGTAAGCATGAGGTTTGTCCATGTATCACCTAATCGTAGTTAGATGTTATGCCGTAGAAACATAGATGGTCATACGGTGGCTCTAATGAACGGGAATGCTGTAGTAGTGTGATTTGAGAAGACTGTACTGTGTTATTGTGGGATACTCTGACAAAGAACCTTTTTGATTTGGGGTTTATTTTTGAAAACATAATTTTAGCTTGGATACAAGTGACTTATTAACTTCTTTTATATTCAATTAGAACCCTTAAGACCTCAGTGAAAGGGGCTGAGCAAAATAGAAAGAAGCCCTCAGAGAGCAGAGTGTCTAACAAGGCCCTTTCAGGTGTGTAAAAAAAAATGAGTGCTTGGATCTCTTTTAACAAGAAAAAGAGTAAGTTGCTCAAACCAAAAGAAAAGGCTTAAGTAGTACGCGTCTTCCCTCTTTGCTGCATCAGCTATGCTCTAGCTTTGCTATACTAATTCTGATCAGAAATTGCTGCTAGAAAGTATAGCTGTGGTTACCTGCTGCATGAATAGGTGACTTTCATTTTAGTTGACTTGCACATTCCAGCATAGTCCCACTTAGAAAAGCTCCAGGAATGGAGTTGGTCACTATTTTTAATTGTTTTGATTCCTGTTCTATTAAGAGATAAGCTGCAATTAACATTCATAGGGTGCCTGCATACTTTTTCCCCCCCTTTCATTCTCCCACTTCTTTGTACTTTAAAGAATACTTCCTAGCTGCACCACGCAAATGCTCCTCACGTTGTGCATGAAAGCTCCACATAAGCATTTCTTCGGCATATTTACCGAAGAAAAATCTATGGTACATCTCGGGCACTAACAATACTGTATATGTACTGTTTCAAAGAGGACACGCACAATGAAGAGTTTCAAATGGTTTATGTTAACTTGGGAATTAGAAGGATGAAAAATAAAGCAGAAGGGAGTTGTCTCCTGTTTTTTGCATTGTGGCCTGTATATTATTCACGATAGATTTACTCTGAAAAGGAAGGATGTACCTCAGCTGGATTGGTGAGTGTTTGTAAACCGAAAGGCAGCTTGTTCTGATGGTGTTGAATTCTGGGAATAGGTCCAGAATTTGATGCTTTTCAAAAAAAAATTTGAGCATTCTTGGCTTAAAAGTGTAAATTCTTGAAAGTGTTTCTGGAGTTCCTTAGAAATGTATGGAGGATTCCTAAAACTTTTTTTAACAGACTGCTTGTCCAATACCTCTTGGTCTTCCTTTGCCACACACTTTTTCTTCATGGAATGATAGTAAAGGCTCTTCCTATTTCCTAATGCTATTCTCTCCCCCTCCATCAAATTACTGAACTTTTTTATATATTGAGTTTATATTATATTCCTCCTGTTTATGTAAAGTAATAGTTCAGAACATAAAAACCCACCTAGCTCAATATTGTCAACTCTGATTGGTAGTGGTTCATGTCTGTACTGATAGGACTCAAACCTGGAATTTCTGACAGACGAAGCTTGATAGGAATCAAACCTGGGGTTTCTGGCAGATGAATTACACCCACTGGGTTTCATTCCCTCCCCACCACTATGTGTTCTGAAAGAGCCAAAAGTAAAGATACAATTCTTGAACTTTATTTCCAGTATTCAGAGGTACTGGCGTCTTGCATTCCTATCAAAATAGCACTTTAAATTCGGAAACTCATATCTTCAATGAGTTTATCCAAACTCTTTCTACGGCTACCTAGGATTTCAGCACTGCATGATTAGAATTCCCTGAAAATGCTATTTTTGGACTTGGACGTGGTCTTGTAAACTGTGCCTCTGCTCGTATTTCTTCTACATTAAGTGCTGCATTTATATTTATCATGATAGCGATAAGTCTAGGTAGGTCTCAAACCAGAGATGGGAATCACGTGGTTCTCCAGATGTTGAACTGGAACTCACCGTTGACTATGCAGACCGGGGCTGGTGGGACTTGAAGTCCAACATTAGGAAGGCCATATGTCTTAGATTTATCTACTCCCTTTCACACAACTGGTGTGTCTGTCTGTCTGTCTATATCTGAAGTGGACTGTTATAAAGGTTTCAGTTTAAATGAATGCAGTTAAACTGAACTAAGGGGCTCAATTTGGCTGCAGTTAAACTAGAATTAATGTCTTCTTTGAAACAACCCAGCATCAAAACATTGCTTATGAAGGTTTGGAACAAGCCAACATCAAATCACAAGTTGTTAGAGTTACTTGTTCCAAATGACTCATTGTTAATATTACCTGCAGTTGAAGGTATGGATATAATGTTCAACTATAGCTAAATGAAAATGAATGTTTCTGATCTCTCAGCTATACTAAAAGGGGAGAGGAAAGGGGCTAGCAGTCAGAACTGAGCCTTGCTTAGTCTTGTTTGCAGCATGAAAATGGTTTATTATAATTTCTGAATGTAGCCAATGTGAAGCCATGGATTGATTTGTTCTAATAATAATAATATTAATAATAATAATGATGTTTTATTTATACCCCGCTCTTCTACTTTCACTGCCAGTTCATATATTAAGACTGTCTTGGTATGGAATTGTTCTGTTTCATTGGCTAAGTACCAGAAAGCAGCTGTCACTTTATGCTTGGCAACAGAATAAACTGGAAATGGTTTTCAATGTTTGTTTCTTTTTACCGTCAAACATTTATTACAGGGCTAGGCATTTGTAGAGGGTCTCAGAGCCATTTTCTATCACCAGCACCACCACTTAGATATCCACAGACTGCGGCAGCCCCTTGCGATAAAAATCATTCTGCGGTGTGTGTGTGTGTGTTTTAAATGGAGCCTTTTTGGCCAAAACAGGATGGCAGGAAGGGCATTGAATAAGAGAATTGTGCCCTGGAAGCTTTCAGAAGCCTTATTTTCAAATTATGTTGCTGTGGCAATGAGAAAGTTTAGTCCTATCGCTCCCTTGAAGGGTTACATACATATCTTTGATTGCTTCCATAAACATTTTGAAACATTTGTTCACAGTTCTTATTTTAAAATACAGTTTTTAAAATAAGTTCAGTTCAGCTTGCTTATAAGGCACAGTAGGTATGTTAAATATGTAACATTTTAATAAGAAAGTATTTCTCTCTGTTCTTGTTTTTAGGAGTATATGCAGGAAAAATCCAAAGAAAGAAGCCAAATGTTGTGACAACTTAAGAAGACAGCATTCACTTGGCTAAGAGTTTCCCCTACATTTTTCCTTTAAAAATGCCAACCATCAGTTCTGTGATTGTTTAGATTTAAAGAGATGGTGAATGGAATGAAAATAATAACAGTTTACTTTGCATGTTTCTCTTATGAGTGTTGCGTATATCCCCAAAAGAACATACATTGTATATTCTCAGGAAGAATAGTATTTGATTTTTATGCGAATGCTTTTGTAAACTGGAACATATCCTGCACCACTTAGAACGATATACGTACACTTAAGATGGCAGTTTATATCCTATATATTAATAGTTATCTATGTAATTTTGTGAATTTTATTAAGGCACTTCTAAAAAATAATTGCATCCAGCTCCAGCTGTGTGTGGATTCTCTTATGACTGCCACCTTTTAACCATACAGAATGTTGTTCTTAATCACTTCAGCCTTACTAAAATCAATGGGACTAATGTTGTCTTTCATTGCAAATATATTAGCTAAAGCATCCGTGGCTGGTATTCTTCATCTTGTAGCATAAATACTGACTTTCCCTGCCAGTCATGCTTCCCCAGCATTCTATGAAATATCACTTTTAAAATCTCATGAAGCTTGAATTTTTAGCAAACTTGAAATGTGCAATTGGCAGAACCATCTCTTGTATGTCAACAAATCAGAGTTTTGAAGTGCCAGTTTCCTGAATAACTCTGAAAGAGGACCAAGGTTGCATCCGAACGGCTGAAATAATCCAGTTTGACACCACTTTAACTGCCATGGGATTCTGGGAATTGTAGTTTGCTGTGGCACTAAAGTTCTCTGACAGAAGGTTCACAAAACAATTCCCAGATTTCCATAGCATTGAGCCATTGATGTTACAGTGGTGTCAAACTGGATTATTTCTACAGTGTAGATGTAATTAAAGTATATAAAAATGAAAGCGGTTCTTTTAAGAGGCTTCCTTTGCTAAACATTTAGCCCCATTTCCCCCCAAACCCAAGTATCTGTCTTTTATATCCCTTTTTTTAAAACTTAGGCTTTGGGCAGTTATTGGAGAAACAAGCTTTTACCTGGTTATGATTATAATCTCCTGAGTGCAAATTATACCACAAATTTTGATCTGTCACTTTCATTCAAAATAACAAATAGAGAAATATTGACTAAACCTTATAAAATGCTTTGGGCCCCTAAATTCATTGTAATTTCACAGCATTTTAAATTCTTGTAATTAGCAAAGCCATTTCTGAAAAAGGGACGCATTTTGGAATTTATTTACTTGCTGTTTCTTTGAAATGAACTTAATGTAGATCACATTATAGCTTTGAAATGTTGAATCAAAAACAGGCGTGCTGGGGAATGCGTGCCTAATTTATTAGCTGGTATTAGTTGACACCATTGTATTCAGTGCATATAGGGCACAGTGGGATCTTGGTATCCACAGGAGATCTGTTCCAGAAGTGAGATACCAAAATCCTTGGAACCTCAAGTCCTGTTGGTGGAGCATGCGCATGGCTGCACTGCCATTACGGACAGCCCCCATTGCACGTGCCACCATTCTGGACAATGGAGGCTGTCTCTAATGGCGGTATGGCCATGTGCACATGGTGCCATAGGGGACAAGATAGGCTTGCTATTCTTAGACGCTTAAATCCGCGGATAGCAAATCTGCAGATAGTGAGGCCCTACTGCATTAAGCCTTATTACATGAATATTAAATTGTAAGCCTAGCATTAAATGAATTAATTTTTTATATCTGGCACCATTACAGTTTGGATTTAAATTGTTCAACATAAATGACATGAAAAATTGCCACATCTATTAATTTATATGGGAATGACTGTAAGTGTCTTAATTATGTACATTTTCTAATGCTCTTGTATATCATGCAGTATTTTGAACTAACATTCTGGAGTGTCTCGAGGGGAGGGAGGTTACAGCAGTATCCGAGCAAAAGGGGATGGCAAAAAAAGTTAACAAACTGCTTAGCAGTTCTATAGCCTAGTGAAGTGTTCACATATAACAACCCACAATTGCTGTCCTGTTTGGGTTTAGATTAGCAGCAAGCACATGTGGGTAGATAAGAAAAAAAGCCAAGAATGTACAGCCACATGTGATGTGATGTCCAGACCTAGACATCTGGTCTTATTTTTCCAAAACAAGCTTTGTCAGCAAATCTTGGTTTGTTTGAGAGCAACAAACCAGCAGCCTGGGCTTGGATGCTACATGAAAGTTTACATTTCTGGCTTGTTTTAGCTGCTTGAGTGAAGAGTAGACCAAAGGAGGACAGAATGAACTTCTTATTTATAGGAAACCAGAATAAGCTAATCGTTTCAACATAACTGTTGCCTCTTAGGCAACCTGTTTAAAAGGCTAATTTATGGAGCACGATGCAAGCATTTTCTCATAAATTTATCTATTGGAGTCCTAAATAGTTCTTAGATTTTACTTGTGGTTTGTAATACTTTTGCATGACTTGAATATTTCACTTAAAGGTGCAAGAAAGCATAACAAAATATTTAACAAATGTATGCATCTTAAGAATTGTTGATATTGCCTTATAGATTAGAAATAAGACTACAGATTGCTTAATATGCCAGTGCTAAAAGGGATGTTTATTGTGTGCTGTGGTGTTGACCTAGACGTAGAGAATATTTAAATAGAAGGATTTTTGAAAATACAGACCAGTGATTACTTTGATGTTTCTTGAAGGCACCTTTTTTAATTTTGAAAAAATTAACTGTCAAGGCCTTGTGTTCGCAGAGGTCAGGATCTCTCTTGTAATTTGGTATGTTTTATATTTATTTATTACTTTTAATTTTCAGTTCACTTTTTTATTTTGAGTGGAATGCAATATCATAAAAGTTATTTTTGTACTTTCATTTTCACTTCTTTAAACATATTGCAAATAAAACTTTTTTAAAAAAAAAATCTTTGTGATGTGTTTTTGGTTGACTCAGATTTTGATCAGTCATTTTTCACATCTGTTGATGAAGTACCGTAATTGTGATAATGGCTCTCTGTCCTGGCATCATGTTGTCATTAAAGGCAACATCTATCAGTGTTGAATGAGTTCCAGATAGTGGACTCTTTCAAACGGGGAGGAATTTCTCCCAACTCCGAATGGAGCCAATGCGGATTTATGTAAATTCGCTTGTTTAGCGAATTTACATGAACCCCTGCTCCGTTCGGAATTACTTCCCATTACCCGAAAATAACCCCCTCCTGCCCGAATTTGCATGCGAAGCTTTAATTCGCAATAACGTAAAACCCATGATTGCATTCGAATTGGCTTCCCTCTTGCCCGAATTTGCATGCGAAGAGTTAATTCGCAAGAATGTAAAACCCATGATTGCATTCGAATTGACCTTAAATTATACTTCCAATTTAGCCTTGTATGAAAGAGTCCAGTGAGAAGGTTAATGTATAGATTCAGTAATAGCATTAGGTAGGATCTAAAGAGGTTGGTGAGAGATAACTTCACCCAGTGGAGTAATCTCTTCAAGAATGATAAGAGTGACATGTAAATCAGTGCCTCTGAATCCCATCCTATCATGTCTTCTCACTATCTTTTCTCGATTTTTATTTCTTTGGTAACTTTCCCTCAACCTTCTTCTTTGGATGCCTAAAATCCAAAACACACTGCAGAAGCAATCCAGTTTGAGACTGCTTTAACTGCCCTGAGGCTCAATGCTAGGGAATCCTGGGAACTGTAGTTCTGTGAGACATTGAGCCTTCTCTGTCAGAGAACTCTGGTACCTCAATAAACTACAATTCCCAGGATTCCCTAGCTTTGAGCCAGGGCAGTTAAAGGGGTCTCAAAGAGGCTTATTATTTTTCTACAGTGTGTTTTGGGCCAAGATTAAGTTAAAATGGAAAGGAGTCATTCATCCCTCCAGAGAACCACAAATGAGCTTTTTAGCCAGCATAAGAACAACAACAACAACATTTCCCAGAATTCCCTAGCATTGAGCCAGTGGGGCAGTTAAAGGCAGGGTTTTCAAACTGTATGGTTCCTCCTACAGTGTGTTTTGGACTTTATTAGTCAAATATTTCCCTCCCATTTGAAGCCTAATTTAAGGCCTGGTGCTTGCCCTCGACAAACATGGCGGCTTCCGCCTCAGGCTGCAGCCAAAGCCGCCTTGACTGTCGAGAGCAAGGGCTAGGCCTCCTTATAGAATTCTATGTCTTGCCCTCAACAAACATGGCGCTTTCCGCCTCAGGCTGCAGCCGAAGCCGCCATGATTGTTGAGGGCAAGAGATATAATTCTATAATGAGGAGACCTGCTGGCCCTTGCCCTCGACAATCATGGCGGCTTCGGCTTCAGGCTGAGTCAGAAAGAGCGCTGATAAGGGAAGGGGTCATGTGAACAGCGGCAAGATGGCTGCTTTTCCCTGGTAAGGGACTTGGGGGAACGATAAAGAGATGGATAGATAGAGGACCCCTGAGGGAAAGGGATCCAGGCAGGGCACCGCCTTTGTTGGCTCAAGGCTATGGAATTCTGGGAGTTGGAGTCTGTTGTGGGGCCCAGAGCTCAAAGCTTCACTCTTTTTCTGGCTCAAGGCTATGGAATTCTGGGAGTTGGAGTCTGTTGTGGGGCTCAGAGCTCAAAGCTTCACTCTGTCTGGCTCAAGGCTATGGAATTCTGGGAGTTGGAGTCTGTTGTGGGGCTCAGAGCTCAAAGCTTCACTCTGTCTGGCTCAAGGCTATGGAATTCTGGGAGTTGGAGTCTGTTGTGGGGCCCAGAGCTCAAGGCTTCACTCTGTCTGGCTCAAGGCTATGGAATTCTGGGAGTTGGAGTCTGTTGTGGGGCTCAGAGCTCAAAGCTTCACTCTGTCTGGCTCAAGGCTATGGAATTCTGGGAGTTGGAGTCTGTTGTGGGGCCCAGAGCTCAAGGCTTCACTCTGTCTGGCTCAAGGCTATGGAATTCTGGGAGTTGGAGTCTGTTGTGGGGCTCAGAGCTCAAAGCTTCACTCTGTCTGGCTCAAGGCTATGGAATTCTGGGAGTTGGAGTCTGTTGTGGGGCTCAGAGCTCAAAGCTTCACTCTGTCTGGCTCAAGGCTATGGAATTCTGGGAGTTGGTTTTCTACTGCTGGCCTTTCTGTTCTTTCTTGACCCTGACAACACTCCTGCCATACTAAAAACTTGGGAAAGCGCATGTCTTTCTTGTGATTATTTTTTTTTACAAAACTATCTTGGACATGATGCAATGTATACTGGCAAAATATGAAGGTCTTTATACTTTACACTCCTTTAGGCACGCACGATCAAGACACTACGCGCGTGAATTAGAATCATGCAGGCTGGAACCTGTGTCTGTGGAATTTGGAGACTACCATCCGCTCAAACCCATTATTGTAAGTTTCCTTTACTCTGTTCAAAAATGTATGTTGCCATGTTGTCCGTAGTTGGACAAAACTTCATCACAGAAGGAGAATTCTTATCTTAGGGCCAACTAATAAACACGATTGGGGAACTTTTATACCTCCAAATGTTTTGGATATCAGTTTTCTGATGGGACATAGCCAATGGTAAGGCATTGTGGGAATGGGAGTTCCAGTCAGCTGGAGAATCAACTGTTCTTCTTCGTGGTCTGTGTGAATCACACAACTGGGTATTCCTGCGCCTGCATAGACCATATTCAGAAACTTCTGGAATAGCTAGGCAAATTTTAGGTGATACCCCTGCCCACCTCTTATTATACCCTTTCTATTCCTGTTCCTTTACCTCTGTTACTTTTTGTCTGGCAACATTTGGGAACCTTGTCTCTGTGTGTTCTCAGTTTGACTCTGCCTGTTTCCTTTGACTTGTTTTTCAGTTTGAACTGATTGCTCTGTTTGCAGCTGATTAAAAAAGGTCAAAAACGTGACCTTATGGTGATGAAGTTCTATTCAGCGTCTTCGTATTGCCAACTACGTGTATTAGAGGGGAGTGTACCTATAGAATTTATGGGAAAGGCTTCTGTCATTTCTGGAGGAAATCCCAGACAGTGAACAGTGTTTTGCTAATGCTTTACAAGGCAAGGCACATATGCTACCAGCTCAGCAGATCAGTTCTGTTAGAATTGTGCAGCAAAAGTCTTGGCTAGATCACTCTGAGAAAACATGCTTGGCTCCTTTCTTCAGGCCTCTCAACACAAGCTAGGGACACAATAGAGGACATACCTTTTGATAACTCTGGCCTCTTTAACAAAGAGACAGATGAGAAATTGGGATTTATGCAAAAAATGAGAGGCCAACAGTGAGGAAATATGGAATGCCTTCTACATGCAGGGGCTCCTCTAAAGCCAGGTAAGACTGGCAGAGGCATTCCTATGGCCAAAGGTGTTCCTTTAGTCTCTTGTATTCAAGGAGGCCAAGACACCCTTCCCAGTCATCAACGTCTTCAGTGGAACAACAGCCTTTTTCTTTGAAGTACAGGTCTTTGATCCCAAATTTCCTCGAAATCCTTACAGCCTTCGATGGACAGACAAGGTCAATTCCATGCAGTCTGGTTTGCTATAATCCCTGATTCTTGGGTGCTCAACATCAACAGGGGGTATGCCACTGAATTTGAGGAATATCCCTTGACAGGTGAATATCATGTCATTTTTTCTGTCCGCTATCTTACTCAACAAAGTGTCGGGTTTACTAAAAAAAGGGAGCCATTGAACTGGGACCACTGTCCCTTATTTACCATGGCTTTTTCTCTCAATACTTCATAGTCTTGAAGAGAAAAAGGGGACTTTGACTCATATTGGATCTTCAACGGCTGAACTCATACACTGTCCACAAGCAGTTTCGTATGGTGACTTTGATCTCCCTCCTCCTGCTATTGCAATAAGGCAACTGGTTCACCACCCTCGACCCCAAAGACACTTAAGTTCCATATTGGAACTGGACGATCACATTTCCTCTCCTTTGCTGTGAGGTGAAAAGTGGGCCAGTTCTGTGTCCTTCCCTTTGGACTGTCCACAGCTCCTAGTGTCTTCACAAAATGTATGGCATTCGTAGCAGTATTTTTCCATCAACAGGGAGTCATGCTATATAGATGACTGGCTGATTACCACAAGTTCCAAGGAGGAGTTAGTCAGAACCTTTCACTTCTAGACTAACTATGTCTTATTGTTGTTTCTTCCTCCTCCTTCTTCTTCTCTCTCTCTCCTTCCTTCCCTTTTTTCCCCTCTTTCTCTTCCTCAGCCTTGTAGAATGGCTGCTTAGGGGACAGCTGGACAGAGAAAAATCCTGGTGGAACTGTCTTTTCAGTAGGGCTGGGTAGTTCTTGTTTGCTTTATGTTTTTTACATTCTTGCAAGTCTCTCTGACAATCGTCATGTATTCCACAGGTCACTGAATCTAAGACAAAGAAATTAGGACGAAAAGGAAGCACTTCTTCTACTTCCTCTTCCAGTTCAGTGTTGGATCCTCTGAGCAGTGTGCTGGATGGCATGGATCCTTTGTCATTATTTGCAGCGACGGCAGATCCAATGCTGACTACAGCTGTGGTAATATTCTTGTTTCATGTTGACTAAACTGGATTAGAATAGAACTAATGTATAGCTTTCCTTATATTACGCAAAGGCTGTTTTTGGATTCACCACTGCTTGTTACCTGCCATAAATCAACAAACCACTTGAAGACACATACACATACATGCATTGCTTCTTCATATACATACTTGGGTGTAATTCTTTATATAAAGAGGCAGAGAAGCAGGGCAGCATAGTGTTATTGGACAAAGATTTAGGATTTTTTAAGATGTGATATCTGTTATATTTCTTATTCTGTTTATTGCTGTTGAATTGTTTTTACTTTATGAGTTGCCCTGAAAAATATTTGTAAGTTTAAAGTGGGTTTAAAATCTTCAGGATGCATTAAAGAGACATTTAAAAGTATGTGTTTTGTTGTATGTCTGAACAGAATTTCTCATTTATGTGAAGGTGTAATAACGTAATTCTACTGCAGGACAGCACCAGAAAGAAACGTGACAAAGAAGAGAATTTAGTTGTGGGAAGTGACTTTGAGCCTTGGTCAAGCAAACGGGGTGACATCCTTGCTCGATACACAACAAATGAAAAACTCTCTATTGTAAGTGATCGTCTGATTCTTTTTCTTAAACAGTCACTGTAAGCGAAAAAGTCTGACCTACTTGATACAGGATAAAAGTAATGTTTGTTGGTAACAGTTACTATAAAATTAATATGTAGCATTGCTGATATTTATAGCATTCCTGGGTTTTAGTTTTTTTTTGTTTTGGTGTTAGAGAACATTGTGTCATCTTTCTGAATTGTTCATGTTAAGAACATAAGATGAATTGTGCTAGATCAGATCTAATTTAATGTTCTGTTCATGTAATGGTCAACCAGATGCTTATGGGAAGCTTCCAAGCAGGCCATGGGCTCAATAATGGTATTTCACAGTAATTCTTGTTGATATTTAAAGGCATTGTTTTTCTCTGTAGTAACCACATGTAAGCACATAGGAATTAAAAAATATATTTATTGCTATTGTTATTATTATTAATGTTTATTTATATAGCACCATAAATTTGCATGGCACTTTACAGGCATCAGCAAAACAGCATATAACCTGCCAGTGGAGTACAATCTAAAAAGTAATAGTTTGCTTTTATTATAGAACAGTCTAATTAAGTTGTCTTGACCACTATAAGATCGAAAAGTAGGGAGTTATCTTAGCAGTTCGAAAGAAATTGAAGCAGGATAAAAACCTGATCTGTTAATTATGAATAGCCAACATTCACTGCAGTCAAGGTTGTAACAATCTGAAGGTAACAAATATTGGATATTGACACTCTTCCTTTACCACTCCCCAGAGTGTTAACTGTGGTACCCGTGGTTGAAATAAACCATGGTTTTGTATTGTTGTCTTCTGAGTTACAGAGTTATGTTAAACAATCTCCATCATTTAAAAAAAAAATGGTTCAAACATGCGTCTTGTGGAAGAATTCTGTGACTCTCAAAAGCTTCATAGAACATAATGTGAACATTACTAGATCCCAATTACATATTTTTTAAGCTGTATGTTTTTATATACCTTATTCTTTTGGTGAGTGGAAGCAACTAATTTTGAAAATGTGTATTTCTTATAAATTGATTTTGTTTAATTTCAGAATTTGTATATGGGATCTGAAAAAGGTAAGTATTCACTTTTGTATGTCAGATTTTATAGAATGGTGTTGTAAATGTAAGCACTAGCATATTTCTGTTTCCATGTACACACTATAAAATATTTGTTGCTTAACTGCAGGAAGGTTGAAATTTCCAAGGTGCTTCTTGATTAGATATATGCAGAAGAAAATGGAGACATTTCAAGATGCTCCAAAGATGTTTTTTTTTTCTGTTAGTAGAAAGGTCTGCTGTGTTTCTCCCTGTGTCTACTTACACAGCCTTCCTCAAGAGCTGTATAAAATTATACAGGAACAATGCATGAACCCATGATATCACATTACATAAACTCATATTTTTAGCGATGTAATTATGATTTTATAATAATTATTTTATCTAATCTGATATCATGGGTTTGTTGTTCTTTTAATAATTTTATATAGGCCACGAAGAAGGCTGTGGGAGTATACACAGGCTGAAATGCATGATCATTTTTACAAATAAAATAAACATCTTTTGAGCATCTTGAAATGTGTCTCCATTATCTTCTGTGGATTCCTTTGGATGCTATCCAGTTGCTGCTGTTTTGGATTCATTATATATTCTTATAATCTAGCATATGTCTACTCCTAACAGCTCTGATGACTAGGTAGATATGAAGTGTGTTGAAACAATGAAATTGAAAAGTCCAAAAGCAAAAGATACTATCCTTAGATATCTTTAGATATCTTTATCTATATTAAAAGGTAACAAAACAATGTATATAACAAAGGTATTCAAAACCAATATATAGAAAAGATACAAAATGGACCATAGTAATAATGGCAAGCAGAATAACACAAAATAACAAATAGATCAGATAATATAAACTACCTTGAAGCAGGCAACACAAAATATAGGCTAAGAGAATTTAACTTTAGCTCACCATTAAGCCTATAATGACTCAAGTTACAGATCTTGTTCCTGTTCCAGGGAATCCAGTCCTTGTCCTTGAATATCAAGAAAGCTGAAATTTGGCTTATAAATAATTTGCAGCATATTAATTAGTCCATTTAAAAAAAAAAAAGAAAATGCAAGAAGGAAGTCTTAACAATTCATGAACCAAGAAGCAAAAGGTTGAATAATTTTCCTTTCTAAGGGCATAACACTGGCATTATGTGGCCATTATTTAAGTCATGGCTGGGGAAGCAATGGCCTCCCATATGCTAATGAATTGTTACTCAATTGTTCCTTACTATTTGTCAAGCGGGTGGAAGTTAATAGGAACTGGAGGGAAACAAGATCTGATGAGCTACTGCTTCCTCAGATCCTGGTTTATGTCAATCCAAAAGCAACTAAGTCTCCCTTCCTCAAAAATGATTTTTTTTTGTTTATCTGGCACAGTTTATGTCATTTAAACATACATTTGCCTGCAGGAAAAGCAACAACTCCTGGATCAGCAGTTTCCGAGAAGGTGCGGACAAGGCTGGAAGAACTGGATGATCTTGAAGAGGTGGGCTAACATTTTGTTTTTCGACACCCCAACGTTGTGTAAAACATTTAAGGTGACCCATACTAAAAAAAAAAACCTTTACTGTGTTCACTCACTCTTGGGAAGCACACAGTTTGTTGCACTGTGCTTGTAATTTGTGTTGGTAAAAATTAGTAGTTCCGTCCGAAATAGAACAGATGATCCTTTGAGGAAAGCAATGCTGGCTGGACTTCTTCAAAAGTGATCCAGTTGTGATCTCACTGAATTTCAATGGTAGTTTGTTATGTAATCTGCCTCTGACAGTTGTGTATTTTCCAGCCCTCATCCAAAGGGAGAGAAGGAATTGTTTGGAAAGAAAGTGTTCCTGTTTCTCTTACGTTAATAAATTAAATGTTTATATACTATACCCTTTTGTCAGGGGTCACAAAAAGAGCTGCTAAACCTGACTCAGCAAGATTACACAAATCGGATTGAAGAACTCAATCAATCCTTGAAAGATGCTTGGGCCTCAGATCAAAAAGTAAAAGCCTTAAAGATAGTTATTCAGGTGAGTGTTGTTCTCTACATATATTTAGCATTAGTGTTACATTTCTATCCCAGTTTTCCTTTGATGTGTTAAAGGCTGCACATGTGGTTCTCCTCACTTTATTCTTACCACAGTCCTTGGCTGAAACAGAGAGCATGACTGGCCCAAGGGTATAAACCTTTAAATTAGACTGTGGTAACTGTTGTAGAAATGTGTAAAGTTGTCTTTATAAGCAGGTCAGGCTTTTGTTCCATCTGTTGCACTATTATCTGCTCTGATAGACTGGAGCTTCTCAGGATATCACATAGAGGGCTTTCCCACCATTAGCTATCTGATCCTCATAAGTGAAGATGGCAAGGATTGAATCTTGGCCTTTCTATCAAAAATCCTGTGTTTCACCTTTGAGCTTTTGCTAAACATAATATGCTGCTTCAGCAACATTTTTATTTTAAAAAATTACTGTATGTAACTACCAGTGTATATAATTTCATCATGACTTACTTATCTTTTTTTCTCCCTCCCTTCAGTGTTCTAAAATTCTTTCAGATACAGCTGTGATTCAGTTCTATCCAAGTAAATTTGTCTTAATAACAGACATCCTTGACACATTTGGTAAGTACCTTGCCTGTGGAACATCATCTCATTTTTTAAAACAGACCTGTGATTATTGATGAATAATTTTAAATGAACAAGAGATTTTTACACAAATAAAATTAGCCAAGAGCATTTCAAAATGAGAGATTTCTTTTTACTTGCCTATCTCACTCCCCAGAATCGCCACGTGGATGTGTCTGGGTTTTTTAACTTTTCAAGTGCCTACGGAAATAAATCCAGCCTTTCCGTATTGGCAGAGCTCATTGGAGCAAACTGATGATGGTGGGCAAGATTCCATGATAGAGCAACTATGCCTTCCTAACCACTGTCAGCTCATGGAGGCCCAGGCAGCAGGAGAGATGGAAGAGGGCACCATTTGAACAGAAAAACAAACAAAACCCTCATGTTATTTCAGTTTTGATGGCCATGATGAAGAATGACAGGACCTAAGACCCTCTGGGTTCATGGCTGAACCCAAAGTGCTCTGTGTGGCACTTACCAAGGGCAGGATGTGGAGACTTGTAGAGGTTTGGAGTTGATGTGAATTGGCAAGCTTTTTGTGGTGTGTCACTCTACAAGTATACTTCCCTCTCCCCCAAGCAGAAAGATTGCATCCAGTAAAATCTCTTCATTTGGTAGATTAGAAGAGCACTGGGTGTTCTCTGGACAAAACAAGGGTGAGAATGTAACATGATCTGCCCACAAGCCCAAGTTTTAATGACTCAAGCAAAAAAAAAAAAGTTATCACTGTCTACAGATATCTTGAACTTTGTTTCAGGATACCTCACCTTTAACTTGGAAAAGATATTTTTTGATGGGCTCAATTCCCAGAATCTCCCAACTGGCTTGGTCATGGCAGCTGGGGGAGTCTAGACTGTACCAAGTTCTGACTTTGTGATAGGCCTCCTAGCAGCCATTACTGCTCAACACTGATCACATCCCCATGTGTAAGTAGTTCTGGCAGTGCATGCCGTCCCTGCCATAATATGTGTATAATCTGTGATGCTTGAAACTGACCTGGACCAGATGATTTCATACTTGAGCGAACTAGGAGTTTAAATGACTGGTGCCATGGAGAATGACATGGTAGTATGTTAGAAGGGCTGAATGTAAAAATGAAACACCAAAGTATTAGATAATACTTGGGGTATCAAACCAGCATGGTTACTGTTTTGGGCTGATTGGGGTTACATCCACACACTCTAACATATATTCGGGGTTATATGATATACACACTATCCTTAGCTGAGGCTGTTTTTGAAGGCATAGGGAAGTATATTTGGGTGTCATCAGCATACTGATAGCACCCTGCCCCATGCCTCCGGATGATTCTCCCCAGCAGTTTCATGTAGATGTTGAATAGCATAGTCTGGGGGAATCGAACATCTCCAAGACCAGTTCAATGAGCTCAGCCAGGGAGTCTGATAGGCAGTGGGGTGGATAGTACACTAACAGAATCCTCCATCAATCCTTGGTTTTCAGGCTCAGATACACACACCCAGTGTTGTTCAGCTCTCTCCTAGGCACTCCGGTCAGGTTGAGGTGGTCTTTGTAGACCATACCTATCCTACCTCACCCCACCCACTTTCTCTCACCTGCTTGCTACACAGTACGCCAGCTGGGAGAGCCTGTGCCCATGTTGGACCACTGTCAGCTCCCAGCCAGGACTCTGTAAAACATGTGCTTGTCGTAGAAATTCTTGATTTGCAGTCATGATGAATTATGAAAACTAAGCTTTTTATAAACTCTTCCCCCAGAGGTTGGGATCAAGATGGAATTGGAAGAAAGGTTGGATACAAATCCAATAAGTAAATAAAATAATAGATAAAATTTGCACATGCTCAGAAGACACAGTTTCTTTACGTTCCCTTGAATATTCTGACATACTTTTTGTTTCTGTTTTGTATATATAGGTTTCTCCATAATGATGGAGAACTGTTAAGTGAGGAGGTCTTTTCTGGGAGGTTGCTGTTTCTGGGGTGTGGGTGTAAGCACCTTCAACTCACCTGCCAACTTATGGTGACCCTATGAATTTCATAGGGTTTTCTTAGGCAAGGAAGAGATAATTTTGCTAGTTCTTTCCCCTGTAAAGCCGTGCTGAGCAGGGAGGAAGGCATGCCTGGGGTCTTACCTTCCCTGCCTGGCATGGCTGTCAGCATTGTCAGAGACTAGCTTGTGATCATGAGGCCAGCTTGATTGCACAGAACGCTGTTACCTTCCCACTGAGAAATAGTGGTACCTATTTATCTATTTGCATTTGCATGCTTTCGAACTGGAGAAGCTGGCACTAGTGATGAGAGCTCACCCCGTCATGTGGCACCTGGGCTTCAAACTGCCAACTTGCCGATCTTGTAATCAACAGAATCAGCGTCTCTTTGATGTGTTTCAGTACGCATTCTTTTTATGAATGCATGCATTTTAAGAATGAAAGAAGCAACTTCTGTTTGAAACCAATTTCAAGTAAGAATATGAGCCTTAAGAGGTGTTCCTAATTGTGTTCCTTTCTGCATTGTAAAAAGAAGGGAGTTAGATCAATTTTTCAGAACTAAGATTGATAGAAAGGACTTGGCTCCACTAGGTGGCAGTTTAATGTAATAGGAAAAAAGTATGTCTGACAAATGCAGATCTATAGAATTATTGAATACGATTGCTTCAGTTACTTAGATTTTCTAGCCTATATCTCTGTGGTTGTAGATTTTAAAAAATCTGAATTAGAGATATTTAGGATAAGGTATGAAGTTCCTAAAATTTCTGACACATCTTATTTCAGCCGTGATCAAACTTCTGCTCCTTATGTGTGCGAGACCACAGCTTCCATCACACGCACCCCAGCCAACAATTCCATGAGCTATAATTGAGAGAAACAATTGCTATCTATTATAAAAAAAAATTGTGAAGCTTTATACAGTAGCTATGAGCCCTCTTATTTACGTGTCCAGATCTTCATGCGTGCAAAAATCTTCTGTAGTGTTTGGAATTCTTCCCAGGTGTCGGTCAGTTTTAGAATTCTCACATGTGCAATCTTTACTATTCTTCCAAGATGTTGATAAAAAGTGTGTGGTGCTGGATACTCCTTTCTGGTGCAATATCTTTGCTGTTGTTGTGTGCCTTCGTGGACTCATAGAGTTTCAAGTAGTTTCCAACTTATGGCAACCCTAAGGTGAACCTATCATGTTTTTTTTTTTGACAATTTCCCATTGCCTGAGAGGCTGAGAGAGTGTGACTTGCCCAAGGTCAGCCAGTGGGTTTCATGGTTGAGCAGAGATTCAAACTCCAGAGTCATAGTCCAATACTCAAACCACTATGCCACGCTAGCTACTAGCACTAAAAGCTTTTGTTATCAAGTAACTGCTGTCAGGGTTTTCTTTTTAGTACGATGGTCATCTGTGTTTGGATCTGAACCCTCAATGTCAGTATTTTGTAAATGATATTATTGTTTTTGTTATTACAGGAAAGCTGGTATACGAAAGAATCTTTTCCATGTGTACTGATAATCGCAACTATTTAGCAGGTAAGATTGATGCCTTCCTGTGCTCTTTGTTAGAGAAACATCCTTTCTTATAGAATTAGGCTGTGGTCATAAGCAAATTTAGTAAGAAACCTTTTGGTTTCATTGGCCATTTTTGCATATTATGCTAAGCCTGTGCTAGCTATTGTTCATTGCTGAATTGGTGAATTGTCCTTCAGATGACCAGAAAAAAACACAGTGTTTTCTTTGTTTCTGGACTGTTTCTTTCACCCTTCATTGTCAGCTGCTGTTTCAGGGTGAATAGCTTTGGGAACAAGCCAGGGACAAACCATGGTTTTGGATGTGAATGTCTTGACATGCTACAAACCAAAGGTCATAAAACATCATTAAGCCACACCTTATAGTTGTGGTTTGCAACTGGCTAAAAATTATTATTGTTGCTGTTGTTGTTGTTGTTGTTGTTGTTGTTATTATGTGGAATGGGTTTGAACACTACAAGCAGTCAGGTTTAAGATACCATAACCTGACTTACAAATCTGGTCAGTTGAAATGGCAAGTTTTTATGATCAGGCTGTTTCATTTTGAAATTGCTGGCATTGCACAGTACTAGCATTTCTGTGGTGTGCTGTTCAAAAACTGGTTCATCTTCTTGTGGTTAAAACATTATTAAATACCTGACTCTTCCGGCAGGCCTAACCATTTGATTTTAAACTATAAATTTTACATGTGTATATTTTAAATTTAATTTAGGATGATTTTAATACGTCCTGTGTTTTATGTATTTTAAGTTTACGTGTTTAAATGGTTTTATGTGTTTCAATCTGGGTTGTACCCCTCCTTGAGCCTTGGGGAGAGGCGGGTAAGAAATAAAAAAATATTATTATTAAAAGTATTTAATAAAAAGTGGGCATGTTTAGCCTGGAGAAGAGAAGGTTAAGAGGTGATATATGATAGCCCTGTTTAAATATTTGAAGGGCTGTCACACTGAGGTGGGAGCAAGCTTGTTTCTGCTGCTCTAGAGAACAGGACCCAGAACAATGGATGCAAGCTACAGGAAAAGAGATTCCACTCAACATTAGGAGGAACTTGCTGACAGTAAGGGCTGTTCGACAGTGGAACACACTTCCTCAGAGTGTGGTGGAGTCTCCTTCCTTGGAGGTTTTTAAACAGAGGCTGGGTGGCCATCCGTCGGGGATGCTTTGATTGTGATTTCCTACATGGTGGGGGGTTGGACTGTATGGCCCTTGTGGTCTCTTCCAACTCTATGAATCTATGACGGAATAGTGTTAATACAAATAAAGATAATTAAGTCTCTACAGCAATAATTGTGGAATAAGAGAATGCAGCACAGTGTAAAATATGCATGATTTCCTCTGTTGAATGTCCTGAAAGCTGGTGAGAAACAGGAATATGTTCACTGGTATTTGTTTTCACTCTTTCCATTCCAATAAAGGGGGGAAAACCCTTATGATTTAGCATCTGAGTCTCTTGTTCCCCCTGTTTGCTTGCTAGAAAGCAGGCTACAGTTGAAGCCTGTGCTCAGTCAGTAGTTCCTAAGTGTAGAAGGGAGAGGGGATAATTGTGATGGTTTTGGAAGGGACACACTTTGCCTCTGCTAATGAAACCAATGCTTGATGACAAAGAGTGTGTTGCTGAGGACACTCTTCTGAGACAGTGTGCTGAGCATCTCTTTAAAAGAAACCGATTGTAGTCAATAAGAAAAGTGCCTCTGCATCAGTTAATTTTTTTTAGATTATTTGAGCAATTAGGTTAGAATGTGTGTGTGTGTTTTAAGGTTTAAAATCTGAGTATGTTTCTTGCATTCTCTGCCAAACAGCTGTTGTTGACCTGTGTTGTCCTTAACCATCCAGGCAGTTAAAGCATGCTTGAACTACAGACTCCAGGTCCCTGAAGCAACTTCGTTATGTAAAAGTCCTCAAGCACTTGGGGGTGGACTGATGCCAAGTGGGAGAGAATTGCACTCTTTTCCTCTCTCAAATTTCTGCACAAGCCTTGGTGTTTTTGAGGAGATGCTAGCATAGCAGCAGAATAATAATAAACAGCAGTCTCTGTTTCTGTTGAATGGCACTGAAAACTCTATTGCTGCTACTTACTCTGTGGTTGAAAGATATTCAGAATGCATATAATGCCACCATCGCCACCCCATCCTGTATCGTCCTCCCACTGGTTCCACTTCACATTCCAGTGAGCAAGACTGCCTGTACCCAGGAGAAATTTTGATAATGAAAACTTCTTGATCTAGGGCCCCGAGTGAACCAAAACTGGGTCAAGCAGAATGTGGAGGCTGATCATCTGAAATGTCCGGGTCTGTGTGCCTTGGTGTTGCACAAAACAAAGGAAGCTGCTTTAGCATGACATCCCTTCAAATATTTAAGCATCACATCAAATCTTAACTGTCTCTTCTCCAGTCTAAACATACCCAGCTCCCTAAGTTGTTCTTCATAGGGCATGGTTTCCAGACCCTTCACCATTTTAGTCATCCTCCTTTGGACACACTCCATTTTCTCAATATCTTTTTTAAATTGTGGTGCCCAGAACTGAGTTGAAATTGTTTTTAATGCTCATTGTATTTTCTCCATTTCTCTGTGAGAATTGTTTGCTGTTGTTTCAAAATAAATAGCTTTGTAGGGTGTGCAATATGCCCAGGACTGAAAAAATACATTGTTATTGTGTGTTAAAAATCCCTTATCAAGCAGTGCATGCCAGTATAGGTGACATGTTTGTGTTGAATTCTGGTTTTTGCTACTTCTCCATGTCCAGACTTGGGTCCAAACATTCCTATGTAAGTTTGAAATTGGGAATGGTACTTGTTCCTTCCCCATCTCTCTTATTATTCTGGATTGACTGGAACCCTGTGTATCTCTTGATGCTATAAAGGCTCTTACCTTCCCCCCCCCCCCCTTCAGGGTTTCTGGTCCTTGGGAAGTCACATGTTCCCAAACCTGTTCTTTTAAAATTTGGGGGAAGAGAAATGCTAAGCAGTCAGAGGTCTTAATTCCCCAACATCAGCAAGGCAAAATGTAAACAGACAGCAGATTCTACATATTGGATGTTACGTAACTATTCCTTCTGCACTGTCATATTGGTTTTATTCTGTATTCAGAGACACCAAAGTAAGCCTTGGAGCAATCAGTCTCTACATTTTGGGCACTGGAAATGTACATGAGTCCCAAGGTCTGTAACATCTGTGAATCCCTGAAATCTACTTTTTGCACTGCCACAAAGGAAGACAAGGCACTGCAAACTGTAGGACATTACTACATAAAAAAACACTAATATAAATTCATCCCATATGGTTTATTTACAGCTATAGTACATATACTACAGAGTCCGGCTTGTCAAGTTGTAGAGCGTCTGTCCAAAACTCCATCTGGGAAGCAGGAGGTTGGATTAACATAGTCAATAGAGATCATCCAATCTTCTTGAAAGGTGCCAGACGTTTTGTAACCGGTGCAAAACCTTATCATAGCAGACCATTTCTTCATCAACCACATACCCCAAATTCTAGTCCACTAGTTCTCAATGTAGAGAAAATAGAAGGTATTTTGGCATTCCTCCTGGATCCTGGACATAAGGTTGAAATATAGGATATGTAGGAGGACCTCTGGTCACCCTGTGGGAACATCATGGTCTCAGCTTCTGTCACACCCTGTTAGTCACTTCTCTCCAGGATGAAGAAGCCACTGGTGAACACCCTTTTAAATCCACCTAATTGTAGCATTGTCTAGGCCACATTTTACTAGCTTTTTTGCAAGAATATAATGGAGAACTCTGTCAAAGGCCTTACTGAAATCAAGATACGTTTATCCACAGCATTCCCTTCATCTATCAAACTTGTAACTCTATCAAAAAAAGAGATAAGATTAGTCTGGCATGACCTGTTTTTGACAAACCCATATTGGCTTTCAGTGATCTTGACGCTCCTTTCTAAGTCCTTCAAGGCTGTCTGTTTAATGATCTGCTCTAGATCTGTTCTTCTCTCTCTTCCTGGGCTGTGCCTTTCAACTGGTAGGAGAGATGAAATGACAACCTGTGCATCAAGGTCCTTCAGCTTCCTACCCAGAGCCATGTAATCCCTTGTGATATCTGGAAGGCTATGCCTTGCAATGGCATTGGTTCCCACAGGGACCAAAAGGAAGGGGGAATGGTTAGTGTGCTTGAGGAGTCTTGGTAGCCTCTCTGTTACATGTCGACTATGTTTTTAGATTATATTTGTATTGTATATTGAGGATTTTGATTGCTGTATTGTTCTGTTTTAAAATAGTACATTGTCCAGATAAAGTTTAAAAAAAAATAAGAAGAAAGCAACCCTTCTTTTGGGTCTTAGAAGCTGCCGTTTCTTCTTCAGTTGTCATTAGACCTTGGTTGTCTTTAAAAAAAACCAAAAGATCAGTGGTTGCTATCTTTTAAAATATAAAAGCGTTGTAGGTTTTCTGTTAAATAACTTTGGTGCTATTTTGAGCTTCTCTTCTCCTTCCTTCCTTCCTTAATGTGCCTTATTTTCCTTGATAATGTCTCTTATCTTGAACCTCAGGCCACTATCATTTTACTCTTTCTGAACAACAGTCACAGTAGAAATATAGAACTTCAACTATCCAGTTGAAGAAATTGTAATCATATTAGTCTAAAAAGTCTGCAAAGTTATTAGCAAGTTTAAAAAATGCATATATATATATTTTACTGCTAGAGACGGAAATAAATGCTTGATAGATTTTTTTTCTTCTGTCTAATGTGCCAAAATGGTTGGCATTGAATACTGTTCTGTGAACTTTGAGTAAGCCATTTGTGGTTCTGTCTCAGGCTGCAGAATAAGTACTTCTCAAGATAGCTTTGAGACTGAGGAAGGCCTAGGCCTCTTGGCGGAGGGATGGATGCAGTAAAAAATTCTAAGCTATTTGGGATTTGTTACTGTTTTAAAATGTAAAATAAATCTTGTCAATTCATGATATACTTAGTGATGTGGAAATGTTCTCTGGAATTGTCTGTGAAGTAAAAAAACAAAATGGAAGGAGAAAAGCATGTTGGAGTACTGCTCTAGATTTAACAGGGGAGTTAAAAACATTTTCAGATTCGAAAGGAGCAGATCCTTTGTTTCCCAGTTACTATGTGTGTGTGAAACAGTTGTCTATTTGACCCCTGAAACTAATCACATTCCCTTGGTATTCTCATAACTGTCTAAATGAAAGACTTTTGTTTGTTGTTGTGTGTGTTCAAGACATTTCTAGCTTATGGTGATTCTAAGGCAAGCCTGTCACAAGGTTGTCTTGGCAGGATTTGTTCAGAGCAGGGTTTGCCTTTGCCTCCCTCTGAGGCTAAGAGAGTGTGGCTTGCCTAAAGTCACCCAATGAGTTTCCATGGCTGAGCAGGGATGTGAACCACGGTCTCCAGGATCATAGTCCAACAGTGAAACCACTACACCATGCTAATTCTCTTGGGTTAATTTGTAAGGTATGTGATGATGATGGTGATGATGTATAATAAGAAGAAGCAGTAGTATTAAAGGCAGATAATTTTAATTTGGAAAGAAATAAGGAAGTAGGTTTTCAGTTTAATTTCTCTCTCTCTCTTTCTCTCAGGTAATTTTACCCCTGAAAATGTTAATGATACTGCCAAAGAAACCTGCTTGAATTGGTTCTTCAAGATCGCTTCCATCCGAGAACTTATTCCCAGATTGTATCCTTTTTCAAAAGGAAAGAGAGAGAGTTTTACAATATTTTCCTTTATGTATTTGTTTTTTGATAACAATAGCAATAGATGTTGTGCCACCACTGGAGAGCTTCTCCATTTAGGAATTGTGGAAATTGCCTGTGTCCGAGGAAAGTGAGGAATTCAGATTCAGAAGGAGGGAATGGAGCCCATTCTAGTCAATGGGAGTGATAGTGAGTGAAGTTAGAAGCTGAGTTTGAGGCTACAAAGAGGCAATCTTGGTTCCAGGGGAGGTCTTCTCAGGAGTTGGAGCCTCCTCAGAAGTAAAAGGTTTGAGTAAGAAAAAGGTTCTTCTTCCAGAGAAACTTAATACTGAAGTATTTGGAGTCCTGGTGGCGCAGTGGTTAAATGGTTGTACGGCAGCCACAAGGTTGTGAGTTTGGTCCCAGGACTCCAAGGTTGACTCAGGCTTTAATCCTTTCATAGGGTGGTAAAATGAATACCCAGCTTTTGCGAGCAGTTGGCTTACAGATTGTAACCTGTTTAGAGAATGCTAAGTTCACTATGAAGTGGCATAGAAATATAAATGCTATTGCTAAAATGCTATTTGCACCTGAGCTGTTAGGGAGACTCAGGCAATTCAGCCATAAAAACATAATTTTTTATGGTTATGTTTCAGATAACAGTGTATGTAGTTGGACTTTGTCAGCCATTCCTTGCATGCTCAGACTCTTGTGATTTGTAGGAGCCCTGGTGGCACAGAGGTTAAATGCTTGTACTGCAGCCACAAGGTTGTGAGTTCAGTCCCAGGGCTCCAAGGTCCACTCAGCTTTCCATCCTTTCGTAGGTCAATAAAATGAGTACCCAGATTGTTGAGAGCAATTGGCTTACAGATTGTAAACTGCTTAGAGAGTGCTGAGTTCACTATGAAGTGATATAGAAATATAAATGCTGTTGGATACTGTCTGATCTTGGGCTGTGCTTAAACTTGGCTTCTTGGAATGCCAAGTTGCCCTTGGTTTCAGACCCTGGACTGCTTTTTTGGTTTCAGAAATCCCTCCTCTGATTTATCTGACTCATTGGTAGACCTCTCTTTGTTTGACTTTGGTTATGATTTTGTTGCAGGATTCTTCTTTGCTGGTTAGTCTATGTGCAGTGTATGACTTTATATGTATTAACTAAGGACGTGTAATCCAGGCATACTGGATTATTGCTGTGTGGGTGTCACCAATAATATCAAGATGTGCTTTTAATTTTTAAGAGGGTAGGAAAGGTGTTTGGGTGAAACAGAGGGCATATACGTACTAGCAAATTATATTTAAAATTTAACAGTTCAGTCTTAACTCTTCATAGCAGTAAATTTATATAATACGTGCAGTACTGTAGTTTATAGAAGTCACACTACACTTTTACCAGAAGACATGTATATAATAGCCAAGGAACATCTTTCTTTCTTTCTTTCTTTCTTTCTTTCTTTCTGTTTATTTTATTCAGGACTTCACCCTTAACTCTTCATTACAGTTATGTGGAAGCAGCAATATTGAAATGCAACAAATTTCTTTCTAAAACGTAAGGCTAAATATTATTTGGTAAATCTTGCATAAGTATGGTGCATGTGGAAATTAAATTGCGAATTCTTTGTCCTTTGGTTCGTCAACCTTCTACCAGTGACTTTTATTTTGCTGTATGGCCAGCACAGCTACTTTTGAATCTGTTTCCTTGATTTCAAGATGGAGAGGGGTTTCCTTTTGTAGTATGTTAAACATATAACAAAGCGATGGTCAGGATATGAAGAGCTACAGACATGTCCAGGGATGTGGATGTGTCCTGTGGGATTTTTGACTATGGGGCATTGTGTATGAGGGTGGATAAATTATACTTACTCAGGTCTCGTATAATAGAAGATGGAAAACTGCTTTAAGCTTTAGAGTCCAATTCAATTTCAGAACAACTCTTAAGACACTGTGTTTCATTACTGGGTAGGGTGAAAGGCAAAATTTTCAGTCCCTGAGTACTAGTATTTTATCTTAAAACTCACTTCCGGTGGTCATTAAGCCTGTGTGTGGTGGTTTTATTGCTGGTGATTTTATGATAACATACCACCAGTATCATTTAAGAAAAATAAATGATGTGATCTAACTGCAGTTGCTTTGCATACCATATCATCTGTTTGCTTTTTATTTTTGTTTCCTTTTACAGTTGGTTACGAAATAAATTTTGGACTGTCAATAACCATTTACTGTTCCTTTGGCCAAGTGTTTGGTGTTATCCTTGGCCATCCATAAGTGTGTGACTACGATGTTTGACAATTGTTTAGCTATTTGTTCTCAAGCTGTGAAATGGTAGATCGATGTGGTTAAATTGTAAAGCCTACTTTCTCAACTCTTCTTTTCAGAGGAATTTCGGAATGTCTCCCACGACTGACCTCCATGATCCGTGGAATTGGAGATCCGTTGGTTGCAGTCTATGCTAGAGCATATCTCTGCAGGGTAATATTTTATTGGGAAATGTACATTTTAAAGAAATAAAGTCTTACTGGTCCCATTTATAAAATGCTGTTCAAACTAATAGCAAATTTTAGTTGCCACTTTCTTTTAGATTCTAATTCTGGGAGATTACAAACAAGGGTTGTGCCTGTACTGTAGGACGTCTTGCCTATGGATAATAGTCTTCTTTGGCTTTCTATAGGTAACACTACAATTGTCTTCCACTGTCTAGTTGCTCCTTACTTAATGTATATCTTATTTTTATTATTGAATTTCTTTTCTTTCCATGAACTTAGATGACAATAGAATTCAGAGATGTAGCCATGTTAGTTATCTGGAATATCAGTATGCAAGGGGATCTTGAAGCACCTTTGAAACTAACAGTGGGAAAGAAGGTGTAGGATAAGCTTTTGTAGATTGAGGGGCTCTACAGACCAGCACTTTGTGCCGGCCTGTAAGCGCACTAGGGTTGAGCGTCCACACGCTCGAAGCCCTTGTTGTGCCACCTGGGCACCATCTTGGCACGTGCCCATCTACATGGTGCGCACCCTGATGATGCTTGTCATGTGCAGTGCCTAAATGGTCTAGGTCTAAATGGGGCGGCTACATGCCACCCATCTGTAGAGCCCCTAGGTCTACTTCCTCAAGTGCATGGAGGTGGTGATGATATAAAGAAATAGAATGTGCAATCTTATTACAAGATTATTGATTTATGTGTCATCTTTTTATGTGGATTGTGTTTTTTTTTCTCCCAAGAAAAAGTATTTCAATATATACATGATAGGTTTGCAACTGGAGAAATGCAGGATGTTTTTTTTTTTTAAAATTTGGTTTATAAAATATAGGTTGGAATGGAAGTAGCTCCTCATCTGAAAGAGAGCCTGAACAAGAACTTTTTTGACTTCCTTCTAACCTTTAAACAAGTAAGTGTGAAATGTTGCTACTCTTTTTCCCCCCCTTTCTTTTGGATAAATGCTGATAGATTGGTTTCTCATCTGTTGGCACTTTTACATATCACGGTAAGCCATGGTTTGTATTAACCACAGTTAATTTAAGACATGAATTGCTCCTTAAATGACCAAATGAAGCATAGTTTTCTTTGCCATTTTGGTCTACTTCTCTCTTTTCCATTTTGTCAGCTTCTGATTTAAGATGGGAAGCTAGGGAAATAAGAATAAGCCATAATTGCAGGTTTAGATGCCATGAAAAGTCAAGATTGACACAAGCCAGAGTTGGTAAGACAATAACAAACCATGGGTTCAGATTGTGGGGGTAAAAACCTACACCTTCTTAGAGAGGTGGATTCACACCATAATCTGACTTCTTGTTCATACCATGGCCTTTTTTTTTGATCCTGTGAATATGGTCAGTATCTCACATTTGATTTTTTCATTTCGTTTCTACAAGTGATCATTTGCTTTATCATTCATTCCTAATTTCTAGTAATTTAAGTTTTTGACTTCTGTTTGAAATGGTTAGTTTCTTTCTCACAGCTGTTCAAACTTGATATAGGAACCAGAAGATGATTACAACTAAGTTTCTGTTCTTGATGTTGACTTGAAATATTCTTCAAGATTAATGTTAAATGTTTTAACTTCACAATTAATACATGATATTCTGTGGCAATACCTGTGCATTATGCTTTTATCTTTGACCCCTTTTAAACAGATTCATGGGGATACAGTTCAGAACCAGCTGGTGGTACAGTGTGTGGAGATCCCATTGTACTTAACTCTTTATTCTCCTGCAATAGATTGGATTTTACAGTGCATTTCTTACCAAGCTGCAGAGGTAAAAAACTTCCTTTAACTATGGGAAATATTTTTTTTAACTAAACAAACACATTAAAGTAACTAAACATAGGAGTTGTACCTTTGTATAAGTAATAATTTTACTGGTTTGTTAAGGTATTCGCATCATCATGGTGGCACCTAATGGTCAGGAACAATCCCAGCAATCCGGATCAATTCGGTAATGCATTAGCACTACTGAAGATCCGAATCACTCTGGCCCTAAAAAAATGATGTGGTTAGGTACCTGGTGCATTTACCGGATTAAGTGGGTTTGCGAGTGCATTTGGGGCCAGTGTGAACATTGCAGAAATAACGCATTTTCACACCAGGCTATTTTCGTAGTGTGAATGGGCCCAGTATGTTCTGACCTTTTTGCCTTAGGCCTCCCTCACCAAAAGAGGCTCCCTGAAATTGAATTTGGCCCTTACACTGAAAAAGATTTTTCATCTTTACTGTCAGGCTTGCCAAAGCCTGTCCAAGGCCTCTCTCCCTAAAGCCTCACCCCTTGTGAATGAGGAAAGGGTAAAGATGCACCCACACCTGGAGTTACCTAGAGATGCTAGCTTATGAAAGAGTGCTTCCCTCCTTATTGCAGCTTGTCTCCTAACCAGCTGACTAATATGGGAGAGACTGCAAGGAAAGGAAATTTACCCTCTTCCCCCTTGTATGATCCTTCCCTCGCTGCTCTGCTGAGAAACAAGAAAACTGCAGCGGGGGGACAGGAGGGGGCTGACTATCTTGGTAGTGGTGGAGCCGCATAGAGGGAAGATTATTTTGGGAAAATGTAACCTTTGCTCTGTGTTTTCATCCTTCAACATGCATGTGTCAGTTGAGGAACACTTGATACTGGCACATTTTTTTAAATAGTTAAAAGGACTTTCTTCTAAAGTGATAAAACAGTGACAGCCTACTTTAATTTTGATGCAGAGCCTTGACTCAAACAGTAAGCAGAAGGCATCATTAACAAATTTTCAGCCCTGTTGTGCTTCTTGACACAGATAACAAGGGAACTTGTTATCATGCTTTGGATTATTCAGCGCTGTTCTTCACTCTACTTTCTCACTTTGGCTAGGCAAATCACACTTCATTTTATTTTTGAACACGATCAGCACCGTGTTATAACCTGCTTAAATCAGTTTGAAACAAACGTTTTGCCAAGTGTACCAAAGTCTGGGATGTTTCTCCATAGGTCCACTGTCTCTATCTCATTTGACCTGTGGAAAAAACTTCTTTCTTGCTTTATGCTCAGAAGCAAACGGGCTGAAATGTTTGGAATCAGAGGCCCCTGCAAAGGAAATGTTAGCAGGCTGCATCTATTTTCTAATTGTAACTACACAGTGAAAAAGCAAATTCTCTCATTCTCTCTTTCTCTCTCTCTCTCTCTCCTTTTTTTTTTTTTTTTTTTGCTTTGTTCCCATTAACTTCTCTTTTTGTAGGTTCTGCTGACAGAAATGATGGAAAGATGCAAGAAACTTGGCAACAAGTAAGTAGTACACTTGCAACCCCCCCTTTTTTTTTGGTCATCAAAAAGAGTCCTCATTCTTCCAAGGGTTACACCATAGGGTTTTCTCAGGCAATACTCAGAGGTGGATTTGCCAGATCCTTCCTATGAAATATAGCCTACAGCACCTTGTAGTCCCCCTAATATACACATAACACAGAAGCTAGAAACAAAGTCACTGTGCGTACGTGTATATGTACTTTTATGATATCATTTACTGACGTGGATCATTTTCCTTCTAGTGCCTTGCTTTTAAATTCAGTAATGTCTGCCTTCAGAGCTGAGTTTATTGCTGCAAGGTCTATGGATTTTATTGGCATGATAAAGGAGTGCGATGAGTCTGGCTTCCCCAAGGTAAGCCTCTCCGTCTTGACCTGTTTTGCTGTGCACTTTCTCCTCCATCATGTTTTATAGTTGTCACAGTACTTCACAAAATATAAATATGTTTGGTATTAAAGTAATTCTGCTGTGTGGCAAATTGTGATTTCTTCACTTGTTCCACACTGTGCCCCTAAATCCTTTTTGGAGTGTAGATTGATTCATTGCAAGCACATTGCAGAAATAATCCAGTTTGAGAGTTCTTTAACTGCTCTGGCATAATGCTAGGTAATTCTGGGAACTGTAGTTTTGTGATACGTTTAGTCTTCTCTGTCAGAGAGCTCTGGTGCCACAATAAACTACAGTTCCCAGAATTTCTTAGCACTGAGCCAGGGCAGTTAAAGCAGTCTCAAACTGGATTATTCCTGCAGTGTGTTTTAGACCCATGTTTGCTTTCTTTTACTAAAGGGCTTTTATAATTCAGACATGGGAGTTAATCCTGCTCCCTTCTTCCAAGTCTCTCAAAATATGTTTTTAGAGCACCATTGTATTAATTTGTTGTACTGATTTTACTTTTCCAACTGAAAATAATGATCAGATGCATAGAAATTTGTAAAGTTTTTATTGTATTTCCACAGCACCTCCTCTTTCGTTCTCTGGGGCAGAACTTGGCCTTAGCTGACCCTCCAGAAGGGGATCGGCTTCAGATCTTAAATGAAGCTTGGAAGGTTATTACAAAGTTAAAGATCCCACAGGTAGACAAACTGTTCCAGCTCTGTAAATCATTTGATTTCTTGCCAAATTTTTCATAGTTACTATGAAATACATTTGAATTTTTATTTGTCAAAGTGATGCCCAGCTTTAGTTACCATTTTAAAATCTGGATAAAAACACCAATTCCCCGGCTTTTCCTTTCATCATATTCTTAGGGGGTGAAACAAATGGGCAAAGTAAAGCAGCTTCCAACCAATTTGATGGTGGAGTTATATAATGCATGCCTCAAAAGCAGGTGGAAACCAAAATGGAAGTCGCGCTCAGGGGCTAAAAAATGGAGCAAAAAGAATCCAGGATACTCTAGCTTAGCTTGGAATATGAGCGTCTTTTCACCAGTTTATAAACAGCCTGGCCCCAGTGTAGGGCTGCGGCAATGCAAAAAATTAAAGTGCATCAACTCCAATGGATGTAATTACAATGTACAAAAACCAGGCAGTCTAACAGGGGCATGGGATGAAGGGGAGTGAAATCAGTCAGGCCGATTTCAACTGTGCTGAGATAAAGAAAAATAAACAAGCACCACATTCCCAAAAGAAAGAAACTTAAAATTGAAGGGGTTTTTCCAGGTTGGAAATTCAGTAGGAATTCAGTATTATAAACCCCATAGCCCAAGGAGAATACAGAAGTGCAGGAAACTGCATTGATCCATATCAGTACACTAGTTCTGGCTGTTTTATCTCCACTATGAGCATGTCTTTTATAAACCTAATGGGTTTTAATTAACTGTTCAAAACCACGGCACCTCAAAATGTTTTACATTACCTTAGGGGTAGCTTACATCAATATATTGTTGCCAGGAAAACTCACTTTCCCTCAGTTAAGATGAGGGGTGGCAGAGAAGGAGACAGGAAAGCTGAGGGGGTGGCAGAGGATGCTGTCCCAACTAACCAAAAAGTCCCCAGTAAAACCCCATGGCTCTAGTAAAACTCTGTCTCAATGTGACTTGTTTGGCCTGAAACACACGGGCCAAATAAGGTGGCTTTTGGATGCTTTTGGGGTGTGACATTTAGATGATGCATGTCCTCAAAGTGGCCAGAAGCTGCTCCAAGAAAAGCTAGCCCTTTCAGGAGAGGATTATATCCGCTCCTGTTGGTGGTCCATTTGAGACTACCTGCTTTGGGAATGGTCTGTGTGGTTGCCGAGATCCTGGCCCAATTGCAGCTGGAATGGCCTCTGGTCACTCTTTCATGGCGATCTGCTTTGGGCCTTTGTCATTTCTTTCCGCATCTTCATCACATTCTCGCTATAATGCATTCTGTATAAGAATAAATACATAATAGTTTCTGGTTAAGAATGGTGCAAGCAGTTGCACCTTTGATGTATCTTTGGGGATTTCATTTTTATACATGTGATTAGAATAAGGTGGAAGCATTGCTTTTAAATATAACTTCAATGTATTTATTTTTAGGATTATATCAATTGTGCCGAAGTCTGGGTGGAATATACCTGTAGGCATTTCACGGTATGTGCAGAATGAAGCATTTGTAATAGTTTACTTCACCCCCTCGACTCATGTAGTTTATAGTATTTTACCATGAGACAGAATAAATAAATAAGAACTGGGGACACTGGTTTTCTTTTTCCTTTTTCAGTTTTTTTCTTAAAAGCAGTACAGCATAAAGGTTAGTCCATTTGCAATACTTGCTAACAACAGACAGTGGCCAGGATTTAATACTGTATTTCCAACAATTCCCACTGCTCCCCCCCAGAAATGATGACCCTTGTCTCTTCCTGTAGTCGGCTGTGCTGCCTAAAAAACAACCACCACCTACTCTGAAATTTTTTGGTAGGACAGAGCACTGCCGTAGAAGTATGAGAGAAATAGTCCCAGTTCCTCTTGGCCAGTTTCTTGTAAGTTGGGCCTCAGATACTGTTCAGTACAAGAGGCACTATGCTGGAGAGCACAAGTGGTATTCCTAGAAGTGTCTTTTTGATCATTACATTCATAGAATTTTGGAGTAGATAGGCTTTTGGTCTGATCCAGCATGGCTCTCATAGTCTTAGGGGCTCGACAGATGGGCAGCATCCAGCCGCCCCTTTAATGGCCGAATCGGTGCCACAGCAGCTGCATGTTGCAGTACTGATCTGGCCTCTGACTCCTTTTTGTGCCCTCTAAAGGGCATCACAGCTGTGGTGGCGCCCTTTTGGCACTGCATTGTCTAGATGCAGAGCCAGGGCTGCGCCTTGATGCCGCATGCCATCTAGAAGCGCGTGGGGCATTGTGGCGCAAAGGGGGCGGTGTTATGGCATTGAGTGTGTAGATGCTGTGCCATGACTCTGCCCACAAACCGGCACTTTGTGCCAGTCTGTTGCCCGCCTTAGAGACATTAACAGGATTGACTGACTCTGAAGTTATACAAAGAACTTTTTTTTTTTTTTTTGGATAGCTCAAAATAGGTTTTATAATGCTGCTTTGGTTCTCATATGGGAGAAAAGTTCAATACAAAACAAGCAAATAAATAATCCGGATTTAATTCAAACACATAAATATAACTTTTCATGGCATCATTATGACTCATGTTAGGTCAAGTTAAATAACGTTTATTTTTGTGTAACTGTCTTCAGTATTAACCAAACAGAAATTCTAAGTATGAATGAAGATGTAATTTTTTTTTGTGGATTAACACTAAAGCTGAAAATAATATTGGGTCTCTGGCAGTAAATAATTATTCTATAGACTCTGAATATGTTGACCCTGCAGAGCAGTACAGCTTTTTAATACAATTGTTCTTGTTTCATATGGTTTTGAAATGTTGATTTCATGGCCTCATTACAAAATTAACTTATTCCCTGCAGAAGCGTGAGGTCAATACAGTTTTAGCAGATGTCATCAAACACATGACTCCAGATCGAGCATTTGAAGAGGCCTATCCCCAGGTAAAAGAACAATAATAATAATAAAAAACACAAAGTGATATAATTCAGCCTAAAAAATGAAGGCAATTTCTGGGTAGTTGTTAATTTATGAATAAATAGCAACTGTGTGCATGATTTAAAAGCCAGGTAAAGCAATAAAAGAGGTCAGCAAAATGGTTGCGCTTCATGCTTCATGAAAGACAGAATACGAAGATGGGTTAAATGCATAGTTGGTCAAGTAGGGAGTCAATATCAGCAAAGTTTTGTTACTTTATGTCTTCTCCTCCTTGTTTTTGTTTTTAGCTCCAGTCAATAATTCAGAAAGTCATAGCATATTTCCACGACTTTGCCGTTCTCTTTTCACTGGTAAGTTTCCATATGGCTGTGAAGATCATAAGTTCTTATAACTGGACAATAAATTTCTGACACAAGGGATGTTAACACCTTTTGTTAAGAGGCCAGAAAAATTTGAGGAGTGTTTCACGGCCTTTAAAGATTAAAAAGTTTATTATATCAGAAGCCAGTTAGGAATGTTCATGAGAACTTGCCCATAGTAAATTTGTTATTTTTTTGGGGGGGGGTATCACAAGTTTTAAATTACAATTTTAATATAACATGGTCTTTCCTAGTACCTTGTGCCTAGCTTAGGAGATATAGTTAAACTGTCTTTAAGAATGTTGGACATAAGTTCAAATCCCCACCCAGTGAAAAATGTCATTGGGTGATTTTAGGCCAAGGATTCCCAATCTTTTTGACTTGTGCTGTGGCACGACACTGTGCCATGTGGTCAGCCCATGAGTATTCGGCCTGCCTTGGGAGCAGGCCGTGTGAGCAGCGGGGTTTCGACTTGCCTGTCTGTTCCGGACCTAAAACAAGGTAATACGTAAAGGATACGTTTGAACCTAGATAATTAAAAATTGTGTTTTTGTTGACCGTATAGGAGAAATTCCTACCATTCTTGGATATGTTCCAGAAGGAAAGTGTGAGAGTGGAGGTTTGCAAGTGCATCATGGAAGCTTTTATTAAGTAAGTATAGAATATTCTGATTAAGTGCACTCTAGAGAACCCAGACAATCTATTGAATAGCTGTTAAGTGTGATGGATTGAATTGTTCTGCAGTCCATTTGACATTGGAAAGATTCTTTACAGGCACTAAGGATTAGTCTGGAAGGAGAATTTAAATGCATTATAATTCCCATTGATCAGCTGTTTATATAAATAGCTTATTATGAAATTGACTGCATTAGGCTGATCGTGTTCTATGAAAATACATTTTGTAGTTGGGCAGGCTGGATACAATCCAGCAGTGAACTCAAATATGAGCAAACTGTTTTGGCAAGTTCAAATCAGAAATGCAAGGGCATGTAGCCTGGATACACAGTCGCTGTTAAGCTGATAATCTATTATGGAAGGCAGTGTCATTTGCCCATGGATGTAAGAGGTGCCTGTGCCAAGCTTTGTTCACTTGTCTGTGGAGTACTGGCCCTCTCTGAAGCCAGAGATTATTCAGTGTCCTTCTAATAGAAATACTGACGAGATTATTATTGTTATTATTTTATTTACTTATGTCTCACCTTTCTCCCAGTATAGGGACTCAGGGTGGCAAACAGCAAGTTGAAAACAATATAATTTAAAAACAATACAAAAGCATTAAATGTATAAATATATATTTTTTAAATTAAACAATTTTAAAAGTTAAAACATTTAAGCATTAAATTTAAAATGTATTAAAAACTCTATACAAACCTTAAAATCTGAATTACAGAGAGATTTAGTTTCTGCTTGTTAGGGCTGTTGCGTCATTTAAGAAATCTATTGAAATAATTACTGTATATATTCATGTATAAGTCTAGAAATTTTAGTCAAAAAAATTGACCCCAGAGACATGAGTCAACTTTTCCAAAGGTCAAAGTAACTACTGTACTTTAACTCTTATAAAAAGGAAATCATCTCTTAGTGAAAGGCAAAAATGTAATCTGTCCTGACAGCACAGACCCTCCTCTGCTCTCTCATCTATCCAGCCTTTAGTGGGAGCGCAAACAGTAATGTCTGCTGGAATTTTGTTAAGTTCTTTGGCATCGTTTTCCTTTGCTTCATCCTATAGATCCTTTGTCACATACCCTTAAATTTTACCCCCAACTTATACATGAGTCATATCAAAATCCATAATTTTAGCCCTAAAACCTGCCCTTGACTTATACATGAGGTCGACTTAGAGTCATGTATATTCGGTAACTGGCATTTTGATAGTTTTTTTTTAAATGCATAAATGTTGTAGTTAAAATAGCTGGAGAAAAAGAGTCCACTACATTCTCACCTTTACTTTTTATAACACTGATTTTGTACAATGAACTTGAAGCTTTTACAGTAGGATAGGGTGACCTGTGTAACTACAACTCTACTTCTGTTTCGCTTAACCACAGATATTTTTGACTTTTCCCACCAACCATGTATGCATTTATTTTTTAGGCACCAACAGGAACCAACCAAGGACCCTGTCATACTCAACGCCCTTCTACACGTGTGCAAAACAATGCATGATTCTGTGAAGTAAGATATTTATTCCCTGTATACTTTTAATATGCAGCGTCTTCTCCTGTTCCTTTTTTCAGAAAGAGTTATTATACAAGTGAACAATGGAACTATAGATGTAGGTCTTCTAGCAAAGAGGCACTTATTATAAATAATGGAAATAAATAATGAAATCTTTTAAATGTATATTTGCCGTTTTGAAATCTGTATCCAAACTCTGTCTTGCTTAGACTCTTTTTGCCAGTCTTCCAGCAGAAAGCTGCTATTTTGTTATTTAGTGGTGCAGAAACACCAAATGGAAATATGTTTGTTTTTTTCTGAGTATAGCATTCCTGCATTCTGTATCTTATGCTTTGTTGGCCTCCTTCACTGGAAACTGGACAGGAGGCAGCCTCAATTTAACAGGCGTTCTTTAATGCCAGGCGATAAGTGCAAGTGACAATTGCGAGTTACTGCGTTCTAGTAACAGTCGCTGATTTTACATGAACGCTTTAGATTAATGCTTTTAGCATGCACAAGCCATAAAACACAGAAGATGCAAAAGACACTTACATATTCTCTTTACTCCATAGTAGCCATCAAATCTGAAACTGGCCTGGGCCGCAGTGTAAATATAGGAATCAAAATCAATACAGGAGGTCTGTGGTGATGCTGAGAACAAAACCAAGGTCTCTTATTGGTTTAGCTTCCTCTAAATGGTGGAAAACAAATAAGATATTGTAAAAGGATAGTACAGAGGTCAGAATACAAATGCTTAGAAAAAAATTTGCTCATGTCTACAATTATTGCTTCAACAAACCGGCTTTGAATTAGCCATCTTGACTGGGAACCCACAACATCTGTCTCACATGCTCCACAGTATCCACCAACTTTCTATTATCCCTGCATTGGATGTTGCATTAATGAGTTAAAAATGGTGAAGGTTGGTTCTTATCCCCTCTCCTCCCTTTCTCCAGCTAAATTTGTATTAGAGAACAGTTTTCCTGTTCTCATGTGGTGTCTTCACAGGAGAATTGCAAAATAATACACTGGAAACTAGCATGTCCAGGATTAAACTGGGTTTTGCTTAATTGTAATTGGGCACCATCCATTTTCAGCAATGGTTTTGATAACAGCCCCATTTGGTAGCCAGATTAAATGCTTATGATTTCACCCTAGCCCACCCCATCCCTCCAGCAATATCCCCAGCATTTCATGGCTATGCTTTGATTCTTGATCCAATATAATAATAATAATAATAATAATAATTATTATTATTTATACCCCGCTCTTCAGCCAAGGCTATCAGAGCGGCTTACAATTTGTTACATAGACATTTTGTCATATATGTCATATTAAATTGTATATATTATTTTTACAGTTCAGTCCTACACATGTTAACTCAAGCCATAAAGTATTCATAAAGTACTATTCCTTCGGCAGAAATTCTGTGCACTTTTACCCACTGAACTCAATGATTCTTTCTTCTGAATAGACACGTATAGGATTGCCCTGTCAGCCTAGATAGAAGGAGTTGTTAGTAACTGATGCTGTAAAATACTGTTTTCTAGTGCGCTGACGCTAGAAGATGAAAAGCGAACATTAGCCTCTTTGATAAATGGATTTTTAAGAATGGTGAGTATTTGGTATGCTGTTCTGTGTTTTGAAGTTACTTGGTTTCCTTGGAAAACTTTTGATCTTCTCCTAACTTGTAATATTGTCATATTTAGCTGTTGCTTGTTCTGTCATCTAGATTATTTTTAATTGTTGATTTTATTATTACTTGTCTTGTGAATTTTTAATGGAAATGAATATAAACAGATTAAATAAACTAATAATGGTCATTGTAGGAAATTCATCTTTTCAGTAAGTGAAGCTAAAAACAGAGAGAACCTCATTCTATAGTTCTGTTACGAGAGTACTGTAATGCAAGAAGTTCCTGGAAATAACCTGAATAGGATTTTGATTCTGTATTCTCATCTGCTGAAGATTGCTTCCTTTTCTTCACTAATGAATGCGAGTTAGCAAATATGAAAAGAGGCGAAGAATGCAAATATCTTCTGTTAAACCTGAGGAATGAAAAACGAGTCCAGTGAAATCCTACAGATCCCCGAGATCCTATAAAGTGCCCCTCTTGTGCAGTGGCAGATAGGTGGGATACAGATGTAACAACACATATATGGGATTTTCTTTCATAGGAATTGGTGATGCCAGTGCTTTAGATAGTGCTACACTCATAAAGGATTTTTAAATGTAACTATTCAGTTTACATTGCGCTTTTCCCCATGAATGAGACTGAAGGGAGGAGAACTTAGAATTCTTTTCCAGAAGGCTCTAGTTTCTCCCTAAAGTATAAATCCTAGAACTCCATAGATGTTACCGTGGCACTCAAAGTGGAATCATAGGGCTATAATTGTGTAGTGTGAAAGGATCCCTAATGCTGCTGTCTTCAGAAGCACATTTGGGAAAGGACATCAGAGAAAGTTCTTTTCTCAGCCTCCGGCACTCCCCTAACTACACGGCATAAAATAAAATTAAGACACTTATGAATAAAATGAATAAAAGAGTAACAGAGAAAACTGTATTTTTAAATGCACTGATAAAATAAAAATGTGGCATCCACCCAAATTAAACTTTTCTGCTGCCCTGGTCTAATCCAGCAACCCCCTCCTCTGTTACCACTACATCCAAAGCTTCGAAATTTCCAATCTTTTGCTCTCTGCTGCACTTGAAACAGCAGAATCCCTAACCATTGATCATGCTGGCTGGGTCTTTTGGAAGTTCAGGTTCCAAACATTTGCCAAGTTAGGTGCTGATGATCCCAGTTCTACTAATACTTATTGTTGTTCTGTGCCTTCAAATTGTTTCTGACTTATGGGGATCTTAAGGTGAACCAACCCTGATCTTGTAATCCATCACTCAAACCACTACACCATTCCAGGTGCTATGACTACTTCATATTTTCCTGTCATGGATGCATGAATAAGATTATTTAGAAAACAGTGAACTTTATTTTTTGATGGATGTAACAGAGTTTAGCTTCACTGGGGAACAAGTCATATGGGAAGAGCGGGTTACATCTTGCTGAAGTCTAAAAAGTGTCCTTTATGAATCCCTTTAAACAGGTTTCATTTGGCCGTGACTTTGAGCAGCAGCTGAGTTTTTATGTGGAATCCAGATCGATGTTTTGCAATCTGGAACCCGTTCTTGTCCAGTTGATTCATGTAAGCAATATATTGAGGTGTAAATTGGACATCACTGATTCTTTGGGTTATGCCATTCCTTCCATTTATTTTTTTTACAAAGCAAAGTCTATTTTGGCAGCCTTTTATATGCAGAAAATATTTCACGCACCATGTTTTCTAACATGTTGCTGCTGTGTTTATGACTCTTATTTTGGTGAATTAAGCCTCTTATTAATAGACTGAATTATTTCCTTGGTACAATAACCTCTGTTTCTCTTTCTGAATTAGTTGAATTATAAACAATATTTGTGGGCTGCTTTTTCTTAGTACATGTGGGCCATACCATTTCATAAACTGAATGGCTGTTCCATGGCACTAAACTGTTTTTTTTTAAAATAGTATTTTATTATTTTAATGAGTGATGTGTTTTAATACCGTACTGTTTAATTTCATTTTAATGGGCACTTTTGTATGCTTTTAGTGGTCTTAATCTTTTAATTAGTAAGTCGCTTTGTGTTCCAATTTTGAGGGGAAAGGGGGATTAAAAATAATAAATAAATAATATATCCAAGGATAGCTCTTTTAGCTAATAATAATAATACCACCATATCTTGAGAATACAGTTTTTCAATATTATTTACTTAAAGGCAAGTTCCAAGCCTCTAAACCATGAAGGCTAAAATTGCAATGCCTAGTGACATTTGTGTAGCCACATTATATGCATGAGAGTAGGATTTCAAGAAGCCCGGAAATAGGTTTTCTGTCCTGCATAGTGCATTCTCTCTTCTCTTAACGTAACAGGAAAATAAAACCTAAGTAAAGAGGGAAATTTGCATAATTTATACAGGTTATTGAATTCAGCCTCTCTTCTATTTGTTCGGGAGACCTATATTTTTAATGCAGAATACACACAGTTGCATTCGTGCGTCATTCTATATTTTCTCCCATTATTCCTGATGCTAATTCAGATAAACTACATAAGATTTACAGTTAGACTAATGTAGTCCCATTGAGTGGTCCTGGACAAAGTCTTTTAAGTTGCAGAGTTGCTCCCCCCAGTAATGTCGTCTTCCAAAACAGAGCGTGAACCAGCTGGCAATGGAAACAAGAAAAGTGATGAAAGGGAACCATTCCAGAAAGACGGCTGCATTTGTCAGGGTAAGTGTCAAAATTGAACAGCTTCGACATCCTTTACACTTTCTTATGAACAAGACGAAGGCCTATTATGTATATAGGACCTGGTTTGATCATTAGTGAACAAAGAGAAGTGAGCGTCAGGCTCACATACACCATGCTTCTCCTTTATCGTGGCCAGAAAGAGCAGACTGGGAGCAACTGCTTCTTCTTTAATCTAAATGAGTTGATTTGTATTTCTGAACTGGGAGGGATTCTAGCTAGTTTAAACTATTGCCTGTGTGTTTTAAGAAGTGAACTTAATAAATCAAAGTTCGATACAGTGGTCCCCGGCTTACGAATCCCCCGGGTTGCGAAAATCCCGGGATCCGAAAGCGGCGGGACCGCTACTGTATCCCCCGGGATCCGAAAGATCCCCCGGGATACGAAGAAAAAAAACCGCGCGGCCCCTTTAAATCGGCCGCGCGGTCCGTTGGCGAAAGCGGTCCCCCGGGAAACGAAAGCTTCCGGGTTACGAAGGTAATCCTGGAACGGATTACCTTCGTAACCCGGGGGACCACTGTATTAGTATATTTCAGAAAACCATTGTTTTATGAACTAAACAGAATTTGGATATAACAATAAATTCAAATTAGTTGAAAACAGGGAGCAATTGCTTCCAATCTGCTTGTGGACGTGCCACAGGAGGAAATGTTACAACTTCTTCTTAAGTACAGCAAAACCATGCTTTTATAATTCTATCCATGCGTGTACTGCTATCTTTGAGGATAAAAATTATATACTCAAGGTTATATAAACTCCCCTAGTGTATACATTTTCAAAATGTATTTGCCACTTTTGGGTATACATGTTTCTGTAGCAGTTTCACGGTTTAAAGAAAAAGAACAAGAGTCTGAAAAGAAAATAATAAGAATGAGAGGGCAGTTCAGATGATAGCATTTTAAAGCAATTATATTTCGTGATTTAAGATATGCCGGGAACAGTCTTTGAAAATATTTTCCTTTCCTTCCCTTAGGCTTGTGTTGCCTTCTGCTTCATTACAATTCCATCTCTGACAAGCATCTTTTCTCGCCTTAATCTGTACTTGCACTCTGGGCAGGTTGCTTTGGCAAATCAGTGCCTTTCACAAGGTAAGTCTTATGACTTTGTAGTTCCTTCATTTTTTAAAAAAATGATTATTTTAGGAAGCAGTCTTTCTAGCAGCCTGGAAAGCAAATCTGTGTGTGATTCTTTGCACCATCTGTGTAGGAAAGGTGATGTCAGGAGTGTGGATAAAACCACTAAATCTCATCAGGTCTCTGGCCAAAGAACTGAATGGATCTTATCTACCTAGAGTTGTTCCTGCTCTGCCTTCTCCACTGGGGAAAAAGGAGTGAAGCTAGGAAAAGACCCCCTAAAATTCCCTTTAGGACACCCCTCTGGGTTGGGTAGAGGCCTGCAGACCTCCATGGGCTAATGCAAAACCTCTGGGGTCAGATTGTGTTTTGTACCGGATTATACAAGAAGCAGCACTTACTGACAATCTGGTTTTAGAATAACATTATCTTTTGGGCAACAGGAAATTTTTCCCAGTTGAGGAATTTACACATATGCCACATTCTCTCTAGTTTGGATGGTTCCAGACTTGTGTGAGGGAGAATGAATTAAATCTTGCCTCTTTTGGGGAGATAACAAATGCTGCTAGCATTGTGTACTTACTAGTGAGTTCTGGCTCTAAATACAAATGAGCTGACATAGGAAACTGACTAAGGCTTTTGCTAAAATGCTGGCATTTTATTTCTTTGTTTAGAGATGATGCTGTGCGCGCGGTCAGAGCAGAGGGATTTAGAGCTAAGCTGACCGGTCCATCCAAGTACATTGTAAAAACAATAGAAAGGCTAAGTCACTTCAGCAGTCTTTGTATTTATTTGGCTTGTTTGTAGACAAACCAAGCAGAGCTTGCAGGCTGAAGTAATTTCTGGGTCCTTTGCTGTGATTTTTCAGATTCATTGTTGTTGCCTTTCTCCATCCAAACAGTGCTTTTTGTTTGTTTGAACAAACTTGCTTGAACAATCCAATGATTGCCATCCCCAGATTTTTTTGGATGGGTAAAATAATGTTTAAAGTTAAAATGATTAAACGCTAAGCCGAGACTGAGTTTCTTTTTTTTAGTTAAGTAAAGAACAAAGTTTATGTAAGGCAAGAATGAGAAAGGGAAGAAACTGGATGGTAGGGAAAGTAGTAGAAGGTAAGTGTGAGTAAGTTAGTTAGAATGGAGGGAGCTTACAAGAGAAGGAGGGAAATTAGGTAAGAAGGGTAGAAAGAAGAGAAGGATAAAGGGAGGGAATAAAAGAAAAGGGGAAGAAGGAAAGTGAGAAAATGGATTGAAATCTAGAAGGGAAGGGGAAATCTTATGGGAATAATAATAATATATAATTGGAGCACATTTGAGCAACATACTAAAGCTAAAAGATGTGGCCATCCTATATACACTTTACCTTGAAATAGATGTCATTAAACACTGTGGAGTTTGCTAGTAGTTGGACTTGTATGGGATTGCACTGTTACGTACGACCCTGAGTTGACACACATTTTATAATTTCACAGAGCAGCATTACCAAAATGGAATAAGTCCTGATCAGATATGCATCGTGTCTGACAGATGCGTCATCTCATGGACGAAATGCTGGACCAAACACAAAACTCTCTGGTTAAGCCATGTGTTCATGAAACAGCATAGGGCTGTCCTGATGTTGTGGTTTTCTTAGTTGTTAAGTCTTTGCTTGGCTAGAAGTGTATTGTGTCACATGGCCAGAACTATCCAACTAATTTGGGGTTTTATATATGACTATTTTCACCAAGGGAGTGATAAAAATGGAAAATTGCCTACTGAGGTGGGATTTGTTTTGTCCGTGTTTGCTGACAGAATCTACATTCAGAGTTCAAAAGTGCACAGTGCTACGGATGTTTTAATATTTTTCCTAACATTCCACCATCCTTAATCTGATTGCGCAGCAAGATGACAGTCTTGTTTTTCTAGTGACCTAGTTTTTAGGGCCGTTTGGAAACGAGGAACAAAGGCGCCTCCGTTTCTGATGTTTTCTGTCATCCGATTTTCTGCCGTATTATTGAATTTCTGCTTTAGAACTGAATGTTTTGCAGCCTGGAGGGGTCATAATAGGAAATTTCTACTGCCTTTTCCTCTGCCACCAGAGGACTGCATAAATCCTTTTCCATTTAGTTTCAGACCTCTTCGGAGTTTTGTTTTGTTTCAGTCCTGGCTCAAGTTAAAGTTAAAGAAAAAACCTGGTGTAAGATCACAGATGTTCAATGGAAAATCAGTATGCAAAGGGCTCTTGTAGCACCTTTGAGACTAACTGAAAGAAAGAAGTTGGTAGTATGAGCTTACGTATACTTGAGACTACTTCCTCAGATGCAATTGGGACAGTATGAGGAGCAGCAAAGGTCACTACTCCAAGAGTTAGTGATAGCTTTGAATTTAGACTGTTTTAAAAGGGAACTAATTGAATTAGTGGACGATAGGGCCATCAGTGGCCAACTGTCAGACAGTAGGTCTCTCTATATCAGTTGTTGATAATATAAGAAGAAAGATGCTGTTGTATTGATGTTCCCCTAGTCAGTGGCCACTGTGTGAATGGAATACTACCTTAGATAAACACTTGGACTAAACAAGCATGAAGTATGTAATATGAAGCATTTTTTCTTCTTGAGCAATCACAGCTTTCTGAAAAACACTTACATATAAATAAATGAAAATACAGTGGAGATATAAATAGATGGTTAAATCATGAGTTGGTTGCACTTAACAGAAAAAGCCTTTCTTGGTTTTTTGCTTTTGTGGTTAGTTCTTCTACACATCTTGCCAATGTCAGATAATGGTTTAAAAAATAAAAATATTTCTTAGGCTGTGTTCTTGATTGAAGAGTTATGACACTGGCTTAAATCCAACTGCTAATCCCAAATAGAGTGGACCCATTGCTTCAGTGAATCTATTCTGGAATAGCAATTGGATTTAGGCCACTGTATTAGAAATAAGTATATTTAATCTGCAAAATGTTGATTGTCTTGTTTTTCTTAAATTATCTCCATAAATGGTGCAATTTTAATGCATGCTATTCATTCAAACATTGACAGCTGCTGTTCCAAAACTGTTTCTACAATGTATTGTGTTTCTCCGGGTCTTTAAAGCTTAAGAAGATGAACTGATGATGGCTAGATTAAGAAACAATATGGAGATTTATCCCCATGTAGTTTGAAGTAATTTTAGAAATGAATGTTCTTGCGTATGAAATCAGATACTTCCAGTATGCAGATTATTTTTTCCAGTGTGAAAATTTGTCATATGTCTATGATTATAGACAGTCGTAGAGCATGTGTACTTTGTAGCACCAGAACAACCGCCGATGCGATTGTAATTCATACATTTTGTTGTTTCAGTAACTTTAGGGAAGAGTGAGGTCCCTTGCCCTCTGGAAAGCTGTCTATGCAATTTAACTATTTTTAGCAGCCAAATACAAATATAAATATCAGAGATCAGTTTTCTGAGCTTAGGAAAGTATAGATATTCAGATCACTGGTCCATCTAGTTCCGGATTGTCTGCTGCAAGCCACTGGCCTGTGGTTCAAAACACACTCTTCTTCCATCTGTTTCTCCATCTCCTCAATACCTACAACAGGGAGCAGGAGGCACAGCCCAAGCCAGTACTTCAACCATGTTCCTGATGTAACTACAGAAGTTATTGAAATATATAGTTCAAAAGGAGCTAAGATCTCATTTGTTAATTTAGATAAGTTATCTATTTATGGAACTTGTTTATTTAGTTTAGCAAAACAAAATACACGTAATTAGTTAGCTCTAATTAGTTCCTTTGCATAACCATTTAGAGGAAAGGTGAGTGAGTGAAAGGTGTGCGAAAAGGTCCAGGGACAATTTTTGCCCTCCCAAGGATCTTGGCAGGCACCATCGCTCTGAAAATATTTGTCCTCGCAAGGCAAATTGACAAACACTTATTGAGGCACTCATTCTGTTTTAGTTAAAATTCTCATATTTTAGGTCCTAAATTACAAGAAATGGCCAAATGGTCATTTTTGGGTGACTTGCAGCCTGAACCGTTCTCTAGTAGCGGGTTAGAGGGCAGATGGGACATAAGTGCAGAAGAGAAGTGAAGCAGTATGGTTCAGAGGTTTGCAGATGTCTTGCCTTTTTGTGCGTGAAATATTTAAAAATACAGGCACGTTGATGGATCCAAGTTCTCCATGCTAATGAAGGAACTGGTCTTTTTATAGCTGATGCCTTTTTCAAAGCAGCAATAAGCCTGGTTCCTGAGGTACCAAAGATGATCAACATTGATGGGAAGATGCGGCCCTCCGAAGCATTCCTCCTAGAATTCCTCTGCAATTTCTTTTCCACTTTGTTAATAATTCCTGTAAGTAGCATCTATCTTGATTGCAAATTTCAGCAAGTAAGTTCTGTGGAAATGCTGATGCTGGTCTTCTGTTTGGTGGCTATACCAGGTGAGCTTTTCTTACAAGAGCAAACTATAATTGGTGTCCCATCACTAAAAAGCCCCTTCCCTTGGAAACTGAGGCTAAGAGTAAGTTTTCTTTTACTTTTTGTGCTCCTTTTTTGTGGTTAAAATTGCAAGTTCAGGTTGAGTATCCCTTAACTGGAATTCCAAGTCCAAAATACTTCAGAATTCAAAATGGTCCACATGGGTGGCTGAGATAGCGAGGCCTTTGCTTTCTGATGGCAGACTTTGTTTCATGCACAAAATAATATAAGGTCTATATGAAGCAGAAATGAATTTAATGTTTAGGCTTGGGTTCCATCTCTAACATATCTCATTATTATCCCCCCCATCTCTAACATTCTCATTACTTTAAAAGAGATCAGATTAGTCTGGCAAGACTTGTTTTTGAGAAACCCATGTTAACTTTTTGTGACTATGAAATGAATTGAAAGCAGTTTGGTAAAGTGAAATCTTTTGAGCCCTTCTAATAGTTCCTTGGCTTTCCTTTCTGACTCAGCGACTGAGTTTTTATGATGCTGGTGAATTATAAATGGCTGAGCCAACACAAAGTACTTAAAATGTGATTTTTATACTGAAGTCTTGTTAACAAATGTTTTGGTTCCTTTCTACATCAGTGTTTGGGAGCTGGTCTGACTTTAATCCTGGTCTATGACCATAATAAATTATTGATTGATAGTGTTTGGAGGCAGAGGGAAATTTTTATGCTGAAATGGCGAATCTTTATCCCTTTTTGTTCCCTAGGACCATCCTGAGCAAGGCGTTCTGTTTCTTCTGCGAGGACTGCTCAATGTCATCCAAGACTATACTTGGGAAGATAACAGTGATGATAAAATCCGGATTTATACCAATGTTGTGCATCTCCTTTCAGCAATGAGTCAGGAGACCTACATCTACCATGTAGACAAAGGTAAAAGAGGGAGGTTTGGGCTTGATCTGTTTTAGAACTTTTTGTGTGTCTCCTTGATCATCCAAGGAATCCCCAGCACTCTTCTCCAGCACCACATTCTTGTAGGAATAGGCCCATGGCTGGATAGCAATTTTAAACTAGATCTTTCATTCATATATATATATATATAGTCTCACCTACATGTTCCTTAGGGTAATTCTGCCTCCCATCGTTCATCTCTTCTCTTCTAAATTAGCTTAATATTCTTACCTGGCTACTTTCCTTAATTTTAATCTAAAACCTCATGTCTTCTCAGTTGAATCCAATGATACTTTGTATGGTGGAGATACCAAATTCCTGACAGAAACAAACAAGCTGTGTGAAACAGTGATAGCCCAGATTCTGGAGCATCTGAAAAGCCTTGGGAAAGATGAGGTGAGGGGGAATTCTTCTTGTCACTGGAAAAATATTTTATTGAGGAACGTTTTCTGAGTCACAGAAACCTGTGGCCCTCTAGCTGTTGATGAACTGCCACTCCCATCATCCTTCACCATTATCCAGGCTAGTTGAGGCCAATGGGAACAGGACATCCTCTTTTTCTGAGCATGTCCTATTTTCAACCTTCTGTCCAGGGGGAATTCCAAAATGTCCTCCATTTTGAGCACGCCTAAAAAGCATGCATTGATATTTCTATGAGTATTTTTCGCTTTTAACTTGGAACGCCCTACATTTTTCTCGAATGTCCTGCATTTTACAGTGCATGTTGTCCTTTGCAGTTTTGACATCTGTTCCCCCTGGAAAGGAACTCAGAGTTCAGTAGCTTTGGATAATGTTAGCGCAGCTCCATCAATGTGTTGCATAGCTAATTTTTACTGTTGGTGGGGCACCATAAAAACCATAGGCTAGAATACCATGCGTGGTATTATCCTCAATTTGTATTTGTTTTTATTGCTGTGTGCCTTCAAGTGGACCTCAATAAACAGTAGGTAAAAAGAAGTAAAACATTAGGTGAAATAGCACTGAATTATTTATTATTTTCTTTAAAGCATTTATATCCTGCCCAGTAGCAAAAACGGCTTGCCAATAATTTATAGGGCAGTCCATGTCATCAGCCTGAATCTCTAAAGAAACTAGGAAACACAAGGGAGAGGGATTGAGGGTTAGATCAGCAATGAAAATCACTTCTGATTATGGTGTGGTCTTGCAAGTAGCATACAGTTTAATACCTTCTTTAAAACCTGTGTAGACTTTAAAGCGTCAGAGCCAGCTGGCCCTCTACTTCTTCAACAGCATCTTGGCCCATGGAGACCTGCGCAACAACAAACTCAACCAGCTTGCTGTGAACCTGTGGAACCTGGCTCAGAAACATGGCTTTGCTGACACCAAAACCATGGTAAGGAGAGAAGAAAACAAGAAACTGCCTAACAGAAGAGTCCCTTTCTTCTTATATACTAACACTAGGTTCCTTCCACTCCTTCCCCATAAAAATGGGACTCCAGGTTGCCCTATAAACTTGAGGATATGCACTGTTGAGTATAGCAAGATTTCTTCATACAAGGGAAACCTTTTGCTTCTCCAGATGTTTTAGGCTCCTCAAAGCCCAGGAAGCATTACCAATGATAAAGGATTATGGGGCTTGTAGACAAAACAAACAAAACAACAACTATCTGGGGGGTGGGGGGTGGGACTGGTAGACATGGCCCTTCAGATGGTTTTGGATTGCAACTGCTATGCTTCTTCTCTATTGGCTATGTTGGGTAAATCTGACGGGGGTTATAGTTTATCAGTATCTGAAGAACCATGTTCTCCACCTCAGTTTAGAGATTTCCAGCAGATGTTGTCTTGACACTTTCAAGCCTGTCTCCACAATCACAGGCTCGATCAGTAGTGTCTCTTAAAAATAAAAGCTGTGGTTCATATGTGAACAAATTATATTCTGTGTGTTTGTCTGTGACTGCATGGTTTAACTGCTTGGGCTGTTAGTTTGGAATGGGTATGTAGCCACCGAACAACTATAGAGAGAACCTTCTCTCTCTTCCCTCACTGAAGAGAGAGAGAACTAATTTCCAAAGTGTTCTTGTTTTCCTTTTCTCCTTTTCTAGGTCAGAACCTTGGAATACATCAAGAGGCAAAGCTCGCATGCTGAGATGAGCCATTTTACAGAGCTGGCGCTACGCCTTCCTCTGCAGTCGAGGACCTGATGAATGTTAGTCCGCTGGAGTAAGATCTACTAGAAGGCAGTTCTCCAAGGCCTATAAAATATAAGCTGCATCTTAGACTATTACTGCTGTTCAATATTTTCATTTTGAAATATCTTTTTCATTTTGAAGCGTCTCTTGGTATGTCACAGATTTATTTGTTCAGAGGCAGAGATTTTTTCCTGCCAGTGAAATGAGGTTTGGTTTGCCACCGCACAACCGTTAACTGTCAAAAGGTGACTTACATGCTAACAAGTCAAATGGTATTGTGCTGTTTCAGAATGGAAATAACTTTTATATCCCATGGAACTATAAGGAAAAATAGATACAATAAATCATGTTGATCAATGATCTTCCCATTGAGCTGCCTTTGAGAAATGAGTCCATTTATGGACAGCTGTTAAAAAATTTTTTGGATTCAATGCACCTGCCCTTTTTAAAACACATTGCTATTTGTTTGTTGATTAAAAAGACAATAAATAGACAGTAACATAAATATTTGTGATATATCTTTGGAAAGTATTTGAAAGCCGGGGGGGGGGGGTTAAAGGAATATTTATGAATAAATTTGCAATGCATCACTGTATTTTAAAAAAAACAAAACCTAATCAAGAGTAGAACAAATTTGTATTCATTCCTTTTACTGATCTTTCCAAGCAGTGCTTAGCTGGCTATTTTGTAATCATTAGGCACACTTATTATTATGCTGCATAATTCACTGTGCACTTGCCTTTTGATTGAGCCCCATGAGCAAATGCAGCTTTTTTTCATTATTTTAAACTACAGAACCATTTGAGAGAAGGCGAACGTCATCTTAAAATAGAGAAGATTGTCCATGTTAATAATTCAGCGCTCGCAAGGTACCAATGTGCCTTAGATTTAGTTATAATACCAAAATGAGACAGGTCCTTGGCTACAAAGAACTTACAACATAAGAAAACAGGGAAAAATAGATGGAAAGATGAATGGTGGTGTCTGGAGGTTTTCAAACAGAGAATGGCTTGCCATCTGTTGGGAGTACTTGCATGGCAGGGAATTGGACTGGCTGGCCTTCGTGGTCTCTTCAAACTGTGTGAGTCTATGACAAAGGCAGTTAAATGTATTTTAACGGGGCTAAAATTGGAGATGTAAGGGCAAAGTGGAAAACTTGCACAAGCCAAAGGTGGATCAGTCAAGCCGTTTCCTTAGCCAGCCTTTCGGTGCAGGAGTGGACAACTCCCTTATTAGTTTGTTGGATTCCAGTCCCCATCATCCCTTGCTAGGAGTTCCAGTTCCAACCTGATTTCATGCTGCTTCTCAATAACAACTACCACACCGTTTTGTTTAAAACAAGGGGCTTTATTTTGGAACCACTGAAACTGGTTTTGTTTTGGGGTTGTGGTTGTTGTTTTTGGTAGCTTTCTTACCTCTTCCAGGGTTCCCTCAAAAGAAAATTCAGGGACAGCACCTGGTTTACTCCTCAAGGGATTTTTCAACCTGGACTTCTGTTTCTGTTTTTTTGCTTTTAGGTTTTTCAGCAGCCTTCAGCAGGCCCTGAGGGTAAAAAAAATTGACTGCTAAATCTCCAGAGCATCCTTGCTTCTTGTTTAAAATGCTGTTGCTGCATCAGAAAGGAGAGCAGCAGCACCATAAATGCCTTTGGCGTCGCTGAGCTTGATGCTTGGATTCTGGAAGTACTCCAAAGGCCCATTCAAACCTCAATTGTTATTTACAAAATATATAAGCATTGTTTTTTTATTATGTCTCTCCATGGCAAATACACTGAAACTTTGGGTCATCTGCCCTGGGCACTTTACCAGTACTGTGGACATAAACTGCATTTGGTCATTTCTTCTACCTGTTGGACAACAAATGCGACATTCAGAAAGCTGCAGCTGACATTTCACTCCTCTGTGTCTTCCCTCTAGTGTGTTTCTAGTGTGTTTTGTCACCTTATTATGCTGTGGTATATACTGCTTCTGCATGGTGAATTTTTTGCTATTGACTGTCAAGCCATAAGGCATAATAACAGCCACTAAAGTAAGATGGCACAGGTACAAAGAAAAATGCTCAGCTGTGTTACCCTAGGACCAAATCACTCTGTTTTTTTAGCTTGCTGAGCTGTATTCACCTGAGGGAAGGCAGCTGTATCCAAATAAAAAGGCTTCAATCCTTGTATGTCTCTACAAAGCCTACTCACATGGGAAAATACATTTGTATTTTCCAAAACAAAAGCCATGGCCTTGTTAAAGTTTTGGATATGAGATATGTCAGATTCTGGTGGTTGGGCTACCCAAAAATAAGCTTTGCGAGAGCCATTTTGTTGCCACATGTAAAAATGTTGCTAAGAAAAGTCACAGCTGTCTCAGGGATGGCTTTTTCATTCCCCAATAGTTCAGTCTTCAAGTTTTATAGAATTGGAAGCATTTTTATCGATCCACATGTGCTTCTGTGTGGCAGGCTGAAATCCAAAGCCTCTGTGGTGGTGCTTCTGATCTATGGCCTTCTCAAATTCAGCCTGCAGGTCTCGCTGGAGATTTTGCTCCCTATTCCAGTCAAGAGCCATATTCAGTTTTGTAGCATGGCCAGGAGGATCTTGTAGTGACACAGAAGGACTCTTCTTAAATCCTCCCAGCAGCCTGAGGAATTTGGCTTTCCGCTCTGAACTTTCAAACACTGCTGTGCTCCATTGGCCAAAATTGTTGCCCTAAAGAGCAGGGAAGAGAATTTGAATGTTATATCTGGCTCCTGCTAAAGCTATAGGTTACAACTGCAAATGGAACAAGCAGCTCCTAATTCTCTGTTTCTAGAAGTCAATATAAATCCAACTAATGAACCACAGTAATAAAGCAACAGTGTTGCCTGAGCCCCAAGTTACAGTGGTTCACAAGCATTGAAATGCACACATCCTGGTGCACAATGCTGAAGGAAAACCTCAGAAGTGGCTGCCCACTTGAAACAAGGGTTTTTAAAATAGTGCTGAATCCTACAAACCTCTTCCTGCACCTGCCCACCCTCCCAATACACCGGATCTACTCCAACATGGCACCAGAGCAGCTAGGGAAGCTTTTGCATGGCTAAGAGGCCCGGGTCTGTGGCCTCTTACAGTCAGACAAAGGACATTAAATAAAGATTTTCACGTATACATTCTGGATCTGAAGACCAATTGCTCAATAGTTCTTGATCATACGGCTCTACTGAAACTTCCAGGAACATTATTATTCACCAAAGAAACAAAATTCAGTGGTTCTGGTGCACTATCATTAGATATAGAGTGGGCTTTACTTGGAATTTCCTCCATAAATTTTCCATTGGCAAACAGTATTTCAGAATAGTCTTTTGTATGGATATAGAGTCTTTAAATCTCTGCTGCCTGGGTTCTAGTTATAACCACAGTAATCTAGGAGAATACCACACTACACTGTAGGTGGTGTGTGACTTCAAGTGGTTTCTGATTTAGGGAGACCTTCAGGGGTTTTAGCAAGGTTTGTTCAGAAGTGGTTTGCCATACCCTTCCCCTGAGGCTAAGAGCATGTGACTTGCCCAAGGTCATCTATACCAACCCAAGAAAAATATTTTAAAAAGTAGTGCTGCTAATTACTTTGATGACAGCTATGTGTAAAGGATGTCACTATTTATATTCCACAGTAAATACAAAACTTGGTTTGTGCAGCAAACACATCCCAACTAACTCCCCAAAGGGAATACAGGGGAAAACGGTATTCTTCAGGATTAATTATAGACATTACAGCTCACTGGAGGCTGGAATTTACTTCAGCATCTCTAGAGATTCAACTAATTTGTTCTATAGTGTGACTTCAAGTTCCCCATCAGAGTAGAAACCAGCACACCAATCCCTGACCATGACTAGAGTATCGAACTGACTCTCTGACCAGGCCTTCACAGGATTTGCACTCACCGATTCCCCCTCTTCCTTAATTACTTTCGTTTTGCCCGACTCCCGGTCAATCTCTTCTTGGAGAGCTTGCCGTCTCAACTGGAAGGGAGGAAAAAAACATGATGTGATCCCCAATGTCAAAAATTTGAGAAAACTGGTTAGCAAAGGATGGACTGGATGAAGAAGTGGCAAAAAGATTACTCAATTGGAAATAAAAGATAGTTTTAAAATCTCTTTATATACAGAGATTGGTGCCAAAATATTTCGCTGTCTGAGAAAGAAAGACAAGTTGGCATCCTCTGCTGCATTTCTATAGAGAGACGCATTCATTGGATGACCTAGGGGCAGTCAGTTCTTCTCAGCGAGACCTAACTCACAGGGCTGATGGGAGGATAAAGTAGAAGGAAAAACACCATGTAGTCCATCTTAAACTCACTGAAGAACTGGTGGGACCAAGGTGCTTATCGCAATAACAAATAAGCTGTTTTACCTCTTCCAGCTTGAATTCAAGATCCAGGATGCCCCTGGATGTTATCAAACCTAAATTGCCACCAATCTAGCCAGGATGCTGCTGCCTGGATGCATCCTGGATTGAAACCTCGCTCAGCGGGCCAATTTTTGAAGCCAGAAGCTCCCCAACTTTGAAAAAATGCTAAGTGAGGCTTTGACCTGGGACGCATCTGAGCGGCAACATCCCAGCTAGATTGGCGGCGATTTAGGTATGATAACATCCGGGGTATCCTGAATCCTGAATTCAAGCTGGAAGAGGTTAATGTGATAAACTCCCAAGAGCAAACAAACAAACAATATACATAACGTCATCAAAATCAGCCTGATGGATGTCACAGTAATAACAATGCAGACAAAATAAGATAGTACCTTATCTATATTGACTTCATCACAGTTTCCTTTCTTGAATGCCACAATTTTTATTTCCTCTTCCTTTACCTGTAAAAGAACACACAGTTTGAATTTCACAGGGATCTCTAGTCATGCTTAAATAGCAGGTAAAAATATGTCATAAAATGTCACATGGAAAGAAAAATCCAAAAAACAAGGGAGATTGCAACCCAGTCGTCCTTTCGTGGAGAAATGACTGCTAGTCAAGGTCTACCTGGACCTTGGTTTGTTTTTTTAAAAAGATGCTGCCCAATTGAAAATTATTGGGAATTAGCCTTGAGGACATGTCCTCCTTCCTGTGGGCATGAGCAACGAAGGAACGAGTCTTTGTTAGAAACAAACACAGGAACATGGTTTATCTAACCAAAATGAGGTAAAGCTAACCAAGGGCCGGTTTGCAGCAGCCCCATTACTGGCCAGATCGGGGCCGGGGCAACCTCACGCTGCGGCCCCGATACAATCTCTGGAGAGCACAAAAAGGAGCCGCAAAAAGCTGTTCCCTTTTGTGCCCTCCAAGGGGCATCACAGCCACAGCAGCATGGCTTTATGACGCCCCTTCGGTGCTGCATCGTGTGGATGCTGCACAGGGGTGGTGGTGGTATTATGGCGGGTGCTGTGTGGACCAGCATGTGCCAAAATGGTGCCCTGGGGGCAGGGTTAGGGCGTCCAGTGTGTGGACGCTGCACCCTAACTCCTCCCACAGGCCGGCATAAAATGGGCCCGAGATCAAAAAGTGGTGGTATAGCTTAGTTTGTTAGTCTGTTAGAATAATTTAATATTCTAGGAATGGCAATTTATTCAAAACTGAAGCTTTCCTAGTGACCAGGAGGAGAAGCGCAGTTGCACAAGGCTTGCTACAGATAGATCTCAGACAGCAAATCCAGTTTATATCACTGGCAGGGAACTGGCTTCCCATGGCCTAGAGATCTGGTCTAAAAGAGTTATTGAGGGTGGCAAGAAAACCAAGCTCAGAGTGAAATGAGCAAGGCATGCCAAGACAAGCTGTTGATTTGCAGCAGACAGAGAATTCAGAAAAAGCAATTCAGTGATGGGAACTTGGACCATGGCTAAACTATGGGTGCCTTTGTTTCTTTCTAAGAATTATCTGCACCTCATTACACCTAGCAGTAGTTTACAACAACTCCCAGGAAACCATCCTGAACTAAATCCAGGGGAAAATGGTCCAAATTAAAATGTCCCTTATTTATTTAAAACACTGCTCTGCTGCCTTTCTATTATCATTCAAGGCAATATGCTCTCTATTCCCTTTTGCACACACCTGACACTATAAATTGGAATGCAGCGGCACTGAATACCCACAGAATACACTTTTAACAAGGCCTATAGGGTTCATTTCACCCTTTATTTCACAATCATTTAGCAGGGAACTGGAACTCCCGTTGGATGTTAGCCCTGCAAAACCAAAGTCATACAATTTCTATGGCTTCCCACTGCTTTGAGTGCAATGATGTCAAATCATAACATCCCAAACAAATGTTCAGAACTGAGTATGGAAATACAGAGCTTTAAGAGGGGAAAACCCTCCAAATCAAATGTGTCAAAGGAATGTAGGATGAGGAAAACATTCAAGAAGATGAGATGGAGTTGGATTCCCCTGCAAGCCCTTACATGGACAATCATGGGTGTGTAAAAAGCACTTTGACTGGGGACAAACCTTTGCTACACAAAATAAAGTGGGAAGGAGCCAAACTCGCTTGCTGGGGAGCAAAGTATTGTTGGTTGGCACTTCCCAAAGTTGGGGGCTCTGTTGGTTCCTCCAAGCACTGGGTACATGTCCACATGGCTTCTTCCCTTTCCCACAGAGCAGGAACTTCACAATTGTGCCAACACAATTTGTAACCTACCACCTTGAAGTCAAAAATTTCTTTCGCAGAGGATCCATTTATGAGTAAGCTTAGAGACATTACACAGCATGGCCCAGACTCTCACCCAGCCGTTGATGAAAATGTTCTTTGCTCCTTTTAGCGCCTTCGTTGCTGAAATCTGTAAATGCAATTGACTGTCCCTTTCAAGCTTTATCTTGCTCCTGCACACACGAGAGCAGCTGTATACATCCAAACCACAGCCAACAGGCCAAAACAATTTAATTAGAACATTTATCCCTGCAATAAAACTACTCTGTCCTTTGAAAGGTCAAAAGGAAAACGCCTAATAAAAAAACTGTCAACCCCAGAGGTGTATCACTTGTAAAAAATCCTGCAATGTATAATGGACACATATATCCAACATTACAAATGTTCTATGCTTGTGAAACGGTCTCCCTGTTTCCCTGCCACCAGCTAGGTAACATCCACACCACTGAAAATGATGTATGTTGTGAGGAACTGCAATAGAAATAGCTAGAACAGCAGTTCTCAACCCCTGTCCTCCATATCTTTTCAATTTCAACTCCTAGAAGCCCTAACCAGCAAGCCCAGTGGCCAGGAATCTTGGAAACTGAAGGCCACTAACACCTAGAAGTTCACATGTTGAAAACCATTGGGTTAGAGCAGCCACTGACAAACTATAACCCTTCATATTTGTTGGTCCACACATCCCATTATTCTCAGTCGGAATAGCCATGTTGAATATGGATGATGGGAGTTATGGTCTAATACACCTGACAAGGCTGGAAAAGGCTAAATCAAAATGCCAATTTGGGACTAGGAAAGTCCCAGGTTCAAATCTCTGCTGAGCCTATAAAATCCTCAAGTGACCCCAGGCCAATTCCTGTCTTTCAGCCTAATTTAGCTCGTTTTTTAAAAGTATGTAGAGAGATCTTGTAACATCTTTGAGCCTAACATTTTAAAAAAGTTTAAAATTAAAAAAACCCCTAACAATATGCATTATTTCCCCCTGATTAATGACAAAGTCTTTCTGAACCTCCAAGAAAAAGCACTTTATCTTCTTATGGACACAGATAAATATGTAACCTGGCATGTAGCTTTGTTTGCTCTTGCCGCCAAGAAGATTAGGATGAAATACCTGGCAGAGATAGCTGTTCCTTGCAATGGAGATAACTGGGTTTAAAATGATCCAATTATGAACTCTAGCATACTTGTTACATAATGTTTTAAAATTCTGAATGTAAACTCTTTTACTTGTTATAATTCACTGCATATTGGTTTTATTGAAATTTTATATGTATCACTTCATATGTATTTTATACGTATTGTTTTGTTTTGGTTTTGCAATGGCCATTGGCTAAAGGCAATAAAGATTGAATCAACTAACAAAGACACATATTTGAAAAAGATATTATAAAGATACATACTGTATTTGAAAAAAAAAATGAGAATTTCTCAGATTGGAGAGTAATGGGGAATAGTCATTAGAAAGCTGGACCAAGATTGACAACTGTATTTATAGAACCATTCTGCTATAAAGCTTGCTGGGTGCCCCTGAGACAAATATTATCTCCCATTGTAATAGGGTTGCTGTGACTATCAAGTAGAGAAAAGGGGTAAATAAAAATACAAGGGCAGACACCCTAGATCACAGCAAAGACTTAGTTCAGCATTTTGTTCCTATAGTGGCGATGTGCTGGAAACCAAAAATTGGCCATAAGGGCTATAACATCCTCCCACTCTTTCTTCCTACCAACTGGTGTTGGAGTTACACGACATTTAACCAAGGCAGTAGAATATGGCCATCGTGACTGATAGTCACAGCCTTTATGAACTCCTTACAAAGCCATCCACGCTTGTAGTCAGCACTAGTAAAAACAACAGGTGTGACTCTAAATTTCTTTGGAAAAGTGGGAGATTAAAAACCTAGGGTTTAGTTTAGACTTTGCCAGTTAAAGTTAAGTCCTCATTAATAGCATGAGTTAGTCAATAACTAAACTTCCACTGAATTCGATGGGACGAATTAAGGCATGACTAAACTATGGTAGATCTAATCTATAATACACACAGTGGGTATCAAGGGGGGCAAAGGAGGTGCAGACTATGCTGGGTGACATAGGATGAGTAACACCTACTTGGTCTCTCCTCCCATTGCAAGGGTGTGTGTGTGGCGCTACTGCTGTGGCTTGCAAGGCAGCAGGGAAAGAAGGATGAGCACACAGCCCTCCCTCCTTCTCCGATACTCTGCCCTCTGGACCCAGCAAGACAAGGCAACTGGGAAGGAGGGTTGAGGGTGCACAACACGCATGCCCCCTTCCCACGTGCTTTGACTGGTTTGTCTGAGCTGGCCATAGCACCAGGGAAAGAGGGGTTAGTGGCGCATGCACCTCTCACCTTCCCCAGTGCCCAACTTGCCCAGCCACCCTGCCCTTTGAATCCCTGGGTGGTCAGTCCCGCAGCAGTGCCACGCACCCGCATCAGCCGATACCAATATTAGGGACATCATTGACACCGTTATGTTGTACTAAAACCATACCTTTGCTTGTTTTTTCAACTTTCTTTTCTTCAAACTGGGCTCTTCTTCACACTTGTCAACACTTCCTCTATCCTTCTTTTTCCCCTTCTTCTTTATGTGATGCTTGCTACTGTTCTCGCATCTGCCGTTGTTACCACTCACTGAACACTCTTGAATTCCTTTGTGTTTTTTTGCTTTCTTTTCCCTTCCCTCCACCGCTAATCTATCTTCATTGTCTTCTAGAAGGCCGGGATGGTTGCTTACAGCTTTTCTACAGATGCTCTTCTTCTTAGTTACTCTGCCATTTCCTTCAGTGTTTGGGATCAAGTCCATTGTCTTTTCCTGAAAAACTTGGGTTTCTCTAGATTTTGGTTCCAGAAGAATCTCATTAGAAACCCCAGAATTATTTTCTTGGTTTTTCAGCGATGTGACAAGTAAATATGCTTTCTTTTTTTTGAGCTTCTTTTTCTTCCACTTCTTTCTGATCACTCTGGTTTCTTCTTCTGATACTTGGGCTGCAGAATCATGATGTGCTTTACAGCCCAAAGTTCTCCTCTTGCAGTGGTTTTCTTGCAGCTGGTAAACAACATTAGAAATTTCTTTATCTGAAATCCTTTTGCCGCTCTCCTCACTGCCCACAGCTATTAAATAATGTAGGACTTTCTTTTTCTTGCCAGCACTGCTAACCTTGTTCTTGTCAAGAATCTGCCTCTTTTTTCTGCCAGACAACGTTGCGTCTTGAGAAACTGTGTCAAGGTTTGGGACGATCTGTTTTTGAGACTCCACCTCATTACCTTTACCATGCAACATCAAGGAGCAAGTGGGTTTGTGTTTCTTCTTCTTTTTCCCCTTCTTAATACATTCACCATCATCTTCATGGCTGCCAGGACTCTTCCTTTTGCTGGACTGTCTAAAGAGAAAACTGGCTTCCTGAAGCTCTCTAGGTGGCCCTTCGCTAAAAACCTCACAATGGCCATCTTCTTCACAAGGAAGTCTATGCTTTCTTTTTTTCTTGGGTTTCTTGCATATTTCCCCATTTTTTGTTAAACATTCTGAATCTGAGCTGCTTTCCATTATAATGGAAAGATTTGCATATGCTTTGTTCTTTGTATCAGAGCAATTTCTTTTCTTTATCTTCTTCTTTGTACATTTTTGATATGAACCTTCTCTTTCTACCCAATCCTTCTTTTTCTTCACCTCTCTTGCTTTTAAATCAGAACAGCCACCATCACCATTTTCATTATCATCATCATCATCATCATCATCATCAATTATGATAACTTGGTTATCCACAGAAGTTTTAACTTTGTTCTTTCTCTGCACAGCTTCACCAGCCTTGTTCTTTTCTGCCTTTTTTACGGCCATTCTGCAAAAGTACACAGACTACTGTGAAATTAAAAAAAGAAGCATTTCATTAAAGTGCGTTCTGTATAATAGGCCATAACCAAAAGAGTACTACAAAAATGCATTCACCAAAATAGTAACTTACCAGTTTGTACACCAGTAACTGAATGACAAACACAGTAGAATAATAATATCATATCCCATGTAAAATTTAGAGATGCAAATTCTCCACTATTACTGGACATGGTGTTACAGATGATTTATGATCAATGATTTATTGAGTAGTTACATCAATTCAATATATAGCTCCGCTCTGGGCCCACAACAAACTACAATTCCCAGAATTTCACAGCATTGACCCACGGCACTTAAACCGGTTTATTTCTCCAGTGTGAACGCAGCCCAAGTTGGTTGTTTCAAATGTTTTTAAAACCCCGCTTCCAGACTCTGTAGTTACAAAAGGGCTGTGAATTCGAAGGCTTTCATGGCTGGGTTTTTCGGGCTATGAGGCCATGTTAGAATCATAGAGTTGGAAGAGACCCCAAAAGGGGCCATCCAGTCCAACCCCATTCTGCCATGCAGGAACTCTCCATCAAAGCATATGGCCATCCAGCCTCTGTTTAAAGACCTCCAAGGAAGGAGACTCCATCACGATCTCCGAGGGAGTGTGTTCCACTGTCGAACAGCTCTTAATATCAAGAAGTTTCTCCTAATTTCTACTTGGAATCTCTTTTCCTGGAGCTTGCATCCATTGCTCCTGGTCTTGTTCTCTGGAGCAACAGAAAACAAGCTTGCTTCCTGAATATGACATCCCTTCAGATACTTAAAACAGGGCTATCATATCCCCTCTTAACCTTCTCTTCTCCAGGCTAAACACCCCCAGCTTCCTTATAAGGCATGGTTTCCAGACCCTTCACCATTTTAGTTACCCTCCTTTGGAAACAAACACTCCAGTTTCTCCACATGAATTGTGGTGCCCAGAATTGTGGACACAGTATGATTCCAGATGGTGCCTGACCAAAGCAGACTGGCACTATTACTTCCCTTGATCTAGACACTCTACCTCTATTATTGATGCAGCCTAAAAAAAATAATAATCATAGAATCGTATTGGCCTTTTTAGCTGCTGCACCACACTGTTGTTCAGCTTGTGGTCTGCTTGGACCCTTCCACAAATGGAGTGGCATTATGACTTTACAAAGCTTTACAAAGCCATTCCCAGAATGCCAGGGCAGTGAAAGTGGTCTCAAACCGCATTACCTCTGCAGTGTGGACACAGCCGTCTTCTTCTCTGGCCTCATTCACCTCTTCCCTCACTGCCTTGAGCTTATTTATGACCTCTCCTCCCCTTCCCTCTGGCTTCCTTTCCTTCCCAAAATTGAAGCCCCCCCCCCTCCTTTCTTCCTGGGCTTGACCTGGAAGGAAACAAGGAGGCTTCGAGGCCTGGACTAGGCCTCGCCTGGGTTGCCTAGCAACCGCCCCCTAAACATGGCTGCTCCAGAGGAACAGCAAGGCAAACCTTCCAGCCTCTGGGACCAAATCTGTGCAGGTGGGAGAGGATTAGGAAGGACTAGGCCTCAGTCAGGCCTTCCCTTCAGGCACTAGGCCCCAGACCAGCCTCAGGCCTAGTATTTTGTTGAGCTGCCTTCTTGGCTCAAGGCTAGGGAGCCCTGGGGACTGGAGTTAGCTCTGGCACCACTAGAGAAATGCATTGCAGAAATAATAATAATAATAATAATAATAATAATAATCCACTTTGAGACCACTTTTAACTGCCCCCCCCCTTTCCTGGCTCAGTGCTATGGAATTCTGGGAATTGTTAGCTTGTTATTGTGGCCCCAGAGCTCTCTCTCTCTGACAGAGAAGGCTACAAACATAATAATAATAATAATAATAATAATAATACAAGCATGGCTCACAGAAACAATAATACAAACATAATAATAATAATGCACAAATAATAATACAAGCATGGCTCACACAAATAATAATACAAACATAATAATAATAATACACAAATAATAATACAAGCATGGCTCACACAAATAATAATACAAACAATAATAATAATACATAATAATACAAACATGGCTCACACAAATAATAATAGAAACATGGCTCACACAATAATACAAACATAATAATAATAATACACAAATAATAATAGAAACATGGCTCACACAAATAATACAAACATAATAATAATGATACACAAATAATAATAGAAACATGGCTCACACAAATAATACAAACATAATAATAATGATTCACAAATAATAATAGAAACATGGCTCACACAAATAATAATAGAAACATAATAATAATAATACACAAATAATAATACAAACATGGCTCACAAACACTAATACAAATATAATAATAATACACAAATAATAATACAGGCATGGCTCACACAAATAATAATACAAACATAATAATAATAATAATAATACACAAATAATAATACAAACATGGCTCACACAAAGCTACAGTTCCCAGAAACTACACTTGTTGTGTACTACTGAAAGACAATGAGGTTTAAGTGATAAAACTTTATACAAAAAAAATTGGACAAAAATGGGAAGTTGATTTATTTTAATTTTTATATATCTATATATATATATGTATAATTTGGGAAATTATGATATATGGCTATTTTTTAATTTTATTTATTTATTTATTAGAGTATTTATACCTTGCCCTTCAGCCTATTAGAGCAGCTTACCATTATTATTTTTAATTATTTTTAATTTTTAATTTTATAATTAATTTTTTTAAATTTACATTATTTTTAATTAGGCTTACAATTATTATTTTAATCATTATTTTTAATTTAATAATATAATATAATAATAACTTTATTTTTGTATCCCGCCTTTCTCCTGGGCAATCAAGGCAGCATACATGAAATTTAATTAATCTTTTTGTATTTTATATGCTGAAAAAATAATTTAAAAAATAACATATCATAATCTCTCTCTTTGTGGACTGACAAATAAAATATCAAATCTCTGGAACATCTTTATTCCCAGAATTCCGTAGCATTGAGCCATGGCCGTTAAAATGGTGTCAAACTGGATTATTTCTGCAGTGTGCAGTCAGCCTTTTAAGAAATGTTCTTAATTGAATGGATGTGCATGTCTGGCATAAGAGCAATAAACATTCAGACAACTGCTACAGTATTGTATTAATGTCATGCAATATTAGTAAATAAATGCAAATATATCAGAACAGCAGCCATTCTCTAGGAATTTTAATTTTTTTATTGTTTAATTTTTTTATTGTTTAATTTATATTCTGCCTTTCTCCAAATATGGAACTTGATATTGCTTCCAATAACCGTCTTCTAAGGAAAACAAAACCTAGAGAAAGTACTTGGAACCCATGAAAATTCTCACCAGTGGAGATATCGACAATACTGCAGTTTAAAGGATGTATTTGGATTTCTGAAATTAACAATAAATTATTTCCCCTTTGTTTCCTTCTTTTCTTTTTAAAAAAAGAATTTGAAGCAGAGCAACCCATCCATCCTGACAATTTAAGACCGAAACAAGAGCATATTCATGAGCAAAAGCAGGAGCCGGTCTTTATCATTCAGGTAAAATCCAATCCAGCCGGGAGTACTTCCAGTGTTTAGGATAACATTTCCATCAAGTATTCCCATTATTATTGGAAATTCTCTCCTTCCAAGGTGTACAGAGGACAGGACACTCCAAAGCCTGGAGGGCTGCATTGCCCTATTCCAGACCTCCAGTAAGTTGCACTGTGATGCCATGGTGGCAATTTTATTTATTTTATTTTATTTTATTTGGAGTATTTATACCCCTTTCAGCAACAAAGGCTCTCGGAGCAACAGGAAGGATTGTTACAGCACTCCCAGTAGTTGGAGATTTGTAGAACCATTTCGGGTGGAGATGATGACTGACCCTGAAACAGCAAAAATACAGCCTTGCAGAGCAGTTCTAATAATTTTTAAATCTTTTAACCAAATCATTTTTGGGGGGTGCTGGGAGCTTTGAGGGACTGATGGGAGTTCAAAGAACTATGCTGGAGTCCTCAAAGAGTTAAATTTATCCCAGTGATTTATAGAAATTCACGTGGACTTTCTGATGTTGTGGATTGCAATCTTCAAGCCTGATGACCACCAACTGAAGTTCAAAATGCACTGCCGCAATAATCCAGTTTGGGACTGTTTTAACTGCCCTAGCTCAGTGCTAGGGAATCCTGGGAACTGTGGTTTATTGTTGGACCAAAGCTCTTTGACAAACTAAAGGGCGAAACAGACTGCCCTTTGTGCCGGTTTGGGGCTGGCGTCAGAGCATGGTGTTGAGATGCCACATGCTCTGATGACACCCCCAACCCGGCGTCATGCTGCACGCCTGACCCCATGGTGGGCAGCTTTGCAGTGCTCCACCGGCATGGCATTTAGACGCTGCATGCTGCCAGAGCGCTGCAAAGCCATGGCGGGGCGGCGCAAAAGCCGACTTTTTGCTGGCTCAAAAAGGAGTGGGATTTTGCCACTTCTTTTTGTGCCAGCAAAAGTCAGGTTGGGGTCATGGTTGCCGCAGCCCCAACCCAATGTTCAAAGGGGTGGCGTCAAGCCACCCCTACAGGGCTGTCTGTTTTGGCCCTAAATGTCTCACAAAACTACAGTTCCTAGAATTGAGCCAACATTCCTAACATTGAGCCAAGACAGTTAAAGTGGTCTCAAACTGGATTACATTTCTGTAATAATTTCCGTAATAATATTTCTATGTTTTGGACCATAGATGGCTTTAAAAGAAGATTAGGGGGGAAAAATAATGCAGGAGAGTGCAGGCATGACTTATGGGTGATTACACTGAGTGCCCAAATCACATAGCTACCTCCACCTTTTCATAGAATTAGCTCTGTGGATCTTGGAGTTAGCTTAAATAGATGGGAGACCTGTTTGTGGAAGAGATCTGCATGAGGATTGGAACAGCACACATACTCCTGGGAGTTTATCTAAAGGTTCTTCTTGAGGTGATGTCTGCGGGCCATATCCTATGTGTAAAAATTTACTACTATCCCACTGAATCGTAGAATCATAGAACCATAGAGTTGGAAGAGACCACAAGGGCCATCCAATCCAACTTCCTGCCATGCAGGAACTCACAATCAAAGCACCCTCGACAGATGGCCATCCAGGCTCTGTTTAAAAATCTGTTTAATTTTTAAAAATCTGTTTAAAAAAGGAGACTCCACTACCTTCTGAGGGAGTGCATTCCACTGTCGAATTGCTCTTACTGTCAGGAAGTTCCTCCTAATGTTTAGGTGGAATCTCTTTTCCAATGGATAGAAGCTACAGGAAAAGAGATTCCACCTTAACATTAGGAGGAACTACCTGACAAAGCTGTTCAACAGTGGAACACATGCCCAGGAGTATGTGTACTTACATGTGCAATATTTTGTATTATTTATACTCAAAGGGACTAACGCTCTGGTATCTGTCTCATTAAGGTTCCTGGGGATACTGGAGCATTTCCAGTTTTGGATGAAGATTGGAATAGATCGGCCACTACTGATGAAAGATTTCCTCAAAAGACCCCCTCTGTCCTTTCCCTGCCACCGGCTGCTGAGCTACCTGATCTAAAGACATGTAAGCTGGAATGCAACTTGCTTTTTCTAAAAATAAAATTTTAAGAGCCAAAGGAAGCAAAAATTGCCATGGCTCAGCCAAGAGTGTTGCCAACCATGCATTTTCTTTGAAGCCAAGTGTACAGGATTCCTATATCAAAGTAGCAATTGTATATGATAAGAGAACTCCCTTCCCCTGGAGGTTGTCCAGAATCATAGCCTGTGCTTATTTGTAGGTTTTTATGTAGGTAGGATGAGGAAAAGATGAGAAGGACCGTCACTCACTGACAGAGCATGTCATTTTGCCATGGAAGATCTCATGTTCAATCCCTTAAAAGGTTCAGTTAGAATATAATGGGGAGGTCTTAAGCCCATTGGTTACAATGGTAAACTTTGAAACACAGATCTTCATCACAGTTCCTGTAGCAATGCCTTAAAAAATGAAGAATGTCTAAACCTCCAAACCAGAATGGGATATCATGGTTTGAACTCGACTTCCAATTAGTTTTGATTAGGAGGCAACCTGTGGCCAGAGCTTGGAAATGTTACTTTTTTGATGACAAGTCCCAGCATTTCTGGCCAGTGGCCAAGCTGGCTAGGGAATTCTGGGATCTTGGGCCTAAACAGAGGGCCCTAAAGGGGTGGTGTCAGATCAGGGCTGCAGCAACTGAACACTTCTGCCCCAATCTGGCATTTTGCCGCCTCCGAAAGAAGCAACAGAAAGCCGCTCCTTTTGGAGCTGGCAAAAAGCTGCCCTTGCTTCTGCAGTGGCACTTCTTGTGTCATGTGGCGTCTGAACGACGCGCCACAAGGAGCTCTGTAATACCGTCCGCTATGCAGTCGGCATGATGGCGGCTTGGGTTGGAGTTGGGGCGTGTGGCTGCCACGTTCCCACTCCACCCCAACACTGACCCTTTGTTTAGCCTCTTAGATACCAAAAAAGTGTATTTGCTAACACCTGCCTACTGTTGAGACAGGACAACAACCAAATATTTGCCAAAGCCAAGAAGGAAAATGCAGCCATGCTTAGGGTTTTAAGGGAAGAAGAGGCAAGGAGTATGTCCAGCTTATATTGGTTTGGGTATTTTGTGTGTACAATATCAGAATCACTGTATTGAAATTTTATTTCTTTCTTTATTAAGCTTATTTGCTCAAAACAGAAACATTATTTGTCCAGGTTCTCCAAGAGAATTCTTAGAGCACTACATATTTCCTGTACTTCTTCCAGGGATTGCAGAATTATTACTTCAAGCTAAGAAGGAAAAATGTTTTGAGGTCAGTCATGTGTTTCATTTCTTTTTTTGAAAAGTATGCCCTTTTTTGAAAGATATTGCAGGTGGGGCCTGACCAAAGCAGAATAGAGTGGCACTTTTGAATTTTGATCCTGTCCTCTGGGGTATTAGCTTCTCCTCCTAATTTGGTGTCATCTGTAAATTTGATAAATATGCCCCCAATTCTGTCATCCAAGTCATTGATAAAGATATTGAATAGCACTGAGCCCAGTACCGAACCCCGTGGCACCCCACTGGTCACTTTTCTCCAGAATGAAGAGGAGTCATTCCTTTGGGTTCAGCTGGTCAACCAATTACAAATCCATTTAACAGGTGCATTGTCTAACCCACGTTTTACAAGCTTGTTTTAGCCCTATAAAAACATTTCAAACAAAGAAATAATTAACTAAATTTAAAGTTTTTGTGGGCTATGAGACCGTGCCCTAGAAGAGTTTGTTCTTGCTGTTTTAAACTTCACTTTTACATGGAGGTCCTGCTATTAGTATACTTGTAATTAGTACTTTTTTGAGAGAAGGGTGAGCAAAGTTTTGTTGCAAAATATAACATCAAATGCAATTTCCACGGTTAATGTCAAGACTTACCTTGTGAGAGGAAGAAAGGAAAGCTTCTGAATGTCTAGATTATTACTTTGTCTTAAAATAGCCGCAGTATTAAAAGACTTGGTGAGATGTTGCTCACACTGACCGTTGCGTAACCCAGTAGGAAATTCCTTTGTAGAAAGCTGATTGAAATGAATAGTAGTCGAAAAAGAGCCTAAGGCATAGGTTTTAGTCTGACTGTTTTCCCTGGGTTTGGCACCTTTAGATTTTGACCTGGTGGAGTGAGCAGATTTCATCCTTTGGGAATCAGTTTTGCTTTTTATTGAAAACTGGAGATTTACCAGGCAAAGCCAGGTGTGAGAAATACATACTTTGGGTTAAATGGCACTCTTGCAGCTAAACATTGGTTTCACTTTTACTCTGAAGTAAGCATGTGGAGGTGCAAACTAAATTGGGTCTATAGTACTTGGGGCAGTAGTCTTAATTTCCCCTCCGGGTTTTTTCTCCAAAAGAGAAGGGGGCACTCCATTGGCACCAATGGTGTTGTTTTATCTTCTTTAGCTCCCAAATGTAGGGAAGCCAAATTAGATGAGAAGAGCAGTGGAGGAGATTTAAGCCTGTATGTGGTGGACTGAATTAGATCAGGAAGATGCACACTTCTGAGAATAACAGCTTGTGATGTTTTGCTGCATGGTGTGCAATGTTGTTTAACCTTCAAATGAATGAATTCTGAGCCCAGAAATGTATTTTTTGAGAACCAGAATTTAGGAGAGCTGGGCTAGAGGGTTACTTTATTGTCACTGGTACAAATAGTTTGGAATGAGAAAGGAGAAATCTTTTCTGATCTACCACCTTTCCTGGTAGATCTGGTTAGAGGCTAGAGGTCTGTGTGCAACTGTGCATGTAACCATTCTCGAGTAAGTGGAGAGTTGTGTCGTGGAATCTGAGCAGAGTCAAAACAGCAGGATTTTGGAAGGACTTTCTTGGGGAAAACAGTGTCACTCACTCCACTCAATCTTTTCTCAAGAGTGCTTCAGTCTTTATGACAGTTGAAAGGAAAAATGGGGTTTCCTGGCAAAAATATGTTGTTGTGAGCCACCTTTTTGTAATGCAGAGTATTTGGTGGTGGATTCATCTTGAAGAAGCAGTGAAGATCCATTTATTGATAAAAGAACTGCTCCTGATGGAGACAAAAACAGCAAAAACTGGTTTGTTAACATGAATCAACATAGCTTCCAGCTTTTGGGGACTCTCTTTAGGGTATGTTTGAGGGGACTGTTATGATGAAGGCTTATATAGTGGGCCCTCGTTCCAGGACCCCCCCCCCCCACGTGGATAACAAAATCCAGGGATGCTCAAGTCTCATTTAATACAATGGCATAGCAAAATGGTGTCCCTTATATAAAATGGCAAAATCAAAGTTTGCTATTTGGAATGTTTCAAGCTGTGTATGCTTGAATCCATGAATAAAAAAATCTGTGGATGAGGGCCAACTGAATTCCAAAATGAGGCTCCATAGGAACTGCTTCTTACTATACATTCATAGGAATAGGACATAGGAAGGAGAAGGAGGAATCTGAAACGAGATGATGCAATATATCCTCACCTTCTGCAAGAAAGCTCTTGTCCAGAGTTCCACCAAATTCTCAATGATGATGCCCCTCCAGAGCTTTTTAAAAGATTTTTTTTTTGGAGAGGTGTTACTGGTTTTTTGATGGGGGGACCTGCAGTTTCCAGCAGGCATGGTAATATGGTTGCATTACTATCAGCACGCACTATTAGAATTTGGAATTAGCTGGACTGTGATTCAGTGTTGATTCAGGCTCATTTATATTTTTAGAAAAGAGGGATAGAAATGACAGCAAATATAGCCGTATAAAAATAAACTGCATACTGTACAATCCTGAAGCTGCTTAGCTCTAAGTAGCTACTCTGACCTACCCCAGGGTGTTGCTCTGGAGTAGCACTTGCTTACAATCACAAGCATAGAGTAGAACTCAGCAGGCTTTCTTACATTAACTCCATTAATCCCTTCAATCCAAATGGCCTCTTCTTGGAAACTGTAATCCCAGTAAAGGATTTGCTTCAGCTTCTGTGTAATAAATATCAAGAGAGTAACTTAAGTGAACACATTTCTTTTCCATCTGTATGGATCTCTGTGGGAATCCCTACCTCCTCAAGGGTCACATTATGACCTGCATAGTCAGTCCTCTATTTAAAGTTATTATCAATTTTGGGGGAAAGACTTCTGCTCTCTATGGTTAAAGGTCTCCATCTACTGGCACAAGTCTCCAGCTACTGATCTCCCTCTCCCAAGGTAAGATCCCTTGTAAGGTGGGTCAGGGTAGAAAAAGTCCCTCAGTGGTGTCTCCAGACTTGGTGTCACCCAATGTGTGTGTGTGTTTAATTGCCTTTAAAAGATGATGTAGCCGGGAAAACATAGGGAGAAATCTAAACACTTAGAAGAGATAATAGCTGATACCAAGACATAACATGTGGCTGGGAAAACACACGGAGGAATCTAAACATTTAGAAGCTTACACAGCGGAGCTAGACTGGGAGGCTTGGCACATCACTTGTAAGTGGCGGTGCCATGCTGCCCCTGGAAGCCCTGTGTTGGGGATGTGACAACAGCACACCACACCCCCAACCCAGAGGTTCCGTGGCTCTTTGGCGCATTGTGTCTACATACTGCACCAAAGACGCAGTGTGACGCTGTCCGATTGCTGGAGTATTTTGCCGATCTGTTGAGGGCCTAAGAGACCTAACATGTAGCTGGGAAAGCACAGGGAGAAAGATAGCAGCTGACCTAGACTAAGAAAGCTGTCTTTCCAATGAGGTGTTGAAATTGTGTGGTGTGTTGTTTTTTGCAAAGGCTGGATTCAAAGAGCTTTGTCTTTGTGATTATCCCCTGTTGAAGAAAAGATTTCATAAACTTTGGTTGTCCAGCATTAGGGGCATATTAAGTGGCAAATGTATATGATTGGCCAATGAGTTTTCCTGTTAGCTTTAGGTAGTGACCAAGGTTGTCTCAAATTTCATCCTCCACCATGAATGGAAATAAGTTTTTTTAGTAGAATTACAACCCCTCTGGCTTTCCCCATTTCCCCTACTACATACTGATCACCAAAAAATCTCCTGGGTAAAATGGGCTCTGATCCATTCCTATGCATAGGGTGCAGGCTTTTAAGCTGTTTGAGAATTTCCCCTCTTTTGGTTACTGAGCACAAGCCTCTGATGTTATATGATATAGCCCTGATTGTGGTATTCATTGCGGGAGCATATGCATGGATCAGAGGAACCGCTTACACCAGATCATCCTTTTATGCCCTGACCCTTGAACAAGTCAGAAATTATGGAACAGATTTTCTCTAACTGGAACAATGCAGTATGAGCGGACATATAATTGGGTTATGGGGCTGAACAGATATTCTGAAGAAAGGGTTAACCAGTAAGCAGTTTGACTGTACTCAAAATCTAACATACAGAACAGAACTATATGAAGAGGAATGGAGTCTGCCCAGGAAAACAAGTATTTGTACTTTTTGACTGGAAAAAGCAAAGAGTTATGGAGGCACTAACTATTGGGGGATAGTGTTATTCTTTGTCAGCTTACCTCTGATTCAAATCTGCAGCAGGAGTGATAGCATGATATCTAGAAGTTGCAGTCACAAGAATGTGACCACATGTTGGTATAAACTGCCAACGGGTTGGAAAAAGAACCAGATGAGTTGTATCGGTTATTGTCTTTGTATATAAATGGAGGTAGAGGAAGTCTTTTGTCTACAACTTATCATGAAACATGACAGATGAAGTTGACAATTGGTGATAGTGGGAGGATCGCTTGCAAGATGGTGTGCTGTATTATCTAGTGATCTTCACTGTCTAAAACAAACGAGTGGAAAAAATTAATGGGGGATTTCAAAGTTTATGATATGTTAATTTAATTCAGGCTGAGGTTGGAGAGCTGTTCCTTCTTGGCCTTTTCTCTCTCTACTGTCTGCCATTGTGCATCACAGGGATTATATGCATCTGAGATAGTATGTGTTCTTTCAGAGTAAACCCCCTGTTCCAGTTCCTTGGGCACTTTGATGTCAAATGCTTCAAAAATTGACACCAATTCTGTCTTAGTGTTGGCGCTTAACATGCGATTGCAGTGGAAGATAAGTTTAAAGGGGACTTAAAGCCATGAAATGTTTAAATCAGTGTCTGTTCTGTAATGGTTCCACGGAGATGTACTGGTAGATGATGACTTTGTGCCCTCCATAATTGAGATCTGGAATGTGGGACAGCCTACTCAGCACTAGAATTTTTTTAGGCCACCTTGTGAATTGCATTACAATGTCCCTTGGTCCCTTGTTTGCTGGCCTCTGTGGAGCCAAAGTTACCTTTTTGGACTCTAAACTCAGAATCTCCTAGCAAACATAACCAATGGACATTTTAAGAGTTGTAGTCCAAGTGCTTAAGACACTGACTCTGTTGACTGCAAGATTGGCAGGTTGGCAGTTTGAGTCCTGGGTGCTGCATGATGGGATGAGCTCCCATCACTAGTCCCAGCTTCTACCATCTTAGTAGTTCAAAAGCCTGCAAATCCAAGTAGAGAAATAGGTACCGCTCCGGTGGGAAGATAAACAGCGTTTTCTGCAATCGTACTGGCCACATGATTACAGAGTAGTCTCTGACAACGTTGGCTCTATGGCTCAGTAACGGAGACGAGCATTGCCCCCTATGATCTGACTTGACAACCTTGTCAACGGGAAATACCTTTACCTTTTACCTTAGTCCACAAAAGTAACTCTTGCAAGCTTTGCATAGTCCAAATCCAGCTCAGGCATTTCCATGCTGACTATTTGTTAAACATAAATCAGTTTGGCAACTCTCAGCTATAGAACAAGCATTGCATCAGGTCTGGTCCTCACTTCACAAGGTTTTGTAAGGACAGAGGGAGGTGGAGGCACTGTGAAAAGCTGTCTGGAATCATAAAGCTGAAAGGTGTTTGTGAGAAGTGATCCAGTCTGACTAGCTACACAGCGCAGGGTCTGCCAGACAAGATACAACTATAGCATCCTTGACAATGGCTGTTTAGCCTCTGCTTTGACACCTTCAGAAAAGGAGAGTGCACTCCCTCCAAGTACCACTTTCTAACAGCTCCTTGAAGGAAGGGTACAATAAATAAAATAATTTTCATGTTGTTCCTCTGCAGTTTGTTTCATATTTATGTCACCTTCTGTCTTTTAGAGAAAAAGAACCAAATTTATTGCCCTTGATTTTCTTACTGAATGGTTGTTCAAGTAAGTACAGATTCAAAGATTCAATATGCATGATTCTTTTTTTGGTTGCTATATGCACAATGAAGATAGATGTGTTTGACTTTTGTTTTCACTTGTGTCTTTTTTTTTAAATATTATGGCGGCCCTTTTCAGCCACAATGCAAAGAGGAAAGACGATCCATTTGTTGAGTTCTTCGAGATCCCTTTTGTGAAAGATTGGCTGAAAGACCAGTAAGTCAGTCTCATCAATTTAATCAGTCCAGTTAACAGATCTCACAACAATATATATATAACTGTTAACCTAAAGGAATAAGTCTTGGAAACAGATCAGATATCCCTGTTAAAACAAATATTATTAATACAGCAGTTCATTTAATACAATAATTGTAAATGATGGACAGATACAACAGTACATTTAATTAGATATGCCTTTATATCCAGTGCTCATTGCTCCTATTTTCATTTAAATATCTTCCTGAATCCAAAGTGCAGGACCAGTGAGTATTGTTCAGGAGAGCCTCATATATTTTAAATATCAGTGAAATGCAGTAAAATTGTTCACTTTCTATTATCCATTTGTACCAAAGATTCTCCAGGATGCATGCTTATTTGGTAACCAGCTTGTTCTGTGACATTTTTTTTTCTTTGTTTAATCTGCACAGAAATCGGAATGGAGAATGTCAAATGGTTTATTATTCCAAAGAACAGGAAATGTTAAAACGTATTATTATAAATATATTTATTTATACTAATTGGTAATGAACAAACAGTGCTCACTAGCACAACACTTTGAAAACTAGCCTGTACTAGGATTATGTTGCTAAGAAATTGTTCCTTCAAGCATAACTAAATGCATTTCAAAATGGATATATGTCAATGGTTGACTGCACATGCCTGCATTTGCATATGCCATTTTCTGTTCCAAGACTTTCTTACCATATATACTTGACTATAAGTCAACCTCATGTATAAGTCGAGGGCAAGTTTTGGGGCTAAAATTATGCAATGACCCTTGGATAAGAGGAGGATAGAACTTAGGGGCATATAGCAAAGGATCTAAAGGATGAAGCAAAGGAAAACAGTGTCAAAGAACTTACAGAATAACTGTGTGTTTACTCTTAAGACTGGATGGATGAGAGAGTAGAAGGGGTTGTTGCTTACAGGAGAGATTATACTCTTGCTTTTCACGAGGGGATGGTACCTTCTTTTAAATAAGAATTAAGATACAGTACTTACTTTGACCCATGGATAAGTCAATTTAGGTTTTTTTGGTCAGTGTTTTGACTTAAATTTCTAGACTTATACATGAGTATATACAGTACTTTCTTACTTATTTACAGTACTTACTTAATATATTGCCTTCCTTCTGGGTGGGACCATAAATGGAAAGACCTGATATTTCATAAAACCTTCATCTTGTATCACTTGTGTAATTTGGGTAGTCTGATTGCTAATTTGCGCAAAACAGACTGTGCAAAACACCTTTGGATCTCTGAGTTGCTCTCTGGTACAAATTCGAATACACAGTAACGCATCCATGCATGGGGCAATTTGAATGGCAACTAAGATGCTACACATAGCAAGCTACTCATATAGATTATCCACCCGATGAGAAATCAGCTATGTTTTAGCCATACTGTAATTGATCCCTTACAGCCAGTGGCTCTAATGGCCTTTAGCTCAGCCTTTGTCCCCTGGTTAATGCACTTGGATCAAGTCCTTATGCCATTGACTGGCTTATCTCATCAAAGGCCACCCAGATATTAGCAATCGGGGCATCCTCAAGTATAAGAAACCCCCTCAACAATTTTGTGACACGGTTTCACTTTGAAACTATGCATAAAGCTGTCTCCTACTCCGACATCCACTTATGTTTAGAGCAGGCATAGAAACTATGCAGTCTGTGGCCAAGGACCAGAGGATTAAATAAAATGGCTGAAAATCGGTTTTTTGAGGGAAGCAATGGTTTACAAGGCATGACTTTCAGCCTCCCCACCCCGAAACAGCCAAAATCAAAAGAAAAAGGTGGTTGAAAGTGTCATTTCTTGTTTTTTGAAATGGTGGTGGTGTTAGTAATATGACCCAGACCAGATCAAGAGGATGCTAGAATTCACCATTTTGGTCATCCTCCTCTGGACATGCTCCAATTTATCAACATCATTTTTGAATTGTGGTGTCCAGAACTGGACACAGTATTCCAGGTGGGGCCTGACCAAAGCAAAATAGAGTGGCACTATTAATCCCTTGAACTAGACACTTGAACTGATAATTTTAAACTTGAGGCCTTCGGAGCCTAAAGGGCAGCTGCAGACTATTAGTATTATCTGTAGAATTATCAGTTGAATTGGCGTGAAGTATGTCCTCTCCTGAAGAACCCTTTATTTACAAAAATCTTCATTAAGTGGGTGTGTCTGTGTCTGGTCATACCTGTGTTCACTGGAGGTAGGTGGTTGTTTGGCATTCTCCTACAATGTACATAGGGGCTCTATGTGTATTGAGATAAAAAGGGTAATTGCTGTCTCCCTCTAGGGCCTCTGATCTCACTGATCTGCCCAAAGGTCCTATGGGTTATTCCTCTGCAGTGTTTGCTGGAGATCCTAGGGCATCCTAGGGCTGTCATCTGACTCTTGCCTCCCCATCCCACTTTCATTTGAGGCAGGACTTTTTTAAAAAAAATCCTAGGGCACCCAAAGATCAGAGCTGCTGCAAGAACATGTCGCATATAATCACAAACCTCTTTTCAGGGCTTGCCTGTCCTGGTAGAAATTGTTACAACTAAATAGATGTCAGATTTGCTTTGGGGCAGTCTGAAAATTGCTACAGACCAGGAGCTATGAAATGAAGCTGGAAGTCAGAACTGAAGAGCAAGTCAGAGGTCAGGACTGAGAAGCAAGCCTCAAATTAGGACTGAAGGACAGCCAAAGGTTGCAGGAACATACTCAGATTTGTCCTCGAATTTTACAAGTATACACAGGTGCCAGTGGTCCTGTAGACTGCCCAGCCTCTTGCAAAACTAATTCTGCCCACGTTTACAGTAACACTGACATACTTGGTGAGGATCCCCTGATCCTCTACCTTTCTTTGGATAACAATGACTCAGTCCTCAATAGAAAAGAGTAAGTGGAAAGCAATTGGAAAGGGATTCAATATATGTGTTCTTTGAGGGGAATAGAAGGCAGCCACAATGGTTTGGGGCTATCACTTGAGTGAGGGAGTGTTGCATCATGTTCAGCAGATCCTCATTCAGATTCCTCTTGCAGTCTTCCCTAGGAATGAAAGGAAATAGCCCACATTTTTGCATTTGTCTGGTTTCCAGTGCCAGTTGGAGAAGGGCATTTGACTAAGGTTATATGAGCCCTTCCGTTTGTATGTATTTTGAATTACCTTGAAACTCTTCTTGGTAAGCTCTTTATTAACTCCTATATTTGTCTGTCAAATATTATAATTGGTTTAAGGTTTTAATTAATCTGTTTTGTGCTTTAATTATATTTGTTTGTATTGTTAGGTGCCTTGAGTCCTTTATTTTTTGAGGAAGAAAGGAAGGGCTCAAAATAAATTGTTAGATAAACAGCTTCAGGTTGTCCATCCCTCCATTGGTCCATCTGTTTTAGGAAGATGGATGTTTGTTCCTTTGTTCATGTGCCACATTTCAAAATGAAAGGAGGATTTCTGCAGGCAAAAATGTATGTTAAGAACGCACACACACACACAAATCCCTCCCTCCTCCTCCTCCTCCTTTTCATATTCTAATTCACCAAAGTCTGCTAGTCTCAGCTGCCTTTACAGTTGACATCACTGTCATTTCTCTGATGGCCTATAGGGCTAATGTTCCACGGATGACTGGCTTCTTTCTCTCTCATTCTGTCTCTGTACTAAAGTGCTGTGCTTCTACAGGCTTTGCAGTATTTCACTGGTCTGCCCAATCCCTACATTGTGCACTAAGTGTTCGTTTTCAGCTGTTCACTTTGTCCCAAGTATGTGGCTCTCTTCTAGCTAGAACCTGAGGACGAGGGTGGCTACGAACCATGAAAATAAAATTATTCAGACATTGGATGAGGAAGCTGGCTATCCAGGTTTAAAAGAAAACCTGAGCATTCATGAAATGTCTTCTTTTTCTGGTTCTTGACTGAGCTAAGGCCGAGTCCTTCTATAAGGCAGAGTGAGGCAGATGCCTCAGGGTACAGATGTGGGATCCAGTTTTTCCTTTTGAGGTCTCTGGCCATTCTTCTCTTTTGGACAGTTGTAATGTACTGTGCATCCTGGCCCCAAACTTCTAAATCATCCTATTTTCCACTAAGCTTCAGTGTAGGTCCAGTTGTAGATTGCATGGAGCAGAGCACCATTTTTGTCTCTGTCTAACTCAATGAATGGAACCAGAAAGAGTTTATTTTTAAAAAGATCAGCACAGTAGCACATCCTTTGCCAAATCTGAGTTAACAGGCTATGTTTCACTTCACTCTCCAGACTCACTTTCCCACTGTCCTCACATTCAATTCCCATAGACAGAAACTATATAGCCCAGGTTCACACACAGCAATTACCCACAGCTGCTTATCTCCCTCCCCTTATATTCCAAGCTCTCAACAACATCGTGAAGCAGGCCTAACTTTAACATGACAGAGGGAGCCATGAAGGGGGACACCGACAGTTTTTCTTTATCCTCGGGCAGCAGATGTCTTGTGCTAGCCTGACAATGGACACTCTACATTGAAACAAGGGAGTCAAGTATATTTAACCTGGAAAAGAGATAAGTTTTTCTTCATGGTCTCTGTGGCTTACACACCTGAGTATTCTTGCACCTGTACAATGCATCTTTGGAACTTTCTAGCATAGGTAGGTTAGATTTTTGGTGGTAGCACCCTCCACCCTCAGTTCCATCTCCCAGTGTTTCTGCTAATTTATCTCAGTTCATTTTTGTCATCTGCATGAGCAGAATCTAAAAAAAAAACTTTGCTAATATTTCTTTCTTCTCTTCACTGGTTTGACTTGGCATGTTTACAGCTTTCTCTCTTTCTAAATTCTTCAGCTTGGCCATTTTCTGCTTGTTTGGCTGCAAATTTGAATGTTTATGACCTCTTTTAAAGTCCTTTGTTGAACTATGGCTTTCTTGTTATGACCCTGGACTTCTCCCCAGACTTTGTTATTCTCCTCTTTTAAGAGGTGCAGCAACTGTGGGGCAAAGCTTCTTGGCCATGATGGCCATTCTCATTGTGTACTTTGTTTGGGCAAGGGACACAATGTGAGCGCTTGTGTCCATTGTAAGGTCCATTATAAGGATCACAAGTAAGGAAAGCTTTATTGTATGAGCAGGCATTAAAACCCTCTCAGGTACCAAAGGGGACTATTTATGTTCTGCACAGATTTACTTCCCAGACGGCACTTAGCCAACTGCCGATGAAATGCTGTCTTGAACCTGAGGCTCCTTTGAAACCAACCAAGTGCAAGGCTTGGTACCAAGAAGGCAGTTCACAAGGATGTGACACCACAAGCTGCCTTACCTCCTGGAGATGTTTCATCCACAATGCAATGCTTCTTACCTTTAGAACAGTGATCCCCAAATATTTTCAGGCTATCTCCTCTTTTCTCTTGTATGACAACCCTAGCACTCCCAACACCTGTTTCTTGATATCAGGTCTACTGTTTGTGCAGCAGCCACCCAGCCAGAAGCAATAGTAGAGGCCCAGAGCTGCTGCTCCATCTTGCCTGTACCAGCCTTAACAGCAAAAGGAAGGCCAGCCGACTGGCTGTTCAGTTGCTGCTGCCAGTGTGACTGGATGCAAAAGGAGCAATAACCAAGCAACTGATAAAGCCTGTCAAACAAAAACCAAGGAAACTCTCCCCTTCACCGACCCTTGCTGCAAGACTGGTGCAAGTGAGAGGCTTCTTGGGCACTGCTTGACTGGCTTCTCAGTGGCTGCTCTCTCTGCACCGGACTTTGCATCTGAGTGTGATGGAGTCTCCTTATTGGAGGTTTTTAAAGAGAAGGTGGATGGCCATCTCTCAGGGGTGCTTTGATTCTGTCTTCCTGCATGGCAGGGGGTTAGACTGGATGACCCTTGAGGTCACTTCCAACTCTGTGGCTCTATGATTCTATGGTTCTATGAGAAGTTGGAAGTTACTCAAAAGATGATGTCTACTGTGAAGAAATATAGCATGCCTTCCAGTTATCAAGTCTACTCCAGCTTGAGATATGAATGGCAGTGACTAGCCCATTTTGAAATACTGTATTATTTTAAAAGTATTGCTGTTTATCATGATAGCTCATTTAATTGTTTTTTAACTTTTTATTACTAATTTTTAACTCATGTGCTTTATTTTAATTCATGTCCTGAGCTGTTCTAGGTCACCTTTGGGAGAAAGGAAACTAAATAAATAAATGGGCAGAGAAGTGGGAAAGGATGGCCGAAGGAAGGGGGAAGGACAAGTAGCCAAGACAAGCAGAATTGTCTACCTAGCCTACTTCCATTTTGGCATGTCTCCTTCTGCCATTCTCTTCCCCAATGGCAAGTGGAGTTTTGTTTCTAACTGCAATAACAAGCTGTGAATCATTGCCTACTGTGATCACTTTGGTTGCATGTTATTTTCTGCTCCTCTGCCCTGTGTTTCTTTTCAGAAAAAGATAATGTAAAGCCCTTCCAGGGTAAGGTTTGTCACCTTGTATGTCTGTAAATGTTAATAGATCCCCTTCTACTTCTGTCCTGGAAAGAATGGCAGGACTAGTTTCAGTCCTGCATTTGTAAAGTCTACTAAAAGAAAACTAGACGAAAGCGCCTCCTCCCTCCACCACCACCACCCCTCTCCTCCGCCTTGTGTCAGGGTAGATGTGGCATGCAGGGAGCGTGCTCTGTTTCTAAATACACTGGAACAAGAATCACTGCAGGGGCTAAACCGTTAGATTGTCAGACACAGTGAATGTCAAAATCCGCCCAGCACGTTTGGCCTAGATTAATGCCTGTGCTATCCATGTGCAAATCCATACTGTCGCTTTTGCCAAGGCAGTCCTCCCTGCCAAAAAAGAAAAAAAAAAGAAAAGAGAGAGAGAGAAAAAGACAAAAATTCTGCAATCAAATAGCTTTGTCGTTAGGAGAAGAAAAATGAAAAGACATAAGAATTTGTTGCACTTTGTTGGACCAAAGCCCATCTGAGCCAGCGCAAGTTGGCTGTTGAGGAGCTCAACGATAATCTCCTCTTGTTTCACTTGTTGTCTGGTAGTCACAGACATATTATTTCTGAATATGGAGGTTTCATTTAGCATCATGGCACCTGCGACAAAATATTGCAGGGTAGAATGCTGCTGTGTCTACCAGCAACACCTTTTTTCCAGGAGACTCCATTCCATTGCCTCAGTTTTCCATTCCTCCACCTGACAGCTAGCCATTGTTCCATGCTCATTGAACATCTAAATCCTCCCCGGGTTGCCTTGGGGATTTCCTTGCTTGAGTTTACCACCTCTACACATATTTATTAGGACAATTTCTCTGCAAACTTTCAAATCTCTCCAAGAGACTTCCTCTTATGTGTGGTTGGTGCCATTTTGGCTATACAGAGAGCAGAACTCAGGGAATGTGTTCAGTTAATATAGTGTCCCTTAACAAACCTAGTCTTGGTGAACTTGCCATACTTTTTGCTTTAAATTTGTCTCTGGTAGTGGCTGTCTCACACCTTGTTCTTTGTGACATTCATATCCTGCTTTTCTTCCATTATCATGGAGCTTCAGGAGTTTGCATGACTTATCCAGGCAGCCAAAAACTCACCAGAAACAGGTCTGCTTAGTTTCAGCAAGGTCGTGGCATTATGTTCGTTAGGCATCTTCACTGGGATCCCTGGGTATCATGAGATGAAATGGTTAAAGGTCCACCTAGCTGGGAATAAACACTTCATGCAACTTTGAAACATATTTTGGGGTGGTTTGGTCCTGATAGGGCAACTGAAGCCCATTAACTTTGTAAAAGAGCCATGGTGGAAACGCATGGAACTGGTTTATTGGCATGCACCAAGATAGCCGCCTGTATTTTTGGACTCTTCTTAAGGGCATGGCTGGCGGGTGGGCTGTCAACAGGAGTGCCTGTACTTCAAAATATATCACTGTGCCATTCTAGTATAGTTTCTTAATTTGAAAGCTACCGTCTCATTTGCTAGCAAGCTTCTCCTGTTTATATCTCTTTTAATAACTCATGACCCACATGTCTGGGATTGTGTAAGGATACACTAAAGAAATGGCCAACACTCTGGAACTGACGGAAGAATATATAACATGCATTGATATGAACTCCAAATACCTCAAGGATGTAAAAAGAAGAAATGAAGTTATAGAACACAGTATATCCAATTCACACCTTTGATGTGCATACTAAAAAGGGTTTCTGAAAATATTGTGCAAAATGAAACCTTTCACAGCTCAGGGAAGCTGCTGTTTCTCAAACTGTGGCCAGATATCTGCATAATGCTATGCTAATACTAATTCAATGTGACTGCTCAAAAAAGCAAGGCACAAATGAACGTCTGCTGTTGTGTTCACAGTGGTAAAACATTTTTTAAAGCAATATAATCAACAGTAAAAGGATTTGGAAATAATTCTGGGATTTTTTTTTCTGCCCAGCCAAATTATCTTTGCTATATATTGATGGATAGTCAGTCAGTAACATTTAATTTGGACATAAACACACTCTGTATATACTGTGTGCATTTGGTTGTCAGCTCTGATTCATCTTGTAGTGCTGCAGCTGTCTCTTGCCACAAATAACTTATTCCCTCTTCCTAAGTTCACTGTTGATGGATTATTGCTTCTGTTCATGTGCTATTTTTATTTGACCTGAAGCCAATTTACTAATATTGCCTCAGACCAAAATGGACCTGGCATGACTTTGGCTCCTTCACAGTAGCCGGGTGAAATGATGGATATCTCCTGGATCCTTGCCTTCCTGAACGTTTAGACCTTCTCTATTGGACTGGATTTATATGTGCTTTTTCTACTTTTGACCGGGATCAGATCTCTGAAAAGGCCCTTCTGATTTAAAAATGAAAGCTGTGGAGCTGACCAGAGTTAATTTCACAAAGTTATGAAGGGTATTCTTAACAGCTGATTCCATTATTTTAATGATATGGTTCAAAACAACATGGGCAGCTGTCTGAAGCACCAAAAAGGACATAAACGGGATTATACACACACTGCCAGGGAGGCATAGAAGTTCCTGAACCATTTTCTCCCTCAAGTCAAATTATTTTAGCTAGACTTGGGTACTTTGCACTTGATCTGAGTATGTGTTTGCGGAGTGGGGAGACCATTTGCTACTCGATGTCAGGCAGAAGGGTGTTTTAAGATAGCTCTGGTGATTTGTTATCTGGAGAGAATCTACAGTATTCCATTAGAGCACTTCAAATTGTCATGGCTCCATCCTGTGGAATTCTGATATTTGTCATTTGGTGAGGTATTCTCTGCAAGAGATCTTTAGTGTTCTAGTTCTGGGAGGTAGAACTACAATTCCAAGGATTTTATAAGATGGAATCATGCCATTTTAAATGGTATCAAACTTCTGTAACTCTAGTGTAGATACACTTGTAGTTAAGGTTCACGGTTACAATGGTTCTTTTATATCAGGGTCTAAGTGAAATGTATAATAACTCTTCCGAGTACACTAACTATAACTTTATATCATGACACCATGACCTCCACACCACTAGAGCTGGAAAATGTATTATCTGTTCAGATTTTTTATTATTTATTTATTATTAACTTTTAAAGCATACTCAAATATATTTGAGCTATAGCCACAAAGGACCAACTCTTGGAGACTTCTGACAGTTCAGAATCTTGAAACAGCTTGAAACATTTTGGAAAAGATGGCGTTTAGTAGTGAAATAAAATAGTAAAACAGTGTTAGTAAAATAGCGTTACCATGTCAAGCAAGATATTTATGGTCTCTTATTAACTGCTTTTGTCATGTTTCTATCCTGCTGATCTATCATGAGGGCCTAAATACCCCAAAGGCACCAGATCCTGTCTAATCCAAGAAACTAGGCAAGATGAACCTGCTTAGCTGGTTAGTACTTGGATGGAAGACCACCAACAAAGTGCAGGTGTTGTAGCCTGAAGGAAGAAATTAGTAAAACCACTTCTGAGTGTTCCTTGACTAAGAAAACCCTATGAAATTTATGGGGCCACCATGGCGACATGGTTTGGGAGGTCTGCTCTGAAATGTTGGATGGGAGGCACCTCTTCTTCCTCAAACCATGGTGCAGGGGACTCAGGAGGAGTGGTTGGTGGGCTGCTTTTGCACTTCCTCCAGCATCTGCCATCCTCCAGCATCTGCCATCCTAATGGTCAGGTTGGCCCTGATGACTTGTGGAAGGTTCAAAGTCTACTGGAACAACTAAGTTCAGCAACACCATATTCCACATGTTGTGTGTAGACAGGGCTGGGCCCCACATAAAAGTTCGTCAGACTGCAGTCATAACCACCTCTTGAAAAGCAAAGCAGAGACAATTTATTGACAGATCGTTAGAAAGAGAAATTTCAATTTTTAATTGTATGTTGCTCACTTTTACTCTCTAATACAACCTTCCTCAGCCTGGTATCCTCTGGATGTGTTGGTTTATACCACCCCTTATTGCTGAGGATGACGTGGCAGGGAGGCGAGAGGTGTAGATGTACATTTTTAAATGTTATCCAAAGTGATGCATGATTAACACATGTATTTGCTTTAGTCCTAGGCCACCAATTGCACTCTCTCTTCTGCTCTCTGAGGAAGAAGCAAGCAACATAATTCAATCATTCTGGAGAGGTTATCGGGTAGGAGTCAACAGTAATTATTTTGCTTGATGTTGAATCTGTGTGACTGTGGAAACCCTGGGGAAAACCTCTTACATAAATTTTAAGTAGCAGGTGCTATAAATATCTATAAAGACACATGGTTTAATGGTGTTTGCATAGAGGGCTGCCTTGTGATATGAGCTCTGGTCACAGGAGAAGGACGTGACAAGGTAGCCCTCTGTTTATTTCTTCCATGACACAGAAGAGAAGACACAGACATAATTAAGGGTGGATAACTTCCTCTTTTTCTGTCTGATTTATATTTTGCCTGTTAAGCAGACAAAGAAATGTCTGATGAAATGCCCATGTCTCATGTTTAAGCATGTGAAACTGTTTGGAAGAGGGTGTAAGAGGAAGGGATGCACATGAACTGGATGAAGAGCTGTTTGAGAAGAAGAAAGAAGATGGGGGAAGAAGGATAATTGAATGGGGGGAAAAGCATTATTTGGCCACTGATGAATTCTGAGAGTTGTGGCTCCAAAAAGCAATTTTCCCAAGCTCTGGAAAAAACCAAATGAAAGCGAGGGAAACTACTATCATAGGATGCTTTTTAAGACCAGGAGTAGATGTATATGGGGAAAATACACCTGCTTAGCCCCAGTGGCATCCCCACTCCTGGTGTCACCCAGTGAGAGGGGGGCTGCCAGGGGGGTGGCCAAAAGGCCAAGCTCATACTTTCTCCTTCGCTGCGGTGGTGGAGGCCTCTTCCTGGCTGGCTCTCTCCATCTTCATCTGAGCTCGACTTCCTTGTGAGGTCCCCATCTGTGTTGTGATCCACCTATGCCCAGTTTCCTTATGAGGAGGGAGCCTGGCAAAAGCGAAGCCAAGAGGGTCAAGCTCAGTCCCTTTTCACCATTGCACAGCTTTCTTGTGAGGAGGGAGCTGGGCAGTGGCAAAGCCAAAAGGGGTGCGCTTGTCCCTCCTCCTTTTCTGATGGCTTGGCTTCCTCCTCAGGTAGAGAGCCATGGCAGTGGAGAAGAAGGGCCAGGCGTTGCCACCACCACCATCCCCAAGCAGGAGGAGGCCCCACTGGGTGTCACCCCTCTTCTGAAGTGTCATCTGGTGTGCTCCAAACCCCCTGGGGAGCGCTCCAAACCAATCACACCAATCTGGTGTGCTCCATGCCTCCGCACCAATCATAGAATTGTAGAGTTGGAAGAGATCCCAAGGACCATCCCGTCCAACCCCTTGCCACTCTAACCACCCTCGACAGATGGCCATCCAGTTTCTGTTTAAAAACCTCCACAGGAGGAGACTCCACCATCCTCCAAGGAGTGTGTTCCACTATTGAACAGCTCTCACTGTCAGGAAGTTCCTCCTAATGTAAAGTCGTCCTAATATAAAGTGGTTATGCCGTCATTATTGAAAACAGGAATTAATTACAATTTATTTCCAAGATTAGATTCTGATTTGCCCTACTGTGCTGACTGCCAGCTGGCCCAACAATTCCTGGCTCCTAGCTCAGCCCACGCTGTTTACCATAATAGAATCGTAGAGTTGAAAGAGACTACAAGGGCCATCCAGTCCAAACCCCCTGTCATGCAGGAACTCACAATCAAAGCAACCCAACAGATGGCCATCCAGCCTCTGTTTAAAAACTTTCAAAGGAAACTCTACCACACTCCAAGGGAGTGTGTTTCACTGTCAAACAGCATCAGACAACCCTAATGCTGACAGCATATAATGTAGTTTCATATCTCTCTGTGTAAAGATTGAATTTTTGTACTTAACCTTTATGCATTAGATTAATAAACTGATTTTTTTACTTTTTATTTTATTGCATTAAGAAATTACACACATAGATATTCTCAAAACAAAATTCTTAAAAGATAAATATATTATTAAAAATTCCCTCTGCGTCTATCCCTCCCTCCCCTAATTCTTGTGTTTCTGATCTTAGTAGGTCTAAACACGCAATATCAATATATTCACTATTTATGAACATTTAACCACCACCTCCTTTCCTTAAATAATATTAAAATCAAAGCTCTCTCTCTGTGAGTTAAACAATAAACATTTTACATTCAAAGATAATAACCGGTGTCCTTGTATTTTCTATATTTCTTATACCTTATTAATCTGAATTCATAATTATTTATATAATATTTATATAACAATGGTTAGCATTCCTTCAATTGGTTATTCCAAAATGTCTCATTATTGGCCTCCAATCAGTTTTCCATTTTCCATTTGGTTTATCATGCAGGGGATGCGTTAGTTTATCCATCCCCTTTGTATCTAAATTTTTAAATTCCCATTCTTCTATAGATGATGCCCTTGCACTTTTCCAGCTTTTGGCATAGACTATTCTGGCCATGGGATATTAAATAAAGTCTAATTTTACAATGTATTCTTAATTCCTTGCCCTCCACTATACTGAGAAGGAAAAGTTCTGGGTCAAAGTGCTTGGCCTTTTGGCTAAGATCAAGTATAATAAACTAAAATTTAAAGACAGCCCTAATTCATCTCTCAGTATGTTTTGCTTTTGAGCTCAAGGCAGCAAGCACATTGTTCAAAGGCAATCCCATTCTCATTCACATATTGACCAGACACTGGATGCCTGCTTAGCATCAGTGAGGTAGCTTTATGCTGCACCTGTCAAACCATGACCCAGGATTGCAACCTGCTCTGCTTCCAGTCTGCCTCTGTGAAGGGAGAAGAATGAATCAGTCATCAGTCAGGGTGGCAGATGGCATGTTGAATTGCTAACTACCTCTGTTGTTTAAAATGGATGATGGACGTCTGATAAATTCCCTTGCTAACGCAGTTCAGTGATCCCAAACATTAATGTATGTGTCTTGGCACAGAAGGCCCCCCCCCCTTTGAAAGGTCATTTGTTTGGTTTTCATCCCCCTGTCTGCCCTGTTTTGAATGCTTGTTTGGTTTGATTCCAGCTCCACTGGTGTATCTTTATCAGGAACTTGAAATAATTGCTCTGAGTCCAGTGTTGCTCAAACCAGAGCCTGGAGAAATTACTTTTTGGGATGACAAGCTCTCAGGATTCCCCAGCCACTCTGGCCAAGTAAGATCTCCGAACACCATCCCCTGTTTCGTTGCAGCTGCTTCTACTAAAGGGTTGTCAGATCACAGGGGCCGGTCCTGAGTCTCCAGTTTTCATGGGTTGTCCCCAGTCAGGAGACGAGGGTGCAAATTCCCCAGTTTTGGTGGGTTCAGCTCCAGACAAGAAAAATGGGCTGCGTGCAAATGGTAAAGCAGCTGTTTGCTGCAATTTCCAAGGATCAATTGATTTTTGCTGCCACTGGCAAAGATTCTCTGAGGGTGATATATATTTTCACAGTTGGTTTTCTCCTTCCCTTCCAGTAATTGTCTCTCCAGGGCTCACCCTCCTTTCGGGCCTGTACTCACCTTTAGGCTAGAAGCAAATAGGCGAGATGAGAGCCAGCATCATGTAGTGGTTTGAGCATTGGACTAGGTTTCAAATCTAGCCATGTAAATCCACTGGGTGACCTTGGGCAGGTCACAGTCTCTCCGCCTCAGAATATGGCAATGGCAAGCCCACTCTGAAGAAATTTGCCAAGAAAATACCATGATGGTTTGCCTTAGGATTGCCAGTATAAGGTATATCGTTCAGTATAAGGGCAGGAGAAAGGAAGAAGTCAACACCAAAATGCTAAAGAGCTGAACCCACCAAAACTGACTGGATCACAAAACTCTCTGCTATGTGCAAACTAACAGCAGTAGCTTGAGATGTTAAAGCAAAGGAGATCTGAAAGCAGGTGGAATTCTTACAAAGTCATTTTAAATTCTTCCAGGTCCGCTGTGAACCTGAAGTTCAAGAATTACGCCAGTGGCAAAAGCATTTGAGGGAGACTAAAAACATCTTTAAACGGGTTCGAGAATTCTGGGCCAAACAAGAGAAAAAAGGTAACTTGTCTGAACTAGTTTGATCCTGTGCCCTTCATGATGACAATCTTTTAGCTGCAATATTTAATCAATTGATCAGTTAGATGAGCCAACATGGTTCCCTCCAGATTAATAATACCCGTTAGTAATCAAATCCATTTGGAGAGTGCCAAGGTGGGAGAAAGCTGTGTTACATGAATTGTTTAAAAACTTTTACATGACTAAAAAAATCCATATTCCTAATGAATTAAGAATCACAGAATTTCCTCCTCCCCATACTTGTTAATTTTGGATTACAAGTACTGAGAAAATCACCAGTAGCAGATAGCTTCATAAAAGTGGCTTTTTTGGGGGGGGGGGGGGGAGACACAAGGGAATACCAAGCCTGCTGAAACCTCCTTTTGGTAAGCGAGTGATGCTATTTTCAACTAAAGAATTGCATTTATTGTTGATATCTAGAATTATTTGATGTGAAAGTTGAATTATTGGGGATTGTACTCTCATATGGTTCTACTTTGGCTTGACCATACCTTGGATCACAATAAAGAGTCAAGTCGTATGTATCTAAAAATAAAATTTTGCTTGGCAGTGGCTGTTAGCTTTGTGTTCCTGATGTACATAATCACTCTTGCTTTTAGGATAGCCTCTTCTGTATTGTTGCCACCAGGAATTATAAATCCATCGAAACAGGTTTTAAGCTTTATGCGGTTTTATGCCACTTCATTTTGTAGCTAAACTGATGAAGGGTATAGAATTTGCCAGATTTTCTGGGGAAACGTGATGCATGAAATCACATCCTACAATGTAAAATTTAAAGGTATCATGGAGAATCTTTGGAAGACTTGTAATGCAAGATTAAGGTGCAGTGTAGATGTGACAAGGCAGAAGTGAACCAGCCCACTTAGGATGATGAAAGGTTCTGGAGACATTTTGCCCTTTATTTTTGGAAGATGTCCAAAGGCTTTATTCATCTATTATAAACATGGTGCATTATTATGACATTCTGTCTGAAACAATGGATATCTCAGTGCTGGCACTTTGCAGTAAAGACAGCTGTTTCTGTGGCCAAAATGTTTTTCCCTGATAGAGATTAAAACAGCTAACACTGGTTTGTTAGTATGCGTCAGTAGCTTTCTGTATTTTGGACTATCCATTGGGGCATGGCTATGGGAATTTACCACAGCAATACTGGGCAAATGTCCAGTGTATAAATTAACTGCCCACCATTTTACTTATGTTTATTAAGTTCCAAAAGTGGACTGAACCATTCTTGTTCAGGAGCTCTTCCTTTATGCTAGGCAACAGGAGTAGTGGGAACATTGGTGGAACATCTGTCAGAAGCTTCTCGACCTTCTTTTTGAATTGTGCTGCCCAGACCTTTGCTCAGTATTCCAGATGAAGCCTGACCAAAACAGAATAGAGTGGTAATAATATTTATTTCATAATAATAATAATAATAGTAATAATAATAATAATAATAATAATAATAATAATAATATTTATTTCTTACCCGCCCCTCTGAGCGAGCAATCGGGGCAGGGTACAACATGGTACTATTACTTCCCTCAGTCTGGTCACAACACACTTATTGATGCAGCCTAGAATCCCATCGGCTTTTTTAGATCCTGCATCACACCGTTGATTCATATTCAACTTGTGATCTAGTAGGACTCCTAGATCCCTTTTACATGTAGTCTTGTTAAGCCAGGTGTTCCCCATCCTATATCTGTACATTTCATTTTTTTTCATTTCTCCCTGTTGAAATTCGTTTTGTTAGGTTTCTAATTTATTAAGATCATTTTGAATTTTGATCCTGTCCTCTGGGGTATTAGCTACTCCTCCTAATTGGGTGTCATCTGCAAATTTGATAAGCATGCCCTCTATTTCTTGATACAAATCATTGATAGATATATTGAATAGCACTGGGCCCAAGACAGAACCCCGTGGCATCCCACTGTCACTACTTTCCAGGATGAAGAGTACCCTTTGGGTTCAGCCAGTCAAACAGTTACAAATCCACCTAATGGTTGCACATCTAGCTCACATTTTACTAGCTTAATTGCTAGAATATTGTGGGGAACCTTGTCGAAAGCCTTACTAAAATCAAGATATTTTACACTGGCTACCAGTCTTTTTCTGGGCACAATTCAAAATGCTGGATATTACCTATAAAGTCCTCTATGGCTCAGATCCATGCTATTGGACAGACAGTCTCTTCCTGTGTGAACTGGCCTGGTCTCTGAGATTTTCAGGAGAGGCCCTTCTCTCAGTCCCACCACCATCAAAAGGACGGTTGGTGGGGACACAAGAGAGGAGGACATTCTTGGTGGCTGCACCTATTAGACTCTGGAACTCACTTCCCAGGGAGACCAGAATGGTCCTTTCTTTTTTGGCCTTCCACCTTCCACTGGTAGGCTAAGACCTTCAGACAGGGGTTTAAAACAGAAAGTTTTTAAAGAATGTCCTAGGAGTGTTGTATTATTTTAAAGTGTCTGGTTTTTAAGTGCCCTGATCTGGGGCAAAAAAAGGGCGGCATTCAGTTGCCTGTCTCTACAGCCCCTAAAACTCCCTTTATGAGTTGGCCCTGGCTCTGAGAACTTCTCTCAGTCCCACCACCATCTCAAGCCCGGATGGCGGAGACACAAGGGAAGGCTTCTTGGTGGCTTCTCTTAGACTCTGGAAGTCCCTTCCCAGGATGGCCCAGAATGGCCCCCTCCTTGTTATCATTCCGCCAACAGACTAAGACTTTTTAAAAAAAATTCAAACAGGCTTTTAAATCAGAAAGTTTTTAAAGAAACCAGTATATGGTTTTTAAGTGCTTTTATCTTCTTAAACTGTGTTCTCTTCTTTTTAACAAGTGATCAGTTTTAATATTGCAATAGTTTCATTTTATTTTAATGGGCACTTTTGTACGTTTTTAATTGTACTGTGCTTTTATATTGTAAGCCACTTTGAGTCCCAATTTTGGGGGGAAATTAGGATATAAATAAATATCATCATCATCCATCATCATCATCCCCCAGCTGGTATGGTCAGGAGCTGTAGGGCTAGCAGAATCTCAGAGTTGTAGCTACAAAACCTACATTTTCCAATTTCTCCCAAGACCTATTTGTACAAAGACCTATTAAGTACTGGTTGCAATAGCACATCAATCAATCAGTCAATCAATCAATCATTGACTGTCCTTTTAAAATCCACAGTAGGAGGAACAAAGCGGCATTCCCTTTGGGGAAAAAAGATTATATTTAAACCACACAGGATCATGAATTTTGATTGCGTTTACTTGGAAGAACTATCATCTTTTGGGAATTCTTTTTTCAGTTGCTGGGAAGACTTAAGGCTAGAGGGTGAGGCTGTAAGCTTCGTGGGGATCTCCTAATCCTTCTTCTTTTAGGTCAATCACATGATAACAAAATTGTTTGTTCAATTCCCCTTCCCCAAACAAAGGCACATCTGTGTTTCGAAAACAACAACTGCTATTCAGAGGACTAGCATGAAAGCTGCCACTCCTTTTCCTGTAACTTCATATTTCCATTTTGAAGCTTATCAATGGGTATGTCTCATGCATGTGTAGAATGCTTGAAATGGTCTTTAGCTTAAAAGGCTGGAGTAGACAATCCAGCACCATCCAGATGTGTTATACTACTATCCCCATCAGCCACAGTCAGCATGGCTGGTGGTTAGTGATAGTGGGAGTTGCAGTCCAGGCATTCTGGAGGGGAGTCAGATTGCCTATCCCTGGCATCTGGAATCAAAAAGTTTTCTACTCTTGATTTCGGTGTTCAGGGCCAGCTGAGACGTTGTAATGGGTAGCAAGTGCTGGATCGAGATCCTAATGTAAGGGGAACTTTGGCACACTCAAATCTTTCTGCATGATCCTGGAAAACTGTGTGAATGCTTGGCAGCTTTTATGATTCTGAAATCATTATCGTAAGACTTAAAATACAATGATGCTAGAAAAGGTGGAAGGCCTCAGGAAAAGAGGCAGATCTCTTTACAGGTGCAGAGATTCAATGAAGGAAGTCATGGCTCTGGGTCTGCAAGCCCTGATACAGGGCTATCGAAGACACGGCATCTTGGAGATATTTCATTCATAGGGTTGCCATATGGCAAGGTCAACTCAAAGATTGTTAACACACGCACAAGGTTCTTGAGCCGTCTTCCAACCAGAAAATAATATTAATAATAATAATTTATTCCTATGTGGCAGGAGGCTGGACTGGATGACCCTTGGGGGCCTCTTTCAGCTATGATTCTTATAGATTATGGATGCATGTGACAGAACACTGAATTGCTGTGGTGTGTGGTGTTTGCAAAAAGCGTTTTCCAAATGCCAGAGATGGTTTGTACACTTGATCTCAACAGTAACAGCTGAGAATGCAGCGATAGAAGTCATGAGACCTCTGGAGAGGTAGATCCTGCTGCTCTCCCAATACACACCCACAGTTGGGGAGTCGTTGAAATGCAAAACGTATTGCAGCTGGGATGGCTGATAAAATGGAAGGCAATGCTTTAGGGTCAGCTGTAACAAACTTCAAACACATTACTGCTCTCCTCTACTCATGCATGCCAAAAATGCTCCCTGCTTTGTGGGGAAAAAAACCATTCAATCCAAAATCTAAAGCCGGGCATTACTTTTATTATTGTTGTCATTATGTGCCTTCCAATCATTTCTGACTTATGGTGAACCTAATGTGAACCTATTATGTGGTTTTCTTGCCAGTATCTGTTCTGAATGGGATTGCCCTTGCCTTCCTTCCTTCTCTAGTGTGGATGCAACCAGTGTAGATATATCCAGTTGACTGAACTTCTCTGCTCTAGAATTTAGACCATTGTGCAGTCAATTCATGACCACCTATACACAACAATGAGTTATCAACGGGCTTAAGGGAACCCCAGGATTTGCAGAAGCATCAAAAGAGAAATGGGGGGGGGGGTGAGACCTGGAGAACCTCATACCTAAATCCAATTGAGTCTTCTCTAGTCAGAATTAACAGAAGGATCCAGACCTGTGGGTATACAACCCTTTAATGGTCATCTACGCCTATTTGTGTCTTAGGGCAGTGCTTTCCATGGTATTTGATGGTGTTTTGTTTGTTTTCTACCCATTGGTTGCAATTGTTTCTTTCTTTCCGGGAAACTCATCAGGGGCTGGCAACCAAAGGACTGTTGCCAGTCCCTGGACCACCACATTTGAGTCACATTGGCCTGTCTCTTTACTGGAGACAAAGAAGAACCACCATAGGCAAAAGGGCAGAGAGAACCACCTATCCTCCTATCTATCCAGAAATCACCACTTGTCCTACAACTGGCATGATGGTTATTACCCAGAACTTGGGAAAACTTTATGGAAGATTTCATTTCCACAAAATGAACTTTATGTTATGAAGCTACAGGTATTACATAGGACGACTATATGGAGTTCCATGCTTCCATGTTCAAAACTAGTACACCTTAGAATAGCAAGGCCTGGCCAGGAGGAGGGCTATTGCTTTCACACCCCAATTTATTCTAAGATTTGTTGTCTGGAAAATAACTTTTCTAGGTTCTGTTAGGCTGCGGGTAGAAATAAGACATTTCGCTGCTTGTCTTAAATGAATCAGCTAATTCTTTGCTGCAGGTTTCTAGTCTTCTGTATCGCAGCCTTCCCAGGGAATATAAATGCAGAGTAGGAGGCTGGGCTTTTTACTATTATGATGCAGGGCTTTTGTTCATTTATGATTGTTTACTCCACCGAGAGAAACCTACTATGGCCTTTTTGTCCCGTTGCCTTACCCAGCTGGCGCACCACTCTCGCATCACATGGCTAACATTCTTGTTTGGACCACAGCATACAAGAAACTATTCTTTTATTAACATTCCTCTTCCCCAGTAACTAATAATGTGAGCCCCAAAGGTTCAGTAAATATTTTTCTTTGTGTGAATATCCTTCAATCAAGCTGAATTTTTGAAAAAGAAAAGCAAATGTACGTTTTGACAAACCGTTACCGAACAAACCAGTTGACTGTAAATCAGAAGAAACTTTGGTAAGGGATGAGGCAGAGGAAGACTACTAGTCAGGCAGTAGATGATGGTTACTGGGGCAGACCTTCTCTTCTGTTCCCTTTGTGGTCCTTGGAGGGAGTGGGTGCTACCATCCTGTTGCCAATGTTGAAATAAGATTTAGCTGGAGTATGTACTGGGATGTTGGGGTAGGGTCATTTTGTCCTGTACAACCGATAGCAAATTGTTGTGAGCCATCCCTGAACCTTTGGCAGCACCAGCCAAAAGAACGGGGCGGCTGGTGGTGAGAAAAGTGGCTGGCTTGTGACCCCAGAGAGCTATTGCCAATCCAAGAAGACAATCCTGATCTAAACCAACGATTTGTCGTCCCTGTTACAAGCCTTAGGCAGACTGTATTGTAACATACTGATGGAGGCCACAAGCTCAAGAGCTTGTGCTTTGCATGCAGATGGTCCCAACTTCATTTCTTGGAATTTCCTGGCAAAAATTATCAGGAACTACTACCTGAGACCTTAGAGAGCAGCTGCCCTGAAAAGTGGGGAATCATGCATTTCCAGATATTGTTAGATTGCAGCTTCCCACATTCTTAACCATTGGCTGTGTTGACTAGGGTTACTGGGAGCCACATTTTAACAGTGTTGGGAGAGCCTCACTGTTTGCACCCCTGTTGTAGAGTCTACACAGTGCAAACAGCGGGCATGATATAGTAGACCAGTACTCTTGACAGTGGATTGCTTCTTTGGATACTGTTCATATTCAGGTTGAGATAGCCAAGGAACCATAGTTACCTGTTCTTAATGGCATGTGTGGATTTGCGCTGAAATAAAAGCAACGATACTTACTCTGTAGAGATCCAGCCTCCTAGGGAGGGTTGCCAGGCTCAGGAGATAGAGCACCCATTTTGTAGTTAGATGGTCTCTGGTTCAATCCCTGGCTTCATCACAAAAGTCTACTGCCTTGGTCTAGGGCAGCTTCTCTGTATTCCCACTCTGCTCTCCTGTAGCAGAATGTCAGAACCTTGGTAGCAAAGTTCAGTGATGAGACCCTAACCACATCTCTCTTTAAAAATCTGGATTTATTGTACAGTTCTGAATGTGTTTCTGTGCATATGTATTCATATACATTTCTACATTTCCTTACAGTGGGAACCAAACTGGAAGATTCTGTACAACCCAGCCCACAGCGCTCAAAGTTTTCAGTGCTGGAAATCTTCAAGAAGACAGAGGTCATGGAATTTGCACCTGAGGTTACAGCGGAGGTTGTTCAGGAACAACCAAGTAGACTGCTTAGACCATCCCTTTAGACTCTTATTGCCACAGGTGTGGCGCTGGGCATCAACAAATTGTTTAGTTCTGAACACTTGTTTTTATACTAGCAAAAAACAACACAAAACCGTAGCATTGCCTATTGGTAGTTCAAGGAGCATAGCTCTGGTTGGGCGGATATTCCTTTCTAGAGTAATAATAATAATAATAATAATACATTTTATTTATATTTATAGAGTAATAGCAAGCTTATACTTTCAACCTTTTAGAATTGGTTTTTGCCAGGATGGGCAGGCTCTGGAGCTCCAGAGGTCAATTGTCCCTCCTCTGGGACCCACTGCAGGACATGCAAAATCCCTACAACTGAAAGTGACCAGAAATCCACTTCTGGAAAGATGTGTTTGGAGGGGAGAAGATGCTCTTTGTTTTAAAGAACTGCCAGTCCTGCGGGTTTCAGGAGTGGCAATTCTGTTGTCTTAACGAAAGGGCTTCCAGAGCCCCCCAAAACAGGTTGGGGGGTCGTATATGCCCACTAGCCCATGTGTTGCCTTAAAGCGAACTTTTTGAGAGCAGAATGCTGCAGGCACAATTTATAATCCCGCAAGTCTTCTGTATTGTGATGACTTGAGTCAGGTTTTTAAAAAGTGACCAGTGATGTAGCTGCTAGCCAAAGTTCTCATGAGCTAATGGGATTTTTAAAAATAATAACCATTAACATGGATTAACAGAGATCATGGCCCATCTATTTGTGTAACATACCACCCCCAAAAAGGGCTAGAGCAACATTTGTGTAAACTCCAAAAGCCTGGAACATCAAAACTGAGGCTCTGCCCACTTCTCATTCTGATTTTGGTTTTTGGTCATTGGTCGGCATGATGTGGCCCATGGTGTTCCTGGGAATGAAAAAACTCTCACCCAAAAGAACTGTTGGATGTTTTCCTACCCCTGATGTAAATGGATCTTGTAGCAGCCACATTAAGAGCTTTTAGGTCTTTAATATTAAAATATCCTCAGATTGTAAAGGTAAAAACGAATTTGACAGATGTTGAACAATGTTCATAGTTACTCCTCCCCTGCCCTCCCCTTTTGTGTTCTGTAGGATAAGCCGATGAAAGTTGCAGAAAAAATCTCAAGTGAGTAGAGCAGCTGAACTTCATAATGTGTACCTATACAACATCTTTTTTCTAATGTCAGAAACTTTTTTAACTCTGAAAAAATCCAAGCCAAAACCAAAATGACCAGAACATTGTAAGTAAATAGTAAAGCCTTTATTTTTGTTTTGTTTCATTTTGTTAAGAACAGCATTTTTGAAAATAAAACACATGTCGCCCATGCTTTACAATTTGCTTTTTGTTTTTTTGTTTTAAATTCACTATCTTTATATACAGTCCTTATGGTACACGTTGATTGTCTTGAAAACCCACCCCAAACTGTCCAAGATTAAATGGGATGCAAACATCGGCAGGGTGGGAAAGGGACACATTATAAAAACACACATTAATACATTTAATAAATATATATATTATCAAAAAGAAAAAAAGAGAGAGAGACTTAGCTCCCGTTGGTTAAGAAAAAGCACCTGCTAAGTAATCTGGAAAGACAGTTGACTAGTTCAGTTTTTAAATAAAAGCTACATATACTCCCCGTTGTATTGCCTTTGGTTAGAACTGAGACCTCAAAGCATTGAGTTAGCCAAACAGGATGACAGTCAAGGACTTGAAAAAGTTACTTTTGCAGACTACAGCTCCCAAAATCTCCCAGCCAGCAAGGCCACCACAATCCTGGGAGCAGCAGTGAAAAAACCCTCCTAACCTTTTCCAAGCTCCATGACTGTCCTGTCTGAAGCAAGTTAGAGTCTGAACACACTTTGGTTTTGGGGGGGATATCATCTCACCGGGTGGTCGATCCATCTGGAGGACACTGAAGTCCTCCACAGACGTAGCAGGTTGAAACCTTTTAAAAGCATATCCTACAATCTTGCATGAAATCACCTTCGAATGCTGGATCTCCCTTACAAAGAGCACAAAAGGGTTGTTGGAGAGGGAGGAACCTTTGATGCACTTATTCCACGCACCCACACAAAATGCTGGTGAATGGAAAATAGGGCAGTGTGCCACTAGCACGTGTTTATCATTCAACTACAATGGCTTTAGCTCTTATTGGACAGCTTTCCTTTCCCAAAATTATGTGTATGCTCGTCGGTCTTACCAACCCGGGCAAATAAAACGGGTACAGTTTACAAGAAGTCAAGATCATCTGATGTGAAAATTAGGAAGTCTTAAACAGGCTTGAAAATATTCTGGAATGTGCCTATATGACCAGGTTCTACTAAAGTTCCCGGCCGTTGGGCTACCAACTTCAAGCCATTGCGGTTTGCATTAACTGTCTGTGTGTTGTGTGTCTCCAGGTCGCTTCCGACTTATGGCGACCCTAAGGCGAACCTATCATGGGGTTTCTTGGCAAGATTTGTTCAGAGGTGGTTTACCATTGCCTTCACCTGAGGTTGAGAGCATGTGATTTGCCAAAGGTCACTCAGTGGATTTCATGCCTACGCAGGAATTGAACCTTGGACTCCAGAGTCATAGTCCAACATTTAAAACCGTTACAACATGCTGGCTCTTGACTGCAGTGACTAGGGGGAAACAATCCCCTGAGGAACAGAGGATGGGAAACAGAAATCCTCTTTGCAAATTACAGTGCTTGGTGGATTGTGTCTGTGGCCCAGAATTTTCCATTTCTGCCAGCTGATATAGGGGCTCAACAGATGGGGAGAAAGAGGCGGTGAGATACTGCCCCTTTCTGCCCCCAACGGAGGCCACAGCCAGGTTCTTTTTAGGATGCGCATGGGGCACAGTTGGCGCGCTTGTGTGCGCTGATGATGTCCGTGCGGCACAGCACCATTTGGACACTGCACCAATGTGGATGAGGGGAGCCATGATGGTGCCCGTGGCACGCAGTAGAGCTTGGGAGCATGCGGACACTCTGCTCTCCCAAGCCCTAAAGTCGGCGCCAGTCTGTACTTTGCCATAGTTTAATTCCTAGAAGTACTAACCAGCATGGCCCATGGTGATGGATTCTGGGGACTAAAGTCTAAACACATTTGGGGAAACGACAGGTTAGGAACCACTGCCTTAAAATACTAATTAAAATACTAATTTCCTCCCCCCTTCTATCAAGTGCTATTATTAATGGCAACAATAAAGAATATAGCTTTTACACTTCACAAAGTGAGTTGCTGTGAAATCAAAACCCCAGATAGTTGTGCTTAACTGTTGTAGAGTTACGTTGCTCACCAGATGCTCTACATTCACCATCACTTTCATCAAAAGGCAAAAAAAAACAAAAAAAAAAACCCTATGAACTGTTACAGTTTTTTAAAAAAGGAAATACAAGATAATGCAAACGTACTTTTTTAGAGATGTTCAACAACACTGTGTTTGGTTGGAGTGGTGACATCAGACACGACAAACCACAGACTGACTAAAAAAAAAAATCTGCCGGGAAATTGAATAAATTATAGTTTAACCAGTGGACCTCCCAACATTATGAAGCACGGACCAGGTTCCCATGTGTAGTTAAGGGAAGTCCCGTGTTTGCAGAATCCAGCCCTGTCTTTAAGATCCCCAACTGCCATTGACTTAACCGGGAGCAGGATTGCTAAATCCCTTTCTGTCTAAAAGAAAGAAAGAAAGAAAGAAAGAAAGAAAGGAACAACTCAGTACGCTTCTGAAAGTAGCTGTCTTTCTTTCTTGAAGCCATCCCCTAGAAGTGAATCATTTTTCTCGCAAAAAGGTATCGGCAATATTCAACGTTTTTCTCACTGTTTTTGCCATGCTCGTCTTAGGCATTTTTATGAGAAAATGTGTTTATGAGTAAATTATTTTGAAATGCAAATTTGCCTTAAATTTTGCACAGGGGAAAGTACCAACTAAAGTTTTTATATAATACAGAATTATACATTTCCTGGAGTTACCCAACTATTTGCTCACAATGAAAAATGCAGCATTTTTTTCAAGTTCTTACCCTGAACAGAGGTTTCTAGAATACTGAATAGTAAGCAATATCCACCTTTTCCACCCTTTAAAAAAATCATATCAGCTTCTCTCATCAATTTGTGTCAATGTATATACTTGCTAAATGCAGTAACGCAGTTCTTTTTGTCTTATTCGTATCTGATGAAAACAACATTGATTTGATAGTTGATAGTGGAAAATGGCATTAACTACTCAATAATTTGGGATAAAGCATGCTCAATGATCACAGCAATAATAGCAATGCAATTTTAACTGCTCTTGCACCGTATTTCAGTAGTAACTAAATCAGTTGCTGCCAGTGTAAGGAAGGACCTAGTTCTCACTAGTGCTGTGCCTGGGCTGCACCTATTTCAGACTGCAAGTAGGGCATCTTAGTTATGTGTATTTATTTCAGGATGTTTTGCTCTCCCCCTCCTTGAATTCTCCAAGTTTATAAGGTTCTAAAAAGCAGTATAGAATATCTGGATGCAACGCAACCAAGTCATGAACACCAAAGCATCACTTCACCTCAACCCCCCCCCCCCCCAAAAAAAACCCCATAGTTGGAAGACTTCAACATAAGGCAAGTCAGCTGCTTTCCTATTCAGACAAGAAGTCTGCAGCGGAAGATCATAACTGAATGGATGAGGCTAGTCTTTTAGGGTACTATTGCATCAATTGAAAGGTGGGATACAGTAAAACACTTTGCAGGCTGGAATGCACAGAGATTAGAAGGCCTTTTCCTCATTCCCATCATCTGGACCATGGCCCAGCAAGGCTTCTCCGTGTGATGGCCTGGATGGTCTCCTAGCCATTTGGAGCTTTAGAAAGGTAACATTGCTTTGATTGATTTTTAAAATTAATTTTGCATCCAGAGAAGGAGAGCTTGGAAAAGTCGTTTTAGACTACCAAATTCCCTAGCCAGCTCTGAAATAAATATAAAATGTTGCCTTATACATATTAAATCAAGAGATCTGCTTATCTAACCCAATTTTGTCTATTTTAAGTGGGCTCTTCAGGGTTGCGGGTGGATGTCCCCCGCCTCATGCCTTTTTTGATCCAGTCTTTCTGAAATAGAGGTACCCGAGACTGAAACTCAGGACTCTACCGGCGAGGTAGGCTCTTCGACCTCAACAAACCAGAGGCCCGCAAAGTTAGTACAAGTGTGGAACCGGCTTAAGGCAGCATTTTGAGCCTGCAGATGCTTCAAAACACTCTCCAAGATCAGCCCCAAGAGCAATGTTGCTATTGTCTAGCCTTGATGTAACTAAGGTATGCATAACCATGATCAGATCTCCTTCTTCAAGAAATATATGGTGCGACTATACCAACAAAGATGGGAAATGGTATTGCAGTTTATCTCCACCTGATAATCTAAGGGTAGCTCCTGGTCTACAAGATCATACATTAATTTTTGTTATTATTTTATGGAGGTGGGGAGGGGAAACGTGCTTATAGAAAAGCAGCATGTTAGGTTAGAACCCTTCTCCTCCACCTGCGGATATTTTTGTGCAAGGAATATGTGTGTGTTGTTTATTATACAAAAGCGTTAGCTTGAACGAGTCCTGTAATGCAGTCGTCCAAAGAGGTGCTGCCTAGATAATGATAACTGGGCCCAAATTTAAAATCAAGTACTAAAGTAAAAAAGATAGGTACAAGGAGAACTGGAGACCTCCTCCCAGATCAAAACTGGTTGCTTTCTCCCTGCAAGGTGCATTGAATAACCTTGCAAACCTGCTGAGTTACTTTATTAATACATTATAATGAAAATAGAATATATTTATTAGAACAGATGCAAAATAATTGTCTACCTCATGTAATACACTACATACACTCACACACACACACACCCCTTAACTGCATTTAGTCTCTAGGAAAGCAAGAGAGTAATGCTGGCCAGACACAGAGGATGTAAATGGCAGCTCGCATGCCCGATATGTATTCAGTGCTCAACAATGAAGGAATGCTTTGCCAAATAGAATTAAAATCACGAAATGTGAAAAGGCAGCAAGAACATGGGAGCCTTTGTGGGAAATAAAAGACAGTGCTTTCCCCAAGTACCCATGTGAAAATAATCCCATTTTTTTGTTTAAAAGAACATAACAAGAAAATGCAAGAAAACGCACAAACCATTGCAGTCAATGAGGCTTCAGTGTTAAACTGGCGATGAGAAGGTGGCAGCAAGCAAAGGGGGGGATCTACTGTATACAAGTTAAGGGGCCTCCATCAAGAGGCGCCTGACCGTTTCTCATTTTTCAAAGCACACCTTATTGCTGTGATCCATGACGTGGGGATGGGGGAAATTTGGGGAAAGATACAGTGTGTGTCCTTTCAGCTCAGGGCACTGGGGCTTGAGGTAGGCCATGGGTCCCTTTTTGTTTCCTGCTCCTCACATACTGAGGACCCACAGAGTCTTCCTATAGCTCAATTTAACAGCATGCTGTGCCCCTCTTAAGCGTCATTTTGACATCGCCAGGCAGGTAAAAGAGAGGCAGAGCAAAAATGTCCATACCTCTTTAGTACCTCATTTTTATAATGTGACTTCTTGCTGCGATTCCTGGGAGCGGGGGAAAGGAAGCATGACCAAAGGCTGCTGCGGGGCGCTCTCCTTCTTTTTCTTCTTCTTGCTTTTAAAAAGAGGGGGGCATAGAAATGAGCCAACCTCAACTTTGAAGGGAATTCTTCCCTTAAATTTTCTTTCCCCCCAAAGCTCATCTTAAGAAACCCAACCGGTGCATGGGATGTGAGGACAAACCATGGGTTCCGTTTGCTTTACGGAAAAGGTCCCATCCGGGGAACAAAGCTCATCCTAGTGAAGCGGGCTGAAGGGGTTGTCTCGGGTTCTTTGCTTGTTCCAAAGGTGACAGATCAAGTCGAAAGACAACCTTTGCTCAGGAGTGGGAAGATCTCTTCTGGCGTTACTGGCTTTGTTTTTTGTTATTTTCAAAAAGATGGAAAACCACATAAAGTCCGGGATCACCTATGGTAGCACATGGACTCCAGCTGAATGCTGCCTTGCCATTTGAGAAAAGCCACCTCTCCTTTCTCCCATAGATATATATTTTTTAAAAAGAATGTGCCTACATCTATTTTCAAATTTTAGTTTCAGCTTATCTTTCACTGCAGAGGTTTTTGCTTTTGTGGTTAGCTTATCAATTCAACAGTGCTCACATATTTATTCATTTATTATTTATTGATTAAAAAGCTATTAGTTCTAGGACTCCCATGATCCCAGATGGGCTTTCTGCTCTCCTGCATTATAGTATTATGGGCTCCTTCCCACGGAAAGAAACACAGTGCTGGGGGATAAAATCTGTTAACGGATTCGCTCTTTGTCTCTCTCTCATCCTATAAGATTTTTCACCATAGGTGTCTTCCAGTGTAACTTGGTGGAGCAGTTGGAATCTGGAAATAAGGATAACACATCCATATAACTAAGCATTCTCAACGGTTGAGAAATCACTCTTTTTAAGAAAGGTTATATTACGGACATACACACACCAATGAACATCATAGTTCTATAGAAAGCTAGTGGCTGCGCAGCATCCTAGCTCTAAGTGAGGTGGTCAATTGGTGTCTGAGTGCTGCCAGTTCAGACTGCAAGGAGGCTCCTTCGCTGTAAATATTTATGACATTTATCAATATATGGGCATCCTTAGAACAAGTGAAACTCTGTCCATTAAGCCCAATGCTGTCCATTCTGATTGATGGTTGTCCACCGGGATGCTCAGGTAGAAGTGCTTTTGCTGAGGATGCCTGGGACTGAACATGAGCATCCGTTCTACCTCTGAGCTGTGGTTCCTCCTGGGAAGAAGCATTCTAGCCCCAGAGGATCTCCACTTTTGGCCCGATAGATGTTTTGGACTCTTTGCCCATTGGTCATCCTGGCTGAAACTTTTGGGGGAGCTGAAGGCCAAGACATCTGGAGAGCCAAAGATTGAGAACACAGGTTCCAGCTGAACTTTCCCCAACATATGCCAGTTTTCTGGGTTACATTTGAAGGAGCGCTCAAATCACACAAGCCCTCGGTTAAAGTCTGGATGTAGTACAGGATATACATCTATGTATACAATGTACCTAGGTACACAAGCTTTTTTTTTTTTTTTAGTTCTCCAGTTTTGAAACCTAACTATTTTATGGAGTTGACCAGTCTAACGTCGTCTCCTATGATGTAATACTGTAGGGATGGGGAAAACCAGGAGCTTTCAAATGTTGATTGTTACCATTAAAAAGGCTGGCACAACCTGAAGTGAACTGGCATCCAGCAGCGCTTGAAGTGCTATAATTCCCCACCACGTACTCAAGAGGTTGAAAAAGTCCTTTTTAGACTACAAATCCCAATAACCGTGTTGTCTGTTGAATTATGGAAACCGTAGTCCAAAAGGTAACTTTTCCAAGCCCATCCCCATCCCTACTGAGATGGGATTCCTAGGAGACACTGCAAATCAAGGGCTGAAAAGATTCAGAGCAGATCTAAACATCACATTATACAAGTTTCATAGAATCGCAGAGTTGGAAGAGACCACAAGGGCCATCCAGGTCCACGTCCAACCCCCGGCCGTGCAGCAATACAGAATCAAAGCATTCCCAATACCACTTTAACTGCCATGGAGCCGTCGTACAGAATCCTAGGAGGTGCAATTTGGTACTTAGAACTCCTTTGAACTACAGCACTAGAGCTCTCCAGCCGACGATTCCAAGCGCTTTCCCAAAACGACAAACCCCAGGATCCAGTAGGATAGAACGATGGCAAACAAAGTGGCATCAAACTGCTATAACTGTAGTGTGGATGCACCAGAAGCCAGGTTGCCGCAGCCAGTGCAATCAACTAAATGGTGGCAAAGGGAGGGAGCTCAAAGAGGGCTTACTTCAGCTCAGAATGGTATTAGCTTGGAGCAGTATTAGCTGCTGGGAGCTTCTTCTGAGCTGCCTTCCAGCTGGGTAAAACACACATGCCAACCTGCCCTGCCCTGGCTCTATCCACCACTGCCGAGTGAGCAGTAGGGTGGCCTGGATCCAGCCAGGAAAGATCGATTATGAGACCACACATTCATTGTGCTTTTTTTCAAAAAAAGGGGACGGGGGGGAAGTGCAGACTGCCTTATGGAATCGGTGGGGATTTTAAAAACATGCCCAAATAACACAATTCCAATTTACGAGGAGAGGAAGCTGACTCATGAGCAGCAGTTTCAAGCAGCGCCAATGTATATATGGGGTGGACATTAAAATGGTGGAGGTAAGCATTTCCCTTTAGTTAGCAAAACTGGAGACGGAGAGAGAGAGAGCACGCAGCACCAGTGGTCTATGTGGGTTCATTTAAGCATACACAATGCAAATGAGATTTAAGGAGGCTGTTTGCCTGGCGGAGCTCTCTCTAAGCCGTGTTGGATGTTGACCTGGCTGCAGATTAACAGGACAGATAACATTCACCAAGTGAACTCCTTTATACTTATATTTCTCTTAATCCTTCTCTCTCTCTCTCTCCTTTGGAAGCAAAACAAATTTTTACCAATGCTCAGAATTCAGCAGGAAAAAAAAATGCTTCATTCAGAAGGCTGGCAATGCATAATGTCAGTGATGGAGAGGGCCTTTCCTAGGAACAGGAGGGGGTTCTTTTGAATCAGACACCTCTACTCCTTAAAACAAGAAGAGAGAAGTTTAAAATCCCATTATCATCATTTCATTGACTTGCCATTCACAGGGGATGGTACAAGATAGTTTATTTAAAAAGTAAGTGAAAGAACCACCATCATCTGGACAAATCCCCCAAAGCAACCTGAATGGCAAACATAGGATGAACCCTAATAAACTGAGTAAACTTAGGTAGCATTGAATGCAGCCTTACAGTGAGAGAATTTCCCCAGTTCCTGCTCTATCCCCATTATGATCAAGCATTTGACTGCATAAAGTTCTAGACTGAAATCTGAGGCTCGGCATTTGCTCTTAAAACCAGCTTCTCCAAGCATTGCATTTTAATACTTACAGTCCCACCGTTCAGGACAACTGCCATCTCAGTGGGCTGGTAGACGTTGCTTCTAAAAGGGGCACTAGGACGACTTCCCAAACTGCCGTTGCGAAATCCTGCAGTCCGTAAAGCTGCATATCATGGAGGAGGTGGAGAGGAGTGAGAGAAAAAGAGAGGTCAAGAACAGCGTTTTTTGGCTTCCTAGCATCTGCAAAATCCCAAAGCCTTTTCTAGCACAGGAGTGGGAACTGGGCAGCCCTCCAGATCATATAGAATTGTAGAGTTGGAAGAGACCACAAGGGCCATCCGGTCCAGTCTGCCGTGCAGGAAATCACAATCAAAACATACCTGACAGATGGCCATCCGGCCTCTGTTTAAAGACCTCCAAAGAAGGAGACCTCACCACACTCAAAGGAAGTGTGTTCTATTGTCGAACAGCCCTTACTGTCAGGAAGTTCCTCCTAATGTTGAGGTGGAATCTCTTTTCCTGGAGCTTGCATCCATTGCTCTATGTTCTAGTCTCTGGAGCAGCAGAAAACAAGCTTGCTCCATCCTCAATGTCACACCCCTTCAAATATTTAAAGAGGGCTATCATATCACCCCTTAACCAATACTGGACACAGTATTCCAGGTGAGGCCTGGCCAAGGAAGAATAGAGTGGCACTATTGCTTCCCTTGATCTTGACACTATTGATGCAGCCTTAATGTTGTTGAACTGCAACTCCCAACAGTCTGAGCCAGCACAGCTGTGGCTCAGCAACTCTTTGTGGAAGGGGCACACAGGTCCCATCCCTACACTGGCAGTTGCTCCCTAGCCACTGATATTTAGTGGCATTTTACTTTTAATGGGGACACAAAGAGCTCATCACAGTCTGGAAGGATGCACACTAACAAAATAAGAAAGACTGGTTGCTAAGCTTAGTAAGCAGCATCTCACAATTGGCAACTCAAACAGAACTTACTATTGTACTGTTTTATTTATATCCTATTTTCCCCTCCAATTCTGGGGGAAAACATACATACGCAGATTTTTTAAAAATACAGTGTTTTTGTTTTGTTTTGTTTGTTTAAAATGGCATTACACTATCTATAGAATTAAAATCATTTAAATAGCTGCTTAAGAACAAAGGAGGAGAGTAACATATTAAGAAAAGAACTTCTCTTGTAAAATAAGACAGTTCCCAAGAGTGTGTTGGAATTAAAATCATTTAAATATCTACTTAAGGACAAAGAAGAAAAGAATTCTTGCAAAATAGTCAAACTGCCAAAAAACATGTTGGAATAAAAAGGAGGCAGCCCATCTAGAAATGAAGCCCCAGAGCCTGGGAGCAGCCACCAAAATGGCCCTCTCTCGTGTTTCCGACAAATGTGCTTGTGAGAGTGGCAAGGTTTGAGACAAAGGTCTTCCCTAAAGATTTCGGACAGGTTTGTATGGGAAGAATTAGTCCTTCTGCTGATATGTATGTTGGCTGAGGATGGTGGGAGTTAGAGTCCTAGAGGGCCCAAGGTTTGGGAAAGCTGGTTTAATATACAAATTAAATTTTCTTTCTGTTGTTTTTGGACTCAGCTCTTGATGAACGAAGCATTTTTCCTCCCTAGAGGCATGCTGAAAAATATACAATCTACCTCAAACGTTGCATGTTTGTGAGATGTAAAGCCCACAACTGAGAAAAAAGTGTGCACAAACAGCGCATGTATTTGAACGTGGGAACAGCTCATGTGTAAAATGGGAGGGGTGCACAAACACATTTTATTAAGAGGGGGAATGCTACGTAAATTATAGTAAATTGTGACAATACATTTTGCACTAAAGAAATATGCATTCAAATGTAGACAAATTTCAGTACAGGGAGAAACCAATACAACACAAAAGAAGAACAGGAAGATAATAAAGGTGGAACTTGGAGAAAATGAACTTAGGACTGAAACTAGGAATTCTCACTAGTTTAGTGCTGTGTTCATGAGTGGACTATTTGGGTCAAATACATCTCTCTTCTCTTCTGGCAGAGCTAGCAGAAGGAAACCAGTTTTACTTTTGTTGATTCCTTCCTCATCATTACATGCAAACCAAAAATTGTGGTTTAAAATGAATTCCAGCTTGATAAAGAAGCCAGATACACAGAGCCAAAGCCTGGAGTTTGCTTGTGCAGCAATTAAGTAAATTTATTTTAAATCATGATTCCTGGTTTGTACATAAAAGAGATGCCAGGTATTAGGCAAACTGAACCGAATCTGCTTTATTCCTTCTTCCCAACTCCCTTCTCCTTGCATTAAAATAATCACAAATCCCTCACATACCCATTTAGTTTAAAATGAGTTTACAATTGGTTGTGGCTAAGGACCAAAACAAACTCTGTGTTATGTAGTTTAATTGGAAGGCAAAGTGAGGGCCAGCTCTGGCAGATTTCAGCTGTCATGAAATGGATGAAAAGGAACAAAATAATCTGATTGACCCAATTACCTATCTTGACTTTGAGAGTGGGAGAGACCACTTGCTGCTCTGCCTCAGGCAACAAAATGTGTTGTGCCAAGCCAGGTTCTATGAACAATAATCTAAACAGATTGCCATTTGACTGTGCACTGATGGCACAATGAGAGTTGAATGGAGTCCACTGCATAAAGAACCTCTTTTCTGAGTAATTGTCAAACTTCTGCCAACAGAGAAATCTCTTTTCTATAGATCTGATGAACATAAAATCATAGAATCATAGAGTTGGAAGAGACCCCCAAGGGCCATCCAGTCCAAACCCTTGCCATGCAAGGACTCAGAATGAAAGCATTCCCGACAGATGGCCATCCAGCCTCTGCTTCCAGACCTCCAAGGAAGGAGACTCCATTGTACTCTGAGGGAGCGTGTTCCATTGTCGAACAGCCCTTACTGTCAGGACGTTCCTCCTAATGTAGAGGGGGAATCTCTTTTCCTGCACTTTGCATCCATTGTTCCGAGTCCTAGTCTCTGGAGCAGCAGAAAACAAGCTTGCTCCCTCCTCAATATGACCTCCCTTCAAGTATTTAAACAGGGCTATCATATCACCTCTTAACCTTCTCCTAGCTTAACCTAGCTCCCATAGGGCATGATTTCCAGACTCTTCACTATTTTAGTCACCCTCCTCTGGACACGCTCGTTTCTCAATGTCCTTTTTTGAATTGTGGTGCCTAGAACTGGACACAGCATTCTAGGTGCAGTCTGACCAAAGCAGTATAGAGAGGCACTATAACTTCCCTTGATCTAGACACTATACTTCTATTGATGCATCCTAAACTCCCATTGGCCTTTTTAGCTGCCGCATCGGACTGTTGACCCATGTTCATCTTGTGGTCTACTTGGACTCCTAGATCCCTTTCACATGTAGTATCCTTCAGCCAGGTGTCCCCCATCCTATACTGTATCTGTGCATTTTGTTTTTCCGCTCTAAGTGCAGTACCATACATTTCTCCGTGTTGAATGTCATCTTAAACAGCTTAAACTAAAACTTTGGAATTGTTGTCTCATGCCTTCAAGTCATTTACAACTTAAGGTGATGCAAAAGGCAATATTGCTATGGGGTTTTCTTGACCCAATTTGTTCAGAGGGAGTTTGCCTTTGCCTTATTCTGAGGCTGAGAGTGCGGCTTGCCTGAAGGTAACCAGTGGGTTTCCAACACTGAATGGGGATTTCATAGTCCAACACTCAAGGCTCTTATAAAGAATAGTTCTCAAAATGGCTTCCATCCTATGGTAGCCTGCATGGATCAGTTCACGTATGAGAGGAAGCCAAAGGGAGTTGGTCTCTTAAGTGGAGTCGATGGAGAGGGGCCCAGTTTGACCATCTTCCCTTTTGCTGTAGCCTGATGGGAAGTCGGGAGGAGAGGGAAATAAAGTATGGAGGAGGAACATTTTCCAGCATATTCTCCGATATGCTGGCTTTGCAAAACAGCATGCTAATTTTTTCACATTTTAAATTTACCGTGACCAATAGTAGCAAGAGGTAAATAGAGAAAATGAGACAGGAGAAAAAAGACCTCACATTTCTCACGTAACAATTACTTCAATATTAGGCTTTTGTCGCAAATATTGGAAGAACAGCTTTTCTTTCCATGTTATTCTCCTCAGCAGAAGAGTTAAAGGTGGAGTGGGGAAGAAGACTGGGATACTATATGTGTGTGTTTTTTTAAAATCAGACAGTCAAAAGGGTTCCTTTAAATCTTATCGCTGAAGAGTTCAATGCAGGTGAGCAGTGAATAATCTTTATGGATTTCTGCCATGGTTGGCTACTTGTAATCTGATTGGGCACTTGGACTGTAGTGACCTATAACATGCGCTCAATTTTCACCATTGAAATAAGCCAGAGCGCTGTAGTACATCTAACTTCACTTACAATTGGACAGTCAATGCAAATCAATCATGGACAGCCCAGGGCCACATACTGCTCCTAACTTACTGCATTGCAATGCAGATGAAGCTGTGTACCAAGACAGCACTGTAGATCTTTTATGTTGGGGGAAAAAACCCCTCACATCCCCTAAACCAATGTCTGTAATGGACTGGATGAGTTCCAAACAAAATTGAAACTTAATCCAGACAAGACAGAGGTGTGCCTGGTCAGTGAGAAGGACGATCAGGGAATAGGGGTACAGCTGGTGTTAGATGGGGTTACACTCTCTCTGAAGATGCTGGTTCACAGTTTGGGAGTACTCCTGGACTTGGCTTTGAACTGGAGGCCCAGGTATTCGCAGTGACTGGGAATGCTTTTGCACATTAAAAACGTGTGTGTAAGCTGCACCTCTTTCTTGAAATGCCCGATCTGGCCTCAGTGGTAAATGCCTTGGTTACATCCTGTTTGGATTATTGTAACACACTCTACTTGGGGTTGCCTTTGAAGAGTGTTCCGAAACTTCAGCTGGTCCAAAGAGCTGCAGCTTGGCTGTTAACTGGGGCAAGTTACAGAGACCACACAATGTCCCCATTGAAACAGCTCCACTGGCCGTCAGTTTGTTTCTGGGCACAATTCAAAGTGCTGGTTATGACCTATAAAGCCCTATATGGCTCAAGTCCATTGTTATATGATAGTTATATGTTAGCACTAAAGTTTTTGTATGAAAATTTGGGTATATAAGTTTTGTATCAACCAGAAATAGAGAATATTTCAATTGAACTGCTACAATTCAAGCATACAGAATCAACTTTAGTATTAACTAAAATATGCCAAAACCTGGAAACGTTCCATATGCATCTCCATCCACAAAAAAGGAGACACAAAAGGCTGCAGCCACTACAGAACCATAGCATTAATTTCCCATGCAAGCAAAATTATGTTTAGAATTCTGTAAAAGACTTCAACTACATATGGATAGAGAAAGCCCAGAGGTGCAGGCAGGGATCAGGAAAAGCAGAGGCACTAGGGACCACATTGCAAACATACGATGGATAATGGAGTGTGTCAAGGAATTGCAAAAGAAAATCAGCATGTGTTTTGTAGACTACAGCAAAGCCTTTGACTACATTGACCATGAAAAGTTATGGAACAGTCTCAAAGATATTGGAGTCCCACTATATTTGACAGTTCTGACGTAAAATCTGTATTCAGGACAAGAGGCCACTGTTGGGACAGAATGTGGTGAAACAGAACGGTTCCCAACTAGCAAGGGGGTCAGGCAAGGCTGCATTTTATCACCCTACCTATTCAAGTTGTACGCAGAAAACATAGTATGAAAAACAGGTTTAGACTAAGAAGAAAGAGTAAAGATAGGAGGAAGGAACATCAAAAGTCTAAGATATGTGGATGACACCATATTACTAGCGGAAAACATCACAGAGTTGGAACTTACACTTAGGAAATTCAAGGAAGAAAGTGCAAAGAAACAACTTGAAGAAAATGTATGGTGAAAGTCTTACCTGCATTCTCATCCAGTGAAAAGGCTTTGTTTTCCATATAGCTCCTTGGAAGCTGCAAGTCATCCTCAAAAGCAGTCTCACGCATGTGTGGTTGTGAAGTGTCAAAATAATTAGGTGTGTTTTCTTGCTGGGATGGAAGGATGGAGCAGTGAACCTCTGGGATAGCATGAAAGATCACAAACACCCAACCACTGGACACCAGTGCAATTGCAAGTGTTGGATCCCGCCACTGGTCCCTTCTCCCAAGTTCTTTATTCCCATATAGATACATTGCCAGCCAAGCAACCCAGAGGAGGATTGAGAAAAAGCTGGTGATCATGAGGCACACACCATTCTTCTTCCACTTCTTGAACTTTCCACAAACTGTGAAAAATGAAAAGCTCAGCGCCACCACCATCAGAAACATAACGTAGATGGATGCCATGGCAAAGTCCATAGGCTCATAATGGCAGGCCAGCTTCCCGTCCCTCACAATGGTGAGTATCAGCCATTCCGTTGCAATAATAGCTTGGACCAGAGAAAGACAGATGGCCACACCAGCCAGTTGCCATCCAGATGGGCTTTTGCCATGGCGGACGAGTCTCCGGAGCCTCCAAGCTTGAGCAACTAAGCATGAGAAGCACAGTGCAAATAGAACTCCCCACAAAAACCTGCGGACTGAGCAGATAGTCTCGTCTTCTTCGATTATGAATGCAAACGCCAAGCCAAAGAGCCCCAAAGTCCCAAAAAGGAAGAGGAAATGCAGCCCCAGCGGACTCTTCTTCTCTTTTTCTTTGATAAATGGCAGCCTCGCCAGCAAGATCAGCATGAGAAGCAGCGTGGTCAACACTCCTGCCCCAGCAACTGCTTCCACCACAATCCCCCAGATAGCATCCAGATCGCACAGGTACACATACTGAGGAAGGATATCCAGTCCACAGCCTCTTGAGGTGCTGGAGTTCTCAGAGGACCCATAGCCAATCACAAAGAGGAGAAGAATGCCAAAAGTTGGGAGAGCGATCATTTTTCTGTCTGAAACAATAAGACAAGGAGATAAAATATAAAGGTTAGAGGGTGTTGTTTTCACTCACTTCATCTTCCTATACTTTTTAACGTAGCGCTTTCAAAAGCTACTTTTTGGACCAGTGATGAATTACCAACCTCTGCTTATTTTTGCTGGGCAACTCTTTTAAACTTCAGACCAAAGCCCAGAGAGCATTTTCACGCACATGGAAAAGCCACCAGCAGCCACTGCTGACAATGCAATTAATCTTCCAGTTGTCTTGTTGGCTGGGAAGAATAAGGGCTGTAACATAACAAGCCCCGAGGCTTCACTAGAGCAGAGGGACTGACATATGGCCCTAAGATGTTTTCACCACAGTTCCTTACCATTGGCCATCCTGGGAGGAACCAATCAGGGTTACAGGCCAAAACTTCTAGAGTACCAGAAGTCATCACTCCTGGTCCTAAATGATGCCCACCTATTAAGTCGCTGGGTAGAATTATTTTTATTAATTAAATCACGGTGGGCAATATGTGGTGGCCCAGCTGTTATGGCACTGCCTCTCCTACCAGCCCTAGCCAGAACAGCCAATTGTAAAGGATTATGGGAACTACAGTCCAACCAAATTTGGAGGGTCCACTGTTGTTCTAGGACAAATAGTTGCATTCTTTTGCACTCTGGATGGCGGATCACGTTGTTGCAACATTTCAACCTGATGGGGAAGAGCATTCGTATTGTGTGAATTCTTTCCCAGGTTTCCCAGCAGAACCACAAATAGTTTAGACATCCAGGGACCCAAAAAGGCCTGGGATTAGTACTGCAGTAGTACTGCAAAGGGAGGGAGGGGGAATCCACACATTCTACTTAGCCTTCAGAAGCTGAATCCTCTCCCTGCTGCGGTTGCAGAATGAAAGCAGCCCCAACATGCAGCAGTGTGCCAGAGCTGCTTGCGAGTCGGATTTCTGCCCAGTCTTTTCCAGCCAGATACAAAAGAATAAGCTTTGGGGCCAATAATAAACAACAGCTAAGCAAAGATCAGGCCACTGAAGAGACACCGATCCAGAATAATTAATAACGTCAGTGTCCTTTGCACACAGAAATGCTACAGCGATTTCCTCTCCATTGGCATCATGAGACTGCACACAGAGTGCTCTGCACCTCCTCAGCTGGGAATAAAATCATGACCCCTCTCAGATACAAGGAGAGAGGGAGTGAAAAATATCCCCCGTGTATTTTTAGATGAGAGAAGAGTCCAACAATCTGAGTTGGATACACATTTCCATGCTCAGGGAGAGGGAAGTCATTCAGCATTAAACTACAACAGACTATTTTGAAGGTGGGAGGAAATGGATCATCACAAGTCAATCCTCTTTTTTAAAAAAAGTGTTATGAGTACTGGAAATTTTTCGCTCTCATCCACAAGTTTAAACCTAAATGATTAAGTTTAATCATACTGAGGATAGAGCAAGCCTGTTTTCTGCTGCTCCATAAACTAGAACACAGAGTAATGAATTCAAGCTACAGGGAAAAAAGATTCCATGCAAATGTTCCTGACGGTAATTGCTGTTCAACAGTGGAACACACTCCCTTAGAGAACAGTGGAGTCTCCTTCTTTGGAGGATTTTAAACAGGCTGGATGGCCATCTGTCAGGCGTGCTTTGATTGTGTATTCCTGCATGGCATGGGGTTGGATTGGATGATCCTTGTGGTCTCTTCCAATCCTAGGATTCTATGATTCTAACCATGGAGCTGCCTGAGCCTCACGATTTTCTAAGCTTCTATTCCAAATTCAGTTCTGAGCCTCCTGATTTACTGCTTGCTTTGAGACGCCCTTCCCAACACAGCTCAGACATCAGACTGCAACTCCCATTGGCCCCAGCCAATATGCCCGTGGTCAGAGATGATGGAGAGTTGTAGTGTAATATGTAGGTGACAGCTCCTACTTTTGCTTTCCAGCCATATGTCTGCTCAGCTTGGAAAAGTTACTTTGACCGGGTGATTCTAGGAACTACAGTCCAAAATGTAACTTTTCAAAACTCTGTATCAGACTGTAGATCCATCCAGCCCAGTCTTGTCTGTCTAGACTGAGAGCAGAGACTCAGGTGGAGAATATTCTGCCCTCGTCTCTTGATCTGTTTAACTGGAGATGCTAGGAGTTGAACACGTTCTCTTCCACTGAGCTATTGGCTTACTCAGCCATTACCATGTAATTAAACTGTACAAATGGGATAGGAATTCCTGTTGAGCCAAAGTTTATGTGGAGCCCCCTTTAAAAATTAAAAATTCTGCTTAACCCACAGAATCCACCGATAATAAAGAGTGCCTCTGAGCATACAGCCCTCACCAATGAGGAACCACATTCTTGATCTCACATTCTAGCAGGGAACAACATGCTGGATCAGCGACATTAACAGCTAGGGTGAGTCTAATGCCAAGGCTGTCCTCTGTCAGTTCCAAGTATTATATAATCCCAGGTTCTGGGAATTATAGTCCAAAAAACAACGCTTCTAGCTGTTTGTGTTAAGCATGTACAAGCATCCCATGAAACCATACGGCCTATAACTGCTCCGAAATTTTAAAAAGGGGGCCTTGCAGGGCTGACTCTGCCATTAGAGTGAGGCAACAGCTTCAAGTCAAAAATGTTGGGAGGGAGCAGTGGCAGCCTCCCGGCTGTTCCTGTCCTGTTAGAAAATAGAATTGTTTCCCATTGCCAGTGTTGAACCAGTCCAGTTCATTTTGGTACACAAGAGTGTCGAGGGATCACTGCTTCAGGAAGCAACATGGTTTGGCTCTTCCCCACCTCCTGAGCAATACCCTGCCACCTGAGCTCCATCAGACAAAAGAGGAATGAAGGCACGGGCCAGTCTTCAGATGCCAGAAGAGTGAACGTTTCTAAGCTACTTTGGGAGACCACAGACCCTGGATGTCTCTTGAGTCTGATCTTTCAGCGTGGTGCGCGCAGGACTACCAACACTGTCAATGGCTCAGTTCAAATCCAGGGGAAATCTGGTTACAGCGTTTGGGATAAACAAGCGTAAAGAAGGGAATCGGTGCTGGCAAGCGTTAAGCACCACTAAGGTTTGCTTTTTAAGGGCACAGAGGGACGGAAGGAGCACCCCTTAACCAGACAGTAAACAGACCCAGCGGTGATGAGGAACCTTCCTGGCTGCCCCCCTAACCATCCTTTCTCCCCTGCCCCCATCTTTCTGCACAAAGGAGGACCATCATTCACTCCTGTCTCGGACCCTCGGGAAGCTTCTACCCACTTTGTCCCACAACACAACTCCAAGGATACACAGAAGAGGGAGGAAAAGCTTCCCTCCTCAGCACTCAGCCCACATTTTGGGGTCCCACCGAGGAGGCCATACAGTTGTTTTTTTTAAAAGCTAATTTCTCTTATTAGGTGAGTTCGGTGTTAGAACAGACAAACGAACAAAGACCCATGGAAAATATTCTTGCATGCTGCATCCTCACACACGCGCACATGCATGCACACCAACCTCGGATGCACATAATCCCCACGATGGCCTCCTGGTCCCTTTATCCCATACGACTCTTTCAAACGGGGAGGAACTTCTCCCAACTCCGAACGGAGCCAATGCGGATTCATGTAAATTCGCTTGTTTAGCGAATTTACATGAACCCCCCCCTGCTCCATTCGGAATTACTTCCCATTGCCCGAAAATAACCCCCTCCTGCCCGAATTTGCATGCGCAGCTTTAATTCGCAATAAGGTAAAACCCATGATCGCATTCGGATTGGCTTCCCTCTTGCCCGAATTTGCGTGCGAAGAGTTAATTCGCAATAACGTTAAAACCCACGACTGCATTCGAATTGACCTTAAATTATACTTCCAATTGAGCCTCGTATGGAAAGAGTCCATAGTCTCAGCTGCCTCTGCTGCTCTCCCGCCGGGGCCTATGGCCAGGTCTGCCTCCGGGCAGCCCCTCTGACAGATCTCCCCCTCCCCACTGGGCCCTGCCATTTACCTTCACCCCTGGATACGTCGTCGGCCTCCTCCTCCCCACTCCGCTCTCCTCCGTCTGTCCTACATCCAGTCTAATCCCCCGCTCGGAGTTCAGTTCGTGGATCCAGACTGCCGTCTGCTACCGAGGTAATTCTCTGGAGATATGCTGCGGCCGCAGCAAAGTGTTGGTGGTGCTCTGGGGCTGGGGGGGAGAAAGAGAAGGATTAGGTTTTGTTTAATGTAACCTTTTTCCTCTTAAGATCAACCATCTTTGGGCGGCATCTGAGCCTAATTTTACAAAAACAACAACAACAACCCTGTATCTTTCACATCGCTCGGAGAATCTGGCGCTATTTCTGGACATTTATTAAGAGATTTCCCCAACGTTACGCCTTTCGGATGGTTTGGGCAACAACTCCCAACAGGCTGGCTGGAGATGATGGTTTATCACACTAGAGGGCAAACAGGATTTAAACAGGATTTAAACAGGAATTAAACAGGAAACGCCCTATGTTAAACATAAGGCATTTCCTCTTTAATTCCTGTTTAATTCCTGTTTAAATCCTGTTTGCCCTCTAGTGTGATAAACCCTACAAGTGGGGGGATATCAGGCAGGGGATGTTGCATTTAAATACACACAGCTTGCTCCCATTCCCCTTTTCTCAGTACGTTCACACTGGAGGAATAAACCGGTTTAAGTGCCATGGCTCAATGCGGTGAAATTCTGGGAATTGTAGTTTGTTGTGGGGCCCATAGGTCTTTGTCTGACTCACTTGCTATGGAATTCTGGGAGTTGGAGTTTGTTGTGGGGCCTTAAGGCCCCACAACAAACTCCAACTCCCAGAATTCCATAGCCCTGAGCCAGAAAAAGACTTAAAGCGGGTCCAAACCGGGTTATCTCTCCAGTGCGGAGCCTCCCTCCCTGCTGCCTCCTCACCCGGTTCCTCCTGGGCTCCGTCCTCGGGTCCTCTTCGCTCACATCGGCGCGGAAAGGAGCAGAGCCCTCCGCGGAGCCCCAGGGCCGCAAGCCCGGCTCCTCATCGGGCGGAGAGGGCCGCGCGGGGAGCCTCGACGACGGCGGCAGTTTGTCCCCTCAAAGGAGGAGGACGCGCCCCGAGCCTCCGCTCCGTCCCTCGACCGCTCTCCGACTGACTGACTGACTCCGCGCAAGCCCCGCCCACTATAAACCCCGCCCCGCCGCTAAAACACGCCCCCATACGAAGCCCCGCCCACCACAAAAGGCTCCTCTGATAAGCCCCGCCCATCACAAAAGCTTTCTCTGTTAAGCCCCGCCCCTACAAAGCCCCGCCCCTAAACCCCCTACACAAGCCCCGCCCCACTACAAAGCTCTCTCCACACAAGCTCCGCCCATACAAAGCCCCCGCCCCCACAAGCCCCGCCCATCACCAAGCGCCTCTATCTATAAGCCCCGCCCACCAGAAAACTCCCCGCCCCCACAAAGCCCCGCCCCGCCCCTAAACACGCCCCTTACAAAGCCCCGCCCTCTACGAGCCCCTCTCTATACAAGCCCCGCCCCTAAAACCCCTACAAAAGCCCCGCCCATCACCAAAGTTAAACTCCTCTCTATACAAGGCCGGCCTCTACAAACCCCCATATAATCCCCGCCCATAAACACGCCCCCAAACAAAAGCCCCGCCCATCACCACTCTCCTCTTTATACAAGCCCCGCCTATCACCAAAGCCACGCCCCCGGTAAAACCCCGCCCACCACAACACTGCTCTCCACCACAAGCCCCGCCCACCACAAGCCCCGCCCCTTGTGCCCACCCACCACGTGGCGCCAGCCTCAATTATTTCCAACAGGATTTGGAAATAATTCGTCCTCCAGCATCTGCCACTTTGGTGACTAAGGATTCTGGGAATTGTAGTCCAAAAAGCCTCTGGTCTGTGCAGCAAGAAGGGAGAGGGAGGAATGCAATGCATTTGCAGAGTGATATAGACTTCGGTCTACTTCCTCAGATGCATTTTTCTGGCTCAAGGTGAAGGGCCTGGAGACCATGCCTTAGGAGGAAAGTCGTAGGGAGCTGGGGATGTTTAGTCTGGAGAAGAGAAGGCTAAGAGGGGATAGGATAGCCCTGTTTAAATATTTGAAGGGATGTCATATTGAGGAAGGAGCAAGCTTGTTTTCTGCTGCTCCAGAGAACAGGACTCGGAACAATGGAGGCAAACTGCAGGAAAAGAGATTCCACCTCAACATTAGGAGGAACTTCCTGACAGTGGAGTTCATCATACGACGGAATTTGGGGGTATAATGCAATGGCAATCCAAACGCAATCGTGGGGTTTCACGTTATTGCGAACGAGTGTATCTCACGCAATTTCAGGCAATGGGAAGTCATTCCGAAAGCAATCATGGGGTTTCAAGTAATTGCGTATTAGAGTATCTCACGCAATTTCAGGCAATGGGTAGTCATTTTCTGGAAATGGGAAGTCATTCTGAACACATTCCGAACGCAGTCAGATTTCACGTAAATTCGCTAAACCAGTGAATTCACGTAATTGCGAATTGGCTCCATTCGCAATTGAGAGAAGTTCCTCCCGTGTGATAAACTCCACTAGTAAGGGCTTTCCTCCTCATTTCCTCAGCAACCCTCGACTCAGCTTTGACGACTGACAATTGTTATTTCAAAAGTCATGGGCACTTGGATCTAAGCGAATGAGAAATGGCAGCTTTTCTCCCGTTCTGGATCAGCCAGTAATTCTGATTTATTCCTTGCCCTCTTTTAAAAAGCAGTCTCTAACCCAAAGTGGTGTTGCTTTGTGACCGAATATTTCCAAGCAGCAAACACACACTAAGAACACCGTAGACAAAATGGGGGAGGCAAAGTGACCGTTGTCTAATTTTCCAGCTTTTCTTTTTTCTAAACCTATCTTATATTAACAAGCATAAACAAAAAAGTGCGGACACTTGTGAAAGAAGAGGGCATCGCTGCCTTCCTTCCCGCTTTGTCCTGGCCCAATTGAAACCTCCATGCTTCTTTGCTCTCGCATTTCTAAGACCGGAGCGGAAACTAGCCATGCGCAAAATATTGTAATTGACAGCCGGCCAAGGCAGCCATGTGTTCGGAGACATGTGCCCGAGGTGTCTCCAGTTACATAAGGGGTTCCTTGGCACAGACCATTACATAAAATAATCAGGAAAAGCAATACAAACAAAGAAAGGGGGGGAAGAATGGGGAACTTTCCTTTGTGGGGAATGCTATGGGGAACTAATTCTATGGGGAACTTTCCTCTGAAACACCCTCACCCCCAACCAACCAAACCTCTCCAAAAGGGTAGCCAAATGGACACCCTTCAGATGTCTTGGGATATAACTCCCATTAGTTATACCCAGCACTGAGGAATTATTAAAGGTTATGGGAGTTGCAGTACCAAACGTCGTGAAGGCATCAGATTTGGGAAGCGACCGTTGCGGGAAGTAGTGGTACAAAACACTACAAAATTCACGTTGGGAGAGTTTTGGGAAAGGAGTTAATTTGAGGAGTCGCGGTTAGCTCAATCTGAGCAAGTGAATATATTAGTGTTAGTGCAGCCTTATCCAGTCCTGTGCCACTGGTCTTCTTGTCTAAGTCGAAAAGGAAGGAAGGAAGGAAGGAAGGGGAAAGAGGGTTGCAATTGCCATCTGGTAAGCTCAAGAGGCCTTGCCAAAGCGGCAGGTGCAACGGAGTTAATTTTTTGCAATACAAGAGTGGTTGATGGCTTCCAGGTCAGGGGTGCAGTGAACCCACTCTAGATTTTATTCCTGAATTTAAAGGAGCCATTTCAGCCACTGAGATCTGTCCTCCGAATAGCTTCAGCACCTTGGATAGTGGGGAGTTGAAGGCTTTCATGGCCGGCATCCATGGTTTGTTTTGTGGGGTTTTCGGGCTATGTGGCCATGTTCTAGAAGAGTTCCTTTCTGACGTTTCTCCAGCAACTGTGGCTGGCATCGAAGATGCCAGCCACAGTTGCTGGAGAAACGTCAGAAAGGAACTCTTCTAGAACATGGCCACATAGCCCGAAAACCCCACAAAACAAACCTTGGATAGTGTCTTCAAAATCCGGAATAAAACCCAGAGCAGTTTTGCCTCACTCCTGATATGAAAGTCCTTGGTTGCCACTGATGACAGCTCTCCGAATCCCCAGCTGAATCCCCCCCTTTTTGGTACCATTACACACCATCTGACAGCCAACGGAAATGTTTCTTCCTGTCATTGATTTGTACAGTATTTGTTTATTGTGCATCCCGCCTTTTCCCCTGCGCAAGTGCCCAGGTGGAATAATGTAAGGCAAGGCTGGCCCTAACATTACGCAGAGCGAGACAGTTGCCTCAGGGAGAAACGCTGGCAATAGGGCAGCAATATCTCTCCCACCTTTTCTTCTGGATCCCTGCGCATTCCCTTCCCTTTAAGGACATTGCTGTTGTTGCATCACAACTAGCCTTGCGCCCCAACCTAGCCAGCTGTTCTCAAGTAGGATGCTGTTCTATTTTGGTTTGTTTGTTATCCAGCCTCGAGTCGATCTTGACCCCTGCCGACCCCGTAGATGAGACATCTCCAAGATTCCCTGTCCTCCACCGCTCTGCAAATTTTTACCTGTGATCTCTTTTTACAGAGACCCATTTAACCCATGCGGCCTCCCTCTCTTTCTGCTTCCCTCCACCTTTCCTAGCATTATTGGTTTTTTTCCAACCTTCTCATGATGTGGCCAAAGTATGACAGCCTTAGTCTAGTTATCTTGGCTTCCAGGCAGATTTCTGTTTTGATCTCTTCCAGCACCCATCTGTTTGACTTCTTGGCTGTCCATGGCATCCTCAGCAATCTTCTACAGCACCACATTTGAAATGAATTGATTTTTTTCCGATCTACTTTCTTAACTGTCCAGCTCTCCCATCCATGCATGGTAATGGAGAATACAATTGTATGAGTCTGATTTTTGTGCCCAGTTGTATACCTTTACATTTTAGGATCCGTTCTAGTTCTTTCATAACTGACCATTCGTCTTTGTATGCTTTCTTGACTGCAGTCCTCGCTCTGATCAATGTTTGATCCCAGGTATGGGGACTCTTTTACTGTTTCTATTTCCACATTATCTAGGTTGAATCTGTGTAAATTCTCCATGATCATTATCTTTGTTTTCTTAGAATCATAGAATCATAGAGTTGGAAGAGACCACAAGGGCCATCCAGTCCAACCCCCTGCCATGCAGGAACTCCAAATCTTAACAGCATAAAGAAATAAATTCTTTATGTTCAACAGTAAGCCTGCCTTTGCACTTTCTTCCTGGATCTTCCTTAGTAGTTGTTCCATGACTGTGATGTTTTCTGCTTGCATTATAGTGTCCTCTGCATATCTTAGATGGTTGATATTCCTTCCTCCTATTTTCACCCCTTTTTTAATGTTCAAGTCTGCTTTATGTATAATATGTTCTTCATACAAGTTGAACAGATAGGGCGAAAGGGTACAACCTTGGCTCACCCCTTTGCCATCTGGGAACCATTGTGTTTTTCTGCATTGTGTTCTGATAGTAGCCTCTTGTCTTGAGTACAGATTTCTCGTCGGGACTATTAGATGTGTTGGCACCCCCATATATCTGAAGGCTTTCCATAGCCTTTCGTGATCTGTGCAGTCAAATAGTTTGCTATAGTCTATAAAGGACATGTTGATTTTCTTTTCTTTTTCTGTCCTGTCACTAGTGTAGAAATGCGCTTCTTGACCTCTGAATGTGAAATGAAGGGAGTTGCCAGCTTCAGGCAGCAAAACACCTTGCGCCAGCTCTACTGAATCCCATTAGGTACAGTATAGGCTGGCTCCCTAGCTGTGCTTCCATTCTCCTTCTGGAGTTTTCTTTTCTTTAGGTTAAACATTTCCACTTATCATTTGTTTTCAATGCTTTCAATGTTTTCAATATGCCCCAGATTCAAGCAGAACTAGCGATTAAAGATCACTGCCATGCTTTTTTGCAGCAAGCTGGATTTTCCTTCTTATCTAGACAAACGGTTCCTGTTTTGTGTTTGCCTAGCACCACCTAGTGTTTTCATACCACCAACAGCTGGATTCTAGGGACGTTATCAGACAAGAGGAAATTCTCTTTATTGCGATTGGAGCCAATTCGAATTCACGTGAATTCACTAGTTTAGAGAATTCACATGAAATCTAATTGTGTTCAGAATGCATTCAGAATGACTTCCCATTACCTGAAAATGACCCCCCCATTGCCCGAAATTGCGTGAGATGCTTTAATTCGCAATAACGTGAAACCCCATGATTGCGTTCGGATTGCCATTGGATTATACTCCCCATTTCTGACATCTGATAAAGTCCTAGGACATATTGTCATGGGTGCTTTGATTGTGAGTTCCTGCACAGTAGAGGGTTGGACTGGATATCCCTTATGGTCTCTTCCAACTCTATGATTATACATGTGCACAAGCTGCACGACTGAACCATTGCACACCCCATGAAGCAAAATGATGACAGATGCAGCAGGTCCGTGGCGATGGATTTAATAAGAACATTAATAAACTGTCCAGCCCAACTGGGGGCCATGGGGAAAGGGGTCATGTACAAGGGGCCTCCATGTGCCAATGTGTCACTGGGTGCACCGATGCATTGTACGGGATCTCAATCACTTGTGCAATTGAGTGGTCGGTCGCACGGCCGGTTGCACGGAGTGCCAAATGGACTGAATGAGGGAGGTGATGGGGACTGCTGTTGGATAATCCGGAAGGTCCAAGAAAAGCCTTGAAATCACTATGAATTGCGACTTTATTGAAGTTTTATTGCAATAACAGTAAAAGTAAATGTAAAGTAATCACTGATCAACATTGTGATGTACGGCACAAACAGTTCAGTCCTCTGAAAATTTAAAGAAATCACAGAAAATTTAAAGAAATCACAGCAGCCGCGACGTTGGATAATCTGGAACGTTGGATAACCGAAGGTTGGATAATCGAGACTCTATTGTATTGTGCATTAGAGATATCACTGATTTGTGGAGTTTGGATGTTATTGTACTTTGCTCTATGGCCAACATGGCAATCTCTGGATATATTTTTGTATATTCAGTGTGACATGAAGCCACTGTCTTTGTTCATGTGAACAAAGACAAAGACTGTTGGTGGATTGGAATTTGTGGGTATAATTCTATTTATCGGTGTTTCTTTCTAGTCTTCCTTTGTAATTTCTTTTTTCAAGGACTGTGACCTATAAATCCCTTGGCCTGTAAATCCCTTGCCTTGTATATTAATACTGCATGTAAAAAGGAACCTTCTCAGAGAGAGTTTTGAACCCAAGGAAACTGACTTTTGGTGAAGAGATTTGTTGCTTTCACGTAAGAGCACAAACAGATGACTGTAAAGATCTGAAAGATCTGTATCATCTTGTCCAGTCCTTTGAAAATTCAAGGCAAAGGACATGATATGCATCTTGTTGGATCCTATCACATTCTACCCCACTCTCACAACGGTATAAATACCACGCGGTACTGCATCCGAAGAAGTGGGTTTATATACACAAAAGCTCAAATAAAAGCCATTTAGTGTTAAAGGTGCTGCTGCAAGAGCACTAGATGGTGCTGTTGATAAAAAAATGTTCTGGGGACTAACTACGTATTAACAAAATTACTTTCCAGCTTTCTGAGAACTGAAACTTGTTGTAACACCAGAGACCCTTTTTATCAATTCTGCATTACTGCCGCTTTATTATCAGCCTTTCTGTTTGTAGCTATATCATACTAAATTAGCAGCTTCTCAGAGGTAGGAAAAAACGATTTTTTTACCTTTTTTGCATGCCAGCTGGGGTAATCCAAGATAAATGTGGACCTTATCAGACGTTGGAAATTATCAGAGTCCAGCTAATTTGAGAGGTCCATCCCATGTTCCACGAGAAGAGGTCTAGACCTTCCAAATCAGCCTTATGTTCTATGTACAGATCCTGTTAGAAAGCAGATCATAGAATCCTAGAGTTGGAAGAGACCACAAAGACCATCCATTCCAACCCCATTCTGCCATGCAGGAACTCTCCATCAAAGCATCCCCAACAAATGGCTATCCAGGCTCTGTTATAGGACCTCTAAGGAAGGAGACTCCAACACACTCCAAGGGAGTGTGTTCAACTGTCGAACAGCCCTTACTGTCAGGAAGTTCCTCCTAATGTTGAGGTGGAATCTTTTTTCCTGCAGTTTGCATCCATTGTTCCGAGTCTGGTTCTCTGGAGCAGCAGAAAACAAGCTTGCTCCCTCCTCAATATGACATCCCTTCACATATTTAAAGAGGGCTATCATATCACCTCTTAACCATCTCTTCCCCAGCCTAAACATACCCTAAGTCATTCCAGAGCATTCCAGATAATGGTTTCCAGACCGTTCCAGATAATGATCTCCTAGATTCTAGGAATGCAAATGCTCACAGACATTTTACCTCTTCTGAAAAGACAGATAGTTTGTGCGTATTCCTCCAGGTCTCAGCCACAACTCTTTACCAAAGACATCAAGAGTTTCTGATGGAGTGGTGTTAAATGGTTCAGTTGACTGATGGGCCATATAACCACAGTGGGACTCTGGAATATGTGGAGTCCAATAAGATCAGAACTAAAGCAGGAGAGATAATGGCCTTTCAAGGCTAAGGAGTGGAAAGATCTATTAATACCTCACTTAGCCTGTGTGTTTGATGCAGCCTGGAAGAAAGAGCTCAATTTTTTTTTTTTTAATGTCACAAGCAGACCTGTTGAATCTTTTATGAAACACCAGCTCTTGGTTCATCCAGCCCCGTGAACTCCAATCGTGGTGCTCCCTTTTATTTTTATTTTAAAATTTCAAAATGAATTTTATTGAATAGAAATACACATAGAAAACATACTACACAAACACACATGCAAAACAAGCTAACTTTTGTCAACACATCACATATTTATCAAAGCATCTTGTCTACACGTACTGGTATACTTCATTCTTATTCAGACTATTAATAATTACGTTTGCACTCTTTTTTTCTTCTTAGAATACTCACTCTTCCTTTTACCCATCTATTCTCTCGCATCCCTTTCCTTTTCCTTCATCCACTTATTCTTTCTCTTCCTAAAACTTCTTATGTTACATGTTCGTTGTTCCTTCTCTTCATCCCACTTACTCTCCTTTGGGTATGTCCTTAGCAAAAGGAAGAAGAAGGAATTGGTAGGGCCACTGTTTAGAAAAGATGGCAAAATGCTAACAGGAGACAGAGAAAAGGCAGAATTACTCAACACCTTCTTTGCTTCAGTCTTCTCAGAAAAGGCAAAAGGTGCTCAACCTAAGGATAATAGGGAAGAAGACAGAATAGGGGAATTTCAGCACAGAATAATTAAAGAGATAGTACAGGAATACTTGGTTAGCCTAAATGAATATAAGTCTCCAGGACCAGATGAACTACATCCCAGGGTATTAAAAGAACTGGCAAATGTAATATCGGAACCACTGGCAATAATCTTTGAGAACTCCTGGAGAACAGGAGAAGTCCCTGCAGACTGGAGGAGGGCAAACGTTGTCCCCATTTTCAAAAAGGGGAAAAAAGAGGATCCCAACAATTATCGTCCGGTTAGTCTGACATCAATTCCAGGAAAGATTCTAGAGCACATCATTAAACAGAATCTGTGAACGTCTAGAAGGCAATTCCATAATCACAAAAAGTCAACATGGGTTTCAGAGAAACAAGTCATGCCAGACTATATATATATATATATATATATAATTATCAGCTTGGTAGATGAAGGAGATGATGTGGATATAGCATATCTTAATTTCAGTGAGGTCTTTGACAAAGTTCCCCACGACACTCTTACAAACAAGCTTGTAAAGTGTGGAGTAAACAAGGTAACCGTTACATGGATTTGTAATTGGTTGACCCACCAAACCCAAAGGGTGCTCAACAAGGGCTCATTTTCATCCTAGAGAGAAGTGACTAGTGGGGTCCCACAGGGTTCTGTCCTGGGCCCAGTGCTATTCAACATCTTTATTAATGACTTGGATGACAGAATTGAGGGCATAGTTATCAAATTTGCAGACCACACCAAATTAGGAAGAGTAGCTAATACCCCAGAGGACAGGATCCAAATTCAAAATGACCTGAATAGACTAGAAAGCTGGGCCAAAGCTAACGAAATGAAATTCAGCATGGAGAAATGTACGGTTCTGCACTTAGGGAGGAAAAATGAAATGCACAGATATAGGATGGGGGACACTTGGCTGAATGAAACTACATGTGAAATGGATCTAGGAGTCCAAGTAGACCACAAGTTGAACATGAGTCAACAGTGTGATGCGGCAGCTAAAAAGGCCAATGCAAGCAATAGGAGTATATTGTCTAGATCAAGGGAAGTAACAGGGCCACTCTATTCTGCTTTGATCAGGCCTCACCTGGAATACTGTGTCCAGTTCTGGGCACCATAACTCAAAAAGGACATTGAGAAACTGGAGTGTGTCCAAAGGAGTGTGTCCTTAGAATCATAGAATCATAGAATCATAGAGTTGGAAGAGACCACAAGGGCCATCCAGTCCAACCCCCTGCCATGCAGGAACTCCCAGTCAAAGCATCCCCGACAGATGGCTATCCAGCCTCTGCTTAAAGACCTCCAAGGATGGAGACTCTACCACACTCCGAGGGAGTGTGTTCCACCGTCGAACAGCCCTTACTGTCAGGAAGTTCCTCCTAATGTTGAAGTGGAATCTCTTTTCCTGCAGCTTGCATCCATTGCTCCGCGTTCTGGTCTCTGGAGCAGCAGAAAACAAGCCTGCTCCCTCCTCAATATGACATCCCTTCAAATATTTGAACAGGGCTATCATATCACCTCTTAACCTTCTCTTCTCCAGGCTAAACATCCCCAGCTCTCTAAGTCGTTCCTCATAGGGCATGGTTTCCAGACCCTTCACCATCTTAGTTGCCCTCCTTTGGACCCGCTCCAGTTTCTCCACATCCTTTTTGAATTGTGGTGCCCAGAACTGGACACAGTATTCCAGGTGGGGCCTCACCAAAGCAGAATAGAGAGGCACTATTACTTCCTTTGATCTAGACACTATACTTCTATTGATGCAACCTAAAATAGCATTGGCCTTTTTAGCTGCTGCATCACACTGCTGACTCATGTTCAACTTATGGTCTACTTGGACTCCTAGATCCTTTTCACACATAGTTTCATTCAGCCAGATGTCCCCCATCCTATATCTGTGCATTTCATTTTTCCTCCCTAGGTGCAGAACCTTACATTTCTCCGCATTGAATTTCATTTTGTTAGCGTTGGCCCAGCTTTCTAGTCTATTCAGGTCATTCTGAATTTCAATCCTGTCTTCTGGAGTATTGGCTACTCCTCCTAATTTGGTGTCATCTGCAAATTTGATAAGTATGCCCCCAATTCTGTCATCCAAGTCATTAATAAAGATATTGAATAGCACTGGGCCCAGGACAGAACCCTGTGGGACCCCACTGGTCACTTCTTTCCAGGATGAAAGGGAGCCATTGTTGAGCACCCTTTGAGTTCGGTCAGTCAACCAGTTACAAATCCATGTAATGGTTACCTTGTCTAGCCCACATTTTACGAGCTTGTTTGCAAGAATGTCATGGGGAACCTTGTCAAAGGCCTTACTGAAATCAAGATATACTATATCCACAGCATTCCCTTCATCTACCAAACTGGTAATTTTATCAAAAAAAGAGATCAGATTTGTCTGGCAAGACTTGTTTCTCTGAAACCCATGTTGGCTTTTTGTGATTATGGCATTGGCCTCTAAATGTTCACAGACTCTCTGCTTAATGATCTGCTCTAGAATCTTTCCTGGAATTGATGTCAGACTAACTGGACGATAATTGTTGGGATCCTCTTTTTTCCCCTTTTTGAAGATGGGCACAACGTTTGCCCTCCTCCAGTCTGCTGGGACTTCTCCTGTTCTCCAGGAGTTCTCAAAGATTATTGCCAATGGTTCCGATATTACATTCGCCAGTTCTTTTAATACTCTAGGATGTAGTTCATCTGGTCCTGGAGATTTATATTCATTTAGGTTAACCAGGTATTCCTGTACTATCTCTTTACTTATTCTGTGCTGAGATTCCCCTATTCTGTCTTCTGCTCCATTATCCTTAGGTTGACCACCCTTTGCCTTTTCTGAGAAGACTGAAGCAAAGAAGGTGTTGAGTAATTCTGCCTTTTCTTTGTCATCTTTGAGCATTTTGCCATCTTCTGCACGCAGTGGCCCTACTGTTTCCTTCTTCTTCCTTTTGCTTCGGACATACCCAAAAAAGCCCTTTTTGTTGTTCTTAACCTCTCTAGCCAGCCTGAGTTCGTTCTGTGCTTTAGCTTTTCTGACTTTACCCCTACATGTGCTGGCTATTTGTTTGAATTCCTCTTTCGTGATTTCCCCATTTTTCCATTTCTTATACATGTTCTGTTTAAGGCTTATCTCAGTTGAAAGTTCCTTAGTCATCCATCCTGGCTTCTTGAGACACCTCCCGTTTTTCTTCCTCATTGGAACTGTTTGAAATTGCGCCTTCAGTATCTCCTTTTTGAGAAACTCCCATCCGTCTTGAACTCCCTTCTCTTTTAGTTTTCTTGACCATGGGATCTCCCCCAGTATTTCTCTAAGTTTATTGAAATCAGCTCTCCTAAAGTCTAGAATGCGTGTCTGACTATGCCTGGCTTCCCCTTTCCGTTGTATAACAAACTCCAGGAGAACATGGTCGCTTCCCCCTAAGGATCCAACCACTTGCACCCCATTGACTAGGTCATCCCTGTTGGTTAAGATCAGATCTAAAATAGTTGATCCCCTTGTTGTCTCTTCCACCTTTTGGACAATGAAATTGTCTTCCAGGCAAGTGAGGAATTTGCTAGACCTTGAGGATTTGGCTGAGTTTGACTTCCAGCAAATATCCGGATAGTTGAAGTCCCCCATCACTACTACATCTCTCCTTTCTGAGTGTGTGCTCATCTGTTCTAGAAAGGCATCATCCAATTCCTCTGCCTGAGTCGGGGGTCTGTAGTAGACTCCCACAGTAACATCCCTGTTGTTTCCCTCTCCTTTAATGTTTATCCAGATGCTCTCCACCTGGCTTCCAGTATTGACTTCCTGGATCTCTTCACTGGTGTAAATATCCCTGACATATAATGCTATTCCTCCTCCTTTCCTGTTTGGCCTGTTTCTCTTAAAAAGGTTATATCCCTCTATTTCTACATTCCAGTCATGAGACTCATCCCACCAGGTTTCAGTGATGCCTATTATATCATATTTGCTCTGTTGTGCTAGGAGTTCGAGTTCATCCTGTTTATTTCCCATACTCTGTGCATTAGTGTAGAGACATCTAAGAACATGTGTTCCCTTTACTTGCTGCCTGTGCAAATTTTTTTGCTTCCCACTGTTGGGTCCTTGCACTGTTTGCCTTGTTCCCTCTATGTCAGTTTGATTATTTTCTCCAGCCCTTTTGCCTTCCAAAATAATGTCTCCCTCCCCCATATAACTCAGTTTAAAGCCCTCTTGATCAGATTTTTGAGACTTTTGGCAAAAATGTTTTTGCCAACTGGTGTGAGATGCAGCCCATCCCTTGCCAGAAGTCCCTCCTCATGGAACCGCAGCCCATGATCCAAGAATCCAAACTGTTCTTGGCGGCACCATCTACGGAGCCAGTTATTCACCTCTGCTATTTTCTTCTCCCTTCCTGGACCATGCCTTTCTACTGGGAGAAGAGATGATATGACAACCTGTGCATCCATCTCTTTCAGCTTCCTTCCTAGAGCCTCATAATCCCTTATGATATTCTGAAGGCTGTGCCTTGCAGTATCATTGGTTCCCACATGAACCAGAAGAAAGGGGTGTTGATCAGTAGGCTTGACAAGTCTTGTCAGCCTCTCAGTTACATGATGGATCTTTGCCCCAGGGAGACAACACACCTCCCGAGACATCTTGTCAGGCCCACAAACCACTGCTTCTGTACCCCTCAGCAAGGAGTCCCCCACAACCACCACACGCCTCCTCCGAGGCTTAGCAGCGGCTGTTCCCTTTCGTGGTACTCTCAGTCTCCCCTGCTCTGTCCCTGATGTCTGTCCCTGCTGCTTTTCCTCATCATCTCTGATAACAGAGAGAGATTCAAAGTGATTCTGTAGCTGCAAGCTCACAGAACGAACCGTGGTTTCCCTACTTCTGCGTGTAACTTTCCTCCAACCATCTCCTTCTTTTGTGTGTGAAGTGACCTCTTCTTCCTCAGCAACTTTCTCTGTGTGTTTCCTGTCCAGGACCATCTGGTCCTTTCTGTTCAAGAGAACCTCCTGCTCTCTGTGATGCTGAAGTGTTGACACCTGGGCCTCCAACTGCTGAACTCTTCCTTCTAAGAGGGCTACCAACTTGCACTTGGTGCAGGTGAAGTTCCCCACATCTATAGGCAAGAAGACAAACATCCCACAGGTGTTGCAGGTGACTGCTGCAGGTCCCTCAGTGTCCATAGTGAGAAGTCTTAAGGAGGCAATGAAACAAGACTGTGGGCTTCTCCTGTAAAACACCAGTGTAAAAAATCCCTGTGTGGCTGGCCTTTGTCCCCAAGCTCTGTTAGTGAGCTCAATCAACTGGGCCTATAGGTATCTAGAAAGTTCCTGGCTGCTAGCTCCTTCTAGAGGCAAGTCCCTGATTCACTTCCTCTGAATCCCCACAGCCCCTTAAGGGAATAGTGGGAAGAAAAGTATAAATATTGAATGAGTTTGTCCTCACTGTGTTCAGGCTACCTTCTCCTCTGTACTTCCCCCCTGCCTTGGCTATCAAATATAAAAATGAGTATGAAAAGAAAAAATTCGCGCGCCGTTAGGCGCGCGCCTCTCCTAAAATGAGATTTCTCTTTCCTCCTCCCCAATGAACCAATGAAATGGCTCACAAATTCAAATTTTAAGGTCTTACCCAATCAAAAGGCACACAGAGAAGCACAGGTTTACCTTGAGGAAGGTATGGCCAGAAGCCTCTCCTAGCAGTTTTATAAAATGAGATATACTACACTACCTTCTTCGGAGTGTAGTGGAGTCTCCTTCCTTGGAGGTCTTTAAGCAGAGGCTGGACGGCCATCTGTCCTAGTCTTCTGATTTCTAGACTGCAGTCCTGATTCTGATCAATGACTGAGCCAAAGGATAGGAAATCTTTCTCTGTTTCAGCGTCTTCACAAAGACATAGAGTGTACAGAGAGAAAGAGAGAGCACTATGCATATTTACTCAATGTAATTTTGTAGAGCTGACTAGTGGGCTGCCTTTTGTTTAAAATTCAGACAAAGCTTGCTAAGGGATTTGGAACACTTCCAAGATGGAGCTGATAGGGAAATGAAAAGGAGCAATTAAATGGATAATTGGGCAATTAAATGGATAGATGCATCTCTCTGTGTGGAAGTATATGGTTTCCAAAGTGTGACGCAGCATGCAAGTCTGTCCTGCATCCCAGAAGGGTGCAGGGAATAACACCAAATGTGGGGTGCTTTTTTTTCCCCACGTGTGTGTATCAACAGATCAACAAAGCAAACATTATAACAAGGCCTTCTTTAGTTGCTCAGAACAGAAATGTGTTGAACCCATGATGGCAGTTACAGAGTACAAAGTGAAGGAATAATCCAAAGTGGACAAATGGTGCTAAGAGAAACCATGTGGTGTCAAGGCATTAAGTCTATATTATTTATTTAAAGTATTTATAGTCCATCCTTCAGCCACAAAGTCTCTGAGAGCAACGTACAAATAGTTAATTTGACAGTCCCATGTTCTCAGGCTTAAAGTTTTTTTTTTCTTTTGGTTTGTGGAAGTTTCAAATCTTGCACAAAAAGTTGCAATTTAAAACTATTTCCAGGGGAATTTATAATCTAGGTCTGTATAGTACAGTGGATCCTTGGTATCTGCTGGGGTTTGTTTCCAGGAACTCCCATGGATACCAAAATCCGTGGATGTTAAAGTCCCATTAAATACAATGGCATAGTAAAATGGCGCCCCTTATATAAAAATGCCAAAATGAGGGTTTGCTTCTGGGAATTTACATATTTTTGGAATATTTTCAAAGGTGATTGAATCTGTAGATAAAAAGTCAGTGGATAAAGAGGGCTGACTATATAATGAATAGCAGAATGTTTTATTTGAATGAGCCAATAGACAGGGGAGATAGTAACAATACCTAGTTTTCTGTGGGTTTAGGGGCTATGTGGCCGCATTCTGGAAGAATTTATTCCTGACGTTTCACCTGCGACTGTGGCTGGCATCTTTAGAAGTTGGTGGCATGGAAGTGCGTGGAATATATATACCTATGGGACCCTTGTTTGGGAAGAAATGGTTTACATGTCGAGGGTATATATGTTCCACACGCTTCCATGCCACCGACTTCAGTTACAGTCGAATAAATTCTTCCAGAATGTGGCCATGTAACCTACAAAAAAACCCCACAGAAAACTATGGATGCTGGCCGTGAAAGCCTTTGACTTCAAATAGTAATAATGTCATTGATGACTGAGACCATTAATCTTATTTAAAGTATCCTCACAATAGCACACCAGGATCAGAACCCAGCTCTCAACAAACCTCTGGTTTTATTTCTATAAATAATTTCAGACAGTTAGAGGTACAGAAGAGTCTCGATTATCCAACCTTCGGTTATCCAACATTCCGGATTTATCCAACATCGCGGCTGCTGTGATTTCTTTAAATTTTCTGTGATTTCTTTAAATTTTCAGAGGACAGAACCGTTTATCCTGTACATCACAATGTTGATCCGTGATTTCTTTACATTTACTTTTACTGTTATTGCAATAAAACTTTAATACATTTGCAATTCATAGTGAATTCAAGGCTTTTCTTGGAGTTCCCAGATCATCCAACATTTTCGGTTATCCAACTATCAGACGGTCCATCTTATGTCGGATAATCGAGACTCTACTGTATGAGGTTGTGTTTTGTGTGTGTGTGTGTATGTGTGTGTGTGTTTTTTTTTTGGTGAGAAAAGAATGTGGTTTTGTGGCTGATCTCTGGAAGCACGTAGATCTCCCTGCAGTGATCCACAGCAGGAAGGCTACTCAAATAAATAGCTTCTTTGCCCAAGTGTCTTTAGTTTTCAGCACCGAAGTGGCTCCCTATCAGGCCCGTCTCTCCCTGTCTTTGCAGATGCAGGATCACAAAGTGAAAGACAGTCTCAAGGCCAAGGCACCTGATGTGCCCTTGTGCAGGTTACAGGACGGGAGAGAAGGGGAAAGCGAATCTTTTGATGGCAGGTTGAAGCTTTATTAAAACAGCTGGTGCTGTTTTGACAGCCAGTTCCCCCCCTGGGCTTTGGAGACAGATGAAAGCAATAAACAGGAGCTAATTGCAGATGCTCATCTCGCAGCAAGAGCCAATCTCTTTAAAGGGATCAAGTACTCCTGGTGCGGCTCACGGGAAGCTGTGCAGAGGGCTAAGCCATGGCAGGCCAAACCATTAGCCACTGCGACTTTGTCATTTTTATATTTAATTTAATTTTATTATTATTCTTTTGGTCTGGAAAGTGGAAAGGAGAAAGCCTTGGCAGTCGTGTAAGTTGGAGGGGATGGTTTTGTTTTTAAAAGAAGCTGGGAAAAGGAATAAAGTAGTGTTCCCCAAGTTGGCAGAGTTTCTGCCTGTCACCCTCCAGCAGACCAGGCTGCCTCGGAGAATGAAAAAGCAGAGTCGGGGGAAGCCTAATTCAAAACCAAAAGATCTTCCCTTTGCTGGAACTTGAGACCTGTGCTTCTAAAACTAGGTTTTCCCTTCTCTCTTTCTGCTTTATCACACTAGGGCTCAAACAGGATTTAAACTAGAGATAAACAGGAAATGTCCTATGTTTATCTCTTTATCACTCGTTTAACTCTTGTTTAAATCCCGTTTGCCCCCTAGTGTGATAAAGCAGTTTGTCTCAGAGTCCCTGTCCTCTGGATCTTCCTCTCTCAGACTTCTTTGATGGCTCCCACTCTTCACTGGATCTTATCACACGGAATGAATTTCTCTTTATTGCGAATGGAGCCAATTGGAGCCAATTCGAATTCACATGAATTCGCTAGTTTAGCAAATTTACATGAATTCCAATTGTGTTCGGAATGCGTTCAGAATGACTTCCCATTGCCCGAAAATGACCCCCCCCCCCATTGCCCGAAATTGCATGAGATGCTTTAATTTGCAATAATGTAAAACCCATGATTGCATTCGGAATGACTTCCCTTCTGCCCAAAATTGCATGAGATACTTTAATTCGCAATAACATGAAACCCCAAGATTGTGTTCGGATTGCCATTGGATTATACTTCCAATTTCCAATGTCTGATAAGGTCCATTGTCCCCTGCTCTGGGGCTCCACCAGCGGGAAGGTCAGGGGTTCACAGGGTTTCTGGATGGTAGCGGAGACCCTCTGTTCATGAGCTCCACATCTCCTCTGCCTGGCCCTAAACTCAGTGCCCATGAGTCTTCTCTGCAGTTCCACTCCCATTCCAGCCAATCTTCCCAACCCACGTCTCTGCTGTCCTTGCCCTCTGACCGACATCCTACCCACTGTTTGCCCAATGGGGCCTCTTCTCCCTCTGTACCTCTTCCCTCCAAGGAGACTCCACTCCTCCTGTTCTTGAGGGGCCTTCTCCTTGCCCTCAATCCAACCGCCTCCTCCCTCATCTCTATGTTTAGCCTGGAGAAGAGAAGGTTAAGAGGTGATATGATAGCCCTGTTCAAATATTTGAAGGGATGTCATATTGAGGAGGGAGCAAGCTTGTTTTCTGCTGCTCCAGAGAATAAGAGCCAGGACAATGGATGCAAGCTATAGGAAAAGAGATTCTACCTAAACATTGGGAGGAACTTTCTGGCAGTAAGAGCTGTTCAACAGTGGAACACACTTCCTTGGAGTGTAGTGGACTCTACTTCTTTGGAGGTCTTTAAGCAGAGGCTGGATGGCCATCTGTCCGGGATGCTTTGATTGGGAGTTCCTGCATGGCAGAATGAGGTTGGACTGGATGGCCCTTGGGGTCTCTTCCAATTCTGTGATTATATAATTCTATGAATTCTAGGTTTTGTAGGCTATATTTCACAGGAAGGTACTGGCAAAACAGCTTCTAAGTATTCCTTGCCAATGGAATCTCTGACGTTGCCATGTGGACAGGTGACTTGAAGGTACATGATAACCATATTTTGCATGTATGAGGATAACCTGGCTAGCTCAACCTATATGTCAACATTTCGTACTTGAGTATTCTTATTTATACAGGCATTACGGAGGCATTTATATTTTGCGTTTGTGTGTACAAGACTTCAAGAGAAAGAAGTAAAATGAAAACCAGCACTCAAATGGGAGTTTAAAATGTGACTGTACATCTTTTTAAGCGTATGAAGATACACTGTTTTTTAATGTTCTGCTTTTCAAGAGTGAAGCCTGAAGATCAAAGCCTTGGAACATCATCTGATCTCTCTCCGTTGTAAACAAGGACTAAAGGGAGAGCCCACTGTTTTTAAATTACCACCAAATGAATTGCTTGATCATACATCATTTATTTATTTGGGGCTCTCTATCCCATCTAAGGGACGAGGGATGTTCCAGCATTAACTATTGTAATTATTCTCACATAGGGCTGTTTTCCTTTCCTCTCCTTTCCTTTCATTGATCTATGGTTTTATATTATATTTTATATTATTATTGTCTATTGAAGCACAAAATGATGTTGTGCCCTGCCCAGAAAGGAGAGAGAAGACAAAATATTGATCAGGTGTTGCTTCCAGTAGTGAACATCTCCCCTTTCCAAAATTAGAGGTATGGAGGGTCTGTCCCTTTTCTCATGTTATCATACCATGAGATGGGACATATGGAGCTACTTAGAGTTTATTTATTTGAATGATTTAGAAGAGACTGCAACAACCATACAGACATGTGCCCATCTAACCTATGCTTAAAGACCTCCAAAGATGGAGAGTCCAACACAGCTCTTACAATTTAAAAGTTCATCTGAATGTTTAGGTGGAATCTCTTTTCTTGAAATTTGAATCCATGGCTCATGTCCTAGTCCCCGGAACAGCAGAAAACAAATTTGCCCCATCTTCTACATGACATCCCTTCAGTTGCCCCATGGCCAGAGGACGAGGGGCCGATCTGCTGAAGATACCTTCCCCATACTACCTTAACTAAGGACGAAAATAGCATCTTACTAACATTTCCAATTTTTCTCCGGTTTGGTACATAACATCTTGCCTGATAAAGAAGCCAGGGGCTTCGAAAGCTTGCAACGAGTATATTGTGCATTTCGGTCGGCCAATAATGGTATCGCTGTTTGGTAAGTTTTTGTTTGTAATCCCAAGCATGCTGATTGGCCCTTTCCCCCCCCCTCTTTCTTTCTTTCTTTCTTTCTTTCTTAAAAACATGTCTATTGCATAGTAGAGCTCTGGAAATGCATTAAAAAAATTAAAATAATTTAAATTTAAATTTAAAAATCTCAAAATGCATGCTGGGTAGGTCATAGAGCAGGGTGAGGTAGGGTTAATGGGAATCGGGAAGAGAGCATGATGGCAACAGCAGCCCCATGCAACACTGGCTATTAAACCAACAGGTATAATTCTGTTTTCATTGACAAGCATGATGGCTGCAAGAACGGTAATGTCTTCAATGGACAATTCAGACTTATTTTAGCTCCTGGCAATGCAAACAGTTTGAAGAGGTTTGTTCTGCTATGGATCAACTTTGCTGCCTATGCTTTTGGGCTGTCCATAGGCAGTGAGGTTATGGGGAGAGCTAGGAAAAGCTACAATTTTGGCCATTACGGCTGGAGAAATTTTGGAAGCTGTAGTCCAAAAAGTAACTTTCCCAAACTCTAGACCTGAGGACGAATAAAATGAAAACACCCACATTTCTGAATTTGCCGCTATATCTCCCGGGATCATTTCAGAACGAAGCTCATTCGGAAGACATGTTCTACAGCCCCAGATCAGTGTTCCATTTTGTTATCATGGCATGCGAAAGGATAAACCATATGGCCCCCTATTTGGTTCGTATTAGGGGCTGAAAAATGAATAGGACTCCTGTGTGTAACAGTAATTAAATTCCTAATCTGTGATGGCACATTTAGGAGAGATAGATGGCTTTTTAATGCCTGAGATGAATGCTGAGCAGACAGTGTCACTGCAAGAGCAACACTATGGCAGTCACGTATGTAGCAAAGTGGGAAGAGGCCATGTGCCAGTCGCCTTCTCAAGGAAATGCAATTACTATCCCCCATTTTTGGCGAGGCCACATTTTGTTGCTTTTCTTGATTATTTGCATCAGAAGGGAGACCCGCGCCAGGTTCACTTACGAAATGCCCACACCACTTTTAACAAGGGTGTGTTAAAAATACCAACATTTCACATGGAAACTAGGACACGTATGGGCAAGCGACATCACGGTGTGGGCAAGATGGTAAAAGTTGTTAATAAGGAAGATCGAACAAAGCAAGGGGAATTTGCAGCAGTTTGCTTTTGTCTGAGCTTGCTGGGAAGGGCATGAATCCTTTAGATCTTAGAAATGTTACATGATTGGAGTACAATCCCCAGATCCCAGGATCCCTAAAAAGTGTCTAGCCCCGTAAGGTAGGAGAGAATTCTGGGAGCGGTGGACTTAAAGTGTAACTGTTCTGTGATTTGTAAATTTACAATTACTGTTCTGTACAAACAATGGAGTTTATCATACAGGAGGGACTCTTAGATCGTAAACCTGAGGACAGGGAACCATCTAATTTTAACATTGTATGTACAGCACTGTATAAATTTATAGCACTATATATATATATATATATAGGTTAATAATAATAATAATAATTCCCCTCGATTTCAAAGGAAAAGATAGCGAGGTCAATTCAGAAATGAACGCAATTACGTGAAAGGATATCACATGGGAGGGGTTCCACTCAATTTCTAAAGAAAAAGTAGCCCAGGAAAAGATTGCGTTTGGACTGCGTTCGGACTGCCAGAGATTGCGTGAGATAATCAAGTTTGAAAAATTCACTTCTTCCTAGAGAGAGTGAGTGGCACACAAGAGCTGTCTGACGTGCTGAACTTATTTTGGAGATAAGGTTCAGCATTTTTTAAAATTCAGCCCATAATGTGTTCACATTACCTTGTTTCCCTGAAAATAAGACTCCTCAGAAAATAAGACCTAGTAGAGGTTTTGCTAAATTGCTAAATATAAGGCCTCTCCCGAAAGTAAGACCTAGCAAAGTTTTTGTATATAAATATATATATACAATATATAATAAATGTTCTTTTCCCAACAATAAATGCAAATTCTTCTTCATGGAAAAATTGGACATCCCCTGAAAATAAGACCTAGCGCATCTTTGGGAGCAAAAAATAATATAAGACACTGTCTTATTTTCGGGGAAACACGGTACACTGGACTCACAGGACACTGGGGTATGGTCGCTGCCCTTTATTTTTAGAATGTCTTGTTTAAAATTTGCTTTTAAAATTGGTTCCAATCTGTTCTGAGACAATTTTCTAAATGTGCTTTGTTGTACAAAGCTAATGGGTGCCACAAATACTCCGGAGAGATCAAACGGATTTGGAAATTGTACTTTTGGGATTGCGGCTCCCAGAACCTAGTGCGTGTTGTTTGGGACATTCTGGGAACTGTGGTTCAGAACATAATATTTGTGAGTTACATATATCAATCACAAGAGAAATCCTTCACTTCCTAGGGAGGGAGCTCTCCTTAGTAGGTAAAGCAGCTTTTGTACCGGAATCGTGTTTAACCTGATACAAATGTAGACATGTAGCTGGAGGGAAAAGTCCTTTTCCTTGCCCATCTTGAGCCGCCAAGGCCAAGTGAGCTTGTAAACCCTTCAGTTGTTTACTTGTCAAAATGATTCATGGCCTCCCCATCCAATGTGCCTTTCCAAGCAGCTGTTTAGTATGGCCGAGACAAGGGGTACCTGTGTCCAAAAGCACTTATTGCTGAACTCCTGCTGACTGTTCCTTTTTAGCTTTCTAATGTCTTCTTATTCTTCTCTAAGGGAGGAAAGAAAGAGCACTCTCAGCTCTACTGAGCAGAGCAAATAAAAGCCTGGCAGATTCCGATTGTTAAATAATAATCATGCTATTACCTCTCCAACGCTGGATTTGATGGCTCAGCCTTTATGGCAGCGTGCAACACTTTCCAGACACAACAAAGCCAGAGACACGCTAAACCCATCCAATGCAAAGACAATTGGGATGGATTTACATTGACGCTCCTGCAGTTGACTGGGGAGAGGAAGCATACATTTATAATCTATGGATTTATTTATTTTTAAAAATTGACTTGCAAAGCTGTTGTCGGGATGTAAAATGACCGCATAATCCTTCTCGTGCTGAAGGAGGGTGGGAAAGACATTTACTGTTCTCCCTGAATGAGACGTGTGGAATAATTAAAATATTTCGTCCCTCGCAAGGGGCAGAGCTCACCCGTTCCATCCAGGTTTGGGAACTTTCAAAGTCCATGTTCTGGATGTTTTATTGTTTTATTGCTTCGGTGCAGACTGGATTCAAATTTATCAAAGCTAAAACAGAAAAGGTCACAAAGGGGAGGGGAAGGTGACTTGGAATCATTTATAAGGGGGATACAATGAAAAGACAAGCTTGGATCCATTTGGACGACAGCACCTAGAGCTGGGAGGGGGATTATGGGGGCTGACCTTCTCATGATAAAGCAGCCTCAGCATAGACATTGAATTTCCCAAATACATTTGGTTATCCGGAAAATATTTACGATAGAATTTGAAAAAGTTACTAGAATTTTATTTACTAAATGTGACACCTGCTTTTTAAAGGGAACTAGAAAACAAATACTGGAGTGTATTGTGGTACATGACAAGAGCAGCAAGACTTGTTATAGTACGTAATTGGAAAAGCAAATACCCACCAACTCTGGGGGAATGGACATTAAAATTACAACAATTAAGAGAAATGGACAGACTTACATTTTTGATTAATAATATGCATAATGATAAACTAAATTGAGGAATTTAATGATTTAGTCCTTTACGAAAACATAAACATAAAGGTTAACGTCTAATAAATTGGACTTAATTCATGATGAATAATCTGGCTGTTCTATCTAATATGTTTCTACTAACTGGGAATAGATACGACATAATTTACAGACAGGTGAATCAAATGTACATCGTAGTATAAAGATTAACTATATCTGCAAATGTATTGTCTATTTTCTGTAAGTACTGTATATTCTTTCTTTAGTAAAATATTTTAAAAATAAAATAAAAAAAGAAGATCCCTAGGACAACAAGCTACAGGTATCCCAAATCGTTCACAGTGACCAGATTGACCAGTTCAGGATGGGAGACTGTTGAGCAGTTGGGTGGGCAATCCTGGGCACCCACCTTCAAAAATATACAACCAAAAAGCAGATTGTGGACCGGGACATCTGGTGAAGAAGATGGACTCACAATAAACCACTACAACTCCACTGTTATCCCGGCCTTCCCAAATAAATAGACAATACATTGGCAGATATAGTTAATCTTTATACTACGATGTACATTGATTCTCTGCTATACAGAGAATCCAGGTGGACATAGGCCCTTATCAGACGAGGGTTTTTGCAGCCCCAATCCAGAGTCACTCCGCATCCATCCAAGCGAATTCACGTGAATGCGCATTGAATTATCACACATGAATGCTGTCACTATGATGCCATTCCAAAGCCAACCCAAAGTCACCCCAGAATTCAGTGAATTCAGTAACAACCGAATTTTCACAGAAATCAGTTCCAAGGTCACTTCAGATTCAATCCGAATTGGTCTGGTGTGATAAGGTCCATAGCTGGGGAAGGTTAACTCCAGGGTCGGAAACACACAGCAAAATTATAGCACCATTATTCCACTTTAACTGCCATGGTTCCATCCTCTGAACTTCTGGTATTAATAGATCAGGGAGGGACTTTTCAGAGAGTGCCTAGTGCCTCACCAAACTACAAAAGTTAAATAATAGTGATTAAAGTGGAATAATACCAGAAGAGTTAATAGTGGAATAATAATGTTATAATCGTGCCGTGAGAATGAGATCCAGGACTCTGCAACAGAAGCCAGGACAGCATGCTCAGATTTCTTGTTTGAAATGATTTGCGTTAGTTGTCTTGAACGCTATTTTTTTAAGTGCAAAGACAAGTTAAAATGTAGGAAAAGTAAAGAGACAATCTCTGCGTTAAAGAATTTTATTAGAATATAAACAAGTATACAAACATAACACATTCCCCATTTATGAAAATATTGGTGGTTACAGTTCAAATAGGCAATAAAGTCACATTAGTAGAATGGTCTGTACCCAATATTTTTTTGTTTTCATGTCTACAGGATCTTTGTTCATAATGCTTTGGCTTAAAACTAAGAAAATATTGGAAATATTGGTACATACAAAGTACAACGAGTACTTTTTATGGTCCGATGTAACAGGCTCTATGTCCTCATCCCGCCGGAAAGTGACAAAAGTCATTTGAAATTAAAGTGAAGCTAAAGTCATATGAGCCAACTTTTCTTTTGGCCTTCTGCAAGAGATTAATTCCCAGAATCCCCAGCCCCAAAGACCATGGGATTCTGGTGGCTTCTGGGAAATGCCCGTTAAAAAGAAAATGACATGTTGTTCTGTTTTTACTCCATTCCTTTTAAATGTGTGAATTCATTTAAATTTGATACATGCTTTAATTTCATTTTAACCACTTTTAAAAACCTTTACATGTTTTTAACCTTATGTGTGTTTTTAATCTGTATTTCTTTGAATGTTTGTGAGCCAGTTTAATTGTGGATAAAAGAAAGAAGAGGAAGGAAAAAGAAAGGAATGCTTTTCAAAGTTCTGCAAATTTTCCGGCAAGTCATGAGATTCTATAAAATAAAGTCCTTGAAGAGTGAAACCTTTGAACTGAGCATTGTCATATGAAAGACTGATGCAAAGAAATACAATGGTGACTCATAAGACATTTCAACAAATATTTGAGAGGTACAAAACAGCCTCTCCATTCTCTGTTTTGAGGTTAAAAGTGGGTAAAGGATGATTGAGGTAACCAATGATTCACACCTACGCAAGAATGTTTTCCCTTGAGTGCCCATGTTGCCTGTGCCACATGAAATGAAATCCTCTATTCTGCAGAAATCTCATAGGAGTTTATCACATGGGAGGAATTTCTCTCAATTGCGAATGGAGCCAATTCGCAATTACATGAATTTGCTAGTTTAACGAATTTACGTGAAATCTGATTGCGTTCGGAATGCATTCAGAATGACTTCCCATTGCCCGAAAATGACTCCTCATTCACTGAAATCGCGTGAGATACTCTAATACGCAATTATGTGAAACCCATGATTGCTTTTGGAATGACTTCCCATTGCCTGAAATTGCGTGAGATACACTCATTCGCAATAACGTGAAACCCCATGATTGTGTTCGGATGGCCATTGCATTATACCCCCCAATTCCATTGTAAGATAAACTCCATAGAGTTGGAAGAGAGCACAAGGTCCATCCAGTCCAACTCCTTGCCATGTGCAAAGACACAAAGTGCACCCAAGAGATGGCCATCCAGCCCAATGGCATCACTAGGGAGCTGCAGGGGGTTCTGATGCACCAGGTGACACCCGAAGGGACAGTGACACCACTGTTCCTCCAACACCTACCTTTGGGCAGAAATGGGCCGTGGTATTCATCTGTTTCCCTTTAAAATGCTTTAAGAGATGGTGGGAGTGGGGGGAGGCTCAGTGGGAGGAAATAAGAGAGGCCCCAGAATTTTTTAAAATTAAAATGTCAAATTTCAAAATTTTAAAATTTAAGTTTTTTGAAAATTTTAATTTTTTTATTCTTTTTCCATTTTCTTTAAAAACATCACATTTTAACCAAATCTTCGCTATGGATATGTAAATATATATTTAGATTGTGCGTATGATAATGTAATTTGAAGGTACAGTAGGCCCTTCCTTTACACGGGCATCTGTTCTGGACCCCCCACATAAGAGAAATCCTGCCAATTCTCATGCCCCATTGCAAACAATGCTTGCGGTGCAGCATGGCGCATGTGCCATGGGCACACACACCATTTATTTAATTGCCGCGCGGCTTCAGCATATGCTTGAAGCCGTGTATGGCGCGCCCATTTTATTTTTGCTAGTTGTTTATGTCGCAACTATTAACATTACATTCAGTGGTATATGGGATCAACAACTTTAAAAATCAGCATACATGCACATGTAAATGGGAAGAGAAGAAATCTGTAGCCATTAGGATATAATGCACACTTGTAAGCACCAAGAGCAATACAACTGTGATACCAGAGGTTGGTTGTACTTGAGAAATTTATCCCAAACTCTGCCCTGGTTGTAAAAGCTGAAACACCTGGAAGTCCCTATCATGCTAGGCCCACATGAATCCCAGAAGAATAGCAATACACCCCACACTACATTGCTCTATAACCCAGGCTCAGATCTGGTCATGCTGCTTGAAGCCGCTCCAACAAACCAAAGCACATGAATTGCAGTCGCTTGGAACAATAGCTTAAGAGCCCCATTTCCATTGCAAACAACTTAATGGCAGGGGGAGATGAATCTGTCAGTTTCACTTTTATCACATTCTGGTTTTTTAAATATAATTTTATCCTGCTTATAACAAAGTTTTTTTTTTTTTCAGATTTGTGTAATGAAACAAATGAAATTCTCACACATTGACATTCTCCAAATGTAAAAGATACACTTATTCCTAGCATGGATGGGAGCATATTGTTCATATCTGCCACATAGATTTGAAGATGAGGATACTATGGGATGTGGGACCATACTAAATCATAATCTCAGACGTGCTTGAATGCGCAGGACCTCAAGCTCAGACTTGGTATAGTGGCTTGAGTCCTGAACTATGACTTCGGAGATCAGGGTTCAAGGCTCCACTCAACTATGGAAACCCATATGGGAGACCTTGGGTGAGTCCCACATTCTCAGCCCTAGAAAACTTTGCGGTAGGGTTGCCTTAAAAATCATAAGTCAGAAACGATATGTAGGCACACAACGACAACGAACTTTTAAAACCCTGTTTGGATGTGTTGGGCCTGAATCCTATTGTTAATACGTGCTAGGGTAGACCCTTTGGATCACTGAGATTTAGCTATGTGTTGGCTCGCCAGTCAGCAAGCGGATTTAATGCGATAACTCTAGGCGGAAAAAAAATATCTTAAGTTTCCAGCGGTCGAGAGGTCTCCAAACTTTGGTTACTAAACAGCCCCTGAAAATGGACTAAAACACAGTTGGCTTTCAAACTAATGAAACAACCATCTTTAGCTTTGCTTCTGTGGATTTCATTGGATGCCCCCCAGTTTCTGCTTCTTTTGCCGTTCTATCCAGACCATTGACATGCTCTCTTGAGAGGGATGGAGGTAAGCATTTGGGAGTGGAGAAGTGAACCAAATTTTTATACCAGTTGTTGTTGGTGTGACTTGAGAAGCTATTTTGTGGACATTTCTCACTCACTCATGAATGACTGTACATGCGTCATGTTAAGTAAGGGAACTGGGCCTGGTCCCTATTTGCTATTGAGGATGGTGGTAAGTCAGGTAAAGGAGAAGCTAAGGAGCCTTGGCGACATAGGAATTGGAATTAGCGGTAACCATGATCGAACTGAAAAGGTTCATTTCCCATCTGTCTCACCCTTCCCAATATGTGATTTCCTTCTTTTGGATCCCTTTTGGAGATATGGCAAAATTATTTGAGGTTGGATGGGAAGGGAATTGCGGCAACTTCCATTTTTTTTTTCAAAGCAAGTCACGTTCTGAGATACCTTTGTGATTTTGGAAGATTCAGAACAGCTGAAAGAATTTAATTTTAAATATGGCTGCCTCCTCCGCAACTCTGTCAGTCGCCATTATAAATAGCAACTAAATATCTACAGAGAAATACCTGCGTATTACAGACTGGCCACATCATTTCCTCAGTAGCTCATTTTATTTGATCGTGCTGATGTTCTGCATGTATATGGGGGGGAAAAAAGGGAGCAATGGAAGATTAATTCTGTGCCGACCCTACTTTCAAACTCGAATTACATGGGGGAAATGATTCTCTGCTAGGATCATGTCGGCAACATGTTGGCTCATAATGAATGAAGTGGTTGGAAAGTGTGTAGAAACAGTGTACTTATGTGCTCACCATTTTGCTCTCATAACACATAAGATGGTGTTATATAGTCTCATATTTTTTAAGGAGAGCATGAAATGCCCAAAAATGATTATTCAACAACAAGAAATAATAAATTATGTCCATTTCCTCCTCTGCATTTACCAAATGTCTCACCACACCAGTGACTTTTATAACACTCTTCTCTTAGTTTGTAAAGTTGATTCTTTTGAAGATTCCTTTGCTTGGGATTCCTTTAAAAGTAGCGTCCGATGGAGAAAAATCATGAGGTCACTGGTAAGTTACTGCCATATGAATCTTTCGCTCTGCACAACCTTTAAGGATGAATGAGTGAGTGCTGAATTCACAAATACAAAAAGCCCCACTCTTTTCACATTCTTATTCCCTATATATATAAACAACCACGAAGAGCTTAGCTAAGGAAAGTCCTACTGCGAACCTATGCTCCTTTGGGAATGACAGATCCCACAAAAATGGCTAAGTAATTCAATGGTGCGCTGGCCAAGTGCCGTAATAAATATTCAAAGTAATTCAGTGGGGGAAAAGCACCTTGCAAGGCCTGGGCATGGGGCCTTAAAGGGTCCTAATTTAAAAAGAGATGCCCAAATTGTTTTTAAATTATTATTATTATTATTATTATTATTATTATTATTATGTTCTTTGATGAGCTTGGCTTTGTATCAGATAGCTGTGAGACCTTCTGCATGGCTAAGAAGGTGACTCCCAGTTCTGGCTAAAGGAACCCGCAAAACTGAGTATATGCATCCTACAAATACTTTGTTGATGACTTTCTTCTTTTTGCTGCTGTCAGTAGAAAAACTGCACAATAAGATTCCATGCCAGCATAAAATGAAACAGAACAGAAAAGTAAATCAAGTATTCAAGGGCATATAAGGTAAATGCCCTCCTCCATAGATAGATTAGATAGATGGATAAATAGAATATTAGGTATAGATGTATTTTGATTGAACTTCAGAGTTATAGGTCTGCACTGGAGTAGTTTTTCACCAACAATATCTCATGGCACCAGTACTTGGAATTGAAACTACCGATCCTGAGTGCCTCTTGTTTCAAGGCTATGTGCTACGAAGGCAGTGAAGCTCCTTTGCCTTTTTTTTTTCTCCTCGTTTCTCCTCAACGTCAAAGGCTCCTGTTAAATCCCAATGATCTTCTGAATCTCCTGGAGAAATGAAATCCAATGGCTGCTTTTCGCAGTGACCATTTTTGGCAGTTACACCCTATGGATGTAACAGCTTGAACTGAGCTTGTATCCAGAGATAGCCATCTGCATGACGCTCAGGGCGATATTTTTATAGGCTTTCCGTTCTTATCATATTGGTAAACGAGCATTTTAATACAGTGAGAGTTGGCAGGGGATATCCAAGGGCTGCTAGTTATTGAAAAGTTATGGTTCGTATAGAACTGAACAGGTTGCTTCTGGCACTTCAAGAAGGCCTTCAGCGTTGCCGCCGCCATCGTGCGGAACCGCTTGCTAATAAAACAATACAGGAAGAAATTGATGGCGGTGTTCAAGAGCGCGAGCATGTTGGCAACATCGGAGACAATGTGGACTGACCAGCTGTTGTTTATTGGAGACACATAGAGGTGATACAATATCATGATAATCCTCGGCGCCCAAAGTATGGCAAAAATTGAGGTGATTGCAAACAGGATGGCGGTCGTTTTTCCTGTAGAATACCCTCTCAGTCGAAAATTGCACTTCTGACGAACCTTGTACACAATGATCGAATTCAAGATAAAGAAAATAGAGCAAGGTACTAAGTAGACGGTGAAACAGTGGATCCAGATCAGGATGTGGTGAACCAGCGTACTTGTGTAGTCTTCTTTCCAAATATTGGGCCACCAATAGTAGGGAATGCTGGTCAGAAAGCAAACGATGTAGACGCTTACAATGACTTTTTGCGTGCGAGCTGGGTAAGAAACCATGTGGTATTTGAGAGGATGGCAGACTGCTATATACCGGTCAATGGTAAGCGGCACAGTAATCCAAATGGATGTGTGAATGGAGGAAAATTCCAAGACCACAATAATTTTGTCCAGGATCTCCGGCATTTGCTTTTTCAAGACGAAGTCTTCCAACAGAAAGTCAACAAAGACAATGAAGAAGAGCACCAGCAAGTCGGCAGCTGCTAGAGCCAAAAGGTAATTATAGGAGGACTTTTGTCTGCGAGCCACCAACTGTGACAGGATGATGACTGTCAAAATGTTTGCTGTAGAGAGAAGGGAAGAGAGAAAAGGAAACAGTTATATTAGCTTTACAGGAGGTGGGGTGGCAATCAATATTTGAATACATTTAAAGAAATTGTGTATATCCTTCCCTGCTTCAATTTAGCTTGCAGGATTATTTTCGTTTACCATATATACTCAGCTATAAGTCGACCTCATGTATACGTCGAGGGCAAGTTTTGGGGCCAAAATTATGGATTTTGCTATGAACTGTGGATAAGTCGAGGGTAAAATTTAGGGGTGTATGGGAAAGGATCTAAAGGATGAAGCAAAGCAAAACAATGTCAAATAACTTCCAAAAGTCCATCAGAGATAACTCTTTGTGCTTATTCTTAAGACTGGATGGATGAGAGAGTAAAGGGGGTCAGTGCTTTCAAAAGAGATTATACTCTTGCTTTTCATCAGGAGATGGTTCCTTCTTTTAAATAAGAGTTAAGATACAGTACTTACATTGACCCGTGGATAAGTCGACTCAGGTTTTTTGGGTCAATTTTTTGACCTAAATTTCTCGACTTATACATGAGTATATACAGTACTTACTGAAAAACACATGTCTTCTCTTTCTGAAGCTTACACATCACTCCTGGCAGCTAATGAGAGTTACGACTAATAATAAAATGCGATAAAATTCTAACATAACACATGATGGGATCAGTTAGATAAAACCTAGAATAAAAGTCCAAAAATGCTTGTCTAGATGAGGACTTGTCTACACTTGTAAAAAAACCAACAAAAAACAAACCCAAAATCACAAACTCTCTCCAAAGCTGCTGCTGTCTATAACCCCCGAGAAATGGTTGCTTCCAGGGAAACATGGCAAGTTTTGTTGTTTATCTGACTTTCCCTTGGAGAGCTCGAAGTCAGCTGTTTGAGAGTCTCCAAGGACACTTATTTGGTGATAAGCCCCCTTGAACACAGGAGGATTTACTTCTGAGACATCACGTACTTGTTTAGACTCTCACCAAGTTACTCAGTCATGGTGGTTTCCTTATAAAAAGAGCTGTTCACACAATGCAGTCCTTTGTGTCTAAAAGGACTACAACGTAATTTGCCAATAAAACTCCACAAGACTTAGTTGTCATGCTAAATAGACACCCCGACAATTGTGGCTTCCTAGGAGTATGATCCATTTTCAGCACTGCAACTAACAATTTTGTGCTAAGTCAGATCAAGTATGTATCTGGTCTCTTAACTTTCTGCTACTGAACAGAAACGCAGCGGCCTGTTTCTTATCAGGGGAAGTGAGATTAGATTGTACACAGTTAAACCCTTCCGAATAAACACTAAAATGCTTGTGGTTGTGTGTGTGCCTGTACTTATGGCGATCCTATGAATTTCATAGGGGTTTCCTAGGCAAGAAATACTCAGGGATGGTGATGATCTTGTACCATACAAAGTTCTGGAACTTGCATACCTTACAAAAAGTGTAGACAACCTGATGTCCCAGATGTTTTTGTTCTACACCTCCCATGATTCCCAATACTTAGCCATCCTGATGGGAGTTGTAGTCCAAAATATCCAAACAGTACTGGGTTGCCTTCGGAAACACACTTTGTGATAAGGGAAGAAAGTTGTCTGGGATCCAAGGTATACATAAATATCCGCCTCGACTCTTTCCCATTAACTCCGCAGTTCCACTTTAGCCCATTCTAGTTCTGCAGCTTGGATGAAAATTGTTTTTATATAGGCAAATGTTGTATCTGATCCAGACAATAAAAAACGTTTTATTCTGCTATATTTAGCAGGATTGTATTGCTCATTGTTTTTCTACTCCGTTTTACAGTAAGTCGTTCTGGTTTCTTTAATAATTGGCTGGATAAACAAAAGCAAGCAAATGAATAAATAAGTACATGAAACCACAAAGTAAATGGTTGTTTGGTGTTTTAAATCCTTGTTCCATCCCTTCACATCCAAGTGCTTCTGCACGCACTACCTTTAGCAGCAGGGCAATTTAGTTTTACTTTGCAGTTATTGAGATCTGCACCTCTGCTCCGCTCTGGACCCCACAACAAACTCCAACTCCCAGAATTCCATAGCCTTGAGCCAGTTAAAGCCGTGCCAAACCGGGTTATCTCTCCAGTGTGGATGCAGCCAAAGATAGTAAAAGGTCATCTAGGGGAACATCTATGGTGTTGGGACCATGGAGCTGCATCTCACTTGCTTGAGTGTCATAAACAGAGGTCCTCTACTGACAGAAACTGAAGAACATGCATCCAAACCCCCTATAGAATAACTGGGGGCAGGGGGGAAGAGGTAATATAGGCAAGCATCCTACTAGTGACATACACAAGCGTTCTTCCACTTTTGCATATGTACTTTTCTGGTCATTGGTATTCCCTTCCTTCCTCTGCAATGACCAAAGTTGTCCCCAGACCAGTGGCCATCCAGTTGCTGGCGGAGTATGCAAGCGATCAGAAAAGTGACTGGATATGTTCCCATAGCCAGACACTGACTGATGGCATTAGCCAATGAAACCTCCAGAGGTCCATTGCCTGAAAATATCCTTGATCTATGTCAGAATGGAAAGGACAGCCATTAAAGAACCTGGCAAGATCTGAAAGTGAGAAGATATACAACTAAACACTAAAGTAAGAGTCACCCAAGCCATTATATTCCCCATAACCATGTACAGATATGAGAGCTGGACAGTGAAGAAAGCTGACAGAAAGAAAATAAGCTCATTCAAGATGTGATGCTGGAGGAAAGTGGTGGAAAAGACAAACAAGTGTGTTCTGGAATAGATCAAGCCTGAATTTCCCCCCCGGAAGCCAAGATGATGAACCTGAGGCTGTCATACTTTGGTCACATTATGAGAAGTCACGTCTCACTAGAAAAGACAATAATGCTAGGGAAGGTAGAGGCCAACAGAAAGAGAGAAAGACTGCATGTCAGATGGACAAACTCAGAGAGGTCATGGGCATGAATCTGCTGGCCTAAGCAGAGCAGTTGGTGACAGAAGGACTTGGAGATGTCTCGTCCACAGGGTTGTCATGAGTTCGGGGCCAACTTGAGTGCAGTGAACAACAACAATAGGGAAAGACCTCAGGTTTCTGTGCCAAGGTGGCAATGTTAAATACTAGGTCTTTAGCCCTGCCTAAATACCCTAAAGACACCCGATCTCATCTGATCTTGGAAGCTAAACAGGGTCATCCTTGTTAGTATTTGGTTGGGAGACCACCAAAAAATACTAGGTGCTGTAGGCTATAGTAACTTCGCAGGAAAAGATTAGTAAAGCTGTGCCAAGTATCTGAGAGTAGGGCATGGAAGTGCCACACTCCAAAGCCACACTCTCTCCAGATGAATGTCCTCTCTTCCCCAGCACAACTGCACAAAACCCTCTGTGACATTAACACAATGGCTCGAACCGCCCTCTTCTTATATAGCAAGACCAAAATCAGATCTACACATCTACTTTGCACTCAGCATACTGTACACGTACAACCAGTGCTGTTCAGAGTAATGGAAATCTTGTCCTCAGATGACATTGCCGAACCAAGGCGGGAGCAGTACCAGTTGCATGCAGAGAAGGCTCTGGCGGTACCCTGGGGCAGTCCTTCCTCAAATCCTCAGGGCTTCTTCCATCACCTCCATACTCCTCCCAGTGTCCTTCCTCCTAAAGGAATTAACTCAGCCCCTCAAGAGGGAAATACAACCGTGGGCACCTTCAGTCCCAAGGACAAGATGCAGATTTGCATACGTGTGCAGCATATACAATTTGGCACATACAGATTTGACGCTAGCGTACAAAAGCTCGAGCCCCAGTCAGCCCACTACTCCTTAGGATGCTAAGGGCTGGTATCTAATATATCTAATAAATATCTAATTTGATATTTATGACAGTAACGGAAGAGTGTTTTTCAGCCAATTCCCCTCATCTTGCTCCTTTCCTCTTTCTCTTTTCAAGAAGACGCAGGCAGCATACCTGACTGCTTTCTATTAACCTTCCAGGCTGAGTTTCTTAAGGTGGACTCAGCTGATTCAGCTAAGCTTCACTAGCTTCTGTGTCCTCTTAGCTAAAAGACAGTCAGATCCAAGCTTTTTCTTGGGGGACGGTTTTTCCCTCCCTGCCCCTGGCCTCAGAGAATGAGAATTCAAGCACGTAAAGATGTTCTTGATTCTAGCCATAATGATGCTGCCCAATGTGTACCTCCACTCTCCTTTTCTGTTTCTCTTCAGGAAAATGTCACATGAATTCCTGGCATACAATTTGACGTGGGAACGAAAAGGGATGTAGAGACATGGGACGGGAAGACCTAGACGTCTGGCATAAACACACAAAACTATTCGAGAATCCATTATGCCACCTTCCAAAAAAGAGCAATTGGGAGGACCAATTGCAATTTGGTTACAGGACAGCCAGGACATCCCCCCCCCCAACGGATACCAAAATCTATGGATGCTCAAGACACATAGAATGGCACAGAAAAACGGGGTCTCTTATATAAAATGGTAAAATCAAGGTTGGTGTTTTGGATTTTGTTTGTACGGGGATATGGGGAGTATGGTTTCAAGCCATGGATGGTTGAATCTGTGGCTGGCTGAATCCATGGCTACAGTGGGTCAACTTTAAGGATACTCTAATGACGCCTAAGTTTCATAGGTTTGTGGAGTTGAAGACTTGCATGGCCGGCATCCATAGTTTTTTGTGGAGCTTTCGGGCTATGTGGCCATGTTCTGGAAGAGTTCCTTTCTGACGTTTCGCCAGCATCTGTGGCTGGCTATCATTCTCTGAAGATGCCAGCCACAGATGCTGGCGAAACGTCAGAAAGGAACTCTTCCAGAACATGGCCACATAGCCCGAAAGCTCCACGAAAAACTATTTCATAGGTTTGTTCATCAAGCAACTGGTTTATTTTTACAAAACGGGAGACAGGATCATTTAGCCCTCTGGATGTTTAGACTAAGACTTGCACGCTCTCATGCTGGTTGGGACTCGGGGAAGTTGAAGTTCAAAACTGGTGGTGGGACAAATAGTTGCCGCCGTGTTACAATAACGGTTATTTCAACATTACAAAGTTTGATTCAGCTACGCTAAAAATTATTTAGCTCAGCAATTCGACAACACTTGACTCAGGGAAGTCTTCCACAGAGCCACAAAACTGGGAGAGAATTCAACAGCTTCACGTCTCTGATGAAGAACTTGACCATTAGCTTCTGAAAGGAGCAGACAAATATATCTCCTTGTTATATATTCAGGACATGATCTAGCTGATACGCCTGACTGATCCGTTTCAATCCATTGCTCTAGTGTCATATGGGGAAAGGGCTGTCACTCCCATGAAGGCATTGGCTCAGGAGTTGGATGCTGGGAGACACCAGCTTCAGCGCCTCATGCAGCCGTCTCCTCTCTGTTGAAGGAAGGACCTGTGCAAGTTGCACAAGCTATCTCACATGCCTAAAGTAGCCTGTTGCTCTCAGGTATAGTGGAGGACACTTTCCCATAGCTGGCACTGTTCAACTGCTAGTAGACTTTGCTTCTCTGTGTGGAACAGGGTGAGCCTGTTAATTCTCTTTGCAGTTTTTATTGGTTTTAACTATTTGTTTTAACTTTAGTATTAATAATGTTTAAACTTTTGTAAATAACATTTTTACAGGCCTGTGCAGACTGGCCATCGAGGCCTGCCTGGGGGCAGAGTCATGCTGTGGCATCCACATGACATATGCCCCAACTCTGCCCCCTTGGAGGAGCACCATGGTGCATTTAGATGACACAGCACCAAAGGAGTGCAGTAGTCATGGCATGGCGACCAGCACAAAAAGGAGCCGCTTTTTGAGCCTCCTTTTTGCACCGTGGAAAGGCCAGATCAGGGCTGCGGCATAGGCCCTGATCTGCCTCTAAAAGGGGCGGTCTGCACAGCCTCGAGTTCCGTCTTTTTAAATTATTGTATCCTGCCTTGAACCCCATTGTGGGAGAAAGGCGGGATATAAATCCTTGAAATGAAATGAGTGCAATGAAATGAGTGAGCCAACATTTTGGCCTCAGGCACCAAAATATCTTGATTCAGCCATATAGATGGAGGGGTGTCTATTACTTGGATATGCCAAAATTAATATCAGTATGAATCCCTTCCAGTCCCATCGCTACATATTTCATAATCTTTCATCCCTCTCTGCAGGATACTTGTTAGAGCACATCCTACACTACAATACCTCCACACACACAATGAATTGTAGTTTTTGGGTTCTGAATGGAGACATGGGAGATCTGAGCTTGTGTCCCCACTCAGCCTCAAACAGACCTGTTGTGATCAGAAAAAGTGGGAAGGCAAAAGGTAATTTATGTCAGATTGAGACATTTTGTGGAAATACACCATCTAAAAGCAGTTCATGGAATCACAGCATCCTAGAGTTGAAAGAGACCACAAGGGCCATCCAATCCAAACCCCTGCCATGCAGGAATTCACAATCAAAGCACCCCCGACAGATGGCCATCCAGCCTCTGTTTAAGTGAAGTTTAGTTAACAGATCCGTAGTAACAAACAAAAAAGTCCGTCCTTCCATTGTCCTTTCTGTGAAAGCCATCATGGTAGTGGCTTACAAATACAACAGAATCTTTTGGGTTGTCATCCAAATTCTACTGCCAAGTTTCAAATTCCAAATTCCAAATGGAGAGATTGGTAGAAGTGAAAAAAGCGTGTCCGTCCATCCTTAGGAAATTAACAGTGAACGCCTCAAATTTAGACAGAGTATCTTTAGCTGCTGCTCTAGTTGCAACGGCCAGTTTCAAATCAAAATCTCTATTCGTCTATATGCTAGAAGTCAACGTAAAAAATTAGTAGGATTATTAGTAGAAGCTATAGCTTCTAAGCACTGCTTCCCCTTTCAAAAGGTCTCTTTCCCAGGCTTTGGAGACTGTTGTCCAACTCACACTTCAGAAATAATCCAGTTTGAGACCACTTTAACTGCCCTGGCTCAGTGCTCAGGAATTCTTGGCACTGTAGTATTGTGAGACATTTAGCCTTCTCTGTCCGAGGGCTTTGGTGCCCTGATAAATGACAATTCCCAGGATGCCCTAGCACTGAGCCAGGGCAGTTAAAGCGGTGGATTATTTCTGCAGTGGGTTTGAGACCAAAAACTGCCATGCTTTCTCAAAACGTTACTCTTTCGAGGATTACTGTAATGACCCACACATATGCCTTGACCAAGCACAACTGTTGAAACACAAGGGCTGTTTGGGATTTCTTTCCTAGATTTCATCTACATTTTCAGATCCTACAGGATCAATAAAGCAACATGGTGGCTCTGTTGGACCCTCTACGCATGCCCATGGGCTACTTTAATGGGCAATAGGGAAGGCAACTCTTTCCAACGTTGCATGTTGCTTCAGCACCAAGGACAGTCCCCTTTCTTTCAGCACCAAGGACAGTTCCTTTCCATCCCAGGCATTTCTTGGCTGTCTTCAAGGAGAAAGTGTCCCTCTCTCTTTGCTTGATTTCTGGATTCATGGTGCAACAAGGCACTTTCTTGATTCTTATCATAACCCTGGTTTGGGAAACACAAGAAAAAAGCCTGGGGTAGATGAGGGGATTTGGGGGAAGGCAAGGGCCAACCTCCTCTGAACCAACCATGGCAAGAAAAAAACCCACAAGAGGTTCACCAAAAATGGGGAAAGACTTGAAGGCACACAACACTTGGATTAGACAACTTTGAAAAGCACCAGTCTCTCAACCACAATGAAGGCTATAGAGCAGGGGGTTCCCATACTTTGCTCTTCCAAGCGTTTTGGACTTCAACTCCCAGAAGCCCCAACCAGCTTGTTCAACAGTCAGGAATTCTGGAAGATGAAGTCCAAAACATCTGGAGGACCAAAGTTTGGGAATGACTGAGAGACTCCAGTTTCAGAGGCAGCTTACCACTGAACCCCATTTCTTGGAAGACGAGCAAGAGGTCCAAAACACACTACAGGAATAATCCAGTTTGAGACCGCTTTATTGCCCTGGCTCAATGCTAGGGAATTCTGGGATCTGTAGTTTTGCGAGACATTGAGCCTTCTCTGTCAGAGAGAGGTCTGGTTGCCACAAGAAACTACAGTTCCCAAGACTCCCTAGCCCTGAGCCAGGGCGGTTAAAGCGGTCTCAAACTGGATTATTTCTGCAGTGTGTTTGGGACCCCTGTTGCCTTCAGGCTCTCTTTGCAGGCAGTAACACAAGGCCACTGGTTGCCAATGGAAATTGGACTAGCTGGTCTTCTGGACTGGTCCATCCAGGGCTCTGGATGAAGGACTTTCCAAAAAAGACTCCCATCAACTCCAGCTTTCTGGAGTTTGCAACCTTTTATTGATTGTGAATATATCTGTGCCATCTTCTCTCTACTCTCAACCCACTCAGTCCTGGTGAACATGGAGCAAGCTTGTTTTCTGCTGCTCCAGAGATTAGAACATGGAACAATGGATGCAAGCTCCAGGAAAAGAGATTCCACCTTAACATTAGGAAGAAGTTTCCTGACAGTAGGAGCTGTTTGACAGTGGAACACACTCCCTTGGAGAGTGGTGGAGTTTCCTTTTTTGGAGGTCTTTAAGCAGAGGCTGGACGGCCATCTATCAGGGATGTTTTGACGGAGAGTTCCTGCATGGCAGAATGGGGTTGGACTGGATGGTCTTTGTGGTCTCTTCCAACTCTAGGATTCTATGATCTGCTTTCTAACAGGATCTGCACATAGAACATAGGGCTGATTTGGAAGGTCTAGACCTCTTCTCGTGGAACATGGGACGGACCTCTCAAACTAGCCGGACTCTGGGCAGCATTGCCAACCTGTTCCCCAAACCCAGCCATTTGTATGGGGTCTCCTCTCCTATAGGCCCACTCCCAGATCTGCTTGTGTCTCTGTATGTGTGCGCATGCATAAAGCGAAAGGATAGCAGACGTCCCCCATGAGCAGCCCCAGAATTAATCTCACCTCCCCATACAATAACTCAAAGCAAGTATTAATAGACAGATGGTTGGGTCCAGAGTTGCCAAGGAGTGCCAAGGATATACAGCAACCCAAGCCCTCCCTCCCTCCCAGTCCCTGCCTTCATATCCCATATTGAACAAGAACAAGCATTTCATCTCATCCCACTTTCTGCACTGGACAGAGTTTTGGGAGCAATCTGGATTCTAGCCTGCAAGGTTGCATCCACACTGTAGAAATAACCCAGTTTGAGACTCCCCCGGCTCAGTGCATAGGGACTCCATTCAGTGCCAGCTAGTGACACAAGGCAACCCAGATAGAATAATAGAATCGTAGAGTTGGAAAAGACCCCAAGGGCCATCCAGTCCAACCCCCTGCCATGCAGGAACTCCCAATCAAAGCATCCCTGACAGATGGCCCTCTAGCATCTGCTTAAAGGCCTCCAAGGAAGGACACCCCAACACTCTCCAAGGAAGTTTGTTCCACTGTTGAACAACCTTTACTGTCAGGAAGTTTCTCCCAATGTCTAGGGGGAATCTCTTTTCCTGTAGTTTGCATCATTTGTCCCAGGTCCTGTTCTCTGGAGCAGCAGAAAACAAGCTTGCTCCCTCCTCAATATGACATCCCTTCAGGGCTATCATATCACTTCTTAACCTTCTCTTCTCCAGGCTAAACATCCCCAGCTCCCTAAGTCTTTCCTCATAAGGCATGGTTTTCCAGATCCTTCACCATCTTAGTCACCTTCCTTTGGACCTGCTCCATTTTCTCCACATCCTTTTTGAAGTGTGGTGCCCAGAACTGGACACAGATATAAAAATATTCAAGGACACTGAAAAATGAATCAAAGGAAGAGCGATCCCAATTTGGGACTAAAGATGCAAGGATCAGGGAGGCTCCAAAGGAACCTCTATGGCTGGACCCAGATCTAAGCCATTCAATCCCTGGTGATGCTTTTTTACCTGGCAGTCCCAAACAGAGGAGCAAAGTGTAGTAGATGACAGGTCCGTAGCCTAAGCCGCATCCGAGGCGGGAGGAGTTGTGCGTGTGGACAGAGTCCTGCTCCATGGACCTGGCTGCTTTGGTGGAGCTGCTTGGAGGAAAGCAGAGTCAGCAGCAAGAGCAGCAGCAGCAGCAGCCTCTGGATCCTGAAGCTCTGCATCCCAGCCTCATCCCCTGCAGCAGCAGCAGCAACAAAGAGGAGGAGAAAGAGCAGAGGAAAGGGTTAAAGCCCCCATCAGTAGCATCAGCAGCATCAGCAGCATCAGCATCCTTGCTCCTTTCTGCTCCAGCTGAGATGCCTCACCTTCCCAGGCACCAAGCCACACCCCCTCCTGATTCCCCCCCCCCCCAGCCTCCTTCAGGGTATAAAAGACCACCGGTTTCAGCTGGCAAGAAAGGAGTTGATCACATGGGAGGAATTTCTCTCAATTGCGAATGGAGCCGATTCGCCTTTACGTGAATTCGCCAGTTTAGCAAATTCACGTGAAATCCGATTGCGTTTGGAATGCGTTCAGAATGGCTTCCCATTTCCCGAAGATGACCCCCCCATGGCCCGAAATTGCGTGGGATACTCTAATACGCAATTACGTGAAACCCCATGATTGCGTTCGGAATGACTTCCCGTTGCTCGAAATTACGTGAGATACACTCATTCGCAATAACGTGAAACCCCATGATTGTGTTCGGATTGCCATTGCATTATATTCCCAAATTCCGTCATATGATAAACTCCAGAGAAAAGGTCTCAGCTGGGGAGGGGGGGGTGCCAAGGGTGCGGACTGTAGTTTCTCCACATCCTTTTTTGAATGGTGGTGCCCAGAACTGGACACAGTATTCCAGGTGGGGCCTGACCGAAGCAGCATAGAGTGGCACTATTACTCCCCTTGAGCTAGACACTACATGTCTATTGATGCAGTTATCACTAAGCTAGGCTGAATCTCTAGTCTTCCAAAGTCAGATAAAGCCCAGTGTGTCCAGCTGCTGCAGCTATTGGTATCAATAAAAGACAAAAATCTCTCAGCTGACAGCTGGGATCAACCAGCCTGAGCCTTGGCTTGTTGTTGAACCTTATTTCTGCTAACAACCACAACCCTTAGATAAGCATGTTTAGAAAAGCTTATTGTCTTGTGACCCATGGGGTTGTGGTTGGTGCATTTCTTAGGACAAAGCCCTGATAGTATGACTGGGGAGCAGGAGAAGAAGAACTCCTATCCCCTGTTATATTTTCTGTATAATGGGAATGTAGAATGTTTCTTTGTAATGCCACTGGTCCATGGAGCTCAGTCTTGCTGACAAAGGAGTTTATCATACGACGGAATTTGGGGGTACAATGCAATGGCAATCCGAACGCAATCATGGGGCTTCACGTTATTGCGAATGAGAGTATCTCACGCAATTTCGGGCAAAAGGGAAGTCATTCCGAATGCAATCATGGGGTTTCACGTAATTGCGTATTAGAGTATCTCACGCAATTTCGGGCAATTGGGGGGGGGGGTCATTTTCGGCAAATGGGAAGTCATTCTGAATGCATTCCGAATGCAATCAGGTTTCATGTGACTTGGTAGCCTTATTGATGATAGCTGTATGACTTTCCTCTCCCTGCAGCCCTGCCCTGGATTGCGCTGATACAATGCTTTACCCACTATTCGCATTGGAAGGAAAGATTACATAGGAACAAAAGGAAGAGTTCCCTTTCTCCCGCGCAAGGTTCAAAGTGTTCCAACTTATCGTTCAAATTGTTTCCAACTTGTGGCAACCTAAGACAAGCCTATTATGGGGTTTTGTTGGCAAATTTAAAATACAAAAGTTGGCCAGAATTATTCCCTATCCTCCCACATGACTTCCAGAAGCGTCATTTTTGGAACATTAATTAAACATTTGTTGTTAGTTTTTTTTTTAATTTTAGAAAAAATGACATTACTAGTCATTACATTGTTTTACAAAATAAATTTTGTCATGCCCTTGTCCCCCCCCCCCCCACTGTTTATGGGTGATGCTATTTCTTGCGTTGCAGTACTTCTAGGTTCTGACCATGGATCCGTAAGACAGCACATGCTTTCCACAAAGAAGATTCAATTTTTGGCATATTCACACAGTGCTCGGAAAGACCCCGGTTGAAAAAGCCCTGGAGAACTCTTGCCAGTCAGTGCAAACAATACTGGATAGATCAATGGCCAAGCTCACATCTTGGCAGTATTCCATTTTCCTTTGAAAAGGGCAAACTCTCAAGGCTCTCTGCCACTTTTTCTACATCATATTCATTATTTTCTTTGCAGCACTCTCTTTGCCACTGATTTAAATGCCCAGAAGATGAGTATAGCATCTAGATCAAGGGGAGTAATAGTGCCCCTCTATTCTTCTTTGGTCACTGGTGCAGCGGTTAAACGCCAGTCCTGCAACCACAAGATTGTGAGTTCGATCCCAGGGCTCCAAGGTTGACTCAGCCTTCCGTCCTTTTGTAGGTTGGTAAAATGAGTACCCAACTTGTTGGGGGCAACTGGATTACAGTTTACAAACTGCTTAGAGAATGCTGAGTTCCCTATTAAGTGGTATAGAAATGTAAATGCTATTCTAAAGGCTATTGATCCAGATACTTGGCTATTATATTACAGGGACTTTATTTGCAGAGTATGCACGCTTTAGGGAAAATGCATCCATGGTGAGACATTTTAGATTTCTTTGTCAGCTACAGACATTGTTTGCAAGTCTGTGTATGTGCAAATTTTATACATAGAATCATAGAATCATAGAATCATAGAGTTGGAAGAGACCCCAAGGGCCATCCAGTCCAACCCCATTCTGCCATGCAGGAACTCCAAATCAAAGCATCCCCGACAGATGGCCATCCAGCCTCTGCTTAAAGACCTCTAAGGAAGGAGACTCCAAGTCCTCCTTTGAGCTCTTGCTTTTGGCAATGTGTTTTCACTTTTTTGACATATGATGATGACCTTTAGCCATGCGGCTGGATAAGACAACCTGCCCCAGGCACCATCCTGAGTGGGGAGAGCAAGGTACAGTGGGTCCTTGTTATCCGCTGGGGTTTGGTTCCAGGACCCTCCGTGGATAACAAAATCCATGTATGCTCGAGTCCCATTAAATATAATGGCACAACAAAATGGTGTCTCATATATAAAATGGAAAATCAAGGTTTGTTATTTGGAATGTATACTTTTGGGGAATATTTTCAAGCCATGTACGCTCAAATCCGTGGATAAAAAATCCACGTATAAGGAGGGCCAATCTGCTTTCCCCCTTACCTGCTCAGATAAACACCTACTTATTTGGCAATAGCCAGCTCCTGGATGCCACCATTTGGCAAATGAAGCTGAGATACTCTTATGGTAGAGTTTGCATGGAAAGCTGTATTTACGAGGGGCACTAAAGCAAAGAAGTATCTGAGAGAAAAATGGCTTCATTAAGGGAAAAGGCTGGGTGATGGGAGGAAAGAGACCAGGCTCTTGTCCTCGAATGAACTTGGGAAATGCTATTGGGGGAATCAGAGGACCAATCGCAAAATCATATACGCCGTGATTTATGTCTCCGTGGTTTCACTTCCTTTCTATTACCTGTCGTCTTGGTCGTTTGCGTCTTTGTGCCGAATTTATTATTTTTTAAAAAGGCATGGGTTTTTTTGTATTGCACAGTTTTATTAAATTTTATAAGCTTTACACTGTGGAGAGAATCTGTTTAATAAGACTTACAGTCTAAATAAATTCGTTGCTGACTGTGAGTGGACGGTGATGGAGGGGACATTGATAGATGGGGCAATGATGGCAGGCATTGGCGATGAGAGTGATGACAGCACATTTCCTTTTATCTCAAGAGGTGGGAAAATCTGGATTACTAACAGTAGCCAATTCTGAACTAGGTGGACGTGTCCTCCAAAATCTAATCTCTGCATCTGATGGGCAACTAATAGATGCGTCCTTACACACAAAGCGAATAAAAGACCACAAAGTCTTTTCATATTAGTAGTTTTCTATATGTCCACTATATATATCTATATCTATTCAGGGCCACATAGTAAAGTGCAATAACATCCAGAATCCAAAAAGCAGTGATACTTTTATTTGGCCAACCAAACTGCATAAAATACATGATGCAAGCTTTCAAAGCTCCACTGTCTTCTTCACCAGGCCAAGGTGTCACGAATCATATAGGCGAAAAAGAAATATAAAACGATGGTGTTAGTCTTTTGACTTTTATAAGTGAATTTCTCAACGAATGTGAGGTTTCATGCATGGTCTGTCCATCTTCAAATATTTAGGTCTTGTAAGTTTTACCATCTTCTAGAGCGGTGATTCCCAAACTCTAGTCTTCCGGGTGTTTTGGACTTTAGTTCCCAGAATCCCTGACCACTGGACAAAATGGCCAAGGCTTCTGGGAGCTGAAGTCCCAAACACCTGGAAGACCAGAGTTTGGAAATCACTGTTCTAGAGAACTCCAGTTCAACTATGCCAAGCAGTGGGGCTGTTGGATCTCTTTGCACAAGTTTCTCAGTAGGACTCACAACGAATAGAGTGTAACAACAGAGCCTCAGAGTATTATTATTACTATTATTATTAGTAGTGGTATTATATTTATTTGTATCCTGCTCTTTTCCCAGGAGTGGGACTCAGAGCAGCTTCACAACATTACAAACGGTACAATTAAATGAATAGAGTAATATGGGTCTGTAAGAAACTTTGGGGCAATGGAGTCCCATGTGTGGAATGCATTGCCCAGTTCTCCAGCTCCAGCGGGTGAAGGTGGCTTTCTTCGGAGAGGTGTGTAGCCTTCAGGAAAAGGGATTCAGAAATGGGAATGGGAGAACGGCAGTGACTATAAGAAAGTGAAGAATGTCGGGATGGGTTCAGTGGAGTTTGTGCAATGTGTGGTTCTCCAAAGTCTCCAAGGGAGCAAATGAGGCTGCCCCAATTGCCCCCCACTCTATATGAACTATCCTGAAGATTAGGCACCAATTTGCTGTCAGACTTTTTTAAAAAATGCATATAAAACAAGCCTGTTTTCATCCATTAACCTGTCTGAGTTCTGACTCTCCCTCAGTTTTCCAGTCATGAATTATGGTTATCATTATTATCCTATTTGTAAGAAAGCTATTTTCCCTCTGATTTTCATTTCTTCCTCACATAAGTTACAACATTAAGCAGAACTGCATTGTTATAAATGAAAGATCTGTCTTTTTGAGCAGACGTCTTGCATATAACTCTGTTATATACCGAATGGCCTTTTTCTTGCCTGGTTTATAAGCGTACTACGTTCTTTTTTGTTGTAATTTCTCCCTGGATTTGAATGCTGGCATATCATCTTAATGGGGTGGTAAATCCACTCTGTGTTTAAGGATCCTGTCGCATAGGGTTAAAACCCTGGCTTACCTTTCTTGAATTCAGTCCTAATTTGGGAGGAAGCTGACTGTTATGAAAAAAGAAAATAATAATAATAATAATAATAATAATAATAAAATAATAATAATAATTGCCACCCAGGTCCAGCCTGGGTCCTGTAAGCCACTTTGGTGGCCATTTGTTGGCCCAGTCCAAGATTGGGAGACATAGAGGAGCTGGATGAGCCAGTACCTACCTTTATCCAGAGAAGGATAGAAAGAGCATGCTTCCAGCATTCACGGAGGTTATATGAGAAACACCCCTTAATCACCAAACAGATGTGATAAGGAGCTGGCCTAATATAAACAGCTGTGAGACGCTTGGCAAAAGCTTCTCTCTCTGACTCCCTTGGACTTTGTCGCTGGACTCCGTGCTTCCTAGACCTCGGATTGACCTAGAACTCTTGACCCTGGAGTGGACTCATTTGACCTGCTTTCCAGAACCCTGGATCTTAGACTGACTTCTGGTTTTGCTTTATGGGACATCGGACTGATACTGTAGATCTGCTTTCTTGCTTTTTGCCTGCCTCAGTATTATTCAGCTTCTCCGTTTGCCTGCTTTCCCAGGCGTCACCCTCCAGCTTGTCAACATCCTTCTTGAATTGAGGTGCTCAGAACTGGACACAGGATTCCAGGTGAGCCCTGAACAAAGTAGAGTACAGTGGTGCTATCACATCACTTGATCTAGACACATTATTCCTGTTGACGCAACCAAGAATTGTGTTTGCTCTCTTGGCTGCCACACTACACTGCTGACTCATATGCACCTTATGGTCTACTAAGACTCCTAGATCCCTTTCATATGAACTGTTATCTTGTGGTTGGAAGTCTTCCGAGCAGAACATTTAACGCTTCTCGGCACGGGACAGGGATGGGTGCCAGAACGTGGACGCTTGCGTGTGTGGTAAAATCAGTTCACGCTCACCCCCGCCAGTCCCGTCCCCGTCCCCAAAACGGTTTTACAAGTGCATGCGATAAAGTTCTTAGTGATGACAGCATTGTTTTCTAAGTAATTAGAAACCATCTGTTTAATGATCTGCTCTAGAATCTTTCCTGGTATTGATGTCAGGCTGACTGGGCAACAATTATTTGGGTCCTCTATTTTCCCATTTTTGAAGATGAGGACAACATTTGCCCTCCTCCAATTGGTGGGGATTTCTCCTGTTTGCCAAGAATTCTCAAATATTATTGCCAGTAGTTCTGAAATTACTTCTTCCAGCCCTTTTAAAATCCTTGGATGTAGCTCATCTCGTCTTGGGGACTTGAATTCATTTAGAGTAGTGAGGTATTCCCATACTACTTCCCTACCTATTCTGGGTGTCTTATGCTCAAATATTATAAACCAAATTAGGTTTATATTATTAAGGTATTATTTTAATTTGTTTTTATTAATTACATCTTCTGCCAGCAAAAGTGTCAGAAAACAACAAAAGAAAATATCCTGAAAGTTTTGTCCCACCCCCACCCAGTACTGGTTGTGTACGCAACTAGCTGTCTGCAAATGGTTGTTTTGTACTTTCACAATCTCTACACAAGCTGGAAGAATACTTTGCTTTAAACAAGCGTCACTATGCAGAATCAATAATGGGAAGACAACCCCCATGTACACTTAGAAGCACCATTTTTAAAGGTATCACTGGCTCAAAGCACAGAAAGACTCCTGCAGCCGTGCCACTGCCTAGCAACCATACATTAAACCCCCTAGGAAAAGGCAGTAGAAGGAGTCCTGGCCAAAGGCAAAGGACGGCAATGCGTGTTATGTTGCAGACAACAAGACTTCACAGAAGCAGAAGCAACAAAGAGGGAAAATGTGCAGCCTGTCATCCCGCCTCCATGGACAGAACAGCCTTATCCCAATTGTGCTGTGTTTCTGCAGAAATTGCACTACAGGTTGAGGCTAGGAAGAGTGTATCTCACCCCAGGGGTGGACACTGAGCTCCAAAACACTCCTGAGTTGTTGGACCATGGCCTAAATCCTATTGGTTAGGCCAATGAATGAGAAGGTTCCAGGTTTTGGTTTTGGACTACAGAGTTAGGTTTTGGACTACAGAGCTTGAAATCTCTTTGCCAGCCATGTAGCCATGTTGGCTGCAGGATTTGGTGACCTCATTCTGACGATACAATTAGGGTAGATTCATTGAATCAATGTCAGTCGACAGTTATATAAATGCAGTTGATTCATTTTCTTTTAAACCATTACCTTTCTTCATTGTCTGGCTCTTGCATCTGTACATGCTAATGGGGAATATAATGGTTTGGACAATTCTGATTTTGGTGTTCCGTTCTTTACACTTTAGAATCTTGTCTAGTTCTTTACACTTTGATCATTGTTCCATGTCTTTGTTGTTTCCTGGTAGGAGTATGGTATCATCCACATATCTTAGATTCCTTTGAGTTCCTGGATTTTGAGTAAGAGGTCTCTCATTCTTCATCTTTTGCTGTTTTCTATTTCTCTGCATTAGTTATTGTAGTGGTTTTCTTTACTTGTCCAATAGTCTGCTGGATATGAGTGTGTCTACTTAAAAGTGGGTAGTTGGAGCAGAATAGGGATTCTGTTAATATATCACCCATCCTGCTGCTCAACAGTCCCGAAGTGGCTAAATTAGTCTTGGCAGTGGTGTTGGAGTCCTCTTGGCTTGCTGTATTGGGAGACCTCAACATCCATGCAGATGCTCAAGACTTGATGTCCAACATGACAACCATGGGGCTGTCCCAAATAATATTTGGTGCCACTTTCACTGCAGGATTCACTCTGGACCTGGGTTTCTGTTCTGGGCAGGATGACTTTCCTGGGTGTGGAGGAACTTTCTGTAGTTCATGGACCGATCTCTTACTGGATATGATTTAGACTCACTGGGACTCAGAGCCTCCTTGGGGGTGGCGGTATGATTATGGTCCGCCCCAAGAGACTTACGGATCCAGAATCTTGGGGAGTTTTCTGTTTCTTTGGCAGTTGATCCTGCCAAAGCCCTGGCTGATCTCTGGAATAGGAAAATGGCCCTGATGGACATGATTGCCCCTGAGTGGATAACAGAGAGTATTGGAGATGTCTCATCCACAGGGTCACTATGGGTCCAAATTGATTGAAGAGGAGTTAGCATCAGCAAAAAGAATCTCTGGTAAACCTGAGCATGCCTGGTCATTGCCTTTTCTTGCTTGATGCTAAAACTGTGCAGCAACTCAGCCTGCAGTTCTGAAGTATATCTAGAGTGCCTGCTCCTTACCATTTTGCAAAGTCCGATTTGTGCCAGCTTTTTCAGTGCTTCGAAAGCAGGCAGGCATTTGCCAGCGATGAGCTGTCTTCTGCAATGCGTGACAGATGTTCTCGCAGCTGTACCGCTTGTTTGCCTTTAGACACGAAGCACCTAGCCATCATATCCTTGAACCTCTCCCTGCATTACTTGAGCCACAGAGAGATGTGACCTTTAGGCTTTTCTCGCTCTCTCCTGTTCTTTCTCCTTTCCTTTTCCCCAGCCTTGCCAAAATGCCTTTGCAATCTGGCAGGATGCAGAGTTCAAGCAGCGGAGCACGTACTTTGCGAGCAGAAGGTTCCAGGTTCAATCCAGGTGCCTCTAGAGAAAGGATCAGGGAGCGGGTGATGCAGCGATGCTTTGCTTGATTTCCTATAGGCCTGCTGCCAACCAAAGCAGACAATAACTGGGCAACCCGGTGTAGATATCAGGAATACACACCTTGCTGGTTAGCTCCAACTAGGGTAAACTCATTCAATCGATTGCTGAATGGCATCAACCCAGAGGTAAATCCAACTGGTTAAAGGGCTCCATATAATACCCCATATTATATGTGTTGCAAATATACAGACAATACAGGGCCACATTGTACATATATGCTGTATTTCAGAAAATACACCTTGGAAGTGCATGCTAGAGCTTTTAAAATGTTACCTCTTGGACTGCAGTTCCCAGAATTCCCCAAGGAGTTTTTAGCAAATGTGTGTCTCATCCATACATTCTCTCTCTCTCTGAGAAACTCTCAGAAACTCAGAGTTTTGTATGCCTTGTAAGGAGGTCTTCAGTAAATAGAGATGCTGTAAAGAGAGATGCAGCTAGATGCTGATAGGAAGGTCTCAGCATCTCCTTCAGTGTTGGAGGGAAGGAGGAAGGAGAACTAGCATCATCTTGAAGTTTCAAAAAAGCCAACCCTGCCAGGCTATGCAATCTGCCCCTGTGGGATTTTCCCTTTGTTTCTGCCTTGAGACGCAGAACACTGGTACCTTGCCCAAGAACTTGAAGGCCGATTTGTACCCCAAAGAACAATATGGCATCAAGCAGTATAACATCCAGGAATCGATGCACATTCAGCCAAAAGGATGCGAGGACGCTTTCTTTGCTGATATGTTCTATCACTGCATCCTTTTCCCATCAGTTTGCCCGCAATAAAGCTGCATCTTGTACTCTCAGTGGCTTACAGTATTTTTACTTCCATTTATCATCTGAACCCAAACTGAGCAGGAACTGAATGGATCGGACTCTCCAAATCATTGCACCCCACCAGTGCATTGACAAATGCACTACTATTGACAGGCTCTTGGGTTTATAGCCAACTATATTAGGTTAGATTAGATTTATATTATTTATATAAAATCAATCAATCAATTAATTGACTATTATTTCATCACCAGCACCCCATAACTGCTGCAGTTGGATTGTGTTAGCATTTGTGGGATTCTTGGAGTTGTGGTCCAAAAGTGTAATTTTTCCCAAGTTCAATACATCTTTTAACCCACTAGAATATTCAAGCACAAAGTCACATAAAGCAGCTAAATACTGGCTCTGCCAACAGGTCATTAGTTATCTTTGGTTTGACACTACATAAATTATTTGTGGCAGAACTCTGCTTTTAGGAATAATGATAAAATAGCCTGTCAGTAGGAATAAGCTTCAAATGGTATCTGAGGATGAGAAATGTGAAAACACATTAATTAGTAACCTTCCCAGCCAGATTAAAAATGGAAAAAGTATAGATACAGTGTGTGATTTATCAAAGAAATACATATTTCCAATTTTGTTCGGCACTGAGAGGTAGCGGTAAACACAGATCAACCTGGCAAAATCGTAATATCAGTCAAACTCTTGACAGTTTAGACGACGAAGCTGTTAAACTGAGCTGCCTGGATTGGACAACTAAGGGTCAATACGCTTGTCCTTTTGGGACTGTGGGTTTTATGTCAATCTGTATTTTCTGGCACCAGCTTAGTTCATCCTGAGCAGGGTGAAGGTGCAGACTGACAACAGGAAACATCAACGCTTGGACATAGTACATTAATTTGTTCACTGTCGCTTTTTGCTGCGACAAAGCACAACAACATTGCTCTTCTGTGCTAATGGAACATAAGATATAATATCATGCGATTCTGCCAAATTGCTTAAGTGGGGATGTGGCCTCGCAAATAGCAGAGAAAGAATGCTTGAGCAGTATCTATCTATATATATATATAATGTCACACACACACACAAACACAAATACACACACATTCCTGGCTGCTATGCCATATGCCTGGATTTGCCTAATGAGGCAAGCCTTCTGTTTGAGAGCAACCAGTAAGTTGGATCATTGTGTCCAAGCTGTTCTGTCTGGTACATGGGTATGATGTGCAGCATTATAAAGTGTCAGATTGTTATATGTAAGAGAAGGACATTGCTATTACTAAACAGTGAGCCAAGGGACTGGGAAGTCATTGGTTGACTTACTGAACATTGTGTAGATGCTGGCGGAGACTGTGGAGATCAACTCACACAGCGAGGGACTGTGTGACTAGCAAACTGCGATTCCCATCATTTTCTCACCACTGGCTAAGGCTGAGGAAACCTGGAGACCACATCCAGAGGACCACAGTTTGTTCAACCCTGGCACAGAGATACAAAACCAATCAGAACAACTACAGAAGTGTTATCAGGCCATCCAAGTTGACGGAATCATTATAAGCTAAACTTCTGATCTCTTACAGACTTGGCGATTGCACAAGTCCTCTCCAGTGCTCCATCCTCCAAATGATCCAAAGGAGTGGCAGGGTTTGCCAAGATGGTCTTATGTTTTGAAGAGCAAATTTTTCTCTTCTGAAAATGTTAAAATATTCTTAGAGTTACAATGTTATACCGCAAACAGCTCCACCGGCTACCGGTTTGTTTCCAGGTACAGTTTCATAGTGCTGCTCATGACCTATAAAGTCCTACATGGCTTAGGTCCCAACTATCTGAAAGACCTGATCTCCCCATACGAACTTGTATGGGCCCTAACTTCTACGGGGAAGGCTTTCTCTCAGTCTTGCCACCATCACAGGCTCACTTGGTGAGGACATAAAAGAGACATTTATCAGTAGCTTCTCCCACTCTTTGGACTTCCATTCCATGGGATGCTGAACTGGCCTCCTCCCTGCTTTCCTTTCGCTGTCAGGCAAAGACATTTCTATTCAAGCAGGCTTTTGATATACGATTACGTCAGGGAGGCTTTGTATACAAGGTGTGTGCTCTAGTTGTTTTTTAAAACTTTTGCATGTTTGACTTGAATGTACGTTTTGTACGTTGCACGTTGATTTGGATGCAATGGGACACGGACCGATTGTTTCAACTTACAGGAAAAGATATTCCACCTAAGCAATGAGAATAAATTCCTAAGAGCTGTCTGACCTCGGAATACGCTGCCTCCGAAGGTGGTGGGCCCACTTTCTTTGGAGAGCTTTAAACACATGGGAATGTGTTAGTTGTATATTCTACACAGCAGGAGGTGGGACTATATGGTCCTTGCAGTCCCTTCCAATTCTATAATCCTAAGAGCTATATTTCACTTTATTTTATTTTATGGTCCATCATGTCACTAACTTAGGGGCCGAAGCAAATCGAGGCCTGCTGTCAGGAGGCATGCCAGAAGCAAATTAACAAGCTGAGGGAAATATTGTAAATAATTGCTGGATTTGCACAATGAGAGAGCAATTGGAGCCACTAAAACAATCTGAGGAGCGGAGGTACTTTGTAAATTATATTCTACTCGAAGTGATTCATTTTGTTAACTTCCTGTTGTCAGGAATCAATTTGCTTGGCTTCATTCCACCAATGGCTGGAGGCTTCAGCAGTTCTAATCTTAAAAAATGCCATAAAGCCGTCAGAGCCGACGCAATTTACTTCATGTAAGAATGATATTTTCTGGTCATTTCTTTTACTGGAAACAAATCTGGGGAAAGGGAACGTCAACGTTGTGGCTAGTAAGGACTGGAGTATATGCAAGAGGGAAAGGGGCAAATCGCAGCAAATATAATGACAGCCTTGAGCCAGGGTACTTAAAGCGGTGCCAAACTGGGTTATTTCTCCAGTGTGGATGCAGCCTTAGTAAGATGCTCACCATCCGAGTGGGAGTGGCAAATTGATCTATTTTAGTTTTGGGCTGTTTTTTTTTTTTTTAGTTTTCACTTTAGTTCATCCCAAATATTGATTAGTTCATCCCAAATATTGATTGTCTATTTTTAAAGCTTGCATGGTTTTTGTTTTTGTTTTTAAAAAGCTGCTTTGGTGCACGTTTCTCCTAATGCAACCATTTTCGTATGTCGATCTGCTTAAGAGAACCTTTCTGATGTTCAACTCATGAAATAACAAGACCGCACGCAGTACTTGGGATAAAATATGAGCCACTTTATTTAAGCTTTCGCCTACCTATGTTCTGCTGTGTAAATTTACAGTGCTATATAAATAAAGGTTAATAATAATAACCTTGGGGGGGGGGGGTAAAGCAAGATATGAATACATGAACAGCAACAGCTCACCAGCTTGCCTGCAAGAATATCACTAGGGAGTTTATCATACGATGGAATTTGGGGGTATAATGCAATGGCAATCCGAACGCAATCATGGGGTTTAACGTAATTGCGAATGAGTGTATCTCACGCAATTTCGGGCAATGGGAAGTCATTCCGAACATAATCATGGGGTTTCACGTAATTGCGTATTAGAGTATCTCACGCAATTTCGGGCAATGGGAGGGGGGTCATTTTCGGGCAATGGGAAGTCATTCTGAACTCATTCCGAATGCAATCAGATTTCACGTAAATTTGCTAAACTAGCGAATTCATATAATTGCGAATTGGCTCCATTCGCAATTGAGAGAAATTCCTCCCATGTGATAAACTCCTAGGTGGCCCTTGTGGCCCCTTCCAGCCTAGGAGACTAGGAAGGTTTCACAGCTTTTCTGAATCCCCTTGAATCCCCCAAAGGAATGACTTTGTTAACGTGCGGGATTGTGACACTCGTGGCCAGACGTTCCAGTAAACAGAGTGAAATGTCCACTACCAAGTATGATTTTGTGTTTACTCCACAATTGTTGCTTTACCCATCATTACCAGGTGGAATGGATGCATCTGAAAGAGAGGATTATGAAAAATGGCTGGCCTTCCAGATAAGATGATGGAGTGGTTCTGCTTCCTCCCTCCTGGAAGACAGTTGGGAGAAAGGCAAAGCCTGATGGAACTTGGATTTCAATGTTCTGCTCTCTTTTGACCCTGTTCCTAGAGGATGCCAGGGACATCCCAAGATATTTCGTTGCCTGAAGCAGAGCAGCAAATCCCCACCCCAAGCATAGTATCTACAGACAGAGCTTGGAAAAATTGCCCTTTTGGCTACAACTCCCAGAATGTGTTGGCTGGGGAGATTCTATGCATTGCTATCCAAAAAATAGTTTCCCCAATGCGCTGACGAAAGCCAACAACATGAGACAAAAAAATGTCACCAAATACTCTTCTCTCCCTCGCTGACAGTAATGCGACGAATTAAATCACTAACAATTGGCTGCCGTTTCAGGACACCTCAAATACGTTGCTTACGGTGGCCCTTTGACCCACTACTAACGCTTGCTTTCACTTCTCATACAAGTCTTTCTCTTGGCACAGGCCCAGTTGCCAGCCTAATTCAACAGCTACTGTATTCCAGGGTCGATTTACCAATATGATTTGGTTTTTAAGCTAGCCAAAGATTCCCCCCTCCTCTAGTTCTCCTTCTCCCAATGTTTGCTTTTATGGCCTGAATCAATTAAACTCACTCGGACAAATGTGTTTATTCTGCACAATTCATTCCAGCTGCCAAAAACCCGGAGCTCTTTGATCATTCGTTTTTACGATGCCATCATTTATGGGAGCCTAGAAGGGTCTATTTGGCTGATGAAATGCTGCGAGAGAAATATTCATAGACAGAACGGTATGCGGGTATTGCGATTACCCCACAGACCCAGATTTCATTCGCACTACCGAATTCCAGCACTTGGGTACCGCATTACCTGCTAGGACAGCATCCCGTGGTATCCTAGGATTTGTAGTTTGGTGATGTGTTAGAGTTGTCCAGCAGAAAATTCTAAATACCTCACTAAACTACAAATCCCAGCACTCCATAGGATTCAGATGCAGTATAGAAATACTAAGATGGAAATCTGATCCCACGTTTTCGCTGCAATGCTTGAGACGGTGGACCTTATCAGACGGGAGGAATTTCTCTTTATTACGAATGGAGCCAATTGGAGCCAATTCGAATTCACGTGAATTCCTATTGCGTTCGGAATGCGTTCAGAATGACTTCCCATTATCTGAAAATGACCCCCCCATTGCCCGAAATTGCGTGATATGCTTTAACTCGCAATAACGTAAAAGCCATGATTGCGTTTGGAATGACTTCCCTTTTGCCCAAAATTGCGTGAGATGCTTTAATTCGCAATAACGTGAAACCCCATGATTGCGTTCAGATTGCCATTGGATTATACTTCCAATTTCCGATAAGGTCAAGTGACTTGAGTGATGGAAGAAGAGAGAATGTTCTGCAGAAGAGTATTTTCACAATCATGAGTGTCATTTGATCTAGGATGGTTTTGGCAGGCAACTGCCTTTTGCTGGCCAGCTTCAGTACATTATTTTATGACTGACCATCAATACCAATTGCTGCCACTTGCCCTTCCTTGAAGGGTAAACTCTGAGGAATCAAATGCTTTGAAGAAGGCTGCTTGATGCTGTCTTGATTTTAAAAACAACAACAACAACAGGCCTTTTCATTTACAAACCTATTTGAGGGCTTGAATTTCAGCTCTGTGAGCGCAGGGCAGGTTAGGGTCTTGCATCATGAGAGTGGAACTGGGGGCATGGTATGGTGGTATTGGGAAATACTTTTTCAACCAATTCGTCTTTTGACGTCACTAAACTGCAAAAGTTATGAGACAATGAAATTCGTCTTGAGATCAGATCAACCGGCACCTTTCCGTTCCCAATTTCCAGCAATTGATGAGAGAATATTTGATCGATCATTACGCAGCTGGACATGTGTATTTGTAGTTAATTTTAACACCTTTACGTGTCACCACCAAGTAAAGTCTTTCAGGCAAGCATTGATTTTGTCCGCCGGTGTTGATCGAGGAATTACAGGTAATGCCTGAAATCTCCTGCAAGCAATATTAATGCGTTCCCAAATGGTCTAATGTTTCCATGCAAATCTTGCAATGATCGATCAAGAGCCTCGAGCAATGTTTCTGCACCATTGTGCATTCAAACCAAACAACAAGTTTGCATTTCTGCAATACTTTTCCCATGCTGGATGCTTTGGAGATGATGGACGTCGGAGTTGCAATGAATTGCACATTCAATGGCAATTTCAAAGCAGAATGAGCAGTTCTTCCACCTGGTAGCAATGTCGCAGCTATTCCGGATGACGCAAGAGCTAAGGTCGTGTCATTTGTATATAAAAACATGTGTGTATTTGAATGCAACGTGGTGTTAAAATTTCAAAGCAATCGGCGAACGACTTTCGGAAAAACGAACATTTACATTTTATTTATGCCGTTTCGGATGCAATAAGGAGAAAATACTGAAATGCACTTATTTCTTCACATTCGGGGCAGAAAAAACTGCTTGTGTAAAATCAGACGTCGAAGAAACCAAAACTGACAGATTTTTTCCCCCATTCCATCGGTTGGAAGTGATGGACATCAGAAAGCACTTGCCTGGGGCCCATTCAAACCCGGAACCAGCCCTGTGGGATGTGATCCTGTATAAAGGAATGTGTTACTCTCTGGCTTCAAAAAAAGTAAATAAAGTACTCGAGCTGAATTGTTAATGCCTTTTTACCCTGAGCGCTCCTTCTTGAGCAGCCTTTATTTATATGGGAGGGAGGGCTGTGCAGCGGGAAAGAGGTAATTAGCTTCTATGAGTAATAATGGAGCCTATTAAGTTCCTCTGAATTATTAAACATAATTAGTTTCATTTTTAACTCCTGCAGGCTACAAGAGATGTATTAAATGCCACACTCTGGCAGATTTATTTAGTACATGCGCAATACTGGCTTTGTATCACCAGAGACTACAGTGCCACGAATTCTCAGAAACGAACGAAACTAAGCATGTTGATGGACATGGCTATAGTTATAGCATGCCCCCCTCTAAAAATTATTGATAATTTTATTTCAAAGAATGAGTAAAATATTCAAGCATATTAGATGCTTCTTTGCTTTCATTTGATCAGCTTCCCAATTGCAGTTTAAATGGGAGAACCTCTTTGCATGACAGTTAGAAAAGTCTTTCCCATTAAATCCAAATATTTGAGAAGTTATATTTTTGATGTAGAATTCCCAGAATTCCAGTGGCCATGTTGGGGGGTTCTGGGAGTTGTACCCCAAAGCAATCACTTTGCCACGTGCTTATTGAAACAATGGTTACATCTATAAGGCAGAGCTGAATCAGAATTTATTAGATGGCATTTTTAGAATGAAATCCATTAGGCTACTTTTCCAACAGAGGAAAAATACTATTTTGCAGAAATGTCTGATATTCTCAACTATTCTTTTTATCCATCTGGGATGAAGAATGCCTGGGAACAGTGTTTCTTTAGGGTCATCATACATATCCATACAGTATATAACAACCCATCCAAAAATAAAAACCTTTTAAAATAACATTGCTTGCACTAATGATAACAGATGGGATTGCACCAAATGAATTCAGACTAGTTTTCTTGGCATTGCAGGTGTGCTGCTAACCGCCCTAGTCATGTTTCCATCAATCTCTGTCCTGTTGATTTGGAAATATTGTAATAACATCATTGATCTCAAGGAGGAATTACTCTGATCGAAAGGGGCTTCGGACTGCAGCCGCAGATCAAGAAATAAGAGCAGAGCAGCACCGGTTTTCCCCTTGACACCTTGTTTATCTTTGACAAAGAATCTCCAGTTGCCAGAAGTTGTTTTGTGCCTGCTGGCGAGCGCTTCCTAGAACTAATTTATGAGAAGCTTGTTTTCAAACCTCCCACTGTGGTTTCAACAGCTGTCACCTGCACGACTGTGACAGTCTGAAATGTGACGTGAAATTGCAAGGCCCCTGGCATTTATAATGATTGAACAAAACAGCCAGGAAAAATCAGGAGGTTACACAGAGGAGCTGGCTGGATGGCACTAAAATGTCATAGAATCATAGAGCTGGAAGAGACCGCAAGGGCCATCCAGCCCAACCTCCTGCCATGCAGGAACTCTCAATCAAAGCATCCCCGAAAGATGGCCACTCAGCCTCTGTTTAAGAAGGAGACTCTACCATTCTCCGAGGGAGTGTGTTCCACTGTCGAACAGGTCTTACTGTTAAGAGGTTCCTCATAATGCTGAGGTGGAATCATTTTTCCTACAATTTGCATCCACTGCTCCAGATCGTATTCTCTGGAGCAGTAGAAAACAAGCTTGCTCCATCCTTATTCCACCCCTTCAAATATTTAAACATGACTATCATATCACCTCTTAACTGACTCTTTCCAAGCTAAACATACCTAACTCCCTAAGTCTCTCCTCATAAGGCATGGTTTCCAAGCCCATCATAAGGTATGCCCTCCTTGGGAGGGACTTTTGGACAGAAATTTTTATAAAATTTGATCTTTTTTCCAAAATTGCAATTGTAATAATCTCCCATCCCATTGATTTTGCTGGCTAGGTTACTCTGGAAATTGCAACCACCAAAACGAACTATTCCAAAATTTGTCTCTGTCAAGTTCTAGAACTTTTCGGGGAGGCAAGTGATTGAGTTTGGCGGAGTTCAACCGCTAGCGAGAGCACCGAGTTTCTGAAAAATCTTACTGCATTTCTGCCAACAGCTCATATTTCATTTGCGAGCCCATAAAAAATTTAAAGCATGACTAAATACTAAGAGAATTTCTTTCTTTTCTTTTCTTTTTTTTTTTAAAAAAGGAGAGATCTGTACTTCTAAAGTGAAATTATTGAGGCAATAAAAAGCCATGCTTTTGCAGATGAGTCTCTAGACTTGCAGCAAGGAGCAAATCAATAATGTCGTACTATTTGCCAGGAGGATCAAAATATCTGGGGAAATGGCTAAGGATGAAAAGTGGAGGAAAGGGGGGGAAATCAGTTCACAATCAGTGCGCTGTACAATGTAATAACCCAGGGCCAGCTAACAGAAATGCCACATAAAAGCGTCAAAGGAGTTTAATCAAAGATTCGAGGTCATAAAGGCTAATTATAAATCTGAAGGTAAAGACTAATACAGAGAGGAGGAGGAGGAGGCGATTTGGAATGATTTGGGAGAGCTTATCACAGAAATGAACAGTCCTCTAAGGACCTTATCAGACGGGAGGAATTTCTCTTTATTGCGAATGGAGCCAATTGGAGCCAATTTGAAGTCACGTGAATTCGCTAGTTTAGCAAATGTACATGAATTCCAATTGTGTTTGGAATGCATTCAGAATGACTTCCCATTACCCGAAAATGACTTCCCATTGCCCGAAATTGCGTGAGATGCTTTAATTCACAATAACGTAAAACCCATGATTACTTTCGGAATGACTTCCCTTTTGCCCAAAATTGTGTGAGATACTTTAATACGCAATAACGTGAAGCCCCATGATTGTGTTCGGATTGCTATTAGATTATACTTCCAATTTCTAACGTTTGATATGGTCCAAAGAAAAAACAACTGTGCTTGAAGTAATCATCATTTTGTAGTTGCCACAGATAAAAGTAGCAACTGTGGAAACAAAGTCCGGGCATGGGGAGGGACGAGTGTCGTTCCTTAAAACTGGGGAGACAAACCTTTCAGGGTTTTTTTGTACTACGACTTTCTTAGCCCTTTACCATTCACCATCCTGGATGAAGCTTCTGGGAGATGAAGTTTGAAACATCCAGGATGCCAAATGTCCCACTCAGAGGGATGAGAAAAAGCCTTCCTTGCATGTGGTTCAAGCATTTGACAGAACCTTTTAGAAGATCTGCAGGCCACAGTATGGGTCAGGATGCCTTGGAGGAGGCAGACTCTCCTTTTTAGGTTTTTAAACAACTTGGGTGGGTAGGTCTCAGGAATGCATTAGTTGCATCTTCTTGGATGTCAGGGGGTTGGAATGGATGACCCTTGCAGTCCTTTCCAATTACAATTCAGAGAAGTTTATCAGACGACAGAAATTGGAAGCATAATCCAATGGCAGTCCGAACGCAATCGTGGGGTTTCACGTTATTGTGTGAGAAACTATCACACGCAATTTCGGGCAATGGGAAATCATTGCAAACATGATGCAATGTCAATACACAATCACGTAAATTCTCTGAACTAGCGAATTCACTCATTTCTGAACCTGCCCCACTTTCTTTTCTTTCAAAATTGAGAGAAATTCCTCCCGTGTGATAAACTCCTAAGATTTCATAACTTTTCTGAATTCACTTTATTAGCTGGGAGCGTCTGTGACCCCATTTGTGTGTCCAATTATATATTACTTTCTCTCTCTCTCCTCGAAATCAGCTCAGATAACTGCCTAGAATGTGGAGCTGAAAGCCAAATAAAATGCTCAGCCCAGCATGCGCCAAATTACCGAGCTGCCACTTAATAAAGGCATATTGCTTCCTCAATAATGTTTGAATACAGGTTCTGCCACCTCTCCTAACTAATTGGGATTCCACCAACATCAGACTTCTTGGCAAGCAAATTAAATTTATTTAAGAGGATAGTCAAAGCCATCTGCATTTCAATAAAGTTTTATAGTTTTTTTTTAAAAAAAAAACCTTCATCAATATTTATCGGATGCTTATGCAATCCTGTTGGACTGGTTCACCAAGGGAGCTCCAATGAGATTATTTACATGAGAAGTGCTCTTCATTGTACTTATTCAGCAGTTCAGTAACTCTCAGACTAAGGCACATAACCCACAACCCTTCCTTGGCTATTGGTCTGTTCCAAGAATAATTCAAACTGCTGGTTATACTGTAACCTATGATTTGGTGATAAGCTATCTGAAGGCCTGCATTCTCCCATATGAGCCCGCCCAAACTTAAAGCTTTGTGGGAGAAATCTTGCTCCCATCACCCTGATGTTTGGTGAGTAAACAAGATGTGGATTTTTATGCGGCTGCTCTCAGCCTGTGGAACGTCCTCCGAAATGTCCTTCCACCAGTTGGCAAAAACCTTTTTTAAAATCTAGGTGTGATGGATTAGTGCTGAGAAGGGGGCTTTAATGCATGTGCACTAGGCATGCAAATCTTTGCTTAGTTCATTCAAGCACACTATAATTAATAATTTCAAATGCTTTCTTCCAGCTGAGATCACTTGTATTTTTGCACATTATCAATTATCTTTTTGTAATTTGGGGTTTCTCCCCCCAAAAAATTATTTTTGTGCAAAATAAAAAATAAAAAATTGGATGTTGAGCAACAAATTTTGTTCTTCAGCCAAAGTAAAACCTCCCCTCCAAATTTTACACATAAAGTATATTTTGCACAAAATTCACCACTGTCTGGACAACATTTTTAGATCTTGCGTCAAAACCAACTTTTCCCCCGCAAGTTGTTTTGTGCAAATGAAGTGAATAAATGTAAATTCCAGATTACAAAGATCTTGTGAAAATTGGCTAGTTTCTCAATAGATATCTTAATGTGAAAATGAGGTGTATCACACAAGAAAATTTGCAGCTGTCTTTATATTCCTATTATACTTTTTATTTTTGGACTTAATAAAAGTTAAAATTATCTATGGACAATACCTCAGATCCCCCAAGCAGGATATCCGGTGGCCGTGATGACTGGGTGATTGTGGAAATAGTAATCCAAAAAGTAATTCTCAGTTTCAAAGAAGAGTAGTGGGAGACAGGAGGTCTTGGAGATCCACAGGGTTGCCGTGAGTCAAGATCAACTTGAAGGTAGTTAACAACAACAACATCTCAGGGAACTATCCAGGGTAGATCAGCCGTAAGCAGTAACCCATCACAGGCTACTCAACTACTGACTCTCACACAAATATTTCAAATGGCTGAACTTGTAAAGACAACTGAGTTTATCACATGACAGGAACTGGAAGTATAATCCAATGGCAACCTGAACACAATCATGGGCTTTCACGTTATTGCGTGAAAGCTGATCACACGTATTTTCGGGCAATGGGAAGTCCTTCCAAACGCAATCGTGGGGTTTCACATTATTGCGTGAGAAACTATCACACGCAATTTCGGGCACTGAGAGGCAATTTCGGGCAGTTACGAACATGATGCGACATCAATATGCAATAACGTAAATTCGCTGAACTAGCGAATTCATGCATTCACAAATTGGCCCCGCTTTCATTTCTTTCGAAATTGAGAGAAATTCCTCCCATGTGATAATGTCCATAGTAAAGCTTTACAGTGCATCAATAGCCTTTTATTTTCTTTAGTTCCTGGAATAAATGTTTAACATGAAATCCCCTTCTGTGTGTATGGCTGACAATGATCAGATGGGTGCAGATGAATGTCTTATTTGACAGAGCTCTGACTTGTTTCCAAACTATTCTTTCTAGTGCTGGCCTCTCTGCAGAATGATGTGCTCCTAAAGGAAGACAGGAATGCAATAGTCCCTTCCCGCTGGCATTTCTCAGAAACTACCAAGAGGCATTCTTCCCTGGCCTGAATCCAACTATTAGTCCTCAACAGAGCAATTAAAATGGCTAAATTAACGCTTATGCCAACATCACTGAGTCAATAGATTAACTGGGAATAACAATTGGAGTTACTAGAAGTGATGGTCGGCAAGACATGGGCATCATAACTAGTAGGCAGTGATATCTTCCATAAATACAAGGAAACATCATTTTGTGTATGGGGCACCCTTTGGTTTAGAGCTGGGCCTAAAAGGAAAAGTAGCGGGAATACTAGATCACGAGAGTGAATTAATCCAAGAAAAGTGTATTGATCTAGATCCCTTTCCAACATTTTGTTTAAAGAAGAAGAAGAAAAAAAGGAAGGTAGCACAGTGGACATCATGTTCTCTTCATCCACTTATTTCTTCAGCAGAGTGAACAGTTCTGGTTTTCTTTTAGGCCAATGCATGCAGAGAGAAGCACATCACAGCAGATATCAGCGCAGTAACCCATGCTCCTTGTAACCCTGTGGAGGAGGAACATCTCTTCAAGGATCACAGGTGGAAATTATATTGGAGTTTGTTTGAATCCATTGCTCCAGGTTCTATTCTCTGGAGCAGCAGAAAACAAGCTTGCTCCAGCCTCAATATGACACCCCTTCCAATACTTAAACAGAGGGCTCTCATATCACCTCTCAACCTTCTCTTCTCCAGGCTGAACATACCCACCTCCCTAAGTCCAAAACCTTCACCATTTTAATCGCCTTCCTTTGGACACGCTCCAGTTTTTCAACATCCTTTTTGAATTGTGATGCCCAGAACTGGACATGATATTCCAGGTAAGGCCTGACCAAAGCAGACTAGAGTGGCATTATTACTGTATATACTCTACTATAAGTCAAGAAATTTATGGCCCAAAATTAACTCTAAAATCCCAAATCAACTTTTAGACAGGACAATACAGTAATGAGGAGGGAACATTCGCTTTCCAAGCCTCTTCCCAGCCCTGCTGTCCCCTTTGGAAGAGGCAGCAGGGCTGGAAGAGTGAACGCTCCTTTTCCAAGCATCTTCTCAGCCCAGTTGCGCATGAAGGGGGCAGCTGGGCTGGGGAAATGTAATGTTCACTCCCCAAGCCTCTTCCCAGCCCTTCAGTTTTACCCTCAACTTACCCATGGGTCATAGTAAAATCCAGATTTTTTGTCCCCAAAACCTACCCTCAACTTATACATGAGGTCGAACTATACGTGATATATTGGGTACTTCACTTGATCTGGATACTATACTTTCGTTGATGAAGTCTAGAATCACATTGGCCTTTTTAAACTGCCGCATCACACTGTTGATTCATGTTCAACTTGTGGTCTACTTGGACTTCTAGATCCCTTTCACATGTAGTCTTGTTAAGCCAGGGGTACCGCACCCTATATCTATGCATTTCTCCCCCCCCCTCTTTTTTTTTTGGGTGTGTGTGTCTAAGTGTACCTTACATTTTTCCCTGTTGAAATTCATTTTGTTAATTTTGGTCCAGCTTTCTAATCTATTAAGGTATTTTGAATTTCGATCTGCTCCTCTGGGGTATTAGCTACTCCTCCTAATTTGGTGCCATCTGCAGATTTGATAAGCATGCCCTCTATTCTAGCTTTTCTGACTTCACCCCTACATGCGTTAGCTATTTGTTTGAATTCCTCTATGGAGATTTCCACCTTTTTCCCATTTCTTACACATGTCCTGTTTAAACCTTAGCTCAGCTGAAAGTTCTTTAGTCATCCATCCTGGTTTATTGAGACACCTCCCGTTTTTCCTCCTCATTGGAACTGTTTAAAATTGTGCCTTTAGTATCTCCCTTTTGAGAAACTCCCATCTATTTTGAACTCCCTTCTCTCTTACTATTCCCGACCATTACCAAACTATTCCCTAAGTTTATTGAAATCAGCTTTCCTAAAGTTTATATTTTGTCTAAGTCAAAAGTGGGAAGTAATTTTGGTCCGAAGTTCCCATCAGTCTCAGCCAGCATAGATAATGGTGAGAATAATGGTATTTATAGTCCAGTAACTTCTGTAGTCCAACAATTTCATATTCCAGCACTCTGGGCTAGTTCTAAAATGGTCTCCGTTTTTAAATGCAAATAAGTTTTGGTGTTAATGGCACCCAAATAGTAATGTTATGTTCTTTTTTAATTCCTGTTTTTAAACATTTGGGGACCCTTGCAGGCTTTAGAGGAAAAAAGCTTACCATGAAATGCAGCAGCAGATCCAGACAGAAATCCAAAACCTGAAGAAAGAATAAATTGGTCTGTTAACAGGGAATAGTGAATATTTTGTATGGTGTTTTATGGTATCATTTGTTTATATGTCTGGCAAATGGACCTGAATTTACTTCACTTTCCTTTTCTGGCTGGCAAAATTATCCCTTTTGCTTATCATTCTTCTCATTGCTCCCGCTGCTTCACATTATTAACTAGACCTTTCTGAGTCTGGCTCAACACAAAACAAAGACAGACAGGCAGGAATGTGTACTGCATGCTAAGATATCTGCTTGCACAAGCCTCACAAAGAGCGTATATAAAGACAGGAAAGAATTTCAGCTAGTCCACATTTTTAAAAAGCAAACTGACCAATTTTGAAAACCCGCCCATGCCATGGTATCTAGTGGCACACCTGACCTCCAAATGGCAAAGAGTGCTCCTTCCAATACTCCGTCCAAGAGCCACACATGCTTCTTGGATAAATATATGGATAATATAGTTATCCAGACTAGACAGAATACTGAATTTGGCTGTGCAATTCTTGGCTCAGAAATTGCCAACAAAAAACATATACCGTATATAAAACTAGTCTCTGGAGTTTATCGTACAATAGAATTTGGGGGTATAATGCAATGGCAATCCGAACGCAATCATAGGGTTTCACGTAATTGCGAACGAGTGTATCTCATGCAATTTCAGGCAATGGGAAGTCATTCTGAACGCAATCATGGGGTTTCACGTAATTGCGTATTAGAGTATCTCACGGAATTTCGGGCAATGGGAGGTCATTTTTGGGAAATGGGAAGTCATTCTGAATGCATTTCGAACACAATCAGATTTCATGCAAATTCGCTAAACTAGCAAATTCATGTAATTGCGAATTGGCTCCATTCGCAGTTGAGAGAAATTCCTCCCATGTGATACACTCCTCTGACTTATTTCTCATGAAGGGATAAACCTGTACTACTTCAAAAATGAAGACAAGCATACTTGGTGCAAAACCAGAGGGAAGATGGAGAAAATGTGGGGAAATGGCAGTGTCAGGATTGGGCTAGTCTTGCCATGATATTGGGCTGAGGAATCCTGTTTTGATCATAGGGGTGATATATGATATTGTACATGTGTGGTTATGCTATGTTATTTCTGTTAGTTGGTATGGTATATAATATGGGGGCTGTGATATTTTGGGGAATATACACAAGAGGTTACCTGGGTTTAATGAAAGGATGAATAGATGGATCAGATTGATGGCCAAAAGGCAGTTAAATCTGTGCTGTTTTATATGTTTAAAACAAATGGTTAACTGCACAGGTTAAAAGAGCTTCAGAGAGAGCTTGCACCTGGTAAAGAAATATGGGTCCACTTCTGAAATCTGCAAGGACTTTTTTTTATCCTGGACGGTGGTTAGCAAAACTAAGCTAAGCCTTCCTAGGAAAGAAGAAAATGCATCCAAAGTGCCTATTGTTTTGAGAAAGATATAATGGCTAGACTGCCAATTTTACGGAGTGGAGCTAATAGCTTTCAAGACCCTTCATTGTCAGAGTGAAAATCTGATAGAGGATTGTTTTAGTATCCGTATGAATATGCTTCCACTCATGTTTCTATGAGTAGGTTTCTATGTGTGGGTGTGATAGCTGGAGACGAGCGAGGGAAACTGAAAACAAGAAAGTAATTCTTTCGAAATGTGATGCTGGAGAAGAATTCTACAGGTATGGGCTGTGAAAAAGATAAACGGCCTTAGAGCAAATCAAGATTGAACTCTCACTGGAAGGAAGATTACTAAACTGAGGCTGTCATATTTGAGCATAGCATGAGACAATGTGAGTCACTGGAAAAGATGATAATGTAAAGTAGAAAGCAATAGGAAAATAGGGAGGCCACACTACAGGTGGACTGATCCAGTAAAGGAAGCCATGGCACTGAGTTTGCAAAACCTGACCAGGGCAGTTGATAACTGAGTTTCTTCGAAGTCTCACATTCATAGGATTATCATAAACTGAAGTCAACATAATGGCAAATAACAACAAAATTGCTTTCATGCCTGTCATGTTTGGTTGCATGTACTGTACATGCTGAAACTGCAAGGCCATTAGATTGGTGCAGGTAAAACTTGACTTCCCTTAGCTTCCCATTCAATTTTTCTACCTTTGTAGAGCTATTGGCCATTGCTGTTGTACAGGACCAAAAGTGTCACTACCTTTGCGGACAATGGGACCCAAATTCAAGATGTGACCTGACCCCACATCAGCAGCCCGGCGGCTTCCAATTCTGGGGCAACTCTATGGAATCAAAAAGAATTATTTCAATTTCAAGAAAAAGAAATGCAAGGAAGCATCTGTTGCAACAATGTCAGCAAATAGGTGCATGCACTCAGTTCCGATTTATGCTTAACAGTTACTTACTGGTTTGCAATCTTCGGTGCTGGTGTCACAAAGCCGGACTTCACAGTGGAGATAAACAAGGTCATGATTCCCAACAAACTTGAATACTTGGAGAGAAAACTGTCCTTGAGGTCCAACCCCATTTTCTGGCACCGTTATTGTTGAATCTTGTGTCTCTGGACAGCTATGATATCAATCGATCAAACTTATTAAGCAATTAAGTGAAGGTGTTATGAAGATCACAGCCAAACAGGGCAAGTCGTTCTTAAGCTGAAAACTTGTCCTCAAAAGCTTGCTTAAACTGGACACAACTTTCACCATAGATTTGGAAGCACTAAATAGAACATACAGCCAGGTGAAATGGCAAGTATTTAATATTATATAGACACTACCAAAAAGAAAGAAAGGATGGTCAGCTCATATAAGACAGGTGTAATACCAAGAAATGTTGAACATTAGAACATAAGATTAGATCTGCCTGATCAGACTAAATGTCTAGCTCCTCCAGGACCCCATTTCTCATGACGATGTGCCAGACGCTTCCAAGATTTCACAAGAGGGGCATAAACACAACAAGAGTCTTCCATGGGTACCTTCCAGCAGCTAGCTGTTTCCTATTCAATAGCATATCCCTTCTGAATAGCATAGCTAAAACTAGGACCTAACCCAATATCTTGCTCTGATAGCAACATATTTATTATTTACTTAGCAAAAGTACCCAGTCACACTGCCACCCAGTGAACCAGTGAAGTCTTCTAGCAAAGTTATGGTGCTGTCGGAATTGGACACATTATGCTTTCCCTGTCTGAGTGACAGTATGGCTGCTGAGATTGGCTAGACATGCCAACTGCCATGGTGCCTCTTGTAGGGTCATCTGAGGGAAATGGGCTGTCCCAGAGAAGGAGAAGCCTCCATGTAACTCTGTTTCCTGGATCAGCTCATCTGAAATCCCATATATAATCACATATATGGTTTACAGGCTATCTGCCATCCAGGCATTAACCAGCCACTTAGGTTTCAACTAACTTTCCACTCTAGTGAACCTTGCGCCTTCAGACTATGCATTGGGCCCATCTTTTGTTGAGCTGTGCCTTTTGCCTCTGCTCCGGATCTCATTACACCCTGTTCGACCTGATCCTTTCGTATTCCGGTAACCTGAAAAGAATGAGAAAGGATGTGTCTTTGATCAAGTAGTTTGTTTTATCATACCTGTTTTGAATGATGTAATATTTCCGAGGATCCGTGGCATTTTCTGTAGGTGTTGCAAAACAATTGTCCATCCTTAAGGCGAACTGTGACGTGTCTCCCTCTGTTATCATGACGCCAACATACAGCCAGGACTGTGTTGATAATATGGCCTTTGGTCCCTCATATGGTGAAGTGTAATTTTGATCTCGGTAAAGAGCCATCTTAACTATAAAATGCCCCGACGCCCCGGCGCTGATGTTAATCGAACTGGAAGGATAAAAAAAATTAATAAGGTGAAACGCCACAAGAAGGGGCTTTGGTCACTGAGTCTCCTCACTGGATGGGGGACAGTTTTACTTAACTGACTTTGTTGTATCCTCCTCTCATGTCGGTGATACAAATTCAAGTTCCTGAGTATCCCAATGCTTTTTATTTTCACCAGCCCTCAAGGCCTTTCTGCACTTGTGGATAGCTCCGAATATTTCTGGCTCATGTCAGTTTCACATGCATGCCCCTCTGAAATCTATTCAACCCCACTGAAGACACGTTACTCTTGATTCACCCACTCCACAAAACTGGCACAGATACTCGAAAGAATCAATCACTCAGTCCATCAATCCTATGACATTTGGGTGACGCATCAGTTTCTACCCATCTTCTTTTCTGCCATCAGTATGGCTTACTGGGGATGAGCATTATTCTCCAGCGGTAGGAGTGCTAAGCAGAAATGAAAGTTTCATTAGCCAAGATTAATAGTTGTTCCCTTAGTAAGTAATGCCTTACCGGACGATGGGCTGGATGGCTGTTCCAAGGCTGATTTCCATATCCAGCGGGTATGAGCAGTGAAAATTAATTTTGATTTCATCCTCCCTAATGACAGCCCCATCTGCCAGATATAGTGTGTTACTATATGTAGCATGGGTTTCGTTTTTCTGCAGGAAGGAAAAGAACGAAAGCAATTCAGCTCTTAACTTCTGTAGAGCTGCTTGTACAGCTGTGTTAAATGTTCTCAAGCAAATAATTTTTGATGCAGAAAAAAGAATTGGGGGGAAATTGAAATGGCTCCCCAAAGCTCCTTGCTTGCACTTGGCTGATGTTTTGGCATAATTCTTGTATTTCCTCTTTCCTGACTTCAAGATTCCAGCAAATCAGGAGTCATATTCTAGTTAGTCATGCATCACTTTGTGACCCAAGTAGAAAAGTTAATCCAATTCGGCAACCTGATGACACCACAAAGCTAATCCAAGTAAAGGCAATATGTGCTGTCTTCACTCTGAACTGGTTTTGTGATACAGCCATGTGGCCAATCAACCTCACCTCAATGCATCTATACATATAGACCCTCTTGCCTAGTGTTGTTTTTATACTAAATAGTAAACCTACCATCAATTGTGTTCCACATTGGCCTGCTTGCGTGGGAGTCACCACTGAGACCACAGTCCTATTTTGCTTTTCTTCAAAACCAGCACATTCATAGTCTCTCAAGTACATGATTACATCACGTATTCCTGTTTTATTCAGGGCGCATCTTTCGAAAGAGACTTTGATTTCATCCGCACCACATTCCAGTTGTGGTTTCAAGCTGGAAATATCTTAATAAAATATCAGCAAGTTATTATTTACCAAGTAAATGCTTTAATAGTTTTAAATTGCTTGTATGGTGAATCATTCAGTTACAACTGCCTTATTGTTGCTGTTGTTGCAGATGTAAAGAAATACCTCCAGAGGAGAGAATCAAAATTCAAATTGACCTCAATGTTTTAAGATTGCCATGTAATCACTCTGAGATTTGAACCTCTAACTGGGGTAATGTTAACTATAAATAAGCCACTCTGCCTGACCAGCCTTTAGCTCTTCCCGGTCTCTTCGCCTAAGGTCTGGAAAGAGTCACCTGTATCCTGAGTATTGTTCCCTCTGATTAAGAATGCTGTGTGATCAGTATTGCCAGTTACTTAACATGCCTGCATGCATAGCTACCCCCTTTCAGCAAGGATGGAAAAGAAATGTGACTTCACCTAGATCTTCATTCATCTTCCCCCTTTCAAAATTATATGCAAATGGATGTACACAACTTGGTATGAATGGGTTTGTATACAAAACTGTATACAGTTGGACCTCCTTATCCACTGATTTTTTATCCACGGATTTGAGCATACACGGCTTGAAAATATTCCCCCAAAATATAAATTCCAAATAGCAAACCTTGATTTTCCATTTTATATATGGGACACCATTTTGTTGTGCCATTATATTTAATGGGACTTGAGCATCCACAGATTTTGTTATCCACGGAGAGTCCTGGAACCAAACCCCAGTGGATAACAAGGGCCCACTGTATATTAAATACCATTTAAAAGTGTGTATGCTGAGAAAAGTTCATTCCAAAATACCCACCACTTTCCATGTGGGTGAAACACCCTTTCAACCCGTTATGAAAAGAAGATGGATGGGAAAATGAAGGTGGATTTCAGAATTTTTTGGAATTATGACTGAGATATATTTGCATCCCTTTTACAGATAGTCACCTAATGCATGAGTGGCAGAGCTTAATGTTATGTAATAAAACAGGGGCATGGGGCATTTGCTCCGCACATGGAGGAAATTTGTAAATGAAACTTATCCTCATGTCATGTGCTTTAGAAGACTGACAATGTGCATCCAAGAATTCTGAAGTATCTGTCTATGACAGATGTGCATACATGCCTGAACTGTCTGTAGGGGTTTTAGTAATTTCCCTCCCTAAATGTTTTACAGTGATTTGCTTTCAGTTCAATTAACCTTTTGCTTTAATGTTTTTACTCCACATACCAGAGCTGTTGAACACTCCACTGCAATAGCAACCCCATTCTCCATTCACCAGCTTGCATTCTTCTTCTGCGGTGCATTGGGGACATGGATTGTCAGTGTACTTGGGATCTAAAGCACAAAGAGTACCATGAAGGATATGCAGTTCATCTCTTAACAAAACAAAACCCTTCTAGAAAATAATCCCGGGCAACATACCTGTGCAATAAGACAAGTAACAGCTTGGTGTCCCATCAAACCTGTAGACATAATAACCACCGACACAAGCTTTCACCTGGACAGGGATGGACCAGGAGCAACAGGATTCTCCCCAGTGGGCACAAGCAATGCGGCTTACTATTCCAACATCACTGGTGGGATGTAAGCCATTTAGCCACATAGATGCTTGAGTATTGCACCTCTGTACTGGCACACAAGCTTCTGGCATACGCACTCCTCCACGGCCTACAAAGCGATACCACCCTATTTTATCACTGTCACAGTTTGATCCTGATCCATAGGAAGTGCTTCTCCAGGCTTCGTCCAGGACTGTGTGACTCAAGCATGGATCGGCGCAACTGCGGGATCCATTGATTCGAACGCATTCTTCGGCAAAAGCATTGGCAGCTTCACAGTGATAGCCATCGCCCTTGAAGCCCTTGGGGCAAGAACAGGAATAGTTGCCCTGATTGTTAATGCAGGTTGCTAAAGAGTGGCAATGATTTAAATCAATGCTGGAACACTCATCTATGTCAGAGCAAGTGACGCCATCTCCAATGAATCCATCTTGACAGACGCAGTGGCGCAGATTTCCATTTTCCACGCATGTAGCATTGAAATGACAGTCTGAGCAAGTTACCATAGCTGATGAAATAGAAACACATCTGTTTATCCATGATCTTTACATAATTTCCAAAACTCTAATGAAGTGACCCTCCCGCTATCCTGCAGAGGAGCCACATGAGAAGAAAATACAGCAGCACTAAGAAACACTGGGGCTAAATCCAGCCCTGCCCAGATCCCAGTTGAGCCCTCAGGGATTCCCTGTGGTAGACCTTTTTGTGATTTTCCGGATTTTATATAGATACTTCCTATTTTAAAAGTTAGAAATACCTCTCCTAAAGTTCAGTGGGCTGTAATACTTAAAATATACTGTCATTTTTCATCCTATCCTTTTGCTGCCCATTCTGCTATGAAACCAGATAACAATGGAAGAGGATACTTTATTTAAAAAGTATCACACAATGAGATACAGGTCCAGATTAGATTACCATTTTGTATATATCTCTGTTGTCCACTATGGATAATAAGAACAGAAGTGGCCCTAGCCGCCAGGCACAGTCATGCTTATGTCGATTCTGATGCAATGCTTGGGAAAGATATGCATTTTTGGACCACGGCATTTCCTTTATTTGGAAGGTTCTGGAACGGATCCCCAAGTAAGGGAAGGGCCGACTGTACAGCAGTGGTCTTGGCATGCTCCTTCCTTTTAACCATGCTGGCCCTAAAGCAAGAGGAAGGCTGTTCAGTTGCTGTTTCCAAGGTGGAGAGGGAGCAGCAACTGTGCAGCCAGCTGAGAAGTGACTGAAAAGCATCTCACCCGTATTGGCAAAGGCCGACAGAGACAAGAGGCTTTTTGCTCACAGCTCGACCAGCAGCTCAGTTGCTGCTCCCAAGGTGACCAGGAATGAAGAAGGTCTCTCAGTCCTTCTTTACTGGGGATGAGAGGGATACAGCCAGCTTCCCATTGTTCTCCCCAGTGAGGAAGGACTATAAATCTGAGAGAAGTGTAGGATTCTTTCCAAGAATTGACCCCGGATATTTCTCCCCCATACAGCTTCAAGGCATGTCCCTCCCATCACACAAACATTGTTTCTTCTACTACCTCTCCTCTTAGTCTGTCTGATGAAAAAACAAAACCGGAGAAGCATCAAAGGCACAATCTGCCAGAGAAGCCCTGGCAATGTCCACAAAGCTTAAAGAGGGTCCCAGATGTGAAAGCTCCTTTTTTTTTGCATCCTCTTGTTCCCCTGCTACCACATGCTCTAACTCCTCATCTCCACCATCTTCCGAAAAGGTTCCTGGTTCCTTTTATCATTCTTGTGCACCAGTTTCCCTCCCTGCCTCTCCTCCAGAATCTTTTCACTGCCCCTGGGCTGAACTAGATAACAGTCTTCTTCTTCCACAAAGATCAACCACATTTCTCCCCTGGACTAGATGGAAATTAGGTTTGATCCCGTATGGCTCTTAGGAGATTATCGCATGCCAAATCAGTGCAGGAATAGACAAGGATTGTAACTGTCACCCACAGATCCTATCACATTGCCCCGTGCCCAGGCAATAGGGGGTCTGTATCCATCCTAGTCTTCTTCCACAGATTTTCATGAATGGAAAGACCCCATTCATGAAAAGCTGCAGAAGAAGTCCAGATTGGATACGGGCTGCCTACTGCCTGAGCACAGGGTAGCGCAATAAGATCCGTCGGTGACGGTTACAACCTGCGTCTATCCCGGCATGGATTTAGCATGCGATAATCTCTTTAGATGCTTCTCATTGATCTGGCACGGGGAAAGAGCATGCTATTTGAACAGGCTCACAACATCAAGAGGGGGCTAATTAAAGTGGAAAATGGGTGTCCTTACCAGTCGTTTGACTTGTTGACTCTTCAGAGGTGGAACATTTAAGACTGACTAAGAGCCACAACAGCTGGAATGTCTGTCTCATAATTAGCTTTTCCAACTACAAAACCAAACGATCAACAATGCAAAAGGATATCCAAGGTCAAAGAATAAGGGTAATAATAATCATAAATCCAAGCTGCAAAGAAAAAAAAAGAAGTTTTATCATGATGATCTCACTATTACCACTATCACTTTTTCATAACCTATAAATAAAGAGGAGAACGTGATATTATTAATAAGAGTTTTAAAATCTTATCTTATTTTTTACATCATTCAGTTGTTTAAGTGGTTTCATGTAAGTTAAAGTGCTTTTATTTTACATCACCCAGGAACCATGGGCATAAAATAAATATTGAAATTGATTAAAGAAATGGCAGAATGTCTTGCTACATCAAAAAGTTCAAGCAGAAGTAACCCATCTGTTTCAAGATGCAGTTCTTCAACCCTTACCTGGAGTAAATACCACTAAATTCAATGGGTTTATTTCTGAATAGGCATGTCTAGGATAGTTCTTTCATTCTACTAAAAAATTTTGGCACATTCTTTTAATATTGGTGTTGGAGAGAATAGAAGCAGTTTATAAACGAAATTCTGGAACAACTTTAAGTCCTAATCACCTCCAACAAGCAAGAAGAAAGAGCTGGGATAGTGTTGCCCATTATAACCTTAAAGCCTCACTCAGCATTTGAAATAAATAAGAAAACTTACTAGTGATTAATAAAATAATTATACCTTTCCTGAGGAAGTTAGGATCTATGCATAACCAATATCAAATCAATTGCTAAGCCACAGGTGAAAAGATCCAAAACAAAGCCCAGTGGCAAATTCTTGGCTCTCCCTTATATAGACTTTGAAAGGGGAAATTGTTCTAAAGATGTTTAAACAGCTTTATTTGGACAAGCAATTCTCATGACTTCCCACAAAGTGGAAAACTGACCTTCTGTGAAAGTGGACACAGTGTCATTTTCCTGGCTATCTGGTTTCTCTAAGTCGCCAAAGTGATAAACATCAGCATTTGATAAAAACGAGCCTTTGTGTGGAAGTAGTTTGCAACTCAGGAACCAAGCTCTGGTTTTTAGACCAGGAAAGCATATGCCTGGGATGGAGCTTAGGAAGTTGTTGCATGGGGGCTTACTCTTGAGTAGGCATGTATAGAATCAAGCTGTGCTTTGGGTCAGGAAATATTCAAAGTGTTTATAAATTGCATCTGTCTCCACTCCCCCATTGATTTGACTTCACCTTATGTCCATAGCAGCTGGTTGCTCCCATGACAGTGGAGCAGTGAATCAATTGTGGGTTTGAGTCTGGACTTTACAGGAGCTGCCCAAGTTCCTGCACTTTGTCCCCTGATATCTCTCCTATCAACATCTTGGATGGATTCCTTTATAAAATTTTTGACAGAAACCCAGAACAGATTTACTGCTTGACTGACATGGGAGATACCAACCACCACTGGCTTCTCCTATACTGTTGGAATGTCATCAGCTTCATGAAAAGATTTTAAGCTCCTATAAAAATTCTCACCCGTCTGCCAAATCTAAATAAGTACGTAAGTACCTCTCTTCCCGGTATAGAGAGCCCCATGCAGGCTGTGAAACTATTAAGAGATATGAAGTCTACCAGAAGAAGGTTGTGGCAGCAGAAGAAACTGGAGACAGATCTCGAGATACTTGTTTTATTAGAGAAAAATGCTTTTTAAAAACAGATAAAACAACCATCTTTTGAGCAAGGGGCTTTAGACAAGCATTTTTTGAGCATCTTGGGATATGCCTCTACTTTCTTCTGTGGATTCCGTCGGATGCTCCTTAGTTTCTTCTTCTTTTAACTCTAACTCAGCACCAGAAGCATGGTTTATGATGTAGGGCAATGTTCTTCTCTACAAGATCGGTGATCACTAGCTGCTTTGAATCACCGCAAGGGAAGGGCTTTGCTTCTTATTTTTGCAGTAGCCGCTCACTCTTTGACCTTGGTCTGTTGTTTGCTTTAGTGGTGGGATAGCCAATATGATGATATGGTCTATTCCAAGCTTGTGGGAGTGAGAAGAGAGAGAGGGATTGGACAGGAGACCTGCCACCTGCCAGTTCTCACATGCCAGCAGAAAGAAGATAACAGAGGAACAATCACCCATGGTAGGATAGGTGCCCATGTGGCAAAGAGTAAGGCGATTGGCAGTGGGGCCCTGTGCAGGTCAGGAGGAACAAAATGAGAGAGAGTGAGAAGTGTGGACCTGTGTACGGAGATGTTTGCAGTGCTTGGCACAGCAATGTATTCTCTCACTGACAAGAAAAGGATCTATCGCAACACAAGGACCAAGCAAACCTCAGTTTGCATGCCTGGTCACATCATTTGCTTCAATGATATGAAAGGGAACGGGGAAAAGCCCCCAAAGTCCCCCAGACAGGCCCAGTACACAGGATCACCACTTGACCAGGTGGTTCTCAGCTGATACTAGTTTCAGTCCCAGTCCTTCCCAAGGGATTTGTATGATACCAAGACAGACACAAGCCACTGGGGTAAAATAAGACTTTACTGGTGATTCATGGAGGGATTTGCTGTTTCATAAGCAGGAAAAAAAACATACAAAATCCCTTTTCCCAATAGAAACCTTCTCCACCGATGTGTGTATTTGGGTCCCGGAAATGTACAGAATGCAGCTAAATACACACAGTTCTCTGGTTTGGCTCCATTGTGTCCTTTTCAAGGGATGAGACCCCAAAGGCAATACAACTTCTTTTTCTTCCTTCCACAAGGATTAGGATGGAGATGTCTCATTTTGTCCCAGCTAGGCCAACTGTTATTGGAATGCCACCCAGCAGAATGAAGCTTCTTGTCCGTGCTAAAGGGAACCTTAACCCTCTTTGTGCCGGTGAATTCTGTGCATCAGTCAAGCATCCACAAACTGTCCCCTTTGGTGACAAATATGACACACAGACCCTCTCCTCACATCCCATGAAAGGTGCCCAAGTGAGCTCAGTGATGCCTGAGGCCAGAATGGTTCTTCCATGAAATACAGTGAAGATATTGTTCTGACATCTCCAACTCCAGAGTTAAGAATCTTGACATTCCTGAAGTCCTCCCACTTTTACACTGATTTTATTAAGGAAATCAGTCAATATCAGTATCCAATTGCAGTAGGGAGAATCACTGGAGTGTTGTTGTGGGGATGTTGTAAAGTACAGGTGGCAAACACATGGCCATCCCCAAGTTGCGTGACCAGATTTTGCTGAGCCACAACTCTTATCGGCAAGCACAATCCGTTATGGGAACTGCATTCTGAAGGTCCCTTTCTTTCCCATCCTAATGAAACACACTGAACGCTTTGAAGCATTACATTCTTCTGGATTTTTAAAAAAAGTTATTGAGTTTTGTTTGCTGGATAATTTTGTCTGATACATGGACATATATAAGATTGATTGTGTAAACTGAAAACCGAAAGTGAAGTGTTTTAACTGATGTTTGTTAATTGTCGTTGTACCCCACCTCAATCCATGGGGAGATACCGGTAAGAAATATTATTATTATTATTATTATTATTATTATTATTATTCCTTGAGGACATTTGCCAAAATGCAACAGTGAAGTATACCTCTGAAATACGTACATAAACACACGTGAAGTATTACAGCACATGTTAAGTATTGTAGCAACTGTGAAAGCTACAAATACTTGAAATGATATGAAGTGCACTGACTTGCCATTTAAATTTTTATTAGTGGAACAGGTTGGTCTGACCAGCCTGCAGATCCCTGAATCTCTTTTGAATGGGGAAAAACACTTTCCAGACTTTATTCCTGTACACAGTGAGACGCAAACAAATGAAACTCTCTTAGAGAGAAGCCACAGTCCTCTTCCAGGCTGTTGAGAAGCTGCTCTGCCAAGCATAAGTGAACCATTGTGTTTGTTTGACCTTTGTTTATTGTTTTCAATGCTTTCCGAAATTTGCACAATCCCATTAAAAATTATTTTACACCACCCTTGAGAAGGGAGCACTCCTCCTGCTTGGAAGTAAACCTACAATTCCTCTTTCTGCACAGTGTTGAGCTTCTCTTCCACAGTTTCTTCTTTTTTGGCCTTTGATGAATCCTGCAAAATAATAATAATAATAATAATAATAATAATAATAATTTTTATTTATATTTCCCGCCTCTCCCTATGGATCGAGGCGGGATCACAACAATGAAAGCAGTACATAAATACAGTCAATAAAATACCTTACATTATTCAATAAAATTACATTAAACAGTTAAACACTTATCCAGATACTAACAAACCAGAGGTAGTAGTTCTTCAGGTCTCTTATAAGGAAAAACTAACCAGAAGAGATCCGTCTTAAGTGCCTTCTTGAAAGCATCTAATGTGATGATAAGATGAATCTCTTCCGGTAAGTCATTCCAGAGTCTTTTGTCCAGAGAGCATTTGAAAAAAAGAAAGAAAAAGAAATATGTAACAGAGACTTCTATAGTAAGTAGTATAATGTTAAGATTGGTCTTACAAATCTGGGGTGTCAAATGGCCACCCTAAAAACTCCCTGTTTGTTTATTTTCCTTCACCACTTCTGATCCTTGCTGCATCAGACTGAAAGTACATCGAAGTTGCCCACTCCTTATTTAAACATTCATTGAGAAAAATAGAAATGGTCAAATAATACATCCATTTAATCTGACAGTCATACTAAAAGGTATATGCAAGACTTTGATTTGCATGTGATATTTGTGTAAATGACCAGGATGGAAAGCATGCCGCTTATAGGCCCTTAGCACAGTGCTATTGCCATCTCATTGCACGGACATAAACCCCTTACCTTCTTTCTTGCCTCGATCTGTTCTTCTAGGAATTTAGCAAAAGCATCAAGAGTGTATTCGCCTTTGTATGGGATGACCTTAAAGGAGTAAAAGAAGGGAAAGAGCTTAATGTAGCACAGAAGGCTCTGAAGTCTAATGGCCTCATTTCACCTTGGTCCGCTTTGTATATCACATAGAAAAACGAGAACGTTAAAAAAGTTCCACTTGATCAGACTGACGGGAGAAAAGGTAGAGCCATCATGACTGGCCGATTCATCCTCCATTAATTTGTCAAGTCCTGTCTTAAAGCTGCCAAAGTTGGTGACTGTCACTATATCTTGTGATAGTCATCTTCTCAGATTCACTAAATGCTGCTTCCTAGAAGCTCAAGGTCGTATGGCCAATGATAAGGGATATGGAGAGACACAGCCCAAAACATCTGGAAGACAAAAGGTTCCCCTGCGTTGGGTTATAGACACAAACGATTGGGATTATTTCACATTTGAACTTGTCTTTGTTCAGGATTTGGATTAGATTTGGATTTTCATTATGTGACTTCTACCTACTCCCTTTTATTTTTTTAATTCCAATGGGGAATTTCAATTCTTATTCAGGAAGGCATGCATAATCCTCCATTTCATCTTCACAACAACAAAGGGGTTATCCACATAATGAAAATAATTCAGGATGAATTCAGGATGAATCTCTGTTGCTCAGGAGGCTGCCAAAAATCCTTTTATGCCAGGATAATCAATATCAGGCTTTCCCCCAAGTTTTTACAAAAGATTCACATCTTCGGTTGTGTGAACAATGATGCGAATAGACCCAAATAGACTTGGGATAAAACTCTCCATTCTGTTAATAGGCTTTTGAATCTTACCAAATGGTACCTTTAACCACCTGAAACTGTATACATGTAAATACATGAAGGCTGGGTGCGTATAATTTTAATCTTGGTAGCTGCTGATGTCTCGAGTATTACTCTTACGTTCAGTGGTATATGGGAATGAAAATTTATGAGTAACGTTAGTACAAAAAACATTACCAAGGATGGTGTGGTATGGGAGGAATTCAGTTGACAGCATGAGTGACACCAACTCTAGTGACGCTGTTGTTTGGTTCATTAGAATCTGGGCATGTACATCTAGCGAGAGAGCACCTGCTTCGCAGATTAAATGAGACGACAAATGTCTTTGAATGTAATTTATGTATGGGGAATAGGAGGAAAAATGAAAACCTGAGTAATGTCTCAATTATAAAAGAGTAGCACTGAATTGAATTACTTGGATCCAGAGGTGATGTTCTCCCTTCAATTAGATTATCCACTCAAGCAGTGGAATATGAACATTTGTTTTGTCTCTGTGTGTGTGTGTGTGTGTCTGTGTACGTTTAATTTGTGATTTCCTTCCTTGCAAAACTATTTCTTATTTTGCAGAAAGCATGAGAGGATGGTGGAAAAGATAATCGGGAGAGAAGTGTTACAACTTTTTTCCCCCACATCCAGAGATGCAACAAGTTTAACTGTAATATATGATAATGAAATAAAGTTAACCAGTCATCTTGTTTACCAATAGGGATTTGGGGAATCTGTTCCAGATAATAAGACCTTTCAGTTGGTGAAAATGAAAATGGTTTGATGAAGCAACCATGGCCTAATAGTAGAACGTCAGCTTTGCATACTCACTGAATTCTTAAAAGATTGAGTCAATACACATGTAAATCCAAGTGATTTTGTGAGTTTACTCTAATTGGAAAATAAGAATAGAATTTAGGCCCAAATCTGCAGGCTTGTCAACCATGCTTGCATTCTTTTCATATCCTGACTTCTGTGGCTGCCAAAACACTATAATGTGTAATGCGGAACAAACTATGGAGTTTATCACATAGGACGAATTTCTCTCAGTATCAAATGGAGCCAATTTGAATTCATGTAAATTCACTAGTTTAGTGAATTTATGTGAATTCCAATTGCGTTCGGAATGCGTTAAGAATGACTTCCCATTTCCCGAAAATGACCCCCCCATTGCCCAAAATTGCGTGAGATACTCTAATACACAATTACGTGAAACCCATGATTGCGTCTGGAATGACTTCCCTTTTGCCCGAATTTGCGTGAGATACTTTAATAAGCAATTACGTGAAACCCCACGATTGCGTTCGGATTGCCATTGCATTATACCCCCAAATTCCGTCGTATGATAAACTCCTTTAAATTACTTTCCAAGCTCAACTTAGAACATATGGAGAAAGATGTGAAAATCCTCATGCAGCTTGCAGCTTTTGTCATTGTTATTGAAAACATACTGTGCCCTTCTTTCTCCAAAGCACCATTCTGAAAATACATGGAAATCCCTGGCATAAATGGTATGGTGTTGAAAAGTTTCCCTTTTTAACTACAATTCCAAGAATCTCTCAGTCCGCATTGCAACTGGACATGCTGACTGGAAGATTCTCGAAGTTACAGTCTAAAAAAGGAACTTTTCCAACTATCGTTCACTTTGGAAGCATAGTGTCTTGTGAGAACTGCACTGTCCTGTTTCCTTTCAATGCAGCACATCCACTTTCTCAAATCACCAAACGGTTTGATATATTGAAAGTGACTCACCTCGGTGGTCGATCCCGCAGGAAACAATCTGAAGAAGGGGTACCGTTCTAAATTGATTAAGAGGATTTCATTTGCTGTGTAGTCTACTTTCGCAATGACGACGTTTTTGCGGCCTTCGTACATCTTGCCAAGCTCTTCCCAAACAGGGAACAGTTTTTGGCAATTGTGTGACCAGGGCGCATCTGTGACGAGGGAACGAAATATATTCGGCCATATTACTGAACACTCTCTCTAAGGACAAACGCAAGCATGCCACTAGGACTTCAGTCCAAAGGAACCTCTTCTCCAGAGGCATGAGTAATACTCACGGAACATGACAAACACGTGGTTCTTCTTATTAAAGGCGACTTTGTCAAAGTTTTTCCCAACAAGCACTTTCACAGGCTTCTTATCCCAGCCTTCTTGGATTTCCTCACTGGACCAATGTTGCTAATAAGAGAAAGAAAGAGAAGGCATGAAAATAGAAGGAAGCCAACAGAGACTCAGCTATAATACCATGCAGTGGCGGATAATAATAATAATAATAATAATAATAATATTTATTTCTAGTCCGCCCCTCTGAACAAGCAATTGGGGCGGATTACAACAAGGGTTAAAACAATATCAAGTAAAATATCCCGTCCTTTCCCTTACCACCCCCCCTTAAAAAGAGATTAAATCACAATTAAGTTAAAACAATAACTGGCTAAAATAGTAGTAAAAACAGGTTAGGGAAAAGAACGGACCCAAGCCAAGGTTGCGCAGAAATGAAAACAGAGAGGGAAGGCTGGGAGAAAAACCACTCTAAACCTAGGTTTGAAGCCGGGGAGTGTTTACATTCTCTGGGAAGGCCTGCCGGAAGAGATGCGTCTTTAGGGCTTTTTAAAAGCCTTCTAAAGATGGAATAAGACGCATCTCATCCGGCAGGTCATTCCACAATTTGGGGGCAACAGCCGAAAAAGCCCTCTGGGAGGTCTGCACCAGCCTGGTCTTCATGGGTTGCAGCAGGTTCCTCCCAGAGGACCGAAGTGTGCGGGGTGGGGGGGGGGGTTCGTATGGGAAGAGGCGGTCCTTTAGGTAGGATAGCCATGTAGGGCTTTAAAGGTTAAAACCAACACCTTGTACTGTGCCCGGAAACTGGTTGGCAGCCAGTGGAGAGCTTTAAGCACAGGAGTAATGTGCTCTCTCCTAGATGTACCAGTGAGAAGTCTGGCTGCCATATTTTGGACCAGTTGTAGTTTCCGGGTTAGGCACAAGGGTAGCCCCATGTAGAGTGCGTTACAGTAGTCCAAACGTGAGGTTACCAGTGCGTGTATCAGTGCGTGTTAAATGGCAATTTCCACTGAAAGGGCTTACTTACTCTTACTACACAATTATAGCACTATTATTCCATTTTAACATCCTTGGTTACATCCCACAGCATTTTCAGATGTGTAGTTTTGGACGGGATTTGTCAGGTTGTTTCAAGACCAAACACTTGGAAGACACCAGGTAGCAGAAGGCAGTTATAGATTTGTAGTTGAGATTCGTAGTTTAAAATTCTCAGCCAGAGTGGTCCAGTGCCTGACCAAACTACAAGCTTCAGAATTCCAAAGGATGGAAATATGGCAGTTAAAGTAGAATTATAGTCGTATAATTGTGTATTGAAAGGGCCTCTGAAATGATATATTCTATCTAACACTACTAAAGCTTTAAGCTTCAGAAGCTTTCTAAAGCAGCCCCTAAGATTGCAAAAATTTAAGAAGCAATTCCTCAAGTCTATGTGAAAGCCGCTTCCCAGCAATTTCCATTCATTGGTTATATAAGAAGTCTGATCCACTCTCTGTTAGCCAGACAGCACTTCAACTGTTTGAAGAACCTTCACCGTATCTCTCTTTAAATCATCTCATCTGCAAGCAAAAGCATACTCTGATCTTTCAGCAGCACCAAGATAGTTTTATGAAGCCATGTGTAACTCCCATCAACGCGACGGTCCTAAATTGCCACAATCCCAACACAACTCAAGTGAAATATGTCAGTTTCACTGGCAAACTGGCACAGTCATAATACACAAGTGAAAATCCAATCTGTTTTGATTAAAGGCAAAAAAGCCTACCTTTGCCTTTCCTTCTAAGTAGTTCTGGCAGAAGGTCCGTAGGTTTTCTGGGGACACTTCCTCTGCAGGCATCTTGTACCTGGCATCATTTGTCAGGTTTAGGATTTGAACAGCCGGGACTTCCACCTCAGTGACACGGAAATATTCAATCACCCGGCCATTTCTGGTTTCGTCAGTATCCACCAAGATGAACATGATCTCAGGAATAAAAGAAACAAGAGATTTTACTTTTGTACATTCTGTAACTGTCTTCTTCTATGTGGTGTCTTCCAAGTGTTCGGTCTTGAAACAACCATCTTTAATGACTATTGTTCATGCTAGTTGGGGCCAGGGAGTTGTAGTTCAAGAACTCTGAGGGACACATCTCTGCTCTTTCAATTTTCATTTATATTTTTAACAATCTAATCTTACATTTAGATACAACATACATAAGATTAAGTATGGAATGGAGAGCTGGTGACAGGTATAAATATCATTTCAAAGCAGCTATGTGTGTACCCCAAGTCTGATCCTAATATTAGTAAACATCCTTCCCTCCCCTCCTTGGATGAACCGAGAACAATTTCCAAATGCTTTATTTTTCCTGATGGATCACTCTAACACTACAATTGGTTCAACTCCTCCTCAAAATGCATGGAAGAATAGGGGCTCCAGGAAAAGTTTCATTGTCGGCCCTTTAGCGGTAAGAAAACAAATGAAGCCGGTCAAAACCTTGCAGGACTATAGATTTGGGCTACAAAATTTAGGCCCAAGTGATGTGAGACTATCTTATCCTTTGGACTGAAAACTTGCATCTACAACACAGAAGGTTGTCCTTTTTGCAGTTAAAGCAGCCAGCTGAAGGACGAAAGGAGAGGAAAAATGTCTGACGAAAGTAGTAATACGATAAGTTTCCTTATATTTTCTTTTAAATTTAGTACAGTTTGGAAGTAAAACTTTGACACCCAACATTGGAAAGACAAGAACCCAATCTAACCGTCCACATTACACACTACCAACCTTTCCCCTGAATTCTGGGGCAACAGAAGAATAATTTTCATAAGCGTCACTGAAAGTGTCTGAATTCTTGGGCATGAATAGAACAATGTGGCTTTCAACAGGTATATCAAAAATCTTCACAGACGTCTGAAAAACCAAAAAAACAGATTTCTCACAGATGTTTGACAAATGAGGACCAGAATCCAGAAATATCCTTAAGTGTGTGTATGTACAATGGGCCCTTGTTATCCTCTGGAGTTTGGTTTAATACAATGTCATAGCAAAATGATGTCCCTTATATAAAATGGCAAAATCAAGGTTTGTTATTTGGAATGTATACTTTTTTTGAATATTTTCAAGCCATGTATGCTTGAATCTGTGTATAAAAAAATCTGTAGATAAGGAGGGCCGACTGTACTACGCATTTATAGCAGGTTGTACTATGTTAAAAGTCATGGCTCCATCCTACAGAATTATGGGATTTGTAATTGATAAGATCCTTTGAATTCCTTACCAAAAAGCTCTAATGCCATAATTCAGGGGCCTGTATTAGAGCTATGTAGCAAAGAATTTTAAGGACCTCACCAAACTACAAATCCTAGGATTCTTTAGGCTGGAGCCGTGACAGTTGTTAGTGGTACTGAACAGTTGTAACTGTGTAGTACAGGACGGAATCATCCTTCAGTTGGATGTCAGGAATACAGTGGGGTCAGAGCTGAGCCAAAATGCTTCTCTTCAATTAAATGCCCTCTTTGAGAGCTTGGCACATTTGTGGAGCTATTCGACTCCTTTAAAAGGGGGCTGGGGAAATTTTGGTACAGTAAAGTCTCGATTATCCAACCTTCGGTTATCCAACATTTCGGATTATCCAACGTTGTGGTTGCTGTGATTTCTTTCAATTTTCTGTGATTTCTTTAAATTTTCAGAGGACTGAACTGTTTTTACTGTACATCACAATGTTGATCAGTGATTTCTTTACATTGACTTTTACTGTTATTGCAATAAAACTTCAATACATTTGCAATTCATAGTGATTTCAAGGCTTTTCTTGGGCCTTCCGGATTATCCAACATTTTTGGTTATCCGACTATCAGCCGGTCCAGTTTATGTCGGATAATTGAGACTCTACTGTAATTGCTTCTCCTGCAAAGCTCTAGATTCCCAATGTACTAGTTGCTTTTCCTTGAATTTTTCAAGGGATCTCTACCTATCCCGGTCCTTAAATTTTCACTTTCAAAGATCCAGGGAGAACCTTCTTCAGCTCAATGCTAAAATAATCAGTTTTCAGCACAAACTGGCTCTCAGAGGTGCTTATGCTTAACATCTACCAAAGCAGTGGTACGCAAAGGATACATGGAAGGGATTAATGGAAATCTCTTCCAAACCAATCCTTCTTGTCATTGTTTTGGTCTGTGTTTTTACCATCAAGGCTTTACAGCAAGAGTGGGCAATTTCTAAAGGTCCCTCCATCGACGAAGCGCTTCCGGAGAAGCCAGGAGAAGCCATTTTTTGAATAACGGGACCTTCCGTTATTCAAAAAATGGCTTCTCCACGAACGCTTCACCAACGATGATGGAAGGAAAGTGGGAAGCTTCAATTGCGTTTTAGAAGCACGACGGATGATCCCACCTTCGCGCTTCTGCAAAAGTTCAGCAATGTTTTACCGACATAAGTGCCTCCATGTGATAAGGTCCCTAGAGATTTCATCTTTTCCATATGAAAATAGACTCAAGGAATGGCTGATGATGGAGGCACCAACCCAAAGGGATGTCCCTTCAGGCTTGGATGCAGAGAATTACACTTGGCCCACATGTTTAAATAAGCAAACCCAAATCCTAGAGTAATATGCAGATCAGAACACATTCTTTTTCGCTTTAATACAATCCTCTGTATTTTGAGATGCCACTGGCAGCTCAAAAATTACATATATTGGGAAAGTAGCACATAACAAATGTTATACAACAAATGTTGCATATGACAAAACTTCCTTTGATTCCTAGAAATAGATAAACAAATGATGTAGAAATTAGTAGGTATACATTTTTAACTGAATACATATGAAAATAATAAGGAACAGATTCATTCTTATTCATACAGAGGATACAGTCTTTCTGCACCCAGTAGTAAACCCACAAATCATATACCCTTCAATGCACCATTGATTTTTAGGTGCCAAACATTAGACATACCTCAAGATTATACTCTATGACTAAATCCATAGTAAACGTTTTTATTAATCTAGTGAGCTCCACTTTATTCAGTTTGCCTTCTTCTGATGCTTCGTGATGAATGGGTTTTCCCTAGAGGACAAGAAATATTAGGCATTTTTAAAAAGCCCTACAAATAAATAAATCCATAAAAATCAAATCACTGTTATCGTTCGCTCTCGTCGAAGCTGGGTACAGTATGATACCATTTGATTCCATTACTGTTTGAGGCCTGTTTGGAGACTTGAGGTGTAGCCACACTGCAGAATTAAAGCACTTTGACACCACTTTAACTGCCATGGCTCTGGCCTACAGAATCCTGGGATTTGTAGTTTGGTGAAATATTCACCCTAGTCTGTTAGAGAAATCTGGTGCCTCATTGTTATTGTTAGCTGCCTTGAATTGATCTCGGCTCATGGTGGCCTTGTAGTTGAAACATGTCCAAGACCTCTTGTCCATAACCTCTCTGCTGAGGTCTTGCATATCCAGGTCCCTGAGTCTATCTATATAACCATGTGGTCTTCCTCTTTTTCTTATGTCCTTTCCTAGCATCACTGTCATTTTTTAAAAATTAATTTTTATTGAATTTCTGCAATGAAGTGTACGGCGTCTGTATAACAATGGGAAAAAGAAATACAGAAAAATAAAACAAAAATAATCTGTCCCTGTGCATAGTGGTGACATAATGGTCCATAACAATTAGTACTTGGAGAATGATTTCATTTCATATATATATATATACTATACCTTCTGAAATATACCTTGCATATATATATATATATATATATAGGTATATACCTTCTGAAATATAATCACCACATCTTCTCTAACACCGAAGTGGTCGAAAACTTCTTTACTGGCTGTTACCCCAAAAGGAAGTTCTGGGACCTCTCTTGCAGAATCGTAGAAAACCTCCACCACTCCACCTTGAAGTCTCTGTTTGATAAAAATGTTATAGTGAACTGAAAGGAATAAAGACAAAACCTGTTCTGTACCTGGATGATGAAACAGGGAACCTCCCAGAGCTTGGAAAAACTCACATTTTTGGTCTATGGTTGCCAGACCTCTACTCTCAGCCAACCATGTCGCAATGGACCAGTGAGAGATGCTGAGAACTGTAACCCCAAAGAGTAATTTTTCCATATTCTGGAATCTCTGGCCTTTATAATGGATAAGGCCGTGATAGGAAAGGGGGTACTTATCAAGTCAAACATCTACCATTATCAGTGACAAATCTGCAATTGCATAGCTAGGAATGTAAATTTAAAGTATTCCTAACATGCTTTCCCTCCAAGAATCAAGCACCATGCCTTTCAGACTTTTGCTCCAGGCTGAAAAATCATCTGAGTTGGAGTTATGACAACAAATTTTGGAGGTGCCCAAAATGCTGCTATGACAGGAGCCAGAAAACCTGAGAAATATATTTCTTCCAAGCTGACTAACATCCTTACATGGGACTGGAGAAAATAAGAGAGAATTTCATCAATAAAGTAAGTAATCTGAGGGTTTATGATCGGCTGGGGGCTCATGCACAAAGGGATTTCTATCGCACCACGTTGTTGGTTATGCCATAAAAGTTGCAACACAATTAGAACTAACTTCTGAACTGTCCAAGATCCCTGAAGAAGATGCCAAGCGAATACCTTCCTCTCTTTTGTTAAGCATTTTTATTTTGGCCTTCACTGTTCAGGTTTTATCGCTGGCTCCTACCAATCGATATTTTAAAGCCTCTCCACTGTTTTATCTGATGTATTTTTGTCTATTGTAAAACTGTAATTTTATCATTATTTTTTCCCAATACGTGAAAACTACTCAGAAGGCCTTTGTCAGTTGGCAAGATACAGACCATTTAAAATAAGTAAAGAAATACCTTGAAAAAGCCAATCACTGCCAAATCTTCATGGGTTATGAAAGCTTTGGCCTGTTCTGTGCTGTTAATAAGTACGCTGCTAGATCCTATTCTTCTTCTAACCCATGTAACAAAGCTGGCGGCGTCTCGGACTCCTGTAAAGAGAGATAGAGAATCAGTTTGGCAGCTGATGGTTTCTAGATCAGCAAAGCAATCCACTCCAGGCTTTAGGCCATGCATTAAAGGAGCTGTCCAATATACTACCGTAAACCTTATTTCCCTAAACTAGCTTCAGCACCTTGGATATTCCTTTCAAGTGTGGGTGATACCCCAAAATTGATTCGCCACCCCAATGACACCGGCCACTATAGATGTCACTATTCCCCTTCAGAATGATCGATCATGTACTGAGTGAACGTGGAGCAGCGTTGTGCTAAACAGTCCTTCCACCAATATTGTGTGCTCTATTATCCTTACGTCCTTGCAGCAAACGTCTTTGCATGGTACATATAAAATTTCCACAACAGAAGAAATTTATGCTTTACATGAGAATGGAGGAGGGCAGCTTGAGTTTATGTGAAGTTGGGGCTGGTTAGCATGGCTCTACTTTCATAAACCTCAAGACCTCACCTCCAAGGGAGACCCAGGTCCAAAACATACTGCAGAAATAAACCAATTCAAGTCTACTTGCTCTGGCTCAGTGTTAGGGAATCCTGGGAATTGTAAATCTCCATGGGGCCCTTCACACACACTGTTTTTCTATTTACATTGGAGCAATTATTTACTGTTTGCGTATCTTCCTATAAAGTGGCATATGCAGATCTGTGCCCCCTTTTTCTGGCAATGCACAACTGGCATTTTTTGGTGAAGCATGTTTCTTCCCCCGTTCAGCACCGTTAAACGTTCTCATCCTTATTGAACATTTTGCACACCGCCTTCAGGTCCGGTTTTGAAGTTATTGTATTCCACACTTGAGAGTTAGGCGCAAGCTCCCCCTTGTGAGAAAACAGCTGCCTGCAAGATTTGCAGCTCTGAAACTATGGGGCAAAGCAGACAGCCCCATAGGAGCAGCCTTTTGCCGCTCTGGCTGTGATTGTACTGGGACCACATACTTCCAAAGTGGGCCACCACCGCAGTCCCAAGCCACACCGGCCAGGAGTCTATTCAAAGCGACTCCTTTTTAATATGGTCTTTTGGACTGGAGTGAGGCCTTGGCGCAGCTTCCGGCTGCTTTGGGGGCATGCATCATCTAAATGCCATGCCCCCCAAAGCCCATGCGTTTCAGGCCATAGTCTTCATTTACCTTTGCAGTCAATGGGATTTTTCCTGTCGCCATCGACGAAAAACTTCAGAGTGGGATATTCTTGGATGCTGAATTCTTTTTTCAAGTCTTTCTGGTCTGCCACATCCACTTTGCCAAATCGGATATCCACAGCTTCGTTCTTAAACTGTTCTGCAGCCTTAGCAAATTCAGCAGCCAAACTCTGAGATGGCCCAGATAAAGCAATGTCTGCAAAGACCCGAAAACAAAGGAATATGATTATCTAGTCAGTGGTATAAAAATATCGCAAGGTCTTCCGCTACCAATGGTTACATGCTACTTCCACAGAAATGGGGCAGGAAATCCACACCTGGTTTTAGTATGTGCTGGGCAAGGAGCTGGACCTAATCCACAAAACAGGTCCAACATCTTGAAGAGCTCATCTTCTGTTCCACTGTTTCCCACTATCACTGACCAGAGATGATAGATGAAGGACGATTTAAAACCTAGAAAGCTATTGCATGAATCATAGAATCATAGAGTTGCAAGAGACCACAAGGGCCATCCAGTCCAACCACCTGCCATGCAGGAACTCTCAATCAAAGCATCCCCGACAGATGGCCATCCAGCCTCTGCTTAAAGACCTCCAAGGAAGGAGACTCCATTGTACTCCAAGGGAGTGTATCCCATTGTCGAACAGCCCTAACTATCAGGAAGTTCCTCCTAATGTTGAGGTGGAATCTCTTTTCCTGGAGCTTGCATCCATTCTTCTGGGTCCCATTTTTAACTATATTGAAAGCATTTTAGTATGTAAGCTGCAGTGAATTCCCAATCTTGGGGGAAAGGTGGGGTATATATAAAAAGGATGATCATTATTATCATGGTTGGACATCATTATCATCATGATAATGCCAATGACAGCTGCAACAACAATCTTTTACCATGACTGGAAGTCACAACGTAACATCTATCAGGCCAAAAGTCTGCCCACACTTTGGAGAAATCCCTGACCTTGTCTAGCTCTCCTTCAAGACACCACATTATGTAACTGCACCATCCAAAACTGGTGTGGATCTTCACCTCCATTAAACTTTTGATAAATGACTTAATGATTTTAATCTTTTTATCTTAATTTGCTGATCCATTTCAAATTCCCGAAACATTTATTTTCATCACACTTATCATGAGGCTTCCATTAATCATCTTCTAACCAGCCGATGCAATCATTTATTTTAAAACAATTCCCGCCAGTTCCATTTTCATGTTAATTATTTCATGATTATCTTCTATCTATGGCATTGGTAGAGGAGTTTCACATCAAGTGAAGACACAAGCCCATCAAGCTTTTATATAACCTAATTTTGACAGAAGACACTCCTTAGTCATTCAACCCTAGGAGTGGGCTTTGAATAAGAAAAGACTGAGGAAATGTGATGTTTGTCTATACGGAGGGTAGGGGACATTTGACTTTCTGGATGTTGTTGGACTCCAACTTCCTTTAGCTCCAGCTAGGATGCTTCTCGGACCTCAGAGATGCTGGGAACTGTAGTCCAGCAACCTTTGGAACTCAACAATTTTCCCATCCCTAGCTTACACATCCTTCCTACATACATTATGTAGGAAAGGGGACCGTACCTAGAGTTTCTGCCCATTTGTTCCACAGGCATTAGGCAAAGAGAGACAAACCTCTAGCTTCTTGGTGGGATGGAGGAGTCTTCCTCAATGACAATTGCCACTTCTTTATCTATACATGGTTAGAGTTCTTTCTCTCTTCCTCCAAGAAGATAAGGTGAGTTTAAGGAGTTTATCACACAGGAGGAATTTCTCTCAATTTCGAATGGAGCCAATTCGAATTCACGTAAATTCACTAGTTTAGCGAATTTACATGAATTCTAATTGTGTTCGGAATGCGTTCAGATTGACTTCCCTTTTGCCCAAAATTGCGTGAGATATTCTAATCCGCATTTACGTGAAACCCCATGATTGCGTTCGGAATGACTTCCCATTGCCTGAAATTGCGTGAGATACAGTCATATGCAATTACGTGAAACCCCACGATTGTGTTCGGATTGCCACTGCATTATACCCCCAAATTCCGTCGTATGATAAACTCCTAAGAGAAAGACAAGGTAAGCATGAAGTTGGAAACATTATTTTTGGATTGTATCATTTAAGAATTCCCAGCTAGCGGGACCACTGGGGATTCTGGGAACTGTACTTCCAAAAGTAACTTTTCCAAGCTCTCAGAAAAAAGTCCTAAGGCAAAAATATCAATAGCACATGTCACTAGTCCCAGCTTCTGCCAACCTAGCAGTTCAAAAGCAAGCAAATGCAAGTAGATAAATAGGTACCATTTTTGATGGGAAGGTAACAGCATCCAGTGCAGTCATGCTGGCGACATGACCACCGGAGTTGTCTTTGGACAACGCTGGCTCTTTGGCTTAGTAATGGAGATGAGCACCACCACCCCCCTCAGTCATTTTAAGGGACTACTTTTACCTTTACCTTTACCTTTAATAACACAGGCCTACAGTAAACATACACGTAGGCCCTGTACAGACCAGCCTGAAAGGACAACCTGGGGGCAGACTCGGGGCATTTCATCCCCATGACGCGTACCCCGACTCTGCCCCCAGGGTGCTATGATGCCACGTGGCGCTCCACATGATGTGCAGTTTCATGGTGCTCCTCTAGCGCTGTGTCCATATGACTCAGTGCCGAAGGAGCGCAACTAAGCCGCAGCAACGCAGCTATGGCACCCTTTCCAGGGCACAAAAAGGAGTTGCTTTCTGAAGGCTCCTTTTTGTGCCCTGGAAAAGCCATATCGGGGTGGCAGCATGTGGTTGCTGTGGCCCCGAATCAAGAAGGGGTGGCTGGAGGCCGCCCCTTTTGGGACGGTTTGTATAGCCCCTTACTAGCCACCAAACATCTCCACTGGAGGAGAAAAAGAAGGTAAGGAAGGAAGGAGAGAGAAAGGGAGTGAAGAAGGAATCTCTTTATCCCTACTACAGTACTTGCTTTATTTCTTTTACTTTTTACTGCAGATCCTTCCATGCATCGGAGACTTCATAGGGGAGGGTGGTGAATTACATGAGTATCTCTAGGTCACTGCTCTTTGATAATGCTGAACTTTGCTATTTCACCATTCACAGAATGATTGAACAAGTCCCTTCATGTTTGATCGTAAGTACAGTTCCACTCTTTTCCCCATGGATAAAGATCAGCAGGAGACAGTTCACTGTGGCAAAAACAGCCCACCAAGTCTTCTACTTCTTGAGAACGGTAAGCACAACGGACATTTATAAAGCTCTGCAGCTCTGCAAACCAATCCAAATGTTGCTTGAGCTATGCCAGTTTACATAGCTAGTTTTGTAGTTTTTTAGACCGATTGAGACACTGTTAGGATTTTGTCAATGCCCATCAGTCCTTCTGTTACAGAAAAGGGGACATAGCTCAGCCCCCATTGCCTTCAGCTGCACAATAAGGACTATCTGCATTGGGATCACTAGGTCTTGGCTCCGATGGATGGATGTGTGTTTCTTTTATATCTTTAGATTTCTTTTTTTCCTTTAAAAAGTGTCTTATCACTATAAAAATTTACAAAAATTAAAAACAAAACCAATGTAAAGCATATACAGTATATAGCAGCATATAAAACTGAAAGTAGATGAAAGACAGGAGGATGGATGGATTAAGGGTAGAGAATTTATTCTGCATCAATAGAAGTACAGTATAGTGTCTAGATCTCTCCGACTTTTCTCAGAAAATGTGGTGCCTGTTTTTTGTTATATAAAAAGGCCAGAGAACAAGCTACACGCATTAGCCACTTCAAAGGATTTTGTGGCTGGCACACACATCTCACCAAGCTTTACTTTCCAGAGTGTTCCTGCCTCTCTCTGCTGCATACAAGAGACCTGTTACCATATTTACTCAACGTATCTCTGTTCCTTCTTTCAGCAAGTCACACACAGTCACACATTTTATTCCTACCCTCTTTTCAATTCCACGATATAGCAGAACAATATACTCCCTTCTTTTCTCCTTGCTGATTTTTAATTCATTATCATGCTATGGTGCATCAGTGAAACCTCTCCAACTATTCTCCATCATCTCTTTCTGGTATCTGGCATTCCCCACCACACACTTCCCATATTACTCTGGAACAAGAACCTAGGACCAGCCTACTTGAAATATCACTTTCTCCCATATGTTCCTGCCTAATAGTGAAGACCATTCTCCAAAGTTCTTCTTTGGGAGCCACTGGTCATAACAGAGTAAGAGGTGGCTACCAAGGAAAGAGACTTCTTAGTAATAGCAGTTTCAATCTCTGGAATGTCCTCCTTTGAAAAAGTCATCCGGCATTCTTATAATATATATACTTTCAGTCTAAGACTTTCCTCTTCAAACACATAAAGTATTAATTTGTTGGTACCGGTATTACTACAATGCCAGTATTTTGATGTCTGAATCAGTTTCTTGCCATTTGGATTTTTTTAAAATTATAAACCATCCTAAGGTATAAAAATTTAAGAAACAAGCCATTTTAGATCTGGGGCATCATCAAATGGTGATCAGGCTGTGGGTACAATTGTCACTGCTATTCATAGCAACACACAGACAACCTTTGGAAGAAAAACCTTTTGCTAGATGCCAAACCCTAACAATATTATAGAATTTTTCCCTACCAAGGAGAAATTTAATGTAATGGTTCTAAATGCAATTGTTAATAGCAATTATGATAAACACATTAAATTGGGGATGGAAATCATGAAGCCTTACAGCTGTCCTTGGAAGGCAAGTCCTAGCAGCATTAGTCAGCATTGTCAAAGTCAAGGAATGTTAAAACCTGCAGCTCAGGAACATATGGGGTTCATTCACACTCGTCAATTATAGCATATTGATTCATTTTCACCTGTCATAGCAGCGACTTATGGAATCCTGGAGATTGTATTTTGGTGCGGCAGAAGAGTTCTCTGGCTAAGAATTCTTAACCTCCCCAAACTATACATCCCAGGATTACAGAGGATGTTATCAGGGAAGTTAAGGTAAAATTGTAGTGCTATAATTGTGTAGTATAAATTGGCCCCTGGAGAGCCACATGATTCCCACCTGGGCATTATATCACTGGGAACTTGGCAACTCATATATATGAGTTCTTCTACTGGGCACTAACACCTGAATTTATGCCATGGTTCTCCCAACCTATCTATCCAAAGTGAGGTTGAGAATTTAAAGAGGCCATTTGTGGCCAGCGACAGCTTTGCACACTTACTTTCTACCCAGCGGTGGTACCCATAGAGCAAATATTTGCACTGAGAAATTAAAGAGACATTCTGGTCAGGTTTTGGTAAGATGCAAACATACCTTGATTTAAACTGAGTCAAAACCAGAAGCCAATGTTCATTGACTGACAGCTGCCAATATTAAATATTGACATCTTTAGAACAAGAAATACTCACAGAATTCAACCAGCAGGAACTTTGACTCATTCAGGGCCTGCTCAAAGTTGCTCTTTTTTAAGACCAGGATATTGTCCTCCTCTTTGATTGGTTTGCCTTTCTTTGATTTTTTCTCTGTTGGACTGATGCTACCTTCTGCGGCACCTAAAGACCAAGAAATTAAACCAAGAAAAAGGAGAAGCCACCGAGTTCTCATTCTGTCCACCTGGCAGGTTGCAGGCACTAAACCAGAAAAGGAAAGGGACCTGGAGCCGATTTGCTATGCTTAAAAAAAAAAACCCGTTGCCTTATCACTTGCCCACGTGGCCCAATTCCCACACAGTTGGCTATAGAAAGAACGCAGCTTTCTGCAAACAGAGCTAACTTCATCCCCCCGCACTAAAAAAAAAGAAGTTAGAGCTGCTAACAGCTGTTTTGCTTCTTTGAGTTGAAAAAGAAAAAGGCAGAGAGAAATGGCAGGAGGAAGTTTGGAAGCCTGTGTCTTGCTCCAGTTTTCACCCTAAACAATAGGAATGACTGCCAGAAGGAAGGAAGCAGGAATGGAGCAACCACCAAAAGACAAAAGGGGTGTGAGATAACAGCCAGTGTCAGAAAGTTTCCTGGAAGTTGTCACACGCAGAAAAACAAGACGGCGAGGCACGACGCACTTTTTCAATCACAGGATTGAAACTGTATATGAACTGTTGTTGGTGGATGCCTTCAAGTGGTTTCTGACTTGTGGCGACCCTAAGGCAATCCTAAAGTGACCCTATCATGGGGTTTTCTGGGCAATCAGAGTGTGACGCTCCCAAGATCACCCAATGTGTTTCCATAGCTCAGCAAGGAATCAAACTGTGGTCTCTAAGGCTGTTGTCCAAGGCTCAAACCACTATACCACACTGGCTCTCAGCTATATGAATACACCTCACCCAATAACTGTAGTCCCCAGAGTTTGTTAACATTACTCTTTTGTTGTTGAATCCCCCAACTGGCATAGACACTGACTATGTTGACTGCGGGATTTAGGGAGCTGTAATCCTAAAAAGTAACATTTTCAGGTTCTGCATTCTCTGGTATGCAAAGTGAAATATAATGTATATACTCGACTATAGGTCAACCTCATGTATACGTCAAGGGAGGGTTTTGGGGACAAAATTATGGATTTTGATATGACCTGCTGATAAGTCAAGGGTAAAACTTAGGGGCATGTAACAAAGGATCTAAAGGATGAAGCAAAGGAAAGCAATGTCAAAGAACTTGCAAAATTCCAGCAGGTATCACTGTTTGCGCTCATACTAAAGGTTGAATGGATGAGAGAATATATGGGGGCCTGTGCTTCCGGGACAGATGAGGCTCTTCTTTTTCATCAAGGAATAGTTGCTTTTTAAAATAAGAGTTAATATACAGTACTTACATTGACCCTCGGGGTCAATTTTTAGGTTTTTGGAGTCAATTTTTAGACTAAAATTTCTAGACTTATACATGAGTATATACAGAAGGTTACAGTTCATATCTCCCTTGTGTAACATGCATCGTATTCTGAAAAAGACTGGACCGAAAAAAAGGTCGTCCAATGCCAGCTAAGGAGCACCCTGACCGAAACAAGAGATTAACTTTGCCTTCTCTGTGCAAACAAAGCTCTCCATCCACAAACTCATCCTGGACTTTTCCCCAGAAGCTATCTCACCATTGTAGAATGGAGTTACGGTCCATGCATGCAAAAGGCAAAGGCTGGTATCCTGTATTGTGTGACCGGAGTGCCATTGCAATTTTACTGGCCACGGAGTGGAGAGATTGTGGCAGGTATGCAGCCCAGCTAGGGACATGCTCAGATATTACCTGACTGTAGTTCTGCAACTGGGAGAAAAGAACTAATATCACCTTCCTTGATCCAGCAAGTGGTTGGAGATCTAGGAGGAGAACGTCAGCTCTTTTCTCCAAATCTGCCTGGGTGCCTCCTATCATCCCTCCCTCTCCATGAAATGACAATGGCAGTGCAATCCAGGTGCATGGAAACTGCCTGGGTTCAGGGTGAATGTTACACAAGGAGGTATTGAATACTTCCTTTAGACTAGCTGAAATAGTACATGCTTCACCCGCAATCAAGGGTTATAAGTGTGTGTGTCACCAGTGTGTGTGAGGACTCTTTCAAACGGGAGAAATTTCTCTCAACTCCGAATGGAGCCAATGCGAATTCATGTGAATTCGCTAGTTTAGCGAATTCACATGAATCCCCATTGTGTTCGGAAGGTGTTCGGAATGACTTCCCATTACCCAAAAATAACCCCCCCTTGCCCGAAATTGTGTGAGAAGCTTTAATTCGCAATAACGTGAAACCCATGATTGCATTCGGAGTGACTTCCCTTTTGCCCGAAATTGCGCGAGAAGCTCCAATTCGCAATAACGTGAAACCCCATGATTGCGTTTGGATTGCCCTTGGATTATACTTCCAATTTCTCACGTCAGAAAGAGTCCTGTGACCAACAAGATTCCAGCCAAGATGTGTAAACATGTGTGCAAACATTCTCCCTGACTACCCTGGAGGGCCGTCAGTCAGGGATGCTTTGATTGGGAGTTCCTGCATGGCAGAATGGGGTTGAATTGGATGGCCCTTGGGGTCTCTTCCAACTCTATGAGTCCATGGAGTTTATCGCATCAGAGCTTGTAACGTTCCCATCCCGTCCCGAAACAACGGGACGATAATGTAACGGGGACATTCCCGGAACGTTATAATAACACTGTGCGATAAATGATTCTATGATTCTAAGAAGAGCCTTCTTCTCCCAGGGCCTTGGCAGAGGCCTAGAGAACTTGGCCCAGGGCCTGTGGGCAGGGCTGCCCCGTTCTTGCCAGGGCAATGGAGAGGGAAGGCCCTCAGGTCAGGTGCTCTGAAGAAAGTGAAACCGAGGAGACAAAACTAAAAGAGTGGCATTTATTTGCAAGCTCGGCAGCCTCCTTCTTCGAAGCCTCGCCTGCCCTTTGGAGCTGGACTGGAAGAGGTTCAACTCTGAGGAACAGGAAGGCGAGAAGAAAGAGAGGTATACTGTATGTGTATATATGTGTCTGTGTGTGTATTTCTGTGTGTATATATATATGTGTGTGTGTGTGTCTGTGTGTATATATGTGTATGTGTACATATATGTGTGTGTATATATGTGTGTGTATGTGTGTGTGCGGAGTGGAGCAGAGTGAAGATTTCATTTAGGGGACCCACAGGACCCCTGGCTTAGTATTCGAGGGGTCTCAGCCCTCTTCCCCCATTCCAGAGTCAACGGCAACATTATCGTATGAAAAAGAAGCAAAAACAAAATCGGAAAACTGCATTTTAGTCGAAGACATTTTCCTCTGGATGTTTTAGAGTCATCTGGAGTAACAAATTGCCCTCTAGTGCTCCTTTGGAAAATAGCACAGGCGTTTAACATTTTAACAGTCACGTAGAGTTCAAGTAGAGCATGCAAAAGTTAAGTTTTATATATATATATATATATATATATATATATTTTCTTGGAATTGTAGTTTGGAATTCTTAGAACTTTTCCAAGCTCTGGGTTCAAAGCTTAACTGCATGCCTCTCATATACAGAAAAAACATTGTTACCTTTATCTAGAGAGATCTTGTAGTGCCCTTGAAACTAACCGAAAGAAAGAAGTCGGCAGCATGCGCTTTCGTAGACTTCAGTCTACTTCCTCAGATGCATTTGGTGGCGTGGAAGCCAAGGGCGGACATATATATATATATGCCATTGATGATGTGCGAGAATGTCAATTCCAATTAGAAATCCTTTTGCGTTTGGAAATGAAGCGGCAAGTGCAGTTTTAACCATGGTCTTTGTGAACAAAGGCATTGGGAACTAGCCTTTGTGTGCGGTGATGAAGTGGGAAATCCACTTTGCCAATGGAACTAGCCTGTGGTGAAGAGAAGAGATGAATGTAGGGCACCCCTATGAAGAAGATGGGGGTCAGATAGGGTTGAAATGTGTGTTGTGAGCCAGGAAGCCATTATCTGTGTTCAATCCATTGCCGAGGGACTGTAGTTTGTGGATGAACTCCAGTTCTGCTGTTTCTCTTTCCAATCTGCCTTTGTAATTCTTTCTGTTCTGAGGTCTGAGATGGAATGCCCAGGGAGAGCGAAATGCCACCGGTTTTTGTGTATTCCCATTTGTAACGTCTGATTTATGTCCACTTTTCCTTTTCAGGAAGGAAAGGACTGGGGGCATCAAGCCAGAGACGTTTTTCAAGCTATGGGAATTTTGTTTAGCTAGGCTTTTAAAAATCAAGAAATACCGTGGCTGGGTCAGACCAAACAATAGCAACAGCAATAGCATGTACATTTCTATGCCACTTCGTAATGAACTCAGCACTCTCTAAGCGGTTTACAGTCTGTAAGCCAGTTGCCCCCAACAAGCTGGGTATTCATTTTACTGACCTACAAAAGGATAGAAGCCTGAGCCAACCTTGGAGCCCTGGGATTGAACTCACAACCTTACGGCTGCACCACCATTTAACCACTGCACTACCGGGGCTCCTTAAAGGATCACAGAATGCTCTGTTCCTATACATTATGATATTTGCTCCCATCAACAGATTTACCAGTTAGTTACATCTGTATCCCACCTTTCCTTGAAAGAGGCAATGTGTGTAGCATGGCTGTCATGCTCCATTTGATTTCCACAACCAGCAGTGCCAAAGCTGTTGACTCTCATGACTCAGTGCAGCATCTGACTCTGCCCCTAAAAGAGTATCTAGAGAGATCTTGTAGCACCTTTGAGATTCACTGAAACAAAGAAGTTGGCAGCAGGAGCTTTCGTAGGCTTCAGTCTACTTCCTCAGATGTTTCTGAAGAAGTAGGCTAAAAGTCTATGAAAACTCATGCTGCCAACTTCTTTCTTTCAGTTAGCCTCTCTAGATACTGATTCTACAGACTAACACAGTGATACCGTTGTTGGGCCCACCCAAATGTACAAAATATGTACCGTAAGCTTTCAAAGCTCCGAGTAGAGCTTGCTTCTGAGCTGCACATTAATTCAGAAAAGCGCTGTCAGTCTTGTTAAAATGTGAACCAGGCAAACAGTCGAATAACCTTCACCTCAAGCAGCAAAATGTCTTTGGCCAGCCCTGCTCCTTCAAGCTTTTCAAAGATTTTAATGTTCTCCTTTTGAAACAATGTTGTTGCAGAGAAACAGAGCAGATATAAATACAATCTCACGCTACCCCCCAAGCGATTGCAATGAAGACCTTGCTCAAATGTTTCTGGAGTCTCCAGTTTCCTCGCACATTTTTTCATCATTCCAAGAGACACCTGGCCTCTCTGGTCACCCCAGACTTTGAAGATATAAACGACGGGAAACGCGAGGTGCCTGAGTATTTCAATTTTGCAAGTGATGTTCTGGACAAGTGGGTGCAAGTGGAAAAGGTAGGGCTTCTGTGCTTTATTTGGGAATCTGCAAGATCTGTGGCTTCACTGTTATGAACTCCTCAAACTAAGGAGATTGTTGCACTGCGCTTTTCCGTCCTTCCCTCCCGACCTAGGAATAGGATGAAAACTTTTAAGCACGGATTTTATCTCATGCTTCCATGCGCAGGCTGGAGGCATCTTGTACCCGACCATAGCATTGTATACCCAATCCGGACTGTCTCTCATTCCTGCCACCTTCGTAGACATGAATATGAGAAAGGTCCTTCTCACTCGCTGTCCCCAGACTTGGGTATTCCCTACCATGGGTAGCTAGGCTGGCCTCTTTCCAGGCTGTTGGCAAAAGAGACTTCCCAGGCTACCCTGTACCCTATAAGTTCACATTTGGATGACAATTGTATCTAGACAGCATTGTGCTTGGATATCAAACAGTTGTTGTTTCACTTCCAAGTGAATCGCATTAGCGATTCCCAAACTTTGGTCCTCCAGATGTTTTAGACTTCAGGCCCCAGAATTCTTGACTGCTGGCCAAGTTGTCTGGGGCTTCTGGAAGTTGAAGTGTTTGGGAATCACTGACAAGGGAGTTTATCATACGACGGAATTTGGGGGAATTCTCCGACAGCAATCCAAACGCAATCATGGGGTTTTATGTAATTGCATATTAGAGTATCTCACGCAATTTCGGGCGATGGGAAGTCATTCTGAACACAATCATGGGGTTTCAAGTAATTGCGTATTAGAGTATCTCATGCAATTTCGGGCAATGGGGGGTCATTTTCGGGAAATGGGAAGTCAATCTGAACGCATTCCGAATGCAATTGGATTTCACGTAAATTCACTAAACTAGCGAATTTACATTAATTCGAATTGGCTCAATTCGAAATTGGGAGAAATTCCTCTCGTGTGATAAACTCCTTACATACTGGATACCTCCTTTTGCAAAATAATAAAAAAAGTAGAACTGCTGGCACAATGCTAATTTGGACTAGCATAGAAGTCCAACAGGAGTTGCAGGCAACAACAAAACATTTAAAATAGATTGCTGCAGTGATAGCTGCAGAGTGTTCATTTATGGTTGCTCTTGCCCTTTTTCTTTCCTATTAGTATTTAATCATAGAATTTCTATCCAATTTACATGTAAATGAGTCAGTGTGGCTTGGGCCAACATGTTCCCTATCCTCCGTCTGGTTTTATGGCTTGAGTTTTCTGCTAGGCTGGAAAGAGGCCTCCGAACCCAGCCTTCTGGTGGGTGAATGATGCGAGCGAAGAGGTCAAGTGGAGTTTTGAAGAACTGGCACTCTTGTCCCGAAAGGCTGCCAATGTCCTGACAGGTCCGTGTGGCTTGCAGCGAGGTGACAAAACCATAACGATTCTGCCACGGATTCCAGAGTGGTGGTTACTGAACGTGGCCTGTATGAGAACAGGTGAGTAAAGATTCAGATGTTGTTGTGGCACCAGCGAATAAGACCACTAAATTCTCATGTGAACCATTTAAAAAAGAAGTTCCATCACATGTGGTTTGTCCCTGAGTGTTCATTTACTGCTATGTTCCCAAACAGAGTTATGTTCTATTCTATAAAGAGAGAATACCCATCTATTGCTTGGGAGAAAAAAGTTATCTTTTAGGGTTCAAATTCCGAGTAGAATTGCCAGTTAAAATGGGGGACAGGGCTTCTGTCCTTTCAATCATGATGTAAAAGGGAGAATGGCAAGCAGCATGTGCAGAAACTCTCTCTTCTGTACCACATTAAAGGGGCAGAGAACCTTGTCCATCATTTCATCTTGCCAGTCCTCTCAAAATCGTCATTGGGAGTTCTAGTTTGAAAAAAGAACTTCTGGCCTTTCATTTATTTGTTCATCCCTTGAAGCTAATTCTCTGACTCCCACTGCAGACAAGATGTTTGCAACTCCAGATATTCACTTACTCACTCAGAAGTGTGGTCGGAGCAAAGCACTTTCGCTTCTGTCAAAGAGTGCAAACAAACTTATCTCTCTGTTCCATGCAACCTGGCGAAGGAGAAAAAAAGGGCTATCTTTGCCAACGAGACACTCTGACGACAACAAAATAAAATAAAATATTTTATCCACCAATGTCACAGATGTCAGGCAGTTGAAGCAACCTGTGCATGACCATAAAGAACTGTTTCAAAAGGAGTTCATCTGTTTTTTTGTTTTGTTTTGTTTTTTTGCTTTTTGTTTTAATGTATCCACACTGCACAAAAACAGCAGTTTGATATTACTTTAACTATCATGGCTCTATCCTATGGTGTCCTGGGATTTGAGGCCCATGAGGCACTCTGAATTCTCTGCAGAGGATGCTACAGTTCAAGCAGTGTACTAGTGAGTTCTAAGTCGCTCACTGAACTACAGATCCCAAGATTCCGTAGAATACGGCCATGGCAGTTAAAGTGATATCAAGCCGCTATATCATGCAGTATGGCTACATTGGTTTGTTTTCCCATAGCTTGGATGAAAGGAGCAACTGTTGCACATGCTAAGAGAATTGTGAGTGCATTGCTTTCATTGCTCTTCTAGCCTGGCTCTATACCTCTGTATTGGGATGGGACACCGTGGCATTTTTCTGCCTTGGGCCCTTCCGAAGGCCATATGTAAAAACCTAGCGTTGTTGTTGTGTGCCTTCGGGTTGTTTCCAACTTATGGTAACCCTAAGGTGGTCCTATCAGGGGGTTTTCTTGGCAAGTTTTTTTCAGAGGGGTTTGTCATTGCCATCCTGTGGAGGTGAGAGAGTGTGACTTGCCCAAGGTCACCCAGTGAGTTTACACGGCTGAACCAGGATTCAAATCCTGGTCTGCAGATGCTCAATGCTCAAACCACTACACCATGCTGTGAAACCTATTCCCCCCCTTTGCAACCGCCCCGTCTCCAAAATCCACTTATGGATTCCAGAATAGACAATTCCCTATTTGGCCAGGAGAGGTTCAGCCCAGAAAACCACAGTTTTAAAAGAAAATGGTTTATTAAGTTATGCACTCTGTTCAACTCATACCCTTCTGCCTAGGAACATGGAGTATGACGTGATTTTTCTTCTTTGTTTTATTATCACAGCAATGCTGTGAGATAGGCTCTAGGGTCAGATATAATGCAGGGAACCTAGCAGCTTCATAGGGATTTAAACCTAAGCCACCTCAGCTTACTAGAAAGTGGGGAGAAACTCTGTGTAACCTTCCTTGAACGGAGACGGGAAGCTGGGTACGTGGTGCCTCATTTCATTCCCTGCTTCTTTTCTAGGGATTGTTTTTATTCCGGGAACATCCCAGCTGACCGCAAAAGACATTTCCTATAGACTCCAGGCCTCCAAAGCTAAATGCATCGTGGTCAGTGATACACTGGCCCCCACAGTGGACTCTATTGCGTCTGAAAGCAAGTTTCTGAAAACCAAGCTCATAGTGTCCAATAGCAGCAGAGATGGCTGGCTGAACTTCAAGGACCTGTTCCAGTAAGTATTCCAGGAAATGTTCAATTGAATGCGCAAGAAACACTTATGACTCCATCTGCTCTGCAATCTCTGTACCCTAAACCCCTAGCTTCAACTATGTGCAGTGCGCACCTTGGTCAGGAAATGTCCAAAAGGAAATTTATTTTTTCTGATGCTGAACCCCGAGTTTCTGGAAAACGTGGCACAGTTTCATACATGAAATGTGCAGCCATTTTTGTAAAAGATACTATGGGTTGCCTGCTGATATTATATGTACCTTCTCGTTGTTTTTAAGAGCAGCCCCTTCCAAGCATGACTGCGTGAAGACAAAGAGTCAGGATCCATCACTCATCTATTTCACGAGTGGAAGCACGGGCAAACCCAAAATGGTAGAACAATCCCACTGTTTTGGTATTGGATTTGCATCCAGTGGCAGGTAACGTCTATTAGCCACATTTATTTTATTTTGATCATGTTTGTCCTCTTGCGGATTCAGGGTGGTGTACATGGTCCCCTTCCTCCCAACTTTATCCATATATATATATATATATATATACATCCTAGATAGAGTGAAATATTCTAACTTCAAATCCTTTATTTTCTACTCAACAGGCACTGGATGAATCTGAGTCCTTCCGATATATTCTGGAATACATCAGATCCAGGATGGGTGAAGTCAGCCTGGAGTAGCTTGTTTGCTCCATGGCTCAACGGATCATGTGTATTTGTACACCATCTGCCACGGTTTGAGCCCTCTGTTATAGCAAATGTAAGAATAACAATGCGAAAACAGAATATTTATGTATAGTATGTATACTCCAACTCTTCAGTCAAAAAGGTTCCCGTGGTGTTTGGAAATGATTAACAATTCGTCAGTTCCCTATCTTCCGTAAGGATCCGTCTATGTTTGCTCCTGGTATCTTCTATATATGCTTTTTAATGGGATATGCTACACCATTGGTGATCTTGGGTGAAAAGATTGTTTATCTTCTAGATATCTTATTGGTATCCTTGAACCATGGATGTCTTATTGGAATCCAAAGGGTGCTCAGCAATTGGAAAGAAGTGACCTTTGGGTGCCAATAAGACATCCAGGGTTCAGAAACCCTGTATGAACAAGAGATGCCTCCAAGTGTACAAACGGTGTACCAGACACTACTCGTAACCAGGTTACGATGCCAATCTATCCGTGACGTTTGCATTAGGCCTCATAGTTTTGTTTCTCTAACCTACTCTCTGCATTCCATGCTTTGCATTTCCTGGCAAGCTGACATTACCAGGGTTGCTTGCTACATTGAAAAACTATAGCAAAAGGCATACAGTTTTCAATAGTTCTATTCAGTAGTTCTATTCTGTTGTCATGACATTTCCCGACTGGTGCCTCTTACTGGTTTTTCATACTGGCTTACCATTTTCTCCCAGTATACCTTATCAATCCTGTGTTGGTGCGTTGTCAATTTTTTCCTATAATCAAATCTCTCTATTTCTTCTTCCTCGACCTCAGTGGTTGATGCATGGATTATGCTATTACTTGGATTATGCTATTATTTATAAGTAATATTTTTTTCACTATATATCCCCTGCTTTATTGTTGGCAAATGTCATGTTCCAAAGCAGCATTTTGCAGTTGCAATAATGATTGTGTTTCCCTTTGTTGCATCTAGACTCTCACAAGATATCCAGTCACGACTTTCTGCACAGCTCCCACTGCATACCGGATGTTGGTTCAATACAATCTCACCAGGTATTATTCTATTATGAAACTGGGAAAGAGAATAAGGGAAAAATTGATACAATAAAGGATGGGTGACAGTGACTTCTTCCCAGAATTATCTGCTCCAACTTTTCCTTTTTACTAGAAATATGTCATAGTTTGGCCTTCCCAAATGTGGCTCCTCTAAATATGCGGGGTTACATTTCCCATTACCCTAGCTGGCCAAGAACTATGGGAATATAGCTGGAGGGTGCCATGTTGTTGTTGTTGCTGTTATATTTATATATATTTATATCCCACTCTTTTGCTAAAACTGGGACTTAGGACAGCATTAAAAACAGTGCAATTGAAGGCATACAAAAGTAGTACATTAAAATAAAATAAAATACAGTAATTGCAATACCAAAACAAGTTACATGTTAAAAGAATAAAATACAATTAAAAAGATTTTTAAAAATGTTAACTTCCCATGTTAGGGGAAGAAGAGTGATTTCCTGGCATCACTAAATTGTTGCACCTATTTTGTCCACTTCACCACTTTTGATGCAACTTCCTAGGATTCTCATGCTTCAGGGTTGAGCTCTGCCACTACCATTCCTGGATCGCTAGAAATTTGATCACCAAGTGGGAAATGGGCACATCTTGCCTATAGTGCGCATATGTGCGCACACAAATAAACACTGACGCTGTAATCCTACACATCGGTGGCTCCCGGTCAGTGGGGCAGTAAATAATTTTGAAAAGAATTACAGTCTTTTTTTAAACCTGAGGACAGGAGTGATGAAGCTGGCCTTGGTTATGCAACAGGATTGTATAAACACAGTAGACCAGAAGAAATCCAAAGGTCATCTGCCTAGAGCTAGGAAATCTCTAATTGCAATAGTTTCTTATCTAGGTATGAATTCATGAGCCTGAAGCACTGCGTGACTGGAGGAGAACCACTTATCCCTGAAGTGTTTGAACAATGGAGAAAACAGACAGGGCTGGATATCTACGAAGGATACGGACAAACAGAAACAGTACTGTATCACTTTATTTTCATTGAACGTGTGCCAGCATCCTAGTCCTCTAGCAATCTATTATTTTGATCAAGTATTTAAAGATGTTTATGAAAGGGATACCAGAGTAAATATAAGCAGGTATAGATGCAAACAATCTTTGTACATTCAGCCAGTGAAAATGAGGCAAAGTGTCTTCTATGTCAGTGGTGCAGTGAATCCACTCTGGATTTTTGCTGTAGACTTCAGAGAAGGTATCCAAGTTAGAATCATAGAATCATGGAGTTAGGAGAGACCCCAAGGGCCATCCAGTCCAACCCCCTTCTGCCATGCAGGAACTCCCAATCAAAGCATCCCCGACAGATGGCCATCCAGCTTCTGCTTAAAGACTTCCAAGGAAGGAGACTCCACTACAGTCCGAGGAAGGAGTGTGTTCCACTGTCGAACAGCCCTTACTCTCAGGAATTTCCTCCTAATGTTGAGGTGGAATCTCTTTTCCTGCAGTTTGCATTCATTGTTCCATGTTCTACTCTCTGGAGCAGCAGAAAACAAGCTTGCTCCCTCCTCAATATGACATCCCTTCAAATATTTAAACAGGGCTGAACCCTGCCCCCAAAATAGGCACAGTATGTTCAATAGCTACTTATATTGGTTTCCTTGACTGTTTTCCACAAGCCAAATTTTAGATTGTACGCTCCCTGGTGCAGGGACTACTCCTGCTTCTCGATGGGAGACAGGCCACAGGAGGAGTGAAGCTGTTGACTCCCATGCCAGAAGGAAGGTGAATCCACTCCAGGATTCAATATGAACTTCAAAGGAACCATCTGAGATGCTGAATCTTCCTGCCAAAACAATTTTTGGAACCTTAGATCTCTCTTCAAAGACTAAAACCTGGTGCAGATTCACCATCCCACTGAGATGGGAGCCACCAGCTGTCTCTGATCCACATAAGAGTTGCTTGCATGTTTTGGGATTATCTTGCACAACCCAAAACCATTGCCATACCATGGATTCCCTTCTGTTCTTTCTCACTAGTCTTATCACTACTGAATGACCTTCAGTCATTCTTCTGCTGGGTCCAGTCATCAATGTCTCCCCAAAACTGGACAAGGTACAACATTTACTGTTCTTTCTCACTCCTCTATCACTGTTCAGTCCTTTGCTCAGAGAGGGCAGGTCAAATGGGTGGCCAAAGCACAGAGGTGGACACATGCCAGGAAGCTTTTGGAACTGGCATTGGATGCCCTTGTGGGATATGGATCTCAGAAGGTACCAGAAAATGCCGGTTCCTATTGCCAGTCCTGTTCCGTGTCATCTGATATTATCCAAAATTAATTATTACTGTCTGTAAATATTCTGTACCAAAAAGTTTGCAACTCAACTGCTGGATCAGCAAGAGTTCCTGCATGTGTTCATGTGCGCATACAAAATTTGGAACATGGCCCTCGGAAATCACAATTTATTTACTCTCGTCTAGTTCTGACTTGGGAGCCATCTGGATTGCCATGTTTTGTGATAATTGAACAACAAAAGCCTCCCGTGAAAGAAAAAAGAAAAAAAGGCAGCCTCCCAAGGGTCATTTAATTGTGTGTTTCTCTCTCTTGTGTTTGTCTCTCAAGAGTGTCTTTCTCTCTCTTGCAGGTAACCATATGTGCCAATGTGAAAGGAATGAAAATTAAAGTGGGATCAATGGGAAAGGCATCTCCACCATATGATGTCCAGGTACAAGGACAAATTTAAAGTTGTCACATTGTCGTCAAAGAGTAGCAGAAAATAGTGTGAAAATATTATAATACTCCCTGTAAGTTCTGTTACTACTGAAATACTTATTTTTTTATAGTGGGCAGGATGCCTGCAATGCCCTCTTGGTCACTCCCTTGCTATGTCCAAGTTAAGCAGACAGGAACAGGGCTAAGCTAAGTGAGGGCTTGTTTAGCATGCACAAGTTCTCGGTGTGAATTCATAATATCTCCAGAGATGTTATCAGACGGGAGGAATTTCTCTCAATTTCGTATGGGGTTAAGTCGCAATTACGTGAATTTGCTAGTTTAGCGAATTTACATGAATTCTAATTGCGTTCGGAATGCGTTCATAATGACTTCCCATTGCCCGAGAATGACTTCCCATTGCCTGAAATTGCATGAGATACTCTCATGCGTAATAACGTGAAACCCATGATTGCATTCGGAATGACTTCCCGTTGCCCGAAATTGCGTGAGATACACTCATGCGCAATAACATGAAACATCATGATTGCGTTCGGATCGCCATGGGATTATACTTCCAATTTCCAGAGTCTGATAACATCCCAGGGGGTGTTAGGAAAACCACTGTTTGAATGCTCTGTGGAGAGCTGAGGCCAGTCAGTACAGACCTGAGGTGGAGAACCTTTGGCTCTCCAAAGGTTGAACTTCGGCTCAAGAATTTGCAGCAAGATGGCCAATGGCAAAGGAATTAGGGAGCGGCAGTCCAAAACATCCGGAAGGCATGTGGTGCAAACAGCAGTGGACTGAGTGGACCAATAATCTACCCATAGATAAGGCAGCTTTTTGTTCTCACCGTATGCTTTATTCCACAGAACCTAATGAGAGACATTAGGTACTTAACTAAACCCACTTGCGTAGCTCCATTTCTTCAGATTAATTCCATTTAGACACTCCATTTTCAGGTTGGTCAAAAACATAAGGAAAGGAAACTCACTCATCCCATCCTCTCCATCACCGTTATCTGTGGGCCCAGAGAGTTGGGGAAAGGACGGAGAAGCTCCTTTCCTCATAGGGAGCTCCATGCAGTTCAAATCCTGGTATGTCAGGATTCGTAAGTCATATGGAGATCTTCCTCAGAGAGAAGAGTATTCCTCTTGAGAAAGTCCCCCCTCTATGTGGCAAGGGTGATGGAAATAATGAGGGTTGAAGCAGGGCTGGTATACTGTCTCTCCTAACATGTTTAAGTAACACAAAAGTGGAACACCTAAAGTGGACCATACTCACTCTGATTTCCATTTCTTAGTGTGGTGCAAGAGTGCAGCTCCCAGTATCCTGTGTCACTGGCTATGCTGGCTAGGGCTGATGGAAATGGTTGTCTAGCGTATCTGGAGCACCGCCGTTGTCCACCTCTGAATTAATGAGACTCTTGGAAAAAAATCTTATCCAGTTTTCCGCTTTATTCTAAGAGCTTGACAGGAGCCACTGAAAACTGAGCCAGCCTCCGGAAATATGCTTGATTTTCATGATGGGCACAAAACTTGTAAAGTGGATAGTTTGCCTCGTTGTGATTTTTTTTGTTCTGTCTAAAGGTTGTAGATGACCAAGGCAATATTCAGCCTCCAGGAAAAGAAGGGGAAATTGCCATTAAAATCAAACCAAAGCGACCCTTTTGTCTTTTCTCACAGTACTTGGTAAGCATTTTTTTTTTAAATCACTTTTAGAGGCCCATATGCTCCCGACTTTCACTCTGTAATTGTTTGGAGCAGGGCATTTAGCATAGTGGCATGCACAACGTGGAAATCTTTGGACTCAGAAATGTCACATGCTCCGGCAATTTGTAGTTTTAGATGCATGTCGGAAAGGTGCCTGGGGTTTTTTTGCAAACATTCCCTGTAAAGTCTTAACTGCCATTTAAGTTGAATGGTAGTGTAAATATATTATGTGTTTATGGGAAGTGTTTATGTCACGTTATCATCTTTTTTAAAAATTTATTTTTTCAAATAAAGCAGCTGGGACACTAGCAGACTCTTAGATCTCTCTTTTCTTCTCTTTTAGAAGAACGCTATGGTTTCAGTTTTCTAACTGAATACAGTGGGTTTTTAAAAAAAAATTAAGACACATGAATTTTTTGCTTTGTTGCCAGTATTATTGTGGGGAGCTCAAGTTTGGATCCTAAAAGATCATCTAGACCAAAGCAAAATGGGCTCACTCCAATGGACTGGGCAAAGGGACAGCCACTTGTCAGACATCTCCCCCACCAACCCCCCAAAAAATCCCAACCGGTAACTGGCCAAAACAGATTTAAACATTGTGAAAATCACGTTTGGTTGTTTCCAGGATAACCCTGAGAAAACCGCAGCCACCGAACGTGGGGATTTTTATACCACGGGCGACAGAGCGATTAAAGATGAAGAGGGCTATTTTTGGTTTGTTGGAAGATCAGATGATGTTATCAACTCTGCTGGGTAGGTTCACTTTAGTTGAGTTTCGTTTGCAGGTTTCCTGGCTTGTCCTTTATTCCGTGGCCAAAAGGAAAGATTGCGTTCTCTTTTAGGTATCGTATTGGCCCCTTTGAGGTGGAAAGTGCCTTGACTGAACACCCAGCTGTGGCTGAATCTGCTGTTGTGAGTAGTCCGGATCCCATCAGAGGAGAGGTAATCATGATTTCATAATTTTACCAATTCAGTTTGAACATATTCTGAGAACCTAGCACATATAACATGCCACTTGGAGATATGGTGGTTAATTTCACATCACTGGAAAAAAAGTAAATACATAGCTGGGGGAGATGTGCATATAATTTGCATATCCTCATTTATATGTACAGATACACATTTGGAAGAAGATGGTATAATTAAAATGAAAATACACAATACATCTCACTATAGGTGGGGAGATCATCAAAGGCAAACTTGTTCGAACGCAGTCTGTGGTCCAGTATTAAGCATGGATAGAAAACCTCAAGGTCTCTGTTCTCCATTGTCAAGTTTCATCATCATCATTTCCTGCCTTTTACCCAGTTTTGGGACTCAAAGTGGCATACAACAGATTTTTAAAAAATCATTAATAAACTGGATTTGCTTAGTAGAACTGGATTTGTACTGGACAGTGCTTCAAATGCCTTTAAATAAAGGACTACCTTGCTGAAGGCAAAGCCATCCTAACCTGGAAAGAGTAATAAGTACAGGTTGAGTCTCCCTTATCTGAAAGTCCAAAATGCTCCAAAAACCAAAGCTTTTTCATGGGTGACTGAGTAAGTGACACCTTTGTTTTCCAATGTTTCAGTGTACACAAACATTGTTTCATGCACAAAATTATTTAAAATATTTTAAAATTGATAAGAACTTTGATAAGAAAAAAATTGATAAGAAACAACACCAGTGCACCTGGGTATTTCAAAGTCTACTTTTTTCTTGGAATACTTAATGAATACGGTTTGCCTCCTGCAGGTGGTGAAAGCTTTTGTCATATTGTCGCCAGCCTTTTTGTCACACGACCCAGAAGTATTAACCAAGGAACTCCAAAAGCATGTGAAAACAGTTACTGCTCCTTACAAATATCCTAGAAAGGCAAGTATCTTCCTGCAACTGAACAAGAAAATTGTAGTATATATAAAAGGCCAGAGTCTGGAACAGCAAAACAAAAAAGTGGCTCACTGCCATATTAAAATACGAAGAGGTACGTGTTTCACTGTTGTAGGAAACACAGGATCACCAAATCATAGCATTGGACCTCAAACCTGAAAGGTGGGGATCCAAATTCTCTTTAAAGACCCCCCCAAAGAAGGAGAGTCCTTCACCATCCAAGACAGTATTTTCCACTGTTGAACTGCTGGACTTGATAGACCTGTGCTCAGTTACAATTGGGCCTTTTGACTAGTTTATGCAAAGCATTTTGAAGTCCTCAAGATGTTGTTGAATAGACTTCCCAGGATTCCTGCCCATTGCCATTGACTAAGACTGCTGCGGAACTGTAGTCTGACAACATCTGAAGGGCCATTTGATTCCCATCCCCGGGTTTTTACAGGACGTGCAAACGCCCTTAATCATTGTTTTTGCTGTGAGAATTAAAAATTGACCTGAGGTAGCCAGTATGACACCAGATCCAGTCTGTTCTCATCGCTAAGTAGGTTCAGGCGTGGTTGGTACATGGACAAGAAACACCAGAGCATACCAGATGCTATAGCCTACATTCAGAAAAAGGCAATGGCTAACCTCCTTTGAACAACTCTTGCCAAGAAAATCCTATGCTAAGTTTGTTATTTGGTGTAGAAGAGCTTGGAGGGTGGAAAAAGGGAAGTGGGGGCTGCATGAAAGATATGGGGCTGCACTTTGCCCACTTTAGAGATCCAAATTCAAGTCCTCGGAGAGCTATGAACCTCATTGGTGACCTTGCGTAAAACTTTCTCTTAGCCTGAGCTACACCGTAGGGTTATTGTGAGAATGAAGAGGAGAGAACAGGAGCTATGTATGCCATCTTATTGGAGGAAAGGCTGAACAGGCATGTAGATAATAAATTCATAAATAAAGGAAGCCAAGCTAATATGACTGAATTGTGCCCGGGCTTCAAGAAATCTTTTGCTTTTCCTATACAGGTTGAGTTCGTCAAAGAACTGCCAAAAACTGCTGGTGGAAAAATTCAAAGGAGTGTATTAAGGAAACGTGAATGGGGGCAAGTCTAGTTTGAGCTGAGGATTTGCAAATGAAGCATCTTTCTAACAATGGCCATTTTCTGTTCTTTAAGTTGTGACTGCACCAAGTAAAAAATTCAAACGGTCAAGCAAGTAGAAACAAACCATGACTGAATTTCTCTCTGAATTTTGGACTGCTGAATTACCAGATGTAAGGTGAAACTTGAGCCTTTGGAATCTTCTGTTGCTCTATTTTTAAAATTTCCAAGTACTGAGTGGTACATGTGCAGTTTGCCCTAGCTTACACATCTTCATTTCATTCATGGTTTCATCTTTCTGTTATAGAACCATATAGTAGGAAGGGGGCCAACGGGCCATCAAGGCTAACCCTATGTTCAATGCAGGAACTTCAGCCAGAGCATCAGCAGCCTCTTTTTCAAGATATCCAGAGAAAGAGACTCTAACAACTCTCTAGAGGCCTATCAGACGTCGGAGATTGGAAGTATAATCTAATGGCAATCCGAACGCAATCATGGGGTTTCACGTTATTGCGAATTAAAGTATCTCACGCAATTTCAGGCAATGGGAAGTCATTTTCGGGTAATGGGAAGTCATTCTGAATGCATTCTGAATGCAATAGGAATTCACGTGAATTCGCTAAACTAGCGAATCCACATGAATTTGAATTGGCTCCAATTGGCTCCATGCGCACTAAAGAGAAATTCCTCCCGTCTGATAAGGTCCCTTGCTGTCAACACGCTTGTGCCTTGGTCCCAGCAGCTGGTGAGAGGCCTGACTCCATCTTAGCTGCTGTGGCCTTTGAAGCAGAGAACAGCAGCCACCATTTTCTGGACGTAATCCCTTTCCTCCACTGCCTTCTCCTTTTCCTTGTCTTTCGAGCCTTTTTCCATTGTAAGAGTGAGAGCAAGGGGTTGTCAAATTGGCAGCTGCAAGTTGCTCATGTAAAGCAGCCCATACACTGACAGCAGAGTAGAAGAAGATGGCGAAGAGGAAATTACTCCTTCTAGCGTTCGAGTGAAATCTGCCCTCCTGTAACTTAAAACCGTTAGACCTGGTCCCGCTGCGGTCCTTTTGGCTCGTCTGTTTCAGGCCTAAGTTTCATTCTGTTTTAATGTTGACCTTTTATCTGTTTTAACCTATGTTCCACTCATATTGATTTGCTCATCACATTGAGTCTCAGTCCTTGGGAAGAAGATAATCATCATCTAATCAATGTATTTCTGGCAGCAGTGAAGTCTAGCCAAAGTCCCCTGTGGCCAGACAGAATGCAGAAGCTAATGTAGTCTAAAAAATACTGACCAATGATCTGAAAGTTATGTGAGGAACTGGGTGCCCAGAAACTCTTGCAAATATATGTTATTCATTTGTTATGTTATTCACTTATTCTGTTATACAAATGAGTTTCGTCCAGAGCCAGGGCCACTGAAATTCTGGAGAACTCTCTGGAGTTTATCATACGATGGAATTTGGGGGTATAATGCAATGGCAATCTGAATGCAATCATGGGGTTTCACGTTATTGCGAATGAGTGTATCTCACGCAATTTCAGGCAATGGGAAGTCATTCCGAACGCAATCATGGGGTTTCATGTAATTGCGTATTATAGTATCTCATGCAATTTCTGGCAAGGGGGGGTCATTTTCGGGAAATGGGAAGTCATTCTGAACGCATTCCGAACGCAATCAGATTTCACGTAAATTCGCTAAACTAGTGAATTCACATAATTACGAATTGGCTCCACTCGCAATTGAGAGAAATTCCTCCCATGGGATAAACTCCATTGTCTGCAATGCACTATACCCTCCACTTTTGTCTGTCTGAGTTATGTGTATTATTACTTCTTCAGTCATACCACACTATGCCTGTTAATCTTGTCAGTATTTCTTTTTTCCCATTGTTAGTGTTGATGAATCTGTATAATTGGATGGAGTGTGCATCATGAAAACTTGAATACACAAAAATACCAAAAACAAACAAACCAAAACCTAAACACCATAGACAAAATGGAACCGTATGTATGAACTTCTTGAGACAGATGTTTGTGGTACATTGACTGCCAATATGATCCCAGACTGCATCAATGGGAGCATAGTGGCCAAATCAAGGGAAGTCATGGTACCACTCTGTTCTGTTTTGGTTACTTTGCTGACGTGAAATCCTGTATCCAGTTCTGGGTGCCACGGTTCAAGAAGGATATTAACAGTGGCATCTCTAGTCTTGAAAACACCCGGTTTAGGGGGCTGCCCCAGCCTCCCCTCCCAAAGCCTTGTTTGCATGCCGCCTGGTTGTTTTTTTATTTGCAGTTTTCCCATTTTCATGCAAAACTCACAATCAAAGCATAGAGAATTATTGGGGAATATTTTTCCCATACGGGATCATTGGAGAATATAGAGAACCATTGAGGAATACCTACCCATAAATAATCTTAGGGCAATATTGGCCCGTAGAGATTCAATTGGGGGATATTTGCCCGTGCAGAATCACTGGAGAATATTTTGCCCATAGAGAATCAATGGATAATATTTGCCCATAGAGAATCCTTGGGGAAGAGCTGCCCATAGAAATTCATTGGAAAATACCTGCCCATAGAGAATCATTGGGGAATACTTGCCCATAGAGAATTATTAGGGAATACTTGCTCGTAGAAAATCATTGGGGCATACTTGATCATAGAGAATCATTGGAGAATACATGACCATAGAGAGTCACTGGGGCATACTTGATCATAGAGAATCATTGGAGAATACATGACCATAGAGAGTCACTGGGGCATACTTGATTATAGAGAATCATTGGAGAATACATGACCATAGAGAGTCACTGGGGAATACTTGATTATAGAGAATCATTGGAGAATACTTGATCATGGGACCTTATCAGACATTGGAAATTGGGAGTATAATCCAATGGCAATCTGAACGCAATCATGGGGTTTCACGTTATTGTGTATTAAAGTATCTTACGCAATTTCAGGCAAAAGGGAAGTCATTCTGAACGCAATCATGGGTTTTACCTTATTGCGAATTAAAGCATCTCATGCAATTTCGGGCAATGGGGGGTCATTTTCAGGTAATGGGAAGTCATTCTGAACGCATTCCGAATGTAATAGGAATTCACGTAAATTCGCTAAACTAGCGAATTTACGTGAATTTGAATTGGCTCCAATTGGCTCCATTCGCAATAAAGAGAAATTCCTCCCGTCTGATGAGGTCCATGGAGAATCATTGGGGAATAATTGATCATAGAGAATCATTGGGGAATAATTGATCATAGAGAATCATTGGAGTATACTTGCCCATAAGGAATCATTGGGGAATACTTGATCATAGAGAATCATTGGAGAATACATGACCATAGAGAATCATTGGGGAATACATGATCATAGAAATTCATTGGAGAATACATGATCATAGAGAATCATTGGGGAATACTTGCCCATAGAGGATCATTGGGGAATCCTTGATCATAGAGGATCATTGGGGAATCCTTGCCCATAAGGAATCATTGGGGAATCCTTGCCCATAGAGAATAATTGGGGAATCATTTTTCCATAGAAGATCATTGGAGGAGAATTGCCCATAGAAGATCATTGGAGGAGATTTTCAGCCTTGGGTGAAAATCCTGCAGTCTTCTCCAAGCCCTGGCTGCCATCCTTCCTTGGAGCAACTGTCCTCCTTCTGCTCTTCCTAATGGGCCTCTAATGGGAGGCGAGAGGAGGGGAGGAACCTCAAGTTCTTGCTTTGCCCAGAGAGCCTGCCCTCTTCCTGGGCAGGGCCCTCTAGTCTTGCTTCCTTTCTTTCTCCAAACTTTGCTGCTGCAGCTGTTTCTGTTCCTTCCTTCCACGTCGATTGGGGAAAGGGAAAGCCAAGAAGGGGAAAGGGAAAGGGAAGGGGGTCCCTCCCTTCTCTGATCTCCAGCTTCTCCAAGGAAGGAGAGACAAAAGGTAGGTACAAAATAAAAACCCAGATGTTCTTTGGAGGATTGGGAGTTGTAGTCCCTGAGGTTTCAGAAATTCCTCAGGAGGAGCCAGATTCCTACCAAAGGGAGAGGCAGAACAGGGCTGGGAAAGTTGTTGGTATTCACACTGAAAAGCTAAGCTGTTCTCAGTGCAGTTTATCACACGGGAGGCATTGCTCTCAATTTCGAATGGAGCCAATTCGCAATTGCATGACTTCACTAGTTTGGCGAATTTACGTGAAATCGGATTGCGTTCAGAATGCGTTCAGAATGGCTTCCCGTTTCCCGAAAACGACCCCCCATTGCCCGGAATTGCGTGAGATACTCTAATACACAATTACGTGCAACCCCGTGATTGCGTTCGGAATGACTTCCCTTTTGCCCAAAATTGCGTGAGATACACTCATTCGCAATAACGTGAAACCCCATGATTGCGTTCGGATTGCCATTGGATTATACCCCCAAATTCCATCGTATGATAAACTCCAATGTCAACAACGCTGATGGAAGAGCCGAAAGTGTGAAAGACTTCCCCTCTCTGAGTTCTAATAATTTTATTTATCCTAATCATTCTTTGCAAAGGTAATGATTTGAGGACCGACGGAAATAAAAGTTCAGTGCAGTCAAAGAAATCCTTACGCGTTATACTAACAACCCTGCAACCTCCTCCATAGCTTATTATTATTACTATTAATTTTTATTTATAGATCGCTGTGCATTTGCACGGCACTGTACAGTATTAGCAGCCGGAATGCAGTTAAAAGCTTATAGTCTAAAAACAGAAAATGAAGGTTAATAAAGTAACATAGCTGCACCTCCTTCTTTCCTTCCTTCCTTCCTTTCTTTCTTTCTTTCTTTCTTTCTCTCTCTCCTCCTTTATGGATTTTTTTTCCCTGGGAGGAAAAGGGACGGATGTGTTTACAAACAGAGGACAGCGTGGCTATATTTTGTAAAACTCCATGAATGAGGACATTGCACCATCGAAAGTCTCACGGCGAAAGTTTGTGAAAGCGGCTGGGCCACTTTCTTCTCTTTTCTCCTTTGGGGATTTTCTGGAGTAAGAAAAGAAAAGAAACCATTGGCAGAGAGGGTTCAGAGCGGGCGCGACTGGTATAAAACCAGCTTTCCCCCAAACGTGGCACACACCGTGGAGATGCACCAAGTGGAGAAAGTTAAAGAGGTGATAGGATAGCCCTGTTTAAATATTTGAAAGGATGCCATGTTGAGGAGGGAGCAAGCTTGTTTTCTGCTGTTCCAGAGAATTGCAGCCAGAGCAATGGATGCAAGCTCCAGGGAAAGAGATTCCATTTCAACATGAGGAAGAACCGTGAAGCCAAAGGCTTCAAACGGCTAGAATCCATAAGTTTTTTTGGTGGGGTTTTCGAGCTATATGGCCGCGTTTTGGAAGAGTTTGTTTTCTGACGTGCCATTGAACAACACAGAGATTCAGATGTAAATTGCTTCCTCTCAACCAAGGGTCGCACAGTACGCTCGTCCCTCCGCATTTGCGGCTTTGACTTTTGCAGATTGGATTATTCGCGGATTTTATTGATACGTTCTCTCTCGAAATAGCTAGGTCCTCCGGCACAACGCTGTGATCAACGTAAGCAAAAGCCGCACTGAAGGACCTAGAGATTCCTAGAGAAAACACTCCGCTAGGCCTTTGTAGCTCCTCCAGCACAATTATATGGTCAAGGTCTGGCAGATGTTGACCACAGAGTTGCATTGGAGGACCTAGAAATTCCCAGAGAGGTGTCCTCTCAGGTAAAAACAGTGTTTTTGTTATTTTTTTGGTTTTTCCACATTCACAGGGGACCTGTGCCCCTAACCCCAGCAAATATGGTAGGACGAGGGTATGTATCCCACCATATTTGCTGCGGTTAGAGGCACATGTATATATAACGCACCCCACTCACTCACATGCCAGCCATCTCTGAAGTTGCCAGCGCAGCTATTGGTGAAACGTCAGAGATAAACCTTTCCAGAATATGGCCACATAGACCGAAAGCCCCACGGTTTTTTTTAGGAAGTCCTTGCTGACAGTAAGAGCTGTTCAATAGTGGAACGTGCTCCCGCAGAGTGTGGCGGAGTCTTCGTCTTTGGAGGCCTTTAAGCAGAGGCTGGATGGCCATCTGTCAGGGATGCTTTGATGGAGAGTTCCTGCATGGCAGAATAGGGTTGGACTGGATGGTCTTTGTGGTCTCTTCCAACTCAATGATTCTGTGCGTTCCTGCATGGCAGAATGGGTTTGGACTGGATGGATCTCTCTATGAGAGACTTAGGGAATTGGGTATATTTACGCTGGAGAAGAAACGGTTAGGAGGTGATATGATAGCCCTCTACAACTATTTGAAAGGATGTCATATTGAGGCTGGAGCAAGCTTGTTTTCTGCTGCTCCAGAGAATGGGATCTGGAACAATGGATGCAAGCTACAGAAAAAGAGATTCCACCTCGACATTAGGAGGAACTTTATGACAGTAAGAGCAGTTCGACAGTGGAAGAGGAGTCTCCTTCTTTAGAGGTCTTTAAACAGAGACTGGATGGCCATCTGTCGGGGATGCTTTGATTGAGAATTCCTGCACGGGGTTGGACTGGATGGCCCTTGTGGTCTCTTCCGCTTCTGTGATTCTATGGTACAATAAATCAAATAGAAATTCACAGAATAGATGATTCTTGTGGTCTCTTCCAATTCTATGATTCTTACCATCCTCACCTGCAAGGCATTGGGCTCAGCTGGAGGAAGACTGTCATAAGTCTTCTTGCAGAGTATTGAGGGGTAAAGCACCCAGTTTACTGAGAAAGGCAGGGTCATAGTATGGAGAGTCTGCTCTGAAAACCGCACCAATATTTCTCTTCTCGAACTGTTTTCTTCGTTGCCTTCAGTTCAGTGGGACATAATCTCAGGGAAAGGGGAATAACCTTTCCGCTTCAATTGGACTTCAGACAGAACTAGGGTTGCAACCTTTGCCTTGTAAGTGCAAGCAAATTCACCATTGATCTGCTCTGGGGAAAGTTTGAGTTGGAAAAGTACAAAGCCGCAGAGCGGGAGGGAGAGTAAAGCTTGTTGTTGTTGTTGTTGTTGTTGTTTTTTATATCCTGCTTTTTTTTTAACCAAGTTGAATCAAAGCAACTTACAAGTTAAACAAAATGCAATTTAAAACATACAAAAGTAAACATTAAAATAGAATTAAACTGATGCAGCATTAAAAGTCGTTACGGTATTCATTAAAACAATAAAAGGCAGATTAAAATGTTTAAAAAGAGTACAAATTGAAACAGCACAAAAGCCCTAACCTTTGAAGACTTACTTTTTAAAATGTCTGTCTAAATAAAAAAAAAAGTTAACTTGCCGACAGAAGGACGGCAAAGGTCCAAAGCATGTTGCAGAAATAATCCAGTTTGAGGTCACTTTAACTGCATTGGTTTAGTGCTAGAGAATCCTGGGAATTGTCGATTGTTGTGGTGCCTGAGCTCTTTGACAGAGAAGGCTAGATGTCTCACAAAACTACAGTTCCCAAAATTCCCTAGCATTGAGCCAGGACAGTCAAAGCGGTCTCAAACTGGATTATTTTTGAACCAAAGAGGGTGTTGTTCTTCTTCAACCTGTTTAGGTTGGAAGGAGGCTGCCGTAGGTCATCTAGCTTCTGTGAGATTCAGACTGAGTGTGAAGATATCAAATACTCCGTTTTACCTGGGATCAATGCGAGGGAATTCTGAGAACTGTAGTTTTGTGAGACATTGAGCCTTCTCTGTCTGAGAGAGCTCTGGTACCCATGATAAACTACAATTCCTAGGATTCTCTAGCACTGGGCCAGGGCAGTTAAAGCGGTCTCAAACTAGATTATTTCTGCCGCATGTTTTGGATCCTAGTGACATAAGATGATTCTCAGGGAACTAATTACCCCTTAGCTTCAGTTCTCAAAGTGTCATTTAAATGTAAGTAAGAATCATAGAATCATAGAGTTGGAAGAGACCACAAGGGCTATCCAGTCCAACCCCCTGCCATGCAGGAACTCCAGATGCTTTGATTTGGAGTTCCTGCATGGCAGGGGGTTGGACTGGATGGCCCTTGTGGTCTCTTCCAACTCTATGATTCTAAGTATGATTTCTAAGGATGATATAGGAATAGTTCTCACACATGGAGGTGTTGTGAGACCACAGATGAAAAATGCACCGATGTGTTTAGCACAATCGCAGCTGCATCCTGGAATCTGTGAAGAATTCTGTGCATTTTCAGTGTCATGTCAATGTACAATGTACAGTTGACCCTTGGTATCCACGGACTTACCATCCACGGATTCCAGCATCCGCATACGGCAAGCCAGCATTGTCCCCAGTGGCGGCACATGCATGTGGGCATGCCACCATTAAATTCCATTGTCCTTAATGGTGGTGCGGCTGCATGCATACGCTGCTACTGGGGACAATGGGCGCTGTCCCCAGTGGAGGCATGGCCATGTGCATGTGCTGCCATTGAAGTTCCATTGTCCTTAATGGTAGTACAGCTGCATTCATGCGCCGCCACTGGGGACAACGGAATTTGAGCATCCGCGGATTTTGGTATCCGCAGGGTGAGGAGTCCGGAATAGATCCCTTGCAGATCCTGAGGGCCGACTGTAGTAGTTAAGCTGGATCCCAAAGTGGGACAACTGACTGCACAAATGGCACAATAATTTGAACTCATTCATTGCACATCAGTCAATTAGCTCCCCAAGCCCCACCAAGCCAATAGTGTAGAGAGGTTTGTGTGCGCACTTGTGGAATGTTTGCCTGCTCTTATGCAACCTCTGAGAAAGAACCGTTCTTGTGCAATTGTATGTGCCGTAGTATAGAGCTTCAAAAGCATCCCAAATTTAATCTGGGAACTGGCTTCTAATCATGTGCTCAGTTGCTCTCCCTTATCTCTAAGAAAGCAGAACTATGAACCTGAATTCTCTGGGGGGAGTGTAACCCCATCTAACAAGACGCTGCATCCTTATTCCCAGATGTGTCTTTCGACTGACCAGGAGCACCTCTGTCTTGTCTAGATTAAGCTTCAATTTGCTTTGCCTCATCTGGTCCATCACAGCTGCAAGACACCGGTTTAGGACACCAGCTTCTTTGGAATTAGGTGGAAAGGAATGAAAGAGCTGGGTATCATCAACACACTGGTGACACCTTACTCCAAAACTCTGGACAACCTCTCCTAGCACTTTCATGTAGATGTTAAAAAGCATAGAGGACAGGACTGAATCGTGTGAGACCCCACAGACCAATGGCCAAGGAGTCGAACAGGAATCCCCCACCACCACCTTCTGAGAATGCCCCTCCAAGAAGAAACAGAGCCGCTAGAGAACATTACCTCCAAGCTCCTACCCAGAGAAGCGACTCTGAAGGATATCATGGTCAATGGTATCAAAAGCCACTGAGATGTTCAGTAGAACCAACAGGGACACATTCCCACATCCAGTTCCCTGTCTGGGTCATTGTAGCTGCTTGGCCCTCCTCTATTGAGAGAGGAACGTTGAAAGCTCTAGTGAGCATGGCTTACAGAAAAGCATGGGATCTCTTTGATGCAAAGCTTGATTTATTACTGAAAACAACAGAAAAAAACCCCTCTTCCTCCCAAGACAGTCCCTTGGAAATGGGAGGAACTCACCCTGTATGATCTCCGGCTGAAACAAAAGTCTTTGTAAGTAAATTTCACTTAAACAGTCACACTGGAGCTGCTACAGCAGGAAAAGATCGCTGGATGGTGCTAGCGTCTAAGCAAAGTCCATTCTTTCAATCTTCTTGGTTGCTTTATGGTTTAAAACAGTTGTTTACCTAGTAGTGAGTTTCAAAGCTGCTTTGTGCAGAAGAGGATAAACCTAGAGGCCGTGCCAAGGTTGCCAGCGTCTCCTCCTCCACATTCTCCAACCGATCTTCCAGCAAGTTTACTTTTTCTTCTTTTCTTCCAATCTCCTCCCTCCCCACTGTTTGGTGCCTTTCCTTTTGAAGAGCTGCTCCCCTGCCCTGGCCCTTCCTCACGAAACCTTCCAAACTTATATCTAAGGCTTGCAGCAGGGTTTCAGCGGTTTCCTCAGTAAGTGAAGCCCTATTACAGTCATCCACCAAGATGACCAAAGCTGTTTCTGCCCCATAGCCAGGCCTGAGATCAGGCTGACATGGATCTAGATCAGGGATAAACATACCCAGCTCCCTAAGTATTCCCCCGTAAGACATGGTTTCCAAAATGGCGAAGGGTCTGGAAACCATGCCTTATGAGGAAAGACTTCAGGAGCTGGGTATGTTTAGCCTGGAGAAGAGACAGTTAATAGGTGATAGAACAGGTGAAGAAAGTAGACCAGAGATTTCCAGATGTTTTTGGACATCAGCTCTTAGAAGCCCCAGCCAGCTTCTAGCAGTCAGGAATTGTTGGAGATGAAGTCCAAACGTTAGGAACCATGAACTAAGCAGGAAATATTTTAGTGGCATTCCACTAAAAATATTCATTTTCTAGAAATGTGAAATCCATGGTGTAGATTTTGACATTTGGTGGTTAGGAGAGAACAGAGCCGGATTACTGTAAGAAGTAGTTTCAAGCCACAGATCATGATGTGCCTCTAAATGCTACCCAACAGCGGTCATAAGTCAGATCCCACTTATCAGCAAACAAACCATCCATTGTTGTCCTGCACTTTTGTTACTCATTTGTAAACCAAAAGAAGCAGTGCTCTGAAACACAGAAACTTTAGTGCCTTCCTTCTGGCTGCTGCAAGTACTGGAATATCTGACCTCTGGAAGATGGGAGATTTCACTCTGGAAAAATGGTGCACTAGAGTCCGGAATACATGGTTACTTGAAAAACTTTTCTACACCATCAGTTCTTGTAATGGACAAAAAAAATCACACCCCTTTTACAAGGGCTGGTCAACTCTTATTGATTGTTGCCTCGCATTTGCCCAGTCCACTTTTAGGAAATGCTTTATGGAGAGACACTTTCTACCCATCATGAAAGACTCCCTCAAATAATTTTTGTGTTCATTCTAATCGTACAACACCAGTTGGATAATAACCCTAATGGAGAGTTGTCTTATATAATTCCTATCCTAAACCTGTTTGAACCTGTGTTACTAGACTGCAGCTTCCATCATTCCTCAACATTGCTTCTGTTGGCTAGGACTGCTAGGAGTTGCAATTCAGCAAACTCTGGAGCAGGAAAAGGCAAGAGGGGCTGGGGTGTCCATTTATCCATCCTACACCTACTGGTACACTGTAGAAGTGTGTTTCAGTTTGCCCAAAGTGATGCAACGTCACTTCTATCTACAATTTTCAATGATTGGTTTTTTTCCTGTCTTGGGATTATAAGAAGACTACTGCAATTTGGGCAGATTTTTGGGCTGGTTTCAGGACAAAAATATGATCTAAAAGTTAAATTGGAGTGGGGGAGATCTGGAGGCTTTGCGGGACTGCAGGGGTGCTGCGCTTAGGGGTCAAACAAAATGAACAAGAGCAACAGTGGTAAGCAAAATAATACAAAGTAGTGAATATACCAAACAATATAAACTACATTGAAGTAGGGTAAGGCAAAATATAATACAAAGGGAAAAAGTTTAAGAGAGAGGGGGAAAGGACAAACAAAAGCTAGCCTTTATGAAGGCTGTATCTCAGCAGCACACCATTCACCAGAGTTCTAGATCTTGTCCCTATTCCAACATTTCCCACCCACGCTCTACTGTACCAGATGTCCCTTAACCTCTTAAGATTTAAATTACAAATGTTGTTGCAGAAATACAAAGCATACCAACACAGTCCCAGTACTGTGTGAGCTGGCACCACGATGGCCTTGCTGAAATACTTCTGGAGACTGCGGTCGCCTTGCATGTTACCTCATCAAGTCAAGAGATGCCTGACCTCTTCCGTGTCGTCATACTATGACGCGATAAACCAGGGCGAACAGGAGGTGCCCGAGTACTTCAATTTTGCAAGTGACGTTATGGACAAATGGGTGCAAGTGGAAAAGGTAAGGGCACTACCACTTTGGGAAAGGCTGGGGAAAAAGAAGGACGTTCAAATCCATCCTGAGAGGTAAAAGAGAAGAGGGTTTGTCTCACTCCCCGATCCAAGCTAACTAGACTGGCAGTTGAACCCTGCTTCAGCACCAGCAATAGTGGGTCTGGGATGCAATTTGTCCACTCTGGGTTTATTCGAGTCTTTAAAAGGGCTATACAAGGTGCTAAACCGTATCCACAAAATAGGTTCAGGACATTGCATAACTCCTTCAAAGCTTGGAATAAAGCCTATATAGTAGGGCTTTATTCCAAACCCCTGCATGAAAGCCAACAGCTGCTTGGGACTGTATCCGCTGTTGCCCCTAAAAGCAGGAGGTAAGTTTAAAGGACAAGTTGCACAACACAGAGAGCTTTGCCTTCCAATAGAGGAGAATAGTTGGAGAACTGCTGCTGCTTCTCCTTCTCCTCTTCTTCCTTGCACTGAATGGTAAGGCCAGCCCTCAGGACATGGATGGCACTATGTGTGTTTCTATGGTCTCCTTGGAATATAGAGGGAAGTGCCCAGGAATTAGACTAAAGGGCTGTACAGACAGCGTGGAAAGCTGTCTGCCCCTGGAATTGCTGGGTTGCGGACGCGGCAACCGCGCACCATGCCCCCAACCCGGTATAAAAAGGAGCCGCGAAACACGGCTCCTATTTGCGCCATACAAGAGTCACCATAAGTGCCCCAGTGTGACATTATGACACCCCTCGTGCACAGTGCCATTTGGGCCCTGCACATGAGAGATGTTGTCATGGCGCATGCCGTCTGGAAGGGCATGTGCCAAGATGGCAGACGGGCAGTGAAAGTAGGGCTCTGAGCACGTGAATGCTCACCCCTCTACCACAACCCTAGTTCGGGTGCAGGCTGGCATAAACTGCTGGTCTGTTGAGCCCCGTTGACCTTTGGCTGCCTTTGATGAAAAACGAGATGACACTTCCCAGCTTCTTATCTAGACAACTTTTCTTTGACACTGACAATGGAGCATTGTCTCCCACTGCCATAAATGCGACGGGCTGGCTTAGACAGAATCAACTTCAGTTTACAATTGCATGATGCTCTGTGTATTACATCGCCTTGTTACCCAACCTCCATTTGATTTTAACTTCTTAACGGAACTGCCAGGATGAAAAGATGTCCCCGAATACAGTCTTCTGGTGGGTAAATGATCAGAAGAAAGAGGTGAAGTGGAGCTATGAGGAACTGGCAGTCTTATCCCGAAAAGCTGCTAATGTGCTCACTGGTCCCTGTGGCTTGCAGAGAGGCGACCGAGTCATGATAGTTCTGCCAAAGATTCCTGAGTGGTGGTTACTTATTCTGGCAAGCATACGGACAGGTTCGTAAGTATTACAGCAAATGAAATTCTTTCTCCACCACCATCCAGGGGCAGCCAGTGGTTCCGTTGCTGTAGGGGTGGTGAATCTATGGGCGCATCCACCCTGCAGAAATAATTATTTAAACTGCCATGGAATCCTGGGATTCGTACTTTGTTGTGGCACCAGACCTCTCTGAAAGAAAAGGCTAGCGATTCCACAAAATTACAAATCCCAGAATTCCATAACATTGCGCCATGGCAGTTAAAGTGGTGTCAAACTGCATTATTTTTTGTAGTGCAGATGTACCCTATGCTGGATTAACACATGTTTTATGGGAGCTATCCAATATGCTGAAACCAATTCTCAAAATAGTTTCAGCACCCTGGATAGACCCTGTAAAATGTTTTCCAAAACCTGGAGGGTCTCCTGTAAAAAACAGTGTGGATTACTAATCTTAAATACCAGACCCCCAGCTGCCTCAAGATTGCAGCTATACTGAGAACAGAAAAGCTGAAAGGAGTGGCAGATCATGGGCAGAATTCTGTTGGCGGCCTATACATTTGTAAATTATCCAACAGAAGGACTTCAGTGTTGTGGAAGCAGCATAGTGCACATTGTACATGCAGATGCTCATGTGCGTATTAATATGCATGTTTGGGGAGGGCACAGACACATTGATGCACATGTGCCTTCAGTTGCACATAGGTAGCATAACACAATCGGAGTGTAACTCCATATGTGGAGATTGACATTGCACAACGCCTATGTACAATCTCCGGTAACATCTTCATTTCTCCGCCTAATATTTTTTCAAAATCACTGTTTCCTTTCCCTATGCCTGGTATTTTCAAGTCTTGGTTGAATCTCTCTTGTATCCGTCTAGAAAGAAACCAGTTGCAGTTGTAACCAAGAACCATCAAATAATTCCCTTTCTGTTTTTTAAAGTCTTGGGTTTGTTCTATCTTAAATGGCTCGCGTATGTGGACATCACAGCTTAACTTCTCATTTTTAAAGAAGGTGTCATTAATGGGCACCCATAAGGGTATTTTTGGGCACCGTTTATTTTTCACATAGGTCCAGACTCTCAGTAATGATTTCCTTATGAAATGATTATCAAATTCCTTATTGGCCTTTAATTTATCATAAAATAAATAATATTATTCCTAGTAACATCTTTGTTTTTAATAGTTTAAAATGCTGGCACTCTGACCCTGTGAACATTGGGTCCACTGCACCAATTCTTCCACCTGCAGCTGCAAGTCTGAAGTTAAGCATTTTTAGAAGAAAGCTCTTTGCTTGTTTTTTTTTTAAGAGTTGAAAAATGTTCCTAGAAGCATTTTCAGTCTAATCCTTATCTTTAAATAGTCCAGCGCATGTGTAGTGTTCATCTAAAATGAATAGCCACTGGGCCGACTACACTTTTGAGTTAAAGCGATGCTTAACTGGCTGTCTTTCTACTCGGCATGGCATCCTCAACTGATATATATGTTTCTACCGGAATTACACATTTGAAAAACCAGAGGGAAGTATTGGTTAGAGTGCTGGACTAATGCTGGGGAAACCCAGGTCCAAATTTTCACGCAGCCAAGAAACTGAGGTAGCACCTGACCAGAGTCATAGAGGAACTTCATGTTAGTTAGTTATTTTTATTTCATTTATATTCTGCTTTTCTCCCATATGGGATCCGAAGTAGCTTATATTGTATATTAAAGCAACCTGTAATACGTTTTTTTAATAAACATTAAACAACAATCTACTTAAAACCAGTAACCAAGAACCATTAAAAACACATTAAAACCTATGCCATATTAAGAGCCAGCCCACTTGTTGCACTGCCCCAACCAGTGAAACGCTAATAGTATCTTTAAGTAAGAGGGTCTTTGCTATCCTGTGAAAAGAGATAGAAAAGAAAACAAGCCTCCCGTAGTTCCAGAGCTTGGGAGCAGGCACTGCAAAGGGGCAACCTCACGTAGAGTGCATGACAGTAATCCACATGGGATGCAACCAAGGCATGTGTTACCGTTGCCAGATTTGACATCTTAAGGGACAGGCATAGATGGCACACAGATTTTAATAGTGCGAACACAGTCCTGGCTACAGCCAAAACCTTGGCCTCTAGAGTGAGAACACTATGAGCATCAAGACTGGACACTCTCCTATAATAACATCCCTTCCTTCTTTTCCAGGCATTGTTTTCATTCCAGGGACATCCCAACTCACAGCCAAAGACATTTCCTATAGACTCCAGTCCTCCAAAGCCAAATGCATCGTAGTCAGTGATGCACTGGCGCCGGCAGTAGACTCCGTCGTGTCTGAATGCAAATTTCTGAAAACCAAGCTCATCGTGTCTGAAAGTGGCAGAGATGGCTGGTTGAACTTCAAGGAACTTTTCCAGTAAGTATTACAAAGTTAGAGCATTAAGCAGACATAGCCGTCAGATGTTTTGGACTACCATAGGTCCTCAACATTAAACATGCTGAGACTGATGCAGGTTATGGGTCAAAACATCTGCAGGAAATGTGTGTGTTTGTGTACTAGAGTAATTACTAGAGTACTAGAGTAATTAACAAACAGAACCTGAGTTAAACCAGCAAACTGTTATAGGAGCAACCCACTGAATTTCTGCCAAGGACTCCTGATGCAGGCTTCCATTGCTGGAAAGTTTTCCAAGGTTGAAATCACGAAAAAGCTAGTCACGCAAGTTAAGTATTGTGTATTTGTGTGTTTTGTTTTAAAGAGCTGCACCTGCTGATCACAATTGCGTTCGAACAAAAAGTGATGACACCTTAGCCATCTATTTTACTAGTGGAACGACAGGGACTCCCAAAATGGTGGCACATTCCCACTCCTCTTATGGCATTGGATTGACAACCATGGGCAGGTAAAGTGTATTGAGTCTTTCACACTCTGTGAGAATATGTGATTGATACAGTTTGGATCAGATTAACAGGACCACTATGGGATGAAAGATTAAGACTGACTAGAAGGATGAGAAGTTCAAGCTAAGGAAAACATGGTACACGGTTGGCAAACTAGCATTGGAGATAAGCAGCTGTGGCCCTCCAGGTGTTGTTGGATTTCTACTCACAGAATTCTTCATCTTTAGTTGTATTCGCTATGACTGATGAGAAGTGCTATCCTGCAGTATCTGGTGGGCCATAGTTGTGCACCCCAAACTACAATTTGGCTTCTACAAGTTCCATATCCAAACAGTAATCTGACCTTGGTTGGTTAATTATTGAAGGGAAACTGGGGATTTTGGGATACAAGTGTAACTAATTTTCAGAGGACTGAATGGTTCATACTGTACATCACAACGTTGATCAGTGATTTCTTTACATTTACTTTTACTGTTACTGCAATAAAACTTCAATACATTTGCAATTCATAGTGATTTCAAGGCTTTTCTTGGACCCTCTGCATTATCCAACATTTTTGGCTATCCGACTATCAACCAGTCCAGTTTATGTCGGATAATCGACACTCTACTGTATTCTAAAGTGAAAGTAACAATCCTGGTAGCAGTGGCTGCTGGTGACTTCCATGCTAGTGGCATGGAGAAAATGTTCCAGGTTCAGCTCTTTAAAAGTTTGGATTGAAAGCTGCAGCAGATTTCACCAGCCCACTAATCTGGAAGCCACCAGTCACCACAGCTAGTGGATACTCATGGTTGGTGTACTTGGACCTTCCAGTGAACATGGAGGGGTTGTAGTGGGATGGGAACAAATGCTGCTTTACTTTGTCAGCTGTCGTTGTGCTTCCTAAATTGGAGTTGCAAGACTGCAGAGTCCTGTAACCTATTTCCCTGGATTCTATTGCTGTAAACCATCTGTTGACTACAGAGCCATTTGTTTTTGTTTTTCCACTGAGCAGACGCCTCATGAACCTGGATCGCTCATCTGTATTCTGGAACGTATCAGACCCAGGATGGGTAAAGGCAGCCTGGTGCTGTTTGTTTACTCCATGGATGAATGGGGCATGTGTCTTCATACATCACTTGCCTGTGTTTGAACCTACAGTTATATTAAATGTAAGCACACCCGTTGAAATCCAGGAGCTGTGCTCCGCTCCGGGCCCACAACAAACTCCAACTCCCAGAATCCCAGAGCCTTGGGCCAGGGCACTTAAAGCAGTGCCAAACTGGGTTATTCCTCTATTGTGGATGCAACTTAAGTCACATAGTTGTGAGTTGAAAAGTGGAGAGAAGGAGAACCAGGTTCTCAGCTTTGAGAGTATTTGGGAAAAGGTGGGATATGTTGCAACTAGTAAGTATAGAGAGAATATTTTAGTGTTTTTGGGACATCGCAAGAAAGGCCCAGACTATATATATCAGCCTCGACGCATGCTGGCAGAAGAGCAGGATCTAGTGGAAGCAAGAGGGAGCAATATCCTCTTTCTATAGCAGATCTCCCATCTGCCCAGACTGAGGGCTGCAGTGAGGAAGGAAGGAGAAGTAATTCTCAGTGAACAAGGAGATAACACATAACAGTCCATCCTTTCTGACTTGACAATGATCCCCACATGCCTCACGATGCGGGTGATAATGATCTATATCCTGCTTTTCACCATCTGGGGCTCCAGGCAACTGTACTGGAACTCCAGTACAGACAGATACAGCTTTTTAAATAAATCACATCGTACCAAAGTGAAAAATATAATTAAACTGTTGATAGAAATAAGGCAGCTAAAAGTGTGTCAAATAAACATAAAAATATGTTTTAAAAAAATGCAACCTATTGTGAATGGCCCCTTTTCCTCTGAGTGATCTGCCCTCAAAGTCCTGCCCAAATAGGTCTTCACCTGCCTACTGGCAAAGAGGGTGCCAGTCCAGGCTCTTTGGGAAGTGAGTTCCAGAGCCTGTACTCTCACCTGATATACCTCGAAGGGTTGTGGGACTAAAAGAAAGACCTCCCCAGGAGACCTCAGAAGATAGGTAGGCTCATAGAAGGTCCATCAGATGATAGTACTTTTGTTTCTTCCACTAGACTCTTTCAAGTTATCCAATCACCAATTTCTGTGCACCTCCGACTGGATTCCGGATGATGGTACAGCACGATATCACAAGGTACATTTCATCACATAACTAGCATATATAGGATTTATTACTATTCCGCCTTTTCCGGTGGGGAAATCAATGCGGATTACAGCAGTCAAGCAAACAGCTTCATTTATATACATAAATGAACAAATGCATTGCCAAAAAATGTAGGCAGCTGTGTCAATCTGTGTTTTTCACTGTTGTGTTATGTAGGTGCACACATACAATTTTTCCAAGTTTCTGTTCTCACCAACAATCTCCAAATTTTTTAAAAAACCTAGTTATAGCAGTTTTCCCCCTCCCCAGCTGCTACGAGGGTTGCAGCTAAGGTCAGAGAGAACAGCAAGCCAAGTGGTTTAGGGACCTGAAATAATAAACCGTAGCACGGCAACAACATTTTGTTACAGGTTCCACTCACAGAATTATTGAGGATTGTAATTTCTTATGTAGGTACAAATTTATGTCTCTGAAGCACTGTGTGACTGGAGGGGAAGCACTCAACCCAGAGGTGTATGAGAACTGGAAGAAACAAACTGGCCTGGATATCTATGAAGGATATGGACAATCAGAAACAGTATGTTTATCTTCATTTTTTCATGATTATGATTGGAAAACACCCTCTTAATATAATCAAACCCTAAAAGCGGATTTATGGACACATGTACATTTACTTGGATCAGTTGTTAGGGCCTCCAGTGCATCCTTGGGACAGAAAATTGTCTCCTGGACCACTGGAGCTTTCCTATCCTTTCAAATATATTCTAATATATATTCTTTCTACACCCCATAACATTGAACTAACACTCGTTTTCTGTTTCAGGTCGCAGTATGTGCAAATGATTCGAGCAGGAAAATTAAACCAGGTTCAATGGGAGTGGCATGTCCACCATATGATGTTCAGGTACAAAGAAAAATTGAAGTTTGCAAATTGGTACCCATCTCAAGTTTGGCAGGAGACAATATGGAAACATTATCTTCCCAGAAAGTTATCTTAATAAAATAAATAATAAAATAATCAGTAATAAAATAATACCCTTGACTAGGGAACTATCTGGATTGTGACTCCCACCAACCTTAGCCAGAATTCCCAGTGGAGAGGAACGATGGGAGCTGCATTCCAGCAGCATCTAAGAGGATCTCAAATTGCCCATTCCTGGTCTGTATATTCGTATCCTAGTATTCATTTCTTGATATGGTGAAAACAAACATATTTTTCTTTGTTCTCAAAACACAGTGAGAATCTCAAAGAAATTATTCATGTTCCAAAGGGTATAAAAAATTCAGATGATACCTTGAAGATCTGTGTTTTCATTAGTGTGAGTAGTCCCTCCACTAATACAGATCGCATCTATTTCACATTGTTGTCATGTTCATAGTTGAACACAACTACGTCCTGAGCCTGGGGTCACCTTCTCACCTCAAAATGGTAGCAAAGTAGGACTCAGTGAAAGAATTCTGATGATACATTTCATTGTTTTAAAATGAATACTGATCTTTCCATTTATAATGCGTTATGGTTTCTATAGATTATAGATGACCAAGGCAATATTCAGCCTCCGGGGACAGAAGGCGATATCGGTATCCGAATCAAACCAAAGCGACCATTTTGTCTTTTCCAACATTATGTTGTAAGTATTCATTTTGCTTTGTCAGCAGTTTGGAAGATAACAACCCTTTCACTTTGAAGTAGATTTTGTGGCATTCCCTTTGCTGGATTTTGCTCACATTTTGGACCACCTGTAAATTTTGCTCATCCAAACCTTCCGATTATATTTTGCTATGTAAGGGGTCATTCTATAAGAGACAGCACAATGAATTTGAAAACAGGGTCATTGTACAGGGTGAAATAATGCTATAGCCCACACCTCTTCAGAGCGGCCATTGTCAGCTCCAAGAGCTATGTCTTGGCCAAAATGGTTGTCTAGACTGTACCCAGATGAAGAGTCCAGCCACACAGAACATAGTTCATAGGACAGGAAATTGCCCCTTTGGCAACTGCAAGAGTGACATTTCCGTCATTTATCTTCCAGCCAGAATTTTATATAAAAAAGGTCTGATTTTCCTTTCATCTTATTTAATAATGGATAGATTTTGGCTCGTCAAATCTGATTATAAAGCCTACAGTGCAATAAAATATGTATCATAGACTCTACTTCCAGGTTATTACTGTACATGGGCATCTTCTTTCAGCATAAGGAACACCGGCAAATCTGATACGAAGTACGTCTATGGATTTATACATTGCACCTTGCCTTAGAGGAAAAAAACGGTGATACTTGTCTAGAGACAGGTTCACCAAATAATTGGCGATATGGAAAGGGTCTTCATAATGCATGTGCATCATACTGGGGGAACAAGAGACATAAGAACATGAATGCAGTTCGCAGAAAGCTATCTTTATGGAAATCGCGTCTGATCATTTCCAGGATGACACTGAGAAAACCGCAGCCTCTGAGCGTGGGGATTTTTATAGTACAGGAGACAGAGGGATTAAAGATGAAGATGGCTATTTTTGGTTTGTTTCAAGATCAGATGATGTCATTAATTCTGCAGGGTAAGTTCCTTGAGCTTAGCTTCATTTTTGCAAGCTAGCTAGCTTGCTTGCTCTGTTTTCAGACCTCCAAAAGGCCTAGGAATGACTTGCGTTCTCTCTTAGGTATCGTATCGGCCCCTTTGAAGTGGAAAGTGCCTTGATAGAACACCCAGCTGTTGTTGAATCCGCTGTTGTTAGCAGCCCGGACCCTGTGAGAAAAGAGGTAATGGAGACATTTAAAAAAAATAACTTTCCCACCCTTCCCTGCCCCATCTTGATTCTTGATCAGGAACACCAAAGGGTCCATTGACCCATAATCCTGCCAATCCCCATGAGTCCCACACAGGGCTATCCCAAGATCTTTCCCACTTCTGAGGAAAAGGAGAAAATGGCACTGCCCTCCACCACATCTGAGGGCACTAGGGTAGGTTTGTAGCTACGGGGAGGAAAAATAGAGGCATTCCCCCATCAGAACTCTGCCCCCAACACACAACAAACCTTTCCTTCGTTCCTCAGATCTCTAGATCTACAGAGAGTGAAACACTGAAAATGGTTAACACCTAGAACGCTCATGTGCCATAGTTTGTTGTGGGTTTTTCGGTCATGTTCTAGAAGAGTTTATTCCTGACGTTTCAGCAGCATCTGTGGCTGGCGTCTTCAAAGAAATGCCAGCCACAGATGCTGGCGAAACGTCAGGAAAAAACACCTCTTCTAGAACATGGCCACACAGCCCGAAAAACCGACAACAAAGTATGGATGCCAGCCATGGAAGCCTTTGACTTCTAACGTGCCATGTTTGCATTCCCTTGGTAACTTTGTCTGACCCCTTTTTTAAAAAAAGTGTCTAAATTCTATTTCTAAATGCTCAACTGACGTTTTAAGTTTGGACAGTTTGTGTGGCCTACCCAGGTCTCTTCTTCAAGAAAACAGAATTGACAGGAGAGGGGTCTCAGAAGGAATGGCTATAGGACTTCCGCATTGCTGCCCCACCACAGCGACTGCTCCCTGCGGAGGGTTGTCCCACGGACAGCCCCGGTTCCTAAAACGTGTTATCCCTTTCCCTTCCCGCATTCATATCTAGCATTTCCTCCCATGCTGGAGATCTCCTTTCCAAGGAAGGCTAAACTGGTCCCCTCCTTGTTTCCTTTAAATTGCTAGGCAAGAGAAACCATCTTCTTCAGAGAGGCTTTTAGCAATTGACTGGCTGCTGAGAAAGGGGCTTTCGCTTGGTACTATATCTTCTTTAAGACCTATATCTGTAATTGTGGGCATTCGGTTGTACAGTACTCACATATTGTTTCATTGTGTTTTTAAATTATTTTTTTAAAGCTAACCGTACTTTTTCTTAGTTGATCTTGCTATGGCCCAGTTGTGAATTCTGATTTCGGAGAAGGGTGGGGTACAAAACAGACTTTAACAAATAGTAGTAATAGAATAAAAAATATATCTTTAGAACACAGGTGGAAACCAAGCAGCCCGCCAATACACCAAGAATCCAGTTAAACCGAATCCCATTATTTCTCTGAGTTATTAATATATACAATTGGTGTCCTCCGACAGGTGGTGAAAGCTTTTGTCGTCTTGTCTCCCAACTTTTCATCGCATGACCCAGAAAAGCTAACCAAGGAACTCCAAGATCACGTTAAAAAGGTTACTGCTCCCTACAAATATCCTAGAAAGGCAAGTATCTTCCTGCTTTTTAATATAATGATTCATAGAACCATAGAACCGTAGAGTTGGAAGGGAGCACAAGGGTCATCCAATCCAACCCCGTGCCATGCAGGAATAGAAAACTACAGCGCTCTTGAAACAATATGCTTGTTGCAAGCTTTTGAAGCTCCATGAGTGTCTTCATCAGGCAAGATGTTACAAACCAAACAAGCCTAATCCTGTTTAGCTTCCAAAAATCACACAAATTTGAGTTAATTCAGGCTGGTATGGTGGTTGTTTTCTTAGGACCTTATCAGACGGGAGGAATTTCTCTTTATTTTGAATGGAGCCAATTGGAGCCAATTCGAATTCACGTGAATTCGCTAGTTTGGTGAATTTACGTGAATTCCAATTGCATTCGGAATGCATTCAGAATGACTTCCCATTAGCTGAAAATGACCCCCCATTGCCCAAAATTGCGTGAGATGCTTTAATACGAAATAACGTAAAACCCACGATTGCATTCGCAATGACTTCCCTTTTGCCCGAAATTGCGTGAGATACTTTAATTCGCAGTAACGTGAAACCCCATGATTGCGTTTGGATTGCCATTAGATTATACTCCCAATTTCCAATGTCTGATAAGGTCCTTAGATAAAGCACTTTTCAACTTTAATCGCCAAATCCCTTCAGATCCAAAGTGGCTCAAACACAATGACTCTGAAGAAAAGCCAGATAGATCCAGCTATCTTCAAAGCTTTGGCTCAAATTTGGAAGGAGACAGTTTCCAGACAGTTAATAACCATCCATCTGACATTAAGAGACATACATTATTTCCATCTATAGTGATACAACTAAATGGGCACAAGGCTGTAAGATGTGACACGGGACAATGTTGTTGGACTAGGATTTGGGAGGGCAATGCTTTCAAGGAAAATCAGGATATGAATGTAACTAATAAATAAATTTAAAATGGACTCTTTTTTTCCCCCCATCATAGATTGAGTTTGTCCAAGAGCTGCCGAAGACGGCTACTGGGAAAATTCAAAGGAATGTATTAAGGAAACGTGAATGGGGGAAAATCTAACTTCAGCTGAGCCTTTGCAAATGATGGATCTCCTCATCCTCCGTCCTTTTCCATCACGATGGATCATTTCTCCCTCTTGTCTCAATATTTGTTCCAAAATGCTAAGCGGAAAGATTGACACTATCAAGAAAGAGCTGCACTTTCACTTAGAGATGCTCCTATAATTGATCCAAAATTTCCCTTAAATTCATTATTCCTGCCCTAGGATTTGGGGCAAGTGAATTGGTTGCAAAATGAAACAAAAGTATGAAGGATCCTCCATGGTTCCATTTAATAGATAACAGCAAAATAATAACATTAAATTAACACTTATGCAAAATTACCTTTAATCTCTTAGAAAACAGGTGGGCAAAGTGTGCCACATTTCTGCCCCCTTTATTCCATTTTAAGCCCTTTTTTAAAAACAGGAGGTAAACCAGAAGTAACTTCTAGGTTTCTTCATGCTGTGAAAAAAAGGCCTCTTTTGAGCCTGAAACAGCCCAAAGAAAGCAAAAATGTGTAAGTAGAACCAGTGTGACGTAGTGGTTTCAGTGTTAGAATATGACTCTGGAGAACATGTTTCGATTCCTAACTCGATCATGAAACCCACTGGGTGACCCTTGGCAAGTCACACTCTCTCGGCCTCAGGGAAGGCAATGGCAAAAGGCCTCTGAACAAATCTTGCCAAGAAAACTCCATTATAGGTTTGCCCTAGGGCCGTGGTAAGTCAGAAATGATTTGAAGGCACACAACAACTTCAGAGGAAAGCATTTGGAGGAAAAAATAATAATTCCTGTGGTCATTGCCCACCTATGCAGCACCCTAACTGGCAACATTTGCCCAACTCTGCCCTATAATAAATAAGCTAAGAAGCATCAATATCGATAAGTATCAAAAGCTGGAATCTTCTGTCATGATCTTAGAAATGTAACTTTGCATATACTAAACTACATAAGCAAAGATGCTAAGTAACTCAGTCAATTGCAAAGATGCGTAACGGGTTAAAGGTTGAGTATCCCGTATCTGGAAATTTAAATGCTCCGATATCCAAAATTGTCCATGTGGGTGGCTGAGATAGCGACACCTTTGCTTTCTGATGCTTCAGTGTACGCACACTTTGTTTCACGCTCAAAATTATTAAAAATGTATATAAAATTACTCACAGACTATGTGTATAAGGTGTAATTGAAACATAAATGAATTTTGTGTTTAGACTTGGATCGCAGCTCCAACATATCTCATTATGTACAGTGCGCCCTTAGTATCCACTGCAAAAAGCATTGATACTAGGCTTTGCGGTAATTTAAACTGATTTTGTATTTTTTTTTTCTTATCTCTTGATTTTTTTTCCAGCTCCTCTAAAGTGCCTTTAACACTTTATCTATTTTCTCTTCTCTGTGTTTTTCCACTCAATGTTGAATATGAATTAATAAACACATGATTGTTTGGATAACCATCTAATTATAAGATTGTATGTACAGCGCTGTGTAAATTTACATATAAATAAAGGTTAATAATAGTAATAATAATAATAATAATAATATTTAAATAAAGGTTAATAATAATAATAATAATAATATCTCTTAAAATAAAGAAAAGTGTTAAATCATAAATGGAAAATTGTAAACGTTACCAGTTGGCATCAAACACAGATGTGGGACATATGGACTCCCAGATGTTGTTGGGCTGAAGTTACCATAGTGCCCCGCAAATCACCACACTAACTAAGACTGGTGAGAATTGTAGTTCAACCACACCTGAAGGACTACATATCCCTCATCCCTGAGCTAAAGTGTTTGTTTGAGCAGCAAAGAACAATAAAATTAGTGTTCCATAGTTAAGACATTTACCTGAGGTTTTCTGGATGAACAATCCACAATGTGTAGTTAAGATTTTGCTTATCTGTGAATGAATGGCCAATCATTAAAGAGAGTATAGCATTAACTAGAGTCAGTCATCTTATCCTTTGAAAATAGCAAGCTTTCCATTAGGACTTATCAAATTAATTAAGAGCTTGTTATCTAATCAAAATTTAGATAAATCTATTGTCCCTCCCTCCTCTCATAGTTGGTGTGCTGCTACAGAAAGGCCCTACCTCCCATGCACATTGTCACTCCAAATGGTGACACATATGACAAGATGTCTGAAAGTTAAATTTTAGGGAGGCTTACATGAAAGGAGGCATTTCTTTAGATATTCTAGTCCTAAACTGCTTAGGGTTTAGAATCATAAAACCATAGACCTCGAAGAGACCTCAAGGACCATCTACTTGAACCTCCTGCTGCAGAGGAATACGTAATCCAAACACTCCCCATGCGTGGCCGTCCATCCAGTTTAAAAACCTCCAGAGAAGGAGACTCCACCACACTCTAATGCGCCATATTCCACTGTTGAACAGCTCTTCCTAATGTTTAGGTAGAATCTCTTTTCCTTGTAGTTTGCATCCATTGCTCCACATTCTAGTCTCTGGAGCATCAGAGAACAAGCGTGCTCCATCTTCAATATGATGCCCTTTTCAATATTTAAACATAGCTATTATGCCACCCCTTCACCGTCTCTTGTCTAGGCTAAACACACACAGCTCCCTAAGCCACTCCTCATAGAACTTAGTCTCCAGACCTTTCAGCATTTTGGTCATCCTCCTCTGGACACGCTCCAGTTTGCCTCGAATTGTGGTGTCCAAAACTGAACACGGTATTTTACATGAGGTCGAACTAAAGCAAACTAGAGTGGTACTATTCCTTCTCTTGATCTGGATGCATATTCCTATTGATGCAGCCTAGAATTGCATTGGTCTTTTTAAGCTGCTGCATCACACTGTTGCCTCATGTTCAGCTTGTGGCCTACTAAGACTCCTAGATCTCTCTCATACGTACTGCCGTCGAGCTAGTTGTCACCCATCCTGTGCATTTTATTTTATTTTTGCCCAACATTTTTCCCTGTTGAAATTCGTTTTATTAGTTTTGGCCCAGGTTTCTAATCTGCTAAGGTCATTTTGAATTCTGATCCTGTCCTCTGGGGTATTAGCTGCTCCTCCTAATTTGGTGTCATCTGCAAATTTGTTAAGCATGCCCTCTATTCCTTCATCCAAGTCATTGATAAAGATGTTGAATAAAAGTGAGCCCAGGACAGCATCCCTCTAGTCACCTTTCTCCAGGATGAAGAGAAGCCATTGCTGAGCACCATTTGGGTTCTGTTGGCCAACCAGTTACAAATCCACCTAACAATTACATTGGACCTTATCAGACAGGAGGAATTTCTCTTTATTGCGAATGGAGCCAATTCGAATTCATGTGAATTTGCTAGTTTAGCAAATTTACGAGAATTCCCATTGTGTTCGGAATGCATTCAGAATGACTTCCCATTACCCGAAAATGAACCCCCCATTGCCTGAAATTGCATGAGATACTTTAATTCATAATAACGTGAAACCCCATGATTGCATTTGGATTGCCATTGGATTATACTTCCAATTTTTGACGTCTGATAAGGTCCATTGTTAGCTTTACTAGTTTTCTTGCAAGGATATCATGGGAGACCTTGTCAATGGCCTTAGTGGAATCAATAAAGGCTACATCCAAGGAACTTCCTTCATCTACCAAGATAACAACTCTGAAAAGAGGGAAAAAAGAGAGAATTGAATGATAAGATTAGTCTGGCATGACTTGTTTTGAGAAACCCATGTTGACTTTTAGTGATCACAGCATTTCTAAGTGATAGCAGATTGTCTATTTAATGATTTGCCCTAGAATTTTTTCTGGTTTTGATGTCAGACTGACTGAACGGTAATGGTTTCCATCCCCGTCCCCCCATTTGAAGATGGAGACAACATTTGTCCTCTTCCAATTTGCTGGAATTTCTCCTCTTCTCCAAAGTGCTCTCCAAGATTGTTGCCAGTGGTTCCGTGATTACTTCTGCCAGTCCTTTTACCACCTTTGGATGTAGTTCATCGGTCCCTGGAAATCTGGACTCATTTACAATAACCAGGTATTCCTGCACTACTTCTTTACCTACTCTGTGCTGCATTTTCCGTCTGCACCATTTCCCCAAGGCTCGGCACTGTTTTCCTTTCAGAAAAGGAAGAAAACAAGAAAGTGTCTAACAGTTCAGCCTTTTCCTCTGTCCCCTGTCAGCATTTTGCTATGTTCTCCAAAAAGCAGCCGTACCGTTTCCTTGTTCTTCCTCTTTTCTAAACAACCCTTTTTATTGTTTTTAATCTCTCTAGCAAGCTTTATATGGAAAAAGCAACACCTTGAGTTATACAACCAAAATTGAAGCAATAGTAATCGTACTTATATTATTGCTGTTGTTTTGGTGGTGGCACTAATGGTAGGACTGTAGTAGTATTTTTGTAGTATGCCATTAATGTGTAGACTTTTCTCACAATTTCATACACACACCACCCTTTCAGTTATTTGACGTAGGAGGTTTGTATCATAGGAAACAAAATATTGTTTTTTGTCATGAAGCGTAAGGGGATACCTCAAAATCCAAGGCCATGCAAATATTGAACACAGAGGTGAATAGTTTTAGAGATTAAAAGAAATGGGGAGGGGGGATTAAGTTCCTCCCACAAAATTTATGTACAAGTCTTAATATATGTTTTCCTGCATTTTATTCTTTTCTTAGAATGTGGATGAAAAGGAATGTTGGGCAAGTGCCGAAGGTCAAGGTACTTTCGCATTCTACTTACTATGTCAATTATTAGGAGATGCTGGCATTGAGCAGCTTGAGCCAGCGTATACTTTGCACTGCTCCTCATCTTTTTACCGTCCAAGTACACACCAGGAGCAGAGAGTATGCTCAGTAGGTCCAATTTCCTCCAAACGATAGTCACCATGCATTTCTTGAAGGCACGGAACCAGTGAAGAAGCTGGAAGTCACTGGCCAAGCTTTCTAACTACTGCATCTTTCAGGTCAGTAACATGGGCAGAGATGAACCTTGGTTTCCGATCCCATTAAAACAACGGAGAGTGCATTGAGGAAAAAAATACTGTCGGTCTTTCAGCCATCTGGTCAACTTTCCACTTATTGAGTCAAGAATCATAGGTCCATAAGTCCAGCCTATTTGGCTGGTTCTGTTTGCTAGATGGAAGACAGGATTGCACACTCCTCCTCTCCCATATAATTCAAATCCTACCATTCATATTCTAGGTGGAACAGACTGCAAGGGAACAGACTGAATTGGATTGCAGGACGTTGGTTACAGATTAAAGTTTCAATGCATGTTAGGGTCAACTGGGTGATGAGAATTTAGAGTAAATAAGACAACTGATACAAGGATACAATTGCCTATATATCTTTCCCTTTGTGGTTAATAGCAGCTGGAGGGGAGTTATGGCCTGATGCTATGGGGTGGGTAAGCGGGTCTAAATCTTGTGTCTTTAACCAAGAACTATGGCCTGCCTTGTTAACTCAAAGCATGCCCGAATGTGTACGTATTGGTCACGTTTATATCTTGCCTTTCACCTCATTTAGCTCAAGGCAGGTCTCCTCTTACCTGCTTTATTTGCATCATGGCAGCCCTGTGATTCAGGTCAAGTAGGTCAGGCTGAGAAAGTGCGAGCGACTCAAATTCATCCAGTGATTTTCATAAGCGAATGCGGACTCGAACCTGGATTTCCTAAATCTCAGTCCAATATTCTGACCTCCTAAACACAGTCACAACCCTTTACCCTGCATAGTTGGTATCCCAGATGCTCAGCATTTAATCTTTTACTCTTCCCTGGGAAGGAAAAACAATAGAAATCTTCCAATATTTAAATTGCAATCTGTCAGAGAAAAATGCCTCTCTTGTAAAGGTTAAGAGCTCGTACATGTTTTGTGTGGCTCCATGTACTGTTTGTAAGTGGGATCTTGTGCTTGGGTTATCAGTTCCCTGCATTTTTCTAGTTGTTGTTTTGTGCTTGTGTGGCACCCTGGACTAGTCTCGATTCTGAAAGATTGGTAGCTGTGGATATCGGCCTCATATAGCTACGAATGACATCTTGTTTTTTAGTTAGAATACTATGCCTCACTAACCATAGACAAACAGGTCAAGCTTCACTTCACTCCAATTCTAATTTTTTTCTCCATTCTGTCCCATTTCCATGTTCGACTGCATGTATTTTTTTGTACCCTTTTTACCATGTGAACTTTCTTATGCCTGTTTTTCTCAAACCTGCATGTTCGTTTCAGAATTTTCCCCCCCATTTTCCAGTGTCGTTGGGTCCATTTTTCAACATACACATTTTACTTGTTTCATGGATTTTTCTGCATTTTTGTGCACCTCTTTTCATAAGTATGCATTCTTGTATGTTTATCTTCCCCCCAAAAAATGTTTAAGTCATTTCAGATTTAAATGCATTATGTTTAAATTTGAGAAGTATGATTTTGTTAAATTTGTACTTCAAACCGAACAAATATCTCCCTGCTTTTTATAAATGGTTGACCCCTTGTTTTCATAAGGAACAGTAATACTAGCCTAACTTAAAAGGTTGTTCTTAGAAATACAGCAAGACGTTTAGAACTTTGAACATACTTAAATCTCCGTATCAGTCATACTAGTATTAACAATAGCAGGACTTCTGTAATTCTTATCATTGACGTGTGTACCATGGTTTTCTTGCAGATTGAGATCCCAAAGGCCTGAATTTACCAATGTGGTTGTAAGCCCTAATTTTTCTGCCATGAAAACTTTACTGAAATCCCATCTTTTCAAATTCTGCTGGATACTTAGAAGGCCTCGCCAGCCGTTTCTTGGACATCCCAGGTTTCTTAGCTCTCCCATTTTTGCACAATTTGAAGCTGTTAGCCAAGGGAAGCAGCCGATCCCTGAGTATTTTAACTTTGCAAATGACGTACTGGATAAATGGTCACAACTCGAAAAGGTAAAATCACTTTCCTTCTTTCTAAAGAAACACGTGATCTTCTCTTTCTTTCTGAAAGGCAGGAATGATTTTTTTAAAATAGCTTCATATTTGTCTACCAAAAACATAATTATCTGTACAAACTACTGCAGAATAAACACGTGTTTCATCGGTGTGCGTTGCGTGTATTGTATTACATTGTATTTTAGCAGCCATTAGTATTTTGTTATTTTAGACACATTATTAGTCATTTTAGTCATTTAGTCATTAGTTATTTTAGTCATTTCTGTTTTTGTGCGTTTTTACAGAAATTGTTGCCCAGTATAATTCTGAATTCCTAAGAAGAAGAGTGCGATACAAATTGAACTGGATGGTTGTGACATGAACGCTGTACTGGCTCTAGAAACAATGCAAACCATGTTTCCCTTCCTTCTTCCCCTTCATTTTTTAGGATGGGAGGAGACCTTCCAACCCAGCACTATGGTGGATAAATGGAAGAGGTGGTGAAGTGAGGTGGAGCTTTGAAGAGCTGGGAATCTTATCCAGGAAAGTGGCCAATATACTCTCAGACCAATGTGGCCTACGTAAGGGAGACAGGATTCTGGCCATTCTGCCCCGGATCCCAGAATGGTGGTTGGTGACTGTGGCTTGCATAAGGACAGGTTAATAAAAATAATGTGAACATCAGAAGAAAATGTGATTAGGAAAGAGCTAAAGTCAAGGCAACTCTTGACCTGACCCACTCGTTTGATCACAACTCCCCGAATGCCGTGTTGGCTGGAAATTCAGGGAGCCATAGTCCAAAAGCTAACGTAGCCAAACTTTGGGCTAAAAACAAAAATGTCCATTGTCTAGCCTGTCTCTTCATTTGTTCAAGGACCAAGAGAAAGGAACGATCAACGATAAATGGCTGGCTAGATCTCCAAGAGCGCATCACAATCTAGTGCATCACAATATTGTCGTTGCTCTTGTAGGCATCACCATCATCCCTGGGACGACCCAACTGACAGCAAAAGACATCCAGTACAGATTCCAGGCTTCCAAGGCCAAGTGCGTCATTACCACAGATGCTTTGGCCCCTGCGGTGGATTCGGTTACGGCGGAGAATCGTGACCTGCAAGCCAAGTTGATGGTAACTTCTGAAGGCAAAAGAGACGGGTGGCTGAACTTCAACGAACTGCTCAAGTGAGTAGCCTTCCTTGCATATCTCCAGAGTTGTCTCAAAACTTGGCCCTGCTTGAGACAAAATGACAAGATATTTCGACCACCTAATTTCATATACGGAAGCTAACCGGAGTAGAAATATTGAACCTGACTTCAGCACTGGCAATGCACCTCGAGGTTTGCATGTTCCAACAGATATTTTAATCTCTTCCTGCTGAGGTTCTAGTTAAAGTTGCCATTTTCTACTGTAGATGCTATTATAACCTTCACTCGTTGAGTTTAAATCACCAATTTTCACTGTATTATTGGTTTTATGTTCATAATTCTTTTATGTATTTGTGAGATATAGCAGCCAGATTTGAGAGGGGGACCGTATTAGAAAACAGCCAAGCAAAGGGGTGGAGATGACAAGAGATCGTACCTCAAACCAATAGCAGCTGGTGTATCCCATGTCAGCAGGGCAGTGAATCCACTACAGGATCTAGTCTGAAATTTAGAGGACTGATCCCTGGAGCTCAGAGTTCAGATTAAACCCTAGAACAGATTTATAACCTCAGATATATGGAAGCTATTCATCCATCACTGCCTCAAATAGATACTGGGAGGTTATAATTTCTCACCAGGTAAAAACAGATATTGATTGATTGACTGAATGAGTGATCGGTTGGTTTTAGATCCTGTGTTCCTCCTCCAAATGAAAGATAAGTCAGCTCACAATGATATCATAAATAAAAAAATGAAATTGAACTGTAAAACAAAATTTGTGTTGGGAAAAAAAAGGCCAATAAATAGATACCCAAAAGGAACAAGATCCTGTCTGATCTTGGAAGCTAAGCAGGATCAGCGCTGGTTAATATTGTGATGGAAGGCCACCAGGTGCTGTAGACTACATTTTGGAGGAAAGAGTTGGCAAAACTACCTTAGAATATTCCTAAGAACACCCGATGAAATTCATGGGATTTCTACAAATTGACTGGTGAGCTGAAGGCACGCACAGACACACAAAATACAATGTAAAAATCGGACCCTAAAGAAGGCACTCAACCCATCCTTAGCAGTCTCATCTCTTTAGTAATCTTGTTGTGGCTACCTTAACCACTATGGTGTTCTTTTCTACATAGAGAGGCACCAGCTGACCACATCTGTGTCCAAACAAAGATTCAGGATCCAATGATAGTTTACTTCACCAGTGGAACCACAGGTGCTCCTAAGATGGCAGAACTTTCTCAGGGGAGTCTGGGTTTGAGACCGATCATCAACCAAAGGTACCAGTCACAGAAAACCAAATGGAATGTGTCAGTGTTTCAAGGAATTCTAAGTGTAGGCCATTATTGTTGTGAATTCAGTCTAAGGGAGAGGCAAATCACATGGTCTTATGGAGAATATTATTGCCAAAAAGTGTAAAAACCATACCCAAGGAAAGTATATATTTGCTGAGCAGCTACAGCAATCCCCCCATACATTCTATACATTCAGAGTTATAATATGATTACATGAAAGACTGTGTAGTGATATCCTTAGTGTGTTGGATTTAGCTTGGATGCTTTGGGTCCAAGTATCTGTTTAGTGGGTGACCTCTAGCTAATAATTGCTCTTCAGAATAACTGACGTCTGAAAATTATTCCAAAAAGAATGAGGACTGGTTTTATCCATCGCGCGCATTGTGGCTGCAGGAGAGATGTAGTGGGGGCTGCCACCCTCTTCTCTTGGTGGCCCATCATCCCAGGAACTCCTACACCAAGCATGGACTTCTGGGGTGTCCATCCTAGTGACCAGCCAAACAGAAGCTGGTTGGTTGGGCAAAAGACCCTGAGTCCTCACTTGGACAGATGGGAAGGAAAGCTGGCACTTGTGTCCACTCAGAATACAAAAGAGGATATAAATGCATTGTAGCCATGCTTCTACCCAGGAAGGGAGTTGGCAATGGCTTTCCATACACCCTCCCTCTCCCTCTACAAGTCTTAATGTTGGCATGTAGGAATATTATTCCGTTTGCTTTTTTTTCTTTGCCACAACTCTAGGTGTTGGTGGACAGGCATTGGGCTGAATCCTTTTTTGATTGAAGACAAAGTCTCTATGTCTGTTTCCCTGGTTTTGGGAATCCCCTGAACCTTGAGGGTGTAGGATCTCAAAAGGTGTGGCCAGATTAAGGACCATCCTTGACTCCTTCCCAGACATCATGGCGTAAATCCTCACGATTCTCTTTTATGGTTATCCCATGGGACTCCCAGAAGGCAGGCTCAATGTGAAGTCGATCAGTCAAGGCTCATCAGTGGGATGACAGATGCATGGATTCCTTGCTCTGTGAATGACAATTATAACCAATACATTTATTATCAATTTTACTTCCATCAAGCTACATCTGGAATTCTGTTAGGGATATATGCATTCTCAAGTGTCTGTTATGCATGGGGATGTCCTTTTTCAGGTGTTGCAGAGAAGGACCTTAAGGGAAGGTACTTCCCTTCGTCCCGCCATCCCTCAATGCTTCCTGGCAAGCAGGCAGACGGGAGAAGTGTCTGGCTATAGGAACACAGCAAAATGATGACAGCAGCATTGAGACCCATTGAGTTTCTAAAGGAGTCTCAGCACCGCTGCGGTCACTGTGGATCTGGTGATGAGGATGTCACCAGATGCTTCTCGAATCCTGCCTTCTTGCTGTTAAGCACAGAGGGACTGTGCAGGGCCGCTTCAAAACCAAAACCAAACAGCTTCATTTATATACCGCTTCATATGCAGTCTCTAAGCAGTTTACAACTGTAAGCTACTTCAGGGGCTTGACAATAAGTCGGGGAAGTATGCGGTTCATTGTGCCATAGGTCTGCATGCAGACAAACACTAACAGTACAATTGGTCGACCTTAATAATTTGTTGCCAACGTGACATCCAGTTGAGTATAACCTGTAATACGGAGTAAAATTTGCCAACCATTGACTCTCAGCTATAACCCCACTGAGTATGATAGTATAGAGCTACTGAATTCTAATTGCAGGATGTCCTGATTGTGAATTCATTGGGCACGACCCTTCAAACTCACTACTGCTGAGTATAAGTTTTGGTGAGCCTTTGTTCCACATCTGAATTGCCTTTCTGTCTTCTTTCCACAGATACTGGCTGGATTTGACTCCTTTGGACATCATGTGGTGCACTGCAGACACCGGCTGGGTGTTAAGTAGTCTGGGCTCTGTTTTTGATCCGTGGGTTTTGGGATCCTGTGTCTTTGTGCATAATCTGCCACAAGTTGAATCAACAACCATCCTAAATGTAAGATGACCATTCTTATGAACAATTTAGTCTGACTCTTTGTGTATTCGTTCCCATTTCTCTTGTCAGCTAGTAAATTGAAGCTAGTAAATGGCTGGGATTAAATTAAATGGGAAGGGTGGAAGGTAACTACCTAATATAGTTAGTTTAGTTATTTCCTGAATGTTTGGGTTAGAATAGAATATATTTCCACTTATGATGAATCAGATTACTATGTATCTTGTTTTACCTACACAATTATTTATTATCATGGTGTGACACCTTGCCTCCTTGCAGGTTCTGAGAGCTGTATGTCATACTGACTTTAAAGCAAAAGTGAACATTTTAAAGAACTGCAATCATGTCTAAAAGATCTGTTAAACCGTAATATAGTGCATCACAAGATATTATCTTATACCAAGTCAGATAATTTGTATAGTGGCCCATTCACAACCGAAAGTAATAATGCTATGATTCCACTTTCACTGTCATGGTCCCATCCTGTCCTGTCAACAAACTAGGATTCCAGTCCAAAGAGCTTTTGCAGATGAAAGGGAGAGGTGCCATTTTGCCTTTTGCCTTTGACAGCCAAGTATTTGGAGCTGACCCTGGCCTTATGAACAGAGGAATCTTTCTGGATCAGCCCTGTCCAATCCACATTCTATTACACAAAGAACTATATGAAACCCACTAGTAGGACAGGAGTGTGACCGTACCCACAACTTCATGAACCCCAATAAACACTATGCAAAGGCATATTCCCTTTGATTGCTGTTGTTGCTGCGTGCCTTTAAGTCATTTCCAAGTTATGACACCCTAAGGAGAGCCTATCATGGAGTTTTCTTGGCCAGTTTCTTCAGAAAGGGTTGGCCGTTGCCATCCTCTGAGGCTGAGAGAGTGTGCCTTGCCCAAGGTCAGTCAATGGATTTACATGGCCAACTTGGGATTTGCCTCCCTGATCTCCAAAATCCTTGTCCAACGCTCAAACCACTACACCACACTGGTTCTCATGCTTTCTCTAATACTGGAGATGATATACAGCCATCCTAAGTAGCAGCCATTGATAGCCATAAACTTCCTGGATTTTCCTTCTCTGTCCTAAATCTGTCACCATTCAGTTTAAATGGATGGCCCTGGGATAAAGTGTCTCCCTATCCACTTTGCCGACTCCACACTCAATTCTGCAATAATGAGAGAATCTTTCCTGCTGAGATGCTGCTTTCCTGGTACAAAATTGACAGTCCCAGATCACTAGCGATGCTAAACATGCTATAAAGATGGTTCCCTGATGTAGCAGAATTATCTGAGAGTGAATAGAAAAGACATTTGTCCAAATATAATTAAGTAAACTTTCCCCTTCGCCACCCAGTCGGTCCGTTTGTGTGAGGAAGTAACAAGGTCCTCTAAAGCTTAGTCGACCAAGTTTATGCACAAACTTTGCATCACCTTTATTTATTTCTTCATTTTTTTAACATACCAGACTCTCTCCCGGTTTCCCATCACCACCATCCTGGGCGCTCCAACCTTGTTTCGCATGTTGGTGCAGAACGATCTAAGCAGGTATCTGTTGGAATAAATATTCTTTCAATAAGTATTAACTGACTTACCACTCCCGGTGTCAGTAATGTTGTTGAAGATGATAACTCCCTAGTTCCGAATGCAAACCCTGGTGATGTCTAAACCTTGATTCCAATCCTGGACAAACGTTATGTCCGAAGAGGTCTTGTTAAGCTAAAGTTGCATTCTGAGAAGAACTCCTCTCGGTGTCAAGGAGAGAGGTCTTCCCTCTCAGTGGTGTCTTCACCATTGATATGGCAATATTCAAGAAGCCTGGGCAATGCAATTTTCCTCTGGATCCATAATATATTCTGTATAGTTGTTAGGGACCCAAAAGCAACACATCTCAGGGTCCCTGTACCCCTGCCACAGCTGTGTTCAAGTTTCCAAACAAAATATGAGCGTTTTCAAGGATGCTGTGTCTGCCATTGCCAGGCCATGCACTTGAAGCAACTTCATAGGATCTTACCGACGGAGGTTGAGGTTTACAGAGATTGAGATTTAAGTTATTAGAAAGCTCATGAAAATTGGGGTCATTATTGAGGAACTGAAAACTCATGAGGACTGGAATTCATTGATCGGGGCGGAAGGCTTATCAAGACAGATTGAGTTTCTTTGGCTGGGAGGGGTTGGAAAGTTCAGCAGGGTTGAAGGAAATGTTTGGAGCCTTTCTCATTCCAGCAATGTGATCAGATCCCTTTCACACGTAGTCTCCTTATGCCAGGTGTCCCCCATCCTATATCTGTGCTTTTCATTTTTCCACCCTAAGTGCAGTAACTTACATTTCTTCGTGTAGAATGTCATTTTGTTAGCTTTGACCCAGCTTTCTAGTCTATTCAAATCAACAGGAGTATAGTGTCAAGATCAAGGGAAGCGATGTTACCACTGTATTCTGCTTTGGTCAGGACTCACCTGGAGCACTGTGTGCAATTCTGGACACCTCAGTTCAGGAAGGATGTTGACAAGCTGGAACATATCCAGAGGAGGGCGACCAAAATAGTGAAAGGTCTGGAAGCCATGCCCTATGAGGAGAGACTTAAGGAGCTGTGAATGTTTAGCCTGATGAAAAGAAGGTTATGTAGGGACATGACAGTCATGCTTAAATATTTGAACCAGGACAGTTGAAGGATATGGAATAAGGATTTGCCATTCAAAGGTGTAGCGGCCACCCACTTCCACATTTTGGGAGAAATCAGCTCAGGGGCTTTTGAAGAGGAAAGCAAGCCAGTTGTCCCCAGTATAAGCTCTTGAGAACCATTTATGGCCCACAGATCACAATCTCCCCGCTCCTGACGTAAGTAGGATGAGGAGCGTCTTAGAAAAAAGAAGTGATAGCCCCAACTCTGCCCTAACATGATTTATATGTGTAGTGATCCAAACTCAGAGTTTTAAGAATTGAGCAAATCCTGGACTGTCAGATCTACCAGTAATTGCTTCCGTTATTGATTTTTAAAAAATACAAATTCTTTTCATTCCAAATATGAATAAATTTGCAAATTTCAGCAAATACATGTCCCAAAAAAATCTAAACAAGCTTCTCGTCTATCTTTAGCTATAAATTCATGAGTCTGCGGCACTGTGTAAGTGCAGGGGAACCACTAAACCCTGAAGTGATGGAGAAGTGGAAGAGCAAGACAGGCCTAGACATCTACGAAGCGTATGGGCAGACAGAAACAGTAGGTTCCTATTAGGTTTTATTTTGCTCTGTTCAGACCGTTGTATTTTCTGTCATTTCTCTCTTTTTGTTAGTGGACAAAATTTGCATTTAAACTGCATGCATTTCTCACATAAAATATATATGTCTCCATAAAATGTTTTTGCATGCAAATTCCCTTGGCATTTTATTCTGCTGCCCTTGTGATGTATGCAAATCTTATTCTGGCATTTTATTCTGCTACCTTTGTGATGTACGCAGATTTTAAGGCCCAGATCACAACATGATTGTTCAGAGAACTGTGCTCTCCAAAGGAGAACTGCGTTTTGATCCAGAAAAAGTGAATTAGATTGGTTAACTTTAAAAGGGGAAACATCCCCAATTTTCCCCCATTCCAAAGTTATATATTTAATTTATTGTTTCTAAAGATATTGTGAAGCAGGACAGAACACATATCTTCCAACATTTGTTGGGACTCCAGTTCATCACTGTTTAGACTGGCTGGCCAATAACATACACAGGGCTGCACTTTGCCCAGCCATATTTAAAGTATTATGTGTAAACTAATGCATTATCAAATCATAGGTCTCGCTACTCCACAAATGCCTATATACCATCTGCTCTGCTTCCATGCTACTTGCTTGCTTGCATGCTACCTGCTTTGCATGACTGTGTGCATATATATATCAAGTTGCCTATTGACTTATGGTAACCCCAGTCATAAAGTTTTGCTAGTTCTTCTCGAATGTAGCCTCCAGAAACTGGTATTCATTGGTGGCATGACTACTGGTCACAAAAGGACGAAATAATAGTCATGTGGTTTAAAAGCTGGATATTGGGTATGCCTCAAAGGGGTAGCCGAGGGTTCCCATATCTCAAGGCCTAGACACTCTTATACGGTGGCTTAAAATTTTAAACAAATACCGTATAGTTAAAACATAAAAATGTCAATGTAATGGAAGATACAATAAATACAATATAATGGAGCAGAGCTTTCCAAATTTGGCTTTGGGACACCCATTCTCTCAGATTGTCCATTGGCCAATCCAATGGACATCCTTTTGTGTCGGAGCCTTGTTTGAGCAACAAGGTCTATTTGAACTGTGCTGTGCATTGTTTTGCTGGTTTTGCTCTTTTGCCTAGTTCCTGTTTTGTTCTTTGATCCAGATCGGTTTTCTAATCCTGATTGCTCTTTGCTCCCATTTCAGAGTTCTGGACTCTTTTCAGACTGTTGGAAAGGTATTCCCTCCAAACAGTTTGAACTGTTTAACCTAAGATGAAGTCCACTATGACACATTTATGCGTCAGCTATTGCCTTCCTTCAGAACTATGTTTGGTTAAACAATTAGACAAACGGGATAGAGAAATCAACAATGGTTTGTTGTTAATGGGGAAGAGGCAGCCCTACTATTTAGTGGAATCTCTGGCTAGACAAAAAATTTTTAAAGCTAAAATCCTCTGCACCTGGTAATTGATCCTATTGAAACCAGTGGACCTGAGATGTTTTCAATGGCAAAATAATGCTCTTCTTGTGAACAGGGCATGATCTGTGTGGTTCGCAGAGGGATGAAGATTAAGCCAGGTTCGATGGGAAAGGCATGTGCGCCATATGATGTTCAGGTGAGTGAACACAAGTAGATGGCTTTCGTTGGTTTTAAAAATTATACCTTCTATAATGACCACAATGGAATAATGTATTTTGTGAAAGAAAAGCTCATGAGTACTCATGTTATCTCAGTATCAGAGGCAATATGCCTGTTCATAGCAATTGCTGGGGAGCATCCTATTGTCTTGATACCCTAAATGCAGACTTGCCATATCCATGTGGTCAGTGGGAGCAGAATGCCGGATTAGATAGTCCTTTGGTCTGATCCTCTTATGCTCTTGTATTCTTATGATCTCTTCTTCCAGATTATAGATGAAGAAACAAACATTCTGCCTCCTGGAAAAGAAGGAGAAATAGCTATTAAAGTGACGCCGGAAAGACCACTGGGTCTCTTCTCCCGTTATATAGTAAGAAATGTACTTTTGCTTCTCAAGAAACTCAAGGATTTTTTACACGGTATACAAAGACACTAGACTTAAGCAGGATGGATATGTCTACAGAGATTTTCCCTGGGAATTCTATTATTATTATTATTATTATTATTATTATTATTATTATTTATAGTCAGCCTCTCCCTGAGGATCGAGGTGGGTTACAGTAAAAGAAATAAAGTTTTACTACATTTACCTTCTCTTGATTCATGCTTCTCAATATTCTGTGTTCTTATAAGATGTGTTGTGCAGCTTTAGACTTTCAACATACAGTGGGCCCTTGTTATCCGCTGGGGTTTGCTCCGTGGATAACAAAATCCATGGATGTTCAAGTCTCATTAAATATAATGGCACAACAAAATGGTGTATCGTATATAAAATGGAAAATCAAGGTTTGCTATTTGGAATTTATACTTTTGGGGAATATTTTCAAGCCGTGTATGCTCAAAACGGTGGATAAAAAAATCCGTGGATAAGGAGGGCCAACTGTATCAACAGATGAATGTCCTTTTGGCTTGACTCCAGTTGTGTCATAAGCCACAGTGCTACTCGTATTAATCCTCTGCTCCTCCCCAGTAGCTCATTGAGTGCCTTCTGATCTGGGAGTCTCATCTTCTGGCACTATCTCTTGTTTCGTTTTGGTTAGTTTCATCATCATAGAGTTTCATGGGAAAAGATATCCAATAAGGATTTGTCATTGCCTTCTTCTGTGCAGTACTAACAAGCGATGGTGCCACTGCAGGTGTCTTTGAGAGCTCCTCTGCCAATGTCACCCGCACAGACACACTGATGCTGCTGCTGCCCATAGCTGTTTGGCACATTAAGTCTGGCTCCTCAACAAAAGCCTGCCTGAAATAGGAGACCTAGCAGCATCGTACCCTCTTGACCCAAAGGATTACACAATCCCACCATCGTGGAAAAGTAATGCCCTGATGAGCATCAGAGGATTACAACTAAGTTGGTTGTTACATCCAGGACTGCCCCAAATCCTTTTTCTGGCTGACATGGAGTAGCAAATAGTCCCCCCATTCACCCATGTGAAGGTGCATATGGGACCCCAAACACCACTGTTATATTTGGTACAGGAGGCAGAAAATCCAGTCAGTATCTCTTTCTACTCCTGGCCTTCTGGCAGTAAAAATACAACAAATTAAATAACTAACAAATTTTCTATGCTTTCATCAAGGCACTATAAATCTGTCTGGGGTGGTTGCCACACTCTGCCTAATGGTAGGGCCGTTGTTGTTGCCGTGTGCCTTCAAGTCATTTCTGACTTATGTCGTTCCAAAGGTGATCTTATCATGGGGCTTTGTTTGCAAGATTTGTTCAGAAGGAGTTTGTCTTTGGCTTCTCCTAAGGCTGAGAGAGTATGGAGTTTATCACATGGGAGGAATTTCTCCCAATTTCGAATGGAGCCAATTCGAATTCACATAAATTTGCTAGTTTAGCAAATTGACGTGAAATCTAATTGCGTTCAGAATGACTTCCCATTGCCCGAAATTGCGTGAGATACACTCATACGCAATAACGTGAAACCCCATGATTGCGTTCAGATTGCCATTGCATTATACCCCTAGATTCTGTCGTATGATAAACTCCTATGACTTTCCCAAGATCATGCAGTGGGATTCCATGGATTTGTAACAAGGTCTCCAGAGTTGTGGTTCAATACTCAAACCACTACACCATGTTGGATCTCTGTGTGGTTATACCTGTGTTAGGCCGGTGACTTATTCCATTTTTCTGAAATATTTTTCTGTAGGACAATCCTGAAAAAACAGCTGCAACAGTACGAGGAGGTTTTCACATTACAGGGGACAGAGGAGTGATGGATAAAGAAGGATACTTTTGGTTTGTTGGGAGAGCTGATGATATCATCAATTCTTCGGGGTTGGTTTCTTTTCTTTTCTTCCCTCCCTCTCTCTCTCCCTTCCGTTCCCTCTTACAATTATTTATTCCATACATCTTGGACCTCAAGGATCCTTAAAAGAAACTCCCAGTTGCACAAAAATCCAGCGGTGACTGATGTCTTCTGTGTCAGTGGAAGAGTGAATCTGTTCCGGGATTTAGTCTGAACGTTAAAAATTCAAGGTCCTGAAACTATTTGTGGGGAAAAGGTTCGGTAACTGGGATAGTTCATTTAAAGATCAGGCTAAAACCTTGATCAAATTCATCCCTCCAGCGGGAACATGGGAACCACCAGTCATTGCTGCAGCAATCGCCCAAGCAAAATCATGAAAATGTTAGTTGTCCTATAATATACAAAAACAATCCTATCAAAAGACCCCTATTTGAAATCTTGGGGAACCTCTGTCAGTCAGTGCCGTTGAATGCAGCTCCCATTAGCCCCAGCCAGCCTAAATAATAATGAAGGACAAATGCACCTGAGGAAGTAGAATCATGTCAACCAACCTCTGCCTAGTCTCAAAGGTGCTGCAAGATCCCTTTGCATAGGGACAATATGAGTTATTGTCCAACAAATGTATAGGAAGACAAACATTTCCCAGAGACATTTATACACTGAACCTTTTCCCTTTCTAACTAACCAATATCCTCAAAGCTAATAATGTTTGGTTTCTGTCTTAGGTATCGTATTGGACCATTTGAAGTAGAAAGTGCGCTCCTAGAGCACCCGGCAGTAGCAGAAGCTGCTGCTATCAGCAGCCCAGACCCGCTCAGAGGAGAGGTGAATATAATCTATTCTAATTCCTAATCATTATAAGACTAACCATGCAAAGCAGAGAGTTAGGATGGCAGAGCCCTGAGTTCAAATGCTCACTCAGCCATAAAACTCATCGGCTAATTTTGGGATGGTCATTATCTCTCATACCCTCCCAGGCTTGTTGTAAGGATAAAAGCAGGGTATGGTGTGCACTCCATTGGGCTCATTGGGGAAAAGATGGGATACAAACAATGGCTGGAATTCTCTGTCGCAATCTGTATCATGTTACTTACATAGCAGAGGTGCTCAGAAACCCTGGAGTTTATCAGACGGGAGGGATTTCTCTCAATTTCGAATGGAGCCAATTTGAATTCACGTAATTGGCTAGTTTAGCGAATTTACGTGAAATCTGATTGCATTCGGAATGCGTTCAAAATGGCTTCCCATTTTCCAAAAATGACCCCCCATTGCCCGAAATTGCGTGAGATACTCTAACACGCAATTACGTGAAACTCCATGATTGCGTTTGGAATGACTTACCATTGCCCGAAATTGCGTGAGAGACACTCATACGCAATTACATGAAACCCCATAATTACGTTCGGATTGCCATTGGAGTATACCCCCAAATTCCGTCGTATGATAAACTCCCCTGTTAGTGAATTGTGAAGATGTATAGCCAGACACTGGCAAGAGTGCCCAATGCAACATGCATTGGGACGCATGTCGGCACTCCCTAGCTACTTTTCCAATGCTCATTAGTCCTATTGCACATCAGTCCCAATGCATGTTGGTCAATTCTCTGCTTCCCCTAGGCAGTAACATCACAGCGGCCCCTTGCTGAGTACAAACATTGCAAAACTTCTCGATTCTATTTCCCACAGATCTAAGCTCATTTACAAAGAAGGACATACTTTACTAAATCCCAGCTGCTGTCAATAACCTCCTTTTACTATCTTTTTAATGCCTGTATCAAATGGAAATTGTGCAGCCCTCCAGATGTTGACTACTACTCCCAGCAGCCCTAACCAGCAGAAGCAATGCTTAGGAATGCTGGGAACTGGAATGTGAAACTTTTGAAGGGATACACAATTCTCACCATTGGCCTAAATCATAGTGCTAGTTCCTATTAGAGCAGCGCCACTGAATCAAAGTTAAATTGGCAAGTCAACAAAGTGTGTGGCAACAGATAACTTCCATATGTTATATTCCATTCATAAATCACTGTTACAGCTGTGGTATATGTGCGGTAAGCATGGAGAAGAGCTTATTAAATGAACTAGCCCCATTATTACAATCATAATGTCATGTGTTGTTATTATTGTTGTGTGCCTTGAAGTCATTTGAAACCCTATCACAGGATTTTCTAGGGCTAAGAGTGTGTGACTTTGCCAGAGATGACAGAGTGGAAAATTGAATCCTGATCTTCAGATTCATAGTCCAGTACTCAAACCACTATACCACACTATACTACTACCTCCAGATTATACACTTCTTTGAATTTGGGGCTGGTTTTAAAATTATAAAGTGGTGTGGAAAAGAGAGAGAACAGACTTCCATCCCAAGATACTTTTTTTAAAAAAGGGTAACACTAGAGGTATATGTTAGAAAAAGCTGTGGACAAAATCTGTATGTGTATACTATAAATATTGCCGATATTTCTGATTTTTTTATGTCAGGGTGATTTGGAAACTGGATGAAATTTAAAACTGGAAACATGCAAAATGGATTTGTTTTGTTCATGTACAGGATGTTTTTCTGCTTATTCTCCCAACTCCAACTTTTAGGTGGTGAAAGCATTTGTGGTCTTGTCTCCTGGCTATATGTCTCAAGATAAGGACAAATTAATTCACGAACTGCAGGACCATGTCAAGAAAGTGACAGCTCCGTACAAATATCCAAGGAAGGCAAGTACTGCCAGGGAATAATGCATTATTCAAAGAGATTGACAGGAGTGGGATTGTTAACTGGAACTTTCTTTGTTCATTTATGTGTCAGCTGTGTAAGCTATATAACGTTATGCCTCCAAACTCCAAAAAACTTAGAAAAGATCAACATAGATCAACCATAATGCATTTTTTTAAAAACTCAAATCGTTGTAAAAACTCCTGTGGAGGGACAAAATCAGGCCTCAAACATCAGTTCACCCTTACTGTAATCTCCCATGAGCAAAATGTTTGGGATGATCCTGAGAAATGGAATGAGATCACATAGACATTAAAAACAGTAGGTTGCAGTGATGTAGGAGTAACCAACTTTGACAATTCTGGAGACTATTTTTTGTTCCTACACTATGCTGGCTCTCGTGACTCCAGCTATTCCCCTTCCCCTGCATTATTCATCATACTTCTGGATAGTCATGCCTCTTCCCAAGTTTCACAGTGCCAAAGAATAACAGTTATTGCATGGAGAAAAGAGAAGGAAACGTCACACTCCCTTGTTTTGTTTGTTTCTTTGCTAGATGGAGTTTGTCCAGCAGCTGCCAAAGACAATCACGGGAAAAATCAAACGGAATGAACTTAGGAACAAGGAATGGGGACGCGTTTAATATGCACAATAGGGAATGTGAATAACCATCAGCTTTCTGAATTCTATGGACCAGCCTACTAGTGCTGGGATGGCTTCTTTTGCAGTCAAAATGTGGACCATCAGACACAGAAGCCCAACTGTCAAAACCTCTACGGAGGCTGAAAGACCAAGATTATGAAAGACCAATGTGACCGATGATAATGCCACAGGATTCGTTTCAATGGCTTTACAGATCTCTCCATAGCTATACGATCTGCGTAGCATCGTCTTACATCAATTTCAGCTTCTGATGCAACTAAAGATGTCAGCGTAGCGATTTCAACAGGACCAAGTTTATGCCCATAGGATCAGTTTGGTTTATTCAAACAGCCAAAGTGTTCAATGCAAAATTTGGATTGTCCATTAGGACACATAACATTCAAGATCACGTGCCTGATACAAAAAAATCTAGCAGTTTGGGAAGAAGCATGAAACAGTTGATACTTATATCTGCAATGAGCCGTCAGATGTTCTGTTAAAAATTCCTAGCTATTCTTTTTGTTTAACAAAGTGTATTCCTCCACATAATTTCCAAGTTTTCATGTGCAAAACACGCTCTGTACTTTTCATCTGCATGCTCAAAAGTATGAGCTTTGGGATATATTACAACTGGTTTGTTCATGTACAAATCTATAAGGCAAGGCTGGAAAATATCTGGCCTTCCAGATGTTCCTGGAGTCGGTGACACTATTCCTCTTCCAGGTTCTTTGCTCATAATGTAACTCTGAGCACCCACTTTACTTCTCTTATGATACAGGGGCCCAAAGGTGCCTCAAAAGATGGACAAACTTGTGTGCTCTTCAGGGTTCTTCTTTGGGCATGGTTAAAAGATTGGATTAATGACATAGGCAAATGTTAACAAATATAAATTTCTTCAACAAAAAGTTTTTTTATGATCACAAATATAAATGCAGATTCTATCAGTGTTATAATTTGTATCAGACTCCAGCTCTTCCTGAAATCTCACATATCACCACTCTCTCTTTCCTTCGCCCTAATGACAACTCACCATAATATAATTTGTCAAGAACAAATCATGCCAAACTAATCTTATATCCTTTTTTTTAACTGGGTCACTAGTTTAGTAGGTGGCAGGAATGATGTAAACATTATCTGTATTTCAGCAAAGTATGTGGTTAAGTCTCCCATGATATTCTGATTAGCAAACGGATTAAATGTGGAATATATAGAAATACCATCAGATGGATCCATAATTTTTTGGAAAGCCATGTTCAAAAACATGGTCATTAATGGCTGCGCTTCAAACTGGAAGGAAGTCTCAAATGGAGTGTGGCATGGTTCTGTTCTGGGTCTGGCACTCTTCAATATTTTTACCAATGACTTTGGTCAGAGGGAATACTTACGAAGTTTGTGGATAAAAAAAAATTGGGAGGGGAATCTACCACACTGGAAGATAGGAGCAGAATTCAAAAGAACTTTGATAAACTAAAAAAATTGGGCTGGGCCGAATAGAATGAAAATTCACCAGAGACAAATGCAAAATTCTACATGAAGGGCACGAAAACCAAATGTACAAATATAAGATTCGTGGCTCAGCAGTACTACATGCGAAAAGGATCTTGTTGATTATAAGTTAAGCATGATCCAGCAGTGTGATGCTGCAGCAAAGAACATAAATGTTATTTTAGCTGCTTTAATAGAATTATACTTTCCAAGTCAAGAAAAGTGATAGTCCCACTATATTTCTGCACTAGTCTGGCCTCATCTGGAGTACTGCGTTTATTTCTGGGCGCCTCATTTTAGGAAAGATATAGGCAAGTTGAATGGAGCAGGTTCAGGGTAGGGCAATAAAAATAAGAGGTATGGTGAACAAAACATATGTGGAAAGGTTGAAGGAGCTGGGCATGTTCAGCGTAGTGAAGAGAAGACTGGAGGGTGACATAAAGGACTGTAACAGAGAGGAGGGTACAGACTTGTTCTCAGCTGCCATATATACTCAACTATAAGTCGACCTTATGTATAAGTCAAGGGCAGGCTTTGAGGCCAAAAGTATGGATTTTTATATGACCCGTGGCTAAGTCAAGGGTAAAACATAGGCGCATGTAACAGGATCTAAGGGATGGAACAAGAAAAACAATGCCAAAGAATTTACAAAATTCCAGCAGGCATAACTTTTTGTGAACACACTAAAGATTGGATGGATGAGAGAACAGAGGAGGGGCAATGCTTCCACGACAGATTTTACTCTTGCCTTTCACCAGCGGGTAGTTCATTCTTTTATAAGAGTTAAAGTGCAGTGCTTACATTGACAAGTGGATAAGTCGACTCAGGGTTTTTGGGTCAATTTTTTTTCACTAAAATTTCTAGACTTATACATGAGTCTCCTTTTTCATGGACTTGAGATCTGCAGTTTTGATTACTCACGGAGGGGCGACCTCCATTAAAGTTAATGGGGCACGCACCCAAGACATGTGCACATGGCCTTGCGCAGGAGCACTCAGCCATTCAAAGTTATGGTGCTTGAATATATGCAAAATTCCAAATTTATGGGGGGGGGGAACAGATCCCCCGTGAATTCGGAGGGAGGACTGTACAGTAATTTCCCCAGGTATAGCAAAGGGGTAGGAGACCTTAAGCCCTCCTGATGTTGTTAGATAACCACTCCCAACAAACCTACGCAGTATAACCAATCTGGAAGAATGCTGGAATTTGTAATCCAACAGAATCTGAAAATGGCTGCATGGTTTCCTTCCTGGCCTAGTATATAAATATTAGAATGCCAGTTGCTAAGGAAGAACTGTCCATCATGCCCTACTTGTGTGTTCAAGTAACCACTGATGAAAACTGGCCACTCACTAGATATATATAGGCTTTGGTCTGATCCAGTGTGAGTCTTCTTATATTCTTACACGATCAGATAAGGTAAGATCCACAAATGAATAAACAATCTGTCTTGAACTTTAGACGGTAGACTAAACCAAACTTTCTTAATAACAACAGCTAGCTTCTTATAAGGACAAACTAATATGATGTCAGGGAAGCTGTTGAGTTCAAAGGGGGAGGACATAGATTGCATAAGGGGGCCCAACCTACAGTCTTATGCCAGTTTATGTCTTAAAAATGGATAACCACACCAGAGGATGAGCTCAAGCGCACATCATGTTAAGGTCCGTTTGTGCCACTTGCCCCTTTGTTCAGTGATCTGTACACTCTAGCACCACCCAAGTCAATGCGGTACAAATTGTATTGATTAACCAGCAAGGTTGCCGCAATAATTTACTAAAATACAAATTATGTATTAACAAGAAACAAGTGTTATAGCTACAAGAAAGTGTTACAGCATGGAGAGCTGTCGTTCAAGGTTCCAGTCCGCTGTGTCCTTTTCCAGGATCCTCCAATCCATTTCTCCCAGGATTTCTTTCTTACTTGGGCCACTGACCATGCTCAGTCCTCTTTACATAGTTGCTATGAGAGTATTTCTTAATTTCCACTGGAGCCCTCTAATATAAATAGAAAATATAATATAAATTAAATATAGATTGTTCTTCAGCTGTTCTCCATTCTTAGTGAAAGCATAAAGGGAAAGGCATCTTTACAAACAGACATCTAAGCGTTCCTTCAGTAGTTCCAGTAAATGCCAGGATTTTTTTTGCCTTGCAACCATTGCAAGGCAACAACCATCCACAGGAATTGTGGCAGGGGTGATCATTGGAGGGCAGCAGCTCTCACGACGGGATTGCCCACTTCCTTATCTTCCATAAAGATAAGGAAACATGGCACTAGCCCAGGTGGGGCATAGGTGGACTGGATGGGGATGCAAAGGAACCATCCCCAAGGTGATAGTATGCAGCCTTTCCTGGCCCCTTTGCCAATTGGGAACCATTATGTTTCTCTGCATTCTGTTCTAACAGCAGCGTTTTGTCCTTACTACATGAGGATGAGCAGATGTTGTGGCACTCCACTTTCTTTAAGAGCAAGCCAATAGTATTTCATAATCTATGCGTCTGAAGGCTTTGCTGCAATCAATAAAGCACATGCAGATTTTCTCCTAGAGTTCCCTGGTGTGCTCCATTATCTATCATATGTTTGCAGTGTAATCCCTAATGCCTCTTCCTTTCCTGAATCCAGTTTGCACCTCTGTAATTTCTCACTCCATGTATAGTAGGAATCTTTGCTGCAGAATTTGAGAATGATTTTGCTTGCAAGAGAAATTGGACTTCCAGATGGGAGTGTATATTGATCACTTCCAGCCTGTGGGCTACCATTTTGTTGTTCCTATTTGTTAGCAGATTTTAGTTAGAACTATACATGAAACTGTCTCTGTGGAATCTGTGGAAATATAAGTGTCGCCTCAGGTCTGTGACTTGACTCATTTGCATCTGATAGCTGGATACAGGTTTGCAAAGTCAGCAGTAGAGAAGAACTGGGCTGAACTGTCCTGTCCAAGTCTTGTTCCTGCTACCTTGTGAAGCAAATCGGCCATGGGTCAAACCGGGATAAAGGAAAATCTAGACTCTGCAATGTGCAGCACTCATCACATGAAACAATAAGTCTTGGCAAAAATCCGGATGGTGTACTACACCTGAGTAAGCAAGATGGTATAGGTAATGGCAGCAAGAGGTGAAAGCTCATGAGTATAGAGGCCATGGAGGAGAAATGAACTTTATGGAACCTGGAGATTCTGGCCAAGATCCACGTAGTATGCAGGCAGAGCATAAGTCTCTAACTTTCTGCTTTTTGCAGAGAAAACAAATTTTCTGTGCAAAAACATAATTTTCTGTGCAGAAAACACTGTGTTCTGTACAAATATAAACCATGTAGTTGTTTTATTTTTTTGCACAGAACATTTTCCAAACTCCAAAAATTCTCACTTGTCTAGAATTCCCATTACATTCCCAGATGTTTAGGATTTTTTAAAAATACTTCATTTAAAAAAAAACATTTCAAACATTATTCACAACCCTAGATGCGGGCAGCCAGAATACACCTGGTTATGCTTATTCGTTTCAGAAAGGCCTTTGACAAGGTCCCCCATGGTATCCTTGCAAAAAAAGCTAATAAAAAGTGGTCTAGACAATGTGACAGTTAGATGGATTAGTAACTGGTTGACAGGACAAACCTAAAAAGTACCTAAGCATGTCTCTTCCCCATCCTGGAGAGAAGTCATGGGTGGGTGCCACAGGGTTCTCATAGAATCATAGAGTTGGAAGATACCACAAAGGCCATGCAGTCCAACCCCCCTGCCATGCAGGAACTCTCCATCAAAGCATCCCCGACAGATGGCCATCCAGCCTCTGTTTAAAGACCTCCAAAGAAGGAGACCCCATCACTCTTTGAGGGCGGTGTTCCACTGACAAACAGCTCTTAATATCAAGAAGTTCCTCCTAATGTTTAGGTGAAATCTCTTTTCCTGTAGCTTGCATTCATTGTTCTGGGTCCTGTTCTCTGGAGGAGCAGAAAACAAGCTTGCTCTCTCTTCAATGTGACACCCCTTCAAATACTTAAAGTGGGGTATCATATCACCTCTTAATCTTTTCTTCTCCTGGCTAAACATCCCCAGCTCCCTAAATCGCTCATCATAGGGCATGGTTTCCAGACCCTTCACCATCTTAGTTGCCCTCCTTTGGATACACCCCAGTTTCTCCACATCTTTTTTGAATTGTGGTAGAGTGGCACTATTACTTCCCTTGATCTAGACACTATAGTTCTATTGATGCAACCTAAAATTGCATTGGCCTTTTTAGATGCCGCATCGCACTGCTGACTCATGTTCAACTTGTGGTCTACTTGGACTTCTAGATCTCTTTCACACATACTCTCCTTAAACCAGGTGTCCCCCATCCTATATCTGTGCATTTCATTTTTCCTCCCTAAGTGCAGAACCTTACTCCTCTCTGTGTTGAATTTCATTTTGTTAGTGTTGGCCCAGATTTCTAGTCTATTCAAGTCATTTTGAATTTTGATCCTGTCTTCTGGAATATTAGCTACTCCTCCTAATTTGGTTTTATCTGCAAATCTGATAACTATGCCCCCAATTCTGTCATCCAAGTCATTGGTAAAGATGTTGAATAGCACTGGGCCCAGTACCAAACCCTGTGGGACCCCACTGGTCACTTCTCTCCAGGATGAAAAGGAGCCATTGTTGAGCACCCTTTGGGTTCGGTCAGTCAACCAGTTACAAATCCATGTAACAGTTACTTTGTCTAGCCCACATTTTACAAGCTTGTTTGCAAGAATGTCATGAGGAACCTTGTCAAAGGCCTTACTTAGTTAAAATGATCTCCGTTATATCAACAGTCCCTTTTGACATATACTGTAATCAGTTTTAAAATGGGGAAGAAAAGTCATATTTTGCATTTTAAACATTTATTAACTAAAAGGGAATAAGTAGAAAAGATTATATTTGTAAATCAATACATCTCCAGTAGAAGGTTAACATAGACGACAGGGGGGGGGAAAGATCTACCAAAGCATAGCAAAATTTCACCGCATCCGTTTTGATTTTGAGTTAATGGTTGATGTCTGTCCGGAATACAGAACATTCAGCTTTCTTTAACTCTGGTGGCTTTTCTTTTGGTCAGCAGTCTACTATCCAGAGAGTGAGACCTTCCAGTCATCCATTTATATGAACAGGTATTCTATATATGTTCTTTACCAACTCGGCACTCAGAGCTGGGATTCTAGTTTTTCTAAGGGTATTTAAGAATAATGCTCTCTCTGTATTGATGATTTAATGATGAAGATTAAGTAACGCAATCTAATCTAGCATAGACATCTAGGTTTTAATGTCTAGCGCATATGAAATGGAAGGGGGAACAAGACTTGCTGGAAAGCATTAATTTTCCGTAATCCCAATTGCAACTGGTGCCATATAACTGGCCAGTGAAATTAATAAAGCTAAATAGATCCCAAGCACCTTCTATATTTGGCATTGTATAATTTCAGTCCTAACATTAACTACTTTAAAAGGACATTGCACTGAAAAGTACATCGCTGAAGGCAATTTTAATTCATTCAAACTTTCTAGTTGTCTTTGGAAGGGTTATATGAGCACATTATGCACAGCTAGCTTCACAAGCAATAATAATAATAATATGAAATGAAGAATTCAGTCTCTAGAGAATGGGAGAAAAGGCAAATTCATTTCTTCTCATTCACAGCTTCCAGGCAATCTTCAGTTTTGTAGGTCATATAAACAGGTACTTTCATTACATTTTAGTTTATAGGTTAGATCCTGGTAATAGACCCATTGGACTCAATGGATTTAACTTACCAGTAGTCATCATTAATAAGTCTAATTTGTCATAACTAACTGAAGTGTCATTGATCTCAGTGAGTCTACCAAAAATATGGCTAAATCGGATTTCAAGACTGTAAAAGAAAGTCTTTACCTGAGCATACAATGGATGGGGCCCACACATCAGGGTTGTTGTCGCATAGAACTAGGTCCCTATTCTTAGTGCAAGGCACTAAGGGTCGGAGTTTCTATTTCTAAGAAACTCAACGGATGTGGACTAGAGAGTTGTTTTCATTGGATTTCTAGTTATGGGTTTGCAATCAGCATCAGCTCTATTGATTCGTTCTTGATATGCTGGTAATGATATCTGTGTTTGTTTGTTTAACAGAATTTAGAATTATAATTTTGCTCTTGCTACAGCTGAAAGAACTAGTGGTGGGTCCAATGAAGCTTCTCTCTAAACTTCCAGTTTTAAAGTCCGCCAATGCCCCCAAATGGCCTTACCGCATCAAAAGCCAAGCCTCCAGTGGATTGCCATCTCTGGATTTCTCAGAATTTGAAGATCTGTGCAAAAATGTTCCGGAGCATTTCAATTTTGCAAAGGATGTCCTGGATAAATGGAGCCAAAAGGAGAAGGTATGGCATTCTCTTTCCGGAAAAGAACAATATTCTTTAACTGTTGTGCCATCCTATATAGATAAATCAGAAACAGATTGACTGTTATTCCGAGACATAGCTATGTTAGCCTGATATATCGGTATGCAAAGGGATCTTTGTAGCACCTTTGAGATTAAGTGTGTGAAATAAATTGTAGCATAGGCTTTCTTTTTTTAATTTTTTTAAAAAAAATAATGTTCCAACATAAACAAATTGCAACAAAAAGCAATACCATACATCTATTTCTAATGATTGATCATCCCTTACATTCTTTTCATCCATTTCTGGCTTCCCATTCCAGCTGTACCTGTTGCCTTTGGAAGCTTGTTCTCTTTATAAGCTCTTGCTATTTTTACTGTTCAAATTCAAATTTTAAAAAAATGTTTAAAAAATAAATTTTGAAATTTTAAATTTTTAAAATTATTTTAAAAATTTCTATAAAAAACATCACATTTTAACCGACAGAAACCCACTTGAACCAAATTGCTGAAATGATTCAGAAATGGGGGCCGTGCGCTCGATCCATTTAGCTCTTTTTGACGCTGATGTTTTCCACTTCTTTTTTGATAAATCAATTCTGCTCAAGTGTGAAACCGATGCGGTTTGGAACCTATTTAAATTTCCCCTTTGGCCGGCTGGAGCAGGTCCATTTTAAATCGATTTGTTTGTGAATGTGAACCACAAGTGGGGTTTTTTACAGGGATTCGGGGCAGCGATCTGGGCAAACGTAGTGGAGACCACGCTCCACTGTCGAATCGATCCTTCGATTCGGATCGCAAACCGATTTATTTGTAAGTGGGAATGAGGCCACAGTTGGCTGCATTATTTATAGCTTGTTACTTCAAGGCTCTGTCTTCCCCAGGGCCAATGCTGTGTACTGTATTTTTGGTGCCAAGTTAAAAAATGAATTTGTATTTATTTTTATTATCTAGTTAAAACAGTTTCTGTACCTTTCATTTCTGGAGTTCCGATGTTCAGATTTTAGGCTGTTCTTATTACGCTGGATGTTTATCACCCTGAAATCCCCTTTGGGATAAAGTTTATGTCTCTCACCCTAAAATCCTCTTTGGATACTACACTGGTGGAGTCTTCTTCTTCTTCAGAGCTTTTTAAACAGAAGCTGGATGGTTACTGTATATGTCAGAAATGCTTTGATTGTGTATTCCTGCATGGCTTTATGATTCTACGATTCTATATACCTACAATTAATCTGTTGGGAAAGATGAAGCTGCTCCATAGAGCCTCCTGGTTGCAATACAATAATATGGTGCACTTCCTTCTGTAATGCTCCCAAAGATATGCTCTGATATAACTAGGGGTTTCAGCATCATGTATCACCAACAGGAGTCTAGCCACAAGAAACTTTTAGAAACTTTGAAAACACATTAATTAAATGGTATAATATCTTGTGTATTGTGGTTTAGAAACTGTTCAAACACATTGATTAAATGAGCTCCTGTCACTAGTCTTAGCTTGTGCCAACCGAGAAGTTCAAAAGCATGCAAATGTATGTAGATAAATAGGTACCACTTCGGTGGGAAGGTAACTGCGGTCCTCAAACAACGCTGGTGCTTCGGTTTCGTGACAGAGCTGAGCACCAGGCCCTACAGTCGGTTACGAATAGACATTCATGTCAAGGTACTACCTTCACCTTTACCTATATTGTGATTTAGAAGCTTTTAAAACACATGAGTTAAATGATATAATATATTGTCTCTGACAGGATGGGACACGGCCTTCCAACCCAGCTCTCTGGTGGGTAGATGAAAAAGGAGAAGAGGTCCGGTGGAGTTTTGAGGAGCTGGGATTCCAGTCCAGGAAAGTGGCGAATGCACTCTCGGAGGGGTGCCATCTGCAGAAAGGAGACAGACTCCTAGTGATTCTCCCAAGAATACCAGAATGGTGGATGGTCACTGTGGGCTGTTTGAGGACAGGTCAGTAAGATCCAACTGATTCTAATGAACAAGAGAAAACCAGCCGCTCAGACAGCAGATTCATTAGGAGCCCTGGTGGCGCAGGGGTTACAAACACTGAACTATCAGAAAGCAAAGGTATCACCATCTTTGCCAACCCTGAAAAAAGATTTGTTTTTCAGAGTATTTAGGGTTTAAGAATTCCAGATAACAGAATAGCTCTTGTATACCACTATCATGGCCCCAAGACATGGAATCCTGGGATTCGTACATTGTTGAGGTACTTAAAATTCTTTGCCAAAATGCAAAATGTACTAAAGGGTTCTAAGTATCTCACCTAATTACCATTCCCAGGATTCCCTACAATGGAGCCATAGCAATTAAAGTGGGATCAAACAGCCCAGGCCTCAAATATGACTCAAAATTTAGGATGAACACCATATATGAAAGAGTATGCAAATATAATAATTAAAATATAATTCAACTATCCATATAATTAAAAGCAATCTAAACATGCATTAAAATCAATTAAAGCAATTGAAAAACGATATACTACCTTGCTAGAAGCTTTGTCTGAAAACAACCCGTCAGTTTCCAAAAGCCTAGTTTTAAAGAAAACCACCTTCTCCAAACTCTGGACTGCTATATACCTGATGTGAGAAGGGAGGATAGATGCTTCTTCTTCCCATCCTCTTTGTTCAGATCATTCTTTCTTTTCTCCCTAGGCATTGTCTTTATTCCAGCGACAATCCAACTGACAGCTAAAGACATACTTTACAGGCTCCAAGCCTCTAAGGCCAAATGCATAGTTACAAATGATGCCTTGGCTCCAATAGTAGATTCTGTAGCATCTGAATGCCCTTCATTGAAGAGCCGGGTGCTGGTCTCCAAAGGGAAAAGGAGAGACGGGTGGTTGAACTTCCATGACTTGGTCGAGTGAGTATCTCCCACTCTCCTGTTTCATAAGGCGAGCAACCTTTGTGTATTCCCGCATGGCAGGGGGATGGATTGGATGGCCCTTGGGATTTCTTCCATTGTCGATATCTTTATGTGTGTAAATATCATGATCTGATCAAAACAAATATTACAAAAAAAGAAAAATAATTGAAGAATCAACCATCACAAAAGTGCACGAACATTGGACATAGCAGAATGCAAGAGGCTAAAGCAACATGAGCTAATGGTAGAAAAGGGAGTAATTACTCTGCGTGCTTCGGTAAAGTAAAAAGAAAAACTTACATTTATCATCTATAGAAATCCACTGAAGGATCAGAAAGGAGATAGACAAGATAGTTTTGGTTACAGGATTAAGCTAGCAGCCGTTAAGAGGACCCATTGTAGGCAAAAAGTGCAAAAAGAGGATCAACCCTGGAGGAGCATGTGAAGGAAGCAAAAAGGGTGAAGTTCGGTACATAAATACCATGAGTGGGAATAGGGGTGAGAACCCAGACATTTTTGACAACTCCCTAAAATCCTAATATCTTTTGGGGGCAGTATGGGCAAGAAGGAGTTGGTGTCAGGATCAATGAACTCTGATCCCAATGCACAGTCAAAAACAGTCTTGGTGAAGTGAAAACAAAAGACTTTTATTGCAGACATCCGAAGCAGAAGCCCTCAGCAGCGCATCGAGGTCAGATCTAATCTTCCATGCCTACCGCCACAAAATAAAAGTGTTCGTATTAATTAAATCCACCGCCTATATTTGGCACAAATTATTTAGTCTACTCAAAACAATGTCTAATGGTTTTCCCCCATCTCCCACCTGAACACCTTCAAACTTCTTCTTAAAGATAAGACTTGGCCCAACAGGAAAAATCACACGCACCCCTTCCACAAGCTCTTTTCAGCATTATTAATCACATTAATCCCTATTATACCATTGAGCACTCAATAGGCCCCAGTCTAAGCATCTCCCATCATCCCCAGCAATATAAAACACACCAAGATCAACATAGACACTCATGGCAGATTCTATGCACAAAGGATGCTACAGCTTTTGACGGCTGGATAGGAGATAAGTGAATAAGAGCTTGTTTGTGTAGAGAGAGTGGCACGTAGTAAGCAAGTACGTAAGTAACTAAACTAAGTAACTTTCCAAACTCTGCATGGTTCTGATTCTTCATAGTTTACCCTAATCTGCTTGTTTTCTGTTTTAAAGAGCTGCGAATGATAACCATCAGCCTGTTAAAACCAAGAGTCATGACCCATCGAGCATCTTTTTCACTAGCGGCACAACAGGTTACCCCAAAATGGTTCAACATTCTTGCAGTAATTTGGGGATTGGAATGACCTTTTCTGGAAGGTATGTCTATTTCTAAATCTTCAGGGGCAGCAAACATAATCATCATGTGGGGGGTCTTATTGTTGTATTAAAGTCGGGAGAGGTAAATCAGGTTTTTCAAACTCCTAGGATTAACTGGGAAAGAGGATGAGTGGAAAGTGGAAGGGAGTAGGAAAAGAGGAAAGCATTACAGGTAGATCGATTCGTTCAAAGAAGCCACAGCCCTGACAGCAAATATCAACACCAAAGAGCACCAGTGTTTCCTTCCTTATTAACAGGAGCTGGATGAATCTGAATCCCTCAAGCATAATGTGGGGTGTTTCTGATACCGGCTGGGTCAAGTTTGTCTTTGGCAGTCTGTTCGGTGCATGGAGTCAAGGGGCTTGCGTCTTTTCACATGGCAAGATGCAGTTTGACCCGACGGTGGTTCTAAATGTAAGAGCATCATGGTTTTATTTGGTAAAGTACAAAGCAGGTATTATTTATTTAATGTATGGCCTTGTCTTTCTCATGACATGGGACCCAACGCAGCTTACAGCAAGGTTAAACAGGATCCAAGGTGAAAACAAAGTGCAATTGTGTAGAAAAGTATGCTGACTAAGGAGTTTATCACACTGGGCCTGATTTTGACATTAAAGAGAGATTAAAGCACATTTAAAACATCCCGCAAATGAAGCGGAAATGGTGAGTAATTGCACAAATGGTTATCACACTCAATTGTGCGAATAAAATGATATTGGAAATGCATTGTCGCCATAATCCCAAAAGATAAAAGATGTGCATTAATGCTTTTTTTTGTGACCACTTTAATGGTGGGTTTTGTGCAACATCGTGTGAAATTGTTACGCGTAATTCCGCGATTGTACACAAGATTCCATGCACACTACACATAGAAAGACCATTTCCATATTCTCCAGCATTTCACAAATAAAAAAATGGGACACATGTGTGACCAAGCAACATAACACTATGAACAAGATAGCACAATTAATAGTAAACAACAGGCAGTCTAGAAGAGACTGTACGAGGGGGTATTCAAAAGTATTAATGATTACCTTTTTTAAAAAATTGACAGAAAGTTTTATTTTGATTTGTAGTTGTTAACTTATCTCTATGTAGTCACTATCTAGATTTATACATTTTCCCCAGTGTTTCTTGATCCTCCAAATACCTGATATTATAGAAGTCTGCAGATTGCGCCTTATGAGGAGGTATCATAAAGTAATAATTATCACCCAGAAGTTATTGTGGCATATTGATGAAATTTTGTCAGTGTCATCCTTGGTCCCTAAGAGCAAGTTGCTGAGAAAATCAGCTCATTATGTGCCAGAAGTGACTAAAGTGTAAAATCCTCATCAGGTGCAATCTGAAGGCTTCTACAATATCAGGTATTCGAAGGGTCAAGAAACACTGGGGAAAATGTGTAAATCTAGATATTGACTACATAGAGATAACAACTACAAAACAAAACAAACTTTCTGTCAATTTTTTAAAAAGGTGATCATTACAACTTTTGGATACCCCCTCATATATGCTCTATTCACTGAGCCATGGTCCTTCCCAAACGTCTACTCATCTCTCCCTTCCTTGAAACAGTGGGAAGCAATTTCTCAGCATCATTTGAAATCAACTCAGAAACTTTCAGGAGGGAAATGTTCCTGACCAAAGTTTACAATTAAAATGCAAAGCCTTGAGTAATCAATTGATTATTTGGAGTATTTTCCCCTTTAGTGTCTCTCCAAGTATCCTGTGACGTCCTTCTGTGGCACCCCAACGATTTACCGCATGCTACTGAAGCACGGTGTTAGCAGGTATGACTGCAATAATAACCTTATTTGCTAAATCTTTGGGCTAAAATGGCTGTTTTCCTCTCGGCTTTTTGCACAGCCTGCTCCAGATTCCTTTCCTTAGGTTTGCTCTTTCGGTCCTCCTCCTCTTTTTCCATCCCACTCACCTAGAATTAAACTCTGCCCTTGCCAACGTATACTTTGTATTTAGGAAACATCACAGCAGAATTTAGAAAAGTTACTTTTCAGACTATAGTTTCTCAAATTCTCCAAACAGTTTGAGAGCTGAGGTCTTAAGAGATCCTTTCTCCAAGCTCTGGGCTGGGCATTTCAAGACTGTCTTTGCTGATTTTTGGAAACAAGAATCGGAAAAGCTATACGCTCTGGCTTATGTTTGCAAAACTCATACTCGGGGAAGGCAAAGTTCTTTAGCAGGAAGACTAATAGCTTTTCATACATTTGTCCAGCTATAAATTCAAGAGTTTGAAGACCTGTGCGAGTGGAGGGGAACCCATCGGCCTGGAAGTAATGGAACAATGGAAAGCTCAAACAGGACTGGATATCTATGAAGGCTATGGGCAGACTGAGACCGTATGTTTGTGTTGAGTCATACATCTTTTCTAATCTTATTTTCTTTCATTACAGTTATATTTATATTTTAAAAGGTTATACTTCGCCCACTCCCCTGACTGAAGAACAAGGCTAAATTGCTTTTCAGGGAAGCCTCCAGGAGCATCAGTTCCTCTTTTAAGCTTCCTTGAGGCCCAAGTTTGGAGAAAGGATACTACTACTACTACTACTACTACTACTACTATTTTTCAAGAGATTTGAGGGGGAGGGCATGTATTCTTTAACATTTTAAAGCAATGTTTCAAAGCCAGATGTAATTTCCTCTTGGGGTGCATTTACTAGCCATCCATGTAGATTCCAAAAGGTTGCAGGGACAGAGACTTGCCCCCTGGACCCACAACGGTTACCCGCATCTGATGCACAAGCTTCTCCCGCACTCCTGAAATGGGATGAAGCCTGTCCATGTTGATCATATGTAATATGGCTCCATTTTAACTGCCATGACTTCATCCTATAAAATCCAGGGGTTTTCTAGTTTGATGAGACATTAGAGCTTTATTCATTTATCTGAGGTCAATTATTGACTTAGCTAACTTTTTTCCTGCCCTATCAAATGCCCCGGCTCCGTCTGAGGAGTTTAGCACACAGCTAAAAAAAAAAAAAAAAAATGACTTTCCTCTGCCGAATTCAATTCTACTTTGTGATGTATCTACTTTGTGAGCTCAGCCGGCCAATTTGCAAAGCTGGGAGCTTGCCGATTTTGACCAGCTGAGCTCAGATTCTAGCCAGAAGTTACCTGGGCAGCACCCAGATGGCAGCATCAGTGGCAAAACGTGTCTGATAACATCAGTATACATCCCAAATTAAAACTGAATTCGGAAATGGTAAGTTGCTTTTTTTTATCAGTGTGCTAAACTCCTGAGTTTAGCTGCAATCTTCATAGTAGCTAGAGGACAGTGATGTATTCATATCTTCTCCTCCTGTCTCAAGTCAAGTCTCAAGCCCCTAAAAGATACTTTCGAGTCTCAAGTGCCAACTTTAATGGGGGGGGGGGGGAGATGGGGAGGTAGGGAGTGGAGTCTGAATAACTAGAAAATCATGAAGGCATGCACAAAGTTGAAAAGAAATTAATAATCATAGGCAATTTATCAAGATTGCATTTTAGAAAAAATAAGGTCTACTCAGCATCCTGTCCATGCTGCACATCCCAGGAGCCTTCTAAAGCTTTTGCTAGGAGCATCAGGCAAAACTCTCTCCTATAGCATGGGCTGCATTTCTCAGAGGGGAACAGCAAATGAGTTAGGCACTGGGCTTGAGTTGTGGGTCTACATGTATGGCAAATGTAAAGTCCTACTTCCATTACATGACCAGTAGGCAAAAAGCAGTGAGATACAAGCATTGTTTTAAGGAGAAAGAAAACCATACTCCATTCTGTAACATTTCTGGATGAATTAGGTCAGCAAGTCAGTCCCTAAAAATATACAAGTCATGAGTCGAGTCGAATCAAACGAATGCATCATTTATTGCAGAATGGAATCCAAGTCAAGTCATTGAAGCGAGTTGAGTCCAAGTCAGTCAACTTGAGTCTGTGCCACTGCTAGAGGAGGAAGAAACAGATTTCTTACAGTAACAATCGGTGTCCTTGTTGTTCTGCAAATTATTTTGGGATGGTTTGGGACTGAATGAGCAATGAAGACCAAGTAACCTTACAAAAGACCTATTCCTGATGGAGACTGAACTTACTACAATTGGTTTGTTAATGGAGACAACACAGTGGCCTGCATTTTTGTCCATGGTGTGTATCTTTGGAGACTATCCACAGATGAGCACCTGAACTTCAAAATCTGCACTTGAGTCCTCATGAAATCCAAATAGTTAAGAGTCAAAGTACATACCCTCTTTGACTAGTTGCCTTTGATAGCCTTCTCCTCTATGGATTTATTTAATCCTCTTTCAAAACTGTCCAAATAGGAAGCCATCACCACATCTTGTGATACCAGACTGCACTGTTTCCTTCTGTGCAGCTGTGTGAAGAAGTACTTCTTTTTCTCTGTCCAGAGTATTTTAAAACCAGCTGACAGCTATCCTGTATGTGTATGTGTTGAATTTGTTTCAATGACTGATCCCCCCGTGCATTATTTTTTTTTACAGAGTTTGGTGTGTGGAACCACAAAAGAGATGAAAGTTAAGCCTGGGTTTATGGGAAAGTCCCTCCCGCCCTTCGATGTCCGGGTAAGTACAATTGGAGCAGAGATGGGTCACTTTCTTGGATCTGGGAACCAGTTTGTCCCCCAGACTTGCTCAGCGCCACAAACACATGAGAGCAGTGCCCAAAGAGGTAGAAAATCAAACCAAGAAATGGCCAGAGAGCACAGTATTTTGACAGTCTCCTAAACAAAGCAAAGTATGCAGAGGTCATGTGCTTTGTTTTATAGAAGAACTATGCTTCCTGGAGCATGGCTTTCCTTGTTTTAGATCCCCCCTCTTTCATTTAATTTGAAGGCATGGAATATTTTCAGGTCTTGGGGCCAAGTGGGAATTGATGCAGATACTCTCCAACATTTCAGATTAAAACTGGGACATAAGTGGTCAAATAACATCAGAGAGCATTCAAGACAGCAAAAATTATTAATGAAAAACACACAAGCGAGGAGAGGTCCAGCAGGTTGCTTTTGCCTGAGTCTTCAGGGAAGGACAAAATGGTCCTTCTTGACCTCTCTGCCTCCACCTCCATTGAAAGTTAATTGAGCACAAACCTTTTTGCACTTTGAACGCGGAGCTAATCTATAAGTGAAAAAAGTCTCTGAAAGTGTTACAGTAGGAGGAATAGAAAGAAACTGGGACATTTTAAAAGTGGAACAATAGATTGATTGGGATTATCCCTGCCAAACCAGGACAGTTGAAGGATACGCATGCAGCCCACGAGCCACACTTTTAAAGGTGTCCCCTCTCATTTATAACGCAAGAAACATTTGACATAATAACCTATATACCAACAGTTGGAAATGGGCATCCTTCCTGAATTGGTAGACTGCAGCTCCCAGCATTCCTTACCATTAGCAATGCTGGGTCGAGCGGATGAAAAACACAGTCCAATACCATCTAGCACAATTTCCACTTTTGCTTTGGAGTGGGATTTAATTCCATAAGACTGTAGTTGAATAAGCTTGAATTTGGTTTTCCTTCTTCCTAGATAATAGATGAACAAGGCAAGGAGCTACCACCTGGAGAAGAAGGAGACATTGCCATCAGAATCAAACCCGAAAGGCCTTTAGGACTCTTCTGTGGCTATGTGGTAAGGAGGAACTCGGGTATGTTTCCTTCCTCACCCTCCAGAGCCTGGCTTTCTCCTCGGGAGACAGCCAGACTGGGGAGGAGGCTTGAGGAATAAACCTATTGACCCTGTGTATAAATCAACCCAGGTTTTTGGGGTCAATTTTTGGGCATAAATGTGTCAACTTACTATCGAGTATATACGTTAAATGTGGTAGCTCCATATAGGGACTAAAATAAGGGGGAAGGATCTCCAGTGGAAACATTGGGAATGTCCTTTTTTGTTAAACCTGATTGGGATAGGCTGCAAATTCAGATTTTTAAAAACACACATTTTTACTAGTTTGCCAATTGTCTACCTAAACTGCGCTGCACAGCACTAAGGGGAAGTGTGAGTACCGGTTGTCCTGAAGAATTATTTCAGTTTGAATATATTGTGAAAATGTTCTGTCTGGGCTGTTACATCTGGGGTGAACCATTCAGACCTGCGAGACCTCACTTGACGTTGCAGGAATCACAAGTGATGGGCGTGCATGAATGGACTGGCGTGATGGGATGCTGTCCCATTGTTTTTAGGATGACCCTGTGAAAACTGCTGCCACGGAACGTGGGGACTTCTTTGTAACTGGAGACAGGGGGGTAATGGCTGAAGATGGCTACATCCGCTTTGTCGCAAGGGCTGACGATATCATCTTATCTTCTGGGTATGCTTATTTTCCTCCCACTTTGTATGACTACTGATCCGTGATGCAAAGAGCCTGGACGTTATAATTCACAGGGAGAATGAGGCTGGAATTCAGGATGGGATTTACCATTAAAAGAACTGGCAGAAGTGCATTATTTGAACGTGCATTATTAAAAGAACTGGAAGAAGTAATTTCAGAACTACTGACAAAAATCTTTAAGAATTCTCGGAGAACAGGAGAAATCCCCACAAACTGGAGGAGGGCAAACGTCGTCCCCGTCTTCCAAAAGTGAGAAAAAGAAGGCCCCAATAATTCTCACCCAGTCAACCTGACAGCAATGATTCTAGAGCAGATCATTACACAGACGGTTTATAAGTACTTAGAAAACAATGCTGTCGTGAGATTATCACACTAGGGTCAATTCCAGAACCATCCCACAATTATCCCATTATTGGTAATGAATATCCCATTATTGGCAATAGGATAATTGTGGGATGGTTCTTGAATTAACCCTAGTGTGATCATCTCAACACGGGTTTCTCAAAATCAAGTCACGCCAGATTAATCTGATCTCTGTTTTCGATACACAGGCTTGATAGAGGAAGGGAATGCTGTGGATGTAGCATATCTTGATTTTAGTAAAGCTTTCGACAGTTTCCTGGCTCCAAAACTAGGTTTATGATCTCCCCGCCAGCTCCCAATACTTTGACCCTCGATGCTATAGTCTACACCGCTCAAAGAATGGTTGTTTTTATGATGTTGTATTATGTTTTTAATTGTTTGCTTGGTTTTAATTCATTGTTAGTTTAATTTAATTTTAAGAGGTGGGAGGTTAGGTAGTGGGTTCTTGGAATTCTTTTATAGGCTGGCCGGCCATTTGAGCATCTGTCCGAGGCCCATTTCATCACCAATCCTTTTAATCAGAAATGCCAGAAAATGAATTTGAAATGAAAGAGGGGGAAATATCAGTATTGCTTTCTTCCACATTTGAATTTTTTACACCCCACGTTCTTTACATCCCAAGTACAAAGCATTTTGAAGATTTTTGCTAAATTCCCCCAAAAATGAATTGAGATTGAAAAATAAAATCCCTTTCCTTGGGCAGTACAGCCACAGTATTACACCCAATCGGTACCATTACTCCTACCCTGGAGAGGACCATGTGATAGCCGTCGTCACATGTTAAAGATGAGGAGCGTCTGAATAAAAAAGAAATGGCAACCCTAATTCAGCACTAACACGAGCGACTGTAGTAATTGAGTAATTCAAGGCCAGGCTTTGAAGCGTGATGCACGAAAAATCCCTGATCCAGGGATTTTATTTTCTCCTACATAAGAGATGTTTAAATCTGAAATGCTTTCCATCCCGAACCTGAAAAGATTCCCTGAACTTTGGTAAATTTTTATCAAGAGGCAACTGAAACCAATGCTCACCCATCTGTAGGTGGGACCTGCTGTACGCAAAGCACATGTTCTGCCATTATGCTACGTTCCTTCCGTATTAGGTATCGCATTGGGCCATTTGAAGTGGAACACGCTTTGATGGAGCACCCAGCAGTAGCAGAAACAGCCGTGATCAGCAGCCCAGATCCCATCAGAGGAGAGGTAAGAGAGATAACAGCATCTATGATGCCTACCAGGATCGTAATTGATTATGTTTTTAGCTGTGTCTGGATTTTGCGTTGTTTTGTTTTTCAAATCACGTCTAATACTGGAGTCGCCTTGGATCCCACTGCAGGAAAAAGCTGGGATGATAAACTAGTTATAACCTATGAAACCCTATATGGCTCGGGTCCAGGTCATCTGCTGGATCATATTCTCCTTTATGAATCTGCCTGTGTTTTGAGATCTGCCCCCAGGATCTGAAATTTCCTTCTCAGAGAATTTAAAGTTGGCATCTTCCTCACTTCCTTTCTGCATCCAGATAAAGATCTTTTTATTCTGGCAGGTCTTTGAGAATTTGTGAGTTTTGTGGGGCTTTTTTTAAAAGATGAAACAGGCTTTGTGTCATGTACTGGATGTTTATTTATTGGTTTTAATTGTGCATGTTTTAACTGTTTTTAATTTTTTAAAAATTAATTAATTACTCATCTTTTGTACGCTGTGAATTTTTAACCTTGTTTTCACTGTTGTAAAAAATACAGTGCGACAACTGCGAAATGTTGTTCCTGCAACGGGGCATCAAATTGAGCTCCAAGTAGACCTGAAAAAACACATTGCAGAAATCATCCAGTTTGAGACCACCTTTAACTGTCCTGGCTCAATAAACTCAAGTTTATCGTGACACCAGAGCTCCCTGACGCAGAAGACTAAATGTCTTACAAAATTACACGTCCCAAAATTCCCTAGCATTGAGCCAAGGCAGCTAAAGCGGTCTCAAACTGGATGATCTCTGCAGTGTATTTTGGACCTCATTATGGGTGTCTAGCTTTTTTGTGTTTCAAAAGACATGAACTTTTTAGGGCAGTGGAGAGAACTCTGCACCAAAGTCCTTAGAGTCAAAGGAGGATTATCAGTTCATCTTGCCATCGTTGGGTTTGATTGTAGGTTGTGAAAGCTTTCATCATCCTGTCCCCTGCCTACGAGTCACACGATAAAGACCAATTAATTCATGAACTTCAAGAACATGTCAAGAAAATCACGGCTCCATACAAGTACCCCAGAAAGGCAAGTACAGTACTCAAGATTGGCTAAGCATTAGGCTCAGAACAGAATTTTAAGGGATGTCGTATGATAGTGCCGTTTTAAGTATCTGAAAGGGTGTCACATTGAGGATGGAGCAAACTTGTTTTCTGCTACTCCAGAGAATAGGACATGGAACAACGGATACAAACTACAGGATAAGAGATTCCACCTCAACGTTAGGAGGAACTTCCTGACAGTAAGAGCTGTTCGAGAATGGTACATACTCCCTCGCAGTGTGATGGAGTCTCCTTCTTTGGAGGCCTTTAAACAGAGGCTGGATGGCCATCTGTCAGGGATGCTTTTGATGGAGAGTTCCTGCATGGCAGAATAGGGCTGGACTGGATGGCCCTTGGGGTCTCTTCCAACCCTGTGATTCTATGATTCCAGCATTTGCTATGTAGCCTTTAGAATTTAAAAAAAAAAACTTTTAATTTACTTTGAGGTGCGTAATTTGGTAATAGTTTGATAAGGGGTGAGATGTGAGTCACTTGACAAGATGATGATCCTGCTTAGCCATGCTGAAAGGATTCGCATAGGGTTCTAATGTGTTCAGAAATGGCCTGATTCAAAAGGGAGGATGTGGAAAGAGATGCACGGCAGGACTATATACGTGGGTCCAGACCTGGGTGTCTTTACAACGAATAAATGCAGCGTTCGATAAACATTGCCTGATAATACTTTTTCTTTTCTTCCTCTCCCTTCTCTCACTTTAGATAGAGTTTGTTCAAGACCTGCCCAAGACAGTTTCTGGGAAAATCCTAAGGAAAGAGTTGAGAAGGAAAGAATGGGAGAAAGCCCAGTGATATTCACAAGCAAAAAAAGAGACTGTTGTTTGACAACACAACAATCTCAAGAGCGGATGATGATGATGATGATCAGTTTGTATTTGTGGCTATCGGGAGTCTAGATGCATTGTCATGCTTTTCAAAGATTAATTCCCTTAACTATCATTGTCATTCATAAAATGGAGATTACTAAATAGCTGTCAGCGTAATATATGTTCATGGTGATCTAAGTTCTTCTCATATATCTTGGTCCTTATGCAGTTAATATGGTACCAGCCTCCCTACGAGGAGGAAATATCAACACCAGACTTTTCAAAAATACTATATATATATATATATATGGGTACTATCTTGATCTTGAACTTTCCTCCTGTAAAAAAAAAATCACTGTTAGTTAGCGTGGGGAGCCTGGAATACATCAGGAATTGAGTAGCTTTTAGACTACAATTTCCATAATCCCTTACCATTGGCCATGCTGGCTGGGGCTTCTAAGTAGTGAAGTCTTAAATATCTATATAGCCAAAGCTTCCCTACTGTTTTAATAAAGCATTGCTGAGAATGGCACGGCTGGCTGATATGATACTCACTGCCATTTGGAGAGCCAGTTTCTTCTCAGTCTGTACATCTTCTGCTATTGCAGGGATGGGACCACGTGGCCATCCACTTCTTGTTGCACTGCAGCTCCCATGGCCCTAGCCATTGCCAGTTGTGAGAGTTGTTGGAAGTTACGATACGGCAGAATCTGTACATTCCCTATTCCTGATTTACTCTGCACATTTCGACATCATTTTTTCATAGTGTCTTATATGATCAAGAGATCTCACAAATGTGTCTGACTTCAAAGTTACCACTCACCTCTGGGTATGGAAACTAACTGAAGAACCAAACGCTAAATGAACAACAGATCCCAGAAAAAATGGTTCCAAAGGTAGCTCTGCAGATGGATCTAAACACTACTAAGCACATCTGAGCACTATAAGGAATATGGCAGAGGGGAATATAAGACGGGAGGAATATAGGGCCATCACGGTACGTCATGAATCCTCCATGAATTCATCTAAATCCATTTTAAAATTATTGTTTGATGTCTTACACCTTGAGGAAGCAAATCAACTTCCTTCCTCCTGTCCAGTCTCTCTACAGTCTGTATTTTACACATTTCTCCCATTCTGTCCTTGCCTGCCTTTTCTAAGCTAAACAGTCCCATATACTGTAACCTTTCCCCACAGGAAAAGTTGCTCCAGCCTCTTATTAATTTTATTGCCCTTTTTCAGGCTCTACAAGTACATTTTTGAGATGCGGTCATGAGAATCTAATTGTACCGTAGATTTCTATGTAACAAGAACGAGTACCAATCTATAGCAGTCGCATGTATGAAATAATGTAAGAAACCACGCATACTATAACTTATTTGTGCATTATCTTCATCAGAAGAGCCAGATTGATATGTTTTTTAGACCACCGCCTACTAATTTTTTTGCAATCCTTCCTCTTCGCCGGCTTCCCAGACATCAGGAGAGGTTTTTGATTAGGAAATACCTTTGTAACCTGTTAATCCAACATAGATGACTTTTCTGTGAAGCGACGCAGTGGCTTAGTAGTTAAGATGCCAATTCTGACATTCGTAAAGTTGAAAGGCCACCAGAGTCATGTCAAGGGGAAATCTTTACCTTTAGCAAATTCTTATTCCTTATAGCAGGGGCAAGAGGTGGAATGCAACTTCAGCAGTTACTACCACCCATTGTTTAGTTGCCACAACAATATACTAAAATTCAGGGCTGGCAGAAACAAGACTTCATCCCCTGCATCTGACAGGAATGGAGCTGGACCATTAGCCAGAAAGTCACCGGTCAAACCTAACGTAGCTCAGCGGGGTCCACTTGGCTAGTTTTCATGTCAACAATTCCCAATGTACTCTTTCCTGGTCTCAGTGACAGTTCAGAAAATGACGAATCCTTTCTTGAACTGGGTTCCAAACACACTGCAATCTGGTCCTTAAAGATAACCAGAAACACCTCACAAAATTGGGAAAGACATTACAATCTGTTCTCCTCTCAGGTGAATTCATTACCTCAGCTACTGTTAAATGTTCTTTAACGGATGTAAAATCTATTAACGCCACGCAAAAACCATATTCTCAAGAGGACTTTTAATATAAAACTTTTATGCAAATTTTAAATTAAAAAAGAATCCAAGAAAAAGACCTCTTCCACATATACACATTTTAAATTGCTTCTCGTTTAGGATCGGTTTCATCAGATCCTGGTTCTGAGTCTCTGAATTTGCAACAGCTTAGGCATTTGAAGCTTAGATCAGTTCCCGTGCCAATGCAAGATTGGCTTAAAACTGGTTAAGACTCACACAGACTCATTGGCTCAAGTTTGGAGTCCAGAAATGCATGCCATGTACCTTCTCCAGTTAAACAGCAACTATTACCAAGTGAGGCAATAAGGGCTGACATGTGGCTGTAAACAACTATGCAATAGTTGTTGGTGCTTGCCTGGATATTAATACTAACACCAGTAGCAAAAGGTCCTTATAAAGGCGGCAGCAAAAAAGGTAGACCTAAGTCTCACTGTAACCAAAGAAACTGATGTCTTTGAACGCACGCTCAGTATCTATGCTTTCAGTGGAACAACGTTTTGATAACTTTTGCTGCATCTTATTTACAACTGGGTGAACACATTGGGATCTGGATGCTAGAGGTGTACTTTAGGCCATCTCTACAAGCCTCAGCTCCCTTCCCATAGAACAGGAAACCCATTTCATACCATAGCTTTCAGTTCTGGTTGAAAACCAATTGTGCTTTGTGGGAACTGCCATTTATATTATTTGGAGATCACACCAAAGCATAGTCCCCTTGGGTTAGAAGGCAAAGCAGAAGGTGCACAAGGGGAAGGAGCAACTGTGCCTGAAGAACAGTCCTGTCAGCCGCACCCCAGTTTGGCTTAGACCAGTGGCTCCCAGCCTGTCAGTCCCCAGCTGTTGTAGGACTACAACTTCCTGAATCTACTACTAGCCATGTTGACAGATGTTTTAGGAGTTCAACAACATTTGAGGACCCCGATTGGCTTAGACACCTAAACCACAGTTTCAAAAGATGCTTTAAAAAACAAAAAATCCAAACCACTGAGATAGCAACGAATCATCTTTCACAGTCTCTGTTCAGCAATTCGATTAATGGCCTTAATCCTCATGCTTGTCATTGGCTTTGACCTCATCTTCAGGCTTGTCTTGGCTTTCCACGTTCTCCACGGCTGGCTTGGCCCCTTCCAAGTTGCCTTCTGGAGATGCTTTTAAAGCATCCCCCTGACAATCCACTTTGTTGCTCTTCACCACCTCCTGGAGGTTATACTTCCGGAAAAGAACATAGTCCTTCACCACGCTCAAGCAGCAGATATTTTTGATGACTTCCACTACGATGGTGAATTCAGGGTTATTCAGGTCAACTTTGTTCTCTGGATTGAGCTGGCCCACCACTCCTGCAAGGCCAGAAAGAAAAGGGGTGGATAGTGGAGGGCAGAAAGCCATTTCATCAACTGTGAGAGGAGAGGTTCACCTGTCATCAGTTTTGGACTTCATCTCCCAGAAGTCTGTCACATCTAATGGTGATAACGGGAGTCAAAACAATTGGAGGACTAAAAGATCCCCACTCCTGCTGACGTTTCCATCAAGCCCTGATAGAAAATGTGGAGCTCTCCAGATAATATTGCACTGAATCGCCCATCATCCTTTACCACTGGTAACAATGCCTATGGTTGATGGGAATTACAGTCCAACATTATCTGGAAATCCATACATTCCTGGACCTCTTATATCCACAAATGGAGAAGCAGTGCGTTGTAGCAGCTAAAATAGAGAGCTGTGAAAAAACACCAGTCACCTTAGGAGTTCACAAAAAAAACCTTTAGAGGAAAGATACCATTGTCTCCTATTTTAGCTGCTTGCCTATGTTGTGGGTAAAGCCACAAGCCTTACGACTGTTTAAGTTTTCAAATTTAAATAAGTCACTTTTTCCACACAAAAGATTAGATCCAGTCTACAGCACATTGTAATGTGGGTAACACATTACAGAATCCTGGTTAAGAGTCTTTGCAAATCTACTGTTAATCACCCAGAGAAGAACCAAATAAATCCCAGCCTAAATTTTTATTTCGTCACCCCCACAATGGAGAAGAGAGCACCCACCTGCTAGTTCATTGATCACTTTGACTCTGCTGAGGTGGCTGTTGTTTCGAGCCTTGTAGACAATCTGAAAAGTGCCCTTCTGGGGGCTTTTGAACCAAGGCTCAAAGAAGGTCTCTGAATAGCGTTTCATGTCCTCCACAAAGGCTTTGCAAGTGCCGGAAACAGGCAGCATGCGCAGGATGACTCTGGTTTTCTTCTTTTTAGTGGTGTGCATGTCCTTCAGGATGTGGTGCACCAGCTTCTCAGGTTCTGCAAAAAGAAAACAATGGGAGAGACATTTTTCATTATGCCTTCCTCCAGGCGAAGAAACGGCATTTCTAACAGGGTACAGGAAACTCTTCTCAAACTTTCCCAATATGGTGCCCTGTAAGAATTTATAGACACCTGACATCTGAATACTTCAAACATTCATATACAATATAAAACAACACACAAGATTAATATACAATGTCTACTATATGCCAAAGTACAAAATATATGACAGGATGAATTTGGAAGGCTTGCAGAAATAGTTACCCTTTCATCATGCAGTTAAAAATAAAAATTGGAGGATGCCTAGTTATCAATAGCTGCCATTAATTTAACAGGTGCCTCCATACTAGGTGCCTTGGTCCAAACAACTGTGAAATATAGCTTAGAAGCATGTGTTTCAAATACATGTGGAGGAGCCTCTACAGGTAAGCTCAAGGATTGAATGGACTTGGAAGGGAGAATATCTCAAAGCTTTTTCTCACATCTACCTTTGGAACAGCTGGTAGAGGTTAGGAAGATATTTATTTTTGGAACGTTCTTCAGGAGTCTCTTTCAAGGGTCTTTGAACTCATGAACAGATCTGCAACTCTTTCATTGAGATACTGCAAACGTCATCATGCGGCATGTCTGCATCCTACTGAGTAAAGTGGGGCTTCTTCTTAGGGGACACAGAATTAATTCACAACTGGGATCAAATTCTTAGAAACGTAGTTTGGCCTTTAACAATGACTCACTACATCCTAGTCTCCCCATACAACAAATATCAGTGCATTTTGAAACAACAAGAACCACCACCAGACCCCAGCTCTCCATTACTGAAGACAGAGAAAGGCCTTTTAAAAACCTAAGTGCCCAAAAGCAAGTGTCAGTGTGCAGCATTTAGAAATCTCTTTTCCGGCTTGGGAAAGAAATATAGAAAACAGAAAAATACACACTCGGCATATTCTTTTGCTTACAGCGTTCTGTACCAGCCTAAAAGTTGCATTCATGCCTGACCAGAGACAATGCTAGGCTGGAGTTCAGAGGAGTCCTGGTTTGAAATATCTGAAGGGGAACACTGCTCTATACTACCTATTTAATTTGCTATATAGCCAAATCCCAAAGCTCTAGATTTGCCTAACACCGCTAAATTTTTTTGTGGGTTTTTCAGGCTATGTGGTCATGTTCAAGAAGAGTTTATTCCTGACGTTTCGCCAGCATCTATGGCTGGCATCTTCAGAAGATGCCAGCCACAGATGCTGGTGACACATCAGGAATAAACTCTTCTTGAACATGGCCACATAGCCCGAAAAACCCACAAAAAAATATGGATGCTGGCCATGAAAGCCTTTGACTTCATATAGCTAAATGTGTTTATGTTTGTATCATAAGACTTTTAATCACTCTGTTGCTACATTCCATTCCATGTGTCCATACCTACACCCAGCGTTCTAATAAAAACCACATTATTGGCCCCACTCTCCACCGACTGGAATCGTCGAAGCTTCTTCTCTGTTGAAGCACGAATCTGATCAACTTCTTTTTTCAAAGCAGCTTCAGCATCATCTTCTTCTTCCTCTTCTTCCTCCTCCTCCTCAGGTCCTGACAGTCTGCTCTCCTCTTGATCTGTGAACTTCACACACACATTCACCTTTTAGTTAAAGCAGTTTATCTTACGCTTAACCTCCAAGCCATGATCCCCAAACTCTGGCCTTCCAGGTGTTTTTGGACTTTATAGCTCCCAGATTCCCAAACTATTAACCAAGATGGTTGAGGCTTGGAAGACCAAAGTTTGGGAATCACTCTCCTAGACGATGTGACACCTAACCAGCAACAACAAAAAACATCCCTGTTCCCGTCTTTACCAATGAAAAGACGACACAAAAGGAACATTTAAGGAACAATGTAATGGTGAAAAGCAATAAAACCTTAATACTAAGTGGTGACACTTTATTTATCACTATTAACAATTCACTGACATCCAGACAGAGTGAAGCCTTGAGCTCTGGGCCCCACAACAAACTCCAGCTCCCAGAATTCCATAGCCTTGGGCCAGAAAAAGAGTCAAAAGTGGTGCCAAAACTGGGCTATATTTAAGCAGTGTGGCTGCAGTTCCCAAAGACAACCACTAGATGCCGCTGCATCCCTCCTTAATTATAGCGCTCAGTTCCTAAAGTCAACCACTAGGGGCCGCTGCATCCCTCCTTAATTATGGAGCTCAGTTCCCAAAGGCAGCCACTAGGGGCCGCTGCATCCCTCCTTAATTATGGAGCTCAGTTCCTAAAGTCAACCACTAGGGGCCGCTGCATCCCTCCTTAATTATGGCGCTCAGTTCCTAAACGCAGCCACTAGATGCCGCTGCATCCCTCCTTATTTATAGAGCTGCGTTTCCCAAAAGCGTCCACTAGATGCCGCTGCATCCCCACCGTCTCCGGCCCGTAGAGCTGCTCTCCGTATTCGCCGAGGAGGCTGTAGGCTTCGGCCACGCACTTCCTCTCGTTCATGTTGCAGGTGATGAGGATCCCGCACATGCCGGGCTCCAGCTGCCGCCCAGAGCCGCCCTGCCTCGGCCGCTTGGCCGCTGGGACGAAGGGCGCCTTGGAGCGGCGCTTCCGAGGGGCCTCCGCGCTCACCGCCGCCATCAGGTCGCTCGAGGACCAGCTGCGCATGCGCACAACTAAACCCGCCTTGGCGCCCCTTGATGACATCATCATACCGCGTCTATGTGCACACGCATAGAGCTATGAAAGTGTAGAAATCCTAGGCCTAGTGGTGACGTCATCCGACCGCGTCGAGGGACACATAGAGATATGAAAATATAGAGATATGAAAAGATAGAATCCTCTTAGAAAAATTTTGGAGATTAACTGAAAGTAAAAAGTTGGCCACAGTTCAGTCTAATTCCACAAATGTATTTCCATTACTGTTCTACAATTGAAATAAACCACAATTAAAGGCTATATAATCAAACTCCATCTTCCTGACATGCAGGAACTCCCTATCAAGTCATCCCTGTCTGCAGCAAAGTATAATAGCACAATAAAGAATATATAGTGTATATATATATATATATATATATATACACAATCATAGAGTTGGAAGAGACCCCAAGGGCCACCCAGTCCAAATCTATTCTGTCATGCAGGAAGTCACAATCAAAACACCCCCAATAGATTATTATTATTATTATTATATCCCGCCTTACTCCCAATGAAGGGACTCAAGGCGGCGAACGACAAGTACAAAACAACACAATTCAAAAACGGTACAAGACTATTAATATACATATATATATATATATATATATAATTTTTAAAACAATTAAACAGTTTAAAGTGTTAAAACAGCTATCAATTAAAATATAACTTTTAAAATAACTTTTCGATTTCTACATAAATACAACGTATCAAAAAACATTTTAGGCATAAACAAACATTTAAGAGGCAAACCAACAAAAATCTTATAAGTACATATAAATAATACATAAAGCTAATAGTAATCTTAATGGTTCTTACACTGTTTGAAGGCGGGTAATTAAATTATTTAATTAATAGGTGATTTAATGATAGGTAATTGAATAATTAAGTAATACAGATGTCAACCTAAGTTGAACCTCAAGTACGTTAGAATTTACCTTCACGAACAGAACAAAAGAAGTCAATCTTTGAGTGACAATATAACATGTTAAAATGAAAACCTTTAAAAGGAATAACATTGCACTGCATCCAGCCTCTGTTTAAAACCCTACAAAGAACACTTACATAACAGTTATGTAATTATGTGGCCCCTATAAATTTACCTGAAGTGCCGCATTATATTTCATGCATCAGACGAAGGGGGGTATAACCCACATAAACTCATGCTATATAATACTTTTGTTAGTGGTTTTTCCTGCAACAGACAAACACAACTACTCTTTTGGAATTTCCCTCTCTAGATGATTGGGACATCAATTGCCAGAAGCTCCTTTCTATCGTTAGTTTTTTTGTGGGTTTTTCGGACTATGTGGACATGTTCTGGAAGAGTTTATTCCTGACGTTTCACCAGCATCTGTGGCTTCAGAGAATGCTGGCATGGAAGAGAGTGGCATATATCCTGTATATACTGTGTGACCCTGGATTAGGAGCAGTGATTTCCATGGAGTTTATCAGACGGGAGGAATTTCTCTCTATTTCGAATGGAGCCAATTCAAATTCACGTGAATTCGCTAGTTTAGTGAATTCACGTGAAATCCCATTGCGTTCGGGAGGCGTTCGGAATGACTTTGTATTAGCCGAAAATGACTCCCCATTACCTGAAATTGCATGAGATGCTTTAATTCGCAATAACGTGAAACCCATGATTGCATTCGAATTGACTTCCCTTTTGCCCGAAATTGCGTGAGATGATTTAATACGCAACAACGTGAAACCCCATGATTGCGTTTGGATTGCCATTAGATTATACTTCCAATTTCCGTGGTCTGATAAACTCCATGTGTATTGTTCTGTTGTTGAACGGCAAGTCCTCAGGGTGGGAGGATATGCAAAGAGGAGTAGTTTCTGTTTAATTAGAGATCCCACACAGTGTGTGTATATATATCTATATATAATATAGATATATATACCCCACTCACATCCGTGCCAGCATTCTCTGAAGATGCCATCCACAGCTGCTGGCGAAACGTCAGGAATAAACTCTTCTAGAACATGGCCACGTAACCCGAAAAAACCACAAAAAACTATGGATGCCATCCACGAAAGCCTTTGACTTCACATTCTTTCTATCTGATCGTTGGTTATGCCCAGTAGAAATAGTTTGGGTTCCGTTTTTATATTTGTATTTATTATCTCGATTACTCCCATATGTTTTTGCTTCCAGTGCGACACATAACAGTTTCTAAAGAGAAACGAGAGCGTATTCCCGTTTTTCTTCAAATTGTCTAACCATTTCTGCTCGTCTCCTGCGTTCTCTCTTTCTCACCAAGCCATGGCGAAAGCCTACACGAGTCCAGCTCATAGGGGTGTGACTTGGCTTCACTTTTTCAGCCTTATCTCTCTAAAACTTGCTTTCCTGAAAACATTCAAGAGGAACACTGGAGGAGGCAAAACAGTCTGCACTTGCATCATTCCAGGGTTGAGCAGTGTCAAGAAATTTTTGGCAACTATTCCTGTGAGTCATTGTCCTGAGTCTGCTGTTGTTTGTCTCTTTATTAATGTTCTGAGAATATTTTTCTTATGGCTGAAAAAACAAAAAGCAAGAAAGAGTGAGACAGATCATGCTTTCAAGTATGCCAGAAGAGAGCACTGTAATAATTCAGGAACAGCATGAAAACACAGACATGGCAGGATTTTAAAGTAGCAAGAAAAACTATGATACTGTACCTTTATTACTTGTTTAACTCATCCTTCTTGCAATGAGGCAGTATAAATTCTGCAGTTAGTTTCTTGTTTTATTCTCACAACAGATGTGTGAGTTAAATTAGTCTGAAAGATTAGGATTAGCTGAACATCACCGAACCATCGAACCATCGAAGGACATTAACTCTGAAAAGAATTTGAAATAAAATATCCATGACATGCAGATCTGATTTCCCCACTCCCCTAAAGCAGGATGTTTACTCCTAAAAATCATTTAAATTGTGAATAAGGAAAGCTTTGCTGCTTTTTAAAATACAAGACTTCTGAATCCGGCTTGGGGTGGAAGATTATTACAATAGCACGTCCTTCCAACTATTTAATAACCATTTTAATTTGCTTTGGATTTCACATTGAAATAAACATGCACAACTGGAATAGAAATGTCGCAAAAGGTTGTCACACGTGGGCGTAGGACGACAACTTCTTACGTGGACCAGGTATTCTCAGCAAAATAATTCTTGGCCAGGCCTGGTACGACCTGTATTTCAACTCAAACAGCATTCTCATACAGTAGTCTACTTTTGTGTTTTGTAATGGAGAAGGGACTTGATCCTGATCTTGCAAGTTAAGCAAGGTCAGCCCTAGTCAGTGTTTGGAAGAGAGACTGCCAACTGGCAGATGTTGACATTGGAGGACCTAGAGATGCCTAGAGAAGTGTTATGGCATATGAGGATGACTGGGGCTAATAAGAGTTGCAGTCCAGCAACGTCTGAAAGGGCATAACTCTGTCCTTAGTCCTTATTATAATAATAGCACCGTCCTTAGTCCTTATTATAATACAGTACTTATTTATCACTTCTTAGCCTGGCAACACATTTACTCAGAAGTAACTCCCAAGCTACTTATACATTTAGAGAATCACAGGCAAAACTTCTTATTTTGCATACAATGTGCTTTTTCAAGTAGGGCAGGAAAAAAATAATGTCAAACATTTCTGTATGTGGATTAGGCTAACAGTGTCTCTCCTAAAACTGTTTCCTTTATGCATTTCAGACAAGTGGTTCATGAAAAATACATTGAATGTGAGACACTGTGGAAGAATGCACTATGGCACGCGTCACCTTAACCGTAACAATCTTGTGGAAGGGTCCATCCTTGAAGGCTTTACACACTTTTGGTTCAGCTTCGACCAGATGCTTCAGCAAGCATCAGCTAGCTCTTGCGGCTCAGAATTTTTCAGATTATGACTCCATCCAACAATATAAACCAGAGGTGCCAGAATACTTCAACTTTGCAAAGGATGTGGTGGATAAGTGGGCCAAAGCAGAAATGGTATGATTTGCTGTTGCTTCTTTATGTCTTTCTTTATGTCAAGTCTTTCAAATGTGTATGCTGACATTCTGTCCGGAGGGTTTTCTAAATTCTTTGTAGTCAGAATGATCCCATCCATTCACAAAAGGGATATAACAGTAGCCTAAGTACAGAAAAAATGTCGAGAAAGAAAATTTTGCAGATTCAAATGGGGACCAAATGTATTCAGTGACTGTTGCTTGTAGCTAGGAGCTATTTCAAAACTTTCTTTAAAAAATTAATTCTGAACTATTACCCTGAGGGGAAGGTTCCCAATCTTTATCGATCCATGCATGTACCTAGAATGCCTTGCCTGTAGCTTCAAGATCAAAATGCAAGTGTTTTTACACAGTTGACTCTGTTGTCTCATCAGGAAGGAAAGCGGCTTTCAAACCCAGCTCTGTGGTGGGTCAGCGAAGGCAACCAAGTTAAGTGGAGCTTTGTGGAGTTGTCAGACATTTCTAAGAAAGTGGCCAGAGTGCTTTCTGATCATTGCAGCCTGAAGAAAGGTGACAGAGTGGTAGTGATCCTGCCACGCATCCCTGAATGGTGGCTCTTGAATGTGGCTTGTATCCGAACAGGTTGGTAGTAACGACATTCATTTGTCAACTCATGTATTGCCTGGAAATCAAGGTGGAGTGAAGGATCTGAATCCCTTTTTATATGGATCAAGATGTGTGTGTGCAAGAGAATGAGAGATAGGGGGGAGAGAGAGAGATTAACAAACAGAACTTAAATAAATTAGTGAAACATTTCAGTTTCTGTCTTCTTAAATTGCAAGAAACAAAAGCAAGTTGCATGTTAGGTGGCAGTTTTGAACACTATTAACAACCTTCTTAAATTGATTATGGTGTTACCAATTATCTTCTAGGTTAAGACCATGACATGTTAAGGTCTTATGTCTGTGGGTCCAGAAATTCTTCCTTACATCCAAAGTGCTTGAAATATAGTGGGTATCCGCTGGGGTTAGGTTCCAGGGATCCATGGATACCAAAATCCATGGATGCTCAAGTCCCATTAAATACAATAGCATAGTAAAATGGTGTCCCTTATATTAGATTTTTGTTTTTGTTTTTTAAATTTCAAATTGTGGATGCTTGAATCTGTGACTATGCAGGGCTGACTGTATATGGCACCTCAGTTCCCGACACCGACAAATCAGAGACGGTAGTGTTCAGATTTAAAATATCTAACCACTGTTTGTTTGAGATTCCTGATCAGGACTGCAGGCTTGTAATTCCTGAAAGGCGTATGGCTGTTTTCCTCATAAAGACAGCATCCTTTACATCTGTATTCAGTCACATAAACAAGATTGCAGGATTGACATGTCATGTTTTGTTTAATAACCTAAGCCTTGCCAATCATTGCACTCCTATAAGTGACTTTCTTCTTAAGATACATATAGGTCATAACACATGGAATCACAAGGGCGTGACGCAGGATTGCTGGCTGCTTTTTTAAATGACAGTTTTTACAGCGATCTCCATATATCAGAAGGCTTGGGGAAAACTATGATCGGAGACTTGCTGATGGCTGTAGCAAGACATTCAGAATTTGCAATCTATGCATGTGTGTATGTGTGTGTGTGCTTCTTATTGTGGAAATACTGTTCTTATATCCCACTATTCTGCATTCAGTCCTGCACACACACTGAACAGCCTTAGTGAAGCCCAACATTTCTCTAGAGGCATTCAGCCAAGAGAAGAGTGACTGGTCACCCAGGGAGCTTTTCCATCTGAATTTGAATAGGGGGTCTTTCCAGTACAGTGGTCCCCCGGTTTACGAAATTAATTCGCTCCAGCACCCCTTTCTTAACCCGAAAAGTTCGTAAACGGGGGCCCCTTAAACCAGCCCCCGCACCATTTGAATTTCCCGCCGCTTTCTTTTCTTAAACCGGGTTTTTTCCCGTAAACCGGGGCCATTTTTCCGGCCCCGGTTCTTTCTTAAACCGGGGTTTTCGTAGGCCGGGGAATTCGTAAACTGGGGGACCACTGTATTAGTTCGGCACCTTAATGTTCTGTAAAGCATGGTGGCAGATGCCCTCCTTAAGAGGAAATCTACCAGCAGGGAATGGAATCTGAAAAATTGCAATTTTATAGACAGAGAGAGTGGGAGAGAGAGTATTTTTATCCCACTGTTCACCCAACATCAATTCCTTTTCCTTGCTTTATACTAACAAAGTTGAATACATTAGTCTACGCACCGTGCAACACTGCCTTTCAGTGACACCTAAAGTCTCCAGTGATCTTACGTCCAATGAAAAGGAGATCCTGTAGTGCAGCCCTTGTGTCTCCACAACACTTGAAAGAATATGAAATTACAAATAATCTTCTTGATTGGATCATTACATTAGGAACCGTCCTTATTCCTGCAACAACGCAGCTGACGTCAAAAGACATCCTGCACCGACTGCAGACATCACAAGCCAGGTGTATCATTACAGACCAGGTTCTGGCCCCTGCTGTAGATTCCGTTGCTTCCAGATGCCTGTCTCTAGAATCCAAACTGATTGTGTCAAGGGAACCTAGAGAAGGATGGCTAGACTTCAACCACTTGCTGAAGTAAGTACACAGATTTGTTTCTCAGGTGGTGGGGAGATCTATTTTCCCAGGAACTGGCACTATATTAAAGACCAAGTGGTTTTTCGGTTGGGAAAAACCTCGTGTTTAATTAACATAGCTCAGTAACCCTAAGCTTTGCATGACAAAACCTATGACCTTGGGACAACCCCTGGTAATGTGAGTATTTAACTAACCATTAAGTACTAACTTCAGTTACTCACAGCTTGTCATTCAGAGAGAGAGAGAGAACCTAGGACCTTATCAGACGTTGGAAATTGGAAGTATAATCCAATGGCACTCCGAACGCAATCATGGGGTTTCACATTATTGCGAGTTAAAGTATCTCGCACAATTTTAGGCAAAAGGGAAGTCATTCTGAGCGCAATAATGGGTTTTACCTTAGTGCGAATTAAAGCATCTCACACAATTTTGGGCAATGGGGGGTCATTTTCGGGTAATGGGAAGTCATGCTGAATACATTCTGAACACAATAGGAATTCATGTGAATTCGCTAAACTAGCGAATTCACGTGAATTCGAATTGGCTCCAATCTCAATAAAGAGAAATTCCTCCCATCTGATAAGGTCCCTAGTTTCCTATTTGGGAATTAAGATAAAAATCTTAGCCAAAGGGCATGTTCCTAGATCAACGTGAAATGCGGGGATTATTACTTCTCACTTAATTAAAAAGATGAGATACTTAATCTAGTTTACTTGCTTCTATCCAGAAGGTGGATGCAGAGAAGAGTAAAGGGTGAGCCCTGGCACTAACAAGAACTAGGAACAGAGGTGGAAGCTAAGTAAATATATAAAAACCCCTCAAGAATCTTTGTAAGCTGCATCAACAAATCGATTAAGCATTGCAAAGCATAGCAAACTGATGCTCTACTAGCTGAGCTGGAGATTTGCACAGAGCTCTTTCCTCTTTTGCACAGAGCAGCCAGGCTAAGGCATTGGTAGTTGTCACAAAAGGTGAACTGAGGGCTTAGGACCAGAGCTGAGAATCTAGAAGTATTTCTAACCGGAGCTGGGAGCACCGTTGATGCTCATGCAAGATTCCAGAAGCTCTTCTTATCTAGGAGAACCTAAAATCCAAAATAGTTTGTGAGGACCAATCTAGAACCTGACAATACTTTATTGTTGTAGAACAAGGGCTGGATAGAAAGTAGATTAGCATCCACTAGATCACTGAGTTAGATTCATAGAATCATACAGTTGGAAGAGACCTCAAGAACGATCATGTGCAACCCCCTACCATGCAGGAATATATAATCAAAGCACTCCTGACAGATGCCCAGCCAGCTTCCTGACAGTAAGACCCGTTCAACAGTGGAACACACTCCCTTGGAGTGTGGTGGAATCTTCTTCTTTGAAGGTCTTTAAAAAGAGGCTGTATGGTATCTGTTGGGGGTACTTTCATTGTGAGTTCCTGCATGGCAGGCGGTTGGACTGGATGGTCCTTTGTGGTCTCTTCCAACTCTATGATTCTATGATTCCCACTTAAGGATCCTCCCACTTAAGGATCCTGCCACTTCCAGCCTATTAATCAGACCATCCCTGTTAGGATCAAATGTAAAATAACTGATCTTTCACTTTCTGGACAATGAAATTGTCTTCCAGGCAAGTAAGGAACTTAAATTTGTGGCTGAGTTTGATTTTCAGCAAATATCAGGATAGTTGAAGTCAACCATTACTACTCCTCCTCTCCTTTTATATTTTCCCTCTTGATTATATTACCAAAATGCAACTTGGGAAAACTGGGAATGGATTTTTCTATGAAAACACGGTGAGTTCTGTTCTGATACAGATCTATGAGCAGATCAACAAGGAAATGAACTGCAATAACAATGGCTATAACTGCAATATTATAAGGAATGGACTAAGGGGGATCCATTCATGCCTTCCTGTAATTCACTGAATAATTCGCATTGGTGACTATGTTTGTTGGTGGCTGATTCTATGAGTTTATATTCTTTGTCTTTCAGACTTGCACCTGCTGAGCACAACTGTGTGGCCACAAAGAGTCAAGACCCAATGGCAATCTATTTCACCAGCGGTACAACTGGTGCTCCAAAAATGACTGAGCATTCTCATGGCAGCCATGGAATTGGACTTGGTATTAATGGAAAGTATGTGAGAGTTTGTAGGTTGTTACATGCGTTTTGTGCCCAGTTTCTTTTTGTCTTATTTACCAGTTAATGCAAGCAAAGCATTGTGAAATACGAAGATACTGCCTGCAGTCTTCAATCTACTTTGAAACGAATAACGAAGAGTTTACTAAGGCTTAGAACTTACTTACAGCATAATCATTTGCAAACTGGACATTATGTTTCAGTCCGATATTTCAGCATGAATCTGCAAGGTTGCTTAGTTCTATGATTTGTGGGGTTTGAAGTCGTGACCTGATAGTAATACATTTTGTTTCCTCTACTTGAGTTACATTTCACACCTTTCCCCCTGTTTCTTAGGTTTTGGCTCGATTTGACTCCTTCGGACATTATGTGGAATACTTCAGACACAGGCTGGGCAAAATCAGCATGGAGTAGTGTTTTCGCACCATGGATTCAAGGCGCATGTGTGTTTGTACACAGCATGCCTCGTTTTGAGCCAAAGCCTGTCCTTGAAGTAAGTGCATATTAATATTTACTCAGAATAGGACTGACATTTGGCATCATCTTAAAGACAGTTCACACAACTCATTGAGTGGAACCATAGCATTTGACAGCCCTTTGCATTACTTCTCATCCTGCTCCCATTTGGGCTAGTACATTTGCAAAGTAGACTTTCGTGCACCAAAGAACCATACCTAATTTGACTATAACAACAGTAAAGAGCCCTGTGGTGCTGAAAGGCTCGCGCATTTGAGTCTCGCACATTTGAGGAGGCCAATGGGTATACAGAAAGTTCTGGCCACAGTTCACTTGTCAGTCTTCAAGATTTTGTTGTGTTTACGGCCCAGGATTAAGACACAAGTTCTCTCAAAGTTTGTGTCACTTAGACTGCAGGATCGGGTTGACTGTGATTTTCGTCCACTAACATTTAGTTTTTTATTATGTCCTGAAAGTGGATTTCAAGAAATAGAATGCTCACCGTTCGTTATATTTATGTATAATTGGTTACATATATACCATACTTTTCCTCAAGGAGGTATAGAGAATTGTCTTTGCCTTCCCCACTCTATTCTCACAATAAATTTCTAAGCTAAGTCACACAGAGAAAGAATGTGTAACTGGCTCAAACTCTGCCAATGAGTTTTATGGCCAAATGAGGGTGTGAACCTGGATCTCCCAATCCCCAGTCTCAAACTTACCTCTTAAAGAGTTGCATTTAAAGAGTTGAAATGTATAAGGAATAATTATTTGTAAAGAAATAATAAATCGTGGTAATACTGTGAAAGCTTCCTAATAAACCAGTCACCTGGAAAAGCCAAATACACACATCTGTATCCTTTTTTTGCCCTTGTCCGTTGTTCTTTAGTGAATCTTATGGACTGCAAAGAAAAAAGAAATAAGATATGCACCTGGATCTCTATATAGCATTAAATCGATTTTTGTTCTCTGTTTTTTATCCATCTAGACTTTGTCCAAATTTCCTATAACAACTTTCTGTTCTCCTCCAACTGCTTACCGAATGCTGGTACAACACAAGTTAACCAGGTAAAAAAGAGTTTTTACCTATAATTTTAATGTGTTTTAAAATTGGGACTACTTCAGCTATTGATTTTCAAAACCATACTCATCCGTGCACACGCAAAGTGTAAAATCAATGTGAAACTCCAGTCCTTTAGTTTTATACTTCATTGCATGGTTTTTAAAAAGTTAACAGCCACCTTTCTTCTTTCTCTTCTTTGCCCAAAGTTATAAGTTCCACAGTCTCAAACACTGTCTCAGTGCTGGAGAACCCATGAATCCTGAAGTGATGGAAGACTGGAAAACAGAAACTGGGCTGGATATCTACGAAGGCTATGGGCAGACGGAAACAGTAAGCTGAGCTATGTACCTAATGGAGGGGCAGACTATTCTCTTTCTGTATTCAAAAAGCTGTAATTAACTTTCCCGTTATTGTACAAAAGTATGATGAGGTAACTTTCCATTCATACTATAAAATTTAAACATATTGTGTTGCTATTGTTGTTAAACCTGCAAAGAATCTATTAGATTCGGTGTGAGGAACATGTGCTGCCCCAGTGTTTTGAACTTTAGCTTCTCAAAGCCCCCAGAAGCCATGGCAAATGGTGAGGGTTTGTGGAAACTGTAGTCCCAAATGTCTGGAAGGTCAAAGATTTCTTGTTCCAACGTTAAACATTAGTCGTTTGATCAATATGTAACTGGGTTCATGTAAGGCTTTAGTAAACAACTCTCATCCAGTCCCTTGTGAGGTTTCTTGATAACAGACATCACCCAAACGTCATATGTGTATATGAAGACAGGGATACACACTTCATTCAATTCTTGCATTTCATCCATGGTTTATTTCTCTCCACTTGACATAGGTGCTGGTTTGTGGGACATTCAAAGGGATGAGAATTAAGCCAGGCTCTATGGGGAAACCTTCTCCAGCTTATGACACTCAGGTACTGAATACAGTTGTGAAGTAGGACCTCTTTGATTGGGACCCTGGTTCTCCATATTAAGGCATTGCCAATGTGGACTTTGGAGTTTGCTTTATGGTCAACCTAGTATCCCCTGTACACCTTTTTGTGGTTTTCCAACTTTCATATAGCTTTCCCCCGTTTTTTAAAGCTGCCATGCTTTTCCTAGGACGTAGTTATGGCTGTTAAAAGCAATAAACTGGAATGTGTTGGTGTTTTTGGTCTCATCCTTCGGCATGGTCACAACCAGAATGTGGTGCAGCTGAGTTCACTTTGGGGATTGAAAGAGGTCCTCCATCACTTGCCAAGACTGACCAGCAAAGCATGTGATTGACCCCTGAGATCTGGTTCATTTTACCTCCTCCAGATCTCCTCATCCATCCAAATTTGGAATGTATCATTTCAGAAAAATGGAGAACAAACACTGGCATTCATTTTGTATGGTTTGTTTGCTTTTAGATAATTGACGAAGAAGGTCATATTTTGCCTTCTGGAAAGGAAGGTGACATCGGCATCCGAATAAAACCTACAAGGCCATTTTGTCTTTTCACTCAGTACACGGTAAGAACCAAAAGAGCACATCCAGTTAAAAAAATGCAAATTGAAACTAGTAAGTTCTTTGCATATTGTCCCACTTAATATGAATATGATTGTTTTCCAAAACATTGGGAATAGTACCAGAACACCTTGCTGTTCCAAATCTGGATGCAAGTTTGAACATGATTACAGGGCCATGTAATTTCAGTTTCAGTAATTCAAAAGCCCCATAAACAAAAACTAGGGGCACAAGGTCTTGCGAGTCTAGCTGGTGCTCAGAAAGCACACAGCACTACCTAATTTAGCCAGTGTGGATGGCCATTTTTTCCCTGTTTGACAAATGACGCAGAGGTGTGTTGAGCAGCATAGAAACTGGCCAATGACTAAGATAGTTTTCAAAAACAACACCTGGCAGAGAAAGGGATTACTCTCTTCCCCCACTGCCAAACCGCTGCATTTCCTTGGTGCCTGTGCCTGAAATTTCCTTTCTTCCAAACAAAAACCAAGTAGGATGGGGGCATAGGAATGGAATGAGCTATTTCTTTTCCATCAACCTACTCACTTATTTCCCTGCATGGAACTCTAGATCATCTATGGCAAGAAAGCTAATGACAGCTAATGACAGATTTGGACATTCAGGCGTCCTCTTTTTTAGCGCATCAATGCAGATCATCATCTCACTCACTCATTCCAAGTTTGTTATTCACACCATGGAGACACATCGATGCTCAACTCTGCAAATTTGGTTGCTCACACATGAAAGCGTTCAGATAAGGATGGAGTCGACGATGCAAATGCATGCGGAACACATTCAAGGCATGCAGCGTTTTATCCCGAGTCTATTTGCATTGGTCATTCACGCTACCAACAATGCGGATCTTTTTTTAAAACTCGGGGGGGGGGGGAAGCTCAATATCAATTATCCTGGATCAAAGTGGGTTTTTTGGCAGCCCACCCCAACTTAATAGTGTGCATTTGGGATGCGTGTGAACAATGAGGATTCAGCCTGGATTATTTTCACGGTGTGAATATCTAACCCTTAATTTTGTAGCACTTTATTTTTTGGTTACATGTATATCCTGCCTTTCTTCCAGTCAGCTGAAGATGGAAGACACACTCTTGATCCTCGGAACAATCCAGAGTTAGTTACGGCTCACACACATATTTATATCCTACCCTACATACTAAGATGTCAGAGCTGGTTAGCAATAAGAAAGCAATCCTGACTATCAAATTGACATTTGAATCATAGCTAGTTCCATGGCTACTTATACTTACTCTGTTTCTTTTGACTTTTTAAAAATTGTATAGATGCCTTGATAGACTAACATTAGTACTAAATTATACTTGAGTATTTACACTCCTCAGTTTGATAATTGTGCAACTTCACGTTTTACTTGAATTGCATTTTATTGTTCTTTCATTTCATTTTTATCACATCGTTCACTGAATTTTATGGTAGTCTGTGACCTAGTTTCTTAAAGCAAACTGCATTTATTTGTAACAAAAAATAATTTTAAAAATTCAATACATAGTCACCCCAATTTCACTAATGTAAGCAAATGAATGCACTTTATCAGCGAGCACCTGTTTATATATATACCAGGATGATCCAGAAAGAACGGCTTCAACCATCCGTGGGAATTTCTACATCACTGGGGACAGAGGAATCAAAGATGAAGACGGCTATTTCTGGTTTGTAGGAAGAGCAGATGATGTAATCAATTCAGCTGGGTAAGTACAGTCTGCACTTATAAGTGTTTCATCGAATCATTGAATTGTAGAATTGGGAGGGTCATCCAGTCCAGCCCCCCGCCATACACAACATACCCGTAACAGATGTCCATCCAGCCTCTGTTTAAAAACCTCCAAAGAAGGAGACTCCACCAAACTTTGAGGAAGTGTGTTCCACTGTTGAACAGCTCTTACTCTCAGGAAGTTCTTTCTAATGTTGAGGTGGAATCTCTTTCCCTGCAATTTGAGTCCATTGCTCTCAGATCTATACTCTGGAACTGCAGAAAACAAAATTGTTTTATCTTCAGTAGGGTAAGAGGGCTACCATAGGACCTCTTAACCTTCTCTTCTCCAGGCTAAACATGCCCAGATCCCTAAGTCAGTCTTCAGAGGGCATGGCTTCCAGACCTTTCACAATTCTGGACACACTGTAGCTTGTCCACATCTTTTGAACTGTGGAAAATTGGATGCAGTATTCTAGATGAGGCCTAAATAAAGCTTAATAGAGTGGTACTATTACTTCCCTTGATTAGACACTGTACTTCTATTGATGCAGCCTAAAAAAGTATCGGCTGCTGCATTACACTGTTCATACATGTTCAACTTGTGGTCTACTAGGACTCCAAGATCCCTTTCGCATGTAATCTTGTTAAGCCAAGTGTCCACTGTCCTATATCTGTGAATTTCATTTTTTTCCCGGCTAAATGCGGTGCCTTACATTTTGTCAGTTTTTGCCCAGCTTTCCAGCCTGTTAAGGTCATTTTGAATTTTGATTCTGTTCCCTGGGATATAAGATGCCCCTCCTAATTTGATGTCAGTTTAAGACAGGCAAAGTATGTCTAATCTTCTTTCTCTCTCGAAGATATCGCATTGGGCCATTTGAAGTGGAAAATGCATTGATAGAACATCCTTCGGTAGTAGAATCGGCTGTTGTTAGCAGCCCAGACCCTGTGCGAGGAGAGGTAAAAAGGCTGAATTTTATTACAGAAGAATGCATTTAAATGAGGGCCTTGCAAGGAAGGAGTAGGCATTGTGTTTGAAATGAAGAAAGATGAGAACATACTAAATTTTCCAATCAAACCCCAGGTCCATCTAGCTCTGTATTGATCTGTCTAACTATAAGATTGCATGTACAGCACTGTGTAAACTTACAGCACTATATAAATAAAATTAATAATAATAATATTGTCTACAACAGGGCTGGGCATATTCTGGGGACTAAGGGGTCTTTTCCAATCCTGGATTCTGCTCCACCCAACAAAAGGAGAAGTGGCCAAAAGTCCACAGCCTAATTCCTAAAATCCACTTTTTGAACAAAACAAGGTGGACAGGTCTGCATCTTATTTCAAAGGAGAGCCAGACTTCCTGCAGGCTCTCTTCTTATAGGGAAAACATGGAGTGGAGAGCCAGCCTGGAGATGCTGGGGATGAAATCCGAGGCCTTCTGCACACAGAACCTTTTTCAGATGGGAGTTGCTTCAAACACTGTCGCCCTTTTCTGCACATTTTCCAACCCAACAATCTATTTCTCAAGGCAGGGGTTTTGCAAATACTGCTGCATGCTTCTGCACACATTCTGTGTACATTTGTGCACATGTGTTTATGTGTATTTGTATAAAATCTTACTGATTTTTAAGTTTTTGTTGTTAGCAATTACGCTTTTTGCCATCTTTTCATACAGCATTCAGCAGCTTTTCTGAACAGGTTGGGAGACAGTGATTTGCAGATAAGAAACCCTAAGTATCTGAACAAAGAATAGAAAAGGGCCTCATGCACAGTTCACTTGACTTCTGTAGAACATCTGGAATGAGAATGGAAACTGAAATGCTGACAACCCTCAGTTTACATTTATATATTTTCAGAATTGTAAATCATATGCAACCAACAAGGACAGCAAGCCCCAGAACAGTGGCCTATGCTGATCTGAGCTTTTTTATGATGGGATAAACAGGCAGCAATCTCTAAGCCACTTAGGTTTAAAGTGGCTTAGTCCCTGCAACGTGCTTAAGTACAATAATCTGGTTTAGAGATTTGTACTTGCTCCTCAGCAACCCGCAATAAGGTGTTGCCACACTTCAACTCTTTTAGTTAGAACTTTCTAAAATCTTCCATTTTATAATATGCCGAACATTTTCTCCTATATTTTAAGGTTGTGAAAGCTTTTGTGGTTTTGGCACCGAACTATGTTTCACATGATCCGGAAGCACTGGTTAAGGAACTACAGGACCATGTAAAAAAGGTCACTGCCCCTTACAAGTATCCCAGAAAGGTAAGCCATTACACTATCATGTTGTATCCTAACACTGGCTACAGTGCCACCGCAATGCCATCTCCATTACTCACTTTGGACTCCTCAAATCCACCTTTTCATGAAGCCTTTGAAATCTGAAGAAATGTGTGGCTCTCCAGATGTTGATGGATTTCCACTCCCATCAGCTCTAGGCAGGACAGAAAATAGTAAGGGATCCTGCCCTATCAATTCCTATGGGGTATTCCACCATCCCGCCTTGCCAGAACTCCTTAGTCTCAATAACCTGAGAAAGCTGATGTGCACCTCACTAACTGTGGTACGATTTGATGTTCAGCTTGATAAACCTCATTTTAAATTTCTTAATGAAAACAGTTGTTTTTGAAGCGAAGCGATAATGAAAGGAGATATTAAAACCATGGTTTGGCTGTAGTTCTGGAAACTGTACCAGTTTGATGGTATGATTGGTGCAAGGCTACACTATGGCAGGCCTGGAGGCTGATTTTCAATCTCAGGACCATCAACCCCCCCAAACCAGACCACGTTGTTGAGTTTTGGGTTTGTTTGTTTTTTGGAAGACTGGTACCATTTCAGTGTTAAACAGCACATTAAGCCCTGTAGCTTATTTAAAAGGTGGAATACTACTTCTAGAGGCTTTTAGAAATGGCAGTTCACCATTTGTTAAAAACAAAATTGACTAAAAAAGGGGGCTCCGGCACAGCTGAAGGCCATATAAATGGCTTCAAGACACATGTGTCCCTAGGGCTGCACATTTCTCATCACGATGCAGTGTTGTGTCTGAACCATATAAAGATTGTGGAGTCGAAGGCTTTTGTGGCTGGCATCCATAGTTTTCTGTGGGTTTTTTGGGCTATGTGGCCATGTTCTAGAAGCATTTGTCAGAAACAGACTCTTCCAAAACATGGCAACATAGCCCGAAAAATGCGCAAAAAAACTATACATACAAATTAGATGTCACAACAAACCTAACCCCTCCTGTAAGCCTGCCATGATTAGAAAGGCAGCATAAGACCAGACTCGGATGTACTGGACTTATTTTCAACACCACTGGACTGATCTTCTGCATCGATTACGAGTCTCAGATGTTTTGTACAGTTCCTACCATGCTCAGCCACATCGTTTTCCTGACTTTTCTTTTCTTGTCCAACAGGTGGAGTTTGTGCCACATCTGCCAAAGACAATCAGTGGGAAAATCAGGAGAAACGAATTGCGCAAAAAGGAGTGGGGGAAAGCTTAGAATTATCGCTGTTGACTTCCACGGGGCTTGTTCTAAGAATGAAAAATTATATATTGATTCCTTGTGTTTGGTTGGGCTGGCGTCTCTCTTTAAAGGCCCATGCTGCAAAGCTAACATATCCAAATCTATTAGGAAAAACTCGATGTATACAAGCAGGGAACGGTCAGAGACTTGATGAGTATTTGTGGTTAGGAATTCCCCACAATTGCCCCCGCCCCATTCACTTTATATTAAAATCCTAAAGCGTCTTGCCAGATTAAGCAAAGCATGGTGCAAGCCGAATTCCAGATGTTGGATTTCATTGAGAAAAAAACACTGTGTACCCTGAAAAAAGTCCCCAAACAATTTTGCTTTCAGAAATTAAAAACATGAATCTGCAAGGAGTTGCAAGACCAACCCAGACATGTAGTCAAACACATAAACTAGTGCCTTGTTTGTATTCATCTTGGAAGGTTTGAAGGATAAATTAAATTTTGCACAACACATATGTTCCTGACCAGCACACTACAGATTCCAGAGCAATGATGAGGAAAACTGTCTAAGGTTCAAAACACTGCATGAACAATAAGTACACAAATTGGTTTAACTGGTCTGAATGAGACTGCTCTGCCCATCTCCCTATTTCATAAACTACATATTGTATATGTTTTTAAAAAATGATATACTTGAAATCTGTATAATTTCATATGTGTGTTTCCATATGTATAACTGGATTCAGTGTTACAATGGGGTGGGCAAGTTGTGGTCTTTCAGATGTTTGGCCCAAACATGCATAAATATCTGACTTCTGCTTAGTTTTAGTAAATGTTTCTCCCACAATTTATGCATCATTGTGTATATATATTGGTGGCGGGATCACCTCCTCAATACAATAATTCAGTTTCCAAAACAAATATATTTGAAACTCACACTTGAGAACTGTCACCTTTTATACACACACAGAAATAGAACATGGCTGTTTTTCAGGCTTTAACTATGGATTTCCTTGTACCAGTTAACTTCTATACCTCTTTAAGTAAGAATTGTGTGGTAGTAATGTAATGAAAAAACAAACCATTACCAAGTAAATACTTTTTATTTGTTCGACTTTAATCATTTACATTTTGTAAAATGGTTAATTACAATCTCAGTTTAAAATATTGATGAGTGCACACCACATACTGGGACCCTGAAAGCACCCTCAACACAGTATTTTATAACTTAGGCAGCCATTTACAAGCCAATATTGGTACAGCTTTTCTATGCAGACTAGGAGGAAGCCAATAATCTCTGTTGCCATGCATACGCCATTACTTTTAATGGGCTTGCATTCTGTTCTTTATATCAGTTAAGGAATTGGTACCTCTGTTTTCTAACTAAATAAGGTTTATTAGTTTAACTTCCTCCAATGGTAGCTTTGTATAAAGTCTTAACTTTTTCCATAGTATCCATCAGCTCAAATAGTCTGGGGCTGAAATAAACAAGTTGTTAGAAACAAAACATCCCAGCGTTAGAAAAACTGACCATTTTTAATAGAGAAGGCTTGAGCTACTTTACTGGAAATTTTAACCAGAAAATTTAGTTTTAAAAGAATGTGATACGTTTATTTCATTTCAGTAATAAAAAGACAACCTTAAAAAAAAATAAAACCATGATGCCTGCTTTATTTCTAATGTCTTTTTTTTAAAAAAGTCAAAAGGTTAACTGATTTTAATAGGTTCTATAAATACTACACTTATTTGATAGTGGTAGCAAAAACCATGAAGTCGTACCGAAAAATTAAACATCTGAAAGCCTAAAATAGAGAAAGAATAAGACACATTTTTTAAAAAATAAGTGAACAATATCAAATAAAAATTGGAGGCTATTCAGATTAGCCGCAACATCATTGTTAGACCCTTTTAGGGTCATGGATCCTCTCTTGATCCCATGCTGAGCCCCACAATTTTGTTTCTTGATTTTAATTTTAATTTTTTAAATTTTAATTAATGTTTTAATGTTAGCCATTTCATACAGGGTATCTATTTGTACCATGATCTACAGAAACAGAACATCCTGGGCTCATAACACGAAGGTCCGCTCTTAATGGGTGCTGGTATGAGCCAACTATTCCCACAATAAAGGAACACATAGACGGAAGCACTGAACTACGTTCGCATAGAGGGCCGGAGACCCAGGCATTTTCTTTGAGGCTTTTCTGAGGAACCGCAGCTTGCTCCAGTAGATAAAAGCCCTACAGCTTTTGAGGTAGAAGGCAGAGGCGTGAGCTTCTCCTTTAGAAGCGTGTGCTCCCATTTGAAATAACCACAGCTCTTTCGATTCCCCTCCTTCTTTCCAACAGGGCAGCTATAGAAGGTTTTTCCATGATTTGGACCACCGTTGGAAACATTTAGCCTCCTGGCTCTTCGGCCACATTTGCACATAGGAGGGGTCACTCTACCAGTTTCTGTAGGCCTAAAAGGTTGATTTAAGTTAACAGAGGATTTTAAAATGCCAAAAGGTATGCTACACAGAGCTGACCTGAACGATAAAGAGTCGCTAGGTGATGTGACTTTATCTTCATGTACTGTAAAAGGTGGTTTTTTTGCTGGAGGCAGAGATTTTGGACTGGAAGGCTTCCTCTTAGGAGCACTGGGTGGATGGGTCAATTGTTTTTTTCCATTTGACGTATCAGTGTAAGTAGTATTTGCCTTTGAATGAGGGACCTTAAATAAGGAAGTATTAACAAACTTATTTGGGTCTGTTCTTGTGTTATAAATAATAGTACCAGGACTTTTATAAACAACAGATCCTGATGGTTCTACATTCAGGGCAACTTCGCCAACATTTTCAGATGCTACATTCACGACATTTGATTCATTCGTATCCATTTTATCTCCAGCCACAAACAAATTCTTATGGTTCGGCTCATCTGTAGGCTGCAAAGATTCTGAACTGTGATCATCTTGTGATTCTGGTATTAATGCTACATCCTCCCAGTCAGCCAACATTGATAAACAATCAGGAGTCGTACTTATATCCGTGTCAGAAATATTTACAGTAGAAAGAGTGGTAGGGACCAAAACCAGTCCTGGATTGTGTGCTGAAAAATTTGAAATGAGATGCCCGTTGTTTACCCCACGCTGGGTGCCTAAAGGGTTACAATAGGAAGCTTGAAAACAGTCAAGAGAAGAATTGAGTCCTCCTGTACATGATGTCAAGCAACTTTGAATTCTGTTACATTCATTGGTCTTCTTACTGTTGCTTGACAGAACATTGGCGTTCCCATGCAAACATACAGGACTGAACTCTTGCTGTTGATTTTCCTTATTTTTTATTTCACTAGCACATTCACCATTTCTGCTTTTGTCCAAACATGATGCTTGTGCCCCATCGCTCCTTGCCAAAGGTATGCCAGAACTAGGTTTCTCATTCAAAAACCTGGCAATAGAATTCTTTGTAGGAGGTACCTAGGTTTCATAAACAAATGAAGAGATTGTAGGAACCAATGGTAGAGATGTCAAGAGCAAGTCAGAAAAAAAAAATGATGTGCCTTAGAGTCCTTCAGGATGAAATTCAAGTTCAAATTTGTTTCAGTAAAAGGTTATTTCGTTTATATTCTTCAGTTACATGCGGCAAGAAGAAAAACCGCTCACCTTATCCAAAGTTTTAGTGATTTTCAACACGCATCCATCGCGGATCATCCTCCAGGCAAGGCGAGCAGTATTCCGGGAATCATCCAGCCCTTGGGAAAATGCAGACTCTTAGTATTATAGATTTTTCTATGTGCTCATACCACATTATGGAAACATTACTTTTGGGAGCTACAACTGCCAGGGAAATTCTAAGAGTTCTCATCTAAAATATATGCTTTTCCAAGGTCTGTCATACACAAAGCAAGGGGCAGGTGACTCCAATTGTTATAAAAAGATTCATAACTGTTTATTCCTAGCACCCATGTCTGAAGCCTCAATACTGTCATAGCCTTCCCTGACCTCAGACCCTTGAGATACATTGGACTACATCTGCTATCCTCCCCATCCATTATAGGAAATTATACTTTAATGCAGTGGTTCTCAACCTTTGGGCCTCCAGATGTTATGAACTTCAATTCCCCGAAGTCCCAGTCAGTATGCTCATTGTTCAGGAATTCTGGGAGTTGAAGTCTCAAAAATCTAGAGGCCCAAAGGTTGAGAAGTACTGCTTTAATGTATTAACAATTTAAAAACTCACCAGAATGCTCACGTCCTGCAAATATAATCCCCACATCCTGAAGAGCACCATTTAATCCTTGTGGCTTCCTAGCGTAAAAAAGCTATGAACAAATATATTTCAACACATAACATTAGTTGATCTGTTGTATTTGAATGGCTCCAGGTTCTTTGTTCCAAAATGTATGCTACACATACACACATCTTTTTATTGAGTAAAAGGGCAACAGATGCCCCATTAAAACATTCATTCTCTCCCGCATTCAATAGTGCCATCTACAACTAGTTGCCCTGCAGAAGGAAGAAGACAGTAAGGGAGGCAGACGAAGAGGAAATGAGAATATATTCCAGCTAGATTTTCCCTATTCTATACCCAAACGCATGCCTGCCAATTGACACTAATGCAACATGGGAGCATTCTGATAACTTGCAGTGTTTTGAGATTGTCTTACAGTGACTGCATTTGTGCATTTTCATTTTCTTAAGCTGAATGGCCTCATTCAATGTTATTCATAATGTGATTTATAAGAATTTGCTTCCTTTATTTAAAAAAAAAGGGGGGGGAGCATAATTATATCTATTTATATCCTGCCTTTTTCCCAGTTTAGGACTCAAGGCATCTTATAACAAGCTAAAGTGTGTATGTGTATATGTCTGTGTATATGTGTGTGCACGTGCATGCATGTGTGTTTGTGTAGATAGATAGGTGTAGTTAAAATTCACAAAATGCTAAAGTTATACAGAAATCAAATAATAAGAGTAATTAATAGAGTAGGTCTATAGAAGGGCCAGATCTAGGAAGCCTATGCAAACCATAATCCCCAATGAAGGAACATATTAATGAGCAGAAGAAAAAAGAAACGAGAATAAGTCAAATATTACATTATTATCAGCAGAAAATAATTTTTCTATACATTTCATCTAAATAGGAGAGGCTTCTAATTACACCATGAACTGTATATTACCATGAGCAAATTAAGTTACTCTTAGTTAGCAAGACACAAAATTTAAACATTACAGTATTTTTTAAATCAACACCAGATATGTAATTACTTCAGCTTGTTGGTAGTTTTACCTTGTAAGTTGCTCGGAGATCAATCCAGGAGTTTAAAATATCAGGTTTTCGCAGCTGTTTTCGTTTACATTCATACTGCAAACAAACCCCCAGGTCCCAGTCTGTACAGGAAACAAACACAGTAAGTTTTCACACTTTATGCCTACTACTATAGTTAAACTGAATTGGATTTATTATAATTGTTCGTATAACTTCCAGTGTGAAATCTTCACTTTGTCTGTTCAGCCATCCTTATTATGTCAGAAACTTAAGGAAATCATCTAGTTAGCATCTTGTCATGGAAAGATTGAAATGTATATGATAACCTGCCAAGTGATATGGAGTAGATGTAGAAATCTAAGATGTATCTACAGTACCTGCTTGGCTAGTGTGAATTTAACAACCAAAACCAAAGAAGCCAGAAGGTATAATATGTAAGAACTCAGCATATAGCTAGCTCTTGAGTGCAATTGCAGAATGCATTGGGGAGGCAGAATTCTACAACGGCAGCCCAAACTCAAAGCTGTGCCTGTATTCTAATACAAGAGCAAATCTCTGATTTCTTTTTCAATGCAAACGTTTACCTTTTATGTTATAAAGGTAACCATGAAAGTGCCAGGTAGAATATGGTGAAGTATCAGAATTAGGACAAGGATGGAGGTGATGGTAAGATTTACAAGGGTAGGATTTCAGTTTTCTGTTGCTCCTTCCCATGCTGAAGAGAAACAATGAAGTCTGCAAATTCTTCATTACTATAGGCTACAAATGTTATTTTCCATTTCTATTCTCACCTTTCTATAGCAACATGAATTAATCCTCCTTCTCACTCATGGCTTCATGCACCCACATCTCCAACAGCTCATGCCTGCAGTGGTATGGGCTTCTTTTTTGAGCCACAAGTCTAAGAAAGAGCCCTTTGGTGCGGGCTCTTTCTCTCTGCAGTGGCTCCATAAAACCACTGAGAAGAGATAAAATGGCAAAATTCTTCATCTCAGACTAAATGTTCCAAATGCTGTTGATGATTCTTGGTATAAGCAGCCCTGTCCCATGTCATCTCAGGCTCAATCCCCACTCCCCGCCTTTTGAAACACCGTGAATTACCTGACCATGTGACAAAAGCACACAGTTTGCCTTCAGAAGTAGCACAGCACGAATGGCCCGAGGCGAAAATGATGCTTTTTTCCTTTTGTATCTTTTGAATCCATTTGGAAAACTGAGATAAGCATATATGCAAAGGGACACCTTCGTCAACTTGGTTCTTTAAAAAGACAAGAGGGGAGTGGGGAGAAACCAAGATATGTTTAGGAATTTTTAGTAGCATTTCACACCCGTTCTTAACTCAATGCAGCCATAACAAAGATATTGTTTATGCAGTTCCCACACTAACTGAAATGACAAGCTTAGTGCACAGGCTGCTTACAAACCAAAATATGAAACTGTACCTGTTTTATGCCAGTTAGCTCAGTGCAAAATTCAGAAAGAATTGGATGCTCTTGAGGTTGGACGTACATGTGAAATTCAGATTCAATCTCTCCATTTGAGGTGTTTAATAAAACTGCTGGAAATTCAACTAACAAAAGAAAGAAAGTATATTTTCATAAATATTTCCAGTCTGCTTCAAAATAAAGCTAGTGTTTATGTGAAGGTACTATTCTAAGGAATATAGCCATCCAAGTTCTGTATGCACATGTAGTTAGTGAACTGGACAAGAACTCTGAAGAAAAACATTCAAATACGCATTCAGCCATAAAATGCATGGAGTGATCTCTATAAATGGATCATTCAATCTACTTCACAGGGTTGTTGTGAAGCCAAAAGAGCAGGGAGTGGACTGAGCTCCTAGAGAAAGGGAAGAATACAAATACAATCAATTGATGCAGTTTATTCTCTGCCTGACCTGCCTCACAGGTGGTTGCATAAATCATACAGCTCCTTTGAGAAATTGCACTATTTATACTTTATGAGTACTATGGAAAGACCAATCCATAAACCTATCAATAAACAAAAAATATGTTTAATAAGCCATCATTATCAGGACTGTTTACAAACAACATCTTTCAATAGTTTTTTTGTGGGTTTTTCAGGCTATGAGGCCGTTTTTATTCCTGATGTTTCTCTGAAGATGCCAGCCACAGATGCAGGCGAAACATCATGAATAAATTCTTCTAGAAAACAGCCACATGACCCGAAAAATCTACAAAAACTATGGATGCTGGCTATGAAAGACTTCGGCTGCACACTGAACATCTCTCAAGTTAATCTCAAACAATTGACAAATAACATGAAAATAGGACTTATCTATTATATCTTGATGAATAGGATGATTTGCTTGGAAAGGGTTTGGTCTTATTTAAAGGAATGTGGCTATACTAAAAGACATAATTCACTGACCTTTCCCAAGCAAATCTAATGCAATAATGAGGTGATAACTGACCCCACAAATTCCTGCTTTAGGTACCCTCTTCCAGCCTCTCATGTAAATTAAAACATCAATTGCAAAAAATTTTTTTGGGACAAGTGCTATTTCCCCGAGTTACCCAGAAGGGATTTCCCCTTTTACTTACTTATTTCTTGACTGTAACTCTTTCTGCCATCTTTCCAGCAGGTAGACTCAAAGTCAATAATTATTACATAGTCGAACAACTGCCCTGGAATACCAAAGGATCGATGAGATACTATTATTTGTAACAGAAGGACAACATTCGCCTTGCAAAACAAACATACCTGTATATACTCGACTATAAGTTGACCTCATGTATAAGTTGAGGGCAAGTTTTGGGGCCAATATTATGGATTTTGCTATGACCTGTGGATAAGTTGAGGGTAAAATTTAGGAGCATATAGCAAAGGATCTAAAGGATGAATCAAAGCAAAACAATGTCAAAGAACTTCCAAAAGTCCATCAGACATAGGTGCGTTTTACATTGGCAAAAAAAGGTGTTTTGAAGGCTGGGTGAAAACCCAGCTTTTACATTATAAAATGGGAAAGTGTGACATGAAAACGCCATTTTGGCGTTTTAAGGGAAAAAACGCGCTTTTAAAAAGTAGTTCGGTTGACCCACTACTTTTTTAATAAGTGCGTTACAGCGCTAGTGCATGTAAAGGCTAAGGTGTACTTGCGCAGTTAAATGGGGCTCCGTTTCCTTAAGGTGCCCATTTAAAGGCTGCGCTGTTGGTGCGGATCAGAATGGATCGTAGTTGGGAGCATGCGTGGTGTGGACTCCACTCCTAATTAAAACGTTCTATGCCCTCCAGGTGTAAAAGCTGGGGTTTAACTGCGCAGTTTTTTAAAGCTCCCAAACCCTAGCTCCGCCCTTAATCCTAACCCTAGACATGCGCAGTAGCGCCTTTGGGATATTGACAGTTTTGGTGGCGGATGTTTTTACAGTTGCAGTGATAAGAGGAAACTTTCAATTTTCACACGAACCCCCACACACATTCCAGCGCCATTTCCCACTTGCATTTGTCCAAGTCAGCCGCTCCTAGGGACACTCTTGCCGAGGCTTTGCTGTGGCACTTTGCACAATGGCAGAGACTTCTACAAGTGGCCCAAAAAGGGGGAGAGGGATGTCTTGGTCTCATGCAGAGACCTCAGACCTCATTTCCATCTGGTCAAGGCCCAATCGGACATAGCAATGCCACCGGCTAATTCACACTGCTCAAGCAGTGAGACACCAACTGCAGCTGTTCTCTCTTCTGTATCATCACTGTCATCATCAGCTATCATTTCAGTGGTCACATCAGTCATTTCAGTGGTCACAGCAGTCATTTCAGTGGTCACTTTGACGATCCTGGCAGCACTAGCGGAGGCAAAGGCGGCAGCTTTGGCTGTGCTTTGAACATTGACGACAAGTGCCGACCACAAAGGAGAGGAGGCATCCATGTTGGTGATGATGCCCACAGTGACCCTGTGCTGACGAATGCCAACGTCACTGGGTCAATGGCCAGCACTCCTCCTCCTTTGTCTTCTTGCAGATGCTCGGTCTGTGGCTGCTGTCAAAATCAATTAGGAGCCCCCTTTAAATCATTTAAAACTGCGCAATTCGTAGCCTCGACCCTATCAATAGCGCAGTTCAAGCCTCGACCCTCGCAATAGCGCAGTTCAAGCCTCGACCCTATCAATAGCGCAGTTCAAGCCTCGACCCTCGCAATAGCGCAGTTCAAGACTCGACCCTCGCAATAGCGCAGTTCAAGACTCGACCATCGCAATAGCGCTGTTCGCGGCGGTACGAACCGCGCAACAGCGCAGTTCGCAGCCGGCAAGGAAAAAAAAATTAAAATCGCAGTTTAAAGCTGCGTTTCTTGCTGCCCATGTATCAGCTCCGCCTGTGTTTGTAGCGTTCTGACAGCTTCCCATGTAACTGCTGAGCCACAAAAAAGACCACTCAGATAAGTCGTTCCCACACCCCTCAATGTAGCAGCTCTGCACTTTTTTAATGCAAACCTGAGGCTTGCTATGTAGCTGCTAAGCATTAACATAAAGGCGAGTTCAGATCACACTTTCTTGCCAATGTAAAAAGCCCCATAATAACTCTTTTTGTGCTTATTCTTAAGACTGGATGGATGAGAGAGTAAAGGGGGTCAGTGCTTCTAAAACAGATTATACTCTTCCTTTTCGCCAGGGGATGGTTCCTTCTTTTAAATAAGAGTTAAGATACAGTACTTACATTGACCTGTGGATAAGTCGACTCAGGTTTTTTGAGTCAATTTTTTGACCTAAATTTCTAGACTTATACATGAATATATACAGTAATACTCACGTAGTTTGGGTCTACTGTGACTTTGGCCGCCGGGCGATGTTTTGGAAATTCTTCGAATAATACCAAGCTGCCTAAAAAATATAAAATTAAGTACATACCTCAGAAGAATCAAACACCATGTTAAGAAAGCGGAATACTGAGTCAAGGCAGTTAAAGCGGTCTCAAACTCGATTATTTCTCCAGTGTGTTTGGGAGCATTCTCTCCAGATACGCTCGTCCCTCCACTTTTGCAGATTTGATTTCAATATGTCCTCTCTAGGAATATCTAGGTCCTCCAGTGCAATTCTATGGCCAATTTTTTGTGGATTTGATTATTCACAGATTTGATTTCAATATGTCCTCTCTAGGAATATCTAGGTCCTCCAGTGCAACTCTATGGCCAAATTTGACTTTTACAGATTTGATTATTCACAGATTTGATTTTAATATGTCCTCTCTAGGAATATCTAGGTCCTCCAGTGCAACTCTATGGCCAAATTTTTGTGGATTTGATTATTCAGATATTTGATTTCAATATGTCCTCTCTAGGAATATCTAGGTCCTCCAGTGCAACTCTATGGCCAAATTTGACTTTTACAGATTTGATTATTCACAGATTTGATTTTAATATGTCCTCTCTAGGAATATCTAGGTCCTCCAGTGCAACTCTATGGCCAAATTTAACTAAAAGGTGCATTGGAGGACCTAGAGATTCCTAGAGAGGACGCTCTGCTAAGCCTTTGTAGCTCCTTTAATGCAACTCTATGGTCAGTGTGTATCAGACATTGACCACAGAGTTGCACTGGAGGACCTAGAGATTCCTAGAGAGGCGTCCTCTCAGGTTAAAAACATGTTGTTTTTGTTATTTGCGCTTTTTCCATATCCACGAGCAAAAAAAAAAAAAGGAGGAGCAAGTGTACTTTTATTTATTGGTCAACACCAGCTTCTTCCACCCTCAAACAAGTCCTACTCTACTGAGGCTTCAAGGCCCGGGTTAGGCCTTACCTGGCCAACTGCTTCGTCGCCATGGCTACCGCTCTGAGTCACGTGACTCCGCCGAAGCGCCCTGACTCGGGGCCTCCGTGTTTCTTCTTTCAAATTCAATTATTCAAACCTCCCGCCAGGCCCCGCCCCCTTATCGATGCTTTCGGCAGCTCGGCCACTCACGCCTGGCTCCCTCCTCAAGATGGCCGACTTCCGCCTCGCCCTCAGGCGGAATTAATCGAGGGTCGAGCGGGTTTTCTCTTCGATGACGGAGCCTGAGGGAAAGATTTAAGTCTTTTTCTGGCTCAAGGCTATGGAATTCTGGGAGTTGGAGTGTGTTGTGGGCCCAGAGCGGAGCGGAGCTCCGCTCTGGGCCCCACAACACACTCCAACTCCCAGAATTCCATAGCAACTGACCCAAACAACGAGCTCTGGACACCACAACAGACTCCAACTCCCAGAATTCCATAGCCTTGAGCCAGATAGAGTGAAGCCTTGAGCTCTGGACCCCACAACAGACTCCAGCTCCCAGAATTCCATAGCCTTGAGCCAGAAAGAGTGAAGCATTGAGCTCTGGACCCCACAGCAGACTCCAACTCCCAGAATTCCATAGCCTTGAGTCAGATAGAGTGAAGCTTTGAGCTCTGAGCCCCACAACAGACGCTAACTCCCAGAATTCCATAGCCTTGAGCCAAATAAAGTGAAGCCTTGATCTCTGGGCCCCAGAACAGACTTCAACTCCCAGAATTCCATAGCCTTGAGCCAGAAAAAGAGTGAAGTCTTGAGCTCTGGGCCCACAACAGACTCCAGCTCCCAGAATTCCATAGCCTTGAGCCAGATAGAGTGAAGCCTTGAGCTCTGGGCCCCAGAACAGACTCCAACTCCCAGAGTTCCATAGCCTGGAGCCAGAAAAACGCAATCATGGGTTTTACGTTATTGCGAATTAAAGCATCTCACGCAATTTCGGGCAATGGAGGGGTCATTTTCGGGAAATGGGAAGTCATTCTGAACGCATTCCGAACGCAATTAGAATTCATGTAAATTCGCTAAACTATGAATTCACGTAATTGCGAGTTGGCTCCATTTGCAAATTGAGAGAAATTCCTCCCGTGTGATACACTCCATAGACTCCCAGCTGTTACATGGAGAGAGAGAAATCTCAGAGGTGCCGTGGGGTTCGGGAAAAGAAGAGGCACTAGGGACCAGACTGCAAACATTAAAACGGCTAATTCCTTGAAGGAATTCCAAAAGAAAATCCGCACGTGCTTTATAGACCATAGCTGCCTGACTGCATGGCTGCGTTCACACTGGAGAAATAAACCGGTTTAAGTGCCATGGCTCAATGCTGTGAAATTCTGGGAATTGTAGTTTGTTGTGGGGCCCAGAGCGGAGCAGAGCTCCGCTCTGGGCCCCACAACAAACTACAGTTCCCAGAATTTCACAGCATTGAGCCATGGCACTTAAACCGGTTTATTTCTCCAGTGTGAACGCAGCCCATGAATCCATCAAAAGCTATGGACTGCTCTTAAAAACACGAGAGTGCCACCACATCTGATGGTCCTGATGAGAAATCTGTACTTAGAATAGAACGTGGCACTTACCATGAAGTTTCCTTTTCTGCAGCATTGGCGAAGAGGGTCCTTCTGATGGGTCTTGCTCCTCCTTTTCTCAAGCCAGGACTTCAAATCTGTCGGTCAAACAACCATCCTAATAGGGGAGCTAGACCTTCCCCGGCCCAGCGATGGTATGACAAGCTCTAGCTACAACATAAAACAATCCTACATCATCTTAATTGAACTATTACCACTAGTAAGAAAAGCAGCAATACAACAGAAGAAAGGTTCCCCTTGCCGACACTGCAAAAAGAAACCTTCACGGTTAATGCCAGTGTTTCATTTTCCTGAAGTGTGCGGAGGGGATCCTACCCCAAGTGGTCACCTTATGGGCAGGTTAGTATTCTATAGTCTACTATAGTGATACCACCTTTTGCAAAACATGCTCACTAAAGGCTGTGTCCGCAAAGGCAAATTTGTCAATCTTATAATGCTTGATGAATGACGAAGGAGAAGCCTTACAGATCTCCACCAGTGAAGCTCATGTTTCTATGGCCACTGAGGTGTGCCAAGATCTCCTCCAACACTGACAGGGAACTATGAGCATGAGCTAACTCAAAAGGAGGATACATAAAATAGGCACTCATAAAAAGTGAAGGTAAAGTTAGTCCCTTGACGTGACTGTCTAGTTGTCACTGACTGTAGTGGGCAGGTCACATCTCCATTACTAAGCCGAAGAGCCATCTTAAACATCCCATTTCCAGGTACACTGCGTCAAGTTTCCTCGTGACAAATTATTGTTGCATGTTTGATAGCCAACGTTTCACATACCGTAATTATATTCTGTCTTCCCTGAGATAAAAAGCAAAAGTTGGCAGTGATGGAGAGAAGAATCGGGCATTGCTTTTAAGACCAACTGATCTGTATTATCATGAGCTTTCCTGGATATCAATCCACTTTTTCAGACGCCATGAAGAGAGGATTTCCTTAAGGGTGGGTTAGCCCAGCCTGCCTGGCAAAACAATACCCACTCTATGGCTGCATCCACACTGGAGAAATAACCCGGTTTGGCACCGCTTTAAGTGCCCTGGCTCAAGGCTCTGGGATTCTGGGAGTTGGGGGTTGTTGTGGGGTCCGGAGTGGACCTTCTTCCAACCCTTCTTCCAAATTCAGAACAGTTGTACTCTTTTCCTTTTTCTCCTAGACTGATGCGTCCTTTCTTCTCTGCCATACACAAGTGCACGCACCCTCTCCAGATCGGACTGACCATTAAAATGCATCTTTCCCTTCTTCTCATTCATCTGGACCCACTGCACTTACGGCTTCATGGCATCTCATGACAGAGAATCTCAAACACAGAGGATTACAGTCATTCATTATATGTTTAATGATCAAGGCTTGTTCTCAAGTCCTCAGGGCCAAACGTTCAAGCAGATGGTAAAATACTTTGCAAGGTCACGTTGGAGGGGTTTTAGGGCCTTTGGGACTGGTTTCACCGCACTAAAACAAAAAGTCTCTTCCCTCCACACACTTTTAGGCACAGAACTCGTAGTTAAAATAAACAGATGAAATTAAACAAAATGCACATGCAGCCATAACAGTAAAGAACGTCCTATCCGGATTCAAGTGCAGGGCCCACGAAATGCCAACCTCTGAACACAGCTGTACTTTTAAAACAGCATCTCTGGCATCATTTGCACAACTTAAGAAAGGTTTTTGATGCTGTCAGTTTTAATTTAAAAAAAAAGGATGTCAACTTCTGCTTCTGGCAGGTGAAAGAAGATGTGTTTCAAGTATTTATTTTGAATCTGATCCCGGTTTATCAGCAATTAAAGAACTAGATGACTTTATCCTGACTGAACTACCCAATTGGTACAATTCAGCTGCACCCTTGCGATGCCTTTGAGAGAAAGGAAAAGTGCCACGGAAAGGTGGCATATCTTCAGGGTTGTTCTCTTACACAAAGCGGTAGCAAAAGAGGGAATGGAGCTAACCGTTTTGCACAATCGTAACACCTCAGCATCAAGATCCCCCGAAATGGCAACAGCATATATGGGCTACAGTTCCAACTATCCATAGCTCACCTGAACTTTGACTGATGGGAGCTGTAGTACAACACAGTTGTACTCAAGAAGGGTGATGATAAAAGAGCATTTGCTAACATACCCGCTGCCCAAACCCACCAGGCAGAAGAGTCAGCCACGCATCTCAAAGTAGCTCCCAAGTGAGATTCAAAAGTAATTTCAGACTGCAGCCCAAGTAGGCCAGTGACTTTACTACAGTGACGACATTTAAATTAAATCTATTTTGAAAGCCTTAATATACACTTAAAACAGTAATATGAAGGCCAGGATTGTTTTGGGTAGAAATCCTCAGCAGCTGTCCTTTTTAGCAAGTCTTATAGTGCTAGCAGTGTGGCGGTTTGGTTTCTTGGCTTGTTGTCTGCTTTGATTTTGAACATCATGACAAAACAATTTAGCCAATATTAATAAAACTACCTTTTTAGGTCAAAAACGATCAAGGCAAGCAAATAATCCCAAATCCATGTAAAATGTAAAAGAAATAAGAGCATTCGTCCTATTTAAAACATTGCAAAGTCAGCCTCCAATGAGATACATATGCTGATACCACTGAGATAATTCTCGTGTGCTGCAAATCAGCTGCAAATTTCCTGATACAGAGAAGTGGGATGGTTGTTATAATGTGAATGTTCGTAAAAAGAAAAAGAAAACTCATTCTTATATGACTACTGTACTTTTCAGCCAAATAAGGTTAACACTTATACCCAAGCATTCATTATCTAAAAATTAAATCAGAGTGTTTATTTGAGGTGTCTCTCACCCCCAGAGGGAGAAATTTGCCACTTCTCTCAACCTAGAAGAGCTGCCATCAGCTTTGGCTTCTAATAAAGAAAAAGCATTTTCTGACCACTATGAAACCCTATCCCCTGTCTAGAAGAAGAGCTTCTTCTGGGAATGGTGGGGAGAAGATTCCAGCCTTCAGAACTGAGGTAGCATTGCTCTTTTACACTTTATGCACCCAGCAAGGGATTGCAGGTTGTCACTTGCCCTCTCTTGGCCTTGGGAGTCTGTGACCCCCAAACAGACAGACCAAATAAAGTGGCTTCTGGCCACGTTGGCGGCATGGTGTTTAGGCGACGCACACTCCCAAAGCAGCTGGATACTGCTCTGAGTTTGCCTGAAGCCACCAGGAAAAGGAGAAGATTTAATCCGTTCCTATTGGCGGCCTGTTTGGGACGGCCACGTTGGCCCACTTCAAAAGCGGGGTTTGCAGCCACTGTGGTCCTGGAACGACTGCGGCTGGTGATCCGTCCTTCCGGGCCACCTGCTTCGGCCCTGTGCCAAGGGAACCGCTTCAACTTAACCATTTCGTAGTGCTCACATCAATTTGAACAGGGCTGCCTACTTCTTAGCAAGAGGTAAGAATCCTTGCTTAGCCACTCACAGTCAATGCTGAGCATTTTACCAGTGCCACCACTGCCTTCTTGTTAAAAGGTGGGCAAAGCAACCACAAATTATGGCAAACATTTTTGGGGCGCTCACAAACTGGAAACAAAGCACTGCTCACCCCCCGAACCAGATCTTGTAGCTCTTGTCTCTTTGTCGATGGTTCAAAAAGGTTATTACGGATCACTGACGGGCAGGTACAGTATATTCTTTCAAACAAAAATAATGGTTTTTTTATCCACGCCAGGATCCAACTGAAAAGAATCATGCCATGCCACACGCATACATACACACACACAGGGAGAGAAAAACTACTGCTGCTTTCATTGGCTTTCAAACTCTTCTTTACCTGGGAATTAAATGCATTTGTAGTTAACAGTTAACACTGTTATTAACTCATGGTATAAATCTTAAAATTATCACAATCTTTAAAAAAAAAATTCAATAATGTAAACAGCACTACACACAGTATAGACCTGCCCTGAAAACATTAAAAAAGATGTAGATTTTCAGAACTTCAATCTGGCAACTGTATAATTTAGCGATGTTAATTTAACCTCACCCCCCCAAAAAATCCCAAAACAAAACAAAACAAAAAACCCACCTTTAAAAAAAAAGTTTTGTAACCAACATCAAGATGTAATTATACCAAATTTCAAACTTTTTTTTTAAAACAAAAAATCATTTAACTTGCAGCCAGGGTCAAACATTTCAGGAAAAGAAGAAACAGGAATAACCCCAAAATGTAAAGAAAGTGCCTAAAATATAGATACAGCATTTTAGAGCCCTTTCAAAATACAAGGCAGAGAAAGGTGGAAAGTAGAAAAATCTGGAGCATCTGTAAATTCCAGAGGAGTCCAGAGTTTACAGGTCATGAAAGGTTGAACAGTTGGCAGCAGGCAGCTGCTAAGTTTAAAAAGCTGCTAAGTATTATGGTCTCCTCCGCACAGATCCACTGTCTGTGAAGCTGCAACGCATTTGGTGTCTTCGTCCTTCTTTCGCCGCTCCATTTCCCATTCCACAAAGGTATCAAAGAGACTGGGCCAAGCCTCGTCTTCGCTGTAATTGCTAAGGTCTGGCCCAATGACCTGAGTAAAATTGAGGAACATGTTCCACGTGTCCCGGGAGATTCCCTTGATTCCTGAGGGGTTCTCGTTCAAGAAGTGTAACCACTGGTCCAATATGGGGGGCTTGTTTTGTGTGAAGACCAGTTTCCAGAGGGCAATGGCTATTTCCCGATGGAGTGACCTCTGCCCCTCTTCGGAGTCCAGGCCAAACTGAAAAGTAAAACGGTAGAGATCCTTGAACTTATCCTCTTGTTTGGCTTCGTTTAAGAGGCTCGGAAATCGGGCGCAAATCCCATCAATGCTGTCCGCGTTTATTGCTTTGCAGCCCTCAAAGAATTCCGTCCTGTTGAAGGAAAAAAGAGAGAGACCAGTCATACTGCGGCTTCTTCAAACCCCACGAAAGCACAGGCACAAAACGCTCCTCTCTCACCGTATTGTGATTACATCCAGTCAGACAGAAAATGAAGCTGTTGCTTTTAAAAGAAAGGAAAATGGGGAAATGTTGAGGGGCTGGGGTAGGTGTCTCATTGGCAGTAACACCGGACAGAACATTTCCCATTTCTAAAATGCAGTTTCTTAAAATGAGAATATTGACTGGCAGGCAGATTGGGCAGTTGCAAAGCCGCAAGGAAGCAAACGCACACAATGGACAGTTTGCGTGTTCATTATTTTCAGTGTCTTTGTTTCGTTTTCAGTAGAAGTTAAAAACAAAGAAAAGTGATCTTAAAACATCAATTATCCTGTCTTTAATACATTTACAAATTCCAACACAATTACACTAATTCCTCCACATTTGCTGGGGTTAGGGGCACAGGACCCCCGTGAATGTAGGAAAAGCGCAAATAACACAAACACTATGTTTTTATGTCGAGAGATCTTGAAGCACCTTTGAGACCAACTGAAAGAAAGAAATTGGAAGCATGAGCTTTTGTAGACTTCAGTCTACTTCCTCAGATACTGTTTCTACAGACTAATGGCTATATCTATGAATTCTATGTTTTTAACCTGAGAGAACACCTCTCTAGGAATCTCTAGGTCTTCCAGTGCACCTCTGTGGTCAACATCTGCCAGACATTGACCATAGAATTGTGCTGGAGGAGCTACAAAGGCCTAGTGGAGGGTTCCCTCTAGGAATCTCTAGGTCCTTCAGTGCAATTTTTGGTTAAAGTTGACCACAGAGTTACGCTGGAGGACCTAGATATTCCTAGAGAGAACCCATTAATAAAATCTGTGAATAATCACATCTGCAAAAGTCAAAGCTGTAAATGTGGAGGGACGAATGTATAAGTATTCCAATACATATAATTTCCAAGTGTTGAGCTCTCAAACCTGGGTGGGGGTGGAATGCCCATCAAAACCTTCATTCTAGAAAATCTCAAAAATCAACCTAAAATCGCAAAAAAGGTTAAGGACCCCCATGCCACATATAGAAGCTGACTGGATTGACAGCCGAATCTTAGTTCACCATTAGCAACGGGGCAGCATCTTCAACACACCAATGGATAATGTAACAGTAATTCAGTCAACAATTTCATCACCTTACGATCTTCATGTCTAAAATCTCATTGTAGCGAATGAATCCCATTGAAGGAGAAAAACAGGATATAAACCCTTTAAATAAATGAATAAATGAAATCATACTTGTGTATAAAGACTAGGGAAGCAGTGGGAAAAAGCCATACTTTTATATCTGAGCATTTAGTAGCTAAACCAAAATAAGAGATAACGATACGGCCAACCTCACATTGTATATACAGTACTCATGTATGTCTAAAAAATTGACCCCAAAACCTGATTTGACCTATCCATGGGTCAATTTAAGCACTGTACTTTACCTCTTATTAAAAAAGGAACCGTGCCCTGGTGAAAGGCAAGAGCATAATCTGTCCTGGAAGCATTGGCCCTCTTTTATTCCCTCCTTGCTTCAACTTTTAGATCCTTTGTCACATGCCCCTCATTTTTACCCTCGTCTTATACATAGGTCATATCAAAAACCCTAATTTTGGCCCAGGTGGGTCAAGAGGGAGAGGATGGAAGTTGCTACTGCTGTCCTTCCCCAGGCGTGTACTGCCTGAAGCAGATGTCTCACTCATCGTCACAACTTTGGGCCTTTGAAACTTGGCCTAATGGCTTCTGAATAACCTCCCCAAAGCTACTAGTAGTGTTTAAAAAGTTATTAGCTGACTAAGAAACGAGTAGCCTGAGCTTTCACATTAGCTATAGAAGAAGATAGGAAGCTCTTTCTATTACAATCAGTATGGAAATGTGGCCTGCTTTTTTTAAAAATGCTTCCTACTAAAGGGAATGGCAAGGAATGGGTGGCCTGATCTATTCCTCCTGTATCAGTTTGCTGATTTATCTGCTGGTCATGAAAAAAGAGACAGAGAATGAACAGATTGATCTCGTAATCTTCAGCAAGCCCTCTCACTTCCATGAAATTACTGACCACTGATGGTGAGCAGGCAAGATGTTAAATACCAGGCAGATTTCAACACACAGCAGGATAAAGCAGTAGGATCCTGAGATGGTGATGGCACAGTACTGCTTCCATCAGTAGGTATAGGATGTCACTGGTGAAGATCCCACACATTAAAGACCATCTGCAAGGAACACAGAACTTCTGCACTGAAGAGAAAGGTCCTAGTCTAATTTGTTCTATTAAAAATTTTTTTGTTTTGTTGCTTAAAAAAAAGATGCAGCTGAAGATACAAATACCAACATCAATAAGTTGCACTGGACAAGATTCTTCAAATGACACACAGACTAACCTTGTGAATTTGCACATGGTCGCTGCTTGGAATTTCCATGCCAGGACTAGCACTTTGAATTCAGTGGGGTCGACGCAGAGGTCATTGCAAAAGCGCTCCATGCCCTCCTCTAATATGGCATCTTCTCGCTCATCTTTGTACCTCCTAAATAATTCCTCAGTTCTGTGGAGAGATGACTCCTCCATGCCAGAAATAGGTTCTTTTTTGAAGTCCCCGGAGGAAGTAGGAAGCTGACTGGATTCTACAGCCGCCCCCATCTTCTTCGTCCCGTTAACAAGGATGTCGCCAGAAGATTTCCCGCTTCCTGTGCTGTGCTCTTCTTTGTAGATTGTGCTGCGCTTGCCATGAGTCTTGCCACTTGACTCTCGATCGCCATTTTTGCTGCCAAGGGTGGATGATGGATTTTTGCACTTGGTGACGCACTGGCCCATATTGTTGCACGCCTGGCCGTTAGAGCAGGCCTCTTGCTGTCACACACCCACTCCACTGCTGCTCAATGGGCCTCAACATGCCACCAGTGACAGTCAAGCAATCTAGGGAAAACCAGATGAGGGAGAAGAAAGAAGGTTTAGGAGAACATTAGTAACACAGAATGCATCCAACTTTTTGTCGGTTAGCATGGCTGTTAACAATAAGATTAATTTCATCAGCGGAGATTTCTTTTGCTTTCATGAAGTATGTTGATCAGCATACTTCGTGTATAACAAACAACAAAAGGAAAAGATACACTCTTGTGTGAGTGTGAAATAAAACAAAGCCCAAAATCTACCTAAGCACTATAGCTTTATCGGCCAACATAAATGCACAAAATGCATCATGTAAGCTTTCAAAGCTCCACTGGCTTCTTCATCAGGCAAAAGATGTTCAAAACATCATACAGGAGAGGAAAAGTGATGTGAAGGCCTACATTTTGTATCAGATGTTATCTCTGCTTCAGTTTAGTTAGTTTAGAAGAACCTTAACGCAGGTCAAGACCACCACCACCCACTTTGGCCATGTGGAGATAAGAGAAAGGACAGTAAAATTTAAACTCCATTAGCAGCAGTAAAGTTTAAACCCTTCAAATTAACTGAATTACAACAGAAACAACATCTGATACAAAATGTAAGCCTGTGACTCATAAGCACCAGCACTGTTCTCCTATATTTTTTTTAAAATGTCTTTTGCCTGATGAAGAAGTCAGTGGAGCTTCGAAAGCTTGCATGATGTATTTTGTGCATTGGTTGGCTGGCCAATAAAGGATTCTGGATTTTGTTTTAATTTGCTGCATGGCCAACACAGCTAACTTTTAAAAATATGTTCCTGACAGGAATATGTACCGCTGGCTATGTTGATGAAGGCCGCTAAAACTCTTGGAGGCCAACAAACATTTAGAGGGCCTCATGAACTTCAGCCAGATGCAAACCAGGTACATTGCCAACTCAGTTGTGGCATTTTCCTAAACTGCAGTCTTCTCCACGAATTAGATACACTTAAGTTCCCAAAATACACCAATTGGATTGGCATGTTGCTTTATCAGTGCCCTTAAATAAGCAACAACTTGGACAGTTTGTGTGGTAGCTTAGCCTGGGCTATAGGTCCTTAAGTCCCATGCTGTTCCCCATCGACAACTCCAAAAGGAGTTCACACTGTGCATTGCATAATAAGGCAAGCATCATGGCTTTTTTTGGACCACACATCCATACTCATCCATACTGTCTCAACATGCATTTGGAGGGGACATTTTCACCTGGAAGCATCTATAGACAAAGCAAGCAAAGTTTCCCGGCTCAACTTAGAAAGCAACATAGCTAATAAAAGGAAATTCCTAAAATTCTTTCCATAACATAAGGTTACAAAGAGGTTGATTCATGTGTAGAATTTGTCAAGGTCTACTACTCTGATCAAGAACATTCTCTTTCCCTCCTCTCTGGAAGCTATTAAAAAAGCAATAAATGCATTTTAATACTTAAATCATAATTTGCATCAGATTACTGCCAAGTTAGGACTTTTGGCTCCAGTCACCACACTCTCTCTTCCATCACTCTTGCAAATTTTGGATTTTACAGTGAAAATCTAAGCTCTTTTAAAATATGCTTGAAAGAGTTTCCAAAAATAACAACAACAACAAAAAATACAGTAACCTCTTTCCCCCCTAATTTTGGAAGCTGTTAGAACATATTATGGGAACCAATATGTATATGCTTCTGTGTGATAAAGCATTAAGGGTACCTATGTTGTCTGCCCTTGAACTGAAGTCATGGCTGAGTTTCATATAAAAGGAAGTGTTACAATTTGAAATGATGCAGTTTGGGCTGAGATGGCAGCCTGTCCTTTCAGCCAAGTGTGACCTTAAGGCCAGTCGATGAGAGGGTTAGAAATATGCACCTCACAGGCTGCAAGCAGACCCAAAGCACATGTTATACCCCCTCATGCCTTCAAAAATCCTCAGATTCTTTCCAAATTTAATTTTCGGATGTGGCTTTTCACTCCCCACATATCTACTACCTGCTCACCCGTGCCATACTGCTGATCAAAGCTGAAAGCAACATCATGAGCAATGCAACAACATGAAAGTAATGGTGTGCCCTGCCAGGAAAATGGCAGCACCACCTCTCACTCCCACACTACTCCCTGAATGATATTGGAAACTTTAGTAAGAAGAAAACATCAATCCATCTAGCAGCAAAGGGCAATAGAAGCACAGGGCACCAGTGGCCCAGGACATGCACACCCCACATGTTTCCAAGTACATGTCTGATCTCAATCCCTGTTTCACCTTGAAAACCTGCTGCCTTCTCTACTGCTGCTGTAACTTTAGATCTAACACTTCATTGTCCCATTTTATATACCAAGTTCAGACAGAAAGGGTATGAAGATGAATCCCTTGGTACATTTCTTCTAAGTAGTCAGAGAAAGCAATACCAAAGCAACACCTTCAAACCCTGTTGTTCTGCAAAGGATAAATCGACGAAAGACACAGCATCCTTCTGAGAGACACAGAGACACAGAGACACATTCGAGAAAGACACAGATTCATTCTGAGAGAGGCCGATCCACTTCAAACTGGCAATGATTTGAAAATGTGAGGTGAAATGTATGTATAAGGCTTTCCCAATGTGATGCTCTCCAAATGGCACTACTGACCACAGTAACTGACAATAATGAGATTTGTTACCCAGCTCATCTGGAGGATACCAAATGTGGGAGAAACTACTGTACAGCAAGCAGTAAAGGGTCACAGTTCTACACTACACTCTATCCATGGCATATATAAGAAAAAAAACAAAGACAACTTACACAATATCCTCCAAAACGCAGCAAGGGATTGCACCATTTAGTCCCACTCTGCTCCCAAGCATCCAGGTCTCTCCATGGACTGCTGTGGAAACAGGGAAAGGACACACAAAATCCCAGGAGGAAACTGAAGGGCTCTGTGAGTCAGAAGCATGAGCAGCTGCCGTAAAGCAACACGCAAGGTTCACCTTTCTCCTGCAAAAGAAAGCAATGTTAGGCCTCATATACACAACTGCTGCATACTAGCTGTAGTGCTAACTCCTAGCATGCTTGCACATTGGCCAGCTATTCGTATTTGTTCAGACACCAAACCACAGAAGAACATTGTCGTGACCAAGATGTCTCACAGAGAGGTTTTGCAATGCCACCAATATTAGATATAATCTTCCAGGCCTTTGACATGTCTGAGCATCATATTTCCCCCTTGAAGTACATACTAGTACATAATATGATGTCTTTACAGCTTTTCTATGCTTTGCTTTACTACAATGATTCCCAAACTCTGGCTCTCCAAGGGTTTGGGACTTCACCGCCCAGAAGCCCCAGCCAGCTTGGCCAACAGTCAGGAATTGTGGAAGCTGAAGTCCAAAACGTCTGGAGGACCAAAGTTTGGGAACCACTGCTTTACTGTATTGTAGCAAACATTAAGTCTTATAATTTGTGAATTTAATTGACTGTTTGCTGTCCTGGGCTCTGATGAGGAAGGGTGTAATATAAATCAAAATAATGCTGCTTCTGATGCCAGCACTGTCCAGCTGGCTATAGCGATTGTATCCAATCCCACTTGAATAATGGAAACGGAAGACTCCACATACCTACTTTCTACACACCTCCCACCTGTTTTGCAAGAGAGTCAATTGACATGCCCAAGAAGAGAAAAGTTCTGTTCACTTGGTTACCTACACTGGCCTGTAAACATGCTGCTGGGTACCAGGTGCCAGCAATTGGAGCATCTGTTGTTAACAGACAACAGCAAACTCTCCCGGATTATTTTGGAATCAGTTGTGTTACAAATTGTTCTGTAATCAGGTTGCATCGTAGCCCTGATGATATTTATCCATAAATAGCAACAGACCTGGAGGAGGGGATGGAAGAAGAAGAAGAGCAAGGCAGGAAAGAAGTCTATGTTCAAAAATATTTCTGTAAGACTAATGTATTGGGAGAAAGGGGAAATGCCTTTGCTGACTGTCTAAGATACACATATAAGACAAAACAGAGACCAAGACTATCCAGCTCTGCTTGTTTATAACTAAGCATTCACTCTGACAACACTAATGAGCAGAAATAAACAGAAAGAGGCTTTATATCAAGTTAGGCCACTGGTCCAGCTAGCTTATGCCATCAAATCTTACCTGACTGTTCGGTTCCTAGAGCTTTCAGATAGCTTTTCCAGCCTAAGAATGCAGATCTTAATATATTTTGTCCTCACATGCAGGGACAAACAGACTCTATAGTTTTTCTCCTCATCATGAGGAAAAATGGAGATTTCTGCACAGGTCTTGAGAAACAGTCACATTTTGCAAAGTCTCTTGGGGAATTACACTGTAAAGGAAACATGTTTTCTGTGCAAAAACTGTGGGTTTTCTGCAGAATCATTCTCAAAGGGACTTTGTAAAGTGCAAAGAATATCATGACTTGGCAAGGACTTTCTGAGTGTTGAGGAAACCATTATTCTACCAAGAGATGAAAAGTGGTGAATCGCCATTGCTATCCCAGCCTTACTTGGTCATGCTGGGTGGATTGAACCTGGAACCTTTCCTCATGCAAAGTACTGTATGTATTCTATTTGCTAGGCTATGTCTTTGTGTGTAATAAAGAGTGTGTTGCATTTTGTGTTGGAGTAAAGAGTGTGTTGCAAATGTAAATGTTTAAAATATGGAGTGAGAAATGCCCAATGTCCATTCAGAAAAGGAAGAGGCACTAGGGATCATATATTGCAAATGCTGGCTAATGGAATGTACCAAAGAATTTCAAAAAGATAATCAGCCTGTGCTTTATAGACTATAGCAAAGTTTTTGATTGTGTAAATCATAAAAATCTATGACTCTTAAAGAAATGGATGTGCCATGACATTTGGTTGTCCTGATGGGTAAGCTGTACTCAGGGCAAAAAGTTACTGTTAGGACAAAAGATGGAAAAATGGAATGGCTTCCAATTGCCATGGGGAGTCAGGCAAGACTGCATTTTATACACCTACCTGTTTAACTTGTATACAAAAAAATCTGTATACAATACAGACTATCTGTATACATCACAGAAAAAAGAGCCAGCGTGGTATAATGGTTTGAGCATTGGACTATGACTCCGGAAACCAAGACATAGATCTTGTAGCACCTTTGAGACTAAATGAATGCAGGGTTTGAATCCAGACTGAGCCACTGGGTCACCTTAGGCAAATCACACTCTCTCAGCTCCAGAGAATGGTAATGGCAAACCCACCCTAAATCAGAAACAAACTGAAGGCACACAACAGCAGCAGCACCACCAGAAAACAGCATACACAAGGCAGGATTAGATCTGGAGGAAGGAGGTGAGAAAGAGGAAGGAACATCAATAATCTAAGATGACACCATACTACTAGCAGACAATAGCAAAGACTTGAGACAATGACCAAAAGAAAGTCAAAGCTGACTTGAGAAAGAGAAAGGCACATGACTTTACTTTCCTTCTGCCATAGAAGGTTATTGGCTAGAAAGAATGCAAAAAAGTCAAGTGGGATGGCATGATTGCTGGTGAGGAATCAAGTAACAGTGCTATAAAAAGAGAAAATGTCAAAAAAGAAAAAAAAAACCCAACCCAGCTCAGGAAGCTGTCTGTGCTTTCCAAGATGCCCCCTACACCAGGAATGATCCTCCTTCCAGCCACAGCCAATGGTGAGTTCCAATTCTGCAACATCTGGAGTTATACACCCCTTCCCTATAGAACAACATCATTTGCACTAACTTTGGGAGGACAACAGAAAAACAGTGTTAAAAAAATCTACTAAAATCTTTGAAAGGAAGACAGCGTGGCACTTCTGTTCAACTTTTCCTAATTATACATAAAAACGATTTGGCCAATCTGTTCATGGACTAGAAAATAAGCTCCAGAGAGAAGCTGGGTTCAACACATGTCTCTAGCTGCCTTATAAAAAGAGGAACCGCAACCAGACTAAAAGCTCTCTCTTTCCACATGTTTCAACAGCAAATCTGAAGAAAAACCACCAGTTCCCATTTTTTTGCAGACTAAGGACAATCTTTAAAGCGGCTCCACTGATATAGCTGCATCCACGGAAGACGACTCAAAAAGACACTTGCAGAATGAAAAAGATTTGCCACAGTATGTTTCACAGTACCACTGATGCCACCTTTTATCAAAAAGGGGAGCAGAAGCCAGGATTGTGAAATCAATCCTATGCCCTCCATCTCTGTCCTTCTCAGTGCAGGAATCAATGTGTTGCTAGGTAGCTTCTGTACCTGATGGTAGCTCATGCCCAAACTATGTTTTAGCAACATGATGCACCACAGCAATCCGTTCGCTAGCTGAAGAGTTCATTCCTCCTTCATCTTCTGAAAGAGTTCACATCAGGTGTCATATGGAAAGATGTAATTGTTGTCTAACTTCAAGTTGTTCCAACAGTTCTAATGAGGACGAAAAATTGGAGGTGTTTCAAGAAACCAGGATGGATGTCAAAGGAACTTTCAACTGAGTTAAGACTCAAAAGGGACATGTACAAGAAATGGAAAAAAAGGGGCAAATCACCAAAAAAAAAAAAAATCTAAATCAGAAAAGCTAAAGCATAGAATAAGCTCAGGCTTGATAGAAGGTTAAAACATGGGCTTTTTTGGGTTATTTCTGTAGCAAAAGGAAGAACAAAGAAATGATAGGGCCATGCTAACAGGGAATAGAGAATACCTGGAAACTCTAAGCAAATTCAAGTCTCCCAGGCCAAATGAACTACATCCAAGGCAGTCGACATTTTCTTTGCTTTGTCTTTTCATCCTTTTTTACATGTGCACATTTTCTTAGTCTCACCTGCAGCTGGTCGCCGCCCCAACATATCACATAGCCACCCTTTACTATGGTTCTCTCCTTATCCATTCAGCCTTTAGGGTGAGCACAAACAGTTAGGCCTGCTAGAATTTTCTAAGTTCTTTGTTCATCCTTTACATCCTTTGTTACATGCTTCTAAGTTGTACTCTCAGCTTACCCATGGGTTATATCACATTCCATAATTTTGGCCCCCAAAGCTGCCCTCAACTTATACATGTGGCTGACTTAGAGTTGAGTATATACAGTAATATCTGCATAGGACATCCAACTGGAAACAAGAACCAGCTCTAAGAAAAGTTTAGTTATGTGTCATAATATTTAACTTGGCCTGTTACTCAGCTATTTCAGCTACTGCTGCTCTTAACATTTATGTAAATTCCTGCATGATGAAATGCATTGACTTATCACTTTCCCTTATCACACAAGGGAAAGAAAAAGAAGTGGGATTATACAGGGAGTTGCTCTTTTTCTGCACCAGCATCCGAGTAGAAGACACCTGTTCCACTATATTCATTAAAAATACATAACAATGAGGGAGGAAGGGGAAGAATTCACATACAAGAGCTTTAAACTCTCACTTTAAAAAAAGGAAACCAACACCCCTGCAAGCCATCATGCTATGTTAATTACGGAACAAATTTAGTTGCTAAGAACAGATGGACATCAAAGTGAAAAATAGGAAAAGATGACTGCTCTACGTGAAGAAGAAAGAGAGACATAAGACTGGCTGAGCTTCTTTTAAGTCACTCTTTTGCATTCTCTCACTGTCAACAAAAACACCACCACAGTCCTCTTGCCGACAGTTCCCTTGATGAAACAGACCGAAGCCGCCTGCTTTCAGTTATCCCAGCAAGAAAAACAGGATAAATTTAAACATAGCTTCCAGTCGTCTTGGTTTTTCATTTGTTCATTCACGAAGTGGTCAGGCATCCTAGTGGCTGCAATCCTTCCCAAACAAAATACTTGTTGTGAAGTTAGGAGAATGGCAATCCAGTGCATTTGGAGTGCCAGGTTGGCAAAGGCCATTCTAAAATTTGCTAGTAAAACACCATAGCTCAGAACATCAATTTGTCCTGCTTTCCAAGTTTTGCTGTATTGCATGTGTACCTTCTCTACTTCCACATATCATAATGACAACCAACCACTGCCCCCCGAGATGTTTTGAACTATGACTCTCATACTCTTTTCCTTTAGTCATGCTGCAGGACCAATGGTTTCCTAGACCACGTCCTAGACATCAATCATAATGGAGCACCCAAACAAAAGACATTACAAACACTGCAGTATTGGCTGCCCAAACATTATGTTGGGCATATGAGAGAGCAACAAGGTGGATCCAGAGTGAGGAAGCATCATCACTGGACATCTCCTAGAAGAATGTTTTTTGTGTCCATATGATACAGACACTGGAGTATGGGCCATTTTAGAAGAAATTTTACAAAAGGCATTCCCACTTTTCTCACACACAGCAAATATGGGATCTAAGATTGTACAGTACTTGTTACTAGCATTTCCATATGTATCTGCAAAAAAAAAATACTTTTAAAAAATCTACAGTTTGGTTAAAATCAGAGTCCACAACCAGAGTTCTATGCAACCCACCAACAGCACCTTGTAAACTTTCAGCAGGACATTTACTTAGTCAGTTAAAACTTACTTAAACAATTATTAATATAGGCAAATTAGACATTGCAGTGTTAGTAAAAAGGCAAGCAAAAACATACTCAAATCCTGGCTCAGCTGTGATGCTCATTGTATAGCCCAGTCCTCATCTTTCAGCCTATCTTACTTGGCTGCGTTGTTATGAGGCCAAAGCCAAAAAGGGGAGAAACCACGTATGCCACTCCAAGCACCATTGGAAAGAAAACAAGTTAAAAATGTACTATGGACGATAGCTCAAATTCTCTGTGATGACCCTGTCCCACTCGCCCACCTCCCACAAAAATACACTCACTGGCAACAAACGAGCTACAAATTTGGCAACAGAGGTCTCCAAAACACACTGCTGAAATAACCCAGTTTGAGACCACTTTACTTGCCCTGCCTCAGTGCTAGGAAATTCTGGGAACTGTAATTTTGTGAAACATTTAGTCTTCTCTGTCTGGTAGCACAATAAATTACAATTCCCAGAATTCTCCAACACTGAGTTAGGGCAGTTAAAATGGTCTCAAACTGGATTGTTTCTGCAGAGTGTTTTGGACCTAAGAAAAACTAACCTTTTATAGAGAAGCACCAGCAACTCCAGAACTAGTCCTACAGTGGAAAACAGGAAGATGGGGAGAGAAAGTTTGCAATCCTCTTATTCTACGAACTAGCTTTGTGTCTGCCAGATATTTCAGTCTACAACCACCATCATTCCTGACCTGATGGGAAATGCAGTCCAAAACAACAAGATGGCACCACATAGGGGAATGCTGCTACAGACACTCCAACATCATGCATGCATAGCCTTTCCTATATCAACTATTCAAACATTTTGTTTCAAAATGCAGATCTGGACAGAACAGTATTTATTCAGTTCCCCTTCTGCATTAGCTACACTAAAGGATCTCTTTCCTTATGCCACTATAATCCAAGAGCTAAATAATTCTCTTTCATGTGTTATACTGTGAAGGTTCTTCTCAGACAGAGCACGTCTCTGATGATTTCTCTTCTCTACGAAGTAGTTTGTCTTCCCCCACCCCCAGCTTCCATTGTGTAGAAGCTGGCCCCTAGGATGTGCCATAGAAATCCAAATCCCAGGCTCCGGATAAATTATGCATATCCCATAGGTTCCGCATAAGCGGATTTACATACACTAGTTTTGCCCAAACTGCAGTGTTTGGGTTTTCGCAGAACATTATGACGAGATGGCATAAAAGGAAGAAGAGAGCTATGCACCATATAGAAACAAATACATCAGATGAAACAAGAGGACAAGATAGCAAGCAGCAGACCTTTCGCAACCAGAGCCCTGTGCAACCCACCAACAGCACCTTGTAAACTTTCAGCAGAACCCAATTGCCCATCTGTGTCAGTACCAGTTTCTAGATATCATGAGAGTTGTATTTACATATATAAGGAAAGTGTTAAGGTAGGCTTAACCCTAAACATGAAGAAAACAAAAGTGGTGGCTACCAGATATCTCCAAGAATCTCTTCCTTGCTTGACACCAAATGCTGGGCCAGATATGGGCCAAACCAATGGGCATGCAATTACTGTTCTACTACTGTTCAATTGTCTCTGTGCCACATACAATTTGTAAAGTGTTTTATAATCTATCTAATCTGCCCATCCTTTGAGTGTTTTAAACAATGAAAAAAATTATGAACCAACCATGGACACACTAAATCCACAGCAAGGTGGGGTTTGGACAGTGTTCTGTTCAAGTGATCAAGTACTGTGATCACTAAACAACAGTTAGAGATACGGTGAAATTGGCATTGGTTTTTCTACCCCCTTTTTACTTTTCTTCACTTTCTTTGCACTTCCAGAACAGGCAAGTCAATATGTGCAGAAAATGTTAACACTTAAGTTGCTCAATATGCAACTTTCAAGATACAGAACTCAAAAATTTTTCAGTGATCTATTAGGTGGGTGTGGCAATTGAAAAAAAAGACAGAAACATCTTACTGATATCAAGTACATAACCGAGAACTGAAGATTTTTCTGCTGTTAAGAAAAATCTGAAACATGTTTCAATAACCATAACAGCAGACACATCCTGGAAACCTTCCCATTGTAACTGATAGCCAATACAAGGTATATTATTACTTTGCAAGGGATCAAAAGCTAGCTGCTAACGTACCAAATTCAACATAAGAACTAAGATTTTTGAACAGGAGGACTGCCTTTTCCAAAACTGCAGTACAGTCGTCCCCCGGGTTACGAAGGTAATCCGTTCCGGGATTACCTTTGTAACCCGGAAGCTTTCGTTTCCCGGGGGACCGCTTTAGCGAACGGACGGCGCGGCCGATTTAAAGGGGCCGCATGGTTTTTTTTTTGGATCCCGGGGGATCTTTCGGATCCCGGGGGATACGTTAGCGGTCCCGCCGGTTTCGGATCCCAGGGTTTTCGTAACCTGGGGGATTTGTAAGCCGGGGGACCACTGTACTTGAAATCACATCATAGCTAAAAAATACAGTCCCACCGTTTGTGTGGACTTTGAACCTGTGTCAGTCGCTCACTTGCGAGGGGCAAACGGAGGAACTTAAAATGGGGTTCGTGCCTATGGCATGTGCCCACAGGGGCACACCGCTATTCAAACCAATAGAGCTTGAATATAAGTGGATTTCCATTTTCGTGTCCAGAACAGATCTCCTGCAAAAAAAGAGGTTGCTCTCCACCCCTCATTTCTACTGGTCCTAGCTGTAGTTTCCAATGTTGGGTCATTCTTGACTGCTAGCCAATACTGCAAGGATTCTGGGGACTGAAGTCCAAATAACATCTGGGGAACTGTGTACTACAGAGCTCAAGTGCGAGCAGCTTAATTCTGCATACATACCCAGTTTGTTTGGACAAGGTATTCCAAAGGTGGTGCTTCTCCCTCAACGAACGCACAGACCATGAGCCCAATGGTGTGGATCTGGTTCTTCAAAGCTCATCTGGATATTCATGAAGTCCAGAACCTAAGGTTTCATAATGATTATTTTAAAATAGGGAATTGTACAGATTTAAATCAACAGTAAAACAAAAACAAAAAACCTTGGACAAATGTATAACCACTTGTGATAGTCCAACGTTACCAACCCAACTATGGAAAGATGTGCAAACATCCTGCCAAACGCTCCTCTTCCTGGCGACTGTTCAATTCTTGCTCATTTCTGACACCAGAATCCAAACATCTTGGGTATGTTGATAAAGATTATTGATTTCCCTGATAGAGAAAAACAGTGGGGCAAATGCAAAAGAATGGTTTAGTTTAGGGGTAGACTAAACATGGTGGCCTCCTAAGGTTTTAGACTTCCATACTCGAGTATCGGCTGGTGGTGAATGGAGCTGTAATCCAACACATTCAAGGGGCAGGAGATGGCTTACCCTGGTTTAAACAAAGACAGGCAACTCAGAAATATTATGAAATGGGGTAGCCACTCTTTTTTCTCTATCTCTCTTTCTCTAACTCATAGACATACCACTTCGAGATGCCTTTTGGATTGTGTGGCCAACCAGAAATACAAGCGTTTCACTTTTTCTTTTCCAAGCCTATTAAGTCTGTTTTAATCTAATCGAAGCTGTTTCAGTTTACTTTTTACCCTCATTTCCAGGTTTTATGCTGGAAATTTTATGAAATTTTAGCTTGTTCCCCTTTTATGCTGAGTAAGCCGCTCAGACAGCTGTCAATTTTTAACAGGCTGCGCAGGTCTATGCGCTTTCGAGTCACCTAGCAGCTTATGGCAACCCCAGTGAATTCCATAGGGTTTTCTCAGGCAAGGGATACTCAGAGGTGGTTTTTCCAGTTCTTTCCGCTGAACTACAGCCTGCAGAACCTGGTATTTGTTGGCCCACCATCCAAGTACTAGCCTGGCTGACCCTGCTTAGATTCCAAGATCAGACAGGATCTGATGCCTTTAGGGTATTTAGGCCCTTAATAGGGTGATCTATAAAATAAAATAAATTACAGAGGGAAACTTGACAGCGTTCTGTGCTTTTTTAAAGGGGAAAAAAATCAATCAAAAGGGATAGGGAGTTTCTATGGTAGAGTGTCTCTGGTTGCACACAGTCACATGGCAGAACGGAAGAGAAGCAACACAGGGCACTGGGCCCTAGTTGTCATCGAGCCTGTAATCCCCTCAGATCAACGCTTGTAAAACTGTAGATCTGACAGTGCTACAGAGAACAACGAGAGCTAGGCCGTCACACACAAAAAAGTGTTAAAAGCGGCAATATGTCCGTGATTTGGTGTTCGCACTGAGTTTCGGAGACGGATGCTGAAAGGCGTGTGCTTTCCAAAGCCCATTCATATGTGACTCTAAGTGATGTTTGCAGAGTCAGGATTAAACCACTCAAAACCAAAAATACCATAGTTGTGCAATGCATGTTATCTGTTGCACCCAGCGGATCTATGAAAGTGACCTACAAATTATGGTAATTGTGTGCAGCTAATATACTGTATACACTCATGTATAAATCTAGAAATTTTGGTAAAAAATTGACCCAAAAAGCAGGGATCGACTCATCATGGGTCAATGTAAATCCTATACATATATATATTTTTTTCTGGGTAAAGAGGCAAAATGCAAGTGCTTTGTCCATCCTGGGAGCACCTAAAAAGAAGCCCCAACCATTTCTACTCTCGCATGCGTCCAGCCTTTAGACACCATTTTATACAATATTTTAAAAATAATATTGTGCACGAAACAAAGTCTGTATACGCTGAACCATCAGAAAGCAAAGGTGCAGGTGCCACTAGCTCAGCAGTTATGCCTGCCGGAATTTTGTACGGTCTTTGACATCGTTTTCCTTTGCTTCATCTTTTACATCCTTTGTTACATGGCCCTTTTACCCTCAACTTATCCACGGGTCATACCAAAATCCATAATTTTGGCCCCAAAACCTGCCCTCAACTTATACATGAGGTCGACTTGTAGTCGAGTGTATACGGTATGATCCAACTCTCCAGCTTCAGATACATCTCCAAAGAAGACCAGCCCCTCCTGAATGTGTGACACAAAATACTAAGTATACAAATCCCCCCCATCCCATCCCAATGAGAATGCAATGCCAACTGGGAAAGAAATGCCAGCTGGGAAAGTGCAATAAACCATGGTACACCAATCTAAAGATTAACCTGAAAGTCTTCCTTAAGAGCTTTGTATGTCCTACTAATACAGCAAGGCAACCAAGGAAGAAAAGGAGAGCTTCCAGGAACTTTAGAAGAACTTTAGAAGAACTCTGCGGTTCTAAAGGATATTCCAAGTATTTAAAGGGTAGGTATCCCACTGGACTCCAAAGCCATACTGGAAGAGACAGAGCATCAATTGTTTTAGTCAAACTGCCCGAAGAGTACAAACATTATTCTCAATGGTCGCCGTAAAAGGTTAAAGGAAACGGCTTCCAGTTAATGTTTGCTTAACCACCGCTCAACAATTCGTAGCCATTTCTCAATTGAACAAGCAGCCTTCTATTACTCACTGGGGGTGAAAAAAAAGGAAAATTTTTAAAAAAGATTAACTTGCACTAAAGCTTCTGAATCAAAATTTTAAAATGTATATTTAAAGATCAGCACTTGAAAGGACACTCTTCCAATTACACCATTTCTATTTTATTTAAGTCAAAATTGTTACGGGATACACTTTGTTACCCTGTCTAGGCACGACATTATTTTAGAAATCCAGAAACACGCCGCACAAAGAAAGTATTTGGAATATCAGAAAGACCTGGAAAGGGGGGGGGGGGTGTTAGAACAAAATAAACCCTATTATTTCATGAAAAACACACCTCTGAACTCCGTCCTCACACAATACCCAAATCCCTTGGGGGCAGGGCGCGATGCTTTTTTAAAAGGCTGCCTCCACACCCTTCAGATAGGAAGAGCATATGAATAATGACTGGAAAAGCAAACCACACTGGAATGTGGCATTTTGTCTGCATGTTTCCTACCCTGGCAATTGAAAGGGAGGAGGGAGGGAAAGACATTTTCAACAGTTGGGGAAATCCCACTTCTTGTTTCACTTGTACTACAAAGCCAAGCATATTTTCACCACCATCTCTGGATTTACACCAAGTACTACCGTATTCCGCAGCGACAACTGACACAAGCTTCGCTGTCATACACGTCGGTCCTGTACCTGGGCCACGGGAGAAAACAAGCCGCCCTACAAACAACTTGAGTTTCTGTTTCAATCCAAGGCTATATCCAAGGGTATACCTCCTCTGCTCAAAAACACTAACACAGATCGTGGTGTACACTTAGGCCTGAAAGAGACGGGCCAAAAGTGCCACCTTCGGACACTCCAAGCTGCCAGTCCGCTTGACCCCTTATATGGCACGGTAAACATTTAGCAAGCCAGTGTGGCACAGCGGTTTGAGTGTTGGAAAACTCTGGATGCCAGAGTTTGAATCCCAGCTTGTCACACTCTCTCGGCCTCAGAGGAAGGCAATGGCAAGCCTCCTTTGGGCAATCTTGCCAAGAAAACCCCGTGACAGAAACCTACGGCATTAAAAAGGCTTGCTTTAAAAGATCGGCTGTGTGGATGCTCGCTCACAAGGAACCCTAAATTCATAGGGACTGACTCCAAGCTGAGCGGATGTATGACTGAAAGCAACCCTTTAAAATATGAATACGTGAAGGCACACAACAACATAACAAGTAGTATTTGTGTGTACTGTAAATAGTTATTTCTCCATTGTAGATGCAGCACCAGAGAGTCTGAGGATTAAATAGTGGAGGGGACTGTTTTTGAGAAAGTTGTGCACTGGGAGCGAATACCTGCCTGAAACCGAAACCTGAAACTAAACTAATTTTAAATTCAAATTTTAATTAATTTTAAGTTTGACCTTGTTGATTTTTCTGTTATGCGTATTGCATGTGTGCTGTGATATGTGAAGTATGCCTAATAAAGGTTGGTATAATGGTAAATGAATACCCGCCTGCTCTAAACCCACCATGGATGGAGACGGACATGGCAGCTCCTACCCTCACAAACTTAAATGACACATTTAATATGTGACTTTTAATGTTTCACACAGAAACAGTATTAAACCCAAAGGGGTGCTAACTTTTAATATGTAAGTTAGCACCCCTTTGGGTTTAATAATGTTTCTGTGTGAATAAACACGGCCTGAATTGGGTTCCCAGCAAACCCATGACACGTAGCTTCAAGAGGAAGGGGAGCAAGGAGTTCCCCTTTCACTCCGTCAAAACTGTGTATTGGGAAGGAAAGTTATACTCTGTTAACCGTACTATATATACCCCAGTATGAAAACACCAGCTTAACTGGAAGCGGGAGCAGCTAATCTCCCCGATACGCGCCAAATCATATTGTCAAGGGCTTCTTGCGATCATACATACGCTTTGTTGGTTGTTCGGTCTCTATGAATTTAGCGTTCCTCGTGAGCAAGCATCCGCACAGCTGGGCTGTCAAGAAACCTTTTTTAATAGCAATAGCAGCTTCATTTATACACCACTTCATACTTCTCTATGTGGTTTACAACTATAAGTTAATCCCCCCCAAAAAAGCTGAGTACATTTTAGTGACCTCAGAAGGATACTATATTTTAATACTAATCCGGGGTGCCCAATTTGTGGCGTAGTAGCAGAAACTGACCAAAGCGGCGTATTGGGTTGAGTGTTGGGATTAGGTTTTTGGAGGCCAGGATGCAGAGAGAGATCTTGTAGCGCCTTTGAGACTATCTGAAGGGAAGACGTTGGCGGCATGAGCTTCCATAGACTTCAGTCTACTTCCTCAGATGCATTTGGAGAGAATATGGGATATGTGTTCACAGATAGGGCCATGTTAGTCTGTAGAGTATCTAGAGAGATCTTGTAGCACCTTTGAGACCAAAAGAGAAGTTGGTGGCATGAGCTTTTGTAAAAGTCTACTTCCTCAGAGGCAACCGGACCAAATGGATCTAAGGACGTAGGCTCAGGTCTACAAAAGCTCATGCCGCAGCATCTCAGGAACGCACCTGAGGAAGTAGACTTCAGTCAACGAAAGCTCATGCCGCCAACTTCTCTCTTTCAGTCGGTCTCAAAGGTGCTACAAGATCTCTCTACGTACTCACTCTATAGACTAACATGGCCCTGTCTTTGAATATGTATTCCATATTATCTCCAAATGCATCTGAGGAAGTAGCTCATGCCGCCAACGTCTTCCTCGATAGTCTCAAAGGTGCTACAAGATCTCTCTCCATACTGTTTCTACAGACTAACGCAGCTATATCTTTCCATCCTACCCTTCCGTACCCCAACTTTCGCTTCCCCGCTTGGCCGTGAAACCCTTTGGGCAAGTCACACTCTCTCAGCCTCAGGGGAAAGCAACGGCAAACCTCCTCCAAACAAACCTTGCCGAGAAAACCAACAAAATCCACCGCAGAAACGACCCAATGTAACTGCCTTGGATCCATGCTAAGGGGATTCTGGGAACTGTAGTGAGACATTGAGCCTCCTCTGTCTAAAGAGAGCTCTGGTGCCACAATGAACTACAGTTCCCAGGATTCCCTAGCACTGACCCTCAGGAATGTGGAAAAAACCTGCAAATAAGACCAAAAAAAAATACTATGTTTTTAACCTGAGAGAAAGACACCTCTCTAGGCGTCTCTAGGTCCTCCAGCGCGACTCTATGGTCCACATTGGCCAGACCTTGACCATAGAGTTGCTCTGGAGGAGCTGGAGAGGCCTAGCAGCAGAGGGTCCTCTCTAGGAATCTCCAGTGGGACCTCTTTGGTTCAACGTGGACCATAGAGTTGCCCCGGAGGACCTACAGATTCCTAGAGAGGACGCATACTGACAAAAACCGGTGAATAACCAAACCGTGGAGGGTCGGTTTGTGGGAACGAAGCAGGGAGGGCGAGTCCATCCCACTCACCGTCCAGATCCTCTCTCAGTCAGCCAGGGCTCGGGCTTAGCCTCCCTTCTGCTGCTGCCCTGCATCACTTCCGGGGGGTGTGGCCTAAGGAGACGGTCAGCTGGCGCCGCCGTGACGTCACCGGGCGTCCCTGACGCCGCACGCAACGTAAGGGCAAAAGGGGGAATCTTTCTTCTTCCCTCACCGCTGAGGTAAGTTAGTGTCGGAATGAACCATTCTGAGGGAAAATAGGGGGGGATAGCCTCGCCTATGGCCTCAATGAGGAAAAGATAGAGGCTGAGGGAGAGCGGGGAGTGTTCCTTAGAGGCCTGTGAAGCGTTTCCAAAGCGAGGAAAGGGCTTTTGTTATTAACTGTTTTCGCTGTCCGACCCCCCCCCGCCGCCGTGTTGGTACAGTCCAAATGACTCGGCGCAGAGAGAGAAAGATAGGATAGAAGGGGTCTGCGCATGCGCCGTTGCTTGTTGCTGGTCTTGCCCTGGGCGATAGGGGGCGCTGAAGCGCAACCATTCTTGGGCCTGTTCTGTCTTCAGGGCAGTGAGCAGCTTGAGCTGGGGACATAATAGTAATAAATTATAATAATAGTAATAAATTATTTTATTATTTTTATAGTTTATATAATGTATTTTGTTCTAATGATATTATAATTTATATACTTTTTAAATAATTTTATAAAATATTTATATTATAGTTATTCTAAACTATATTAATTATATTATTAATTAATATATATATTAATTATATATTCTAAACTATATATTCTAAACTAAATTATTAATAAATAATAATTTATTTTGTTATTATTTTATTTTTATTATAGTTTATATAATTTATTTTCTTATAATTATATTATAATTTATATAATGGTATAATATTTATTATAATAGAATATCAGCTTGAGCTGGGGAATAATAATAATAATAATAAATTATTTTATTATTACTTTATTTTATTGTAGTTTATATAGTTTATTTTATTATAATTATTGTATTATAATTTATATCATATTTATAAATTATAATAGATATTATTTTCTTTTTATTGTATTTTATTATAGTTTATATAATTTATTTTCTTATAATTATATTATAATTTATATAATGGTATAATATTTATTATAATAGAATATCAGCTTGAGCTGGGGAATAAAAATAATAATAATTTATTTTATTTTTATTTTATTTTATTGTAGTTTATAGAGTTTATTTTATTATAATTATTATAATTTATATCATATTTATAACTTATATCATGTTATTTATTATAATAGAAATTATTTTATTATATTGTATTATAATTTATATCATATTTATAACATATCGTATTATTTATTATAATAGAAATTATTTTAATTTATATAATATTTATAACATATCATATTATTTATTATAATAGAAATTATTTTATTTTTAATTGTATTTTATTATAGTTTATATAATTTTTATTTATAATTATTTTATTATAATTTATACAATTAATTAAAATTAATGAGACTGGTTTTCTTGCCAGCTTCAAATAAAAGGGCAGGAGGTGAATATTTGAACGAGTAATCCATAAAAAAAATATCCCGCAATTGGTTTTTGAACGAAACTGTCAGACCGTAACACGCAGACGATGCAATCCTAATGCGCATTTGCGCATCTTTACACACTTAACGCTACTTTTACGGTTTGATTATTGACGGATTTTATTAAGATGTTATCTCTAGGAATATCCAGAGAATATCTCTTCGTTCTTTTTGTGTTCAGTAAGAGCTAATAAAATATTGAAAGCTAATTAGGACATGTGTGAAAATGTCCCATCTGTTTGGAGGGCCTGTTTTTCTCTTGATTCAAATGTTTTTGGGTTCTGTTCCCGTTTCTTTAGATGCAGCCGGTCACGCGTCAAGAAGTCCTCGGCCTTTATCGCACGATATTCCGCATAGCCAAAAAATGGCAGTCGGCATCTGGGCAGACGGAAGAGACCATCAAAGAGAAGCAGTATATCATCAATGAGGCGAAAACATTATTCCAAAAGAATAAAAACGTGAGTCCCTATAGACCTGTGTTTTGTCGAATAATTATGGCCTCGTGTTCACGCTCAAAGCAGTAAACATCCAACTGGTTTTACAAGAAAGACAGCCTTCCAAAAAGGGTCAAAGATGTCACGTTCAAGCTTAGGTTCCGCGTTCAGAGATGCCAGGAGAAAGGTTTTTCTCCCAGATAATAGGGACATGTACCTTTATACAAATGTTTCCAATTTTGAGTTTTTCAGGTAAGTAGTAATGATCCTGTAGTAGACAATGCTTTCTTTTCTTGTCCTGCACTTGGCAAGACACTTGAATGTAGTCAAGAGGTGAGCCCATTACTCTGATCACCAAAGATTCAAGTATTTCACCTTTGGAAATGTGGTCCTCAGACCTTTGGTCCTTGGTGGAAATGGCCACAGTGTGCTATTTCGGAGAAGCTGGAAGCAGGCGATCTCTGATGTGACTTCTTGAAGAGGAGTGGAAGCCTGGGGACAGTCGTAACCTTTGTTGCCAAATTGGAAGATGTGGAGGCAGGAGAATTCTGCTCTTTTAGTTTCCTCTTTTCCTTATGTATATGTTTCTGCACTGAATACATCTCTGCCTTGAGAGATCTGCATGAGGCTGGAAGTCATGGACTTGAGGAAGTATTGGTTGGAGGTCATGGACTTGATGAACTGTTAGTACCGTCGTGGGATTTCTCTACCAAGAAGTGGATGGATGTTTGGAAGACCTGACAGCCGTGGTATAGAATCATAGAATCATAGAAATTTAGAGTTGGAAGAGACCCCAAGGGCCATCCAGTCCAACTCCCTGCCATGCAGGAACTCCCAGTCAAAGCATCCCCAACAGATGGCCATCCAGCCTCTGCTTAAAGACCTCCAAGGAAGGAGACTGCACTACACTCCAAGGGAGTGTGTTCCACTGTCAAACAGCCCTTACTCTCAGGAAGTTCCTCCTAATGTTGAGGTGGAATCTTTTTTTCTGCAGTTTGCATCCATTGTTCCGAGTCCTGTTCTCTGGAGCAGCAGAAAACAAGCTGGCTCCCTCCTCAATGTGACATCCCTTCAAGTATTTAACTAAAGGCAACTTTGCCCCCACGCTTGTCAATTCTACTTTTGAAGTTGAAGGACAACCTCGAGACTCTGGCTCTTCCTCCCTTGATCTTGAGGGCTTGCGTCAATGCTCAGGCTCCAGGGTCTGTTCGTACAGGAGAACTTTAAACCCAAGCTCCCTGTTGTGTCTTGCCTGCAGTACGAAACCTTTTTCAGCGTGTGCAGGAGACAACAGTGTGGGCTTTGCCCATGTACTGGAAGCACTTTGCGTGCCCGTCACAACACAGGACGTTGGCGCTGCGTTCAACACACTTCTCGAAGGAAGACAGCACTATCAAAGCGGCCCAGAGGACTAGCGTGGCTACTGAGCCAACCCTCACAATTCAATGAATCTCCAGAATTGTGTGGAGAACTACTCTGAGCTCATTTCGGTGTCTCTCTTAATGAACCAAAGGCAATGTTTTAGTAGGTTTGTGGAGTGGGCTGCCACAACATGGGTTTTTTTGTGCAACAAATTGTGCACGATCCATTTGTTGACTGCTCCAACAGAAAGTCTGGTGTGCCTTGAATAATTGTATTGATTGCTATAGACATTTATCTTTTAAGTGTACTGTATGGTCTTGATTCAGCTATCCTGTGCTTCATTGCGGACTGACTCCATGTCCCCTTTGTGAGCTGCATTGTAGAAAACATTTGTGCTAAGCTGACCAAGAGTGACATTCTTAGAGGTGACTTGATTTTCATACACAGGGCTGTTTGCTTCAATTGTCTGCTTTATTCCCCTTCTTCTGTTTTGTGTGTTCAACAGCTAACAGATCCTGAGCTGATTAAACAGTGCATAGAAGAGTGTAAGGCAAGAGTAGAGATCGGGCTACACTACCACATCCCATATCCAAGGCCTGTAAGTAAGAATGTCACTGATGTGAATGTATTCCTATCCAAGACATTTTTCCACCTGAATCATAGAATCATAGAGTTGGAAGAGACCACAAGGGCCATCCAGTCCAACCCCATTCTGCCATGCAGGAACTCCCAGTCAAAGCATCCCCGACAGATGGCCATCCAGCCTCTGCTTAAAGACCTCCAAGGATGGAGACTCCACTACACTCCGAGGCAGATTAACATGTGATGTCTCTCCAATTCAAGGCGTATGGTACTCATAGCCACTCAAGTTTGTCTGGAAACTGAACCAGGCCATCCCATAGCCACCCCACCCTGGCAGTAGAAATACTTTAAGATAATAAGCAACAGTTTGCTGCCTTTTTAAATATCATAAATCTTCTACCTAGGGTAGCTTGCCTCACTTGGCCTAATAGTAGAGAGGATATCCCATGTGGCACACCAAGCTCTGCTCTCTGAGAACATCCAGAGAGCTTAGAAAGTGCCACTACACCCCACTATTACTGGCCCAAGCCAGCTGATAGTCAGCTACCTTACTAGTAGCCTTACACTTTCTAATGGTAGACCAGCTTTGATTTGTATCTTAGACATAAGCCGAAGAAGAGTCACATTTGCTTTTCTTGGAGCCATTCTGCAAACGGAGTTAAGCCCATGAGTCATAGTTGAGTCCGGGCTGTATCTGCTAATCTCCAAAGCAGTCTCCCTCTTTTTAAAATTGTTAAAATTATGCCTTGCATCTTTGCTTAAAGGACCGGGATGGTAACTTGATACCTACTTAATGGGAAGTGCTGATTCTTAAATTTTTAGATCCCAAATGATAATTATTACCCAGTGGCTATTCACTATTCACCAGTGATTCGTCATTCATATTCTCTGTAAACTGGGATCCAATGCAGTGTCAATGACAGCAGCCTCTGCTTGCTCCTTCCTTATCCTTGCAGAGGGTTTGCCATGGGTCTCCTACAAATCTACTAGTTTCCCACAAGGTAGAATTATGTCATTTCTGTGGGGAATTTAAAACTATTAGGTAGAATGAGACAGCCACCTCAAATGTAGTTGATTTCAAATGATGTAAAATGCACTGTTGCTGTGTTTTTACTGCTAAGTGGGAAGGAAGGCACCTACTAGTAAGATGTTCTGCTTCAGGTGCTGAAAAAAGTAGATGAGACTTGGGATCAGTTCATTTTCTTTCTGGGTGACTCTGGCTTGCTCTTTTATCACAGGCAGCAAAACATCTTGGCTTAGCCCTGCCCTCTGCTTCAGTCAAAGAATGATAAAGATCATCATCATCAAGTCTTCATCAGTGTTGGAAGGAACTGACAAAGAGCTTTGTGCTCTGGGCTCCTTCAAACCTGTTTCTATTCCACTTTGTACGATTCCCTTGGGAAGAATTTTTATTTTAATGCTTAAGGCACTTGACAAGCCTCCTTATTCACCTGTGCAGCAATCCCGTACAGTAAATCACCATTAATACCATATTGTAACTCCGGCTTAACTGTGGGTACTGACGTGAAATGGTAAATGGCTGAATTGATAAGCCTGCTTTGCGATCAGCTGATAAACATGATTCAGACAGCTTGGTCTAAAATTGGTTTGCATACTCTCATCCGTGTAAGAAGTTATTGTGATGTCTAAACTGACAAACTTTGGTTATGTCTGCTACCCTTTTCTGTTCTAAGCATAAGAAAGGTCATACTGGATGAAATTAAAGATTGTATAATCCATCATTCTGTTTGTACAGCGGCCAGCCTCTTGCCTATAGAAAACCTCCCAGGTATATCATGGCTGTGTTAAGACATATTTCCTTTAATATGTTCTGAATTAACTATCATTCAGTGTCAGCAGATGACCTGTTCCTAGTATTATGAGAAAGGGAGAAAATGTTTTCCTCGCCCATTTCTCTACACCATGTATAGCTCCATACACCCTTATTGTGTCTCTCTTAACTTCCATTCTTCATAAGACGCAAACTTTTCCTTGACAAACTTTTCCTTGACCTTGATAGTTTGGTTGTCCTTCTCATCATTTTTTCCAGGTCTTAGAAACCTCATGAGAAAAGAAGGGTAGAGCACACCAAAATGAAAGTTCTGCTTTCTAGTTTGGCTTTTTTCCCCCCTTCTTCTGTTTCCACCCTGGGTGGGTTTGTTTTTTTTACCTTATATATAAATTAATTTTATTTTCTTCTTGGTACATGCAGATCCATCTGCCTCCCATGGGCCTTGCTCAGCAGCAAAGTCGAGCCTTTCGACATCAGGAGAAGTTGAGGAAGCTTTCCAAACCGGTCTACTTGAAATCCTATGATGAAGTTTCGTAACCCAAGAGCAGACTTTTGCCCATGCCATTCTGGACTGCTTGGCAGATGCATTTCACTTTTTCCTATTGTGGAACAAAACTGGGGCAGTTAACGCTTGCTGGCACGTTTCTTCAAGACCTAAGTTGGCAGTGAGTAACAATATAGTAAAACTGTCCTGGATCTGGTAAGCGTCAGCCATTGGCTCATTAATAAAAGGAAAAAAGCTTTATGATCAAGTACAATGTATAGTGGAGAAGACAATCTGACAATTGTTAAACATAGAAAGTCAGAAGTTGTATTTGCTTACCCTGTCCGAGAATTCTACCAAAGGCTTAGGAAAGTTATCTTTTGGACTACAACTCCCAGAATCCTCAAGGCAACATATTGATTGCCCGTGTTGACTGGGGGATTCTTGGAATTGTAGTTCAGAAAAATAACATGTCCAAACTCCAGTTCTTAGGAGACAAGGATTGGGATGGGGGGAACGTATGCAAGTATTCTTTATTAAGACACATTTCTTTCTTACATTGCCATGGTGGGATCCAATTAATTTATGGGAAAGTTGAACTAACCTTTCCACGGACCACATCAACAGATCAGTTTCCCTTCCAGGTTCGTGTTTATGCTCATAAATTGATGGACATACATTCTGTTTAAGATGCAGATTTACCTTCAACCACAGTTGGAGATGCAGAGGTTATTTAAATCTCTGAGTTGTGCCAGAGTCGGCTAAATGCTTAAATACATTACACTGCAGCATACAGATAGACTAAGTGAACTGATGTGATAAGGGATTGCATGGCCTCATTTGCTGACTCCGTATTAGAAACTAAGTACAGCATAAGCTCAGGCGGAATATCCCAATTCTGCAAGCAACTCACTAGATGGCTCCCAGCAAACAAAAAGGGTTTCTCTTGAACACCCAGGAATGACAGAGCCTCCAAAACAGTCAGATCCTTGAAAAAATGTAATTTCCTTTTAATGTTTCATTTTAATTTTGTGTGGTTTTGTTACTCACTCTAATAAATGCACCTTCTAAAATTTAGAAACCAAATGATTTGTTTAATCTCAGTTATTAACTGCATCCTTCAGGATTGTAGGCCAAACATGTATGAAGTTTGATGCTACTGGATGCTTTTAAAAATAACCCGTATTACACAGATATGTATTTTCCAGTTGTCTAACTTCATAAATTTTAGGAGGGCTTCTTGAAAATCTGCACAAGCCCCATTCTCACAGCAATTGCAACAGTGAAAAGGAAACATAACTGCATTCAGAGCCCCAATATCCCATGTCTTTGGAATCACTCAACGGGCTGCTGACCCCATTGCTCTCTTTTCCTGAGTCCCTTTTAACCCTTCCCCCTGCCTTATGCCCTACCCAGCATGCTTTTTGATATTTTATTTTTATTTTAAGTCATACATTGAAACAAAGAAAATGAAAAAAGGGGTGGAAGGAAAGAAAGGCAATTGGGCTGCTTGGGAATAGTGAGGAGGGGTGAGGAAGAGGAAGGGATATTGACACATATGTGACTGCCGAAAATGCGACTTGAGAGCAATGTTTTGCACCCAGGGGGTGTGCTATAGAGGATTGAATGGGATTGAATTATGTGAGTGTCAAGTTGGCTGGGGCTTCTAGGTGTTGAAGGGCCCAAATTTGGAGACTTCTGGAATAAACCTTAATAGGAACAATACTTAAAAACTGCTGATGGGACACACCACCTTAAGAGATGTTTTCTCCTTTCATCAGGTGATAGCCTGATCAGATATAACAAAGAATTCCACTTCTCTTGCCACTAAATTTGTATTTGCTCAGTGTTTACCCCCAACGTAAACTGCTCCAAAATGTTGCAGCCTTTCCTCATAGGGCAGCTGTTCAGCCCCTGAATCGTTTTGGTTGACCTTTCCTTTTGTTGCATTCAGCCAGCGACACTTGAGCCACATTCTCTGTTTGGGAACACCCGCACGAGTCATCCCGAGCGTGAATGGATCACCAGGAGTCAGAATACTGTGACGGAAGACCTCACGTTTGTGCAACAAGAGGAATCAAATTGTTTAAATCATGAGTCTAAAGACTATGGGAGCATTGGTGGGTTGAGAGTATATAAACTTTTAATAGGAAAAAGCTATTGTATGGCATAAATAACAAAGAATTCAGTCATCCAGCTGGCACAGTGCAGCTACGCCCCGATTTATCCAGTGTTTCTGGGGAAGGTCAGAAGGAAGCTCAATAGAGAGAACATAATTGGTGGAGTGGCCTGTCGTTGACAAGGTGCCTCTCCTGGCACTGGTTTTGTAGACAGGACACAGGTAAATCCTTTCATGGAGAAACTTGGCACTCTCTCCAGGTTTCAGCCAAATGATGGGCAGGGAATCATATAGGATTTTGGGGAAAGATTCACCAATCTGCTGGGTTTCCCTGTCCCATCGGGCTCCTTCCAAAAACAGACCTTTCACGTAGGCCCCATCATCAGGCACTTCCTCAATATATTGTTCTTGTTTCATCACCTGCATTGGGGAAACCAGAACATACAGTGGTCGGTTAAGACATGACCTGGTTCCTGCTGAAAGACTGGTTGGCAAGGCAGGAAAATAAAACTGAGGAGAAGGGGGTGGAAGAAACAGTTGTAATGTCTTAGAATGTTGAGGGTCCTACCTGACCTAGGACCTTACCAGACGTCGGAAATTGGGAGTATAATCCAATGGCAATCCAAACGCAATCATAGGGTTTCACGTTATTGCGAATTAAATCATCTCACGCAATTTCGGGAAAAAGGGAAGTCATTCCAAACGCAATCATGGCTTTTACATTATTGCGAATTAAAGCATCTCACGCAATTTTGGGCAATGGGGGGTCATTTTCGGGTAATGGGAAGTCATTCTGAATGCATTCCGAACGCAATGGAAATTCACGCAAATTCGCTAAACTAGCGAATTCACGTGAATTTGAATTGGCTCCATTCGCAATAAAGAGAAATTCCTCGCGTCTGATAAGGTCCCTAGTTGGCATGAAGGATAAACCTACAGTATATGTTGTGGATGGTTCCTTCAGCCTCACTGAGAATGAGTAACTACTACCGGTATGTATTCCATATGTATAGGGGTGGCAAGAACATGTTGCCTCAACAGGCTCTCAGATCCATATCCCCATGCTTGTTTCCCATGCAAAAAACAACAACACGTTTTCTGAGCGTGGTTGGAACCCTTCAGATGTTGCAATACCGGGACAAAAACTGACAAAACTCTAACCTCTATTATTCTTCCTGACTTTGAGAAACCCGATTTTTAAACTGGAAAACACATAATGAGAACATTCTTTCCATCCCTACTCACAACTACTGGAAAGGACACCCTTTACCACTGTACACTATGAACTAGAACATACATTAAATGCTTGGTGTAAAGCTTTAGTTTTCTTTTCTTGCTCCTTTTTTGGGGGATTTTGGATAGGTTAAATACTGAAGAAAAATGTGACTTAAGACTTCTCAATCCATATGTGGTAGCCCTTATCCCAACTTCAAGTGCTTATTTCAGAGCAAGCAAGCAAGCAAGATAAACTGCATGCTACACATTTAACTAGTTTCTAGTTTAACTTTAACCCATCCATTTCGTCCACACACACTTCTTAATATTATCAACATGTCTCCCCCATTTTGCTGCCCACCAATTTGGCTTGGTGGTACACTTAGGTTGCTTCTCCAGGTGGATCCCTTTTGCACATGTTCCTGAGTCACACCAGTTTTATCTGACCTGCCCTCAGCCACGATACTGGAACCAACCATACTGGAATACCACTCCCCTTTTACATTCTCCATGATCTCAACTATAAACTTCCAAACTCAGTTACATGACTCAGAATTTTCTTCATCAAGGGGTGAAATGATTTCAAACACTATACCTCAAATTCAAATCCAATGTGATCTATCGGGATCGTATATTTTCTGGCGTAGTTCTGGGAAACACCCGTCAAGAAGGACTGGGTGAAGTAGAAGCCAGATATCCAAAATACGTTTGGAGGTCCATGCTTGATCCACTCCTGGGTTTAATGTAAATTGACCAACAAACAAATATATCGGTTAGATGGGATAACATACACATGACTGAAATTCTGTTCTTAGTCCAGAATAGAGTAAACTATTCAATCATTGGTATCTACCTACTTGTTGACTGGATTCAACAAATGATTCAATAGGTCTACTCTAGTTGGGACTAACCAATAAGTTGATGATGCATACAGGTTTAGTTATAAACTCATAATATACAATGTTAGTATTAGAAAAAATGCAAGTCAACTTCACTATTTGTAGGTAACCCAAAGAAAGACAAATTTTGTTCCAACATAATGTTAACATAATGTTGTCATGGATGCCTGGATAAATTTGGCATAGTTACTGCTTGGCTGCTAAAACCACCTATATGTCAAACAACATATATGTCAAAATTCATGTAAGGGATGTTAGTATCTTTTGAAACAATATTTAATTTACTCTGGGGGATTTACTGTTTATTTATATTGCTTTTAGCCATTTCCGGAGTGGTATAATAAAGCCGAGAGACCAAAAGCAATTGATTCACAGAACCAGCAAGATCAAGTAGGGACTACTTATTAGCAAAAGTTCAATTGGATTAATATAAAAAACAAGGTTTTCTATCCCAATGCATGTAATAAATAGGTATGAAAACTGTGTTACTGTCATGTACTATGTTGTTGCACTGTTGTATATAGTCACTGTGATTGTCTTGTATGTATTTTTGATTTTTACAGAAACACCTCTTTGCATTTAATGGGCCTTTGGAAGCTATGCTTACTCTGCAGATAAGGAATGTAAGCTCCTCCAGATGTTGTCCCATTGGGTATGAGGACTATACTTTTCCCATTCCTGGCTTACATCTTCATTTATTCCTAACTACCTACCTATCTCCCTATAATTTTTTAACTAGCTTTTTGTTTTTGTGAGAATATCATGGGGGACCTTGTCAAAGGCCTTACTGAAAAGATACACTACATCCACGGATGCTGTGAGAATCATTTTTGAGGTATGTGTTTTCATACAGCTACTCCTCCTTGGGAATACATCATAATAATCCACGTGCAAACGTTTTGGGCAAACATTACTAGCAAAGCAGCCACAAGTGTTTAAGATTACCTGGAAGAAGACCAGACGTGTCAGCAAGTCGGACACATAACCCCCCAGAGGCTTCAGCGATGGGTAGGATTTGGCTGCCCACATGGCTGGCACTTTGCCCACCAGCATACTGTTGAAAACATCTTCAAGTTCTGAAGACATCAATACCAAACCTTTGATGGCTTTGCCAAGGTTGATAAGGCTGCTTCGGACGACTTCGGTAAGCCTTTCGGGGATAGAAATGTTGACAAGAAGAGTCCTGAGACTCAAGACTTTTATTAGTTGAATAAATGATATTAAAAATAATTCTGCCTAACGCTGGTTCCATGTTTGGTGGAAAGCATCATTGACTGGGAGTTCCTGCATGGCAGGGGGTTGGACTGGATGGCCCTTGTGGTCTCTTCCAACTCTATGATTCTATGATTCTATGTTTATTTTATTTTTTTCTAAGAATTTCATAAGAATGTCAGTTGATTTATCTAATTTATAATATTGGACTTTCCCAACCTGGTGTCTTTCAGAACACATCTTGGCAGTGTTCTATTAAAGGAGGCTACATTATACTAATAATATAAACAAAATCTGACTTGTAAGATTTGTGGTTGTCCTGTCATTCTTCATTTTCTGTTCATATTGGAGGTGGGAAGGGACTACAATCCCAGATGCCTACCTGTTGAACCTGATCAGCTCTTGCCTAAGAACTGTGTTCATAGACTCTTCATAAAGTACCGGGTACATTTCCATCACGCTTTCCAAGTCGAAATCTTGCGGCAACTTGGAAAGGATGTCCTGGGCCAATTCTTGAACGGTTTCCTGAAATCAGATCATTAAATCATCCGGAAATGGCATAATCTGGAAATGAATGCATTTGTAACGCTTTCCTACACAGACATCTGTTTTTCTTTTTGATTTGTTTAAAACAACATTGATTATCGTCAAATACAATTTGCTTTAGCTGGAATTGCAGGTTTGGCTTTTCTGCCCAAATGCAACACACAAGGCACCACACCTGAGAAACACCGTGGAGTATCCCTCTGCCTGGGTGTCACTGTCTCTCTTACACACACCAACACACCCCAGGCAATACACACATCACACCAAAATCAGTGAACACACACCTATAAACCAACTATCAAGAAATCCCAAAAATGAAAGAAGAAAAAGGTTCACACAGCATAAAAAGCATAAGTTCTCACTCCTACTCAACTCCTCTATGCTGCCCTCGGAGGCTCCTTGTCCCTCCTCGACACCAGTTTGTGTTGTTTTATGCAGGGAGGCATCTGGAATACTTTGAAGAGGAAAAAGTAAGATGCAATAACCTGCCATTTTTATTTTTTAAGAATGCCTCTGGAGCTTATGTGGACTTCTAGAGGAATCCTTGGAAAAGTAGGATGGTGTTAGAGGCTGGCACTTTGCTTTCCTCTATGCTATAGTAGTTTTCATAGAATCAGAGAGTTGGAAGAGACCCCAAGGGCCATCCAGTTCAATCCCCTGCCATGCAGGAACTCTCCATCAAAGCACCCCGGACAGATGGCCATCCAACTTCTGTTTAAAGACCTCCAAGAAAGGATATTCCACTACACTCCAAGGGAGTGTGTGAACACCCTGACTGTCAGGAATGTCTTCCTAATATTGAGACGGAATCTCTTTTCCTGTAGCTTGCATTCATTGTTCAGTGTTCTAGTCTCTGGAGCAGCAGAAAACAAGCTTGCTCCCTCCTCAATATGACATCCCTTCAAATATTTAAACACCTCTTAACCTTCTCTTCTCCAGGCTAAACATCCCCAGCTCTCTAAGTCGTTCCTCATAGGGCATGGTTTCCAGACCCTTCACCATCTTAGTTGCCCTCCTTTGGACCCGCTCCAGTTTCTCCACAGCCTCAGAGGAAGGAAAAGGTAAAACTTCCTCTGAACAAATCTTGCCAAGAAAACCTCAGAAGTGGATCACCTTAGGGTCGCAATTGGAAAGCATACAGCAACAACAATAACCGCGTGAGTGGGTGCTAACCTCCCAGTTCAATAAAAAGTGGGGGACAAGTAGTCTGTCACATACCATGGGATGCACCCTGGGCCAATAACTATGAACTCTAACTATGCATAAATAATATGCATAAATAACTATGCATAAAAACAATCAACAACCACAAGCAAAAACTGTAGGGAGACAGAAAGTAACATGAATTCGAACACAGCAACTCCATTATAATGGAGGTGCTTTGCAGTTTTGGTTACCTGGGGGGATTTCCCACCTCCCCCTGCTTGTCTGGGCAGAGTCAACAAGATGCCATTGAAAAGCAAGTTTGTTTCTTGGTTATCTTTTGTAATATCAGCATTCTCATGAAGTCCAAACACATCCGGGTGGGTTGAAATGGGTAGACTTCTCAAATAGTCTATATAAGACTGAAAAGAGACATGGTGATTAACGCACATAGAAAACGCGTCCCATCAGGCTGTAGAAGATAATGTTGGGAAGATCAGACCAGGGCTGCATGCACATAGGAGAAATAACCTGTTTTGAGCCCACTCTGGTGCCAAAACCAACTACAGCCAGCCCTCCTTATCCACTGATTTTTTTTATCCACGGATTCAAGCATCCATGGCTTGAAAATATTCAGAAAAAGCATGAATTCCAAATAGCAAAGCTTGATTTTCCATTTTATATGAGAGACACTATTTCGTTATGCCACTGGATTGAACAGGACTTGAGCATCCACAGATTTATAAGGGAGGGGGGGTCCTGGAACAAAAGCCCAGCGTTATAACAAGGGCCTACTATACAATTTCCAGAATTCCATCGCATTGAGCCACGGCCATTCAAGTGCGCTCAAAATGGATTATTTCTTCCATGCACATGCAGCTGTATTGACAAACCAGCATTGTCAGGCTTCTCCTTCAACTGCAACTAGGCAGCAATCGTTTTATCAAACCGGAAGAAGAAGAAGAGGGAAGTGGAACCATTCCATCCACTCTCCTGAAAGACCAGGTTCGCTAGTCTTTTCTCCTCCCTGGAGTGTTCTGAGATTGTCATTATAAGAATTATTTAGTTCTATAGGTGCAGTATGTCCTTAGTTTTTCGTGGAGCTTTCGTGCTATGTGGCCATGTTCTAGAAGAGTTCCTTTCTGATGTTTCGCCAGCATCTGTGGCTGGCATCTTCAGAGAAATAGGCAATAGATGCCAGCCACAGATGCTGGCGAAACGTCAGAAAGGAACTCTTCTAGAACATGGCCACATAGCCCGAAAGCTCCACGAAAAACTATGGATGCCGGCCATGAAAGCCTTCAACTCCACGCAGAATGTCCTGTTTGTATTGACCGTATGTAAACTGTTCTGAAAGCCTTCATATCTGAAGGGCAGTGTGAACATTTATAGATATGTATGTGTATAAATCAGCTGTAGTTAAGTAGTTTTGCTGTATTGTGAGAAAGCACAGAGAGCCAGTGGAGGTTAAAATATTGGACCAGGACCCAGGAGATCCAGGTTTTTGTCTCCACTGACTCAGAGGAGAACTTCAGCCAGTAGCTCTCACTTAGCCTGACTATATTCACAAGGTTGTTATGAAGAAATTTACAAATAGTGGTTGTGGGGAAATTCGTGTATGCTACCTTGAGCTCACTGGAGGAACAGTGGGTTGTAACAAATAACTAAATACATCCTCAGTTTTTGTTCTCTTACCTGGTATGTCCCACAGGGTGGTATATAATATTCCCCACCAGGAGAAAGTCTATAATATTCTTCTGTTTCTAATTCTTTGCAATATACAATGGAAAGAAGGGAGAGGAGGAGTCGCCTGTCCTTATCATCTGTCACTCTCCCACCATAGTTACATTCCCCTAGAAACAGCATATTAAGATAAACATTGTATGAGTTTTTACCCAGAAAGAGAGACATGTTTTCTCTAAAACATAAGTTTGGCGAGGCTCTGCTAATGCAGGCTATAACTGTGTTAGTGGATACGATGGTGGTTGCTGTATTTCCAAGGTTCGGTGGTGGCAAAGAAAGGCAGGTAAAATCTGTTAACTCCAGGCATCCTGGTTCTCCAATACTTCATGGTCACTGTACCTGCAGCCTTTTGGTTCCTGCTATTACCACTTAGGCTGGCACAGGTATACTGGCATAGTGCACCAACACAATTCCAGCCAAAGTGACCAGAAACCTGACCTAGTTGGCCCAATGAGCAATTACAGCAAACATGCAAGACATATTGTAATGTTACAGACAACACAACTCTACACACGCAGAAGAATGGGATGGCAGAATGTCCGGTCTGTAGGGTAGACTATACCACTTCTAACTGCAGTTGTGGAGAACATATTTGAATGCCTGTCGCCATGTGAAATCTCCTCCAAAAATGAAGTCAAATCAACAGGTAAGCTAGAGTCTACTTTGCATAATTTTTCCCTTTGCAAGGAAGATTTACGTGGGGAAGTATTACAAAACAGTGCTGCCCATGTATAATCTGAACTGGTACAGTGCCAGGATAGCTGTGAGATTCTGAGAGTTATAGCCCAATAATATAACCTCACTGTTCTGCTACTGGATCTCCTTCTCAGTCGTTTGTATGTGATGATCAAGTCTTACAAAGGGGAGTAAACAGTCTGTTGATTAAGTAACTATATTTTAGGTTTTGGTTGCTAATCTGTAGTTAATCTAAAGGGGAAACAGAAATTTACGATCCACCTTGCAATGATGCTGGAAGAGGAGAATGGCGGCAGCAGGCAAGTCCAGAGGGAGACTAGGCTAATTCTTTGGACCTTATCAGACGGGAGGAATTTCTCTTTATTTCGGAGCCAATTGGAGCCAATTCAAATTCACGTGAATTCGCTAGTTTAGTGAATTTACGTGAATTCCAATTGCATTCAGAATGCATTCAGAATGACTTCCCATTACCCGAAAATGACCCCCCACTGCCCAAAATTGCGTGAGATGCTTTAATATGTAATAACGTAAAACCCATGATTACGTTTGGAATGACTTCCCTTTTGCCCGAAATTGTGTGAGATACTTTAATTCGCAATTACGTGAAACCTCATGATTGTGTTCGGATTGCCATTAGATTATACTTCCAATTTCCAACGTCTGATAAGGTCCTTAGAAAGAGGGCCAAGTTCAAAATAGTTTTTGTGGGTTTTTTAGGCTATGAGGTTGTGTTTTAGAAGAGTTTACTTTTCTAAAACATGGCCTCATAGCTCGAAAAACCCACAAAAAACTATGAATGGCATTAAGGCATTAAGAAGGATGCTACCTAAAGCCAAGTAGACTAACCATATTAATGAGTATTGGAAGATGAGAGAGGAGATGTGATGAGGATGGAGTGTTACATAGTGCTGAAAGGTGTGTAGTGTGCCAGGAAACCATTATCCTTGTTCATCCCACTGCTGGTGGAGTCCATGGATACATTCCAATTCTGGTATTTCTCATTCCAATCTTCCTCATATTTTTTTGTTCACAAAAGCAGAATAGCAGAATTCTACAGACTCCAGACCATCGGTAGGGTTGAACTTTTCTTTCTTTTAGTTACAGTAGTCTCAAAGGTGCTACTAGATCTCTTTGTGTCCAGGGCAGGCTGTATGAATTTGTCTCCTCCAACCTTGCTGCCGCATCTCAGTATCTGTCTCGTACCTGACACTGTCTTGTTTTTTCCAAATGACATGGCTGGCCCTGCCCACAGATTTAAAACACATTTAAACATTATGGCCAAACAATTGTTACGTGTCCATACCTGTAAGATATGTTAGAGCTTCAAACGGGGTTTCTTCATATTCATTTAAAAACATCTGGATTTGCCTCATACTGATTCTGAGATCAGATTCATTAAATTCATATGGAATGTTCCAACCTATTCGATTCAGAAAGGAGGAAAACTGAATATTATGTATTGTAAAGATTTGTCCTCCAGATTTACACCATCCAATCCCTTTAGAAAAATGGAGAAATACCGGAGGCGGGGGGGAAATTCCCAACATCTAAAAGAAAACTTTATTAAAATTGTAAAAATTACATTCCCCCCAAATTAGAAAATATATATAAACTGGGCTAACACTGGTTTGTTATTTTGTATTTAGTGGACCTGTCCCCTGATAAAAAGATACTGGGCAAAAGTGCATATGATAATGAGAAAAATATTCAACATACAATTCTCTTTTTCACTGGAATTGTACCTCCTTAATATGACTTCCAAACTTAACAAAAGAAGATTTAAAAACACCAGAAAACCATTCTATATCTGATTACTGAAGCTAGATTAACACCGGCAAAAAAGTGGAAAATAGGAGAACCACCTTTAGTAGATGAATGGTTGCTGAAAGTCTGTGACATGACAAAAATGGATAGATTGACATTTTTTGTTAACCCCCCAAAAATAAATAAATAAAAATCAACTGATAAAGTACAAAAAGCCTATTTACCATTAATCAGTTACTGGAAGACTAACTGAGGTATCAAAAAGGTACTTATGTGGAACTACTAGAGGATCACTTAGAGTTCATATACCTATGACACCACAGAATATTAAATAAATAGCACCATTATTGGTAGTTAAACCATTACTTTAGAAATGTAAGGACTTATGGAAAGGGCCGTTTAATAAATCTGAAATACAATAAAGAAAGAACGAATATTATCTCTCCTTATATATCTCTTGTGGCAATTTAATTTGTACAGTACTATGAACATGATAGAGAATCAGGTAATAGAAGCAAACCTAACTATGAAGATCATTCTGTTTCGTATGACGAACTACAGTATAATGAAGTGTTTATTTGTGTTGTGCGCGTGTGGTTTTGTTTTGACCGGAAGTTCTTGGGTTTTGCCTTGGTGTCAGCTGAAGGAAGATACCTGCATATCTGTACTGACATTTGCACTTGGTTAATAGAAAGGTTGCATTTAAGTGTCTAATGATAATAAACATAATTTATTTTTAAAAGCTTAGGGACTGAGTTATTTAAAACAATGGCATAGGCTAGCCCACGCAATACTTGAGTCAAGCGGGAGAGAGTTCTCCTTAATTCTCTCCTCTTCCAGCAAAATTGTATAGTCCATACTGTCACATTTAAACATTGTTTATGTGTCTCTTAGCTGTCATTGTATTACTGCTGAGCTCAAAACCAAGCAGCTGCATTCTGATGAACATGGAGAGCTGCGGTGGTGGAAATGTGGTTAGTTATTTTGAACAGCCACTGCTTGTTTGGCCACCTAGGAGACGAGAATGACAAGTTCATGTTTATCACTGCATATAAAATCTGTTATTCATGTGTCTTTGACAGAAAATGTAAATCTCAGCTCAGTCACAGAAGAGCTATGTACTAATGCCTAACCAACCCATGGGATCTGAAGCACAGACTGACAGTTATTGTTACATTGGATATGCCATCATTGGCACAGTCGTAAACTGTTACCAGTGTCGGGTTAAACTTGTCACGCCATCATGGTCATAATCCTGAAACATTTTGCCGGCTCAAGCAAAGGTCAAGATTGCCCCCACACTATATATGATGTCTAATTGTATTGCCAGCCACATCATACTTCAACACAGGCAATGGTGTGGTTCCTTAGGGGTCAATCACACTTACGTTTTTTGCACGGAGAGATTTGTATCTGTGAATCGATTCTGCATGAATTTACCATTCCCACTAGGTGTTAAGGTAGTGAATCACTTCCATGGCAGTTAAACTGCCACTGTTCCGGATCAAACTGGAGGCACCTCCATTTCCTGAATGGTGGTTGCACAATCCAAATTGATTCGGTATGGCATTCACATTTCTGTAGATGTGACTTGCTCCAGAGCCCCAGACACAGTTATTTAACAGGATTTAAGCTGAATGCACTGGATAAAGTTGTATTTTCACCACCATCCCTGCTGGGTGCATTCAAGTCACTGTGTGAATGACTCTGAAATAACTTGTTTTCCATACTGGGTTATTTCATAGTGTGAATGACCCATTAGATTGCTTGTGATGACTGTTTAATTCTGTCTAATTGCAGAGCCACTCTTTTATTTTAGAGGCATAATGCACAGAATTTTGAATTCAGATTAGGGGAAGACAAAATCAATTATACACACACTTGCACAAAAATCATATATACTTCATGTTTTCAAGTCACCAATATTTTTCTGTAACTTTCTGTTTATAAAACTTGTCAGCAACACTGAACAGTTGCTGTTTGAAGCTTGATGGATACAGCACACTCACTGGCAGAAACTGGTCCAATAAATGGGTTTTATCTCCCAAGCTTTGCGGTGTTGCTGACGCTTGAAGGGGTTTAGGACTGCAATACCGCAATGCAAAATCTATGGTTTTAGAAAGTAGTAAAAAAATATTGGAACTTTACCCAAAGGTCCAAAGTTTCTTCTTTCTTGTACAAGCGCATGGAAAAAGCAAAGGCCAAACAGCAATTTCTGCCAGATTTCTTTCTTTTCACAACTGCAAAAGAACGTGGGGTCGGAAATTGGGTCATTGAGGTAGGATCGAAGGAGATTTGCTCTCACTCCTTTCGGTGGCTCATTGGTCATTTTTATTCCATTCTGGAGAATGCTCACAGGAAATTTTTCCGATGGGTAACTGGTTAGCCACAACCTGGGGAGCCAAGAACAGAAATAAATTTTATTTATTTATTTAAGGGATTTATATCCCACCTTTCTCCCAAAATGGGAGAATTGCATGGATGTTGTCGTGACCAAGATGAAGATGCAAAGTTATTCCCTAACAATGGGAAAGTTATTCCCTTGTTTTAAATAATGATTTAAAAAAAGTATTGGAAATAAAAGACCACAAAAGCTAATGTTTAACCAACTTGCTAAGAGGCCCATAATGACAATGTTGCTTTGGATTTTATGCTTCTACGTTTTTACATTTTAATTCTTTTTGGTTTTTTGCTCATTGTAAGTTGAAGGGAGGGAAGGAGTCAGTGGTTTCAGCCGTAAAGAACTCCAAACTCCTTCCTCTAAAGCTGGCATGAGAGTAATAAACGGTGGGATTTGTGGACTGATCCACTGCACCATCCTGAGAATGCATTTAATCCTCACCTGAATTTGGCATGGGTATTCTCAGGCACAATAATTTCTTCACAGATTTTCTCCAAAGCAGGCATCCAGCTGGTTGCGAGATGGCAGTTCTGCAACACAACCCATGTCCCATCGATAATAGCCTGATTAATCATCTTGGCTGCAATTGGACCTTGCCCTTGTCCAAGTGAAATTGTCTGTATGCTTTCCATGCCAAGGTCTTCGGCAAACTTCAACAAGCCTAGGGGCAAAAATGTTAAGACAGATATTAAAATCCTCCACAAAGCCCTACTCCTATTTGCTATGCGGTGGAGGTGACCCTGGCCTCTCAAAACAGATACAAGATCTGGCAGCTTCTCTAAACTAGTGAGGCTTTATGACTGCCATTGTATACCACCTATCTACCATAAGGACTAGGACAAATATGGGGAAGTTCGTTCATTATCTGGCCATCAGGTAATGAATTGGCCACAGAAGTTAATAAAACAAAGGATTACTGGAGAAAGGATTACCAATGTTGATTAAATCTGGGGTTTTCAATGTATTCTTATAGAATAAAATGTGTTGTTTTTTTTAAAAAAGTGAGGAATACTACGCAGGAAACTGAAGTTGAAACTGCTGTGTGCGTTCAAACTGTTTCTGACTTATGTTGATCCTAAGCCAACCTATCACAGGGTTTTCTTGGCAAGAATTGTTCAGAGGGAGGTTTGCCTTTTATTTCCTTTGAGGCTGAGAGAATGTGCACTGCCCAAGGTCACTCAGTGGATGTCCATGGCTGAACAGGGATTTAAACCCTGGTATCCAGAGTAATAGTCTAACACTCAATTCACTCCTCCACTACTCTCCCTTGGTAAATTTTGGAATTTCAGCTAAAAGTATCTGCTACCTATTCTTTTCGTGAACAATTCTTTCTTCGTTTTGTTATTTAAGAATCTCACCTGCCATTGGATCAGCACCTGGAGACAAGACGAAAATAAGCGGAGCACAGCAATTAGAATCATTGTAACTTCCTGCAAGATCAAAAGTTGGAGGTTCAATGTAGATCCTTCCCATATTTTCTGTGATAAAGCGCTGGGTTGCTGGAATAATTTTATCTGGCCTCAGGCATCGGAGAATGACCATGCGATCAAGACCAGTGGCCAAGTCCCACTCCCCCGGAAACAATTCTTCATGTGGCCTGGCAGAATCATAAATCATTTTCCATGTCCAGATGTTGGCTTCGATATGATCCATCAAACCGTGCAAGCTTTCCAGGCCCGATGCACGCACTACCTCAGCCCATGATTTGTCACTCAACCATTCTGGGGCAGGATTGGGATATGGGTTATCGAGAGCAACGCCTCCTGTGAGCAAAAAACGCCAAACTTCATCATCTATCTCGCCTTTCCCTTTCATTATCCCTACTGTCAGCAGAAGGGAGAAAAGAAGCTTGTCCTTCTCAAACAGGGATCGGCAGACATTATTGTAGATGCTTACTGTGAAATGGTCAATGATGTTTTCGATCCTTTCCTCTAAGACATCGCTTTTCCTGCTGTTAGCAAGAGACTGGACATACAGGTTAATGAACCAAATCAAGGAATACTGATACATTGGCTCAATGTTTGCCAAGTCAGAAATGCAGAAGAAGACTGTTGCCGAATGAACAGCTACAGGCTTGTACCCCATCCGAGTGGCATCTATTTCCATCTCAGTGATCGTGGCGATTTCTTGCTTTTCAGAGATTTCTTCAGACAACTCTTTGGAGGACGAAAGAACTTTAATGGCTGTTTCATCTTCTAAGATATTTCCTTCTGACTTGGAGAGAACCTCGAGGATTTTGTCTTCTATCTCCTTCAGCTGTTTCTTGTTAGCTGCACTCTCAACAATCAGCTTGTTTTTCTTTTCTTCCAGATCAGGTTTTTCCTTCGCCGCCACAATCCCCAAAAGTTGGTCCTGAAGACCGAGGGGTGTAATCATGAAATTGAGCAGACAAACTTTCACAGCCACTTCAGGGAGATAATGAGGATTCCTCAGCCGAGTTGTGATGTACAATTTGAAATCATGTGAGTATTCAATAATGTTTTCTCCTAGCCTCATGTACTCCACACCTTGCTGTTTGAAAGTAGTCTTCAGTAACACCGGCTCCAAGAAAGCATCTAGTTCTTCACCAATATTTTCAAGCAAGACTGGTGTTCCAAACTGGATAGCATTTTCCAGAGCTCTTACATAGTTTGTGTCAGACAATTTAATGACAGAGAGCTTATTGCCCCTTTCCATGTTTTTGACCCACTTGTTGGCTTGTCCTTGAGGGTCAATCATTAAAGCCCACCGTCTGGAATTGGAAACAATAATGCCGTTGTCAATCGAAAAGGAATCAATTGGCAATCCCGCAATCTGCCAGGCACGGATCTTGACCGGATCCCCCAACGTGTTACTCAGGCTGAAATCATTGGAACACGGGATCTTCTCCTCCTTGCAGAGGGCCAACCATTTCTCCTGACATTCTTGACGATAATCAACTGTAAAGGCTCCAAGATAAGCCACTGTCCCTGATGATAATAAAACATCCCCAGTAAGGTCTGTGTATCGGATTCCTAGTAAGCGAGCTGCCTCTGTCCACCTGTCCTTCTCTCCTCCCAAGCCACTAATCAATTTTTCAGCTCGAATCAGCTTCTGGGAGCAGATTTCAATATTATTCTCCAGTTCTTTTTTCCGGTTATTCATTTCTTCAAATTCATCATTTAGCGCTTGGAGGCGATCCATCACCTCCTTGAGTTCTGCACGCTTCGTATTCAGCTTCTGCATTTGGATATCTAGCAAGCCTTCGGCCTCTCGGAGCCGTTCACGTTTTGGGGCCACTACCTTCGCAACACGGTCATACACCTCCATGGCTCTCACCCATTTGCATAAGCCTTCGCAGGCAGACGACACATTTTTTATGACCGCAGGCTGAAAGTCCGGGTGATTGATAAACTTCTCTCTAATCCTCTTCATTACAGCATGAGGAATATTGTCTTTGTCGTATGTCTTTAAGCCCTCAAGGAATTTCAGATCTCCCAAAACTTTTTTGGAACTACCCCAATAATCTTCTATCATTTTACCTGCATTTCATAAAAGTAAAATTTAAAATATTTATGAATATGTTAAAATACAGAGTGTTTTTTTTTTTACATAGGAAATCTTCCAAAGTAACAGTAATCTATACCTATATCCACCTTCCCACCCTGGTTGCCTTTTGGATGTATTGAACTTCTACTCTGCTACATCCAGCTGCTGGATGATGGAAGCTGAAATTCAAAACATCTAGAGAGTAGTGACCTGTTGAAGACTGATAACATACACTCACATACAACTATTGAAGGGTATTATACTTTCTTTTATTAAACTATTAACTTTAGACTCCTTTAGGTAAACACAGAAAATTACATTTTCAATTGAAAATGACAATGTAATTGTCAAATTGAAAATGATTTGTTATCCATCTATATCTGTCTGAAAATGTCCACACTTTGTCCTGTGGCAATTCTATTTTAAAGAAGAAAAATGTATGGAGGATGTCATTTTGGGAAGGGGTGTTACACTAGACAACATTTGATTAATTAGATTATATGCTCTAAATGTATATAATCTACAGATATTAACCATGTGATCATTGATCGTCCCAAGAGATGTATATGCAAGGCATGTGTGTGCAACTCTTGCTTGTTTTTAACTCTATCCTTTTCATTCACTTTTCCTTTTGCGTTCTGACTTTTTAGACCACGAGCCTATATTGACTTTGGGTAAGCTACTGCACAAGCCTTTTCAGCTGGGGTCAATTCAGATGAATGTAATTTTTTTTTAAAAGACACAATACATGGCCAATACAATTTCATAATAATTGGGGAGAGGGTTCTTGGTATAATTTTGATTAGGTTTTTACCGCTTCCGCTTGGATCAGGCTTTCTCTCTGGTTTTATTCCTTTCATGACGCAAATGCTCTCCATGACAAGTTTGACAGGACCTGGAGGATTCTGCATGGATTTGACGAGGGAGATATCCGCAGGATTCAGGGTATCAAGAGCCGCAAGAGCAGCCTCTAGAGCTGGCATGGCTTCGGCAAGGTCCCCCTCACATTCTTCCTGAAATCACGTCAAACATAATCCCATTACATTCACACCACTGCTCTGCACAAATTGAGTGAAACAGTAATTTCAAAGGAATAAGCTTTCTCATTTACTTTCCCTTAGCTTTTTAGCCATTTCTTATCTTTAGAGAATACAGGGCAAGACATATGGCTTCTCTCTCCCCAACATATACAGCGGTCCCTCCACATTTGCTCGGGTTAGGGGTGAAGGACCCCCGTGATTGTTGAAAAACTGCAAATAAAAAAACCACTATTTTATTTGACCTGAGAGAATATCTCTGTAGGGACCTTATCACACGGGAACCTATGTGCTTCCATTCCATAAGTGGTTAAAGTGTCGGCATCCCAGAAAATCGAGCAAATTCGCTAATGATTATCACAGACAGAGCACAACAGGTTAAAAGCACATTACTTAGGCAAGAAAGCGTGTAGAAAGCAAATTTGGCTGTCACCACAAGTAGGACAAGAAGTAGACACTGGCCAAAATCCTGCAATATGCTCACACAGTGTAATTCTATATTCAAATAGTTACTTGGTAGTTGTCCTACAATACCCATCTACTGAATATTGACATTGCATAACTGATTGTTGTGCCAACATGCCTGCTTATTGCCCCACTGTGAAAGGCTGGACCCCTACTCCATGACTATTCTTGCATTAAAAATAAAACTAGTACACGGCTCAATCACATCATCACCAAGCATTCCTTCATATGTCTACTACGAAAGAAGCCTTAATGTAACACATGGTGAAGAATCTCTCGTGCACCAGATAATTTGACCTGAGTTCCCACCAGTGCCAGGCAGAATGGCCAAATGACAAGGCACTGAGAATTGTACTCCAATTTGAAGGGCCACAGATTCTACACTCTGTTTTTAAATCTAGAGTGGGTCCTGAGAATCTAGCAAACAATGAATAAGGCTGAACAGAGCTTGGGAAATACTATCTGGGCTACCACTCCCAGCATCCCCCAGATCACACAGCAACTAGGGGTTAAAATGTTAAAACTGGTTAAAACGCTTACTTAAAGTACTGGTGAGATTTGGGACCTGCAATCTTATAGGGTTTGGGACCAAAGCAATGACTGATTGTTGAGTATATCTTGAGATTTATCATTTTAGAGTGAGAAATACCAACACCTGCATGCACAGTAAAATTACCTTAATGCCCTGTGCAACAGCAGCAGCTTCATTAGCCTCCTGTTCATCAGCAGCCACCAGCTCTTTCTTAGCATCCACCTCGACAGTTTCTTTTTCTATGTGAATCATCATTTTATCCGTTTCTTCAGAGGTCTGTATCAATTCAGGCTGAAGAGCTGTCAGTTCCTTCTGCATAACTGCAACCTAGAGGGAGAAAGAGAGAACTATCTTGATGCCAAGCAGGAGGGTTTACATAGTGTTGGTTACAAGTGGAGGAAGAAGAGAAGGAGAAAGGAGACATAATTTCTCAAAAATATTATACATCCCAGGTTTAGATGTTATAATAACTTATCATCTCCAATGAAAACCACCATAGGTACAAAATCCACACTCACCCCAAGTGACTGCTGAGAAACTGAACTGCTGTGGAAGGAATCTATTGAATAGAATAGAGAATGATATTGAGAGCTGAAGTTCAATATCTCTTAAAGGGCACTGACAGAGAACACCAACAACCCCTTGACAAAATGCAGGCCTGTGATGAAGATTGTCATTTTTTTTCCCCTCTGGTATGATTATTAACACTTTTGCCTGGTGAAGAAGCCAGTGGAACTTCGAAAGCTTGAAATATGTATTTCATGCATTACCGTTTTGTGGGGTTGGGATGTTATTAAACTTTGCTACATGGTCAACTTGGCTAGCTCTGTTTATGTATGATAGGTGCAGTATTTGGATGCCCGTTGGTGTCATTCCATACTTACTTGCGAAGCAGCAAATTCAAGTTTTTGAAGGCCCATTAGGTAGCGATTTCTCATCATATCAACTTCCTGCCTTTTGCTATTTAGCAGTGTCTTAAAGGTCAGAATCAATTCCAGGTAAGATGTTGGTGTTACATAATTATGCCTTCGAAGAGTATTGTAATAGTTGACAGAGAGTTCTCTTACACTTTCTTGGAACATTTTGCACATGGATACAACCCTGGGAGAGGGAGTAGAGAGTACATGCATGTTAGTAAAAAGGCATTACAGTCCATTGAGCTATTTGTGAAAGCTGTACAGTTGTTTAAATATAGAACATAAAAGACTTTTGGTCACATTGCCTCTGATATTGGAGGTAACATATTGTCATTGATAACCCTAACAATATCAACATCAGTGTGGCTTAATTTGGGTCAGCAAAAAAGTACCAGATATTGTCTTTCAGAAGTTGGCTTGACATTGAAATGAACCGATTAAAGCTAATTGTTTTTGTGGTTTGAATGAATGGCGTAATTTAAGATATTTTGTAATCAAGTTTTTATCCTGAAAAGCAGGCTAGGACACTATATACATATATATTGTGTGTGTATGTGTGAGACAGAGAGAGAGAGAGCCAGAGAGAGAGAGAAACACAGAGAGAGAGATCATGATGACATACGATTTTCTGACTTCATCGTCCAGTTTCACATCCTCCAAGAATTTGTTTGCAACCATTTCCAAAGCATCTTTAGGCCACTGTTGAAACCAATCAATAGTGCAGCAATTGATCAGTGAAGGGAACATTCGTAAGCGATTCCTGAAGGCATCTCCAATGGGGCTCATGGCTGAAAAACATAAAGTGTTCATTTTCCAAATGTGTTCAGTCACCCATTAGCACAGCTTTCCAGAATTTGATGCCCTCCAGAGTGTTTGCAGCATAGGCCCCATCATCTCCAGCCAGCATGCCCATAGCAACCCAATTCGTTTCCATGGGAAGACTGCATTATCCGAAAGAATTCAGAAATTCAGAATTCAGAAAAGAAACATGTTTTATTCCTACCTAAAACAATGTGTAGATTTTTCCTCACACGTTCAATAAAAAAGTTGTACATGGCCAGAGGGGTGGCTTCAATTCTCCTGCCTTCGGTCCTTGCAGCGCTCTGCATTTTTTCAACAATATCAGCCTTCTCATCAGCGGCAAATATGTTAGGCACGTCACCTGTGTTCAGAAGCATGTTAATATCCTCCACAAACGACTCGTCCTTTATCTGGTTATCACAGAATAAGAAGACAGTGCTTTTGTTGGCCACTCCTGACTGCAGCATGACTTTCTTGATGTCCTCTCTCCAGTCATTTGTGGTGTAGAACTTGGTGATTTCAATCATGAAGAGCTCATAGGTATTCATGAAGGTGCCCAGTTTGGTGGCACTCTGTCGGCCACTTCCACCAATGCCCACCAGCAACAAGTGGCCATTGTCCTGCTTCAGCACTCGGCATATCCTCGAGATGTGCTCAATGGCAAATTTAAACATGACCAAAGACATAGGGGCCTTGCTGATGTTATTGAACTCCTCCAGATAGTATTCCATGACCGACGTTAGCTTCTTCAAGTCTGTGATTTCATCGTAGATTTTTGTGTCGCTAGACGGCTTAGCGTAATCTCCAAAGAACAAACTCCGGATGTTTTCATCTTTGATCTTTCCAGTACGTGACAAATGGCTTAAAACCTATGGAGCAGAGAAGAGTACCTCAACTGAAGATGCTAGTGCTAACCTTAAAAGCACAAAATAAAATGAGATCCCATGAAGGCGTGCCGTTTCCCATGCTAGAAAGGAGAAGTAACTATTTATACATTATAACTTATTTTTAATTAATTCCTTCTTGCAAGAGCCAAAGCACAAGTGGTGTACTTTAGCCAGTAATATGATAACTAATAACATTAATACTTTTGTGGTATAACTATAACTATGTTAAGTAGTTTTTTTGCCAGCTCCCCTCCCCACAAAGTGCATCGAGTACATTTGGGACATATGTGAACAACAAGGATTTAATGCAGATTCATCCCAGGTTATTTTCGTAGTGTGAATGGGGCCTCTGTAAAACATTTCTCTGTGGTGGTACGTCAACTCTGGCTAGCATAGAATTAATATAAAAATTAGACATAAGTGGTGCCAATATTGTTTAACTCCCTTCTCAGTATTGATAGCTCTAGTAAACTGGCCCTGAGGAATACATTTTATTTTGAGGGAGGTCCCTTCATGCAGTATTTGTATTAAATTGAATTAAATAAAGTAATCACCTATCAATTGAGAATGCCGCCAATTTTTTTCCACAATATTGTTCAAATACTGCTTTGAAATCTACTAAGTGGCATACAAAGAGGTCTTTTTTATTTTTAATATTGTCTTATGTTTTTGCCTGGTTGCTCAGTTGTTGCTTTAGGCATCTCATTTTTATGGATTTAAATGTTATTATCTCTCCATGGTGTTGTAGCATTTTATCATTGCACACCACCCAGAAACCTATGTTTGGGTGTGAAGTCTGGCACGTAAAACAAAACACATGTTACAAAACACATGTCTGTAAGTAATTTGGGTTCCATTTTGACATAATGTAATGCAAGAGGAGAGAATAATACCATTGTGCCTGCCTCTCTGTCTATTTACCGATTAAGATTATTTATCAGTCATGATGCTATTTCTTAGATTACCTGTCAAGTAATATACTATCATTCCCAGGGGCCTTCTGGGCAAAGAAAAATGGAAGCAGTGAGCCAAACGAAGACTGAAATAGAACTGGTAAATATTTCTAAAAATCTTAAAATCCCCAACCTATGGTAATATCAAAATCTGTCTTCTTGCCACAATACTGCACTCTGCAAACAGGGTATGAAAAATTGTGGGAGGTGGCATTTAGTCAAATATTACAGAGACCTCAAATTTCCACAAATTTGTCAATCCTCTCCTTTAGTCAAACAGTAATCTCTGAATGGAGGCCAACACACCTACCTTATCAACACTCTGCTTGAAGCAGTCAGAGGTAGTTTCTTTCACCATATTAAAAAACACTTCCCTGTCCTGTGCATCTATTAAGCGATCATAGAAGACCCGATACACTTCATGAATCCAAAGCCTGATCAATTTTTCTCCATCCTGTCAAACAAAGAGGAAACCAAAGAGTGGAAAATATGTAAATCAGTAGCAAACCTATCCACACAAGCACCAAAAATCTTATCCTTCATGAGTGTTGGCTATGAAGTAGTGTTGTTCCAAAGTCTCTCCCCCAATTTCCCAGAGGTTTTCTTCCCATTTGAAGTCTTTTGTTCCTCTATCTCATTTTCAGGATGTTATAGAATTTACTTTGAATTTCTTTTATTATCGCAAGGTGCAAAAGGTACTGAGTGTTTGCTTCTTTATACTATACACCTCTCTACTCTGCAGCCACCCTAGCTACTTGCTCTTCCTGACTCAAAAAGGTTATCTCACCTTCCTGATCAAAAAATATTATCTCCCAGACTTCAACTAAAGCAAAGGAAGTCAAATGTGGCAGACCATCAGATGTACAGTGAGATGAGTGTACTTCACTGTAACTACACTGTAACTTGTCATGCATATCCATAGTTAACTTCACAGCTAAGGTACCTGCAAGATCCTCTTGCCCTGTCTATGAGGATTTCACTAAGACTTTCTTCTGCTTTCAGTTGTTTTGCATCTCTACCAGGTTAAAAGATCATCGTAGTCCCCCACCCACCATCTTTTTCTTTAAGGCAGAAGACAGCTGCTGTATTGAAGCTACATCAATAGGAGTTTGACTGAAGAAAGTAAATTATTCTAGATTGGACCAGTTCTAATCCTTGCAGAAACAAAGGTCTGATCATCTTACTTATGACGAAGTCACCTTCTGTATGGATGCAAAGGGATCTTGTAGCACTCAGATTACATCTGTGAAAGCTTAGGCTACAACTTCTTTCAGTTAGTCATGGTACAAGATCCCTTTGCATATTGATATTCCAGCCTAACATAGCTAGGCCTCTGAAATCTACTTCAGTATGAATGTTTTATGAAAAGTTATGGTTATAAATACATTCCCTTTCTCCACTGGCCCAAAATCTTCAGTACAGGAATAATAAGGCCAATCTGACTTATAAAGCTCTTGTAATGAGGTGCTATTAATAAAGAATGATGTGGCACACAAAAACTCCTACATTATGGTAATGAGAACAACAAAAATATCAATAATAACAAAATGTGTCTTGAAAAATCTCATTTGTACAATACATAGAATCATAGAATCACAAAGTTGGAAGAGACCACAAGGGCCATCCATTCCAACCCCCTGCCATGCAGGAACTCCAAATCAAAGCATCCCTGACAGATGGCCATCCAGCCTCTGCTTAAAGACCTCTAAGGAAGGAGACTCCATCACACTCCGAGGGAGTGTGTTCCACTGTCGAACAGCCCTTACTGTCAGGAAGTTCCTCCTAATGTTGAGGTGGAATCTCTTTTCCTGGAGCTTGCATCCATTGTTCCGGGTCCTGTTCCCTGGAGCAGCAGAAAACAAGCTTGCTCCCTCCTCAATGTGACATCCCTTCAAGTATTTTACTTAAGCATTAGGCTAGTGGTGATGGAACACCTGTTCCTATAGTAAAAAAAGAAAGAAAAAGAAAATGTACAATACCTGTAAATGGGTATGTGGGCACAGCAGTACGCCTCGAATCACTCGGGAGAAATCACGCAGATTAAAGACGTAGTGAGATTTGGAAGGCGTAGGGAGGAAGTTTTCCACAGCCTGCTTGTAAATGTTCATGGTAGCTTGGACCAACATTTTGCCTAGCCTTTAAAAAAACAAATACAATATGGTTTAATGCAAACCCAAGTCCTGATGGGGTGTGGGACTTGCCTTTGTTCTCTTCTCCCACTTTGATCACCCTGCTGGCATCTTGGCCTTCCATCTCTTCAGCCAAATCATCTGCTTGAATTCCTCTTGGAAATCCTTCCCAGAAAGTTTCCACAAGCCATCGCAGCCCCACCTTCTTTCCTGATCTTTTCTAAATTTCTCCAGGCCACATCAGCCTGTCAATGCCAGCCCAAGATATTTTCTCTGACTGAGGAAAAAGGTGGAATGGTGCAGCTATGGGGTAGGGGGATGAGGGCATCACCCCTCTAAAAAACAAGGTCACCCAAATGAAATTTTCTTTCAGTCCCCAAATGTTCAGCATTTCAGAATAAGACACTGAAAATCATTCACATCCAGAACTCTACTATTTGCTGTGTTCACATTCACTTGGAAACTGCCTTCTACTTTTCTTTGGATGACTAAATTGTATTTCTAAGTGCTCAACTGATGTTTTAACTCACTGCAATACAGTACTAGAAATTGGGGGACTGAAGGGAAAAATTTATTTGGATTGCAGAATTCGTATTGGTGGGGCAATGTCTTTCTGTATACCCCCCCCCCCTTTGTAGGAAAGAGGCTTTCCCCTTCATCTAGAATGGAGGGCTGTCACTGGTTTGAGTGACCAGGGTTCGAATCCCCACTCATCCACGGTAACCCATTGGATGACCTTGGGCATGTCACATTCTCTCAGAAGAAGGAAAAGGAAATGTCCCTCTGAACAAATCTTGCCACGAAAAACCCACGATAAGATCAATTGCCTTAGGGTTGCCACCAGTTGGAAATGACTTGAAGGCACACAACACAGACATCCGTAAAGTAGGACAAATGGCTATCTTAGCTAGCAAGAAGGTGAGGAAAGTTGTACTATCCTGAGGAGGGGCAGTGTTCTCCTTGTAAAGGAACTAATTACCTTAGAAAGGAAGCCTCAAACCCTTTGCTGAAGTGCCAGTCGACGATGGAAGCAAAAATCTTGGTTAAAACCTCATCATCAAATGCACTGATGGAGATGATATTCAAGTGCCGTGTGAAACGCCCTGGAAGACAAGGAGAAGGTGGAGCCTCAATGAGCAGCTTGCTTTGCTTTCTGGAGCACCACCTTAGGCAGCTCTTTTCATCTGGTAACCATGTTTTCACTAAATTGACACTTATGCATGTCTTTCCTCAATTAGCTGGGCAAGAAATACAGTGCACAAATGGAAGATGCGACAAAAGGCTGCAAAGCACTCTTGTCCCCAAAGAAAAGTGCTCCTGGTTGCAGCCAAGTGCTTATCAGGCCGTCCTAGTGTGGTTACATTTAATTTTTTTAAAAAATTAATGTATACACCACTCACTAACTTGAGTATGTAGAAGCCATTGCTTTACTTGTACCAGCCCATTTCACCCGTAAACTGATGGAATTCAGGCACCTGAGTTTAGTATCAAGGGAGTAAGTGGTCCTAAAACAAATTATTGCAAAATATTCTCACCTCTTAGAAGAGGTGCTCCTGTTAGGTTTTCCAGATTACTACACGTGGCTTTTAAACCACAGTTACACCAAGAACCCCCCCCCCCCCCAGATTTGGCGATATTTATCGCACGCTACCACTTTCGACCCATAGCTGCTCTGTTCCCATACTGTAGCTGCTGCATCTCTTTTCACTGATGGGGGGAATCTGTCAGTGACCTCCCAGTTGCACAAATCCTCAGGTGCGAAACGTTGCTGCTGTCGCAATTGAGCAGCCCCAATCGTGCAATTCTGAAGACTTCTGATATTGGCTGCTCTCAACGCTTAAAGAAAACTGACAAGATTGCTGCAAGAACAGGGCTTGTGCTGTAAAGCCCCCATCACTTAGCTCTTCTCTTCTCTTCATCAGGACATTTCCCACTTAGATTACTTGTTTCTCAATGGCCCTGTTTTAATTCCAGTCTACTGCGTTTGCTATTAAGAAGGAATTAAGATGCCCTAACACTTAAGCAAATCTCTTACCTGTAATATCATTCCTTCCACCACCTGGAGGCCCCATTGCTGAAACAAACAGAACATCAACAATGTCTAGCCTAGAAGTGTCCTTCTTGTCATACCAGTGGCCATGATCAATCCATTGTCGAAGGAGTTCTATAGGTGGCTGGGCTCCATACACCTCCTTCGCTGGCATATTTAAATCATCTAAGAAAAATATTGATACATCTCATTTCATTATGACAAAGGGCACAGACAAACACACCCATTTCCCCATCAACACAAGGAAAGGAAGAAAGAAAACAACAGTAATATTTATTTCTTACCCATCTCTCCCCATGGATTGAGGCAGGGAATAACAACAGACCAACAAATATACATCAGTTAAGAACAAAACATCCATTAAAACATACAAGCAAGACACATACTAATTAAAACAATTTACATTTACAATTCATACTGAATATACTCATGTGTGAGTCTAGATATTTAAGTCAAAAAAATTGGCTCCCAAAATCTGAGTCGAGTTATCCATGGGTCATTGCAAGTACTGTACTTTAATTTATCCACAGATCAATGTAAGTACTGTACTTTAATTCTTATTTTAAAGAGGAGCCATCTCATTGTGAAAGGCAACAGCATAATCTCTTCTGGAAGCACTGACCTGCCTCTACTCTCTCATCCATCCAGCCTTTACTATGAACACAAACATGCCAGCTGGAATTTTGTAAGTTTTTTTGGCATCATTTTCCTTTGCTTTATCTTTTAGATCCTTTGTTCATGCCCCTAAGTTTTACCTTCATCTTATCTAAGGGTCATGTCAGAATCCATAATTTTGGCCCCAAAACCTGCCCCTGACTTAGACATGAAATTGACTTATAGTCAAGTATATAGAGTAGTTTATAATTTACAGTTTTAAAAATCATCTGGATAGACCTGCCAGAAGGATTCGTTTTCAAAGCTGCTTTAAATCCAAACAGCATGTTCAGCTGTCGAATCTCTTCCAGCAGATCATTCCACAGTCTAGGGATGGCTGAAGAAAAAAAGCTAGTAATGGCTGACCGGAGTATTGGAGGAAGAAAACAAGAACAAGCTAGAAATTTCTCAATACTGAATGAAACAACCAAATCTTCTATAAGTTATTCCCACCATGACTCTCTGAGCTACAGGCCAGTGGTTTATCACAAATTTCCCCATATTTGGGGGTGTCATGGGCAGATTAAAAATCAGGAGGAAAAACTGAACATTTGGTGCAGGATAACAGTGTTTGAATATACTAGGTGCGTTAGCCCTTGACAAAGCAGTCTGAATATTCACTGAATATGTGATTCTGGTCCCATATTGGGAGAAAAGGGGGAATGAAATAAAAATAAAAATAAATTCTTACCCACAAACACAATGCCTTTTTTCCCTGCCGAGGGTCCAAACAATCCCTTTCTTCTCCTGTCCAGCTTTGACATAATAATATCCTGGGTCTGATTTGCTGAGGTTCTGGCAGAAAAATTAATGAAATTGGGGGTGTATTTTGCCTTAGGAAGCTGGATCAGGAAGCTGTTAGTAATTGCTGATTTCCCGGTTCCAGTGGGTCCCACAAACAGCAATGGAATTTCATGCTCCACATACGTTTTCAGGAAAAAACTCTGTCTGGCTGTTTCCATTGTTGGAATGATAAGTTCTGAGACCTGTTATACAGAGATAGTTAGGCTGGGATCCAGGTGCCAAGGAAAAAGTCTTACATCCTTATTTTGAAGGAACTACTCTTTGGGGAATTGGTGCATGTAAGGGTTTTTGTTTGTGGGGGAAAATTGTACAGTTTGTTAAAGGGAGAATCTGCAGTTGAAAGATGGGAGAGAAAGTAGTCATACCAATTATTTACATCTTCAAATGGCAATATTTATCACACAATCTTGGTGGAAAGAAGAGAAGCCCAGTTTAGAGAGACAGTAATTCTGGTAAACTCCCCTTTGAACACTGCAATTTAAGTCCGAAATGACACAAAGGCACTCAACAACAACAACAGGAATCTAGCAGACCTTTAAGATTTTATGGACATCTATCTACTTTTTCAGATGCCCTGACAGAGCGATAGGTTTTGAGCATAGTTACATAATTGTGAGAATAGGAAAGAGAAAGATGCAGACTATAGTCTTGCTAGTACATCTTCAAAGAGATGTGTGACAAATCTTTTGAGTGTCTGGAAATGGGGAGAAGCAGCATGCTGCACGTAGGTAACTATTTCTTTACAAGGAATAAAAAACAACAACAGAGGCATTACCAGAGATGCCAATGGAATAGGGATAGACCATATCTACTACCTTCTTTATTAGTGTGGCTACTAAGAAGCGTGAATCCTGATCATATTTGCAAAGCCCTGCTCCTGTATCTGAATATCCTGTATTCTGTTTCTTGCTCACAGTAAAGTGTGATGGAAAGTTGGCAATTAAATCTTTAATATTTATTTGTTTTGAGTTTTGATACTACTATCTAAACAGTGCTCCCAGAGTGGTATACCCATCTCAGCTATATACAGTCTGACCTTTTAATATCAAGCTCTGTCATTCCCTCCCCTCAAGGAAGACCTTGAAAATTTTTATTTGCTCCTGCACTTACATCAAGAAACTGCGCAATGAAAGATCACAATAGCATTCCACATCCCCACCTTTCATGAGAATGACTGAGTAACAGCTGCCTGAGCCTTTATGAAAACTTGTTGTGAAAACTTTATACCTTTGTACCAGCAGCAATGGTCTGCTCTTCTTTGGTTATGTACTCCATCCACATGTTCCATTGTCCACTGGCTTGCTTGTGAAAATAAAAGTCATACACACTTCCTGATTTGGGAACACGGGGAGGAAAGAGTCAATAGGGAAACAGAGATAATAAAACAGGCTTTACTTTTTCTTTTCAATTACAATATCTGGTTCTGTTTTTCTTTCTAACCCAGATAGAGTTGAATGAATATCACTCGCTAGTGGTAGGTAAATATAGTTCATATAGTACTGTAGTGAAGATAGTACTGAAAAACACACTGAAAAGCAGGAAACACTGAGCAGACAAGCTCCCTGTGCTCTGAGATGGCCAGCTATTCATTCAGCATTTTTAAAATGCCCAAAGTGTTTTGGCCTCAGTGAGAAAAAGCCTCCTTCAGGGGCCTTCAAAACTAATCAGTGGAGTTGAAAACACTCTCTAAAACATAGGATCATAGAGTATCTTTTAGAATATACTCTTTGGACCTGTGTTTTGGAAAGTGTTTTCAACTCCAGTGATTTCTTTTGAAAGCCCCTGAAGAAGACATTTTCTCACTGAGCCCAAAAAGCACTGGATATTTTTAAAATACCAAATAAACAGTTGACCATCTCAGAGCATGTGGAGCATATCTCATCACTGTTATATAGTACTCACCACAGAGTCCCAGTGATTGAATAAATGCATCTGGAGCACTGTAGGTTGAGGAAGGCTATCCAGAGCCTTAGACTAGGGGTAGGGAAGTTTTGACCCTCAAGATACTTTGGACTAATTCTCACAATCCCAAACCAAAAGTTGTGAGAGTTGTAGTCCAAAATAATCTGGAAAGCAAACCATCTGAACAACACCTAGTTTATACAGCACGATTCAAAAGTCCATATTCTTCTAAACCAATTAATATTAGATATGGCAAGGAAGACCTGCAACAAAATGTTGTAATATTCAACCCCCCAAAATATTTTTTCCCCAAAGCTCTGACTCTTATCATGTACAATTTACCCACTGTCTAGAATCAAAATGCCAATAGTAAAACATGATGTACCTATCTGTATAGAAACTAATTCATTTTGCAAAAAAAATCACACAAATAGATTTATATAAATGTGCACCTCTTTCTGGAAATATATTATTTTTTGTTAGCTTCACACTTTTGGGACGCGGGTGGTCATCATCCATTCCCATCAACAGATTTCGGTAAAAGTGGTCAAATTTCTTTCTGCCCTCTGCATTGATAGTGCCACCAATTGTCCAAACCAAGGCAAAAAGAAAGAGTCCTTGAAGCCACAAGGTGATCTGCTGACTGGACATGCCTTCTCCTTCTTCTTCACCAGAATGCTTGATTTCATCTAAAAATGCACACAGATATGAAAATGATATAATAAAGGAAATTTTCAGATGGCAATCATAGGGCCTGAACAGACAGGCCAAAATAAAGCTGCTTTGGGTCACTTTGATGGTATGCTGTTTAAATGACACACAGCTCTTAAGAGGCCCAAAGCTGTGCTCTAGTCCTTAGGACTTGAGTGTGGCTTTGGCGTGGCTTCCGGCTTCTTAGGACGCATGCAGCATTTAAACAGCATACTTCCAAAGTGACCCAAAGCAGTTTTATTTTGGCCTGTCTGTTCAGGCCCATAGTCAAAAACCACTTGAGTACAGATCAAGGAGACCTCCTCCCTTCCATGACCTCATTGTTTCTCTGGTTTACACTACCCTGAGTTCTTTTCCTTCTGAATTCAGTTTGCATAAGAACAGGAAAAGAGATGCTGTGGCTCTCTATATGTTGTTGGACTAATTCCTTTTAAAAGTAATTTTCCAAGCTCTGAGCTGGAGTGAGTTGATAGGACATGAAGTTATCACAAGATCCTTACCAAGCAATGAACTAAACAGGGTCATCATGTTATGGGAAAGATGGATGGGAGATGTCTGAAGTATGACTTTGCAGTGATGACGAATGAATTCCAAGCAAGGATGAACTAACCACATGAACAAGTCTTCAATCTGCAAGGTGAAAAAACTAAATAGGTTAAACTTAAAAGGAGTCATATTACTAATCAATAATTAGTAATAAGCATCAGCCAATAACAATGGCAGGTAGGCATAACAAAGCTAGTACAACGGTGTTATTTTTGTCAGCTGCTGCTGTTGTGAATGGTCACCAGTTGTGTAATTGAACTTTGCATAATCGTTGTGGATGGAGTGGGAAACAAGTAATAGGAGGAGCTGGTTTGTGTTTTGTTTTGTTAAAATTTTGCTTAGCTATGGAGAATGAACTAAAAAAAATTGGCCTGAAACATCTTAAGGCCTGGCTATAACTGACAAGGGCTTCTTGGTTGTGGAATTCCTTACTTGTAGAGATCTGCAGGCAATCCTTCTTTTGGCCAGTGTTAAGGCAGTTTGTAAAGACATTTGTATCCCACTCATCTCCAATATATAGTCTACTATCTGTTGGAATTCTTAGTTTGCTGATGCTGTCACCTTTTCCATGCTCCAACTCCTGCTGCTTTTCTTATATAAAATGAAATTATAGGGTTGAATCCAATTTTGTCTTTCCAGACACAAAAGGATGTCTGATCCAGTGGATTAAAATCACAGAAGGGGGAAAGGATTTTCAACAAAAGTACCTTCTCCCTGCACACCTTTGAAAATTTGTTCTAATGGTTGAGGTATCCAAAATAACAAAAAAGATGAAATACAGCTAATAGAAGAAGGGGAAAAAGGTCTTTAAAAATGTCTCCCCTCTTGTTCCATTAACTTTCTATCATACTTTTTCTTTTGGTTTACAAAAAAAAGTTATATATTATGATTTAACTGGCTGTTTAGTAACAGATGCTAAGTAATGAATACAAAAGACCAGAAGACTTAACACTTAAAAACAGTAGATAGAAAATTATCCACATTTTGAAGCTACAGGACTTCATATAAAAGGAGTTTAAAAACAGGGCAAAGTTGTAATAGTTTGGAGGGAAATTGGTCAACATGTACTGAATGTTGTAAAATCTTTTGGGGTGGCTTGATTTAACGGTTTCTGAAATATTTTATTTACCTTTCTGTAATATTGTGTGTGTGTATGTGGGCATGCATGTGCCATATAACCTATAGCAGTGCATATCAAGCTATTTGATGTTGGGGACCAAGAATCATTTTTTCGTAATGTGCCAGGAACAGGCAGCATATTTGTGTCAATTGGCAACCGTTGTTTCTTTCCTGGAAACTTGCAGACAGTGTCTCAAGATCATGGACCACCACTTTGAGCAGCATTGCTTTACATCAACTGGTACTCCTCTACCTTTCGGTAATGTACAAAGAGGAGAGCTGGTTTGGTATAGTGGTTTGAATGTTGGACTAGGACTCCAGGATACCAGGGGTCAGCCATGGAAACCCACTGGGTGATCCAGGGCAAGTCACACACTCTCAGCCTCAGTGGAAAGCAGTGGCAAAGCCTTCTGAAGTCACCTTTTCAAGAAACCCCTATGATAGGGTTGCCTTAGGGCCATGATAAGCTGGAAATTATCTAGAGGCAAATAGAAAAGAATAATAAAATGCAGATACCTGATACTATGAAATGTGTATTATGAAGAAAGGGACACCTAGATGGGTTTGTACATCAGACAGCAACCTCGGGCACTCCCTTTAGTCAGAAGGCTGAATCCAGTTTCACAGAAGTTCTTGAAAGGTTCATTCCACAAATGGCCAAGGCCATAAGTAAAAGGGTGCCACCAAAGTTACCAGTATGATCTGTCATACAGTTTTACTGCCAGTAACTCAGCCTCCAGAGAAATATTTCAGCCTTTGAGAATAAGGAAAACCCTATATAAATACTGGGCAACCAGCATATAATGGCATCATGGGGTCATAATTATCTAGGAAAGTCCAGAGGGCTGAACTAGCACAACATAAAAGTCAGATTTGGCCCCTGGTCCTAAGGTTTCCTATTCATGTTGTATATATTCATTTGGTCCTTTTCACTCTGTTTGCTCTCATCACATATTTAAAAATTCAGAATAAAATTAGATTTATACACACCAATTCTTTGTGTACATCTTGCAAGACCGGAGGCAACGTGTTCATATAGGAGTCTTTCAGAGGCTTCCAGCCTAACTGATGAGGTTCCATATAAATCATCCCACACCTGGAAACAAACAAAAAACAGCTTCATTTATATACTGCTTCATACCGCCTAAGGAGTGTCTAAGCGGTTTACAACTGTAAGCTACTTGCCCCCAATAATCTGGGTACTCATTTTAGCGATCTCGGAAGGATGCGAGCCTGAGTCGAGCTTGAGCCCTTTTGCTGGTCTTGAACTTGCAACCTTATGGTTTTGAGTGAGTGGCTGCAGTACAGGCATTTAACCAATGTGCCACCAGTGGTTAAAGGAATGGATAGCATTGCTGCATGGATCCTCCTTGCCGATGCAAAAGAAGGAGCTTCCATGTTAACCATTATGTCTAACCCTCTCTCTCGACTAGGTTCACTAATGTAAATCTCTTTCTCGGTCTCTCTCTTGTGCATGCGCACATACATGCACAAATATGAGCCCAGAACTGGGGGGGGGGGGGGGGATTCTGTACTATTGTTCCTGGAACTTCTTAGCTAGCACAGCCAGTAAGCAACCTAAGAGTCATAGTACAAAATATGAATTCTTCTAAACTGTGTGACAGGGCCAATGTGAGACATTTTGCCGGGGAAAAAATAAAATAAAATCACACCTCCTCCCATTTTCTCCATGTAACAAAAAGGGTAACAAAAGCTACTGCTTCAGTCTGCCTAATGATAGGGATGGCCATGCACACAATCTTACACACACACACACACTTTCCCCCCTTATCAGTATTGGCAGAAATTACCTGCTGACTGTGGCTGGAGATGCTTGTTCCAGATCTTCTGGCTCAAAGATTAAGCTCATTTTTGCACTCATCTGAATGATTTCACCACTCATTAAGCACAGCTGGAACAAAAACAAAAAAAGCCAACAGATAGGATAGGACCCCCAGTCTTAATGCAACACTCTCACATCTGCATCACTTTAACTCCCATGGCTCAATGCTATGGAATTCTGGGAATTGTAGTTTTGTGAGATATTTAGCCTTTCTCTGTCAGAGAGCTCTGGTGCCCCACCAAACTACAGTTCTCAGAATTCCATAACATTGAGCCATGGCAGTTAAAGTGATGTCAGCCTGGATTATTTCTGCAGTGTGAATGCAGCTTCAGTAAAGTATTGGAGAAATATTACCTTCTTGTTATCATCTAGCACTGTGTTCATGTTCTCTATCCAAACAGCATCCACTGGGCCATCAAAGATGATCCACTTTCTGTCCTCTGTTGTAGAGCAAGCCTGTTCTCTGAAGGTGTTTGCAAGGACGCCATCTGTCCATTCATGGCTTACAGGGTCAAAACATCCATACAGCTGCCCCATGGTGATAGCTTTGGGGTTGATAATTCTGTATTCGACTGCAGATTCCTCTGATGAACTATCTAAAAAAAGAAAAGAGAGTATCTCCGATGAGTCACAAGGCAAAAATCACCAGAACATATTGGTACTTTAAACTATGCTAACTGGAAGTAATTTCTCTATTCATATTTGCACAAACATTGTGCATACTTTTTTTTCTATTGCTGCTTCTTTAAAAACCCAAAGTAGTAACTGGCAGGATCAGCACAGCTCTAATTGGCCCAGGCAGCTAGAAAGATACAGGCTTCATTTTATTATAAAAGAGTGATGGTTTAAATTTAAAAAGAGGCAGGGATGGTAGTATGCTGTCTTTTACTTTGTATCCATTCTGCCTGATAGCTGCTGTGAAAACAGGTGGATTCTTCCAGGTTTGGACATCTTAGACTATGAAGCTAAAATAATCTTGAATGCTATAAGAATGGCTTAATAAAGATCAAAGGGATAGCTCTTCGGGAATTTATTTCAGGAAACGCTCTTGTTTAAATCAAGAAGCATTGGTCCGAATCAATTTAATACATACCTAGGCTCAAATCTCCAAGTGCTGCAGCGAGGACTTTGTAGGCACTGGTTTTGCCCCCCATTGGTTCACCAACAATCATATATCCATGACGCACCATCATCATTTCATAAATCTGTATCAATGAAATGAATGCTGTAATAAATATGTTGTATCACTGAATTTCAACACGAGTAAGATTTTATACCAAGAGGATGAGAGATCCCACTGAGGGGTAAAGTACGGGACATTCATAACCAAATGGACAATGCATTTTGAACCACTGAATATAAACATAATTTATTTTGTCTTGGGGTAAACTCTGAACAGAGTTGTGTACTGGCATATCAGCCAGTTACATGTACCATGAACAATACAGCCAATCCTTCTCCCAGAGCAAGGTTTTTGTTTCTGCATGTTGAAGATTGGACATATAAGCAAAAATGTGTATATGGGATGCTTAATGTGTGTGGTGATGCTGGGGATAGGTGGATTGCCTGCTTGATGTACACAGTGAAGAATATGTCTGATGCGCAATACAACATGCAGCTTTCTACCATTTATGTTCACAATGCAGGTGCCTGAGATGGACTCACACTAGCTTTGATGTGGAGGGCTCTTAAGACCTTACACCTGTAAATTTTTTAAATTTGTTTTTAAAATTTCTCAGGGAATATTTCACGGTCCCAAAGAAAAGGGTTACGGGTATGTCACCTATGTTCCTGACACACAATGCAAATCCACAGAACACTGTACAAGCACAGAGCTCAGTAACCTATATAGGGATTGCTCATTCCTGTCAGCTCCGGCAGAACAGTAAGCCAGAACAGAGAAGGCTTCTAGGTTTTCATGTATCCCACTAGAGTATATTTAAGGCTTTAAATACCTAGGTCAAAAGACTATTTTCTATCAGACAAATTTCAAGATGACATTCTTCCTTCTAATATTTCTCTCAGTGTGCCTGTATGCCAACAGAAATGAGTACAGTAAGATGTGAACCACATTATGTACTTCCATTGGATCCCATGAACTTGTGATTTCTCCTTCCTTCTCCAACACCCAATGCACCCTTAAAACTACTCTGAGGGTCAACAAAACCCTCTGAAATGGGGTTTAGGTGCTGTAGGTGGTCACTATTGGAAAAGGAGGGTTCCAAAGTCCTAATTCCACAAGTACTAGATACTGAGCTATACCCTTGGCTCTTTGCCTGAAAAACAAGCGGGTTCATCACTATGCTCAGTGAAGTCCCAATATCTGCAGAAGTACGAGAATTATATTGACAATAAAGAAAGGGAGCACACCTGTTTGCAAAGTTATAGCCCAAGGAGGTATCCTCAGTGATTTCCACAAATCACTGAACCCTGAATGTCAGATGGAAACAAATAATAATAATAATAATAATAATAGTAATAATAACTATAAAAGGTGAAAAGAAAGTGAATTATCTAGTCAAACTGGCCAATCCTGGATTTTTGAACAACCTTAGGAAGCGAAGATATACTGCAACACATTTTGTTACAGTTTCCACTGATGGTTCTACTTAATACCTTTTCCAATGTGCAAATATGAAAAATAAAGAAACCTGGATAATTTTTCCAATAAACCATGGAACTGGCTGAAGATTCATTTTCTGGATATTGTCAATCAGGGCACGGATGAAGAGTTCATAATCGGGTTTAGGAAGAATCACTCCAGGAAACAAATCAGATATGATCCCCTGTGAAAAGACAGAAAAGAATGCCCTTTAAAAGCATGGCATCTAGGAGCACATTGGTTCACAAGTTTGCTTCCAGCTGTTAACAATGAATGCATAGATTCTTTTTTTCTTGGTTGATTTTCGACAGTTTCATCCAGATTTGTCTGATTGCATTAATATAGAAGCAGCTAGTGTTATTGACATCTAAATGACTTCATCTGTTATCTTACCTGAAATAGAGGAACATCTTGTGCTAAGAATTTAGCTAAATTAACATCCAGCAGAGCCCTAAGCAATAATACGCTCTCATTTTCATTTGGATACTTTAGCTTCAAGTTTCCGGCTGCTGTCAGGACAGATTTCACTGCACGCATTCCATAGTCATAATGATGTTGTGATGATAACTGTTCAGAACAAAGTCGATAGGTAGCAACAATTTTCTGGGCAAGACTGCAAAAGAATATAATATATCACCGTTTATGAAGAGCAAGCCGCAATTTTAAAATGGCAAGATATCTCTACATGTATAATTACCTGGATGTTGAGAAACAAGTCAGTTTATAAATGATTTGGGAGTAGCTCAAAAATAAATGGAATCCACTGAGTGATCTTGGGCAAGTCATACACTCTCAGCCCCAAAAAATCCAATGAAAGGTTCACCTTAGGGTTGCCATAAATCAGAAATGACTTGAAGTCACACAACAACAACTAATTGTCAGATTTTTTTTATATTTAGGGAGATTATTTTGACTAAAACACTAACAATGAGAACTTATTATTGCTTTGGCCTGTGGCTAAAGCAATCAAGAATAAATGACTACAAACAACATTCTTTTCTGTTTAAAAATATGGGGTTATCACAAGAAAGATGAAGTCTTGCCCTGTAGCAATTGCTTAGCAGAAATAAAGAACTTTATTATTTTGATCTAATTCTAAAATTGGTATTGTGAAATCAACTTTCAGAATTGACTGAATCATGCAGCTACAAGGAAGATCCTCTTTCTTTTTTTTAAAAAAAAGGTATTAAAATAACTGGCAAGAGGGACAAGGTGCTGGAGCAATTCAGTGTAGGAAAAGTGCAATTTTGAGAGGTCTCTTGGAGAGCATGATTAAACCATTAGTTTTTACCAAGACAAATTCAGCAAGACCTTCATAGTAATATAATCCAGCAACTTAACCACAAAAAGCATTTCAGAGGCAACCATAAGAGCTCCTTTTCCTATTATACTTTTGCAACACAGCATATTCTTTGATAGACATCTGAAGGGATATATATAATAATCTCAGCATTAAAATATATGAAATATACAGAGCTTGGAGAAGTCATTCATTTGGACTGTAATGGTTAGGGAACTATGGGAATTTTAGCACCAAATAAGACACAATACATCCTGTTGAACATGTTTTTCCATATAAAGGAATCTTCTAACTAACATACCTTCTGGAATCAAGGAATCCCATTGAATAAAGTGATATTTCACCAATCAAAGCATAATCTGGAACCATCATAGCTACTGTACGAAATAAAGCCTTTAGAAATGCAGAAGGAACGGGAAATACATTAACAGCTTGACTTGAGACAAAGAACAACAGCAGAAGATTTACAAGACTATATGAGTATTAACATTCCTACATCTATGTATTACAGTTCTTGAAAGTATATACGACTTGTTGTATTTGATTTTTGTCTGTTGTCCATAATAAACTGTTGTTTAGAAAGAAAAATAAGTAGGTAATTTTGTTCTCAAGGACAGTTTCGGTGGAGCGGTATTATGCACTTGTAAAGCTATTAGTTTATAGTGAATTGGATGAGGAATATTCAGCTTGCCAGGATATGACTTACCACTAGTGTTTGGTCAGGCTGGAAGGCCAGGAAAAGAGGCCCAAAGAAAAGCACTCTCAGACGCATTCCCATTTGATTTAAAGTGAATTGCTGATTGGGTTATATGACCATCGTTCCCATTTGAAACACGTTCTGATCCTACTGTGATTGGTTTAAATTGTGATGAAGTGAGGCAAACGCAAAAAACCCGCTCTGTCCTGACACTAGTTTTTTTATGGTTCTTTTGAAAAGAATTGTTTCCGAAGCATGTTCAACAAGTGGGAACAACAGATCTGAATCACATCATTCTGGAGGGGAGGGACTAATGGCAGAGGGGTGTTTACCATCCTTCCTCAGTTTTTGGTAAATCCACCATTTTCCCCCTGGGTGAATGATTTTTTAAAAAATAAAATTGATATAAGATTCAATTCATTGATTTTGCAAGTACTTGCAATCAGTGAGGCAAGTAGTTGCAAAGCCAATGAATCAAATCTTCTCTCAATTTTTTTTAAAAATTGACAAATAATTTGATTAATTGGTTTTGTAACTACTTGCAATTACCCGGGGGATCCGAGGGCAGCTCATAGTGAGGCAAGTAGTTGCAAAACCAATGAATCAAATCTTCTATCAATTTATTTTAATATATATATATATATATATATATAGAGAGAGAGAGAGAGAGAGAGAGAGAGAGAGTTTCCAGGTCAGGCTGTCTAGGCTGCTGCTTACGTCACTGATGATGCACAGATGATTGACACGCATTTTGCAAACTAGTGGAGAAGAATAATTGTGCCAAAAAAGAAGTGATTACAAGGGGATAATGATCTGCTTTTATAGTTGTAATGACAGACTGTTTGGAATCAATTTACTAACACGGAGCGATGGCGAATTGCAAACTGGTTTAAATGTAAGCCAGAATGATGCAAAAAACCTGTCCGAGCACAGAAGAGCATACTTTCAGAGACTCCTTCAAAATGAGAGCCAATAAGAGACCGCCAACTGTGATCTTAACAAGGCCTTTCTCTGCTAGATGTAGTTCAGTAAATTATTTTTTTCCCCTGTGGCCTCATGCTTCTGAATAGCTGAAGGACAGGAGAAGCTATGAGGGAGGCATCCTTGGTGCTGATGGAGCTGATGGCAGGGCTACTCTTCCTTAGACATAAAGGTATGTTATTTCACAAATGTATGAAGTGTGGTGGCTGCTAGCTCTAAGGGATGGAGATAAGAGTCTGAGTCCAAGGGACATATATTTCTCAACCAAGGTAAAACATTTTTTTTCTTAAATTTGGACTGGATTGGCATGTTTCACCTCAATACTACAAAAAGTTTTGATGCAAAAGCATGGAAGCTTGTTGAGAAATCCAGCGTTTCACAACTATAAAAGGGGCATGTAGCCTCACAAAGACAGAGACATGCTGGATTCCAAAGGAAGTATCCTTTGTGCGTTGCAAATGGATATTATATTTCCTGGACTTTGAGGATCTCCCAGTTGCCACATGGCCAGAAGGAGGAGGCACCAGCCTGAAAGATTTGCCTCTCCATACCATCTTATCCAAGAAGAGAAACAGCAAAATGCAGGCCTATAATTAACATCTTCATTTTCCCCCTCGTGTCTGGTTTGTAACACATTGCCTAATGAAGAAGCCAGTGAAGCTTCAAACACTTGCAACATGTATAACATGCATTTTGGTTGGCCCAATAAAGCATCACTGTTTGGTGGATTTTTGTTGTTACTCTATGGCTAATACAGATACCCCTAGATATTTTTTACAAGAGTGAAGTCATCAAGAGTAGATTGCTTTCAGCAACTAGGATTGGGGGAAATAACCTTCTTATAAAGGCAGCATGCTCAGCCAATGCCCTGATCCCAGTCAGTATTTAGGGAGCACATCTATGGAGGCTACTCTTGGTCCTGAAACCTGCCTCTCACCTGCTGTTCGGAAATCCACATTTGACACAGATGACTTCTCCCTGATACTACTGTCTATATCCAGACACTTACTGTACTTCTGCCCACACCGGGCTATGTTTCTTCATTTTATTTCAGGCTTCTCCTAACAGGCCACCATGGGTTCTCAATTCCACCAGAAGAAGACTCAATTTACCTTCAGGTTATCAGGAAGTTCTGCCCGTCCAGCATACCCAGGATTCATAGTGATGAATACCGCACACGTTGGATTAAGGGAAATCTCTGTGCCTTCAAACATAAATGTTCGGAGCTTTCTAATAATGGCCTGCTGGATACTGAGAATCTGCTGTGCCACTACAGACAGAACTTCAACCTAAAAAAATCAATAAAATAAAGTTTAAATTGTTTTTTAAAAAAACTCTCAAACTCTCAAAGCCTCATGTAATGTGGTTGGAATACTGCACAGACTGGTATTTCCATGCTTGGGGGTTGTTCATGTATAACTCATGGTAATTTGGAAATGTGTGATAAATTAATGATAAGTGTTTTATGGACTACAGCCAGACATTATACTGTAGGAATATAGAAAACTACCTTGTACCAAATCAGATCATTGGTCCATCTAGTTCAGTATTGTCAGCACTGACTAACAGTGGATTCTGAATGTTACTGACCAGTTCTATTTTGAGATTTGACCCTAGGACATTTTGTACCTAAAGTATGTAGCGATGATGATGATGATGATGATGATGATGATGATGATGATGGTGATTACATTTATTTGTATCCTGCTCTTGTCCCAGAACTGGGACTTGCATCTATCAAACAGAACACAAATACAGGTATCCTAATATTTTTAACTAAACACGAACCTGATTAATGGTATTTACATTGCTCAAAATTTCATTCTGACTGAAGATTAAAAATGAACAGGTTAGAACTCTTCCATGCTTTTTAATCATAAGTTTAATGTTTCCAAGGAACAAATCACAGAGTCATAGAGTGGGAAAAGAGCTCAAGGGCCATCCAGTCCAACTCCTTGCCATGCAGGAATACATAATAAATGAACTCCTGACAGATGGCCAGACAGCGTCTGTTTAAAATCCTCCAAAGAAGGAAACTTCATCACTCTCTGAGGAAGTGTGTGTTCCACCATTGAACAGCTTTTACCATCAGGAAGTTCTTTCTAATGTTGAGGTGGAATCTTTTTTTCCTGTAACTTGAATCCATTGCTCCTAGCCTCTGAAGCAGCAGAAAACAAGCTTGCTCCATCCTCAGAGACATCCCTTCAAATATTTGACCACAACTATCATGTTAGCTCCTGATCTTGTGTTCTCAAGGCTAAACATACCCTAAGCCACTCCTCGTAGGGCCTGGTTTCCAGACCTTTCACCATTTTGGTTGCCCTCCTCTGGATCCACTCCAGTTTGTCAACATTTTTCTTGAATTGTGGTGATGAGAACTGGACATAATATTCCATATGAGGACTGACCAAAGGAGAAGCTAAACTATACAGGTTCATTATATCAAAACTTGCACTTAAGGTTAAAAATTGCACCATGTAGTGGACTAGGCTACAGCCCTATGTATCTTGTAAATACACACCAGGGAATAAATCCCAGTGAGGTCAGTAAGATTTGCTCTGAGCAGACATATATGGGATTGCATTGTAATAGTTAATACATACTCCTATATCATATGCAAGCCACATATCTTGCATATAATATCTGAGTATATTTTATTAAATTCAATTACCTCAATTCTGTTGAATTCATCAAAACAGGCCCATGCTCCAGCCTGTGCGAGTCCTTTAAAGAATTTCCCCATGGCTTTGTAATCGAGACCATCAGAACAATTGAAGACAACACACTAAGATAAACAACATGAAATATTGTTCAAAGTTACCACAACATTGTTTCTTACAATAGGCCTGCCATAGGTCAAGGCCCGAAGTTCAGGAAGGGTTATTTTCTAATGCTAGATCTTGGTTTAGTGTTAGATCCGAACTGAACCACTGTCTTATAGCAGCTCAAAAATGGCACCACTAAAGAATTTTGCTCAATCTTTAACAATTTCTACAATAAATATTTACCCCAGAATACTGCCTAAATGGATCTAGTTTACATGGGCTGCTCTGATCACCAAGGAATGATGGGGGGTTATTTGCACCAGACCTCTAACTTTCCAAATACTACACATTACTAACAGGGGCAGGATAGGGCTCAGTCCCCCCCCCCCCAACACAACAATTTTCCTTTTGTTACCTGCTTGGCCAGCGCTTTTGCAAGATCTTTGGTTGTTTCAGTTTTGCCAGTCCCTGCAGGTCCTTCAGGAGCACCTCCCAGGTTTAATTTTAAAGCTCCCATTAGTGTCCTAGGACATGGAAGGAATGTGGAAGATAAGAACCACAGGTACACATACTAGCTGCACTTTTCAAATGCACTGTCAGGTACAAATTTATATTAATCTTTCGTGGACTTCATTATTTATTAGCTATATTTATATCTATTTTTTCCTCCAGTGAGCTCACGGTGACATGCATCATTCTCTCTTTCTCTTTCACTTTCTCTTCACAACAACCCTGTAAGGTAAATCAGGCTGAGAGAGACCCAATTGGCCCAATGGGTTCACAGTGAGATTTATAGTTCAACAGGAACTAGAACTTATCTCTTCTAAATCCAAAGCCAATATTCTACAACTACACCACACTGATTGTCTCCAGTGTGTAATTTTGGTTACTATATGTTGATTTATACATGGAAAGACAGTGATCATGATTCATACAGGCTGAGACATTTATATATGAGTATTTGGTGTGTGTGTGTGTTATCTTGATAGGTAACAAGACATATCCTTCCATCTAAACATACTGTACTGGCCAAAGCTAAAAAGAACAAATTCAGGCACATGTTCTGAAGCAGAAAGAGCATCCATTTCAGCTGGGTCTGTAGTCTCAGAATTCTAAAAAGCAGTGTTTCTCCCTCTTTCGGAGTTGCAATCCAAATCTATATAACCTGGTGAATAAAGGTACTAGGTTGGGGACACCTGTCCTAAACAGAACAAGTTATCTGTTCCCTGAGATATGTCCATGGTCCTGAAAGAAGTACAACTGACTTTCCTTGTTTCTAGGCTTCCTAAAGTTGGCAGAATCCTGTCTGCTTTTGCCTGCCCTTTCCTACTGCTCCAGACTATTTGCAATGTAAGTGCACATTTAGCATGACTTCGCCTTGGTAAGAGCAAAATCTCTGATCGCCACACAGCTGCACCAGAGAATCAGAGGGGAAGAATAAGAGTAGCTCAAAAGTTGCTTTGGTTCAATTTCATCAAATGGTGGAGTTTGGGGGGGGGGGGGGGAATGAAGGAAGAAGGTGTATGGCCCACCAGATCCTGTTGAACAGCAACTGTCATTGATTCTCACTATTAGCCTTGCTGGCAAAGGCTGATGGATTATAGTCCAGTAGTATTTAGAAGACCCAGAAATATAAGTGGCAACTTTAGTCTTGCATGTTAACATGGCCTCCACCTTGCTAATATCTCAGTTCTAAGTCTGATTTTTGAGTGATATATTTTTCTCCTAATATGGGATTACATACTCTCCAATTTTTAACCTGTCCTCCAATCAAACCTAAATCCTAATTATTTATGATACTATGGAAAGTGGGGGAAAGGAAGGGAAGATTTACCTATAGCATCGGTCTGTCAATGGAGTTATCACCAAACGCAGAGAATTGCCCAGGTACTCATAGCCATATCTGGCTTCAGTAGTAATCATTCGGACCATCACTTGATCATCTTCCCAGTAATATCTCAGCTGAGAAATCCATTGGAAATCATTCAGATCTGAAATCCGATCTTCAGCCAAGTTTGCAACTACATCACGTGCTGAAAAACGAAGATACATCCTACATTTTAGGTCAGGAGCAATAAATTTCATTTGTGGGATCTACTTTGTTTTTGACTAAATCCCCAAGGTGCAAATCAGGTGCAAATTTGTGAATCAGGATGCAGGGTCAGTCACCTGCTGTATCTCATGAGCCACACAATGGATGCCCAGCATATGCTAATAGAAACCTACATCTGAGTTAGCAGGACTACCTTACTCTGGGCTGGCCCTAGAGAGTGAAGTGGCCAGCTCAGGATGCACATTTTGGTGTCACGAAGGTAACAAGATTGTCAGTTACTTTGTTCATAAATGCTGCATTTTTGCGCTAGTTCTTGTGGGATTTTCTGACTTATGTGCCAAAGTAACATAGCTGGCTTTGTGTAATATGTACTGTGACATGAACAGGTAGCATGCACCATTTGCTGCTCCACTCTTGATGTAGTCTAATCACACTCTTGGTGTGATTAGAGATATAAATGTCCTGATTTAAACTTAGAAATGGCTATTGTTCTACAAGTGGGGGATAGCAAACCCTTCATGAGCTACATAAAATCACTTTGAGGTTTACCAGTAAATCTAGATCTGTCTTCTGCCCATTCCTGATTTAAGTCATAATGTTAAGCTTTCATGTGTTTGAAGGATATGCAAGGATGTCATCTTAGGTCAACAATGTGTTCACAAAATATTTATAATATTATATGATGCTTGAAGTTTGGATTTCATTCAGAATGACAAAGTCTGCTGGTCCTTACATGTACAAACCATGGGCTGTGTCTACACATAATGCTAAACACTGTTTAAAAACTACGTCAGGAATAAGCAATGGCCACAGACAGCCCCTAACCCCGTTCTGTAACCCCTCAAAGTCCTCCAAGATACCTGCAAAGCCCCAAGATACCGACCAAATCAAAATAAAATTTGGGTGTTATTTTCTTCCCCAAATATCTGCTTCCCTAATTTGCCATCTGCTGACGCCTTATTACTACGCCCCAGCCCTTCCATTTACCATGGACATCAATGACTGTAAGGGCTCCCAGGGTCAACCGGGCCCCTCCTGACAGCTTTCCTCTCACCAGTTCAACAATTTCTGCAATTTGCTTGTTGCTCTTTTCCAAAAATACCTATAATAAAAACAAAAAGGGGGTTATTGTATCAAAACATGTGGAATTTATCCCCACCTCCTCACTTTGTTACAGGGTATCATTGCTTATCAATCTAATCTTATCAATCAATAAGTGTCCTAGAAGAGGGTTCTTATAGTTCTCATCCAGTGAAAAGCAAATATCATTTATTTATTTTGTGGATAGTCATTTTTTTTAAAATAAATAAATCTTTTAAACGTTACCTTTTTGGACTATAGCTCTCAGAATCCCTCAACTAACATGACCAGTAGCCATGCCAGCTAGAGGATTCTTGGAGATGCAGCCTAAAGTATAAATATCCCAAGCTATGAATGATGAAACAGATTGTTCAGTTGCCATCTATATACATCCACGTCCAAATGTCTTGTAAGTTATAAGCAGCAATTGAATTATTCATTCCTATATGCAGAGGTAGAGCTGAGTTCATCCTGGTAGGTTAGGCACTCTGTGAGAAAGCTTACCAAGATCAATTTTAATGGCTTAGTGGAGACTTAAACCTATGATTCAACCAGGACTTGTCAAGTCTGGGTCCAGCACTCTATTAGTTAGAACAAATCATTACATAACACTGACTCTTTTGGATTTCTACATGGCAGAATATAAATTAAATAATAAAGCATTACATGTAGCAGCTTAAAACTAGTGCAGAGTCAGGTTTGCTTAAACTTGTTGATTTCAGTAATTCTGAATCAGATTTAAGTCAGTGTTAAATGTATGATGGAATATTTTCATAATGTAGGCAGGAATATTAATTAGGAAATATAGGTCTTTAATGCTGTGCTTCATTGTTTGGGAAAGCAACTAACTATTAGCATTCAGCCCTGTTAAACTATTAATTTATCCGGATACACATTTATTTGTTCCCATACAGCCTTAGAACAGTAAATACCATAACTTTATTTTTGTTCCTTTTTAAAGCCTTACAGGTAAGGTACTTTCTTTTATGGCTTCTGACACTTCTTTTGTCCAGAAGATTGATGACACACAGATAACAATTTGTCCTGGCCATTGCAACACCCACTTCTTTCGGGGAACCTTTAAAAATAATAAATATTGATATTAATATTCCAAAATACAGGTATATGTCTAGGGCAACATCCCCACACCAGCCCACTCCAAATGTCTGCCAATATGTTTCTGGTATGAATTTAAGCTACTAGTGATGATATCCACAGCCCTAAATGGCTTGAGACCTCAATACTTCTCCAAGGCTTGAGGTCTCCTGGAGGAGGAGTGGCTAATACCCCAGAAGATAGGATCAAAATTCAAAATGACCTGAATAGACTAGAAAGCTGGGCCAAAGGTAACAAAATGAAATTCAACATGGAGAAATGTAAGGTACTGAAAAATGAAATGCACAGATATAGGATGGGGGACACCTGGCTGAATGAGACCTTTATAAACAAAATTCCTGTCTTGTTCTGTATTGCTTAATATGTACAGTTCAAAACAAAGGACCATTCAATGAATGTATTTGCATTTCAAACACATTAATTTGATTGTGTTCATGGATTCAAGATGTCAAGTAGATCATTATAAGGTATTTATGGGTTATTTATTACCTCATTATAACCTTCAATGCCATTTGCTATGACACTCCTAATACTGGCCAACATCATTTCTTCTACTTGAGACAGCCATTTCTCCACCATGCCCTAAAAATGAAAATGGGACATGAACGACATAGAGCGTCCGAAGAAGAACATTCATGGCAAGAAAGAACATTTTGGTATCAGAGAGAAACCATATAAACTACCCTTCCACTACTCAATGCCATCCAGATGTGTTGAACCACAAATGATTGGCTTTCCTAGCCAGGTGTTTAACTTTATCACACTAGACTTGCTATCTTGCCACAATCATGCTAGTTGAAGAATGGAGGCATACCAATTTGGCATCGTTTCTTCTGAAACTTTCATATATGATAGCATTTTGGTGATCTGTGGTTGTGTCATCTATTTTCTGCCCTGTCAAATTATACTTTCCAGGAGGAAGGGGGAGAACTAGTGGTCCATTTTACATTGGCAAAAAGAGGTGTCATGAAGGCTGCTTGAAAACCCAGCTTTAGAAAATGGGAAAGTGTGCCATGAAAACGCCATTTTGGCGTTTTAAGGGAAAAAACGCGCCTTTAAAAAGTAGTTCGGTTGCCCCACTACTTTTTTAAAAAGTGCGTTATAGCGCTAGTACATCAAAACGCTAAGATGCCATTGCGCAGTTAAATGGGGCTCTGTTTCCTTAAGGCGCCCATTTAAAGGCTGCGCTGCAGGTGCGAATCAGAATGGATCGTGGGTTGGGAGCATGCGTGGTGTGGACTTCACTCCTAATTAAAACGTTCTATGCCCTCCAGGTGTAAAAGCTGGGGTTTAACCGCGCAGTTTTTTAAAGCTCCCAAACCCCCTTTAAATCATTTAAAACTGCGCAATTCGCAGCCGCAAACAGCGCAATAGCGCAGTTCAAGCCTCGACCATCGCAATAGCGCAGTTCAAGCCTCGACCCTCGCAATAGCGCAGTTCAAGCCTCGACCCTCGCAATAGCGCAGTTCAAGCCTCGACCCTCGCAATTGCGCTGTTCGCGGCGGCACGAACAGCGCAACAGCGCAATTCGCAGCCGGCAAGGAAAAAAAAATTAAAATCGCAGTTTAAAGCCGCGTTTATTGCTGCCCATGTAGCAGCTCCGCCTATATTTGTAGCGTTCTGACAGCTTCCCATGTAACTGCTGAGCCACAAAAAAGACCTCAGATAAGTCGTTCCCACACCCCTCAGTGTAGCAGCTCTGCACTTTTTTAATGCACACCTGGGGCTTGCTATGTAGCTGCTAAGCATTAAGATAAAGGCGACTTCAGGTCACACTTTCTTGCCAATGTAAAAAGCCCCAGTGATTGTGGCTGCCAACCACTTCATCATGTGCAAGGGCCTATCACATGATGGTAGTAATGAAATAGCATTGATGGGTTTTGCTCATCAATGAAAAGGTGCACTATGGTAATGAATAGAACGCAAGGCGACAGCAACAGGACAGACATGTGATAAGTTTCGGCCAAAGACGATTTCATTTTGTTCAAACTCCACTTTTCTAGCCAGTTTCATAAAGTCCATTGTTTGTACTCTATTATTTCATTTACAAGTCATATGCCATTTCCTCTGCTGCTTTTCACTTTCTCATTTAAACAAACAATCATTAATCAAGCTTCAGAAGCATTATCTCAAAAGCATATTTTGATTATTTCTACGTACAATGATAATAATAATGATATTGAGAGGGAAAATATGCCAAAAAAAAAAAAAATACTTTGGCATGTGCAGGGAAGATTTTCTTAATAAAAGGGACAACTTCCTTCTCAGAGCTGATCATGCCTGTGATCTCCATGTCATCAGTAAATTCTAGTTTTGCAATTCCCTCAAAGCACTTCTTCAAGTGTGGCTGTACACGGAGAGGATCCTTGGTTTCAGACAGAATCTCCAACAGCTCATCATTAGAAAGGAAGAAGAATCTGTTCAAAAGAGATTTTAAGTACAGTTCAGAACAAAAGTTGCATGGGAGAAAGATGGACAGCAGATGAATGAGCAGACTCTCTAAATATGGCCTGTATACCGAGATGGTTTCCATTTGTTCATAAACAAGGGATGATGGGACCATAAATTCATAGGGACACTGAAATCCTTTTGGACAGAACAGATAAAAGAGTGCAGGACAAAATGTATAACACAATGTGTGCAAGGTAAGAAGGAACAAGAAGGAAATATACCAAATGTATGTTATCTCAGAGTTTATTATAGAATCATAGAGTTGGAAGAGGCCCCAAGGGCCATCCAGTCCATGCAGGAACTCACAATCAAAGCATCCCTGACAGATGGCCATTCAGCCTCTGTTTAAAGACCTCCAAGGAAGGAGACTCCACCACTCTCCGATGGAGTGTGTTTTCATTTCTGTTGCTGTTAATGGAATATAAGTGGCAAATCACTAAAATATATGTTTGTATCAAATGGGGATTACGTCATCTATCCATGATTTTAATGGGGAGGGACCACTGCTTAATCTGTGCCATAGGCCAGCTGTCACAAGCAGGGTGTCCTACATCATTCAACCAATGGTGGGAAAGACTTTGGCCTAAAACCCAGGACATAGATGAGAGTCAGAGTCAATGCATGTGATGGATGGATTCATTAGGATGCCTTTAAAAGGTAAACTAGACAGATTAATGGGGGAATAAAGTCATGATGGATGCACCGAGTAAGGAATTTGAATCATACTGGCCGGGGGAGTAGTAGTTTAAAAAAAAAGCCTTTCCAAGCTCTGAAATATTATCTCCAGGATCAGAGGCAGCATGTTTCTTGATATTGGTCACTGAGGAGCTAAGACAATGACAGTGATTCACCTTCAAGACCTGCTTATGGGTTTTTTTCTTGAAGCCTCAGGTTGGTCACTTAGGTGAAACAGGATGTGAGCCTGGATAGAAGACTAAATAAAAAAGACAGAGCCTAAAACTTGGATGTAGCCTTTGTTTAGATCCCGCAGGTCTCTTTTTGTGTTCGTCTGTAAAGCTGCTCAGTTCTTTTAATATCTGGAGAAAGTTTCCCATAAATTATAGTACCGTATGTGTCCTATGTCTCAATAAGACAACATTTTAAATTAATATTCATTTACTAGAAACTGGCGCTTTGTTGATGAGCCTACCTTGGAAAAAATAATCTTTTCTTCTCTAAGTACGTATTCAGGCCCTTCTGAATATCTTCCAAAAGCAAATTTGCTTCCTGAAGTCTTTCCAACATTTTCGGCTGTTCAGTGGCAATCAATACTCTGGTGTCTTTCACCTGTTATTATTAAAACAAACCAGTGGTACTGACAAACTGTACTTTCAGTTTTGTTCAACAGTTTGTTTAGCCCCCCCAAAACCTTTACAGCCAAACACACACCTACTATATCCCATTGTAAAAAGAAAAATCTATTTCCCCCCACAAAATGTACCCAAACACCCTGGAGTAATGGAGTATTGTCACGTTTTCATTCCCTTGGACTTCCTCTTCCTTTTTGCTTTAAAAAAAAAAAGATTTCTCCTGGCTCTAAAACGGATTAGGGAGGCAAAAAGTGGCAAAAAAATGCCCTTAAGCTGCTAGAGGGAATTTGGGGCAAAACAATTTTGGAGAAAATTGCAGCAAAAGGTGAGAGGTTTTTTTTGGGGGGGGGGATCATCCTTGAGGGGAGGAAGAGCAAGGGGAAAGGACAAAAAAGACTGAGGGATCTTAGGAGTTTATCAGACGATGGAAATTGGAAGTATAATCTAATGGCAATCCGAACGCAATCATGGGGTTTCACGTTACTACGAATTAAAGCATCTCACACAATTTCGGGCAATGGGCAGTCATTTTCGGGTAATGGGAAGTCAATCTGAATGCATTCTGAACGCAATGGGAATTCATGTGAATTTGAATTGACTCCATTCGAAAGAGAGAAAAATTCCTCCCGTCTGATAAACTCTTTAGAAAAATAAGGAGAGGGTGAATTCAGGGGTTTGGGAGGGAAGACAAAGTCAAAAACAAGGGGATGCATGGAATAGAGGGACAAGCAGCTACTGGGAAGCAGTAGTAGACAAGTGCCACAGAGGGTTTCTAACCATGTGAAGGTGGTACTTCTGCTAATATTAAATAAAATAAAAAATAAATACAAGTACTTACTGCTTGCACCATGATGTCCTTCCAGTAAGTATCCACTATCCCAAACTTCCTACCCTCCTCTGGCATCTGAGCAATGATGTCCTCAGAACTGAAGATGGGTTCCAGATACAGCCATGTTGCCTGGCATTTCAACCAGCTGTCTAAAATATCTTGCATCGTGACAAGTTTCTCTTCCCATCTCTGCGAACAGATTATTTCAATTACAGTTCTCCAAGAAGACCTATTTCTAATTCTCACTCAAAGACTAAAGAGTGGACTTTAGTGGACTGTTTTCTCTTTTTTCCAAACTGTTGCACAAGTACATTTATAAAACTGCATAACATCATAACAAAACAAAACAAAACAAAAAACACCCAAGCCAGATGAGTTCTGTGAAACAAAAGGTGGATGATAGATGTCTCTGGATGGTTGGAAGGGGCCTCATGGGCCTTGTAGTCAACCATCTGTGCAATGCAGGATCTCCAGCTGAAGCACCTCCACCAACTAGATGCCCAGCATTATTTGGAAGACATCCAAAAAAGGGGACCCCGCTACTTCTCTAGGAAATTGGTTCTGTTGCTGAACTGCTCTTATCATCAAGAAGTTCCTTCTAATGTTCAACAGAAATCTACTCTCCTGTAACTTCAAATCATTAGTCCTAGTCCTGTCCTCTGAGGCAACAGAGAACAGGCCTGCATCATCTTTTCTGTGACAGCTCTTGAGGTATTTAAAGAGTGAAGTCACCAAGCTGAACATGCCCAGCTCCTTTAATTTTTCCTTGTAGGTTTGTTCTCCATACTTCTTATCCTTGTTGCCTTTCTCTGAACCTGCTCCAAATTGTCCACATCCTTCTTAAATTAATTCACCCAGAACTGAACACCATACTCCAGATGAGGCCTGACCAGTGCAGAATATAGTGGGACTACTACTTCCTTCAGCTTGGAAATTGTGTTTCTATTAAAGGAGGTTAAAAAAGGGTTCACATATTTTTTTGCAGCAGCAGCATTACACCATGTCCAACTTCTGATCAACAATAATCCAAGGTACATTTTGCATATAGTACTGCTGAACCCATGTATCCCCCATCTTGTATCTGCACATGTGGGTTTTGTGCCCTAAATGTAGAATTTTTCATTTGTCTCTATTGAATGTCATGTTATTACTCTCTGCCCAATTTTCTTGTTTATTTAGGTCCTTTTGAATTATGTCCCTACCTTGCAATGTTTTAACCATCCCTCTCAGTTTTGTGTGATCTGTAAACTTGGTAAGGATTTCCTCCACCCCCCCCCCCACCCCCCCCCGTCATCATGGGATATTATCATACATCTTTTTCTCACGAGCTGGGAATGGGCTTAAACTGTTTAAAAATGGATGTTATTGCACACTTCTGTGCCCAGCTCGGAGAAATTGCGTACCCAAATCGGATGTCTCCTGGACTTCAGAAAGAATGGGACTTTTCCGTTGTTTGCAAAGTCAAGGAGAAGTCTGGATCGGCTACACGATGCCTCCGAGCTGGGCACAGAGGTGGACAATAATATCAGAAACAAAAATTGCACTCAGTCAAAAACAGACTAATGCCAGACTTATCCCCCCCCCTCTCTTTTTTTTTAATTAGATAGTGTTACAGCTTGGTAAATGAAGGAAACGCTGTAGATGTAGGTGTTTCCTGATTTCAGCAAGGCCTTTGACATGTTCCTCCCATGATATCCTTGCAAAAAAGCTAGTAAAATGTGGGCTAAACAATGCAACTGTTATGTGGATTTGTAACTGGTTGACCAATCAAATCCAAAGGATACTCAACAATGGATCCTCCTGGAAAGAAGTTAACTAGTACATGTGTGTGCACATGCATACGCGCACATATGCACACACTATAAAAAAAATTCAGAATCACATACAAGTCCTGTTTTTCCTTACCCGACACTCTGTTTCAATGGGTTTGATGAATGGAGAACCACACATTGTCTGGGTTTTGACAATATGATCATCAAGCAAGAGTTGGATGTCATCAATTGCTGACAGAATGCTGGTATCCTGTTTAAAAAAAAAACCTCACATTTTATTCAGGACAAGGATTCAAAAGTTTCATTGCTTTGATCTTAAAAACAGTATGATTATTCTCCGCACCGTCATCTCGTGATCTCAGAGAGAGAAGTGTAATGGTTACAGTGTTGGACTGGGGGTTGAAAGAGTCAATTTCGAGTCCCACTGAACCATGAAACACACAGGGTGACTATGGGCCATCTACTGTCTCAACCATCAGCTAGTGAAGAAATTCATAAGAGCGGTAAGTTAAAACAGTCAAGTGATGAATGAACAATGACGAAGAATGTCTTGAATAACAGCAGCCCTATGCACCACTCACTGAGTTATGTTTATAATATCACAAATAAATAATACCTCTGAAATAAACTATATTTAAAATTATCAGATACCCTTAGGTCTTGTGGCAGTGAATTCCATACAAAAGTTACAAAAGAGGATTCCACTATTAGAAAGAACGTGTCTCACAGGAGAAGCTGTTTGTACAATGGATGCTCTCAGGTGGAGGCAGATCTCTTTCATTAGAACTTTTTAAAAGTATGGGTTGACAATTTATTTGGAAGGACGTTACAATGTATTACCCGAATTAGCAGGTAGTTATGCTTGATGGCCTCTGAAGGAAAGGTTGCATACTTGTAACTGTAGTTCTTTGAGTGGTCATCTATGAACTCACACACTGGGAGTGTTCTGCACCTGTGCAGAGCATCTTCAGAACTTTCTAGAACAGATATACAAGCTTTCTGGCAGTAGCTCTGCCAACGCTCTACTCTATTCCTTCCTGTTTCTGCTCATTCCCTTCCGTTCCCATGGATGCCACATAGGTGCAGCCCAAGAACCAAAGATGCAAGGCACCCAAAGTGGGGAAGATGGACATTCCTGCCTGGCAGCTTTGCCCCACAATTGGCACATCTCTTGAAGGAGGAGGAAGATGCCATTGGAGAAATCTGTAACCAGTCCAAATCAAGTCTAGAGATCCATAATGAACAATTCGAGGGACAGATGAAAGAGTAGTAAAAAATGATCCAATTTTTTTTAAAATAACCAATACAGATGTAGCCAAAGGGACAATCAAAGAGTGGTCAAATGAAGCCAAAAGTCAAAAACTGCTAATGGTAATTGAAAGTGAAAGAAGTATAAGAGAGATACCTACTATGCTGTTCACACATGGATGAAAAAGAATTGAGGTAAATGAGCGGCAACAGAAAGGAAGGTGGGCAAAGCTACTGCCAAAAAGCTTGTAGAATTCTAGAAGGCTCTGAAGATGTTCTGCGCAGGTACAGAAAATCCTACTGTGTGAGTCACAGAGACCACAAAGAAGAAATATGTGTACAAATTTATGTTTTGTTCCTCATGCATAGTCAGTATGACTAGTGATGTGTTGAGACTTTCAGGATTCAGGATCAAGTCTCACTGAGTGATAAAAACTCATTGCACAAGGTTAGGTCTGTCTTTTCTCTGTCTTTCTCTTACATGCCTCACATATTTGTTTTGAGCATAAACTGAGGAATAGGAGAGCCATATAGGCAGCTTTGAGCTCATCTGAAGAAAGATGGGGTTAAATTTAACTAAGTAACTAATAAACAAACAGAAATTTGGGACCCATTCTGTTTCCATGGAAGTATCAGCAGTAGAACTATTGAATTCAATGAAGCAACAAGCAACAAAACTACACAAGAAAAGAACTAGAATGATGGATCAAAAGAGAATTATTAAAAGGAAGGTACTTGCCGTGTCCCTGTATTTCACAAAAGTAAAGCAGATGTTGGCCCATTCCAATTTCATTTTCTCCATGTTTTTCTCTAAGGAATATTCCTTGCTAGCTGCTGCTCCTATAGGCTCTAACCTAGATGGAAATGGAAATTTAAAAATAACCAAGTATAGTGCAAAACATCTTAGAGGCCTAGAAGAATAAAGAATTTCAATTTATTCACTTGGCCCATTAATTACCTAAAAACTTTAAAAGTTGCTCTCTGTAAGCCACTGCTACAGCTCTTCCTTCTCTCAGAAAAATCATAGGAAAATAAAATGTAATATTTTGGAACTGTCCTTAAGAAATGATGGAGGGACTGAGGGAGATGGGTAGTTTAAAGAATACAGGTAGAAGAATAACCTCTTTGCATTCTCCCTTGATATTCTCAGAGCTTAGAATGTTGCTTTTAAAAATTAATTAATTGCCGTTATTGTTCCAAATCACAAAATTTCACTAGTTACACTAATAGTTACTGTTTGTTGTTGTTGCTGAGACTTTGACTCATAGCAACCGTGTGGGTGAGACATCTCCAAGACAGCCTATCCTTTACTGCTCTGCCCAGTTCTTCCAGACTCATGGCTGTAACCTACTTTACTGAAGTCTAGCCATCTGATATGAGGTCTGTCAGTTTTCTTCACTGTCCAGCTCTTGCATTCATACATGGTGATAGGAAATATGACGGTTTTGACATCAGTGGTTTGGATAGTTCAATTTTATTATATCTTTATGATCTTGTATAGCTCTCTCATAGCTGTCCTAGGAGTTTATCAGACACAATTTTTTCCCTGTTATGGGAATGGGAAGGCCATGCTCGTGTCTGCATGCAACCAAGAAAAAACAGATTTTATCGCACACCAAAACGTCCTCAAAATGGCGCCATTCCACTCCATGGTGCCATGCCATCCCCAATCAGTGCTGAGGTGCGTCATTTTGCTCGGACGACACTTTGGTCCTGTAAGTTCATCTGGCTACTGATAGCAGAAGAACATGAGGAAGTGCCAGGTATCAAATAAGAGATTTCTGGCTATAAAAGGTTCCTCAACCCTACCTTCAACATAAGTAATTCGTATTCAGAAATTTAGCTGCAAGCATGGCAGATTAAAGCAGAAGATACTGCAGGTGCCATCTCCGTTCAAAATCCACCTCCATCTCCCTACGTCTGGCAGAATAGACATTCATCATAAAGTATTTTTCTAAAGCAGAGATGTAAATGAGGCAATTGCCAAGGGCACCACTATTGTGTGGGTTAGTTCTATGTCATTCTGAAGCAAGACAAAGATCCTTCCTGATAAATATCTGACACTGAAAAATCCAAACTGAGCTGCAAACCTTCCTGATTGTCTTTACATATAAACTGTAAACATATACATACAATTTTATGCACATTCAGAAAACATAAAATAGAAATTAAAGGGTTTTCCCCCCATTATTTTAACACAGGTCTGGGTATCCTTCAGATTGCATGCTCTCCATGTGCTCATTCTGGATATTCTCTCAAAGAACGTTCATGCCAGAAAATTAATTTCAATGAAAATAAATGGCTTTTTCGGCCATGAATAACAATTCCCTCCCTTAAATCCCTAAAAAAGAGGATTTATAAAACTGAATGCAGTTTTCATTCACTTAAGATTTTATCTTCTAATAGTATTGCAGCTGTGGTCTGTCTTAGGGGCCAAAAATTGCCCTCCAGACCTCGCAGACCTGCTCAGCCCTGTTTTAAAGTATACAACAAATATTCCTGAGAGTATTTCTTACTTTTCAATATATTTTGAAAGCCCATATTCCAACATATTCATGAGGGAAGTTGTTTCATCCGGTCTTATTTCATATCCAACTATATCACTGATCTGAAAATAAAAATGTGGGAGATTGAAAAAAGGAACCATAATATTCAGTCAGAAAAAGAAGTTCATACGCGGACAGTCATACCAGTTTATATGCTACAGGACTGTAACAAGTATTGAAAGAAGTACACGAAACTCTTTTTTTTTTTTTAATGATAAAAATGCTTTGAAGGGAGATAAGAAAGGCAGAAAGCAAGGAATGGACAGGGGAAAGAAATATCAATATTCAATACACATTTTCACTATCCTGCATTCCTCGTATAAGAGAAACTCCATGCTGGACATGGTAAAATTTTATCCCACATAACCAGCCCAATTCACACACTTAGTTTAAGTTATGCCCGTGATACTAAAACGTTTTACACTTGGGGCCATCATTCACCCCATTTGCTGTATTATATGAACAAAAATATTTGCTTTATCTAGTGTGTGGCTTCATTCACACATACATGTATATTCATATTTTGGCATCTTATAAGGAAACCACATCGTTCAAATTAGAACAGTTTTATTTAAGTAAATTTGATGTTTAACTCAACACATGTGTAAATTTTACACATAAAAAAGTTTGGGAAGAGGTGGAGGAAAAGGAACCAGAGCCTCCAAGTCTTGTGCCCACCATGAGCAACTCTTGCACCTCCTTGGAAGTCCCGTCTGAGAACCACCATTTAAAAGATATAGGGATTGGTGATTTGGTTGCAACAGGAAACAGCCAAGATATTTGGCTATCTAAAGCAAAGGACAAAAATGGCACCCTCCATCATGTCAAGTACCAAAGCTGAATGGATTAATTTAATGGTAGTGTGAAAAGAATCATTGCTGTTTTGGGTGTTTAAAAAACCGCAACAACACTGGGAGGGAAGCTTTGTGCAAAAATCTCCTAAATAAGGCAATGTACATATTGCTCTGTTCTCTCCTTTAGAACGAACACCAAGCATGTATATTAGTTTCCAGCCTTGGATCCTCACATGATTTGGAACTTGTATTAATCTTGGAGCTCTAAATGCTCCACCAAATTGGGTTCACTTCAAATATTATCGGGGAGAAAGCCACATGTGTGAAAGAATAACAAAGAGTTGAATGATTAGAATTATGAAAAATGGATACAGCTTATAAACAATACATGCAAACAAATGCTTACAAATGTCTTGTCAATGCCACCACAAGGGCTTCTTGGTTAATCAGTACTATAATGGGGAGGGGGTTCTTAAGGAAGATTGTATTTCCTTCTCCAAGGAAAGACCATAGAAGAGGCAAGTTGTTATGAATTTTGCCTTCCTAAGTTCTAGAAGCAGTTAGGAGGAGCTGCCAGAGAAAGAAGTCGGGGAAAATGTAAACCTCTTCAGTAGGAGGACGGGAGAGAAGTCGAGTTCTCAAGATATAAACAACTTGGAGAGATTGTAAACTAGAGTAATGTTCACAAGCAGCTGGCACCTGTTTATATTCTGAACTAGGAATGCAGCAGTCGAATTTTTTTCATTGCTGCAGCAATAGCCTGTGTTTAGGATCTCCTTACCCATTTTCGGGTACTGATCCCAATATAGACTTCAGTTCCTAGAAGACCCCTGCCAGTATGGGCCAGTGATGAGAGATTCTGGGAGTTTTTGTTGAACAATATTTAGAGATCCACAGGGTGGGAATCATTGCATTAGGTCAATTCACCACTTACATATATTCAGTTCAAATTGAGTCATACCATGTGCTGGCATGACCAGCTTCAGTCTGGTGGGAAGATGAGCATATACTTTTCATTCAAGGTGTTGTAAATACCTTTATATCAAAATAATTCTGAATGCACAGCTTTAATTGACATCCTTTCATTGTACAGTACCTGCTCCCAGTGTCTGTCCTTCATCCCACGATTGCAGGCAATAGAGAGAACAGGGAGGTGCTGTTTGAATTTGTCAATTTTAAATTTCACATTTTCTGCTAAACGCTTAGGGCCAGGAAGATCCACAAAGGTCTTGGTCAACTTGTATATGGTCCTCCACATGCTTGAGACCTCCTCACTGATTTCTTCAGCATTCAACTGTGCTAAAGGTCCTGCATGCAGAATCAGAAAAGAAAAGAAGCATTCTGAATATTTCAAAGCACCCGGAGAGATTTATGGGAAGTGCGAACTGTAAAAACCAATTAATATCATAGGACTATTCTAAATGAGACAAAATCTAGCCATGGAAGACTACATTAGGTGAGTTTTACACTTGCAAAAGCCCTGGAGACATTTATTAAAAATTAATTGATCTTTTCATGTGACTGGAAAAGGTATGACAAATCCTTGCTGACAGCCAAGAAATGGAAAGCTAGCACTATCAACTATGAGTCAGACAAGGCTGTATCCTTTCACCTTATCTTTTCAACTTGTATGTAGAACATATTCTAAGAAAAGTAGGCTTGGAAACAGAAGCAAGAGAAGTGAAATAGGAGAAATGAACTTCAACAATACAGACGACATCATACTATTAGCAGAAAACATCAAAGACCTAGAGCAACTCCTGAGGAAAGTCAAAGAAGAAAGTGCAAAGGCAAGCTTACTGTTGAACATAAAGCAAATAAAAATAATGATCACGGAGGATCTTCACAAGTTCAACCTAGACAATAAGGACATAGAAATAGTCAAAAGAGCTCCTATCCAAGATCAAACATTGATCAGAATGGAGATTACAGTCAAGAAATCAGAAGAGGACCAAGAATGGGGAGGGCAGCTATGAAAGAACTGGAAAAGCTCCTGAAGAGCAAAGATATATAACTAAGTATGAAAGTTAGAGTCTGCAAACCATTGTATTCCCAATGACCATGTATGGATGTAAGAACTGGACAGTTAAGAAAAAGGACAAGAGCATAAATTCACTTGAGATGTGGTGCTAGAGAAAAGTGCTGAGGATACTGTAGACAGCAAGAAGAACAAATAAGCGGGTCCTAGAACAGATCAAGCCTGAGAGACAAAGATGACTGAACTGGTGGACTTTGGCAACATCATGAGAAGGCATGACTCATTAGAAAAAAAAATCCTGTTAGGAAAGATGTAGGGATGCAGAAAAGGAGGAAAACCACATGCTAGATGGATGGACTCAATTAAGAAGGCTACAAGTATGAATCTGCAAGAACTTAGAAGAACAGTGGAGGTTAGGGAGTCTTGGAGATGTCTCATCCACAGAGTCACCATAAGTCGAGATCAACTCAAGGGTGGTTAACAATAACATAGGATTGAGATAAATATAAAGGATTGAAATAAAAATAAAGGATTGAGCCACAGCTTCTTTCAGGAGGAGGGGCTGTTAACGTATGGGACTGGCCCACTCATTTTAGCTGATGAAAGCTTTGCATGCATGGGAAAATGTCTCTTACCAAACAAAAGACCATTTCCATATAGAAATAATTTTCTGATCAATGCTTGCCTGGGTGTGAACCATAAGCTTTTCTAATAGTTATTTTATCTTTATAAGCACATGGATTGATTGGTTGGTAATACCCATATCTATTTCAGCTTTTAAAAATCCGCAATTTATTTGAAAGCAATTTATTAACATGAACGGATCCTCACCATTCATCCATTCCTCAGACTTCACATGGAAATTATAAGCAGTCACCCAAAGCTGCTCAAAGGGCTGTTTGTGTGTGATAATGGTCTGAAGTAGAGGAAACTGACTTTTCTCCCGTTCAAGTAGTTCTTCTTCCTTATTAATAGCCTGTAACAAACAAAGGAATAGTTTCTGTTTTCAAGATTGATCTGTCCAATACAGGAGAAAGCACAATTTTTTTAGTTTATAATGAGGCTTCAAACCAACTATTTTTTGGGCAATAAATCCTTGGCCCCAAGGGTGGACAACGGTGGAAGGGGTACGGGTATTTCCCCACCACCACCTCTATGGTGAGCTACACCACTGCATTTTAGCATACTGTAAGTGACATAACATCATTTCCAACTGCTATTTTTGCTGACCTTTCAGAAACCTTTTAAGGGAGTGAGAGTTAGAGGCAAACCTCTACATTTGCAGCCAATGTTAAGAATTCCGGGCTGATTTCAAGGAGAAAATCATCCTCAAACCAGCACATGGGAATAAGGGGTCGCTGGGAGTCTTCAGGGCCACACTTTCTGGTCCAAAGAGCCACATGCAGCTTGTGGGCCACACTTTGCCAACCTCGCCTTAGAATCATAAGTTGGAAGAGATCCCAAGGGCCATCCAGTCCACCTCCAATCTTCCATGCAGGAGCTCACAATCAAAGCACCTTTGACAGATGGCCATCCAGACTCTGCTTAAAGACCTCCAAAGAAGGAGACTCCACCAGACTCCGAGAGAGTGTGTTCCACTGTCAAGCAGCTCTGGCTGAGAGGAAATTCCTCCTAATGTTGAGGTGGAATCTCTTTTCCTGGAACTTGCATTCATTGTTCTGAGTCCTATTCTCTGGAGCAGCAGAAAACAAGCTTGCTCCGTCCTCAATATGACATCCCAATATGACATATATTTAGCCAGGAGAAGAGTAGGTTAAGAGGTGATATGATAGCCTTGTTTAAATATTTGAAAGGGTGTCATATTGAGGCCTTACAACAAGATGCTAAAGGAATGATTATCACTGGATTACTTGGAGTCTATACATTATTTGTGTGAAAACAAAGGTCACTGCCAAGCAGAATGAAAAAAAAAAAAACCCAACCCAAAACAGATGGTCCAGTTCAACAACAAAGGTCTTATCTCTGATGGTCCATGGTCAAGTATGAGGAGACCTCATTCCATAATGGCAAAATGAGGCGCCACAACCTCCACCATTACTTCCACTTAGTATATTCTTTACATAATTATATATTATTTTAAATGTATGTGTAGCAAACCACAAAAGCTGACATGTAATATGCTTGTGTATAAGCATACCAATTTTCTCAAAATCTTTTCTAAGAAACATTCTCCACATTTCAAAGAGACATTGACCCAAGGGGGTTTTAAATAACCTTTCTTCCAGAAGCAATGGACAACATTTATTTATTTTATTTACTTCCTTTATATCCTGTCTTTTGTCCCATAAGCTCAAGGCAGAGGACTGGCTCAAGGCCACTCTATGAGATTTGCAGATAAGTGGGGCCTCGACCCTAAATTTCCGAGGTGAGCACTGCACCACACATGTTCACACTAACTTCACATTGGCATGTTAGTACACCTCTTATACTTTTGTGATGGAGAGAGGAAATGTCTCCGTATCTTTTCTTCGTCCCATGCATAATTGCATAAAATCAATTAAGTAAACAATTCAATTGCAAATGCATCCCTATCAGGACTAACTTCATATTCTGCCAGGGCAAAGTCCAAATTCTTAGACAACTCATTAAATTTTTCCACATTGTTCTTCATTTCTTCTATGGTCATGACATCCTTCTTTCGGAAACTTTCAACTTCTTTGTTGTAACCTTCAAGGATAGCTTCAAACTCTGAGCACCTGTTTGGAGTCAAAGAGCAAAACTTACTGTCATGTTAAAAGAATGTTCTTCGACTGAAGTAAACACATGAATAAAAGAAAAATGAAGTGAAGAATGACGATACTTTAAAATTACCTTTTGTAAAGGAAAACATGATGCAACATTTCTAAATAAAACCAATATGTAAAGGATCTATGACTGAACTTTGGACATATATTTGGATATAAATGAGAAGTTTGGGTGGTTTCTGGGTTAACATGGTCCTAAATAAGGACTGATGTTCATATGTTCATACATAAACATTCCATCATCTGTTAAAAACTGATCCCTATTTTAAAAAAACTGCATAGAAATTTGCATTATTTTAAACATATTTTCCAATGAAATATACACCACCACTACCACCATCCTCACTATTAATATCTTGATTTCTATCCCGCCTTTTCACCAAAATGGGGGCTCAATGTGGCTTACTATTTAAAAAGTATAATTTACCTGAAAAGATACAAAGATCAACATTAAAATACAATTCACAGTATTAAAACAATTGAAAACACACAGAGAAATATAATTTGAAAAAACAGTTAAAATAGTCCGTTAAAAACAATTTAGCATCCTCTTAAAGGGCCTTTCCTTAAAACCTTCAGATCTAAAAACCTATTGGAATAAAAAAAAGTATTTGCTGGCTGATGGAAGAATGGCAAGGATGGGAAAGGAGATCCAGAGTCTAATGGCAGCAACAAGAAGTTCCCATCTTGCATCCCCAACCAGGTATGCCTATAAAGCTAATGGGAATAAGAGAAGGGCCTCTTCTAAGGATCTTGGGACAGATGGGATCCTAATGGGAGATGTCAAAAAGCCTGGACCAAAGCCATTTAGGGCTTTATAGATCATTACCAACACTCTGAATTGTGGAAATCTTTTTGCATAATTGTGCAAAACTTCATTGTTGTCTGCATTTACCCAAATGTATATTTAGCATATTTTGGAGGTAAGAACTGTATTATTAAAATCAGAGAGATTGAGGAGGCTGGCTAAAAATGACTGCATTCCAATTGGCATATGAGTCCAAGGTAAATCAGGTTTGTTCATTCAAATCCACGCACTCAATTCAATCCTCAAACTCTCCAGAAGCCATTTCATCATACCTTTTGATCAAAGCAAGTTCTGCATGATCCCGCCTGTTCATCAGTTGGTTCCTACTGGTGTCAAATATTACCTCAATCTCATCCGGCCAATGGAGAACAGTACTGTTTAGTTTTATATCATCATCTAGGGAAAAAAAGTTTGTCTTTCAAAACCATCTCAAGAACATGAAAATGACAGAAGTTTAATCCAATTTGTTTTTATTTTATTGTTTAATGATCATGTTTGAATCACACTGTTCCTCCGAGCAAGCTAGGGTAGAGCACAAAAGACTATACCATTTGGTCTTCATAACAGCCTGCTAAACTATACTCTCTAAGTATAATAGAAGAGCAATCAAAAGTGGGGAAAGAGTGGAATCATTGAGTTGAAAGGGACTGCAAGGGCCATCTATTCCAAAACTGCTGCCAGGCTAAAGCACTCCTGAAAGACAGTCATCCAAACTCTGTTCAAAAACTTCTAAAGAAGTAGAGTCCATAACCCTCTGAGGCAGTCTACTCCACTGCATGGCAGATCAGTTGCCATACTCCAAACCCAACCAGCTTGCACTGTTCTTAGTGAAAGGAGAGTCGGACACTTCCTTTTTCTACTTTTTTGCTTCACCAGTTCCAGGCTACTGTAGCTGAAAGAACTGAATATCAGTCATCATTGGGATTTGTAAGACTTTGGGTCTAATACCTCCAAAGTCACCATCACTCCACACATGAAACACTTCATTTAAATACGTTTAAATATTTGGAGGGATGTAATGTTGAGGATGGAGCAAGCTTGTTTTCTGCTGCTTCAGAGAATAGCACACAGAGTAATGGCTGCAAACTACAGGAAAAGAGATTCCACCTCAACATCAGGAACAACTGATAGTAAGTGGTGTGAAACACGCTCTCTTGGAGGGTGTTAGAGTCTCTTTCCTTAGAGGTTTTTAAACAGATGCTGGATGGCCATCTGTCGAGGGTGCTTTGATTCTATGTTCCTGCATGGCAGGGGGTTGGACTGGATGGCCCTTATGGTCTCTTCCAACTCTAGGATTCTGTGATTTGGTGACTTTCCAGCTGATACTACCAGCCAGAAGTTTCCCAGCAGGAGCCTCAGTCATGGTGGAGTTCCTTCTCCCCCACCTCCATTGGTGGAGCTTCTTCTTGCAAGGAGAGACAAACAGAGGGACACCCTGCTAAATCCTGCCCCCTTCTAGTTGTCAACAAGGATGTGGTTAGGATTATATTGCATGTTTCCAGCCCACCCACTTGATTTAATGGAAAAAGCTATCTGTATCTTAAATTAGATCATTTATAAGATTCAGTTTTCACTGGGGTATTAAGTACAGATGCACCTGGCTCTGCAGATAAGACTGAATGATCCTACATGCAAAAAACAAGTACATTCCCTGCATACAAAACATTAGGGCCAGAATTCTGTTAGTGACCTATGCATGTGGAAATAGCACTATGCATGTAAAGTGACAATCTCAGTATTTCACAGCAGATCTATTCCATAGCATATCTGCAGATGTGAGTATTTACACTATGCTGGGGGATCTTGGATTGTAGCCGAAAAGTGATGGGAAGGGATTATAGCCTAGTTTTCTATGCACAGAGAATGTGCATACAGCAGCATTCCACTATTCCCAACAGTCTGAAGTGTTATAATCAAGACATATATTTTATCACCGCTGGGATAAGTCTAGCACAGAATCAAAGAACAGGAAGGAAACACAAAGGTAATCTATTTCAAGCACTTTCTTCCTAAGCAATCTATGAATACAGCACCTGTGACTGATGGTTATCCAGCCTCTACTTGAAAATCTTTAGAGGGAAGTTGGTTGGCTTCCAAGGCTGTCTGTACCACAGTCTTCTAATGATTTATTCTGAGAGAAGTTCTTCCCAATGTTTACCTGAAGTCCGCTTGCTTGTAATATTAATATTAGGAATTTTAATATTTGGAACTATTACAGTGTTCCAAAAAGCTGCTGCCCTGTAGTCTGAAAATTACATTTTCCAAGCTTTGATCTGTTGGTTTCAATTCTGCCATCCAGAGCGATAGAAAATAATTTTGGTCTGTTGTCTACACGACTAACTTTCAACTAATTGTTGTTTGCATTGCTTCTTAACAGTCTAAGCATACTCTCCAAACTCCCCTCAAAGGACCTGGTCCTGGGGTCACCATTATGAGCAGCTCAAAACTAGCAAACATCTTAAAAAGAAAAATAACTAATGTGAAAAAGGACCCACTTTAACATGTATATGTAAGACATTTCATTTAGTCGGAATTCCTTTGAATTAATAAAGGGGCATCAGCGACCCACTACAAAGACAATTGGGCTGATGGGTATTAGAGAGAGAAGACCTTCTTAGTGGTTGTTCATACTCTATGGAATTCCCTATAAAGAGATATATGGCTGACTCCATTTATAGCTGCTTTCCTCTGGCTTTTAATTGAAAAGGTTTTAATGGATCGAATGCTACCACATCTATGAATGGAACTGTATTGTATTTCTAAGTTTATTTTAACAGACATTTTATTGTTTACATTTAAGACAGTGTTATAATTTGTTAATATTGAATTTTACTATTTTTGATTGTAAGTCAGCTCAGGAAGACTGCAGTCCTGAAAAAAAACTAAGAACTATATTGTATATTAAATATGCATCGTTTAAGCTTTTATTTATATTATACTTGGATACAATTATGATTTTGCTTAAACTTCTTGTGTTTCCTCGGGATTTTATACTCTATAAAATTCTACTGGCATGGAATCTGGCTACAGTCAACCCAATATAAAACCACTCTTTTTAAAAATAATTAAAAAGTGAGGCCCTGATTTTTCAAATACAGACAGTGAAAACAATATTTTTAAATACAAAGATCTGCCAGGGATAAAGAGAGAGAAATAACACCCGCCACTTCCATAAAAGCTAGAGGAAGCAAGCCAGCAAGAATCTGGAAGTGGCAAAATGCCTCCCACAAGATTCCTCACCCCCACCTGTAAGCTTTCTTTAACTGGGTGACCATCCTAATATCTTAATGCCAGCCTTGCCATGGTTCCAAGCTGCATATGTTCAGTTTTGGTTGTTTCAAAACATACCAGGAAGGTCAGCATAGTCCATCAGGAACTCGAGTCTGTAGATGGCCTCCTTAATTTCACGACGCAGCTTAAAAACGGTAACATCGCTGGATTTTTTCAAATAGGCCGTGAGCTCGACAAGCTCCTCGGTGGTCAAAGGCACTTCGCTGACTTTGTCTGCAATTATGTTGTACTGATTGCAAATGCTACAAACAGAGACAGAAGGTTGTGTGTAATTTCACAGGCATCAAAACATATAAAAATATCATTTGCTGCAACCCTTCCTGTTCTTTAGTTTTCTGCTTTCTTTTATCTGTCTGCCTTAATGTCAAAATGAACTTTTTAGATGTCATGGCTAATATATTCCAGACACTCTTCAGAATCATTGTGACTCAGAGAGGAGGAGAGTTTGGACCTTATCAGACGGGAGGAATTTCTCTTTATTTCGAACAGAGCCAATTTGAATTCACGTGAATTTGCTAGTTAAGCGAATTCACGTGAATTCCCATTGCGTTTGGAATGCATTCAGAATGACTTCCCATTACCCAAAAATGACCCCCCCATTGCCCGAAAATGCATGGAATGCTTTAATACGCAATAACGTAAAACCCCTGATTGCGTTCGGAATGACTTCCCTTTTGCCCAAAATTGCGTGAGATATTTTAATTCGTAATAATGTGAAACCCCATGATTGCATTTGGATTGCCATTGGATTATACTTCCAATTTTCCACGTATGATAAGGTCCTTTGATGACACTGAGGAGGAGGTAGGCTGAGTACAGGGATTACATCTCCTCCCAACACAAATGCAAGAACACACTGCTTTTGTGGAGACTTTCATTAGACAAGACCCAAGGGATCAGCACTGTCCCCACTTCCATAGTCCATAGAAATGCTCCCTCTCATTTCTTCCTTTGAAGATTTCACCAAATAAGAGAGTACCCAGATCCACCAGAACCAATCACTGAATACCAAGGGAGAGAGAACAATAAAACCAGATAGTACAGACTCAACTCACCAGATGACCACAAAGCCAAATCCCAGAAAGACCACTAGCTATGATCCCCAACTTCACTTGCCAAAGATCATCATGTGCCACAGAACTACAAGAATCTCTGCATGCAAGTTCATAGAATATGGCCCGTAAAAGCACCGTCCTGGGGCCGATTTTAGGGCTCCGGAGGGCTGGGTGTCCATATGCGCCCAGACCTTCTAGCGGAGCCTGTGTGCAATGATGATGCACGGGTGTCTGCACGCCCAAACAGTGCTCGCCAGAAGGTGTGGTGTCAGGGCGCGCGAGCGCCATTATGTCGTTCCTAAAAAGAAGCCACTCTAGGTGGCTTCTTTTTAGGGAGCACGTTGGTGCCGGTGCTGTGTGGACGCCACGGCAATGATGCAGGGAAGAAAGAAGTGGTGTCTCACCGTCCCTTCCTGCCCGTCTGTACAGCCCCTATGTTTAAGAGATTGTCCTATATCTGTGCATCCTTAGAGTAAGCTGGCAGTGTTGGTACAGTCACTAAATCCTGTATCACACAGCTAATGTTTTTTTTTTCCTCTTTCTTAATTTCTTTCTTTCTTTTTCTTTCTTTCTTTTTGTACTGCAACTCCCAGACTCTTGCATCCACTATGGCCTGTGACAACTTTTCCAAGCTCTGAGTCCTAGGGTTTCCAGATCTCAGGGACTTGGGAAAATGTGTTCTGTGTGTTTAAGTCTTAGGTTTTTGCCAGGAAACTTCAGAGCCTGGGATGATCTTGAACTAGCGGTGGCAACCCTACGTCGGACTGATCTCCTGAACTGCCCTACCCAACTCCCTGCTCTTCTAATGGTTGCCCCCCCCCCATCTGATTCACCTTGGACCATAGCATTGAGCCAAGGCAGTTAAAGTGGTTTCAAACTGCATTGTTTCTGTAGACCCACCTCACTTCACTTTGTGGTAAACATGAGTAGGACATCCAAAGGGGATCTTAAATAGCAGGTAAGTATATTGAAGAGAAGGCTAACTTTGTTCCAAGCAGTTAAGCTAGCTATGGGCACCACATGTCCCTCAGAATACAGTCCTACAATCCCATGTTTGACCAGGCCTTTGAAATTTACCAATGGCATTAAGAAGAAGTATTCTCTTTTTCTGAAAGCAACAAAAGTATCAGCCACACACTTCTAGTTAAAGTCATTCTCTCCTTACTTAAGCATACCTTTGGTTTACCTCCCGGTTTTCCTCTACTTCAAACTCAATCAGTCTGTCTTTCAGCCGTTGAGTCCGTCTGCAAAGCTCTTCATTCAGCTTTAATGCATCAAGGCAAAACAGGGCCAGAGGGACAGTAACATGCATGGAGGCTATTTCTTTCTTCAGTTTTGTCAAACTATCAATCTTCTGCAGAAGAGCAAATTTGCCACAATAACAACAATAACCATGAAAAGAATTGTGCCGATGAGTTTTTGTGATAGTAGATCAGGGTGAGTAAAGGGTGGCATGCAGCCCCTTGGGACCATCTTTATGCCTCCAGAGAAAAACATTTCTTGAAAAAAAAAAATGTTTTGCCCCAAAATGTCCTTGGAGGATTTGGGAGTGATTTTGCATTATTAAACATGAAAGGTTCCCTACCTCCCAATAGATGTAAAAACAAAATCGGCAACTTTTGAAAAGGGGAATGGTATAGAACTATGCTATCTGACTACACCCAACTTAGACTGAAATATATGTTCTCATTCTTCTGTTATAAAGATTCCAGACAGAAGATCTTTTGGTCTCTTAGGGCGAGGGTGGGGATATTGCTGGACTACAGCTCTCATCATCCTTTATCATCAGTTATGTTTGCAGTTGGGGTTGATGAGAGTTGGGGATCAGCAACATCTGCAGCAGTTCCCTATCCCTGTTTTAGGGTGCAGAAATTTTATACTTTTCAGGTCCCAAATAGACTCATTCAACTATGCAGTGAAGCTTCACGGTGCTGGTGGTGCACCATTCACTTAATGCACTCATTTCCACTCTGTTGATCTAGTCTGAAAATACTGACTCATAAATCCAGGATGCCTCATTGGGGACATGAACTTCAAACATAACCTCTCCAGGACAAAGAAGCCAGTCCTTGCCAATATATGTTCATCCCTCAGCAACGGTTGCTTTTAATCATAAATGATTTAATAAATGCCTACCAGCACAAAATCATCCAGATCATGCCTTTTGCTCAAAAAATCAGTCACATCTTGTTCTGCATTATTATTCAAGAGATCGCTGTATTTATTGTACACGTTCAAGTATCTTAAACATAGAAAAACAGGAAAACAGACATTATCAAAACCAGCATTAGTTAATTATTAAAAACAAATATTTTAAGAACAAAGTTTAAGAATCTCTATGGAGTTTATCACATGGGGGGAATCCCTTGCAAAAAATGGGGTTTACATTGGGGGAAAAAACCCACAAAAGCAGATTGATTTTCACATGACATCATTGTTAATCTATGGTAATATTAACCCGAAATTATTATGCTTGCCACCCAACGTTCATCACCTGGCATACCCATCTCACTTTGCCCAATCCATCCTTGTGAAAGGAGATGCTTGGTCCAGGATATTTAAAGGTAAAGGTAAAAGTTTCCCCTTGACATGAATGTCTAGTCGTAACCAACTGTGAGGGGCGGTGCTCATCTTCATTACTAAACCAAAGAGCCAGCATTATCCAAAGATGACTCTGGTGGTCATGCGGCTTTCATGACCGGATGGAATACTGTTAGCGTCCCACCAAATTGATACCTATTTATCTACTTGTGCTTTTACACGCTTTTGAAATGCTAGCTTGGCAGAAGCTGGGACTAGTGATGGGAGCTCACCCAATCATGCGGTACCTACCAAACTTCCGACCTTACGACCATCAGAACTGGCGATTTATTTTATCAGTACCAGAACTAAAAGAGCCAGCAAGGTATAATGGTTTGAGCATTGGACTAGGACTCTGAAGACTATGGTTCATATCCCCTCTGGAGCACAAAAACCCACTGGTTGATCTTGGATGAGTCACCCTTTCTCAGCCAAAGAGGATGGCTCTAAAGAAACATGCCAAGAAAACCTTATGATAGGTTTGCTTTAGGGTCACCATATGTCAAAAATGACTTGGAGGCTCAAAGCAACAACAATGAACAACCAGAACTAAGCTCACACGTCTTTTTGCTTATTATTATTATTATTATTATTATTATTATTATTTCTTACCCGCCCCTCTGTCGAAACAATCGGGGCGGGGTACAACAAATTATATTAAATTAATATTAATAATATTCTTTTTAAGTTTAGTTGGGATGATGATGATAATGATGATGATTTATAATGCCCTTTTTGCCAAATTCAGAAGAAATACAATAAAAAATGAACGATAAAACACAACACTATAAAATGCTAAAATATTAAAATACTAAAATAATATACTACTATGCTATACTTTACTACAAAAAATAAGATTCTCCTCCATCTGGAGTTGCAACGAAAGACTGTTCCACAAACTCAGAGCCAGATACTGAAAAGCTTGCAGCCTTGACAGAGCTGTACTTATTGGTGGAACTGCCAAAAATCCTTCATCTGCAAACCTTAAATTTCTATATGGTATATACCATGCTAACCTTCTAGAACTGAAGATTTTTAACAAAGGTCTGTATTGTTTTAAGGTGCATCATTTATATGGCAAATATACTTACTTCTGTGGACCAATTAGATTGCGCTCAAATATCTCAGCAGTTTTTTTCACATATTCTGAAACTAAAGATTCATCTTCTTGAACAGTACGAAGAATTAGGTCATCCCCTTTTAATTCTGGGAAAAGTTTAACTTGGACCTAAAAAATAAGAGGAGAAATCCCACAATAAAAATAGGGTGACATAATAAGGTAAGTGTAACATTATTTTTATGGAAAATATTGAAGCCCTGCCTGAGTTGCCAGCAAATGTGGCAAACAGTCATACATACATATCCTCCAATTTTTTTTTTACAGCTGAATCTTACATATCTATTCACAAATAAAACCACTGGGACTGAGATTTCCCTTTAAGGAAGTGTGCATATAGCTGAAGTTTTGATTAAAAGAATAACTGAAGTCATACAGTTAGATCCAGACTTAGGCTGTATCTGCACTACAGAAATAACGCTGTTTGACACTGCTTTATCTGTCATGGCTCAATGCTATGGAATTCTGACATTTGTAGTTTTGTGAGATATTTAGCCTTCTCTGTCAGACAGCTTTGGTGTCAAAGAACACTACAAATCCCAGTACTCCATAGCAATGAGCCATGGCAGTTATAGTAATGTCAAACTGCATTATTATTTTTGCTGTGCAGATTCAACCTAAGTCAGAGTTAGATGAGTCCCACTGAAATGAATGAGACTCAAGTTTGCAATGACTAATTTAGGTACCACTGATTTCAACACATTTACTGTAAGCTTGGCTTACATGTGGACCTGAACCATATAATTTTATCTATCAAGATTACATTTTAGTTGGCACTTTGGGCAAAATGAGACATGACCTTCATCATATGGCTTGGCCTATGGATTCCACCCATCCAGCTTTTTCCTTCAACAATCCTATGGGCACTGATGTAAGAATTTGCCAAAATAAACACAATGCCATTTACATCTGAGCAAACCTGTGTAAGATCACTTTCTTAAGTGCCATATTTTCGTACCTTTGGAAGTCCCTCAGAATTCTTTAGGACTCCCATGAAGCAGCGGTAGATTAAATCCCAGCAAGCTCTTGTATCTGGCTCAAAGACAATGTTGGGGTCTTCCACGTCCAGTTTAATGACTAGTATTTGTGGTATAAAAAACTGCATTTCATGGTATGTTTCTCCAAAGTCATTGCCATCCTCAAAGAAAGAAAGAAGGAAATAAGTCTGATGAAGAATATGGAAATTGATGATCCATGGCATTGTGGAAAACTGAATTCAGCACAGAACTCAAATGAAATGCTAAACTCTGGGCATACTAATATTTGTTGAATAGTGACAATGAAGTTGTACTCTGTCAGCCCCTAGGAGTTGCCCCAAAAGTAAATGAAATTTATACTAAGTAGGTAATCTAAGTACCAGATTCTTGAAGCTTGAAAAATTGTGTAGGAGAAGGAATTACGACAAGTTTCACTTGTCATGGAACTGGAGCCAAAACTGAAGGAGCACTATGTGTTTCTCTTTCTCTCCCCTTTCCTACATTTCCCCTCTTTCTTTCAACCTCTCTTCTCTCCAGTGCACTTTCTGCAAGGGAGGGGATCATTTTTTCCTGAAGTGTGGTGGTTATTATTTTTTTTTATTATTTACCTTTATTTGTATAGCTCTGTAAATTTACACAGGGCTGAATATCAGAAGGCTTTTATAATTAGGCTGAAGGCCACAAGTTGTCCTTGGGCTACCAGTTGCCACATTTATGTATGTTAGTAAGCTCTTTTATTCTACTGCCTCCCTCCTTCACTCTCGCGCTCTTTACATATGTATACGTGTATACTCACACACATATAAGGCAGCCTAATCGTACAAGACATTGTTTTCCCTATAACCATGTATGGATGTGAGAGTTGGACAGTTAAGAAAGAAGATAATTCATTTGAGATGTGGTGCTGGAGAAAAGTGCTGACACTTTTGGACAACCAAAAAGACAAATAGAACAGATCAAGCCAGAAATCTCCCTGGAAGCCAAGATGACAAAACGGAGACTGTTGTACTTTGGACACATCATGAGAAGGCACAAGTCATTGGAAAAAAAACCAATAATGGTAGGAAAGGTGAAGCAGAAAGAAGGGAAGGCTGCATGCTAGATGGATGGCCTATTAGCCAGAATAGTGGTATTACTGCTGTTAATAAACAGATATATATATATATATGTAATGTACTTACAATTAAATACACGAGCAATAAAAATACTGTGTTCTAAGTCACATTGCAAACCAAAATAATATGTTCAGCTCTGCTTACCTTGTGTATCTTAAAAAAAGAAAGGATGTCTTCTAAAGAATTAATGACCATCTCCCGTAGTTGTAATGACATGAGGATTGCTACAGAGGCAAAATATTCTTCTATCTGTTGAGAAGAGTCCAGATCATTCTGTGGGGCAAGATGGAGCCAACTGTGCTTCTGTTCGATAAAGAGATCTGCACATGTGGGAATCCACCTGCAACAGGTAAATTCCTTTTATCTTACTTATCTTCTTTTACTCTGTATTCCCTTTTTATCTGTGCTGAGCTATGCCCATAATAAATATTTTATTCTATTCTATACTACTTATCTTGAGTGCTAATTCCTTTAAACAATGTGTTGGGAGGCTGCCTTGGGGACTGTGCAGCCAAAAGGTGGAGTAAAGATATTTGAAATAAAAATCAGTGCCAAATGCAGGCCATTTTTGAGTTGCAATTGTGTCATCCTTGTTGACACGAAACAGACAATGGAATGGCGTAAGGGTCCAGCATTTGAGGAAACAACCTTAAACTTCAATCCCATGGAAGGACATGTGCGGTAGTGTAAGGATCTTAGCACCTTCTAAAACTTTAGTATAAAATGGTTAGGAAGGACATAGCTCAACATGAGCCTGATCAAGCATGGCTCTGTTCCTGATCTTCCAGGATAGTGGCTCATATCCAGGTTTGAGGAGGTTCTGGCAAGGTGCCGTCCATATATGATTCTAATAATGGATTGGAATATACACAGTGGACACTGCCTTCTAACATTCTGAATCTGTGAGTTAAAATATACTATAATAGGATAAGAGAGTGATGATTTCATATATATCTTTTTGTATTATTATGTGTTGTTTTTTGTTCATTCACCACCTTGTGGGGACGTTAAATCCTGAAATATGGTTTAGAAATCTGCTGGTATGTGCATGGGAGATAAAAAGCGAAGAATTCTCAGCTGCCAGCTCTCCTTCCTGACTAAACTGAAAACAAAGGGAATTTGTCCCAAAGACTGGTGTGTATAGGAGCAAAAATCAAAATCTCAGTGAGATGGATTCTGACCTGTACAGGGCAGATTGGATATGCAGGCCAGAGCATCCCTCTACAGATGCATACGCACACTTACTTTATTATGAGAATACTAGAAATTTGACAATCTGTTGCTTGAAGGTAGAAAGCTGCTTTTGAGTCTCATATTGGGAGAAAGGCGGGAAATAAAATAAAGTAAGATTCTGACCTGTTCAGAAGAATATCATGAGCTTCCTGACAATGCTTTTGGACCAACTCTTCAAATTCATTGGGCAGTAGTGGCAAATCACCTGCAAGGATTTCCTTGGTGCGAACAAACCTGAGTTCACAAAACCTAAAGGGAGAGGGATGCATGGCTACTATGAACACAACAGGATGATATAATCCAAAGATTACATGGAGTTATAATAATATCAGTGCCTTGGGATAGGTAAGAAATTAGTTTGTTTCATGTCTGTAAATCTGTGCTAATTTTGTTTTTGAAGGAGGCAACAAGTTGTTTTAACACTTTTCTTCCTGCTGTGACAAAGTCTTTCAAAACTATGCCACATTTTTGAAGAATGCACAGTTTTCAAAACCTATTTGCAGTCCAGGACATTGTCTGCACAAAATTGGCATGTGGATTTTTGCATAGAAAACAGGATTATTTGGGGCAAGAAACAGTACTTTCTGGGCAGATGTTGGTTCCTAATCAGAAAATGCAGTAGCTGGGGGGGGGGGACAGAAAACACCCTTTTATAGCAAGTACATTTCTATACTGCTTATCAGTGCACTTAGCACTCCTTTTGTGAACGTTACGGCATTGTGTGCATTCTTTTCGGGCAAGAAAATGCTGTTTTCTGCACAAAAGGAACATGTATGGATTTTGTGCAGAACAAATTCCAAACTACAAAGATTCCCGTCAATCCAGGATTTTCATCAAGAAACACATTTTCCCAAAAAGTTTTGAATATTTTTTGAAAATAATTCACCGAAATGTGCACAAAATTCTCCATAAATAAGACAGAATGACCTTCCCAGTCTTTTGGGAAGTAAGAGACAGCAAAACCAACAGCTTTATTATCCTCTCAACAATTACATGAGACAGTTAAAGCCGAAAGATTGTGGTTGGTCCAAGATTATCCAGAGAAACAGAATGCATGAGAACTCAATTTTATGATGTAATTATGGGGATTAAATTTAATTATAATTTCAGGGCCTGCCTAAAATTTCAGACAGTGAATCAAAGAGGTTACAGAATTTACTTTTTTGAAGCAAGGTTACTTACTCTGTAAACCAGAGGCGCTGTAAAGTAAGCATCATAGGATTCACTGTGAAAAGGTGGCTTTCATTCCAGATTTTCACTTCTCGGTAGACTTTGTGCCATGGAACCGGAGCACGGATCACTCTTTGTGGGAAAGGCTGTGGAATACTGTGTATGAAAAGTCTTTTTCTCTCATCTGGATCCATTAAGATGTAATCGACTAGAGTGCAACCGTATGAAGCAAAGAAAGAATAAAGCAAATGTACATACAAATACAAATTCGTCAATATTGTTGTCATCATCCTCCCTATCCTGGGGTGATTCTAGAGATGTTTATGGGAAAACATGGGAGGGTTATAAATGGACAACAGTGTCATTTGGACCCCTCATAAAATTCTATTAGATGGCATCTTCTATTTTCTGTTTGTAACCCTCCCATGTTTTAGCACTGTTTCACCCATCTTTCTTATCTCTCCCCAAAGATCTGTTAAGAAAAGGAACAATGAAATAACTGCATCTGGAAGCACCCACTATTTTTGGAAGTAGAACCCAAACGTGTACAATGGAAACACAAGGAGCAAAAGCCAACTCTTGTTGATGTCTGCCTTCAAGTCATTTCTGACTTACAGAGACCTCAAGATGTTGGGTTTTCTTGGCAAGATTTATTCAGAGAAAGTTTGCCATTCCCTTCTCCTGAGGCTGAGAGATGTTGCTCCTAAGATGGTGTCAGAATGTCCTCGCAGTCCCCTCTTCCATAACATTTTACAATGTTCATCACATTTTACAAGTTTGATAGGTATTCAAAAGTGCAACATATTCAGCTTATGGAATCAAATCATAATATGGAAAAAAGCTAGAGTATGACAATATAATACATCCTGAAATATAACCCAGAAGGCTATAGATCTTATATGATACCTAGTACATTATCATTAAAAAAATGTAACAAGCTATACTCTACTTTCAGTAAAATAGTTACCCATCTGATGGCACCTCTACCACAATGAATATTTTAGCCTTCAAGATGCCACAAGATTCTTTGTTGTTTTGACTGTAAAAGATTAATATAGCAACCCATCCGCCTCAGCCTTATCTCACCTCTGTTGTAACAACAAGGATACACCAGTCAATTTTACACACTTTGCTGCTTTCAGACACCACGCTGGATATAACATATAATGTTGCCAGATTCTATGCAGCTGCAGTTAAATCCAATAGGCAATGACCTTAAAGTAAACCATGGACCAATGTGCTCCCTCTTTCCTTCTTCTTCGTGATTTAATCCAATTGCTCCTCATTTCTTAGATACCACAGTTTCCTCTGTAATCTGAATTATAAAATTGTGGCTTGAACAAGCCTTTCATCCCAGCTTGTCAAACAAGGGCCTCACTCAGACTACATAAGAAACCATTTTTCAAACTGGTGTAAACAGGTTTAAAGGGCACTTGCGCCAACTATCTGGCGCAGTTTCCCTGGCAAGCGCAGTGCTAAATCCAGTTAAACAGAATTCACCGCATCCTTTTAAATGATTCGATTCAGCACTATCGACTGGATTTGGTTCCCTGTGGCACGGTCACCCCTGTGATGCAATTCCATTTTGATTCAATCGTATTATAAATGTGAATGCGAAGTGGAGTAAGAGGATAAACAGACCAGCCAAAATCAGTTCAACTCAACTTCAGTTCAACTTTCCTATGTAGTGTGAATGAAGCCAAGAATTGGCCTGGTTGGTAGGAAGTTTCAAGCTATGGTTCTCAATTCAGATGCATCCTGTATCTCGAGCCAGAACCTGCTTAAAACGGAGCTTGCATAATTCTGATATTCAATTTAAAGTAAGTAAATAACTTTGACTACAGCCTCATTCTGGTGCCCTACCAAATGACCATTTCCAGAATTCCATAGCATTGAGCCATGGCAGTTAAAGTGGTGTCAAACTGGATTATTTCTGCAGTGCAGATGCAGCCTACATGATAACTAAACTTCAAGAGTCACTACACATCAAATTACTTTTTAGCACTTACCAATGTTTTTCATGAGCCAAATCTGATAATCATCTCGAATCTCTTCTGTTAAACTCTTCAGTAAAGCCTCCAGATTTGGATTGTTGAGAAAATGACTTGGGATATGGTTTAAAATATTGTCCATCACACGTTCATCCTGGGGTGCCAGCATGTCTTTCCGAATGCCTTTATGGATGTAGTAACAGTATCGCTAAAACCACCACAAAAAACAATAGACAGAATTGTCATTATTAACCGGAGTGTAATACCAGAAATTCAACTTGTGAGAATTGTTAAAATATTGCAGCAGATCATTTGATCCCTGACTCTCTTGTGGAACAAAGGCTGCATCCACACTGGAGAAATAATCCAGTCTGACATCACTTTAACTGCCATGACTGAATGCCATGGAATTCTGGTAATTGTAATATGTTGCGGCACCACAATTCTCTGAAAGAGAAAGCTAAATGTCTCTGTAAACTATAGTGCATTAATTTGTGGTGCACCAGGAGCATCTGGAAAGGAGGTTGCAGTGTGTGTGTGTGTGTGTGTTATGATGTAGTATGATGTAGCATGATGTAGCAGATCTTTTTTCATTAACCTTCTGATTTTTGGTTTTAGAAATGGCGTACCTACCTCTAGATCAGTATCGGTAGGTAACTCTTCTTGCTTGCTTATCTCCTCCTCATGGTGGAGCATGACAACCAGCTGTTCTTCTGGGCTCAGCGGATGGCTGTCAGAATAATGAGGAATTCCTACTGCTGGGATTTGCTGATCCATCGGTAACAAATCCGAACTGCACACGTGGAGTGGTGCCGCAGCGCTGGAATTATAAGCCATCAACTTGTGAGCGAGGAACCAGAAATGCAAGTTTAGACACCCCCCAATCGTGTTATGCTTTTACCATCCCCTAATTCTGCAACTATATTTATGAATCTACAATGGAAACAGCAACTATATTTATGAATCTACAATGTACATTGGAAAAATATGCATACACTTAATCAGAGTTTTATTTGTTCTTCGCTGGTCTAAAGAAGCATGCTTGCATTTGTGTACAAGGAGTAGCAAAAGAGAAAGATTGATTTGCAAGTCAGAACACAGAGACAGATGGCAATATTAGGCAGAATTAGGCAGTCACCTGGACAGCATTTGCTGGAAGGTGGCAGCAAGGAGCTGGAGCAGAGATCTTTCTGCCACACAGCCTACTCTGTGCCACCAAAGCTAGCCTCCTGTCTTCAGGTGCAATGAAAAATACCAGCAAGGATGTCATCCAACAACAAACTAATCTATACACCTGCCTTTTTTGGACTAGCATATAATTTTATTATTCATTCTATTCAAATGTGTTCTACAGAGATATCAAAGGCTATCATTAAAATATATACGATCCAAGCAGTAATTATTCTCTTTTTAATGTTGACTCTTGCAAAGAAATAATTTCACATTCCTAACTTCCTATGATGCCCTGTCTCTATCTAACTCAATAACCAGGCTTTATGGTTATTGGATGAAACAGAAAGATCTTAGTGCAGAAGCTCAGAACAAAAAGCCATTTCTTGCCAGGACTGTGTCCAGTCATTTTCAATATTATAACTATCCACATCCCCACATCCCCTCAACCATCTGCATTCCTTTACCAGCTAACCCATCTATGGGTTTCGTGTGATAAATTTACAAGTGATAAATTCACAATACCTCTCAGGTTCAGCATCTATGATTCTTGAAGAAAGTTTTGCCTTCTTCTCAGAAGGAACATATTCTTTTGGAGCTATGAGACTTGGTTAAGGGAAAATGGTGGTGAAGAAAGAGAAAGGCTAATCCGATTTAAGGAATTCAGCCTTTCCACTCGCTACTTTATATATTAAAAGGAGCACAATTTTTTTTTTTAAATGTTGGCATTGTCCGCTGACTTGCCTTATTAACTTAACTGCTTTTAGACTCCTGACATTATTCTCAGTTTGGTTCTGATACCAAATGTGAGCTGAACTTGGAAGACAGAGGAGACTGAAACAATCAAATAGTTTATACCAGTTGCAGGGTAACACAGGTGAGAGAGTGCTACTGCATTCAGTCATGGTTTGTGACTGTAGGAACAGAAGATCTGACTAGACTGGCCTTTGGTTTGATCCAGCACAGCAGTTCTTACAGTCTCAAGGGCCTGAAGGCAAACACAGAGAACAAGCAACTCTTAAACATGGAGTACTTGTACGTACCTTTTAAATTTCAAATTCCCAGCCATGAATAAGCATGTGACACTTTTGGGCATCTCTCAGAGTCCCTATAAGGCCAAATCTAGCGCTGATGCTTCCACCCCTCCGCCCCTCACTGGCCTAGAGCAATGCATGAGTTCACTTTTAGCATGTAGGATACGTGAGGATCCAGCTTTCTGTTTTGCAGATCCAAATATCTTCTTTGTCCTTATTGGTGAAACTATCTTCTGTAAATCCATCATCTTCAAGTTGCGCGCTGTGAGAGTGTAGTTATTGGCAATGGAGTTGCTTGGGCTTCGGAAATAACGTTGCTCTTTGAATGGAGCTGCCAACATCCAGGATGCTCTCTGCATCAGAGAGGGGTAATAGCTGCTCTTTTGGATCATCTGAAATGTGAAGGGGGAAGAAGGATTAGCAAAGCCATTAAACTGCTCTCTGGTGAGTTCCTTTGAACACTGCAGAAATAATCCAGTTTGAGACTGCTTTAACTGCCCTGGCTCAGTGCTAGGGACTCCTGGGAATTGTACTTTATTGTGGCACCAGAGCTCCGTGACAGAGAAGGCTAAATGTCTCACAAAACTACAGTTCCCAGAATTCCTAGCATTGAGCCAGGGAAGTTAAAGCAGTTTCAAACTGGATTAATTCTGCCGTGTGTTTTGGATCTATGACTCCCAGAATAACCCAGCCAGCATGGCCACTGGATATGTTGGCCATGGTGTGATGGGAGCTGTAACTTTTCCAAACTCTGGGAAGAGGTGATAAAAACAGATTATGGGATTATTTAGGAATGTATCCAGCTTCTCAAAATTGTCTTGTTTTCTGTAACATAGAGGGAGAAACAGATGGGACGGAAGAGGCAGCTTCAGGCCACCCCTTCTGAAGACAGATTGGGGCTGTGGCAAACACGCACCATGGCCCCAATCCACCTTGAACCCTGCCTTGAACTTGGCCAGGGAAAATCCAGCTTTGTTGGCCACGCCTCGGCCCCATGGTGGGTTCATGATCTCTGCCTCCTCTCCCTCTGGATAGCTATGCAGACTGGACATACAGTTGGATCTCCATATTTGTGGCTTTGACTTTTGCGGATTTGGTTATTCACAAATTTGATTAATATGTTCTCTCTGGGAATCTCTAGGGCCTCCAGCATGACTCTCTTGTCAACTTCTGTTGAATGTCATGCTGGAGGACCTAGAGATCCCTAGAGGGAACACTTCATTAGTCATTTTAGGTCCTCCAGTGCAATTTCATGGTCACCTTGTGCCAGATATTGACCACAGAATTGCCCTGGAGGACCTAGAGATTCCTAAAAAGGTGTTCTCTCAGATTTTTTTTTATTTGGGGTTTCCCCACTTTGACTCAGGTTCTGTGCCCCTAACTCCAGCAAATGTGGAGGGTCCATGGTTTAGGGAAAGGCCTGATGTGCAAAATAGCAACAACAGCAAGGAGGGAGCATGAGCCCCATGAGGAAATCTTGAGCAGAAGCTTCCCAGACCAAGTTAGACAAACTAGTTGAGGAAGTGGAACAAGTTCAAGCACTTGTAAATGACTGATAACCTCTTTGATCATAATTGTTCCTAATGCTCAGATACTGTACTATTGCTTAAGATTTTGGCAGAAACTGCTTTGCAGCAAGAGATGCCAACATGTCATGTCCTGAGCTTTCAGTACTCATGTCCAGGCACAACACAATCTTAGCCTTGGGCTGGAAAATCTTGTTCTTATTTATGTTCTTCCCAGTGGTTGCAAGATGTTGGCTCTTTTTGTTTTTCTCGTTTTAAGATTTCTCTGGATTGCAGGTAATAAACGGATCCCATTCTTTTTGAAATAAATCCAAAGTATTTCATCACAGTAATTTGGTTAATTTATCCATTTCCATATATCCATACATCTTAAAAAGCTATTCTTTTATTTCTGGACAATATTCACTCTTCCACTTTGCTGCAAATAGTATTCTAGTGGCTGAAACTATGTATAATAGTATCTTTTCATATTTCCTTTTTATATCCTTGTCTATGACCATATTTAGTAAATATAAGTTAGGGTCCAAATTAATTTTGATTTTTAGGCTGTGTTCACACTGGAGAAATAAACCGGTTTAAGTGCCATGGCTCAATGCTGTGAAATTCTGGGAATTGTAGTTTGTTGTGGGGTCCAGAGCGGAGCTCCGCTCTGCTCTGGGCCCCACAACAAACTACAATTCCCAGAATTTCACAGCATTGAGCCATGGCACTTAAACCGGTTTATTTCTCCAGTGTGAACGCAGCCTTAGTATCTCCTGGGTTTGTGTATGAATTTGTTTCCAATATTCTCTGGCCTTGTCACAATTCCACCAGACATGATAAAAGTGTCCTATTTCCTTGTTACATTTCTAACATACAGACTTGTGTTCTTACACATTCTAGCTAAATTGTATGGTGTAAGATACCAGATATTTCACTATTTATTAAGCTGCCAACTGCATAAATCCTCAAGGTACAACCACCCCAGAATAGTTATGTGCATTGCTAGGTGGAGCAATGTTTTCATTATTATGTAGCTTCCTAAATTTGTGTTCTTTGTTAGAAAATTTAGAGCCAGGGATAAAAACAAAACATAATAGGCCTAAGAACCCTAAAAGCAGCAGATCCTAGCTGACCTTTGAAGATAAATGGGGTCAGCTCTGTCTGGTACTTGGATGGGAGACTGCAAAGGAATAACAGGTGCTACAGCCTATATTTCAGATGATGGAACATGCAAAACCTTTTCTGAGTAGTCCTTGGCTAAGTAAACTCAGTGAAATTCATGGGGTCACCATAAACCAACATGCGACTTAATGGCAGGCAGATACCCACACACACCTGCAAACAGAATGGTCTCTTGTCTTTTCAAGCTTTTTGAATCTATGCTATAATATCAGGGATGAAAAGGTTATTATGCCTTTTGTATCAGAAAAGGAAATCTTACTATAAATTTTACTTTTTGTAATTTTAGTTGTTTTAGTACGGATGTTGCTGAAGAAATATGAATGGCACATGAAGCAATTTTTTTTTTAAATTTTGCATTTTTATATGTATCCTGTAATTTATTTGTATATATTACATTGTGATGGCCCATGGCTATCACATTTCCTTCCAGCATTAAATGACAGTAAGATCAGTCTCTCTGTTGAGCCCCCAGTGGTTCGCATTGTTGCAAAATTAAGACCCACAGTTTTCAGGCAGTCCACTGCTGAAAGAAAGAGATCTCTGGTCTTGCTTCTCCTTGCTATTGCTGCTTGTTCACCTCTCCTTTTTAGCCACAGAGAAGAACAAAGACAAGTAGAGGACAAGCAAACAAGCCCCCATAGTGGTTTAGCAACTATAATTCAGTGGCATGGGAAGAAGCTTTTGCCTACCTGATATAGTTCAGAAGGGTCTAATGCAGCTGAAGGAGGCAAAGGTGGTAACTCTGGTATTTGTTTGGCATGGCTCATATTATAGATGGAATCATTCTGCGCCTAAGAATCATACAAAGTAACAGGAAAATGTTCAGAAAGCCTGTAATAATTAGGCAAATAACACAATGCAGGTCTAGATGCAGACATCAGCCTTTGTTGAAGATGCATCACACGTGGAGTCATTGTGTGGACACATCCCTATCCAAACATTTGAGAGTGTAATAGAATGGAAAGTAAAAGATAAAGTACAATTCAACATAATAAAGTAGGCTCTTGCCAGTCTGTTCTTGTCAGTTTGCCTTTCAAGCCTGACAGTGATGATACATGAAAAGGTCTATTATCTTCTTCTCCATCATGCACATATGCATATACAGACACACAAGTAAAGTTCTCATGAAGATTATCTCTAGGGGAGACTGACTAGTGAAATTCATGGAGGATTGGACTATCGCTGTCTCCTAGTTATGACTGCTGTATATTAACATTAGAGGCATAATGCTGTGGAACAAAAGCAGGAGGCTTTATTGCATTCATATTCTGTTTGTATGCTTCCCATAGGCATCTGGGTGGCCAATGGAGAAACAGTATGCTATGACTAGAGAACCAAATCCAATCCAGCAGGGTTTTTTTTATTATATTGTTATCACAAAGCAATATCAAGATGTCACACTTCAAATTGCAAGGGGAGGCTCATATGGCTGAATTCTCTTTCATATATTAAAAAAACAAAAATCTTTCAGAGTAGAAAAGGCATGTTGGATGAATCATTTAGTATCCTGTTTCACCAATGACTAGAAGCCTACAAGCAGGGTGGGAAAGCAATGTTTTCAGTCAAAGTTAGATGACCTCCTATCCAGGAAACTATAGGAGCAAAAGGTTACACTAGGTGGCTTTTCTCTTCCAACTGTATTATTCTATAACAGGCAACAGATCCTCAGAAGTATCTCAGGAAAAGACTCTCCAGCCTCTGTAGCCTGATCCATAATTTATTCTGCTTGAGTTCCACACATTAATATAAAAATATTTTTCTTAAACCCAGATATTGGAAAGAAGCTACTAACTGTGCAAGGAAATAGAAAGTGGAGAAGTTGTTAAACATGCAAAGAAACATTAAAGGATAATCCTTTTGAAGCAGCTCATCTCTCCTACACAGATAAACCCACAAAGCCTGCTCCTCAAACTAATACTTTCCAGTTATCATACTTCATCCGTATTAAAGCCAGCACACTTCACAAAGACCAGAGACTCGCCAATGCTTGACCGTGAAGCTATTAAATGTAGCTTCTGAACTGCAAAATTAGCAACCAGGAAAATCATGGACCGTTAGCTAGAAAAGATTGGCTTTTATGCAAGGTATTCAAATCCCTTTGAGCATATTGTCTTCTTCTCAAAGTCCCAATATAGTTAGATCACATGTACTATTCATACTCACCCTCACAATTTTGGCAGTGTGACTTGGATTCATGATGAACTTTCCTTTTGGTTCCAGTTATGTCTGGACTGCTTTCAAATGAGAACCAATTTCAGTGAGAAAGTCTTAGCTGAGACTCAGTTTGCAATAGCTGGAAGAGAAATACAATTCGAAGAGCTCATATCAGGCCTGACAGTCAATCGAAGACCCCACAGACCTGTACTTTTCAACATCTCTCCAATATCTCTGCCCATTGGAAAGAAATCCCCTCCCATATGTTCTATCTAACCTTGCCAAATCTATACTTTCTATCCAAGAATTTAGTTTTTTTGAAGGGAAAAAAATTCCCCAATAGCACTTAGGGCTTTTCTTTGCTATTTGAACCACTTTCCCCCTATTAATTTGATACATTTACATCCTTTTCCCCCAGAGATATATCCTCAAAATATGGCCTGCAAATAGTACAGCAGTTGGCCACAAGCAAAGATAAATATGCAAATATAAGGTATCAATATGGAAGAAATTACACTAAGTTTGAGGTTTCCTGAAAAAGAGCGTGGCACACGTTTCAGCTACCTACTCAGGGAAGACTGCTTTGATCAATCGATGTATACTATGTATACTATTATGGTCTTCCCCTCCTTTTTTCCTCTTCTCTACCTTTCCTAGCATTATTGTTTTTTCTAGTGATCCATGTCTTCTCATTATGAGGCCAAAGTATGACAGCCTCAATCTGATCATCTTGGCTTCCAAGGAGAGTTCTGGTATGATATGTTCAAGGATCCATTTGTTTGACTTTTTGTCTGTCCATGGTATCCTAAGCACTCTTCTCCAGCACCACATTTCAAATGCATTGATTTTCTTTCTTCTCTGATTCCTTCACTGTCCAGCTCTGGCATCCATACATGACAACGGGGATTGCTATTGCCTGCACAATTCCAACTTTAGTACTCTGTTGTATCAGTATCTTTTCTAATTCTTTCATAGCTGCCCTATCCATTCCTAGTCGTCTTATTTCTTGACTGCAGTCTCTACAGTGCAAGCTCCAGGAACAGAGCTTCCACCTCAACATTAGGAGGAACTTCCTGACAGTAAGAGCTGTTCATTGGTGGAACACACTCTCTCAGAGTGTGGTGAGGTCTCCTTCCTTGGAGATATTTAAATAGAGGCTGGATGGCTACCTGTTGGGGATGCTTTGATTGTGGTTCCCTGCATGGCAGAGGGTTAGACTGGATGGCCCTTGGGGTCTCTTCCAACTATTATTCTATGATTCTACTCTGGTCAATGCTGGATCCTAGGTAGGAAATTGGATTGGATGGTCCTTATGGTCTCTTCCAATTCTATTATTCTACAGTAGTTTATTTTAAACTACTGGGTGGCCATCTGTCGGGTATGCTTTGATTGACAGTTCCTGCATGGCAGGGGGTTGGACAGGATGGCCCTTGTGGTCTCTTCCAACTCTATGATTCTAAGATCCAACATTTCCAAAATGCCTTTATCTTCCATTTGTTGTCAGTGTACATATCACCAAAAAGGTCAAAGATAAGAAGCATATAAAATGTTTAATCAACAAGCAAACAATCAGTTTAAAATCCTTTTTTTATGGGGAAAAAAACCATTTTGATTTGGTGATGAAAAGCAAGCAAGCTTGGTACTAAACATTACTTTCAGGGGGACATTTCTTACAGACCTACCCTGAACCTGCACTACTCAAACTTTATTTGTCGCCTGTCTCAATTTGTCACTCCTATTGCTTGTTGTTAACAGCTTTCAAGTCGATTTTGATCTATGGCAACTCTACGAATGAGACCTCCAAGTCACCCTATCCTCAACCTCCCTTCTCAGCTCTTGTAGATCCATGGCTGTGGCTTTTCTGACTGAATCTATCCATCTCGTATACAGGCTTCCTCTTTTCCAATGCCCGCAAGCATTAATGTCTAGGGAGTCCTTTCTTCTCATGATACGGCCAAAATATGACCACATCAGTTTAGTCATCTTTGCTTAAAGAAGAACTCAGGCCTGGTTTGCTCCAGGACCCATTCATTGGTCTGTTTTGCAGTCCACAGTATTTGCAGAACTCATCTCCAGCATCATATCTCAAACCAGTTCATTTTGTCCGCTTCCTGCAAAATGAAAACCTTGCTTCCTTGCTTTTTCTCCCCTTTTCCATTCAACCCATAGACATCTCAGATTGCTTCCTCCAGATTTCAGCTGGTTTTTATCCCTATCAAATCTGAATGACCTCTGCAGGGAGGTTGTGGACTTTGAAAGAAGCAACCAAGGGGTCCCTGTGAGAAAGCAAACCCAAACTTATCCTGTTCCTTCCAATATCAGTACCCTTACCAGATGAATGCACACAGTGACAATGAAAAGGAGTGGGATGGAGGTCTGCTTCTACCTCTTGTTGTCCCAGTTACCTGTCTCTGTGCTGGTTGCTTCTTGCAGCTCAAAAAGAACTTCAGTGTATGGCATTCTTTCTTTCACTTCTCAGCCTGAGTAACCAGGGTGACAGCATTATTGTCCCTAGGCAACAACACAAGAGTCTTCTTTCTTCAACACCCCCCTCCCTCCATTCACTTGGCTGGAACAACAACTTCTATGACTGGTTGCAAAGGATAGTTGCTGTAACAACTCCAAAGCCATTCCAATACGGTAGGTAGGTTTATTCGGTATAAAGCCAAATGCTTAGTGACAATTCTAGCAGATAGCAGAAGAGCATAATTGTCAGCAAAGGGAAAGTTTCACTTGTTGAGACCTTGTTGTTGTGCCCTTTCAAGTCATTTCTGGTTCATGGCAACCCTAAGAGTTTTCTTGGAACCATTTGTTCCAAGGTTGATTTTCCTCTGAGGCTGAGAGAGTATGACTTGGCCAAGGTCACCCAATGGGTTTCCATTACCAAGCAGAGATTTGAACCCTGGCCTCCAAGTGCCCTAACCCATCACTCAAACTACTCCACTGGCTTCTATGCCTACCCTTCTATGTCTACCTTTTCATCACTTCTTTCTTCCTACTCATACCTTCTTTTCACATTCTCCTACCTTCTCATACTTTCTTAATCCATCTATCCACAAGAGAAGGTTCTTTGTTGTCATATCTACAGTATGACATTACCTGGAATACTGTGTCTGATTTTGTACACCAAAATTCAAGAAGGATATTGACAAACTGGAATGTGTTCAGAGGAGGATGAGCAAGAAAATCTAAGGTCTGAAAGCCAAACCTGATGAGGAATGGCTTAGGGATCCAGATAGGTTTAGCTCAGAGAAGACTGAGAGGTGACACTATGGCCATCTTTAAATATTTTAGAGTATATCATGTAGCAGATGGAGCGAGCTTGTTTGTTTCAGAGACAAGAACACAAACCAACGGATTGAAATTTCAAGAAAAAAAAATTCCTCCAAATATTAGGAAGAAGTTCTTGACTGTAAAAGCTGGTTGACAGTGTAATACACTACCTCAATGGATGGTGGACTCTCCCGCTTGGAGGTCAGGTATCGTTCAGGAGTGCTTTAGTGATCACAAGATGAACATGAGCCAAGAGTGTGATGCGGCAGCTTAAAAAGCCAATGCATTTCTAGGCTGCATCAATAGAAGTACTGTATAAGTCTAGAACAAGGGAAGTAATAGTGCCACTCTATTCTGCTTTGGTCAGGCCTCACCTAAAATACTGTGTTCAGTACTGGGCACCACAATTCAAAAAGGATGTTGAGAAACTGGAGCATGTTCAAAGGAAGCCCACCAAAATGGTTAAGGGTCTGGAAACCGTGCCTTATGAGCAGAGACCTAGGGAGATGGGCATGTTAGCCTGCAGAAGAGAAGGTTACAAGAAGTAGTAGTAGTTGTCGTTGTTGTTGTTGTTGTTGTTGTTATATTTTCTTATATCCTGCCTTACTCCCAATAAAGGTACTTAAGGCGGCAAACAACGAGCATAAAACAGTACAATTTAAAAACAGTACAACAATATTAACATATATAAATATAGGTTTTTTTTTAAAAAATAAGAGTTAAAACAGTTATAGGTTAAAATATAAAAAGTTAAAAACACAAGCCATTAAAATTTATATAGCACAACATTAAAAGCCCAGTCCTTATCAGCTTAAAAGGCATGACTACACAAAAATATCTTTACCTGGGATATGATAACCCTGTTTAAGTATTTGAAGGATGTCATATTGAGAATGGAGCAAACTTGTTTTCTGCTGCTCCTGAGAATAGGATCCAGAAAAATGGATGCAAGCTGCAGGAAAAGAGATTCCACCTCAACATTAGGAGGAACATCCTGACAGTAAGAGCTGTTCAACAGTGAAAGACACTGCCTAGGAGAGTGGCGGAGTCTCCTCTTTGAGTTCTTTAAACAGAGGCTGCATGGCCATCTGTTGGGGGCGCTTTGATTGTGAGTTCCTGCATGGCAGAATAGTTGGACTGGATGGTCCTTTGGGTCTCTTCCAACTCTATAGCCTTGTTCCCACTTACTGTGGGATCCAGTTCCTGAACTGATTCCTGGAACCGGCTCAGAAAAAATGTGGTTCCCACTATGTTTGCGCCAGTTTCAAGAACCGGTTCTGGAATCGGCAACTGGCGGGGTGCAGCTAGATGGCCTGCCCCATCACTGACCTCCCCTGGCCCCAAAATCCCTGGTGCAGCCTCCTTACCAGCTTCTTTGGCCACTGACTGGCTTGACTGTGGCCCTTTTTAAAATTTCCCACCGCCGAGGAAGCTGGAAGGAGGTCGCAGAAAAGCCTGGGAAAGTTGGGAAGGAGGTTGCAAGGTTACCGGCTTCTCTGCAATCTCCTTTCAGCTTCTCTGGTGGTGGGCAATTTTTAAAAAGCCCAGGGAAGCTGATCAGTGGCCAAAGAAACCAGTAAGGAGGCTGGGCCAGGGATTTGGGGGCCAGGAGAGGCCAGGTCATGCCAGCTGCCCCCCAACCCCACCCCAGGCTGGGCTGCCAGTGGGAACCAGGGCAGATTCGATTCCGATTCGAATCCGCCCGTTTCCTTTTTTGGGCTGAACCGATTTATTTCTAAACAAATCGATTCTGCCCAAAAACCAGCCATTTTTCCCAGCGTCTTTTTGATGCGGGTTAAATGGGCAAAAATGGGCAAAAAATATGCCATACCTTTCTGAATCAAATGGGCAAAAAGTATGCCATACCTTTCTGAGTCGTTTTCTGAAATCTGATTCAGTGGGAACCATGCCCCGGACCCTGATCCCGATTTAAACGTAGTGGGAACAAGGCCGATAGCATTGGATAAGATGGCCTTTGGGATCCCTTCAATCTGTTTCACTTGTTGATTTGCTCAATCTGTTTCAATACAGGCGTATTTCAGTTAACAAAGCCTCTGATAATGAAGCTTCTTTTTACAGGACCTAGCCCACCTACCCGCTTTTCTTGCTTTCTCTCTAGCTGGAAGTTTTCCGCAGCATTGACTTTGGGAGGACGGTGAAATGAGGCTGGCGAAAGACAGACTTTCAGTGTTGGTTTGCAGTAGCGTGTCTGTAGTACACAATGGAATGAATAAAGCTTCACCGGGGAGGAAAGAATTAACTGTAGGCGATCTTATTGTAGTGGTGTGTGCGACAGACAAGCGAAGAGCTGTCTCTAGAAGCAACTCCTAAACAAAACAGAAATAAAAGGAGAAATCAAATTAGGCCGCCTTACAAACTACCAGCTACCTACCTTGGAATACTGAAAAAGCATACATTGGTGAGTTTGGCCACCCAAAAGGAAATAATAAGGAAAGTGGTAGCTGTCGAAAGAAATAAAATGATCCCAGGATGCATTTTGGAAGAAGTTTTCAAGTGACGTCTAGCATACCCATTTTTGTTTACTTACACAGGGCTTCCAGGACCCGGTTGTTTCATGTCACTTGTGCATAACATTAGTTTTGAATAAAAACCTTTCTGAAACACGTTGAACTGCTGTTTTCGTTTTGCTTTGTTTCGTTTATAAATATTTTTATTAACATAACGCTAACACACACAAGTATCATAAAAGCGCTCGCCAACCATATCATCAATGACGTATCAACATAACAGAAGATCATCATTACTTTGTACATCCCCATTGTGGCTTATACACTTGTCCCTCCACATTCGCTGGGCTAAGGGGCATTGGGCCCCCACTACTACTACAGCTCCCAGAATTCCATAGCCTTGAGCCAGGGCAGTTAAAGTGGTTTTGCAACCAACTGCACTTCCCAGAACTCCATAGCCTTGAGCCAGGGCACTTTATAGTGGTGCCAAACCGGGTTATTTCTGCAGTGAGGACACAGCCAGTTTAGTCATCTTGGGGAGGTTTCTTCAGAGAGAAGGTTTGCCATTGCTTTCCCCTGAGGCTGAGAGAGTGTGACTAGCTTGCCCAAGATGGGTCTAGGTGGGATTATTTCAACCCTGAGCTCCAGAGAATCCTAGTGCAACTCTGCAACCAGAGCTTCGAGCTTAGGAGCCACTACAGCTCCCAGAATTCCACAGAACCGAACCATGGGGCAGTTGTTAAGTGGTGCCAAAGCAGTTTTATTTTATTCCTGCAGTGAGTCCACACTGGGGAAATATAACCCGGTTTGGACCTGCTCTTCACGCTTTGTCTGGCTCAAGGCTGTGGAATTCTGGGAGCTGGAGTCTGTTGTGGGGCCCAGAGCTCAAAGCTTAACTCTATCTGGCTCAAGACTATGGAATTCTGGGAGCTGGAGTCTGTTGTGGGGCCCAGAGCTCAAAGCTTAACTCTATCTGGCTCAAGACTATGGAATTCTGGGAATTGGAGTCTGTTCTGGGGCCCAGAGCTCAAGGCTCCACTCTTGTTCAGGCTCAAGGCTATGGAATTCTGGGAGTTGGAGTCTGTTGTGTGAGCCCAGAGTGGTTAGGCCTCTCAGGGAGGAGAAAGGAAGAGGAGGAGAAGCCCCATGATGTGAGCCTCCTCCTTTTCTCCTCCTTCTCCTGAGGAGGCTTGGCTTCGAAAGAAGGCCTCAAGACTGAGGGCTGTGGAGAAGTCGCTGAGGTAATAATGATGATGATAAATTCATCATTTTTATTATAGTAGGCCTAGTGGAGTAGAGAGGCCTGGGCAGGCCTTCTTCTCTTTTCTCTGCCTTTCTTCCCACAGAAAGACAGAGGAAGAATTAGGGGAGAGAGACGACGCCATCATGTCCTCCCTCATTTAATATTATTTTCCTTCTCTAAAAAGGCGTTATTATTATTATTATTATTCCCCCCAAACTTTGTCCCTCAGGATACTCTGGACTCCATTTCCCAGAAGCCCTAGCCAGCTTGGCCAACGTTCAGGAATTGTGGGAGCTGAAGTCCAAAAAGAAAGGCTGCTCTAACTACAGGGGAGTCTTCTTCTTCTTCTCCAAACTGTGGTCAGTTTTGGACTTCAACTCCCAGAATCCCAAGCCATTGGCCAACGTGGCTGAGGCTTCTGGGAGCTGAAGTCCAAAACCTCTTAAAGGGGCCGCAGTTTGGAGACACTCTAAGGCTTCCTCCTCCCAGACTCTTTTGGACTTCAGCTCCCAGAGTCCCTTGCCCTTGGCCAAGATGGCTGGGGCCTCTGGGAAATGGAGTCCAGAGTATCTTGAGGCATCAAGTTTGGGGAACCACTGGGCTCTCAGTCAGGAAGCATGGCAGAAAGAAAGCCAAACTCCATGTTGTCTTTTGTTATGAGCCTCTGAAAGAAGGATCTGGGAGTCCTAGTAGACCCCAAGTTGAACATGAGCCAACAGTGTGATGCAGCAGCTAAAAAGGCCAATGCGATTCTAGGCTGCATCAATAGAAGTATAGCGTCTAGAAGATCAAGGGAAGTAATAAGTCATTGAGGGAACATGAACATAGTAAATTTGTAACTTGTGTGCTGTAACTTGTGTGCTGTCACCACAAAGCTTGGGAATGATCCATCAAGATACAGCTATAAGTTCTGAATGTAAATAAAAAGTTCTTTTTCTTTCTGTTTTCACCAAGGAGTGGCCTGAGGTAATCTACAGTTAACCACAAACACACTACCAGCACAAATAATAAGAACAAATAATAATAATAAAGGTACTTCAGTGAGCGAAAGAGATTGCTGCCACATATAAATTGGCGGCACCTAAAATTTTATATTCACTACAGTTCCCATAATTCCATGGCATTGAGCCATGGCAGTTAAAGTGGTGTCAAACCAGATTATTTCTGCAGTGCAGGTGCAGCATGTGTCTCTATTCCCTCATGAAAATACCACCCCCACCCCCCGCTGTTTACCCTCTGAAGTTGCATCCACACTGGAGAACTATCTTGGTTTGACACCGCTTTAACTGCTCTGGCTCAAGGGTGTGGAATTCTGGGAGTTGGAGTTTGTTGTGGGGCCCGGAGCAGAGCTCTGCTCCGCTTGGCATAGCCTGGTCAGTGTGACACTGGCACTTTTCTGGCTAACGTGGGTCATTGTGATTCCCAAAATATGTACCACATCCTCATTATGACTTCCAGTCATCCTCTTTGCTACATGTTATGATTTTATTTGTATGCAACAGGAGGGCATGCAAGGCCAAGAAACACTTAGTTTTGTATAACTGATGCATACCTGTTCAGCTTTTCAGTACTTGGGCAGAGGTACAGCAAACTAGCATGGGTAGGATGGTGAGAAAAGCTTAAAAGGAAGCATTTGGGGAATCCTGTCGTGTGACATTTTAGGCGAAGATGGAGGAAAATGGTTTTCTAATACTAAATTTGTATTTGCTACTGGATCCTTAAAGTTGTTTCAAACATATGGTAATCCTACAGTGAACTTATCACAGAGGTTTCTTAGTAAAATTATTTGGAGGGGACCTGCCATTGCCTTGTTCTGAGGCTGGGAGAGAGAGAGAGAAGCTTGGCCAAAGTCACCCAGTTGTTTTGAATCCTAGTCTGAAGTTCTAGTCTAAAATTCAGAACATCTGCACCACACTGGCTCTCATAATTCTGTATTGGTAAATCACATTTTTGAAGAAATAGCGTTGCAACACATAGAACCTTAAAAGCCAAGACAATCCTGCCTGCGAGATTATAATCTAGGTCACCCTCCCTTCCTGACAAGCCCATGAAGGTATGGGCCCTATAATTCAATATACTGCAGGTGTTTGGAAAAGAATATCCATTTTTTAAAAGGGTGTTGCACAACGTTAAGATAACAAAATGAGGATTCGAGATCGCAGTGTAGAGAAACCAGCTTTGTAAAAGTTCTTAGCCGGCCCGTCTTGTTTTATTCGCCTGCTAAAGGTGGCAGAGAAAGGGTGGAGAACCTGCATTTACCTGTGGGCTGTAGAGGATCTAGTTTTCTGTCCTGAGCACTCACTCCATTACTCTTTTGCCAGGCTCTTCACTTGTCTGCATGGAACTACTGCTCACCTGTGGCTTAAATCTGATGAAGCAAGTGGTGCAGAGGGAGCAGGACGGACACAGAAGTGGAAGAGGGACATTGTATTGTCTGCCTTGATGACAGTCGGGTATGTTATTTCTTTTTATGCTGAGTAAAGTGAGGTGCTGATACTGTCTCTTAAAAGCCTGATCAAGGAGACTATCTGTGACCAAATATGGAACTACAGCTTTGTTGAGAGAATGATTGTAGTTCACTGTTTGTACATACTGTATCATGTAGTACTTGAACTTCTGTTTAGCTAATAATGGTGTTGTGTAATAGGGATGCATTACGCATTGAATTGGTCTGTTGAATTAGTCCGTGAAATACACATGACTTGGTACACATGACTTTACACTTTGGTAAACCTAGTTGGCATACAAATCCCATCATTGCAACTATTCCTGTTAAGTGAGCTAGTACAGCACATCTGGAGAGCCCCTGATGGAGGAAATGGTGTTCAGTGGGCCCTCCACATTCACTGGGGCTAGGGATGCAGAGCCACCATGCAAATACAAATTTAAAAAACCTTTTTTTTTATCTATAGAATACTTTGCTAGGAATCTCTAGGTTCTCCAGTGCAACTTTATGGTCAAAGTCCACTGGAAGTTGACCATAGAATTGTGCTGGGGAACCTGCTAATGCCTAGAGAAGTGTTTTCACCTTCTGGCTAAAGTTGCCCATAATGTCACACTGAAGGACCTAGATATTCCTAGAGAGAACGTATTAATCAAATCCACAAATAATCAAATCCATAAAAGTCAACCCCCACCATGATTAAGGTTCAGTGGGCTGTGTTATGTTGCTACTAGTTGTGAGGTTATTACTTAAAAAAGGAGGAACTGGTATAAATTAGGACCATCCGTTGTGTTTAATCTTTGTGCTGCTAATCTTAATCTCTTTCAACGTCAAGCATAAACACTATTGTTTATAGTATTAATGCTTGCAAATGTAGCATTTTCCAATATTAAAAAAAAATTTCTGAGTACTCTGCCATATTAAGCACTAATTTAAATTATGATGATGGTGATACGTTTCTTTTTGTCTGCAAGGTTTCATGCTTAAAAATGCACTAATTTGTTTATAAGAGGATCTCACACTTGGACTAAAAGCTCCACCATGTCAAAAGAGATGAAGGAGCTCCAAAAGCGATGGAACTCCATGATGGAAACTGTTCACAGCAACACTCACGTGAGTTATGAATTCCTTCATCATTCTATCATAATGTGGATTTCTACTTTTTACTCATGGGACACCTCCTCCCCATCACCTAAAATAAAGCATTGTGAAGTTTAGATTTGCTCTCAGATGAGCAAGTATCTAGCACTTCAAGATGGTTTTGCAGTCCTGGGGCTGACTTGGCATTCTCTTCTGGCCGTTCAAAACTGGGGAGGATATCCAGGATTTCACTGCATGGAGGTTATGGCTGTCAATGAACGGTCACTAGTTATATGTTACTTCTCATATTGGAGGCACTTGCTTCTATATAGCAGTTGTTGGAGAGCATGAAGAGGAGATTGTTATAATCCTCCTGTGGGCTTCCCAAAGCATCTGTCTGGCCCATATGGAAACAGAATTCTGGATTTGGATAGGACTGTAGCCTAATCCAACCCAGATGGTCTTGTTTTCATGCTGTCCAGGGAGCAGTACGTCTTGTGGCTCTGCTTGGGAAAAAAAGTAGCAGTGATTCCATTTTATCTTGGTGTATATTTTAATAGAGAACACATTCTCTGAGTTTGGATTGTTATGTAACTAAAGTGAAATCCAAAAGAGGGAGGCAGTTGCAAGTTTTGGGGGAAATTCTCAGGGGCAGGAACTGGAATTCCCAAATAGGTCAGTGAGGAGTGAGCATGCTCACAGTAAAGGAATGCTGGTTTCCCTATGGAATAACTTTACCTCCCCAAGTGGGTATTTTCTTTCCTTTCAATGTGAGCACGAGGGTGCTCAAAATCATGCTCTTTCTTCAATTTATATTCCAGGTTGTTGCTTTTATGAACTCCCGAGTTGGCCAGTACTTAGATGATCACCCTTTTGTCGCCCTGTCTCTGCTGATCTTCATGGCAGCGTCTGCGATCCCTGTCACTTTCTTTCTGGTTTTTGTCGCTGCCACAACTGTCGCTGCTTGCGTTGGAGTAATTTTCATGGAAGGTCTGAAATTGTTTTCTGTTTACAAACAGCAGCATTTAATACTAATGAATGTTTTTACCATTTGGCATGCTTCTCTGTTCCCATTTTTCCTATTACTGTTCTTAAATTCCATTAGGAAAATCTAGTTGCCCTTTACTTCTTTGTTTCACTTCCCTTTCTCTCTGATATTTGTGATGTTTGAACCTTGCCACGGACGTTAAAACACAGGCAGAGCTGGATAGGCTCCTACAGGGAGAGCAGGCTCTTTCAAAATATGATCACACTTGCTGGGCATTACCACATTTGAAACCTGATCCTAAACCAGTTTTTAATATATGCGCCTGTCATTCTGAAGTTTTGTTTGTTGTTATGTGTCTTCAAGTTGTTTCTGACTTGTGGTGAGCCGAACATGAACCTATCACAAGTTTTCTTTTTGGCAAGATTTGTTCAGAGAGGGTTTGCTGTTGCCTTCCTCTGGGGCTGAGACAATGTGACTTGCCGAAGGTCACCCAGTGGGTTTCCATGAATGCGTAGGTGTCCAGTGCTCAAACTGTGTGTTAAAATGTTCTGCATAAATTAAAATCCTGGGGAAATGTGTCATTTCCCTTATTATATTAGTGCAACGTGGAGATGCTCACTTAAAAAACTGTTCCTGTGTTGGAAAATCTTCTTCAACTAAACTGTGGAAGGTTTCAAACATGCACCTATTGCTGAAGAAAACCAACTATTGTTACTATGATGCCTCTGAAACTCAGTTGTTGCCTACATTTATATCCCACATTTCCTCAGTGAGAGCAAAGTAGCGTAAGTTAAGTCTCTCTAAACTTCTCCCTTTTACTTTTGGATTTGACTGTTTAACAACTACTCTGGTATTTCCCCCCCCCCCCCCCTAAATTTTGGTTTGTTTTGGCTTTGTCTCCTTCATTTGACTCAGACGGTTCTGGTTTATGGCATCTTCCGCTTCCTTCAAACAGTGCTCCTCTTACCAGGGAAAAATCCTGCTACATGTCTGCTCACAATGAATATATAAAACTAACTGTTTTTCCTCTTGGTAGGTTTTTTAATATTGCTGGCCGGTATCACCTTGCTATGTGTTCTTGGAGGATTGGGCACGCTATCCCTGGCAGTGTCTGGAGTGCTGAGTGTTTGCTACCTGTCTCTTACAACTCTGCTGAACTACTGGCCCTCTCCAAAGTAAGTGTTAATTGATACTGTGCCAATAAATTCAGTTTCTGATCCGCTTCAGTAGTAGCTGTAATTTTATTAGAACTGGGCTGCATTAAAAAAAAATATCCAGGACAATAGAAGTTGCCTGGGGCATTTAGAAACAGAGATTATGTGTACAGGTCCAGGTGGATAGACTCACTCAAGGAAACTGTGGCCCTGAGTTTGCAAGATTTTAGTGAGGCTGTGGATAACAGGCGGTCATGGACCAAGAGTAAGCTTCTCCAGGTGAACTGCTGCTTCAAAGGAGAGCATGCAAATGCAAGCACACCGGGAGCTGGCTCCAGCCTTTTTTGAGGAGGGCAGAGGGTGTTAGTCTGCCAGAAACAACATGTGTTTCGTTGGCCCTTACCACTGTGATCTGCGCCTTGGACCCCCTGCTTTGCTCTCTATCTGGACTCCTTGACCCCTGGAGCGCCTGGCCTTGCTGTTCCTTGGATACCTGACTCTAGACTACGCTTCTGCTACTCCCTTCCAATAGGCAAGCTTTCTGGAACTATGACGCTGTTTCAGTTTGTCTGCCTTCAGCCAGCTCTGCATTCTGTTAGCTAGCCACCGAGGGCCAGCCATGACACAGAGTCACTTCAGGATCTCTCGTTCATAGGGTCACCCTAAGCCAAAATCACATTGAGGGCAGTTAAGAACATAAGTACAGGACATTCTCTCCTGTGGATCTGAGAATTCCTTAGCATTGAGCCATGACAGTTAAAACTGTGTCAAACCGGATTATTTCTGCAGTGTGTATGCAGCCGTTATGCTCTTATAGCAGAGAGGACACTGAAAGAAAAGCAGGTTCATTTAATTATATAGTAAAAACTACATCTGTAAGTCACCAGCCATCAACCTCTCTGTGGTCAACCTGTTACAGTCCATTGTTGTGTCAAACCTTTGTGATGGCTTAATGTAGCATTGGCTCAAATGTACCCTGTTTTTATTGTATGTTTTTTGTATGTGGCCTGAAAGCACATTTTTCCCCCTTTTATAGCTGTATATTATCTTGACAAGCATTCTGGTGCTTTTGAAAACTTCAGGCAATCCTCTGCATAGCATGCCATGCTAGAAGAGTTTTGGAAAAACAGTACAAAGTGGCATTATTACCCATCACTCAAAGCCAAAATAAATGGCGTAAATTAATTTGGAAAAGCTTTGAGAAGCTCTCTGGGCAGGAGCATCTCAAGACATGCAGAGAAAATAATGAGGAATGGTCTGGAAATTCTAGGCATTTTAACTTGTGAAAAATGTGCATTTTGTGTGTGTGACATGAAATCAGAAATCTTTTCTCTTTTGTCTGTCTTGCAGCAGCATGTCAAAAAGAGAAATTGCGAACGGAAGTGGATTTTTACCAAGCAACCTTCCTGCCTTAGATCAGGACACGACTAATAAGAAGGGTGAATAAATTGAAGCTTCGAACGCTTTCTTAGCAGCGCCAAAATTGGCACTGTTTCAGGAGAATTGTTACATTCTCAAAATGTTTACTTGTCAGAACGGCCAAGGTTTAATGCTTTTTGGAACTAGAGATCGATTTTTCTCTCCTGCTTATAGTTATATTGACTGTGTCCTCATTAAATACTGTTCTTCCAGACTGATGTTCCATTTAGGTCAGTGAATATTTTGTGGAAAAGATGGGCTACTTCCATGTCTGCTGGTTTTACAGCTTGTTAAAACTCAAGAGTTGGAAACTCTTCTACGTGACAAGATGTAAAACTCAGTTGTTCAGTAGCCATACATTTCTGAAAATACATATGAATGTGGACAATTATATTCAAGCCTTAAGCTTTCTTACAATGCCCATTGTTTCAGAAAATGGACCTTTCAGCATGTTAAATAACATAGGTATAAAGAGGACATCTCCTTTATGACTGTGGGCTCAAGCACTTTTGTTCTGTGTTTTAAATTATTCAGAAATGATATCCATTTAGCTAATTATTTTTTGTGTGTTTCGGGGTTTTTGTTTTGTTATGTGTTTTGTTTTTGCTTCTCATGATACTGTGGGCATGGGACTTTTGCAAAATACTTACGGTCAAGTATTGTGCCTTATTTTATAGAAGTGTGTTTCAAATGATATGTACATGTACATGTGTATGTATATGTATTTTGTGCCAGGTGTTTTCACACCTTCAAAACTTTTTTTAAAAAATAGTAACTATTATTATTATTATTATTGCCTTGCTTCAGCTCTTAATTCCATTGTCAGATATTAAAAAATGTCTGGTTTATCAGAGTTATCTCTTTATTTTTTTAGGTCCAGTTTGTACCACCACTGTGTGTGTGTGAGTGTATGGGAGAGGGGGAAATGTGCTTTTATTAGTAATATCAGCCCCATCCCGTCTGTTAGGAATCCATGGAATCCAATGTTTTAAAGACACTGGCACCCGGTTATGCCGGATCGGGATGCCTTGCAAGATAGTAGGGGACAGGGAGAGCGTCGGCTCCAAAGCCTGTCAGCCAGCTTTTTAAAAAATAAAATAAAACAAGCAGCTTGGCTTGAGGCATCCACTAGCAACAGCAGAGGGGAGGAAGAAAGAGGAGGAGGAAAGACAGGGATGGAATATAGGTTCCTGTTCATCTAAATTTAATGAACGTTTCTAATTCACCATCTGTGAGACTGTTGCTGAAAGTGTGCACATACTGTTTGCTTTCCCATCATTGTGGACAAACTGCAACTGACTGATTCTTCTACCCCCGCCCCAGTTATATGCAAACAACAGTGCCTCACTCAAACAGTATCTTTTAAAAAATGTGCACAAAATACTTAAAGGTGCATACCAAAAGGCTTATTTAGGAAACATGCATTATAAAGAAACGTATATAAATTTCATGGAGGGGAGGAATCCTCACCAGCTCTTACAATCCAGTGCAAAACAAGAATGGGAAGAAATGCTGTGGGATTCGGAGAAAAGCAAACCAGAACAATGATTTTCACATGCGTTTAACAGTAAACACTTATTCCCATCCCACTAGGCTCAAAGCAGAACAAAGAGAAAGGGCTGGATGCTCTCTGGTGGAGGAAGAAGGAGGGCAAAGCTGCCAAATCCAAGGCAATACGCATCTAGGAAATAAGTCTGGTTTGCCACAGGTACAAATCACAGTGATGCCACTAGCAGTCCCTACATCAAATAATGAGAGATGTGACTCAGGTCCAGGTTATCTGAAGGCAGGAGCTTCTGGAGAGGCCTGCTGTCTGTACCACCACCCTCACGGCAGTATATCTACTGTGAACACAGGAGAAGACCTTGTCGATGGTTGCTCTCAGGATCTCAAACTCCTTCTCAGGCACCACAATTCAAAAAGGATGTTGACAAGCTGGAGCGTGTCTAAAGAAGAATGACTAAAATGGTGAAGGTTCTGGAAATCATGCCCTATGGATGCCGGCCATGAAAGCCTTTGGCTCCACAATAATATGCATTCCTCATAAGGCTTGGCTCCCAGACCTTTACTTCTTTTGGTTGCTCTTCGCTGGACATATTCCAGCTTGTCCCTGTTGTGGTGCCCATAACCGGACACATCATTCCAGGTAAGGTCTGACCAAAGAAGAATAGAGTGACACTATTCCCGACCTCTATTGATGCAGCCTAAAATCATATTAGCTTTTTAAGCTGCTGCATCACAGTGTTGACTCATGTTTACTTGTGGTCTACTAAGACCTCTAGATCCTTTTCACATTTACTGCTTTTAAGCCAGGTGCCATCCATCATTAGGCATGATACGTCAAATATCCACCACCTTTGCCGGGGCTTGAACAGCAAGTTTCATCTTTTCTGGCTGCCATCTCTCAGTGGATGCGGCATCGGCGCTTGAAGCTCAACATGTCTAAGACAGAGCTTCTCATCTTCCTACCTAAGCCCACCCTTTAATACTCCTTTTCTGTTTCTGTTGACGGCACTTCTATTCAACCAGTTCAGCAAGCCCGCAGCCTTGGCTTCATCTTTGATTCCCCTCTGTTGTTTATTCCCCAGATTCAGGCCACCGCCAAGACCTGTAGATTCTCTGCAGCATTGCTAAAATCTGTCCATTCCTCTGAAGCTCCACTGCCAAGATTCTGGTCCATGCCCTGGTGGTCTCACGACTAGATTATTGTAACCTTCTTCTGACAGGGCTTCCTCTCTCTCACCTCCATCCTTTAATCTCTGTCCAGAACTCAGCTGCATGCATTATCACTTCCACTTGCTGCTTTGACCATGTTTCTCCTCTTTTACCCTTCCTTCACTGGCTCCCCTTCCCCTTCCACATCCAGTACAAGCTTTTGTTGTTGACTTTCAAAGCCCTCCAGGGACTGGCCCCTCCTTACTTGTCTGAACTTCTTTCTCCTCTCACTCCTTCTCGTACCCTCCGTTCTGGTAGTCAGGGTCTCCTGTCCCAGCCAAGGATTTCCACTGCCCCGTCCCGGATTCGTCCCTTCTCACTTGCTGCCCCTCACTCCTGGAACCTTCTTCTCCCACATGCACCTCTCATCACTTCTCTAACCAGGTTCAAAACTGAGTTAAAGACTATATTATTTAGGGAAGCGTTCCCAGGACTGTGCTATCTGCCCCAGGATGCCTCCTTTTAACTATGTATTAAGAAGCTGTGCCTTCCCTCCAGTCCATCTGCCTTGGTCCAGGCCCCAGAGGGAGAGAAGAACCACTGGACCTCACCCCTTCCTCTTCTCCTTTTGTGTTGTCTCTTTTAGATTGTAAGCCTGAGGGCAGCGAACCGTCTAAATATAAGATTGTATGTACAGCACTGTGTAAATTTACAGCGCTATATAAATAAAGCTTAATAATAATAACAGTGGCACAGAGTATGACATTCAAAGTAAAAACACCCCCAAGTCTAACAAGGGAGGAAAATACACACACATAGTTTTTGGGCTATGTGCCTGCGTTCTGGAAGTTTATTCCTGACATTTTACCATCCAGAGAAAGATACCAGCCACAGATGCAGGCAAAGCATCAGGAATAAACTCTTCCAGAACACAGCCGCATCGCTCAAAAACCCCATGGTAGGTAGGCCAACCTCTTCTGAACAAATCTTGCCAAGAAAAGCCCATGGTAGGTTGCCATAAGTCAGAAATTACTTGAAGGCACCCAACAACAAAGATTGCCTTTAGAAGATGAATCCACACAGATCAAAGAAGAGGTATGCGTTATGTTCCAATAATTTTTCAAAACATAAAAATGACCAAAAGCCACCCCTATCTACATAACGGGGTTGGAATGAATCTGGGAGTAAAAGATAAGAAAGCAAAAAAGATTCCTCCACATTTGGTGGTGCTTCAAAATCTGGCTTTGAATTCGACCATGATGCTTGAGTTGCTTTTGAACTTGGATCTCCAGCAGTTCTCCTAAGTCTTTAAAGGTGTAAAGGCAGGAAGGTGCAACTGGGGGCTTTCCAAGCTTGGCACAGCTATGCCAGTCCCCCAAGAAATCGGCACGGATCTGGCTGTGCTTTCTGTAGAAACCTCTGTTCTCCCCCCTCTGCAGTAATGCTGATCTATGAGAGAATCCAGGCAAAACTCAGCTCTGCTTCCAACGGCAAGCCTTTTCCAACTGCTTGAAAAAAGATGTTTCTCTGATGGTGGTCTCACTCTTCTGCTTCTTTCGGCTCTGGCTTCGGTTCTGCCCTGAGGATGGTTCAGAGAACAGACAGAAAGAGGGAATGTGTGTTTTCTTTCGACAGCTCCTTTATCACAAAGCTTGGTAGCAAGAGCCAAGGAGCTTCGTCTGGTTTTGCAAAAGGAAACAGCTTGGAGAATGGCAGTTTTACAGCATCTTCTGGGAACCCTGCCTCCCTTCTGTCTTTCTCCTATATGAATCAATGACATTATAGCATCTTCCAACTACTGATGAAATCTAGATTTTCCCCAGACTGAAGGATGGATTTTCAGGCAAATCACAGCCTTGGCACTAACAGCTCCACCCTAAATATTTCTAATACGGGACAAAACTTTTCCTACAATGGTAAGTAGAATGTGGGGAGAAGGCACTGTAATATTTGGAGATGTATAAAGAGAGTCTTTCTGCTGTGACTTAGATTTGCAGGCACCAAGGATTCAATTTGCAGGACTGTACGAGAAAATACAGATGACAAATATTGTCAGTGTACTGAAGTGGCTTGTTTTAAGTGTCTTATATTATCTTCCTTAGTGGCTCCCCTTTTCATACTGGTTCTTTTCTGAATCTTTCAGCTTGAAAGATGAAAAGCACCAAGTTGGCTTTTGGTGTGTGTCTGTGTGTGTGTGTACACATGCACATAAGTGCACGATAGTCCAGGCACTCAAAGGGATTTGGCGATAGATGCAAATTGTGCAAAAATATACATGTCTTGAAATGGTAGTTTTGTTTGCACAGTTCTATAATTGTATTATGCATACAAATGTGCAATTTTATGGGTGTACACACAGGGCTTCTGTGCCCCAATGCAGATTTTCTATAGTAAGACTATCAAGGTAGGACTTACCTCACCCTGGGGAACCATGCAGCAGAGTGAGAAGGAGGGCTGGTTTGAGACATTACAAAGCAATGAGTACACCTTGCTACCTAAAGAGTCCCACTAACCTCCTAAGTCTATGAATGCCAGTGTCTAAAATTATATCTCGGCATCAGCAAGATTAGACAGACAGACAGATGAATTTACAATGCTGCTATATTTCTGTGACATGGTTTTCCTTGTTGTTACAGACATAAGCAATGTACTCTTTTCTTAGAAAGGTCTCAGTAAAGAAAAGAATGATGCTCTAATTCCATGCGTCCTAAGCTTTCCGATGTGGGGAACTGGCATTCTCCCCTCACCAAAGACTGGGAACCAGTATCGTATGTCCACTGGCTACAGTTGTTTCTTCCTTTGCTGGAAATTTGCCAGGGGCTATCACTGGACCTTTTGGACTTTGAACAGCACTCCTCTAACTGGTCTCTTGTGTTCCCAAGTCTTTTCAAAGAGCTCTAGCATTAAGGCAATGGGTACCTCTAACTGTGGGGCTCAGATTGAAAAATTTCTACAAGTATTGCAACTGAGCTTGCAGTCCTTTCACGCACACAAAATAGACTCTTGAATTTCCCTCCAAGCTTCTTTTATTTAGGTATCTTAGAAACAGGAGAGGAGAGCCTTTTTGTATCACTGCCTTTAAAACAACTGGGAGTAATAAACCCTTGAGTCATAAACTTCAAATCATTCAGGGTTCTATCAGCTAATCCAGTCCTACTTTCTAGTTGCTCCTGACTCAGGTTTTCATAGACCAGAATGCATCAAAAGATAAGGGCCCCTTTCATACTACAGTGTCTATCTACATACTACTGTCTATCTAATCTTGCTGATACAGAGATATATAAGCTTCCAACTTGCTGCGTAAGATTCAATTAGTTTCTTGGGGAAGGCGGCACCCTTTGCCTCAAGTGGCAAAATGACTTGGTTGGCCTCAGCACTCCAGGGTTTTGTTGCCAATGTTTCTCTGCCTTTTTGTTTTCTCTCTTCTCTTTTCTTGGGTAGGTGATGGTCTTAACTCCTTGAGCTACTCTGCCTTTATCATGCCCACCCTCTTTGGCATCATCTGCCTCCTGGGCATCATTGGCAACAGCCTGGTGATCTGCACCGTCCTTAAGAAACCCAGCCCTAGCAACAGCGTACCTGACATTTTCATCATGAATCTTTCCATGGTGGACCTCCTCTTCCTCCTTGGCATGCCTTTCCTCATCCATCAGCTGTTGGGCAACGGAGCGTGGCAGTTTGGGGAGACCATGTGCACCATCATCACTGCCTTGGATGCCAATAGCCAGTTCACCAGCACCTACATTCTCACTGCCATGTCCCTTGACCGCTATCTGGCCACCGTGTATCCTTTTGCCTCCACCCGCTTTAGGAAGCCCCCGGTCGCCATCTCGGTCATCTTTGTACTCTGGACCCTCTCCTTCCTCAGCATTACTCCGGTGTGGATGTACGCACAACTCATCCCTCTGCCAGGAGGGCTACTGGGTTGTGGGATTCGCCTGCCAGACCCTCAGAGAGACATCTATTGGTATACCCTCTACCAGTTCTTCTTGGCTTTCGCCATCCCTTTTGCCCTCATCACAGCAGCCTACAGAAGGATTTTGTTGAAGATGGCAAGGTCTTCGCAAGCACTGGCCGGACAGAGATGTAACAGCCTCCGGACCAAAAGGGTCACACGTGTTGCCATTGCCATCTGCCTGACTTTCTTTGTGTGCTGGGCCCCATTCCATGTTCTACAGCTAGTCCAGCTGGCCATGCACCGGCCCACCTTACCTTTCTACTATGCCTACAATATGGCCATCAGCATGGGCTATGCCAACAGCTGCTTGAATCCTTTCATTTACATCTTGCTTGGACAGAGGCGGATCCCCAGGAGGATCATAGTCTCTATTAGGCCCGTGGATGTTGGAGATGACCCCTCTCAAAACAGAAACAAAAGTCCCCGGGGGCAGCCAAGTGAGTCTGGGCAGCCCCTGTTACATTTGGTCTCTGTTGGAGCCAGAGAAAGATGACAGAGGAGCGCATTTACCATGCATGCTTGTTACGTGTAGGAATGCATAGTCCACCAATGGTTCTGTTGGTCTTCCTTAGACCTCCCAAGGCTTTAAGCGAAAGCAACTATGGGCAGACGCAACCAAAGCAGATCTGCAAGATGAGTCTCTGACTCAGAGCAGATGGAAACCTTGGAGATGCCACCATCATTTAGAGAGCAGTAGCAAGACAAACAGAAGGGAAGAAAGAGCCAACACCGTTTGTAAAGATTTAATTAGGAAATGTCAAGCAATTAATCATCTGATGTGCCAGGGCTAAGCTACTATAATTCTCCCAGTGGTTGGGTGGAATTCCTGTTGCAGACTACTGTTCAACAACTGGTGTATGCTGTTGGATTGCTTGGGTTCCTGGCCCATGAACTGGCTGTTAAGTTGGCTGTCTTTTTCCTTCTTCGATTTTGTACATTTTAACTGCCTGCTTCTAGTGAGTGACTTCAGAATGTTTGAGACCTTGCTGCTACTCTAGCTCCTCCTTTCACTTTCAGATAATCTTCTAGATAAAACATGTGTGATCTATGCTCATTTGACTCTCCTAGGACTGCCTCATCCTATTGAAATCTCACTTCCCTGGCACTTGCTGCTTCTAAGGATGGGACACCTGTGGTTTTATTAACAGAAGGATCAAAGTAGTTCTTCACACAGCACATAAATTGTGGAATTTGTTCACACAAGGCACAGTGTTATCAACTGACATGGATATATTAAAAGAAAGATGAGACTGATGTGGATAAGGCCTATCACAGTCTATATGGGTATATGTCACCTACAGTGTGCTGTATCTCTCAACACTGGTTGATGGAGAACAAAAACTGCGCTTGCACTCACGTCTTGCTTGGGCCAGTCCCAAAAGCACCCCGCTGGCCATTGAACTGAATGCTGTGTCGGTTGAGTCTACCTTATTTGGAACTTTGAAATATTCCAAAATCCAAATCTTTTTTATGGGTGGCTGAGATAGTGACACCTTTGCTTCCTGATGCATCAGTGTACACAAACTTTGTTTCATGCATAAACTTATTTAAAATGTTATGTATAAAATTACCTTCAGGCTGTGTGTGTATGTGTGATGTGTATACTAAACACAAATGAATTTCAAGCCACCCACAAAGACAGTGTAAGGTTTGAATGCTCTTAGTTGGCATAAAAGGAAAAGGAGACACTGACATTTCAGATGAAGCTGGCTACAGTCAAATATCAAAAACCATGTTTTGAACTTTATGTTAAGTGTTAGTGTTCTGTGCAGTGCAGATGCAGCCCAGGATCTGAATCACTGCCTTCTTGCAGGATTTCTCTTTGGCGGATTGAACTGCCGCATTTGGAGTGGCACAATATTTTAATAATAATAATAATAATAATAATAATAATAATAAATAAGGATGATGATTAAATGCTTCATGGCTCCCAAAATTGGGGAGGCATTTGATTGGAGGGCGGGCTGCCTGTGGTTGGATTTATTTTGTTTTTCTTCATGCTGCAGAAAGAATCCAGGTCGACACTGGTCCAAAACACACTTTAATTGCCCTGGACCAGTATTTGGGAATCCTGGGAATTATAGTTTGTCGTGGCACCAGAGCTCTGTGACCAAGAAGGCTGAATGTTTCACAAAACTACAGTCCCTTGATTCCCTAGCACTGAGCCAGGGCAGTGAAAGCAGTCTCAAACTGGATTATTTCTAGCAGGTGTTTTGGACCCTGAATGCCCTTTGAAGATGGTTCTCCTTTGCTCTTTTCATTTGATTCAGAGACAGGAGTTTATCACTTGGCAGAACCAGGGCAGTAGTCCCCTGGCTGGGTCAGGGAAAGGATAACAGGGGAAGGGACAACCCTTTGGAAGGACAGCCAGTACCCAGGAGCAGTGCCAGCCCAAGATGCCAAGCTGGGGCCAGGATGCCATCTGCTTCATCCGGCACTAGTGGCTGCCTTCATTCCCTAGACTTCACCACCGTTCATTGTCCTGCAGCAGCTGACATACTCAGACACACATGCAGACACACAAACCTCCCTTGGGATGCCCAGGACAGAAGACCATCAAGTGGGCAGGCAGTAGTGTCCATTGGCCTGACGCAGCCCTGACAGTCTCCTCCTTTGTCTCCAGAACAATTGGGCTGCAGCTCTTTGGGCCAACTGAAGTGTCTGAGCACTTTCCAAAAGCAGCCCCATGTAGAGTGCATTGCAGTAGTCCAGACGGGATGTAATCAGGTCATGGCCAGGTCTGATAAAAGCATTCTTATGCCACTAAGCTATCTCAAATGGACAGGGTTCAGACTTTTAATGCTGTGCAAGGTTTGTATAGAGCTTTGTACAGAGCTTTTAATACAGTCCCCCCCTCTGTTTTCACAACTTGGAGTCTATGTCCCTTGCCTGTTTGCCGGCGGCAAACGGAGGGGGACATAATGGGGTGTGTGCCACCATTCAAGCCATTGGGCCTTGAATATTGGCGATTTTTCCTTTTCGCGGAGGGGGTGTTCCGGAACTGATTGCCTGCGAAAACGGAGGGGTAACTGTATATTTTAAATTTTGAAGTATTAATTTTCTAGAATTAATTTTTTTTAAACTTTCCTCCCAATGTTAAATCTCTTTTCCTGTAGCTTGCATCCATTGTTCTGGGCCCTGTTCTTTGGAGCAGCACAAAAGAAGTGTACTCCCTTCTCAGTATCAATCAATCAATCAGTTTTATTAATGCTTAAGCCATAGGCCATTCGCATGATGAATATTTAAAACCAGTAACAAAATTTCCATATTATAAAATGGTCCGTCAGGTCATTAACATCAGAATATTGTACAATGGACATAATAAAATTCCAGACAATTAAAACAAAAAACAATATTAAAATAACTTCATACATTAGATAAAATCGTCCCCATTGCAATCAACTGCAATGTCCTCTATAACTCTAGCTCGGATTTTGATGGCTGCTGAGGCAAACAGTGAAACCTTGTAAGTCACCACGGTATCAATATCAGACAAAAGAGAAAACAAATCTTCTCAGAAATAGTATTGGATTTTACAGATCTCCAGTAATTAAATAAAATGAAATGAATACGAGCTCTGAAGGAAGGGAAGCCGACCTCTGCCCGAACCAAAGCTGCAGGTGTGCCAGGTGGAAGTATAAGCAATTTCTTGAGAAAAGTATTCTGTAGGAGCCCTCCAGTTTGACCAAATGGGAATCATCCCATCCCTACACAGCAGTGCCATAAAGGATCTGGGCTATAACTTTACTCTGAAATATTTTCAGAGCTGGTGCAACCAGATGACCCCCTGCCTGACTGTAAAATCTAAGGATTGCTCCCAAAGATCTCACAGCCATTGCTTTACTTGCTTCTACGTGGGGCTTCCAGGAGAGGTTTTCTGCAAAGTAAATGCCAAGATACTTAAATATACCGTATATACTCGTGTATAAGTCGACGTCATGTATAAGTCGAGGGCAGTTTTGGGGGCCAAAATCATGGATTTTGATATGACCCGTGGATAAGTCGAGGGTCAAACACTGGGGCATGTTACAAAAGATCTAAAGGGGGAAAGAAAGCACCACTACATCTCCCTCTCTGGACCTCTCCTAAGTCCCAAGGGTCAGAGTCTCAGCATGTAAAAGAGGAAACAAACCTCAGCACACACATACACTTTCTATCTCTTTCTTGCCCATAAATCCCAGGATTCCACAGCTTGCCAAAAAAAAAAAAAGAAGAAGAAGAAGACAGACACCTCCCTCTCTTTCTTTGCCTATAAATCCCAGGATTCCACAGCTTGCGAAAGAGAGGACAGACACCTCCTTCTCTTTCTTTGCCCATAAATCCCAGAATTCCAGTTTGCAAAAGAGAGGACACTCTCTTTCTTTGCCCATAAATCCCAGGATTCCACAGCTTGCAAAAGAGAGGACAGACACCTCCTTCTCTTTCTTTGCCCATAAATCCCAGGATTCCACAGCTTGCAAAAGAGAGGACAGACACCTCCCTCTCTTTCTTTGCCCATAAATCCCAGGATTCCACAGTCTGCAAAAGAGAGGACACAGTCTCTTTCTTTGCCCATAAATCCCAGGATTCCACAGTCTGCAAAAGAGAGGACACAGTCACTTTCTTTGCCCATAAATCCCAGGATTCCACAGTCTGTAAAAGAGAGGACACACTCTCTTTCTTTGCCCATAAATCTCAGGATTCCACTGCTTGCAAAAGAGAGGACATTGCAAAAGGGGGACAGACCTTTCTCTTTTTCTTCTCTCACCCCCAGGATTTCCAGGCTCATGGCTGGCCAAAGGGGGTACAAGCCTGGGCATGCTCTCTCTCCTCCTTTTCTCCTGAGTAACTCCTTCTTAGCTTGGGCTGCAGGGAGGGACTGAGAGTCGGGAATCGGGATCTCTCTCACATACACACACACACACAAGAAGAGAGGAGAGCGCGCCGGGGAGCAGCAGCTGGGGACTCAAACAGGAACCTCCTAAAGATCCCTGGCTGCAGAGGAAGGTGGGCACTTTAACAACATTTTAAAGCAGTATTAACTTGTTGCCCCGTAGATAAGTCGACCCATGATTTTAGAGTCCATTTTGGGGCATAAATTTCTCGACTTATAGTTGAGTATATACGGTACTCTGCATTGTTCGATCTAATGATCATTAACAGCGAAAATCAGAGTGTCTTTTCCCAAACACCATCACCTTTGTTTTATCATAATCGATAGCAAGCTTTTCCTTAGAGCAAAAGACCTCAAGCTTAGAAATTAGCCTTCTCGAACCAATACGGGTAAGTGAAATTAAAACCATGTCATCAGCATATAACAGAATAGGGATCTTTTTTGACCCAAGTGTGGGCGGGAAAAATTCTGGGCTGGAATAATGTCATTCAAATATAAATTAAAAAGTGATGGTGCCAGCAGGCATCCTTGTTTGACGCCTTTATTTGTGGGAATAGGATCAATAGTACTCTGGCCTTCCCTGAATCCAGCTTGTTCAAGATGAATGATCTGATTGTTAGATTCCCATTCCTCTAATCTATGTAACAGGTGTTTATCCCAAAACTGTTTCTCATTCTTTTCTGTGACAGCTTGTGCTAATTGTTTCCATTGTGTTCTAATATATATATCTTTTTTCCCGTTTTAAGAGTGCCTTGTAGGATGACCGCATAGAAGCTAAGATGTCAGGGGAGATATCATCATTGTTTCTAAGGAGTTTATCACACGGGAGGAATTTCTCTCACTTTTGAAAGAAATGGAAGTGAGGCCAGTTTGGAATTGAGTAAATTTGCTAGTTTAGCGAATTTACGTGATTTGATATTGATGATGCATTGCGTTTAGAACTGCCTGAAATTGCCTCCCATTGCCCGAAATTGCGTGTGATAATTTTTCACGCAATAACGTGAAACCCCATGATTGCATTCGGAAGGACTTCCTTTTGCCCAAAAATGTGTGTGATCAGCTTTCACGCAATCACGCGAAACCCCATGATTGCGTTCAGATTGCCATTGGATTATACTTCCAATTCCCTTTGTGTGATAAACTCCCTTTGTGTGATAAACTCCCTTGTACCTGTCGAGAGCAATTCATCAGTGCTTTCCAAGCGCTTCGAAATTTCAAATCAAACCATCTGTTAGTTACTACCTTGTTGGGGTTGTGCTGGCCAAATGGCTGTAATAAAGTTTGGTTGGTTCCTTGTTGGGGTTAAATTGTTTATTACTCATATAAAATATCTGAATTGGAGTTTAAAATAGCTGATCGTAGGGACTTAAAGGTAATACTCTCCAACATCTGATGCACTCAGAGGCCCAAATTAATTGACCAGCGTATTCTCTGTTCTCCCATATGAATTCCATTTAAATTTTGGAGAATACATGGAGGGTAAAATGAGCCAGAATTACATAACAATAACAATGGGAAATGGTCACTTTCGGCACGACTAGTAACTTCAAGTCTACAAATATCAGGTATCAGATTTGTGGATGCTATTATATAGTCTATTGTACTTGCTCCCCAGTTGGTGACATAAGTGTAAGAGCCCAATGTCATATCATAGTGGGTTCCATTAAGGCACTGCAAGCCATGCAAAGAAAGAACTTCTATTAGCTTTAAACCAGATTTGTTGGTAGTAGTATCTTGAGAAACCCTAGAGACAAGTTCAGCCTAAGCAGTCGATCCGTGATTAGTACTCTCCACCTGTCTTGTGTCATTTCCAATTCTAGCATTAAAATAAAAAGTAGAAACCTTGTAGAGGGACATTGACTCTCCAGAAAAGACAGGGTTTCAGATAAACTATCCCAAATACTATTAGGACCTACGTCCCTTGCTAAGTTAGGAGTAAAATAAATATTTATACAAATTAAGGAACCAAAATACATGCTCTTGATGACAAGGACTTGTATCCACTGTGGAAAAGCACTAGTTATTAGTTGAATCTCAGCATGCAAATCAACAGAGATGAATATTGTGAGACCACCGCTACCACGGCCTCTTGTACAACTTTTAACCGCAGGAACAGAAAATGCTTGAAATCCATGAAGAGATGGCAAGTTAGTATTGAGGACCCATGTCTCTTGTAAACAAAGAATTGTAAAGTTTTGTAGATAGTTTGCAAAGCCTGCATCATGGAACTTATTTCCCCAACCCATTATATTCCAACATAGTAGGCTTAGTTGTCAAGATGATGTAGTCAAGTCCATGTCATCACCAATGTTCAAAAATTCTGTTTGAGCTGGGGCTTTTGGATTCTTGGATGCTTCATGCAGAGAGGGTATAGCATTAACCCTCTTAGGTTCCAAGGGTTGTACTGGAGTTATAGTTGTAAAATCCTTTTCATTCATTAATAAGAGAGCATCAATAGGAGTCGTATCTGAAGCCCTTTCAAGACCGGGGACCTCAGCAGCAATTATTGAATTCCACAGTGGTAGAGCCAGATCCTTGGTAGCAAGCAGCAGATTTTTGAGATCGTCCACTCTGGAAGCGATGTCACATTGTTCTACATTCATTATTAAGGGCTCGTTCCCACTGCAGTTTGCTTCGCAGCAGGATTCGAGGCAAATGACTGTCATTCCCATTTGAGCCGGCTTCCGATCCTCATTGACTCGATTGCAGGAGGAAGGAAGCGGGTTAACCACCAATAACCCAGCGTTACTTGATAGCAGTTTTTTGGTGGTTCTTTTCCCTGGAATCAATCCTGAAGCGAGTCAAATAGGTGGGAACGACTGGAGTTGCAGCATCCAGGAGGGGAGGATCAAAGGGCAGAGGGGTGTTTCTCATCCCTCCTCAGTTGATGATAGATCCACCACCACCACCACCACCGTCGGTGTTGCCTTTGTACTTGGGCTTAAGTTGTCCTCCGTTTCTCCCTTCCCAGGATGCCCCAGCAGTCCTGGTTGCTCTCCCTCTCAGTGCTTCCAGAAGTCCCCTGTTTGCCTTCCCTTTGACAGAGTCCTCCATTTCTCTCCCTCCCTGCTCCCAGAATTCCAGTTTTCCTCCCTCCCTTCTCCCAGAATTCCCGTTTCCCTCCCGCCCTGTTCCCAGAATTCCCGTTTCCCTCCCGCCCTGTTCCCAGAATTCCCGTTTCCCTCCCGCCCTGTTCCCAGAATTCCCGTTTCCCTCCCGCCCTGTTCCCAGAATTCCCGTTTCCCTCCCGCCCGGTTCCCAGAATTCCCGTTTCCCTCCCGCCCTGCTCCCAGAATTCCCGTTTCCCTCCCGCCCTGCTCCCAGAATTCCCGTTTCCCTCCCTCCCTGCTCCCAGAATTCCATTTTCCCTTTCTCCCTGCTCCCAGAATTCCCCTTTCCTTCCCTCCAGCTCCCAGAATTCCTCTGTTTCCTTTCCTCTCTGCTCCCAGAATTCCTCCTTTTCTCCCTTCCTTCCCAGGCCTTCTCTTCCCCTTCCTCCATCCCCAACTTCTCCTAGTCTCTCCTCCAGTCCTGCTGACACCCGGAGGAGCACAGAGGGCAAAAAGGGCTTACTATGGAGTAATATAAGTCTTGTTTGTAGTGGGAATGGGGAACCTTTTGGGATCGATTTCTGACCCGCAGCCAAGCCAGATCAGAAATCGAGTCATTCCTCCAATGGAAATGGAGCCCTAAGTTGCTCAAGCCTGTGGCTTGCTTCTCTGTGGGTTGTCTCTCTGTCGATACAGTCTTACACAGGGTTCCTTGAGTTATCAAGCAGGCATTACTTTGCTCTGCAGGCCTCCCACTACTATGCTTATAAGGGAATAGAGGAGATATAGTTTGATCTCGAAAAACCCGTGCTGGAATTATTTGAAAGTTGGATAAAAAGGGTTTCATTTTCAGCAACATGAGAGGAATTGTAGATTGTTCAAAAGTTAACAAAATTCATTTATGAGCTGCTGTATTAGGAAGCCATTGCACAGCAAGGATATCAATATCGTAGGGGGGGGACCTGTAGAAGTTGGCTCAGCGAAGATCTAATGGCTCTCTTAGACATCCATCTACCGTTGCTTATTCTGTTGTAAGCAATTGGCAACATAACTTGCTTTGCTTGTAAAATTCTGCTGTGGTTTCTTTTTCCCATCTCCTTAGGAGTTACAGTGGTCCCCTGGCTTACGAAAACCCCGGGATCCAAAACCAGCGGGACCGCTACAGTATCCCCCGGGATCCGAATGATCCCCCGGGATCCGAAATAACTTGCCTTGTTCAGACACTATACTTCTCTTGATGCTGCCTAGAGTCGCATTGGCCTTTTTAGCTGCTGCATCACACTGTTGACTCATGTTCTCTACTAGGACTCCTAGATCCCGTTCATACATATAAGTCTCCTTAAGCATGGTTTCCCCCATCCTAAATCTGTGCATTTTATTTTATTTTATTATTTATTTATTTATTTATTGCCCTAAGTGCAGTACCTTACATTTCTCTGTGTTGAATTTCATTTTGTTAGCTTTGGTTTAATGGTCTCCCATACTGGTTTAATTGCACTTGTACTGTTTTAAATTTTATTACCCTCCTTGAGTCCCTATACCAGGAGGAAGACAGGATATAAATAAATAATTATATTATATTATATCATATAAATAAATAAACAAACAAAATAATAAAAATAATACTTGTGATAGCGATGGGACCAAGAGAAAGCCCTCCGTCAAAGATCTTAAAGCTCCACTCCTGGCCACCGCTGAAACTGGAGGACCCTGGCTCAGAGCTGAGTCCAGGAGGAAAACACACGCCAGCTGCAAGCCTGAGATTTCAGGGGGAGGGTGGCCCTATTCGGCGCAGGAGATGGAGTCCCTACTCAACTGACCAGGAGCACCCCTGTGTCTTGTCTGGATTAAGTTTCAATCCAGTTGTCCTCATTCAATCCATCAGTTTAGTGCTGAAACAGCTTCCCTGGAGTTAGATCGAAAGCAGAGCTAAATTTGGGTGCCATCAGCGCACTTGTGACACCAAATGCCAATCTGCAGAGGGCCTCTTCCAGCAGTTTCATAGAGACCAAGGGAGCTAATGATGATGATGATAATATTTATATCCCATTTCTCCAATTAGATCGAGGCAGCTTACAACATTAAAATACATTAAAATACAAAATAATAATTAATATCATAAAAGTCCTAAGACCTACCCACCCTCAAATTTAAAATGACAATTCAAGACACACACCAACAGACAGAATCAAGCAGATGGGCAGTTGATGGAGCAGTCAAGTTAATCTGGGAAGGGCTGCCAGAAGAGATCTGCCCTGACTGCCTTTTTCAAGGTTGGCAATATTCTGGATCTCCTCCAGCATGTCGTTCCATAGTTTAGGGCCAACGGAAGAAAAGGCGAGAGAATGTAGTAAGCCTAGATTATAGGTGATATGTTCCATCCTTGACGGGGGCTTCAAGGATGGAGCATATCACCCCCATTCTGAAATCCTTGCACTGGCTGCCAATCTGCTTCCGAGCGCAATATAAAGTGTTGGTTGTTACCCTTTAAAGCCCTATATGGCTTGGGCCCAGATTACTTGAGAGAACGCCTCTCCCTACATAATCCGCCCCGCACCCTAAGGACTACAGAGAAGAAATTCCTAAATCATAAACATACGAGACTAACATCTACATCTCATTCAGCATTCTCAGCTGTGGCTCCAAAGTTATGGAATGACCTACCGGAGGAGATCCGTCTGATACCTACATTGGAGGCGTTCAAGAAAACATTGAAGACTGATCTCTTCCGGCGGGCATATCCACCCGACCTTATTTAACTCCCCACTGAGCTAGAGCTACCCCCAGATATTGCAGATATTATAGATATCGTAGATATCGTAGATCTTGTTGATGTAAAATGGTTTTTAACCTGACGTAATGTTACACTGATTTTATTGTACTGTACTTTTATTATGATGTAATCCCGCCTCGATCCGTAGGGAGAGGTGGGAGATATAAATAAATTTTATTATTATTATTATTATTATTCACTGCAACATGTTTTTACCCAAGGATCTAAGCGAGCGAGGCAGATTATATGGGAGAAGGCACTTCCATAGATAGGATGGGCCCTTTAAAGGTCATAACCAACACCTTGTACTGTATGCAGAAACTAATGGGATCTTGGAGGACGTCAACTGCTCCCACCAAAAGAGAATGTTTTTCATCTAAATAAGTCTTAATACATTGTAAGGTCTAGTTTAATTATCGAGTTCCGTCCATACAACTTCTAAATAGTTTTAATCGTTTCTATCAAATCTGTGTATTTTACTTTGATTTTTCATAGTTCATACAGAATTCATGCCAAATATTCCAGTCCTTTTGATCATCTTCCATTGTGCCATCTATTGAGTTAGAGAGCCTATCCATCTCATTAGCTTCAGACATTTTAATTAGCCAATCTTCCTCCGATGGGACATCTCTGTGTCTCCATTTTTGGGCAATTGTTAGTCTAGCTATTGAAATCATGTATAGTATTATTTTATAGTGTTTATTCCTTATCCGGGTGTTTCATGTGCTTAGCATATTTAATAAATATATTTTCGGTAACATTTCAAATTTTGTACTGAACATTTCACAGATAGTACCATGAAGGAATTTCCAGAATTTATTTATAAAGGGGCATAGCCACCACACATGCATCCAGGAACCATTATCTTTCATACATTTCCAACATAGTTTACTTTGTTTTTTATATATTTTATGAAGTTTACCAGTTGATTCAATTCTATGTTAAATTGGATACATCAACATTTGTCAATAAACAAGCACTTAAATGTAAATATTATATATATTGTATATATTATATGTAGTGTATGTATTGTTTGTGATCAATGGCAATGTGGAGCTTGCAAATGATGTTTTTCTTTTCCTTTTTTGACTGATGAAGAACCAACCCGAGAGCACTCAGATATTCTTATTCCAGGCCTTGAAGTACTGTACCTCTATTACCCCCAGGGAAAAATAAGGATCACTGCAGCGCAGTTCATAGGTGAGCCAAGGGCCAGGTGCCTCATGCACTCTTGCCCCCCATCACAAGAAAAGTCCTTTAATTAAGCTTCCAAATTAATTTAAAAGCCATTACAGAAGTATGACCACTAAAAAAAGTAAAACATAAACTGTATAGTGCATGGTGGTTGCCAGGCCCTCAAAGACTTCCTGGGATTGAAGGGCCTTCCTTTGCCTAGGAATGGATGCGGGAGGAAGAGGGCAGTAGCCTTTTTGTCACTCTGGTCAGGGAGACCCTGAAGAGGAGGAGGAGGCCTTGCTTTCCCTGGACCCCAAGAGGCACAGGTCAAGGGGCCTGGCTGTACAGAGGGAAGGGTGGCATGGGAGAAGACCAGCCTCAGGTCCTCCACCCCATAGTTTAAGTGCGGGGTGGTGTGGGTGTCTACTGAGGATGAGGGCCAGGTGGCCTTGGTGAGAGGGAACTGTTCTGCTCTCTTCCCTCCTTCTGCATGAGTTGAAGGCAAGGTGGGGCAGGCCGCCAGGTGAAGGGGTGGAAAGAGAACCCCACAGAGCACAGGGCAGTGGCCTCACTGAGGGGGGGCATACCACACCAGGTGACACCCTAAGGGGGGGGGTGACACCACTGCTCTTGAAACATCTGCAATTTGGTTGAAATGGGCTGTGGCATTTGCCTGTTTTCGTGTAAAATGCTGTAAATGATGGAGTGAGTGATTCTGAATGACGTGATAACAGGAGAGGAAGTCAGACTGTCCCTTTATGCTTAGGCCACACACTGAGTGATTACATCTCAGAGCTGTCAGAACACCTGCAGCAGGAGGACTTTCTTCACCTAAGGAAAGGTAAGAGAGGGTTTCCTGTTGGATGGGGCAGTCAAGAGGGAGGCAACTCTTCTCCCCCTGGCCCTCCCTCTGGGACAACTGAAGGGGTTCTGCGCATGGTCTGTGGGAGAGGAGAGCGAGAGGCCTTTCTTCTTCCATGGGCACAGGAGGTGATGCCTTGGTGGAAATCCCCACCTGCTCCACATCACAGGCTTATGCAGGCTTACTACTTTTCCAGCAGCATCCTACTTGGTCACCTGTGGACCTCTTTTCTATTCCAGTTTTAAAAGAGATGAGATCACGAAGAGATCCAGACTTGTCCCGCTTTGGGAAACAATGCCTGGACATTCTGCCAAAGCTGTCTCCCAAGAAGAAGTGAGCAGAGCATTTGCGGTGGCAAAGTCAACACAAGGAGAGGGAAGGAGGAAGGGAGGGAGAGAGGGAGGGAGGGAAGAAGCATGGGGTCCTCCTGTGGGGTGTGCCCACAAGTGTGTGTGCAAAAGGGCAGGCATAGATGTGCCCGGCACGGCTGCTACAAGGTGGTGGAATGAGGCTGGCCAAGATCCCATGGCTTCTGCCAAGGGAGGGACAAGGGATGGGCCTGGAAAAGCCAGTCCAAGGCCCCCCATTGTGCCATCTGCTCCCCACTCAGGCCATCAGGAGCAGGAGAGAAGCTTCAAGGGATCCCTGAGGAGGACACCAACACCATTAGAGGTAAGTCTTTTTACTCTACATGCCCTCTGGGACCCATACAAGGACCTCCACCTGGAAGTGAATATCTCCACCCCATCTCTCTCTCTCTCTCTCTCTCTCACACACACACACACACCCCAAGCTGGCCAGAAGGCATTGGGAGTACCAGGGGATCCTTATTGCTCTGGGAAGGAGCAGCCAGGTTGCCTCTAAGGGGGGCAATTCAGTAGATGGAGATCCCACCAGGGATCTGTTGGCGGAGAACCTGGTTTGCCCTAACCATTGTCCAGAAGCAGGTGCCTGGGTGTAGGACGCAACACACCTGTCTCTGTACATGCATGCATGTTTGCAAAAGTAGGCAAGGACCAGTTACTCGGCCTGCCCTTCCCTCTGCAGAGATCCAGCAAAACGAGCCTTTTGATGGACCAACCATCTCACCCTGGCCATCGCCACCGCCAGATTCCCCTTGGTCCACAGCGACACCCGAGGAGAAGGAAAGCTGCGAGATGCTTCAGGGCAAAAAAAGCCCCCAACAAGAGAAACAGCCCCATACTCGGCGAGGTACTGCCCTAGGGTGCTGCCCTTTTCCTCCTCTTCCTCAGCCCCAGGGAAGGGTGCCTAAGAGTGCAGGGAAGAAAGGCTGCCCCCCCCCAGCAAGCTGCTATATAGAGGGTGGGAGGGTAGCCCTCCAAGGCCTGACGGGTGCCCTGGGAGCAAAGAGCAAATGGGACAGCTGTCCTCTTGCACCCATTGCAGGGAAGAAGGCTGATGAGATGAGAGACCAAGAGGAAGAATGACCTTCCACGAGAGCTTCCGGCGTAGGAAGGAGACCCAGCCTGTGACCTACAGGCACCCACCCAGGCCAGGTGGACCACTGACCATCAAGATATCTGCCGTGCCTGAAAGTCTCTTTGCCCAGCAGAAGCCCTTCCTCACAGACATGAGGCAGGAGAACCAGTCTTTCTCCTGGACTCTTCTCCAAGAGGACCTTTGGGGATCTCTCTGACTCCCAGCTTCTTCCAGCTTCCTGGGGATTATCTGGACACTCGGGAAACTGGGCCCCTGCCTCCTTTGGGAGGCCAGGCCAGGCCTAGCGTTGGACACCTGGAGTTCTTGGCAGAGCGATCCAGCCATGCGGGCAGAAGCCAGCCGCCCAGAACCAGCACACATGGATCTGCTGAAGGCCTCTTTGCCTAGCAGTGCCACCTGAATGAGGGGCAGCCTCCTCCTTCAGCCACAGCCACAAGGGAGATGACCACCGGCAACCTCTGTGGGGGATGGGCTGTTCTCCACCCAAAGGGGAAAGAATTAAAGCTTTTCAAGGAAGGTCAAGGAAGCAAAGCCTGCCATTCCCTTGGTTGGGAGATTGGGCAAATCCTTCTTCTACTCCTTCCCAACCAGAATGTCTCCTGTGTTTTCAGAAGGAGTTTTGGGGATCTGTGTGGCTGCCAGCTTCTTCTGGTTTCCTGAGGATGCTCTGGCCACCTGAGGACCTCCTCTGGGAGCCAAGATCAGACCCAATGGGAAGAATGGCAGGCTGCACTTCCTTCCTCTTCCTTTTCCCTTTTTAGTGGAGCCCATCCTCCTCAGAGTCCGCTGGGGGGGCCTTCCTCATGGCTGCGGCCAGGGGAAAGGCCTGGCCCTCGTTCAGGTGGCACTGATGGGCAAAATGGGACTTTTGGGAACAGCAGGTCCCATTCTCGTGTGCTTGCTTTGCCTGCATGGCTGGATTAGTACACTGAAGACCTCCAGCTGCCCAAGGCTGATGGTTTGTGTCAGATGAGTGCAGGGGATCATGGGGTCTCCCCTGCCAGGTAAGGCCCCCTTCCTGCGCACCTGGCCCCAGGAAGGCAGGTGAGCCTCAGTGGAGTTAGCAGCCAGGAGCGGTCCCTGGAGCTTGGCAGATAGGCTCTGCTAACTGGGTTGTTTTGCCTGGGATGTGGTGAAAGAGAGATGAAGTTGAGCTTGGGTCTATGCGGTTGAATCCCTCCAGGCTGAGAGAATCTTTTGGAAGAGTTTGTTGGGTCAAGGGTGAGGGTCAGTTGGGGGAAGGCTGCTTTCTTTGAGCTTAGGGGAGGCTTGCTTGTGGTTGCTTTAGTGTCTGTTCTTTGGTGGTAATTTGGTGACCTTTTGTCTCTTGTGTCAAGGCAGAGTGCAAGTGTCATTGTGTGTTCCTTAGCATTCTGTTTTGTTCTGTTGAATGCCAGGTCCCCTTCCTGAAGACATAGTCTCAGGGGGCAGGGTGTCTGCTGAGAGGGTCAGAGAATTGGCGGAAGGAGGAGGGACTAGCTCTAGCCTTCTGTGCAAATGCAGCCTGGTCCCTGGAGCTTCTGGAACCCAGAGTTCTCTTCAATGCTTGCTTCAGCAACATCCACATCTTCCAAAAAAAAAAAAGGGGGGGGAGGATCCCAACAATTGCCACCCAGTTAGTCTGACATCAAGACCAGGAAAGATTCTAGAGCAGATCATTAAAAAGAGAGTCTGTGAACATCTGGAAGACAAAAAATCAAAATAGATTTCAGACTAATCTGATCTCTTTTTTTTGATAAAATTACCAGTTTGGTAGATGAAGGGAATGCTGTGGATATTGCATATCTTGATTTTAGTAAGGCCTTTGACAAGGCCCCATGATAGACTTGCAAACAAGCTTGTAAAATGTGGGATAGACAAGGCAACTGTTAAATGGATTTGTAATTGGTTGACTGGCTGAACCCAAAAAGCGCTCAGCAAGGGCTCCTCTTCTTTACCCTGGAGAGAAGTGACCAGTGGGATGTCCAGTAGGGTTCTGTGCTGGGCCCAGTGCTATTCAACATCTTTGTCAATAACTTGGATGAAGGAACAGAGGGCATGCTTATCAAATTTGCAGATGAAACCAAATTGGGAGGAACAACTAATACCCTGGAGGAGAGGTTCAAAATGCAAAATGACCTTAATAGATTGGAAAGCTGGGCCAAAGCTAACAGAATGAACTTCAGCACAGAGAAATGTAAGGTACTGCACTTAGGGCAGAAAAATGAAATGCATAGATTTAGAATGGAGGACACCTGGCTTAAGGAGAAATGAGATTCCACCTGGACATTAAGAACAACATCCTGATATTAAGAGCTGTTTGACAGTGGAATATGCTGCCTGGGAGTGTGGTGGAGTCTCCTTCTTTGGAGTATTTTGTACAGAGGCTTATTGGCCATTTGTCAGGCATATTTTGAGTGGTATTCCTGCATGGCAGGAGATTAGACTGGACGGCCCTTGAGGTCTCTTCAGACTCTGATTCCATGATGAAGAAAACAGCAGGGCCTATCCTCAGGGAATGTGTAGGAGACCTTGGTAGGACCAGCACAGAAAATGACCATTGCCAAGCATGGGAGGAGGCAAGTGGTGGGGGGACACCTTGCCAAGGGGTACAGAAAGAGTGGTTTGTGGGCCTGACAAGATGTCTCAGGAGGTTGTCTCCCTGGAGCAAAAATCTGTGATGTTACACAAAGGCTGACAAGGCTTGTCGTGCCTACTGACGGTTACTCCTTTTTTTGGTCTACGTGGGTACTAGTGACACTACAAAGCACATAAGGGATTATGAGCCTCTGGGTAGGAAGCTGAAAGATCTTTTTGCACAGTTTCTGTCCATGTGGCTGGATCGCTCCACCAAGAACTCCAAGCACCCAATGCTGGGCCTGGCCTGGCCTCCCAGAGGAGGCGGGGCCCAGTTTCCTGAGTGGCCAGACAATCCCCAGGCAACTGGAAGAAGCTGGGAGCCAGAGAGATCCCCAAACATCCTTCTGGAGAAGAGCCCAGGAGACAGTCTGGTTGGGAACTGTGAGTTGTCCTTCCTCAAAAGATCTTCCTTTCTCTCCCCTTTGGATGGAGAAAGAGCCCATCCTGCTCAGAGGCTGCCAGGGGTCCCCTCCTTTGTGGCTGTGGCTAGAGATGGCACTGCTGGGCAAAGAGACTTTCAGGAACAGCTTTATGTTTGGCAGATATCGTTGATGTGCATTGGTCCTGGCTGACTGGCTTTTGCCTGTGTGGGTCTCCATTAATTTATATAATGTACATAATTAATTTATATATTGAATTATATATATATATAATTGTATATATATTTATAATAGGAAATTTACAATTTATCATTGTTACATTGGTTCATTGTATATTTATATACATAACCATTTATACGGTTATGATAATTTCGACTTGTAGAGGTCTTCATCAGCATTGACAAGTCATGTTAAGCCAGATTGGTATTTCAATTATAATTTCATGCACAAACACAAATCAGTGCGACTTAACAATAGTCAAGTTCATGGTAACTGAAATACCAATCTGGCTTAACATGACTTGTAAATGCTGATGACGTCGAAACAGCCTCACATTTCTCCGTCAGGACATTGCCCTCCAGGACTACAGGACATTGCCACCAGCATTAAGCCTTTTTTACTACAAGTGTCACTTATTATTTTTTGGACTACTTTGAAGATATAGAATGCATTACTTTATAGTACACACTTGTCATGATTTTGGTATTATTATAAAAAGCTACAGAAAATGGATTTACCTAGATGTATGTGTTTCTTGTTAATCTGTGGTAGATGTATGTGTTTCTTGTTAATCTGTGGTAGATTCTTCTCTATAGTATTATAGTTTTCCTAGTGGTGCACCTCCTTTAGGTATTGTAAACCTCCTATGCATTTTGCTTCTTCGGTGCAGAGACTAGAACATGGAACAATGGATGTAAACTGCAGGAAAAGAGTTTCCAACTAAATATTAGGAGGAACTTTCTGACACACTCCCTTGGGGTCTTTAAACAGTGGCTGGATGGCCATTTATCAAGTATGCATTGATTGAGAGTTCCTGCATGGCAGGGGGGTTGGACTGGAAGGCCCTTGTGGTCTCTTCCAACTCTACGATTCTATGATTCTATGCTGTGATATGGATGAGTCATGTCTTATCTGTGAGCCACCTTGGGTGCCTTCTGGGAGAAAGATGGCATGCAAATGAAATAAACAAAACTTTAAAAGAGGAATATTTTTAAATGCTTAAAGAAAATCTTAAACCACTCTTAAAAGATTGTGCAGGAAACTAAAAGCACAGAGGCCAAATCACAAAAGGGACCTTGGAATGGAGAAAAATGGTCTGCACATGTGTCAGCTGCTTATCTAGGTGCCTCATCTAGTTTTTGCATACCTGATCTACAAAGGCATGTTCCCCACCATGTAGCCTTTGGTTTATTTGCCTTCAAGAGATGACCTGACACCATATCAATCAATCCACTTTATTCACACCATGCCTTTCTCCCAAAAGTGAGACTCACTCTTACAGTACCACACCATGCAACCATGAAAAGAATTCCACGCAAACATTTCATTTTATTCAGTTTACCAGGACAGTTCCCTTCTTCTGAATTTTCAAACAAGCTATTCCTGCTAGTGCTGTGGTGAGAAGGCTAATGGTCACACCAGCTACTAAGGTGGCTGTCACCCATGTTCTATTACTCCACTTCTGTGGGCCTATAAAAGAATTGATATGGTAAGGAGAAAATATAAGATCTGCTATCCAGCCCATACCATACCAATTAATGAGAAGGTTCAAGGGCACACTGGCCACTTTAATCCAGCTTTAAGAGTAGCAGAAACCATGCATGATGGCTACCATTACCCATGAGATTATGGAGCTAATTTATGTATTACTATTTTGTGATGGATTCTGAGTTAACATAGTGGTTAACATAGTGGTTAACAGTGTCAGACTAGGACTCGGGAAATCCAGTTTCCAGCTCCCATTGAGCCACAAAACTGACTACGTGACTTTACTGTGAGGAGGAAGTGCGGAAAAAAATAAAGCCATATATACAAACTAAGAACATGGGTACTGAGGGAGGAATATTGGGGAAAGTATTAACTTTATGTAGGGGATGGTGGGAAGGAAAGGAAATCCCATCCACACCACAGCCCTCAAGCAAGGGAGAAAAGAGTGAATGAAAACCTGGTATATATTTAGGGTATAAGGGGTTGCAGGCGCATGGCATTACAGAAATCCAGAAGCAGAAAAGCTGGACATATACCAGAGCTATTGGCCCATCTGGGTGTGCTCAAAGATGAATGGGGAAGATAGAGAGGACCTTGGGAATAATGAGCTACAGCTAACATTATGACCTCTAATGAGTTATCATTTTTGGTAACAAAGGTGGAATAAAGTCACATTTCAAAAGCCATGTGACCAGTGAAAACTAAATTACTAGCTGTAATTACATTATTGATATAACTGGTAACTTTTTTCATTTACTTCCAAGGTTACTTTTAAAGGCATTTCAAATGAATTCTGTTTTTGCACCATTCTCTTACTACATTTGAGGTAATGATAAGTAACACAGAAACACCAGGTAAAACAAGTTATTTTTAAAAGCATTGCCAATGGATTATTTTGCAAATACTTAAAAACAAATAATGAGAATGAATCACTGCTAAAAAAATAAAACATGGGAGATTTACAAGCAGAGGACAATGATGTCTGGACTTCCCAAAAACCATCCCACCTTCTCCCTCTTCTTCCTTAAAATTATTAAGGTACGTTCTCCTCCCAAACCATCACTGGCAGCTGGAGGTGCTCATAGCCCAACCCGCATGGAACCATACCTTTAATACCAAGTTGCTCCTCTGGGACCAGAATGACAGCATGAGGAAGAGTGACTATAGCAGCATTTTCTGGTGGTGCCACATCTGCAACAGAAAATCACAATTTAGGATTTGTTTGCTTGCTTGGCCTTCCCAATTCTCCATTGAGGGCAGGGCTGGAGTCTCCTTCCTTGGAGGTCTTTAAGCAGAGGCTGGATGGCCATCTGTTGGGTATGCTTTGATTGGGAGTTCCTGCATGGCAGGGAGTTGGACTAGATGGCCCTTGTTGTCTCTTCCAACTCTTTGATTCTATGACCTTGGTGCAGCTCATGGAAATTCCCCATCCAAACCACAGAACTGACTAAGGTAAGAGGTTATTTAAAATATGACATGCTATAGCACATGTCATCCCAATATTGTTAGCCTGCAGTTTCCAGAAAACCTCATTACTAGGTTTGCTGGTTGGAGGTGTTGGGCTTCCAGTCAAAGAACATCTGGAGAGCTGCAAGATTCCCACCACTGACCTATGCTTTGTTTATATCTGACCCCACTTACTATGCCTGGGCCCTGCCCTGCCCTTAATTCCCACCCACTCCCCCAGATCCTTCCCAGATTGGAACAGGACCCTGGGCCAAAAACAGGTTATCCTGGTTGGAAATGGTGGGAGTTATAATACAGTACTTCTGGAGGGCACCTAGACTGGGGAAAGATTGCACAAAGCAACCAATTGCTCCATAATGGACAAAGTAAAAAAGGAAGCTGTAAGACAAGTATGTGAAACAAATGTCACTGAATTTGATCTCCCGTCATCACTAAACCTGATGAGAAATGCAACAAAAAAAGCAACCTCTGGAAAGCCACACATTCGCCAAAACTGATTTATATGAAATACAGTTTTATCTATTATCTCTTTTATATAAGAATGTAAAAAGAAAGGTTTGTTTGTTTGTTTGCAACACATGCAAAATCAGAAACTGGAAATACGCAACCACTAAACTGCAAAACTACTAAGACTACTAATGATAATGAGCCCAAGATCATAATTAAATTTTCCTTGATTCCAGACAGAAGTTCTATTCTGGAATCAAGGAAAAATTAAATTATGATCTAGGGCTCATTATCATTATCAGGAGTTGTGGCCTGATAATACCTTTAAGGGTCATACCACAAATACCCTCCCCACCTTAAAAGAAAAAGATTGGATAAAAAATATATATATTATTTTTAATACTGAAAATGGACTTCAGGAGTTCCGTTTTGTGCCCCAAATAGTGTTTCGAGGGATACCACCTGAAACCAGCACAAAAGGCTATTTTGGTGATAAAAATTATCTTTGGGTCACTTGGTAAATTACTCCTACACAATTGTCCCTGTGCACATTGTGACAGCCTAATAGAGGAGTCAAAAAAAGGTTATAGGACATGAGAAAGAGGTAAATCACAACCTCCCACTGGTTCTAATCAATGATTTTGATATGCAAAGCTAGTTTTTGTAGTCAGTTATTTAAAGCAAATATTTGCTGCAGACTTCTGGCATACTCCTAAATTAGGAGTGAGGGCATAGCCATTCTTGTGTTTATGCCTGTCACAAAACAGTTGTTTGTTTTCCTTTAATATGGATGGGAATGTCATCATGTCTTGCTGTGTCATGAACAGCTTTGACGAGGGAAATTTACCCTGGGGATCCAAATAACTTTCTGGGCTTCCATAGATGATTACATTACTTCTCCAATAACACCATCCCAGCTTTCATACAATTATTTTCCTTTCTCCAAAGGCTTAGCTACTGGCAATAAAAGCTTTAAGCTAAAATGTGCATGAATGTAATCTTATGCTTTTGAATTTGATCTCAGCAATCATGGGAATGCAGTCCCCACAAACACTTAGCTGAAACTGAATTTGGCCCTTGGGTTGAAGGAAGTTCCTCACCCTTGAATTTGAGATTTTATGTGGAAAACCAGTATATCAGTAAAGTGACTGTTTTTCTAGTGGCCAGATATTCTAAAAGCAGCAATAAAAAGACAGAGGGAAGGGTTTCCAACAATAGCCTAGGAGTTTATCACACAAAGGGAATTGGAAGTATAATCCAATGGCAATCTGAATGCAATCATGGGGTTTCGCGTGATTGTGTGAAAGCTGATCACACACATTTTTGGGCAAAGGGAAGTCCTTCCGAACGCAATCATGGGGTTTCATGTGATTGCGTGAGAAACTACCACACACAATTTCGGGCACTGGGAGGCAATTTCGGGCAGTTCTGAACGCAATGCAGTGTCAATACGCAACCACATAAATTCGCTGAACTAGCGAATTTACTCAATTCCAAACTGGCCTCACTTCCATTTCTTTCAAAATTGAGAGAAATTCCTCCCATGTGATAAACTCCCTAGTGCATTTACATTTGAAAAGGCTTCAGTCAAGTTAGTTACCCCGTCTATTTCTGGAAAGAGGAGGGCACCTGGTTGAACACAGAGGGGAGTCTGGGTGAAGTCTGTCACATATAATAACACTGCAGTGAAAGAATACCTAACGGGGAAAGAAAGACATGGGTCATTGCATCCGCACCTACTAAATCAAGAAACAAAAAGAAAGCAGAATTCTACATAGTTAAAATACAATATGGCCTAGTCTACTTCAGTTAACAAAACAGATACATTCCTGGGCATTGCTTCTTTAACAGAAACTTTGGTACCAGAGGCAGAAATAACACAGAAAGAATAGTGATAGGTTCCTACCTATCCTACAAAAGAAAAGCTCTTCTGCATGTTTCAGTAAAAACACTATGCAAAACTAACAATATGCACATGTAAAATGAACCAACCAGGTCAAGTATAGGTAGACAAAGGCATTTAGTATAGAGACCAGGTGAAGGGTTCTTCCAAAATACAGCCAGAGATCACTTTTTCTTTCATCAGCCACTACTTTTCTGATCATATTGTTGAATTTTACTCGTAGAATTATAAAGACATTGGATAGGACTATAAAGACCATTGTCCGTAATGGCGGTGCCCCTTACCACTACTCATGGCTCAGGTCCAGGCCACTTGGCAGACCATTTCTCACTCTATGAGCTGGTCTGGGCTCTGAGATCATCAGGAGAGGTCCTTCTCTGAGTCCTACCACCATCACAAGAACCAATACTGGTGGGGACAAAAAAGGGTCTTTTCTGTGGCTGCCCCTGGACTGTGGAAATCCCTTCCTAGGGAGATCAGAATGGCCCCTTCCTTGTTGTCCTTCCACTGGCAGGTTAAAGCCGCCTTATACAAGCAGGCTTTTAAAATAGAATGTTTTTAAAGGACCAGTGTCTTAAGCAATTTTAGCTTTACAATTGTATTTTTATTATTTTAATATGCAAGCTATTTTAATATTGTAACAATTTCATTATGTTTAATGTATAATGTTTCTCTGTTTTTAATTGTATTGTTCTTTTAATGTTGTGAACTGCACTGGGTCCCAGTTCTGGAAAAAGAGCAATAACAATAACAACAACAACAACAGCCAGGCTCACAGAGGCTAATGGCAATTGGTGTCCAACAGTATCAATTTCATGACAACTGGTTTCCTATCCCCTAATTACAAAAGGAACAGTTCTATTTGCTATCCAGAAATCATTTCTTATTGGAATTGCACATTGAAAGAACTTCCTAGATATGTTACTAACCAGGCTCGGCAGTGCTTTGCCATCAGAAACAAACGCAAATGCTTTCACTTCAAATCTCTGGCGGAAGTTGGAAAAGCTGACGGCAGGGCCCACAGGATGGAACACTGTTTTGTAATTGTCGAGTTCATAGTCACACCTGTAAAAGCAAAGTTCCACAATACAGGAATATTCAATTCTAGACTTCAGTTCTTAGCTGGCACAAATTATTTGGACTGAAATTTGGGAGATCCTAATTCAAATCCCCACAAAGCCTTGAAATTCATTGGAAGACCTTGGGCCAATCATTCTCTTTCAACCTGACCTACTTCACAAGGTTGATGTGGGGCTAGGAATAAAAAATAAATCTAATAAACCTTTCTCAACAAAAATAAGTCTTCCTCAGGTGGCAGTGGGATGGAGTATGCTTTGCCTGGAAATCCATCCATCTCCAAGGGCTGTGATGCACCTGAGGGGAAACGTACCCCCAAACCATGCATACTTTTCGAAAATGCTTGGCTAAAAAATGTGCTCATTTGAAAAAGACATCTCTAGCCTAGGAGTCAGGAAGTTCAGGTGGAACATTTTTCCAAGCTTAGAATCGTTCTGCAGACTTGCCTATGCAACCGGGTGGCAACAGAATGTCCTTTTTACTTTGGGAGAGAAGGGGGGTTCCTAGAACAAGGTGTTTAAGGGAACTATACCTTACCCCAAAGAAGAAGTGCTACACTTGGAAACATCCCAAAGCAACCATGTTTGTTTGTTTTTATTTGAGAATGTGGGCCACATGTGTTTCATTCCTGCTTTAGTCAGTGGGAGCACTACATTTAAAAAGTCACATTTTTCAGGAGGAAAAAAACAAAAATTGCTGTGCTGGAAAACAAGCCTCAAATCTGATACCGACCTGGAATAGGATGAAAATACCAGTGGGGGTTTGAAAAGTGCAACAAAAATTATGCCAGTTTTATTAGCAATGTCATGTAAAATTGAGCAGTTGAGGATTTCTGATATTTAGTGACCCATGGGGTCATTAAGGTCAGAACCTGGCAAAGTCACAATTTCCAGTATCCCCCAGGAAGCATGACAGATTCTGAGATCTGTAGCCAAAAAAAAAAAAAAAAAGTAATTTGCCCAAGCTTTCATCAAAAACAACTATAAACAGCTTCGCTCCCTCTTCTAAAAAGAGGACATGCCAGTATCTATCACGTTACACTCTCTTACCCATCTACCACAATGTTCCAACGAGGCAAGGAAGATGGTTCTACAGACGGTGTAGCCCAGCAGTCATCCAGCATCAGGTGGATATTTGGGTCATTACGGTTAAGTACTTGAACTTCCAAGAAAATGGGTTGCTGCAAATATTTTACGATCGGGTACTGGTTATCACTGTAAGGGTATATGTAGGAGTCATCTGTAAGGCAAGGCAAGAAGCCAGTTGAGACATCTCATCATGACAGCAGACTTTCTAGACTGTTCCAGGTATCCAGGATGCCATCTCTCAACATGGTACCCTACCTCGAGACTACAGCTCCCTGAATTTCACAATCATCAGCTATATTGGCTAGGTGATTCTGGAAGCTGTAGTCCAAAAAAGTAATTCTGCCAAGCTCAAAGCAGGATTTAGATGCAGAGGTCTAGGGATCTGCTTAGCAAATTGATCCAAAGCTCATAGCTTAAAATGCAGTAAAAGGGCCAGTCAGCTTCCCACATTTTGAACCAAATTAAGTAAAGACCATTAATACCTGAAACAGGACTGGGCAAACTGTGCCAATGTGGCTACATATAAAGTCCCCAATCATTTTCCCCCTGGCCATCAACTCCTCCAGACAACCCCCTTTCTAGGTTAAGACTGTCTTCTTCTTGAAGGCTGTAGGCACATGTCACACTACACAATTATAGCACTATGATTCCAGTTTAATTACCATGGTTCACCCTATGGAATCATGGAATTTATAGTTTAGGGAGGGGTGTTTAGAATTCTCAGCCAGAGAACTCCAGAGCCCCACCAAACTACAAACCCCAGCATTCACAGGATGCAGCAATAGCACAAATCACAGCACTCTAAATGTGTAATGTAAAAGGGCACCAGAAGCACCAATTCACATTTTAAGCACCAATTCACATTTTAAGACCTCATTCTCACTTATAAATAAATCAGTTTGCGATCTGAATCGATGGATTGATTCAACAGCGGAGCGTGGTTCACACTGCATTTGCCCCGATCACATGTTCTTGTTGTAAAATAACCCACTTCTCGTTCTCATTGACCAATGATTCAATTCCAAAGGGACTCTTTTTAGCAGACTATCATCTGAATAAAAAAGAATTGATTTCTATCGGCATCCCATCAAAAAGAAATGTTTAAATAGGTCTAGCTCATGGCCCCCTGCTTCAAACCACTTCAGTGATTAGGCTCAAGTGCGAATAAGGGTAATTTAAACCACTTCAAATTGGTTTACAAACCAGTTTAAAATGTAGTGGTAAGGACACCTAAGTAGGTGGCACCTTCTCTCCTCCCCGCAGTTAATATCAAAATACAATTTTTTTCAAAATGAGAAGTGGACACATGGTTTGGGAGGAATAGGCACTTTAGGCTGTCCACACATTTGTCAAAGAGGTTTCAAGGCAGAAAATAGGCTCCTGGATTTGCCAAGAGTTTCCTACCTCAAAGCTAAAGCACATGTGTATGGAATCTAAGTAAGACATAATAAACTAAGTAAGGGCATAATTAAATAATCAAAGTGTATTTTTTAAAGGAAACTGCTTTTAGAAGTTTCAAGTACTAGTACTCTTATTTCATTGCTGTTTTTATATGCCTTAATGCATTCACAGTTTACTGATTGTTTTATGCACTACAGGACTTTTTTTTTTTTTTTTTTTTGCTGCTGGTTTTATCATGTGCTAATCATTGTTTCATTATTTCTATTTTACAGTTTAATTTTGTCTAGAGCACCCAGAGAATTGTGTGCCTATTGATCTAAATGTAAAATAAATAGATCCTTTGTTCAAATAGTTGCATACCAAGTATTGCAAGGGCCCATTCAGACTACGTTATAAACCGGTTAGCAAACCGGTTTAAAATCAAGAAGTTCACACTGAAACCGGATTTAACACTACTGAATCCGGATTTTGCACACCCGTAGCGGGGTAAATCCCCCATAACCCAGGTTTTCCCAAAGCGGGTTTTTTTACCGTTTCTTTTGGGAAAACCCGGTTTGTGGGGAATGTGAACTTGGCTCCGATCACGATCGGGTCAAGTTCAGGGGAGGGGAGAAGGCCAGGGGGAGGAACATGCTTCCTCTCCAGGCAAAATCGGGCACTCCAGCATTTTTAAAATTTTTTTTTTTACTGTATTTTAATTAATTATTTATTTTATTATTTTATTTATTTTAGAGTTATTTTATTTATTACTTATTTATTGTATTTTATTGTATTTTATTTATTAGTAATTTAATTTAATTGTATTATATTTTAGTATTTTTAAAATATTTTTTAATTTCTTAATTTTTTTTATTATTTTTTTCAGTTTGACAGCTTATGCGTATTCTACGAGGCTCCTTTCCCATCGAATTCTATGTATGGGGAAAAAGGGAAACTCCTGTCCATATATGGATTGGGGTTCCCTTTCATGGGGCCCTTTAAAAATTGAAAGGGAACCCCAATCCATATATGGACAGGAGTTTCCCTTTTTCCCCATTCATAGAATTCGATGGGAAAGGAGCCTCGTAGAATGCGCATAAGCTGTCAAACTGAAAAAAATAATAAAAAAATATATAAGAAATTTAAAAAAATATTTTAAAAAATACTAAAATAAAATACAATAACTCAGGTCAAGTTCAGGGGAGGGGGAAAGGCCAGGGGGTGGAACATGCCTCCTCTCCTGGCAAAATCGGGCACTCCTGATTTTTTAAAATATTTTTAATGTATTTTTTATTAATTATTTATTGTATTATTTTTTATTTTATAGTTATTTCATTTATTATTTATTTCATTGTATTTCATTGTACTTTAGTGTATTTTATGGCAGTTTATTTATTAGTAATTCATTGGATTTTTTTGTATTTTTTTGGTATTTTTAAAAAAAAATTTTTTTTCTTTTTCCCCCCCAGTTTGACAGCTGTCATTCGCATTGGCTGTTCCGTTTTTATGAATGGGGCAGAGGGGGAATCCCTGTCCATATATGGACTGGGGTTCCCTTTCAGGGCCCCATTCATTCTTTAAACTGGATGAATGAATGGGGCCCTTTTAAAGGGAACCCCAGTCCATATATGGACAGGGATTCCCCCTCTGCCCCATTCATAAAAACGGAACAGCCAATGCGAATGACAGCTGTCAAACTGGGGGGAAAAAAGAAAAAAAAATATTTTAAAAAATACCAAAAAAATACAAAAAAATCCAATAAATTACTAAGAAATAAAATGCAATAAAATACACTGAAGTACAATAAAATACAATGAAATAAATAATAAATGAAATAACTATAAAATAAAATAATACAATAAATAATTAATTAAAAATACAATGGAATATAATATAATAAAATATTTAATAAAATATTTTATTTAATAAAATATATATTAAATTAAAAAATAAAAAATAAAATATTGAAACATATAATAAATAATAATTTAAAAAGTACTGGGAGGAGGAGGAGGAGGAGAGGAAAGGATTGCCTCAATCCGCACCGCTCCCAGCCAAATGCTCCATGCGCATAAGCTGTCAAATATTAAAAAATATATATATATATAAAAAAAGAACAAGCATCTCGCGCGGCCAATGGCCGCATCAGATGTCACCATGACATCATTTGATTGACAACCAAGAGGCTCCATCTTTAATCGTTACTTTTGCGTGTATGAACTTCGTTGGGGTAAAATGCACCGGGAAGCCTCAATGGGGGCAAAAGATAGTATGAACTCCTCTCTGGATAGAATCGGTTTGCCATGATCGATCTCATCTGGATCAAACCAGGGCAAATGGGCTAGTCTGGATGGGGCCCAAGTGTCTGTACTCAGGTTGATATGACAGAACCACATGCAATTCACAAGCCTGCAACTGTGGGTGAAAAACCTCTTTAAAAGCCTCACCTGGGTAGATGAGGAGGATCAAGGAGAGGGGCCCTTGGTTTACTACAGACTCAGGAGGTTGATGGCTGCTTATCTTGATATTCAGTGACACATCATCACTACGATAGGTGCACATCACTGTTAGCCTATATGAAACAAGACCAGAAGAAGAGAGGAACTTTCATTGCAGCATGATATGCAGGATATGACACAGATGACAAGTTCATAGATGATAGAATGTCTTACAATCGCACAAAGCATGAGAAATTAACAAGATAAACTTAAACTCCTAACACAGCAAAGCGAATATAATAGACATCACTGAAACCTAGTAGGATGAGTCACATGACTGGAATGCAGTAATAGAGAGGTATAACCTTTTAAAGAGAAACAGGCCAATCGGGAAAGAAAGAGGAGTAGCATTATATGTCAGTGATGTTTACCCCTGTGAAGAGATCCAGGATTTAAATCCTAGAAGCCAGGTGGCGAACATCTAGATAAAAAGTAAAGAGGGGGAAACAACAAGAATGTTATTGTGGGAGTCTACTACAGACCCTCAAGTGAGACTGAGGAATTAAATGATACTTTTCTAGAACAAATGGCCTCACACTCAGAAAGGAAAATTTTGTAGTGGTGGGTGATTTCAACTATCCTAATATTTGCTGGAAATCCAACTCAGTCAAAAATTTAAGGTCCAGCAAATTCTTCACTTGCCTGGCAGACAATTACATTGTCTTGAAATAAATCTCCTTGAAACAAATAAATTAGTCAGAGCAAGAACTGCCGTCTTTGTGAATATCTGTAGCTTTATAAAACAGGACAATAATAAATATTTTTATTAATTTATTTATTTCACTTCTATGCCTGTTGTTTTCCTAAAAAAGAATCCACACAAGATAATATTGGACATAAACCTCCTTTGGATCAAGAAAGATTTTAGGAAAACCATTTTTGAATGTTATGATTAATATATAATTAACATGTTATATTTACATTTGGGAAGATAATTTATATTTATGCAGATTGACAGGGATAAGGTGTATGGCTGTGATTTGGAAAAGGAAGGGTGAAAGGGAGGGATAGGGGGAGGAATTTAATTATCACATCTGTATAGGAAGAATTAATGTATGTATCAGGATGATAACTGTTAAATTAATTCATAGCTAGGTAGATAGATAATTACTGATAACTGCACTGATTTTAACTACTTATTTCAAAGCTCTGGTCTTCAACACAAGGCACCTCCATGAGTGGAGAAGTGCATATGACTACAGAAGGAAAATGGCAAGTAGCTCTGCTGTCAATCTACCCTTGAAGACAAACCAGCTTTATGGATAGCACTGGGGAGGACTAGGCACTTGCCTGAATTCACTGTCTCTGGAGATCCAGCGTGGTGGGAGGTCTGCCCAAAGTGCAGTCACTTCATTCTCATAAATAACTTTCTCACCTTCAAGCTGCGAATACAAACAAAGCCCATACAAAGAATGAAGAACCACTTTCAGTCAGAAGGCCAATTTCAATTTTAGAAATGTTGGGGAACACATTCTAGGAGTGACTAGGATCATTGTCAAGGAGTGGGACCAAAAACAGCTGCATTTTTAATTTCAAGCGCTCACAGCCAGCCATTAAGCCTTAGGAGAGGCACTCCAACTTTTGAGAATGGAAAAGCTTCATTCAAAGCTCTCAATACATCCATCTCAAAATCTTAAATGACTCAAGACAATTAACTGAGCTTCAGTTTAGAGGAACGCACCCTCTGCTTGGTTCCACACCCATTCAGTGGCACACGAAACCGAACCATATTGCTTGAAGGAGATCTGAAGACTGGACCGCAGGCAGGGTCTTTAAGCTTGAGCGTATCTAGGTTTAGTGCAGGCTTTGTGCTGTTACTGAGTATGTCAAACTCCATGTGGCCATCCTGTGTGCATATAGCAGCTGAAACACAAGTTACAATACAAATGCAGCAGTCATCCTTTTCCTGAAAGGGGAGCCAACCACCAACCTTCTCCCCAATTCCCCAACCTTTCTACAACCAATCATTCAGACCATATTGGTGGGGAGGAGTAACTTAATCCTTTCCCGCTTTCTAAATAATCCACTGGGTAAGGGAGCCATATTTTTGGTTTCAACACCACTCCACTGGCCTGTAACCCCACCAAAAAAATTACCCCTGAAGCAAGGAGATACAAGTCAGAGGAAGAGTTCTCAATGCCCATTTTTTATAGTCATGACCATAGGCAGTCAGGGAGAGACAACTAATCCGTAACTATCTCTTGCAGGAAAAGAATCTAAACACGTGCTTACCTTTGTTTTTAATAATCTGTGTACAATTTGTCCCTTATTCTATTATCCTTTTTGAAATTATTTTTTACCAAATGGAAATGCTTTTTATTGCTATTCATTTTTTCTTAGCAGGTTTTTATCCCCCTGTTATTTTAAACTAAAACAGTTTTTTTATATGTTATTCTATTTTTATGCCGTGTGAATTATTATTATTGTCGTTTTTATTTTATTTAATGGACTTGCTGGTCATTGACCGTAATAAAGTTATTGATTGATTGATTGATTGATTGAAGTATGGCATTTACAAACTAGATAAGAAATTGAAGAGAGTCTCTGGTCTACTCCATATTCTGCCTAGCCCTTAAAGGTGTATATTACTACTTAGTTGTGGTCCCAAGGAGGACACTCATGTTTGAGATGCTTACCTATTAGTGCATTTTGCTCACAAGGACACTCTGGGTAACTAATCATTGTTGCCATTTCACCGTGGTAATCAAATTTCAGTTTCAGGGATGAGCTGTATGACTTGAAGCCTGAGCAGTCACCATCTCTGGAGAGCTGAAATAAGGAGAGGGAGAAGTTTTTGTATTGCTTAGTCTGTCATCCAGTCAGAGGAGAGGTAACCATATTGAAGTCAATTGTGGTTAAGACACAATGCACCCACCACACACTCATCTCAGACACTTCACCAGTGACTTGTTCCCATTTCCACTTGTCCACTTGCAGTGCCAGGGGCCATCTTTAAAGGGGTGTATTTAAACTCCTAATAGTTGATAATTCATGTATATATCCGTACATACCCGTGTATGGTTCATAGCTGAAAAAAGACTTCACACCTGAGCCACCATTTCATTTCATTTACACACAGACATCCCACCTTTCCCCCAATGAACTATTCCATTCCATGACTGGAATGTAGTAATAGAGGGATAAAACCTATTTCAGAGAAATAGACCAAACAGGAAGAGAGGGGGAGTAGCATTATATGTCAGGGATATTTACACCTATGAAGAGATCCACGACTTAAATCCTAGAAGCCAGAATGGGAGGTAAATAATGAGATATCTTGGAGGTGGGACCCAAGTCTAAACACAAAATCCATTTGTATTTTATATACACCGTATACACATAGCCTTAAGGTAATTTTATGTAATATTTTAAATAATTTTGTGCATGAAACAAAGTTTGCATACACTGAACCATTAGAAAACAAAGGTGTCACTATCTCTTTGCCAGTTTCCACTCCTCTCTGGATGCACCACCTGCCCTCTTTATATGAAACCGCATGCAGCCCACATAATATTTACTCCTGCCTTAACCACCACACTTCACTGAGGTTGGATTTCTCTCAGTATTTTAAGAGAACACAAAATAGGGCATGCAAAATTTCATGACTACCAATCCTCACTCTAGCACAAAAATTTACCTGGGATTTCAAGTCTCTCTTGCTGATGAACACCTGTAGACCCCTCCTTGTGTCTACGCCAATTCCATTAGCTTGAAACTGGTCGAGAGGAATATTCTTATCGTCTAGAATGACAGCTGTCAGTATTCCTGGGAATGCTGGAATGGTAATTGTCATATGAGTCGAATTACATGTTGCCGGGCCTAAAAGGATAAAAACAGAGTGAAGTCTTTTTAGTGAGCCATTTTGTAAAGAAGCGGTTGCCCTGTTCAGACTACAGAAAAGCAGATATGTGAGAGCAATTGGAACTCAAAATTCTGAAAGGAGCTAGCCCACAACCCCTGTATTACTATGTGGACAAAAAGGTTAACATTAGTCCTGACACCTCTTAGATCCCAGCTCCAAATGAGACCTATAAATTGAATTTGACCCCTTGCCTGGTGCAATTTTTTTCCTCAATGTAAGAACTATGGAGGATGAATCATGTTTTTAATGTTGTTGATTTTAAATTATTGCTAATTTAATTTATTTTTAAGGGGTGGGTGGCTGGGAATGGGTCAATGAAGTGTTTTAATTTGCATGTTTTAATCTTGTTGTACCCCGCTCCGATTGTACTCACAGAAGAGCGGGCTAGAAATAAAGATGATTATTATTATTATTATTATTATTATTAGTCTACTAAAGTGGTTTCCAAACTATAGTCCTCTGTCCTAAGAATCCTGACTGTTGGAAAAGTTGGCTTGAGGCTGGGAGTTGAAATCCAAAACACCTGGAGGACTAAACTTTGGGAATCACTGCTCTACTGAATTCATACATGTATCTGCATTCCAAGGCATTTCTTGGCTCAGAAGTGCCAAGTGTTTAGAGATATGAGAAAAATCTATTCGAATACGAGTTCTCCCTGCATTTAAAGAAATCCATAGACCGATGTGGAAGTGGGTAGTACCAATTTTAGGGATGAACACCTTGCAAAAGGTGACTACCTGCGAAGGCTGATTAAGCCAACTTTATGTTTAAATCAGTGCTTGTTTTAGAAGCAATAGATAATAATCAGACCACACACATTTGTTAGTTACCTGGAGCACAGATCATTCTTGATTCCATAGTTAGCCGCTGTTCAGGAGGTCCATAGGTAAGTTTGAGTGCAACAGTGTACAGGACATGGCCATCTTGCTGTAACACATCAAATGCCATACATTCTTGACATTTCTAGAAGCCATATGACAGCTGTCCTACCCAAAAGCAAGCCAGATTCCCTAATGCTATTTCCAATCTTGTCTGGGAAAGCTACAAATGCACACCGTTTTAAAAGACAGACAAACAAGTCTTTTCCATGTATAAACAAGCAAGCTTGTTTTCTGCTGCTCCAGAGAACAGGACCCGGAACAATGGATGCAAGATACAGGAAAAGAGATTCCACCTGAACATTAGGAAGAACTTCCTGACAGTAAGGGCTGTTCGACAGTGGAACGCACTTCCTCGGAAGGTGATAGAGTCTCCTTCCTTGGAGGTCTTTAAACAGAGGCTGGATGGCCATCTGTCAGGGGTGCTTTGATTTGGATTTCCTGCATAGCAGGGGGTTGGACTGGATGGCCCTAGTGGTCTCTTCCAACTCTACGATTCTATGATTCTATGATTCTATAAACAAAGCAAAAAGCCTCATGGCCATGGCCTTAAGTACTAACACCACCCTCATTCCAGTAGCCCACTATTGCTTGCTTTAAATACTGCAACATTCATAATATAAAAATATGTATTTCAATATTTGATCTCACTTAGGAGAAGCAAAGTGTGGCTGGTCACACTTTTTGGGAAAGAAAAGAGGACAAGTTGCCTCTTCTGGAAAAATCCAGGAGCAGTTTTTCATCTTTTAAATGTGACACAGGGTCCCCTTGAGTTGTTTAATACAGGTACCCATTTTTCAAAACAAGATGTGGGGTGGCATACACCAAGGGTCTGAAGGCATTTCTAGCAATTCACCCAGCTATTGCAGGGTCTCAAAAATTGGTCCCTGGAACCACAACAGTTACCCATCCCTGGTTTAGAAGGATCATAGAAGGATCATAGAATCAGAGTTGAAAGAGACCACAAGGGTCATCCAGTCCAACCCCCTGCCATGCAGGAACTCTCAATCAAAGCATACCTGACAGATGGCCATCCAGCTTCTGTTTAAAGACTTCCAAGGAGGGAGACAGTGCAGGTTTTATAAGAAAAGTAAGCGAGATGGAAAGCTAGTATGGTGTAGTGGTGGTGTAGTGGTTTGAGCATTGGATCAAAATACTTTGCTTTGACTGAGAGTTCCTACATGGCAGGGTATTGGACTGGATGGCCCTTGTGGTCTCTTCCAACTCTGTGATTCTACTGGAGACCAAGATTCAACCCCCTACAAATCTAATTTTCCTCTTTTTCCTGCATAACTGTAACATCTATGTTACATTGGATAGAGTATAATCAAATTTAAAGGTTAAAGGAGGTTTGTGACATAGTTTATTAAAATATTTATGTGTGGTCCTATATCCTAGAAACTGCATTATACAGTCAGCCATCTGTATCCACGAATTCAATCATCCACAGCCTGAAAATATTTTTTAAAAGAATTTCCAAAAAGCAAACAGGACAGCCAGCATGGGAATTCCAATAATGGCCATGAAAATCCATTGCATGAGCTTGGGCATGTCGCACCCTCTTAGCCAATGGCAGAACAAATCTTTGAACAAATCTTGCCAAGAAAACCCCATGCATCACCAGAAGTTGGCAACAACTTAAAGGCACAAATCAACAACATTCTCCTTACCTTGTATGTAACAACTCCCATAGCATCAAAGGGGACTCTGAAGATGATCTGGTTGCCATCCATAAGAAACGTGTAACCCTGCTGTATAGCTTGTCTAAGGCTCAGGCTGTGTGTTTGTGTTCCATCATCTATTGACACAATCCACTCCATCCGTGACCCTGTATTCTGCAATACAAAACACAATTATCATGACAACCATTACACTGAATCCAGAAATGTTCTTGCTAGATTGTTCTCTCCCTAAATGAGGAGGTCAGTGTTTAAACACCTAGAAGCACTACAGATTCTCAGACACATGTGATTTTTACACATAAACTGCAGATTAATAGCACCATTTAAAGAGAAGCATCTCCACACTTCTCACAAAAGGAATCTAAAGAATGGGGAACTTCTTCAATTCTAGGGACCAAATCCAGTTTCAAAGAGAGCTCCGCTACCACAATAAACTACAATTCCCAGGATTGCCTAGCACTGAGCCAGCTCCTACGTGCTGAGAATACCATGGACAGCCAAAAAGACAAATGGGTCACCATGAGTCAAAGTTAGCTCAGAGGCCATTAACAACAATAAACTAAGTGGAGGATGGCATATATCCATTGCTGATTTACTGTATATACTTATGTTTAAGTCTTGAAATTTTAGTCAAAAAATGACCCCAAAAAATCTGGGTTGACTTATCCACGAGTCAATGTAAATCCTGTATTTTAACTCTTATTTAAAAAGGGAACAATCCTCTGGTGAAAGGCAAGAGCATAATCTGTTGTGGAAGCGCTGATTCCCTTCTATTCTCTCATCCATCCAACCTTTAGTGAGAGCACAGTTATGTCTGGTAGAATTTTGTAAGTTTTTTTTATAGGGCTTTCGGGCTATGTGACCATGTTCTAGAAGAGTTCCTTTCTGACGTTTCGCCAGCATCTGTGGCTGGCATCGTGAATGGCCACATAGCCCGAACGCCCTACAAAAAACGATGGATGCCGGTCATGAAAGCCTTCAACTCCACAATTTTTTAAGTTCTTTGGCAAGGTTTTCCTTTGCTTCATTCTTTAGATCTTTTATTACATGCCCCTAGGTTTTACCCTTGACTTATCCATGGGTCATATCAAAATATATAATTTTGGTCCAAAACCTGTCCTTGAGTTCTACATGAGGCTGACTTATAGTCGACTATATACGGAAATCATTTGTTCCAGCTAGTTACCTGCAGCTCTCCAAATATTTCAGGATTCCAGTTCCTAGCAGCCTAACCAATGGTGAACCAAGGGAAGAGTTGTATTTCAATATCCAGAGTGCCCCCTTCCCTGTATCATCCACTTCAAAAAATTTGAAGAAAAAATAGTTGTGATACAGCTAACTAGGCACCTGTATTGGCAGATCCCATAGGAAAGGAAGACAAAGAATTTTAGAATGCAACCTGGCCCTTTATTAAGTCTTTTTCAAATCCAGATGTGTTTTCTCCCAAAAAACAGGGAAGATTAAATTAGATTTTATGCTGCTAAGGTAAAGCTCATATAAAGCTTGCTAGCCAAAAAAAAAACATACAAAATGTTCAAAAATACATTGTCTTGCATTTCTAGGTTTCCATGCAAATTAAAAATAGAAGGAAATGTGGCTCTCTTTTATGGAGTTGCATACCGTAAATTCATCATGGAAGCTGGGGATGAGTCTTGGGAATGTAACCTAAGGAGATAAGAGAGAATGTTTTAGTATTAGCCAGCTTTTTGTTGAGGAGAGAAAACCTAGAGGTACAAAGATCCCCCCCCCCCCCAAAAAAAAGAACAACAGTAAATCTCTTATATAAAATGGTGCAGTATTTGCACACGCAAAAAACAACACACACACACAACTTCCTGGATATTTTAAATTACTTCACTGGCAAACCCTCTCTGAATGAATCTTGCCAAGAAAACCTCATGATAAGTTCAGTTTAGTCACTGTAAGTTGGAAACAACTTGAAGGCACACAACAACAAATAAACAGTGTAAACATTGTGTAAATAGTTGTTATACATACCATATTGTTTAGACATCAGAAGGGTCATAGAATCATAGAATTCATGAGCAAACTGAAACTTAGTCCAGATACTAGAGAGATGTCCCAAGAGTTAGACCTCTATTCAACAGGGTGACACTCCCTGAAGAATTGTTCTCTTGGATTTGGCTATGATCCTGAATGGCCAGGCTTCTACATAATCCAGGAATTGATTTGCACCATTAAAATCCATACACCAGCTACATCTATTTCAACATCTTTCTAACCTGGCACCAGTGAAACATCCCTTATATTTCCTTTGGATTATTGTGACTTTTATAGAAGTAGGCAGAAGCTTCAGCTGTTCCCAAAGCGTCGACCAGGGCTGGTTACAAGGAACACATAATTCCCGCCCGCAACTTCCTTTCTCTCTTTTGATTCCAAGAGTTCCACAAGCTACCAATCTGTTCCAGCTACAACTCAAAGCACTGGTTACAACCTATATAACCCTGTGCAGCTTGACTCCAGGCTATATGAGGAATTGTACTGGTATTGTGTGCTTGATCTTTAATAACTTCAGTGGTGGTCTTTTTCTCAATCCCACGACCACAATAAACACATTAGTAGGAACACAGAAAAGAGTATTTCCATTCTTGGTGACTGTTCCCAGGCTCTACAACTCCCTTCTCAGGGGAGCAGACTGGCTCCCTCCTTGGTGTCCCTAATAGCTTTTATTCTGACAAACATTCAGGAACTAACTGTTCATTAAAAAGGGCTTGTAGTACCATGATGTACTGTTTTTATTTCCCACCTCTTTAATTAATATTTCAAGATAGTGTAACATATTGTAGCAATTTAACATTTTTTATGATTCACATATATTTATGTCTATAACTCCATACCTGACTTCATTTTTATAAGATGCTTTGGGTCCGATCAATAGGGAAACAATGAGGTAGCAGTAGTAATTAAAAATAAGCCAGCACCCAAGAACCTTAAGCCTCTTTAAGGGATCATCTCATATGCCCAAATGATTATGCACTTAACACTTAAACAACAACAAAATATTTTAACAAAGCAGACCTTGCAATTGATTGTAATGCAAATTTGTGTTCAAGCTTTTATCAGTTTTCAGACATTTTGGAAGGCCCTTACACTATTTCCTTCACACACACAAAATGGAGGCACACTCCAGTGCAAAAAAGAAGCAGCAGTATTGGCCAAAATCACTTCCAACCAATGGTTCAGACGTAACAGCAGACCTTTCTGCTTCTATTCTAAAAGTCAGTTACCAGCCTACCACTACACTTACAGCCATGAAGTCTTTGGTGCAGTTTGTAGCACTGGTAAATTTACGAGCGAGAGAAGCTTCATCTGCTGGGACAGCATCACAGTCAACATCATAAATTTCATCCTTCAGGTCCTGAGTCACTGTACTGTTGACCTGCAGCTGAAATCTCAGGCGGTGCTTATTATGCTGTTGGTAGAAATAGTGTGCCAAGACATAAGAGATTTGGTCACAGCAATGAGCCAAGTTCCAGATCCCATCACCAGCCTATACAGTCAGATTTCCACTAGGTATTATCACTTACAGACAATATTAGAGAAATTGGGGTGGGAATATGTTCCAAATGTTGCTGTACTAGTAATTCTCCGCAGCCCTGATTAGACCAGCCAATGACAAGGAATGCTGGGAGTTGCAATTTGGCCACATCCTGAGCGCCCAACTTTGGCCACCCCTAAGATAAATCTTTAGCGCTGATACTGTATGTACTCAACTATAAATCGACCTCATGTATAAGTCGAGGGCAAGTTTTGGGGCCAAAATTATGGATTTTGCTATGACCTGTGGATAAGTAGAGGGTAAAATTTAGGGGCATATAGGAAAGGATCTAAAGGATGAACCAAAGAAAACAATTTCAAATAACTTCCAAAGGTCCATCAGACATTACTTTTTGTGCTTATTCTTAAGACTGGATGGAGAGAGTAAAGGGGGTCAGTGCTTCCAGGACAGATTATACTCTTGCTTTTCACCAGGGGACGGTTCCTTCTTTTAAATAAGAGTTAAGATGCAGTACTTACATTGACCCGTGGATAAGTCGACTCCGTTTCTTTGGGTCAATTTTTTGACCTAAATTTCTAGACTTATGTATATACAGTATATTCATATATCCAGCCTTCTAGTCAACCCATTTTAATAGATTTATAGGGAGCTGTGTTAGCCTGTTACATCAATGAATCTAAAGACTTTAAATTTTATTTGATTCGTGGACTGCAACTTACTGTATCATATTTCTTATATGATGACGGGGAAAAAGACTTTGCATTACTATACATGTGTTAATCTGCTTACATATAATGTGATGGGCATGTTACAACATTAAAGAGCATAGTCACCTCTAGGTTTGTGCAGTTCCCATATACAGCAGTCACCGTTTGCTTTTCATAGTCCACAGCATACTGACAGTCATGAATTTCTTTCCCACTTGCGTCTAAGGAAAAAGGCAAAATCCAGTGTGCTTTGTAGTAACACAAGCAATAGCTGATTCAAGATAGGAAGTGACCAGACAACAGGTATACTACGTACCAAGTATTTCTATTTGCCAAGCAGTTGAATTCTCAAATTCCTTAGGAAGCCAGATTTGTATTTTATCGTCATGGCAAGATACAGTACCTGAAACAAGAAATAGCATTAAGAGCATAGGTTTTGACAAGGACAAGCAATAGAAAGTATTTCACCTTGGCATCCGCTGTTTGAACCTTACCCATAGCACTACAGGTTGAGTATCCCTTATCAGAAACGCTTGGGACCAGAAGTGTTTTGCATTTCAGATTATGATGATGATTTTGGAATATCTGCATATACATAATGGCCTATCTTGGAGGTGGAAGCCAAGTCTAAACATGGAATTCCCTTATCTTTCATATGTTCCTTATACACATATGTCTGAAGACCCACCCAGCATCAGACCCACTCAGCATGTTCGATAGTAAGAAATTCTAGGAATTATAATCCAAAACATCTGGAAAACCAGAGGCTCCCCAGCCTCCCCAAAGCTTGATGCAAAAGCAAGAGGTGAGTCGTATCCAGAACACAACCAAGGTTAGCCATCAAATTAATGAGACCTTTCTTTCAACTGTAAACCGTTGCTTAATATATATTTATATATATATATATAAAATAAGAATGCTTTTCTATGTTTTCTATGTTTTTAATTGGACTGTTTTTACTCTTGTAAGCCACTTTGAGTCAGTTTTGGGACCAGAGCAGGATATAAATTTAATTAATTATGCAAGGATGGAGGGAAGCATCATCAAGAGTGAATCTAGTCTAGTGTCTTTTTAATAGATCATAAAGATGGAGGCAGGAAGGAGGAGGAGGAGGAGAAGAAAAGGTTTTTGGTTTGTTTTTACCCCTTGAACTCAAATTTATGCTCCATCCATTACCTGGAAAATCCAAAGCCACAGAATCCAAGAGGCACTCGATCAGGCAGCAGAGCAATAAGACCAACCTGAAAAGACGAAGGAGAATATATATATATATATATATATATATAAAAATACACACACACACAAACATTATATATATATATATATGGAATCATGGAATCCTAGAATTGGAAGATACCCCCCAAGGGCCATCTAGTCCAACCCCATCTTGCCATGCAGGAACTCTCAATCAAAGCACCCCTCAACAGATGGCCAACCATTCCAGCCTCTGTTTAAAAACCTCCAAAGATATATATTGTATGTATGTTTTTAATTAGACTGTTTTTAATCCTGTAAACTGCTCTGTCTTCCAATTTTGGCAGAAGGGAGGGATATAAATAAACATAACAAACAGAATAAGAATAATAAATATAATATAAAATGATAAAAAATATCATTAAAAAAATTGGGAGGGAGAGAAGAGGCAGGCCCAGCTCCATCAGGGCTTGCCTGAAGGAAAGAACGCTCCCTTCATGCCATCTAAATATTATTTAGATATTTAATTTATTTGCTTATGTAAATCATTTATGTATTTTGTGTATTTGTTTATTCACTTTTGTAAACCGCTTTGATCTTTTTTGGAAAGGCGGTATATAAATAAATTATTATTATTATTATTATTATTAATAATAATAATAACACTTTTCTAAATTTTTAAACTTGTAAGCCACTCCGAGACCCAGTTTTGGAAAAAGGGTGGGATATAAATAAATATTATAATAAAATTACAGTAACACTTTTATATGCATTTAATTGGACTATTTTTATAACATATATATATAATATTTTATATATTGTATATATTATATACATTATACATATATTACATATTTATATATTTACATATATTACATATTTATATATTACATATATATGTTTTATCTAATTATATATTTATATAATATATATTATCATAATATGAATTACATATAAATATTATATATATATATTATATAAATATATAATATATTGCATGTACTATATATTATATATATATATATATATATATCTAAATATCTAAATATATATCTTATATTATATATATTATGTATTACATATTATATACATAAATTATATATATATATATATTATATTAAAATATATATAATATAAAATATATACGTAAATAATTTATGTATATAATATGTAATACATAATATATATAAGATATATATTTACATATTTAGATATATATATCTATAAAATATATAATCCATGCAATATATTATATATTTATATATACAATATATATTTATATATATATAATATTTATATGTAATTTATTTTATGCATATAATATAATATAACATATTATATTATATATATTTTATGTGTTACATTATATATATATATATATATATATAAATATACAAGATATATTATTATATAATATATATATATATATTTATAAATATACAAGATATATTATTATATTATATATATATATATATATATATAAATTTATAGGATAATATACATTACATTATTTATATATATATATATATATATATATATATTATATAAAACTTTAAAAAGAAGACACATGAAAGCCCCCTTCTTGCTGTGATTATTTCCCTTCCCTCAGACTGAAGGAAGGAAGGCCTCCTCAGAGAAAGCAGGCCTCACCCTCGAAGGAGCTGCATCTTCTTCCTCAGCAGCCCACAGAAAAGCCCAGAAACAGAGCCTGACTTTGGAGGAACCAGGCCTGAGGCCTCTGTTCCTTCTTATCTCTGCCTCCAGCTGCCTCGAATTTGGGGGGATTTCCCTCAGAAATAAAGTCAGAACAGGTGTAGGCCTCTCTGCCTTCACCATCCACAATGGAGACATTGAACACTGCCAGCCTGGCTCAGGGCTATGGCATTCTGGGAGTTGGAGTTTTTGTTGTGTGGGGCCCACAACAAACTCCAGCTCCCTGAATCCCATAGCCCTGAGCCAGGGCAGTTATATAAATCCAAAAACCACACTGCCAAAGGAATCCTCTTTGATCTAATTGAGACTGCTTTAACTGCCATTCCTAGAATCCCCTAGCCTTGAGCAACAATGGCAGTTATAAATTCAAAACACACTGCAGAAATAATCCAGTTTGAGACTGCTTCAACTGCCCTTTTCCAGAATCGTTTTCTTCCAAAAGGCGTAGGAACCAAAAATGCAGCAGGATGTGTAGAGTTAACAAACCCGGGATAAAGCAATATTGGAGTTTATCACATTGGGGCTAATTTCAGCATTGAAGCACGTTTAACTCTTCTAGAACATGGGCCACATGGCCCGAAAGCGGCATCTACGGATGCCGGCCACGAAAGCCTTCGACTCCCCATCTAAAAGTGTCATTTCAAACATCTGTCCCTTTATCCTAATATGAATCGCCCATTTCACCCTTCCCTTTTGAGTGTGGTCTGTACCTTATAGAACATCTTTTCATGGAAGAGAAAAGAAAGAAAGCATCCATTCTAGGCAAACATCCCCATTTTTGGTTCAAGAGAAAAATTTAAAAGAAGAGGGGGAAAAAGACTTTCTACTCAAGTAACAGCTTTATTTGGGCCCAGACAGAAGGGCTAGTAAAATAGGGAAAGGGGACTTGGGGTGAGCTGGTGTGTGATCTTTTCTCAACTGCCAGACAGAAACCACAATGAAACTCATTAAGTCTTTTTTTTCCCCTTTCCTGTTTAACTTGGCTTCATTGAAATGCTCCCTCAAAAGTGGTTGGATGCTTTCCTTCTGCTGGCCGCTCAATCGATTTAATTGCAACGCAGGATATAAACCAAAAGTCCTTTTTTATTTTCATGGTTCAAAACCACATCCTTAGTTTGGTGCAAGCTGAGTCTCAGGACTGAGCTTCGGCATCAGCGCCTATTGAGATCTCGTGCCTTGTGTAAAGTTACGTAGATGTTAATTTGAGCTAGAAGGGCATATGAGGCTTTAGTGGCTAATTAAATAATCAAATTAATATGCAAATGACTTTATATTTAGCCCTCAAAGAAGCAAACAGGCAGAACAAGATCGTCCAAAGAGCAGAGCTGGAATGCTTACTTTTTAACTACAATTCCTAAAAAAAACCAGCCAGCAAGACAAGTGTTTTATGAAGTTTGGGGATTCTGGGAGCTGTAGTTTGAAATAAATAGTCCTAGCTCTGCCAAAGAGGGAGAGGGAGGTGTTCAACAGTTATATGTTTTCCGGGGTAGCCATGTTCGCCGTACGGCAACGTACAACCACATCTGAAATCTACAAAACAGCAATATCTTTATTGGGCCTGCAAGTTGTCAGAGTGGAGCTTCGAAAGCTTGCATTGTGTATTTTGTGCATTTTGGTTGGTCCAACAAAGGTATCACTGTTTTGTGCATTTTGGTTGTTACTGTACTCTGATGTATAGTTTATCAGCTAAAGCACAGACCAGTGGCGAATTTAGGAGAACAAGCCACATCACATTAGGCCCCATAGTCATCCCCCTTTCTAGGAGAATAAAAAATTTAAAAACCAGGCTGCTATGTCAATCCATATTAAAATCACTTCTAGACCTTTTCCTCTTCATTAAGACCAGGTTTTTGTTTGGGTTTCCTTGCAAAGCTAATAGGTCTTAATTGACCATTCAAGACCAAACTATCACCCAAATACTTTAGCTTATAACACTGATAGTTTTTGACAGTATAATTCTCAGAAAATCCGACCCTCTACAAATCAGTTGTAAAGAAAATTAGCTAAACTGAAAGCTCAGAGAGGATAGGAAAGTTTGAGAGGCGGCAGAAAATGCCAACATCATTAGCTGGGATGTAATTCTTTGCTAACTATAGTTCTCAAAGAAAGCAACGAGTAACTTTAGCAGTTTTGTTCCTACTGTGAAAAACCTTTTTTAAAATTATGGAAACCATCGGCAGGACACAACTTAGTCCGTGCAAAATGTGTGTGTGCTTTTTCTATACAGAAAATGCTGCAATTGAGGTCTTACACTGCCCAAAATCCATACGTTGTATGTGTATGTGTGTGTGTTTTGCACAGAAAACTGTTTGCTGTTTCCTGGGGAGAAAATGCTATCTTCTGTGTAGACACACACAATTGTGAATATTGTGCAGAATAAGTCCTGAACTGCAAGGATCTGCATCAGTCCAGAATTCTTACCAGGATCTCACCAACACTCAAGAAACACATTTAAGAATGATTTTTGAAATATTTGAAATATTATTTCAGTCCCTACTAATCAGAACAACACAATGCTGCCTCTCCCTACTAGGTTATTTTGGGCAGATTATGAACTTAAATTTCAGTGGCTTTATGGAAGCAGGAGAGCTCCAGGTTGTAAAACCTAAGATTTATCCCACAGGTGAAGCTTGGGAAAGATATTCCAAAGGCATCAATTTTTTCAGATTTGCAGAATCTGGGAGCTATAGTTTAAAAAGCTACTAAACTCTGTTTAGGAAAAAGACAAATGGGAGACATTTGGGGGGTGGAAATGTGCCTTCACAGCAAAGTCAAGGAGGAACTGAAAAGAAAAAAGAGTATACAGTATAGAGGGTGACTGCAAACACCACCATCATGGTCACCGCTGCCATTTATGTGAACATCATCACAGCCCCAGCCAGGCATCTGAAAGTGATAAGTAGAGAGCAAATTTAGGTCAAAAATTTACCCAAAAAACCTAAATCAATTTATCCATGGGTCAGTGTAAATACTGTATCTTAACTCTTATTTTAAAAAAGAAATAATCCACTGGTGAAAGGCAAGAGTGTCATCTGCTGTGGAAGCACTGAACTCCTCCTCTTTTCTCATCCATCCATCCTTTAGTATGAGCACAAACAGTTATGCCTGCTGGAATTTTGTACGTTTTTTGGCATTGTTTTCTTTTCTTTAGATCCTTTGCTTTATGCCGTAAGTTTTACCCTCGCCTTAACCATGTGTCTTATCAAAATCCATAATTTTGGACCCAAAACTTGCCCTCGACATGAGGTCGACTTATAGTTGAGTATATACAGTAGGCTAGAACAATGGGATGCATGGAATAAAGGGACAAACAGCTACTGGGCAGCAGCAGTAATGGTGGGTGATACTAATGTAGGATCTCACAGAACGAACACCATTAACACCATAGCTAATACATGTGATCAGTGCCTGAAAGGAAGCAAAGGTGAGCCTCCTTGTGAAACCCTCTCACCAAAAAAACCCCATAAGATGAAAGGAGAGTATACACATGGACATCACCAGAATTTATAGACAATATTAGAAATAGATTTGTGCTATTAACCATAATCAATCGATAATCAAGAAATTGGGATTTGAAGGATTTGGATGAGACATTTGTGTATATTCATCAGCTTTTCTGGGTTAACATTAAGCAAAGTTATCACATTAAAGGCTATAATCACTGCTAACGTAATCGCCATTTTCTTTGCTTTGGCTTTTTCCTTTCTTGACGTGTGCACATTTTCTTAACCCTGCCCATCCCTGGTCGCTTCCCTCACATATCACACAGCCACAATTTATTTTGTTTTATTTCATTTCCTTTCTCCCTGGTAGTTTCCTCATCATCCGTCCAGCCTTTGGGATAAACACCAACACTTACGCCTGCTGGAATTTTGTAGGTTCTTTGGCATTGCTTTCCATTGCTTCATCCTTCAGATCTTTTGTTACGTGCCCCTAAGTCTGACCCTCGACATATCCACGGGTCATATCAAAATCCATTATTTTCACCCCCAAACCTGCCCTCGACTGATACATTAGGTTGACTTATAGCTGAGTAGATATGGTATTCATTCATAGTAAATAAACATGCAAATAATAGAGGATTTACATCCTGACACACATTGAAACTGAAAGAATACATGGTTTTTAGTAGCAGTGTCTCAAGTGAAGCATAAGACATGGCATGTAAATAGGTTCCTGGGAATGACCTTTGGTTCCATCCTCATTTCTTGCTGAAGCTGATGCCTCCATCAAGGATTATTAATTAACCGCCTCGCTCTCCAGAAACGGGTGGCTGCGAAGTGTGCCTGCTCAGCTAGATACTCCCAGAAAGAGAAAATGTCCACCCGGTACCACCAAGCAGCTGCCGACGGCAATCTGGAATTACTGAAAGAAGCAACCAGAAAAGACCTGAACACTTCAGATACAGATGGGATGACACCCACCCTGCTGGTGGCTTATCACGGCAACCTCGATGCTCTGGAAATAATTTGCCGAAGAGGGTAAGTACAAGGGGCCTACGTACAGACTACCGCCATGTTTTTGTGACCGCAAATATTGGCAAGTGGTGACCGGGAATAAAAAAAGGTACCATCAGGTAGCATCTTTAGCTTTCTTATTTTAGCATGGATAAGGATTACCTACGGTAATTATAGCATCGTGATTCTACTTTAATTGCTTATAGGATCCTGGACTTTGCAGTTTAGCCATATCATTTATATTTCTATGATGCTTAATAGTGAACTCAGCACTCTCTAAGCAGTTTACAGTCTGTAAACCAACTGCCCTCGACAAGCTGGGTACTCATTTTACCGATCTACAAAAGAATGGAAGGCTGAGTTTAGCCTTGGAGCCCTGGTGGGATCGAACTCACAACATTGTGGCTGCAGTACAAGCATTTAAGCATTACTCCAAGAGAAGGGTACTTAGGATCCTCAGCCAGAGAGCTCTAGCACCTTTTCAAACTACATACCCCAAGATTCCATTCATGGCAGTTGAAGTAGAATTGTAGAACTTTAACTGTGTAGTGTGAAAAGAGCCTAGGAGGAAGGAAGAGGGAAACCCATGTCTAAAAACGTATTCAGTGTAATTTTTACATCTGCGATGTATAGCTCTTTTACTGACTAGGACCTCTTCTTGCCCCCCAAAATTTATTCATTTAGTCTCCGTATTTCTTTCTGTAAGGGACTGGCCTCTTCCTAAATCTAAGGTTTAAAGTTTATTCCATTTGCCGATGATGTTAAGACCTGAAGTTTGGCAAGTGCCTCTATTATAATTATGCCACTGAAACCTACCTGCTCAGCCAAAATCACATCAAAGAAGATCCAGAGGACAGAAGGTAGACCATATCCAAGTCATGGAAGGGCTTTGGGCTATATCCAACTTTTGCAGGAACTCTACTATAAAGGATTTCTTTCTCTTTTTACATAATAAACGTTTATTGAATTTTAAAAACCAATACAATACTTAAAAATATAAAACCATACATGCATTCATTGATACATACATACAACTTCTTTAATGATCTAACTAACATAGTTATTGCTAGTCTATTATCCTACATGCACTGGCAACCACCACCCTTACATACTAACCATCTTTTAATTCGACTACACCATTGTTAATTCTATTGTCTTATTCCATTTCTTGTCTCCTTTTCGCAATCCCAACCTTCTACCTTTCCTTTTCTCTCTTCCTTTTCTTATCTCTCTTTACCTCCCACTTTCCTTCTTTCCATTATTCTTTCTTTAATCTTCTCTATAGCTAGTCTTCCCTACTCTCCTCTCACTCACCTTATTCTCTCACCATAAAGGATTTGTGTGTCGCTTTAAAATTTTAATGCTTTCAGACCAGAACTCAAAACACAGAGAACAACGCTTCCTAGGCTGTCGGTTTTGTCCTTGCCTTTAAAAGGGGACATGAATGAGGCACTCATTTTCATAAATTTTTCGCATGCAGACATCTTTAGAAGTAATACAAATAAAAATAGGTTGCCCAGATCTCAGGGCCTAGTTCCTCTTCTCCAGTTGTTTTTTTTTTTGGGGGGGGGGGGGAATCTCAGTGTGAGAACACAACCTTGAAGCGTGTGTGTCTTCATTTGTTAGACTTGGTGTTGTTGTTTTTTATTTGAACAGTATATTCTGTGCAGGTGTAGTTGTTTAATATGCCACGCTTAATGATATCCGCAGAAGCTGCCACCATGGCACCACAAGGGATCATGCCTAGGTTTCAGGCTTTGGTCCTGAAATTTAACAGTCTAGGATAGTCCAGACCTGGCAACCCTAAATAGAAATATTCCCTTCACCTGTGAGTAGGAGACCATTGTACCTGCCGGTCAATTCGGCTGTGCTAACTGATGAAGAGCAATTTCAGCGCCCCTATGGTTCTCTTTTCTGATAGCACAACCTGCGTACCCCACACTATATTTGAAGTCCCCATATTTTCATATTTCACATCTAGAGCCAGCATGTTCTTGAGAGGTGATGATGGCTTTTAGGAACACTAGCTCAGGTTCTGAGGAGAAACAGAGCAAAACCCAAGGCATGTGGATATGATCCAGCCACGTGGGTGATTTGGATATCTCGTCAAATAAGACATTATCTTCTATAGGACACTTGACTACTCCAATATCAATAATTTAATATTAATAATAATATTATTACAAGAACTAATAACAATCCTAGTAATCTGGATTCTAAATACATACAATCTGGTTGTATTTAGTAATATCATTTTAATGCAGTCGAACAAAGGTATGTTGTTAGTTAAACTAATGTAACTAGTTATGTGTTTGATAAAGATGGCTATTATTAAACCCCCATTAAGAAGCAAACATGAAATTAATATATTGCTTTGTCTCTAGCTTTTAGGCGTGGCATTCAGTTTTATATGCCATATTTTATTGACAATAAATGTGACCTTTAAGCAGTACAGTTGCTTGTCCCTGAAATTGCCGTCATGATCCCCAGTGGCTAAAATGAACCCAGCTTCAAAGACAAAGCTATGAAAGAAAAATTAACCCGACTTCCTCATTCTGAGGTTATCAGTCTGAACCTGGGCTGATGCATCGTTTCTGGGTTGAGGGTTTTACGTCACAGAGTCTCCATTGTTGTTGTTGTTGTTACTTGCTGTCAAGTTGAACTAGACCTATGGTGACCCTATGAATGAGACATGTCCAAGAGTCCCAGTCATCACCTGTTGTGTTGGGGTCTTTCATACTCAAGGGCTTGGCTTCTTTGATCTTGTAAATCAACCCTCCTGTAATGTGGTCTTTCTCTCTTCCTACTGTCTTCAGCTTTATCAAGCATTACAATCTTCTCCAATGACTCATGTCATTCATGATATATCCAAAGTATGACAACCTATAGTTTAGTCACCTTCACTTATAGTGACAGTTCAGGCGTGCTTTGCTCTATTCAGTTGTCTTTTTGGCAGTCCATGGTGTGCACAGAACTCTTCCATCTTGGCATCTGCTTTCTGGGATGGTGGAATTGTGTGTTCCTTTGAGGCAAGAGGCTATGAAGATTTTCCCTTAATCATTCGGGGAGCAGCAATTTCCTATGAACACAAAGTTTCCGTTCATAGGAAATTGCTACTTCCAGAACAATTCAGGGATGCTGGAGGGGAGCTGACAATTCCCTGACATTTAGGAAGCGCATCAGGCTTTCAGACACATGCACTTCCTAAACATTTTAGCGGCCTTTTACCAGCGCTTACTCCATGATAAGCGCTGGTCTGAAAATATTCTATGCTGCTGGTAGCCCTGCTGCTAGAAGGATCTTCCAAGTCAGATAGGCTTCTGTTGAGGAACCAGACTAAATGTACCAAACAGTTAACGGGGAGCAGCAACAATAGGGAGTGACACTGGTGGAAGATTTTTCAACCTATGCAAATGACAAATAGCCTAAGGCCAGGGGATTCCCAGCAGACAATGAGCACCAGTTAGCAGACATGAATCCTTGTTTGCATATCCTCCCACCCTGAGGTCTGCCATTAGCAACAGAACAATATATTTGCAAATTACTCCTTCCTTTCCAGGGCCACACAGGATATATATATCCAATCCTTTTCCAGGCTATCATTCTTTGAAGATGCCAGCCACAGATGTTGGCGAAACGTCAGAAAGGAACTCTTCTGGAACATGGCCACATTGCCCGAAAGCTCCACAAAAAACTATGAATGCCAAAGAACTTACAAAATTCATACTAAAGGCTGGATGGATGAAAAAGTAGAGGGGGATCAGTACTTCCAGGACAAATTATACTCTTGCCTTTAACCAGGGGATGGTTCTTTTAAAAAATAAAATAAAATAATAATAATAATAATAATAATAGAGTCAAAGTGCAGTACTTACATTGACCCATGGGTAAGTCAACTCAGTTTTTGGGGGTCTATTTTTTCACTAAAATGCCTAGACCTATACGTGAATATATACAGTAATAGTATGAGTTCCATCACCTCATTCTATTGCCTGTGTGATTCAGGCCCCAAGGAATGCTATATGAGTTGAATCATTGTGTTTATAGTTTTTTTATGTTTTATTTTCCAGAGGTGATCCAGATAAGTGTGACATTTGGGGGAACACTCCTCTTCACCATGCAGCTGCCAATGGCCACATCCATTGTGTTACCTTCTTAATCAATTTTGGTGCAAATATCTTTGCCCTGGATAATGACATGCGTTCTCCTCTTGATGTGGCTGCCAGCAGAAACCAATATGAATGTGTCAGGATTCTCGACAATGCTGCCACTGAACAGACTATCAAGAACCCCAAGCGAGTGGTCCGGCTGAAGGCTCAGGCCCCACAGGATGCTGAGCGACAAATCCGTGAATGTGAAAGACGTCAAGAGAAGCACGAAGATAAAATGAACAGGAATTTCAGCAAAGGGTCCATGAATTTACCAAGGGGAACAGCTACAAGGCAAAAGGTGTCTAATTTCTTTGCTTACAGCTCACTAAGCACATTGCCCAAACAGCTGAAAGACACCTTCAAGCTGAGGACAAAAAAGAAAGGGGCCAATGTAGACAACCAAGAAGCCGGAAGCAGTGGACAAGAGGAGGACGTAACAGCTGGCCGAACTGCTGTAATGGATGTATTCAATGAAAATGATGAACAAGAACTAACTAGTGAACTTAACAGAAAAGCCAGTATTTCTGAAGGCGAAGAAGAAGAAGAAGAGTTAAAATCAAAGTCTATCTTCAACCGTCCAGGTCTTGGCAACCTTGTGTTTAGAAGCAACTTTTCCATGGGCAAAAATGCTGACAGCACATTAACAATGAAAGAAGATGTACGTTTCAAAATACCAAATGGATTGCTTTACTTTGAAGAGCCTGAGGATGCTGGTGATCCAGAAACAGAGAATGATTTTGATAAATCTTGGGCTGAAGAGGAAATTGGATGGGATGATGGCAAAGTGGAGACCACCCCCCTTGAGGTATTCCTGGCATCCCAGAACTTGGATGAAGTCCTTCCCAGCTTGATGAGAGAAAACATTGACTTAGAGACCCTTATGCTTTGTTCGGATGAAGACCTGAGGAACATACAAATGCAGCTGGGTCCGAGGAAGAAAATCCTAAATGCAATTAGCAGGAGAAAACAAGCATTAGAGAGTCCTGGCAAGGCTGGAGATACTCAGTTATAAATACTCAGTTATTGTAACCTGGAAAGAAACAGTTCTAGCCAAGGAGAATAAATATAGTGTCAATGCCTGGCATATTGGGGGGGGAAATATCTGACAATCTTCCATAACAGCTTAAGAATCACTGTTTTAGATGGTAATGTGTTTTAATTTCTTGAAAATATGATAAGTTGGCTTATCAATGTTGGGGAAGGAGACAGTATTCTATAGGGCAGGAATTCATCAAGTGCTGGATATAATATCCCCAGTGTTATACAGTGAACAAAGCAAATAGCATAAGAACCCAACAGCAAGAGGAAAAAAACAATTAAAAGGCAGATAAGGGAAATGGCCTATGGTCTTAGATGTCTTTATAGTAATGTGCTGAGCATGAGAAATAAACAGGATGAACTTGAACCCTTAGCACAGGAAAGCAAATATAACAGGCATCACTGAAACCTGGTGGGATGTGTCTCGTGATTGAATTCTGATCTTGTCCTCCAGGTCCCAACTTGGGAGAAAGGTGGGATAAAAATAAAATAAAATAAAAATTATGGTTGGAATTTAGTACAGTCAGCCCTTTGGTATCCATGGATTCTTTATTCATAGATTCAACAATCCATGGCTTGAAAATATTCCAAAGAATATAAACTCAAAAGGGCAAACTTTGATTTTGCCATTTTATATAAGGGACACCATTTTACTATGCTACAAGCATCCAAGGATTTTGGTATAAACAAGGGGCCAAGGGCTCACTGTAATAGGGGGGTATTGCCTGTTTCAGCAAAATAGATCAAACAGGAAGGGAGGTGAAATAGCATTTATATTAAGGTTATGTACACCTGTGAACAGATCCATGACTTCAGTCCTACAATCAGTTCAGAGCATCTGGATACACATTAAAGGGCAGGGAAACAACAGTGATGTGGTGGTGGTGGGGGGTCTATACAGATCTTTGACAAGGTCCCCCATGATATCCTTGCAAAAAGACTGATAAAATGTTGGCTAGACAATGCAACTGTAAGGTGGATTTGTAATTGATTGACCAAATCGAAACAGTACCCAACAATGGCTCCTCCTCATACTGGAGAGAACCGACTAGCCACAGGGTTCTGTTCTGGGCCCAGTGGCTATTCAAAATCTTTATCAATTATTTGGATGATGGAGTAGGGGGTTTGCTCACCAAATTTGCCAATGATGCTAAATTCGGAGGAATAGCTAATAACCCGGAGGACAAGATCAGAATTCAAAATGACCTTAGCAAAATAGAAAGCTGGGTCAAAACTAACAAAATGAATTTCAACAGGGAAAAATGTAAGGTACTACACTTAAGTGAGGGGGAAAGGGGTAGGAAAGGCACAGATTTAAGGTGGATGACACCTGGTCTGAATGCAGTACATACAGAGGGATCTAGGAGTCTTAATAAACTACGAGCTAAACACCACTGGCTCCAAGGGATCAGATGAAGAAACAAAAACAGAACCATTTCATGCATATGAACCAGACCCATATGAGGCATCCAACCATCCAAAGAAACTGTTGGAGGAAGAAATTTCCGAGGAAATTGTTCTAATTTAAATGTGTTTGCGAATAGATAAATTGTGTGTGTGTCTGTGTTTCTGTGTGTGTATATGCATACAATTTTTAAGCATCAAATAGCACTCTAGATGAATGTATCATGGATCCCAGAAGGATGCAGTTCATTGGAACATGTATTTATTAGACTGACTAATAAAGAAAAATACTTTAATCTTTTTTCTACTGTTTTGAATAAGTAAGCTGTAAACTGTAAATGGTAAAAATTCAAGAGTATTCTGGTTCCTGTGGAGGAAGGGGACAAAGCAAAAAAACCCCACAGCTCTGTGCATGTTCATCTTTTTCTTTATTTCCCCCTCCTCCCCCTATTTAGTAATTTAGCAATACTAAAATGTCACGGCATCATCTGGAAATACACTAGACATTCTCAAACCCTTTTCTCTAAACTTCTCAGCCCAGATGAAGCAACGATTGATTTTATGAGTAAAGCAAATAGGAATCTTTTGGAAATATATCTGGACTAAAACCCAATTATCTTTATGTGAGCAGAAATCTGAAATAAAGCCACCACAAGGCACTTGAAAATGTGGGGATTTGTTTAAGCCCTAGATTGTTCCAAATATACACCAAGCCTATGTTTTTATATTACAGAATGATGTACTCTCCCAAAGAGACACAAATCTATATCTGTTTATTTGCATTAAGTATAAGTCAGAGTTGCAAGCACATGGGGGGAAAACCATCTTACAAAAGACTACTGAATGTGCTTAAGTATGTAATTATTTCATCCTACAAAATATCTTCCTATAAAATAGTAAGGATTACAGTGCAATCGTAGGCATCTCTACGTAGGCATCAGTGCGTGCTACTGAGATCAATACAGTGCTCCCAGTTAAGTGTGTAAAGGATTGCAATTTCACAGTTTTTATCTTGATATTCCAGCTAAAAGATTAAAACAGGGCTTTTTTTGGAGGGGAAGAACACAACTCAGAATGCTACTTCATTACTTTCTTGTTCGGGATGGTCACGGATTTTCATTTCAGCTGGCAGCCGACCAGGAATCAAAGATGAATTTCGCCGCTACCATATCTTCAATCGCCATGCCTGAAAAAAGGGGTGGAATTAACATCGCAGCCAATGGCATGACAAAACAACACACATGATTTTCAAGGTGAAGAATAGAGTTGGACTAAGGAGATTGCTTGAGAAGCTGTTACCTCGGGTGGAAGATGGCAGGTGTTTTGGAGTGGGCAGTGATGGCAAAGATGAGCCTTCCAGCTTTTCTCAGCTGATATACGGATCAACATTGGTACAGGAGGCACCATCTTACCCTTCACACCTTGGACAGCAAAATGTCTTGAGCCAGCCCTACATGTAGACGTTGGCTGCATCCACACGGCAAAAAGAATCTGGTTTGACACCAATTTAACTGCCATGTCTCAATGCATTGAGCCAAAAGTGGTATCAAACAGGATTATTTCTGCAGTGTGGATGGACTTGGAGAGAGCTTGGAATAATTATTTTTGGACAGCTCCACAAATCCCCTAGCCTGCCTGGAGACTTGTTATGTCCACAGGCATTTTCTAGGCATCCAAAAAAGGTCATTTTTTTCCCAATTTCTGGGTGCTGATTGACTGGTTGTGTTTGATGGCACCAAAAACTGCTCCTGATTCTCTGATAGAGGCCTCTTGCCTAGTCCCTGGTAGGGTTTTGTCCTTTAAAGAAATCCAGAAAACCAGTGAAGTGACAAATGAAATGTAAAACATCCATGTGGCATTTAAACAATGATTCAACTCAGACTGATCAGCTGGAGTACCAAAGGAGTCAGACTCAAGGAAAATGTTTATGATCAGAGTGAAAGCGGCATCGGAAAAACAGACAATGCATTCATTCATCTTGGCTTCCTTGCTGATCCTAATTGCTTCAGTCTTACATTTTTGAGAAGCAAAAGCATGACAACGGCCTTTGTGACACGGTAGGGGAAAAGCTGTTGCAGGCTTGAAGATAATCGCCCACATTCCCATGCAAGGAGGTAAATACTCAAGCATTGTTTTGCACTGTCATTCTCACGGAGAAGGAGGTTATTCTTACCCAGTGATTTGAACACAGTCGTTTTCTCACGGAGAGCTGGTTTTGTTTTCAACAGCACCTCACCCAACTCTGCAAAAATCTCTGCCTGCGAAACAAACAAAATGTATTACAAATCCAAAAACACACACACATACACACAAAACAACAACAACCCCACAATAAAATCCAGTAAAACAATATATACATATACATATATGTACATCCACATAAAACATCAGATTAATCAATCCCCTTCACAATCTAGCAACATTTTCCAGGTAACTAGCACAAATACTTTCAGCAGCTTTAGCAAATAAGTCTGTTTGGTGTGCAACATATGGACCGCAGTCTGAAAGTAACCAGTGTATTTTTGAGTAAGAGGTCTCACCCTGCAAGGAAAATGAGAATAAATAGTGTGAAACATCCACTACCTCTTCTGCACCACAAATGTGGAGGCTTTAATTTCTCAGAATGTTTCTTTATCACCCAAGATAGATGTTAAGTATGGTCTTGGAAATGTTCTGTAAATGCAGTTCTCAAAGGGGCAAAGGAAAGCATTTGTGAGTATTACAGTCTTATGTGATTTAATTTCAACAGATCACCCCATCAAACCCCATTCAGTACCATTGTTTATATAGCCAAAGCAGCAGCACCCCTGCAGAAAAAGATCAGTGGTCCCCCGGTTTACGAAATTAATTCGTTCCAGCACCCCTTTCTTAAACCGAAAAGTTCGTAAACCAGGGCCCCTTAAACCAGCCCCCGCACCATTTGAATTTCCCGCCGCTTTCTTTTCTTAAACTGGGTCCGTTTTTCCGGCCCCGGCTCTTTCTTAGACCGGGGTTTTCGTAGGCCGGGGTATTCGTAAACCGGGGGACCACTGTATTAGCAGAAAGGGTGACCTCAAGGTTTGCAGCAGGTAGAGAGGGACTGCCACTAAACAGTCCTCTCTTACACCACACTTAAAAATTCTGCAGTGAGTGGGATGCATAGGATTCCCCTCCTCCACATAGAGAACTAGGTCTCGTAATTACATCTAGTATCCTTGGACAACTGCTGGGATCAGGTTTTGATACCTCGTATAACTGAAGGGTTATTGAGTCGTCACTTAGGCTGCATCTGCACAGCAGAAATAATCCAGTCTGACCCCACTCTAACTGCCGTAGCAAAATTCTGGGGATGGTAGTTTGTTGGGGCACTAGAGAGTAGCCATGGCAGTTAAAGTGATGTCAAATCGGATTATTTCTGCAGTGCCGATGCAGCCTTAATTAAGACATCTTTTATTGTAGTAACAAGTATAGGATAGGCTGCATCCGAAGTTATGGCTTGTTTTCATGGAATTGCTAAGGCTGTCTTGTGGTATATTATTCAGAAACACAGGTAGGAGACAATGCGGAGGAAAGGACAGGAGCAGGGCTTTGTATTAAGGCAAGACTAAGAGCCAGGCTAAGGACGGACTGTCCCTGCCAGTCACATAAGAGACGTCCCATCCATAAAGCTTGTCTCTTTATGGGCTGCCAGATGTCCCTCATTATAAGGGCTGCCTGCTATCTGAAAGTTGGAATGCTGCTGCTTTTATATAAATTGAACAAGATGCCAAAATAATTCCACGTGGACCCTTCCTACACAAAGAAATGTGGGCACCGTGTAAAATGTGAACAACGGGTATATTTTACAGAGAAATACATAGCTAGGTTAACTGAATTCCACACATTTATTTGGTATTTAAGTAGAATGCACATTTATTAATAGCTACTTCCTGATTATCAACCTGCATGTCATGGATATTGACTGTCTCCTATTGAAAACCGAACAACGCTAATACCGACAGGTATCTTCAACAATAATTTCCTCCAAAAGTATTGCTAGAAAAAAGGGAAACAAACCCCACTTCTTTACCCCTGATAAAATAACGTCTCCCGATTCACGCATAGCAGCCTCTCTTGAATCCGCATACAACACAGAGTTCTTCATGATATCATCGTCTAGCTCCCGCCAGTCTGGTCTGCTTGCACCTACGGCTGGAAGACAAATCAAATCAAACTAATAAACACACTGGGGAACCCTTCGTTCCTACAAGTTAATGCACACAGGTCTTCTCCATCTCATTGCCAGAGTTTAGTCAGATACAACTGAAAATATAGTATGCAAAAATCAACGTTCCCCAGAGGTGTCATCACACAGGAAAGTAACCACCTTGAAAAGGCTGCCGCTTTAGTGGAATTAATGTTGCCCTAAGGGGTGTTCAAACTGCCCCCCCCCAACATGCACATGCCAACACCAACCAAAATTGCCCCTAAGAACCAAGGCAGCAATATCCCTGAGCGGATGTGGCCACCTGACACCATCCTTGAGCCCTATTCCTTAAGAAGTAGCTACATATTTTAGATCAGAGTTGCAATGACATGGTAGGGGTGCAGCCCAAGGGGTACTGCCATCCAATTAAGAATTTTGCCCCTCCGCAATGAAATTTGCCTTCTGTCCCCAAATTTCTAGCATTGCTAAGGGTGAGACGTCAAAGATTGCTCACATCTAGAACGCTCTTACTTGCTGCGCTCACGTTTCCTCCATATTTTTGCCTACCCTTTTTCTATACCCTCTTAACATTTCACAGATGAAAACCAAGACACATGTGGACAAGCAGTGACTAAAGTTGGTGTCACCTGGTGCAGTAACTCATGGTGCCACCCTCCTCCCATTCCACACTCTACAGAATCCTGAGTAATATTTTTTTTTTTGGACTAAGATTACCTTAATCATAATTCCCATACATGACCCAATGTAATGGTAATAGTTGTGACATAAACAACGAGCAAAATGATACTGTTTCTGCCAAATTGGGACAGTTGGAAGGGAAGAGAAAGAAGTCAGGTAGCAAACACTTGCTTAGGTTTGCAAACAGAGAAGCAAGGGAGTTGTGTATTTGTATGAAAACCTACTAAAAAAGCATTAGGTTCACTGGGGGAGGAGAAAAAAGAATGCTAAGGAGACTCGGCCTTTTCTGCCTGTTTCATGATGGCCAATGAGGACATGAATTGTCCCCTAATGCTCCATGCCACTTCAACACAAGAGGAGAAATAAGGCAGACAAAGCCATGATTTAAGGAGAGGCGAAGGAGGGTGGGGTGAGGGAAGAGAACAGCGGTCAGGCCATGACCGAATGTGGGAATGGGACTTCTGCAGTTTGCCCACTTCACAAATCTCTTCTGTCTGCTTGGTGGACAAAGCACAAACGAAATGGATGGGGATATATGAACAGGAATAAATATATGAAGAAAGGAGTAGGAGAAGATGCAAGGGTGGAAGCAGCAGGGCTTCCTGCTTTCCCCCCCTCTCCATGCTCTCCATGCTCTATTTACTCTTAGCCTGCATACGGCTTGTGTTCAAAAGGCTGTGGCTGTCCTCTGTTTGTTCGGGGGGGGGGGGGAGATATCCATATGAAGTCCACTTTAATTCTGTCACTCGTCGTCTGAACGGTGGGGGGGCACCTCATCCTGCCACTTCACAGGGAGGTACTTCTCCCCTTAAACCACAGGTCCTTCAGATTCTGCTGTTTCAAGTTATAAGTCTTCAGAATGGCATGAAGTAGAAACAAAGAGCCCAAAGTAACTCCAGGGATGCTCTAGACCAGAGTTAGTCAAGCTGTCTGATGTGGGGGATCAGCAATTAAATGATGTCCACCTGCCAGAGGCCAGCGATTAAATCTGTGTCCATTGGGTAACATTTCTCTTTCTTTATTGGAAACTTGACAGGGACCAGCAGCAATGGCTCCGAAACACAGGTTCAGGGACCATCACTTTGCATAGCACTGCTCTAAATGGACTGCCTGCTGTTGCAAGAATTCTAATGTATTCTCAGCAGACAACTAATTTGAGGAAAGGAAAGTCTACCTATTGACCCAATGCTGAACAGTACTCATGTCACAGCTCAGAAAATGGAGGACTAAAACTTTTGAAGGACTCTAATTCTGAGACATTCCCACCATGAAGATATGGTCTAAGACTAGGGCCATGCTGCTCAGAGGATTGTGGGAGCTGTTGTCTGAAAACACAACTTTTTCAAGCTTTTCACATACCACCAAGAAGCTGCTCCTCATGCATAGCTCAGATTCCCCCACCTTTTGCAGTCATCCCTCCACATTTGCAGCTTGGACATTTGCGGATTTGAATATTTTCGGTTTTGGTTAATAAGTTCTCTCTAGGAATCTCTGGGTCCTCCAGCGCAACTCTGACAGACGCTGGAGAACCTAGAAATTCCTAAAGAAAATATTTCTCTAGGCATTTGTAGGTCCTCCAGAATGATTCTATGATGATCTTCTGGAAGTTGTTGACCATAAAGTTGCACTTTTTTAGATTTGTGGTTTTTCCACATTCACAGAGGCCCTTCATCCCTAACCCCAGCGAATGTGGAGAAACCACTGTATTTATTTTCTCTTTTCTATTATTCTCTCCCCCCGCTGGGTCCTAAGTCCAGCAGCAAAAGCAAATGGGATTTATTTTCTAGTGTAGAAATGCATCATGCTCACTAACAGTGGCCAAGTTCACTATCTTTTTAATAGCTACAGAGGAAGATTGACATAAGAATGTACTTAACCATTGATATGGGCCCCAGGTTTTACCCATTCTCCATGTAAAATGGGTTTTGTTGCCATAGTGACGGTTATGATCACATCAGCCCCAGTTGCAGCTTCCTGAGCAGAAGAGCAGACGCGCACTGGCCCACTGGCCAAGCGAGCAAACTTCTGGGCTTTCTCTTCAGTCCGATTCCAGATCCTCACCTTCAAGAGAAATTGAATAGGCAGGGCTTAATTCTCTTGGCTGTTATCAATGCGTTAAAATCTCTCTATCAAGGCACAAATCCTGAATGATGGAAACCTAACAGGTCAAGGGCTGTCTTTGCGGTAAATTGTGAAGTGCATGACCAGCTGTTGTTTTGTTGCTGTCGTTGTCATACTTGTAAAGTGGCATATACATGGGTGGCATTATATAAATAAGCAATGATACAAATAGCAATAATTAACCAAATTCAGTTCTTTGACCAAACACTGTTTAAATGGGATTCTTACCTCTTTAAATGAAAATAATTCCGTGAAAATGTCATAGTGGCTGTAGGCTTGAACGCCAGCACCTAGGATGCATAATATTTCAGAATCCACTGGCATTAAGAGCTGAAAATGTATCCAAAAGGGAGAAAAAAATTTTTTTTTGTTAAGACTGTCTCTTTCTAATATGTAATACATACCACATCATTTCTTTCTTGGACTTCACAACAGTTATTTACACTACTCTTATTTCTTTCTAATTACATTACATTATTTCCTACCCAGATATTTAAACTGCTTTTATTTCTAACCACTACTTAATACTACCTAGTTTGGCCTCAATTGACTCCCTTCTGAAATTCTCCAACATTTCACCAATGAAAACTGTCGAAGTCAACGTGAAGACCAAAACCAAAAACATAATTTTCAACGGCATATCTAGTATTCTGCAGGTGGCCCTCCATATTTGCAGTTTTGACTTTTGCGGATTTGATTATTTATGATTTTGATTAATACTGCATGCTTCTTCTAGATCCTCCAACACAACTCTCCCAGAAGTTGACCTTAGACTTGTGCTGGAGAAACTAGACATTTCTAGGTATTTGTAGGTCCTCCAGTATGATGCTATGATCAACCTCTGGCAGATGTTGACCACAGAGTTGCACTGGAAGACCTGGAGATTCCTAGAGAGGTGTTCTCTTAAGTAAAAAGAATAGTGGGTTTTTTTTTTTATTTGCCTTTTCTCCACATTCATAGGGGTCCTTCATCCCTAGCCATAGAGAATGTGGAGGGACCACCATATATGTTATAATCTAATAGGTTGTACTCCGTACTTTTATGCATATTTCCAGGGCTCAAAGTTGGCAACCAAATCAGCCCAGCCTGCGACATTGCTCAAAACCATGGGCTGTTTTAAAAGTAAAATATTTTCAAGTACAGTGGCTCCTGTTACTTCCACTAACATTCTCTATCTGTACATCATTCACTAGCCTGAAAACTGGCTAGTGATGACAGAATTTGTAGTCCAACACATTTGAACACTGTCAAGCTAGAGAAGGCCGGTCTAGGGATTCAACAGGATTGAAGGCATGGGAAGGAGTCATGCAGCCCAAACCCGTTGGACTGCAACTTCCGGAACCATAGCCAATGGCGAGGAATGCTGGGAGTTGCAGTCCAACAACATGTGGTGAGATAATAACAGTTCAATCCCCAAATGTCTCGATAGCACTTTACACAAGCATTCATGGTCCAAGGACATTTGTTAGACGGAGTGCAGCAACTCGGACAAAACCACCCCAGTCCCTATATTACTCAACGGCTACAGATACTCCATTTCTTATTTGCTAGCTTCCCCTCAACCCCACAACGCTTTTCAAAGGATTCTTAAATAAAAAGAGAAAGACTTTGAAGAGGGTTGCCATGAAACAAGGAGATAAAGGTTGGGAAGGCAACATAAAATCGCTTAATTGCTAACAAATCCCTTTTGGCATTCAACAACTGTGGAGATTGAATGGGCTCAAACTAATAACTCCTGAAACAACCAGGCAATGACGACTAGAAGTTCTGGGCTGACAAGACTTGGTTTGAAGTTGGACGGTTCTTCAAGAAGGTCGAGGGACTCAGCTCTACAAAAGATGTGAATTCAGCGTGTCTTTCCAAATTGGAGACCCCGGCGGAACAACTGACGTTATTAAGCCAGTTGTACAAAAAGACTGCCTTTGACATTCAAAGATACTATTATCCCTTGCCCCCGAATCGAATGGACTCTTTTGTGATGTGTCTTTTCTGTGCATAAAAAAAAAGCCTCTCATCATTAGTCTACTTCATAAAAAGCACTCACCTTGGTGGCTATGGCAGAAACGGCAGCCGTTCGCTTGGCTGTAATGACGCTGCCATCCATGACCTTTCCAAAAGCAAAACATCAAACAAGAATGAAAAGAACATGGTAAGATGCAAGGAAATATCAGACGCCTTTCCCCAGGTGAAGCAGACCTGACATTTTCTCAGAGTGTGGCAATAAACAGGAACCAGTCACAGCTAATTAATAACAATAACTAATGCATTAAATACATGCACTGGTAACCTCTCGCTTAGATTTCTGTAATGCGCTCTATATGGGGCTACCTTTGTACCAAGTCCGGAAGCTTCAGTTGATCCAGAATGTGGCAGCCAAGTTACTTACAGGGGCATCTAGGGCAGATCATATTACTATAATAATTATTATTATAATTATTATATTATATTATTGTATATAGATCATATTACCCCCATATTAAGATCGTTACACTGGCTACCGATCAGCTTCCGAGTGCAATACAAAGTGTTGCTTCTTACCTTTAAAGCAACACTTTACTGATGATGACTTCCCACAGGACATTCTTGGCCACGGCCCCGAAACTATGGAACAACTCGCCAGAAGAGATCCGTCTTATTACCACCTTAGATGCCTTTAAGAAGGCACTTAAGACAGACCTCTTCCATCGGGCCTACCCACCCGATTTACTATAACGGATTATTGAATGATTTCACCTCGGAACTAGATTAACAACTAACGAAATGGTAGTTACGCACGGAACTGATTATGTCTCGGGACTGAATTGTACTGTTTTTTACTGCTTTTATGGATTGTTTATATAATTGGTTTTAGGATAATTTTAGACTGTCGTTGAATGTGGATTGTTTTAATAATTTGTTGGAATCCCGCCTCGATCCGAAGGGAGAGGCGGGAAATAGAAATAAAACTTCATTATTATTATTATTATTATTGTTGTTGTTATTATTATATTATTTTTAAAAAGTAAGGGGCTCTGCAGAGCGCCCCTGAAGGGGTGGCCTACATCTTCACCAATCTGCAGCCCCAATCTGGCCTTTTCATGCCGCAAAAAGGAGACAAGAATTTTATTAGCTCTTGAATTCAGTTCCTAGTACCTGCTGGACCCATTGAATCAATGGAAGCTTGACAGTTCCATGCATCCAATGAGTATAGTCTGACTGGGCCAAAATTGCATTTCATCCTATAAATTGTTAACGAATCTTTAAATAGATAAATTTGTTAGACCCACCCCCATCCCCAACTATGCAGTCTAGATCCATTCTACTTTATGAAGACAACAATCAGGTTCAAAGCTTGAATTGGTTAAATTTTAGACTACAAATCTTGGGAAAAAAAACCCACACCAGGATCCAGAGGTTAGCTTGCTTGAAGGCATGTTTGATGTATAAAAAGACCTTTGAAACGTACGGCTTTGAGGGTGCCGTTGCTGGGATCAAACAGGAGAACGGTCGCTTGATGTGAAGGAACCGTAGGGTCCGTCGGGTGCTCATAAAAGGTCACCAGCTTGGTTGTCAAAGCATCCTCACTTGCACTGTAAGTAGGCATCACTCCTAGAAAGCTTGCAAGCAGAAAATGAAAGCAGCGTGATAATCCTTCAAGTATAAGCAACTCCATGGATTGCTAGCAAAATATTAATCAGTAACTCGAAGCTTCAAGACATTTTCCCCCTTTTTTCTCAGAATTTTTTTGGGGAAATTTTCAGGAAAACTGGGGGGGGAAATTGCAGCATTAGCACTTTTTACAGATTGAAAGTCACTCTGTCACCTTAGGATTATCAAATAGGATGATGTACGCTTCGCTTCGGCATAAAATGATCACAACTGGCGCTGTATATTAAAAGCACAGTGTGTTCAAACAATTCTTGCAAATGGGAATTTTTGTATTTTTGAATTTTATTTTTGTAAAAAAATACAGTAGCGTCTCGACTATCCGACATAAGCTGATAGTTGGATAACCGAAAATGTTGGATAATCCGGAAGGCCTAGGAAAAGCCTTGAAATCACTATGAACTGCAAACGTATTGAAGTTTTATTGCAATAACAGTAAAAGTAAATGGACAGAAATCACTGATCAACATTGTCATGTACAGTAAAAACAGTTCAGTCCTCTGAAAATGTAAAGAAATCACAGAAAATTTAAAGAAATCACAGAATATTTGAAGAAATCTCAGCAGCCGCGACGCTGGATAATCCGGGATGTCGGATAACCGAAGGTTGGATAATCGAGACTCTACTGTAATAATATTTGTAACAAATGGAACAACTGTCTCCTGAACTGTACTCCACATATAAACTGGTTTTGCTAGTTTACCTTGAGAAGGCGAAAAGAAACGCTATATAGAAAGCCACAAAAACATGAACATTAGAAACGAAGAAAACTCTTTATATTTCCGCTCCACAGTATCAAGTATATCCATAAAGCACCCATTCCCATAAAAAAGAATTGAGGAGGGGAAGTGTGTGGAAATAAAGAGGGATTAAGATTCGATTAATCCGCTCCTCACTTGGGCTGCAGCTCCCATCATCCTTCTCCGTTGGCTGGGGCCGGCTGAGATGTTGGGACTTGCAGCGCTGCCAAAGGGCCCTGGCTGGAGAGGTGGTGGCACCGCAAGTCCCAGCATCTCGACCAGCCCCAGGCAACGGCGATGGAAGATGGGAGTTGCAGTCTGGCAATTCAGGAAAGCAGGAAGAGGTGAGAGAGGTAAAGAGGCGAAGGGGTGCAGCTGTTTTTGGTGGATCACAGTTCCCATCATCCTTCGCCTTTGGCTGGGGCCGGTCGAGATGCTGGGACCTGCACTGCCACCAAGTGTTGTTGGATGCTGGGACTTGCAATGCTGCCGTGCAGCCCTGGCTGGAGGATGGGAGTTGCAATCCTCCTTGCCATTTAGATCCTCCTTGCCATTCAGGAAAGCAGGGAGAGGCCAGGACGGGAAGGTCATGTGGCTGTTGTCGGGTTGTTGGATTGCGGTTCCCATCATCCTTTGTCGTTGGCTGGAGCCGGCCGAGATGCTGGGACCTGCAGTGCCACCACTGCAAGTCCCAGCATCCAACACTGCAGGTCCCAGCAACTCGACCAGCCCCGGCCGACGACAAAGGATGATGGGAGTTGCAGTCACCTGTCATGCTCAGAGCCTCCTTGCAATTCGGGAAAGCAGGGAGAGAGGCCAGAAAGGGAAGGCCCTGCAACTGTCGCTGGATTGCAGTTCCCAGGCTGGGGATGCTGGGACCTGCGGTGCAAAGGATGGGAGTTGCAGTCACCTGCCGCGAGAGGCCGGGAAGGCGAGGTCTTGCAAGTGTTGTCGGATTGCAGCTCCCATCATCTTTTGTGGTTGGCTGGGGATGCTGGGACAGGCAGTGCTTAAGAATGATAGGAGCTGCAGTCCCCTGTCATGCTCAGATCCTCCTTGCAATTCAGGACAGCAAGGAGAGGCCGAGAAGGCCCTGCAGCTGTTGTTGGATTGCAGCTCCCATCATCCTTTGTGGTTGGCTGGGGATGCTGGGAACTGCAGTGCCAAGGATGATAGGAGCTGCAGTCCCCTGTCATGCTCAGATCCTCCTTGCAATTCAGGACAGCAAGGAGAGGCCGAGAAGGCCCTGCAGCTGTTGTTGGACTGCAGCTCCCATCATCCTTTGTGGTTGGCTGGGGATGCTGGGAACTGCAGTGCCACCACCTCTTGCTGGATCCAGCAAGAGGTGGTGGCACTGCAGGTCCCAGCATCCCCAGCCACAACCACAAAGGATGATGGGCTCTGCAGTCCCCTGTCAATGCTCAGATTCCCCTTGCAAATTCCCCAGCCCCTCTCCATCCATCCCTCCATCCCTCCATCCCTGCCTTTGCCTACTAGTTTCTGCATCTCACCCACTATATTTCTGGATGGGGACCACAGTGCGGAGGGGCTGGACCACTCCTCCGCCTTTCCCCTGGGAGAAGTTGCCCAAGGCGGCTTCCAAAGGGCCCAGGAGGAGGCTGGCCCGGGGCAGGAGATGCTCCACAGCCTCAGCATCCAGGAAAAGAGGAGGAGAAGGCAGAGACCCTGCAGCAGCAGCAGCAGCAGAAGCAGAGAGGCTCATCCTGGCAGCCTGGAAAGAAGAGGAGCAAGACTGCCAGCAGTGCCTGCCTTGCCTTGTTGTTGTGCCCAGTGCCCTCCTTCTCTTTTCCAGCCAAGGAGGAGCCAGGACTAGTAAGGCAGGGCCAGGAGGAGGACTAGGGCTGGCCAAAGGCAGGGATGAGAAAAAGGAAAATTACTACTAGTAGTAGTAGTACTGTGCACTTAGGCAGAGGATTGAAATGCAGGGAATATAGATCTTCAGGAGGGAGAAGTGCAAGTAGGCAGAGAAAATGGAAAGGCCCTTGAACCCAGATCTTCAGCAGGGAGAAATGGGAGACTCAGGCAGAGAGACTATGGAAATGCAGACTGTGTGCAGATGACACCAAATTTGGAGCAGCAGGAGCTAATATATACCCAAGAGCAGAGGATCAATGTTCAAGAAGACCTGAACCGATTAAATTCATCGAATCCTAGAGTTGGAAGGGACCCCAAAAGGGGCCATCCAATCCAACCCCGCTTCTGCCGTGCAGGAACTCTCCATCAAAGCACCCCCGAGAGATCGCCATCCAGCCTCTGTTTAAAGACCTCCAAAGAAGGAGACCCCACCACTCTCCGAGGCAATATATTCCACCGTCAAAAGAGCTGCAACTGTTAGGAAGTTCTTCGTAATGTTTAGGCGGAATCTCTTTTCCTGGATCCTGCATCTGTTGTTCTGGGTCGTGTTCTCTGGAGCAGCCGAAAACAAGTTTGCTCCTTCCTCAATATGACACCCCTTCAAATATTTAAACAGGGCTCTCGTATCACCTCCTAACCGTCTCTGCTCCAGGCTAAACATCCCAAGCTCCCTAAGTCTCTCCGCGTAAGGCATGGTTTCCAGACCTTTCGTCATTTTGGTGCCCTGGCGACACTGTGGTTAAATGCCTGTGCTGCAGCCATTCACTCCCAATTCAAACCACAAGGTTGTGAGTTCAATACCAGCCAGGGGCTCAGGGAGACAGCAGGGCACTGGAGGCGCTCAGCCAGGCCAGGGCAAGCTAGCAAGAGGAGGAGGAGGAGGAGAGGGACATGGAGCACCTCCCCTGCCCTGCCCTGCTGCAAGTCACACTCTCTCAGCCAAAGGGGGGAGGAGAAGGCAGGCCCAGGTGCGCTCTGGCCAGGCTCCAGAGCTCTCTCCTGGCTGCCTTCCTCTCCCCTTGGCTGAGAGAGTGTGACTTGCAGCAGAGGTGCTCCATGTCCTCCTGGAGCTGGGACCATGGCAAGCTGGCAACAGGAGGAGGAGGGCCAGGCGCGCTCCGAGGGTCTCTTCTTGGCACCTTCCCTCCCTCCCTTCTCCTAGTCCTCTCCTTCCTTACCCCTGGCCCTGGAGCCCAAAGGATCTTGGGATTTGTAGTGGGCTTTTCCTTCCACCGAACGCGATCCACACATGCCTTCCACACCGGGTAAATGTGAATTGGCTTCGTATTTGGAGAGGAAAGGGATTTGTAAATTTCGATTGTTTAGCAAATTTGACTTTTGCGAACTGACTCCTCACTGCGTTCGGATGGATGCTGCAATGCGTTCGGCGTCATGTGATAGCCTCTTGCGAAATTACACGCAACCCCATGATTGCCTTCGCATTTACCCTGCTCTAACCTTCCAATTTCCTCCGTGTGATAAGCTCCATAGTCTCCAGAGCCAAAGGAGATTATCACACTACACTGTCATCGTGCTATCATTCCGCTTTAACTGCTCTGTCTGCCTCCTGTGGCATTCTGGGATTTGTAGTCCAGTGAGGCCTAAGAGCCCCCTGACTGCCCCTCCTTAAAAACTGCAAGTCCCAGGATTCCACAGGAGGCAGCCATATCAGTTAAAGTGGAACAACACACAGTGCCATGAAGAAAGAGTAGTGTGACAGTGTTCAAACCACTAGGCCACACTGCCATTAAAAAGCCAGTTTTGGGTGCCATAAAGAGGCCTGACAAACAGGCCTTATTTGTTTTACTTTTTTTAGGCCTACTAATTATGAGGTGTTTGTTTTGCTCAACTTGGTTCATTTTGTCCTCTTTATTATATGTGTTTTTGACATTAATAAAAAAAATTCATTTCATGACATTCATTAATTTCACATTAAAATAACAATGTGACATTAAAAAAAGTTGACAAAAAAAAATCAGGAATCTGCCCCTCAAATGGCGCCTTTAAAACGGAAGCGCTTGGGAACCGGAAGTTCCTTCTAGTGACCCAACTCTTAATGGGAGCCCGGGGACGCTCTAGGCACTCCCAGCTAGGCGCCTGAAAGCGTCTGTCTCTATGGTTTGGCATTGAGGGGAAGAGAATGTTTCTCTTTGTTGGCGCTCTAGGATATTGGACGACCAAAGAGAGGTTGGACTTCATCTCCCACAATCCCTGAGTATAGACCAACATGGCTGAGGCTTCTGGGAGCTGAAGTCCAAATCGCAATGTAAGAGTCTCTATGGATTGGTGTTGTGTGACATACAGAGATGTAAGGAAGCCTCCGTGCTGGGGATGCTGACGCAATTTCCGCTTCCGCCGAGGCCATATCCTCGGTTTTTGTTGCTGCCTGGAGGGGAAAGCGGGCGTTTAGAGGCCACGATGAGGCCTATCTCGGTGGCGGCGCGGAGCCTTTCGGTGAGTGAGGGAACCGAATGGGGCGGCCTTGTCTTGGGCCTCCCGAGGAGGAAGAGGAGGACAGGCCCCAGGCTCCTCCTCCAGTGGGCCCCAGGCTCTGTGCCCTTGAAGGGCCTTTTGGACTCCAGCTCCCAGAATCCTTTGCCATTGGCCAACGTGGCTGAGGCTTCTGGGAGATGGAGTCCCAAATCCCTTAAAGGGCCCAGTTGGGGGACCACTGCCCATAGAGAATCATTGCAGAATACTTGCCCATAGGGAATAAATGGAGAATACTTGCCCATAGGGAATAATAAAAGAATATTTGTCCATAGAGACTAATAGAATATTTGTCAGTAGGGAATAATTGGAGAATACTTCCCCATAGAGACTAATAGACTACTTGCCCATAGAGAATAATAATAGAATATTTGTCCATAGAGAATAATAAAAGAATATTTGTCCATAGAGACTAATAGAACACTTGCCTATAGAGAATAATAATAGAATATTTGTCCATAGAGAATAATAGAATATTTGTCAGTAGGGAATAATTGGAGAATACTTGCCCATAGAGACTAATAGACTACTTGCCCATAGAGAATAATAATAGAATATTTGTCCATAGACCATAAAGGGATACTTGCCCATAGAGAATAATAATAGAATACTTGCCCATAGAGACTAATAGATTACTTGCCCATAGAGAATAATAATAGAATATTTGTCCATTGAGACTAATAGAATACTTGCCTATAGAGTAGTGGTCCCCAAACTGTGTGCCCTTGAAGGGCCTTTTGGACTCCAGCTCCCAGAATCCTTTGCCATTGGCCAACGTGGCTGAGGCTTCTGGGAGATGGAGTCCAAAATCCCTTAAAGGGCCCAGTTGGGGGACCACTGCCATAGAGAATCATTGCAGAATACTTGCCCAGAGGGAATAAATGGAGAATACTTGCCCATAGAGACTAATAATAATAGAATACTTGCCTATGGAGAATAATAAGAGAATATTTGTCCATAGAGACTAATAGAATACTTGTCAGTAGGGAACAATTGGAGACTACTTGCCCAAAGAGAATAATAAGAGAATATTTGCCCATAGAGAAAAATAATAGAATAATTGTCCATAGAAACTAATAGAATATTTGTCCATAGAGACTAATAAAATACTTGCCCATAGAGCAGTGGTCTCCAAACTTTGCCCTTCAAGGGCATTTTGGACTTCATCTCCCAGAATCCCAGGCTATTGGCCGACATTGCTGAGGCTTCTGGGGGATGGAGTCCTAAATTTCTTAAAACGGCATAGTTTGAGGACAATTGTCTTAAGGCGATACATGTTCTAAAGGAGTGGTTCCCCCAAAACTGCGTCCCTTTTAAGGGATTTTGGAAGCCTCAGCTGTGGCTTTCTTGAGTCTATCAAACTAATACAGTCTTTCTCTTTTCCTACTGAGTCTTGATTATGCTTTTATTATTGAAATTGACTTGGTCTGGCTCTAATGTGTCATTGTTCTTGCTCTCTTCTTCAGAGAAGATTTTATTCTCTCAAAATTGCACCGAAAGTCGAAGCGGCGGCAGCCGGACAAGCCCGGATACAGCTGCACCCGCAGGAGCTTGAGGTAAGTCTAAAGTAGAAATTGCTTTGGGTTTTAATGTATCTAATAATCAGAAAATATCACAGAGGATAAGTGTGATTTTTTTTTTAACCTGATCTCTCCTCCTCTAAATGCAGATTACAAAACTACCAAATGGTTTGGTGATTGCCTCTTTGGAAAACTATTCTCCAGTTTCAAGAATCGGCGTCTTCATCAAAGCGGGCAGCAGATATGAGTCCACCGCGAATTTGGGAACTTCTCACCTGCTCCGTCTTGCATCCAACCTGGTGGGTTTTCCTCTTTCCATTTATTTTTTTTAAAGATTATTAGATTCTGGTTTTTGCTTAGAACTGTGACCCTAAAACCAGGAGTGGAGGGCGTGTGCAACCCTTGTACCACGTGCAGCTTTAAAAAGCCTCTAATCCGGCCTCTAAGCCTCTTATGGGCGAAAATGTGCCTCCCCAAAATATGTTTGTGCCCCCCCCCACAAGCTTCCAGGTTGTGTCATTCTCCAGTTTATCCCAGCAGAAGATTTTTATTCCAAAATTTGTGACCATCAGTTTTAAAAAATGGTCACCTGCAGTTCAAAAGAATATAAGTGAGTATAACTGGCGGTTATAGGTGGCCAGCCTATGGTTTAATATGATGTCTGACTCGAATAAGCATGTTCTGTGATGGGGCAGAAAGCTCAAGGTTGGCAGTTATTTTAACACCTGAGACAAAAGATCCCACCAGTTTACCTTTCTTCAGGTAGCGGTTTGTCTGCCACTTCTGTGGTAAATAAGACAGTGACTACCTCTTTGGCTGATGCTCTTTAGTTCATATTCATTCACAGATGTGGCCAGTTCTAAATGTTGGTGCATTAGCAATTAAAATGATATTGATCAAACTGGGATATTCTGATTATTGTGATAATTTCAAGGATATGATTGAGGAGGCCTGTTACTAAAATCGCACATCTTTTCTTTTCTTTTCCTAAATGAAACTGCACAGGAGTACATTTGATATCAATTATTGTAAACCTCCTTTCTAACCCAGCACCAAATAGGTACTATAAATCACTAGTGATTCATTGTAGCCTTGGGATGTGGGAAATAGAAAAATTAGAAATACCGATATGGTATTGTGTGCATTTAACTCCACAGGTAAGGGAAACATTGGGCAGAACAATTCATATCTGGTACCTAACACCCTCACTCGCAGATACTTTTAGGAAAAAGAGACTTTTTAGGTTCTGAACATAGATAAACTGAGTCATAGTGGACTGCACTTAGTGGACTGCAACTCTACACCTTGAAGAAACTTCTGGGGTGGCAATTCCATCTGCAAGCTGTTGGTGCATGAAGCTCCCATGTTACAAATTGGCACACATGTTGGGAATCAATGAATTATAATGTATTAAGAATTTACTTTTAAAAGCCATGCATTGAATTCTGTAGTTTAGTTACAGTGGCCATCATGAATGGACTAACAGCTTTGGAGCTACATCATTTAGGGCTGCAGGTTGCTACCAAAAGCAGTGTTCTTCTCAACAAAAGAGATGCCATGTGAGATCATAGTCATTCAAGTTTCCCATTGCTTCCACTTTGTTAGCTGTTACTTGTGGGACTGGGAAAACTCAATAGTTCTGTAACTCCAAAAAAGCTTATAAAAAAGAGAGAATGCCATAGCATTGCACTCCTTGAGTTTTCTCAGTCCCACAAGTAACAGCTAACAAAATGGAAGCAATGGGAAACTTGAATGACTATGATCTCACATGGCATCTCTTTTGTTGAGAAGAACAAGATCTGTCTTCTGGAAACCGCAAAGACTTGGTATGCTTGCCTAACAATGGAACATGGCTTTACAGATTTCCGGCTGCTGTTGATAATAGTTCTGTAACTCCAAAAAAGTTTTTAAAAAAGAGAGAATGCAGTAGCATTGCACTCCTTATCAACAGCAGCCGGAAATCTGTAAAGCCATGTTCCATTGTTAGGCAAGCATCCCAAGTCTTTGCGGTTTCCAGAAGACAGATCTTGTAACTCAGTTCCCATCTTGATTGATCTCAGCTCATCGGGTTATTTTATAATAGCTAATCAATTTACCAATGCTGACATTGTCTCTGTGCATCTGGTCACAAATCCTCATGGTCACATTAAAATTCTTTGTGAGCTAGATACAAGCTTACTGCTCAAAACTGATCCTTAAAATGTTGGGGTTTTTTGCAGACTACGAAAGGGGCCTCTTCCTTCAGGATAACCCGTGGCATTGAAGCTGTTGGTGGTAGCTTAAGGTTTGTAATTACCTGGGTCTTTTGAAGAATTCGTTACATGAAAAGCTGGAGTCCTGGGAGGACACCCATAAATAATATTTAATAGGGGAATTAATTTAGCTCAATTAAAATATACCTTTGGCTGGAGCATTGTTCAGCCTGGAATCTAACCCTTTGTTTACTGGTTCCAAATCACACAGAACTCCAGAGGCAATTCCAAGTAAGTTGTATGGTTTTATTAATAAAAGAATCTACACACGTATGCACACGTGCTTTCTCTCACACACATAAGAACTATCAAAGCAAAGGTGGGAGAAGGTGAAAAGTAGAGGCCTTGCCAACGGTGATACTGGACCGATCCTGAAGCCTGCCTCCAGTCAAAGGGCTTCTGGAATGGAGATGCTGCCACTGCTAGAGGAGTAGCCAGCTTATTATTTATTATTTGGGTGATCTCATTGTGATGAACACTCTTGCTTCTTCATATGATTACAACCAACTAGATTTCCAAATACGGTATGGTCAGGTCCTCGCAATGGGATTGATTCTGAGCCTATCCTCCTCAGCATCCCTTTTAATATTAAATTGTTAGCAAATTTGAAAGGGGTGATTATGGGGATGACCCTGGGGTAACAATTTGGTTGAAATGCCATTCTAGTTATGTGTGGTAAGAAGACCATATCTAAGGAGGCAGCTTATTTACAAAGGAATACAGTAGATGGGGGTGTTAACACCTTCTAAATTTGCTCTGGCATTTTTAATATAGATTGTTTCTATCCTTTTATTCAGGGCAGTTGAATTACGCATGTCTTTTGAGAATGAGGGCATATATGTTTCTAACCTTTGTTTCTTTGTACAGTGCTGATCCTACATTGTAATGTACACCAAAATTTCAGTATCCGTATTGCTTAACTGCTAGTACCACTATATAAGATAGAAGGGCAGTGCCACCAGTTATTAGAAGAGATCATTTAATATGCAAGAGATACTGTGTTTAAAAGTTTCAAAAACGTAAAAGTTATGTAAGTAATCGCATAATAGGATTTAAACAAAAGACTCACTAAACTTTTGAAGTCGTGTATGCTCTCCTGAAAATATCTTTTTAAAACATTATCTTTTAGTGTGACTTCTACCAGAGAGAACATGGTTTATTCCGTTGAATGCTTGCGTGACTATATGTAAGTATCCTTATGCGTATCAAATCAGTTTTCAAAACATTTCTGATCACTGAAGCTGCAAAATGTCATTACCCAGTTATGTATTGTTTTTCCTCTTGAATTGAGCAGTCCCACTTAATTTTCAGTCACTTGACACATTCTTATTTCTTATTGGTACTGTAGCTTCCATTGACCCAAATCAGCATGTTAATTCTTAATCCATTTGCCTTTTTAAAGTCTTATGTTCTAACACACCATTTTATCCTTGACATATCTTACACTTTGGGGACCCTCAGTTATTTTGAGTCTTCTTTAATATGTATATATTACTTTGCTTAATTTATTCAGTGATACTGTCCTGGAATATCTAATAAATGTCACTACGGCTCCAGAGTTCAGGCGATGGGAAGTATCTGATGTCAATCCCCGTTTAAGAATTGACAAGGCAATTGCCTTTCAAAATCCTCAAGTAGGTAAGTGTTCCTCAGCTGTTAGACTCTCAACAGTATTTTTTTAAAGACAGATATTTTTTCTTTGTTAGTAAGCAGAGGCAGAGCCCCAATGGGCAAGGTCACCTTTTCTCATTCTGACCCCTCTTTTTCTCTCTTCTTCCATCATGGTGAGCTGCTGGGAGAAGGGGCACATTTCCCTTGCCAGAACTGACTGCTTCCAGAAAGACTTTAAAATTGGACCCAATGCCTACTTTTCTTGTTTTAGGTACAAATGGGAATAAGTTCTGAGTAGGTAGCATAACATCCTTTATTTGATGGTACTAGAGAGAAACTGATGAGAAACATGTAAATCACTTCTAGTAATAAATTTTTATCCCCTCAGAAATTGAAATTACATTCCTTTAAGGATGCTTAATATTGTATTGCTGATGTTTCTCTTTAGAAGGAGGAGTTTTGGACTTGGAAGAGCATTCCTCTGTGCAGAGCAGAGTTTCAGGAACAGCTTTTAAGGAACATATTTTGTGGGATGTGAGAGTTCCTTAGCCCTTTGATTCCCAGACACTATCTGTGGCCCAAAAAAGAATTCTGGATATGTCCCATACTAATTCCAGATGTTCCTGGAGTTCAGCTCCTACCATCCTTCATCATGTATAGGAGCTGGGAACTTAAATTCCACAATATTTGGATGGCCTGACAAGTATTGGTAGGATCTAGTTGAAAAGTCCGAGCTTCATTGTAAAAGAGAAAGCTTTATCAAGAAGCTAAAGCAGTTCCCAGTATGTGGATGGTAGGACTGCATAATAAAAACACAAAGCAATTCAAACCTTTTAATGTGCAACCTTGTTGTAAAAAGCAAAACATTTCTTTTCTCAGACAGCCCAGATGTTTTCTATTGTACCAAGCATTCCCACAGAACTGAGTCTTGCAGTTTCCCAGTACCTATCACCTCCTCTTCACTTCTGCTCATTATCCATCCCCAGAATAGATAACCACTCCTTTCCACCTGGCACTACCAGGATGACATATCCCAGCATCCAATAACATGAGAAAGCAGGCCTAATTAACTAACAAGCATGGCAGGAATTTTGAAGGACTCAGACCCTGACAGCGCCAGACATGGGTCACCCCTGCCTTAGATAAAACTAAGTATCCCTTGCTGCTCTTTTTCCATTAAATTGGGTACACATGGTCTATATGAGTCATTTAAGGCAAGCTTCACTGTTTAAGGCAAGCTCCACATAGGCAGTGAAAATTGCCTGTGTGGCGCTGAACACAGTTTAGAGTCAGTGTGATAATAGTATTTTGCATGTTGAACTATGACTTTGGAGGCTGGGGTTCAAATTCTGGCTCAGCCATGTAAACCCAGCCTTGGAGGATGGCAGTGGCAAACCCTCTCCGAAGAAACCTGCCAAGAAAGCCCTGTGTTAATAATTAAGTTTGCCTTAGTGTTGTCATAAATCAGAAATGACTTGAAGGCATGCAACAGCAGCAGTCAACAACAACGTAGTTTAGTTATGAATACCTTTGGGTCATTTTTATAATGTAGGAAAAACCCTTCTTTTATGCCCAGGTCTCCTTGAAAACTTGCATGCAGCAGCTTATCGAAATGCCCTTGCCAATTCCTTATATTGTCCAGACTATATGATTGGAAAGATTACATCAGAACAGGTAATTTTGACTATCACTTGTTACAACGAAGCTATATCTAATTCTTTGGGGTATTCTTCGGGACGAGTTGTATGTGGCACCAAGAGAAATGTATTTATTTGTCCCTTTTCCTTTTAACTAATTCACCTAAAACAGAGCAATGGCCAGATGGTGGCTTTAAAAGGGGGATGAGACAAAGCCTTTGAGTAAATGGCTATTGGCCTTGTTCAACAGAATATCTATATTCAGAGGTGGCATACAGCAGATGAAATGTAGGAGCAGTAACTGGGAGGAGAGCTATGTCTGTCTGCCCTTCTGGTGGACTTCCAGAAGCATCTGCTAAAAGTAGCTTGGTGGACTAGATATATCTTTGGTCTGAGCCCGTAAGACTCTTCTTACATTTTTAATCTATGGATCAAATATTAAAATGTGTATTGCTGTTTTCATCACAGCTGCACCAGTTTGTACAGAACAACTTTACAAGTGCTCGAATGGCTCTGGTGGGACTAGGTATGTAAGCAAACCTCTCTGTCCTAAGGCTCTGCTATATTCTTTTGAATGCAGGATCCTCTTTGCCGTAAACTCTGGGTTGTACTCTGATTCAGGTGCTGTCTTGCAGGTGTCAGCCACTCTGACCTGAAGCAAGTGGGAGAGCAGTTTTTAAATATTCGCAGTGGGTCTGGCTTATCTGGTGAGAAGGCCAAGTATCGTGGAGGTAAATATATTGCACTGCATTCTTCCCTTCTGATAGTGGTAGTGTTAGTAAATTAGACTGATGAATACGTTTGGCCTACAAGCTGATCTCTTGTAGAACCATCAACTGGCTTGCAAACCTGCTCTATTCCCTTTCAGTTATTGTGCTTTTTCTTATTCTGAATGTGCAGACAGCCTTTTAAACGTAAGAATCCCAGTGTACATTAAGTGACCTGAAGACTACAGTTCCATGTTTTCCCAATAGATTTGTTATTACATTTGTCTAGACAACATGGTTATCCCACCTTCTCTGGCAAGGAAATAAGAGAAACGTACGAAGTTGCCGTATGTCAGACAAATCATTCTTCTGGATCAGGAATGGGCAATGCATGGCCATCCAGATGATGATGATGAACCCCAACTACCATTTGTCCTAGCCATGATATAATTGTCAGCAGCTCCTCAGAGTCTCAGTTAGAGAAATCCTACACATCACTTGTCTTATCCTTCAAACTAAAGATACCAGGATTGATCCCTTTCAACTCTGTGATTCTAGGAACCTTCTTCATGGACAACAAATTATCTGTTACTGAACTCTGTCCCACCACCCCATCCTTGCACCAATACTGTGGTAGACTGGGCAGTGTTACTTGCCCACAGTGAATTTTATGGCTGATCAAGTCCCAGTTCCAGGTGCTACATCATGTTGGTCTGTGGACCCTGACAAATTATAAGCATAGCAACCTATCAAGTAGAACAGCTTTTCAAAGCATCTAACCCTCCTGTTACAATGTCTGTGTCAGTGTCTTGGGCTTCAAGATGCTTTTAGGTTCCAAACTGAGAATACTTTGTGGCAAAGACATTAGCTATTTGGGTAAAAGTACAATTGGGTCCTTCCACAAAATATCATGGTGACATAAATGCTTAAGTTCTGCTGTTCCTGGAAAGCATGTTGAGGAGTGTTCAGTGATTAAATTAATAACCTTAGCCAAAATTCCCTGAAAGTAAATTTGTCTCTGTTGATCTCTACAACTTTAGAGGAGTGTTGGGTATTTATTTTTTAAAAAGGAAGCATGTACTAAGTGATAGGCAAATGCACAGTATGTCTTTTGCAGTGTTAGCCACACTCCTTTGTAACACACATGATTCCTATTGGGCTGCACATCATTTGATGTGATAATGTTAAAAAACACAGATCTGTTAGTCCAAGTGTTGATGCACCAGTAGCTTGAGTACTTTAAAATGCGTCTTATTACATTTTTTGAAGGTGAAATCCGAGACCAGAATGGCCAAAGCCTTGTTCACGCTGCCGTAGTAGCAGAAGGAGCGGCCACAGGAAGCGCAGAGGCAAATGCTTTTAGTGTCCTTCAGCATATTCTTGGGGCAGGACCTCTTGTTAAGAGGGGGAACAGCGTTACCAGTAAGCTCATCCAAGGTGTTGCAAAGGCATCATCCATGCCTTTCGATGTAAGTAGTTGAGCTTGTTTTGATTATTTTACAAAGGTGTACGGGGAGGGAAAGCATAGAGAAACAACATACCATGTATATATTTGGAATGGTTTGTGTATAAGATTTTCAGATTGTGTGGTAAAACCGCACATAGCATTTCTTTGACAGATCCCTTTACAGAGAATGGGACACCCGTATGGTACAAGTTCTCAATAGATTGTGACTCTGGTTTCTGCCAGGGATGACACTTTTAACTGTCTCATCCCTATACTGAATAACTGTAACACATGACTAGTTGATCATTAAGTATACACTTAAAAATATTTTAATACAAGCAGTTATAGAAGGCAGAGAGCACATGCAGTCTCCAAAAAGGCATTCCCCTTTCCTTCATGCAGGAAGGAATACCTGTTCTCAGCGAATTGTAAAAGACATGTGCATTACAAAGTACAAAACGGTTTGTTTATTTCAGAAGTATTTGTTTACAGCTTTAAATGCATTTAATCATATTAATCAACTAGGGACTTGTTAGAATTCAAAGATAGCCATGTTAGTCTGGAAAATCATTATGCAAAGGGATCTTGTAGCACCTTTGAGACTAACTGATAGAGAACTTGGTAAAACTGAGAAGCAGACTCAAGTCTACAAATTTCTTTCCTGCCACCAACTTCTATTTTTCAGTTAGTTTCAAAGGTGCTACAAGATCCCTTTGCACAGGAACTTGTTAGTTAGCTGTTGATTATATTTCGTTAGACTAGAATGCTTTTTATTCTAGTTTAGGCTATGTAAAGTCCAGCAGCCTTAAGTACCAAAAATACTTCTTTTATAGGCAGCAGCATTTAATGTGAATTATGCGGATTCTGGACTCTTTGGCATTTATACCATTTCTCAGGCTTCTGTTGCTGGAGAGGTATGTTATTGATTAATGTTGGCATTACTCAATTGAACCTGGAAATTTATCCAAGCTGCAAGTTTTAATAAGCATTCATTTCCTCTACTTTATAATTCAAATAAAGAACGTGTTTCTGCCATTACAGAGATTTGCTTTCAGGCGGGATATTCTAAAAGTAACAACAGTGAACTTTTGCTTAGCACAAAGGGATAGATGCACTCCTGCATGAAACCTCTTGTAAACCTCATATGATTGTAGCTGTAGGAACAAATGGGTCTAACTTGGGAAGGGACTGTAAATTGGTAGTTGAATACATATTTCATCTGCTGCAGATTCCAAATTCAGTCCCTGATATCTCCTTGCAGTAAACTCTAGACTCTACAAAACTCACGCAAGGACATGACATAGAAATCTAAATCTGAACATGAGCCTTTTGGTCCCTATGACATAGTTTGGGCTTCCTTGTCACAGAACTAAACTGCAGAACTAAAAATATCTTTTAATAGTTAGCTTCTGTCACAAGGAGCTTGTATATTGTGGTTCTGTGTTGTCTAGCTGTCTAGTTCAGTGAAAGGTGGTTTTGGCACCTGGAAGTGGACAGGGTAATTGGAACTGATGCAGATATAAGTAAAATGTTTTTGTATTTTTGAATCAAGGTAATCAAAGCTGCTTTAGCCCAAGTGAAGGCTATTTCCCAGGGTGGAGTCACTGATGCAGAAGTCACAAGAGCCAAGTAAGTTGCCCTCCAGACCTATGTTTGTGATGGAACTATGACTTGAACACAGTCCAGAAATGGCAAATAAATTATAATTGTCCCCTTCTTTCACTTTTGGCAAGCCTTCCTCATACTCAAAAATGATGGTGTTTGCACTTTGAATTATTAAGCTAAAGTATAAAAATGTGCTAACCACACAAGTCAAATAAAGAGTTATTGAAATATTCAGAGATCAAATTTATGCATCTAGAAGGTTGGAGATTAATTCCTTGTATATCTTGTTATAAAGGGTCAGGTAGCAGATGGTGCTCTAAGGCATTATTTGCTTGAACTGCCAAAGTCATTGGACTTTATTGGACTAGATGGACATAAAGGCAAATTACTATGCAAAGGCTTTGTAATCCCTCTAAGAAAATCAATAGGACACTTGGGTGTATGTGAAATCAGTTTATTCTTGTATCTTGAACATCTACTGAACTGTTAAATTTTACATGATTTTAAAAACTACATGATCGTAATATTTTATCTTGAATCTGTTCCTCAGCCACTTTTACTCCCAATTGTTGCATTACATTTTGTTCCCTGTCTTGCGGCTTCCCTGTGATATCAATGATAATCACTTTAAATTAAGCCATATGGTATAGTTATGTTTGAATTGCACAAAAGAGTGCATATCAAAAGCAAATAGATGACAATTCTTCGTACTTCTGACCTGTTCTTAGCCCATCTATTGACATTTTGAATAGTTTGCAATCCAATGCATTAAAATGGAAAACCAATCCCAAATGCTTGATAGTTGCATACCTGATACCATATCATTGGTATTTTCTTCCTCCAAGTGCTGCTTCCAGTTTTGGGAGTGTCTGGGCATCTTGTGAGAATTTGTTCCGAAGGGGTTTTAGAGAAACAAGTGTTTTGGAGATATGGGGCAAGGCCAACAGTTTTAGTAGAAACAAAGGGAGAGCTAGATATAGTAAGCATGCTGTAGCAAAAGCTACGAAGTCCAGTGACATCTTAAAGGTTAGCAAAGTTTGGTGTAACATTAGCTTTTTGTAAACCAGGCTGCATTATATCTGATGCAAGAAAGAAAAGAGTAGAGTTTCTTCTCTTGTGATTTAAGTAGTGTGGCAACCTGTGGAACAGAAACAAAATCTGTTTTGTTCTTCCGAGCACCACCTCCTTATTAGGTTCTGAGAGTTGTCAACACACCACTGTAACCAAGAGTTAGCCTACTTTCTGTGTTGCTTGACACACAAGTTCTGACCTGAAGCTCAGGTCCATGTGGCTCAAAACACAGTGACCAGGTACAGAATCCTGCCAACCTCTTACTGAGGCATCTATGCCTATCAGGAGCAGAGGGGTTTTTTTGCATACAGGCGGGGGCATCATATGTATTAGCTACAGCAAGTTTTCATCTTTCAAAAAGTGCATAGAAATGTCCATTATATTTATAAATGAGAAGACTTTGCCGAACTCACCTTCTTTTCCTCCAACCCTTGACAGAAACCAGCTGAAAGCCACTTTCTTGATGTCCATTGAGTCCTCAGAAGGTTTACTTGATGAAATTGGCTCCCAGGCACTTGCGTCTGGGACATATGCATCACCAGCCACTGTAGTGGAGAAAATTGATTCTGTGGCCACCGCTGACGTTGTGAATGTAAGTCATGTGCCAGTAGATAATGTTAATACATTATCGGCAACTGTCGTGAGTACAATTCTGTCGCTGAATTTAGAAAATGGGGAAGTGGAAATTGCTCTGTGGTATTAACAAAATAACCAGTCTGCTTTTTGGGTCATCAGTTGAAGTCTTGCTCTTTTACTCTGAACGTGAGAAGCAAAATGAGTATCTTCCAGGGACAGTTTTTTTCCCCCTGTAGTGGCGCCCAGACTGTAGCGTCCTTTCCTCAAATTTGTCATATGCATCTGCTGTTAATTTTGGGGATATCGTGAAAAATGTTTTTGCCCACACTTGGTGGTATTTGAGTGCTTAGTGTCCTCAAATGGTAGGTGTGCTTCTCACTTCTATACTTACTAGCTCCTTTGAAGGCCTGCATTTGATAGAAAGTTAAGAGTATAATTATTATAAATAATAATAAATTATTATTAATAATATTTATTTTATAGCACTACGATTGTTCTATCTGTAAACTGTACAGTTTATTTGATGGTGCTCAGTAATAGTGATATTTCTGTCATATGTTCCTTCTGCTTTGTTGAATATTAGCATTTCCTCATCTACCATCTTTCTCTTTCATTTTTTAGGCTGCGAAAAAATTCGCTAGTGGAAAGAAATCTATGGCAGTTAGTGGGGACTTGGCACATACCCCTTTCGTTGATGAGTTATAAGAAATAACATGCGAGGAGCAACTTCAAAATGAACTCTTCTGAGGCACTTGCATTTATTGCTGTTATCCTCCCATATTATTTATAAGATCCAAGAGTTCTGGATTTGTAGATTGCCATGTCAGTTTACACAAATGGAATAAAGTACAGAGCTCATGCTATTACAGGAGTCCTAGCATCTTTGTCTTCTGTACTTCTGGCATTTTTATAGTAGAGTATGTATCACACTTATCATGGAACAAAGATGTTTGAACAGAATCCTGAGAATCTATGCTTTCTATAGTGATCTGGGAGGTTCCTGGTGATAAAGGATACAGATGTAACAAACAAATGGTTCCCTTTTCCTTTACCAGACACCTATTCAAGATAATTTTGGTGACCCTTTTCCAAATTCTTGCAGCACCTTCTGGCTTGTTTTTAATGGTTTTTATGTCTTATTGTTTTTACATGCTGTACACCGCCCTGATCTATGGAAGGGCGGTATAGAAATAAATCATATTATTATTATTATTATGTTAGATAGGTGGTCCTGTGGTGAAAGGACCTTCTTCAGGATGACCCTTAATCTGTCAATCATCTTTTCTAGAAATACTTATTTGGCATTTTTTCTTCTAGCCTTTAGATGACAACTTTAAAATTGATTTTTTTTTTTTTGGCCCAGTCTTTTTATGAATGGCATGGTCCTCCATGCCTGTTAATTAATTTGAATTTAGTCGTGTCTCATTTGAACATAAACTTCCTTGTAGAATCTGTTAGGATGGCTGTTTAAAACCTTAACACAAGGGATTTTCTCCCAACCATCTTGCAGGTGAAGTTAGGCGTCATTAACAGTCTTAATTCATACAGAAGCACCAACCCCAAACTTGTGGAGCTTTACTAAATGTAAAAAGCCACTATGTTTGGTTTTTGTTTGGAAAGACAAGATATAATTTAAAAATAAATCGGAGAAGGAGCAATTTTATATCACTGGGGAAACTTTGGCCGACACGATTCTCACATATAATTTGACAGTTGTATGGCTACAAAAGAGACCAACAGCAGTGCAGCATATGTATAGATTTTTCAAATTGGCTTATGCTTAGAAGTTTAGAACAAAATTGCTGGTGGCTAACCTCAACATATGTTTGCAAGGAGCAGTTACATTTTTGAAGTTACCAAGTTTGGATTCATATTTAGCTATCACTTACCTCTAAAAGTGGAAGACAGTTGCATTCTGGTCTAGCTTGTATCTTGCTTATATTTTGTAGCTTGTCTAGTAGACTTTAAAAAACATGACGTCTGTAAGACTGTAGGCCCTATCCTCCCTTCTGTGATTATCTCTTCCTTGTGCCTCCTCAGTCCCATGTTTCAAAAACCAGGTTTTCAGATCATCAAGCAAATGAATCAGTTTTTCAGTTGCAGGATGGCAAGTGTGAGAAAGAATCCAGTCAGAGAAACCCAGTTCCCGGAAATACAAAACTGGAACTTGTTCACATGTCTATTCAAATTGATAAGCAAAGTTTTCAAGCCAAAATGCATCAGAAACAGAAGAGGAAGATGACAATGATGCCTCGGCATCATGTTTTGACATAATCCAGTACGGTGAAGATGATGTTAAATACGAAGTTGAAGTATTAGCATCACTTTCATCTTCAAAATCTTTATGGATCATGATGTCACAACCAATGTCTGAACCCACAGTAAATGTGTATGTTTTCCTTTCAAAGATATGCCAGTCTTTAGAGATCCATTTTGGTTGACTAGAAGGCTCAAAAGAAAGGGACTGTACAGCTTTAACATTGGGAAAAGCCTCTGCGTGCACAGTTCTGTTACTGAGGGGAGCACCTGTGACTCCAGCTCGAGTCAAAATGCCATCCTCATCAAAGCAGACCATGTGGCCTCCACCAACATTGTCATCTTCAGTGTCATTATCACATGGCACGTGATCACTTACAACCTCTTCGGAGCCTTCGCTGCTTGTCCAGGCTTCTTCACTTGCACAACTTGATGTCCTAAAATGTACAATGCAATGAGTTTTAGAAAGCAATTTGCTAAATCAGTGTTGTGAAGATAACCTGTTCAGTTTTTCAGGTTACATTATATTCTTCCTTGCCTGCTTGTCTCTTTCACCTGGGTGACCTAGGGTAAAACCCAAGATACATGGGTTCCTGTTTTCCCCTTCCAGAGAGGTACATCTTTGATGTATACAAACTTGGGGAGGAATTGTAGGTTGGCAGGGCACATGATTTTCATTCAAATGTCCAAGCTTCAGTCCCTGCCATCGCCAGTTAAAAGTAACAGGCAGCAGCTGATATGAAAAACCCTTGCTCGAGACCCGATTAAAACCATGGACTGACAAAACTAAGTGATGAAGTTAACAATCAGAACAACTTCTCATGATCCTACCTTTCCAACCGCCTTTCTCAGCAGACGGCATTAAAATAATTTCTAGCGATCAAAAAATATAATAGACTGAACCCTGAAATGTAACACCTTCTAACACTTGAAACCTACAGTGCACAAGATTACAACCTACAGTCACCCTGTAAGATTTAGCAAAGCATGACCCTGGGCCTCGTGCCGTTGTTTTTCCAACCTTCAGATGCTCCAGACTACCCTTTCCTTTTAAAAGGCAAACTCATTCCTAGATGCCAGGAATTCATCTTCTGATTTGTTAGAAGGCCTCCATTGTATGAAATACCCACTGGCAGTTCTCATGCCCCTGGGAGGACCTAGGATGAAAGATTCATCGCCAGATCCAGCGGAGTTGTCCACCTCTTTTATAAGATCACTGACAGCCTGGTCAGATCTGGAATGGTCTCATTGTCAGGTTTCCCTTCAAAGTAAGTTGCAAGGACCACAATTTTGTTTTACATTTGGTTGGGTCAGTTTTGCTCAGGCCAGGACAGTTCTTGGGCAGATGGCACTGATAAACTTCTAAGTTCAGTAGAGTATGCCTGGCACCTAGGAGTATTCCAGAGTTCCCTATGGGCATCCCATGAGTGATCCTGCCCCATTTGTGCAAATCTGTTTATGCCTCAGCAGAGGTAAAGCATAAGGTTTTCTTTTAAAGGTTGAATAATCATTGCAAATGACGGATTAGGAGTAAGAGCTCCATGTCAGTGGCAGAACTCATGCTTCAGTTCAGTCGAGGTATCTTACTAGGAAACTGCCTCCAATTTTTGAAGAATACAGCTGCTGATCTTTTCTGCCAGCCTAGCTTTCCATTACTTGTTTTCTCCATTCCTTATGTAATTTAACAATGCAATTCTTTGGAGATGGAGGAGAAAAACATCTGTTTTATGTAATAAATGTCCACATTAATCACTAGGATAGGAAAGCCTGTTGAATAGAAATTAATTCCACAGATAGTTTGGGAAACGCTAGTACCACGCTACTGCATGTTTTGAGAATACTTCGATGGATTCTGACACCATAAAATTTAGTTTAAATAAAGCAGGGGTTGTAGCAAAGACAAGCGCTCCTTGCAAAATTTAAACCTATTGCTAATCTCCCCTAGAACCCGTTATAACCACTGTTCCTCCTTCCGTAACTCACCAGCTTGGGATGTGGGGGACCGCTGTACCTTGCCTTCACTCCCACGGTTGCTAGGTTTACGAAGAAAGGTCTACCCTTTTGTTCTGGAAGAGATCCCAAGGGCCATCCAGTCCAACCCCCCTTCTGCCATGCAGGAGCTCACAATCAAATTATTCCCAACAGATGGCCGTCCAGCCTCCGTTTAAATACCTCCAGGGAAGAAGACTCCACCACCCTTCGAGGAAGTGTGTTCCACTGTTGAGCAGCTCTTACTGTCAGGAAGTTCCTCCTAATGTTGAGGTAGAATCTCTGTTCCTGAACAATCCATTGTTCCGTGTTCTAGTCTCTGGAGCAGCAGAAAACAAGCTTGCTCCCTCCTCAATATGACACCCCTTCAAATATTTAAACAGGGCTATCATACCACCTTTTAACCTTCTCTTCTCCAGGCTAAACATCCCCAGCTCCCTAAGATGGTCCACAGAAGGCATAGTTTCCAGAACCTTCATCATCTTAGTTGCCCTCCTTTGGACACGCTCCAGTTTCTCAACATCCTTTTTGAATTGTGGTGCCCAGAACTGGACACAGTATTCCAGGTGGGGCCTGACTAAAGCAGAATAGAGTGACACTGTTACTTCCCTTGATCTAGACACTATGCTTCTATTGATGCAGCCTAGAATTGCATTGGCCTTTTTAGCTGCCACATCATACTGTTAACTCACGTTCAACTTGTGGTCTGCTTGGACTCCTAGATCCCTTTCGCATGGACTGTCCTTAAGCCCGGTGGCCCCCATCCTATAAACATGCATTTTATTTTTCCACCCTAAGTGCAGGACCTTACATTTCTCCATTTTGAAATTCATTTTGGTAGCTTTGGTCCAGTTTTCTAATCTGGGCTAGTCTGGGCCAATCGATTCAGGTCTTCTTGAATGTTGATTCTGTCTTCTATGGTATTAGCTAAAATATGTGACTCATTAATTTATAATTATTAATTATTCATATGAGGAATGACTTAGGGCACCTGTTCACCCATCCTCTTCTGCAACCCAGCCCTTTCCAGCCCTTTCCAGAAGATCACCCTCACCCTCCAAAGTCGACCAGTTCTAATCTACATTGACCCGCTGTGGCTCAAATGGAGGTTTCCTAATACATTAGTCCCTCCACGTTTACGGCTATCTGCAATAGTGCCTCATGTGCTGTTCAGAACCTTTCTTCAAATTCCAACCAAGAATGTACAGATCCTTACTCTTCTATTTCAGGTCCCTTTCTTTCAGGGATGTTGATGAGGGCAGTTTCCCATCTGCTTGGCAACTTCATGAAATCTCTGTAAACCTGGATCTGTAGAACTGTACCAATAGGAGTTGTGTGCAAAAGTTGCCTTAGCTCTCGCAGTGTCCACCCTAAGACGTTCGCATGTCCAATCTTAAGCAAGGTATCACCTGTAGAGAGAGAAAAGGAAAAGATTTTTTAAAATAATGTAGCAGTTGCAATACCGGTTTTGCTTACAAAGATGACACTCAAAATCAAAGATGGCTGTTAAATTTGTCGTTGAGAATGCTAACATCCATTTCTTTATCGGGAAGACTGCAAGATCATAGTTCATGATGGACACTTGAGATTTTATTAATAGCATTCAACAGCTTAGAGGTGGTCTCCTGAAGTCTCTGTTCTTGAATGAGAGACCTTCTCTCTACAGCAGTGATGAGAAATATGTGTCTCTCCAGATATTGGGCGACCGAAGTTCCCTTTCCCTCTCTGTTGGGTGACATTTTTTGAGTTTCAGGTCGGGGAATCTTCTGCTTTACACAGGAGATTATCACACGGGAGACGGGATAGGGACGAAATCGCTCTCCTGTCCTTTTCCTGTTCGTGACCCAAGTGAAAATGATCGCATGAATCACTTTCACGGGAAAGCGGGCTGAAAACTGCTGTCAGTTGAAAGCGCTTTCAGCCATCATGGTATTACTGGGTTCTTCCATTAATACAAAAGACTAAATGACAGGAGAAAGCACTTTGAGCTGACAGCTGAAAGGGCTTCTCAGACCGCTTTCATGTGAAAGTGATTTGCACAGTCACTTTCAATGGTGCTTCCCTTCTGGGTCATGTATGAAAGTCCTTCCCGCGATGGGACAGAAAGGATAAGACAATGACATCCCATCCCTCATGTCATCATCTCCACGGTTATTTTTGGCCCTGTTCAGACCGGCCTTGGGGTGGGGTGAAGACATCGTGTCCGCACGACGCATGCCCCAAATCTGCCCCCAAGGGCGCCATGGCGGCTTGTGCCACTCCACACAGCGCACAGCGTCATGGCGCTCCTCTGGCACTGCATCCATACAATGCAGTGCCGAAGCCATGGCACTTTTTCCAGGGCTCAAAAAGGAGCCACTTTTTGCAGCTCCTTTTCCTGCCCTGGAAAAGTCTGATCGGGGCTGCGGCATCTGGTTGCTACGGCCCCAATCCAGCTGAAGAAGGGGCAGCCCCTTTGGCCCTATTTACTGCCTGCGGTTATATTTACAAATACAAAGACGCTGTTCTGTCACCAGTGCCGAAGTAAAATTAAAATGCACCTTTAATTGGTTTCTGTATATGGGATGGGTGGATGCTATGCTGCAGGGCTACTTGAGTCTTGGGATAGATTTTGTGGGGTAGTTTAAGCTTCCCAAGGCTTCAGCCTTTTTAAGGAAACAAAAATATTTAAATATCAAAAGATGAAAGCCAAGCCTCTGAGAGTCCGGCTTTAAATTAGCAGAGCAGCAGAAAGGCGCCTTTGCCTAACTATGCTTCCCTAAGAACTAACTCCAAAAAAATCAGCAAAATGTAGTTTGTAGTTTAAAAACAAAAGTTTACTAATGGTTTTAAACTGAACACTCATGCCTCCACGTTCGCTGGGGTTAGAGGCACAGGACCCCCGTGAATGTGGAAAAATCACAAATAACAAAAACACCATGTTTTTACCTGAGAGAACACTTCTCTAGGAATCTCTAGGTCCTCCACCACAACTCTGTGGTCAACATCCAACAGACATTGACCATAGAATTGCGCTGGAGGAGCTACAAAAGCCTAGCGGAGTGTCCTCTCTAGGAATCTCTAGGTTTTTCAGTGCAAACGTTTGGTTAGATTAAGGAAGACCTAAAGAGAACATATGAATAACATCTGTGAATAATCAAATCTGCAAAAGTCGAAGCCACAAATTTAAAGAGATGAGTGCATTTACATAGAAGCTATATCCTAATCTAGCTAGTGAATAGTTCAGGTAGAAAAGAAATTTTTATCTCACCATCTTTCACAAGAAAGTTGAGAGAGCAGGAAGATGGGAACAGCTCGGTTGAAAATCTTTGAGAGAATGGTCAGTTTGAATGAGAGAGAGTGAGAGAGAGGATTCTGCATGCAGGAATTCCCTATCTATTTAAGGAGGGGGGAAAGAGAATACAAAAATCTTCCAACAGCTTTGCCCTGTACGAAGGAAGAAGTGCACATCGGGGACAGGATCTTCTAAAAGCGTGCTATAAAAATCCAAAGGCCATCCCATGGGAGATGTCTCAACACCAAAGAACATCTCTCTTTCTCAAGAGCTAGAATATTTTGGAGCATGTCCCTGTATTTTTCTCCTTACCTGCCTGGAGTTTTCCGTCTCTTTCTGCTGCGCTTTTCTCTACCAGGCCTGATATCTGGATATAGGGCCCATTTTGAATGAGGATCAAGCCTAATCCATCCTCTTCCATTTGTATATTTGTCTTAATTGTTGTGCTTAAAGTATGCTCAGATTCTTCCATTTCTGAATAGTCTTCTAAATGACAAAAAGGGAAGGCCTTAACCGTTTATGAGAAGTTGCATTTCACTATCTACTCAGCATATAGTAAGCCACCAAGCCCATCATGCCCAGTTCAGCAATATAAATTCTCTCTGGAACTACACAGGGAAATAGACGCAATCACATTTTAAAATGCATCACATTTATACCTGCCCTTCTTTCAAAGAGCTCTGGTTCCCTTCCCCATCCACTACACAACAACCCTGTGAGGTAGGTGAGACTGAGAAATTATTGACCCCAAAGCATCCAAGACATGATCAAATGATAACTCTTAATACAGTGGCAGACTGCCTCTCAACATGGAGTCCCTATTCAGTTGGAATGGCTAAGAACTGTGTGGTTTGCCTCCTCATCCTCCATTAATTTAATGAATGCCCTTTTAAAGCTGACACCTTAGAGACACTGGATCTCTTCTGATCGTGGAAACTAAGCCGGGGCAGCCGTGATTAATATTTGGATAGGAGGTAAAGATAAAGGTAGTCCCTTGGGATGGATGTCTAGACGTAACCAACGGTACGGGGCACTGCTCATCTCTGTTACTAAGCCGAAGAGCCAGCGATGTCCAAAGACGATTCTGGTGGTCAAGTGGCCGGCATGACCGCACCGAATGCTGTTACCTTCCCACCAAAGTGGTACCTATTTATCTACTTGCATTTGCATGCTTTCAAACAAGTATACAGTAGGTTTATCTACTTGCATTTGCATGCTTTCAAACAGTAGGTTGCAGAAACTGGGACTAGTGATGGGAGCTCACCCCTTCATGTGGCACTGAGGCTGCAAACTGCCAACCTTCTGATGTTACAATCATCAAAATTGGCATCTTTAACCAAGCCACCGCTTAAATTTGCTCAAATGGGGGACAGGGGACCACCACTAAATACCAGGTGTTACAAGCTATATTTCCAAGGAAGGGATTGGGAAATCCATGTCTGAGTATTTCTTACTTAAGAAAACCCTATGAAATTCATAAGGTCATCATAAACAATCCAATGATCACTGTCAGGTTTTGCAGCACTGGAGTTTGCGTAATTCTGTCTTGAATCACCCGCCACTCACCTGAGTCCCAGTCCCAGTCAGAATCGGTGAACAGGGTTTCCTCATCTGTAGAGAAAAGAATAATCCAGATTATATGATAAAGTTCCTTTTGCCCAGCTGTGAGCCAGGAACAACGCAACCATCAGGGGCTTTGCTCAGATGGAAGATGCTGGGAGGCAGCAGCAGGTTGTTGGATGAGATGTGCACAAAAATGTGCTAAGGAACCTGTTCCTTCACCCCTTAATCTAGCTCCAATCTTCACGTGTGATGGAGGAGGCTCTCCTGTCTCCAATAAAGAAGAAAGATCACTCTGCTTTTTTAATTTTAACATTGACTTGAAAGTAGTGGCATCTTGTTCCTCACCTCAAGAAGTAAAATACCTCCAGCCAGGCTTGCCATAAGCCTAATGCCATTAAGACCTACAAAGTCGTAATTTATTAAGCCACACGCACGAAACACAAAAACCTCCGGCATCTCTATGCCATCATGAAACACAATGCAACAGTTCTCAGTCAACAAAGCTGAAGCATTAATAGAAAAGGAAAGGAAGGAATATGATGGCGAGAAATTCACAAATGGGTTTTCGTGTCATAGGTCCAAAACAGAAATAATTCAGTTTGACACTGCGTTAACTGCCTTGGCTCCGTGATAGGGAATCCTGGGAATTGTGGTTGTGGAGCCAGACTTTTCTGACAGAGAAGGCTAAATATCTCACACACACACAAAAAATATAATTTCCAGAATTCCCTAGCATTGAACCAGTTAAAGTGATGTCAAACTGGATTATTTCTGCAGTGTGTTTTGGCACGCGGTTACCTGACGACGCATATGACCATCTCCTAGCCGAGGACCTTCTTCTGGCATAAGACACCCTTCTGGCAGACGATCTCCTTCGGTCAGTTGACTTCCTTCGAACGGATGACCTTCTTCTCTCAGAGGATTGCCTTCTGTCAGTTGACTTCCTTCTATCAGATGACAGTCTTCTCTCAAAGGACCTTCCTCTGGACAGAGATCTCCTGCGGGCAGAAGACTTCCTCCGGACGGATGGCCTTCGGGGAGATGATGGTCTTCGGAGAGATGATGGTCTTCGGAGAGATGATGGTGTTCGGTGAGATGATGGTCTTTGGGGAGATGATGGTCTTCGGGGAGATGATGGTCTTTGGGGAGTTGATGGTCTTCGGAGAGATGATGGTGTTTGGTGAGATGATGGTCTTTGGGGAGATGATGGTCTTCGGGGAGATGATGGTCTTCGGGGAGATGACTCTCTCCTATAAGATTTTCTACGATCCATGATTACAAGCCTCAAGAGATTCTCTGCGCGGCCAAATAAAAACGGAGGAACACTTCCGGTATGCCTTTTAGGACATCACTCCCTCCGCCAACCTGTAGAATCACGTCAAGGAAAAACACCGAGAAGTTGACGTTGACACCTAGTAACAGATTGGAATCCCAGTGCCATTGAGTTCCAAGCTTTCTTGGAACCTCCAGTGACGGGTCAGGATCAGAACCTGGCCTGACAAATGGACTCCGTCCTTGGACACCGGAAGTATTCTAACCCCGTGGCGAGGGATCAAAACTGTGACTCAAACGGCTCCCGCGTGACTTAAACAACGCAAAGTGCTATACAACGGACCGACGTACAAACCATGCGTGTTCTTCTGAAACAATGGTTTTTACTTGAGACTTTTGAAAATAAAAAAACTTCCTCTTAGTATACAGAAGGCCCTGGCTCAAGGCTATGGAATTCTGGGAGTTGGAGTTTGTTGTGGGGCCCAGAGCGGAGCGGAGCTCCGCTCTGGGCCCCACAACAAACTCCAACTCCCAGAATTCCATAGCAATTGAGTCAAACAAAGAGTTAAAGCAGTATCAAACCAGGGAGCATCAGGCTGGCTTACTTTAGGGCCCTCCTAAAGAACTACTGATCTATTGACCCTTATATAAGTCTACCCCAAAATTTTAGGGGCAAAGAATTTCTCCACTTGTAACTGAGTATATAAAGTAATAGGGCAACCGATGGAGGGATTTTAATACAGGTGTTATAGGGTCACCCTGAGATCTCCAGGTGCCATATTTTGAATTAATTGAAATTTCCAGACTTCTGTGATATATATATATATATATATAATATTACATTTACATTGTGTATATATATATATATATATATATATATGTATATATATATAATATATGTTACATTTATATTCAGTTTGTCCATGTTTTATATATATATATATATATATATATAAATGTATATATGTATAATATATATAATATATATATATTTATATAATAAAATATAAATGTAATATATAAATATATTTTTGCAGTGGTCTGGAAATTTCAATTCTATTATATTAAATATGTATTATGTATATTATATTTACATTTATATATATTTAAATCATATATATATATATATTTTAAAATTTTCTGGCTGAGTCAACTTATATGTTACAATATATATACAATATAGTTATATATAAATGTGATATATATATACATATTAGATTTAAATATATACATTATATATATATATGTAAAATGTTACAATTACACATATTATATTTACATTTATATATATTTAAATTTTATATATATATATATATATATATAAAAAATTTCCTGGTTGAGTCAACTTATATGTTACCATATATATGTTATATATAAATGTGATATATATATATATATAATAAATATTATAATATATATAAATTGATATATATATCAGTAGGCTGGTAATTTCAATTATATTACATTAATATTTTATACTACACGTATTATAGTTATATTTTTATATATCTAAATATACATTTTAAATTTTCCTGGCTGAACCACCTTTTCCTGGCTGAACCACCAGACGCCGCCTGGGCTCGAACTCGCAACCTTGTGGTTGCAATACCGGCGCTTAACCACTACGCCACCAAAGCCCCGCCCCTCCAATCACCTTCAGTTTCCTCAGTTGCGAGGCAGAAAGAGGCAGCAACCTTGACAAAACCCCGCCCATCGCCCCGCCCAACGCTCTTGTTTCTCCACCCAAAACCACGCCCATTTCCACTAGGCTCCTCCCACCCGTCCCCTCATTTCCCTCAGCTGCGAGGCCCCGCCCCTTGCCCCGCCCCTACGTTGTTGTTACCCCCAAAGCCACGCCCATTTTCAAAAAAGGCCTCGTCTGTCTGAGCGTCTCTCCTCTTAAGCCCCGCCCTGTCTGGGGCAAAGCAGCGTCTCTTCTTAGACTTGCGTCGTTCACTTCCGGGTCGTGCGGCCCTGGCTGAGGGTTTTGCTTCCGGGGGAGGCTGCCTGAGGCGGCAGCGGCGGAAAAAGAGAAGAAGAAGGAGAGGAGCCTCGAAGGAAGGCAGGAAGGAAGGAAGGAAGGCAGGAAGGGCGGCCTTCTTGGGACGGAGGGGCCCCGATGGAGCTGCGGCTGTGAGGAGGCCCCGGCCCGGGCCTCCCTGTCTTTGTGGGCAGCGCCCGGGCCGAGGCCTGAGCCGAAGGCGATGGACAAACTGACCATCATCTCAGGATGCCTCTTCTTGGCCGCCGACATCTTCGCCATCGCCAGCCTCGCCAACCCGGACTGGATCAACACCGGAGAGTCCGCAGGTCGGTCAGGACCTCGCTCGAGGCTATGGAATTCTGGGAGTTGGAGTCTGTTGTGGGGCCTCTCGGCCCCACAACAGACTCCAACTCCCAGAATTCCATAGCGAGGGAGTCAGACAACGAGCTCTGGGCCCCGCAACAGACTCCAGCTCCCAGAATTCCATAGCAACTGACCCAGACAAAGGCCTATGGGACCTACAATAGACTCCAGCTCCCAGAATTCCATAGCAGTTGACTCAGACAAAGGCCTATGGGCTCCACAACAGACTCCAACTCCCAGAATTCCGTAGTTTTGAGGCAGATAAAGTGAAGTCTTGAGCCTTGGGCCCCACAATAGACTCCAGCTCCCAGAATTCCATAGCAGTTGACCCAGACAAAGACCTATGGGACTCACAACAAACTCCACTTCCCAGAATTCCATAGCAATTGACCCAGACAAAGACCTATGGGCCCCACAACAGACTCCAGCTCCCATAATTCCATAGCAACTGACCCAGACAAAGGCCTATGGGACTCACAACAAACTCCACTTCCCAGAATTCCATAGCAATTGACCCAGACAAAGGCCTATGGGACTCACAACAAACTCCACTTCCCAGAATTCCATAGCAGTTGACCCAGACAAAGACCTATGGGCCCCACAACAGACTCCAGCTCCCATAATTCCATAGCCTTAGAGACAGATAAAGCAAAGCTTTGATCTCTGGGCCTCACAACAGACTCCACTTCCCAGAATTCCATAGCCTTGAGGCACATAAAGTGAAGTCTTGAGCTCTGGGGCCAACAATAGACTCCACTTCCCAGAATTCCGTAGCAGTTGACCCAGACAAAGGCCTATGGGCCCCTCCAGCTCCCATAATTCCATAGCCTTGAGCCAGAAATAAAAGTGAAGCCTTGAGCTCTGGGCCCCACAATAGACTCTAGCTCCCAGAATTCCATAGCCTTGAGACAGAAAAAAAGAGTCAAAAGCGCTGCCGAACTGGGTTATTTCTCCAGTGTGTTTTGGGCCCTCGGAGAATTTGCTCTCTACTTATTTACTAGAAATAGTCTAGTTTGAGACCGCTCGAACTGCCTTGGCTGGATGCTAGGGAATTCTGGGAACTGTAGTGTATTGTGGCCCTGTGAGTGTGGGGAAAGCACCGATGATAATTTTTAAAAACTACTACTCTTTTTAGCCTGGGGAACACCTCTCTAGGAATGTTTGGGTCCTCCAGTGCAACTCTGTGGCCAAAACCTTCCAAGGGCCGATCATAGAATTGCTCTGGAGAAGGAACAATATCTAGTGGAGGGTCCTCTCAGCCATGTTGGCCAACAGTCTGGGATGCTGGGAAATGAAGTCCAGAATCCCTTAAAGAGCACAGTTTGGGGACCACTGGTGTAGCAGCTCAAGGGCAATAGATGGAAGTATTCATAGGGTTTAGGGATTGGAGTCCACTCTCAAGCAAGATGGGAGGAATTTCTCTTTATTGCGAATGGAGCCTATTCGAATTCATGTGAATTTGCTAGTTTAGCGGATTCACATGAATTCCAATTGCGTTCGGAATGCGTTCAGAATGACTTCCCATTACCCAAAAATGACTTCCCATTGCCCGAAATTGCATGAGATGCTTTAATATGAAATAACGTAAAACCCATGATTGCGTTCAGAATAACGTCCCTTTTGCCCAAAATTGCACGAGATAGTTTAATTCACAATAATGTGAAACCCCATAATTGCGTTCGGATTGCCATTGCATTATACTTCTAATTTCCAACATCTGATAAGGTCTGTAGACAGGTTTTGTAGCACCTTTGAGACTAACTGAAAGAAAGAAGGCGTCAGCAGGAGCTTTCGTAGACTTCAGTCTACTTCCTCAGATGCATTTGGTGGAGTGGAAAGCCAGGGACAGACCTGTATATGCCGTTCGTGTGTGAGAACATCGATTCAAATTCAAAATCCTTTGTGTGTGGAAATAGCAAGTCCAGCTTTAAAGACGGTTGGTGGACAAAGGCAGTGGAAGCTGTACCCTGCAGGTGAGGAGAAGGCATGAGTGATGTGGTGGATGGGTCCAAAAACACTGCAGAAATAATCCATTTTGAGACTACTTTAACTGCCCTGGCTCAATGCTGGGGAATCCTGGGACCTGTAGTTTATTGTGGCACCAGAGCTCTCTGGCAGAGAAGGTGAAATGTATCACAAAACTACAGTCCCTGGAATTCCCTAGCATTGAGCCAGGGCAGTTAAGTCTCAGACTGGATTGTTTGTGCAGCGTGTGTTGGACCTTGGTGGCATTTGGTCATGCTCAGCGCATGGAAGGTACGGGGTTGAGGAAGTCTGGTCTAGCCGAACATTTAGTCAAAAGGCTGCAGGGCTCTTGTTATTGCGTTGGTTAGATGCATCTCTGGCGTTTCTGTTTCTTTCTCCCTCATCCCTTAGAATCCATGCGGAATCTGTGGCTTCCAGATTTTTCTGCAGTCCAGCTTGCGTCAGTAATGCCACTGGTCTAGGACGATGGGAGTGGTAGTCTACCAACACCTGGAGAGTCACAGGTTTCATGTCAGCAGGCACACGTTAAGACTATTATGGTCTTTTCAGAAAAAACTTTCTTTTCACAGACAAGCTGAGTGAAAAGTAGTGGCCCACATAGCATTGAGGAACAAGCACCCATTGAGCACCTACCACATTTTCCCGAAAATAAGACAGTGTCTTATATTAACTTTTTGCTCCCAAAGATGCACTAGGTCTTATTTTCAGGGGATGTCTTATTTTTCCATGGAGAAGAATTCACATTTATTGTTGAACAAAAAATGGGCTTCCAAACAAAAACTTTGCTAGGTCTTACTTTCCGGGGAGGCCTTATATTTAGCAATTCAACCAAATCTCTACTAGGTCTTATTTTCAGAGGATGTCTTCTTTTAGGGGAAACAGGATAGGAAATTGTTTTAGGTACTAGGAAAACCTCACTCATGAGCCTACTTCTGATTTTCTCAAAGGTTTATTTTTTATGTTTAGCTGCCTAATTTAGGAGGGGAGAATGATCTGTTATTTTTGTCATTGTTAAACGGTCAGGAAGCAGAAGGCCTTGCTGATTTCCTGCGAATTTCCCAGGCAGGTCCTGCCATCGGATCCTGGACTATCTTGTGCCTTATCCCACTCCAAGCTTTGGAAGAGAAGTCTATGAAGTAGACCACAGTTAGAGCCAAAAGTATGAAGAAGACATCCAAAGATTGGTCTCCACCTAGATAAAAATCAGCATGCTTAAAACATAATTTTCCATTGTCAGGTATTAATGGGGTCCACTGTGTAATAATATGTTGGAAAATTGACTTGTTCCTTCACATCTGTGGCTTTGACTTTTGAGGATTTGATTATTCACAGATTTTATTAATATGTTATCTCTAGGAATATCTAGGTCCTCCAGCACAACTCTGTGGTCAACTTTAACCATAGGTCTCACTGAAGGACCTAGAGATTCCTAGAGCAAATACGCCATTAGGCATCTGTAGCTCCTCCAGTGCAATTCTATGGTCAATGTCTGGCAGATGTTGATTGCAGAGTTGCACTGGAAGACCTAGACATCCCTAGAGAGGTGTTCTGTCAGGTAAAAGCATAGCGCTTTTGTTATTTGTGGTTTCTCCACATTAACAGGGGTCCTGTGTCCCTAACCCCAGCAAATGTGGAGGCACAAATATATAGGCCCAGTATGGGAGAACTTACAAACAGAAACATAGTGTTATTCTGGCAACTCAAAGTAGGGAATACAGGGTGGATTCAAAAAGAATGGTACAAAACAGATAAAGAGAGCTTCACTTTTGCACCGTTCTTTTTGAATCACCCGGTACACATAACAATAAAAGGGAGATGGTCTCTGCGCAAATCATGTTCATGAGCCGTGCGAGTGTTAATTACATCTGGACTTGTCAAAGATCAGGCTCTGAGTCTTGGCAAATGCTGCCTTATAAAATACAGTACAATTTCAAATGAAATGCTGGAGGAGACATTGCAAGCTGGGCTCGCTCCAAATGAGGAAACGATCCTTGGTTTGCCAGCAAAGGATGGTCCAAGTTACTGCTTTGGAGGAGGTTGTGTAAACAGAAGTGACAAGAATTGTTTGGATTCAGAAGCTGCGTGATATGATGGTGGGGGCACAGTGGGAAGGGGAATTGTAGAGGCAGTTTCTACAAACCAGTCCCAACCCATTGAGCCATAGGCTGAATAGAAGTAACATGAGTTAGGGCAGTGGTTCTCAACCTTCCTAATGCTGCAACCTTTAATACTGTTCCTTATGTTGAGGTGACTCCCAACCATAAAACCGTGGTGTCTCGGTTCCTAAGACTATCTGAAATATGTGTTTTCCGATGGTCTTAGGTGACCCCTGTGAAAGGATCGCTCGACCCCCAAAGGGGTCATGACCCACAGAACCACTGATAGAGCAAGGAAGGAGACTCTTTTGGTCTTCAAGATGTTTCAGATTGTGGCTCCCAGAAACCCCAGACAACATGGGCAATGGTAAGAGATTATAGAAACCGTACTTCAAAACATCTGAAGGGGCCCAAGGCTCCCTAGTTTTGGAATAACAGAGTTTGGGAAGCTGGACGGACCTTAGGGTTGAATGCCTTGAAGTACCTGAATTGGTTCTCATAAACTAGTGGGAGTATCTTGGGCTTTATAATGGCCAGAATGAAAGAGAAATATTCTTCTTTGGAAAAGAGAATTGGAACATTATAAGTGAAGTGTGTGGCTGGATGGATAACCAGGTAACAACGGTAGCCTTTTTATCTGTCAACACTTGGGTGATCTTTGGACGCGTATTTGCACATGACCCCAAAGAAAGAAGTGCTTATTCAGCTGTGGCTTAATTGTATCAAGACAAATTCACTGTAGTTGTGCTGAGAAAGGCTGCTGAGAGAATTGATTTTTTCCCCCCAGCGTGATAAATCTGAACTGGATCATTGTTTGCTTTGTAAATGTGATAATGTGTTGTAGCTGTTTGAAAGGCTATGCTGGGATGTCAGTCTGTTGGTGTTTTTGTTTTTCCCGATGCAGTTGTAGATGATAACCATTTTGTGTGTAGGCGAGCCTGCCTAAAATAAGGATTTGAATTGCAGTGCGAGAGGGTACACAAACTAGAAGAGATGTAAGTAATGTCATGATGTTCTCCATGTTGACACGCGGTGACATTTACCTGATAGCCCAGATTGACCTGCATTTCAGTGACATATTTTATTCCTCTCTTGACTCTGTTTCTGATAGTATGATACCTGTGATAGTGAATATCTCTGGCAGTGGACAAGAGTGTCTTAGGAAGCAGGTGTTTCTGAATCCCTGTGGGAAGTATTTTTAAAAAATTAAATCAAGGCTCATCTTATATAAATCAACTGCATCACTCGCATTTGTTCCGTAATACTTAAAGTTTTATTTTGGTTTTTTAAACACGAAACTAATTTTTAAATGCAGGGTCATCTCTGGTTAGTACTTGAATAGGAGACCACCACGGAATGCCAGGTGCTGTAGGCCATATTTCAGAAGAACAATCTGGCAAAACCACCTCTGAGTATCCCTTGCCTAAGAAAACCCTATGAAATCCATGTGGTGGCCGTAAGTCGAGAAGCGACTTGAAGGCATCTGCTGCCGTTGAAAAGTGCTGGGAAATTTCTGTTGGTGCCAAGCTAAGGCCAGATTGTTAACAGCAACCGGCCCATAGAGAGCATACAACTCGCTTGTTGCAAAAAGCTCCACTGTCTGCTGGGTCATTTCCAAGCACAATTCAGAGTATTTGGTTATGACCTGTAAGACCCTATACAGCTTAGGTTCGGGCTGTTTGAAGGACTGTATCTTCATCTGTGAGCCTGCCCCGACGCTAAGAAGGAGGGCTGTGTCTCACTCCCAACACCTTCCCAGACATTTTTGGTGGGAACAAGTGAGAAGATCTTCCTAAACCTTGGAGGTTAGGATGTCTTCCTCCCTGCTTTCCTTCTTCCAGCAAGTGAAACTTTTTCTTATTTCTGCAGGCTTTTAGGCATTAATTGCAATGGGCTTTTAATGAAGCGGTGTCATGTTGATGTCTTTATTTTTATAGTCTCTTGAGTAATGCATTTTAAATAGTTTTAATTTTATAGGGTTTTTTTTTAAAAAAACCACCCACATACATTTTGCTGATATTTTTATGTGGGTTTAATCTGTGTTGGTATTAATTTTTTTTTCAGCTGTCCTGACTTCCAGTATTGACAAAAAGCAGGATAGAAAAGGAAATAACTGCAACAACATATTAATAGTCAAGTTTATTTTAATATTCTCATAATAATAAAAAAAACAGAGAAACAAAAACAGAAAATCAACAAAATCCAAAATAACAAAAACAAAATGTATTTCATAGTCAGTATAGTGTCGCACTGAATCAGATTAAGAGAAAAAAGAATCAAGTGTCATTGCCATTATAACTATAGGATACAAATAACAGATCTTAGAGGTTACACATATTACCTTTTCTTATGTCTTTTTGGTCCTAGGGTCAGCTCCGTTGCTTTTCCAGAATTTTAAATGGTGTTTTGGCAACAATAGCAACATTAACAACAACAGCAATAATGAGGAAAATGATGGGTTTTTTTTAAAAAACCCTTTTTTGGGGGGAAGAAAACAAAAAAAAAAAGAGATGAAAAAGTCACTTTGCTACTTTAGGATCATCGAGTGCACTGTGCAGTACATTCATTGATTTGGAATGAAATTATTATGTTTGGTAAAAGAAAAGTACAGTTTTGTTCAGACAGTAATACAAATTAAATGAACTTTAAAAAAACAAACCTCTTCGGTTTTGCCAGCATATTAGCAGTAGGTAAAAAAAGAAAGAAACACCAGCATTTTAAGAGAACATTTTCCCTAGTCCTCCATAGTGTCCAGCACTCATTCCCTTAAAAAGTAACTGAGAAAAAGGAAATCAGGAACCACAGTGATCTGATACTGTATATAGCTTTGTGTAACAGTCTTTTTCTTACATAGAGAGAAAAAAGTATTTTAGTTTTTTTCAATTTGGGGGAACAAAACAGGGAACTATATTATGGAATGTCCACCGTGGAGAGGCTCCCTTGGCATCTACTTTGCTCCAGTACTAGAAGCATATTTAAAATAAGATCTGGTTCTGATAAAACTCCTTGCTCACTAAAAATGTTTTGTTGGAACAATAAGATGGATTTTTTTTCACAGCCAAAGAGTCTTCATGCTCTATAATGAAAGCTAGAGGTATGTGTGATGTATATGTACCATCAAATCACCTGTCAACTTATGGTGGCCCCATGCATTTCATAGGGTTTGCTTAGGCAAGGAATACTCAGGGATTGTTTGCAAATCCTTTCCTCTGAAATATAGATATTCCTATTTAAAAGAACTTGCTCAAGAATTGACATCGTAATACACATAAAGACCCTTTATTTCCAGATTACTACTTTGGAGCACTTGCTTCAGCACTGGCTCTTCCTTTGCTCATCGTGGTTAAACATAAGTGCCAGAAATCCATGCAAATCCCTAGGATTGGATTCTTTTCATTACTCAAGGTACATAAATCATTATTTGTAACTCTCTGTTTATATGATGCTGTATGCTCTTAGTTCATTCTGGGTGGTGAGTGACTGATAATGAATTTTCAGTTTTAAAACAATAACCACAAGTTTTGGGTGTTTAGTACCTGGATATTGAGGGTTATCCAGGTCACAAACTGGGTGAAATGGTCCATACGTCCAGCAAACAGGTGAGCCACAGTTGGCGATTTCCACTCCTTCAACCCTTTCTCCAAAGTTTTCTGCTGGCATTCCAGCGACCTACTTATAAAACATTTGCAGTCTGCTAGATGGTTTTCACCTCACCCTTGAGGAATTGCGGTTCTAATGAAATCTGTCTTGAGCATTTATGTGGTAATGCGGAATAAATGGGAGTAATAAAGAGAAGGCATTATATTGATATTAGTTCCTCTGTCCCTGAGCTGAAACCTGAATGGGCTGAATGAAAGGTTTAATATAAGTGTTGCCTGCTAATCGGGTTAGGGTCAATATTTGGCATAAAAACTTAATTTCACTCTGTCATTCTAAAAAATAATGTGCCTCTGAAACAAAACAGCCTTCATCATACCTCCAAAGATGTTCCATTATGCGCTGCTGAGTGACAGTACAGATAGCGGCAATGAAAGCACTTTGAACTCTGATGTGCTGCTGATCTATGAAACTGAGCCTGGTGTGCTTTATATAGTACACAAATAATACATGCAGTGGCATTCACCTTGTAGCTACCCTCTTGTTTTAAACTGATGAAATCTAAGGATCTTTCAACATGGTTATTATTGTAGCTGATGACCCCTCCAAACATTGCCTTTAACTTCTTCCAGGAAGACTACCTTGCTGCCACTGTACCATCAATGCTTGCTCTACTGCCCTTTCCTAACAGACTTGAGAAATTCCTGCTTAGGGTTTCATAACATCAGTTTTGTGGGTCCTCTGTGCCATAAACAGAGGCTATGCCATTGAATTCCAGTGTTAGCAGTGCAGAAGGCATTCTGTTTTAATGTAACACTTTTCTGTGTTTTTAATTGTACAGTGGATTTTTTATCCACGGATTCAAGCATCCGCGGTATGAAAATATTTTTAAAAATTCCAAAAAGCAAACCTTCCTTTTGCCATTTTATATAAGGGACACCATTTGACTGTGCCATTGTATTTAATGAGACTTGAGCGTCCACAGATTATGTTATCCATGGGGGACCCTGGAACCAAATCACAACAGATACCAAAGACCCACTGTACTGTTTTTAATCTTGTAAGCTGCTCTGGGTCCCAGTTTTGGGAAAGGGGCAGGATATAAATGAATATGATAGTAGTAGAAGACTTAATAGTAGCAGTAATAATAGTAATAGTAGTAATTTATTGTACTAGGTATTTTATTTTCTATTGTTGTAAGCCACCCGGATTCCGTGCTGATTGGGCGGGGTATAAATAAATCTATTATTATTATAATTATTATAATAAAAAACTCCTGGAGAACATGGTCACTCCCACCTAAGTATCTCACCACTGGCACCCCATTAACCAGGTCCTCCCTGTTGGTTAGGACCAGATCTAAAATAGCTGATCCCCTTGTTGCGTCTTCCACCTTTTGACCAATTCATGTGTCTTCTAGGCAAGTGAGGAAGTCCCTGTGCTTATGGGGACAGGAATGTAGAGGAAGACAGAGGAAGAAGTGTTGAAGGCAGGGGATCTGCTTCCAGTTTCTCACCCCAACCTAGCTACTGGGCATGTATATCCTTTATGTTACCAGAAAAGAGCATGCATCTGGCAGTAGTCAGTATCACATGCTGCTGCATTTGGCTAGGAAAAGAGAATAAAGAACCATGACCTTTATTTTCCAGAAGGCAGAAAATATGTTGCTTTAGTGTGCTGCCTTATTTTCCCAGTCAGCTGGCTTCCAATCTTCGTTCAGATGTGATTTGAAAGATTGGGGGCCATAAGTGGGATAGTTGTGCCAAGTACATACAACTTGCCTTGTGGAAATGATCACTTCTTAAGCAGCTATATTATTTTGAATTGTTGTTGTTAACTTTTGTTTTGTTTTTTGTGGAAGATGGATTTGGAATGCGCACGTGGGATTGCTTATTCTGAAATAATTATTCATATCCTTTCCTCCGAGGAGCTCAAGGTAGCATTCATGTTTCTCTCTGCCAGATCCACACCACTCACACTATTTGTTTTTTTTCTTCAACCTAGTGAAGTTGTCAAAAAGATCTTGTAGCAGCTTTGAAACTAAGTGGAAGAAATTGGTAGCGTAAGCTTAAGTCTACTCTATGAAAGAGCTGGTTGTATGCGTGAATAGCAATAGAAATGCAAAACTAGTCGAGTAGATTAGTCTGAAAGATAGTAACTAACCTGCAGTCATCCCACTGAGCTTTGTGGCTGAGCGTAGTCCAGTATTCTTAACAGCAAGACCACACTGGCCCTTGCCTGCATTGCTACTGGCTACTTCTAGTTTATATTTTGGTTTTTGCCAAACATAATTCGTCCTCCAGCTTAAGGTGCTTCAGCTCAGTTGGACTAAAATTCACATCACCTCCCAGTTAGAGGACTGGCATATGTTTCTATGAGTTCCCAAGCGTCTTATGTTAATGTATTTACAAGAGCTGACTTCCACCTGGGAAAGTAAAGCCGCCTTCAAAGTGTACGTGTTGTTTTCCTGCATGTACTCCCCAAACCAACCTTTTCTTTCTTTTTATTTCTAAATCCCTTTTAGTCGTTCTCACAGTGCCAAGCCTGGCCACGAGCCTTCAGAGCTGAGCGTGTCTAAATCCCATAAAGGATGGAATCTTTAATTTAATTTTAAACTAACCCATTATGGGAATATTTTTTTCTTCCCCTTGTGTGCAAGATGTTATTTTGTGCCAATTATACTGTTGTATTATTATTGCTATCATCATCATTATTATTGTATCCCACTCTGCTTCCAAAACTGGTACCCAGAGTGGCTCACAATATTAAAATAACAGTACAATTAAAAACATAAAAAATGATAGTGGAGTCTCCTTCCTTAGGGGTCTTTAAGCAGAGGCTGGATGGCCATCTGTCAGGGATGCTTTGACTTGGAGTTCCTGCATGGCAGGGGGGTTGGACTGGATGGCCCTTGTGGTCTCTTCCAACTCTATGATTCTATGATTCTATGATTCTATGATTCTATGATACATTAAAATAGAATTAAATTCAAATAGATTACTCGTTCAAAGAATAAAATACAGTTTAAAAGTGTTTAAAGCACATAGCCTAGTTGTTGTAATGCTATAACGCTATAACAGACACATCCCCCCCTTCACTCATCTGTCTTCTTTCTTGTATCTTGTAGCTGTATTCTTTCTAAACCCTCCATGTCCATAGATTCTTTATCCACTGATTCAACCATCAGTGGTTTGAAAATATTAAAAAATACATAAATTCCAAAAAGCCAATCTTTATTTTGCCATTTTAGATAAGAGACCCATTTTATTGCCATATACCATTGTATTTAATGGGCCTTGAGCATCCCATTAATTATATTTAATGGGACTTGAGCATCCGCGGATATTGATATCCATAGTGGGTCCTGGAACCAAATCCCAGCGGATACCAGGGACCCACGCATCAGTTCTTGGTGACATGGGGCTGTATACAGTAGTTTGAACTCTTAAAATTAAAACACAGATGGACAAAAAACTTTGCACTCAGCAACAAGATTAGCAACAGATGTTTTTATGACATTATGAAAGCCTTAGTTTATGAGCAAATTAAGTGGAATAGAGCTGCAGAAGGGCTGTATGGGGGCCAAGTAACTGTGTTGAGTAAAATTCCACTGCAGTTCACAATACCATAACAGTTTGAATGTATAGTTGTATATTTGCTTTCACTCCAAAATAGGCATGGCTTTCATCATTACAGATTTGTGTTTGGGTAATGATGTTTCAAAAACAATATAATTTAGTGGTCTTCAGAAACAGAAATGAGGCCTCAGTTTAAAAGTCTGAATTTTGTGTGTATTTCACACATCCCTCACTCCTTCAAATTCCACCCCCCTCCCCAAAAAAGGTGTCCTTAAGCAGTTTTCTTCTACTGATTTAAAAATCTGTCTACATTTTGCACAACTGCGAGCAGTGAGGGGCATAGAGAAATCAGTGAAAACATCATTTTATTATCTTTGCTGAACGTATTGCCGAATATTCTTTTTGAGAGGACGTTTGGTTGAAAAGGGAAGCCATTCACAGAAATAGGTAGAACAGGAGGAGAAAACCATGATGGCTAAAGGTGCGTTCCTCTCTGCAAATTACAAATTGTTTACAAGCCAAAGCTTCTATATCTGGCTTACTTGGGACTAACTGCGTTAAGCACAGCTAGAGTTCCTTACCCAAACTACAGCCCAATTGGGCTAGACTAGGAAGGCAAGTCTAACTGAACAGGACTGTTCTATAAATACCGGTATGTGGTTTGTAGATGTTGATATTATAAAGGTTTGTGTTCCATTTCCGCTATTTCACACTGCTAGTGATTCACTGAGTGAGGTGGCAGTAGTATCTAAGGTGGAAGTTAAGTGCAAGAAAGATCCACTAATGTGTCCGTGTTCTGTTTGATTTGGTCTCTTGGGAATATGTTACTTTTGGTGACATAGACATTTATCTTGCATACAGTCGTTCCACTATATCCACAGATTCGGTATCCACAGATTCAATTATCCATGCTTGAAAATATTAACAGCCCCCCCAAAAAACCCCACAAAGCAAACTTTTGTTTTACCATTTTATATAAGGAACACCATTTTACTACACTATTGTAGTAGCATCCATGCATTTTGGTATCCACAGGCGTCCTGGAACCAAACTCCAGGAGATACCAAAAGTATCCCTGTAATAGCATTGTGACCTTAATTTGTGGAGAGAGAGCACTGTGGGGAGAAAGAGAGTTGTTTTGAGTTATACATTGGTTAGCACAAGCCATGATTTCATGTAATTTCTGAATCAAAGCATGGAAACAACATGTTAAGAAGAATGTGTTGACTGAATTTGTTGTTGGCTTTTAAAAAAAATAATGAGGAAAGCTGTATTTAACTTTTAGCTTAATGACATTCACATTTGTTAAATTTTTGTCATTACAAATAGTGGTTTTTGGCCTGTCTTTTTGTTGTTCTTCTGTTCCTGTTTCCAGCTAGCGACTGGATATAAGGAGCTATTTAAAGACTGGGCAGTTTTTGCAGGGAACAGGTGCTTTGGTTTGCAGGCTGCCTCTGGTTCCTTTTTAAAAAGTACCAAGCTAATGAAATAGGGGTTTTTTTTGTTACATTAAAAATGACATATTTATTCTTGAAACGTCATAAATGAAGAAAGTTCTTAAGCTAATATTTAAGCTATTTTTTAAACTAATATTCTAAGCTCTAGTCTGAATTTGAGTCACAACAGGAATCTTGTCATTGGATAAAGGTGTGGACGGGTTTTCTCCCTGTTCCTCATGGTTTGATAACAGAATTCATTTATTTTCCAGACCATACATAAAACAGAGTTAAACACTCCTAGATAATATAACTAATATAACTCCATTTTCAGCAGGAGAAAACCCTGTGATAGGGTTACCTTAAGTTGAAAATGAACATGGTGGGCCTCTATTCCTCAGTAGGGCTGCATCTATTTCTTACCCTTTCTCCATGTATCAGTGGCAAGAAGAAGTAAGGAAAAGCTTGCCCACAAATTAAAGTAAACAGGGATCATCTGACTTTGTTGTGTGCCTTCAGGTCCGTTGCGACTTATGGGAACTCACAATTTTCTTGGCAAGATTTATTCAGAGCAGGTTTGCCTTTGCCATCTTCTGAGGCTGAGAGTGTTACTTGCCCAAGGCCACCCATCGGGTTTCCATGCCCAAGCGGGGGTTTAAACCCTCATCTCCAAAGTCGTAGCTCAGCACTCAAGCCACTACACCTTTCTGGCATCTCGCTAGCTCTTAAAACATTTATGAGTTTGATTTAAAATATCTAGGTGCTGAATCTGAAGTTTCTGACCAGTTACATTTTAGAGGGAATGGACAGTTTCGGAAAAAGCTGAATTGTTAGAAGTGTCTGTATACTGTACTCACAGTGAGCTAACCCCATTAAACTTAGTGGGATGGATGTTGACATGTATAGGATTGCTCTGTAAGTGTAAGAACAGATAAGAATCAAGTGAAGAAGACATTTGTAGTACAGTGGGCCCTCCACAATTGCTGAGCTTGGGAATGCAGGACCCCCATGGAAGTGGAAAAGGTGCAAACAAAAAGAACACAACTGGAGAGAACAACTCACTAGGAATCTCTAGGTCCTCCAGCACAACTCTTTGGTCAACATCTGCCAGATGTTCACCTTAGAATTGCACTGAAGGGCCTACAAATGCTTAGAGAGGTGTTCTCTCTAGGAATAGCTAGGTCTCCAGCACAACTTCTGGCTGACTTTGACTACAGTCATGTTGGAGGAACTAGAGATTCCTAGAGGGAACTAGAGATTCCTAGAGAGAACATATTAATCAAATCTGCGAATAATCAAATCTGCAAAATTCAAAGATGCAAATGTGGAGGGCCGACTGTACAGAAAGATACAAAAGAAAAGGAATGGAGCCAGAGAGGGAAGAAGGTTATTTGAAGTTGAACCTGGAGACTGGTAACTGTATAACCAAAGGTGCAAAATGGAAGGCATAGAGGAAAAGAGAATGTGAAGATATAATAGAGGAGTCAGACTATGGAAATGCATGAGAGTAAATGCAAGAAGCTTAAAGCAAAGATGCAAAGGGACAAGAAGTCAGTAATGCATCAATAAGTGGTATAGAAATGTACTATAGTACTAGTGGGACTGCTGAAATGAGATGTATTATGTACAGAAAATGTCAAATGAGCAGCGCTAGAAGCATAAGAGCAGAAGTAGAAGGACCAGCAGGAAGTGTATTAGAATGTATTATGGCAATTGACAAAAATGGGCAAATGATTTTTAAATGTCTTCAGGAAAAAATGTGATGGGCACCCAGTTCAGTGCTTCCACCTGTCCTGCACAAAGCAATAAAGAAGGAGTGAGCTCTTCCCCTTCTGGCCAAGGCAAGAAGGACAAAATCAGATAGCACAGTTTAATGATAAGTGGTTTGTTCCTCCTCTCCCCATGCCTTTGAACCACCAAGGAACGCTTTTCCCATACAGTGAACCGTGGTTGTCTGCGTGGTGTACTTTTTTGGAGGGAGGGGGAATCCTAGCTCATTACTGGGATCACTTTACATTTCTGTGTGAAGCTAAATATAGCTGCCTTAGGCAGAAGCTGAAGAGCTGTGTGCTCATTGTAGCTACTGGCTTGGCTGCCCTGGAGAGGCCCAAGTTTCTTCAACTAGAAAGGTAGCATGTTTAATATGCGCTGTTGGAACAGTGAGGCTCTGACCACAGGACAGTTACAGTATTAGGATGCACTAGTTGTGCTTTAAAATTACTTGACATTTGTGTCTGTGTGTCTTGTTTTTGCGCTTGCTCCCTTTGCAGCCTCCTGACATTCCCGAACAAAGCTAGATTTCAGTGACTTTTGAATTGCTAATGTGACAGCGCTTTAATGCTGGAAAGTGGCACATGCCCACAACAATTCAACGCACTTGCTATAGGGCAAGCAAACGTTTAATTAAAACTGTGTCCTAGGCAAGAATGCCTTCTGGCTTTTCAGTCAGACAGTCTGTTTTTGTATCTGCGAGCTCAACATAACCCTCATTGTACTTTTTTCCAGTCTTATCTTGGAAGTGTACTTGGTTGGTTTGCTTTTTAAACAAGCAAGATACTCCTGAGATATATGTGATGCAGTGGGACTTGAGAGATCCAGGTTCTAGTTTGCACCAAGTCATGAAATGCAGTAGGTGAACTTGGGCCTGTCATCGTCTCTCAGGGTGACCTTCCTCACTTGTTATGAGACTGGAGTGAGAGGAAAAATGTGTATGTTGCTTTGAGCTCCATGCGGAAAGACAGCCTTTTAATTTATAAATGAAGCAGCATTATGACCAAAGCTCAGATGGACAGTGTTTTGCTTACAATTCTTTGCAAAGCGGAATGTGCATGCCAGAGAAGTTGTAGTGAAAATATGGTTTTAATGAGAGATGTGTGGAAAGCCTTGCTGGTGGGCCATTTTGAAATGCTAATAAAAATGGGATGATTCTGTTTCCAGTCACTGTGTTAAAGGATATTTTCCTTTTAACGTAAGGAACGCAGTGTATGCCCCGGATCTCGAAGTTGAAATGTGCTCCCAGAAGTGCAATTCAGCTCAAAGGAAAGATGTCTGCTGTCTGAGCCTCCTTTTAAAGAAAGAGGGTTGCTATTACTTATACATGGCAGTACAAGAGGAAAATTTGGAAATAGCAGACGGAGCAGCACCAAAAAGCTGGGGGGGGGGTGTGTGTGTACAATCCCACCCCTAGAAATTGCCCACTCCTACTGTGAACAGTTGTAACCGTAAAAAGCAGAAATGGCAAACTGTTGAGATATTTTAGAAATTTTCCTTACTTTGACGGGGTATTCTGTGTTTACAACCTTTTGTCTTCATCTTCCTCTCTTCAACATTAAATGAGTGACAGTGTCTGCATATCGAGGGAGATTGGAATATTGTGTAGGTAAGACTTATGAACATGGTTACCTCTTAATCTACAAGCTCAACAACTTGCCAAAAGAAGCCTTTCTGTAATACATCGTCTGCCTGTGGCGCTGTGTTCTGGATGCGTGTTTTGAAACTCATGTGTGGCCTTTCAGACAATTGGGGGCTGCTTTTTGAATGAAAGTTCCCCATCATTATCTTAACCCCCCCCCCATAGGTAGCAAAAAATCAGACTCTTTTTCTAGCTGATATGCTAGATTTCTGTGCAAAGTGCGAAGAAAAGTTACATCTAGCCATGTACTTGGAAAGGGTACAGGCCAGACAAAAGCTTACCATATCACCTATTCAGTTTTGAAACTTTGCTCCCAAAGATGCACTAGGTCTTATTTTCAGGGGATGTCTTATTTTCCCATGAAGAAGAATTCACATTTATTGTTGAACAACAACAACAAAAATAACATTTATTATATAAATTGTATATATTTATATACAAAAACTTTGCTAAGTCTTACTTTCGGAGGAGGCCTTATATTTAGCAATTCAGCAAAACCTCTACTAGGTCTTATTTTCAGAGGATGTCTTATTTTCCCATGAAGAAGAATTCACATTTATTGTTGAACAACAACAACAAAAATAACATTTATTATATAAATTGTATGTATTTATATACAAAAACTTTGCTAAGTCTTACTTTCAGAGGAGGTCTTATATTTAGCAATTCAGCAAAACCTCTACTAGCTCTTATTTTCAGAGGATGTCTTATTTTCAGGGAAACAGGGTAGCTCTCCCCCATATAAGAGCAACAAAAGGACTTTCTTTTTCCTGCCTGTCTGGAATGATTGGGAAGAGCATCACCAAACTACAGGGTAAGAGCTAATGTTCATTTTTCTCTCTGCCTGTTCTTAAGAACAAGCAACGCAGCTGTTTTTGGGTGCTGCTGGGCTGTACATTATTTATAATGATCTGTCTGTAGGGTGTGTGACACAGTTAATGCCATACTCCCGGCCTTGAAAAAACTTTGAATAATTCAAAGGTGTAAAGTTGGACAGAAGCAGGTGCCATGGTCTGTGCTTTTTCTTCCTTTTTATTGCATGCTTTTCCTTGTTTGTTACCTAGGAAACTGAGATTCTCTGGCATGTTGATGGAGAGATGAGGTTGGAAGTGTTAGCTGTCACAACTATCTTCCATCTCAGTGGAATAAGGCATGATTACCCCCCCCCCCCCCGCAAAATCATCTGAAATTCACTTACATTGCCCAGGATTACTGTATACACTCATGTATAAGTCTAGAAATTTAGGTCAAAAAATTGACCCCAAAAACCTGAGTCGACTTATCAATGGGGCAGTGTTAGTACTGTATCTTAACTCTTATTTAAAAGAAGAAACCATTCCCCGGTGAAAAGCAAGAGTATAATTCATCCTGGAAAAACTGACTCTCCTCTCTTCTCTCATCCACCCATCCAGCCTTTAGGGTGAGCACAAACAGTTATGCCTGCTGGAATTTTTTAAGTTCTTTGGCATCCTTTGCTTCATCCTTTAAATACGAACATTGGCTTACCTTGTGAGATGTTTGTTTTCAGCGATGAGGGCGGAGTCATCCTTCATGAGGGTTGGTTCCCCCTGTTTGCTCCAATCAGGCAGGACTATGACTTTTGGGCGTGTCCACCAGGGGAATCCATCCCCCTTGTTTGCCCAGTCAATGTATAGCCAAGCAGAGAGAGTTTATAACAATGAAGAAATACTAACAACAATAGAGAAAGTTTAACCATTTAACTATAACAATTCTAGACACTAGAACAAGGATCCTATTAACCTTACAACACCCCCCGACACCGAGAAAAAATTCCTCAGTTACGGGTGGGCAGGATGACTCCGCCCTCATCGCTGAAAACAAACATCTCACAAGGTAAGCCAATGTTCGTTTTTCCAGCGTTGAGGGCGGAGCCATCCTTCATGAGGGACATACCAAAGCTCCCTAGATGGGTGGGAACTGAGGTAAGGAATTATAGGATGGATTGAAGGATCCGTCTACCAAATGATGCCCCAGCCAGTTGGAAGGCATTGATTCGGCAGCGACGGATAAATATGGAAGAAGATGACCAAGCGGCCACCCTGCAAATATTGGAGAGAAGAACATTAGTGGTTAGGGCGGCAGGTGTGGCAGCACTGTGAGCGGAATGAGCGCTGACCCTTCCTTGCAGCGTATTACCCATCATCGACTCACACTGAGAGATGCAAGCCCAGATCCATCAAGCCAGGGTCGATGAAGAAAAACTTCCCAGGTATGTAGGACCGAAGGAGACAAATAGACTGTCTGATTTGCGCCATCGACAAGTGCGTTTGATGTAAATACACCGAACTCTGCCTACATCTAGTGTGAGCCAAGTCTTTTCAAGTTCCTTTTTGGGGTCAGGAACGAATGAAGGGAAAATGATCTCCTGTGCTCTATGAAATGTGAAGTTAACTTTAGTCATGAACATCAGATCCCGTCAAGCAGAACTGAATCCTCGCAGAAGATGCATATTTCACTCCTGTGGATAGTGCTCCTGGTTCAGAAAACCTTCTAGCTGAACTAATAGCATTAAAAAAAAAATACTGTGGTTTGGTTAATGCCTGAAGAACTACATGAGGGTACCAATTAGGGTATCTGTGAACTGTGGGAAGTTTAATAAGAGAAGCTGTTCTCAAAACTTTATATATACAGTAATAATGAAGGATCATCAGTCCCCAAACATCTAACAGATTTCAGGAGCTTTCAGGAGGTACTGATAGGCCCTCATCTTTATTTTTTATTTTTAACTCTTTTTCAGATCACATTCCTCTTCTGAGGAGTGAACTATAGGTATTATTTTCCTTTGTTTTACAAAAGGCATATTAGTTAGCAGAAGCAGCAGGCCTTTCCTTTTCTGCCTAGCTGCCCTTAATCAAAATGGCTGCCACACCTTCAGTTCCAGCTTTGCCTGTTATTTTTAAAAAGGCAAGCACAATAAATAAATGTCTTTTTGGCCAAATTCTCCCAAGGAGAGATTGACACCTTAGACCAGGGGACAATGGGGCAGAAGCAGACTCCCTGCACCTGGAAATGCTTTTGTTAATCCTCTCTGATCCCTTCAGTCTGAGTGGATCTTGGAGGAAGGAGAGGAGAAGGCAGTTGGTTTTGGAGGGAAACTCTCCATTTGAATCTCTGAAGCAACTGAAGCCTCCTTCAAAGCTGGCAATGCAAGTCAGAAACAAATCTCTTGGGTAAAGCTTAACCCACAAACATAGGATTAAGGACTGAATCCTCACTCACCTCTTGAAATCTGCCTTCTCTCTCTCTCTCTCTCCCACTGTCCAAACCTCTTGCCGGGTTTGATGTCCGCAGTGGGGCGCAATCTGGCCAGGGACAGGGCCTCCAGCCGCGCCAAGGTCTGTCAGGGTCTCTATCTCACCACCCTGGGGCTGGTGTTCTGGCCCCCCTCAGACCATTCTCCCTCAGAGGCAGAAGAGGACTGAGATTTGGAGAGAACATCCTCATCTGAGGATTTTAACTGCAAGCATTTTGCTTCTTAGCCTTAGATGGCGTTCTCCATTATGTTTATGCTTGGAGGAATAAACCTGAAGTAGCATAGGCATGGCTCCCGCCTTTTTTGAGTTTGAATTTGTGCGCCAAGGAGGAACGTTTGGGTGCAAATTTGCCCTGCTCCAAAGGGGAATGGCATCCCTGGAAGAGCGGGAGGCGGGGGGGAAAGAAGAAGAGGGTTCCCTAGGTCTCCTGGAATTGTAAAGGAGCCTGTCCCTCTGTGAGCCCGACTCCAGGGGCTGAAGGACCACTGAGCTCCCTCCAGTGAGCTTGGGGTCCATCTTGGAGGGATGACTTTCCAAGGGGGAGAAGGCGTCCCTCGAGAATCTGAAGAATGAGGGAGAGCAAGATAATTCCCTGGCCCTCCTTTATCTCCGAGTCCTTTCTGCCTCTGACCCTGACTCTTGGGAAGAATTCTCTGCCACGGCCTTAGCCTGAAAACGGGCCCCTCTCTGAGAGGAGACCGTTTGGGAGGCAATACAGGATTGCACCAGCTGTAAGGCTAGTAAGGAGGAGAAGGGAGCCGATGTTCGGGAGGGAGAGGCTGCAGGGTACCCAAGCTGCTCACTGCAGCATTACTCACATTTCTCTCGGCGTCCTCCTTGCCGACCGCACCCTCCCGATTTCGGGACAGGTTCCTGCGGTCTCTCTCGTCCTCCTTGCTAACCGCACCCTCCCGATTTCGGGACAGGTTCCTGCGGTCTCTCGCGTCCTCCTTGCTAACCGCACCCTCCCGATTTCGGGACAGGTTCCTGCGGTCTCTCGGCATCCTCCTTGCTAACCGCACCCTCCCGATTTCGGGACAGGTTCCTGCGGTCTCTCGGCGTCCTCCTTGCTAACCGCACCCTCCCGATTTCGGGACAGGTTCCCGCGGTCTGGCGCCTTCAAGCGCGGAGAAAAGGGATATCCCTCCTCCGGCTGCGCCGAGCGGCCTACAGGCCGCACCTCCCGGGTCAGGGCTGATCCATTCCTCTTGTGGAGAGCCTGTGTAGCATGGCCAGATTCCCCAGACATGCCTGGGCCCTCTAGCTCTTCGGACCTTAGTCGGCCCTCACAGAGAGAGAAGAGGTAAGGAGTAAAAGGAGAATAAAGAAGATTTTGTTTTGTGAGTAAAGGAGAGTTAGGAAAACACGACCTGACGGAGCGAAGGCAGGAACTAGACTGGGCAAACAAGGGGGATGGATTCCCCTGGTGGACACGCCCAAAAGTCATAGTCCTGCCTGATTGGAGCAAACAGGGGGAACCAACCCTCATGAAGGATGGCTCCGCCCTCAACGCTGGAAAACCTTTGCTACATACCCCTAGGTTTTACTCTCAACTTATCCATGGGTATCAAAACCCATAATTTTGACCCCAAAACCTGCCCTCCATTTATACATGAGGTCGATTTATAGTCGAGTATATAGTATGTTGCTCTTAAAAGTTGCATGGGTCCACTCATTTTCTTCTTCTTCTGTGAGAATGTGTGTAATGACAAATAAATGTAATATTTTGAACTGTAGGTGTCAGCAAGTGTTAACAGCTTCAAGTGTTAACAGTTCCAGTAGCATAATTTTATTATTTATTTATTGCCTTTATATCCCACTCTTCAGAAATGCTCTCAGAGCAGCGTACAAATTGGTAGACAGTTCCCTTTCCTCAGGCCTACAGTCTAAAGATTTAAATTGAGTTTCCAAAAACACAAGAAAAGCTTTGATGATGATCCAAGTTCGGTTTGAATGGTGCAGTGTGTGTGTGTGTCCACTTGAACAAGGAATTATGAAATGTCAGGGTGTGTGGTACCATTTTTGCACATTATTATTACTAACCTTTATTTATATAGCGCTGTAAATTTACACAGTGCTGTACATACAATCTTCCCTGCCCTCAGGCTTACAGTCTAAGAGAGACGACAAAAAAGAGAACATGTGAACAGTGTATAGATCTGACTGCCTCTGTAGAGGGGTAGTCTCTCTATAGTGTGTCTTTTTTGTTCCTTTTGTATACAGTATCTTGGATTTTTCAGAGCTCCCTAGATCTGCCAACCCCAGGGGGGCAGTATGGCCCATTTTGGGAGTCACTGGGGTAGATGGACCTTAAGTTTAATTGTCAGGGGTGTTTTTCTGTTTTCTGAATTCAGCTTTCTTCTAGTTCTTCAGTTGAACCGGCATTACTAAATTATGTCAAATGGCAGCAACCTGAAACTTGCAATCTGACCTTGCTTGTCTCAGTTGTGGTTGTGAATGAGAAAGCTCTGTATTCATTGATCCAGAGTCTATATTCCTCGGAGATGCAGGCACTTCCACTTGGCTCCTACAGTACAAACACCAGCCATCACTTTGGTTAGTGGCTTGGCTTTGGAAAATGAAATAGTTTCCCCTTAGGAAGCCACAAAGTATAATGCTCAACTATATTTCCACTCCAGAGCAACTCCCAAGAAGCCCCATTTCCTTCTTCCAGGCCATTTATACACATACATGTGTATCTCTATAATATTTGCCCTTTTAGAAATAATACCTTGAGTTTGCACTGATAATCTCCTGTACTGGCACAAGTTATTCTGCATTTAAGAGGCTTAGATTATTAAGGCCTCCGTTCTAATTGCACTGAATGGAAATCTGAGCAAATTAAATGGCACGGTTGACAATCCACCTCTTTTAAGATTATTAGCTACATCACTCGTATAATCTGTCTTTAAACTCAAGGTGGTTAATGTTATTGAATATTGTGAAGGGCAGGGTTTTTCCTTGATTGCAGCATGTATTTGAAAGCAATAGAAAATATGTGTTAACTGTTCTCATTCCCTCTGGGCTTTGGCAAAGCTGTGTCCTATGCTTTCAGTGTGGCTCTTGACTGTATGGAGACCTTTGATGATAATAATGGTGCATATTTATGGGCACGATTGCAACTTTTTATATATTCTTGATTTTATTGGTTTTTGTACAGCGCCTTGTACATTTATGGTGCTTTATAAATAAAGCTAATAATAATAATAATTTACACAGTGCTGTACATACAATCTTATAAATTAGACGGTTCCCTGCCCTCAGGCTTACAATCTTATGTTGGACAATTGCCTTCATGATTTGGGTTCTATTCCTGTAGCCCTTTCCTTTAACTTCTTGTCTGTCTATTGCTTGAAGTTTTTTTCGGTCATCCACTGATTTCTGTCTTTCTTTTTGGCTTTCTTCTGCATTCCTCTATGAATACGTCCCTGGCTTCTATCCCTCTTTCACCATTTTCAAATGTGTCATAGGGTAAGTGGGGAAAGAACTTGAGAACAGAGTTGCAAGTTTGCATACTGGATATCAGATAAATAAAAGAAATGCTAATATTTGTAAATTTGGAGCAGTGAAAGAGATGTTGTATCATGCATGGTTTCAAGTCACCTCATCATGTGTCTTTTGAATGCACCAACTTTGATTCAATTCATACCAGAATTCTTTGTTTCTGACTAATATGAAACACATGATTATGTGTTTATTTTGTTTTGTATACACAAAGGCGTGTTGCATTGGTCTGTCCTTTTCTGAACTGAGCTAATGTGGTGTAAATCTTCCATTGCCAGATGAAGATTATTCATTAAACAGCTATCTTCTGTTAATTATTTTGGCCTGGTTTTCTGGGAAATGAAGGCTCTGTACTATCGCAAATATCTGAGATAGCTGTAACAACTGAAATAGGGTGTGATTGTGTGCAATATTCAGAGCTGTGTTAAGTGACCTTTCTCAGTTAGCCACAGTCTATGCATTTCTCTAGTCTAGTACATCTGCCTTCGAAAGGTTCAGAAACTAGTTCTAAAAATGAATTCTTCAAAGGAACAAACTGAAATGTGACTCTTATGGATACATGTGGCATTTTTACAAGTAACTGGGTTGTCCACCTCTAAATGAATTATTTAGTTAGGGGCACCGGCACATCAGTGTTACCCTATGTTTTCAGTTTATGGCCTGTTCTGCCCAACTACTGCTATGAATGTATTAATACCACATGTTGTTGTGGGAAGAACTAGTTGTAGAAATAGCTTGTGGGAAGAGCTGGTTGAAAACATAGGCCAGGCTATGTATACTTCCGCAGTATCAACCAAGGGGTTAATTAAGAGGCCATCCAGACAAGTGGATGCGTATGAAGCATGAAGAAAAATCCCCGCCACGATGCTTGCCCAGAGGGGCGGGATATAAATAAATATTTTATTATTATTATTATTATTATTATTATTATTTATAGAAAAATAAATGAAGCTGCATTGGTAATATGGCAACCTCTGTAGTGAGTGCTTGTCTAGACCCATTGTTAGATGAGTTCCTCGGAGCCATCTCAGTTAAAATTGTTCATGGCTGTGTATGTGTATTTCTGGACAGTGTTAACTGTGGGAATCTGTTGCTGCACCTGCATGTTATGCTAAACCATGGTTAGTATTACAAAATAGCAGCAAACAGTGTTTGAGATCATGCACACTCCCAAGGCTTCCGAGGTATTGTGAAGCTTTCATTTCCATTTTAAATTGATTCCAGCTTGAATCCAGGGGAAGTGTGGTTTGTTGAAACAAGTCAGCATTAGGATTAACAAGTTTAGCACTTGGATATATTGCTGAACAGTGGTTAATCTAATATTGAAGTGTACAATGTTTTTACTGCTAGAGGTGAAAAGGTAGTATGAGAGCCCAAGCTGAACTTATTCTTGTAGAACTAAACAGTGGTTAGCATTACCTGAGAAGACAGCTAATGACAACCCTTGTGGATTTAACTGAACTTCTGACTTGCACTATCTTTCCTTTCTCTAGTTAGATAGAAAGAATTATACAGGTTTTATCTACTTAAAGAGTGCAGTGAAACTGATTTTTGCTTCTAATTCAATATGGCTATTCTTAACATCCTCATTTCTGACGGGGAAGAAAAATGAACACATTCTCCTTTACCTGAAACTTCCATTAATGGCTTGTCGTGTATGTCATTTCAGGTGCTCTCACAGTTGGCCTTGTGCGACAGTGTCAAACCATTCATGGACGTGACAGAACCTGTATTCCTCCCCGGTTGCCTCCTGAGTGGGTCACCACCTTATTTTTCATCATCATGGGCATCATTTCACTGACTGTCACATGTGGCTTGCTAGTGGCTTCCCACTGGCGAAGAGAAGCAACTAAATACGCACGCTGGATAGCATTCACTGGAAGTAAGTGTGCCTTTGTCTGGCTCCAGAGTAGGTATCGGCAGCAGACCAAACTCTTTAACACTCACCTTGTATTTTGGAACGTCAGTAAAGGAGCACTCATGCCTATCCTGCAATTACAGAGATGCTTCCAAACAAGGTGGACCCTTCTTCATCCTGTGGAAGCATGAAGCCTCTACTCTTGAGGTGCCTTTGCCAGTCAGAACAGATTATAGATGGATTAACTAAATGGACTAACATTCGCATCTGACACAAGTCAGTTTTCTGTATTCTCGGGTGGGGAAAATGTCTCCTTCCTAGTGTTTTGGCCTGCCGTTTCCAGCAGCCTCATCCAACATGGCCAATGACAGTGAATTTGAAGACATTTTGTGAAATAATCTAGAGGACCAGAGATCCTCAGCCCTGCTGTATACTGTATGACAGGCTTGTTTTAGATACAGGATGCTAACCTAGATCCAACAGAGCAACTGCTAACATTCTTAAGAAAGAAAATAAAGTGATGTACTGTATATACTTATGTATAAAGGGATGAGCAGATGGGCCAGGATGGCATAGGCTCAGCCCATGCTATACTGGGTACCCACATGGCCAGGTGCACTGTTTCCACATCAGAGCAGGGCTTCTCAATACAAGCAACAGCATGGCAAGGTAAAGAGTGCGAGGCAGGCATTTAAAAAATGGGGGTTTGCTGCAGAATTGGCCCAGACTAAAGGCTGCTACCCTGGGATTGAACCAGATCCACTGGATCTACGTTCAATCTGGCAGGATCAGGCCCGTTCCTGCTCCCAGAGTTTTGGCCTGTGCCATCTGAACTGGATGACAGGAGGCCGGGCCAGGAGGGTACATGGGCCTTTTGGCCCATGTGGACAACCCCTAAGTCGAAAAAATTTGACAAAAATCAACTGAAAAAGTGGGTCGGCAGCAACAAGGGAGCCTGAAGAAAGTTCGGAGATCATTTTTAATGTCTCTCTGCAGAGCGACTGCCGCAGCCATTTTTCAATAGGGGCACAGCATGCTATCGAAACCTCATGGGGCTCAGCAATCTCTGCAGAGAGGGGTATAAATTATGTCCTTGTTAAAAATGAGCACATCCCAGAATGAAACCTCCTCGGTAGTGTAGGCAAATAAAAGCCTGGCTTTGTCATGCTGTGGATTAAAGTGGTAGAATAGACTGCACCACTTTAGACTTTAGAACCATTATTTAATGATCCTCCCTGATATGGAAATGTTTGCCTGCTGTGCTCATTTTCTCGGCACAGGTAGAAGACCCTTGGATTACTTGGATGTGCTTTTTCATCTGTGCAGTGAGCTGGGTTTCTTTTAACATGAAGGAATACTCAAAACTGATACTTGCCGCCTGTAGTTTGAAGTAGTAAACCCATTCTATTGCACTTGCCCACCTCACTCTGCATGCATGTGGAGATCCAGCTTGCATTCAATGCTCATGATGAAGTTGCACTAAATATAGATGCAGAGAACTAAAAATGATATTCCAGTACCCTTGTCCACTTAAAAACCTGCCACTTTGAAAAACAAATATAATTGTGCAGTCGCTTTACAGGTGGCAAAGCTAGAAGCCGTTTGAATTAGGGACTTATTAGTAAAGTAGCCCTTGTTATAACATGTTTGAAATTCATCTCCTTATCTGTTAGCAACATTCCTCTGGTGTTGCATGAATGGAAAGCATTAAGCTCCCTCTAGTGGTATGGTTTAACTGAGGTCCCAATAAGCTGAATAAATGTTTTATTTCAAATTTGGATGGAAACTTGGGAAGGCTCTGTGTGTTTCAGGTAGGTATTTCATAGTTACAGTCCAGTTACATGCCATCAATGGCCAAAAGGAGCCATGAGTCTCCAAGCTTGTTTCTAGGACATGACCACACGTGTTCATGACCACAGGTATTTGCTCCAGACTATTATTGTTTGGGGTTTGTGTGTGCATATTTTGCCAGCACAATTTAATCTGTTTCATATGGCTTGTTTACTGTGCCCTGAGTAAGACTGTAGGATAAAACAACAAAGGGACCCCAACAGTCCTAAGAAATAGTAATCTTGTGATTTGGTGTTCATATGTAAATCTGATTAAATGGAGTCTTATCATGACATTTTAACACGTAGTAAAGATAGCTAAATGAATGTATAGAAGGTGTTTTGTAGCTGGGAGGCTAAAGTTTAAAAGGCCCATTTTTAGTTATCCCTTGCCTAATTTTGTATGGCAGGATACCAGGATCTGGAGGGGAAAAGCCTGACAGGTGCATAGAGGAACAAGCAGTCCTTGAAAAATGGATAGATGCTAGAGATGTCATGACTTAAATCGGCACTGGAGGATTGCCTGCCTACCCCATTGACCACCCTTCATGAAGCAGATGACATTAGAGGTTACAGCCATGCCACCCGATGTCACTGGCTCTTTGAATAGTCAGCCGAAACATTTCCAGCCAGTTTCTGGGGCTCTAGCCTTTTACTCTTCCTGTACTGGGAAAGTGAAGCTGGATGCATTCCACTGATGCTTCAGGAGCTGGGAGTATTCAAAGTTAAGGTCTTCCCTGCCTTCCTTGCTTTCCCTGTATGTCAAATGTCTCAAGCTGGCTCGATAGAAGTGTAGTCCCTGGCTAGATCCTATCTCCCCCTTTCCCCAGTCCCTTCTGAGGTTTAGGGAGAAGCAGCGTTTTTTAACACTCATAGGCTGAACTGGGGACATGGGTGGACTGGATTAGGCCCACAGACGAAGGGTTCCCTTGCCCTGTTTTTACTGCTGACATGAATTCTGTGTCCTCAGCTCTTTTGTTCTTCCTTGACTCTGAAGTATGGAACTCCCAGAATTTTTTCAGATATGGGCTGCAGGTGAGAGAATTATTTTCTCCCAGTTCACATCACATATATGATCAAGGGAATCAATGGGTGTGTGTTTCCTACAAAGATTTAAGAATGCCGTATTGCTGTTATTTCATTTACTGGCTCAGTTGAGGCACACAGATGGATGAGTTAGCATTCTTATAAAAGGGAGGAAAATGGATGTTTGAGAAAGAAGCAACAGTACTTGCTAGTCAAAATTGATATAGAGATTAGGAAGTAATATATTGGACTACAAACCACAGACTTCCCAGCCAGTGGCCATGCTGGCTGATAGACTTTAAGAATTGTAGTCCAAAGAGTAAATTTTCCAGGTTGTGGGAGATATAGGCTGTACTTTGCATGTAGGAGATCCCACATTCAATTCACAGCATCTCTGATTAGAAGACTCAGGTGGTGTAACATGGACAAGACCTATGTGGAGTTGTTACCAATTGGGCCATAGGATGCCAATCTGACTTGTATAAGGCATTGTCAGTGTCATTCTAGGTGCACTCTTTATAAAGAAATGGTTCAGATTTATTTTAACTTATTATGTGTCTGGTCCTAAAAGTGGGTGCATGGTGAGCCTGTCTGAAGATAACATAATTAACTATCCCATCCCAGTTGGACCAGATGGTATGAAGCAAGGCTGATATTGAAGGTGTTCCACTAAGAAAAGGGTTTTCATAGGGGCAAGAGGTTCTCTTAAGATATTTGTTGAAGGTTGGGAACTGTTCCAGGAACAAAACACCCAGTTTGGGTAATAATCTGAATAATCGCTTGGCTTGAGCACACACGTCCCTCCAAACTTCATTTCCCACCTTATTTTTATTTATTTATTTGCTTGCTTACTTACTTGCCATATTTCTATACTGTTTGATATTGTACAGTTTCTAAGATTCATATTAATAGCAAGTAAACATTTTATTGCAGTCAAGGAGCAAGGAGCAGCACACTATATTAAAAGAAACAAAATGCGGATTTAAACAAATCAATTTCCCCTTAAATAAAACAAATAATTAAATGATTGGAAACCAATCATGACAATCCCACAATCAAAAAGGGAGGGGTGGAAACAATTCCCGAGGAAGCAAAAACAGATACATTTTCTGTAAGACGTTGAAGATCAACTGTTTCTTCCTCTGTAACCTCCCAAGAAAGAGAATTTCAAAGCATTGGAAAAACCAACATCCATCATGTTGCCAGATAGCATTCTGTTGATTACAGAAAAAACTATAAGGCTTCCATTGGAGAGCTTAGTGGCTCACTGGGCATATAAAGGGAAAGGCAATCTGAGAGCTACTGTGGTCCCAAGGTACTTTCGTACTTCTGGGACAGAGTGAGGTGAAACATCTAAGGCCCAAAGACTGTGGTTTTCCTATGCTGTGAATTGTCACCGTGCCTCATCTCACTAACCTATTTTTTTCCCTCTGTCTTTCCCTACAGTGATCCTATTCTGCATGGCAGCCCTAATCTTTCCCATAGGATTTTACATCAATGAAGTGGGAGGCCAACCTTATAAACTGCCGAACAACACAGTGGTTGGCTCGTCTTATGTACTGTTTGTTTTATCCATTTTCTTTACAATAGTGGGACTTCTATTTGCTGGCAAAGTGTGTTTACCTGGCTGACGAATGTCTAAATACTGCATCATTCAATCATGAAGGAGAATAGGATGTCCTACGCATTCTCGGGAGGATGCCAGTGTCGGGGCTGTTGCAGACTTAACCAGAAGGAGGAGGAGGTCTCTGTTGTCACTATGCACTTTGAATTTTTTAAAAATCTTTATTTTATTTTTACAATGGAGAGCCTTTCCCATAACCAAATACAGACAACCTTGACTCATCTCCTGAGCATCTGAATGCAGTCAGGTGTGCACTGTGATAGGAACTTGTGTAGGAGAAATTATTTTCTACACAACCGAACAGCGTTATTGTGCCGCCACCCCTCTCCACATCACTGTACTGTACCCTTTTAAAAAAGAAATGACAGTTTTGAAAATCTCAAAAGTATTTATGAACTTTTGGTGGACCAGAGGTTTGCCAAGGGAGTTGGAAGTGGGGCTGGCCTCACCTCTCTTTAGAAGATTAGCATCTTCCTTCTGCGATAGGCAAGAAGTGTCTGTCTGCCATCAAAAGCAAAAGAAGAGAACAGATCAACTTTACACTTACTGCACCCTGAAGCCAATAGATCAAAAGATGTTCTCAGAAACCTGTTACAACAAAATGCTCATCTACCACTGCCCCAACCCTGGGATCTGTAGAAACACCAAGGAACATTTTTTGGAGGGGACAGAGGGAAGGTGGCTGGGTATTCTTCCTTATATTTATATAAAAATATATATATTTTGCTGATGCAGTATGCAGAATGTGTATACATCTATATGTGTATATATGTGTGTGTGTGTGTGTATGTGTGTGTATACGTATACACACACACAGATACAGAAACACAAACAAACATACCCAAGTTCCTTGAAGAGAACTCTTGGAAACTTTGCTAGCAAAACACTGTGGTGTGAAAACCTAAACTTGATAGGGAAAAAAAAAAGACAAGAAACAAAGCCATTTCTCTGAAGGCTGCATAGCTGGGGGAGTCTTCAGTTTACCTCATTCTTTGTAGCAGCCCTTGGTTTTAACTGTTTTTTTGTAATAGGTACAACAACTCCATGCCTTTTTAGGTGCAATTTTAAGTTAAGCTAAAGAAGGTTCTTTTTTTTTCTTTGTGCGGTAATTTATTTGTATGTTGGGGATAGAAGGTGAAATCATGTCATGCTTTTTAACCGTCCCGGCCTAGCGATGGGAAATTACACTACTTAAATTATGAGCAATTCTTATGTTCTAGAGGTGGGTATCCCTACCTCCCCCCTCCATTTCTAGCTTTACTTGTTATATTAACATAGGTCGAAACACAGGAACATACTTTCATGTGGAAGTATTCAAATCTAGCATTGGTACTGAAAAGAACAAGATGGTCACCTGATGTTCTGTTTGGATGGAGGGCCTTCATAATGCACCAAAACTGTTTTCCCTTTCCTGTCTTCTTATAGGCAAATATTGTTCACTTAACCCAGTTGCAGGGTCGCTTTCTAGTTACTCGTGTCAACAAAGTGTTGAATAGCGTACTGAAGGTGAGCACCAACCTATACTGACCAGAAAGGAACATCTGGTCAGAGTCTCTTGTGAAACACTATCTACCAATTCTGCTAGCCATAACAAGCCAATATTAATTGTTCTTGACTCACGACATTGATCACAGGCAATCCGTTTGGGGGTCCTGCTAATGTGGGTGCATTGGTAAATGCCTGACACTAACCCTACTCAGTTCACTATCACCTTCTTCGGATAGAAGTTGGGGCCTTGCAATAGTTTTGAAGCCAGTTTGTTTTTGCAGCGTCTACATTAGACGTCACTAATAACTGGTTGTAGAGTAATGTCTACGTACTTTCAATCTTAACACCATGTTGCCACCTCACAAAGGATAGAGCTAACTTCTGCAAAAAAAAAATGTTGTTTGTGTGTATTGAGCTATGGCATCATCTCGATAGAATAATATAGGATTCCTAGGCTGGAAGCCAGTGGCCTTTTCAAACACTAAGATTCACTTCTGGCTTAGAGAGAGATCCTGGCCAATTTTACTGTTTGTATGGAAAACGTATTGCAAAATGTGGGACTCCCTGTTGTGGAATAACACAGTAAAGTTCGAAATGGCAAATGACTTTGAAACCATGCAAAGTTTCCCAGTTGTTACAAGGGCATAACTTGATGATGTTAACAGGCTGTCTTCTCTGTCGATTATATAATGGCTTGACACCCCCCACCCCCCCAAATATGGGTTGTTGTTTTTTCTGACGTGTCTGATGGTTAGAAGTCCAGTTTGTTCGCTTAGCTGGCAGATCAGTTTTCACAAAAACTGTCCTCAAACTATGATTATATCTTGAAACATAGCCCTGCCTGGACTTGCTAGTTTTCAATTTGGAAAAAGACGTTTTTGTTTTTGCTCTGAAACTACACCGTGTGGAAAACCCAGATCTTAACAGAAAGGCTCAGAAGGAGCTTGAAACCTTGAGTTTGGCTGGAAAAGTTGCCATACAAAGGCTGATACCTAATCATGAATAAATACACCGATAAAGAATTTTTGCTTCTCTGCCCGGTGGGGGGAAAGCTGAAGACTAATTGTAGTTGCCCAAATCTTTAATGATGAAAATATCCTTTCTCCAAAGGTGTATTGTAAAATACCTCCATGGAGTAATTGAGATATCACCTTCTTTCCTGGAGCTCTTCTCTCTGGTCTGCGGTTGAGTCTGGCTTTTTCCTGAGGCTGCCGATACTGTTTCTGGCTCTGTCCTTGGGCTTGTACTGGCAACCTGCCATGTAGAAATTCTGAATTTTTCTGCCCCACAACTACAGAGATGAAATGATGATAGAAGGCTTCACCTGATCCATTTCTGCATACCTGGCTGCGGTTTGAAGAGACAGAAGCAAGGTATTTTTTTGTTTTCATTGTTTTTATGGAAAGTAGCTGTAATTCTCATTTTTTGCCCCATTATCTGCCTTGCCAGGGTTAACTTGACGGCTTCCCATATGCCTCTCTTCGTACATACTTTGCTTAGAGGCAGTCTTTGGAGAAAAGGAAACTAAGCATTTGAGCTTACTCTGGCTGGGTTGCCCCTCTGCAACTGCTCTTTCTCCTTTCCCCCCACTGTCCTATGTGAATTCTTCCTACCGCCTCCAAATCTATAATACCAGACACAATTCTTCGTTGGCATGTCAGACATAGATGGGGGTCCTCCTGTCCCACACTTGAGTTTCTCCATTGGAAAGTCATGCCAACAGAGGATGGTTTCTGAAAATTTCAAAGGAAGCAACATTCCTGCTCAGACTTGTCAAGTGCACAGACTCTTCCCATCTCTCTCCCTTCTACCTTTTTCTACCTGCTAGAAAAGGAAGAAAACACTCAGCTGCTTTAGTCTTCTTTCTGTTCATAATGTTGAAAAGAGGTGTGCAAATGGTATTAATAAGCACGTCTTTAAATATCAGCATAACCACTAGAAGCCAATAGGAATTCTCTAAAGGATAGTTTTTTGAATACAGTACAGGAACTTAAAAGAACCCCACATAGAAGAGCATAAAATGGAGGGATTTATGTCTATGCTTCCTCATGAGAAAGAGGTGTAAGTCTCATGTGTTCTCATGTGCTTTGGAAAGAGCCAGAAGGTCCAAAGGAAATGGAGCAGCCAGGGTCAAGTGCATCCAGTTATATGTTAAGTGAACTAGAAGAGCCCCAAATGCACAAACTAGGCAGTGGATTAATGCGAAAGCTTCACTGGAGGAAACAGATGCATACATATGGAAGGGAAAAAATCCCTGCCGGTTGACATTTTCCTGCCACCGACTGAAACTGGAGAAAAACACGTGTCTTTTGCTACATGGTTTTTATTGCTCTGTGATCATAACAAATACATTCATTTTTTATGATCATGGTACACATCCAGTCTATGAATGGGAGTCTGAACTGTCAGAGGAACATTAAAAACAAAAACAAGGTGGCCACAGCTGGCAGAATGCATTAAATATTTGACTTTTTTGATCTGTACAACAAGATGCTGAGTTATTCCATTGGGGTTGGGGGGGGGGGGAGTGAGACAGTTATCCTTACAGGTGTTGAAAAGAGGGTGAGAAGGAGAGAGGATCAACAGTTGTTTTTTAACGGAGTCACAAAGAGTGCAGTATTAATTTATAGCAGAAAGACCATATCTTGTAAACTGTATATAAAACACAGTTTTATGGTGCAATTGTTCGTCAGCCTTCTGTCTGTTACTTTGCAGGGGAGGGGAGGGATTGGTGTGTGTACATTTCCTTGCATATCTACGAGCGCTGAGCCTCTGTTTACACAAGGTTTCTTTTTTCAAAAAAAAAAATACATGTTTTGTAGGCTTTGGAATGAATTCCTGTGCCCTTAATTCGGTTCAGTGGGTGTAATTCTTTTTTCGGTTTTTTTTTGGCCCAGGGAAATCTTCATGGATAGGGTGAGCATTCACATAAATCATTTTAAAATCCTGCCAGCTTTATTGCGACGGCAGTTCATCTGTATTAATCCAGGCTCCTTCACTTAGCTGCTGTTTCATTTCATTAATGATCCCTGATGAATTTGATGTTATGATAACATTGCCTGTAATACGCTCCGAACATCTCTGTCTGTGCTCATTTAGACCGGCCGGTGGGTACATTTGTATGGTCCTCTGTCTGTCACCGATAAATTTCACACAAATGGCTCTTTTCCTTGTTGGAATGTCTGCAATGTGGTTTCTTTGACATACTTTGGTTTTGTTTGCTTTCGGTAATCTGTCTTTACTGTCTGTTGATAGAGGAGGATCTTAATTCTTAGGCCCTGCTCTTCAAACCTGACCTTCCTGAGATAAAATTGTAAGGACTGAGAAGTGGATAAGGGACCTTCTGAATCATTTTGTGTGAATGTTAAATCTTCATCTCCCCCCCTCCCCTGCCCTTCCCTCCAGCCCCAAAATGTATTTCAGTTCCTGTTTGGCCTGCTGTTAAAATGTACAAAAAAATCTGTGAAAGATTGAGGATAAAATGAAGGAAGTAGCATTTTCAAAGAAGCTCTGCTTCAGTGTTGCTCATTTTGTTCCTGCTCCAGAAGAGCTCGAGTTTGGGCTCAAGATCTTTTGTGATGTTCTTTTCTCTCCCTCTACCCTCCACTGCATCCCCCCCCCCCCCCCCCCCCGCAACTGCTAAGGATTATTTTCTAATTGGTTAGGACATCTTTTGCAATTTATTTCCAGACAAAATATTAATACAAACTGTATAAAATGAACATAATTTTCTTCACTTGTATTTTTGTTATTGAGCAAGTTTATCAAAATAAATTGTCTACTTAATGAAACGAAACTGGTGTGATGGTTTCTATTACGGCAGTGACGATTTTGATTATTCCTCTGTTGAATGGGCTGCCAAGTATCGTGGCAAGTAAATTCTCGGGTTGTGTAGGTTGCACTAAACCATCGGTTGTTAACTTCTGGCCTTCTACTTGGACTTCAACTCCCATGAGCCCCAGGCAGCATGGCCAGACCAAGAGTGCCAGTTCAACAACATCTCCAGGACCACAGGTTCCACTTTATCATTTTGCTTCTGTCACTGAGAAGCATGCCTGATCTTACACAGGACATGGGAAAACGGTTTCCACGCTCCATTTCACTTGAGTTGAGTTGGTTCAATTGCATTAGCATTTGTGTGCAACCTAAGAGTCCCAGCGGGGGGAAATGCAAAAATCCAAATCCATTAGGGAACAATGCGTTCATTCTCATCGCAAAAGCTCAGGGGAGGTAGGATATTGCCCACCTGGCACCTAAAAGCTCAAGGGAGGTAGGATATTGCCCACCTGGCACTACATTAATTGAAACAGATACAGTCAAGATCCTTTGGCAGTGCTGGACTTGATTTAAAATTGGGAAGAGCACTCGCTATCACTCAAAGTTCTCTGAAGATGCCAGCCACAGATGCTGGCGAAACGTCAGAGAGGAACTCTTCTAGAAATAGTAATAGGGGAAGCTGAATGCAAAATGGTTGAATGCGTTAACAAAGCGATTAATGCTTTAATTCTGCCGTGTCGCACAATCCCATTAGGCACCCTGAGAGATCCGCGGAGCCCACCTGCTTTGCCTTTCAACTCCGGCCGATGCCTTGCTGCAGCTGCATTCAATGCCTCCCGTTTTGCCCTGAGCATGGTTGCTTCCGTTACCATTAGCAACAGAAACGCAGCACACAAGCCGGGGAGTGTTCCTTGGGCCTGAACTTTTCATGTGCAAAAGGAGAGGGGCATGAAAGAATGAGAAATTGGTGGTGAGTCCAGCCTCTTTGGGTGACAGTATTTGAAGGCTTTGAGCCTTCTTTGGGAAAGAAAGGGGGGCAAGGATATGATGTACCGTATATACAGTCGGCCCTCCTTATCCACGGATTTTTTATCCACAGGTTCAAGCATCTACGCATTGAAAATATTCCCCCCCCCCCCCAAAAAAAAGATAAATTCCAAATAGCAAACCTTGATTTTCCATTTTATATAAGGGACACCCTTTTGCTCTGCCATTATATTTAATGGGACTTGAGCATCCACGGATTTTGTTATCCATGGGGGATCCTGGAACTGAACCCCAGCGGATAACAAGGATCCAATGTACTTGACTATAAGTTAGTCTCATATACAAGTCGAGGGCAGGTTTGGGAGTCAAAATTATGGATTTTGATACGGCCCATGGATACGTCGAGAGTAAAACTTATGAAACAAAGGAAACAATGGCAAAGAACTTACAAAATTGCAGGAGGCACCTCTGTTTGTGTTCAAAATGAAGGATGGATGGATGAGAGAACAGAGGAAGGTCATTGCTTCCAGGACAGATTACACTCTTTTATTTCACCAAGGGATGGTTTCTGCTTTTATGAGAGTTAAGGTACAGTATTTACATTGACCCATGAATAAGTCGACTCAGATTTTTAGAATCAATTTTTTTTTGACTAAAATTATACACGGCTATATATAGTAGTCACCATGGTTTGAAGGAGTAACTTGGGGTATACAGTCAGCTCTCCATATCCATGGATTCAACCATCCGCAGTTTGAAAATATTTTTAAAATACAGAGAGCCCTTCACATTTGCAGATTTGACTTTTGCAGATTTGATTATTTGCGGTTTTGGTTTATATGTTCTCTAGGAATTTCTAGGTCCTCCGGCGCAATTCTGCCAGACGTTGGACCATCGAGTTGTGCTGGAGAACCTAGGAAAAAAACCCTTTTCTAGGCATTTATGGGTCCTCAAACATCATTCTATGATCAACCTCTGGCAGATGTGGACTGTAGAGTTGCTCTGGAGGACCTGGAGATTCCTAGAAAGGTGTTATTTTAAATAAAAAGAATTGTGGTTTTTTATTTGCGGTTTTTCCACATTCACGGGAGTCCTTCACCCCTAACCCCAGCAAATGTGGAGGGACCACTGTATATAAATTACAAAAAGGAAAGCTTGATTTTGCCATTTTATATAAGGGACAGCATTTTACTATCCACTGTATATAATGGGACTTGAGTATCCATGGATTTTTAGTATTCGTGGAGGGGTCCTGGAACCAAACCCCAGCAGATATCAAGGGCCCACTTTAATTTGAACCTGGTAACTCTCCAAAATGACGGGCAATGGGATAGTGAAGTGTACTCCTGAGCATATGTAGAATTGCCCTGCTTTTACCTTTGAGGTGAGACAGATGCAACTATCCCCATATGTCTGGCATCCATTGCCCGTTTAGTGTGGGAATAGCTGTTAGTTAATATATAGGGAGGAAAAGGCTATGTGCAGAAAAATAAATTTAACTGCAATTCTCAGACTCCTTCAACCGGTATGACCAGTGGCCTACAGGGTGAGGAATGCTAGAAGCTGCATAATCCAGAAAGGTAACTCTTCAAAATATATGTAATGATCAAATCAAAGTTCAATTGCGAAAGTCAGGCGGCACACTTACTATTTGAAAACTGCTTTTCCTTTTGAAATAACAGACGTTTCAACGTTTTGCCCAAACAGAAGATGGCACGATTACTGGACAATGAGCTGTTCTTTAAAAATATGAGGTAAGATTCTTGTGGCCTTTGGACAGAATTCTACTCGGGTCATCTTTCTCCAGCCATGTGCGCCTATCTGCAGCAGGAAAGGTAAAGACGGGCTGCCTCCAGAATCCCTTATTTGAGCACATTTAAATAGTAAAACAGAGTGAAAAGGGAAAAGTAGAATAATAGAGTTGGAAGAGATCACAAGGGCCATTCCGTCCAACCCTCTGCCATGCAGGAACTCACAATCAAAATACCCACCACAGATGGCCAACCAGCCTCTGCTTAAAAACCTCCAAAGAAGGAGACTCCACCTTTCCAAAGCAGCATGTTCCACTGTCGAACAGCCCTTACTGTCAGGAAGTTCCTCCTAATGTTGAGGTGGAATCTCTTTTCCTGGATCTTGCATCCAATGTTCTCTGTCCTATTCTCAAGAGCAGCAGAAAATAAGCTCGCTCCAGCCTGAATATGACACCCCTTCAAATATTTAAACAGGGCTATTATATCACCTCTTGCCTCGCCAACTTTGTTGTTGTGACCCTTGAAGTTGTCTCCAACATACAGTGACCAGGCCTAAGGTAAACCTGTCACAAGGGCTTGAAGCAGATGGGCCGAAAGGACCATGCCAAGATCATGGCCACCACATGGGCATGGGCACGATCTGAGGTGCTCTTGCAGTCCTGAACTGGTCCCCTGGAAAGAGCAGATTCTACCTGCTCCTTTTTGGCCTGGTTCTTCTTACTTGGCACAGCGTTGGCACGGCTTCCAGCCACGTTTGGGGTGTGTGTCATCTAAACATCATCTCCACAACGCAGCCCAAAGCTGGTGCTTTTTACCTGTGTGTTCCAGGCCTTGGTAGGATTTGTTTGGCCGGTTGCCACTGCCTTCCTCCGAGGCTATCAAAGTGTAAGGTCAACCTGCCAGTTTCTGTGGTTGAGTAAAGATTGGAACCCTGGCCTCCTTGAGTCAATGCTCTAGTACTCAAGCCCCTACACCGCATTGGCTTGCTAACTACCTCTAACATAATAAAAAAGTATAGATCTACAGGTGTGGCCACCAAAAGATCTGAAGATTGGAAGATTTTGAAATGTTTTTGTTTATTCCTGCAAGGCTTACCAGGCCTAGTCCTTTCATTTCACATATTGGGATTTTTAAAACATGTTGTTGTTGTTTGTGAAATGTTTCCTGAAACATGTTGAATTGCTCTTCCGTTTTATGAGGCCAGACCCTATTTCTATTATTTCCATATTATTTCTGCCTCTGGTCCCACAATTTCTCTTAAATAGATAATGAAGTGTACCGGTACATTTTATCAGGTATTTCTCCGAAGCATATGTTTACACTTATGTGCATTGCTCCTCATGCATCCTAAAATCAATATGCTAACAATTTTAAGCTGCACTGTTTATATTTATAGCAAACAACGAAGTTAATTGTATGCTGGAGAATTCTCGTATCTTAAAACGTTAACGGCTGCGTATAATGCCTGACAAAGAAGGAATGGGTACTTTTGTGGCGTTGCAGTAACAAGTCTTTCCTTCTTTTGCAGAACAAATTCAGAACCAAATTTCACTTCGCCAAAAGGGCACAGAGCTTGGCAGAACGTTTCCATAACAGACTTCCAAGAGGATAATGGACTATTGGTTACTAATATCAACCAGACACAGGATTTACTGGTACGTAAGTGTCTGCATATGTTCAGTGAAACTAAAAGGGTTGTAAGCTATGAGGCTTGTGTGACAAACATTTCAGATCATATGGGCATCTATCACATGTATATTGAATATGTTCTTTCAAGAGGGTGAAATTTGGCAAGCTGGATCCAGATAGATAAATGGTGAAGAATTTCAGTAGTGGGAGAACCAGAGTTTGGGAATCACTGATGTAGACACTACACTCCTATTGATTCAGCCTAGGATCATATTGGCTTTTTTAGCTGTTGCATCACAGTGTTGACTCATCTTTAGCTTGTGGTCTACTAAGACTTCTAGACTCAAACTACTTATGCTGCCTAAGGGATTGACAGAGGGGCGCATCTTTGTGGATTCTCCTTGATCTTTTACTACATAGAATCATAGAGCTGGAAGAAACCTTAAGGGTCCAATCCCCTGCCATGCAGGAATACACATTCAAAGTACCCCCAACATATAGCTATCCGGCCTATGTTTAAAAACCTTTTCAGTTCTATCTGTTGTGGTATCCTTTTCAGGGACCCCTTTCTTGAATGGCACTGGAGACGGAGCTTGGAAGATGTTTCTCCCTCAACTACAAATCCCAGAATTTGTCCTCGTAATACTTTTTCTCAAGCTCTGACTGATGGATACTATACTAACATAATGTCATATACTCTCATAAGTGAGAAGTGAGATCTCATAAGATCGGCTCGGCATTGTATCTGAATCATCTTGCTACATCATGTACATATCTGAACTTAAAGTCTTATATTGCAGGAAAGAGCCTTTTCCTACTCTCTAATGTAATTGTTCTCCTTTTGTCAACAGAGGCTTAGGAATACAGCTGTACTGTTTGCAGGGTTAAAAGCCACGGATAACTGGGTTAAAGCCTATGGTCTAGAAAACATGCATCTTACACTGGAAAATCTGATCAAGAAAGTCAACGTTGTGCTGTAAGTACAAGGCCATCTCATTTCAAGCTGGCTGTTTTCCGCTTGTACGTTCATATGTTGTTGTTTCCTTTTAGAAATGCAAGTGATGGAACAGAACATATTGAATTTACCAAGGAGGTTGTTCGTGATTTTGAAGCTCAGTTGCTTGCGTAAGTGTCCAGTAGCATGTTCCCTCTTACATTTACATCTGCACATCTGCCCTTCATAGACCTTCTCAAGGAGCCACTGTCATGAACTATCCAGCCAATTTCTTTTCTTCTTCCATCAGAATTATGATTAGGAACAAGAAATACACAACTCCATCTCTTACCGTTTCAGCACTATTTAAATTTGTTCTGTTTTTCCTCCCCATCCTCACAGGGCTATTGAAATGTATGACAAACGAATTCAGTGGCTGTTGCAGGGCAGCAGAAAGGTAATGTGCACCATTTATCCGCTTCTAAGCCAGCATTTATTAATCATAAAAACAACGATTATGCTACAAAAAAATCAAGCAGCAGATTTCTGACCAAGAGACAAGGGCTTCTTCATACAGACTATGGTTAAATTCAGGAGACCCTTGTTGTATTGATTTTGTCCAGACCACCAATACATAGGGATTCTAGGTGTGTCAGTGGGTTAAAAAGTACCAGTTGACACATCTAGAATCCATATGCATTGATGGGTTTCCCATTTTCCATGATATATCCCAAACTATTGGGAACATGAAGGGCTGTTTACAAGGATATTTAGCAATGGGCCGAATTAATCATAGCAAGATTTTTTCCAGTTTTTTCCCCCTTCTTTCCTCCTTTCCAGATGTTTGGAGTTATTCAAGGCAGCAAAATTGGAGTGCTGATTGACACATCCAATATAAGTTGTAAACCAAGACTGTGTGAATTTCAAAGAGATCTCCTGGTAAATATTACTGAATCCCGTGCTGTTTTTTTTAAGTCACAAAAACCAGGCTTTTAAATGATGCTCGGAATGGGTGGAAAATGACGCGTTGAACTGGAACTAGTGAACCTGTGGATGCAAATCTCTGCTTGGTGATGTTGCTCTCTAGGCAGCCTCGGGCAAGTAGTTTTAGTCTGTTTTACATAAAAGACAGTGGTACCTAACTACTAACAAGTTGTATTTGGCATAACCCTTTACGGACTGCAGTCCACTTCATCAGGTGTTTTAATCCATGAAAACAAATGCCACATAAAACTTGTTCATTTTTGAAGTGGCAGAAGACTATAGCTGTTTGTGCTTCAACAGACAAACATGCCTACACTTAAAGCTATTTCACATCCTTTCCAATTGGCATCTTTAAGACCTTCGTCAGAACTTATAAAAACAACCCTCAGAATTTGGTTTATTCCTGGAAAGGTGGCACCAAGATAGGGCCAATATTAGTGTTGTTTTCCATCCAGGGAATGGCAGCACTATCTCTAGCAAATAGATGGAAGTGTCAGTGAGGAGTTCAGTGTAGGAAACTCCCTGTCTTAGTCTTGATCACCCTGATAATCTTTGACTGAACCTTTTTGTTTTATGCTTCGAGTCATTAATAGATGAGCAGCTGTGTTACATGAAAAAATTATACTTCCTTTCATTTGGCACCGAGGCTTCACCTTTTTGGGAGCAGCCGCAAGCGATCAGTGTGAATGTGTAAGTGTATTCCTTGGCTCTTGGGCTTTTCCATATTCTCTTGCTTGTTTCTGTTGTCCGTCCTTGGTTTTCATAGTACCATAGGACCTTATCACACTAGACGAATCCCACTTAGAAATGGGTTTTAAAAGAAGAAAAAACCCGCAAATGTGGGATGTTTTTCAGATGACGTTTCTCCCAAACGGCAATAACGCGAAAATAAAGCAAACGGAAAGTGGACGAAAATGACACCCCTTTTTACTCTTGGGAAATTCTTTCAGATATTTAAAAATGGCTAAGGTATTTAAAGAAGTATTTTAGGAATTGCTTATTACTGTAGCTGCATTTGTAACCTCAAGAGAGATTTCCAAAGATATGTTTTGGCTCAACAAAAGAGAACCAGAACTAAGGGAAAAACACAGCAAGCTTTGGAGCATAGATACCATATTTTCTGGAATTTCACTCATGTATTAGATCTTTCCCTTTCCATTCTGTAAGCTGAGTCTTTGTTGTGTACATAAAGACCGTATTCTGTCATATCTGGCTGCCAAGTCTCTTGCAGATTGATATTTGGATACTAATAAAAATACAGTAATGTACTTTTTCCCCATTTATTTATTTATGTTAACAACGTTTGACACTTTGGTTTGTACCTAATTGCAATGCAATATATTCCATTTTCATCCCCATTAGATTACATGAAGCAAGGCAATGGGTGCAGGAATTGAAACCCAGCGGAGGCTGCAATTTGCTGAAAGCTTTGAAAAAAGTCCTGGTCCTAAAAGAACTGGATTCACTTGTGATCATTGTTGGAAGCTGGTAGGCTGCTGCTCTGATCCAGCTGCAGAGACTTACTTATTTTCTTTGTTAAATGCAGTTCTTTGATTTAATTTGTTGATTCGTTAATTTAAAAAAATAATTTAGAATAACTACAAATAAAAAGAAGCAAAATAATATAAATTAAAAATAATAAAGCATTAGTTAATGGGCTAAAACTACCCCCTAGAGAAACCATTTGTGCACAACTGGTAGAAAAGATTCAAAGTGCGGTGTACATTCAAATGTTAAAAGTAGAATGAGGTTCTCTCTATATATAAAATAATAGTGAATGTGCATTTGTCTAATTCTGCAATTTAAATCTTTTAACCACTGAAAGGTCATGGAGAATCCATTTCCACTGACCCTTTCCAATTTCCAAGATGTGGACAGACTGTGCAAGAACGTGTCACGTCCACAAAATTCAAAGACGTAAAACAAAATTAACATTGGGAGACCAGGGCTTGAACACCCCTTGGTCATGGAACCCCCCTGGGTGACATTAAGTCACACTTTCTCAGCCTCAAAGGGAAGGCAACCCCCTCTGTACAAATCTTGCTAAGAAAACCCTATGATAGGGATAGATAGGTAGACAAGTATGGATGTATCTTAGATAGATAGATAGATAGATAGATGATAGATAGATAGATAGGCAGACAGATTTGTTTCATAAAGATGAAGTAGACCAAACATATTGTAAAGAACAAAAATAACTTTCTGGCTTTCCATCGCACATTTTAGCGCAAATATTAAGACACAAATAGTGTTCAGTTCAGCAAGTATTGCAAAATGACATGCCACAAGTCCCCTTCAAAGAGGGCCAGGACATGCAGCTGTTAATAAAATGCTTTAGTATATTAAAAAAAAACAGATGTTAAATTGATAAAATATATAGAGGTTTATGTGGATGATTTTAAAGTGATTTCTCTGTGGAATTTATCTCAACTGGGACAATATTTGGAAGTCTTCTTCCTAGGCTTTGGCTTCAGGTAGGAATGCCTCCCAATATTTTATCAGTTGCTGTTGTGTTTGCACTCATGATTCCAGATAGATAGATAGATAGATAAAAGAATTAAATCAGCTTTTATGTAATACTATGGGGCTTCTTACATTACATGCTCTTTGTAATGCTATGGAACTTCTTACATTGGTTCAATACCATGTTTCCCCAAAAATAAGACAGTGTCTTATATTAATTTTTTGCTGCCAAAGATGTGCTAGGTCTTATTTTCAGGGGATGTCTTCTTTCTCCATGAAGAAGAATTCACATTTATTGTTGAACAAAAAAACAACAACAATCATTTATTATATACCGTAAATATATTTATATATAAAAACTTTGCTAGGTCTTACTTTTGGGGGAGGCCTTATATTTAGCAATTCAGCAAAACATCTACTAGGTCTGATTTTCAGCGGATGTCTTATTATTGGGGAAACAGGGTATGTGTCAACCCAACACTGGGTCTTTTGCTTTCTTGTGTGACAGTTACGTTCCTTTCTTCTTTCCCAATCCAGTCCAGATCAGTCTTCAGGAATACTGTCTGACTATATCCAACAAGGTACCGTCGGGAGAGATCTGCTGGTCCATACCGTCACATATGACTGTAGCAGTCAAGTGCCTCCTGTAAGTCTGTAGTAAGGGACAAGGGCATATTTTAGGGCTAATTCACAGGCTTACAGTAAGTCCCAGTTTCGGCCTCTCATCTCTAGCTGCAAAGAGTAGCAAGTGAAGAAAATTCCCCATCCGAGATTAAATGCGCAATCGCAGCTTGTTTGAAAGTCCTGTTAACTAGGGTTCTGTGAGAACTGACTAAAATTCACAAATCTCTTCATATTTAGACTGGGAAAAATATTTAGATTTTAAAAGTTCAAATATGAGAGAAAATGAAGCTGACAGATTCACCTTCCAGGTAGAAAATTTGGCGTCTTCAGAGCCTCCAGAATCTCTCTGTCTTCAAAATCTGGGTTTTAATCCTGCTGTGCTTAACTGTGTTTGTGGTACTGAATTAGGGTTTCCACCCCTTTTTTTTCAGAGATGCTTCTTATATTTAAAAACCACATATCAGGCACATGTAACATGGTCCTCTTTATAAAAGGGATAGCTGGAATTATTAAATTTGGCCAGTACAGATGGTTGAGAATTTCAACTCGATTCGTGGTTTTTTTATAAGAATAGACCAAAAATGGCAAATGTCTTCGTAACGTTGACAAAAAGAACCTGAGACTTTAAGAATCTGAATTTGGGAGACATCCTTTATAACATTTAGTAAATCTGATATTTTCGATGTGCAGGATGTTCTAAAGAGCATGGCAGAAGACGTGGGAGGCAGCTACCACTGTTATTCGAGCAAGAGGGAGGTAAGTGATGGCTTGTGGACTGTTTTAAAATGTTGTTATCAAGATCCTTGGCCTTTCAGTAGCTCATTCATCTGGTTTTCAAAATCTCCCGGGTTCTTCCTTTTTCAAGAGGCTGGTGTGCAAAAGCATGGAAGAGAAAATACCCATCCAAGTATTTCATTGCATGCCGTTTCGCACACCTTTCGCACACATATTTCTAGCCAAACGTCTTCAAGGAAATTGCCATTGTACTTAAGCATTTCTCATCACAGTTTCTTATCACATATCACAAATGAGAAGTAACATGGGAGATCCGTGAAGAGTAGTTTTCACAGTTTTTATCACAGCTTAAAGGTGAGGGAGGAAGATTTTAATCTTTTAGTATTTTCCTTAATAAAGCTGTCCACTCCCCGTAGCTATTCTTTGCTCCACAGAAGGAAAAGCTGAGCCACCGTAAGCTATGGTGGGATGGACAGTTTTAGTACGGAAAATAAGAAAAGATTAAAATCTCCCACCTTCACCTTGAAGCTGCGATAAAAACTGTGAAAATTGCTTTTTACAGATTTTTCCATATAAATTCTCCTTTGACGAAAAATATAAGTCTAGTCTTAAAGAATTCACAGGCTGTCTGAGAAGTTTAGAATTAGGAAAAAGTAAATACTGTAGGAAAATTTAACTGTTTAACAAATAGGTTGCTGTCCCTGTGTCTTTTGGTCTGCTAAACTGTTTCAAGTTTGTTGTGCGTACTTGCAAAATAGGAGTGAGCAACGTGTGGCTTTCCTGATGCTGTTGGAATACATTTCCCATAGTCCTTCAATTTTATGGAAATTACAGGCCAGCAACATTGGGAGGGCTGCACCTTGCCCATCTGAGGCTGCGTCCACACTGGAGAAATAACCCGGTTTGGCCCCGCTTTAACTGCCCTGGCTCAAGGCTATGGGATTTTGGAGTTGGAGTATGTTGTGGGGTCCAGAGCGGAGCAGAGCTCCGCTCTGGACCCCACAACATACTCCAACTCCCAGAATCCCATAGCCTTGAGCCAGGGCAGTTAAAGCAGGGTCAAACTGGGTTATTTCTCCAGCGTGGATGCAGGCTGAGGGTCAGTGAGGCCTATCATTAAAGCCGACTGGCTTTAGAGAATTCATTGTGGTTTATCTGTCCTGCTCATACCATATATACTTGACTATAAATTGACCTCGTGTATAAATCGAGGGCAAGTTTTGGGCTGAAATTATGGATTTTGATGTGACTCATGGATAAGACAAGGGTAAAACTTAGGGACATATAGCGAAGGATCTATAGGGTGAAGCAAACCAAAACAATGTCAAAGAACTTACAAAAGTCCAGCAGACATAGCTCTTTGTGCTCAGTTTTAAGGCTCGATGGATGAGAGAGTAAAGGGGGTCAGTGCTTCCAGGACAGATTATACTCTTGCCTTTCACCCAGGGATGGTTCCTTCTTTTATTTAAGAGTTAAGATACAGTACTTACATTGAGTCATGGATAAATTGACTCAGTTTTTTTGGGTCAATTTTTTAACCTAAATTTCTAGACATATACATGACTATTTTGATTTGCTTTGTTTTGTTTTGTTATTGGTGCTTTCATTTAATTTAATATTGATTAAAATTAGGGGTTATTCGTTTGGACCACAGCCTATAATATTTCCCAAACTTTGTGGCCACTGGCCTGATGGGGAATTTTTTTCCAAGTTCCCAAATAGCTAAATATTATTTCCAAAATCAGAAGTAGTACATGCTTCTGCATTCAATTGCTGGGGAAGATGAAACAAAGGATGGAGTCACATTCATTTCCTGCAGACAAATGTGTCACAGGCAACTAGTTAGTAACTGTGTGAACAACATGCCGAACTAGATAAACCTTCAGTTTGGTTCATCATGGCTCTTCTTTATTTATGCTGCTGTTTTTAATGGGATATTTTTTAAATTGCAGTTTGGAGATTTTATCACAAAGTGGTCAACAAATGCTAGGAGTAAATAATGCTGTATTATTGTATAATATTGTAAATTATATGTAAATCCTAACAGTGTGCTACAAATTATTCAAAATAAATCTGATCATCACCTCACTCTTTTTCTTGGGCTGTTGTACATTCAGAATTGTGACAGCAGTGATCTCCAGCTTGTCCTTTGCGAATGTCAAAAAGCCAATCACTTGCTCAACGTCATAAACCAAATCTACCAAGGCAAGATGGTTGACTCGCTTTTTAATTTAATTAAAGAGGTGAGTACTTTTTATTTCAAGAAGCCAGCAGATGTAAAAAATTATTGAATGCCTAATTATCTAACGTTTAACTTCTATTGCGTATATTAATTATGCATTATGGGAAGAAATGTTTTCTCTTCTTTTTCCTGAATTATTATTATGATGAGAGAAGACAAAATCATCTGTCTTCTTCTTATATGCCATGCATAATTTTGTAAGCCTTGAGCATGCTTTCGTGCCCTTGGATGTCTTTAGCCTTTCTCCCTCAAGAAACTATCCTCAGTTTATGGATGTGTGCAAAGCAGAGGAATATGCTTTTCATGTGCTGCGTTTCTGCTGTAAGTCTTTGGATTTTAGTAACTGATTTCTGCAGAATCTTTGCAATCAGAAACTGGTGAGGCACAGTGGTTAGAGCAGGTGGATTCCCCTGTATCTTCAAATGTTTCAAAGTAGATCTCATGAGGCTGGTGAAACTTGCTCTAAACATACTCCAGCTGCGCCCTTTCCTGGAAGTAAGGGACCTAGAAACTGAAGCGCATGCCCTGGTAACCTCACGACTCGGTTTCTGCAATGCACTCTACATAGGGCTACCCTTGTGCCAAGTCCGGAACTACAGACTGGCAACCAAGCTGACCACTGGTAAAACTAGAAGTGATCATATTACACCTATTCCGAAATCTCTTCACTGGCTGCCTATTGGTTTCCGGGCGCAGTACAAGGAGTTGGTGAATACCTTTAGAGCCCTACATGGCTTGGGTCCAACCTATCTAAAGGATCGCCTACTTCCATACAATCCGCCCCGCACCCTCAGGTCCTCTGGGAGGAATTTATTGCAACCCATAAAAAGCAGACTAATGGTAACCTCCCAAAGGACATTATCCGCTGTCGCTCCCAGACTATGGAACGCCTTGCCGGAGGAGATCCATCAAATAACCAACCTAGATAGCTTCAAAAAAGCTGTCAAGATGGATCTCTTCCGGCAGGCCTTCCCAGAATAGTTCCATCTAATTTCTATACTTTCCCTATTTTATGTAACCACTGCCTCTACTAGAAAATTGTTGTCATTTTGACAGGTTGAATTTTTAAACTGTATTGTATTTAATCCTGTTTTAAAAGGGGGGGGGTCAAGTTATTTATTAAGAGTATGTATTATTCCAATATATTTTAGTCATGTAAGCAGCCTTGATTGCTGCAACAGAAAGGTGGGGTATAAGAATAAAGTCTATTTATTTATTATTTTATTTATGCGAAGGGCAACAGATGTTTGGTTTACAGTTTTACATTTAGCTCATATACTCAGACATAAGGCTTACTCTGTAACCAGGCCAGATACTGTCTTTTGACCTAACTTACCATACAAGTGTGGTTCTGAGAATAAAAGCAGGAGAAAGTATACCCTGCTCTAGGCTTCTTTGATGAAAATGTGGAATTACATATATAACGTAAATAAAGATGTGCAAACTGGTTTCTAGACGGAACATTTTTCATTTTTGTACTTAGGGCTCCATAGAAAGTTTGCAGGTTTCGTCGGCCACCTCCTTGCCAAAACCACCAAAACATGAAAGTCCACTTGTGATACAAAGCCCAAATGTTTTAGCCAAGAGCTCAGCTGAATGGCTGAAAACGTATGGCTTGAAAGGTATGATAGATCAAAAAACTCCACATGGAATGAAGACTTGATGTATCTGAAAATAATGTTTACTTATCTTTCACGTTCTTGTTTGCTATAGCCAAAAAACTGAGCCTTTATCAAGTTTTGGCACCAAATGCCTTTTCCCCGGTAGAAGAATTTGTGCCTGTGCTTCAGAAAACAGTATCATCTACTTTACATGAGGTAAATACAGAGGACTTGCTTTGGGGTTTTTTTCCAGAATAAAAAAAATTAGAATGCATAATTGAATTGCATTCCAATTAAATTCTAAATTAATCTTAATCATCTATATTAAATTCTAATTAAAATAATTGAAATGCATCCAGTCCAATACACTTCTTGATGTTTGTTTGTTTGCTTATTCATGGACATGTATCATAATTGCATCTTTGTGCATCCTGTTGTGCTCTGATCCCACACTCACAACTATGTAAACACTAGTATATGTGTGGTTTTAATTTTGCACTTCATCAGTGCCTCTGAGGAAGTGGCCTGAAACACATAAAAACACATACTAAAAGAAATTAGTCTTGAAAATGTTGCTCTATTCCCCTTTCCCTTTTCCTTTTTATGGCGAAGCAGACTGTGGACTTTATCACACAGGGGGGAAAAGACGGGAGCACAGCACTATGCGCGACAACACGAAGATTTTCACACGACGCCGCCATTATCGTGCGATTATCCTGGGAATACAGCTGCAAATCGCGCCGCTTCTTATTCACGGGATTTCCCCCAATAAAAAGCGGCGCAATTTTGCTGCTTTATTCATAGGATGATCGCGTGATAATGGCGATGCCACGCAATGTCGTGCGAATGGCATTATTAATGGGAGTCTATTTGTTATAAGAACAAGAGGCTGATTTCGACTTCACCCAGAGATACCATTAATTTTCTGGCAAGCAAATGAGAAGCCAGTATTGTTCTTGTGGCGTGTCCTCCTCGAAACGCCATCTTTAAGGTTGTGTTGTTTCCTCCTTGTTTCAGAAAGCAATGACGCAGTTTGAATGGCATGATGGAACAGTTAAAAACGTTCACATAGACCCACCAGTACTTTATGACTACCAGGTAAATGAGAGACGTACATGTGCAACCCTACCTGAGACCTGATTTTATTGCATTCCAGATAAATCCCATTATATTGTCAAGGCATTCAGCAGCAGGGAATTATATGCAACCAACAGAATAACTCACCAATGATGCTTCCTGCATTCCCATATATCGATTAGCAAGTGAACATTACTGTTAATTTGCCACTGTATATACATAAATGAATATGGGATGGGATGTGTATACCATCTTGACCTTTGTATTAAGACAAATACACAGGTTTATGTCATACACAGCAAAACATCTTGCTCTAGCTTTGTACAATCTTCCCATATTCCTAGTTTATAATGCAAATGTGTCCAGCTTATAAAACACAAGACCCTAAAAAATTATTTCTTAGAGATAAATCACTGCATTTTATTTTACATGCTAAGGCAGTGTCCTCCTTGATTTTAGTCTATTTGTTATGAGCACAAGATACTGCTTTCTACTATTAATCTGTTTTAATTTATAGTATCTACTCAGATAGGTAGTGGTTTTTCAATGTTCAAGGCTTGGGGTTCTCTGCATACAAATTATATTATATAGACTTGGGATATATGTCCACTGCACAATTGTAGCAATTTGACACTACTTTCACTGCAATGGCTCTTTCTTACGGAATTTTGGGATTTGTAGTTTGGGGAGGGACTTAGCATTCTGTGTTTTTCTCCCCTGAATTGTAGCCGTAGAGCTTGCTAGCAGAGAATTTTAAATACCCCACAAATCTGAACCCCAGGATTCTCTAGGATGGTGCCATGGTAGTTGAAGTGGCATCAGATTTGCTATAATTGTGTAATGTGGATATGCTCTTAAGTGATTGAAGATTGCAGCAGTTCTCAGGGTAGCTTCCAGGGACGAAGGAAGGATGGGGTTATAGAGTACGCAGGACTTGGTCATATATCTTTGCAGGCCAGATTAGTCCCATAGGCTAGAGATTCCTTTAAAATATAAAAGGGCAAGCCACTACCAATGCACTCTGGATCCTTCCTAGTAGACCAAATTATTGTCTGAAATATCTTTGTAAGTATTACTATGTGGTATCAATGATGTTTGTATTGTATTTTCAGAAACAGCTTGGAAGGATTGTAAGGATGTACGAGAGACGCATCGATTGGCTCTCAATTGGTAGTAGAAGAATTTGGGGAACAGTAGGAGAGAAGAGGTATTATTTTTCTTCTGCATGTGCACCCAGTTCTATGAAATGTCCAAACGTTGTTTTTTTTCCCTTTTGTATCTGCTTCTTTTAACTTTATTTTGACTATGTTGCCTTACAGTAAATACATAGAGGGTAGCATAGAATTTTTTTTTCAAAGCCAATATATCAAAGTCAAAGAATAAAGCAGCAGAAGCAACATTCACTACATGCAGTCATGAAATCGAGGCAATATTACCATCAGCTAAATATTATGTGCGTGTTGTTTTTAAGTCCCAGATGTGAGGAAAGTTTGAGGTTTTGAGTCCATATGTTCAATACCCTAAGCAAATCAGATTAGAATAAAAGTCTTTGCCTCGTAGAAAAATGAAATCAGAGTTATAGATTTTTGTGGGTTTTCCGGACTATATGGCCATGTTCTAGAAGAGTTTCTTCCTGACGTTTCACCAGCATCTGTGGCTGGCATTTTCAGAAAACGCATTGCAAACTGAAGGAAAAGACATTCCAGCTGAACATTAGGAGGAACTTCCTGACGGTAAGGGCTGTTCGACAGTGGAACACACTGCCTTGGAGTGTAGTGGAGTCTCCGTCCTTGGAGGTCTTTAAGCAGAGGCTGGATGGCCATCTGTCGGGTATGCTTTGATTGGGAGTTCCTGCATGGCAGGGGGATGGACTGGATGGTCTCTTGTGGTCTCTTCCAACTCTATGATTCTATGGCCATATAGCCTGGAAAACCCACAAAAATCTATGGATTCCAGCCATGAAAGCCTTCGAATTCACATTGAAATCAGAGTTGATGCCAGGTGTCGTCTTTGCTGAAGACTTTCCATACATAGAGACCCATAACAATGTCCTCAGATCATAATAATATCTGACAACTTTTAGTCACTGATGGAGTTCCTCAGTTCCCGAAAAACACCAAAATCAAGACACAGCACATGCAAATGAACATCACTCAGGGTCAGGGGTTTTCTCTGCAAACAATGGATTCCTAATTAAATAGGCACATATCCATCACACATATCCCCCCCAACCTGAGGCCTTGCCATTCAACAACAGACCAACGCTCAGATTAACATGTAAATCGGTTCCTCCCAACCAAGGGTCACACAATATATATAGCCCACTTTCTTCCATACCAGCTTTCTCTGAAGATGCCAGCCATAGATGCAGGTGAAATGTCAGGGATAATTTTAGCCACAACACAGCCACATAGCCCCCCCAAAAAACCACAAAAAACTATGGATGCCAGCCATGAAAGGCTTCAGCTTCACATTCCTCTCCAAATCTGTAAACCTCAGTTCAGGAGTGGGAAAACTTTAGCTCTCCAGTTGTGTTGAATTTCAACTCCCAGAAGCCCCAGCCAATATCAGTCAACGATAAGAGATTGCAGATGTTGTAGTCCAGTATACCTGGAAAACGAAAGATTTCCCCAACCCTTTCCCCCTAAAAATAGGGAGCCTTGGTGGCGCAATGGTTGAATGTGCGTTCTGCAACCACAAGGTTGTGAGTTCGAACACACGGGGCTCCAGGGTTGACTCAGCCTTCCATCCTTTCGTAGGTCAGTAAAATGAATACCCAGCTTTTGGGGGGCAATTTGCTTACAAATTGTAAACTGCTCAGAGAGTGCTGAGTCCACTGATAAGCGGTATAGAAATGTACATGCTATTGCTATTGCTATTGCTTCAGATGTTCCTTATTCTAAATCCCATCATTCCATTTCATCACTTGATGAAGGATATATGCCTGATATTGGTATTTCTCGCACAGGCTTGTTATCCTTGTGGATGTTGCCACAGCAAATTCCATCTACATCATTCATATTCAGCATTCCCTGCGACTCTTACTTGAGGAGCAGATGTCAGGCAAGGATTGCTTCAATATCATCGCGTAAGTAACTATGAAGCAACCCTATAACTATTCATTACTGCTAGGTCCATCAGTAAACACTGACCATCATTGCTACGTGAGCAATCTGTAGTAAGAGGCAGTATTCGTCTGAATAACTAAGGATGGGTGGAGATGTGGAAACACTAGAAATGGATGGATCGGGGTAGAGATGTAATTCTTTACTAATTTTCTTCTAGGAGGAAGCAGTAAAACTGTGCCATTTGTAAAGAACTCAGTTTGGGACTAATTCTACACAAACCACATATATTTTTCGTGCAGAAAATGGTAATTTTTTGCACAGAAAATACTGTTTCTTGTATAGATAATACTATTTTCTGTGCAAGACACCTTCCAAGAAACTATTTTTAAAAAACACCTCATCTGTGAATTTTGTGCAAAATAAGTTCTGAATTGCAAAGATTCTCATCAGTCCAGGATTCTCCTCATCATGATTTCCCGGCACTTGAGAAACACATTTTTCAACCATTTCCCAAATATTGTTGAATATTCTTTCCATCCCCAGCCAGGAGACACTTTGTACTCGGACTATAAAAAAGCCTTTTAACAAAGAATATAAGAATTCTCTAATGGCAGAGTTACTGGTTAAAGAACTAGATGCAGAAAGTAGCTTGCTTTGGTACACCTGCCTAAATCCCACATAACCCCACATAATTTGGCCGTGACTTAATCTCATTTCTTCTTGGTTGGTTTATCCAATGTCAGGAAGGGAGAAGCAAAAAAATGAAGTAAAAAATAAACTCAGTTTATAAGCAGACAGTTTATTCACTTCATTGTTTATTATGCCAGAATTTACAGTTTAAGGTGTTTTATGAATTGGTCATTTGTTCTATGTTCTCACAGGTTTGGAAGTGGTATAAAGGCCTGGCAGCCTGAAATGGTTCCTCCACATCCGGATAATTTACAAAGTGCCTGGAAGTAAGTAAATCTAGTTTCATTTGTTGCTTTTGAAGTATCAGTGGAAGACCAGATTAATAATTCTTCTTCTTTTTTTAATGCAATGTTACTGGCTGCAGGTAACCAGAAGTGTAAATGAATGCCTCCAGCGAGAAAATAGCATATCCAGTGCAAATTCCAGATGTAAAATCAGTTTTTGCACATCCCGCCCTCTAAATCCTACCCTCAAGGAATAGTGACCCACTTACTTTTCCTATTCCTTTGCTACCAGGCAACTTTTAAACCTGCTAAAGGAACTGCAGCTTAAAATTGCCACACAGCTGTAATAAATATTTATAGTATCACATTAGAATTGTGGCAACACTTGGGTGTTTAGGAACAATGCTAAAACCTTTCTTTCAGGTGGGTACTGACCCTGCAGTGTGAAGGCACTAGAAATGTTATGAATGCACTCAGAAGAGCTGTGGAGGTGGACTTCCAGGAAAAAGACAAATATGAATCTCAAAGCATTTACCTGCTCACTACTGGAGTTCCTGACCAAGAGATGGTGAGTATGGTTTTGTTGTCAGTGTAGGATATATCAAAATCTTACAGTGAGGAAGAAAAACACAAAAGTTGGGTTTTGCATCTAATGATGGGATATTGGAGGAAGCCCAAAGAGAGCTTGGGAGCTGGACTTCACTCCAGGGCCTGTAGTTTCCGACACCTGATATAAATGTGAAGTAGTAATATTGTCATATTAGGATGCAGTCCTGAATGGTGACAGTTTCTTATCACTTTGCCTTCCAGCATGCAATATGTTCTTACATGGCTGAAATCTGCGGAGGCTGCAACTTGCAACTGCACGTCTGTCTGTTCAGTATCAACGGTTTCCCCTTCGATGAAGACATCCCCCCACGCTATGCAAGTCCAAATGAAACTGCTGCCATATTTAAAGAAATTGTGCAGCCTGCCAATGGACGCTTTCATTGGTTTGGGGAAACAGGTGTGACAGTGTGCTTCTGTATGTTTTTAGTTTACCTGCAGCTTCTACTCAGGAGATAACCATGGGCTCCTATACATTTCCAGAACCAAGGACCCACTGGGATTAATCTTTAAAACAAAAGTATGTCAGTGCTTTCGTTTGAATTCATTCGAAATCAACCTTGTCCAACCTCTACAATACTACCCAAACCTATCTTTCTTTCATGGAAACATAGAAGGCTGCCTAATATAGTGTCAGATCATTAATCCTTCTAGTTTATTATTGTCTTTACTAGGGGTGGGGAGCCTGCTTCCTTCCAGAAGTTAAACCCCAGGCAGCATAGCTAATGTTTAGTGATTATGGGAATTGTAATCCTGCTCCGTCTAGAAGGTCACTTTCCCCCCACTTCTTGTCTTCACTGGCAAGGTCTTGAAAAGTTGCACATATATACTCAGGGTGGCTTTTTCTATGTTTCTTTCACTTCCACCACCCAGGCATCTACGAAAGTGATGATATCAGCCTCATCCTGTCTGAGATGGAAAAAGCAGTCAGCTATTCCCATAAGGTATGCATTCAAATCAGACTTTCCTCAAAGTAGCTGCCGTGTTTATTAAGGTGAATGGTAGGCAGCTGCTCAAAAACATCCAGTGTTTGCTCCCTTTTAGTGTTGGGGTGCCCAAGTTAACCTCACTGGGTCCCTTCTTTCTTCTGGGCCCAATCTGCATAGTTGTCCAGACCAAGAGGAAGTCGGCAGAAGCTACAGCTCCTCATCTGTGCTCTTATCATTACTGATTCACTTAAAGAAGAGGCAATAGCAACAATGGAGAGTTATGAGGGCCCAGTAGAGCTAGTAAGTTAGCAGAACCTGCTTACTATGTTGGGTCCCTTAGTAGGTGTTCAACAATACCAACCTCTGAGTCTGTTACCAGCCTTGGCCACACTCAGGTGCCACTTCACATGTTTGTTCCAGTGCTAAAGTGTGAAAGGGAGAAATGTGTTTCTAACCTTCAGGAGGCACATCATTTAAAATATTTATAGGGCTGCAGCCGACCCTTTTAGAGCCAGATCGGGGCTGTGGCAACTGCATGCCGCAGCCCCAATCTCGCCTTTCCACGGTAAAAAAAGGAACCACAAAAAGCAGCTCCTTTCTGTGATGCAGAAAGGGCTCCATAGCCACCGACACCACGGCTTTTCGGCACTCCTTTGGCGCTGCGTCATGTAGATGCAGCACCAAAGGAGTGCCATGATGCCACCCGCCATGTTGTACAGCACATGATGTCATCCCGGCCTGGGGGCAAAGTCAGGACGTGCGTCGTGTGGATGCCACACCCTGACTCCGACCCAAGGCCAGCCTTAATGGCTGGTCTGTAGAGCTTCTATATTTCTTTCCCGTTAGTTGGTGTGCCCAAGGCAATGAGCAGGTTAGAAGAAGAACAATAAAATATAATCCACTACAGACGATAGGAAATAAAAACAAGCATTATCCTAGCATGCGGATTCAAAGACAGACAGAACTCAGGTTTTATCCATGCGCAAGGCATCTTTCAATTTCATATCCTCACATGTTTGGCAACATATACCATTTTGCTTTCTGATGATTTCTTTTGGGGTCCAGGCAGGATAGAAGCTGCTAAGTCTGTTATGAAATCTTTCATAGAATCTTTGCTTGCCGGGGAAATCTAAATCTAAGTTTTTGTTTTCAGTGTGCCTTGCTAGTGGAATCCTTAAGACAACGCACAAAAGGCCAGTTAGGGAATCAGTCGATTCCTGAAGAAGACCCAGAGAAACAGGAGAAGAAGAGCAGGCCACAAAAACTGTCATCTCCAAAACCAACAGCCCTCAGCCTTGCCAGAATGGTATGGTTCAGTTTGGTTTTCTTAGGAACAGAAATATGTTTATGATGTCCAGTTTTGTCCCAGTTTTTTGAACCAAAACATTTCTTCATTCTCAGAATTTACTTTTGACTGCCGCAAAGTTTGCAATCCCATCAGCCAGTAAACAAGACAGAGAATCAGAAAGGGATTCATTTAAATCCCTAACTTCCAAGAGAATCCCTTGTCAGTCTGGAATGACAAGGAACATTCCATTAAGAAAAAAGGGGAAAAAATATCTCTGTTTCATATTGTACTTAAGGCGGGAGATTCAGTACAGATAAAAAGAAAGGTTACTTTATACAGCACACAATCAAACTGGGGAATTTTCTATTAACATATATAGCTACCAACTTATTTCTTTAAAAGGGGGTTAGGGAGGTGCATGGAAGGTAAAACTATAAGAGGATAAAACTCTAGTCATAGTGACTATGTGCATTTAGCAATAGCCTCGATTGTTTTACAGAGGGGCGGGTAAGAAATAAACATCATCATCATCATCATCATTATTATTATTATTGAACTCAGCTCTCTCTGAGTGGTTTATTATCTGTAAACCAGTTGCCCCCAGCAAGCTGGGTACTAACTTTACCAACCTACAAAAGGATGGAAGGCTGAGTCAATCTTGGAGCCCTAGGATTCAACTCAAGGAGATTATCACACACCTCTTTTCTGCTGTTGTGGGCACAGGCTGGGCATGGGCTTAAATGGGTGAAAACAGATCTTATTGCCCGCCTCCGTGCCCAACTCAGCCGTATCGAGTACCCAACCAAGACTCTTGGCGAAGAAGTATCATTCTTCAAAAACTATGCCAAGAGTCCACCAGGATTTGGTACACTATCCATGGGCATGGAGGCATGCAGTAAGATCCGTTTTTATTCGTTTAAGCCCATGCCTAGCCCGTGCTTGGATTAGCGGAAAAGAAGTGTGTGATAATCTCCATATTCTTGTAGCTACTGACATTTAACCACTGCACCAACAAGGCTCCAAAGTTTTTTCTCCAATACCAGAATTGGTATGTTTCCATACTCCTGTTGTACTGCCCACAAGTAAGCTTCCCATAGGAGCCACTAAGGAATCAGAATGCTGGACTAGATAGGTCTTCGCTCTGATCCAGCAGAGTTTTTTCTTATGTTGCAGGTGTGTGGGATGTATTCTTATAAGAGTTTTTGGGAAGTATATGCCACAGGATGGCACTGTCCTCATATTCTGCTTGTAGGCCTCCCATAGGCAGTTGGCTAACTACTAGATGAACAGAATGCAGAAGTAGACAGGACTTTAGTTCGATCCAATGCAGCTCTAAGCATTAACTGTTACTTTTAGAGTTTGAAAGACCACCATGACGGAGACAGACATGGCAGCATGAAAGCCCTGCTTTGGCGCCCACCGAGTGCCAGCCCAGAAATTCCACCAGGTATGTGTAAGTTAAATATGAGAGTAAAGAATTATGTGTAAGCAAAGGACTGAAATTGCCAATGTGTGATTGCAAATAGGTGCATTTGAACGCACAAGCTTTCTCTTATTTTTTTTATTGTGCAAAAATCATATTAAAGAAAGAAAGAGACGTGAAATCAAAGTAATTAAAAAGAATAAGCTAGCAGATAATAAACTGAAAATATACCAGTAAGAAAACCTTTATGCATACACTTTTAGAAGAGACTATCTAGAAATATATGATCTATGTGAGTTTGATGTGTATGTATCAGAAATATCTATATCTATATATACACACAGCAAAAGTATGTATGTGTGTTTGTGTATATGTGTGTATGTGTACATATATACAGACACGCACACACAGCAGAAGTATGTAGGTATGTGTATATATCTATATCTCAGTATACACAAACACATGCACCAGAAGTATGTATGTATATGTGTGTGTGCATACTGTACAATAATTCTTTTGCTTTTGTGCTGCAGTACAGTCACTGAAAGAGGTTTTTCTGGGAAGGAAAAAACACAACTCAAAGTCAAAGAAACATCTGGAGGTTTCCCTCTCATTATTTTACACAGACAAAGGAAAAAACGTAGGTGGGTATCCCAAAGATACAGGTTCTTTTTTGTTTCAAACCGGTGACATTATAACAATTTTCACCATGGGAGGGATGAATAGTGTCACATTTTCCTTTCTGACTTGCAACTAAATTCTCCTATTCAAACCTGTGAGTTTTTTATGGTGGGTAAAAGTCATGTTGAATGTTGCAGTATGAAGCAAAGGAAAAGATGGTGACCCTTTCCACAACATTCAGATTGACACTTGAACCTTACGTTGAGCTAAGAAGAAATATACTGTATTACAAATAATGATAGTGTCTGGAATACTGACATTAAGTTAGTGGGAAAATAGTAACACAAGTGGTTTTGATTTTTCAGAAGTTGAATAAGTATGGTTCCTAGTGTAAGCAGCTGTTCCACAAGTATTCACACAACCCTTTCACTTTTTACTTGCTCGGCGGGAGCTATTGAACTGTCCGTTCACCTTGCACAATCACTTGCTCAGTTGTGCTGTTTGTAGTGCCACAAATGCTGTTTTATTCTTACTCCTAAAACACAAATGCAGGGACCATTTGTGCGGGTCATTTTTGTATTGTTTAGAAAGTGTATTTTTAAAAATAATTAACCAAAGAGTAACTAAGAAGTAACTACAGAGTAATAAGTAACACGTCTTGCTCTGTAAATAATGAGCAACAGTAATACATTACATTTTAGCACCAAAAACCAATTTTTTAAATTTTAAATTACATAATACTCTGAGTTCTGCTTCTAGCATTGACTACGGTCCCCCATCTTCTAATGTGGAGGATGCTGAACAAACCTTATGACACTTCTCTCTAACATCTTGTTGCTACTCAACGCTTACCAAACATCTGCTCCCTGCAGTTGTTGCCTCCTTCTACCTAATGAAAGGGCCAGCTTTAGATGGACCCTTGGTCTGATATAATAGGTTACTTATCTTCTTGAAAGTACTTAAAGCAAGTACTTCAAGTCACTTCCGACTTCTGGAGACCCTATCATGGGGTTTCCTTGGCAAGTGTCTTCAGAGTGGGGTTTGCCCTTTCCATCCTCTGAGGCTGAGAGAGTGTGACATGCCCAGGTTCACCTAGTGGGTTTCCATGACCAACAACATTCAAACCACTAGACCATGCTGAATAACATCTACCAATCTATGGTATGCCATTTTTAATGCTTAAAACATTTTTTATCCATAGTTGAACACTGCTGCTGCTTTTCCTAGGTGCAGTTTATAAAAAGTATTCAAACCCCAAGTGCACAAGGAAGCTGGTTCCCAAGGTCATTTTGCCCCAGGAAGAAGAAATATGTTCCAGCAAGGAGGTACAACCATTTTCATATAATGCTGTCTGATTTGATTTGTAAAGTATGTCAAGCTTTCGTCGGCTGTTGCACGCTGTACGCATTAATGGAAACCTGTTATCCTTTCTCTCCAAAAAGTGGCTGAGCAAATTCAGTATAAAGAAATTGAAGCTAGAGTTGCCCAGCCTCGTTTTTGGACCCGAGAGCAAGCATCAGAAGCACATGGTGGGATCTTTGCACAAGCAAGTGTCAGCTAAGTACTGTCACATCTTCCCTAGCGTAGAAATGCACGTAAGTCCCCTGGCTCTCTTTCTTCATTTAAGCATGAAATTTCCTCTTGGCCATCTCTGCCATTTATCCAGGTTTTGACTTTGAGGACTACAACTGAATTTTTCCATGCATGAAATCACGTTGGTTTTTCTGAGGCTATAAAATAAGAAGCTGCTATGCATAAATCTGAAATGCTGGGTTATCGCTTTGGAAGCCTGGAAGTGGCATAAAGGAATGGGGCATAATTTATTAATGTAGTAATAATAGTGTAGAATTCTACAAAGAGAAAAGCAACTTGAAGGATAATTTGTTGAGGGAGGGCCTTGAGAATATCTGTCATTGAGTTAAAAAAAAAATAGGCACCCTCCCACACGTTCTTCAACCAAATTTTAGGCCTTATGAAGGCTGTGTTTACTTTCAATTAAAAAATGGGCTTCCATCACAAACATTTACTTGTAACAAGTACTTTACCAGAAAGTCAATATTGCATCATCATTGACTAAGCATGGTTCTTTTTTGGTCCTCCTACATGACATGAGATACTGGATTGAACTCATGCAGAACATGCTCTGTCCAGCACCATAGCCTCTAACTGTCCCAATTTGAGACAGAAAATTCCAATTTATCATCTATTCTCCCACTTTTGCTTCTGCTTTTAAAATATCCCACTTTCTCTCTCCCACAGTCACTTTCCAAAGCGTCCTCAGCTTACACTGAACTGCCTGGTTTGGAAAGGCCTAAAATAAAACTAGTTATATCTTCATGATTTCTTCCCAGCCTTTGAAAATAAATGGTTTTTGCTTGAGCCATTCTAAATCAAGAATTGTGTAGCGCACAAGCTTCCTAGCCCCTATCAGTCAGCTTCTACTCTTGCTTTCCCCTTTTCCCAAATGAATATTCACAGGCTCACACTTTGAGTTACATTGCAGATTCAGCTTAGATCTCCAACTCTGTCTTACTCATGATAAATCCATGCAGCTGTACCATTTTGCTTTTCATAAAATCACGTTTGTAACAACCTTTTGCAAATGGTGTTGTAGGGTATTGTGAAACACCTGCAGGTTCAGCTCAAGGATTTGGATGACTACATTGAGCAAATGGAAAAGGTGTTACGGTGTTACGTTAGAAGATTACAGTGGCTTCTCTCAGGTGTGTACCATCCTAACAGTTTTGCTTATACTATGCTTCCCATCACCTTAATCATATCTCAGTACACTCTAACTTTCTTATAATTATATTATATACATTAAAAAAATTAGACATGCTATACATGACGACAACAACAATCGTTTTATGTCAGAATGTGCCAGATCCCGATGATATCATTTTTAATTTCATTCCACCATACCAACCCAGGACCTAGGACACCACTTTTTATCTTTCTGGGAATCAGTCCATCTGAGAAGTGCCCCAGTCACCCCATCTGATGCAGAAACAGGGCACCTGTCTGCACCCACGTAGCCAAGCACCCTGTTTCCCCATTAGACAAGGTGACTGAGGGGCTTCTCAGATGGATCAACCATTGGAAGGGTAATGAGCGCAGGAGGGGCTATCTGAACAGCCCAGTTTTGCCATGGAGTTTCTTAGAAACTCCACAGAAAAGCAGGGTTATTTTACCCCGAGGTCAAGGATCTTGATCAGTGGTCAGACTGAATCCTCTGGTTCCATGTGTACACAGGCAAGATCAGGCCCTGCGCTGAGGGTTTTGTCCTGTGTCATTTAAACTAGATGACAATAAGGCCGGGTGAAGCTGGGCCAGGCCATTAAGGCAACTAGCCTGATAGCAGGTATCTATGAATGATCACATTACATCAATCTTAACATTACCCCACTGGCTGCCAATTAGTTTCCAGGCAAATCACAAAGTGTCAGTTGTTACCCTTTAAGCCCTACATGGTTTGGGACCAGGTTACTTACAGAATCACCTTCTTCCATACACTGTCAGGTCCTCCAACTGGCCAGGACTAGACTGGCAACATTCTCCCAGAGGACTTTTTCATTTGCTGCCCCCAGATGGTGCAATGGCCTGCCAGAAGAGATGCAACAGCTGAAAATGCCGACTGCTTTTATTTCTTCTTTTTTAAAGTTTTATTTAAAGATCGCATATAATTCAACATATATTTCACATAACGCAAAATAAATCATACATCGTGATACAAAATACTTGTTACATTTCACATCTAAAAGGAAGGAAAAAAAGCAAAGAAAGAAATCCAAATAAATAGCATGTAACAAAGGATACATCGAAAGATTATACATTGACAATTGCTAATATCCTTCAAATTCTCAGGAACAAAAAAATTACAGACACAACAGACATGACTTCCTCTCGCCGATCTTATTTGTTATATCATCCCAAGCTATCCCAGCCTATCAGTATTTTCCTAATCGTGACATTTCTGTCTCCTGTTGACTCTTCCATATTATGATAAGTTTATTTTTAATTATTAAACAGAGTATAAATCAAGTGGTTTAAATTATTATTTTAGTGTCCCTCATTCCTATCTTCTATCCTCTATGCTGACTGCTTTTAAAACAACATTTTAAAAACATTTGTAATCCTCTGTGCTGACTGCTTTTAAAACAACGTTCAAGACACATCATCTGTTCCTGCAGGCCTACCCAGTCAATTTTTAAATACGACTTTTTAATTTTAATTTTTATCTTTTAAAGAACGTAGTCATATGAGTGTGTTTTCATGGCTTTACAGTATTGTATAGTTTGGTAAACTAAACTAGCAAATTCACGTAATTGTGAACTGGCTCCATTCGAAATTGAGAGAAATTCCTCCCGTCTGATAAAGTCCTAAGAAGCATTTTTACTTGTAACCTTTTCTGACACATCAGGTTAGATAAACTGAACCCAAATCATGGCAAGAGATAAAATGCTCAACTTTTATTTTATATTTATATATAGGAAGCCGTCGGTGGTTTGGTGTCATTTTAGAAGCAAACGTTTGCCTCCTGATCGATACATCGGGTTCCATGGACCGCTCTTTGGAACAGGTCACCAAAGAGCTCACCTCCCTTATATGGGAACAGCTGAGAAAGAACAATACCAAGTAAGGCTCCCTGCTGGCAACTGAGTGGCCACTGTGGATGCAGAAAAAGGCTTTTGATGTGATCCAGCATGACGCTTCTTACATTCTTGATGTACTGTCTTCACCACTACAGACAAGTGAATCTTGTGCTACTTTCCCTAGCAATGTTAATTCAGTGAAGGCTTTAAATTTGTGATTTAATTAGCTTCATCGATGGGCCTGTCTCTTGGTCCTTTAACATTTTGTTTACTTTTTAAACAAGTGTTAAGATACGTCACTGTGTTTAGTCATTCTTGTCTGGAAATATGAATCTTGGCATCTTGCACTCCCAGATATAAGGTGAGCCCTATAACCCCGGGACCTCACCACTATAAGAAAAACTATATTCTTCTGCAAAAACCATTTCAGAAATATGCAGAAGCAAATCACATAACAGAACCCTTAGTTGATTCCCATTACGTCATTTCTTTGCCTACCTAAATGTATTTTGTATCTCAGTACTATACTGGAAACTGTTTCCTATCATCTTAATGGCGGTTTGACAATTGAACTGGATTTGACTTGGTGATGAACCTTTCTTCCCAGGTTCAACCTGATCAGTTTTGCAGAAGATGTTGAAGTTTGGCAAGAGTGCCTGGTGGAGGCCACAGATGAAGCATGCCATGATGCCACGCAGTGGGTGTCAGCGTTTCGAGCTCACGGGAATACTTCCATCCTCAAGGCGTTGCGGGTTTGTTATATAGGACAGAGCGTTCCTATGTTTATAGAAGCTAACATGAACTCTGAATTTTGTGTACATTCTGGAGCTGCTGGAGCCGAGCTGGCATGGCGTGACTATTAGGCAGAGCAAGGTGGCAGATTATAGATATCATTAAAAAGCAGCAGTTTGTAGGGAGGAAGGTGCTCTGTCTGATGAATTATTGTTGTATTTGGTATTTGGTACCCTCCGTTTTCACAGACCTTGAATCTGTGTCCCTCGCCCGTTCATGGGTGGCAAACGGAGGGGGACAAAATGGGGCGGGTACCACCATTCAAGCCAATGGGGCTTGAATACCAGTGATTTTCCGTTTTTGCAGGGTAGTCTGGAACGGAGTCCCCCACAAAAATAGAGGGGATACTGCGTTTTTAAAAAGGAAGAGAAGTCATTGGGCTCCCCCCCCCCCCGCCCCGCCACAGTTGCCAAAATAACTTGCTTGACTTTCTGGAATAAGCATCTTGACTTCAGAGGTTCTATAAGAGGAGACGGTGAGGGAGATATTGCTTTGCCTCTTGCAGCAAAATGTCCTGGACCCGCTCTTTCATAGCAAGTGGGCTTTCCACTACAAAACTGCTTTGCTATTATTTTGACCCCACTATTGTTTTACTGGAATAATCTATAGGGGAAACTGGCCTTATAACAGCAACCTTCAGATGTGAATGAGCTACCGGTAGTATACCAGTCATGTCTCAACAATGCCCAGGCAGGCAGGAGCAAAGGGTAATTGGAATTCAACAGCATTTGGAAAGGAATCTATCATTTTATACATAACATTTAGCACAGAACTACTTTGGTGATGGTAGCCAAGCTGATCAAGATCATACTTCTCCTCTCCCACCTCTTGCTGCAAAATAAATGTTCCCATGGTATGGTAAAATGAGCTGATCTTCAAGCTATGACTTTGCTTTTTCAGAGAGCTTTCAGTCTTCAGGACATAGAAGCTTTGTATATTCTGACAGATGGAAAACCAGATACGAGCTGCAATTTGGTTCTCAAAGAAATTGAAATCCTTAGAAAGAAGCGGGCAGTTGCAATCCATACTATTTCATTTAATTGCACAGACAGGTATGTGTTACTTTTAATATTTTGGTGATTTTAATATTTTTAAAAAACACTATCTAACATGGGAAAAGCTTCTGTGAAACTGTTGTCAGTTTTCACAGCCTTTGCCTCCAACCTCCTCAGAACTCTGCCAAGATGAGTCACGTTTTCCGAAGCATTATATTTTTTTATTAATTTTCAAGGACCTTTTCACAAACTCCGTTATTTTTTTTAATATAAATTTTAACACGTTACTTTATATGTTGATGCAGGATATAAAATCACCCTTGATTCCCTAACTAGTTAGTAATGTCCAGCTCAGTTTGGACTAGGCCCAGCAATTATGAGTGAAACTGGGTTCTTTTTCCTAGCATTGTAGCAAGTGTATACAAACAACTCCATTCATAGACACAGTGAACTAACCTCCTTTGAGAAGTGATATTGTGCAATACACAGCATTATATGGTGACCATTTCAAAGCACTTAATTTTCTCCCCTTCAACAGGGGAGCCAATGACTTCCTCAAGAAACTGGCTTTCCGGACAGGCGGACGCTACCATCAGTGCCACGGGGATGTGGATGGACAGCTGGCAGCACACCGGTTGCTATCCGAAGGCTTTAAAGATGAAGATGTATGCTCACCTGGCACAATTTCTTCCATTGCATCCTGTTTGTCTTCTCTCACCTTGGCCTCCAAAAGGCCAAAACTGGTCTTCGCTAGTCATGATGTCTTCTTGTTTCCTGAGAGCGTGGCAGTCGTGATGCCCAATGGCTCTTGGTTGGTCCCCAGGTTTATGGCAGAGGGGGGCTTCCCTTAATTTGGGTGGGCAACTGCAGCAGGTTTGAGGACTAGATTGGTGCCCCTTTGAACCCTTCGGGGCCGTGCTGACTACCAAACATGCTCCCCAGCTTCCAAAAAAAGATTTTAAAAAATGATGGTTTGGGAAAGACAATAACAACTCGAAATGGCCAGAATCTACTTCTGGTTTTGAATTTTCTAAAAAAATGTTTGACAATGCAGCAGGGTCATAGTCCATTTGAGAGGTAAATTGCTGCTCCTGGAGGACTTTTTTCACCCTTTTTTTGAGGGACAGTCTGGAAGGATCAATGGGTTTAAAAATAACCCAGGGATTAGGTGGCAGAGGACACGTGTGACACCAGGGCTACAATTTGTACATTTTTGCCTCAAGTTTTAAAATAGAGATGGGGAACGCATGGAACTTACCATACCCAACATCCCTAGGCAACTTCTAGCATTTCACCAAAGTCCATGGACATTGACTTCCACCCTGCATCGGGCATCACCCATATATATGTTACCCCAGTTTGGAAAATATACTCTCACAAATGTTCTGGGTTGAAGCTAAATTGAGCACTGTATTTTGTATGCACTAGCTGGATAATCCAGTGGATAGCCCCTTTGTCCTGTGATATTTGCTGGTGTGAAATGTGGTTTCTGGTTTCTGCAGTACGTTGGTAAAACAGATAATTGCCTCAAATCCAAATGAATGCCTTGTTTTGTTTTTCAGGATCCAGTTTTCCCTTTGTTTGAAGGAGATGACTTAAAGAAACTTGCTGAAGAAATAGCAAAAGCCCGAAGCTATTTAACACAGGCCAGATACTTTAGGTTAGTGCCCATCTATCTGTTGCCTTTCAGTATTAGTCTGTTTACCTAAATCTTGGTTTTTCATTATAAGGACTAGTAATTCTTTACTGTTGATTGATGTATTTGTAAGGCTACCTGATATACCAATGCCACAGTGTTTTGTTAACATGGGTGATGACCCATGTTTATATCAAAACAAGTAATATAAACTAGGTAAGGGTGAATCTGTACGTCACAATGCTAAACGGCTTAGCAGATATTTCTGAGTTTGCATTAGGTAATAAATCAGTATCTCACCTGCATTGATTGACTTACTTAATATTAGGATGTTGAAACTGTCACTTTCTCCATCCAACTTTACTTTGATCTCACTTCCAATCATGTAAACTATGTGTTAGGATCGGGATAAGCCTGCCATGACTATTGTACTGGGGGATCACGCTATGTATCATGTGTGATCCAACTGTCATGTATGGTATTATATATACTATGCATGGTTTCAACTGGAAGGTAAGATATTATCTCATGATGCTTCGCTTAGTTGTTTTGTTTTATGTGAATATGCTGTGGGATCACAAGAGTATAATGGAGGGCTTTTATCAGGTGTGCTAACAGATATGTATTTGATACAAACCTGGTTGTCTGGTGCTTTGTGTGGAACTGTTGATATGTTTGTTGATATGGGTGTGCTTTTGATATATGGAGTTATGCATAGCTTTAGATGCATGATGATATGCTACATCGTTCCTATCAGCTAGTATTGTGTGTGGAAACTGATAGTATTAACTCAGGAGGGGGAAATGCAGGTTTCTCGTATACTGTATGTTAAACAAGCAGATAAACATGGAAAGGGCTTTGTTGTCTTATACCTTTATTTTAAAAAATAATAGTATAGTAAACTGAATGCAGTTCCAGATTTACGACTGTATCTTATATCAGTTGACCCTAATGTCAAAAAACTATATGTGCCTCAAACAATCTCAAGGACTGAACTAAACATTTGATGTGTATAAAATATTTGTTGTGTGTTTTCATGCACTGTCTGTTCATCTTATTATTCAATTGCTTTTTAACTCCATTATTCAGCTATTTGTTTTCAATTACAACATCTAAATTTAAAATGACAGCAACTATATTAATGACAAACATCTTGCTAGCATGAAGGCTGTGATTTATGGAAGAGGTATGCAAATGAAAAAGTTAGGAACCACTGGTCTAGAGCACTAGTGGGTACAGCAGCCTTGCGCAGGCATGCCAGGCTTCGGTCTACAGCATTAATGCAGGAGGCGCAACTTTTGATGATCCAGGTTTGTTTAATGAAAACTGATGAGAAATGCAATGCTAATCACAAGCTAGCCAGGACTGTGAAGAAGAATGGGGGTAATCCCAAAGGTACCAACCAAACATCTTGGCCTAAATCCTCCTTCCACAGAGGAAAACTCTATTCTGATTCAACTGTCTCTGCTTCTAGAAAAAATTCAACTATCTCCATGAGGAAGATTACTTCCTCTGCTTTGTCACGCCATAAATATAACAAACACAAGGGCTCTGAGGGCAAATGGCATTTTTGACTATTGCACCATGATGGTTTCTTCTGGTTCTCTGTCACCTCTGCTTTACACTCTTCCTTTTTTCAATGATCACCTTCGTCCCTTCCTCCTAGTTTGGGCAAGTGTCACACCGGACAGATGGGCCCTTGATATAATTGCAATAAGTTACCAGATAGAGTTTCACTTTTGTTCCCTGGTGCACTTTTGCAGTTTCAAACCATCTGCAAACATTCTCGAAGAAATCGACATTTCTTCCCACCCCAGTCAACTATCCATAACCACAACAGATGCCTTTTTCTTAGGTTGGGGAGCCCACTGTCATGCTCTCAGAGTTCAGGAAGACTGGCCAGCCACAGAACAACACTTCCACATCAGTGCTCCAGAAATGTGCTCAGTATCCAATGCTTGCAGGGCTTATCTTCCAATGCTTCATGGCTGAGTAGTTCAGATGATGACAGACAATACAATGCTAATGTAGTACATAAACAAAGAGGAGGATACTTGCTCCTCTGCATTGACCACCAAGGCACCAACCTATGGAACTACCACGTACACGTGGCTCCCTTTCACATATCTGGAATCTGGAACACGTTCGCAGCAGCTCAGCACCTCCGCAGGTCAACCACCCAAAACCACAAGAGGATGATTCACCCATTGGGTCAGGAAAGCATCTTCCACAGATGGCGTGTGCCTCAGGTGGACCTTTCCACCTCCCCAACAATGCTCAACTGCCATGGTTCTGCAGCAGAGACAGGGCTCAGAGGAGCATGCCTTCCTTTTCCAATAGATGGGTCAGTTGTCTTACCTGTTTACCTGTCTCCCCCATTCCTGATCATTGCCAAGGTGTTATCCAAGATCAGGAGACACCGAACCAACTCCAGTGTTGAGTGTTACAACAGGTAGGATACTCAGCTTTCAAGGGGCTCTTACAACAGAGATTATTGTAACACTCAATTTTTTACTACACCGCCCTGGCTCTCACACACATAACCTACCTTGAGGGAATGTGTGAGAGGCATTGTAGGGCTAGTGCCAGCCTGTCTGATGAGCTTGCATGTACGCGCACCTACACCAAACTGTTGTATGCAGCTGTTCAAAGCCCATTCCAACAACTTTCATATAGTTTCTCCACATGCGAAGGCCAGGTTATGACCACGCAATGGGAAATGGGGCTGGCCCTCTCCTCTCCCATGAATTCTTTCAACAGCTGAAGGAGTAATCCACCTACTGTCATTTCCAGACCAAAGAGGTTTCCCCCTTACACACACACAAAACAACCTAAAAATTTCAGACAAAACAACATCTATCACCCTAAAAAAACCAGAAATGGGGGGAATTGATTATTGCCAATGCTGAAAGAATAATGGGAAATACTTTTGTTTTTAAACTGGGCATTGGAATGGAGGACCCAGAAAAATCTCCTAGGACAGATATTTCCAATGTTTGGGCACCAGAACCAAGAAAACTTAATCCAGAGCACCTGATTTGCCAGATCTAGCAAATACAATGGGACAGGAAAAGAGTCATAATAATAATATTTAACCCATTTTTCTCTCCAGGTCACTATTAGAAAAAAGAAATTCAAACCAAAAGAGGCAGTCCTCCTAATACAGCTACCTTCAGGTAGGATGCTTTCAATATCTTTTGTAGCTAAATAATTATGCATTTCAAACTGTGATTCCCAATTAATCTCAGGCTTCACAGGATCAGGGATGAAGCATCAATTTGTGATTCTCCAAAGAGGCAAGTGTAGTACTGATCTGAAGTGTCAGTGGATATTTCTCATTACAAGATCCATCTCATCCCTCTTGGAGTAGGTTTGAGTAGAAGTTGCCTTCAAATAGTCCAGATGCATAATACAGGGTGCTACCAGTGTTGTTGGTGATGTATTAGTGATCTGGGCGAAGTTTTAAAAAATCAAACATTTCTTGTCAAATAAATTACCCAACTCTGCACAGACTTAAATAGATTTCCCCATAAATACACATTTCTGATATAACTGCCCTATAATCCCATAGAAGTTTGCCTCCTCTTTAAGACCTTCAGGAGACTCCCATTTAGAGTCATTTCTATTTAGTTGTGAAACAAAGCTTTCTCGGGGACTGTTCTCACATTCTGGAACCAGCAAGACGTTGTTATCCAGGCAGGGTTTTGCAATTGACCTTCTGCTGGGGGTGGGTTTGTGGCTCACTGAGGGTTGTACTTTTCTTAGAAGTATGTGTTTATATGATGCTTTTAAATGTTTTAAATTGTGCTTTAAAATTAATGGAGAAATATGTGTCTTAGTCGTTTTTTTGTTGCGTGTCATCAAGTTGGCTTTGGACTCTTTCAAACGGGGAGGAATTTCTCCCAACTCCGAATGGAGCCAATGCGGATTCATGTAAATTCGCTTGTTTAGCGAATTTACATGAACCCCTGCTCCGTTCGGAATTACTTCCCATTACCCGAAAATAACCCCCTCCTGCCCGAATTTGCATGCGAAGCTTTAATTCGCAATAGCGTAAAACCCATGATTGCATTCGAATTGACTTCCCTCTTGCCCGAATTTGTGTGCGAAGAGTTAATTCGCAATAACGTAAAACCCATGATTGCATTCAAATTGACCTTAAATTATACTTCCAATTTAGCCTTGTATGAAAGAGTCCTTTGACTTGTGGTGACCCTCTTTTGGGGAGACCTGCAAGAGATCCTGCAGCAAGACTGATATTCAGTTTTGCAAACTCAGGGGAGTTAACTTCCATTAAAGGATAATCACTTGCAAGCAAACAGTTAAAATTTTATTTAGAATCTATTTGGAATCCTATTGATAAGTGAAATTTGTTTTAGATTTTTATCCAAGCCACCTAGGCCTTCACCTCTGGAATAGCTAGAGAGGAATTTTGATGAATAGGTAAAGTTGGTTCTCTTTCGTTAAGTTATGTTATCCCTTTAATGTTGTTTTAACAGAACACTGGGATGCCAAAAGAGATTTACATGAACTGGAAAACAAACCTTGGGATGGCCAAAATTAAAGTACATGAAAACTCAAGATTGGATTATCATATCTACAGTATCTACTGCCAAGGAAAAAGCAACGGCTCCAGCTGATGAAATTCTTAAAATTTGATCTATACGCACACATAGGAAAGTAATTCTTTCGGAACAATTTGGGCCCTCAAATGGGAGAAAATCTGTTTGGAAAATATAAGAAAGTGCAGGTTAACCTTAAAGTGACTTGTGAAAGTATTAGAAGTTACTAAACTGCAGCTGTGATCCATATTACGGCAATATCTTATTTAGGCCAACTCACAAGAATTGCATGATGTTCAGTTTGACTTAATTATGGTAGAGTTCTAACAAAGATGCTGAAATCTTCCTTATAGTCAATGATTTTCCATATTCCTCTGCTAGAGTAAAAACAAAAGATAACAGAGATATTTTGTTTTGCATCTTTGGGCATTTGGGTATTTTCCTCAAGCCTTGTGCCATTCCACTCACAAAAAAAGATCCGAAAGAAACAGATATGTGTGTTTCATTCATCCCCCAATTTGATCAAGTTGGAGGATGCAGGAATATGATCCGTATGCCAGAGATGCATTCAATGTGATTCACAGGAATCTTTTCGGTGTCACTGAACCGAACAAGGGTGGCATGTCTCCTGTCCAGTCCTGCAGGACATTGTCGACAGGTTTCCAATGGACTGTGTGTTATGGCTGTTCTCAGTGGCCTTGTCAGGAAATGTCCTATGCCTTATCTTTTTGACAACGGGTGCGACTTATTTCTTGCTAGCTTAGAAAGCAGGACTAAATATTAATCCTCCATCACCGCTTTTGGTGTGCCCTGCCAAACTTGGGTGTTGACTGTTGTTGTCTTAAGATGGCAGCTGACTACTAGAATGACTCCCCATAAATGCTGGGATACCTTTATCCTTGGGCTTAAATATAAGCCAAATGTTCTGACAGCCTGCCCAAGTTGGCAGGCTCAGGATTGGCCCAGGAATTGACCTAAATCAATTCAACACAAGTTGAAATCTAGTAATGGAAACCAGGTATATCGGTGCCAGTCGCTTGCCATATTAACAACTGATTTGATCAGTGCTGTGGGAATTGACAACATATGGCAAGTCATCAATCACAACTTTTGCTACTATATTTTTTTTCTCTCTCACCAAATAAAAAATGGAAAAGTTCTGCCATTTCTTGAAAATATTATTTATTTATTTATTTATTTATTTGGGTTATTGCAAATAGGAAAAAAAAATCCTTGATGCAATGTAGCTTCTAAGCATTAGGCAACACAAAGCAAATAGCTCCCATTCTTGGTTATGTATTCTACACTGAAAGTAGCCCACATAATTAAACATCTTGCATAAGTATATGTTGATTAAATGTTAACATATCCATTTCGCCTATGTGAGTGCTTTGGAAAGGGTAGATGTTAAGTCTTCTGAGCAACAGTGCTAGAATATCCAAATTCTCATAAAGCCTTGTCTTTTATTACTGCCCCATCTTCCAGTTGGCATTGAGTAAGTGGCAGGGACGATGGGGATGACAGCTGTAGATGTTATAACCGGAATGCCTAGGGAGGATTTTATGCATGTATTTTTATGTATGTATGTGCCTGTACATATATGAGCCCACTTGCATACACAGACACACAGACACACACACCAAATATAAAAATGGTGTAGCAAAACCTTCCTGTTTATGCCTTCTTCAGCTGCCCTAAATCAAAGAATGCTATAGCCAAGATGACAGATACAGAACACAGAGCACAGGATATTCCAGCGCAAATGAATGAAGGTACGTCTTATCTGTCGGTCTGAGGCCATGTGAATTTGACATATTGAATATAGAGATCTTAGTGTTCTCTCTTATTCCTTAGATCTGATGGCATTTCTGTTCCAGCAGTTGACAAATCAGAAATATAGGCTTTAATGTTTTGAAACTGAACAGGTTTGCAACTGATTATCCTGGACACATGACTGGGTCAGTTATAATAGATTATGCTTCTTGTTTGCAGATAAAATTCTGTTTCATATAATAAGTCCTGCTATTGTTCATAAAGCTATGTGTGTTCTTGAGATAAATACAGGTAATGCAGGGTGTGCGCTAACAAAGATGATGAAATTTTCCTTATAGTCAATGATAGCTTGGCCGTAACGTATTGGTGAAGATGGCAGCTGAAGTATTTTGCTAATGGATTAAGGATAGATTGTGGTTAACAGTCAGTGGCAGGATGTCAGGATCCCCTTCCAGGTTCCCTCTGACATGGATTTATTGTTGTTTGAAAGTACATTCACCCCTTGGAACTTGCGGGGGATTTGTTCCATCCCCACCCATCCCCACAAGTTCCAAAACTCACATATATTCAAGCCCCATAGGCTTGGATGGGGCGCAGGTACATGCCCCTTTGGGATTAACAGCAGTCGCCCCTCTGAGGATTTTCAGGTCCGTGGATTTCAACTCCGTGGACTTGAAAGGGCGACTGTAGTGCTTATTGTTGGTTAAAAGTGGGTTCAGTTTTAAAATTTGTATTGAAGATCTGAACAAATCCCATCAGCCTGTTAGGAAATAGACCAAAGCCTCAAGGTTCTGCAGTCTAGGAGGGAATGCAAGAGTCTGAATGGGGTGTGTGGGTGTGAAGAGTGCGATGATTGTGAGTGTGTGTTTGAAGCCAGTTTGTTTTCTGTACTGAGCTTCCAAATAATTCCTTTCTGGTTCATCCATGAAGTCAGGTTACTGAGTTAGCTAGAGGCAGGGCATCACACAGCATAACACCAATCCAATCCTGGTTTGGAATCTCAAATAAATTTATGAATGACAAAGTCAGTTCTGCTAACTGAAGGGTTATTGGCTGCATTCAGGTATGAACTCCTTGTTATAGATGCAAAAGCCTTGCCAGGAATAAACTGTCTCCAAGTGTAGCTATAAATCAGATATTCCCACTGATGGTTTTTTTTTCTCCTTTTTAATGCAATAGGCCAGTATTTCCTCTTGTCTGATTTAATCAGTCATGACTGACGCTAATCCATTTAGAAGATCTGTTAATAAATACATGTACCTGCTTGTTAAGGCTGTGCAATAGGTGATGACATGAATTGTCCACGAGTGGCATGCTTATAAAATATGCCACTCAGCAGAAAGGGTTTCATAATTTAGAAATTTTTCATTTTGAGTGAATACCGTAGCACTTCAAAATGTTCCGTCTTCCTGAACTTTTTCTGTTTCAATCAGTTCTGCTGACTCCTCCAAATCATATGTTAAAACTTGACAAAAAAAATTACCAAACATCTTGGGCTAGATTCTCTAATCGTGCTAAATGCATTAGTGATAAGGATAACATTTCCCAAATTTGCTTTCCACATTTCTTAAACAGCGCAATTAATCTGTTATGATCTCTCAGTGACATGGATTTCGATGGAACTTGAAAACAAATCCTCTGCAGCAGTTGAATACATCTTTTCCTTTACTAAATAGAGCTCCCCCAAATCCTAACAAATCTCTTTCTTCAAACGCCAACAAAACAAAAGTTTATAACAGATATGGAAAGGAAAGGAGAGCCAGTGGAGGGATGACAATAAAGGAGAGATGTGATCGAAATGGTGACAATATGACAATTGTGCAGCTGAATGTTAAAGATTTGGGGGTAGAAGTGGGAAAGAAGAAGCCCTGTCAGAAGAATGTTACAATAATCCAGTCATGGGACCACTAGTGCGTGAAGTGGAAGCCGAAAGAAACGGTCCAATTTCCGCGATGTTATAAAGAAAGAATCGGCATGCCTTGGCTGTAGCCTGAATCTGGGGGATCCACAACAAGGAAGCATGAAAAATAAAACTGAGACCACTGGCTTCCTGAACAGATTGAACACGGACATTGTTGACTAAGGATTTATCGCACGCATCCCTAAGTTTAGTACTAAAAAATCTGGAGGCTGATTATGGTACTTCGAAAGTTTTCCGTCTTACCAAAACCAGCTACTAGAGCACTGCTTCGGGATGGATCATGGTCAGATGGCAGTTTTGCGTGCAGTAAAACCCGTTTTCTCCCATTCCAGCCCGATCCCATCCAGTGCACGGATCGGGTGGGAAAACGCGTGCGATAAAGTCCAATAATAGAAAAGGAGTATTGTACAGTTGATTTCATTGAGAGGACAAGTTGCTTAGTCTTGGCCATATTGAGCTTCGAATGACGGTGAAGCACCCAGCCGGAAACAGCCGCAAGACAAGACGAGACTTGCTGTTCAACAGCCAGAGAAAGTTCAGGGGTGGAAAGATACATCTGAATGTCATCGATGTACAGATGGTAATGAAGGCTAAAGGCGCTAATAAGATCACCTAAGGACAAGGTGTGAAAAGAAAACAATAGGGGCCTAAATACTTGCACACACAGCCCCAGTGCTTGTTCCAAGTTTTGGGAGGGTCCCCAAATCAATGAGATACTGTCAAGGTTTGAGACAGGCCTTCAAAGGAGATGTCATCAGGTTTTGGATGACTCGCAAATGTGATACCATCAGCAGATGCTTCCACAGTTCTTCGTTATTTTTGCTGCAACCCACTTTCTATGACCTACTCAAGGTGTTTTGTTGCCTGAAGCTGAACAGCAAGAGATTGCCCCCCTGCAATACTCAAAGCATCCATAGCTAGCCAAATTATTTTGGCTAATGAGACAGAAAATCTCATGTGTTAAAAATATATATTGGCACATATACGTAAAACAGTAATTACATCATTTTATAAACTAATAACATGATGCCCTCTTTCACCCAAAATGTAATATATAAGTAATGTAATTACTTGTATTACTTCCATGCGCTGGGGTAGATGATGGATGGATCTTTCCAGTTTTATTCTGTAATGTTAAAGTGTTGTGTGCTTTATTCTGTAATTTTATATCGAGTTTCCTGAAAACATTTTTGGTACATATTGTGCCATATATATATGGTACGTATATATATATGGTACATATTGTGCCGTACTGTGTAATATATGGTACATATTCTAGATTATTATTAAAAGTGTAAAATGTTAGACATGTTGATATTCTGACAACTGCTTTCTTTCAACTAATATATAGCATATTTGGAGAACTGGTTCTCAAAAATACTTGGTGTGTTGATAATATATGTTGCTGTTGCTCTGTTTGTGTGACTGTGTTGTGTGACTGTGTCCTGTGATAACCAAACATGGTGGAATTCTGCACAGTGGGAATCGTACTAGTTAATCCCAACTAGGGCAGATCCGTTGAATCAATGGGATTTACACAAGTGTTGATTTACACGCTCCCACAGAATGCAGTGGAATCTCCTTTTTCGGAGGTCTTTAAGCAGAGGCTGGATGGCCATCTGTCAGGGGTGCTTTGATTGTGAGTTCCTGCATGGCAGAATGAGGTTGGACTTGATGTCCCTTGGGGTCTCTTCCACCTCCATGATTCTGTGATTCTACAGTATCACTTGCCCTGAGATTGGTCTCCCCAACTAAAAACCAAGAGCATAGCAATTTTCTGAGATTCTGGGTAATGCATTTGGCAACGCTAAGCAGTATATGTGGGATTAAAAGGAATAAGTATAGATCTCTGCCTGAGACCCTGATAGCAGCTGCCAATCATGGTAGAGAATCATAGAGTTGGAAGAGTCCACAAGGGCCATCCAGTCCAACCCCATTCTGCCATGCAGGAACTCACAATCAAAGCACCTTCAATAGATGGCCATCCAGCCTCTGTTTAAAAAATTCCAAAGAAGGAGACTCCACCGCTCTTTGAGCGAATGTGTTCCACCGTCAAACAGCTCTTACTATCAGGAGGTTCTTCCTACTGTTCAGATGGAAGCTCTTTTCCTATAGCTTGAATCCATTGCTCCAGGTCCTATTCTCTGGAGCAGCGGAAAACAAGCTTGCTCCATCCTAATATGACACCTCTTCAAATACGTATACAAGGCTATCATATTACCTCTTTAACTGTCTCTTCTCCCGGCTAAACATACCCAGCTATCTAAGTCTCTCTCCTCATAGGGCATGGTTTCCAGTCCTTTCACCATTTTGGTCGCCTTTCTCTGGACACGTTCCAGTTTGTCCACATCCTTTTTGATTTGTGATGCCCAGAGCTGGACACAGGATTCCAGGTGAGGCCTGACTAAAGCGGAATAGAGCGGTATTATTACTTCCCTCGATCTAGACACTATACTTGTGCCATGTCACTTCCAAACCCCCAAAAGACCAATGGAGTCCCTGTGTTTTATCCACCGAGATCTTAAACACAAAGTAATAATGGCCTTACTTGCCCAGGTGTCAGTGTTGGATCTGGATCCTGACAGATCAAAATCGATGGCACATTGTGATCATCTGATGGGATCTCCTTGTTCCGAAGGCACAGACAGCAGGAAAAGAATGGATTGCGCACAAGCTGTTCACATTACAGTTCACTGTGTTCATATCAGTGGGGTGATCAATTGAACGCAGATATTGTTTCTATATGTCCTCATATTCCTAAATCCTCACAGAACAATATAGGCTCTTCCATTTTCTGGCCATCACTCCCTAATTTATTTCTCCTCAAACATATTTTACTGAAAGTCCCATTAAATACAATGGCGTAGTGGAATGGTGCCTCTCATATACAGTGGCAAAATCAAGGTTTGCTTTTTTTGGAATTTATATCTCTTGGAATATTTTCAAGCTGCGGATGGTTAAAATCTGTGGATAAAGAATCTGTGGATATGAAGGGCTGGCTGTACATTAGTGTGAGTTTTGCTCGAATGCAAAGATGTGTGAGCTTTATAAAAGTTTTGCACATAATGAAGATGGAAAATGATATGGGTCAACACAAATAATCATCTTTCCAAGGAGTTAAGGCTATAGTATGGAGCCTGTCGTAGTGAGTTCCTGAACTACAAACTTTACGACTACATCACCGCATCCAACATAAGACAAATGCATACCTTACAGCTGCCCCAATGTGGTTAATCCTCTGTTGTCTCGCTTCTTTCAGCTTCTTTCAAAATGCCCAGATCACTTTCCTCCTTTCCTTCAGATTATTTCAAATGCTGCAAACTGAATTCAAAGTGCAAAAGGAGCTTGAACTCCATTAATTAAATAGGCAGAAGAGGAGGGAGTAGATTATCGTCCTTCCCAGTAGGCTCAGGCAAAAGGAAACTGCTGCAGTCTCATTGAATCATAGAATCATAGTGTTGGAAGAGACCCCAAGGGCCATCCAGTCCAACCCGTGCCATGCAGGAACTCACAATCAAAGCGCCCCCCATCCAGCCTCTGTTTAAAGACGTCCAAAGGAGGAGACTCCAACACATGCCAAGGGAGTGTGTCCCACTGTTGAACAGCTCTTACTATCAAGATGTTCCTCCTAATGTCTTGGTGGAATCTCTTTTTCCGTAGCTTGCATCCATTGTTCCAGGTCCTATTCTCTGGAGCAGCAGAAAACAAGCTTGCTCCCTCCTCAATATGGCATCCCTTCAAATATTTAAACAGGGCTGTCATAACACTTCTTAACCATCTTTTCTCCAGGCTAAACATGCCCAGCTCCCTAAGTCTCTCCTCATAGGGCTTTCTGGTTTCCAGACCCTTCACCGTTTTAGTCGCCCTCCTTCGAACATCCTCTAGCTTGTCAACATCCTTTTTGAATTGTGATGCCCAAATGTGTACACAGTACACCAGGTGAGATCTCACCATAGCAGAATGCTTTCCCTTGATCTATACCTCTATTGATACAGCCTAAAATTGCATTGGCTTTTTTAGCTGTTGCATCACACTGTTGATTCATGTTCAGCTTGTGGTCTACTGGAACTCCTAGATCCCTTTCACACATAGGAGATTATTGCACAGCCAGAATAGGCATCTTATCCCCGATGGGATAAGGTTGCCTTATGGGTTGCTACTTGGTGTTATCGCACAACAAAACACCATTTTGAATTTTTATCCTCCCTTCTGGAGTATTAGCTACTCCTCCTAATCTGCAAATTTGATAAGTATGCCCCCTACTCTTTCATCCAAATTATTGATAAAGATGTTGAATAGCACTGGGCCCAAGACAGAACCCTGTGGCACCCCAGTGGTCACTTCTCTCCAGGTTGAAAAGAAGCCATTGCTGCCATTCAACCAGTTACAAATCCATCTAACAGTTGCATTGTCTAGCCCACATTTTACTAGCTTGCTTGCAAGAATATCATGGGGGACCTTGTCAAATGCTTTATTGAAATCAAGATATGTTAGATCTAATTGTTAGGATCCTTTTTCCCCCCTGTTTGAAGATGGGGACAGCATTGGCCTCCTCCAGTCCACGGGGACTTCTCCTCTTCTCCAGGAATCCTCAAAGATTATTGCCAACGGCTCTGAGATTACATTTGTCATTCCTTTTAATATCCTTGGATGTAGTTCATCTGGTCTTGGATACTTAAATTTATTTAGATTATCTGGGTATTCCTGTACTACCTCTTTATTTCTTCTCTCCTATGTTTCCCCAGTTGTGTTCTCTGCTCCATTTTCCTCAGACTGAGTACCCTTTTCCTTTTGTGAGAAGGACCTTGTTGAGTAGTTAAACATAAAGATGAAGAGAGAAGGTTATCAATGTCTAAAAATAAAATTACTAGTTGTGTGGAGCCTGCATGTTGCATAGTTCAGGCCAATTATGTCTTGCACTGTTCCAACTATGCGACTTTATGTTATGCAATGCCTGCTGCCATGGGAAATCAGTTAGGATTTGCCAATAATAATAATAACAAGGTTGCATTTCGGGCCCTGTCTTTTAAAGGTAGAAGTTTAAAAGGTGCTTGACTGTGTGACAGATAGGATACAAAACATTTTCTTTAATTGTACAGTATTTTAATTGGCCTGAAAAACAGACCATAAACAACATGACATGACACAAAACATCTGACATTTACATAAACAATACCCAACATTTAACCTGCACCTTTATAACATTAATTAATTGAAATCAAACACTAAAACATATCCTTCCTAATCTCTTCACTTCTTCTGTTTTCTCCATAGCTCTTCCAAGCTATCAGTGACACCATAATTATAAGTTTTAACTCTTTAGATAATTCGATTACTTATTCTTATCATAGGAGATTATTAGACAGGAAAAATTTGGGGCAGAAAAAGGCACACTCCCAGCAAAGTTATGAGATCGTATTGAAGATTTTTCTGACAATGTTGTGTTTATCTAGGACTGGAAATATCTCAGTGTCTTGATAAACCTCCACAAGGAGCACATAACTGCAGTAGCTAATTGTTTTACTGAATAAATATATTAAAAGAAATGTAAAGAAAAAGGCACACAATTTTTCTTCTCTAGCATCCATTTCCTGAAAGTACAAAGCTTAAGTCTAAAGCTTAAAGAACAGTTGATGTTGATCTGCCTACTAGACCATACATTTGTTTGCAACCTTAGGAGATTAGGAAACAAAAATTATGAACTCTAAGAAATGCTGAATTACCATAAAACACTTTTTAAAATTGCAGGGGCATTCTCCTGCAGGTTTCCTACAAAACTGCAGAAAATGAGTGTAGGCTTGTCCAATGTCTTTAGAAAATTCCAGGTTGCGCATATGGCAAAGCAAACTGGACCGTTTGTTTTGAAAGACAGAGAAATGCACTTCTCTGAGCTAGTACCATATGGTCCACCAAGGATGGCTTGACATTGCAGATTATTGTTTAAACATCAGGCCATGCAGTTAAAGCAACTCATAAAAATAATATGGAATCATAATTAGGACTTTATCACGTGAAACTAAAAAATGGAATTTAACGGGATAAAGGTTTTGGCTGGGGGTTAATAAAAAATGGAATTTAACGGGATAAAGGTTTTGGCTGGGAGTTATCAGACAACATTGTTGCTGCTGCCTTGCTATTTATTATTGTAGTGTACATTTTCATTGATGGGCAAAACCCGTCAATACTGCCTTTGTGCGATAGGTCTTAGTCTTGTTAAACCAGGTCTCCCCATCCTAGATCTATGCATTTCGTTTTTTCTGCCTAAGTGCAGTACCTTACTTTTCTCTCTTTTGAAATTCATTTTGTTAGCCTTGACCCAGCTTTCTAACCTATTCAGGTCATTTTGAATTTTGATCCTGTCCTCTGGGGTATCGGCTACTCCTCCTAAATTGGTGTCATCTGCAAATCTGAACACAGAGCACAGGATATTCCAAAGCAAATCAATGAAAGTACATCTTATCTTTCATGCTGAGGCAGTGCGAAGTTGCTATGTTGCACCTAGAAATCTAAATGTTCTCTCCCATAGCTTGGAATAGTTATGATAGATAGCATCCTAATTCCTTCTACAGATTATGCTTTTGGCCTGCATATACATTTGTTTGTACAATAAGTCCTGCTATTGTTCATAAAGCTATGTGTGTTCCCAAGATAAATATAGGCGATGCAAGGTGTGCCTTCATAAGCTTGGTTGTAACATATTGGTGAAAATGGCAGATGAACTATTTTGCTAATGGAGCCAGGGTAGAATATTAACTCCCAGCTATACTTTTGGCTGTTTTTAAAAAAGAAATGCAGCAACTTTCTGACGTTTCTAATTGCTGTTGTTAAGTTTATTAGATACCCAGTTTCTAAAAAGAGAGATTCAAGGCATTTTACAAATAAAACATTTAAAAGGTAAAAACAGCATTATAACACATAATATAAAACAGCTAAAAGGATCTGGAATGTGTCCAGAGGAGAGCCACCAAAATGTTGAAGGGTCTGGAAACCATTCCCCATGAGGAGCGACTTAAGGGAGCTGGGTATGTTTAGCCTGGAGAAGAAACGGTTAAGAGGTGATATGGCCGTCCTGTTTAAGTATTTGAAGGGGTGTTAACATTGAGGATGGAGTAAGCTTGTTTTCTGCTGCTCCAGAGAATAGGGGGAGTGGATGGAAGCTACAGGAAAACGGGTTCCACCTCAAAGTTAGAAAGAACTTTCTGACAGTAAGAGCTGTTCAACAGAGGATACAGGAGTGTGATGGAGGTGATATAATAGCTCTGTTTAAATATTTGAAGGGACGTCATATTGAAGATGGAGCAAGCTTGTTTTCTGCTGCTCCAGAGACTAGGACCCAGAGCAATGGATGCAAGCTACAGGAAAAGAGATTCCACCTCACGTTAGGAGGAACTTTCTAACAATAAGAGATGTTTGACAGTGGAAGATGCTTCCTTGGAGCGCGATGGAGTCATCTTTTTTGGAGGTTTTTAAACAGAGGCTGGATGGCCATCTGTCGAAGGTGTTTTGGTTGTGTAACGCACAATAGACATGTTGCAAGCTTTCGAAGCTTCTTCATCAGGCAAAAGGTGTTACAAATCAAACAGGAGGGGAAACAACTGAAGATGTTATTCATAGGCTTGGATTTTGCCCTTTTGCATTTTGTTTCTCTTCTTTGTTAAGATGGCATGGAGGGTGCCTCCTCCTTCTGTGGCAGCTGGGAGATTCTCAAAGTCCAGGAAATTTAACATCCATTTGTAACCCAAAAAATATACTTCCTTTGAAATACGGCCTGTCTCCATCCTTTGTTAAGCTAGGTGCCCCTTTTGTAGGTGGAGGACATTGGATTATATAGTGTTTGTACTAATCGCTAGACTCCGTACTATATCTTTTGGGCACATGATATTTATTCATAAAACCAGCACCAGTATGTATATAGGCTTAAATACCCTAAAGGCGCTAGATCCTATCTGATCTTGGAAATTTAGTACTTGGATGAAAGATGGCCAGTTAATACCAGATGCTGTTCCAGATCCTTTTTGCTGTTTTGTATTATGGAGATATTGCTCTTTTTAACCTTTTAAATGTTTTATTTGTAAAATGCCTTGAATCTCTCTCTTTTTAAAAATAAACCAGTATCTAACAAACTTAACAACCACCACCATTAGAAATTTCAGAAAGTTGCAGCATTGCTTTTTACAAAAAGTGCCAAAAGTATAGCTGGGTTATATATACCAGATTCTATCCTGGCCCCATTAGCAAAATAGTTCAGCTGCCACCTTCGCCAATACTGTATGTTACAGCCAAGCACACCTTGCATCACCTGTATTTATCTCAGGAACACACATATCTTTATAAGCACTACCAGGACTTACTGTATGAAACAGAATCTTATCTGCAGGCAAGAAGCAGAATCTGTACAAAGAATTAGGATTCTATTTATTATAACGTACTCATTTCAGAACGAGGAACTGGCCAAACCACTTCTTAGTAGGCCTTGCCTAAGAACACCCTGTGAAATTCACGAAGTAAGTTGACAAGTGACTTAAAGGGACATATATGTATGTGAATAACCATAACAAGACATTTAGGGACATAACAGCAAAGGCAGGGACCAACATACTGAACAAAACAAATGGGTTAAAAATGGTGGTACACCGAAAATGCCTTCTGAAATCCGTATTGCTATTACAAGTGGCTCTATCAATCACACAAGACAGGACGCCTGTGGCGACAAAACCAGTACGGTTGATTTCTAGATAGGCTAAGCAGAGATCAGAAAGATAACACACTTCTATGGTCATTGGAGACAATAAAATAGCTGTCTGGAGAAGTTTATTTAGCCTTATACCTGAAGAATATCTTACATTAAATATCCTGATTCCTGTTGTTTATCAGCACACGTCTGTTCGCGGATTATTAATATATCAGTCCAATTTTGCAGCATCATGTATTTCTGTTTGCTTGCCTCTGTGCAAAGTATCAAATGACTGTGAACCACTTGTTCTGTGATATTCAGTATGTTGGTCACTGTCTTTGTTGTACATACCTAAATGTCATATCATCTAATTTTCTTCAGCCTTCCCTAGACTGTGGGATGACCTGCCAGAGAGGAGATTCGACAGCTGAATATGCTGTCTCGATTTAAAACAGCATTCAAGACCACAAATTGTGAATTTTAAATGATTAATTTTAAACGTGGATTGTTTTAATATGGAGCCATATGGAGCCATCATACAATCATAAAGTTGGAAGAGACTCCAAGGGCCATCTGCAAATTTGATAAGCAAGCCCCCTATTATTTCATCCAAGAAATATATATATATATATATATATATAATATCTTTATGTCCTTTTAAAGTGTTGTGTATTTTACCTGATAGGTTTTAACTGATGTGGTGTCCATTACTTCTTGTTGTTCCCTGACTCAATCCATGGGGAGAGCTGCGCAAGAAATATGTGTTTTAGATAAAGCTGGTAGCAATCATTTTATTGCTTTTACTGTACTATTTATTCCTTTTGGATGTTGTTTTTAATGTTATATTTCAGTGTTCTGTTGGATCTAGTGGATCTGTTGAGTGAATTAAATGATGATGATGGTGATGATGATGATGATGAGGATGATGATGATGAAATAAACATGACTATTATTTCTGTTACTTCCAAACCCCATGGTTCCTTATGTATATATAATTGTATTTGATACATGGATATACAACAGCCTTCGCTGCTAGCATTTGCATAACTTGTTAGATTTCCACACCCAGAATCTGCAACCGATATCAGATCTGGGAGAGCTATGAACTTATGTTCCTCAAACCATCAATTTTCCAAGCTTTGTGTGAGGAAACCAATTGGGACACCCTGGCCCGGGGAATTTCTGGCACGGGAATTAAGAATGCCTACTACACCTCGCACCCATCCCTTTCCTGGTTTGAAGCCCAGTTTTCGGTTGCAGGCTAGCCTATTTCTGTCTGTCTCTGACACGTTCACATGTGAAATATAGAGCCACTATAAAAGACCAGGGCATCTCTGAATCTCTCATCAGTCGAGGGACGTTTGCCGCTATCAGATTTCTAAAGACGAGGCAACTCATTACAAAAAAGAAGAAGAAGAAGCAGCATTCAGGACTGTGCTATTAAGATTGTCAAGTCGTGTCCGACCGTAGGGGACAGCACTACATCTCCGTTGTTAAATCGGAGAGCCAGCTTTGTCAAAGATGTAGACGATTCTGTGATCATGCGTCCAGCATGACTGCAAAGGACACTGTTATCTCCCCACCAAAGTGGTACCTATTTATCAACTTGCACTTTTACACGCTTTCGAATTGCTAGGTTGGCGGAAGCTGGGACCGGCGACGGGAGTTTTCTTCGTCACGTGGCGCTTAGGTCTCGAACGGCCAACCTTGCGATCATCAAAGTCAGCGTCTTAACCACTGAGCCACCGTGTCCCAATTAAAAAAAAGGTAATCGCTACTGTTTTATTGTATGTGACGTACAAAGCGTTCTATTGAAATAATTTGAGAGATGTGTTTGAAAAACGATATATATTTTACAGGCAATGGCTGTGCCAATATTGATTTTGTTGAAGGGGATAACAGTAGCCCTTTAAGACTACAAGCAGAGTAATAATAAATGATAATAATAATAATAAGAAGAACAACAACAACAACTTTATTTTTGTATCCCGCCTTTCTGCCTGGGCAATCAAGGCGGCTTACAGGGAATAAAATAGATTTAAATAAAATATTATCTAAATAAAATGATAGAAACCCCCCCCCCCCCTTAAAAGAGAATTAAATATAATACAATAAGAGTACTTCTGAACAGATTTTAAATGTCATGTTTACTTTAAAAAAAATTAATTAAACTCATCAGGCAAAAAAGTTTCTGGAGCAGTCTACTTCTAATAGTACTACTACTAATAATTATTATTATTATAATAATTAATGCCTTTCCTGTCTAAAAAAACATGATAATAAAGGGAAAAGAAAACTGCATTTATTTTAGTTGATTTTATCATTCCTTGAGTTCCATTCCTCTCTATGGGCATGCGTGCTGTCGCCCCAGCACAGAGTTTGCCAGAATTCGTTACTACAAAGCCAAAAGCACACGGCACTTTTGCAATAATAAATAAGTGGGTTTGGGGTTGCAGTTTGGGCACTCGGTCCCTTAAAAGCTTCGCCATCAGTGCTCAAAGCCATTGGGTGTCCTCATCCCTTAGTCAGGATCTTTAACTGCTAAAAGCACTCTTGTCAGGTGTGAATTTTGATGCTATCATCCATATTGAGAACAAATGACGCAGAAGGGAGTATAATTAACAATTATCCTTAGCCTCCTCCAACGTTTTCCGCACCGCTGTTATCTTGGCTTGTGTCTATTATACGCATGCATGCACGGTCCTGCTTTTCCTTGCTTTGTCGGTTGTATCCCTTCTTGCTGACTGTCTTTTTTTCCCCCTTGTTATTATTTAGGCTTAATCCTTTACTTTGCTCATGGCTACAGGTGTGTACATCTAGCAGATAATTTTGTCTGAGTGGGAATCAACACTTTTTTGATCCTCCCTCGCAGCACTGCAATATTTGTGCAGACGGTGATAGCAAACTGGTGCCAAAGAGGAGTTGTGTCCACACGACTGTTAAAAGTTTGGGGACATCTCCCTTCTTTTGCCCACCAGAGATGGTGGTGCCACAGCAAACAACACTTCCCAGAATAGCAATGAACCATGGCAGTTAAAGTGGCGTCAACCTGGATTATTTCTGCAGTGCAGATGCAGCAATAAGAGAACGAGAAATAATGAGCGGTTCGGAGAAATAGTTCCTAGCTTTACTGATCCGGAGAGAGACACTGTGCAACTATTCGATCTCTCCCTGGGATTTTCTGTGCCATTATTAAAAAGACAAAAGAGCTAAGATACTACAATATAGGTACAAATAGTTGTTATGTCTTACTGGGCATCATCCCTTTAAAAAGAAAAATCTGATACCAGAGGCAGAAATGACAAGGAAAGAATAGGTACAGATTCCGATACCATAAAAAAGAAGAGCAGTTTATCATGTTTCAGCACACCTTTTATTCAAAACTAACAATACGCAGAAGTGAGGAAAGCCTTGCAGAAGCAAACAAGCATACAGTATTTGGTAAGCTGCTAGAGACCGCTTAAAAGTGTTTTTTAAACATATCCAGTGATTTATTTTTTTTCATTCACCAGCCTCCACTTTGCTTATGATTTTACTGTACATTGTAGTGGCCAAACTTATAGATCTCTTCTTCTTTAATATGCTGTAGGTAGCTGGTGGAGAAATGTTAGTGGCCAAACTTATAGATCTGATGTTCTTTAATATGCTAGAGGCCAAACCTAGTCCCCTCTCCTTATCCCGTCCATGAAACCAGTTGCGCAAAAGGCTTTCATAACATAGCGCTGATCCTGTCATTTTCCTGTCATTGAAGTGACATTGCATTAATGCAAATGTCTGTTAATGCAAAATGCTGGGCAATGCCACTTCAATGGCAGGACAATGACAGGATAAGTGCAATGTCATTTGAAAGGCTTTTGCACTATCGCTGTCATTGGCGCTTTCTGGATGGGATAATGTCCGGATAAGTGAGAGGTCATCTGAAATTCCTTCCCGCAATCACGCAGGAAGGATGGGACTTTATAAAAAGGAGCGAAGGAGCTTCATTTTCAGATAAATGAAAAATGCCTGTAGTGTTACAAATAGAAGATGTCACCTGGATTCGCCCATCAGGTTTTGTGAATGAGGCAGAGGAGTTGTGTGATAAAAGCCTCATCATCCGAAGCACTTAAATTATAACTGTCTTGCCCTGCTGATTTCAATGCATGACTAAGACACGACGAACAGCCTAAGGCGAGTCAAAGCTTTGCCAAAACAAAAAACAAAACAAAACCTTTTTAACTAGCTGTCATTCCTGTATCTTTTATATATGTTGATTTTTTTAAAAAAGGATAATGATGCATGGAGGCTTGTAACAGAACGGCGGCGCTGGCAAAATTGGGCGCAGCCTCAAGGAACAGATTGGACCGATTCCGAAAATGCTTCCCGAACCTGGAGATGGGACGCGAAGCTGTTCCAATGGAGTTTTGCCCTACTGCAGCCCGGCATCTGAATGTGGACTTAGCGGGCACGTCGGACCGTTGTGTAAAAGACCAGCTAAGGTTTTGATAACTGGAGGTGCGGGATGTTTGGGATACCACCTGGGCTGTGCCCTCACCGGTGAAGGAGTCAGTGTCATTTTGTATGACAGACAGAAGCCTAGATGGGAGACTCCCAACAAAGCCGTCTTTATTCAGGTAAGGTACATACTTTCCTTCTTTTTTTCTCTTCTTCTCCCTCTCTCTCTTCTCTTCCTTCTATATGCCTTTCGGATAGGTTATAAATATAAAAACTCAATGCAACAAATAAAAAGCATAACCGAAACAAATCAATCAGCCCAAACAGTATCAAAATATCAATGTTAATATTTATAATATTAATACTCCTTCTTCGTGGTCTTTGCGAATCATACAAATGGGTTCTTCTGCGCATGCGCAGAAGAACCCATTTGTATGTATTCGCAGAAGACCACTCGAAGAAATACTGTTACAGGTAAGCAACCTGTCCTTTTTATGATATTATTAATATTAATATGTTCATGGCCAACAGTCAAACCTATGCAATTAAAAAAAATTAAAGGACAAAAAAAATAATACTGGAAGATGTAAGAAACAAAAAACAGCATGTCTTTTGTGCAGGAGTATCTGTTAAGTTACCCAAACTCAATGTGTTTTAAACAAGTCTCAACAAGTCAAATCCTGTTGCCCAAAGATTGTTGATAACTTGAAGATTAAAACATTCATTGTGGCATTTAATGTAGCATAAGCTTTCATAGGAACTTAGCACACAAGATAAATCCCACTGAGAAACGGGATTTTAGAAGCAGAAAAAAAAAACCCTCACAAATGTGGGGGGTGTTCCACACACCTTTCTGCAAAACAGAAATAATGAGAAAATAAAGCAAACATAAAGGAGACAGAAATGACACCTTTTTACTTCCAAAACATCCCAAAAGTAAAAAGGTGTCGTTTTTGTCCCCTTTTACATTCACTTTAATTTTCAGGTTATTTCTGTTCTGAAGAAACATTGTGTGAAAAACTCCTGCATTTGCAAGTCTTTTTTCTACTTTAAATCTACTTTAAATCCTGTTTCTGAGCAGGATTCCTCTGGTGTGATAAGGTCAATAGACTGGTTGATTTGTTTATATTTTATCTGCATCTTGTTTTTCTCCTTGGACAGGTCCAAGGGCGGCTCACATCAAATTAAGAATAAATTAAACCTAGTTGATGCCAAAGCTTTATAAAAGCATTAAATAAGCAGTTTCATTTTAAAAAACCCACTTAATAACAGTTAAAAGCACATTATATAACCTGTTTCATCAGATCTTTGATGTGTTATCCAGAATTTCAAGTGTGTAGTACACATGCGGCCGGGAGGCTGGATGGCACAATAAATAGAAAAATTACTGACAACGGGCAAATGCAGTTAATGGGCACATGATTAAAAAGACCAGAAAGTCTCTGATTTTGCTCCTGATCTTTCTGATTTTATTTTGGAGAGCCATGCATGTCCCTCCATCCGAGAATATATTGTAGCGGCTTCCAAAATGACCAGAGACTTTTTATACCAGCTCCCCAGCATGCTTTATTTTAACCCAGTATAAAATGTGCCCAGTGAATGACAAATAAATTAAACCCACCATAGGACAGATTCATTCAGCCTGTATTCAACTTGGCCTGAGATTTGAGTTTAAAGATTGTCTTGAGACTGAGTCTACCTGCAGACCTCGCATCCTGACTTTTGGACTTTTCTGTTTCTTTCCCATCTGCTTTTTCACATCCCCTAATCTGCTGAGATGTTCTAGACTGTTGTGCCATTTGGGTTGGTTCTAGTGAAGGTCTTGCCCAGCTGTAGATGTCATTTTTGTTTTTCTCTCGAGGTGGAACAGCTGTCTCTGTTTGTTGAATAATAATGAAAATGCTGATGTGATAATTACTGTAATATATCTAGTGATAAGAAAGTATTACAGGCTGAAATTCCCAGATGAACTGTAAACAATTTCTCACTTCAATCTCCCTTTGAAGTTACCTTGCTCCACAACTTTACAGCATTCCTGGAGGATGAAATAATCTCTCGCTGTTTTGTTTTTTTAATATTGCCATTTCTGATGTCAGATTTTTAATATTTTGCATAACTTTAACCCCACTTTCAACTTGACTTTACAAGACAGGTTAAGTTTCTTGGTGCTAGAGTGGAACTATGTACATAAGGAACAGGCAACTTGAAAGCACATGCGTGCAAAGTTTGGTAGCTAGATATGTTGGATCGAGAATGATATTCTTATAATAGCTTGTTTCCCCAAGACATCAGTGATACCTCAGAAATAACATGGAATACTAATCACTGAGTCCATTCAGATGGATACATCAGTGGCTTCACACAGTGCAATACCTAAGGTTGCCTGGTTTGGATATTTGGTGTATTTTGTTTCCATGGTATGCCTGTGTAGTTTGCACATCTCCAGAAAATTCTTCCTTTTGTGTGTGTTTTTCCCCCTTTTAATATTCCTCATTACACAATTAATATTATCCCTACGATTCACAGGGGGATGTGAGAGACGACAAGGCAGTGTTCAGAGCATGTGAAGGAGTGGACTGTGTTTTCCATACAGCATCGTATGGCATGTCGGGATCAGAGCAGGTAAGCTGACATCTGTCTGTGGCTCTTAGGAGCTGGACCAGGAAAGCACAGGCTGAGCCCTTGCTATTCTGGCTCGGGTGCTCACCTTGGTCAGTTCCCAGCCGGCACCGGAAGAGTTTGGTATTGATACGCCCGTCCCTGGGCCGACCTGGGGACCCACTCCTTACCTTTTTGCCCCATTGCTCCTACTGAGAAGTCCCCTGTCACCACATCGGATGCAGGTACCCGTGGCCAGGTACCCTGTTGCCACATGGAGGGGCTTCTCAGTAGTAGCAATGGCTCTTGGGGGGCATTTGAACAGCCAGAGGTGCCACAACAAACCAGGAATCAAATTTGACCAGCATTAAGGGCTGTTTACTCCAGGAGTGGACTGGATCCACTGGATCTGGCCCAATCCTGGCCCCAAGGTTTTGATCTGCATCACCTAAACATGATCATGTGAGGCCGAGTGGGAAGACGAGCTTTTTGGTCTGTCTGGACAGCCTTTAGTGAGTCCCAAAGAAGTGTCTAGTTTCTTTTCAGAATGTAGTCACGGTCTTACTCTGGTAATGTCACCAGATACTGGACAAGAGAACTGTGTGTGCTATCTGTCTTGTTCTTTGACTTCCAAGTTAGCACTGCCTTCATATACAGTGAAAGGCATGTCTCATTGTCTGTGTCAAACACCATTGCTCCTGCCTATGTGGCTTTTCTACATGGAATGGGAAGCAAAATTTTTTGAGAACATTGTTAGTATTGTTAGTATTATTATTTTACTCCAACTACCAGAATTACACAAAAAAACCATGGGCAGGGGCCATTTGGTGTGAAATTCTGGGTACTATAGTCCCCCAAAGTTTTTATTTTCCCATTAGCTCTGCGATAATGCCCGTAAACTTGGGATAAGCAAGGTCTCATGGTAAAATGAGGTCCAGGAGAACGTGAATGGACAGCAAGGAAGGTTTGTAGTGAGATATAATATGCCATAGAAGACTACACTGTACGTAATGAAGGAGATTAATATTTAATCCGGATAGCAAATTTTTTCCTGGGCCAAAGATCAGTGGAGGGTATTTTAAAATCTAACTTGGTAGAGAAGGCTTTCGTCATAATGCCAGTCTATACAGTACTTGCCTTCCTTCCCAATTGCTATTTTTAAAAACTTACACAGATGACAAGTTGTATTTTGTCATATTGTTAAATGCACTGAGAGGAAGGGTACTTACATTGTACCTAGGATCACACCAGGATGTTTACTCCAATGTGACTGTTATTTTTACTGGGAAAGTTGGTGTGCAGGAGAAGGAGTTAAACACTCCTTTCTTTACATTTCAAAGATATAGCCACATTAGTCTGCAGAATCCATATGTAGAAAGATCTTGTATCACCTTTGAGACAGACAGACAGAAAGAAAGAAAGAAAGAAAGAAAGTAGAGCATGAGCTTTCATAGACTTAAGTCTACTTCCCCAGTGGGACCAAATGCATCTGAGGAAGTAGACTGAAGTCTATGAAAGCTCATGCTCCAACATCTTTCTTTCATTTACCTACGAAGATCTCAAAGGTGCTACAAGATCTCTCTACACACTCCTTCCTTGCACTGTTATCACGATGGCTGAATAACTATCACTTAATTGTTTCTTTGCTTCTAGTTGGAAAAGAAAGAAGAGATTGAGTCAATAAATGTTGGAGGAACAAAGGTTGTCATCGATGGTAGGTAGTATATTAGTTGCATTTGTCTGTGTGATCTTCTCAAGGTCCCAGTGACCTACTGTAGGGTTTTCTCCAGAAGGAAGAGTGGAGAAATACAGACCCGACCTGCCAAGTCCTTCTGTACCTAGATGTCCAGATCAGAACCAGCACAGGCTGTACCCTGTCAGTACATTTACAGCCACAGATTTATTATATTTGCCCTAAAGCAATTTATATTGCAGCATACTGTATTGTGGTAATCCCTGTGTATCTTCATCACAGGCCCAGTAGTTGTTGCACATCCGCCATTGTGCAAAGCTACAGCTGGATCATGGACAACATGATCAACATTTATCAATGACTTAGACGAAAGAATTGAGGCATGCTTATCAAATTTGCAGATGACACCAAATTAGGAGTAGCTAATACCCCAGAGGACAGGATCAAAATTCACAATGACCTTAATAGATTAGAAAGCTGGACCAAAGATAACAAAATAAATTTCAACACAGAGAAATGCAAAAGTACTGCACTTAGGGCCAAAATAAAAATAAAAATGAAATGCATAGTTATAGGATGGGGGACGCCTGGCTTAACATGACTACATGTGAAAGGGATCTAGCATTCTTAGTAGACCACAAGTCGAACGTGAGTCAACAGTGTGATGCGGCAGCTAAAAAGGCCAATATGATTCTAGGCTGCATCAACAGAAGTCTAGTGTCTAAATCAAGGGAAGTAATAGTGCCACTCTATTCTGCTTTGGTCAAGCCTCACTTGGATTACTTTGTCCAGTTTTGGGAACCACAATTCAAAAAGGATGTGGAGAAACTGGAGGAAGGCCACCAAAATGATGAAGGGAAACCATGCCTTATGAAGATAGACGTAGGGAGCTGTGTATGTTTAGCCTTGAGAAGAGATGGCTAAGAGGTGATACGACAGCCCTGTTTAAATATTTGAAGGGATGTCACATTGAGGAGGGAGCAAGCTTGTTTTCTGCTGCTCCAGAGAACAGGACTCAGAACAATGAATGCAAGCTCCAGGAAAAGAGATTCCACCTCAATATTAGGAGGAACTTCCTGACAGTAAGGGCTGTTCAACAGTGGAACACACTCCCTCGGATTGTAGTGGAGTCTCCTTCTTTGGAGGTCTTTAAACAGAGGCTGAATGGTCATCTGTCAGGGATGCTTAGATTGGGAGTTCCTGCATGGCAGGGGGTTCAACTGGATGGCCCTTGAGGTCTCTTCCAACTCTATGATTCTATGTCTACAGAATCATGTACAGTACTCTCATCAGGTGGTGGCAATTTTTCCATCTCCATAGTGTGGTTAACTTTCATAGTGTACAGTACTTCCTTTTTTGCTTCCCATTGTATTTTTGTCATTTATGCTTTTCTACAAACCGCAAGTCTCATCAGGGTTTTTTTTCCCCTGAGTATAATTCTCCCTTTAAAAAAAAAGATACGCACAAATTATGTTTTGGATCCAGATTTACTCATCAACCGGAAACATTATGAGTAGTAAATTTTTAATTAGGCAATTAAAACATGTCAGTAGTAAACTGGTAATTAAACCATTAAAATTAATATCGCTTTGGAAACCGGATCATGAATTCCACTGATTTTATTGGGTTGACTCTAAGTTGGATTGCATCTGGATTGAACTTCTTTCGATAATAAGACATGGCCAAACAGAACCCTGAAAAATGAATGATCCATCAAAATGTACTGACATCCAAACAGTGATACTTTTATGGGACTGAGTAAAATGCACAATTATATGTTGCAAGCTTTCGAAGTCATGCTGGCTTCTTCGTCAGGCAAACAAGAGAAAAGAAATTGAAGATGTTAATCCTAGGCTTGTGTTTTCTGTTTCTGGATTTAGTTCAGATGGCAGGGAGGGCTATCTGCAGACTGGCACCTCTCCCTTTTCGGCCATGCGGTCACTGAGGAGTTTATCACATGGGAGGAATTTCTCTCAATTGCGAATGGAGCCAATTCGCAATTACTTGAATTCGCTGGTTTAGCAAATTTACGTGAAATCTGATTGCGTTCAGAATGCGTTCAGAATGACTTCCCATTTCCCGAAAATGACCCCTCATTGCATGAAATTGCGTGAGATACTCTAATATGCGATTACGTGAAACCCCATGATTGCGTTCAGAATGACTTCCCATTGCCCACAATTGTGTGAGATACACTCATTCGCAATAACGTGAAACCCCATGATTGCGTTCGGCTTGCCATTGCATTATACCCCTAAATTTCGTCGTATGATAAACTCCAGTGAGATTTTCAGAGTCAAGGACATTTAATGTCCATTTGCAATTCAAAGAATCAAAATGTTGTTTTTCTTACAAGATCTGAAAATTGCTAACATTCAGCCTCCTCAGATGTTATTTCTTTTCTTTTTTTTAACCATTTATTTTACAATATTTCTGTCTCAATTCAGTTTGCCAAAAAAGAAGTATCTCCAGATTGATATATACCAGTTCGGTGAATGTCGTATTTGGTGGAAACCCAATTGAAGATGGAGATGAGGAAACGGTGCCATATTTTCCTCTAGAGAAGGTATTTGGGAGACAGATACATAGCAGGGTTTCTAAAGAGAGATTCTTTCAAGATGCTGAAGCAAAGTGTTCGCATGTTCATATTACCTCGTTCTGGACATATATTTAGCAATATATGCCCAGATCAGCAATTCACTTTAAATCATAGTGGAAATGTTGCCGTGGCAAATCAATGGAAATAACTCGGTTTCCACACTGGGTTATTTCCTAGTGTGAATGGGCCTAGTTTAGCGAATTTACGTGAAATCTGATTGCGTTTGGAATGTGTTCAGAATGACTTCCCATTTCCTGAAAATGACCCCCCATTGCTGAAATTGCGTGAGATACTCTAATACGCAATTATGTGAAACCCCATGATTGTGTTCGGAATGACTTCCTATTGCCCGAAATTGCGTGAGATACACTCATTCACAATAACGTGAAACCCCATGATTGTGTATGGATTGCCATTGCATTATACCCCCCCAAATTCCATCGTATGATAAACTGCCAAGTCTTTTCTTAGAGATGGTATAGGAGGGCTATTTGCAGAAGGGCTGTTTGTGCCCGGAAAAGAGGTTTTTTTTTGGAATGGGGGAAAAAAATCTTTGTAAACCAAATTTTTTTTGCACAAAAAACACTTTTCTAGAAATCTAGTTTTTAATGAGAAAATAAGGGTCTTCTTTATTTTCCTGCCCTCCTGATGTGCGTAAATTTATCCGGTAAATTAAAAAGGTATAGTGATGAGTTGGTTAAAAAATGGAGAAAAGGCAGAAGGAAGAGAAGAAAGGAAAGAATTCTGGAGTAAAAATAAAAGTAGAAATAAAAAGCTGGCATCTTCAGATAATGCTGGCATGGAAGTGAGTGGGGTATACACACACACACACACACACACACACACACACTGTGTGACCCTGGGGTATATATACCCCACTCACTTCCAAGCCAGCATTCCCTGAAAATGCCAGCCACAGATGCTGGCAAAACATCAGAAACAAACTCTTCTAGAACATGGCTACATAGCCCGAAAAACCCACAAAAAACTATGGATGCTGGCCTTGAAAGCCTTCGACTTTATAGAACAGCGTAACCATTCAATTAACATTTATGTGGTGTGTTTCTTTCTTTCTTTCTTTTTAGCAGACTGACCATTATTCCAGAACCAAATCAATTGCAGATCAAATGGTACTAGCTGCTAATGGGACTTTGCTTAAAGGTAATGTTCAAAGCTGTTATTTTCTTATATCAGTTTGTCCTATAATTAAAGTCCAGTAGAAGTAGCCTGAAACGCTTTTCCGGATTTTATTTACATTTTATCAAAAACCAAATCACATCTGAGAATATCTTTCGCCATCAAGCTTCTAGGTCGGGGTGGACAACTCTGAAAAGATAGGGTTTGCTTCAGAACAACACCCCGCAAGAACTTGAAGGGCGACAACACCCTTCACACCTGCTTCTACAAAAGAAAATCAATTTATTTGCTCCTGATCCCATATACCCCAGAGATTATTTTCACTATATTTTTGGGCCATCCTGTGCCATTTTATGCCCAAGAGGGCCCTTTTTAAACAACAGGATCTGAAGTCACCTCCTGTTCACTTCTTGTTTCCCTACAATTCCCAAAATTTTGCTTCTGGCCCATAGCCCATACTTTACCCACCCCTGTTCTAGATTATACTATAGTGGCACTAACTATGGTTTAGAACAGGCACATGAAATCTTTTACAGGGCTTGGATTCCTTGAGATTAAGCGGAATAGAAGTTATTATTACTGTTGCTGTTGTTGTTGTGTAAAATATGGTGCTTGGCGTTGGATATAAATCTTAGCAATGTAGATGTTTTCCCATCAAGTCTGCAAGGTATTGCTCAGTTCCTACATATTTCAATCCAGGATAAAGCCCCAGCACAAGAGCTTTCAGGCGCGCAAAGCGCAGCTCGATTCTGTATATTTCTTCTAAGGACGGAGTACTGAAGTACAGCTATCCCAGTTTCAAAGTTCGTGCTGCGTGCAAAGCTTTTATTGGCTTTAGTCTGTTATTTCTAATCTCTGAAGGCTTAAGGGGCAGAGGGTATGCCAGAACTGGGCATAACATTACTCCCCACCTATTTAATGTAGGATCTTGCCAATGCAGGCATTTCTTGATGAACCATGTTACTTTGTCATACGAAAACTATCATATTATGATTTCTCTCCTAGGCGGCGGTAAACTACGAACGTGTGTTCTTCGCCCACCAGGCATCTATGGACCAGAAGAGCAGAGACACCTTCCACGTGTTGTTGTATGTATTGGTTTCTGAACTGCGGGGGTTGCATTGTACAAAGTTGGTGACCATCTTGGCTGGTGACGTTGTAGTGTAAAAATTAATTTTCCCAATCTCTGCATTAAATTCTGAATCTGGACCTTTCTCTCTGGGGGGAAAACTGTTAAAAACAGTGCAGTCTGCTCTTTTAATAGAAACCGTTCCCTAAAACAGAACCCTTTACACAACATTTGGCTCCCCCCCCCCCAGCTTCCTTGTTTTATTTTCTGATTATGTGGCGGTGGATTTTTGTTAAGAAAAAAAGAGAGGTGCAGGAACTGGAGAGATGATCTTGTTTCTGATGAATCATGATCTTGTTGTTTATTTCCATAAAACGACATCTTGCTGTTTATTTCCAAATTAAAACATTTAAAAGGAATAGCAGAAAGAGGAAGAAATGGTGGAGATCAACAGCTTCTGGACTTTTGGTCTGAGGCTTTCTATTCATCTGCAAATTTTTTGTGTGTGTCAGTCCATTTAGTATAAAGGTTTGGGGATTACTGATTTCTCCAACACAGCGGGGAAACCCATAGAACTCTTGGAACAAATACATCAAAGGCAGGAACTATGCTACTTTAACAGTGAAATGGTAGAATCCTGAGATGGTCGCACAGATTGTGCCACTTCGCACTGTGAAGATGGATATTTCTTTATCTTTCTTAATAAAATATTTCCTAAAAATATAACTAATGTATCAGAAAGAAACATGCTAGCCTTGCATGCTCCCTGAAGTGATGTCAGAATATATATATATATATATATATATATATATATACCCATTATATACTCGACTATAAGTTGACCTAATGTATAAGTCCATGGCAGGTTTTGGGGCCAAAATTGTGGATTTTAATATGATTCATAGATAAGTCAAGGCTAAAATTTAGGAGCATGTAAAAAAATATTTAAAGCAAAGGAAAACTATGCCAAAGAACTTACAAAATTCCAGCAGACATAACTGTTTGTGTTCACACTAATGTCTGGGTGGATGAGATTCGAATACAAGGGGGTCAGGGCTTCCAGGACAGGTTATGCTTTTGCTTTTCACCAGGGGATGGTTCACTTTTTCATAAGAGTTAAAGTACAGTGCTTAAATTGACCCACAGATAAGTCAATCCAGTTTTTTGGAGTCAATTTTTGGACTAAAAGTTCTAGACTTATACGTGAGTATATACAATACCTCAGACGGTATCTCAGCAAGTATTGTGTGGCTGTTTTCACAAAATTAAATGCTACTGAAATATCCTAGTTATATGTGCCTTATACAGTAACTTTGCAGATTATATACATTTTAAGGACATACTCTTTTGCTTTTCTGTCTGTCTTTTTCTATGTATGTTTATCTGTACCTTTTTTCATTGGTATCTCATCATCTCCTAAACATCCTAAGGAGGTGAATGCATGCATTCCATAGGCATGCATGCTTCTGGAGCTTGTCTGTTGTTGTTGTTGTTGTTGTTGTGTGCCTTCAAGTCGAGTCTGATGTATGGTTTTCATGCTAATGGAAGTTTTCCATTTCCTCCCACTTAGACTGAAAGAGTGTAACTTGGCCAAAGTCGTCCAGTGAATTTTCTCTGTGTTCTATCCAGGAATAGAAGTATAGTGTCTAGATCGAGGGAAGTAATAGTACCATCCTATTCCGCTTTGGTCAGGCCTCACCTGGAATACTGTGTCCAGTTCTGAGAACCAAAATTCAAAAAGGATGTTGAGAAACCAGAGTATGTCCAAAGGAGGGCAACCAAAATAGTGAAGGGTTTGGAAACCATGCGTTATGAAGAAAGACTTAGGGAGCTGGGTATGTTTATCCTGGAGAAGAGAAAGTTTGGAGAGGATATGACAACCCTATTTAAATATTTGAAGGGTCATGTTGAGGATGAAGCAAGCTTGTTTTCTGCTGTTCCAGGGACTAGGACAAGGAGTAATGGATTCAAACTACAGGAAAAGAGATTCCACCTTAACATTAGGAGAAACTTACTGATGCTAAGGGCTGTTCAACAGTGGAACACACTTCTTCGGAGTGTAGTGGAGTCTCCGTTCTTAGAGGTCTTTAAGCAGAGGCCGGATGGCCATCTGTCACGATGCTTTGATGGAGAGTTCCTGCATGGCAGAGGGTTGGTCTGGATGGCCCTTGTGGTCCCTTCCAACTCTATGATTCTGTGATTCTATGTCCTCATGTTCTCTGATATATTGAAGGGAACGAACATGTCGCTGTATATACTGACCTTCTCTTCTATGAAGTTTATCACACGGGGGAAATCCTGTGCAAAAACAGGATTTAAAAGGTAGAGAAGAACGCAAAAGCGGGTTGATTTTCACACTTGTCATTGAGGTTCCTAGGAAAAAAACCCTTCTGTGGGTATTTGTGGACCCTCAAGAACTATTCTATGGCTACTTTCCAACAGATATTTACCATAGAGTTGCGCCGGAGGACCTAGAGATTTCTAGAGAGGTAAAAACAATAGTTGTTTTTTTTTTAATTTGCCGTTTTCCCACTTTCATGGGGGCCCTATGCTTGTAACCCCACCGAATGTGGAGGGTCAATTGTACAACCCAATAAATACAGTGTTTTAATTGTGACCTGTGAATACAGAATCAATGCTCTTCCTCAAATTCTTTCATGCTTGCTCTCTTTTTCACAGGAGAACATCCAGAGAAGACTAATGTGTTTCCGATTTGGGGATTCAAACACACTGATGAACTGGGTTCATACTTCTAATCTTGTACAAGGTCACCTCTTAGCTGCTAAGGCTCTAACAGCCGACAAAGAATACGTGGCCGTAAGTAAAACCACTTCCATTCTTGCACTCTTATAGCTCAGTGCTAAAAACGTGGCTAATCATTTGCCTTTGGCTTTTAATTCCATCAGCCAAAACCCACGGCAGGTGGTTTTCTTACAGTACCGAATGCGAATATTGTATATCTTGGTATACCCAAAGTAGAAGAAGCTGGAAATGAAACTGCAAAATTAAAAAGGTGACAAAGGAGATCAATATGAGATGGATGGATAGTGTAACAAAAAATCTGCCAAAGAAAAACTTCATAACATAGATTTTCAAAAATGACTAGAAAGGCATAGCGGAGAGCTGGACTGGATTGTCTTTCCAATTCTGCTTCTCTAGTTGTGTGACGGGGAAATATGATCATAAAGATAGTCTGCCCCAAAAAGGAAAACCTTCCTAAGACACCAGCACAATTCTAGCTGTCAAATGAGCAGATAGATAAGTATATACATACGTGTTTGATGGGCCAATTGGCTTACACATTGAAACTGTTCTTAGAGGATGCTAGTTCGCTGATAAGCAGTATAGAAATGTACGGATCTTCAGAGTCCTAATTCCAGTGCTCAAACCACTACACCATACTGGCTCTTTTTTACAATATATATATATATATATATATATATAATAAGCATTTCATTCATTTCTCATGTAGGTTAGTGTTGCATATCAGAATGACTCTTAAAATATTCTGGACATGTTTTATGATATGTTTACCTTGTCAGTGAAAAGTACAGTCGTACAGTGGTAAAGTACCTTCCTACCAACAGAGTCTTCATCCGCAGACTTAACCACCCTCAGCTTGAAAATATTTTTTTTTCAAAAGGATATAAATTTCAGAAATAAAATCTTTATTATTTTATATATTGTCACTATATATATATTATGACCCCATGTCACTATGCCATTGTATATAATGGGATGAGTATCCATGGATTTTGGTATCCATGGCGGGGTCCTGGAACCAAGCTTCAGTAGATACCAAGGGCCTACTGTAACCACACTAGATTGATTAATTTTTATCAGGATTTTATTGATTTCTTGTTATATTTTCACAGCTATGATCGCTTGCTGAGATTATGCTGAAGGCAGTAGTCTAACATATTCTGGAGAGACAGGGCTAAGGAAGGCTGATACAGAAGATCAATGCATGTTGTTGTCATTTTTAAAAAGTGAGAGAAGTTATTTCATATTCCTTTTTGGTTTTAATTCGTTATTTTTTCCCCCTTCCCCTTGGTTGTTTTGCAGAGTGGCCAGGCATATTATATACACGATGGAGAGAAAGTCAATTTTTTTGAATGGATTACACCATTGGTATGAGCTTTTCCATTTCTTTTTGCCTTGAGAAAAACATGGTAAATGTTCAAAAACAACAAAGGGTGTAATGAGGACCAAGTTTAATGACTTTTTATTATATTAAATGTTTTGATGAATGCTATGTCAGATGTATGATTATCTTGAATTTCAAGTATGTTTACATATCCATACCATGAAACTGTAGAGAATGCTGTCAGAAATGTAGAAGGTACCAGTAGCGGGAATCATAATTCAATAAACTGTTATTAAATTATTGTTATTATTATTGCCAAGAACCGAAATGTCCTAACACTAAGAAAGTCATTAATAGAAGCGTTGCAATACAAAATTATGTATGTGTGTGAGAGCAATAAGAAAGTAAACACAAATACTTTAAAGATATTCACCTTAAACCGGCAATAAGCTGCCTTCCCCATTCATAGTGAGTCTGGATGGATATTTTATTCTCTATCGGTTCCATTTATGTGTAACTGGCCCAAGGTAATCTAGCCGGTATTGTGCATCAGTAAGGGCTAGTATCTTGATTTCTTACATTAAAGTCCAACACTCTCTACTACTACAAGATGTTCATCTTTGTTAGAGTACAGTGTCCATCCCAAAAAAGTGGCACTAATGCATCTTGATGCAAAGGAAGGACATACCTACATGTCAATTCCATCTCCTCAATACAGTGTGGCCATTGCTTGCTGCGATTATGCTGAAGGCTGTAGTCTAACACATTCTGGAGAGACAGGCCTAAAGAAGATCAAACAGAAGATCCATGCATGTTGTCATCTACCCATTGCACCCCATCCTGGCATTCGGAGCTTATGATTAAACAGCAAATGTTTTTATTTTGATGCACTTTTCTGTCCTTCACAGTATGAAAAATTGGGATTCCAGAAGCCATCCGTCTGTCTTCCTGAATTTCTTGTTTTGTCAGGAGGTAACAGAAGTCTTTATTTTTAAATCCTATTTCTCTTACCTGGGTGAATCTGCATCCCTTTGGGGTATGGTTTTTTTTTTTAAATCACATTTCTTTACAGTACAATACTAAAAATACATAAATTAAGAAAAGAGGAAAGGTAAGAAGAAAAAAGAAAGAAAGAAAGAAAGACTTTCAGTCTTCCTTTCAGAGGGTATGAACATTCATACGTTTTTAATTCCTCTCTTTTTAACAAACGAGTACCCTTCTTTTAATAGCTTACTCTTTCTATTAATCAAAACCCAAAGTTAACAAAATCATTTTTCTTTCTTATCACAAAAAGTAGTAAAGGTCCAGTCTTTAGGAATTATCACTAAGAAAAATCCAGTTAAAACAAACAGATGTACTTTTATTAACTTCAACCCCTCCACAACATGAATAAGGTTAAATTTCTACCTCCTCTCAACTAAAACAATTTTACTATTGTATTCATATACATTCTGATCAATTTAACATCCTAGTCCAACAATACATCTTTAAATAAAAATCTAAAATCTCATCATTATATCCACTACAAGTACTTTTAATCATATTTTCCCTTAATCCATCTAGATATTTTAACCCACATTTTAATCCATCCTTTGTATCATACACACACTATATATATGAGATTTGGATGACGGAATAGAGAGCACGCTGATTAAATTTGCAAATGATACCAAACTGGGTGGAGTTGCTAATTTCCCAGAGGACAGGATTAAAATTCAATACAACCTTGACAGATTAGAGGGCTGGACAAAAACTAAGAAGATGAATTTCATCACAGAGAAATGTAAGGTCTTACACCTAGGCAAAAAAAAAAGGGAAAAAAAGAAACGCACAGATATAGGATGGGAGACATCTGGCTCGGCAACAGTTCATGTGAAAGGGATCTAGGAGTCTTAGTGGACCACAAGCTGAACATGAGCCAGCAGTCTGATGTGGCAGCCAAGAAAGCCAACACGATACTTGGTTGCATCAACAGAAGAATACAGTCTAGATCAAGGGAAGTGATGGTATCACTGTATTCTGCTTTGGTCAAGCCTCACCTGGAATCCTGTGCTCAGTTCTGAGCACCTCAGTTCAAGAAGGATGTTGACAAGCTGGAAGATGTCCAGAGGAGGGCAACCAAAATGGTCTTTAAGCCATGGCCTGTGGGAACGGTTTTGGGAATTGTGAATGTTTAGCCTGATGGAAAGAAGGTTTACAGGGGACACGATAGTCATGTTTAAACATTTGAGAGGATGTCATATCAAAGAGGGAACAGGTTTGTTTTCCATGGCGATAACAAGTTTACCTTCTCCTCTTTTAGCATTTTCAATTTTACCCCATTATCTTATCATCATCAAGATAATCTTCATCTTCTTCATCATAATAGCATCTCAACCTTCAAATTTCTTCTCAGTTTCAAAATCCAGTTTCCCTATCAGCTCAAACTGTTGCAGTACAATCATGTTGTTGTGTTTTTTTTTTGCTAACACCATTCATAAGAACACATCTGCCTTTTTTTTGTCAGTACCCAGTTTTTCCCCATCTTTTCATCTGTAAATTCCGTTTTATTCTCCACAAATTCCACTACACCATCAGTTCTTTTCATACCTCCCGACATTCTTCCTCCAGCCTCCTTTCCTTCTAAAGACTCTTCCTTGGCATCTGTCCATCTCCTCAAAGCTTGCCTGAAACAACTCTTGGAAAAGTGCTTGTTCTTCTTCTTCTGTAATTTTCTCAATCTCCCAGTAGTTATTATATTTATTAATTAATACACCACACTGATACAGCGGTTACAGCAAATACAACACAAATACAGCAATTACAAAATTAAAAGCGAAACAATCGTGCCAACTCTATAGTTTCAGCAAAGCCGTCTGGCTGGCATCTTTTCTCCTGCCTTCCCCAGAGAGGAGTAATTTCTTTAACTTTCTATTCAGATAAGAAATCCACAAAATCCTTTTGAAGTTGCTGTTCCCTTGTCTGTTGAGGTCTTTGCTAAATCACCTTTAGTGTTAAACTTTTTGATTTTAAAAACAATCTTTAGTAATGTTTTCTCTGTCCTTAACCAGCAAAAAGAAGGCAAACTCACTATCAAAACTGTGGATCGCTCTTCAAATCAAGATTAAATTTTTAGATAATGGAGTGGTTAAGAAAGCGGGAGGTTTCAGCAGGTTAGCGTCTTTTAATAGGCTTACTTGAACTAGCCCAAGCCTTTGGAGTTCACAAAGTGATTTCACCACCTTTCCCACCCAGAAATCCGAATGCTTTGGGATATCTATTAACATTACTTTGGCTGTTCTTTGGTGCATGTTTTATGCACCAGGGGAATGAAGTGTCATCTATAGGATTATAACTGAGTGCCTCTACCTCTTGTATATTTTCATGGTATTGTATCTTGTTAATCACTTTTTACTATCCACTTTCTCTCTTCTGCAGCCACCTTGCTTGAATATCTGCACCTGCTCCTTAAACCAGTTTTTAAATTTACACCTGTACTGACTAAAAATGAGGTAAACATTTATATATACTTTTTTGGATGGTGGTGGAACATTTCCATGATGGCTTAAGGCACCATGGAGAGGAGAGAGAATGAATGGTTGCTGTAGGACAGGCCACTTTAACTGTCCCTATTTTAATGTGTAAACTGTTTTAAGCCCCAGATGTGCGGTATAAAGTTAATAATAAGAGTAACAGTGATAATACATTTAGAGTGCTTCCATTCAACACCTATGTTCAGCAGCATCTCAGGAGGGGAGTCTGCTCATTTGGGCTCATTGAAGGTCTCCTGCCTTCTAACCAGAAAAAATCATCTACTGATAGCTGTCATCTGTTGCTCCTAGTCCATCTCTTTACTACAGAAGTCAGATGTACAATACGTCTAAAAGAATGCAACCTAGTGGGTTAGGACAATTTTCTTCCTTCTTGACTAGAGCAGACCTGGACTGGTGAAAGAGCTGAAAAAACACAAAGCAAGAAATCATAACATACAGTTTTGTATGTTTATTTTTTTAATGCCTAAAATGAAGTGGGTTCATTTGCAAAAACTCGTTCCTATAGAAGATTGGGGTGTCTTCCTCTCTGTCTTTGTGCACTGGCAGAAAGGGAGTCTTAGAGATACCTCATCCACAGGGTCGCCATGGGTTGAAATCAACTTGAGGGTAGTTAACAACAATTGCTAATGGACTCAGGAATGGTTGGAGCTGAAGACAAAATTCCCTTGAGTGGGTTAAAAGTTAGGACCGCTGTCCTAAGCTACTCTGCTGTGGTCAGACATAGGACTTTATCACACAGACAAAATTGAGAGGAGCATAGTGGGATGCTCGCCATAATTCTGTCATTATCCTGCAAAGAAAGAGTAATTCTAGCACCACTTTTCATTGATGGGACTTTCCTGCAATTGCGCGATAATGACAGGAGCATCCTGCTATGCTCCCATCACTTTTGGTGGTGTGGAAAAGTCCGTTGTTATCTGATGTTCTGTGTTGAAGTAAGATTTATTCAGCTATCTCTGTATGTAGAATGGTAGTCCGCATTTTCCAGTCTTGTTTAAAAGAGGCGAAGGAGATTGAGAGCAGCACAGCCCCACGGAGCCCCTATTGAGACTGCAACTGAAGTCACCTTACTGTCTATGCTCTGCTAAGTCACTGGGTTTGGTTTTGTTTTTCCTTCCATAGGTACTCAATGTCATTGTTACCCACACTTTTCGGATAGACAAGGCGTGTAAAGAGTTGGGTTACTATCCAAAGAAATTTACATTGGCTGATACAGTGGATCATTACCTGAAAACAAGACTCGAAAATCAACTTTAGCCATTCTTCCTAATTTTTTTGTCCTTTTTGTTCTTTGCTTTCACCATTTGAAGTATAAGTTCCCTGTGTCTTTTTGTTGTGTGTTTGTAGTGTTTTTTTTAAAGTGCTGATTAATTTGTGAAGAATTAGGAAGGGCCTGGATTACTCCTTCATTTGTGACAAGATAGTTACATTATTTATTTTTGCACTCTTTTGTGAAGTTCTGTTACTTGGGAATTCTCACCTTGCGACCATTTCTCTGTGGAAACAGCCTATAGACGTAAGCTTGCTTCTTTTGCAATGAAGCTGGAATTCTGAAATAGAGTCCGTGGAGCAAATACATTTTTGGGGAGGGTTGCTGCACCGGCATCACATGTAAAACCAGAAATATGTTAGATTTCAGGTATGCTCCATCTACAAAGCTAAACAGAACTATCCCTTCATCATTAATGTATAGGCAGCAAAACCCTTTGATCCATAAGATATTTTATTCCACTGCAAGCATCTTCTTTTCCCAGTAATATAATCACCTGAGTAATGGGAAAACATGAAGAAGAGGAAGAGAAGTGTGAAAACACTCCTTGGGCCCATTCACACTAAGAAAATAACCCGGTGTGAAACAAGGTTATTTTCAGGGTGTTCACATTTGCTCCACATTTGCTCCAACTTGGTGCAGTTTGGGGGGGAGGGCTGCTGGAACACCCACTTAGTCCAGTGTATTTGATACCGGGTTTTTTCCCATGTCTTTTTTTAAAAGCTGCAATGATCCGCATCTTTGGTAGTGTGAGTACAATACCGAATTGATTTGGATTGTGGTGCACCAATCCTGAAAATGGAGGCGCCTCCATTTTAAATCACTCCGATGGTAAGTGTGAATGGCAACAGGGTTAAAATGCCATGGACAGATTCGGTAACATATAATGTAATGGGAACATGGATCCAGTATTGCATCACTCCGGAGATCCAGATCTCCTTGGGACAAAAAGTAAGTGTGAACACCCCCTCCCACATTAACCAATACTCCCTTTGAAATCTGACTTCATAGAAATACTACCAAAACCTTTGAATAGACCAACAACTGGTCTTTAGCCAAACCCCATGGAACCAGTTCCATGTGCGTGCTATTTATTATAAGTACTTGTAGGACATGTTTTAAAAATAATTCAATTTTATTTCTGTTTCTGAGAGAAAGGCTCCCGTATCCAACCTGGAACTGGATTCTTGTGTTGTTTTGGGGGTTTCAAGAGTGGGGAAGAAAAAAGGATTCATAATAATAATAATAATAATAATAAAATAATAATAAAAGTTTATTTGTATACCGCCCTTCCTGCGATCAGGGCGGTGAACAATACAAGATAAAATTCACATACAAGTTAAAACATACATATATATTGAAATTATATGAATTATTTATAGTACCTAAGATATAGTACCCTTCTTTCTACTTCTTTGGGGTTCTTCCCTGCTATATAGCACTATAGCTACCAGGTTTGTAGCTGTTTGCAAGCAATTTATGGCTATATTTCTGGAGGAAGGTGTTTTGTGGGGGGAAATTGACTTTCCCCATCATAGGTGACCCAGGGCCATTCTGATGGAGGGCAGAATAATGCATGTGTATAATATAGAATATATATGCATATTTTATTCACTCAGAAAGATTCTAGATCCATAATTCATATACATCTTAGAATATACACATAAAGATACCCATGCTTTTGAAATTCTAGGTATATAAATCATTCAGTGAATATCAATATGAATTATATACTAGAACCTTTTCAAAATGGGAGTTCTTTCTGTTTCAGCTATTTGTATCAGCACATTATTTATGAACAATAAACAACAGTAATTTATTTGTGTTGTATGAATATATTTATTTAATATCCCTATACCATGTGTACTAATAATGACTGGAGACAATCCAGTGTTTTGTTGTTACAGATCCAAAGTGACCATAATCTCACAGACCATAATCCCGTGTGAGGTCAAACTGCAAATGGGTGACTGACCACACTGCGGGAATAAAGTAAAGCAGTTTAACTGTCATAACTCTATCCTGTGGAATCCTGGGATTTGTAGTTTTGTAATGTATTTATCCTGGTCAATCTGTGGGCTGTGGTGCTGCCTTACCAAACTATGAATCCCAGGATTCCACAGGATAGTCGTGACAGTTAAAGTGCTGTCAAACTGTTTTATTTTTGCAATATGGCTATGCCAGGCTGTGAAATCTCTACCCATGACTATTTAGGTCCAAAACACAATGCAGAAATAATCCAGACTGAGACCGCACGATTGCGTTCGGATTGCCGTTGCATTATACCCCCAAACTCCGTCGTATGATAAACTCCTGTCAGAGAGTTTTGGGGCCACAATACACTGAGCCGAGGCAGTTAAAGCGGTCTCAAAATGGGTTATTTCTGCAGTGTGTTTTGTTGAGACCATTGAGCCTTCTCTATCAGAGAGTTTTAGGGCCACACACAGTAACCTACAAGTCCCAGGCCTCCCTAGCACTGAGCCAGGGCAGTTAAAGCACCCTCAGAGAGTGGCTTATTATTGTTATTATATATTTCTGTGGTGTGTTTTTTGGTTCGGGCCTAGTCTGGCCTAGAAGGGAAGCCAAACACAAGAAGAAAAAAGGCCCACTCGAGGCAGGGCTTCACTCAGTTTGTGTAGGCCTCAAACAGAGGCCTAGTTCTTTCCTGAGGGAACTCTGCTGTTCCTCTCAACCGACAGCTGGGCCCCGCCCTTGGCTCGCTCTGGGGCGTTGGGCTTCTCTCTTTGCCCGCTGAGAGACCTCTGAGCCCGGCCCTGCTCCCTACTCCAGCCCCCGGCGCCTCTGTTTCCTCCCTCCCTCCTCCTCCCCGCCTCAAAATGGAAGGCCTGAGGCGATGAACTTGGAGGAGGGAGACTGTAATGTCTTCCTTTTAAGGCCAAGGAGGGCTCTTATTGCTGCTATTAACCACCTCAGAAACGAGGGCACTTGTTTGTTTTTACCCCATAGCAGGGTAATAAGAAGCACAATACTACTTTTATTACTACAGCTTGCATCCACACTGGAAAGATAACCCAGTTTGGCAGCGCTTTAACTTGTTGTCTGGCTCGCTGCTATGGAATTCTGGGAGTTGGAGGCTGTTGTGAGGCCCAGAGATCAAAGCTTAACTGTGTCTGGCTCAAGGCCAAGGAATTGTGGGAATTAGAGTGTTGTGAGGCCCAGAGATCAAAGCTTAACTGTGTCTGGTTCAAGGCTATGGAATTCTGGGAGCTGGAGTCTGTTGTGAGGCCCAGAGATCAAAGCTTAACTCTGTCTGGCTCAAGGCTATGGAATTCTGGGAGTTGGAGTCTGTTGTGGGGCCCAGAGCTCAAAGCTTAACTCTTATCTGGCTCAAGGCTATGGAATTCTGGGAGTTGGAGTCTGTTGTGGGGCCCAGAGGCCCACAACAAACTTCAACTCCCAGAATTCAATAGCAGTGAGCCAGACAACAAGTTAAAGAGCTGCCAAACCGGGTTATCTCTCCAGTGTGAATGCAGCCTACTCTTTCCCTCATAAAGAGTGGTATATTTGAGTGATAGGGTTGCTTTTTGGAAAGGAATAACAGAGAACAACTAATTTAAAATAATAATAATAATAATTAAGGAATTTAGTTGCAAATAGGTAGTTAAGGCCAGCTTTAACTGCCCCTGGCTCACCGCTACGGAATCCTGGGAATTGTAGTGTATTGTGATTGTGGTGGCACAAAAGGTTAATGTAGAAATAGTGTTTTGTGGTGGCCCCAGCTCTCTCAGACAGAAGGATCAATGCAGAAATAATCCAGTTTCAGACCGCATTAACTGCCTCGGCTCAGTGCTTGGGAATTCTGGGAATTGCAATGTATTGTGGCCCCAAAGCTTAATGTAGAAATAGTGTATTGTAGTGTATTGTGGTTCCAAAAGTCTCAGGCAGAAGGCTGAATGCAGAAATAATACAGTTTCAGACCGCTTTAGCTGCCCTGGCTCAGTGTTAGGGAATCCTGGGAATTGCAGTGTATTGTGTCCCCAAAGCTTAATGCAGAAAATAAATATTACTATTAAATAATAATATTTGATTTATGTATATATCCTATAACTAAGCAGCCACTGTCTTCATCTATGGCAGTAAAGATGCAATTAAGTAAATAGTACTACAGTGGTCCCCCGGGTTACGAATCCCCCGGGGTACGAAAACCCCGGGGTATGAAAGAGCCGGGGCCGCAAAAACGGCCCCGGCTTACGGAAAAAACCCCGGGTTACGACAAAAAAAACCCCCGCGGCCCCTTTAAATTTGCCGCGCGGTCCGGCAAAGCGGTCCCTCGGGTTACGAATATTTCCGGGTTACGAAAGGTAATCCGGAACGGATTACTTTCGTAACCCGGGGGACCACTGTATTAAATAATAATATTTACAGTAATTTATTTATATATTGTATAATGAGCCCCCTATAAGCTGTGGCAGCAAAAATGCAATTAAATAATAAATACTACTATTAAATAATCACATTTAATTTATTTATGTGAGAAATTAGCTAGAAATTAGCAATGGGCAGTACTGAATTCACAGTCTGAAGGGAACGCCATAATCCAAACAAACAAGATCAACACAAAAGGCAAAAAGGTATGGACATACTTTGCATATGCGAGGTGGAGTCCAATTTACTAGTCAGCATAGACATGAGTAGAGGATGAAGCAAAGTTGGAGCATTCTGTCCCTAGCACTGAAGATGTAAGGCTGAACCTTCAAAGCCCTATCCAAACCACTATAGGCTATCGGTGTTGCCTGTGGAATTGGTCTGCTAGTAAGTCAGGGATGGGCAAAGTACGGCTTTTCACTTTTTGTTGGACTACAGTTCCCAGCCAGTATAGCCAGTGGTGAGACATGCTGGGAGTTGCAGCGTGCTCCGAAAGTATTTGGAGGGCCTCATATATTCGCCATCCCTTTGGAAGGAGAGGCCTATTTGGAACAATTCTTTATTCACCAGAAGACCTGCTTCAAAAGGATTTTTGTTTTTCAATGTCTGGCATTCATCTGAAAAGCAAAATCTTTTTAAAGAGGGTTCTCCACATCTTCTCACATCTTGAAAGGAAGACTTGTCTCCCCAGGTATGCCATATTCCTCTGATGTTGCTCGTGGTTCCATGGTGTGAGGTGTTACGTGGTGTTTGGTTCAAAGAGCTCCTGGTCATCCTTCCATCAGGACCCAGCGGAGGACTGAAATCCCTGTCCCCAAACATTGGGAAACATAGCAGTAAGGACAAGGTTAGGCAGGTGATCCCAGTGCTTCCTGAGTTTTGAGAAGAGACTGAAAGGAAATAAAGGAAGTGGTTACATTAAGGACATTTTTATTTCTGTTGGCAAGACTTCATGATTTTGAATTTTAAATATAATACAAAGGGGCCAAGAGGATTGCTAACGTGTAAGCCACCTGTCTTGACCAAATAACTGTAGCCTAATTGATCTTGATGCTTCTTAAACAGGTTATGAGAAGGTGAGCTGTTACTTCATGGAGCTTTGTAACACACAGTCTGGCAAATCATTGGACACCCTGGCACACAATGGAGAAATCTCCTCAGAAGGACAAAAAACTCCGAAGTTTCTTTAAGCACGACTCCAAACCTGTTGAACAAAAACCAGACTGCAGTAAACAAGCCCTGAAGAGAGAAAGTGAAAAAACAGTGGTCACTGGAGGCGCCGGGTATTTTGGCTTTACCCTTGGCTGTGCTCTTGCCAAATCGGGAACGGAAGTAATTCTCTATGACATAAAGAAACCTCTATGGGAAATTCCAAAAGGAGTAGAACTTGTACAGGTATTTACCTTGTATTAATCGTAAAATAACATATTTTTTCAAAAAAACAAAATAGGATGTAGAGATATTTTTGAATTGTTCAAATGTCAGAGCTGTTGGAACTGTTTAAAACTATTTAGCAAATTTACGTGAAATCTAATTGCCTTTGGAATGCGTTCAAAAATGACTCCCCCATTGCCTGAAATTGCGTGAGATACTCTAATACGCAATTACATGAAACCCCATGATTGTGTTCAGAATGACTTCCCATTGCCCAAAATTGTGTGAGAGACACTCATACGCAATTACGTGAAACCCCATGATTGCGTTCGGCTTGCCATTGCATTATACCCCCAAATTCCATCGTATGATAAACTAAGTTTGATATTGTGGAGTTCTCCAGATTGTATATTAGAAATCCTAAGGGTAGTATACTGTTTAGACTAGGAACTAGGAAAGTAAGGATTCAATTATCTGTCTGATTGCCAAGAAGTTGTTCCCATATTCTCATATTCTCTCCCCATAGAGGAAGGAAAAGGCCAACCATTTCTGAACAAATCTTCCCAAGAAATCTGTGTGATGGGTTTGCCTTAGGGTCTTCGTAAGTCAGAAATGACTTGAAGGCACACAACAACAATACATGTGTGCTTCTAATGGTGCTGTCAACTTCACACAAAGCCTAAAATGCTTCTGCAAACTTCCTGGATGTCTGGGGAGATAAAGTGATCAAGAGGAACCTTTAAGCTTTCCTTTTTCTGAGTTTTCCTTCTTGGTTTTCACAATGCTTCATTAGTAATGTGTTTAAAAACACACACAATACAGCTAAACCAAGCCACCGCTCAGGCGTTTTCTAACCTGTGTTGTAGGCAGATGTGAGAAACTTCGGTGATTTCTATAATGCATGTGAAGGGGTAGACTGTGTTATTCATGCAGCTGCGTATGGAATGTCAGGATCAGAACAAGTGAGTATACCTTCTCTTTTTTAGACTTGAGTTTTTGCATCAGGTCAGTCATTTGGGACCACTGATGTGGATTCCATAGAACATGGAGGGAGAAAGTAGATACAGATCTATTGGTAGATTTCTGAGTGATTGGAATAGATTGGCAAGTATTTCTGACTTCCGGTTATTTAACGATAGTACCAACAAGATGTGACACCAAGGACCATCTTCCTGTGTGCCATGACCCTGCTTCCCTCTTTCCATTCGTAGCGTCAAACAACAAAAATGAAATTCTGCAAGCTTTTGGGAAGTTATCTTGCAGCTTGGGAGGTGTCCAGAATGATATTTTTAAAAAAGAAAACCAAAAAAAAAAAATTGAATAAAGTAGGTCCTCTTACTTTTCTTACAGTGGCTGCTGTGAAACTAAGTCTCTCTCCACTTTTTTAGTTGCACAAGAAAGAAATTCAGTCTGTCAACATTGAAGGAACCGGAGTAGTTCTTGAAGGTGTGTCCCTGTGTTTTCCTTGGGCTGTGCATGGGCTGGTGGCAGCTTTTGGAGTGGGAAGAAGAGGAAGGCAGCACTTTGCACTTTCTTTTTGCTGCACGGTGTTCTAGCTTGTAGCGGGACAGCCGGCTAGAGTGGGATTGAGACATCTTTCTAGGAATCCCTCAATACCTTCTGGATTACAGTTCTATCATCAAACAGGTCTCTTGGCTGTGGTGATGGGAGTGTTGGGGTCAATCAAATCTGGAAGCCAGGTTGTGGTAGGTTGACTTAGAATAGGGTTGAGAAAAGTGTACCCCTGTGGTTGCCACCCTCAGTATTCTCTACTGGCTCTACTGTACAGGGCTGGTAGCCAACAACATCTTGAGGTCATACTTTGCCTACCTTTGATTTAGAAGAACAGAAACTGGAAAGGAATGTATTCCAGGGTAGCCATGCTGGCCATATAGCAAAATTTAAAATATATATATCCAAAATCCACAAAAGAACAATACCTTTATTGGCTAACCAAAGTGCACAACATATGCCACGCGAGCTTTTGAAACTCTGCTGGCTTCAGGCAAAAAATGTTTTAAAATCTTACAAAAGAAAAAAGTGATGGTGTTAGAGCCATAGGTCTATATTTTTAAATATCTTTTGTATGACGAAGAAAGCTTGTGCGATGTGTTTTGTGTATGGCCAATAAAGAGATCACTCTTTAGTGGATTTTGGAAAGGAACATGCTATGCTAAGTAGTGGGGGGATGCCTTTAACTCCCCAGATGTTTGGTATTGTCATCTCCCATGCAAGCTGAAGATACCTTTTCCAAACCCTGTAAACACACTTGTCCTTTTCTAAAGTTCCTTCCATGTTTTCATCCACAACTAATGATTCTGAATCTTGCATCTCTGCAGTCTGCAAACAACGAAACATCCCCAGACTGATATACACCAGCACAATCAATGTGGTATTTGCAGGGCAAACCATTATAGATGGTGATGAGACAAGCTTGACATACTTTCCTCTAGATCAGGTAAATGGGCTTTCCCTCATTTTATGTTTTACTACAACAGTTTATTGCAGGATTCAAAGGGGGGAGGGTGAAAAGGAAGGGCTTAAAAATAGCATAATTCCTTACAGGAAAGCTATCTTCTTTCTTAATTAAGCTTGTTCAATCAATATTGGGCTGGAGATGGGTAAATAATAGACTTTTTTAAAGGGTCTATTTGATACTGATCAGATAGTCCTGGTCTGAGGCTATGCTCGGAGGCACCCTCTTCTTGAATCTGTAGTTTGCTTGCCACTGTTTTGTACCTGACTCGTTAGTGGCTCTTAGGATTCCAGTTTAAAAGAGCAACAAATTGGCCTACTGCTGATTTGTGTCCAAAACACACTGCTGAAATAATCCAGTTTGAGACTGCTTTAATTGCCCTGGCTCAATGCTAGGGAATTCTGGGAACTATCATTTAGTGCGACATTTAGCCTTCTCTGTCTGAGAGCTCTGGTGCCACAATAAACTGCAATTCCCAGGATTCTCTAGCACTGAGCCAGGGCAGTTAAAGCGGTCTCAAACTGAATTATATCTGTAGTGTGTTTTGGACCTTAGACATGAAACTCTTCTTAAGCCTCACTTCTTTCATCTATGGTGTGAGGAATATAAATACAGACTTTGTGAAGATGGGCAGTGAATGTGAAGAGCAAATAGGCATGCTGTTTGAGGATTATGGCAACTGTAGTTCAATACATCTGAAGGACATTGGGTTGCAGAAAGCTAGGCATACTTTAGAATCATAGAGTTGGAAGAGACCCCAAGGGCCATCCAGTCCAACCCCAATCTGCCATGCAGAACACACAGTCAAAGCACCCCTCACAGATGGCCATTCAGCCTCTATTTAAAAACCTTCAAAGAAGGAGATGCCACCACTTTCCAAGGGAGTGTGTTCCACTGTTGAACAGCTCTTTTTGTCAGGAAGTTCCTCCTAATGTTGAGGTGGAATCTCTTTTCCTGAAGTCTGAATCCATTACTCTGGGTTCTGTTCTCTGGAGTAGCAGAAAACAAGCTTGCCCCATCCTCAATGTGACACCCCGGCCTCATTTCCACTGGTGGTTAAATCAGTCTATATTAAATCAAATATTAAGTCAAATATTGAAACAGGGTTTGGTTAAGTGTGGTGACCATGTGAACAAGGCATGAATGTCTAAGCAGTAGGAGAGTATATGACGTGCTTGAGCTTATCTGTTTGGCTATTTCATACTTGTTTTACTGTATCATTTATTTACAAAGAATTTTTAGTACCAGGCATGCTAAATGATCCAAGTAATGTAATTAATTATAATAATTCCATTTTGTACTTTTTTAGCAAGTTAATGAATATTCCAGAACCAAGTCTATTGCAGAACAGATGGTACTAGCAGCTAATGGATCACCACTAACAGGTATTTTTCTCTGAACTTTAGCACCCTGCAGCGTAGGACCAGCCCAAGACATTGTGTTGCCTGAGGTAATTAATAAGATGTCATCACCTTCTTAAAAGTTCCTTTTAAGCCTGAAAAGCAGGTGACACTTATCAATACATTTTCACCACATTAATGTTTAATATGCATCCATTTGACAGTACAATATGGACACAAATCCAAAATCTGTACTCTTCTGCATGAGACGTCCAAACATTTACAACCAGGGAATTCAAGTCCTGTCATCCAGCTGCAAATAAAGTAAAAGAAAGCTCAGCCATGTGATGAAGACATGGGAATAAAACCATTTGCTGAATCTATTTTCATTGTACCCTATTTCACAGGAGGTGGCAAACTCTACACATGTGCTCTTCGGTCACCAGGCATCTATGGGCCAGAAGAACAAAGACATTTGCCCCGATTGGCGGTATATATTTTCACTAGCTTAAAATACTGTTTGCTCCCTCAGATGGGGCCTTCTATCAAATGTTATTCAACTTCCTTCCCAGGGACTTTCCCATTACTGACCTTGAAATGGCTAGTAAAAGCAAGCTTTTTCTGCTGGGCTTTTATTACAAATTGCTCTTTGGTTTTAGAAGGTTCCACTGGTTTGTTCTCTTAGTCCCATTATCCTTAGATCCATGTTTAGTGAGGATGTGGGAAAGGGCCATCTTGGGGGCTATGTCTTGACTGTGGAATTCCTTCCTGTGGCAGACTAGGTTCCCTCCCTGTTGTCTTCCCATTAGGAGGCAGAGACCCTATTGAGATGGGCTTTTGACAGTTAACAGGCTGCAGAGCATGGGATTTTCAATGAGGGTGTTGCTGTATTTTTATACTGATGATGTTTTAGTCAAAGATGTCAAAGTGTTGGTGAGCAGATTAAACACCCACTGATCTTTTTAAAAAATTAAAATGCTACACATCAACAACTGCTTTAAACTTTTGTAGCCTTGTCTATTCTTTAAAATCCAGAGAACTGGCCACAGCTCTATCATATTGTGTCCATTCTGTTGCTAATCTGGCAACATATTCCTGACTTAACATTTCATATATTCCAACAGCTGAATATTGAGAGAGGTCTGTTTACCGTTAGATTTGGGGATCCTGGAGCCTTGATGAACTGGGTCCACGTCAATAATCTTGTACAAGCTCATATCCTTGCTGCTGAGGCTCTCACTGCGGAGAAAAATTACATAGCTGTGAGTAAAGTTTCATCTTGTTAATCCATTTTTCTCATATCTATATTTAATTGGTGTTTTATTATCACATTTAACTCTTTGGATCTGAAGATCAGTGTAAAGTACCAGAGAAACCTGCACATCAGTAATAAACTGAGGGCCAAACCTCATCACACTTTTAATCCCTTAGTTCTGACTTTGAATGCAAGGTTGTTTCTTAAAAATTGCCAGTGGAGGTTGGTACTCTGGTCCCTAGCTTGGAGGGCAAATAGGGGATCTTTGATTTTAGCACTCCACTACAGTCCTGACACTAATCAGCAATGTCAGTTATTCAATGCAAAAGAAAAAGAAAAGAAAGAAAAAAGAAAAGAAAAAGAATCATAGAATCATAGAGTTGGAAGAGACCCCAAGGGCCATCTAGTCCAACTCCCTGCCATGCAGGAACTCCCAATCAAAGCATCCCTGACAGATGGCTATCCAGCCTCTGTTTAAAGACCTCCAAGGAAGGAGACTCCATTGTACTCCGAGGGAGTGTGTTCCACTGTCAAACAGTCCTTACTCTCAGGAAGTTCGTCCTAATGTTGAGGTGGAATCCCAAAAGCTCTCATAGCAGCTTATGAATTGTTAATTTGACAGTTTCCTGCCCTTATGCTTCCAATCTAAATATGACAGGACAAATAAGTGGGCTCTCAATATCCATGGGCTTGCCATCCGTGACTGTTTAAATCTGCAGATGGCACATATCCACAGAGCCCACTGTACTTGTTTGTCCTGTCATATTTAGATTGTCAGCAAGAGGGCAAGAAACTGTCAAATTAACAATTTGTAAGATGCTCTGAGCGCTTGGGTGATGGACAAGCTATAAATATTCCAAATAGGCAAGAAGGAAGTGGTTTTTTCTCCTTTACCCTTGACTAATCCATGAGTCATATAAAATTCATGATTTTAGCCTAAAAACCTTCCCTTGACTTATACATGAGGTCGACTTGTACACAAGTATATATGGTAATTAACAGTAACAATGTAAAACAATTTCACTTTAATAGTTTCCTCCCAAAGGATCCTATGATTTGCATTTTGGCAGATATGCAAATAATTCTTTGTTCTCCCTAGACTCCCTGGCAGAACTTCTAATCAGACCTTTCCCTGAATTATTTATAGGGTGGACAGGCCTATTTTATCAATGATAATGAGAAAGTGAACCTTTTTGAATGGTTATCTCCACTGGTGAGTAAAAGACCTCTTAATTATAGTCTCAAGAGAGCAATCCTATGTTCCCTGGGAGGTCTGTGGAGTTACATAGGATGCTACCACCCTTCTTCATTGCTTCCTTGCCCCAACTGGGTTACAGCATGGCTATTTTTACTTCCAGTCAGCTATTGGAGGCTGGCATTAGATAGTGTGGCCACTTTCTTCAGGTGCACCATTTACATTTTTAAATTATAATTAAAAAATGTTTCTTTCAGTTCGAAGGATTGGGTGTTAGGAAACCATGGATATGTATTCCTGTTTTTCTGGTTCATATTTCAGGTAAGCATTGTATGTTTGATTTTCTGCTAGTTTTTAAGATTTGGGCATAATGTAAACCATGAGTATGCATTACCTAAGCATGCAACCAGGGGTTGGACTATATCATCCTAGCCCATGGCTTTCATTGTGGCTTTCACTGTTATGTATGTTATGTTTCTGCTTTAGACCATGACGAAGGAACCCACGTTAACTGTCCCTAATTCACCAGGGCAAGCTAATCCTAATGGGGAAGGTTTCTCTAACAGGACATCATGCTTCAAAGTTGTATCACCACTCCAGTGTTGTACAGGGGCTAGTAGATGGTTTTTCATTTTATTAAGATGCATAATAAATCTCTTTGACAGGCTGTAGCTCAACTGAAGCTCTTTTTAGCAATATAAACAATAACCATTGTGTTAAAATGCAAAGGGATGGTTTAGCGCCTTTGAGACTAATTGGGAGAATGAAGTTGGTAGTATAAGCTTCCATAGACTTCTTTCTTTCTCTTAGTTAGTTTCAAAGGAGCTACAAGATCCATTTGGTACTGATCCAAACTAACACAGTTATGTCTTTTAATTCTTCGCTGGAAGGGTAGTAGTTCAGTGGCAAAGTTCATGCTTTGCATATGAAAGCTCCTAAGTGGAATATCTGGCATCTTCAGGCAAAACTGGACTGACAGTTTTCTGAAGCTGAGTCCAGGGTTTGGAAAATGTACTTGTTGGACTAGAGCAGAATCCCTCCAGCCAGCAGCTACGCGTTTCTCGGAGATATAGTCCTAAGAATAATGTTAGGAGCTTATCCCAAGCTCTGGCACAGACAATACTGAGTTAGATGTACTGATGGTCAGACTTGGTATCAAGCAGCTTCCTACTTTCCCATTCGCAGCGACCATTATGATCTCCACTTGTTGCTTTTATTTGTACAGCTGTCTTCATGGAAAACTTGCACTATGTGTTATGCCCGATTGTTGAAATCACTCCTCCCATCACCAGACATGAGGTAATATATCAGTGTGCCTTTATTGATTTTATTTCTAATTTTTAATCCCTGGGCATGTGTTTGTGGGGGGGGGAGTGGTGGTATTCTGCCTAGGGTTGCCAGGTATCCCTTATTATAAGGGATATCCCTTATTTGAAGGCCAGAAAGCTGATAAGTGTCCCTTATTATAAGATGTGACCATTATTTGAGGATTGAAAAGCATTTCCTTTTACTGTATATAGACTGAACAAGAACTCCAGTTGAATTTTAGTCCCCATCATTCATGACCCTTGGCCATTCTGGCTGGGACAAGATAGGTGTTGGTATCTGACACTATCCACTAAGCAAAGTTTACTCAAAAAATTCCTCAACATGGTATTCTTGGATGGCTCGGACTCATATCATCCACAGCCAATGGTTGAGATGATGTGGATTATAATCAAGAAGATCTAGAAGGTGCTACATTGGAGAAAAGCTGGACTACCAGTAAATCATGTTCCTTCCCTTTGCCCTGCCATAATTGTGCATTCTTATTTTTCATGCTGTTTGGGAACCCTGGTGGCACAGTGGTTAAACGCCAGTCCTGCAGCCACAACGTTGTGAGTTTGATCCCAGGGCTCCAAGGTTGACTGAGCCTTCCATCCTTTCGTAGGTAGCTAAAATGAGTACTCAGTTTATTGGGGGCAGTTTTCTTACACGTTGTAAACTGCTTAGAGAGTGGTTAGTTCACTATAAAGCAGTATAGAGATAGAGATACTATTGCTATGGTTATTGTTTGAATGCTAGTTGTTTTTTAAGCCATTCTTTTTTTAATTTGCAGGTGCTCAATGTGTCTTGCATGCACACGTTCAAAATAGACAAAGCTCGTGCACACCTGGGCTACTCCCCAAAGAAGTACTTGTTCGCTGACTGCGTGGATCATTATTTGAAAAAAAAACCAAGGCAGAGGAATTTTTTCTTACTGAAGTGCTTCCTTTGGACTCTTTTCCTGATCGGCCTGATTGTTGTGCTTATTAATTTCCCAGAGATTGTAAAGTTTCTCTGGGAGATCTGGGAAATGTATGCGGGTATTCTGCAATAGTCCAGCTGTCATTAGCCTTGGCGTAGTGTGGGGTCAGAACATTGTTCTCGGTTCAGCTGGACAGTGTTGTGGCACAGTTCCTTTGCTCCATGGCCATAAGCAAGCAGCAACATTCAAGGAGACGAGCAAGGTTAAGTTGGCTAAGGAACAGAAGACCTGCAGAAAACTGCCAACCAGGCAGGTGCACAACTTTGGAGACTTTGGTGGTTATGTTATGTCAAGCGTCCTCCTTCAGTCAGTTCTTTAACCGATCCACGTGTTTTTGTCAAACTGGAAGAAGGGAGCAGGAAGAGGATACCTTAAAATGAGCCGGAAAAAGGGCTGCATACAAACATCTACACAAAAATGTCAACTGTCCCTGTACGTATGATGAGAAGTGGAACGATGAAGTGAAAAAGAGGTCCCGGAGAACAACATTGGCAGCCCCTATGGAACCATGACACAACACCTCACCAGTTTACTTTGTGGCAGGAGTGTCAACATACACAAGCTGGAAATAAAAGCATGCTCAAAAACCCACGTACTGTATGCTGTTTGGATGTCCCTAGTAGTCATGACAGCTTGAGGGAAATGCTGTTTGTTCCCTGCTCCCAGTTGCACCACGGGCTTTTCTTTACATCAAGGGGGCCTGTGGTTTCAGGACTAGGGGACTTCTGGCAAGGGAATGGGTTGCGCCTCACACCAGTTGGCAGAAATGTTTTTGCCAACAGTTTCAAAAATTTAAACCGGAGGGCTTTAAACCAAGGTAGGTGCGTGTTTGTGTTTGGGGAAGGGGGGTGCCATATATGCACTCCTTCCTACACATTTGTGGCTTTGACCTTTGCAGATTTGGTATTCACAGATTTTATTAATATGTTCTCTCTAGGAATACCTAGGTCCTCCAGCGCAACTCTGTGGTCGACTTTAACCAAAGGTTGCACAGAAGGATATAGAGATTCCTAGAGAAAATGCTCCGCTAGGCCTTCGTAGCTCCTCCAGCGCAGTTCTATGGTCAATGTCTGGCAGATGGTGACCACAAAGTTGCACTGGGGGCCTGGAGATTCCTAAAGAGGTGTCCCCTCAGTTTTTGTTATTTGCGGTTTTTCCATGCAGGAATACACAATCAAAGTACCCCGAGAGATGGCCCTCCAGCCTCTGTTTAAAGACCTCCAAGGAGGGAGACCCCACCACTCTCCAAGGGAGTGTGTTCCACCGTTGAACAGCTCTTACTGTCAAGAAGTTCCTCTTAATATTGAGCTGGAATTCCTTTACCTGTAACTTCCATCCACTGTCCCAGGTCCTATTCTCTGGAGCAGCAGAAAACAAGCTTTCTCCCTCCTCAATATGACACCCCTTCTAATATTTAAACAGGGCTGGTCATATCACCTCCACCACACTCCTGTGTAACAGCTCTTACTGTCAGAATAAGTCCTTTTTAACCTTGAGGTGGAACCTGTTTTCCTGTAAGCTTCCATCCCTTATTCTCTGGAGCAGCAGAAAACAAGCTTGCTCCCTCCTCAGTATGACACCCCTTCAGATACTTAAACAGGGCTCCATGAGGAATGTGACTTGAACAAGAACACCCTTTATGGAGCTGTTTCCGGCAGATATTTTAAAAAAATAAAATAAAATCTGGATTAATTCAAGTTACTCTTTGGATGCCACTTTTTTTCCAAGGAAAGGTAGAGAACAACAATTCCCAAATTTTGGGACTTAAAAGGAGACTTTTGGGTTTTGGCAGCGGTGGGATTCGAACCCACGCCATCGAAATGACTGGAGCCTAAATCCAGCGCCTTAGACCACTCGGCCACGCTACCGCACCCGGTCGAAGAGGGACTGCGAAGGGGATATGAAGCCTGGGAAGGAAGGACTGAGCTGTTTCCACACCGATTTGATGAGAAATATATACATATATAATTGATTTTGCATTGGAGCGATACTTAATACGGCATTCTCTGTCCTTCCTTCCTTCTCCCGCCTCAAATGGCTTCCTTTTTTACCTCAGAAGTAAGCAAACAGACACATTACAGCCATCTCCTCCATTTTATTTATGGAAAAGGACCCCTCCCTCACACACAAATGTATATATTTTTATATATATATCGACGAATTAAAAGGAAATAATCTCAGAAAGGGTTTAAATTGTCGAATTCCTGTCAGATTTCTTCTCTGAGGCGATTAATAATGGCGCCAGTCAATGGTGCCACTAATTGCACATTAGGGACGCCAGGTGGCGATGGAGGCCCAGTAATATGGCCTCCAAGGCTGTGTCCACACTGGAGGAATAACCCGGTTTGGCACCGCTTTAAGTCTTTTTCTGGCTCAAGGCTATGGAATTCTGGGAGTTGGAGTTTGTTGTGGGGCCTTAAGGCCCCACAACAAACACCAACTCCCAGAATTCCATAGCAACTGACCCAAACAACGAGCTCTGGGCCCCCACAACAGACTCCAACTCCCAGAATTCCATAGCAACTGAGTCAGACAAAGACCTCTGGGCCCCACAACAGATTCCAACTCCCAGAATTCCATAGCTTTGAGCCAGAAAAAGAGTAAAATCTCCACTCTGGGCCCACAACATATATTTTTGAAATCATTCCAAATTAGTGGATTTTCTTATTCTCTATATACAGGGTAGTAATAATAATAAGGAATACAGTGGCAACTGGCAAGGGTTTTGGACTTCAGCTCCCACAATCCCTAGCCATTGTCTCTGTTGGCTGAGGCTGCTGGGAGTTGAAGTCCAAAATTAAGTCAAACTGGCCAGACTCTCCTTCTGAGAGGGCGGGGAGGGGCCACACAAGTTAGGGGGCGGGGCTTCCTAAACCCCTGCTCCTTATCATAGGGAGGGGCGTGGCCAGACATGTGGGCGGGGCGTGAGAAGGAGCCGGTGCAGGGAAGATCAGACCACCTGGGGGGCGTGGCTTCCTAAACACTTGCTCCTCCAATAGGGCGATGTAGGGGGCGGGGCATGAGGAGGAGGCGGGGCGGGTAAAGTCCAGACCAGTGGGGGCGTGGCTTCCTAAACACTTGCTTCTCCAATGGGGCGAGGCAGGGGGCGGGGCGAGGCTTGTGGGCGGGGCGTAAGGAGGCGGCGGGGTTGTGCAGCAGCTGCTGCTGCCAGTCGGGTCCAGTCCAGCGAGCAGCGCGGTCGCAAGCGGAGGTTCTCTCGAGGCAGGGCTTTTGCGCTCGGGCTTCTTCCTTCTCCTTGGCCGGGCCAGAGGCGCCTTATTGCCGGGGCTGCGGAGAGGTAGGCCCTGCTGCCTCAAGGGGACCGGGAATGGCGCCTCTTTGGCTGAATGGGCCTTGGTTAGAGCCCACACTGGAGAGATAACCCGGTTTGGCAGCGCTTCAAGTCTTTTTCCAGGCTCAAGGCTGTGGAATTCTGGGAGTTGGAGTCTGTTGTGGGGGCCAGAGCTCAAGGCTTCACTCTGTCTGGCTCAAGGCTATGCTCTGGGCCCACAACAAACTCCAACTCCCAGAATTCCATAGCCTTGAGCCAGAAAAAGACTTAAAGCGCTGCCAAACCGGGTTATCTCTCCAGTGTGGATGCAGCCCATCTGTCTGGTCCAAAACACACTGCAGGGAATAATCCCACTTTGACACCACTTTAAACTGCCCTGGCTCAGTGCTGGGGAATCCTGGGAACTGTAGTTTATCGTGGCACTAGAGCTGTCTAGTCCCATAAAACTACCATTCCCAGAATTCCCTTGCACAGAGTCACGGCAGTTAATGTGGCTTCGACCCGGATTAAACCTGCAGTGCAGAAACAGCCTGACGTGTAATTCAAATTGAGCCACAGCCGACCAAGGCTGCATCCACACTGCAGAAATGATGTGGTGTCAATCTCAAAAGGGGTACTTTGAATGTGTATTCCTGCATGGCAGGGGGTTGGACTAGATGATCTTTGTGGTTTCTATGATTCTGTGTGTTAATCCATGGCAGAATGGGTTTGGACTGGATGGATTAATCACTTTAGGAGAGACTTAGGGAGCTGGGGATGTTTAGCCTGGAGAAGAGAAGGTTAAGAGGTGATATGATAGCCCTGTTTAAGTATCTGAAGGGATGTCACATTGAGGAGGGAGCAAGCTTCTTTTCTGCTGCTCCAGAGAACAGGACCCAGAACAACGGATGCAAACTGCAGGAAAAGCGATTCCACCTCGACATTAGGAGGAACTTCCTGACAGTAAGGGCTGTTCGAAGGTGGAACGCACTCCCTCGGAGTACAATGGAGTCTCCTTCCTTGGAGGTCTTTAAGCAGAGGCTGGATGGCCATCTGTCGGGGACGCTTTGATGGAGAGTTCCTGCATGGCTGGGGGGCCGAACTTGACGGCCCTCGTGGTCTCTTCCAACTGTATGATTTTATAATCCAGGGAAGTATTTCCTGACTTGCCACTGGCTAGATAATACAACCTATAATGCAACTCCCATCATCCCTGAGCACCTTGGCCTCATCTGAGAGGTGATGGAAATTGTTGTCCGGTATAAAGTGGTTCCCCCACATTCACTAGGGTTAGGGGAGAAGGATCCTGTGAATGTGGAAAAAAATGCAAACCAAAGAAACACAATTCTTTTTACCTGAGCGAACACCTCCCTAGGGATCCCAGTGGTCTCTTCCAACTCTAGGATTCGATAATATTTGGGTAGAAAGAGTACCGAATTAGGTGCGCCAGTGCTTTTGACTCAGTGTAAGGCAGTTTCCTTTTGTTTTCAGCTCTCAGAAGCCTTGCCTATTGGAGACGACAAGAGGATTGTGAGGATTGTGGTGAAAAACTTCTAGAAGGCCAAATGTTCCTCATTTCACTGCAACGGTGGGAGGTTTCTGGGACTGACAGTCCCTGAAATCGTAGCTGCGGCGCACTTAACTGCTATTCAATTACTTAGAAATGCTATTCCGATTGTCCCAGTTTGTGCTGTTGCTGGGTTTGCTGTTAAGGTAATAGGACCCTGCATTTATTCAGTTTACGGTACCTTGTATCCTAGTCATCTTTAGAACTGACCTATGATGGATAACAGTAATAATACACTTTATGTGTACATATAGTAATACACGTTATGGAAAAACTATCTACTTTGGTTTACCATTAGCCTTTAACATTTTGAAAGGATTTTTTGTGGATTGGATGGTTTTTGACATCTTGCAGTGTTCAAAACTGCATTGGGGTTTTGTTTAAGAGAGAAACGATATAAAAATAATTATGACAAACCAATAACAGCCCACAGAAAACATAATGCACAACACCACCACTTTCATTAAAATCCCTTTTTTCAAATGGCAGACATTTAATACAAATGCGTTCAAAAACAAGCAGCTAAACAAATACTGCACTTCAATACCTCTCTGAAATCTTGCACACATAAATGTGTGTGTTTTAATGCACAGGAGCAAAAGGATCAACTGGATCTCTGCTGGGGTGGAAACCAAATTTATTTTCATGTGGAAAAAGCACAAGTCTGTGGTCTTTTCTGGAAGCCTGGGCGCACGTATTGTGCCCATAGCCATGCTTGCTTCTCAGGCAGAGAATTATAATCCTTATTCTCTGTCGCTTTGAAATGTACTCTCACTAAAATAGGTTTCCATGCCATTTAATGTCTGCGCAGGGAGTGCAGGAGGAGGCGGGTTTGGTGGCATCTGTTCTCCAGCTCTTTTCACAGGAAAATAACAATAATAATGAGGGAATCAGGATGATACAGGAATAAGGAAGCTCCTTAGAATGAAGATGAATGTTTCTTTTCTGCAGAGCAACCTAGATCTTGTCGATTAGAAACAGAACATCACGTTCTGCATTTTGAATAGCCTTCCTTTGTCCTACTCAAACCTGAGCATCAGAAAAAGGTCTTCCTCTCCGCCTGCTCTTTTCCTAGTATGCTGTATGTATAGGAAAGACAAAATGGGGGCCCTCCTTCTTCAAATAAGAATTCGTCCTCACCCAATGAAATTTTCCTCCAGTCTCCGAATTTCTAGCATTGCCGAGAGTGAGTGAAAATCATTCAAATCTAGAATTCTTATATTTGCTGTGATTGCATTCCCAAGGCAACTTGCCTCCCACCCCTCTTCTTTGGATGCCTACATTCTTATTTCTGGTTGTTTTTAAGTTACCTCAATGCTGGAAATGTGAGGATTCATTTTGCTCCTCTGGCCTATATGAGCCGTGTCTAAAGAGTACCGAAACATTTTACTACAAGTTCATGGAGGCAGCTACTTGGCATTCTGACTGCACAGTGGTCCCTCCACATTTGCTGGGGTTAGGCATGAAGGCCCCCGTGAATGTGAAAAAAACATGAATAAAAAAAACCAGTATTCTTATTTCCGGATACAACATCTCTCTAGGAATCTCTAGGTCCTCCAGTGTAACTCTCTGGCCAACATCTGCTGTAAATTGATCATAGAATCATGCTGGAGGACCTACAAATGCCTAGAGTAGAGTTTTTTCCTAAGAAGTTCCAGATTCTCCAGCACAACTCTATGGTCAACCTCTGGCAGAGTTGCGCTGGAGGACCTAGAGATTCCTGGAAGGAACATATTAATCAAAATTGCAAATAATCAAAGCCACAAAAGTCAAAGCCGCAAATGTGGAGGACCAACTGTACTGTTTTTATTTGGGAAATAAGCCCTTCTGCAGGGGAAAATGCACCTCTAAACACAGTGAATTTTTCATTTGGATAATGATTAATAGGATCACGCTGTAATAGAGTCTGTGTAGTAGGAGGTTGTGGATTTAATGGAGTCGCTGTAATAGAACTCGTTGTTTTGAAATTGAACTCGAGGCAGGGATGATTTGAGTGCTTGTCTCGGAAAGTGTTGTTAATGCTTTTCACCCATACACATACACAAGCAAAAGCTGGCCGCTCTTAACCGGAGTGTGGATAATGAGATAGTGGTTGAGTTCTCATTTGTTAGTACAGAATTTTGCTGCTCTCTTAGATTGCAGAGCGTTGATGTAATGCAGTGGCATCTCAGATTGACTCAGTCAGCAGATCTGTTTATTGATAAAATCACATGTTTTTTTGGTCCACATGAAAATGGAGATCTAGAAAGAGGAACAGCTGAAATAAGAAGATAATTTCAGCAATCACAGCTACATGATAGTAACCACTTTCATACTATATTTTGAAATCATGGTTATGCCTTTGCACCAAACTGTTGTTAAAATAATGCTCTAAGGGTTACAGTTTCAGGAGGGCTGAGGAAAGCACATGATGACCAACAAATCTGTCTCTGTTTAGTTCAAATAAAGGCCTTTTATTGCACTATATGTTTAGAGGTCATGGTCTGTGTGCAAAACGCATAAGAATGTGAATCTGTATTACATTCCTTTGTGTAGAGACTATTTTGCCTTCCAGATTGCTTTCTCGGTGTTTTGGTGCACTAAATTTCCGAAAGGTAGATGCGTGCTTGCTTCAAGCCCTAAGTTATTAGTAAAATTAATTTTCTAATATAGAATCGTAATGGTGGAAATAATTTGAGATAGCATTTGTTGGAATAGTATGCAAAATAACACTGGCTATTCCCAATGCACAGTTAAAATCTCACACAATTATAGTATTGTTCTGTTCTACACTGTGAGTTCAGGGAAGTAGAAATGCACACTATAACTGGGATTATGAGAACAATTGGTTCAGTGGCCTAAAGGAGAAAGTAACTGTTGTTTTCTCTGTGGATTTAATATCAGTGAAGGTTTTTAGTCTTTTAAGACTGTAGAGAGACTGGCCATGCTTTTTGAAATCTAGCACCAGGGAATAAAAATAATGCAAAAAATATGAACACAGTTAGGATTTATTTGTCCTTGTTTCATAGAAGTTGAAGAATCCAGCTTTTTTTGGTGCAGAATTTAGATGGCGGCTTTGTTTGGGAAAGGGGAGAACCATGGCTGTTTTGTTTCATTTGTATGATGCCTGTCTCCCAGAGTGGGATCCAAGGCAGCTCCCAAAGGTAACAGCCAACATTTTTCTTGAATGCTCTACATTTTGTGCTGCCTCCTTGTCCCCCTTCGTCACCCTGAGAGACTAGCAATGATCATGTAGGGTACAACATAAGATAATAACATAGGATAACATGCAGAACTACATTACATATCTCCTCTCAACTCCTCTGTTCAGCCCCTGTGACCTCCACAATACCTTTTTTGTGCTGCTGGAGTTGTGGGGTTTGGAGAAGTGTCTGTAGCCAGGTGCCAAAAGAGAACTTTATCTGGTGAGGTCAGCTGAGGTTCTCTGGAGGCAACTGTAGATGATATAATCATTCTGCATCTGGTTCCAGAGACATAGGCAGAAGCTTCTCGGATCCCATACACTCTCCATTGCAAAATATTGCAGGGGATGTTTTGGTCATTGTGAAGGACGGAAGAGAATACCAGTTTCCACAGCAATCAAAAAGAGACGGATACAGGTATAAGGTGGACTTATGCCTTCTGATCTTGGAAGCTTAGCAGGATCAGGTCTGGTTAGAATTTGGATGGGAGACCAACAACACATGCCAGTTGCTGTAGGCTATATTTCAGAGGAAGGAACCACTGCTGGGCTTCCACCTGAGAAAATCCTAGGAGATTTATAGGGTTGTCATAAGTCTACAGACAACATGAAGGCACACTTACACACTCATGTCACTAACAGGATGCCAGCTAGTGTGTAATGCAGTTCAGGACAGGACAATACAGTGGTTCCTCCACTTCTGTGGGTTTAGAGGCTCAGGACCCCCGTATAAGTGGGAAAACCGCAAATAAGAAACCACTAGGTTTTCCAGCCTGAGAGAACACCTCTGTAGGAATCTCTGGTGCAACTCTGTGGTGAACATCTGTGGGAATTTGACCATAGAATTGTGCTGGAGGATGTACAAATGCCTAGAGAAGTGTTTTCTCAAGGAATCTCTAGGCCCTCGGCATCTCTTTGTGGTCAAATTCCAGAAGAGTTACACTGGAGGACTTAAAGATTCCTAGAGAGAACACAGCAATGAAATATGTGAATAACGAGAGCCGCAAAAGTGAAAGCCACAAATGTTGAGGACTGAGTGTTTTCGATCTGCCAGCAACTCTGTTTTGTTAGATACCATCCCGGTAGAGGGACTTTGCACCACTGCTGAGATTGGGTAAGAGTCTCTCTGTCCTCCTATTGGCACCCAAAGTCTGATCACTTTCCCCCACCCTTCCGATAGGACCAATGCGGTCTCATATGGCGGCAGCAGAATCATTGGCTTCGGCAGATCTGCTCCTTTGGCTGTTGTTGAAACAGAGAAAGTACAGGGAGTTCTCAGGGAAGCAAACAGCTTGCTGCACAGCTTCTGCCTGTGTCAGAGATAACGCCTGAAGGAAGACTGCTGGATTTGTTTCAACAATTTCCCCGCTTCTGCTGATGGCACAACATTCATATTCTTCTTTAGGGGCTGGGGTGTATGAGAAGTCTGCTGGAATTTCTTGCCTATGATATTTCCCTTTTGAATAGGCTCCCACTTGCAAAGACTGTTTTATACGAAAGCTCATGCTGCCAATTTCTTTCTTTCACTTAGTGTCCAAGGTGCTACAAGATCTCTCTACATACTGTGTTTTATATGTATTTAGCTGTGTGCTTTGTGCGTCTGTACATGCATACATCAGTTAACAAAGCCTCTTGGCAGCGAAGTTTCTTTTTACAAAGTCATTTTATACCCCCGTCTCCTTTTTCGTCAGATCCTCTCTCTAGGTGGATGTTTTTAAGACATCAGCCTTAGGAGGATGGTGAAGAAAGGCTAGAGAAACACAGAACGTCTGTGTCGAGTTGCCGCAACGTTTCTGTTGTAAACACCGCCATAAAGTGTTGCACTGGGAAAGAATGGTTTTGCAATAGCTGGTTGTAGTGTCGCTGTGTGGGTTTGTTGCAACAGGCAAGGCAAATAGCAGCTGCCGCCTGAATTCCTTACTGAGGATGCATGGAGAGCTGGAAAATGGGAGAGAAAAATAAATCTGCCTCATTGTATACCCAATAAGTTAAGGATCTATACATTTGGCCACCAAAATTGAAATCATAAGAAAAATTAAGGCTGGTAGAAAAAGAGAGACCCTACATGTACTTTGAAAGAGGTCTTCAAGTAATCTCTAGAAGGTTGAGAAAGTTTTTGTTCACTTTTGCAATGCTTACCTGACCTGGTTGTTTAGTTTCTCATGTGCATATTGTTTGCTTTGAATATAATATAGACTGAAACCTCTTGAGCTGCTCTTCTTTATTGTGGCATAGGAACCTATGTGATTCCACCTCAGCATTAGGAGGAACTTCTTGACAGTAAGAGCTGTTTGACAGTGGAAGACGCTCCTTCAGAGAGTGGTGGAGTCTCCTTCTTTGGAGGTCTTTAAGCAGAGGTTGGGTGGCCATCTGTTGGGAATGATTAGATTGTGAGTTCCTGCATGGCAGATTGGGGTTGGACTGGATGGCCCTTGGGGTCTCTTCCAACTCTTATGATTCGATATACCTGTATAAATGACTATGAATAATGATAACACCACCACCATCTTTAGAGTTATACGGCACAGTATAGATGAGTGCTACTTTATCCTCACAATATTTCCTCAAGTGAAGCTGTATTTGTGCACATATGCGTGTCTACATGCATGTGCGTGCCGGATTGTAAACACCCCACCACCCAACCAACCAGTTTTCAAGTAAAGTGATAGTTGTGTCTGATGTGTAATGCTGCTTTCTTCCCAGTCCCTCAGATAAGGCTATGTTGGTGCTGGTTGGTTTGTATGTTGTGTGTAAACATACACGTATTTCTCTGGCTTCTTTCCTTACTCTCTTTGTGTGTCTTCTCTTATGGTGAGTTGCATAGTTTATGGCCAGGAAGGGAAGAAAGCAAACAAGCGAACGTGTCCTACTGGGAACAGAAAGTCACTTATTACTTAAGTTTTGAGCGCCTGTCATTTATCAGGGAATTAAGTGTTCTCTCTGTGTTTGGGGCTCTTCGTAAAGGCAGATTCAGTGTCTCTATAATGATAAACCGGGCAACTACTGACTTGCCAGAGTTCCAGCCCTGCCTTGATTCAGCTACTTAAAATGTCTCAGTGACTGAACTGATAACCTATTTGTAAGGCAGATGATGCAGCCATCTTGCCACCGTTAAACAGGTCTGGGTTTGGTCAGTGCCCAGATAAGAGGCCATTGGAAAACTACAGATTATAATTCTATTGGCGAGTGTAACTGTGCCAGTGTAGGTGCAGGTGGTATCAAGGGTGACAGTACTTTGGGAGGTGTCATAGGATCATAGACTTGGAAGAGACCACAAGGACCATCCAATCCAACCCCTTGCCATGCTAGAACTCACAATCAAAGCACCTTCAACAGATGGCCATCCAACCTCTGTTTAAAAACCTCCAAAGAAGGAGACCTCACCACTTTCCAAGGGAGTGTATTCCACTGTCGAACAACTCTTAGTTCCAGGAAGTTCCTCCTAATGTTTAGGAGGAATCACTTTTCCTGTAGCTTGCACCCATTGTTCCAAGTCCTGTTCTCTGGAGCAGCAGAAAACAAGCTTGCTCCATCCTGAGCGTGACACCCCTTCGAATACTTAAACAGTGCTGTCATATCACCTCTTAACTGTCTCTTCTCTAAACATACCCGTCTCCTTTAAGTCTTTCCTCATAAGGCACGGTTCCCAGACGCTTCACCATTTTGGTTGATATGGTTGCAGCTACTGTGGCAGCAAAAAAAAAGGCATAGTTGACCTTAGGAGCTGGCAGAGCTTCTTCTACCTGCTGTTTTCACTGCTTCAAAAATAAGCTGACATAAACCACAAGAAGGATTTCAGTTTGGAGCTTTAAAAAAAGTTAATGTTGTTCAGCTGTAATGTCACTATTACTTGATGTTCCTTATTGCTTTTTTCAGAGTCATACATTAGACAGTACTTGTGTATAACTTCTTAGGTAAGGTATTAAGAATGTGTTTCTTTTTAGTTACTTGCTTTCTTCTTCAAAGATAAAGCTGTTTTAGTCTGTAAAATCAGTCTATGGAGAGATGTAGCATCTTTTGAGACTAACTGAAAGAAGAAAGTTGGCAGCATCGGCTTGCGCATGCTGCCAACCTCTTTCTTTCAGTTAGTCTCAAAGGTGCTATAAGAGCTCTCTGTACATATTGTTTTCTTCTTGTTTCAAAAAAATATGCTTAAAATAGCAAAGTGGTCAAAGTGTTTTAGAAAGAATTAGCAAATGTTGTTATATTCCTAAAAAGGAAAACTCAAATAATGACATTATCAGTCATGGTGTTATTTTGGAAATAGAACTTGGTTACACTAGTTGTTATGCGTTTCATGAAATGGGCAGGAATCCCAGAAGGCTTGTGCCAAATAGGATTTTAGTTTTTAGTGCTGAAGGACTCCTTGTTGTTATGCCCTTATTAACCCCCCCCCCCCCCCCAATAGTGATTGATAGATAATTTTATTGTAACATATAACTAACTTCAAAGCTCTGGAATGTATATAAAGTAAATTGACTAATTTTTTTAAAAATTGCTTTTACTTTGAGGAAGTGTACAAAGGGTGCTTAGTAACTCAACTTTTGGGTGATCTGTCCTGGTTTCCAGGGGACACACTCATGTCTCCATCCGCTGCCTCAGGAAGTGACACAATTGCAAAGCAAAAGGGGTTAATGGGTTGGGCAGTAAAAACAGAAACGAGAAACTAGTGATCCCATTCAGCTGTTGCGGGTTCAACATGCTAGACAGATGGGAAAATGCAGTACAATGGTAGCACAAGACATTTCATCACCACATGAATAATTGAACTACTTAAACTGGCAGAACGTAAAATATTTGTATGGGATTAAATATAAAATATAAGTATAGAATAATATATTTGCCATATTGTTATGACAGTGCAAGTTTTTATTTTGGATTTGGAATTGGAGTCAGTACGTTTCTGATGTCTTGAGATAATTAACTGTGCTGGCATAAAGTTAGACATCCCTGTACTTAATATTTTCTTCTCAAGATAAACAGTCTTGTCAACACATAGGTTTTTAGTCCTTAGAGAACTGCCTACACTGTGTTGTTGGGGGAAAATACTGTCTCTAATTTTAGCTTATGACTGAGCTCGCATGAAGTTGAATTATTGCGCTTCACTTGACAGGAAGATTTGTTGGAGTGAGCCAGTTCTCGGCACTGGAGGTAACAGGCCTGTGTTTCTTCTTTTCTTCTTTCAGGGTTGTTGTTCTGGTAGAACGTCTGGCTTTCTGCTCCGCTTGATTCCTGCAGACGACCTGGGGAAGAGTTCTGTGAAACGTGGAGGCCTGCATTCAGCTTCCTCTATTGGAAGCTGGTCCACAAGAGGTAATACCCTTTCCCCCTCTTTCGTACTGTCTGAATGTACTGGTTGATTTTAAGCAAAAACATTTTTGAGCATGAGTTTTCCCATCTAGTTTCCCACCTACCTTAGCATGCCAAGACTAGGTAGCCTTGTGGAATTTGTGTTGTATTTTACAAGAATCCCAGTGATGATTTTGAGACAAAAGATGTACACTTAGAATTCATAAATTCTAAGACCTGGAAATGATTTTGCATACCATAGCTGTTCAGAGAGGTTCCTTCCAAATGTATGGCTACCTCAAGCTTTTTAAAGTATGCCTATTCATTTTGTTGCTGCTTTTGTAAAACATTTACATGTCAGAAATATTTGCTGATGAAACAGGTATGCTTCCCACACTCCTATGTCTGGTAAGGAATCGAAGGTTCTTTGTCTTATTCGTGTCAATCTGTATCTAGCTAGGATTCCTTAGAGTTTACTGTTTAGTTCAACTCAGCTCCCAAGGTTGTAAACAACAGTATTATCCGGTGGACAGAATTCCCATTACACTGCTCTACAGCAAATCTGGATCTTCCTTTTTGTCCACTTTTAGTCAATACTGTTCGACTGACAGAATGCTAATAGGCTCCCAGGCAGGGGTCTCTGCCAGCTCTATTTAAAGATGTCAGGAATTGGACATGGGACCTTTTGCATGCAAAGCACGTACTCTTACCACATCATACTGCTCTCAGGTTCCCGATCTAATATGAACATTTAAAAATAAGAGAGAGTGTAGAGAAAACTGGAGAAAGAGAAGCACGGATCATATACCAACCAGGAAGGGAGCAGAAAAGGTGTTATAAGCAATGGAATGGTTCCTCCACTGTCAGCAAGCGAAGTGAGTGTCCACATCTTGTTTGCAGTGGGAGCACATCTGCTGAGCCAATTTCATTAAGGGAAGGTGGATGCGTAGCCACCAATGAAGCCTAGGTGCTGTGGGCTAAATTTCAGAGAAAGGAGGTGACAAAATCACCTCCAAGTATCCCTTGCCTAAGAAAACTCAATGAAATTCACAAGGTTGCCATAACTCAACAAACAGGTGACTTGAAGACATGTGTGTACATGAGTGTGCATGCGTTCACACACACACACACTCGCTTAAAGAGAATTTAGCCATGTGCCCTTTCACACTACAAAATTAGAGCACAATGGAGCTAAACAGACAGGCAAAAAGAGGTGCTTTCAGTCTGGCTTGAAGGCCTGGCATTTAGATGGCACATGCCTTGAAGCCAGCAAAAAAGGGCCGTTATGCAGAGAAAAGACATTTCAAAAAGAAGCTTTTTTCTGCTTCTTCCTGGCTTGAAGCCATGTCATGTAGTCATGACATGAGCACTCCAGCTGCCTTGGGACCTGGTGGTGCGGTTGGTAGGATTTCAATGTGGCTTCAGAAAAGACAGTTTCAAGCCACTTTTTCCTGCCCATCTGTTTCGCCCCTACGATTCCACTTTAAGTGCCATGGCAGCATGCTGTGGAATCCTAGAATACGTTTTGTGATGTACTACAGCTCTCTTGAGAATTCTAAATAACCCTCCCTCAACTGGAAATCCCAACATTTCATAGGACGGAACCATGACAGTTAAAGTAAAACCATAGTGCTATGATTGTATACAGTAAAGGTGCTTCAAGTATATAATGTCTGCTGCTCATCTATCTGGCGGGGAAAGTGTGGCATGTGACCTACATTCAGCCCCTAACCCATTTGGGCTCCTTAAACCTCTCAGTCAAATGTCACATGAAAATGGCTCCAAACATGACAAAGCTGCATAAATAAAATGTAGCCGTTTGGAGATGAGCATTGTCCCCTATAGTTTGTCACAATGAGACAATCCTGTCAAAGGAAAACCTAAATCTTTACCTTTACCGGCCTGTTGGAAATTGTAAAGGTGCCTGAACTCTCATTTCCACATGCCATCTCCGCAAACCATCACACAAATAATTTGAATATTGTTTTCTCCCCCAACTTCTCTCTGCTAGGTTCATCCATTTGTAATACTGGCTACTTCAATCATCACGCGAGCAAGGCTCTTCTACCAGCATGGCGGAGGAAGATCTTATCTTTCACATCGAATGCCTCGACAATGCCAAGTTAACAAAAGCTGGAAGTTACCATGACGCTGATAGTGAGGATGAAGATAACTATTATATCTGCTCAATAACAGATGATCATCACCCTGTCTCAAATAAGGCAGGGAATGACAAAGTCAGCAACTATTACAGTAACTTGGCTAAGAATGAGCAATATTCATCAAGTGCTTCTCCTCGAAATTCTTTCCATTTCAAGGTAAGCATCTATCCCTGTCTAACCTGTTCTCTCTTACACTGGCATGGCATGCAAGGCTGAATCTCTCTTAACAGCTTCTTTTCTTGTACTAACTACGGCAATGAACGTTACAGCTCCGGTGTGTTTATCTGGACCTGTTAGTACTCTTGTCAAAGCTCTGGTCTACTTTTTCATGTTCTGACCAACTTGCACTTTCTTCAGCATGCATAGTTGCTGCACATAGAAAAGACTGTACACGCTAGACACCATCACTTGGGAAACAAGCATGAACCCTAGTCAGCTGCAGAAAATAATATAGCTCAACTTTGCACCACCACCACCACCCAAAATGGTCTGTTAGTACCACCAACTAGTACCATCTCTTTTGCCTATCATTTGGCATCTGGGTTGAACCAGGCTGCACAATACATGGAGCTGCATTTAATGCAGGGGTATTCAGTGGCTGAAAATTATTGTAACTACAATAGTAGTTAGCCACTCCCTATTCTTTATTACTGTATATACTCATGTATAAGTCTATAAATTTAGGTCAAAAATTGACCCAAAAATCGTGAGTCAACTTATCCTTGGGTCAATGTAAGTACTGTATCTTAACTCTTATTTAAAAGAAGGAACCATCCCCTGTCGAAAAGCAAGAGTATAATCTGTTCTGGAAGCACTGACCCCCTTTACTCTCTCATCCATCCAGTCTTAAGAATAGCACAAAGAGGTATGTCTGATGGACTTTTGGAAGTTATTTGACATTGTTTTGCTTTGATTCATCCTTTAGACCCTTTCCTATATGCCCCTAAATTTTACCCTCGACTTATCCACAGGTCATAGCAAAATCCATAATTTTGGCCCCGAAACTTGCCCTCGGCTTATACATGAGGTCGACTTACAGTTGGGTATATATGGTATTCTTATAATACTGTTAAGCGTTAATACCTCTATCATTAACATGCAAAGGTCAAGTCAAAGATGCCAATCCAAACCTGGAATATAATGGTTTTATCATTCTGAGCAGCAATTATTTCTGTTGATTGAGAAATGAAGGAGTCTTTGTAGATCTTTTTTAAAATTATGTCTCAAATTATGCTCCAAATGCATACTTGCAGCTGGGTCATGTAGAGAAGGCTTAATCTTCATAGCAAAACTTATAGATTAAAAATTGTTTGCTAAAACTGGCCAGCATGGTGGATTTTTGTGGAGAAAAGTGATCTTTGAGAAGTCATTGCAATGTGACTTTAGTATGTGGTTCAGTTTAAATGATGGTTTATTTTGCGTCTTCTGTCTGTGTCCTCTGCTTGATTGTTTCTCATGTATGTCCTTTAGAATGGCACTCAGCGGCATTCTAAGCATGGCTCTGTGGTTGACCGTAGCCGGGTAGGTCGAAAATAATGCGATAATATTTCTTGAAAGATTCTTGCAGATGTTTGTTCAGTTTCTTTTGTTTAAAATTATCTCCATTTCATGAAATTGTAGCCACTCAAAATCAGTAAAGTAGAATGTCAGTTCTGAGAATCTGGTAATTTAAATGCAAGCCTATACAAGTCTATACAGAAGGAAGTTATACTGAGGTTAGTTAAATGAAGTGTTTTAGCAGATTGAAGAAATCACTTCAATATTTAATACTGGCATTCCCACAGTAATAGGTTTGAATCTAGATGTAGTCATACTTAGACTTTGAAATCAACTTAAACTACTCACAATTAAGTCCCATTGATTTCAGTGAACCTGCTTGAAGTATAGTGAATTAGTCCTGTAAAATATTGGAATCAGTGATTCATCTGGAGTTGTAATATTTATCTGCATCTTTTCATGTACTAACATCTGCTTTTGTTGCTTGGTGGTAGTGAGCTTGGGGTTTAAAGCTAGTGTTGTAAAAGGCTTTGCGTCTTAATATTCTTCTGTGTTTCATGCTTATGGGATGGGGGAGTTTTTGTTTTTGCATGTTTCAGCTTGACCACATCACTTTCAAAGAATAAAAATGCAGCAAGAATGCTTGGCCAAATAAGGAGGCATTTATCTATGGTCAACTTTTCAGGAACTTTTCTGGAAAAGGACCAGCTGACTCAGTGGCATAAGTCAAAATGTTGTAAAAGAAAATGTGTTGGGAGCCTGGTCTCACATTCACTATTCTTTAGCGGAGTGCTTTTTAGACCAAGACATTGCAAAATGGGTAGTCGGAGCCAAACTACATAGGATGCTCAAATACATTTAGCTTAGTTGTAGCCTCTTTTTTCCCCTCTTTTACAAAATGCAGCTGCAGGGGCTTTAAAGGATAATACAACAGTACAACTGATCTGTGGATCAGAGCTGGTTCCCAAGCCATAGGCTGCTAGTGCTTGGCAAGCTTCCGGGAAGGGAAGAAACAAGTATATCCAATGGGCACTCCATGCAATAGAAAAACAGTTGGCAGTCTTCTACATCACATACTAGAGATGCACCGAGATAGAAGAGGAGAGTAGGGTAGGATGACAGAATGATTTTAACCATCTACTGTAAAAAAATAAATAAATCCAGAATTTATATTATGTTTTACCCCACAAGAGAAAGATAGTATCCTGTATCTTTTTGTTGTTGTTGTGTACTTTCAAATCGCATAGTCCTGCTTCAAAGTTCATAACTGCAGAAAGTCTGTTAAGGAGAAGAAGACTGAATTGAATGCTGGCTTCTAATTACTTGTTTGATGAGCCCTCTTTCTGGAAACATCTGCTGCCTCCCATTTATAGCTCTCCTGAGTTTTCCCATCACTTACTCTGTCTTTACAATAAATAAAATCCATTAGTGAAAGAAAGAATAACTGTGCAACACATTTCAGCTAGTGGCTAGGATTAACGGAGTGAAAACTGGAGAGAGCTCTTGCAGTTTTAATGGTTGTGCAAGAGCGGGAATTTTCAGGAGGTGTTGCTTGTTACCTGAAGAGCAACACCTGCTGAAATTCCCTCTTCTGCACAACCATTGAAAGTGCAGAAGCCCTCTCGAGTTTTCATTCTGGCAGGTCTATTGTTGGTTCTCGGAGCTGTTGATCTGAAAGTATCCTAATTTTTTTACTACCTGCAGGAAGCTTGGAAGCACGCCATTGAGAAAGCCAAACACATGCCAGACCCCTGGGCAGAATTTCATCTGGAGGAGATTGAAACGGAAAATGCCACACGTCACAGGTCTGTAGCTGTTTCTGATTCCACTACTAAACAAAAACAAACAGCTTCATTTATATACCGCTTCATACCCTGAAGGAGTTTCTAAGCGGTTTACAACTGTAAGCTATTTGGCACTAAGTCCCACAAGTATGGGATGGAACCCAGACAATAATTTTTTGTGGGTTTTTTCGGGCTATGTGGCCATGTTCTGGAAAGGTTTAGTCCTGACATTTCTTCAGAGATGCTAGCCACAGCTACTGTCAAAATGTCAGGAATAAACTCTTCCAAAATCCAAAAAACCCACAAAACTATGGATGCCAGCCATGGAAGCCTTTGATTTCACATTGGAACCCATACAAGTTTGACTTTTTTTAAGACCCAGGTTGAGATTGATTGACTGACTGACTGACCGACTGATTATTTTATTGATTCATTCAGTTTATACCCTGCTTTTCTCCCAGCATGGGATGCAAAGTGTCTTCCAAAATTTTAAAATACAGGTATAAGTTTAGATAAAATCTTATTTTAAAGTTAAAAAGCAATTAAACAATTCTAATAAGAGTGCATAATTAAAAACTATTAAAATACAATTAAAAGTTAATTGACAAACTACAAAATAAATCAATAGAGAAAGATTAATCTCCCCTGTTCAGCAAGAACTGGCTTTAGAGGCACCGTAGGGGGAGAAATGAAGAGGAAGTCATAACAGGTTGCTTCAGACTCTTGATTTATGTACAGATTGATTAAATGATTCGATAACCACATGGCTTGTTTTAATTAGCCGTTTTGTTTATGAGCTTTGCATTTAATCTTGGGATAGGTTTTTTTTTAGCTTGCTTGTATGTGAGTTGTTGTGATAAGCTTTTATTGTATTACTATAAGCAAATAACAAGCAGAGCATCTTTAACAAATATACAGAATACATTATGGAGCTCTCCTAAATTACCAAATTAGTTATTACCACATTTCAAACCAGCCTTGATGTGGAAAGTCTTCAGCGCTGTTCTGGATGCATGGAGAGAAGTCCAAGCTGTAGGGTCTCTTTGACTCTGCATAATTGTGCAACTTTGATTCTGCTTTAACTCTCATGGGACCAAAACACACTACAGAAATAATCCAGTGTGAGACTGCTTTCATTAGTGTGGCACCAGAGCTCTCTGACAGCAAAGTCTAAATGTCTCATGAAATTTCAGTTCCCAGAATTCCCTAGCACTGAGACAGGTCAGTTAAGTTGATCTCAAACTGGATTATTACTGCAGTGTGTTTTGGACCATGGTTCCATCTGTGGGATCCAGTCGAAGAAACAGCAGGGAATTCTCTCCTAGAGAGTTGTAGTGACTCCCTAAATTCCTAGTACCAGGACTACAGAGGATGTAACCATGGTAGTTGGAGCAAAGTGATAGAATTTTGTATTATGAAAGAGATTTAAGTGAGTACAAAGAAAGTTCCACAGTTTAGGAGTCAGCACTGAAAAAGCCCTACCTCTTTTGCCTACTTGCCTGAATGATTTTAACTTTCAGCTACTCAAGAAAGACCCTAACAGGATTATGGTAGTGAGGAAAGGGTGTGTAAATATCTCTATTACTTATCCTATTTTTTCACACTCCAAATGGGTTTTGCCCCCTTTGTCCAAAATGATAAATTAAAAAAAAAAATGCATTCTTCAAACGTAACCTTATTAAAACAAAAATGCTTCATAAATATTTTTATTTCAAGCTATTACCGGTAATGGTTTGACCTGTTGGTAACATGCTGTGCTGTTCTTTAAATAGCTTTTTCTTTAGATTCAGTTAGATATAATAGTAAATAAATTCAGTTGCCTTCCCCTCAGACTGATAACACCAAGATGATCCTTTTAGTTCCATTGTTCCTTACAGTTCAGGATCTTGGAACTCTTTTTGAAATGAAATAGAACATTTCTTAAAAGCAAATTCAATTTGTAATTATATTGGGAATAAACTATATTTCTATATATCAAACATTTAATATCTCAGACTTTTAATATATCACACATGATAATTTTATGGCAAACCAAGTTGTATATATTGTATTTTACATTCTTAAAATAAGAAAGTGATTTGAAATCTGTAAAGGTTATTAATACTACATTTTTCAATTTTTCCTCAAACTTACATTTTTATAGGGGGACCCCCCCTCCCATACACATACAGTTTTCCCCCATGGCTTCAAAATTTCCAGTAATTTTACATTGGTACTATAGATCTCAGAATGCACTATTTTTTGGGAACTGTAATCCCAGTCCCCATTAACTTTTTCCAGCTCTGGAGTTCATACAGGTTAGACTTGGCCAGACTTGCTCTTAGCTTTGCTGTGCTGTTCTTTTTAAAGCTTTATATTTTAACCATGCTTAACAGAGGAACATGTATGCACAAGTAAAAGAAAGTAAAATCTATTCCAGGAAACCACAGTATGTGCACATCTCTCATGTACAGCGGCATGTGCTCTTGCGACAGTTTAAAGAAAAGAATTAGTCAGCATTGCTCATATTTGCTGGTGCTTCACTTACACTGATGCTAATAAATCTAGTGGCATTGCTGCTTCAGCTCACCTGTAGCTGTTTTGTTTGGATGATAAAAGAAAGCCCTGGAGTAGGGAATAATAATGCATCTACACGTTGCCTTGTCTTTCATGGGCCAGAAAAACCTGTTTGCTCTCACATGCACGAAAGTGAGTGAGCTTGCATATCCCATTATCTCCAGAGAACATCTAGCACATTGGAGCTGGAGAAGGCTGGTGCAGAAACTGTGATTGTATATGGGCTTTAAAGACTTGGTGCCCTTTCACACTACACAACTGAACTAAGAATCCGAGGATTCCATAGGATGTTGCCACGCCAGTTAAAATGCATCTTCTCCCCATCACTATGGGTCCTTTTCACACTACATCAGCTGTTCCCTACCTGTGCTCTGTGAAGCCCTTGGGGCTCTGCGAGTCAATAAGTTTGGGAACTTTAATGATGATTCCACTTTAACAGCCATGGTTCCATCCTATGGAATCCTGAGATCCGGAGTTCAGGAAACAGTATAAAGACTTTTCTGCCAGAGGGCTCTAGCATCTCACTGAACTGTAAACCACTTTAGCTGCCATGGCAGCATCCTGTAAAATCCTAGTTTGATGAGGTACCGAAGCTCTCTCACTAATGCCTGGAACAGACCGGGGCTTTGCGCCAGCCTGGGGCTGAAAGTAGGACTTGGGCGAGCGGAGTGTCCGCACACTCCTGAGCCCTACTGCATGCCGTGGGTGCCATCTTGGCGTGCTGCCATTTACACGGTGCGCGTGACAATGATGTGGCTTGTGCACTGTATCCAAACAGTGTAATGCACGAGGGACATCACAGCGCCACTCCAGGGCGCTTATGGTGCCTCGGGAGCGGCGGAGAAAAGAACAGCATTTTGCAGCTCCTTTTTCCAGGCGCATCATTGCCGCGGCACGCGGTCGCTGTGGCAATGATCTAGAGAAGAAAAGGGCGGCTTCTCCTCATCTGTGCAGGCCCTTAATCTCTGATTATTTAAAGTTACAAATCACAGGATGGAGCCATGGCTGTTAAAGTGGTGTGAAAGTGCTATAACTGTGGAGTGTGAAAGGGCCCCAGGTGAGTGAAGGAGCACACAAAGTATATGTGAGAAAGTAAATATGATCAAGGTCAGTTTTCTGGTTTGTTTTGAGGTTTTGCAGAAGGTTAGCAATAGCAGGTAGATTGTGTGGGAATCCAATCAATACTCCAGCCTTTTACCCTTCCTCAGTGCTTTCTAGCTTTCTCCCCACATCTTATTTGTTATATAGTTATTTTCTTAATTTCCTACAATGTCCCTGATACAGCATTTTCCCAAGGCATTGTGGGGAAATAAAATGGCAACTCTTGGTATTGATTTATCTGATTTCCTCATTCAAGACCAGGCAGTGGGAGACAAAATGGAGGGAATTGTTTTCTTCCTATGTGCATCTTAATTATTAGACTTCAATATTTTATTTGTTTGATAGATACAATGCTGTTACTGGGGAGTGGATTGAGGACGAGGTTCTGATCAAAATGGCTTCACAGGTAAGGACAGGCATGCATCTGTCACTTAAGTTTATTTTTAACAACATAATTTTACTTCATGGTGTCTGTATCCCTTCTTCTTCCATCCTTCCTGAATATGACTTATGAAGTAATCTAACTTCTGTATTACATTACCAATATTTAGCTGTAGTGATCTCATTTTTTTTCTTTAAAAAAAGACGCAGTACTCTCCGGTATACCCACAACATTAATTTATACTTAACTAAACATAGTGTTAAATCTGAAGAGAATTTGGATGTAATTTTTCATTATTGTGCTTGATTTGCACAGAACAGTCTCACTCCATATTCTGTTTTTATCTACTTCATTTCTATTCTGTTCATAACTTCATTGACATCAAATTTAGTGATTCCTGTTAAACATTTGTAAACTGCACTGGGGTTTAGTGTCTCTATACTACATTCAGGAATCTTTATATTTAGGCAACCTCAGATAAGCAATAATCTCTGTATTGCTTTTCAGCCTTTTGGCCGTGGAGCGATGCGGGAATGCTTCAGAACGTAAGTGTTACTACTGCTGCTTGTGATTTTCCTTGTTTGGCTGTTGCAGAAAGGGAAAATGTGGATCATTTTTTTAAAAAAAGATGTGAACTCAATCAGTATTAATTCAGTCTCGCACGTGTTCCACTAGAAAAAGGAGAACTGCAGAAGTAGAGAATGGATGCTACACAGAAGAGGATAGACAGCTAAAAATTTATGTCAACCAGTTTCATCTGAACTTTCATTAGAAGGCAAAATGGAGGCTGTTGAACATGAGACATTATGACTCATTGGAAAAGAAATAAAGCTGGGAAAAGTATCGTAGAAGGCAGTAGAGAACAGTAGGAAAAAAGAGGACTTTAATAGGTTGGATGGGTATTTTTCAAGAGTGATTTAGTTGGAGTAGATGACCCTTGTGGTCCCTTCCAATTGTACACAATTGTACACAATAATTTGAATAATTTTGTGCATGAAATGAAGTTTGTGTGCATTGATCCATAAAAAAAATCAAAGGTGTCACTGTCTCAGCTATCCATGATTTTTTTTTTTTTTTTTTGTGGGGTTGGGGGTATTTTGAATTTCAGAATTTCCGATAAGGGAGAGTCAACCTGCTTCTTCTCATTGTGGAGGCTCCCCTGCACTTCCCTGTGCCCATGCCATCATGTTTTCACAGAGTTCAATTTCTCTATCATTTTATATATTTTTCTCCTGTAGGAAAAAGCTATCCAATTTTTTGCACACTCAGAACTGGAAAGGTGCCTTTAACTATGTGGCCAAGCGATACATAGAATCAGTGAACAGAGATGTCTACTTTGAGGACGTAAGACTCCAAATGGAGGCCAAGCTGTGGGGAGAAGAATATAATCGGCACAAGCCTCCAAAACAGGTACTTCTTTCAAGAGAAAATACAAAATAACAATAATCAGTAAGGTGAACAATCCTCTGAGATTGCAAAGGAACTGCTATGGGGATTTATTGATGTAGATGCATTAAAGATAGGTTAATTTACTACAGATAAACCCGGTTATGTTCCACTACAAGCTTAATAGGAACTGAATTCTAATAAAATACTAAGTAGAGGGATTGTTGTGATTGTGTTCTTCAAACCATGTAAGGTAGAGTGATGTGTTTCTAAACTGGATTGATCTCAGCTATGAAAGTTGTTCTTGTCCTGCACAAACACATTGCCTAACTAAGAGAATATATGTTGATGGACGGCCATATAAATATAGAATCATAGAATCATAGAGTTGGAAGAGACCACAAGGGCCATCCAGTCCAACCCCCTGCCATGCAGGAACTCCCAGTCAAAGCATCCCCGACAGATGGCCATCCAGCCTCTGCTTAAAGACCTCCGAGGAAGGAGACTCCACCACACTTCGAGGGAGTGTGTACCACTGTCGAACAGCCCTTACTGTCAGGAAGTTCTTCCTAATGTTCTTCCTAATATAAAAATTCCTTAATCACTATTGAGCAATATTTTTAATTTGATATATGTTTTGTATGAATTGTGGCTAGAGATGAGGTTATCAAAAAGGAAGACCTGTCATGCTGGTTTTTGTGTATGGCCTGATTCAAATGTAATGGAAAAAACATGAATTTCTGCTGCGTGAATGAACCAGAACAAGCCTCCTGCTCAAGCATTCTCTCATATCCATTCCTTCTTTACTCTAAAAGACTAAAAGGCCCCATGCTAGTTCATGTGGGTTAAGAAAACCCTCCTTAAATGTAGTGTGTACATTATTCTTTTTTGGTCAGAGTTTACTAACTTGTTTTGTGTTTGATTGAATGAGATATGCTCCGTTTGTCAGAGCCTTCTCCCTTTCATTTCTAGGTGGACATAGTCCAGACCTGCATCATTGAAATGAAGAACAGGCCAGGCAAACCTTTGTTTCACTTGGAACATTACATTGAGGGCAAATACATCAAATACAATTCAAACTCAGGATTTGTACGGGATGACAACATTCGCCTCACCCCACAGGTGAGCCTTTCCTGGTGACGTTGGATTGGTAGCTAGACCGGCTAGTAGCTTGAGCCAGCTCTCAAACTGTTGATATAGGAGTGGATAATTGGTCCTTATCAAGCAGAGGTTAAGGTAAAGTTGACAGAGAGAGCAGGAGCTCAGGTAGTATCCCCATCTAAGAGATGGCTTGGTTAGACTGAAGAGCAGACTCTGAGGCGTGAGTTTTTTAAGGCCTGGAAGACAGAAATTGCTCCTCATACTCATCTATAGACTCGTTCAAGTAGGCTGGTATTGTAGCCTAGATGATGCCCTTGGTTTGAATGTTGGACTATTACTCTGAAGACCAGGGTTCAAATCCCCGCTTGACCCTGGAAACCCATTGGGTGACCTTGGGTAAGTCACACTCTCTCAGCCTTGGGGTGGCAAACCTCCTCTGAAGAAACTTGCCAAGAAAACCCCATGATAAGGTCGCCTTAGGGTCACCATAAGTTGGAGACGACTTGAAAGCACAGAGCAACAGCAACAACAGAGGAGTGTTACTTACTTGTTATAGATTTATGCTGAATTAGTATAGCTTTCCATTTCCCAAATCAAATACCCCTTGAACTTTTAAGATTTCCTTAAGTCTAAGTAAAAAAAAAGTTTTAAAACCTACGCTGAATTAAGGCAGAGGTTCATATATCATTAATGTCTTTTGTGTTACATTGATTTATGCTATACATTTGACCTGTCCAACTTAGCACTCTCCAGATAGTATAGCATTACAACTCCCATAATCTCCAGCCTGGCCTGTGGTCAGAGATGGTGAGAACTGTAATCAATATATCTATAGGAGGAAAAAACTTGATGTTGTGTGGGCAACATTTTTATAGGGGAAACAGTTGCCTGTGTGTGGATGAACTGCATGGTTTTGTCCACTAACTTTCTTTTTTCTGTTACTGTGTGGATTGGCTTAACTCTTTTAGTTTTATTGATAAATCATGTGGCTCTCCCGATGTTGTGCATAGTCAGTTGTAAAGTATGTTGGGAGTTACAGTTCTATGATGTCTGGGCAACCTCATGGTTTTCACCCCTCTCCTGGGAAGAAAGTTGCTCACATGATTCTGCATTCTAGTAGTTGTCCTAGCCTATCTGAAACAGGCCTGGCTTCTCTTCTCCCATGTCTGATAAACCTTATGTTTCACTGCAGGCTTTTAGCCATTTCACGTTTGAACGCTCAGGACACCAGCTCATCATTGTTGATATCCAAGGAGTTGGAGACCTTTATACCGACCCTCAGATTCACACAGAGAGTGGCACAGACTTCGGTGATGGCAACCTTGGTAAATGCTTACCTGTTATAAGCTTGATGACTTGGTAGAGGAATAAGGTTGATCTGCTGGCAAATTCCACAGTGTAAGCAATCACCACTGAGGATGTCTTGATGAATTTTCCTTTGAAGTACACATAGAAGTTGTGGTATACTTTTTAAAAAGGAGTACATAAAGAGTATTGTCCTCCTTCCCTCCACCCCCCCCCCCCCCCCCAGATATTAGAAACAGAATAAATAGGATGTATAAGGAATGTTAAAGCCATTCCTTATTAGGTTATCTTAGTCTTCACTAACTCGTTGCTGCCACATGTATTGCACTATTACTTTCATACATTCCTGATTGGAGGTGATGTGTGTTGTAATACACTACCTACATGTGGAATGTCCTAGACTGGGGTAGCAATTCTGCCACTAGTTTATGCAAGTGTAGCAATAACAAGTACATTTCTGTACCGCTTATCAGTGAATTAACACTTCTTAAGCGGTTTACAATGTGTAGGCTAATTGCCTCCAACAAGCTGGGTACCCATTTTAGCAACCTACAGAAGGATGCAAGGCTAAATGGACCTTGGAGCCCCTGTGATCGAACTCATAACCTTGTGGTTTGCAGTATAGGAACGTGACCATTGCGTCACACAGGAGGTCCTTTGCAGCTGGTGGAGCAGCAGGAAGACTCCCAAATAGAAAATATTTATTTTTACTTCAAGTTCTGATCTGAAGAAGTGGGGTGGGGAGGAACAAAACAATTTTTACACTCTGCCAGTTCTGTTCTTAAATCAGCATGGTGCCACAGTTAATAAACCACCTACACTGACCTTGTCCATTTAAATTCCCTGCCTAATCTCAAAACTCTATCCAAAACAGAGAGGGCAGGAGAGTCTAACAGCATGTGCATAAAATTAGATGTTTCAAGTACCAGGATTAATTAATTAAGGATTAAGCCCACCAGCAGCTTTCAGAACTTAAGCAATGTTTCTAAGAGGTTTCAGAGCCCTATGTAAACATACATTATGCATGTGACTGCAGCATTTTCAAACCTTTAAAAAGATCTGGGAACAGTGACAGGGAATAGCAGGAATGATTTAGGGCTTTGCATATTAACTGTTTCCTCAAGGCTTCTTTTGATATTCCCCAGGTGTACGGGGTATGGCCTTGTTCTTTCATTCACACTCCTGCAACAAGATTTGCAAAAGTATGGGACTGACACCGTTTGATCTCTCCACCAAAGAGAAAGATGCCTTATTTCGAAGTAACAAACTGCTTGTAAGTACAGTACTTTCTGGCTCTGGATTAACAGCCCAGGTAACCATGGATATACATGCAACAACAACACATTTATTGATTAGTCAACTGACTGTATCAATGAAATGCAAAATACAAATTGCAAAATACAAAATATGGTAATTTATGTTTCTTGCTTGTTTGTTTGTTTTTTAAGGAATCTGCTCAGACTGTTCTGCGAGGCACAGAAGAAAAATGTGGTAGTAGTCGTGTTAGAACCATCTCGGGCAGTCGGCCTCCTCTACTTTTCCGATTGTCTGAAAATTCTGGAGATGAGAGCATGAGCGATATGGCGTTTGACTCGTTGCCTTCGTCTCCATCTTCAGCAACACCCCATAGCCAAAAAAATGAGAATCTTCGTAAGTGAACCTAGGATGTGTAGATCATCACATTTGTTCTCACATAATTAGAACAAAGGAATTCAAGAATTTTTTCCCCTGCTGGACAAGATTATAAAATTTTCCCATATTTTTTCACATTTTAGACTTCTAGTGAACTTTATTGTACTTTTTAGTGAAAAAAATTGTTTGTGTAAATAAAGTACATTTTGATGAAACACACTGTTCTCTTTGCACAATCCAGTGAATTTTGCAAAAAATAAGATTATTTTCTAATATTTTTCTGGGCAAATGAATTAGTCAGCTCTTTTAAGTCAAATTTGAGAAGTCTTCCAGTGTGGTTCAGCATTTTTTCAGTGGGGTCAAAGCACCCTCCCTTGTTCAAGACAAGAATGTTTGCAAATATTGTTTATATCCCTAGTGATTTATCAGATTATATGCTATCAGGGCAAGGGTTTAATTCTCTGGGCTAATTTCAAGAGCCACCTGAAAATAGCAGTTTAGATTTCTGTCTGGCAGAGAAGATCATTATTGGACGTCCTTCACTAATACCCTTACTGATGGACCAAAGAGACATTCTTTTCTGTAGTTGCAGATTCTTCCAGAGCCACATTTGCCTTATTTCTGTGGTAAAGTTAAAGTTTTGGCTTTTGTTGGGGTGCTTTAATTTTGAGCCTAAAGCAAAATCACAGTTGTATATGCAAGCACCCACTGGTTTGTGCTTCAGTTCTTTTAAGATCCAATTATTTTAATCCAAGTGCTTTGAGGACCAAAATCTCAGTGTTCTTCCTAATCATTTAGAATGGCTTGGAGATAGTGGGAAAGAGAGTTGAGGAGGGAAAGGACATCAGGAGCATGATTGTATTCTTTACAGAATTAGGGCAAGCATAAGAGGGTTTTTTGTAGAAATATTTTCATGCTGGACCCTTATGCTTCTCTGTTGTTCTTGGCAAAGAAAGACCTAAGACATACAGTCTCTACATTTCTCCCTTCTAGATTGGCCTGTATTCAATGAAGTTGATAACTTGGTTCATCATGATCCTGAAGGCCTTGACAATCAAAGGGTAAGTGTTTCGCCCAAGGACCAAATAGAAATGACTATGCCAATTGTGTGTACTCTTTAAACATAGAACTGCTTCAGTTATGTAGAAAGTATGGGGTGGGGGGGCACAGATATAAGACAACCAGAGAAATCTTGCCATGGCCCTAGTTTTGTCCCCACTGGCTGTCTTTCTGAAGACTTCCTTTCCAACCACACCTCTCTTTCAATCTGATTAATAATAATAATAATAATAAGAAGAAGAAGAAGAAGAAGAAGAAGAAGAAGAAGAAGAAGAAGTTTTATTTCTAGCCGGCCCCTCTGAACGAGCAATCGGAGCGGGGTACAAAAGATTGCAGCAGTTTGGTTCTTAGACACACAAGAGCAAACACATCCACGCCTGGTATTATTATTCAATGTTCTCTTCAGAGCATTGAAAGGTTTAGCCAGTGTAAAAACTTCTATTCATAGCCTTTGCAGTGTAGAATGGCATTGAACTCTGATACTTGAATAGAATTTTTGATCTGATTCAGATATCTTAATCTCCGAAGAGGAGATTCTCTCTCTTCTCTCTCCCTGCCCAAGTTTACATTTTCTAATATGTAAATAAATAATATGTACATTTCTTCATTTTCCACCATTTGTGCAACTAGTATTGTGATGTGATTTGATGGCATCTGTTGTTGGATCTTTTTTTAAGGCAGTAATAGGCAACCTGTGGCCCTCCAGGTGTTAATGGACTGCAAATCACGTATCCCTAACCATTTGCCATGTTGGCTGTGGCTGATGGGAGTGGAAATCCAATACCTGGAAGGACCAAAGGTTTTCTGTCCTGGTTTAAGGTATATTTTGATCTCAAAGGGTTGGGGTACAAATAACTTATTATTATTATTATTATTATTATTATTCAATCCAGGGCTCTAAAAGCATGAGGAGTCAGTAAAGAAAGCACAAAGGTGTGAAATAATAGTCCTGGAATGGTTCAGTCTCTTAAACAGAGATACAGTACCTGTTTCTGTTCTTCACGTAGGGAGATCAAAGAAAGAATTAACCCTGTCATTTTTTTCTTCTCTGTAGGACTGTGAAAATGGAGGTGATAGTGGATACCCTAGTGAAAAGAGGAGCGAACAGGAAGACATGGATCACAAAGTAACAGCTTTTATTCCTGTTTTATATGCCCTACTTCAGTTATGTTTTCTTTTTTTTATAATTTATTTGGCATCATTGAACTGTAAGCAGAATGAGTAGAGGATATCCGAAATCCCAGTGCTCCTCCAATTGTTTTTAAATTAATGTACATTTTGGAATCATGATTAGTGACATATTTATTTATGGGTCTCATGGAGGAGTACAGTCAGTGTGAAGTTATTTCAAAAACAATTTAAACTATGAAAACAATTTAAGCAGTTTAAACAAATAAAAACATTTTAATTTCAACAAAATAAAATCCATAATCTGACAAATCAGTAACCAAGCTGTGAACAGCCAGATTTAAACATGTAATAATAATATTTATTTATTTATTTATTTGTATCCTGCCTCTCCCTATGTTGGATTGAGATGGGTAACAACAAGTAAGAACATTAAAAAAAAACCCAGACAAATAACAATATAATATAGCATAAAAATAATAATCTAAAATAGTAATTAAAAAAATAAATTTAATTTAAAAAATTAAATTAAATTAAAAATTCACAATAAAATCGGAAAAATCCGATGGGGGCAATGAGGCAGAAATGTAACATTTCTTCTCATTTAATTTATGCCTTATGAACTATTTCAGTGAGTTCATTATCTACTTTAATATTATGTAAATCATTTGTGACCATTATTTTTATATTCTTAATGTTCAGCTAGAAATTTTAAGCATTCCAAGTCTTTGCTATTTTCTGCTGGTAGAATGGTACAGTGGTGTCATTGGCATAATTTAAATTGTTTCTTCCCCCAGTTTCCATACCTCCTTTTTCTAATCTTGTTTTGCATATGAGATGTTCAGTGTACAAGTTAAACAGATAGGGCTATAGCCCTGCCTGACCCTCTTGCCATTTGGAAACCATTCCATTCCCCTATGTTCTGTGTTGACAATAGCCACTTCTCCAAAGTACAGCTTATGCATCAGGATAATCAAATGTTGTGGCACACCCATTTCTTTAAGAACGTTTCATAGTTTTCCTATAATCTGTAAATCACGGGTTGATTTTCTTCTGAAATTATCTGGTGCATTCCTTTATCCATTTAATGCCACCATTATCCAACATATGTTGGCAATATGATTCCTAGTGCCTTTTCCTTTCCTGAACCCATCTGGACATCTGGCATTTCTTGTTCCATATATGGTAAAAGTTTTTGTTGTAGAATTTTGAGCATCACTTTGCTTACATGGGACATTAATGCAGCGGTCCTGTGGTTACTGCAATTTCTGTTGTCCATATTTTTTTGTGGATTGGAATGTATATTGAGTGTTTCCAATCTGTAGGCCATTGCTTTGTTTTCCATATTTGTTGACCATTTTAGTTAGAACCTGAGTATATTCTGATTCTATAGCTTGTAGCAGCTCTATTAGTATGCCATCAGTTGAAAAAGAGGAATACCACATCCCAGATGGATGAACTCAGTCAGGGAAGCCACAGCCCTGAATCTGCAAAGCCTTGAGCAGGGGTGATGGAGAGCTCTTATTCATGGGGTCACCAGAACTGAATATACATTCTTCTGCTTATCTGTGAGCTGTGACTAGTTTCCTAAGTGAACAAGAAAAGTATCAATTACAGCTCTGTTTCAGGCATTGTTGTTGTTGTTATTATTTTGTTTAACTGTGATTTTTTTTTAACTTGACGGTGAAGCAAAAAACATTGCCAAAAGCTATAGTGCCTTATAATGATGCTCAACAAAACAACTTTTTTTTTACATTAATGTAGGGGCATTCCAATGGTAACGGAAGACATGAAAATGATGAAGACAGTTTGGGCAGTTCTGCAAGGGTAAATAAGACACTAACTCTCATATCTGACTTGTGTTGATTTGCTTCGCTATCACTTATCCAACTCTATTTTTCTTGGAGCTATTTTTCTTTGAGTTGCTAAATACTGTTTCTCATGACTCACATTTCTTTTTCCTTCACGTTTTAATTCTTCCCCACCTCAATTAGAGAACTGCTGTTGTAAATAAACTCTCTTCAACTACTACTAAAACCAACCCCTGGAACAAACGGGTGATTCTGCATGAATTCCTTCATTAGATGGATTTGTTGACTTCTTGCTGGTAGATTTTGCTTTTGCTCTATTCTGCTGCTGTTTATATGGCTTGTATATTTCTCTGAAGAACACCCCGGCCTTGGAGTGTGCTATTATGTCTTGCTACTGCTACTTCTTTTGTTCCACAAAGCAAATAGTCTGGACTTCCATGCCATTACTATGTATTTTCCCCCCAAATGTTTCATTATTTCGTATTCATTTATGATTTTCAACATTAGTTTTAAACATTCAGCTCATTGTGAATGATAGGAAAGATGATCTTGATGTTCCGTGGAGTTCTCCTTAGCTACAAACTTCTGTAAAATAAATATGCTATATAACTATATATTTGAGGACCTTTGCATTCAAATTGCAGTGTATGATAACACATTTTGTTTAGTTCTCAAAAAAGAATTAGGAACAACTTGAAATGACAAACTTTGTCTTTGAAATTGCCTTGGAAGTCCCCATGCAGCCATGTTTGCTGAAGGGGGCACTTTGGGATAATATTATTTATTGCCACGTTGCAGTTTGAGACGAAGCAGGGGCCACGTTGCAGTTTGAGACGAAGCAGGGGCCATAAAGGAAACAGCATACTTTTATCCATCTTGATATTGCCTGAAGTGTGGAGCATTTAATCAGGGATGGTTTTAATTATTCTCCAGGTTTGTTTTAAAGGCTGTAGTCCATATCTCTTAAGCATGTACCTGGCTCATGACTCTTTTCACATGCTTGTATGTACAGATACTCTTCAGCACTTAGCTTGATTAAGGCCTGGAAATATGTTGTGATTTCTGCTGTGATTTTAGTATATTAATGTGTTTAAGGGAACATCTGCACAATTATTAAAAGGCTTTACTTAAAAAAAAATAAGCATGGAAGTAATGTATCTTGGAGTAGGGGTGTACAGACATGAGGGTGGCAGATGTACTTTGCTTTTTACTAAACCCCCAGCATCCACTGGTGCCTTGGGTAAAAGACCTTCCTTTAGAGTTGAAGAATTCTGATTCTTAATAAGACAGCTCTTCAGAGTCAGATGAACAGGAATACTCCCCTTCCCAACTATCACCTCCAGGGCTCCTGAACCTTAACCATTGTGCAGAAGACAGCATGCTACCCTATTAAAGGTGCAGAAGCCTTTCCCTCCCTTGCATTTGGATGTTATCATGATTGCCTATTTAGTTTTATATTTCCAAATTACTGAAGCTATTAAAAGTAGTTATACTACTTTTAAGGCAATAAAGCCTGATTCATTTCTTTCAGGAGAAGGGAGTTCATGTATCAGGACAACATGCCACATACATGTGGATAACTGAAGTGCACTGTTTCAACCAGCACTTGGAAGCCTTCTGCCCATATTGTTTCGGGGATTCTGAGGGTTCCAGACCAGTAACTTTTTCTAAATCATTTTGCCCAGGCTCTAGAGGATGCTTCTCTCCCCATGGAGATCCATATGTTTCATATCCTGCTGATAGGGAACCGGTGTTGCCTGTCTTGCTAGCCTTTTGCTGTGGCCACAAAAGTAGTAACTAGGAGTTTGTGGGTGTGACCTACCTGTTCCCCAAAACAAGAAATTCTACATGTGGAGAATGAATTACAGCCGCGATGGGAACTGTGTGACCCTTCTGATGTTGTAGAACAGCAATTTGTACCTATAGTTCCTATGCCTGAGGTACAGTGTGACCCTTGTTTGTGTGTTTCTAATTTAGATGTAAACTCCACAGTTCATAGGGACTAACTCCCAGGTAAAATGTGTGTATATTCTGCCTGAAAGTTTTAAGTTTTGTTTAGACTCCTTTGTTACTCAGAACCAATGTTGCTCAGAATCATAGCTTGAGAAGGCTTTCTCAATTCTGGATGGCAGTGTGGTGTTGATAGAATGATACACTTCTTTTCTTTCTTTCTTTTCCTTTAAAAATACATTTCAAAGTCAAGTCACCGATGCATTCACCCTATTTTAGGTCAGTGTGGAGAAATGGAATCTCTACAACGCGGCCAGAGTTCACATTCACAGACCCTCCTGTGTTGCAGTGGAAGTGCAGAGGCTCAATGCCTTGGAGCTTGAGAAGAAAATTGGGAAATCCATCCTTGGGAAGGTTTGAGCACCACAGTCTCTTGCATCTGGCTGGCTCCAACCATCATCGGAGTTGGTGACTCACTCTCCAGAAAGAATGAGGGATTCTTATACAGGGCTCAACTCTTTCCTTAAAAATAGAGCAGGGCTGGTCGTGGGTTCAGAAAAGAAGTTACCTTGTTGTGTATGCACCTATTAATTCTTGGCCTCTGTCAACAATGCTTTTTACCACTACTGGCTCTTTAACATTTGTGGAGTTTATGGTCTGCTAAGGACCACTATTGCAATCTTGTACCACCATTATTTCTACTCATAAAACTAATAGCACGTTTAAGGGATGGAGGGTTTCGGTCTTAGAAATAGCATAGGAGGTAACATTGTATAAAACTGTAGAAAAAAAAGAGCATATTCCACCAAGTAGTAGAAGTAATAATGGAGTGGGGGAGCATGCAGTCCCCCTATTTAGATATTGGGTAGAGCTGTACCATATGTTTTCTTTGGAATAAGTTAATTAAAGAACAAAAGTCTCCTTTTTCAAGGGGAAATGCAGGTATAAATAAGGATGGTAATAATAATGCTTGTGATTTCTTGCAAGCCACATTCAATGAGATTGCAGCATGTTGCTCTGTGCCTGTGGTCATTCTCAGGACGAGTGGCCTGGGAGAACAATCTCAATTGAGTTGTCAGTCTGTTAAAAGTCTGAGGATGCTTCAGCAGATCTTGCTATTTAACTCTAGCAGCAGCAAAAACTGGGAACTACCCTTTCTCATTGCAGAGAAGACTGAACAGCTGAACTGCCTGGGATCAGCGGTGCATAATAAAAACAGGTTTTTGTCTGATGTTTAAAGGAACTTTCAAAGGTTGTACCTATTATTATATCAGTTACAGAAAACATATGGTATAGCTCTACTCAGTATGCAGATAAAGGCTGTATGCTGAGCTTTACTTCTTACACTCTGCACTAAACTGGGTTAGTTAAACTATCCCAAAGTTTCAGTTTTCCAATCTGCACTTGTAAAACAAGTATACATTCTAAAAAAACACATTATAGTTGAGGATGAGATAGAGTGTTTGTTTAGAGCCCAGTTCTATATCACTTTTGCCCCAACTGGAAGAGAAAAAAGCAGGGAGAGCATCTATATTTAAATTAAATGCAGCTTGCAGTCTGAAGGGGAAACAGTTCCTTAAGTGCTTCTTAGAGCAAAGACTAATGCAGGGTTGGGGGATGTTAGGCTGTCCAGAGACAATGGTTTATAATTTCCACAATCCTTTAGTGGAAGCATTGGATTCTAGCCAGGCTGGTTTGGGCTGATGAGAGTTGTAAGCCAAAGTATCTGGAAGGCCATGCATTTCACCCTTGACGTGGTGAGAGGTCTACCTGTATTTGATGTTATGGCATTGCTAAAGCAGGTATGACCTGGACCAGAGTCCATCTACAAGCAGATATAAATAACAATAATATATATATTTTTAAGTTTTGTGGAACTGAGTCCATAAGTGGCCGTAAGGTTTATCTTCATTTTAATCATTTTCTTCTCCAATTTTTTTCTTTCTCCTTTCTCATGTAGGTTCATTTGGCCATGGTTCGATACCATGAAGCTGGCCGTTTCTGTGAGAAAGACAAGGAGTGGGATGAAGAATCAGCAATTTTCCACCTGGAGCATGCAGCTGACTGTGGAGAGTTGGAAGCCATTGTTGGGCTAGGACTCATGTACTCTCAGCTGCCACACCACATTCTTTCTGAAGTCACACTAAAGGTAACTACCACAGGAATAAAGTTGATAGAGATTAGCTGTAAATCCTTACAGCCTTCTTTCTATGCTTCTACATTTGTGTTCTTGTGTGAAAGCAGAAGCATACTACAGATTTATTTATTTTTCATACCCACTTGGAAACATAAGAAGATGCCTTAGACCAAAGGAAATAATAGTTCCACTATATTCTGCACTGGTCAGGCCTCATCTGGAGTATTGCATTCAGTCCTGGGTGTCTCATTTTAAGACGGATATAGACAAGATGGAGCAGGTTCAGGGAAGGGCAAAGAAGATGATAAGAAATACGGAGAACAAACATATGAGGAAAAGTTGAGCCTGTTCAACCTGGTGAGGAGAAGGTTGAGGAGTGACAAGATTGCACTCTTTAAATATCTGAAGGGCTGTCACAGAGGGGAGAGTGCCCCAGAGGGTAGAACCAGGTCTAATTGTTATAAGTTACGGGAGGGTAGATTTTGATTAAACCCTAGCAGGAATTTCTTGGTGGCAGGAGTGGTTCAGCAATGGCACAGATTGCCTAGAGAGATGTTAGGGTCTCCTCTGTATGTCTTCAAAAAGAGGCTGAATAGCTAGCCACAGGATGCTATAGCTGGTTTGACTCAATGGAGCCCCTTCCAGCTCTACAATTCTGTGACCTAGCCTAGTATTGTCACTTGACGGGCAGCAGCTTTCCAGAGTTTGAAAGAATTTAAGTTGGTTTCCAGTCACACCTGGAAATGCCATGGATTGAATTCAGGACCTTCTTCATGCAAAGTGTGTGCCCTGCCACTGAGCCATGGCCCCTCTCCACCTAACACATTTTGCGCAAGTCTAAAAATGTGAAGTAAAATGAGAAAAGTTAATGTTTAGCAAAAATATGAATTAGTATAGATACATTTTTCAGATAACCTCACAGAGGCAGAATCTTTTCCTGGTCACTTCTCTCTCTCTCGCTCTCTCTCTTTCTTAGTGGTATGGACAGATAGCAGCATGATTAGAATAGTTAAATGAGAATAGTTGAGAAATGCTTGGAGTTGAAAAACTGGCTCGCCCCAGCTTGAACCCTCTGCACATGTCTGAAGATTTCGGAATAGGACCAGGTTTGAAAGCAATACCAAATGACAAAGTAAAAGCAAGCCACTGAGCCTTTATGAAAATAAAGACACTGTGGCCAGACATAATATGTGGACTTCTAGTCACAGTGGTCCTCTGGACAACCACATGTCTCCATCAACTTCCTATGCCATGAATTCTGAACAGGCTAGCCCTGTTTTTTGCAGAGTGTGGCATCAGTCTCATGCAGCAAAAGCAGCAGGTTTGTGGATTTTTTTAGTTATTTTTGTGCCAGGAGAGAGGCTTATCGGATTTATCTGTCTGTGAAGCCGAAATAACTTCACAATGACTTTGGTGAGCAGCTGGCACTGTTCGTTGTTCTGTTTCAGGCAACAAAAATGTTTAAGCAGATATGGGAATGTCTTACTAAATAAGAAACAGCTCTTTATCCTCTTGTTTTTGTAGGACATTGAGGAGAATAGAATCAAAGGATTTGATTATTTATGTAGAGCAGCAGCAGCTGGAGACCGGCCTTCAATGATCCTTGTTGCAAGAGCATATGATACAGGCCTGAACCTCGCTCCTGACAGGTATTGCATTGTTAGGGATCCTGGCTGGCTGGCCATTCCTTGGTTAGCCAGTTTGGAGGGCTTATTGTCCAGGAAGATCAGATGATTTTTTTTAGTGGGAATCAACAACAGAGGAGGGTCTCCTGGTAGCTGGAAATGTCTCCTGAATTTCTGAAATGGGATACCCATCAAATATGGGAAAGTTCCCCTTCCCTCCAACAGAGTGTCCACAATATAGACACATCTAATAGGAAGCTGCTGTTAGACTTACAGAATTACTTTTTGGGAAGCTGGTGAAGACTAGGATGCTTGATTATAGGAATATATAAAGGAGACAGTCCTTAAATGGAGAACCATTTTTTCATCAAGCACTACTTTCCCTTGAGTAATATCTCAAGGGCTGCACGCTAGTAATATGCAGATCTGTAACCAACCATAGATGGGACCAGAATGAAAAATGTTCCAGAACAAGACCACCCTTTTATCTCTTCTTGCTCCTCCCTACACATGGAGCTGCTTGGGAAACATAGATCTCCTTTTGGCAGAAGTCTGAACTGATTACTTGCAGAGGGCTTTTGAAATTATGCCACAAGTTGAGCACCCCTATTTTAGTGTTAACGTGGAATGTCCACATCCTTGCACAAAAGTAGTTCCTGTTAGAGACATTAACAGGATTTTTTGTTGTTAGGGATGGAAGATAAGTGAATCTGTTTGTAAGTACTCATGTACAAAAAGTTTTTTAAAGTGTTGAGTACTCTAAGCAAGATGCTTGTTTCAATTAAGTATGCACAAACCATCTGACAGAGTTTTAGTTTAGACCATTAATTCAAGTCCTATGAATGTAACCAGCTTCCTAGAAGATTTGGTGGGTTGGATGTCAAAATTCAACAGTTTGCTAGCAGCTCTGAACAAAAGCCTTTATTTAATAATACAGTACACCTGGAGTTTTTCATGTTTGCTTTTTCTTCTTTAATTACACAGAGACCGAGACTGGAAGGAAGCTCTACATTGGTACAATGCAGCATTGAACATGACAGATTATGATGAAGGAGGGGAATATGATGGAACACAGGATGAACCCCGGTATCTCCTTCTGGCAAGGGAAGCAGAGATGCTGATGAGTGGAGGGTTTAATCTGGACAAGGATCCACAGAGATCAGGTATTGTGCTAACATGTAGTCCTTCATCTGGAAAAGTTTATAGGGATGGAGGTACTTTGTTAGTCTGTTGCAGCAAAATCAGCAAATTCTCTTGTGGTACCTTAAAAACAGAATCTTTAATTGGCTTAAGCTTTATTTCTTTCTTTTTTTACAGTCATTTTTATTAAGTATTTTCACATACAAACATATAACACCTTACATTTGACTAAAACATGCATCAGATTATATGACGTAAAACCCCTAATAAAATCTAACAAACCAATAATAACCAATAGTAACTTACAAAAAAGATAGAGGAGCATTATATTCTTTTATTGTCTCTCTATTTCTCTATTTTATGAATCAAGCTAAAGTTGAATTCTTTGGATTTAGGTTCATCTAACAAACCTTTGATCTAGAACCCCTGAGTGTCTCTGACTGGAGATGATGGGATCTGTAGTCCAATACAGACAGCAGATAAAGAAACACTGCTGTGGCTTGTTATGAATCAGTGTGAGAAGAATGGATCTAATTTTTGTTCTCTCTCAATGTTCTTCCATCCCTCTGTCGCAGGTGAGCTGTACACAGAAGCTGCTGAAGCTGCTATGCAAGCCATGAAGGGCAGACTGGCCAACCAATATTACCAGAAAGCAGAAGAAGCCTGGGCCATGATGGAGGAGTGAAACTTGAAAAGAAGTTGTTTACTTGTATATATCTGATAGACAGATTTTTAAAAGATTCTTATTTTGTTTGGGGCAAAGAGGGTAGGGTAGGGTGGGGTGGGGAAGAGACGGAAAATAATCTTTTTGTATGTGTTTTAACTTGTGTTTTTCATATGACGATTTTTCTAACTCTGTTCCAACTGAAAAACAAATGGAAACGGTAAAATGTACTGTTATTGGCATTTCAGAGTTGCAGTATCAATTTTTGTAAAATTGTCCAACCAGGGACACCAACCTCTGACTTCCATCCCAGCCTTGCTATGTTATAAATGCAGATGTTCTGACTTCGGCCTCTTTTGTTACAAGCACATATATTATCGTAACTGTTGCTTGTTCAGTAGAAGACATAAGTATGATAATGTGGAATGTGAGGCTGGAGAAGGAGGCCTTCTTGTCCCCAAAATTCTTGAATCTTTGGACAGAAATAGAGGGACTGCCTGGAAATAGGTAAGGTAGGTTAGGTTAAGGGCATGTGAGTAGCCCAAAGTCACCCATGTAGCTATGGTTATAGTCCCAGAAGAGGAGCCTAACATGTAACATTTCTTTCCTTCAGTTCCTAATGAACAAGAGTAATAAACTCAAGAACTGGAATAATGAGGTACTGAATTCTGCCCACAACATTCTGAAAAACAACAACATTGCCACAGCATTAATCTGTTCTGAGATCCTAGGTGTTTATGTAGAGCCCTGGCTAATAATGCAAATTATTGTGTTGGTTTTCTGGGCTGTTGGACATCTGGAATTCTGGTAATACCATGCTGAGAAAAAGCAAACGCTAGTTGCAGATTTCCCTTGTTGGTGTGTTCTCCAGAAAAATAACTAAATTTCTCCTTATATTTCTGCATTGTCTTTCCAATAGTCATGAGAAGGAGAAAATAAAGTTAGTAAGAATGAATGTGAGTGTAGCAGATAAGATGCTATGTTTGTGCAGCAAGACTGATGGAAATTCAGTATCATTCGATAAGTACTGTGTTGTTCAGGAATCCCTTCAGCAAAGACATTTTGCACTACTGATGAAAAGTTTGCTTCTTGTGGATTTATCCATTGTTACTCCTTGTTTGCTGCTGCTGGGAACTTAGGAACTGTCGCCTTAGTTGCTCCCTGTTTTTGTCAGATTCTGTTCTTGGGGAAGGGGAAGGATTTTATTTGGCTGATTTGATCATGCTCAGATTTTTATATTTCTATAGCGAAACAATAGAGTGTAAGAACAAGGAAGTGAATCATGAAAGCTTGCAGCAAAGAAAGCAAGCAGAATCAAAACCATGTAAGATGTAATTCATGACTGACCTACTAGCTGAGCCGCCAAACAGGATACAATAAAACAGGTAGGGACCGCAAACAAGAAGCTTTTAGTTAAATACATGTTAGTACTTAAAAACCGCCTGTGGACACTCAGTTCATCTCAGTTACATTTTGCTATTTAAACAAATTCTCATGTAAAGTTGGGAGACGTTTTAGGGAGACATATGTTTAAAAAAGGCCAATCCTACACACTCATATTTGGAAGGAGGTCCAGTTGGATCCACTGAGATTTACTCCTAGCTGGACATGCTCAGGATTAGGTTGCAACTCTTCTGATCACATTCTGCAAGACAGTACTGTAGTCTTGCTTCCTCATCTATGCAAATAAGGCTTCTGCTTCCATAATAGCATCTTTTTAGGTATTCGCTTCAGTTATGCTAGTGACACTTCTATTAAGTTGTCCTATGTGGTATGTAAAGGATAACTGTTTCTGTAGATGGACAGGCATAATCCCTTTAAAACCAAGAATTTCAGACCTGGTTCTTGGGGTGGTGAAGACAGATGATGATGTGGTTCATTTGTATCTGGACTCTTCCTCCGTACAAACTTATCCCTTTGAAGGGGGAAAAAAATGTCAGAGAGGAAGCTAGGGCTTAGATCCTTTCCCCGTGACATCTAGATTTTTATGGCTTAATAATACTTTACTATTAGAAGCACTCAGTCCTGTGAGCACCTAGCTGCAACTCAAGAGGTGCATGCATTTTGTGTCCTCTGTATTTAAGAACAAAGCCTATGGCTTCTGCGTTCCTAACCATCTCCTTGGACTACTTTTGGACTTTAACTTTACAGTGGTCCAATAGTTCATACATTACCTGATAAATATTTTGGTTAGTGGTTGGACACTGGCTGGCACAGTCAGTTTTTTTGTCAGACTGTTAATTCTTTTCTGCTGCAGTTTGCAAAGTGTTGACCCTTGAAGAGATTGCAGCAATTTAGATGGACACATGTACTACCTCTCTGTCCATAGAAACATACACACTTCTGCCTGTTACTAGATGTTGACAACGTTCATTCACGTCAAGAGTTGCTATATAATCCATTTACACTGCAGACCTTTCATTTATCGCATCTGTGGCTTTTTTGCAGAATTCACTTGCTTTTGCTGGACTGACGAATGAGCCTGAAATGTGCAGAACTCTATTTCTCGCTACCATTGTTTCATATTAAGGCCTTTTGGAAGTATATCTTTACAGTAAGGCTGCATCTGCACTGCAGAAATAATGCAGCGTGACATTGCTTTAAATGCTACTGCTCAATGCTATGGAATTCTGGGATTTGTAGTTGTGTTGTAGCACCAGAACATTCTGTCTGATATCCCAGAAAACTACACATCCCAGAAATCGATAACATTGAGCCATGGCAGTGAAAGTTGCATCAAACTGCATTATTTCCACAATACAGATGCAGCCTAAGAGATACTAAGGGCGACCGATTGTTACTCACACGTACTTAAACCTTATGAACTCCTCACAGATTTGCTGTAGTCATTGCAAAGGATCGAAACCTCACCGGCCCAAAAGGCCTGAGTTCCCGTATGATGTTTACATTATCCTGTGCAAGGGAGGAAGCACAGAAATGCTGTGATGGATGCATTTTCAATAAATATCTGAACATGAAATTTCTTCTAAGCTTGCACTTTTTTGAACTTATTTATTGCGTTGGTCGATCTGCCTTGGTGCATAGGTGAAAGAATCTGTATTTTTCGTTGTAAAAACACGCTTCAAGCACATGGGGCCCATTCGTAGAATTATGCCACTGTGATTCCACTTCAGCTACCATGGTCTGTCCTGTTGGATCCAGGAATTGGCGCCTTAGGGAGGGGGATTTGGAAATCTCAGCCAAAGCGCCTTGCCAAACTACAGATCCCAGGATGCCATAGGATGGAACCATGGCAGTTAAAGTGGGATAATAGTGCTAGAACTGTGTAGTGTCAAGACCAGTGCTTTCTTAGTGACTGGATCCTGGGAAAACATTAGCAACACAGCATAACCTTAGCTTGCAGGATGGTTGGATGTACCTTTGTCCCTCCATATTCGCTGGGGTTAGGGGCACAAGACCCCTGTGAATATGGAAAAAACGCAGAGATAAGACAAACACTATGTTTTTACCCAAAAGGACACTTCTCTAGGAAACTCTAGGTCCTCTAGTGCAACTCTGTTAGTCTGGCATCAATACCAGGGAAGCTTCTAGAGCAGTTCATTAAACATCTAGAAGGCAATTCCATTAACACAAAACGTCAACATGGGTTTCAGAGAAACAAGTCATGCCAAACAAACCTGATCTCTTTTTTTGATAAAATTACCAGTTTGGTGGATGAAGGGAATGCTGTGGATATAGTATATCTTGATTTCAGTAAGGCCTTTGACAAGTTTCCCCATGACATTCTTGCAAACAAGCTTGTAAAATGTGGGCTAACAGTTACATGGATTTGTAATTGGTTGAGTGGCCGAACTCAAAGGGTGCTCAACAACGGCTCCTTTTCAACCTGGAAAGAAGTGACCAGTGGGGTCCCACAGGGCTCTGTCCTGGGCCCAGTCCTATTCAACATCTTTATTAATGACTTGGATGACAGAATTGGGGGCATAGTTATCGGATTTGCAGATGATACCAAATTAGGAGGACAGGATCAAAATGCAAAATGTCCTGAATAGACTAGAAAGCTGGGCCAATGCTAACAAAATGAAATTCAACACAGAGAAATGTAAGGTTCTGCACTTAGGGAGGAAAAATGAAATGCACAGATATAGGATGGGGGACACCTGGCTGAATGAGACCACATGTGAAAGGGATCTAGGAGTCCAAGTAGACCACAAGTTGAACATGAGTCAACAGTGCGATGCAGCAGCTAAAAAGGCCAATGCGATTCTAGGCTGCATCAATAGAAGTATAGCGTCTAGATCAAAAAAATTAAAATTGTAATTCAAAGTAATTTTTAAATTATCTTTTAAATCAATCCCAGGTTAATTTAGCCTTGAACGCATTGCCCTTTAAGAGATTAAAATATTTTTAATACTATATTTTTATATAATTATATTAAAATTAAATTTAAAATTAAATTACATTTAAATTACATTTTAATTTAAAACGATTTTTAATTTTAATTTTAACTTTAATTTAAAATAATAAAACTATTTAAAATTAGATGTAAATTATATTACATTTTAATTTAAAATAATTTAAAATTTAACATATTTAAAATAATAAAACTAATTAAAATTAAATTACATTTTAATTTAAAATAATTTAAAATTAAAGATTTAATTTTAACTTTAAAATAATAATACTAATTAAAATCAAATTTTAAATCAAATTACATTTTAATTGAAAACAATTTTAAATTTAAATTTTAACTTTAAAATAATAATACTAATTAAAATCAAATTTAAAATTACATTAAAATTATATTACATTTTAATTTAAAATAATTTAAAATTTTAAAATGTAATTTTAACTTTAAATAATAAAACTAATTAAAATTAAATTTAAAAATAAATTAAAATTTAATTCAAAATAAATAAAACTCTTCTTGAGGGCATGAATAAGACAGGAAAGAGGCTCCCCCTTCGGTGGCCAAGCGGGCTAAAGCGCTGCATTAAGGTCCCAATCTCTCCGGGGGTCCGCGGGTTCGATCCCCACCGCCGCCAATTAATTTATAGAGCCTCCGTTTTTAAAGATAGCCTCCCACCGCGCGTGCGCAAAGAAGAGCAGCCGCCGCCACCACACAGCGCCACCTGCCGCCCGCGCCGCCTCAGCGCACCCTGAGACATGAGACGCTGTGGCTGAGCATTGTGGGTAAGGTAAGGGGCGGGGCCAAGGCTTCCCATGTGGCCGCCGAACCAAACCAAAATGGCGGCTGGCTGAGAGCTTGAACAACATTGGAGCCAAAAGCTCTGAGGAGAAGAAAGAAAGGTAAGAAAGAAAGAAAGGTAAGGTAAGAAAGAAAGAAAGAAAGAGGAATAAGAAGAATAAGGGCCTTATTTTGGCCTCTGGGCTTCATCTACACTCTAAAACTAACCTCCTTTGGTTTAAATGGCTCCTGGCTGTGGAATTCTGGGTATTTGAGCCAGGGGAGGAAGCTGAGGGGAAGGGGCTTTGGCTCTGGGAAGCCCCTGGCTGTGGAATTCTGGGAATGGTCGTTTGTTGTGGGCCCAGAGCGGAGCTTTGCTCCGCTCTGGGCCACAACAAACGACCATTCCCAGAATTCCACAGCCAGGGGCTTCCCAGAGCCACAGCTCCTTCCCCTCTGGAATTCTGGGAAGGAGCCCCTCTCAGAGAGGATTCCCCCCCTTTAAAAAAAAGCCCCACCACAAAGTGCCATCCCTGCAGTCCCACTGCCATTCCCAGAATTCCACAGTGAAAGAGTTCTGTAGCCAAAGAAGGGCTGAGGAGGGTGATGGTTTTGTTGTGAGAGGAAAGGTCCCCCTAAAAGCTCTCCCACTTTTTGCTGATCAATATTATTATTATTATTATTAACTCAGGGCTATGGAATTCTGGGAAGGGTCGTTTGGTCAGGACATTTAGCCTTCTTTAATATAATAATAATAATAATAATAATAATACATTATTAAACAGAGACATTTTAGCCTTTCTCTTGTCAGGGAGGGCAATAATCTCAAGGGAATTATTATTATTATATTGTAATAATAATTATAATTATTATTATTATTGATAGCTTTTAGGGCTGGTATACCGCTTTGATTGCGCATGCAGAAAGCGAGATATAAATAAAAGTTTTATTATTATTATTATTATTATTATTGTGATAATAATAATAATACAAATAATAAAATTGTATTTTTATCCCTAGGACGAAATACATAAAATGCGCAATATATAATATCTCAGTTAAATCCTTTTCCCTTATGTAAATTAAATTACTAATAATATATACAATAATAAAATGTACAATGATGTAAACAATAATAATATATACAAGTGCAATTAAAATCATGATGGCAAGCGTGTTTAACGCTGCAGAAATAATCCGGTTTGGCACCGCTTTAAACCAATCTGGTTCGGCGCTAGGGAATCCTGGGAATTGTAGTTTGTCGTGCCCCAGAGCTCTCTTAGACAGAGAAGGCTCAATGTCTCACAAACACTGCAGTTCTCGGGATTGCCTGGCATTGAGCCAGGGCAGTTAAAGCGGTCTCAAACTGGATTATTTCTGCAGTGTGTATTGAACCAAAAGTGGAGCAGTTTGGGGGAGCACTTGATGTGCCCCAGATTTTGCCTTTTGTGTGTCTCCTGTTTCCGCAAAGCCGCCTCTGTCTTCTCTGCAGTGAGCCTTAAAAAATAATAAAGCTGAGGCTGCGTTCACACTGGAGAAATAAACCGGTTTAAGTGCCATGGGCACTTAAACCGGTTTATTTCTTCAATGTGAACGCAGCCTGTGCCTAAAACAAAATGGTTTTTCCTAACCATGTGTTCAGGATTCCTGAAACCCATTCCTCAGTGAAGCTTTCCTTTGGTATAAGCAGATAGAAGAGATGGTTTTTTAGACCATCAGGGAGAAAAGAATATGGGCTGGGACAAATATATATATATAAATATGTCTTCACCATCTCTTCCGGTATTGCTGTGTTGTTACATCATTGTGTTTTATTTGAGGAGCTTAGACACTGCCAGGAACTCAAGGTGAAGCCTAAAGCCTCTTCTTCTTTTTTCTCCTGTAGAAGAAACGTCTGGTAAAACTGAAGATTTTTCTACAGTGGACCCTCCGCGTTCGCTGGGGTTAGTGGAGCAGACCCCCATCAAAAGTGGGAAAACCTCAAATAATAAAACACAGTTTATTTTGTATGAAAGAACAGCTCTGTGGGTATCTCCAAATCTGCCAGCCCTTGGCCATAGAATTGTGCTGGAGGACCTACAAATGTTCTCTAGCAATCTCTAGGTCCTCCAGCGCAACTTCTGATGGACATTGACCATAAAGTCACACTGGAGGGTCTAAAGCAATGATCCCCAAATTCTGGTCCTCCAGGGATTTTATCCTTGGATAAAATCTCAGCCATTTTAGCCAGTGGTCTAAGATTCTGGGAGCCAAAGCCGAAAACACCCGGAGAACCAAAGTTTGGGAAACATTGATCTAGAGCAGTGGTCCCCAAACTGTGCCCTTTAAGAGATTTTGGACTTCAGCTCCCAGAAGCCTCATCTGTGTTGGTCAACAGTCTGGGATTCTGGGAGCTGAAGTCCGAAATGCCCTTAAAGAGCACACTGATCTAGAGATTCCTAGAGAGAACACATTAGTCGAACCCGTGACCGATCGAAGCAGCAAAAGTCAAAGCCGCAAATGTGGAGGGCCAACTGTACTTCTCACTGTAAAGGTGTTTTATATAGGGAATATTACGGTCTTGCGTGTTTTTATTTGCAGATTTTTCATATTCGTGGGGGTCCTTCGTCCCTAACCGTAGTAAAGGTGGAGGGTCCACTGTACTTTGAGAAAACTAAACTCGAGCCTTTAGTGTGTATGTGTGTAAGGAAACTGTAATCGATGGGTTTCGTATCAGCTGCACCTTTGGAAGAAAGAGTGGCGTTCAGTTTGTCTTTGGGGTGTTAATTCCTACATGACTTTTGACCAGAGAGTGGTTGTGTGGCAAACGCCCAGCCTGGCTCAGCAGTTACAGTTCCTCTGATCTGCCATGCGGTTTTCAATGACTCACAAATTGATCGCACTGCTTTTAATACAATTTCGTGATCCAGATAGATTACTAGATTTGCTAACTGTATATGCATTTTTTGTGCCAGCTTGGGCTGGTTCTTTACCTTTAAACAAGCATCTTGATCTTCAAACTCTTACCAGGTGACTTCTTTACCACGTGGAGATAAAATATTATTGCTGACCAGTGTCTGCGCATCAAACAGCGTGGAAGTCACAGAAGCCAGGCCAGCGCATCGAACCAGGCAGACTATAGCAGAAAGCTTGAAAATGAAATTTCTTATTCTCAGTCTTTTTCCAGATAAGTGGAGCATCTGCATTTTTCCTAAATGTAAGCCTCTAGCCCTTATTATATAAATGACATTCAGTTACATTAAGGCATTGTCTGCAGTGTACATAGAGTCATAGAATTGGAAGACATGACAAAGGCCATCCAATTTCAACCCTTGCCATGCAAGAAGAACACAGAGTCAAGGGACTCGTGACAGATGGCCATCCAGCTTCTGTTTAAAAACCTCCAAAGAAGGAGGCTCCCATTATACTAGCAGAACTTTTCTCATCTTCATGGCATAGAAAGCTACCTTATCCTTATTACAGGGTTGCCCATCTCACAGTTCTGTTTGTTCTGATGGGTAGAGGCCATTTTTCCAACTGGTATTTTCTGTCTTCTGTTTTTTGATCCTGTTAAATGGAGCTACCTTCAGCTTAGAAAGTGTGTGCTCTAACTGAGCCACAGACCTATCCTTCCCTAACAACTTCCAGTCACATTTTCTTACTATTTTCTACTTTTCCCTTAATTTTTTTCATTTATTTGCTAAGGTTACCATGTTACTCTATGCTGATTTAAATTCTGTGATGATGGGTCATAATTTTTTAAAAAGAAAATGTGTGCTGTATACCTAATAACAATGGCTGGCAATCTGCTTGGGACTTTGTTGCTGTGTACCTTCAAGTCATTTCTGGCTTGTGGGAACCCTAAGGCAAACTATCATAGGGTTTCCTTGACAAGACTTATTCAGAGGAGCTTTGTTTTTGTCTTCCGTTGAGGCTGAGAGTGTGTAACTTGCCCAAGGTCACCTAGTGAGTTTCCATGGCTGAGCAGGGATTTCAACACTGATAGCCAGAGTTATTGCCAGCACTCAACCCACTACACCAATGCTGGCTTCTACAGCTTTGTAAATGGCCTTCCGTGTGAACAAAATTGAATTGAGTAGTTTTGTAATACCCATATTCACCTAAGAGCTGCTGTGACATTACAAAATGTGGACATCCATTGCACAGTGGTGGAATAAGTGGTGAGCCCTGGCCCAGTCCTCAGTGAGCACCGATGTAGAATGGCTCCTTTAAGGAAATTGCAGTGTTTGAGTTAGAATGAGAAAAAGTTACAATTTTCTTTCTCACATCCTCAACCATTTTTCTACTTCCGCTTTTGGATCTGGGAAGTACCTTGGGAAGAGAAGAATGTAGAGAGTTCTCTGCTTCTGCCACTGCTTGTCTTCATGAACCAGATATTGCTTGGAAAAGCAAGACAGGAGAGAGTAAGGGGGCAAGGAAGGAATTCCTTGTACACCTTACTGCCTCTTCCTCCCAATGAACAAGAAGTTAAGGGTAAACAATTGATGGCGTTGAACAAGATTTTCAATGACCCGCTGCCAATCCTGTGTATTTACTATGGAATGAATACTGATGACTAGCCGACTCCTTTGTGTTTCTTTCAGCCAGCTCTAAGTGGTAGTCCAAAGCCATTTTTCTTTTGATGCTACTATGGCAAATGAAGAAGATGACCCAATTATACAGGAGGTAAATGGACCGGTCTTGTTTCTTTTGAGATCTCTTGAGTTAGCTTTTGCATTGATCCAAGGATGTTGCATGTCTTCGGACTTACCGGCCTGCGAAGGCGCGTTGAAGTTAGAATCCAAGCTGAAGAGGAGTAAATGCGGTTAGGGCCAGCCTTACCACAGGACCAGACAGAGGCAGACACATCAGGCTGAGAACTAGTTGGCTGGTGTTGGCAAAGGTGGCAGCAGTGGCTCAGCTGCAGAGACAACATTTCAACAGTAGTGCAGACAGTGTAAGAAATTCCCTGCCATTTCTCAAGCTGCTTGGGAACCAACAAGACAGCTTTCTGTATTGATGGAGACAAATTTCACTTTAGTCCTACCACCGTGGTAGTGTATTGCAGGATGGGGTAGGGGTTAATACTTGTTATTTTTCTGCTGGTGTGATGTGGCTTTTTCTGCCTCGCTGATTGGCTTTGGATGCTGTGCACTGTCTGCCCCACATCACACAGCTAAGTGTTTTGTTCTGACCACAAATGTGTGGTGTTGTGTTTTATTTTAACAAAGTGGCCAATTAGCTGAAATTCAGAGGACATCCTGCTGTTATCTTACCTTCTAAACATTCCCTCTTTGAGTTAGTTTGATGTAAAAAGTGTGTCATCTGTACAGCCAGTTCTCTGAATCCATGGGTTCCGCATCCATGGATTGAAAACTAATCCCCAAAAACAAATTTGAAAAAGCAAACCTTTGATTTTGCCATTTTTATATAAGGGCATTTTACAATACCATTGTATATATACCATTGTGTATATAATAAGACTTGAACATTCACAGATTTTGGTATCCATGGAGGGTCCTGGAACCAAACCCCAGTGGATAATGTGGTTCCACTGTATAGCCTTTCTTCTGAAATGTTTGAATCTGCTTCCTATTAACCCTAGAACACAAGACAAAGTCAGACGACAAAAATAATAGCAAAAGTGCTGATATGTGTTGTGTCAGACTACTAGAGTTGTGGGAGAGCCTATTTACACCTCACAAATATAATGTGTTCCATTTTAACAACCATGACGATCTCCTATGGAATCCTGGGGTTTGCAGTTTGTTGAGGCACTGGAGCACTCTTGCTCGAGATTTCCATATTCCATGGGGTGTTGCCATGACTGTTAAAGTGGAATGTAGTTCTATACAGTGGGCCCTTGTTATCTGCTGGGGCTTGGTTCCAGGTTGATAACAAAATCTGTGGATGCTTAAGTCCTATTTAATACAATGGCAGAGTAAAATGGTGTTCCTTATATAAAGTTGCAAAATCAAGGTTTGCTATTTGGAATGCATACTTCTTTTGAATATTTTCAAGCCGTGTATGCTTGAATCCGTGGATAAAAAAAATCCGTGGATAAGGAGGGCCGACTGCAATTGGGTAGCGTGAATGGGCCAAGAGTGAAAACTGGATATGGTTCCTGTACCTTTAATGGTTGTATGGAAGTGGGAATTTCAACAGACATTGCTGGTTATGCAAAACAAGCAACACCTGCTAGAATTTCTGCTTCTACACAACCATTGGAGCCCTCTTCAGTTTGCATTCTGACAAGTCTTTCCTTTTCTCCTCGTAACACACATGCCCTCGAGGTAAGAGTTATTCCAACAGTTCTGAGGCCACTGACACAAAACATTCATGCTACTCATATCATCATCAACCCGACTAAATTTTGATCCCAGAAGATCAGGCTGGGCTACTACAGTGGAGGGTCAAATCAGTGCATAACAAATGCATGATCTGTTCAATGGTGACCCCATAGCTTTGGAGGTCCTTGCCCAAAGAACTTGGTCTATACCCCTTTCTTTGTCCTAGACAGAACATGAAGAGTTCTCTCCCATCAAGTATTTTCTTAATTGGTTTTAAGTTGGTCAGTTAGTTTTTACATTATTTACTCTGTGTTGCACTGCACTGGTTTTATGTGTGATTTTGTAAGCATGATATAAATACTAAAAGCAAACAAAAGACATAATTACATTTTATTTTTTGCTCCCTGTTTCCTAGATTGATGTGTATTTGGCCAAAAGTCTGTCAGAGAAACTCTATCTATTCCAGGTATTTTTTGGATTAATTTTTTTAAAAAAAAATGAAAACACGTGTATTAAAGCATTATCTTCTTTTTAACATGAATCAGTTCAGCAATTTTTTTCTCTCATAGTATCCCATTCGCCCCGCTTCGATGACGTACGATGAAGTGACTCACTTGTCAGCAAGGATAAAGCCGAAACAGCAAAAGGTTGAGCATAATTTTATTCCTGTTTCTTAAAAAATGTTTCAAAATTACAGTAACCCGCTTAAAAATATTAAGGCTTAGTGGGGCAGGGAGTCCCATCGAAGCATAATACCTTTGTCAGCTTATCCAGCTGCTTCCCAGTTCATGCACTAACCATTGAAAGATTCATTTAGTCAGACTTTTCTGATTTTGTCATAAATTACCATAGAAAATGGATTTAACTGAAAGAGATTTGTCTGACTGATCCAATATAGTTGTTAGAATGGGAATCAATAAGGAATACAATCCTAAAGTTTGTCTGCACTTCCATATTTGGAATTAATGTTTAAGCTTTATTTTTCACTGTTTTTGACTGATAACTGAATTACTCATTAGGTTTTTAAAATATTGTTTGTTTATTATTCAATATATAACGCGCCTTTCTCCTGCCATATGGCCCAAGGAGGCTTACAATAATTTAAAACAAAAGTTTAACTAAAATGTTATGTTACAAAAGTTGTGTTACAAAAGTTAAAAACGTTCACTTCTTCCACTGAAGTTGACTTGTGTAGGGAGATACAGTCTTTTAGATGTTGGCTTGTTTTTAAAGTGTTACTTCTTGCTTGTTAAACTACTGTTGTTTAGGTTGAGCTGGAAATGGCTATTGATACGTTGAATCCCAACTACTGTCGCAGCAAAGGGGAACAGATTGCACTCAACGTTGATGGCACGTGTGCAGATGAAACGACCATGTATTCCTCGTAAGTATAACCATAGTCCTGGGTTTCTGTGCCAGCGTATTCTGGAGGCATGGCTTCATACCCCTTCTTTGTCATTATACATTTTGACCCCAAATGTTTCCCAACTGGATCTTTGGAGCGAAGTAATGTTGCCATGTTTTCAGCTCCTGTTGGTTGTCTTACACCCAGGAGAGGCCATTTTTAAAATAAGAAAATGACCCAGAGATCAAAATTGGGACTAGAAAAGAAAGCCTTGGTTTATACTTTCCCCACCGTAGTAGAGGCCATATCTGCACACCATGCTAAGCCAGAGATTGGTGTCTTTAAGATACTTTATTCTGCATTTTTCATAATTCTTGAGAATGTGTTGGACTAACTGCAGATGGTGAGGAAGTGGGGAGCAGAAAGAACAAATGAATTGGGTCACTGGGGTTCAGATTTCAGACTGGTGAATCTTCTCTCTTTGTTTTTATCAGAATGCTGAATGCATCAGTGGCTAGTTAAGGAATTTCTGAGTCCAGGAATTGGGTTTTGAAAAAACAGAACTGAATGTTTCTCACAGTCCTTCCATACCAAAGTCCAGTTCTGGCTATCCTAAGCTTTTCAGCAGTATCATTTCTGCTGAAGGCATTTTGTCAATGTCCTTTTGTGGCTATTTGTTTTGTTTTTTCAAAATGATTTGAAAGTAGGATAGATCATAAGTACCGAACTCCCCGATAATCTACTTTGGATCACCCAGAGATCTGTCAGTAGTTCCAGAACTACTGTCTGTCTGTTTCTGAGGTGTTAATAGATTATCACTCTCCTCAAGTAGTCATAATCAAAGCAACTTTGTCTATTTTGCAGGAAAATGATGGATAAGCAATCTTTCTGCTCTTCACAAACCACAAGTAACGTTTCACGATATGCTGCTGCTATCTACAGAAAAGGTAACTCGAAATCTCAAGATTTCTACCATCTTTTTAAAAGAAAAGGCACTAGTTTTTGAATGCTTATTCATTATATTATTAAATGCTTATCCTGCCTTTCTACTATACAAAAATGTTCAGGGCAGCTAACAGTATCAGTAAAAACTGAACTAAGCCTTTTTAAAATGTCATTTTTAAACCTCAAAGATGCTGGCTTCCAAGTGAGAGGCTTTAATATTTCTCTCTGGTCTTCTCCCCCGCCACACATACACACTTCCTGGTACTACCTTGTGTAACCTGTAAGCCCATGCCCTCCTTGTTGCTGCTTTCATTCAAAGTCTTTACTGTGAAACCTGGTGCAGTAGTGAAGAGTGTTGACCTGGGTCTTGGGAGATCTTGGTTCTAATCCCTGCAGGGCCATAGGAATCACACCAACTCATCTTGTGTGTGTTGTGTGCCTACAAGTCATTTCTGACTTACGACTATCCTAAGGCAAACCTATCATAGCGTTTTCTTAGCAAGATATGTTCAGAGGAAATTCGCCCGACACAGTCACTTTTGTCTCTCATGGCCCTCCCTTGTTGTGAAGATGAACTGGCAGGAAAAAGAGACATTTTTCAGGGAATAAAACGGATGTGGCTATGACATCATTAAAGGAAAGGCAGGATATAAATATTATAAAGGAATACAAATTGTTATGTTTTTCCTTCAGGTGAACTCCACCTTACACCACTGCATGGAATCTTGCAAATGAGGCCAAGTTTCACCTACTTGGATAAAGCTGATGCTAAATACCGGGAAAGAGAAGCTGCTAATGAACGTGAGTAACTTCTCTCTCTTGAGGGAAGTGCCGTACCTGAATATCAGGCAGCTGTATGTAAAACATAAGTTAATTTTTTGTTTAGATTTGGGTCCCATCTCCAAGATATCGCATTATATACATATATGCAAATACACGTGTTCCAAAATAAAATTTTAAAAATCCAAAACACTTTTAGTCCAAAGTATTTCAGATAGGGGAGACTCAATCTGTATATTCTTTCTGCAGTTCCAGAAAATGCAACAGAGTCAGGCTTAGAACGCTCATCTTTGTCTTGAAGACCATCATGTTACTTTATTGCTGATTTTCATGTTTTTCTCCCCACAGCTGGTGATTCTTCCCAGGATGAAGCTGAAGAAGATGTCAAGCAAATCACGGTATGTCAGAAATTCCTTTTCAATAACTTATTTCAGGAGCTGTAAGCTTGGGTTTGCATTTGTTATATACAGTGGGGCAAAAAAAGTATTTAGTCAGCCACCAGTCGTGCAAATTCTCCAACTTAAAAAGATGAGAGAGGCCTGTAATTGACATCATAGGTAGACCTCAACTATGAGAGACAAAATGAGAAAACAAATCCAGACAATCACATTGTCTAATTTGGAAAAAAATTATCTGCAAATTATGGTGGAAAATAAGTATTTGGTCACCAACAAACAAGCAAGATTTCTGGCTCTCACAGACCTATAACTTCTTCTTTAAGAGGCTTCTCTGTCCTCCATTCATTACCTGTATTAATGGCACATAAGAAAAACAGTGATTCTGTCCAAATACTAACCAGGCCTGATACCAGTTTCTAAGGCACAAAAGGTTTGCTACTGATTGTACACTTCCCCCCTATTCCTTCCCTGTTCTGAATACATGATGGCCTGTATCATGCTTAAGTATGCAGTTTTTTATTGTGACTACGTTTTCATACTGGATCAAAGCAAAGCTTACCAGTATCTCACTGAATTCTCCACCACTGCAAAACCTTCTTCCCTGAGAAAAGCATCATGTCCGCGGGGGGGGGGGGGGGGGTAGCCACGCCTGCATGAAGAGATTATAAAATACCATTTAAGTATAACATGAATGAGAATAAACAGAAGGAAAATTGGAGACAGGACTTCATAATGGTGTGATTCCCACGAGAACTAGTGATGTGCTGTCTTTTGGATAACAGTCATCTGATGCCAACAATCCTGGAAAGAGTAAATGGTTGTTCCACCCTAAAGCTGCTGTACCAAGGGGAAAATAATGTTGGTGGCTCATTCACTAGCACTCTGGTTTCAGTACATTTTGGTGCTTTACAGGCCAACATTTATTCAAAACAGGAATGGAGAACAAAAAACCCCTCGGATGTTCCTGAACTGCAGTTCCCAGCATACAGTACTTCACCATGGGCTATGCTGAGGCTGATGGGAATTGCAGTCCCACAGGATTATGTCTCGAGAGAATTCTGGTGTCAGGGAAAGATAAGGCTGCTTCTCTGTTCAATCATTTGGAGAGATCTGGTCCTGCTAACTAATAATGGGAATATCTTTTTCAGGTGAGGTTCTCCCGTCCGGAGTCAGAACAGGCACGTCAGCGACGGGTTCAGTCTTACGAGTTCTTGCAGAAAAGGCAAGCTGAGGAGCACTGGGTCCACCTCCATTACTACGGTTTAAGGGTAGGTATTTGCATCTTCTAGCTGTAGATGTGGTTTGTTAAATTAATTGAATATTTACCTAGTTGTATCATGTACACTTTGCCTGTTTCCAAGAACGGAGGGTTGTAGGTTTGCACCCTAGACTGCACACCTCTGGACAAAAATAATTTTTGCCCCTAAATACTCACTAAGGGGCACAGGTTGTTGTGCTCCACTCTGGGCCCCACAACAAACTCCAACTCCCAGAATCCCATAGCCTTGAGCCAGGGCAGCTAAAGCGGTGCCAAATCGGGTTATTTTTCCAGTGTGGATGCAGTAATTGTGGTACTTTGCCCCTCTGTAAAATAGTTTTAAAAGTCCCCCAATGCCCTCTAGGGGCACATTTTCACCATGTTTTTTTGGGGGGGGGGGCTGGACAATTTTCACCCCAGAAGAGGTTTTTCTTAACAACAAGTGACTAGAAATCAGGAATGCCCCCCCCCCCCCATGTACTGTAGAGGACATTTGGGGCGTGTGTGTGTGTTTCTGGGGCAACAGAAATGGTCCTGGAGGCCTCACTTTATCTACCACAGTCTACTTCGCAGCAAGTCTTCCTCTTGAATAAAGTGAGAGAGAGCCTTTCAAGTAAACCTTCAATATGAACAGTGAATCATTTATATACTTATGATCCTTTTGGGGAATGTATGTATATGAAATTGGCACTAGTTGCTTGTGGGACTGCACACTGGTCCACAAAGGGTCTTTGCATTTCCAGTGTGTTTGTTGCATCCAGAAAGACATGAAAATTGATTGTTTTTTGCAGCAAAAATGCTAGACCTTTGGAGCAGGAAGAACAGCTTTGAAAACGCTGGTGTGCAGCTCTTAAAGCAACATGAAAAGAATTCCAGCTATTCTGTTTAACATTGTGCAGTACTTACATGGAAATTTAAGCACAGTGGGATCTGGCCAGTTGTTTATGTAAAAGCCAATTAAATATTTAAAGATTGCTTGGAACTCATACCTCATCATGAATCTTGGGCTTTCTTCCCATCTTTCTTAGGACAGCCGCTCTGAACATGAACGCCAGTATTTGTTTAGTCAGGGTCATGGCATGGCTGGAAATACTGAATTAATTAAATCTCCAAGGTAAAAACTTTCTCTTACTTCTTTGGATTATTCATTGGGAACAAGTCTCAATTGAGAACCTATATTCTAGTTCTAGCAGCATCCTTTAAATTGAAAAGGGCAAGGGCACAAAATGGGAAGCATTGATGACCCTCTTGTCTTCCGCTACCCTGATTACTTTCTCAAGTAAAACTCAGGTGAACTGTTTTCCTTAAGGTTTCTTGAATCCTGTCTGTAGTTATTCACCTTTATATTCTTTCTTGGCTTTGGGTGATAGTGTAGTCCTGTGTGCATCTAGTGAGAAGTGTCAGTCCAGTTATGTTCAGGAATATATACAGTGGTCTCTCCACATTCATTGGGGTTAGGGGTGAAGGACCCATGAATGTGGAAAAACCGCAAATTAAAAATAAACACTGTTCTTGTTACCTGAGCGAACACCTCTGTAGGAATCTCCAGGTCCTCCAGTGCAACTCTATGGTCAACATCTCGGCCAGAAGTTGATTATAGAATCATGCTGGAGGACCTACAGATGCCTAGAGAAGTGTTTTCTCTAGGAACTTCTAAGTTCTCCAGCACAATTCTGTGGTCAAACTCTGGCAGAATTGTACTGGAGGACCTGGAGATTCTTAGAGAGAACACATTAATCAAAACTGCAAATAATCAAATCCACAAAAGTCAGAGCCGCAAATGTGGAGGGCCAAGTGTATAGCCTTATTTGGAACTAAATCATAATTGAACCTGCTAGGATTCACTTTCTGAGCAGAGATTTACAGGACTGAACAGCTAATGTGTGAAAGGAGGAGGTGGACTGCTATTCAGACCTATCCAGCAGTCATAGGCCTAACAAGTGCCATCTCTTTTGTATCTTTTTTATTGTAGATTTATCTATTTAATATCAGCTCTGTATTTGAATTGACAGTGTAATTAATGGTGGCTGTGATCTTTAAAAAAAGCCTTGCTCTCTTAAATGCACAATATCTTAAATTTTTTGTTAGTTTTGTTTGTCCCTGTAAACTACCGAGTCTTAACTATCCATTGTGGAGGACCTTGCAGATGCACTGTTTTCTTTGTTTTCAGAATCTTTGCTGTCAAGAATTTGGACTTAACTTTAATGAACTATTAGTTAAAATAGAGCGATGAGCAAAATTCTGGGCTTTACACCTGAATTAGAAAACGTTGAAATGAGTTTATTCAAATGCTCTCCCTAATTCACCAGACTACAGTTGAAGTTTGTGATGCCTTTAATGAATTGTAAAATGGTTCACAGAAATGTCTTCTTCTGAGGCCACAGGGACTTTTCTTCCAGTATGGGACCCAAGGTCACTCACAACATAGATTCTTTGGTGTTCTTTGTAAAAGGCCGTAGAGAAAGAAGTCACTTGTCGGATGCCAGTTCTCTCAATAGCAGTGCTGTGAGGATGTATTCTTTCTCTTTCTGCAGTGAATATTTGATGATGCTGGTGCCTCCGAGCGTGGAAGGGGAAAAGTAAGTGGATGGGGGTAGAGGGCTCTTCTGCTTTACAGAAAAGGCCTAGATTTCATACTTCCTCAAGCACTCTTCAGCAAGCATGTCCAAAAAGAGTTTTGGGGGAAAGCTCTCCACTGAAACACCTGAAAAACTAGAGAATTGCTGACAGCTGTAGATTACAGTGGGGAAACTGGGACCCAATACCTATCACTGTGATTGGTGGCTAGGGATGATGGGAGCTGGATTCCACCCCTTCACCCCTACTCTAGTTAATACAACTCCAGATGGAGCAGTGGTTTGATTTGGGGTAAAGTATACTTACTGGTGTAGTGTAGCAGTTTGAGTGTTGGATTTATGACTCTGGAAACCATTGTTCCAGTCCCTGTTGCTCAGTCATGGAAACCCACAGGGTGACCTTGGGCAAGTCACACATTCTCAGCCTCAGAAAACCCTGTGAAAAGTTCACCATAGGGTTGTCATAAGGCAGAAACGACTGGAAGGCACACAGCAACAAGTGCTTGGTAAAGTGGAAGACGCTAGGTGGGAAAAAGAGGCCACACTAAAGGTGGATTGATTCAATGAAGGAAGCCACGGCCCTGAATTCACCAGACCTGAGCAGGGCTGTTGATAAGCAAGGCTCTTGGGGTCTTTTCATCAATAGGGTTGCCACAAGTCAAAGTCCACTTGGTGGCAAATAGCAACAACAGACAAATCTTCCTATTTGCAAGCAGTTATGTTCTCTCCTCCTTCATTCTTCCAACTTTTCAGTGAAAACCCATTGGAGAAGCCAATGTGGTGATGTTTATGGTGCTGGCGCCTTTTGTTTTCTTAATGCATTTCATTTTGTATGCAGAGACAAGCCTGTGGCTCCTAGCAATGTACTCTCCATGGCTCAGCTGAGGACTCTACCCCTTGCTGACCAAATCAAGATCTTGATGAAAAATGGTATGCTGTTTTGGCATTTATTCAGCGTATTGATGTTTCTAAAAATTAACCTTATCCAAAGCTACAGTGACAGACTTTGAAGTATGAGCATTTATTGTGACAATGTCCGTTGTCATGTTCCTGAGGATAATATCTAAAGATGTAGGTAGTTGTGATGATGCATATTAACAAATCAGTTCTGGAAGTTTTCATTCCCGTCAGAAACAGGTCTTTTGTAAAACTGATGGGTCTCCCCCCCCCCCCCCCCCCCAATACTTGCATTATAACAGGGAAGCTCAAACCAATATTTTTTTTTTCCAAGAAAATCCATCTTCCCATACTATTATGAGAATTAAATTCAGAGTGAACAGAGAAACCCAAAGAGAGTTGCAGATGATGATAGCATCTTCCCTGATAATGCAGAGAGGTCCTTGTTCTTCTGATCCTGTGAGCCCACTATTCCATTTAACATATTTTGCTTTATTTGGCCTCCTCGAATCTGGCGTTCTCCAGATGTATTGGAGACACCTCCCATCTTCCTAACCAGCATGGCCGATGCTTATTGGGGTTGTAGTCTGACACATTAAGAGGAAGGCTGAGTCAAGAAAGTCAGCCCTCCACGTTTGCGGATTTGACTTCTGCGGATTTGATTATTCACGGATTTGAAGAATACGTTTTCTCTAGGAATATGTCGGTCCTCCAATGTGACTCTGTGATCAACCTCTGCCAAAGGTCACATGGGGAGCACCTAGACAGCACCTCTTCTCCAGGCCTTTGTATTTTCTCCAGTCAACGTCTGGCTCGACAGAGGACCTAGGGATTTCTAGAAAAGAGTTTTTTTTATTTGCAGTTTCTCCATTTTCACTGAGGTCCTGAACCCCTGACCCAGTGAATGTGGAGAGCCCACTGTATAGGAATCTCTTGAAGCAGCTTTTGCGACTTTATTTTGTTTTGCCTTGCTTGCAGTGAAGGTCATTGCGTTTGCAAACCTGATGAGTCTCTTGGCTTCTGGGACCGATCCAACTGCAGCCTTGCGTTGCATACAGCAGGTGGCGCTGTTGGTGCAGGGAAACTGGGTGGTGAAAAGGTAAGCCTGCCTTTTGTTCTAGAGGTATTTCTACTTGCAAAAAAGACTCTCTCCCTCCCTCAAGGAATACTCAAAGGTGGTTCCGCCAGTTTCTTCCTCTGGGATACAGTCTGGTATTTGTTGGTGTTCTCCCATCCAGATATTAACCAGGGCTTAGCTTCCAAGATCAGACCAAATCTGATCTGATGCCTTTAGGTATTTGGCAGGTTTGACAGTCCTGATTAGTTTTCCGCTGCCTCTGTTTCTCAACTAATTTTAAGGAGTTCCGGATTTTCCTCAGCTCACTTCAGTTGCTGCAAACCGATTTTAAAGTGGAAAAGTAGTTTGCACTCAGTTAACTCAGCAGGAGGGAGAGGAGGGGGGTGGATGAGACAATGGCACCTTTGCTTTTTGATGGTTCAGTATACACAAACTTTGTTGCATGCACAAAATTAGTAAAAATATTGCGTATAAAATTACCTTTAGGCTAAGTGTATAAGGAGTGTATATGAAACATAAATGAATTTCATGTTTATACTTGGGTCCCATCTGCAAGATATCTCATTATGTATATGCAGGTATTTCAAAATAAATTTAAAAATCCCGAACACTTCGGGTCCCAAACATTTTGGATGAGGGAACCTTTCTTTTACTCAATAAGATATTATGGGAAAGTTTTTCCCTAATAGGTATAAACCGTATCTTTTTATACCATACAGATAGTAAACAACTGTTTACTGTCAGCCATGACTCGTTTCAGTGTACTGTTTACTTTGTAAAATCCTTTTGCATGTAATATACCAAGGGCTTTGGGTTCTCTTTCCAATGACCTGAGCAGCTTGTAATCCAGACTGCATTACAAGGTGCTGCTTGCCAGGTGTCTAGAGCTGCTGTATTAATAACAACTGGCAATAAGAAAAACTACAACTAACAAGCGTTTATCTTCTTGAACAGTGATGTCCTGTATCCAAAGGATACCTCCAGCCCACACAGCGGAGTCCCAGCAGAAGTTCTTTGCCGGGGAAGAGATTTTGTTGTGAGTACGAAAGGCACCTATTTTCTTGACTGCTCCTTCCAGTACTAGAGTGTGGAGTAGGAAAGGGTTGTAGCTCATTGGTGAAACACATGCTTTGCATGCAGATATCCCCAGGATCACTTCTCAGCATCTTCAGGTGAGGCTGCGGAAAATCATGACCCCAAATTCTGAGGTGCCCCTGCTAGTCAGTATCAGTAATACACTTTCAGTGATCTGACTCAACTCAGTTCACTGACAGTGAAGCTACTTTTTTTAAAAAAAGGCTTCATACATCCAGTCAGCCCCAATTTTCCTCCTTGTCCTCTGTCCAGGTGGAAGGTTTAAGCAGCATTGACATTGAGTGGATAGTGAAAGAGGGCTGGAGAAACACAGTTGTTTTTTATGGCTTCAGTTGTGATATCTCTTCTCTTCTTCTTCCCCTTTCTCCTGCTCAGATGTGGAAGTTTACACAGGACCGCTGGGTGGTACGGAAAGAAGTAGCAACAGTTACGAAAGTAAGCTTTCTTTTAAAACATTTACTTGATAGTGTTAAGGCTTGATTTTCTACTCAGCACAACCTTCTGTCTCAAGGCAGGACTCATTTTCCTCATCATGAAAAGTTCTAGGAAAGACATAGGATGACTCTTTCAGGTACCCTCAGAAAAGCATTCAGTTCTGGTTTTGGTTTATTTAAATGAAACAAGTTACTAGTCCTTCTGGGACTTCACTCTGAAAAGGTCTAGGTGAAAAACTCCCATTGATCTGCAAAGTGGAAGAATTTTTTCCACCGTCCAGATTTGCATTCTGATGTATGAGCTTCAGTCCTCTTCTGTTTGGACTTTCCCCAAAGAGAAATGCAGATTTTGCTAGAATTTATCTTGATGCAGTTGGAAATGAATTTAAATCATGTGTTTTTTCTCCCACAACCAGCACTAGTGCAGGAAACACATTTGCTTAAACAATGTTTGTGTGTATTCATCTTACATATTAAGCAAACAGGATTGCCTAGGCAAGCTTCAACAGATTCTTCTATCTAGCCTAAGGTTCAGTTGTCGTCCATTCTCTGTGTGTATTTTTTGGACACACTCAGATTTGAAGAATTGCTCTCACATAGTGCTTGGAAACTCTTCAGTCAGTGAGCGATACATAGTCAATGAAATATACAGTAAAATGTATATTAGATCAATATATACATAAATACTTGTTTTTTTCTAGCTTGGTCCAGAAGATGTGAAGGACTTCTTGGAGCACATGTCTTTCTTGAGAATAAACAGAGGCTGGGAGTTCAAGCTCCAGTACGATGAGGATTTTGTCAGGAAGCATCCAGATGTGGTCCAAAGGCAGCAGATGCTCTGGATGGGTATCCAAGCCAAGTAAATGATTTGCTTTCCCTTCTACAGCAAAGGGGGGTGAGGAGGGGATGCAGTAGAGAATGATAAATGTTATTGGCTGTCTTGGTGCTAGGGAGACCTGGTGGTGGGCCTAGATTTGCAGATTTATTTGAAGGGCCAACGGAGAGCCATTAATTTGGTCAAACAGGAAACATCCTCAAAGTGTGACTCAGTTCATAGAATCATAGAATCATAGAATCGTAGAGTTGGAAGAGACCACTAGGGCCATCCAGTCCAACCCCCTGCCATGCAGGAAATCCAAATCAAAGCATCCCCGACAGATGGCCATCCAGCCTCTGCTTAAAGACCTCCAAGGAAGGAGACTCTATCACCTTCCGAGGAAGTGCGTTCCACTGTCGAACAGCCCTTACTGTCAGGAAGTTCTTCCTAATGTTGAGGTGGAATCTCTTTTCCTGTATCTTGCATCCATTGTTCCGGGTCCTGTTCTCTGGAGCAGCAGAAAACAAGCTTGCTCCCTCCTCAATATGACATCCTTTCAAATATTTAAACAGGGCTATCATATCACCTCTTAACCTTCTTTTCTCCAGGCTAAACATCCCCAGCTCCCTAAGTCGTTCCTCATAGGGCATGGTTTCCAGACCCTTCACCATTTTTGTCGCCCTCCTTTGGACACGCTCCAGTTTCTCAATGTCCTTTCTGAATTGTGGCGCCCAGAACTGGACACAATATTCTAGGTGGGGCCTGACCAAAGCAGAATACAGTGGCACTATTACTTCTCTTGATCTAGACACTATACTTCTATTAATGCAGCCCAAAATAGCATTGGCCTTTTTAGCTGCCGCATCACACTGTTCACTCATGTTCAACTTGTGGTCTACTTGGACTCCTAGATCCCTTTCACATGTAGTTTCATTCAGCCAGGTGTCACCCATCCTATATCTGTGCATTTTATTTTTCCGCCCTAAGTGCAATACCTTACATTTCTCTGTGTTGAATTTCATTTTGTTAGCTTTGGCCCAGCTTTCTAGTCTATTCAGGTCATTTTGAATCTTGATCCTGTCCTCTGGGGTTCACCTTAGGGTTGCCATAAGTCAGAAATTGGTGGAAGAGACACAACAACAAATACATCTTTTTGTCTTTTCTTCAGGCTAGAGAAGGTGTACAGCCTGGCAAAAGAACACATGGCACCAAAGAAACATGTTGCTCAAGCAGGTAAGGCATCCTGGGAGTCAGGAATTTGAAAGGATTTTTTGTGCAAAACACCATATTTTGTGGGGGAAAAACTTATTATTTTTCCCAGCACAAAATTAACTTTTCTTTCTTCCAAAATATTTACCAAAAAGGATTGGAATGCAAAAAGCTTGCTTGTGGCTGACAGGTGGTTCCCATGGAAGAGGAGAAGAAAATTCATGAATATTTTTTCATAATGTGAACCAAGCTATTTTTTATAGATAAATCATATTTGCACTGTAAACTGGTTTAGCAACCAGTCCTTTGCCCTCGGTCTTGTGGCAGTGGGCAGTGTCTCCAAAAGCATTCTTTCCCACATAAAGCTACTCTTCCTTGGGCGAGACATTTTGAAAGCAGAGTAGGAAGATAATGAACTTGTGACAGTTCAGTATAGAACTCATAGAAGTGAATGTGGCAACTTCTAATTCAGCATTTGGCTCACTTCCAGTCTCTGGAGGCTATAAGGGGAATTATCCCATGAAGCAGATGAATGGACCTTGCTTTTCTTCCTTCTCCTCTGCCCTTGCTGCTTTTCTTACCACCATCCCCCAAAATCTGCTTGGAAGGATTAAATAGTTGGGCAGTCTGAAAGGCGATTAGCAGTCTTAATGGCAACCCTGGCTTAAAGAGAGTCTATCTTGCATATATACCTTGAGTTTTTATCAAGGGCGGTTGCTTTGTTCTTCAGCTCCCTTGGTACTGAGTCTTGAAATTTTTCTATGTTTGGAAGTGTGATTGGAAATAGTCATGTAAACCTGACAGAATCTGGAGTTGGGAAGTTTCTTTTTAAAAAGCATTGATTATGTAACAGATTGCAAAGCTCTCCCCCAATAAATTCGTTAACACAGACAGACACAATACATTTTTTCAGGAGTGGTTACACACTTTTTTTTCATTCTATTACTTGCTATTTTTGCAGCGGGGCAAGCAAAAGCTTTTCAGGATTTATACATTATACACTGATGGTACTGTGTAGGTAAGAAGTAGTGAACAGTGTTGGGACAGTGTTACGTCCTCCCTCCCTAAAGCGTAGTGTCATTCTCACCCAACTACATTATATTTTGAATACAACTTGCTTCCTCCATTTCAAAAACAAACTCGTTGTGGATAGCCCAGGCTACTTGTAACTCTTGGCTGCTATGGGACCAGAATGGATATATCTTCAGCCTGATCCAGTGCAGCTCTTCTTCTGACTAAACTGCAATTATGATTCATGTTATGAGTGTCAGACCTAAATAGATGAATGAATTCACTGCTTAACTTCTCAGGTTCTCTGCCTAAATTTCCTTGGTATCTGTTCTTCTTTTGTGTGTAGCTGCTCCCTTGCTGGTTTCTGGAGAACAGAGGATCAACCTGGCAATAGCAAAAGTCAAGCAGAACTACGGACAACTGGAGCAAGACTTTCAGAAGCGGAAGGCCGAAAGTAGGGCCAAAGAGGCCCCCTGCCCAATGGATGTTCTTGGAGTCCGTATTAAGGAGGAGCCAGTGAGTGATGAGGAGCCAATGGACATATCAGTCTGCGACGGCCTGAATAATGGACTGGCCAATGGTATCCATTTGGAAGAGAACTCGGTGGACTCCTTGAACGGTCACTTGCCGGTCCAAGAAAGGGTCAGCCAAGAACTGAGAGCCTTTTTGGTGGCAACGTTTAGGAAACAATATGTTCTAACCCTGAATGAGCTGAAACGGTTGTTTAACCTCCATGTGGCTAGTCTGCCTCCTGGGAATCTCTTGTTTAGCGGTATTTCAGACAAAATGTTGCAGGACATGGTGTTGGACATGGGCTGCAAACAAATAATGGTGCCTGTAAGTGTTTTTATTTTAATATTTTATTTTACTGTTACTTACAGTATTGTGACAGCAGATTGAGAGTGGCATCCTGTTAGTGACATATGCGTATGTCTGTTTCCTTTATATCTGTGTATATCCTCTTTAGGACAATGTGGAAATTGGTATACTGTCCCTCCCACTGCCCCCTCCCCCTGGACTTATCATACAGACCCTGAAGCTCCATCACACAAGATGTTCTGTGCTTCATGAAGAGTGGACAGGATCAGACACATCTGGCTGTGTCCCCATAAACAGATGCAAAATGATGGTGGTAGCACTGCGACTTCCCAAGGACCCCAGAAGTTCTCTGTGCTGTTGTAATCATTTTGTAGCTGTCTATGGGGAGACACCTCTTCACTTCTGGGGCTTCAGAAGGTATACATTAAGTCTGAGAGGGGTGTGTCACTTTGCCTATAACAGGCTTTCATACAGAACCATTGAGCTATTTAAGGATTACAGTCTTAAGAGCCGCAGCTGTAGCAAGTGTACTTGGAGCCAATGTAAGGATGCAATCTTTTAGACTACCCATTGGCTTAGTTGTTGTAATGTTAAAGAGGTGCTGAGTAGCTTCGGATTCAACTGTCAGGTTTGGAAAAGTTCTGATGAGATCTGAGGCTTGGAATTTTAAAGTCAACAAGTCCATTTCTGCTGTTTAGCTGATGCATTCGCTGTACAATTGTCCCTCCACATTTGTGGCTTTGACTTTTGCAGGTTTGATTATAAGCAGTTGTGCTAGAGGCTGGATCCTCTTGCACAACTCTGCCATAAGTGGACCATAGAGTTGTGCTGGAGAACCTAAAAGTTCCTAGAGAGAACACTTCTTTAGGCATTTCTAGAGTCCTCCAGCATGATCAACATCTGGCAGATGTTCACCATAGAGTTGCACTGTAGGACCAGGAGATTCCTAGAGAAGTGTTCTCTTAAGTAAAACTAATTGTGTGTTTTTATTTGCGGTTTTTCCACATTCATGGGGGTCTTTCACCCCTAACCCCTGCGAATGTAGAGGGACCACTGTATTTCATGAGATCACAGTTGTATTTCTGGTGTCTAGCTGACGTGTTAGCTGTCTTCCTTTTGAATTCTACTCCAGACATAGCTATGTTGGTTCAGTGATACAACACATGGTTTTGCTACAGCAGCTCCTAGCCTTAATTCTGGGTCTCTGTATTTTAAAGGATCAGGTAGCTGGTAATGGGAAAGGCTTGTCTTAGATTCGGAGAGTGCCTGCCAGGCAAAGCAGACAGTAACTGAGATGAATGGACAGTTGGTCTGATAGACGAGTTTCCTTGGGTTGCAGGTAGACAACACTCGTCGATTGCTGGTAGGACTGGCATATAGGTGGCCTCCCATCTATTGCTGGACTATGTTTCTTATCGGCCCCAGCCAACATGGCCGATGATAGGAGATGATAAATACTTAAAGGGATGTCACATTGAGGAGGGAACAAGCTTGTTTTCTGCTGCTCCGGTGAACAGGACCCGGAAAAATGGATGCAAGCTCCAGGAAAAGAGATTCTACCTCAACATTAGGAGGAACTTCCTGACAGTAAGGGCTATTTGACAGTGGGACACACTCCCTCGGAGGGTGGCGGAGTCTCCTTCTTTGGAGGTCTTTAAGCAGAGGCTGAATGGCCATCAGTCGGGGATGCTTTGATTGGGCTGCAGTCTTTATAATCTGCAACAATTGGGCAGAAGAGGGAAGAATTGCTCTTGCCACATCCTGGAAATGTTATGGTTTGAACTATAACACCCAGAATCTCCCAGCCAGCATAAATAGTGGCCATATTGGTTGAGGGATTCTTAGAGTTGCAGTCCCAAAAAGAAACATTATCAAGTTTTACTGCTGCCCAACTATTAAAGGCACAGGAGATATGTTTTCATAAATCTTACCTTTCTTGTAACTATAGAAAAGGATTGTAGAATTGACAGGGCTTTGACAACAGCGATTGGGCCATGTTCAGTAGGATTGATGGCAATTGTAGATCAAACATCTGGAGAGCCACATTCTGATCTGTTTTAAACAGTGATACCTCATGGACTGAGCATAACGGGATGTGAGTATGTCTCCTCCTTTGCTCAATCCGTAAAGCCACCTGTGACTCCAGCCTCTCTTTGGTGCAGTGAATCCCAAAGGTAAAGCATTCCTCAGAGACGTTTCTCCAGCCTGTCTAGCAAAGGAGAGCCTACCACCCTTCTGGGTAAACGGTTTCACTGACGGTCTCCTCTATTGGTAAGACATTTCTCTTAATGAAAGTTTAATCTCCCACAAATTTATGCACATTAAATCTAGTCATGTCCTGTGAGGCAGCATAGAGTCAGCTTTGGTATGCACATTATAGAACATTTTGCTCTATAAAAATGTTCTTTGTCCGCTTCCTACAATGTGCATGGGAGATAAGGTTGGGTTGGCTGGTAGCTTTTCAGTTGCCTAGTTTTCACTGGTATGGCACACTCTGCCTGCATTATACCTCTTCAAGTCAAAAGGAGGTGAGCCTTCATGTGATGTGAACATTGTGGCGTCTGAGCACCATCAGACGTTTAGCTCCACCTTCAGGGTTTTATTGGCAGAATTTGTTCAGAGGGAAGTTTTCCATTTTCTTCCTCCAATCCTGAGAGTGTGATTTGCCCAAGATCACCCACTGGGTTTCCATAACTGATCCGGGATTCTCCCAGCATCCTTGTCCAATACTTAAATCACCAAACTCAGCTAGCACTTTGTCTAGTATCTACCTTGGCCTTTCTGTATTTTGTGATGCCAACATTTTGTTAAAAGAAACAAAGCTGTCTGTAGGGTGTAACCCCAAACGGCTCACTTGAATGGAACAAGTGTTGCCCTGCCATAAAGAAGGTAGACTGAGCTAGCAGCATTTGTCTGTAATAATAATGTAAGAGAACTACTTGTCTGTCCAGAACAAGACATAAATAAATTGAGCACAGCTTAAGACAGCAGCAAGTCAGAATGGAATGACTGTTTCATCCGCCCAAGATAGTCACAGCTCTGAGGCATGCATATTTTATGCTGGGAAAGTTTTTTGTACTTCCCCATAAATCAGATTAGAGCTGGGCTATTGCCTGTACGTTGTCATGCAGAGTTCAATAGAGCCCTTCTCTGTTTTAAACTACTTTATAATAAAGAACCAACACATTTCTCCTTAGAATCAGCCATGCTGTGCTTTACATCTTTGCATATTGTTTGTTCTTTCGTTTTCTCTGTTATCTAACAAGATTGTGAGTCACCTAAGGAAGGTTCTATTTGTGTTTTCTTGTAAAGTACAGGTTGAGTACCTCTTACCCAAAACGTCAGGGACCATTTAGTGTTTAGGATTTTGGGATATTTGTGTGTAACGTAGTGAGAGATCTTGGAGATGAGACAAAGTCAAAACAGGCCTTCAGGGAGCCCTCCAGCCGCTTATCTCCAGCTTTCAAACAAATGAGTAAGCGTGCCACAGCCACAAGTCGCTGGCAGGCTTACCGGAGGTACAGGAGACTAAGAATTCACAACTTATGGCTGGGGTTTATGCCACATCTGCTATTGAAAGTGGCTGAAAGGATCTTTTTTCCTTTGGAAACTGAATAAACCATCTGTTGTGTGCCTGCATTTTGACTGTGACCTGTCAGATGAGGACAGGTGTGGAATTTTCCACTTGTGCCGTCATGTCAACACACAGAAAGCATTGGATTTTGGAGGATTTCAGATTTGGGATGCTTGCCCTGTAACTAGTAAATGCTACCGTATATACTTAACTATGTTGACCTCATGTATAAACGAGGCAAGTTTTGGGGCCAAAATTATGGATTTTTATATGACTTGTGAATAAGTCGAGGATAAAACTTAGGGGCATGTAACAGAGGATGTAAAGGATGAAGCAAAGGGAAACACTGCCAAAGAACCTACAAAATTCCAGCAGGTATAAACCGTTTGTGCTGATACTAAAGGTTGGGATGATAGAGCGGAAGATGTTGGTGCTTTCAGGATACATTACACCCTTCACCAGAAAATGGTTCCCTTTTAAAAAAGAATTCAAGTACAGTACTTTGATTCATGGATAAGTCGGCCCAGGTTTTGGGGATTAATTTTTTTGACTAAAATTTCTAGACTTATACACAGGTATATGGTAAGCTTTGTTAATAGGAGGAATTAGGGCTTCAGTCGAGACATCACAGAAAGCCATAACTGAAACTCCTTCATCGTAACTTGGCGTGATGGCCCCTGAAACCATGGTGTGTAACCAACCTGCAAACCAGAATCAGAATACTGCATATGGTTTGAAATCTTAATTGAATTAGTATTTTTTCCTGTCCTGTTTTTTTTTGTTTTTAATACCTTAAAGCCAATAATCCTAACTGGTGCAACCTGTTCTTAGTTTCCTCCACAGACGGCTGCATTACCGGATGAACAAAAGGTCTTTGCACTTTGGGAAGCTGGTGACATGTATGACCAGGTAAGCTCTAGGGGACTCTGTGCTTTGGGTTGACACCTCCAGCAAAGTATAAACATTTATTTTATTTAGTATTAAAACATAATTGAGCCTCTTCTCACATTTTAACCCTTTAGAAGACTTACATAATGAGAGGGCTCCTCATTATCATATCTGTCTTTCTCCCAAAATGGGATTCAAGACCACAGATGTCCTGCAGGCAGCATGTTGCCCAACTCTGCCTTAGGCTTGATGTGTTTATCTGAACTGTATCCTCTATTTGGGATGCACTTCTTTTGTTATATACAAAGACACGGCCATGTTAGTTTATTTCAGCATAAAAGGATACATAAAAGAATCCTGCAGCACTTTTCAGACTAATTGAGGAAAAGAAATTTCTAATACAAGTTTTCTTACGCCAGTCTTCTTCATAAGGCGCAGAAGTGGACTGGAGTCTTTGAAAGCTTATGCTAGAAATTTCTTTTTCTCAGTTAGTCTCCAAGGGGCTACAGGCTTCCTTTATATCCTTTTTGTTTATATCGGTAAACTCACTGAAATCAAGGGGACTTAAGTTGAATCATGGTGAACTTGTATGCTAGTGGTCCTGAGCGTGCATACTGTCTCATCTTAAGTAATATTAAATTATGGAATTATGGAAATTATACAGTTGACCCTCTGAATCCATGGATTCTTTAGCCATGGGTTTGAGCATCCATGGCTTGAAAATATTAAAAAATATATACATTCTAAAATTATGGAAATTATACAGTTGACCCTCTGAATCCATGGATTCTTTAGCCATGGGTTTGAGCATCCATGGCTTGAAAATATTAAAAAATATATACATTCTAAAATGTGTTTTATTTTACCATTCTTAAGGGTTATAATTTTATTATACTATTTTATTTAATGGGATTTAAAGATCCATGGATTTGGTATCCATGGGCGGTCCTAGAATCAAATGCTAGCGGATACCAAGGGCCCACTGTATAAACTTTTTTGACCTAAGAGTGAAATGTGCCTGCACATTTCTAGATTCTAGATTGCTCCATGCTTTAATCAAGAATATTAGGCCAAGATACTAAGTGTGATGCTTGCCTATGGTTGCTTATATTTAACTTTATTTATATGCCTCATTTCTCCCAGCATTGAATCCACATCCTCTTTGCTTCTCTATTTACAGCACAACTGAATGCCATGTGGAAGTTACTAAGTGGCCATAGTTTCTCATTTTATTGAAACTGAGAAACTGGTTATCCATTCTGGGAGAAATCAAGATAGGATATTAAACCAAGATCTGATAGTGGCTTCAGATCTTTATTTGCTTCTGAAACTGGTAACTGTAGTTTCCAGGTTCAGATGAACCAGGAGACTATGGTTACTTAGTGGTATCCTGGTTTAATCACAGGGCTGTACACTCCAGTAAAAGACAAGCAAGCAAGTTGTGCAACTGATACTTATTCCACAAGAGTTTGTGTTATGCTTACACTAGTTTTGTTTTCTTGTTTGCCTCTGATAGGCCATTCTTTATATACTAATCTGAGGTTATGTTGGTTTTTTTCCCCTCCTTCTTTCTTGATCTCAAAGCACAGGCAAATTTTGCTTGAAATTTTTTCCAAAAACTACAGAGTGCGTAGAAATGTCATCCAGAGTCGGCTGGCCCAGGAATATGGAGACGATCTAGATAAGCAGCAGGTGGATAAAGTCTTGAAGGTAATAATCTGTCTGCTTGTAAGCGAAACTTGAAATGCCTGCCACCCACTGTAGTAGAGCTTGTTTTATTTAACTATTTTTATAGGTTTTCTTGTTGAATGAAGGATTTAAAGAAACCAAAAGAGTACGTGTATGCATTTGGCTTTGCAAGGAAGAATAGGGAGTTCAATGTAACATACCAAGGAAATAGCAGTTAGTTCATGTTTCTGTATTGTCTACACTCTCCCATGTCTCAAGAATCTTTCCCAGCCCCACTTAAAGATGTCAGGGATTGAACTTGGGATCTTCTGCATGCAAAACATGTATTTAAGCTTTAGGAGTTCATCTCTAATACTTTTGAATATGTAACGACATCAAATAAACCACCAGTTCTAGAAGCAAAGCAAAATCCTCACCGGGGTGTGTATGCACGCACTTGTGTATATTCAATTATAAATTGGGTGGTATTGGCTCTAACACGCTTAGCTTGATTATTGGATTCCTTTGCCTGAAAGATTTTCAAGGGCGGCTGCTGTTTGAAATTAAATTCCTTCTCCTTAATTGCATTGCACACTTTTTACCTGCTGCACCAATATTTTGAAAACTTAAAATCACCTTTAAAGACTATTTATATCTCCTTTAAGCAGCAGCCCTAAGGCCAGCTGGCAGGTGGTATTTCAAGCCATCTTTGAAATCCCTAGACCTTGAAGGTCATTTTTCCTCAGGCTGATCCTCCTCAGAGGATGTGTGTGTGTAAGATAGCCTTTTATAACAGGCATGTGGAACCAACACAGAACCATCCGTGCTTGGGAGAAAATATTGCTAAGCTTGGGAGAATTGCAACAAAACATTAAGAGAAAAGGCAGAAGCAGATGCACACACACACACACAGCAGATCTGTATGTGCAATGGACAGTGAATCATGTCTTTCATGTTTATTTCTAAAAGGCATGACTCTAGCCTCCTTGTTTTTGGAAATCACCCTGTTGATAGTCTAGTAGTCAAATCCCAGTGCGAACGATGTGAGAGCCCTGATTCCCTTCACCAAGGCAATATCATCTTCCCTTTGCCAAGAGAGAGAGATACCAGAGAGAGGTTGAAAAGGGGATAAGGAATAGAGTGTCTTGGAAGATATTTTCAAGCCCTGGATGGCTGAATCTGGGGATGCAGTACAGCCAACTGTATTGTGGATAGTAAGCTGAACATTCGCTTAAGTATTCCGCATTGCAACTTTTTTTGAGTTTTCTAAATTAATCGGATGGGCTAGTTCTCTAGGTTTAGATCCTGTGAAACTATAAGAGAGAGAAAATGCTCTTAAGTTTTCAGACAGAGGAGGCGACAGAAAAACCCAGATGGCTGATACAGTCTCCAGAATATATGTGTGCGCTCTCCAATGTTTAAAAAGATCTACACATTAAGACTGTTACCTTGTTAATTGCACCAATTAGCAGATTAATGTGGGTTTTTTGGTCTCTAATTACACTGCCAACTAGATATCAGTCTAAACACTGAGGCTGAAGTATTTCTGTTCGAAGAGAAAGTGTCAAACAATTCCCATTGGAAATGTTATGCAGGCTTGTTACGTTCTTAGAGGATCGCTGGAGTTACCTGCAGCAGGCATCTGGAAGCCCCAAAGGATTGTTTTTATCGGTCATCATGCTATCTCTGTGGTTTTCAGGGAGTGCTTTGTCTCTTAAAGGAGCCCCCCATTATTTTTCTTGGGGAACAGTAAGCCAGATAGGGATGCCTTTACAGTAATACAGAGATGTGTACATAAACAATCATAAAATCAGCAGAATAACAATAGCTTGTGTGCACACAGAACCCTTTTATCTTTTATCACTTCTTGAGTCTGAGAATCAGGTCTGCCTCTCTGTTCGTTTTGAAAAGTATGATCCTACTCTTATTGTTTTAGAAGATACTTTTTTAAAGAATTGTAGGTTCATGAAAGGTACCCAGTTGGCGACCTGTCAAAATATATTGGGTATAGCTCTCTTCTTTTAAAAAATCAATGTTTTTCCCCTTCTACTTTTTCAGAAAACCCTCCTATTTGGCAGGAACCCATGGAGAATTTCCCCCATTGAAGTGCACAGGGAGGGGAGACAATATGCCCACAAATTCGTTGTTGTTACTCTTTCACAAAAATTTCAGTTAATGGCTCATCCTTCAAAAACAAACCACTTTGCAAGATCACTCAAGCCACTCTCTGAAAATAGGTCTCTTGGGATCCTTTCTGTTTCCTTTCTAGCTCTTGCGAGCAGCATTTTAATCAAGATGTTATGGTTTGAAAAGCCATTCCCGCTGCACACAGATATTTCATGTAGAGAGAGAAACAGATTTTTCTCATCTCCTTTCAATAGCTGAGTTGCTGTTTGGAGAATGAAACAAAAGGTAACATACCCGGCTAAGGAGTCAGGACTTTTCTCCAGCTTTAAGATGGAGCCTAGAGTAATGGATTTTTCTCTATTCTGGAATCATTGTCTGACTGGCATATGTGTTCTTAAACGCCAAGCATCATATAGAGTTTGTGATTAAAATTGTGCCTTTACATCATGGAAAGGAAGCTACTAGCAGTGGCTACTTTTTCGCACTCTTTTTTCCTCTCTAGTAAGTGAGCTGAGTTCTTGAGGTATGCAATTAGAATTATTTTTCGGCAAGATTACATTAGATTATAAAGAATTTTCTTTCCCTTTCTCCTAGGACTGCTGCATAAGCCAAGGCGGCATGTGGTACCTTAAAGGGACAGTGCAACAGCCAACGTCTTGACAGATGGGCTTTGCTTCTTGTTGCATCAGGTTAACTCCCAAGACCAGAGACAAAAATGGAGCAGACAAGAAAACCATACCAACGTCCGACCTACTTTTCCCTTCATACAGGACAGAACTGGTTCAGCTCATGCCCTGTGGATGGAGGGAGCTATGGACCCAGCGCTGCTCATGTCTGCGCGGCATCGGAAGTGCCACCGTTGAATAGGAAGAAGAAACTGCGGACCTTTATAACCTGTTAGAATTGTTTGGGATTCCTAATATATTTTGCATCTCATTCTGATTATAGCAACAGCCACGACGAAAACTTAGACTGACCCAAATATTAAAGAAGATCATGAGCTAACATTTTATTTTGTAACTAATGCCAATAAATTGCAAGTTTACACTTAAACAGATTTTTTATCAAAAAAAAAATCCTGACTTTGGTTACTACTACTGCTTGCTGATTTAGGAGATGTACTGTACTAAGATGGAGGCAAATACACCTGAAAGGCACCAGATCCTGGCAGCTGAGCCTCTTAATACGTCAGGTACATTCCCAACTCTATATTGGATGTATGAATAGTATCCCCAACTATTGGTCTGCTAATGCTACAACCTTTTTAATAACTATTTTAATGAATTAGTGGCTGGAATCCATTGGATGACTTAGGTCAAAGTAACTAGATGATACAGAAAGGTGTATAATAGGACAATGACAACCGGACAGTGCCTGGGGTCACTTCTGTCCCTCAACCCAAATGTCCACTGTTTAGGGCCATTGGGTGTGGGAGGGATACTGTTTGCCTGCCATTGTGTAGCTGAGGAAAGGAACAGCCTCGACTCTCAAATCTCCAGTGCAAAATTGGTGAATGCCCCTTAAAAGCCACTGAGAGGTCCAGCAGAAGCAACAGAGACACACTCCCCTGTCCAACTCCCAGTGTAGGTCATCCACCAAGGCACTCAAATCTGTCTCCCATAATCGGGCCCGAAACTAGACTGCAATAGGTCTAGCTAATCCACGTCTTCCAGTTGAGAAGTACTGCTCAAGGATGGGATGTTGGAAACTGGCCTATAATTTTTCAGTTCAGGGAAGGTTTTCTGGAAGCAGTCTTACGAGGGCTTTCTTTGGGCATATCAGGATGCCACTTTGGTGTAAAGTTACATTAACGAAGACTTTCCCCTCTTGTCTTCCAGTGTAAATCCATCCCCCTCTTAACTGCCAGACTTCTGCTTCTGGAGGTTTGACTGCAAGCAGTGTTTCGGCTGGAGTTAAATCCTCACCCACTCACTTCTGCAACTTAAGTTGTTGGAATTCTTGCAGTGTATAGGTTTAAGCGAGTATGTGGGTGAGAAGAACAGCTGTGTTGTGATGGTGATTATATTTTGGGTATCACATTACATTCTTCCTCTGTTCAGAGAATCGGTTTACAGAGAAAATCATTTTTCAGGTGTACTACTTCCTCCCTTTCTTCTGTGAACAGATGAGAGAGAATCCTACCATGGTATGTGAAATAACCCTACCATGGTATGTGAGACAGTCTCCAGCTGGATAAACCACAGCTCAAAAGTGGGCGATGAAAATATAATGGAGAGAACCGCCTGAATGTCATTTAGGGCTATACATAGTGGAGCATGTGGTCCCTCTGCTGTCAATGGGCTGCAGTATAAATTCACTTCCATTATTGCCTCTGCTGGAATCAAGAGCAGCAGAAGGGCAGGAGTTGCTTAGCCTGTTGTAGAATATACCAACTCTTGTGGCTTTATACATTCTCACACCTCCAAACTTTTAATGTGTGTCGGATCTTGTTATGCTTGACTTTTCACAGACTCTTCTAGGGCTTAAAGTCAAGGCTAAGGCCCTGTTCAGTTTTGGTGGATGGTCCTCAGTCCAAGGCACTTGCCTTCAAAGACCAAAGGCAGTCCTAAAGAACCAGATGGCTCTCTATAGAAGCAGCCTCTTCAGGGAAGGATGTTCATATGTTGGTGCTCCTCTCACCTTGTGTAGGTTCTAAGCGTGTGCATCTTCCGTGCGAATGTTGGAGAAAAGGGGATCCACCTATCATTGCCCAGAAAAGAGGCAGGTAAGTCGTATGGTTCAATTTGATTTGCTTATACCACCCTCGTACCCCCTGTTTTTTTCTTGACAAAGTTCACAGGAATGACAGACCAGAAAAAGAAAGGGAAAATCCACTTAACCCAACAGAACAATTCTGGCACAAACCCATTTCTCATTTAGATCTAGGTTTCAGCAGACAGAGAGTGTGGGCATTTCCTCTCTGTTAACTCAGAATGTACTTTCATGGTGAATACCCGATGTAATATTCTTTAGCTGGTGAAAGACTTCTGAAAGTATGGCACCGAAAGCCAAGCATTTTGTGAGTGGATGCCATCTTTGTTGAATGCATGATGATCAAAAAAGAGCACGGGGCATGGCTTTTCTTTTACTTCTCCTGGGGTGTTTTAAGGGAATCCTCTTTGTGAGGGTTTCTCCTCTCACCAATCCAGAGACGTGTCCCTTACGCCAACAGTTCGACCCTATGAGGTCCTGCCTTAATGTCTTTCAATGGCTATACCATTCGTTGCTCTCGTTTCCTCCTGTCACCATTCCCACCCTTGCTATAAAAATCTGTTTTTGAAATGAATCATAACAGAAAATAAGCAGCAGGGTGGCAGTCAAAATAATTACAACAAGGGCGGGATGGATGGTTAACTTTGACATAAGGCAGCTATATTTCCACTTTACTTAAAACTAAAAGCTAGATAGGATGGAAACTTGCTCATCTGTCAATTCAATTTGACAAACTTTGTAATCCATGTAGGAGAGTATTATTGCTTTTAATATACTGCATACGATTAGTGGAGTCTGACTTGAAATTTCATCTTTTGCCCCCCCCAAAACCTTACTTAGGCTCATATGTGCGCACAGACACAAAAACCAGCAGCACAAACTTAGTGGCTGAAGGGGTTTATTTGCTTTTTACAAAATATTCACAATGGCTTAACAACACTTTAAATAAACTTAAATACGCAGAGTTTGGGATAAGTTTCCATACACAGAAAGCTTAATTCAAATGGAACACGCAATTCTCATTTGACACTGTACATAAGGCAGAGAAATTTGCAAATAGCAGCAACTGAATTCAAGCTGCCATACCATTTACGGGGCAGCTCAAGTTTCATCATGTTCCTAGCTAGGAAAGTAATAATCTTGCATCACTACTGTTGGCAGGTATAGCATGTTTTGAGCTTTGGAAAAACGAGTCACCCTTTGTAGTGCGAGTTATCTGGTTTTCACCTTCTAATTTTTTACATTTCACTTTGAGCCAATCTTCTCGTCCTATTCTTGTATTCTGAGAACACACCTCTACCTGCTGAAGTTGCGGAATATCCAGTAATTTTTCATTCATTGTACGGTTGTTCTTTTGTGTTCTCGAACTGTACTCCCAGGTTCTGCGACCAAAACATAGTGTATGATTAAAAGGTACCTACTCCCTTTTTACAGCTTTTCTCAAGGCCTTCTGTGGAACCGGAAGCTATTTCCCATCTTCAATTGGGTGTTGTTTTTTTAAAACCACTAAAAATGAACCAAACAGACTTTGCATCGAGTACCCCATTAGCAGCAGAACTAGAACTCTGTACAGGGTCCGTCTTTGGCTTTCAGTCGGGATGGACAACTTGCGACTCTGTAGGTGCTCCCGGAATGCAGATCCCATCACTACTGGCTATGGCTAACAGACAACAACTTCTATTGGGCCTTTAGTCAAAGCACTATTAATCATGCCTCAAATAACTACATCATAATCCCTTTTACATGCAAAACATTTGCTACCACAATGGCATTTCAAGTGCACAGGAGCAACGGTGACTGGTTTAACCTACATCTGACTGAGACTGCAGTAAGACTTCCCCAGGTTGTGCTGGAGGATCATTACTTAGGAAACATTACTGATCATAGGCTAAAGCTCTGGTTTAGCTGGTACATGGGTTTCCTAAAATTAGTTGTTAATCGGTTGTGAAATTAGAGCGTGTGTGTTAACACCCTTTGCATTTTTTTAAAAATTTTGGTACATTTAACAATCAGTGTACTTCATATACCAGTATCAGATCCTGGTTCAGATCCCTCCTCAGTTCAAATCCTACTTAATTTGAAATATTCAAACTATTTAGGCAATGGAAGAGTTTGAGGCTGTGTCACTGGGACTTACTTCACATTATCTATACACACACATCAAAAAAAGCAGTGCCCTCCCTTCACAGGAAGAATTTTTGCTGCCTCTTCAGTGGATTAAAAGAGCTTCCAAAACCTTAGTAAGACCCACAGACAGTTTGCTTTCCTTCAGAAGCATTTCTGAGTTTATAGCACTGAGAAACATTCAACAGAAATACCATTCAAGTGTGCAAATCAAAGAAGAACATGTATCATCGGCCAGTTCCGTACTCTGAATTCCCTTATGAACACCTCTGCCTCTTAAGACAGGGAAGAGACTGGATTTTTAGAAGAAACAATGTCAAGTTGATTTAAGCAGGTCAAGCAAACAGGTGATCTGCCTGGAATTGTATATCGTAGTCTTCTAAAACGGTATTTCTGATGACAGCATACAACACTCAGAGCCAAGCATTAAATCCAAGAGAAAAATAAATACAAGTAGTGCCAGTTTTGTAAACAACTTAAGGTACACCATGCTCGGTGTCTGAATTGCCAATGAATACTACTTAAGACTTTCTAAATTTCAACACGTGACCACAGGGAGAGAAAAATCTAAGCCCAGGATTTCAATAGTGACAACTCTTTACATACCAAACTACTCCTTGGTCCTCATATCTCTCACAAATTGACTACAGCAGTTATTTCAAACCATTAAATAAGCAATTTGGGGTGCAAATTAAACAGTGTCAATAACTGACCCTGAGCAACTTGGGTTACAATATAGTGGAATCAATTGCTCCAAATGGACATAACTATCCTGGTGGACCCATTCTAAAACCTTTTAAACAAAAAAACCCCTAATATACCCTGGGAAAAGACAAACATGCAACCTCATCTTTCATACAAAACATTAAAGGGCAATTTCAAGACAAGTTGTTTTCTAATGCACTATTAACGTGTACATTCATTAAGAAAGAAATTAAGGCTGAGAAGAGAAAGATTTATACTTTGCTCGGTGTTCGTCTATTTCCTGTTTAGTTTTCTTGATACACGTGAAGATCTCCTTAAAGAGAAGTTTGTATTCAGGGGGGCTACTTGAAGATAAGCTGTTTGGATCAGCACTTGTAGAAGCAGGAGCTCTAGTACATGTGTCCGAGGATCCATTTCCCACGTTTACATCTTTGGAATACTGCTTTGAGGTCTGCACCGCCTTATGTTTCAGGGACTCTTCGTCGATTTGACATTTCTTCAGAAGCTCCTCATACTTGACTTTGAGAGCATTATATTGTGCATCCACCTCATTAAGTAGAGAAATGCCCCTTTGCTTCACAGCTTCTGCTCGCCGAATACAGGTTTCTTCATGGCCTTTTAGAAGGTCCCCGCCTGCACCGCTAGCCAGGAAGGTCTCGCTGCTGCTTCTTTTGAGAGCCCGTTTGTCAAGTTCTGGAACGGTGAAAGGCAAGCCATCTGAAGGGCTCTGACTCAGCTCTCTCTCTAAAGAGTCTTTAAAGGAAATGAAGAAGGACTCTGGAACAAGCTTTTCCACCCCATTAACAAATGTGTTTTCAGACTGAAATATCTGCTTCATTTCAGCCACTTCCACCTCCAGCTCTTCAGCTCTGGCTCGGTACAGATCAACGTCCAACAGCCTTTGTTCCAGATCACAATTCTCTTTCAGCATGAGACTGTACTCCTCCTCCATTGTCGTCCTCTTCTCTTTTTCCAGATTGAGCTGAGCTTGCAAGAGAGTGACCGCCTTTTTGAGGTTCTGGTTTTCTTCCTCTAGAGGACTTAGCTGACTATCCATTGAAGTAATTTTTTCCGCAAAGATATGATCATAAACAAAATACCTAGGCGCATATTAAAAAAAAGAACCAATAAAAAGCATTAATCCATTTTTCGCAATACATCTAATTCTTTACAAATTTAGCAAGGATTACTATACCAAAATCGTCTATTTCTGGAAATGATTACTAAAATAGGATGGATGCATTTTGTCTATCTAAAGTTGGAAATGACAAGGTAGCCATTGCCGAAAGCAATGGAAAGTCATGGACAGAAGCTGTCAGAACAATCTATAGACGTAGCTACAAAATCACAGGTGAAAAAAGGAAGAGACACCTTTAACGATCATTATTTCCTACTCCATTACCACCACCAAAACCTAACATGTTATCTTATCAGCATAGGAGTCATGTTTCTTGATTCAGTCGTAGCAAAAAGAACACTTAAACAATTCCTTCCAGAGAAAGCAAACACTTTTAAAGTAAGCTTGTGCCTTACTTGCGAAGGTCGTACAGTTCCTTTAGACATGAAAAACTGTGAACGGATCTTGGCTGCTCAGACCTTTCACGGTTCACAAGGCCTTGCCCAGAATTCTTCAACTCCTCCACTTGCCTCTGGAGGTCATCAATGTGTGTTTGAAGACTTTCAATTGTCTCTGTTAAGCTAAAGAGAGAGAGAGAAAAGTAATGACAAGAGTCCAAAAAGCTGTCAGGGTAACTTCTGCATCAAGATTTTTTCCAGACTAGCTTCTCTGGAACATGTTTGTTTCAGGTTCTTGATTTAGCAGGGCCTGCTGGTCATTATTTGACATCCAAAGTGAACATCTACATGTAGAGAAGGTCGGTAAACTCAGGAAAAAATTCTGGGTGAACTGGAGACAGAGACCAAGATCTTACTTCATGATGGTGGAAAACACATTTCCAGCAGCACACTTATGGCACGAGGAGAGGCTATTCCCTTTGCCTGACTAGTGTGGAACAACACACTGCTGGGGACAACTCTGTCTCCTAGTCATCGATCAATTTTGGGGTGCACCCGTCTAATTTTGGTTTCTCCTGTGCACTGAGGGGAAAGAAGTAGCCTTCACCCCACTGTTCTTTCGTTTCGTTGTGTTCAAGAACAGCTAGAACCAGTATGGGCAAATGCAGAGTCCCCTAGCTGTTGTTGCAAGATGAAGAGCTTGTGGCTACTAGATAGCTCTGAAAAAATATATGTGGAGGCAAAACCTACTCATAGTCCTGCGTATGCCACCAACAGGAGGGCCTGTTTGTCCCTTGACTAGAGAAAGATTATCTTTTTCTACAAGATTCCATTCTGCAGCATTTGAGAGAAACATTGCATTGAGACAAGCTGATCTCAGAGTTCAGTTGCTAATAATAATAAATAAAATCTTTATTTATATTTCTGCCTCTCCCCATCGATGGAGGCGGGAGCACAACAGATGAAAAACAGCTTCATTTATATACCGCTTCAAACCCTTAAGGAGTGTCTAAGCGGTTTACAACTGTAAGCTATTTGCCCCCCAACAATCTGGGTACTAATTTTAGCGACCTTGGAAGGATGCAAGCCTGAGTCGAGCTTCAGCCCTTATGCTGGTCTTGAACTCGCAACCTTATGGTTTTGAGTGAGTGTCTGCAGTACAGGCATTTAACCACCGCGCCACCAGGGCTGATAAAATCAACAGTACAATCTATGTATAACAATTCTAAAACATCAATCTGTCAGGGCTAACACGTTTAACAGAAGGAACAAGCCCTAAAGTAATCCAAGTATAAGCCCCTTATACAGCTATTGTACAAAGTTTCCTTTCTGTCTGTATATAGCTGCAGTGCATGTGGATAAAGGAGGGGAAAGCAAGTGTTACAGGAGAGTATTACCTTAGTATCTTTTGCTGTGAGGATCTACTATCAGCGACCAGTTTTAGATTAGCATCTTCTAGTTCTCTGGCAGTAACATCAAGCTGCTCGTAAACTTTGGCATGCTGATCATTCATCTGACGCAGAAGTTCCACCTGCTTTGTAAGATACTGAAAAGTAATTTATCATTAGCATGATAAATATCCACTCAACCAGCAGTTAAAATAAGACAACATTTTTGCCACTTTCCTTGTACCAAAGAGTATTCCGCAGAAGACAACGCTGAATAAAGTTATCCAAAGAGGCAGTGAAGCTGCTGGCACACTGCAGAATTAATGCAGTTTGACACCGTTTTAATTGTCATGGCTTCATTGGATTTGTAGTGGCACTAGAGTTCTCTGACAAGGAAGGCTAAATATCTCATAAAATTACAAATCCTAGAATTCCATAGCATTGAGCCATGTCAGTTAAAGCAGTGGAAGTGGATTAATTCTGCAGTGTGGATGCCACCTGTGTATTTGACCTTCAAACAAACATGGCAGAGTGATCTCACAGACTAGAAATCTACACAAAAGCAAATACGTTGAGGTTTTTTTCCTTTACAACTTTAAAAGCATACTGTTTGCACACTAAGAGGACGAAAAACCAGGGCCTAGATGCAAAATAAGGTGACTACTTTTACTTGGCCAAGGAGACGACACTTGACTAGATCTTCCCAAATACGATCCTCTTCCACATGTGCTCTATGCTTTATTATCAATGGAAGGTTATGAGATGTTGCTGTTTCAATATAAAAGATCCCACTAGATGCCCCTCCTGGGCACACCTGAAATAATGCTCAACAAGCTTTTATTCTTCCACAAGCACCACTGGCACTTCACATCTTACCAAGAAAGATTACACAATGTATACGAAATAAGAAAGCATCTTATAGCTGACCTGTACTAGCTACTGAAGAGCCCCTGTCTTCCCCTTGGAGGGAATTACTCAAGGAGATACTCTTTTTAATCTCAGCCAGGGTATGCCTGTTTTGTTTAAATCTGTGGGAAATGTAATCCTCTTTATTCAAGAAGCACAACAGGTTGTTTATAGTTGTGAAAACTGCTTTCCGAAAGCCACAGCTAAGAGGTCTTCTCTGTAAGAGCACTAAACCCTGAACGTTAAGCCGCTTTGCAAGAGGCACCTTAGTGTCAAGCCCTGGATTTCTATTTCCACTTCACACTATATAATCTCCTGCTCCAAGAATGAGAGAATGAAATGTACTAGAATATTCCGCGAGCCTCTCTCATACCTGGTGAAAACAGTTCTGTTTCGGATATTTTCGAAGGCGAAAGATGCAAAACGGGTGGCACAAACCCAGTTACAGCATCCGAACACCCGGCGCCAGTTCCGTGAGAACCGAAATCTGGGAACCTTTCAGAAAGCCTGAAGGTTTCGGAGTCGCTACTCTTGTAAGCAGCCTATTGATTATGCAATCAAATCTTCTGCGCTGGACTGTTTACTTCATTAAAAAGGCTGGCAGGCTTACATTTGGAAAAGCATAAAGCAGGATTACACCTGGATCTAGTTCAACCACCCACAACCTTCACCCCAGGAGAATCCTTTAGACGCTATTACCTGTTGCCATTTATAACCAGACTGTGTACAACAGAGATTAGCCAAAGCCCCAGCATTAGCCAGAATCTTAGTGTAACCTGAAACAAATTAATTTGGTCTACTGTGCTGAAAACAAGGGGAAGACAGTATTATAACAAGGCATTCTCGATTAAAAAGGTATTTACACAGCACATATTAGTAGGAGGAACCCATACCGAGTAGTTAGGCTTTTATTTCAAATTAAGACGCTTCAGAATGTAGTTAAGAACAAGTGCAACTAGTACAACATGGACATATTTTTTCTACTTAACCTTCTCGTACTTTTCGTACTGCTTACTTAGAACAATGAACTGAGGCACGGGTGGGCTGGAATTTTACTCTGTACTTTTCTCATACTGCAGCCTTGCGTTGTGCACATAAAAATCTTAATCCAGAAATATTTCAAATGGAACATAGAACACAACCACCAGCAACTCCTTCAGCAGGAGGATATTTAATTTATTTAGATCATATTCCACCTCTCACTATTAACATTTCCAGGACATCTTAAGGTTAATGAACATAAAAACAACAGCACTGAAGTTAAAACATCAACATGAACTATAGATAAATTATTCAAATCAGGTTTAAGAGTAGTAAATTTAAGCCTGGTATAGACTTGCAAATGTTGAAACTACTATGCATGCATTATATTGCCATTTTAAGATCAATTTCATTAGAGCAGTGGTTTCCAAACTCCGGTCTTCCAGGTGTTTTGGACTTCAACTCCCCGAAGCCCCAGACAGGTTGACCAACTGTCAGGAATTCTGGGAAGTGAAGTCCAAAACATCTGGAGGACCAAAAGTTTGGGAACCACTGGATTAGTGTAGATGGGGGAAGAGGTGACAGTGACTTAAGTAAGGCCACTGACTGAGATTATGGTAGACTAGGGCCAACAACACACTGTGGAAATAATCCAGATTGAGATCGCTTTAACTACCCTGGCTCAATGCTAGGCAATTCTGGGAACTGTAATTTTGTGAAATATTTAGCCTTCTCTGACAGAGAGCTCTGGTGCCACAATAAGCTACTGTTCTTAGGATTCCCTAGCATTGAGCCAGGGCAGTTAAAGTGGTCTCAAATTGGATTATTTCTGCAGTGTGTTTTATTGCTATATAACTAGTCTTAGCCACTCTGCACCAGGGGAAAAAATGCAACATTTTGGCTGTGGTTTAGTCACTCTTATGTGACAGTGCTGAGTTCTTACCTCTATTTCCTGCAGTTGTTCTTGGTTGGTAGAATACATCTGCTGCAGAGATGTTTCCAGCTCGGTGTTGCGGTCCAACAGTGTCTTCCCAAGCTCAGCAGCAAGATGGAGATCTAAAATAAGTAGTGAACATTTTACTTAACACCAAAGGCCTTCAATTGATTTCAAACGGAAGTTTCACAACTAGGAGGAAATGGAACTATAGCAGTAAAAGTTTGTTTTATCAGACTTTTCTCATTACACCTTAATAACCTCTATAGGCTTTGAGAGAAACTAATTAAAGCCAAGACCTTTTTCTCCATTTTCTTCTTTGTAGGTTAGTAGCTTCGGTACATATTTCTTGTCCCTTAAGTATAACTAGGGCACGAAGGCTGGTGATTCGAGATTATGTATTCCGACACATTTTTGGATGACATCAAAAATTGAGGAAGGTTGGTCCAATACATCCTCATGGCAAAATAATATACGTTTATTTAAATTCATTCAAAGATTTCCTTAATACATTTTAGGTAATACACTTCGGAGCCAGTGTGGTATTGTGGTTTGAGACCTGGAGTAGGGCATTGCAAGAGCAGGGTTCGAATCCCTGCTCGACCATGGAAACCCAGTGAGTGATTTTGGTAAATCTCGACCTCAGAGGAAGACAAGGGCAAACCCCTTCTGTACAAATTCTGCCAAGAAAACCCCATGACAGGTTTGCCTTAAGAGTCACCATAAAGTCAGAAATGACTTGAAGGCACACAGCAAAAATACATTTTTAAAAGGCGGCATTTTAGGTTTTTTAGTGTTTCCTTCCCAACTTACTTTGCACTAAACTATCAAGATAAACAAAACAATTGGGCTGATGCTAACAAAACCTTATGCCATATATATATATATATATATATATATAGTTTATACTGGTAAGGTGTCATATTTGTTTGGGATATATTTTTTTCTTGCAAGTAATTGTTCTATCCAGTCCAGGATCTCTGTGTTTTTCATTCGCCTACCTAGCTGAGTAAACTTTGGTGAATACCCAAAGTGCTGGCGTCATACTAGAAAATGCAAGTTATTTTTAAACAAACTCATTTCTGTTGATATAAAGTGTGTGTACAAGGACTTTCATACAGAGAGCAGGCATTTTCCGAACCCTGCGTGCTCAGAATTTCATTCGAAGTTGGTAAAACCAAAACTTGTCCCGCTAACTCTTCTATCAAGCTCAAGGGCATTCCCAGTCCCTAGCATCCCTGCTCCTCCTGTGAGAATTTGTTGCTCAGCTGGGATGAGAAAAGAGCTTAATCCAACCCATTCGAGACAAGACTTGTCTAGATAATATGCAGTTTGTCAACATAATTCTCTTTTGAAATTGCGTGCATCTGAGCAGCGCCATCTCTTTAAATGCATTCCATGTCCTAACTTCTTTTTGTGATCTAATGTTTCTCCAGTTTTTAAAAGTTTAACAACCAATTTCTCAGTAGAAAAGTTTTGGGGGGAAAGTCCCCCAGATACTGTATTGCAAACACTATTATAATGTTGACGGTTTGCAAGTGATTGGTTTTTGTTTTCTAACTGTGTGTACAAAAACTCATGCTACCAACTTCTTTCTTTCAGAGAGTCTCAAAGGTGCTGCAAGATCTCTCTATATACTGATTCTACAGACTAACACGGCTATAGCTTTGAATTATTTTTTATCGACTGTTCGAGTTTACTGCTAGTTTCCAAGCAATCCAAAAACAGCACTTTAATGCATTTCCTTTACAAAAGCATAAAGAGCAGCCATAAACCATTTTAGGAAAACCACAAGGATTACCCAAAATGCCAGAGATGCCAAAAGCTGCCGCCTCCTGTCAAATCATCTTTAATTAAATAACAAACTTTTTCCAGAATTACTGTAAAGATCATTTATGCTCTTCAAAAGATAGCTAAGTCAGGATTTAGCGTAATCCTTTTTAACATTCATCATTGCTGCCATACTTGCTTAGAGACAACCACTAAAAGAATGCAGAACTCACAGCAGTTGAAATGTCACCCTGAAAAGTGGCAATAGAAGAAAATTAAATTGACCGATACTTGAGATAGAGCTCTGTCATTATTCTCCCTTAAAATGTATTTGCCCGTGCTCAATAGTTCAAAGTTTAGTTTTAGTTACATTAGTAAGTTGTTAATCATGATGTTATAGACTTCGACAAGTAGCATTCAAACAGCAACAGAACAAAAGTCCTCAATTTTTAATTTTTTAAAATTCCTCCATATTGCTTGGACCATGCCTAAATAGTCATAGAATCATAGAGGTGGAAGAGACCCCAAGGGCCATCTAGTCTAACCCCATCTGGCCATGCAGGAACTCACGAGCAAAGCATCCCCGACAGATGGCCATCCAGCCTCTGTTTAAAAGCCTCCAAAGACGGAGACTCTACCACTCTCTGAGGGATTGTGTTCCACTGTCGAACAGCTTTTATTGTCAGGAAGGTCTTCCTAACATTCAGGTAAAATCTTTTTTCCTGTACCTTTCATCCATTGTTCTGAGTCCTATTCTCTGGAGCAGCAGAAAACAAGCTTGCTCCCTCCACAATATAACATCCTTTCAGATACTTAAACAGGGCTCTCATATCACCTCTTAACCTCTTCTCAAGACGAAACATGCCCAGCTCCCTAAGTCTTTCTTCATAGGGCATGGTTTCCAGACCCTTCACCATCTTAGTTGCCCTCCTTTGGACACGCTCCAGTTTCTCCACATCTTTTTTGAATTGTGGTGCCCAGAACTGGACACAGTATTCCAGGTGGGGCCTGACCAAAGCAGAGTAGAGTGGCACTATCTCTAAAAACTGATGTGACACCGGCTGCTTACCAGGACTGAGTTTTACAATTTTGTAAGACAACAGTGATTTCACATTAAGGTCTGTCTATCCACTACAAACCTTTCCTAAATGTTAACGTATGCCCCATCACTTCTGTGCACCTCCGTTCTTCATTTTCCTGAAAACATCCACTTGGACTCAAGTGTCTATTCTACATCTTCTACAACAGTAAAAGACAACTTTAAGCGTAAATGAGAAATTTCTTCTGGAAATGAAAGCCTCTTTGCAAGTTCATCTATCTTCCCACTTCTCTATTATATGGAGAAATAGGGGTTTCGTCATTCAAACCAGATTAAGCAGTCTTGAAATAGAAAGCTTTTCTATGTAGCCTTAGGCCACAACATAAATTATAAGTGCCACAGTCCACGTATTAAAATGCGCTAGTTGTATACCAGAGGCAGGAGAGTGAAGCTGTTCACGACAACCGCGTAGGTAATGCTGTATTTTATACGCAAATTTTATCACCACATTGCAATACATGAAAAGAAGTGTCAGTGCTATTCAAATAAAACTTAAGACAAACACATACTTGTTAGCTTACCTGGCAGAGACAGAGATCTATTTTTCACATGTTTTGTTTTAACACAGGATTTCTGGCAACTTCAAACCACGGAAAAATAATCCAAGTCACTCAGAACACAAGACATTAATTTCTTTTTTTTAATTTCAATTATTTTCACAGTCTGAGACTACTAATGTAAAAACAAATATGAGCATAAGGTATTACTCAGAATGGAAGTTTGTTTGGACTCCTGGATTACACGGCTACTTTTTGGTGGCATAAGAATGACTTGGGTACAATCCGGTTTCGTTCATAAGGAACCATAAGGAATGCTCAAAGTATTTCATATCAGCGAGTGGTGTAACAATTTAGAGAGCGGATGCTCGAATTGTAAAAATACCTCTCTCAGACATGCCTTATTTAGTTTCAAGACCTTCACATTATCAGGAAATGAGGACAGTCTAAGGCAAGTCCTAGATATTCTTTGAAGATCGTGCTCCTTTTTAAAGTACATGCAACCATAATGCGCACAGTTTCATTCAGGAACGTAGATTGTAAAGAAGTGATCCTTATCCCTTGTAATTTTTCTCCTTTTTTACACTTCTAATGTATTGCTAATGTATTCTAATCTATTGCTCCTTGGCCTTTTGGCTAAGATCAAGTGTGAAGTGATCCTAATGGACACGGATAATAGTATTTTGTGGAGCTTTTGGGTTATGTGGCCATGTTCTAGAAGAGTTCCTTTCTGACGTTTCGCCCGCATCTGTGGCATCTGGCATCTTCAGAGAAGACACAGACAAGTTTTATACATCACCTTTAGTGGAAGCGTATGTAACATGAATAGGCACACATCGGTAGAGTATTTCAAAAGAGCTACACTGCAACAGCCAAAGGTGAACAAGTACAAGGGTTTCGTGGTAATGTGTGATGCTATAAGGCAAAGTCTAATTCTTGGTCCTTCGGAGAGTCAAGCACGGAGCTGCACTGTAATGGAGGAGCTGCATTTTGAAAGGTGCCTTTTCTGACTCCAAGGAGTTTATCACACGACGGGAATTGGAAGTATGACCCAACGGCCATCTGAACGGGATCATGGGGTTTCACGTTATTGCGTGAAAGCCGATCAGACACATTTTGGGGCAATGGGAAGTCCTTCCGGATGCCATCGTGGGGTTTCACATCATTGCGTGAGAAACTATCGTATGCGATTTCGGGCGACAGGAAGACATACCGAACGCGACGCAGTGTCAATACGCAACCACGTAAATTCACTCAATTCCGAACTGGCCCCACTTTCATTTCTTTCGAAATGGAGAGAAATTCCTCCCGTTTGAGAAGCTCCTAAGCCTCCAAATGCAGCCCTCCTCCAGACTTCGTACCATCGCTTTTTTCCTTTACATACAACGCCTTTATCTTGGTATCCCATTCCTGGCATATCCATAAACACACAACATCCCAGAATCCTATAGCCTTCAGCCAGGGCCCTTAAAGCGGTGCCAAACCGGGTTATTCCTCCGGTGCGGACGCAGCCTCAGAAAGTTACAAGTTTTTTGCAATGTTTTTTTTTCCCTGTGAGCCGCTGCCTTGGGTCCCTTTCTGGCTCAAGGCTGCTATGGAATTCTGGGAGCTGGAGTTTGTTGTGGGGTCCAGAGCACTTTAACTCTTTTCCTGGCTCAAGGCTGCTATGGAATTCTGGGAGTTGGAGTTTGTTGTGGGCCCAGAGCGGAGCTTCGCTCCGCTCTGGGCCCCACAACAAACTCCAACTCCCAGAATTCCATAGCAGCCTTGAGCCAGGAAAAGAGTGAAGTTTTAAGCTCTGGGCATCACAACAAACTCCAGCTCCCAGAATTCCATAGCAGCCTTGAGCCAGGAAAAGAGTGAAGTTTTAAGCTCTGGGCATCACAACAAACTCCAGCTCCCAGAATTCCATAGCAGCCTTGAGCCAGGAAAAGAGTGAAGTTTTAAGCTCTGGGCATCACAACAAACTCCAGCTCCCAGAATTCCATAGCAGCCTTGAGCCAGGAAAAGAGTGAAGCATTAAGCTCTGGACCCCTCAACAAACTCCAACTCCCAGAATTCCATAGCCATGAGCCAGACAGAGTTAAACCTTGAGCTCTGGGCCTCACAACATGCTCCAACTCCCAGAATTCCATAGCACTGAACCAGAAAAAAGACTTAAACCTCAACTCTGGGCCCTAGAACATACTGCAACTCCCAGAATCCCATAGCAGTGAACCAGAAAAGGAGGAATTAAAAGTGGTGATATTTCCTCAGTGTGGACACAGTCAATAATTATTATTGACTGTGTATTGTAATGTGAGAGAAAGAGGCGCTGCCACAGAGCGCACTTCCCACCAAAATCCACTAAAAGCGGGTTAAGCACGCGTTGCGGACGCGGCGGCGTGTGAAAAGCAATCGCGCTTGTTCCCTTTTCCTTCCTTTTCGCTCCTTTCTCCTCCTCTCACCTTGCTGCAGGTCCTGCTGGTCGTACCAAGGCTCATCCTCGCGGATCTCGAACTCCTCCACGAGGCTGTCGGCCAGCATCCTCCTCCGTCCCCTTCTTTCTTCCTTCCTTCTCCTCCTCAGCCTTTTAATAATAAAGCCGCTCCCGAAGATTCCCGAGCGCTTCCGGAAACAGCCGAACGCGCTCTCACTCTCAGCCTCACCCTCCGACTCCAGCAGCAACGTGGCAGAAATGAATGTACAGTAGTAGTAAGCGCAGCCCGTTCAAAACCGAGCCGCCGCTCCTTTCCCCGAGCGGCCAATCACAAACGGAGCTCCTTTACCCCTTCGACCAATGGGATGCAAGAGGGGGCGTGGTTTCGGCGCTAAGGCCCGCCTTCCGAGTTTTGACTGCCAAGAAAGCTGGTAATGGTGGTCAGTGGGTTCTCGGTGGCGGAGGGGGAAGGTTGAGGGTCGCGCGCCCGTTGCCATGGCAACCGGGCCTAGGCCTTTTTTGGGGAGTGGAGCAGCCTTTTGGCTAAAAAGGGATTATTATTATTATTATTATTATTATAGAGGCCGGTTTTAAAGTGTCCTGACTAAAAGGCGACTTTTTGTTTAAAAAATGTTGCTTTTTTAAGAGGAAATTTTCATTATTTATTTGTTTGTTTGTTTGTTTATGGTATTTATACCCAAGCCTTCAGCCCTAAAGGCTCTCATATTAATATTAATTAATATTAATTATTATTATTACTATTAATTATAATTAATTAATTATTATTATTCATTGTTTTTAATTAGTTACTCAACTTGTGTTGAAAATTATGAGGGTGATACGGTTTAGGAGTGTAGAAAACTCTGTCCATACTGGAGAAATATAATCCGGTTTGGCACCACTTTTGAACTGCCCTGGCTCAAGGCTGTGGAATTCTGGGAAGTGTAGTTTCAGTGAGACATTTAGCCTTCTCTGTCAGAGAGGACAATAATCTCGGAATAACGGCAGCGTAATTATTGCTGCATGCGTCCACACTGCGGAATTAATCTGGTTTGACACCTCTTTAACCGCCATGGCTCAGTGTTAAGAAAATCCTGGGGATTGTAGTTTATTGAGGCACCAAAGCGCTCTGACAAGATAGAACACCGCCCTGGGCCCACATCAAACTACACTTCCCAGAGTTCCACAGCCTTGAGCCATGGCTCAAGTTAAAAGTGGTGCCAAACCGGATTATTTCTCCAGCCTGAAGTAGAAGAACCAGTTCTCTGGATGGAAAAGAGAATGTGGCTGCATCCACACTGGGGAAATAACCCGGTTTGGCCCCGCTTTAATTGCCTTGGCTCAAGACTAGGGAATTCTGGGAGTTGGAGTTTGTTGTGGGGTCCAGAGCGGAGCTCAGCTCCGCTCTGGGCCCCACAACAAACTCCAACTCCCAGAATTCCCTAGCCTTGAGCCAAGGCAATTAAAGCGGGGCCAAACTGGGTTATTTCCCCAGTGTGGATGCAGTCATTCCTCCAGAACTGCCTCCGCTTGGCCATTTTCCTGATGCAGGAATGCCTTTGAGTTTGGCCACTCGGTCTCTAAAAGGTTCACATTATTGTTTCTGAGTTATAGCGACCCTAAGTCCATAATGTGACTCGCTCTGGGGTTACTCGGTGGGCTTCTATAGCTGAATGGGGATTTGAACCCTGGGCCTCATTCCCACTACCTTTTAAACCAGGCCGTGATTCGTTTTGAACCGGTTTAAACGGTTCTCACTTAATGCGATTCCAAAAGGAGGGCTAATGCTCTAGACCCATTTATCCTGCATCTTTTTGACGCCGTCTCCCCCCCCCCCCCCTCTTCTTTTCAACCAAATTGAATCTGCGCAAGTGGGAACCAGAACCTAATCGGATTCGATTTCACAATTTTGTTTTAAATGAATCGCTTTGGCGCAAATGGGAACCGGATGTGAATTGGAATCGGTTTATTATGACTTGCGGTAAAGCTGAAATGGATGTCCTGTGCAGGAAGCGATTTTATTTAAACTGATTGATTTCCTGATGTGAACCACAAGTGGGTTGTTTTGATTCCATGCCAGAAAATGAGATCAGGTCAAACGTAGTGGGAACCACGATCCAATGTCGAATTGATCCATCGATTTGGATCGGAAAGCGATTTTTCTATAAGTGGGAATGAGGCCCTGGTTTCCAGACTCCTAGTCCAACAACATGCTGGCTGTTCTCTTTCAAATATCTTTTATCTCTTTGTGTGCCTTTGATCACTGACAAAATGCTGAGCCCTTCTGTAGTGAAAGTTTAAGACGAGGACAGAAAGGTGAGAAAATGTTGCCCTCTTGTGGACCACGTTAAGATGGTAATTGTGGAAAGATCTGTGTAATGATCACATTCACTTAATGGGAAAAGCAAAGCAAAAATGGTTTCATCTTTTCAAGGATAAAGCATGGTACTTCACTTCCACCATATTCAAACCTGGGTAGCAAAAAAGAAGGGGAAAGCATATGTAAGTAGTGATTAAAATCATACATCATGTATACCACCAATTTAATTTTCCCAATCCTTTTCATCTGCTGACTTCGTACGTTTACATCACAATCCAACATAATCATATATTCTATCAGAAACACCAATACTTTACTGCAACTGTCACACTGTTTATTCTTGACAGAATAAACTGCTTTATTGTAGAATCCCACTAGACATATGAATCCCATTTCTGACAACAGTTTCTCCCTTCTAAATATATTGTTAAGGCTACTGAAAGTTATTCATATCGTGGAAATTCATAAATTCATAAATAGTAAAAGATCACACAAACTTCATTATTAACATAAATGCATCAGATTAACCAGAGAAGAATATAACCTAGCAGTAACACAATAGTACTTAACAACATGTATTGTCTTAATAGTAATAGGCAGGTTTTTCTTTCAAGTTTTCAGTGGAACATGGATGAAAATATACTTTCAGTGGCAAAAAGCTTAAAATCGTTCACTCATATTGACATGAAGTAAGGAATTGTAAATATTGTGTACAACCCTAGGTAGCATAAACCATTTTCAGTTTTGTCCAAAAATACCTGTGGGCAGTGATTTAGTGAAATTCACCTTTCTGTTCTGATCCTGTCTAACAAAAGAATGCATATGTTATATTTCACTGTTATATTCCACATTCACGGTTAATTGTGTTACTTGACGCTTCACAATCTGTCCATTGCTGCACAAAATTTCTGTGTCGATGCATTTAATATTTGTGTGTTCTGAGGTGCTCATTTGTCATTTTCTAAATTAGTGGCCAGGTGTAGCCTTTTAAAAGTTCGAGTGAGTATAAGAAAGTTGCATGCTTCATACATTGTTGCGGTCCTATACAGCAAAATTTATGTTGCTTTTGCTATGCTGGTGAAAATAACTCTTCACTCATTTACAACAGTGCTCTCCAAGCTGTCTGATGTTGGGGACTGTAGCGTATTTGAATCCACTGGCTACAAATTTTCGTTCTTTTCCTGGAAGTTCATTAGCAACTGGCAGCAAATGAATTATCAACCAGCATCGATCCCTGGACCACCCACCATTTTGAATAACACTGATTTACAAGTTATTATTGACATGAAGCATACTGTACCCATACTGTACCCGGTATACATTGGTATCTTGAGCTTTCGTAGATTTGAGCCTACTTCTTCAGATGCGTTTGGTGGAGTGAAGAGTCCAGAGACAGACCTATATAAGCCGGTAGTGTGTGAGAATGCTAACTGAAATTCAAAACCTTGTGTGTATGGAAATGAGGATACAAGTTCAGTTTTAGCCATGGTCATTGGGGGACAAGGATGTTGCCTAAAGATAAGGAGAGTAGATAACCATATGAAGGAGTATTGGAATGTAGTGCAGAAACCGGAGAGTAGATGTGCTCAACTCATGAGGAGGGTGTGTTAGTGTTGAAGTGTGCCAGGAAACCATTGTTGCTGTTTAACCCACAGCTGATGGACCCTAGTCTGTAGATACATTCCATTTCTGCTATTTCAAGACCTGTCAGGTCCTTTTGCTATGGACATAACCGAAAAAGTCTTTTTTTATTGTTCTTAACCCCTCTAGCAAGCCTGAGCTCATTCTGTGCTTCAGCTTTTCTGACTTCCTCCCTACGCATGCTTGCTGTTCATTTGAATTATTTTTTGTTGATTCCCCCCTTTTTACATCTAGAAATGTAACACTTAAGCAGTGGGGAGGGAAATGAAATGCACTGATATAAGATGGGGGACACCTGGCTTCACAACAGTACATGTGAAAGGGATTTAGGAGTCCTAGTAGACCACAAGTTGAACGTGAGTCAACAGCTTGTGCGGCAGCTAAAAAAACTAATGTGATTCTAGGCTGCATCAATCGAAGTCTAGTTTCAAGGGAAGTAATAGTGCCACACAGTGGCACTGTTCTGGGCACCACAATTCAAAAAGGATGTTGAGAAGCTGGAGCATGTCCAAAGAAAGGTGACCAAAATGGTGAAAGGTCTGGAAACCATGTGTTACGAGGGGCAACACAGGGAGCTGTTGATGTTTAGTCTAGAGAAACAGAAGGTTCAGAGATGATATGGGTGGAGTCTCCTTCTTTGTTTATGTAGTCCCTTTTAATTATTTTATTTAATTTTATTTTTAATGACACCTTTCTCCGGGGATTGGCAGGGCGTTGAACTAGGTGGCCCTTGTGATCTCTTCCAAGTCTATGTTTCTTTTCTGTTATATGCGTGAGGAGAGTTGGCATCTAGACTTGTGGCAAAGATTGTACCTGTGTAAGTACGTGTACTAGGTTACCGCACTACCCTCTAATAGCGCTGCTATTCCACTTTAACTGTTCTGGCTGGCTCCTGTTCCATTCTGGGATTTGCAGTTTAAGGAGGGGCATTTAGAATGCTCAGCTGGAGAGCTCTTAGGCATCACTGAGCTATAAATCTCAGAATGCAAAAGTGGCAGACAAAGCAGTAAAAGTGGTATAGCAGTGCTATAAGAGTGTAGTGTGGTAGCGTGAGTAGTGGTTGGTGTGTTTCACTATAATGTGGTGCTTAAATGTACATTTTGTAGCTGTGTCCAGAAGATGAACCTGTTCTTTTGATAGTTCAAGGCTGAGATTGATGGTGGGGTGGAAGGTGTTGAAACTCTGGTGGAATGTCTTGAATGAGTCTTCTCCATGAGTCCAAATTATGATGGTACTGTCAATGTACCTCAGGTATAGGAACAGTTTCTGGGTGCAGGAGTTTAAAAGGGTTGTTCTAGGTCAGCCATGTAGGTATTAGCATATTGTGGTGCCATGCGTGTGCCCATGGCAGTACTATAAACCTGAAGGTATATGTGATTACCAAAGGTGAAATAATTGTTTGTGAGAACAAAATGGCAGACCTTGGTGGCTAGGTCTGCTAAGGCCCCATCTAGAATGATGTTCCTGGTGGCTTTTAATCCATCCTTGTATGGGATGTTGGTATGCAGAAATTCCACATCCACAGTAGCTAAGAAACTGTTCCTTGGGAGGTTGTGGATGGATTGTATTTTGTGCAGGAAGTCAGTAGTGTCCTTCAGATAGCTGTGTTGGTAGCATATGGTTTAAGGATATTGTCCATATATTTAGAGGCAGTGCTAGAGACAATAGGTCATCTAGAGTTTCCCTATTTATCTGTTCATCTACGTACCCACAGCGTTTTGAATTTAATTGACATTCTCTCACAGAACTGGCTTATATAGGTCTGTCTCTGAACTCTCCACTCTGCCAAATGCATCTGAGGAAGCAGGCTCAGTCTATGAAAGGTCATGCTACCAGCTTCTTTCTTTCAGTTAGGCTCAAAGGTGTTACTGGAGCTCTTTGCATACTGATTTTCCAGACTGACATGACTAGGTCTTTGAATTCTGCGCACATAAAGGTATGTTTCCAAGTAAACCCTCACAGGACTGCAGTATGATGTATTCTATTGATTCCTCTGTGAAAGCAGGATTTACTTCTGTATAAGACTGAGTGACTAATAGTATCTGAGTGCTCAGCTATTGATAGAAATTACAATCATCTGTGCCTTTTTTATTAGTATGTATTTTATCCTAGGGAAGACAAAGAATATCACATTTGAAAAATGAAGTTTATCTCAGGAATTCATCGCAATGCCCTGGCATACTCCATGACCACACTGGGTGCTGGAATGATGAATAGTATCTTCAGTTTCTATTATGTCAAACTTTTTTTAATCCGATACAAAATCTCAGAAGCTGCGTTCCATCAAGCACAGGTACGCTAAACTTTCACTTTTGGTTTTTGTACTGTTTATCATCAGCAGTTAATTCTTTTGAATTCAGAATTAAACTGTGTTACAAAAGTTATGTTATAATATTAATTAAGCCTTTAGGTAACAAATGTTAATAGTGTCATTTTTGGGGAGATGGCCATTAACAACAGGGACTGCCTCCAACAACTTTCCAAGCTCTCTTTTTCAAATCCCTTCCTTATATGTTTCCTTCTGTGCGCTTTAGTTACTTCTACTTCTCTTCCTTTATCTTAAAAACTGTCTGATTTGAATTTACTGCCAAACAGGGTGGCTCTAGCCACCATATAACGATGGCTGATAACTTTCCTTTTTATGTCCACATAGAAAAATTAGTGACACTCTGCTTTTCTTTTGACCATGCTTTTATGTTGTTGTGTTCAAGTCACTTTCAACTTACGGTGACCCTAAGGCAAACTTATCACGGGGGTTTTCTTGACAAGTTTTGTTTAGAGGGGATTGGCCTTTGTTTTTCTCTGAGGCTGAGAGAATGTGACCTGCCCAAGATCACCCAGTGGATTTCCGTAGCCAAGCAGTGGTTTCAACCCTGGTCTCCAGAGTTGTAATCCAATACTCAAACCACTAACTACACCATGCTGGCTCTCATTTTTACTACTATTACTTCGATGCTGCAGTCCCTACGGGCCACAAAGTTCATTAGCCATCAACCAGTCACTGATATCTCCTGCAGTGCTATTGTGAAGAAATAAAAAGGACACAGTTCCTTACGTTGCGCTGAGTTTCTTAGAAAAAGGATGGGGTAAAAATGGAATTATTATGTGTGCAACATTTTCTTCTAAGTTTTAATTGCTGGCCCCAAACCGTAATCTGTTCTCCGTCTAACACTTCTTTTTACATTTTTATATTTTCTATATTGTTGTTTTTATTAATCAGTGATGAATTATTTAATTGCTGAAATGTATCAGATAATTCGTCTGTTTAATCCATTTCATGTTGCATTTTTTGATCGTGTGTTTATTTGCACAAGCTGCTTTGTGACTTCTGTTGAGCTATGCAACATGGGGAGGGGAAGCATTTTTATAAATAAATGTTTATATTTTATTTTTACCCAGGTTGTTTTTATGATATGGAATGCCATTAATGATCCTCTGTTCGGGTATATTCAAGACAACTCCAGAGTACCATGCTGCTCCAGACGTCAGTTTTCCATTTTATATGGAGCTCCGTTGTATGCCTTGGCCTTTCTGCTTCCTTGGTTTCCTTGGAAACAATATGAAGAAGATGACTGGCTTAGCGGGCTTCATCTTATTGTTGCTTTGTGTGCTTTTGATGGCCTCCTTACATTTGTTTTGCTCGCACAGTGTGCTCTCTTTGCTGAAATTTCCACTAGGCATGAAAGTAGACTCCAGCTTATTAAGTATAACCAGGTAGCAAGCTTAGTTGGATCTACCAGCATCCTTTTCTGTGGCTTAATTACAGATAATATGGAGAACTTCATCTCTTTTCAAGTCTTTACTGTTCTGGTAGGAGTAGTAGCAACAGCTTGCATGTGTTATACTGGACTGTACAGCACTACTGAGTATGAACAAAAGGAGACTTTAGCAGAAGAATTTGCTTCCGAGAGTGCTGAGAGATCTCTGTCTTGGTCTTCTGTAATTTTGTTGACGAAGGAGATCATGACTCAGAAAAACTTTTTGCTTTTTGTGACCATGAATTTCTTTCAAGTCTTCCACTTGGCATTTTGCAACAATTTCATGATGATCTTTGCAGATAACCTCATCCCAAAGGATGTCCTTGCATCCTCTGTCAGAAGTATCATGTATGGAGCAGGCTTTATTTGTCCTCAGGTAGGCAGAAAACCTGGCTTTGTTTTCTCTTAAAAGGAAAATGTGTTGATTCGTAGAAAATTCTTCCTGTTGACTGACACGAATAATTATGGATTATCTTATTCCTCCTCGCTAGAGTTATCATATGGTAGAACACATCTTTTGACGGGATAGATTTGTCCAAAGATAGATTTGCCCCCAGCACAAAAAACATATTTTGGGTATACATACATACTAAGAAATTTTTCTGGTAATGTAAGAACTTATATTAGCTCTTTTAAAAAAAAAAGGAGGATAGGGTATAATGAATAATTAACTACAGTAAAAGTCAATACCCATCACCACGAAGAGACTACATCTACCCAACGTGTGAGGAATCCTCACCCAAATCCTCAGGTAAAGAGCATGTAAGATTTTCACAGAGCTTAAAAGGCTTTGTATGTGGCCTAGTTTATTTTCTGTGACTTTTGTACTTGAATTTTTCCTTGCTGTTACCCGCCTCGATCCTCAAACAGGAGAGGCAGGATACAAATACATATTTTATTATTATTATCCTCAGACTTTTGGTTAAAGTGGATGATAGAGTTGCACTGGAGGACCTAGATGGTCCTAGAGGGGAACAGATTAATAAAATCCATGAATAATCAAATCTGCCAAAAGTCAAAGCTGCAAATGTGGAGGGATGAGTATAGAGCTGCTTGGTGATGGTGCAAAAGAAAGGAGTTTGCACCTGGACCTGTCACAGTTCAATGTTCTGAACTTTTAAATATTTTTAACATTTTAGTTCAGATAAAGTTCTAAAACCATATGGGCTCAAGAGATGAGGGGCAGTGTTGGGGACCATCCCTTGGTCTTGGAAAGTAAGCTACTATACATTCATACATTACATTTCCTTAAAAGGGCCACTAGTGAGAATCCTCCTATTATTCATTAATTGCCTTCTTGGAGCCTTAGTACAGTTTTCCATTGTGTGGTTATTTTGCATTCATTTGTGCAAGTTGTAAGAAAAAAGGCACAAGTTAGATATTAGACACAACTGTTAAATTTTCACATGTCCTGCAGTGATCATTTTAGATGTTTTGTTAGTCTGTTTCTTTTCATTAGCCTTTAGAGGGAAAAAAACTCTTCTTCGTTGTCTAGCTGGTTGGGGGTTTGTATTCTTGCCTTATGGATCCATGTCTGCCGCTGTTTTTATGTACATTTCTTAATTATTAAAATCCAGTGCAGCAATGCTAGAAATATTTAGCATCTCTTTATCAAGATTACAGGCATTATGCAGAGATAAATATTTTCTCTTTCATTTCAGTGCCTTGTGCTCATCAGTCAAGCATTGCTGCGGAAGTTTGGTTACTATAAGATTGTCTTATTTTCCTTCTACTTGGAAGGAATAGCTGCCGCTGCCATGATTTTTCTAGGCGTAGAACACTACTATATTTTGGCTATTTATCTCACAGGAAACATGTAAGTAAAAAATGCGTTTTTCCAGTTGAGGAATTTAATAATTTCAACCATGCTTCAGAGAGCTCATCTAAGTGAGCTTAAAGGTTGCAGGAGGGCAGCAGTAGATTGGGCAAGATCCTCTCATTGGTTTCTGTGCTTTAAGATGATGGAAGAAACAGCTGTACCAGGCAGTAGGGAAGAAAGCTGGTACTGTACCTCGTCCTGGCAACGTGATTTTTACACTGCGAATTGACCTATAAAATTATACTTATAGACATGGTGGCACAGAGGTTAAATGCCTGTACTGCAGCCACTCACTCATAAACCACAAGGTTGTGAGTTCATTACCAGCCAGGGGCTCGGGGTCAACTCAGGCTTGCATCCTTCCGAGTTCGCTAAAATTAGTACCCAGCTTGTTGGGAGCAAAAGTAGCCAAGAAAAGGTTTCCAGGAAGTTTCCAGTGTTTAAGTGCACTGATAAGCAGTATAGAAATGTACTTGCTATATTTTTCTATTGCAACTGAAGGCCACTTTAAAAGGGATCAGACAAATCCATATAGGAATGATCTGTTTGTACCTGTACCTGTAGATGGCTTTAATATTGACTGTTGCTGTCATATCCTGAATGTAAACTTCCTGGAAACTTGTTCTTGGCTACTCTTGGGAAACAGATTACAGGTACTAGACAAGACCTCTCCAATCTGGAAAACTGCATGTTTTGCTCTACAGATCCAGTTATCCCTATATTAGCCATGCAATCTGGGAGTCAGTTATTTGAGAGCTGGACTATGACTCTGGAGACCAGGTTTTGAATCCTTGCCCAGTCCTGGAATTTCAATGGATGATCATCTTGTGCAAGTCAAATTCTCTCAGCCTCAAAGGAAGGCAAGGGCAAACCTGTGAACAAATTCTGCCAGGAAAACTCTGCGATAGATTCATTTTAGGGTTGCCATAAGTAGAAGGAAGGCACACAACTGGGACTGATGGAAACTATAGGCAGAAACAGCTGGGAAGTTGTGGAAAGCTGGAATAAAAGGATCTCTGAACTACCAGGACTCTTATATTCTTATATTAATTATAGTCATTAACATCACTGGGAAAGTTCCTGGATATTAACTATTACTTTAGCCATTTATTGTTCTTTGGGAATAATTTAAGGAAATAAGGGATATAGATTTACCATGTAATTTAAGTGCAGCACAACAAATTTAAGCAACAATTTTTTGGGGTTAGAAAAGCAAGAATTAACACATTTTTAAATGCCTTGGACTTTTATCTGCTCAGTTCTGGAATGTTTATTTTGGCTACAAATGGAGTCCTGATATTTATTTTCAGCTGTTCCGTTTTACTGATGTTTTTGTGAATGGTACACAAAGCAAATATTATGGAATTTAAAATGTTTGGTATACAAATTTTACTTCTCAGGGATAATGAATATCTAACCTGCTTTCCTGTTTATTTAGGGTAATTGTTCAAGCTTCTTTCAGTTTGTTTAATCTGCCTTTGGCTGATATTGTGGATGAAGATTTAAAGAAACATAAAAGAAGGTAGCTTTTAATTCTTTCTACATGTTTATCATAGATAATAATGCAAAATTATTTTTCATGTACTACTAGTAAGCTCCAGCTCAGGGAAGAGTTTTGCTCACTACATTCTGTTGCTGGTAAATTCCTTTATATGGAATCCTTTACACAATTCTTACTTTTCTTTTTACAATAATATCCAAAATGCACAAAACAGTGATACCTTTATTGGGACAACCAAAAATGAACAAAATACATCATGCAAGCTTTTGAAGCTCCACTGGCTTCTTCATCAGGCACAGGTGTTAAAAATCATACAAGAGAAAGGAGGAAATTATGATGTTAGAGTCATGGGTCTACATTTTGTCAAGATCTTGTTTCTGGCATTGTCAGTTCAGATGGTCTGGAGAGGTATCAGTGCAAATAGAGCCCAATCTACTTTTTGGCCATATAGGTACCGGGAGACAAAGAATAATAAAACCCAGACAATAAAATTCCGTTAACAACGGAAAAAGGAGCTTCTCTCTTTGTCTCCAAGTCATTATATTTTTTTTCTTCTCCTGTACGATTTTTAACACCTTTGCCTGATAAAGAAGCCAGTGGAGCTTCGAAAACTTGCATGATGCATTTTGCGCGTTCTAATAAGGCATGACTTATTAGAAAAAGATATTGTGCGTGGAGAGGTAGAAGACAGAAAAAGACTGTATACCAAATAGATAGACGTAAATCAAGGAAGACACAGCCCTGAGTGTGTAGGACCAGAGCAGTTGAGGATATGGTGTCTTGGACGTGTCTCATCCGCACAATCGCCATGAGTTGAGGTCGACTTGAAGGCAGCTAACGGTAACAAAATAGTGATAATAATAAATGTATGTATTGGAATCAATCGGACTCAAGATATTATTTTATGTGGGTCCAAGAGAAGAAAAGTAAATGCAGTACGGGCACTTTCATTCTTCAGAGAAAAATGTCCCTGGATCATGATTGAATAGAGTGCATCACTGACCTTGGGTATGTCATAATCTCTCATCCTCAAAGGATGGTAATGACAAACCTCCTCTGAGGAAACTTGCCAAGAAAACCCCATGATACCGCTTTCAGTCACCATAAGTAAAATGACTTGGGGGCTCGCAGCAACAACAGCAACATTTGAACTTGGTTATGGGCACATTCACAAGGAAAGTTAGTTGGTCAAATCATTAAAGTATTATTATTATTATTATTAATAATAATAATAATAATAATAATAATCTTTATTTCTAGCCCGCTCCTCTGTGAGTACAATCGGAGCGGGGTACAACAAGATTAAAACATACAAATTAAAACACTTCATTGACCCATTCCCAGCCACCCACCCCTTAAAAATAAATTAAATTAGCAATAATTTAAAATCAACAACATTAAAAACATGATTCATCCTCCATAGTTCTTACATTGAAGAAAAAATAACACAAGGCAAGGGGTCAATTTGTAGGTCCCATTCGGAGCTGGGATCTAAGAGGTGTCAGGGAAGGCCTGCCGGAAGAGATGCGTCTTCAGAGCTTTTTTAAAGCAATCAAGAGATGTTATAAGGCGCATCTCATCCGGCAGACCATTCCAAAGTTTGGGAGCGGTCGCGGAAAATGTATTAGCTAATACATTTTTCCCCGTTCTAATATTTGTTGAACCATTACTTGTTAACATTGTGAAATAACTATTTACAATCTATTTCCACTGTTTATAGCTCGTAACACAAATCTCTGCTTCACTTTTCAGATCTCCACTTTCCTCTATGGTTTTTGGAACAAATGCTCTCTTTACAAAACCAGCCCAGTCTTTAGCCCCGATGCTTGTGGTTACAATACTAAATCAGTTTGGGTATGCACAACTGAATAATAAAGCCATTCAGACTGATGCACAGTAAGTGATAGATTGTTATTAAATGTTATTGCTTGTAAATGTTTCACACACACACACACGTGTGTAAGGGATTTGTTTTAGTCCCTTACAGATTTCACCATCGCTTCCAGAATAGCAGGAGTCCAAAGGCAGATTCACATATAAGCTCATTGCCTTTTCCATGCAATCAGACCAGTCTGTCCTTTAATATATTAAACAAATAACCAAAATGCAAATTGAACTGTGTACAGACCATGACCGCAGTGAATCCTGTGTTTGCGGCAACTGGGGAAAAAACAAAAGCAGTTTCTTGATTCACAGCTTCATTTTTCCACAAAATTGCTTCCTTCTTGACAGTGAACAATCCTGAGTGATCATACAGGGATGTAAATTTCTTTTGAACCGTCACTAAATCCTGTTATCTAAGCCTCAAGTATTTCAGAAATACCTGTATACATCTCCAGGGAATGCCATAATTTGTATGAAATCTTATTAAAATAAATGAGACACATATTTTACAGGACTCTTCTGTGCAATCCAAGGTCAGCAAAACAGGGAAAAATGTTTTATAAAACAGTTTTATAAAATACATGTCTTATAAAATATGTATTTATATACATGGCCTTTGACAGCACTACTTGTTCAAATCTGGGTATGCCATTATTTGTTTATGTTGGATTGATATGTTTTCCAGATTGTTTAGGCACCGTTTACAAAGGAAAGCTAATATGAATTTTTAATCTTTTGTTAGGAGAAAAGAATTGTGATATATATCTACTGTAATTACTTTGGTTTTATAATGAGTGCTGTGAATAATGAGCTTTAAAAAATTTGGACTTTCCCCCCAGTTTGTTTCTAGGTCTCCATGATGCCATGTTCTACATGATTTGCCTGGTTCCTCTTTGCATTGCAGTCATACAGATTTTGACGTGGACACGCTTTTCTATCCAGAATAGTCACCTAGTGCCTGCTTACTAAATCTTAAACACGGCCATCGGGGACCAAACAATGACTTTCATACAATAATAGCCAATGTTAGCCATGAACTCTAACACTGGACATCTGTGAACTCATAGATCAAATGCAACCTGAGCCATTTATTGCTTGTTAGATCTGTAAATTCTGTCATTGAGGACCTTATCATGAAGCAGGTATCTCTTTCTAGTTGAAATAGTATGTCAGGTAAAGATGTTCGAACTCTCAAAAAGACTTGAGGAGTATATTAAAATGTTCCGGCGTCACATTAAAAAACAATGGCATACTGGAATACTGTGAGCAATCCCCACATCCTTCAATCTGATTCCTTTTAGAGGATGTAAGGACCTAAAATAACCTCAAAAGGATGCCTTTGAACACTCTAAGACTGTGGGACGTTGCTTCCATACTTGCAAATCAGATGTCACATTTTTTCCAGGAAGCACAGGAAAGCCTATGTTTACAAGCCTCTCTTCCCATTTGGTATATTAAAACTCAATATGATTTTCTGAAATGAGAGATCTTAACTCTGCAGGGAAAAATAAAGGGCTGCGACTATTTAAAGCAGATGGGGAGGGGGGAATTAGAAAGGCTGCTTATTAACGAAACAAGAAAAAGTGAAAATGTAGTTGGACGGGGAGGGATGTACTTGTTCTGTGGAGAGCACTGACGTGTGTGTTTATCAAAGCCAGTCCTAGTTACATTAGCAACACTACAGTTTATCAGTGTGTCAGTTTGTATGGAAGGGAGGAGCAGGAAGTCGTATCGGGATAGTAAGTAGGAAATCCAGGTGGAGGATTGAAGGCAGGTTGTTGCCTGAAACAAAGCAGAAGCTTCCTCAATTTCAACATTATTCATTTCAACATTATTAGGGCAGGCTTAATAATGAAAAAGAAGTGGGATACTTCCAAAACTTAGTAAATTTGGAAAACCCAACCTGCTATCACACTATAGGAAGCCCCTGCTTATCCAAGCACTTTGAATTTGTCCTTGGTTAAAGACATTTACAGTTTTCATTTTCAAAATGGAATTCATGACTAATAAATTATGCCATAATAAATCCTATCATCCTAACTTTGGCCCAGTAGATTATATATAATCATTTTCTAATATATGCAGTGCTTTATTTTAAAAAAAAAAAGTCTAGCCTTTTAACTGAATTCTTAATACACCATTGAAGAAGGAAATAACTTCTTAGTAAGCTTGTTGAAAATGAGATTTGGGTTTTCTTTCCCGCAATCTGGCAGCGCAAGCCAATCTACCTCTTTTGTTAAACAGCTTAACTCCAAGGTGGTTGCTTCCACGTTCTTAAAGAAGTAAATATACTATGAAATATTGTTGGGCATAGCAGTAGTCTAAAGAATTTTGGTCTGGCTGCTGAGATAATCTGTGGAAAATACTATTTTTCCATGTGTTCCTATTTACCTAGTAAATTAAAATAATTTGCTATTGTCCCGTATTATAGGAGACCCAGTAAGAAACCCCTACATTTAATTATTATCATTTAAGTCCTTCAAAACATTAACAGATCATACATCTGAGTAGTATCTTTTTAAATCTTATTTGTGCTGAATTAAACCGTTCACAAAAGTGCAATTTGTCACAAATCATGGGACTGCCACACTCCTCTTTATTTTTCAGATGAAGTAATCTGGTCATTACCTCTGCATTTTTATTTGTTAATACTAATGTTTTAGTGCCTTTTATTTATGTAGTAGAGCAATAATTCTAAATTTATATGAATGGAATAGCTGTGGGACGAGTTTTAATTCAGAATGCTTTTTTGGCCTTGTTGCCCAGCAGCCTTATCTCCTAAATTATGGGAATCAGTTTGGAATTTTGTTATAGTAGGAATGTTGACTTGAACTGGGGTGGCAAATATAGAAATAATTATTTCTAGTCTGTACACATTATTTCAATGTCTCTATAAATTATCCTGGTTTGTTAATAAATAATTTGTTCTTGTCAGCCACTTGTAATGTTCCTGTTTTCCTTCATAGCTGTCAGTGTGCAAAATGAAAAACAACATGAATTGTGAGCATCCCTATTGTGGCCAATAGTACATTCCATATGAAGAAAATAATTGTATTAGTAGTGAACAAATGGTAGTATACTGGTAACTAGTAGAGGCTTAGAGTAACTCTGTTCAGATATGTCAGGAAATGGTTCTTTTTATTGTGGCAGTATGCAGCTTTATGATAATGCCACTGAACAAGCTTGGTAGACGAAGGGAATGCTGTAGATATAGCATACCTTGATTTCAGTAAGGCCTTTGACAAGGTTCCCTGTGACAGTCTTGCAAACAGGATTGTAAAATGTGGGCTAGACAAGGCAATTGTTAAATGGATTTGTAACTGGTTGCCTGGCCGAACCCAAAGGGTGCTCAGCAATGGCTCCTCTTCTTCATCCTAGAGAGAGGTGTCCAGTGTGGTTCTGTCCTGGGCCCAGTGCTATTCAACATCTTTATCAATGACCTGGATGAAGGAATAGGGGGCATGTTTGTCAGATTTGCAGATAACAACAAATTAGGACAAGTAGCTAATGCCCCAGAGGACAGGATCAAAATTCATAATGACCAATAGATTAGAAAGATGGGCCAAAGCTAACAAAATTAATTTCAACAGGGTACTGCACTTGAGTAGAAAAAATGAAATGCCTAGATAAAGGTTGGTGGACACATGGCTTAAAGAGATTTATATGTGTGAAAGGGATCTAGGAGTCCTAGTAGACCACAAGTTGAACATGAGCTAACAATCTTATGTGGCAGCTAAAAAGGCCAATGCAGTTCTAAGCTGCATCAACGGAAGCATAGTGTCTAGATCAAGGAAAGGAATAGCACCACTCTATTCTGCTTTGGTCCAATCTCACTTGGATAAATCCTGTGTCCAGTTATGGGCCCCACAATTCAAGAAGGATGTTGACAAATTGGAGCGTGTCCAAAGGAGGGCCACCAAAATAGTGAAGGGCCTGGAAACCATGAAGCCTTATGAGGAAAGATTTAGGGAGCTGGGGATGTTTAGTCTGGAGAAGAGACGGTTAAGAGGGGATAGGATAGCCCTGTTTAAATATTTGAAGGGATGTCATATTGAGGAAGGAGCAAACTTGTTTTCGGCTGCTCCAGAGAACAGGATCCGGAACAATGGATGCAAACTGCAGGAAAAGAGATTCCACCTCAACATTAGGAGGAACTTCCTGACAGTGAGGGCTGTTCGATGGTGGAACACACTCCCTTGGAGTGGTGTCTCCTTCCTTAGAGGTCTTTAAGCAAAGGCTGGATGACCATCTCTCAATGGGGATGCTTTGGTGGAGAGTGCCTTCATGGCAGAATGGGGTTGGACTGGACGGCTCTTGGGCTCTCAGTTCCCTGTATGCTATACTTCTATGGATGCAGCCTAGGATCGCGTCAGCACTTTTAGCCACTGCATTGCATTGTTGACTCCTGTCCAACTTGTGTGGGGTGGCTTTGGGTCCAACAAGGCGGTCTGGTTTCAGGGAGGAGGAGGAATGCCTCCCTTTGCTGTTGTGCTTCAGGCACCTGTGGGGCTCCTCTTACACTACAGTGCGCTTTCAGGGCTTCCCTTTGCGGGTGGGTCATGAGGGAGGGCCCCGGCGTTTCACAGGCAGCTAACATGAAATAGGTGCCCCTCGGGCTGCATCCACACTGGAGAAATAACCCAGTTTAGCACCGCTTTAGCTCTTTGTCTGGCTCAAGGCTGCTGTGGAATTCGGAGAGTTGAAGTTAGTCATCTATATAGATTTAAGTGTATAGATATATGTGTATAATTATATAGATATAGATATATATACATATAGATCTATATAGATATATGTGTGTATATGTATATAGGTATATATATATTTGTGTATATATATATATATATATATAATTAACCTTTATTTATATAGCGCTATAAATTTACAGAGCCCTGTACATACAATCATTTAATTAGATGGTTCCCTGCCTTCATGCTTACAGAGACAGGACACAAAAGGAGAGGGGAAAGGTGGTTATATACAGACACACTATATATATATATGTGTGTGTGTGTGTGTGTATATACACTATATATAATATATATATATATATATATACACACACAGTATATATATATATAAATATTTATGTGTGTGAATATATATATATAGACTATGTATATATATATATTATATAGTATATACAAACATATATACACACACTATATATATATATACATACATACAATATATATTTTATATAATATATATAAATGTAAATATATATAGTATATATAAATATATATATATACACACTATATATTGTATATATAGTACATATATAGTATATATATATAGATATTTGTATATATACTATATATATAGAATATATATATATATATAGATATTTGTATATATACTATATATATAGAATATATATATATATATATATATATATAGTATATTTATATATGTGTGTATATATGTATATATAATATATATATGTGTGTGTGTGTGTGTGTGTGTGTATATATATATATATATACGCACACACACACATATATATACCCTATATCTCTCATTTTCCATCCTAAGCGCAGTACTACCTCACATTTATTTCTGTGTGTTGGAACAAAACTCACAACAAACTCCAACTCCCAGAATTCTACGCGCGCGTTCGTGCGCATGCGCGGTTGCGCGGAGGCGCGCTCCCGCAAGGAGCCCCTCCCCCTTTCCTTTCCCCAGCTTAATCGTCGGAGGGAGGCCATTGTTGCCTCAGAGCCGGAACAGAAGCGACGGGCGCGCGCGCGCAGGCACGTAGAACGGCGAGACCGCGCCTGAGCCGTCCCTGTTGAGGCGAGGAGAGAGGCGTTGTGTGTGTGTCCCCTCTTCTCCCTTCCGCCCGGGTCCCTGTTCCCTCCGCCTCCGGGTTCCGCCTTGGCGGCCATTAGAACGATGCACACCAACGGCGTCGGGCGTTCCTGAATGGCGCTCCGGAGATGGAGGAGGAAGGAGGCGGCCGATGGCTCGGAGGCTGAGGCTGAGGAGAAGGAGGGAGCGTCCCCCGGAGGAGGCGTCCCCGTCCCCCCTCGATGCGCCTGGTGCTGCCCTTGGCCTGGCTGGGCTGCTACACCTTCTCTCTCTGGGCCCTGAGGAGGAGGATGTGCTCTGGGCCCGGAAGGTCCCTCCGGAGCCCCTCGCCCCGCTCCCTCTACCCCACTATGATGGGCACCAACCACGGACAGCAGCACCACCAGGGCAGCCCCCGCCTCAAGGAGAACCACCAGGTAGGCCCACACACACAGACACCGAAGAAAACGCTTCCCAAGCGCTTCCCTTGCCTTGGCTCAAGGCTGCTATGGAATTCTGGGAGTTGGAGTTTGTTGTGGGGCCCAGAGCGGAGCTTCGCTCCGCTCTGGGCCCCACAACAAACTCCAACTCCCAGAATTCCATAGCAGCCTTGAGCCAAGGCAAGGGAAGCGCTGCCAAAGAGGGTTACAATTCCCCCCTCACGATATATGCAATTAATTTAATTAAACATTAAAAAACAGACACTCACACACATATACACACACACACAGTGTGTGTGTGTGTGTGTGTATATATATATATATATATACAGTTAATTTTATTGAACATTAAAACACACACACATATATTAATTATATATATATATATAGTGTGTGTGTGTGTATATATATATGATTAATTTTATTGAACATTAAAACACACACATATTAATTTTATATATATAAATATATATAGTGTATGTGTGTGTGTGTATATATATAAATATATACACAAACGATTAATTTTATTAAACATTAAAACACACACATATTAATTTTATATATATAAATATATATAGTGTATGTGTGTGTGTATATATATATAAATATATACCCAAACGATTAATTTTATTAAACATTAAAACACACACATATTAATTTTATATATATAAATATATATAGTGTATGTGTGTGTGTGTATATATATAAATATATACACAAACGATTAATTTTATTAAACATTAAAACACACACATATTAATTTTATATATATAAATATATATAGTGTATGTGTGTGTGTGTATATATATAAATATATACACAAACGATTAATTTTATTAAACATTAAAACTCACACATATTAATTATATATATAAATATATATATAGTGTGTGTGTGTATATATATATATATAAATATATACACAAACGATTAATTTTATTAAACATTAAAACACACACATATTAATTTTATATATATAAATATATATAGTGTATGTGTGTGTGTATATATATAAATATATACCCAAACGATTAATTTTATTAAACATTAAAACTCACACATATATTAATTATATATATATATATATATATAGTGTGTGTGTGTGTGTATATATATATAATTGTATTAAACATTTGAAAAGACACACACCATACACACACATATATATATTAACTATATACCTCTCTCTCTATATACACACACACAATTAATTTTATTAAACGTTAAAAAACAGACACAGACATATATCTATATTAACTATATATATAGTCTGTATATATATATATATATATACATTGACCCAAGGATAAGTCGACTCAGGTTTTTTGGGTCAATTTTTTGACCTAAATTTCTAGACTTATACATGAGTATATACTTGATGTTCAGGTTGTTTCCAACTTAAAGGTGAGCCTAAGGCACCTATCATCACAGGGTTTTCTTGACATTTGTTCAGAGAAGGTTTGCTGCCTTTGCCTTCCTCTGAGAATGTGATTTTCCAAGAGTCGCCCAATATGTTTCCATGGGCAAGTGGGAATTCAGATCCTGGTCTCCAGAGTCGTAGTCCAACAACTGTGCCATTCTGTCTCGCGTAATTGCACTTACATGTCCCTCTTTGCATGGTTATTTCCTTCCATTTTGTCCACATGCTTTCTCCTGAATTGTCACAGAGATATCTGCCGAAGGACTTGTATACCTGCTTTTCACTCCTACCTCTAATAAAGCCCCCAGATTTTCTCCCTTCTCAAAGGACAGGTCTTCCGATGTGAATTGGTGAATGTCATCTCCTTCATCTCTTCAGATATCCCTCCCACAAGCCAGCCTAGGGATACCGGATAATGTTACGAAGCAGAAACGTGTAGGCCGAAATTTATTGAGATATATGCAAACAGGACAAGAATCAGCGAAGGAGGCGTTTGATATTTTTAAACAAAAAACTCTGGAGTAATTATGGAAACGGGTTAGACGCATTTTTGTAAAGCATGATATACTGTTCAGGAAAAGTCCCAGATGCACCTGGAAACCGAATGCCATTGCCAAGAAATGGGAATACTGTTCTGGGAATGTGGCTATAGGTCGATTATGGCTCTGTTAGGCGCCTTTTGGTGCAAATGAGCAACTCTGCGGGAGAAACCTGTATGTGGAAGATTACATTCAGACTACTGGTTTTACTTGTTTAAAAGCCAACTGGAGAAAATGGAGTGGTGTTGAAAAATCCATTTTTGTTGGACCTTTGTGTTTTGGGGGTAGCACTTTAGTCTGCAGATTTCCAAGCCAAAAAATCTAAGGAGCTTTAGAAGTAAGTAGAAATTCTGGGAAGTATACACTCAAACCAACAGTGGTGGAATTCAAAGACGTAGCCATGTTAGTTTCTTGTAGCACCCTTGAGACTGTAAAGAAAGAAGTTGGCAGCATGAGTTTTTGTAGACTTAAGAGCCCAAACAGACAGGCCAAAATAAAGCTGCTTCTGGTCACTTTGGAGATATGCTGTTTAAATGCTGCATGTGTCCTAAGAGGCCTGAAGCTGTGCCAAAACCACATTCCAGTCCTAAGAACTGGAGTACAGCTTTTGCACAGCTTCTAGACTCTTAAAACGTGCATGTCATTGAAACAGGATACCTCCAAAATGACCCGAAGCAGCTTTACTTTGGCCTATCTCTTCAGGCCCTTAAGTCTTCTTCCTGAGTAGACCAAATGCATCTGAGAAAATAGACTTTAGTCTGGGAAAGCTCATGCTGCCAACTTCTTTCTTTAGTTAGTCTCAAAGGTGCTACAAGATAAACCAACAATAATAGTAGGTATTAATCATATAGATATTGATAATGCATTGTCCTTCTTGGAAGAGTAGGTGTAAACGCTTCCAGATTCTGAACTGAGAGCAACAAATGCTAAAGCTGTGAAGGCGCAGTAGAGCTTTGTAGATACCATATCTATCTTTGCCATAGTTAAGCCGAAATTTTTGAGCTCTTTTTTGGTGGAGTTGTGCAGTCAGAAGCCAAGTAGTGGCATCAAATCATTGTACTTTAACAGTTGTCTGCTTCTTTATGAACCTGTCCAACCTTTGAGATCATCTAGGGAGGTTTTTCTTTGAGTATAATTCCTACTAGGGTTGACCAAGGATTGGGTATTCTTTTATTGTGACAGCCGAGCTTTGGAAGGCCCTGTCCAGAGCAATTCTCCTAACACCAGCTATCTGTAAATGAGCTTTCATTGCTAGCTGAAAACATTTCTGTTTGTCCACATCTATTATCAATAAGCTGGTCTGGGTTTTTCTTCTGCTTGTGCCATACTCTCTCTCTCTCGCTCTTTCTTTCTTTCTTTCTTTCCTCCTGCCAGTCACTTTTATCTGATTTTATTTTTCAAAGGATAGCAGCTTTCTTTCTTTATGATACATTTATTATCCTGATTCAATTATTTTCTTATACATTGTTAGCCAACTTGGAACTGTGTGTGATAAGGCAAGGTGTAAGAGTGTGGATTTAATATATATACATATATATATATATATATATATTATAAACTATTGTGTGGCACCTATAAGCATGAAGGGAAATCTTTTGTCTGGCTAGATGGTTATGCTTCTCATGATAAGTACCACCTCTGTACTGCCAAGCAGAGATTCGGGCAAAATGGAGAAGCAGTGATACCTTCCTTCTGCAAGTCAGATGTCCTACAGTAAGGTTTAAAGCACTTTATTTATGGTTTCTGGTTGTGTAAACCCAGGCTTGTTCAACTGTGTGTTAATGCTGCAAATTCTTGTCTTTTTTTTTTTTTTTTAGTATACTTAGTGAGTTAATCTTGTCGTGAGTTGCTTTGCATTCCAGTTTGGGTAGAAAGGAGAGCTATAACTCAAATGATTAAAATAAAAGGAGTTGTGTTTTTCAGTTTTAATTTTCAGTGTCATTACGCTGGGACTTTGCCAACCTCAAAAAGGTTGTTTTTTTATATATTAAGCTTACTTGTGTTTTCTTACCCTAAAAATGCTCACCCTCTCATACCCTTGAAATCCTTTATTGAGTTACACACATTGGAAAATTGTGGGCTTTTATCGACACACTGATAATGCCCACAACCGCATCTACCATGTCAGTTTTTGTTGTTCTCAGCTGATAAAAATGAATAGGGCAATGTCATGTCATGTTGTCTAATGTAATTATTTTTTGGTATTCTTGCCTATATGACTTCTCTCTGTCTTGTGGGTAAGAAACAAGGGATGCTAGCTGGCTTACTGTGGCTTGCTAGAACATGGATGGGGACAGTGTAGTTCTCCAGATGTTGTCCAAGACCACTAGCCCAAGCTAGAATAGACAGTCTTCAGAAGTGATGGGAGCTGTAATCTGACATGATCTGGAGGGCCAAGTGTTCCTCATCTCTTAAGTTAGAAGAAATTTGTGACAGCTGAGAACTAGGAGTCTCTTTTTCTTCTTTGACCATAGCCCATCACACTAATCAGACAAAGGAAGAAAGCACATAGACACACAGTCTATACTTCTAAACCTTTTAGCTTGGTTTACTCCAATCATTGTAACATGCAAACCCTAAGTTCTCTGTGTAACGCTAGCAAACCTTTCATCTGAGCAGCAGTCCTTCAGGTTCAGGATATAGTCAAACACAATTTGTCTTTGGAATCTAATTTATTGCCCTGCATTTGGGCCTATATCTAATTTAGGAGAAATACTCACTACAGCCAGCTGCGTTTTCATTTTAGAAATATTCTGAAATGATGTCACAATAACACGATGAATTAAAATATACAACCGGAAATCGTAGCAGTTATGTCTCTGTCTAAAGTAAGGGAGACATAGTTCAAAGATGGATGGCATTAAGAATTAAAAATACAGGTGGCTGGCTGTTCATCAACAGAAATGGTCACCTCAATGAAGTGCCTCATTCCAAAGTTGTCCATGTGCTCTTGGGGCTCTTTCTCAGCCCCCTTGCTCTAGTCAGTACAAGATCCCTTAGAGTAGGAATGTGGCATTCAGTGACCAACACACACACACACACACACCCCAGCTTGAGTGGCTTGCATGTTTGAAAGCTCCTAGGACATCCATTTGGAATAGGAAATAAAAAATAATCATTTCAGGAAGAAGGCTAGATAGCTCCTTCCCAGTAGATAAGGCCCTCCTGATCCTGTAGTTTGGGTTATAGAATCATAGACTTGACTGCAGTGCCTTGGAAACCCTTCAGTTGAGGTGCTGAGGTTAAAGTGGTAGGTTTTGGGGGTTATGTTCAGACATTAAGGACCATAAATATGGATCCTTAGCTGTTACAAGATTGTAAATCCATTTTACAGTCTTGTAACTACTGAACAGGATGCCAGCCTGCTTTATTAAGGCCTGCCGCTGAAGTTTGCGTGATTAGAATTTGGGATTATTAATTTATCGGATTGATACCCCACCTTGCTTTCGAAAGTGCAGCTCTCAAGACGGCCAATGACGATACCGTCGTGTAAAATGAATCCAATTAAAGCGTAACACAGATTCCCGAGTCAATTAAAATGATGAAATGATAAAAAATGTTAGTTTTATGTAAATGTTAGTTTCTCACATGAGATATTGTAACAGCGTCAATCTGTTTGATTAGGCTAGTTGTTAACGCGGCAAATTCCAGTCTCCCCTACTTTTAAAAGCGCAGGCAAAGACCGAAACATCCCAAGCTTTGTGGGCGGTGAGAGATTAATACATTTCCAGGCATTCAGAGGAAGTGCTGGCAAGGTGGGTCCACACTTGCTTGGAATGGGGAACGTCAGAGAGGTCGAACTTGAGTCACAGATATATATATGCATACATATATTTGCATACATATATTTGCATGTCTACATACATATAAGGAATTCAAGACAAGATGCTAGTGCTGCACTAAAACCATTTATTAATGCCCAGGAGATCGTTGATTCCTCAGCAGCGATGGTATGTAGAACTGTGCCACTTTCATCAAGAGGCAGCTGAAACAATTTGGTTTGGTTATTTGGTGCATGATTTCGGGTTGCTCCAAACTGCCTTATATTTAGACCATCTAGCTAACAATCAGGAACCTTTTCTTTGTCGGGGGCCGCATTTCCTTGCGAGTAATCTGCCTTGCTGTTTGGGGATTGTGGGAGCTATAGTCCAAAACCGAGCTTTGTTTTGTGACTGATGGAACTGTCTGTAGGTTTCTCTGCCCTTCTGATTTGTTGCAGCATAAACTATGCCACAGTTGGATGATGCTCCGTCTGGATCTTTGCAGGAAGGTGGCTGCATATCTCTAGCAATCTGGAATCTTAGGTCCAAAACACACTGCAGAAACAATCCAGTTTGAGACCACTTAAACATTCCTGGCTCAATACAAGGCAATTCTGGGAACTGTAGTTTATTGTGGCACCAGAACCCTCTGACAGAGGAGACTATGTGTTTCAGAGAACTACAGTTCCCAGAATTCCATAGCAGTGAGCCAGGGCAGTTAAAGCAATCTGACTGGATTATTTCTGCAGTGTGTTTTGGACCTAAGAGTCAGCTTCACGCTCTAGGTGTTCGGATGCTCTTAACCTAAACTGAGGTGAAAACTGATAGTGGGCAAATAGCAAGATAGTCTCCTTATCTTCATTTTATTTTTCTCTAGTTTTTATGTTAGTGATATTATGGTCTTCTAATTTCAGTGCTGTTGGATGTGTATGTGTGTGTATAAGTAAATAAGTAACATATACACTTGCCCCCACCTCTTTTTGTGAACTTGGGGTCTGCGGTCTTGTTCTTCGTGGAAGGGACAAACAGGGAGGGACAAAATGGTGGTGCATGCCAGCGTGCGTAGCATTATTTTCAGTGGGACTCAAATATTTGCAAGTCGCCATTTTTGCGGGGTGGTGGTGGTCCCTGAACGGATCTTGGCGAATTGGAAAGGGCTACTGTATTTGCATTCATACATACATATTTGTGTATGCTTGTCTTGACTGTATACTATTTAGAATTTCATTTACTGTTTTGTTTCAAATTTCTCTATTGTGGATTGTCTTGGGCAAGACTGGTAATAAGAGAATAAAAATATTTTATATAATATTTGTGTTGGTATATTTAAGATCCAGCTTAGTGTAGTGGTTTGAGTGTTGGATTTGGACTTTGGGAGACCAGGATTTGAATCCTTTCTTAGCCATGAAAACCTACTGGATGACCTTGGGCAAGTCACACTTTCTTAGCCTAAGAGGAAGGCAATAGTGAACCTCCTCTGACTATATATTGAGAGAAAAATGGGGCCTTCTGCATGCAAAGCACATACTCTACAGTTGGGCGGCACTACCTTCCTGCTCTCAAGACTATTTTCCTTTGGTTAATCCTCATTTAGCAGTACCAAAATGTGAATAATAATCCTTGTTTTTTGTTCTTCCTTCCTCACCTATAGTGGTACATGTGCAATACAGAGCAGCTATGTGAATCTCTTCAGCCTGTCTTCGTCCAGAGTTACCTTGACCAAGGAACACAGATCTTCTTAAATAACAGCATTGAGAAATCTGGCTGGCTGTTCATTCAACTTTATCATTCTTTTGTGTCCTCCGTTTTTAGCCTGTTTATGTCTAGGACGTCTATTAATGGGTAAGTGAAAAAAAATTGGAAGCGTCAAGTTTGGGGGATGTTTTTAAATGAGTTTTTATGTTGTTATAATGTCAAACATGCATTAAATTGTGCAAAATGCATGGAGAAACATCAAATTGAACTGAACTGAATCAACTGAGTTGGTCCTGGTGGCTGTCTGACACCTTCAGAAGCAGTATCCATAGAAGGGATGGGCTGTTGTCTTCATGCCTTTTTTGTGACCTATCCAGAGGTTTTTGTAGGTCAAAGCGAATCTGTTTGCTCCATTTGGCACAGTCATATGTCATCATACACTAGTTACGAGAAACAATTTTTACTTAAGTTGCTAGTTGCATGGCAGATGACTAAAAAAGCCATGGCTTATCTACCTCATTTCTAGTTTGCTCCTTCTCCTTCTTGCCCATTTCATCTATTTGAGGGTAAACAGTTGGAGAAAGCCATGGTTTAAACAAACCAGAGATAATAAACCAACAAGTAACTGGGCTCAGGTTATCAAGCCATAGCTTGTTTTCAGAGAAAGGTTGACCCATTGCAATAGGCCAGATTTCAACAAACCACCCCATAACTTTTTGTGGTATGTCAGTATTCAAAGGAACTGCTGCTGTCTTCTAGCCTTTGATAGCTTGGCATTATCCAGGTATGTTGAACTGTAGCACATCCTTAGGTAACATAACTACACACTAGTCACAGGATCGGCTAGCAAAAGGTGTTTTGTGTCCATAATGCATAATGTGCACTTGAACTGAAACATATATCAGAATCCCAGATATTAGGCAGAGTTCTAGTCATTTCAGTATCACTGGCAGAGGTCAGTTACTGATTAAATCGTTTAGAACTGACCTTTGTAAACCTATACTGCAACTGTTAGTCTTGTACGATCTGTTTTTTTTGTTAGTAGAAGGTGTTCTTGTTCTTGTTATGGCAGAAGACCTATCTTCAGATAATCTTCAATAGCTCAACAAAGATTTATAATATTCAGTTATTTAACAACTATTACAAAATGACACACTTCCTTCCCAAAATTATACAGAAATGAAGAAATCCCAGGGTAGAGAGGATTGGGTTTTTGTATGAGAGGACTGTGAACTCTGTTCAGCTCCAGTGCTCAGAACAGACCACTTTGCTCAGGTTGCTTTAATTGTAAATGTATTTCTTTTACACTGTGGATCTCAGAGGTTCTGATTAAAAACAAAGACAAATGAAACACCAAAGTAGATCCTACAAATATCGAGTCCCTCACTCCTACAATAAGGTCATTAAATCTATGTTGAATGATCCTGAGCTATCACTCTTGTTTAAAGTCCATGTAATCCCGAAGGGGGTCTCGGACAAGCAACATCACTTCTGGTTTTAGTTGTGAGTGATTTTCAACTGATTTTGGGAGATTTAAAGGTTTCGAGACATGTGAGAAGTCTGGAGATTGTGGAGCCAAAACTGCCATGTTTTATTTTGGGCTTTGGGTGGTGAAAAATCCCCTGAACTTTTCAAATTTTGGAAAGAGGTCTGGGAGTTTAGAGGTCCTTCAGAGACTGCTAGTTAGGGCCCCAAAGGCTGAATGTGTCCCAGAGGCCACACTTGCCCATTTTGATCTAATCCATGATGGGCAACTTAATGGGTCTACTAACCGGTTCTTTTAGTAATCCACCAACAATTGCCTACACAGACAGACAGCTGAAGCTGATGCTACACTAGTAATAAGAACAAATTAAAATCTCATTTCTGTATTGAAACAAGGCACACGGGGAGCACATGTCTTGTTTTAACCCAGAAATGTCCTCTTATTTTACCACTTTCAGATTTCACTGCCACCCAACAGTAGAAAGTAAAGGTTGTAGAAATAGGAGGGTTTCAGCAACCAGCATCTGGACCATGGGTTGCTTGCCCTTTTCTAATCCAACATTTGTTCTAAAATCTTATTTTAAGGATGCAGTGGGTTGTGCATTGAGATTTGGAAGGGTTTGGGTTGAAGCATGACTGGGTAGTAAATTTCTTTTATGAAGAATACCTAACATTGGGATAAGGTTTTTTTCATGTATTGTTCTGACAGACAAAATTATGTTCCTAAGAGTATGCTCATTCTGCCCATTTCATGTATTTTGGTGTTCTGGAATAAGGTACGTGGAGGTCCTTTGCCCTTGTGGCAGATACTTCATTGAAATGCACTGGTCATTGTTCACAGTATAAATTATTTTCACAATGTAGTATCAGACTAGCACTGCAAATACCTACATTCAAATCTCCAACTCAGTTGTGATGCCTTTTTATTCCGGAGGACCTATTTATTTATCTATTTATTGCACTTGTATCCCACTTTTCTCCCCAAAAGGTATCTGCTAGTGAAGAGACTTATGTGTGAATTTATGCTGTTGTTTATTGATGTTCTTTTAAATTGCATTTAATTCCATTGTTCTTTTATATTACAATTTGCTTAGCAATATAAAACACAAGTATAATGTACTTTGACCTGTACTTTTTTTTAGTTGATGTTGCTCCAAGCTGCCTTTGGGAGAAGGGCAGCTTGCCACAACATTAACTAAAAGAGGAACAGGTAAATTAAAAGATAAATCAGATTGTTTAAAAAACATCCAGCAATCCAGTTTGCTTCTGTGTGAAGGGAACAAGGCACCATTTTGTCCTTTATATCATTTAGTAAGCATTTTGGATCCATCCCTTCCTTGTAACCTGAATCAATGACAAGGTTTTCCAGTGTTGTGCACTTGCTGAGGTCTGTATTGCTGTACCCGTTTTCTTCTTATGCAGTTTGAGCTGCTGAAGCCTGCATATATATGTTGTGTGTGTATGTGTATGTGTATGAGTGACTGAGTGTGAGAGAATATTATATTGAGAGCCAATCATACTTGTCAGCTAAAAATTTCCTGTGGAGTAAGCAGTCAAGTAGTACTTTCCCCCCTCTTGCCTTCCTTGCCATTTTTCCTCTGCTCAAAAAGGTTCTCTTTTGCTTTGAACTTCTTCTCCCCATGGCTTTAGGAATAATATTCTTGAGCCAATTTATCTGACACAGAAAGGTACCGCCAGGGGGCTGGTCTTTTAACGGAGTGGTATTCTGTACAAAATTCTTTCCTTGAACACCGTTATCAACATTTAACAGGTCATTTCCTATGGACCATTATATTCCACCTGCATTAATCCATGGCGCTTTCTCACTTTTCATCTGGCCTCATTGTCTTCGCTACCTATTCTTTCTCCTTCCTCTGTCCTTTCCCTTGATCATGAATCTGCTCTTTGCAGCTGCAGATGCCGCCTCGGCACCAATTGCTTTTTACTCTCCAGTTTGGATTCTCTCGCTAGGGTTGGACCCAACTAATGCATTGCTCCCTCTCGTCTCTCTTGCTAACCAATTATTTTCTTTCTCCCTGTATATTCTGCGTATCCTTTCATCCACTTGAACCTCTGTCGCTTCTACTGTAATCTTACAATATAGTCTTCAAAGTAGAGCAGGCCGTGATGCCATTGGCATGATCCACAGAGACCCTGCCTGTCCCCTGCCACACGTTCCTTAATGAACAGCTCATTTGCTATTCTACATTCTTTCCCATCACAAGAGAGCCTCAGGTAGCTACTGCAGTCCTTTGCTGTTAGATTATACCATTTTAAAATATTAATCTCCTCTCCCACTGCTTTATCCATGTCACCTTCAGCCTCTCTTTCACTTGGGTGTTTCTGTTCTTTTACATCTTCCTTGTCCCTTTGTTTTTTTTAAGCCTCACTCTTTTGGATCAAATCTTTTCTCTTCTGCCTCTAAACTCCTTGTGAATATAAGCCAGTGTGTTCCTCTGTGTGGTGTTGGCTCTTCCACACTACCATTATTCATATGATCTGCTATCCCAGTGTAAAATTGGGTTGTTTTTTTTTCATAAGTATTTGAATGGGTGATTGTTCCTGTTTTTTTGTTTGTTTGCTTGTTATTAAGGTATCTTGAGTACAAAGAAAACTGGGATTAATTTTTAAAAAATAAATTAATACAGTCGGACGCTGTATTATGCGAGGGATCCACTTCAGGTGCCTTTGTGTAATATGAAATTCACATATGGTCTGGAATACTTTTTTTACCTGAAATGGACAACAAAATGTTCTCTCTAGGCAAAATGTTCTCTCTAGCCATCTTCTAGCTATCCAGTGTGATCCTATGGCATGCTTCTGCCAGAAGCTGATATAAGAGTCATAAAAGGACCTGGAAATGGCTAGAGAAGTTTTCTCTTTAGGAATCTGTAGATCTTCCAGTGTGACTTTATAGACAGCTTCTGGCACAAGCATGCCATAGGATTGTGCTGGGAAAACCTAGAAAACATCTAGAGAGAACATATTTCTTTAGTCGGGTATGATTGAAACTATGTGCTATAAGCTCACATTATATGGGATCTACCTGTAAACAGATAGTGCTCAAGTGGCATTATGGGCTTTCCCTGTGGAAGGAAGGAAAGGTATGATTCTGTAGTGCATTAGTAGGGATTATAGCTCAGTGGTAGGACACGCTTTTCATGAAGCTAAGAAAAGCTATGTTGAATCACATCACAGTGGCCGACCAGTTACCAAAGGGAAGCCCGCAAGCAGGATGTAACCCTCTTCATATTTCCTAATAACTAGTATACAAGGTATTCTGCCTCTGATACATAACCATCATAATTAATAACTGTTGCTAGCTTTATTAAAGTGGTTTTGTCCAATCACTATCCAAGTTGGTGGCCCTTGCTACATCTTGTGATGGCAAATTCCAAGTTTAGCTATGTCAGTGTGCCTATGTTGTGTGCATTCAAGTCATTTTATCTTTCTTCTGTCATCTGTTTATTGTCATCCCGCATCTCCTGATGACTAGGGTATCTAGTAGTGAGCGTGGGGGAGATTCTCCTTGTCCACCTCCTACACACAAAGAGACAGTCCCATTTTCACTTCCTGGTATCTCCATTTCAAAGTATTTTGGTTTGTTTGCTCAAAGAAAGCGCCTCTCCATAAGAGCTTGGAGAGCTCTTGTCAGTCAGAGAAGTCTAGAGATGAGCTGTTGGTCTGAACTGACATAAAGCAGCATGTTCTAATCTCTTTACCCATTTTCCAGTCCAGAGCTAGTTATATGGTTAAGGATTTGGGAAGCTGTACTCAAAAAAGGAGAAAGCTTCTCAAACAGTGTTCCAATATCTTGTAATATCCAGTATCTCATCCACTCAGTCCATGCCTGTCTTGAATGAAAGCTAAGTATTCATATGCTGTACTTGCCCTTCCTCCAAGATAAATAAGTTAGTACATAAATCTGTATCTTTTAACATTTCAGGTTGCTGGGAAGAGGTTCAATGTTTGTGTTTTCACCCGAACAATTTCAGAGACTGCTCAAAATAAATCCAGACTGGAAATCCCGCAGGCTTCTTGATTTAGGAGCCGGAGATGGAGAAGTCACAAAAGTCATGAGTCCCCATTTTGAAGAAACCTATGCTACCGAGTTGTCTGAAACAATGATATGGCAACTTCAGAAGAAGAAATACAGGTATTACATAAATCAGTAGTGCATCAGTATTGGGACGTAGCTATTATTATTCCCCAGCCTCTCTTGGTGCCAATTGCAATAATTCTACTGCTGATTTCCAGGGAAGATAAAACATCTAAAGAAAGGCTTTATGCAAAGAAGGTCAAATTGCTCCTTGCTCTGCAGGACACACAGTGATAAATTGGAAATGGGATGTGGGCAGGGAAATAAGCTTTTGCACTAGAAAGAGTTCCAGAACCCGGTGACATGGAAATTGAATTTCTTTCCAAGAAACAATTATTCAGATAATGTTGGTTTTCCTTTTAAAATTTTCTAATCAATAGTTTTATTCCCCTGTTTAAAAATATTCTTTTTGGATTGACATGAACTGGTCATGTTAGTCCAATCCTTGTGCTTGCTGAAATGAGGACAGTTGAGTGACAGTGAGATAGAGGTGATGGAGCAAAGCCATAGATTATGGCCAGGGAAGCCAGGATGCCTTGACCCTCCGTTTGACAGACATTTTGCATGGAACAATGTCCAGTGCCCAAATTTAGACAATTATCTGCACAATCTTGAGATCTCAAAGCTTGTTCTTCCTTCTAATTTGTCTTCCCTCTTCTTGTTAAATGTTTATTTTATATATGCACAGTAGCAGTCAACCAGGGGTGACGAACTAAAATGACGTTTTTGGCCAGATTCCCTGACCCACAGCTCTCTGTGAAGTAAACCATCCCTGATGGTGTCAGGGTCGCAAGGCTTTGGTCGGGAGACCCCATTTTGCTCAACTTCAGGTTGTGGGCAGAGAAGAGAGCAGCATTTACCTGACCCTCTATGGGACAGATTTGAGGCATCTATGGGCTGCGTCATGTCCACAGGCCAGAGGTTCTCTTCCTTGCTGTGGCATAAAAAGTGAAAAGGGAGTAAAGGTTAAATGGACTCTCAGAGTAAGTTCAGTAATTTATATATTAGCATGAGCTTTCATGGATATCAGTGCACTTCCTCAGATGCCCTGATGAACTGATATATTAAAACCATAGATTGTAAGTGCAATTTATCAATTATAGGGAGTGGGATAGAATGTAATAGCATACAAAAAGATGGAAATTGTAACCCTGTACATTTCCATATAACTATGTAAGGTGATACAGGTCTTCGAAGTGTTTAAAGTTGTCAGTTAGTACTGACATGTAAAAGCCATAAAGTTATTTACTAAATGACAGTTCCTTTAGTCAAAAGCTTCCTTTGAGGAGACTCCTTTATTATATGTACAGTTATGAGGATTGATTTATTAATACAGTCTCACCTTCATATCTGTCCACGGATGCTCAAATTCGTGGCTTGCAAGGTCCCACTGCATAGGTATGGTGATATGAATCAGATTGAAACTTATAAATTCATTATTTCTCTTTCTTTTTGTTTCCTTTTAATTTTTTTGTTTGAGAACTGCTACTTGTAAGTCCCATGTTTGTACGTTCAAAAAAGTCTAAATGCTCTGCAATTAGTTTCAGGATTTTTCCATTTCAAATGTCAGATTTGTGTCAATTTATTTTCTTATCTGGATTGTTTTCTGGATAGGAATTGTGTTTTGCCAATTTCTGGTCCCCCACTCACCAAATACATATTAATATATGTATCTATATATATCTATATATAATATTAATACTAATTAAACATATAATATTAATATATATCAACATACAAGTGCTAATATATATTTAATGCAAAAAGAAACATTAATATTTCCATCAAGTTGTCAAGTTTCACATGCATGGTGGCCTAAGCATCATGAGGTGAACGCTTTCTTTAGATACCTCACCTTCTTCTGATTGCTGTAAGCAGAATATTCAGTGAAGAATCAGCCATTATCTAAGTGTAAACCTGTGCATTTTTCAAAACTTGTGCAGAGTACTTGGCATCAATGAATGGCAAAATACGGGCTTCCAGTACGACGTCATCAGCTGCTTGAATCTGCTTGATCGCTGTGATCAGCCATTGACTGTATTAAAAGATATTAGGAGCGTACTGGAACCTACAAGAGGCAGAGTCATCCTGGCACTGGTTCTGCCTTTTCATCCGTATGTGGAAAATGGTAAGTGTCTACACAATGCTTGTTGGAAAAAAGGAATACATGAATTCTTACATGTGAAGAGTACTTCTCAGATTAATCTACACATATTTTAAAAAAAATCCTCTGAGACCTTCCCGTTTATTTGGATTTGGTCAGGAGGACAACAGCCAAAGCCACCACCATGTCTGAAAGATTTCTGGTTGATCCCCACCATAGCCATGTATCATGAAGGCTTCTCCAACTTATGCAACAGCAACACCAAACATTTGGGCCTGGAAATCTTGGTTTAGTTTCTCTCAATGCTCATGGGCATTGTGGGAAATTAAAATAATAGCTTCTAGACACAAGCATTTTTTTCCTTTTGTCAAAGGAATGCACAGAGCAGGTAACTGAAGCAGTACCCTGGGATACTAGGTCCCAGGGACTAAATGAGATGGCATATGCTAGAGCCAGGCTTCCTTAGTAAGGTTTTCTGAAAGTTAATGCAGCAGGCCTAGAACTCCTTGCTAGATAATCCTAGCCCTACATAAGGGAAAAAAATTAATTGTGTTTAGTGTTACACTTTTTTATTTACTGTGTGTTAAAGCAGTTTCCTTTTTGGATTATTATCATTATTTTTGTATTTACCCCACACCCAAGGTGGCTTTTAAAGAACTTGTCTAATCATTTTGCTCCTCACGGAACACACCCAGAAAATTCTTCAAATTTCTGAGAAATAGTAGTAAAACAATTTGTATTTATAACCTTTTGCCTACTCAAGGTGACATAAGCCATGTGTGATTCCCCATCCAAATACTGACCCAACTTCGTAATTGTTTTAAAGTCCAGCAAATCTGCTTTACCTCATGGCTTCAGAGCATTGCCTCCTATTGCTGCATACTAAAGGACTATGCCTTAAATCCTTCAGGTGTGGCGTACTTTGTTTGCCGTAGGGACAGTTGACTCCCAGATGACTCAATACAAGTTAGTTCATATTTTTCTAACAAACCTATGCAAATAACCAAGTTCAATTGATCTGATTCTCATTTTAGAAACATCCAAGCTTTACCCTAGTCACAGTATGGCTTCCTTGTCTCTAACAATGTTTAAGTCCTGTCCAGCTTGGGTGTTATTATTAGTTAGGTGTGGTTCAGTAGGATGTATATTGTGACAGAGTCTGTTCAGTCAGACCAGTTTCAGAAACTGGTGTCACTCCAAATAAAAGGAGGGTCAGAGGAGGAAATGATTGGGGAAAGGAAGATGGAGAAATGCTGGGTGCGGAATACAAGTTGTGGCATACAAGGAGGACTGTTTGTGACAGAGTTCCCAGAACACGAGGCTGCCTTATGCTTTGCTAGTAGCACTATGGTGGGCATCACCTTTGTGGCTGCTCCTCCACTGCTGTGGGAATGTTTAGAATTAATGCCAAGAAGTGCAAACCATGTTCTCAGAAAAGCATCAAAGTGACCATAGAAGAAGCACTGCTTACATGTAAAGCAGCCCTTACAAAGCTTTTCTTTGGAGGCTTCAGACAATAACAGACCATAGTCAGAATAGAAGGATAGGCATTTATCTGATGTTCTGCCTTTCTCTCCAGCTTCAAAGAATTCTTGCTGAAGTTGCATAGAAACCCTCCTCTCCACATCCTAAACTGGCATGTTTAAATTCCTCCTCTCTCCTCTCTGCACTGCTAGTCATAGTCTGAGGTTCCATCAGAGCCACTCTATAAAGCAGGGATGGGAATGTGGAAATGCAAATCCCAGCAGCATTAAGCAGTATAGCAAATAATGAAGAATGCTGGGTGTGTCAGACCCACAGAATCTGGAGAATCTACAGTTCCTGTTCCTGTCATAGAGCCTCTGTTCTGAATTACATATATACCAGGAAGTAGACATTTATCTTTTTTAAAGGGTATGTGAGGTAAGAGTCATTGAGTGCTGCTTTCTTTGTTTTAAATTGGATGTATGTACCTCAATTTCTTTTGAGGGTTTTGGAGTGTAACTTCTAAGCATTTCCAGAAAAGTCAGTAGTTCTCAACCTAAAAATCCTCTACATATTTAGGCTCTCATAATTCCTAATGATAGGCCATATTGGCTGGGAGTACAGTGGTCCCCCGGGTTACGAAAGTAATCCGTTCCAGCACCCCTTTTGTAACCCGAAAACATTCGTAACCCGGGGGACCACTGTAAGTATAGGAAAGGACTTGGCGCGATTTGAATTTCGTGCCACTTTCCTTTCACAACCCGGGGTTTTTTTTCCGGAAACCGGGGCCGTTTTTCCGGCCCCAGCTCTTTTGGATCCCGGGGTTTTCGTACCCCGGGGGATTTGTAACCCGGGGGACCACTGTACTAGGACCTGAAGTCCAAAACATGCGGTGGAGCAATGCTGAGAACAGCTGGACTGTTTAAGTCCAGGATCATTTTTGGTAATCACACATCTCATGCAACTTCCTGACATGATGTGATGAGGAACAACTATATATCAGGGTTGTTGGTTTTGCTTTTTTAAAAACTTCTTCATAGTTCAAAGGCCAGTGTTTACACTAAAGAGATCAAGATGTTAAATACCATATATACTCATGTATACGTCTAGAAATTTTAGTCAAAAAATTGACCCAAAAAAACCAAGTCGACTTATCCACAGGTCAATGTAAGTACTGCACATTAACTCTTATTTAAAAAGGAACCATCTCCTGGTGAAAGGCAAGAGCATAATCTGACCCGAAAGTACTGACTCCTCTGCATTCTCATCCATCTAACCTTTAGTGTGAGAACAAACAGTTATGCCTCCAGGAATTTTGTAAGTTATTTGGCATAGTTTTTCTTCACTATACCCTTTACATTTACCATTTACACCACCACCACCCTATTATAAATATAAGGACCGTTCCAGACCCCCCCTCCCCCTACAGATACAAAAATCTGTCCGTGCTCAAGTCCATTAAAATTAATGGCAGCGCAGTTGCATGCACACATTGCTATTAACCAAAACGGGGCTTGACATCCTCGGATATTTAAATCTGCGGATGGTAAGTCTGCCAATAAGGAGGGCAGACTGTACCACGGTGTATTGCAGAGGAGAAAATGCATTTGATAGGGCTGATTTGAAAGCCACCATCAGGTGAGACAGCTACATGTAAGACAAGAGTATCAAAGCCAAAGAATAAGCCAAAGATCAGAAAGAGGCAGAACCAGAAAAGAATGTTGTTACCCAGTCAGGCTGCTGAAAGTCTGAATGAAAGCCTTTATTGATCATTTGTTAAACATGTTACTCCAGAATCTTAAGATCTTTTGTAACAATGGCAGTGTCTTCCCAGCCACTTTCCACATATTTTGGACTATATTTTGAGTCCCCATGTTAGCGGGGGCAATAGTCCACAAAATTCTGGAAGGCACTAAATTGAAGAAGTAATTTAGTTTTTTCTCTTACACACCAAGCAGCTGTGTACAGCTGTGAAGCCTCTTGGTTCTGGCAATTCCTGACCAACAGATAAATGCTGAGTTATTATTTAATGTTGTAGATAGGATACAGTCTCTGTGCAAAATATTATGCTGGCCAGTAGCGGTTTTTATACAGATATTTTTCTTCCAAATATTCAGCATTTGAATCTCATCCTCAGCTGTGTGATCCCTGCTATAAAAAGGAATGACTAGGAAGGTTCATCTCTTGCACGCCTGTTAGCCAGACTCCCCTGCAAGAAAAGAAAGCAGAACATTCAATAATTTACATACAAAATCCCCCATAAGCCTATCAGGTAGCATGATCTTAATGGACCATATTATTTGCAGCAGTAAAGCATACTTTTTGTCTCTGACATGTTACTTTATAAATACCACATATAGCACCATCATTGTATTAGTGAAATAAAATTACAAAATCTTGAGCTTCCCCAAATATTACACATTTCCCAAGATATGCTCACCAAAGGCCTTTTTACACCACACTAGTACTCACTGGCAAAGTCAAAGGTCAGCTTTCTATGAATTTTTATTATTGTTCAGAATATGCTTTTATTTGTGAGCTACAGGACAGAATAAGAATTATGCTGTTTTCAGAACTGGAGTGTCGCCTGCCCTGTAGTAGAAATCAGGTTTGTCGTTGTTGTGTGCTTGCAGGTCATTTCTGACTTACGGTGACCCTAAAGTAAACCTATCACAGGGTGTTGTGTTTTTTTTTTGTTTTTTTTTTGGCAAGTTTCTTCAGATGGGATTTGCCATTGCCATCCTCTGAGGCTGAGAGGTTGTGACTTGCCCAAGACCACCCAATGGGTTTCTGTTGCTGAGCAGGGATTAGAGCCCTGGTCAACAGAGTCATAGTCCAGTGCTCAAACCACTACACCACTCGGACTCTCTTTTTAGAAATCAGATACCAAACTGCAATACAGGCAGCTCATTCATTTTCATTGTTTTGGTGTGATTAGAGTGGGATCTTGCCATCCACAGATCTGAGCATCCGTGGATGACAAGCCCCATTGTTTTCAGTGGAGGTGCATGCACACAGCTGTGCGCATGTCGCACCAGCGATTGGGGACAGTGGGACTGGAGGTCCCACATTATTTCTATAACCGATTGCTGCAGATACAAAGGGATGCATGTAAACACAGTTCCGCTTATTTTGATGTTTCTGGCTACTTACAGGCCAAAACTTTCTTTTGTGCTTCTTTTTGTAGACCTCCTTTGCGATTGCTTGACAGACTGCTTCTTTGCTCCCTTTAGCCTGAGAAATTAAAAGAGATTTTGAATAGTGTCCTTTCATCACCTATTTGTGCAACCGTCTAATGTGTAAACAGACACTATGGGGGAAAAGTTGCAGGATTAAAAAGAAAGATGATCGCTGTTGCCTTTTGACAGGGTGTGTGAGGACTGAATGTTGTAAACCAGGGTAGGAAACTGGCTTTCCCAGTGTTTCTAGTTGGAAACTCCCATAATTCTACACCATCCTGATTGGGGCATATGGGAGTGATGGGGGGGGGGGAATATGAATGGCTGTAGTTGCACACCCCTGGTATAGACATAGAGAACTGTCTTACAGGGAGTACTTCGGCCTGAGGGCTGGAGCATGACCACAAGGGCAGAAGACAGCACTACCTGTGGATGGATAGTAATAGCATTTGCATTTGTATACTGCTTATCAGTGAACTCAGTAGTCTCAAAGTGATTTACAATCTGTAAGCCGATTGCTCCCAACAAGCTGGGGACTCATTTTACTGACCTACGAAAGGATAGAAGGCCGAGTCAACCTTGGAGCCCTGGGATCAAACTCACAACCTTGTAGCTGCAGTACGGCCCTCTAGATATGATTGGGTGCAATTCCTATCAGTTCTAACTAGGGATAGGAAGAATATTTGTAATTATTCATTCCTAGGTTAAAAAAACAGGAAAAATCATAGACCGGGGAGAATTTTGTGCTATATTTTTCTAGTATCCAAACATCCAATTTTCAAACATCCATGTACATAGAAAGACACTTGGAGGGTTGGGGTTTTTGTCCACATCATTTCCAGATTTTGCTTAGGTTGCTTTTTGTCCTTTTTGAGGGTTGGCGGGGGAGAGCACTTAGGTGTTGTGCTGGTTAGATTTCACGTAGTTTCAAATAAATTTTGGACATGGGGGGGATGAAAAATTGTCCAGTTTAAAATGGGGTGAGAGGACTTTGGGGATGCCCTGAGAGGCTTGAGGGCAAAGAAAGTGGTTGAGGGCTGGATGTGGCTTGTATTTTGCCCACCCTTGCGCTTCACTGTCTGCATTGCCTCTCCAGATTTCAAACAGTAGTCTTTTCCTACCCTGCCTGGAAATGCTAAGGACCAAATTTCATTTTAGAATGTTTTATTGAAACATTTTAAAACTGCCCTGCATCGTAACATATGTAATATAGAAATCCAAAATCATGTAATAACCACAAAGGTAACCAGCAAATAACAATCAACTGGACAATCAGTTAAAAAGTTCCCTATCCCAACCCTAGTTCTTTTTAACTTCTGCAGACTTTGGGGTTATTTTGCACCTGCTGATATTCTTCTCTCTTTTTCAGAGTTGGCTGGTTTTAAAAGCAAAGCAGGGTTTAAAGGAAATAAATGTTTGAAATTAAACATTTTAACTTCAACAGTTTATTGCCAGTTGTTCGTTGTTAGGCCAGTATCCAATGTCAGTTGCTTCTTTTTAAACATTTTATTTCATAGTGCAAGAAATACTATTCTGAAATCCTGTAATTAACATCAGTTCATCCAAAAACAACTTGCTTTGAAAGAGCATTTTTAAAAGAACAATTATTATTTTGCTACATAATTTTCTGTTTAGTCCTATATTGGCGTAGTCCTGTACGCTTAAACCTGTTTTTTTCCCAACCCTTCTTTTTTGCAAGCGATGCCATTTAGGCTAAAAAGAAGACACAGCCAGAAAATGCACTTGCTGTTAGTTTCTCAAGATGGCTAACACTTACACAAACATTGTGCATCCCTCTCAGGTCTTCTTTTTCTAATCTCTTGAGTTTGGGCTATAAAAAAAGAAAAAGAAATACACACTAAAACATACTCAAACAACCATAGGTCATATACCAAAATTGTAAGTATAGTTGGCCCTCCACGTTTGCAGCTTTGACTTTTGTGATTAGATTATTTGCAGTTTTGATTAAAATATTCTCTATAGGAATCTCTAGGTCCTCCAGCACAACTCTGCCAGAAGTTGACCATAGGGTTGTGTTGGAGAACCCCAGAAGTTCCTAGAGAAAACATTTCTCTAGGCATTCTCTATCCCTTGTATCTGGATCCTAAACCTAAGATGTGTAGGCCTTCTGCAGACCTCTCCACCCACTGCTCCATCTTCACATTATGAGTGATGATGTTTCGTTTGGAGCCTATTTTTGGCTAAAGAAAAATGTTTGAGAAGAAGGAGGGAGGACTTGCCACCCCAAATTGCATGTGATGCTGGGATGTTTGGCTGTAGGTTTTGAGTGAAAATCATGCAAAAACTAAGCTGAAAACAGTTTTAAAAGTTTGGGAGGCTTTAGGGGATGCCAGTGGGGTGGAAGAAACACATGAGGTCCATAGCCCACACTTTCCCTATCTGTATTCTAAGCTTTAAATATCAGAACTAGGATGTTAGGGCTGTGCGCAGAAATGGACTTGGGATGCCAATTTTTGTAACAAGAGCATCACAACATACAAAGAGATTAGCTTTGCTAGCTGAGGGATTCTAGGTACTGTAGTCCAAAAATTAACTTTTTCAGATGCACTATGAAAACAGTGTTACAGTCGCCCCTGAGATCTACAACCTTGAAAATCTGCGGAGGGATGACCCTATAGAGCTTGAATATGCGTGAGCCTCCATTTTTGGTGGTGGTGGGGGGTGGGTCTGGTAGGATCCCCCATGAAAACGGAGGACCAAATGTAATTTTATTATTATTATTTTATTATTTTTTTGTACTGGTATAGAATCAAAGAAAGACAGTGTATATTTTGAACGTACCTTGGAGAAGAACTTTGAAATTCCCAAAATGGCAGTGAGGTATAAGAACAGCAGCAATGAGACGGCCACCATGATGTTAATTCCTTGGCTATATGTTTTACTCTCTTTGCTCTCTTTAATAAGAAACAAAAAAGAATGCAGGTTGTGTATGTTTTTTTAATAATAATAATAATAATATAATAATATAATTATAAATAATAAATTATAGTATGAATTACTTTGTTGTCCCCATATTTGAGGACTCTGGGCTTTGGTTTTATATTAATTTGATATAGGAACCTTGTCACCTCCTCTCATATACCACATTTAGCATTTTCAGCCCTGCCTAAAATAAGCCATAATTTGCTGTTATGTCCAAAATGGGAAATTGTGGACATAAACATTAATATGTTGGTTTGCTGAAATCTTGATCCAGGATCAATCTGTTGTTTAGGTTATTGGTTAGTAAACCAATATTGAATTGTGGGTTCATCTCAGATAGGAGGCCTAAATATCCAAAGGGCACCAGATCTCATCTTGGCTGGAAGCTAAGCAGGGTCAGCTCTTAGTATGGGGACCACCAATGAATACCAGATGCTTTAGGCTATATTTACGAGGAAGGAACTGACAGAACCACTTCTAAGTATTCCTTTCCTAAGAAATCCCCCCCCCCCCCAAAAAAATTCAGGGGGTTGCTGTACGTCAACAGGTGACTTGAAGGCATATACACACCTTTTAGATAGGAAACTGTTTTTCTTTGAATAAAACTGAAGTACCAAAGCAGGTCCATAAAGGAAAGAGGAGGCAAGAGAATACAGTGGGCCCTTGTTATTCACTGGGATTTGGTTCCAGGGCCCCCCTGTGGATAACAACATCCGTGGATGCTGAAGTCCCATTAAATACAATGGCATAGCAAAATGGTGTCCCTTATACAAAATGGCAAAATCAAGGTTTGCTATTTGGAATTTATACTTTTTTGAATATTTTCAAGCTGTGGATGCTTGAATCCATGGATTAAAAAAATCCATGGATAAGGAGGGCCAGCTGCAAGTCCAATCCTTGTTCTCAGTAGCATAAAATATGGTTTATGTACCTGTGACTATTCATTATTTATTAAAAAGAGTTTATTTATCACCTCTCAGTCCACCAGGGTTTCTTAGTATAACAATTAAACAATGCATAACAATTAAAAGTGTTCTTATAAAAACTTATTAAAATAGTTTTTTTTTTTTAAAAAAACTGTTTTAAAAATACATTCAGTTAAAACAGTGAAGAACTGGAGGCAATGTAGACCACTGCAGTCTGGGCTACCCACTACAACTTCAGCAGGCTAAGTTCCCTTGCAATGCAATTCCACACTCCAGGTGCTTCGGCCAAGGAAGCCCTCTCTTCTGTAGCCACCAACATGGTCATTGGAGGTGGTTAAACACACAACAGAGCCTCCATTGAAGATCTTAAAATCTGGGCAAGAGGCAGCCTTTCAGATATCCTTCCTCTGCTGTTTAAGGATACATAAGTCAAGACCAGCATCTTGAGTTCAGCTTGGAAATCAAGCAGTTGGTGGTAGACCATTGTTATGGGGGTCTCTAAAGATGCACACATTACGACCACTTTATTATACAGGATTAGTCCATTAGCCTTGGATAACTTGGTATAGTATATCTCAAGAAAGAATTTTTCCCATCACCTTTTCACTGGTTATGCCAAAGATTGAAACTAGTGCCTTCTACATGCAAAGCACCATATGATTATGCTTCTAAACACATACTGCAAACTATATTTGGGTGTACTATTTGATTGGAATGTGGAATTTAAATCTCTTACATGAAATTTAAAAATTCCTAAAATAGAAGTAAACTGACCTCTGATCACTAACAGTGTTCCTGCCCCTGTTTTCTTGGAGGTAGTAGTACTGGAATCTGAAAATGCTATCCCACAATAATAAATTGCACTGTCTTCCGCACTGGGTGTGTTGATTTGAAGGAACGTCTGATCTTTTGCTGGGGGAAGCAGTTTGAACTTTCCACTGTTGTTGCACGTAGGGGTACACAGATCCTCGTGGGTCTTTGCAAGATACCGAAACCATAGAACGTTAAGGGAAGATGTGGGGCACGACTGAGCAGTAAATGTGCATGATATAGTAACGTTGCTGGATTCAGTATACGCTTCCATGAATGGAGGCTGTGTTACAGTCACGTCACAATGATCAGTACCTGTTGAAATGGAAGAAGTGTAGCTTGATGAGAAAGAACATAAATAAAAATTATAGAGCACAGCCAAAACAGCATGAGTTTGCATTATAGCTCTGATTTCATGTACCTACACAACACTTAAAGGCTCTATTCCTGCCCAACACGATCTTACTTTTTAACACAAACTCAGATGTGATTATTGAGAAATTAGTTACACTGATTCGGTGAGTTCACTCCAAAGTAGCCATTCATAGGACAGGAGCCTTGTTGTAAATTGCTGTCATGTTTGCTTGAACCTACGGTAACCCTATGAATGGGAGACCTCCAAGACACTGTCAGCAGCAGTCCTGTTCAGGTCCTGAAGACCCAGGGCTGTGGCTTCCTTGACTGAGTTTATCCAACTATCATTTGTTTCTAATAGGAAGCTTTAAGTGTTAATTATTCAACTATTCTCAAAGGATGTATTTTGAGGCACGTGCATGTTTTGTGAAGAAGTTGGATAAGTTTCATGCTTGAGCTGCAACACCCAGATTTCATGGTGACTGTGGTGGTAGTCTTTAAAAAATGTAACCTCCAGACTGGTTTCAGTACTACATATTTATATGTTCAGCCCATCTCAGGATTCCAGATATAGAGGTATGAGCTTTTTCCTCCTATTGTGTGTAAGTAGAGCAATTGCAATGTCTGTTGTCAACACATAGGAAATCCTAGATCCCTTTCATATGTTATCTTGTTAATGCAGGTGTCCCCCATCCTATATCTGTGCATTTTATTTTATATTTCGCCCTAAGTGCAATACCTTACATTTCTCCCTGTTGATGTTCATTTTTTCATTTTAGTCCAGCTTTCTAATCTGTTAAAGTCATTTTGAAATTTGATCCTGGCCTCTGGATTATTAGCTACTCTTCCTAATTTGGTGTCATCTGCAAATTTCATAAGCATGCCCTCTGTTCCTTCATCCAAGTCACTGATGTGTTTGAGATTTGCTGTCATTCTTGCTTTTTCCACTGCGTCCAACTATTGATGATAGTGGTACACTCATATATATTCCTTAAGGAGGAAACCCCCTGAACCCTTTTGGGTTGTTTGTGTACAACTGTGCAATGTGTTTATCAACTGCTTTGTAACATAGGGCGAGGCAGGATATGATGTGTCCTCCTAGATTTTTCATGTATCTTTGTGAAATATCTTAAGAAATTGTTTCAGAGTTGAGGTGTATTTGCTTCACCTTCTCCTGCTCAGGTTTGCTCAGAGCAGTAAAATTCTAGTAGTCTTTGTAAGAATTTTAAGACCAAGCTTAAGCAGGTTAACAACTGTCCCCACCATCCAAGTTTGAGTACATAATACCCAAGTTATTTTGATTTGAGCAGAAAATTTCTCAAGCATCTCTTCCCATCTCTAGGAAGAAAAATGTTATCATAACTTAATCATGTAACAGCCTGCTCAGTCCAAAGTATGCTATCTGAAATGTCAGTCTCATTTTGCCTTATGCTAAGAGCTAGCCCTGTTGACTGTTATTTTTAAAGCTTGATAATAATTGAAAATATTAAGAAAAAAGATCCCTTACCAGCACAACATGATAACCAGGTAAATCCAAGCACCAGCATCAGAACCCGTTCTGTGAAGGTTTCCATTTTGCCTGTGAGTTTCCTCCGAAAGGGCTTCAGTTTCAAAAAGTGGAACTAAAGTGACCCTGAAATAGAACCAAAGTAGGAAACTCCTCTTAGTTACCGTTCTTCATGTTGCTCAACAGAGGAACTTCCTAAGAGCGTATTTATGCAGCATAGGAGTTCTGTTTTCTGAAACATTTTGGCTTATTTGATTAAAGTTGATGACCTCTGTTTTGAGGATTTTAATTTAATTTTAAAATTAAATTAAAATTAACTTTAAGCTGCCTTGAAAACAAGCAGGTTCTTTTGTTGCTTAAGGTTCCTGGAAGCAGTGAGAGAGTAAAGTACTCCCAGGTGATTCACGCAAAACAAAAATTGAAAAAATGCCCTTCCAAGTTACGAAGTGATAATTTTGACATTACCATTATGTCTCCTTTTCTCCAGGGAGTTTAGCATGGTACAGAGAGAGTGACCAACCCAAGGTCACCCAGGAAAAGAAATGTCTTGATTGGGGATTTGGATTCAGGTCTCCCTAGTCATTCCCCATTGTGCTAACCATTATTCTACACTGATTTGGATATTTTATCATGGAGGAAACCTCTTTTTTTTATTTGATGTTGTGGGATGGTTCTGAGCTAGATAATCTTGAGTTCAGACAGTGTGAACCTACTTCTGCCTTCATGTCCCCTTAACTCACATCTCAGTGAGTTCTGATTTAGAATCTCTATGGAATGCCCTGGAAGGAAGATCTGCCAGCATCCACATTAGTAACATTGGGATCATTGGGATTAGAGCTGAGGCTTCCCTGTATGGCCATGCCTCCCTCTCCCATTATGCCATCACTTGTTGGTTTTGCAGTTTTTGTATAGGATTTTCTCCATTCTAAAACGTTGAAATGCCTCTCCTAAGGTGTAGCTAATAGCAGTTAAGAGCTTTATAATATATGGTCAGCCTTAGTCCCTTCCTTTTGCCTTTTCTTCTGCTCACTATTAGAATGCCCCTCCCCAGAACCTCTCTGAAATTTAAGTCCATACCTGAATTAAAAATGCCCCATCCTTGATTTGCATACTAGGCTAAAGCATTCTTCTTGGTTTTTACCTTTACCTTTATCTCTTTAATTTTAACTATTTGTGTTATGTTGTTAGCTTTTATATTTTAATTTGACTCCTGAAGCAAAAACTTCCACAAGGGCTTCTCTGATTCCCTGGCAGTAAAAATACAAACAAACCCATAATAGCAAGTTGTGAGCCTTTAGCGTATCTGCCAAACCCTACAGAGTGCGGCAGTTCCTGTCTTGTCTTCCTTCCAAACAGATCTTTCACTTCCCTCAGAGAAACCACACTGAAAGAGGATCTTGAACATGAGCAGGACCAGAACCCTGGGTTAGAGGCATGTCACAGGGTTTAAGACCATTCAAGACAGTTTGAGAGAAGCACCACTTCCCATGACATAGAATCATAGGGTTGGAAGAGACCACAGGGGCCATGGAATCCAACCCTATTCTGGAATACACCATCAAAGCACCCCCAACAGATGGCCATCCAGCCTCTGTTTAAAATCCTCCAAAGAAGGAGACTCCTCCACCAGACTCCAAGGCAGCATATTCTATTGTCAAACAACACTGACCATCAGGGACTTCCTCCTGAGATTTTGGCGGAATCTCTTTTCCTGTAGTTTGAATCCATTGCTCCTTGTCCTGGTCTCTGGAACTGTGGAAAACAAACCTCTTCCATCTTCAGTATGACATCCCTTCAAATATTTAAACATGACTATCGTATCCCCTCTTAACCTTCATGTTTTCATCAGGCGAAACATTCCCAGCTCCCCTAAGCCACTCTTCATAGGGCATGGCTATATGTGTCCTCTCTCCTCTTGCCCCTCTGTTTTTCCTGAAACATTTTTTTTTAGTTGAAGGGTTTGATTCAGTATAAATTAACTGCACTGGACTTGCATATCTTCTCTCGCCAGCACAAATGGTCAGATGTTCTCGATTACTTAGCTACAATGGGAATAAATTACAGTTCCCTATCGCAGATAACAGGGCAATGGCTTTTTTTGTCAGAACTGAAAGCAAATCCAAAGCTCACTGCACTTTGTCTAAACCAGGCTACATGGTTCATCCACTCTATAAACTTGTCCAGAAATCAGAGAAGGCTGCAGAGACTGGATGGTCCATGGGGGATGCTGTCCCATAAGGGGAAGGAGGGTGATATTTTCCTTTTTGAGGAGTCTGGTAGCCTAAATTTCATGGTCACCTTGTCAGACTTTTGGTTCTTTGTGTAGGAGAGAAGGACAGCCACAATGGAAACCTGGCATGAACAAGAAACCTTCTGTGAAAACCATACAGTGGGTCCTCCACATTTGCTGGGTTTGGAGCACGGGATCCCTATGAAAGTGAAAAACCAGAAATAAAAAACTACTTTTTTTACCTGAGAGAACACCGCTCTAGGAAACTCTCCAGCGCAACCCTGTGGCCAACATTCAGCAGATGTTGACCATAGAATTCTACTGGAGGAAGTAGAAATGCCTAGGCAAGTGTTTGCTCTAAGAATCGCTAGGTCTTCCAGTGTGAGCGGGTGGTCAACTTCCAACAGAGTCTCACTGGAGGATCTAGAGATTCCTAGAGAGGACACATTAATCGAATCCGTGAATAATCAGATTCACAAAAGTCAAAGCCGCAAACGTGGAGGGCAAACTGTATATAGCCTCTTGGCAAGTGAACAAGTTTAAGGAAGCAATTCTTAACCTATCCATTGTCATTTTTTTCCTAGCTCCTTAGCAGGGGCTATTCAGTATTACTGAAATCATGTCTTTCTTCCTCTATTCTTCACGCTTCTGGCCTTCGGGCTGCCCAAAGCCTGTTCTAGAAGATGTCTAAACCGTACAGAGGAGGTTTGGAGGGCGCAGGGGATGCAGGAGGAGAGAGATTGTCCATTTGAGTAGAAGTAGCAGGATGCAGAGGGGCTACACTGTTGGATCTTAGCCTAGATTTCTAGCATTGCAAATAAAGCAACGAATGCATCTAAAGCTGAAAAAGTGCTTGTGTGAAATTAGTACTACATTTTTCAACAGACATGCACATAAATCCATATTGTTGTTGGGTTTGTGTGTGTTTTTTGTTTTGTTTGTTACATCCAAATGGTGGACATCTCTTTGAAAGGTGTTTTATAAATATAGCCAGCAAAAAATATTGACTGAATTCCTTTTGTATAAAGTGGCCAACAACCTCCTCAGTCTTTATAATCATATCCAGTGTCTTCATAATTCTACGAGCAAAATGTGCAGCGATATGATCAGGGTGTGAGCCATTTTTTTTTCTCTCCCTATATTTTAAGTATTAATGCAAATTAATGTTTCCTTCTTGTACATAGGTGTTGAAGTGTTTTGCTGTGTAAGGGATGGCACGTGGAAAACTGGATTTGCTGTAAGCCAGCAACAAAATGCTGCAATATAGAGTGCTGTAACTCAAGATCCCAGCCATTCCAGCTTATCCCTCATTTGTCAGTGTTCTGTGGCTGTTGAGCACATACAGTCCTCAGTGGACTGTTCTTGCTGCAGGGGAGGATTTTCTCCCCTTTAGAAGTTTTTTCCATGTAAACTTTTGTACTTCTGCAAACTTAAGCCTTCCAATATCTCTTTTTTGTTCATGGGTGTAGCTGTTTTGTCTACATAAGGAAAGCCATTTAGAGAACCGAGTGTGATGGTTATTAACAGGTATGATGCTTGTTACAGCACCCATTTTCACTTAGAGCAGTGTGCGGTTAAGATTGTTTAGGGTGATGGATTCCTTTAGGAATCTGATGCGTCCACTCCCCTCAAAATTATGCGTAAACATGCACACTCCAAATTTTGCTTGTAGCCTGTTGCACTGGAAACTGATTTATTTTCACATAGAATAGTTGGAATGGGGGGGAAACTACAATGAGCGCTTGAAAGTAATCGGTTTTTATCTTAGAATTTACCTTTGTAAGAAAATTGTAAAGTAACAGGAAGGAAATCACAAGGAGGAAGAAAAATAGCTCCCAGTATATGTGGCTCCTATAGCCCATTCATGGGGTCCATAGACACTTAATGAAAAACCTGAAGAAGCGACTGTAAACCATTTCCTTCCACCAAATCAAGAAGTGAAAAGCATTCTGACAACCTGGCTCAGGGGTCAACAACTATGACAATCCAGATGTTTTTGGACTATAACTCTCAAAATCCCTCACCCCTAACCCAGAGAATGTGGAGGGACCACTGTAGTTGTCTAAGGGGAATCAAGACAGAAGGCAGGGAATGTATACAATACATATTAAAAATAAAAACTTAACAAAATCCATGTGTTCTCTCAGTAGGTGGCAAGTGGGACAAACCTTCTGAAGTTTTGGAAATCAAAGGACAGACATGGGAGGAACAGGTGAACAGCCTGCCAGAGGTTTTCAGGAAAGCAGGCTTTGCCATCGAGGCATTCACTAGACTGCCCTACTTATGTGAAGGTGATATGTATAATGACTACTATGTCTTAGATGATGCTGTCTTCGTCCTCAAACCAGTGTAAATGTATCTTCTGAGTCAAACCCAAGAAGCAGCCTGTGAATGAAGCGTTTCGATTTTTTTTGTTTTTTATTATTATTATTATTAATTACAGAAAAGGAGGAAAAATTGTGGTTGTCCATTCTAAATCGACGTCATGTATGAAGTCTAAAGGTCAAAAAATTTACTAATTTCCTTGTAGTATGTTTTTTTTAAAAGGACATCTTTTTTAAACAAAAAAAAAAAAACAGAGCTCTTCCGTTGACGATTTCTTAACCCCCACAAGGTACCTGCAATCCAACAATAACTAGAAGATATTTTTATACCTAACAACAGTGGGACTCACAATCCAGCAATAGCCAGGATGTTGCATAAAACTGATCCAGTGTGCATTTGTTTTTCTCCAGGACATCGGGAAAGAGCACTGGCAATAAAACTGTCTGCTTGGTATAAAATTTGGGTTGATGAAGTGTTGGGATAGATTTTCTTCCATGTTTATGAAGTTATTTTATCTGTTGGTCTTCAGCACATGTTTTTAATCATGCCTAATAAAACTTTTTTGACATGAAGCTTGTGTGTAGTGCTCATTTGTGTAAATGGAGTCGTTTCGTCTTATGCGCACTGCTTGCATATGAATGTTATGAAGGTACCTTGTAACAAGTTATCCTGTCTGACCCAGAATTGCCTATGCTGACTTGCAACCAGAGGTGTAGCAGAGCCTGCTACCTTATTAACTGGCCATTTTGTTGTTGTTGTTGCTGTTGTGTACTTTCGAGTCGTTTTCAATTTATTGCAACCCTACAGCAACCGTATGATGAGGTTTTTTTGGCAGGTTCCTTCCTCTGAGTCTGAGAGAATGTCACCTAGTGAATTTACATGATTGAGCCAGAATTCAAACCCTGGTCTCCAGAGTCATAGTAAGTTGGTCTTTAGCAAAGAAGAACAAACTAACACATTTTAGTCCCTGTCGTCCTACTTCCTTCTCTGTAGATGGCAGTGCAGTTCATATTTTGTGCTCTGTGTGACTTTGTAAGTACAGTACTTGGCAAACGCTGAGTAATTATTTTCTTATACAGGACAAGCCTGTGGCAAAAAGGCGGGCAAGAGTTTCAGTGTAATTGCTTTAAACATTGGGGTGGATCATAACGGAGTAGACTGGTGTAAAAGATTCTTAAGTTTTACACACTTCTTAAGCAGAGGAGATTTAAGGCCCCTTTGAAGACTGAAACTCACTATGTTACTTGTAGTGTTTTGAATTCATTTATCAGAGTTGTTAACAAATGTGAGGAATTCCAGGATCACCTTATTTACGTAAGGGCTTTGAACACAAGGTCTAGAATAATCCAGACCTTGAGGCCAGCCCTACTGTTAGGCAGCATGAGGCATCCACCTCAACCAACAGATGCTAGAAGTAACAGCAATCTCCTGATCAGTCTTTGTGTTAAATAAAAGAGCATAAATCAGCTGAATAAAATTCTCTCTCTTTCTCTCTCTCTTTTTTTTAAGAGCCAGCTTCAGTTTAGACAAAACTGTTGGGGCAATTTCTGATATTTAGCACTCTCATGAGTTCCTGTATATATTCCTGTATAAGTCTAGAAATTTAGGTTAAAAATTGACCCAAAAAACCCTGAGTCAAACCATAGATCAATGTATGTACTATACTATAACTCTTATTTCAAAAAGGAAACATCTCCCGGTGAACGTCAAGAACGCAGTCTGTCTGGAAGCACTCTACTTTCTCATCCTTTAAGGTGAGTACAAACAGTTATATCTAATGGAATCTTGTACGTTCTTTGGCATCATTTTCCTTTTCTGCATCTTTTAGAGCCTTTGTTACATGACCCTAAGTTTTACCCTCAATTTATCCACAGGTCATTATCAAAATGCATAATTTTGGCCCCAAAAACTTGCCCTTGACTTATATATGAGGGCAACCTATTGTTGAGTATATATGATACATATGGGGCTAAGAAGAGCAGCTTCTTCTTGGTCTGGCTAAGAATACAGGTATAAAATCTGTGTTAGTGAGATAATGGCTAAGTTTCTCCACCGAATCAGTATAGAGCTGGCCTATACAACCCATGGCATGGGCCATTTGCGGCCTGCCAAGAATTTTCAAGGATGTGGAACAACTTCAAGGCTCCTCTGCTGCTTGGCCTCCTCCCAAGGAGAGAGCCAGACAGAGGAGGAGGATGACATTAATTTTAATAATTCAATAATTAAATTTAAATAAATTAATATAAACAATACTTAATTAAAACCGATCTGCGGCCTGAAGATATTTTAATTTTGGCCCATACCTGCTGCCCAAATCCATTTACATAGTTATATTATGCAGCCTTATATACTGGATACTAGTGTAGCATAACTGATACCAGTGTGTATAACTGACAATCCATTGTATAAATGCAGTGCATAAACGTATTTGGTGTGTGTTAATGTGCACTTGCAGCAGTTCTGCTAGGTAATTCCCTCTGCCATGCAACCTTTAGAGGTACAGGAGCCCTCCCCAATTCTTACACTGGCAACCCTATATTCCCCTAGCAGCTGTTATATTATCCAAAAAAATCACTCCACTTATGCCTGGGTATGTCGCAAACAGCACCAACGTGTGAAATTCTCAATGCAGTTAAAAATAATTTTTAAAATCTTCTAAATGAGACCAGCAATCCCAACTTAGCCATGGAAGCCCACCTTGAGCAAGTCACACTCAGCCTCAGAGGATGGCAAGCCCCTTCTGAATAAAACTTGCCAAGAAAACCTTATGATAGGACTGCTATAATTCAGAGTCAGCTTGAAGGCACATAACAACAAATGACTAAAGGCATAATTCGACCAGTGTTGAGCACATTGAAAAATCTCAGTCACAATAAGAGAGATTTCCAACTGTTCCCTTCTCTTGGAGGTCAAGAAGCTGCACAGCTATGCCATAGTCCTTTCACTCTATACAGTTATAGAACTATTCAATTTTAACTGTCGTGGTTGTATCTTATAGAACCCCGTGGTTTGTAGTTTGATGAAATACGACGGCCTTCTGGCTGAGATGTTAAATCTCTTAAACTGCTCATCCCAGAACTCTGCAGGATGAAACCATAGTAGTTAAAGTGGAATTATAGCACTATAACTGTGTAGCATGAAAGGGCCCCTAACCTCCTAATCTGGCTTTCAGGAATGGTGGAAAGATGATGGAATAGAGGGCATGCTTACCAAATTTCCAGATGACACTAAATAGGGGAGAAGGGTTACTGATACCCCAGATGACAGGAACAGAATTCACAACAGATTAGAAAGCTGGGCCAGTGCTAACAAAATGAAGTTCAACAGGGAGAAATGTAGGAAAGTATAGTTGGGCAGTACAAATTAAATGCACAGATATAGGATGACTGCCACCCGGCTTGACAAGATTGCGTGTGAAATGGGTTTAGGAGTCCTAGTAGACCACAAGTTGAATATGAGTCAACTGTGATGCAGTAGCTATGAAAGCCAATATGATCCTAGACTTCATCGATAGGAGCGTAGTGTCTAAATCAGTGGTTCCCAAACGTTGGTCCTCTAGGCCTCTCAGAGTGTGATGGAGTCTCCTTCTTTGGAGGTTTTTAAACAGAGGCTAATGGTCATCTGTTGGGAGTGCTTTGATGGTGTATTCCTGCATGTCAGGGGTTTGAATCTACTGCCTTGGGCCTCCATGGCATTCACTTCACTGTACCTAATGGTAGGGCTGGCTCCCTCCCATAATGGAACAGAACATAACCGTCATTTAAGATAAAAGCAAGATTTCACCGCTCAGAAAGAGAGGAAGCAGTGTGATCACATCATAACTGTGCATACATCTAGGCCTTACATTTTAAATGTTCGGATGTCTGAGTTAGCAAAACTCTTAAACGTTGTAAGCTGCAAATATTTCAAAATTCTGAATAGAAGCCTCTCTGTACTGTCACATTTCTTGGATTTAGGGTCCAGGTTCACCCAGTTCCTTGATCACCTGTGGAAAGAAATGGCAAACAAGAAACAGGTGTACGTGAGAGAGACAGTATTGGACTCCACACTCACTCAGGTCCTAGGTTCACATTCATTCTTTTCTTCCTCCTTGCATTCCTTCTCACTTGCCTTTCAGCAGTCATTTCTCTCCCTCTGCATTCCAGGCTCCCTTTCCCTGCCTTTCTTTTTCAGTCTCACCCTCTGCACCTTTCAAGGGGGAGAATTAGCCTTTTGTAGCTGTCTCTTCTTCCAGAAAGTAACCCTTTTTGACCTGCAGTTGTAGAGCTGAGCAAAATACTTGCTGCAATCCTCAGAGTTTGACCGACATCACGGATTTTGCAAAAGGTGAGTCAGAAGCACTGGATGTTTCCTTCCCACTTAACCATCTTCCCCAAATCTAACTTTTCATAGGGCAATTGTAACTTTCCTGGGTGCTAACTTTTTTTTTTGTATTGGATATTTATGAGATGACAAGGATGCAGCTGATACTGATTATTGTACGCTTGCATTTATATAATATCTGGGAACTCAGTTCACAGTTTAGCATCTTCCACTGCTTTGCTATTATTGCTGTTATTATTTTCCCCAGTTTGGAACGTACAACAATGAAAACAGACATAGTTTTAAAAATTAAACAGGGTACAACAGTTTAAAAGCAATTTAATCATCATAAAATTTGGAACCATTTAAAACAAAACAGGAAAAAGTTAAAAAGTCCTGCACATTATACAAGGCTGGTTTCCCCTGAAAAACCAATTCTATTTTTGTAAAAATAAAAACCAAGTTGGGGGAATAATTTTGGTTTGTGTGTTTTTTATCATACTGATGCTTGACTGTTGAAAGTGAGCAGAATCAAGTTCTTCCATTTCCCACTTTACTTTGTATTTTGGTACTTGAGGATCAATAGTATGGGGCTTGCTTTCCAATGTACACAGAATAAAATTCCTTCCCATGTGTGATATAAATGAAAGTAATTTATTTTCTTTGTCAGGCACTGTGGTAAAAAGAGGGAGGGGGATGAGATTTCAAGTATTGGGGTCGTACGAAGTGTTTTTTGGGGAGGTGCTCAGAATATTGAGCAAATATTTTAAACTGATACATTTGAGACATTATGGTTGTTGGCACTGATGAAAAGAAGTAAAATAGGAACAAATATTTGTTTTCATTTGAAAAATGGTGTCCTTCCCGTGGTTGTCAGTGGATATTTTTCTAGAAAACTATACAGCGAGAGAGAAAGAGAAAGCTGGATTGATAGATACCTATTTTCAAACTTAGATTGAAAATTAGCTTTCCTAACTTGCATTGCACCTTTCCCTAAACGTTTCTCCTTTGCACCTTTCAAGCTGGAGAATTCGTCTTTTGTAGTAATCTCTTCTTCCAGAATGTAAATCTCTTTGACATGTGGTTGTGGATCTGAGCAAAAGACTTGCTGTGATCCTCAGAATTTGACAAACCTCACAGATTTTGAGGTTTTCTTCCCCTTTAATCTAACCTTTCATAGGGCACATGTAACTTTCTTGTGTGATAACTCTGGTTGTGTGATAACTCCAGAGTTTTTATATAACCCTCTGGTTATTTTCGGATTACAGCTTTCATCAGACCCAGTCAAAGTAGTTGGAGATTATGGGAGTTGGACCAGAGCACATCTAGAAGACACCAAGTTGGGGGAGAAGTGTAGACGCCAGACAGAACAGGCCATATTAAGCTAGATGGATTAATGTCTGGTCTCCAAGTAAGGCAGCTGTAAATACAATTGGCCTTTTGTATCCACAGATTCTTTGTCCATGCATTCAACCATGGTTTGAAAAATATTTTAAAAACATATGAATTCCAAAAGGCAAACCTTGATGTTGCTATTCTATATCGGGGATATCATTTTACTACACCATTGCATATACTGGGACTTGAGCCTCCATAGATCCTGGTATCCACGGGTTTCCTGGAATCAAACCTAAGTAGATACCAAGGGCCCACAATATTCAAATAGCCCCAGTGAATAGCTGAAGTAAACCTAGTGTCTACCCCATTGTCTAAATAAAACGTAGGTGATGTTGGCCCTTCAGATGGTTTTTGGACTGACATTCACATAAACCTTCACAATTTACTATGCTGGTCTGAGGCTGATGGAAGTTGTAGACCAAAACCACCTGGAAGGCCACAGTTGACCATCCCTAGTAGAGTCAGTCCTCTGTATCCACAGATCCTTTATCCACAAGTTCAAGCATCCACAGTTTTAAAATATTTAAGTCTATATATAAATTCCCAAAAGCACACCTTGCAAAAGCCATTTTGTATACGGGACACTATTTTACTAGACCATTGTATATCATAAGACTTGAGCATCCGTGGATTTTGGTATCCACAGGGGGTCCTGGAACCAAATCCCAGTGGAGACCAAGGGCCCAATCTCAGTTATCAGCCAGGCTTTGGATCCTCGCTGTGCAACTATAGCGCTATGATTCCACTTTAACTGCTGTGGTCCCATCATGTGGATTCCTGGGATGTGAGAGCATTCATGCCCCACCAGACCGCAAACTAGGATTTCACAGGATGCAGCCCAGCAGTTAAAGTGGAATCACAATGCTATAATTGTGCAGTGTGAGAAGGCACCTCGATGGAGGGAGAATATAAGCCAGTTTCAAGGGTTTTCCTCCCTTGAACTATGACGGGAGGAGGCAAAATGAAGACATTGTCCCCCTCAAATAAGAATTCTTCACCTCCAAATGAAAATTTTGTTCGTTCCCAAATTTCTAGTATTGCAAAGAGATACATTTCACATAGTTCATGCCTGCAACTGTTCAACGATCGGCCCTCCACATTTGTGGATTTGACGTCTGTGGATTTGATTATTCGCGGGCTTGATCAATATGTTCTCTCTAGGAATCTCTAGGTCGTACATCGTGATTCTGTGGTCAACTTTCATTGGACGTTGACCATCGAATTGTTCTGGAGGACCTAGAAGTTCCTAGAGAGAACACTTATCTAGGCATTTGTAGGTCCTCCAGTGAGATTCTATGGTCAATGTCTGGTAGAAGTTGACCACTGCAGGAACTATCGCTTCCTAGGGAAGTATTTCATTGAAAGTCAGAATTCGTATGGAGCAGGCAATGCCCTCATTTTGCCTCTCCCCGACCCCCCTCCCCAGTTACAACGCTGCTTTGCTAAATTTCAAATTCTCCTATTCATTTGTCAATGGCAGAAGGGAGAAACTGCAAAAAGCTTTCTTTCACTATCCAACATTATTGTTCATCAACCCTTTTGGGTATCATTGAGCATAGATATGGCGTGTAATACCAACCAGAGAGCAGCACTAAGGTTTCCACGAGGGCACTGTTTTACTCAAACAATCCAGCGATAAGGCTAAGAATTCATTACCCTTATCGCTCGGGCCTCAAAAGTACAATAAAAGCTCGTAGTAGTTTACTTTCTCTCTTCTGAAACTGCTATTCAAAGCTTCCCCCCAAAGGAAACTTTATAGTTCTGGATACAAGGAAGAATGCGTTTAGTGCTCTTTTTCCCTTTAAGGATATTCCCCTGGAGGCAAGGAGCACCCGAAGAGTTTAGTGTAGTCTGTGAATGGAAGCAAGTTAAGAATATATTATTGGATGAAGATTTTATTTTGAACACTAAACAAGAACAAGTTTTGAGTTCTTATTGCTGCCCACCTCCAGGATCAGAAGTGTAGCTGAGTGAGATTTTCCACTTGGTAGAGAGCCAGCATGGTTTGAATGATCCGAATGTTGGACCACAATTTCTGGATTGAGTTCGAATCCCTGTTTGGTCAGGGAAACATACTGGATGACTATGGGCAAGTCACATTCTCTCAGCCTCAGAGGAACGCAAAGGGAAAAAAATCCCTCCGAACAAATCTTGCCAAGGAAACCCAATGATAGATTCACCTTAGGGCTGCCTTAGAGTCAGAAACTATTTGAAGGCAAACGACAACAAAAACCAATGGTTAAGGTCATTTTCAGAAGCACCGTTCCAAGTAGCTTCCCAGTTTGCTTGCTTTCTAGCTATGGAAAATCCTCTCTAGGAATCATGCAGGGGTAGCTGTGTTGGCCATTTAACAAATGCAAACAAAAATCCATCAGTGATACCTTTATTGGCCGACCGAAATGCACAATATACTTGTTGCAAGCTTTCAAAAACGTTTGACAGGAAACCTGCCCGATTTCCTGTATGCATCACAAAATTACCGTTCTGTTGTATGTTCCCAAGGAATTTAATGGACTGTAGTTGTGGATGGGTTGTTGCTGTTGGTTTTTTGTTGTGTAGTGCTTGGTTTGTATTTCTGGACCACTGGCCTTGTCTCCCAATGTGGTGCCGGTTAGAGTTTTTCCTCCTGGTGCAGATTGTAAAAGTAATAGCAGTAGCAAGTACATTTCTATACCGCTTATCGATGAACTAGACCTCCCTAAGCATTTTACAATCTGTAAATCAGTTGCTCCCAACAAGCTGGGTACTCATTTTACCAGCCTACAAAAGGTTGAAAGGCTGAGTGGACATTGGAGCCCTCCTCTAGGATCGAACTTACAACATTGTGGTTGTAGTAGCAGCATTTAATCACTGTGCCACCAAGGCTCCTTAATGCAATGATGATGGTAGTGGTGAGATCTGGATTAAACCACAGTAGGAGGCAAAGGTTTAAAGATAACCCAGAGGAAGTAAGTGGCAAAATCCCTGCAGAGTTTTCTTTGCCTAAGAAACCTTTATGAAATTCATAGGGCCATCATATGTCAACAGGTAACCTGAAGGCACATACAGGCACACAACTCAGATCAGGGGGGCCTGCACCTATTATTTTCTCTTAAAAATTATCTTAGGCCCTTATCAGATGAGGGTTCTTGCAGCCCCAATCCAGAGTCACACCGCATCCATCCAAGTGTATTCACATGAATGCACATTGAATTATCACACATGAATGCTATTACTATGAAATCAATCCAAAGCCAATCCAAAGTCACCCCAGAATTCAGTGGATTCAGTAACAACCGAATTCACAGAAATCAGTTCCAAGGTGGTTTCAGATTCAATCCGAATTGGTCTGGTGTGATAAGGTCCTTACTCAGTTGCAGAATGATGTCACATTCATTTTGACTCCCCAAATGATTTTTCATTTTCCAACTCGTTTTGTAAAATGCCTTTAGCCATTTCCTAGAAGAGTTCTTTTTTAAAAAGGAAAGCAAGGACCTATATTAAATGCAACCATCGTTCGCTAATGGAGCCTGCAAATTGGTGCATGTTTACTGGGGTGTAAACCCCCATTGAACTCGGTGCAATTTGCTTCTAAGTAAATATGCACAGGATTGCAGTATAAATCAGAGCGAATGACAGTCAGTGGAGGATTGGATTTTGCTAAGCCAGGCGGTGTAATTGCAAACCTTCCTGTAAAATTAATAGGGCAAAGGCAGAAACAAACACAACCAAGTCCATTGTTTGGGGAATTGGATACTTATAAATGACCGGAGAACTCCTTGTGAAGTAGCTGAATGAGAGGCACAGGTAGCTTTTCAACACAGCGAGGACAGATGAGTCTAATAAACCCAGGCCGGTTCCCAAGATCAGATGCTTTTAATCTTCAATCGCACTATTGTTGCTGTTGTTTTCTTCTCCCACTTTACCATTTTGAACTGAATGCCGGCCTGTTTACAAGACTTGTTCCCCTGAAATGGATGTAACTCTTTTAATTATTAATTTTATGTGTACTTTCATGTACAGTATTGATACGCTTTCCCGAAAACATGCTTGATAGAAAGAGTAGCCGTCTCTATTGCAAATGTATTATCATTATTATTATTATTATTATTATTGAAAATCAAGGTTCGCTATTTGGAATTTATACTTCTTTTGAATATCTTCGTGCCATGGATGCTTGAATCCGTGGATAAAAAAAATAAGTGGATAAGGACAGCCAACTATATTGTGCCCTTTTTGCCACGTCCCTTTGACCATATCTTGGTCCAGCCACAAGTATGCCAGTTTTCCTTGGCAAAATGTTGGACGGGTCTGCCACTAATGTATATTTTTTGTTGAGACTTTATATCTTTTTTTAATATTTAAAAAAAAAAATTTTAATATTTTAATATTTTTTTAATGTTTTTATTTTAATATCTTTTAGCTGCCTTGAGGATCTCTTTTGCTAGAAAGGCAGAATATAAATTCAATGAATGAAAATAATAAATAGCTCAACCAATCCCCTCCCACACACACATATACAATAAAGGAGAAAATATTGAACATCTTGAAAATAATGTTGAAAAGGAATGTCAAAAAGTGAGCACCACTAGTTTCAACACTCAGTTAAATCCAAAATGGCTTTGAAGCAGTCAATTTAACATAATGAGGCAATTGACAAAAAGGATGCATAAATCTGAGAAATACCATTAACATAGTCTAACTACTAGAAACAAAAGGTCTGCACATGTCCAAGGTCTTAAATTTATTGCAAGTTTAAACAAAGATCACCAGATATTTACAACCAGATGTAATTTATTTAAATTCTAGAGTTTGGTGGAAGTTATTTCCGGTTTTATTTTTCATTCCTGTTTTTATAATCTAACAGTTTCTTCTCCAGAAAACAAGAAAAATGCCAGCGCACCTAAGGATATTTTTCTTGCTGGCTTTAATGAGCCAAGCAGAGGCTAAGAGACATCAGGACATTCATCAAGGTAAGATGTAATGTTTTCTGTACAATTAAAATAATTTCTGCATTAAGAATGCTACAGGTGAGAATGGAATTTGATATTATTTAGGGAACCGAAGTACCAGATTCAGTATGAAGATGGTAATTGACTTTTGGCAGGTAAATGTTTGATGCAGATTAGAAAAAAAGACAGTGGGAAAATGCATTCTTATTTAGGACTGAACCATGGTTAAGTTCATTATTTTGATTCACATTTTAAAACTCTTTTACAGACATGCCACCGCAACTACAAAAAATTGTGGTCAGTATTGTTTATAAGTATTTTATCTTTTTAGCCACATTTAATAATCTCTGTATATTTGAGTTATTGCGTGTATTTCTTCTTATTATTTTTAGGAAGAAGTTACAGCTGGAAAGTATCTCAATGGTAAATGTGTGCTAATTTTCTACTTATTATTGATACTTTCCCTCTACTGTATATATCTGTGTGTATTAACCTTTTTAATATGCTTTTTCTCTTTAGCGCTCCTCGATATACTTCATTACCAAAGGTAATTTATGATCAGAGTCCTTTCATTACATGGAAGTTTGCGAATGATAATGCTAGAGAAAACACTATACTTTGGGGGACTATTTTCAAGCCGTGTATGCTCAAATCCACGGATAAAAAATCCGTAGATAAGGAGGGCCAACTGTACAATTAAAATTCACGTTTCTAATTAATCCCCTACCTCAACCCCCAACCCAGTCTTAAAAGTAACAAACTAAAAACAATAACAATATAAAATAAAAAGCAATATAATATACGAATTATAAGAAAAAAAGTGGCTAAAATTAAAGGTAATCATATAAGGGACACTGTTTTGCTCTGCCATTATATTTAATGGGACTTGAGCATCCACGGATTTTGCTATCTAGTGGATAACAAGGTCCCACCATATGATCATATAATTTTAGGTACATTATCCACGCAGTATAAAATATGAATTATACTTGTTCTTGCCTCTTTTTCTTCCCTTTTACAGCACTAATATATGGACAACAGAGCTCCTTAACAAAGGCTTAGCCTATTTCCATGCGCAGAATGTTATAATTACTTACAGCAACATACAGGTTTGTGTAGATCTAATATTTTTCCTACTTCAGCTTTTCAATACAACTGGGGAAGAAAATAATTTTTTAAAGAAACACCTAGGAGTTAAATAGCGTTAATATGACTGATTGTTGTTATTTAGTGTACCAAATAGGGGTGGACCTGTTGCAGAGGCAATCCACGCAAATTTTGTTTTTATAGAATATTTATTATTATTGATGCAACTTTTTTTGGAAATGCATAGTTTTCCTGCCCTGCGTCTAAGTCCTTATCCTTCCTGAAACTCAGGTTTATGACACTTTATATCAAGGGGGAAAGGGAAATACTGCATTAACTTTGTCTTCCCCTGTCCCTATCCTATATTTTATTTTATTTTATGTAGGTTTCTGTTAAAAATTATCTGGAAAGCCTAATATACCACCCCAAAGTGCTGCTGTCTGAGTTTCAACAAATGAATCGTCAGCGGTTTCAGACTGCAATGAAATACCTCTTTGGCGACAAGCAGGACTATTTGGTAAATCAGCTTTGGTTACAGCACATGCCAAATGGGAACAGCATTGGCCTAGTTTCTTTTTTATAGTACGCTATGTAACAGGAGCAAGGAACCATTCGAGCTCTCCAGGTGCTTTGGATTTCAATTGCCAGACATCCCAACCGACAAGACCAATGGGAAGAAGTTATGGGAGTCATAGTCCAAAAAGTCTGGAGGGTCAAGGGTTCTCTGCCACTGTTTTATAACATGTATGAGCAAGATTCCCATTTCACCTTGGAACGTTCTGGTGATATTGGGTCAGTCTGAAGAGTCAGTACGTAGACAGCTCTTGTAGCACCTTTGAGACTAAGTGAAAGAAAGAAGTTGTCCGCATGAGCTTTCGTAGACTTCAGCCTGCTTTCTCAGCATCTGAGGAAGTAGATTGATGTCTACTAAAGCTCATGTTGCCAACTTCTTTCTATCAGTTTGTCTCAAAGGTGCTACAAGAGCTCTCTACGTCTCTTAGAAGATTACCGCATGCGGCTTTTGAATCGCGATATCGTTGGGAGGGAAGCGGCTTTGGTGATGCGGGTCGCATGACTCTGCCTCCCACCCACAGCCTTCTCTTTTCATGCACAGTTGCAACCCATGGATGAACTGGCATCACGCAATGCCACAGGTGCAAAAAGTCATTCATGGGGCGGTTGCACGATTGTCAATCGTGTGGTGTCGGCGTCCCCTTCTTCCCACTTTTCCTTCTCACCAGTGGCATCACTCAGGGGGTGCGGACCCCACTGTTCCTCAGACACCTCCCTTTTGGCAGAAGCAGACTATGACATGCATCTGCATCCCTTTAAAATACTTTAAGAAATGGTGGGAGGGGGGTGAAGCTCAGTGGGAGGAGAAAGGAGAAGCCCCAGATTTTTTTTTAATTCAAATTTCAAATTTTGAAAATTAAAAATTTGATTTTTTAAAAAATTATTCTCTTAACATTTTCTTTTAAAACATCCCATTTTAACCAACTCTTCACTGTGTGTGTATGTGAATACATTTAGGCTGTGCATATGATATTGTAAGTTGAAGGTATGATTTTAATTTTGCTAGTTGTTTATGTCAGAACTCTTATGATTACATTCAGTGATATGTTGGAATTATGATTTTTTTGAGTAACATTAATGCAAAAAAGCATTACTACGGATTCCGTCTGGTACGAAACGGGAAGTGATCAATGAGGGTGGTGACACAATGACTTACCGCACCAGGTGACACCAACCCTAGGGATGCCACTGCCCCTCACTAGTTTTTTTACTCCCTCCCCACCAGTTTTTTGCACAATTTCAGATCTCTGCAGAGTGAAAAAAGTTGGAAAATAATAATAATAATAATAATAATAATAATAATAAATTTTAAAATCCCTAAAGCATGCTAGGTAGTGCATACGGGAGGGAGGCAGCATTGAGAGAGAGGGCAGGAGGGGGATCTCTGTGCCACAACAAACTACAATTCTCAGAATTCCACAGCCTTGAGCCATGGCAGTTAAAGCGGTATCAAACCAGATTAATTATGCAGTGTGGATGCAGCATCTGTGAGGAAGGAGAGAGCTAATGGGGGAAGAATGGAATGGAATGGCAACAGTTCCACCTGTCATTGCTAATTCATATATAACTTTTGCCAACAGGAGCTGGGGGATATTGTTGTTGACCTGGCTGCGATAAGAGAGAGGATTCTCCAAAGTCCAGGAGGAAACAGAACCTTGTTCCTTATTACTTTGGAGAGGTGCTTTCTAACTTTGAACCCTGCAGAATGTGTGGACATATTAAGCCAGATCCTCCGGTCATCTTCAATAATGTATCTCCAAGTCCACACCATATCAAACCTTCCCAAAGATCTTCAGCAAGATGCTTTTCGAAACCTGTAAGCTACTTTCTTGGTCGCCAATAACTGAAGGTGATGGTGGGTTTTAAGTCTAGGCCTATGGATTCCTTTTAAATCATTCTTGGTTTTATTTCGTTTTAATTGTTTTAGAAGGTTCTTACACATTTTGTATGACCAGAGAAGGAAATGTTTCTAATCCATCCCTCTCTCCTCTTGTATTTCAGATCATCAGTTTTCAGAGATCTATATGACAGAATAACAGCAAGTTCACAAAGGGCATTATATGACTGGATGATGCGGATCCTACAAAAATCCTACAATATCAGTGGTAGGTTAAGTATCAGTAAACCAACAAAAGTTTCCAAAAGGTTTATTGTCTATAGAAGGAAAATCCCCAAGACAGTCCTCTAAAACTATATAAGGGAGGAAAATAAAAAAATGGCAGGGACAGGAATGAAACCGACTGGCAAAAAGTATGACCGGCTGGCTAGGGAAATCTAAATAAGAGCAGCATTTAATATTGTAGCATTTAGTTGCACATCCCATTAATATTTGTTCATAATATGGATTATATTCCAGTTCTTCTTTATGAATGTTTTCATGTTGTGGTCCCCTTAGATTCAGAAAATTTCACTTCTTGGGTGAGCGCAGAAAACCTGTGGATTCTGGGAAGATATATGGTTCATCTCCCACTAGAAGAAATCAGGAAAATTAACCCTTATGAGGTAAGTAAATTGAAGGATATGATGGAATATTGAATATTGCTTGTAGGACCTGTAATGCTCTGTAGACACGATTCTCCGAACTCAGGGAATTTACTTTTATAAACAACTACTCCCAGAATCTTGGCGTTATTGTTCAAAAAAGTCACTTTTCACACTCTGTTTCCAAAGATTGCTTGCATGGATATAATTTGCAGAATTCCCTTGGTTTCTGAAAAGGTTTAAAACCCACAAATAAGCATGGGCTGGGGCTGATGGGACCTGAAGTCCAACAACTGGATGTCGACAGATTCCTGACATCCTTGCCAACTTTTGGGTTCCCAAGCCTCAGTGGTTATGCAACCAAAACAGAACTACCAGCACACAAGAGCTACAGAGTTCCCATCCCTAGTAAAACATACCCGTCTTCCCATTGCTAGTGAATTTAGTATTCTTCTTTGACTAAACTACTGGAAATTCTAGATTATATATTGTTGCAGGACCAGATCAGCACATGATTTTTCAGACCAACTCTGGTATTCCAGTTGAACTTTTTACAACACTGAAATAAGGTTGTTGTGGGTTTATTGTAGGTACATTATCCACACAGTATAAAATACGCATTATACTTGTTCTTGCCTCTTTTTCTTTCCTTTTACAGCACTAATGTATGAACAACAGAACTCCTTAACAAGGGCTTAGCATATTTCCATGCTCAGAATGTTTTGCTGCAAGAGAGAGAGAGAGATAGAATCTGTCTATATATCTAATCTGTCACTGATTATGGATATTTAATGTACTTTGTTTGTTCGGTGTCTGATAACACACCCCTCTTTTATACACAAATTAGATGAGATTGTTCATCAGTTATGACAATGCAACAAAGCAACTAGATACCGTGTACGATATCACACCAGAACTTGCACAAGCTTTCTTGGAAAGAATAAACGCATCAGGATTTGATATGAGAAACACATCAACGCTTTATAGGCAAGTCATAATATTCAAAGTTGTATTTTAAAGAAAACTTTTGCTGGTTAAGCCTGGGAAAGCAGAGATTCCAAAGACTGTTAATGAAGGCATGAAAAATGGTTCTGTTTCTGGACTATTGGACATGCCGCATTATCATACCATTGGGTGTTTTAAAGAGGAGGACAGCACTCAAGCAAGCTAATTCCATCTTACATCTGATATAGTACACTCCCAGAAAAATGGCATTATTTCTGGATGTGTAATGTGGTTCAAAATAATTTGCTTTTACTTAGTATTTATAGTGCTGAGTGTGTACAAAACATTTTATTTTTCTAGTCCACACAACATTATTGTTACTATTTTACACATGAAGAAATCACCTACTGACTTCATGGTAAAGATGAGCTTCAAACCAGGGAGTGTTTTCAGATGTAACTCTAATCTCATATACGGTAGAAGTAAACTCTACTGACTTCTTAGCCTTCTGTATATTATATCATGGGGAAAGGTTTTCAATTATGAGCTTCTCCAGGCCCTGAGATCATCAAGAGAGGCCTTTTTGAGTCCCACCGTCTTCACAGGCTGTCTCTAAACCAGTGGTTTTAATTATATTCACTAATATCTGTACTGCAATTATGGATTTATAACCAACCTAGAGTTATAGATTGTAAGCACTCCATATTCTGTAGTACTACGTATTCATGCCCATCGTACTAATGCCATGGTTGTAAATCATCCCCTAAACCTATCTTGGGGGGGAAAGGCAGGATAGACCTAAAAGTGCTAAATAATAACTAACTTCTGCATTCTCTCACACAGATTAGGCTTGTTGGTTTGTTTTTACAATGACCTGCTACAGATGGAGGCCAGCGTGGCTCGGGCTTTACTACACCAAATGATTAAATGCAACCAGCTAAGACGTTTCCAGGCTGACATTCAAAAGGTTGGTATAGAGTTCACTCTTACTGGATTTGGCATGTCATGTCACGTTGATCTTGTAGAAGGATAATAGTGGTGTTGGCTTCTCTCTTGGACTTTTAATAAAAAGCAGACTGACCTGGTGAAATGGCAGAGAAATAAAGGGATACTTATCTCAGAAATCATATCCTGTTTTAGGGTCCAGTGGTATATGGCTTAGGCTCAGGGCATTTGAAGGTCCTTATCTCCATGCAGGCCCGCACCCCCTGCACCCCTCTAGTAATGCCACTGGATCCAAGGTGGCTTGGGGTCTGTGGCATCATCAGACATAACTATGATGACGGAGCTCCATAATTGTAGCTACATCTGACACTGCAGGACCTTGGTCATTCATAAACAAGCATGCACACCCACACAAACAAACGAATACCATCCTGGTGAACTTTTGCATTTCAGAATGTATCACTTTTAGTATCTCATCATCAGCTCTTCAAAGGACTTTCTCAAACTGCTTTCAGCTCAAATCCCAGCTGCTTGATATCGCGATGCATAACCAGACGTTGAATGACACCCTGGGGTCCCTCTCCGATGCAGTTGTAGGACTGAGTACCAGCCAGCTGGAATCTCTCTCCCCTGAGGCTGTGCACAATGCAATCCCAACATTAAACCAAGTTTCTGGATGGACAAGAAGCCAAATCATAATTTTATCCAGCAAATATCTGATGTATGAAAAGGTACGTTAGTGGATTAAAAAAAAAGTTTTGGCCCGCCGGAACAAATTTCTCAGATAAATAATCCGATTGCTAAATTCACCCAAAGTTGCAAAATGTGAAGCAGCTAGTTCCATACCGCTACAAAAATAAACTATAGGGCTTTCTAGATTGGCAGGAAAGTGTGACATGAAGTTGCCTTTTCCTTAATGCTTAGCAGCTGCACCACAGCCTTTAGATGGAGCTGCGCTGTTCCGCAGTTTTTAAAAAAGAAGCTGGGAAAACCAGCACCTTTTTAAAGGCACTTCTTCTCCCCTAAAACGCAAAAAAAGTGTTTTCATGGCACACTTTCCCCTTTTCTCATCTAAAGGCTAGAGTTTCATGCAGCCATGAACACACTTCTTTTTGCCAATCTAGAAAGCCCCTATATTTTGTTTTATCTTATTACGGATTATTTTTGTTACAAAAATTGTAATGGGCAGTAGCAAGGATGGTACACGAGACAGTACTGGAGCAAGGAGATACTTATTCAGGGCCCCAGTCAAGTTTTGCCTTTGGCTGGGGGATTCTAGGAGCTCTAGTAAAAATAAATAAATTATTTTCCAAGCTCTAGTTGGCTGCTCCTGCTGCAAACAAGAGTTAGTAGGTAGCGTTCCTCAGCCGCTAGTTGACCTTGGGCCATTCATTTTCTCTAAACCTAACTGTTGTTGTTAAATGCTTGGTGAGTCTCTGGATGAGACATCTCCAAGACCCCTGTCTTTCACTGCTTTGCTTGGGACCTGTAAATTCAAGCCTATGACCTCCTTAACTGAGTTTGTACTCAGTCTTCCTTGTCTTCCTCTCTTTCAACTACAGTACCTTCTACCTTTCTAAGCACTATTGTCTTTTCTAATGATTCACGCCACTTTATAATGTGACCAAAGTATGAAAGACTCAGTTCGATCATCTTGGCTTCCAAAAGAAGTTCAAGCTTCATCTCTTCAAAGACCCATTTGTTTGTCTTTTTTGGTCGTCCGTGGCAGTCTCAGCACTCTTCTCCAGCACTGTATCTCAAATGAGTTGGTTTTCTTTTGTGCCTCGTGTAGGTGCTGTCTTTTCATAATATCAGTCAGATGGGTGCTTTGGTCACTGGGATTAGCACCCAGTCATTCCACAGCATGAACCCCAAGGAGCTCTTTCAGATAATCAGAGGAGCATTAGCTGAACGCGCGACTGATTTGTCACCAGCCCAACACCAAGGCATCCTCCGGAAGGTAAGTGTGAATGTTGTAGCGGGAGAGTGGTAGTGGGGCTGAGGTTCGGAGGTCCAACTTGTGCAACTCAATGGGGGCCCAAAGCTATCTCCTGCTGTTTAAACATCGATCAGCCATACATCAGTTTTACACACAGAAACTCTTTAACACAGTACTGCAGTTTCACTTTTAACTGCAATGGCAATATCTGGTGGAATCGTGGGATTTGACTTTAGGGAAGGACATTTAGAAATTTCAACTGGAAAGCTCTAGTGTCTCATGAGACTACAAACTCTGGAATTCCTTTGGATGAAGCCACTGAAGTTAAAATGGAATATAATGCTATATGTGTACTGTGAAAGGGTCCCAGGAGCACTAGTTCCCCAACAAGCTCAAAAGAGCATCAGAGAACTAATCTTTACCCTGATAACAATGGCTGCATCCACACTGCAGAAATAATCCAGATTGACTCTACTTTAACTGCCATGGCTGAATGCATGGAATTGGTTTTGTGAGACATTTAGCTTTCCCTGTCAGAGCAACAATAAACTACAATTCCCAGGATTCTCTAGCACTGATTCCCAGAGCGGTTAAAGTGGTCTCAAGCTGGATTATTTCTACAGTGTGTTTTGGACCTAAGTCATGCATTTCTGAGGTGAATCTGGATCTTTGTTTATAGCGATTCTAGAATCTTTGCAGAACAAATTCACTCAACTGACCTTCCAAATAAGTATATTCAGAACTGCTGCCTTTGAACTTCAGACGTTCAGGCAAAACTGAAGAAAGGTAGATACATTCAGTAACGGAGAGAGCATAGTGGTTTCAGCATTGGACTATAACTCTGGAGACCAGGGTTTAAATCCCAGTTTAGCCATGGAAGCCCACTGGGTGGCCTTAGGCACGTCACACACTCTCAGCCTCAGAGGATGGCAATGGCCAAACCCCCTTTAAGAAACTTGCCAAGAAAACCCTATGATAGGTTCGCCTTAGGGTTGCCATAAATAAAAATAAACGACTTGGAGGCACCAACAACTATATATACTGTAGATTGAGGTAGGACTGTACTGTTCTTCCTACTACATTTTTAACCTCTTCTATAGATTATTGCATCCACAGAAATGTCATCCGTGATTGCAGATGTGCAAGAACCTTTTTTCAAAGAGCTGTCGCTTTTGGATTTGTGGGCTGGAGAGGGCTTCAACTCTTCCCTAGTGAAAGAAAAGGAACTGAGGCCAAGTCAGGTAATGAACATCTTGTGGTATCTTCTTGTCTAAAGTTTTGTGGATGCAGGTGGCAGGAGAATCAGGCTGAGTGAGTGAGCATGGGTTTTCTGTCATGGGTGTTTGCCGAGGCTGCATCTGCACAGCAGAAATAATCTGGTTTGACACCACTTTAACTGCCATGGCTCAATGCTATGGAAATCTGAGAATGGCAGTTTGTTGTGGCACCAGAGCTCTGCTCTGGGAAGCGCTAGTGAAAGTGCTCGAAACACTTTCACATAACATCACGCTGAAGTGGAATTGTATTGACGGGTTTTTCCGTTAATGCAAAATGACAGCAAATGACAGGACATTTCCATTTCACTCACAGCTAAGTGACAGGATCAGTGCGACGGGATGTGAAAGCCTTTTGCGTGGCCACTTCAGCGCTTCTTGGACAGGTCAATGACAGGTTAGGTGTGAAAGTCCTTTCCGTGATCGGGTGGGAAGGACAGGACAGGGATGGGACAATGACATCCCGTCCCCCGTGTGATAATCTCCAGAGAGGTTGGCTTACTGCTTTGGGTGGAAGGAGATCCTTTGTCTCAAACTGCAGGAGATGACTTGAGGGAAGGAAGGAGCAACCAGCAACTTTGGTGATCTTGGATGTGCACATGCCTTGAGTCTCACTCCTTTCCTTTTGGAAATCTGAACTCATGTTCCATTGTCGCCTCTCAAGATCATGCTGTCTCCAGATATGAAATATGAGGATCCCAAATCTATTGTGGAGTATGCAGGGTGTGCTAACACTGGCACATTTTGGCATAATCCCCTTCCTTCCCCCCATATTCATGCTCGTGTGTGTGTGTGTGTGTGTGTATGCATACCTACATATGAAGACTAGATTAATTTCATTTCAGGCCTTGTTTCTATATGGAACATTATTAAAGAAGACTCCACTTTCTGAACTCTTAAGGTATGCATGATAATTTGATGTTGGATCCTGTGTAGTTTGTAGTCAAGTATCACAATAGCAAACCATTTATCAGAGTGGACAGCATCCATTTCTTGTTCTTTTAAAGTTGGTTCAGGTTGGTGTCCATGGACAGAGGTGATACCTCTTGACTCCCCTTTCTGTGGATCTGGCAGCCCAAGTGATGCAATATATAAAACATCATGCCCCTCAATATGTGTTACTCTTTGAGGAATTACTATTATTTTAATTCTTGTGTTTTCTCCCTGGTGGACAGAGAGTCAAGAATTCAGTTCAAGTTTTATTCATAAATAGTAATTCCCATATATTAATGAATGTAATGGTAAAGATTGTGACATACAGAACTAGTAAAATTAAAATCATACCTTTAAATTACAATACTTACATCCTAAAATCCTATAAATCCTTACTGAGTATCTTTTCTCTTTTAAATCAGCATTGACCAACTGGTGAAAGGAGTAACATGCTGGCAAATTGAGAGTATGAGTCCAATTGCTTTTTTAAACGTTTTCAAATTTTTTGAAAAGAATCTTCACTTGCTTTCGCCATACCAGGTAACGAACAAAACATCATAATGTATATTTTGATTGCAATAGGTCACCTCTGGGATGCCGACTTTTGCCATTTTCACAGCATAGTTTATGTAGGAATGGGTTAATTTCTCAATCTCTTGCCTTTGTCGCTCTTGCATTTTTGTACTTATAGTTCTATTTCTCCGTCTATCTGTGAATCTGTCCAGGAGGGATGGAGAAACACAGATCTTTGGTGCTGGCTTGCAGCAGCATACATAGAGTAAACTAAGAATTAGGGCCTGAGCAGATGGGCAAGACATAAAGGGACAAGCCTGTAGTGTCTTACCACTGGTTCCAATCCAGGTCAGTCCCTGGGATGGCATGGCAATGAGTTGGTGTTTACACCCCTGCCCACTACTGTGCCATTGAGTTACTGCTGCCATGAGTCCCTTACCTGCCATCATGGTCACCTCTTCTCTGGAGGCCCCTATCATGGCCTGTAAGGGCAAAAATGGGGCACCTGGCTACACCCATTTGGCCAGGTGCCCCCTTCTGAAAGTTGCAGCATGGACCTTTGGGATAGGTGCAACAGGGCATCAGCTATGGGGCTATCTGATCTGCCAATTGCCACCACATATTTTCCTGCAAACTCCATGACAAACAGATGGTCTTATTGGATTCAGGTCCCTTTGGGCCAAGATAGATCCAGGCCTGCAAGAAGGGCATCCAAACTGACCGATTTCACTCCGAGACTTTCGGCCTGCATTGTCTATACAAGATGACGCAAGGCCAGGAGGAACACAAGCCTTTTGGATCATGCATACAAGCCATTAGCTGGGAAAGAATGGGATTCTAATCTAGCCAGTCCAACTTTAGCTGGGTATGCTTACCTCCAGTAGATAAGGCTGCTTCGCCAGCTCCTCCCAGCATGTTAAATATATATATATAGATCTATGGGTTTGGGTGACAAAGTGGAAATCATAAGCAAAGTTGAATCTGGTGGATGGCCTGGATTTATTTGGAAAAGCCTTTCAAGTGGTATCTGGAAAATCCAAAATTTTGTTGTTTATATCGGCAAGATTGATGTGAACTGGTTGTTTCATTTCCTTTACATGCATGTTGTTAGTTTTGAATAAAGTTTCTTGAAACGTTGAACTGCTGTTTTTTGCAGTGTAGGAACTTACCCCTATTCTTTCCGTAGCATTTCAGCTTCTGGCACCAAACTTTCTGTTAAAGAAGTAATACCCAGGAATGCACCAGGGCATACCTGTTAACTGAGGCGTACCTGCAACTTGTAGTTACATTGTTCCTGTAAACATTTAGACATGCCAAGGATGATTTTTAAATATCTTATTTGCAGATGAATTGCTTGGCTTGGAAATATTGGGCCATTTCCAATACATCTGTACCTTCCAACCTGTTAGCACTGCTTCCGTAAGTTATTCTTTTTAATTGAATTTCATAATAATCTTTAATAGGAGCAAAGTATGAAACTTTAAAAGGAGTGAAGTGTAAAAACCAAGTATGATAGATCTTTACAGTGCCAATTTTTCTTCTTCTATGATTTTCAGGAAAAAAAGTTACTGAAGTTACTGGTACATAAAAAATCAAAAGCACATTCATTTGAATATAATAATAATACACAACTGTATAGAATGTTAGTAGTATTAAAAATACTTCACATAACCTTATTTTATTGTAATCTTTGCAACAACCCTAAACAAATATTAATAATATTATCTCCAAACTACAGAAAGAGACTGAAGTATCCTCTTCCTCATATATGGGGTCTGCAGTACTATGAAGAGATATATTTTTTTCTTCACAGAATTGTTTTAAATCTTCCTTTTAGTGCTGAGTATCTGGACTCCATTACAGGATCACTCTGTGTCCCTTTTATAACCAGCCTGAGGAAGATTGAACTAGATCGCCTCATTTTAAATGCACAGAAGCAAAAAGCAATTCTGGAAAAAGTACAGGACTGCCTGGTAAACTTATTATTATTATTATCATTATTATTATTATTATTATTATTATTAAGCTTTATTTATATAGTACTGTAAATTTGCACAGTGCTGTACATACAATCTTATAATTAGACAGATCCCTGCCCTCAGGCTTACAATCTAAAAGAGTCAACACAAAAGGAGAAGAGAAAGGTGATGAGAAAGGGGGTGAGGTCCAGTGGTTCTTCTCTCCCTCTGGGGCCTGGACCAAGGCAGATGGACTGGAGGGAGGGCACGGCTTCTTAATACAAAGCTAAGAGGAGGCATCCTGGGGCAGATGGCATAATCCTGGGAACGCTTCCCTAAACAATATAGTCTTTAACTTTAATATAATTATTTTATTATTCATGTTTTGGGCCAACACATATCTAGAGGGCACAGGGTTGAGAAATGTCAGATTATACCATGACAGATGCAAAAGGCACAAAAGAAGATCAAGTGTATACTTTGGATTGTGTTCACATTTTAAAGTACTGCGGGATGTGTTCTAAAATGTTATTGAATTTATTGAATTTCATGGTTAGATCCTTAGTCACTTTAGGAGGACACACAGTAGAGAAAGATAGCTTAAAGATAAAGGTAAAGGTAGTCCCTTGATTTAAATGTCGAGTCATAACCGACTGTATGGGGTTGTAATCATTTCTGTTACTAAACCAAAGAGCCAGCGTTGTCCGAAGACGAATCTGGTGGTTATGTGGTCCGCGTGATTCCACTGGACGCTGTTACCTTCCCACTGAGAAGTGGTACCTATTTATCTACTTGCATTTGCATGCTTTGCAGCTCTAGGTTGGCAGAAGATGGGACTAGTGCCAGGAGCTCATCCCATCATGCAGAATTCAGGCCTCGAACTGCCAAACTCCCAATCTTCTGATCATCAGAATTGGCATCTTAACCACTAAATCACTGCTTCCCTGCCAAGATAGCTTATGAATATTTAAACTAAATAATACAAATAAGCAGCCAGCCAAAGCAAAACAGAGCTTCAAAGTAATATTTTGAAATGTAAGAAGGTTCATGCTGGCTGACTACTAAGCAAAAAAAGATTAGAACCTGTAATTTGTGTTGATGTTATGGACACTATCGAATAAGTGTCTATGGCGATACTGCAGCCACATTCCCTGAACCAAAGGATGTGTGACATTCACAGCTGTTGTTGATTTAATAACTGTCCCCGTTCATGTGCTGGAAACAACCATTTTCAGGACACTGTAAGTGCTTACTGAAGCAATGTTGTTTGACTTGGCCTAGCCAGAATTTCACAGTTGTACAAGGAAAACCACAGAGTCTGTAAAGTCTCAAACCAGGTTTTCCCGTGATCTGCAGATACTCACACATTAGCTTTGGCTTCTTTATTTCAGAATGGCTCAGTCACTAGTGAATATGACATTGACCTGATTGGCAACCTCATCTGCCATTTACCTCCGACCTTCATTTGTGAGGGAATATCGCTGGAGACGATGGTAACAGCCCTTCACCAGTTTAGACAATGCCAACATCTCAGCTATGAACAGAAGATGGAAATTAAGCAGAGACTGATTGATTTGTATGGGTAAGAGAATAATCTAGTGGGTTACGTTTCAAAACCTGTTATAGTGGGAGAGGAATCAAGCTACCACTATCTTCAGAGCAATTTCTCCTTAGGTTTATAATAATCAAGGTGAATGTGTGTCTGTCTCTGTGTCTTCGAATCTAGATCAAGGTAGAAAAGGCTGTGAACAGAGAGAGAAGCTTGTTGTTGAACTTGTGTGGGTGTAGAGTTGGCCCTCTGTATCCACAGATTCTTTATTCGTGGATTCAACTATCTACAGCTTAAAAATATTTTAACAAATAGATATATATTCCTCTGTATCCACAGATTCTTTATTCGTGGATTCAACTATCTACGGCTTGAAAATATTTTTTAAAAATATATATATTCCAAAAAGCAAATTTTGATTGAGACAGCATTTTACTACACACTTATATTTAATGAGACTTGAGCATCTATAGATTTTGGTGTCCAAGGGGGTACTGGAACCAAACTGTACAAAGGCCCACTGTACAGTAGCAAGAGAACCAGAACAAGGGATAGTATATAGGTGGAATAAGCGTCCACCTAGGTATAGTTATTCATCCTCACAAATCAGTTATTGGTTATGGTTTGCACATGTAGCACTGATGAACTGTAATGGGTTTTTTAATGTTACAAACTTCCAGACAGCCTGCCTAGTTCATCACCTATTTCTGCACAAGCAACTGAACAAATTTCTGCATACTCATTTTGGAGAGGATGTTGAATCTGTTTCATCAGTAACTAAGCCACTCAAAGCGAATATATTTGCATGCCCCTTAGATTAACTTAACTCCAATGCTCTGCCATTGATGTTTTGTGAAACAACCATTACATAATTCTACATTATGGGCCAGTGTCCCATCTAGTTACATTTCCTGGGATCAGTTTGCATTGCTATGACCCGATGATGTGGATGAGAAGCCTGAATGAATTGAACATTGGTTGGTAAGAGGTGCATTGACTGGATGAGTTCAGAGCATGGTAAATTCCTCAATATATTTATTGCCCCAGCATGTGAATTTTATCTGTACTTCATAATTTCCAGTGAGGCTTCTTACTGAGATGTTTCCTTTGGTATATTTTTAATGGTTTTATATTTTAACTTAGTATTTTTGGGATTTGGCATGTTTAATTTGTAGGGAGTGATATTTGGTTGTATTTTAGAATTGTACTATTTTGTTGTTGTTGTTTAGCATTTTTTGTTGAGCCCCCTGGGGTCCAATTTGCGAGAAAGGTGGTGTGTTATTTAACTAATTGATATAGCTTTGTGGCTTCAGAGCATTTTTCTAGGTCAACTTTACTCAGGTAGTATTCCAAAACATTTTTTTCAGTTCCCCAAGTAACTGGACAGCTGAAACAACACAAGACATTGGACCTTTTATCGCTCTTTTGCCAAAAGCTGAATTGAACATCCTTGTAGAAAAGGTATAGCAAAGTTTCCTTTAGTTAGTATTTCTACTTACGATAGAATATAATTACATGTGTATACAAACTATTTTTTAAATCCTAAGTGGAAACTGCAACAAAATGTTGCAGTGATTCTCTTCAGAGTGCCAAACAGCCATGTCTTTTTTCAGGATCCTCTGTTTTATTCTATTTTATTTAGCAGAATTCATCTGCTAAAATAAAACAGTTAGTCTTAATAGTGCTGATAGATGCTTTCCCTCCCGCCATTTATGCCTTATTTACCCTCAGAGCATAAATATACTATTGGTATACGGGAGCTGTGTAAGATACAATCTACGACATACAAGTAAAATTGTTGGCCTTTTAAGAACAAAATAAAATGAAATGTTGTAATGGAAGAGGTGGAGAATCTCATTCTTACACAGCACTCAGATTTGGAGATTGCTACGGAGTTTATCATATAATAGAATTTGGGGGTATAATGCAATGGCATTCTGAATGCATCTCACGCAATTTCTAGCAATGGGAAGTCATTCCGAACGCAATCATGGGATTTCACATAATTGTGTATTAGAGTATCTCACGCAATTTCAGGCTATGGGGGATCATTTTCGGGAAATAGGAAGTCATTCTGAATGCATTCCGAACACAATTAGAATTCATGTAAATTCGCTAAACTAGCAAATTTACGTGAATTCGAATAGGCTCCATTCGAAATCGAGAGAAATTCCTCCTGTGTGATAAACTTCAATGTAAAAATGATTGACAGTAGATGAAAAATACTATGTCAGCTTTACTCTAACAGTCTAGCTAAAAGATCCTAGGACCCTTATTGTATGAGAAAAGAGAGTCCAAATGGAGCAGGAGAATAGGGGCTTTCTCCATGCCTCTCTGCATGCCAGCATAGCACTCCCCATTCTCTTTCCAAGGGAGACGGTCGTAAAAGCATGTCTTTTGTCGCAATGGAAAAATCCATTCAACAAAAGGCCTGCTTTTATGACTGTCTCCTTGGGAAGAGAATGGAAGTGTCACAACAACTTGTGGAGAGGTATGGAGAAAGACGCCTCTCTCCCAATCCTTGTCAGCTTTCTTTTCTCATCCGTTTAGGCTCTTCTATCTGGTTTTTCTAAGTTTGCATTCTTTAATCTGGTTACTACTGAACTGTCTTTTATCAGAGCAATAATTATCTATAGATAATAACTTTTCATACCTCCTCCACCCTACCAAAGTTTCCTGATATCATATCAGAAATAGCATCAAAGAAATCTGGACCAGTTCATCTATCAGAAGAGCTCTTGTTGGCTTATTTTGAATGCGTTCGCAACTCTAGCATCCCATTCAGTGCACCAGATTTAACCCTTGGTAAGTAATTTCATTATTTCATTTTTCTCTGCTTAAGAGAAGAAGCCAAACGAAAAGTAGGAAAATGTGATCCCACAGATTTATTTTCATTTAATCCTGTCACACATCAGTGTATGTTGATTCAGATGTTTCCTGTGCAACCATGTGCCAGACAAAAACAGCATGTGCTCCTCCTTCCAATTCATGAGTATTGTCATGCGATAATTTGGATTGTTTCTGATGTTCAGGCTGTGACTTCTCTGGCTTACGAAGCCATAATGAAGGGTTTAAGGTTGGGTGGGAAAGGACCAAATACAGGGCACATAATGTACTTTATGAGTACAAAATACTAACTGACTTGAGAGTGGCATATCAAAGTGAAGGGTGGCAAATGGAGCGGAGTGGCTGAAACATTTTGTTACAGGGTACATTTGTTTGGCTTATTCATGCACTTCTAGGCATCTGGCCTAGAATGCTACGGACAATTATTTTGTTTGATTCAATTTACTTTGATATTATTTTGCCCTCTGCGGTTGCAGCCACAGAAACCGAGAGTTTACAGATTATTTCTACTTAATCCAGTGGTTCTGAAATGGTGAGGCAGGACCACTGGAGGGTTTGCAAGAATTGCTTAAGAGGGGTGCAAAACTTGGAGGCCTTGATTTTCCCCAGTAAACTTTATATTGTTTTAGCTGTGTTATTTTAAACTGTTTTTTAAATTGTTTTTAAGGTGTTTTATCTTGTGAGCTGGCTTTGGTCCCTTTTTGGAAGAAAGGTGGCATAAAAATGAAATAAATGAAAAATATTAATAAATAAATCAATCCCTCCTCCTCTTCTCAAACTTTTTCTGTCCTGGATGGGAGGAGAAAGGCAAGGAGAGTATTTGAAGCCTATGCCAAAGGAGGAGGAGAGCTATTTCGTTATAAAATATTAAGAAATGAATATACATTAATGTCTGGACAAAAATACAAACCACTAGAAAACAAAATATTTTTATTCACACGCTACGTCAAGTCAGGGGGATGTGATGTCTGCATGTAGATGTAAAGGGGGTCACAAGGTTAAAAAGTGTGAGAACAACTGTTTTAATCTTTTTGTCACAATTTAGTATTGGGACACTGTGCCCTATATAAATTTGTATTTTGTTACCTACAATATTGCCATTCAGTGCTTTACTGTTGTTGTTTTTCTGTGACTCCCATGTTCATAGGCTTAAACTACTGGAAAAACTAGCTTTATAAGAAATAGAGAAGCATGAACTACAGTGGGTCCTTATCTGCTGAGGTTTGGTTCCAGGATAACAATTTCCGTGGATGCTCAAGTCCCATTAAATACAATGCCCTAGTAAAATGGTGTCCTTTATATAAAATGGCAAAATGGAGGTTTGCTATTTGGAATTTATACTTGGGGGGGGGGTATTTTCAAGCTGTGGATGCTTGAATCCGTGGATTAAAAAAATCCTTGGATAAGGAGGCCCAACTATTTTAACTCTGTACTTACTGGCCTTGGGAGCAAGCCCCATTAAAGTGGCCAATTGCCAAAATCTCTAGTGATGCCACGCTGGGTGACACCCCAAAAAAGGAGTAACACCTATTGTGTTAACAAATAAGCCATCTTACCTCTTTCGGCTTGAATTCAGGATCTGGGATGACCCCTGATGCTATCATACCTAAATTGCTGCCGATCTAGCCAGGATGCTGTCGCCTGGATGCATCCCGGGTCAAAGCCTTGCTCAGCTGGCCAATTTTTGAAATTGGAAGTACCCTGACTTTGAAAAAGTGCTCCGACCCAGGATACATCTAGGCGACAGCATCCTGGCTAGATCAGGAGCAATTTGGGTATGATAACAACATCTGGGGGTATTCCGGATCCTGATTTCAAGCTTGAAGAGGTAAGACGGCTTATTTGTTAACATGATAAGCTCCCTGGTCAGGCCTTCCTCCCACTGCGTCCCTTCCAGCTTCACCACGGCAGCAGGTACCACTGAACAAAAGCAGGATTTGTTTCTGCACAAACATGCATAAGATAGAGTCCAAAGATATAGCCATGTTAGTCTGTAGAATCGGTATGTACTAGATCTTTGATACTAACTGAAAGGAAGAAGTTGGCAGCACAAGGTGATGTGTTGATTCTTCTGGAAGAATAGAAAGACTCACGTCTGTCTTTCTTGGCCTTCCCTCTCTTTGACCCGGTGGATGCAATCTTGTTAGGATGTTTTGCTGGTTTCTGCATATATCTGATTGAAATAAATCCTCTTTTTTGCTTCCGTTCCAAGCACAAATCTGTTTGGTACATCCTCGCTGTAATTTGTTTAGTGGCAAGAGCTCAGCTCCACAGCAGCAGCTGGGATGATGTTCCCTTTTATTTCGGAGGCTGGTGCAATCCAAGGTTGCTTGAACATTTAGGCTGAATTGCAAAACAAAATTTCTCTAAGCATTTGACCGGGCTTTAGATTTTTTAAAAGAAGTGATAGTTGAACAAGGCTACCCTTCACACTTTTTGTGTCCTGACACAAAATAGCAAATGCTGCCATCGTCTCACACAGGTGCTGGTAGGAACCAAAGGAAGCCAAGTTATTTTTGCCTGGTTGTTCTCCCAGGGAGCAGAATGGTCATAATAACAAAGTAAATAACTAATACTTTGCTGCCTTTTTATGACACCTGATCCCTCATATGGAAAGATACTTTTTAAAAGGATTTTTGCTATAGTTTTTTAATGTTTTTTTCAGGCCATGTGGCCATGTTCTAGAAGAGGTTTTTTTCCTGATTTTTTGCCAGCATTTGTGGCTGGCACAGATGTTGCTGAAACGTTGGGGGGGAAATTCTTCTAGAACACGGTCACATAGCCTGAAAAACCCACAAAAAAAAATAACGGATAACGTGAAAGCCTTCGGTTTTTGCCATTATTTGATGCAACTTGAAAGAGTAAATAGTTAATATTCCTTGCTTTAATATTTAATGAAAATGGTTTCTTAAGATTTTTTTTTGGTTACTTTTAAATCCTTTTATTGTGGATAAATCAGTAAATACGTGCCTTCCCTGTCACAATTACAAGAAAGTAGTACTCATTAAATCATAAGAGTAATACCATTGCTAGTCCTAATGTTACCTGCAGTTCCCATCAGCATTGCCCAGCGTTTTGCATTAATGGGAGTTCATGTTAATGCAATGCCACTTCAATGATGGGACAGTAGCGCGAGATCCAAAAACTTTTTTGCAGGATCGCAGTCAAAGACAAGATAAGGACAAGGCAGCTGAGAAAGTGGAATGACAGAGGATTAGCCAGGTGTGTGTCAGGACGGTTGGAGGTTACATATCTCCCAATAGTCATCTCTCATTAGTCGTCTCCCCATCAAAGAGGTGATGGGGAAAATTTTGACCTGGAAACCTAATTGGATCATAAATGTTGCATATATAAATAAATAATAAATAAATAAAAATTTCCTTCCATTTCAGATTGTGCAAAGGTTGTCCCTCCTTCCTCAGAAGAGATTATAAAATTGTCAGAAGCAAATATGTTTTGGTCAGTTGAGGAATTGATCTGCATGGATCCAGGCACTTTCAGCAAGACAGTGGAACTCCTGGGCTCCGTCAGCAGTTTCAATGCATCTCAGCTTGCTGCGCTAAAAGAGAAAGCTAAGCAGGTAGCTATAAATGCAGGGGTTTTTTAGGGAAAGAAAGGTTAAGTCTGGATTCCAAAGAACTTCAAGAGGAAAGACTTAGGGAGCTGGGGATTTTTAGCCTGGAGAAGAGAAGGTTAAGAGGTGATATGATAGCCTTTTTGAAGTATTTGAAGGGATGTCATATTGAGGAGGGAGCAAGCTTGTTTTCTGCTGCTCCAGAGAACAGAACACAGAACAATGGATACAAGTGACAGGAAAAGAGATTTCATCTCAACATTAGGAGGATCTTCCTGACAGTAAGAGCTGTTCGACAGTTGAACACACTCCCTCGGAGAGTTGTGGAGTCTCCTTCCTTGGATGTCTAAGCAGAGGCTTGATGGCCATCTGTCAGGGATGCTTTGATGGAGAGTTCCTGCATGGCAGGGGGTTGGAATGGATAACACTTGGGGCTCTTCCTGCTCTATGATTCTATGAAAATAGACTTAAGCAGATTTCTCTCTTCTTCCATGCCAATTTAAAAAAAAAAACTGAATTGTGAAAATGGTTGCTGCTGTTCTGAAGGATCAAATACTACAACAGCAGAACAAAATTATGCTGCTTCGGTCTTAATAGCAAGATTGATCAGTTGATTTGTTGTCATGAGCCAGGAAAGTGCTTTTCTTTTCTTGTTTAAAGCATTTCCTCAGAGAGTGAACTCTCCAGCCTGGAGAAATTACCATAAAGATTAAACATGCACCAGCTGCGCTCAGCTGGCAGATACATACTTGCTTCTGTAATGTGCTAAACCGCTCGTAATCCTTCAAGCAGCAGGTATTTTTAGCAAAGCTACACTGCTAAGCTCAAAATACGAGGCACAGCCGTGGCTCTGAAATAATTTGTAACCATACTTCATAGAAGTGGGATGTGGCATTCTTTTCTGCCCTTTTAGACTTTATCCCTCATCCTTGCTGTAGGCAATTGAGTTGCGTATACACAGGGCTGACAGAGGCTGCGTTCCCATTGTGATTTAAAGCGAATTGTTGATCGGGTTGTATGACCGTCGTTCACATTTGATTCTGATCCTACCGTGATCGGTTTCAATCATGATGGAGCAAGACAAATGCAAAAAAAAAAATCCGCTCTTTCCTGACACTAGTTCTTTGGCGGTTCTTTGGAAAAGAATCGGTTCCAAAGCATGTTCAACAAGTGGGAATGACGGATCAGAATTTTTTAAAAAAATATATTTTAAAAAAATTATAGAAGATTCGATTCATTGGTTTTGCAGCTACTTGCAATTACCCAGGCGATCCGACGGCAGCTCATAGTGAGGCATGTAGTTGCAAAACCAATGAATCGAATCTTCTATCAATTTATTTAAAATATATGTATATATGTTTATGTGTGTGTATATATGTGTGTGTGTGTGTGTGTATATATATATATAGTTCCCAAGCTGGGCTGCCACTTATATCACTGATGATGCACAGATGATTGACATGCATTTTGAAGTGGCATTAACTAGTGGGGCCAACAATTCTGCCAAAAAAGAAGCGATTACAAGGGGATAATGAAAAGATCCTCTTTCATAGTGGGAACAACAGACCTTTTGGAATCGATTTACCTACATGGAGCGAAGGTGAAGATCCCAAACCAGTTTAAATGTAAGTGGGAATAAGCCCAGAAAGGTGCTCCGCACATAATCTAATGGAAGGCCAAACTGCCTGAGGTGGTGCCCTCCATGCCAGAGGTGCAGTGAATCTACAGTGGGTTTTGTTCCAGACTTTAAAGGAGCTAACCAAGTGATGAATCCTTTCCCCAAAACTGGCTCAGCCCTTTGAAGGAGTCCTTGAAAGTGTGAGATGCAACCTAGAGCTGATTCACTTCATCCTTGGCACAGAAGCCAGCAGCTGCCATTGACTCTAAATAAGTGACAGGGCATCATGTCTGCAAAATGGGGAGATACCAGCAGCTATGATGGAGTGGTACATTTTGAAGTGCAGACCCTGATAATGACAGTCCCCATGCTCCTAAGGAGGATCCAAAATATAGGCAGCATGGTGTAGTGACTGGAGCAGGAGACCGGGACTCTGCTGGACCTGAATTCGAATTCCTCCTCAGCCATGGAAGCCTGCTGGGTGACCTTGGGAAAGTCACGCTCTCTCAGCCTCAGAGGAAGGCAATGGCAAAGCCCTTTCTGAACAAATCTTGCCAAGAAAACCATGGTAGGTTCAGTTCGTCTTATGTCGCCATAAGCCAAAAATGAACTGACCGCACACAACAACAACAAGTGTTGATTTATAACAGCAAACCAGTTTTAGCATCTAGGGATAGCCATGTTAGCCGTATAACAAACCCTATAACATCCAATGATAGCTTTATTGAGCCAACCAAAATGCACAGTTATATGTTGCAAGCTTTCGAAGTCACACTGGCTTCTTCATCAGGCAAACAGGAATTTCAGCAGTTTTCATCTTCACCAGGAGCAGGACTTTTGTAAATTGAATTGATCTTAATTGCCCCTTTAAAGACAAGTACCTTCTGAGATACAAGAAATATGGCGCTTCACTCCCACATACTTTTCAGATAGCCAAATGTGTGTTTCCATATGAGTTAATATTAATTTCATTATGAGATGTTGCTTTTTGCTGCTTCTTTTTTAAAGGTCTGGGGCCCATTGACAAGCTGGAAGAACTATCACATTGTTTCTCTTCGACGCATTGCCATTGCACTAAATGAGAGTGAAATTGAAGCTCTGGATTTGAGTTCAATTGATACCGTTGCTGCCCTAAGTGAGCAAACAGAATGGGACCTTTTGCAAGTAAGTGTGTCTTCAATGTGCTGGTCTATGACTGTAATAAAGATGAAGCGAAGTGTATCTTGAGTTTTTAGGATGGTTCTCAAATAATTCAGAATGATGTCCCATCTGTCCAAAGCAGCATCTGTACCTCGGCCTTTCATAACTGAACTTGCTAGCAGATCTATCTACAGAACTGGCCTCGCAGAAAATATTGATAGATGTTCCGTTTCCCGGGATATTGCTACAGGTTTTGGATTCTATTGGATGAAAGAGCTCTGGAGACTGACACCATTTTCCCTTTTTTAAAATACAAAAATATAAGTTTGGACCTATTGTTAGGAAGAGTAATGTAGTTGCCTGAAGTGGCTGGTGGGAGATGGTGACAGGAAGGTTTTAAAGGAAACGGTTGCATACTATGTGGCCACAGCTCTCTTAGCTCATGGAATCATAGAACTGTAGAATTGGAAAAGATACCAAGGGCCACCCAGTCCAACCCCCTGCCATGCAGGAACTCTCAATCAAAGAACCTTGGCCATCCAGCCTCTGCTTAAAGACCTCCAAGGAAGGAGACTCCACCAAAATCTCCAAGGGAGTGTGCTCCACTGTCGAACAGCTCTTACGATCAGGAAGTTCCTCCTAATGTTGAGATGGGATCTCTTTTCCTGTAGCTTACATCCATTGTTCCGTTTTCTAGTCTCTGGAGCAGCAGAAAACAAGCTTGCTCCATCCTCAACATGGCACCCCTTCAAATACTTAAACAAGGCTATCATATCACCTCTTAACCGTCTCTTGTCCAGGCTAATACCCAGCTCCCTTAGTTGTTCCTCGTAGGGCATAGTTTCCAGACCCTTCACCATCTTAGTCGCCCTCCTTTGAACACGTTCCAGTTTCTCCACATCCTTTTTGAATTGTGGTGCCCAGAACTGGACACAGTATTCCAGGTGGGGCCTGACCAAAGCAGAATAGAGTGGCACTATTACTTCCCTTGATCTAGACACTATACTTCTATTGATGCAGCCTAGAATCGCGTTAGTTCAGTCCTGCTTAATTTGCAGTTCCAGAATAATCAAGTCCTTAAATAATTGATAAAATCCTATGTGTTTCTTTCTCAGCTAATGAATTAAAAACAGTGATATCTCTGTTGGTTGATTCTTTCCCACAGGCCAGGTCCATTTTACAGAGCTTTCTCGAAGATTCAGGCCAAATGATGGACACTTTGAAAAGTTTTGATCTGGCAGGACTAGGCGCTACTCTTTGTGCTCTGAATGCCACAGAAATTGCAGACATAAATGCAACTGAATTCAGGTATTATATCCTCTTACCTTCATTTATGAAATATGATGAATAATAAAAGAGGAAGGGGAGAAGTATGGTAATATCTAGGGATTTTTTTTAGTTGGTTTGGCCAGTTCGTTCCTCTGTACATAGTTAAAACTCAATAAGTAAATCATTATGCAGTTATACAGTTTAATTCTCTTCCCATGGACCAACAGGTTGAATGTGGGCTTTAGATTTTATGTTATGCAGCTGCAAAGCATTTATAAGAAATTCAGATGTTGTAAAAGATCCATATCTATCAACATCAATAATAAAAACAACTTTTTTAAAACATAATATGCCCTTCTTTCAGTGATTTTAGCAGTGGCTGGATGTCTTTGGGCCAAAACACACTGTAGAAATTATCCAGCTTGCAGCAAGACTGAGGTTTGTGTGATAATGTCCTGAGACAGTGTGACTTGCCCAAGGTTACTCAGTTTTTATGGCTGCGTGGGGATTCGAAGCGTGTTGGCTGATCTAAATATGTGTGTGAAGCTATGAGAGGCAGCAGAAGAGATATTCATAACCGTTTGGGACATGAGGTTCTTTCTTCTTTGTTTTTAAGCTGTATCAGTCAGAAGAAATCCTATGTGTGGAGCAGTGGTAAAAGGTGACACAATACAGTTTTAACCTGCATAAAAATCACAGGATGTGATGATGTATTCTCTTTCCCCTTTCCATAGTGCCGTTGTTGCAAGGATCGGTTCTTTGTCATGTAGCGCAAGTGTCCTGGAAGGCTTTAAAAAGAAGGCAGAGTCTGTGTTTGGAATTGCCGCAGCCTGGGACAGATCTGTCCTGCAGGAGATTGGTACCATTGCAGGTAAGGAGCATCCATCACAATGATTTTTCTCTGCATCAGAATACTACTTTCCCCCCTTGGTATATGTTATATCGGTGTCTCTTGAACCTTCACTACAGTCTCCAGATGTACGAGTACTGGGAGAATAAGATATAGGAAGTAATAGTGCCAGTCTATTCTGCTTTGGTCAGGCTTCACCTGGAATACTGTCTACGGTTCTGGGCACCACAATTCAAAAAGGATGTTGAGAAGGTGAGGAGGACAACCAAAATAGTGAAGGGTCTGAAAACCATGCCGTATGAGGTGTGACTTAGGGAGCTGGGGATGTTTAGCCTGGAGAAGAGTAGGTTAATAGGTGATATGATAGCCCTGTTTAAGTATTTGAAGGGGTGTCACACTGAGGATGGAGCAAGCTTGTTTCCTGCTGCTCTAGAGAATAAGACCCAGAACAATGGATGCAAGCTACAGGAAAAGAGATTCCGCCTAAATATTAGGAGGAACTTCAAACTTTGTGTTTTTAATGTTTTACACTGAACTTGGACTGCTTCAGATTTTTTAGCTGTACTGGGAAAAAGGTGGGAATATTATTATTATTATTATTATTATTAATTATTCAACAGTGGAATAAGTTGCCTTGGAGAGTGGTGGAGTCTCCTCCTTTGGAGGTTTTTAAACAGAGACCGGAGGGCCATCTGTTGGGAGTGTCTTGATGGAGAGTTCCTGCAGGGCAAAAAGGGGTTGGACTGGATTGCCCTTGGGATCTGCTCCAACTCTATGATTCTATGATTCTATGATCTGTACATTTTGTGTACAAATTATCCTATACTGTATCTTATTCTCCCAATACTCTGGGAATACTCTGTACTCTGTGTACAAGTTATACTAAAGCATCGTGGTATGCCACAGTTACCAAGCCCTGTCCAATGACTATCTCATGCCTGTTAGCAGTATCTTACAAAGTGGTCACAATCCAAAATTAAAAGCATTGAAATCAATTGAAATCACTGGGCTTACGAGTGCCATCTAGGGAGGGATGGAGAGATGGGGGCTATCTCAGGTCGATTTTAACCTCATACGCATTGATTCATAAATTGTATTGTCATATTTATATATTGATCACATTTTAATCACATTTTTAAAAAGTATTTTACCATAAAATAGGTTTCTAAATATTTTATTTAATTCAAAGACATCAATCTGGAATTTCAGTATGCAAAAGGATTTTGTAGCACCTTTGAGACTAACTGTGCGAAACAAGTTGTAGCATAAATGTCCGTAGACTTCAGCAGATGCATGTCTATGAAAGCTTATGCGGCATATATTTTATCTAAGCGTGTGCATTTTTAAAGATATAAATAAACTGGATATAAATAAAAGTGATGGTGGGATATTTAATCATAAGATAGGCCTTTTAAAAGTGGGCCTTCATGCATTTTTGAACTGATCATTGCACTGCAAAATCTGAAGAAGTGCAAAATCCAACAAATAACTGTTGACAAATAACAATTAGGCCAGTTTATATCAGAATTCTCAATTATTAAATTCCCCAACCCAATGGACCTTGTGTGTATATGTGTGTTTGTGTGTGTATGTGCCTTCAAGTCTCCTAAGGACTTATGGCAGAAAAGTCGAAGTAAGTTGGAGACTATAAGAGTAAGTGAAAGGAGGTAAGAAGGAGGATGGAAAGAAATAAAAGAGAGAACTAAGAGTGAAAAGAAAAGAAAGAGGAGCAGGAAGAAGAAAGGAGAAAGTTGGAGTTAAATAACAAAGAAAGGGATTTAGGTAAGAAGGTTTAAGGAAGGACAAAGAGAAGGAAGGAAAATCAGAAGGAAAATACAATATATATTGAAAGGATGTAGCACAAGAAAATATATCGAAAGGATGAAACACAAATCAAACGGGAAATATAAATATTGTAGAATAGATAGATATGATAGATGGTACATGATTATCAATTTTTGAAAGAAAACTGATTCACAGTCATATTGTGGTCTTTGAATAGAGTATTGAAGAATCAAGGCTATGAGGACAAATTGTATTGCACCGTTATTGCAATGGGTTGATATATTATATCAATATAATATAATTTAATATAAGACAAAAATGAATAAAAGGTATAATAAGGTAGACTTATGGTAACTTAATTAATTTCATAGGGTTTTCTTAGGCAAGGAATACCCAGAGGCAGTTTTGCCAGTTTCTTCCTCTCAAATATAGAGCAGTGTAACATTTGCTCAGGAATCAGTTCCGTTAAGTTAAATCTGGCTTAACATTGTGTGACATAAGTCCGTGTAACATATGGCATGACTTATCAAAACATTTATTTCTGACACGGAACTGGTGATTCTTACCGCAGGAATATCGAAAGGATGAGAAAAAGGAAAAGGAAACGGAAGCTTTGAAAAAGGCTCAAAGGAAAACAAACATTGGATTACTAAAGTGCACTTTTACAATAGCCTCTGTACATCAAGCGTCCGTTTAATTGCAGAGATTCTCCTTGTAGTCTTAAAGACCTGATTTCCCAGAGGTGTCTGAAAACATTTTACATTCAAATATTGATCAGCTGAAGCTGGAGGAGGCTCTAAAATGCCCATAAGCCTCAAAAGGTATCCTCATTAACATGGAGGGAGATGGTCTTCTGATCTCTTTCTCTCCCTTTCTCTCCTTCTAGCGGGTTTACACGACACAGAATTAAAAGCTATCGATAAAGAATTGATGCCTTACTTCCACCCCAGAGCAATAAAATGTATCCCTGATGAAACGTTCAAAGTAAGTATGAAGCTGGTTCAATTCTCTCTCCCCCCCCCATTACTTTTACTTTGTTTTAAATAAGTGGCAACAAGGATAGACGCATTCATTCACAGCATGCGACGAAGGACCATTTCATGCATTTCTCTCTTTATTTTTGGATGTGTTTATACCATGCCCGAATATAAAGAGAGGCACATGAAAGGAAGTTGCTTAGAGCAGGGGTAGACGTCTTTGCTAAGGAGTTTACCATACGAGAGAATTTGGGGGTATAATGCAATGGCAATCCGAACGCAATCATGGGGTTTCATGTTATTGCGTATTAGTGTATCTCACGCAATTTCGGGCAATGGGAAGTCATTCCGAACGCAATCATGGGGGTTTCACATAATTGCGTATTAAAGTATCTCACGCAATTTCAGGCAATGGGGGGGGTCATTTTCGGGAAATGGGAAGTCATTCTGAATGCATTCCAACTGCAATCAGATTTCACGTAAATTCACTAAACGAGCGGATTTAGGTGGATTCGAATTGGCTCTATTCAAAATTAGGATAAAGTCCTCCCATGTGATAAACCCAGATACTGGAGGTGGCAAGTGGGGAAAGAAAGAAAACTCCTAAAGGGTTGTGGTGTGCCTTGGTTGCAGTAGTGCTCCCCCATGAAGGAAGCCGTTTTAGCCACAATCAATAATAGCAGTGTGCTATGCGCATATATGTATACAGCAAAGCTTTTGTATTCATTGCACCCTCACTCCACTACTCCAGGATTGTTTACTGATATCTATGACAGAAACGTTTTGTTTCTTGTGGTACATTTTTGTATAGGAAGATAGGTCTTTCAGATATTTTAGACTTAAGTCATATAGGGCCTGGCAGAGATCACAAGGAGAGGGAACCTTACTCTTCCCAGTAGACTCAAGCAAAAGCAAACTGTTGCAGCCTTTTCTGGCTTGTCTGTTCTTCCTCAACAATAACTGTTTTAATCTCACTCCGATATTGCTTGGCTACATATGCCCTGGTTTTCATCTGTTAAATTTTGGAGGGTATGGATGGTCCGTTCAACAACAAGAGGGATAGCCTTATGAGCAATTCTCATCCTTCACTCAAAATATTTTTGGGTTTCCCCTCCTGTAAATCAGAAGTGACTGGAAAAGGCATCTTTCTTAGAACCTTTCACACTATATAGTTATAACACTATGATTCTACTTTAACTTCCATTGTTCTGTCTTACAAAATTCTGGGATTTGTAGTTTAGTGAGGCACTCAGTCTCAGTGGCCCTCCTTAAACTGCAAATCCCAGAATTTCATAGGATGGGGCCATAGCAGCTGAAGTGAAATCACAGTGCTATAACTCTTAGTATGAAGGCTATCTAAGGCTGCCCATACCGGACTCTAGAAAATAATTGCTGTTTCTGGAAGTTTCCAGGTTTGTTGTGAGCATCGTGTGCGTTTAATTTCCAGTGATGGGAGTGATCCAGGTGTGTTGCGTTGCCCGTCCTATTCTACATTTCTAAGGTGGAAAAAGCAAATTGTGGGAGAGGATTTATTTTGAAAGATTAAAAACGCTGCGGTACATAAAACCAGGAGCAACTCCGAAGTACTGTTGTAGCTGTCAGTTGTACAAATTGCCTGCATTGTTCCATATGGAGAGATAATTATTCTACAATTATAATAAGTGTTTGGTTTTAAAAGGAGGCTTAATCATGTGGCCACACTCTACGCTGCAGGTTTATTTTTTGCAGCAGAAGGAAAGATCTGACAGGGAGACTACCTGTGATGTCCTTTTGTTTATTAGGGGCTCATATTGATTTTGCCATTAATGCCACACTTTGCAAGCATGGATAAAAGTGGATGACAGATCCCAGAGTTGCTGATGTGAAAGGAGAGGGGAGAAACCACTAGGAGGATAAAAGATCATATACAGGAGGCTGAATGGTGCAGGTGTGCTTCCCTCTCCACTCTGCGTATTTAGTCTTCGGTGGGGCCTGACCATAGCAGAATAGAGTGACACTATTACTTCCCTTGATCTAGACACTTGATGCAGCCAAGAATGGCATTAGCCTTTCTAGCTGCCGCGTCACACTGCTGACTCATGTTCAACTTGTGGTCTACTACGACTCCTAGATCCCTTTCACATGTAGTCTTGTTAAGCCAGGTGTCCCCCATCCTATATCTATGCATTTCATTTTTTTCTGCCTGACCTTACATTTCTCCCTGTTGAAGTTAATTTTGTTTATTTTGACCCAGCTTTCTAATCTATTAATATCATTCTGAATGTTGATCCTGTCCTCTGGGGTATTAGCTGCTCTTCCTAATTTGGTGTCATCTGCACATTTGATAAGCATGCTCTCTATTATTTGGTCTAAGCCATAGACATACCAGGTCCAGCATTGGTTTTCAACACTGGAGGTCACACAATGCTGGCACAGTGATAAATTGTAAAGTGCAAAGAGGGACGGCATGGATCTAACAATGTGCCTGGGGTTTGGAGCTTTGTTGTAATCCGGCAATATTTTATCACTCCTGCAATGCAATGTGGAACTGGCTATTGAAACCATTTCTGGCTCTTCCTGGCCACCATGGAGATTTCTTTACTTGAGATGAGCAACTGTGGCCCTCCTGGTGGTTTTGTACTACAACTCCCACAGTCCTGCATAATTTACTCTGCTGGGTATGGCTGATGGATTTTGTGGGATAAAAAGATTTGGCAGGCCCAGGTAACTCATCCCTGCAAAGATAGGAGTGGGAGTTAGAAAGACAAAAGCTGGTTTCCATGTTATTTCTACCCTGATGGCAAACACCTGGCAGGACTTTGGTAATTTTAAAAATTAAAAATAGCCACAAGATCCAAAACAAGGTGAGGAATAGATCACGAAATAATTAAAACACATTAGATGTATCAAACGTAATGGATGTCCCAGCTTCTTTATGTGCATGTCTTGGTTTGTGAATCGAATGTCTAAACTTGATCTCCACCTTCATGAGGACTAGAGAAACAGTAGTTCAAAAGGTTTTAATATTTTCAATATACAAACTCCACTGAGGCCCAACAAGTTGCTGAACAATGTAAGGAAGGGTGAGAGATTATATATGCTAAGGCTGACCAGGGCAAATGTAATTCTCTATACTGTGCAAAATAGTACAGGTAGGTGCATTTATAGCAGAATAGCAGGTTGATGTGCAGGTGTATATAACATACGAATGTCTTGCTTTTTCTTGACCGTGCCTGTGGACCTCAAGCCCATTCTTGTGTTAACAAATACTCTCAAACATCCTGTCTTTTTGTTTGTCAAGGAACTGACTCCAGAGCAAATAGCCAGTCTTGGCCCTGCAAATGCAGCCATGGTGACAGAATCACAGCGTCGACACCTAAATGAGCTGCAACTTCAGAGTCTTCAGCAGGCGCTAGATGGAGCCAGAAGAAGCATTGACACGTCTCCGTTTGGTGAAAGTACAATCAAACCAACATACACATCCATTCTGAGTGGTGAGCAAAAAGCGATTCCCAAACTATTTAAATGGTTTGCATCCTTGGCCCAATAACACATGCTTTATTGGACATTATGGCCTCAATTCAACTGACAGTCCCAGCTAGAGTAGACCATGGAATCTATAAAATATATGTAAGTATAGATTAATTATTTTAGCAGTCAATTTATTGAGTCAGATCTAGTTGGGGCTAAGAACCGGATTTCCTCCTAATTTGTGGCTTTCATGTCGGCCAAGGTAATTAATCTGTTCTGGGTTCTAGTCTGAATTAACAGAACTGTCCAAAGAGGAATTTTATTGAACACACAGAAATTAAGATGTACACAATAGTTACATTGTGGAATACCAAATGTTTTAGTAGAGCTTCATAAATGGCAAACAGAATACAGTTACTTTAAAATGAGGAGATACTAACTCAAAATGAACCAACTTGCAAGGCTGTGAGGGTATGGAATTAGGTAACAGGAGCTCTATGGGTTGCAAAGAGGAGGGAGAGGTGAGAAAAAGAAGGATAGTCCAAAGTAAGGAGAGAATAATACTTTCCAAAATCCACATGCAAACATTAAAGAGGGGGCATTTTTGGGGAGCTGCAATGGGCAGGGAAAGTACTCCTGGAAAGATAAATTTTAGAGATGTCCCTTGGTCTCATTGGACTTGTGAGATGCCGGGGAGCATTCCTGGCTGAAACAGAACAAAGTCAAGGAGGACAAGCTACGTAACCATGGTCCTCTACGCCAGAATAAGGGCTTTAAGAAAAAGAATGAGCTAACAAGTTTCTCTGGCCAAATTACTGGATTCTTTTGGCTGGTAAGTGTGATTAAAAGGAGGGAAGTTTGGCTTAGCCCGCAATTTTCAGCAGGAGAGGGCTAAAGCTAAACCAGTGGTTTCAACCACAAGAGTAGAATTAAGCCAGTGATTTTTAGCAAAAGGCCTCCAGAAACAGAAAGCAAGCTTATTGAGTGATGTTCAGGTAGACCCCACCGCAAGGAGGATTTGCCTTTGAATCTGAATCATTTAAAAGCATCTGAAGTGGGAAATTTATGCATGACATTAGACTTTATCTAAAATAAAGTTGTTTTTTTAAAGGATATCTGTCTGGACATCCTTAGAGACATTCTCTGGGATGGTGTTTAGCAAAAGGTCAGCACCTACTTAAGAAAAGCATCACAAAAGTTAAGACAATCACCCCAAAAGTGACTTTGCCAGGCCACATACTGGGAAAGATGGGACTTTGTTTGAGGGCTATTTCAATAATTTAATTTGTTTTCTTGACACACTTTGTTTTGATATGAGTGGAATTCAGCATAGATGTTGGCTACAGGATTTGACCAGAAGCCTTTCCAGCTTTGGCCTTGACCCAACAATCAAAGTGGTTCCATCTTAGAACATACACCTATATTTCTTGGCAGGGGTGTTGTACTGGTCCTAACAACGTCTTCCTCCACAACTAATACTAATAGAGTCAGCCTACCTTTGATTCTGGAGACAGCCATACAGCTTAGTAATGGACATTGCATAGTCACACACAATAGCCATCTCCCTTAGCGCTATAACATTATTTCTGCCAAAATCCTATATGAATGTTATAAAGTTGATGGTGTAGGGAGATGTTCCATGGAGCTATAACCAGAAAAGAGAGCCACAGAGGTGGTAAGAGCCCTTAACCCAATTGCATGAAGCATAATGTTATAATGGAGTGGAGCCTTGATTTTTTTTAGCCCTTTGGCACTGAAATGTAATCCAGTTTAATCTAGGGACTGGAATCACACACCCCTCCAGATGTTGCTGAACTGCAGCTCCCATCAATCCAATGCTAAAGATTGCTGTAACTCTCAGTCAGACAACATCTGGAGGGGTTGTGTTATTTTCGGCCCAGGTTTAATCTTTAGCTGCCTATGTAAAATACATAAAACAACTCAATCTATTAAGAACTTTTACATTTTGATGGTGGCAAAAGGCATTAGTCTTTGAGGATGAGATACTTAAAATCTGAATTGTTCTCCTCCATATTTTTTTCAATTACCTACTTATTTATTTTTGTATTGGAATTATCACATACCTTTCTCACAAAAATGAGACTCAAGGCAGCTCACATTAATATTAGGAAAAAGAAAGAATGCCATTAAAACACAAGATGGGATATTCAAACCAAATTATATTAAAAGCTAAATGTAAAACAATTGCAGATGAAGTTTAAAAGCATCACTAGATAAAAGTGCAATACCCAGCCGGTAACAGCAAGCCCTTTTCACAGGAACTAGTTGATTGCCAAGAGCCACCTAAATTTAAAAGGAGGCATAATTTTGTATTGGCAGGAGGAGAACATTTTTGGCAGCAGTCTCACTATCTGAGACATATTATATTGCCACAGGTAACTAGTCCCCAGATTGGCCCAAACAGAAACAAGTCACTTTTCCTTGTCCTCACTGGCCTGTTTACTCTTCAGGGATGATCTCTCAGTGGGATGGAGATGCTGCTGACAGTATTTTCCCTCTTGGTTTCTCCTGAGCAAAAACAGCTGTCATCTGACAGTGGGACTTCATTATCTCTTCTTGGTTTCCCAGCTGACTTGGCACTGCTCACTTTAGGTGTACTTTATCGTCTTAGAATTCAAAGATACAGCCGTGTTAGTCTGTAGGATCAGTATGTAGAGAGATCTTGTAGCACCTTTGAGACTAACTGAAATAAAGAAATTGGCAGCATGAACTACTTCACTAAATGCATCTGAGGAATAGATTGAAGTCTATGAAAGCTCATGCTGCCAACTTAATGCAACATGGCTAATTTCTGAATATATTCCCCAGGTGTTTTTTATTATTTTTTTTGTATAAATTTTTATTTCCCATAATGTCAGATATAATAACGTCTGTTCAATTTCACATTCACATTCTCATATATACAAACACAATTGCATATATTTATATATACCAGTACAGTAGCACTAACTGAAATAAAGAAGTTGGCAGCATGTGCTTTCATAAACTTTAGTCTACTTGCTCAGATGCATTTGGAAGGATGTAGACTGAAGTCTACAAAAGCTCATGCTGCCAACTTCTTTATTTCAGTTAGTCACAAAGGTGCTATGAGATCTCTCTATATACTTATTCTACAGAATAACATGGCTATATCTTTGAAATATACTAATAGACTGTGTGTGTATGTATATGTATGTCTGTGTGTATCCCCCCCCCTCCTTTCCCCTCATAATCAGGGTTTTGGGGTTCATTATATTTTTCAGCTACTTTTAAATGTATTCTTCTTTTTACTATGAAATTTTCTCTACCCTTTCCTGCCTCTCCAATAATAAGTTTCTTCTTTATATACTGTACTAGATTGCTATGTGGACATCCATAGCCTTATTCAATGAATTTACTTCTAATTACAAGTTCATATAGATTACTAAATCCTTAGCTAGCTGTCTGTTAACATTATTGTTAACAGTCCTCTGCTGGACTTTTAAAAATTGAATTTGGTTATCTTCACAAACTGATGTGAACACAGGGTGAAATTATCTTGCATATTTGGAAATGAGCACAACTGTTTAGCAGCAATTTTGCAAAAGAAAATAGAACTAAATCTAAATTCACACTACGGAATTATAGCACTCTTGTTCCACATGTCCTGGTTCCATCCCATGAAGTCCTGGGACTGGCAGCTTATAGAAGGGACATTTAGAAATCTTAGGCAGAAATCTTTAGGGCCTCTACAAACAACAAACCCAAGGATTCTATAGGATGGAACCATGGCGGTTAAAATGGAATAATAGCATTATAATTCTGCAGTGTGGATGGCTCCAAAAAGTCAGATCTGATCAGCTGATAACAGGTCTCAATAGAACACTCTTATAATTACAAGTTAGGGCAATGATTCATGACAGAAATGCCTTGCTGGTGTAGCACATAGTGTAGTGCAAAAAGTATATAGAGTCCTAGGAAATTATAATGTACTGCCAGAACACATCCTTGCGCTGGCTGCTAGGAGACTCATGACAGCTTTCTGGGCTCTGCTCATACCCAAACCTTTTCGGATTTGAGTTTGCAAGCGAACACATGGGCAAGTCACAGATGCTGCTGATTCAAAATGTTTTGTCCTTCACAGGTGCTCCTTTTCCCTGTAGTTTAAGTCTTTGGGTGCTTGCCGTGTTCATCTCGTATCCTGCGTCCATGGCCCTTGTAAGAGTTTGGGGTAAGCATTAGCTTTATTTCAAAAAACGATGTTGTACTTTAAACATGCCATTTTGCATCATGCTTTCACCTTATCATTACTATTCTCTTTGCACTTTTAAACAAGCTTTGAAATTGTTTTATTCAAGAAAGGCCTTTTATGATTTGTTGTGCTGCGTTACTGCGTCCAATAAGTTTTTAGCAGTGCTGATTTTGCTAAGTTACTTTATTCTGTTGATACTATTTCATTATGTGATATCAGCTATTTTGTAGCCTGCCCCCCCCCCCCCAAAAAATCCATTGGATATAAATAAGTAATAACAAGATACCTTGACTGTTATGTTGACGTACAGTAGAAGTCTATGCTTGTCTAGTCACAAGTAAATTCTATTGAGTTCAATAGGACATACTGCTAGGTAATTGTGTATATAGGATTTTAACTGCACTATTATACCGGTATTGAAAGCGGTTTTAGAGCCCAGATTGTCACTGTTTCTCCCTAAGAATCCTGAGAATTGTAGTTTTCTAATAATTCCATTTTGACATATCTGTCTCCCCACATTAAACGATTGTAGTTCCCATGATTACTTCAGAAGAGGGGCTGGCCATTAAAAAAGTTTAAGTTTGTACACACCTTAGATCTACAGCCTAAAAGTGCTGTTTCAGTCATTCATTTTGCTGCATATTATTCTTGCTTTCCCATTCCCCTGACCTTGGTATTTATTCCAGAGATCTACAACTGATGCGGACAGAGAAGGGGAGCTTTTTAGGAAAGGCCACTGATGCAGAGAAAATATTTTTGGACCTCTCCGCAGTAGTTGTGAGTCCCAGCACTGCATTCAAGTGAGTCCCAGAAATGCATCCAAGTGGTATTTCTTAGCTTCTTAATTGTCCAAACTACAAGGTGTGTTGATGGCCATTGATTGCTGCTGAGGCATTGCAGAATCAAATTAAAGATTCATAGAGGAATGTCAATAGCTTTTAGATGAAGATAGTGATAAATCATGGAAGTGCAGGGGCCCCATCTTGACAAACCCTATAACCATGTCCCCAAAGAGGTTCTAAAAATGCAGGCAGGCATATTGATCCAACGCCAACAAACCAGTCTAGCCGTTTTCACCTTCACCAGGAACAAGCTTTTTGTAAAATCTATGAATCTTGATTGCCCATTGAAGACCTTGGGGAACTAGGAAGCAATTTTATATATGGGAATTTATAAACTGGGAATAACCTAAATGCACCTAAATTCCCATTTGATCTTGGGATCTAAGCAGGGTCAGCCTTGGTTAGTGCTTGGATGAGAGACTGCCAACAAATACCAGGTTGTAGACTATAGCATAAAACATCTCTGAGTATTACTTGCCTAAGAAAGCAGCATGAAATTAATGGGGTCACTGTAAGTCAACAGGCGACTTGACAGTGCGCGCGCACACACACGCTCCATTGAATACAATTAGATTTCTGCAAATATTTGTGTAGGACTCACTGCTGTTCAAGAGGACTACTTATAAGATAACTACCACTTTAAAATGTCACAATTAAAATATATCTCATAACTGATATCAAAGCCAGAGATGGCTTACCATTACGCAGAGTGAAGCTGTTGCCTCAGCCATCAAAATGGTAGGAAGTGGCAGCAAGGTATTGGAGGAAAAATGGTAAATGATAGACTTTCCCATATCAAGAACGAGGAGTAGAGAATAGGGGTTAAATATACAATTTTTCAACTGCAATTTAAAATGGAACAGTTTCAGAAAGACTCTGTCTATTGTAACTGGGCATCACTTTTTCTATTAAGAGTCACAACACACATTTTAATTTTCAAATGTACTGTAGTAACATTTAAAATATCTACGATAATCATTTTAATCCCCAGACTAGAAAGATCTTGGCTACATATGCTCCTCCTTTGGGAACTATATGTATATTTTCTAGTGGCTAAATACTGTAAATACATGATCGTTTAAAATCAAGCAGGCAGATGGTGTTATGTTCTAGAATAAGAAAATATCTTCTGCAAATATGAATTTTAGTGTATTTGTTATGCAAAGCAATCACTTATGTTTCAAATTTTAAACAAATTCTCTGTCACTGCCTTTGGTTATAAGCAATAAGAATTTGATGTTGGGAGTGATGCAAGCAAACAACTCTTTTCTGTTTTGTAATTGCAAAGTCTTTTTGCTTGTGGAATCAGAATGAAATTAGCATGCCTGTGGATGGAAATGTTTCAAATGCAGTTTATAGTTAGGGATGAAATGGTGTGTGGCCTACAAAGTACTTAAACCATTTTAGCTTTTTAAAAGATCAAATAAAAGTCTCCAGGTATGCCTTATTATTTTCTCTATGTCTCCACATTTTTATTTTCCTGATGGAATATATAATAGGGGAAATTTGTTATGAATAATTTTACCTCTTTGTGTGTGTTTTTGAAATTAATAAAATGTAAGCTGTTGAAAATTGTTTCTGATATGGTACATAGTAAACTTGCTATTTCTATTTCATATGATAAAAAGTCGGTTCGACATCTCCCTGTTTTTATGTCTTGCTATGGAATTAGGTTTCTTTTGAACTGGGGATATACAATTCAAAAGAGCTGGCAAAACTTATTGCTAGGCCCACAGCTCTACCCTTACTGCACCATTGTCATTTATTTGTGAAATTATTGAATCATAGAGTTGGAAGAGACCCCAAGTGCCATCCAGTCCAACCCCCTTCTGCCATGCAGGAACTCTCCATCAAAGCATCCCCGACAGATGACCATCCAGCCTCTGCTTAAAGACCTCTAAGGAAGGAGACTCCATTGTACTACGAGGGAGTGTGTTCCACTGTCAAACAGCCCTTACTATCAGGAAGTTCTTCCTAATGTTGAGTTGGAATCTCTTTGCCTGTAGTTTGAATCCATTGCTCCCAACCAGGGCCACCGTAAGTTGGAAATGACTTGAAACAAAATATGAGAGGAGTGGTGCCTGAATCCATACCTGTCCCAAATTTGGCAGCAAGAGTCCCGATTAATTCCCCGTTGTCCTTTTAAAGCGTCCTAGTTCTTGTTCTGTTCCTTCTACTCTCTCCTTTTGTCCTCACCTTACTCCTGTTAGTGGGAGTAGTAGTTTCCCTCAGGGGGGAAATAAAATCTTGCTCTTCCCAGTAGGCTCAGGCAAAAGCTGCTGCACAAATCTCCTAGTTTGTATGTTCCTTGTCATGAATAACTGTTGCCATCTTGACCACACTCTGATGTTGCTTTGCCGCCTGCACCCAGGTTGGAGGATATGCTCCATCTATACTTTTTACTAGTCTTGTTTAGTCATTGCCTAGTGTAGTTGTATGTATATTGGAACAAACAATATGCACACACATGTATTTTCAATATGTAGAGAGATCTTGTAGCACTTTGGAGAGTCACTGAAAGAAAGACGCTGGCAGCAGGAGCTTTTGTAGACTTAATTCTTCTTCATGGTCTCTGCGAATCTGCATCTGAGGAAGTAGACTGAAGTCTACGAAAGCTCATGTTTCAAACTTTTTCCTTCCAGTTAGTCTCAAAGGTGCTACAACATCTCTCTACATACTGATTCTACAGACTAACACGACCATATCTTCGAATTCTACATATATTTATTTTTCAAGCAACAACACCAGAAGCTGAAAACTGAATCATGCGCACGATACCTTTCCCCTCCTGATCATGTGTCTCATGTGTTACCTGCTAATCTAAATTATTATTCTGTTGTTATTATTATTAATAATAATATTATTCTATTGTTCTTGCACATACTGCAGGTATAGTAACTTAAATGGTAGCAGCTGGAGAGAGGTATGACAGCTATATCCGAGGACAGAATATGGGGATGGGATAGGATATTTTAACTTGTACTGTTTTTAACCTTTGCTGTAACCCGCCCCGATTGCTCGTTCAGAGGGATGGGCTAGAAATAAAAATTATTATTATTATGTTATGCTGTTTTCGTCTTAAATAGGTGACAACCTAAAGGGTGATGAAATCATGCTTTGTGTAGGGAAAGTGTGTAGACAGATAAATGTGTCTCAATACTAACACCCCAGGGTCATCCATCAAAATTGATCTACAAAGGATTCAGGACTGATAAAAAGAAGTACTTCTTCATCCAATGCATAATTAATTGGACACTGTCATTAGAAAGTGAGATGGATGCTTCACACCGTAGTTGTGTGGGGTGTGAGTAGTGTCGCAGCTTTTCAAAATAGCAATGAAAGTCAATTAAGACTGTCCAGGACTTGTTGTCTGACTCACTGCTATGGAATTCTGGGAGTTGGAGTTTGTTGTGGGGCCCAGAGGGCCCCACAACAAACTCCAACTCCCAGAATTCCATAGCCTTGAGCCAGAAAAAGAGTTTAAAGCGCTGCCAAACCGGGTTAGCCCTCCAGTCTGGATGGCGGTCTGCCACGGCTATCCTCTGAGGCTGAGAGAGTGTGACTTTTGAACATGAGCCAACATTGTGACGCGGCAGCAAAAAAGGCCAATGCGATTCTCTTAAGAGAAAAGGAGGGAATAAAACAAGCAGCCACCCTAGTGGGCAGTGAAGAAAGCAATTAATTTGAAATGTGGTGCTACTATTAAGAATTCTGTGGTAACTGTTTGGACTGTTATGAAGGGAAATGGACAGGTCCTAAGAACAAAGGTGACCAAAGTCCAACACATATTGCATAAATATTCCAGTTTGAGACAGCTTTGACTGCCCTGTGGCTCAAGGCTTGGGAATTCTGGGAGTTGTAGTTTGTGGGGGGGCCCTCACTGAGGGCCAAAGCATCTGCGCCTGCGCAGAAAGAGAAAGCCAAGATGCTGCGCATGCGCAATCCTTATTCTCAGTGAAAATTAAAGGAGTGGGCGTGGCTTCGCTACGGCCCGCCCCTTCTATCCCTCCCTTATCGTCGCCTCTGCACTGAAAAAGCAACCCGGCTGCTACGCATGCGCAATAACAACCCTCCCCTCACAGGGAGGAGTGGGCGTGTCCTAATCATGCCCCGCCCTTCATTCCTATAGCCACTAAAACCCGACTACTGCGCACGCGCAACCCTTCCCTCAGCGAGGAATGGAGATGAGTGGGCGTGGCCTAATATTGCCCCTCCCTCTCTTGAAAAAAGAACACCTTGGCTTTGCGCATGCGCAGTCATACTCCCTTTCCTGACACAGAGAGTGGGCGTGGCCTAATCTTGACCCGCCCTCTCCCTCTTGAAAAAGAAAAACCTGGCTTCTGCGCGTGCGCAGTCCTACCCCCTTTCCTGACAGAAAGAGGAGCGGGCGTGGCCTAATCTTGCCCCGCCCTCTTTCCCCCTGTATTGCTTCTAGCTGCGGCTTCCGGTGCTTTTATTAATTTCCCGGCGTCCTCCGCGCGGGCCGCCTCAGTCTGTGGCCACGTCTCCTCCGGGCCACGTCGCTGAGAGGGACCTCCTCCTCCTCCTTCTCTTCCATCTTCGCCAGTCCAGGCTCCTCCATCCGCCGCACACGCCGCCATGAACATCTTCCGCCTCACCGGGGACCTCTCCCACTTGGCCGCCATCATCATCCTCCTCCTCAAGATCTGGAAGACCCGCTCCTGCGCCGGTGGGTCCCCCAGGGAGGGATGGGCTGTGGAATTCTGGGAGATTTTGGTCTGTTGTGGGGCCCAGAGCTCAAGGCTTCACTCTATCTGTCTCTAAGGCTGTGGAATTGTGGGAATTGGAGTCTGTTGTGGGGCCCAGAGCGGAGATTTCACTCTTTTTCTGGCTCAAGGCTATGGAATTCTGGGAGTTGGAGTCTGTTTTGGGGCCCAGAGCTCAAGGCTTCACTCTATCTGGCTCTGTTGCTATGGATTTCTGGGAGTTGGAGTCTGTTTTGGGGCCCAGAGCTCAAGGCTTCACTTTATCTGGCTCAAGGCTATGGAATTCTGGGAGTTGGAGTCTGTTGTGAGGCCCAGAGCTCAAAGCTTCACTCTATCTGGCTCTGTTGCTATGGATTTCTGGGAGTTGGAGTCTGTTTTGGGGCCCAGAGCTCAAGGCTTCACTTTATCTGGCTCAAGGCTATGGAATTCTGGGAGTTGGAGTCTGTTGTGAGGCCCAGAGCTCAAAGCTTCACTCTATCTGGCTCTGTTGCTATGGATTTCTGGGAGTTGGAGTCTGTTTTGGGGCCCAGAGCTCAAGGCTTCACTTTATCTGGCTCAAGGCTATGGAATTCTGGGAGTTGGAGTTTGTTGTGGGCCCAGAGGGCCCACAACAAACTCCAACTCCCAGAATTCCATAGCAACTGACCCAAACAACGAGCTCTGGGCCCCACAACAGACTCCAGCTCCCAGAATTCCATAGCCTTCAGCCAGATAGAGTGAAAGCTTGAGTTCTGGGCCCCAGAACAAACTCCAGCTCCCAGAATTCCATAGCCTTGAGCCAAGAAAAGACTGAAATCTCCACTCTGGGCCCACAAAAGACTCCAACTCCCAGAATTCCATAGCTTTAGAGCCAGACAAGAGTACAGCTTTGAGCTCTGGGCCCCACAATATACTCCAGCTCTCAGAATCCCATAGTGTCAAACCAAACTGGTGTGGAAAAACTGGATTATTTCTGCAGTGCGGGTGAAGCAGTCTTCTTGGGGAATCTCCCCAATATGTGTAACCCTTTGGAGAGTTTGCTTTCGGACCAGACGTAATTCTTTTTATCCTTTATTGCGGGGTTTAGGAACTGTTATATAGAAGGAAAAGGATTGGGTTTTTTTTCTAATTTTTGGCATCCTTCCTATGGCCTTGTGGGGGCTTTGCATTCAGGAGAGGAGGGGAAAATGTGGGTTTTCTGATTTGGGGGAAGGAGTGATGGTTCTTCCCCAGTTTTCGTGTGGCTTGGTGTGTGGAGGCTTTGCCTTAAAATAGGAAGAACCTAAGGGAGGTTGTGAGGTTTAGGGCACCCTCGGTCCAAAACACACTGCAGAAATAATCCAGTTTGAGACCGCTTTAGCTGCCCTGGCTCAGTGCTAGGAAATCCTAGGAATTATAGTTTATTGTGACCCAGAGCTTTCTGACAGAGAAGGCGCAATGTCTTACAAAACTGCATTCCCCGGAATCCCTTAGCATTGAGCCAGGGCAACCAAAGTGGTCTCAAACTGGATTATTTCCGCAGTGTGTATTTGGATCCTTGTTGTTGGGGGGGGCAGGTAAAAGGGTCCAACAACCTCTTTGTGGTTTTGTGTGTTTCAGTGAAAGACAGCATGGAGTGCTTTGAGGATTTGGAGAGATGGGTGAGAATGAGAGGGACCAAATTGGGTGGTTGGTACAGTAGTAAAGCCCCCTCACGTTCTTCTTTGTTGGGTGGTCATTTTACCCTTGGCCGAGGGAGAATTTGGAGGCACCGTGAAGAAGCATCGGCTCACTTGGGTCCTCTTGGTCACTGAATAACTCCATGGAAGAGCAAAGCCTTTGAGAGAGGGAGTTTGGTGGGTGCCATTTGAGGAAGAGTATTGCAAGAGTTTTCCCTTCTTAATGGTAGAGAAAAGACTCTGAAGTCTGTGGAATGATGTAGGAAATGGAGTCTCCGCTAAGCCAAGTTTTTGGGTTGTTCACACTGTGAAAATAATCCAGGATGAATCTGGGTTGAATCTCCGTTGTTCACACACACACACACGCCAAATGCACCCGATTCATAGTTTTCTGTAGGTTTTTCAGGCTGTGTTCTGGAAAAATTTATTCCTGATGTTTCGCCTGTGACTGGCACCACAGTTGCAGTCGAAACATCAGGAATAAATTCTTCTTCACACAGTCTGACAAATCCACAAAAAATTATGGAAGCTGGCCGTGAAAACGTTGACTGCACCCGATTAAGTTGAGTGGGTGTGCTAAAAGACTCACTTAATCCAGGATAATCGATAATTGGGTTTTCCACCAAGTTTTCAAAAAAGATCGCCATTGTCAGTAGTGCAAATAACCGATGCAAATAGACCTGGGATAAAATGCTGCATACCAAAAAAGGGTTCTGGATGCATTGGCAGGGTCTGCTCCATCTTTATTTTAATGCTTGCAAATATGAGCAACTAAACTCGCAGAGATGCGCACCACCAACACAGTTGCATAGTGTGAATAACAAACCCGGAATGAGTGAGATGTGCTCAAAACAACAACATGTGAATGACCCTCAGATACAGTGTGATGCAGCCGATGTGATATAATAGCAGTGTGTTGGACAAGGACCAGGCAGGCTTAGTTTCAAATTCCTGCTTAGCTTCTTTCTCACGCCAGTCCAGGTTCAGCCTGACCTCCCTCGCAGATATATTGCGAAAAAGGAAAATGTGCGCCACTCGACGAAGAAAGATTGGAATTAAGGTAATAGTTATTATTTTTAATGGACAGGGGTATTTCCTCAGTGGCGCTTAAGCCACACATTTTTAAAGAGTTAGAAGACAAACATCTTCACAGCTTATTAAATGTTGAGGGTGCTTTGATTGTGTATTCCTGCATGGCAGGAGGTTGGACTGGATGGCTCTTGGAGTCTCTTCCAACTCTACGATTCTATGAAATCTGGTTGAAGTTAACAGCCCCTGTGCTTTAAAAAAAAGATTGAGGAAAAGAAGGTAGCTGTAGGAATTATATTTTCCTCTCCACCAGTTGCAGTTTACCCAGTTTTGGAAGAAAAAGGCATTTGCCAAGTTCTGGAAGGGAACTGGAAGCCTGTCAGTGCTTAGAAACATTGTTTTAATATAAAAACAGGGTTTGGAAACCTCAGAGGGGCCTCCCTCCTAAATGCTTTAAGGGAAGGATATGCTCACAGAGGTCCTGAATGTATTGGCCAAGTCGAAAAATTAGTTTTGGTTAGTGTCTTTATGTAGAAACTCCCCGTAGGGCAGGTGAAACTGAAGCTGGGTTTGGAAAAGGGTCAGAATCTGGCCAGTTTACAGGCCTAACTCAGTAGTTACAGTGCGTTACAGTACATCTCTCCTTTTATTTTAAAAAGATATTCTGAAAGAACGCACAAATGTGGCACACCAGAATAGAAGGTACAATGCAGGAAAAGATTATGCTCTTGCAGAATCGTTCTCTTCCATGATAAGAGAAGTGAAGGAAGGATGCCTGTTTTTACCCTCTGCAGTTTACTTTAATGTATTTTATTCCTTATGTAGCTGATGTGGATAGATAGAGTAAATGGGCTCAGAAAGAATCAAAGATAACAACTGGTTTGCTTTCATGAGGCTACAGTTTTAAGATGCTAGAGCTGTGTGGTGGTAGCAAGACAAGTATTCAAGAATCATCAAGACACGCTGTTCTTTGACAATAGTTTTGGTAGAGGAGAGTTTGGACACAGCCTAAAATTGCGTTTTCATGTCCTGCCCGACAGAAAGGTTGCAAATTTTCATGCAGATTTTGCGCGCACACACACATATACCCTAGTTGTGCATCTGAGTTCTTGGGGCCACACATTTAAACTTTCATGATAGACTGCCTGTTTCCATTCCCCCCCCCCCCCCAGAAGAGCTTGAATTCAGTTTGATTCAAAAGCTTGGCAGTCTCTTTTGCTTGCGTTGCCAATTGCAGTTGAAAACTGGAAGCGAATGACTGAATCAAGGGTTGGGAGAATAGGCTCTCAATTGGGATGCCTGGCCTGGTCTGACGTGGCATCTAGCAGAAGGTGTGGTGAACGGAGCTGCTAGGGAGAGAGGGATGTGGGATATGTTCTTGCTGCACCCTTGTGCCCGTTTTTAATAGAAAACCTAATATCCCATTGACATTGGTTACATATTTTAATGCCGGCATTGCTATTTTATTGCTGACATTCTCTCTTCTGTGCTGTAAATCATTTTAAGCTAGTTGCTCAATGTAGTTATTGGCATTTCTGTTCATCCTCTTTGATGATTTGATGTTAGGCTCTGTTCCTATATCTAAACGCTTTTCCAAAGTAACGGCTGTGTTGGTAATTCTGCTTGGAAGACTTAAGTCTGTAAGGAGGATGGAATGCTGTCTGGTGGCAAAATGGATCAGTTACAGTTGACTAATCAGTTGGTATTTTCTTGGAGCTGATTATAAAGCTACAGACTTGTGTTACTGTTGATAAGCAACCAGAATCTCACAGATCTGGGACATCCCTTTTACGGAGAATAATTGAGTACTATCGTTCATTAACCTAATCTAAGGAGACATGGTTGTATTATTTACAGAACACAGCCGCCACCCTTACACCCTGCTTTTACGGCATTTGTGCTCAGTTGTAAGTCCAATTTTGCTCCCTGGGGCTTTTTGCTTAGTAAGTGTGCATAGCTTTATAATTGGAATGCAGTCATATTCATGTTTGGAGAGCAGGTGTGGTGTATTGGTCTGAGTGTTGCACTACGGCTCTGGAGACCACGGTTTGAATGCCTGCTCAGCCATGGAAACCGACTGGATAACCTTGGCCAGGTCAGAGGAAGGCAAAGGCAAATCCCCTCTGAACAAATGTTGCCAAGAAAACCCTATAAAGGGCCTCAGGATCGCCATAAGTCAGGCATACAACAACATGCTTGTTACTAAACCCTAGTGAAGACTTCAATTCTGAATAAGCAAGCAGAGGACTGAGACAGAAAATTGAAAGATGCCATACACTTCAGGGTATTGCTGCTCTGTACCAGCCAAACAGCATATCATAAATCATATATATCATATCATATATATATAAATCTGAGGATGTAGACTGAAGTGTACAAAAGCTCATGCTACCAACTTCTTTGAGTTAGTCTCAAAGGTTCTACAAGATCTCTCTACGTACTGATTCTACAGACTAACGCGGCTATATCTTTTAATTCTAGCACATAAAGTTGCTTTTTGGTTGCCTGAGGCATTCTTATCTATATGCTTGCATTTATTTTTTGTATGTGACTTTCAACATATAGCAAAAAACAAGGAGCAAGTTAAATGATGTAAAAATCTGTATCAGTAAATTAGCAGAAGCAAGTAGCATCCTTTCTGGGCCATTCTTAAAGCCTACCTACCCCCTGAAATACTTCTATTTTTTTTCCATCACAAATTCAAATTCAGCATCAGCATATTGTGCTGTGGCATCATGTAAAATGTATATAGTTTGGTTTATGGAGACATTAGAACAAGTTGATAACACACAAAACCATACAGATTTGAAGCTTGCAATGAAACAAATGACATAGTCTTCTACAGAGGGGGGCTTTGGGAGAAATAAAATTGTAATGGGACGCATAGTTACAGTTGGAAACTTACTCCCATCACTGTTTATTTTGAATAAATCTTACAATGTAAGAAACTGGATATGATAACAAATTAAAATGATATAATTCAAATTGTCCAGGGGACTAATAAAAGAAAATTGTACAGAAGAAACAAAGGTGGCCGTAGCATTAACTGAACTATGTGGACCTAGGGCAGGGTTGTTTCTATCACTCACACTATCATCTATTAAGTCTTGGTGTTGGACAATGAAACTGTTAGGTGTCTCTCAGCAGCACCTTTCGCCCTAAAAAATTCAGTGAGAGCGATGAGAGAGTAGGGCCCATTGCACCAGCCCATTTGGGACTAATTGTCATCTTCTATCTCAGAATTATCTCCCTTAGCTATCTTGCCTTGTAATTATAAGTATTACATAACACTAGATAAGTGGTACTGAATTTGCTTTTTTCCCTCTTTCTCTTCTGCATCCTTTTCTCTTTGTATCATATTCATTGGAAGGTGTCATATGCGGGTGCGCTATATGTGGCTTTCAGCGTATGCTGAAAGCCATGTGACAGAATAGGCAATGGTACACCGCGCTGCGTGCACAAGCCCCATTATTTTCAATGGGGCTCAAGCATATGCGGTATTTGCCTTACGCAGGGGTGAGTGGAAGTGATCCCCTGTGTAAGGCAAGGGTGCCTTGTATACCGTATATACGCGACTATAAGTCGACCTCATGTATAAGTCGAGGCAGGCTTGTGGGCCAAAACTATGGATTTTGATATGACCCATGGATAAGTCAAGGCTAAACCTTAGGGGCATGTAACAAAGGATCTAAAGGATGAAGCAAAAGAAAACACTGCCAAAATTCCAGTAGGTATAACTCTTTGTGCTCATACTACAGGCTGGATGGATGAGAAAGCAGGGGTCAGTGCTCCCAGGACAGATTATACTCTTGCTTTTCCACCAGTGGAGGGTTCCTTTTTTAAGAAGAGTTGAAGTGCTCTATTTACACTGACCCATGGATAAGGTTTTTGGGGTCAATTTTTTTACTTAAATTTTTAGACTTTTACATGAATATATACTCTGTGTGTGTGTGTTTTCCTCTTTCCTAACTGATAGTGTTAAGACTTAGGCTTAGCTCCAAAACACACTGCAGGAATAATCCAGTTTGAAACCGCTTTAACTGCCCTGGCTCAATGCTTGGGAATCCTGGGAACTGTAGTTCCGTGGGACATTTAGCCTTCAGACTGGATAATTTCTGCAGTGTGTTTTGGATCTTAGCCCTACCATGCCTACTTGGGTTTTTCTCATGCTGAAATATGCAGTGTGGATGGTTTGAACGCTTTGTTTCACACTGAGCCATATGGTACATAGCTAATAAATGGGGGGGGGCATGTGACATCATATTATAGTAATATAATGAGGCATGAATTTGTAATCAAGCCTTATTTTGCAGCCAGTGAGGCATAATCTCTACAAAAATGTGACCTGAGAACTTGCTATAGTGGGAAGGAGATTTTTAATGGCTTGCCTGTCACAGCTTCAGTTATAAACAAACAGACATCAGGGGGAGATGGAGGCATATCAATGTGCTCAAGATAATGGCCAGTGACAGAATATCAGGCCCCAGTGTCCTGCTTCAGCAGCTTCCAGGGTTGATGGCTGCTTGGGGTTAAATGAACTGTTAGTGGCTTACGGCTTGGCAGCTGTTTCTATGGGAATTTCTGGCAGACTGGGATCAGGGCTAGTGAGCCTTGCCAAAATCTAGATGACTCCCTGGTGGGAGTGGATGAAAGAAAAAGAACTGACTGGAAAAGAGATTTCTGGGATGGAGATAGGCAACACGTTTATTTAACAGAAGAGTGGCTTAGGGCTTGGCAGCTGTTTTTACACTGGCCGCACCCATCTGCTGGGCAGTTAAATAGAGGACAATAGCATGAGGATAGAGACTGACACAAACCCAGCTCTTGCTTTCATGCACCCCACTAGAAGATAGAGATCTCAGCCCTTCTTAGTTAGAAAGCTAGTTTATTTGCTCAGAGGGGCTGTGTACGTGTCCTATTTCCACCATAGTCCTTGGCTAACATAACAAGTACTGGCTGGAGTGCCATTTGTGCCATCTGAAGATGGTGCGGAATCCGCTGTGATAATTATGAGATGAGCAAAACTCCCATAGCTGGTTTTAAAAAATCCTCTCTGATCCCTTTAGACGGTAGCCTCAACCTACAGTGATTGCCCTTCAGCAAAATGAACTATTTTTGGAAAAGATGGATAGCAAGATAGTCTGTGAGCAAAATGAACTATTTGTGGAATAGATGGATAGGAAGATATTCTGTGATCCTATGGCCCCCTTAACCCCTAAAATCCAATAGCAGTTACAACTCAGGTTTACTTTGACTCGATAGTGGCACGTCTGCCCAGGCTAAAAGTGCCAGTCATTTGCCAGAGCTTTTTACACTTCTCTGTCCCCAAAAAGGAGGGCACAAGTAATCATTCACCTGTTGACAAAAGCGCTTGTTCTCTTTGTTGGTGAAATACTCCTCTAAATTACAGTTAGCTCTTCTCTTCCACAGGTTTGCCACCCATGGATTGGAGCATCCTCACCCTGCCTTGCTCTCCCCAATGGCAATGCATACATGTGGCCGCAGCAATGCAGTCATGTGCACATTGCGCCTCCATGAAGGACAGCGGGACTTGAGGTCCTGTGGAATTTGATATCGGTGTGAGGCGGAATGGAACCCCGCAGATAGGAAGAGCCAACTGTATTCCATTTGCTCTCTTATTGTTAAAACTGGTGTGGAGACATTGGCTCTTGATGCATTTTTACTTAGAGGAAATTAATAGATGTTGGAGAGTCAGGGGTTTTGCAGAGGTAGCTCACATCAGGTGAAGAAAGAATCAAGTTCCTTAAATCTCTACAATAAAAAGCAGTGTAGCTCTTCATTTGCACAAGTCAACTACTGTACTTACATCTGGGAAATCCCTATGAGGACATGACAGCAATAGCTCTCCTATTGTTGCTGCACAGCAGCTGTAATTCAGTGGTTCTAGTTACTGTTTTAAGTAATGCTAGAATATGTTTTCATCTTATTCTGAGGAACTATTATTCTTTGCAAAGACCTTTCCTCATAATACTTTCTTTGTTGATCTAGGTATATCTGGGAAAAGCCAGCTTCTTTTTGGACTAGTCTTCACCACTCGTTATCTGGATCTCTTCACTTCATTCATTTCATTTTATAACACTTCTATGAAGGTAAGGTATATTGAATAGGTAAGGGGCAGCTGTTTTTCCCCTGTGTGCATTTAATGACTGGTAACTAGAATAAGGCCTTCCGATCCTGAAAAAAGTAAATATACAAATAGACCACCTCCTGTTTTTATTAAAATTCATGTTGATAAATGCAGTGAGTCGCAGCTCCAGGAAAAGGCCAGTTTTACAAATGGTACAATAAATTGCTTTTCCATCACTTCTTATTCGTGGGTGTTTTGAGCCATATGAGGTTCACTGGTAGAAAATCCTTCCCTTTTACACCCAGATAACGTTCTTCGCAGAAAGGGTTGAGGTCTATTGGGAAAATCTTTGTAAGATGTTTAGCTGTTTTGTCTTGGTGAGTGCAATTCAGTTCATGCTTTGGTGGCTGATCAGACCCTATACTAAGGTTAAAAAACATATAGTTCTTCAGATGCTGTTGGAATGCATGTCCCAGCAGCATATTTTTATAACTGCCGTTCTCACCAGTTTTAACCAGCCTAACAAATGACGAGGGAGTTTGGGAGCTGTAGTCTAACAACATTTGGAGGGCCACAGCTGTCCACCTCTAGTTTACTGCAACTTAGTGCATAGTGGTTATAATATTCATTGCTGAGTGGGTAAAATGGCATTGTAGAGTGTTCTGAAATTATAATATTAATGATAGAAAATGTTAAAGAAAACCCAAAACAGAACAAAACTGCAAGCCTACCAGAAGTTTGTGAGGCCCTTCTGCTACAGAGCTGATGAAACTGAACACATGAAAGCTTAACCTTCTCCTGGTTGGAAGAACCACACAAGATCAGGATAAGCTTGAGTCGAACTCTGTATGTGCCTCCAGCAAGATGAGATTATCAGTGTTTGTTAGTCCATTTATTTTGTAATGATCAAAGTTCCCTGTCTAATTGTGGAAACCCAGTGGTCATAGTACATCAGATAAGAAGACTGAAAGACATTTTATTCAGAGTTTTGTGATCTGATGATGCTGTGTGAAAGGACAGTTCTGGTACAGGTCCTAAATTCCTGGGCTGATCCTGTGCTCAGATGGACCCTTTTCTTTAATGCATCAGGTAGGTTTCCCTGCCTGACCCACTATTTTTTCTCTTTTAATACACTTTGCTGGTTATAATCTCGAGAAATTAACCTGGACCTACTGTGGGGTGAGGATTGTGTAGCCCTCCAGATGATGTAAGATTGCAAGGCACATCTGCCCAAGCCAGCATGGCCAATAGTGAGAGATTATAGGAAATCGGGTCCAGCAGTATCTGGAGGTCTGATACTCCCATTGCCTCTTTTTGACATTGACCTGGATTTGAGCTGTTATGGTTTCTGTGACTTTGAGCAAGACATCCCATCCCCCCCCCTCACTTGTTAATGAAGTCTGAACAGTATTTTTGTCTTGTGTGTAATGAAACCTAATTTCCTCAAGGTAACCTCTTTTTCAAAGTTAGTAGAAGGTCCAAAAATAGAAAATGAGATCTTGTCTTCTTTAACTGTAAGTCAGATAATTAAGTGGTAGAGCTGTTATGAAGCAAGCCCACTACTAATGAAATACATATCAAATGTACTAAAGCAGAAGTATGCTGGTCACTTAAGGTGTGATCCAAGCATACTTGCAGCTTCATCTGTGCTTGTCACGAGGAAATCTTAAGAGCCTGAAACATCTGGTGGTACTTGGCCCTAAATAGCGTTCTTCCAGGGAGGTTAAAGTTCTCCCCTTTGGTTATGAAAAGCAGCAATTTTAAGAGTAAACTACAAATGGCAACCAGCATCTGATCCCTTCATCATCAAAAAAGAAGTTTTTGCTCAGAACTGTTTTTACTTTTTACCCATGTATTATTTATAGGCTTAGTCAACTCTTAGCCCTAATGATTACTAAAGATTTTATGTTTCTTTGTCAAGTAGTTTCTGGTTTTGTGAGGGACTCGTAGAAATTTCTGGCAGCCACTTCTACAACAGTAATATATCAAGATAAATAATAGAGCAATTGCTGGTACTCAAAAGACCGCTAGACCGCTGCAGTCATGTTTGGACTATCTCAGAAGTATGAAGAACCGGTGAGGCTTTTACAACTATGTATCTGTACCTGGAGCAGCAGCATTAGAATCAAAAGGCTGTCTTGATTTCAAACCACAACATTTTAAGAGTGACCTCAGCCTTTTTTTAAACCTCTGAAAGAGCCTAAATTAATCAGCGGGTTGGTATGGAAGCCAGAAGATAAGCTTCTCCAGATATTATAAAAGAGCCAGTCCTAAGAAGAAAATGGGTAATAAATTTGTACCTTCTGTTGTAGACAGTTGAGTGTAACTGAGCAAATGGGATGGAGAGGGTAGGACAACTCACTTGGACAATCCACAAAGATCCCTTTTATTCCTTTTTGTAAGTATAACTGTTTTTTTTTAGGATGGCAGCAGGGATTAAAAGCCTGATAACTCATCTGGGTCTCTTCCTTTCAGCTAATCTACATCGCTTGCTCGTATGCCACAGTCTACCTGATCTACATGAAATTTAAGGCTACTTATGATGGAAACCATGATACGTTCAGAGTAGAGTTCCTTGTTGTTCCAGTCGGTGGACTGTCTTTTCTTGTCAATCATGACTTCTCTCCTCTAGAGGTTAGTCTTTATTTCATGAAAACTTGAGTTCCAAAATGATACAAAGAAAACTTGGGTAACTGCACTTAACTAAGAATTCTGTGCACTATAAGTCAAGGGTAAAACCTAGGGGCATGTCACAAAGGATCTGAAGGATGAAGCAAAGGATAACAATGCCAAAAAACTTACAAAATTCCAGTAGGTATAACTGTTTGGGCTCACCCTAAAGGCTAGAAGGATGAGATGGTTGAGAGGGCTCAGTGCTTCCGTGACAGATTACACTCTTGCCTTTCACCAGAGGATAGTTCCTTTTTAAAATAAGAGTTAAAGTACAGAACTTTTATTGATCCATTGATTAGTCGACTCAGGTGTTTGGGGTCAATTTTTTGGCTAAAAATTTTAGACTTATACATGAGTATATACAGTAAGCTGTATAGGGTTCTATAATCCATTTTCAGTGCTTTGAATTGTGCCTGGAAGAGGACCTGTAGCCAGTGAAATTGTTTCAAGGAGGGAATTATATGTTTCCCTCTAAGCAGCCCTGGTCAGTAGTTTAGCCACAGTATTTTGGACCTGCTGAAGTTTTTGAACAGTTTCCAAAGGCGGCCCTATGATAAGTGTGTTACAGTAGTCCAGGCAGAATGTCATGAAGGCCTGTGTTGCCATAGGCAGATCTGCCATCTCCAGGAACAAGTGCAAATGGCCACTGAAATTTGGGTCTCCAGCCTACAGGCTTCAAGCTTCATATCTGAGATTTCAGGGAGAGTGTAACTCTATCCATATAACTTAGTGCATTGCTTAAACTTAATATCCATATTCTCTGATAGAAAGACTGCCATGTTACTCCATGCCTTTGCTCTAAGTTGACTCAGAAGCTGTTTTTTCTGCTTCCTGAGGCAGCGAACAGATCTCTGCATTTTTCCTCCCTTTAAAATACAAAAAGAATTGGCAGTTAATGGTCTGAATATACAATGGTACAGGTACAGACAGTTGGTAGAAAGATTTAGAATGGACAGGAAACTCTTTGGCTTTGAAAAAAGGGGAAAAAAACCACCTGGATTTGAAATTAAATTCTGCTCAAATGATGAACACTTGATTAGGAAAATGTACAAATATTGTTAAAAAAGAATTAAAAGATTTTGTATGTGTTTCGGAGCGCAGTGTTTGCCTGCAACACTCTAGCCTAAAACTTTGGGTATAATATAGATCTAGTACTATGGAGAAGGCTATGGGCCAAAGGATTTAAAGCGATTTGATCTAATGACGTCAAAGAAAATTTTGTCAAGATGATGTACAGTTGATATTTGACACCAATATGGTTATCTAAAATTGTATAAAGGGGCAAAAAATATATGCTGGAAGTGTGAAGCTCATCAAAGGGTCCTTCTATGACTTGTGAACATGTAATAAGGTCAAAAAAATTGGAGACAGATGGAATTGTTGATGCTGGAAGGGCTTAAAATTAAAATTAATTTGGTACCAGAATTATTTTTACTGGGAATACCAAACAAACAGATCAAATAGTTAAATTATAAAGTGCTGCACTACATGATTTTGGTCTCTAGAGTGTTGTAGGCAAAGTATAGGAAGAATCCAGAGATTCCATCTAAAGATAAATGGATATTAAATAGAATAGAGTTGGCTGGAGTAGCAATAGTAATAGCAAGTACATTTCTATATTGCTTATTAGTGAACTAGCACTCTCTAGCGGTTTACAATGTGTAAACCAGTTGAGCTAGGTACTGAAAGAAAACTGATTATTTACACATCCAACCCCTACACCGAAAAATAAGAAATAAAATTTTAAAAATCAACATGTCGATGTCTACATGTCTAAAAATATTAGTTGCCTTCTATGTTACCTCTTCTTGTTTCTACAGTGACATATGAAAAGACTCTACAGTCACAACAAAGTAAATGTTTCTTAGCGCCATAAAAATTGCATTGTATGTCTTGTGACCTATGATTTTTACTGAAGGATCAAACAGAAAGCAAAGATCAGCTTGAATGGACAAACTGTATTTTGATAAAAGTGGAAAACCTTCTGAAAGATTGGGAACCATTTGTTGCCTATTTAAAGAAGAAAGGGATAAGTGGGTTTGTAGGGTTTGGATACTGAACCGTATTTAGGTATAGATTAAGTGAAAATGAAGGCATGCATGTAATTTTTACATATTTATGTTTCTGATTTGTAGGGTGGGAGACTAGTTTTAGATTGTAGCACTGTCTTTGTATTGTATTGCTTATTTGTTTTGTATGGTACAGTACTTGTAGTTGATGTGTTTATGCATAAGGTGAGTGCACAGATATGTATAGGTTGTGTTTTATTTTGTCAAAATTATATGTTGCAAACTAAAAAAGAAAAAGAAAGTAAAATGACCTATTCAATTCAACGGGCTTTGCTCACAGACAAATGTAGGATTTCAGTTTCAAAGTTCATTGGAAACAGAAATCGATGCATGCCAGCAGAGAAGTATTTGGTGCCATCTAGAGAATTTAAGAAGAATGACAGTTCTTAAAATTGTCCTGTATTATTTTTAATGAGAGTGGAAAATACTGGCATCTGCTGTTTTAGCTGACCCATGTATGAGTACATACTGCTGTATTTCCTCCTCCAGAAAGTTCAGGAAAATAATGCCTTTTAGCCTTAACTTCCACAAAGTCAGAATACACACCATCCCCAGAGACAGAGAATTGTTATGGCTTGACCAGCTGTTCACTGACTTTGCATTAAGTGAAGAGGAACCAGTTCATTGAGCAATTATTTTAATGGTCAGGTAGTACAAAATACCACTTCCAAACTATTTCAGGATGCTATACTTATCAGCACAGACAGAATTTCCTGGAGTACTGCCTTTTAACTTCAAAAATTCCTGTCTTAATTTAAAGTTACTATAATGACATTCCTATAATTTTAAAAGTACTGTAGTCTTTGTATTCTTCTTACATAATGTTCTTGCCTCTGACATGAATTGATGAGGACTTTGGATTTGCCCAATTAATATATAATATCTGTTCTCACACTAAGAGATTACCCACTACTTCACTACTTTCTCAAAGATATTTGAGAAGGATGACCACTATGGAGTCTTGGAGAGGTAGGACTCGCTGCTGTTTCACTGCTCAGCTTATTTCAAATACTCTTTCTAAACGCTGTGAATTATCTTATTGTTCTGTCAAACTTGATAGTTGTTATTGTTTCACAGGGTAGTCCATCTTTTGTATTGCGTGTGACATGCGGTACTATTGATACACAACCTCAAAAAAGTTTTTTCTTGTTGCAGCAACTAGACAAAATTCTTCAAACTGTTTGTCTCATCTTTCTGTGCTCTTCTGTGTGATATTTAACATAAATCAATACGGTAGCTCATTGTAGAACAGAGTAAATAAACAAATACAATATTTTTTACAATAGTAAAGATGACTTGAACATCATTCTTTTGTTCTTCCAGATCTTGTGGACCTTCTCCATCTACCTGGAGTCAGTTGCTATTCTTCCCCAGCTCTTTATGATCAGTAAAACCGGGGAAGCAGAGACCATCACTACTCACTACCTTTTCTTTTTGGGCCTGTACCGTGCCTTGTACCTTATCAATTGGATTTGGCGCTATTACTTTGAGGGATTCTTTGATCTCATAGCGGTTGTGGCTGGTGTGGTTCAGACTATTCTTTACTGCGACTTCTTCTATTTGTATGTTACGAAAGGTAAGACATGATGCACAGTCTTCCTGTTAACGTAGATCATATGTATTCTGGATCTTTTGCGCGCACAAGTTGTTAGGTACATGGCTTTGTTAGGGGTTTCAAACTTTTCTGGGATGATCACAAAGATCCTACATTGAGCAGATGAAGTGCAGTACTCTACCTGCACAGTCTTGTGTTTTCCTCTCACCACACAATTGTCAGACCCCAGGAGGAGCACCTGTTATTGAGAGGAAGGATGTTACTAAGAGGTTGCCTGTCAGTGTTTTCAATAACTCTTACATTATTTTATCAATATGTATGCTTCCTATTCCCCCCCCCCCCCCCATATTGTATTACTTTTCTTTTGAGCCTACATTCCAGTCACTGTTGAAAACACTTTCCCTCCCCCCCCCTTCATATTTTATTATGGCCATAAAGTAGTCAAAATTGAGGATTATTAATAGCAACAATTCATATTGTTCATAAAATGAACGTCCAGAACAAAATACCCATATTGCAAAATGCCTATCAATGCATGAGAGTCTATGGTAGCTTTGGAGCTTGGTTTCTCCACTTTGGGTGGTTTTTTTGCTCCGTATTTCAACTTTGTGATATCTGCATAGATTGGCATAGTAAAAATTGGATTGGTAACCCTGAAAGGAGCACATATGCTGTCTTTCACCCTTTTTTCCCTTCAAGAAGCAGTAGCGTGGGTACGTTGATTCTGGGCGAAACATAAGCACAAATTATCCACTGCAACATATGATGAATATGTTTTGAAATGTCTTCCTGTATCGAAAATGGAGATGTGAAACTAGTTATCCCTGTTGGGTGGGTTCACTAGGATGCAATTGTTGCATCTACTTCCTATCTACATGGGGTGTAGATACATCATTCAGAAGGTTTTACATCTCAATTAAACTATTTTAACACAACTAAATGATTGACTGTCTGTGTTAGACTGAAATGCACATCAGATCGGGACACCTGTCTTAGGTGTTCGGAAGGCAAACCAATTATTTCTCAAGTCTATTTCAAGAGCAGATAATTTTATTTTTTAAACATAATTTACAGTATATCTTGTGCATTGTCCAAGGCACTTAAGGTCATGGTCTATCCTAATTTTCTTTTCATAACAAGCCTCAGTGGTAGCTTGGGCCAGAGATAGCGAAGAGAATGGAACCAACATAAAAGCTTGAAAAGGAAACCAGTGGCGTATGTCAACAAAGCTTGAAGATCCTTGGGCTTATGCATGCTCTCTTTTAATGTGTCACGTTTCCGACCCACTCTTCCTGACTTGTTGGCCCACTGACTTGTGCGTGCCATGTAAACCAACACTGGGAGCCAGATTCTAATCATTTTGTAAAACAAATAGCTTCCACTCTACTCCTGATTTACACAATAAGCATAAGTCCTTATGCGTGCTGCTTCTGGGTCACACAGGGCTAGCCGTGCTTTGCTGCACATGTGACACACCAGGATGAAGGAGAGCGCATTGGTGTCAGGAATCCTTCAAGCCTTGATCATGTCTAGTCTCTAAACGCATCTTCCAGTACTTCTCCGTCTGTTAATTTTCATATACTGTACATTTTAAATATTACTCTTGTTGTTTCACACCTTATATTCCTCTTTTCTGTTTTATTATCTCAATATGAGGCTCAAGGACTTTTCTTTATATTCTACAAACCCCTGCTATATATATATCAGAATAACAGGATTGCACAGGCTGCTTGTGTGGCTTTAATAAGATCTTGTTGTTGTTTTTTTCTCCCCATTTCTCTTAGTACTGAAAGGAAAGAAGCTCAGTTTGCCAGCATAAGTGCCAAAACCAATCACCAGCATCTGTCATCCTGGATGCTTAGACAGAACAATCCTTACCACAAGCAAAAGGCGAAGGTGCTTGAGACAGAGAGTCTCCCACTCTTGCAAAGAGTCACCGGTGGGCTTTGTAGGACCGGAGAAGAACCAGCTGACTTCTGTTTGATGCATCTTGCCTTTATCTTTTTTTATTACTATGTATAAAGATTTTTTACATAAAGAAACTTAATACTGTGTGAATTTAATTCAGTGTGTAGTTTCAATTGGAATAGCTCCAAAAAGTGAGGTTTTGTGGGGTTGTTTATGACCAGGAATAAGTGCAAACACTTACTTATTTTCAGAGGTTTCTTTTTAAATTCTGACTTTATTTTGGATGCACGCAACTGTGTGCTGACTGATGGATGGTAACCATTCTTCTGTTTCCTTTCAAATTTTCATTCCACTGTATTTATTTTCCCCCCAGAGGATGAGCAATGTGTATCAACTGAAATCAAACTAGATATGACAGGAAATTTTCATGGTTTTCATGTATATCCTTAGTCACATTTCTTCTCTCCTTTTGAAAATAAGGATTCTCTTGTAGTATCTGCTAATGCCTATTTTGTCCTCTACCTGGGTTAACGTCCTGAAGTCACTAGCTTGAAAGTATTTGGTGCCAATGCAGGTTTTCTGACTATAGAGTTTCTTGCTTTTGTGGTTTGGCAGCAGACAGTTGTATTTTTTTATTCACATTTTTAGGGGTGCGTCACGCTCTACTTTTCTTAACAGCAACCATTGTGTTGCAGCTGTCCAGATGAGCCTGTGATAGTTGTCCGATTCAAGTAATCTGTCGGTGGCAATTTTTAACAAGTCTAAAACTTTTTTTTAATACAAAATACTTTTACAAGTAATGTCCATGTTCAGCTTTCGACCTGTTTGAGATGTGCCAGTTTTGGACAACTAGTATCATTTTTATATTCCTGAATCCACAGCACCAAGTACTATTCTTTATCATCTTTCCATAATTCCCTTTTTTACTGAGCTGTTGCATGACTTCTCCTGTGTTACCATCCTAAATAAACATTTTATGAAGTGGTATACATTGTGATGGTGTTCTGGAACTACTGCTCGGCTACTGTCTGTCATGAAGCATAAGTGAAACATGTAATTGTTCAGAAATGAATCATTGATCATGTCTAAATATAAACACAAAACTAATCTCTGTCTGCAAAAATGATATAATCTTCAAAACACTCATGCTTAAAGACTTGAGGTATTTGAATTCGTGTCCTTACTGGTTAAACTGGCACATGATTATGTACCTCACTGGTAACCATCTGCTTGTATTCGAATTTAAAACCTCTTAATGAGTGAGATGCTTATTAACTGTTAGTTACACAACTTAGATGTCCTATTCATATGTTGGAGAGGTGTGAACAAAATATTCTGTGACGCCTTTCTTTCCTCCTGCTCAGATTTGCTTGCTAAATCTCAAAATGGAAGGGACATGTAGCAACTTTAAGACTAACTAAAGAAAAGAAGTTGGCAGTGTGAGCTTTCGTACACGGAAGTCTGCTTCATCTGAATGCATCTGAGGAAGTGGACTTTAGTTTATGAAAGGTCTGCTGCCGACTTTTTTCTTTCGGTTAATCTCAGAGGTGCTACAAGATCTCTCTACATACTGATTCTACAGACTTAACACAGCTATATTTTTGAATGGAAAAGGCAAGGTAGAAGGAAATGGTAAAAGAATGGTGGAAAGACAAAGGCTTAATGGAGAAATCCTTACTGGGAATTATGAAATCTCCAGTCGAAAAATGCAGCACTGCACTGCCTTGAAACATACTTTTGCGCTCACTATACAAAATCCGATTGTTGAAACAGAGGAGCGGGTTATAAATTATCATTTTCTTAAAGAAGCAATTATTCTCTTCCCTTTATTGTGCCTGATGTCACTCTGAATTGTGGCTCCACGTAATGTATGCTAAAACAGGAATAAAGTTGTGCTTTTCCACAAGCCCACATTGCTTCTCAAGGGGGGGGGGGGTTATAAGCTAAAGGACATTTCTCTCTTAAGTGCACTCCATGCCGGATATTAAAGACAACGCAGAACAAGGTAAGGCATGAGTTGAACAGAGAATATATCGATGTAAGAGACCCCAAGGGCCATCAAATCTTAATTCCTAATGTTCAGGTAGAATCTCTTTTCCTGTACCTTTCATCCATTGTTCTGAGTCCTGGCTGCGTTCACACTGGAGAAATAAACCAGTTTAAGTGCCATGGCTCAATGCTGTGAAATTCTGGGAATTGTAGTTTGTTGTGGGCCCAGAGCGGAGCTCTGCTCCGCTCCGCTCCGGGCCCCACAACAAACTACAATTCCCAGAATTTCACAGCATTGAGCCATGGCAATTAAACCGGTTTATTTCTCCAGTGTGAACGCAGCCTATAGTTTCTGGAGCAGCAGAAAACAAGCTTGCTCCCTCCTCAATATGACATCCCTTCAAGTATTTAAACAGCGCTATCCTATCACCTCTTAACCTTCTCCATTTAAAGCGGATTATTTCTGCAGTGTGTTTCTGGACTTAACAAACCACCATGTCTGAAGGCTATGGAATTCTGGGAAATGGAAATTAAAGCAGTCTCAAAGTGCACCAAAGTGTTTGGGGCCTACCAGAACACCATGCCATGGAATTCTGGGAACTGCAGTAGTGGCTCTGAGGGGGGCACTGAAACCTCAAAACTCACAACAAACTACCTTTCCCAGCATTCCCTATCACTGAGCCCTGACAGCTAAAAAGTGTCAAACTGGATTATTTTTCTGATGGCTTCTCAGCCATGGAGGAACCCTTGGGCAGAGAGTTTCTTTTTGTGAGAGAAGAAAGCACCATGGAGGACATTTTGTGATCTATTTTGTTTGGCCAGAAGCCTGAAAGAAATATAATTATATATAAACTATTTAAATATAACTATTTTATTCCTCCTTTAGGGCTGAAGAGCTGGGTATAAATAAATAAATACCATCAAACTATTATTATTATTAATTTTATTATAAATATATATAAATAATATAATAAATATATAATATCAAATGTATATATTTAAAAATTTCTACATTTAAATTTATATATTTAAAAATATTTATATATATTATATTATAATTTAATTATATATATATTATCTTTGTATATATTATAATACTAATATAATACTATTATATAAAAATATAAGAGTATTATAATATATTAGTATTATAATATAATCTATATAAACATAATATATATATAAAATGTAATTAAATTATAATATATAAATTATATAATATATATATTATAAATTATAATATAATATATATAAATAATATATTTTTAAATATATAAATTATTTATATTATATTTTATTATTATTGGTTAAATTATTAACCAAGTAAGGGCAAGTCCTGGCAGAGGACTCCCTCAGGCAGGGACAGGAAGGAGCCTCATTTCCCTTTCTGCGCATGCGCCACTTTGGCACTCTGTCAAATAGGCACAGTGCGCATGCGCGGAGGAGGGAGCTAGAGAGAGAGAGAGCGGCTAGAGAGTCGACAAGGTGCAGCAGAAGCGGAGAGCGCGTCGTGTGCGTCTTGCGTCATGACGCAGTGTTGTCGCTCAGTCAGTCTCTGACCTGCTTCAGTGAGGAGGCAGGTGCGCAGAAGAGCGCGGCAGAATATAGGAGGGCTGTTCCTGAGCGGCGGCAGGGGGCGCTGTTTTGCAGGTAAGGGCTCTGGGCTGTTTTGTTCTTCAGAGAATCGCATTGGCCTTTTTCGCTGCCGCATCACACTGTTGGCTCAAGGTTCAAAAGTCACACTCTCTCAGCCTCAGAGGATGGGTATGACAAACCATGAGCTACATTGGAGGGATAATCCAGTTTGGCACCGCTTTGACTCTTTTTCTGGCTCAAGGCTATGGAATTCTGGGAGTTGGAGTTTGTTGTGGGGCCCAGAGGGCCCCACAACAAACTCCAACTCCCAGAATTCCATAGCAGTGAGTCAGACAACAAGTTAAAGCACTGCCAAACCGGATTATCCCTCCAATGTGGATCATGGTTTGTCATACCCATCCTCTGAGGCTGAGAGAGTGTGACTGGATGGCCCTTTTTGGGGTCTCTTCCAACTCTTATTAATCCATGATTCCACATTGACTTGCCCAAGATCACCCATTGGGTTTCCATACCTGAGCCGGGATTCGCACCCTGTTCTCCGAGTCCAGCGCTCCAACCGCTACGCCGCGCATAACGTCTATTTCAGAGGCGCACATTGTTCCAAGAGAAGGATACATTATTAGCATTTGTATAAACGGCTTTTAAACGGGATACGGAGCCTGCCTTGCAGGGGTGTGTGGGTTAAATTCAGGGAACTCTTTAAACATTTTCTGTAAGGATTCTTAAGGTCCGAAACCCACTGCAGAAATAATCCAGTTTGAGACCTCTTTAAATGGGAATTGTAGTTTGGAACTCTCTGACAGAGAAGGCCAAACGTCCCTCAAAACTATAATTCCTAGGATTTCATAGCATTGAGCCAGGGCAGTTAAAGCGGTCTCAAACTGGATTATTTCTGCAGTGTGTTTGGGACCTTAGTCCCCTTACAGCAAATGTTGAAAGAGTTTCCCATAACAGACCATGTATCCCATTTAAAAGATCTTTATATAAACATTAATAATGAGTATCCATCTCTTGTGAATAATGTATATTTCTCTGGGAATAATATATGCCTTTGAAATATGTGTCTGTGTGCGGCATAGTGGTTTGAGCATTGGACTTTGGAGATCAGGGTTTGATTCCCAGCTCAGCCATGAAACCCATTGGGCGATCATGGGCAAGTCACACTCTCTCAGCCCCAGAAGAAAGCCATGGCAATCGTCCTCTGAACAAATCTTGCCAAGAAAATCCCAATGTTGGAAATGACTTGAAGGTATATAACACACATTTTGAAACAGCCAGCGTAGAGGTTTGAGAGTTGGACTAGGAATCTTGAGACCAGAGTTGAAATCTTGACTTGCCCACTGAGTGGCCCTGGGCAAGTTACATTCTCTCAGCCTCAGAGGATGGCAATGGCAAACTTGACAAGTAAACCTCATGTTGTTTGTTGTGCCGTCAAGTCATTTCTGGCGTATGGAGATAGGTGACCCTATCACGGAGTTTTCTTGGGAGGATATGTCACCCTTTGAGGCTGAGAGAGTGTGACTTGCCACTCAGTGGATTTCCATGGCTGAGCAGGGATTCAAACCCTGGTCTACAGAGTCCTAGTCCTACACTCAGATTTCTACACCACTTTGGCTCCCAACTTTTAATCAATCTTTCTTTCTTTCTTTCTTTCTTTCTTTCTTATAAAGATTATTTATTTACTTGCGGTATTCATACCCCGCCCTTCAGCCCTAAAGGCTCTCAGAGCGGCTTACAATTATTACGGTAATTATTTTTAATTACAAGGTGTGTTGCAGCGCCTTTACAAAATGAAACAATTTATTGTGTTAGAATAAGCTTTAGTCAGGGAAAGACGACCCTGCGCTACCTCTGTTTAGCCTTTTAAGTGGCACAAATGGACTCTCGTATCCTAAACCGGTTGGGTGCTTGCTCTGAAGTAAGTAGGTCTGAGTTCCATTGGGTTTGCCAGCTGAAAATCTCTGACAGAAAACATGAAAAAGACGTTCGTGGCACCATAGAGGCTGATAGATTGGAAGCGGTCTCTGTCCCGCAGTCTTTAAGGCGCTATGTTTTCTATGGCGAAACTGAGTCTTAGGGTGGCTTAAAGGCTAACAATGACAGGCAGCGGCCTTCGTAAAGGTGAGTGACAATTTCTGCTTTACACCGAAGCTCATGTCACAACAAACGCTGGTTTTCTAAGGTGTGGAATACAAAGTCCATATTGCCATAATGCCTTTATTAGGCTGAGAAGCACAAAATGTACTGTGTAACTTTCTGAAACCATAGATTTCTCAACAAGTATAGACCCTTCCATAGATGGCAAAATCAGGTCTCATGGTTTTCAGTTACAGAAGGGTAGATTCCAGTTGAACGTCTTGATAGTAAGAGCATCTTTGCAATGGAATCAAATGCCTAGAAAAGTGGTAGGTTCTCTTCCTTTGGTTGTCTTCGAAAAGAGGCTGGACTGCTACCTGCTGGGGTTATTTTAGCTAGAGAGCCTGCAGTGAGCAGGCGGTTAGATTCGATGGCCCATGAGGCCCCTTCCAAGCCTATGATTCTATGTATAAAAAATGGGGCGTCCGCCTTGCTTTAGGTGTTGAATACGTGGACTATTAACTTACGATTCACCAAGCGCCACCCCTAAAGGTGCTGGGCCTGCCAGGAACAGGAGAAGCAATAAAAACAGAGCAATAAAAGTTCATTCTCTGTTTGAGAACACAATGTGTATGTGTTACTGGAGCAGGCCTTTTGAAATCATCAAGAATTTGCTTAAGTGTCTTTGAACAATTGAGTAGTAAAAAGTAGACTCTGGAATGGAATTTTGCATAAAGGCAATTGCAGAAGAAGTATGTGGAAGGTTTGGGAGAACAGGTAACGGGGAGTTGGGCAGAGGAAGGACAAATTAGACTTGCAAAATCTTATTTGTAAATTTATGACACTTTGAATATGTTGGTTTACAAAACCAGTTTGGATAGGAGGAGAAAAAAGGGCACAGTTAGCATGTGTTGTTGGGACTAAGGTGAAGGAAAGCTTTAAATCTTACAAAATTTGAATCTGATTTGCATCATTATCATTGGGATTAGAAAAAAAATCTTATTTGGAGTACCATTAAGATTCCTTAGTGCTTTCATTTTCTTCTGCAGTTGGTGAAGAACAGCAGCAACAACAGCGTTCCTACAATGCCTGGGATGGTAATGTTTGGAAGGCGCTGGGCCATTGGCAGTGACGATTTTGTCTTCCCAGGAGCTTTTGAGCTTTTTATCAGACTGATCTGGTAAGGTTTGTTTCAATTACCTTGTCTACAGTGGTCTGGATACTATCCAAAAACAAATTCGAGCAATGCTTGGTGGTTTTGTGTTTTTTTGTTAAACAAGGAATGGTAGCAATTGAACTCATGCAGAGGCTGAACTCTTTCACTGAAACTCTGACCTTTATTGCATGGATCACAGGTGGGTCACAGGTGGATCACATGGATCACAGGTGATGTTCTCTAAGCAAAAGACCTTTGCACATGTCTGAACTCTACATATAGCCTTCACTTTGAAAGCCAGTGCAAGAGTCAGGTGCTGGAGATATAATGTTAAAATTAAGCTCCATATAGAACTACTCCTTAAATCTATGTCATAAATGTGTGCAAGTCAAAAGGACAGATAAAATCTTTGAGAGAAAAAAAACAAACGGGAAAGCTTTTGACATTTGCCTGGCTGCTAAGGATGAGGATGGTCACCATCTGGGTGTTTGTATTGTTGTAGAAACAGCAGGTGTGTGTGTGTGACCTATTTTTGAGCTGTGTTTTAAATTGTGTTTTTAATGTAATTTTGTGTTAATGCCTCATTTTCTTTGTGTTTTAATTGCACCCTTCTTTTATTTACTGTTACTATGGGCTGCCTAAAGTTCCATCTTTCATACATCGTATGGCAGATATCTAAATTGGACGTCACTATCCTGAGAAACAGAGAGGAGCAGCAATTCCTTTAAAGAGGATTAGATGAATGGATGGGGGATAAGGCTTTCAATGGCTATTAGTCATGATGTTTATATGTTGGTACTGTTGACTGGTAGTTGCCTTCGAGTCGACTTCGACTCATGGTGACCCCGTGAATGAGACACTTCGAAGCCCTTCTATCTTCAGCTGCTGTGCTTAGATCCTGCGGGCTCTAGCCCATGATCTCCTTGATGGAGTCTGTTCATCTAATATACAGTATAATCTTCTCTTTTTGCTATCCTCCATTTTTCCTAGCATTATTGCCTTTTCTTGTGAGTCATGCCTTCTTATGATGTGGCCAAAGTGTGACAGGTTCAATTTAGTCACCTTAGCTTCCAGGAAGAGCTCAGGCTTCATCTGTTCAAGGACCCATCTGTTTGACTTCTTGACTGTCCATGGTACCCTCAGCACTCTTCTCCAGCGCCACATTTCAAATAACTTTTTTTTCTTTCTCTGAGCTTTTTTCATTTTTCAGCTCTCACATCCCTCTTTAGGTATTTGAAGGGGTGTCACATTGAGGATGGAGCAAGCTTTTTTTCTGTTGCTCCAGAGACTAGAACATGGAACAATGGATGCAAGCTACAGGAACAGAGATTCCACCTCGACTTTAGGAGAAACTTCCTGACAGTAAGGGCTGTTTGACAGTGGAACACACTCCCTCAGAAATTGTGGTGGAGACTCCTTCCTTGGAGGTCTTTAAACAGAAACTTGATGGCGATCTGTTGGGGGTGCTTTGATTGAGAGTTCCTGCATGGCAGAATGGGGTTGGACTGGATGGTCCTTGGGGTCTCTTCCAACTCTACAATTCTATGCTTCTATGGTGATGGGAATATGATGCTTTGGACCATAATAACTTTGGTGTACAGTTTTATATCTTTAAGATCTTGTCTAGTTTTTTCATAGCTGCTCTTCCTTGGCACTTTCCTCTGTGACTTTATTTACTAATTGCTGATTGCAATATAATTAGTTGTATATTGCATCCAATATGCCTCTTAATGCCAGTTTCTGCAGAACATGTGCAGAAAAATGAAGTTGTGTTTACATCCTGCTGCTGAACTCCCCGTGGACGATCGGTTGGCCACTGGGTGAGTGAAATGCTGGATCAGCTAATCCTTTGGTTTTATCCAGCGTGAGTCATCTTACGTTCTGAACTACTTTTATGTGCAGCTGAGGGATCAGTATACTGGAGTTCTGAGGAGAAGCTAATGATATCTAACACATTTTTGGCATGATTTCAAAGCTGCATTTCTCTGTGTTCTCTGGGGAAGTTATGACATTCATACTAGACAGAATCAGTACATATCTTCTCTGAAGTGCTGTGATTACAGTGAGCCCTTGCGGTCTGCTGGGGTTTGGTGCCAGGACCCCCATGGATACCAAAATCCATAGATGCTCACGTCCCATTATATACAGTGTTGTGTGCCTTATATAAAATCAAGTTTTGCTTTTTGCATTCTTTTTTTGGGGGGGGGAGGCTATTTCCAAGCCATGGATAGTAGAATCTGTGGATGTAGAATCTATGTGTACGGAGGGCCAATTGTAGCAACCAGAATGATTAGTGAATGCCTGTTTTTGAGAAAAGGACATGGTTAACGTGTTAAAGGAACTCAAGGGTGTCATAGTTATATGAATGCAAACCTTTCAAGTATTTAAGTGTTGTTTTGCTTTGTTTTGTTTTGGTGAAGGATATTAGCTGAACCGTATTCAAAGATGACATTGCTGTGTTAGTCTGGAATATCTGTATGCAAAGGGATCTTGTAGCACCTTGGAGGCAAACTGAGAGAAGGAAGTTTTTCAGTACAGTATGTTAGAAATTAGAAGGTGCCTGGGATTAGTTTTGGTCGGAGCCAAGGACTGTCTTATAAAACATCCTCTTTTCTATAGTGGCCAACCCATACGCTTTAGGGAAGCAAAAGGTCCACACCCAATATTGGTCCCCAGCAATGGGTTACTCAGGAATCTATTGTCTCTCAGCCTAGAGGTTCTGTATTGCTTTATCTCACTCAGGGCTGGGAAAACTCAGGCTGAATCTGAATCTAGGTCTCTTCAGAGGGCCATTTGGTGGTTTCCAAACTTCTGTATGGAATGTCCCCTCCATTATAAAAGGCTAAAGTGCCTCTCCAAAAAGTTAGCTACTGGCTAAAGAGTTTTAAACTAAAATATGCTGTTCGTTTTGGTCCGGCACTTTTACCTATGGCTCTGCCCACCACTTGGATGTGGCCTCTAAATTTTTCTATAATACTATAAAGTCAGAGGCTGTAGAGACCATGCCTTTTAGAGTCAGATCAGGGCCGCGGCAACTGAAGGCCGCGGCCCCGATCTCGCCTTTCCGTGGCGCAGAAAAGAGCTGCAAAAAACAGCTAAAAATTGACTAAAATTTCTAGACTTATACATGAGTATATACAGTAGTCTCTTTTTAAAGTCATCTGAGCATCTTCTCACTGCATCTTCTGACAATGAATTCCTTGACTATGTAACTTTCCTTGACGCCTTGTAAAGTGTAAACGTCCCTGTGTTCTTTGGGAGTTACCTCTGCTGGCTGAAGTGCTTTGAGACTTGTAAACATTGGTTATGTTTATAAGTCATACTAAGCCATGTTAGTCATGGTTTGTCGCTTTAGGTGTGAATTGTGTCAGAAATGACCAGACAGACCAGTTTGTTTTCCCCATTCTGCTTTTGGTTTTCCCTTGCCCCTATTTGACATTCAGGTTGGGTATTTGGGGAAGCAAGCAATTCTTCTGGGTTTGGGTATGAAAATGAAATAAGAGTGGTTTTAAATAAATCAAAGGGCCTGAAAACCATCCTTTATGAAGAAAGACTTAGGGAGCTGGGTATGTTTAGCCTGGAGAAGACACGGTTAAGAGGTGATAGGATGGCCCTGTATAAGTATTTCAAGGGTGTCATATTGAGGAGGGAGCAAGCTTGTTTTCTGCAGCTCCAGAGAATAGGACCCAGAACAATGGATGCAAGCTCCAGGAAAAGAGATTCCAGCTCAACATTAGGAGGAATGTTCTGACAGTAAGAGTTGTTCAACAGTGGAACACATTCCCTCGGAGAATGGTGGAGTATCCTTCTTTGGAAGTCTTAATAATAATAATAATAATATTTTTTATTTCTATCCCACCCCTTTGAGAACAATTTAAGCAGAAGCTGGATGGCCATCTGTCCGGGATGCTTTTATTGTGAATTCCTGCATGGCAGGGGTTTGGACCGGATGGCCCTTGGGGTCTCTTCCAACTCTATAATTCTATGAAATCAACATCAAGTTGGTTTTTAATTGTGGTGTGTGGCTGGCTATCAAACGATGGTTTCTCATGGGATTAGTTCAGACCAGCAAGTTTTGTTGCTTGTTATTTTGGATCACAGCTGGCGTCCCCTAGTCAGTATGGCCAGTGGCTGTGCAATTCTGGGAGTTGTAGTCTAGAAAATTAGCTTTTTAAATTCCGCAAACTAGAGTTTGGGTTACCAGTTGTGTGTGGACCCGCACAGTGTGGGAATAAAACAGAACATTCACTGCTACGTGTTCTTTTTTCCTTCGTGGCTTTCAGTCACTGCTGAAGATAGGTTACTGGAGCAGTATTCAGGCTGCAGGTAATCCTCGAGGCTCATAGCTGCAGGTCTTCTGAGGCAAGCAAGATACAGCCGACCATCAGTTTTTACTGAGAACCTCAAGCTGAGGGCAAAGCGGCTTACATTTTAGTTTCTCGTAGCCCACAGACTCAACCATGTGTTTTTCCTGTCCTCAAAAATAATGCAAATAGCAGAATTTATTTAATAAAGTTTATATTTAATGTAATAATTGCGTTACATTTACAGAGTACTAGTTTATGCAAAAGCAGATAATATGACTTTCAGTGTCTCTCAAAAGTAGCCAATATGAAAAGGGGCAACTGGAAACAGATTTGAAGAGCCAGTAAAATATCTATTTTATGTATGCATAATCATTATATTTTTTTAACTCTCATTTTCTTTTGGGGAGTATTACTCAAGGCGGCTTGAGGGATAATATTTTTGTTCCTGAATTGTCGTTTGCTGCTGGGAACCAATGTTTAAAACAGATCTGTTGGAAGAGAATAACAGTGAATACTTTGCCACAGACTACTTGCTTGTGTGGCATGGACATATCTTGTGACAGATTGTGATCTCCATAAATGCACTTCCTGAAATAGTGTTCACATTGTGTAATGTGAATTGCTTATTGCCACTCTGCAGATAGTTTCAGTGATACTATCCGAGCGGCAATTTCTTTATTAGCTTATTAAAGGCCCTGCTTTTATTTCTGTCTTCTTACAAGGAAGCCCATTAACCAATGCGATTAGACTATATAATGAAGAATTCCCTTTCTCTTTGGTCTGCTGGATTAGTAGGTGAAGATGAGACTGTTGGATGAATACTTACTTCTTTCTGTCCTCTGTTTTCTCAAAAGTTGAGTGCCAAGGTGGCTTATGAACAACACCAATGAAAACTCATATAGGTAGTTAAAAACATACAAGAGTGATATTTATAATAATATAAGATTAGAGAACTAAGAAAAATTTTAAACATGTGCATTTTTAAAAAAGGGAATAAAATATGATCAGTCTCCCAAATGCTTGTGGGAATGTCTTCACCTTCCTATAGAGCAGTGATTCCCAAACCTTGGTCCTCCAGATGTTCCCCGAACTACTGAATGTTGGCCAAGCTGGTTGGGCTTTCTGGAAGCTGAAGTCCAAAACAAGTTTGGGAATTATCCTCAGTCTGAACTGTGCAGGCTTCTGTATCAGATTGTACTGTGAAAACACTGTGTGTCGAAGGGTTTCTCAACTGGTGATATGACTGTGCTGTGTTTTGTTTCTTTCCAACAGGTGGATTGCAATTTTGGTGTTGTATTCGATCCACAAAGGACAATTTAACTGTGCTGGAGGCGGGTTGTTGCACAGCTATCTTCTCGTCCTCCTTGTTCTTCTAGCAGCCATAATATGTGCTTTGTCTTCTATCTTGTATATCAGCATGCAAGGTAAAGGATAATTTGTATTACATTTGTCACTCTACGTTTGCGACTTTGACTTTTGCGGATGTGATTATTCACAGTTTTTATTAATATGTTCTCTCTAGGAATCTCTAAACTCTGCACTAAACTCTGTCTATGGTCAACTTTTAACCAAAAGTCACACTGAAGGATCTAGAGATTCCTGGAGAGAACACTCCACTAAGCATTTGTAGCTCTTCCTGTGCAATTCTATGGTCAACATCTGGCAGATGTTGACCACAGAGTTGCACTGGAGGACCTAGAGATTCCTAGAGAGGTGTTCTCTCAGATAAAAACAGTGTGGTTTTTCCACATTCATGGGAGTCCTGTGCCCCTAACCCCAGCGAATTGGAGGGATGAATGTAGATTATGATTTTTTAAAAATGGGTTATTTCTTGAGCCTGGATATATATATAGAAATAGCCATCCACAGTGCTCATAAATTGTCAATAATATCTTTACATTCTTGTTGCCAATACATAAATGTCTTTGAGGGCTGGGAAAACTATGGTCTCTCAGATATTCTTGTTCTCCAACTTGCAGCATCTCTAGCTGCATTGCCAGTAATGAGGGATAATGGGAATAGTCTGGAGGACCAACAACATTGGTTTCCTAAGATTGTATTTGGTAGTTAGTTACCAACAGACAACATTTTAAGTTTAAAAGCATTGTACAGCATCTAGTAAATAATACTTTTAGGTACTGAGTTTATATAATAGTTTAATATTTAATTTTAGGTACTATAATATAAATACCGACCAATTAATAGTCAGTCAAGACATCCAGAAATAGATTCCATCCTTAAAGCAATCTATAAGGTTTAGATGTGATTCATCTTCCATGTTATTGACAAATAAAATACAGAATTATAATTGCCTGATATAACACAGGATGGCTATTTAAAATGGATAACTATATCAGTAGTAATAACAAACACTGATAAAATTATCTGTTGCTGTGACTTATATTTATAATAATCTAATAATTGTTATTGTGTATTTCGCTGATTATAGCTCCTCCTATTGTAGGGATCATGTTTGAAAACAGTATGAAGTGAGTCTGTTTCTGTTGTCAAAGGTTAGGAATCTAAAACCTAAGAACATTATACTGGAAAAGCTGATGCAGTGGTGTGATTTTTATATATAAATCTTCCTCTCTTTCCTGAATGAATTCATATTTAAAGGTTTTGTAAAGGAGCCACTAAAATATGTAGGCCACAATCCTGTCTCCACTTGCCTGGGAATAAATTGTGTTGAACTCAGTGAGAGTTATTTCTGAGTAAATGTGCCTAGTAATACTCTGTTCATGTTCTGTTGGTGCTGTCTGCATCATGAACATAGCACTTGATTTTCATGTGTAACGCAGTAAATATCTATAAAATATCCTTTTGCTATTTCTTTACTTTTGCACTTGTTATGTCTTAATCTGCCTTAAAAAATTCTTAAGTATGCAACTGATACATGAACGCCCTACTTTGCCTTTCAGGGACAATTTCCAACCCTGGGCCAAGGAAGTCTCTTCCAAAACTGCTGTACCTACGTCTTGCCCTTTATTTGCCTGAAATGGTCTGGGCTGTTGTTGGAGCCATCTGGGTGTCAGACAGCCGAGTAAATTGTGAAAGGACTATGATCAGTGCCATATTTGGAACAGTCATTGCCAGGTAAGGAGACTCAGTCCTCTTAGCTGAGATGGGTGGGAGATAACTATCAAATAGTCCATGGAATGTGTCTGGAGAAGAGAAGATTAAGAAGTGATATCATAGCCTCGTTTAAATATTTGAAGGGATGGCATATTGAGGAGGGAGCAAGCTTGTTTTCTGCTGCTCCAGAGAACAGGACCCGGAACAATGGGTGCAAGCTACAGGAAAGAAGATTCCACTTCAACATTTGGAGGAACTTCCTACAGTAAGGGCTGTTTGACAGTGGAACACACTTCCTCGAAGTGTAGTGCAGTCTCCTTCCTTGGAGGTATTTAAACAGAGGCTGGATGGCCATCTGTCGGGGATGCTTTGATTGGGAGTTCCTGCATGGCAGAATGGGGTTCAACTGGATGGCCCTTGGGGTCTCTTCTAACTCTATGGTTCTATGATTTTAAGAATTTTCAAAATATCATGGCAGATAGGCTGATTGGTTGTTACTGAATTTGGGCTGCCTTGTGAATAAGGGAATGGGGCCAAGTTGTCCTACCGCAGTTCCAGAAAGTACCAAGAGATTGCAGGAAGAATTTGAGTCTCTAGTATCTAGAATTCCAAAATCCAATATTCCAAAAACAAACAAAAAAATCATGGGTAGTTCAGAAAGTGACACCTTTGATTTCTGACACTTCACAAACTTTGTTTCATGCACAAAATTATTTAAATTATTGTATAGAATTACCTTCAGGCTATATGTATAAGGTGTATATATATATAAAATATAAATGAAATCTGCGTTAGGACCTGGGTCCCATCTCCAAGATAGCTCATTATGTACTTATATGCAAATACAGGTATTTTGAAATCCAAATAAATCCAAAGTCCAAAGCACTTCTGGTCCCAAACCTTTTGTATAAAGGAGTCTCACCCTGTATTGCTTTCTTATGACCTTCATTTCCAAACATGCCTTTCCTGACACTGATGCCATCTGCCACTAACTCTGGTTAAAACATCCGGAGAACTTCAAAGCATCAGCATTGAGGCATTGTAAACTTTATTGTTCTGCTTCAAGCTTGGAGCATTATTACCATGCCAGTGTTAGTCATTACTTTTGGAATAAAAACCCTTCTGCTGATGACTTCAAGAGCAACATCTGTTGACTAATGGAAGCTCCATAAATTTCATAAAAGGAGTGCTCAGAGATGGTTTACCATTGCCTTCCTCTGAAATAGAGCCTACATCTCATGGTGTTCCTTACCCCCCACAAAAATGTCATTTGGAGCAAGTCATTTATTGGCATCGCTATAGCTGCAACTAGTTTTCAATGCATGTTAGAAACCTAGTAATATCTACAAACCTTTCCTAATTCCAGCCTAACCTTTCCTGATTTCTAACGTAACTTCTATTTCTTGAATCACATAAGAAGAGTATTTTTTTTTTTTGGTGTATTGTGTATGTTTTATGTTTGAAACACTACTTTCAAAAGTGGATGAATGAAAAATAAATACGTAAACAAACAAGCATTTTAGAAGAGTAGATGTTATTCATTATACTAGAGAAGGAAATGACACCAGTGGCCATTGTGTTATTTCACAAAAATAATATTGTTATGCCATTATACAATTTTTAAAAATTAGTTTACTTCAACAAACATAAGGATTCAAAATGATAAACATAAGTAGACTGCTATAAGATAAAAAGATTATACTAAAAAGGGAATATAATCAATTTTCCAATGCAACTTAAATATTTTTTTCTTCCCTTGCCAATGACTGATTCTAAATCTTTAGTGTCCAGAATGTAAAATAGACCATGTCCTGTAATCAAATTTTCTTGTATTTATGTTGAAACCCAAGGGATCTCAGAATATCAGATGCTTTGTCTACAAATGCAGTTAATATCTGCCATATCTCAATAAACATGCCTGTCCTAGTTTTTCCTTTGAGAACTTTGCAGTTAACTCTTAATTTTTGATTTAATGACAGATCCAAGTTGCACCCTTATTTTTTAAAAAATAAAATTACCAGCATATTCCTTATTACCATGTTTGGATGTGAGAACTGAACAGTCAAGAAATATGATCGGAAGAAAATAAATTCATTTTGAGATGTGGTGCTGGAGAAGAGCATTAAGGATCCCATGGATAGCCAGAAGGACAAACAAATGGGTCCTAGAGCAGATAAAGCTGGAAGCCAACATGACCAAACTGAGGCTGTCATACTTAGGACACATCACGAGAAGGGAGGACTCATTGGAAAAGGCAATAATGCTGAGAAAGGGAGGGAAGTAGGAAGAAAGGAAGGCCACAGGCCAAATGGATGGACGATATTAAGGAAGTCATAGGTTTTATGCGGTTGTGGGAATTAAGCAGAGCAGTGGAGGACAGAGGGAGATGGCTCATCCATAGGGTCTCTGTGGGTTGAGACCGACTCAAGGGCAGTTAACAACAACAAAAAATTACCAGCGTTATGTTGCTTCCAATCTCTTGAGTATGTTCATAGCATAACAAGTTGTGTGGTTTTCCTAACTAAGAATCTTTTGGTACAGATTTCCAGAATGTGTAAAGTCCAGACATCACTGTGTGGAATTGTCAGGAGTTATGACTTCCTTAACCAGCACTCATGACCTGTTTTCCTTGGCAGCTGGGCTATCATCATCTTCACTGTTGTGGCCGTTGTCATCGTCTTTGATCCTCTTGGTGGGAAGAAGACTCTCTACATTGCTCACTGCCCCAACCGCAACCTGGAGAGCAGTCAGTCAGGCCAGCTCTTTTACAACGTCAAGAAGACGGCAACCCGAGTGTGGGAGAAACGAATCCGGTTGCTGTGCTGCTGTATCGTGCAAGATGATGACCACCGAGTGGCTTTTACAAGCATCGCTGAGCTTTTTCGCAGCTACTTCTCAGTAAGTAATTTTTTTCTCTTTCTTTTATGTTCTCTTTGGTTCTGCTTTTTTGGAATTTTTATTAATCACCAATTAAAATACACTTGCCCAGTCCTCTCTTTCCTGTGTCATTAGAAGCATATACCTTATACAGTAATCCTGTCGCCGAAAAAAATGGAAAAGAATATGGTATGCTTCAAAATAACTTGTTTTGCTGGATTTTTGCCAATTTGGTGTATTGCTTGTTAAGTTCCCTAACATTGTTTCAGCTCTTTTGACAAACACAAATGGGAAATTATATCCAACAAAAAAATTGGCTTACAAAATTGAAATGCAGAATACATAAAAAAGAAATATATATATATATATATATATATAAAGCTTAATAATATAGAAGTCTGTACATAAAAAATGTCATGTTTTTAGTACAATAAATTACTGTGAATAGTAATAGAATGGAATAGTAATGGAAATAAATAATTGAAAAACAGTCAAACTACCTTTAAGTATTCCAGTGCCAGGGAGATCAAACCTCTACTTGGCTTCACACTGGCTTAGCTTCCACTTGGATCCATTTTTGGATTTGCTTATCTGTAAAGGATACCAGAGATGATAAAATGTCCTTCTTGCCTAGGCTGAGTGGGCAGATGTACAAAGACTTTGTACAAAGGAGCTTCTTCATCAGAGGCTTTGGTAACTGAGGTTTTCCTGTAGTGATAAGAAAGCATCAAACATTTTGAGACCTGATCAGGGATGTTCTTGTCTTTCCTCTCCAGGATGCTGCACAGAATTCATTTTTAAAAATTCACCCTGCAAGGATTTGTTACTTTTTCTGTACAGGACACTGACTTAGTACCTAGTGATGTTGCAGCAGGCCTGACTCTACTTCACCAAGAGCAAGATAAGGTGGAAAATTGCCCTAAAGAGCCTGAAGAAGTTCTTACGCAGTCACCGTTATCTCCTGTGGTAAGCTATTCAGGACATTCAGGGCCATCTCAGGACAGTTTGCTGCCTGCATCTTAGAATTAGATGGTTTGTTGTTTTGTGCCTTCAAATCATTTCTGAATTATGATGACCCTAAGGCAATCCTAAAGTGAACCTATCTTGGGGTATTCTTGACAAGATCTGTTCAGAGCAGGTTTGTCTTTGCTTTCCTCTGGGACTGAGAAAATGTGACTTGTTGAGAATGGGACTTCTTCAGGGTCACACAGTAGGTTTCTATGGCCAAGTGGATTCAAACCCTGATCTCCACTTGGCTTGAACCACTACACCATGCTGGGTTTCAGAACAAGATAGTACCCCACACATTCCATGTACAAATGCCAGCTGGACTGACTGTTGAATCTTCCTTTGAATCTTGTGGTGAGACAGCACCTTCTGCTATGAAAGCAGCAGCCTTGCTTAGGTGATGTATGGCTGTCTCCCAACACCTGCTGCCACCCAGCATCTACTGCCTCATTTTGTTTAACGCTATGGTTGCTCTTGAGATCTTCTGAATTCATGGCCAGATTCAGACATAACGTATTAATAGCCACCTATGTGAGATTTCTGCTCCCATAAATGTTTCCCTTTTCAGCATGACGTGATGTAAGACGTCTTGGAGTCATGAAACAGTTTCCTTTTATATCAAAACCAGGAAACCAAGTTTACTAGGATTGGAACAAAATAGCATTTGAAATTGCATCCCTTACTCCGGCTTTACTAAAGTAGGCTGCTGAGTGCTGATGCCTAAAACTGGTTCCAGTCCTGATTGGGAGGGGATTTGGGGGTCCAGGAGGGTCACAAAAATGGTCTTAAGGACCACATGGGCAGCAGGGTTTTCACTTCTGCTATGGTACCTTTAGAGACACATTGTTGACTTAACTGACTGATTTCATACCAGAAAGGGCAGGCTGATATGGATTGCACTTTGTCTCCATTTCCCAGGGTAACGATTTGGATGATGAACTGGAAAATGCGGCTCATTATATGAAGTTTGCTGCGGCTGCTTATGGTTGGCCCTACTATATAATGGCAAACCCCTTTACAGCACTCTGTAAGCTTAAAAGTGACTGGTAGGTTGGCCCACAAACTGCATGGCATGAAACACTTGAGAAGGATCTGAAGATTACTGTTCTAAATGAAAACATTTTCATAATTCAGCAGAAGAAATCCCATTTTTCAATTTCCATTAAGTAGATATAAGAAATATATTAATATAAAGCAAGGCTGCCTTTTGCTATAAAAATATTGCTTTACCAAATGGTAGTGTAACTACAACAGTTTTAGTTATTTTTATCATATTTAGATATGTTTTGCATGATGGGCCAGTAAATTGTAGTCATCTTTAAAAATAGTATCTATAAAAGTAAATAGATATTGTGGGGGAAGGCAGGCTTGGAACTATAGTTGTAATTATATCCAGGCTCTTGGATAAAGCAAACTCCAAAACACAAACAATATGTGTGCCTGACCTTGATTATAGATATTTGTGCCTTTTTGTACCTAAAGAACTTCTCTGGCTTAGTTGTCCCTTTAATGTTTATCTTCAGACATATGATATCAAGTCATCACTGATGAAAGCAACCAAGGGAGGGCATTGGTTTTGGGACCTACTTCAAATCTGGCTTGGGAAGGCCATTTACTGACTGTGTACAACCTATGTGGAGAGAAACAGCGGCCAGAAACCCTTTAACAACATACGCTTGTGTGCTTTAGGATTGTGCAAGCATGTGTGCTTTTAAGTTTGTTGCACCCTCCCCCAGCCACAAATAGACCACAGGTGTGTAATTCAAGCTTTGGAAAGGTTGGCTGCTCTGGGACAGAAGGGGAAGATGGTAAGAGCACAGTGGCTTTATACACTGAAGTTTCATGTAGGATTTGAGTTGGAATTCAGCCTAACATGTCCCTCATGTATATTTCAGCCACCATGCTCACAACAAGGACTTTACAGTGTGCTGGCAAATACAAACAGGAAAGTGCTAGCAACTTTCATAATTGTGTGTATATGCATGTATATTGAAGAGACATTGCTATTCAGCAGAAATTTTAACTGGTTTAACCTTTTTTTGTGTGTGTCTCATTTTTCTCCTTCACATTTTTAAGCTGTAAAAGGACCCCAGCAGAGACTGATATAATTGGTGATGACCGTTTTAACATGCATTTTGGATCCATCTTAAAAATAACAGGGCTGCAGTATAGAGATTTCATTCACATCAGCTTTCACAATAAGGTAAGCAGTGTGAAAAAAATTCTTGCAGGTTTATTCTTAGCATCATCCTGATTTTATTCTTTTTGAGTTCCCACCCATTCACCTTGGCTGGGTGCCCTCAGCTGTTTCTTGGATTAAAATTTTGTTTTATATATCATGGAGATCCCATCACTCCTTACATAAAATGACTGAGTGTTAGGACAAGTGGGTGTCACCTGCTGAGCTCTGAGAGAGGGAAGAAATGTCTCCTAGAATCTCAGAAATAGTACATTATTGTAATTTTTTTTAATTCATAGATTCTAGATTTGGAAAAGACAACAAAGACTTTCTAGTCTCACCACTTGGTATGCAGACAAAGTTACCGCACTCCTGAAAATGCCCATCGAATTAATTTATTTAATAATTTATTTAACTTGTATCCTGTTTTTTTTCTCCCATAAGGAACCCAAAGCAAGCTCACACCCTACATTTAAACAATACAGCTGAAAACGTTCTGAAATACAAAAATTAAAAAAGCACTAAATGTAAACCACTTAAAACCTTAGTTTAAAACAATTTTAAAGTATCTGCCCATTTAAGACCAATAAGGATAGTGAGTCCATCATTATTGTAAAAGTAGTCTATTCCTTTGTATAATAGTCTCAGTAAAGAAGTCATTCCTAATGTTTAGGTGGAATATCTCCCTGCTATTAAACCTTAGAGGGGAATAAGGCTTTCACCTATCAGATGACACAACACTGTACTAAATAGACTGTTGATGTGTTCTGGCATGGAAGAATTAATGGTTTTATGCCATTTTGTGTATTCAGTTCATTTTTGACTTACAATGAGCATAAGGCAAGCATATCACAAGTTTTTCTTGGCAGAATTTCGTCTGAGAGAGAGTGGCAGGCCCAAGATTTGAACCCTGAACTCCCAGTGTCCTAGTCCAACACTCAGACCACTACACCATGCGTGCTCTTATGGCATACTTCTCTGTTTTCAGATTTTTGAGATCCCATTCTTTGTCGCATTGGATCACAAAAAAGAGGCTATTGTCGTAGCTGTGAGAGGAACCTTGTCATTTGAGGTAGCTCTTATATGTATGGCTTATATTATGTTTCTTTGTAGTGACTGTTTGGGATGGATGTTTGCAAATAAAGACGCATAAAAAGAATTGTTCTGAAATGTAAGCAACCTGAAAGTGTTTGGATCTAGATGGAAAATTCACATCTTGGTAGTTGATCCTTAACCCTCTCTAGTGAATGAGAAAGATGTATGCAAAAATTATTTGCATTTATATTTATATAAATGGATAATTTAATTCCGCTTATAATATTTAGCTATCTTTTTCCTTTCCTTGCTTTTCTTTTGTTGGACTAGGTGTATCAATTTCTCTGCAAACAGTTCCTTCCATATTTTATCTAATCAGTCAGCTGTCTTTGATTTTCCCTTTCTGTCTTTCATTTTTGGCCACAGCTGTGATTAATTTTAGCTACCTATAGGTGTTACTGATGAAATCTAAAAGACAGATAGGGGCTTTCTAGATTGGCAGGAAAGTGTGACATGAAGTTGCCTTTTCCTTAATGTTTAGCAGCTGCACCACAGCCTTTAGATGGAGCTGCGCTGTTCCACAGTTTTTAAAAAAGAAGCTGGGAAAACCAGCACCTTTTTAAAGGCGCTTCTTCTCCCCTAAAACGCAAAAAAGGCGTTTTCATGGCACACTTTCCCTTTTTCTCATCTAAAGGCTAGACTTTCATGCAGCCATGAACACACTTCTTTTTGCCAATCTAGAAAGCCCCATAGTTTAGTTATATGGGGGAAAGCCACTACATACTATCTGTCCCTATTACTTATTAAAATTCCTTCCAGAGAATATCTTGATGTTAAAATCCTTTGTCTTCTGATGCAGATAGTGTCAACTTTGGAAAGATATTCTTCCTATAGTCATTTGCAGTCTTCCTGGGTGCATCTATCAGACAAAGAAAATGACTGACCTTTGTTTCATTTGTTTTATATTCAGGATATACTCACAGACCTTTCGGCAGATTGTGAAAACTTAACTCTAGAAGACATCCTAGAAAATGGCCTTGTACATAAGGTGAGCAAAATATGTTTTTGTGTTTTGACTTAATAAATCAAAAATGTGTGCTCCTAGGTGAGGTAGGACCGCATCATGGAACTGATGGAAAAGCTGTTTTTCTCCCATCTAGATTAGGAGCTAGCCTTGTGTACAGCTTTGCTAGTCTAACGTTTGTTTTAAAAATATTTATACCCCTCCTTTCCTTCCTAAAACAAAAACCTCAAGCCAGATAGTCTCCAATATACAAACAATGATAAAGTATACAAAAGGTAGGTAGACAAAACAAAGGGGCAGCTGGTAAAACTTGGCAGATGCTAAAACATCCCAGGCTCCTCTGCTTCAAAAATTTGTCTGCAGAAAATCCATTTTAGCCACTGCTGAAAGCAAGTGTACCTGTGTACCTGTGGCAGGCTTAAGGGTTACTAAACAGGTTGGTGAATTGCTCCTGGAAGCTTCTTATCCCTTTGTTTGATCAGAATAAGATGGTATAAGGAACTGGGAGGAATTGTGTACCTTAAAAAGAGGCTTGGAGGTGATTACAATTTGGGTCTAATTAACAGTTTGTAAGTCGCTTTGATAGCCTTTTGGCTGAAGAGCGAGGCATGCATAAATAAATACATAAAATTACATTTTGCCCACCTCTGGCCTAAAGGTACAGAAAAGGGGAAGCAACTGGCTCTCATGTAGCAATATGTTCCATGGCCTGGGGGCCACAAACAGGAAGGCCCTGTCTCATATTTCCTTCAAGCATATCTCAAATCATCTTGGATAGCAGTGGAGTACAGCATTAAAAGAGGATTAATGAAATTTCATTGTGGTTAGGGTGATCAGTTTTTTACTAATCTGGCCGCATGTCATCTCCAATATCAGAGGCTGTATGCCTGTGTACATCAGTTGTAGGGGAGGGCAAGATGGAGAGTCCACAGTTCCATACTTGTCTTGCAGGAGGACTCCCCAATAATAGACAAGTAATTGGCCCCTGTGTTAGCATAGTACTAAACTAGGTAGGCCTTTCTTCAGATCTAGCATGCCCTTTGTTATGTTCTTATATGTACTTCAAACAGAGGCTGGGATCATGCTCTGTAGTTTTGAGATCGTAAGCTGGACTTATGATCTCCTAGCTTTTAGGATTCACATTTATGGTCATTAACAACCAAATGTGGCCCCAAAACCTACGTTTTCAGGCAGGTAGCACTACAGTGGAAGGGTTTCCAAGACACTTCAGATAATGGCGCCTAGTTACAGAGCTCACTGAGATAAGCAGCTGTAGTAGGATGCCAAGGGATATCTCCAGCTGCCCATTTTCAATGCACCCTATGACCAGGAGTGCTAGAGTCCTCCTTTCCCAGCACCCCATTCTCAGAAACCCTTTAGTCCAGGCACTGCCTCACTAAAAATGTAGGTTTGGGGGGGGGAGTAGCATTGTCGGACATAACTACAGTGATGAAACTCCATCGTCTTCCTTATGTCTGACAATGCAGGATCTTGGCCAGGAAGATCAAAGAAGATACTGTTTGTGACAGTTTTCAATCTTATCTCCTAGGGGATAACCCAAGCTGCCAACTACATTTATCGAAGATTAATAAATGATGGGATTTTGAACCAAGCCTTCACCATTGCTCCTGTAAGTTGTGGCTTCGTGGCTGTCTTAGCATGCCTTGACATAAACAGTTGAGCTGATGATTTCATGAGGACCATTGTTCTAGCTTTGTTTTTTCTTAAATCTCTAGGAATATAAACTGGTTGTCGTTGGACACAGCTTAGGAGGTGGAACAGCCTCTATATTGGCTATCATGCTCAAAAACGCTTTCCCAAACCTGAAATGTTATGCCTTTTCTCCACCAGGAGGTTTGTTAAGGTAAATTATAACACATTTGAAAGGCAAGTTATAGCAATTTGTTTCTCTTCATTCAAGAATAAAAAATCTAATGAGAAATGTAGCACGGTTGTAAACTTGTCTAATTCAATAAGATGTGTTAAAGTGGGACATTTTGGTAGGAACTGCTGTCATGATGTCAGGCTGGTTTAGAAACAATTGATATGTATGATATGTCCATTGTTCACAGTGACTGTGCTTTGTGCTTGGCATGTAGCCCCCAAAACCTATCCCAGGGGTATGTGAACCTTGACAGAAAAGGTCCCTCTGTAAGAGCTGGATAGGCTTAAACTGTGTCTACACAGTTTGTGGCCATGCAGATATTGGATTGCAATTCCCATCATCTCTCACCTTGGCTAGGGATGGTGAAAGTTCCTGTTCAAGCACAGCTGGTGTACCAAATGTCTACAACATCCCTCCTTTATTTTGGCTTCCTTTGTTTAGCACACCACATCTTTCCCTGTCTATTCAGAAAGGTCAGGGAGGATAAGAGCACAATGCTGTTGAATAGTCTGTTTTAAAAATAATAAAAATAGATGGGCCTTGAAAGCAGAATGCTTGTTTTCAAGAATAATAAAACAAGTTCATATACAGATAAGTTTTCATTGTCTAAGATTAGATGCGGACTATTTTAGTCAGTTTGGAAAGGTATTTGGCCCCTTCCATAGGTGGGGGCTGTGTACATGCAGAAGCAAATCACAACTGATGTACTGTACTAAGCTCCTTTTCTCTATACTAACAATGTGCTGGGGTTGCTTATTAGGGAACAATAGTCCGAATTGTATTGTTAATGCCAAATATAGTAGACCCAAGGGATTGTCTCGCATGTTAATGCACCGTTCAGAAATAGTTTGATGGGTCTCTTCTAGTTGGAGCTAATAGTAAGACTCAGACCAGTGCCTCCATATGTGCAATGTTTATAGTGTACATGTGCAAGTATTGCACAAAAGTGTACGCTTTCAAAATTGAAAGCATTACCCGATAACTTAATTTTCCAGCGATGGAGGTGGGAACTTCCTATATCCTGGGTTGATTCCGTCTCCACTTCCACTTGGATCAATGAGACGGAATCAACCCAGGATATAGGATATTCCCACCTACATCACTGAAAATGAACATATCACAGGTAAGACCCAATGTTCCTTTCTGCTGCAAGGTGCAAGTGCAGTTAATCTTGCATTCCTAGAAAATGTTTTGTTGCTGTAGTACAAACAATAGCAATGTCATACATTCATATTTTCCCCGTGAGGCCGTATTTTTGCTTGCAGATCTTTTCTTAGTCTCTTGCTTACGGATCTTTTATGAGCCTTACAGATTTTTTAGAAGTAATTTATAGCACTTGTAAAAAGGGCTCTTGCTGTTAATAACTGTTTTGGTAACTAAAACCTGCTATCTACTTACCTGATTCTGTCTTTTCCTTCTTTTTAAGTAAATCGCTTGCGGACTACAGTAAGCAGTTTATTGTTTCAATCATTGTTGGAAAAGATGTTGTTCCAAGGTAAGGATGTGACTTACTGTGTGGCTCAATGTGAAACTAATGTTCTTTGGTGGAAGACCTAACTAGTGCTTCTCTCCTTCCCCTTCCCCACGCTTTCTTTCTTGTATCAAACAGGTTAAGTATGCCCAACATGGAAGATCTGAAGAGAAGGATCATTAGAATAGTTGCCAACTGTAACAGACCCAAGGTAAATACAAAAAGCAACCTGCAGATATTTTGTCACTTGTATGTTTAAGCAGTCTGGTTACCAGTTCTGATTTCTCAAACCTTTTGAAAAGTGGAGCCATCATTTTTGACATCTTCCCTTGCATCCCTTGCTAACCTCACTCTAGTAATCCATGACACAGGTGAGTGTGTGGAGATCACATGCCCAGTTGTGTGTAGCTTGCTGTTACCTGAGAATCCATGAGATTTGGTTTTAACATAGCTTGATTTTAATATAGATTATTTAATTATTTTAGTTACTTTAAAAATTATAACTTTGGGGGGGGTATTTTTGGCTGTATTTAGTTTGAATTCATTCATTTTAGGTCCTCACTTGGCCTGGTGTGGTATAATGGTTTGAGTGTTGGACTGTGACTTTGGAGGCCAGGGTTTGATTCCCCGGCTTAGCAATAAAACCCACTGGGTAACCTTAGGCATCGCATGCTCTGAGCCTCAGGTGAAGGCAACGGCAAAACTCCTCTGAACAAATCTTGCCAAGAACACCCCATGATAAGTTTGCCTTAGGGTTGCCATAAGTTGGAACTGACTTGAAGGCACACAACAACACATTTGGAAAACTATGAATATACAAAAAATGAATGAATCAGCAGACACCTGGAAGACAAAAGGCTGCAAATCATTGCCCAAAGTGACAAAACAGAAGAGGCTGGTTTCAACTTGGTCAGGATGAGAAATGAGGGTGTGCTCCCAATGGGATGTACTTGCCTTTTCTTTCCCCCAGGAGCTCAGAACAGCCAGGTCTTCATAGTCTGAACATCTGCCATCTCCCCTTGTTTCCCTCTGGCAAGAAGCAGCAGCAGATATCCTTCCTAGCTTTGGCAACTGCTGCGTGCGGGAGGTCTTTGAATAATGCAAGGACAAGGGAATAGTGTCCCATACAAAAAGTGACTTAAGAGAGTCGGTCACTAGTAGGATGCCAGCCTTTAAGTGTGCGCTTGGTAATTATAAAACTAGAATGGTGTGGTGCGAGAGCTCAAAGTGGAAACATTTGGGTTACTGGCAACACAAGAAAGTCAATTCCTGGTTGCCGCTTGCATTTCCACTTCAGAAAATCATTAGGAGCAAAGAGAGGATCTTGAACACCATGTTCCTCATTTTCACCAGTCAAAATAAATCTAAATCGGACTAGATCCGTCCTCGTGTGGTGAATGACCAACATTTATCTACTTCCCACCCCACTGTGAAACGTGTTGACTTTTTCCCCTTGCAGAAATGTCCACAGTCCAATACTCTAACCCACTACACACACTGGTTGTCTTTGACATTGCCTAACTGTCATGTTTTGAGTCTGGGGCACTCATTTCATGACAGGACTCTTCATCACAGATGGCTTCTCTTGAGATTTCTCTTTTTCATCTGAGACGCATTCTGTGGGCAGAGAGTTGAAAAGGATGCTGCAACTTGAGGACTGTAGCCGTCATTCATTTTGGAAGAACTGAGCAGAATTATTGTGGGTGTTCATACTCTTCATAATTTGAGTGTGCAAATCAAAATGATCCCACTTAGCCAAATGGTTTCACGATTTCCCATCTGTTCTGTTTTTGTCCTTTTGTTCCCCTTCACACAGTACCAGATCTTGCTGCATGGATGTTGGTATGAAGTGTTTGGAGGAGAACCGGATAACTTCCCAACTGAACTGGATGGTAGAAACCAAGATGCTTTGACCCAGCCTCTCCTTGCCGAAGAGAGCTTAATGGTTCATCGGTCACCTTCCTACACTACTCTAGATGAAGACTCACCTTTGAATTCTCCTCCTCAGTATCCTCACCTGTTTCTTCCAGGGAGAATCATCCATATTGTTGAGGAAAACAGCACAAGAAGGTAAACTGTTGGGCTCATTTTTATCAGTGTCTGTGGGCTTCCTGCTGCTCTTCTGACCTCTAAATTAAACATTTTGCATTCAGGACATTTTAAATATTTTAAACAAGGAACGGGACAATGAAGAGAGTGTGGATATTCAGTACTTTAGCAATCAGTTGGTACAGAAAAAGGTCAGAGAGGCAGGGACGCAAGAGATATTGTAACAACGCATGGCCACTGAAGAAACAGTTGTCCTGTTATATTCTGGATTTTGAAGCTGGTCCATCTTGTCCATGCTGCTTCTCAAAAAAGAAAATGAGGTCCATCCGCATTGAAATCCTGCCAAGCGTGCAGAAAAAAGCCACAGTCTTCATTTGTGTCTCATCAGACTTCCCCTTTCCAATTCTCCATTCTCTTTTGCTTGCCATTATTTCTTTTTGCATGCTCTGTGCATCTTGGGACTTGTTCCCCAGATTTAACCAGGTGCTCCCAAAAATCTTGTTATTTTGAAAAGTTGCGGTAGACCTTCCTTGTCTGGGTGGGAAAATTCACCTGTTGAAGTACTACGTGTTGTACTTATTCCATTTAGATTTTAAAAACTATAAACCAGTATAATCTGGTATACCAAACTGGATTAAGGAAGGGGTGCTTTTTAAATCAAGAAAGATGAATCAGGCAATCCCATAAGCAAAGAAAGGAGAATGAGAATAACACACATTCTTTTCCCAGCTGTAGAAGGCAGTCTTAAAAAACCCAGGTGCAAAAAATCTACTGGATGCCATCTTGGCCACTAATCCTCCATTTACTGAACTTTTATAGACCATTTATCAAGCTTGTAAAAATCATGGTTCTGTAATGATAATTGCCAGCCTGTCTATTTCTTGTTCTCTAATACTTTTCGTGAAAAAACTCTAAATGTTCAGCTTGTTTCCTGTCTGCCCTTGAAAAAAAGACGCGCTCTTTTAATAGCAAACAAGTCAGCATTAACTGTGCTGAACAAACCTAAAAAGTGGAAATGAATGTGAATGTAATATTACATCGCATGTGATATTCGCCGCTTTTGATATTAAAACTCAGGTTTTTGATACTAAACTCAAGTTTTTTGATATTAAAGCTAAGCTTTAAAAAAAAAACCCCTCAGTACTTAAAGCCAAGAACTTAAAACCATTAATTTGCATCTACTTGAGTTGATCCATTTAGCAGGAGAAAAAAATCATTTACATTTTTGCAGTTAGGAACATTAAAGTTAGTGTCTGCGAGATGCAGAATGAGAGGCCCCAGAAGTTATGTCTTTTGGACTAAAACTCTTGTAAACCCCCCCCCCCCCCCAGTTAGCCAAGGAATTCTTGGAATTGTACTCCAAAAAAGTAACTTTTCCAAGCTGGAGGCAAATCAGTTCACCACCCTGGAAAAACTGTTTTAACTCCAGGCAGAGCAAGTAAGCATTTTGGGATCAATATGGTGACCATTCAAGAACAGTTGTGTGTCCTGAGCCCTCGCCAGATCATAAGTAAATGCTTCTTCCTGCATCTTGCTGTACTGGACTTCTTTTTTTAAAGCAAAGATTTGAAATAGATACTGAAATCTTATGTTCGTTGTCCGTTTTCCCAGGTGGTGCACTTCAGATGTCAGGTACGCTGCGAGCTGGTCGAAAGAAACCGCCTTTGGGAACATTTTAATAAGCCCCAAGATGATTACGGATCACATGCCAGAAGTAGTCCTCAAAGCTCTCAACAGCTTGGTCGAAGCACATGCCTCTTGCCTTTCCTGTCGAGCACAAGGAGACCCATCGGTGAACATTGTATAACTGTAGACTTAGGAAAACAGCAGCACTCTCTGTTTTCAGGTGTTCACAAGAGCGGCAGCCCTTTTGGACTGAAATCATGCCTGAAGTAGAAGTCTGGGCTAATTTCCAGGATCATGAACACAACCTTCATGCTGTGGCTGTTGTTTGGGGTTACTCGATTTACCAGGTTGTTTTTACAATGGCCTGCCTCACTTTAACTGGAGCAAGTCATGAATTTTAAGCATAATCCAAGGCTCTACAGTGACAGCTTGTATGAAGAACTCGATCAATGGGGAGATGGAAGAGACTGGCTACAGCGAATGCTCAGACTTAACTCTGGCACTGTTACGATGTGTGCCCTTGTGGGAGTTGTGCCACGTTTATTTGGGCTTCCCAGAGCAGAGCTGGACATGCCTGCGAGTTTATGAAGCACGTGTAAATTCAGAAATAAAACGAACAGGAGAAGAAAATCAAGTGCAAGACAACTACACTGACTGTTTGGACCTACACAAAGGTGACCCCAGCAAGGTGAGCTGGGCTTTGCAGCCTTTCATTGCACTACCATTGATGTCAGAAATGTCTGGTTTTCTTTCTTGGTGAAGGAATTTTGCATTGTAGATACCTTTTGTAGGCTTGAATAACACTTGGATACATGTGCAATACTTGTCTACCTTTGTTTACAGATCTTCAACCCTGCTGAATATGATTTTAGATGGGTTAAAATCCCTTATTTGAAGCAATGATGTTGTTCGGTTTTGCCCGCTGTTAATTAGGACAAACCCGAAGGATCAGCTAGACCTCCCGTTTTAAAGGAATTTTACGTCTGTAATCTTGTTCAGTCAAAATGTGTGTGTGCTGGAAATGATCTCGTAATGAAGTTTGTTTACTGAACACAAGTTCAGGCGAAGCCATTTTGTGGTGATGTTGGTACTCTGTGTGATAAAAATGTTGTTCATCAAACTTAAGTTTCTATTTTTAAAATCAGGATAATGGTCATCAACTCATTGACCCTGGCAGGATTCTCGAGCAGATCATTAAGCAGTTTGTAAGTACTTATGGTAGATAGGAATGGTGTGATCACTAAGAGTCAACATGGGTTTCTCAAAAACAAGTCATGCCAGACTAATCTTGTGATTTCCTGCATGGCAAGAGGTTGGACTGGATGGCTCTTGCGGTATCTTCCAACTCTATTCCCCCCCTTTTTTGATAGAGTTACAAGCTTGGTAGATGAATTGAATGTTGTGGATGTAGTGCATCTTGATTTCAGTAAGATCTTTGCAAGATATTCTTGCAAAAAGGATGATGGAATAGAGGGTATACTTTTAGAATCTAAACTAAGTGCAAGTAATGACAAACTCCTGCTTGAAGAAGCTGAATCTAGAATACTCGGAAGCTTTCACCACACGAACACAGCTTTATCGCAATCATTTACAAATAGATAAATTGAATTTACAAATTCAAGCTTCACCACCAGTGTGATTCAAGAATTTATTAAGTCATACATGCAAAACATACTGCTAAATTGCATTACCAAAAAGATCAATGTAAAAACTTCACAATCTTGCAAACGCCCCCCCTCCCCTTTTTTATTTTTGTTTGTTCTAGTAGTTGAAAGGTTGTGTTCAGTGTGTTCTTGCCAGCATCTGGGATGTATGGAACATTGTTAGCACTATGTTACAGACCCATTTACCATTACTAGATCAACCAACGGGAGGTACATGTTCATGGTGAGGTTAAAAGGGCATTGTCAGTATTAGTAAAGATACTGCATCAAAATACCTGGCAAATGGTGACATTAGAGAAAGTTCATTAAGGTGGTATGAAATATAAAAAAAATACTACAACTGGTATATCTGCTGCACATGATTTTTACACCAAGTCACCAGAAGACTGAAAGAAAAGCGTCTCAAAAGCAGGGATATTAAAAGTAGAAGGGGGAGGGGGAAACATGACAGAAGCAAGGCTATGCTTGAATATTCTAGTCTACAAAAATGCAAATATACTCAGAAAGGTTTCAAAATACAAGTTATATTGCTCAGAAGGAAGAGATTTCCAGAAGAAAAGCGTCTAGCAAGAACGTGTGAAAGGAATGACCAGTTCAAAATTGGAGTAAATGAATGCCCTACTGGAAGTTGCAAACAAGTGAGCTATAAAAACACCATGTCTTCATCTATTGTTTTTGTTGCGATAGAAGGTTTTGTTTTATTGGTTTTAATACACACAAGAAAAGAAAATGCATTCAGTTTAACTGGTTGTTGACAATGTAGTGTAAATTGATCTTTACAGTGTCAAAATACTATTGGGCAGTCTCCCTTGAACAACCCAGGTACATTTCACCAATCAAAAAACAATACGCCGCTGTCCAGGAAGACAATACACTTCAAGAAAAACAGTTTAGTTACAGTCCTTAGCAAGCAGGAAAGTTTTATTTTCCTCAAAAAAGTGGAATCTGGATGTTATGTTGTCAATTATTGCATTTGTTCAGGCATGAGAAAGGATAGTGTGACCATCAGTTGGATGAATGCATTGAAACAGCAGTGTTTATTCCTACTGATAATGAGAGCTGGGGGGGAAAAAACCCTATAGAGTTCTGCAATTCCTAATAAAACATTAGTATCTTTAAAGACACCTGTTTGACTTCAAAAAAACAGGTCTTGTGCTCCATACAACAAAGCACAACAATGCAACAGAGAGAATTTGGCAACACTTGATTAATCTGAGCAAAAAGGACATGGAAAAAAAAACATAATAAGGCTTTTATATATGTTTGTCTTTTTTTAGAATCTCTTTAGTAGAAGAAAAAAGAATCTAACCTTTTAAAGGGGCACATGAAATTGATGATTGGTTCAAAAAAAAAATTTGAAGGAAGAGAACTTTTCTTTTTTCAAACAGAAGAACTTGGCATTGATGTGAATGCTCCATTGTTCCAAGCAAAGCACAGAAGGTTCGGGGAGAAGGAGAAGGGCATCATTACAGCAGCAGACATTTTCTCTTCCTCTTCTTTACAGGAGGAGGGCAGAGAACTGCCCGAATAGCTTCGTCAAAGACTGTCTTGAGGCCTCGCTGTGTAAGTGCTGAGCATTCGAGGTATTTTACAGCACCTGCAAAAATACCAACAAGCATTTTTGAGAACTGTCAGAACTGAGGCCGAAATCCCCTTTCGGCTAAGCCCTGCCACCAACTCTGAGAAACGCAAGAGCCACCAACTCGGTGGTCAAAAAGGCGAAGGTTTTACCGATCTCTTTTGCCATTGCAAGGCCTTGTGGGTAGGTGATGGGAGTCAGCTTCTTCTCCTTGAGTTTTTCGATAGTGTCTTTGTCATCTCTGAGATCCAGTTTGGTTCCCACTAGAATAATGGGGGTGTTAGGGCAATGGTGTCGCACTTCCGGATACCACTGAAGGGAGAGAGAAACCAAAGCATTGTCTCCATTCAGGCAGAGCATACATAGCAAGAACTCAAAACCCAGATTTGAAAACACTGGTCTTGGTGCTAACACATCAAATGTTAACTCTTTAAAACATTAAGGTATTTATTATATTTATTTACCCATTAACTAGAATTAATTTGCAAGTGCTGTAGTGGTTTCAACGTTGGACTACAACCTTGGAAACCAGGGTCAGAATCCTTGTTCAGCCATTGAAACGGATTGGGTGATCTTGAGCAAGTCACACCATCTCAGCCTGAGAGAAGGCAAAGGCAACTCCCTCTGAACAAATCTTGCCAAAAATAACCCACAAAACATCCCACCCCAAGACAGGCTTCCCTTAGGGTCATGGTAAGTTGGAAATTTCTGGAAGGCACACAGCAACAAAACGATCAGGAACATATTCTAAGTAATGAAAGACAGTACAGTAACGGTTCTTAAAAATAAGTGTCAGGATTTACTGCTAAAAATAATTTTTAAAATCTTTGGTGAAGAACTTAACCCAATAGGGTAATCCTTTACAAGTTTGGGGAAAACAATAGCCCAGGCTATGGAATGGCCTGCCGGACGAGATGCGTCTCATTACATCACTAGACTGTTTTAAAACAGCCTTAAAGACGCATCTCTTCCGGCAGGCCTTCCCTGAAACTGTATAATCTACCTGGCTCCTAAAATCTTTCAGCCAATTCTCAACTCCTTATCCCCCCCCCCCCTCTGTATTTTATTGCTACCCATGCTGTGGCCAGCATTGCGGTTTTGTGTATCATGTTTTATTGTACTTTTATTGTTAGTAATTTAATTTTAAACTTAACTAATTTAATCCTATTTTAAGGGGGGGAGGTTGGGATGGAATTCTTGAATTATTTTAATCTGCAATCTGTTTTTAACCTTGTTGTACCCCGCCTCGATTGTTTTACAGAGGGGCGGGTAAGAAATAAATATTATTATTATTATTATTAAGTTTCAAACAAGCACAAGGCACTGATCAGTCTCCAACACATAAAAATGGAAAAGTGAATCATTCCCTTGTTTCCAGCAGATACACAAGAGAAGTACAGTCTCCAGCACCCAGCTGCATGGCTGAAACAAGCTTCCCCTTTTCTCTCAGAGAATTGCTTGACAGAGCAGAGTCGGAAGGAGTGGCTCCTTTCCGCTAAGAGAGCTCTGGGATTTGTGCTAGCAATCGGGAATGGCTGTATTTATTTATGGCCTTCAAGACTTCTGGCTGTGTACAAAGGTTAGCCCACACAATCCTTGACTGCACTTTATTTAACAGATATGACACACAGACACACACAAAAAAAAGGGGGGGGGGGGTGGAAAAGGGAAAGAAAGTAATGCAAACACTGGCACCAGTTTTTCATAAAGTTACATATATAAAGTGCCGTGTAAAGGTTTTTTTTCTGACTGCAACTCTTAATATCCAGCATGTTCACTAGCAGTGACAGCGGGACAATTTTTTTGTATTCCAAAACAGTAACTTTTGACAAAGCTTGATAGTGCATGAAAGAAAGAAAAATCTCTTGAACTCCATTCCAAATATGAGTTTGCTGAAAATGAACCATGGCTTCCCCTGTTCCTGAGCCTGTAAATCTAACAACAGAAGGACTATTCAGGAACATCTCTCTAAAGAAAGGTTAAGATAAGCAGTAGGGTATAATTCCTAATTTTATGGTAAATATCTTTATAGCACCCAACTTTTCTCAGGAAGGATCCATGTGCCAAACTTGCCATTAGCATTTACACTTACAAAATAGCACCATCTGATACCAACTCTATTTGCTAGCGTAATTTACATAAAGAAAAAGCATATTAACATCTTTATCTCAAATGATAAGGGCAGCCTCTGTTGTTGAAATTTGGTATTTTGTCCTCCTGTGAAGAATATTTTTACTTCTCTACGAAAAAATTCTCAGGAGACAAGCAAAATCTAAACAACTTTTGTTTTAAAACTACAGTCATGATGGAAGAACTTGTTTGTTCTGCTACCGGAAGAAATATAAGTTAAAACATTTTGGAATACCTCTTAAGGAATGAAAAAGCCATTTGTTTTCCACTCACCTTTGCGCGGACATTTTCAAAGGATGCAGGGCTCACAAGGGAAAAGCAAATTAAGAACACATCCTGTAAAACAGTATTTTAAGAATCTTAGTTTCCAGCAGTTACTTCCTTTGTTTACTGAAATATCCATTATTGGCCTTGTAGTTCCACTCATGGAGACTTCCGGTTACAAACAGACAGAATGCTGACTTGGCAGCAGAGAAACACTTTCAGACATTGTTTGCATTTCAAGGCAATACAATATTAACACACACAATACTGGAGAAACCCATAGTTTCACATGCAACATTTTGATTCAAGAGAGACTGTGCCAAGAGACATGTCCTGGAAAACTTACTGCACCTCCATCATTTTTGACATGAGGTTTGGATTGTCTAAATAATGTTCACTTGGGCACACCCTGTCAACACAGATAAAAGCATGACTTTCCTACCAAGTCTTGGAATACAAGATATATCTCCGGAAGTAAGTCTAGTGGAACCTTGTAGTGAGTATGTGAAGGACTGGACCCTCAGTCTTAGGATATATCCAATCAACTTTCTTACATCCATCGACTAATATGCAGAACTTACACGCTCTTAGTTTACACCAAGTATGAATGTGAAATATTTCAGCTTTTTTTCTTCTTTGAAGTCATTGGTTTCCAAATACATTACCATCAATACCTTCACCATCCCATTCCCTCTCTTGCAAATCAGGAGAGAGTTTGGAGGTGGTGCTCATTTCAAGGAAGAGACGAGTAGCCACCAAAAGAAGGGAATGAGAAAGGTCATCTAAGAACAATGTATACATAGTGATTCAAAAAGAATGGTACAAATATAAATTCAATGTTGTGCCATTCTTTTTGAATCACCCTATCCAGTTCTTCTGTCTTGGAACAAATTATACTCAGAGCAGCAGAGATGTTCAGCTTGCCCTCAACTGTAAGGTGGCGAAATCACACAACTGGATGTTCCCTTTAAAAACTAAAGCCAAGATCCTGCTACAATGATGGAACTCCATCACTACAGTTATAACTGACAATGCATGGCCCCATCCGTCTTGTGATATCCAAAGTGCTGAACAGGATACCAGCCAAAACCATTAGAGACGCATGGAAGAGAGAATTGTCTCTCCTCCTTGAAACTGTTTTCACATTCTTTGTACAGGGGAATATTCAAACCCACCACCACCTATACATGATACTGGACTGAAGAATGAACTGTGTTACTATTGCCCTCTGCTATTTTTAGCTCAACACATGTTCCTTAGCCCTGTGTTCAATTCCTGACACTCCAATCGAGTGCAGTATCATGACTCTGGGGTGCACCAGTTGATGCACCTTGTTCATAAGAAATTGCTTGCCGGGTTTATGAGCCAAGTGAGAAGGGGAAAGGAGAGGCAGAGGCCAAAGCAGTGGCCACATGCATTCACCTATTACTCAGGTTCCACAAGCGAGCTCCAACTAATCTTTAATGTCTCATAAATTGACATTTTCTAGTCTAGTCGCACATCCAGATTATGTGAAAAGAGAGATTGGTCACTAAAGAATCAGTGGTACTTCAGAGTGTTAGTTGATTGGGTTGTAGCTCCAGCCTTTCTGTTAGGTCAGCACCCTGAAACCTCCGCAGGTAATGTGCAACAAGAATGCTCCATGCAGCTACCGAGGGGAAAGAGCAGCCCTTTACATTCCTGTGTTCCCATAGCCCCACTGCAGCTCTTCCAGCTTGCCAGTTACAAAGTGCCTCTTGGCCACAGCGTTGCCTCCTTCCACCAAACCCAAATACTTTTTGCGGTTTTCCCATTCAGAAAAAAAGGAAAGTGACTGAAACCTTTCAAGTGATTAGACTTTTTGTATGATAAAAGCCTAATCTGATGAGGGGGTTGAACTGTTTGCTTTAAAAAAAAATCAGACATTTGTTTTAAAAAAGAAAAACAGAGAATCCAAGTTGTGTGAATTGCATGGCAACATGAAGGCACTAGAATATGGGAAGCCAGTTTAATGGCTGCAGAAGCAGAAGCAAAAAAAGAGATGGAAGAGCTTGAGCTTAATGGTTGAAAGGGTTACATACGCAGAGCTGTTGCCGTTTCACCCTGGGAGTTAAATCCTTACCATTGGTTCCTTCAACCTAGTAACAGCATGAAACAACTTCAGTTAAGGTTAGGAGCGGCTTAATAGGAAAAAAATACACTCTTTGTCCATCGTTTTCTACACTTACATGATCAGCTGAGTCACACGGTCCAATCCCCCTGGGATTGCACTGCTTCAGAAATGTGGGCAAGGACACAATATAATTCTATGTTTTCCCAAGTACAAAAAAAACCTACCCAAATTCTCCTACCTGCAGAAAGTTGGCCTGTATAGGGGAAAGTATGCTAGCCCAGTTCTTTCCTGAGCAGTTATTTTATGACTCATCTGAACAGAGAACACAACTCTCATTAACCAGAAGTCAGTTCCTCTAAAATTAGGAGAGCTTGCCCTATCACAACCCTTGGGTGCACCAGCGAGCATTTGTTTTCTGAAACGTACATTAAACGGTACATCTGCAGAGCCTTCAACCAAATCAGTTTAAATGCATGACTGTAATGTAAAGTAAGATCACAAACTTCACAAATAGCCAAAGGAAGTACTTGCTGTACTTGCCGAATCACATTCAGCCCCAAGCAATTCAATATTCTTTCCTTGAAATCATAAGAGAGTTGCATGGGCATGTTTAGCAGGTGCTCTAATTTTAGTGGCAAGAGGTAGAAATGTGTTTTAGAGTTGTATCAAAGGTTCTTTGAGCAAACTTGGCCTTAGAAAGATCTCTTGTACACTAGCTGTCCCAGCACTGATCTTTCATTTGCTTTTGGCCTATTATCAGCGATCAGAACAGGACTGACATTAAAACAGTTACGGATTTCCCTTTGTCTAGGCTTAATGTAGGAACTCAGCTGCACGTCTGAGGTGTGCTTTTTTCCAAATCGCTCGGTGTTTGTCCCAGATGAGTCACACTGGAGTCTCTCTTGGAACAAAGAAGGCTTTTCTACTTTCTTTCTGGCTTTTCCGGCACTTCTCTCGGTAGCAGTAATATAGTCATTGCCAATCTCTTACTCTCTGGCCTGGGTTGAAAATCTCCTTTTCATACAGTGAGCAAGCAAATGCAAGGGAAAGAAGCAGACTCCCAAGAAAGTTAAATATAAAATAGTTTGTGCACCTAAGTCAGGGAAGGTTACTGAAGTGAAACAGCTTCAACTTTTAAAAATTTTGGCTGCCAAGAGTAAAACTGCACACTTTGTTTCTACAGTACTGTTAAATGAGATAAGAGAAAGAAACTTTCTGCACTTGAATCTTAAGTTCAGGCAATGTGACAAACTAAAAGGAAGAAATTAACTGGATCACTATTGGGTAGCGTCCAAATCTGATGACATAGGGCCAAAACACACTGTGGAAATAATCCAGTGTGAGACCGCTTTAACTGTCCTGGCTCAATGCTAGGGAATTCTGAGATCTGTAGTTTTGTAAGACATTTAGCCTTCTCTGTCAGAGAGCTTTGGTGCCACAATAAACTACAATTCCCAGAACTCCCTAGCCCTGAGCAAGGACAGTTAAAGTGGTCTCAAACTGGATTGTTTCTGCAGTGTGCTTTGGCCCATAGTTTTAAAAAACTTTATTTGCCCTCTAACAAAGAAACGTGTTTCCTTTGGTCCTGGAGCTGTGCATATGCTGTTAACTGTCAAAATGTATTAAAATGTATTGACTGCTTATATATGCATCCTGTTTGTTCTACTGACTGCTTTTATTGTGCAATTTTATTTTATTTTACTTTACCTGTTTGTGATGGTGGCTCATAAAGAACCTAATCAAATAATAAACACTTTACTTGAAATAAAACAGTCTTAACCTGTAGTATGAAGGGGGAAAGGTTTACTTAAAACAAGGCATTAACTTGGTTGATCTATATCTTTTAAAAATGTAGTTTTTGAAGAGCTGAGTAGCAGTAGCTGCTGAATTTAAGAATGCACCAGAACAGTGATAGCAAATAGTTTTTCGTGGAGCTTTCGTGCTATGTGGCCATGTTCTAGAAGAGGTCCTTTCTGACGTTTCGCCAGCATCTGTGGCTGGCATCTTCAGAGAAATAGGCAATAGATGCCAGCCACAGATGCTGGCGAAACGTCAGAAAGGAACTCTTCTAGAAAATGGCCACATAGCCCGAAAGCTCCACAAAAAACTATGGATGCCAGCCATGAAAGCCTTCGACTCCACAGTCATAGCGAACCTTTTAGGGACCAAATGCTCAAACTAAAAGGCCTTCTAGCATTGGGTGTTACCTGGGGGGCAGGATTTCTGGGGTACGACTTCTCCCCCTGCCCTCCAGAGCCTTCAGCTGCCTCTCCAGAAGTAGCTGAAGGCCCAGGATGGCCCTCTGTGTGACACAAAAAATGGCTTTGCATGCCATAGGATCACCACCACGGGACTAAAATCTTCCTCCCTTTCCTTCTGCCCAATGGGCAAATGGCAGCACCTGACAATTCCATCCCCAGTGCATACAGAGGCTGCCAATATACTTGCTCCAATCACTGCTGTCCAAAATAATTCAAATGAACTCCTTTCAGAACTACAGCCTTGCCCACATTGTCATTTAAATGAGCCCCTCTGTCACAATTCATCTCTGACACTCCATGGAAAAGCTGATCATCATCAGTGCTTAGCAATGGTAGTGTCAGACTGTGCCTGACCAGCAAGACCAAACAAAGGCTGCTTTTTAGGAGTTGCTGACCTCTCATCAGGGGCTTGCTGGTGAATCTATTCTGTGCCCTCCATCTATTATTTAACTCTGACATCCTTCTGGTTTACAGTATTCTGAATGAGAGATACTGATGCACATTATTTGGACAATGCAGTTCAACCTCTCTGATACAACAGACATAGACCAAAATTGAAACCTTAAAAAAATCCTGAGCTCAGCCAAGGAACCAATGGGTAGCTCCAAGGAAAGCAACCACGGTAGCCTGCATTTCTGCCCCCACCCCCACAGGAGCAACAAATGAATTCCAGATGAACAAGCCTTCATGTTAAAAAATGTGACACACATAATAGTGATGAAAAGGCAGCAAAGCAGCAGAAAGCAGCTGTACGAAGGGAAGTTTGCAATTACATCATGACGTGTTAAAGAGTGAGAAATTCTGACACAAGTCATTGCAAAAGGCCCACAGAAACAAATGAGAGCCATGCAGAAGTACAGGCATGCTTGTGCACTAGAGCTGCTCATGTCATGGTGGTTACAGACATAGCATTCTGGCACAAGCAAAAGAATATGCAGTGAATTTCACGTTTGGGCAGAAGCACAGAATCATACCTGAAAGGATCTTCTTGCGAAAAAAAGTCATGAAGACTTATTTGTTCATATATCATGACCTTGCCCCATCTTAACTGACCTCCTCACTGGCCTAACTGCGCAGCACCATAAACTGGTCTTGACACAGGTTTACAAAAGCAAAGTATGGCAGCTCCCAAAAGAGCTGGTCTGGAAATGTAGTGATCCAACAATACTGAAGGAAATGTACTGAAAAGGCCTTCCATCCCAATGCTGCTCCTCATCCCTGGGGCTGCTGCTTGGACTAACAAGGATTATCCCAATTTGCCTGTAGTTTGTAGGTGTCTTGCATACCGAATTGGCACATGTGAAGCTCAACCGGAAGCATTCTCAATTACCTGCAGACCTACAATCTGAAGTCCCCAGCACCACCCATCAACGCGTCCCAAGCCTTCCACCGTAAAAGCTTACTGTTTGTGGATAAGATAACGGGCGTAGTCTGTCATAGTCTTCTTGCCCGGCTGTATCCCACAAGCCCAGATTGACTGGCTTCCCATCAACCATCACATTTGCAGAATAGTTGTCGAAGCTATAGGACAGGAAGGAAAAGTCAGTGCATTCTTTAATAGTGAGTCTGCTTCTTTCAGTGCAGTACACTGCTATAAACTGGAAGCTAGTGAGATGCCTAAATCTCACATTACTCCATCAGCAGAGTCAGAAGCTCTCTTGTGTAAAGGCTCAGCTGTGTAACACCCAATCCAGCAGGGACAGAGGAAATATAGTCCACCGTCCACATCTAGCTCTTGCCTGCATTTTTGTAACCACCAAGGCCCACCATTAAAAAAAAGAAAGAAGCGGGGGGGGGGGGGGGAGGATGCAAAAACACCAAAATATCACCCGGAGCAGCCTCCAACTACCACCACCACTACCCAAAACCAGTCGTAAAACACAGAAATAAAAACTGGAAGTAGGCTTTTGTTCAGTTCTGCAATCTCTCATGAGCAGAAAAACAATCATGTGGCAATACTCCTAAAATCATGCCCACTCTTGTTCTCCAGCAATCTTGTCTTTCTCCTCTTTTGTAGTTTATTGTTCTTTTCAGTGGTAGTGTTGTTACTGTTGTGTGCCTTCATGTTGTTTCCAACATGATATATTGGAAACATTATGGTGACCATAAGGCAATCCCATAACAGTATTTTCTGCTTCATATATTGTTGCAATATATTGTCAATACATTGCAAGCTACCTTGTAATATTAATGTTTTAATTTTAATGTATCTTTTTAATTGTAGTTAATGTTATTCATAGTTCAATTACATTTTAATTATATTCTTTTGTATGTTTTTCATCTATATCATATCTGTTATGATTTTTAAGACATTTTGAGGGTAACTGTTCAAACAGTACAATGCACATGGCTTAGGATTCTACAACTGAATTCTTGGAAGGAAAACTGATACAAACTGGTGCCACCAGCTGCTCTACAGACATGTTGAAGTACCATTGCTCCAGCCAGAATTCCCAATGACCATACTGACTATGGGTGATGGGGATTATAGTCCAAAAAGTAGATTATAAAGAACCTGGAAGAGGACCTTTGCTCTATTATCAAACCTTTTAGGGTCAAGTAAATTGCCTTTGCATTTATAACTATGAACCATGGTCAAGATCTAAATTCTAATCCTGCTCAAGCACCCAACTCTTACAGAGCCTTTACACATATACTTCCTCTCAGCTTAACCAGCCTCATGTTCTGAAAAGATGGGCAAATCCAGAGCTATACTCTCTCAGACATTGAGAAGGGTTAGATTTTTTTTCCCTTCAAAAGAAGATACTCACACAGTGGGTATATATTCTCCAGGAAATGCATTGGTTGTATAACTGATGAGTAGGCATGTTTTACCTACAGCACTGTAAAAGAAAAGAAAAAATCCCAATAAGAACGCATTGACATAATGGAACAACAAGCAAGTCATTTAACACAGCTTAGTTACACATCAACATCTGATAATATTTAAAGCATCTGCCTTCAGCCAAGATAAATTTAATCCTGTTATTTGCATGGGAGAAAGTCTATCTCCTAAATGTCTCCTTCACTGAATTATCATGAAAACAGAGAAGCCACGTCTAATATTTTCCACACTGGAAAGTGCTACAGAAATTAGATCAATAGCCAAAGGAATTACATATAGTCAGGCCCTCTGATTCACTTGTAGGGACCTGAATGGCAAGGTAAGCACCTGTGTTTTTCAAGGCCTCCTAACCATTATTTGATCTGTTCCTCTTGCTACTAACTGGCTTGGGGCCATTCTGTTTCTTGAGCAGACATTATTCAAGACCTCATGTAAATGGAGGATCTTTTCCCTCGTTCGCTCTTGTTTTCAGCATGCCTCTAAAAAAAGTGGTATAGGAAATGTGAATGTATATTCTCTTAAAAGGAAATGAGAGTTATCCACAGAGGGCCACTCGTCCGTCACTATTAGCCAAGAATGTTCAAAGCCACAGGATGTATCCCGATAATCGTGTTTCAACTTAGTAAGATTTGTACCCACAAATGATGCAGCTCCTTCCCTCAAGTGTATTGGAATCAACGCTAGAAATTTTCAGTGAATCGCAGTTACTTGTTACATGTGAACCACTAAACTACAGTTTCCAGATTCAGAATCAGCTAGGACTTTAAGGTACCCGTTTGTTCCAAATCTAAGAACCAATTTCCCAGTTGAAATGTGATGGAACACAGTTAACTGAAGACTTCCAAGGTTAACAGCAGGGATCACGAAGCAGTGAGGGAAAGAGTACTAGCTAGGTAGAGTGTGGATCTCAGCTTCTTAGGCTACGACTGTCCAAACTGTGCAATACAGCATTGAATGCTGAGGTGGGGGAAGGAGAGCAGAGGATGGAAGTGTCTTCCTGCCTTCACATCCTAATTATGGGCTTTCTAGATGGCCACTGTTTCTTATGCTTGACCAGAGGAAGCTTTGCTCCTATGGAGGGGCCTGGTGGTACAGTGGTTAAATGCCAGTACTGCAACCACAAAGTTGTGAGTTCGATCCCAGGGCTCCAAGGTTGACTCTGCCTTCCCCCCTTTTGTAGGACAGTAAAATGAGTATCCAGCTTGTTGGGGGCAATTGGGGGACTGTAAACCACTTAGAGAGTGCTGAGCTCACTATCAAGCAGTACAGAAATGTAAATGCTATTGCTATGGAGCTCTGGACATTATAAACAATTCTAGTAGAATTTGAAGGAAGGACCATTTAGTAATTTAAATTAAAGACCAGAACCTTTCACTTGTAACCCCAGCTCCAGGTTACAAGATCTTTTGCAACCCTAACCCAAGCCTTACAGTAGGGCAGATTACTCCTGTAACCGCTTTGTCTGCAAGCGCTTTGAAGATGAAAGTCACTGTGTAAGCATTAAGCACAAGGGACATTTGTAATGAGCACAGGTATTGCAAGGTGTGGCTGTGTAACTTAGCATTCCTTGAAAAGCCTGTTATGGCTGTTCCATGCATTTGAAGGCGCGTAACAGACCTGTCCAGGCAACACTTCACCCTCAAAACTCTAACTGCAGGGAGTAGCACACAAACAATCTCCTCACCCATGTGAAATGCGGGATCTTTGGTTTCATAGGTTGAGAAAGCAACGTCATTCAAGTGGTTTCTAGTCCATTTAGTCCCACCACAAAGAAAGTAGAGGAAAGGGGAGAAGGAAAAAGTCTACAAACCTAAGGCCTCACTGCTCCAGGTACTGTACAACCCTGGGACTGAAGTAGTGTCTGAACAGGCCCACAAAAGTGGCATAGATGTGTGCATAAGTGTACTTTTACTGAGTCAAATTCCTCACAGCAGAGATGTTACCCAGAGTTTACCCCAGCATGACAAAAGAACCCAAATTCTATGTGATGAAAACTCAGGAATCTGCACCAATAACCAGACAACTCTACATGGCCGCAGCACCACATGGCTACACTGCCTTTTACTGTATTTGCAAGTGGAAATACCACAATAAGTTGCTCAGAGCAAGGTTCTGAATTATAAGAAAATTTTCAACATCTAAGAGGGACAACACAATGGCAGCTCCAAAAATTAAAGTAGCTCGGGAAAACTTACAAGTGAAAAGTAGTAGAATTCAAAGATGTAGCCATGTTAGTCTGCAGAATCAGTTTGCAGAGAGATCTTGTAGCACTTTCGATACTAACTGAAAGACCGAAGTTGGCAGCATGAGCTTTCGTAGACTGAAGTCTACTTCCTCAGATGCATTTGGACAAATCTCCTCAAATGCATCTGAGGAAGTAGACTTAAGTCTATGAAAGCTCATGCTGCCAACTTCTGTCTTTCAGTTAGTCTCAGAGGTGCTACAAGATCTCCCTGTAAGTGAAAACTCTGTTGGGGACATATCCACATGGTGGTTAATCTACATACAAATATCTACTTCACTTAGTTGTGAATGTGTTGGCATTATCCTTATTGAAGCTTTATACAGCATAATGTCATACAGGTCTACCTAAAAATAACAAATACTGACTTGAGTGGCATTTACTCCCAAGTGGATGTACTGTATATAGGATTGAAATTTCAGCCTTACTGTTGGTGGAAGTATTTCTCAGAAGTAAGCTCAACCGAGAGGGGTCTTCTGCATGTGCATGCGGATTTCTGCACCAGACAAAAACCTCATTGCAACATTGGAACTCCTCCCAAGAAACAGAAGAAAGGGTGGAAAACACAATAAGTGAGAAGGATATGAAGGGAAGAACCAACAGGGACACAGCCACAGGCCAGAAAATGTCACCAAATGTGGTAGAGATGTGAGGTTGGAAAAAAGCAATGAGCACTTGTCCAAGTCTTGCTAGTCAGCTGGGTTAGAAAAACCACCAACTGCGCATCCCAGCAAGCTGAAATCTGAGCCATTAGTCTCCATCTTGCAGTTACAGAGTCGCACCCGCCAGGCCTGAAAGTTGGACTTTTTGTTCTCTGGTTTCTCTGTTTTGTATCATCTTGTTTTGGAGAACTTTAAAGCTCCTATCACTTTGCAGAATGTGTTACTTCTGCAACATTTGAGCAGCCTCAGTAGAACTTTTGTCCCATTCTGATTTTTGTTTTTACTTATAAATCAGTTTATTTTCTAGTTCTAAATGTCTAGTATTATGCAATGGATTGACAGAAGCTACATTTCTTCTTTTGCGTCAGGCAAATATAAGTCTGCATCTTGAGGTTCAGATTTTTCATCTCTACTGAACAGGCTGATTCCCATAAAACTATTACGGAAGTCAGCTTTGTTAGCTCATTGTTACCCCACCCATTTATCCAGTAATAACTGGACCACAACACTGACTGTATTCCACCCCAGTCCAGAAAATTGCCAAGCTTTCATCACTAGACTCTCCTTTGGAAATTCTGAAGTCAGCGCTGCAGGACTTCAAGGCAGCCAGGGATTTTAATTCCCAATGTCTGAGGCAAGAACTAAAGAAGGACAATTTCTAGACTTTTTTCAGACATAAGGAGAAAAAAAATATACCTAAGTAGTTTTAGGAGGCCAAAATTGAAATGGGGAGCAGGCTTGAAACATATAATATACAGTGGTCCCTCCACATCTGCTGGGGTTACGAGTGAAGGACCCCTGTGAATGTGGAAAAACCACAAATAAAAAACAGTATTCTTTTTACCAAGGAGAACACCTCTCTAGGAATCTCCAGGTCCTCCAGTGCAACTCTACGGCCAACAGCTGCCAGAAGTTGATCACAGATTCATGCTGGAGGTCCTATAAATGCACAGAGAAGTGCTTTCTCTAGGAGCTTCTAAGTTCTCCAGCAGAACTCTATGGTCAATGTCTGGCACAGTTGGCTTGGAGGACCTAGAGATTCCTGACAAATTCCTAGAACAAATGAATCAAAACGCTAAATGACCAAATCCGCAAAAGTCAAAGCCGCAAATGTGTGTGTGTGTGAGGGGGACACTATACTTATCTTCTTTTCAAACCCGAACTTGTTACTTCTTTAACATAATGTTCACTGCATAAGTGGGCATACAGAATTGCAATATTTTCCATATTTTAATTTACAAACCAAATGAATGAACATTTACGTATGAATAAAGCATTGCCATTCAGCAGTGCTTATTCCAAGTAAGGGGACCTAGGACTTCAGGCTCATAAACAGAAACACCTTAATTTTTTCCGCGATATAGCCCCAAACAGAAAAGGCTACCTTAGCTCACATTTCTTAGGCTTTGCCGTAGAAGTGGGGTAAATGGATGAGAATAAAAACCTTGAGTTTTTAATCATTAAGCAACACAAAAATTATGTGTAGATAAACAATCTCAAACAATTAGCAGTATCCAAATTTATATATTTATTTACGGTATTTATACCCCACTCTTCAGCCACAAAGTGCTCCTGTAAATAAATATATAAATTTGGATACTGCTAACTGTTTGAGATTCCTTTGCCTTGATTCTCATACCAAGCAAATCCAAAGAGGTTGCTTACAGTTCAGGAGTTCCTTACAGTTCAGGACTTTGCAACTACATTCATAACAAAAAAATACAAATGTAAAGTAAATTCACTTCGAAATCACTGTCTGAATTAACTGTGGTTTCAATATAACCAAATATAACTTGACGGCAAACCTACTTAAGCAAAAGGAAGGAAGGAAGGAAGGCACAAAAAAGAAATAGGGCAGCATCTTTTAAGACTAAATGGTTTTTATTTTTGCATGAGCTTTTGTGAATATAAACCAAGTAGAAAGCATATCTGGAGTGAGACGGAATGTGACAGAATCCAGAAAGATGCAAATCATGACGTTTGCCCTAAATTTTCAAAGGGCTGTGTAAGGTAATACAGGTCTTTCAGATTTTGACTGTGGTCAGTTAGTGCTGGTATGTGAAAGTAATAAATCTGCTCATCAAAAGTCAGTTTTGGTGAATTGATTTATTGGTTTCACATTTCATCACCAAGAGACCACTAAGAAGATCGGAACAACCTGCTCCACCTTAAGCAGCCCTTTGAAAATTTAGGAAAAATTGTCTCATGGTTTTAAAATGTCCAGAAATCAGATCTGAAAGAACAGTAGGAATTGCGCAGCTCTCCAAATGCTGAACTGCAACTCCCAGCATGCTTTACCATTCGCTATGCTGCAGCAGTCGCACGAAGCTACAGTTCAACATCTGAAGGACTGCACAAATTCCACACCGTTGTGCTATACACAAAGACTCTTTGGGCTACATATTCAAGTAAAATTTTATCTAATGTTTCATGGGTGGGCTATTTCCAGTATTCCCTAAAATTTCAATTTTTTTACTGGAGAGAAAAAAAAAGCATCCTGAAAAGTATTAGGAAAATTGGGGGAATTCCAGACTTCTAAGCAGGATTCCTAACCATTCAGTTCTGTAACTGTTTGACCACAGGCTGCATCTGCACTGTAGAAATAATCCATTTTTGACATTACTTTAATGGCTACGGTTCATTGTTATGGAATTCTGGGAATTGCAGTTTTGTGAGACATTTAGTCTTCTCTGTCAGACAGCTCTGGAGCCACAACAAAAAACAGTACCCAGAATACTACAGCGTTGAGCTGTGGCGGTTAAAACGGTGTCAAACGATATTATTTCTGCAGTGCAGATGCAGCTATAGTCCTAATACTTAGGTATGATGGAAGGCATCTTAACAGACTCGGCAAAGTATTTTGCAAACTGAAGCAGACATGCATAGGCTACAGATTTCAGCACTGAACATAATGTAGGAGGACTCGGATGTGTTTCAAGGAAATTCCAACTTAAGTACACCTGAAATAACCACACGGTTGCATATTCTGTCAATATATAGCAGAATCCTCCACTGCACCAAAACGACCAACTTGAGCAACTTGACAATAAAAAGGGGCTTTCTATTGAATCGAGATAAAAGCCCTTCTACTTTTTAAAGATTTCCACAAGAAGACCTGGTATTTTTTTTCAATCCGTCACCTGTAAAATCCATCTAAGATTTTAGGCTGGACTCTGAACAAAGTAACTACTCCCCCCAGGAAACCTTGTCACACGGCAGAACAACTGGATTTTTTAGGCTCTGTAAATCCTCTTTAGAAGAGAAACTGTAGCCCCACAAGAGCACCAGGCTGGGGAAAGCAGCGCTAAGGCGAGGAAAGGCCAGCAAGAACAGGCAAGTCCCACAGGCCTCCATTGTAAAATTCTCCATTCCAGGCTTCCTGCCTTCTCAGCTTTCTGGCTTCGTGCCCTGTGAATCAGTTCTGGACAGATACTCCGCTCCAAAATGGTTTAACCGTCCCAGGCTCTGCAACAATTCATTCAATTCAAGTGCACGGAAAGCTCTGAAAAGGCTCGGTTAAGGCCGGCGTCTCTCGAGGGAATAAGAGAAAGATGCCAGACATGTAACTATTCCAGAAAAAAATGGAGGGACTACCACAAACAGAAAGTTGTGCATAGATGAGTGGTTGTTTTAGTTACCTTCTGCCTAATTTTTCCTATCTGTTCTAACTGCCAACTTTCAAAGCAGGGTCAGACATACAGTTTTAGAAAGCAGCTTCCCTTTCCTGTCCAGTAAGATACACCAATAAAAAACTCCCCTGAGATTTAATAATTATTTTATATGCATTTCACTTTATAGTTTCATCACTGTGTAGCTTACTAAAGTATTCTTACCATACACCGTTACACGCAACAAGATAGATTAATAAAATAAAGGAACATTAGCATTTTTAAACCGTTGTGACCCCACATTTCTTCACACGGAACCAGCTTCGAAAATCGATGAAAGTATCAAGACTTTCAAAACAGATTTGGCCTAGTCAGCATTTGAAAACTGCCTGAGTGCTATTATATGTTACGAGGATTGCTGGAGATACCAATATTAATTGAATATAAATATAAACTGGCTCTAGAAAATATCCTGAAATTGGTAGTTTATTAGCTTACTACCAAAATGGCCTTCATCTTGAGCTTCCATTCTCCATCTTTAGACTCTGACCCTGCATCAACATTCTCTGAATATTTCATCTGTTGCCTTGTGACGATCTGCAAAGAGTAACACTGTTTTGATAGGAACTAAAATCTCTCTCCAGATTGCTCCAACATCTTTCAATTTCTCTGTAATAGTAGGGCTGGACTACACAGACAGTGATGGTAAAAGATTTGCACTTCTCAGAGAAGCTACACAAACATGTTGTGATGCCTGGTTATAAATCAGATAACACACGGGTTTTTTTTTGTTTCTAGTTGTCGTTTTTTAAAATTCTAAATCAGTCTTGTTTTCCAACTGGCCTCCAATGCTCTTCGGAGCTCTGTTCAGAAGGAAGAAAAGGGGCCCTGAGATTCTGGCAACAGACTCTTTTCCAATTCAGAGGAGGTTATAAACACACATGGATCATTCAGTATATTCTTTAACAAACCATGGGCCACATTCTGAGTGCAAAAAGGAGCACCTGAAAGTATACCGATGAGTTGCATCTTTACACAGATAGGTTAAGTAACATTACCTCTGTACAGAAACCGCTATTTGGTGGTGTCATTTCACAATGCAAGCCAATCTCCCAAACTCCTGTCATGTTTCAAAATGAGTAAAGGATGCCATAATGGGACTACATAGTGCAGAACTAATAATGATAAAAATTAATAATAACAATAAAATGTATTTATATCCCGCCCCATCTGCACCCAGGCAAATGAAGCACTTTAGGAGATATACCATATATACTCAACTATAAATTGACCTCATGTTTAAATTGAGGGCAGGTTTCGGAGCCAAAATTAAGGATTTTGATATGACCCATGAGGGCAAAACTTAGGGGCATGTAACAAAGGATCTAAATGATGAAGGAAAACAATGGCAAAGAACTTACAAATTTCCTGCAAATATAACTGTGCTCACACTAAAGGCTGGATGGGTGAAACACCAGAAGGAGCTCAGATTAAACTTTTGCTTTTCAACAGGGGATGGTTCCTTTTTAAATAAGAGTTCAAGTACTGTACTTACATTGAGTCATGAATAAGTCGGCTAAGGTTTTTTGGGAGTCAAATTTTGACTTAAATTTCTAGACTTACACATGCGGATATACAGTATGCTACATACAGTGGGAATACAACAACACTAGGAGCCACTAAGAAATAGGGATGTTGTGAAAGAAGGCAAATAGGTGTGGCAGACCTTGCAGACATATGAATATTTACACAAGAATACAGACAGATTTCTTACAGCTCTAATTTGTAAACCCACACCGAGGACACAGCTGGGATGGGCAGGCTGAGGAGACTGGGCCTGCGATCCTAAACATACTCACCAGGAACAAGGGCCAATGAACACACGGATTATAATTTGACTTAACCCACAACTGGTCAGGAGCTAACAGAGGACCAAAACACACTACAGAAACAATCCAGTTTGAGACCGCTTTAACTGCCCTGGCTCAATGCTAGAGAGGAACTGTAGTTTTGTGAGACATGTAGCCTTCTCTGTCAAAGAGCTCTGATGCCAAAACAAACTACAGTTCTCGGAAATGAACAGCATTCAGTCATGGCTGTTAAAGTGGTGTCAAACTGGATCATTTTCTATAGTGCAGATGCAGCCTTAGTGAAGACGGGGGAAGAAAACTAGACCCTTGTAATTTAACTTATACAGTACTCAAGAACAGTTTTAAAAAGACTGAAGAAGGGAGAGACGGGGTGGTGTTTTCACACAGCCAAAAGCTGCAGACAAAGCATCTTGGAAATCTTAGGGAAGAAGAGGCTTCTCCTCTCCCTTTGCTTTCTTTAGGAGGCAATTATTATTACTTTCTTTATTATTTCTATTCCACCTTTCTCCCGATACAGGGACTCAAGGTGGCTAACAAAATGCCCCAACAAACTACCATTGCCCATAGGGAATCGTTGCAGAATACTTGCCCATAGGGAAACATTGGGCAAGTATTCAGCGTTTCCCTATGAACAAGTATTGTGCAATGATTCTTTATGGGCAAGTATTTTGCTATGACTCGCTATGGGGAGGTATGGTTTCTCTCTCTCTCTCTCTCTCTCTTAAAACATCTTTATCTTTAATCATTTTACTTTTTAAAATAAATATTCACTTCCCTCCAAGGAACACAAACCAGAAAGGGGGAAACGTGTCGGTAAGAGCGGGAAAAAAGGAGGGTTGTCCTTGAAACAGAAAACTCCAGATCACAAGAGAGTATGTTTAAAAGGTATGGAAAGCAGTAATAATAATGTAAAACATCACACTATTTCCCCACAATCCTTACAGCAGCGACAGCAAGGGTCCAGAATGAGATGAGAGGAGGCAGAAATACTGGGGGTGGAAGAGGGAAGAAAAAGCCAGATAAAATAGTGACAATTCAGGGTATTGCTGCTCGGTACCAACCAAACCGCAGATCATAAATGATCATATATCATGCCATATATACATTCCTATATATGTCATATAGGAATCTGAGGAAGCAGACTGAAGTCGATGAAAGCTCACGCTGCCAACTTCTCTCTTTCAGTGAGTCTCAAAGGTGCTACAAGATCCCTCTACATACCAAGTGCTAATAAATCACTCTGCATAATAATAATATTTATTTCTTACCCGCCCCTCTGAGCGAGCAATCGGGGCGGGGTACAACATGTTAAAAACACATGCAGTTAAAATCCTCCAACATTCCCACCTCCCTCCCCTTAAAACAGTATTAAAGTAATCATAATTAAAACAATCGAGATTTCAAATACATATTCCTTCAAGTCCCATTTAGGCGGCTGGATGGGGATGGGGGGGGGTCATCGGACGGTGGGAAATTAGTTACTATCCGGGAAGGCCTGCCGGAAGAGATGCGTCTCGGTCGCTTTTTAAAAGCCTTCCAAGGTTGTAATAAGACGCATCTCATCCGGCAGGCCGTTCCAAAGCTTGGGAGCAGTAGCTGAGAAAGTCCTCTGGGAGGTCTGGGACAACTTAGTTTTTATAGGCTGAAGCAGATTCCTCCCAGAGGACCGAAGTGTACGGGGGGCTCATATGGGAGGAGGCGGCCTCTAAGATAAGTTGGACCCAAGCCATGTAGGGCTTTAAAGGTTAAAACCAACACCTTGTACTGTGCCTGGCAACTGATCGGGAGCCAGTGGAGGGATTTAAGCACTGGTTTTATATGCTCTCTCGTTGTTCCAGTGACTAGCCTAGCTGCCATAGAATCATAGAATCCTAGAGTTGGAAGAGACCCCAAGGGCCCTGATCCAGTCCAACCCCATTCTGCCATGCAGGAACTCCAAATCAAAGCATCCCCAATGATAGATGGCCATCCAGCCTCTGCTTAAAGACCTCCATGGAAGGAGACTCCACCACTCTCCGAGGGAGAGTGTTCCACCGTCGAACCGCCCTTACTGTCAGGAAGTTCCTCCTAATGTTGAGGTGGAATCTCTTTTCCTGCAGTTTGCATCCATTGCTCTGCGTTCTAGTCTCTGCAGCAGCAGAAAACAAGCTTGCTCCATCCTCAATATGACATCCCTTCAAATATTTGAACAGGGCTATCATATCCCCTCTTAACCTTCCCTTCTTGAGGCCATGTTTTGAACCAGTTGAAGTTTCTGGGTTAGGCACAAAGGTAGAATCATAGAATCATAGAGCTGGAAGAGACCACAAGGGCCCTGATCCAGTCCAACCCCCTGCCATGCAGGAACTCCCAATCAAAGCATTTCTGACAGATGGCCATCCAGCCCCATGTAGAGTGCATTACAGTAATCCAGACGTGAGGTGGCCAGCGCATGAACCACGGCCTCCATGTACCTCGGACCAAGAATGTTAAAGGAATATGGACATAAGATGGGATGGGCAGGTGAGGAGGGGATGGGAGAAGGAAAGGAAGGGACATTTTGGGAACCCTTCCGCACCACACAACTGTAACGCCGTGATTTCACTTCCAAAGGGAGGCACGGTTTCCCTCTGGACAACTACGCCAGAACCCCCATGAATGTGGGGAAAGCGCAAACAACAAAAACATTATGGTTTTTACTTGAGAGGACACCTCTCTAGGAATCTCTAGGTCCTCCAGGGCAACTCTGTGGTCAACATCTGCCAGACATTGACCATAGAGTTGCGCTGGAGCTGCAAAGGCCTAGCAAGGCGTCCTCTCTAGGCATCTCTAGGTTCCCCACCATTTGCCAGACTCTGACCATAGAGTGAGTGAGGCCTAGTGAGCGGCGTGTCCTCTCTAGGAATCCGGGGCAACTCTGTGGTCAGCCTCTTCCAGGCGTTGGCCATAGAGTCGCGCTGGAGGACCTAGAGATTCCTAGAGAGAACGTATCAATAAATATAAAACCCAGCGAATGAAAGCGAGGCGAGGGGGCCTGCAAGGCCGGGGGTTCCACTCACCCGTCTCCCACCACCACACACTTGATGGCCTGCATCGGGGCGGCGGCGGCGGAGGCTCTCTCTGGGCTTCGGGGGAAGAAGAAGAAGAAGCCAGCAACAGCCACCACCCAAAGCGCAAACGAACGAACGAACGAAGCTGGTCCGGAAACAGGAAGCGGCCGCCCCGCTCACTTCCGGCCTCCTCCTCCTCGCGCGGGGGGGGGTGGTGCGCATGCGCGCTCGCCACCAGCGAACCCTCGGCGACGCTCTTCGGGAGTCTTCGGCCAATTCCGGCGCCGCTCCCTCTAAGCCCCGCCCACTCGGCGCCAGCCTTCGGAAGCGCCTCGGGTCGCCCCGCCCCCTTCGTAGAGAAGAGGCGTTCGTCGATGTTCGGAAAAGTTCGGAAAGACTCGGGTTTTGTGTTTCTGTGCAGCATTCGGTTCTTCGTGTGTCTTCGGCAATTTCCGAGCCTCGCTCGTGTCTCGTCGGCCTTTTTCGAACGTTCTCTCCTCGCTCGAGGCGCCTTGCCTTGGCCTCGGTTTCGGACGCCATTTTTGTGCTACTGACCCAGTTGGGCGGTTTCTGGCTCAATTCTTGTCAGGAACCCTTTGCCATCAGTCAGGCCTGGTGGCTCTGTTTTTAAGTTTAATAAATAATAACAATAATAATAATAATAACAACAATATATCATTATTATATTATAATATTAATAATTATGTTAATATTTATACTAATAATTTAATTATATTAAATAATATAAATTTATAATAATATAATATTACAATATTATATAATAAAAATTTAAAACTATATTAAACAATATATTATAATATATTAAATATAATATAATTTAAGTATATTAAAAAAATAATTTAATTATATTAAATACAATATAATAATTAAATTAATAATTATAATTACTAATGTTAATATTAAAATTAATAATTACAATATGATAATTATAATATTATTAATAATATAATTATAATAATTTATATAATTATAATAATTTAATATATTAAATATAATAAATATAATATAATTTGATTTTATTAAATATATAATTATGTTAAGTATAATAATTAAATTAATAATTATGTTAATATTGTTAATATTAATAATTATAATTATATTTTTAATAGTATATTGTTATATTTGTTATTAATTTATTATTAATTAAAATTAATAATATATTTATTAATATTATTATTAATATTAGTATCCCAGCCTTTTTCCAAAACTGGGACTCGGGGGCAGCTAACAACATTTAAAAAACAGTATTATTAAAAACATACCAAATGCATACTAATCATTTCACCCTATTTACCACAAAATAAATGTTGTGTTGTTTTTGTAATGAGGCAAAGTCAACCACCACATGACAACAAATCGTGAATTCTCTTAAAATTTTTGGATTACTGGTCCAAAACACTGCAGAAATAATCCAGTGAACTGCCTTGGCTCTGTGCTAGGAAATCCTGGGAATTGTAGTTTCTTGTGGCACCAGAGAGCTCCCTAACAGAAAAGGCTGAATGTCTCACAGAATCAGTTCTTATTTTGTTTATAGTCCTTCTTAATTTTGGACTATGTCAATGGAGAGGATATCAATAATAGCAATATTATTATTATTATTATTATTATTATTATTTATCTCTCTCTCCTCAGCCAAAAGGCTATCAGGGTGGCTTACAAATTGTTAATTAGACATTTCCCTGCCCTTAGGCTTATGTTACATTTTCCATTTCAGACATGCTGGTTTTGGCATCTTCTAGTTCCTTTCAAAGAAACCATCTATTTCCTTATAATACCTAATAGATGATAACGTCTCTTTATTTGTTTTTTAAACCCTTTTCATAGCAGTCGCTTTTAAAGCCCGTTTAACAGCAGACATTCCCTTCAGCCTCCCACATCCGTCCCAGAGCCGAAAACTGTTATACGCAAACAGGACTCCTCCGTTTCTTTTTATTTCCTTCTCTGCCCCTCGATGACACATGCAAAACAAGCTGCATAACAACTTCAGGAAGCCTGTTTCCCATTAACTTTATTTTATAAAAAACAAACTTCATAGTTGGGGCGGTAACTCAGCCGTTGCGTAAGCGATATTGGATTGTTCTGCTCTCATTGATTTAATCATCTTTTTCTTCCTCAAAAAGGTTGGGAGAACACAGTGAACACTGAGTGCCGACCTATAAACCTCACAACAACATCCTTTTCCTCGTTTCTTATTGTTGCCGTGTGCCTTCGGGTCGTTTCCGACGTACGGTGACCTCAACTTATCACAAGATTTTCTTGGCAACTTTATTCATAGGGGTTTTGCCATTGCCATCCTCTGAGGCTGAGAGAGTGTGACTTGCCAAGGGTCACCCAGTGGGTTTCATGAACGAACAGGGATTTGAAACCTGTTCTCCAGAGCCCAACGCTCAGACCACTAATAATAATAATAATAATAATAATAATAATAATAATATTTATTTCTATTCCGCCTTTTCCGGGTGGGGAATCAAAGCAGATTACAACAGGTATTCAAACAGGATAGTATAAAATCACAATGAAATTAAAATCTCCTTCCCCTCCATACTGGCTCTCTTAAGTCTGAAATACAGACATAGGAGTTTTCATACGATGGAAATTGGAAGTATAATCCAATGGCAAACCAAACGCAATCATGGGGTTTCACGTTATTGCGAACAAGTGTATCTCATGCAATTTCGGGCAATGGGAAGTCATTCCAAACGCAAGCATGAGGTTTCGCATAATTGCATATTAGAGTATCTCACACAATTTCGGGCAATGGGGGGTCATTTTCGGGTAATGGGAAGTCATTCTGAATGCATTCCGAATGCAATCAGATTTCACGTAAATTCGCCAAACTAGCAAATTTACATGAATTCGAATTGGCTCCATTTGAAATTGAGATAAATTCCTCCCGTCTGATAAACTCCTTAACTTAGATTGCTGCTAAGACTTACAAGATTTGAGGGCCCCGATTTGTTAGGCATAAATCTACATCAGATTTGGTTATCCTGACCTAGACCTACATTACACATTAGGAAGAATGTGACCCATCGGACGTTGTAACCCGTCAGATATGGGCTTACTACCCCTTTCAGCTGTACCTAACATGGAAAAGGGACGATGGAGGTTGCAGTCCAACAACGTCTGGAGGGCCACGGATCGCCTCCCCTGTTGCAAATATTAAAACCGGTCTGAGGCTGGGGCCCCACGAGTTTCTGGCGTGGCAACAACAGTGCTTACATATGAAACAGGAAATCCATTTTTAAACAAAAGCTGAGCTTTATTTGTGGCTTTATATTGTGTATCTTGGCAGCAGGGCTGCATAATTGCCGTACGTGGGTGTGGACCGCTAGAATAATCATGCTGATGTAATCCTGGAAAAATTGACACGGAGTATAAAAGGTCGGAGGAATAAGGCGCTTGGTGATCTACCCTCCTTGCAGGAACTGTATTACAGTAGAGTCTCGATTCTCCGACATAAACTGGACCGGGTGATAGTTGGATAACCGAAAATGTTGGATAATCCGGAAGGTCCAAGAAAAGCCTTGAAATCACTATGAATTGCAAATGTATTGAAGTTTGATTGCAATAACATTAAAAATAAATGGAAAGAAATCACTGATCAACATTGTCATATAAACAGTTCAGCCCACTGAAAATTTTAAGAAATCACAGAAAATTTAAAGAAATCACAGAAAATTTAAAGGAATCACAGCAGCCGCGACATTGGATAATCCAAAATGTTGGATAACCGAAGGCTGGATAATCGAGACTCTGCTGTATTTGTTTTTAATTGTGCTAATTAAAATATATCTGGTGACTTTCACTGTAAATATATTATTATTATTATTAATTATTATTATTACTGCTATTACTACAGGGAGTATACATGAGAAGTGTGTATGAAATACTTTCCACCAAATCCACGGATGCTCAAGTCTCATTCATTACAATGGCATAATGAAATGGTGTCCCTTATACAAAATGGCCAAATGAAGGTTTGCTTTTTGGAATTTATATATATATATATATATACATACTGTATATACTCAACTATAAGTTGACCTCATGTATAAGTTGAGGGCCAAAATTATGGATTTCGATATGACCCGTGGATAAGTCGAGGGTAAAACTAAGGGTCGTGTAACAAAGTTCATAAAGGATGATGCAAAGGAAAATGATGCCCAAAGGCTGGATGGATGAGAGAGTAAAGGGGACTAAGCTCTTGCCTTTTACCAGTCTATTTCGGAGAAAGGGGATGGATATATATATATATATGGTATGTATATATATATATATATATATGGTATATATATATATATATATATATATATGAGAGTTAAAGTACCGTATTTACATCGACCCGTGGAGAAGTCGACCCAGGTTTTTTTGGGTCAATTTTTGACGAAAATTTTTAGACTTCTACATGAGTATATACAGTAGATATTTAATATTTTCGAGACGTGGATGCTTGAATCTGTGGATAAAGAATCCGTGGATACAAAGCACCAACCGTGCATTTTAAAATACGTCGTAAATAAGGTGAAAAGGCTAATGGACTGATAAAACAACAGTCAGGACCTCAGTAGAAATTTAGGTCTCCTGACATCCCTTGGTAGGAAACCCACCCAAATAAATAATAATAAATAAATGAGGTCCCATTTTAGACAAATAATTAAACAAACCAGGTCCAATGAAAACTACAAATAAATAGAATTTGAGTTATTTATTCTTTTTTATATCAGACTTGGTTCATTTATTATTTATTTATTTATTTATTTAACCTTTTATTGGACCTGGTTTCTTTTTTTTTAATTTTATATTTTAATCTAATTTTTTTATTGGACCTTTTTTATTTTTTTTTATTTAATGTTTACCGGACCTGGTTTCTTTCTTTCTTATTTTATTTTAATTTTTTTATTGGACCTGTTTTATTTATTTATTTTAATTTTTTTTTAATTTTTATTTAACTTTTTATCGGACCTGGTTTCTTTTTTTTATTTTAATTTTATATCTTAATTTAATTTTTTAATTGGACTTGTTTTATTTATTTATTTTTATTTAACGTTTTTTATTTTTATTTAATGTTCACCGGACCTGCTTTCTATCTTTCTTATTTTATTTTAATTTAATTTAATTTATTTTATTGGACCAGGGTTTTGAGGAATCCTGTCAGCGCTGCCAAAGGGAAATATTTACTCGATGAATCTAAACGCCGAGTTCTGATTGGTCGGGGCGGTGATCGTGCGTGGTGACGTAACGACGCAGCGGGAATGGCCGCTTTAAGAGGAAGAAGAGCGCTTCTTCGGCCCCTTGACATCATTCATCCGGGTCCTTTTTCGGGCGGCGTGGGCGTGGCTTCGGGCCTGAGCGTCTTTCATGGCGGCGGGGGCGGCGGGTCCGCTTCTCTCAGCGCTGGCCGCCCGGCTCTCCTCGTCGGGGGCGGCGCGCTCTTACGGGGCCTTCTGCAAAGGGCTGACGCGGACGCTGCTCATCTTTTTCGACCTGGCCTGGAAGCTCCGCATCAACTTCCCTTACCTCTACGTCGTCGCCTCCATGATGCTCAACGTCAGGCTGCAGGTGACGACGAGGATGATGACGTCGGAGAAAGGGGCGGGGCTTCGCGTTGACAGGGGCTCGGCGCGCTGGGGGTTCTGGGAACTGTAGTTTTTCTGTGAGAACTCTGGAGCCTTCTTCTCTGTCACAGAGCCCCCTGGGGCCACAATATAAACTACTACATTTCTCATTATTCCCCAGCACTGAGGCAGGGCTGCTACTAAAGCAGTCTCCAACTGGGATTATCCCTGCAGTGTGTTTTGGAAGGCATTATGTGTTATATATCATATTGTTAAGCATACTTTACCTCACAAAAAGAGGAATTAATATCCTGTATATATAATATATGTGTGTGTGATATATATATATATATATAATATGTCACACACACACACACATATATATATATGCAGGAGATGTGTATATATCTATATCTATATCTATCTAATATCACAAAAAGGAATGAGTATCCTGTATATATAATATGTTGTGATATATATATATATATATATATATCACATATTATATATACAGGATATTCATTCCCCTTTTTGTGATATTATATATATATACACACACACACACACACACTTTATATATATGTCTGCATGCATATACACACACACATACATTTATATATATATTTCTGCTTTTTGTGAGGTAAAGTATGTAGAAATAATCAAATTCGAGGCCGCTTTAACTGCCCTGAGGATGGCAATGGCAAACCCTCTCTGAAGAAACCTGCCAAGAAAACCATCTCTCTGAGACTTAATGCTGGCAAAGATGCTTCTACTAGCATTGATTTGTATGTGCGTGTGAATGTGAATATTGAACATCTCAGCTGCTTCAGGTGTTTAACAATGTCATTGAAATCTGTTTCTATTCTGATTTGTACTGTGATACATTTGCTGGGGTTAGGGGAGAACTTTCCCCGTGTATGTGGAAAAACTGCAAATAAAACAACAACACTATTTCTACCTCTCTACGATTCACCAGCTCTTCCAGTGCAATTCTATAGCCAACAGATGTTGATCATAGAATTGTGCTGGAGGACCTACAAATGCCTAGAGAAGTGTTTTCGTTAGGATCTTCTAGTTTCTCCAGCACAACTCTATAGTCAATGTCTGACAGTCACGCTGGAGGACCCAGAGATTCCTAGAAAGAACACATTAAGCGAAACCGCGAACAATCAAATCCGCAAAAGTCAAAGCCGCAAATGTGGAGGGCTGACTGTACACCAATATTTAGGATACTCAATGGGATTTAAATATGTCTGCAAGGCACTGTAAATATTTAAGTAAATAAATTGAAGTTGAACACGATTTTTCCTCCAGGTTTAGGAAATCTGCAGCTGTTAAATCGCTCGCATTTTGTTATATGGATGTTTAGTCTTTGAGGCTTTTTGTATAGATTCAGAAGCACTGGTGGAACAACATTTAGCTTTAACAGCAGACTGCATAGGAATCAGGAATTACCTCCTTGATATTAGCACTGATTTTTCTTCAGTAAAGGGTATAGGATCTAGCCCAGTGGATCCCAAACTTTGGTCCTTTACAAAACAGCTTGTGCTGCTTTCTGGTCTGTTGGCTCTAGAACTACCTTCCCAGAGAAGTTAGACTGGCACTCTCCCTATTTTCTTTTCACAGGCAAGAGAAGACGTTTCTGTTCAGGCAGGCATTTGGTGAGTGATTCTATGGCTGCGTCCACACTGGAGAAATAATCCGGTTTGGCACCGCTTTAATTGCTTTGGCTCAAGGCTATGGGATTCTGGGAGTTGGAGTTTGTTGTGGGGCCCAGAGCGGAGCTCCGCTCCGCTCTGTGCCCACAACAAACTCCAACTCCCAGAATCCCATAGCCTTGAGCCAAAGCAATTAAATCGGTGCCAAACTGTGTTATTTCTCCAGTGTGGACGCAGCCTATGAGTCCCATCTCACTTAAACACTGGCTGGATCTTGCTCATTGTTCTGCTGATGTGTGTAATGACATATCTTTTAACCTGGTTTTGAATTTTTTTTATTATTATTTAATTTTGTCTTAACGTCTTTATCTTGTGAATTTTCCACAATATGTTTTTTGTTTAATTTGTTGTAAGCTGCTTTTAGTCTCAAACTGAAAAAAGCCATAATAGAAATAACAACTACTACAGTAGTAGTAATAATAATAATCCCTAAGTAATCCCTCCTTTTAGAAATGAAAGTGCTTCTAGATTCCATTCGAGCCCAGATTATGACATCATAAATCACCCGCTAGGGTCCCATTGGTTCATGTAAGCAATTGTTATGTCAGAAATATTCCAGTGCCAGGTTTGCTGGACCAGGACAGCAGCTGCTTTGCATCACTTTGCTAAAGGGCAAAATTCAGTTGGAGTGATCCACTTCTAAAAGGAAAAAGAAGGTAAATGTATGCCAGAACAGGTGCGCTAACATAGCAGAATGTACTTTTTGAAATGTCTTCTTTACTCTAATGGCATTTGGGTACTTGATAGGGTTATTGTGGCGGAGAATGGGTAGCAGAAAGTGAATACAACACACTTTCAAAATAAGTCTCATGATTATTTAATTCTGAAGACTGAGAGCATTGTACAGAAATTACGACTTCTGTACCTGTATGTTTATATGCACAGTTTAGCAAAGTGATTCATAATAAAATGTATTCACCGTTTTCCTTTCTACAATAGAGAGATGCCCTTTGTGGCTGGCTTAATTTAAGGCATCGGCAAAAAATGTAGTAGCCAGCAGATATAAAAGTGTGCATTGATGTGGGTAGATTTAAATTTGTGATATTAGCAGGGTGACCAGATGTCATAACTGTGAAGGAAGACAAGGCATTCAAGAAAAAATGTAGGGCATCACAAAATAAAAGCTAGAAACACTAATATAACATATATATATATATATATATATATATATGGTCACACTTGATATTAGGTTCTCCTTGGGTTCTTTGCTTTAGGGGGTATCAAAAAGAGAAATGTGCTTTTATACTGCCAATGAGTTGTGTAGCAACTGTTAAATGACTTTATGTTGTCCCATTCTGAAGGCGATGCTAAATTATGAGCTACCATTATGTGAACAAGCAAAAGGAAGCCTCGAGTTAATTAACCTGGGTTTACCATCGTGTTTGAACTGGTGTGTGGGAACCATTATCCGTAGTTTCAATCATGGTTTGGCTTAAGAAGAACAAGTAATGAATCATGGTCTGATCCTGGATTATCCTAGGAAACTGTTGTTTAAATTAGGCAGCTGGTACTGTAGTTAGTGAAACTACCTTTTTATGAGACCTAGCCAGCCTGTGTGTGGTAGAAGTAGTAGTTAGTGAGCATCTGGAGGGACAAATTTCTCCCCTCTTCACTCATATAAATTACTGTACAGTCTGCCCTCCCTATCAGCAGACTTGCCATTCACAGATTTAACCATCTGCAGACAGCAAGCCCCCATGTAACATAGCATTCACAAGTCGCAAGTGCCATTACTCAACACCAATGGGAAAATATAATCAGCAACACCATATTTTAAATCCCAAACTGTTGTAGGGTTTGTATCATATCACCGTTTGCATATGAAACTAATGGATTGAAATTATTGACTCTGATTTATAGCCTTAGTAAAAATGAGTGTATTAGTATGTTAACGTCCTGTGTTTATGCTCTCTTTCAGGTTCATATTGAGATTCATTAACTCATAATTCATGCTGCAGCTAAAAGGCATTCCACCATATACTACTGTGGTTCAATACAATGCAGAGCTTGGAGGACAGGCGGATGATGCATCTCTCTTTTAATATGGAACAAGATGATGATTTAGGACATCAGGAGCTGCATAAAAGTGCCCTAAATCAGCAGAATGAGATCTTTCATCTTCCGAATATCTGCTCAGTAGTGAACAGCTCTCATGTGGCTAATAATCATTTGCAAAAGGAGTTCTTCTCTCTCAAGATCAGAAACTGTTCTCTGTTTAAAGCTGTCCCACTGCCTCGTATTGGCAAAAAAGTGCCACCCTGTTTCAGTGATGGAGCAAGCGGAGCTGCATCCTCCAAGGAATCACTTGGTCTCCTTTTCCCCCCAGAAAAAGATCTCTTTGAGAAGCTTTTTAATCATTTTGATAGCACTGCAGTGATGGGCTGGCTGGAAACAGCCCATAGCCTCATTAGTGAGATGGGGGAATGGAGTTGCTTTGGAGACAATTTTGTTCAATTTGCACATTTCTGGCTGTCTGAGCTCCAGTTCAACCAAAAACAACAATTGTTGGAACTGGAAATGGGAGTTATTGAGGATGAAGTTCGCCTTGCATTCCTTGAAGGTTCGGACTCCAAGGAAGTCTTGTCTTCAGAGTTGAACTCTGTCCTTGCTGCTGCACTCAGTGAATACTCCATGGGACTTGTGAACAACCAGAATCCATACATTTTCCTTGACTATTTAAACCTCATGTCTTCAGTAGATGCGTCTGGATATAAGGAAATGCTTTCAAGCATACACTATACAATCAAAAACCCTCAGATAGCCCAGTGGTTGCTAGCTATACGAGCATTTGCACTCGCCAGTCTCTGGCATGCAATAGTGAAGGTAAAAACCCAGTAGATCAGAAATGGTAATGGTGGTGGTTTGAAGTATTTGCTAGAAAGTAGTTTCAAGATCCATCAGGTGCCAATCTAAGGTGTTTCAATAATTTTAACTTAGTAATGTTTTTAATGACAACCAGGACAATTAAGATTGAATAGCATTACCAAGTTAACATTACAGTGAAGTGTCAGAGTATTTTTTTTAAACAGTAGAAATAGTATGGCGAATTGTTTTAGTTTCTTTTCAGGCCTGTTGAATACAACGAGGGCTGCAGAACTGGTGAAAAACAAATTTAAGGACCCCAACCTGTTATCATAAGGGTGAGGAGCCTTTAGCCCTTAAGATGGTTTCATCAATAGCTCCCATATTTCTTGCCCACTGGCCATGCTGGCTGGTCTTCTCAGAATTAAAGTCTAAAACATCTGTGGGGCCAAATATTCTCCACCCTATGGGATCACTTTGGAATTACTATCATATATATATATTACAGGGATGTGTTTGAATTTTATAATTCTGTGGTCTGCTTCATGTATGCCGTGCTAGTACATATCAATTTTCCACCATATGTGCACATGTTAAAAAAAATAATCAAATTCCATCTTTCTTTTCTATGCAGCCCTGTTGTGTATGTTGCTGTGAGCATACATTACCTTTCCTGAAGTAATTCGAAAAGATATAAGCAGAACATATGCCTCATTTTTGGCTGCCTTTGTTTAGACTGTGCGACGGTTTAGTGGTAATGCCAACACCAGCACATTCTGACAAACCATGGTTTGCAAGTGATTGTCTAACCAAGTTCTGAAACTGTAGTTTGAGCCTGGGTTTAGATGGGGAAAATGTGGTATTCTGTTCTTTCATATCCTCATATCATCCTTTGGTTTCGGCTTTACTTAAGCTCTGAGAGACCAATGTTGGAGAATCTCCAAGATCTCTACTTGAGAAGGTAGTAGAAGAGAGGAAACTGCATGCCCTGTGGTTTGCCTGTCACCCTGCATTGCAAATTGTGGTTTGTTCTTACAACTGAACTAGCTCCAGTGCCATCACTGAGGCTGGTGTCACCCAGTGTGAGGTGGGGGGGGGGAGAAGAATTGCCTTGCTCCCCTCCCTGGCTGTCTGCTCAGACCGGTATGGTCCGCACCCTCCGCATTCCCCAAGTGACGCCTCTGACTATCCCTATCTATGGCAGCAACAGTATTTTTAGTATGCACATATACCTGATACTGAATGCACTCACAGGGTGATGCTTTTAAAAAGAGCTTGCTATTCAAGAGCTATGAAATGTTTTTATATTTGGGTCATGAACTTTCCCAGATAAGAGGGCAGTACAAGCGTCTCTTTATAGATCACCATTATATATTTCCCCCGTGCAATTTGTCACTCTGCGGTGTTGGTTCAGTTGCAAGTATGCTTCCTTGGAAATCCATTGTAATTAGGAAAGCACATTCTCAGATGAGCGTAGGTCCAGGAGATTGTAATGTTCTGTGTGTCACATCCATCTATTCATAAGAACAAGCTAGAGGAAAGCTTAGGTTTTAAGGCCCTTGAACAATGCTTGGAAGAAGCCGCTTTTTGGAATTACAACCCCCACTAAACTACTGGCAATGATGATTTGGGAATTCTGAAATTGTGGCCCCAAAAATAACCCTTCCAAGCACTTTATAGATTTAAGATCATAAAATGAACTGGAATCTTATCTATGCTTACTATTTAGATGCTGGTCACTCTGTTAACTGTCCTTTACACACTGCAAAATAATATTTTTTTCTGTTGAGAGACTTCTTGTAATGTATACTCCAGGCAAGATCATGTAGTCATTTTTTCTGTAAAACATATTTGGCTTTATTTACAACTGTCACTTGACATTAATCTATTTGATTTTCATTAACATACATATAATCATTATGCAATTAGATATTGCTTAAGAAGAGGCACCTCTACGGGTTTCAGTAGGTGCGTGGGGCTGTTTTTTTTATATATTCTAGAGTATAGTGAGAAACATTGGCTTTCAATATCAGTTGCTCTCTTGTGCCAGTTCATAAATATGGCACAAATGGTCCTAAATAATAATCCTACCTGTTCTTCTATACGGGATATCAGTTGAAGCCTCTCACTTCTCCTTGAATGGCATTTCTGCTTTAAAAGGGCTTTTGTCTTTGTTATCTTGAATGAGACAGGTGCATTTGGCAAAGCCTCTGAAAATAGGAGGTCTAACTTGTAGGAATCAACATATATATTTACATCTCAAAGCAGGAGTGGAGAACCTGTGGAGCTGCAAATGTTGGTGACCCACTGTTCCCATAATTCCTCACAAATGGACCAGTCTGGTTAGGCATAAAGGGAATTTGGATCCACAACATCAGGGAGGCACAGATTCCCAAGCCCTGTCTTAAAGAGCATTTGGGGAGAAGGAGGTAGCTCTTGGTGCTTAATATTTTGCTGTGAAAATTCTAATTTGTTTGAGCTGCAACAGCTTTTAAGGATCTGTGCAATGTATGAAGAGGACTGGGATTCGGAGAATGACACAATGAGTTCTGCAAGCCAAGGGGACTTTGGGTTTGTTCTTCTTGAACAGAAGTGCTCCACAGCACATCTCTCTTCAGACTGAAATGGGGTTGAAGAGTCTGCTGAGCATACCTGAAACAGTTCTTTTGCTCTTGCTTAAAATTCGTGTGTATTTGCATATGTAAATTTATAGCATTTCTTTCAGAAGTGGCTTGATGAGTTAAATTAACGTACTTGTATTTTAATGTAGACTGTATCCTTGCCTTGAGTTTAATTATTAAAAAAACTGGAAGGCAACGGAAACATTCAAGCAGAACTGAAAAGAAGATGGATCTTGTGAAATTAGTAACATCTCTTTTAAGCTGAAGAATTTAAGGGAAATACTCATTCTGGTCCTGTGCAAGTTGTTTCAACAGTTGTGTCTCAATGTAATGGTAAGCCAGAATCCTGGTTTCCTGTTCATAGACAGTGTACTTATGCATTCTGTCCGTATCCTTCTCTCAAAAGTGGTTGTGGCTGAAATAACTAGATACCACTCGGTAGGCAAAAAGATATGGTTGAATCCAAATCGGGTTTCCAGGGCTCATGCTCCTTAAACCAAAAATTGGAAGTTCACCAACACGTTCTGCTATGTTAGAGGAGCAATAAGCTGGGAATCCTGTTTCAGACCTAACACTAACTTTGCTTCTTGATTAGTTTATTGTACCTTGATTTCTATTTATAGGCAGAAAGTGGAATATGCATTTAATACACAAATAATATTTAACCACTCCCATTAGTTTATTGTTGTGTGCCTTCAAGTCATTTCAAACATTTGGACTTTTCTTGACAAGGTCTTTTCAGAGGGAGTTTGCCTTTACCTTCCTCTGAGGCTGAGAGAGTGTGACTTGCCCAGTGGCTTTTCCATGGCTAAGCATGGCTTTGAATTCTGATCTCCAGAGTCACAGTCCAATGCTCAAATTAATGTATAACTTTCCTACTAGTAGCTGGAGTCAAATAGAAGCTGTGGGGCAGCATGCACTGACATACTGCTCATGAACTATAAATCTCTAGAATTCTGGCTTGTCATTACATGAGATGAAGTGTTCAGCTGAGTTTACTTCCAATTGTAGATACAAAGGATTATGGCCTTAATCTGATCTCAGAGAGGGTAGCATCCCCTTCACAAATATTTTTATAATTTATATAATTCAGAAGTCTCGTGCAATCTAAAGTGGCTTTTCCCCTGAAATATGTGAAGGTGCAAAGCCTCTTGTTCAGCAGAGATTAAGTTATTTCATTTTAATTGGATTGTGGATTAGACTGTATTTGTGAAGCCTGCTCTTTATACTTTTGGAACGTGTGTGTGTGTTTCTATTTTTTAAAAGAAGTTTTCTTGCACTATTCAACTATCAAGGTAAGAGTATATAAAAATAAAACAAAATGCTTTCTTAGCAGGGATAAGGGAGCAAGGGGTGCATATAATTTAAGTAGGAGGGACTCGCTTGATATAAAATTATACAAAAGCATACAGTGGCTAGCCACCACATTTACTGCACATGGCTTACTAGTGCACCTTTGTTGGAAAGTTCACTACTGAAGAAGATGCAGAGGGTTTGTGTGGCCATGTCAGGCATGAGGATGACAGTTAAGCTTGAGATCCACAAAACATTTTAGCACCTTGAGTAAGTTTTGTCCTTTTGACAACAGCAGTTATGAGGCAGCCCGTCTCAACCGGGATCATTTAGGATATTTTAGACTCAAGCTGCCATCAGTCCTGTTTAATATACTCCATAGTTAGAAATTCTAGGAGTTGTCTGGGACAGCTGGTGAATGAACTTCTCTGTCTAAAATAATCCTTGTGCTTTTACTATAGCGATAAAATACCTTCAGAGCTAGGGAACCAGGATGGAATATTGTTCTAAAACACTTGGTTTTTTAAATGACATTTATTTGCTAGAAAAGTTTTTATGTTTCCAGAGTATTGACAGAATTGGAATTAAGCTATAAGATTACTCACTGAATGTCATGCTTTTTAAAATTCAGTTCTATAAGACATTGGTCAGTACCCAGCTCTCCTCTGAACAACCTGTCAAGAATTCTGTTTCTGCCATTAGAAAGCAATCCAGTGAAGTGGTTAAAGAAAGGTAAGCATACTTTAGATGAGAACATGAAACTCTTCAGTAGTTATGTTTTCCTTACTTCGGTGTTCATGCAGAAAAGTAGAACTGATGCAAAAGCTGCACTGCTTTATGAAGTCATTGGGCACAATCCATTAGGATGCATCCTTCTCTATAGAATTTGCACACACGAGTGTTTTTTTGTTGGACTGTGGCCAATGTCTTCAAGTTGATGCTTTCATATAACCTTGAAATATGTGCCTGTACTCAATTTTGTATGTAATACCAAAAATCATGACACACCACCAATGTTTTAATGTTCGTTGCTAGTTTCACTTGCTAGGTTCTCTCTTTTCTATAAAGAAATCGCACACCCAAGGCAGTAGAAGAACCTCCTAGAGATTTAAATACAGTGAATAGTTGGTAATGCTTCTGGAGACGACATATCTAAATCACTGCAAGGCCTCATAAGGTCTGAAGATACTTTTCCATTTGTAACTGAGAAATGTTGACTTGCTCTGCTTGCTTCGTAAATACACTGCAGAAGTTACTAAGATAGCATTGTGTAACTATTAATGTGGTACAAAACACTGTGCATTCTTTTTCCTGAAGGATGCAGCTCCAAAGTTGGCAACCGCCTTAATTCATTTCAATTGAAGGAATCCCATTGGAATTGATTCCAGTGCTTGGTGAACTCTGGTCCTTACTTTCAGTTGCAACATTTACACATCCTGATCATCCGTGGTTTGTGTTCTTTTCCCGAAATCACAAATTGCATGATAGACAGCCAGATGTATTGAGGTTTGCCTTCTAATTTGTTCCTCTCCTATCCCTTTTGTCAGGCTGTGTTTTTGACTGGTCAGGGCAAGAAACAAGCTAAGGTTTGATCAACAAACTACAGCTTGTAAGCCCACAGTAAACTATAGATTCAGATTGTGGTTTGTGAATGCTGGAAAAAAATTGCAGAAACAACATGCCAGGTTTCGGTGAGCCACACCATGGCTTGTTTTGGTGTGTAAATGTGGTCAACATTTATATATAGTGGGGAACTATCTAGAATGCTAATAGTTGCATAATTAAATTCAGTCAAGCAGTAGCACATAGCAACAAAATAGAAATGTATTAATGCTTGTAGATATGTTAGTTTCTTGAAACTGGTTGCGGAGTTGCCTGCTTGCACCACAGGAGGGAGTGAGAGGTCAAGCATTTGAAACCTATTTCATTGGGGCTTCTAAAGGTGTTTGTCAGTACTGTACACTGTTTCTCAGTGTCACTTGAAAATATATCTTGATCTAAAATGTGTCTCTCACTATTATAACAATGAGCATAATGTGTCAAAACTGGAAAACATATATTTCATTGTGGTGACTTACATTTGATCACAAAATGCCACTGGTTGTTTTTTTTTAATGAACTGCATCAAACAGGGGGAAGAAATAAAATCTTGGAAAAATCCTAAACAAGCTTGATTTTTCTATCTTCTCACATTTGTTATTTTCTAATCTGATCACTTAGAACTAGACACTTGCTTCTGTCAGCTCCTTCTTTCTTATTTTCCCTTCTGCTTTCATGTAACATAGGACACAAAGATACTGAGAGCACTCAGGGCTCACAAAATCTATGAGACAAGGTAGCCTTTTAATACCATAGGAATGATCAGGCTGCAGAGGTTTCTTTTTCAGTCTATGTATATTTCCCTGACTTGTACAAACTGAGCATCCGTGCTGTCTACTGGTAGTTTCCACCCGTACAGAATCCTCATAGCTTAATATAAGTATGTTAATAATTTGTCATTGTTTCTCCCAGTCTGTGAGCCTGGTCTAATATTGGCTACTATATATACTCATGTATAAGTCTAGAAATTTAGGTCAAAAATTGACCCCAAAAATCTGAGTCAGCTTATCTATGAGTCAATATAAGTCCTGTATCTTAACTGTTAAATAAAAGAAAGACCCATCCTCTGGTGAAAGGCAAGAGTATAATCTGTTTTGGAAGCACCGGACCCCTCTACTCTCTCATCCATCCAGCCTTAAAAGTGAGCACAAAGAGCTATGTCTGCTGGAATTTTATAAGTTCTTTGACATTGTTTTGCTTTGCTTCACCCTATAGATCCTTTGCTATATGTCCCTAAGTTTTACCCTCAACTTATCCATGGATCATATCAAAATCCATAATTTCATCCCCAAAACTTGCCCTCAATTTATACATGAGGTTGACTTAGAGACTAGTATGTATGGTGGATATTCCCGTTCTCTTGTATCTCTCTACATGCCACCTGAAAAGCAGCTCTAGAGGGCTTTCCAGCAACTCAGAACTGGTTTGGGGTATATATGGGAGGGCTGTTAGCAGAGAAGGAGAATTATCTTTTCCTTCTGACTTCTGCATTTCTGCAAACTTTAAGACCACCATTGTATCCTATCCATTATTTGTTTTCAAAATGCATATTCCATTTTAGCCCAAGGATAGGAAACATGTAACCTTTCCGATGTTATATTGCTTTCCCCATCATCCCCCACCATTGGCATATGCTGGCTAAGAATAATTAGGGTTGCAGTCCAGCAGCATCTGGCGGGCCACACATTCCCTAACCTTCCCCTAGCCTCAGGAAACTAACAAAATAAAATGCCATGTAAAACCATACTGTAGATATAAACTGATATAAACTGATTAATAATCAAGATCATAGAATCATAGAGTTGGAAGAGACCACAAGGGCTTTGATCCAGTCCAAACCCATTCTGCCATGCAGGAACTCTCAATCAAAGCATCCCTGACAGATAGCCATGCAGCCTCTGTTTAAAGACCACCAAGGAGGGAGTATCTTCCACTGTCAAACAGCCCTTACTGTAAGGAAGTTCCTCCTAATGTTGAGCTGGAATCTCTTTCTGTAGCTTGCATCCATTGTTTCGTGTTCTAGTTTCTAGAACAGCAGAAAACAAGCTTGCTCCCTCCTCAATGTGACATGCTTTCAAGTATTTAAACAGGGCTGTCATATCACCTCTAAACCTTCTCTTCTCCAGGCTAAACATCCCCAGCTCCTTAAGGCGTTCCTCATAGGGCATGGCTTCCAGACCCTTCACCATCTTTGTTGCCCTCCTTTGGACACACTCCAGTTTCTCCACATCCTTTTTGAATTGTGGTGCCCAGAACTGGACACAATATTCCAGGTGGGGCCTGACCAAAGCAGAATAAAGTGGGACTTATGATACAAGTGGGACTTGCCACAAAAGAGTGGCACATGAAGTGCCCCAGTTTAATATTCCCCTCTGAGCCATACTTCAGGGGGAGTGTAAGCCCATCCAACACAGGATGAATCCCTTTCCCATGATCTGTCTTTATTGACCAGGAGCATCTCTGACTTGTATGGACAGATTAAGTTTTGGTTCAGCCACAGCTAGTCCATTGCAGACAGCAGATACTGGTTTGGTACCATAACAACTTCCATGGAATTAGACTGAAAGGAAAGACAATTGGGTGTGATCAGCATACTGGTGACATTGCACTCTCTAACTAGATAAACTTTCTAAACATGACAGGTAAAACTGAGTCCTGTGGGACCCAATAGGCCAACAGCCAGTGCATTGAACTGAAATCCCTGCAGCATTTCAAATAAGGTCTAGATCTGCTGCAAAACAGTGCCCTCAAGCTCCATCCCAGAGAAATAACCCAGAAGGACACCATGGTCAATGATAAGCCACTGAGAGATCCAGCAAAACCAACAAGGGGATACTGTCCCTAGCTAGTTCCTGACAGAGGGCATCCTTCAAGGTGACTAAAGCTATTAGAATCTCATAACCAGACATGAAACCCAATAAATCTAGGTAAATTATTTCAACAGGCCCCCCGGAGCTGGTAGCTCACCACACTGGAAACTTGTCCGAGAAAGGATTGTTGGAGAATGGAGATTTACCCTAACGTTTAACACAAGAGACAAAACTCTGGAGAAATCTGAGAAATATACACCTACAAAGAGATTTTCCACAGAGAAGGGCCCACACATCACTGCATTCTGGGTGGGGTAGAGATAAATGACATCAAAACTACTTGTTATAAAAATTGCTGTCTTCCCAGTTGTTACTGAAATAGACATTCTTTTTTCAAATCCAAGATTACAATTTGAATTAGGCAGTCAGACCTTGATAGTTGCACTGAGATCTTAGGAAGCTGGTGTTCTTTCTCCTTCCCACTTTTCCCACACTCCTGGGGCCTCCTGGCGATTTGGATCTGACATTTAAAGATCCCCCAAGATTATTTCACACAAACGCCCTGGAACAGAACTCTATGGAAGAGGGCCTCTGGAGCATTGTGGCAAGTTGAAACTGTGGCTCCTAGCATTCATATGAAGGTAGTTCTTGTGTTTTGTCACTGCTGGGAATACACAGTGAACACACAGATAGGGCCCATTTATGCTATGCCAGAGATTTCCTGTGAGATGGAAAATGTAGCCTTGGAGGATCAGAATGGAAAACACGTGGCCCTCCAGACGCAGTTAAATTGTGTCTCGCAGTACTGACTAAAGCTGATGAATGTGGCAATCTAGTAATATTTGGAGGGACACATTCCCCATCCCTGAACAATAGCTTCATTTCGTTCAGTAAAGATGTAGGCTCACATGTGTTCCTGGGGTTAGAACAAATGATATTCAGGTGCTCCCAAATAAGGCTTTGGGCAATTGTTTTGCTCAGAATCCTTGGTTTTGTTGCGTTCCAGGTGATACCATATTCCATTTTTCATTCTCTTCTTTGTCCAGACCTGCTTCCAACCTTGTGCCCTCTAGAGGTTTTGGACTTCAGTTTCCATCACTCAGCATGGCCAATGATCACTTGTTCTGGAAGCTGAAATCCAAAACATTAGGAGATCATCAGGTTGGGACATGTTAAGGTGCTTTAGTGCTCCTGTGTGTGTTATGGCCTGTCTCCACACCTCTTTCTGTACCAGCTCCATTCCGTCAGTTCCTAATCTTTTCAACATAAACTGGAAGATCCTAGAATTTGCCAGACCAAAATCTTCCTGTATGATAGGAAATGTTCTTGGCCATGCAAGAATTCTGCTTGTGTCCAAGTGAATATGAATAGAAACCTCTGTCCTTCAGACCTTGCTACTCATCTTTGGAATGGTAGGGCCAGCGTACGTCTGTATGACCCCATCACCCTTGTGTGAATTTGTGTACTGTGTTTAAGGTATAATGCCAGAACAAACATTTTGATCAGAGCCTGAAAAGTTAGGGGTCTTGGCCTACAATTCCTAGATGCTCCAACCAGCATGGCCACCACGCTGCCTTGTGAATTCTGAGAGATGTAATCCAAACTTTGCAAAGGTCTGATTTATTCATTTGCAGTCTCTTGTATCCACCAATTCTTCAATGTTTGCTTGCTTGTAGATGCAGTAAAAGTTCCAAAGATCTGTTTCTCTCAAACAAAGGTGCTGGAAAATTCCATGGGACTGACAAAGATCAGGCTATTTAGTCTGGAGTAGTTCGCCATAATGCCAGTGTTTGTGTTTAGTCTTTGCATCCACCTACTCATATTAATTCTAGTATGTTTAGCAAACTGATATTCTCTTAAAGGCTTGTCCAGGGCATTTAATCTTCTATGACACTCCAGATGCCTGGAAGCAGAGCCACCTTAGCATCTTACAACTGGTGTACTGTATGTATATACACAGACTTATTTACTGCCCTCAGATCTTGCTCAATCCGCACATAAGCTTACATCACATCCCACGGAGAAAGATGATGTGCTATTAAAGAAGCAGAGCCAGGTGACTGGGAATGCTCCAGATCTGAGTGCAGACAAGCGTCTTGCTCTCTCTTGTGACCAAAAATACTCTGCATACGCATAGGGATTCCCCTGTTCATGGAAAACCCTTTTAGGGAACTGCATCAGAACAGCTGCACTCTAGCCAAGGGCCTGTTTAATGTTCAGGTGCAAATGGATAGGAATTCTGTTGCCAGTTTCAAGAAATCTTGCCTGGCTTGATCAGTTAAAGAATGAGTGGATTTGTATGTGAATTAAAAGGGCTGGTTAGGTACTTGTACTGACCCTTCTTACCCTCCAAGATCAAACAGGATCTTGTTCCTTTAGGGTTAGGGTTAGCATTTCTCATGTCAAGCTTACCCCCCCCCCCCCCCAGTATGTATGAAAAGGAAGAATGTCTCTTCTAACCTGATGTTTGGTAGCTTTAGAAGTATAGTCAACCAGAACAACATGATAATATGATTGTGACCAACTGCCACAAGTTTTCTCTGCCAGATAGCTGTTGTTCTGACCTTTAGTGCTAATCTCAGTAATTTTAGTTTTCTTTGCTTCAGAGTAAAGATGTTTTGGAATTGCAGTTAGACACTGGTTGGCAATGTGGAGTCAAAGGCTTTCATGGCCAACATCCAGCTTTTTTGTGGGGTTTTCAGGCTACGTGACCATGTTCTAGAAGAGTTCCTTTTTGACGTTTTGCCAGCATCTGTGGCTGGCATCTTCAGAGAAGGGTTGTGAGGGGCCTCTGAAGATGCCAGCCACAGATGCTGGCGAAACGTCAAAAAGGAACTCTTCTAGAACATAGCCACATTGCCCAAAAACTCCACAAAAAGCACAGGTTGGCAAGTTTAGCAGGTCTAGCCTCTATCCAAATCCTACATGAGGTTGCATGCTCTGTTGATGCCACATAGTGCCCAATCTGGGGAGCGGAAGTAGAAAGTCCTGCATGTCCAGGTTAAGACAAGGTGTGCACAGAGAACACGCCTTATTCACATAGGAAATTATGCTGCTGGGAAGCTTCTCGAAGTGTGTGTCTCCTTCAAAACAATGTCTCCTGTTGAACTTGTTTTAATGCGGAGAGGTGGTTTTAAAAACAGCTGCTGCAGAACTAAGGCTGCAAAAAGGCACATGTGGCCTGAGATGATGTGTTGCCCACTGCTATTCTAAAAGATACTGTATATATGTACCGTAAGTTTATGTTGATGGTTGTTTGTTAGCATTTGTTAGCCTCACTGAGAAAGCTATCTGGCAAACTATGCCAACCCCTGCTTTTTTACGTGCTGATTTGGTACAGCGAGTGACACTGAAGACAAGGGGCTAAGTTCTTGCTCAGCTTGGCTCTCAAAGGGGATCAAGAGGAAAAGTCAGAAAGTTACTTTAAAGCCTAAATGTGATACAGCTATATTGAACAAAACAGGTTGCTTAGACAGAAAATGTTCTGAATTCTTCACATTAAATCAAAGGTGTACAACACTCGGTGTCATGTTCCAGAATATCTTTACTTGCTCTTACTAATGTATAGATGCAAAGCACAAGTGCGACATGCATAATTCAGAAATATAGCTGACCCTTCATGTTTGCGGTTTTGACTTTTGCGGATTTGGTTATTTGTGGATTTGTTTCATATGTTCTCTCTAGGAACCTCTGGGTCCTTCAGTATGACTCTGTGGACAACTTTTGCCAGAGGTTGAGCTGGAAGACCTAAAAATGTCTAGAGATAAAATTTCTCTAGGCATTTGCTGGCCCTCCAGCACAATTCTATGATCAATGTATGGCAGATGTTGGCCATATAGTTGTGCTGGAGGACCTATGGATTATTAGAGAAGTGTTCTCTCAGGTTAAAAAATAGTGGTTTTTTTTTAATTACAGTTTTTTCATCTTCATGGGGGTCCTGTGTCCCTAACCCCAGCTAATGTGGAGGGTCCACTGTAGTGCTTGCTCCTTACTGATGAGCTTGCATGACTTTTGTGGCCATTTGTTGCTCAGTTGCTGCCACTGTATGTGTTTGTAGGACTTCCGTATAAAGTTGGTTTACTTACTTGTTCAGGGTAGAACCATGGGCTTTCAAGCCAGAGTCCACCTGATGTTAATTCACTAAATAAACTGTTGAGTTGAATCTGATTCCTTTCAGAAACCATAAAGAGTTTTTAAAAATCCCCTTCCCCAGAGTGCCGTTCCCTCTGCCCAACTCACACTCCATGGAATTTGACAGGCTTAGGCCCCATCTCACCAGCTGCTATGTTAAATTATCCCATGCATTGTATTTGGAATAATGTAAAATGATAGCCTGTTGGTGGAGTTGGTTTCCATTTCAGAGTGCTGCCACCTTTGCGGAAAACATAGGAAGACTTGAGTGACTATCAGTGACAGAGAAGAAGGTGACAAAACCTCTTCTGGGAACCCACCAAGAGCACTATATTTGAGGGCTTTCAAAAATCTGCCATCAGTAGAAGTACATGATATTAAACTGAAGCTGAAACCCAACAAGATGGACATCCTGCTGATATGTGGTCCTCACACTGTGGAATTGTGTGTGTAGCTTACTCTAGATGTAGCCTGTTTTAGGTGAGAAGGACAGTGTAGTATAGCAGTGTTGAGTATTGGGAGTTCAGGCTTCGAATACCCATTCAGCAATTGAAACCCACTGGATAGCCTTGGGCAAGTCACACTCTCTCAGTGCCTAGGAAGGCAGTGGTAAACCTGAATAAATGTTTCCAACAAAATCCATTGGATGAGGTTGCCATAAGTCAGAATTGACTTGAAGGTACATAACAACAACAACAAAATGTGAAAGAGCAAGTAAACACTTTGCAATATCTCTTCATCCATCTTTATCCATGGAGATCTGAGTAGCCTCACAAGCCCAAAGTATCTTCTACTTGCTAAAGTTTTATTGAAGATTGTTAAAGATTTATTATTCACCGCCTTTATATGTTTTGATTAAAGGTGGCTACTTTTGTTGGAATGTAAATGGTAATTGCCAATTTACCTTTACCTTTAAGAAATGTTAATTATGAAAACTCTTTTTGCCTTTTTGCTTTCTGCTCCATTCAGGTTTAATTGCTGATATATTTGCTTTTCTCTTCCTCAGAGCTCTCCAGACTGTTCAGCTGGGATATGCAGATGTCTTGGATTATCTTGTTAGAAACCAGAAGCTGGATCTTGGTGTTGTTGATGAAAAAAACAGAAATCTTTTATTTTTGGCCACTATATATGATCAGGCTAAGATTCTGGATTATTTCATTGAAATGGTCAGTGGTGTAAATGTTGTTATATTAATCCTTTTATGCTGCTGATGTTATTAAATTAGATGACAATAGATATATGACTGCTGCAACCTTGTGTACAGTTACCTGCATGTAAACTCCATGGGACACAGTGGCACTCGCTTGTAAGCAGAATTTGGAAAAGGTAGTTTTGAAGGACATCTTCCAGAATTCTCCCAACCAGAATGGCCAGTGGAGCGTTCTGGGGCTGAAGTCCAAAAACTAAAACTTTTCCTAGCTAGGATTTTGAGTAGACATGCATAGGATTGCAGCATGCTGTAAAACAGTTTGATTATTTTGCTGTTATGCATGCCCTTTATGCTTTTGGTTTTGAAGAAGGCTTAAGAACAAAAAAGGATCAATTTTAGGAGCTGTGGGTGGGCAGGTATCTGCACCCCTCACTGGAAAAAATAATGTTAATATGTTCTTTAATGTGTAGTGTGTATATGCTTTGATGTCGCCGGTTGACTTATGGCGACCTCATGAATTTCATAGGGTTTTCTTGGGAAAGGAATACTCAAAAGGTGGGTCTGCTAGTGCCTTCCTTTAGAATATCATTGTCTCTGCCTATCAACAGGCTTGCTGTCCACAGATTGGAGCATCTGTAGATAGTTCTGCCCTGTTCTCCTCACTGGTGGTGTGTGCCCACGGATGCACTGGCATTGAGGAGAGCAGGACTTGAAGTCCCATGGAATTTGCCATTCGTGAGGAGGTCCAGAACGGAACCCCTGCAGATGTGAAGGGCCGACTGTATAGCCTACAACACCTAGTGTTGGTTGGAGTTCTTCCATCCAAGCACTAACCAGGCCTAGCTCTGCTTAGCTTTCAAAATCAGACCGGATTTGGTTCCTTTTTGCCCTAGGGTTTAGGATATTGTATAATAATCTCCAATGACTAACTAATGGGCGTGGTAATGAGCTGCTAGACAGGAGGAGGGACTGAGAAGTGAGTAACGGAACAAGTACTTTTTTAGGAGTAATTGAGGAGAAGAGTGCTGAGGATACCATGGACAGCCAAGTAGTCAAACAAATGGATACTAGAAGAAAAAAAATCAAACCAGAAAGCCAAGATGACTAGACTAAGGCTGTCGTACTTTGGCCACATCATGAGAAGGCAGAACTCGTTGAAAAAATAATAATGCTAGCAAAAGTGGAGGGAAGCACAAAGAGAGGAAGGTTGCATACTAGATGGATGGGCTCTATAAAAAAGGTCATGGGTATGAATTTGGCACTGAGCAGAGCGGTGGAGGACAAGGAATCTTGGAGATGTCGCCATGGGTCGAGATCAACTTGAGGGTGGATAACAACAGTAACAACAACAAAATGTTCAAAACTGTGTATTTTTTTGCTGATTTTTCTCTTCTTTCTCTTTAGGCATTTCCCATACCTGATGTAAACCAAGCAGCAGAGAATGGAAATGCACCTCTTCACGCTGCTGTAAACGCTGGAAAAATGCATCTCGTCTCTTTGCTGTTGCATTACCCTGGAATCAATGTGAATGTTCAAAATCCACAGTGTGATGGAGCAATGCCACTACATCTTGCTATTGCTTATGGTAACATTTTGGACCATTTTTGTCTTCGAGTTTTACTTGACAATAGATTTGCATTTATCGTTTAAGGCCGTAGGTAGTGGGCATGCTTCATCCTTGTGCCTTCTAAGTCACCACTTCCTTCCAAAAGAATTTTACTGTGTAGGCATTCATTCCTGGTTATTGGAGGACTGTTGTCAGGTAGAATGATGGTTTATAAATATTTTAAAAGATTAAATAATAGACCAGCACTTTAGTTTTGCAGTAACAAAAAAGGATATAGCTGTGTAACCATCTTTCTTTAGTACACAGAGATAGTTACACTGGAATTTCTGATGTAGTATTAGCATTCCAGAAGGATTTAGGGCTCCTCTAGATTGTCCAATAGTTCTGATAAATATCAGGAGACTCAGGATTTCATGTACTGTAATGCTTTCTAATTTCCATTTCCAGATCCATTCATGCCCAAAATATACCACACTTTTGGCCTTTGTCACTGGTTATAGTGGATTTTAGCATTGCCCCTGATCTCTTTATTCCACTTGATGTGTGTTGGGGGCATGGTTTCCCTCCATCATTGCCAATTCCTCCAAGAATTCAATACCTCCCCTCAAAATTTGCTCCTTCCCCATTATCCACATTCACAATCTTGCACGACGTTTCTATTTTCTGTTTCTAATTTTTAAAAAGTGATTCTGTATAATCATAATGCTAAAGTGGGGTGAAGCTATACCCCTTTTGAACTATATAATTGTAGATGAGAGGGAGAGGAATGTTCAATCCAGTAACCAAATGTAATGAGGGAACACAGGTCAGCAGGTAATCTCTTTGGTGAATGTCACCCCCTGAGTAAAACATATCAGTGGGGCTGATCAAAAATATGAAGCAAGGCGTATAGATATATTATATTTACCATGGCCTGTATTGGGAAACCTCGGAACAGCCCCTCTCCCATACAACGGATACAAAAACTGCAGCTAGTATTGAAATTTCAGGAGGAAAAAAATGGTACAGTATGAATAGTATGAATATGTCTTTAAAAAGACAACAACTGAGAAATGCAGATCCAGTGCCAACCCAACCCAGTCCTGAGGCTCTTGTGTGGAGACCTCCCTACTTGCTCCCAGCCTTGGGATCCTTTGCCATTCAGCTGTGAGGAAGGGTGAAGTCAAGTGTGTTGATAGTTAAATAACTCTCACATACTTGTAGGCTATTGTGTCTGCCAATGTAGAATGATTATGCATGGCATAAACGGCATCACACATACCAGTTTTTGAAAATCTAGAACATCTAGTTTATTCCCTACCCTGTTCTTGCAGCCCTACTCCTTAACTCATAATGACATTTAAAGACAAAAAAAGCCAGAATAGATCTTTTAACATTTGCATTAATATCTCTCAAAGTGTGTTAAAAAATAATAATGAAGATGATTCCTATTGCTTTTTTTAAGTCTTGATGGTACTTTTAAAATATTGCACTCAGTAAATTCTAATCTGCACATCTATTGCTTAGCTAATTAGGAAGTTATTAACAAAGTTTGTTAAACCAGAGCACCTAGATAGATAAAATCTAAAGTCTTGGTAGAGTTGAATGAAGAACAAGATCTGAGGTTTGCAGCAAATGATCAAGTTTGGTGCAGATGAAGCAACTTTTTTGGCTATTTTATTTTTAGAAAACCATAGAAATTAATTTTACAGGTGAAGAAGGCTTAGTGCAAAGAGTGTGGACTCCATAATATAAGTGCCTTCAAGTTACCTGTCCATTTATGGTGACTCCATTAATTTCACAGGATTTTCTTAGGCAAGGAATTCTCAGGTATGGTTTGCTATTGTCTTTCTTTAGAATATAGCTTACAGCACTTGCTGTTCCCTGGTAGCCTCACTTCCAAGTACTGACCAGGCCTGAACAAGTTTAGCTTCCAAAATCAATTGGGATATGGTTAAGCATTGCTCCCTGAAAGAAAAAAGTAGACAAAGAGGGGCATACATTTTGGATATGTTCAGTTACTCTGAGGTACAGTACTTGCTATGAGAATTCTAGAGAGCAATATCTGTTGGTGTTAATACTGTGAAAAACTTGCCACAGAGGTTGACTGAATTAAATAAAATCTGGATAGTCTAGTTATATGCATAGATACACAGGTAGACATACAGGTAATTAATACAATTTATGTAGAAAATCAAAACATTGCATCCTGTATTTTCTGCTTATTATGTTTTTTATCATTAAACTAGACTGAGACTGAACATTTTAAATATAGTATCCCTTCAAATAGAGGACTGTCCCAACAGGTGAACTATTAGGACAGGAGGTAGATTAGGAACTGCTGTTGGAGCTTTGGTTGATTTCTAGCAGATTGACATGAGTTTCTCACACCCAACAATTTAATAACAGCAAGAGGGGGAAAGCTTCAAGGAGAAAACAATTCTCATCATGGTAGGCTATAAACTAATTCCTTAATTCTTTATCTCCAGGGATCAATTTCCCCTAGTCCTAAATACCCGAAGGCCTGATCTTGGAAGCTAAGCAGGGTCAGCCCTGGTTGGTACTTGGATAGGAGAAGAGGAGGAGGAAGGAATTGGTAAAGCAACCTCTGAGGATTCTTTGCCTAAGAAAATCCTATGAAATTTACCGGGTCACCTTAACTCGACAGGAGACTTGGGAGGCACATACAGGCCTCATTTGTTCCTCACTTGTGAAAAATGAATATGAGTTATTTTATTTTGTTCTGGGTCTTTGCACAATGATGCCTGCTGGTTTTGGAACTTCATGACAGAGTCCAGAACCAGCTCAAGACCTTTTCTGCTTGAGGTGAAAGAACAAGTGGCACCTGTCTCCCTCAAATGCCAACTAAAACAACAGTTGCATCTTACTCTTAGACTGCTGATATATTTTGCACCTGACAAAAGCAAGGTAGTTTAGCCTCTGCCAAGGTAGAAGCCTAGTTTATGGGCTACAGGGCAGGCTACCTGGAACACACAGCTCTGTCCTCCAGGAGCAAAGAAAAGGCTGGAGGTGCCCATTCCAAACCACCCAGCATCTTCTTATTGAAGCAACCACCTCACCTCACCCCACTCTAATGTAGGGCCAGGCTAGTTAGAATCTAACAGCGGACTTCAAACCTGAGCTTGGTGGGCTCAGACATGCGCAATAGGTGGGGTGGGGAGGGATATCCCTGCCAAGCTACTTAGCTGTAGAACTTTCCAGATGGACCCCCTGCATAGGCGCAAAACTCAATTATGTGAGGGTACAGATGGCCACTCAAAGAACCACCGTTACAAGTAAGCAATCTGTTTTTATGGTACTGGGAGACTTCCAGGAGCAGCAAATCAATATCTCTTTTGGCCAGTGAAAGTTTGGTTTGGGGATTATAGAGGTGTCAAGGGCCACAAAAACTTCCTTACAGGGGCTACAAGGCTGTACTTTACCCACTCCTATGTTAGATGGACAAAAAAGTCTGATTTGATATGAAAAAAAACCCCATATTATTGCATAAAACACATTATATATATATAAACCCAACCATCTCTCTCTCTCCCTCTTTCTCTCTCATATCTATTCAGGGCATCTGGGAATTTGCTATTTACTGCTGAATGCTGCTGCTGATGTACAACATCCCATGGGAGGGCTAACACCTTTGCAACTTGCTGAAATGTTTGGTAATGAAACTATAACTGGCCTTATAAAAATGCACTTGAAGCAATTCAAGCTCAAAAATAAATTGTTTGAATGATCAGCTGTACTGACCAAAATGCCATAGAGTTTATTTTAATACAGCCATTCTCATTTTGTATTAAAGCTTTCCCCACCTAAACCTGGGTTGTTCTAGTGCTGTCTCCATTAAAAGTGACTCTCCCCCGTCCCCAGCAGTGCTGCTTGAATTACTAATTCTATTTCAAAGGTTTTAAAAAATATATCTAAGGCTGTTTGCTGATTTTTCTCGTCCTCCTGGTTTTCCCTACTAAACTTGACTGCAGCAGAGGGCACAAACTGGTGGAGCAGGAGCATGGGACTCGCCCAAAGTTACGACGGAGCTGGGAATCGAATCCTGGTCTCCAGAGTTGTAGTCCAGCACTCCAACCACTATACCACACTGGCTCTCATTACTTATAATACAGCTACACTAACCTATTTTGACATAAGTGGAGCTTGGAAAAGTTACCTTTTGGGATTATACCTCCTAGAATCCCCAGTGAGTCTGGGAGCTATGATCTAAAAAGGTAATTTTTCTGAGCTCGGTAGACAGATTGCCCGTGTTTATGTTGTGCAGATCTGAATTAATGTTTTATTCTCTTTATGGATGCTTAATGATCCTTCAGCTTTATTTTAAATGTTTACTGGAAACTAAGCCCTGGATCTACATTACCATTATAAAGTAGCAACTCAACATGTATATTTTATGTTTATTATTTTCACAGAGCTTTGGAAGATCTATCCTCAGAAGCTGTATTTGCTCTTTACAACACTGTATAAAGGAAGGCTTGTTAACTTGTCAATATCCTTCCTCCGAAATAGAGACATCTGGCTAATTAATGAAAGCCAGTTCTTCTTGTGGTATTATGAGTCTGACAGTCTCAATTAGCATTAATAAGACTATTGCCAAGGTTTTGCTTGAAGAACTTGATGGGTGATGAGGGATGCAGCAAAAGGACGTTAATGGTTGTTATTCGCTTGGTATCCAACTTTAGAGATGTGATTCTTGTCAGGGTTTAGGTAGGCAGGCCATTTCTCTACTTAGACGAAAACAAGAGCTTGCGGAGGAGGGAAATATACATTTTTGGAATACAATTGTAGGGAATTCCCTAGCCAGTAGCCATGCTTGCTGGAAGAATCTGGCTGTTGTAGTCAAAATTACAAGTTCTAAGCTTTGGGATAAATATTGGTAGATAAAGGGAGTTCTGTGGATGTAGCATATCCAATTTCAGTTAAGCCTTCAATAAGGTTCCCCATGATATTTTTGCAAACAAGCTAGTAAAATATGGGCTAGATAATGCAACTGTTAGGTGGATTTGTAAATGGTTGACCAGCTGAACGCAAAGATTGCTCACCAATGGTTCATCTTCATCCTGGAGACAAAGGACAGTGGGGTGCCACAGGATTCTGCCCTGGGCCCAGTGCTATTCAACATCTTTATCAATGACTTGGATGATGGAATAGAGGGCATGCTTATGAAATTTGCAGATGACACCAAATTAGGAGGGGTAACTAATACCCCAGAGGACAGGATCACAATTCAAAATGTCCTTAATTGATTAAAAAGCTGGGCCAAAGCTAGCACAATGAATTTCAGTAGGGATAAGGAACTGCATCTAGGCAGGAAAAATGAAATGCATAGGTATAGAACCTGGCTTAACAAGACTACATGTGAAAGAAATCTAGGAGTCCTAGTAGACCGCAAGTTGAACATGAGTCAACAGTGTGATGTGGCAGCTAAAAAGCCAATGCAGTTGTAGTGTACATCAATAGAAATATAACGTCTAAATTGAGGGAAGTCCTAGTACTACTCTATTCTGCTTTGGTCAGGCCTCACCTGGAATACTGTGTCCAGTTCTGGCCTCCACAATTCAAGAGGGATATTGAGAAGATGGAACAAATCCGGGGGGGGGGGGGGGGATGAAAATGGTGAAAGGTCTGGAAACCATTCCTTATGAGGCTTATGGAGCTGGGTATGTTTAGCCTGGAGAAGAGAAGGTTAAGAGGCAATATGACAGCCCTGTTTAAGTATCTGAATGGATATGATATTGAAGGTGGAGCAAGTTTGTTTTCTGCAGCTCCAGAGAATAGGACATAAGCAATGGATTCACACCACAGGGAAAGAGATTCTATCGCAACATTAGGAGGAACTTCCTGACAGTAAGAGCTGTTTGACAGTAAAATATGCTGCCTTGGAGAGTGGTAGAGTCTCCTTTGGAGGTTTTTAAACAGAGGCTGGGTGGCCATCTGTCGGAGGTGCTTTGATTTCATATTCCTGCATAGCAGCAGGATGGAGCTGATGGCCCTTGAGGTCTCTTCCTACTTTATGATTCTACGGAGTTTATCACACAGAGAAATCCTCTGCAAAAATAGAATTTAAAAGCTGGAAAAAACCTGCAAAAGCGGGTTGATTTTCATACACATTGTTGTTAAAATGGTGTTAACCCGAACGGAGAGTAGACAAAAGCCACTCCTTTGTACTTTTGGGATTTTCCGAAAGTAAAAAGAAGCGGCCTTTGTCTACTTTCCATTTGGGTTAGCACCACTTTAACAACTTTTTTCAATTCAACCCCCCTTTTCTGCTCGGGATTTCCCCCGTGTGATAAACTCCTACGATACCATTATATGATTTTATGCAAAAGCTGTTGATACACTACCTACTACTGAAACCCATCTGCTAGACAGAGAAAATGACCCATATTGCTTCTAGAGATCCTTAAATTGTACCCAGGTCAAGTAATGTACAGATGAAAAAGAGATAAAAGATAGTACAGTCTATTGAAAATGCACAAAGTATACTGGTTCTAGTTCTATATTCCAATTGGAGGAGCTCCTTTCATAGTAGGGAAAGCATTTTTGAAACAGCTATTTTTATGTTTTTATACGTCAAACATCATGAATACCATACTTTATCACTATGTTTTCTCGACACATCAGAGGGGAAGAATAACATGTGACTTAAAATGGAAATCTGAAGTGAAAAATCAACCCAGTTTTCATTCTAGGACCTAGAATTTAGGTCACCAACGTGCCCTACATTTACAGTAATTCGGAAGAATTTAAGCAGTTGCACGAAGTCCTACCTATCAGTTTCAATCATATATGTCAGTCACCATACAATTTCATTATTTTATGACTTAGCTATAGTGATGTGAATGGTATGCTTAAAATAAACTGTTACCTCACTTTTGTCTTAATTTATTGATATCTGCCCCATATCGAAATCAAATGCGGAACGATTCACATTGGTTCGGTGGTCCAAATCTACTTGAATAAAGTCTGAAGATGATTCTGGAAAAGGTGAAGAACAAGACCAACCAAAAGATACAAGGAGTGAGAGCATTTGGGGCTTTCTTCCTCAAACGTTTTATGGTTCTGAGTACAATCGGCCCTCTGTATCTATAGATTCAGCCATCCATGGCTTGAAAATAAACTCATCCCTTCACATTCGCTGGAGTTAGGGGCAGAGCTCTCTTCCAACTTCATGATTCTGTGACCATTTTCTATAAGGGCTACCATTTTACTATACTGTTTAATGGGGCTTTAGCATCCACAGATGTTGGTATCCATGGTCAATGCTGTGAAATTCTGGGAATTGTAGTTTGTTGTGGGGCCCAGAGCGGAGCAGAGCTCTGCTCTGGGCCCCACAACAAACTACAATTCCCAGAATTTCACAGCATTGAGACATAGCACTTAAACCGGTTTATTTCTCCAGTGTGAACACGGCCTTAGACAGGACACCTTTGCAACAGAGGGAACTACTTGCCCTTAGGGAATCATTGGGGAATACTTGCCCATAGGGTAACATAGGGAACTGCTTGGGAATATAGGGAATCATTGGGGAATATTTGCCCATAGGGAAAGATATGGAAATACTTGCTCATTGAAAAACAGTGGGAAATACTTTCCGACAGAGAAACATAGGAGAGTACGGAATAATTTCTCGTAGGGGACTACTTTCCCATGGAATACTTTCCCATAGGAAAACATAGGGGAATACTTGCTCGTAGTAGAAAAACATTGGAAAATACTTTGCCATAGAGAAACACAGGGGACTACTTTCTTATAAGGAAACATTGGGAAATACTTTGCAATAGAGAAACGTTGGGGAATACTTTCTCATAGGAAAACATAGGGGAATACTTGCCCATAGAAAAAACATTGGAAAATACTTGCTCATAGGGAAACATAGGTGATTTCTTGCCCATAGGGAATCATTGGGGAATACTTAGGGAAACATAGGAGACTACTTTCCCAGAGGGGACTACTTTTCCATAGGGAAACACTTGCTTATAGGAAAACATTGGGGAATACTTGTCCATAGGGAAACATTGGAAAATAGTTTGCCATAGGGAATCATAGGGGAATACTTGTCTGTAGGGAAACATAGGGGAATACTTTCCCATAGAGAAAAATAGGAGAGTACTTCCCTATAGATAAACATAGGGGAATACTTTTCCATAGGGAAACACAGGGGAATACTTGCTCATAGGAAAACATTGGGGAATACTTTTCCCAGAGGGGAAACATTGGAAAATACTTTGCCATAGGGAAACAGAAGGGAATACTTTCCCAGAGGGGAATACTTTTCCATAGGGAAACATAGGAGAGTACTTTCCTACAGAGAAACATAGGGTAATACTTTCCTGTAGGAAAACATAGGGGAATGCTTGTCTATAGGGAAACATAGGGGAATACTTGTCTATAGGGATACATAGGGGACTCCCATAGAGAAAAACAAGAGAGTACTTCCCTATAGATAAACATAGGGGAATACTGTCTATAGGGAAACATAGGTGAATACTTGTCTATAGGGAAACATAGGGGAATACTTGTCTATAGGGATACATAGGGGACTACTTTCCCATGGGCTACTTTTCCATAGGGAAACATAGGAGAGTACTTTTCCATAGGGAAAACATAGGGAAATACATGTCTATAGGGAAACATGGGGGGCACTTGAATCCTTGCCCCTCTCCTCCTTTTCCCCTTCCTTTCCTTCTTTCTCCTCAGTGAATTATTACTTGGGGTTTATAATAATATATTTCATTTATTTATATTCTGGGCGGGTCACATGAGAGAAAAGGGCAGGACTGGAGGCTGGTTTCTGAGGCAGAAGGAGGAGGAGGAGAAGGAGGAGGACTGAGACTGAGAGAGAGTCTAGGTCTCTCTGAGGGGAAGAAGAGGAGGCAAAGGTCCCCTCAGAATCACGACGACGAGGAGGAGGAAGAGGCCCTGGGCCTCCCAACAACAACAAAATGGACGAAGGAGGAGGAGGAGGAGGAGGTGAGGAAAGACTTCTTTGGGAGCTTATTCTGAGGAGAATGTGGAGGAGGGTGGGATAATATAGGAGGACATGGAGCTCAAGGGTCCTCCTGGAATGGGAAAAGGTTTTATTATAAAGCTGCTTCTTCTTCTTCTCCTTCTCTCAGCCCCTCTTTCCCATGACAACAAGAGTGCCTCTGAGCCTGTGCAGAGCGCCTTTCCCTCCCTCAGCTTCTCTCTCTGCATCCACACTGGAGAAATATATAACGCGGTTTGGCACCGCTTTAAACTTGTGGTCTCTGACTCACTGCTATGGAATTCTGGGTGTTGGAGTTTGTTGTTGTTGCTCCATTTTATTTATTTATTTATTTATTATTTTGAGGATTTATGTCCCCTGATATTTATCTAGCTAGTTTTTTTTCTATTACTGTATATATAATTACATATATTTATTATATTATATTATATCATATAAATAATATTTATTTATATTTATATTCCCTGATATTTATCTAGCTATTTATTTATATCTAATCTATATATATTAGATATAGATATATATTACATATAAATAAATAGCTAGATAAATGTCAGGGAATGTAAATATAAATAAATATTATTAATATAATATAATAAATTATATATATTTATTTATATTTATTATTTTATATTATATTATTTATATATTATATAAATAATATTTATTTATATTTAAATCTGATATTTATCTAGCTATTTATTTATATCTATTATATATAATTACATATTTATGTATTTATTTTTATTATATATATATATATATATCATCTGATATTTATCTAGCTACACACACACACACAATATTTCTTATTATATATATTTCTTATATATTATTTATTTATTCATTTATTATTTATGGTATTTATACTCCACTCTTCAGCCCTAAAGTCATATATTAGATTTATTATATTTATAGCCCACTTTCTCCCTCTATCTATCTATCTATCTATCTGTCATTATATTTATTATACATCATATTTTATACTTATTATGTTTACATCCCATTTTATTTCACTTTCTCTCTCTCTCTCTAAAATAGTTATTATATATCATATATTATCTTTATTACAGTTATAGCCCACTTTTCCCCACAATCTATCTATCTATCATTTATCTATCTATCGTTATATTTATTATATATCATATATTCATAGCCCACTTTCTCCCACAATATATATATATATATATATCTAATATTTATTACATATCATATATTATATTTATTATATTTATATCCCACTTTCTCCCACAATCTATCTTTATAATATATCATATTTTATATTTATTGTATTTATATTTATATCCCATTTTGTCCCACTATATATATAATATTTATTATATATCATATATTTTTTACATTTATAGCCCACTTTCTCCCACAATATCTATCTATCTATCTATCTGCCAGAATGCCATAGCCTTGAGTCTTGGCAGTTCAAGTGGTATCAAACCCAATTATTTCTGCAGTGTGGATGCACTCTAAGATGGGTGCTCCCCATCCTTCCTCCCAGAAATTTATTTTTTGTTTCAGGTTCCCTAAGAGTTGAGGGTTGTCCCATCTAGAGACTGGCAACAACTTCCTTTGCTCTGGCCAAGGGTTGGCAAGCTGGCCCAAGAGTCTAGCCAATGCTGGGATTTCTGTATTTCTAGGCATATTTCTTTACAAAGGTATGCGTGCCGATAACTTGCTGCTCTTCTCCCTTCACGAGTTCAGTACCTGAGGAAATGGTGAATCCTTCTTCCACCAACCCTCTTCTCGTGTCATATCGCTGAAGTATGTTTTGGACTGAAGGAGAATGAAATGGACAGGGTTTGGGTAAGGAGCTTTGTTCCTCTCTCTCAAAGCAAGGAAGGCTCCCTCTGAGGATGTTGTCCTTTCTTGCTGGACTTCTGATCCTGCTCTTTCCACATTCCCCTCGCACAAGAAAACACACTTGTTTTCTAGGCACTGGCTTGGTTTTTGTCTTTCAAGACTTTCCAGGGAGGATTAAAGTCCTCCTTGCTACACCCTTAAATCCGGGTGCACTAAAATCTGGAAAACAAGGGAGCTTTTTAGCAGCGTTTTACGCACCTAGATTCGTGTCGGGTCGAGCTTTTTAATGATTGAAGGGACGTGCGATCTTTGCTGTGCCAAAAAGGCACGGCCGTTTCTTTTGTGCACTTTCTTCTCAGTCTTCAACCACCGTTTTTGTTGCATGCCCCAAGAGGTGAGTTTGATCCACGCAGCTTGGGATTTTGCCGTTTGTGTGTGTGTGTGTGGGTTTGTGGTTTTTTTTTACGAAAAGAAAACCTGTGAAAGAAAACTCTTTCGGTACCGCTGACAGCATTTGGCGTTAGCAAGCAACCAGTGGCAAGCGACGTGCGGCAGTAAAAAGCCCCGCATCCTTTTCTTTCGACTCCTATATAATGTTTTATCCTCTCTGCTTATCATCCCAGGCCTCTGCCAATGCATTTCCTGCACGTCTGTCTCTATAATCTCTGGTTTCAAAGACATGGCGAACAAGACCTCTGTAAAACTGAAACATAGTTCTGTGTACAGCTGCCATTTCAAGTTCTCTTCTAGAAGCACAATCCAGTTTCCTGTTTGTTCATTCCTGTTGCATTCATTGCCCTTTTATCTTCAATGGCTTGAGGTATACCTTCCAGAGCGTCTCATCCTGTGTAGCCCCTTATAGCTCCCACTCCCATATGTCTCTCACGTTGTGTTTTTCTTGTGCTCAGATTACACTCAACTCCCATATTCATCTACCATATATACTCGACTATAAGCCGACCTCATGGAGAAGTCGAGGGCAGGTATTGGGGCCGAAATTAGGGATTTTGACAAGACCCCATGGTTAAGTCAAGGGTAAAACTTAAGGGTCACATAAAGGATGAAGAAACGGAAATGTCAAAGAGCATGCAATGTCAAAGCAATATCAAAAAGCATGCAAAAAATCCAACAAACCTTAACTGCTTGATACTAAAGTCTGGATGGATGAGACCGTGGAAAGGGACTGTAGAATCATAGAGTTGGAAGAGACCCCAAGGGCATCCAGTCCAACCCCCTGCCATGCAGGAACTTGCAAAACACGACAAATGGCCCTCCAGCCTCTGTTTAAAGACCTCCAAAGAAGGAGACTCTGAGGGAGTGTGTTCCACTGTCGAACAGCTCTTACTGTCCGGAAGTTCTTCCTAATGTTGAGCTGGAATCTCTTTTTCTGTAGCTTGCGCCCATTGTTTCATGTTCTAGTCTCTGGAGCAGCAGAAAGCAAGCTTGCTCCCTCCTCAATGTGACATCCCATCAAATATTTAAACAAAGTTATCATATTACCTCTTAGCCTTCTCTTCTCCAGGCTAAACATTTCCAGCTCCCTAAGTCTCTCCCTGTAGGGCATGGTTTCCAGACCATTCACTGTTTTAGTTGCTTCCTTTGGACATGCTCCATCTTCTCCACATCCTTTTTGAATTGTGGTGCCCAGAACTGGACACAATATTCCAGGTGGGGCCTGACCAAAGCAGAATGGAGTGGCCCTATTACTTCCCTGGATCTAGACCAGTGGTTCCCAAACTCTGCTCTTTAAGGGATTTTGGATTTCAGCTCCTAGAACCCCAGATCTCTTAAAGGACAGTTTGGGGACCACTGATATAGATATTATACTTCTATTGATGCAGCCTAGAATTGCATTGGCCTTTTTAGCCGCTGCATCACAGCGCTTGCAGGACAGATTATGCTCTTGCCTTTCGCCAGGGAATGCTTCCTTTTTAAAATAAAGGACAATACTTACATTCACCATGGGTAGTCAAGAACCCACTTTGAGGTCCAATTTTTGACTAAAATGTCTTGACTTATACATGAGTATATACAGTACCTTTCATTGAACTCCCACACCATCACCCACGGATTGCCTTTTCACATCTTTATCAATGCCTTTCGGGACAGGGTGAGGGACTGAGAGAAGCGGATTTAAGAAGAAGTAGTGAGTAGTTCTCCGACGACTGCCTGCTACATAAAGAGGAGTGTTGTTGAAGGAGGAGCAGGGTTGATCTTTCTGACAAAGCAGCCGAAACACTGCCTCCTTTTGCTCCCTCCAGTGTCAGGACGCTGGTCTTCTTAGGACTGCTCCCATTCATCACGGAGGACAATAGAGGACTCTGTGTTGTGGTATAGCCATTAATGTATTAATTCCCCCTCTTCAGTTTAGTTGACTGAAAGGTCAACTGTTGAAATGAATGCATGGTGTTTAAGGGTTGTGTCAATGGTTAGAAAAAGGGAATTTATTAATGCAAGACGAGGCCTGAGTACAAAGATCTTACAGAAAGAAGGGAATATTGTCTTGGGAACATTGGAAGCCATATGGAGATGTAGTGGACAGTTTCATATGGTTGATTCACGCCAGTGACGCTTCAGTGTTGACAACAAATAATTGTGTTCTAGATGTCGCTGCAATATCGACATGCCTGAAATTCAGCGTATACTTTGCTGAAAGCAGTATGTGACAGGAAGGTTAAATACTGTGGGATTTTGTGTGTGTGTGTAGAGTTTGACATGGGCCCTCTTGCCATCTTAGTCAAGGTGCAGCAGGAACGGCTGAGTGGTTAATCTAGTTTCGACAGGCATCCAGTTTCCATAGACATTTGCTTCAGTGTTTGCAAACACACCTCTTTAATAACTAAGACGTGCAACTGTCAGTGTCTTTTGGGACGATATGTGTGGTCTTTCTCACCACTGTATTATAATGTGTGTATGTATATATATATATATATATATATATAATGTGAACTGAAAAGAGATTGCACACGTATGTTGGGATGGTTTGTCTGGATTAACCATTTGCTCCAGCAGCTACAGCTAGTTGGTAATAAAACCACAGACTCTCTTAGCTGTAATGTATGCAAGTTCAATATTAAAAAAAAATTAATTCAGGTGTTGAGATCAAAGTTTGTTCTGTTTTGACAACAACATTTGCCATATAAATATGTACTATTTAAATGTGGCGTGAGTAATAGTTGCATTACGATTGCTAGTAACAGGAATAAGAAGCCGAGCGGGTGTGGTGTGTTTATCTTTACAGGAGGAAAAAATGCAAGGATGAATCAGGAAGGCATCCCATGAACAAACAAAGCTGCCATTGCAACCATTTCTCAGTGATTCTTTCCTTTGCTCTTTTAGTCCGAAGAACACGTTAAGACGACTAATGTAAAGAAACCATCATTTCTTGTACATATTATAGGGGAGGAATATAGGGGGAAGTTCTGAATAAGTAGCCAAAAAGGAGCAGGTTGAGGCTTTGCATTTCAGACATTTCAAACAAAGGGTGTAGTATACGGTATGTTTACACACATATTTCCATAAATTCAGTTCAAGGATTTACATAAAATTCAACGCAGATGATGGAAGATATTGAGATAGTTAAAGATTTAAATCAGAAAGGAGACTGCAGTCAAAAAATTGGAAGAAGACTATGAGGAGGGCAGCTGTGAAAGTACTAGACAAGATCCTGAAGTGCAAAGATATCCAACTGAACACTAAGGATCATCCAAGCCATCTTATTTCCCATCTCTGTTTGGGTGGGCTACTTGAGACAGTGCAAGCGTTGAAGGGTTTTTTCCTTAATTTCAGCACAATGGACAAATGAAAGGAATGATTTAAATGCAGATTCAGTCTAGGGGTTTATGGCTAGGGAAGGACAATTTTAAGCATTTGTCTTGATCAGAATTCTGCAAGTATATTGCAAGTCAATGAGGCATTTTAATGAATATAAGTTCGTCAGAAAAATATGGCTGAGTACAAAATAAAATCCAGTGGATGCAATATAGCTGTAAACAAACAACATCAAATGAATTTATATTAGGGTTTTTTGGGGGGTAATGCCCTACATTTTTCTCCAATGCCCTACATATCATGGTTCCTTGTCCTCCCTCGTGGTTATGACATCTGGTCATTCACGGTATCCGCAGAACTCTTTTCTAGCCCCACATCTCAAATGAGTTGATTTGTTTTCTGTCAGATTTCTTCACATTGCTTAACATGTTTGCTGTCCTTTTCCCCTCCGAAAAACAAAGGCACTCGTAAGTTTGGGGGGAAAGTCTTGTCTGCTGTTGCTCTTAAAGAAAAAGAACCTTAGAAGGATCCATCGTATCCCACTATTTGCAGCAAGGAGGCAGATTTGAAGGGGAAGAGCAAGCTTGGTATTAGTTAGTGAGCTTCTCAGTCATGCTCAAAATGGTGTACGTTTTGGAATTCCTCCTGGACAGAAGGTTGAATTGTAGGACAAGTCCTGGAAAAGGAGGACACCTGGTCACCCTGCTAAAAAGACAAACAAATGGGTTCTATTCAAAATCAAGTCTGAATTCTCCCTAAAAGCCAAGATGACATAAGCTGAGGCTGTTGTACTTTGGCCATCTCATGAGAAGTCACGACTCACGGATGCCTGAAATGGTGGAAGGCAGTAGGAAAAGAGGAAGACAGCATACAAGACGGATAGATTGAATCAAGAAGGACATGGGCCAGAGTCTGCAGGACCTGAGCGAAGCTGCCGATGTTGGGTGTCTTGGAAGTTTCTCCTTCACAGGGTCACCATGTGTCCAGGTGGACTTGAAGGCAATGAACAACAACAACAACAACATGTTTACAAATAATAGACTCCATGTGTAATTTAGCTTATCTAACTTAAACAAAGAACTTGGTGCCCTTGAGACTGTCTCCTCCTTTATCTCAGTCTTGTATGAATGCTCTCTTGGTGGTGCTTTTTTTTCTTCCAGTTATGAATGATAAGGGTCAGTAGAGAGGAGAAGCATTGTTGGCTGTTCGCTGCCTCTAAAGTCCTTTTCTCTGGAGGCTTGAATGAGTTCCAGTGTGTATGTGAATATGTAAGGCAAAGTGTTTCTAAAAACCAATATATTGAACAAAGTGGATTAGAATTAAAACTGAGGCTAGTTTTCCCTTCCTGGAACTTTCCTGAGTTTTTAAGTTTGCCTCATAGAAAGTATTTTAACAGATTCACACTATTTTGTTGATGAAAAATGCATAGCAAAATTGGTGGAGTATTGATTATGAACTCATTGCTGGCAGTCCAGCTAGCATTGCTTGCTTGTAATATCTAAAGGGAAATTGTTAGGAGAAAAAGCAGATCCTCTAGAACTAGAAACAGTCTGCCAATGGTCCAAAGTAGTTTCCCTTCCAATGTTACAAATAACTTTTCTCAGGACACATGTAGTCAGTCATGGCTTGAAGTAGCATCATTTCTTGAATGGTCCAAATAGGTTGTTTGAATGGTGTGCTTCATATTTGTTAAGTTAAAGAAGCTATACTAATACAAGAATTCTAAGATTAAAAAGAAAGCCGATGTTTTATCTTGTTGCAGATACTTCAGAAATAGCAAATTGTACATTTAAATGTTGTTTCCTTTCATTTTCGCTCTCCATTCAAAATAGAATTTCTAAGATTTCATACACAGGCCAAACTCTTGTCTTGGTCAGCCATATATTTTAAACTTGAAGTTCCCATGAAGGCTCCCTGGGCCTGCCTCTGTGGTTTAAGGATGTTTTCATTTTGTGGAGCCGTAGCTGTCAAACCTCGATTCATTATATCTAATGCAAAGAAAGCCGGAATTGAATTGCAGATAATCTATGCTTGACAAGTAAGTTTGGTCCCCTCCCTCTTCTTCACAGGAAATAAAAGTCTTCTTTTGAACTTCATTTACAGTAGTAAGATAGGAAGTGTATTACAGTACTCAAAATGTTCTCTTATTGCTGGCTATCATGTATAAAATGCTCAGTTAGGGTTTACTTTGGTCGTATCCTCTTCCCCAATAACCAAGCAGGTAAGAGTAAACTACTTTGTTTTTATAGTCTTGTTAGTATGAATAAATAAAACATTTAGAGCAGTGCATACAACTTGTGGCCTTACAGATGTTGAGCTACAACGCTCATTATTCCTCACTATTGGCAAAGCTGGCTAAGCTGATCGGATTTGCAGTCCATCTGGAAGGCCCCAAGTTGGACGTCCTGCTGTTTCCTAGAGGAACGGAGCTAGTATTCCTTTCGACCCATTCACTGGTTTTTAATTGGACCTTTGTTTCTGGAATACTCCACTGACGTGGTCTAAAAGTTGATGTGACTGCGCTGTGTTTGCACTCTTGGCAGTATTGGTAGACTTTGTGTAAACAGGCAGATCTCAAACAGTTGACCTGGCTTTTGCTGAGGACTGAATTTGTCTTTTGAATGATCATTGGAAAAGATGGCAGCTAGGCTTTCATAGCAATCTTGAAGCGTTGTCTCCATCTTGGTTTCATGTCCTGAATTTGGGCTAACTTTACCATTTGGGGATGTATGGCTATATTAATCCGAACAGAAAATAGACAAAACCCGCTCCTTTTTACTTTCGGAAAATCCCAAAAATAAAAAGGAGCAGGCTTTGTAGACTTTCCGTTTGGGTTAATGTCACATTATTGCTTATTAACCCCGACGTGTCTGAAAATCAACCCGCTATTAAAGTTTTTTTTCTGGATTTTAAAATCCCGTTTCTGCACGGGATCCATCCCATGTGATAAACTCCATTGACCCTGAAGACCAGGGTTCAAATCTTTGCTTCATCACAGAAACCCACCGAGTGACCTTGGGCAGGCCTTAGAGAAAGGCAAGGCAGCTTCCCTCTGAAAAAATCTTACCAAGAAAAGCCTGTCATAGGTTTGTCTTAGGGTTACCGTAAATTGGAAATGACTTGAAGGCACACAAAAACAGACAAAATGGACAAAATGGCAGTTATATATTTTTTCTTAAAACATTATCATACAGTACTTAAGTGGAGACTATATGTGCCTAAATCAGGGTAGGATATGACACAAAATAGACAAAGTACTAAATGTGCATTCTATTAATTTCCCTGGAATTTATATTTGGATAATGGTTTTAAGACTGAGAAATCAATGGATGTGCTTCTTCTCTTACGTTCTGACTATATGGAACTTTACACTACGCTGAACTTTGCAGACGATGCTGGTTTTTCTATGGATTGGCATGAATTCTCATAATTTTGAAAGCTTCTGTGAAGGAGGCTTCTTGTTAATCTTTGTTGCTGGCACTTTTAGGTCACAAATCCTGTGTGTCCAGTACATCTTTATGGCTTTATGTTAAAATGGTGAGAATTTGTTTTGGAGACAGAAAATCATCCTGAAATTAACTTGAGAGCTCCCACTGAATACAAATTCTTCAAATAATATTCCTTCAGTTATCTTGTATACAGCACCTGCTTGAGTTATTGCTTTTTTTTTTTTTTTGCTTGGAATAAGAGTCCAAATTGCAGCTGCTTCATAATCTCTCTCTTTCTCAAATAAATAAGAGTTCTGTTTATGAAGAGGCTAAGTTATCAGGGTTGGGTTTTTTTTGTGTGTGTTGCTGCTATTGAGAATGACGTTCTATTCCTGATCAAAAACATCAAAAGCAGTAATGGAAAACATTATAGGACGTAAACAGTTGTAATGTCACCTACTGATTTTTGAAGTGGCTCAGGAAATATAATATCCTAATACTAAGACATAGTTTCTATGGCAGATATCTGATTTGACAGTCACTTGCTTTGGTTCAAGTGTCTGTTCCTCCAGACTGAAACCTTGTAGGTTAGCCATGGGCAAAAAAATATGATCTATGAGCTGCCTATGGACCCAAGGCTTTCAAAGCCCACAGATCCCTGCCCTCTTTTTTTCCCTGAGAGCAAAGTGTTTCACCACATGTTTGGAAGCTTCTTGAAATGGTGGTTTTATGTTTGGGGAGGTCAGAAGGCCCACAGCCCATCAAAACACTTCTGGTTTTGATTATTTTTTAAAAACAGATTGTCTTTTTTGGATCGATTCCTCTGTTTTTGTGAGAAAAGATGAAAGCATGCATGTATGAATACAAACTGAATGTAGCATAGTATTTTCAGTTCAGTGTTGCATCTTGAGCTGTGGGATTAAGTGTGGAGGAAGACTAAATCAATATTCAGATAAAGTTTGGAGGCTTAATTTTTGTTTGTTTCTTAACAGGCAAACCATAAATCATGGTTTAAAATGAAGTATAATCAGTCGTTATTCAAGCTAGCAGCGAACTCTGGCTTGTTTTGGTGGCTTTTTAAAACCATGCTAGCCTTTGTAATGGAAAGCACTGCTCCTAGTTGTAACATAACAAGCGAAACCGAATTTTCTCTGGTCATATGAGAGGAGGGTTAAGGAGAGGTGGATATAGACCAGACAATTTGCATGGATTTAGCACAAAGTGCTAAACTCATAGCATGGAAAAGTTACTTTTTTGGAATACAGTTGGCATTTCTGTCTGAGGGATTCTGAGAGTTACCGTCCAAAAATAACCTTTTCAAGCTCTGGTTAAATTATGATTTAGTTTGGATTTAGTTAAATAATTTGAAAAGTCGATAATTCACTGTCAGAAATGGCTTGCGTGCCTCTAACTGTATGCACAAAAATTTTCTCGACAACGGAATCTCTGTCTCCTGTCTCTTCATTCTCTATTAGAAGTGTGACCTACAAAGATCAGTGGTAGACGTTGTCGTGTGCCTTCAAATAGTTTCTGACTTATGGCAACTCTAAGGCCGTATCACAGGATTTCCTTGGCAAGATTTGTTCCGAGGGGGTTTGCTGTTGTTCTGTGGCTGAAAGAGTATGGTTTTCATGGCTAAGTGGGGATTTGAACCCAGGTCTTATTTGAATGTACTCCAACACTCAAATTACTATACAATACTGCATCTTCAAAAGGAAAGACACAAAGCTGGCATGAATTTAGATAGCTGTATTTCTTTTTTGCCCTAAGCTCAGTCCTTACCGAACCCCTCAAAATGGATGATCCGCTGAAGAAGGTGGTGGTGAAGAGCCAAACAGAAATAAATGGTGGTTCCAGTGCCACCCTAGTGCTATTCAGCCAGTTTGCTAAAGCATGGCCATATGGCAGGGTTTGGGTGTACATAGGACTATAGGAGATATGTGGGCGTTCAGGTTGAGGGTGAAAAATATTTAACAGCTGCATCATCCACCAGCAACCGTAAATGCTTGGTTTGAGTTCAACACTCATCCTCCAATATTAGTGTCCAGTTGTGTAATTGGAACCTGATGTAAAATGCACACACAGCCACTGGATCAAGAAAAGGGTTGCATTGGCAACTTGCGTTTTGGCATCTCCTGTTTCTGAGTGATTCACTTTGTAGCTTGGAGAGTATTTTGATTTGTAATTGTTCTGTGACAGCCATTATTCATCTTTATATTGTTACTTAACTTGGATCTTTTCTTTTATCCCATTCAGATGTTGGCTGTGTGACTTAGCCTGCAAACAGCCGGACAGCTGCATTTCCTTTCTCTTGGCAACATACGCACACTCAGCCCGCTAGAAAGCCATGTGTTTTTGTGGTCCCCTGAGGCTTATCTGAGGGAGGAAATGGCTTGACCTGTTTGGTTGCTATGAAGGAAAAACACTCTTGTTTGTATTTTTGGTGAACATCTGTGTCGCATTTGTTTAATTCCTTTCTGGAGGTTATTTAAAACCATGTGGCACAATGTTAGAAGATTTCATTAAAAGTAAATTAGTGCTGTTTCAGTTCTGATGTCTGCTGGTCTTATATTGATGCCTAAAACTCTGAAGGAGCAGCAAACAAGCTTGCTCCATCCTCAGTGTGACATCCCTTCAAATATTTAAACATTGCTGTCATGTAACCACTTGATGCTGCATGTCAGAAAACTTTGCAGGATATTATTGCATCATTAAATATTAAATGGTTGAGCAGAGGAAGTATTCGTAGTTCAAAAACCTTTGAATTGAAATTTTGGGGCAGTGGAGGATGGAGAGCCAGTATAGTGTAGTGGTTTGCGTGTTGGACTCTGGAGACCAGGGTTCAAATCCTGGCTCGGCCATGTAAACTCAGAGGATGACTTTGGGCAAGTCACACTCAGCCTCCAAAGATAGCAATAGCAACCCCCCTCTGAAGAAACTTGCCAAGAAGCGAGGCCACAATATGGCCGTAGGGTCACCATAAGTCGGAAATTACTTGAAGGCACACAAAAACAAGGAGGGAGACAAGACTGCCAAGAGATGTACTTCTTCCATTAAGGGGAGAAAAATGCCACTTGCAGTGGTCCATTGGTCACTGTGGGGCCAGATTCAGGGTTGCAGTGTATAGCCTTGTAGTATTTTTGGGATGCCCAAATAATGATGATGATGATGATGTTTATTATAAACGGCATTTCCACTAAAGGGTGGTACATCAAAACACATACAATAAAAAGCAAACAATAAAACACCATAATATAAAATACTAAAATAACACACTAATATGCTAAAAACAAACCAACTCTTCCTTGGTCCTTGCCCATCTTGGCCACCTCCTTCCATTCCTAGGGGTATACTCTACATTTGAGGAATTTCAGGCCTTGGGCTAAGTCTGGTGTTCTTGGAGTCCTACACTGCCCCCCTCTGCTTACCCAGATGCCATGGCCTCTTCTCCCTGACATTTGGTGGTTTCTTGGTTTTTACCTGCTTCTTTCCATTCTGAAAGTCTGAAATGCCTCTTTTTGTGCTTAGTTACTGAGAGCAAGAACTTTAATCTTCAACAGACTGGTATTTTTTTGGTCTTGCCCTTTTACCCTTTGCTCTTCACACTACTGGAATGCAGCTTTGAGATCTTCTCTGAAATTAAATTTAGCCCTCAGGTTGAATGTTCTTCTCCATCCTTGTGCTGTCTTCTATCTAAGAGAAGATGTGAAGTCTTTGGAAAAACAGTGTGTATAGTTTGAGGTCAGACTCAGATATATTTTCCCAACATGGAGATAATCTCTACGCAGGAAAGGAGCATACAGTACTTTGTATTGTTTGCTTTGTGTGTGTTTGTGTTTGCCATGCATGCTCTTGGCACACAGCAAAAGCAGTGGTTACTGGATAAAGACATTTATGTGGCAAGAAGCGTATTTGGGGCAATGTAGGGCATGTATTTCCTACTTATGAGACTAACTTGTTGTATGGGGAGGAAATGAACATTTGAGCACATTGAAGGGATTGAAAAATTATTATATACCTAATTGATACCACCATCATATTTTTGTGGGCATTTCGCCCCATTTCTAGAAAGATTTGGCACCATCTGAAGATGGCTTAGTAATGTTTTAAGCATTTGAAATATGTTAGAGCCGGAAATCACAACACAAGCATGCTGTTTTTGCTGTTTGTTTCCTTTAGCGTGTGTGTGTTTTCTGCCATGTTCAGCATCATTAATCCTCAGTCCCAGATGAAAGAGAATGGTCTCATGTATCTAACAGGGATGCTCCAGTATTCTGAAGCTTAAATGGGTTTGTAATAGGGTTAAATCTTTCTCATGTTCTGTATGCGAGCCTCTGCAATTTATAGACTTGATTCATCCCACAGCACATCACTAATGTATGTATATGTTTAGCATGAAGCTAAATATTTCCCGCTATCTTATTCCTGATCTCTTGAACCCTTGTTACTTTCTTTCAAATATTTAGTGACTAAATGGATCGTAAGCCTAGGAGAGACAAGTATGTTCATTTGTATGTTTTTCTCTTTTGACAATGCTTAGTACTACACTTCTACAAGAATAATCTTAGAGAATTAAGTATGCATAGGGATCTTTGAGACTAACCAAGAAAATAAGTTGTAGGATAATCTTTCAGATACTTGGTCATATATTTGCATACACATATACTTTCATATACCACGCATCAGAGGAAGTAGACAAGCCTATGAAAGCTATAAATGTCAACAGGGAGAAAAGTAAGATACTACACTTGGACAGAAAAAAAAATATACGAAAGGCTCATATAAGATGGGTGACACCTGACTTGACATCAGTACATGTGAAAGTCTGACTATACCACAAGCTGACCAGGAGTCAACAGTGTTATGCTGCAGTTAAAACAGCCAATATGATCCTAGGCTGCATCAATGGGAGTGCAGTGGCAAGACTGAAGGGAAGTAATAATACCACTCTATTCTGCTTTGGTCAGACCTCACTTGGAATACTGTGTCCAGTTCTGGGCAGCACAATTCAAAAAGGATGTGGAGAAACTGGAGCATGTCCAAAGGAGCGCAGCCAAAATGGTGATGGGTCTAGAAACCATGGCCTATGAAGAGAGGCTTAGGGAGCTGGGCATGTTTAGGGAAGAGAAGGTTAAGAGGTGATCTGATAGCCTTGTCTAAATATTTGAAGGGATGTCATATTGAGGAGCAAACTTGTTTTCTGCAGCTCCAGATACTAGGACATGGAACAGTGGATTCAAACTACCAAAAGATAGATAGATAGAGAGAGAGAGAGAGAGAGAGAGAGAGAGAGAGATTCATTCCACCTAAACATTAGGAAGAACTTCCTGACAGTAAAAGCTGTTTAATAGTGGAACAAAATCCGCCAGAGTGATGGAGTCTTCTTCTTTGAAGGTCTTTAAACAGAGGCTGGATGGCCATCTGTTGGGAGTGCTTTGATTGTGAATTCCTGCATGGCAGGGGATTGGACTGGATGGTCTTAATGGTGTCTTCTCACTCTATAATTCTTTGATTCTATAAACTTATGCTATTTTGCCTCATGAATCTCAAACATGCTACAAGATCCTTTTGCATAGTGATATTCAAGACTCACATAGCAGAGTCTCCGAATTCTAACCCCTTGGTAAATTAAAAAACTGTATAGGGGGAAAACCAACTACTATAGTTTCAGTTCAGTTAAGAATCATATCTGCCATATACATGGGTTGCATGTATATTTCTGTGCCTTGCAGCACAGAATTCAACATAGCACCAAGAAATGACCACTAGCAGATTCATGTGTAGCCTTGTCAGTTCAGATTTTCTCAAGGCATGTCTACATGGCCCCTTAATCCATGACCAGTCTAATATGTCCTGGACCAGCCGCAAACTGACTGCACACACCAAGTCGGATCCAGTGTGATGCTGCATTGTTGTCCGCACAGAAAAGCTGGGCTAGCCTGCTGCTGGCCCGTCCTCTGTTTTTGGAGCTGCTGCCACAACTTCCTAGCGGGCAGGAGCTCCCTGTAAAGCCTGCCTGGCACACCGGCACTTCTGCTAAAGACAGAAATGGCCACTCTAACATGTGGTCTGGATGCTCCTTAATGTCCTCAGCAGAAGCTGATCCAGCTGTCCATCCACCAAAAGAACCTGAGGTCACTGGGTTTCTGGAAAACACTGGGATTTCTCCTGACTTTGCTTAGTTTGGAGCAAAGTCGGGTTAAGGGGAGAAAACACAGATCCTCCCCAGACAAAGCCAGCACCAGCTTCAAGGAGAGAACAATGTTTTTCACCTGTATAGACAAAGGTCCAGTACACCCTGAAGAAATAATCCAGTTTTAGACCACTTTAACTGCCCTGGCTCGGTGCTAGGGAATCCTGGGAATTGTCGTTTATTGCAACACAAGAGCTCTCTGACAGAGGAGGCTAAATGTCTCCCAAAACTACAGTTGCCAGAATTCCCTAGCATTGAGCCTGGGCAGTCCTAAACTGGATTATTTTGTGTTTTTTTGGACCAAAGCCTCACTTCTTCTGTAGAAAAGATCACTCTTATCCCCTGCCAACATAATTGTAATAGCAAAAACAAAGATTTGTAGTACTTCGCTAGGTTAAAAAATGCTGTCTGATTTAATAATGTTGGGTTGACAGTAGCATATCTTCCTAGTTTAGGGTTGGTGAACATGTGGCCACATATGTAGAAGCCTGGTAGCTTGGCTATTACCAGTTTGGCAGTTTTTCATGCACTGTGTCTCTAAACTGAAAGCTAGTGGTTTTACCACCATGCACTGAAATTAGATCAACTTTTATTGTGTGTGTGTGGGGGGGGGAAGGATTTGCTTACTGCAAAGTGGATTTGTATTATGAGCACAACTCAAATGACCAGTGATAAGGGATAATGGGAGCTGCAACATATGGAGGGTCACCAATTGCCTCCTGTGGCGAATCCATAGTTGAGGTGCTGAGGTAGCAACTACTGTATCAGGCAAGAGCTCATTTAATTTGAAATCGACCAGTGGTTTATGCATGTGTAAATGATCCTTGTTGCAAAATCTATAGAACTTTGGCCACTGCAAGCCATCTGGTGACCTAAATGCGATTTCTGCATTTAGCGCAATCGTACGTCTCCAAATAGCTCAAAGGGATTGTCTATAGATTTAACACTGTAGTAGAGATTGGAGTATGAGGGAATTGCTAAGTATTGAAGTATTATGTCTCATTTGTTCTGCGTCCAGGCTTTAATATAACTTTTCATAAGCTCCGACTAGCATCTGCTGAGAGAGCCAGTGTGATGCAGTGGTTTGAGCATTGGACTACAACTCTGGAGATCAGAGTTTGATTTCCCACTTGGGTGAGTCACATACTCTCAGCCGCAGAAAACCCTATGATAGATTCACCTTAGGGTTGCCGTAAGTCAGAAACAACTTGAAGGCACACATCAACAACGACAATCTGCTTCCTCACTTTAGCTCCTGGCAGGATTATGTGCTTTGTTCCAAGTCCCTAACCACTATTTAATTAGATTATTTATTTGTATAACCTGTTCTCTAGTATTCAGCTGTAGAAAAATATCTAAATTAATATCTTTCTGAGACCCTAGCCAGGGCACCTGGAAGAAAAAGAGATCTAGGCAGCAGCTGGAGAAACTGAAAATATACAGGAGACATTTGGAAGAAGTACTGAACTTTGCCCTGGCTCCATGGAGAAAAGACCTTCTTCTGGCAGACAGTCTTTCCTGAGAAATGCCCAGCTGTGATGTTTTGAAAGTTCACACGAGAAGGACTTTCCTTTGCCTTACTATGGCTAAAGAGGAAATGGAGCATGTGATATTTCAGAGCCCTACTTCGATACACTTTCCTTAAAGAGCCTCGTAAATCATGCCAGGTAGATTTCTGCTTCAAACAGAGTGTGCTGCATTTGGTTTGGCCAATAAAGGTATCACTGTTTGGTGGATTTTTGTTTGAATTTACTTAAATGGCCAGCACAGCTACCCCTGTATGTTTGCCATTTTATAGACGGGATACCATTTTATTATGCCATTCCATTTAATGAGATTTTGGTATGGGGGTCCTGCAACCAAACCCCAGCAGATACTAAAAGCCCACTGGATAATATGTATGCAAGTGTTGTTCCTAGTGTGACTGCCAGAATATTAATTGGATCTTGTCTAACTGTGTAGTAGAATTAGTCGGGTGAATCAATTTCCTAAAGTGAATCAGGAAATATATCATGGGAACATGGCTAGGAAAATATATGTGTAGTAAGAGCATGTGATATAGCTTACTGCAGAGGAAGTTCTTGTTGCTGCTTTGCGTTCCATAGCAACACATATGGAGAATGAAACATTAACAGATGCTGGCTGTGAGGAAGTAGAGTGTTTTGAACGGTTTGCATAGTATGCTTCCATTTGTTCAGCAGAAGAGTGTATATCTCTGTCAAAGGAGGGTTTATGTTATAAGAAAATCGGAATGTTTCAAAATTCTGAACACTATCATCCTCATCCTCATCATTGTTTCGATTAAAGCGCATTCAGGTGATGGAGTACAAATGAGTAAGCCCCAGTAGGGCCACCTACTTTTTGTTTTTAAATGCTGGCAAGACATCTTTAGGTATGCTGGAGCATAACAAATTGGACATTAGAGAGGTTAAAGCATACACATATCACATCTGGCATTCCTGCGATAGAGAATATATACATAAGAATATAAAGAGTTACTGGAGAGAACCTGGAACAGATAAGAAATGCAGAGAGATTGGTAGATGTTGCCTTTGGGGATGTGTGGATAAGCGCTTTTGGCGTTGTGGTTGTCCCTATAGCAAAGTGGCAGCCTTCTCTGCTGTTAGGGTCTTATAGAAGAAAGGAAGAATGAGTTTTCATGTGCCTTTCCACTTCACCATCTGCAGTGTTCTGGTTCCTAAGTGCAGAGGGAACATAAGAAGGGCTTTATCTCGTCTAGCATCCTATTTTTCACAGTGAGCAATGAAACATCTCTGGAAAGTCCACACAAGGGCAAGAACCTCTGCTGCAGTTCTCCCTAGCAGCCTGGAGATAACTGTCACGAGCCACTCAATACCTTTTCTGCTATGTTTTTGACATGGGAAAGATTTCAAATACCTACTAGCATCCTAAGGAAAACTGTATAGGGAATGCTCTACCATGTGGTCTTATTCATTCATCTGATGAGGCTATAAATCAGGGGGACAGATAGATCCTCCATGTTATTCCCTTGTAACTCCCATCATCACTCATTATTTGCAGTGTTGGCTGGACTGATGGGAGTTGCAGTTAAGGCCCATCTGGAGGGTCACATGTTTTTAACTCCTTGTGGAAATTCTTTATGCGTTTATTATAGCTGATATGTGTGTCAGCTATAGGATCTCTCACAATGCCAGATTAATGAATGCTTATTTTTTTTAAAAAAAGAGATGTTATTGACGCACTACATGCAAAAAAGACCAAAGTTGTGATTTCACCGCAACATGTGACCATATTAGTGCAGTTTTCTCGGGGTTACTAAGGTGTTGTCGCTTTGTAGCCTGTTCCGGGTAGAGTTCAAATTCCTTTTTATTGTTCCGAAAGCTTGAAAGAAACTTGTAATCAAAATGAATTGTGCATAATTCTGAAAAGCCCCTGGAGTCGATGGTGGGTGGACTTGGCACACACATTTCTTTCACAGTGCTATATATAAAAGTCCATATGGAACTGATTATTTCCTTATGCCTTTCTGTAGTCATTATTTTTCTTTTTTTTTTAAAAAGAACTCTTCTAGTATTTTGAAGTTTAAATTCAGAAAAGACGCACAAGAGTTTATATGGGGAAAAACTCAAAGTTGCTGGGGTATCATGTTGGAGAAATTAATTTTATCAGAATGTAGACAAAGTTCTCCCGCTTCTTTCTTGGCTCTTGTGTATTGTAAATGGACCGCAGGACCGTTCTGCATCCGGGAATAACAGAAAAGCCAGCTGTGAGGGTGGTTTTTGTATGTGTGAGAGACATGTATGGTTTGGTCGTGGTCAAGTCTTAGTCATTGTTTAAAAACTCAATAAAGGAAAAGGGTAGGGTGGGAAAATGGCGCGGAGTAAAAATATTTTGGGAAAAGCAACAGTAAATCCAGTGCTTCCTTTTCAAATATATTCTTCAACTCCCATATTGAAATAATTAAATGCCAAAGCCTGCATGTTTCATTCAGATTTAGAATAGGTATGTGTGAAGTATTTTTCCTTTTAAAATGAAATCATATGTAAGTCATAAAAACTGGTATTCTTACAAATTTCCTTCTGAGATGCTATAGCTCCCATGATACCAAGCCAATGTGTTTTTTTCTCCAGGCTTGCAGTTCAGGGAATCCAAGAGAGAGGAACTTTTGACCCTTCAATTTTTTAAGCCTACAACACCCACTATCCCTCACCATTGGGCATATTTGGGTAACGCAGATGGGAATTGTAAGCCAAAATATCAATAGGGACAAAAGTTTCCCACTCCTGGGATTATTGTAGGGTCAATGGGCAAGAAGTCCTGAGTTTCTTAGTAGCATGGCCAACAGATTGTAAAACTCTCTCCCTGTTCTTTTACCTGAGTTCCTTTCCATGACATATGAAAGCATCCTTCTTTGACCTGAAGATGAGATATAAGGAGTTACCATCTTTTTCTCCCGGGTGCCTTAGGTCTTTAAGTAGGAGCTTGTAGCACTGGAGGAATAATGCAGTTTGATAGTGCTTTAACTACCATGACTCAAAGCTATGGAGTTCTGAGGTTTATAGTTTTGTGAGATATTTAACCTTCTCTGGTGCCATCAAGTACAAATCCCAGAATTCCATAACATTGAGCCATGGCGGTGAAAGAGATGTATTATGTCTGCAGTGCAGATTTAGCCTCCTCTGTCAGAGAGCTCTGGTGCCATAACAAGCTACAAAAGCATCTGAGGAAGTAGACTGACGTCTACAAAAGCTCTTTCTGCCAACTTCTTACTTTCTTTCACTTAGTCTTTAAGGTGCTACAGAATCTCTCTAATACAAATTCTACAGACTAACACGGCTCTATCTTTGAATTCTACAAATCTCAGAATCCCTTAGCGTTGAGCCATGGCAGTTAAAGAGGTGTCAAACTGCATTACTTCTGCAGTGCAGATTAGATCCTTGTTCGTCTTATTCCTTCCTCATGACGGCTTCTGTCAGTACTGATGAGAGAGGAGAGGATGGTTCCAGTTAGTCTTGCCAGGGATTACTGGCAGCTGTCTTTCCCTTCGTTCCCACCATCCTGATCTGATCATGGGAATGTATTTACTTTATCTCATAAGTATTCTAGTCTGAGGTTCCTGGGCTCATCCTACCACACGCTACATAGATTCCTAGGGAAATGGGAGCAATATGCTATTTACTGTGAGGCACTAACATTCTGTATTGATGAGAAAAATCATTATCCTTCCCCAGACAGGATAAACCTCTTCACATAGCAATGGGATACGCTTGTGTTCTCCATCTCTCTTGGGTGTTTTTTTACAGGGAAGGAAAGAATGAGACTGTCTTTCTCAACCATCCAGCAGGTTCTCTTGGTGAAATTCCCTGGGTCATGGTGCAAGACACTCTGATGGTAAACCGTGAAAGGAATAATAGATGAAATGTCCCTATCTGCTGAAGCACTGTTCTGTCTTCCTGGCTGGAAGATCATTGCTTTCTCTAGCCATCCCAGGCTACATCTTGAGATGTTCCAGACGAGTCAAATGACAGGGATAACATGCATCAATGGAAGTGGAATGATTGTTTTGTGTGGGTCTCTTTAAATTGTCACTTTGAAATCCCATTAATTGCTATAGAAACAGTGCCAGTTGTTTTACGTGAACCAATTCTGTGTAGCCGGGAAAATTACCCAGGATTGTTACAGCACCCTGCAAGAGCTTTTGCAACAAGAACACTGCCTCCTTAAATGGTCTTGTTCTCTAATGTATTAAGTCTCATAAGAACTGGGTTTTTATTTTAAAACAATAACTCAGTTGTTTACACCCTCCACCAAAACTATACATTAGCTTCAGTTTTAATTTGTTAATATTTTATAGCTGTATGCTCAAATGGATTTGTTTTGCCAAAAGAAAACTCTGTATATAAAAGCTAATTACAAGTTCCTGCTAGTTTTAAACCATTAGTATCTTTCATAACTGACAGATGTAGCAATACGTCTTTTGGAAGCATCATGGGCAGAACGATGATATAGCTATACAGTCAGCCCTCCACATTTGTGACTTTGACTTTTGCGGATTTGCTTATTCATGGATTTGATTAATATGTTCTCTCTAGGAGTTTCTAGGTCCTCCAGCTCGACTCTATGGGCAATGTCGACAGAAATGACATTGGAGGGCTTAGAGATTCCAAGAGAGAATACTTCTCTACGCATTTGTAGGTCCTCCAGTGCAATTCTGTGATCAGCTTCTTGCAGATGGTACTCAGTACCAGAATATTTGTGTTATCTGCGTAACTAAGGAATAGCAAAGAACATCTAAGTTAAGTTTTCATTTATCTCTGTATTAAAGAGTTAAACAAACAACATGAAAGCCAAGCAACATAAAAATGCACAGAGTTGCACCGGAAGATCTACAAATACCTAGGACTCTATCACACGGGGAAAATCAGGGATTTAAACACTGATTTTCCTGTGAAAATCACGCAATGGCGATTAACATTTTCGCACACATCATGATTAAAGAGCCATTATCCCAGGAAAATCTGAAACTAATGTTTAGAAAGAAGAAGATTTTGTATATTACAACTTTCTCAAGAAATTTCTCCTCCCATTCCTAGAGCACGTACATTTACATACACGATTTGGCTTCTACTTTTCAAGTGCGAGAGAAAAGAGAGAAGAAGGGAAAAAACCCAGCTATTTTCCAGATCAGAGGATTTCTGGAAGCATTTATCACACAATTTGAAAGTAATGCCAAGCATAATTTAGTGTTAGGAGAACAAGCCTTGCCTCTCTTAGGTTAACATGTTCTCCCCCTTTCCTCCTCCTGGGTGTCTATGAGGACGTTGGATGCTTCCATTTTAGATTAATGACTGATTCTCATACTGTTGAAACCTAAACCATGGCTAATCTTAACCATGGTTAGTGGGAAAAAGCTGGTTTCATAAGTTATGGTTTGACATTGACATATATCCACTAAACGGTTAAGATTAACAACAGTTTATCTGGCTTGGACAATAGAGCAAGCTGCAATGATTACAACTGGAAACCAAGTTTTCTGTTTCTTATAACCACTCTGAAACTCTGGGGAGAAAGGGGGTTATGTGAGTCAACTGAAGAGACCAGGCTCATCTGTGCAATATAAAACGATGGAGCAGCATTAATGTTGAACCAGTCAATCATATTGCAAAATCATTCCTCTGTTGGGACATACACTACTTTGATGATCCAAAATTACATGAATAGCTGTAAGGCCTTTTAAAGAAACACACTGGAATGTTGCCTTTATATTATAAGCTCAGGGTGTGTCCATTTACATAAACATTGTGAAAGGCGTAATTCTCTACATGGACTCATTTGGGAATGTGAGTGGGAATGCGAGTCCATCCATTTGTTCTGTTTTGAGTACTCACTTTAAAAATGTTTATGTTCACAGTGTACCATTCACTGTGAAAAATGCAACAAGGTGCACTGATCCCAGACATGCTTGTTAATAGATTTGAGAACATGATGGAAAAAGGATAGATGAGAATAGAAAACATGCATTACCTTAGCTTAAATGCATATGTTCAGTACCAGTGTATTTGTGTTATCTGCGTAACTAAGGAATCGCAAAGAACATCTAAGTTAAGTTTTCATTTATCTCTGTATTAAAGAGTTAAACAAACAACATGAAAGCCGAGCAACATAAAAATGCTCTTCAAGAGAACTGCTTTATTGGTTAGCTCTCCCATCTCTATTATGTTTTTTATGGTTCTTTCCATCACACTTTGTTCCACTAGTCTTTAGTACAGAGGAGGAACTAGGTACATTAGCTGTTCATTACATTATTGCATATTGATGCTAAATAAATCGTAGTTGTATTTTGTCAAAGCAATAATATTTTCTCTCTCTCTCAGACACACAAACACACACAACACACTGTTAACTTAGACCCAATAGATAACTTGGGTCCAAACCATTTAAGGCTTTAAAAATTAAAACCACTATTTTAATCTAGGCTCAGAAATGTACTGGCAACTGGTAGAGCTGGTGTCACAGACACGGCTGTTCGGCCTCTACCAGTATTCAAATGATTGTCTTCTAAAGCAGCTGAATTTTCAGAATCATTGTTAAAGGTGATTTGAAACAGTGTAGATGTATCTTCCTGCATTTTTAAAATAGGTGCAGGATTGTTATACGTCCTACAACTCAGACTTACATACTATATATAGTGTTTCTTCTGTGGCTTCTCACTGTTTGAATCCCTTGTCTTCATATATTGAACTTAGTCTTTTAAAATGGCTGTTGAATGGACATTTAACACCAGCTATATTTTGCTTCATCATTATCTTGGGGGAGAGGCCAACTTAGATCCTTCTCCTCATTTCCTGGGCTTGCTTATATGTCAAATATAATTTCATGGTTTGACCGTTTACCTGGTAAAATTATACTGCTCCTGAATGGGACGTGAAAAGTGTTGAGAAAAGTTGAAAGGATGCAGCAATTAACTTTGGTAATACTGGGAACAAGGTTGAAAATATGTGAATGTGAGCGGTGGCTAAAATAGAAATACTATATACACTCAACTACAAGTTGACCTCATGTACAGTATAAGTCGAGGGCAGGTTTGGGGGCCAAACTTGTGGACTTTGATATGACCCATGGATACGTTGAAGGTTAAACCTAAGGGCATGTAACAAGTCCCATTATATGGAGCAAAGGAAAACAGTGTCAAAGAACTTGTGCTCACCCTGAAGCCCAGATGGATGAAATAGTAAAGGGAGGTCAGTGTTTCCAGGATATATTACATCTTTCCTTTCACCAGGGGATGATTCTTTTTAAAATAAGATTCAAGGAACAGTACTAACATTGACCCATAGATAAATTGTCTCAGTTATTTTGGGTCAATTTTTGGACTAAAATTTCTAGACTTATACATGAGTATATACAGTAGAAGGAGGAAGAATGTGAATGAATTGTAGTGGTGCAGCTTGGTGGTTTTCCAGATTTAAAAAATGTGCTCCTATAGGGCCTGAGCTCTTAAAGATGGAAAATAAAATATGAGACCCCTGCCTGGAGGGTATTTCCGATAACTTCACAAAAATAGACTGTGTATGTCAGGTCCTTTGTTAACTAGCAGCATCTGCACCGTATGGCTCTCGTCCAAAGAATCTGTGGAGCCCGTTCCATACGTGACTTCCTTCTCTCCTCTTTGAGAAGGGAAACTGTGTATAGGATTGCTGACTCTGCTAAGGATTATAAACACATGGTTTCCTTAGAACTCTTTAGCAGTTAGAAAAAGCAAATGAGTAGAGATGACCCCAGCGTAAACTGTGATGGGGAGTCCAAAATACTAGCTTTATGTGAAACTGACTTATGGGATTGGGTCATAAATGCTAATCTAGTTTAACATACTGATGTCATATATAATGACTGAACTGGAGGTATGAGTAAAGCGGTTTGACTAGTTTGTTCTGTTACTGAGTTAGCATTATATTAATTTTGGGGGGGGGGGGGGGTGAAAATGAATGTCCTACAATGAAATTTGACTAGAGGCCTATGATCCTGGAAAATGTTGTGAACTCTTAAACTGTTTGCCATTGACTGCAGCTTTGCTGATGAATGGAAGCTGGAGAGATTCCCAGGTTTAAGTAGGAAGGAAATAGGTGTTTGAGAGTAAGGCTGGGCAGGAGAAAAGGGATTTAGAAGAATGGACTGGGGAGCTCAGGTTTGTTTTAAAAGCTGTATTTAAAAGTACTATTAACTTGCAAATGGCCATACATTCAGCTGGCCCAAAATACTACTGTTTATACTCGACTGTATATTGACCTCATGTATAAGTGGAGGGCAGGTTTGGGGGCCAAAAGTATGGGTTTTGATATGACCTGTGGATATGTCAAAGGGCACGTAACAAAGAATGCAAAGGATGAAGCAAAAGAAAACAATGCCAAAAACTTTACAAAATCCCAGCAGGCCCTGAAGGCTGAATGAACGAGAACTATGGTAAATGGGGCTGTGGTAAATGGGGCTGTGAGGAGGTGACCATGCACAAATGGGGCTAAGAAAATTCACACATGTTAAAAAGGATAAAACAGCAAAGCAAAGAAAATGGCGACTACATTAGTAGTGATGTGATAACTTTGTCGGATTTCAACCCAGAAAATCATACACATCTTATTCAAATTGTTCAGAACCCAATTCCTCTCAGCGCAGTAGACCGTATACCTTCTCATCTTCCTTTTGTAACCTTTCTGTATTTTCCCATTCTTCTATCTTTCTTTATCCCTCCCTGCAAAAATCTGTTCAAGGAGGAGACGATGACATAGCCACTCCACTATCTTTAGATTGGGAATAGGATCTATTTCGAGATCTACAGTGACCAGAGAAAGATGCATGAAGAATCATTTGTAACATTCAGCCTACAAATAAAACTTAATTGATGAAGTTACTTTCTTTACACATATACTTGTGCAGTAACTCAGCGAATAAAGAGGTGAAAATACTTGCAAGACACATCATTTGGAAATTGCCTAGAAACTTAAGCTTGATTCTGGGTGTTGCTGTTGGTTGGAAATGTTTAATACCAGAGTTTAATTTGATTATGAGTATGGGTAGATTAAGCTATATTGAAGATTACCAAAGTCTGCCAACCTGAATCGAAGAATTAAGCCTATTGGTGCAGTGTTAAGGAAACGGACAAGCAGATTTTTATACTTGGCAAACTAGTGTAAAGTCTGTGTCACACTAGGAGTGTGAAAATTAGTTTGACACGGCTTTAACTGCCATGGCTGAATGCTATGGAGTTCTGGTATTGGTAGTTTTGCGAGGTATTTAGCTTTTGAAACATATAGCATTGTTGCATCATAACCCACAGTTATTTTTGTTCATGAACCCAAGTGACTGTTTGTTTGAAAACAATACCCAAAAGATAAAGCCTTGACGTATGGGGCAATTTTATTTATAGACAAATACTGCGTATAGCAAGGCCTGTACTATATGTGTTGCTTGTAGGCTGCTTCTGTTGGTGAGAGTTCATTTCGGGGAAAAGAAATTACAATAAAGCAGACTTTTTAAGATAGCTTTTAGGAGCTTTTTAAAAAAGTGTCTTAACTTTCTCATATGTTAATCATTATTATTTGAAACCCAGATAAAAATAGCCTTCACTGTGAATAATTCAGTTTACCATTGAAAAAACATCAAATACCTAATAGATGTTGTGTCTTCTTGTTAGAAATAGAAATGGGAATAAAATGTAGTTTAGTTCATGTATCCTATTAAATAACTTTTTGGTAAGTTCTGGCACTAAAAGAAATGGAAACTCCTTATGTAACAACATCATGGTATGCTTCATCTGTTTAGTCATCTGGGCTGAAACAGCTTATTGCCAAGTGCAGGAAATCAGTGTTTTCTTTCTCTAAAGAACATCCTTGACCTTTCCGCTGAAATACTTCCTAGTGGTATGCGATGAACTACAATAAAGCTGCAGGAATTTGACAGCTAGAATATAATGTAATGTTTGAGGTTGCATTCCTGTGCGGAAAACCTATGCTGATGTATGTTGTTTTAAGAAGTAGCCAGTGCTGAAATATTCTGAGTTGCTTTTTCAGTATTTTCTGAGCACGCCTTCAGTTGTGGGTCACAAAAAGCCTCTGGTGGTTTTAGGCACGCAGAAATGACATACAACAACAAGAATAGAGATGCCAATGTCTCTGCAGTATATTCGCTGTTTCTGTGAAAATCACGGTTAAGTCCATCATCATCATCATCTGTATGCCACCTTTCTCCCAGAGTGAGAGTCTAGATACCATATGTATCATAGAAATTTCCTCAGTTTTGTGAAAGAAAAGAGTAGTAACATTTTGGTCTGACGTACTGGCTTTTCCGCACTTTTATTCCTTCCAGGATTCCTGATTATATGAATAATAGAACAAAGTAATGGAGGCCCCTGCAGTATAATTTAACAGTACAACCCTAGTTGACTAAGGAGCTTATAGAAAAGCGCTTTACTTGTGTGCAGGGCGGCTCTTAGTAAGGGCTGTGTCTCATGATGGGGGAATATTGGCTCTGCTGACTGCTTGCACCACGCACCAGGCACACTAAGCAGTCTTTTTACTCCACCCAAACCTTTTGTACCCTGCTTTCTACCATTTTTAAAGTAACTTGCCAGGCTGTTTTCTCTCCCCCATCCCCTGGGGCTCGCAAAAAACACCATACGTATTTTGACTATTCAGATCCTGGTCCTTAGGTCCAGAAGCTTAGATAAAAAGCCAAGTTTAATTTGGCACCAAAAGTCTTCAAATGAATGGCATTCTACACTGTGCCACACAGCAGAAATCCCTCTCCTCTGTCTCTACTGTATTCTATTTCCTTTGGTTAAGTTTTAACAAGTGCCCCAGTATCAGATCTCACTGCTCAAGCAGATATATATATATATATATATATACACAGAAAGAGTTCTTTAAGTGTTGAGGTTTTGAGCCATTTAGGGCTTTGAAGATCATCAGCACTTTGGGCTCAGACCAGAGATGATCTGGTATCCATGCAGTCCCTTAGAACTAGCGTTATATTATGCTTTCCCTTTGAGCTAGCGTATCTAGCTACTACAGATTATAATAACTACAGGCTCTATGTTATATTTAAGGGCAACATAATGTGGAGCACACTGTAGTTGTCTAACTGGGAATTTACCAGTGTACAAACTACTATGGTCAGGTAGCCCCTGCCTAGGAAAGGCCATGGCTGGCAAGCCAGCTGAATCTGGTCACAGACTCTCAGGACCACCTCAGAAGGACACCTGACCTGACGTTCTGGTGATAAAGATAGATCCAGGGGTGCTGTCAAACCATATACCATCTAAAGCAGGTCACTTACATGCTTTCTGAGAACCAGCTGCCCCCTGAGTCTCCAGCTTTTCAATATTTGCGATGGAGTGGTAGTTCTTGGGCCAGAGTAGTTTTCAGGAAAGGGCACACAGCCACATCTTTCCAAATAGCTGACACCATCCCCTGACATAGTGATTCATTTACTGGTCCTGGCCCAGTCTAATAAACCCACATCTGCTAAGAGTCAAGTTTTATATGTGGTGGGACAGACATATAAAACTTCAACCATCCTGTCCACATTATCAAACTACAGCAGTTGGATGGTGGTTCTCTGGACACCTGCCCAGACACAGACCTAACTGCAGTGTCAGGTTCTGAAAGTAAGTAAATTTCTCCTCAAAGTGCCTAGCAAATTTGTCACAGCAAGTGACTGAGGGTTGCATTCCTCCTCTCTGAGTCTGACACCCAACTCTGCTGGTGACATATTGAACTTGGCCATAGGCTTGGCCAGGATTGTGTCAATAGTTATTTCCAACTTGCTAATGAGCCAGAACATCCCCCAGAACAATGCTGCTTTAGCTGCCTGATGTGGGAGATTTATCAAAAGAAAAACCACCGTAACCCCTAATAACCTAGAAACAACTAAACACAATTAGGTATGCAATATTAAAGATGTAAAAAAAGTATAATATTACATAAACAAATTGACAAAGCTCTAATATAACAGTTGACCAAGACATTTGTTGAGATGAACAGTGGTTCTCAACTTTGGATCTTACCGATGCTTTGGAATTCAATTCCCAGAAGCCCAAGCAAACACAGCTAATGGGGAGGGCTTTTGGGAGATCAAGTCCAGGGCATCCAGAGGACCAAAGGCTAAGAACCACTGATCTATATGAAACCAATCTTGCAAAGAGTCTGTAGGAATAGCCGAGCTTCACAATTGAGATAGCTTCACAATTGGGTATTTCTGCTGGGCTATTCCTACAAACACTTTGCAAGATTGGTTTCAGATAGGTTGTTCATTGTTGGTCTCAACAAATGTATTGATCAATTGTGTTCTCTCTGGTGATATATATTCAGTTATTGGCACTGAGAGCTTGAAAGTATGTTGGTACTTTTGGTGAGTGGTGTTTTCAGTTCCACCCACCACTGAAATTGAATTTGGCTCTTGGAGTGAAAGAGATCCCTCTCTCTTGTGCCAGACCATTTATTACATGGCTGGTGGCTTTGCCACCTATTCAGAGGCCCAGAATTTTGATAACTGTAGTGGGTCATAGTATTTCTTCCTAAGCTCCAGTTCTTTGACCCAGTGTCTGTGATCTGTGTTGGCAGCTTGGATGCCATTTTGGCTCCCAGAGCTGTTGAGTAAATGTTTTACTTTCGATGGGCATTGGCTGCACCAAAGCCAGTGGCTGCCATGTGGAGGTACAATAATTGATTGAAATGAACTTATTTTATATGTACAGATTATATGGTCATTATTTCAGATATTATCCTCCAAGAGTAACAGTAATACTATATTTTAAAGGGCAGGAGTTTGTCCTCCATTTTCTTAGTCCCTGCAATGAGACTTTGCTGTGTTTTTTAATTGTGTTGTTGTGTATAGACTTAACTGCATGCTTTCGTTTGTGAAGCAAACATAAAATGGTCTCATATTGGAAGATAATTAAATTTGTTATCTAGAAGAATAAATTAGATTAGTTAGTAATGCATCTTGCCTTATAAATGTTCCTGCTTATTACGCTTTGTGAATGTTTCCAAATCAAGTTTTCTAGATATACTGGGAGTAACTTCTTGAGTAGTCAAATACACAAGAGTTGAGATGGAAAATTATGTTTCACTCTGATCCCTGCTTCTCTCTAGTTTCCTAAATGTGTGTGCTTTTAGATAAGTAAAAGTGCTAGCTGTTTAAAAAGACTTCATTTGTCATGCTTTGCTCTTGATGTGGAACAAGGCAATGTTCCTAATTATATCAGCACTTGCCTTTCACAGAGTTTGAGGCACAAACTGCTTTTATACATTTTAGACTAAGCTAAAAGTTTCCAGATTACTCACTATATTACATGTTCAGTGAGTAGAAGTGTTAATGCAGTTATTTGCTGACTAAAGACAGTGCTGAGTTCTATATGGGGGGGAAAGAGACAGCCTGAAGGTGTTTATTGTTCGACGAAAAGCTTTCTGCAAATGATAAACGATTCTCTTAATAAGAAAACGTGTGAGGTACAGAGCATTTCCTACCGTTTTCAGCTAAAGATGGTTTGTCACACCAGAGTCAAAGTGTGTTTGGTTTTAACTATAGTTTGTCAAAACAAGCCAATTTTAAACCATGGTTTGTTGTCTTTTCCTGTCTGAATAAACAACAGTTAAAAATAACCGTAGTTCCTGGCAAACTGCAGTTAATTAAAATGCAATAAAATGATTTTCATTTCACAGACCAGGAGCCAAAGTCTTGGGCCTGTAATGATAAACTGTGGTTCAGCCTTGCATCCAAACAAAATCACTGGCCAGTTAAGATGATACATGAATATGATTCTTTTACCACATTTGTAGCCTCTTTACTCTCTCCTTTGCAGTGTAAGCAGTCAAACCAAAAGTCCTCTCGTTAACAATAGTTTCTAGTTTTCATAGCAGTCGTGGAAAACTGATGAGTTGAGTACAGTTGGTTATAAAAGAGAACAATAAAAGAAATAAGATTAAGGAATGCTTGTTAAAATATCTCATTTCTGGAATATAAATGTAGTATGGACACAATACAAAATAAAAATTTGCAGAAGAACTATCCATTATTCTCATTCAAGCACTGCATTTGCTAGTTAATTCTTCGTTCTTACACTGCTGTTCTCGCAATGGTTAGTCACTGTGAATATTGTCTGTGTTTTCGTTGACATAAGCCCTGTTGATGTGAATGTGGCTTTTACTTGTAGAACAGGGAGTACCAGAGTGTAAATCAATTATATATAATTGTGTGTATGTTTTCCCCCCAGTGCCCAGTGACCTTTCTGTAGAGGAAAGAGAAGAGCTTTTAAACATTCGCCGTCGAAAAAAGGAATTAATTGATGATATAGAGGTAATCGTTTTCTTTAAGTAAAGAGCATTTTCTGTATTGCAATTAATGGTTCTGCCCTTCACTATGTACTGAATTGTGTAACACTGCTACAGTTTTTAAACACTAACTGAAAATATTGTATAAGACATTTTAAGTAAATAAACTGAAGCGGATATTTGTGATAGATTGTGTTCCATTGCTAAATTTATATATATATATATATATATATATATATATAAAAGGTAATAGTCATTCCAATAAAATTATAGGCTTGCTGGAAAAACTGTTTAACCTTGATTTGTATTCTTGTCCTCTTTTGACAGCGGTTAAAATTTGAAATTGCAGAGGTTATGACGGAAATTGATAACTTGACCAGTGTGGAAGAAAGGTAAGATGACTCTGCAGTGTGCGTACTTTATGGAGAAACTGCATCTTGTTCTTTCTACCTTTTTTAACATGAACTTACAGAAAGCCTCTAGATGACTGTGATCAGCTGAGATCCATCTTGGAAGAGTCATACTTTTATAGCCAGTCCACTTTCTATCTGACCTCTTTTGGGGGTGGAGAGGACGCACCCTGTAGTTTCATAGCATGTTTAGTTGAAATTGACATACTTCTGTATAGATACCAGTTTATTGCACATTCCTACAAAGTGCTGGTTTAACAAGTGTGCACTTTTGCTGGTGGGGGTTGGCATGCAACAACTTTGACACTGTGCTGCTTCCACAGGATAACCTAGGAAGTTAACGCAGCAGAATGTGTCAGTAAAGCTGAGAGCTCAGAGGTAGAATACATGCTTTGTATGGAACAAGTTCCAGTTTCAGTCCTTAGCATTTTGAGAAAGGACTGGAAAAAGTCCTTGCCTGATATGCTGAGAGTTATTGCCAGGGAATATAGACAAAAAATGTGAAACTTGCAATCCTCCAGATGTTGGACTACAACTGCCATAATTCCTGACCATGCTGATTGATGAGAACTAGAGTCCAACAATATCTGAAGGGCTGCATGTCTTCCATTCTGATACAGAGCTGTTACATTATATTCAATCATCTGGAGAAGCTGGCAACCTAAAGAAATCTCAGCTACTGTTAGGATAGCTACCTGAGATATGGTAACTGAGTGCACACTTTTCAGATGGTCTTCTGTTTATCTTGCATGAGATGACACTTTATCTACCACGATATGTTGACCCTTTGGATCTGTTTAGTGCGTACTGGTTGTGTGAATTTAGTATGAGACTTTGTTAAGATGAATTTTAGTCTCTGTATCATTGAAATTAGTGAACTAATATCCTAATCCTATATGACAGAAAGTGTTGGACGGCAAAACCATTAAGTATCTTTCTGGTCTTATTAGATAAGGATGAATCTGTTATACTATGTTCTTTGTCATTTGTAATAACGTTATTAAAGTGTTCTGCCTAATACTGAGCATGCTACTCTAGTACATCTGGGTTTGAAGTGACTTAAATTATTGCTTTAGTATGCTATGCAGATATCACCAGTTCAGCCACACAGTCTTCTCTCTCCAAGTCTGAGCTGTAAAACATGTTTGTGTGATACTAATAGCGTAGTTCAGGAGACTCCCATGGCTTCGTTGGCCTGATGTCCTGTCCACCCACTGTAACAGTATGTGCTGGCATAGCAGAAGTCCTAAATGCTTATTTGCCAGTGCATCGGCTCAAAAGATTGCACTGTCAATTGGCTGGGATTGAAATAATCCAGTTTAACTGGTTTGTGGGTTAAAACCATGCACATTATCCTCTCCTCATGCTGCTCTTGCTCTAATGTGTGTCAGGGGATTTCAGAATAATGTATAAAAAACTAAAATAAAATAAAAGCTACTTTGAATTGCTTTCTCTGTTAAGTATGTTTCTTTCCCTTTGAGGTAGGATATCTAGTTGTGGAGACCTAAACACCCAAAGGCACCAGCTCTTGGAAGCTAAGCAGGGCCAGCCCTGGTTAGTATTTGGATGGAGTCTCCCAATAAATCCCAGGTGCTGGAGGCTATATTTCAGAGGAAGAAACTGGAAAAACCACCTCTGAGTGTTCTTTCGCTAAGAAAACCCTATGAAATTAATGGGGTTGAACATAAGTTGACAGATGACTGGAAAGCACATACACATCATGTTGCACCATCCTGTGCATTTTAGCTACATAAAGATGAACATGTGACAAAAGCTTAAAATGGGAAATACTCAAGATGTTTAACCAGACATTTCTGTGTAACAACTGTTTTCCTTTTATCCCACATCTCCTTCAAAACAGCAAAGCCACACAGAGAAATAAGCAAATTGCTATGGGAAGAAAAAAATTCAACATGGATCCCAAGAAGGTAGGATTTATTTTATTGTGCACTTGAGACTCTATGCTTCTTATTGTATTATTTATGATTTATTCCGAAAATTGCTATCCTGCCTTTTAGTAACACCATTAGATAGAGTAAGGCAGATACAGTACTGCATGCTGGGGTGGGGGGTGGGATTGACAGTTCTGCTAGCCATTTCTCCTAAGTACCATCATCATTCCTACTCTTGGAAGATGTGTGTGAGCATCACGTGGCTCACTCTGGAGTCCCTGAACAAACCTGCTGCCCTCAGATGTGGTGGCAAAGACTGTTGAGTTGCAAGCATTGAAGTAGAATTCAGCTTCTGTGCTGGTTGGCATCCATACATGAAATGGGAGGGGGAGACATTTTGTCATTTGGCTCAGGCAGCAAAACATCTTGGGTTGGCCCTATCCAAGGCAGCTTAAGTCAGTTAAAAACTCACAGCAAAACACAAAATAACTGAAAGCTGGAAAATACTAAATAATTAGCCCAAGGTGTGTAGTTAAAACAGTCCCAAAGCTTGGTGAAATATGAATGTCTTGACTATTTGCCTTAAGGGAACCTAGCTGATGGAGTTTTACAGCTGATGTTTAATTCTCTTTTAAGGGGGGTTATGTTATATTGTGTTGTGTATCGGGTGTTTTTATGCTGTAAGCTGCTCTGATATCCTTATGGTAGAAGAGTGGGACATAAATAAAAGTTTTATTTTTATTATTTATCATGCTAGAAGGTCTGTTTGCTTACCTGTTTCATGTGCAAAGTGCTAGGCAGCTGCTTTGGTGGGTTTGGCCCTAACTGTGTGCATAATAATCTTCCTGTTGGAAAAGCACAACAGATGAAACTGCTCTATTTACGTACACCTTCCTTAAGAAAAGAAGACATTTTATCATCCTTAACTCACTATTCCTTATTAGATCCCTTTGGTCAAGACTATCATAGTTTTGCTTACCTTTTTGTTTTCTACTCTAAAAGCTAAATGTGCGTCAACTCTTGTATTCAGTTTATTTGGGGAATGGTACCCTTTTTTCTTGGAACATACGAATATCCAGGAAGCATTTAAAGCAAAGTAATTTTAGAAGCATACAGATGGGAGGAAAAATGGAATTGATGTATGAGAGTTTGGATTTTAATGAGTTTCTTAGCTCCTAGTCGTGTCCAATGTGTTTGGCATGCATGGTGCCTTTTGCAACAAAACGTGCCGTCTCCCTTTGTAATTTTAAAGAGAAGCTGATTGTCAGTATTCATGCGCCAGCTGGATGATCAAGAAAGTTTCTGCCTGGTAAAGCTATTCAGAGAGAGAAAGTGACCAGGGGAGAGTGAGTGGAAATGAGGAGGGGGATAAAGCAACATTTGTTTCATAAACTCAGAATAGCTCCTCAGTCTGTTAAAATGTCATTGAGTTTGCCCTGGTAAAGTAGGTTGTAGAGCTTCTACCTTTTTCTGTTGCCAAAGATGACAAATTTCTTCTGTGACAAATTTGGAGTCTGAACAGGGGAATGGAGTGAGATGGGGAGGGATAAGACTTTGAATATACAGGTTTTCAGCAAACTACTGCTCTGGTGTCTCAACAAACTACAGTTTCCAGAATTCCATAGCATTGAACCATGGTAATTAAAATGGGGTCAAACCGGATTATTTCTGCAATGGGCATGCAGCCCCTGTCAAAGGAAAGACAGTAGAAGCAGCTTTTACTTCTCTCTCCTTCAGTCATCTTTGTCAGTAGCAAGTTCAACCTTAGCTTCTCTGTCTGCTTCTGAATGGGAGGCAGAAGAGATGAGGCAGCCTGGTGAAGTGTGTGTTGGCTGTTGCGAAGTTTCCTAGCTCATTTTTGCTGTCTCCAGTGCTAGCTTCCCCACATGTGCCTGGAACATGGAACTCCCAAGTTCAAGGAAGTGGGCAATTGCTTTTCTTCTTTACTCTTCTCACTGTACTGTTGGTGCTAGACACCCTCTCCCTAGTTGCCCATAATCTGTGAATGAGGCTTTGCTTCTCCAAACACAGCATAATACTGTATTTGTCAACTATGTACACACTCTAACTACAGTGTTAAGATAGCTTGAATCTTAATAGTTCCAGAGTATGACCTAAATTGCTTGGCTCAACTAGGATAGACCCATTGAATCAGCTTGGTAAGTGAACATCTATGAATGGTCCATTATTTCAGTGGGTCTATTCTGATTGGGACTAACAGTCAGATTTAGTGGTGGTGCAGCATAGTAGTTTGGATTGGACTAGAATTCCTGAGAGACGAGAGTTCAGATCCCTACTTGACTGTCAAAACCTGTCTGGTCACCTTGAGCAAGCCATACTCTCTCAGCCAGAAAAAGGCATTTACAAACCTCCTCTGAATAAATCTTGCCAAAAAAAATCATGAGATAGGAACACCATAAATTGACATGAAAGCACATAAGTATGATAACAGATTTTGGATAAGGGAAAAATACTGAATTCTTTTTCTCCTGTTGCTTTTAGGGAATCCAGTTTCTCATAGAAAATGACCTCTTACAGAATACTCCTGAGGATATTGCACAGTTCCTTTATAAAGGGGAAGGGCTAAATAAAACTGTCATTGGAGATTATCTCGGTGAAAGGTAAGCAGACCCCAAATCAAGGGTGTATGATGCTAAACAGGATGTGGGAATCCTTATTTTTGTTTCTCCTTGTTTTTCTCTTCCTTGGCTATGAATGTCTCTACTACACAGTTGTCTACATTATACTGTTATAACAGTTTGATACAACTTCGAATATCCTAGATCCATTATATATAATTATGGGTTTTATAGTTTGGTGAAATCCTCAGAATTAGAAATGTCAGTGCATCTTTATTATGGTCATAGACCAGCACAATTGGTTTGCAATGGCTTTCTGGAGTCTCAGCCAGAGCATCTTCCCAATCCTTGCTGCTTGATCTTTTTAACTGGTGATGCCAAGGGTTAAAGCTAGGACTTTATATATGTGAGCCATGTGTTGCACAACTGAATGATGCTACTTCCCCAATCCATTAAGTTATCTCCTTCCGGTATTAATCTCCAAGATCAATTATGCTGGTAAACCACCCAGAGAAGTTTGGTTATTGGGTATTTAAAATAATGAGTAAATTAGATGGTACTGTATTGGCTTTGCTTGTCGTATCCTCTCTGCTCCTTCTAACTGGAGATGCTAAGGATTTACCATGGAACTTTTTGCACACAAAGCACTGTTCCAGCCCAGCTTGAAGCTGTTGAAATGAGTTTTTAAACAGACATGGTATAACCTCACCCACTCACCAAACTGTTGTGTCCTCTCTTCTTTCTACAACACATCCCACATTTATATTCCTTTTCCTCCTGAAATTCCAAATCTTTTAACATTTTCTGAATGTACTTGGCTAAGGACCACTTTTTAAAAGTAACATGCATTTCTGGATATATGGCATGTTTGTAAATAAGGTTACATCATTATGATAATTAAAGGTTTTGGTTTAAGCCGTGGGAGTTTGGAAGTTTTCAGAATTAGATCTCAATATTTGGAAACAGTGAGAAGGAGCACTCCAGACTGCAGCCCTTGCAACCTAGAATAAGCTGTTTATACAGTTTCTGTGGTTATTTGCTCATACCCTTGGGGCACTATCAAGAGCATTTGGTGACCTAGACTCCTTTGGCCCTCTGTAAGCCTCTTCAAATCATCATCCTTGATCCTGACACCCCAAAAGGCTTCTAAGTCCTCTTCCAGGGCTCAAGAACCAAGACATGTTCTGCTTACTTCAGACGAATCTGTAGAGAAACAGCTACAAAAAGAGAAATGTTCTTTTTCTTTAGTTTTGGTTGAGCTGAAGGAGAAGGAGGACCAGTCAGTGATCCTTGCCCCACCTCCAGACTCAGCTGTACCAGAACCTTCTACTCAAAAGCCCCACCAATCCCAACCTCATATTCCCAACTCTGATGTCTCCTCATCATCCCCATTGCCTCCTTCTGGAGATAATTATTAAGGAGATGAATTATCACTCTGTTGAGTTTCAAGTCATCAGTTCCTACTTAGGAGAAATTCTGGATAAATCTTTTCCTGTAGTCCAACACCTAGCCAACATAAGGTGCCATGTTCAACACTTAAGAGTGTGGTCCTGAAATTATTGACATGGGTACCCAACATACTTGCATAGCCCGCACCATTTTAGATAGGACTCGTACTGCTATTATTATTCAACTCATGAGAATTTCTAAAGAGTGAATTGATCCATCCCTGATATCTCTTGGATCATACTAGAGCTATTTAATGATGGGGCATCCTTACTGATTATCACAACAGAATGACCTTCCATGAGTGGAAGGTGGATTTAGCCCTATATCGATCCTTATGCTGCATCCCTTCAAATCCATGGCATCTGGTGATCTTCAGCTTCCTGGAAGGCAGCGTTCCTTGTCACCATCACCTCTGCTTATAGAGACAATAAATTGGCAGCACTCAGTTTGGACCTGCCTTACATGTCCTTTCACAGGGATAAGGTGGTCCTCTCCACAGACATAACTTTCCTCCCTAAGGTGGTTTTCACTTTCCATCTGAACCAGCTGCTGGTGCTTCCCACCTTTATTGATTCTCCATCTTCTGACTTCAAGTGCATCCTTCATACCCTATACATTAGATGGGAACTCCTGTTCTACATCTCTTGGACAAAGCAATTTAGGAAGTCTCCTTGTCTGTTCATTACCTATGGCATGGTAAGAAAGGAAAAATGACCTCATCTCAACATCTCTCGCACTGTGTGGTGAATGCCTCACCTCACCTCTAGTTGGGAAATGTTGTCCACAAGGAGTCCACGCTCATTCAATCTGGGCAGTGTCCACTGCATTGAGATATTTCAGAAATTCCTCTCCTAGAATTCTGCCACATGTTTGTGTGGTTGCGACTGTCTACATTCCTGTCCCATTACAGATTGGATGGTCCCAAGTCAGTGCAACATTTAATAGGGCAATTCTGCCTTGGTGCTGGGCATGGCCCACCGTCCTCAGTGAGTTTAGCTTGCAGTTCTCCCATATGTGTGAGTCACAGAGACCATAAAGACCAAGAGGTTGCCTATCTGTAACTTGTTCTTCAGGTAGTCATCTGTGAACTCACACAACCTGCTCTCCTCCTCTTTTCATACTGTCTCCTGATGGTGATCTTGGAACTGGATTTTGGCAGGAATGCATGGCTTATATGTGTTCAGGTGAGGGGACTGGGATTCTGCTAAAAACACAGCTCCAGAAGCTTGTGAGCACCTTGGTACAGGAACAGAATGATCAATATGTATGAGTTCAGTTACAGGTAGGCAACCTGTTCTTTGTTCTGGTTGATGTATTGGTAGTAATATAGCTTGAGCAAGCAATTCAGAGGGAAAGCTGTATCCTCTGCCTCTTAATATGAATAAGCAATAAATAAAAAGGCCATTTGGGTTGTAAATTTGATTTTAAAAATAAAAACTGATTAACTGTAATTAATACACAACATAGGTTGCAGCTTTAAACTGTCTTGAGAGCATATTTATCCAATTTCATCTGGATTTCCCAGTTGGAAACAGTTTCCAGCTCAGTACACACCTCCTCTCCTCTACGTGCCTGAAAATAGTACAGACTCTGGCAAGCATGGAAAGTTTCTTAACAGAGACCAGATGCCTTATTGTGATGTAATGCTTCTTGGAGACAAGAATATGGGACATTGTTCACAAACTCGGTTGCATTCATAAAATTGCAGAAATAACAGCAGTAACGCATACGCAGAGAAGTAGCGTTCTTGAGTTCTTTCAGTCAGCTTCCTTAGGAGGTTGTCTGCTATACACTGTGAAATAGTTACGTTGTTTTTTTGTGCTGTTCTTACTCAGCATTGAAAAACTGTAGACTCACCCAGGGCTAACAACCTATCCAACATCTGCTCTTCAAAAATACTTTTTAATTAGAGATATTCCAAATCTTTTTTAAAATGGTTTATAATACTATTTTGGTAACACATTAAAAATGTGTCACAAGCTTAATTGGCTTAACTGTTAAAACTAAATATGAAAAAAAAAATTGAAACTTCTGTAAAGTTGATCAATTAAAATATGGCCAAATGTCAACTGATACACTAGTTTTCCATCGGTTCATAGGTAGACAGGAGTTTAGTGAGAAAATTAAATGTTAAATATGAAGGATCTTTTAGAACATTGCCACTCAAAATGGTGGTCTATGGACTAATGCCAGACCCCACGCTATCTGCTGCTGGTCCTTGGTGATCTTCCATAGAAGAATAAAACAATTGAAGCCAATGAACACAAATAGGATACCAATCTATGACACAAAATTGCTGCTGCCCCCATTAGGTAACTTATAACTTAACAAAACATCCATGATAGGTTCTGTCAGTTCAGGCAAGAGAAATTTTAACCAAGTGGCTATTAACTTTAGCAAGTCGTTCAGCGTCTAGGAATTTTCCATACTCTTTCCTGTCATTTCTCTCATTGGTTAAATGTATATATGTATGCTAAAAATATATCTAAGAGACATTCTTTGTGTGCTCATCTATCTTTGGGAGTATAGATTTACAAGGGGAGAAGTAAACTGGTCTATATGCAGTAATAGAATTTGGTTATATGATGGAGAAACTCAAACTGAGAAATGTTAATAAACACATCGTATAACTCTAAAGCTATAATGCTGGCAAACATTTCTTTCTTTCTTTTATCTTCGCAACAACCAAGCAGTCACTGTTTGTTCCTGTTTTCCAGATAAACTAATGAAAGACCATTCAAAGACCCTGTGGCTAGAATATAAATTCATACTTGATTGTGTGTTCCTGCATGGCAAGGGGTTGGACTGGATGGCTCTTGTGGTCTCTTGTAATTCTATGATTCTGTGATTCTGTGGTTCTCCCACTATGAATGAGCCATAAGGTTGTTGGTTTTAGTACTTTCTTCTTACACAGGACCAGACTTATATGACTTATTGTTGTTGCTAACTGCCTTCAAGTTGGCCTCAACTCATGGTGACCCTATGATTGATACAGTTCCAATCCCCTCCTTTCCTGAGTACAGATCACACAATAGATTATGCCACAAGATTGCACAATAGGATTACACAACAGATTACACGTCAGGACAATCAAGTGTACAAGTAGACCCGTTTCTTTAAGCTTATTCTATTATTTTTCTTGATCTGTTCAGTAAAAGATTTTGCTGTAATCTACAAAGACATGCTGATGTTCTTCTGAAATTCCCTGGTGTACTCCTTTATCAATTCTATCTTTGCAATGTTATCTCTAGTGCCTCTTCCATTCCTAAACCCAGCTTGCACCTCTGGAATTTCTCTGGATTGATTATTATAAGATTTTTTTTTAATTCTTGAGCATTAATAGTTGATTTAGTATTCTGGTTCTGTTCCTGTCACCCTGTTCTTTTGTTTCCCTCCCTCCCTCCCTCCCTTCCTCCCTCCCTCCCTTCCTTCCTTCCTTCCTTCCTTTCTTTCTTTTTCTTTCTTTCTTTTTACAGCTTGTAATTTTTACCTTGTACAGTATCTTTTTAATTGTTGTAGCCAGGTCTGATTGGTTGCCAGAGGAGCAGGCTATTTCATCTGTCATCCATTTTTTGTTCTCTTTGTTTTTGGCCACAGTTAGCATCTTTCTGCCTTTCTCTTTGACTATTCCCTGGCTTCTCTTCATAGTTCTTCTGGTTCCCATTTAGTTAGGTTTAATAGTGCAAATCTATGTTTCACTCTTTCTTTAAATTCTGCTGGGATATCCTTCAGTCCATATTTTGGCATGTAATACTTTTGAGAATAAAAACACTTCTTTTGATGTGTTGATCTGCTTGTTTTCCATTGGTAAATACTCCTGTAGTGTTTATGCAACAACTCACTCATGTCCTATTTAATGAGTGTGGTTTTCAACGTATTAATTAAAATACTTGAAAATATTTGTTCTGTTTCACTTAGGAAGTGATATCATACAGGCAACTGTTTGCCATAGAAAACCACCTACTCATTGTTGAGATGGAAGTTGATCTGTAACATTTTCATTTAATGATGTGTTTCAAGCACACCCTAAGGATTAGGTCTTCATACCTATATATGTTAACATTGCAAAAATTAAGAATGGTGCTGAGTCAGAATGATAGTCTTAGGACTAGTCTACCCATAAGTGTATTGTATGATTTTCAGGTTTTCTCACATTTGCATCAATGCTTAATTGTCTTCACTTTCCAATGCAAATGTGATTCTAATCTAATTTTTAAGTCTGCAGTCTTCAAGACTGCATATGTAGAGACATTCCTTAAATGAGAGACGTAGCTTTGTTATTGTGGAATATCAGTAAGCAAAAGGATTTTGTAGCACCTTTGAGACTAACTGTGTGAAACAAGTTGTAGCATAAGCTTTGTAGAATTGTGGGGGGGATACAGATGGGCGCTTTGTGCCGTCTTGCTGGCAAACTAGGGCTACATGGGGGCTGAGCATTTACATGCCCTGAAGCCCTAGTCTGCAGCTGCACCGCCACTATGGCTCTCCATAAGGGAGCACCATGATGACGACACAGCCTGCAAAAGGTGGTGCACTGCACCATACGTACATCATCGGGGTGCGTAAGCGTGCCAATTGCTCCCCTTCCCAGAAGTTGCAAAAAGCTGCTTCTTTTGGCTAGCACGTTGGTGTTGCAGCATGTGGCTGCTGCAGCACTGACCCGGGGCAAAGATGGGTGGCACAGAGTCACCTGTCTGTCAAGCCCCTTGGTCTGCAACGGAGGAAATAGACAAAGGAATGAAGCATATGGCCGGTAAAGAGCACCTTCCAGCTGTGATCATGTCATGACCACAGCGACCACATAGCCTGCTTCCAAACTAGGTCACCACTGCAGTCCCAAGCCGGCCGCCACCAGGAACCAGATTATTTCGGCTCCTATTTGATCCAGACTAAAGGACTGGATCATCAGAACAGCTTCCAGAGCGGCTTGTTTGAAAACCATGCCCCCACCGTGGCCAGAAGCTGCTTTATTTGGCCTAATATGTGTTTCAGGCCCAAGTCTATGAAAGCTTATGCTACAAATTCTTTTACACAGCCTCAGAGACATTGATGGTGTCAGCACAAGGTGGAGTTTTGGAGTCCCACTTCAGTATCAACACACAACATCAATATGAATCAGCTAGCTAACTGAAAAGCAAGACACAAACAAGTAAGACTTGTTATTGACAGGTCCAGCCTTAGAAATATGGAGTCTAAAAGATGAATACGGTATATACTTATGTATAAGTCTAGAAATTTTAGTCAAAAAATTGACCCCAAAAAGCCAGGTCAACTTATCCACAGGTCAATGAAGTACTATATTTTAACTCTTCCATTTCTCTGAGTAATGTGGCAAAAGGTAAGAGCTTACTCCATCCTGGAAGCACCCCAAAGAAGCACCAACTCCCTCTACTCTTTCCACCATAATGCCGCTTCTGGACTTTTTGAATGCTTGGTCAGAAAAATGGCAGCGGTGGCACCTCTTTGGTACTTCCCCTCAAAGGGATGGTGAGAGGAATTAGGCTGAGAAGGATCTGAATAAGACATTTCTGTATGAAGACAGAAAACTTTGTCATTTACATTGTTTGCTACATGCCCCTAAGTTTTTTTCTCAATTTACCTATGAGTCATATCAACATCCATAATTTTGGCCCCCAAACTTGCCCTTGACTTATACATGAGGTCAAATTATTATTATTATTATTATTATTATTATTATTATTATTATCCTGTATTTATATAGCGCTGTAAAGTTACACAGTGCTGCACATACAATCTTATAATTAGACGGTTCCCTGCCCTCAGGCTTCCAGTCTAAAAGAGACAACACAAAAGGAGAAGAGAAAGGTGGTGGGAAAGGGGGTGAGGTCCAGTGGTTCTTCTTTCCCTCTTGGGCTGAACCAAGGCAGATGGACTGGAGAGAGGGCTCAACTTCTTAATACAAAGTAACTTATTACTTATTATTCCAAGTAACTTATAGCTGAGTATATACGGTAAATCCTAATATTAAAATATATAACTGCCACCAGTTTACTATCTTTTTGTTTTCTTGTTGTTTTGTTTTACAGGGATGACTTTAATATTAAAGTGCTTCAGGCTTTTGTTGAACTCCATGAGTTTGCTGATCTTAATCTTGTTCAAGCCTTAAGGTAAGCAAATTAACAAAAACCTAAAGGGTTTTCTGAGTATTTGGAACTGTTAATGTCAAAATCATACAAATAATGGTGCAGTTCTTTACTCTGCCTTCCTAATCTTACTGAGAACCTTTCATCTCAGAGCCTCCTGTCTATGAACAGGATTGTATCATCTCCTTTTCCCCATACACAGGGAAATAGGACTCTTCATTTTAGTAAGCAGCACAACTCACTCTCTCTCTGATATATAAGAATTTGAATTGTGTAAATCAGGAGTAAGGAACCTTCTTTAGATGTTTATGGATGCTGCCAAACCTAACCACTGGGCCATTTTTTGTGGGTCTGATGGGACTTTGAGACTAACAACATTTGGAGTCTAAGAGACTTTGTACACTGATGCAGAAAAAAGAAAATAGCCAGCTCCCAAAGAGAAGTCATATTGGTCAGTAAGTGAGATGATGTTAGTCAACGGCACAATAATTGTTTAAACCAATGTATTATGACTTAAATCTTTGTGGAAAATTAGCAGGTGAAGTTGTCATATGAAAATTGGGAGTGCTGTTTCTTCTTCAGTAAGAGTGGGTTTTTTCCCCAGTTCAGCAGTGGAACCAGTTGCCTAGAGAGATGGTTGGGTCTCCTTCTCTGGATAGCTTCAAAAAGAAGCTGGTCATCTACTTGCTGGGTATACTTTAACTAGAGATCCTGCATTGAGCAGGGGGTTCGACCCAATGACCCATGAGACTCCTTTCAGCTGTATGATTGTCTAATTTCTTTAAGACTGGAAGCTGCAAGTTTGATATGATGCTAAAACAGATATAAATTCTGTTATCTGTATCTTTCACTTTGGCTCTCAAATAATATGTTTCAGGGTACATATCTGAACAGCAATGTCATTCTAAGGATCAAAAAAATGTTACAAGCACACTAGAACTACTGGCAATTTGGTAATGAACTTAAACCAAAATTAACCCTTCTAGAAAAATATGTTAGGAACAATCAGTGGCACTAGCTTCATTTGCTTTAGTGCCTCTAGTTTAGCTTCCAGCCTGTGTGCTTCATCTTCCTTTATCTTTTGTGTTTTTGTTAATTACACACACTTCAACTTTATGTCTAAATTGTGGTTAACTGTAAATATAGTTTACTGATACAAGTCACTTTTATAATTCATAGTTCTAAATTGTTGTTTCTGCTTGTTTTAGTAGATCACTTTAGACAACTGCCATTTGTTCAGGGTTGGAAGAGGAAGAAAAAGGGGGTTGTGTGATCTCAGTGCTCACATAGGCTCATCCTTATATAGTGTACTGTTACCTCAAAAGATAGCCACCCTGTTAATTTACCTTATATAGTCTTTTATTTTTAGTTTTAGAATTAGCAGTCTGATCCTGTATGTGTTTTCAAGATGCAAATTTCGCTGAGTTAAACCAGACTTATTTCCAAGTAAATGTGGCTAAACCTGCAGCTGTAGCTTATCTGGGACTATTGTAATCTGGCAGAAAGTGCTGACTGTTTCCTTTCCTATCCTGACATATGTTCTACAGACATGGAAATGTGGTGTTCTTTTGTTGCTCTATTTTGTAATTTTCCACAAAACAAAAAGCACTCAAGAGTCCCTAGTGAAGTAAAACTCCTGTTAGACTTCAGAGGAAAACAACAACAACACATTTCACACAAACCATGACTATACAGTGGACCTAGTTGCCACCGGAAGTTCTAATATCTTAATGCCGAATATATGCCTGTCCAAAGACTGAATTCTGCAGGAAGGGCCCTCTTTTGTGTCCCGCCATTGGAAGGGTGATATCAAAAGTCCAAGCAGTACAATAAACTGACTGTACAAAGCCCAAATAAAAAGAGATCTGGTCAAAAGATAGAGTGCATATACTGTACTGGTGCTGAATTACAAAAGCAAAATGTGTAGCATACCTCAACACCAGGATCAGAAGAGGAACAATTGGGGGTTTTTCAGTGAGGTAGCTGCTCTGGCTTCCCAGTTCCTACAGAACCAAGATGGATTGTGACAAAAGAATTCCATGTGCTTAAATCTCTCATTGAACTTTAAAGTGCTTAACTTTGCCCGAATGGTCCTCTCTTTTCTTAAATATGTTGACATATACAACAGTTTATTTAACTGCTGCTAGGGGATCATCTATTTCAAAAGATGTCTGCTCCTGTATTTTGGAAGTTGGCCTGCTTTGCTTTAAAAGCAGGTTTTCACATTATTTGTGGAAACTTGGCAGAGAGATAAGAAAGGGTTTTTTGTTTATAGGATCAGCAAGCAATGCTCTTTTAAAAGCTGCTAGGCTAGCTTTCCCAAACCGGACACCCTCCAGGTGTGTGGGATGACAACACATTTGGTTGTGGTGGCTGGGAATGATGGGAGTTATAATCCAACAATCCTAATTGTAAAATGCTGTGCTATGCTACTGTTTCTACATTTTGAGAAATTTTAATCAACCCTGATACTGGTTATTGTACCTTCTCATGATGAGCCATTTATTTGTCTTTATTCTAGGAGCCATTTATTTGTCTTTTTGGCCACCCACGATATTCTCAGCACTCTTCTCCAGCTTAATTTTGTATAAAGATGAGCTCATAACTGGTGTTTTAAGAGGAGGTACTGCAGCAATTCTTATCTGACATGCAACCTCATGTATGTCTTTCCAGGCAATTCCTGTGGAGTTTTCGGCTTCCAGGAGAGGCTCAAAAAATTGATCGTATGATGGAAGCTTTTGCATCACGTTATTGTCTTTGTAACCCTGGCGTTTTTCAGTCTACAGGTTAGTGGTGATGACTCCTACTCACATTTGTATTTATTGTCTCATTGGAGACAAATATAAATTGATTATGGGAAGTAAGCTTGAAACTTGTACAATCTGGTTGATTATTACTGTTTTTTCCAGTACCTGAACTGTGGAATTACATTTATTTCTACGTGTATGTTTTGTTTGATTCACATGTAACAAGATAAGAAACAAAATGACATTGAAGAGAAGGACTCATGCAAATGCTTCATGTTATAAGGCAACTTACAAATTTTTTGGTGTCACTTCTGTCTTATGGTGACCTTAAACTTTGTTCAGAGTTGTTTGCCCTTGCTTTCCTCTGAAGCTGAGAAAGTGTGACTTGACCACATTCACCCAGTAGGTTTCCATGGCTGAGTGGAGAGTCAAACCCTGGTCTCACAGTGTCCTAGTCTAACACACAAACCACTACTCCATGCTGGCTCTAGTTTACAAATGTTTTAAATAAATTTAAATAAAAAGGGGTATGCAGCGCTAATAAACATTGACTCAGTTCAGATGTAATGCCAAATAATGAAAAGCAAAATGATCACAAACTTGCTTCGCATCATGCTCTGATTCATGTGTTACTTCCTCTTTGGTGCAAGCCAGTTATATCTGAAATGGCAAACTATGGTTTATATTTAACTTTTAAACCTGAATTGGAGACTGTCTTGTAATTCAGATTTGTAATCTTCTAAAGATAATGAAACAGATTTATCTGGAGCATACAACGGGAAAATAAAACATATTGGAGTCAAGGATCTTTCACAGATTTGGATGCATCCAAATTAGCTCAGTGACTCCTGGAGACCTGCACCTTTTTTCAAGAGAAGACTTGAATGGGATCTTCATCTCACAAATGTTAATCTCACACGTAATATGTAGTTTAGTTTGTCTTTGTCTGATGTTTTACTAATATTAAGTTACAGGAAGTTGAGAATAATTGCTAAGTGTTTCTCATATACTATTCTGTAACAAAACCAACAAATAATCGTAGATACTCAGTCTAACTTCCCTTCTCTTGAACTTTCAAAGTCTCAGGTATATAGATTCTCACTGTATGAATGTGAGAATTTGAACTTTCAAAGTCTCAGGTATATAGATTCTCACTGTATGAATGTGTGCGCATGCGGTTTATGAAATTAGAATGTTTCTTATGACCTTGCATATTTATTCGTAACTAGCTCTGGGCTGGTTTTACAAGGAACAGTGAAGACTAATAATTCTGCTTTGATATTGCATTTCAGATACATGCTATGTGCTATCTTTTGCAATTATTATGTTAAACACTAGTCTTCATAACCACAATGTAAGAGACAAACCAACAGTGGAGCGATTTATATCTATGAATCGAGGGATTAATGAAGGTGGGGACCTCCCAGAAGAATTACTACGGGTAAGCTACTTTTAAAATGGCAAGTGTGCCAAAGACTTCATGCTTTGATGTTTGCCTAGTAAGTACAAGTTTCAATTCGAGCACTGATCTCTATGAGAACCAGCACAATAGGATGCACAGTTTGTTGCAATTGATTTCTGTAGTGGGAGAGCTTTTTGTAAGAGTAACCACCATCCATCCTTCAGAGCTCTTGTATTGGTGCACATAGTCTCATTCCTATTTTTTCTCTTAACTAAAAGACTACAAAGTCAACTAGACTACAGGCATGTAACACCCATCAAGCTTTAAGACCTTGTAGAAAATGTAGCCCATGACCATAAGATCCAGCCCTTTAACTGCTGTGCCACTCTTTTTGTCCTCATTTTTGCCATATTTAATACATTGAACACTTTTATTCAGGCAAAGGCCTTTAAACTGTGATAGCCCCCAATCCTTCACACAGTTGACTATCGACTACAGTTCCATGATGGCTGGAAGATTCTTGTAATAAAAAATAACATTTATAAGCTTGGCAGTTGACTGTGGCACATAGGAAGCTTTCTTATTATACTCATTCAACACATTGGTCCATCTGGTTGAGGGAAGCCAGATGCTGAATCCTTCAGAAAGCTATCTGAAAATGCTAGGGTTTGGATCTGGTATTTTAAATTTTCTGCATGAAAATCATGTTTGCTCTGCCATAGAGCTACAGCCCTTCACCCTACTGCACATACAACTGTTCAAGATTAGCAAATTCTTCCAGCACTAAACTGTGAATTTACCTATCATGGTCACCAGTAAGGCCTGGCCTTTGCTTTCCATCTCCACGTATGAAATCCACAAAGTCTCAGATCCAGTGAATTGAGATTTATTATTAAAAAGCTTTTAAATAATAAGCAACATTTCATAGTATCGTCTCATATAATTCAACTGGATGCTCTATGGTTTTAGCATTGTATTTATTTATATAAGTTTTTTTTCTTAATCTGGCAAGATGCTTATCTGTCTTTTCTGATGGATGTTTCACGGTGCTTCTTCCTGCAGCTCTTCAAAGGAAATATTTTATTTTTAGAAAAGAAATCTTCTCTTTAACTGTAAAGTATATATTGTAACACTGAGAATTTCATACAACCATTTGGTTTCCATGTTGTCCTGGTATGTTTTGAATGAGTAGATATGTTTGCAGATTGTGGCCCAAACCATGCTTTCATATTTTTGACTGCTTTGTAACTGTCTATTGAACAAATCATGCATCATCAGCTTAATGTTTCCATTTCCTGCCCAAGAAAAGTAGGAATTGCTTTTGGAAATACATGCAGATTGTTTCTCTGAAAAGAACTAACTTTTTGAGAACTTTCAACAGAATCTGTTGGCCGTGTCTTTCAGGCCCAGCAGTGGTGTTAAACTTTTCCCCCCTGTTTTCTTTCAGAATTTATATGAAAGCATTAAAAATGAGCCTTTTAAAATTCCAGAAGATGATGGGAACGATTTAACCCATACGTTTTTTAACCCAGACCGAGAAGGTTGGCTGCTGAAATTAGGTCAGTAGGTGGATAATTTCCCACATTGTTTTCCTTATTAATCTGTGCTTTGTCCCCTGCACCTGCTGTGGTGAAAATTGGATGCATTGGAATTAGTGTTCATTTCTGATCAAAATATTCACAATGAAAATATTGCTGACTAGTTTACATATTCTTTTCTATTATTTTTATACCCCCTTCCTAATTTGCAGTTTCGAACGGTGTTTGATTTCTGGCATTTGAGGACTGAGCCTCTCAATGAAAAGAGATCCTCATCCTTTTTGGAAATACCAAAGACCAATAAATAACCCTTCCATTTACTTTAGACCATTCCAAAGAGTGCTGTAATAAGATGTTTCCATAAGGAGTTTCTCTCTCACACACACCAATGAAGTGCTCCTCTCTGTTCCAAAGGTTATTCCTGTCTGTCTTTAGTAACCCCCCCCCCCCCCCCCCATATTTGTGAATTTCTGTTGGTTTGACTTTTGGCTATGATTTTGTAAATGAGTGGTTTAAACGTGCCTTCTTGTTTTCCTTTTGGCCTATGAACTATCACCTTTCTGTTCTGTGACTGGCTGTCTCTGCTTATTCTGCATTAGGAGGTATGTACCTGATGGCTTTCTAGCCCCTCTCTTGTTCTGTTGCTTGTTCTCTTTTTAATTTTACCTTATTTTTCCCCTTCCTCCTTCCGTTTGCGCACTTTCCTTTATTTGAGTATTTGTCGGATTACCATTTGTCACTTAATATCACTAACTTTAGATGGGTGAAGCCGGTTGAATCCCACTCATGTATAAGAGTCCCGAACATTACCTGTTTCTGCAGATGCTATCAGCATTTCACATCACAGTAGGCCCTTGGTATCTGCTGAGGTTTGGTTCCAGGATACCAAAATCCGTGGATTCTCAGGTCCCAGTAAATACAATGGCATAGTAAAATGGTGTCCCAATGGAAAAATCAAATTTTACCTTTTGGAATTAATATATTTTTAAAATTTCAAGTTGTAGATGGTTGAATCTGTGAATAAGGAATCTGTGGATACGAAGGGCCAACTGTAATTGCTAGCCACCTTGACATTCTGTACTAGTTCAGTGCACCTTGAATTCTGTAGACTTAGTAAACCAGGCATTGGTGCCCTTTCTTTCCTCGTGTTATGTATAATCTGATATACTCAGTTTGGGTTCCTGATCAAGAAAACATCCAGGGGTAGCCGTGTTGGCCGTTTAGCAAATTCAGTAAAAAATCCAACAAAAGCTTGCAACATGTATATTGTGCATTTTGGTTGGCCAATAAAGGTATCACTGTTTGGGGGATTTTTTTAATTTTTCCTGATCAAGGAACTATTCTTTTCCCTCCTGCACTTGATGCCTGTGTGACAGGCTTTGATCAGCACTTTAATAATCACTTACAGTGGTCCCCCGGGTTACGAAAGTAATCCGGTCCGGATTACCTTTCGTAACCCGGAAATATTCGTAACCCGGGGGACCGCTTTGTTTGCCGGACCGCGCGGCAAATTTAAAGGGGCCGCGCGTTTTTTTTTGTGTCGTAACCCGGTTTTTTTTTCGTAAGCCGGGGCCATTTTTGCAGCCCCGGGGTTTTCGTACCCCGGGGGATTCGTAACCCGGGGGACCACTGTATTTGGTTCACATGAGTTCTGGAAAGCTGCTCTAACACTAAAATAATCAAGTGAATAGTTGGGGTCTATATATATATAACACAGATCATAGCCAGACTGGAACTTGTTTAATTAGCAAGTGGAAAGTGTCATAGATGGCTGTTCAGAGAAACATTTTACACAAATAGTGAAAGCCAAGTGTTGCATTGGAATAAAAACCCTGGAATCGTTTCACTGACTCTGAAAAGAAGGCTTCTTGACACAGTATTGCAGTCTGCATGTGCTTCAGAAATGTTGCCTTCTTGAAGTAAGGGTTGTATGTCAGGATGTCAAACATCCTTCTTTCAATATACATTTCCATCGCAACTGCATCATAAACCCAGGAGGTTTTTTTTGTTCCGTGCTCTTTTTCATGTGTGTTCTAAGGAATTTATTAAGAAGAGTCAGAGATCTCCAAAGTCAGTCGCACCCCAAAAGTGTCAGTGTTTGTCAGTGTTTTAGGATCAAATGGTGCTGACTTGACTCAGGCTCTTTTGAAATATAGGTGGCTTCTTTACAAATATGGCCTTGATGAGATGGACAGCACCAAATCATGTTTTTTTTTTGGTTATCAGCAGATTTTAAAAAGGCTTCTTATTGAATTTAATGCTACTGAACTAAAGGTCTAACCCCAATCAATCTCAATGTATTGAAGGGATGACAGAGGAAACAGTATTGAACCTCCCTTCAAGGCTTTTAAATGGAAAGGTTGGTTGGAAACCTGGCGTTTGTATTCTCCTTGTGTAAACCTTGTTTGCAATTACTGAGGGGGCAGTTGCCTACCCACCTCCTGTCTGCTCTCTGTCACTAATATTTGTTGTTTTCCTTACACCTTCAAGCCCTAGGGAGACAGCATTGGAAAGTGATGTTTGCTCTCCTTCCTTGCTTCAGCAAAGATGACAAATTCTCTGTCACTGACTGTCTTGGATCAGGGAGCACAAAAGAGGCAGCCTCAGAGGGAATTGTGACAGCAACGTGTTGGGCAGGCACACAGATCTCTCCATTTTATATTACATAGTCTTAAAGGAAGTATGAAAAGGAATTTGTAGCCCCTTTGAGGCTAACTGAGAGAAAAGAGTTGCTAGAGTAAGTTTTTATAGACTTAAGTCTGGAGTGAAGTGCCTAGGAACAGATCTTTATAGCCATGAATGAGCTGCCTGCATGTCTGAATAGAAAGCCAGCATGGTATAGTGGTTTGAGTGTTTGGCTATGACTCTGGAGACCAGGGTTTGAATCCTTGCAGAGCCATGGAAACCCCGTTTGGTGACCCTGGCTAAGTCATACCTTTCTCAGCCTCAGAAGAAAGCAATGGCAAATTCCATCTGAACAAATGTCACCAGGACAACACTGTGCTAGGGTAGTCATAAGGGAAGGCATACAACCACAACAACAATGTGTGAATAGCAGTAGAAATGCAAAGCATGTGGGCATGGTGATGAGGTGACAAGTTCAGGAGGAAAGGTGTTGCCTAAAGCCAAGGCAAATAGATAACCATATAAATGGTGGAAGGAGTTACTGGAATGTAGTGTAATGCTGGCTGGAAACCAGAAAGGAAATGTGATAAAATGGCCAAGAGAGCCCTTATGAGAGTGGGGTGTTAAATAGTGTTAACATAAACAGTTGATCAGAAACAGTAGTTTCTGGGCAACCTAAACATGTTATTTATATATATATATATATATATATATATAGTGTTCACAGAAACTATTGCTTCTGTTCAAGCAGTTGTTAGATGGACTGGGGTTTGTGGACAACCCAGCGTGTTTAGGCAGACATGGCAGTAAACAGTGATAGTCTTCTTTAAATCTGGCTACCTGTGTTTTATCCTTTGAACTACTTGCCTGTTAAGGTTAGAAGAGAGAGGGAATTCATTTGCTTAGGTAAAGGTAGTTGCTGTTTGCCCCAGGAGCACTGGATTTCAAGGCTGAATAAACTAACAAGGAATTGGACCATTTCATGTTTCCAGTGTGTCAAAAGACCAGAGAGCTATAGAGACTCTTCAGGCTAATATTCTACTATTCTGTTATTATTAATATGAATGTGTGGTATGTGGTATTTTCTATGTTCACTAGAAATACCCTTGCCTCATGGCAGTGGGTTGGACTGGATGGCCTTTGTGGTCTCTTCCAACTCTGTGATTCAGTTACTCTTTCCAGAACTGTTGTAGCTTTTGTAACTACATATTGGTTTCATTTATGACACTGGTTAAAATCCTTGCTGTCTGAGGCCCTATTCACACTATGCAAATAATCTGGGATGAATCCGGGTTGACTCCTTGGTGTGACTCCTGAATGAACTCGATGCACTTTGGGGGGCGGTTTGCCAAAAAAAGCCACTTAATCCAGGATAGTCAACAACGTTCCCCCGCAGGTTTTCCTGATCTGTCCATCTCAAATGAATTGATTTTCTATCAGCTGTTTTCACTGTCCAACCCTCACATCCATACATGTGGAAGGGAGTAGTAATTCACTTTTTGTTGTTGTTGCTGCCAAAACAATATTTTGGTGAGGAGTTTGGGCCCAAAGGATGCAAGAATGGCCTGAGGGTTCATATGCAGACCCTGGGCTGCACTTTGCCCATCCTTTCTTTAAGGAGTAAGGCAAGCAGGCACTTTAGAAGAATATGGCCACTTGGAAAAAGTCGTTTTGGAAATGACTGCATTAACTGAAATACTCCTATCCTCCAAATAATAACCAGTAAAGTATATGGCATAAACATAGAATAGCAATGTGGTGTAGGGCTTTCTTCTGGTCTCCTCTTTCTGTGGAGAAAAGAACTCTTGCAGCCTCAGGGCTGGACGGGAGGACCTGGGATACTTCCTAACATCCTAATCCTGGAGGATTTTAATGTCAGGCTGCATCTTCTCATTTCCAAAACCAACAAAGAACTTTTGAATCAGTGCACATCCATTTTCGTGAAAGAGCATTCATTCAGCCTCTAGTTTTACAAGCTACTCAAGATCACTTGCCTCCTCTATACGTGTGACAATTGAAAAGTGTGCTTTGCAAGTAAACTGCTCTCTGGGAAAGCTAACTAAGAGCTTTCTAACAGATTCAGACATGAGTTTATTTTGGGTTACTTTTCAGGCATTGCATAAGGATTAATTGTGGGCCAACTGAGGGGGTGGTGGTTGAAATAAAATCTATACTTCATGTCCTTTCTAGCAGACTTTACAGCTGGACAAAGATCTCACAGGCGACAGATCCCAGGATGTGATTCTTCTGGGCTACATTTTTCCTTCTTTTAATAACAGTGTCTGCTGGCAGTTGCTCAGTGAAACTGTCTGACACTAAGGAATTTGTTGTAAATAACCAAGATCTGGCTTTAATTATTTCCTCTTGCACTCAGGAAGTAAATACGGCTCTGGTATCTGTTTTTGCCTGAAGGTTTTACTGAAGTCTTCTATTATGCCTGCCTTTCCCTAACTTGATAGAGATGCTAGAAGCTGTCTGGATACGATGGGAGTTGCAATCCAATAGGCCTTGGGAGCACCAGGTTGGGAAAGGCTGTGTCTGGGGCATCATCTTACATCTACAATAACCACCGAAAATTAGGGCTTGTTTTAGGCTTTACTTACATTGTTTGGGGTAACTCCATTTTGTACACAAGCATCCATAGTGTAGGTTCCATGTACTGACTAAAACATGCATCTTTGATAGTTGCATAGAATCATAGAATCCTAGAGTTGGAAGGGATCACAAGGGCCATCCTGTCCAACCCTATTCTGTCATGCAGGAACTCTCAATCAAAGCATACTTGACAGATAGCCATCCAGTCTCTGTTTAAAGACCTCCAAGGAAGGAGACTCCCCCACTCTCTGAGGGAGTGTGTTCCATTGTCAAACAGCTCTTGACACCCATTGCCCTGATTGTTTTAGGATTACAATCTAAGATTTTTTTTCCTGTGTTTTCATCAAGCCTCCACCTTTTACATCCCCCCCCCCCAAGTCAGTAGTCTTTGCCATTCATTTTCAGTAGGACTTTGATCAAACGTATTGGAGTTAAGGTCCCAGCCATGTAGTTGCCTCCTAAATCCTCCCATATTGCATCAACAGCTCACTACCATCTTGACTGTAACAGGTTCTGGATCTTGCCTTCTTCTCCTTCTGCCACTTGACTATAGCGAACATAAAGAATTCGTATGTAAAGAGATCACGTGGCACCTTTAAGACTAACTGAAAGAAAGAAGTTGGCAGCATGAGCTTTTGTAAACTTAAGTCTGCTTCCTCAGATGCATTTGGACACATTATAGAGAATTGGGTTTTTTCCTTTTAGACTTAGGAAGCTTAGATTTGTGTGTGGCAAAAAACTAGAAGGATAGCATTCTGGGTGTTCTAGGTTTTTTTTCCTGTTGGAATTAAAAATTGTATTAGACACAGTGTAACCTTCAGCTTTCTGATTTTACATTGCAGGCCAGCTGATTAAAAACTATAGGATATCCAGCATATTCCTGCAATTGTTCTGTGGTTTAAGAGGGTTTTTTTAAAAACATCCCATCAGAGACAAGAACGTGAATGCAGATCTTTCTAGCATGAGTAAGAGCTGCAATGCTTTTATGTCCCTGCCCTGGACTGGCCAAACATGATTGATTTAAGATGATTAATCCTTGGGTGAACCGTACTGTTTAATGAGAGCCTGAAGTTTGCAGTGTTGTTTAGTAACAAGATCAGCTATACTCAGAGCGAAGGTTAATGAGATTAAACAGTGAGTAAATGGATGATGCAACTCTAAAATCTCTTTAACTGCAGAGATACTGGGGCTGCATAGCCGTATCTCTATGTCTTTCTTTTTTTTAATGGTACTTAGGAATGCATTCTGAACACAAAAGAAGCAATTTGCTGGACTTTTCCAAGGGAGGAGATGCATTTCTGAGGTTGTTTATTTCTTAGCGCTTTAACTACCTGCTTCTTACGGAGTCAGGGTGTTGGAAGATTTCCAAAATGATGGGTGTATGGATCTCTAATTCTCTTTGGTCTTCTGGTACATATTTCTGCCTGGTGTGGCGCTCCACCTCTAATTGGTTAGTGATCCATAGGGCAGATCTAAGGGAGTAGCTCTTGTTGTTAAGGAGCTAATCTAAAATTGAACATACTGCTTTATTAGTCATGGGTTGGATAAAGGAGGAGGGCAACATGTGGGCATTGCCTCTCCTAATGAGAATTCTTCACCTTCCTTTGAAATTTTTTTCTCAGTCCCCAAATTTCTAGTATTGCAGAAAGGGAGACATTAAACATACAGTGGTCCCTCCACATTTGCTGGGGCTGTGGCCAACGACCCCTGTGAATGTGGAAGAACCACAAATATTTGAAAATATTCTTTTTACATAAGAGAACATCTCTCTGCCTTTCTCCAAAGACACTTACTCAGAGCAGATCACAACAAGATTATAAATCAGTATATGCATCTTTACAATAAATGAATGAATAAAACTTCTGAGTCATTTTAAAAGTGGCCATCCAAGACGTTCATGTTCATATTCTCTCTGCTATTTTCTGTATCTTCAGAAGTTACCTGATGAGGGAACATTCCTCTGCACATTTGTTTAAAGGGAGCATGAGAGGCTGTCCTTAAATCCCTCCCTGTTAACACAAGAGATATCTATTGTTTTATGATAATCACAATATGGACTGATTGAGACTTTCAGTCTAGAGGTATCATCATCTCTGTGGTTGAGTATTGGCCCAGGACTTAGGAATGGACATGACAGACATCATGCAGATCTAGCCATAAGCCAGGCAGCATAACCGGTATCACATACGTAGCCTAGGTAGCAATTCACACATTAAAATATGTGGGCCTTGACCTATATCTTTGATCCTTCTCACTCCCAAAAGAAATGAAAAGGCTATGGAAATAAGGTGTCTCAAGGTATGTGTTGTATATATCAGTACCTAGCTCTCTCGTGTGATGCAATAGGCATGGTGCCAGACATGCTTGTTCCCAAGGTGGGGCACACTCTCCACCTGGAGTAAATGGTTGGATTTATGGTATCATCCATGTAGCACCAGGTATAACCAACAGCACAAAAGATGGCATTATGAGGCTGAATGTTCTACCTTCTGTCTCCTGGGTTTTTGGAAATCGACTCTGCCTGTTCTGAAAATGTGTTTGAAATACAGAGACTGAATTTTTGTACCTTTCATCTTGATTATAGTGGTGTGGAGAAGAGTGAGGCAGAAAATTCCATTTTGAATGGAGTGGCAAAGAATTGTTTTTGCGAAATATTGTTTTATCTCATTGTTCAGCTGAAGATGCCACCGAGGCTTTTATTGTGTCGTCATCCTTCTTTATGACTAACACCAGGAACCCTGTGTCTGGAAGCACCCAAAAACGATGAAGTTCGCCCTGTAATATAGCCTTAGAATCAGAAGGAGATTTCCAGTAATCCCAGTGTTCATTTAACCTTGCCTCATATGTCCATTTTCCACCTAAAAAATCTTTTTGACGAGTCTTAACAATTTAATGACGTAACAAGGTAACCAACCTAACCTTTTTGCCCAGAGCATAGAGCCCTGGGATGGAGCTGATATAACTTGGGGATGTCTTTCTGTCTTACAGGTGGAAGAGTGAAAACGTGGAAAAGGAGATGGTTTATACTAACAGATAATTGCCTGTATTATTTTGAATATACAACAGTGAGTATGTCAGAAAGCAAATCATATTCTCTCTACTCTTAGTTCCAAATAACCCAAGGCTGTTTACTAAATGCTGTTTTTTTCTGGACTTCTAGGACAAAGAACCCAGAGGAATTATACCCTTGGAAAACCTCAGCATAAGAGAAGTAGAGGATCCAAGAAAACCAGTAAGACTTTTTCCTTTTTTAAGCTCAGTGAAAATGAAAAGAAGCTCCCCAAGTGTACAACTTTGATCTTTGAGATTAGATTTGAGAAGACTGATTTCAATGAGCCAGATAGTTTAAATAGCAATTGTAATCAGAAAGTTTGTGAATTGTGTCCTTGGTATAATGTCACCTTATATAAAATTTAGTAATTTAAATTACGGTTGGATCTTCCTTTTCACAGGCTTACCATCTGTGGATTGGAGCATCCACAGATGGCCCTGTCCCATTCTTCCCAATGACGGGGTGCACCAACATGGTCACATGCATGTCACAGTGCAATTAAGGAAAATGGGACTTGAGGTTTCACAGAATTTGCCATCTGCGGGATGGGTGGACGGGTCCAGAACGGAACCTAAATATACAAAGGACTGACTGTAAATTGTGCATCACATTAGCTAAGGAAGCAGACCAGTGGTAATTTGTACACTTTTGTACAAAATGTGTAAGCCTATGAGGATGGTGCAAATGGTAGGGTACCATGTCACAATACCAGTTTGTTTTCTGTCCCCTAGAATTGTTTTGAACTATATAACCCCAGCCATAAAGGGCAAGTCATTAAAGCTTGCAAGACCGAAGCTGATGGCAGAGTGGTAGAAGGCAACCATGTGGTTTACAGGATATCTGCTCCCACTCCAGAAGAAAAAGAAGAGTGGATCAAATCAATCAAGTGAGTTCTTCCTTAAAGCAAAGATACAACATATGAGGTCAACAAAATGTGTAAACCTGTTGCAACCTAGCTTAAAGTCTCCCTGCCTAAGCTTCATGGAACACTGCCTGGCATCAAACTCCATATTTCCTTGTGTTTAATGCACCATAAAATCAGCCTCACATACCGACTACAGTACTAGGGCCATCTGGTCTAGTGAATATCTGCCACTCTAGGCAGTGGGAAGTCTGTACCAAATTAATAGGAAATTGTTTTCTCCTTCATAAGCAAAAGAGAAGGTAGCAGTATTAAGGTGGCAAATTCTGGACTGATTTCTGAGGGGGGGAAATTAAGTTTTAATTTTTTTTGGTAAGCTTATTGAGTTCTTCTTTTCCACCGACAGATAGAACAAATGCAAAATGAGCAAATAATAAGTAAAGACATTAGAAATAGTAATAATAATAATAATAATAATAATAATAAAAATAATCTTTATTTATATACCACCCTTCCAAGGATCAAAGAGAAGCGAATTAGTGGCAAGGGACCATACTCTGATGTTGAAAAGATTCATTGAACTGGGAGCATCATAGAAAGCACATAAATGGTGTAATGGGAGGTTATGCAAGAGTATGTCATGAACAGAATTCTGGCTTTTAAATGCCTGTACCCTAATTCACTTTAGTCGGGAAGTGTAATTGTTCTCACACTGGGAATCCTCAGATTACTGTGCATTTTATGGGAATGGCAAATACCCTATGGAGAGGTTTTGTGCTACAAGGAAGAGGATTTTTGATCCCATCTGTGTCATCTGGTCTCTGTCTTAATTCAGACATCACATCAAACTGTGAGTAGGAAACCTCAGCTGGTGACCCAGGGAATCATAATACCAAAGACGGTGTGGCTGTTTAAAAAAATAAAATGAATAATAAACTAAACTTAGTTTATTATTCTGTTTTTAAATTTTAAAAATGCTAATAAAAAAAATAAAGAGAAATAAAATGAAAACAGCATGACCGCTTGAAACGACAAAGCATGGGTTGCGATTGACTGGTAAACCAAATGTGGAAAACCATGGTTTGAAATGGGTTTGTAGGTTACAAATTATGTTCACTATGATTTGGCATGATGTCTGAATTGATCAACCACGGTTAGAACTGTTTCCTCTTGAGACTGCTGCACCATAGAAATGAGAGTGGTGAGCAGGAAGACAAAAACCATTCTGGGAATTGTAAACCATAATTTGCCTGTACATTTGAGAGCCTAAACCCTGGTCTGAATTAGCATAGCTCAAGGGTATGGTGGATGCTTAAACTGAGTGTTTTGATGTTGTTGCTGTTGTTAACTGCCCCTTGAGGTAACCATGCTTCATGCAACCCTGCAGATGAGACATCTCCAAGACCCCATCCTTTATTGAGTCTAGCCATCTAGCTTATGGTCCTCCTCTCTTTCTGCTGTCTTCTACCTTCCCTAGCATTATTGTCTTTTCTAGTAAGTTATGCCTTCTCATGATGTGGCCAAAGTACCACAGCCTTAGTTTTGCCATCCTTGCTTCCAGGGAGAGTTCAGGCTTGATCTGTTCTAGAACCCATTTGTTTGTCTTTTTTGACTATCCATAGTATCCTCAGCACTCTTTTCCAGCACGACATCTCAAATGAGTTGATTTTCTTCCTATCAGCTTTCTTCACTGTCCAGCTCTCACATCTGTACATGGGGATGGAGATTGGACAATTCTAATTTGGGTGTTCAGCTGTATATCTTTACTCTTTAGGATTTTGTCTAGTTCTTACATGGCTGCCCTTCCCATTCCTAGTCATCTTCTTATTTCTTGACTGCAGTCATTGTTGTTATCAGTGTTTGATCCAAGGTAGGAAACTCTATTTTGATGTCTTCATTTTCTAGGTTGAACATATGTAGCTCCACCGTGATCATTATTTTTGTTCTTTATGTTCAGCAGTAAGCCTTTCCTTGTACTTTCATCTTTTACTTTCCTTAGTAATTGTTCCCAGTCTGTGATGTTTTCCACTAGTAGTATGGTGTCATCTGCATTTCTTAGACTGTTGATGTTCCTTCCTCTTGTCTTCACTCCTTCTGAGTCTAAAACTACTCTTCATGTGATATTTTCTGCATACAAGTGTAACAAATAGGGTGATAATATGCAGCCTTGCTTGAGCCCCTTGCCAATTGGGAACCATTCAGTTTCTCCATATTCTGTTCTATCAGTAGCCTTGTATACTGAATATAGATTTTTTTCATCAGGACTGTCAAATGTAGTAACACACCCGTGTCTTTAAGAGCATTCCATAGCTTTTTGTTATCTATACAGTCAAGGCTTTGCTAGAGTCTATAAAATATATACTGATCTTCTGGAATACCTTGGTGCGCTCCGTTAATCACCGTAGGTTTCCAATGTGGTCCCTAGTGCCTCTTCCTTTTCTAAATCCCGCTTGCATCTGTGGCATTTCTCTCTCCATTTATGGTTGGAGTCTGTGTTTCAGAACTTTACTTGCAAGACATATTAATGCTATAGTCCTGTGGTTGCTGCAGTTTTTTGTGTCTCCTTTTTGGTGGATTGGGAAGATTGCTTACGGGGGCTCCTAAAATGGAGCATATTACCCCTGTATTAAAATCTTTACACTGGCTGCTGATTAGCTTCCGGGCGCAGTACAAAGTGTTGCTTCTTACCTTTAAAGCCCTATATAGCTTGGGCCCGAGTTACTTGAAGGAACGCCTCTCCCTATATAATCCGCCCCGCACTCTTAGAACTACAGGGAAGAATCTGCTTGAAATTAAAAATATGAGATTGATGTCTACTACACACAAGGCATTTTCAGTTGCAGCCCCAAAACTATGGAATGACCTGCCGGAGGAGATCCGTCTTATTACCACCTTAGATGCTTTTAAGAAAGCACTTAAGACGGATCTCTTCCGGCGGGCCTATCCACCAGATATATTATAATTAATGACGTACAGGACTGCACTAGAGCAGACTACCAACCACTGATACTGAACATTGCATTGTCTTACTACGATTTAAATTATCTATTGGAAAGGTATATTCTGAATTTTATGATGTTGTTATAATATATTGGAATTTTGTATGTATATGTTTTGCATTTTAAATTGCTGTAATCTCGCCTCGATCAATGGAAGGGCAGGACATAGAAATAAAACATTATATAATTGATCATTTTCGGTTTGCTGGCCACTGTTATGTTTTCCATATTTGCTGGTATATTTTAGTTATCACTAAAGTTCATTCTGTTTGTGTGGATTGTAGCAATTCTATTGGAATATCATGTTTCTGGTGATTTATTCTTCTGTTTTCATCAATACACCTAACAGGTGTTCATGTGGAAAACTAGGTGACTTCTCCTTTCTTTTATAGAGCAAGTATCAGCAAGGATCCCTTTTACGATATGTTGGCAACCAGGAAGAGAAGAATTGCTAATAAAAAATAACACTCGCATCGGACTCCTGTGGACTCACCTAAGGCTAAGCTAAGCACCTAAGCTAATACTTCGTTTAAGCCAAGGTAAAGTTCAAAGAAAACAAGACCTATATTTGAAATGTAGTCACTTTCCTACAGCATATACTCTTTCTGTGACCATTGATTAATATACCATGAAATGCTGGAAGAAGCTTCAAGCACATGGACTGATCTTTTGGTGGACTTTACACTTGGAAGAAGTATGTGCGGTTTTATGTGTGGCAGTGTTGTTGAACTGGATACGTAATCTCTCCCTCTTGTTCTTTGAGACCTTTGCTCAGGACTGTGACCCGTTATTGAATCTAGCATTCACAACTAGCAAGCCACTCCCTGTTTCCTTCCCTGGCTGCAGATGTCTTTTCCTCCTGGTTGTTAAAATCCTACTTACCCTTGCCAATGCAGAGGCCTTTTGAGCCTAGATGATTTTGTATACAGCTCACATCCAGTCTGTGGTGCTTTCATTTAGAATCCGCTAGTCTGGCAGCTATATGATTAACAGACCTTCTTCTCCTAAACAGCTGGCCATGTACTGAACACATGAAGCTCCCAAAGATGAAAAGGCTATAAACATGAGCTTCAGCAGTGTCGGTGTAGCTTATCTCGGGTTCTTAGATGCCTTGGAAATGTGCTGTTTCTCTTCTCCAGATGTTAGCTTGAAATGTCTTTTCCAGATCTGAGTTATGTCTGGTATCATTCACTGTTTTATATTTTTGTGAAGACATACAACAGTTTAATTTTATCCCCTAAGAGACAACATTGCTTTAATGGCATCTTTTCTGCCTGTGTGTGCAGAAGGCCACAGAGTTGTTCTTCAGAAACCATCAGCTGCGATTGATCCCCTCATTTATTTTCATTTACAAATGTGAGTTTTTTCTCCGAACCCCCAATTCCCTACTGTGTAAATATTTAAGTGTGTTGTAAATAAGAAAGATTAAGAATCCATTATTTTGTTAGTGAAGAGAGAACATGGCAGAAATACCTGTGTTCTTAGACCGAATTTTGCAGACTCTTCTGAATCATCTCTGGTTTTTAGTTTTTTTATGAATGAAGATTTCTGAAGACAGTTATTTGGGATAGCCATCTGAGGATTATATGATGCATTTGAACCATCTTTTGATATCATTAACCATGTTTTATGATGCTGTGAATGAGCAGTGAACCTATTTTTCCCGTTTGTCTCATGCTGTCTTCACACAAAGATTATGTGTTGTATTAAGACAGATCTGCCCAGTATTTAAAACAAAGGAGCTCTGGTGTAATGTTGGGTAACAAACCAAGAAAATAAGTCCGGATGTTCAAAGTCTTAGAACCAGTCCTTTTGCAGCTGCTGGATCTCTGTCCTAGTCTCCCTCTTTTCCAGGATGGTCTCCTTTCCCCTTCTTACTTTGCTGTATGCACTCTTCCCATGTTTCTTTCCCTGGGGATCTTGCTACTCTCTTTCCATATGTCCGGCAAGAAGTTTCACAGTTTCCTTCAGGCATGAGCATACATCTTTTTGTCATAGTCTCTGGAAGAGAACAGTTTCCTACGTATTAGTGGTGAGCTCTGTTCTCCGAGCGCTAAGGCTGATGGAGCCCAAGAGCATCATGGATGTCCTCCAAAAAGGTAGCATCAGTTCAAGAAAGCACCAGAGTTTGCAGAAGTATTTTTTAAAAATAGTTGTGGGGCTCACTTGTAGAAATCTATGAAGCTGTAACTGTCTTTTACAGCATCCTTCCACATAACCAGCTATTCTCTGCCACCTGCTACGTTCACTCTAGCTCTACACATTCCCAACACGCCACTCCCCATTCAGAGATCCTTATGGGGGTGTTGTCTTTCTGTGGCTGTAATCTCTTCCCAGGTCTCCAAGACTCACCCTGCCCCAACTGAAATTTGTTTCTGGAGGGTTTTTTAGAAAGATTGAAAGGAGTAGAAGACGGAGAAGAAAGGCTGCATTAAAAAAAGAAAAAACACACAGTATTTGTGATGGAGAAACTTCTTTCTGCCCAAGGTTTGTTTACTGTGTCAGCCTTATCGTGAACAAGATACAAAGATGGGACATTGTTTTCCCTTACTTTAGTCATCCTACGGACCTTAGAATACTGTATAAATTCTACTGGTCTATAGCATCTTTTCACAAGTACTCTCTCTTACTTTTGTCCCTTTGCCTTGTATGTTTGTGTGTGGCATTTCAGATTCCACGGCACTCACTGCTATTACTTTCTGAGACACATTCGAGTTTAAGAGTTCCCTTGGTAGATACATTCCCACATGAACAGCAGGTAATCCACTTTGGCCAATAATTTACATTTTGCTCAACACAGATGGTTACGCAGGATTTCACCCAACAATTCTGGCAATTCAAAAAGTAATCTTTGTGAAAAAAGAGTAGAGCTTTTGTCCAGCTCTTTCTCAAACAGGAGGTAAGAGATTACATTAGACAAACATGAACGAGAGAATTACTGGTGGTTCTATCTATCAGTGAAGAACATGTCAACATAGTAAGTATGCGGGGTTCTGAAAGCTTCTGCGAAATTGAAGCAAAGCACTCTTCCTAGATGTATATAGAAAGCCTGCAGATGTTTGTAACAGTATTAGTAGGGATTAAAATGTTAGCCAAAACTTCCACTGGCCTTTAGGCCAGTAAAGAAACTAGATGATTTGTCGGAATGGCTTGTGAAAGTTTTGGTGCTTGAGGTACTACCTTTATGATTAGGTCAAATTCTCCACTTCAGTCTCTCCTTCAGTTACATGGAGTAATAGTTTTATTATTCTACATCCCAAAGACAGAGAGCAGCTGGGAGTGGGGTGGACTACCCCCAAATATAGGCAGATGCTATTTAAGTAGGAGTTATGCAGGAGGGTGTATCTACTTCTGTGCTATTCACATTCTCTGCTTGGAGTGTGTGCAGTATGCCCTGCAATGAGGACCATGTTCAGCAGATAAAACAGAAGACAGCCTCTTTTTTTTTGCTCAGTAGTCTATACATAGAAGGGAAACCTCTTCCCTTTGGTGGCAGCACTGGGTAATGGGCTGTGTGCCCTCCTAAACACAGAACATAGTTTCCGGAGTTGGTGATATTTCTAAAGAAGAGTCCGTGCACTCGTTCTCTTTATATGTCTCTTCTCTTCCCACAATGAGAGTAGAGAAATTAAGCGGAAGGCACTTCTTGACCTGGCTACCTTTTGTCCAAGGCGTCTTTTTCAACCTTGCAGACTTGTGGGCTTCGAAGGGGGGAGTTTTAATAGCACTTTAAGCTCAGCTGGCCTGGCAGGTGCTGAATCTGAGAAGTGAGAGAAATTGCTTAAGAACGTCACACTTAAATCTTTGGGGTGGCTTGAAGTGTGTGGTACAAAAGATAAAACTTCATAAACCGAGCAGCATTTAAAATACATCTTATTTTTAAACAAGATGCTTATTTTTTTAAAACAAAATATAGTGCATATCTTTCTGATAGGCTTGTCGAAAGAAAGGCCTTTGGGTCTTGGATCTGGTGCGATTGTAACGTTGCCTTGCTTTTGACGTTGCTTTGCAATCTGTTTACAAGAGCCACCCTTTCCAGTACAGTGCCCCCTTTTCTCCTTGTTGGATGTGGCCATGTCTTAAGAGTAGGGATGATGGGGAACATTTGGTTCTCCATCAGCCTAGCCAGCACTGCCAATGGTGAGCGATGATGGGCATTGCATTTTCAGCATGTTCCCCATCTCTCTCTTTCAGCTTTATATTGGCACATTTGCTAGTCACACCTGTGGCTTAGAAAGCTTGCGTTCCTGATGTTGGCTACTGGTGTGGAGGAGGCCGCGGTTGTATTTGCACTGGCCCTCTTAAGCCCAGATGCTGCAAACTAACATGTAGCTCCCAATTTCTTTCTCTCTATTTTTCTTGGAGAACGTTTCTTATTGACATTAAAATGTAAGGCAAACTGTACATATATACTGTATATCTGTGTATTATTGACTTTGAAGGTTTGTTATTTCTTGTATGCTAATGAACTGCATGAAATACTCTGTTATCTGATGTGACCCAAATATCTATGGAAGTCTTGTATGGCTGTTTTAAACTGACATCAAGTATTTAGTTAAGAAAGACTTTACAGAGATTCCAGTCTCAAAAATAAAAGTATAAATTCTATGAAAGTGCATCTTATTTGTTTTGTTTTTTTCAAAACAGCGAACACCGAAATGACTGAAGAGCTTGGTCTCAGAGGTACAGGTATCCTAGAACTTGTCTCGGGATGAAACTCTGGGCTGACATTCACTGCTGTGAGAACTCCAGTGTCCTAGGGCAGTACACAACGTGAGCATAACCCCATCACACAACAGAAGTGTTTTTTCTTGCTGCTGTTGTTGTCTGCCTTCAAGTCATATTCAGCCTAACAGTGACCCTGAGCCAAACCAGGGTTTTCTTGGCAAGATTTGCGTTCCTCTGAGGCTGAGAGAATATGACTTGCCCAAAGTCACCCTTTGTTTCTATGGCTGAGCAGGGATTCAAACCATTTTCAGTCCTAACCCAATGCTGAAACCACACCATGCTGGCGCTACCCTTTTTTGAGATCCTCCATTGTCAGATGCAGCTATGGTGATAGACTTCTATTGCTGTAGTTATGTCTGATACTAGCCCCCCCCCCCCAACCTACCTCATTTCTTCAATTTATACCCGGGCATTTTCCAACTAAAGGGATCTAGGTAGTTATGACTGCAGCACTTTCCTGGTCACAGGATACACTGAACCTTAAATGTTTTCTGTGACCACCAGAGTCCCAGCATCCAGATCTACAGTGCCTTGGAAACCTCTCTGTCGAGGTGCTGCCTGGCTTAGGAGGTAGTTTTTCCTGTCATATTCCATAAATTTGAATCCCTAAAGCTGTATGATCATAAATCCTGAACAGGATGCTCACCTACATCCTGAGTATAACATTGGCAACACGCCTGAGGATAGATATGAATGCAATGGTAGAATAGCCTGGGTGAGTGAGCAGTGATCATTTTGAAAGCTCCCTTCTGTTTCACTCATTCTCCTTAAAAAGCAAACCCATAAACCCTGTGAGAATATGACTTCCCACCTTTCTTCTTGTAAAAACAATATTGTTCATCCGCAAGCTGAAGTGGTATAATAAACTTTTGAATGCTACTATTTCATTCTGACACTTGCAGCAAAGAGACAACCTGAGCAGAGATTTACTGTCGTAACTGAGAAAACTACTGCCCTTCTGCTGTTGTGATACTCGTTTCAGTCAACTCAGCCAATAGTGAAGGATGAAAGGAGTAGCAGTTTATCAACATCCAGAGGGTTGTAGTACAGTGTATTAATTTGGTATTAGGAAAAACCTTGAGAATTGTAGAAAATCACATACTTTAAAATCATTGTCCTGTAACCTAGATCCTGATTTGACACTCAGCAAGCTGGATCCTGAATGCCCCTATTATACTAAAAAAAGGTATGGTGCCCTAGGCTCCAGAGACCAGTCTGTGGCAGCACCATGCCCCTCTCTGCTATGTCCCATATCTTTCCTATTTGCAATTTTACAATTAATACTGGTTTAATCTAGAGTCACTAGTTCCTCACCTGGATTAAGAAGCTATAAAACTTGAAGGGAGCCAAACGATCTTCACAGAGGTTCTGCCAAGTTGGCTGTTTACACAAACACACTCTGGCCAGGTAACTGAGGGGGAAATGAAAGTGTACAGTACACACACTGGAAAAACATTTTTGACTTGCTGTATTTATATACTATATAAATTTTACATGCCATATTTACAAGTGGGGCAAGTGCTTTTATCTTTAAAAAAACAAAGATCAAACTTTAGACATCTCTGAACAACACAGCTTGTATAAACCAGACAGATTATTCAGATGACCTGTATTTAATACAGTTTTTCCCCACTCCGTCTCCTGATGCAGGACCAGTGAATTAAGTGTATCACAGTTTGATAGCATTTTCATCATTTAAAAAAAAAATTAAATCACAGTATGAATGTGTCTGAAACTAGAAACTTTGAAGGGACAAGAACCAGACAACTGAGACCCGTCGAGACAAGCGTCACAATATGAAAATAAAAACCATTTTTAAAAACAACGGAAGGATGAGGACAGCTGTTTCTGGCCACTGTTGGGCCGACGCAGGGTGGCTCTAGGTCTTAGCGCCCGCTGCAGCTGTCGCCCATAGGTGCTGGCAAGAAGCCTGGGAATGGCAGGACAGCTTGAAAGAGCCATGGAATAGCAGTTTAGGGCACACAGCTGGGGAGGGAAGAGTGGAAGGAAAGAGAGACCAAAAGAAGAGGCAAAGGAGATGCACAAACGCTCAATGGGGGAAAGAGTGTGAATGAAACCAGGACACGGAGGGGAGGGGAAAAGGCAGAAAGCCACAAAGGGGCAAGAAAAGAAAGCGCTACAGAGATGGCGAAGGAAAACCTGGCCAAAGAGGCAAGGGAGACCAGAGTGGGGAAGTACATTTGGGGAGGACAAACATCAGCAAGAGACCTCTCTATAACAGCCTAACAGATCTTGGGTAAGGCAGCAGGCCCCTGTGTGAACACCCTGCAATGGCTCCTTGGGGACATCCCAGGGGCCCAAAGAGACAGCCCAATCCAGAGCGGCGGCGAGGGGTCTTCGGACGTGTTCTGAGATACATTCAAAAACAAGTAGAGTCTGAACAACACGCTTCACAAAGTCCAAGACCGGAGTCCAATGGGGAAAAAAAAATAAATGAAGTGAGTTTCTAGTAGCAGACATCACAGAGAACAGATGAAGCTCTCACAAAAATCCTAGTTGTGTGTGAAATTTTTTTTAAATACTTCATTAAATTAAATAGAGACTATCTGTTGCAGCTCGATAATTCTGTTGTTTCCTTGCTCCTCCTTGCGCCAGATGTGTAGACTTGGCGCAGCATCCCATGAGTAACACAATCAACCTGAGTCTGTAACAAAGCAGCATTTTGAGATGTTCTGTTCCAGGGCATTCATTCTAACTGTGACATTTACAGGAGAACTCTGACGAAGTTCAGCAATTGTAGAAAGTTTCCATCTTCCCCCCCGCCCTCCCTGGTGTTTATTTTTGGATTTCAGACAATTTTAAAAAAGAAAGTCTCAAGGTAAAAACTAAAAAAAAAAAAGGGGGGGTGTTTTCCATGGTAAAATCCTGTACAGTATTTCTGAAGCACCAATTATGAATTAGAGTTAATCGCTTTTCGGTTTATAAATATACTGCAAGCTGTGGAGGAATGGCTTCCAGCGGACACTCTGCATCTGAAAGGCAAAAGAGAGAAGGTTGTTCTTGGAGACTGATCGGATATTATAGCTCAAATGCCACAATACTAGACAAGGGAGTGAAGTGACAGTCACTATTAGTCCTGGGCAAACCTATCAGTTATGTCCTGCACTTGATTTGGATTTTTTTTGTTTTGTTTTTAAACCCTTCACATTCTGTGTCAGATATGAAATTTAAACACATTTTTGTCAAAACTAAAATGAGATTGTTATCCAGGCGCACTGGGAAACTCAGCAGGCACAGACAGCAATTCCCAAAGCGGAGAGGACTGTGTTATCCATGTAGCTGTTAAAAGATGAAGAGGGAAAAAAAGAAAAAAAGAAGTGGCAACCCTAATTCGGCAACACAACATGTCTGAGTACACCTGGATTTCAACAGACAAGTTTCATTTCCCACTAAATTCCTAAAATTTTACTTCATACCAGCTCACACATGAACTAAAATGAAATTCTGACCCATTTCTATTCAAGCTAGCCAGCGAAAAATAACTAAGATATAACATTAAGACCCACTGCCTGAGTATTTGCTTTCCTGTTCCCTTTGTATCCCTTTTCCTTTTTGTGATGTGTCTATTATGAATGTCAGCCTAGGGGTGAGGCCCATCGTGTGTGTGAGTGTAAAACAGTGCCTTACCAAATTTTATGCTCTTTTTAAAATAAGTAATAACAAAGAGATTGTGCTAAGAATAATCCACTGAGGTGAATGGAAGATGCTCAGTCCTTAGCTGGGATGCACCAGGCTATTAGTGACATGAAACAAACCTTGGCAACTAAGCCATAGGTACAAATTCTGATGCAAACACAGCCATTTTTTACTAGCATGCAGAAACTTCAGGCAGAAACTAGCGACAAGCTGGGATAATCAAAGCGACATACAACCTTAAAATGATACAACAATTTAACTAGCGGGCTGAGTGGACCCCAAGGGCCCTGCAAAACAGTTGTGAAGACTTACAGGCTATGCCTCTCCCACCCTGCATTAGCTGAAAGCCAAAGGAAGGCCCCCTACATTCTACCTTTGGAGGTATCTGCTGGAGTCTACCATGCAAGGTGTAGCCACTATAGTGCTGCTGCATGAGGAACTTCTTTCAAATCTCAACTCAGCCACCAGCTGAGTAGAAGTTACAGAAGCTCAGTAGCTCACCTCAAACCAGTCTCCATCTAACCTACCCCTCTGAGGATGAAATGGGAGGCAGGAGAACCACGTGTGCTAAAGGCTTGGGAAAGCAAGACATAAATCTAGCAATAGCAATAGCATTTACGTTTCTATACTGCGTCATACAGAACTAAGCAATCTCTAAGCGGTTTACAGTGTGTAAGCCAATTGCCCCCAACAAACTGGGTACTCATTTTAGTTATCTACAAAAGGATGCAAGGCTGAGTCAACCTTGGAACCCAACAGATTGAACTCACAACGTTGTGGCTGCAGGACTGGCATTTAACAACTGTGCCACCAGGGCTCCTAAGCCTATTAAAAATAAATGTAACTAAATTAACCTGTGATGCAGAATCACTCCATAGATGTCTCTTGGGTTTTACTTTGAGTCTCTTACCTACATTATGATCTGTAGGAGGGTAGGAGCCATTTCTGTTGTAGCCTTCTATACTTTTTGTTTTCTGGCAAACAGCAGTGTCTCCGTCTTGCTGGGTCCTGCCATGTTTCCTACAAGCCTCCAAAGAAGATTGTGTCATCTCCCAGGTTTTGAGATTCTTGCTTTCCAAATTGGTTGGCTTAGGAAGGGGAGGAGCTGAAATTTCACCACACTCTTCGGATTTCTTTGTACGCTTCTTCTTTTTCTTCTTCTTTTTCTTATGTTTATGCTTGTGAGTCTCGGCCTCAGAGCTGGACACAGATGGGTCAGAATCCTGGCGATGCCTGGAGGAAGTGGAAATGTGTTAAAAGGAAAATCCACAGTGCAATACTGGCATCCAAACAAGAAATTCGTCATTAACTCTCTCCAAAAAGCACTATTCATCTACCTCAGCCTGCTATGGAAGTGAACAGAGAACCTGAAAAGCTATGCCAGTTGTGTAAGCTCTAGTAGAGTCTACTAGGTTGGCAAGGCTCAGAGGACAACTCTGCAGATGGACGGCATGTTTGCCATCTGAGGCCCAACCAAGCTCAGTATAGAGTGGTTCACTGCCAAGAGGATGGCCACCAGGTGATAAAGTGGCCACAGCAACTGAATAGTTGCAGTTGGCAACACTGGCCAAGGACTACCTGCACTGATGGAACCACAGACCCTCAAGGCAAAAGAATTGTAGCCCAGCTCAGAAGCCAACATGCACATGAGTATCCGCAAGGCCAAGCAGCAGTGACCCGCTTCCCAGTGAGGATTTATAAGCCACAGTGACAAGGGAACATTTTACAGATGCCAACTTGCACCCTTTCTGGTCTCTTCCTGCTATGCCACTAACCTGCAATCTCTTTCTCTGTGTTTGTCTTTTAACTTTTTTTTCTTCTTTGACTTCTTGTGTTTTCGCCCTCTTTGCTCGTCGAGAGATTCACTATGAAAGGCCTTTTGACGTCTCTTTTCTGGGGTGCCTTCACTCCCTTCAGGGCTCTGGCATCTCCTTTTCCTTTCGTGCTCATGAGTCCATCTGCTTTTATAATAATCATATTTATATGGGCTACTGTAAACATGACTTGATTTGCTATAGTCTCTCTCAGAAAGAGTAAATTTTTTATCCTGATTATACCTGGGGATATGGGAAGAATAATAATAATTGTAAGATCTGCAACCTTCCCATCTCCTGGGGATATCCTGATAATATCGCTCTCTACTCCATGACCGTTCTCCTTTACTGTAACAATGTCTGTTCCTTTCAGAGTCCGTTTTCCCTCGGCTGTGCGATCTGTACGGTGGGTATTTCCCCAAACTCCTCCCAGGATCTGGACTGCATGGGAATCTGTAATAGTTCGCATTAGAGTATTCGCGCCGATAATGCTCTGGTGGCCTTGCTCTCTCCCTGCTGTAGGAGCATCTCTTCTTGCTGTGGTGCCCCTCCGTTTGGCTCCGGGTGGGTGCTGCCACTCCTGCCGCCTCCTCTGCCTCCTCCTCACTTTCCGAGTGCTTTCTTTTTGAACGATAGTGCTCCTTGTCAGTTTTTTTGGAGGTGCAAATTTTCTCCCTAAAGGGAGAATGGGGTTTCAATTCTTGCCTCTCACTGTCTCCTTTGAATTGTTCACTACTCTCTCCTGGTCTGCTGTTGTCCTTTGAGCACAGGCTCTCCCCACCCACGTCTGGCCTTGTAATGGAAGAGTCATCAGTAGGTGAAGAGGCATCCTCATACATTTTCACACTGTCCTGCGTTTCCTGGCATTTCTCTGCCGGGTTGAGAGTGGCAAGCTTTTGAGAACTACATTCACTGTCAGACTGTAAAAGAGGGCTTTGTGCCCTTTTTCCCGCTGGCCCAGCATTTCCTCTGGCAGGTTCAGGGCTCTTTTCCCAAGCTACCTTCCCTTCCTTTGGTCCTCTCGTCTTTTCCGTGTGGCCCTCCACTTTGCTTTCTCTAGGAAATTCTTCTGCTGCTCCCTGGGGATTGGATTTAAGGTGATGTTGCCCAACACTCTCCAGAGGCACAGTGTCTGTTTTGATGTGAACCCTTTCACATGGGTCTTCTGTGGTAGAAGTGATTTCAGGATCTGAAGGGGCTAACAGATTCTGGATGTCATTGGTGAGGGTACTGGGGACCTCTTCAGAAGAGCCATCCACTTCCAAAGGTTTTTCTGTTCCACTAGCACTGCACATAAGAGAGAGAAAGATTTGTAACAGGCCAGAAAAAGAAAAAATACTTAGCAAGACAGACCCTTATGGGTTAACACTTTCTTTAACCCCTGGGGGGAAAAAGTTATTTTTGTTCAAAAACATGGTTTTTATGTGATGACCTCTTCAGGCATTTAATGAACAGAGCCTTTGTCTGTCCTGCAAAATCTTTTGGCACAAAGAATTAGCTAGTCTTTAGCATTCCACTGGACTCACTTATAGGTGGCACATTCTCAGCGAGCATCTTGCCAGTATCTCAGTTACATGCACACCCTGCATTTCAAAGCACCTCTCACATATTTCAATGGGTCTTCAAAGCAAGAAGCTTAAGAATGGCTGCCTAGAGTTTTGTTGTAACTATTTACACCCAATACATCAAAGCAAACAAAGGGCTAGACTGGGGGAGGCTGTAACAGACAAAAAGATACAATAGTTTTGCACAAACTGTTCTTCTCACATTTCAGTATGTGGCATCAGCAAACCAGAATATGAAACTAAGAAACAGACACAACAGCCTCCTAGAAGCGTTCTGATATCCTGGTGAAAATTTTGTAAATCTAAGAGATAAGTTTATAAAAATGTGCTTGGAAAAGGCAGGCATGTTTTTACCTTATTTCCTCTGAAAAGGGTTTCAGGTGATTGTATCTGAAAGAGTCTAAGATTCTGTCTTCAGGAACTGGGGACAAAGCTGTAGGAACACCCTATTAATTACAAAGGAGAAAGGTTATAATACAGAATAAAAGGACCAAGCAACAAAACTAACAGTTCTTAGCTCCCAAACCTCCCGCCAGCAGTAAGAGGTGCGGCAGGGTAAGGCCACCTCTGTGGTTCAGAATGACTATAAAAACAGAAGCATGCTGCCTTAACGCAGGAGGGAATGTCATTGGGACATTCAGCATGAAGGATAATAAGATTGGAACTGAGACCCAATAATATGGAGACTCTGTTATTGCCAGGTCCGGGAACTGGTTAATGGCTGCACAAGATAAGGATGGATTCCCCCAAATGAAAAGGTGCATAGCTTAGGAACACTCATGGTCCCTTCCCTGTCACTGAAGGCAGGCAGTTTCAAGGGCTTGGAATATCAGCTTAGTTTGGTCTGCTGGGACCTTCTAGATATAGGACCTTTCTTGACTAGGGATACACTGGCTACAATAGTACTGATAAGTTCCCAATTAGACTTCTACAATGCGCTCCACTATGGGGTTGCCCTTGAACGCAAAAGAGACTGCTGCTAATCCAATGTGCAGCAGCTGAATTACTAATAAGAAGACACTACAGAAACAGCCATTTTGAAGGAACTGCATGGGCTGCCAATATGCAGCCTGAATTCAAAACACTAGTTATGACATTTAAAGTCCTAAACAGCCTGGACTTTGACGCTTGCAGGAGTGCCTCTCTTTGTACTGAACTATGTTGGAAAGACTCCCTTTTGCGTCCATCAACGGGCGCAATGCAGTACACCGTATTGTGTACTGCATAAGAGAGGGTTTCTCCCATTGTGATGTCTCAGTTATGGAATGGGCACCTCACCAAATTGTTGGCTCTCCAAAAACCTTGCCTTGAATCTGTAGAGGTATATGGTTTTAAACTGTACCAACTGTTTTATATTTCAGACTACTTTAAATTGCTTTACACTGCTCTTACTACATTAAACTGTTCGAATTTTGTTTCTATGCTGCCTCACAAACTTTTGATAGAGGGCAGGACATAAGCATTTAAAGAAAGGGAAAAACCAACATCTCTTCATTATCTGTATTTGATAGATTTTTTTAAAAAATCAGGCAAAGAGTAACTTTGAAAGAGAACTCGAAATACAGCAGCTCCAAAGAACCAGCTCCAAAGTATTAATAATATGCTGCCAAGAGGTAATATTAGTTTGCTCTGGAAGGTATGCAGAAGTGCAAAATATGTTTTAAAAAACCGCACCCAACCTTATTTCCTTTTGGAAATAATCCAATATAAACTTCAGATGCTCACAAGCCACTAAATGCTGAATATTAATTAAAAAATTAAATCAGAGGGACACAGAGAACTGGCCTGCTACAGCCGTTTTCTCCAATCTAGTGTTCTCCAGATGTACTGGATTATAACTGCCATAGCAACATAAATAGCATAGCTCAGGAAAGGTAGGCTTACAACATCCTGGTAAGGGGAATGGCTGGCTAGAACTACAAACAGGAGTCCTAGGAATGCTTTAGATGTTGCTTGTCTTTTCCAACCTCGCAAAGCATGTTAGGGTTGCTCTCATTCAACCTCCACAGGGCAACTCATACTCTACTCTCTGTACAGTGCAACTGTACATAACACTGTGCAAGGAAATTAATGTTCTGCACCCAGAAGAGCTGAGTTCTGCAATACGAATAAATTATGCCGGTCAACCATACTGTTGTTGACTGCAGTAATATGGTCTGCAGTATACTGGATAAGAAACTATAGCCAGCAGAGGAGCCCTGTCATGGATATTAAAGCTATTCTGTCCCCTCTCCCACCTCTGGCTTACATGGTTCCAATAAGCACTGTTTATATATATTCAGGTACAGAAACCTCTTTGTTTAGAAGCCAGAAATCTAGAGGAGGCCAAGTATCGCAACACCCGGGAAATGTCATAATGGAATAGCAGACAAATGAAGTTTCCTCAACCAGTTTGATAGGCCTGCTGCAGAATTTTATCAACTATGCTGATAAGTCATAACTCAGAGGCAGACTTAATGGTGGTTTGCAAATTGGAAACTCAGGGGATGTTCTGTGCCAAAGGAAGAGGTAGGTAGCCTCACACAAGAGAGAAACAATACAGTATAGTTCTCAAAAGGAGGTTTCTTCTGTGTTGCTAATGGACTTTAAATTTTACTTCCTGGAGTTTACTCTTCAGTTTCCCAGAGCCTGCTTGGCTACGGAAGAGTAATGCCCTGTCTACATGGACATCCCTCTGTACCATCTTGACTGTGAACAACTATAACAATATCTTGATAAGATACAGGCATATGATTCCAACATCATTTTTCTTTCTTTCTCCAGTTTGACTTTTAATACTTTTGCTTGATGAAGAAGCCAGATGAGTTTCAACAATTTGCATCATGTATTTTGTACATTTTGGTTGGCCAATAAAGGTATCACTTCTTGTGGATTTTGAATGTCAACCATTAGCATCAGTTTATTCATGGCTAAGACTGACACAAGAAAGAAAAATAAATTTGGGCAACAGAAGGGGCAGCCAGAGAGGAATGAGATTTCTGAAGGTTTCATTTCATTAATTTCTTTTATATTCAGGCCTTACTTCCATGGTACTCTGCCATCCAAGATGGGATGTGGAGCTCCCAGACACAAACCAGACATAGACCTGATTAATTCCAACAAAACTGCTGCATCATGTGGTCTCAGCACCCTACCCCTGGGACCATAAATCTGCCAATGATGGATTGCCAGGAACCAGTGTCACAACTCCAATGAAGCAAAAAAAAAAAACCAGAGTGGAAACAGACTCACTTTTCCAGGCAATCCATTTGCTTTGGAAAATGGGTTTTCTGCCAATTTCACAGGCTTCGCTTGAGAAGTGGAATCATTGCATATCTGTCCATTTTGTTTAGGGGCATCATTTAGACTAATGGAAAGGACGACTGTAATATTTTTGGATGGCTCATGCTGCGATACCTCCTTTTCAGCGTTGTGAAAGGACGGACAGGAGTTCTCCAATGTAGCGGCTGCATTTTCATTTAAAATGCCATTGAAAGATTTGGAGTGACCATTCTCCTTTACCAGTCCTTTTAATTCCTCGTCAGAGTCTTCTGAAGATTCAGCCCCATAAGGGACCAACATACTTGGACTGAGTTTGGATTTGCCGTTCACTACCAACTTGGAACAGGGTTCACTGGGAGCTGTCTGTTTGGGGACTTGGTTAGCAGCCAATATTGTTGATGCACTTGAGGTAGATTGCACTGCAGAAGGATTGGAAATGGTTGAGGACGGGGCTGGTTTGTTGAGGTTATCCAAGGTACAGCTGGCATGAGAGACACTTTGGCGACCAGGCAGCTTGTTATTGTGAATACTGATGGTTATTTTTTGCTTTTTAGAAGGGTCAGGCATGGTAGCAGTGGCAGGCCTGTTCATTGTCCAGTTTGGGATGGATGTGGCAGGTGGAGCAGAAGATGGCCTGGTCAGGGTGGCACTGCTAGCAATTGCAGCGGAACTGCTGGCGGTCTCTTTTAGAGATCCAGTTCCATTCAAATGATTTGAATTCTGCAATAATAAGAGGGAAACCATTAGGAAAATGAGCTAGCTAAAATGTCAAAGCATTTGGTGATTTTGTAGTTTATTCTCTCCTCTTTTCTCTCATATTTACACTGGCTCCATTCAGAAGCACTACGGACCACAGTTAAGCTTTCTCAACAATGGGTTGTCATACTTTTTGGATTGGTAAGCCAGAATTGGATGTGGTGTCTGAACTGATGAATCAAACAAACAAACAGCTTCATTTATATACCGCTTCATACCCTTAAGGAGTGTCTAAGCGGTTTACAATTGTAAGCTATTTGCCCCCCAACAATCTGGGTACATTAGTACATTATCTGAATCATTAGTACAACCACAGTGCCTCATCCACAGGATGCTGTATGGTGGTGAGATGCATTCATAAGATCATATCTTGGTTTGGATTCCAAATCCATGGCTACAGAATGGACCATGGTATGCTACTGTGTCTAAACTAAGCCACTCTAAACTAAGGGAACCACAATTTCCAGATTTAGAGCCAGTCAACACCATAGCTATGTTTCAACCCCTAAGGGTTAAAATGATCTCTATAAGCCATATATCATAAAAATGGAGCCACAAGTTACTCAAATCTTATGCACACCATGCTAGTGTAATGGCATTGCAGAATGTAGCTGCCTTAGGGGAAGTGTTTGCTGTAAAGTAGCAAGCGGCAAGCTGTTGCCACAGATTAATAAGGAAGCAAGTAGCCTTACTGGCTTGGAAGAGACCTTGCTCCTTCCCCCTTACTCCTGACCTAAGATGGTTCAACAACATTTAGGTGTACAGTCAGTCCTCCACAATTGTGGCTTTGGCTTTTGTGGATTTGATTATTCACGGATTTGAATAATATGTTCTCTGTAGGAATCTCTAGATCCTCCAGTGTATCTCTGCCACAAGTTGACCAAGGGTTACACTGGATGACCTAGAGATTCCTAGACAAAACACTTCTCTAGGCATTTGTAGGTCCTCTATGAGGACCTACAATTTCTGCTGGATGTTGACCTCCAACTGCACTGGAGGACCTAGAGATTCCTAGAGAGGTGTTCTCTCAGGTTAAAAAAGTGTTGTTGTTGTTTTGATTTGCAGTTCTTCCACTTTCACAGGGGTCCTACACCCCTTATCCCACCAAATGTGGAGGGTGTGCTGTAAGTACAATTAGAACTCCATAATTTAAAGGAAAATTGGAGAACTGCTTCTAATGATTTGATACAGTAGATGTTTCCATTACAGACAGATGGATATACAATAGATTTATCGTCTGCAAATCCATATTTTATTACTTTAAGAACAAAATTTCTATATTAATTTTCCACATGTGCTGAATGAATGGTAAGGAGAGGTAAGAGTTACAAAAATGTTATTTTAGAAGCTGAAGCTTTCAAAAAGCACCTGGTATCTTACAAGCTTCCTTTATGTCAGACTTCAGAAGAGAGAATTACCTTAATCATGTGGGGAGGGAGCTGTGGTCCAATAAATCCTGGGGCAGACTGTTTATTATTGACTACCCGCTGATTAATGACAGGACGGGGAGAAGATTGCCCTGGAGTGTGAGCAGAATGAATGTGTTCACTGCCATTTTTCATGTCATGGGACCTAAATAAATAAATAAAAAGACACATTGATGCACATTTGTTAACTGAGCTGGTCGACTGAGCTTTTTGCACAACCTTGTATTGTCCATGATTCATTCTTGTTTCCTAGGGTGGTACATTTAATGTGTCAAAGAGATCCTACCCTTTCTCCAATAAGTTAAGAAGTAGTTGAGAAGTGGTATTTTAACCTTATAACCATGAGGATGCTAGGCTACTGGGGAGAGGGTCTGAGCCTGGGTTTTATCCACATCGAAACCTATCTTTCTTGTAGCCCAGCACTCTATTACTGACTCTACTTTAATGCTACATAACCAACTCTTTTGTTGTACAGTGGTAAAAAGCAAAAGGGAAAAAGAATATGGGTGTAATACATGGCTAAAAATCTTTTCACTTTTCAGATTCAATTAGTAGCAGGTTACTAGAGTTGTGATGTGGGATAGTAAAAACAAGATAGTTTCATGGCACCCTAAAGACTGAGAAATTTTATTTGGAATCATACACTCCAACCTACTCCATCCACTAAAAGTTCCATAAAGGATATGCCAAATAAAACTTTCTCCAAGACTTTTTGCTGTTTTTGCTGCAGCAGCTTTTCCCCACTCCCTGAAATTAAAAGGCAAGTGTATCAAGAAAGGAAGGAAATAAACTTTTAAGTGTATTTGACGTTACCTGATATAAAAAAGCACATAGGCCTGCTGATTCAATACCGTTCTGATGTCACTGTTTGAGACTGTGGAATCATTCATCTGATACCACTGCCCGTTACTGGCCTATAAAAGAAAAAGGTTATTATATTAAATATAAATTATTCTTCCTTATGGGTAAGGTACGTTATGCCCTGTTATAAGTTACAGAAAGCTAGAGAACCAAAGTGCTGTGTAAGAACTGAAGTAGGGAACCTCCACTTAGCAATCCTGGGCCAGTCCCTTGTTATTACTGAGATTGGTTACAGAATTGTAATGTTCTAATAATTATGCAGGTGAATGGTAACAGTGAAATTCAAGTTTCAGAACTTCCAGAAAGGCTCTTACGTTGTTACACTATTCAACGTATAACAACGTAATAGTTGTTACACTATTCTATCTCACAAAGATTCCAGACACCACGTAGGGAAAGTTTCTAAAGATTCCAGAACCAAAAAAGATTCTGATGCATCACCTTGGGTCTCTGCTGTTAGCTCCTGGGCTCCTGAATATTTTCTCTCCAAATTACTCAGTTTTAAATTGCTGCACCCTTCCAAACTGCAGCTATACATCCTTCTAGGCGCAGCTTCACATAAGGAATTTCTGAGTTGATAAATTCTGCTACTAGACTTTAAACAAATTGCGGGATATAGAAATAGGCTTGGAAAAATGTAAAACAGTGATGCTGAAACCCACTAAAGAACAGGTAACACCTTTCCTTTCTCCTCCTGCATTCTGGTCAACATTTCATATCAATCCAATGTGCTTAGAATTCTAAACACAATGACAAGAAAATGAGAACTGTAAACATCAAGTGCGTTTATGATCATTAGAAAGAAAATGTCTTGATTTATATTGAAGAAAGGCTTGCCAAACATGAACAAGATAAACTGCCCTCTAGTGGAATAAAAAATATGAAATTACCACTACACAACAAGATGAACAAGTAGAGGTAAAGATAAATAGTATCTTGTCTAGTAGATCAGCTAGTACTAGTGAAGAGCTCACTCCGTCACGTGCTGCTGGGGCCTCAAACTGCCAACCTTCCTATCAACTGACCTTACAATATATGCATTAAAAGTAGTTTATTTTTAAAAAATCTCCTCTAGGCTTAGTGGAAAATCCAATGCAATCCCAGCTATAGATTTATTCTATACTTTTATTAAATGTGAACCCCATTCTGGGGGAAAAGACAGGATATAAATACAGTAACTGACTGACATACTGATGGGCAACCAGCATTCTGTTTTGTTTTTATTCACTGACCAAGACTTTGCTAAGTTTGTTCTGCTGCAGTGCCTTTCTGGCAGTTCCACTAAGGAAGGTGCAAGCAATTTGATTACTTTCCATGGGAACATTCTGCAACAACGGAAGCTTTCTGGTAATATGACAGCTGTGAAAGAAACGCTAGGATTGTCTTTGTGAGAAAGAGAGCAGGTTATTCATTTTACTTTGCTTTATTCATCATTGCTAGGGTGCTTGCTCACATCCTGGACTGTACTCAGCCATTCTGCCAATGAGTCTGAAAAGGCATAGCTATGACAGCTATGAGTCTGAAAAGGCATAGCTATGGCAGCCCACATTATCTTGCCAAGAAGTGTGTGAGATAGGTGGCAGGAGGTGCAAGAGGCAAGCAGCTTAGTCCAAGCTAATCAACTATTTTTCATAGCCCAGAAACGACTTCAATCCAAACTCTAGATATCCAGTGCACTGTGTCTTTACATTTGCTAGAGTAATTGGGAGCTCTTTGTTCGACAGAAACTTCCTGTTTGTAGTAAATTGTGATCCAGACTGTACCATAGATTTGTCTTCATTTTGACCAGTGGGTTGGACTACACAGTCCTTTGCTCCTTTACAACTGCATGGGATGCTAAAATTATTTGGAAGTTTTAGAGGCAGTGCTAGAAAAAAGACTGTACTAGAAAAAAGGAAAGAAAAAAGTAGCAGGGAGAGGGAAGCTACTTCAAGGTAACGTTCTAAAAAATTGTCCAGTGAAAGTAACTGCCATGCTTGCAGAAGTGTCTTTATTAGGAGCCATTAGGAAGAGCAAGATTCGATCTGCTAGTCTGGCTGAGAGCAACTGCCATTAGCCCCTTTCATTCCAAGACATCATCATTGCAATAATGAATTCTACCATTGCACAGTTTTTATATAGTATGCTGGAATGATAGCCAATGTGGTGCAGTGATCTGAGTGTTGGATAGGACTTTGGGAGACAAGGGTTCAAATCCCTGCTTGGCCATGGAAACCCACTGAGTGATCTTGGGCAAATCATAATCAATCTCAGAGGAAGGTAATGGCAAACTTTGTCTGAACAATTATACCAAGAAAACCCCATGACAGGTTTACCTTTTGTGTGCCTCCTAGTTGTGTCCAACTTATGCCAACCGGAAGGTGAACTTATCTGGGCCGAGAGTATGTGACTTACCAAAGATCACCCAGTGCAAATTGATCTCTGATCTCCAGCATCATAGTCCAATGCTGAAACCACTTCACCATCCTGGCTCTCAAGGTTCACTTTAGGGTCACCGTAAGTCATAAATGACATAAAACCACAAAACAACAATCCTAAATATTAATTTCCTTTGCTCTCTCTGTACCATTTTCCTTTGCAAACATATCTCTTAGACCACAAATCATCATTATAAAATTTAATGAGCCTTGAGTGCGTCATCAGAAAGGTGGCATATAGAAAACATTAAAACTAATGAGCGGGAAGAGAACAAAAAGAATATTTACTTTAATGTAACAGTAGTAATGTCCTGCATGACAGCTGAAACCAGTGTGGACCAGAACTGCATACAACGCATAAATAATTGGCTCTCCATTTGGCAGGGACATATAGGGTCGAATATCCAAATACTCAGGATATTTTACCTCCTAAAGAGAAAAGAAAAAGACTTGCATGTTTTGGAAACACTTCAGCAGAGAAAACAAACCAGTTACCATTTATTTAAAAATCAAATCCAATGATCCAATGCAGAAAGAAAGGGCAGGCATTACATAAAACAAACAAAAAAATTAATTTAAAAAAAATCCAAAGAGCTGGAAGATCAAAGACTGAAAAGCCTTATTCTTGACTTAAATGCCCAAAGACAATTGATGGGAGCAAGGTGAGTACAAGCACTTTACATCCAGTAATACATGAACGCTTTGCTCATAGAGCAGGTGAACAGCATGAAATAAGTATGAAAGAAGACGTGGGTACTAGCTGGGTTTAGTGCTCTCCTCATAAATATTATGTATTTAAAAGCGTTTTCGTACTATTCATTCTCCAATTTGATTTCAGCATGCTTATTTTAACATGCTTTAATATTTATATGTAGCACTATAAAATTGGCTGAGGTACATCTGAAGCACACTGTTACCTTTGTAATTTTGCCACCACTGAAATTTGCAAACCGCTTCAGGGACAAGGTGAGGACATTTGAGGCCCGATGTACTGTAAACCGCTTTGATGCAGGAACCATTTTTTTACACCTAAAACAAATGCAGAGAATAACATGTTCAGCTTCCAGGATTATTTTCATTTGCATTTACTTTTCTTCCTAGACTTCATCCAGTGACTTGTCATGCTGGAATTGGTATGAATACAAGCTGTCATAAAGAAATGGTAGCAATTCAAAATTGGTGATTCTAAGAGGTTAGCTCTACGGAGCAAAATACTGAGCAAAGAGAAAACAACAATTTTCTCAACTCACCCCTATGCCTCATAATGTCCCATTAATTTATGGAGATGAGGTTATGACATTCAAGTTTGGATTTGTTTTATTATAGATATGCAAGATTTAAAAAAAACTGGCTTGTTTTTATTACAAGGCCAAAAGGCACTTCTTACATCAGATATCACAAAATGATCATCAATATGTAAAACAGCAAATTTTAGTTCTGTATTGCATGCAAGCCAAATTCTTTTAAGACATATAAACCCATTCAATCTTTTAATACAGATACAAAGAAACTTTCTTCTTACTTGCTACATTTATAGGCATTTTCACCATCAAGCTGTTCCGGCTTGACAAACTGCTCCAAAGCTTTATTAACACTTTGAGCAGACTAAAATAAAAGGAAAAGAAAACTGAAGTCAGCTTCACAAGAACATAAATAAAAATATGCACATTAGCAAGTATTAGAATTTCCTTTGTGTATTATATGTGGAGATGTGCTTCAAATCATTTAATCAGGATTTCCAAATAAGAACCAAAAACATTCCACCTGTATTAAGCCACAAATATCGCAAACCCATATTGATAGCTTTAAAGCAGAGGTGTGCAACTTGTGGCCTTCCACATGTTGTTGAACTTCCAACACCCATTAACTCTAGTCCAAATAGCCAATGGTGGTTGCAGTCCTGCAACGTCTGGAGTGTCACATCTCTGCCACCCATCCATTTTAAATGGAGGCATAGCATTTTGTTTTTGCAGGATAAATGCTGCCTGAAACAGCGAAGAATCCAGTGGCACCTTTAAGTCCAACACATTTACTATAACATGAGCTCCTGTGGACTACCAAGAAAGGTCATGCTGTAATAATACTGTTTTTTTTTTAATTAAAGAGCCATTGCACGTTGTTTTAGCTGCAACAGATGAACACAACTATCCCTTTGGAAATCACCTGAATGAAAGCATTTCTTCATAGAAAGCATAATTAAATGTATGGAATTCACTGTCACAAGATGTGGTGACACCCGTTAGGTTAGACGGAATTAGACAAATTCATGCAGGATTGGTCTGTCAGTGGCTATTGATCATGCTCATGATCTGGCAGCATTTCCATATTCTGGATTGGAAAATAAAATGCATGGTAATATTTGTTTCAATGAAGTATTGTGTATAAATCGCACCCTCCCCCCCAAATCCCTGTACTGTGGTAGAGTAGCTAAATAAAATTGTCCAAAATTAATGTACCTTTATCTCTAGTGTAATATCCAAATATGGATCATATGTATCTGATACTCCTTTGCAGTTCATGCATTTTACTGAAATTGAAAGAAAAATATATGCAAGTTAAGCATAGTATGAAGATATCAAGATAAACTTGAAGCACCCTAGTAAATGTCAAAAAGAGGCAAAATTGTGGTTATTTTGGAACGTACCTCTAGATCTCAGATATCCTCCGAATATTTGGTGAATGAATGTGGTGGCCTGAGTATGCCTGTCCAATCTGAAAAATGATAATAGTAAGTAGATTACTGAGAAATCAAAATATACTCCAAATCTTCACAGAGAAACCAACAGTTGGAGGGACAGGAATAATGAACATTATTCTGTTTACAACTTACTTGTTGCTACCATTCAAACATGCTTTCTGCATAGCATCAACAGTGTACCGTAGGAATTCATGTGCATCTTCCTGATTGCCGAAACGGAAATGTTTTGCTATTCCTAAGAAGCAAAAAAGACCAAAAGTGTTAACCTTATTACAAATAAAAATAAAATCAAGGGTAGGGACGCTCTTTCAGCCCAAGGGCCAAATTCAATTTCAAGTAAGTTCTTGTGGTATGGCCAAAGGCAAAATAGTGGAATCAGATATACCAGCATATTTTGACTGGAAGCTAACAAGAGGCATTTTAATCTTTTAAAATGGAGGGGGGGGGGATACCTATAAAAGCTAGAAAGCCAAACAGTGGTATAACTGGGAAGGGGACACATTCACCTAAGGAACCCCTAAGGGCCAGACTGGGATCCAAGAAAGTCTGAATTTGGCCCCAGGGCCGGAATTCCTCAACCTACATGTAGATCAAATCCATGTAGCTCATTACTTACTATATTGAATTCAGACCACCAGCCATCTACAGTGGCCCTATGGGCATATCATAGCTTCTGGTTTTATTGCCTGCCAGGAACTACCAGACAGGGAAGTGCCGAATACAGACCTTGTAGGCTAGGTTTGGCTTGGTGGCTGACACACCAATTTGGAATAAATCATACTGCATGCACTACATGTTGAAGGTGATTAATAGGCTTACGTCTAAGATCGTTTATGACAGACATTGGCTTGATGACGTTGCCAGAATTCGAAAGGGCCTGGGTGATGTGACCCTGCATGGTGCACATCATGCAAAATCCTTGCTCGTGACCTGGGGAGAAAGACAAATGAATTCATTCCATGTCGTAAGATGCATTCCCACTAAGAAGGCCAACGCTTTTTGTCCTACCCATATCAATCATTCTGTCAAGCCATGTATTGCATTAGCATTCCAAAATATTGCAGCGGTGTTAATCTGTTTGAACAAAGAGGCATAAAGGAATCCAGTAGCACCTTTCAAACTAATTGGGAAGTAGAATCAGCTTTCAGAGATGTCCATATTCCATGGATAGTCTATAATCCACGCATCTGATGAAGTGGACTGTGATCACAAAAGCTTATGTTGGAAATTTATTGTCTCCAATTAGTTTTAAAGGTGCTACTGGATTTCTTTATGAGTTTTATTTTATTGCATTAAATACAGAATGCAGGGAGAGCCAACCTGATGTAATGGTTTGAGTGTTGGACTACGACTCTGGAGACCGGGGCTCAAATCTCCATGCAACCATGGAAACCCCTTGGAGGACCTTGGACAAGTCACATTCTTTCAGCCTCAGAAGAAGGAAAAGGTAAACCCCCTCTGAACAAATCTTGCTAAGAAAACCCCGTAATAGGTTTGGTGCAGGGTGGCCAAAAGTCAGAAACTACTTGAAGGCACACAACAACAAACATAATGTTCCAATGGCATCAAGGGCTGGAAATAAGGGGGTCATTTAACAGGGACCATGTTACTTCCAAAACAAGGAGCCATCACCATTGTCATCCTTATTTTTAAAACCCTAAGCAGTTTAGCAAAACAAAGCTAATCTTTATACTATAAATAGACAAATCTATATTCAGAATATAGCACCAACCCACCCCCCCAGCCATACCATCACTCAAGAGCACTATGATGGTTATCTCACCACTTTCCTTCATTTATATATGTATTATTTATTATATATGTAGCACATAACAATTTGTTATTTATATGCTGCTCAGAAGATTTGCAGCTGGACTCTTTGTGAAAGACTATGTTTAGAGGAAAAAGCCCTCGTCTTTAATAAAAACCAATTGTCTAATGCTTGTAAACACTGTGTATTATTGGGCTTTACTGAACTGTGAATGTATGTTTTTGAGAAGGAACTATGTAGAGGATGATTTTGATACTTTCTTTTAAAAAATGAACCCAAGGAACAAAGTTTCTCAAATCAGCCCATCCAGTGATCTTTCTTTCTCCTAATCTAAATGAATTAGTTTTTCTAAAACAATAAATTAAGGCATTGCACTTTTCTTTGGGGGGAAATGCTGTACAGATTGACAGAACAAAGCATGAAAAAACACTATCTGTAATAATACAGCAATGTTCTACTTTAAAACAGAACATGTCAGATCTGTAATCTTCTAGCAAAATGTTGGCTACTAACTTAATACTAAAAGAAGGTTAGTATTCCTAACATGCTGATTGGGAAGATCTTTTTAAAAAATATTATACTTGGCAAAAAGATGGTAACTACTTGTTTAAGCCCACTCACATTCCTACACACTCCAAAATGTGTAAGATGAATTTGCATTACTTGAATAGGATATTGTATGCTGTATGCTTATTCACTTGCAATTGCCACTTCTAAATAATTTAGAATTATTTTCTAAATTACGTAATTATGCCATTTTAATGCAACTAGTCTATTCACCTTTGCCTGCATACCTGGAGAAAACAGTTAATCCCCACCTCAACCAACAGGCAAATAATAAACTGAACCTGCCTGCTTCCTTATACCATGTGCAGCACTGACACAAGAGCTTTAAAGCTGGAACTGGCAGCAGTCATAACTTCACAGGTCCCTGATGGGGCAAACACCGTATATAACATTATACTGATTGCATATGGAATTGTTCTCTTATAACACAGAGATATACTGAAAAAGACCACATGTACATAGGCAAAGACTGGCATGCATGTATGTGACTTAGTGGACATGAGAAAGCAGGAATACTTGTACAAGTGATAAGTGTTCTGTTACTGCCCTGGAAATTCAGTACAGCATTAAGGCATCTGCATGAAATAGGTATATGCCTTTCTGTTCTAGGTAGTTTCAAAATACCAGCTTGAACTAACTTTGAAGACTTTCTTTTCTCAACGTTAACATCAGCCTTCCCCAACCTGGTGGCTGCCAAATGTTGGATTACAACTCCCATTGTTGCCAGCCAGCAACATATCTGGGTGGTGCCAAGCAAGGGAAGTCTTCTGTTTCACGTTTTCAGAGGGGTGGGGTCTAATAAATGTTAAAATATACTCACAAGTTTTTGAGTGTTCATGAGAAAGCATATAGTTGGCAAGAGGAGGGGTGTAGGTCAGACACTGCAAAGCAGAGTTCAGGAAGCACGTATTGCCCAGGTTTTGGAGACCAGCTCCAACTCTGTGCATTTTTTGCCATTTTAAGCTGATCTTCTCTGCTGGAAAAAGGACCTTCTGGGGTGCTGCAATGCCATCACCGCTAGCTGCCAAAGAACAAAGATACATTTTGAAAACACTGAAGCAATTAAGACAACGGCAAGAATAATGACTCAAAGACGTGTTTTAAAAAATTATAACAAAACAATTAGTTTTCTTTCCTTTTTTTAAAATAAAAAGCTGAGTAAACTTTGGGCTGAATGATGGCCTGAACGAACATTATGGCTGGAATCCTGTCAGTGACGTGCACGCATGTGATCGTGTTTTTTGGTTTGCTTTTTTAACGTTACACAAGGAGTTATTCGGTATATGGTTGTTTATTTAATAATGCCAGGAGGAAGAGGAAGACACAATTAGATAGCAGGGATTCTGGTTTCAGTTTTGCAGGTGGGAAGATGAATGAGGTTGCTCTTCAGATATCCAGCGAGCGTTGGAGATCTAGAGGAGTGACTTGATTTCTCTTTCTCCGGCTGTACCTAGGCACTGACTGGTCACCTCACCCCGGGTAGTAAACAGCCATGGCAACAGCTCCAGAGTTGAAAGCTACCAGTGAGAGAGGTTTTGTTGGTGTAAGCAGAACAGTATGCTCCTCTTGCCTTGATGCCAGCTCTTAGCCATTAATTTATTATGATACAAGACCACTAAACCATTACTTTCATTTCCCCCTTTATCATTATCTCACTCGTTGGAATTACGGCAGATGGTTTCATTACCTTTTATGTGCTAAAATTAATAAGTATATTAAAACAATTGAACAAATGAAACAAAACCTTCACAAAAATTGTTGATTAACAATATGCTGTATTATATCAACAGATTAGATCTGTGTAACTCTCCCTATATCTTTTTTTAAAGGAAACATGCATATTTCCCAGTCCAACAACGTCGGCAGGACTGCACAATTCCTACCCCTGAAGGGCTGTAGGACTGCAGCATAAATATCACAATCCTACTGATAACTATGTCTTATTCTGTGCCTAGCTAATAAGAGATGTGTTACTCAACCACAGCAAATCTAGAATCTAGTTTTCCACTCTGGAGATATTAAGGTTGTGAAAGTTGTGTATGTTTGCATGATTTGCTAAGCTTGCAAATGTGAGTGTCCTACCAGTTGAATTGGGAGTTGGGAACTATAGAAGGGGCTCCTGTACTCTAAAATTCTTTAAGCAGGGTGATCCTGTGGATGTGTGATCCATCAGCCCTACATTGATAAGCAATTCACTTTAGTGTAATGGTCTCTTCATTCCCCATTAATCCTCTCTTACAAGTCCAAAGGTACATTTTTGGATGAGAATACACAGGATGTCATCCATTCTAAGGGATCCTGGGAGTAGCAGTCCAAAAAAGGAACTTTTCTGAACTCTGTACAAATCAACATTACGAAATGGTTTTGTATATGTATCACTGTTGACTCACAGGGCACTTTTTGATTACCAAGATAAAATGCCAGAATGTGCTTAGGGTGCAGTACTTCCTTGATTCGAGAAAGCTGCTCAGCACAGAGGATACTGGAGCGGATTAATCAGCTGCTTCAAGCTTCATTTTCAAAAGATGTCACATGATGCATATTAATTATTCATTATACTGTATATTATTCAAGAATATATTGCTTATGCACATGCTTACCTACACAGGCTTCATTTCAAATCAGGTTCATAGAATCTGACTGACTGTTGGGGGGCGATATTTGAGGTACCTCAACCCCACCCACCCCATGAAACTCCAATGGCCTTAAAATAGAAAATTATGCCTCCTGGAAGCTTCTGGGATGCATTTCTCCATTTTGGGGATAATTTTTTCAGCAATGAGGGACTCTTGGAGGTTTAAGCAGTCCAACTGTGGGCTACACAATTCCCACTACTGTAATTCTATGTACAGTGGGCCCTTCTGTTACACAGGGGATCTATTCCAGATCTCCCCATGTAAGAGAAAAACCGTGTTTGCTTGAGCCCCATTAAAAACAATGGGGCCTGAGGGCGCATGCCATTGTTTCCTCCTAGCTGCAGCTTCAGCGTAAGCTGAAAGCCATGTACGGTGTATCCACGTATGGCGCGGGTGCACTGTACACTGATCTCAGTACTGCTTCTGAACAGATAGGTAGAGCATTCAGCTGTTAATCCAGTTTCAAATTGCCTTTGAATGACGAATCCCAGGGAGAGCAGTGTGGGGCACTGGTTTGAACCTCGGACCATGGCTCTGGAGATGAGGCTTTGAGTCCCCACTTAGCCATGGAGATCCACTGGGCAGCCTTGGGCCAGGTACTTTCTCCTAGCCTCAGAGAAAGACAAAAAGCAAACCCTCTTTGAAGAAATCTTGTCCACAAAAACCCCATTTGCTGTGATAGGGTCACCATAAGTCAAAAATGATATGAAGGCACACAACAACAACAACAACAGAACATCATACTAATGTGAGTGCCTTCTTCACCCCCACAACTCATTAAAAAAATAGCGGTTATGCTTACACAGATCTTTCTGGGCTGAGGGCTTCGATTTATCAGGTACAGAGGAGTTAGAATACACAGCAGCTCCTGGCACGGGTCCCAAAGAGATTTTGTGTTTTGGAGCTTCCAAAGAAGAAGACAGAGCACCCCATCCTGCAGAGCCTGAGTCCATATCTCCGGAAGCTGGTGCCACGGAGCTGAAAGGCTGCTTCTCAGAAGCCGAAGGCTTTGAGGACTCAGATGTCTTGTCAACTATGGTCATTGTTCATCTCTGAGGGGAAAAAAAAGAGAGAATGAGGGGAAGAAACATCTCTTTGATAAATAGTAGGAAGAGAGGAGAGTTCAGTTCACCATCAAGGCAAGGACAATACACAATGGTCCTTTTCCTATTCAAAGGAAATTCACCAAGGAAATGGGAACAACTTCAATGGAAGAAATGGAACAGTGTTTGCACTACATGTTTTCTAGTTCTTTGTCTAAAGCAAGGTTCTTAACAGCTGCTAAGCCAGAACAGGCTTTCTTTATTTTTCAGTAGCCAAACATTATGACACTTCCCAGTCACACACACACACACCACTACACACACACAGTTGCTACGACCTTACTCCTTCCAAAATCTTATCCCTCTTATTTGGCAAAATACTCTGCTTCAAAGCCTAAAAGCACAGGAGAAATATAAAGAAAAGGCAGTTGGACAAGCCAAATGTGATTGTGTCATATCTACTGTCTCTATATGTTATCTGTTATATGGTACAAATCAATATTATTTTGAAAAGCAGCAACTGGTTTTCTTTCTGAAAGGGAAGTATAAACCTGAACATACTCTTGGACAGCAGCAACTTTTTATAAAGAGCTTCTGAGTGTGTTAACTGATTTTGAAAAGTGGAAGCAATTTAAGGACAAGCCACTTTTTTTGTAAAGGAAATCAGAGACAACCTCGACAAGATGTAGAATTCAAAGATATAGCCGTGTTAGTCTGTAGGATCAGTATGTAGAGTGATCTTGTAGCACCTATGAGTCTAACTGAAAGAAAGAAGTTGGCAGCATGAGCATCTGAGGAAAGGCATCTGAGGCAGTAGACTTTAGTCTACGAAAGCTCATGCTGCCAGCTTCTTTCTTTAAGTCTCAAAGGTGCTACAAGATTTCTCTACAAGATGTAGTGATGGCTATCAACAGGGACAGCACTAAAAGAGGATTAGATCCGTTTACAAAGAGTTGTTGTTGTTACCTGCCCTTGAGTTGACTTTGACTCATAGTGGCCCTGTGGACGAGACATCTCTAAAATGCCCTGTTCTCCACTGCTCTATTCAGGTCCTTCAGGCCCAGGCCCATGGCCTCTTTGAATGAGTCCAACCATTTGGCATGTGTTCCTCCTCTCTATCTACTGCCCTCCACCTTTCCTAGCATCATTGTCTTTTCCAGTTCAGCTACTGACTTGCTCCAAAAGAATGGCAAAGCACAAGAGTGGGCTACATGCAAACCACCTCCCAACATCTATCCAATGCAGATTATCCATGAGGTGGGGATGGAGGAGGATCTGGAATGCTGCAGGAGGTGCCACATCTTTTACTGTAGTAACGGTCTGTATTTGGACATCAGGAAAATCTTAAGGTACGGTAAACTCTCAGCGTCGAACGAACAAGGGCAATATCAGCACAATGTCCAGAGCGTGGCTCATCTACAACAGAGAACCGTCAAAGCATTCCACACAGAGAAGATTAAATAAAGGAAATGTAACCAGCTCCAGCGTTCTCAGCTCTCCAAAGTCCTTGTTAAATCAAGTTTTCTGTTAGAATTATAGAGCTCAAATTACCCTAATTGCCCAATACTGCAGCTAAACCATCTCTGCCCGGACACTAAACATGCTTGAGTATTTACTCATTTCCTGCATGGGCCTGTTTGCACTTAATTTGAATAGTAATGAAAGCGAAGTATGTCTGAAACATAAGTCTCTCCCCCTCATTAACCAGGAAAAGGTACAATGTGCAAAGGAGAGGGAGGGAGGGAGGCCGACTGCAGAGTCAAGAAGTCCTCATTTTACAAAGGAATCAATTACACAATTACAGGGCAGAATTTTGCTTGCAAATTTTCTAGCAGATTTGTTTATAGACGAAGTAAAAAGCTCGCAGCTGCCAAAGTTCATTTAACTCCAGTCCAAGTACCTAATCCCGAAGGAGCCCAGAGCAAACCTAGTAATAAAAGAAACAACAACTCTGAACTGTCAACTGCTCAGATAAGATTATCCAGCAACAAATACAGATGAGAAACCAGACAAAAGAATATGATGAACAGAGCGGATCAGGGTGTGCGAAGAGATTTTTCATCTTTCCGCCTCTACAAAATGAGGGTGCTTCACCGCTACGACTTGTGAAATGTAACCATCATAAATCAAAGGCACAGAGGAAAAGTCCACAAAAGTGAAAGAATGAAAAGAAATGCGACAGCATGTTAGCTGTATTTCATTATTAATGCAAGCGCTCGCCTTTCAGAACATGTCAAACATGTTGCTAGCGTGATAAGAAAAGAAGTATCTTGCCTCTCTCGGTAAGTGACGTGTGGTTATCAAGTTAATATATCCTCCACTCTTTTCATAGGCTGGCTTATAATCCTTATGCAAGACCCCTTCAAATGAATGGATGGCACATAATTCATTTAAATGAATGAATGACTACAGGCCAACATATACTTGCAAAATCAGTCAGAAGGGGCTAAAAAAAATTTGGTAAATTTATGAATTGTATTTATAACCCATCTATCTTCCAACACAGAGCACAATGCAAAATTTATTATATTCATGTGTTGTCTTTATGCTTTACAATACAAAGCTGTATTCTCCTTTACCACCCACCTCCCATTTTATCCTAACAAAAAGTCTATAACCTAGATTAGACTGAGAGTTTATGACCAACCCCAGTATCATACAAAAAGAGTGGTGTGTCTGAGTTGGGAGTTTCTTCAGTCCCTGAATAAGTACACTAACCATTACTCAACAATGACATCCATACACAATGTTCTCACAGATGAAGTGGGAAGAGACCTAGAATATGTAAGTAGTTTCCTACCCAGGCACCAACCAGAATTATCTAGCTAACCTATTACTTATGAACCAGAATTGTGCCATAAAGTATAATGCAATCAGTTGTTATGTCCCTTCAAGTTGTTTCCGACTTACAGTGACCCTAAGGAGACTTCTTGGCAAGTTTTTTCAGAGGGGAGTTTGCCATGGCCATCCTCCGTGGCTGAGAGAGTGTGACTTGCCCAAGGGCACCCAGTGGGTTTCCATACCAAAGCAAGGACAATCTATCCAATGTCAAATACAGCATGCCACAAGCAAAGAGTAGGAAACTAGATACCTACATAGCTCTAGGCAACTCCAAGCAAGAAAGTCAAGCTACATGCATTACATGGGAAATATTATGGATATATAGGAACACACACATTCCTTGACTAACCCATGAAAAAACACGCTGTAAAGTCTCTGAATAGACAGTACAATCTAAAGTCAAAAAAGCATTTTATACAAGACTTCTTATTATAAAAGCAAGATCCTTCTTTGGGAACATTAGACCTCATATTAAAACACAGAGTTCTTGTACGGTGACAGATGTTTAAGAATGTGAAGCTTCTCTCTTCTTCCTCCTCCATTACAGACTTCAGGCCTTGGACCTTTTTATTTGATCATCAAACAGTCTTTTACAGCCAACTGGCCCTCATAAAATAATATATTCCACTATCTTCCAAAGGAAGCAATTTACTTACGAAAGGAACACTTGTCCAAAACCCACTGCAGAAATAATCCAGTTTGAAGCTGCTTTAATTGCCCTGGCTGAGTGCGAGGGAATCCTGGGAATTGTAGCTTCTTGTGGCACCAGAGCTCTCTGACAGAGCAGGCTAAACATCCCATAAAACTACAGTCCTCAAAATAACCTAGTAGTGTCGAGCCAGGCAGTTAAAGCAGTCTTAAACTGGATTATTTCTGCAGTGTGTTTTGGACCGCTGCCTGTTTTACAGGTGCCTTTAAGATGCAGTTGCGTTTGTGACATCGTACATACGAAAGGATCATTTAGGGTTAAAAACGATGCTAATGCGTGCAGCTACACAACCTTTGAAGAGAGGGCACATGCTAGTTAGTATGCGCGGAAAGCGCAACCTCAATGAAGGTCTGCTTCCCTTACCTCTGGAAATTAATAGTACTGGAAGGCAACAGCGTTGGATACATTCCTCCCTCGGGAGAGTGGATCCTGTAAGGAACAGGCATATTGAGAGGCCTTTTCCCAACTCTGCTAGCCAGGACTCTATTGTGTTGGAGCTGGAATATCATTCATGAAAAATAGAGAGTAGTGCAGCCTGGATGTCAACGTATCACACCGGCAGTGTGTACAAAACAGGACGTTCGTATAGAGTCGTCCCTCCACTTTCGCTGGGGTTAAGGGAGAAGGACCCCCTGTCGCCTGGGCCCTTTTGAGATCTAAACTGTTTTTCATTTTGATGCATAGGGTTAGGACAAAAAGTAGGTAAGTAAATATTCTCATTATAACTGTCAGAACAGTCTAATTAAAAATAATAATAACTGTTAGCCACTCTGAGAGCCTTTAGGGCCAAGGGGCAGGGTATCAATACCATAAATAAATAAAATAACACCTCCCTAGGAATCTCCAGATCATCCAGTGCAACTCTATGGGCAACACCTGCCAGAAGTTGATCATAAAATCATGCTGGAGGACCTACAAATGCCTAGAGAAGTGTTTTCTCTAGGAATTTCTAGCACAACTCCATGGTCAACCTCTGGCAGGGCTGCGCTGGAGGACCTGCAGAGAACATATTCATCAAAACGGCAAATAATCAAATCCGCAAAAGTCAAAGCTGCAAACGTGGAGGGACTCTGTAGAAGACAAGATTCCCCATCCTTGTTCAAATGGAGCAAAGGCTCCTGAAACACATCTGCCCGGAAAGAGGCAAACAAAAGAGGAAATGTGGGTGTGCAAGCTAGAGATCACGGAGGCTTAGAGACAGCAGAGAAGGTACAAGCCCCTGCTCCTTCTCATCCCACCACATCAAGGCCCAATTCTGACACAAGGGGAGGAAAGAGAAGAATGGACTGTGCCGTTTTGTGAGGCAGTGTCCATGGCAACCAAGCATGGAAAGTTAACACTGTAAGAGAATGAAATGCAGACTTCCCAGTCCGATCCCCTTCAACAGCAAGGGGAGGAACACACACATGGGGCAAGAAAAAGAAATAGCCGGGGCAGAACGTGCCATATGTGTACAGGAAACATGGGTCCCCGCCAAAAGGCGGCATGAAGGATGGAATGCCTATCAACAAAGAAAATGCATGAGCCAGCATGGCACAATGGTTTGAAACCCACTGGGTGACCATGGACAAGTCATATACTCTCAACTTTCCAAGAAAACCCCATTGTTATGGCCTTAGGGTTACTTTAAGTTGGAAATGACTTAAAGGCACCTAACAACAACACTTGCGTTTCAACTTAATGTTTGGGGGTGTTGATTCAAAAGCCAGCAAACCAAGCATGGTGAAGGATATACAGTGGGCTCCTCCACATTTGCTGGGGTAGCGGTGAAGGAACCCTATGAATGTGGGAAAACTGCAAATAAAAAGACTATTCTTTTGACCTAAGATAACACCTCTCAAGAATCTCCAGCTCCTCCAATATAACTCTATGGTCCACATCTGCCAGAAATTTGATCACGCTGGAAGTCTTACAAATGCCTAGGAACTTCTCCAGCACAACTGTATGGTCAATTTCCAGCAGAGTTGTGCTGGAAGACCTAGAGATTCCTAGAGAGAATTTATTAATCAAAACCACAATTAATCAAATCTGCAAAAGTCAAAGCCGCAAACGTGAAGGGCCAACTGTATAAGACACCCCTTTGCCAAGGTACAGGTTCCAACATGAAAATAAATGTGTGTCCATGATACACACAGCTTCAAAAGCAAACTTTGTATGTGCTGGTAAACATAAGATCTTGTGGCTATCTTCATAGATATATACGGACATATATAAACATATCATGCACATAACAGACACACACTCCCAAAAAAGACTGCACATAAATGTGTGTATACATTTTTACGCAGAAATATAGAGCCAGCCTCAGAGGAAATGAATGACAAGGCCCCTCTGGACAAAACTCGCCCAGAAAAACCTCATGATCGGTTCTAGCTTTAGGGTCACCAGAAGTCCGAAGTGACTTGAAGGCACTCAACAACAACAACAACAGTGTCTGTTACTTTGTTATTGTGTACCTTCCAGCGTCTTATGTGGTCGTTGTTGTTGTGTACTGTCAAGTCACTTCTGACTTATGCCAACTCTATCACGGGGTTTTCTTAGCAATTTTCTTCAGAGGGCCCATTACCATCTTCTGAGGCTAAGAGAGTATGGTTTGCCCAAGGTCACTTAGTGGGTTTATATGACCCAGTCACAACAGACACACGCTCCCAAAACAAATGCCATAAATGTGGGTATACATTTTACACACAAACACACAAACAGATAGTAAGGGTTTATTTGACACACACACACCCTTCCCCTGCAAAATCAAGTATTTCTCACATTACGACTCCCTCAACCATCCCTGAACTCAATGAAGGACCCAGCCATGTGTAGCAGTTTGCGCGCTGCACTATAATTCTGGAGACCCGAGTTCAAATCCCTGCTGGAACATAAAAACTGGGTGCCGGGGCAGTTAAAGCACTGTCAACTGCATCATTTCGGTAGTGTGTGTTTTGGACCTATGACTCTAGAGACCAAGAGTTCAAATTCCTGCTCAGCCATGGAACCCACTGAGTCACTTTTGGCCAGTCACGCTCTCTCAGCCCCAGAGCATGGCCATGACAAGCAAACAAACAGCCCTCTGAAGAAAACTGCCGAGAAAATAGAGTCGCCTTAGCGTTGGAATAAGTTGGGAATGACTCGAAAGCACACAGCAACAAACTTTATTGGAACCGAAGGCACTTTGAAGGGGGTGAACATTTCACCACAGTCCATGAACACCCTGCAGAAATAACCCCGTTCGAGACCGCTTGAACTGCCCTGGCTCAATGTTAGGCAAACCTGGGAGTTGTAGTTCCTTGTGGCACTAGGGCTCTCTCTGACAGAGGTGGTGAAATGTTTGACAAATCTACAGTTCCCAGAACTCCCTAGCATTGAGCCAGGGCAGTCGAAGTGGTCTCGAATTGGGCTTATCCCTGCAGTGTGTTTTGGAGCTATCTTTTCAGATCTTCCTGCCAAAACCTAAGGAAGAAATCCTGAGGAGAGAGAGAGAGCCAGAGAGAGGTGCGAGTGAGGAGAAAGACAGCCTCTCCTTAATACACTGTATAAATCTAGAAATTTAGGTCAAAAAATTGACTCAAAAAACCTGAGTCGACTTATCCATGGGTCAATGTAAGTACTGGATCTTAACTCTTATTTAAAAGAAGGACCCATCCCCTGTTGAAAAGCAAGAGTATAATCTGTTCTGGAAGCACTGACCCCTTTTACTCTCTCATCCATCCAGGCTTTAAAAAAATTAAGCACCAAGAGCTATGTCTGCTGGAATTTTGCAAATTCTTCGACACTGTTTTGCTTTGCTTCGTCCTTTAGATCCTTTGCCATATACACACACACAAACACACACACAAAAACACACTTGTACCTCCATATTGGCTAGGGTTACGGGCACAAGGACGCCTGTGAATATGGAAAAGCCGCAAATAACAAAAACACCATGTTTTTACCTGAAAGGACACCTCTCTAGGAATCTCTAGGTCCTCCAGTGCAACTCTGTGGTCAACATCTGACAGACACTGACCATAGAGCTGCTCTTGAAGAGCTACAAAGGGCTAGTAGAATATCCTCTCTAGGAATCTCTAGGTCTTTCAGTGCAACTTTTAGTTAAAGTTGGCCATAGAGTTGCACTGGAGGACCTAGGTATTCCTAGAGAGAACATGTTAATCAAATCCGTGAACAGTCAAATCCGCAATTAGCAAAGCCACACATATGGAGGATGAGTGTATATTATATTATGGATTTTGATATGACCCATGGATAAGTCGAGGGTAAAACTTAGGGGGTGGATGGCAAAGGATCTAAAAGATTTCAAGGATGAAGTGAAGCAAAACCATATAAAACAGCATATAACATATGACACACACACAGACACACGCGTCCCTGCACATTCGCTAAGCTTAGGGGCACAAGACCCCAGTGAATATGGAAAAACCACAAATAACAAACACACCACGTTTTTAACCTGAGAGGACACCTCTCTAGGAACCCCTAGGTCCTCCAGTGCAACTCTGTGGCCAACATCCGACAGACATTGACCATAGAGTTGCGCTGGAGGAGCTACAAAAGCCTACCAGAGAGCGTCCTCTCTAGGAACCACCTCTAGGTCTCGGGGAGCAGGATTCAGTTAAAGGGGACCATAGAGTAGCGCTGGAGGACCTGCAGATTCCTAGAGAGGGAGGTATATAAATCAAAGCCGGAAATATCGGAGGAAGAAGGGTCTCTCTCTGAGGCGTGGTGGGCGGGGCTGGAGAGGGGCGGGGCTGGTGTGACGTCACGGAGGGGGTTGGGGTCTTTAGTGGTGAAGGGGAGGCTTTTCTCTCAGTCGGGCCCTCGCTCCCGGCCCGGGCGGCTCGGCCAGGCCCCTTCCAGCCCGAACGCCCCTTCGGGGCGTTCGGGCTGGAAGGGGCCTGTCCGAGCCGCCCGGGCCGGGAGCGAAGGCCCGAGTGAAGGGAAGGCCTCCGGTTCCTCTCAGGCCTCCCTCCCTCTTACCTGAGTCGGCGCTGCCGGGTCCCTTTTCGCCTCAGCCCGCTCGCGTCGGGGAACAATGACGTCCCCGGCGCTCCGCCCGGCGGCCTCCTACATCCGGGACTTTTTTGGGGGGCGTGATGACGCGTCACCGCCGAGGTCACGCAAGGATTAGCCCCGCCCCCTGCGGTCTCCGCTTCGCCTATCAGCCCCTTGAGGGCGCTGTTGCTCTTGGAACCGCCTATTGGAGGGGAAAGGCGGGTATTTCAATGAAGCAGTGGGGGGGGGGGAATATAGGAGAGCGGCCGCGCCAGCCGCTTGAGGGCGCTGTTGCTATGGATTTGAAGCAGCCTATATTGGGAAAGGCGGTTATTTCAAGGCAAGGGGGGAAAAGCGCGCATGCGCAGTGGGGCTACTAGGAGGAAGGCTGCTGCGACGTCTTCAGCCGCCAGAGGGCGCTGCTGCTTCTATTGTAATGCAGCCCGACCTTAACTGCCGCGGATGGCTCGAGGCTATGGAATTCTGGGAATTGTAGTTCGTTGTACTTTGGCGTAGTCCTTGAAGCCATAACAGTAAACACACAATAAATAAATAAATGAATAAATCCAAGTTGATGAGACCGTTTTAAGCTTCCCTGGCTCGAATGCTAGGGGGTTCTGGGAATTGTAGTTTTTTTTTTGTGAGACGTTTAGCCTTCTCTGTCAGAGTGAGAGCTCTGGGGCCGCCACGAGAAACTACAACTCCCAGGATTCCCCAGCGCAAAGCCAGGGCGGTTAAAATGGATTCTTATTTGTTGTGTCACCACACACACACACTGCAGAAATATAACCCAGTTTGAGACCGCTTTAACGGCTCAATTCAACGGAATGCTGGGAACTGTAGTTTATTGTGGCCCAAAAAAACCCCCCACAGTACAGAAATAATAATCCACTTTGAGACTGTTTTAATTGCCCTGGCTCAGTGCTGGGGAATCTTGGGAAGTTGTCTCTTATTATTGTGGCCCCAGAGAGCTCTCTTAAATACCTCAAAAAAACACTACAGTTCCCAGAATGCCCTAGCATTGAGCCAAGGCAGTTAAAACGGTCTCAAAGTGGATTATTATTAACGCAATGCGGCCCCTCAGCCAGGATTCAGGCCTACAAGGCCCTGCCTTCTGAGAAGCGGCCTGAGGGCGGCGCTGTCGGGCCTAGTTTTCCCTCAGAGAGACTGAAAGAAAACAAAGAAAGGAGGCGCTTGGGTTGGGGCCTAGTGGGCCTCCTTTGGGCCAATAACAGTCAGTGAGAGAGGCTGCTTCTTCTGAGGGGAAAAAGGGCGGCCATGAGGCGAGGGAAAGAGGCGGCGGGGACCGAGGGGGAGACTCCTTCGCCTCCCTCAGCCCTCCATTTCCCCGGAGGAGGAGAGGAGGACCAGTTGGACGGTGCGTTTTGGGGGTGTAAAGGTTGGACTTCATCTCCCAGAATCCCAGGCTATTGGCCAACGTGGCTGAGGCTTCTGGGAGTTGAAGTCCAAAATTATCTTAAAGTGCACACAGTTTTTTTTGGGGGGTGGGGGGAGAAGCATTGCTTTAGGACGTGTGTATCGCTTTAAGACAGTGGTCCCCCCCAGATTGGGCCCTTTAGAGACTTTTTTTTGGACTTCATTTCCCAAAAGCCTCAGCCACGTTGGCCAGTAGCTTGGGATTCTGGGAGCTGGAGTCCCAAAAATGCCCTTAAAGGGCACACAGTTTGGGGACCAGTGCTCTATAGGCAAGTATTCTATTAGTCTCTATGGACAAATATTCTATTATTATTCTCTATGGGCAAGTAATCTATTAGTCTCTATGGGGAAGTATTCTCCAATTGTTCCCTATTGGCAAATATTCTATTCTCTATTCAAGTATTCTATTATTATTCTCTATAAGCAAGTATTCTCCATTTATTCCCTATGGGCAAGTATTCTGCAATGATTCTCTATGGCAGTGGTCCCCCCAACTGTGCCCTTTAAGAGATTTTGGACTCCATCTCCCAGAAGCTTCAGCTGTGTTGGCCAATGGCATAGGATTCTGGGAGCTGGAGTCCAAAAGGCCCTTCAAGGGCACAGTTTGGGGACCACTGTTTTGGAAAATATATCAGGAAGGGCTCTGTTTTGTTTATATGTTGTTTAATAAGGATGTGTATAAACGCCCTTCCACATTAGAGGCACAAGACTTCCATGAATGTGGCAAAAGCGCCAATAACAAAAAACACTATGGGGTTTTACTTGAGAGGACACCTCTCTAGGAATCTCTAGGTCCTCCAGTGCAACTCTGTGGCCAACCTCTGCCAGACATTGACCATAGAGTTGCTCTTGAAGAGCTACAAAGGCCTAGCAAAGTATTCTTTCTAGGAATCTCTACTAGCTTTATTTTCCTATTGCGAAAAGATCTGGAGCTGCGACCAATTAATTTTTGCAAGGTATTGATACAATAGTAGAGCTATAATGGAATATATTTCTCTGCTCCGCTCTGGGACCCACAACAAACTACAGTTCCCAGAATTTCACAGCATTGAGCCATGGCACTTAAACCGGTTTATTTCTCCAGTGTGAATGCAGCCTTAAACCTCCGGTGTCCCTAGCTAGGGATACTGGCTAGCTCTCTGGGTGGGTGGGGGATACTGGGAGTCGCTGTCCAATATCTGGAGGGCCATATGATTCTCTTTAACAGGAAGGAGACTGATGCAATCATACAGTACCCAAAAAAAACCCTGGAGAGAGAGTCATAAGACCCTATTAAAGAGAATGATGAAACTGCCCCTTGCTCTTCTGCCTCGAGGTAAAGGAGACTGATGCAACTCCATAACTGTTTGGTTCTGCAAATACCACCATTCCTGACACAGAGACTGTTAGAGTCCAGCTTGTCTAGCAGGATTCGCCGCAGGAAAACCATGTTAGAATCTGTTTTAAAAAAGCCCTCAAGGCAAAACATTCAAATGCCTGACATATCGGGCCATCACGTGTTCTGATTCTCCACTCTCTGGCAGCCTGCTTTCATTGCCTTGCTGTGTTGTTGTTGTGTGCTTTCAAGTTGTTTCCAGCTTTGGCGACACTATGACATGGTTTTCTTGGCAAGATATGTTCAGAGGGGTTTTTTGCCCTTGCTTCCTTTGAGGCTGAGAGAGTGTAACCTGCCCAAGATTACCCAGGAAGTTTCCGTGACTGAGTAATTATTTGAACCCTGTTTTTGCCAAAGGTGGAAATGGAAGAGTCAAAAACAGGCCCTGTGGCTTAAAGTTGAAGAAGCAAGTCTTATTCTGTTGCAGATATAAGCTAAAGGTCCAAAACGCACGGCAGAAATTGCAGTTTGAGACCACTTTAACTGCCCTAGCTCTGAAGTCCTGGGGAACCATTTGTTTTGAGAGCCTACTCTATCAGAGAGCTCTGGGGCCACAAGAAATTACAATTCCCAGAATTCCCTGGCACTGAGCCGGGGCAATAAAAAAGGTCTCAAACTAGATTATTTGTGCAGTGTGTTTTGGACCTAGGTCTATTCAAGAATAGTTCATTGCACCATTTGAACAGTTAAAATAGTTTCTGTACCCACAGAATATGTAACTGGGTGATCTCAAGGCTCAGTCTATTCATGATATATTTTCTGTTATCATACCTGTTATATTCAGTTTTTACATGACAATAAAGTTTTTCTCCTGTGAAAAGAGATGCGGTTTTAACTATGTCTGGAAGTCATATCTTCTCACGTCAGTGCTAATAAACTACAGTGGGTAGTAAATAATGGGGCGCTGTTGATTTAACTTTAACAAAATGTCTTTCTATTTAGATTGATTATCTTGAACTTTTACCCATTCCGTTTCAGATTCTGATTGGCCCACAGAGCTTCGAGGTGCAAATGGTTCCCAAAAGATAATGAATATCACATCGTCATTTGCCAACCAGCTGCTGCTTGTTTCTCTGCTGGAACATCTTTGCCATGTGTATGCGCAGGATCCTACACGCTCAAGACGCTTGTTTCAATGTTAGTAAGAGTTTGCCATGACCTTGTTTAGTGGGGAGCTGCTTATCGGTGTCTAAAGTGTAAGATTGATGTCATGCATTAATATATTTGAATTTTACTGTACAGTAGGTCCCTCACTTTCGCTGGAGTTAGGGGCACAAGACCCCCATGACAGTAGAAAAAATACAAATAAAAAAACCACTACTTTTTCTATCTGAGAGACCACCTTTCTAGGTCCTCCAGTGCAATTTTATGGTCAACATCTGTCAAACAATGACTATAAAATCATGCTGGAGGACCTACAAATGCCTAGAGACACGTTTTCTCTAGTAATTGCTAGATCCTCTAGTGCTACTCCATGGACAACATGGGGATTCTTAGAAAGTACGTATTAATCAAATCTGCAAATAAAACCGCAAAAGTAAAAGCTGCAAATGTGGAGGGCCAACTGTATTCTAGTAATGGACCAGATAAGAATGTCGCTAATAAAATATAAAACAAATGAAGGTTGTAATCCTGAGCATACTTTCATGTGAGTATACTCCGTTGAATGCTTGCTTCCAAGTAGACACGCTCCAGATTGCACTTGAAGGGTCGTCCTACTCATCCATGTATCTGTTGTAGACTTCACTTTATCTGCACCTTTGTTGAGGAAATGTCCTCATCTTAGTTCTTATTGTCTAGAAATTCATGCATTCTATTGTGGATATTAAATTCCTTGCCGTTAGTAGATATATTCTAAAACTGATCTCTCGGTTGTACGTACTGGAGGTAAAGGGGTAGGCACTCAGCTCCAAGCTGTAAAAAGCTTGAAATAATGATTTTTTGATATTTATCTATAGCAAACTAAACCGAAGAACACACCCACAGCAGAGATAAGGTGGAATCATGAGATCTCTCCTGGTGCTAACCGCCATTGGCAACTTTTGCTACATGTATTGAGTTCATCATGTAGAATATTGGTCCCCAAACTGTGCCCTTTATGGCTTGTGGTGATATTTTAATCTTAACATTAATGGCAATAATAACTATAACAATTACAACCGTTGATCTTTACACTTGTCTCATTTTCAAGGGAAATAACTTATCTGGAACCTAATGAGAGAAAAAGCTATTTTGGCAAGAAAAGACATCACGAATCCAGTTCAACTGTTTTTGAACACGTAGCAGTCATGTTTACATTATCTTCCCCAAACTGTAGCTGTTATATCCAAACCAATGTTATTTTTTAAAAATCTGTCACAGGTACTTCAGTGTTGTCCAAAGCTTAAGTATCTTTTTTCCCTTAAAATATTTTTTTCCTATTCTTGTTTCTACAGTACTGTGTAAGACATTTACTCAGATGCGTTTGCTTTCTGATTTTGCGGTGTGTGAAGAATTTAGTAGTCTGAGACTGCAGCATAATCGAGCCATTGCTGCGTTAATGAAAGCAGCGAACAAACAAATACTCAGTGAGGTAAGGTAACCTATCTTCGCATTTTTATGTTCTGTTAACAGGAATGTATAGGATATAGAATTTCAAACTTATCCAGGTTTTATTTTATGTACAGTCTAGAGGATACTGGAGATTACATTGCTTGGGGTATGGTAAGGTTGTTATATCATTATTCCTCCTCTGTATTTTTAAAGGACTAGAATGCCACTTGTATGGCAAGAGATTACATTGCAGTTCATTTGGACAGGAATGTTTTCAAATAAAGTCTGTGCCTGCTTGGGATGGAGAAATGGAGAATAGGATGAGTGTATGTGGGCAGGGAAGTGAATATTGTGGCACTTTCTATTTTATATAGAACTATAGAGAGTTCTATATAAATGCAGTGAAAATGAATGAAGTTGAAGACTGCTAAATTTCTCTGTTTTGGGTATCATTTTAGTTTTGCTAAATGAGGGAGCAAGTTGTTTTTAACATACTGTATGAATTACCATATTCAGATACAGGATACAAGACTGAGCCATTTGTTTCATGAAATGATGTTTGTTTGTTTGTTTCATTTTGCTTCACAGGAGTTTGGTAATGGCAATTCCTGCACAAACAGGTAAGAGGTCAAAGAACTATTGCAAAGTTTTAGAATATTGTTTTAGAATTTTATATTGATTGTATTATTGACTTATACACTGTTCTTCCGCCTCGATCCATGGGGAGAGGCGGGATATATAAATAAACATTTCATGATTTATTATTATTTATAAACTATAACAGGTTATAACTCTTTAACAACTGCATGTATTGTATAGCATTTTGATTCAGAAATGGGATCTATTGCACTCAATGAGGCTTACTCCCACTACACGTGTTTAACATAACTAGCAGAATTGTCTGTATCACAAATATGTGTGTTTCAACTGATCGTGTGTCTGTTTTTTATGGTAGAAAAAGTATTATTTTTGAAGCACAGACCTCTCGCTATATTAATGAATTTGATGAGGTTTCAAGACTTGGAAAAGGAGGATATGGAACAGTATACAAGGTATTTTTAAAACTCTGTATCAGCAGCTTTTTAATAGTTGTTTATATTAGAATGAAAAGCAAGTAGGATTACAATTCTGTACCTTCTCATCTCGGAATAAACTGCTTGAGTTTAGTGGGAATTTACTTGGTGTACATGTATAAAATTACAGTGCATATTATCTAATAGTATGTTCTCTTAAAAACAATGATTTGAAGATATTATGATAGCACATTCTTGCCTTTTGATCTTTATTATTACTTGGACGAAAGAATGTTATACATGATCTTTTCATTCCTGTGATTTTTCTGATTGGTTGGACCACACATCAAGCACCCTGTGATCGTTCCTGTTTAATATCCCTATGAAAATGGTACAACTGTTAAGGTGTTTTCCTCTGTATAGTGGCTTGACTTAATATTGGAGACAGTTTGGATAAAGAGTATAGAACTAATGCCATAGAGAACAAATCATTGAGAAGTATAGGTCTTTAAAAAGGGATGACGATTGCTTGCTTGGGAGAAGGTTTGGATGTTAATAGTTGCTCTGCAGCTGCACCAGTTTGCATCTGTGGTGAAACACTGGGCTCTCACTGGGTGATTTAGGGGCAGAAGATGAAACCAAAACACTTGTATTGGTCATGAACCTGTCTGTAAGCTAGCCTTGTGTTCTCTTCCAACATTGTCTCACCTTTCCTTCAGTTAGCACTCAGGAAATCATTCTGCTGTTTTGTGACTGGATAAAACTGATGTAATGTGGATGTATGTATAGATTGCCATTTGGCCGTTTTTGATTTAAATTACTCCTAATTGGCATGTTTACAATCTATTTTCAGGTCAGAAACAAGCTAGATGGTCAGTTCTATGCGATTAAAAAAATTCTTATTAAGAAAGCTACCAAACGTGACTGCATGAAGGTATGTATATATTCTACAATGATTCACATCCTTTAAATTACAAGGAGCTCTTTTTCACTGCTGAGTGAAGCCTGTCTTACTCTATGTTAGATGTTTATCCTCTATCTTAGAGTTACCTGCTGTGACTGAAATCATTTGTTCCCCTGCACAAACCTCTCACCTGTTCCTTTGTCTGGAGATGTCAGGAATTGAACCTGGGGTCTTCAGCACAGAAAGTATGTCCTCTGCCTTGAGCTATGACCCTTTGCCACACAAATTACGTTTTTGTCAGTTTAAGAGTGGTGTACCTCCAGTTTCATTTCAGTGGTGTACCTCTAGTTTCTGAGCTGTGAAAAGTTTTTAGTTGCTGGTTTGTCCAGTGATATGATAGAGTATGTTCTGTTTGGTCTTTTTGTAGGTTTTACGGGAAGTGAAAGTGTTGGCTGGGCTGCAGCACCCTAATATTGTAGGTTACCACACTGCTTGGATGGAGCATGTTCAACCGACATGTCTGAAAGGGGAGTATAACATGTCAGCATTATGGCTTCCTGGTGTCCTTTGCACCCTTCTGTGTAGGAGTTAATATCATAATGTACTGCTTCTGTACATTAATGTACAGTAATGTACTAGCAATTTCTGTAATGTATCAGCAATTATTTTTTTCTGCCATGCCAAGGGCCAGCACCATATTTATGTCCATTGAATACACTTGCCTTTTTCCCCATGGAAACTTTTTCAGCGCCCTTAACTTTGAGTAGCACTGCCATAATAGATCATAAAATGGCTGTGCCTGTCTAGAAAAACAGATTTTGGAGTCATAACAGAAAGATGTCTGGAAATACCATCAGTGCACCTGAAGAACACAACTGGTAATGTTAATAGAGAAGGTGTTAAAATAAAATAATACTTTATTTTTGTATGTTCTTTTCATATTTTTTTTGGCAATATGTGTGTTGAAGACAGAGAAATGATTTTTTTTTAATGAAAATTGCTGCTTTAATAAGACAGTTGTCTACTGTTAGGTGAATATGATTTTTTAAGGTTAACTGTACTGAGATTTAAATTGCCTATACATTTATAAAGTTGAATAACTGAAATTTAAGGTGTAATTTCTCTATTGTTATCATTATGGTTTTCTGTGGTTTTCTTTTAGTCCCGATGTATGTTTAAAGATAATATAAGGGTAGTTTGGAGAAGGTATGATAAGGCCTCTATCAGTCTATTTTATAAAATGTACTGTTTCTCATTCAATTATAGGTGAATCAAACCTGAATCTGCTATCACTCAAAATGTCTTCTGAGCAAGAATGTTCTGTGTATGTATTCCATATAGGTATTCAAATAGTTTGTTTAGGTTTTTAAAAAAAGAATATTTAAAAAATCAGATAATTGGTCTTATGTGACCATAGGAATATTTTTGTAGACTAATGAACAGAAGAAGTCTGTTTCCTCAATTACCAAACTGAGGAAAATTCATATTTAATCTTACTTCTGACTGATAGCAAATGTTTCCATGCATAGCGATTTTAAAATATATTGCCGGAGAAGTAGAGATTTTAGACTTTTTGGTGTCTGTGAAGTCTGTATAGAAATTCTATAATATGACGTAGGACCAGCCTCCCATGTAGGACCATCCTACAAACTTCCAAAGCAATCACCAAGCACTCTCCTCTACATCTAACATTGCCCTACAAATCTCACATGCATCCTACACATTCAGGGATCTCCTAAAAAAACGTCACAAGCAGGGGAAGCCCTAGAAATTTCTTCCTCCAAACAAACACCCTCGAATGCAATCATTAATTCTACTTTGCTGGGTACAAGGGGACGTTTCTATGGGTATCTAGGATGTCACCAGAAAATTGAGGCTCCTGGAAATGGAGGATGGCTCCGACAATTTTACCATCTCTCCTGCCTTGACCTTTCCCTCCATAGGCCCATTCTGGTTCCAGCAGACCCACAAGACTTGGGACACTCTATGACTTAGAACTCAGCCATTCCCAAACTTTAGACTTCCAGATGATTTGAATTTCAGCTCCCAGAACTCCTGATTCTTAACCAAGTTAGCTGGTGCTTCTGGGAGTTCAAGTCGAAAACGCCTGGAGGAGCAAAGAAAGATGTATGCAGGGGAACATGACCATCATTTGTACTCTACTATGGAAACGTGGGACGTGTCAAAAAGCACTTCTTTTTTGCTGCGCAGCGGTACTATGCCATTTGTTTGCTGCAGCAACGCTGCACAGCAAAGAGAGAGGCATCTCCAGCCCGCCTTTTCCAGTAGTTTGTATTGGCCCAGCAGTCTGTTGAAAAATGTGTTTCATGATTTCACACAGTTTGCAACATGGTTTTAAAAGTCTGATTTCTTCTTGAAGAGAAATGTACTCTCTTTTAGTGGGAGCGAATAGATTTTTACGCACCATAGCAAGTACTGAAAAAGACTCCTTCCTCCAAATTTAAGCAAGTACAAGAGCTGCAATAATCTTTACAAGTGGGACATGTAAAAATATTGCAACAAGAAGCGCTCATATTCACGGTACCTGCCAGCCCCTACTCTATAATATTCCATTATACTACCCTTTCTCTTAATCTCAATTCTTCCTCCAAACAGTGAGAATTTTGTGAGCTCAGTCCTATTTGGACTTTAGCAGGAGTGTTTAAGGACCTGTTTTCTGAAGACTTTGTACTTTAACCTTCTGAGTCTCCTCTTTGTATTTGGGTCATGTTGTTTTGGCATGGAATATCAAAAATAGAGGGAATTATAGTGAGTTCCAATACAGTGCTCTGTGAATTCTTGTAGAAGTTCTGGCATCAATATTTGAGGAATGGCCTTCAAAGCTGTTTTCTCTTTGGCTCACAGTTCTTTGTATCATCCTTGCATTTCTTGCAGAGATCTGTCTTGTGACAAGGATATGGAAGACAGCAGTTCCATTATCTTTGCTGATCTTAACCCTGGAGATTCTGTTGGCAGAAATTCTGAAGGAAATGGAGTGAAAGCACATGCGCTAAATGAATTGCAGGAAAACAGCTGCTTAAATGACACTACAAGTGGTTCAAGAGACAATGGAAATCTTCCATCGGTTTTACCCCATTGCGATCAGAATAGGAACAGCATGAGTACAAAACAGTCTGACAGTGATGAAGAGTGCTCCCAGAAAAGGGTGTCTCTGCAGCAGCAGTGTGAGGTAAACACAGAATATAAGCATCTTTTGAATTTCTCTCTGGTAAGCAACGCACATTGGGGTTTTAAATGTGTTCTTCTTTGCTACATTTGGGAACAAAAATATTTTTGGTCACTGTCATCTTTAACTGCAATAACAACTGAGTGTTCCGTTTTAGGGATGAAAAGACATAGATATACTGTATATAGTTATACTCATGTATAAGTCTAGAAATCTTAGTCAAAAAATTGACCCAAAAAGCCTGGGCCAACTTACCCATGGGTCAATGTAAGTACTGTACTTTAACTCTTATAAAAAGGAACCATCCCTTTGTGAAAGGCAAAAATGTAATCTGTCCTGAAAGCACTGATGCACTTCTGCTCTCTCATCTATCCTGCCTTTAGCATGAGCACAAACAGTTATGCCTGCTGGAATTTTGTTAAATTCTTTGGCATCATTTTCCTTTGCTTCATCCTATAGATCCTTTGTCACATGCCCCTAAATTTTACCCTCGGCTTATACATGGATCAGATCAAAATCCATAATTTTTAGCCCCCAAAACCTGCTCCCAACTTATACATGAGGTCGACTTATAGTCGAGTATATACAGTAAATAACTAAATGAATAAAATGGTTTCCATTTGATTTTAAAAAAAAAATTGAATTTTTAAAAATAAACGTTGCTAAAACATATAGCCTAAAACATGTTGAGAACTGTAAGGCCTACAGGCTGCTTTCAGCCTTTCTCTAGGTCTTTGAGGACCCCACTTACCCGCAACCCCGGCTCTTAGCACCCTATACTTCTGCTATGGTGCAGCTTACTGGGCTATATATTTTATATATAGGAACATGTCTAAAATATATGCCTACTAATGGGGTCTGCATTTTGAGCTGCCTCTCCCCATCCCTCACAATCTTCTTTGGTGCTGAAAACATGCTCCAAATGTTTTGTCCAGCAATGCACACCAAGAGGTTTGGTAAGGGGCAGAGCTGTAGGAGAAATGGGGACTTGGCAGGCAGAAATAAAATATTGGACACAGCCCTGATATATAGTAATACATTGAGAAAACTTAATATTGATACTTTCTTTTCAGATGGAGTATCACCTAATGCTTCACATACAGATGCAGTTGTGTGAAATATCCTTGTGGGACTGGATTGATGACAGGAATAAAGGATGCTTTAAAGGAGAAGATGCTTTTAGTAAGCTTTAAACTTTTTTTTAAAATAAGTAGCCATGATATTGAAATGTTATTTTTTTGCCTTTCTACATCTTAATAATCATTATTGTCTAAGGTAGAGAGGAACTTGTGGCATCTATTTCCCTTGTACTAGAACCCTGAAATCCACCAGTGCCAGGTATAAAACATAACAACTTTATTGAGGCATTTTGAGCCCAGTAATCTGTTTTGAGTATAATTTTGGATGGAGGTTGAGAAAGTCGTCTTGTTTAACAGTTTTGAGTCTGAAATCCTTGCAGACCTACTGGGAATTATCTATACAGAATTACCTACAGATCTATCAGATGGTATAGATTTACTTTCTGCTCATCTGCTCTAGGCAGCCAAAGAAGTTTTCTGTATTTGCTGCATATTAGTATTTCCGTATTAGTGTTCATCTGTTTCTTTCTTTCACTTTAATTTAGATATTTCACATTTCATACAATTAGCCTCTATTTCTGCCCTTGTTTTGACTGGAAGCATGTACAGGAACAATGTAGACTTCAACAGAATACATGTGTTAGCATAGCCAGAAGTTCTGTGTTGTTTTATATGTTAAAATACTTCAAATATCTAATGTATTTTTAAAGGTCCATATCACCAAATAGACAATCAGGGGACACTAAAAATCTTCCAAGAGCTACTTGAGGGAGTGTATTATATCCACAGTATGGGAGTCATGCACCGGGACATTAAAGTAAGTAAAATACTCTTTTCAGACATAAGACTTTAATTCTTTATTTTTGCAAAAGGAAACCAGTACCCACATTCTACAGGTAGTCAAATAGTGGACTATGATGTGGATGCTAGTTGAAATAAGGCTTTTTATCCATGTATGTAAGATTATCTGGCTTAGATACAGGAAGGTAGAAAATATCCCCTTTTCTGCTTAAGTTCAAACTTCTAAACTGCCACCCTTTCCGCATTTTTCTGTGTTCAGGTTTATGCATGCCTGTCTCTTTTCTTTCTTAAAAATAGCTCTTAACTTCACCCAGGCTTTGTTTCTAGTCTGTCTTACAAATGGTCATGATCATCATCTCTGCCATAGTAAAGACTGAGAACCGCATGCTTGACCAGCTGCTCAGTTGCTGCTCCTTTTGCCCCGGTCACCCTGGGAGCAGCAACTAAGCAGATGGCCCAGCGGACTTCATTTTGGTTTTAGGCCAGCATGGGTGAGAGGAGTGGGATGTTGCCGCTGTTGCATTTGCACATAAGAGGCTGTGGTGAGGTGGGTACAACTGAGGTAGGCTGGCTGCTGCACAAAGTGGAGTTGGGGGTGGCAGTGAGGGCGCAGCTGCCCCTGTCATCCTTGTCCTAGGATAGGCATTGGGGGACACTAGGATTGTTTTCTAAGATGAAAGTGGGCGATAGCCCAAAAAGCTTTGGGAATCACTGCTCTAAACATATAGAGGTCCCACTGTAGAAATGCTATACTCCGACTTTTCATATGTAAGTAAGCACTACTGAAATAATATTCAAGAGAATTAGGCCTCCTTCAGAATACAAAGGCAACTCTACATTCATTTATTCTGCTAGCAATGTTGAATCCCATTTCTGCCCCTCTGTTGTAATGGGTGTTGCGCTTTAAGCAAAGTAATCATTTATTCTTGAAGCATATGAATATTCTTCATTGATGTATATGGAATCCCACAACTTAGTCGGAATGACTTGCTTGAGCTTGTCTTTCATAGGTCCCCTATATATTTTCCTGACATTGAATTTGCAGATATCTTGCAAGGACCAGACTTCTAATGCCTCTCTCCTGAGCATGTCTTTCAGTTGTTTACAGCTGGGATGGCTAAGTGTTTTGGGAAGATGGCCCTCACGATTAATTAATTTCAAAGGATATGTTAGGCTCAGCAGTTTCTTCAAGACATTCCCCTTCCTTAAATTGCTTGCATTGTCAAAGAACAGAAAAAGTGGAGACTCCTCTTGCTCAGTTAAAGAGTTCATGTCTGCCCCATAATTGTAAAGAAGAATAATTATATCTTCTCTGCCATTTCGGCAAGCAAAGTGTATAGCTTCGTGTCCATATAGGTTTTTCATGTGTACATTTGCTCCGTTAAATAACAGTAGCTCAACACATCTGCTATTTGCTCCTAAGATGATCCCAGCCTTGCAAGAGGAAGACCAGACCGCTAAATGGAGCGCTGTTTCTTTTGTATATAACGTTTGGAGATTTGTGTTGGCTCCACAGTGGAGTAAAATTTCAGTGGCTTCTTGGTTGAGCGTTTCAGAAGCCAAATGCAGAGCAGTTTTGCCAAAATCACCTCTAGCATTTATTTCTGCCCCACACTTCAGCAAGTCTGGTATGATGTGATGGCATCCAGTCCTTATAGCAAAGTCAAGAGGATGGAAGTCATTGTAATCCATTAAAGATTTAATAAAGTTCAAGTCATCCCTTGCTTTGAGGTGAGGATCAGTTTTATTATTGTTTTCTTTAGTTCTTTGATACTTGCTTGAGGAACATTCTCCCATTTCTTGGCTGGGTATGTTTAGCCTGGAGAAGAGATGGTTAAGAAGTGATATGATAGCCCTGTTTAAATATTTGAAGGGATGTCATAATGAGGATGAAGCAAATTTGTTCTCTGCAACTCCAGAGAATAGGACCTGGACCAGTGGGTTCAAACTACAGGAAAAGAGATTCCACCTCAACATTAGGAAAAATCTCCTGAGGTTCAAGAAACGGCATCTCCAAGGTTTATTTCCTTTATTAAATAAACACAGGTGGTTTTCTTTCATGAAATTGTTCAGTGTTACCTTTTAGCTATCATAGAAGAATTACAACTCTTACTGTAACTTTTTCCACTACACAATATGCTGGTATTATATCACTTTTAGACTGTATGTTGTGTGGGTGCAAGGACATGCCATGCGGTATATTTTTATATGTGTCCCCGTCACAGCACAAAACCTGAGGGCTAATTTCCTTTGTTTACAGGAGGCTGTTCGAACTGGTACCAAAAGCCCTGATGGACTTTTGAGCCCACAAGACAAGCCCAAAATCTTGAGTGATACCATACTAGATGACCTTTACGCAGTCCCCACTCCATCCTCAGGGCAGATAATCTTAACAAGATGCTGGGAAGCCCTTTACCTCTCAGCTGCAGATATTGATATTGCTGAGCAGAGAGAGAGCCTCTTGGCTCTTTTGCTTCTCTCCTTGTTATTGCTACCTCTGCCTCCTTTCTTTCTCTCAACAAATAAGTGGTGATGAAGGAAAGCAGTAGCTGCCGCCATGTGTTTCTATGGCCTGCTGTGTAGGGTACGAAGAGTGAGGGGCTGAACCCCCTTGTGAAGAAGGGACTTCATTGGTTTGACCTAAGGGCTTCCAGAAATTGCCACTGACTGTGGACTTTCCTGCCACTAGCCTGATAGACCTCATGGCCTGCCATTTGTGTAGCCAGGGCCACAGGTTGGCCACCTTTGATGTAACTCTTCTGGTGATATTTTTGCATCTTTTGTGCTGCTGTGTATATTTGCTCAGTTGTATAGAACAGCCGAAGTCTAAATCTGTTCAATCACAGTTGGTCCTCTGTATCCACAGGTTCTTGATCCACAGATTCAAGCATCCACTGCTTGAAAATGTTTTTAAATATATATATAAATGCCAAAAAGCAAGCCTTGATTTTGGCATTATATATAAGGGACACTTTTTTTTTTTACTAGTCATTGCATTTAATGGGAGTTGAACATCCATGGATTTTGGTAACCACTTGCCCAATCCCAGCGGTTACCAAGGGCCCACTGTACAAAAGAAGTTTCCCAAAATACTTTGAGAGGGATAGAGGGGAAAGACCCTTTTCCCTCTATCGAGAAATAATACTCAAATTTTTGAGGCCTCAAGAGATGACATATGGGAAAATAGTACTCAAAGCTCCCTATACTCTTAATTTCCCTGTCTTCAGTCCCTCTTTTTTGGGTATCTGCAGGGACTTGGCTCTTGGTTATCTAGCAAGGCAAGGCTAACCTCTCTTTTCTAAACAGCTTGGGCTGTTTAAAGTTGGGGAAACGAAGCCACTGTCCTCACTTAGAGGGCTTAAGATTTCTTTGGTTCTGCCACCCCACCTGAATTTCCAGGCCACATATTGATAAGTTGTGATAAATGGTAAAGTTAAATTACCTCAATTCAAAATCTTCATTCAGTGCTGTGGTTTTTGTCCATCTTCTGTTTGGTTTCTTGGGCAACTGTTCTCCCCATTCATTCCAGGGAGGAAAAAAGATTCAAAATAGTAATTAGTTAACAATTTTTCATACATATTTGTAGTACTGTGGCATTTTTATTAGGCCCGTTTCCTAGCCCAAGTCCTGTGGCTATGGTACAATTAATTTTGTTCTACGTGTAGTTGAGATATTGCAAAGCCTTTATGCTTTTGTGGACTTAGGTCTATACTATCCAGAACTTGGCTTTTAAAAACTATACTCTATTTGTATTATAGTTGTTTTCAGTACTTTAATATGATTGTCTATTGAATGGTTTGTAAACTTTTGTACCGTATATGGCTTTAACTGGATTTGATCTTGATTTTATACAACGGTCCACCTTAGTTCCCATATTGGGGAAAAAGAGGGATTATAAGTAAAATAAAATACAACTTCTTATGTTGTAAGCATAAAGCCACTAGTCCTCTGCAGGAAAACTGCTAAAAATAATAAGTTGGTAGACTAAATAAGGGTGCAGTAAGTTTTGAAGCTTGGACATGTCATTGGTCCTTATGTCTTCAAGTATGTCTATCTATCTATCTATCTATCTATCTTGGTCTGTTACCTTGTTGTCCCCCCTGAAGGAGCCTCTGATCAGATTACCCATTTTAGGAGAGAAGCTGCGTAACTGAATTCCTGTGTGAAGAAAATGCAAAGATCTAGAATTCTGTGCTTGAACCACCAGTTCTTTGTGATGATGCAGACTCTGGTTCTAGAAGGAATGAAAATAGTCATAAGGAACGTGGGACCCCCGATGTTGGACTGGCATTCCCATCATCTCTTACCATCGGCTGTGTTTTCCAGGGCTGATGGGAATTGCAATCCAGCAATTCACACATTTTCTACCCTGAACTAGATGATTAAATGGCTTTCCAGGCTTGGCTAGGATGACACATTATTTGACTCCAGGGTACACCTCTGTCAGAAACATAGGTCCTCTGGCCCTGTTTGTTGGTTATGTATTATGTATGTGCTTTGTGATGCTGAATGATGGGCTATACTACACAAGTGTTGGTGCTGGGTGGAGGGAATGTTTCTCTTTCTTGAAGCTAACAAAGTGAAGGGGAGAAATATGTGCATTGAAAGGCAGTCCTGTGGGAATGCCTTTTTTTATGGACATGGAAGAAGGGGCCATTCTGGGAAGAACATTTTGCTGGATAGATGAATTGAGTACCAGCACCCAAATATGTTTCAGTTGGTATGTGCTTTTATTACACAATGTAAGCATTTTTGAATCAGTCCTGACAATATTGCTTTTCTGTAAACAACGTTAGTTTTCTGAGTAAAGGTTTCAGATTTTCCTGTGTTTCTGGACTAAGGTCAGTCAGTCGGTGGCAACCTGAGTAGAGAAGTAATCTCTATTTTCTCCCTTTTGTGGCTCGGTTTTGATTTTTTGCAGCCAACATGAATCTGAAGACAGGTGGAAAGGCCTTTATGAACAGCGTATTAGCTGGGAAATTCTTGTTAAAAATACCCAATTCCTCTGGAAACAAATAACCAGTTCTTTCTCTTGTTGTTACAGCCCAGAAATATCTTTCTACATGGATCTGACTACCATGTGAAAATAGGAGACTTTGGGCTGGCCTGTAGAGATATTATACAAGAAGATACAATCCACTTGCTAAGTGCAAAGAAGATAACTGGTAATTACAGAGAAGAATTTGGTTTAAATCAACATTGTGCTGTTTCAGATTATACTGTTTTCAGGTTCCTGCTTTTCTTAATGTAATGTTCATTTTGTCCTTTTGCTGTTTGTTCGCATCCGTAGAACTAATACATACCTCTGGAGTTGGTACTTGCCTGTATGCTTCACCTGAACAACTACAAGGCTCCCACTACGATTTTAAGGTACAACACCCTAAATCTAGGTGGATCTTCTCCCTTAAAGTGATCTCTATTGTGACCATTCTATTTTATTTAAAGTGTAATTATCTTAGAAAAAGAAGATTTTGGGCTTCCATTGGGCTTTTAGTGTTGTGCAGTGTTTTTGTCACTTAGATTTTATTGATTTTTTCCCCCTTTTGTTGGTGGGAGTGGTGTTTATGAGAAGTTCATGATATTTGTATTGCAAATCACTTGGCAGGCCGAGTATGATTTAGATATTTAAATACTGTCAAGTAAGTTGGGGTGTGCTGTTTACAAAACAAGTCAGACTGTCTTGAAATGGCTTTAAGTATATTTAGTATCTTACTTGGAGTTTTGCCCATGCTCTTGAAGGATTTGTAGAAAGAGAAGCCATTGTGTGTGTGATACAGCAGCCTTCCAGGGGAAGGAAGAGTGCCAGTTGTGGAAGGAACTTTTCTGCTTGTTCCTCTTGAACCTCTGGACCTCAAGTCAAAAGATGAAAAACTTCAAAACTCAATTGAGATAGTCTGCTGTCTTTCAGCTGGTAAAGTGTGCCCTTGTATGGGTGTCACTGTTTTATATATATATTTGATGCATTAGAAATACGAGATTGTCAAATCCAAACTTCTTTAACCCAAAACTGTAGCTATTATCCTTTCATGTCTTCCAAATTATAGTTAAAACACTGCTGTATGCACAAATGTTTACAGGCTTGTAGAAGTCTCTTTTTTTCATTTTACTGTAATACTTGGCATTAAGCTGTTTGCAATACCACAGGGTTAACAACATCAGCTTTGTTTTATAGATACTCTTTTATATTAATACTGAACTTTTTCTGTCTCTAGTCAGATATGTACAGCTTGGGTGTTATCCTGTTTGAACTCTTCCAGCCATTTGGAACAGAAATGGAAAGAACCAAAGTTTTGACTGGCTTAAGGAATAGCAGCATTCCCCACTCTTTCAGCAGAAAATGGCCAATACAGACAAAGTATGTTAAGCTGCTAACCAGTCTCAAATCTTCAAAGAGACCAACTGCTGCTCAACTTCTTGAAAGTGAACTCTTCCATGACACAGAAAATGTATGTTTTTTCAGTATCTATAAGTAGAGGTACCGCTGTTCGAGCTAGGTGGTCTTAGTGGTTGTCTATATACTCATGTTTGTTCATTTTACAGTCTTGTAGAAAGATGCTGTGAGCCATAGCTTTTTTGACTTCCATTGTGTAAAACAGCTTCCAACTCTCTACTTCATGTCTTTCTTTTGAATAGCTAACTAGGATTTCTTGTATTATTCCATCTCACTTTTGATAGACAGTTAAGGAGGGATCTATCAAAGGAAAGTTTCCTTTCTTCCCCCTCCTCTTTCTCTGTCCATCCCGAGTAATATGAGATTGTGTAGAGGTGGTAAATTTTTAGTCTTATTTCCTCACCCACCAATTCTTTAATCTCAGGTATTCAGCTTAATATTCAGCCAAACCAGGCAGCTATAAAAAGGGAAAAGCCAGGATAGTAGAAGGGAACTAGAGGCATCATCTTCTTTATGTGTCTGGACTTTGATAAGTAGCCATTATTTGAATAGACTACTACCATTTTACAAAAGTGCCTTTGGAGGCATTAAATGTAATTTAACTGAAAGTTTCTACCACGGGTACAAAATTAGACATACGCCTAATAATCCTAGAAAGTTTAACCTCTGTGGAGAAAGTGGGTAATTTTTACCACTGTTAAGCTAGGATGGTATTTATTTATTTAACTGTAATCATTGTATACTTCATTTTTAGGTGATTTGCTATCTTCAGCAGAAGGTAATAGAGCAAGAAGAAGAGATCAAGTTGCTTAAAGAAAGAGTTACGCTACTCCTACAAGAGAAAGAGGAAAAACACAGAATTAAGGAACTTGGCTCTCCCGTCTAAGTCAGACAGAAATATTTATGTTGTGTTTATGTACAACGTTCTCATTTTTAAATATAAAAATTCTCACTATTTTCTGCATGTGTCATTTGTCTGAGTCAAAAAGGAGGAAGACAGAGGCGCTGTTTCATATGAAATGAGATCTATGGACTGTAAGTATTAATTCTGAAAGGACATCCACAAAAGGTAATTCTGATGAATTTATTAGCATAAGACATTTGACAGTTAATGTCTCGAAACTTCAGAAGGCATTAAGTTCCAGCCACAATAAAATGTAGAAAATATTCAAACTGTCTCCCTTTCTACTGAATAACTTTACTTCAGGAACTTGAGAGCAGAATTAAAAGATGCCAGATTTTCACAAGATTTCAGCCACTTTTGCACATTGGGCGGAACAGCATTTGTGCTCCCGGTTGTCTGAAGTGCACACCAGGCCACAATATCGGCTACTGTCAGTTCGTTTCCCACCAGCCAGGAAGTCTTGCCAAGGGCGGCATTCATGGAGCGTAAAACTGCCGCTTTTTCTTTATTGCTCCCTTCTTGCAGTTGGAAGATGGCTGTATCGACCCAGCTGTCTATCAGAGTTGCTGTAACTGCGTTATGCTTCTGACCAAGTAAGGAGAACAAGAACCTAGCAATGTTTCCTTCTCCTTCAATGGGACACATGGTTTGAATGCTGAACTTCATCTGGGGTTTTGACACTGAAATGATAATCACAGCATTAGATAAGAGGAAACACTTTGAAGGAGCAGATGGGTCGTATATGTTTCCGAAATCCTAGGTAGGTTTTCTCTCTTACTTTTATTTATAAATCAAGATTTCCACTTCAGGTATCTTTGTGCAATTGGGAATTATACAGCCATACAGATGTTGGAGGACTGCAGTTCTCAGCACTCTTCATACTGAGCTACACTACCTTGGGCTGATAGGAACTGGCATCCAACTTTTCGAGGGCTACATGATTTCCATTCCTGATTTAAAAGTTAAATAGTAAGCCTAGTCCTTTCAGCAGTTGGAAAGTATGCCCCAAAAGAACAGCTGAACGGAAAGCTGTATGCACAGGCTAACTGGGACGGCTGGTAATGCTGTTTCTAATTACAAAAGTGAGCCATTTTATCTATCAAAATACAGTGGTCCCCCGGGTTATGAAGGTAATACGTTCCGGATTACCTTTCGTAACCCGGAAGCATTCGTTTCCCGGGGGACCACTATTTTCAACGGACCGCGTGGCCGATTTAAAGGGGCCGCACAGGTTTTTTTCCGTATCCCGGGGGATCTTTCAGATCCCGGGGGATATTTTAGTGGTCCCGCCGGTTTCGTACCCCAGGGGATTCGTAAACCGGGGGACCACTGTACTTACATCCTGTCCTTTGTCACAAGATGTACAGATACAAATCACTTTAAAATATCTATTTGTTTTCATTAATTGTATTCCTAGCGTGTAAGATTGGGACTCTGAAGAATGGGGTTGGTTCCCCATTTGGCTAGAAAAATCACTGGGTGACATTGGGCAAGTCACACACACTCAGCCCCAAAAAACTCCATGATAGGGGCGCCTTAGGGTCACCATAAGTTGCAAATGACTCGAAGGCATACAGCAATTTCTAGCCAGGGCCTGATCTGTTTGTCTTTGAGCACACAATTGCCATTTTAGTTCTGCCATCCAAGTTTACAATTCAGGTAAATCGTGAGTAGTTGAATGTAGTGGTTTAAAAAGTTACTTATTGTAGTAGTTGCAGCAGCAGCTCCTTCTACCTGTTACTAAAAAATGTCTCCTTTCCCCCCCCAGTGAGGCAGACTTACCATCTTTCCAAATTAGTGTAAAGCCCAATTGGTATTCATGACGCGATTCCTTCTTAGCCTGTTCCCCAAAGCATTTCAGGAGATTTTCTGGTACACTCTTCACGGATGAGTGTGTATGAACAGCTGACAGTATCTTGTAACTCTCACACAGCAAGCCGTGAAGTACCAACAATGACAGTGGAGGACGGGACGGGTTTGCATTGATCACGACATCCTTCAGAGCACCATAGTCCTGCATCAAAATAAGTGACCGTTAGTAAGTTGTTCAAGGAACCCTCACAGTTTAACACCTGAGTTCATAGACCATTTATATGCTTGCTTTTCTACTCTCTCAAATGAAATGCAGAATTAGAGACATGTACAGCCACAGGAATAAATTGTATATGGGTGACTTTTGTACGCCCGCCATGAGTGTATTGGTTGAGAACCAGAACCGCAAAAGAACTGGGACCCTTAAAAAGACTTAGCGTGCATTGCCACACCATTTGGCCATCCATGGATCAAGGAGAACGATAGCCCTGCAACAGAAATTCTGCTATGGATCCAATTTAGTTATACTCAAGTCAACACAATGAAACTGATGGAACTCAGTTTGATCTATAGTGGTAGAATTCAAAGGTATAGCTGGGTTAGTCTGTAGGATCAGTACGAAGAGAGATCCTGTAGCAAGAAAGAAGTTGGCAGCATGAGCTTTCGTAGACTTCACTTCCAAAAAGGCAAAAGAACTACTAAGGTAGATTGGAAAAAGAAAACAGCAGAATTGGAGTTCATCCACAAATCACAGTCCCTCAGCAACAGATTGAACACTCTCTCTCATCTATTCTCATCAATATTTCAACACTATCTCTCATCTATTCTCTTCACCACAGGCTAGATCCATTGCCATACTGGATTTGCCACTTCATTTTCATACACAAGGGATGTTGAATTCAAATTAACATTCTCACACACCTAAGGCGTATGTAAGTCTGTCCCTGGCTTACCACTCCACCAAATACATCTGAGGAAATAGACCGAAGTCTACGAAAGCTCATGCTGCTAAAGTCTTTCTTTCAATGAGTTTCAAAGGTGCTACAAGATCTCTCTATATCATACTCAATTTAATCTCATTAATGTGCCATAAATGCCATTCATTCATTCACTATCTCTACATCTTGATTCAATTCGTGACATTTATTATTGGGTTTTTAAAACTTAAAACAGTAATGTATGAAGTGGTAACGCAAAGGAGTAGCAGAACACCTAATATTTAAAAAATTGTGTTGCTTAGTTAAAGCACCCAGCTAGGGTTTATGGAAAAATTTAATCGTTTGAAGTACGACCAGAAAGTCACAGCCACATTATTTCACGCTGGCTAATCTACTCTCTAGACACGAAATGCTTTATCGCGACAAGGTTAATCCGGACTTGCCTTTCCAAGCAAATTATCTAGGTCCGCAGCACTGGCGGTTAAAGGAAGGCGTTCCTCTGCCTGGATTATGTTTGTTGCATCAAAGTCTGCATCGGGCGTCTGGATCATCTTTGAGAGACCATCCACAGCAGCCTTTAATTCATATAAACGCTTCAAGATCTCCTCCTGGCGGGATTCGAGGGCCCGAAGTGATGGATCAACTTCATCCTAAATGAAAATTATATCATCATTCACGTAGCCGTTTTAGCATTCTCTACAAACACTGTCGTTTTTAAGACTCTGGCATTTTTACATGCCAGCACTCAATGCAAACTTCAGCCACCATACTCTATAAATGGGATTGCCGCCAATATAGGCCAGTTAAATACAGGTAAATCAGGTTATAATTAAGGCATTAAATCTTTAAATCCACAAGGAAAACCTCAGTTCTATGTTTCGTCTTTTACTCAGAGAGAGAAGGGATTCTTGGATTCTTTCTCTCCTGTTCACGTTATTCTCTATCCACCCTTCTGCGAAACAATGACAATCGCATTAAACAAAATTGACTGCTTCAGAAATGCCCTTATCAAGCTGGCACCAAACCCAAAATGAAAGTCAGCGGATAAATGCAATGATAAAGATCAAATCTCACTGCCGGATTCCTGTAGGTTATATTAACCAGGCAGAAGATTCCTTGAAAGTTTCCTATCTCACAATTTCACGGAAGAACTTGCTTTTTCTTCTATACTTAGCTTGGCTCTTTCAGAACCCAAAGTCAGTCATAAACCTAAGTTAAAGAGTCAAAAAGTTGGGGCCATGTAGGTTTCTGCCAATACGTCCCAAAGTATTAACTGTGGTTACAAGTAGACTTTCCTCTCAAGGGACTGCCTTTACCATATATATATATATATATGTATATGTATATATCCGCACCCATATACATACAGTTGGTCCGCCTTGTCCACGGATTCTTTTTTTATCCACAGATTCAAGCATCCACAGCTTGAAAATATTCCCCAAAAAGTATGAATTCTAAATAGCAAACTTTGATTGTCCATTTTATATAAGGAACATCATTTTGTTGTGCCATTATCTGTATACAGACACATGCACACACACACACCTATCTATCTTTACCTATGTGTGTGTGTATATATATATATATACACACACATATATAAATATCTATAAAATATCTATACCTATATATAACTCATATATGTATACACACATATCCATACATACACACACACACACACACACATATGTGTATATATATAATATACACACAAATATACATGTCTATAAACATACATATCTATACACAAACGCACACACACATATATTCACACACATACATATCTATACACACATATATGTACATACACATATTATTATTATTATTATTATTTATACCTCACTCTTCAGCCCTAAAGGTATACATTTATACATATTTATACACACCCACACCTACATATATATATATACACACACACACACACACACACATCTATACACACACATATACGTACATATGTTCATACACATTTATAATAATAATAATGATAATAATAATGATAATAATATTTATTTATACCATGCTCTTCAGCCTTAAATGTACACATATATAGATATCTACACACACATCTATCTCTATGCATACACACATTGTTGCATACTCAGATTTGTACTTTGATTGGGAAGGGATCGGTTTGTATTTTATCGTCTCTTTTGACGCATTTTTAATTGTTGTAACCCGCCCGGATCCCTAGCGATGGGGCGGGCTACCAATCAATCAACTCACTAATACCTTTTTATATGGATTGCTATACAGAGGCACAGAGAGAGGCCTACAGGGAGAGCTCTCCCGAGAAAGAGCGGGTCCCTCCCGGGGGGGGTCCCTACCTCTTGGGCGGCGCCGGAGTGGAGGCTGCGGAGGCGGTACATGCAGCTGGGCCTGTGCTCGGCCAGGACCTCCGTCGCCGCCGCCGCCGCCGCCGCCACGTGGTGGAAGGGACGCACCCGGTACATCCTCCTCCGACGCCGACGCCGTCACTGACACTGACTGCCCCCCGGCACACAGGACTCGCTCGCAGGAAGAGGCAGCCCTTCCTTTCGGCATCGCCTTCCTACTGGACGAAAGGCCTGTCCGTTTCCCCCTCCCTCTTCTCTCATTGGTCCGCCTCTTCGTCAGAGGAGGATCCGTCCTTTCACGCTCGCCTATTGGACGAAAGGCCTGCCCGTTTCCCCCTCCCTATTCTCTCATTAGTCCGTCTGGTCAGAGGAGGATCCTTCATTTCACGCTCTCCTATTGGACGAAAGGCCTGTCCGTTTCCCCCTCCCTCTTCTCTCATTGGTCCGCCTCTTCGTCAGAGGAGGATCCGTCCTTTCACGCTCGCCTATTGGACGAAAGGCCTGCCCGTTTCCCCCTCCCTCTTCTCTCATTAGTCCGTCTGGTCAGAGGAGGATCCTTCATTTCACGCTCTCCTATTGGACGAAAGGCCTGTCCGTTTCCCCCTCCCTCTTCTCTCATTGGTCCGCCTCTTCGTCAGAGGAGGATCCTTCATTTCACGCTCTCCTATTGGACGAAAGGCCTGTCCGTTTTCCCCGCCCTCTGGATCCGTCCTTTCGCGATCTCCTATTGGACGAAAGGCCTGTTTATTTCCCTCTCTCTCTCTTCTCTCATTGGTCCACCCCGGCTCGTGATTCTCCCTATTGGTCGCCTGCTACCGGAAAAGGCGGGCCTTTCTCTGCCATCCCCCAGACGTCACCTCACTCTCTCCCCCCCCCCGAGTTTAAAAAAAAAAGCTGCCGTACGCGTCAGACTTTCATAGAGTTATGAAAAACAATAGACTGTTCCAGGGAGTCAATGTTAAAAAATGACGTAAGCGTCGGACTTTCATAGAGCTATGAAAAATAGAGTGACCATGGAGTCAATGTAAAGGATGACGTAAGCGTCGGACTTTCACAGAGCTATGAAATACAGAGTCAGCGACTTTGCGGTCACTCTATTTTTCATAGCTCTGTGAATTGCGATGCTTACGTCATTTTTTAACATTGAATCCGTAGATCACTCTATTGTTTTCATAGCTCTATGAATCTTTTTTTCTAGCGATTCAGTGGTCACTCTAATTTTTTCATAGCTCTATGAAAGTCCTGTGCTTGCGTCATCTTTTTATCGACTCCATATATCACTCTAATTTTCATAGCTCTATGAACCTTTTACCAGCGACTCCGTGGATCACTCTCAATTTTCATAGCTCTATGAAAGTCCGACGCTATGAATAGAGCTATGAATAAATAGAGTGATCTACGGACTCGATTTAGAACGATGACGTCATAGAGCTATGAAAAAATAGAGTGATCTACGGAGTCAATGTTTTAAAATGACGTAAGCGTCGGAATTCACAGAGCTATGAAAAACTAGAGTGACCACGGAGTTGCTGAAGAAAGGTTCATAGAGCTATGAAAAATAGAGTGATATACGGACTCGATAAAAGATGACGCAAGCATCGGACTTTCATAGAGCTATGAAAAAAATAGAGTGACCACGGAATCGCTAGAAAAAGGTTAATAGAGCTATGAAAAATAGAGTGATCTGCGGAGTTGATGAAAAAGATGACGTAAGCGTCGGACTTTCATAGAGCTATGAAAATTGAGAGTGATCCACGGAGTCGCTGGTAAAAGGTTCATAGAGCTAAGAAAAATAGAGTGATATATGGAGTCGATAAAGGATGACGCAAGCATCGGACTTTCATAGAGCTATGAAAAAATAGAGTGACCCTGGAATCGCTAAAAAGGTCCATAGAGCTATGAAAAAAACTAGAGTGATCTACAGATTCAATAAAAAGGATGATGTAAGCATCGGACTTTCACAGAGCTATGAAAACATAGAGTGACCATGGAGTCAATGTAAAAAAGATGACGTAAGCGTCGGATTTTCATAGAGCTATGAAAAAATTAGAGTGACCACAGAGTGATGTAAAAATGACGTAAGCGTAGGATAATCATAGAGCTATGAAAATATAGAGATCCACATAGTCAATGTAAAAATGATGACGTAAGCATCGGATTTTCACAGAGCTATGAAAATATAGAGTGATCCACGGAGTCCATGTAAAAATGATGACGTAAGCATCGGACTATCACAGAGCTATGATAAAATAGAGTGACCACAGAGTCGCTGGTTTAAAAAAATGACGTAAGCGTCGGACTTTCACAGAGCTATGAAAAAAAATAGAGTGATCCACGGAGTCGATTCCCATGACTGTATTTTTTTTTAAACAAACAAAGTTTTATCTTTTGAATTGTATTTTATTATTTTAATACACAAACACGTTTTAAATTTGGGGATAATGTCGTGCTGTTTTAATGCACTGTTAGTTAAACTGTAATAACAATTGTAATAATAATAATAATAAGAAGAAATTGTAATTAATTAATATAATTAATTAATATAATTAATTGTAATATAATTAATAAAATATATAATAACATATATATATTATATTTTTTCTATATAATCGTTTAAACAATGAGGTTAAGACAATGCAAGTTGCCCAGCCGGGACTCGAACCAGGGTTCCTGAGTCAGAGTCCAACGCTCTAACCGCTACGCCACGCCGCACCTCGTAGAACTGTACGGAGTGGCTGGAACGGGGCGTCACCCACCAATGCGCTCCTTTCATTGGTGGACCAGAGGAGCCAATAGAATCGCCACGTTCCTAAAGCGCGACCGGTGATTGGACGGAAAAGATTTTATGCAAATAGCTAGTGGGCGGGGCTTCGGGACTGCAGCAGCTGCAGCAGAGACACAGAGGCGCGTGCGCAGAGATGGCCAGGAAGGACCTTGACTCATTTGCATCTCATTTGCATGCCATTTGCATATTGAATTTGAATTCTTAAATGAAAGCATGAATGGAGAAAGAGGCAGAAAAAACCAGCCTCCTGCAGCCAACATGGAGATGCCTCCCAGGTAACTTCTGTGATTGCTGCCTATGGAAGTGTCTGGCTGGTTCCCAGCTTGGGAAAAGTAACTTAGAAGTAACTAGTAACTTCCAACTAAGTAACGTCTTGCAGCCCAGCTTTGCTACAGGATGCTGGGTCACACAGTCACAGGGTCCTCACCTTGAGGGAGGGCAAGTCATGGCAAAATGTAGGACATTCAAAGTCAAATGGGTGGCCAGGCGTCCTCCTTTTCCAGGACACGTCCTCCATTTGAGCATGGGGTCCTGGAGGAACTCCAAAAGGTCCTCCATTCTGGCTCAGAATCAGGAATTAATACAATCTGGGAATTGTAGTTTGTTGTGGGGTCCAGAGCGGAGCGGAGCTCCGCTCTGGACCCCACAACAAACTACAATTCCCAGAATTTCCCAGCATTGAGCCATGGCACTTAAACCGGTTTATTCCTCCAGTGTGAACGCAGCCTAAAGACTGGCAAGATCCAATCAATCCTTACATATTTCTTGTTAAGCCTGAGCGACAACTTATTGCTTGCGTCTCTCGCTCGGGTCGGAAATCTAACTCTTTTTGTTGCTTTTATCCGAAGGGCCGAGTCCGCCAAAGCTATCAAGCCGATAGACCGTACATCGGTGCACCGGATCTGTTCGGGACAGGTAGTGCTGAATCTAAGCACCGCGGTGAAAGAGCTGGTGGAAAACAGCATAGATGCCGGCGCGACCGGTATTGGTAAGCTTGCTGCCGGTTTCGGGGGATATATATATACTTGCAATAGTGCTTCTTGAAACATGCGCACGTTTTCTTTCAAACCCTGTATGTCGGCGTTTGCAGGGCGAGAGAGAAACTCTACCGTTTTAGAACCATAAACATACCAAAAAGTAATGTATAGTCTTGAGAGCAATCTATAGTCTTGACTATGATTGCATTGTGCCACTCCTTATAAAGGTTTAGACACCCTCCGGTAGTTTTTTGGGCTGCGTCTCCCGGTATTGTTCACTGTGGCTTCTGGGAGTCGAAGTCCAACAAATGGCCCTGTTTTAAAGCCGGGATTGTAGGAATGTGGCTTGTCAAGTATTGCTGGCCCTTAAAGTTAAAGTTTCCATCGTTCTTCAACATAGTCTATGCTAGAATCCAAAGATTGTGTTGCTCTGTGTGTAGAGAGGTCTCATAGCACCTTTGAGACTCATTGAAAGAAAGAAACGCTTTGACTAACAAATGTCCTTTCTGTTTTGTAGAAGTGAAGCTTAAAGATTATGGAGCAGATCTCATCGAAGTTTCTGATAACGGATGTGGTGTAGAAGAAGAAAACTTTGCCGGCCTAAGTAAGCTCCGTTTAAAGATTTCAATCTGCAGATCGGATTATTTTGGCAGAACGAGCAGGAGGGCCGCCGGATGCAGCAGGACCCTATGAGCAAATTTTGAAATAAGTAATGCATGCTGTTGTGATCCAAAGGGACGGCTCCAGTAAAACCATTGACCCGAAGGCCAAAAAAAGGAGGGAGGAATGAATGGCCCGGCGGGTGTTGTTAGTCTGCAATTCCTATCAGCAGCATAGCCAATAGTAGAGGTTGATGGTAGCTGTAATCTAACAACAGTCTGAAAACAAACTCTTCTGTTTCTTGTTCGAAATTATATAACTGTTGAGAGTGCTGATTGTTTGCTAATGATTAGTTTCTTCTGTGCAATATCATAAAGAACATATTTTTGTACCCTTTTAATTTGCTCATTTGAATCCCCCCCCCAGCTCTTAAACATCATACATCTAAGATACAGGATTTCTCTGATCTTATACGTGTTGAAACATTCGGCTTTCGAGGCGAAGCTCTGAGTTCCCTGTGTGCATTAAGGTAAGATGCTTCTCCACAAGGGCAAAGCAATAGCTAAAGCATTTTTAACCTCATATGACATAAATCTTTGAGTATATAGAGAGATCTTGTAAAATACTGAGATCTTTGAGACTAACTGAAAGAAAGAAGTTGGCAGTATGAGCTTTCGTAGGCTAAAGTCTACTTCCTCAGATGCTTTTGGATCTTCCTTAGGTGATTTATAACTCCTTGAGCTTTATTAGAACTTCTAGAGCAGAATGGAAGGCCAAGTTAAAAAGATGAGAAAAGCAGATATCACCATTTTAAAACAGATAGCTGTTGAACACCTGTATCTATGTATTTTTTTTCTTAGCCTGTTAGCATTTATTTGATAATAACAAAAGTACCTCTTCTTCTTACAGTGACGTTTCCATTTTCACCTGTCACAAGTCAGCAAAGGTTGGAACACGCCTGGTGTTTGATCACAGCGGGACAATTACTCTGAGGGTCCCTTATCCCCGTCAACAAGGGACAACGGTCAGCGTGCAGCAGTTGTTCCATACGTTGCCAGTGCGATATAAAGAATTTCAGCGCAACATAAAAAAGGTAGGGGTAGTTGAATGATGGCTTTTGGATTTCAAGATTGCCAAGACTACCAGTTTTAAAACTGCTAAGGAAGCCTTCTGAGGCCTTTGTTGAGACAAGTTAAAGCTATCTTTAGATCAAATGCCAACTGAAATAAACTTTTAATCGGAATATTATGCTGGTTTTTAAAAATCCTGAAGTATGTATCTGATGTCAAATTTTGACAGATTCTGCTTCAGTGCAGTGTTCTCTAAAGCTTGCTCTCAGCACATTGGTAATCATTAATTGTGAATCTGCTGTGATAAGCTAGATAATAATAATAATAATAATAATAATATCTTTATTTATATTTCCCGCCTCTCTTCATGGATCGAGGCGGTAGCACAACAGATAAAATCAACAGTACAATATATGTATAACTTCCCCTTCCGATCAGAAATCACTCCTGTAACAATGCTGTGATTGGCCAGAGTATAAATACACAATTTTAAAGTAGCAGAGATACTTCACAACCAAGGTATATTATTCCTTTGCTCATTAAAACTTCTGTATATAAAATCAATTGTAAAAGAGAGGTACAAAGTTATAAGTACAGTATTGGACGACCCGGCCCAATGTGGTGGCATATGTACACAGCCACGCCGTCTGGATCTCAGTATTTTACAAATGCATTTCGCTAGCTGTTGTAACACTTTGAACATAAATATAATTGGTATGGTGATGCTGGATGGGAATCCTTGAACTGCTTCTGAGTGGTGTGAAGGAGGAATAGTATAGGGGTTCGCAAACACATCCCTGTCATTATGCATTCCTTAGAAATTAATGGTTTGGTTTTTGTTGTTCCCAGGAGTATGCAAAAATGGTTCAGGTGTTACAAGCATACTGCCTCATTTCAACAGGGGTTCGGATTACCTGCACCAATCAGGTTGGTCAAGGGAAGAAGCAACCTGTGGTATGCACTAGTGGGAACTCTACCATAAAAGAAAACATTGGAGCAATATTTGGTCAAAAGCAGGTATTATCATTACTCTTACTATTATCATCAGTGCAACCAATTGCTACAGTTAACTGAAAAGCTGGGATGTCATAACCCAGATGTTAAAGGAGGGATGATGATGGATCGATTGAAGCAGCTTTTTGGGCAACAAGCTTTGACCAGCAATTTATGTTGGTCAATCTCATCCTGAGATAGATATATAGAAAAACCTATGTCCCATTAAAAATATTAAACTTGAGCCAAAAATGTAAAGCTGCCATCCTTGTTAGGAGAGAGCATCCCTCTTTCTAACAATTATACTATATTAGGAATGCATCTGGGGTTTGAAGGGGACTCCTCAAAATTTTAACTTAAAGATTGCCTAACTTTGATGTTATTCCCCTAACCCAAAAAGCAGAGGTGTATAGCAATTCTGCAACTCTCTTAGCATTAAATGGCAGGTGGTATACGCTTTGGTAAAGAGAAAACTCAAAAAGGCAGCCTAATTGTGCTTTTTGATAGGCAGCAGATCTGTGAGTAGTCCATGTCTGTGTGGTGGCAAGTCAGACCTAGGATACACATTGAATAAACGAAAATAAATCAATAAATAATGTAAAATCCTACTGACTGCTATTTCTTATCTAGGTGCAAAGCCTGATTCCTTTTGTACAGCTACCTCCTAGTGATGCCATCTGTGAGGAATACAGTCTGAACCTTGCTGATATGCCCACAAAGCTTTTTACGTAAGTAGATCATAAGTTCTTTTTTCGCCTTAGCCTGTAGGACAAAAGCATAATAATTTGAACCAAGTAAAAGGTGCATGGGGTTGAAGACCTGACTGTGGCATGCTGGCTATGTCTGGCTTTCTAATATATTTGTCTGGAAAGGTGGGTGAAGGATTCAGTTTGAAAAAATCATTCTTTGCTTTTAAGGGTATTGGGATAAAAAAATGAATGCTATAAGCAGAATCTGTCCACTTATTGCATTTAAGGAATAGTGAACAGTTGTTGTTTTTCTGGATCAATTCTGGCTGCTGCCACATTGCAGAATTAATGCAGTTTGACAGCACTTTAACTGTCATAGCTCCATCTTTTGGAACCCTGGGATTTGTAGTTTGTTGTGGCACAAGAACTATCTGACAGAGAAGGCTAAATATCTCTCAAAACCACATGTCCTATAATTCCATAGCATTGAACCATAGCAGTTAAAGCAGCATCAAAACTGTGTTTAGTCTGCAATGTAGATGTAGCCTATAGCAGAGTTGTGTTGTGAACCTTGTGGATAAGAGTCCAAGAATGCAATGCCTTTTTCTTGAAAAATTCAGCGTACTTGGTATAAGGGCTCAGCTCCCCCATAACATATCAATGCAATTGTCATGCCCCAGGCTGTGTCTGTAAAGGGTATATTATAAATTGCCCCCATAGTTCTCAATTTTGTATATAAACCTTGCTATGTTCAATAAATTCTGTATTCCTTTATTCTCTTCTGTCTATGTGTTGCACAAGTCCTGAGTGTCAACAACTGTTCTTCATTTGGACCTTGGGATTTGGATGCGTATTTATGATCATTCTTTTCCCCTTAGACTAGACCATGCCAAGTGCTTTGACCAAGGGAAGGGCTGAGAGTTTGCTGCGGGTTGTTTTCTCCTGGGTTGAACATTGGCCTGCAGTTCTTGTGATGCATCTTGATAAAAAGGGTTAGGCTAAATTGATAAGTGGTGGCAAACGTGAGCGGGAGAGTGTTCAAAGTCCACCAGTCCCGGGACTGGGCATCTTCAGAAACCTCCACTTCTGTTTTGTTGACATACATGTATGTGTATCAAATGCTATAGCTTTTCCTCCTCTTCTTCCATTGAACATTATCCTTTACATTTTTAACTTTAAACAGTATTACAGGGTTTGTTTCCCGTTGTGATCATGGCGTTGGGAGGAGTACCACAGACAGACAGTTCTTCTTTATCAATCAGCGGCCGTGTGATCCAACAAAGGTACAATTCTCTTTAACAACATGTGGTTTCCTTGGCCTTAACTTTTTTTTCTCCAGCATTGAGCCTATAGTTTGTCTTTTGCCATCTGCCTGGCTGTAAAAAAGAGTAAATTAAGATGATGTTTTTAAATACAGACAGAATTATTATAAGTGCAAATGCAAATCTGGTTGTGGTACCTTGTATTTGGACAGGTTTCCAAGCTTGTGAATGAAGTGTATCACATGTACAACAGACACCAGTATCCATTTGTTGTTCTTAACATAGGTGCAGACTCAGGTGAGTCATCTGCATTTTTTCTGGAGGGGGAATTACATGTAAAAGCATTGTGCGTGTTAGCATTTGAGCTTAACACCCAGATCTAGGCCGTGCAAGTAAATTTGGATCCCTTTTTCCTTCTGCTAAGAAGGGCTGCCAAAAGGCTAAACCAGAAGAAAACTACACTACCTGGTGGGCTTCTTTTCCTTCAACAGAGGCTTGACACATAGAAATCAGCAGGCGAAGACTTTCCTAACATTGAGCTTAAATATCCCCTGCTGATAAACGATAGCGAGAGAGTATGCAGAAACCTCTTCTTCAAGTGAATGTAATTTGTAAATATTGTGATGCAAGGCAGTGTACATGTTCTGTCTCTCCCATGGAAGAGTCTTACAGACTTGAAAAATGACCCTTTTGATAAGGGTACTTTTAGAGAGCGAGAGAGATACACAGACATCAAGCAGGAAAATCTTCTAAACACTATTAAATTGAAAACCATCTTCCCCATCTGCTACTGATGCTTTATTTAGCACACTTAAAGACTGCAGATATAATGATGGCTAAATTGCTTGTCTAACGGGACAACAGCAAGTAAAGCAACTTTACAGGTAGAGCCTAGGTTTATACTTATTTGTGAAATAAATAAGAGAAACATGTGGAAAATTGAAGGGTCTTCTCCCACCCCACCTATTTTATTAATTTTAAAAATACATTTATTTCATTTAGAATCTGTTGACATCAATGTAACACCTGACAAAAGGCAAATATTTCTGCAAGAAGAAAAGCTTTTATTAGCAATTCTAAAAACTTCAATGATGGGGATGTTCGGCAGTGATGTTAACAAACTTGTCCTCAATCAGACGCTGATAAATGTTGAAGGTAAGAATGACAGCAGCCATTTATATAGAAATCATATTCATGTGAATATTGAAGCTCTTAAGGTCATGGTGGTAACTGATTTGGTAGCCCAAACTACAAGTTCTACAGGCTCTCTTATCCAAAAAGCTTGGGACCAGAAGTATTTTGGATTTTGGATTTTTTCAGATTTCGGAATACTGTATTTGCAAAAATACGTAATGAGATATTTTCGAGATTGGACCCAAGTCTAAACATGAAATTTATTTATGTTTTATATACACTTTATATACATAGATTGAAAGTAATTTTATACATAATATTTGTAATACTTTTGTGTATGAAACATAGTTTGTGTACACTGAATCATCAAAAAGCAAATGTATCACTTGTCTCAGCCATGCACACATACAATTTTGAATCCTGGAATTCTGAATATGGGAAACTCAACCTGTATATTATATAGACAGTGAAGTCATATACATATGTTCATCAAAATAAGGGACATTCAGTGGGGCATACAGCTAGGTTGCTACTTATTGTTATGTTGCAAACCTTTGCATAGTTACCTGGGACTAAGCCAATTTGAACGTAACAGACAAATCTGAATAGACATGCACAGGATTGCATTGAATATAGACAGTTGGTTTGCTATGCCAATATTGAGCAGTCATTGGCTTTCTTTGTATCTGAATTAGCAGTTGACATAGTCACAGCTTATGGGAGTTGTGTGCCTTTTAGTTGTTTTTCTATAAACAGAGTGTTTCTGCAACTTGAATTTTCAGTCACAGCTTTAAAACTTTCTTCTTATTCCTTCTTAGGAAACTTTAAAACTGGGGTTCAAAATGACGCAGAGGCACCTGTCTTGGAAACGTGTGATTCCTTGTCTCAGAATCCGAGTGGAAATACAAAAATAGCAATGACTGTGGCCAGACTTAGGGAGTCATTTTCTCTCCACCTTATAAAAAAAGCCACTGGTCAGAATGATGAAAATCTCAAACAACAATGTCCTTCCTCCAAACAGCAAAAACTTCCAATGTTCTTTAGTGTTTTGGATTCCCCGGATAAAAAGACTGGCTCCAGCAAAATGGCCATGGGTGGAAGTGAGATGGATTTAAGCAGGCAAGTAGTTCACAGAAATGTCAAGAAATCAGCAGAAGATACGGATTCTGGTTGCAGTAGTGCCTCAGCAGAATCAGATATGGGTTCCGGCACTCCAGAAATTGCTATCTGTTTCAGTTGTGAAAATGCAGCTAGTTCCCCTGATGAAGAATCCCATCTTCCTGAAAAAGAAATTCAGAGTGAATCTTCTTTGGGAACAGAATGTGACTCAAATGAAAGCCAAAGGAGTATATTGTCCCAGAAATGCCACAGTTCATCCCCCAAAGTGAAACGCTTGAAGATCAGCTCTCCTCTCTCACAGGGATCCAGTTTGTGGGAAGAAAAGGAGATTCAGAATTCTGCGGTTCTTTCTCAATATGATGTCCCAGTGGAAATAAGAAAGAGAACTGTGCCGCTGAACTTCTCTCTGAGCATCGTGAGAGACAGAGTGAAGAAGCTAATTGGGCAGCAAGAGAGGAAAAATGAAATACTGAATTTCAGGAAGTTTAGGGCAAAAATTTGTCCAGGAGAAAATAAAACAGCAGAGTCTGAATTAAGAAAAGAAATAAGGTATTTATGCTTGCCCATTAATTTCTCTGTTTGGAAAATAAAAGTGCACCCCTGTTTTTGGAGTGCATGTGTAGATTAGTATTGAAGGTTTGAGAATAGAGTTTGGTATCTGCTGTGGCCTTTGGTATCTATAGGCCTTTGGTGTCTGCTGAGGTTGATTCCAAGACACTCCATGGATACCAAAATCCATGGATGCTCAAGTCCCATTAAATACAGTGAGGTAGTAAAATGGTATCCCTGATATAAAATAGCAAATCAAGGTTTGCTTTATAGATTTTTTTCACAATATTTTCAAAACTGTGGATGCTTGAATCCGTGGATGAAAAAGGCTGATTGTAGTAAGTCTTTAATTTGGGTTGTGGATAAAAAAAAAATCATCTCCCATTCAGTAAAACTGTTTCCTTCCTGTCTGCTGTGAGTCAAGTTTTCTATCCCCTGGGTTTCAAAGTCCTTTTGACTCACCATTAAGAGGGGCTTCCCTGTCTTCTTCAGGATGAGGGATATACTGAGAGTGATCAGGTATGAAATGTTTATTAAAAAGAGGGTACGATCATTGGTAGGGAAACCTCAGTATTTGTTTTATAAATCTTATAACCTCCTTTTTTTGAACAGCAAAGAGATGTTCGCTAAAATGGATATCGTTGGCCAGTTCAATTTAGGATTTATAATCGCCAAGCTGAATTCAGACCTCTTCATAATTGATCAGCATGCATCTGATGAGAAATACAATTTTGAGCAATTACAAGAGCACACAGTTCTACAGGGACAGAAGCTAATTTCGTAAGTGTGTTCTAGGGGACGAAAGGGATTGAGATGAGGCATAGTTGGTTCCATGCCAATTGAAGTCCATCTTTAAAGTCCATCCATTGGTATCAACTTTGTTGCTTCTTACAGTGTGGTGTATCTATCTTGTAGCTGCTCTGGATGTAACTGAGCAGATAACCAGATATAATGGTGGGGTTGTGTTTATCTATTTGTTCTGATCTGTATTTTTATATTATTCTAATCTGCTTTTTCATCATCTTTTTAACTGGAACATTATTTAAATATGTTTCACTGCAGAGTATAATAAATGTCTTTGGAGGAGATGTGGTTCTTCCAGCATAATTCTGGTGAAAAGTGGCAGTCTCATCTCACTGACTTCAGATATGACTGTACTGTCTGGTCTCTTGTACTTTTTCAGGCCTCAGAATCTAAATTTAACTGCTGTAAGTGAAAGTATCTTGATAGAAAACCTGGAAATCTTCAGAAAAAATGGTTTTGATTTTGTCATTGATGAAGATGGTAAGTTCCTATCTAAAATTCTTACTATTTATTTGCTTACTTTAGTGAAAATGGAATTATAGTCACCTGAAAGACCTTCGGTCCATCTGCCTACTTCTTCTCAGACATACTACGTAATGAAACTGTCCACCACTTTGTATGGTTAGTTCCTTCAGAGCACCTAATTCTTTGCATCTGACTCTAAGTCAGGATTCTGTTTCATAGGCTTCATTGTTTCATATCCAATGGGTTGGAGGAACACATTGGACTTGATGCTGGACAACTATATTACATTTGTCTCACCACCACTCCTCAATCTTCAGAAGGGGGCTAAATTTGTTGTAGTTCTTATATCTCCCCAGCTGTCCAAGTCCAGATGAATTTTATTGCTAAACAAGAAATAACTAGAAAGCCCTATCCGAGCCATAAAAATGTGCAGCATAATGGCCAGGAGCAAAGCAACTCAGGATTTGAGAGTGGCAATGGTCATTTTGAGATTAAAAAACAAAAAATTGAACCTACAATTTGGATGGGTGCAGGACTCTTGGTGGGATGTTCATAGCTGAGTTGTGCCAGATGCTACAGTATGGGCGGTTGTTAAATTACGTGCAAGGATCTGATATAGGCACTGAGCTTTTTTCAAGTAAACTATTTCCATTCCCTTTATTGGGCGGAAATTTATGGCAGTGTAACACTGCTGCACATAGTTTTTTTCAAATCCATTGAAATGAATGGGGCAAGAATACCATCAAGCTCTGTGGATGAGCTGGAACCATGGACTGCTGAACAATGAACCATTTGCCACATCTTAAAAGATTTAATTTTCCAACTTCCCAGTGGAGTTACCATGTACTATGATTCATAGTAATGGTTGCTTCTCTGTCAGCCTATATGTCTGTTTTTGCTGTTATAGAAAGCAGTTTTGGAATTCTGAGAAAGGAATTAGCATCTCTCTTTCTCTCTCTCTTCTTTTCTTTCTTTTTTCCTTTTTTGCCTTCAGTTTACATTTGAATAGGATTGGAGGCCAATCAATATATTATACCTAGAGTCTGAAAAGCTAGAATTGGGAAAGCAATTGGCATTCAGATGGGGCATAAGTTAGTCATTACAGATCTTTCTTCCATGCTGGTTACATGGATGAAACACATCCTGTGCTGCTTAGTAAAACTTAAACTAGTCCTAAGAGCAACGTGTGACATTAATGTGTAACAAGAAATGCATTACCTTGTACTTTTTTCTACCTCTTTTCTCATTCTTTATCATCTCACCCAGTACATTCACACTTACAATTTGTATTTCAAAGGCATATGTAAACTCCTGATGAAAAGACATGATTTATCTCAGGAGGAGCTGGGGTGTGAAACATCTGTTTTGGACAAGATAGCTGCAAGGAACAGGAATTGAAACCATTATGCTTCCTCTTTCATTCGAAGCAGCTTCATGACCAAAACTGCTATTACTTCTGTGAGGCCCATCTGATCTCAGTGCTAGTGGTGTGCTCTTTGATAGATCATTTTGATCAGCAGCTGTTTCATCTCTTCTTCTGAATTAAATAAATCTTAATCCTTAGAAGACAACAAATTCACCGAAAATAATCAAGTCAATGTGAAAAGAAACAGTTTCTTAAAAAGCATATCTGAGCTTTAAAACATTCCTCTTTATCACACACAGCTCAGTACTCACCATTCATGTTTGCATACCCTTTGCCATATTAAGAGCACGAAAGGCTGGTTTTAAATATTCCCATTCAGGGTTCAGATTATAAGTAGGAAGGATATATTTAATATAAATGTCAAAACTTTATATATATGGTTGTGAAGAGTAAAATTTCTCTCCTACCCTTAACAGTGATAAAATTTTTTAAAATCATTATTGTAATATCTTTCAGCTCCTGTAACCCAAAGAGTGAAACTAATTTCTTTGCCAATGAGCAAAAACTGGACTTTTGGTCCACAAGATATAGAAGAGTTAATCTTCATGTTAAGTGATTGCCCAGGAGTGATGTGCAGGCCTTCCAGAGTAAGACAAATGTTTGCTTCTCGAGCCTGTAGAAAGTCTGTAAGTATCGTATTTGCTTTACATGGTCCTCAGGAATAAACTGTATACTTTCTATATAGCTGATTCTTTTTGAAATGTATATAGGCAATGTGAAAAAAATGTGGAAGGATAAATGACACATGGGATAAAGAAACAAACAAAGATAAACCAAGGTACTCTTAATATCCAATCAATAAATCAAACTGCATTTTCAAATACAAACTGATGGCATCACAGTCCTTGGTCAAAGCAGGAGAAGCTCCACATTCTATCACTACTGGATGAGATGTCCTTCTGGGACCACAGACCATCGAAGTTGTCAATTTGTGACGCTGACCATACACCTTCAAAGATCTGCCAAGCTTTACGAGGAGAGAAAGCAGTAAATCTGTTTACCAAAATTCAGTTCCCTTGAGGTCACAAACCTTGTTGGGGAGAATTATTTTGTTACACGCAGAGTTGTGAGGACATGGGCTGCAATATAGTAGGGTGTCAAGGAACCATTATCTCTGTCCATGCATCTTCTAATGGATTGAACTTTGTGAATATATCTCAGTTCAGTTCTTTCCTTTTTTTAAAGATCACCCTGCCTGTTAGGGCCTTGTTGGCCACATTTTAACTAAGGTAGCAAACCCCTGTTAGGCCTTTCTGTAGTCTTGAAAGAAATATGCTGTGGCCTCTAGTTACTGAATAATGGGATGTAGAAACAGCTTGTATCACCTTTGAAAGAAAGACTGAAAGAAAGAAGTTGGCAGCATGAGCTTTCGTAGACTTCAGTCTACTTCCTCCGATGCTTTTGGGATGTTCCTTCAAGAGTAAAAAAGTGTAATTATGGTATCACATAACTGATTGAATTTTAAGAAAACAGTACTCCTTGTTTTTCCTTCCACAGGTGATGGTTGGAACGGCACTTAATGCGAATGAGATGAAGAAACTCGTAACTCACATGGGTGAGATTGAGCATCCTTGGAATTGTCCCCATGGAAGACCTACAATAAGGCACATAGCCAATCTAGACTTGATTTCACAAGAATAACAAGCTCTTTCTTTTTGAAAGCGGGTCATGGATTTCATTGTGAATGCAACTGTGATCCTTTAGAATCCTGCTTGATCACAAAACTCTCAATTCTGACTCAACGACAGATCAGGTTGCCTTTTTGTGTTGTCAACAAAAAAAAGTGGCATTATCAAATGGGCAAAGAGCACAAAGATTTTTGTGAATGCGCTGTGCCTGACGTCTGTCTTCCTTGCAGTATTTCAGACTGCGTCCTCATATCTCAACGTGACATCAGCAAAGATTGAAAGTTTTCTTCCCTGGAGCCAGGACTAGCTGAAGGGGCATTTCTGCCTTTGGAGAAAATAGGATTTTGCTGAACTGTTTTTCTCAGATCACAGTTGCTTTCTCCCTTTTCCATATGTGAAAAGGGAAGGCAAGAGGTGATCGTGGACAATGTAGAAGTGTGAGAACAGGAAAAGATTATGAGCCTGGAAAAAGAGCCAATAGTGTTTTCTCTTCGATTTTTCTATAGTAACCTGACACGTCTTCAACTTTTTCATTCTGGTTGGGGTGAGCCATGTTCCAGTTTTGTTCTGAGGGAATAGGTCACTAACACCTTTATGCTTTTGTATGTAACTTACTATTGCTCTGATAACTTACTATTGCTGTTCTGTGTATATAAGGAATTACTTGTACATACATTCTCACAACTTGGATGACTCCATGTTTTTATATTAGATAATGCTTTTTTTTAAACGTGTGTGTGTGTACACATATGTGTCCATTAAATACTTTTATACTTTGTGGCTTGTCTTCATTTTATGCCTGTGGTTGTATTACCTTTAACCACAGAATTCTAGGTTTTACCCTCGACTGATAAAAAAAATCTGTATTTTTGGTGCCAAATCCTGTCCTGAAATTATACCCCAGGTTGACTTAAGGTCAAGTATATACAGTAATTTGAGACTCTCTCTCTCAACCCATCTCTATCAATGTCTTGGTCAGGGAAGTGCCAAATAAGGAAGGTAGTTAAACCAGATTGTCGGATTCAATACTCCAGTTAAATATTCTTACCTATTGGAATTACAACAGACTTATGTGGGACTTGAGCAGACTCTTTTAGTACTTTTAAGTATCCATCCATATAGACAGGTATACACACTCCCTTACTGTGATGGTTGCCACTGGGAGCAGAGGCAAGCGACTGAGAAAGCAAGGCTGGATTTGTTCCATCTGTACAATGATAGGGTTGCCTTAGGGTCGCCGTAATTGAAAAATGACTTGAATGCACACACCGACAACAAAGACAACTTTCCACAACCACCTGGTTGTGGTTTGAGCCTTGGACGTGGGACTCTGGAGACCTGGTGTTCAAATCCTCACTCTGCCATGGAAACCCACTGGGTGACCTTGGGTGAGTCACACCATCTCAGCCTCATAGCAAACCCCTCTGAAAAAAAATTTGCCCAAAAAACCCCCCACACTTACATAGTTAATGGCTTTTCATATATTGTGTGTATTGTGTGTGCGTGTTGAATGAATGAATGAATTAATTAATGGAATTTGAAAATATATTTTCTTAAAAACGGATACAATCTCTTTCCTTCAAAGGCAGGGCCTGTTCTGCCCAGCTGCCTCTCCCTTCAACCCCAGAAGGCCATTCCAGGACAGTCATTTTGAGGCCCTTAATCCCATTTCTTCTTTTTCCTCCTCCTCTCTTCCACTTCCATTGACTGCCAGCCATTCCTCCCTCTCCTTGCCTCCAGGTGGCGCTGTTTCCCTCCTTCCCTAAAACAGAGTGATGGGCAGGACTGGGGTGGAGCCATGCAAATTTAAGACCAATGGGAAGAGAGGAGGACCCGAAAGTCTCCTTGATGGCCAAAGGGCCCCCCTGCAAGACGAAGCTGGAAGGGCAGGGAGGGTTTGGTTCAAAGCTCCTGGAGAGGGCCATCGGGGGAGGGCGCTGCTGGGGCCAGAGGGCAGGCAGTGGGGCCTAGTGGGCAGAGGCCTTGGGGAAGGCTCAGGTCTCACTCTATCTTGGAAGAGCGTCGGAAGGAGAGGGGTTCTGGGCAGCAGCAGCATTTTTATCCCATATTTTTAATGGGGTTTGGCTTAGTGCTTTCTTCATTTCAACAAGATACTAAAAGGCTGTAAAGGGCTGAGGAGAATGTTGCTCACTCTATCCATTGGTGTGACAATGAGAACTGGGACGTGGAAGCAAAGGCTTGGATAACATCTGCTCCATCTTGGCACCAGGATAACAAGACCATAAGGAAGAGAGTGGACCAGAAAGGCAGAGGCTTCCAGAAGAGAAAAGCCCTTCTTCTTAGAAACGTCATTGGAAGAACTTCTAAGGGAGAAATCGGCTCTTGTCAAGGAGAGCTTGGGAAGGAGAGAAGAAAAGGCAATATTGCATTGGGACTCGAAGGTCTTCTCGATGGTGCGGTATTGCTATTTAACATAGTACTTTCAAACCATAAGGTCGCCATCCCCTTTGAAAACAGCTGGGTCAATACAGCCATCTTCCAACTGTAAGAAGGGAGCAATAAAGAAAAGGCAGCAGTTTTACGCTCCATGAATGCCACCCTTGGCAAGACATCCTGGCTGGTGGGAAACGAACTGACAGTAGCGGATATTGTGGCCTGGTGTGCGCTTCAGACAACCGGGAGCACAAACTCTGTTCTGCCCAATGTGCAAAAGTGGCTGAAATCTGGTGGAAATTTGGCACCTTTTAATTCTGCTCTCAAGTGGCTGAAGTAAAGTTATTCAGTAGAAAGGGAGACAGTTTGAATATTTTCTACATTTTATTGTGGCTGGAAATTAACGTCTTCTGTGCGACTGAAGTTTCGAGCCATTAACTGTCAAATGTCTTATGCTAATAAATTCATCAGAATGGCCTTTTGTGGATGTCCTTTCAGAATTAATATTTGTAGTCCATAGATCAGTAGCCTTGGGACTGACTCGTTTCATATGAAACACCGCCTCTGTCTTCTTCCTTTCTGACTCAGACAAATGAAACATGCAGAAAATAGTGAGAATTTTTATATTAAAAAATGAGAACATTGTACATAAACACAACATAAATATTTCTGTCAGACTTAGACGGGAGAGCCAAGTTCCTTAATTCTGTGTTTTTCCTCTTTCTCTTGTAGGAGTAGCGTAACTCTTTCTTTAAGCAACTTGATTTCTTCTTGCTGTATTACCTTCTGCTGAAGATAGCAAATCACCTAAAAATGAAGTATACAATGATTACAGTTAAATAAATAAATGCCATCCTAGCTTAACAGTGGTAAAAATTACCCACTTTCTCCACACAGGTTAAACTTTCTAGGATTATTATGTGTACGTCTAATTTTGTACCCGTGGCAGAAGTTTTCAGTTCAATTACATTTAATGCCTCCAAAGGCACTTTTGTAGAATGGTAGTAGAATGAATGGAATTTATAAACCATATCTTCTTAAAAACGGATACAGTCTCTTTCCTTGAAAGGCAGGGCCTCTTCTGCCCAGCTGCCTCTCCCTTAAACCCCAGAAGGCCATTCCAGGACAGTCATTTTGAGGCCCTTAATCCCATTTCTTCTCCTTTTTCCTCCTCCTCTCCTCCACTTCCATGGACTGCCAGCCATTCCTCTCCTTGCCTCCAGGTGGCGCTGTTCCCTCCCTCCTTCTCTCCTTCCAGGCAGCAGGGACCGACGGAGGCGGGGCAGAGAGCGGTGGGAGGGGCAATGCATATTTAGGACCAATGGGGAGAGAGGAAAAAATGTCTATTCATATGAGTACTGTAATTCCAGTGCCTCCGCCAGCAGGTGGCGGTGTTTCATTCCCTCAAGGCTGACTCCACCTCCCTCCCTCCCAGCGGCTGAAATGAATCCAATGGAAAGCGACGGAGGATGGTCCTTTGAAGCAGAAAGAATGATGGGAGGGGCTGGAGGCGGAGCCATGCAAATTTAAGACCAATGGGAAGAGAGGAGGACCCCGAAGTCTCCCCGAGGTCGAAAGGTTCCCCCGTGAGGCGAGGCTGGAAGGGCAGCCAGGGTTTGGCCCAGGGCTCCTGGAGAGGGCCATCAGGGGAGGGCAAGCACTGGGGCCAGAGGGCAGGCAGTGGGGCCTAGTGGGCGGAGGCCTCAGGAGAGGCTCAGGTCTCACTCTATTGTGGAAGAGTGTCGGAAGGAGAGGGGTCATGGGTAGCAGCAGACTACTTCATAATCTTTTGCACAATGCATTGCAATATCATCTTGCTGTCTTTTTCCTTGTAACAAGATGCAAAAAGGCTGGTTGGAGTGAGAGGTGGACAAGTTTGGGGCCAAAGGAAGAAGGGTACATCTAGAGCTGCAGCATGGAAGCAAAGGCTTGGATAACATCTGCTCCTTCTTCATTCAGCCTCTTGTATCAAGAAGATGGAGTTGCAGTTAAGTTCGTGCTGAGTAGAAAACCAAGCAAAACAACAGGAAGGACTTTGAGGCAACATTGCAATGGGACTCCAGCAATTGCTTTGCTTCGCTATGGAGGCTTCACGTTACACTGACTCAATGTTTCTCAATGGTGCTGGTAAATCTGGCAACTGTGGTAAGCATCTAAGCGAGAGAGTCCCTCGCACTCGTCAACGTCGGTGTCATGCAGTATGAAAGTGGGTGCCATCTATTTAAACCAAACTGGGCCTGGGACAGAAAAGCCAGATGAGGCCAGACATTGACCGCTGCAAGAGTATCAATTTAAAATGCAATTCTAGCAGTATGCCAGAAACAGAACAAGAAAATTTATCAGATGCCAGCCACTGGGAGAAAACTGCTGGAAAATGGAAAGGAGATGACACCTGACCCCTAAGAGAATGGCAAAAATTTATGACACTAAAATGAGGAATTGTTGGAAACATAATGCAGCTGTCGGTTCGTGGTTAATTAGTAAAATATTGGAAAAATGTACATTTAACATTAGAAAAGATGTTACAAATTAAATTCAGGATGGAACCTGAAATGTTAATTGTTGAATATGTTGAATATTATCCCTCCACTGATTGAAAGGAAACATTGGAGAATCATGCTGTATTTGATTACTTCTTCTTAGATTGTTTATAGCTCAGAATTGGAAAAGCTACAAACTACCTAAAATTGATGAGTGGTTAATGAAAACTATAGAATTAATGGAAATGGATAAACCAATTGCTTGATTAAATAATAAAGATGATGAAGTGGTTGAGGAGGAGTGGTTTCTCACAGTAGACTATTGTAAAACAATTTGGAAACAAGACGCAGGACAAGAAAAGAGGGTTTATATTATGCATAACTATATTATGTATAACTGTATCTTATTAGTGAGAACAGAGATAAACCTCGTTATATCATTCCAGGAAACTGGTGAAAATAAGTCAAGTATTTTGATAAAGAGTACAAAAGCAAAAGGGAAATAAAGGAGTGATCACTGAACAAACTGGAAATCTATGGTATACAATAGACACTTGGATATTGTGGTTTTTGATTGTATCAGACCATTTTTTTTTTGTATAGAACTGATATAACGGTGTTTTAATGTATATAATATGATTATATATATATATATATATCTCAAGAAGCCAGTCATGAAGAAAACAAGCTTGCATCATCCTCAACATGACATCCCTTCAAATAATAATAATAATAAATTTTTATTTCTAAGCCACCCCTCTGCTTGGCAATCGGGGCAGCGTATGGCAAGATTTATAACAAATGACAATATAAAAGCACATCAGTGACCCAACCACAAACCCTCCCATCCCTTACAACTAAATAAAACAGATGAAGGATTTAAAACAATTAAAAAAAAACAACACAATGCAATAAAACCAGCACAGAGACACAGATACCAGCAGCAAGGGAGGGGAGATAGAAATTGCCTCTATTGAGCTGGGAAAAGTTATTCTGGGAAGGCCTGCCAGAAGAGATAGGTCTTTACAGGGTTTTCGAAGCTGTCAAGGGTGGAAATAAGACGGATCTCATCCGGCAGGTCATTCCACAGTCTGGGGGCGGATGCTGAAAAGGCCGTCTGGGAGGTCTGGACCTGCCTGGTCTTCGTGGGCTGTAGCAGATTCCTCCCAGATCCCTTTTATCTGATAACAGGCACTTCTGACCACCACATTCACCTGACTGGTCATGTGAAGCGATGAATCTAGAAGTACCCCCAGACTGCGAACACAGTCCTTAGAGGAGAGTGTGACTCCATCCAGAACTGGAAGTTGTATTCCCAGACCTGGTTTCGGGCCCTTGACGGTCAATACCTCCATTTTGTCTGGATTTAGTCTCAATCTGTTTTTCCTCATCCGATCCATTACCTCTCCAAGACAGTCATTAAGAGGGGAGATGCCATCTGAGGTCTGAACAGATGATCTGGTCATGGAGAAATATATCTGAGTGTCGTCAGCGTACTGATGACACTGCTCTCGATGCCGCTGAATGATCTCCCCCAGCGGCTTCATGTAGATGTTAAATAGCATCAGGGACAGGATGGCGCCTTGAGGGATGCCACAATTAAGCTCAATATTGGAAGAGCAACTGACTCCGAGCCTCACCCTTTGGGATCTACCGGAGAGAAAGGACCGGAACCACTGAAGAGCGGTGCCCCCCAATCCCCATCTCCCTCAGCCGATCCAAAAGGATGGAGTGATCTGTAGTGTCAAAGGATGCTGAGAGGTCCAAGAGCACCAGCAGGGTCACGTTACCCCTGTCGATGCCCAAACGGAGGTTGTCGGCCAGAGCGACCGTGGCAGTTTCGACTCCATATCCTGTCCTGAAACCGGTTTGAGATGGATCAAGATAATCGGTTTCATCCAAGACAGCTTGGAGTTGAGAAGCAACCGCCCTCTCAATCACCTTGCTTAAAAAAAGGAAGCAAGGAGACTGGTCTGTAGGTGAGAGAAAGGCAGGCCACCTCCTGCTGGAAGCAAGAAGAGCCCTCCCTTCAACCACCATCTTGAGGGGAGTGAAAGGCAGGCCACCTCCTGCTGAAAGCAAGAAGAGCCCTCCCTTCAACCACCATCTTGAGGGGAGAGAGAGGCAGGCCACCTCCTGCTGGAAGCAAGAAGAGCCCTCCCTTCAACCACCATCTTGAGGGGAGAGAGAGGCAGGCCACCTCCTGCTGGAAGCAAGAAGAGCCCTCCCTTCAACCACCATCTTGAGGGGAGAGAGAGGCAGGCCACCTCCTGCTGCAAGCAAGAAGAGCCCTCCCTTCAACCACCATCTTGAGGGGAGTGAAAGGCAGGCCACCTCCTGCTGGAAGCAAGAAGAGCCCTCCCTTCAACCACCATCTTGAGGGGAGAGAGAGGCAGGCCACCTCCTGCTGGAAGCAAGAAGAGCCCTCCCTTCAACCACCATCTTGAGGGGAGAGAGAGGCAGGCCACCTCCTGCTGGAAGCAAGAAGAGCCCTCCCTTCAACCACCATCTTGAGGGGAGAGAGAGGCAGGCCACCTCCTGCTGGAAGCAAGAAGAGCCCTCCCTTCAACCACCATCTTGAGGGGAGAGAGAGGCAGGCCACCTCCTGCTGCAAGCAAGAAGAGCCCTCCCTTCAACCACCATCTTGAGGGGAGAGAAAGGCAGGCCACCTCCTGCTGGAAGCAAGAAGAGCCCTCCCTTCAACCACCATCTTGAGGGGAGAGAGAGGCAGGCCACCTCCTGCTGGAAACAAGAAGAGCCCTCCCTTCAACCACCATCTTGAGGGGACTTAATTGTCTAATTAACAAATTGTAAGCCGCTCTGATAGCTTTGGCTGAAGAGCGGGGTATAAATAAAATGTATTATTATTATTATTGTTTCTGTCCAGGGGATCCAGGGAAGGCTTTTTCAGGAGAGGCTTAACTTCTGCGTCCTTCAAACAAGATAGTATAGTACCTTCGTTGATTGTATCCTGAAGGAATACTTTCAATGCGTCCCCTCCCTGGATGACCAGCCAAGATGGACAAGGACAAACACTTAAAGAGGGTTCCCATATCACCTCTTAATCTTCTCTTTGCCAGGCTAAACCTACCCAGCTCCCTAAGTCTTTCCTTATAAAGCATGGTTTCCAGGCTCTTCACCATTTTAGTTGCCCTCCTTTGGACACATTCCAGCTTCTCAACATCCTTTTTGAATTGTGGTGCCCAGAACTGGACACAGTATTATTCCAGGTGAAGCCTGACCAAAGCAGAATAGAGTGCCGCTATCATTTCCCTCAATCTAGTGGCACCTTCGAGACTGCCTGAAAGGAGGAAGTTGGCAGCCAAAAAAGAAGCATTTACAAGGGGATAACGAAAAGATCCGCTTTCATAGTGGAAACGATGGAGCTTTTGGAATTGGTCTACCAATGTGGAGTGAAGGTGAATCACAAACTGGTTTAAATATAAGTGCGTAAACCTACAGCACTTTATAAATACATCTTAGTAATAATAGCTGTGATTGCTTCTTTTTTGGCATGATTGTTGTCCCCACTAGTTTGTGCCACTTCAAAATGCATGTCAATCATCTGTGCATTGACAGTGACATAAGAGGCAGCCCGTCTTGGGAACTATATATATGTAAAATATTAATTTGACAGAAGATTTGATTCATTTGTTTTGCAACTACATGCCTCACTTTGAGCTGCCATCAGATCACCCAGGAAATTGCAGGTAGTTGCAAAATCAATGAATTGAATCTTCTATCAATTTATTTTTATATGTGTGTGTGTGTTCACAAGCCAGGCTTTCCAGGCTGCCGCTTACATCACCGGTCACACACAGAATGATTGACGAGAATTGTGCCAAGATAGAAGCGATTACAAGGGAAGAATGAAAAGATCCATTTTCATAGTGGGAAAGACGGGACCCATCTACACAGAGCAAAGGTGAATGGCAAACCCCTTTAAGCATAAGTGGGACTGAGCCCTAGGTCTTCTTAAGAAGAGTGCTGCCACTAAGGGCCTCCTGCCCAGGGCTGAGCAACTCTTGGGCCCATCATCCACAGACGCATCCTCTCTCTTTTGCTTTGAGGGGAGCCGCTGCAAAGCCCAATGACAAAGGCTTCTTGAAGGATGGCACCCAAAAGAATAGAGGCCTTAAATTGAAGCCAAGAAAGGAGGCTGCTGTCAACTATTGCTCTGCTGCTTTCTTCGTTGAAACCGTGATTAGATCATCATCAGGTAAAGGCCTGGATAACACCTGCTCCATCTAAGAGTTTTCCAAGGCACATAGGAAAAAAAAACAGAAGCAATGTTTTTTAACCCTAGGAGAAAGCTCTGGATAAAGCACATCCCATTTTTTTTACACTGTACAATTTTTACATAGCACAAAAAAAATTAATTGCTGTAAATGGTCTTCACCCATCGACCCCTCTCCTTCCGACATCCTTCGAGGCCACAGTGAGGCCGGGGCCTGTCCCTCGCCCTCCACCTTCCCAGATTGGCCTCTGCCCCTCCAGCCCTGGCAGCCCCTTCCTTCGCCCACCGCCCCCTCCAGGCCCCCAGCCAAGCCCTCCCTGCCCTCCCAGCCTCGCCTCCCAGGAGGACTCTAGGCACCAGGAGAGAGTTTGGGCTCTCCTCTCATCCTATTGGTTCAAAATTTGCATAGCCCCGCCCTTGACCCGCCCACTATTCCTCTGAGCCAAGGGTCGCCGCTTGTCTCCCTTCCATTGGCCGCTGGGAGGGAGGCTTAGCATCAGCCTTGAGGGAAGGAAACAGCGCCACCGTCTGGCCATGGCACTGGAATTGCAAGGCCGGCTGAAGAGATTACATTTCCTTCTCTCTCCCTATTGGTCCCTATTGGCTCGGAGTCCTGGACCTCCTCTCCTCTCTGAGCCCTGAATATGGTTGCCATGGTTACCTCTGAGGCCTAGTGCGCCTGGGCGGCCTACTACTACTACTACTACTACTACTACTACCAGCCTTAACTGTCTGCTGAAACAAGAGTAGTTTTGTGGGAAAGGTATAATAAGTGAGTTTTCTTTTGCCTGTAAGTAAAATGGGTTTCCAGCACTCTCTTCCCTGCTACAGCCATGGAAACCCAGACCTTGGCCAAGGAGTCACACTCTCTCAGCCTCAGGGGATGGCAAGGGCAAACCCCCTGTTCTTCTGAAGGAACTTGCCCAGAAAGCCACAAGTCCAAAGTGTGACTTACAGGCACACAACAACAACAGCAACAACAACAAAGCCTGGAATGGGGACTCTTCTTTGGGCAGCCAAAGTGTGTAGGAATTGTGCTTTTTACACAAGGGTTACCATCTTGAGTCACTGTATTAGGAGGAAAGCGACGAGTATATATAAATGTATTTATTCTTTTCCATCACAAAACAGGCACACACACAAAAGACGAGGAAGAAAAAACATGCAGCGGTTTCGCCCTTGACTTCTTCCTATCTGTTTTTTAAACTTGGTTTTTTTGCATGTTTTGTAGTGTTTTAACTTGGACTGTTTTAGATTTGTAAGCCGTCTTGAGTCCTGGGAGGAAGGCGGGATATAAATAAACATAATAATAATAATAATAATAATAAAATATAATTGCAATACGTTCCCAAATTTATCCCCAACCAAAATTTCCCTTTCTTGTTTCTTCCTTTGAAGGTGGGTTTTAAATAAATACATAAAATAATAATAATAATAATAATAATAATAATTTTATTCATGTATAAATGCATCTGAGGAAGTAGACTTTAGCCTATCAAAGCTCATGCTGCCAACTTTTTTCTTTCAGTGAGTATCAAAGGTGCTGCAAGATCTCTCTACAGACTGATTCTATTTATTTATTTATTGTAAGAAATTATATCATATCACTCTACTTCCTCAGAGGCATTACTCAGGTGCACTACTTCCATCAATGCATCTGAGGAAGTAGATTAGTCTAGGAAGGCTCATGCTGCCAACTTTTTTCTTTCAGTGAGTATCAAAGGTGCTGCAAGATCCTCTACAGATTGATTCTACAGACTAACATGGCCATATCTTTGAATATGTACAGTCATTCCATAATCTCTCCAAAAGCATCTGAGGAAGTAAATTTAAGTCTACAAAAAGTCATGCTGCCAATTTCTTTCTTCCAGTTAATTTCAAGATCTCTCTAGATACTGGTTCTACAGACGGACCTGGCTATATATTTGAATTATTCATGTATAGTTTTTCATGTATGGTTTCTGTACAGTATCACCCTCCTCCAACTGCTGCTATCAGTTTACAAAGTTTTTATTAGGGTTAGTTGTTGTTGTTGTTGTGTGCCTTCAAGTTGTTTCCAACTTAGGGCGACCCTAAGGGGAACCTAACACAGGGTTTTCTTGGCAGGTTTCTTCAGAGGAGGGGTTGCTGTGGTCTTCCCCTGAGGTTGAGAGAGTGTGACTTGCCCAAGGTCGCTCAGTGGGTTTCCATGGCTGAGCAGGGATTTGAACCCCGGCCTCCAGAGTCATAGTTCAAAAATAGGAGGAAAAAAAACCCCAAGAAATAGGTATACTATATATCACTAAGTACAAATGTAAATAAATACAGGGATGCTACAAAAATTCTAAATATATGTGTATAATTGAACGATTCTAAATGAACATAGTTCAGCGTTCAAACCACTGCACTGTGCTGGCTCTCTAGGAATTATTAGTATTTCGTTATTATTTTTCCCTGTTACTATTTCATTTTTATTTTACTGACTATTTTTCTTTTCATATGTCATAGAATCGTAGATTGATAGAGTTGGAGAGAGCTCAAGAGCCATCTAGTCCAACCCCTTTCTGCCATGCAGGAACTCACAATTAAAGCACCTCCAACAGATGTCCATCCAGCCTCTATTTAAAACCTCCAAAGAAGGAGACTCTACCAAGAATACTGTGGATATAGTAATATACATAGTAATATATGTGCCAGTCTTTTGAAAAAATGTTTTTAAAAGGTGTAATTTTGCTTACTTTATATTAGATCCTTTGATCCTCAGCACTAAAATGTTTCTGCAAAATGGCTTGCCCTCAAAATATTTTAAAAATATTAATACGGTAAATACTATCCCATTTACCATCATGCTTATAGAAGCAGCAGAAATAAATTTTATAAATCCACCTCACATGACTCTAGATAACATTCCAAATTACTCTAAATATACAGTATTTGGGACCTGCCTGAAGGAAAAGGAAGAATGGGACCACTGTATACCTTTAAGTCAGGAGTATACAAAGTGTAGGGCTTAAATAAAGGCAGCAGAATCCTGTATGTTCTTGGAAGTTAAGCAGGATCAGCTCTGGGTGATACTTGGATGGGAGACTGCCAACAAATGCTACCGGTATGTGCTGTAGTCTATATTTCAAAGGAAGGAATTGTGGTGTAGTGGTTTGAGTGTTGGACGGTGACTCTGGAGAGCAAGGTTCAAATCCTCACATGGCCGTGGAAACCCACTGGGTGACCTTGGGCAAGTCACAGTCTCTCAGCCTCAGAGTATGGCAATGGCAAACCGCCTCTAAAGAAACTTGTGATAGGTTTGCCTTAGGGTTGCCATAAGTCAGAAAGGATTTGAAAGAAACAACACACACACAAGCCCTATAAAATTTGTGAGGTTGGCAAAGGTTGACAGGTGACTTATGCACATACACACTCATACAGAGTGTGGTTCCCAAACAGAAAACTGGAGATAGTTAATGTAATGAAAGGATGCTTTAAATACTTTTTAAAAATTCTATTTTACCTCCTTTTATGCTGTATTCCCCCCTTTTTAAATCTGTGCTGGTCTATGAACATAATGAAGATTCTTTTCCATAGTTAATGTACCTTTAGTGGTTGTATAGAATAGGGAATTTCAGCAGATGTTGCTGGTTCCCTGGTTGCATGACAAGCAACATTTGAAATCTTGCCATTTACACAACCATTAAAGGTCCAGGAGCTCTCTCCGGTTTTTAATCTGGTAATCCTACAGAATGGTGCTTTCTTAGTTCTAGTCTAGGTCATGAGAAGAATTCATCCCGTGGTACCCAGTTGATGAGGATACCACTGCAAGTAAAATGCTTTGTCGTCTTTGGTCTATCCATTAGATAGTTTAGAAACAGAATTTCATCTTGTTTTTCGCCAAGAGCTGGGTGAAGTAGCTATCTGAGAGATGTATAAATATCATACCCATTCCCCCCCCCCCCACAGAAAAGAAGGAGCTGTACTTTGTCTTGCAGCAATGGGTAAAGATAAGAAGAAAGACAGTAAAAAAGGAGAGAAGTCTTTGCCTCCGCCTGCACATGATGCTGCTCTTGACACTGCCGGTTCCATACAGACCATTCTGCCAGCTGCAAATCAAGTGGATGAACAGCTGGCAGCTCCCTTGGTTTCTAAGGAAGAACCGAAAGAACCAGAAGTTCTTCCAATCCCAGAACCCATTGAGTATGAGGAGCCTATTCTTACCCAACTCATTGTTGAAAGGTAATCTAAGAAGAAAATAGGGTAGTTCGACTAGGACTGGTATGTGTGATTTCAGTTTGATGTGTCATTTATACTCATACCTCCAGCACTTCCAATTATTTTGAACAATTCCAAATTATAACTATTAATAATTATGATCAATGTAGTAATTAGTTAGTAATTAGTAACAATTACTTATTTATAGTTATTAATTCAGGGGTTCTTAACCTGTGGCGTACGGACAGGTTTCAGAGAGTTTCCCTTCAGTTTCCTTCCTGATGCTTTTAATTTTCCTGTCACAGTGAATTGTAAGGTAAAAAAAATGATTTTCAAGTGATCATTGTACTGTCTTTGTTTCAGACCAGTTTATACAAATTGTAATTAATTATATTTATTTACTGATTTATCACATGTTGGTTTTCATCTTTTGTTTGCTTTCCTTGTAGCTATGAAGGTGAAAAAGTTCATGGATTATATGAGGGAGAAGGAACAGCATGTTTTCAAGGGGGCAATGTTTATAAGGTGGGCATATTTAATTTTTGGCTTCATGAGCTTCCAAGCACTCAGTGTGTTAGGCCCCTCTCATCCCCTGACATTGAGTGTGAACCCAGATGGTTGCTTTTTCTGAACCTTTCCTACTGATCTCTTGTCCCATCCCATGCCCAAATCTTAAACCACACCCACACACACTCACACACCTTTGCCTCAAAAAGGAATATTTTGTAGGTATTACACCTATTTTTTCTTATTGGTAGATATATTGATGAACTTCTATTTAATTTTGAAGGGCATGTTTTCGGAGGGTCTCATGCATGGACGAGGAACTTACACTTGGGCCGACGGAGTTAAGTATGAGGTAACACATTGTTAATGGATCATCATTACAGTTGTTTGTAGTGAGGGCCAAAGTTATGAAACCTCTACCTTGCCAGTACCTGTTCTGGACTCTCAGGGCATAGATGACTTCATAATTATGATGTCTGACTATCTAAGAATGACATGCTGGATAACACATGCATCTGATGAATTGAGCTATAGTCCATGCAAATTAATATTATAAGAAATTTGGTAATCTTTAAGATATAGTCTTTTTAATGAAGGCTTTTTTTTTCTTAATGAGAACCAGTTGCTCACAGATAAGTTGGTGATTTTCCTCTGTGTGTGATGAACACTTTGCAAGCTCTGATTCCTAAAATCACACTACCATCCCTTCTGCTAAAATGATGTCGAGCTTTGTTGTAAATCTAGTCAGTAATCCAAACTATAGAGTAGTCCTGTTGAACAGGATTTATTAAGTCAGCTTTTATATAAAATCCTATTGAGTCAGTGGATTTAAGCTGTTGGATTTAGCTCTTTCTTGACTTGCAATCCTAATTTTTAAATAATTTCTGTGGAGATTTATGCATACATATTTTCTCTGCTGTGCTGTGGCTGTGTAGTTTTCTTCTTGTCTGCAAATCAGATTTTTTCAATAAAAATATAGTTCCAAACAAAATGTAAGTTTTGCACATTTATAATACAGAGACAGACAAAGAAAGAGAGGCATAGAAAGAGAGAAATTGTGAATATGGGAAGCAAGAATTGCTTTGTGGGTTTGATGAAGTCAGTGCCTTGTAGGTAGTGGTTCTTGTTGGTTGTCTCCCCCCATGCTTCATTTTTATATATTTATAAATAAAATGTTTATTACATAAATGTCATAAATCTGCAGAGAAATCATAACTCAGTAGTAGTGCTTCTGAAACTTCTCATCCTTCAGGAAACTGGGCAGTATCCAAGAAAATTTTTCGAGAAGTCCAAGAAAAATGCCTAATTTCCAGAAGAAATAAGAAATCCTTTTTTCTGGCAGTGAATCTCTTCTTTGCATTCTAGGGAAACTTTGTCAAGAACCTACAGATGCATCATGGCATTTATACTTGGCCTGATGGCAGCATCTATGAAGGTGAGGTGAAGAATGGGATCAGGCATGGCTTTGGCATGTACAAGTGTGGCACCTATCCTGTTTCGTATATTGGCCAGTGGGTTGAAGGCAAGAGGCATGGCAAGGTAATTAAAACATGGTGGCTGAAGTATCACCTGGATTACGAGAATCTGGGCAGAAAGTTCTCCTCTGTGATAGAAAGGGCTGCAGAATCCAGACTTAACATAAAAATGTGCATTATTGCCTGAAGTGGGTTTCAATATGTGGATAAGTGACCGATAGTACTTCTCCTTTTCCTCTGAGAAATGTCTTCCTTGTAGTTGGTATCAAAGTCCACTTTGAAATGCCTTCTAATCACCTCTTTCTATATTGTTGGAGCCCCTCTTTACCTTGCAATGGGTGGAAATTGGGATTAAAATATGTTTTTGGAATTTTGCTAAACGTTATTTGCACAGACTCAAATGTGCTATTTCAGATGTGTGATCATTCAAGTTTCTAATCCAGACCCAAAGCCTCTATTGTGCATGTGGCCTTGTGTGGAACAATTCAACAAACTGCAGAATGTTAAATGCCATGAATATAACACTGGATTATTTGATAAAATTCTGATGTTAAATTGATCTTTTTAGGCCTTTAGCCTGTATACTGGCCAATGTTTTACAAGGCAAGTATTTGGTTATTGTAGGGAGTTCAGTAATAATTGTACATTTGATCTGTGTGAAAAATGCTTAAGCATTAAGTATGCATATAATTTGATTTTCAGGGCACCATTTACTACAACAGGGAAGGTACTTCTTGGTATGAAGGTGACTTTGTGTACAATGTAAAAAGTGGATGGGGAATAAGATGGTAAGCTTTCCAGTTTGTCTGGTTCAATAAGAATTTGAATATGCTTTTATGGGAAACTTGGAGATTTTCAATTTCATGCATGCATATTGATGGCATCCTTTCTCCAAGAAGGTCTGAGTGGTACGGTGGCATTTTTTTAGGGAGCAGTCCTCTCTTTGAAGTGCAGCCAGAAGGCATTCCCTTTTTGAATTTTTTTTCAATAGCCTTCTAGTCTCGGCCTGATATAAAGATAAAGCATCATAAAGAGGGAGATCAGAGACCCCGAATTTGCCTATCCTAAACATGGAATACATAAAGCAGGATTAGACTTGGAGGAAGGAGGCATGAAAATTGGAGGAATGACCATCAACAATTTAAGATATACAGGGGATACCATACTACTAGCAGAAAATAGCAAAGATATGGAAAGATTACTGACGTTTTAAGAGGAGGGTGGGATTGGGGATATGGGATTGTATGTAAATTTTAACATGTAAGCCACCTTGATTGTCATCGACAGAGAGGCAGGATATGAATAAAAGTATTATTATTATTATTGAAAATCAAGGAAGAAAGTGCAAAGGCAGATTTACAGTTGAACATTCAGGGGAGTGAGTAACGGGGTTGTGTTTTGTTGGTTGAAGCTGTTGTTTCAGTTCATGTCTCTAGTTTATGTGCTTTTATGTGTAAACTCAATAAAAATATTGGCCGAAAAAGGGAAAAAAAGGGAATAATAAAAAATGTCCAAAGATGATTTACATAACTTTAAAGTAAACGCTGAGGACATTGAAACAATTAAAGATTTCACATACCTTGGCTTAGACATTAATCAGAATGGAGATGCCAGTCAAGAACTCAGAAAAAGACTAGAACTTGGAAGAAATTAGACGAGATCCTAAAATGTAAAGATGTCACTGAATACTAAAGTTAGGATTGCCTTTGCCATCATATTACAGTCGACCTGCTTTATCCACGGATTTTTATCCATGGATACAAGCATCCATGGCTTGAAAATATTCAGAAAAAGTGTACATTTCTAAAAGCAAACCTTGATTTTGCCATTTTATATAAGGGACACCATTTTGCTATGCCATTGTATTTAATGGGACTTGGGCACCCACAGATTTTGTTATCGACGGGGGGTCCTGGAACCAAACCCCAGCTGATAACAAGGGCCCACTGAACCAGTTTCTATGAGAGCTGGACAGGGAAGAAAGCTGATAGGAAGAAAAGAAACTCATTTGAAATGTGATATTGGAGAAGAGTTCTTTGGATATTGTAGACTGCTAAAGAGACAAACAAGTAGGTGTTAAAGCAAGTCAAGCCTGAACTGCCTATAGAAGCCAAGATGACTAAACTGAGGCTGTCATACTTTGGCTTCATGAGAAGACATGGCTCATTAGAAAAGGCAATAATGCTTGATAAGGTAGAAGACAGTAGGAAAAGAGGAAATACAGATGGAAAAACTTAAGGAAGCCACAGCTCTGAGTTTGCAAGACCTGAGCATGGCTGTTGGTGATGAGGCCGACTTGGAGGTCACCATAAGTAGAAGTCAATTTGATGGTAGTTAAGAACAACTGCAGCTCAACATGGAGGCTTCACAAAGTTTGAAAAAGCTCTTTTTTTGGAATGCAACTCCCGGAAGCTCCTAGTTAGCAGTGGTTTCATACAGCCACCATCATTAATAGCTGTTTATAAACTCAGGGGCTATATAGATTGCCCCTAAGGAGGCCACCTCTTTCCAGGCCGGATCGGAGCTGCAGCAGCTTCACGCTGTGGCACCAATCTGGCCTCTGGAGAGCAAAAAAAGGAGCCGCCCCTTCGGTGTTGTGTCATCTGGATGCAGCGCCAGAGGTGCAACATGATGTGCTGTCTGGAGTGGTGCACACCATAATGGCGTCTATACAGGTCCTGAGTCTCATTATCTCTGAATTTTCCCACTCTCCTTTTAAAGCCATTCACAATGGACAGTTTTGTGGGTCTGAAGTCCATATTTTAATATATAAAACGTTTGTGTCTATTTTGAAATCATATATTCTGCCATTGGCAATATTTACCTGATTGCTACATAATTAATTTCCTTGTTCATTTAATTTCTTAATAGTTATAAATCTGGAAATATCTATGAAGGCCAGTGGGAGAGGGATATACGCCATGGAGAAGGGCGGATGAGGTGGCTGACAACTAACCAGGAATATACTGGAAAATGGGTTAATGGAATACAGGTATGCCTTGATCAAGTATTTGAATTTTGTTGATTTTGAAACCATATGCTAAAAGTTTAAGGAAAAGTTTTGCAATAGAACTGGTATAATGCATTGTGATGCTGCTCACATCCACTGAATGCATTCCCAGTTCTAAATTAAGGTGGCTTTTTTGTTTTGTTTTCCAGCATGGTTTTGGTACCCACACTTGGTATCTGAAGAGAATACCTGGCTCGCAATATCCCCTGAGGAATGAGTATGTGGGAGACTTTGTCAATGGGGATCGCCATGGATGTGGAAAGTACTTCTTTGCCAGTGGAGCAATGTATGATGGTGAATGGGTTTACAACAAGAAACATGGCATGGTGAGCTTTGGCAAGTGCTGAACCTAATAGGAAAGCTCAGTGTTCTAAGTAACAACATAGGAAGCAATTTTTTTTCAATTCAAGGGTAGGAAAGCCCTTAACTTGGAACTACATGTAAATGCATTGCCAGTGAAACCTTTGTTACAACTTCTGAGAGGAATTTTGACTTACATTCGGTCAGACCTTGGCCTAATTGCAAGAGCCACCTACTTGCTTGCTTTTAGTGATTTATTTAGTATTCCACCTTTTACACAATATGGGACCCAAGGCAGCGGTAGAGGTTACGTGGACAGAAATAAAAGCAGGATATACAGACACAATTTTCTTTCTCTTTAGGGTAAGCTTGTATTCAAGAATGGCCGTGTGTATGAAGGTGAATTTATATATGATCATATAGCTGAATATCCAACTTTTCAAATTGACATCATGAATACACAAGATCTGAGTGGCATTCGAACGAAGAGTCCCTTCGGCACAGGTAAGCAGCTTGATGTGTCCCTGGAAGAAAATATTAGGTTAAGCTTACTAGAAAGTTAGCATATTTTTTTGGAAAATGTTTATTACACACAGTTACTTCATTCATAAAACAAAGGGAGTTTGCTTTGAGAGTAACTGACCTTAGACACTAGCTGTGTGAAAGAAGTTTGCAGGATAAGCAATATAGACTTGGTGTACTTCTTCAGATGCAAATCCTTGGTGCATGGCTGTTCAGAACTAGACTCAGTACTCTAAATGTGACCCAAACAGTGCAGAGCCAAATATATCAATGATTTCCCATCGTCTGTACACTCCCATCAGCACTGTGCTTCCGTTATGCATCATACAACTGCATTATGGTCCCCCCCCCCACATCACATGGCTGATTTGTACTTAACGTAAGGTCCACTAAGCTCCAGAAATAATCCAGTTTGAGATTGCTTTAACTGCAGAAATAATCCAGTTTGAGATTGCTTTAACTGCCCTGGCTCAGTGCTGGGGAATCCCGGGAACTGTAGTTTTGTGAGACTTTTAGCCTTCTCTGTTAGAGAGCTCTGGTGCCACAACAAACTACAATTCCCAGGATTTCTTAGCACTGAACCAGGGCAGTTAAAATGGTCTCAAACTGGATTATTTCTGCAATGTGTTCTGGACCTATGACATCTAGCTCCTTTTCATTTCACAGAATATGGTAGCCAGACTGGGCTCAGGTTCATCTAGAAGAGATCATATCACACCAATTTTAAGATCTCTTCACTGGCTGCCCATCAGTTTCCGGTCCCAATACAAGGTGTTGTTTATTACCTTTAAAGCCCTAAATGGCTTGGGTCCAAAATATCTCTGAGACCGCACCCTTCTGTACAATCCACCCCACACACTTAGGTCCTCTGGGAGAAATCTGATACAACCAATAAAAACCAGGTTATCTACTACTGCCTAGAGGACCTTTTTGGCTATCGCTCCCAGACTATGGAATGGCCTGCCGGAGGAGATCCATCATATAACCACCTTAAAAAATCTGTTAAGATGGATCTCTTCCAGCAGGGCTTTCCTGAATAGACACCTGGCCACCAAGAGAGAAAGAAATGGACCGATCCTGTTTGCTGTTTTCCTGCCCATTGTTGTTGTTTTATTGTCCATTTTTAACTTGTTTTAATTGTAAAATGTTTATTCTATTTTAATTGGAGGGACGATTGGGGGATATGGTATGTATAATTTTAATGATGTAAGCCACCCTGATTGCCTGAGTGCAGATGGGGCGGGATATAAATAATTTTTATTATTATTATTATTATTTATATATACTGCTGTCAAGCCAAGCCAAGCTTCACGCAAGCCTCATGTATTGTATTACTTTTCAACCTAAATGCAAGATTTCTCATTTATCTCCTGTCAAATGTCATCTTTTTAGTTTTAAATCACTTATGTTTTCAGCCTCTTGTGATGCTTCCATCTCCACTGGCCTTAGCTATGCTTTTCAGTTCTTTACCATCTGCAGATCTGATAAGTGTCTCCCCTGAACCTTCATGCAAGGTCTAACTTCAGGTCTAACTTCAAATGCCTCCCTTCCCAGCTGCTGAAAGAGCTGTGCCTCTCGCTGCAATTTTTGTTTCTTTGTAGTGAGAATTACTTTCTTTGTTTTCCACTGTGTAGAGAGCATCAAAGTTGTTGATGGTCCAGGAGATTCATCTGTATTAGGATCAAATATTGAAATAGACATTTCAACGTTATTGGCTATATTTCCAGAAAAAGACAGGGAAGAAGAAATCAAGCAGGTATGCAGTGTTTATATCGAGCTGATTTCGGTAATCTTACTTGCCAGGGAAAAGAAGGGAGATAAGGAAGAATATAATCAAGGTGCTAAAGGAACAAAAAGGTTTTTAAAAAACCTGGCTGTATTTAGCCATGAGTGGGCAATGCTCAATCTCAAAGTCCATTTATTTGTTTGCACTCTGGGAATTCCCCCCTCCAGCCCAGTTTTAATTCTTGGGCCTATTTATTTCAAGGATTTATGTCTTGCCTTTCTCCCAATATGGGATTCAAGCTTAGTTAATCACTCACACTCCCCAAAGGCCTCTATGAGGCACAGACGCAAAATCTAGGCTAAAGCAGTAACATAAGCTCTTGACATTTATACTAGGCTTGATGAATGCAGAGTTTTCATACTGCTAGGCAGTCTCAGAGGTTTATGTTGCACATTACTACATACCTTCTTCTGTGGCTGAAGGTATTGCCAACATCCCATCCCATCCCAAGCACCTTGCATTGATCCCAGCCTGTTATTCTTAGTTCAAGGCCCAGTGTTCTCTCTTTTCTGAGATCTACTTGTCTAGTAAGAGAAACATAAGTCTGATTCCATGTTTTTTGCCCTTCCATCTTTTCCCCCTAGACAGAATATGCTGTACTGAGATATATCTCAGAACTGAGACGGATCTACACCTTTTACAGCAGTTTAGGATACGACCACTCTCTTGACAACACCTTCCTGATGACAAAGCTTCAGTTCTGGCGATTTTTAAAGGACTGCAGGTTCCATCATTGCAACCTTACGCTTGCTGATATGGATAGGATCCTGAACGGTTTGTATTTCTAACATAATTCACTGAGTCATGAATAATAAGCTACATGCAATTAATTTCTTTTGTAACAAATTTCTTCCAAGCTCTGTCCATATCTTCAGACTTTGTTTGACTCATATCTGCAGAGTTTCTTTGTTGCTGTTGTTGTTTGCATTTAAATCGACTCTAGCTTACAGTGACCCTGTGAATGAGAGACCTCTGATACCTTGTCAACAACTGCCTTGCTCAGCTTTTGCAAACTCAGGGCTATGGTTTCCTTTTTGGAATGAATCTACATGTAGTAGTGGTTTCCTCTTTTCCTGCTGTCTTGCATTTTGCCAGTTATTATGGTCTTTTCCATTAAGTCACATGAACACATTGTATGTCCAACTTATGACAACCGTAGTTTAGTCATTTTTGATTCTAGTGATGAAGTGACTGGTTCTGCTAAATCTAATCCTGCTTTCTGTATGATCTGTGCTGCAGGGTGATAAAAAGAAGCCTTGTCAGACTCCTTTGCCAATTGGAAATATTATGTTTCTCCATATTGTCTCCTGACAGTGGCCTGTTGTTCAGAGTATAGATTAAGCATCAGGATGATCAGATGCTGTGGCACTCCCTTTTTAGAGCGAACCATAATTTTTCATGATCTCTCCCATCAAAGGCTTTGCTGTAATCATAGAGCATATCTTTTGGCCACCACCAGTGTGAGGAATCAGCTACGGTTTTGGTAGAGAGGAAACCATTGTCTCTGGAAATGATGTTTCCTTTTCTCTTTTCCTTTCTCTCTCACCCACCCTCCACCTCTCCTTTTCTTCTTCCTCTTTGGTGGATATTCTAATACTTCCACAGCAGATCCTCCCTGCCCAGGAGGTAGTGCTGTTCCTCCTCTCCCTCCTCCCAGCCTGAGTTTCCCAGGCTGAAGGTGGCAGACACCCTGTGGAAAGGGGAAGCAAGGGTTAACTGGAGCGTAGGGCATGATGGGAAGGGCTTGGGGTTGGGCCATTCAAATTTGGGACCAATGGGAAGGGAGGAGAACTCCGAAGTGGCTCTCCGGGCCAAAGGGTCCCCCTGGAAGGCAAGGCTCCCCCTCACGCAGGGTCTCCCTTGGGGACTGTGGAGGGAGTCATGGCCAGAGGGCACTGCCAGGGCTGGAGGGTGGGTGGTGGGTCTATCCGGGTGGAGGCCTCAGGTGAGGTTCAGGGCTCGCTGGAGGCTGGAAGGGGGTTGGAAGGAGTGGGTCCGGAGGCGGCGGGAGCCTTCAGCATCGCTTCTCGGCCTTTTGGCTAAGATCAAGTGTAGTATCTGTTCTTATCAGTTTAATATCTGATACGTCCTCTATTTGAGGACTATATATTAAATGGATTTTTGGAGCTGGGAGATGGAATAGGAGCTTGCTCCGTCCACTCCACGCATCGACCTGGTATTGCAGTGCCTCCAGGAACGGTGCACCTCCCCTTTTGGGGAGGAATATCACTGGTTCAAAGATAGAATTATTAAAGCTGTGGAAGGGAAGCCCATAGGCTATCCAGTCCAGCCAGGAAGGCCCAAAGCCCTCCAATGCATGGAGGGCGTGCCCCTAGAAGACTCCCCTCCTTCCCCCAGTTGCAACTTCTCTGCCAGAGAGCCCTTCCCAGAAGTTTGTGGGGTGGAGTCTGGGGGCTCCTATGCCAAGCAGAAGACTCTGGGGGACTGGGGGTGCTTTTTAGGACAGCTGCATTGTACCCCAAGGAGTCCCCATCCCAACCTCCAGGAAAAGGAGGGGGCTGCTCCTTCAGAGAGTCTTTACCAGAAGGAGAGAAATTTCTCAAGGGGTACAAGGGGAAACTGCCCCCACTCTATAATATATAGAGAGATCTTGTCCACTGCAGTGCCTCCAAGAACAGTGTACGTCCCCTTCTGGGGAGGAATATCACTGGTTTAAAAACAGATTGACTTGAATCATTGAATCATAGAGCTGGAAGGGACCACAAGGGCCATCCAGTGCAACTCTCCTACCATGCAGGAACTCTCAATCAAGGCATGTTGGAACTTTTCTGTGGGATCTTAGAAGTTTTTCTCCCTCAAGCAGGGCCCTTGTGGGAAGCTTCCTAAGAAAGCCCATATTGCGCCCCTGGAGGAGCCCCTCCCCTCTTGTGGAGGAGTAATATGCTCAATGTAAATATTCCTGGACCATCTAATGGTATCTGATACCATGAGCTTGCGCATGAGTTTTGTATAGCACATTCCCACCCTACAAACTCTCAACACAGGTTCATTTGCTGGATCCCAGGCACCCAGTGCTCCAACAAACAATGCATGGACAGAGTCCTCATACCCCTTTTGTCTCAGTACATCAGCCAGAGGGGTGTATTTTTTATGTTTACATTCTCTGGCCTCCCTCATAGCGGACTTCCTGTTTTTGAAGGGGATGATGATATCTACAATAGTAATCCTCTTGTGGTCTTCATCTGTGATTACTATGTGAGATCTCAGTTGGCTGTCTGTCCCAGGCACAGTTCGATTTAGGGAGATGGTGCCCATTGAAGCTGGGACAGCTTTAGCCAGTCAATTCAGCACAGCATCATGCCGATATTTCCAGGCTGTCGAGTGTGGGGGACAGTTGCACAGCACATGTGGAAGTGTTTCGTTTGGGTGGCCACAATGACGGCAACATTTATTGTGGTTGCCACTTTTAATGGCACCAGTTGAGAGGCATAACATTCTGGCGGGCTCGGTGAACAAATCACCAATCAGCAAAAGGGTGGAATCTCCGTGCGGTATAAAGCGATTGCTTGAATCCCATTGCGATGTCACCTCAAAGACCTTGCCCTGGTCAAGCTAGCTCAGAAGCACAATGGTATATTTCTCCCTTAGAAGTTCTTTCAGTGAACTTTCTAATATCTACTTCCTCAGATGCTTTTGTTGGAGGTGGGGCCAGGGACAGAGAGGAGGGCAGGAATTTAATGGAAGAAAACTAAAAATAATGTTGGGTCTTGCACATGTGGTTAGCATGAGGATGAGTGTAGGACACTCCCCTGAGGATGGGTTCAGACTGTGTTGAAATGTGGGTCAGGAAGCCATTGTCCTTGTTCAATCCATTGCTGAGGGACTGTAGTTTACTGTATGTATGGAGCACTGTAGTTTGTATATGAACACCAATTCTGCTGTTTCTCTTTCCAATCTGCCTTTCTAGTTTTTTTGTTGAAGGGCTGCTGTTCTGAGGTCTGAGATGGAATGCCCAAGGAGATTGAAATATTTTTCAATGTCCGTTTATGTCCATTTATCCTCTGGCGTAGGGACTGGCCTGTTTGCCCGATGTAGAGTGTTGATGGGCATTGCTAACATGTATGGCATAAATCACATCAGAGGATGAGCATGTGAAAGTCTCCCTAATATTGTGGGTGATGCCATAGGGTCTAGTGATGACATGGATAAATATTCAGGCAGAGTTGCCATCTAGGTTTGTGGCAAGGCTTAGTCCCCATCTGTGTGATGTGTCTTCCTGTGGTTGAGCATCTGTTTGAGTTTGGAGGCTGTCTGTAGGCAAGTAAAGGCCTGCAACCCAGAGCCTTTGAAAGAAAAGTATTATTGTCCAGAGTGGTTTACAGTTGATTGATGATACACCTGAGTGGTCCCAGTTGGGAGTTTTATGTCACCACTTGTGGTGTTCTTTTATTTCTATATGATCTGTGCTTCAGGGTGATGAAATGAAGTCTTATCAGACTCCCTTACCGATTGCAAACCATTCTGTTTCTCCATATTGTGTCTTGACAGTGGCCTGTTGTTCAGAGTATAGATTAAGCATCAGGATGATCAGATGCTGTGGCACTCCCTTTTTAGAGCGAACCATAATTTTTCATGATCTCTCCCATCAAAGGCTTTGTTGTAATCATAGAGCATATCTTTTGGCCACCACCAGTGTGAGGAATCAGCTATGGTTTTGGTAGTGATGTTTCCTTTTCTCTTTTCCTTTCTCTCTCACCCACCCTCTGCCTCTCCTTTTCTTCTTCCTCTTTGGTGGGTATTCTAATACTTCCACAGCAGATCCTCCCTGGCCAAGACGTAGTGCTGTTCCTCCTCGCCTTCTCCTCCCAGCCTCCCAGGCTGAAGGTGGCAGACATCATGTGGAAAGGGGAAGCAAGGGTTAACCGGAGCGTAGGGCATGATGGGAAGGGCTTGGGGTGGTGCCATGCAAATTTGGGACCAATGGGAAGGGAGGAGAACTCCGAAGTGGCTCTCCGGGCCAAAGGGTCCCCCTGGAAGGCAAGGCTCCCCCTCACGCAGGGTCTCCCTTGGGGACTGTGGAGGGAGTCATGGCCAGAGGGCACTGCCAGGGCTGGAGGGTGGGTGGTGGGTCTATCCGGGTGGAGGCCTCAGGTGAGGTTCAGGGCTCGCTGGAGGCTGGAAGGGGGTTGGAAGGAGTGGGTCCGGAGGCGGCGGGAGCCTTCAGCATCGCTTCTCGGCCTTTTGGCTAAGATCAAGTGTAGTATCTGTTCTTATCAGTTTAATATCTGATACGTCCTCTATTTGAGGACTATATATTAAATGGATTTTTGGAGCTGGGAGATGGAATAGGAGCTTGCTCCGTCCACTCCACGCATCGACCTGGTATTGCAGTGCCTCCAGGAACGGTGCACCTTCCCTTCTGGGGAGGAATATCACTGGTTTAAAAACAGATTTATTTATTAGAAGTGTTTTATGGGATCTTAGAGGTCTCTCTCTCCAGCAGAGGCCTTGTGGGAAGCTTCCTAGGAAAGCCCACATGGCACTCTGGGAGGATCACCCCCCCCCCTTGGGGAGGAGTAATATGCTAAACCGAAACGTTCCTGGCGTAGCTTTATTACTCTATAGAATCCATTTAATGGCAAGAGCCATTTTTCCACCTAGTTCTCCATCAATGACCTAAAAGGCTTACTATGTCAGATCTCAGTTTAATATCTGTTCCAGGCTCTCCGCGTAGTATAAAGTAATTGCTTGAATCCCATTGCGATGTCATCTCGAAGACTTTGCCCTGGTTAGGCTTGTTCAGAAGTACGATGGTATATTTCTCCCTTAGAAGTTCTTTCAATGAACTTTCTAACAATGTCTTGTTTTGTGGGTACCCTTTGGTGACAGTGAGCTGAAGACCCAGCTTGGAAACTTGAAAGAGGAGCTGTATTGTCCAGAATGGGTTGTAGATGATACTCCCGAGTGGTCCCAGTTGGGAGCTGTATATTTCTCCCTTAGAAGTTCTTTCAATGAACTTTCTAACAATGTCTTGTTTTGTGGGTTCCCTTTGGTGACGGTGAGCTGAAGACCCAGCTTGGGAACTTGAAAGAGGAGCTGTATTGTCCAGAATGGGTTGTAGATGATACGCCCGAGTGGTCCCAGTTGGGAGCTGTACGTGACCACTTATGGAGTTCTGTTATTTTCTTTCTTCAAATAGGTCTGTAATAGATTAGTCCTGGATACAAGCCTTGCTTTGTTTATTTGGGTTTTTTTTACTTCATGTGGTGGATACTGTAGTCTTAGGAATGCTTGTTGTAATACTTTGATTTTGGTATCCCTGTCTTGTTGGTTTGAGCACATGTGATTGTGTTGGAGGGATTAGCTGTAGATTAGGGATCTGGTAGTGTGTTTAGGATGGACATTGGAGGCATGTAAGTACTTGTACCGGTCTGTGGGTTTGCAATATAGAGTGGTGCTTAGATGTCAATTTTGTAGTTGCACTGTGATTTTCAGAAAGTGAATTTGTTCTGTAGATAGTTCCAGGCTGAAGTTTATGGTGGGGTGGAAGTTGTTGAAGCTCTGGTGAAATGTCGAGTGAGTCTTCTCCATGAATCCAAATGATGAAGATATCATCAGTGTATCTCAGGTAGAGTAGAGGTTTCTGGGTTGCAGGAGTTAAGGAAGTGCTGTTCTAGATGGCCATGAAGATCTTGGCATATTGTTGTGGCATGTGTGTGCCCATGGCGGTGCCATTAACTTGAAGGTATATGTTGTTACCAAAAGTGAAGTAATTGTGTGTGAGTACAATGTGACAGGCCTTGGTGGCTAGGCCTGATAAGTTCCCATCTAGAATGATATTCCTGATAGCTTGTATTCCATCTTTGTGTGGGATGTTGATGTATAGGGATTCCACACCCATAGTGGCTAAGGTAGTGTTTGCTGGAAGGTTGTGGATTGATTGTAGGAAGTCTGTGTTGACCTTCACGAAGCTGGGAGTGTTGGTGGCATATGGTTTAAGGATATTGCCCATATATTTGGAGCACCAGCTGTAAGTGTTCTAATGCTGGAGACGATAGGTCATCCAGGGTTGCCCTGTTTATGTATTTTCGGTAATAGGTAGAATGTGCCTGGTCAGGTCTCCTGGGGTCTGTCAGTAAGAATCTGGCTTTGCACCTCCATGTGAAATTCTGTGTTGTTGGTTGTGGAATCTTTTAGTATGAAGATAAGTTTATTTTACTTTTTCATCAGGTACAAGAACTGTATGTCATAGATGGTTTTCCTGATGTCTGAGAAATTGTGTTCATTGATGGCTTGTGAAGAGGGCTGGGTCCTTACCAGTGTTTCTACATTAGGATATTTCCTTTTTGATCTTTGTTGTCTACTGTACATAATGCTTATCAGATGTTTAAGTAGTTTCCCAGAAAGAATAGTACACAGTTTGTCACTGTAGTCTGTTTGGTACCTGTAGTCTGTTTGGTAGGTAGTCTGTAAAGGGTTCTTCACACGCATGCCTTTAGGAATGACATCCTGTTGCTTGCATTTGTGTGCCCTGATCAGGTTTTCTCAAAAGTGTGATGGTATATTTCTCCCTTAGAAGTTCTTTCAATGACCTTTCTAGCAAGTTTCTTGTTTTGTCGGAGAAACTTTGTACCACCGTGGGGTTCCCTTTGGTGACGGTCATCTCTTCAACAGCCCACACCCATTGACAGCCAGTAAGTTTGTTAAGGCAACAGGTTGCATTTCATGTATGAGTGAATTTATTTATTTGGAGTATTGATAACCCGCTATTCATCATATGATTTATTGTTGTTGTTGTATTTTATTGATGGTCTTTTTATAAATTTTGTGCCTTGTTTTTATACATTGTTTTTGTAAATTTTTTGCTTGACCTATATTGAATTGCTATGGCTTTTAGTTTTTAACAATAAAGACATTACTTATTTACTTACTTACAAAAGGGAGAGGTAGTTCATGAGTTTTGTATAGCACATTCCCACCCTACAAACTCTCAGCACAGGTTCATTTGCTGGATCCCAGGCACCCAGGGTTCCAACAAGCAATGCATGGACAGAGACCTCATACCTCTTTTGTCTCAGGACAAGGGGTGTCCTTTTATGTTTTCGTTCTCTGGCCTCCCTCATGGCTGGCTTCTTGTTTTCAAAGGGGATGGCGACATGTACAATAATAATCTTGTGGTCTTCATCTGTGATTACTATGTGAGATCTCAGTTGGCTGTCTGTCTCAGGCACAGTTCGATTTAGAGAGATGGTGCCCATTGAAGCTGGGATAGCTTTGGCCAGTCGATTCACTACAGCATCATGCCGATGTTTCCAGGTTGTCGAGTGTGGAGGGCAGTTGCAGAGCACATGTGGAAGCGTCTCATTTGGATGGCCACAACGATGGCAATGTTTATCGTGGCTGCCAATTTTAATGGTGCCATTGAGAGGCACAACATTTAGACGAACTCGGTGAACAAAACGCTAGTCAGCAAAACAGGTGAAATCTCCGCATGGAGTAAAGTGGTTGCTTGAGTCCCATTGCGATGTCACCTCAAAGACTTTGCCCCGGTCAGGCTTGCTCAAAAGCGTGATGGTATATTTCTACTTTAGAAGTTCTTTCAATGAACTTTCTAACAGATGCCCTGTTTTATGGTAGAAGCGCTGCACCTCTGGGGGGTTCCCTTTGACAACAGTGAGCTGAGGACCCTCTTCAACAGCCCAAACCAATTTTCAGCCAATAAGTTTATTGTGTTCTGGGTGCAGGTGAAGAGGGAAGAGAAGTCACCGCCATCGTGTCCAAATACATTTTCCAGCAAACCAGAAAGGTAGGTTGCCAGGTCACTTTCAGATGGAATTCTAGCAATGTGCTTTTGGACTACTTCTTTTAGGGAGCCTAGAGCAATAGATTTTACAGTCTTGTTAGGGCAGTGAGATGACGATATGCATGGATGATAGTTGCAGCATCCCCTGAATCTCCCAGCTTAGGGATTCCTATTCCTCCATGTCTCTGAGCGATGTGCAGAATCTCATTGATAGCACGCTTAGGAAGGCTAAGCCACTTCTTCAAGGAAGCCGTAATTGCTCGGTCGACTCTGTTAAGTGCTTTTTTTCTGGACTGACGAACCTCGAAGAGCAAAGTCAATCCTTGGGAGGAGGAAACCCCTAAGTGCATTGATCTTTTGCCATGGGGCTAAGAGGGATGCATTGATCTTCATGGCATCCATCACAATTGCATGCAGCATAGGAGTCTGGCAGCTTCAGAAGCCCATTGGAGTCCCTAGGTGTTGGCAGGTATCTCCTTCTTTAAGATGGATCCCTTGGATGGTAAAGGCAGTTGGCAGAACTTGATCCTTCAGACTCCCATTAATGTGGAGCATTGCACATTTTTTAGCATTAAACTGCAGACCCATCCAATCTGCAGCACGTGCAGTCGCATTTATCATTTGCTGGAGTTCATCAGCTTTTTCAGCTACCAAGACAAGGTCGTCAGCATAAGCCAAGATGCTCACTTTATTGCCATATAGCTTGAAGCCACTGGGACTGTTGATAATATAGCAGAGAAGAGGCTCCATAGCAAGGTTGAAAATAATTGGGCTAAGTGGGCAGCCTTGTTTCACCCCACGACGAACTCGGATTTCTGCTGTCTCGCCTTCCGTCGTCCGCACTGTGGTGGTACAGTCGTTATAAAGTTCACGGAGCAGGTCAAGAAATGTCGAAGGCATGCCCAATTCAGCCAGTGTTTCCAAGATGTGAGAATGTGGCGCAGAGCCAAAAGCATTGCTGATGTCAAGCCAGGCCACAGCACTCTCTCTTCTGGTGCGACGAACAGTGTCAATAATTGTATTATGAAATTGTGTTCATAGCGGCCCTCACAGGACATGAAGCCCTTTTGTTGAGGGCTGACGACGTGACCAGTAATGGCCCAGTCTGTGACCCTGGCAGCAATGCAGCTTGTATACAGTTTGTAGATGGTGCTACGGATGGAAATTGGGTGCCAGTTGTTAGGGTCCGTTGGATCATCCTTCTTATAGATGAGGACGATCATACCTTTTTTCCAGCTGGTCGGTGTTCGACTGAATTGTTTACTGGAGTTAAAGATGGATTCTAAAACTAAGCAGCCAGGATTGTACTTCTTCAGTAAGCTATATCGGATGCCATCCTTACCTGGGGCTGTAATTTTAGCCCTCATCAATCTTGCCTCAACTTCTTGCGTTTGGAATGACTTCCCATTTCCAGAAAATAACCCCCCCTTGCCCGAATTTGCATGAGATACTCTAATACGCAATAACGTGAAACCCATGATTGCATTCAGAACGGCTTCCCTTTTGTCCAAAATTGCGTGAGATACTCTCATTCACAATAACAGGAAACCCCATGATTGCGTTCGGATTGCCATTTTTATGGAAGATATAGCTGGTTCAGTGTTAATTCTTCTGGCTGATGTGATGACAGCACGGAGTACTTCATTAATCTTCATGCAATGTTCTGAGGAGATCTGAGAGGAAACATTTATTTATTTATTCTTTATGTATTTATATGCCACCTCTCTCCCAAAATGGGACTCCAGGAGGCCTCCAAAAAAGGGCGATGCGAAAGGGACACTCATTTGGTGTTGGGTAATTCTGGAGTTTGCAGTGTTAGTATCTCCTCTGCTGCAATAGACTCTTGTTGCAGGTTAGCAATGGGCTTCTGCCCCTAACTCTTCTCAATGTCTACCACAGACTCTCCTCCTGAGTCTCCTACAATGCCTCTGCTTCTGACAGGGACTTCTGGAGCCATGTAGGTCTGGACAGATTAAATTGATAAGAACAGATACTACACTTGTTTTCCAGCGTGAAGGGCGGAGCCATCCTTCATGAGGGTTGGTTCCCCCTGTTCACTCCAATCAGGCAGGACTATGACTTCTGGGCATGTCCACCAGGGGAATCCATCCCCTTTGTTTGCCCAGTCTAGTTCCTGCCTTCGCTCCGTCAGGTCGTGTTTTCCTACTTCTCCTTTACTCACAAAACAAAACCTTCTTTATTCTCCTTTTACTCCCTTACCTCTTCTCTCTCTGTGAGGGCCGACTAAGGTCCAAAGAGCTAGAGGGCCCAGGCATGTCCGGGGAATCCGGCCACGCTACGCAGGCTCTCCACAAGAGGAGTGGATCAGCCCTGACCCGGGAGGTGCGGCTTGCCGGCCGCTCGGCGCAGCCGGAGGAGGGATATCCCTTTTCTCCGCGCTCGAAGGCGCCGGACCGCGGGAACCTGTCCCGAAATCAGGAGGGTGCGGTTAGCAAGGGGGACGCCGAGAGAACTGTGAGTAATGCGAGCAGCTCGGGTACCCTGCAGCCTCTCCCTCCTGAACTGTCGGCTCCCTTCTCCTCCTTACTAGCCTTACAGCCGGCGCAATCCTCTATTACCTCTCAAACAGTCTCCTCTCAGAGAGGGGCCCGTTTTCAGACTAAGGCCGTGGCAGAGAATTCTTCCCAAGAGTCAGGGTCAGAGGCAGAAAGGACTCAGAGACAAAGGAGGGCCAGGGAATCATCTTCCTCTCCTTCATTCTCCAGATTCTCGAGGGATGCTTTCTCCCCCTTGGAAAGTCGTCCCTCCAAGATGGACCCCAAGCTCACTGGAGGGAGCTCAGTGGTCCTTCAGCCCCTGGAGTCGGGCTAACAGAGGGACAGGCTCCTTTACAATCCCAGGAGACCTAGGGAACCCTCTTCTTCTCTCTCCGCCTCCCGCTCTTCCAGGGACACCATTCCCCTTTTGGAGCAGGGCAAATTCGCACCCAAACGTTCCTCCTTGGCACATAAACTCAAAAAAAGGCGGGAGCCATGCCGATGCTGCTTCAGGCTTATTTCTCCTAGCATAAACATAATGGAGAGTGCCATCCTAAGGCTAAGAAGCAAAAATTATGCTTGCAGTTAAAATCCTCAGATGAGGACGTTCCCTCCAAATCTAAGTCATCTTCTGCCTCTGAGGCTGAGGAGGGAGAATGGTCTGAGGATGGCCAGAACACCAGCCCCAGAAGGGGTTTTGGGCAGTGAGATGGAGACCCTGACAGACCTTGGCGCGGCTGGAGGACCTGTCCCTGGCCAGATGGCACCCCACTGCAGACATCAAACCTGGCAAGAGGTCTGGACAGTGACCCCATGATTGTGTTCGGATTGCCATTGCGTTATATCCCCAAATTCCCTCATATGATAAACTCCCTTGAGTCTTACTGTGTAAAGAATGATGTCTTCCATTGCCATTTTTATGGAAGATATAGCTGGTTCAGTGTTAATTCTTCTGGCTGATGTGATGACAGCACGGAGTACTTCATTAATCTTCATGCAATGTTCTGAGGAGATCTGAGAGGAAACATTTATTTATTTATTCTTTATGTATTTATATGCCACCTTTCTCCCAAAATGGGACTCCAGGAGGCCTCCAAAAAAGGGCGATGTGAAAGGGACACTCATTTGGTGTTGGGTAATTCTGGAGTCTGCAGTGTTAGTATCTCCTCTGCTGCAATAGACTCTTGTTGCAGGTTAGCAATGGGCTTCTGCCCCTAACTCTTCTCAATGTCTACCACAGACTCTCCTGCTTTCCTGGGCTGTCTTGAGTCAGGTGGGTTGAGCACAGAGCACTGGGCTTCAGGTGTAGGCTATTGAGCAAACCAAAGAATAGACTGGAAGCCTTCCTGAGTCTGAGGAACTGCTCCCAGACTTCCCTCCGAATCCTCTTCTTCTGAGTCCTCAATGCCGAATCCCTTAGCTTCTACCATTCCAGCCACCATTGGCACTGGGCAGTTAGCTAGGACCCGCAATCCCCTCATCTCACTGGGCAAAGAAGGACACATTATCAAATGCCATCCTTGCCTGGAGCTGTATCCTTGCCTGGAGCTATATGTAAAATGTTAATATAACTGACTGCTGAAAATAGTACGAGATGGAGATGGACCATTGAGAACTTCCCTTACAGCTCTTGCTCTTTTCTTGTGGTGGAGTTTTTGGATATGCAATGCTGCTTGAGGATCGTAAGAGCCTGCTGTGTTTCTTCTCCTAACCTTAGGAAGGTAGTTGGAAGGTCCTCTTGGCGCTTCAGAAGTAGCTTGCCTGGGTCCGATAACTCTTTTTTCAATTGGTATGGCTCCTTTGGAAAGCTCATCAGACAGAGAACTGACTGTGTTTCCAAGTCCCTGAAGGCTCACGAAGCTTGGCCAGCCAGTTTCTCTGCCAGCCAGTAGGTTTTCGAGCATCTTCCTGTGAAGAGGCTGCAGTGACAACTGGTGTGTTGGTGTCATCAGGAATTGTCTGGGCAGCTTGCGCAGCATTTTTATTTCTCATACAAGCAGCATGGGTTCTAGCAGATGGTACAAATGATTTCTGTTTCACTGGGGCAGCAGGCTTTGTGGTGGCCGTTTGCCTCTCGGATGGATGTTTTCCTGCTTGTTCAGCAGTTGAAGTGTTGCCCAAGAGCCCTGGTGGGCACTGTGCTCATTAATAAGTTCTTGTTGCCGCTTTGGTGTGGCTTGAGTTGAAGGTAGACTACTGGCCTAGACGTGCTGTTTTTTAAAAGCAAGCAAGTTCTTGAATTTGGAAGAGTAGTGCTCACACAGATAGCAGACTGGTGCAGGGTACCAGCTGATATGAGTGCCAAGAGTGCTGTGCATAGCATATTGTTTCTTTGGCTCTTCACACACTGATCAAGCTGATCAAGCGGGTACCGAAGGACAATCTCTTTAGAGATTGTTGCCTCATCCTCCTGCTCGTGGAGTAAGGCGGTCTTAGCTCTTCCCTCTGCTTGGCGTTTTTGTGCAACCCCATCCTCCTCGCTCAGGGCGGTGTTACTTGCCGGGATGATTTTCTTCCCCCTGGGAGCTTTACTAGGAAGGCTGAGAGATTGACTACTTTCCCCCTGTGCTCTCTGAGGAACTTCAGCACACATTTGTTGTTAAGGCAGTAGAGTTGCACTCACTTGCATTTTCCTGATGCAGTGGTAAGAAGGAAGCCATCTCAGTAGTTGACTGACATGATACGTAACTGGTGCTCTCCTGCAAAACTCCTCTCAATTCTCTTTTTGAGATAGAAGGTCATTTTGGCACTCCAGACATGTGCTCACCATTAAATGGTCCCATCACATTTACATTAAGCATATCTCAGGGCACCTCCACTATGAGGAACCAGCTACATTTTTGGTAGAGAGGGAACCATTATAAATCTGGAAGTGATGTTTCATTTTCTCGTTTCTTTTCTCTCTTCCTTTCCCTCTTCTTTTCTTTTCTGTGCTATTCAACTGTTTGGATATATTAGTGTTCACTGTTTGTGATCTGAAAGTAAAAGATATATTATTTGGTCTCCTTAGTATGTTCTATTTTATTTAAAGTATGTTTTAATAATTTAACCTATCCTGGGAATGAAATTACTTTATATTTAATTTCTTTGTATATCATTATACTACTATATATGTATTATTTATAACTGCATTCTGTGGACTTGATATGTAATCTTTATTGTTCCTATGTAAAACTGTATTTCTAAATATTCTCTAATAAAAGGTTTAACCTGTTCTTATCAGTTTAATATCTGACTTATCCTCTATCCTCTATTTCTTTCTCTGAGTCTCAGAGGTGCTACAAGATCTTTCGTTGTGCTGATTCTACAGATTTGACACTGCTATATCTTTGAAAGAAAGAAGTTGGCAGCACAAGCTTTTGTAGACACAAAGGATTTCGAATTTGAATTGACATACTCATATACCAGTGGCATAGATATATCTGCCCCTGGCTCCCACTCCCCCAAATGCATCTGAGGAAGTAGACTTAAGTCTAGGAAAGCTCAAGCTGCCAAGATCTTTACAGATTGACTCTCTACAGACCAAACTTGTGCTCTTTAAGGGCATTTTAGACTTCAGCTCCCAGAATCCCAGAGTATTGACCAACTGAGGCTGAGGCTTCTGGGAGCTGAAGTCCAAAAAATCTCTTAAAGGGCACACATTTGGGGGACCGCTGCTATATAGACTTAAAATGGCTCTATATTGCATTCTTTCGTGAAGGAGCTTCCAGGCCAGGAGGTGGCGCTGTGTGAATCATTTCCCACAGTCCTGAGTCGTTTCCGGTGTTTGAAGGCTGCCGCTCTGTCTCCCTCCTTCCCAGCTGCGGGAAAAAAAACACCCCTTGGAAATAGGGGGCGTGTCTATGCAAATCTTGGACCAATGGGGATGGAGAAGAACCCCGAAGTCCCCCGGGGGGGAAGAAGGTGTTCAGGCAGGGAGGACTTCCCTTTGAGGACACCGAGGGGATCCTGGGTAGAAGATGCATCCGGAGCCGGAGAGTGTATGGTGGGTCAAAGCAGAGGTCAGCTTAGGTCTCACTGTAACCTGGAAGGGAGTTGAAAAGAGAGGGTCCGGAGGCGGCCAGAGGGTTCGGCATCGCTTCTCGGCCTTTTGGCTAAGATCAAGTGTAGTATCTGTTCTTATCAGTTTAATATCTGATACGTCCTCTATTTGAGGACTATATATTAAATGGATTTTTGGAGCTGGGAGATGGAATAGGAGCTTGCTCCGTCCACTCCACGCATCGACCTGGTATTGCAGTGCCTCCAGGAACGGTGCACCTCCCCTTCTGGGGAGGAATATCACTGGTTCAAAGATAGAATTATTAAAGTCCCTTTAGACTTAGAGGCTTCTTTGCAGTAAATAATTGCTCTTTGGGGACTGGGAGTGTTTCCAAACCAAGGGGGCTGTGGAAAGGAAGTCCATAGGCTCTCATGAAAAGTTCTCAAAGGCTTATCTAGCCTAGCCCACTCCCAGGCAGGAAGGCCCTATGCGTGGAGGGCATGCCCTTAGAAGGCTTCCCCCCCACAAGGCAGCATATCTGCCAGAGAGCCCTTCCCACAAGTTTGTGGGGTGGGGTTTGGAGGCTCTTATGCCATGCAGAAGCCGCCGGGGGTGCTTTTTAGGACAGTTGCGTTGTACCCCAAGGAGTCTGGCCCAAGCCAGGAGGACTGCCATTGGAAAAGGGGTGGCTGCTCCTTCAGAGAGGAGAGAAGTTTCTCAGGAGGCCCAATAGGAAACTGCCCCCACTCAATATAGAGAGAGATCTTGTCCACCTTTGAGGAAGAAGTTGGCAGCATGAGCTTTCAGGGACTTCAGTCTACTTCCTCAGATGCATTAGAGTGAAGTCTGGGAAAGCTCCTGCTGCCAACTTCCTCCTTTCAGTGAGTCTCAAAGGGGCTACAAGATCTCTGCATACAGATTCTATAGGCTAACACGGCTAAGCGGTGATTCTGCCCCACTCAAAGCATGGCGGGCGAAGAGTCATGGTCTCCTGGAGTCGGAAGAGACCCCAGAGGTCATCCAGTCCAACCTTCCCCAGCCAGGAAGGCACACAGTGCTGTCCTCCTAGAAAAACTTTCACCAAGGAGATAGCTACCCCTTTCCAGCCACAGCTGCACAAAAATAATGCCTAAGATAACATTGAAATAGATGTATAATATCACCCCAAAGCCAAATACCTTTATTGGGCCAGGCAAAATGCACAAAACACATTGTGCAAGCTAATCTGAATAAATCTCGTTCTCCTGGAGGATAGGTGAGGTGAGTTAAAACATTAAGAACTAATTTTTCTGCAAACGTTTCATTAACGTGACTGAGAGTAAAATAATCTTAAGTGTCCATCGGGTGGATTGGACCGTACAGATGCAGTTATCTTCTGCTGACCGATTAAACCAATTCTAAGGATGCCTGAATTGTTTCATTTTGCCTCCTCTTTTGCAGACAAAACATTACTGGAAGAGATTCATTCTCCGTACGAGACTTTGCTGCTTCGAATGTTTTTGACGTATCTCATCTATTTATCGTTCCACATCTATCACAAGGAGTTCAGGTACGTGGCTTTCTTATCTATGCGTTGACCCTAACAATGCCTGTTGTTGCTGTTTGTTTGTTGTTGTTGTTGTGTGCCTTCAAATCGATTTGGATGTACGGGGACCCCAAGGGGAACCTATCGTGAGGTTTTCTTGGCAAGTTTCATCATTGGGGGTTTGCCCTTGCCATCCTTTGAAGCTGAGAGATTGCGACTTGCTGAAAGTCACCCAGCGGGTTTCCGTGACTGAACCAGGATTTGAAAACTGATCTCCAGATAATTTGTGGTCTTAATATTCGAACCACTATGTCACATTGGCTTCACACTACATAATAAACCGGTTTTCAAACCAGTGTAATGCAGTTTAAAGGGCCCTTGTTTGCACTCGCACCAAATTTCTGGCGCGGGTTGCCGGGGAGGGGGAGCGCTAAACCCATTTAAACCAGTTCTTCCGAATCCGTTGCATTCCCCGCATCTTTTTCAAGGCAAGTGTGAATGTGTTGTCGGTTGGATTCGGTTCCCTGTGGGTGCAATCCTCCCTGCGACGCAACTCCATTTTGAATCAATCCTCTTGATGAATGTGAACGCAAAATGGATTCAATTGAAATTGGCAGGATTTGAACAGCGTGAACATCTATTCAGTCCTGAACCGCTCCATCGATTCGAAACGATCCAACTCAAAAATCGGTTTATTATGTAGTGTGAATGAGGCATGTGTGTCTATGTACAAATAAGTACCATTGAAAATGTTTGGGTTTTTTTTCCCCCAGCGCTCCCAATGTTTCTTGGGAGCATTCGTGAGACATTTAACCTTCCCTGTCAGAGAGCTCGGGGAAAACAATAAACTACAATTCCCAGGATTCCCTAGCACTGAGCCAGGGCAGTTCAAGAAAGTCAAATGTCTCACCAGGTGATCTTCTGGGTCCAGGATTGTTGGCTAAAAGTGTTTGCTGGGAGGGCTCTAGTTTGGGGGTCCCCGGGATCATTTTAGGCCAAGGAAAGAGGCCTCTCTTGGGCCCGAAAGAGCCCGGAGGGGTGTGTGGCAAAATGTACCCACCTCCAGAGGGCATTCAGGGGCATATATATTTCACATCTGGGGTGTAAAATGGCCTTAGGCTTGCTGTCCACACTCTGCCCATTGCCCAGCTTTGAAAAAGCACCACAAGGGAGTTTCAGGATAGCATATCGCTTGTGGTTAGGTAAATATGGGAGACGATATTCTTTTCCATGAATTCAGGCTGCCAACTGCTTAATGACATACGTTTTAGTCAATGTAATTAATAAAAATAAATAGACATTTATTATTATTATTATTATTATTATTAATTATTATTATTATAGAGCAATTCAGAAGCAGAAAAGCATACTGTTTGCAGAGGTCAAGCACATATGTGGTATATATCTTAGGTCCAAAACACACTGTTTGAGAGCACTATATCCGACTGGATACAGAGGAGTGGGCTACAAATAAAATTCTATTATTATTATTATTATTATAACTCCCATGGCTGAGTGCTAGGGAATCCTGGGAGTTGTAGTTTATTGTGGCACCAGAACGCTCTGATAGAGAAGGTGAAGTGTCTCACACAATTACAGTTTCCAGAATTCCCTAACCCTGAGTCAGGGCAGTTTAAGCCGTCTCAAACTGGATTATTTCTGCAGTGTGAACCTTAGAAGAGGCCTCCCTGGACATGGGAGAAGGTCAAGGAAGGTAGGATGCCTCTTCCAGGACAACCCATTCCATCTGCAGTTTTGTGTGTTTGTATTTTTTTAAATGCCCGTTTAATATTTCTTGATCAATCGGGACATCTTTCCAGTCAATCAAAAAACAATTTCAAATCTCTTAATTTAACCAGTTGCACAATTCTGCCTCATAGCAACAAGTTCAGTGTGAGTTCTTCCAAACGTGTGAACCCCTACTAATTGTAGTGACTGCTGTTGTGTTTTCCTATTTTAACTCCAGCGATACAAGCCCCCGCCTTTTCAAGTGCTTCTCCAAACTGATGGTGCAGAACATCACTCCTCATGCCTGCAAAATAAAAGGTAGCCTCCTCCTTTTGTGTCATCTTCTCCTGCTTTCTCAGTTACGTCCGCAGACATTTGATTTAAAACCGCAACCGCAGATATTTTTCTGCTACTTATTTCGACAGGCATTTTGTTCAATGATCGCCAGCAAACCATCTATGCCATCAATTACATTGACAAGTGTTGGGAGATATACCGGGATTTTTGTAAACCGAATCCTTTAGAACCTCACGAACCTACCATGAAGATGAGGCATTTCCTCTGGATGCTGAAAGTAAGGATCCTCTTTGTAAGTTTGTCTGTGAGTTTGGTTAGTTGCTTCAACTTGGATAGGCAGAAAACTTTTCCTGACTCTTTGGAGTAACTAACTGTTCTATGTACTGGACTATAAGTCAACCCAATGTGTGTAAGTCAAGGGCAGGTTTTGAGGCCACAAATTATGGATTTTGATTTGATCCGTGGATAAGTCAAGGGTATACTTTAGGGACGTGTAACAAAGAATGAAGCAAAGGAAAATGATGCCAAAGAACTTACAAAATCCTGATAGTCATAAGTATTTGTGCTCATCCTAAAGGCTGGATGAGAAATTAAAGGGAATCCATGCTTCTTTTTGGTTCTCCCAGGGTGAACTAAGCTCTCATCTTTAACCTTTAACCACTCTATTCAGAGAAAAGAGATGGCTCTTTATATATATATTAGAGTTAAAGTACAGTACTTACATCGTCCCATGGATAGGTCAACCCAAGTTTTTGGGGCCAATTTTTAAACTAAAATTTCTAGACTTAATGCATGAGAAGGAATTTGCATCCTGTCCTTCTCTAAAGCAGTTTTGTTTTAGAGTGGGTCTGTTTTGCAACTTACAACAACTTGGTATAATCAAGAAAAAACCATAATTACCAGTATCAGTATCATTAAGTAGTAATACCATACAAAAACAGCATAAAAGGGGAGCTGGGCCTGTCTAGGAGGAAGACTCACATTGGTGGAGACAATGCCATATCCTATGAGGGTTCCTTTAAGGTGCCAAATAAATGCCATGTTGCCCTCTCCTTCCCAGGGACAGCTGCGGCTTATGGAAGTTGGGTTGCCAGATCTCAAAGCTGGATCCTGTTAGTTCTCGGGGGAGAAGAGGAATCTCAGGGCAAGGGCACTGTCTTGGAAAAGTATGCCATGTGTATGTATATGACACACACACACATGTGTCATTTGCTAGCTATGTTGTTCCTATACTGTGTGTAATTGTGGCTGGTGCATAAAGTCTCATGTTTAATGGCATCACCAGGAGCTGCATCTTCTAACATCACAGGAGGGTGTGACACCACAAGGGTCTGTCCCTAGGTTTCAAGTTTCTGAAATCTCTGGGCCTGAGATAGTCCTGATCTGGCAATACTAGAGAGAGGATAGAGTAACCTGAGATGAAGTGAAGGGTTCTCCAGGAGTGGAATCAGTCAAGTCTAATTTCCTACCTAACCTCCTCCCTTCTGAGTATGCTTCACATACCCCTTGCTACCGTCGTTGGGAAAGGGATTGGATGGGGTTAGGTGACAAGTGCCCCATCTGTCCTAACCCAAGGACCACCCCTGCTCCTTTCTTTTTATGCTCCGGTGCAGTTCAGATACGGAAAGAGAACTGTGGTTAACACTTTCTTTCAATTTCTAGGATTTAAGGCTCATAAGCAAACAACTCACGGCCGCCAAAGTTGTGACTATACTGGCAAAAGACAGTCCCTGTGTCCGCGATGGAGAGGACACTAATTTGGAGCATGAGGTGTGTATTTGGGAATGGAGGAGTGGATGTGCATTTGCACAACTGCAATGGAAAGAGCCAGCCTTCTCGGTTGGATGTGGGAGCTTGGATTTCCCTTCACCAGGAGGAAATGTTAACTGAGAACACAGAAAATAGCCTTCAGCTCAACTAGACCGTTCATCCATTCAGATGGGTATTGTTAGCTCTAACTGGCAGCACTCGCTGTCTTCAGTTTTGGGCAGGATTCTTCTCCAAAGAATGGAAAGGAATTAATGTAACAGGTTGTGAAATGCCCAAGACATTTTGCTGCCTGGGATAGGGCAGAAAAAGGTATCCCTCTCATCCTAAAATTAAGGGGCATAATCCTAGCCATCCCTTGATTTTAGGATGAGCTGAGATGAAAACCATGGGTCTAACACTGGCCCAGAGAGCAAGTGTGGTTTAGTGGTTTGAGCATTGGGCTGTGACTCTGGAGACCAGGGTTTGAATCCCCAGTCGTCCATAGAAACCCCACTGTGGGTGAACCTGGGGAAGTCACACTCTCTCAGCCTCAGAGGAAGGCAAAGGCAAACCCCTCTGAACAAACCTTGCCAAGAAAAAACCCATGATAGATTTGTCTTAGGTTTTTCATAAATTGGAAGTGACTTGAAGGCACATAACAAGAACAAATACTAGCTGAACGGAGTTACTTTAGCAGCCAAGGCAGAGCATCCAACAAGCTCTTTTTCTAACGTGGAGTCGAAGACTTTCATGGCCGGCATTCATAGTTTTTTGTGGAGCTTTGGGGCTATGTGGCCATGTTCTAGAAGAGTTCCTTTTTGACGTTTCGCCAGCATCTGTGGCTGGCATCTTCGGAGAAAATGCCAGCCACAGATGCTGGCGAAACGTCAGAAAGGAACTCTTCTAGAACATGGCCACATAGCCCAAAAGCTCCACAAAAAACTAAGCTCATTTTCTCCTTCATGGCACTGAAAATGCTGAAATAGAACATTAAATAACTAACCGGATGACATCCCAGATCTGCTGCTCTCTTAATGTGCTGAATGTCAGGGTAAGCCCCACTGTTTGTCCAGGCATTGGATTCTAAACAGAGCAACAGAGGTGTTTCTAGTTCTCTTTCACTTTTTAAAAAAACCCTTTGACTCCCGATTTGGTTCTTCAGATCTGAGTCTTTGGCTGGGCTTCTGCCTCCCTTCTGATGTCTGCTTACGGCTCCATGCTGACACTCTGCGCCCCCAAACTCCTTTTGGAGGCTAATGATGATTTTTGTTCTTCTCCTTTGCTTGTTTCGCTCTGACTTCAGCTCGTATTCCTGGAGTTTTTTGAGGCTCTGCTGGATTGCGCTCTGATCTATGTCACGGATGAGATGCTGAAGCAGCAAGCAGAGGAGGCCAGCCAGTCTGGCAGTTCCTACAGAACAGAGGACTATGTGGATGGGTCCAGGCTTTCACCTCTGCCCCAGGAGTTGTCCTCTGGTCAGGTCGGTTTTCTCAGTTTAACTACAGACTCTGTTGCTTTATGTGGGAAATGAGTGAAATGCTGGCTGTCCAGATCCAGTTTAGCACTTTTGACATTGCAAGTCAGTAAGGCGGGATGAAGAAAATGTAGCCCACGGGGCAAAGGGGACCCCAGCCCCAGAAATCTTAATTTTCTCTTTTTTTAAAGTGGCAAATTCCTCCAATCCCTTAAAAGGCCACATACAAAGAAATGACAATTGTATAAATAATGTATGACACTTGGAAAAAATGTTTACAGATAGACAGCCATGAAAAAGCAAAGGTGGCTTCAGTGTGAATAGATGGATAGTTCTAAAATCAGATGTGAAATTCCTTAATGAAAAATCATGCAGAAAATCACCATATTAACATAAGCTGCATCTGCACTGCAGAATTAATGGCTTGGAACAGCTTTAACTGCCATGGCTCAATGTTATGGAATTCTGGGATTTGTAGTTTTGTGAGACATTGAGCCTTCTCTGTCAGGGAGCTCTGGTGCCACAACAAACTACTAATCCCAGGAATTCATAGGTGGAGCCATGACCGTTAAAGTGGTGTCAAATTGCATTAATTATGCAGTGTGGCAGCAGCCTTAGTTAATAATGTCATAGTGTTGATGCTATCCTTGATTTTTAATTGCTGTCTAGCTGTATGCATTCTTACAGCTGTCATATATTATAGAATTGTTATTCTTTTGTGTACGACCTTATACATTACGATATTCAGTTATATTGTATTGCCTGTTGCCTTATGGTGTTCTCTGATAGCATTATTTACGTTCTTATTAGCACTTATCTATTCTGAGTTTCTCTCCCTCTGGTTCTTGGCTGGTATCATTTTAGAGACACTCCTTCATTTCTTGTTGTTTGAGCCTGCACATGCTGGGCCATTTGTCACTTTTTGTGAACAGTGACCCTGCAAACTGAATGGGTTCAAAGTGTAATGCACACACAACTCACTCCAGTGTCCCTGGGCCTGTGCATGCCTTTAAGTTGGTTCTACTGGATCGGACAGTTAGAGGCAGAGGTGTTAGGTTTTCCTGCCATGCATATCTTTATTTTATTTATTTAAACACTTCTATCTTGCACCATATCATAGGAACTTGGAGCTTTACAGTACAGTATCCAAGATAATGGATAGCCCCTGAAAACACGAGGGGCTCCGACTCTTCCCCACTCTATTTACCACCTACGTTTGCATATTTTAAATTGTTAGTCTGCTCAGACCCGGAGTACAAGCAGTGGTGAAGCAAGCAACGAAATGACAGATAGCACCAGTCGTCGTCTCAGCTCCAAGTCTTCTGCCAGCAAGATTGTGCATTTTGTTGACGCCAGTAAGACAAAGAAGTCTGAAGTTAGTGGAATAGTTTATTCCTTTATCTTTTTATTAGTTACGTGTGATGAACGGGACACGATTCTAATGTAGGGCTGAGCTGAAGGTTTGGGTATTACTTTCCTCCATACCCCACTGTTTTTCTAAAATGAGCTGAAGGCAACATAAACTGCTCTCCTCCCTACTTTATCCTAATGACAACCATATGAGGTAGGTCAGGCTGAGAGAGAGTGACTGGCTTAAGGTCACCCATGGGTTTCATGACTCAGAAGGCACTTCATTCTGGATCTCTCAAAGCCCAGTCCTACACTCCTAACTGCTACACCATGCTGGCTCTCCCAAAGGTTTCATGGTGACAGGCATTGTGCCAGTATAACCTAAGATTACGCTACAGTTGTACTTTTTCCAAGCTTGTGTAAAGAGGTATCTAATACCTCTTTCTTCAAGCAGCTCCCTCGGTTCACCCGGCAGCTCAGCAGCCTAGATAGCAAAAGCTCTGCCCTCCACAACAAAGATTGCCGCTGGTTTTTTTTTCATGAGGAAACCCTGAACTGAATACTGGAACTGTTTTGTGACGCCTGCAATTTTGCATAAATGCAATGGCAGAGCTTTCTGCTTTGTTGGTTTTACATAGGACCATGACCAAATTATTTGCGTGAAATGCTTGGGACATCTAGATTTTGATTCTCACACATGTGCAAGGTAAATGGCATAACTTTTATTGAGACATGCAAGAAATCTGGGCATCTTTCTCTTGAGAAACAATGTCATGTTCAGATTAACTACCAGCCATAGATGTATTAGAATCATAGAATCACAGAGTTGGAAGAGACCACAAGGGCCATCCAGTCCAACCCCCTGCCATGCAGGAACTCCAAATCAAAGCATCTCCAACAGATGGCCATCCAGCCTCTGCTTAAAGACCTCCAAGGAAGGAGACTCCGCCACCCTCCGAGGAAGGAATGTGTTCCACTGTCGAACAGCCCTTACTGTCAGGAAGTTCCTCCTAATGTAGAGGTGGAATCTCTTTTCCTGGAGCTTGCATCCATTGTTCCGGTTCCGGTTCTCTGGAGCAGCAGAAAACAAGCTTGCTCCCTCCTCAATGTGACATCCCTTCAAGTATTAGTTTTAAAACAATTTCTTTACTGCTTACTATACCTAATTGTAACTCCAAACAAGTGATAGGACACTAGGAAGTTTGTTCTTCTTACTGTTTCCTTTTTATTTAGTTGTGATCCATGCTTTCTCTTAAGTTAAAAAAGACATATTTTCTTACCTATCCCTGATTTGTGTGATTGGCTGTTTCTCATTTGCACAGAAGGGAAAACACAAAGAGCACAAAAAGGAAGAGAAAGCTTCTCGACATGGCTCAAAATCCCATGGCAAAGAAAGAGGGCCCTCTCCTCCGTGTAAGTCCTATGACTTTGGCCCATACAACTCATGCCTTCTGGTTTTCAAGATCTTGTCTGGCTCTTAGAAAAAGAAACTCGTGAAGTGATTGTGGCAGGAATCCTGTTGGTTAACCCTAACTAGAGTAGATCTAGTCAATCAGTTATTGAATGGGGAGGCAACACCTAGGTAATTCCATCTGAGCTAATGGCATTACTCTAATCTAAGCAAACAATAAAATTTAGGCCCATTGTTCACCCCTCTTGAGATGCTGCAATTTCTAGAAAGTTGGCAGCAGAATTAGATAATATATTTCAATTCCTTGCACATGGAAAACTAGCATGTGTGTGTGGAAAAGGCTGGACTATAACCTTGCCCCTGACATGCTAAATTTCCACAGGACGGCTCTTTTAAAGAGCCAGTTACTACTATTCTACTCTGTAGCAATTTTCTACTAAGTTGTGTGATGGTGGCCATCAACCTAAGTGGCTTTAAAAGAGAACTAGACAGATTCATGAAGACAAGGCTGCCACTGATGACTCCTCATACAGTGGTGTCTGCTTACTTCCAAGATAAAGAGACAGCATTCCTTGGAATAAAAAATGTTACCAAAAGAATGCTGTTGACCTCATGCCTTGTTTTGGGGGTTCCTAGAGGTATCTGATGGCTATTATGCAAACAAGATGCTGGACTAGGCCTTTGGTCTGATCCAGTGAGGCGGTTCTTATTCCTAGTTCATGGACTGTTCTGTTCTTGTTGCAGAGAAAGACAATAAAGTTCTTTCCAAATTAGTTGACGCTGAAACCCCCAGGAGGCCTAAATCTAGTTGCTAGTCCCCACTAAAGTAGACCTACTTAATCAATGGGATTTATCTAGGGACTCTTTCAGACGTGGGAAATTGGAAGTATAATCCAAGGGCAATCCAAACGCAATCCTGGGGTTTCACGTTATTGCGAATTAATTCTTCTCACGCAAATTCGGGCAAAAGGGAAGTCACTCCGAATGCAATCATGGGTTTAATGTTATTGCGAATTTAAGCTTCTCATGCGATTTCGGGCAAGGGGGGGTTATTTTCGGGTAATGGGAAGTAATTCCGAATGCCTTCCGAACGGAGCAGGGGTTCAGGTAAATTCGCTAAACAAGCGAATTTACTTGAATCCGCATTGGCTCCATTCGGAATTGGGAGAAATTCCTCCCATTTGAAAGAGTCCTAAGTGTTGACTTGACATTCAGCAGGTAATTCAGTGGTTCAGCTCAAACTGGGATTAGCAACTGGTTTTAGGCCCAAGAGTCCCATGTCACCTTTAAGATTTAACAGCTGTGTTGCAGCATGAGATTTTCAAGAGCACAAAGTCCATTTAGGTACATGGAGTGCAAACTGGAGGGTCGTGTGTATGTGTGTGTACACGTATACATATAGTACAGTGTCTCTCTCCATCTACCTGGTATATATAGCACACATGGTTAGGGGTGGAATATAGAGTGGAATGAGAGTGTATTTAGAAACAGAATTGCAAGCAATGTTAATAATAGCAATAAGAGAATGAATGACATTTCTACGTAGCTTCCTGACTTCCTCTAAGGCTTCTCTAACAGAGTAGAAAGCACAGAAGAAAACATCTTATTTTCTTCCTAACATGTATTTCCTTCATTATTTTCTTATTTTCATCTGTGTGCTTGAGGCACCCCACGTATATGCACTCAAAGAACAGCAGGTCATAAAATGGAGGAATTGCAACACTTACTTAATGATCTGTGCAACATCACTATAAATAAAAGACATGTTTTCACACATGTGTCAATAGCAGCAGCGATTGTCTGGACAGGCTTCATGGTAGTTGCAGTGCATCATGTGTTCAGCACTGTCATTCCAAATGCATCTCAGGAAGTAGACTTAAGTGTATGAAAGCTCATGCTGCCAACTTTTCCTTTCAGTTAGTCTCAAAAGTGCTGCAAGTTATCTCTACACACTGAGTCCAACATTCAGCCATAAGTAAGATGGAAGTCACCATTTGGGCATTCTCTCCCCCTTCTCCCTTTTAGCACCTGCGATGCTGAATGTCACCTTCACTGCTGCTGCGGAAGACAAAGTTGAGGAAGAAACTCACACTCTGGCATCCTCAGACGTGGAGCAGGAGATGATTCTTAGTACTCCAATGAAGGAATTAGCAGGTAAGAAAATTATTTTGTCTTTTAAGACAGCATGCTAAATAAACAGAGATGGTCATTTTATCATAACTTTAAAGCACAGGTGGGCAAGGTGTGGCATGTGGACTGTATGTGTTCCTTGGGACCCCAAAGTGCAGCTCCCTGTTATGCCTACTTTTAGCCAATTCTTTCACTTGAAAGCTACCCAAAAGCTCCCTGTACCAAACAAAATTGTGGTAGTGGTTTGAGCATTGGACTAGGAATTTTGGAGCCCAGCTCAGTCATTGAACCCCACTGGGTGATCTTGTTGGGCAAGTCGTAGAATCATAGTGTTGGAAGAGACTTCAAGTCCAATCCTCTGCCATGCGGGAAAGTACAGTCAAAGCACCCCTGACAGATAGCCACCCAGCCCCTGTATTCAAAACCTGACTACGCAGACAAGGGGAAATTTAATTTCCCTAACAGTTAAACACCCTTCTTGTGTTTAACTTTCCAACTTTCTGATTTGGAAAAGCAATTTGGGAAACTCAAAAATCAATGTTGAAAAGCCTCCGCGGTGAGAGGAGACTCTTTGTACAAAAGTTGCTCTCCGCAGGTAGAAGGTGATGAAAATGAATAAGGAGGAGGGCTGGTGATACTAGCACCCTCATTTTGAACTATTCTTGGTTTTAAAGTGCCTGAATGTTCTCAGGTGTGTGGAATCCAATGCTATGAATCACACTAGACACCACATGAGGGCAGTCAAAGAACATGAAATAAAAACATGAAGATTTCCAGAACTGCAAATACAGAAGCATGACCTTGGGCTGTGTTGGATGGGATGTTTTGGGAGTTGTAGTCCCCCAAAGCAGCTCTTCTAAGTTCTGAACCCAGCACACAATCCAAGTGACATCATAGCCAAACCATTTGAAATTTGCAGTGGATTGCAAGCCTGTGACTGTAGATTAATAGTGTTAAGATTTGTCCATCGAGTGCAATTTTGTTTGTTCCAACTGGCAGCAGCGCAATGTATCTCTGGTAGAAATCATCCTGTTAGAATTGCGGGTGTCGGAGAATGGATGTGGGACCTTTGACATGCCAAGCAGTGCGGTTTGCCACTGAACGGTGATGCTTTCCCTAGAAACAAAACTCAAGTAACTATGTGTTTGGTTTAGATAAGCTCCAGAGTGCCAAAAATGAACAGAAGGACAAACACTCTTTGTGGATGAGTCAAATATACATTTTCTTCGTCAACAAATTCTTTGCTGGCTACAAGCACTTGCAAATTGTGAAGGAAACCGTTTTAGACGACAGGATCTGGGAAGCAGAACTGTGCGTACTGAGGAAAATCCAAGAGGAGGAAGAAGCAGCAAAGTGAGTCTTTCACTTTTTTTGCTGAGTGGAGGCTGGTTTTTATTGAGGAGTGAGGAGCATCACACAATAGGTTTCCCCTCTCCCGAGGGCATTGTTTCTGTACAGATATATCAAGGCAATATGGGTCTTTGTGGGTCTTTTGTACAACAGAAAATAACAAAGGTTGGAATCCTTTTCTTGACTTACAGTGGTGTAATGGGGTGGCGGTGGGGGTTATGCCTTCACCATTCCATCCCCTAACACACAGGGCCACTACTTGGCTCTGTTGCTCCTTCCTCCTGAATCTCCTGCTCAGTTCCATCACTTACTCTGCAGCATTCCAGCCAGCGTTCATAGAATCATAGAGTTGGAAGAGACCTCAAGGGCCATCCAATGCAACCCCCTGCTATGCAAGAATACACAATTAAAGCACCCCCGACAGATGGCCATCCAAAGCAGGAGACTCCACCACTCTCTGAAGGAGTGTATTCCACTGTCGAACAGCTCTTACTGTCAGGGAATTCCTCCTAATGTTGAGGTGGTCTCTTTTCCTGTAGCTCGCATCTATAGTTCCGGGTCCTATTCTCTGGAGCAGCAGAAAACAAGCTTGCTCCATCCTCAATATGACACCCCTCACTTATACAGGGATATCATTTTCCTTCTTAATCATCTCTTCTCCAGGCTAAACATACCATGCTCCTTAAGTCTCTCCTCATGAGGCATGGTTTCCAGATCCTTCACCATTTTGGTTACCCTCCTCTGGGCACACTCCATTACTTCTATCATCTTTGTTATATTCCTTCTGGCAGTTCCTCCATTGTGCTTTCTCCATAACGTCTGCATTTAAAAAAATCTTTACCAGTATTAAATAGAACCTGGTTATACAAAGTCAGACTATGGCAGCATTTGGACATAAAACCCAAGCCTTGCAGATGCTAAACTGTACCTCTCATCACTCCAATGGTGAAAGAGTATGGCTGGGATAGTCCCACAACATCTGGAGGGCCAAAAGTTCCTCATTCCTGCTCTAAATCCCATGGATTAGCTTTACGAGGATGAGTCACAGGAAGGCTTGGGTTACCCACATTCCCTCCTCTTAAAATTTTTAGGATTGAGTTGCATCTATAGCCTGACGTAGTGGTCTGCAGGTTGGTGCGAGTACCTTTCCAGCCATCCCTGAGAAGCATACCAGTTTATCAGTGTAACCTGAGTTGGCCTTCAAACTGGTCAAAACTAACACCTGCTTCTCATATTCCTTTTGTGGCATGTGAGATGCTGAATTGCAGCGAGGATCATGTTAGAAGCTCTGTGGGAGGCTCTCCAGCAGGGGTGGAAAAAGTCTGGTCTTTGCATAAACTGATACAGCCAGCCGTTCTAGGGCTGCTGAGAGCCGAGGTCCAAAATATCTGTAAGGCCAAAGTTTCTCTACTCAGACTCTAGAGTTGGCTGGTGTGACAGAGCTGGCATAGGAAGGTTCTCCTCCTACATGCCCCTGAACTTCTTTTGTTCTCTTTGCAATATGGCAAGGAATCTGGAGAATTAGTTCTCAAGCATGAACATTACCCAAAAGGAGTCATGCTTCTGCTGGGGTATGTTTTATGGCTTTAGAGCATTGGTTCTCAACATTTGATCTTACAGTCCATTTGAAAAGAACAGGCAACGATGTTCTCTAAGAAGCTACTTGACTCACATCCCTCTGATCTGGCGTGCAAACATTCTCTGGAAATAGGAAATGGCTGACATTTATTTTACAACAGGGCTACAATTAAATAGGCTGAGTAATTTATTCACTGAGTATCTGTAATAACGGTGTTGCTGTAGTCCGCATGTACATTTTAAGATTAATTTCCTCCTACAGGGAATATGACTTCTGGGGAGGCTAGACATCTTCCTCTAGATGTCTTGGACTACACCTACCCTCAGACCCAACCAACACCTGGGGTTATGGTCCTGAGGAGCCCTGTTTAGAGAACGCTCATTTATTGCACTATTTCCGTTACTATCTCCTCTGTCTAGTTAAGGGCAACTTAAATCTCTGTTGTTTTGTTCTTTGCTTAATTATATCACCCTCAAAGCTACTAGGACATTGGAGATGGAGAGACAGTTTTTCTTGCAATCGGGAAAAGGATTAAAAAGACACAAACACATATTCTGGTTTAGCCCTCTTACAAATCACCCTCTCCTGTTACTTCCAACTAAAGAAAGATATGAGGAGAGCTACGTACAGTTCCCTCATGTCACATCATGTTTGTCTCTAAGAACAAAGATTTTGCATCAGTTTGTATGCAGAGATGACAAAGTGCCCTTTCTACAGAGGCCTAGTAAATGGTTTACTATAGCAGTGCTTCTCAGGCAATTGTTTTCCAATTTGCCAGGGATTGGCACTAGATTTGTGCCCATTGGGTACACGTTACTTCCTTTGCTTAGCTTCTTGTAACAGAGCATGTGGTTAAATGTACTGTTTAGAAGTGATGGTGTGGACTCTGCAGATTTGTTGCGTAGGTTGAACTGGGCCATGACTTGACTTTTTAGTTTAAAACTGCCTCTAATTACGGTATTATTTTTTAAAATAAAAAGGCTATTCTCTACCCCTCCCCCCCTTCCCATTTGATCACAGGCTTAATGCTCTGCGGGAGGCAGAAGAAGCCAGAAAACTGGAAGAAGCTGCAGCAGAAAAAGCAGCTTTAGAGCTTGAAGAAATTTTGTGCAGGGAGATGGAGGAAATATCTGTGCAGCTTCCCACTCCACCGAAAGAAGAACCCCCTGTTTTGCCACAAGTACCACCAACTAGCAAGACTACTACAGGGGGAAAGAAGAAGAAAAAGGCACAGTAGTCACTTTACTAGGGCTGTAATTTCATTTATGGTTGAGAATAAGCGTACTGAAGCCAATGGACTGTATTTCCTCTATGCAGGGGTAATCGGTAAGTAACTTACAGGTTGAGTTTGGAGAAGAGAACTGATGAAGGAACAGAGGTTTCCATTTAGGTGGCAAGATCTCATATTAATTGTGTTCTCTTCCCTTATTTGAAACTTTAATACATGGTAATGCATGAGTGGTCTATTATTTTACCAAGGTTGAATTCAACAGATGGACATTGAATAGGACCAATTTATAGAATTACAATCGAAACAGCTGTGGAATCTATGGGCCTTTGGACTATACTTACTATGAGCCATGCTCTCAGAGGCTGCTTGGAGCTGATTTCTAAAACTCGGGAAGAGTGAAAAATTCTCTACCTGTTTTTTAAAGGACATCTACACAAGGCCGTTTGTTATTCCGTACAACTTGATGATCTTGAAAATCTGTTTTCTTGGAAAAGGTCAATTTCCCGTCTTAATGGTTGCAAATAAAATGTTTCTTGTACTAAGAAAAACCGTGGCATCCCTCCGTGCCTAGAGATACAGTATTCCCCTCTTGGGGTGGTTGGTGCTGTTTTGGCTATGTAACTGATGGCACTGACTTCTGAAGTTCATATGGGGAGGAAATGATGCAGAGCAAACTCCAGTTACAAAACCAAGTAACCACCACAATCATTTGAAAAAATGAAGGCTTCAGTCACGAGTCAGACCCCATCACGGGTACTGTGGAGCACTGCAGCTCTATTGAAAACAAATGCATAGTAGGACTGTCTGGAATCATGAAAGAATAGTGAAATCAGTCCTTTATGTGCTTGAGGCTTAGCGTTGTAGGATCACAGTTGTAAGACACCAAAGGGGGCAAGCAAATCCCTGAAAGTGACACCCCATAGGACAGTAACAGAACACATCAGCCATGGGAATTTCAATGCAACATATGTGCAAAGTGGCAGGTTGGGAGAGGATGGAGTAGCTCACGCTGGCTTTGATGGATAAACCATCTAATCTGATATTTAGCCATTTTTTTTAATAATAGGTCATCCTTCTTGCCTTCCCCCCAACCCAACCTTTGGCATTTGGGATTGATGGCTAAAACCCCACCACTGCCACCCAAAAGCATTGCACTATGGATTTAAGGACATTTTGTCGTCGTTGCTAATGAGTAGACCGTGGAAAGCTGGAGTTGCTCAGACTTCGAGACTGGAGGGTGGCCATGAAGCCATGTGAAAAAATTTTGTAGTCAAATATGCCTTAAAGATCCTGGATTTCTTTACTGTAATCAAACTCATTTTTTCATTGCCTAACCCTTCCACATCAAAACATTCCCAGTATACCCCCCATGGCCATAAAAACTATATACATTTCTCAGTCTCGTTCTGGAATGAAGTGAAAAGAAGATCCATTAAAACTGTAACAATGATTAATTTTATTTTGCCAGTAAAATATTCACATAACCGTATCCGAGAAATGGAATGACGCATATTTAATTCAGACCAATTTTAATTAATTTGCACATAAATACTTTAAAATTTAAAAATCCTATGATCAGAGAGTGTACAGTTTTAGTAGAAATTTGATTCTTACAAAGCAAGTATTGCTTTACTATTGTCATTATTCCAGTCAATAATATGACTTAATAACCTGTCACAGTAAACAAAAATGCTTTCCAGACATTTTTAATGCCATCTTCATAGGAGTGGACCATTTGCTGATCAATCCAAGAAGAAAATATTGTTGAACTGCGTTGCACAAAGTTTCTTTACTTCTTCTGGAGAGCAAAGAAAGGAAAGAGGCAATGTTATAAAGCATAGTAAATGCTCAAGGTATCAACTGATGAAGGTATCAATTAGAGTAGATGAATATTGCGGCTTTTTCTTTTGGTTTAGAAATTACTAAACCAGAATAAAAACATACTCAAAATCTTTTACACCATTCATTTATATGGTACCTTGTGTGGTGTAATGCTTGGAATGCTGGACTAGATGTAGGAAAACTAGTCACCAATTAATCATAAAACTCAATGGTTAATTTTGGTCACTTCATCTCATCCTAGCCTACAACACAGGGTTGTTGTAAAGATGAGAGGAAGACACATATGCCACTAGGAAAGGCAAAATATTAAAGCTAGCTAACAAACATGAAATAAGTTCTCTGCACAACTTATTACTTTATTATTTGTAACAGATGAAAATGCACATTATCTACTCTGTCTCCATCCCCCCCCCCCATTTTTTTCCTGGGTCCAATTTGGAGAATTTAAGATTCTTGGAGCAGAGAGCTGTCTTTTTATACTTTGCAAAGTGCTGTATCCATTGAATGTCCTCGGTTATAAATGGTAATAACAGCAATCTTAAAAGAGCAATCCTTGAAAGAGATTTTTCCAAGCTCCTTACCATTGACTTCAATCAGATTTGCATTCTTCTGATTCAAAATAACATACAGTTCCCGCTGATCAGACTTCTTCCCAACAATCCAGTAATCGCTCATAGCCTTCACAATGATTTCCTCATCATCGTCAACCCTACAAAGACATTGGTAGATCTTAGGATGCACATTTAAAAGAAATCACGCAAAAGCCATTACTAACACGTGTAAATCCAACTGTAAGTCCCAACTAAAGTAGACCTGGTAAAGCTACTGTTATATAGGTGTTGACTTACCAAGTTCACATTTCAATGGATGTACTCTAGTTTGGATTAAGAATGGTTGAGATAATGCATCACCGAGATACAGTGTACAAGTTCCACAGGCAGAACTGTGCAATTGAACCCAGCCTTTTCATGCTCATCCTGGATGTATCCATGCAATGACTGGTGGAAAGCAGGAAAGGTCTGAAAAGCATCTGGCTCTTTCTTATAGCCAGATCCTGACAGGGATCCTCTGGAGGTCCTGGAGCAGGGTCTTGCAAATGTCTGAGGCTAGGTGACCATATTAACCCCCAGGGGACTTTGCAGGACAGAAGAAAGTCATGCATACTTTGGGAAGCCTGTGGAGCATTAAACTGAATCAAAAGGGGATGAGAGGCCGTTTTATTGACCTGTGTATCATGATAAGAGCAACAGCATGGATGGATTGGTTGTGGGGTGGAATGGAGGCGCATGAAAAAGAGATTTGCAGGAGGCAAAGGTTAGAGATGGTCTGAGGGTCAATTACCACACAGCAGACAAAGGAATGAATAATATACATATGTTATGTTGTACAACTGGGTAAGATTTGAAGCCTGATCAACAAGACAAATGGTGAAATTATTGATGATAATGGAGAGGGACTGAGAAGAGGGAGGCTTAGGAGGAAAAAACAGTATTCAGGCCTTCATGCTACATATAAGTACTCAGCTTCTCTCACTTATCTAATGTGTCTTTCAGACTACATCACTTTAACTGTCATGGCAAATGAAAAATCCTGTGATTTCTAGTTTGGTGAAGTACTCGTCTGCCAGACAATTCTAAAAAAAAACCCATGAATCTTCAAACCCCAGGATTCTACAGGAAATAGCCAGGGCAATTAATGGGCTATATTCAATCTAAAACACTGCAATTGTAGAGTATTAGTTTGTCTAGAACCTGACAAGACCTATGGACTGGGAAAACCAGTGACCAAATTTCATCTCACCCACAAATATACTGAATCACTTTGTGCAATTCATAAGCTTTCTGCATCCCTTTTTATATTTGTAAAATAGGCATGATATTCTGATGTACTGCATTTTTTTAAAAAAATTAATAGGGACATGGTAAGAAAATACTATCTGCCCTGAATGTTCACAGTGACTATATAGGCTACAAACCTATATGAGGGATGAGCCATGTGTGTCCCATTAAATCAGGGCCGGCCCAAGACATTTTGCTGCCCAAGGCAAGCAATGATGCCCTTGCCCATTGCATGCAAAAAGCAGACTGGCAACTGTTCAATGCTAGTAAAAGAAGATGGTCCCCTACTTCAAGCCGCATGTAAACATAGCTCTACACTCCAACACCTTTTGGGAGCTTTCAGTCTTGATGTGGCTGTTTACTCTGCTTAAAAATATGAGCAGCCCGGATACTCATCATCTCCCATCTCTGGTCATTCTATCTAGAAATTATATTTTCCCCACCTCTGAGGTATATCAATATTGATGGGCTGTGTAGAAGATCCACTCTTCATCACACTTCAACTGCAGCATCAGTCTAAAGAACAAAACCGTCCAAGTACCTATTACCAGAATTAGCAAAATAAACTGAGTAATATTTGCGCCGTAACTCACTGCTCCTCTTAGGAAGCGTATAAATCACCTAGTGAAGTCGCTGTTGATGTCCCCAAGAATCTTCATCAAGTCAGGGTGAACTGATGTGAGTGAGACACTGGGCGTTCTCCTCATATGGATTGTACTTTTCTCTGCCAAGTTCATATGATTGAAGTAGATAAATTTAAACTGAGGTTCCTTCTCAGACCTAGGGAAACAAACCAAGGGAAAGAAAATGTTATGTAAGCAACAGTCAGGCTGTAGGTAAGGGATGGCTAGGCATCTATTTCATAGTGGCTGACTAATATATTAGGGGAAAAAAACCCTTTCACCCTCAGCCAAATTCTACTGAGTGTTACTTTCACCAAATGTACAAGCAGTTTAACATTTATGAGCAAATCCACTACGCTGCCAGTTTATATCAAATTTACAATGGGATAACAGAGCACACACTGAACCACACACAAAACTGGAAAGAAAATACCAGCTCAGGTGTTGATCAGTTTGGCCACTGCACAGAATTTATCTCTGGATGGAAAAAGACAAAGGCTGCCTCTGGTGTTATTGTCTACAGTTTGTGAAAATGCTTATGTACTTTGATGACTGCAAGTTAGTGTTTCCTTTGCAATAAATGCCACATGACACTTTAAGCCTAGGGCAGACTAACTTGCTCCCTATTATATCAACTCAGCTATGTTTGCAGCAAGAGAAGCTAGATTAGCTTCTCAGGATACCACTATATTAAAGTTTAAAGCAGACTTAATCAGATAAACTGTCGTCACTTGAATCTGCCATCACCATTTTTTAAAAAAAGTAAATAGCTCAGTCTCAATTACTGGTGTTAACAACCTTGTCCCGGAACAGCTATGTTGAAATAAGACATTCAAATGTCTGACTCATTTAACTGTATGCTTTAGACCAGTCCTCGCCAGCCTGATGCCTTCCAGAAGTCTGGACTAAATTTCTCAGCATTCTTGATCACTAGCTATGCTGATGGAGGCTTTTGGGAAGTTATTATATCCTGCTTTCCCAAAATGTCCAAAGCTATTCAATAAAAGGCTCAGGAGATGAAACTTGTACTCTTAATGCAATGAAACACAACTTACCTTGTGACTTCCTTTACAGTCCAACTAAGTACAACTATCTCCCCTTCCAACGCATTAGAAAATCCTGACAACTAACCTCTCATAACTAGGCAGCAGGATCAATGAGGAGTGCCAGGCCAGACGGAATCAGCAGAGCCTTGCAAATAGTCAGGTAAATATACCCATGTTTCATGAACTACAAGTAACTCAGAAACGGGTCTCCAAAGGTGTTGGCCAGGAAAAGTTTAACCCTTCTATCACCCTTGTTCAGTAGTCAACCAGGGGGCAAGGTGCTCACCTCTCCCCCACCCCAGTTCAGTTACATCCCAATCCATGCCATGTCACACCAGTGAAGACTGCATGCTTCTCACCCAATTCTACTGCTCGGTCATGGGGTGGGGGACTGTGATCCCATATAGTGTTTTCCTTGGGTTCCTCTGCTTCCCTAGGAAACATACCTTGGAGAGCTCATAGGACAGTGGAGATCTATGCAGCCTGGCTCCCTCCAAGTTCCTTTGCTCTCTTTGTCTCCAGACCTGGGATGAGAATGAAACCAACCAAGGAAATCTACCTTTGCTATCCTCAGTGGACATGGTCCCTCTTGACAATAATAAGGCTCCCAAATGTTTATTCTGGCCAATCTGCAAATCATCACTTTATGTCAAGCAGAGGCGTTATCTGGTTGGTAGATTGAAGTCCCAAACAGACCGGCAGTAAGCGTTAGCTTGGGGGTGTAATTTTTAAATGACACATGCCTCAATGCTGCCCCCAAGACGGAGTCATGGCACCTGCCCAACCAGATGGTGGGCAGCGTTGTGATGCTCCAGAAGCATGGTGTTAATATGCTGCATGCTGCAGAAGTGCTGTAAAGCTGTGGCAGTGGCTGAAAGGGCATGCTTTTGCTGCCTCTGTTTGAGCCAGCAAATAGCCAGATCAGGGCCATGGCGTGCGGTTGCTGCGGCCCTGTTGTGGCACATTGCCTCCTATTGTAGTTTTGAAATAGCTGGCTCTAATTTACAGGCAGGTATTTTGCAACAGAAAGAAAGTACCAACCCTGATATCCTCTTGTTGATGTTGTATTGTTCACATATGTCGGAAGCTAATACTGTGAGCTGAGGCCCAACAATGCTATCGAGTTTACGGCAAAATTCCAATGTAGGCTGCATAGAGGCTGCAAAACAGTTTGTAAAAGAACAGTCAGAGATACAACATTTGCAGAACATACAACATAAAATATTATTTCCTGGGAGCAGATTCAGATGCTTGTTACACTACAAGCACTGTGGCTCTTTGAATTAGGTGTAGATAACCTATGGACCTCTAGATGTTGCTGGGTATGAAGTCCGATCAGCCCCAGCCAACAATGGTGAGGTTCTGTTAGTGGTAGCTAGCAATATTAGGATAGTACCATCCTATAAATGCAGATGTTACCAACATTTGGACTTTTTTTTCTGAAAACATTTGAATTTGAAATTAAAGGTGAGATATTTTCCTAATAGTGACTGTTACACAGCCAGAAAATTGGGTGTGATGATCCTATAAAACAAGAATATTTAGGGAGAAGGGATTTTGTTTGTTTGTTTGTCTTCTGCAAAGTTACTCAAATGTACGTTTCACCAAAATGGTCCCCAATTCTGAGTAGACTTTTATAGACGCAGATTCTTTCCCTTCTCTTGTTTTTTTTCAGGTTTATTCTTTGATACTTTATTTGAAAAGTAATAATAATAATAATAATAATAATAATAATCATAATAATAATAATGTATTTATTTATATCCCGCCACTTCCCTTTTGGAGATTGAGGCGGGAAACAACAGAGGTTATTACAATACAAAATAATCAAACAAAACAACCCCCTGAATCCCTCAACCCCCAAACTCCCCCCTGAATAAAATTAATAATAAAGTATTTATTTATAAGTCCTTATCTCACTAAGGACAAAAATGTTGTCCTTTTCTGCTGCAGTGATAAAGAAAACAGTTCAAGCAGCCCTTTCATTATAAGATGCTGCTAAAACTATAAACAAGGAACGAATAATCCAAGTTAAATGCTCCAAATGATGGTGGAAATGTTCATGAGAGGATTTGTCATAGAGAAAGAAAGAGCAGGTTATTTCAAAGATTATTATTTGATACTCACCATCGATCATAAAACAAACAGCTGCACTCATCGCCTGAAAGAGACAGAATATTTATCTTAAGATTCTTTTCCCAGTCCCAGGGGTTCTGCTCTGCTGCTTAATACAAAGAATGCTGGTATATATTGCTATTGCATGCCTTCAATTCATTTCCAACTTCTGGTGCCCCAAAGGCAAATATATCAAGGGAGTTTCTTGGCAAGATCTGGACAGTTACAGCTACAGTACCTTATCCTTGATCTAAAGTATCCTTGGTCCCTAGCTTTAGACCTATTAAAGATAATCTAGGGGTGAGGAGAAAAAGAGTTTGCATTTTAGTTTATTGTGACTTGCAATGAATCTTTCCTAGGCCCAATACATTAGCTTCTTTAATGATCAGAGACCTCAGCACTGCATAAGCTATGCTCAGCCACTGAGCGCTGGGTTCAGCTGCATGATCTGAAATGAACTCCAGTCCAACCTGGCATTCCTTGGGTACTCCTTGGTATTCATAGTCCATTTGTACTTGTGGAATTTTCCCATTCATTCCAACTTGCAACTTCAAAATCAGGGACGGAAAATGAACAGCTTTTCAGTTTTTGGATTCATCAGAGGTTAACTGTATCTGCTGAAACTATGGCCTCTCAAAATCCTGCCTGTCAATAGGTTCCTCCCTCAAAAGCAAACAACAACAGATGGCTTTTTAAGGATGGCTCTGACTCACTTAGGGTACCCTCCCTCAGCATGGTGCCATTCAAATATTTAGCATTTCAGACCTTATCACTAATGCGTGAAGTTTGACACTGCTAGGTCATTTTCCCTAAAAACCAAAAGTTATTGAAATGTTTCAATCAACTCATGTTTTTTAAACAGAAAACAGTTGGTAAATTACCTTATAAACAATTAAGTGAAGCTCTTCGTAAGCACCCTCTGTGTTTACAAATATTTTGGGAAATCTGCATTTTGTTTCTGGATCATTCAGGTTCAGAGGTCCAGTGAGAAACCTAAAATGCAAAGATGGTTGGTGATAATAGCCCAGAGGACAGGAATGGAATTCAAACTGACTTCAACATATTAGAAAGCTGGGCCAAAACTAACAAAATGAATTTCAACAGGGAGAAATGTAAGGTACTACACTTAGGCAGAAGAAATAAAAGGCTCAGCTATAAGATGGGTGACACTTAGCTTGACAACGGTAAATGTAAAAGGGATCTGGAAGCTTTAGTAGACCACAAGCTAAACAGTGTGATGGAGCAGCTAAAAAGCCAATATGATCCTATCTTGCATCAATAGGAGTGCACTGTCTAGACCAAGGAAAGTCTTAGTACCACTCTATTCTGCTTTGGTCAGACTAAGATCTCACCTGGAACACTGTAGAATTCTAGGCACCACAAGAGGGATATTGACAAGCTGGAGTGTGTCCAGAGGAGGGCACCAAAATGGTGAAAGACCTGGAAACCCAGTCCTATGAGAAGTGGCCTTAGGAAGCTGGGTATGTTCAGCCAGGTGAAGAGACGGTTAAGAAGTAACATGATCGCCATGTTTAAGTATTTGAAGGGATGTCATACTGAGGATGGAGCAAGCTTGTTTTCTGCTGCTCCAGAGACTAGGACACAGAGCAATGTATGCAAACGACAAGAAAAGAGATTCCACTTAAACATTAGGAAGAACTTCCTGACAGAGCTGTTCAACAGCAGAATACACTGCCTCGGAGTGTGGTGAAGTCTTTCTTTGGAGATTTTTAAACAGACTGGATGGCCATCCGTCAAGAGTATTGTGTCTTCGTGCATGGCAGGGGGTCGGACCGGATGGCTCCTGTGGTCTCTTTCAACTTTTATGATTCTATGATGATGAAAATACTGTATTCATTTCTATGCCAACTTTTGCCCAGTTATGGATTCAAAGTAGCTTACAACAAATTAAAAACCCACCAGATGTACCTGTGAGGGAGGTGGGACAAAGAGAAGGGCCTCCCAGCAGATCGCAAAGCATGGGCTAGTTCATTTCAAACAAGACTCAAAGATGAGACTGGTTCATACAAAACTGATTTCAATCTAAACCACAATTGGTAATTTTTACTGAGGTGGAAGAGATAGGCACAACTCAACTGATCCCATCAACTTCTATTTTTCCTTGTTTTTAATTTTGTCCAGTCTGTGATTTACATTCATGGATTGTGCAGGCATGTGAGGGGGTCATGAGAATGGAACAGTTACTTCTGAATTAACAAGTATGTTAACAAGGACAAAACAGACTATAACAAATGCAGGAAAAACTGAGTTACCTTCCATAATGCTGTAGATTTCCAGGTATTTCCGCATGTATTGGGGAATCTCTCCCTGCCAACTAAAATGAAAGGCATTGTTAGGGAAATCTCTCTCATGCCCCCAACCTCATCATTACTTTACAGCAGCCTTCCTCAATCTAGTACCTCCAGACTTGTTGGACTACAACTCCCATGACAGCATGGATATCAGGACCAACAGGAATCTGAAGGGTAACAAACTGGGAAAGGCTACCTTACAGTATTTACAGAAAGGTGCAATACGACCGTCTTTCCTCCCAGGAAAATAGGGGAATTTCAGCAGTAAAATGTTTGTTTAAACAGGAAATAATGGTTCTGCAAAGAGAAACTGCACAACTTACCTCTGGTTCTATGTGTCTGGGAAAGAGAGACGTGGTGAGATATTTGTATAAAATTCTCATATCATCTTGTTCCAATCCACTCCTGGAATATTAACAAACAAACAAACTAAATAACAGCACACCTTGAATAGACCTGTTGGCTTGTGTTAAATTACAGGCAGGCATCCTATCTGTAGCATATACAGGCATAAGTCCACCTTACACCCATATGTTTCTTTTTTGGGTTGTTGTAGAGGCTAGAATTTCATGTTCATAGGAAACTGCTGCTCTGCGATCGATTTAAGGCCGCTAGAGGCGAGGGGACGATTCTCTGCCATTTGAAAAGCATGTCAGGCTTTCAAAAATGCACACTTGCCTGACGTTTTACTGGTGCTTATAAGTCCAGGGGGTGCCGAATATCCAACTGTAGCTTAGTTCCATATCTGGAACTACTGTGCTACGCTGTGCCATACAGGATTTCAGCCAAAGTTTGTTATACATTTATTTGTCTTATTTATGTCCCAATTTTCTTCTGTAAGCTCAAAGTGATGTACAGACTCCCTTCCCCACAGCTTACCCTCACAGCAGCCTTTGAGGTAGGTCTGGGTGAAAGACCTGTGAGTTTCCAGTGATTTTTCTCCCTGGCTGTGAGTTTCCAGAGAGTTTCATGATTCAGTGGGGACTAGAATTTGTCTCTCCCAAATCGCAGTCCAACACTCTAACCATTACACTGCTCTGGCTCATCAGAAACAAGTATTAAATGCATGTTATGTCAGACAATCTGCTATTCCAGCTGAATGCTAGCAAAATCTAATTCTATACCTAGAATAAGCCTACTGTGATGAATGGCCTTAAACTTACTTAGTTCTTAATCGAGTAGACCCATCGAATCAATTGCACTCATCTATGTGTTGATTTGCTAATCAATAATTTATTCAATGTATCTACTCTATTAAGGACTAGCCAACAGGACCCCAGGTCTTATTAGTCACAACTAACTGCCATTGATTTCATTGCACCTGCACTACATGAGACTAACAGTGGAGTTAGCCCACTGGGCAGTAATAACTCTTCATGACCACAGTTTTGCCATCCGAGATCCATAAGGTTGGTGTAATAAGAACAGACATAAGACACAGTTTCCATCTGCAAAGCCAGCCAGCCATTCTGAACAGCAGCTTAAAAGTTTCCCATGTTCTGACAGGGATGCTCCACAAATTAGCAGTTTCTACTAAAGATTTTATTAGTGCCTGGGATAAGGGACTATTTTGAAATTATAAACTATCAACACTTTTGGCAAGTATCTGTGACAAAAAAGGCAAAACCAAAAAGAACCCCCCCCCCCCAAAAAAAAAGGATAAGCATCAGACCTGGATAAGTTATGGCCTAGAATCTTGAAAACCAAAACCTAGGAAAACATATTTTAATCCTCCTCTGATTTGTAATTATTTTATGTGGTCATCAGTCAATTCCTTCTTGTCTAAGCTTGGAGGACATTCTCTCTTGACTCCTTAATCACTTTTGAATAGGAAACCCTTGAACTGGAGCTTTCCAATGAAACTGGATGCCCGGTGCAGCTGCGCTGTGTCAATAAACACCCTGAAATCAAACACAGCTGAAGGAGAGCTCACAGGCTTAAATTACATTGATGCTGCAAAGTGCAGGCCCGTCTTTGTTTCTGTTTAAAATGCAGCATTTTCCCTCAATGAAGTCACAGTGGTTAAAGAGTGCCTTGGATTAATTGGAAACATGCCACCCTTCCCATTTTTTTAAATTCATCTTTTCCTTCAAAGTTAAATGCACTGGATATTGTTGTGTGTTGAGTGACTGAATATTACCAAGATCCCAAGAGATTAATTGTCCTGAAAGGATTTCTTTTGCCCTCTTCCCTTGCAAATCTGTCTCTCTTGCCACTCCACTGATCTCTTAATTTCAGAAGCAGTTGGTGGATGCTAAATGGCTCATCTCAGACATTGAAATTTGGCTCAGCTACTTTTGTCATAAAATATATTTTTGTTTATATGGCAAGGGGGGAATGCAGTCATCACAGAAAAATATATTTATGGATGGTATATAGAAAGCAGACATAGCTTTTTTCCCTGTCTCATAATATGAGACTCTAGGATCATCCACTGAAGTGGAATGTTGGTAAGATTCAGAACAGTATGACCCCCCTCCCCCTCCATATCTGTTGGATCAGTACATGCAGCTTTGCTTACTCATGTCTGACGGGAAAAAAAAACCCTTCCCTCTAGGAATTTTCTAGTCTTCCAGCACAAGTCTATGGTATGAGTCTGGTGGACATTGACTTAGGGGTGAAACAGATGGGTAGGAAGGAGTGGCCAGAGGCTGCTCCCAACCCGATTGCCCCAGGACCGCAGTGACCACACATCACAGTCCCAAAGTTTTGGGCCACCTTAAGCAAACCCAGCACGGCTTTCAGCTGCTCTTGGAGCATGCATCACCTAAATGTCTGTTTTGGGCCTTAAAATACCCAGAACGGTGCCCTCTCTAGGTCCTCCAGAATGACTCTATGGCCAACTTCCACCAGAAGTCATTCATTTCAATAGGGTTTGCTATTATCCACAGTTTCCTATTTCCACAGTAGGTCTAGGAACATATCCTCTGAGAATATTGGGGTCATACCCTATTTAGTATTTTAACACATTGTGCACAACACAAAGAACTCTGGTTAGTGGGGAGGTTCGAAGTGTAAATAAAGAAATGAATGAATGCTTTGCAGGCAATGCCCTGATTTGATGCAAGACAGCTTCCCTTGTCCTTTGTACAGTGAATAGTGTTTCTCTGTGTAAACATGGACCTAACCCTGAATACCTATTCCTTTTTTTATGATAGATATATTTTATGGCCTGACATACATGCAGAGATGAGCATTTCTGATCACATGTCACATTCTGCATACAGAAAGGAAGTGTGTACATTGTGTGTACATATATGTTTGTGAGAGAAAGAGAGAGGGAGGGAGGGAGAGGAAGAGAGTGAATGGATCAGAGCAACTGTTTATTTAAGGCTTTTGCATTCATTCTTGAACCTACCAGATGAGCTGATCATTGTAGAGAAAAGCAGTATATTTGACTATGCTTAAACTTTCTTCCATTCTATTGATGAATGATTGAATTTTCAAGTAAGTCATTTTATCCAATGGAAAGAAGCTGATTCCACAAAAAACATCCAGCAGGTCACATGACTGTAAATGAAGTGTCTGCAAGTACTGAAAATAAACATAAGGGAATCAGCACCTTTGTTTAAACGTAGTGTTTTGGTTCAGCTGAAGTAACAAGAAATTGTAATTTGTTGTTACATATATGATCTGGCGCAAGCACTGAACTCATACCCACTCCCACAATTTGAGACAAGGGGAAGAGAATCATAGTCCAATGCTCAAACCACTACACCATGCTGGCTCTTCATGGTACTTTTTACTAATCTATTTTAAAATAGATTTTAATTAAATGGTCTTTTATTTTTTTATTCTTGTGAGCTGCCTTGACTACCAGTAAGTATGTACCATAAGTATGTAAATTAATGCTAGGATGCCCATCTAACTTGTTCCTGACGCTAAAAAAAATATAAAACTCACCCGATGGAAGAATTTTTCTAGACGGTCTTTTAGAACACGTACCCCTCCATCTTCCATGGCTTTTTGGAATGTGCCATTAAAAAGCTAACAATTATTTTGAGGGGAAAAAACAAAACGAAAAATAGTTAGGCAACTGAGTTATTAAAAGCATAACCTGTTCATCAGGATGCAATACATTGACAATGAAAATTAAAGTCTTGTAATTTCAGTTTGTAGTTTCAGGTACACTGGGAGGGAATAAAAGCTATATAACACTTAAGTGTTTGTTTATAGAAAGGATATCATTGAGGACAAGCACTGAAATTTTGATTAATACTATTAACCAAACCATCCTTATCTTGGTATTCCACCAGAAGATCTGGACTACAATTCCCACCATCCCTTGCACTGGCCATACTGGTGGGGGGGGGGTGACATTTGAAAAAGGCTGCAACCTGTCATATGCCCACCCACCAACATACTTTGCAAACAAGAGAGAACAACAACTATGCAGGCAGAAGAATGCTTACATGACTTGGACCGAGGGAGACAGAACAGTGGTTTGCATCAACCATGCTTGAGACTTTAAAGCATCAACCATGCTTGAGACTTTGGTCCAAACACACTGCAGAAATAATCCAGTTTGCCTAGTTTCAGTGCTAGGAAATCCTAGGAATTGTCGTTTATTGTGGCACCAGAGCTCTTTGACAGAGAAAGCTAACTATCTCACAAAATGACAGTTCCCAGAATTCCCTTTGAACCATGGCAGTTAGTGGTCTCAAACTGGATAATTTCTGGAGTGTGTTTGGGACTTTTGATTGAAATGGCAAACTATGATCAGTGACAAATCAGAAGGTGAGAAAAATCATAGCATATGATGGAGGACAGAACAAAGGAATTCAAAGCACTTTTATAGGCCTCCACATCTTTTCTGCTTCTTTAAAATACGGTATTCAGTATATAAGCTGTTCTTTTAATGTATGCATCCCAATGACATCTGCATTGTAAGAAATGTGGTATATAAATGTATCATCCTATGCTACAAGTAATTATATATACATATATAGTGATAGACAAATGATGTATAAATATTTGGTACCAAGAGATGTTTTTGCTGCCCAAACTTTGGAAAAGAATACAGTCATGAAACATAGAATCAATTTACATTTAGTTAGGGAGGAGGCACACAAGCATAATTAAAACTTATAAAATTCACATTAAAAACATACCTTGTACATATTATAACACTGTTGTAACACTGAACTATAAACTTTGTCCTGTAAGATAAACAAAAAATCAAAACAAACACAAAGACAAAGAAGTTTTTTCAGAAATAATGAAAATGTTCTGATTATCCCATATATACGGTCGCACATACATTTGCATGGAACTGGTTGGAAAAAAAGCACCTACACAGAATACTTAAGTAAATACAGTAGTTGGATTATCTCCATAATATTTGCCCTTGGTTTATTACCCATATATTTCATGGAGTGATTTCAAATTCTACCTTTATTTTCTTTGGCCCCAGTCTCCATAACTTACAACATTTCAGGCCAGCTATATACAAGTGCTTTGCTTGAGGAAGCTGCTTTTCTTTGCATCTGGTTACTGATCCATCATTTCAGACTTTTGACATTTTAGGCTGCAATTTCAAAAACCCTTATCTGAACTCTTATCTCTACTTGGCGATATAATTTCCTACATCTGGTATTTAAAAACTTTGAAGGATAGTCTTTCCCCCCAAATTGTACGAAAAGAAGACATTCTAGTTTACACAGTGACTTAGAAAAGACCTTTTGTATTCAATATATAAATACAGTAGATAAAATTTAAAAAGTTATCATAAATGGTATGATTATGCAAAATGATCACACTAGATGAATTCATTGTGATTCTTCATAAAACGATGTATTAATATGAACTCATGGAAATCAAACTTCTGTTGTTCAAAACTTGTGAGCTAGAAAACACTACATTCAATTTAGAAAATTAGAAGACATGTCATTAAATCCTCTGTGATTTGATAAAATTAATTATGAGAAGGCTTATAACTTCAGGTTTACAATAGTCTTAATTATTTAATTTACACCGAAACATCTAGTTAATAATTACCAATAATTCTTCCTCTTGATATTCCACAACAGATTTTCCATCTTTGTGTTTTTCTATGATGGGATTTCGTACAACCTTGAACAATAGAACAAAACAGGTATCTTTAATCTGTTTAGAGCTGCTAGTGTCCTCTTCAGCATTCACAGTGATTAAGAATACAACAAAGGAGTATCAAATACAAAACAGAAGATAAGATTGTCAATGGTGCAATCTTGTGCATGTTTACTTGGAAGAGCCACTGTGTTCAATAGTTTACTCCCAGGAAAGTATGCACTGGATTGTAGCCTAAGTGATAACATAAACTTGTAGCACCTTTGAGACTAACGTATGAAAGAAGTTGTTTCGTAAGCTTTCATAGACTGCATCCACACTGCAGAAATAATCTTTGATACCACTTGAACTGCCATGACTCATTGCTATGGAATTCTGGGAACCGTAGTTTGTTGTTCTCAGAATTCCATAGCATTGAGCCATGGCAGTTAAAGTGGTGTCAAACCGGATTATTTCTGCATTGTGGATGCAACCTCGCCCTACTTCCTCAGCTGCAGTTGAGGAATTATACTAAGTCTACTGACGCTTATGTGATAGCTTCCTTCACACAGTCTCAAAATTGCTACAAGGCCCCTTTTCATACTGATATTTCAGATTAACATGACTACGTCTTTGTCTTCTACAAAATAATTCAATTTTTTTTTACAATGGAAAAAAATCTTGTTCAAATGGGATGTAACTAAGGCACATACCATCAAGGCCAGATCTGGCATCTCAAGGAACAGGTGCAAGTTGCCACACAAGTTGGGTTGAGGTGGAAAAGAGTAATAAAACTGAGGTAAGGATCTGTCTTCTTTCTTAACTGAGCTACAAGCCACTCTGACATAATTTCTGATTGTAAAGTGAAGTAAAAATGCTTTAAATAATTAACAACAAAGTTCTTCCCTCTTCTTTTGCATATTCAAAAAACCTTTAAGAAGCCTCAAATTGTTTACTGTATATACACATACCATAACCATCCAGAAATTTTCTTCAGGCTCATTGAAGAATTGTCTGTTCTTCTGGGTATGAAGGGATTTTGCGGGTTTTGTAGGGCTAAAAGTCCTAAAGAAAAAAAATATTATAGAGCTTGACATTTCAGATGTCAATGAGCAACAGATGTTTATATTTAACAATAAAGTCAGATTCAAATATTTTTTAAAAAAGTATTGACTGAAAAGGTACTTGTCACCTGGACAGAAAACTGCATTTCTAGAAACTACAGCTACAACAATCTTGAAACAGATGCTCTCTCTTTTTTATATACTAGAGAAAGGCCTCTTCTTAAATGTTGCCTCTTGCAACTTGTAAAGACATCATCTGAAATGGGCAAGAAAAATTCAGCCCACCATGCATCCTGAACTACAACTTATACAATATCTTAATAATGGCCATGTAAATTGAGGGTCCTGGGGAGTCAAAGACCAAATCATCCAGAGAGCCAAAGGCTTTGATTTGAAAACAAAGGACATACATGCTCCTCTTTTCAGAACAACTGGTTTCACTCACAGGGTTATGACAGTAAAATGGAAGACGAGAGGAGAACCATGTATGTTGCCTTAGAATATAAATGTAATACATAAAGAACCACTAAAACCTGTACAATCAATTGTCTGAAATTACTTCAAATCAAGTGACGGTCCTACAAGTGACTGAAGTTTGATGCTGGATTGCCTATCCTGAGCAAGGTAATTTGTTGAACCTCTTGTGAAGAGCCTGGTGAGTTCTATATCCCCTGTAAAGTTGGCCCTCCACATTTGTGGCTTTGACTTTTGCAGATTTAATTATTTGCAGTTTTAATTAATATGTTATGTCTAGGAATCTCTAGGTCCTCCATTGCAACTCTGCCAAAAGTTGACCAAAGAGTTGTGCCGGAGAACCTAGAAGTTCTTAGAGAAAGCACTTCTCTAGGCATGCAGATGTTGGCCACAGAGTTGCACTGGAGGACATAGAAGTTCCTAGAGAGGTCTTCTCTCAGATTAAAAAAAAAGTGTTTTTTATTTGCGGTTTTTCCACATACATGGGGGTCTTTCACCCCTATCCTCAGCAAATGTGGAGGGCTACCGTAAATAAAAAAAAAAGAAATGGGATATGCAAAGAGCTGGAAATTAGTACCTTGTGAATTGTACTATGGCTTCACATAATCCAACACTTCTAATTTTTTCATTCTTTTCTACTTCATTTGGATAATAAAACAGAATCTTCTTTTCTTCCTGAAATTAAAAAGGCAAAATATTACCCAAAATTAAAAAGAAAGGATTAGATTCAAACAAACATGTTTAAAGTCCCGGCATCTTATTAAGTCTTGCATATTAATCAAACTTATTTATACTGTATATCTAAAAGAAGAGTCTTTTAAACAGAATCTCTCTCTCTCTCTCTCTAATAAATCCATTTTGCATTTGGCAGTAATGCATCTGTAACAAATATTTAAAATGGGATTTTGTAGGTGGAAGTGTGTTTGCAAAGATGACATGAAGAAACTGGTTCAGATTAAAGCATTTCTTCATCCAAACCAATATATATATAAACTACATGTATTTCCATAAAGAAAAGCAAGCTATTGTCTCTGATATAAAACTATTCCATTTGGGTAACGAAGTAGAATAAAGTAAATAATTATTTTGCACCACTCCTAGATAGTTCAAGAGGAAGCAACTATGCTACGTTTGATAGAATTATAAATCTATAGCAGTGGTCCCCAAACTGAGCCCTTTAAGAGATTTTTGGACTTCAGCTCCCAGAAGCCTCAGCGACTTCGACCAACAGTCTGGGATTCTGGGAGCTGAAGTCCAAAATGCCCTTAAAGGGCACAGTTTGGGGGCCACTAATCTATAGAATATATAAGATGTAAACTAGTGTCTGTTTTGATATACATAAAGCTTAAATGGGGAACAGGGTGAGTGGGTGGGTACTGTAGATAATAAGGAAAATGGCTTGTAATGTAATCCTTTAAACTGAAATATATATCTCCATACATATAAATACATATACTGCACACACACACACATATTGATATATATATATATATATATATGTACATATTTATGTAAATAAAGCTTAAATGGGGAACAGGGTGGGTGGGTGGCTAAAGAGGGAAATAGCTTGTAATCTTTTACACTGAAATAAAGTTTATATTACACATAAAATACATATACTATGCATATATACACACATATATATATGTGTATATATCACATAAAGCTTAAATGGGGAACAGGGTGGTTGGGTTGCTAAAGAAGGAAACAGCTTGTACTGAAATAAAGTTTATATATATAAATATATATACATATATATATATATATAAATAAGCACACTACAGACACACACAAACATATATGGATATATATATATCCACATATATAAATAAATATACTGTACAGACACACATACACATATAGATATGTATATATCTCCATATATATAAGCACACTACACACACACACAAACAAACATATGTGTGTGTGTGTGTGTGTGTATATATATATATATATATATACACATATATAAATAAATATACTGTACAGACACACACATACATATAGATATGTATGTATCTATATATATCTATATATAGATATATAGCTTAAATGGGAAACAGGGTGGATGGCTAAAGAAGGAAATACTGTAGCTTATAATCCTTTAAACTGAAACAAAGTATATATGTATAAGTGTGTGTGTGTATATATATCATAGAATCATATATATATATATATATATATAAACTGCCATGAAAAAACCCAGGATAGATTCACCTTAGGGTCGCCATAGTAAGTCAGAAACGTCTTGAGGGCACACAACAACAACAAGATGTTGTTGTTGTTGTGTGCCTGTTCAAGTGGTTTCTATTCTGACTTATTATTGTGACAACTTATAACCCGTTTTGGCCGCGCTTTAACTTGTTGTCTGACTCACTTGCTATGGAATTCTGGGAGTTGGAGTTTGTTGTGGGGCCCGGAGGGCCCCACAACAAACTCCAACTCCCAGAATTCCATAGCAAGTGAGTCAGACAACAAGTTAAAGCGCGGCCAAAACGGGTTATTATTATTATTTCTCTATGTGACACAAATCCCTCACCTCTCCTTCTCTGGGGCCCAGCTTTGGGTTATACACGAAGAAGCTGAGGAGGGCCGGGGCCAGCAGCTTCTCCTGGCCGCCTCCCAACGCTGCCACAGCCGCCGCCGCCATCCTTGGCTTTCCTCCTCCACCTCCTCCGGCGGCGAGGCCTAGGCAGCATCGGGACTAGCCCCAGCAGGGAAGCAGCCGGCGACTAGTCACCGGCAGCCCCCTTCCCATCCTCTCTAGAACTAGGGCCGCCCTCCTCCGTCCCTCCGTCCCTCCCTCCCTCCCTGGAAGTGATTCAAGAAAGGCCTGATGAGGCCTAGTCGAGGGAGGACTAGGCCTCAGGGCCTAGTCTCGGCTGAGGGAGCCTGAGGAGAGGAATATAAGGAGATTTGAGGGAAACCGACACACACTCAGCCTCCCTCCATTATTTGAGGCCTCGACATTTGGGCCTTTATTATTATTATTATTATTATTATTCACGGGTATTATTATTATTATTATTATTATTTATGTTCCTCTCTAGGAATCTCTACTAGACTCTATGGTCTAGACTCTATGGTCAACTGTAACTAAAAGTTGCTCTGAAAGAGATTCCTAGAGAGGATGCTCTCTACTAGGCCTTTGTAGTTTTTCTGGTTCAACTCTATGGTTAGTGTATGTCGGGCATTGGCCACAGAGTTGCACTGGAGGACCTAGAGATTCATAGAATCATAGAGTTGGAAGAGACCACAAGAGCCTTCCAGTCCAACCCCATTCTGCCATGCAGGAACTCTCCATCAAAGCATCCCCGACAGATGGCCATCCAGCCTCTGCTTAAAGACCTCCAAAGAAGGAGACTCCGAGGGAGTGTGTTCCACTGTTGAACAACTCTTACTGTCAGGAAGGTCTTCCTAATGTTGAGGTGGAATCTCTTTTCCTCCAGTTTGCATCCATTGTTCCGGGTCCTGTTCTCTGGAGCAGCAGAAAACAAGCTTGCTCCCTCCTCAATATGACATCCCTTCAAATACTTGAACAGGGCTATCATATCACCTCTTAACCTTCTCTTCTCCATGCCAAACATCCCCAGCTCCCTAAATCTTTCCTCATAAGGCTTCATGGTTTCCAGGCCCTTCACTATTTTGGTGGCCCTCCTTTGGACATGCTCCAGTTTCTCCACATCCTTTTTGACTTGTGGTGCCCAGAACTGGACTCAGTATTATTCCAGGTGGGGCCTGACCAAAGCAGAATAGAGTGGCACTATTACTTCCCTTGATCTAGACACTATAGTTCTATTGATGCAGCCTAAAATTGCATTGGCCTTTTTAGCTGCTGCATCACACTGTTGCAGATTCCTAGAGAGGACACTCTGCTAGGCATTCATAGCTCTTTCAAAACAACTCTTATGGTTAGTTGTAGAGTCTATCCACCATCTTAGGGAGAGAAGGCAAGCCAGCTCCAACAGGCCTTGCCTGAAGGGAAGAAGAGCCCTCCCTCCAGTCCATCTGCCATGGTCCAGGCCTCGGAGGGAGAGAAGATCTGCTGGACTTTCCCGCTTCCCCACCATCTTTCCCTTCTCCTTTTGTGTCTTGTCTTTTTAGATTATAAGCCTGAGGGCAGGGAAATGCCTAATTGACAAACTGTAAGCTGCTCTGATAGCCTTGGCTGAAGAGCAGGGTATAAATAATACATCATCATCATCATCATCATCGTCAGTGTATGTCAGATGTTGGTCACAGAGTTGCACTGGAGGACCTAGAGATTCCTAGAGAGGACACTTTGCTAGGTCTTTGTAGCTCCTCCAGCGCAATTCTATGGTCAATGTCTGGCAAATGTTGACCACAGAGTTGCGCTGGAGGAGCTAGAGATTCCTAGAGAGGTGTTCTTTCACTCAGCTAAAAACACAGTGTTTGTGTTATTTGCGGTTCTTCCACATTCACAGGGGTCCTGTGCCCCTAATCCCAGCGAAAGTGGCCGAACGGGTGTATAAAATTATTTGAAAGACATATACAAAAGATAAGTAAAACATCTCAATTAGAAGCTCCCTTTCAGATTCCTGCATTGCGGGTGTAAAAAAATTGACAAGTTAGGAACTTAAATGTGTTTTCTATTTCATCCTGTTTTAAGTGTAAGTATGGTAACACAACACCACGAACTTGTTGAATGATATTAGATTCAATGAAACATAACGTGTAGTTAATATAAGTATATTCTATTAAGCAGGAGAGGATGGGTGCCTTAGCATTTGTTGGCTGTGCTTCTAGATTCTATTTCCATTGGCTACATAATCTTAGGCCTAACCTAAAAAAACCACGCACAGGAACCATAAGTCATTCTGGGTGTTGGAGGTGACAGCCGTAAACACATGCCGCTGACAGAGTCAAATAGTTACTTCATTGACAGCCTATATGGTCTCAAAGCACTGGTAAAAGTGTGAAGTTAGCAGTCAGCAGTCCAGCACTGCTTCTTATACAAGAGTAGCGCAAAGGAAGATTCAGTCCTCCTGTAACCCTTGTCCCCACAGTCCTTTGACTTTCACACCAACCAAACTGGAGCAGGAGGCTGTAGATAACCATCCAGAGGTAGCAAGCGCGGGGAGCATAGAATGCACCAGATGACATCCCACCTGGCACGGCTGCGAGTTAGAAATGGCATCGTGTCCCTTTCTTGCATGCCCAGATGCCACAGGAGTCCATTCCATTTAGGCTTCTGCATGGCTGCAGCCACACTAATGCCCAAACAGACCTTGGGGGATTGCTACTGTTCCTTCCAGTGGTGGTGGCTGCTGGGGTGGCAGTACCTTCAGTTTGGGCTTTGGCATGGTTTCAGACATGCCAGAGCCAAGATGGACCTTCAAGGGCCTAGGCAGTCTACCCCCCTTGAACCGGATGAGATCAATCTCCCTGTCCCTCAGAAGTGTCCGAGGAAATGCCAGATTGCTTCCTTTCCCGTTCTTCGTACAAAAGCCACTTGGATTGAGACTTGGCTCTGTTATTCAGCATAGGTGATGGGACAAAATTCCCTACGGAAGTACTTCTCAAAGTGGTTGATGGTCTCAATGGTCCACAAAGGCCCTTCCATGATTCAGTGATCATTGCCAGACTGTGAGATGTTGGCTGCCAATGCCCAGCAACTTTCCAGGAAAGAAAGGCAGTGGTAGCGAACCAGCACAAATATAGGACATTGGGAAAAAAGCCCTGTTGGTCCCCCACATCTGATAGCTTAAGAAGTACTGGAGAAGAGATGGTTAAGAGGTGATATGATAGCCCTGTATAAGTATTTGAACGGGGGTCGTATTGAGGAGGGAAGCAAGCTTGTTTTCTGCTGCTCCAGAGAATAGGACCTGGAACAATGAATTCAAAGTACAGGAAAAGAGGTCCCACCTCAACATTAGGAAGAACTTCCTGACAGGAAAAGCTATTTGACAATTGAACATACTCCCTTGGAGGGTGGTGGAGTCTCCTTCTTTGGATGTTTTTAAACAGAGGCTGGATGGTCATCTGCCTGGGATGCTTTGATTGTGAGTTCCTGCATGGCAGAATGGGGTTGGACTGGATGGCCCTTGTGGTCTCTTCAAACTATATCATTCTTTGATTCTACTGTTCGACTGGAGACAATGGACTAACTAAGGGGACTTAGGGTAGGCCATGGGGTATATCATCTCTTCTTGGTACCTCATCCTAGTATCAGTCACTGCCCCTTTTGGCTAATGATAAGGTTTGCTCAAGGCTAGCCTTCTGACTTTCTCTGTGGAGCCATTGAGAAGACAATGAATATCTGGGCCAGTTCAGATACTTCCAGTTTTGGGCATAAAGGCACATCTGAGCAGGGAGAGGCAAAATATGAGTTTTGAACAAAGTACATTCTGATACCTTATCCTTAAGGCATCCTCAGTGCCTCCAGACTCCATTTATTTTCAGCATGAATAGATTCTGAAATATGGCTTTGCACTATATCTGGTACCTTACATTGCATAAAAGAAAAACTCAAATGTATCCCAGATAACATGGCTCATGTGTTGGTTGGTGAGAACACAGCAAAGAAAAAGTTCCTCGTAGGTCATTTACGGTTCTGGATGTCCAACAAATGAAAAATCCTGAGAACATTTGGGGCACGTTTCATGAGTGAATGTAGCTCCATCCTGTCTTTTCATAGTTCGGATGTCTCTTTTACGTTACTGGGTGGGTTTCAGAGAAATCACGTGATAGCAATGAAAGACAAACACGGTCTTAATGAAATATTTATTTTCCCAAAAATACATGCAAAAGAGAAAAAACTCTTCTGAATAACCGTCCTTTGATCACCGGAAATGGGTAACAGTATTTCATTATTCTACTTACATTTTCTCTCTGATGCCTCCTTGCTGACATAACCATACAAGATTCCTCTCTGGATCCCTCTGCCCTTTCCCCTGGCCATAACCCAGTAGTAAAGTGTATTCTTTTATATGCAGAAAGTGTTGGGTTTGATTCTGGATCTCTCCAGGGAAAGGCAAGAAGGGGTGGCTGGTGGTTCCCATGTCAGGAAGATCATCAATCTGTTACAGGTTTTAAACTAAATTTTAAATGAGCAATACAAGGTACTAAAACTATTTAGGGGGTTGATGGTCCTTTACAGTTTGGATGAAAACCCAGAATTGGCTCGCGGACATGAAAGCCATAATTTAATCTGACCTGGTACGAGGTTTTGCTTAACATTCCTATGGAGATCAGTTAGATAATTGTTTCCCAAACTTTGGTCCTCCAGCTGTTTTAGACTTCAACTCCTGGAAGTCCTAGTCAGGAATTCTGGGAGATGAAGTTCGAAACATCTGGAGAACCAAAGTTTGGAAAACACTGAGTTTGATGGTTACACTGGGTGTGATTCCTAAGTTGTGGAATAGTGTCAATCCTCGAAGTTTTCTTAGTATCCTCTCGCTATTCATTTCACTATCAAATTTAAACTCTTATTTTAAATAACTTTGAGAAATGAATGAAGGTCCTCCTTCAATTGCTTAATTTTTTTGAGCCTGGTATTTCTTCAGAATTGCTTTTCATGTATTGATATACCGTACCATTGTTAAGCCGGGATGAAAAACAGCTGAAAAATGAGTCCATTGAGTCTTACTTGGGGTGGCAATCCTATGTATGGTAACCTAAGCTGCTTTTCAGTAAACATTAGCAAAACTGCTAATGCATCAGGAGCAATTCATGGCTTCTTTTGCCAGCGGAGTGGTTTTAGACCATACTTTAAAGTGGTTTTAGACCACACTTTAAAAGAAATTATTCAAATTGCTGAACCATTTCCTCCAAAATAGAGTTAGCACCTTGGATAGCTCCTTTAAAATCTGCATTAAACCTTTCCAGAGATCCACTGTATATTTATCTGGAGGTGATCTTTAGGGTCTTGTGCAGTTTAACATCTTTTAAAATATATGCATTGTGGATGTTAACATCTTTGACATTTCTACTCTTTAGTAAGCATGCTACTAAACAGAACCGGTACTCATCATTCCTCCAATAGTTTTTGTTTCAAAAAAATTACCCACTTTGGAGTCTTTTTTAAAACAAAAGATCCCACATATGGAACAAGAGTGAGTGTGGTCAAGTGTTTTGAGGGTTGTACTAGGATTCTGGGAGGCCAGGGTTCAAATCCCCACTCAGCCATAGAAACCCATTGAGTGATCATGGGCAAGTCGCATTCTTTCGACCGGAGAGAAAAGCAATAGCAAACCGCCTCTGAATAAATCCTGCTTAAAAAATATATATGATAGGGTTGCCACAAGTCAGAGTCAGCTTGAAAATACATAATAACAACAGCAACATAGCGTCTGCATCCGTGGAAAGGATTGAAGTTTCCCCCCCACTATATGTTGGTCTTGTTCCAAACTGAGTGTCTAAGTTTAGAGAGAATAAATAAATAAAGGAAGGAAGGATCTTAAACTCCACGATACATATTTAATGCGTAGTTTAACACTCAGCTCTTGTTTCTTTGAGACAGTGACAGTCCATTAATTTTAGGAAATGACGGAAGAAGGCTCTCCAAATAATTGTGCTCTTCTCTGAAATGGACATTTTTCTAGAGAAGTTTCAGAAATTGCGGATTTTGGACTCTTCTCCAGATCATCCACTTCCCCTTAGATATGCAGAATGTACTTTTCATTATCCAAGAAGGAAATGACTTATAGATGCATTTTTAATGGGAAGGAAGAGGCGAACGTAAGCCTACAAATAGGCACACCATCAGAGTCTCTCTTCAGATATGTGAAAGCAAATGAAACCAGAGGTTAACCAGGGAACTGCACCAGTCAAATGACAAAACAGCTTAAGGCGTAAATGAAGAGGACACCTAAGACTAAAGGCGAGAACCCTGGGACTTGGGATATGAAGCTCACTGGGAGACCTTGGGCCAGTCCCTCTAACCTGGCCTACCTCGCAAGGTTGTAGTGAGACTAAAGTGACGAGGAGGGTCCTGAACCCCACTCTTGGGGAAGATGGGACAGAAATGTAACACAGTAAGTTCTTATGGCATTTCCACATTGCAAAGCCGATGCCGGCTTTGTTTTAATCTCATCCTAACACTACTATAAAAACTGCATGGGGTGCTTTGTACATGCCATTTCCTTTTGGTATTATTGTCTGCATCGAGAGGTTTCCATCCCTAACTCAGAAAGCTTCAGAGAGGCTCAAATGCAGATTTTAGTTCATGTGTGAAGGCATCCTTTGTGCAGTCAACCCAATGCCAAGACTTATCAAGTTATTTTCTTGTTTTTCCCATAGAAAAAAAAATCACAGCAGAAGACAGGGTCTTAACATTAGAGGGGGCTACAGGCATAACTCACTTTAAGGTGCTTCACTAATACAGCACTTTTCAGTTGTACAGTGTTACTCTATGCTCAGCCTGTTTACAGCGTTTGTTCGCTTTCTGTCTCAGTGTCATATTCTAATTTTATTTGTTATTTTTACTTTTGCATCTCTTTAAAATGTCTAGCACTGTTACACACTTTATAAATGATCCTGTAAATCTGTGTTTAGGCTTCTATATGCGGTGAAAAAGGCCGGGACTTTAAGGCGATATTCACTTTATAGCAGTGGTTTGGATCCTAACCCACCATCTGAGTGAGGTATGCCTGTGTATGAAGCCCTTTCTGTGAGATATTACTACAGAAATGTTTAGATCTTGCAAAGAACTCCACCTTTCTTAAGCAAGAAGGCAGAACTGACATCTAGTGTGGGGCAGTGTTGCATTGGGCCTTGGAGTTTCAGGTTCAAGTTCCCACTGGGGTGATCCTGGGCCAGACCTTTCTCTTCTCCTGTCCTGCCTCACAGGGTTGTTGTGACCATAGAGTGTGCAGGAGAAGAGCTATATATTCCACCTTCAGCTCACTGGAAGAAGGCGGAATATAAAGGCAACTATTAATAGATGCAGGGAGGAATGAAACGTGGATAACCAGTTAAGAGCATTAGTCACCAACAAAACATGATGGCGAAAAATAGCATTGGCCAACAGGATGAGTTTCAGAGTATGCAGAGCAAGAATTTGAGCCTGGACCCCACAATCCAAACTTAGCACAATTTCTGCAACACTTTTTGGGATAATGCTGAGAGCAAGGGTAGGAATTGTATGTAAAGAGATCTTGTAGCACTTTTGAGACTAACTGAAAGAAAGAAGTTGGCAGCAGCAGCTTTCGTAGACTTAAGTCTACTTCCTCAGATGCATTTCCTCAGACCAAATACATCTGAGGAAGTAGACTCATGCTGCCAGCTTCTTTCTTTCAGTTAGTCTCCAAGGGGCTACAAGATCTCTCTACATACTGATCCTACAGACTAACACGACCATATCTTTGTATTCTGCCATGGTAGGAATTGTGTAACACTCCAAATGTTGAATTGCCATTTCCGGCAATCTTCTATAGGTTCGCTTGGACTACAGAGAGCTGCAGTTCAACAACATCCGGAGGGCTGCACAATCCCTCCCCACCAAATAAAGCAGAAGAAGGATAGAAGAAGGTGGGAAAAAAGTTAGAGATGTACATATAACATTCAGCATAGGGACTGCTGCGATGATGACCAAGGTCTACACTAGTAGACTAGTGTAAACCTGTAAATGAGTAACACACAATCAAGAGTAAAACAACATTAACCAAGGATTCCTGGGATTGCAAGCTTTGGGAGAAGCATCTGCTGTAGATGCATCAGCTGGTCCGCCACACACGATTATTTTTCAGCCCCTTAGGAGTGCACCATTTGCTGGAACTCTGTACCAAAGGAAGGAAAGGTGAATTGCAAATGCTGTCTAGTAGCGGGCCGTTGCTTCTTACCCCACACAAAAGCCAGGGGTCTGCAGCAGAGGAGGAAACTTATGGCTGTCTAAGTGCTGGACTGCCACTTCCAGCAGCCATAGGAACCATAGACCAGCAACATCTAGAGAGGTATAAGTTGCTTACTCCTGATGCACCACCAGTATACCCATTGTAGTGAAAGGGAGCATTTGCATTCAGACTCTGAATGCTAGTTTGGAGGCCATAGTAAGGGCCATTGACTTCATGCCTGTACAGAGATTGGCCATGTATTAGCGGCAGAGTAGAGAGCCAGCACTGTGTAGTGGTTTGAGCATTGGGACTATGACTTTGGAGACCAGGTTGTGGACCATTGTGGACCCATTCCTAGGAGGATGCTTTTATAATGGAACCACATTAAGTGAGAGAATGCATTCTCTGGGAGAAATGCTGCTGCAATCTGCATGTTGGATGGTTGGGCCATTTGTTCTAAGTAGTTTATCACACAACGAAATTTGGGGGTGTAATGCAATGGCAATCCGAACGCAATCATGGGGTTTCACGTAATTGCGTATGAGGGTATCTCACGCAATTTCGGGCAATAGGGGGTCATTTTTGGGAAATGGGAAGTCATTCTAAACGCATTCCGAACGCAATTAGAATTCACGTAAATTGGCTAAACTAGCGAATTTATGTGAATTTGAATTGGCTCCCTTCGAAAGAGAGAGAAATTCCTCCCGTGTGATAAACTCCTAAGAGCTGATCCTGCAAAGGATGGCAGGCAGCCGGCTTCCAGTTACCTTCCTTATGACACAGCCACAGTGAACAGAGGCAGAAGGCAAAGGGAAAGAAAGACACAGGGGCTGAAGCAGGGAGAACCATTCCACACCAACTGGAAACATACCGTCTGCCCCAATTTTTCCATCTCCATCGTGGTCTGCTGCTGCCATCAATGATTTGGTTTCTGCCGGTGTTAACACTCGGGCTCCACTGTCAAACCTCTGGAGGAAAAATCTAGTAAGAGGAAGGGATAGTTTAACTATGTGTTTTTTAATTATAATAAAAATAATGTCTAACAAAAAAAATTAAGAGTGCTTTAAAAAACAACAACTATTAACGCAACTAGATTTAAGAGTAGAAAGCTTGACTTGCATGAAAAGCAATCCAGAGAATTGCAGAGCAAACTTATACATGCTCTAAGTTCAGCTAAGTTCAGTATGGCTTACTCCCATGTAAGATAGAACCGAATGTATTTGTTCCCTTTGATTTATTTTTTATTTGGCATTTATACAGTATTCCACTTTTCTTCCAATCCGCTCTAGGCAGTATTTATGGCTCTTCTTGTCTTCGGAGCTCAGAAATGTTCTTATAAAAATAATTAGTTGTAGTTGCAGTTCCAAGACACCTGCATTAGTTTGTTGCTATGCAAGGTTTTTTGAAAAGGTAATTTGCTACTTTCTCCTTATCCAGAAAGGGGCCAAATAGTTACTATTTAGTTACTTGAAAATTTAGAATGCTGTAAGATGCTAGCTTTTAGGATAAAAACACGGGTAAGTAGTGAGCTCATATTCCAGTAACTATGAAAATAACCAAAACAGTTACAGTTACAGATTTTCTGGTATTAAATATTCATCATTGGTGACTATAATTGTATTTTAAATGTAGAATTGTAAGCCGCTCGGGCCTCTTAACAGACAGATCAAATTGGCTATGGCAATGGCTACAATAACAAAACATCGGAAAACAAGCGACGCTATCCCACATTATGATATAATAGTTCTGTAATGTAGTTACGTTTTAGTCATTGGAAAAGGAATTAATTACAATCAACTAATCTGGAACCAATTACTTACAGTTTAAAACAACAATACCATAAAAATACACTTGTATTTTGCAATACAATTTGCAATACAATTAAAGCACTTTTGCAACTCGGTTTGCAGCCATTTAAATACGCTTAAGACGAGGGGGAAAGTGGGACGGGGGTGAGAGAAAAGCAGGCCTTATTTTAAAAAGCAGCTGAAAAAGCGGCATGACAAGAGGATTAATCTGGACTGTCCCTGACAAACTGGGACATTTGGAGGGTATGCACCACATTGACAATGAACAAAAGCTTAACGCCTAAACACCCGAAAGGCAAAAGATCCTATCTGATCTTGGAAATTAAGCAGGATCCGCATTGGATGGGAGTCTCCCAACAAATCCAAAGTGCTGCAGGATATATTTCAGAGGAAGCAACTGGCAATACCACCCCTGAGTATCCCTCGCCTAAGAAAACCCTATGAAATTAATGGGGTCACTGTACGTCGGCAGGCAACTTGAAAGCACATACACACAAAACACCAAAAAAGTGAGAGAGAAAAGAGGGAAAAACCTCACTTGAGTTCATCTTCTTCAATGTAGCCACTCTGATCATTGTCTAGGAGCCGGAATATATCCTTCACTTGGCTGCTGCTCTTTTTGGTCATGCCAGTGAGCTGAAAGAATTTTTTGTGGTTGAAACTATCTGGAGCTAAGAAAGAAAAAGAAAGCTCCTGTTTAGGGATAGATGATAACCACTTCTTTTTTTACTTATCCTCAGTTTAAAGATACTCCGGTGACCCTATAGTACTGATGCACAGCTGAGGTTACAAGCGACATGTAAGACTAACTGGTTTTGCTTTTAGCATGAGATTTCACGGATATTACAGGGTGAATATCATAGAGGTGCATAGATTTGCTCTTCCTCCAAGATGATATATGCCACCGTATGCCAACAAATGGCTCTGTGCTTTATTTGGATTGTATTTTTTTTAAATGTATGGTTTGTATATTAAGAAATTTCAAAACAAAAAACACAATGGCCCTGTGCATTGGACAAACAGAGAAGGTGTTATGCGAGAAGATTAAGGGACACTAATCTGATATTAAAAAGGGCAATACCCCAAAACCAGTTGCAGAACATTTCAACCTTCCTGGATGCACCACCTTCCTGTAAAGGATTTACAGGCCATGGTCCTTGAACAAGGAAATTACAAAGGAAGACTAGAAAGAGAAACTGCTGAATTGAATTGTAGTCACAAATTCCAGTCTATTAGCAAATGTATGAACAAAAACAATGGGGAATTAATAGAAGTGTCCCCACTACTGCACATGTAACAAAAGGAATCTTCTCAGAGAGTTTTGGACCCAGGAAAACTGACATCTGGTTGGAACTTTTATTGCTTCAACACATCTACGCTAACTGACGACTGCAAAGATCTGAAAGACCTGTATTATCACTTCTCCTAGCCCTTGGAAAATGTAGGGCAAAAGACATGGTTTGCATCTTTCTGGAACTTATTACATTCTGTCCCACTCCTATAACTGTATAAATATGTTTTATACCTGAGGCCTTAAAACTGTTTGGTACTATGTCTGAAGAAGTGGGTTTATATCCATGAAGGCTCATGGTAAAATAATAAAAAAAGTCTTAAAAGTTCTTTCAAATATCTTTTTCCCCTTCCCTCCCCTTTGTCCTTTCAAAGTGACATTTAGGTGATATAGTGCTCATCTGTGTTTCTTTTCATACAATCGCTTGCATTTGTGAATCCAGACACCAGTTGCAGCTCAGACTACCAAGACAGAGTATTCTTAGCATCCAACTGGAAAAACAATACTTTTCAGTACTTCCATAAAAACATCATTTGTGATATGTTTGTTAGAGATCAAGCCTCGAATAATATGTTTGTGTGATCTTGAGCAAGTCACATGCTCTCAGCCTCAGGGGAAGGCAACGCCAAACCTCCTCTGAACAAATCTTGCCAAGAAAACCCTATGATAGGGTTGCCTTAGGGTCGCCATGGGTCAGGCACGACTTGCGGTCACACAACAACAGCAAACATATGGATCAGATTTTAATTAATTTTTTTGGTGTGCTTCCAGTAGTAGAATTGTAGTAATAGAAACATCATATGGATTAAAAATAAATAAATCCAGAAGTTTACAGTAATAAATACCACACTCTCCTATAACATTTGCTCCATCTAGAAGAACATGGTTTACTTACAGTGCAGCTTGATCCTGCCTAAATATCCCAGAGGCACCAGATCCTATCTGATCTTGGTAGCTAAGTAGGGTTGGCCCTGGTTAGTACTTGGATGGGAGACTGACAATGAATACCAGGTTCTGTAGGTTATATTTAAGAGGAAGAAACTGGCAAAGCCGCCTCTGAGTATTCCTTGTGTAAGATGCTATGAAAAATTCTTGGGGTTGCCATAAGTCAACAGACAACTTGAAAGCAAACACGCACACATGCAAACAGCACTCCTTGATTTATTTTATTATTATTTTTTATTTTATTTTTAAGAGAAAAGACGCCTGAATAACAACAATGCACAGTTTTACCTTGGCAGTCTCTGAGTGCGGCAGCAATGTCGGAAGGGTTGAGAATGTCGCTGATGCTCATATTAATCTGTTCCAAAAGAAGAAGAAGAAAGAATAAAATTGCTGAAACAGGCAAGTGAAATAAAATAATCTCTTTTTCCTGCAATGCAAGATGCAGATGAGATTAAAGAACAGATCTCTAATGAAATCAGTTCATCAGTACAGTTTTTTAAAATGCATTTAAATTGTCTGCGTAACTAGTAACCTTGTTCATATGTATGATGTTAAAACTGTTCAAAGAGTTCTGTGGCATCAGAAAAGCTAACACATTTATTATAGCAACCCATGATGCTGTTGCTGTAATGATTGTGTCTGTACTTTAAGTGCCGCAGGATTCTTTGATGATTTTACTGGAACAGACTTATAGGACAACCCCTTTGTAAATTAAAATTATTTCTTACCTTCTTGAGCCTGACTGATCTCAATATCTACGTCTTCTGGCCAACTGTGGGTTACTTTGCAAAGTACATTTTGAATACACAGAAATGAGAGCATTGTTTTTCCCTCCCAGAGAGGTAGTAAGCAAAAAGATTTTTTAAAAGAAAGCATCCAGAGTGAGAAAAAATGTGAACGCTGAAATAGCTAATAATTCCTGTTTCTTATGGCATCTGGACAGATTCTGGTAAGTAATAATAAATAATAATTCCATCTAAGAGAGCCACAGAAGCATAGCATTGAAAGGGTTAGCATAGGCTATCTAAGATGCATTTGCACTGCAGAAATAATCTGGTTTGATGCCACTTTAACTGCCCTGGTTCAGTGCTATGAAATTTTGGGAATTGTGGTTGCAATTACAATTCCCAAAATTACATAGCATCAAGCCAGGGCCGTTTAGGTGGTGTCAAACCGGATTATTTCTGCAGTGCGGATGAGGTGTGAGTCCCAACCCTTGCTTGCAGAAATGCACAGAAGTACACTCCTGAAATATGCCCATCTAACCTCTTTAAAGGCCTCCAAAAAAGAGAGTCCACCACCCTCCAAGGTGGGTTTTTCTATAGTAAAGAAATCCTTCCTAATGTTTAGGCACCATGTCTTCATTTCATTTCATTTCTTCTGTTCACAAATGATTCTGCGTTTCTCTCCATGAAGCGGCTGAACTGTTTTATGGTTTTTTTTTCCAAGTAGGGAAAAAGGAAAAGGGAAACACATAATACAAACTAGGTAATAAATGAATTTTAAAGAGGCGTCCGTGTACTTACTACTTAGTCAGGTGGGCTCAGGTGTTTCTGGCTTTTAACCTCGGAGCCTGTTGCTCAACTTGGTATAGTTCCCAAGGAATGCAGGGGAAAAAGAGCTGATAGATTTCAGGCAGAATGGTACCTCTGGCTCTGAGTCACCTGCTGAATTTATATAGGATTCAAAAGGTGACAATAGCTACTTGGGTTACCTTTTCATGGATTAGATGCTCAATTTGAGCCCCTGCTCAAATGTCTTGCTTAACTAATGAACTGGGTTTCTTTCCTCTTCGGTTTAAACCCAAGGAGGATATTGTAGAAAGAGCTGCAAACGCTCCTGTCCAGTAAATTAATGCATTGACTTTAAAGTTGGCCTAAGATGTTTTGCCGCCTGAGGTGAAAGACAAGATGGTTTCTTCTCCTCTGTGTCAAATACAGAAGCTGTCTGGGCTCCTGGCTAGTTGTGGCTGGTGCTTTTCATGTTGTTGAGGTGGTGGATCTATGCTGGGTCTTTCTCTAACTTTTAAAAGAGCTATCCGAGATGGGGAACGGGTTTAACTGGGTAGTTCCTTTAGATTTTGGATTAAGCCCTGGGGTGGATTCACCATCCCACCAACATGGGAGCTACCAGCTGTGGTTGCTTGCTACCAGGGAGTTATTCAGATGGTGAAAATAATCCTGATTAGAATCTGGGCTGAATCTTTGCTGTTCAGATGCAATTTGAATGCGGGGGGCTGCCAAAAAACTGACTTAACCTGGGATAATTTATCTTGGTTTTTTTAAAAACAAGTTTTCCAAGTAAAAGTTTTGCATTGTCAGTTGTGCTATTAGTCCCAGGATAAACTGGGACAAAACTCTGCATGCCTTGAATGTGTTTCAGATACATCCACATTGTCGAATCCATCTTTATTAGCAGTGTTGACATATATAAGCAACAGAACTTGCAGTGATGTGCAGAGATGCAGTTCTGATGAAAAAAATAGTCTGAATAATAAAACTGGAGTGTGTGAGTCAGATTATTTGCATAGTTATGCTAAAAAAGACCCTATGTCTGAATGACCCCCAGTTTAATCTCTTCTCAATACTGGCAAAAAGTCAGCCCCAATTGATTCTGGTTAAGCTTAAGTGTAATTTAGAAATCAGTTTGTGATCCAAACTGATGGAGTGGTTCGACAGCGGAGCGTAGTTCACACTACGTTTGCCCTGATCGCATTTTCTTGCTGCAAAATAACATACTTGTCATTCACATTGACTGATGAATCTATTCAAAATGGATCCGCTTCAGTGGGCCACTGGTCACTGATCACGTCATTGATTTGGATCTACATCTTGTTCACACTTGTGCTGAATTGATGTATTGCAAAAGACGTAGAAAAAATGAGCGTCAAAAAGATGTGTGTTAAATGGGTCTAGCGTAGGGCCCCCCTCACCAAACCGCTTCAGCGATTCGGCTCATGTGCGAACAAGGGTGATTTAAATCACTTCAAACTGGTTAGCAAACTGGTATATAACGCAGTGGGAATGAGGCCTTGGAAGAGCACACATTTTGCATGTAGGAGATCCCATTTTCAATTACTGGCATCTCCAGATAAGGAAACTCCTTCCTTCAACTCCAGAAGACACTGCTATTCAGTACTGTCAGTTATTGTTATGTGGCTTTGGGTACCTTTGAGAGAGAGAGAGTATGGTGTAGTGGTTTAAGAGTTGGTCCTGGACTCTGAGAAACCAAGACTGAATCCCTCCTTTGCAATGGAAGTGGACATTGCCATTGAGTGATTTGGGGCAAGTCACGCTCTTTATTCAGCCTCAGAGGGAAGCAATGGCAACCCCACTCTTAACAAACCTTGACTGGATAACCATGCGGATAGGTTTGCGTTAAGGTCACCAGACGTCAGGAATGACCTGAAGGCACATAGCAACAAGAAGCCTTCAAGTCAACTCAGACTTATGGTAGTTCTGTCCTAGGTGTTCTTGGCAAGATTTATTCAGAGTTTTGCCACTCCCTTCCTCTAAGGTTATGACTTATCCAATGCTATCAGTGGGTTTTCATGGCTAATGTTATCATGGTTTTCAGAGACCAACACTCAACCCACAATATCATACTTGCTCAGCTTCTAGTTATAGACACAGTCTAGATTAACCGAGAATGTGATTCAGTTTTTTTTTAATTTAACGTTACGTGAATGAAACTTGGGTTCATGCACCCTTTCTTCCCCTCCTTTGGCAAAGCCATGGGGAGGAGATAATGTTCACTTCCATTTTCATCTATGTTTTCATATGGCTATGTTTGAGCCCCGAATGTTGTTAATCTTCTTTACTATGGTTGATTGAAGCAAACCAACTTTGTATACAACATCTTAAAACTGTCTTTTTTATTTAAGACTCATCACATCTTAGTTCTGATCTAACAGCAGAGTGTAGAGCCTTTAAAATGCAAGTGAAGGATTTCTAGGTTGGAGAAGAAAAGAAGGGTAACATTCAACCAAATAAATAAATAATGACAAAGAAATAATAAGTAGATAACAGTGTAAAGGCAAGGCCCTTTGCATATAACACCTACGTGGTGAGAAAGCTGCTTCCCGACGTAAAAAGCACCTTCTGCAAGCCTTCCTCTGTATATATTTGGAAATCATTAAATAACTGACGTGAACCGCATCGTAAACAGACAATTGTGTCAGCCAGGAATGGGATAATGAAGATGTCACTGTCCAAGGGCGACTGAGAATTGTGCCCTTTAAATTTGAAATCGGATGCCGAGGTCCGCTCCAAAGTGATACCAGCCCTATCTGAAAGGTTGGTTACAAAAGCTAAAAAGAACTGCGTTTCAGAATGAAGGCAATACTTCTGGATAATGATACAGGTGGTAATCTACAGTTACTGGTATTTATTTATTAATTAATGACACTCTTCATCTGAAGCATGGCTTTCTGTCAGCCTTAATTAGAATGCATTAAATCATCCGGGGCCGAGGCTACAAATAATAATAAAAAAAGGGCATCTTAATTACATACGCTTGACTCAGGGAACTTGAAATACATTTAGGGATATTTAGCATGCTAAACGCTGCCTCTTTGTCTGAAACCGTTGACTTTGGGGAAGCGTTGTCACTCACAATGCTTGACTGTGAGAAGGTAAAGAAACAAAGAAGAACATAATTCAGACAAAGCTAAAGAACAGAAGAAGAGCAGCTGCGTAGTTGGAGCCAGGACTAATTACTTTCAGATTAGCAGAAAGGATTCTGCCATCTGTGCCACCCCCTTGCCAGCTTTTCTCTGCCTCCTGAGCTCAGTCACAAGCCTTGAAAAAGTATTATTATTATTATTATTATTATTATTAATATTACTTTGAGAACCTACAGAATCTTTTAGTGGATCATAGAGACAGACCATTTCATGTTTCCAGAAGCCACTAGAGACATACCTGTAAGTAATAATAATAATAATAATAATATTAATAATAATAATAATAAAAAAATGGTGCTCAGCCACTGACTGCAAAATTAAACAGATGAAAATTGGGACATGTGCAGCCAAGCAATATCAGAGTGTGTGGTCAAGATGGCAGAAATTATTAATGAGGAAAGACAGGCAAGCTATAAGCCGCACATTGCTTTTCCGTGAGCCTACTGCAAAAGGTAAGGCTCTGCCCCTGCCTCTCTTATCCCATTGCCGATTTAGCTGAGTCCAAACTATTTTTGCACTTTGGACTCAGTTCGCAGCATATGAAGTAAGCTGAGGACATGGGGGGAAAGCGGGAGAAGAAAAGAAGGACCGGGACATTGCAAAAAGAAGCTGAAGGTGGAATTAATTGGAACTTGTTGAGAGCCAAGCATGGTGTCATGGTTTGAGCGTTGGAATCACGCCTGCTCACACTATGTGACTGAGAAGCAGAACTGTAGCAGAAGGGACCTATTGCATGAAGACAGTAATGGCATAGCAGTGACATTGAGAGCCCATCGACAGGTTTCGCCCATCAATGGAAAGATGCTCTACGCAGTAACAAACGGAATGCAGAGCAGCAGCAGGAAAGATACAACTTTGTGTGATTTTGTACTCCCTTCTATCCTACCAAGGAGGCTTTTATCCTGTTAAAATTCTACTTTATAGCCTCATGTGATAAAGTCCTAAATGTTTTTTAGGACTGCTCCAGATGAGACAAAAATTCCAGCGAATGTTGGGCTATTCTGTTCCTGGATTTCACATCTTGTAATTGTTGTTACTTATGCAGCATTGAGTCATGCACTAAATATCTGAGGGATTTTTATCCATTCTTATGGCCTTGCTTGAGGGTTAATTGTGCTATGAACGGGGTTTCCTTCCATTCTCATCGTCCCCTTCATGAACTCAAGGCCTCCACTTCCTGCTCCCCTAATATCCATGCTACCTGTCTCACACTTTTAATTTTTAATTTTTTTGTTTTTTACCGGTAACAATTTTCGGAGAAAGGTGGGATAGAAATAATTATAGCAGCAACAAAAACTGTAAAAGAAAACGGCCGGGAAATTAAATATTTAGTCTGATCGCAGTAACTACAATGAGGGAATGCGAGTCAGAGGAAAAGCTCCTTGGCAAAAGTCATACTCCCATTCAGTGCATGGTCAGTAGGAACTAAGACAATGGATACAGATGGGGGAATTTCCTCCTTCCTATATTGGAAACTTCTAAGACAGAGGGAAAAAAGCAACCTCTTGCCTTGAGTGTGTGTATGTATATAATATCTGGTCCCAGAAATTCATGAGAAATAGACTGGGATAGGAGGTATATCATATCGATATTTTTAAAAATCCCGATAAGTTCAGGTACAGCTGCTGCCAAATCCCGAGACATTTGGATAGCCTGGACAAGGCCTGACACGATACTTTCAGCATCAAAGGAAAGTGAGGCACCTCTGTGGCTGCCGTTGTTACCACTTGATATACTTTATCCATGGTGATCATTAAACAGATTGTCAAGTGTCGCCAAGAGCCCAGTAACACTATCTTGTGACCTTGATGCACCATGCAATTGTCTAAAGATGTTTCTGGCTGCTGTCAGCAGCATAATCGCGGACGGTGATCTTTGGATTCCTGAATTATTCAGGTTTTTCTCTGTTAATTCAACAATAACTCAAGTCCCAAAGGTTAGAGGATGATTAAAGGTTTAGAGAATCTCTCTCAGGAATATGTTTGAAAGCTGTGAACAAAAAGAGCAAGGGAGCGGGAGAATTCTAGTTGTGTATATTGTTACCAGCTCATCTTCTAGAGTGTCACCATTCTTGGTCATCATCTCAGAACAATTACCAGTCCAGATTCAGGGAACCTATTGAACAGAGGAAGCATTTATCAAGCTAAGGCAAAGTAAACTGGATTAATTCCTCTGAGTGGAAAATGGATTCAAGGATAAAACAAAGCAAGTTATTTATTTTTGTGGACTGTACATCTAACCCATCACCGTAAGATGTAGCAATAGGTAAGTAGGTAGCTAGCGGATTTCTTTTTTATAAGTACCGGCCAAATTCATAAAGGACAGATGTATCAGTGGGAATTGGGACCCGCTTCTGTAGCAATTGATGCCTGTTCACATCATTCTCTGCAAAATCCTACTCAGCACTTTATTATGGTACGCAGAGATCCTGTGTTCTTGAACATTAAACTCTGGAAAGTTCTACCTAGCTGGTAAAGCACTGAGTATGGCTCTTGAAGAACAAGCCTAGCTAAACGCAGAAAGGAACATCACTGGAAGGACGGCCATCAGGTGACGATGAAGTGGACAGAACAAAGATGGATGCATTGACCATATGCAATAGCTGGGATCTGCATCATTGGATGGATCCACAGTGAAGAGACATGGATCCTCAATGTGGTGCTTTCAAAATGTCCCAGTTTCTCTCTCCTTGTGTTTTGTGATTTTTCCCCCTCCTCTCTCCCTTTTTTTAATCGGGTAAATCTTGATTCAGAGATCTCTTTGAAATCTCACTTTTACAGAGTATTCCTGATAACAGCACTTACTGCAAAAGAAACATCCATAATATTCCAGTTTCGTCCCGAATGTTGGGCCTATTTTAATTCCGAATGTAAAACATTAGACAGTAATAAACACCAAAGAGAGGGTTTTTGTGAGTTATAGTTCTCCAACAATAAGAAACAAGATACTGACAACTGTTAATGTTGTTTCACGGGGGAAAAGTATCAAGAAATTATCAACTTGCAGCAAGAAAGAGTGTTTTACAATGCAATGGGCTCGATCTTCCTCTTGATCAGTTTAAGCATTAACCACGGCTAGGAACTCTAGAGAAGAAGGAGAAAAACAAAAATTTCATTATCCTGGAAACAGAGCTTTGTTAGTAGCAGCACCTTAATTGTGGAGTTCTCTCCCAAAAGTCCAGTCTATTTCCATCCTCATAGTCTTCCAGCTGGCAACCAAAACTGTTTTATACCCAAAGGCCTTTGCTGTTTGAAAGTGGTTTTAAAACTGGCCTTTGACAATTATTTTCATTTGCTTTGAAACAGTGCTTGCATCTGTTTTACTGATTGTTGATTTGGGAGTCCTGGTGGGCAGAAGAGCAATAAATCAGTAAGTTTAAAGCTAGATGATCTCCTTTTCCTCTTTCTTTCTTTTCCTTTTCTTAAATCTGGGCACCCTAATTTTGCAAGAGACTTCTTTGTACTCCGGCAAACTAAGGGATTCCCACAAATCTATTGAGGCCTTTCTGTGCGGGCGAGAACATTTTGGCTACATATGCATCAACACTCATAGGCCTAAAATCAGAAGTAGAGGGAATTGTTTTTAAAATTAAATTTAAATCTTGCCTTCAAATCCAATTTTGCCATCTCCATTAGCATCACTTGCGTTCAGGAATGCTGTGGTCTCTCTATCGGTCAGAGGTCGGGCAGATTTAGCAAAAATCTGCAGGAATCCCCTATGAGAGAAAAATGGATAGATCAGGGAGAGGAAAGGGTAGAGTTACTCTTTGTGTGTGTTAAAATGAGGAAAATTCGCCATGGAATGGAAAACTAACTGGTAGCCAATAGTGTCTTTCAGGCAATTTGCATTGGTTTGCCAGTTGTTAAAATTGCTATAAGAGTCAGAGGCTGGAGAGGTTAAAACAGAGCCCAGAGTAGTGAAAGGGAAGCATGAGGAAAGAGCAAGAAGGATAGAGAAATGAGCATGTTTTATTTCTTTCATTTATATGCTGCCTTTTCCCCAGAAGGGACCCAAGGCAACTCACAGATTAAATTTTTAAAAAAATCAATAAAATTCAAAACAATTGAAATCATTCGCAAACAAATGTCCTCCGGTGAAGGGAGACTGGCAGGATACATTTACACATATACACATTTAGACAAAACAATTAGACAAAACCACTGGCCCATTATTTTGAAAGACCACTGCTGGTCCCTGGTTTTCATCTCAGAGATGTGTGGCCTGGCCTTTCATTGCTCTTTCTTCTATTTCCCTTTTACTCCCTTTGAAATGTTCTACTCCTTTCCTTTCTCTTTTCATGTATTCCTTTCCATTTCTTTTACTCCATTCATTTCTCTTTTCTTTCCTCCTTTTTGCTTGTTTCACTCACACCCTTTCTCTTCCTTTTGTTCACTTCCTCCCATCCCTTTCCCTTTTACTCACTGCACTTCCTCTTTCCCAATGAATCCATCCTTGTTCTGGTCCAAGAGTGCAAAGAAGATCCTCATCTGGTCCTTTGGTTTGCCACGCATACCTGATTTGGTACAGAAGGTCTTGAGGTTGAAGGATCCAGGTTCTTGAAATAAGAGAGAGACACAAGGGTGAAGGAACTGTGGCAGCGCTCCATGGAGCTCATAGTACATTACTGGCGGTTTCAGCCGGGGAAATTGCCAGCTAAAGGCAGCCGGATGGGCAGCCTGAGTTATTGCAGGAAAAAGAGGGAAGCATCTGTAAGAGATTGCCTACAGAAACTCTGGAATGTGGCTGCTCCTTGTGAAAAGATCATAGGATTATCACGGTCTGAAGTTAGTGCAATCGTTGGTGGAGGTGGCCACCCAGAAGGACATCAAACTTAGCTGCCAAAATGTTGCCTTAAAAGGACATTAAAATGGGCCAAAAGCAGCATGCCGCTGCTGATACTAGAGTTCAGGAGCACACAGTAGCCACATGTGCCTGAGCCCTAACAGCGGCAGCATCATGGTGGCATCCCGTCCACACAGGTGCCGCCATGATGATGTAAGCAATGCGCAGCATACAGACGTCACTGCCTGCCACTTATGTCACCGGTGTGCCAATGGCACACTCATGACGTGCGCTGGGAGCATTAAAAAGAACCCTGTTTTTCTGGGTTCTTTTTACTGTGGAGGGATGCTTCTCAGTATGGTTGCTGCGGCGTCCCTCTGGAGTTAAAACGGGCACCTCCAGCCTGCCGTTTTCGGGCAGTATGTCAAGCCTCTAAATCTGCAAATATCTACTTAACAGTGAGGCTAAACAGACTGGCAAAAAGAGGTGCTTTCAGGCTGGCTTGAAGGCATGGCATTTAGATGACATATGCCTTGAAGCTAGCAGGAAAGTGCCCTCTAGGCGCCTATGCAGATAAAACCCGTTTCAAGAAGAAGCAGCTTTTCCTCGCTTCTTTCTGACTTGAAGCCATGTCATGTGGTCATGACATAAGCACTCCAGCTGCCTTGGGAGCCAGCAGTGCGGTTGGTGGGGTTTCAGTGTGGCTTTAAAAAAGGCAGCTTCAAGCCACTTTTTCCTGCCCATCTGTTTCACCCCTATATCTGACAAGATGTCTCGGGAGGTGTGTTTCTTCCCTGGGGCAAAAATCTGTGATGCGACAGTAAGGCGGACAAGACTTGTCAAACCTACTGACCATTACTCCTTCCTTTTGGTCCATGTGGCAACCAATGATACTACAAGGCACGGCCTTCAGAATATCATTAGGGATTATTGAGGCTCTGGATAGGAAGCTGAAAGAGCTGGATGCACAGGTTGTCATTTCACTTCTCTCAGTTTAAGTTTTAAATATGATACGTATAAAAAAAAATGGAAAAAGGGAGAAATCACCAAAGAGGAATTCAAACAAATAGCAAGCGTGTGTAGGGGTAAAGTCAGAAAAGCTAAAGTGCAGAATGAGCTCAAGCTTGCTATGGAGGTTAAGAACAATAAAAAGGGCTTTTGGGGATATGTCCGTAACAAAAAGAATGAAGAAATGGCAGGAAAACACAGCTAGGAAAGAATTCTGATTCATTTAGTACTGATCAACCAACCTCAGGAATGGAGAATAGAAGAAGAAGAAGAAGATAGGGGACGTTACAGATTTTTTATTTCTGTGCAAGGAGGAAAGGGAACAGAAAACTTGTCAAATACCTTTGCAACTTGCCAGGCCAGCTGCAATTTCAGCATCAGTCAGAATACCAGCTAGAGCCATTTCCAAGCTAGAGGGAGGAGAAAAGAGAAAGAATTAGCTGCCAATAAAGACAGAGAGTAAAATTATTATTTTTTTAAAATTAACATTTTTAGGGAGAAGCTGCAAGATGCAAGAGATCATCTGTGGACAGATGGCTGCGGCCGGCGGAGAGCTTCAGTTGCAGTTCTGCAGCCAACAGAAAAGGAGGTGAGTGACATGACCTCTCTTTGGGTGCATCTGCACTGTAGTAATGCAGTTTGGCACTATTGTAGCGCCATCCTATGGAAGGCTGGGATTTGTAGTTTTACAAGGTCTTTTGCCTTTTCTGCCAAAGTGTGTAGATATCTGTGAGGTATTATTATTACTACCACCACCACTATCATTATCATCATTATAAGCTTTTGGGATCCAAGGCAACAAAAGATGTCTGAAGGGACCCCCTGGTAAAGCAAAGGATGAGAAACATTGTTTTAGCTTATTTACTTGGGCAGAGACCTTATCTTCGATAGGCTGTAGTAAAGATCCTCCAGGCCTTTCAGAGAAGTACTGGGACCACATCATTGCTCAAATGTTCCAGCAGATAAGATACTGTAGCTGACAAGACCTGCTAGCTAACCACATCGATATTTATATCCCCCAAAAATGTGCTTCAGGTCTTAGGCAACATCACAGGTTTTCAAGCTACCAAAATGTTCTCCCTAACTTCTAATGACCCTTGAGGAGAACATGATTTCTGGATGTTTAACATTTTTTTATTTCTATCTGGTTTTGAGTTAAATGTTTCAATTAAGAATTCAATTAAAAGTTTGTCATCCATTTCAGAACTTCCGCCAAAGCGGCCCAGCTGGATTCAGTGATGCCGGATGGAGATTTAAAACAGAGTATTTGGTAGACTGCCTTGCAGAAGTAGACTCAGAACTCTGTTTTGGACTCTGTTTCCTATAATCCTCCAGCCACCGTGTTCTGTGGGAAATACAGTCCAAAATCTGTATAGAAAATAGTATTATGAATGACTAGTCCCTCCTTTCTTTGCTGTCTGAAGCTGCAACTACAGCCTTTTACATACATACTTACAGTTCAATGGGATTTGTTTTTAAATAAACATGCACAGGCATGTGATGCAGTTTTCAGATTCAAGTAAAGTTTTAAAGATATCCCAGCATTTGCTCTCCTTCTCCTCTTCCTTCTCCTCATTCTTCTTGAGCTTCTCATTAACCAAACTACAAGTTTCTCAAATCTTTTTCATGTCAAGGTTTCACGGACATATGGTAGATTTCTATCTGTAGTACTCAGTGGGCTGGTGGCTTCCAAGTCAGCGGAGCTGTAAATCCATACTAGGTCCTGTTTCATCAAAGTGATCTCAAGATGCCAATCCTATATTGGGGATTTGGTGCAGCACCTTGGACAGTTCCTTTAAGAGCTGAACTCATATTCGATGCAGAGTCACCACCCTACAGCCATGAGCTGTGACCGATCCTCACATTTGCCCAAGAAACTAGTAAGAATGACTATTGTGTCATCTGCCCCTTCCTTTCCGTCAACCTTTGCTGTTCCCCTCTGAGCTCAGCTGAAATCCTGACAGTTGCTGGAAGGAAAATGGGTTTTCACAGCGAGAAGATAATTATCTTCATCCTGCTTATCCTACAAATTAAGACCTGTTTGCATTTTTTGTTTTACCTCCATAGAAAGAGTTACAATTTTGGAGGGTAGAGTAATATGAAGACATTAGGCTCTGGTGATGGGGAGCACTTGGGGAAGGAGAAAAAAATGAATCAGTGATAAATTAATAGTATTATACTTTTGTGAAATAATAATAATAATAATAACTTATATTCCCCGCCTCTCGCTGCGGATTGAGGTGGGATTACAACGAGATAAAATGCATACAGGCCATATAATAAAATAATTTTAACGACCCTAAAATTCCCCCAAAATTAATCCTCATAATATGATATTAAATACATAATACAAATTACAAAACTAAGATTTAAAAATTCTTATCATACAAAGATTGGGTATAGAGGTGGTTAGACTGCTTATACGGAGTCAGATGGAAAGGCCCACTGGAAGAAATCCATGTTAATAGCTTTCGTAAAAGCATCTAAGGTAGTAATGCAACAGTGTATGTGGAATACTATGTAAAAGATATTTTTAAATACTATTTTATGTAGGTTATACTATTAACAATTAAAAAAAAGAATTCACATCTTAAATTTAATTCTAGATTTGAGTGAGGAGTTACAGACATTTTGGATCAACAAGGATTACAGAATTGTTGCTGGAGAATCAGTGATTGTACAAACAAAGCATTGTAATCTTATGACCGTGGCATGTGTCTCTGTGTTGTTGGCATTGAAATGATCAGGGCATTCGTGTGATACTGGACACAGTAGAGTTTGGCTGCTTTGCAAGTATGCGAGTTTATTGTATCACTGAACTGAAGAAAACCAGTGTGTAACCCATCTCAATAAATAAGTCTCAATTTTCAGCACAAAAACCAAACCAAACCAAAACAAAAAGACCTGTTTGCATTTTCAAAGACCTGGGGCCATTTCATGCTATGCAAGTATGGCACTATGATTTCAATGAAGCTGCCATGGCACTATTCTATGGAATCCTAGGTTTTGCAGAATGGTGAGATATTTAGCATTCTGGTGCAGAATGCTAAATAGCCTTTCCTAAAGTACAAAGCCCATTATTCCACAAGAATTGATTTACAGAGCCATAACTATGTAGTGTGCTCCTGTAGGGAATGCAAAATAGGTGGTATGGCAGATATAACTCTCCTTCAAGACAGGAGAATAGTGTGGTGGTGTTGGGGAGACAGCAAGAACAGCCAGGGGCCTGCCTAGTATTGCTGCCCCCCAACATCCGCCACTTGGGGTGGTTGTCTCACCAGCCCTGAAACCTCTGGAAGGGATTATCTGTCATGCACAGGTGCTCTCTTTTTTCCTAAGAGCCTGAAAAGAAATGAAACCAGACTGGGGCCCCAAGAGACCTTTCTCTTCTCTGGAGCCAATAAAGAAACTGTTTTCTGTCCTACAGTATGTGCTACCAGTGGTGGTTGCCTTACTCCGCCTGATGGCAAGGCTGGCTCTGGAAACAAATAAACATCTTATCCGTGGTTGTCTTCTCTTGACTTTCTAGTGAGCAGAGATGGGTTTGGAACTGACATTTCATTCAATTAATAAATAAAAGTTAGCAAAGTGGTCTATATTTTATTAAACAAATACCTTTTTAAAGTTCCACCGGACACTTTGAGCACCAGGAGTTGCAGATGAGGGTGTCTTCTTCTCGAAGAGGGTGAGGAAGAGTTCTAATGTTGTCCTTTGCTGCTTTACTCCTCTGACACTGCTACTTATATAGTCATAGGCGTGCTTTCAACATATCTTTATGCCCAATCCACCCCATCCAGAGTCCCTCCTCTAGTTTCGAGAACACCTAGTCTCTTTCTTTCAGCCACTGGCATTTTTAAGTAAAGATGGGTTGCTGATTCAATTAAGAAACATGCAATAAATCTTCCTTCTAATCCCCATCCATCATTTCTTTTAGTAAATGGCCCTCAACATGCTCACTCCACCCTAACTTGAGTCCCTCCTCCAGTTTCGGTAATGCCTCTCTCTCTCTCTATTTCAAGTCCCAGTCGCTTCCAGCCAACATGAATCCCCCAGGATACAGGGGTTTGTTTCTGCACTGAGTTTGTTTCTAACCATAATTGAAATTGCTACTGAGTATCTTGAACCACCTGACCGCATAGCTTGGGTCTCAGTATTTTAGAACTATTGCCTCCTTTCTTGGTGACAACCTTCTCACCTGATTTTCAGTTGGTCCCTTTGTGGTTTATTAACAGGGTTCAGTTTCAGGCCTCCTCAAGATTTTGTTTGGCCAAATACTGACTCATGTTATTGGGACTAGGCAAGCTGCTTTGGTGGCAAATAATGCAGTAGATGGTACACAGCAGAGAAGCATTCCAGCCCTTCGATTCCAAACCCATCTATTTGGTGGCAGAGTCCCAACAAATGTGTGCAGTATTTTGATTATTTTGCTGGTCACTTTGAGGAATGCCAATACATTAGCAGGGAAGGACATACAGATCTGAATATAAGTCTTTGATGACAGCTACTATTTTTCCACTAATTGAGGTCAGGAACCATTTGAAACTGAACCCGGTCTTAGAAATTGAAGTGGAAAAGTACTTAGAGAGATAAATCACCATGAACAAATGGCATGCCAGAAGAGCTGTTTCAAGCAGGAGACAAAGAGTCCATCCAAATTCTAACAACAACAACAAAAAAACCTTTCAAGACATATGGAAAACAAAACAATAGCTTACAAATGAGAAATGTTTAATACACTTTCCAGTTCCCAACAAGGACTGTAGTAACTGTCTATCCATTGCACTGATCTCCCATGCAAACAAAGTAATTCACAAGATTTTACAAGAAGGGCTCTTACCATATCTTGTGCGAGAAATGCCAATGTCCAAGCTGGGTTCAGAAAAGGAAGAGACACTGGGAATCATATTGCAAACATATTCTGGATAATGAAAAGCACCAAAGAATATCAGAAGAAAACCAGTCTGTACTTTATAGTAACCTATAATAACTGTGTAAATTATGAGAAATTATGGTTTGCTCCAAAAGAAACGAGTGACACAACATCTGATTCTGTAAGTTATATCCTTACAAGAGGCTACTGCCAGGAAACAATATGGAGAAAGAAATGATTTCCCATTGGCAATGATGGGTGGCAGGCAAAACAACATTTCATCACATCTTTAATTCATATGCAGAACAGTCCGTACAGAAAGCAGGATTAGAGTCAGAGGAAGCAGGTGGGAACTGAAAGAAGGAACATGTGGAACACCATAAGGCACTTGTTACTTTCTGCAAATTATACGATGTCCCATATTATTAATAATATTAATATTAATTAACAACATGAACCATCATGCTATTTACAGAAAGTAACGAAGACTTGGAACAACTACTGAGGAAAGTTAAGGAACAAAGTGCCAAAACAGATTTGCAGCTGTATATCCAGCTGCAACAGGCCTTGCCTGAAGGGAATAAGAGCCCTCCCTCCAGTCCATCTGCCTTGGTCCAGGCCTCCGAGGGAGAGAAAATCTGCTGGACTTTCCCCCTTCCCCACCACCATTCCCTTCTCCTTTTGTGTCGTGTCTTTTAGATTGTAAGCCTGAGGGCAGGGAAATATCTAATTAACAAACTGTAAGCCGCTCTGATAGCTTTGGCTGAAGAGCGGGGTATAAATAAAAATTATTATTATTATTATTATTATTAAAGAAGGAAAAAAATCATGACTACAATCTTTTATGGGAATGGGATTGAATGATCCTGTGAGGCAAGAGGCTATGCTGATGGCGTCAGCGCTGCTGATAGAGTCTCCCATGTCAGACAGGCTTTTGCTGAGGAGGCAAAAAACTACTGGGTAGCAGAAATAGATAGTAGAGAGCTAGTATGGCATAGTGGTTTGAGTGTTGGACTATGACTCTGGAGACACAGGTTCAAATCTCTGCTTGGCCATGGAACCCACTGGGTGACCTTGAGCAAGTCACATGCTCTCAGCCTCAGGGGAAGGCAATGACAACCCTCTGAAGAAATCTTTCCAAGAAAAACCCTTATAGGTTCACCTTAGAAATGACTTGAGGGTACACCAGCAGCAGCAGTAGTAGAGCATGACACTGGTGGAGGAGGGTCTCTAAGAGACAACAGGTATCATAGCTAGCCCTTATTAGTATTGCACAGAAGCAGGCATGGTAAACTTATTTTGAATGTCTTTTTACCAAGAAAAACCTATGATGAGACAATGCAAGATGAAATAAGAGATAGATTAATGCAAACTGAACCCAAAGTACAATCATATGCCTGAATTCTGTTGCTAGTCCTACCTAAATTAGACCTGGAGTAAGTGGGTTTTTTGGCAGCTCCCCAAATAACTTAATCAGAAGCATTCAAAATAAATCCAAACAACAAAGATTCAACATAGATTCAACACAGATTTTCCCCATTTCAATAACCAGTTAGTCACCAGGGGCTACCCCTCAATACATCACCAGGGTCCACTTCCCATTATATTACATGGGGTTATCACTCAGGTTTTAGCCCTGAATTCTCTGGGCCCGGGTAGGTGTGACTTGGCAGCTTATTTTATTTAAGTCAAAACATAGCTGTTCATCAAAGCCTTTGAGCTTTGCTGATTTAAGTCAAAATGTGCATTTCGTGTTTTAATGTGTTAATCATGTTTAATATGTTTGTAGTCCATTTAAATTATTTCTATTGTTTTAAATTGTTTTAACGTGCCTGTACTGAGATCTTTTTGATATAGGATAGGATAGAAATATTTTTAACAACAACAACTCATTCCTGTAGCATATCCTCTGTGGTTACCAATGTGGTGTCATGGTTTGAACACTGGGCTCTGGCTCTGGAGATCAAGGTTCAAATCCTTACTCAGCCATGGGAACCAACTGGGTCACTTTGGGCAAGTCACACTCAGAGGAAGGCACAGGCAAAACTCCCTCTGAACAAATCTTGTCAAGAAAACCGTATAATAGGTTCACCTTTGGGTCACCGTAAGTCAGAAATGACTTGAAGGCGCACAACAATAACAGCCCTCCAACTGTCCCGATTTGGCAGAGATGGTCCCAATTAATCCTCTGGCATCTCACTTTTCCAGTTTCTTTGGCCTCATTTCCACTACCTTTTAAACCAGATCGCAAATTGGTTTGAACCGGTTCAAACAACCCTGGTTCCCATCCGAATCTCCGAAATGATTCGTGAGAGGAGGGAGGCCATGCTCTAGACCAGTGATGGGCAACCTTTTGAGCTTGGTGTGTCAAACTTCACCAAAAAAACTGAGCATAACTCAGGTGGTGTGTCACTTTGAGGGAAAAAACTTTATTTCACGATATTTATAGTTTAAATCACTTATTTTTATAGTTTATATATTTATAGTTTAAATCACTTATCTCAGTAATGATGGACTAGAAATCCATGACACCTCAGAACAGTAGATAATGGTTGCTGTGGTTAACTGTTATTTGGTCACTGGTAATGGCAGGGCCCCCAGAGATGTGTCCTCCACTGCGTTCCACTGCTCCCTGCTTTGCCGGTGGAAGTGAGGGTAAAGATCCCGGCTTAACCGGAAATCCCAGAACTAGATGCTCTGTGATGGACTTCTGTTGTTTTGGCCTACAGACCTCCGGCACAGAGTGTCTCATAGGGGAGGATGAAACATTTGCGACTTGTTTCATCCTTAGGAGCAGCAAATGTTTCATCCTCCCCTATGAGACACTCTGTGCTGGAGGTCTGTAGGCCAAAACAACAGTAGTCCGTCAGAGAGCGTCTAGTTCTGGGACTTCCGGTTAAGCCGGGGTCTTTGCCCTCACTTCCGCCGGCAGAGCAGGGAGCAGCAGAACGCAGCACGGCCAAGTGAGGTAGCCCAGGATGAAACATTTGCGACTAGAGTCTTATTCATCCTCGGCTACTGCACTTGGCTGTGCAGGAGCCGAGGATGAAACATCCTTCTCGGCATGCTGCCGCCTCAGCAGCCGCGTGTCATCAGAAATGGCTACACGTGTCAGTGCTGACACACGTGTCATAGGTTTGCCATCAGGGCTCTAGACCCCTTTAACCCATGTCTTTTTGATGCTGATTTTTTTCTGCTTCTTTTTCGATAAACTGATTCTGCGCACGTGTGAACCACAAGCAGATTGGAATTGATTTAAATTTGTCCTTCGGCCAGCTGGAGTGGGTCCATTTTGAGTCAATTCATGCACGAATGTGAACCACAAATGGATTATTTTTGAGGGGAAAAATCGGGACAAATGTAGCTCCTCTATTGAATCAATGCATCGATTCTGATCGCATACCGATTTCCCACTGTAAGTGGGAAAGGGGCCTTTGAAAATCATAGATGGCCATCCAGCCTCTGCTTAAAGGCTTGCTTCTTTTTTGTTTCTTTAACGTTTCTTTTTTTGTTTCCTCTGCCCACTTCACTCTCTCTCTGCTTACTTCATTTTTACTGCAAATTGAGTTCAAAGTGCAAAAACAGTTTGTACTTCATTAACTTGGAGCTGGGAAAGGTGAGAAGGGGCAGAGTCTTGACCTTCTCATTAAGCTTAAGCAAAAGCAAACTGCTGCAACCTCGGCTGGCTTGTGAGTTCTTCCTCATTCATAAGTTTTGTCATCTTGATCACACTGTGATGCTGCTTTGCCACATGTGTCCCAGTTTCCATCTGTGAAATATTTGGAAACTATGCCATAGGCCTGTTTTGAACCTGTCAATTCAAAACAGGATTCTTGACTTGGGATTCCTTGTGTTAGACTCTTCCTATTATTGGCAGAATAAGTAATAAAGGGGACACCAAGTTTAGTAGAGAATGGCTTGTTAACCGGATAGAGCTGTTTTCAACTATGTATACCCCCATCCCTAAATGTGGTATAAATCAAGCTTAGCAAAATTACTTTTTAGGCTACAACTCCCAGAATCAATTGGAATGGCCAATTTCATGTGTGATTCTGGGGTTTGTTATTCAAGAAATAATACATTGGAGTGCTGTGCAAATAACACCTTTGAGTGAAGTAGGAGTGCCATCAAGTGGCCATACCTTTCTGGAGAGCTCACTTCACTACGTTTTATTATGTGTATGGAGTTTATCAGACCACGGAAATTGGAAGTATAATCTAATGGCAATCCGAACACAATCATGGGGTTTCACGTTATTGCGTATTAAATCATCTCACGCAATATTGGGGAAAAGGGAAGTCAATTCGAATGCAATCATAGGTTTCACGTTATTGCAAATTAAAGCATCTCACGCAATTTCGGGCAATGGGGGGGGTCATTTTCGGCTAATACGAAGTCATTCCGAATGCCTTCCAAACGCAATGGGATTTCATGTGAATTCGCTAAACTAGCAAATTCATGTGAATTCGAATTGGCTCCATTCGAAATAGAGAGAAATTCCTCCCGTCTGATAAACTCCTATGAGGTACGCAACAGAACTCTCTGAATCCCCACAACATATTTTAAAAACAAAACCAAACCCCAAACTGTACCAGAATTTGTTCAAAACATGACCACGTCATCATGGTTTGGTTATCACATATCTATTTGTCATGTCAGCAAAGATAGAAAAAGACTTGTGGTAGTAAACAAATAAGGATGAAAGCAGAAATTGTGAAAGATGAAGTCACTTTATAGGTATGAATGAGCAATTCCACCAGTGTTTGTACAGCAAGGCATTTTATGAAGCTGGTTATGTAAGGCAAAGACCAGTTTAAGCATTCCCTTTAAACATACTTGTTTCAACAACAACAAAAAAAACTGATGTGATTTCTCTTATCCTCTGTCCTTTTGTATCGGTTGACCTTTGATTCGGAGACCTCTTTGAAATCTCACGTTTACCGAATATCCCTAATAACAGCACCTACTGAAAATGCAAAGTTCGAAGTACCGCTCCAAAAGGTTCCAGCTTTGTCTCAGGTGTTGAGCCCCTTTTCGTTACGAATTTACAACACTAGACAGCAATAGAGATCAAACAGGGGGGTTTTGTGTGTTAACACAGTTCTCCAACAATAAGAAACAAGATACTGGCAACTGTTAATGCTGTTTCACTGTAAAAAAAGGTATAAATAAATAGTCAACTTTGCAGTAAGAAAGAGTGTTTTACAATACAATGAGCTTGGTCTTCCTCTTGATCACTTTAAGCATTAACCAGGGCTATGAACTCTAGAAAAGAAGGAGAAAAAGGCAGATTTCATTATTTTGGGATTAGGAAAACATTTCACTCTCAAATTTCACTAAACAGGCCGAGAAAGGTTCATCAAGGATAGTTGGCATTTCAATTCTCTATCCTCTGTATAACAATAATGGGTCAGAAGCTGCATGTGGCCACTCCAGAGAGAACTAAAGTGGTCAATGATAACTTTAGTTCTCTCTGGTGGCCACATGTGGCTTCTGAACCATTATTGTTCTATAGAGGAGGGAGAATTGTAATGCCAACTACCCTTGATGAAATTTTTTTGGCCTGATTAGATTACTGTAATTAGACTACATGGGGCTGCCCTTGGAAAATGTTCCAAAGCTACATGTAGTGCAAAACTGTGGCATCCAGACAACCATATCCTCCAACTGTCCCAATTAATCCTCTGTCATCCCACCTTTTCAGCTGATTTTAAATGTCCCAGTTTCTGCCTCCTCTTTGCACTTTCCTCCTTTATCTTCAGCTCATTTCAAGGCCTCAAACTGAGTTCAAAGTCCAAAAGTAGTTAACTCAGCAGTGGGGAGAGAAGCGTGTGTGAATCTGGGCAGTAGGTTCAAGCAAAAGCAAACTACTGCAGCTTCTCCTAGCTTATGTGTTGTCCCACATTAATAGCTTTGGCCTCCTTGACTGCATTCTGATGCTACTTGGTCACACATGTCCTGGTTTTCATTTATGAAATGCTGGAGGGTGTGGGCATCTGTTTGGTGTGTCCTTCAGAGACTGCACCAGTCTAAACCAGCTGCACTGGTTTCCTTTTTCTTCTAAACATCAATTCAAGGTCTATGTTTTGTTACACAAAGCCTTAAGCAGCTTGGGCCCAGGATATCTGCCCCTCAACCATCCCTACTTTTTATGAGCTTCCCTGGAATTTCAATTCTCTGATGGAGTCCCTGTTGTGAGACCCACCACCCTACGAAACTCCTCCGGTGCAAACACAAAACAGGGCTTTCTTTGTAGAAGCACCTGTATTTCACCATCTTCCAGCTGGAAACCTAAAATACTGTATATTATAGCCAAAGGCTTTTGCTGTTTGAAAGTGGGTTTAAAATTGGCCTTTGAAAAGGATTTTAGGTTGTTTTAAAATAATTCTTGCATTTGATATGAGTGCTGATATAATATGTAGTTATCACCCACACAGAAAAGCCTGAATAATTTGTGGGAACACCTTAGTTTGCAAGAGTACGAAGAAATCTCTTGCAAAATTAGGGTGGCCAGATGCAAACAATATAGGGAGTTTCCATCTTACTGATTTATTGCACTTCTGTCTACTAGGATTCTCAAAGCAACAATCAGTGAAACAGATGCAAGGAGGTGAACTTGAAGGCTTTCATGGCCGGCATCCATAGTTTTTTGGGCTAAGCTCAAAGAGTTTATTACTGACGTTTCTCCAACAAACATATCAGCACTCATAGGCTGAAATCAGAAATAGAGGAAATTATTTTTAAAGGTCTAATCTTACCGTCGACTCCAATTTTGCCATCTCCATCGGTGTCACCTGCGTTCAGGAAAGCCTTGGTCTCCTTATCAGTCAGAAGTCTGGCAGATGTAGCAAAATTCTGGAGGAATTTCCTAGGAGAGAAGAACGGAGAGATCAGGGATGGGCAATGGTATAGTTTCTCTGTGTGTGTATCACTCTGTTTGTGCTTGCCTTCAAGTTGCATGTAGCAAGGAATACTCAGAGGTGCCTTTGCCAGTTCCTACCTCTAAAATATAGCCTACATCACCTGGTATTCATTTATGGTCTCCCATCCTAGCACTAATCAGAGCTGGCCCTGTTTAGCTTCCAAGATTAGACAGATTCTGGTGCTCTTAGGGTATTTAAGCAGGCTTTGTTATTACGTGCCTTTAAGTTTTCGCCTAAATAAGAATTCTGATCCCTTAAAGGACATTTTCCACCAGTTCTCTGACATCTATCATTGCAAAGAGTGGGAAATTGGCAACTACTCACATGAATGCTTCACATACCCTTGGCAAGTTTCTTGGGGCCCGAACAGACAGGCCCAAATAAAGCTACTTCAGGTCACTTTGGAGGTGTGCTGTTTTAAATGACACACACATCTTAAGAGACCAGAAGCTGCGCCAAAGCTGCACTCCTGTCCTTAGGACTGAAGCATGGCTTTGGTGCGACTTCCGGCCTCTTAGGACCCATGCCTCATTTAAACAGCATACCTTCAAAGTGACCCGAAGCAGCTTTATTTTGGCCTGTCTGTTCTTTATGCCTAAACTCCATTGCTAAATATTCAACTCATGTTTTAAGTTCCTGCAACGCTACAATTTGGAAAGTAAGGCAGCATTTTGGGAGGAGGGAAATTCTTCATTTTGCCGCCCCACCATTTTGCTCTACCAAGGAATGACATGCCAAGGAGCGACTGCATTATATAATATTTATTTTATTTGTGGCAATACTCTTCTTTAACCCCAAAATAAAAAATAAAAGAAAAAAAGTATCTAGACTTTACTTTTTCTCTTTCAGTGGTTCAGCAGAAGATATTAATAAACCCTTGCTATGATGCTAGAACAAGCTACAGATCCCGTAATTCCATAGCACTGAGCCATGGGAGTTAAAATGGTGTCAAACTGGATTTTTTCCTGCAGCGTGGATGCAGCCCTAGTCTTTCTTTTCTTTTCTCCTTTCTGCTGCCTTTATTACATCCCTTTCTCTTGCTTTAAAAAAATTAATTCCACTTCTTTTGTTCATTTCCTTTCCCCTACCCCTTCCCTTTTACTCACTGCAGTTCTTCTTCCTCAATAAATCCACTCTTGTCCTGGTCGAGGATTGCAAAAGCTTTCGTCAGCTGCTCCTTAGATTTGCCATGTAAACCTGATTTGGCAAAGAAGGTCTTGCAGCTGAAGGTCTCGGCATCTTGAAATGAGAGAGAGAAAAGCAGTAACTGAAGGTGATGTATGGGAGTGAGAAGGAATAAATAAGGAAACGTGCTTTAGATGTGCGGTTTAGAGTCACAAAACAAACAAACCAGGGCTCATTTCTCTAACAAAGAGAACAAGGTGGGCAATGTAAGGTTCATAGGAGTTTATCAGACGACAGAAATTGGAAGCATAATCCAATGGCAGTCTGAACGCAATCATGTGGTTTCACGTTATTGCGTGAGAGACTACCACATGCATTTTCGGGCAATGAGAAGTCATTCTGAATGCGCTGCAGCATCAACGTGCAATCACGTAAATTCGCTGAACTAGCGAATTCACTCATTTCCAAACTGGCCCCACTTTCAGTTCTTTCGAAATTGAGAGAAATTCCTCCCGTGTGATAAACTCCATAGACTGCATGAACTGGGCCTTTTGAGCACGGACCCTGCGTTGATTCTAGGATTCCAGGAAGGGCAAGGAACAGATCAAATGACCTCTCCCAAAAGTTCATTAAGCACAAGCTTGAGTTTCAAGCTGGGTGCACAAAGATGCAATTGCGACATGGTGTGTCCCTGCACATGATGCTTTGCAACTCCAATGTATTCACCATGTGTCTTGGCATGTCCGCCGACTGACTTTTGATTGCTAGGAATGGCCTGTCTCATAAAGGAGTCACAAGACCAAAGTGCTGCCTTGTTTTTTAATTGAAATCCTTGTTTTTATTGAAATCCGGGCTGGATCAGTTTGGTATCAACTGATGGGTTTCTTTTTAGCATGTTCAGCTCGTGGTCTATTAGGACTCCTAGGTCCCTTTCACATATCAACCAGTTGCAAATTAGTAATTCTAAATCCTGCATCCATGATTGCCTTAGTAAATTCCAGCCTTTGTATCTAACTGGTGGCGCAGTGGTTAAATGCCTGTACTGCAGCCACTCACTCAAAACCAGAAGGTGGCGAGTTCAAGACCAGCAAAGGGCTGAAGCTTGACTCAGGCTTGCATCCTTCCGAGGTCGCTAAAATGAGTACCCAAATTGTTGGGGGCAAATAGCTTACAATTGTAAATGAAGCTGTTTGTTTAACAAATTGTAAGCCGCTCTGATAGTCTTGGCTGAAGAGCGGGGTATAAATAAAAACATTATTATTATTATTATTCTGCATGGTATATATCTAACATGGGAGTTTATCATACTTTGGGCGTATTTTGGGCGTATAATCCAGTGGCAATCCGAATGCAATCATTGGGTTTCATGTTATTGTGAATGAGTATATCTCACGCAATTTTGGGCAATGGGAAGTCATTCTGAACGCAATCATGGGGTTTCACGTAATTGCGTATTAGAGTATCTCATGCAATTTCGGGCAATGGGGGGTCATTTTCGGGAAACGGGAAGTCATTCTGAACGCATTCCAAACACAATCAGATTTCACGTAAATTCGCTAAACTAGTGAATTCACGTAATTGCGAATTGGCTCCATTCATAATTGAGAGAAATTCCATGTGATAAACTCCATACTCTAGAGCTTTAGATTTTTAATTAAAGATAGCTTTCTTGCATAGTATACCTTCCTTATTTCCGTCTACTTTTACTACACTGGTCCGTTTTACATTGGCAAAAAGAGGTGTGTTGAAGGCTGCATGAAAGCCCAGCCTTTAGATGAGAAAAATGGAAAGTGTGCCATGAAAACACTATTTTGGAGTTTTAAGGGAGAAGAAGTGCCTTTAAAAAGTAGTTTGATTTCCCCACTACTTTTTAAAAAAGGGTGCAGCATTGCTGGCCCGTTTTACACGGGCAAAAAAAGGCGCTTTTAGGGCTAAAAAGCCCGCATTTAGGGTTAGGGAGGGCGTAGCCTTTACACCCTCCCTAAGCCTAAAACGCATGGACGCCGCCATTTAAAGATGGCGGCGTCTACACGGTGGCGCCGTACAAGCGTCATCACGTGCGCAGCGTTTTGACGCGCTGCGCACGTTTTGACGCTCTGGCGGCGCGGGAGGGCGCCAATCGCGCCCTTCCCGCGACGCAAAAAAAGAGCTCGATCCCGGAGCTCTTTTTTGCGGCGGGTCGTTGCGGCGGGATGAGGCCTCTGGGGCTGCCCGTGTGGCAGCCTAGGCCTCATCTCGCCGCTAGAAGGGGCGAGTTTGGACCGCCCCTTTTAGCCAATGTAAAAAGCACCCCTATTGCATCTAAAGGCTAAGGTGTAGTTGAACGGTTAAATGGGGCTCTGTCTCTTTAAAGCGCCCATTTAAAGGCAGCGATACAAGTGCGGAGGGAGGGAAGGTGCCAAGACAAGAAGAGACCTTCAGAGCCCGGCCAGAGTGCGCCTGCACCTTCCTTCACCTCCTCCCTTTGGCTGAGAGAGTGTGACTTCTAGGGAGACAGCAGGGCACTGGAGGCGCTCAGCCAGACCAGGGCAAGCTGGCAAGAGGAGGAGGAGAAGGGGAGGGACCTGGAGCACCTCCGCTGCCCTGCCTCCCTGCAAGTCACACTCTCTCAGCCGAAGGGGGGAGGAGAAGGCAGGCCCAGGCACACTCTGGCCAGGCTCCAGGGCTCTCTCCTGGCTGCCTTCCTCCTCCCTTTGGCTGAGAGAGTGTGACTTGCAGGGAAGCAGGGCAGCAGAGGTGCTCCAGGTCCCTCTCCTCCTCCTCCTGTTTCCAGCTTGCCCTGGCCCAGCATCAGGAGGACCTGGAGCACCACCGCTGCCCTTCCTCCCTGTAAGTCACACTCTCTCAGCCAAAGGGAGGAGGAAGGCAGCGGGGAAGGAGGGAGGGAGGGAAGGAGCCAGGAAGAGACCCCCAGAGCCTGGCCAGAGCACGCCTGGCCCTCCTGCTTCCTCTTCAAAAAGAAGGCTGGAAAAGTAGGACGTGTCCTGGCAAAGGAGGACGTGCCTGGTCAACTTGGAAAAGGGGGGCCTCTGCTCAAGAATGGAGGACATATGGGAATCCCTCCTGGACAGAGGGCTGAAACCTCAAGACAACTCAATATAATGCTCTGACAGAACACAGACTACAACTCCCATGAGCCTTTGCTACCATTTCCCAAGATGCCTTAATTTGCAACAGAAAGCCGACCAGTATGTTCACATGGGATGAATTCTTTCGTATTGACTCTGCATTTTCTTTTTGTGTAGATGCTCTCTTGTTTTGTGTGTGATGAGCTTGTGCGTAATCATGTGCATTTCCGAACTGACCTCACTTTCTCCCTCTTTCGGAATGGTCCTGTACTCCCCCATGTGATAAGCTCCGACTGTATGGTGTACCTGCGCAATTGCGCAATTCGCAGCCAGCAAGGGAAAAAAAATGTTTAAAGCGCGGCTAAAAGCCACGTTCCTTGCCGCCCATGTAGCTGCTCCACCTGTGTTTGTAGCGTTTTGACAGCTTCCCATGTAGTTGCTGAGCCACAGAAAAAACCTCAGTCTAGCTGCCCTGTACTTTTTAAATGCACACCTGGGGCTTGCTGTCTAGCTGCTAAGCATTAAGGAAAGTGCAACTTCATGTCACACTTTCTTGCCAATGTAAAAAGCCCCATAGTAAACTGGACCAGTCTGATGCAGAAGTCTTTAAGTGGACTCTAGTCAATCAAAGCTTGTGCTATATTAAATTGATTCAGTCTTTGAAACGTGCAGTACTCCTTATTATCATATATACATATTATGCTTCTAGGAATGTGGGTGGGATGCACCAGTGAGACAAATGTGGGTGACTCATAATAAGAGCATTTTTGTGGTGTAAAGGATCTCTGAGATCCTCCATCCCAACTCCCTGGACAGTGCAGGGATTGGCTAGATGATTCTTTTAATACGGCAACTGGCAATGCGCACATCCAGAAGCACCTGTTCCATGCGCCTAGTTGCTTGCAATGACAGCTGGGCGATGACAGCAGCTAGCTTGGATTAAACCAAAACTCCCCTCAAGTCAATGCAAGCATATAGAATTAAGCCCGTGTCCTAAACAATCATGCTGCGTTCCTTTTAAAAATAATAAAACGGTGGCGATAGAAAATTAGTTGCTACGTTGCTGTCAGAAATAATCTAGAGAATTCAAAATACAAACATCAGCACTATCCTTGATAGAAAGATTAGGTTGGGCTTTTTTAAAAAATAAAGATTAGAAAACTGTTATGTGTAATTTAACACATCAGACTTTGCAATTCGCTCTTTCTCTGTTAAGGCTCCAAACAGCGACAACAGAAAAGATGCAAAGTGATTTTTCTAAAATAGTCATTGACACTTAGATATGGATTATTGCAACTGAGGATGCATCCTGTTAACACCTAAGAGCTTGATGTAATCTTTTGGCAGCACTTTTGCATATAATATTTTACCTGCCTGCCTTTTGTCAATGTGTTTATTGAAAAAGGGCATTTATCTCTTCAGTTCTGAAAAGTTACATGCTAACTGCAGAAATGATTTGAAATAGAATCAATGTACTTCTTATACATGGGATTTATAAGACTTGGAGTAATTCTGTTTAATTCTCTCTTTATAACTCTGTCTTGCGTTTAAATGATTTTACACTTTTATGGTTTTAATGTGACAATTTTCAAAACTGTGTCTTAATTTTTCTTGATGGGTTTTGGCTGATCTTGTTTTTAACTTTTTAAGCCAACTTGGATCTCGTGCCAGATGAAAGACAGCATACAAATGGAATAAATATCTAAATAAATAAATACATTTCCAATTCATGATTCCTGTTTGTCGTTAAATATTGAATTATATCATTTGGCCTTTATTTTAAATCTTAAAATTATACCAGAGGTAGGATTCGATCCTATGCAGGCATATGTCTGTTTGCAATACTATTTTCCCCCATTTTCTATCCTTTTGCTTTATTTATATGGATTTATTTATAAAGGGCCTTTATTTAGCTGGCTTTAGTAGGGACCTTTCAGAATGTGCTGCACTTCGGGGGGGAAAGACACTATAGCTCTAAAAACCCACCAAAAAGTATTAAAAAGACATTGCTTTTATCTGCTTTTTACTCTATCATTAGTTTAATTCTATTTTTTAATGTTTGTACAATATGAATTTTAAAGGTGTACTTCATACTAAGTGGCTTTGAGTTTGAGACAGAGGAAAAGGTGGACTAGTTATAATTATTTTTCCAATAATTATAATATTTATAATATATAATTATAATTATAATTACATCTGGTTATATTATATTATAATTGTGCTGCATTAGCAAACACAGCTAGGAAAGAATTCGGATTCATTTAGTAGCACTGGATTCGTTTAGTAGCACTGGATTCATTTAGCACTGGACAACCAAGGTCAGGAATGGAGAACAGAAGAAAGATAGGGGAAATTACCGATTTTTATCTCTTTGCAAGGAGGGAAAGGACCAGAAAACTTGTCGAGATAAAGAAATTTACCTTTGCAACTTGCCAGGCCAGCTGCAATTTCAGCATCAGTCAGAATACCAGCTAGAGCCATTTCCAAGCTAGAGGGAGGAGGAGGGAGAGAGAATTAGCCGACAGTAAAGACAGACAGTAAAGTGATGGGGGGGAAAATAACATTTTTAGGGAGAGATTGCAAGATGCAGGAGATCATCTGCAGACAGACAGCTGTAGTGCCGGACGGAGAGTTTCAGTTGATCTTGGCAGTTCTGCAGCCTCCGGATGGGTCCGAGAGTGGCATGACCTCTCCTTGTCATCTCAGGCAAACAGGAGCGAAGATTAAAGTCCGAGGCAGAAGTGAGCTGCCGTTCAGAACCAGTGACCAGAGTTCCTTCACCAGAAAGATTTAGAATCCTCTTCTCTACCCAAGTTAGCAGGAATGATTTTATTTTTTGCTAAGGTGGTCAAAAAAAGCCCCCAACAACACCACTGCTTCATTTCGTTCTTCCATCAGAGCTGATTTCTTGGTTCTTTGCAAACCCCAAATCCGAGATGTAAAACTCTTTTCTTCCACATCAGCGGCTGGTTTGGTTGGGGGATCTTGATAGTTTCCATGCAGTCAAGCTACTTTTACGGCTTAGTTGTCACCAACGGCTGCAAAAAAATAAAATAAAAGAAGAGGAAGCCCTCTCTAATAAAAAGCTAAACTCACCTTTACGGCTGTTTTCCAAAGCTGGGAGAAATAGGCAGAAAGATCTCTCTTCTCTTAGGTTATTTGCTCGGGCAGGGACCCTGTCTTATATAGACTATAGTTAAGATCCCCCAGGCCTTTTACAGAAGTCCTGGGACCACGTCATTGCTCAAATGCTCCAGGGGATAAGATACTGTAGCTGACAAGACCTGCTAGCTAATCAAATTGATATTTATATCCCAAAGGAATGTACATCGGGTCTTAGACAATATAACAGGTTTCTCAAGCCACTAAAATGCTCTCCCAAACTTCCAACGGCCTTTGAGGAGAACATAATTTCTGGATCGTTAACATTTTTATTTCTGTCTAGTTTTCAATTAAATGTCGCACCAAAAGAAGTTTATCGTTTCCCCCCAGAACCAACCAGACCAGCTGGATTCAATGAAGCCGGGTGGAGGTTAAAACAGAGTATTTGGTAGAGCGGCTTGCAGAAGTAGACTATGAACTTTGTTTTGGACTCCAGTTCTGATAATCTTCCAGCCTTCCTGGTCTGTAGGAAATATAGTACAAAATCTATATCGAATATAGGATTATCAATTATTAATCCCTCTTCTCTCTCCCTTTCCATCTTCAGCCTTTTACATACTTACCTGGGAGAATGACCTATTGAATTCAATGCAATTTGTTGCACAACATGCAGAGATGTGTCGTGCAATTTTTGGATTCAAATAATATTTTAAATGTATCCCCTACATTTCTTATCTCTATTATTAATTGAGCATCTCATTAACCAAACTCCAAGTCACTCAAAACTTTTTCATGCAAAGAAACATTTCATGGACATAGGAAAGTTTTCCGTCTGGAGTACTCCGTAGGTCAGCTGGTGTCTTCCAAGTCAGTGGGACTGTGAATCCATTATGGGTTTCAGTCCAAACATGGACAAAGCTATCCCAAGGTGCCAAACCAATGTTGAAGGTATGGTGCAGTATCATGAACAGTTCCTTTAAGATTTGAACTGCTATCTAGTGCAGTTGAAGATAATTTAGTAGTAGTTGATGGGGAACTCAGGGCTCAGAGGGTCCAAGTGCTAAGACATTTTAGTCAACAGGGACTATTAAGTCACCTGTCACTCCTACCTCCATCACCTTTTGCTGTTTCCTCTGAGCTTAGCTGCAATCCTTATAGTTCCTGGAAGGAAAATGGATTTTTACAGCAGCAGGGTATTTCTATGACTTCATCCTCCAAATTAAGACTTGTTTGCTTTTTCAAAGACCTGCGGCCCTTTCATACTACACAATTACGGCACTATTATTCTACGTTAGTTGCCACGCCAATATTCTATGGGATCCTGGGGATTTTAGTGTGGTGGCGTATTAAGCTCTTTCATCCAGAATTCTAACTACCCCTTTGTAAACTACAAATCCCATAATTCCATGTGATGTTAAAATTGACTCATAGAGCTGTAACTATGTAGTGTGGAAAGGCCTCTGCTCCTCATGGATGGGTTAATCCCGACTTTCTAAATTTTGGATTCTCCCAGGGGATGATCCTATGATGAGTGCTTGCATTAGAACATTTACTACTAGTTGCTGCTTAATAGGCAAATGGATCAAAGCATTTGGATGCTTTCCCGAATGTAATTTCTTCTGGCAGAAATGGAGATTATACAAAGGTGCGAAGGATAGCTGGAAATGTACCAGAAGTAGGTCATCTTATCAGAAGGAACTCCCTGTACTTTGCCAGGCTGGACGTCAGCCTGTTCCAAATCTGTGAGGTCCCTGGCACTCAGCGGTTGAATATTGCTTCTCTGGAAGGGGAGAAAGAATCAGGCACAGTTTGGTAAGTAACGCTGACAAAACTTGAGTATAATGGTATGCTGAATGCACCCATAACCGATCAGCGGTAAAATGATACTTGTGGAATAGCAACTCTCCACTCTCTCTCTAGGGACTTGGAGGTTGAAACAACTCAATCCAGATGACAAATTCTGGTGGTGTATTCCAACAAAAGAAGTTAATACAAAGCAATTCTATTAGTAAAATTTCTCTATAGCTAAGGCAGGCATAACTACGTTAAATTACAATAGTAATATGAGGAATATCTTCACTCCTTTTGCAGCGGAAACCTAACTGCTTTACATGGAACTTTTCAAAGGTCCAAAAAACACTGCAGAAATAATCCGGTTGGAGACTGCTTTAACTGCCCTGGTTTAGTGCTTGGGAATCCTGGGAATTATACGTAGTTCATTGTGGCACCCGTGCTCTCTAACAGAGAAGGCGAAATGTTTCACAAAACTACAGATCCCAGAATTGCCTGGCACTGAGCCAGGGCAGTCAAAGCGGTCTCAAGCCGGATTATTTCTGCAGCGCGTTTTGGACCACAGTTGGCCAGAATGTGTCTGAAGCTTCTTTCGAATATGTGCCTATGAAAATGGCACCTCAGCTAAGTAGGGTCAAGCCTGGATAGGACACGGGTGTCAGTCTGCCAAGGAATACCAGGCGCCGTAAGTGAAATTTCAGAGGAAGGCAGTGGCAAAAAACGCTTCTGTGTAAGCCATGCCTAAGAAAACCCTGTCAAATTAATTGGGCCACAAATGGCCGACAGGCAAGTGGAAGGGACTTACACACACACACAGCTCCTGGGCAGTCTGTTGGCATATAATGAAGACAGCTGACCCAAGGCGTTTTCCTTCCTGAGGCAAAGAACAAGATGGCAGCCCTATCTGTTTCATATACAGAAGGTGACGAGACTGGAAATTAAACTTCACTTCAACAATGGTGGTGGCAGATCGTCCGTCATGAACAGAGAGCAGACACAGTGCTTTCATTTCCTCTAAGAGCTTGAAAAGAAATGAAACCAGACTAAGGCCCAAGAGACCGTTCTCTTTTCTTGATCCAATAAAGAAGCTGATTTCTGTCCTATAGTATGTGCCGCCAGAAGTGAACACAGATGGCCTTGGAATTCACGTTTTATACAATTAACACATAAAAGTTACCAAAGTGGTCTGTATTTCATTCAACGGATACAAATATTTCATTAAACAAATACCAGCGCACTTCAAGCCCTAGGAGTTGCAGATGAGGGTGCCTTCTTTGTAAAGCAGGTGAGATACAGTACCAATTCTGTCTCTTGTTGCTTTATTATTTTTTTAAAAAAACAATCCTGTGTTTTCTCTAAGTTAGAATGATCCTTTTTTTTTTTTGACCCCAGGCTGCCATGTCAAAAATAGAAGAATACAGGTAAGTGTCAGTTGACAATGCTCCTTGCTATCACACCTGAGGCATTATAGTCTTGTATAATGCTGGACAGAAACAAATGGTTCTGGAAAAGGAGGAGGGTTGGAGGACAGTGAGCAAACTTCTGGTTTCTCGATAATGGATTTTTTTGTGATATTAAAAAGGAGTGCGCTTTAAACATGAGACAATGGGAGAAGAACAGAACAGCAACAATGCCATGCGGTATCCCCCTTCCGGAGGCACTATTATCCTATTGCAATTCTACTTTACTTGCATGTGTGACAAGGCTAAAAAAATCTTGCACAAGCACTAAGTGTGTAAAAAAAATGCACAGCCTTTGATTGTGGAGATTATCAGACGGGGGACAGGACAGAGACGGGAGCAAAGAGGATTGCTGTTCTGTCCCTGCAATCTCATGAAAGAATATCATACATGTGAAGTCGATTTCACTGCCAGCATCCATAGTTTTTTGTGGGTTTTTTGGGCTAGAAGAATTTATTCCTGACGTTTCACCAGTAGCTGTGGTTGGTATCTTCACAGCTGCTGGCGAAACGTCAGGAATAAATTCTTCTAGAACACGGCCACATAGTCTGAAATACCCATAAAAAATATCATACATGTCACACTTAACCCGTGATTATTATGTCAGCGAAGTGGAATTGTCTTGTCACTATTATCAATGGGTTATTCTATTAAAGAAAATGAAGGGAAATGACGGGATTGCGTGATAACGATGGAACAAAGACGGGACAAGGGCATCCTTTTCCCCGTGTGATAATCTCCTGTGTAAAATAGGAAACATTATGCTTTGCTCCAAAAGAAATAGGAGTGCCGCAACTCCGCTTAATTTATACTCTGAACAAAAGGCCATTGTCGGGGAACAATATGGAGAAATGAAATGGCTTCTCATTGACAAGGAAGGATCAGACAAGCATTTCATCACCCTCTCTCTTTTAATTTATATGCAGAACGTATTGTACAGAGAGCAGGATTAGATTCAGAGGAAGCAGATGTGAGAATTGGAAGAACATCAACGCTTTAAGATATGCAAATATCACCATATTATTGGCAGAAAATAGCAAAGGCTTGAAACGCCTACTAAGGAAAGTTAAGGAACAAGGTGCCAAAACAGAGTTACAACTGAATATAAAGAAGACAAAGGGCCTTTACAGACCACCCAAAAAATAAGGACCACGGATTACTGTTGGCCCTCCACATTTGTGGGTTTCGCTTTTGCAGAGCTGATTACTCATGGATTATTTGCTTCTGCCTCTGCTGCTGCCCTGCGCCATTTTTGAGAGGGACTGGAGGCCTTGCAAGACTGAGAGACTGTGAACAAGGCTTGTAAAACCCTATTAAAAATGGCATAGGGCAGCGGTGGAAGTGGCAGCAAGCCATGCCAGCCGCCTGCGTCTGCCTTGCAGAGGGATCCCGCCACTTCAAAGGCAATCCTACCCAGACTTGTAGTTTGGCTGCCAGGAAGGATTTGAATGGTGTGTAACTCTTGGTCATTGCAAAGGGACTTTGGGTTGGAGCACTAACTGAGCACCTTAATGCAAAAAACGACAGACCCAAGAAAGTCGTAAATGCTGAGTATATATATAATTTTATCATCAACCTCAGAGAACTAGACACACACTCTCACAGACAATGGCCAAAACACTGGACTCAGATGGGTCTGACTTTCTTGGGTCTGTCGTTTTTTGCATTGAGGTGCTCAGTTAGTGCTCCAACCCAAAGTCCCTTTGCTATGATCAAGTATGGTCCCACACATGTAACTACAATAAATCTCCCTTCCAACCCATCTTTTCTCTGCCACAACATGCCCTCCAACTGTCCCGATTCATCCCCTGTTCCACTTTTTCAGCTGTTTTTCAAATCCCCCCGTTTCTCTCTCCTCTCCTTACTTCCATAGCTGGAAATTGAATTCAAAGTGCAAAAGTAGTTTGCATTTAGTTAGCCAAGCAAGGGACAGCGAAGAGGAGGGGCAGAATCTTGCCCTTCCCAGTAGGCTCAGGCAAAAGCAAACTTTTGCAGCCTCTCATAGCCCATATGTTCTTGCTTATTAATAATTTTTGCCACCGTGACTGCACTCTGATGTTTGTTTGGTCACACGAGCCCTGGTTTTCATCTGTGAAATGTTGGAGGGTGTGCGCCAGTCCCTCCAATATGGCCATCTGATGGCAAGTGGAGAGCAGGGAGTGCGGCAGAGAACCATCCAGTTAATCTCCTATAGCTTGATGAAACAACGACTTCATTTTCAGAGATGATGACAAAAACAAGTGTAACTTACTAACAGGATGCCAACTGTAGACTGTAGGGACATCATAAATATGACAGCTTTACATAAATGGTTGCAACTACAGATGTTATGCATGAATCAATATTAACAAAGAGGCTTTCAGGAATTTCATAAGTCACAAAAGCATAGCAGAAACCACAACAGCTGCAGGTAGATTTAAGAAAACAGATGCATTTTGACATACTGTCTTCATCTATGGCCCTAGTTTTAAAAGGGAAGGGAAGGTCTTTATCCTGCCAAGGCTTCTCACTCTCATCAAGGACAAAATTTCTAGGATGTGAATTAAAATATCATCCGTACCCACAACCCCTCCTTATAAATATGGATGCAACAGTTAAAGCTGATTTTAATTAAAAAAAAAAACTCATTAAACTTCAGGTTTCCACATATTCTGACTTCAGTGGAAGCATCCTTCTTTTTTAAAATCAAAGCTACAAATAATACAATCATTACAAAATTCTTAAACCAGGAAATTACAAAGGAAGACTAAAAAGGGAAACTGTTGAATTGAATTATATTTACAAGTTGCACTCCATTAGCAAAGGTATGAACAAAGGCAATGGCTTCATGGCACAGTGTATATATTAGTGCAAGAGTCCTCACATATATAACAAAAGGAATCTTCGCAGAAGGAGTTTTCAATCCAGGGAAACTGATGTTAGGTAGAAAGATTTATTACTTTCATACATCAATGCTAACTGACCACTGTAAAGAACTGAAAGACCTGTCTCACATAACGTAGAGGTGCTTTGAAAATTTAGGGCAAGGGGCATGCTTTTACATCTTTCTGGGTATTTTCTGGATTAGATTCCATCCCAAGCCCACAACTGTGTAAACAGCCTTTATATCTGTGCATTTACTATCACTCTGTACTGCATACAAAGGAGTGGGTTTACATGTACGAAAGCTCATGCGAAAATAAAAACTAGACAGTTTCAAAGGTGCTGCCACATTTCTTCTTCCCCTTCCTTCCTTCCTTGTATGCCACACACACAAAGAGATTTTGCAAAATTATTTTAAAAAATTGTCCACCAATACTTTTAAAAAGAGAGAGAGATGGAGTAGGAATATAACTGTCTCACCAATGGCAGACTCTGGCTCAGACATTGCAGCCCTGTTTATGACTTCATAATATTGGGTAACAAGATGTTAAATAAATGAGTTGGAAGCAAGAGACTCCCTGGTAAATCCAAATGAATAAATACATAAGCAAGCAGAGACAGCCATGTTGACCGTAAAACCAAATCCAAGATATACATTGTGCAGATGCCTTTGTTAGGCCAACCGGGAAAGGCAAAATTCATTACACTAACTTTCAAAGCCTTCACAGGCAAAAGTGGTGAAAACCATACAAAGGAAGAAGACTGATGATGTCTCAATCACAAATCTGTATCTTGATTAATATAGTTTATATAGTTTATTGTATAGCATAATAAACTATATTATTTGAACAAATCTTGCCAAGAAAACAGGGTCACTATGAGTCAATGTTGCACTGAAGGCACATAACAACAATTCTGTGGCTTGTTTAATTGCACTTCATTCAATTGCACTTCTATAATTATGTAAAGTTTATTTTTGTAAATGGCTTGAACTGTATTTGCTTTAATTTTTTGAAGTCACCTTGTGTTCCAAAAAGGGCATTACAGTGGGACCTTGCCAACTTCAGGCTTGCCATATACGGATCTCAACCTCTATCTTGAGGTTCCTCATTCACTGAGTTGCCATAATTTGAATTTGACTCAGTGGCAAAAAACAAATACGATTAGGTTACAATGTGCCAATAGATGGCACCAGAGGAAGGTGAGTTCCATAGAGAATGGTTCCGAAATAATCCCTGTTCTCCATCCAGCCCTGTTTGTTAAATAAAAGTCTTCTTTTGTTTGTGTGCAACATCCTATTGCAGGCTGTGGAGGGAATGCCCCCCTTACACCACGATCTTCTGGCCATATCAACCCATGGCACACTTGTGTTGTGCATGCTATCTTGTGCTACATATTGAATTCCTTCCTTCCAAATGAATTCAGTGAGGAAAACAGGGTCGTATTTATGGTGACCCTCTTCTCATGCCAAGGATCATTTTCTAGGTTCCACACCTGCTAGTTCAAATGTTGCTGAAATTTCTACTCATCCTGGTAGTACTAAGAAGATAAGAAGAATCCTGTTGGATCAGACTGAAGTCCTATCTAGTCCAGCATTCGCTTCCTACAGTGGCCGAGCAGATGCCCAATGGGAATCCCGCAAGCGGCTCATGAATGCAAAAGCAGCCCCCCACATATGTGTCCCATCAACCAATAATAGAGAAAGATGCTCCATTTGATAAGGGAGGTCATATGTAGCCCTCATAATTCATAACCTTATCCTCTATTAACTTCTCTGATGAAACCCACTGAAAGGGTGACCTTGGGCAAGTCACACGTTCTTTGCTTTAGGCAATGGCAAACCTCCTCTGAACAAATCTTGCCAGGAAAACCCCACGCTAGGGTTGCCATGAGCTGAAAACGACTTGAAGGCACACAACAATTTTTTATACCTCTGAGATCCAAAAAGCTTAAAGCAGTGTTTATCAACAAAACATGAAATGTTCACAGATACTCAATGTGTGGTCATACACATATCTCTGCTGATGAGCCTGTACAGACGCTGAGATCATCAGATATGTTTAGCCTGGAGAAGAGAAGGTTAAGAGTTGACATGATTTGTTGTTGTTGTTGTTGTTATTAACCACCTTGAAGCTGATCTTGATTCATGATGACTCTGTGGATTAAACATCTCCAAGACTCCCTATCCACCACTGCTTTACTGAAGTCCTGAAAATTCATACCTGTGACCTCCTCAATAGAGTCTATCCATCTAGTATGAGGTCTTCCTTTCTTTCTACATCTCTCCACCATCCCCAGTATCACTGTCTTTTCCATTGAGTCATGCCTTTTCATGATGTGGCCAAAATATGACAACCTAAACATTATCATTTTGCGTTCCAAGATGATTTCAGGCTTGATCAGTTTTAGGAAGAAATTGTTTGTCTTTTTGGCTGTCCATGGTAGCCTCAGCACTCTTCTCCAGCACCACATTTCAAATGAATTGATTTTTCTCTCATCCATTTTCTTCACTATCCAGCTCTCACATCCATGCATGGTAATGGAGAATACAATGACTAGCACGATTCTAACTTTAATGCTCAGTTGTAGATCTTTACACTTTACACTATTTTAGTTATTTCATAACCACCTTCCCTAGTCTTCTTATCTCTTGACTTGCCTGCAGTCCCCATTCTGAACAATGTTTGATCCATGGTACGGAAACTCTTTTACTATTCTGATTTCCTCATTGTCTAGGTTGAATTTGTCTACATCCTCTGTTGACATGGTAGCCCTGTTTAAATACTTGAAAGGATGTCATACTGAGGATGGAGCGAGCTTGTTTTCTGCTGCTCCAGAAACGAAGACATGGAGCAATGGATTCCAGGAAAAGAGATTCTACCAAAATATTGGGAAGAACTTCCTGATGGTGAGATCTGTTTGACAATGGAACATGCTCCCTTGGAGTGTGGTGGAGTCTCCTTCTTTGGATTGAGGTTGGCCTAGATATTTGTTGTAATCTGCTTTGATTCCCACCTGGAAAAGGCAGAATAGAAATAAATCTTTATTATTATTCTTATTTATTATTATTCTTATTTATTGTGCATGGAAGCAGGAGGGAGGGGACCATTTTGTCTTCTGCTTCAGGCAGCATAAGAAAGAGATTGCAGCTCTGGGAGAGTTCAAGGCTCATGTTGTATCTGCTTGCTATATGAGTGTTGAAGAGCCTGCGAAGGGGAAAAGATGGAAAGTTGCAATTTTAATTTTTTTTAATTTAATTTTCTTTCAGTCAAATTTATGGAGGCACTTGTGGGTGTTTCTCACCTATTACTATTGCTTATTACCTATGTTCAATAACTTTACATAGCCACAACATTCTTTCTCCCCTCTCCATAACCCTGGAAGTCAAAACAAAATTATAATAAAGGGAATCATTGACAATTTGGTGTCATTTTAGGACACTTCTAATCTGATGCTGTCCTTTGCCTCATGGTAGTCCTAGTCCCCTTCGTCGTCAGCCATCTCAGGTAAACAGTCAAGAATGCAAATATGGAAGTTGTTTTTTAAGGCTGTTTTCTGGGGCTCACCATTCAGAGAATTCATGGTTATCCAAGAAGTGTTTATTTCAGTATCTCATTCCAAGAAATAACCCCCCCCCCCATACACTTCTCTTCTCAAATCCCCCTATACACATCCATCCTTCGGCCTCCTTCTTTCCCTATTTGTGTGACATGATCCGGGGCTCCTGCTCATCCTGCTGGGGTTAAACCATCCCACGTGGGTTGGCTGTAAATTCAAAGAAGCAACATTAGCAGTCTGGGTGTGAAGGTGGAATGGTGATCCCTGTATCCTCTTTCCCTTTCTCTGCGCTTCTTTGCCAGAGTGGAACCCTTCAGAACGATTGGGCTTCTCATGTTCATCTATGCTTTCTCTCAGTCCAAAGAACAAACAGCTTGCCTTCACTCCGGGCATCATGGCTCAATGAGTGTCTCTAGATCCTAGAATTGTAGAATCTTAGAGTTGGAAGGCACAACAAAAACCAAGGGGCAATTGAGGAAGAAGTTCAACTAAGAGCGGATTCACACATGAAAGCAAAGAGCCTACCTTGAGCCTCTTGCGTGCTGTTTGTGTCTTGTGTGAACAGAAACCCAACCTGTAGTGTAGGAGGGAAAGGGAGCATCCATTGCACCGGGCATGAGATTTGCATGCGAGTGTTAAATGAAAAGTGATTTATGGCTAATGCGTGAGAACACCCTGAGAAATTCCCCAATGACACCATTGGACAAACATTGTCAAGGAGTTATGACTGCGACATCTGTCTCTATAAAAAGGCTCAGCGTGGCTCGTCTGGGGCAACCGGCCATAGCAATGTGAGCGGTCAGAACTTAATGCGCTGTGCCTGAACGGCAGCCACAAGGGAAGATGACGTCCTCCATGTTCCCAAGCCAAAATGCTCTCCAGAAAAACTCTCTGCATTAGTTTTCCCCATGGCTCTCACACTCGTAATGACAGCACTGTGGAATAACCCGCTTTCTTTATATAGCTGAAAATTATACATTTTTCTATGGTGACTGAGGAAGAGTTCGGTGGGACTCCAAAGCCTGGACACTTTGATTGCAAGAGACATTGGTCCTATTAAGATATTGTCTCTCTTTTGTAAAGTGTAGCTGCTAGAACATTTTTATATTTTGTTCAAGATTTGGGGTATGCCTTTAAATATACATATATATATATATATAGGCAATTGGCAAGAGGATAAGTTAAAAGAAAGTGATCTTATTGATTTGTGATTTGTAGATTCCATCAAGTACTCGGTACCAAATCTAATTTCAGCCCAGATCTAATATTAAGGGATTTGGGGGAGAGGTACTGGATTTATCTCCATGATAACTCTGTATTGTGCAGGACCACCAAGATATGCCATCAGTGGATGGGTGCAGGATATGGATCACCAAGATCCCCCATCTGAGTTCAGCAGCTTGCAATCTGCCAAGCAACTCAGCTTCATTCTCGGCTGTAACCGAGCTGCCCTAGGCATTACGTGATCTGCTTGCAACGTGGGGTTGCGCTGGTATCGAAAGTTATATAAACGTTCCAACAGGCTTTGTTTCTGCAGCTCTTACAAAAGGAGAAGAAATGAGACCTGGAAAGGGAAGGAAGGGGGCCAAGCAGCAGCCCAACAACTGTTCCTTGGCCCTACATTATGCTGTCCAACCAATGTCAGCAGACATGATGAAAATGTTAGCAGAGATGACTTGGAACCAGATGACTTGGAACAGCTCCCTTGAGAACCTGGCATTCCTAAATGAAGGTGAGGGGCTTTAGCTGGAGGGTTATCCTATGGATTGGAGTGATCTGAGTGCCAACCTTGCAGCAGACACCATAACGTTGCCCTAGCCTGGGCCCAAAGAATCACCCCTCTCATATTTGATATCAACTTAATATTAAAAGGGACTTGTGGATGACCTGTGAATACCCCGCAGTGGACTTTTGGCCCTAGACCAGTTGGCTCCAGGCAAGGGAGGAAATACAAGGCACCCACCACAATGAGATCACCCAAGACATCAGCATCATCCCTTTAATCTATTGAGAGTGATGATGGGATTCTGGCCATAGAAAAGGGTGGTACCTACACAGACAGCAAGGGCTGGAGTTTGCCTTTTGTCTAAGGAAGTCACACTAATCTCCGAAGATTTCCAAAATCGCTGTGGATACCAAAATCCGTGGATGCGCAAGTCCCATGAAATACAATGGCACAGTAAAATGATGTCCCTTATATAAAATGCCCAAATCAAGGTCCGTTTTTTGGAATCTATATCTATCTATATCTAGAGCTATGTTTTCAAACATGAATGATAAAGAATCCATGGATAGAGAGGGCTGACCATCCAAGCAATACCGCTTGTCCTTCACATCTTAGTTCACAAAGCCATACTTCTGAGCTTAAAGTGAGTTCAGCCATTGTGATGCCAATGTATCTTTAAGGCTAATACATCTTTGTAGTAATATACCTTTGAGTCTAACTTGCAGAAGAATACAATCTACACTAGCTGGGAGATGTCTGCTTTTAGTTAATGGGATGGCAGCCAGCATGAAAGAGGAATTAAACATTTTCCTTCTCTGTTCTAGATGATCTTTCCAGTTGTGAAGAGACCTGCCCTGACCGAAGATGCTGTAATCTGCCAGCGGATTTAAAATTTAGAAATAAACCAGGAGTTTATTCCCTGTGATGAGTTGTCTCTCAGTTCCTCTTAAATATCTTCTCTAAGCTGGGGCTGAACATGCTTTATTTTTAGCTCTCTGGTTAGCAGCTCTTTTCCTTAAGAATCACAAGTGTCAAATTCCAGCAAAAGGAGATGATTATGTATGGGGAGAATTGCCATCTTTTTTCCCAAGGCTGTCAAAAAAAAAAAAAAAAAAGTGTCTTCAGCGTAAAAGAGGACGGAGGAAAAAAAAACTTGTAAAGTGGTGGGGAGAGCTACTCCTAAAGTCTATTTATGATAATTCCTTTCTTTTTAAGTCTCCGCAGTTGCAGGTGACTAAATGGAGCACGTATGCGGTCATGCTAGAAACATCATTAACGCCGGAATAATCTGTTGGAAAAGTCACATCAGCTTTGGAGGGATGGGGAAATGCAGCTGTAGGACCTCGGGAATGGGGAAAAATTAACTTTTGGGAGCTGCTGTGCTGGCTGAATGTATCTGGAAGTTTAATTCAATTTTTCCCCCAGCGGTCTGAGCAGCAGAATTCTGGATCTGAGGCACTGCCAACGAAACAAAGCAAATCCTGCATGAACCTCGAGCCATCCTTTTGGAAAGAGATGCTGCAACACGCTCAGAATGTCTTAGCAGCAAAACCTCTGTTTCTAGGCTAAGGTTTCCCCCTTTCCCCATCCACAATCTCTACTTCATGCTGGTGCAAGGGTGGCTGGAAGTGTGATAGAGCTCTGCGAGGAAATGTATGGGGCTGGCTGGCTGGGGGTTAAGAGAAGAATCAGACAGGTGGTGAGGTGCCAAACGCAATGCCGTATTTGGGGCTTTGGAGTGGAAGGCCCAGGAGTGAATGCTGACCGAAGCACATTCCTGCAGCTGTGTCTCCCTCCTCTTCCAAGCTCTGTCTAAGATTAGCATGTGTGCCAATGAGGGATGCCACCTGTTCTGCTTTCGGCTGAGGCGGCCCAGCATTTAGTGACATCTCCCGCAGCATGGGATGCCCTATTTTCTTCTTCCCAGTAAACGGCTACTGGTTGTGTTGCAGGCCAGCCCGCCAGCCACTTAACCAGTGGCTTTTATCTTGGGATTAGCAACCAAACAATCTCCGAGCAGCACCTTAGGTTGTGTCCAGATGGATGGCTTTTAGTACTGGAAAAATAATTGCTTTTCTACTGGAAAGGGGGAAGGGGGGGGGGCTTCCAGATGAGTGCTGGCATCCTGTTAGGTATTTATGTCATTGCAAAGTGACTTACAATCATGTAAAGATGAATTGCAATGTTGTGCAATGCTTGTTTTGTCAGGCGGGGAGCAGAAATTCAGCTACGTCTCTGGGACCATTGTGCAAATGGAGTGAACAGCTGCACAATGGTCCTGATGGGACACATTGCATAACAGAAATGCCCATTGTGTAACAGGGCACCTTGGACAGTACCCCAATCCGCCTCACTGCAATTCATTAGCATAGTTGTGTGGCTCATTGCAATTCACTAGCATAGTTGTGTATCGAGTCAGAAATGTAACTTCGCCGTTGTAAAGTTACACACCACAGCCTCTCATGCAGGATCTGTGCAATTGTCCCAACGCATTTGTTAAATTGTGTAACTTCACAAATGAATTGGGACAATTGCACAGATCCTGCATGGGAGGCTGTGATGTGTAACTTTACAACGGTGAAGTTCCATTTCTGACTGGATACAAAACTATGCAAGTGCATATAGACATCACCATCTTCCATTTGTAACCCTCCTGGGTTTTCCCATTTGTTCTTTCATGGTTTTTCATACTGCAAAGGATCCCTGGGAAAAGCAGAACAGCTGCACAAAGTCTTTTGAACAAACGCTTTTGAACAGTTATGTCTGTTTATTTTGCATAATGAGAAAGGAACGCTTTAATTTTCATAAAAACCATCGTAACTAACATAGTAACCAACTCTCTTTGACACCTTAGGCTTGTAATAGTAAGTTGTTCCTTTTCAAAAATAACTTGTGCTGTGCCATTGATCATCAGTAAACATTTGGGGTGTGTACGTGTGCATCTATCTCATTATATTTTGTTCTCACAGTTGGGAGGATGTAGCTCAATAAACTATGTTGCTTTCTTTTTCCTGTCCTTCAAGGATTGGGCACAACATAATCTAACATTTCACAGATGGAGACATACACATGGTTAAACAACATTTGAGGGTTGTGAAGATGGAAACAATTATTAATAACGAAGAAGAGACAAGGTAGGAGCGGCTGCAGCTGTTTGCTTTTATCTGAGTCTACTGGGAAGGCGAGATTGCTCATCCTCCTCTCCTCTTCCTCCTCCTTACAGAATTGAGTGTAAATTGCTTTTGCATGTAGAATTCAGATTACAGCCACCGAAGTAAGATGAAGACAAAGGGAGAAAGTAGGAGGAAGAGAGAGAAACTGGGAAATTTTAAAAGCAGCAGAAAAAGTGAGATCGCAGAAGATTAATGCGGAAACTTTCCTGCAAAATTGGGACAATTGGGGGTTATGGCCCAAAACACACCCCAAAGAGGATGTTTATCAGTACCATGTTACCATCCCGTGCTTGCATGTATTTTTAGGTTTTAAAGCTGTGTAGTTGGAATTTTATTTTATTTTATTTTTTAAAAAGCATGCCTGTAATATAGAACAAGATGATCATGGCTCATCTATTTTTGCTATTTCAGCTCAGTTTGCAGCAACTGAAGTAAGCTGAAGACCAAGGTAGAAAGCAGAAGGAGGAAGGAGAAACCAGGACATTGGGAAAGCGACTGGAAAAGTGGGACAACAAAGGAGTAATCAGGACTGTCCTTGCCAAATTGCAACAGTTGGATGGTATGTGATGAATATCTTAAAACCAGGGATGTGGATATCCATCAGTTGCATTCTCGTTGTGTTTCTAGGGGACCTTTCACAGCATAGCACATAGAACAAGCTTAAGCTAAGCCAACCTCTGGGGAAAGATGACTGGAGACCTGGTTGGTTTTACATAACAACAATAATAGAAATCTTTGTGTAACTCAGCCTTGCATACATGCATGAATAATGCCCATGGGAGAAAAGAAAGATTTCTGTGCACTTTGCAGTTGGCACTGTTCAAAATGTTTCAGGAAATTCTTTTACATGGAAATGCATGTGGATTTTCTGTATCAGGAGCAAAATGAACTGTTTCTTGCACAGAAAAACATGGTCTTTTTTGTACAAAAGAACTACATAGAATGATTTCTAGAAAAAAACCCACTGTGGAATTGTAATTGGGTGAGGTCCCATGAATTCTTCTGTTGTGCCTCTCCCATAGATCTGAAATTCTCGGAGTCTCTTCCAACCAGAGTAGAAACTAGTGATCTCCAGCAAAGAATTCTTAGCATTACAATGCTAGAAAAGCGATGTACATTTTGGCACACCACGATTTTGGCAGGCACCCCACAGGCAGATTTCCAAGTGTTTAGAATGGCTGCCAAAATCTGCTGGTATGTCTTTCTTTGAGATGACATGATGACAATGCACCAAGCTCCACCGGTTTGGCGTGGCTGAAAGTTAGAATGAACTAGCACTTCCCCATAGTTGACATATGCCAGTTCGGTCCTTCGAGAAACAAACATTCCAAAGAAGATTTGGTATATAGAAAGATCTTGTAGCACCACTGAAAGAAAGAAGTTAGCAACATGAGCCTTTGTAGACTAAGGTCTACTTCCTCAGATGCATTGGGTCTGAGGAGATGCATCAAATGCATCCGAGGAAGTAGACTGAAGTCTATGGAATTTATCATACGACGGAATTTGGGGGTATAATGCAATTACAATCTGAACGCAATCATGGGGTTTCACTTTATTGCGAATGAGTGGATCTCACACAATTTCAGGCAAAAGGGAAGTCATTCTGAACGCAATCATGGGGTTTCACGTAATTGCGTATTAGAGTATCTCATGCAATTTCGGGCAATGGGGGTCATTTTTGGGCAATGGGAAGTCATTCTGAATGCATTCTGAATGCAATCAGATTTCACATAAATTCGCTAAGCTAGCGGATGCATGTAATTGCGAATTGGCTCCATTCGCAATTGAGAGAAATTCCTCCCGTGTGATAAACTCCTATGAAAGCTCATGCTGCCGAGTTCTTTATTTCAGTTAGTCTCAAAGGTGCTACAATATCTCTCTACATGCTGATTCTACAGACAAACACAGCTATATCAAAGAAGATTTAGTGGGACTTGTAGAAGAATTCTGGGACTTGTAGTTTAGGAAGAGGCATTTACATGTAGAATTCTCAGACAGAAAGCTCTTATGCCTCACCAGACTACAAACCCTAGGCTTCCAGAGGATGCAGCTATGGCAATTAAAGTGGAATCATAGAGCATGAAACAGTGCTCTGATCTCTCAAAATCAGTGGCCACTTGGCTATTCACCTCCCAAAATAAAATGCATGTATGTTGTGGGTAGGAGGAGAGGAGTCTTTACACACACTGAAAAAAACACTCTACCTAACCTCCTCCTTCCTCCCCAGAGTTCTTTAAGCATTTTAAAAATTTGGTGGTATTGAATGAGTGTGTCTGTATTGGCTAAGTTTTAAAAAGCTGATCATCATCTTTGAATGGCTTCAAACCTGGCAGCTGGGGAACCAGCGAGAGAGTGACAGAAGAGTAAGCACAGCTCTAAAGACTTTTGCAGAAACAATATCTGTCTTGTGTTCCATAGCTGAGCTGCATCACATATATTATCCGGCGATGTATTTAGTCATTAAAATAACTTCTCTGGCTCTCTCCATCCCCCCACAAAGAGGGAGAAGATAAGTCTCTGTTTGAGGTTGTTCCCATGGCAATCTCTGATATGGGATCCCTACTTTGCCTGCATTGTAAGCGGAGCACAGGGGAACAGATGTCTTTAGCAGGTGGCTCTGCTTGGAAATGATGGGTGGAGGGGTCGAGATGGGAATTCCACAAAAGAAAATATGCAACCCATGGAGCCAAGGATGGATTAAGGGGATGGGAGCCTGGAGCAGTTTCAGAAAATGATGCCCTTCCCCTCTGCACGTGTGTATGAGCGATCGGAGTGGCATAGAAAATAAGTGCCTTGATAATGTAATAAAATCAGCAACATAAAGGACAAAAGGTCTATTCCCTCGCTCTCCCCAGACATACATTCCCTGGCTGAGATCCTGTTTAACTCCACCATGGCTCCCCTGTTCCAACCCCAGGGTTCACTGTTGGGTTGTGATAGCCCCTCTGCAGAGCCATTTTGTGGCTGGTGGAGAAGGGAAGGGATCAGAGAAGGATTTGGCCTTGCCCCCTGTTAGCACACCCTGCATACTCCGTGCTGTATTTTTGGCATGTTTCATATCTTATAAAATATCTAGAGGCAGAATGTTTTTGAGAGATCGGTGGCTTTTCAAGAACACTCGGTCAGGTTCACAGAAGAAAAGGAGAGTGCCCATCCAGGTAAACAAGACAATCAAGTTCAGACAGGTGTATCAACTGCTCCTTCCTCCCCCCAAGTGACCTGCATTTTCTCTTGCGTCTTGGGACAAAAGGATCTCCTTGTACCCAAAGCAGTAAGCCAATCTCTCTGCCTACCCCCCGCTGGGTTCCTAGTCAAACTACCCTGTCCATCCCTCTTGGTGATATCCTGATCCAATCACCAGTTTTGTGACACTAAAGTTAAAGCCGTCAACAAGTCCGGAATCCCATTGTCGATTTATGGGAGAGGACATCCAGCCTTTGTTACCTGGCAAGATAGCCCATCGCTAGGTTCCAAAACCTAACCTCTGTGCAGCTATCCACACACACTTTATGTATGTTCTTGTTGCTCCCAGACCTCCCAGTCTAAGCCACTCCAGCTTTCCATAGTCTACTCATCAGGTTCTTATCACCCCACTGCAAATCCCTCAAATTCCCTTGTCCCATTTCCATATTCCCATTTCAGTTAGCTCTGTATGTTGTGTCTGTGTGAATTGCTACTCTGTGTGCCTAATTGCACTCTGGATATTTTTCCTAAACAAAACCTTCTTTATTCACCCCTGAGTTGTCCTCAGTTAATACTGGTGTAAACAGGTGCAAATGGTCCTGAACATTAGGAGGAACTTTCTGACAGTAAAGGCTGTTCGACAGTGGAACACACTCCCTTGGAGTGAAGCGGAGTCTCCTTAGAGGTCTTTAAACAGAGGCTTGATGGCCATCTTTCGGGGATGCTTTGATGGTGAGTTCCTGCATGGCAAGGGTTGGACTGGATGGCTGTTTGGGTCTCTTCCAACTTGATGATTCCATGATTCTATGATATGGCTCTTGATGCAGGATCTCAGCTGATGTTTAAATGTTTTCAATCATAAAACAAAAACAACCATATGACATCTGCACTGTAAATGAGTTGTAGCAGAGTCTCTGTGCTTATGATTCGCAAGAACATTCAGAATTAGTGGCTTTGCTTGGGTTCATGTCACCCAAGTGTGATAACTCATGCTGTCACCTTCATGCTTGCAATAGAATTGAAAGAAGATTAAAACCATGACCAATGAAAAAGATGGTGTAGAAGTGGATCTGAGAGCCTATGTGGTGTAGTGGTTTGTGTGTTGGATTGCAGTTCTGGAGACCAGGGTCTGAATCTCCACTAAGTCATATAAACTCATCGGGTGATCTTGGGCGAGTCACACACTCTCAGCCCCAGAAAACCATGTGATAGGGTTCGCCCTTAGGGTTGCTCTAAGTCGGAAACAACTTGAAGGGACATAACAGCAAACCACAGAACTGGACCCACAGGAATCAGTGCAACTTAATTTTGCTGCAATGACTTAAGTTTCCTTTTCAGTAGATCTTCTCTAAGTATGAAAAATGTGGAACAGCCTATCGATTAGTTCTGTAACACTGAGCGATCCTGAGGAAGGATTCCACTTATAAGAAAAAATTAAAACAGCAACAATAAAAAAGCACCATCACCACCGAGCGGAATGAATAAACGAAGCCAGCCAAATGCCAGCAGATGCAGGAGGTTTAAGCCTTTTTAGGACTGATAATTCATCGGGCATTTTGATATTAAACCAGGCTCAAAGCAATCACAATGATCCCATTGTTGAAATACTTAAAGGATCAGCAGAGAGGGAAAGACAAAGGCAGCCAACAGGAACTGTCCATTCTACCGGGGCCTATATCTGTATCCCAGGAGCATTAGGGACTATGTTACGGGACAGCGTGACATAACACTCCTGTTATCAGGAGTATTATGGGCAGTTTCCTGAAAGTGAATGCAAATCTGCTTTTCAACCCCCAGCGATATAACAGTTTATGGAACAAGAGAGGCATAAGCATGGCTGGGCCTACTCTTGGGCATAAGGAAGGCAGAATGAGGCAGATGCTTCTGATACTAAATTTTGTTTTTGCAAAAAGGTAGAAAACGATGTGTTATTTAATATGGAATTAAACATGGGGGGAAACACTTCTGATATATTCTGCTTAATGGATCAACATAAAACTGATGTGCTGGCTTTGAGGACTTTCTGCCTCAGGTAGCAAAATAAAATGAACTATAACAACAAAAACAACGACATAATACCATCTGAACCGAAAACATAAACAGCAAAATGCAGGCCTATGACTAACATCTTCAGTTTTTAAAATCCTGTATGGTTTTTAACACCTTGCCTGTTAAAGAAGCCAGTGGAGCTTCGAAAGCTTGCATCATGTATTTTGGGCATTTTGGGTGATCCAATAAAGGTAAAAGTGCGAAGTACATATATAAATATACGTATATATCTCAAATAGGACATAGCACTCTAATTGTGTAATGTGCACGGGCCCTGTGATGGCCTTTTTGTGTAGCTAAAACAATAAATAGGAATATTTCATTCTGAAGCTCCATGCTTCCTCACCGCATGATTTTTTTTTAAACCAGCGATGTACATAAATGTACTGAAGCTGAAGGCAGCCGTGACTTGTTTCCCCTCGGATGACCTTAGCTTATGAGCAACATGTTTCTACCCCGGCTCACCCCTCACTTTCTTTTTAAAGATCCAGCAAACAGAAGGTAGGAATAAACAGGAATGAAGTTACCTCTTTCCTCAAAAAAGAGAGAAGTGAAAAGTTAGAATCCCTTTGCTTTTCCTTGAAGGGGACGGCATGCTGAGACTCTTTCCCCCTGCAAGATTTTTTGAACCAATTTCCAGCACTCTGCTGACATTTCTTTCTCTCATCTCCTAGTTCTTCCCTCAAGATTTCTAGACATGGCCTCCAACAGTAAGTCCACGCTGCCCAATTATAGCAGTTTGATTCCCCTTTAACTGTCAAAGCCTAATCCCACAGAATCCTACAGGTTTCGCTGTTGTTGTTCTGTGCCTTCAAGTTGTTTCCGACTTATGGCGATCCTAAGGCGACCCTATCATGGGGGTTACTTGGCAAGTTTCTTCAGAGGGGGTATGTCATTGCCATCATCTGAGGCTGAGAGTGTGTGACTCGCCCAAGGTTACCCAGTAGGTTTCCATAGCTGAGCTGGGATTCAAACCTTGGTCTCCAGAGTCACAGTCCAACACTCAAGCCACAACACCATGCTGGCTCTCTAGAAAACGCTAAATCCACTCCCCTGAGCTATAGTCCACAGAATTCTAATTCCCCCATCAAACTATAGATCCCAAGACTCCTGTGGATGGAGCCATAGCAGTTAAAGAGGAACCAAAGTGATTTAATTGGGGGATGAGGGTATAACTTCTGCTGAAAAATCTGTTTCACTGGAACCAACTAGTTGGCTGATGTCCCTTTCAGGTTGTGATTCTGCACATATTTAGATTGTCTGAAATCTCATTGACCAGTGAGATTTAAGTTGTGCATTTCTGAAATCAATGTCTTAACTGTTAAAAAAATATATTATTCCATTATTCTAAGAAAGATACTCTTTAGAACTACAGCTCCCAAAATCCCTCTTATGGCCATTTTTTTTTAACTCTTAAAGGGATAACTTGGAACAATAACTCCCCAAATCCCTCTACTACTGGCTGTCTATGCCCTCCAACATTTCAGGAATGAAAAATGGGCATGTGTGGCCAAGCAACATCAGAGTGTGGTCAAGATGGGAAAAGTTATGAACGAAGAAGGAGAAACAAGCGATGAGATGCTGCAGCAGTTTGCTTTTGCCTGATGCTGCAGGGAAGGGCAAGATTCTGCCTCTTTTTCTCCTTCCATTTCTGCTGAGTAGAGTTAAAATTATATTTTGGACTCAGTTTGCTGTAATTGAAGCAAGTTGACAGAAAACTGGGAAAGTGGGAGGAGGAGAGAGAAACTGGGACATTTCAGTAAGTGGAACAACATTTGGGACTATTGTGCCAAAGTGAGATACTTGGAGGGTATGTTATGTCAGCTGGTGGACTCTGGGAGATGAAGTCCAAAAAAGCCTCTTTTCCAAGCTTGGATTAAAAGTATATTTTCTTATTATCCCTTTGACTGAAAACAAAGCCCATAAGTTATAGGTCCCTGAACATTGATTTTGGATGGCCGACGGACCTCTGAGATCTTCCCTGTTAAAGTGTGTGTGTTTTTGCTGATGCAGAGAGGCTATTTTGGGGAGATTATCAGTTTATGTAAGGACTGCTGACATCAGAATTGTACAATTTTGACTTAACCCCACAGATTTCTTGCTGAGATCTTCTCCTCCCTCTCCTTTAGTACCTCTCCTTCACTCCACCCATTTCAGTCGGTTTTCACTCTGCTGCTTTATTTGAGACCATTTCTAGCCATATGATGAATCCGACAATTTCGCGAGAGCTCTACTGTTTCAGCCCGTAAGGAAATTCCATCCACATCAGACGGATCAGATATCCTGTATCTCAGCTGACCCAAATCCCCCAGGCCTGACTTAGCACCATTCTTAGGGAATGTCTCAGGTCTTCCTGGGGTGGGCTATATAAGTGTCATGTTCCTGCTCCACAGCACAAGAGTTCAGCAGGGGATTCCCAACCAGAGCTTGGAAATGTTACTTTTTTGGACTACAATGCCAAGCACCCCAACCAGCATGCTGGCTTCTGGGATTTGTGGTCCAAAGAGTAACCTTTCCAAGCATTTTCTCTGGCTATCTCTCCCCCCCCAAACTCTTCAATATCTGATTTTATCCCAGTTTCCAGTATGGCCTGTACTGCAGGTAAATTAATATCATCAACAGATCGACCATATCATGGTAGCTTCTCCATGGTTCTTCAAGGTCCAGTCACTCCTCCTTATCCATGGATTTCCTTGCTGCAAAATAAAATAAAATAACCCACCTGTGGTTCACATTGATGAATGAATCGATTCAAAATGGAGCCGGTCCAGTCGGCCAAAGGGCAAATTTAAATAGATTCCGATACGCATGTGGTTCACACTTGCGCGGAACTGATTTATCCAAAAAGACATGGGGGGAAAAAATCAGAAATAAAAAAAAAACACGGGTTAAATGGGTCTAGCGCATGCCCAGTTCAAGTGTGAACCAGGGTCATTTAAACTGCTTCAAACTGATTTGCGAACTGGTTTAAAATGTAGTGGGAATGAGGCCAATGAGCCTACATCTCAGCTGCTCTCTATAGTTCAAAGATGGGCCACCTGGGGGTGCCACACCAAGATCCAGCTTTTCCTCCTTAACACTGAACAGTTCTGAAAGCTCTCTCTGCATTGCTGAAGGCTCTGTTTCTTGCACATTATTCTTCCTATTTACTCTGCAGCAGACTGCCCTCTGCTGATTTAAAAGACAAGACAATGCTCAAGAGTGATGTTTTTGTTGTTGCTCTTGCTTTGGTTAAAGGTCTATTACATAAGCAATTTTGTTAAGAGTTCAGATGATGCCTCAGCAGCTACAGTGCCTCAAATGATACGCTGTGCATCATATGACAATGGAGGACTCATGCGCTCATGCACATGGATTGTGACATTGCTCATTTACACTCATTTAGCCATGGCTACCTTGGGCAAGTCACATCCTCTCCGTCTTCGGGAAGGCAACGGCAAACCTCCTCTGAACAAATCTTGCCAAGAAAGGGCTGCCTTAGGTTTGCCATAAATTGGAAATGACTTGAAGACAACAACAAGAAAAGACCCCGGTTATCCATTTCTTGTCGTCTTCTCTCCTCATTTTTGGCAAGTGGCTAGCCATCCTAATTGTTGTCCCTGGCTTGGATTTACCGAATGGTGAGATGTAGAGAGAGCTCGTAGCACCTTTGAGACTAACTGAAAGAAAGACGTTGGCTCATGCTGCCAACTTCTTTCTTTTAGTTTGTCTCAAAGGTGCAACAAGACCACACTGATTCTACAGACTAACACGACTATATCTTTCAATTCTACCAAATGGCAAGAGTGAATTTTATATTCCCACAATGGCTTGGAACGATATAGCATTCTCATTCTGAGAACATCAAAATGGTGGGTGTCTCACACTTTCTTTCTGCAGACGGCAATGGTGCTGCTGCTTCTGCTGACTTTGTGGTTGTTGTGTGCTTTCAAGTCATTTCTGACTTATGGCGACCCTAAGGCAAACATTTCATGAATCTGAGGCTATGTGATTTGCCAAAGGTCACCCAATGGGTCTCTATGGCCAAGCATGGAATTGAAACTTGTTCTCCAGAGTCTTGGTCCAGCATTCAAAGCACTCCGTCTGCTGACTACTGGTCTTTGATTTAGACTTCTGAAATTAAGAAAACTTCATCCAATTATATTGTTGGAGGAATACCACAAAAGGACAGTAAACTGTTAAACTGTTGTTGTTTCAACCAACTGTTGGGTTGCCTGGAACCCTTGAATCCACACAAAATGTAAGGGCATCCCTGGAGATATCCTGATACATTATGGAGACTAATTTGGATTTTCTGCCTCAAGAGCAAAGAAAATCTTTTGCCATCTCTGTGGGAAGTCCCAAAATTTAGCAGAGCTCAGAGGACCTGAGGCAAAGCAAGTTCCTTTCACTTGAGACGTTCCTAAAATAGACAAGGGTCTTGGCACCTCTGTCTAGAAACCCTCGCTAGGTCACTTCTAGCTAAGCCCCACACAGGAGACCAGAGAGTAAGATGAGGTTTCCCTTCGGAGACGAATATGGCAGTGAGTCTCCACAGTGTTCCCAACTCGGAGCCAGGGAAATTCCATCGCAGCTTGCAGGAGATACTGGCGGCTGTTATGAGAGAGACCCAGGGTTTTCTGGAAAGGCAAACTGTTATAAATTATAGACGCAAATCGATGACGTTTCCTGGCTAAAATGAAAGGCAACAAGGAAACTCTCGCTCACTTAGCATCTATTCTGCCAAGATTGTAGCCCTGTAGGTGTGGGAGGGTCACCAGAGGTGGAGCAAGCGCCATCTTATTTGTTACCTGAATTACTCTCTTGCAAAGTCGAAGGACATCTTATACCTCCTGTTGGTTTGGAGAAGAGTTGAGAGTTACTGTATGTACTCAACTATAAGTCGACCTCATGTATAAATCGAGGGCAAGTTTTGGGGCCAAAATTATGGATTTTGATATGACTCATGGATAAGTCGAGGGTAAAATTTAGGTGCATGTAATGAAGGATGTAAAGGACAATGTAAAGAAACACAATGCCAAAGAACTTACAAAATTCCAGCAGGCATTAAGTATTTGTGCTTATACTAAAGGCTGGATGGATGAGAGAGTAGAAAGAGATCAGTGCTTCCAGGGCAGATTAAACATTCATTTTACACACACACACACACATTATATACGCTTTAAAATACAGTACTGTTAAAAAAAAATCACCCCTTTCACCGGGGGATGGCTCCTTTTTTGATAAGAGTTAAAATACAGTATTTACATTGACCCATGGATAAGTTAACTCAGGTTTTTTGGATCAATTTTTTAACCTAAATTTCTAGACTTATACGTGAGTATACACAGTAGGTGGGCAAGGTCCCAAACACGGGGGCAACCCTTGTTGTACCTTGCTGCCCTCACGCTCTCCAATTCAATTGGGAAAGTTTGTTGGAAGACCTTAACAGACCTTCCCAGTAACTTGGGAAACCTACTTTCATGGATTGCAACTCCCCGCCCCTTCCGAGTCATGGGGGATCTGTTTTGGACTCCCGCTTGCGAATCTAAAAACTTGCCAATATTGGGGTCCTATGTATTTTAATGGGCACATGCTCCATTTTGTTTTCTCCCTACTCACCATCCTCAAAGAGCAAGGTCTCGGATCCCAAGGCTGCAAAATGGGAGGGACGACAGTACAGTTTGTTGTCACTCTCCTTTTGTGTGTTTTGTGCTGTTCTGGTGACATGAACAACAGCATTCATAATTTCACTACTGAAATGACTGTTATCTCAAGGCCAAGGAACTTCTAGCCATCCAGATGTTGTTGGATTCCAGCTCCCATCAGCCTAAGGCACCATGACCAATAGCCAGGGAAACATCTGTAGGATTATAAATCCTTCAGTCCTGAAGGTTTAAAACATGAAATGAAATGAATGAATGAATGAATGAATGAATTTGGGAAATGTGTTTTATATTGGCATAACCAGCATCTTACTTGTTTATCCTGACTTCTGCAGGGGTGGTTGTGTGTGTGTGTGTGTGTGTGTGTGTGTATGTGTGTATGTGTGTGTGAGAGAGTGTGTGTGTTATTTCTGGGCAGGTAACAAGCTGGGAGCAAACACATCCAGGCAATTCTAAATTTGTCCTCAAGGATTGGGTTACCCTTGGTCAAGTTGCATAATGGTAAGCGGAGTAACTGGACACGATCCAGTGCACAGGGAGGGATGAAACTGGCACTCTCTCCCCGCAGCGGGTGTGGATTTGTATCAGCAAGAAAGAGAGATTCCATCAACTACTGGGCGAGTAGCTGAAGAGGTCTGTGCAGTTTGATACCCACATTCTTGGGAAATGAATCATTCTTGAAAGCAGACATACAATCCCTCCAGTGCATGGAAGCTGGTGGGACACATGCAGACAACAGCCTGGTTTAAAGCAGGATCTGTGTCGACTTCAGCTTCTGTACTTATATGGCTTCGGTCTCTGTAAGGATGGCACGCTGAAACAGAAGGGGCTTTTTTCACAGGATTACTAGACAACACCACACACTCCAAACGACACACATATTTCTTCCGTCTTTGAGTGCGAACAGAGGGATTGTGCTTCCAGAAGGAGAACTGCTAGGAAATGCTACTGTTTGGGACTACAGCACCCAGCCTTCCCCAGCAGCCCTTCTATAGCCAGAACACAATAACTTCCAATTGGATCAAGGAAAGTGCTACGAAAATATAAAGACACAACAAATGTATTTGTGCAATAATCAAGACTATTTATGAAACCTCAAAACGACCAGTTGGGCATTTCCAAAGAGACGTGCAACACGCAATGTGGTATACAAAGACAAATTAAAACAATAGATTCCAGAAATAACAGAATATCCTGATACACAGAGTCCAGACGTGACTACAATAATGTTACAGCCACTCAGACAAGATGATGATGGCATCCATTCCCGGGATTGTGAACTGGATGTTTTGACCTGATAGGTCTTCTTCAGATTGTTATGTTCAATTAGTATAGTAGTAGTTTTTCTTTTCCATTCCCAAGGATTGCATAGTAACTGATATCCTCTTTCCTCTTACCTGAAGGTGACTTATAAAAGCAGAGGAGGGCAAGTCCTGGCACTACGACTAAGGGATAAGGAGGATGCTAACCAGGTAACTACACAGATACCACCTGGAGAATCGTGCAAGCTGCATCCACAAACCCATGAAACCTTGGAAACCGTAGCAAGGTCTGCTTCTCTGGCTGAGCTGAAGATTTGCTCTCAGCCCTTTCTTCTTGCCTGGAGATCCAAAAATCCTGAAGACTTGGGATCATTCAAACATCCTTTTTTAGTGGAACAATGCGTATAACTTCACTCATGCATTCTAGGTTGGCTATTTACACAATGGAACCGCATCTATGCACATCTCTGGGAATTCAGTTGCTCACAATGCAAACACATGAATAAACATGCAGTCGATGATGCAAATGTATTCAAAACACATCCAAGGCATGCAGAGTTTAATTCCGAATTAGCTTGGGTCTATTCGCATTGGTTATTCACACTGCCAATTGTGGAGGATGTAGAACATTATCTTTTACAATGTCCCCTCTATACAACTATTAGACAAAGATTCCTCGATTGTATTTTACATTCCCTTCCTGGCTGATTTAATACTCTGCAAATATGTATTCTTTTGGCAGGTAACGATACATACATTACCTCCATGGTGGCAAAATACGGTTTAGCTGCTAGTAAGATTAGGCTTAGTTTTCAAGCCTTGTTTTTATTCATTGTTTTTGTATTTTTTTGGCTTGACCTGTATTAAATTGTGACACCCTTTAGCTTTTAACAACAAAGACATTACTTACTTACTCACACTGTCAATGTTGAGAATCTGTTTTTTAAAAAAACTTGAGGGAAAAAACCCAGTATCAATTATCTTAGGTTAAGTGGGTTTTTTTTTTTTTTGGTAGACCCCCCAACTTAATTGTTTGCATTTGGGATGCATGTGAACAATGGAGATTTAACCTGGATTCATCCTGGTTTATTTTCACTGTCTGAATAGAGCCTGATCAGCGCTATCTCCAGGAGGTTTCTCATTCTGAGTCAAATCTGACTTGACAACAATGAATAACAACACTTTGGTAGACCCAAAGTCCAGCACCTTGAAGAAGGGTATTTTTGGACTGCAACTCCTAGAATCCCTGGCTGGAGCATTCTGGAAGTTTGCTAAACGGCACCGCGCCGTTAGCCTGCTGTTTGCAGTAAGCAATCCCATAATGCGTAAACCCGTTCCGAGCCCTTAAAGATTGATGGCTGGGGATTAACTGCATCTGCAGACAGGGGAACGGACAAAGCTAACTGGCAATTCCTCCCGTGACTGGGATTTAGGAGGGGATCTGCGGGGATATATTGATGGCATCTGAAGATTTAGGGGCCTTCGCTGAGCGGTCACAGCTGCCATTGGTATTTGTGGGGATCGAGAGCAAGCAGGTTCTCATTACCAGCTTCTTCAGGAGGTTGGAAGAGGGGCTCTGAGTAACCCAGTATCTTGTGTATCTTCTGAGGACTCCAGGGAACACTAGTGGGCCAGAAAAGTTAGAGACAAGGGGCCTGAAACAGATGGGCAGGAAGAGGCGCCCTCGCGCCACGATTAGGGTTAGGGAGCATGCAGCATTTGCACGCTCCTGAACCCTAACACGAAATGGCGCCTGCCCTGAATGACTTTGCATTGTATCCAGTTTAACCTTCCAGTTTTCCCCATGTGATAAAGTCCTTGGAGAGATTCAATCATGCTAAATGTAATGCGAATGCCAATTCGGTATCACATCACAGGGGAGATCCGCATCTCCTTGGTACATAAAAGTGAGTGCAATGACCCCTAAAATACTCAGAGAAAGGGTTCTGGATAGAGAGCCAGACTCCTTTCCTGCCACCCAAGCCTTCCCAAAGACAACAGCCCAGCAAAGCATTAAGATGCTGCACACCACCCTGAAAAATACCCAATCTTTTTTGATTTTGGAAGCTAAGCAAGTACTGGCTAATATTTGGATGGAAGACCAGAAGGTAATATCCGAAAATTCAATGAGAGCCTGTGTTTTAAAAATGACCACTACATAACTGCTTATTAGTGAGAAATATACTAGTTACAGGCAACTGAGTTCCTTATGACTTATTGATGAGCTTAGGAATTAGCATGCACACATTTTATACTAAACGCGGCCTCCTCTTTTGTCTTCTTGTGAGCTGCAGATCACCTAGCCAGTTTTCTTTTTAGGATTTCAGAACTAACTACGCAAGGTACGTAGGAGAAAGTGAGGAGGAGTTTCAGCAGATATCATATGCCTCTCAAAGTAATAATTTTGCGTCTGAGTCATCATCTTTGGATCTATCTCCAACAGTTCAGAAATAGCTCGATGCCTCTTGGGAATCAACTTTTTCTTAAATGGCAACGTTGCATCTGATTACATCTTTAGAAATCTCACCTCGTCCCCCGCACCCTCCTTCTGTGCTTTGCATTTGTTCACAATGGCCAAGTTTTGATCCTTTGGCCAGAGAGTGACTCGGCTCTGAGTGTGTGCAGACTTTGATCACCTTCGGCTGAGTCACATCCTCCGTTTGACCTCATATTTTAAAATGACGAGAGAAATCTGTCACGTTCAGCCTCTGTTAATGAAGCCATCTTGTGCCGCGTCTGCTTGCTGGGTCCCTGAGCTGAAAGGCCATAGTTCATTTGCATAGCACGAAAGAATGTGAACAATATGAGCAATTTAATTTAAATGTGCAAAGGATAAAGTTCACAGGGAATTAAAACCAGCCGGCTTGTGAATTTATGTGGGAGTTGTCCCTGGGTTCCAGGGGCAGCTGGTGTGTTTCATATCAGTGGGGTTTTCCTTTGCCTAGAGGCAGCAGGAAAGGAAGGCCAATAATAGGTAAGTTAAAGAGAAAGTCAAGTCAGTCTGGGTCATTTAAGGTGAATCAATGAATTGGAAGAGATCACAAGGGCCATCCATTCCAACCTCCCGCCATGCAGGAATATACAATTAAAGCATCCCCAACAGATGGCCATCCAGCCTCTGTATTAAAACCTCCAAAGGAGACCCCCACAACTCTCTGAGGGAGTGTGTTCCACTGTCAAACAGCTCTTATCGTCAGGACGTTCTTCCTAATGTTGAGGTGGAATCTCTTTTCCTCTAGTTTGCATCCATTGCTCTGTGTCCTATTCTCTGGAGCAGCAGAAAACAAGCTTGCTCAATCATCAATAGGACATCCCTTCAAACAGGGCTATCATATCACCTCTTAACCTTCTCTTCTCCAGACTAAATATCCCCAGCTCCCTAAGGTGTTTCTCATATGGCATGGTTTCCAGACTCTTCACCATTTTGGTTGTCCTCTGGACATGCTCCAACTTGTCAGCATCCCTTTTGAACTGTAGTGCCCAGAACTGGACACAGTATTCCCGGTGAGACCTGACCAAAGCAGAATAGAGTGGTCCTTTTACTGCCCTTGATCTAGACACTACACCTCTTAAGGAATTCACCAAAGATGAAGGGAGGTATCAGCGTGGTGTAGTGGTTTAATCTTTGGACTAGGGACACTGGGAGACCAGGGTTCAAATCCCGATTCAGTCATAGGACCTTATCAGACGTCGGAAATTGGAAGTATAATCTAATGGCAATCCGGACGCAATCATGGGGTTTCATGTTATTGCGAATTAAAGTTTCTCACACAATTTTGGTGCAACAGGGGGTCATTTTGGGGTAATGGGAAGTCGTTCTGAATGCATTCCGAACTCAATACGAATTCACGTGAATTCGCTAAACTAGCACTTGTAGCACTTGGTCCTCTTCCTGAATAGGCCTTTTTCTGTACTAATTCAATGTTAAAAGTATACTTTAGTGAGAACACTGGTGTGTACAAAAATGCTAAAGGGGGATCAAATCCCAAAGGTCCTTTCTTGTGGGGAGCAATGGCTTTTTGAAACCCAATGTATTGTAGTGGTTTGGCTGGTGGCTTCCAGGAGACCAGGGTTCGAATCCCCACTCAGCCGTTCAGGCCTCTGGAGACCATGTCCCCTTTGCCATGGCACCATCATTGGGTGGTACCAGTTTTCTATGGGGTTTTCCCATTCTAAAAGATTGAAACAACTCACCCAAGACTTTGTTTCATTACTGCCAGTAAGATAAAATATGCTGTCATTTTTTTTTACCACACCCCTTGTGACTTTGACCCCATTTTCTACTCGCACTCTGCCTCCTAATATTTGTCATTTTATCCTTTGCTTCATGCAAAAAAAATGTCTGCAGCCTGCTCTGCTGTTCGTTATTACTGACCCGAATGTCTGTATTCTTTAATGTACAGTGGGCCCTGTGTATCCATGGATTCTTTATACAGAAATTCAAACTATCTACAACTTGAAAATATTTTTTTAAAAATGTAAATTCTAAAAACCAAACCATGATTTTGCCATTTTATATAAGGGACATCATTTTACTACACCATTGTATATAAGGGGACTTGAACATCCATGGATTTTGGTATCCACAGGGGATCCTGGAACCAAACCCTGGCAGATACCACAATATAAGCAAAAGCATTTTAAAAGTCTACATACAGCTGCTTGTTGTCACTTTATTTATTTATTGTGCTTATACCCCACTCTGTAGAAATACTCTCAGAGCATTTTAAAATGTAGTCTAATTAAATCCTGGCAGGGAATTAGTATTGTAGCAAAGTTGTCATTGTTCGCATAAAAGCAAGAGCCCATCTGGCTTCTATTGGCTTGGTTGCTCTACTAATACCTTTGCGACACTAGAGTAGTTAAGCCAATGGAATAGCAACTTTTCTGCCTCCTGAAGACCACCAAGAGCAGTTCAGCCACTTCATACTGGAGACTTTTCACTCTATACAATTATAGCAGTATTATTCTACTTTAACCGCCACGGCTCCATACTCTGAAATCCTGGGATTTGCAGTTTAGGGGTGGGCCATTTAAAATTCTCAGCCAGAAAGTTTTAGTGCCTACCCAAACTACAAAACCCAGCTTTCCATAGGACGGAGCCATGGTAGTTAAAGTGGAATCATAGTGCTGTAACAGTGTATAGTATATAGTGTGTATATTAATACAGCGTGGAAGTCTCCCAGAATATCAGCCCCCATTTGCCCTTCTTCTCATTCCAGAGAATTTGTGTGCCTCTGGACTGAAACAAGAAAATAAAAGCCACCTAGGCAAGCCCGCACTCTAGGCAAGAACGAAACAAATTCTTTGCATGATTGTCAATGTTTATTTCAAAATCTGTTTTAAAAAGTAATTTCCTTTGCTCAGTGTATGGCTACTTTTTGGAATGTCAGCAATTCATCTCCGGAGAGTTAATGCTTTCCTCTAAGTGTTAGACTTTGCTCCTTGGCTTTCATTTCCTTCCTGGTCCGATGAACAACTTGTTAATGCAACACTGGACTCTTTTTTCCCCTGGTTCTTTCTTCCAGATGCTGGAGCCCGATTATTTATTTGAGGAAATATATCTGGATCAGGTACCGACCTGGAGATGATAGCAATCATCCAGGATCCAGATGATAGCAATAATCCAAAACTCTGAAAAGGACAAGGCAATCCAATATGTTGCTACTTAGAAGTAAATCCAATTGCTTTAAGTAGAATTTACTCCCAAGTAAAAGGATAGCCATCATAGTGCAGCGGTTTGAGCAGATCAGGGTTCAAATCCTTACTTGATAATGGAAACCCACTGGGTGACCTTGGGTGAAGGATACTAGGAGTTTTGGTCCATCAAAATAAGATATCAAAGTCTGACATAATTCAGGGCATTTCTCTTCCATGTATTTGAGTCCCAGCTACGGAACCCCATTTCCCTGAAAACAGAGATCATTGCTAAAAAATCGGCCATCAGAGAAAGCTGAAGGCATGCCATTTTCTGAGCTGAGCCAATTAACATTGCCTTAGAAAAGCTTTTTAAACACTTCCCACTCGCAACAGTAGTGTAAGCTAGTTGGTGGTGCTAACAGTGCATAAATAGGAAAGATGCAGCTGTTCAGACATAACCCACTTTTTGTACAATAAATATGTTTGCATATCTATATATTTTCTCTCCTTTTCAACAGTTGAATAAACGTGCCCGTTTTGAACACTTCGATTTCTTGAACATATTTTCTGCAACATGAAACATGCTGTTACCAATATACAGCTTTCGCATTTCAGATTAACTGCCATTCAAGAAACGGTCAGTTATCTCAGTTGATGGTGATGCAAAGATAAAGTTTGCACGGTTTAATTATTTTAAAGATAAAGACAGGGATGAAACAAGCTCAGGGTTGGATCCAGAGCAGTGGTACATTTTGAAGTGAATATAATTTTCGTCATGACAGTTCCCAAAGCTACATTTCCCAAGGAGACATTGTATAATGCTACATAACTTTGTCCCCAAGAAAAGCCCCAAACTGAAGAACGCTGTCTTGATCCATATCAACAAATCAGTTCTAGGAATTTGAATTTCCTGGGAGCTGGGCTTTTACAAATCTAATGGGTTTTAATTGTTCCTTTCAAACAAAGTCATCCAAATATTTTGCACTGCAGAATTCATAACAATACATTGTTTTTACCAAATAAATAAATAAATAAATAAATAATAAAAAATAAAAATTCATACACAGCCCTACTTCCAACAGCTACCTTTAAGATCTGTCCCATTCATTTCAATAAGTCTAATCTACTTCAGTTCATCTTTATAAGGTCTAAATAAATTGGAATGATTGGGAAGGGGGGCTAGGGTCACAACAGGAACAACCTGTCATCCTTGCCCCGAACTCTTCCCTGATGTTTCTGATCTTAGCAGTTGGTGTTTTCCACATGAGAGATGGGAGAATAGTCTCTGGGTTTTAGGATGGTGGAGCTGTCCAAGGTGATGGACCCAATGCCCAAATAGATTCAGAACTATGGATAGCTTCTGCCACACTGTCAAGGAATCCCCCATCACACAATAAAATGGCTGAACCCAAAGGGTGCTCAGCAAGGGCTCCTCCTCATCTTGGAGAGAAGTGTCCAGTGGGGTGTCCAGTGGGGTTCTGTCCTGGGCCCAGTGCTATTCAACATGCCTGAGGAAAGACTTAGGGAGCTGGGGATGTTTACCATGGAAAAGAGATGGTTAAGGGTGATATGATAGCCCTCTTTAAGTATTTGAAGGGTGTCACATTGAGGAAGGAGCAAGCTTGTTTTCTGCTATTCCAGAGAATAGTACCCGGAACAAAGGATGCAAGCTACAGGAAAAGAGATTCCACCTCAACATTAGGAGGAACTTCCTGACGGCAAGGGCTGTTGGACAGTGGAACACACTCCTTCCTCGGAGAATGGTGGAGTCTCCTTCCTTGGAGGTCTTTAAGCAGAGGCTGGATGGCCATCTGTCAATGGGGACGCTTTGATGGAGAGTTCCTGCATGGTAGGAGGTTGGACTGGATGGCCCTTGTGGTCTCTTCCAACTCTTATTTAAAAGAAGGACCCATCCCCTGGTGAAAAGGAAGAGTATAATCTGTCCCGGAAGCACTGACCCCCTTTACTCTCTCATCCATCCAGTCTTAAGAATAAGCACAAAGAGGTATGTCTGATGGACTTTTGGAAGTTATTTGACATTGTTTTGCTTTGATTCATCCTTTAGATCCTTTTCTATATGCCCCTAAATTTTACCCTTGACTTATCCACGGGTCATAGCAAGATCTATAATTTTGGCCCCAAAACTTGCCCTCGACTTATACATGAGGTCGACTTATAGTTGAGTATATACAGTATTATAATACTCCCAATTTAACCATTCTGGCTTCTGGAAGATTTCCATTTCGATTTGAACCCACGTATTGGTCTTTTGGGCAGCCTGTGATGTCCGTAGATATGGATAGAAAGACAGACGCGACTCACGGAGGCATTCATCACAAAAGTACCGAGGAACGGTCATTCTTCATGAGAGGAGTGTCTTGTTTCGTGACTTGTTCGGCTTGCACAGCCCTGTAGTTATGATGATAACGCTATTTTACAAAACCGAGAAAAGCTACTCAGAAGAGCTTATGTCATTATGAAACATACCTTCAATAAATTCACAGTCCTGTAAACCTTTACTTAAAGAGAGTCCTACCGTCTGGAGACTTTAGTTTTTGTGTAGCTTTTACATTTTTCTTTCGGGTTGGGCATTTTCGAAAAAAGGCGTATACACACCTGGGGCCAAGACCATCCGCAAACTCTTTTTGAAAACAGAAATAGTTTTTCTTTCCTAGTTCTGTTCCGGCTTCAGAAATACAAGTATACCTGAGTACAATAACATTTAAAATCCGCAAAACAGGGATACTTTAATGCACCAAATACATGATGCAAGCTTTCCAAGCTCCACTGGCTTCTTTTTCAGGCAAAGTTGTTAAGAGTCACACAGGAGAAAACAGCTATAAATTATGATAATGTTAGTCACAGGTTTGCATTTTCTCGCAGCGTTGTTGGTGTTCTTAAAAGTCTCGGTGTTTTGTGGATTTTGGATATTATTGTACTTTGCTATACGGCCAACACAGCTAACTGAAGCCCCCCCAAAAGAAGAGCAATTTAATATTTTCAGCAAATGTTTTATTCAGAAGTAACAATGTGGAAACTAACAAAACTAATAGTAATGGAACAATTAGGTCAGATAAGCCTCAGATTAATAAGCAAGGCAGGATATAAAGACATAAATAATAAAGATTTTTGGACCTTTGAAGGCCACCACAACGACTATCCACACTCACACTCACAACTACAACCATCTCTACAGCCACCACCACCGCTGCAACTACTACTACAACCGTAACCATCACTACTACAATTGCCACAACCACCACCACCACAACACTCACAACTACAACCACCACAGCCACAACACCCAGGACCACAACACCCACCATCACAACCACAACCGCCACAACCATCGCCACTATAATCACCCCCCCCCAACATAATGCTCAGAACCACAACAACCATGACCACAACACCCAGGACTACAACACCCACCATCACAACCACACCACAAACACTCCAACCATTGCCACTACAGTCATGACAACTACCTCAACACAACACTCACAACCACAACCACCATCACAACCAGAAGCACCACAACCACTCCAACCATCGCCACTACAATAATCCAACCAGCCTCACCCCAACACTCACAACTACATCCACAACCACCACAACCACCTCCACTTCAATCACAACAACCACCTCAACACAGTGCTCACAACCACAACCACCATCATCACAACACCCACCATCACAACCACAACACTCACAACCACTATAACCACCACAACCACCCCACCACAACACTCACAACCACAACACCCAGGACAACAACACTCACCACCACAACCACAACCACCACAGCCACAACCACTCTAACCATCACCACTACAACCACCCCAACACAACACTCACAACCACAACCACAACCACCATCACTCCAACCATCGCCACTACAATCATGGCAACCACCCCCAACACAACACTCACCACAACAACCATCACCACAACCATTGCCAGTACAATCATCACAACCAGCCTCACCACAACACTCACAACTACAACCACCATCACCACAACACCCAGGACTACAACACCCACCATCACAACCACAACACCCACAACCACCACAACCACCCCACCACAACACTCACAACCACAACATCCACCATCACAACCACACCACAGCCACACAACTACCCCACAACCATCACCACAACACTGCCCTGCCCATCATCCCACCATCCCGCTCCCTGATTGGCCGCGGCGCCTGCCAATCAAGCCTCCCCGCCAACCCCTTCCCTAACAGCGTTAAAAAAGAAGAAGAAAAACCAATAAAAGGGATTAGAAATAAGAAGAGACGCCGATTGGCGCATTCCCTTGTCAGTCTTAGCCTAAGCCCCGCCTTATTCCCCAAGTCTGCCTCAGGAACGCGCCTCTGATTGGTCGAAACGAGGAGCCGGTAGCGGATCCGTCGCCCATTGGTCCAAAGGAGTGTCCATCCTCTATTCGGGATCCGCCCCTCCCTTTTTTCCTCAGGTAGAGCCCGGAAGATGGCGGCTGGGGAAAGAAAGAGGGGCTCCATAATAAGGAGAGACTCTGATTGGCCAAGTTCCTTGTCAGTTTTAGCCTAATCCCCGCCTCAGTGCTGAAGGGCGCGCCTTGATTGGTCAAAACGCCTTGAGGGGCGTGTCTATTCAGGTAGAGCCTGGAATATGGCGGCGGTGGGCCGCTGAGGAAAGAAAAAGGGAGCTCCATAATAAGGGGAGACTCTGATTGGGCCATTTTCTTGTCAGTCTTAGGCTAAGCCCCGCCTCGGTCCTCTGAAGCAAGTCCTGATTGGTCGAAACGCCTCGAGGGGCGTGTCCATTGCAGGTAAGGCCCGGAAGATGGCGGCGGCGGCGGCGGCGGCGACAGAAGCGTCTGAGGAGAGACGAGGGGCTCCTCCTGAGGCGAACTAACTGAGGGACCGAGGCGGCCTCCTTTTCTCCGGGAACCGATGCCGAAGGGCTGAGGGGAAGCGGCGGGGGATGCGGGAGAAGCGGCGGCGATGGCGGTGGAGGGGAGAAGGAGAAGGACGGCTCTTCCTCCTCGGGCTCTTCCTCCTCCTCCTCTTCCTGGAGCTCGGGCCCCGAGGCGGAGAGGCGGCCCCGGTCCTTCCCCGGGAAGAGGAAGGAGGAGAAGGGGCAGCAGGTGAGGCACAGGAACGATAGTAAATAACAACAACAACAATAATAATCCGCTTTGAGAGCGCTTTAAAGGCTATTGCATTCTGGGAAGTGTAGTTTTCTGAGGCACTGAGCCTCCTCCTCTGTCAGGAATTGAACCACAGTTCCCAGCATTCCATAGCACTGAGCCAAAGCAGTCTGAAAGCAGGTGATTTCTGCAGAGAGCTCTGGTTTCCCCCAGTGAACTACAATTCCCAGGATTCCAAGCACTGAGCCAAGGCAGTCAAAGTGGTGTGAAACCGGATTATTCCTGCAGTGTGTTTTGGGAGCATTCAGTTTCTCTGGCTGAGTCCAGATTTAAGGAATATAACCCGGTTTAACTCTTTTTCTGGCTCAAGGCTATGGAATTCTGGGAGTTGGAGTTTGTTGTGGGGCCTTAAGGCCCCACAACAAACTCCAACTCCCAGAATTCCATAGCAACTGAGTCAGACAACAACTTAAAGCGGTGCCAAACCGGATTATATTTCTCCAGTGTGGACTCAATGGTCCCAAAACACACTGCGGGAATAATCCGGTTTCACACCGCTTTGACTGCCTTGGCTCAGTGCTTGGAATCCTGGGAATTGTAGTTCACTAGTGGAGTCTCCTTGAATTCAGTAAACAGAGGCTGGATGGCCTTCTGTCAATGGGGATGCTTTGATGGGGAGTTCCTGCATGGCAGAACAGGGTTGGACTGGATCAATATAAGGGACTTGTGCCGTTGTGTTTAGTGGGACTTGAGCATCTGTGGATTTTAGAACCCGACCCGAACAGATACCAAAGGCCTATTGTATTATCATTATCGTCACCAGTTATTAATATAGCATCATTCATGTACATGAAGAGAGCCAATACTGGTTTGAATGTGTTGGGCTATGATGACTCTGGAGACCAGGGTTCAATTCACAGCTTGGCTATGAAACTCACTTGGTTGAGTCACACTCTCTCAGCCTCAGGGGAAGGCAATGGCAACCCCCCTCTGAACAGATCTTGCCTTGATAGGGTTGCCATAAGTTGGAAATGGACTCTATTCTGCTTTGGTCAGGCCCCACCTGGAATCCTGTGTCCAGTTCTGGGCCCCACAATTGAAAAAGGATGTGGAGAAACTGGAGCATGTCCAAAGGAGGGCGACTAAAATGGTGAAGGGTCTGGAAACTATGCCCTATGAAGAACGCCTTAGGGAGCTGGGGATGTTTAGCCAGGGGAAGAGATGGTTAATAGGTGATATGATTGCCCTGTTTAAGTATTTGAAGGGATGTCATATTGAGGAGGGAGCAAGCTTGTTTTCTGCTGCTCCAGAGACTCTAACGCAGAACAGTGGATGCAAACTGCAGGAAAAGAGATTCCACCTCAACATTAGGAGGAACTTCCTGACAGTAAGGGCTGTTCGACAGAGGAACACACTCCCTCGGAGAGTGGTGGAGTCTCCTTCCTTGGAGGTCTTTAAGCAGAGGCTGGATGGCCATCTGTCGGGGATGCTTTGATGGAGAGTTCCTGCATGGCAAGGGGTTGGACTGGATGACCCTTGTGGTCTCTTCCAACTCTATGATTCTATGATTCTATGAAAGAAAGGTACTAGCTACCTCTCAGCTCCTTGGTAAATTTACTTCTGTTTTTATAGTAGAATTTCTTGTTTTTTTTAAAGAATCTAGACCTGTGGTCCCCAAACTGTGCCCTTTAAGAGATTTTGAACTTCAGCCCCCAGCCACGTTGGTCTGGGATTCTGGGAGCCAAAACCTCTTAAAGGGCACAGTTTGGGGACCACTGATCTAGACTAATGCCAATGTTGAACATAGTGGGAATTACTTCCACATAATATGCATGGCATGACTTTTGCCAATTTAGGAATGATAACTACATTGCACTTTTGATCTGCAAGAATCCCTACTCTCTTTTAGGTCCAAAACACACTCCAGAAATAATCCTGTTTGAGACTGCCTTGGCAGTCCCTTAGGGAATCCTGAGAATTGTAGTTTATTGTGGCACTAGAGCTCTCTGACAGAGAAAGCTGAATGGCTTGCAAAACTACAGCTCCCTCAATCCCCTAACCAGAGCCAGGGTGGTTAAAGCAGTCTCAGAATTGGATTATTTCTGCATTGTGTTTTGGACCCCAGTTGAGTACTGCCATGATCAGATTTCAATGGAGGGCAAGGTGAAACAGAGGGAATCTGAGCAGGACCAGCTTTTCCTTCTCTGATAAAACAATTCCTTCTATTAATGCCTCTTGTCATACAAGACTGAGATAAGCTCATTCTTGTATGAGTTTTTCACAGTTATGCTGCTGTTAAAAGTGGAGAATCTTTATCTTCTCAGCTTGCTGACCAGAGCTAGAATTTGCAGTAATGGGAGTGAATTAGAATTTCTACTTCATTCGAAAGGACATTGAAGGTCCAGCTTCTTACCTTGTGGTAAAATGGGTTTTTTTTTACCTGGCAAAGAAAATACATTTGATCTTTTCTTATACTGTGTAAGTAATAGGAAATAGAAATAAGAAAATCAGATGTACATTTAATCTAATATTGTATGTGTCTCTGATCATATCTACTACAGGCACAGGAAGTACAGACACAGAAATAGAAAGTATCTTCATAACTGAGATTTCTCTTCCGGCTATTCTGTTCTATCTATATTGTTTAGCTTCATGTAGAAATTTCTCACGGAGCACCTAGAATTGCTCTGTTGTCAAGGCAGTGCTACTCGAAGCGGTGGTCCTTGGATCAGTTCCATTCCTCGGCATACTGGGGGGGGGGGGGGGGGAAATCCTGGTCCCTCCACATCAGATAAGACTAGTTCTTCTCAGTCTAAGGTGCATAATGTTGTGTGCTGTGGGATTTATTGCCTGTTGAGCAGCAAGTATTCCTTGTACTAAAGACAAAGCTCCACCTGCTGTGCCTGTAAAAGGTTCGAGTGACCTCTCCAGATTTCAGTTGCATGTAATTGTTGTGACCCACGCAGTGTTCTTCCTGTATTGTGAGTTTCATCTTGCACTTGGCAGTCATTATGTGTTGCCGAGTCTCTTCCTGCTTACTGTAAATACAATATTATTCTCAGTGCTGCTCAGGTTTTGATGTTTACCTTCCTTGTCGTGTCTACTGGCTTGCATCCTTTCAACGTAGTGTAGTATTTTTTCCATGTTCATCTTCTTCATGTTACAGTGTTGGCTTGATGGTTCAAAACTGCCACTCTGGATTTCCTTTTTTAAAAAAAATCATGAATTCTAGCAAAATATTCAATTACGGTATTCATTAAGAGGAAGTTAGAAAGGGCCTTTTTCCTGTTCAGCTCTAGCTACTAAAATCCAGTCCAAGCAGAAGAATCTGATAGTGTTGCCATAAAGTACTCAAGCTTGGACTTTGGATTTGCAGGTAAAAGATCTTCTGTATTTCTTAGGCAACTGATCATCATCATCACCATCATTATATCTGTATCATCTCCTAGCTCACAAGGCAATGAAGAAAGAAAAACCAATTGAAATAATACAGAGATTAAAACATTTTTAAAACACGTTAAAATACTCTTTAAAGACACCTAAAAGATGTCTAAAAAATGCTAGAATCCAGTTTTGAAACAGTTAAAAACAGCTTTGAAAATGCCTCTGTCTTCCCTTGTTGTGAGACAGAATACTTTGGGCCCTTGCTATCTGCTGGTGTTTGTTGTTTGGCTCTTGCTATCCGCTTGTGGATGCTGAAGTCCCATTATATATAGTGGCATATTAATATAAAAAGGCAGAATCAAGGTTTGCTATTTCAAGTCTATCTCTCTCTCTTTGAATATTTTCAAACTGGTTGGTTGAATCTGTGGATAAAGAATCTGTGGATATGGAGGGTCGACTGTACCATATTTGTTGATATAACCAGAAGAGTGTGTGTTGTTCATCTTAAAGATGGTACTGGTGCACAAAGTGAGTGTAGTTCCCAGACAGTTCTGTGAATGTCATGAAGGAGCAAGTTAGGCCTGTGCTTCCATGAATAAAATATTTTTGACACAAGCTTGAACTTAATTGCTGTTGGTAAGACTGTCAAACTCTGCCAAGAATGTCAGGTCCAGAAGATTCCTTGCTTTGCCTTGCTGACCGTTTCATTAGAAGGTGGAAGAAACAAGAGGATCAACTACCTAGGATCTAAATCTTACCAAAGGGGAAGAACAGGTCAAAGATACAGAAGGGGCCACATAGGTAAAAATGGCCACATCCTCCTAGAATTCATTATAAAGTCAAGACCTTCATATCCTTGGGGGATCTGTTCTGGATCCCCCCCCCCATAGGTCTGCCACTACGGTTCTAGAGGATAGGCCTCAAACTGATGGATTCAAGTTAAAAAGAAGGAGATTCTGACTAAACATGAGGCAGAACATGCTGATGGTAAGAGCTATTCCACAGTGGCCTTTGTTGGAGGTTTTTAAGCAGAGGTTGAGTGGTTACCTTTCAGGGATGCTTTAGATGTAGATACCTGCACTGGCAAGGAGTTGAACTAGATGGCCCCTGGGTATTTCTCCATCTCTGCGATTGTATGAATATTGTTAACCTTAATGCCAAATCTTGATATTAAGGAGGATTATAGTGTCTTTTGTGAATGTGTGTGTCTGATTTTTGGACCTGTGCATTCTTTCTTCGCCCTTCTTTTCGTTGACCGGAACATGAAAATTGAATCTCTTTCTAAAGTACAGTAACTACATTTTCCTTTTGTGTTCATATGGTGCAAAGAGCTGATTTTTAGTTCATATATGACCACTGAGGAGGAGCTAGGTGTCTTTAAATTCGGCCTTGCTCTCAAACCGCAATGTAAGCAAACCACATTTTCCAGACTGTGAATGTCACAAGGAATTATAATTGGTTTAAGAACATTGAATGCAGAAGAGAAGAAGGATATGAGAGCTTGTGAAACTGAGGTTTGGGTTCTTCTGCACAGAATAATTTCTTCTCACGCATGATGCCAGGTGTCTTGAAAGCTGGCTCTTTTTGCGGAGGTGTGGTACCAGTTTCCTTGCTGCCTCTCACTTAATTTTCTCTATTTGTTAGAATTGTTCAAATGGAAAGCACTGTTATTTTGAAAATCTGTATGTTCTTACCTGTGCAGCATTTTGGGACATAAAGAGAATTTAAATATCTTCCCACTCATCCTTGCTTTAACTGTTGGGAGGCTAGAATTACAGAAAGGGCTGCCCATTAAGCAGGGATTTGAAGCTCCTTCTCCTGCCTCCAGCCAATAAAATTGCTCCAAGAGTGTACAATATATTGCTGTGGAGGAGTTTTGTCATTTCTGCTTCCATTAGGACCTGTGGACTGAGTTTTCAACCTGTCATTTATGCACTACATTTACCAGCGGTTGCACTCCTTGGAGGAACATACGCCTTGCCTAACAGTAGTGGTCTTTAGTGTTTTGAGCAATCTAATATTTCTGCCTCTGCATTTAGAAATGTTATTAGTTTCCTGTGTAGGAGATGTCATTTGTTTTTAGTTTTACCCTCTCAGTATCAGTGGGAAGAATATACAGGGAGACACTGAATAGAAAGGTTCCAAGAAGTTATACAAAACCAAAAATCAGTGTTCTCTAGAAATAAGACTGTTTGCCAGTTGGGAAAGGACTGTAGGATGTTTAAAAATTTAATTGCTGTTCAGTTTTACCCTATTTATTTAGTTGGCCTTATCATTTCAATATGTTGACTGTATTTATACACAATTAGACCAGAGATTGTGGTTTAATAAACCACTCAGGTGTGCACAAACTGTTCCCACCACCTTTGTGTAAGTTGGTAAAGTAAAAAGTGTTACATCTAAAACTGGGGTTATGGTTTACTGTGCCTGAACAAGACAACGGTGAACTCTGGATTAAAGTTGCTTTAAGATCCTGGTTTGTTTGAGCACGCTTAACCATAGTCCTAGGTTTGAGCACCATCCAATATGTTCTCCTTCCTGGATTTTGCATGTTTGGGAAAAGGAAAGAGCAAAGAGGGAACATGGTTTACTGACTTAGGATTTCTGGCTCACCATTATGTACAAACATGATAACTATTTGTTTCAAGTTTTTTGGGGTAGGGCATGTCACAAACCAAGTTAATTCCTAAGGGAATGTAGTATTGAATTTGGTGTGTACTGTTTTTCTGTTCTCTCCTAGATTGTCTGTTAGGTAAGAACAGTTGTTTTAGCAGAGATCAGCAGTTCCTCTCCTTCCTCCTTGTGATCATACCTGAAGGCTCTTAAACCTAGCTTAGTGGTTGGTTAGTAAAGGATGTCCATGTTACATTACAAACACTGGAAGCAAGTTGTTCAGAATACATCATTAATTTGTATAAATATGGTTAGACATATAACATCAGCATTTGCAAGAGAGTGTTTCTAGGGGAAAATCATATTGGTGAAGAATGAGAGGGGTGTTATATGAGCATGGTAAGGACAGATTATATGGGCCAGTATGGCAGTTTGAGTGTTTGACTATGACCCTGGAGACTAGGACTTGAATCCTTGCTCGGCTATGGATCTCCACTGAGTGATCTTGACCAAGTCACATTCACTCAGCCTCAGAGGAAGGCAAAGACAAACTCTCTCTGACCACATCTTGCCAAGTAAACCCTGTGATAGATTCACTTTTGTTGTTGTGTGCCTTCTGACTTATGGCAACCCTAAGGCGAACCTATCATGGGTTTTTCTTGGGCAAGCTTCTTCAGAGGGGGTTTGCCATTGCCGTCCTCTGAGGCTGGGAGAGTGTGACCTGCCCAAGGTCACCCCAGTGGGTTTCCATGTTTGAGCCAGAATTTGAACCCTAGTCTCCAGAGTCGCAGTCCAACGCTCAAATCACTGCACCATGATGGCTCAGATTCACCTTAGGGTTGTCATAAATTTAAAACAACTTGAAGGCACACAACAACAACAACAAAGGATAGAAACATTCATATGGAAATAGTGGATTTACTTCTGTTAATAACAGCATTAACAAGTTTTACAGGAACAAGTTTTAAATGTTCCTTTGGTAAGTTTGGTAATTTGGGCAAATTACAACAACAGTTAGGGAAATGCAGATTACTGGGTTTTTAAAAACCTTTATTGATTACTAGCAGGTACAGTGGCTTCTTATTCACACATGCTTGCTTTTGTGCCGTCCTTGATTAAATGCTGTCGCAGAAAGGGTTTTAAAAGTTCAGCGTGTAGAAAAAGAACAGACTCGGTTCTGATACTTATCTTTAAAACAGAAGTGAAAATGAGATCCAATGTTTCTGTGGTTTTTATAGCTGGTTTTGTGGTTGCTTGTGGTTAAAGATGATAAAACACTTCTTAATGCTTAGCTTCTCTGATGGAAGCTTTGCGATATGAAAGCTGTGGAATATGGTAAGATGGTTCCCCTTGAAATATGGACCAAGGTCCAGCTCTGATGGAATTGGGGTATAGGAACCCACCTACGCCGCCCCGGGTGATCTTAGGCAAGTTACATTCTGTCATCCTCAGGGAAAGGCAAAGGCAAACCCTCTCTGAACAAATCTTGTCAAGAAAATCCTGTGGTCGGTTCATCTTAGGGTCCCCATAAGTTGGAAATGACTTGAAGACATGCAACAATAACAGCCTTTTAAATCCCTTCATAGTTTGACTGCTAAGGTAAATTAGAAAAGAATGAATGGATCCTGTAACAAAATGTTGTGCTGCAGACTGATCTTCAGTCATGCCTGATTCCAGGAGTTGCCTTTGATTTTTATTGGATTGTATTTATACACTGAAATTACCCCGAAATTGGGGACCAGAGCATTTTACAATTTTATTAAGTGTACTATACCATCCATCCCCTTGTCTCCATCCTTCTGTTTTTATAGTTTACTAATTTCTTGAGCTTGGTGATAACACTCTCTTGTGCGTGCATCATGTCATTTTGGCTACCTTGGGATTAGGATTTAGAGTGTAGAGACTGCAGTTAGTAGGGGTTAAGGGTTAACCTGCAGCCTGGCAAGTTGTCTGAACTGACAAGTTAGAGTGATAAACCATTGCACTGCAAATCCTGGTTTGTGTTCACGATGGCTTGGATCAATAGGTGAATTCCTTCAAGGACAGTTATAAACCCCAGTATTGCTATTAGGATGCAAAAAGAAAGCAGATAAGCATCAAATCCACAGTTACCTTGGATGTATTTTTGGAAGCCCAAATCAATTTGGGTTCTAAATTATGTCTAGGAGAAGCCATAGTTTAAAGTGGTGTCCGCACTGAGGTAAATACTACACTTTTGTAATTAAAGGGCAAACAGAAGTAGTCTGTGTATTGAATTAACTTCACAGCAGGTGCTGAAGGCTATGTGAGAGACAGCTGGAGGGGTAGATTAATAGGTTTACTGATCCACTAAAATGGTCGCCTTGAGCTGCAGTCCTAAATGCATCTACTAGTGAGTAAGCTGCGTTGAAAGCAGTGGGATTTATTTCCAATTAAACATGCATTGATTTGTCGGGATAGTAATATTGAGCTACCCATCTTGGTACAGTATTCCTGTACCGTGCTGAATGCTCCAATACTGCTTACTATTGTCCAATGTTGCAAAGGGAACCTCTTATATCTATACAGGAAGAGAAATGCTTTGCCAAATTTGCAATTGCCGGGGTATAATGCTACTTATAAGCCAGTTTTGCAAACTAATCCACAAATGTTGCTAACCTGCATGGGTTTTTAGCCCTCCCTATCTGTGTATGCATATGTTAGTCAGCCTTCCCTAGTATATTCCAAAACGTTTGAACTACAAAGCCTCGGTGTGCCAGCATTGTCATTGTCCATGTTTGATGGAATTAGTGGGAGTTGTAGTACATCATATTTGGAGGTCTGTGTTAGTCATATTATATCTTGGTGTTTTGGGAGATAAATGAAACACTCTAATTTCCATCTTAACAAACATTCTGTAAGTGGCTCTTCATACTTTTTCTGGGAGATGGTTGTTGACAATTATGTTATAAATGCAGACTGTGGAATCCAATTAAAGCTCTGTACTTCTGTTTTTCCTTGTTGAAGAAAAAATTACTTTGAATTCTCTCCATTGCTAACTTAAGAGAACGTCATATACCTGAGTCACGTTGGAACTGTTTTAAACGGTGTCTTCATTATCAAGCTGCTTTCTATTTTTAAGGTTAACTATTTAAAATGTTTGAGTCATCATGGAGGCTGAGGAAGAAAGACATTGCTGGTTTTCAGTTGGAAAAAAGTTCACAGAATTGAAGAGTGGGAAGGAACCTCAAAGGTCATCTAGTTGAACCCCTGCCAGTATAGGAATCCACAGCTAAAATATCTCCAACAGATGGGAATGCATCATGTGCTTAAAAACCTCCAACAAAGGAGGCTTTACTTCCTTACATTATTGAAAAGCACATGCTGACAGGAAGTTCTGTTAATGTTTAGATATCCAAATTTAAAGCCTGTAAAGACCCCAGCGAAGTGCTTTGAGGTACTGAGTTACCATTTTGGCTAGGGATTATGAGAGTTGTAGACTAACATCTGGAGGGCAACAGGTAGAGGAAAATCAAATTAAATATTTCAGTGCAGGGATAACAAATGTGTAGGCTTCCACAAGTTGTACTGGAGCTGCCATCATCCTTTACCAGTAGTTGCCATCATCCCTTACTGATCGTCAAGGGAGAATAGGTATTTCAGTCCAATAATGGTAAGATCACCTGTTTTGTGCTGCTGATAAAATTTGAAGATAGTCATTTTGATCCATTGGGGTAAGGTCTCAATAGCATCTTTAATAAGATCAATTAAAATATATGTCTGCCCATGACGTTCTGATCCTCCAGGACTCAGAAAAGACAGTGGAGTGTGGGAGAGGAAAGAAGCTGGAAAAGACAGGGGAAAAAACTCAAAGCCCATGCTACATAAAAGTTTTAAAATGGACTTCAAAATTTATACCCACTTAATTTGCTTAGATTGTGTTGTGATCAAAACAACCAAGGGCTGTTGGGAGAAAACTGCTGTTTTCACAATCAATTTTCTTGAATTTAACAGCTAGCGGTTGTACAGATCTGTCTTGAGTTCTAAATGGAGCCTACTGGCTTACCAGTACTTTATTAAATCGGTTAGTGAAATAATGCAAGAAGGGAGCATTATAAAGAAAACCATTGAGTAGAGTAGCATGGTCTGTGTCTTCAAGTTGTTTCTGACTTATGGCAACCCTCATGCGAACCTATCACTGAGTTTTCTTGACAAGTTCCTTCAGAGGGGGGTTGCTGTTGCCTCCCCTGAGGCTGAGAGAGTGTGCGACTTGCACAAGGTCACCCAATGGGTTTTCATGGCCGAGTGGGGATTTGAACCCTCCTCTCCAGTCTGGTGCTCAAACCACTACACCCCACCACACTGGCTGTCTTTAACATGGATTAAAAAATTAGGGTGGCTCTAGCATTTAGCAATAGCATTTCTATACCGCTTAGTAGTGAGCTCAGCACTCTCTAAGCGATTTACAATCTCTAAGCCAATTGCCCCCCAAAAGCTGGGTACTCATTTTACTGACCTACAAAAGGATGGAAGGCTGAGTTAACCTTGGAGTCTCTGGGATCGAACTCACAACGTTGTGGCTGCAGTATCAGAGCTGATCATATTAGTGTGTTATAACAAAGAAACTAGAGTCTTGCGGCATCTTGACACAACAGATTTTGTTTTGCATAATCTTTCATGAGTTTAGCCCGCTTCATCAGATATACAGAGTATGTATTACAGTACCTGCATTTCCTGAATGGGGAGAACCTAAGATTGGGGATTAACTGCTGTTTGCTAAGGGAGAAACCAGATGACTTGGGAGCTTTTCTGTTTGCCCTGCTTGAGATGTAGCTGTGGCACATCTTTGTACTAGTTAGTTTCTGGCTTGCTTGCCTAGCAATGTACTCATGGCTCTCAGGTGACAAATCATTTGTATGAACGCTTGTTTGTTCAGATTTGTTAGGGATACACATGCCTGTACATAACACTCACTTCCTAGTTCGTTGCCTCACTTCCAGAGAGGTAACATTAGCAGAACATGGCATGTTCCTGGTATTAAAAGCTCATATATTCTAACTTCTTTTCATTAGCTCTTTACTTGAGGAAGCACTGACGTGTTTGTCAGCAAGTAGCATTAATAACTTCTGTACTCAAACATTGCTGTAACCACAGGTGACCATGTAACATGGATCCCTTTGGTAAGGAAGGATATCCATACTCAGTGCGTCTGATATCTGTGCTGTAGTAATGATAGTAATTGGTACTTTGTAGAAACACCTTTCTTTATCAGCTTCCTGTTGTGTAGGACAATGGGCTGTTTTGTATCCCTCCTCATTATATGCACTTAGCATATTAGTGTAATGTTTTATGAAATCATTCATTGCATTATCTATCGTTCTGCAAGAACCGTTTGTAAGTGACTTGTTAACCATAGTCCTTACGCACTAATGAAAAAATGCAGTTTGTATGAAACGATTGTTTTAGCCTAAGGGACATTCTAGCGGTTGATCAAAGCTTGCACCAACTGCATCTTCTCTTTTGAGGGATATAAACTTTATTGAGAGCTTAGGAAAAAATGGGTAATCTGTGCAATAAACATTTACAAGCATACGGTAGACCATTCAGCTCTTCAGTTATGGTTCTTGTTCCTGGAGAGCAAATTTGTTTTCACATCCGTCAGCATCTTACGTTAATAAATAACCCCCTCCGTACCCTGCTTCAGATATGGATCCCTTTAGAAACCCCAGCTTGGTTTGTGGTTTGTAAATATTGTTGCCAATTTGTCAAGTCCTTTTCAAGCAAAGATTTTTATTTTCAGTATTATGTGGAACCGATAATGGATTTGGTAAATTTAGTATGGAGGCCTCTTATCTATCTTGAATGAAAGTATAGGAAAGTATACTGTCTAGTTACTTTAATAGACTGTGAAATGAGTCTTCCTGCACCATCCCCATTGGAGTATTGTTTTTGTAGTTTTGGATCCAAATTTTGATGTAGGAGTTAGCAGTTCACGTGGTGTCTTTCTCGGTTGTCAGTATTCTCATAGCTGTTGGGGACTTCACTCTTTCTTTTCCCTCTCTTAATACTTTCTATTACTTCTGACATGATCAGGTCTAGACATGTTCATGAAAACATCAACTTAAATTCATGACTGTTCATGCTGCAGGGTTCTTCTAGTAAAATATGATGCATGCATGTGAAAGCATGTCTTGTGTAACTCATGCAGGCAAACTGCTTTCAGATCAAGCCAAATTTAAAGATTTATTCATGGGTGACTAGGGCTGGCATCTTTACCCTTTCAGTTGCAACTATAGGCCATTATACTTTCCAGATTTTACTGATCAGCAACACGTTGGGAGCTTTATCTTCAAGTAATAATACAACTCTTCTACCTAGGCAATGAAGAAATCGAAATAGTTAAATATTTCCCAAAACTTGGATCAAACATTGATGAGAACAGAGACTACAGCCAAAAAATAAGAGTAGGAAAAGGAAGGGCAGCCATGAAAGAACTAGTCAAGATCCTAAAGATATACAACTGTGTAGTAAAGTTAGAATCATCCAAACCATTGTATTTCCCATCACGATATACAGATATGAGAGCTGGACAGTGAAGAAGATGGATAGGAAGAAAATAAATTCATTTGAGATGTGGTTTTAGAGAAAGGCGCTGAGGATACTGTGGGTGGCTGAAAAGACCAACAAATGGGTCCTTCAACAGATCAAGGCTGAACTCTCCCTGGAGGTGGTTGTTGTTGTTGTTGTTGTTGTTGTGTGTCTTCAACTTGTTTCTGATTTATGGTAACCGTTAGGTGAACCTATCATAGGGTTTTCTTGGCTAGAGTTAATCTGAGGAGGTTTGCCATTGCCTTCCCCTGAGGCTGAGAGAGTGTGACTTGCCCAGGGTCACCCAATGGGATTCATAGCCAGCTGGGGATCGAACCATGGTCTCCAGAGTCCTAGTCCAACACTTAAATCACTACATGACATTGGTTTATGCTCAGCCTAATTTGATATGACATAATTTTGATATTAAATCATACCTAGATTGATTGATAAATCAACAGATGACTTAATCGCATATTAAACAAGCAAGGTAATTTACACCCAGTAAATAAGGAAGCCAGCACATCTAATGGCAACAATTGGTGACAAATTATATAGCTATGGATTGCCAGCACTTATTGGTTTCACACAAGGGTTAGCCTAGTATGCAGCTGAATTGTTGCCTTGGCCTCCTGTCTAATTCTAGCTTGATTTGTTGTTGACAGCAGTTGTGTAATCTTTTGTTACACCTGAAGGTGACTTGGGTTGAATCTGCAGTTGCAGTAGAACCACTGCCTTCCGATGAGATAAGCATGTATGAGTCATGACAGTCAAAACATCTTATTGAGAAGTATTGCCCACTTCTGTGGTTTTTTTCTAGTTCAGTTTCCAAGTAGTAGTTACATTCTTGGGGGGAAAAAACCTACTGCTTCCTTAGAGGGGAGGCAAAAAGAGCAAAATAAAATATTAAAAATCAGGGGTGGTGGTGGTAGTAGTAGAATTCCTCCTAGCAAAATGTGGAGTCGCTAGCCTGCTCTCTCTCACAAATTCTCCCTCTTCTGGACTCAGTCATGACACTGGAGAGGCTTACATCACACTGATTCTTTATGCTCCTGCCTTCATTCTCTTCCCTTTTTCCCAGGCTATGGGAAGGCCGTGGGTTTGATTCAGCTGGTTTTTAATAGATTTATATATGGCCATTGATGCAGCTCTGTAACCAGAGATTCCGTGTATCTGTGGATAAATAATCCGCGGATAAGAATTGCTGACTGCATGCACTGAATGCTTTTATGCTGCTCATGGGTTATGTTACAGTCTAACCAATTTTTCTGCTGCCCACATCCATCTTGCTTCAAATCAACTTTCATAGCCGTCTTATATCATCTGTGTATTTAAGCATTAGTCTGGTGCCATTGGCAAGAAGAAACCGCATGAGATGGAAGAGGTGGACTACTCAGTTCATTGCCTGTGTTCAACACAGAAGCCAAGATGTTTTCTACAAGAAGGAAGCCTCTCTGTTCCATACTCGCTGTAGACTCATAGCTCTTGGTCTGTATCATTATAGAATCACAGAATCATAGAGCTGGAAGAGACCTCAACTCTATGTGTTGAGTTGTAAGCTCACAGTAGAATACAGTGGGACCTTGTTATCCACCGGGGTTTGGTTGCAGGATCCCACGTAGATAATAAAATCCGTGGATGCTCAAGTTCCATTAAATATAACAGCAAAGCAAAATCGTGTCCCTTATATAAAATGGAAAATAAAGGTTTGCTCTTTGGAATTTATACTTTTTGGGAATATTTTCAAGCCATGGATGCCGTGAATCCATGGATAAGGAGAGGCAACTGCAATACATTTTGCAGGCTACTGACTTTGAGAGCTTATTTATAAATTTGTCATCCATTCCATGTTGGTCTACTTTAATTGTCAAAGCATGTCCTTTCATTGAAAATCAGTTTTACTTTTCCTTTCCTAAAATATTTGAGTGTTCATTCTCTGTCCTTGACACTGAACCGTTTGCATTTCATTGTAGGTTGGCACTTGCCCTATTGTTAAACAAGTTTTTCACTTAGCTGCTTGACAAATGTGCCTCTGGGAGTAATAGAGAAATAATAGCTTTCAGATCTCTCAGGGGTTAGTAACTGTTACATAAAGCTGGTTATGAAAGCAGCATTCACACTATTTTAGCACAGTTCCCCCAACCATGCATGTGTCATTTCTTATAAATTTGTGGAAATATACTCCCTGAAGTTGAGAAGTGATTGCTTGAGATTTTCACTGCAGATTTAGAGTGCACTTTCCCAAATCCCTTAACAGTGGACACACTGACTGAGTCCAGAACATCTTCGTGGCCAGCTTTTCCCCTCCATTACCTTATTGAATCAGATCATTGATCCAGTTAATCTAGCATTTGGTCTCCATCAGGGACTCATAAGATGTCTGTGGGAAGTCACAAGGAGGGTATATTGGAGTTCAGTGTCCCAGAGCATAGCAATCCTTTTGCTGTTGCTGTTGTGTACCTTCAAGTCATTTCCGTCTTATAGTGACCTTAAGGTGGCTTACCACTGCCTTCCTCTAAAGCAGTGATTCCCAAACTGTGGTTGTCTAGATGTTTTGGACTTCCACTCCCAGAGGCCTCAGCCAGCTTGGCCAAGAAGTCCAAAGGACCTGGAAGACCAAAGTTTGGGAGCCACTGCTCTGAAGCCAAGAGAGTGTGAGTTGCCCAGAGTCACCCAGTGGGTTTCCATGGATGAGCAGGGGTCCATATGCCGGCCCTAGCCCAACACTCAAGCCACTATACAATACTAGTTTTCCCTTTAGCTACTATCCACTGGATATCTAGGTTAGATTTTAAAGAGTTTCTTTAATGAATTGTATGTTCACTGTCCAAAACCAAGTGCTACAAACTTGTAAGCCTTTGCACTAGGCCATTTGTTTTTGAAACAGAATACACTGTGATGGGTGACTGAAGGTTTAAACTGCCCGCAAGATGTAGGGGATCCTTTGGACTTCTAGATGCATTAGATTACTAATACAGTATTAGGAACCCTGGTGGCACTGTGGTTAAATGCCAGTACTGCAGCCACAAAGTTGTGAGTTCAACCCCACAAGGCTCCAGGTTGACTCAGCCTTCCATCCTTTCGTAGGTTGATAAAATGAATACCCAAATTGTTGGGGGCAATTCTTACAGATTGTAAACCGCTTAGAGAGTGCTTTGAAGCAGTATAGAAATGTACATGCTATTCCTAAATGCTATTACTACTCCCAAAAGTCTTTTACATTGGCTGAGGTTGGGGTTCCTGAGAGCTGGAGTTTGTCCCTGTTTTGAAAAGAAGCATTGAGGAAGAGGCAAAGCAAGGCATGTCTTTTTTAGCTTGAACAGTTGGAAAGTGACAAAGCAGAGGAAGGTCACCTTCCCAACCCGCGGTGGCAGAAATCTGATAGCTTATTATTTGCCGTGTATGTTCTAAATGATACGCAGCCAGAGATGCCAACAAGCTCAGTTTCACTACAGAAATAAATACCAGGATTTTTAAAAAACATCTCTATTAGCCACTATTTGTTTTTGTGTTCTAATATACAGAGAGGTGTTTATTTATTCCCTCTGTTTGTTTTCTAGGGGAGGTGGAAGTGGTTGACGTTCCCTTGTCACTGGTGGCTCTCTCTGCCTGCAGTCTAATAGTCCTAGTACTACTACTTGTGAACTGTGTTTCCTGTTGTAAAGATCAAGAGATAAACTTCAAGGTGAGTATAAGAAAGAAAGACATATTTCCCTGGGATACTCTATCTGGATAAAGAGTGACATATATAAACAGCGGCTTAATATTACACACCTCGATGATCAAATGAATATTGGGTTTTTTCTGAAGGCAATTCCTAAAGTTAATTTAAGTTATTAAAATGACTATGGGGCTTTCTAGATTGGCAGGAAAGTGTGACATGAAGTTGCCTTTTCCTTAATGCTTAGCAGCTGCACCACAGCCTTTAGATGGAGCTGCGCTGTTCCGCAGTTTTTAAAAAAGAAGCTGGGAAAACCAGCACCTTTTTAAAAGCGCTTCTTCTCCCCTAAAATGCAAAAAAAGCGTTTTCATGGCACACTTTCCCTTTTTCTCCTCTAAAGGCTAGAGTTTCATGCAGCCATGAACACACTTCTATTTGCCAATCTAGAAAGCCCTTATATTATTGGTCATCTTCACCTGGGCAGCCTATTGGTAATTCTTTAAAAGATTTTCAAAGCATGTGAGCCAGACAGAAAGGCACTGTTATTCACTGTTTTAAAAACCTACCATAGTTGTTGTTAGTTTCATGGTATGGTTTTTGTTTGGAGGCTTTATGGCAACAGGGACACTATAGAAGAATTAGAAATAATAAATGTTAAACAAACTTCCTTAGTATTTCTGTTTGCTTGAACAATCAAGTAAATGTGGAAATCAATAAAGCGGTGTTGCTGCCAGTGGATTTTAAGAGCCAAACTGTAGTTAAATGGCACCATAAAAAAGTAACTTGCCCTGTCAGTCTACACTGGACAGTCTGGCCATGTAGATAATATGATGAAAGGTACAATGCAGGCAGATAGGGAAAAAATGCTGTATTTGTTTTCTTTCTAAAAGAAAGCAAAATCAAAGTGTCCACAGGGATTTGGTTAAAATAGTTTCAGGAGATTATGTGAGGCCTCTTTTGCACAAAAGCTATTTCAGAAAAATATTCAGAGGGGTCAGATACACAGCCACAGGATGAAACTTTCATGATATGGATTGGTCTGAGGTTTTGGAATTTTAAGAATGAGACAAACAGGATATTGTTGTAGGACATTTTGTAGGTTGATCATGGTTGAGTGCAATTGAACTTGAGGGAATCCTTTTATTAGTGGTTTATTGCTGAGATATTAATCGGACTCTGTGGTATCTTTCCCTTCCAGCTACTTTAAAGTTGCTAAACCATAGTTAAAGCTAACACTTCCTGTGTGGGAGAGAATCTCAGGAATCTGTCATAGTGCATACTGATCTGTAACATTTTTCTCTTAATGAGAAAGGCAGGTAGAAAAGTGAAATACAGCAATTCTCCAGAATGCTCTCAGAAACGGCCCAACAAAAATATCAGCCAAAACATGAAAAAAGGGTAACTTGTTCTATAGATGTGTTTCTGGAACATTGACCTTACTGTGTAGTACAGTACAAAAAAAATCTGAAAACGAATCTTCAAATGATTTTTTTTAATATTATTTTTTTTAAACTTATTTGATTATAATGATATTTTGAGGGTACAAGGAAACAATCTTCAAATGATTTTTTAAAATTGGACTGAGTGAAGAATGTGAAGAATGGTTTTGTTATCAAATTGTTTTTAGTGATCATTTTAATTGAGTATATTGTTTGCTTGTTTAATCCTTTCTACCAGCACCACGATCTAAGGCAGTGTTCATTTGTTCTTAGTGATGTTGTTTGTTGCCTTGAATACTATTTTTAGTGGAATGGTAGGGAACAAATGTAATAATTAATCAAATATTATTATTATTTTGAACTGTTGGTGTTCTGTTGACACTAAACACAATGTTGAATGGCAGTCCATTAAAACTAGGTGACTTGTCAAGGACCTTAAAGAATGTCACATGTAAGTAACAACAAAGTTTGGAGGACTACTCTAGACAGAGGATTTCCCCCAATGTCTTAAAACTTTTCTTTGTATGAGTGTTAGCTTGAATGCTTTTGCTTCTCTGCAGAATACAGCACAAATCAATGGGAGTGGGCTTTGTTGTGACTCATTTCATTGATTCATCTCATTCATTTTCAAGCAAGATTAAAGTTAAATCTAGCCCAGTTGCCTTACGAGCAGCTTACACATGAATAAAAATGTGTATCATTACTTTTTACTCAACATCTTTACAGAAGGAACACTATGTGTTCTGCACATATCTGTGACCTAAGTCATGGGTTCGCCATTATTTGAAGTCTATCAGACAGCAAGTAACAAGAACATTTTGATCCATTTAAGATTTACAGAACAGTTTGAGCACATAGGTCTAAATAGCTACTCTAAATTTTGAGCATCTGGATAGGGCGAGAGTCAAAGATAGATCCGTGCTAGTCTGTAGAATCAATATGTAGAGAGATCTTGTGGTACCTTTGAGGCTAACTGAAAGAAAGAAGTTGACTGCATCAACTTTCGTAGTTCATTTTGTTCTGTCGATCTTGGTACTTTTGTAGGAATTTGAAGACAATTTTGATGATGAAATAGACTTCACACCACCTACAGAAGATACCCCATCTGTTCAGTCTCCAGCAGAAGTTTTTACCCTTACAGTCCCGAATGTTTCTTTACCAGCTCCGTCACAGTTCCAGCTTCCTACAGGTAAGATATCTGAAGCTCTTCTCTGATCTTGTGACTGAAGTTCCTTCTGATATTTTTTACTAGAATTTTTTCATATTTTCTTCAAATAGTTTGTCAGTTTACTCATGAAGTTGAGAGTGCGGGGCTTTCTAAGTCTGTTCAGTGACTGCCTGGCCAAGGCAACACCTTACATGTCTCATAGTAATTCATTCTCTTAACCATTATGCTTTATTAGACTATATTGTTGAATCATTTCCATGACTTCTGATACACTGTTACTTCTTTCTGGAGATGAGCATCTGTCTTGGCTAATGGCAGCAGTAATCTTGAAAAACTGTTGTAATAAGTGAAGAAAACAATACTTTCTCCCCTTAGCTGTCTCCTTATCTGTCCTTCCTCGAAATGGGTTTTGGCCTGTGTTGGTAATCGTGAGCAGCCTCTTATGTCTTGGCTGATAAATATTTGTGACTAGTTAATTTCACAATAATTTCATAATAAATTACTCTATCCTTCACTTACATTTTGTTAGCTATGTGTAATTGTACTGTGTTCAGATCATTCTTGAGTTAAAATGTTCTTAACTGAAGTTTAATTGTAATAGTGATTTCAGTAAGACCCCTAAAGGAACAAATGGAAATTATTTAAGTGGCATATAAACATATAAGTGGATCTTTGTTGCAGCTCTAGATGGTTCAAGTTTCTATAAGCAGGATAGGTGTATGCAGATTCTGTCTTTGTATTTTATACACAAACATGGGTATATATACAACAGTAATTTTTGATGTGTAATATTTTGAACTACCCAGGTCTGGAAGTCTGAAATTCTGTGGTTTGGATTACCACTACTATTGTTTTTTTTTCTCCCATTGTTTTCTGTATATAATTTATCTTAGACTAAATATGTACCATTACAGTTATATAAAACTGAAAGATCACATGGCATTTTTAAAAAGGAAAAAAGCAGATTCGCTCAAATGTGTAGCCTTTTAAAATATATATACATGTACTCTCTCTTTAACAGAAGCACTGAAATCTCAAGTTGCTCGTCAGAATTTGAACTATATTCAAGAAATTGGAAATGGCTGGTTTGGAAAGGCAAGTCTGTTTTGAATATTATGGTTCTCCATCTCTGTTAAAATATTTTCTGCTGCAGTGAGCAAAAATAGCTCTTGAATACATTTTGAAGTGTGAGCTTGCCATGTTATCAGTAAGAGGCTTCAGGGAAAACTTACGCTGTTTGAATTTTAAAATGGAGGTTTCACTGGAAACTTGGTGCAGTGCTGTTTCTTAGATTTGGATACTAAAAGAAGGTTTATTCTCAGCATGCTACTGTTGCTTTCATTTGATACTTGAAAATATTTTAGTGCATCAAAATCAGACATATTCACTTAGAGCAATATGATACCCACAGTTCCTGTGTATGCTAAATTGGAATGTAAACCTATATATCTGGCCCCATGGTTTCTACTAAGACTTAGTAGAAACTCTAATTTAGGGCAGTGCCATTTTTACTAGAAATGTGAGATTGGTCATCTTTTTTATCTTGATTTTCTAAAGTTCATGGAAGCTGAGATTTGTTTTTTACATTTATAAACTACTTTTCCTCAAAGTGAAAGGTGCACTTTATCTTCACAGCAACCCTGTGAAGTAGGTCTGGCTGAGAAAAATGACTGACGTGTGACAATTTTTTTTAGGTTCTGCTTGGGGAGGTTTACACTGGCACTAGTGTGGCAAGAGTTGTCGTGAATGAATTGAAAGCAAGTGCTGGCCCCAAAGATCAAGAACGGTTTTTGAGGCATGGAGAGCCTTATCTGTAAGTAGTGTCTCGGTAGTTCGCAGTAATCTGAAGTAGCCTTGTAAATACTAATACTGCACCTTTTGAAAACACGTACTTAACTTATTAATAAACCTTTTTTCATGTGTCTTGTGGTAGTGAGATATAAGGTAACAATTGAAAACAGTTCCCTTAGTAATTTAGATGGTAATTTAGTAATTACTAAAGTTCCCTTAGTAATTTAGATACAATTTCCACATAGGCTTTTTTATATTCAGTTTTATTTGATCTTCACGCATTTGTTCGAGGATGCACATGGTAATAGCCATTTTTATCCTCCCAGGCAAGAATGTGAGTTTTTATGCCCTGAGCAGAGAGATAAACTGTGTTCATCTGAGGCAAAGTGCAACATTCTGTGTGTGCCATTTCTCACATGGATTTTTAGCCTCCTTTATGTATAGTTTTACCACATAGTTTACTGGGTTATTTTTGCCCAATTAATGACTTTCCTTTCGGGTTCAATGGCGGAAGTCCCGTGTTGATTGGTATCAATGGAAGATGAACCAGACTGTTGGACACACACAACTGAGATTTTGTTTATTAACTAGCTGAAACTTGGGATGAAACACTGTGTTCCAGTCTTAACAGCATCACTTTGTTCTCTTTGTTCACTTTCCTTGCAGAATTCTTCAACATCCTAATGTCCTCCAGTGTACAGGGCAGTGTGTGGAAGCCATCCCCTACCTTTTGGTATTTGAATTTTGTGATTTGGTGAGTAAATACTGTTTCCCCTTGGTAGCATATTGATGTTGGCTTGATCTTTGATTCTTTCCTGAGAAGATTTTTGGGTTTGAAGTTAGATTTCTTTGGGGGATGAGGTGATGGAGAGAGAAGGAAACCATGTGAGCATAGCCTTGGGTCATGAGAGAGCCAGGGCTTAAGATAAATCAACATGACCTAAAAGCTGTGACATGGGGGCAATTCGGATATTGTGGCTCAAATCAAATTACTTTATTTGGAAGGGAAGGGAAAGTTACTGTTTTAATATTCATTTCTTGATCAACTTTAGGGGTTGTTCTATGCATTTGCATACTACCACTCTTCTGTTCTCAGCAGTATCCCGGATGACTTGCATTTCCTCACTAGGGCTCTTCTGGCATTCCAGGTTGTTTTAAGATTAGCTTTAAAACTCAGGCTTCACAAAAAGGTCTCTCTGTCTAGTGCTGGGAGGGGAATGTGTGGCTCTCCAAATATTGTTGGACTGGAATGCCATCACCTATAGCTAGCACATTCTCCTTTTCATGGGTCGGGCAGGGCATCTCAAGGTTTCTGACGTCAGCGACTGCCAGTCTGCCCCTCCCCCTGGCAGGATGCCAGGAACTGGTACCATATTTGTTTGCATTAGCTACTATTTTGTCTTTCCTTGAAACTTATCGGGGACTAGCAGCCAGTGGCTTGTGGACCAACACCGGTCCACAAATCGGCATGTGCAGCAGCACCGGCCTGGCCATTTAGAACAACCTCCTCTGCAAAAAACATTCCTGAACTAGATCTGGACTAATAATACTGATCTTATAATTTTCCTGTGTCTCTAGAGGTATTGAGTGCTAATTAATTTTTCATTTAATTCCCAAGTCCATAGGTTTGGGTGGATGAATGGACATGACCTTTTCTTCATTGAACTTTTATATAGTCTGTTGTTTTGGGATCATTTATATGTAATACGTGCTGTCGTGCTCCTGACATATTAAACCTGTTTCAAAGACAAGGTAGTTACAGTTGATAGACTGTAACTTTTATTAATACTGCAACTGCTGGGAGACTTAGCCCATCATGTCATAAATTGTCATTATCCTGTCAAGAATAATCCATACAAGGATTTAACTTGTGAGGGCAAAATACAAGGCACTAAGCTTTTCTGTTGCAAACTCACTGGGGTGCATCAACGTCGCTGCTGTTAAGTGATGGGCAGAGAAATTAAACCCGTGTTTTTATAGTCTGCTTGTGTCAAGCAAAAGCAGGTCTTAGAAGCAGAATAAGGTACTGTACAGCAGCTGTAAAAACATTTTGTGACTTTTGCAAGTGTGTGTAGCTTTTGTAAGTGAGAAGAGGAGTGGGATGTGAAGCTGGCGTTAATCGCATACTATGCTGTGTGGCCCTGTTAAAATAAGCTGTTACAGCCGCACCAACACTGTGCAATATTAATACATGCATCAGGCAGCAAATGCTTTCTCTAATCAATACAGGTAAGCATTCATTTTTGTTATCTCACATATTTTTCGCTACATGAAAAACATTTCCATGTAGTGATCTGTGGTAGCAGTTGCAAGCAGTGGAAACCGTGTATGGTGGGGATTGGTTTCCTGTACTTGAAATGGCTTTTGTGAGTAATAAAATAATTCAGTAGACAGCACATTGTTAGCAGTATCCCGTACATATTCTTTCCTAGTTCCGATCTTCATAAATTTTCCTTATGAATCCCTTTTGCTTACAGATTAAAACAAGGATCTTTGCTTCAAGATGAGGCAGGTCTTTACCTAAAACTTCTTCATCTTGTCAGATGGGGGTGCCTGACAGAGTAGCATGTTTTTGAGCGAGTGGATATATGCAGTAATATGGAGGGGGATGATCTCTGGTGTGTTCCACATTCACTGGGGTCTTTCGCTTCTAAACCTAGCAAATGTGGAGGGACCACTGTAATTCCTATCCCTTCTATAGTCCACTGCATTTGAAAGATAAATTTCTTGCTTTCAGTTAGTGTTTTGCTGCCATCTACAGCTGGTGAGGCAGTTTGGTTCAGAGTTTCTCCCATTCCCTCCTGTAATGTTTGCATATGTGTAGGAGAGTAAAACCACAGGTGGAGCTTTCATGCCATCTCTGAGACTAGGGTCCAAAACAAACTGCAGAAATAATCCAGTTTGAGACTGCTTTAACTGCCCTGGCTCAATGCTAGGGGTTCTGGACACTGTTGTTTTGTGAGACATTTAGTCTTCTCTATCAGAGAGCTCTGGTGCCACAAAAAACTACAGTTCATAAAATTCCCTAGCACTGAGCCCGGGCAGTTAAAGCGGTATCAAACTGGATTATTTCTGAAGTGTGTTTTGGGCTCTGGCTTTTTAGCAGAGAACAGGCATTCTGTAACCAGTTGTCATACGTGGAAGAATCAAATGAGTGAATATTCACTTAAGAAACCTTTGCTTCTTAGATGTTGAAATTGAAATTGGCCATTGAACTTTTATTCCCTTTGCTAGATTGGTGCGTGTTGTATGGGGCTCTCGGCTTGAGGCTTCCTATAAGGGTTGCTCGACACTTTTGCTGCAAAGAATAAGACTGAAATGTCTTTGTTATAAAGTTTTTGGAATAATGAATCTATCCATTATGATGGATTTATTCTGCTTTAACTAATCATATTTTTCAATATGTTTAAAATGTTTTTAACTTACCTGTAATGGTTCTGAATTTTTTAAATCAATGCTACGGATGGGATGTACCGTAGATATTTTAGTATATAAATGCATTGTATCTGTTTGTGAGGAGTCAAAGTTCTAAAATGCTCATCATGAAATGTGCATGTACTTTACATCAGTAGCTCCTCATCCATTTCTGTACATAATGCAGAGTATTGGATTTGACTTGACTCCCTTCGATCTTTAGAAGATATTTGCCGAAAGGTCCCATAATTCTCAAGCAGCATTATTGATTTATTTAATTTATATCCCTCCTTTCTCCTAGTATGGGATCCAAGAGGGTTGGTACCTAAGGGTAATGGGAATAATAGTACACTGCTACTTCTGGGGACTAAAGGTTTCAAAAAGTTGACTTTTAGGACACTTAAAGATAAAGGAATGGTTTTATGTACTTCCCCAAACCCTAAGCTAAAGCTCCTTTTCAAGCCTTCAACCTGAAATGTGGAGACAAACAAGAGAGGAGCCTTAATAACTGTTCCCTCAATACTTAGGGAGCAATCTTCCCAGTGAAGATGTCAGGCACAGTTCTCCAATTGCTTTCTGGCACCAGATAAATACTCTTTTGTTTGCTCACCTCCTTGGTGTTTTAATAATAACATCATTCAGATAGTGATATTTACACATTGAGGTGTTCTAGTTTTGGTTTTGTTTGTAATTTTAAATATAAATATAAAATATTTTATGGATTCTCTGTCTTCATTGCTTTAAATGTTTCATCGGTATGTCACTCAGACACCAGTTAACAAATGTAACCAATGGAGAGGAAAAAACAAAACTTTTCTCTGTCATCAGAGCAATCCACTATTTCAGTTCTTGTTCTTATCTTTGGTTCGTCTTTCTCATTTAGTTCCTATCTTTCAGACTTAAGCCCCTTTCTTTTCATGTCCCCAAGAAGAGCTTTGGATGTCTCTTCCATGTTTTCATTATCCTGTTGTCGTAATCCCTGTCATTTAATAGCTACCTGTATAGAGTAATCACCAAATGGCCTTAAAAGGACCACAGCGTGTACCTCAGGTGCCTTCTCATAGAACTGTTACAGAAACTGGAAATCTGATGACAGAGTTCTCTAAGCATGGGCTTATTTATAACTCCTGCTAATAACCTTGTTGACTGATGAGAACTAAACTATGTGTGCTGCTTCATTACATGTCTGTTAAGTGCAATCGGCATTGATGAGTGTTCTTAAACTCCTTTTACAGGGTGACCTAAAAACGTATCTTTGCAGTGAACAAGAGAACATTAAAGGAGATGCGCAAATAATGTTGTTACAGAGGATGGCGTGTGAGATTGCTGCTGGGCTCTCCATAATGCATAAGCATAATTTTGTGCATGGGTAAGTTTTTCAGATCCGTAATAGCTCTTTTTCACATACGTTTGATAAAGAACTAAGGCAAACCTTTAATTGTAAAATGCTATGATAAAATAGCTTCTCCAAAGAAGGACTGTAGTCCAATGACAGAACACAACTTGTTGTGCAGAAAGTCTCAAATTCAGTCCCTAACATCTCATATGTAGGGTTGGAAAAATTCATTTTTGAAACACTGTAGGGGTCCTTCTAGTCAGTGTCAACAATTCTGGACTGGATGGACCTATGGTCTGATGTACATATGGCAGCTGAGGCACATTTGCATACTGGAGTTCAGCCGTCTCACATTTTTTTGCAGAGGAGCTGTAAGGCCCCAGAGTGGAAGCAGCTTCCCGATCTAGACCGGGACATGTCCCCTTTTTCTGCAAAAACAATTGTCCTCTTCTATAGTTCTGTTTACCACCTCCCCTGAGGCTAGTGCCTACAGTAGACTGATCTAAGATCACCAAGAGCATTTCAGGATCTGAATCGACTGTATATGTTCAACTGTAAGTCGACCTCATGTATAAGTCTAGGGCAGGTTTTCAGGCCAAAATTTATAGATTTTGCCATGACTCATGGATAAATACCCTCATGGAGGGTAAAACCTGGATGCTCCTTCAGTGTGTGTATGTATGCACACAGCAAGAGGGACTCTGATTGAGGCTTTTTGCTTCAGCATTTCAACTTTGGTTTCACCTTGACTCCCCAGACAGTGCCGGTGGACCGACTGGGGAAATCTGAAAGAGCTGCTATCACATTACCATACTGACTCATAAATAAGTGGACCTAGGATTTGGGGTCAATTTTGGGGCATAGATTTTTAGACTAGTCTGTGTGGTACACTTTCCAATCCAAGTCAGACAGACCTATTCCAGATAATATACTGGTTCTTTAGGGTTCAAATAAATAGGCACATACCTGTTCCATACTGATTTTGGATGGTTGCTGGTGCTGTGTTTAAGTCTGCAATCCAGTATGCACTAAGGTGAAGTCAGCTTCATTGTTACAAGTCTTTTTTTTCTTTTTATCATCTGACCTTTCTTTTGTTCTCATTGTAATTTTTTTTTGTTTCATTTCTTCCAGAGATTTGGCCTTAAGGAATTGCTTCCTTACATCTGATTTAAATGTAAAAGTTGGAGATTATGGAATAGGATTCAGTAGGTATAAGGTAAGCAAAGATGATTAAATTTAGAGCCTACATTTGGTGGTATTGATTTACTATTGAATGAAACTGCTTGCATTACAATTTTTTGCTTAATTTGGAGTCACTAGGTAGAGTGTGTATATATTTTTGTATCTTTCATTTATGTATCAATTCATTTATCATAGTCTAGATTTTGCTGGTCTTCTGTTCATGTCTTTCATTTTAGGGCAGAAGTCAGCACATATCAGTGCAGGTCAAGTAACAAAGGAAGCATTATACAATATTTTATTTCAGAAAACTCAGTGATAGAGTTGCCTTAGGGTCACTGTAAATCCAAAACAACTTGAAGACATGCAACAACATGGTACTATTTTAAAGTGGCATCCAGAGGTTGTGAACTTGATTAGAGGGACAGTGAGGGAAAGAGAGTTTAATCCATCCTCAGGCCGTTTTTCTGTATCTTCTTCATGCCATTTCCCTAGTCAGAACCTGTGACTGCTTCTTATTAAAATGACAAATCTGAGAATGCATTGCACATGTCTGTGTGTGATATTTAGTTTGCCTTTCACTTACTGAGGAACAAATGTACTGGAATAAATATCCAGGTTATGAGGGTTGACTTGACCATTCAGACTTCTTTGATTAGAATTCTTTGAATAGATATTTGACTGAGAAACCATTAACCTTTCATTTCATATGCTGTGGTTTTTCAGTATTGGTAAGCAGTTAAAATTATTTTATTATTATGAGGCTTGACTTATTCTTTCACATTAGGAAAAAATACAGTTTTATTCCAAAAATTGGCAAAACTACTTTGTTTAGAATATCACTGTGCATTTCCATCTATTTTTTTCCCTTTTTGTGAATTTGGAGAGAACCAGTAGGGATTTTGTCCATCCATGCTGTGCTTGACTTTCCCAATTCTTTGCTTCTCATTTTCATCTAGTTTTGCTTTTGCCAAATGTATTTCTTGGACCAGAGATATTGTGTGTGTGTGGGGGGGGGGACTGGGTGGGTTTCCATGTAAGCAGCACTACTAATATACCCTAGCTCAACAGGGCAGAATTACGGTCTCTGTCCCTAGTACTAACTTGGTTTGTTTTTCAGCATATAATTTGGTTTCTCTTTAATTGTATGTTTTCTCATTGATATGACAGGAAGATTATATTGAAACAGATGAAAAGAAATTTGTGCCTCTTCGATGGACTGCACCAGAGCTGGTGACTAGCTTTCAGGATAGGCTATTAACAGCTGAGCCCACAAAGTACAGTAACATCTGGTATGAAATTTGTATTTGTTGAAGATTTCTTTAATTGCAATTGTGGGTACGATGGACATATGAACCATAGTTCAGGTTGTGAATGAGCCTGCATGAGCCTTGAGCTGAGCACTGCTCTTTCCCCAATGAGAGGAAGAAAAGAAAGCTTCCAGTTTTACCTTAGAACAAACCATGGTGTGCTGTTTTGTACAAATATATTTGATAACTCAATTTAGAATAAACCATTGTTTCTTTAATTTTGTGGTTTGTTCTAATCTAAACTGAAAGTGGGAGCTTATTTCTTCTCTTCCTGAATAGAGACTGTGCAAGGTTGGGTTGTTTATAGCCTTCTCAGCTATAAACTGAATGATTCCTCTGAATGCTGGTGGGTTGAGTTGTCCACTCTTTTCCTTGAAAGAGAATCCACAGAGTCAATAAACAAAGAACTTGTATTCTGCTAATGGTCAGTCACTTCTGCTAGAAATCCCAAAGGTGAGGCTTACTATTGACTGGTAGAATGGGAATATGTTTAGCAGAATTTTTGCGTAAAATAAATAGTAATAATAAAAACTTGTCCGTTAAAAATTGGGTCTCTTGAAATCTTCATTTTGGCTTAAAACAGTGCCAAAGATTTTTTTAAAAATCCTAATCAACATTATATTTAAAATTTAATCAGAAGTGAATTTAATAACGTTTAATAATTTTTTTGGTTCTTTGATTATTCAGTGTTATAGTAATAATAAATACAACAGCAAAATTATCGGGCCCCATAGCTCTCTATTTTTATTTCTGCCAGTTATGATACCTTTTTTTAAAAACCTGTTAATTGTCTGTGAGGAAAGCTGTCTCCCAACCTCATTTTTCCCCTTTGCATCCTACCTCAGCATTACCAACTGAATAATTCTGCAGTGTTGTCAAGTCCTCCAGAATTCTATTGTAATGGATTATACAGTCATAGGGCCCTGGAGGACCTCGTAATTTCATCATCCTTCCCAAGAAATGAGATTGGAAGGTTGTAAAGGCATTTTCTATTTTCATTTGCTGTGGGTTTTCAGCCAGTTTTTAAAAATAAGTAGGGAGGTGTGGGTGTTTAAGACATACCGCTGCATTCATGTCCTGCACTCTTTCCTCTGTGTGATGTAGTTTGGTATTATATGGGGCAGCTTGTTATGAAGTTCCAGTCATATTGTTGGTAATAAACAGTTTGAAAATCTGAACGTTAAAGAATGAAGAACGTGGCACTTTTTTGGTAGTCAGAGTTTCTGCCCAAAGTGCCACGAGTCATGGTGTGATTTAAAATCTTACAGATGATCTTCCTTTTGCAGGTCACTAGGTGTAACACTATGGGAACTTTTCAGCAATGCTGCGAAGCCTTACCCTGATTTATCTGATGATGAGGTCTTGATGCAGGTCATAAAAGAAAAACGGACCAAGCTCTTGGAACCATGTCTTGAACAGCCATATTCTGATAGATGGTAAAACCTGAATCTTTGAAATTCTTTCTGGAGTTGGGTGCAAACCTGTAAGAGCAACTTGGCTTGCTCTCCTTGAGACTAGGGGAGATAAACCTGGAGTGTGGAGTACTACACCTATGTCTAGTCTCTGTTGTCTTTCATCTCAAGAGAAACACCTAGGGCTTCACCTGGCCCTCCTTCAAGAGTAATGCCAGTGCTCCTCCCCATTTAGCTGAACATGCCAGCCCTACAATCACTTGCCACATCCTGGCCCCAGGTCCTAAAACCACTTCTCACGCCAGATCCAGGCTTGACTTATCCAAATTAAGGATTGGATCTAGGGATCATGTACCAGCAGCAAGGGTGTATTCATGCAATAACTGTCTGTAATGGACCTCATGCTCTTACTGTGTCCAGGGGCTAGATCCTGATGTGCCATATGTGCTATATTCAGTCCGCAAATGTTGATTCTTTTCACTGGCAGCTGCCCCACTGGTCACTATGTGGATGTTTCTCTTGAGGTATGGCTTCTGCTCCATGATACAAAGGCAGCAGAGGTCAAAGTGGGTGAACCTTGTAATCTGCCTGTAGTTTTCAAAGGCCAGCAAAAGGTGGTGGCATTTATGTGGTGGTGAGGTTATTCATTCTAGGCTATGACTATGGTGTACACCTTTCTGGTATGGGGGTGGACAGTGATTGTTAGGTTTGTGGTTATGTGAAAGTTGAGCTAAGGTGGGGGTGGTCTAGCTCATACACTTAATCATAGCACTCACTCTTCTGTAATGCCAAAAATCACTCAGAAGAATGACAAGTCTGGAATATAGTAATCAGTGAATGTAAGCCACTTTGAAAAGTATGCTGAAGGTGAGAGTAGAAACTACAGAACGGAATTGTTCATTTGAAATGGTAGTGTTTTAATGTAGTATTGATATGTGTTTTTCTTCTCATAGGTATGAGGTTTTGCAGTTCTGCTGGTTGTCACCAGACAAGAGAGCAACAGCAGAAGAGGTACATAAGCTTCTAACGTATCTCCGTATGCAAAGTCAAAGGGATACAGTGACAGTGATTGATCCTGAACATTGGAATGATCTCAAGCCAAATACTTCAAACAGAGAATCTTCAAGCAACTCTGCCTTCCCAATCTTGGATCCTTTCCCAGGGAATAGGTTTGGCCATGAGTTGGAAGAGGTCCTCACAGTAACTGAAACAAGTCGAGGACTCAATTTTGAATACATCTGGGAGGCAGCCAAACATGATCACTTTGAAAGCCAAGCAGATCCCGATGAAGGGATGAGTTACACAAATATCTTCTTCCCAGTGGAGGTTTTCGAGAACACACTGACAGAGCAAGGGCCGGGAGCTCAAGATGAAAGTGGGCAGGAAGTTGCACTGTGTGTGTCTGGTGAACTTCCTGTCTTCAATGCCCATAAGCCTTCTGTTGGAAACGATTATTACATCCAATTGGAAGAGAAGAATGGATGCAACAATATAAACTTTGATAGCCAGACTGCCATATTGACAACAGAAGTGGATAGCCATGAGGTTCTAAAGGACAAGAATACTAATTTCATGGTTCTTAAGGACTTTACTGCTGAATCTACTACAGATGGGGATTTTGTGTATAATTCAGATCCCAAGGAAGGACTACACATTAATGGCTCTGAAAACTCTTTCCAAAATACATTTAGTGATGTCACCAGAACAGAACAATTGTCTGATGCTAGAAACAGATTTGAATTAGCTGATCTAAAGGATATTCATGTGGCACTTGAACCAGTTTCATATTCTGATTTGGAGGAATCTAAACTCAATCACCCCGAGAACGGAAGTCCTAGAGTCACTTTTGAGCATGAAAATCTTTCTTTGCTTGGGGACACTATACAGCAGACTGATCTTCATTTATTGACTTCAGAAGAGCTGACGGATAACTATCTTTTTCTTCAAGAAAAGCATTTATTAAAGGGGGCACTGAGTAACAAAGCTGCTGCAGCTGGTGATGATAATTTCAGAAGTGCGTTGGACAAGACTAATATGCTAGATTCACCAAATACAGATCCTTTGGGAGTTGAACTTACTTTGGGGGTTACTGGAAATAATTCTTTCCATGAAGATGAGCATTTTGTTCAAATAGGTACAGATAAAAACACAAATGTTCCTGCTGACTCCCTTTTGCAAAGCCAGTTGCATTCTAGTTCACCAGTAATGGATGTGCAGCACACATCCCCCTTATCAAAAGTGGAAAAGACCCTTTCTAAAGTAGGACTTGATAATAACTCTCACTGCACTATGGATTATTCTTGCCTTGGAATAGATCACCTCCCTGAAACAGACTTTATTGAAACACTACCCACAAATACCAAAACCCAAATTGATGGGATTAGTCCCTATGGCAGCCCTATGCTCCAAGCACAAGAGGGAGAAAGGCAGAGAGAAAACCAGGAACTTAAAAAGGACAGTAGCTGTTGGGGAGAGTTGATAGTAGCTGTTGAGGAGAATAAGCAGTTTGGATTGGAACAAGATGATGTTTATCCTCTGGATGAAAATGATGAAACTTTTGCTCAGGTCCAAAAACATAACACAGAGGATCTCATCAAAGATGTTCCTCTTTTGTCTGTTCTTCCTTCAGATCGTACAAGTCATGACAGTCTGTTGGAAGACAGTTTATCTACTCCTCCCCAAAGCACTGGGCAATCTGTAGATACACCAGACTCATTAGATTCTTTAGATGTGAATGAGGTCTTGGTGTCTTTAGTGGGTCAGAAACTTTTGCCACCTGATAAACCTGCTGATAGCGGCTATGAAACTGAAAATCTGGAGTCTCCTGAATGGACTTCACATTTAATTGGTAGCAACTCTAGTGAAGAGACTGCTTTGTCTAGTGCTGGTGGTGGTGATCATCTTTTGCATGATAATCCCATGATCATTGTTACATCTGATGTCAGTGCTGACTTGGATGCAGCACAAATCATGGATAGGTGTGAAGAAGTCTCGAAGATTACTTTTGGTGGCATTCAGAATTCATACAGAGATTCTGCTTATTTTTCTGATAATGATTCTGAACTAGATAAGAAGTCTGAGGTTACAAATATATCAACAGAACCAAAAGTATTTCTTGAGGCTGGTGCTAGCAGGAACTGTTTTGAAGTGGTAAAGAATGAGAACATTGAAAATGGGCCTAATGGCAATAGGATCATTGATAACCAATTTTCTAATAACTCATGCCCAAAGTTAGAATTGGATGACAAGCTAGAGGCCCCTAAGACTGATGAAACAAAACTGGAATATTGTCATAAAGGTAGTAACACAATTTCACTGCTACCTGTGGTGGAGGTAGAGCCTACTTCTGATGATGAAGTGGAAATATACGAGGAGTCCCTTATAAATGTTTCTTGCGCAGGCACTAATACAGCAGACTTTCTCCATGAGAGAGACCTAAAGCTCACGCCAACAGAAATCTTTGAAAAATCCTTACTTTGCCATCTTGAAGGTCACAAATTGAAAGAACCAGATGTTGAAGGAAAATATCTTGGTAAACTTGATGTTTCTGAAATGCTCAGTCTGTCATTGGATGGTGATGATGCTGATGAGGAAGATGAAAATAGTGATGATTCTGAGGACGATATGAGAACTTTCCATCTTCATGGGCTTAGCTCTGACAGTGATGAGGAAATCATGCATCAGGTACCAGTGATTGTTACTGACAGGGACGATGGCAGACATTTAAGGAGCTTGTTGAAACCCCCAAAGCAAATGGAACAGAACAGCCGAGCTGAAAACGTTCTGAGGAATGAGAGAAAGGCAGTCACATTCTTCGATGATGTCACTGTTTACCTTTTTGATCAGGTATATTTTATATCGATTTATGTTTGCCTCTCAGTGTAGATTTGGGTGGGTTGGAGAAGAAGGAGAATAGCAGTGTGTCCTTTGAGGAATGTGGAAACAATTAAAATTATATCAAATGAAAAAAAATTGAATTAATGTTCTCTTGTATAACTCTTAGGAGTCCAAACTAAGGTGCTATAACATTGGAAATTACAGTATCATTCATTCTAAAATGAGACCATCAGGGTGGAGGGCTTTCTTCATTTTGTCCTTTAGTCCATACCACAGTCATGGCAGAACTGAAATGCTCTTAATTATGTTATTAAAATATTCGTATTAGCTGTAGTTTTCCTGTTTAGTTTAGGCCACCACACTCTTCTTACTTACGCCTTGAGTCCGTTATTGAATAGGAACAGAATTGTCTGCCTCTAACTGCACTGAAGCAGGGACGATGTAAGAACACAGTAATGTACATTTGTAATTATGAAGCATCCTGGGTTGGTAAATAATACTTTTAAGTATTGGCTCTATCTTTCTCTGAAAGTAGTTGACCCATTTTACAAAACTCTTAGGTTGTGTATCTAGATCTCATTTTTGTAATGAGATAACCTGAAGGTGCCTTTTAATTCCTTGTGGGAGTGCAAACTAGTACAGTAAATTTGGGACTTCGTGTAAAATAAATGAACCATGGTTGGATTATAGACCATTGCAGAGTTTGTTAGATAAAGTGCTTTTCATATTAGGTTATGCTTTTCTTAGATCCCCTTTGTTCCATCGACCACCCTAAAGCAGTGGTTCCCAAACTTTTGGTCCTCCAAGTGTTTTAGACTTCATCTCCCAGAAGCCTCAGCCAGCTTGGCCAACCCTCAGGAATTCTGGAAACTGAAGTCCAACATATCTGGAGAACCAAAGTTTGGGAACCACTGCGCTAAACATAGTAAAAGATAACAGAAGTTGCATAAATACTGGTAGTATTGCTAGACAGGAATTATAGTGAGCTGCATAGCAAGGATCACATAGAAGTGCCTTGTATGTTAGGTGCTATGCAAAGAGGACAGCAATGTGTTGATCACAGGGTATAATGACACAAACACTAGTGTTTTAGAGCATTGGACAGCAATATATATTTCCAGTAGGGAGACATCTGGGCTAATGTGAAAGGCCCTAGTGTTAACTTGATGGCACAGCCTTTCATGCTGTAGAATGACAATGTAGATAATGCTTCATCTGGTGAAAGAAACTCAGAGGCTAATTCTGTTTCTTTATTTCTTAGGAAACACCAACCAAAGAGCTTGGAAATCGTACCACAGAATCAAACCACTCGGACTCTAGTAATGTTCCTGCTCCGGCTTCAGGCCTTGGCTACTTGAATAAATTTACAAATTCAGAAAGCTCTACTGATGAAGAAGGTACTTAGTCTTTGGGCTGTGTATTTTAAGAACCGTGAGAACTTGCAAACTCAAAAAAACATAATTCCAAAATAAAAGGGTTCTGTTCATTATTGTAATTCTGCTTGCTTGTTTGCTTGAGCCCTTTCATGTTCCCTGGTGATGTTTATGGTCTGAAAAAATATATAGCCAAAACTGCCAGTAGATTGTGGTAGAGGAGGCAAAATCCAGGTGTAATTCTGTTTAATTTCATCACAGTATTTTCCTTACAGGGGTGATAAGGAAAGATTGTAGCTCAGTAACTGAGCATGTCAGTCTCTGACATCTCCAGGCAAGCCAGGGAAAATCCTCTGTCTAAAACCTTGGGAGATTGCTGCTGGTCAATGTAGACTGGGATCTGTCAAATCCAAAAAGCACCCTCCTGGAACATTACAGGCCACATCACCTCCTTCTGCCAGCTAGGTCAATTTCTGTCCAGAGGAAGATGACCAAAATGGTGAAAGTTCTGGTAACCATGCCCTATGAGGAGCTACTTAGGGAGCTGGGTATGTTTAGCTTGGAGAATGAATCTTAAGAGGTGATATGGTAGCCCTGTTTAAATATTTGAAGAGATGTCATACTGGAGATGGAGCAAGCTTGTTTTCTGCTTCTCAAGAGACTAGGACAAAGAGCAATGGATGCAAACTACAGCGAAAGAGATTCCATCTCAACATTAGGAAGAATTTTCTGACACTAAGAGCTCTTTGACAGTGGAATATGCTGCCTTGGAGTCCCCTTCCTAAACAGAGGCTGGATAGTCATCTGTCGTGGGTCCTTTGATTGTGTGTTCCTGCATGGCTGGGGGTTGTATTCGAAGGCCCTTGAGGTCTTTTCGAATTCTATGGTTCCATGGTTTTGAAAGCTTTCCTTTTTAATGCAATTTCGATTTCCAGGGGAAATGAACCCTGTTTCATTACCTTTTGTGGAAACCTCTGGAAGTGTAGTTCTTCTTTTCAGGTCCTCCCCCCCCCTCCACAAGTGGCCCACAGATTTTGCTCAACCCTGGAATAAACAGGTCTGAGCTAGATAGATGCTGCAGTGTATTTATTGGAAAGTCCTTCTTATTTTGGTTTGTGTCTTTTTCCTCTTAATTCTTCTTACTAAATACATTTGTGCTTTGTTGCAGGTGGAGGTTTTGAGTGGGACGATGACTTCTCTTCTTCAGAGTCCTCTTTTATATCGAAAGCTGCAAATAGCCTCATTGGCTCCAAACCTCCTCTTCAGACCTCAAAGTACTTTTCTCCACCTCCGCCACCTCGAAGCCCTGAACAAAACTGGTCACACCCATTACCTTACTCCAGATTCTCTATCTCACCAGCAAACATTGCAAATTTTTCGCTCACCCACTTTACGGATTCTGATATCGAACAAGGAGGCAAGTATTTTCCTTTGAGTGGCAGTTTGAAGCATCACTGTAGTTTTCAGGGACTGCTTTGCTAATGAGCTTATTGAACATCCTTAGTCCTGCCCATGAAAAGAAAATTAAACCAAAATGAATTTAGTGTAGCCCACAAGTGTAAAGACTTAGTAGTAATGCAGCTGTTGCTGGAAAGACGAAAGCATGTGGCATAAATTACCTTTCCTTGCATATGGCTCTCCTTGGTGCTTCTGAATGCACTACTCCCTTCTGTGTTATAGATAATAGTACTTTTTCCGCATGTGTCACACTTCTGTCTGCCTATAGAAATTGCCTTGTTGTGAGGTTAAGGTGAAATGGTGGCTTTTAAGTGCCATTAAAGGGTAGTAGAACAAGAGGTGGATAGACCTGGCCTGTGGTATGCAATCTTGCCAAATCATGAGATGGCTCTGATCACCACAAAGAAGTCCCACCTCCTCCAGAACTTAAAATAGGGGTGGGTACTGTGTGCTTATGATGTTGTTGATCTGTTGTCCTCCCCATCATATTGGTAAGATTTTTTTTCCAGCCCATGAATGCCCTGGTACACATGAGCCCTTGGTGTTTGGCATATAGGCTCACATTGGGTTCAGTAGAAAAGTGTTGTTTGCAATTGTATTAAAAGTGCTGATTAGATAAGCTTCTTGGCCTGTTTTATCAATAAGGCCAGCATTTAAGATACTGTAGCTTTCTTTTATGTCCTCACCAGTGACATTGAAGTGTGCGATTTAGACAGTTGGGCCTGAGAGCCTTCCAGGTGTGCCTATGGAGTGGATTTCATAACAGAATGTGCTTTGAATGAATAACAATTGCTTTAAACATCAGATCTCATTTTTGAGAGACGGACAGTGTGCAGTTGAGGTGCAGAAACTATTTTATAGCATAATCCACATTGAAATAAGTTTCACCCAAAAAAAATGTTGTAAAAATTTTGTCTCACCTTCATGCCATCCCTTTCATTTCAACACAGTTTATACAGGAAACATTCCCTGGGAAGTAAACCTGATGGAAAATAGTCTTGACAGGTTGCTTCTAGAAGTAGAATACTGTATCTCAAATGTTTTTCTCTTCTAACTCACAGATCTGTATCTCTCAACAGGGAGCAGCGAAGATGGAGAAAAAGATTAAGTGGCTGTAGCTTCCTCCATTGTATCATTATGCTTTCTGGACAACACCTCTGCTTTCTGACTCAGAGCCAAGGCTTTTTAAACATGTTTTCCTTTGAAAAGATGTCCCTGATGTTGATGTCCAGTATTGATGTGGTTGGTAACTGTGAATGTTAGGTCAGGATCAGAACTTGAAGATGGATGTTACTCCTTTGCAATGTAAATGTTTCTTTTTCCTTCCTTCCTTCCTTCCTTCCTTCCTTTCTTTCTGGAAACAGGTGCATTTTACAATTCCTTTTAAACAGTTTTTGTGTGTTTGCTCACCCTCCACTCCCCAGTACTTGAAGTATCCTCCAGACAATTTGTAACAACATGTAAAACGGCTATGTTCTGGTTTCTATATAGGATTGTATCATACTACTTTTATATTTTGTGTATTACCTGTATGAACATAATTGTATAATTGTATATACCTGAGCAGCAGGTGGTTGTGTCACTTGAAATGGTCTGGCTGAGGGCAGTTGTGTAGCAAGCCATATTTCAAAGCCTTTACATGTTGCTTAACAGCTGATTCACTACTGGCTATTGTTCCCAGGTCTCTCTGTGTTGTATAAAGTCATTCTTTGCTTTTCGATTGATCGAAGTTGTTGTTTTGGACCTGTTGAACCATTTTGCTTTATGACTTCCAGTATCCATTTCTGCCCAGGGCACTTGTCAAAATGTACAGAAATTGAGTCTTCCTTTTAAAAATATACTTTTGCGAATTTTGTGTGTTGTTCATGTTTCTAAAGGGGCAGTTCACTTGGAGATGGATTCCCATTTGCAGTAAAGTGGTCGATGAATTGACCACATATTTAGAGCTTACTTAAGAAATGGTGGTAGTGTGTGGTGTTGTAGGAATCGCTTTCAAGGGAAGTCTTGAAAGACACTGGAATTCTGTATGTTTTTGTATGTATGCTTGTGTGTGTTCATATGATGATCTTAGTTATTGGGTAACTTCTGATCTCACTCATCTCATCTTTAGGGAATTGGCAACATTTCTCCTGAGACCATCTAATAGGTGATGCGTTGACTCATGCAGTCACTCTTATTCTTTCTGAAATCAGGTGTCTAAAAAGAAGCAGCTTGAGCGAAGCAGGCCATGGGCTCTACCTGGGTTTTGTGCTTCTCAGACATCTGCATGCAACGCAACAGTCTTCAAATACAATGTAGTTGGAACATCCTGGAAACAACAGGTTTCACCATGTAGACTTTGTCAAAAATGATCCTAATACTAATAGTACTTTTAAAGAAAGCTAATAGATGCTTAAGGGCTAAATAGGTGATGCTTTTTTAAAAAGTTTCAATTTAATTCTTTTTCAAAATTCATAAAATTACACCATGGACAATAGGTAGGGGCTTTACTACCACTCCTCCAAACAACACATCCCTCCATAGGCAGTAGCTTTGTTAGTCCTAGAGCTTCCATGGTTTTTAAGAGGCCTTTCCAAAGCACCATTCTTTTGTTAAAAGGGTATCCTGACTGACTTATAAATAGGAAGGGACTGCCATAGAGTTCTCCAACTGTGGCAGAGCCAGCTTTGATTGGACATATCATATGTGCATGCACACACACCTCTTAGTATATGTGTACATGTTACATAGCTATATTACTTTTACCTCATTCTTAAAACGAACATTTGGGTTGTAATACATATTTTGCAACTAGGTTTAGGTAGAGGAAGAGATGTTTGTGACACTATATCAGTCCAAGCTGTCCCATGAAGGCTTCTGTTTGGGGTTTGACAGAGAACATTTGTGAATTTTGGTAGATTTAAAATCTTCTTAAATGAAAATATTGGAGTAGTTTTCTTTGCTCTTACCCTCCAGCTAGAATCTGGGTATCAGCTGCATGAAGATCTGAAAGTGAAACACGTGAACCCTACTAGTGATAGGACTGGAATGTGATGTGAATCAAGCATATATTGGCCATCATTTGAATTGCAGATTTGTCACTTTCAGGCGTCTCTGGTGGGGACCTCATGCACAATTGTCTCATTGGCAAGAGAGACTGCCAGAGTCTATCCTGCTGCTGCGGTGTAAGCCAGTGATCTCTCCTAGTGAACATAATGAATGTGACATGCAGATGCAACTGTTGAAACTTTTAAAAATACGAGCAGTTTAACACTCCAAGGATAGATTTGCTTTATCTGAGGCAGACTCCATAGGCCCATGATCGGGCCAGTAGCTGACTTCTGTTGGATTTTGTGTTGTTGTTGCTGTTCTTTTTGCACTATAGTTACCCAGATGACAAACGGATGTGTTGTGAGGAGCAGTATGTTTTTAGTTTTTCCAGACTGGAAAACCTGTGGGTTTTTTAACTTAAGGGCAGCATTTCCTCCGGAGGGAATCTTATCCTGGCCATTGCTGCGACTGCTTCAGGCAGTTTTCCTCCGTGGCAAAGGGATGCATTGTTAGGGGAAGCTTGCGCTGGAAGCATTCTGTTCATTGTGAAGCTCATTCAAGTGTCTGTCTTTGTTGTCTTTGGTTGTGCGTCTGGCTTGCGTATAGGCAAGGGATAAGGGGTTGCTTGGGAAGGGAACTGGAGTGAACACTTAACAATATTTCCTTCTGGCTGGTTTATGAGTCCCGGAGGCAGGAATAGCCCAGTCAGTCCAGGGCAGCTGAGCTTTTCCTCGTTCCCCACAAAGAGACATTTAACCAGGATAGGTAGGGGATTGTGGGGTATCAAAACGGGACCTCTCTGCTGCTATTCGTACAGAGATGCTGCTTAAACTCCTGCCCCATTTGCAGTGGGGCAGCTGAAAGAGATCCATGGGATCAGGCCAAAAGATGAACGTACTTAACTCGAGGGGGAGGAATCCAGGTGTCTGGAAGTGCAATACAGCTGCAGTTAATATGGCATTCTAGGTGTGATGGGTGGGTGTTATAGTCCTACACGTTTGGAGGGCACTATATGGCAAAGGCTGGTCTAGTCTTTGTAAAGGTAAGCAATAGGAGGAGAATTTTAATTACTAAATTCAAGTTTCACATGTAAGGGAGAGGGTCAAAGCTACGGTTTCATTGGCAACGGGTTGATTTTTAAAAATTATTGGTGAAGCATTAATGACAACCATGGGAGCCTACTTTTTAATCAGTATTTTAGATTGATTAGTGTACAATTGTGTGTGTGTGTGTGTGTGTGAGAGAGAGAGAGAGAGAGAGAGAAAGGGGGATGAATTCAGAAATTTTTAGTCGGAGAGAGAGAAAATGAGAGAGCAGGGGGAACGACAAATTCTCAGCTAAAATTTCATTGGTGGCAAAATGGCTATTTGGATTGGAAGTTAAAATTGGAAACGTTATTAGCCTTATAAGAAATAGCCTTAAATGGTGTGTTAAAATTAACTTAAGCTTTAAGTTGTGTAAAAAAATTCCTTAAAATAATCAAATCTTCATGGGGAAATTGTAGAGGACATGCATCCAAGAGAGAGCAGGTATATGAAAGTGTTCTATGCCACCAGCCTGTGTTTTGTTTTTATTTTGTTTTATTTTCCAAATGAAACTTGAATGACTTTAAAAAGTTCAGTTCCGTTGAATGAATTGTCTGATCTTGCACAGTGGTAGGTGTAACCTAATGGTAAGTGGTACTGATTTATGTGTATATACAATGTATGCTCTATCTGTAAATGAGGAAATTTATGTAACAAAATCATAGGGGAGCGGTTTTTCCTATTGGAAGTTAATGCAGGTATGCAGGTTATGGCAATATATTAGTTCATGAGATTTCAGGTCGAAATTTGTCTTTAAATTATGTAAATTTTGAAAAACTGTAAAATTTCTACTGTACATTGATCATGCATAGTGTGATTCAAGACTGCTTGTAATTTAAAGAACCTTATTTAATACTCAAAATAAAGGTATATATTTATAAACCTGGTGTCTGATGCTTTTCTGCCGTCTGATCTTAGCCACTGTAAGCTTGCTATGACTGATGGCAACATCCACATTTCTTATTCGATGCAGGAAATTTCAGTACCTGTGAAACCTGAGCATGGTGAAGGTAGCACAGGCAGGAATAAGTAACCAGGCTGACTGGTTTTGAGGTTTGGCCCACATTCAGATACAATACCACACATCCTCTCATTTTTCTCCTACCTCGCTTTGCTTTCCCTTGGATCTCCCTTAGCTGTCCTTAGTCCCTTCAGAGGCCACCAAACACAGTAGACAAGCTCTTAAAGCGGACCTCACTTCTCAGTTGCTTTTGAGGATCACATTTCATTCTCTGGGGCTGTACTATATTTTACATTTTAGCCTTTCCATCCGGCAGCGCCGATAAAATGCTTTCCTCCGTTGGCGTTCCAACGTTCTCCTTTTGTTTTTAACTCAATGATCCTGCTTCTTAAAATGTCATGATTCATAGCAGTTAGAAGCAATTTTAAACATCGTTTTTTGTGGGCTTTTCGGGCTATATGGGCATGTTCTCGAAGAGTTGATTCCTGACGTTTTGCCCGCATCTGTGGCTGGCATCTTCAGGTTGACCCTGTGTAGGGAGGAGTGATCGACATATTCCTTTGTGTATTGTTCTGGTTTAAACATTCCTTAAAATAAATAAATATCCTGTCTTTCTCCCAGTATGGGAATGAAAGACCGAGATTGTCTTTGATGCAGAGACAAAAGATGGGTAACCAAACAGAATAAAGATCTGGATTCTATGATTCTATCATCCTTTATTAAAGCAGCAGAAGCCAATGTAGGTTGCCTTACAAAGCTGTGTTTTTTTATGACAGTGGAGTGAACTTGAAGTCAGAGCTAGGTGGGCTTCCCTGAGGGAGCTATTCCTTTATTTTGGTGTTGCAGCTGAAAATATCCTCTCCCTTTTGGACTGTTTGTGGTTGCTGGCAACTGTTGTACATTGGCACACTACCCGTAATCGTTGCCTAAGCAGGGAATTTCCAGTGCCTCAGCACCTATAGTTTTCTGTTGTCTGAGCCACTGTTTGTGTACTTATTTGTATCTGGATCCTGTTGGAAGACCTTAGTATTTGGAAAAATCAAAGCAGATCCTGCAAGTTCCTGTAGTCCATTTGAAGATCTGAAGTAAGGTAAGAAATTGAAGCTGGAGGTGGGTAGCCGTTGGGATTTGAAGAGAATTGGGATAACAGGCTTCTTCAGGACAGCCTTGAATTTACATTTCTGTTTTCCTAAATTGAAAGCAATTCCATGGAAAATGTGTGCAAACACATACCCTGTATGCTTTGTTGCAGTGGTGCACTGTGGGGTAATTGAACTTTTCCCAAGGCTTCAGCCTTTGTTAAGGAAACAACAAAAATATTTAAACATCAAAAATGTCAAAGCCAAGACTGTTTGGGTCTATCTTTAAGTCAACAGAGTAGCAGAAATGTGCCCTTGTCTAACTATGCTTCCCTAAGAACTGAGACTGACTCCAAAAAACAACACAAGTAGCTTGTAGTTCAAACAAAAGTTTACTAATGGCTTTAATCTAAAGGCTATATCCTAATCCAGTTAGTGAGTAGTTCGGGTAAAAAGAAATCTTTATCTCACCATCTTTCCAAAGAAAGTTGAGAGAGAAGGAAGATGGAAAAGCAACAGAGAGAAATCTTTGAGAGAATGCAGGCTGTTAGTCCCAAAGAGGGAGTGACTTAAATCACATAGTTAGTTTGAATGAGAGAAAGAGAGGAGAGTTTGCACGCAGGAAATCCCTATCTATCTAAGGACAGGGAAGAGGATGCAATTTTTTCCCAACATATACTGATTATAATGCACTGAGAAACCAACACAAAAGCAAGAATGGGAAACCTTTGGTTATCCAGAGGTTATAGACTATGACATTTTATTATGCTTTGCTGGGCTGATGGGCATTGCAAGCCAAAACATTTGGGGAATCAAAGATTCCTCATTCCTAATATGGTGGAAAATATTACTCTGAGTCTGCCACAAAAAGCAGGCAAACAGTCTTCTTACCATGTAGGAGAGGGCATTCATGCAAAAAAAGGGGGTAAAGAGAGAGACCCTGAGTTCCTATCCTTGACTGATAAAGAAACCATAACATACTTCTCTCTTGTGCAACAGGAGCGGGCAATGCCAGGATCTCGGAGACCCCTGCTGACGTTGTACGTAAGTGTGCAACCGCATGGCACAGCCGTACTGTCTGTCATAATCTTGCAGCCTCCAAACAGACACACTCACCCTTTTGGTTTATTTGCAGAAGCCTCGGCCAAGCCAGACTCCACCCTTCTCACCTGTTTGTGCATTAAAGTGACGTGTCCTAGCTCGAGTTTGCAGCCTGCAGGGGCCAGAAGGATTGCTTGAAGCCCTGGAGACCGGTCACTTTCGTGTCGCTGGGTCATGTCTCATTTCTGGTCCATGCTAGATTAGAGGAATTTAAGGATGCTGCTAGCAACTGTTCCATCACCAGGTAGGCATTGGCTTCATTTTATGACATTCTGCTTGAAAGCATCACGATCAGTCTGGTGGCAACATGGGGAGCTAACTGTGGGTGGATGGAAGTCATTAATGGTGGAACATGCTGTCTTAATGAAAAAAATAGGTTTATATTCTTAATCCATTTTTTAAAGTTTGCATTGTTTTATTCATTACAAACATATGTTCATTTCCCCCCGTTCTCTTCTCCCTCAGACTGCTACAGTAATGTGCGACAAATTTATTTTTAAAAGACAATCATTAATAATTAAAAATAGCATCTGAACAATGATATCTTTATCGGGTCAACCAAAATGCACAATTACATGTTGCAAACTTTCGAAGTCACACTGGCTTTTTCATGACTGACTTCGAACGCTTGCAACGTTTAACTCTGCATTTTGATCGGCTCAAAAAACCTATCATTGTTTGGATGCTATTGGATTTGCTATATGGCCAACACGGCTACCCCTAGATGTTAATTAAAAATAGGTTAAAACTATTTTAAAAGCCAGATTTTTCATAAATAAACAAGCCAAAGACCATGTGGAATACAGTGGGCCCTTGTTATCTGCTGGGGTTTGGTTCCAGGACTCTCTGGATACCAAAATATGTGGGTGCTCAAGTCCCATTAAATGCAATGGCACAGTAAATGGTGTCCCTTGTATAAAATGTGTGACTTGTCCAAGAGTACCCAGTGGGTTTCCACGGCTGAGCTGGGATTTGAATCCTGGTCTCCCAGAGACATAGTCCAATGCTCAAACCGCTACACCACATGCCTTTATTTTTCTTGCAGTGGTGGTGTGTCCTGAAGTCATTTCCGAATTCTGGCAGCCATAACACAAACTTACCATGGGATTTCCTTGGCAAGATTGGTTCAGAGGGGGTTGGCCATTGCCTTCCCCCGAGGCTGAGACAGCATGACCCCAATGGGTTTCAATGGCTGTGCAGGCATTTGAACCATTGTTTCCTGCTGTCCTAGTCCAGCACTCAAGACCATGCTGGTCTCATAACTTTATTTGCATTCTGCCTTGCCCTAATTGGGACTCAAGGTGGCTTACAAATAAAAGGCAATACACTAAAACATGCAAAAGATCAGAGTGGAAAGATAAAAAAGATAGAAAGGAATCTTGTAAACTTGGGGTGCATCTCCACTGCAGAAATAATGCAGTTGGACAGCTTCTTTACTGCCATGGCTCCATCTTACAGAATCCTGGGATGTATAGTTTTATAAAGCACCAGCACTCTGGCAGAGATGGCTAAAGACCTCAAAACTACAAATCCAAGTATTCTGTCGAGTGACACTACCGCACTTAAGAGGTGTCAAAGTGCACTGTTTTTTTCAGTGTAGATGCACCCTTGGTAAGAAAAAGATCATTCTAGCATAGCTTTTTGTGGACCTCACTTCCTCAGATGGATCAATTGCATCTATTAATCCTATTAGTTGCAACTTGAGTAAGACTTGTTGATTCAAGGGGATTTACACATGATTTAATGCTGAAACAGACTACTAACTTGGCTGTGTCTCTGAACACAGTGGAAGGAGTGGTTCTTCTCTATGTCCTCCCATTTCCTACTTAAGAGATATCTTGCTTATTGAAGTATGTTGAAAAATGTGGTTCCTATACCTTCTACCTGAAGTGGTACATCCCCCTCTGTCCCTGCTTAGGATGTTCATTTCTCCACCTGCAAACTCTAGGCCTCAACTGAGTTGAACTCTGAGCAGGGTGAACTTTCTTGCAACCCATCTGGTGTCTTCTTTTTCAAAACAGCCCCTTGGTTGGTGCAGGAAGCTTCTTCGTAAAGGAAATAAGTGAGATCCCGTCCCTTCAACTACACCAACAATGAAGGCCAAAAGTAAAGGGGCAAAATGCCGGCAGGCGGCCAAGGAGGATTCCTTGCCCCAAGAAACGACTCAGAGCAGGGAAGAACTTCTGAAATGTTCACGGTGCCATGAGAAAAGGAACAAAGAGACCCAGAAGGCCACCCCCAGGTCTGCAAAAGATCTCCCTTGGAGCAGCAAGGACAGGCGCTTGCGGAGGCTGGAGAGCAATGAACGCGAACGCCAGCGCATGCACAAGCTCAACAACGCCTTCCAGGCCTTGCGGGAAGTCATCCCCCACGTCAGGGCAGAGAACAAGCTCTCCAAAATCGAGACGCTCACCTTGGCCAAGAACTATATTAAATCTCTCACCTCGACGATTCTCAGGATGTCCAACGGGCATCTCCCTGCTGCTGCGGGCCCTGGTTCCGGCAGCCGATCCAAACTGTACGAACACTATCAGCAGCAATGCGGGGATGACGACGAGCCCACGGAGCAGCTTCAGAAATACTCCACCCAGATCCACAGCTTCAGACAAGGGAGCTGAAGGCAGCTTGGGTCTTAGTTCTTGGGCCTTAGAAAGTGCTCAACAGCAATAGAATATGACTTCTTAAGACTCCTTCCCCACCGTAAGGTTTAAGGAGACCCAGATTTATGCTCCTTGTTTGTTTGCATGGAATTATTATTCTGTGCAAGGATTCCAGAAGTGGTAAATATAATATACAATCATATGTATCTCCGTATGAACTAATGGGTAAACTCTGCTAGCTAACATTCATGTCCTCCTCCAGCAGGTCAATTCTATGCTGCCCCGTTTTTCCTAGTTTTTCTATTTGTCCACTTTTTTTTGCTGGACTGAATCTCAACATTGTGAGGCTCTTCAAAATACCCAAGTCCTCAGTGAGCTGTTATTCCTACAAGAAGAGTCCTCTTTTAGGGATTAGTTTAAAATATTTTTGGTACTGCTGGAGAAAACAGTGATAACAGTGATGATTGCCATTCTGAATAGGCCTGTTTTGGCCACCTTTCTGAAGTTGCTGTAAAGAGCGATTCTGAAATATGCTGGCACATCCAGAACTTCTGTGCATAGCTTTAAATGGGGTGAATTTTATCAGTGGCTCAAATGCAAGAGAAGGTAAGCCATTGCTTCAGTCTACAGACTTTATGCACAGACTTTATGCGCAGGTCTCAAAGATGCTACAAGTTCTTTGTATACTGATTCTACAGACTAACACAGCTATACCTTTGAATTCTATGCAATTTATGGCATGTATTTTGCCCAGTGTCACAGTTAATGCCCTTTGCACTCAGAAACATCTTGTCTGGATCCACTTTCTGTTCAAAGGTCTTGAATAGCAAGCCTGGGTTATTGGAGACCTCAGCAATGCTGGGATCTGGAGTGAGGACCTTTAAATGTGGTTGGATTACTGGCATGATAGCATGCCTCACCATGGGTCATGCCACCTTGGGCAGATAGAAGTTGGAATCTGGAGACTCAAAATGCCCCAGTCCTTGGACTGGATGGATCAGTTAGGTCAATGTAGAGTGGCCCTACTTCTCTGTTTTCTGTTTCAGTACTACTCAACCTTTGGTTCTCCACGTGCCTTGAATTTCTACACAGAACTGCAGGCTGGCTGGGGTTGCTGAGAGCTGAAATTCAAAACATCTGGAGCATCAGAGGTTGGTGACCACTGCTGAAGGCAACCACCAACGGATTTAAATAACAAGAGAGAGATTCCATCTAGAAATTAGGAAGAAGGTATTTACTGTAAGAGTTGTTCAACAGCAGAATAGATTGCCTCGGAGAGTTGTGGACTCTCCTTCTTTGGAGGTCTTTAGAGGTTGTATTGGCATCTTTTCACAAGCAGTTGTGTATTCCTGCCTGGCATGGAACTGAATGGCCTTTGTGGCTCCTTCCAACTCAGATTCTATAAGGAGAGAAAGCAGGGATCTTACCTGCCTGCAGTTAGCATCTGGGCAGCAAACTGAGCATGCCCCCAGGTCTGCTCATCACAATCTTGCCCACTATGGCGATAAGTATTTTATTGCTATTGGCTAAGATCTTATACACTTCTGGCACAGTATAAATATATGCCAAGGTGGTTACACTGGATCCTGCAGCAGCACAACTGCTTGCAACAAAGGAAACCGGGACCATAAGCTCTTGTGTTGTTTAAAGGTTCTGGAAGAGAGGGCAGTTTGGTGCAAGGCAACCTTGTGTGTTACATGAACAAACATAGCCGTGTTAGTCTGTAGAATCAGTATGTAGCACCTTGGGCACTAACAGAAAGAAGTTGGCAGCATTAGCTTCCTAGACTTCAGTCTACTTCCTCAGATGAAGACTGGAGTCTATGAAAGCTCACGCTGCCAACTTCTTTCTTTCAGTTAGTCTCAAAGATGGTAAAGATCTCTCTAGATAATGAAAAAAGTTATTTTTCTCATTTCATGACTGGGCTGGTCATCGTATTTATGTACCTTGGAGCTGAATATGTGAGTGTCAGAAAGGACCTGTAGTATTTATCTATGTATAACGCCTAGCAGAATGAAGTCTGCTGGATGCTGTCTTGTTGTAAACTGTAAATAATGTTAGTATTACCACCACCGAGTAGAAGTTTTATTTTGTTTTGCAGCTGATCGAAATTGAGATTCTGTTGGTATATATATAACCTCTTTGATTGAATGGAGGGCATGATTTGTTAAACTGATTCTGAGCCAATGTGAAGCTCTTTGGAAAGAAAGATGTATTAGTACTGTGAAATACAATAATAGAATTAAAGGCAATATTAAAAGCAAAAAAGAATTAGTTTTGTCATTGCTCTTTCTCCTCCTCCGCTCCCCATTTCTTGAGCCCATTGTCAATGACTGATGCAAGCTCCAAACAAGTTTTGGTAACCTCTTGTTCTTGTGTTCCTTCAAGTCATTTCCAACTTACGGCAACTCTTAAGGTGAGCTATCATGGGGTTTTCTTGGCAAGATTCGAGCAGAGAGGTTTTGCCTTTGCCTTCTCTGAGGCTGTGACAATGCGACTTGCCCACAAATGATACCTTTATTGGCCGACCAAAACGCACAAAACATTCACCAGTGGGCATTTAAGAGTATTTAAATGTTCTTTTCTGGTTGGGTCCAAGCTATTTGATCAGTTGCCTGCGGGAAATGCCAAAAACCCAAATCCTTATTGCAAGCAGAAAAAAAAAAAAAAAATCCAGCAGCCTCTGGAAAGACAAATAAAAGGCTAAACCATTTCTGAAGTACTTTAATTGCAAAGTCAACAAACCCTGGCTTCTTTGTGAAGGAAGAGGGAGAAGGACTTTACACAACAATTGTTACGATGGGGATGGCCTAGACTAACAATCCCAACTCAAATGGGACGTTAGATGGGGATTATAATATATGACATAATGGAAGAAAATCTGCTTAAAATTATAATTATACATACATTCTTTAAGGAGATGGAGGGTGGCATTTCAATCTATGCACCAGCAAAAAAGTCTGTCACATTTCAGACACTGCATTGTTTAACTTTACAAAACATTTCATAGGATTGCATTTTTGTTTTCTAGCTTTACTTTGTGTACTGGAGTAGTGTTATCAGTTACATTTTTGCTGCTGCCCCTTGGAAAACGCAACTTTAGAAGGATGCATTCCATCTCCCTCTTTGCAGCAAGGACAGGCTGCCAAGTAGATGATCCTTTGGTGGTCTCAGCAGATGATGTTGTTGGTCCTCAATGGGCATCTTTTGTTGTCGTTGTCCACCTCGAGTCGATCTCAACCTATGGCGACCCTATAGATGAGACATCTCCAAGACTCCCTGTCCTCCACTGCTCTGCTCTGTTCCTACAAATTCATACCCATGACCTCTTTCATACAGTCCATCCATCTACCATGTTTCCCCGAAAATAAGACAGTGTCTTATATTAATTTTTGCTCCCAAAGATGTGCTAGGTCTTATTTTCAGGGGATGTCTTATTTTTCCATAAAGAAGAATTCACATTTATTGTTGAACCAAAAAAAAAAAAAAAAAAGAAAAAAGAAAAAAAAGAAAAAAAAGAACCTTTATTACATACTGTATATATATTTATGTATAGTACTTTGCTAGGTCTTACTTTCGGGGGAGGCCTTATATTTAGCAATTGGGCAAAACCTTTACTAGGTCTTTTTTGGGGGGATGTCTTATTTTCGGGGAAACAGGCTAGTATGCAGCCTTCTCTTTCTGCTTCCTTCCACCTTTCCTAGCATTATATTTTCCCAATGCCATGCCTTCTCATGGTGTGGCCAAAGTACGACAGCCTCTGTTTTGTCACATTGGCTTCCAGAGATTTCTGGCTTGATCTGTTCTAGGACCCGTTCATTATTTTTTTGGCTGTCCATGGAATCCTTAGTGCTCTTCTCCAGCACCACATCTTACTGATGCTCAAAATGGAAAACATTTTGAGATCCCTCCTGGACAGAAGGTTGAAATGGTAGGACATGTCCTGGACAAAGAGGGCATCTGGTCACCCTGCTAGAGGCAGCCTGAGGACACCCTTCCACCAAGGTTTGCTGCGATCCTTTGGCGGTATCAGCAGATGATGTAGTTGGTCTTCTGGCGGGAGAGCCAGATACTTCTCTGATTCCTGCTCTTCTGCACCAGCAATGGAATGGCTACAGGGAGGAGAGCTGTTGCAACACAATGGTGAGTCTGGCGTGTGGGCTTTTGATGTTACAAAGGGCAAGATGTTGTTGCAAAGGTTTGCCTTGTCTTCACAGATGTCCACTCACAGTGGACATCAATGACAAAGATCTGAATATCTGCTTTTAGTCCCCGTTGGAGCTGACTAATGGAATCGAAGCGATTTACAAAATCTTGTCATTCAACAGCTGACTGAAGGGAGCTGCTCAGGTAAGTCTACTAGGGGAACTGTAGGCCATAAAGTGCTTTTGGATGAGCATGTTCCCCAACCCAGAGCTGGAAAAACTGCTTTTCTGGGTGTGTATGTTAGCGTTAATATTCCCCATAATCCCTCAGGTTGGCTGCAGGATTTGAGGAGCCAACAATCTCTCTCTCTCTCTCAAAAAAATGTCGTGCTTTTCAAGTTCTGCCCTGACGATGGAAGACTTATGTGGCATTAAAAACGTCCGTGCTGGAAAAGAGCAAACCGGGCAGGGAGACCAGCAGGAAGAATCGCATGGAAAGGTCAGCCCTGTTTACTCTCGAGAGATTACGGCAAAGGCACCCTTGATCAAAGTCAAATCGGCCGCATCGCTTAGGAAGAACAGGATAAAGGCTATTAACCACAAAATGAACACGAACAATGCTGCCTTCACTTGCAGGCAAAACGGTTTAATCGGCTCGGCAGGGAACACCGTTTGATCGTCTTTCCTAGGCACTGTCTTAGTTTCGTGCACAAAGGGAACCACAGATTGTGTGCTGATGGTCTTTCCGGTGCGAATCTCGTATCTGATCAGCTCACAACTGATTCGGGATCCAAGCCAGCGAAGAGAGAGAGAGAATGAATTATGCGCATTAAAAGCAAGTATATTAAGCTTGATGCAATCCGAGGGCCAAGGCAGCAGAATGGGGCTGCTTTCCTCCTCTCTCCAGCCCAGGATGCACTACGATCTGTGCTGCCAAAGTCTTTATTTCAAACTAGGTATGAAGGCTAACTTGAACTCAGCTCCTTTGTGTCCCAAGCAGGTTCCAAAGCTTGTCGTTTTGAAGAGTTTACCCTCGCCAAGTTGGCTCTGTGAAATGTGAGAAGCCGATTCTTTGTCACAGGTAAGAATCTATTCCCAACAAAGCCCCGAAAAGACATCTTCTGATGTGACTCCTTGTAGTAAACTAAGGGAATTGCAGCACTTGGGGGGCTGTAGTATAGGGACTTATGGTAATCTAAAGGAGCCTTAGCACTTGGGGAGGGGGTTGTAGTATAAGGACTTGTAGCAAACTAAGGGAATATAAACATATATAAATATATATACTTTAAATATATATATTTATTTACAGTATATATTTACTTACAGTATACAGTATATTACTTTAAAAAATAAGAACTGTAGGCCATGAAGTGCCTTCGGATGAGCACGTTCCCCAACCCAGAGCTGGAAACAACTGCTTTCTGGGTGTGTATGTTAGTGTTAATATTCCCCATAATATATAAATATATATTATACAAATATATATTTTATATATTTATATTTATATGTAAAAGTATTTAAACACATAATATATACATACACATAAACATAAACAAATATATGTATAATATATATATATATATATATATGTAAGTGTATATAAATATATAATATATAATATATATATGTGTGTGTGTGTGTATACACATACATACATTTGCTGTGTGTGTATATATATATATATAGATATAGATATAGATACTTCTGATACATATATACATACACACACACTTCTGGTGCACATATACTTCTAGGACACTACTGAGACATTGACAAAGTGATATCGTGTAAGAAATTATCGATAACTCGAGATCAATAGGTCAAGACTGATCAAGACTGGTGGCCAGCAACACTCCCTTTCCGCCACCAGATGGCGCCCCAGGAGGATAGGGAACAATGGCATTTTCACCAAAAGCCTCAAGGAGCCAAAGGGTGCCGTTTTAGCCACAGGAGGGCGCCCGAGAGCAAGTAATCCCCATGATTCTCTATTGGGGAAGCAATCCCCAATATTTCCCAATGGTCAAGTAATCCTTATATTTCCCTTTGGTCAAGTAATCCCCAATATTTCTCTATGGTCAAGCAATCCCTATATTTCTCTATGGTCAAGCAATCCCTATATTTCCTTAGGGGCAAGTAAGCTCCACGTTTTCCAAAAGGGCAAGTAATCCCCTATATTTCCCAACGGTCAAATAATCCCCATGATTCTTTATGGGGCCAGCAAACCCCCTTGTTTCCCTATGGGCAAGTAATCTCCACGTTTTCCAAAAGGGCAAGTATTCAGCCCAATGAAGGATTCTCTATGGGCTGCAAGTCATCCCCAATGAGTCTCTATGGGCAAGTAGGGTTTCTCTATAGGCAAATCCTGTCCTTTGTTTTAGTATTTCCCGACTCTGTCCTTTCGTTTAGACCCCAAAAGGCCCATCATCCCCCATATGAGAGGAAAAGAAGCCCCCAGGACTCTTGACCTTCTTCGGCTTCAGGATTTTGGACTGTTTTCTGGCCCTGTTGTCCTTGGCTTCCTTTGGGACCTAGCCCTACATTTGTTATAGTTATATGTCTGTGCGCATTGCAGATGTTTGTATAGTATTCTATACATGTCTCTGTGTTTATATTTGTTCTAGTTATATATGTTTCTGTGCGTATTGCAGATGTTTGTCTGGAATCACAGGGCTGAGTAATTTCGGATAGATATTTCTTCTCTCTTCCAAAGCATACTTTCAACTAGAAGGGAACATGGAAGCACTAATGGAATCAATATCCCGCAAAGCATCATATTCTTGCCTCCTTGTATAGAATTAGCAAACGCAGGAAATGCATGCTTTCAAAAACAGAAAAACATAAATCCATCACTTGGCTTCAGGGCAAGTTTGGTAAGAACTGTCTCTCCAACTGAGAATGTGCAAACCTAAGGTATAACTGTTTCCTTTGCAATTGCAAATGTTCTGTTTTCTCTCTCCTTTTAATTTCAGATTTGCAGACGTTTGTGACCCATGCGCAAAACACAGCTGAGATTTCCAAGTCAGGACAAGACTGGTGCAAAAGGAAAAGGTTTCCAAGCTTGCAGGATTTCCCCCAAAAAGAGGGCTGCCCCAAGGGGTTAAATCTAGCCTTTTCCTCTGATGTTTTACTGCCGCCTTTCAAAGAGAGTCGGGTCGTTTTTGTTGAATTTAGAAAAAAAATACTTGCATTTTGCAAACTTCCAGGGAAGGGACGAAAGAGTTGATTCCAAGGTTTTGAAAGAGGTTGGACAGCAGCTAAAATACATACCGAAATTCCCAGTCGAAATTTCAAAGTGATTTCAAAGCAAACTCACTCAAATACTGAGCTGTCATTTTGGTCTCCCCTAATAGGATCTCGGCATTCAAAAGACTGAGGGACGGGGGAATTGTTAACGTTAATGCATTTGGCAAAGTAGTCAACAGTTAATAAGTGGAACAGACTGTGCTGAAGTGTGCACCTACTTTGAGCAAACACCGGCACAACCTTTTGTTACGCCTTGCTCCTTTATAGCATGCGAGTGGAAAGAGGAGATGTTTTTCTCCCGTTTTCTGGCAAGTATGTCAATGCGGTAGAGCAAAGTATTTATTCAATTAGGTAAATGACACGGGAGTGACGACGTCTGGCATTTTAACAGAACAAAAGGATCTGTTGTCAGGGGGGTGATGTGGGGTGTTTGTTATCCAATGCATCTGGACAGTACCAGGTTGGAGAAGGCTGACCCTGCATTCAAAATGACTCTAGTGTGATTGACGCAACTCTTACTTGATAAACATAGGATGAAATAAGTTTAATAGCTCCCCACCAAAACAGCCCTATCGGCCACCAGCCTTGCTAAAAGGGAGAAACGTCGTTCAGAAAGAAATCTTCCATTCGCATTTGATTGTGAAACTTGGCTTTTACTTGGCATCAAGTCAGTTTACATACATTGGCTCTAAAACCGAAGGACGTGCAAAATATTAACGGACGGACCACAAATACAAGAATGGGGTCTAAAACCATGCCACAGTTTTATTTAATTTTGTATTAAAACTCCCCACGTACATTCACAAGGGAGGACAAAAGAAAGAGACGGAGGGTAAACCTCACCTTTGCAATGTGGTCTCTTGATGGAGGTTGGTCAAGGTATATAGCAGCATTCTAAAGAGGACCCCTTTGTCCTATAAAGCTGGCCTTCACTGTCTTAGTCTTAAATTTTCTAATCCGATCTGTACATAATTGGATCACTTACAGACGGCAATTCGTATTCCAAACTTTACTTTTCCTGTTACAGACTTCTGCTAAGCTCAGGCGTTCAGCAAATACATCCACTCCCAAAGTTACTTTGCCATTAAAACAAGAATGGACAAGCTTGGCCAGGTCTAAGAATCAATGCCCAATCCTCATGCCACACGTTCCTGAAACAAAGCAGTAAATCTCTTTCAAATCAAGCCTTTCCTGCTCATTTTAAAGGTTTTTCCCCAGTTTCCTGCCTAAATTTGATTGCCGTTTGGAGGAAGCTGGGGCTGGCGGGTGTGTGATGGGGAAGTTACAAAAATGGCCCGGAGGCCACAGATGGCCCTCATCGCCATAAACCAAAAGATACAGTCATGGCAATAGACTTGCACCCTTTGAATGTTTGGAACCCTGTGCAATTTATAAACCTTAACTGTAGACTGAATGCCTGCCTACGGTTCTTCTTTGTTCCTTCTCTCTCTCTGAAAAAGTCTCTCTCAATTAAAGTGCAATTGAGGCATAGTTGGATGAAACTATGGACAAGCCCTGGGGAGTTTAACCACCCTGGGTACAAGTAGCAGACCTTTAACATTAAGCTGTGACGGTCAGATAAAGATACTAGTTAAGAGATGCTCTATTTCCCCCCCCTCCTTCAATTGCATAGATCGCAAAAGAAGGGGAAAAGGTAACAACCCTTACAGGTTGTTGTTTTTTTTTTACTGGTCAACTTTGTCCTTTGAAGGGCAGCAGACAGGCACTGGGGATCATGGTCAGCAACCAGCTGGGTTGGTTAGCCATGTCCACAAGGGCCAGATCCCTTTCCTTCTCTGTTGACTAGCCATAGCACCTGGCGTGAATCCTATTGTATAGCCCCAAGCAGAGTAGACTTTGGTAACTGTTGATTTATCAAACTACCATGGATTCAGTGGATTTACTCTAGTTGGGATTAATCATAGGATGAATGTATGTATGGACCTCTGAATTTATGTATGTTTGCGTATGTTTACCATATACGAATGTGTTATGTGTGTGATGAAAATTGCAGGGAGAATGCCAATGGAGCAGGTAGTTGATTCAAAAAGAATGGTGCAAAACCAAGCTGGTTTTATGTCTCCATCATTCTTTATGAATCACCCTGAATGTTTCTGTTTCACTCTTTCTACCAGCTGGGCAAGGGAGCAGCACAAAAAAGGTCACTGGAAGCATTGCTAGAACTATGAGCGTGCTGGTAATTTTGCTAGGCTGCATTGCACACAGTTGCGAAACAGAGCTGAAGACCTGGGTCAGGCTATGACATACGCATGCATAAGTGTGGCTTATATGTACATATGTTTTCTTTCTTTGTTTGTTTGTTGTAATGGAATGCAGCTAAAACTCCCTCCTCAGCTCTCAAGGATCAGGAGAAGACTGCTCCTGCTGCTTACCGGTGATGAGAAAGTAAGAGAGCTGGGTTGCAATTCAATCATAGCAGCTCTGATGGAAAGCGAACACACTCCCATTGCCTTTCCCCATGAGCCAAGTGTACTCTTCATTTCCTCCCCTGACGTCTTCCTCCCTCACTGGTAAGTAGCAGCAGTACCTCCTGGATATGGACAACTATGTTGGGGGATTGAGAGGTTAGTTTTCAACATGGCACAAAGACTTAGAAGATCATTCCCTGTGGAAAAAAGGACATGCAGTCGGACCTTCATATCCATGGGGGATCCGTTCTGGACCCCCCTCCCATAGATACAAAAAACACAGGACCTCAAGTTCTCTTGCCACCATTTGGGACAACAGGTCTAGCTGTCCGCAGATGCTCATACCTGTGGATGGCAAGTCCATGGACAGCGAGGACCCACTGTATATGGGGGTGGAAACTGAACTGCATAGGTAGAGCATTACCATATCTGCTTAATGCCAAATCTTACCTTTTGCTTCCCTATGCTGAATCTCACTGTGTGGTTTCTATACAAGTCCTGCTGGGTTGGAGGAAAAAGTTATGATGGTGTGTATGTAAAACTAAGTGGCTCAAACCCAGGCACATCAACCTAGAAAAGGATGGCCATTTCACTGTCTGAGAAATTGCTCTCACTTTTCAAGTCTCCCAATGTCAGTGATACTTCTTAATGGATTTTTTTGGGGGGAGGGGGACCACTATAGAAGGCTGCACAGGGAAAAAATGTTACATCTATGCCCCTTCCCCATCAAAAGGACCTCTTCACATTCGTGTCAATTTACACAGCAGCTGTGTAACAAAGGTTCAGCTTATTCAGACAAATCCAGTGTCATCATAGGCTATAGGCAACATGGTGCCTAAACGGTACTTCTAAAGAGAATACATTAAAGTGGGAGGTTTTGTGGGTTAAAAACCCCCCAATTCACCTCTATACATTCACAAAGAAAACTCCAGTTCCACCAGCAACATATCTAGGGCCTGATCTGTCGAGAACTGGGATGGCACAAACCCCAAATTGTTTCAAGGGGGCTGAACGTGGGTTTCCAGCCCCAATGCCCCTGCCTCCTGAAACAAAGGTTACATACAGTCACAAGGTGGATTGTACTGTCGGCATGCGCAAAACTCCCATTTCCTTCCTCTTCCATTCACATTGCACAGACACATCCAGATGTGGTTTCACAGTATCTACATTATAGGGGTGAATGGACGGAGTGGAACATGGAAGGAAAGCATAGGCTGTGGTCAGCCTTCAGAGCAGAGGTGGGCAACATCTGTTCAATGGACCAAAAGCAACCAGCCTGGCTGTTTTTGCTGCCCTCCCCCTGGTCTTCTTTCTCTAGACTCCTCTAGAATTGAGAGAATGGAGCATATTAACATTGAACAGCATTTCTGTCCAAGCCCTGAGCAGCATCCACTAAGATGGTGGACAGGGAAACATCTCTTTCATAATTTCCCCCACCTGCTAATTCATTGGGGTCATTGGGATGCTCCACAGAGGTTTCCTGGGATATGATCTTGGTGTTTTCCACTGCATTCCCTCTTACTGTGATGTGATCCCATCCTCCCTACAAAATAAGCGACACGAGAGATTAGTTTAAGTACAGGTTGAAAACACATCAATGCAGAAGCAACCTGAGGCACATAAACAACCTGGAACAGGGCAAAACATCATGTGGAAATGTGGAGTGAGTTTTGAGGTTTTACTGAATGTATTTATTATATATTCAGGAGTAGGATGATACATTTAGGGTTAACTTACACTTGTGTAGGCCAGCCTCTTTGTTTGTTCTTTCACAGGCAAACTGCCACTACATAATAAATATATTCATTTGCACCCTCGTATTTAGAAGGACTGTTTTGGGAACATTAAAAAAGCGAAGAAAAAAACAACAACAACCTAGTACATTATCTGTGTGTGTTTATGTGTATGTATTTTCTTTAAAAAACCTGATGAAAAATAATCTGTTCACTAATATCAACTTCTCATAGAAGACCATGCTATATCTCCTCATAGGAGATGACAATGGAGTAAGTTTTGTCATGCTTGCTTAAACAAAAAGCAGTGTAAAAACTCTCAGTGATAGTTTGTATGTGAAAGCAAAAGCATGATGAGGTTGACATCTTTTTACTTTTACAGTCTATGAGGGCGATAAGTGGCTCAGTGTAATGTGTGGTTCCGCAAGTGGAACTACTATGTTACACTGAGCCATATAGGATTGCAGCCAGAGTCTGTAATTTAATAGGTAAACCTGAAAAAAAGGTAATTTCTCCCTACAGAAGCTTGTTCGAGAAGACACATAAGCAGAGAAAGCAAATTCTAGTATGCAGAACATTGCAAAAGAAATACAATTTGCATGCGTACAGGCGACACAGTTTTGTCGACTGAAGGAAGCCTATCCACAAAAGATGTAAAAATGTTGGACCTAAACAGTGGGTTCCTTGCTCAATCAGTCCCTGAAACCCACAAAGATTTGTTGTCCAAATTGAAACTTTTTCTGATACTTAAGAGAATGGAATCTATGCATTTGTACCTTTTTAATGAACGCTCAGGATGTTGGCCTGACAACATGCTTGAATATTCTAAATAGTCTCTGCTTATGAATCTTCGCCAGATAGGGCTAAAACTACTGTCTGGGCCAGCCCATTCTGGCTGTTTGGGTTCACAGTGCTCACCCCAATGCCGTAGTCCCAGGAGAGTCCCTTTGGTTCCATTGGCTGGACCCCTGTCCGATGACAGACTGTTCCACAACTCAAGCTATGGCTTCCCTGGACTTTGTCAGCTATCACCCAGACCTAGAAAGCAGGAAGAACATTGGAGCACTTATACATGCCACTGCCCTGTTCCTCTCCTACACAATTTGTCGCCTATATAAATATTACTACTGCTACCACTAATGTTACCTTCTTTGTTATTATTGGATTTTTAAAGCAAGGGATGTCGGGCAAGGGTGGAATTATCTGTTTCAGGTGCTAAAATCTCTTGGCTAGGCTGGGAAGTACCACTGAGCTCTGCTTTAGGATATCCCTCCGTCTGTCCCTCCTCCCCCATAAAGATTTGGCCTGGATAATAATTGAAAACCGTTCCCAGTCACACTGGCTAGGACAAAGATAGTCAAATCTGGGGATTGTTCTGGCTTTCCTGAAGAATAGCACTAATCGGAAGCATACCCAATTACAAGAAATCTACACTGGTTAAACTACTCAGACCCACATGATGAAATGGCAGTGAACATATTAATATTGTCACAACACCCCACTCATTCCCTTTCTTACAGGAACAGACAAAAAGACTAGTAGCAACAAGCCTTTACTAAAAAAATTGATCTTATACGCTTTTGTGGTAACATAAGAGGTACTTCCATATTGTAACCAGACCTGGTCCAGAGGGCCGACGGAAACTTTCCGGACGTTATTTGAAATGTGATCCCAGCTAGTCCCTTGAGGGTAGCTTGGCGTGATTCCCTGGCGATACCACAAATTACCTATAAAAGAAATCATTATACTATGTGAATGTTTCATTACTTTTTGCAAAATGCCTTGGCAGGGCTATGTTCCAGAAACAGGTTGAAATATTTTAATAATGATTATAAATAAATACATGATTATAAAATAAATACATGGGCACAAGAACATCAACCTAATTCTTGTTTCATTTTGAATTTTTAAAATAGATTTGATTCAGCAATTCCTTGTCTTTTGTGTCTCAAATAAAAATAAAAATTAAATTAAATTAAAGCCACTGGCAATTTGGATAAAGAAACGCATGAGGTACGATTGAAACCATTCACAGAAACCTAAAAAATAAAAGGAACATACATTTCTTACCATTTTTATCCACTACAAACACAGAGGTTCGCCCCACAGAGACCTGCTTTAACTTCTGCTTTGGAGGAGAAGGGATGTGATACCAGCAGTCACCTACATAGATAGTGACAGTCAGCAGTAATTTTTAAAAAAGAAATATACAGTGCTATGTCTGGCTTACAGTGTCTTCATAGGCAAACCACGGGAAGTATCCAGACACAGAAGATTCACACAGCACAATGTCTCCCCATACCCAAGCCATTTCTTACATTGTTTTCCTGCTGTCAGGTGCTTTCATATCAACGCCAACTTATAGTGACCCTATCCTATAGTTTTCTTGGCAGAAAAAAATAATCACAGGAGTTTTACCACTGGCTTCCTCTGAAGCTGAGAGAGTAACTCAGAGGGTTTCTATGGCTGAGCAGGGATTCAAATCCTGGTCTCCCAGAATCCTAGACCAACATTCAAACCATTACACTACACTGGATCTCACTGCTCTGCATGTCACTGCATGGTACAGGACGGCCACAGGTTCATTGCCTCCCAGTGCCAACAAGATTACAGTTGGTTTGGCATGTCCCCTCTGCAGGTATACCAAACATCCAGAGCATCACTGATACTGAACGGCCAAGTGACCACAGGACTTACCTTCTGGCTTCTTTGGAGATACTGATCCACGATAGAATATGGAGCCATCTCGAGCGACAGCCCAAACCTGATAAAATGCCCCTATGGAAACTGAAATGAAGGGTTGGTCTGTCCCCACATGTAGCCAGGATGTTCCCTAAAAGTGTGGTGGTGCAGGGAGGGAGACAAATAAAAAAAATGTTACAAAACATCAGCCAGTTTTTGGATTCCAGAGAAAGCCAAACACAGTAAAGCATTATGTTCATCTGTGATGGGATTCCTACAGCAAGCAAAGGTAAGGGATCACACCTTGAGGACCAAGGAGTCACGTGTTAAAATCCTGTGTGACCTTTTCTATGAATGTAACTGGTTCTAACTAAGGGCGGTTTCAATTTCAACTCCCCAAAGCCTCTGCCACCATGGCCAACAGCAAGAGGGGCCTGTGGGCATTCCAGGCCAAAACACCTGGAGTGCAAGGCTGGCTATCTCCTGAAATATCCAGGTCCAGAGGTTGTCAAAGAAAGTGTCCGTAGAACCCTGCTTTTTAAGATGTGTTTCCAATTTCACCTGGCTGAGGTGAACCAGCAAAATTTCAATCCACTGATGTACTGGGGATCATCCCCCATTTGGCTCCTTCCTTCCCTCAAACTGTCTCCACCAGACACTACTCCACCTGATCACATCTGAATGAAAGGTGAGACTCCAAGAGATGAACTGAAACTTGGGAGATCCAGGTTCTACAAATGAGCCAAGAAATTTACTGGCTCATTCACATTCTTTCTGCCTGACTTGCGTCACAGGTTTGTTGCAAAGGTAATAGAGCAGGAAGGAGAACAGCCAGGCACAATGGGAGAAAGCAGGGAGATACATTTAACAAATACATATGGCACTAAACTAACGCAAATGAGGGTTGATGCTGAAAAGGAACCCGGGTCCCTTTTTCTGACACACAGACGGGAGAAGGGATTCTTACAGCTGGGTTCTGAGGTGTGACACACAGTCTGCACAGCACATCTCCCTTGTCACTGATGGCCCAGAGAGCGACAGACTCCTCCTTGGCAGCAGGTGACTGGGGAATGATAGAGACATCCCACAACGCTATCGGAGGGACTTCCAGCCATGGCCCACTCGTGACTATTTTACATTTCCTAGTGGAGACAAGAGAGAGAAAGAAGAGAAGAATTGACTGTTCTTATGCTTTCAGATATAGTCCCAAATATCTCACAAGGTGATGATTCTGAAAGTGTTTGGAAGAAGAATGAAACCACAGTTCCAAAAGAATGCTATTCAGAATGATAATAAGAAAGAGGGTAGTTTTGGTGGTGGCTCCTGAGTTATAGCATTCCTCATCCTCCTGAAGATCTGAGGCCCATTCACACTACAGAATTATAGCACTATGATTCCACTTTAACTGTCAGGATTTGTTGTTTGGGGAGGCCCTAGAGCTCTCTGGCTGAGAATTCTGAATGTCACTCCTCTAATTGTCTATCCCAGGATTCCACAGGACAGAGCTATGACAGTTAAAGTGGAAACATAGTGCTATAATGCCGTAGTGTGAATGGTCTGGAAGTTGGCATACTTTCCCCATTCATTTCATGTTGTTGCCGTTGTGTACCTTCAAGTCATTTCTGACTTATGGTGACCCTAAGGTGATCCTATCATGGGGTTTTCTCGGCATGCTTCTTCAGAGGAGTTTGCCATTGCCATCCTCTTTGCTTCAGAGGAAGGCAATGATAATCCCCATCTGAACAAATCTTTCGAAGAAAGCTCTGTAACAGGGTCGCCATGAGATGAAGTCAGCAATAATAATAATAATAATAATAATAATAATAATAATAGTAATTTCTCAACTCTCCTGAAGGCTCAAGGCAGAGTACAGCATGTCAAAATTCAAAACACAATTAAAAACACACAAGCCCACAGTTAAAATACAATACTATAAAACCATTAAAATCACACTAATAAGAGCTCATATATTAAAAAGTCATGGTTTTAAATTGACTGGGTAGGGCTGCCAGAAGAGATACATCTTTAACGCTGTTTTAAATGCAGTCAGTGCTTCCAGCTGTCCACAATCTGGGGGCAGCACACAAAAAACTGAAGGCACATAATAACTAACACCAAGGAGACACTTTAAAAACTTTTTAAATGTGATGATGTTACAAATGTTGGGGAACCAGCAAGGCTGAGTGCAAACCCAGCTTTAGTCCCATCAGAACCTTCTGGGTATTCAAACGGTTTGATGCCTAAGGAGGTTTTCCTAACTGGGAATTGGCACGAGTAAACCTACTACACTCCAACAGAGGCAAACCCTGAGCCAGGCAATAAGTCAAATATGCAGTTAATTAAGGAATGTGTATTTTTCTGATTAACATAACCAAGGGGAAGACAAACTGAGTATGATTCAACATTCAGGCCTGGATGAATACTACATCTGAAGCCAAGCTCTCTTAAAAGCTAAAAAGAGAGACTGGGGGAAGGATGCTGGAGTCTATCTAAGCTTCCTTCTCAGCAAAATAAAATACAGTGGGTCCTTCTTATTTACTGGGGTTTGGTTCCTGGATACTCAAGTCTCATTAAATACAATGGCATAGCAAAAGTGTCCCCTATATAAACTAGAAAATCAAGGTTTATTTGGAATTTATACTTTTATGAAGATTTTTCAAGCCATGGATGCTTGAATCCGTGGATTAAAAAATCTCTGGATAAGGAGGGCCGACTGTAAAATAAAATACCCAGCTCCTTTCTGCTGTACTGTATTTCTAAAACTTTTCTGCAGAGTTTGGAAAGGTTAATTTTTTAAAAAAAATCAGAAGTCTCAGAATCTACCACTGGAAGAGCGAACCACGCGTCATAGCAGGGGATGCTGGGAGTTATAGCCCGAACATCCATATTCAAAATCCCTATTCTGGTTTGAGCTGAAGGTCATGTCAGAGCATGGGAAAGCAGGTAGAAAAAGGTGTCCTGATCTGTATCTTAGCCCAGGAGAAGAGGCAGCTAGTGGAGCTTTCCCAGGTGCCGAAACCTACTCTCAAAATAGGTTCAGTACTTTGGAGAACTCCTTCAAAATTCAGGCTAAATTCCAGGGTCATTCCAGCATCCAACCTACATGAAAATCACCAGCAGCCACTGTCTAGGAAGGGCAGATCATGTCAGAGTTTGTTCAGATTCAATTCCTTTGTCCATCTAGTTATTTTGAATGGCCATTGGCCATTCTGGTCTTGGCAGATGGGAGTTGTGAACAAAAAGCCTCCTCATACCTGCTATAAACAATCATGAGTACATTTCACTGTCCTCTATCACAGGATGAGGGAATTTGTGGTCCACCGGATGAAGTTTAACTCCAACTCCCAGTGTCCCCACCCAGCATGGTCAATGACAGGAGTTATAATCCACCAAGATCCAGAAGGCCACACATCCTCCAGCACCGTCTGAGTAACCAAGATTCTCTCTTTAATAATGATGTTGTAGCAATTAAAAACAGAAATGTCCCTGGAACGGTGTCAAATGTTTTTGTTTGAAGGGCAGTTGGAAGAAAGAACAGGCGTCTACGTGCACAGGAAGGGAAAAAAACAAACCCAGATATGCTTGAAGAGTACCTAAAGAACGTGCAATGTTTTACCTGGCCCAACGCCTCCGCCGCACAAAGTCCTTCATTGTCTTGTGACCATGATAAGACCTGTCGGAAGAAGAGAAGACACCATTTTGAAAGCAATCCAATAAGTAAAGAAAAATGTTTTTGTTCTTCAGCTCCAATGAAACAAGCAAAAAAGGGCAGTTTTTGGAGGCAGCTGATCCTACAGTGGGGGATAAAAGGGGCACATATGCCTCATCAGATAGGAGACAGCATTGCTCCTTGATTATTTCATTTTATTTGGCAGGCAGACAGACAGGGCTCAGTTCCCAGTGATATTTACCAAACCACTGAATTGTGATATTTACTGTACCACAGAAGATGCCTATGCTTGGTTGAAACATCTTTGGTTACGGGGATCCTCTTATTTATTTATATATTAATTTATGCTGCTCTCTGGCCTTTTTGCGTTGTCATTTGGTTTAATAACCTTGCTTGCTGATCTTTGATGCCATTTTTTTGTCAGTCTTTAAGAGCCTGGTTGGCTCCTACATTATACAATTTGTTTCAATATTTATTTATTTTACAATAGAGGTCTGGACTCTTAGGCCCTGGGGCCAAGCTTGGACCTCTTGAAGTCCTAATTCAGATCTCTAGAGTTCCTCACATCCCCATGCCTTCTAACCCATTATATCCATCACTCAGTGGTTTCCCAGATGTTTTGTTTTTTGTCGCCTACTGTAAAAGCTTGAAATGTTTCTCCTAAAGCTCACTTATTTTAAAAAAATGGTTATTTTTGATCCCACCCCTTTTTATTTCACTCAACCCACTGCTGGAATGTGGTCCCCAAGACAATGTCAAACTGAATTCGAACCTTGTTCTGAAAGAGGTTTCCCACCTGGGCTTTAGAACTGTACTACACTACTTGTGCTTACATATGGTTAGAAAAAAATTGGCATTATGTAACTGTAAAATGTGGAGTTTATGATTCTCAACCTGAATTATTTATTATTTAAAAACCAGGGATCTAGACCTGTATATACCTCTACTGCCAGAGGGATCTATAAATTCCAGTGAATTTTAAAAAAGAGAACAACAGCAACAATATCCAGTGCTAGTATCCTTTTGGTGACTACTCCAAGGCTGTGGAGGGTCTGGTTTCCCCATGCTCCCTGCTTTCTATTCACCAGCATAAGACATAGTAAAAATTTAAACAAGCTTTTGATTTAAATCATATGGTAGGGTGGATTTTTAAAAAGTGGGGTGCTGTGTCTTCCCCAGCCCCCCCGGTATCATTATTATTATAAATATATTTTAAACTACTTCAGCCATATGTCTTTTAACAGAATTGTGTGAGTGTTTTTTTAAAAATTAAATCAATTTTTTTAGTTAAACTTTTTTATCTTAAAATTTTGCAAGCTGCATTGGCTCCAATCCTGGCAGAAAGGTGAGGTATAAACTGAGAGAGGAGGAGGGAGGAGAAGTCCTTACGCTGGAAAGTCAGCTGCATACTGCCAGCCTTCCCGATCTGTGCCGCCCGAAACGCTAAAATCTATGTACCAGTCCGACACCTGGGTAGTACACAAAAAATGCAAAAAATCAGACACAGAATAAAATGCACAGCCCTCACTCCCTGCCACCCTCCACGAGCATGAAACGGATCACAGCAAACTGGTGAACTCCTACAATTATGGGCTGACCAGCTGGCAGTGATTAGATTTGGGGATCCATCGGCTGTCGCCACAATAAACTAAAGTATGGGTGGGTCAAGCATGGGCCATGGGCCACATGTAACCACCTAGGTCTAGTTTTGGGGGTTACTAAACCCTCCTGTCGTTGATTATTTTGCCCTGCAAAGCCCTCTAGCAGTTTTTGCCTCCCAGGCCCTTTTATGTCCTGGAGAGGCCTTTTTTTTTTTTTTTTTTAAAAAGAGGAAACAAATTGGATGTCACTTCTAGTAACTTCCTATGATAAAAATAAAATGCCTTTCCAGAAATCAAACAGTCCCTACTCAACCCCAAATAGTGAGGACTCCCCCACAGATACTGTAGAGTGTGTTTGTGGGCATGGGGGGGATTTTTTTTTTTTTTTTTTTGTGGTGTGTGTGGTGTGGAGGATGTCATCTTTCAAGTTCTCCTGGAGGCTAAAATGGCCCCCTAATTTCCCACAATTGCCTACTCCTGATCTAAAAGAACATCAATACTGGACATAGGAACCAACCATGGGGAAGAAAACTAAATGTTTATAGCTTGACCACAACCACCAAGGGCTGTGATGGATCTGAACCCAATCAAGTTTATGTTACAAAAATAAGGCCCTTTCTACAAACTGCAGCTTTTGTAAAGATTAAAACAACTTACCCAAGACCATTGGGGTGAGGGGGGCTTAGTGTTTGTTTTTGTACACTCCTGTAACCCAGATGCATCACTCCACATATACCGATCTGTGGGCAGGCCCCTGTAAGAGAAAACACGCACAATGCGGATAACTGGTTCCACACAAGGCTACCGAGAAGTCAACTGAAAGACCCTATCTTTCAACATGAGCCTAACAGAGGTCAAAGATCTTTGGAGAAGGCCCTTCTCTCAGTCCTACCACCTTCCCAGGCATGTATGGTGGGAATGCAGGAGTGGGCCTTTCTGGTACCTGCTCCCACGTTTGGGATTTATTCTCTGCAAGATTCACACATTGTTGATTTGTGTACAAAACATTATTCGCTGCATAGGAAACCACATTTTCTGCACACAAAATAATACTGAAGAAACTTACAACGTTTAACCTGGACAAGAAAAAAGTGAGAAGTGACATGACAGCCATCTTTAAATATTTGAAGGGATGTTGTGCTGAAGATGGAGTGAGTGTGCTTTCTGCTGCTCTGGAGAATAGTAGTAATTAAAATAATAACAGGGCTGCTGATCTCTGCTATAAAGCAACTCTTGGGTATTATTTCCTATACCTCGTGCCCCCTTCCCTGATTGGTATTTCATGCTTTCTAAGTGCACCCTCATGTGGTGAACTGTGGTACCTACCCACCTCGGTAAACTTTCTAGGTTTTATATCTAAGAACATGAAATGTGCACCACACAGAGAGACATTAAGAACACAAGAAATGCAAACGGTTGAAATCTGTTTGCAGATACATGAAACTACCCAGCTGCCTGCATTTTTGGATCCCTCTTGAAGGGTGGCACCATAGGACTTTAGTGTTATGCTGCAGGGAGATTATGGGCATGGGCTTGCAGTACCTGAGCAGAGCAAATGTCTCAACCATATGGTCACCATGCACCTAAATTGACTCGAGGGCAGCAAACAACAACCACCATAAGACAGCAAGGCTCAGGATGATAATGCTTGGTAAAGTGGGAGGCAGTAGGAAAAGAGATAGAATACATTACAGGTGGATAAAGTCAGTCAAGAAAGCCATGGCTGCCCTGACTCTGCAAGAGTCAAGTTGACTTAACGGCAATTAACAAAAACCACTCACCTGCTGCTGTATCCAGTGACAGGATTCCATCGCTGATTCTCATAAATATGGACACACTTCACATCCGACTGTGTGTAAATGTTGTCACCACTGCTTGTCAAACCTGCAAGACCCAGAACCATTAATTACTGTTTCTCATGCATCTCCCATTTTCTTGATGGTTTATTTATTTAAAATATTGATATAGAAACCTTCATTAAATTTCAAGGTGGCTTACTGCAGGGGTGGGAAAATGTAAGGTCTATGGGCTGCTTGTGGCTTCCTATACCTTCTTGTGATTCCCAATCTGCCCAAGGCAAAGCCCACACCCCCATCTCTGTACTCAACAAGTAAATGACAGAATGAAAGAAACAGGGAAGAGGTTACGGAAGACTATAGACAGGTTGGCCAATAAACTTCAAGACACACTGCTGCATGGAAATGCATAAGAAGAAATATTTCTTACCTGAGAAGAAGCTGCCTCCATATCCGCCGGTATAAACCCAGGCTGTGCGGTCATACCCAATGCCCCAGACTATGCCATGGCTGTTGCTTTCGATCAGGCGGAGGTGCCCACCAATTTGGCGCCAGAACCTACAGAGGCATGGGTCATAAATACTTGCATATTACGTTTTATCCTGGAAAGTTTTTGAGGATGCGCACATGGGTCTTGTCCCCAAGTTTTTATTGTTACAATGATCTGTGAGGCTAAGTTGAGATAGAAAGGGAGACTTTGGGTCACCAAGTGAGTTTCTGGGTTGGGCAGAGACTTGAGAGCTAATGGTGTGTAGTGGATAGAGCACTGGATGGGACTTGGGAGATCAAGGTTCAAATCCCCACTAAGCTGTAAGATTTGTTCAATGACCTTGAGCCAGTCACTTTCAGCCTCAGCCTAACCAGCCCTGAAAGAGTGTTGTGAGAATAAAATAAGGAGGACAAGAGCCATATATTCTCTCATGGGGTCACTGAAAGAATGGTGGGATAAAAGCATAACTATTATCTTTTTATAACCACTGCAATTTAAACAGGGGCTGGATGGCCATCTGACAGGAGTGCTTTGATGGCGCCTTTCTACATGGCAGAAGGTTGGACTGGTTGATCCCTGTGGCCTCTTCCAGTTCTATGATTCTATTAAAATTAAATTCTATTAAAATAAAATTCTATTAAAATTTAAAAAAAATCAACCCAAAGAGGGACACTTTGGTTCTAGTCCAACACATTAATCTAGAGGTAGGCAACTTGCTGTCATACAGATGTTTAGGACTATAAGTCATTTATTCTTCCCACTGATACAATGCTACATCATAAATAAATAATGTTGTAGGTTCAGTTTTTGAGCTGGGAAGAACCACTATGCTGAGAGAATGGGCCGTGGACTCTCATCTTCTCCTGACCTCACTGTCAGCCAAAATCACCATCATGATCTTTGACCAAAAAAATCCATCCAGATAGGAGACTCAATGAAAGATTGCTTACATTTGGTCACATGGCATTGGGTGCGTAGCAGCCTCCAGGTCGGGGCTTGGTTCACTCACAAAGATGTCTCCTTTGCAGGTCAGCGACCAGATAGCCTGATGGGAGGGAGGGCCCTGGATCTGACGACTTTCACAGCAGGACATGCTCAGGAGAGCTAGCTGAAAGGCACAAAAGGAACCACATTCTCAGAAGAGTATAAGTTCAGAAAGTTTCCATTTTTTGGACTATAGTTCCTAGAATCTCCCAGTTAGCAGTTCAAACAAACTATTCCAAATTCTGGTAATGGTGAACAGGCAGAACTCTTGAATCTTCTCAACCATTAAAAACACCCAAGGCCCACTGCATCAGCTGCCACTACCTTGGAAGCGCAAATGAGTATCTAAGAGGGGTCATTCATCATCCTTATACACCATGGATTCCCAGCCTAGAATCCTCTAGAACAGTGGCCCCCAAATTGTGCTCCCAGAATCCCAGACTATTGGTCAACATGGCTGAGGCTTCTGGGAGCTGAAGTCTAACATCTTTTAAACGGCACAGTTTGGGGACCACTGCTCTAGATAAACATCTTCAATCACTGGCCACATGGAATGATGCTGATGGGGGCTGCAGTCCAACATTTCTGGGAGGGAACAGCTAATGAAAGGCTGTTACGTGTTAACAGTAACCCAATTGTGGGGTGTGGATCCTTGGCTGCATCCATACTGCAGAAATAATCTGGTGTGACACCACTTAAATGCCATGGCTCAATGCTATGGAAATCTGAGAACTGTAGTTTTGTGAGACTTTTAGCCTCTGGTGCTACAAAAAACTTCAGTTCCCATAATTCCACAGCACTGAGCCATGGCAGTTAAAGTGGTATCAAAACTGGATTATTTCTCCAGAGTGGATGTAGCTCTTGTGTATCCAAAAAGGCACTAGCCACAGAGGGAGGTATCAGCAGTATAGAAATCTAAGGTTTGCAGACGTACAAAGGCACTTTTGGTTCCTCAACATCTGGCCCTGTAAAGTGGGTGGCCAGAAACAGTCTCATGAAGAATGGGCATTCTCAGTGGCAACACAGTGCTGGGGAGCCAATGTGGTGTAGTGGTTTGAGCAATGGATTATCACTCTGGAGACCAGGGAAACCCTGTTATGCTTGAGCCTGTTATGCTCTCTCAGCCTCAGAAGAAGGCAAAGGCAAACTCCCTCTGAACAAATCTTGTCAAGAAAACTCCATGATAAATTCATCGTTGATTTCTTGTTTTAAATAATGTAACCAGTTTGTGAACTTACCCAGTCATGCATTTCTTGTTCAGTGGTAGCAGCTAGTCGGATGGGCCAGCGCTGCTTCGTTTTTTCTGGTGTATACAAAGCGAAGGAATGTTTGGCCTCATTCAGGATCTCAACCAGGATGGTGACTTCGTTGAGAAACACATGGATGTACTGAGAAAAACACATATATTCACACACCATAAACCCATAATCACCATGTCTGGAGGCCGCCTAGTTCCACCCTGGATAAAAATTAGTTTCAAAACTTTTTTCAAATATTTTTTGTCCCCCAGGTGCCCTCTAGGGAGTGCAGGAGACATTTCTACCATGTTGCAGGCCACAATGCATGCTCAGAAGAGGCTTTCTGAAAAACAGAAAGCAAACTGGAAGTGGTTTGAGTCTTGGACTAGGACACTTGGAGATCAGGATTCAAATCCCTGTTCAACTATGGAGATGCACTGGGTGACCTTGGGTACATCATACTCTCTCAACCTTAGAGGAAGGCAAGAGCAAGCACCCGCTGAACCAATCCTGGCAAGAAAAGACTGTGACAGATCCACCTTACAGTTGCTGTTAAATCAGAAATGACTTGAAGGCACAACAACAACAAAAATGAGAGCCAGTGAGGTGTTGCGGTTTCAGCATTAGACTGTAACCCTTGAGACCAGGGTTCAAATCCCTGCTTGGCCATGGAAACCCACTAGATGGCTTGGGCAAGTCTGAGAGGAAGGCAAAAGCAAAAACCCCTGAACAAATCTTGCCTTGAAAACCTCATGATGGATTTGCCTTAGGGTTGACATAACTTGGAAATGACTAGAGGCCAGACAACAACAATAATCAGGAGGCTGGGCTTGGTTTCAGTCCAGCAAAATCTCGAGGTGGGGCTCTGAGGTCACCCACCACTGTGTTAAAATATAAGAGAATAAGTGTTTACTTGTCCTTCAATCTGTGGAAGAGGATAGGAAGAGCTTGAGACATACACTGGTGGTCTTTTGAACACACACAGCTAAACGGTAGTTTGAAATTATAGATAAATGCAGTCACTGTGGTTGTGTACCCCTACCTTCTTTTCCTCATAGTGCATGTAATAGATGAAGAGAATGCTATCCCGAGTGCCATCGTTGCTGGTGAACTGCTCCAGAGCCACCCGCACATCCACCCATTTGTAAGGCTTCCAGCTTCTCCACCATTGCAAAGTGCCTGTTTTAACCCAGACAGACTGGAAAGGCAAAAAAGGACAATGAACAACACTTGGGAAAGTTACTCATCATGGTAGGATTACATCTGCCAATTTAACATGGCAGACTGCACTACAGTAGAACAGCTCCAGACAACTATAGATAAACACATACACAATATGTGGGAACTCTTCTACAAGACCCCACAGTATTGGAAAAATTTCCAGAAAATGTTTTCATTGCATGGAAAAATTTCTATCCCTCACCTCTGATTAACCTGTCTCTGATGTCCTTCTGAATCCCTCAAAACTTGTTACTTTTGGAGTCTAGTCCCTATCCATAAAAAGTCAGCCTCTCCACTTTACCTGTTCAACGGCCTGTTCATAGTGTCGGAAATTCTCCAATTCCCTCCGGGTCCTTTCTGAGAGTTGCTGAAAGATCTGTTTCCGCCACACGGCAGTCTGTGCTGGGGTGATGGACAGAGAGAGGGACTGTGCAGAAGAAGACAAGGCTATAATGGAAAAGAGGAGTTGGTGCTCAAACATTAGGTAACAGAGGACATCCATTTTGTTTATCAGTACATAATGGGATATATTTTTTGGGAAAGGGATGTAGCTTAATGGGTGGGCATTTGTTTTGCATTTTGGGTTCATGCCCAAGTTTTTTTTAAGTATCAGAAAATAGGTAGCATGAAAAATCTCTGTCTCAGACCTGGTGAGGTGCATTCAATCAATGTAGAGAATATTGGCTTAGGCTGACTCTTCATTGCAGAACTATTGCAGTTTGACACCACTTTAAGAACCATGGCTCAATGCTATAGAATTCTGGGATTTGAAGTTTTGTGAGACATTTAGCCTTCTCTGTCAGAGAGCTCTGGTAACACGACAAACTACACTCCCTAGGATTCTATAGTACAGATCCATGACAGTTAAAGTGGTGTCTACCTGCATCAATTTTGCAGTGTGGCAGCAGCCTTAGACTTTGGCTGGATGGCCATCTGTTGGGTATGCTTTGATTAGGAGTTCCTGCATGGCAGGGGGTTGGACTGGATGGCCCTTGTGGTCTCTTCCAACTCTATGATTCTATGATTCTAACCAATGATCTAGCACAATATAAGGCTTTCTCCATTCCTTCCACTATTATACAAGCCAATACTCTTAATCCGGGTGCCAAAAGTCTGAGAAGAGGAAAAGCAGGACAGAAAGGGAACTGCAAACACCTTCCAAGAGGCTGGAAAACAGCAATTGAAACAGGTTTGGAAATGCAACTCCCACAATTTCACTATCAGTATGAGCAATAGCAATCCTGGTTAGGATATTCTGGGAATTGCACTCCGCAACCACAACTTTTTCAAGTGCTCTTCCCCCCTCCGTGTATATAAAACTAATGAAAATCTTACACACCTGACTGTACCGTAAACCACTTCAGAAGGCTGTGTGAATCAACCAGGCAGGCTCCACCAGAGACCCAGGCCCACAGTGGATGCTCATCAGTCACAAAATGATCCTCCATGCCAACTGATAATGCCCCGAAGGAAGACAGGCTGGACGTTTCAGCAAAGGGGCTGGCAGACACTGCAGGGAGCTTGTTTGCCTCTTTGAGGTCAATGTTAGTCCACTGCAATTCAGCAGGATGAGACTCTGGATCTGAGATGGGTTTTTCTGGATCATCTTTGAGCTTTCTCTCCAAAGCAGGAACAGTTTCGTCGAGAGGAGAGACTATGGGACACACCACTGCATCTTCACCTGCATTTGCTACCTGGTGGCCTCTGCTATTACTGTTATTTGCAGATGCAGCTTCCTCTAGAGCCAGATGTGCTTCAGTATCAGAGGGATGATCTCCATCTGTCTGGATCGTGGAGGTTGCTTGTTCTTTGATGTCATCCGTGAAGAAGCAGCCAGCACTTTTGAGAAGGTGGGCAGAGGAAGACAAAGATCTTCTAAATAGATATGTCCTGTTGTTGTTTACCTTCAAATCAACTCTGACCTATGCTGACTATAAGGCAAACCTGTCACAGGGTTTTCTTGGAAAGATTTGTTCATAGGAATTTAACTTTACCTTCCTCTAAGGCTGTGTGTGTGGGGCTTGGCCAAGATCATCCAATAGGTTTCCATGGCTTCACAGGGATACAAACCCTGGTCTCCTAAAGTCCTAGTTCAACACTCAAACCACTACAGCAAGCTGGCTCTAGAGATCCAAAGTGTTGGTTATCATTTACAAACTCAATTTTTCCTTCAGTGAGCTCATGACGGACTCTCTGGCTCTCTTCCTCCCCACTTTCTGCTCACTACCCTGCAAAGAAGGCTGGGCTGTGATAGTGTGACTGGGACAAGGTCATCCAGTGAGTTCATGGTTTAGTGTGGACTTATTTATTTACTGCTTTGCTTCCAATGAGTGGCACTTAGGGTGGCTTACAATGATAAAACCAAAGAAAACGGAAACAATTCCATATATAAAAGAGATTAATTTTAAAAATCTCTTAAAGAGTGAGCAGCGCTCTTGGGTCAACATTTTATTCTATGATTCTATCTATTCCATAACCCCACAAATACAATCACTTTTCTGCCACTTGTAGCCTGGCTCCTCTGTGGTTTTTACCATAGAGTTCCCTGGTCTGAGAGGTTTAACGCAGTCCAGTAACATTTCAAGAACAGTTCTCCTTTCTCTATACTTTTCAATTACTCTCTTGAGTTCATGGCTACCTGAGAAGACTTGTTGAGCTGCCAGTCTGAGATCGGTCACTGTCTCGGCTACAAGCAATCACTTTCCATGTCTTCCCACTTAGCTCACTTGGCGTGACGCCTTGACGGAAATAAACAGCTCGGTCCTCACAGCTGATGCCCCAGACCTGGAGGGAGGGAGAAAGAAAGGGTGAGAGAACTTGGGATAACTCATTAAAAACAACTGGTTACTTTAAGTTATTCTTCTCATTACTAACTAAGGCATATTAGTTATTTTGTGTTATATTGTGATTAATTACTGAGGGATAGCTTCACCCCTTTGGGCAATATAATTATATTTTTTTAGTTACTTTGATAGTTATCAGAGTGTCACTTTTCTAAATGGTGAAGGGACACTAATATATGGTTCAAGTGCTACTGCATATTCTGGGTGATGAAAATCTGGATGAGAGCAGAGTGTGCTCTGTACCTCAGGTCCACAATATTTAGCAACTTTCCCCCCAAATATGCAAAGCAACTTTTTTTGTTCTCTTTCACACTCTACAACTATGCTTTGATCCCATCTTAACTCCCATGGGTTCCTACTGTATGTAATCATGGGATTTTCAGCTTAGGGAGGAATATTTAGAATTTCCTGCCAGAGAATTTTACTGCCTCACCAAACTACAAATCCCAGGACTCTACAGGATGCAAATATGGCAGTTAAAATGGTTTCAGAATGCTATAATTGTGAAGTGAAAGAAAATACAGTTACTTTTTGAAATCAGGAAAGTGCTCCCAGGTCACCCTGAGATTTTATGGTTCAGTGTCAACCAGAACTCGATGTCTAGTTCTAGTCCAACAACATGATTATGTTCAATTATGCTCATTATATTTAGTTAAAGGACAGTGGATTAAAAGAACATTTTACTATGTCTCCTGTAGGCTTTGTTCCTTCATCTCTTCTAATCTCCTGCCCCAGTCTACTGTCACCCTTACTCTTCTGAAAGAAGCCTCACCTGGTCATTCAAGCCTACATTCACCATCATCATTTCACCAACCATCTCGATCCAGCTGGTGCCACAGGGATTATGCGAGTTAACACCTCTTCTAAACCAGACCTGTGACAGAGGATAAATCAAGATCAGCACTGAGCTCTTCCAGTAAAGTTACCTCCAAATTTCAAAATGAAATAAATTTATTCACAACAGCAATCTTCATACTTCTGTATATGTCATACAACTCATTCTGTTAGATCACTTGTTTAGGAACTGAGCAGGGGAAAGGCCTAGAAACCACAAATATCCCTTCCAAATTTAATTCTACTGTTCTATTATTTATGGATTAATATTTTGCAATTAAACAACACTGCCTCTACCTAATGTTAGGGCTGGCCTTGTGATAAGTGAAGACATATAATAAACTGTAGATCAAATCTACTTACTTTTCTGTCTTTGGTAACTGCCCACACCACATTCACACCCACAGAGACGTGTAAGATTCCGTTATCTTGGACTGGAGATTCCACAACTGTCCAAGAAAGTCCTGTAAGAAGCAAGAAATAAACAATTTAGAGCCTTGTTGTGCTTCACAGAAGAACAAGAGACCCTCTTCCGAGACCAAAGCATGACTTGCCCTGGGGGTTGTTTCTGTCAATGCCATGCCTCACAATTGCCTGGCCTTCCCAAAGGGTCGCCCAGACGAGATCATATGGGCCGCAGCTGATCTGCACGGCTTCACCAGGAGTAGCTATTAAAGTCCAGGAAGAACCTTCTGGATTGTGGTAGCAGACATCCTCTCTGTACCAGACCTGGGGGGTGGGGAGAGAAGGGAACTGTCAGAAATTGCTATTGGTAAAGAATTAAAGCATGTGTATGGAGGAACACTAGTAGTTTTGTACTTTACACATAAAAGGTTCAGGTAACCTTTTATGTTATCTTTTGCTTTAATAGTTACATTTATATCCTGCCTTTTCACCAGTGAACTGAAAGACACCAACATGAATTTCCTCCTCACTATTTTAGCCTTACAATCATCACCCTGCGATGTAGGCCAGGCTGAGAAAGAGAAAGCGACTGGCCCAAGATCACCCAATGAATTTTGCTGGAGTGGATACAGCACCATGATCTCTTCAGTCTCAGTCCCACGCAACAACCACTGCACTGGCTTTCTAACTGGTACTGATTGGTTCTCTTCTGCTGGCTACCTCTTCTTATAACAGCAAACCCAGGAGAGGAGTGCCAACAGAAGAAATGAGAAAGAGAGAGAGATCTTAGTATTATTGGGAGAAGCTGATATTTACAAAAGGAGACACACGCATGTAATTCTCCCCCAAAATTCAAGGTATCAGTAAGAATATTCACCTACAAGACACACTACCTTTCAAAAAATGACAGGACCCAGAAAAAAAAAACCTGCAAAATTCAGAAAAAATAAATCCATTTTTTATCTCTGTCCCACCCACCTTTTTCTCCTGGAAAAATTGTGGGGAAAAAATCAAATGATTTTGATATATTTTCTTCTAGAATCATGAATATAATGAATATATTTCCATACCTTTCCTTGCAAAGAGACAGCCCAAACTGATAACCGTCCCACAGGCTCATCTGTAATCTCCCATCCTCCAACAGAGAGATCGCTGAAAGGATCTGGCAGTTGCTTGGGGTCTTCCTTGGAAGGAATCTGTAGAAGAAGAAAAAAGAAAGAAAAACTTTAGCATGACTCTCCTATCAGAATTCACTTTTGCTTTCAGTTACCACCCAACTTGCCAAGCATCACATACACTGGCTTCTACACTGGACTGTGAACAGTCACAATATATTCAGATTTCTAGATAGTCTTTCAACCAAAATATGAAAGGCAACTCAGGGAAATACACAGAAAATTCCCCCAATGCCATTCCAATTAACCTAGCCCAATGGGAAAAAATAAAAAAAGAACCAAATAAGAAATAGAAGACCAGAAGATTAAAATAATTTTCATTATCTGGCACTGAAAACATAACAAGACTAGGGCCTGCTGGAAATAGTGGGAAAAAACATTTCACAACTGGGGTCCCATCACTGAAAAAGGCCTGTCAAAAGGCATCCAGGAGTTCATTTCCATTCAGGGCTTGAGCTAACACTGTATATTTAAGAAAATTGGGGGAAATAGAGAAAAGAGAGACAGACACCTTTGCCCATGAGTCGCGTGATTTGTATCTCCTGTATCGAATCCACTTTCGGCGTCGCACGCAGGAATTCCATCGTTTGTCCTTGGTGTAAGTAGCTGGGAAGTCTATGGCATATGTCCAGCCCTTAAAATATAAATTTAAAAGGTGTCAAAGGCAAAAAAAAATCATTTTTGGCAAGATCCAAACATTTGAAGAACAAAGTTGCAAACTATTGCAGACAACCACTGACCTAGCAGACCTGTCACTCACTTTGGAGCTTTCTGGTACACTCCATCTCAGGTAAGCATCCAAAATTGTATGTCATGCCATTAACTTTCACTATATATGTCTAAATTCTGTGAAGGTACCAGATACCATCTGATCTTAGAAGCTAAGGACGGTCTGGCCTGGCTACAAGTGGATGGGGGACCAGTAAGGAATACCAGGTAATGTAGGCTATATACAGAGAAAGACAATGACAACCCACCCCAGAATAAATGTTGCCAAGGCTGACTTGAATGCACATAACAACAAATATGATTTATGCTGGAGATGACTTGTCTGATCTAGTTTGCTTTTGGTAAAAAATCTTGAGATCCACCTGTAGGGACTTGTTGCTAAAGACACAGACACTTAGAATGAAAGATTTCCAAGTCCAGGATTTTGGTGTGCCTACCATAACTGGTAGGCACTGTACTGTACTTCTAAACACTGACACTTTATGTTACCACTATGCTATAATTTGGGGACTGAAAGTCAATTTCTGTAGGACAGAATTATAATTTGCAGAGGCAATGCCCTCATTTTGCTCTCTCCCACAACTATACCCCTTCAGTTAGTCTTAAAGGTGATACAAGATCTCTCTACATACCGATTCTACAGACTAACACAGCTATAGCTTTGAATTCTACCTATATCCCCAAGCCATGCAAAAGGAATCCTAGTCAGAAAGGAGACAGGATGAATCTTTATGGACAAACTGTGGACCTGGTTTTCCTCCCCACTAGCTGCCTCTGAGTATTCCTTGACTAAGAAAACCCTATGAATTTCATGGGGTCACTGTAAGTCATCAGGCGACTTAAAGGCACATGAATATATACAGCTGTAGCGCTTAAACAGATTAACCAGGAATTAATCTGATGTGTACTCTATTGCCAAGTCAACAAAGATGAGTGCACGACCTTTTAAGGGACTGAAGAGTCCAAGAACAAAAAATCTAGATTGCAGGACTCAAACTGAGAAGAAAAGTAATAGGAGGTGCTTGTGACGGAATGAGCGATGCTGGCACAATCCAATTGGTGATCATATACTGGTACAATCTTCCCAATCCAGAACCCTCTAGTTGTACTGAACTGCTGCACCCATCATCCTCTACAAAAACCCTTGGACAACAGCTGTCTCCCTAGGCTAGGTCAACACAATAAAAAATTAAAGTATCCCCCTATATCAACCTGCCCAAGTGAGGCTTTTCTCTTGGTCCCTACGGTTGCCCATTTGGTGAAGACACATAAAAGGGCCTTTCCATTTGGCTGCTCCCAGTTTGTGGAATTCCCTTCCACGGGAGTCTCAGTTGGCCCCCTCTATGCTCTCTTTTCACCAGCAGGTAAACATATTTATGTTTAAAACAGTATCTGATAACTGACTGGTTGTGTAGAAGGGTGTTTTTCTGGGTGCTGTATTTTTACTTTTAATTTTTTCAAATGAGTTTATACTTTGAAAATGAATGGTTTTTTTTGTGTGCCTTCAAGTCATTCCTGATCTACAGTGACCCTAAGGTGTATCATGGTGTAAATCTCAGACTCTTATAGACAGACTGTGGATCTGGTTTCACTCTCCACTAGCCCCCATCTGCCCTACTCTTTCTCCACCCTCCTTGGTAGCAAGCATGACTCTATGAACAAGCAATGCCTCCCCCTCAACACCCCACCCTATCCCCCCTGCCGATGTATATCCCTTTGCAATACTGTTCACCTACCCCTTTCTCTGTAGGGTCCCCTCCAAAGTTTTCATCCACATACCAGTCTGACTCCCACTCCCAGTGAGGCGATGGCAGCACAAAGCTTTCCAGTTTCTGATGCTTCAACCCACTCACGTCGCTCCACTGCCAGCGGTCGCTGGGCAGTAACTTCTCACAGAAGCCGATCACGGGATTCCAGCGCTGGTGGTGAAGGAACAAGGAAAGGATCACACATCACCTTATAGAGGGTCTAAGGCAGTGGTTCCCAACCTTTGGTCCTCCATTTGTTTTGGACTTCAGATCCCAGAAATCCAAGACAACTTGGCCAAAAGTCAGGAATTATGGGAGCTGATGTCGAAACATCTGGAGGGCCAAAGGTCAGGACCCACTGGTCTAGGGCATCTGGTGGGCTGTAAGATTAATGACCAGATGAGATACGTAGCTATCTTGAATCCCAGCTTTGGGGGAAAGATGGGGATAGAAATAAAGTTAATAATGAAAACATGTATCACTAGTTTTGAGTTGCAGTTAAATCCCTTAACATATATGAAGGTTGCTTTGAGATTACAGGATAGCGTTATCATCTATGGAGATCACTTATGCAAATCTTATTGGCAAAAACTGACATGTACAGTCAGCTCTCTGTATCCATGGATTCTGCATTCACAGAGTCAACCATCCACACAGCTTGAAAAGATTTAAAAAAATCCAAAAAGCAAATCTTGATTTTGCTATTTTATATAAGGGACAACATTTTAATATGCTACTATACAGTATATAATGGGACTTGAGCATCAACTGATTTGTATATCCATGGTGGGTCCTGGAACCAAACCCCAGAGAAACCAAGGGCCTACTGCATCATCAATGAGAAACAAAAGATTTAAATATTTCCAACATATTATAACAACCACAACAACAATTACATGACAGAGTATATCACATTCTGATAAATACTGGCTCTCAGCATTAGGCATAGTTAATGCCAAACACCCCACAGCATCCCAAATATAGTTTCTTCCTGGGAGCATCTCAGCCTAAGATTTTGTTTTTGTACATTTAGAAGATTTTAAATCTGTTCTCCATTCTATATAAACCTATTTGTGTCCCAATATTGGGAAAAGGTGGGATAGAAATAATAATAATAATGGACTGAACTGACCTTTTGTCCCTCTTCCCTTCCATCCCTTACCTTTGGTGTGTCATATCTTAATATTCTATTGTAAGATACGTATCTTTGCAAGCCATTCTAGGAGCCTTTCTGGCTGAAGGGTGGAGAATCAATGGTTCAGATCAATAAATAAATCATCTGAAGAAGCGGACTGAAATCAATGAAAACCTTATGACCCCAAAAATAGGTTAGTGTGAAGTTGAAGGCTTTCATGGCCGGCAACCATAGTTTTTTGTGGGTTTTCGGGTTATGTGGCCATGTTCTAGAAGAGTTTATTCCTGATGTTTTGCCAGCATCTGTGGTTGGCATCTTCTCTGAAGATGCCAGCCACAGATGTGGGCAAAACATCAGGAATAAACTCTTAGAATCATAGAATCATAGAGTTGGAAGAGACCACAAGGGCCATTCAGTCCAACCCCCTTCTGCCATGCAGGAACCCCCAATCAAAGCATCCCTGACAGATGGCCATCCAGCCTCTGCTTAAAGACCTCCAAGGAAGGAGACTCCACTACGCTCCGAGGGAGAGTGTTCCACTGTCGAACAGCCCTTACTGTCAGGAAGTTCCTCCTAATGTTGAGGTGGAATCTTTTTTCCTGCAGCTTGCATCCATTGTTCCGCGTTCTAGTCTCTGCAGAAGCAGAAAACAAGCTTGCTCCCTCCTCAATATGACATCCCTTCAAATATTTGAACAGGGCTATCATATCACCTCTTAACCTTCTCTTCTCCAGGCTAAACGTCCCCAGCTCCCTAAGTCTCTCCTCATAGGGCATGGTTTCTAGACCCTTCACCATTTTAGTTGCCCTCCTTTGGACCCGCTCCAGTTTCTCCACATCTTTTTTGAATTGTGGTGCCCAGAACTGGACACAATATTCCAGGTGGGGCCTGACCAAGGCAGAATAGAGTGGCACTATTACTTCCCTTGATCTAGATGCTATACTTCTATTGATGCAGCCTAAAATAGCATTGGCTTTTTTAGCTGCTGCATCGCACTGTTGACTCATGTTCAACTCATGGTCTACTTGGACTCCTAGATCCCTTTCACACGTAGTTTCATTCAGCCAGATGTCACCCATCCTACATCTGTGCATTTCATTTTTCTGCCCTAAGTGCAATACCTTACATTTCTCCGCATTGAATTTAGAACATGGCCACATAGCTTCTGGAACATGGCCACATAGCCCGAAAAAACCCACAAAAAATGGCTTCATCTTTCAGTTGCTACAAAAACTCTTCATCCATGTTGATGATACCAGCTTGATCTTTGGCTTCCGGTGCAGACTTAATCCAAAATTTAGACAACTTCGTGTTACACACCTGGTTCTCGTACGTCTCCTCCTGGCAGCGGATTCGCACATCGCTGGAGTGGACGTAAACGTAAACCTGATGGTCGCAAGCGATTCCCCAGCAGCACTGTTTGACGGCAGAGACCCGCTTAAACTCCAGCTCCCCATCTTTACAGAGTTCCCAGTACTGGCCAGCGGTTGAAAGCGTGTAGACTCGGCCAAAGATATCAACAGCCCAGAGAAGGGAACCGGACGTGGTCATGGCTGAAAGACCAAAGTAGAGGGTTAGAGGAGATGGAGAAGAAGTGAATTGGGGCCAGGGTGTTTACATTGGCCAAATTCAGTTTCCGGGGAAGTTAGGCCAGGTTTCTGTTGTCAGTTCTGCCCCGATGTTGAACGATGAGGGCTGCAAAAGATACTGGTTAAAACTGCAATTGTACGCCAAGCCAAGTTAATTAAGCCAAGATAATTAAACTGGGCCACATTTATGAGAAGGCACAATAACAATAATTGTTAATAACAATAATAAGACTACAGGATTATAATTATAATATAATAATAATAATATAACAATAACTATATAATAAAAATAATGACACTGCTGGAAGAATAATAATTAGATTAAGATAATTATTATTATATTATATAATAATCATGTAATAATAATATAATATAGTAATATTAATAATAATTATATATTGTTATATTGATATTAACAGTACAGTTTAATTATAGTAATATAATAATTATATCTGCATATAATAATAATTTCTATTCCGCTTAATCTCAGGGAATCCAAGTGGATTGCAACGGTAAAAATAGGATGCAGATATAATTATTATATTATTGTAATTAAACTATATTATTAACATCAATATAATATTAAAATAGTAATACAATAATATGATAACTATAAAATTATTTTTATAATTAAAAAATTATAGCAATTTATAATTATCATAATATTATAATATTACTATAATTAAAATAATATTATGGTTTTACAACTATAATATTATAATATCAACAATTATTATTAATAAGAATAATAACACTGCAAGAATATTATTATACTTATTATTCCTGGAGTGTGTTTTGGGCCCAGGGTTCTAATCCTGGCCTTGCCATGGGAACCCACCTTGCCCAGGTCACACTCTCTCAGCCTCAGAGGAAAGCCCTGAAGAAGAAGAGACCAAGAAGGAGACCCTTCAAGGCCTCTGACAGACAGCATCCTCACCTGCTCCTACCGCGCATGCGCAGTTGCTTTAATAGCAGCAGCAGCCCCGCAGACGACGCCTCTGTCTTCTCCTCTCAAGCGCCGCAGCCTCCAAATGCCGAGCTGTCCACTAAACTAGACGAGGAAATCCGGGAGTGGGCGTGGCTTCTCGCTGATTGGCTGAAAGGCTCTGGGCCCTCGCTTCCTATTGGACGACGAGGCGGGGGGGCGTTCGACGCTGCCGCTCGCTCAAGAGCCCCGCCCACAACCCCAGAGAGTGGGAGGAGCTAAGGGGGCGTGGCTTTTTTGTGGTCACGTGAGGAGGAGCGAGGAGTCTCGTGATTTATTTCCAGTCTCAGTCGGCGCAGGACGTGGTCGGGGGCGGACGCTTTTCCCTCTTTCTCCGGCGGCGAGGAGGAAGCGAGGGAGGGAGGCTGGCGTCGTCGCCCGGAGCTTAAGGCGAGACGGGGATGGACAGCAAGCCGCTCCTCCAGGAGAGGCCCCCCGCCTACAGCCCCAGCGCCGCCGAGTACGGAGGCCCCCAGAACTATGGAGCCATCCCCGCAGCCCCAGCACCCCCGCCTCCGCCTCCGGGCTTCCAGCCGCCCCCGCCCTACTCCTACCCCGCCAACGGACCCGGAGCAGGTAAAGGCAGGGGGACTCTGTGGAATTCTGGGAAATGGAGTCTGTTCTGGGGCCCAAAGTGGAGCTTTCACTCTTTTTCTGGTTCAAAGCTATGGAATTCTGGGAGCTGGAGTCTGTTGTGGGGCCCATAGGTCTTTGTCTGACTCACTGCTATGGAATTCTGGGAGTTGGAGTCTATTATGGGGCCCAGAGCTCAAAGCTTCATTCTATCTGGCTCAAGGCTGTGGAATTCTGGGAGATGGACTCTGTTCTGGGTCCCAGAGTTAAAGGTTTAATTCTTTCTGGCTCAAGGCTGTGGAATTCTGGTAGTTGGAGTCTGTTGTGGGGCCCATAGGTCTCTGTCTGACTAACTGCTATGGAATTCTGGGAGTTGGAGTTTGTTGTGGGGCCCAGAATTCAAGGCTTCACTCTATCTGGCTCAAGGCTATGGAATTCTGGGAGCTGGAGTCTATTCTGGGGCCCAGAGCTCAAGGTTTAACTCTATCTGGCTCAAGGCTGTGGAATTTTGGGAGCCAAACCTCCCAGAATTCCACAGAGAGTCAAAGCGGAGCCAAACCGGGCTATTTCTCCAGTGTGGCTGCAGCCAAGGAAGGATCTCTTGGGATCCAGGAAAGGGAGTGGCGGGGGGGAGATCCCTTCCCAGCCCTTGCAAGGATGTGTAGGGGATTCCTTCAGAGTGAGGGCAGCAGGGAGATCCCTTGGGATCCCTTGGGAGGAGGATCTAAGGGGAATCCCCTTCAGAGGAAGGGAGGCACAAGGGATCCCTGGGGAGCAAGGGTCCCTTCCAACTGAGGGCAAGTCTTGGAAGGGATCCCCTCTGAGATGGAGAAGGGATCCCCATAGAGAAGGGAAAGGGTTGCAGGAGATCCCTTTTCAGTCAGAGCAGTCTTAGGAATGCCTTTGGAAGGAGGGAGGGAGATGCAAGGGATCCAGGGGATCCCTTTTGGAGCAAGGACTGGGGGGGGGTAGAAGGGATCCCTTTGCATTTGGCAGGAATGGAACGAAGTTGATCCAAGGGTTCCCCAAATTTTGGTCCCCTCCAGATGCTTTGGGCTTGTCCTTCTCCCAAAATCCCTGACTGTTGGCCATGAATGCCCGGGGATTCTGGGAGTTGAAGTCCCCAAGATGTGGGGAACCATCCACACTGGAGACGTAACCCGGTTTGGGAGCGCTTTGACTCTTTTTCTGGCTCAAGGCTATGGCATTCTGGGAGTTGGAGTTTGTTGTGGGGCCCAGAGCAGAGCGGAGCTCCGCTCTGGGCCCCACAACAAACTCCAACTCCCAGAATGCCATAGCCTTGAGCTAGAAACGCTCCCAAACTGGGCTATGTCTCCAATATGGATGCGGCCAAAGATTTCACTTCCTTGTCCTCCCCCCAGGAAAACAAAAAAACAACAACTCAGATTTTGCAAGGAATGAATCTGATCCAACATTTTGGGGAAAGTTGACCCTTCCGCTGATGGTTTTTATTGCATTTTCTCTCTTATTTGCAGCAAGGAGTGTTTTCTTCTTCTTCTTTTCTGTACCAGAGTCAGCTGCTTTTGCACATTTTCAGGTGCCACGACAAACTACACCTCCCAGAATTCCTTGAGCCATGGCGGTTTGAGCGGCGTCGAACCGGACCATGTCTGCCTTGCGGATGAAACCCTAATGAAATACTTCTAATGTTTTGCCCTCTTGTGCCAAGAGCCTTCGGTTTTCCCTTGGCAGTTATACTAGTTATTCACCCGAAAGCTGTATTGCGTGCCGTTTAAAGGCATTTTGGAAGTGCCTTTGTGTGTTCGCTCTCTGTTTACTCAGTCAAGATTTGGCAATGTGAATTCATCATCCAGGCTGCTTTCTGCGAGGAAATCCAACCCCTTTTCTGGTATGATCGCTGCATGTCAAAGTGTGGGAACAGTCTGTTCAAAGTTAGCATTCGAATCCATGGCGTGCCCATTGCTTCTTGTTGGCACGTTCCAGAAGCTTGTGATGGAGGTAGTACCCATTTTACCCATTGATTTGTGGCTTTGACTGTAAAGCAAGTGTGGCTGCAAATCCCAGCATTCCTCGTCACTGGTAAACTTTGCTGGCCGGGGGTGATGGCAGCTGCAGTTCAACAACACCTGGAAAGTCTGACAATATTCACTTGTCTTCTAAAAGAACTAAGAACGCAGCCCGAGGTCCAAAATGCGCTGCAGAAATAATCCAGTTTGAGACCGCTTGGACTGCCCTGGCTCAATGCTAGGGCATCCTGGGGAATTGTAGTTCATTTTAGCCCCAGGGTTCTCTGACAGAGAAGGCTCAACGTCTCACAAAACTACACTCCCCAGAATTCCCTAGCCTTGAGCCAGGGCAGTTTAAGCAGTCTCAAATTGGATTACTTCTGCAGTGTGTTTCGGATCCGAGTCTTTCGGAAGTTGCGTTGTTTGCTGGTGTTGGGCGTGGAAGCAACATTTAGGCTGCATCCACACTGGTTTGGCACTGCTTTAATTGCCTTGGCTCAAGGCTATGGAATTCTGGGAGCTGGAGTTTGTTGTGGGGCCCAGAGCAGAAAGAACTTGTGAGGAGCGTAATACTGACGTTCTGGAGAGCATCACACTCCTGGTGCAGAGTATTTGAAAAGCAGTTGCATGGGAAAATAAAACTGAACATGTGTGTTAACTGTCTTCAAGTCATCCTTGACTTAGAATCATAGGGTTGGAAGAGAACTCAAGAGCCATCCAGTCCAGCCTCCTTCTGCCATGCAAGAAGTCACAATCAAAGTACCCCCGACAGATGGCCATCAAACCTCTGTTTAAAGACTTTTGATGATGGAGAGCCCACCACTCTCCGAGAGAATGTGTTCCACTGTCGAACAGCCCTTACTGTCAGGAAGTTCCTCCTAATGTTGAGCTGGAATGTCTTTTCCTATAGTTTGCACCCATTTCTCCAGGTCCTGTTCTCTGGAGCAGCAGAAAACAAGCTTGCTCCATCCTCAGTGTGCATCTCTTCAAATACTTACACAGGACTATCATATCACCTCTTAATCGTCTCTTCTCCACGCTGAACATACCCACCTCCCTAAGTCTCTCTTATAAGGAATGGTTTCCAGACCCTTCACCATTTTGGTTGCCCTCCTCTGGACATCTTCCAGCTTGTCAACATCCTTCTTGAGTTGAGGTGCCTAGAACTGGACGCAGTATTCCAGGTGAGGCCTGACCAAAAGCAGAATAGAGTGGCACTATTACTTCCCTCGATCTAGAGACTATACTTCTATTTATGCAGCCTAGAATCGCATTGGCCTTTTTAGCCAATATGACAACCCTATGAATGAGAGAGCTCCAAGTCACCTTATTACCAACAGGTCAGGTCTTGCAGACTCAAGGCAGCTATGACTTCCTTGGTTGAGTCTATCCGTCTGGAATATGTTCTTCTTTTCCTGTTGCCTACTAATTTACCAAGCATTACTGCCTTTTCTAGTGAGTCTTGTCCTCTCCAGATATGTCCAAAGTATAGCAGTCTCAGTTCCATCTAGCTCAGTCATCCTGGCTTCAAGGGAGAGTTCAGGCTTGAATTGTTCTATGATCCATTTATTTGACTTTTTAGCAGTCTGTTGGATCCAAATGAGTTGATTTTCTTCTTTGAGCATAAAGATGGGCAATTATTTAGGAATCAAAGGTTTGTTTTAATCCTTTTGCCCCTCTATGGACCACTTTGGTGCATTGAAAGTGATGCAACAACACTTCTGGTTGCTATTTTCAGCTGGAAATAAACCTCGGTTTTGGGAAGTAGTTCAGAAGAGAAACTGCTTCTTCGTACAGTTTTGGTACCTTGGGGGCAGGAAAAAAATCTCTAAAAATGAGGCGTCAGTGTCAGGCATTTGAGGGGGGATCATATAGAGTGCATGAGTCACATTTTCCAAATTCGTGATGTCTTTCTATCCATTTCTCTTTCTCTTGGAAGAAGAAGAAGAAAAAATGAATGTATTGAAAGTCACACGAGAGGAAAGAGAAGGAAGATTTTATGATGATTTCTCATGATGTGGCAGGCATCACCCAGGGGGTTCTTGTGAGGCTTGTCTGTTTTCATTACATCAAATCGTAGCTGGGGTGTGGGGCAAACAGTGATTCCTTGAAACAAGAACTTGTGGCTTGAATGGTAAAAAGTGTGTGTGTATGAGGGGAAGGCGGTTGGCCTCAGCAGAAGCATTAGTTTCTAGAGAAGTCCTAGTGTTCCCTTGCAAACCTTGAGTAACCACTCATTCCGATAAAAGAACTGAGAAAGGAAATCAAGACCAGCAATTGCAAGGACGTGTGATACTGCAGTGTCTTAACAAAAAGTCTAGCCACTACATAGCTTTTAGAAAAGAACACCTTGTTTTAAATGTTTTATTGGTAATTCTTAAAAGAAAACATAACATTATTTCATACTTCAATTTTCCAGAAAAAGTGAGGGGGGACATTTTTCTTGAATTACTTCAGGCACCCCCTCTCCGGCTTTTCACATCTTTACTCTTTGACTTAAACAGTTACTTCTTAAATAGATGGCAGTTGAAGGTGGTACAGATTCACATTTGTTCAGACAACCAGTTGAGTATCCCTTATCTGGAATTCCGAAATCCAAAATCGTCCATGTAAGTGGCTGATATAGTGACACCTCTGCTTTCTGATGGTCCAGTGTACACAAACTTTGTTTCAGGCACAAAATTATTTTACAAAATTACCTTCAGGCTATATGTGGTGGGGCCCAGTCTCCAAAATATCTCACTATGTATATGAAAATATTCTAAAATCTAAAATAACATCTAGTTCTGAGAATTTCAGATAAGGGAGACTCTACTTTTATTAGACATGATGGCTATATATTGTAATATGCTTCTGTATATTTTCTGGGGAGTTGTATTGGATTCATGTCTGATTTTCAAACTTTCCATTGGAGTATGTGACTGGCCTCTTTAGCCCCAACAGAGAACATATTTAAGTAAAACGTTTACAAAACGGTTAGGAGAGGTGGAGGTGAGCAAAGACAATTGCACAGATTTAAGAACTGTTTTCTTCATGCTAATTTAGAGATTTAAACCTGGGCCCTAAACATTCTACACTCAAGGCACCAAATCCCATCTGGTCTTGGAAGTTAAGCAGGGTCACCTCTGGTTAATACTTGGATGGGAGACTGCCGACAAATACCAGATATTATAGGCTATATTTTAGAAGATGGAACTGGCAAAACCACCTCTGAGGATTCCTTGCCTAAGGAGTTTATCAGACGAGAGGAATTTCTCTTTATTTAGAAGTGGAGCCAATTGGAGCCAATTCGAATTTACGTGAATTCCAATTGAGTTTGAAATACGTTCAGAATGACTTCCCATTACCCGAAAATGACCCCCCATTGCCCGAAATTGCATGAGATGCTTTAATACGAAATAACGTAAAACCCATGATTGCGTTCGGAATGACTTCCCTTTTGCCCGAAATTGCATGAGATACTTTAATACACAGTCACGTGAAACCCCATGATTGCGTTTGGATTGCCATTGGATTATACTTCCAATTTCCGTCGTCTGATAAACTCCTAAGAAACCCCTTAGAAGGATGGCAGTAAGTTGATAGGCACACATCCCTGTAGTTTTGGGGGAATCATTTGTATTAGAAACACTGTTCAGATAAATAAAGAATCCCACATACTGTGCCAGCGCCATGTGATTGGGAAGCCAAGGGCAGGGAGTTCATGGCAATTTGTGGATTGTACTTTTATTATGATCACTGTTTATGTGATGCCTGTGCAGTGTGCCTAACAACATGAGAGAAAAACAAATGCTATGATGTGATTTATTTTCTGGACAAAAGAAGAGTTCAGTTAATAACTGCAACATTCATAATCGACAGGGAGCGATAAAATGCAACCCACTAAAACTGTACATTTATTTCCTTATATATAGAGAAATCACCCTTTATTACAAGATCTCAGACCACTGAACAACTAGTGTGTGTAGGTGCCTTCAAGTTGCCTGTTGATTTATGGTGACCCCATGGATTTCATATGCTTTTCTTAGTGTTGTATGCCTTCAAGTTGTTCTTAACCTATGGTGACCCTAAGGAGACCCTATCATGGAGTTTCCTTGGCTAGGTTTTTTTCAAGGGGGGGGGTACCATTGCCATCATCTGAGGCTGAGAGATAGTGGTTTGCCCAGTGGGTTTCATGGCTGAGCTGGGAATCGAACCTTGGTCTCCGGAGTTATAGTCCATCACTCAAACCATTACTAGTACAGTACTCAAGGGTGGTTTTACCAGTTACTTCCTTTGAAATATAGCCCACTGCACCTGTATTCATTAGCAGTCTCCCATCCAGTTAACACCCAGGGTTGACCCTGCTTAGCTTCCAAGACTAGACAAGATTTGGAGTCAGTAGTTTCATTGGGAGTTTACTCATGCATTTGCACCTATTGCTAAATCACCTTTATCTATACTGTGTGTAGTTAGGGGACCAGTCGAAGCTGACCTCCAAGCCAGAGTCCACCTGAGTCTCCAGCGACAAAGATGGATCCAGGAGCACTCCCAAGCAACACACAGTCTTCCTTAGCAAGATTGCACATCATCCAGTACAAAGCCATTTACCCAGTTCTGGAATCCAAGAACCACTGGTGTACAGAGCTTCCATCTGAACTGGGATTTAGCCTCAGTTTATTGGCCCTCATCCAGTCAGTTGGAGCATCCAACAGTTGGTCCAGCCCCTACACAGCCCCAGTGGACCCTAAAGACCAGGAAAAGTATGGCTGAGAGTCATGATGGCATCCGGACCCTAAATGTCTCATGACCTTCCCCGATGATTTCCTATCAGTGTTAAACAACATGGGAGATAAAATGTTACCCTGCGGGCAAGAGCCATGGGGCTGAATAGGAATCCTGCAAGGCCACTCCCTGGAACTGGTTCCACATATATTAGCAGAAAGTTTTCTTATCTTAATTTTGTATATATTTAACTATGTGTGTTTTATTGCATTTTATGCATTTTGTAAGCCACCTTGAGTCCCAGCCTGGGAGGAAGGCAAGATATAAATAAAGGGAGGATGCATGAATGGAGTTACCATTACATAGTGCCCCCTGCTTTCATCCCACAAAGCTAACAAAAATTAGGTGCAAGCAGTTCAACGTAACTGTAGTAATCCCTGAGCTTGGAAAGGTTAACTTTGGAACTAAAGCTCCCAGATTCAGGGAACTGTAGTCCAAAAAGTAAGTTTTCTAAACTCTGATTCAGAGGGCATTTGTGCTTGGTTTTATGCAAGGCCCCACAACCAAGAAACTCCCAGAAAACACAAGGAAATAATTTTTTGTAGTGTCATCTTGGAGTGGGACACCTGAGGCCTCCTGTTGCTATATTATCTTAGCTGTTATTCTCTTTAAATATTTATGTTTATGTATATCTTTGAATTAATCTTTACCAGTTTTTCTTTAAAAAGAAAAACCACTCATCATATCTATTAAATATCTTGAAGCCATTCCACTCTTTAAGTGAAATGTTTTTGGAGTATGTTGGAAAGTGGGATCCTAGTTCAGTAGGGCTACTGTTGGTTTAGCGGTTCCCCCCGTTCCTGTTTTAGTGGCACTGTGGAATAAGTCTTTGAAAGTTAATAATTAATAATAATTTTAAGGTTAATAATTCATAGGCCTGAATGCCGAGGTCTGAAGCCTAGGAGCAATGTGTTGTGTGTGTGGTGACCAGCATGCTGTATTCAGAATTTGTTGCACTTCCATCTCATTGATGGTATAAGGGACCACTTGTTATGTTGCAGTTGGTGGGATAAAATAAAAATAAAATGCAGTTGATATGGCATGGATATTTCCTTATTCAATACTTTTGCAAGTTTAATGAACTGAACTTAACTAAACTAAAAAGTAGACCTTCCTTTTTAAAATAAGATTGGGTATCAGAGGTGGAAATAACATGGAAAGAAGAGGGATAAGTTCCTATACCATAAAAAAGAACAGCCGTTCAATGTGATTCTGCAAACGTTTTATCCAAAACTAACAATATGAACATGAAACCACTATATGAAATATGAAACAACTAGGTCAGATTGTTTGCAAAACTACACAAAAACCTTGTGAGCCTTCTGGAGACTGTTTGAAAGCTTCTTCCAAAATGTATTCAGGGATGATTTTCCCCCCCTCCGTTCACCATCCTTCACCTTTCTTATGATGACCATTTTGGTGGCCAAACTTAAAAGATCTATTTTTTAAAACATGGTGGGGGAAGCTGGACATGCAGGCTTTTCTCTTGTTTTGCTCTTTGTGTGCATAGTCAGTAGGGGATTTTCAAGGGAGCTGCTATTTCCCCTCCCTTGGATAGGCATGTTCCATCTACATGCCTATCACATGTCTAGCGTAGAATTGCTAAATCAGAATTACATTTTCTCCCAGCTGAAGCTTTGTTGCACTGTTTACTATAGACACACTGTTGTAAACCAACACCAGAAGTCTTGGTTTCTGAAGACCTTCACCATTCTCCTGGTGCAGAAGGTACTAAAAAATGCGGCTAGTCAGAGGATGAGAAAGAAAAGGGGTCAGGACTGAGTGGGCATAAAGACTAAAAGGACTTTCATTGTTGGAGGCATTGTTAACTGAGATATGTCTGCATCGGACCTTGCTGTATATTTGACAATTCCACATTTGTAGTTTTTTTGTGTTTTTGTTTCGGGCTCTGAAAATGCCAGCTACAGATGCTGGTGAAACGACAAGAATAAACTCTTCTAGAACATGGCCACACAGCCTGAAAAAAAACACAAAAAGCTATGGATGCTGGCCATAAAAGCCTTTGACCTCACAATTCCACATTTCCTTATTTTTGATGCCTTATAACCTGGAATTGAGATGGATTTTAATTGGGTTTGTTGCCACTTCAATGTACATGGTTGTGTAAGGTATATACAAATCATAAAATGGCTTTCACGTAGACTTGGACCTCATCTCCATGATATCTCATTATGTATATGCGAATACAGTAGAGTCCCGATTATCCGACATACCGGATTATCTGACATTCTGGATTATCCGCCGTCTGCTGAATTAGGACAGGCCCCCAGATACGCCCCAAAATGGTGGCCGCGATGGGCAAGGAGCCTGAACAGGCCCAAGAACAAGCTGTTGATCAGTGAGTTGAAAGCTTTTCAAAAAGATTGCAAGGCTTTTCATAGTGATTTCAAGGCTTTTATTGGACCCTCCGGATTATCCGACATTTTCGGTTATTCAACTGTCAGCCGGTCCCATTTATGTCGGATAATCGGGACTCTACTATATTCCAAAATCCAAAATTCCCAAACACTTCTGGTCCCAAGCATTCAGATAAGGGAGACTCACCCTGTACTATATAATGTACAAGTGCCATCTGAGTTGTTTGTATTTTTGCAAAGAATGGGACTTGCTTTGGCTTCTTATTTCCCACTGGAACTAAACTTGACTGTTATTTATTGTATCATATGTATATATAGTACTTTCATTTCTGACTTATGGCAGCCCTATGACAACCCTATGATTGGGTTTTCTTGACAAATTTCTTCAGAAGGGGTTTGCCACTGCCATCTTGTGTGGCTGAGAGTGTGACTTGCCCAAGTGGGTTTTCATGGCCAAGTGGGGATTCAAATCTTGACCTACAGAGTCATAAACAAACCCAAGATTAGATAGGAATGCAGTATAGCTGTTGAAGTGAAATTGTAGAGCTTTGTGTAGGGTGAAAGAGCCCTGAGTATTTGGTGATGGCCGTTTTTTGTACATCTGGAGCTTCAGCCAGATCCCCTCCACATTTCTTTGGCATCCCTTTTTGGACAGTGGCCTAGTGTTTGTAAGGCTAATGAAAGGAGTATGGTCCAGTGTTGTGAGTCATCCCCATATTGGTAATGCTTCGATTTAACATGTGCTTCTCAACATTTCTTCTTCCCCACCCAGGATATGTTGTTCCTCCAGGTCCGTCTCCACATAACTATCCCAACACGACGTACACGATAATCCAGCAGCCCCCTCCCACCACGTCAGTTGTAGTTGTTGGCGGATGCCCAGCTTGCAGGTATGCTAGTTCTCTTCTTTCCACCTTTTGTATGTCTTCCCTCTTCAAAACAATCTCTCAGAAATTTCTCAGGGGTTTATGAATAACCAGATGGAGGAGGGAGAGAGGAAAGTAATTTCCCCTCTTTTAAAATGAAATAGTCCACCTTCAGTGTATAGTAAGCAGAGGGGTAAGCAGAGGATGGCCCTGGGACTGCATGAAGCCCCCAAAACTATTTGTGGGTCTTGATCCCCTCCAGATTTCACATTTGACTGGAAAGGAATTAAACATTGAGACTTGTTCCCAGTAGGTTAAATGCAGATTGTTTGGGTTTTCCTGTTGCAAACCAGGTGATCTCAAATCTGGGCTCCTTATGTGCCATTGCTACCGTTCAGCTAGAAGAGCAAGATATTGAGAAAGTACAAACATACTTCTTAAGACAAGTGGTGACTTGGTGCTTCTGTTGGTGTTCGCTCCTTCCTTAGTGGAGTTTTAAGTGACCTTTTTTTCAATTGGTAAAGGAGGGCGTTGTTTTAACAGAACATTGGAAGTCAAAGCACTGCTCTTTGGATCCTTCATTGTCTGCCTGTTTCTGGAGCTGTAGTATTCAGAACAAAAGCTACTGTTCTTCGGGCATCTACAGTAGCCAGAAACTTGCTCTTCTCTTGACTTCTGCTTCTTGAAATACAAAGACTGGGATCCTTGAGCCAGATTTTTACTTTTCTGGAAATAGAAACACATTTCCTTTTTTCTCCCTCCCCCTCAACCATTTGGTCATATGCTTGTGACCATGCACATGTGTCTGTTTCTGCATATATTTGAGAGTAGATCAGTATTTCCCCATAGCCAGGACTTTGTCTGTTTCTTCCTTTTGTTCTTGGCTCCTCCTGAGCCATGTCACTCACTCCTTGGCCCACAATTTTGAGAAATAATTTTTGTTGATTTTGATGATTGAGAAGTCATTTTGTTTCTCTTCAAATTTGTATTCTTTGGTGGCTTGTGTGTGTCTGCTGATGATCAGTTCTCTCATATTTTATTTTTTGAATTCCAGACACTTCTCTTTGTGCATAACAGTTGCTCTTTAGAGGACGCAATTGTGGCTGCAATAATTCAAGGCCAAACTAATTTTCATATCCTTATTGACCTTTGGAATTCATTTAAATATTCTAGGATGCTTTTTAGGATACAGACTCCACAAATGGAGCCAGATCAAGACATTTTGGTACCTGAGCTGAAGAGAGATTAGCAGTACTATCGCTCAGCAGAGCAGCAACAAGGAAAAGGGCTATTTGGGGCAAAACTCTGGAAGAACTGTCTAAAAGTCAGTGAAGAAGTAGTGATGTGAACTTCCCCAAGGAAGGAACTGTTGTGATACTAGTGAGAAGGCCCTGATCTCTGACTTTTCCCACCATATAGGATTTTGGAATACACCACTTCTTATAATGTAATCTGTTTTGAACTGCTGGGCTGTGAATAATCCAAGTGCAAACATGCTGTCTGCTGCTTTGCATTGGGCTTTAATTTGGACGTTGAAAGAGCCAAGTTCAAGTTTGCTGTGGGGCTGAATTGATCAGTTCTGAGAACTATAAAACTGTGGCTGCAATCCAACATCCCTGCAATTCAAAATAAATATCCGCAGGTAGAAATATGTTGCACCCACACTGTTCAGTCCCATGCAGAATAGCAAACGTATGCAAGTCATGTCAGTGACTGGGTGCCATTGCGTAGTGTTCAAGTGCACTGTGAACAATGCACAGTATGTAACCACAGTCTTGTCATATGTGCCAGTCCACTTCCGCCACTATCAGGGGAATATGTCTGTTGTGTTGTGGCAAATAATTCATCCCATATGTCTAGTATGACTTAAGCATGTGTGCCTTCCTAATGTAATGGCAGCCAGTGAAAGTCCTGGAGAGGAATACAAGATACTTATGGCTACTTCATTAAATAGCCATCACAGGTGTGGTAGAGGATGGAGGAACAGTATTAATGCCTTGAAATGAATCTTGTAGAGCAGTCTTCCTTCCACCATACTGCTATCCACATCATTGGGATTGCAACTCCCCTTATCCCCCGTCAGCATGTCCAGGGGTTGGGGAAGGTTGTTGAGGAAAGGTGTCTTTTCCCTCGTGGGTACAGATAGTCCAGTGCAGTGTGTTCTTGGCCTTACTCCTCTTGCATGGTGTTATTTCCGTGTATGAGATGCTTAACTGTGAGAGACTATCGGTTACTTGTTGAAGGACAATTAGCAGTTGATTAAAAAGATGTAGCCGCTGGGTGCTTAAAATGTCAGAATCCCTTCAAGAAGCCACAGTCCAGCTTACAAGTGAGCTGCTGCCTGGGGTATAAATAAATCTCTATTTTTAGACCTGGGAGTGTCATGGCTTTAACCCAAAGGAAAGCCGCTTAGGTTCTCCGGGCAAACTCTTTTATTTTTATAACTAAGATTAGCATGTCTTTAAACGAAAGCTATTACTGTCACCTCCCCCTCATCTAAGTAACTTGCATAAAGCAAAATATTAGTACGCAATGTAAATTAGGGTACTTACTTGCATAAGTAGTCCTCCTAGGTAATGCTCAGTCTATAATAGGGCAGTCGAAATGGACCGATGGGTGCTAAACCTGGTGATCAGCAGCTATAATCTTTTGTGTAATTGAAGTTGCTGGCCTACAGAAGTGCCATGTTTGGCTTAGGCTCTGTGGGGCTAGGAGAGGATGTGGTTTGACAAGAGCCTCTCTGATCTTTCCACTGGGCATGTGCATGCACATAAAGGACTCCATCACAAGGCGGTACCTTTACTGAAAGTGGGGTGGACCTTTCCAGTGGTTTTATTCCTCAAACTAGGAAGAAGCAACCTTTTGCCTGTGTTTTGGTTTTAGAGGCACCAACCAATCAGCCTCCCTAAAAATGTATTGGGAAACCTACATAAGTAAGGATATACTTATACTATATTATTGTAGTGGGCCCTTGGTATCCACTGAGGTTTGAATCCAGGACCCATATGGATACCAAAATCCGTGGATGCTCAAGTCCCATTGAATACAATGGCATAGTAATATGGTATCCCTTATTTATATATTTTTGAAATATTTTAAAGCTGTGGATGGTTGAATCCATGGAATTAAGAAAACAGCAGCGATCTAACTCAAGGGTGAGCAACTGTGGGAGGTGAAAGGGGCCCATTACCTGCCAAGGAGATCTTGGAGGGTGCACCTCTGACTGCAAAAAAACCCACAATTTTTTTGTCCTCCAAAGCCTTCTAGGAGCTGTGGAGGGCATTTCTACAATGTTTTAAGTCCTCCTGGTCCTTTCTTCAAAATGGGAAATGACTGGAAGTCACTTCTGGTTTATTTCCAGTTTTTAAAAAGGCCTTTCCTGGGCCTAACATGGACCCACAGGCCCACTAAACATGGATAACATGGCTGCCATTTTCCCTAAAAGGCATTTTGGGGCATTTTTGACCCCTGGGAGGCCCTGAGGGCACAACTATGTCTTCTTCTGATCTCCATTAAAAGAGAATGAAAGAAAGTGCTGAAAATATGAACATTTGAGACATATCGACAATAGCCTACCTGGGAAGGAGAGGGTAAAAAATGCGCTGTGTTTTGCACATGAAAACGTGGCTGAGAAGGAAGAGAGAGACATTCCTGGGCTAAGGTGGGGGTGATATGGAAATAGGCTGGATTGAGCCCCAGGTATATCAGTCGCACAGTAACACAATCTGTCTAGAAATAAACTGTGTTCTGTGCCAACATAGATACAGAGTCAGTGTCTTTGTTCTTTCAGCATCTTTAGAAGCTCTTTTCCCAGACTATTTTGTGCTGATGGTGAGAGTCAGTTTGTGTTCTTAGTATCTTGGAGTGAAATATGAAAAAGTACAGGTGAGGAACACAATGGTCTCAGGGCTTGTCAGACCTACAGTCAGCCCTCTATATCCACAGATTCTTTATCCACAGATTCAGCCGTTCACGGTTTGAAAATATTAAAAACAAAAACAAAGCAAACCTCCAAAAAGCAAAGCTTCATTTTGCCATTTGATGTAAAGAGACTCCATTTTACTTTGCCATTGTATTTAATGGGACTTGAGCATCCATGGAGTCCATTGAGCATCCAAGGGGTCCTGGAACCAAACACCTGCAGATAGCAAGGGCCCACTGTACTTTGAGTTTTCATTCAACCTTGAGATTTACCATCTGTACAAAGGTTGCACCAAACTGAGCCCAAAATCCTTGCATAGAAAAATCCACTCCTAGTAAAAGTCAGTCTGTTTATCTCTTTTTCCACAGGGGAGGTTTTTTTAATAGGGAGTAGGAGAGAGGGGTGTCCAGAAATTCTTGGTAGTCTCTTGCAGAAAGTTCTTCCAAAAATGGCGTTGACCCTGAATTCCAATGGACGCCAGAGGGGCTTCTTCGAATGCCATACTCTCTCGTTTCCTTCATGGTCAGCATAAAATTAAACACATGCAGCCTTTTGCCAATTTTTCACAATTTAGTGTCCTTATGCCTACTTTACATTTGCTTAGTACAAAGGTGTGTGAGAGGTGTGGTATACACTTTCATTCTGCATTTCAGGGTCATCCCAGTTTCCTTCTTTTTTGGACATTCTTGCCTTGACGACTGCCAAAACACACCCGCTGTTTAAATCAACATTGCTGTCCTTCTGCTTTTTTCAAAGGAAAATGTTGAATTCTCTCCCTGGTGTCTACATTTGCAGGGGGGAAGAGAGAAATGATGCTTCCCCCAATGAAATTCCTGTAATTGATAGTCTAAAAAAAATTGCATAGTCCTATATTTCTCCTGGGATATCAGGAGAAAGATGGGTACTAAAGAGACAAATTCTGTGTGTGTCAATAAATCTCACTTGGCATCAGAACACTTTGGGAAACTTGCTTTCTCTTTGGAGGTCAGATCTATTGGGCCAGGAAATACAGCACCATTCTTGGACAAACAGTCTGCAAGACCAAGCTGTGTTTTGTGTCTGGAGACGACAATCCGTCCTTTACACTTGTGGTTTGTGTGTATGTTATATAACCTGGCAGCTATATCTTTCTGGACCACTGCCATTCCCCCTTCCCCTTAAATTTGCAGCGTAAGCCTTGGCTGTTTTTTTACTCTCCGTGAATTGCTTCTAGTCATGTCTGGAGCAGAGTTTTCTCCGATGTCTGTTAACTGAAATGCCTTCTTTTTTGCACGAACAAAGGGCACCTTCTGTCTTAATTTGAGCTTTCTATTAAATGCTGACTTACTGAAAAACTTTGTGTCTAATATATACACAGGTTGAGTCTCCCTCATCAGAAATCCTTGGCACCAGAAGTGTTTTGGATTTTTTCAGATTTTGGAATATTTGCGTATACATAATCAGATATCTTGGAAATAAGACTCAAATCGAAACACAAAATTCATAGCCTATACATAATATATTTTTAATAATTTTGTGGGTGAGGCAAAGTTTGTCTACACTGAACCATCAGAAAGCAAAGGTGTCACTATCTGAGCCATCATATGGACAATTTTGGATTTCCGGATAAAGGATACCCAACCTGTATACCTATTACAATAGTGGAGAAGCAACATTGAAAAGCAAATAATGTTAAGAGTAAAGTATAGTGTTATAAAATATACCTAGTCTTTTTTAGAATTTGGCCCAGAAGACAAAAATCTGTTAAGTTAAAGAAATTTTTTTTTTTTTTTAGAAACCTGCATTTCATCTGTGTGTTTTGTTATCTCTAAATTGTTTTGTTCATATTCTACTGTCCCTATAAGGAGTTTATACTACTGTAGACAATCCTCCCTGCTCTTCACTTGATTCTTACTGAAAATTTTGTGTGGAAGGTCGGTTGAGAGATAGTGACAGACTCAAAATATGTTGATGGGATGTTTCCTTCAAGTCCTAATACTGAGAATCTCACACCATAATGGTTCAGAGTTTCAATTAAGTAAGAGTAGTGTATTTTTTATTGGCATATTTACAAAAAACAGAGCTTCCCCTGCCATCTCACTGGCTCCAAGATTACTTAAGCATTGCAAGGCTGATGCATTGCTAGCCTTTGGCATCAACGTCCTCATGTCCCAAGTGTAGTTTTGGATTAAAACTCTCATAGAAAGAAAGCTGCCATGCACTAAACCAGGCTTACAGCAAGCCTATTATTATTGATACTGCCTGGCACCAGATTTCCTAGCCCTACTAGAAGAGGTGAGTATTGAACCTGAGAAATAATCCCTGACCCATGGAAGGCTTCAGGTTCAAATACATAGGTCATTTGCGTAATTAAAACTAATGTGCCAGCTGTGCCAGTTCTGTGGTAGAATCTGGGCATGGCAAGACATGTTCTGGTTACTTCTAGATTAGGTTACTGTAACATGGAGCTGTATGTGGGGCTGCTTTTGGAAACTGTTCAGAAACCTCAATGGCTCCAAAATGCAACCAGGCTGTTTATTGGAGCTGCCAGTCTGTTTGTGGCCAGAATTCAAAGTGCTGGTTATGACATTTAAAGTCCTTATGTGGCTTGGGTCCACATTGTCTGAAAAACTGTATCTCCGTGTATTAGTGTGCCCAAGTTGTCAGCTGCCTTGAACCTCAAATTGGGGAAAAGATGTAACAGTAGCAATAACAACTTCATATTTCTTTTTTAATTTTGCAGAGTTGGCGTGTTGGAAGACACATTCACCTGTCTTGGTGTGCTCTGTGCCATTGTATTTTTTCCTATTGGAATTCTCTTCTGTCTTGCACTGAGGCAACGAAGATGTCCTAACTGCGGTGCAACGTTTGGTTAAGGGATCAACTGAAATAGGCCGTTGGAAGCAATTAACTATTGTAATACCTTTTTTCTAATGTAAATGTTCTATACAATCATGTCGATGCTTCAGAGCTGATTTTGTAAAAGTACGATAAAATTAGTCTCTCACTTTCTTGCATGTAAAACTGATTTACAAGCATGTCTCTTGCAAGACGCAAATTCAACCTAGTTTTGTGTCTTGAATTCAACTTTTGGGGAAATTTAAATAAAACTGCTTTTTTGAAACTTCAGACAATTGAGACCCAACTTTTTTTTCCCTAAGAAAAGCAAGTGTCTGAGTACCACCAGTGATACCATTATAGCACAAGCAAATCTAGATCTGTTAATTTCAACTCACGTGGGAGCAGGTTTCTCTATGTAAGAAATGCATGTGGGGTGAATGTATCAAAAAACAAGAGCAGGTATAGTCCATCTGAAGTTGGCGCGAAACCATCAGTATCATCTCATTGTTTATTGATTCTAACAACCATGTAGCCTGAGTTCCAACAGTTGTCCTCAAAACAGGTTATAGTTCACACCAATTGGTTCCTGCAGTTGTACAAAGTGGTGGAAAATACAGCATTTTAAGCGAACACCCCATTGTTTGGGGTGTTTACGGACATACGACATAGCACTGTACTCAGACTCTTCACACAACTATGAACAGCAGCCTTCTAGCCAGGAAAAATAATTTAATGATGTGGAATTGGAACATTACATCTACAATTTTTTTCCTGAGGGTGGTCTTACATCATCTGTATACTTAAGATCATGTTATATGTAAAAATGAAAACCCACCACTTCATTTATGAGGTTCTGAGAAATATATAGATCTACTTTTTAAAGATGCAAACTCACTCCCTTCAGATGCCAGGGAATAGAAGTCCTATCTAGTAACCAAAAGGGGAAAAATGTAATGTATACATTTTTACAATATTGGCATGTAGTGTAAGTCTTCATCTCTCTATGACTCTGCCCTAGAGATTTAAGCTAAGATCATGCAATTTTTAAAAAAGGACTGTATAGTACAGCAAAGGACTATCTAGTTCTTCTATTCACAACTATTCATCTTTCAAAATTTATATTAACTGTCCTATTAAATAGAATCCTGTTCAGACAGACAATATAAGTTATATTGTGCTTTAACATACTGCAAACCATGTTAAGGAATATAACATTTTCTGATCACTGAAAAGATAAATATTTATTCTGACTGTAACCTTAAGACATTCATTTAAACTAATACAGGTGGCCCATGTATTACGCATTCATGTGTTGGAAAAACTATGTTCTTACTAGGCATTTTCTAGGCTCTCCAGTGCGATTTTATGATGTGTTTCTGCTGAGAGCTGACTATAGAGTTGCATTGGAAGACTTAGAGATTCTTAGAGGAAACACTTCTCTAGGCACTTGTAGGTCCTCCAGTGGAAGCATACCATAGAATTGCTCTGGAGGATCCAGAAAATGCCTACAGAGAACACTTAATCATTCATTTCAGGTAGGAGAAATAGGGATCCTTGTTTTACACAAAAGTAGTATTATGTGAAGCGTCCTGGAATAGATCCCTTGTGTAACATATGGGCCGCCTGTATAAAGAAAACACTACTTTATACAATTTTAAGGCAATTCTTAAATGGCATGTCTCTCTAAAAATCAGCTAAGATTTTTGTATCAATGTAAACAGTACAAGCATATTTAAATAATTGGAACTTACCCATAAAATGAACCATACAACTGGCATAGAGGAAGAAAGATAATGATCCTGGTAATGACAGTACTCAAACCTCTTCCCTATCCTTAGCAATTTCGTTTTCCTAATGAAGACACGCTGTAAAATCAAGACGATTTTCAAGCATCTCAGCCGTCAATAATTAGCAGATAGAGGAAGCAACAGTTTTTTAAAGTCAGAAATCTTTGCCACACTTTCCTACTGTACACGTTAATTACATTTAAATAAACTTTAAAAATGTCATACAGCATTTTAAAAACCATACTGCTAAAGAACCGTAATTTACAAAGGAGGATAGAAATATTTAATCTTGCTCATCGAAGTATTGGTGCTGATCTATCGTTGGTCACTGTTGGTCGGAGTTTCACAGTAGCAAAGGGATTTTCTCCACTGTAGTAAAAGGGAAACACACAAAATAACTATCTGAGACAGCATAAAATATGCAGTTAATATGTTTATGATTCTTAGACATGAAGTGCTATTTCTGTCAGGGTTGTTGGAGCTTTAAGAACCAAAAGCCAGGCTGAGGAGCATTGCCATCTCATCCCTCTTGCTGTTTCTGTAACTTAGATCAGTGCTTCAACAACAATCTGATGTAAGGAATTGAAGGTATTTTTTTCCAATGTGACAGAGACTGAATTTGTGCCCATTGGGTAAAAGTATCTCTTTCTTGCCTGGAAACCTGTCAGTGACCACCACTTTGTACTCAGAGAACATGCCACAGCAAAGAAGAAAGCCCATTGCTTTGTAACTATCATCCGATGGCAGATTCTCTTAGTAGTCATTGTGTTGGGCTGTTGGGGATGGAGTAGGACAGCAATGAGAACAGATTGGTTGCAAATTTCAGTAACATGAATGTTTTGCTTTAATGATGTTATGTGAACCATGTCATAGTTTACATATGTGCATGTGTCTATGTGCCTTCAAGTCACCTTTTGATTTATAGTGATTCTATTAATTTCATAGGGCTTTTTCAAGCAAGGAGTATTCAGATGTGGTTTTGCCAGTTCTCTGAAACAGTTCTGTAGCCTACAACAACTGGTATTATTGGCAGTCTCCCATCTAAGAACCAGAGCTGACCCTGCTTAGTTCCAAGATCAGATGAGATCTGGTGCCTTTAGGGTAGATAAGCCTTTACATATAGCACAGTGTATTATGGTATATTTTCTGAGGCTACCTGAAAAATTATTCTGTAACATTTGTAACATACATATTGTGCCTTTTAATTCTTGTGTCTACAGGAATGGCCTCACCTTTCTCACAAAGAGGTGCTATTTATTTACTACATTTTCAAAAATATTGGCGGGGATGTCATACTGAGGATGGAACAAAGATTGTTTTCTGCTGCTCCAGAGCCTAGTACATGGAGCAATGGATGCAAACTACAGGAAAAGAGATTCTACCTCAACATTAGGAAGAACTTCCTGACAGTAAGAGCTGTTTGACATGGAAGGCACTCCCTCGGAGGGTAGTGGACTCTCCTTCTTTGGAGGTCTTTAAACAGAGGCTGGATGGCCATCTGTCAAGGATGCTTTGATTGTGTATTCCTGCATGGCAGGGAGTTGGACTGGATGGCCCCTGTGGTCTCTTCCAACTATATGATTTGTATCCTATTCTTTCTCTAAGGAGGGCTTTTCCTCTGGACACTATCAACAACAGTGTAAAGTAGTTTAGGCCAAGTGTCTGTGTGATAATCCAATGAGCTTCATGACAGAATGGGAATCCGAAAATGAGTCCTAGTTCCACATGTTCACTATACAACTAGCATGATCCTAGTATGTGCAGTTCAGGAGACTAGTACTTTAAATGCTAGAAGATATGAGACACAGCTAACTATTCTGCGTTTTTCTAGCTAGTTTCCCTGAAAACAACAGATTTGTTTAAAAAAATGTTATAGGATGGCCCAATTAAACTTGAGAAATCATAATTGAAGTACCTGATTCATAACTCCTTATTTGAAGTATCACTTAAAATCTTAGGATTCCATTAGGTTTTTTATAGGTTAAACGGACTTAATAATGGAGGGTTCATTTACACAGAAAAAAAGGAGATAGTTATATTAGACATATCTGGATACAGTTTCTCTGTTGTTTATTCAGTTTCTTTTAATCCACCTGGCCTGGATGTCTCTCCTTTCTCTCTCAACTCGCAGCATAAAATACAGTTAAAAAATCTAGCAAGACCCATAGGAACCAAAACCGTGTAATGAGGTTTACAAGCTAGTAACGTGTGGCGTTTCTGTAGCTTGCCCTGCATTCATTGCTGCCCTGCCCCTTCTGTAATCTATCTTTGCTTTCCAATGAACAGAATGGAAACCTACATAATTTAAATTCACGTGCTTAAAAATCAAAGGGCTAATCTGAGTTCAACCCGAGTCAATAAAAAAGTAGAATTGAGTCTTCAAATAACCTCTAACCACGAATGACCATTATCCATGCACTATACATTTTTAATGCTGAAAGAAGAAATCCTACCTTAGGAAAGGTGGTTTGACAATGCCATTCATGTCAGGTTTCTGAAAAAGGAAACAAAACTATGATTAATACTGCAAACAACAGGGGTTGTTGGTATGTTATTCAAGACAGTTAAACCTGTAGATCTGTTGTCAAAGGCAGTTTACTACTACTTGTTGCTGCCATTTCATTGGTGTCAGCAAGGAGTGAGTTGAAAAAGCTAAAGCAAAGCACCTGAGAAACATGTATCTCTTCCCTTTTTAAGCTGCAATCTATCCCTCTGCTATTTTCAAGCACAGAAAGTTCCAGCGAAGCAGTACAGTAGAGAAAGCGCCCCATCCATTGCAAAGCTTGGAAAAGTTAACTTTCGGATTACAGCTCCTAGAATCTTCCGCTATTACGGCTATTTCAGGTTTGTTTTAAGACAACTTATAATTTAACTAGAGGATCCATTGTATGGGAGCAACACCTCTGTATGTGAGCAAAAGGTGTTTACATACACTTTGGCATGAATTTATATTGTGTATTTTTTCCAACAGTAGCCCCTGACACATTAACAAGAAGCTGCTCTGAAGGGCTTCCCAACTTTGTTGTTGTGACTGTGTGCCTTCAAGTCATTTCTAACTTATGTCAACCCTTAGGCAAACCTATCATGGGGTTTTCTTGGCAAGTTTAGAGAGTGGATTTACTTTGAAAGGGAAGTGCAGTCAAAGCTTTCACGCATGAACTAGTTCATTCTGTTTGTGCCAGCATGTTTCCTGGCTTGTATTAATAACTAATAATGGTCACAGGGGATGTACTTAAATTCAACCTAGATAATGAGGAAATTGAAATAAAGATTTTTTGTACCTTGGATTAAACATTGATCACAACGGAGAGTGTGGGCAAGAATAAGATTAGGAATGGAGAGGGCAGCTAGGAAAGAATTAGACAAAATTTTAATGTGTAAAGATATACAGCTGAACAGTAAAGTTAGAATTGTCCAAGCCATTGTATTCCATTGCTGGACAGAAAAGAAAGCAGATAGGAAGAAAATTAATTTATGTGAGATGTGGTGCTGGAGAAGAGTATTGAGGATACTGTGGATAGTCAAGACGACAAATAATTGGGTGCTGGAACAAATCAAGCCTGAATTCTCCCTGGAAGCCAAGATGACTAGACTGAAGTTGTTGTATTTTGGGCACATAATGAGAAGACACAACTCATTAGAGACTATAATGATGCTGGAGAAGGTGGAGGGAGGTAGAAAGAATGGAAGACTGTATGCCAGATGGATAGACTCAATTGGGGAGACCATGGACCTGAGCCTGCAGGACCTGAGCAGAGAGCTAGAGGATGGGGGGCTTGGTCCCAGGGTCGCCATGAGCAATAGCAACAGCATAGACATTTCAATACCACTTATCAGTGCACTCAGCCCTCCCTAAGCGGTTTACAATCTAAGCCAATTGTTCCCAACAAGCTGGGTATGTGAAGTCGAAGGCTTTCATGGCCAGCATCCAGAGATTTTTGTGGGTTTTTTGGGAGATGTTCTAGAAGAGTTTATTCCTGACATTTTCTCTGAAGATGCCAGCCACAGATGCTGGTGAAACGTCAGGAATAAACCCTTCTAGAACATGGCCACATAGCCCTAAAAATCCACAAAACTCTAAGCTGAGTACTCATTTTACCGATCTATGAAAGGATGAAATGAACTGAGTGGACCTTGGAGCCATGCCTGGAATTGAACTCACAACTTTGTGGCTTCAGGACAGGTATTTAACCATCAGGTCTCCATGAGTTGAGGTTGACTTGAAGGCAGCTAACAACAACAATTAATAACTCGGCTTATTTGTAAAGAATATAGGGGGGATTATCCTCCCATTCTAACCAATTATGAGAGATGTAGTTTTCAGTTTTGCTATGTCAGTTTCATACTCCGTGCCTAATGTGCAGCATCTTTCTGGGAACAGAAGGTGGCACTGTCGTTCTCTTGTTCAGCTACAAATGCTGTCAATTTCACACAGCATGAGCCTACTATGGCATTTTAACAGGCTGCATCATCTCACACATATATACATGTCAGTGTAGACTTCATCTTATTACTACCTACAGTGCAGAAATGAGACTGAATTAACTCTATAAATCAGTGCATACAAATAATCTCAATGCGTTTCCCTGCAAACAATCTCATTACAGCAAAGTGGTAAAATCACCAGGAGAATTGAGCAGCTTAAAAACAGCATTTTTCAATGTGGTGGATTGTTCCTCAGTGCCATCCTGAGACTCGCATTCGGGGAATCTGATTATCTGCTGAATTCATGGTTCTCCCATTGGCCTGTGATAAACATTTTCTTTGTACAGATGTCTGCAGGGAATTTTAAAAGTATGCCTGGCTTAATCAAATATTTGTGGTATAAAAGTACGCAACACAGACTGCTGGGGCAATCTTGCAACAGCCACTTCTAACAAGTGAACAGCAGACTACAGAAACACTGGGTTCTTAGGTCATTACAAGGATCTAAACATTTTTTACATGTAGACCTCAAACAGGCTTCCTTCTGAAGTAACTAAAATACATTTTTTACAACCAATTTAGTTATATATGCATATGTAAGAAATGCGCCTTATGTTCTATTCTGCTTGATGATCAATTCTGTTAGAAAGTGTTTGCCTTTCAGATACAGTTCTGTACAAAATTATATATTGATATGTCTCTGAACAACGTTCTAGGATGTACTGATGTGCTCCTTCGCTATGATTAATGAAATATTTTCTCAGAATTCTAGTTCTCAAAGTTCAAAGTGCAGAAAGCAGGTAAGTAGGGCTGGTGCATTCTGTGAAATATATATATTTCATGCCTTTTCTTTAAAAAATTCAAGGTGGATAACTGAAGAACAAGTATGTATATGTGTGTGTGTATTAGTAAAAACATCAAACAAAATAAAACACAAAAATGTGTTACATTAAGATGCACCATGTAATGGAATCATATCTCACTGATACAAAGAGTTTCATGGGCTGCAAGTCGACTGTGGGACTTACCTATCAAGCCCTAAATGGCATAAAACCCAGATTCATAAAGGAACATCTGTTCCCATGCTAACTTGTCTGCTTACTGAAATCATCTCTACTGGGATTTGACAACGACCTTCTCTGCTACCTTTTGGGGGCCAGGTAAAACTTGTTCGCTCATGTCTTTCACATATATTGGGTCATTTTAACTGATCTCATTCTTAATGCTGTTTTTATTATTGTTTTGCTTCATCTTGTTTTACTGGTACTGTGATTTTAATGCTTACAAATGGTCCTGAAATCAAAATGTCATATTTGGAAATAGAGGAAGGGCTGCCTGATAACCGTCCTTTTATTCTTCCAGCACTTCACGCAGTGGGATATCCAAATTGTACATAATAGAAATATTTGTTTTTCAGATTTTGGGATTTCTCATTTCAATATTATACAGAGTTTATCAGCATCTAATTTGTCTCTTTATATGAGCTTTTGTTCTAAAGAAGCTTCTTAGAAAAAATGTTCGAAGCCATAAAAGGAAACATCAAACTAAATGCATTTTTCCAAAGGTGTTTTGAAAATAATTTCTGCAGGCTAATTTCTAATAGTAGTAACTATCACGCAAATAAGTGTACAAAGGCAAGGTGGATATAACCTCATATTCCATGCAATTATTTCCATCCCACTTTGGGATTCGTGGACAAGTAAATGAAACTTCAGAAGGCAACATTCAAAACTCACAGGTACCATGTTTTCTGGTTTGGCCACTGGACTTTTAACAGTAGTACTTTTTGATGGTTCCACTCTTGCTTCTGAAGTCGTTCTTGACTGCCCAGTTACCAAATAATCTGCTGGGGGAAGGACAACTCCACTTCTCTCTGTTAAGTTCACTGAGCTGACGCTTCGGATGGGTGCAGGACTAAAGGAATGAAAACCAGTAAGAAAAGTCTACTCAATCTGGTAAGAAGCAATGTCGGTTCAACTTCACTGTGAACTTCCTTGTTTGCTTCACAGCCATAATGTTTCTAAACTACCCTATCTGCTCTGAAACCTTTCTTTGGAACAGCCTTCAACTATAGAACATTAACGTTGCTATACCTTTTCAATAAAACTCAATTTCTGGAAATGTCTTGTTTTATCTTATCTCTATTGGTATTCTACAACCTAGACAAGGAGTGGGCAAGTGTGGTCTGACAAATGTTTGGTGCCTATACGTCCCATAATGATCTGGCCTGTAAAACCAATGGTGAAGGGTTATGGGAGCTTGAGTCCAGTATCTGGAGATCACATGTTGCCCACCCTAACTTAGATTAAACAATTTGACATTAAATATATTTGCCTCTTTGTGTTTGGGCTGGACTGCTACATTCTGAGTTGGCTCTACTGCACAGAAAGCAGTTTGTCCTCCAGAGTCAGGGTTACAGTGGAAAAGAGTTTCCTTTAAAAAAATGGACCTAAATTTTACTCTTTTGTTAATGTTCTAGAGGAATGGATTCCATGAACATAGACAAGTTGTTTGCTTGTAGAGACATGCATAAGCAAGCATGGTGCCAAGAAAGCACAGCAATAGTACAAAACCAGGCCATGTTGAATGCTTAAAACTGATAGGCCTTTTGTTTTCAAAAGCACATAGCTTGAAAGCATTAAAAGATTTGATACAAATCTTAGTTAATATTACCTTGGCACAGGGACATGGATTGTCTCCTCAACAGGTTCTTCCAGTGGCTTTGTGTAGGATGATGGGAACCATCCTTTCCTAGAAAAGGACAACAACAATAAATTGCAATAAATCACTATTTTAAAGAAGATGTAAAGCATACTTTTTAAAGCAAAAGCATTGTATGGAATAAGAGATATTCATTAATAGCTGGTAGTTAATATACTGCCTTCAGATTCAAAAGCAGTACAGTTTTGTATAGCCATTGCTGTGAAACAGCAATCAGAAAGGTCTATTGTCATCACATCTTGTTTGTGGGCTTCAGAGTAGGTTATGTGTTCTCAATTTTGATTTTAAAATTACAAAACTGGCCCAACATCCCGCTTTTGTCTTCTGACTCTTCTCAGACTTCCCTACAACTCACAAGCTCCAGGTTATTTAACACCAATAACAATATACAGTGGGTCCTTGTTATCCTCTGGGGATTGGTTCCAAGATCCCCCGTGGATAACAAAATCCATGGATGCTTAAGTCCCATTAAATATAATGGCATAGCAAAATGGTGTCCCTTATATAAAATGGAAAATCAAGGTTTGCTATTTGGAATTTATACTTTTAATTTTTTTTAAAGCCAAGGATGCTTGAATCCATGAATAAAAAAAATCCATGGCTAAGGAGAGCCAACTGAAATTAGATAAAATGTTGACTTTCATAAAGTGTATTGGGGTCTGCTGAAGATAAATTTAAGCATATGCAAATCTACTCGTAAGTAAGCCTCATTAAGTTGCAGCCTAACTTACACTTTAGTAACATCGTGTTCTCCGTACAGCCAGCCATCCCTTTCCTCAGACACAAGTAGTGTGATAATATCTCCCTGTGCAAAACTAAGTAGAGTCTTGTTACTCCCAGCAGTGTGTGGAAAGATGGTTTTCACTTTCTGCCTTTTCATTATGTTTAGTCCTGTGGCAACAGAGGTTGATCGCGATAAACTGGAATCGTCAGCATGATCTGATTAAAAAGAAAAAAGAAAGATCATAAATGGAACATGATCATCATCATCATAGTGACTTTTCTTGTAATTTTTAAAATCTAGCAATTTGGCCTTAATTAAGATTAATAGCTACTTAAAATAATATGCAGTAATATTAGTACAGTGAACCCTTGGTATTTGCTGGGGTTTGGTTCCAGGACCTCCCATGGATACCAAAATCCATGAATGTTCAAGTCCCATTATATAGGAGCAAAGTAAAAAGTCAAATATATGAGCAGCCACTCTCCAAACTGTAACTGAATATCAAAATAAATGCACCAATACAGGCACACACATGCACCAACCTCTAAACCACACTCAGTTTTCAGCTGATTTTGTCTCATTACAGTTAATAGGACTAAATAGCCTTGTTCTCCCCCTGTTACTCAGCTACTTCTAAAAGACATAGAAATTGCAAGCGTACAGAATAATTTTTTAAAATGTTATGACTGATCAAGAACACTGCATTCCTTTTACAATAGTAGAGATACACAAGGCAAATAGCACTTTGGAATGTTTTAATCAAAACAGATGCTTATAGTTCAAAAGTCTTGACTTTACAGAATATTACCTATCTGAAAATTTATACAGGGATATGACTGTACCCACACAAGTCTTTCAAAAGTAACACTGAATACCTAATTCTGACTTAAGTCTGAAAAGTTGGATATAACTGAATAGGGCACAGTATTGCAGGATATTGTGTACTTGCTAAGCTTCTTCTTATCTGTAACATCTGATTCTACGTATGCAGATAAACATTTTAAAAGGAAGACCATCCAGTTATGTAGCCTAAAGTAGAAAACTCTCCTAGTCATGTGCTATCACGACAAACTACTTTTGTTTTCTGTCTTAGGTAGTCATTTTCTAAACTAGCTTTTGACTAATAACATCATTTAAGCTTTGAAATGAACATGCGTCTATGCCACGACTCTGGAATGGCAAAGATCTTAGTCAAGGTTGTCCCTTATTCAATTCTTTGCATATTTTTAGAATGGCAACAAGTCTGCTAAGTTTGTAATCCTATGTCTATTTGCTCATGTCAAAAATATTGTGTGAGTGGGCTTTATTCTTAAGTAGGGACACACGGCATTGTAGTCTAAAGTGGATTCAAGAGTGCAATATTTGGACATCTTTTTCTAAGGAATAAGTCAAGTCAATTAAAATATTTATATACTTACGAACAAGCCAATTGAACATATACACAAAAAATCCCACCTGTTGTATGGTTTAATCTCTCTGAAGGTGCTTTTGAAGCCACTGATGGATTAAACATATCCACCAAAGGACTAGTATAGGCTCTCCCTGTAGGCGCAGGGGGTACCTTGGGGGAATTTCTGTGAAGTGAATCATAGCTGTTTCCAACCTAAAGACACAAAGTTAACATGCCATGAAATGCCATTAAAGGAAATGCCATTAAAAATGGTAACAGTTATTTAGTTTACAAATGCAAATAGAATTAGCTAGCTGAAGAACACTATTATTTTGTTTTTAAACTTGATGGCAGCTAATAATGTATGTAAGTGAGGTAGGGGGAAAACAGGGCCCACAGCCAGTGGTTAATCCAGATTACAGCAGACATTGAATCAATAGGATCTACCTAAAAAGTGACTATCCACTCAACAATTGATTGAATGGGTCTATTTCATTTGGGACTAATAGGATGCCAGCCAATCTTTGTTGTTGATGTGTGCCTTCAAGTGGTTTATGACTTCTGGCAACCCTATGGTGAACCTATCATGGGGTTTTCTTGGCAAGACTTGTTCAGAGGAGGTTTGCCATTGCCTTCCCCTGAGACTGAGAGCCCATGACTTGCTCAAGATCATCCAGTGGGTTTCATGGCTGAGCTGGGAATCGAACCCTAGTCTCCAGAGTTGTATGTAGTCCAACGCTCAAACCACTACACCACACTGGCTCTCAGCCAATGCTTATCTTGCATGATAAAATGGAAAATAAATAAATAAATAAATAAAATCAGATGATTTGTCCAAACAATGCATTTACTGTATTCTAAAAGATCCACACACAGGATAAGTGCCTCTTACCCAGAACTTTGAAGGACTCCAAAATCCAAAGCTTTCTGAGTTACAACGTGAGTAGCATAGAACTTGCACGTACTGTATTTGCAAGGCTGAAGAGATATGCAAAGATCTGTGAAATGTCAGGAAATCCACACCTCCCGCCATTTCACAGTTCCTTAGTCTTTCACCAGCCTCATTAAGTCTCATAATGAATATGCAAATACAGGTATGAAAAAATCTGAAATACAGAATACTTTTTTCAGATTCAACCTGTAATACAAGGTGAAGAATTCCAGAAGCACGATGCTACCAACTGTTAGCATGAACAGGGAGCTGCCTGTTTTCTTCATGTCTTCCATGTGTGGTATTTACTGTGCTAAACAGGAATATGCAAAGAGATCCTCATTCTAATCCAGTCAAATTATTGTTCTTTAATCCTTTTATATATTCACTGAAACGAGCATTTAAAAAAAGAAGAATGTGTATGTTGCCAGACTTTTATTCTTTGTTAGTGATCAAGGCTTTCCACTTGTTCCTAAGTCAAAAGATTCTGATCCTAGGCCTGTCTAGTTTTGCTATATTTTAGTGGGTTCAAATATGTAGCTGGAATGCCGGTTGCAAAGGCTCAGCCAAAATGATGGACAATAGAGCATGAAAAGGTTCTAGAATACTCTTTACTAGAAGAGCCCTCCCTTCAACCACCATCTTGAGGGGAGAGAGATGCAGGCCACCTCCTGCTGGAAGCAAGAAGAGCCCTCCCTTCAACCACCATCTTGAGGGGAGAGAAAGGCAGGCCACCTCCTGCTGGAAGCAAGAAGAGCCCTCCCTTCAACCACCATCTTGAGGGGAGAGAAAGGCAGGCCACCTCCTGCTGGAAGCAAGAAGAGCCCTCCCTTCAACCACCATCTTGAGGGGAGAGAGATGCAGGCCACCTCCTGCTGGAAGTAAGAAGAGCCCTCCCTTCAACCACCATCTTGAGGGGAGAGAAAGGCAGGCCGCCTTCTGCTGGAAGCAAGAAGAGCCCTCCCTTCAACCACCATCTTGAGGGGAGAGAAAGGCAGGCCACCTCCTGCTGGAAGCAAGAAGAGCCCTCCCTTCAACCACCATCTTGAGGGGAGAGAAAGGCAGGCCACCTCCTGCTGGAAGCAAGAAGAGCCCTCCCTTCAACCACCATCTTGAGGGGAGAGAAAGGCAGGCCACCTCCTGCTGGAAGCAAGAAGAGCCCTCCCTTCAACCACCATCTTGAGGGGAGAGAGAGGCAGGCCACCTCCTGCTGGAAGTAAGAAGAGCCCTCCCTTCAACCACCATCTTGAGGGGAGAGAGAGGCAGGCCACCTCCTGCTGGAAGCAAGAAGAGCCCTCCCTTCAACCACCATCTTGAGGGGAGAGAAAGGCAGGCCACCTCCTGCTGGAAGCAAGAAGAGCCCTCCCTTCAACCACCATCTTGAGGGGAGAGAGATGCAGGCCACCTCCTGCTGGAAGCAAGAAGAGCCCTCCCTTCAACCACCATCTTGAGGGGAGAGAAAGGCAGGCCACCTCCTGCTGGAAGCAAGAAGAGCCCTCCCTTCAACCACCATCTTGAGGGGAGAGAAAGGCAGGCCACCTCCTGCTGGAAGCAAGAAGAGCCCTCCCTTCAACCACCATCTTGAGGGGAGAGAGATGCAGGCCACCTCCTGCTGGAAGTAAGAAGAGCCCTCCCTTCAACCACCATCTTGAGGGGAGAGAAAGGCAGGCCACCTCCTGCTGGAAGCAAGAAGAGCCCTCCCTTCAACCACCATCTTGAGGGGAGAGAAAGGCAGGCCACCTCCTGCTGCAAGCAAGAAGAGCCCTCCCTTCAACCACCATCTTGAGGGGAGAGAAAGGCAGGCCGCCTTCTGCTGGAAGCAAGAAGAGCCCTCCCTTCAACCACCATCTTGAGGGGAGAGAAAGGCAGGCCGCCTTCTGCTGGAAGCAAGAAGAGCCCTCCCTTCAACCACCATCTTGAGGGGAGAGAAAGGCAGGCCACCTCCTGCTGCAAGCAAGAAGAGCCCTCCCTTCAACCACCATCTTGAGGGGAGAGAAAGGCAGGCCGCCTTCTGCTGGAAGCAAGAAGAGTCCTCCCTTCGACCACCATCTTGAGGGGAGAGAGATGCAGGCCACCTCCTGCTGGAAGCAAGAAGAGCCCTCCCTTCAACCACCATCTTGAGGGGAGAGAAAGGCAGGCCACCTCCTGCTGCAAACAAGAAGAGCCCTCCCTTCAACCACCATCTTGAGGGGACTTAATTGTCTAATTAACAAATTGTAAGCCGCTCTGATAGCTTTGGCTGAAGAGCGGGGTATAAATAAAATGTATTATTATTATTATTATTACTGATATTGTCCGCTGTAAAGGAGGAAAGCTCGGCACACATTTTCCAAATGCATGTCCAACCAAAAACACGAAACACTTTTATTTTTACAAAAGGAGAGAACTACAAACTATAAACTTCCTTTATCTTCACCAGGAGGTGAAGACGAATGCTGCAATGCCACTTGCTCCCGGTATGAAATCACAACTTTCAGAATTTGTCTTAGGTGCTGCTTTAGAAATAATTCCATCAAAGTAGTTTCTTAAAATACAGTGGTCCCCCGGGTTGCGAAAGTAATCCGTTCCGGGATCACTTTCGTAACCTGGAAGTATTCGCTACCCGGGGGACCCCTTTTTTTGCTGCACAGAGTGCCTGAGCGCACTGTTTTAAAGGGCCCGGGTTGCTTTTTTTTCCGCAACCCGGGGATTTTTTCAGAGACTGGGGCCGTTTTTCCGGCCCCGGCTCCTTCGGATCCCGGGGATTATGGATCCCGGGGGATTCGTAATCCGGAGGTCCACTGTAATAAGTTTGTTTACTCCCTAATGCCCTGTCTGCCTCCAACCACTCCTCAGCATTTTGGAGAGGAAGACCTTTGATAAAAACGAAATTCCTTACCACATTGTTTCTCTCTATCATTGGGGATGGCAAAGGAGTTCCAGATATCGGAGTGGAGCCAGGGGTCTTTATCTCCTCTATCATAGTCATGATTTTCTCTGGCACTCTGGTAGCATCACTGCAGGTTTCCAGCCATCCAGGTAACTTGGCATTAAGTAACTCTGAGCACTATACACAATACAAAAGTATGAACTTTTCAGATTCAGTATTAAAAATGGCAGTAAATTACACAGTGACTTTGATCCATGAATGCAGACATATTTAGTTCAAGGTTTCTGTCAAACTCTATAGGGGTGTCAACATACTACAGCACCAACATATTGTTTTATTCAATACAGAAAACAAAAAAATGTAGGGCTTCAAATACAATTCCCTATAGGGAAAAAATAATAATGTCAGTATTGTATAAGTTTCCATTATATAGCAAGGGTGACAAACAAAAAACTGCCATGTCTTATGCGATGTGTTTTGACTTTTCTTTTGCAGGTACTGTATCCCCCATTTTCATATGCCATTGTCAATAGGGCATTCTTAAGTGATTTCTCATAGCTGATAAAGTATAGCTCATGAAAAAAGATGTGGCTGTTAAAGGCCATGTAGGTCTCTTTTGATTTCCCCAGCCCATGCCCTTAAAAAAATATAATCACTAAAATGAAAAACTGTGCCCCCAAAAACCTCTGGGGGTGCAATATGTCTTCTAAATAAACCCTTCCAAGGGTGGAGCTGGCCAAAAAAGGCTGTATCAAGCAGAAGTGACCAAATGGTCACTGCTTCTTTTAAAAAGTCTTTATCCTAAACAAAAAAAACCAAACAAAGCTAGAGGGAAAGATCTGGTTGGGCTTGATTTGCTTTTGGAGGATTGGGGAGAGTGAGTATGGCTCATGAAGGAACAAGACAGAGCAAAACTGGACTTATGGCCCTGGGAAGTATCCATGTCTCAGAGTGCATTCTGCACTGTAGAAAGCTTCAGCATCCTCTCATTTTCTCTCATTTTCATTTGGCAACTGTGACTGCCTTTTCATACTCACCTCTACGTGATAATACTTCATATGTTGGGCAAAAATGCAATGTTTGTCAACCAGAAAGCAGAATCTTTTTTTCTCTTCAAGTAGAGCCTCCCTGCAGCCTTCAGCAATAAATCTTTGGATATCACTTTGTCGAGAACTGACTGTTTCCAAAAACTAAATAAAGTATTAAAAACAAATTTAGACAGAGTAAACTGGATACATTCTTCCGGCACAACTTGATTCTAAAAGCAGCTGTAGCATCTAAGCTTAATCCAGTCTAAAAGAGCATCTAACAATGGTTTTGCTTACTCTTGATCATGAGAAAATTATAGACATATCCCTGATCTTAAAATTCACTTATTCCCTTGTTATGTCTATTAATCTATAGAATATCCAATTAGTTTTTTTTTCTTCCAGGGGATATAAGATGGCTGATATGCAAAATACCTATAAATATTATTATCTGTGTGGTAAATTAAGAGAACATCGTTCGGAGACATCAGGATACATCTCCTGCTCTTGGAGAAGTGTGGCAGATGAGGCTGAAAAGAAGAAGTATATACTCACTTCTGTTTCTTTATGCTCATATTTTGTTGCATTCCTTCCTCCTTGACTTTTCCTTCGAATTTTCTTCAGTTCAGCCTGAGATTTTTCCAAAGAATCCAGTTTGCTTCGATGTTCATTCTGATATCGTTTCAAAGTAGCCTGAAATTCAAATAGAGGCCTTCTATAAAACAATTCTAACAAGAATTTGAGTGTCTGTATTTAAGTCACTCCTTAGACTGCTCCCAGCCAGTGGGAATCTTCCTGAATTAATGCATTTTTCCCCCAGCCAGAAACTTCTGCAAAGGGTTAATCTTATCTGATACCAAAATTTAATATACTTACATTCATGTATTTTACATCTAGTTCAGTTTTCTTCTCCAGCTCAGATATAATCTCTTTATGGAATTTCTTGAACTTTAGGAGTAAACAGATGACAGTATGGTCAAAATGTTAATAAACACATTTAAAAAATTAATAGTAGTAGCCGTGTTAGTCTCTTGCAGCATAAAAAGGAGGAAAGGAGGGGAGGGGAGGGGATGGAAAAAAGAAGGAATGTAGCAGCAGCTTTACATTTTTATTTTAGCATGAAACAATGTATAACATTAAAGAAGTGTGTACTTACACTTTCATCCAGCCTGTCATTTAGTTTCTTCTGTGCAATAGAAATTTCTATGAGAACGTGACCTGTTGATAAACAAAATTCAGTGTACTTTAGTGACGAGTGCAAGACTTTGGGGGAAATTCAGTAAAATAATGTATTACAATGTGGAGAATCCAAACCATCAGAGTCCGAAGCCAAATTCCATGCTGAGAAATCCAGACATTTTCTATCAGTACCAGGTTTATTAGCTATGGCTGAGAAGCACAGTTTCTTCTTTCTGCTTATGGCAAAGATACTGTATATGCCTATGTATAAGTCTAGAAATTTTAGTCAAAAATTGACCCCAAAAACTTGAGTTGACATATCCATGGGTCAATGTAAGTATTCTGTGTGAACTCTTATTTAAAAAAGGAATAATCCCCTGGCGAAAGGCAAGAGTGTAATCTGTCCTGGAAGCACTGACCTCTCTGTAATTTCATCTGTCCAGCTTGTAGTATAAGCACAAACATTCCAGAAGGAATTTTAAAAGTTTTTTGGCATTGTTTTCCTTTTCTTCATCCTTTAGATCCTTTGTTCATGTCCCTAAGTTTTATTCTTGACTTATCCAGGGCTCATACCAAAATACATAATTTTGGCCCCCAAACCTGCTCTTGACTTTTCCATGAAGTCAACTTATAGTTGAGTATATACGGTATGATGTGAAGTAAGTAAGTCACTGAACTTCTTTTTCAAGTGCATTCCTTCCATATTCCTTATTGTTTTAGCAGCAAACTGTTGAGGCCTAAATTATACCTGCCCTTCCTCATCTAACACATTAGTGGCAGTCTCTCTGCCTCAGGTCCTCCACCTGTAAAACAAGACTATTTGTAACCTAGGTTGCCAGTGAAAGTAGGGATTAGACTGGGTGTAATCCTGCTGGCATTTATTAATGGGCAAGTTCCACCTACATAAATGGGGATGATGAGTGAGCAACTCGGGCGAGGATCACAGCTGTGACCATTAGCTTGGTTAACTTCCAATATGCATACTTGAAAAGCAATAACGAAAAACTTAATCTACAATGTAAAACAGTTTGGTTCATTTAAAGAGTAAAATTCAGGCTATTTTTTTTTATTTAAAGGAACTTTCTCCAGCTTGGCTTCCACAGTAGATGCTTTTGAGAATTTGCTGCCACAGCGACACGCTCCACCAAGAGTTGGCACATTTGGAAAGATTAATGCAAAAGCATCAGGAACTTGGAAAGTCCTGACACCTATTCAACAAGGTTGTGTTCTGGCTCCACTCTCCGCACCCTTGTACACTCCCTTCCTTTGGCTTTTCCTGCCCCGGCAGTGTAAATGTTCAATAAAACAACTCATTCACCTGGTGGGTCAAGACTGGAAAACCTGACTTTCAGATGTTATTCTGGTCTCAGTAACACTCAGCCTGACTTCGCTCTCAGAGCAATTGGGTGTGACGGCACTTCCTGAAAACTGATTTTCTTTTTCCCCCACCCTTCAAAACAATTTGAAGGTCTAACACGGCTGGGAGACGAAAGCAAACCTCTGAGCTTGTTTACGTATTTTATATACAAGCCTGGTTTCCCTCCCGCTTCTATGACCCCTGCTAAGAGCCTCATTGTCACAACGCAGATGTCGGCACTGGCTCACCTATTTCCTCTTGTGCTAGGAGTCAATATTTTGACAATGAAACCATGGTAATTTCGGTGCACAGTGCGATGTAAATAGTAGGGCAACTTGGGCTCTTTTATGGAAATGTCAAAATATTTCCACAGTTGGCAAATCTGGAGAATTTGGAACTTGCACTATTAAGCCAAAGCTTACAGAACAACACTGTATAGTATGGCAGTTTTGCTTGCAAGAGGAACTCTCTCTCTCTTGTGCACTCCAGCCAGGAAAACACAAAAGTGTGGACTTCTGATTCTCTCTTTCAAATATAGACATGTGGTGGGAACTTGGGGTATTAATAACTCAGAAAATCCTAGCCAAAACCAGCTACGTGATGTTAAATAATATGTGGTAGTGTAATGTTACATAAGATTACAATGCAATCATATAAACAATTATGACCATACACATCAGATACATGTATCAGGAACAAATGGCATGTGTCAAAATATGATATAGCAAAGATGTAAAAATGCACAGAATTAATGCTTCACAGACTCCATAGGGAACATTCCTTGGTGAAATGCCAAATGTTTATTCAAATGTCCTGGGGAAGTGCTGAGATTTATACCTCAAACAGAGATTCTTAAATAGTCATATATTCCCTACTAATGGAATTTATCCACTATTTAACATTGTATATCTGCCTTTGTCTAGTATTTTCTGTGGTTACTAGGGGACCACGGTGGTTTTCTTTTGGTTGTATTAAGCCCTCCATTTTTTAGCCCTCTGCCTATGTTCATTACTATGGACTTTATCACGCAACGACTGTTTTTGCTACGATTGTGTTAATGAAGGGAAGTGCATACATACTGGATTGGGAGCATTCCCTACCATACATCTCTTCATTTGCAGGACTGGGCTGTTGTTTGCATACTCCTTTCCATCCTTGCCCTTAACCCTGCCCTATGCCTCCCTACCCTATGCTCTACCCAGTGTGCCTTTCATTTTGTGTGTGTGTGTGTGTTTTAATGCAATTCTGGAACGGTGCTGATGCAATGTAATACAATTAATAAATAAAAATAAAGAATGGAAGAAAGTATAACAAAAAAGAATCCCAGTTGTTCTGGAAGAGCAAAGGTGAGGGGGGAGAGGAGGAGACACTGACATGACATGAGCGCACAATTCTGGAACTGTCACAAAATAATTTATCACACCTGTGGACTAGGGCTATACCAACACAATTGGGAGCTTATTCCTTCCAGCGACGAAGGAGATGGCATCCTGCGATAGGTATTGCCAAAGGCGCTATTATCACACTTTTACGGTGGTTCCAAAGCTGTGTGTAATAAAATCCTATGGTGAAAAAAAAATACCTTCATTCCTGCCTGTTCTTCATACAAGGCTAATGGGAATAATGACAGCTTATGTTCTGTACTACACAAGCCCAAGTTTGTTCATTAATGGTGACAAAAGATGCTTAAAAAGCATGAAGTCCAGCCCTGTCTTGAATCATTGGTCATGTGTGAACATCAGATACCAAAGATGTTACAACACTAATGCCTGCTGCCTAATTCCAATACTAGAACATCACAATGTCCAGTTCAGACTTAAGGGGAAATAGCTTTTTGCCACCGATAAATGGAAAGAAAAAGCCTAGGGCAGACTATATCTTTGCCTTAAAGAATCAGAGGTCTGAATAGTCACAGAATAAAGCATTTTATTTGAGGAGGCATGAGTTGATTAAATGGGAATAAGGTTATGGCTAGGATTTTCCAATGCAAGTCAGTGGGAGAATCAAAGGCCTGGGATTATTGAAACCTGATTTCATTTTCAGTTCAGGTAACCCAACTCAATCTGGACCAAATTCAGTGAACTGTTAAATCAGGCCCCAAACCTAATGGAAGAGGGCATGCATAGCCTACTCTACAGCTCTTTGGTCTGATTTGGTTTGGCTTTGATGATTCATCTGGTATATTCGATATTTGTTTATAGATATGCTGTTACTCAGGCTAGCTTAAAGAATTACACATGCGGTCATTATATATCAGTTGTAAGTGACAATTTCACCTCTTCATCTTCACTTAATGGTTATTGTGATTGTGTTTAAATGACTGACAACTGTTCAATTACGTTCCGATCAACAGGTTACAGCACAGTAAAAAAAAATCTCTTCTTGAATCTCAAAATGGAACGGGATTCTTTTTGCTTCATCTTAGCAACCTCAACAGTAATCACAGAATCATAGAAAAGACACTATTTTACCAATGTAGATGTAAATATTGGATTGCGCTGAATAGAACCTATTGAGTTAAAATGTGAACTTAAGTCGGAAGGAAGCACCCCAAAACTAAAACATGTAGATATTTTGCCAATGTGTACAAAAACCTACTGGACCAAAATGCAGGGTGACTTGGCTGATGGGTTTAGAAGGCTGCTTCTTCAGAAGAAATTATATTTGCCCCAGCATGTAATGAATTACATGTTACAAGGCTGGATTAGGTAACAACCGGTCAGGAGTAACATCCTGGGGATGAACACACTTACTGTGTCGGCCAACTTAATTATTAAATAACTAGCACCATCATTTCTCCTCTTCCTCTTAATGTTCGCAGGCCAATCTGTTGAACTACAACCAAGAACTCCATTAATTTATTCTGTCATGGGTTTTCTGGGGGTAGAGACTAACTGGAGGAAGCAGTTTAAAAGCAGTTCCTAAAAAGCAAACAGCGGAGGAACAGAGAAAAAGAAGATCATGCATCTGACTTAGCTGGGCCCTGGCCAGGAAAACTTATGCCATGTTTTAGGTTATAAGTGTCCAGCTGCAGACAAAAATGTTAACCCTCTGGAATTATGAATTATAATGATGAATTTATATAAAATAAATGCTATTGCATAAAGATATTATATAAAATAAATACCTTTACTTCAACAGGTATGAGGTTTGCCCATCCCTACCCAAGGCCCATGAAAGAGAATGAAGTATATCGCTCACATGGAAGGACTGCATATTTTTGTTTTCATGGTTGTCTGGACTGATTTCCTAAGCAGAAGACACCTCATGAACTGGCAAAGATGGGTGGAGGAATTATTCAGCTCAAAAAAAAAAAACAATCACGCAAGTCAGAGGAATTTGCAAATTAACTTTAAACATGTGAATAACAAAAAGAAAATGCCAAAGGGTTGGAAAGGAGGCTCTATTCTCTTTCCTTCCCAATGTCTGAAGACTAAAGTTCTCTCGGTAGAGTTGCCCGGCCCATTGCAAAAAATATTTTCCTATTTTTAAACCAGGCCAAGAGGCCACATGACATTTTTGGTTGAGCCTGAGCAACAACTGCAGTGGCTCCTAAAATATTAGCTGCGTCTAATCAATTGAATGACAGTCAGGATCGGGAAACAAGAACAAACACGCCAAATCCCCACCGCATGTCGTTCCTAAAAGTATGTTCTATGTGGGAAACATACAAGTGCCAATGAGGAAGGAGAAATGCTAGTTCTGTTTAATTTACAGTGGGGTTTCTTCAGACATTACTATGGATTTCAGTGATGAGTCTGTATTTTCTATAGCCTGAATTTTAAACCATCAGTTATGACTACCCTACAGGAACATTAAAGCTGTCAAATATAAAACCTTTCACTTCTGTGGCTCTATTAGAAAAATGGCTCATTTGTAGAAAAAATTGTTCAGTGACATCACTTAACATTTTTTGGATCAATCTGAATTTTTAGCGTTTATGGTTAATGCTAATACAGGACAATGTAAACCACATTTTCTTCTTGCCTTATTTAAAATTGACAAATGAGTTAGGCTAAGTAATTTTGGTACTTAAAAAAAGAATAACCAACCAGGTCGGCTGTTAATAAAGCAAGAAGAAAACAGGTTTATTTTTTTTTCTACTTGGCATGACAGTAGTAACGGGCTACCCTTGTTGTTCAAGGTATGATTCTACACCTTGAGCACCAGGATGGTGTAGTAGTTTGAGTGTAGGTTTATGACTCTGGAGACTAGGGTTCAAATCCCGGGCTCAGCCATGGCAACTTACTGGGTGACGTTGGGCAAGTCACACTCTCTCAGCCTCAAAGGAGAGCAATGGCAAACCCTCTCTGAAGAAACTTGCCAAGAAAAGCCTATGATAGTTTAACCTTAGGGTCACCATAAGTCGGAAAGGACTTGGAGGCACACAACACCATGGATGCATATTACAAGTTTTTAAAAAATTCTTAACACCAAGGCATGCATGTTTTCTGACCATCTTCCTATTGGATTTAATCGCAGCTCTCATAAAGCCACTCCTTATACCTGGGGGTTATTCTATGGAGCATCACAGGTTGTTGTCTAGATAGCAGAAGCCAAAGCAGGTCAGGGAGGACTATGAACTCACTCCTTTCACAGAAAAATGCAGGATGTTTGAGATCCAAGCAAGTATAATGAATAGCATCAACTGCTCCGACTACCCAGGCCACGCTAGCCCTGTCGAAGCCTAAATGAATAAATTGCTTCTGCATACTTCAAAGGTAAATGAAACTCAAGAACAAAAGCAAATCTCATTATTGGCCAACCACAGGCCTGAACATGCCCCAAAACCTGACTTTGTTTAAGCGGGTTGGTAAAAAACATTCACTCGAGTGGACAGGTCCCTGCTTGTACAATAAAAGCCAGCCAAAGCAAAACATACATGACCTCATTACATGGATTTTTAACCATGGCTCCCACCATTGTGGTGCTCTTGACGTATCAAAGAAGGCGGAAATGTCAGGTTAGAGACACCTCCTTTCTTCTTCATTATTTATTTGTGAATAAATAAGACACTGACACAACAGAAAAGTGCATGTATTCCTATTAAAAGCTAGTGGTGGACCACAAATGTAAAATAGATATGCTGAAACGTATTTAGCTAACAGACATACTCAGCCACATAAATTCCTGATATTAATATCTAGAAAGTGGCTATTTCTAGAGCCTCTAAAGAGATGGAATCTCTCCTCCATCGAAGGAGAAAAATTCAGAACCGATGGAGGGAAGGGAGACATAAATTCTACAATAATAGTCTTCAAAATGGATGCATTTCAATAGTCAAATTAGATGTGGTTCTTCCAGAGCCATTTGTTTAAATCCATTAGTTTCTGAATCCTTTGAAGAGATTAGTAAATTCGTATTTTAAAATATAAACAAGTGACCTTCAATTAAACAGCTTTTTTAAAGCAATAAAAGCAATACTTAATCGCTGAAGTGATCTCTCTCCCCTGTTTCTGGCCTTTACACTAAGAATTCCCGGCAAACATGCTGTTTATAATTCAAAGCTCATCCTGAGGAAACCAGAAAGGTAAACTTCTATGTCTATATACTGATTTGGTACATTATGCTACGACACAATTCATGACAATGAAACTTTAGTTTCTTTCAGCAAAAGTTAATATGGGACTGGCAGAGATTAGCTGCTCCTGGGTTGCCAAAGTGTCTTTGGAAATCCTCCGCCTGCCAAGTGCCCTTGCTATATTTGGACCATTCCTCTACTCAAACCACTACTCGGCTGTAGAAAGAATGTTGGAATATGGTGTAAGGTATTTGTCACAACTGGTAGCATATGCTGCATACAGTCAAGTTTTCAGAAGGGCCATGCTACTACTCATCATAAATGTCAGTGGGAGAAAACACCTACAAGGCAAAGAGATGCATGTCCTATGAATACTAAGAACACACCCACTAGAGATGTTGTCAACCCTTTACTCCCAGAGGGTACGTCATTGCACATATGACTGCAGATGCATTCTGCCATGATGACTGTGTGTGTTTGTGTACATAAGCTTCTGCCCGTATCCATTTGTGTGGGTGTGACTGCAGAAAATAAACCAGAAGATCAGAATGCGTTCACTAGTAATGCCCCAATTTGCATGTCCCTAACATTACTTTGTACAGTGCCTCCACCCTGACACCAAAGATAACAAAACATACTGCGCAGCTCTTGCTAAGGTACAGGTATAAGTAGCTTCCAGTACTGAGACCTTTGGACTTCAGGTTTGTTCAGCAAGTGCCAAAAAAGGGATTCAAACACATGGCTGCTGTCATGTCTTGTTCGACATGCTATACTATGATATAAGTTTAAACTTTAGACCCTATTAATATATACTGTTTAATGCATATTGTCTAATAGATAATACAGTGGGCCCTTGTTATCCGCTCGGATTAGGTTCCAGGACCCCCCGTGGATAACAAAATCCGTGGATGCTCAAGTCCTATTGAATACAATGGCACAGCAAAATGGTGCCCCTTATATAAAATGGCAAAATCAAGGTTGGTTATTTGGAATGTATACTTTTTGGGGGAATATTTTCAAGCCGTGGATACTTGAATCCATGGATAAGGAGGGCCGACTGTACAGTGTCGCTGCCTCTCTCTCCATGAAGACATTGATCTCCAATTTCTTTGAAGGTTACAAACGAATAAAAATGTGGAGCAAGCTAAAAGAATCAGCAGTTGATGGCAGGGTAAGAGGCTCCTTGCTTCTTTGGAGATTTGTTATTTAAATAAGCCAGAAGCTATACGGACTGTTGTGGCGGGTAGATTCCATAGTAGCAAAGAGACGGACAGCAACCAAGATAATCAACAGGATGTAGTTAAAACCTTGGAATTCCTTCTTCATGATGCTTACGATAATCAGCTTGATAAGGAATGCATCTTGATGGTGAAAATCAAAACTCTGCAGAATAATTCCCACAGGCATTGGGGAGGGGGAATACGTAAATGCCGATCTCCAACAGGGTTGTTCTGCCACATTCCTTCTCTCATTAAGGCACTAAAATGAGAGGGCATTCAAATGTTGTAATGTTAATCTCACCTGAAACGTTTTTGCATGCTGCAGACTAAGCAAAAGAATGTGATGGCCAATACAGGAGTCTGGTCATAAATTTGGCAATGCTTCCAATGTCTAGAGTATGTAGGTAAAAATGCTGTAGGTAGAATAGAGTCGGTTGCAACCAGACAATCTTGTAAAGAGAAAACCTGTACTTTTAGAATAGAGAAAAGCATATGCATCCTACTCATCCAACACAAGGACTGAATGCAACTGAGAATCTAGCTCAGTGAAGAGAGACAGGGGTCTAATAGACATTTACCACATCAAAGCCCTGTTTTTAAAACATTCAGTATTGACCCCAATTGATATAAATGGACACTACTATCATAACATAAATTTAAATTTATCCAAGAGAAACCACCAGACTGCATTATTTGAGTATTTTGTACAATGACTTGTAGCAGTACTTCTGGTGCTATACAACTATTGAGTAGAAACTAGAACAATAAAAAAGAAAATGGAACATGCTTACTTGAAATGTTTTAGCAGATTTGAAAAAGGTATCCATTTTTAAGGATCGAAGGTATCCTTAACAAAAATGTGGTGTAATTCAAAGATATAGCTGTGTTAGTCTATAGCATCAGTATGCATAGAGTTTATTAGCACCTTTGAGACTAACTAAAGAAAAAAGTTGGCAGCATGAGCTTCCACAGACTTAAGTAGACTTAAGACTTGTGGACCTAAGTGCACCAAAAGCATCTGAGGAAGTAGACTTAAGTATAGGAAAGCTCATGCTGCCAACTTCTTTCTTAAGTTAGTCCCAGGGTGCTACAAGATCTTTCTACATACAGAAATGTGGTGTATTCAAAATATACGTATGCAGTAGAACAATCCTATGGGTCTAACTGAACTTCTGGGCCTCTCTTTAGAAACTTGCCTTTAGAGACAAAGTAAAATGAGAGAGATGAAATATAATTCTAATGGGGAATGGCAGATTTTGTCTCCCTTTGGTCTAGTGGCTATCAACAAACTATATGAACTGCCATTTTCCCTCTCCTGATGCTATCCCACTATGTCAAAATCTTCTATTTAAATAAGCTAGATAAAGAAAGGGACCACTCTTCAATGTCTATAATATTATTACTTGTAAATCTGTTAATCTTCTCTAGGAAAGGAAAAACAGAAACACACTTCAATGTTGTAGAAATATAGCCCCAAACTGTACATTGTTCCCCACATTTCTATACTGGGGAGGTACAGGTATAATAGACACAATCCAGAAACTAACTATTTTATAAAATATATGCAGTTAAAAGATAACAGGTAGAAAATAACCACAAAACTACTTATCTTGCTTCACCAACTACAGCCAAGTCTGTCAGATATAGGCTAAATCAGACGTAAGATTGTATTTTTATTCCTTCTCCAAATTATATTGCTTAAAATGTTCTACAGAATAGTTAATAGCATCAGAAAGTAAAGCACATAATAGTGCATAATTCACATCCCTTGCAATGCTGGTATGTCAAGCAGGAGTACAGTAAAATGGATTAATTAGAGAGTACTACACAGTAATAACTTGAAGAAGTTGTCATTTTAATTCTGGTTTAATGGAAAGGTGATAGACTCACTCTTTGGTTATCCTGACAGACTGTAAGGTCTCCTTTCAGCTGCAGATTATTCTCAAAGGTCAGAAGTGGCCACAGGGAAAACTATTTCATATTTAAAACTCTCATTTGTTTTAGAAGGGTGATGGGAAAACTTTCATACAATGCTTGACTGCAGCAAGAACTTGCAGGTGTCAGGCCCTTGAAATGCTTTCAAAACCAGTCACTGGGTCCCAGTGCTCTCCTGAGACCATTCTTCTTGACTTTGTAGGTTAAAGAGGATAGTGCCTCCAAAAGTTGCACCGAGCATTGTTTCCCTAAAGTTAGCTTGCAAACTCCCATGGGTTTGAAGATGAGTTTGGAACAGAGGACAGACTTTTAAAGGAAGGCTGAACTTTTAACAAACAGTTCCATTCCTTCTTCTTTGCCTTGCCTTTCATTTACTAAACTTGGGCTGAAAAATGCTACTGAAATCTGTAAGATAAAATAAACCTTTCAAGGAAATAGTTGGGTAAGGCAACATGAAGGTAAGGGAGAGAAAGAGGGATCTAGCAACATCTTTAAGACTGATATATTTCAGCATAAGCTTTCACAGGCTCCAGTCCATTTCCATCTGAAGAAGTGGAGTGGAGTCCACAAAAGCTTATGCTGAAATGCATCAGCCACAACAGAAAGTGTTTTTCCACATCTCACTCTTTGCTGGAACTCTTTGTTCTTCTGAGTTTTCTGATGTTACAACTATTAAGGGTCTCTTTCAAGGATCCTTTACTCACAGGTAAATTTTTCAATACTAGATCTTTTGGGGATTAGTCTGTGAGGAAAATTTGGTCTGTTTTTCTTGGTCTGTTTTTTACTTGTGATAGGAATTTCTAGGGAGTGAATTGAATGTGCACTGAATACGACAGGATCTTTGGTGGGATTTCAGAACATGGTGTGTGTATATGTGAGAGAGGAAGAAAGAGAGGGACAGAAACAGAGAAAGAATATATGCTGCCTCTTTGTTTTGGTGCACTAGATCTATGTTGTACTCCCCCTCAACCTTTGGCCTCTGGTCCTGTTCACTACAGAGATCCAGCCATCTAGATCTTGCCCATGATGAGCACAAAATGATTCTCCACCTTGCAATAGCAATAGCAAGTACATTTATATACCACTTATCAGCGAACTAGCACTCCCTAAGCGGTTTACAATCTGTAAGCCAAAAGCTGGGTACTCATTTTACTGACCTACGAAAGGATGCAAGGCTGAGTGGACCTTGGAGCCCTCCTCTAGCATTGAACTTTCAATGTCATGGCTGCAAGACTTGCATTTAACCATTGTGCCGCCAGGGCTCCTTCCTTTGTGCCACCAGGGCTCCTTAACTACTAGTTAGTTAACTCCTGCACTAGTTTAGAGTTTGTAAGCTCTTGTTAAACATCTATCTTTTAATAAACTATGTTTCTGAATCTGATACTGGAGAAAATCTAAAAAACGTGTTTAGCTATTGGACGCCTGTTGTGAGTCTCCAAGTTGTTTCTGACTTCTGTGACTTTAATGCGAATCATCACAGGGTTTTCTCGGCAAGATTTGTTTAGAAGGGGTTTGCCTTTGTCTTCCTCTCTTGCAGGACTTTCACCCAAAATGTTGCAAGGACTTTTTCCAAAAATAGCCTCCTGTTATTATTTATCCGTTTATTATATTTATTTATATCCTACCCTTTTGCCAAAACTGGGATTCAGAGCAGCTGCTACCCCACAAACAGGGAATTTCAAAAGGCTCCTTAAAGTCTTCCCCTCCCCCTCATGTTATTGTATTAAATGTCTACCAAGGTCTTGTGGTTCAATGTATGAAATATCTGTTTTAAATTATGAAGTTCAAGGGTTTATGGGGAATTATCCTATTTTCCTTTCTGGCCACATGTTATTTAGCGCAGCAAAGCTCGTTTCAGTCTTTAGGACCATTTATGTCAGTCCACAATGCTGGCCGCACGTCATTCCTATTAATATATTTGCTATGTTTAATGAAAACAAATTGAGCTTAATACATAAAAGGAAATTAATCATAATTGCAGGAAAAGAATCAGAGAAAACTGAAAGGTCCAGTGAATATTCACTGACCTGCGGCTTAATAGAGCTTAACTGAGCCAAGAAGCAGAGCAAATAGACAAAAATATTATACTTAAGAGTATTTTGACAATGAATGCTTGTATATATAGTTCAGAAATAGATTGGATTGTTTTCTATGAAGTTTATCAGGCAGGAGGAATTTCTCTCTATTTTGAATGGAGCCAATTTGAATTCACATAAATTTGCTAGTTTAGCAAATTTACGTGAATTCTAATTGCATTCGGAATGCATTCAGAATGACTTCCCATTGCCCAAAATTGCGTGAGATACTCTAATACACAATTATGTGAAACCCATGATTGCATTTGGAATGACTTCCCTTTTGCCCGAAACTGCGTGAGATACTTTAATATGCAATAACGTGAAACCCCATGATTGCGTTCGGATTGCCATTGGATTACATTTCCAATTTCCGTCCTCTGATAAACTCCTATAACTTGATATCCCTAGAACACCCCTTTAAGAAAGGTGAAAACGAGTGAGGTCCATCAGTAACAAAATGGTGGTAGATGGATGCAAAATTTAATATAATTATCTGGCAATTGTTCATATTCTCCCTGGAAACTGTGTGAAGTTATTCACCCCCGCTATTTCCTTGAAGCTGGAAGTTACAGCTTTGCTCAAGTGAAGCATGGACCTTGACTCAGGAGGGCATCATGATTCAAGCCCTCTTCTCCATTTTAGGCAGGATTTGCTGATTCAGAGGCTCTGCACAAAGAAAGCTTTTCATTATATACATTTTTCCTCCCTGCAACACATTCCTCTCAAAGCCTTCTTACTCATCTCCTGTCATTTCTTCTCCCATTCTGCTTTCCTATTTAACTTGCACTCTATTCCTCCTCGACTGCCAGTTTCTTTCATTCTTCCCTCCGGCTGATTTTACATTCATTCTCTCTTATAACCATTTCCTTTTCTTATAAATAGATTGACACAAGTCGTCTGTGTAAGTTTTATTAACGATGCGATTACAAATACATGAAGTGTTTTAGAAAAGCTTCAGATCTTTGGAATTGTTTTCTATACAGAAAAACTTTCATTGACTCGTGTTGTTGTTGTTGTTGTATGCCTTCAAGTCCTTTCTGACTTATGGCAACCTTTTGGAAAGATTTGTTCAAAGGAGGCTTGCCATTGCTCTGAGGCTGAGAGAGTGTGACTTGCCCAAGGTCAGCCAGTGAGTTTCCATGACTGAGAAGGGATTTAAACCCTGGTCTCCAGAGTAATAGTCCAAAAATCAAACCACTATACCATGCTGGCTTTCAATGATCCATTATAAAATTATGGCTCAAAGCACCATTGCTGTAGTGTGGCAGCTTAGATACCCCAAAAGCTGAAACTTATGAGGAAATTCATTTCAAATACAAGGTTTAAAATACAAACAATTATGCAACTTGCTATTAATGTACAAGAAGTGTCAGCTTTCTCACAGAACTCCAAATACGTCACCAGGAAGCTTTGTAGTATTTAATAACTGAACAGAAAACCCTACTTAGTTGTTTATAAAACAATGATTCAGAGTAGGTGTTATTCACTGCAAATATACCAAGAGAACAAATTTAGAACTGTGTGTTCTTGCTAGATGCAGCCAGTTACTTGCACATGATTCCATGCTCGCAAGAGTAGCATCACACACAAAAGTACATATGAAAACTCAACAGTATAATTGGGTATATCTTTAGAGACCTCACTGCTATATAGATTCCTCCCCCCCCCAAAAAAAAAGGCTATAGAACTTAAATTGAAATGCAAGTTATTGCATTTGTAGGTAATCTCTACATGTGGGAGCCACGTATGACCTGTGGGCTATATTTCTTGATCTATAGTACACACTTCATACAGAGCAGATTTCTGTGTTGGAGCAGAACCAGTAGTGACCACATCAGAAGAACTCATACCATGGCTATTGAAAGAAATATCATTTTTAAGGCACGATGTAAGTTCAGACAGTGTTTCGTACTGTTCTATTCTTGCTGCAAAGTTAAAAATCCTGCCTTACCAAGGGCAGACATGTTCATTTTACCAGGAAAGCTGTCCAACAAGGAGCTCAGGAAGAAAGATGTTTCAATATACTCCAACTAAGCAACTTAGGGGCTGAACAGATCATCTCTAGCTGCCCATTTCAATGCCAGATCGGGGCTGTGGCAACTACATGCTGCGGCCCTGATCTGGCCTTTCTGTGTTGCAAAGCACAGTCTGTACTGGGCCTTATTCTCCTTTTCCATTTATGAAAAGGGAAGGCATTCAGCATGATAAAAAAGCATATACAGCTGCATTCAGGATCCACTGGAATTTGGTTCCTGGACCCCAGCCCACCCCCCGCCCATGGATACCAAAATTCATAGGTGCTCCTATTCCATTATATATAGTGGCATCGTAATAAGTATCCCTTATATAAAATTGTGTGTGTGTGTGAATATTTTCAAACCATGGTTGACCGACTCTGTAGATGCCGAATCTGTGGGTACAGAGGGCTGGCTGTAATAAGGAATCAGCAGAAACCTATGCAAACTCTTCAAGGCAAAAGCTCTCACATTAGCCTCTTTGAGCAGATTAATATTATTCAAATTCAATTGTGTCTAATAATGCAGTATCTTTTCTGAGTTAACATGATCTGAAGAAGTCACTGTGAGAATAATAGAATGATAGAAATGCTACAGAAAAGTTCATTTATATATATCTTTTATGCAGCATTTGCTCGTTTTGAGTTGAAGCCACTTAAAATGTATATGGTCCATCTTTTCATTATGGGTACATTTGCAAACTAAAACATTATTCAAAGACTCCTTTAAATTTGGTATGGAAGTATTGGTTTATTCTTAGTCTATGTTATGTTCCGATGTTTCAGTAATAATTCCATTTTGCTTCCAAATTAATTTGCTATCTTCCGAGTCTCGAAATATTGCAAAGGACGTGTTTCAACTGCAAAATCAACTTCAGAACCATGTTCCGATCCTCACATTAGCATGAGAACTTTTGAACACAATGCTTGGTATGGAAAGGCCCATAAGAAATCCACACTTCAATTAGAGCAGACTGCAGTGAAAATTTTAACTAGACCAACTGGTTGGATTATCTAAATCTTTTATTTTATGACCTGCCTTAGCTACTGATTCATTGCTCGGTTTAATTAAAGGTGCTAATTATTACTTTTAAAATCCTAAATGGCTTAGGGTCAAGCTACCTGAGAACTGTCTCCTTCCGTATGAATTTGCCCATCCTTAAAGATTATCTGATACATTTTCTTGCATGTGCCATGGCTTAGAGCCTTTTCTGGGGAAGTGCCCTATATCTGGAATTCCTTGCCTCAAGGATTTAAGATTATTGTCTTAACTAGTGTTCAGACATATTGTGAAGACTCTTCTCTCTCAATTAGTTTTAATTCTGTAGCTGTTTAAGTTTTCAAGTATTATATACTGTTGGGTTTTTTTGTGTTCGTATTGTATTTTTGTAGTTTTTGGTCTGCTTTTCTCATTTGACTTATTTTACTTTTTAAATGTTGCTGTCCATACCCATGCCCTCTAATGCAATGTACAGAAGGAAGGAGAGACAAGCTCTAAATGAAAAATGATCACATCACAACAACATCCAGAATTATTTTAAAAATGTATTGTGCTAGCACATGCAATATTACCACACAGCGCTTGGAAGAAAAAGGTATTTAAAGCTTGTCGAAATGCCAAAACTGATGACATCCCAGCACTTGCTGCCAGGAGAGGAAACCCCAGCAAGACCTACCCAGGAGAGTCAAGAAAAGGCAAGCACTTTTCATCTGGCTTCTGCTCGACTATAAGTCAATTTCATGTATAAGCCGAGAACAGGTTTTGGGGCCAAAATTATAGATTTTGATATGAGGATAAGTCAAGGGTAAAACTGAGGGGTATGAAGCAAGGATTGAACGGATGAAAGAAAACAATACTAAAAAATTCCAGAAGGCATGTTTGTGCTCATACTCAAGGCTGGACAGATGAGAGAATAGAGAGGGGAAGGTCAGTGCTTGCAGGACAGATTACACTTTTGCTTTTCACCAGGAGATAGTTCCTTTTTAAAATAAGAGTTAAAGTACAACATTTACATTGACCCATGGATAAGTTGACTCAGGTTTTTTGGGTCAAATTTTGACTAAAATTTTCAGACTTATACATGAGTATATTCAGTATATACTTGTGTGACCCTTGGTTGGGAGGAAGTGATTTACATGTTAATCTGTATGTTGGTCTGTTGTTGAATGGCAAGGCCTCAGGGTGGGAGGATATGAAGGAGGATATGCGTGTCTATTTAATTAGAAATCCACTGTCTTCAGCGGAAACCCCTGGCCCTGGGTAATGTTCATTTGCATGGTTGAGTCTTGATTTTGGTGTTATTCAGGACCGGCAGCCAAACTTTGTTTACGTTCAATGTTTCTTCTTTCCTGTTGAAGTTGTCCTGGTGTTTTGTGAATTTCAATGGCCTTCCTGTGCCTTCTGACCTGGTAGTTAGCATGGTCCAGAATTTCAGTGATATCAAATAGCATTCTATGCCCAGGTTGGTTTATGAACCTGGTAGTTGTTGGCATGGTCCAGAATTTAAGTGTTTTCAAACAGCATTCTATGCCCAGGTTGGTTTATGAACCAACCTGGGCACGGACTGCTATTTGAAAATACGGAAATTCTGGACCATGCCAACAACTACTAGGTGAGGAGGCACAGGGAGGCCTTTGAAATCCACAAACACCTGGATAAGTAAGCAAACTTTGGCTACCAGTGATGAAAAACACCAAAATCAATACTCATTGCATGCAAATGAACATCACCCAGGGTCAGGGGGGTTTCCCCACAGACTACGGATTGCGAATTAAATAGATACACATCCATCTCACATGTCCTCCCACCTTGAGGTCTTGCCATTTAACAACAGACCAACACACAGATTAACAGGTAAATTACTTCCTCCCAACCAAGGGTCACAGAAGTATATATACCCCATGTACTTCCATGCTACCATCCTCTGAAGATGCCAGCCACAGATGCAGGCAAGACATCAGGAATAAATGTGAAGTTGACATGTAAATTGCTTCCTCACAACCAACAGTATATATACCACACTCCCTTCTGTGCCAGCATTCTCTGAAGATGCCAGCCACAGCTGCTGGTGAAATGTCAGAAATAAACTCTTCTAGAACACGGGCTCATAGGCCAAGAAAACCAATCGGGAATAAATTCTTCCAAGACGTGGTCACGTAGTCCGAAAACCCCCCACAGAAAGCTATGGACGCTGGCCATGTAAGCCTTTGACTTCACAGTTATAATTTCATTGAAGGAATAGGTGCTAGTTGTCTCTAAACTATTCCCCAACATAAACAACCTGGACAGTCTTGGCAACAGAATTTATGGGTTAAAAATGTTGCTGGTGAATGCCAGGCCAGTGAATGGGAAGATAACTCTGCTATTCAGGACTTCAGCTTGGGTGGTCATGCCTACTTGGCATCTATCACAGAGACCTGGTTGGACTGGGGCTGGAGTGACCTCTCTCAGCTTTGTCCATCAGGGTTCCCAGTTCAGCAGCAGGCGACATAGTATTGTACAATTCCCTTGGCAGAGATATTCTAGATCTCATGGAATCTGGGTGTTTGTACTTCCATTAGCTGAACCTTCTGGACCATCTTTAGAAGGAACTCCCACCTGCTGCAGTAGTTTGGTTTGGAGTTAACCAGAACATAGTAATAAAATAGGTTATCTATTACCTAAATAGGTGGGAAACATAAAATAGATTCTAATGGTGTTGATAAGCGCGCTTGAAATTCTTTGTTGTATTTTGAAAAATAATGTTATAAATAACCTTAATTCCTTAAACACTTAAGAATTCCTTAAACACTTCTACTTTAAATACTGGTTCTTTGCTTTGGAAGTTCTGACTTTTGAGTACTGTTTCATTAATGTTTCAAGGACTTTTTTTAAACTGCTAAAAATATTTCAGTGCCTCGTCCAGCGTTCTTTGACCTTTTGTGCCTTTTGTATTTCTACAGCAAGCATTTTATCTGTGATTAAACTGGAGGGAGTCCAAAACCATCTTTTCAATGACTATAAAAATGGTTTCACAGGAACTTTAATGGGTTATTTTAAATCTTCTGTTAGAAAATGATCACAGGGACATCCCAACTAAAAGTTTGACATTTTTAGCTAAACAAGAGACATGGATGTGGCTGAAGGTTCAGTTAGTTGTAACCAGAACTTGGAAATAATACATTTTGAAAGTAATGGGTTCATAATGGTATTATTTTTTATGAAGCAAAATAATAGCTGGCGATGTTGCTGACGGAGGGAGTTTTTGGGCACGGTTTTCTATTTTTAAAAGTTTGCTTTGTTAAAATATATATAAATAAAAATAATTTTAGAAGTAATGTGTAAGTAACATGTTACTTGTAAGTAACCAAACTACCTAAGACTAAAATGTTAGTAACTTTCCAAGCACTGGATACAATGCCATTCACTTCTTTGGCTCCTGCGTGACTGTTTCTGTTTTTTAAAGAAGACCTAATAAACAGCATAGAGTAGGGCTGGGAACCAGATTGGGGTTGTAGACTGAGGTATGGGTATTATTTTCCTCTTGCTACATTCCTAATTGAAATCAATATGGCCATGCCTATTGTTTGCAATTGGAAGAAAAAGACTCCCATGGTTGCTACCGTCAGCTTTCCTCTCATTATGAGAAGCGGATGCTCATTTACTTGTATTGGGACCAAAGCAGGGACAGAAGGTTAAAGCTCTCCAACCACTCCTGAGCTAGCTATCGCCATGTATTTATTTACAAGACAGGCCACATAGGTATCACAGTAAAGATATGAATAGTGTCACGCTTATTTGGCCTGTGAGGGTCACTGAAACTGTGGTGGACAACCTATGGCCTTCTAAATGTTGGACTACAATTCTCAACAAAGAAAAGCAAAGACATACAACTGAGCACTAAAGTCAGAATTGTTCAGGCCACTGTATTCCCAGTTACAATATATGGATGTGAGAGCTGGACAGTGAAGGAAGCAGACAGAAAGAAAATCAACTCATTCAAAATGCAGTGCTGGAGAAGAATACTTAGGATACCATGGACAGCTAAGAAGATAAACAAATGGGTTCTTGAACAGTTCAGACCAGAGCCCTGAAAGCTAATGATCATATTGAAACTATTGTACTTTGGCCACATAATGAGAAGGCACGGATCACTAGAAAAAACAATAATGCTAGGAAAGACCACAGACCAGATGGATTGACTTTATCGATGGGGTTATGGACAAGGACTTGCAGGATCTGGGCAAGGCAGTGGAGGATAGGGTTTCTTGGAGACATCTCATCCACAGGATCGCCAAGATTCAAAGTCAACTCAAGGGCAGCTAACAACAACAATATGCTAAAGTCACTCATTTTCATATGCATGACCTACTCTCTCAAAATAGAAATGCATATATAAAATGACTTTTTCACAACTGCAGAGAGACCATTAAAAACAAGGGGACTCTTCTGAAATATGATATGCAAAAATATGAAAATTACTTCTTTGCTTACATAGTCACCCCCCCCCCCGCCATATCCATGGATTCACAGATTCAACCATCCATGGTTTTAAAATATTCCAAAACAAAATTCCAAAAGGCATTCTTTTGGTTTTGATATTTTGTATAAAGAATACCATTTTACTGCCCCATTGTATGTAAGGAGACTTGAGCATCCACAGATTTTGGTATCTGTGTTGTGGACCCAAATCCCAGCGGGTGTCAAGAGACCACAGTGCTAAGCATACCAGGAGCGGAGTGAGAGTGAGATCTAGACTTTAGCAGCCTTAATGTAAGTCTGTAATATTGTGCTCCTTGTCTCAGGGATAAGCCACAAGGAACTCACTAAAATTTATTTCAGAATATACATACTCAGTAGAAAGTGGCGTGAGATTCAGTCAGACATTTTTGAACGTAAGAACACGGCAGTTAAAGTTAAACAAATATAATGGCAGCTAGTCAGGCACTATATAGCTCAAAAATCTTTGTATTTTTATCTGATGCCTCTGGCCTTTTATTATGACATGCAAATGATTTTTCCTCTCAAAAAATCTTTTAAGGAAAAAACAGAAGAAACAAAAAATGACCTGGTTATTTGCTGCCTATCTTCTTCTCTCTGCTCAGCTCTTTCTATTGTCTTCCTTGCTGTCCAAATATAGACTTTAAGGTCCTTGAAGCCAGAAACCTGTTTGTTTTTTGCTCACAAAGTTGTGTGAGAATTTTCTTTTGTCTTTTTTTTTGCTCACAGCACTTATTAGCATAAGCACAATAGTCGTCAGTCGTTTTATTGCTATTCTTCGAACCCCGAAGGACTGATGCGTATCAGTCATATCAGCGTGTTAAAATTCTTATTATGTTCAACTAGACCTGCCGAAGACTAACCTGCAAAGCAAATAAGGTGACTACATTATGATTTATTTGCTTTTTGCTGTTTACATTTGGTATTCGACCGAGAGGAGTGGCAGAACAGCAAAGTCACACAATGACGCCTTTTAGAAGGAGACAAAGAATTTAAGCGACGGCAAATGACTAAGCCTCACTCAAGAAAAGACTTCAAGCAAGGTTAAAATGAAGTCAATGTGCTCCAATACTCACTTTGAGTCGGTGAAGGTCCAGAGGATATGTACCATCCCCAAGCTTGTATTCCCCCATACATCTGAAACAATTCCCTTCTTCAACAATTTTCGGAATTTTTAAAGATTATTTTTTTCATCAGAATAGATTCTTCATCCTCCAATGTATATTTATTGATCTAACCTTTATAAGCAGATCTCTAAGCATACATACCCCTACAGACCAATATCAGAACGACAACTAGCTGAAAAACTGGAGGAATATATTGGCTGAACCAATTTCAGTTTTCACATTTGCCTCTAGGGTCCTAATCACATTGCGGAAATAATCCAGTTTGAGACCGCTTTCGCTGCTGTGGCCCAGTGCTAGGGAATTCTGGGTACTGTAGTTTTGTGAGACTTTTGTCAGAGACTTGCATTGTTGCCAAAATAAACCACAACTCCCTGAATTCACTAGTACTGAGCCAGGGCAGTGAAAGCAGTCTCAAATTGGATTATTTCTGCAGTGTGTTTTGGATTGAGATTATATATTTATAGGGATTATATATAATCTAGGGATACTGGTCCAATTCACTCCCTTACAACCTTTGAGACATACTATCTCAAAGAACTAAAAGACTGGTCTCCGAGATTCATAAAACAATCACATATGGGTTGAATAAAGGACCTAAGGTGCATAGGAAGTTAAGCTTGGAGTACAGAGCGCTGAATATAAATGGGATATGATCTAGAGATCTTCCCATTATAAATTGCTATCTCCAACTGTAAATGAGGTTATTATTAAAGTGATATATCATTGGTATCTGTGTCCCTTAAAACATTTTCTAAGACATTTCCTAATGCATAGGAGCAATAACAATTTGTCAGATAGACACTGAAAAGGCAGTAAGTTGGTACCTTGGAACATACAGTACATGGGTTGGATGCCCTAAAATACTTCCATTCTGGAAGGTCTTGACTAGATTCACAAAATAATCAATCAAAATATACCTTTCAAAAGTACTTTCTGGTCCTATCAATTTATGATACAGAAAATGAAAATGCCCTATGCAAAGATCTTATATTTACCTTGCTATTTGCAGCAAGGATGAAGATAGTAAGGTTATGCAATAATGTACAAGGTCGGTCCATTAATTGTTGATTAGACAGTTTGGACCATTGCATTATTACAGTAAGTGACATAAATTCTGCCTTGCCAGAGGTCAAATAGCAGAAGACACTTTCGAGACTACATGGCATCTGTTCATAATATATATGACATAAGAAAACTCATGACCTGCTGTTGAATCACATGGTATTCTGGACTCTACTGTGATGAAGACCTTTTGGACATTGTCCTTGATAGTACTGTCTGACCATACTTTGAATCAATGAATGCTGTCTGTGATAGGGCACAGCGGGTAGGGGACAATTTATTATTATATGACGTAAACTCTGAAATAAAAACATTATTTTAAAAAAGAGAGAGAAGACAACACCAGTGCCTGCGTCAGCAGCGCCAGCGGCCTCTTTAGAAATAATCCTAGGCCTTCTCTGATCAAGGTAAGTAGTCCCTGTAAATGGCAATTTAACATAGACTCATTTCTCAACTACGATGAAAGATTTCTAATCACTCAACTGGCATGTTCAGTAAAAAAAAAATTCTCTTGCCATGCATATATCCATATCTATAGATAGCAAATCTATTTTTTTTTTGTCAGTTGTCACGCCAAACAGCTTATATTTCCGCTTTCACAAGACTAAAGTAAGGGAGCACCCAAGACTACAGTGTGGTCAAAAAAGTGGTATTAAGAATACAATTGCATGCTAACTGACAAATGCAAAATAAAACAACCTCCCCACACATTTCAGACTTAAAAGCATCTAGGTTTGAAAAATGAATTTCCCACATAACTCAGGGCTGGATTGGAAATGTCTTGGGGTGTATCTACACTGCACAATTGTAGTAGTCTGATCCCACTTTAACTGACTTAGCTTCATCCAATGGATTCTGGGATCGGCGGTTTCGTGAGGTATGAAGGCTTCAATACTGCACTCCCCGGAAATATAGGAGTAGTGCTTTCTAAGAGAGGGGTGTATGTATGTTACCACACTACAGTTGCCCTGATTCCATAGGACAGAGCCATTGCAGATGAAGTGGTATCAAAATGCTATAATTAGGCAGTGGGGATAAACCCTGGGATCCAACCCACTTGAACAAGAGCAAGAACACGCCAGCTATTCCTATCTACTCAATGTGTCTCCCCCAACTCCAACATCTCAGCACATCTGTGTGGGGACGTAATGCCTGAAGATATACAACTGTATATAACAACCAATATATAAGCAAATGATGTGCAATTGACCCTCTTACGAAAAAACCTTGTTAACCAAGCATTTATTGGATTGTCCTACACATATTGGATTTTACCCAGGTGGGCCTTATTTAAATGTTGTATCTCTGTGTAGACATTCTAGGTAGGGCAGATGTGTTCTCACGTTCTTCTATTTAAATGGGCTAGACTACAGCAATGGTACTCTACAAAAATAGATTACATCCTTCATAAACATAAGACAGGGAAAGACACATTTTAGGAATGGATAGAAGTAGCAAAGCTTCACAGTATTCTCATAAACAATCTACAATTAAGCACAGTTGGCCATACAGATGACAAATTTACTTGTGAAATTCAGAGGATCTCACAGTAGTATAAGAAAAAAAAAAACAAGAAAAATGACATGATGCATCTGAATAATCTGGTATACTTACCCAGTTCTTTAGAAACAGGAGACGCAACTGCTATGTCACCTATTTTCGCAACACCATCGTAGTAGGCTCTTCCAGCAAGAAGCATAGCTTCAGAAAGAAGTAAAGAAATTATATACATATTATAATCTGAATGAGCAGCAAAACTATTGATCGACTATTCATTTTATTGATTAGTCCCATGTTACCTCAAGGACTATTAACAATCGTAAGACAAAGCATATAGATGTGATTTTTGATTTTAGAAGCTATGCTTCCTATGACCTACAATGGTTTCCAATAAACCGCTTAAAATGGATATAATAGTAATGAGATTCTCCCTCAGCAGCTTATTATTGCAACAGCATACAGTGGTGGGAGTAACTCATAACTGCTTCATTTTGGACCAAGATGGTACTAGAATTACCCTAATGAGATCAGTATACTTACCCAGCATGAACTTATTGCTAGGTTATTTTCCAGTGATATGAGACTCACATTCAGACAGTCAAAATGAATCACAGTCTACTGTCTAACTGCCTGGAGACTCATAAATCACTGTCTCCAATGTACCAACATGGAAGATTTTACCTCCCTCTTTGTAGATGAGCTTGCAATGTACAGAAGGCAGCTACACGATAGTTATCAAAGTACATGGACAGCCTACGTAAATAACTGTATCTAATTCCAGACTAGTGACTTGTTCACCTTAAATGCTCAGTATGTACAAACTTTAGAGATCTACCATTATGACTGATCTATGACTGGCTACTCTATTCTCATGCATCTACTTGTACCTTATCTTTTGTCCTAACGTTAAAAATGTTAACATTTGTAAAACCATTATAAACAAATATATACAACGGAAAAAAACTCCCCACAAAGAAGCCATTAAAAGCTTTGTGTCAATGGCTTTAGAGGGGAGAAAAGTAATGTGCATCTAGTCTTTTCCCTCTTGCTATTCTCCTTTCCGTTACTTTATCACATGGTGAAAAAAGATGGGAGCATAGCGCTATCCTCCCGTCAATATTGCATAGTAAGGCCAAGATTTCCACGTGACATTATCACATGATTATCCCGTAAATAAAGAGGCACAATCGCGTTGCTTTTTATTCAAGGGATTTCCCCATGAATAAAAATCAGTGCAATTATGACTCTTTATTCACAGGATAATCATGCGATAATGGCAACATAGGATGACATTGATGTGAAAATCTTTGCGTTATTGAGTGATATTGACTGATATTGACTGGAGCAGTGCTATGCTCCTGGGGTTTTTTTTTTCGCCGTATGATAGAGTCCATACATTCACGTTCACTTTTTTGATCTTATGATTATCAAAATTAGCTTACAACAGAACATAACAAGATATATAAATAAACATGTGCCCACCCACATGCCATAACGTTAGTCATTCTTAGGGCCTTGGCAAAGGAAGGCACATTTCAGCTCTTCAGTACCATGCAACCAGCATTTGACCATGGATCACCAAAGCAGCACTAAAGAGCTAATGTGGAGAATGTGTGAGAAAAAAAAGATGCAAAACTGGTATATTTCTGCTATTAAATTAAGCATGTTTATGGCGTGACAGCAGACACATGTGATAAGGTCCTTAGAAACGTCTTGTTCTCAAAGATCTAGAAGGGAAGAATAATCTCTCTCTCTCTTATTGCACAGTTCTGGTCCAATCAATACTACCTTTTCAAGGAAACATGAATATATATGAGGTATCACTGGGCTTGTTTTTTCTCTCCTGTTAATGATTTCCAGGATATTTTTGCATCTACAATTGAAATACCAAGACCTGTTCTTCTAGATGGGACACGGAAGCAAATTTCCAACTGGATAGATGCCAATAATTATACAGGTTTATATCCTATTATACTGTAAAAATCTGGCATCTGGCATCAGATACTTTTAAAAGATCTGTGAAATACGAGCGTGAAGTACAACATCTAGATTTAGCAGCCACTTTGTAAGAAGCACAAGCATAGTAATAAGTATAGTGATAGCATAGCAACAGCATTTATATTTCTATTCTGCTAAATAGTGGACTTAGCACTCTCTAAGCAGTTTACAATCTATAAGCCAATTGCCCCTAGCAAGCTGGATACCTATTTTACTGACCTACAAAAGAATGAAGGCTGAGTCAACCTTGGAGCCCTGGGATCGAGCTCACAACCTTGTGGCTGCATTACCGGCATTTAACTACTGTGCCACCAGGATTCCTGGTGTTCTTATATAGCACATAAATGTGAAAATTCATAAAATTCCATACTATAAAATTAATACACTATTTCAAAGAAAAAATATATACAGGGAAAACTTCAGAACATGCGGGTCTTTTATGACCATAAAATGCTCACTTTACAGTTTCAACCTAGATCTTGTCATCATAGGGCTCCATCTGAGATACAGCAATAGATTTAAGATGGAATCTAACTTGCTACTTGTCTTGTCCTTGAATGATATTCTCATTAGTCCTTCTTTTGTTATTATTTCTTGTCAAATTGATGTCAAGTGAGAGACCACAAGAGCCTTGGTCATTAACCGCTCTGCTCAGGTTCTGCAAACTCAGGGCCATGACTTCCTTGTTTGAATCAATCCACTTATAGTAAAGTCTCCCTCTTTTTCTAATGACTTCCATTTTAGCAAGCATTATCATCTTTGGACCGTCACAATGAGCAGTCCTTTGGTCTGAGAGTAAATTTAGTCTGAATTCTCCATGGTACTGAGGCTATCATACTTATTGGATATATCATGAATTACATTACTCACTCAAACATATGAATGGACCTTATCAGATGTTGGAAATTGGAAGTATAATCCAATGGCAATCCGAACGCAATCATGGGGTTTCACGTTATTGCGAATTAAAGTATCGCACGCAATTTCGGACAAAAGGGAAGTCATTCCGAACGAAATCATGGGTTTCACGTTATTGTGAATTAAAGCATCTCACACAATTTCGGGCAATGGGGGGTCATTTTCAGGTAATGGGAAGTCATTCTGAACGCATTCCGAACGCAATTGGAATTCACGTGAATTCGAATTGGCTCCAATTGGCTCCATTCGCAATAAAGAGAAAATCCTCCCGTCTGATAAGGTCCATAGTGTTTGGTATAGTCAAAGGCAGAAGGAAAAGAGGAAGACCATATTGCAGATGGACAGAGTCAACCAAGCAAGCCATGGTCCTGAGTCAGCAAGACTTTAGCAAGGCTGTTACTAACAGAGTGTGTCTGAAGTCTCTAATTCACTGGATTGGCATAAATTGAAGCCAACCTGATAGCAATTAACAACAGCAAAGCCATATTTAAAATTCAGATTTAATTTTATCTGAAGGAAACCAAGCTAGAAACCTCTAGGCAAAATGGAAAGTATGTGTGCAATCTGTTCCAGATAGGTTAAGACAATAATTAAATGCACAGTTTTCTGGGAATCAAACCCTACTGATCCCAGAGAAACCGACTTCTAATAAACAAGAAAGCTACATTAGTTTCCTTGAGGTAACGCAGCCTCAAACATCTGAATGCGGAAGCAGGATGCTGACGTTTGGTTCACATGACCAAACATCAGCCCCTGGGTTGTCGTAATTTTAAGGAAAACTAATATATGTTATTGGTGGTGGCTAAGAAATGAGGTTTTGGTTTCTTGTTTATGCCTGAAGACTGCCATTCAATGGGCAAAAAGGGACCTGGAAAATATTACTTGTCTCATTAAATACTGAACTACGTTCTGGATGTGTAACAGAGCAAAATTGTTTCACCACATAGCCAGATGTAATGCGTACTGAAGTGGCTGCACGTCAAATCTGGACATATAACAAATTATTTCCAGGCAAACAGAACCGTTGAAGGTGCCCCCTGACAGGCAGGTACAAGCAGGTAAGCTGCAATATGTGGTGCACATCTCCAAAAGGACAAAACTGAATATCATACAAAAAGCTTGACTTGAGAAAATAGCTTCAGTGTATAAATCAGCAATTGGTTCCGATGAACAACGCTTATAAGAAGGTGCAGATGTATAGAAACTGGACATTTATTCCTATGAACAATCTGACCAGTTAAAAAACACTGACGTTCATCTGGGCTGTAGGCTGGCTATGCTAAAACGGCAGTGGGAAATTCACCAAACAGGTAACACATTTCAAGAGAAAGAATGGAAATGGCTCGTGTTATGTTTAAGTACAAAACAAAACTGCATTTCAACACATCTTTGTAATATTTATAGTTTTTTTTTTTAAAAAACCTAGTGGGATATAAATACATTAAAATCTACCGGGATATAAATGGACATTTCTAAGATAAAATGGGTTCTCCCATCTGTCTTCATCCTGTTTTAATTTACCAGTCTCCAAAAAATATGAGTGGAAAAATATGTCCTTCAGGCTCCTTGGACGAAAGCCACATACATGACTTTTGACAATGCATTACTTTGGCTCCAGACTGCACCATGGGGAAAAAAAATGAGCAAAAGTCACAGATATTCCAAACAAGGCCATCTCTAAAAGAAATATTCCTCCAATGGGGTGTAAAGTTGGTCCATCTGAATGAAGTAAAGCTACTGTGACAAGTCAAAGGGAAGTGAATGGTCCAATGACGAAAAACTGGCACCACCACTAGTAAAGTAAGTGCAGTTTGTGCAAACTGAGTGGTGCTGACTGCCGTAGCTAACCAACCATGCTCATCTCCAATGCACTCTGTTCTATCTTCTCTCCCATCAAATATTATTTTGCTACCCTTCCATCTTCAATCAGTATCCTATGGCCACGGAGCATGTTTATGTGGCTGGTTCACAGGGACGATTTGCCCCTGAAAAGGTTCCTCCTGGGAGACAGGTGTATTTCTGCAAACCTCAATGCTCCTTGGAGCATGCTGATACTGTTATCTCCCTCTTGTACATGGGAGGTGCCATTTTGACACCGTATCACATCTGAATGCTGGAACTAGAATGGTGGACTGAAGCTCACTGAAATAAGCAGTATGTCAAAAGATCTTGGAGCACCTTTGTGACGAACTGAAAGAAAGAAGTTGGCAGCATGAGCTTTCGGAGACTTCAGTCTACAGTACTTCCTCAGATGCACAGACCTATGCATCTGAGGAAGTAGGCTGAAGCCTACGAAAGCTCATGCTCCCAACTACTTTATTTCAGTTAGTCTCAAAGGTGCTACAAGATACTGATTCTACAGACTAACGTGGCTATATCTTTGAACTCTACCACTTTGAAATAAACAGGTTTAAGCATGGTTGAGTCTATGTAAGATTCTTTCTGTTAATCTAAGTGATCCAAAACATACACATGTGGGCATGAAAGATGGGTTAATAACTTTTGTAGGAAATTAATTGTGAGGAACTCATCATACTTCAATACAGTTATAATATTAGATCTGTTAAATGAATACATTAATTTAGGAGTAAGGGAGACTTACCATTAACAGCTTTTTCATAGTTTTTCCCCAGATTTATTAAATTCCGCAGCCCGGGATTAAACTGTTCCATAACATTCTGGTGAATACAAACAAGAAAATGTGTGAGAGACCATTAAACTTCTATATGGACCTTCATAAATATATAGCTCAATGAAATGACCCATAAGGACTTACACATGGCAAGATGCATTCAGATAAATTGAAGTGGTGTGTTGCGTCTTACTCTGGCTCACTGACACTTATTTTGTGACGTATAAAGAAACTTCCTGGAAGTTTAATGTTGATTTTCTTTATTACTGCTGAATTTTTATATGCTAATTTTCTTCTATCTCCATATTACAATGTGGTTTTTTGTAGACTGAAAATCCTTTTTTTAAAAAAGGCTATTCTCTTTCAAATCAAATGCATTGTAGAAAATGGGAGCAATGTGGATGCAAACTGTACACAAACATTCGCCATCCAGGAAAAACAAAAACCAAGGAGAACAAAAGCCAGTTTCTATAAAACATCCTTTTCAGAAGTGACCAGAAATGAGAAGCAATTGTGTTTTTCTTATTAAAAAAATAAACAGACAACTAACCAGCTTGTCATCAAAACTATAATAAATTATCTCCAGCGCTTCATAATCTCTTCTAAAAGTAACGCTGGAGGTTTTCGAAAGGTAAGTTTCAGAACGTTTGTCTCAAATTTTGTTGCGTCAATCAAGCCAAACTGGTTTTCTCTAATGATAATTTCTGCTTAAACAGAAATCCTATGGCAAGTGTCAGACAACTGAAATACATACTGTTATTAGGACAGAGGCAAATGGTAGTCTCCATCAGAACAAAACCACTGAATGAATAAGACTTGTTAAGTCATCACTCCTCCCGAAGCAATATTTCTTGTTTCAGAAGCAATTGGCTTTGCTGAGAGGGAGTGCTGTCTGAGGAAAAACAGATCTGACAGAACTAGTTTTGTGCTCTTTGGTCCCTGAAATAAAATATTGCTCATTTACTTGCTCCACGATCCAGACAATAGCTTCAAAAATATAAGATCTATATCATTCGGAAAAATCGCCACTGGATTAAAGAGGAATGCAGTAAAAAGGCTTTCAAATAGCGACGATTGCAAAATAAAGACCAAGGGTGCATGTGCACTGTAGAAATAATGCAGTTTGACACCATTTGCTATGGCTTTAACCTATAGAATCCTGGGATTTATAGTTTTACAAGGTTTTAAGCCTTCTCTGACAGAATTCTGTTGCTTCACAAAACTACAAATTCTCAAATTCTGTAAGAATTCTGATGCGGTTTTATGGCCTAGCTTAATTAAATATTGGATTAATTACATTGATGCAACTCAAATTACTCAAATCCAACTTTTAAATCCATTGACAGATATGTCTAGAATACCGGATAAACTATTAGTAATGTCAGTTTCTTAGGATTTTTTTAAAAAATTATAAACTACATCTAAAGTGATGGAGTCCTACACCCAAATGAAAAAACAAAACAAAACCACACATGAAGAGACACTGTTGTTTCATCTTAAAATATTTTATATAGTTTTTATCTTTTCAAAATGTATTTTATTCTTTTAATAGCTATTTATTTTAACACTGTAATGATTTAAAAAAATGTATGCACCCCTTTTCTATGTTTTTAATTGTATTGTTCTTTTAATATCGTGAAGCCGCCCTGAGTCCCAGTTCTGGAAAAAGAGCGGGATTCAAATAAATAAACGATAATAATTTACCTAAGTATTGCAAAGTTAGACTGACTCATTCATCGCTAATGCAAGTATATTTCTGTCACAAATTAAAATACTGAAATACAGAAATACTTCACATACACACAGAGCTAGTTACATATTGACAATGTTTACATTATTGGCTTTGTACTACTTTGGCCGGCCACATGCCTTGCTATCATGATCATTATAATGTTGTATTCCAAATGCATTTCATTTTCATTTTCTTTTTCTAAGCAGTAAAATACTCAAATGTATCACGTGAATCACGGTGGAGGACAAGTTCCAGGAATCACATCCTCATTTTTATTTCTTTTTCAGGTTCTACTACGAGAGGCCCTTTGATTCCTGTTTGGTTAATATCCTTCCAGAAATGATAATCTCCTAGAATCATCAAGTCTAGATAGCCCAATGCCTATGTACCCTTTTCCCAGTATGTTTTGCTGCTGGCCAATCTTTAACAAAATATAGTTTCCTATGGCACCTCCTCCATCTCAATGGCTTTCTCAATATGGCATGGAAACCTCATATACCCTTGGGCTTCACTTCGTTGTTTCATTCACGCTAGGCCTACCTCATAAGACGGCTGTAAGGAGAAAATGAGGAATAGGAAAGTACCACCTTGAGCTCTTTGTAAGGAAGGTGGAATAAAACTATAGCCAATAAATAAATATTAGGTAAACAATCCAATTAGTTCAATTTTTCATTAATGTACTTAAGAATTCTGAGTGTTAGGAAACCTCGGATTAGTGATACATATACGTCTGCCCTTCCTCCTTTTCTCTTGTTGATTTCTTTTGCCAGCACAGCTTAAAAATGACTTTTGTTGTTATTCTTTTGGTCACTTAAAACAAGCACAGACAAGCTGATATGTTGAAATTCTGTGGTGCTTAGTTTTCAAACCAAAAGACTAACACTCTCTCCTCTTATAGAGGAGTAATAAATACAAGGTTTATCTCCATGATCAAGGTGGATCAATGTCAAATCACTCCCCAGAAATCCCTACAAAAGAGACCAAGATGAGCAAATGCCCTTCACAGACCAATCCCCCCAAAGAGCTAGTATTGAAATTTTTAGCTCTCTCTTGAAAGAGACCCTCAATAGTTATAACATCAGAAAACTCAGAAGAACAAAGAGTTCCAGCAAAGAGTGGGATGTGGAAGAACCCTTTCTTTTGTGGCCGATGCATTTCAGCATAAGCTTTTGTGGACTCCACTCCGCTTCTTCAGATGGAAATGGAGTGGAGTCTGCGAAGGCTTATGGTGAAATATATGAGTCTTAAAGGTCTTGCCAGATCCCTCTTTCTTCCCTCTCGGCTGCCTACACAACTATTTTCTCAACAACATAAATAGTTTGCCAGGTGGCACAGTGGTTTGAGTGTTGGACTATAACTTTGGAGACTAGAATACGAATCCTCACTGAGTAACCTTTGGCAAGTCATACTCTAAAGAAAACTTTGTGATAGGGTTGTCTTAGGATCACCAGTGGGTCGGAAATGTCTTGAAGACACACAACAACAACCAACAACAACAACCTGTCAGGACAAGCCTTCTGCTTTGCAGTTATAATTACATTTATATATAAAAACAAATGAACATATACTTGTTCACAGAAAAGACCAAATGCACTTACACATTTGACACCCATTATCCTTGCTCTTTGGACATTGACAAAAACAAAAAAATAGTTTTCACTTTCATAAAAGCTGTTCGAAGAATGAGATACCGTAACATGTTCATTTCCACTCTTTAATGCATGGCTTACTCACAACTAGTTCAACAAAGTTAAGCAGGGATCAACCGTGTATAAGCCATAAGGCTTACATCCTGTTTTATATATTTACATCCTGAAGCTTAACAATGGCACATTAACTAAACTGCCTTATTAACTGTTTGCAAAGAAGTTTATTAAGCATATTTTTATATGAAATCATAGGCACCAGAGTATTTATTGTATAATACTCTTATATTGTATCCAGCAAGATTGACCCTAAAAATGCTTGCTGGAGAACCTGCCTGCTAGAAGTAGAAGTAGTTCCATTATTTAAACGTGTTGAAGAACTTAAATATACAGTATATCAATAAATCACTTATGGACATCGCAGGTAATAAGACGGGCGAAAATTGGCAAATTGTCGATCACTTCCCTTAATATAGCCCTAAATATGAAAAAAATATAGTTCAGAAATGAAATTAGTTTATTATTCTCTGAGTTTCTGAAAGTAACAACCTACATCATTTAATGTATATGTCATTATATATATATATAGTGTATATATCCATGTAAAAAGACACAATTTCTGTAATCATATAAACTATAATACAGTAACAGCATGTTGCTTACACTTTTGTATAAATACAAGTTTACATACAAAATGATGTTCGATATTAACATCTACAAGTCATTATTGTTATTGCTAATTTCTGTCACATTGACTTCAGCTTATCAAATACATTGAAATATTTTGAAGAGGCTTACTTTCTTGTATAAAAGTGAACCTTGGGACTAATCCTGCAACAACAGTAGGCTCTTTATGCAGGTATGCTCCTCACTATGGAAGCATATTCAAAAATGTTATGCAATGTGTATAAATATATACAGATGGGAATCCAATAAATGGATTCTATTTTAGGCAAGCAACTACTGTGGTTATGCGGAGAATGAATCATGAGGTCGGGCGCAAACACACTTTTTCCCAAAACAGTTTTCCTAAATCTTTATTAAACCCAGAATTTAAAGATGTTTACATATACTATTGTACAGTATATGTAAACCACATGACTTCACAGTTCCGCCCTTACTCTGCCCTATGGTCCACCAACCCCAGCTCTTTCCGTCTCTTCCGTGCTTCCTTCTTTCCTTCCAAGCCCATCACACTTGAACAGAGACTGAGGAAATATAAGCGGCAATGTACTGAGTGAGGCACAAAATAATTCAACACAATCAGCCCTAATCCTAGATTTTGTTGGATCTGAACACCATGCCTCTGTCCAGTGTACCTTTGGGGTCAATCATATTTGCAAGGCCATTGACATCCACTGTCACCCTACCCAGATACCAGCGTGCTAACTTACTCTTCATAAAGTGCTTGGTCTAGAAGTAGAATAGCTACAGAGTAGTCCATTAGAGCGCTGTCAGCATTGAGTAATCCCATGCAAAAGCATGGCATTGGCAGTGCCAAAAGTGCTGGGCACCAGACAAGGGAGATTATCAGATGAGGGATGTCCTGTCACTGTCCCCAACTGTCATGTTCCCAGCTTTCCCACGCAACTGCGGGAAGGACTTTCAGATGGGATTCAAGCTTATCCCATCCGGGAAGCGTGAATGACACTGAACGTGCAACAGGCTTTCAGATGAAGTCAGGCAGATCCTGTCATTATCCCGCCATTAACCTGTCATTAAAGTGGCACTGGCCGGTATTTTACATTAATGGGCACTTTAATGACAGGTTAATGGTGGGATTGGTGCTACGGTTTGAATGCCTTTTATGCCATCGCAGTCATGGATGGGTTAAGGATAGGATAAGGATGGGGGAGCGATCCTGTCCGTATCCCGTCCCCGTGTGAAAATCTCCAAGGCTACAAATGACTCAATATCTTAAGCCCTGATACCTGGCAAAGAATGGGATTCTGCTCCTGCCAATCCTTACTATTATTATTATATTTATATCCACCTTTCTCCCAGGACTGGGACTCTAGCTGTGTGCTTGCTTACAAGAGGCGAGATCTGGCCACAAATTGGGAAAGGTAAGAAAAGTGGAAGCTCTTAAAAGAAAGAAAGAAAGAAAGAAAGAAAGAAAGAAAAAACCATCAACTGGATATATTTCAGAAGAAGCCTTCCAGTGGTTTTGAGAAAGCTCAAATTGTTTTCTTTAGTTATGCAAGGTTTACCTGTTTCCTTTCACATGTGCCTACGACTGGCTTGGGTCAAAGAGTTTTCTGAAACAGGCTGAACTGGTCTTATTTTTGTGCGGAGTGGGAACCTATCCCTATTCTTTCCTTGTTATTTCTCCCTATGATGACAACTTTTCAAAGTAATCTTCAGGAAAACACACACAGTTTGCTGAGATACACCTGTACACATCAGTTATAAAAAAAAAAAAATGTAAACAGATTTTTCATGCCACAAAGGAACGCGGTAGTTTTCAAACAGCATATGATAGGACCGCTTCATACTTCTTTCTATGGAGTGGATGCAGGAATAGGATCATCCATGTCTTATGTACTTTTAAGAAGAAAAATACAGCCGAGATCTCTGGAAAGTTGGATGCAAGATCATAGAAACGGCTGTGTATGCATATTCCAGCTGTCAGACAACACAGACTACACAGCTTCTGTTGTTTTTTGTGGTTTTTCGAGAGAAGTGGCATGACCATTTCTCTTGACGTTGGAAGCTGGTTGATTCACTTCCAGTCTTCCCTCTTGCCATATGAAGGACTTACAAGTTGTGCAACAGAAAACAGAGTACGTATTAATAAACAGGAATAAGAGTGTGACAATTGAAAAAGAGCCTCCAATTCTGACATGAACAAACATCCAGATAAATTACTTTAGCTTTTGTGTAACTGACTGTCACTTGATGGTTTTGATCTGAATCTATGCTGCTGAAACCCTGTATTTTATTGTGAATAGTGGTACTGTGTCCTTTATTGGTCATGGCTACGTTATCTTGTTATGGCCTAGGGCCAAAACAAATTCACTGTAGTCATATACAAATATGTCTGACAACTCACTGCAAAACACGTACTAATATATCAGATATAGCCGTGTTAGTCTGTAGAATCAGCGTAGAAGTCAACCTCATGTTTAAGTTTGAGGAGAGGTTTTGGGGCCAAAATGTATGGATCTTGATACGACCTGTGGATACGTTGAAGGTAAACCGACTGCCATGCAACCAAGTATGTAAAGGAGAAAGCAATGGAAAACAATGCCAAAGAAATTACAAATTCTGGCAGGCATAACTGTTTGTGCTCACCTAAATGGATGGATGAAGAGGGAAGAGAGAAGGAAGGAACCCCAACAATTTAAGATATGCGGATGACACCATCCTACTAGAAGAAAACAACATCAACGTAGAATAATTACTAAGGAAGGTCAGAGAAGAAAGTGCAAAGGCAGGCTTAATGCTGAACATGAAGAAAACAAATATAATGACTACTGAGGATTTACATAAATTCATCCTAGATAATGAGGAAGAAGAAATGGTTAAGCATTTCCTGTACCTTGGATCAAACATTGATCAGAACAGAAACTGCAGTCAAGCGATAAGAAGACTAGGAATGGGAAGGGCAGGCATGAAAGAACCAGATAAGATCCTAAGGTGTAAAGATATGCAACTGAGCATTAAAGTTAGAATCGTCCAGTCCATTCCCCATCACCATTTACAGGTGTGAGAGCTGGCCAGTGAAGAAAGCTGACTGGAAGAAAATCAATCCATTTGAGCTGTTGTGCTGGAGAAGAGTGCCGAGGATACTGTGGGCAGCCAAAATGACAAACAAATGGGGTCCTTGAACAGATTATACCTGATCTCTCCCTGGAAGTCAAGATGGCACAATGGAAGCTGTTGTACTTTGGCCACATCATGAGAACGCATGACCCCACTAGAAAAGATGTTAATGATAATAAAGGTTGAAGACAGTTGAAAGAGAGGAAAACCACATGCCAGATGGATAGATTCAATTAGGGAAGCCAAGGGACTGAATCTACAGGTCCTAAGCAGAGCAGTGGAGGATAGCGGTTTTTGGAGATGCCTCATCCCACAGGGCTGCCATAAGTCGGGACCAACTCAAGCACAGTTAACAACAGGCTACTTTTCTAATAAACCAGCATGCGTGCCTTCCCCATTCTGCTTGGCCATTTAAATTCTTAAACAAAGGTGACACTGAAGCACTGTCCCTTTGCCTTGGATGCACTGATGTAGGTGCAACATACACTAATACTATTCTCTTTTCTTATCCTTCCAGGGTCCTCCATAGAATTATCCTGAAAATGCTAGGCAAGCTTCCCAGATGTTCAAATTTGTTATTGTGTGCCTTCAAGTCATAAGGCAAACCTATCATGGGGTTTCCAGGGCAGGATTTGTTCAGTGTTTGTCTTTGCCTTCTCTGAGCTGAGAGTGTGTGACTTGCCCAAGATCATACAGCGGGTTTGCATGGCTGAGTGGGGGATTCAAACCTGGGTCTCCAGAATCGTAGTCCAAAGCTCAGACTGTCATACTACACTGGCTGTAGCTGTTTATATCCCTGACAGAAACACTGTGCCATTTGAAATGGAAGGCAGAATCCCTCCATGAGTGTATACTGACACCTTCCCTATTTTGACTCTGTTTTCTCTATTATCCTACATCCTGGCACCTCCTCTTTAAAACATATTTGACACTTTATTTGATACACGGACACCTGAATTTGACATAAAACTACTCAAAGACCATTCATCCCATCTGCTTTAAGTATCCCCAACGTTCTACACCAAAGAGGCATCTGACGGAGGAACACCTCTATCTAGTAGAAAGTACTCCCGTATTATTTGTATGTGCCCAATCTTTCTGTAGGGTACAGTTTTACACTTTATCAGGCCGACCCTTATGTTGGGCAGACACTTCTTCAGACAGGATAGCTGAGTCAATATTAAGACTTGATTTCTTTGTTCTTTCAATATCCGACTCCAGTTTTTGGCTCCGACCCGGAACCGAATGGTGACAAAGAATTATACGAACACACCTGACAAACCTCCTTAATAAATCCAAAACAACTGCCACTACCTTGTCAAGCATTCATAAGAATTAAAATGGGTTGGAAGCAGCCACTGCATGATATTTTAACCATCACATGACAGTTGATATCAACGGCTACCTGATTTACATTAAGCGATCTTGAGAATCTGCCGTTCTGTTTTGCATTACTCCAGAATAACCTCCACCTTAGAATTGGGACAATCACTCCATAAATTAGAATTCTCCCCTTAAGATGCATCAAATCTATCACTTTACCAACATGACTGTGTGTCCACAGCTTCAGAAAAGAAATGACTTGGGCAGCTACAGGTAAAAAGCTTCTTTACCACGCCCCGCTTGGAGTGCTCACATGCCCTTTCACATATAAACATGTGAGCCAGCTTTCGTCATGTGTAAAGTTGGCATGCCAAGCGACGCACTGAAACGGGCCTGCTGACTCACTTGGTACAGGAAGGGCTATAGATCAGTCAGAAAGAGAGAGCAAATGCTTTGCATGGAGACGTTTGAGCCGGTTTAAACACCTGGCATCTGAAGCTGAAAGGACCCAGAACTGGGGGGGGGGATCCCCTTTATAACTTGGACTTGACAAAACCATCCTGCGGAAAGAAAGATAGTGCCTTTGCGCAATGGAATCAGTCCTAAGTTCAGCCCTTGACATCTCCAATTAAAAGGATCACGCAGCAGATGGTTCTTAAAACACCTTCACTTAAGTCTCCCGCTGAAGTTCCTAGAGAGAGCCGCCAACGTCAGAGCAGACAAAGGGCTATATATGGATTAATGTTTCCACCTCTTCTGTCCATATTTACATTTTATGGGGTGTATCTGGAACATACACAGAGACGCAGCCCATTCCTTGTTGTCCTTTCCTGGCAGGCAAATATATTTTTTTATCCAAGCAGGCTTTTGGCAACCGACTGGCTACTGAGGAAGGACCTTGGAAAGGGGATGTGGTCCTTCTTCACCCCCCTCTGTGTGCTTTTCAATTGTCTGGAAATCAATTTTTATTCAATTGTGTTTTGATATTATAACTTATTCCGGTTTTGGCTGATATAAAAATAATAATATTGATTTAGTCGATTAAAAAAATCCATGCTGCCTTCATCCTAATATTAGTGTGATGTTTAAATGTTGGACTATGAGTCTGGAGACCAAGGTTCGAATCTTGGCTCAGCCATGTAAACACACTTGGGTAAGTCACACTCTCACAGCCTCAGGGATGGCAATGGCAACTCCCCTCTGGAAAAATACCTGCCAAGGGTCACCATAAGTTGGAAACAACTTGAAGGAACACAACAATAACAACAGGCTATAAAAGAAACAAATGCCCAAATGTGAGGTTGAAGGCTTGGCTCAGTGTTAGGAAATCCTGAGATTTGTAGTTTATTGTGGCACCTCTCTGACAGAGAAGGCTCAATGTCCCACAAAACTACATTTCCCTAGCATTGAGCCAGGGCAGTTAAAGCGGTCTCAAACTGGATGATTTCTGCAGTGTGGTTTAGACCTAGGGTATTTTAACTATTTTTTAAATTGGCTTTAAAGTGTTTTTATCTTGTCAGCCGCCTTGGGTCCCTTTTTGGGAGAAAGGCGGCATAAAAAAATGAAATGAAATAAATAAAAGTGCCACAAAATTTCTTTGCTTGCCCCTGATGCTAGTACAGTCAGCCCTCCTTATATACAGATTTTTTTATCCACGGATTCAAGCATCCACGGCTTGAAAATATTTTTAAAAAATTATTAATTCCTGATAGCAAACTCTGATTTTCCATTTTATATAAGGGGCACCAATTTTATTGAATGGGACTCGAGCATCCACAGATTCGGTTCTCCACGGAGGGTCCTGGAACCAAACCCCAGTGGATCACAAGGGTATAGCAAAATCCGCAGCTCAATGTCCTATTTATGCCAGCACTTTGGAGCGATATGCAAAGCTTTTTCGAAAAGCCACTTTCTGTAGATTGTGTCCGTGTGTAATTTTTTGTGTGTGTGGACGGGGTCAAGAGGGAAAACTCAAGTTGTAAATTCCTTGATGCTATAAATAGTAAGCATTTGCCTACAAAATCCAGAGGCAATAGAATAGGTGTGGAGAAAATGGGGGTGGTGGCTCTACTTTTGACGGCCAAACCCTTATTCTTTTGATCCTCAAACCCCGCAGTCGTAATAATATAATCCTTTATTCCTCGGGTGGGAATTCTTCAGGCCTCCAAATGTTGTTGAATTGCAAGTCCCAGCTGTCCTGACCGGGTTAAGGAATGCTTGGTATTGAAATCGACAACATTGGGAAGGTTGAACAAAATTCCCATCTTTCCTCTGCTCCAAATCCCACAAAATTTGCTGGGTTTCCACCCCCACCCCCCCTGGAACAAAACATGGAGAAACAGAATGGTTCCCAATTGGCAAAGGGGTCAGACAAGGCTGTATCCTTTCATCCTACCTGTTCAACTTGTATGTATTTACAGCGCTATATAAAGAAAGGTTAATATGCAGAACATATTCTAGGAAAAACAGGCTTGGACCCAGAAGAAGGAGGAGCGAAAATAGGAGGAAGGAATATCAACTATCTAAGATATGCAGATGACACCATAATACTAGCTGAAAACATCACAGACTTGGAACAACCATCCTGACTTTATCCAAATACATTAATTTCAAATTTTAAAATAATAATAATAATAATAATAATAATAATTTTCTTATATCCCACCTTGCTCTCAATACATCTATGTCAAACTTTAAAATCATCATCATCATCATCATCATCATCATCATCATCATCATCATCTTATATCCTGCCCTTATCCCAATACATCTATTTCAAACTTTGAATTAAAATAAAATTATTATTATTATTATTTTATTTTCTTATCTCCTGCCTTGCTCCCAATACATTTATTTCAAACTTTAAATTAAAATAAATATAATTATTATTTTATTTTCTTATCTCTTGCTTATTTAGTATTATTTTATTTTCTTATATCTTGACTTGCTCCCAATACATCTATTTCAAACTGTAAAGTAATAATAATAGTAATTATTATTATTATTATTATTATTATTATTTTCTTATATCCTGCCTTTATCCCAATACATCTATTTCAAACTTTGAATTAAAATAAAATAATAATTATTTTATTTTCTTATCTCCTGCCTTGCTCCCAATACATCTATTCCAAACATTAAGATAAAATAAAATAATTATTATTTTATTTTCTTATAAATTTCCTTGCTCCCAATACATCTGTTTCAAACTTTAAAATAAAATAATAATAATAATAATTTTCTTATATCCTGCCCTTATCCCAATACATCTATTTCAAACATTGAGATAAAAATAAAATAATTATTATTTTATTTCCTGATATCTTGCCTTGCTCCCAATACATCTGTTTCAAACTTTAAATTAAAATAATACTAATAATACTAATAATTTCATTTTCTTATATCTTGCCTCATTTATTATTATTCCGTTTCCTTATATCTTGCCTTGCTCCCAATACATCTATTTCAAACTTTAAATTAAAATAATAATAATAATATTTCATTTTCTTATATCTTGCCTTATTTATTATTATTTCATTTTCTCATAACTTGCCTTGCTCCCAATACATCTATTTCAAACTTTAAATTAAATTATTATTATTATTATATTTTCTTATATCTTCCCTTATTTATTATTATTCCATTTCCTTATATCTTGCCTTGCTCCCAATACATCCATTCCAAACTTAAAATAAAAACAACAATAATAATAATTATTATTATTTTATCATTTCCTTATCTCCTGCCTTGCTCCCAAGACATCCAATTTCGCAAAACTTTAGATAAACAAATAAAATGCCACCAACAAACAAACAAACAAACGACCCTCCCCAGAATTCCAAGCCCCAAGGGTCAGCCAAAGCGGCACCAAAGCGGGTTAATCCCGCAGTGGGGGTCGCAGTGTGAAAACCACAAACCAAACCAAACCCCACTCACTCACTTTGTAGGTGCTTTCCGTCAGTTTGTTGACTTCTTCGGGGTCCCTAGACATGGTTTTAAGTTTTCTCCCCCCCTTTTTCCCTTCCTGAGAAGAAGAAGAAGAAGTGTCAAAACTTGCTGCCTTCAGCCTCAAGAGCAGCTTCAGACTCTTCTTCTTCTTTCTTCCTTCCCTCCCAGTCTCTGCCTTGAAGGAGGAGTCTGTGGCCATTTTAGGTGGAGCCTCCTCCTCCTCCTTTTCACACACAGGCCCCAATGTGAAACACACACACACACTTATACACACACTGCAGGAATAACCCAGTTTCAGACCGCTTTAACTGCCCCTGGCTCAGTGCTAGGGAATCCTGGGAGTTGTAGTTTGTTGTTGTGGCACTACCAGAGCTTTCTCTGACAGGGAAGGTTCAGTGCCTCACACACAGAGACTATAGTTCTGAGGTAAAAGTTGAGCATTGAGGGCTAATCCTGGGAATTGTAGTTTGTTCTGGCCCTCATCGCTTTCTATGTCTGACAGGGAAGGCTCAATGCCTCACACAAACATTATAGTTCTTAGGAGTCTTTAGCACTGAGGCAAAAGTTGAGCATTGAGGGCTAAGGGAATCTTGGGAATTGTAGTTTGCTGTGGCCCTCATAGCTTTCTATGTCTGACAGGGAAGGCTCAATGCCTCACACAAACACTATAGTTCTTAGGAATCTTTAGTATTGAGGCAAAAGTGGAGCATTGAGTGCTAAGGGAATCCTGGGAATTGTAGTTTGCTGTGGCCCTCATAGCTCTCTCTCTGACAGGGAAGGTTCAATGCCTCAAACAAACACTGTAGTTCTTAGGAGTCTTTAGCACTGAGGCAAAAGTTGAGCATTGAGGGCTAATCCTGGGAATTGTAGTTTGCTGTGGCACCACCAGAGCTATTTCTCTCTGACAGAGAAGGCTCATTTTTGAGCCAAAAAATTAATCATTGAGCCTTGGCTGAGGGCTAAGGGAATCTGGGAATTGTAGTTTACTGTGGCACCAGAGTTCTCTGTCTGACAGGGAAGGTTCAATGCCTCACAAACACTACAGTTCTCAGGATTTTGTATTATTGAGCCAAAAGTTGAGCTTTGAGCCTTGGCAGAGTGCTAGGGAATCCTGGGAATTGTAGTTTGTTGTGGCCCTCATAGCTCTCTGTCTGACAGGGAAGGTTCAATGCCTCACACAAACACTATAGTTCTTAGGAGTCTTTAGTATTGAGGCAAAAGTTGAGCATTGAGGGCTAAGGGAATCCTGGGAATTGTAGTTTACTGTGGCACCAGAGCTCTCTGTCTGACAGGGAAGGTCCAATGCCTCACAAACACTATAGTTCTCAGGATTTTGTATTATTGAGCCAAAAGTTGAGCCTTGAGCCTTGGCTGAGTGCTAGGGAATTATGGGAATTGTAGTTTACTGTGGCACCAGAGCTCTATGTCTGACAGGGAAGGTTCAATGCCTCACAAACACTACAGTTCTCAGGATTCTTTAGCACTGAGGCAAAAGTTGAGCATTGAGGGCTAAGGGAATCCTGGGAATTGTAGTTTGTTGTGGCCCCAGAGCTGTTGAGCCAAGAGTTACTCATTGAGCCTTGGGATTCTGGGAATTGTAGTTTACTGTGGCACCAGTGCTAGGGACTCCTGGGAACTGTAGTTTGTTGTCACCCCAGAGCTCTCTCTCTCTCTTTCTCTCTCTGACAGAGAAGGCTCAATGTCTCACAAAACTACAGTTCCCAGAATTCCCTAGCATTGAGCCAAGCAATTAAAGCAATCTCAAACTGGGTTATTTCTGCAGTGTGTTTTGGACTTTTATCTGCATTTTGCAATATGACTTTGTAAAGTGCTGTGTAAAACCTAGGCTGCTATATAAATAAACCTTAATAATAATAATAATAGTAGTAATAATAATACTAATAATAATATTGTTCCTAATCACTCCAGTCACTAGTCTATTGGCATCTGTAACATCCCTCTGACTGAGAAAGTCTGAATTTTTGCCAAGGCCTTGCACCATAAGCAATAAAAGTTGCATTGGACTGGGAGGAAACCCAATAGACCTCAATGGGTTTTGCAGAGGCATACATGCACAGGCTTGCATTGCATTAGTAGCTTAGCACCTAATTTTTTGTGAGTATCCAAAACAGAGCCTGGGAAAGTTACTTTGGGGGGACAACAAGTCCCAGAATGCCCCCGCCGACGTGGCCAAACTCCCCTATGTACAAAACTGAACCTGAGCGCAAAGTTTTGGGTTCAAGAACGGTTGAGACAGGCAAAGGGATTGCTATCTTTCGTAGCAAAGCTTGTGAAAGTTATGGCCTAGTTGGGTCGGGTTGGGTTGGGTGGGGCATTCTGGGAGTTGCCATCCAGGAAAAACTTTCACAAGCCAGGGGTGTAACTACAGGAGTAGTAATAGGAGAGTATTGTCAAGAATTCTGCTCCCTCTATGAAAATCTTTCCAAATCTCTACCGCTGCTGTGAGATATTAAAAACTGATCGTGCTGCGTTGTTGTTGTTGCATGTCATTTCCATCTTAAAAATCGCAAAACTACAGTTCCCAGAATTCCCTAGCATTGAGCCAGGGCAGTTAAAGTGGTCTCAAACCGCTCCTGACTATTCCTGCAATGTGTTTTGGACCAAAAGCCTCTTTACGGCGTACAGTACAATGTAAAATCAAAAGCAGTAAAATATAATCTAATAATTTATCATTAAAACAACTCTAAAACATGAGGGTAACTGCTCTCTAAAAACTGAATATAGTGCCAGGGTTGTTAAATAAGGAATATAGTTAAATAAGGAATATAATAAGAAATAACACATTTTATCATGATTATGTTAGTCTTTTGTGGAGGTAGAGACGTACACACTATACATTTTATTCAGGCAATGACCAGCAAGATTTTAAAAAACGATGCAATAGTAAACTACAAAGTGACACACAGTAATAAAAATATTTATTCTCTCCAGTGATTTTGTTGATACCTTTGTTAACATTATGGAGTGAGCCTTGCCACATTAGAAATTATATAACAGAATGTTACAAGATAAAATTAAACGAGATATTTAAAACATGGTATTTTCCCTGACAATTTTTCAATTAAAATTTCCGGATGCAAAACAACAACAGTACATTGAAGAAAACTGAGAGGCATAAAGGTATTTAAACCTGATTTGAAAACTAAAATAAAACACCCCAGGACTATGTCCGACTCTAGGGCCTAAGTACGCGAAAGGCACTAAGATCCTGTCTAATCTTGGAAGCCTAGCTCTGGTTAGTACTTGGATGGGAGACCGCCAATGAATACCAGGTGCAGTAGACTATATTTCAGAAGAAAATGAGCTGCTTCCAAGCAAATATGCAGAGAGCATTGGTTGCAGGAGACATAGGACCTTATCAGACGGGAGGAATTTCTCTTTATTGCTAATGGAGCCAATTGGAGCCAATTTGAATTCACGTAAATTCACTAGTTTAGCGAATTTATGTGAATTCCAGTTGCGTTCGAAATGCGTTCAGAATGACTTCCCATTACCCGAAAATGACCTCCCCCATTGCTGAAATTGCGTGAGATGCTTTAATTCGCAATAACGTAAAACTCTTGATTGCATTCGGAATGACTTCTCTTTTGCCCGAAATTGCGTGAGATACCTTAACTCGCAATAACGTGAAACCCCATGATTGCGTTCGGATTGCCATTGGATTATACTTCCAATTTCCAACGTCTGATAAGCTCCATAGGTTTCCCTGGGATTAAGCTGCCCTGATCTCACTGGAAATTACATTTTAGCAAGAGCTTTTCTCATTGCCTTGTAAGCCTGCATGCAAACATGGGAATTCCATGAGGTTTATAAGCTTGAACCAGACCATCTAGTAACATATTTATTGTGCAGAAGCTTCTGTGGATTAGAGGCCACTTGCTCAGATGCATGAAGTGTTATCAGCTCTTGGCCTATGAAAAGATAAGCAGTGGGGTCGAAAGGCCTCCGAATGCAGGGGGATATACTGTTTGCGAGATTCTTTTCCAGCACAAATGTATACAAGGCAAGTACAAATTCCAGTGGGCTGGCCGTGTTAGTTTGTCACAGCAAAACACACAAAGCACACCTGGAAGACTAACAAAAGCATTGGAAGCGTTTTGTAAGCTGGAACCTGCAGCTTCACCATTATACAAAAATGTACTTTATTCTGTAATAATTGCGCTCCTATAAATGTTTAGAACCAAACGCTGCTAAATCCAGCATTCTTACTCCCAAGCAACTGCCGTAGGACAAAGGAGTTTATCACATGGGAGGAATTTCTCTCAATTGAGAATGGAGCTAATTCACAATTACGTGAATTCGCTAGTTTAGCAAATTCATGTGAAATCTGTTTGCATTCAGAATGAGTTCCCATTTCCTGAAAATGACCCCCCCCATTGCCCCAAATTGCGTGAGATACTTTAATACGCAATTACGTGAAACCCCACGATTGCATTCGGAATGACTTCCCATTGCCTGAAATTGCATGAGATACACTCATTCGCAATAACATGAAACCCCATGATTGCGTTCAGATTTCCATTGCATTATACCCCCAAATTCCGTCGTATGGTAAACTCCAATCTTGCACACATTTATTCAGTAGTAAATTTCATGAAGGCCTTATCTGCAGTGCAGAAATAATGCAGTTTGACGCCGCTTTAACTGTCATGGCTGGGTGCTATGGAATCCTCTGATTTGTGGTGATTTGCACTGGAGCTCACCGAGAAAGAAGGCTAAATATCTCACAAAGCTGCAAATCCTAGAATTCCATAGAATTGAGCCATGGCAGTTAAAGTGGTGTGAAACTGCGTGATTACTACAGTGCAGATGAGGCTTAAGTTGAGTGATTCATATTTCTAGGTAAGTATCCATTAGCATTGCAGATGCACAAGGATTGTGCCAGAAGTCTTTAAAGAGACTCAAGACTCTTTGTATATAGCTAGGAGTAATTCTATATTGTTTTTTAGGAGATGCCTGCAAAATCTTGGGTACTGTATGGTTTGATGTCAAAGACCCTCAACAACTGCACACCTCCTCTACTTCAGCTTATTGGAGGAAAAACAGGACCTAAATGTAACTAATAACAAATCACTATATAAATTAATATAACTAATAAAAGATAACTATACTGGCTTCAATCATGCATACTCTTCAATATGGATTCTCATTCATCCATGTGTGAATCATATACGAAATGTGCCATGGTAGAGAGGCCTTGCGTCTCATTTCAAAATGAGTGTTTTTCAAACACAACTGTCATTGAAAAATGAACTTATCACCCCATCTCCACACCCACAAAGTTTTGCATTCCTATGGAGATTCTCACACGCAGACTGCCATATAGGTCCGTCTCTGGGCTTTCCATTCCACCAAATGCATCCGAGGAAGCAGGTTCACGTCTACAAAAGCTCACGCTACCAACTTCTATCTTTTGCTTCCAAGGTGCTGCAAGATCCCTTTGCGTACTGATTTTCCGGACTAACAAAGCTATGTCTGGGAAGAATCTACTAGAAGATCAATCAACTAGACTTATATCATCTTCCCAAAGAGCCTTTACTGCAGCTACTCCGAAATTGCGGAGTAGTCTTCTGGAAGAGACCCGTCTTATTGACTCCTTTAGGAAGGGACTTAAGACAGATCTCTTCCAGCAAGCTTATCCACCTTACCTTGTGTAAGGAATATTGCACCATTCTATTGACCATTGTATACTTTTATTGTATTCCTACTGACAAGGAGACAGTTTTAATGGAAGTATTGTTGCTGTATTTTATTGATGTGTTTTTATGTGTATTTTATTGGACTGTAATCCCTCCTCGATCCACTTGGGAGAGGTGGGAAAAGACAAATAAAACTATTACTAGTATTATTATTGTTTCTTCGAATTCTTTCAAGACACTGTCTTTCCGATTCCGAGAGACGGAGTGCCAAGGGCAAAGCGAGAGGCTCCGACACAGTGGCCAAGAGCTACAAATCAGAGGCCTGCGACCATAATCTCAGCAATGGGGCAGAGCACTGTCAGCATGGTGCTGACCCTCCATGAACCATGCCTCGGACTGCCCTCTGCTCTTTCCTCGCTTTATTGAAGGGGAAATGTTCCTTAGTCCTTGCCGTGGGTCGAGGAATTTCTGCTGAGGCTGCCTGTCTTTTATCGGGAGATAATTGATGTATGTTCTGCCAGGTTGGAACAAAACCTGAAAGTATCTCATACCAGAGTTGCTAGTGCTAATTCCTTTCGCTTTATGGTTCACTGATGTGTGAGAGACAGTAACACCCAGGCGCTCACTGACCTGTGCGCGAGAGAGAGGGGCAGATAGTTCTTTTTCTTCTCCGATGTGTGCGATAGTGATTAAAAGACGATTTTACACCTTCCTATATGGGTGTTATCATGCCCTGTGGTTCCGGTGTCCGACATGCACGGTAAAGTTCTTGTTTTATTATAATATTATAAACCCTATTAGAAATGGGTTCACGGAGTCCTCGAGGCAGTGCACGAAGCCGTGGCGTGCTCCGCGACACTTGGATACAACCTTTGGGGGGAAATGTGTTGGCACCGATGTGAATCAGCCTTTCATTCGCTCATCGCACAGGGGTGTTTGGAGAAAGAGAACCACACCTATTTCTGTGGGGTTTAATTTAGAGACGAGACGTTTATTCATGAAACATATTCCGTCTCGGCCTCCGAAAATGCTGAGCTTCCCTGTTTCCCCGGTTGCTGGGGTGAGTCACTGAGGCCACAAAACAAGAAGTGAACTTAAGACTCTCTTTCATAATTTTCTGAGAAGGTTGATATCAGGTTTCAGGAACTGTAAAACTTATTTCAAGGGATATGAAGGTGTTTCTGCCTTCAACATTGCTTTCAGATTTCTGTGCTACATGAATATTCCACAGAGTACACATAAAACCATGCAGGAGCGATTTACACACGGCTTTTCTTTCTGGTCGCCCAAGGCCACCGCAACTGAGAAATAAACAGAGCACATAATCCAATGTAGATAAAGGCAAAAGAAGAGTTATGGAAGGTACAAATCCAGTTTATTCATTGCATTTGTGCCCTGCTCTTCCTTAAAAGAGTTAAGAGAAGTTTACATTTCACTCCCAGACAGACGGCTTGCATCCTGACAGTTGATAAAACCAGGAGATTTCTATCACATGCCTTCAGACATCATTGAGGCCAATGACTACCATCTGTTCTCTCATTATTTGTTTGACTTTTAGACCCACTTTTGAAATCCTCTCATTAGTTATCTCCCATCCCAGGAGACAGGTACGATGTAATTTAAATAAATTTAAAAAATTAAATAAATAAAATATCCTTTATAGATTCAAATTGTTCTTCTGCATGGTGTGCAATACAGCCAAGTGAAGAGAAATCTGCTTAGTCTGACAAGTCTCTTTCTTCGGAAAGCTTAAAAGGCTTTTAGGTACAAACAAAAAATGTAAGGTGGTGGTCGGTAAAATAGTCCCAGCTGATCTGCCATAGATAATCCAAGAGGAAAAGGTAGGGAAACAGATGTAAAAAAAAATCTCCCCATAGATACTTCTAGATCCTTTTACTATATTTCTTTTCCCCCACCTTGGAGAGTAATATGCTCAGTGTACATGCGATGAAACATGGCTTTTATAATGTTTCATAAGTTCCAAAATATCTTCATAGAAACGAATCCTCTTTTTAGAAAAAAGTAAACTTTAAAGAAACAGATGTATTGCTTGATAAGCTACTTTTATTACATTAAGAAAATATGCTCGTATATGAAACAACCCTCAGCAAAGGAACTACTACAAAAAGGTAATGCAAATGAGAAAAATGAAAACAAATACTGAGCCAAAATCCAAAGAGATAATTTAAGGGGGATTTTTGATGCATGCTTTTTTTCCCTATGGCAGTTGTTGCTGTTGTGTGCCTTCAATTGTTTCCGACTTCTGGCGACCCTAAGGTGAAACTATCATGGGGTTTTCTAGGCAATATTTGTTCAGAGGAGGTTTGCCATTGCTTTCCTCGGAGGCTGAGAGCATGTGACTTGCCCAAGGTCACCAAGTGGGTTTTATGGCTGAGTGGAGAATCGAATCCTGGTCTCCAGAGTCATAGCTCAGCACTCAAACCACTATGTCATGCCAGCTGTTACAAAATGGCTTTGGAAAACTCTTCCACTTCTGAAAATGGCTTGCTACTCATCTACAAACATATGCCCAACGTTTCCAATGACGCCAACCCTAAGTACCAGTCTTTTGTATCCTGGCATAAAATACAGCCAAGGAGCAATGCTTCTTCTGTTGTTTTGAGAGGACAGCAAGGTATGTACAAAAGAAGAAGAAGAAGTCAATAAAGTGTACAGGGACTGAGCTAAAGCTTGGAAGATACTAACCAGCCAGGTATTTTAAGCATTTTTTAAAAAATCATCTATGAAATTACTCCTGGTAGTAGGATTCTGACTCCCAGAATGAGGTTATTTCTGAGTCAATGAGTCATTCTTCTCAAGAAAGTGCTGGAGAGAAGAATAAAGACGATTAACTTTGTTCTGTACATTGTGTAAACATTTTGCATGCTTTACCAGAACCTGTTTTTGGGGGGTTTATAGCCTGCTCCAGATCAGGACAGATAACACAATAATAAACCCCGGGCAAAAACAGAAGCAAAGTCCACCACATTTAAGATGTCATTAAAATCCTCCCAAACCCAATCCAAACAGTTAGATTTTAACCATCCTTTCAAAAGGGGATGTGGCTGGAACTTTTACAAGTGTCCATGAGAAGATGTTCCAGTATGAAACTGATATTTTTTGGAGGTGAACTCCACCTTCTTTAGGTAGATTATTGGATATCATGGTGCAGAGAAAGGGCATCATTTTGACTACAGGGGAAAAGGAAAATATAAACAGAAACATTTCAGGGTGAAATACTTTGAACTAAACTTCAGCGATAAGCATTTGGAGTTTTCAGTCCCATCCCCCTGAAAATACTGGCTCGACACAATTGGTTTCATTGGCTTACTAGAAAGATAAAGGCTGAAACCATGAAAAGAGATCTCAAGAAGCAAGGGGGGGGGATGTTTCCAATCAGAATAAGACCATAAAATCAGAACAAGAACACAAACTCAAACTTATTTCAGCAATTCTTTTCTCCAGTACCAGGAAGAAAAGTTTTATCTCAAAGTCAACAAACGAGTTCTAGCAGTTTTATCTCCACCAGGAACAACTCTTTAGAAAAGTTAATGGCACTTAACTGCCTGTTCAAGACCAAGCTACTCCAAAATATTTCTCATTACGGCAAGGGATAGTTCACAACGTTATCTTTTTGCTGGGGAAATCCTTTTTGGTTTTTTTTGGGAGACAATCCGAGGATTGTAGTTAAATTCAGAGGGAAGATAAAAGCCTGAACGAATTTGCAGTTAATGCCATCCTTGATCCAAAAGTCCCTGTGCTTTGAATCTGGGAGCAATAACTTACTACAACACTTAGGTTTATTAACACACTGGTACTACTTGGCTCCAGTTTGTGGTATTCTGTCCTGGCTCCATACTTTGAAATCCTGGGATTTGTAGTTCATACCATCCAATTGTCCTGACTCGGCAGGGATAATCCTAATTATTCCTTCTTGGTCCTACTTCTTCATCTCCTTTTAAAAATGTTCCAGTATTTCACCGTCTCCCACTTTCCTCCTTTGTCTCCAGCTTCCTTCGACTGCTGGAACCTGAGTTCGAAGTCCAAAAGCAAAAGAGATGGTGGCCAAATTTTGCATTTCCCAGCAGGCTCATGCAAAAGCAAACTTCTGCACCCTCTTCTAGGTCGTATGTTTGTCCTCAATAATAACTATTTCCACCGTAACCATCGTGCAGTTTGATGTTGTTTGGTGCACACATGTCCCAGTTTGCATCTGTGAAATGTTGGAGAGTTAGGGGCTGTACAGACAGGCAGTGGGACACCATCCCTTTTCACCCTGAATTGAGGCCATGGCAATTGCACAAAAAGCAGCATCTTTTTGCTGCCTGGAAAAGGCTTTATAGGCGCACAGGCGTGCCATCATAACGGCCTTTCCGCGCTGTGCCATTTGGGTGCTGCGCCAGGGTGGCATCATCATGGTGTGTGTCGTGTAAACAGGATCACACCAAAATGGCACCATGGGGCGGGGTCATGGCATTGAGCATGCGGATGCTACGCCGTGACTCTGCCAACTTAGTTTCATTTTGGTATTCATAAATTTCAGTGCCATTTTAAAAGGATGCTAAATATCAGGCATGGGGAATAGATGATCCTCCTGATATTATGGGATTGTTAGTCTCATCATCCCTTAACAAGGGCTATTCTAGCTAGGATTGATGGGAGATGCAGTTCAGCAATATCCTTGCCTCTGCTTTGTCGACATACTTTGGCTGTGAGAAATATTTCTCGAGTTGCTTAAGAGTTTCTGAAGTGGCCTTTAAGGACATGCTTATGAGATACACTGTATAAGGCTCTTCAAGACCATCATAATCAGCAATGATATAATGCTCTTTGAGTGTTAAAGCCTTTCATGTATATTATCTTCGTCGAAGACCAAGCACTGAGGTTTTGGTTTGCAATGCAACTATGGACTTTATCACACAGGGAAAATCGGGGGTTTAAATATCAAAAATCACGTGAAAATTGCACAGTCACGATTAACATTTTCACACCATGTTGCAATTAAAGTGCCATTCTCCTGAGGATAAACAAGCAATAAACAGCAACAAATCATTTATGGGGAAATCCTGTGAATTATTTGTTGATATTTACTGCCTGTTTATTGCCTGTTTATTCCCAGGACAATGGCTCTTTAATGGCGAGGTGTGTGAAAATGTTAATCGCGACTTTCACGTGATTTTCACTGTTTAAACCCCTGATTTTCCTCGTGTGATAAAGTCCTATGTGAATAATCTCACACGTTTCTGTTTTGTTGCTCACACTATTTTTGAAATCAAAACCACATCTCTGCAAGTTCTGTTGCCTATGTGTGTCAGCACATAAAGATGGAGTCAATGATGCGGATGTATTGGAGACATGTTCACGAGCATGCAGAGTTTTGTCCTGGTTTATCCTGGGTATAACTGCATCGGTTATTCACATGGCCGATAATGAACGCGGCTCTTTCAGGAAAAGGGATGCATTCCCTTCCCAAATGTAATTGGACACATTCAAAATGCATGTGAACAACACAGATTCAACTCACGTTCTACTGGGATTATTTACACCATCTGAATAATGCAGTTATACCTGAGAAGCTGCCGCAGAACAAGGTTTAGGGTGTAATCCTATTTGTTCGTTCCGGCTAGAATAGGCCTATTGATCCAATTGTTAATGGTGAGTCAAACACATAGATAAATTCAACTGATTCGATGGCTCTACTCTAGTCAGGACTAACAAATAAATTTTATTATTATTATTTATTAAAAAAAATTATAACATTTAGGTTTGCCACTTCCTCCAACTGAACATCTATTTTGGATATTATACAAATTTATGTTCTAATTGCACATATTAGGCACATTAACTGTTGCCTAGTTATTCTTCCATCATGTTTCAAATGTCAGGCAATTTTAAATTGTACGGAGAGAGACAGTACTGTACAATTTAAGTGCTGAACATGCAACAAGGAGACCCAAGTTCAAGTCTCTGCTTAGTCATTGACTTAAACACTGCCTCCCAATAAACCTGTTTTACAGGATTTCTGTGAGAATGAAAAGAGAGAGAAAAATAGTATGAAGTGGACATGTATATTCCCAGTCTATTACAAATAAAACATGTCTAGTGATGTTCTCACCATTGCACTTTAAGCTAAGATACTGCAAGAAGCCCTGGAGCCAATTCGAATTCACGTGAATTCGCTAGTTTAGAGAATTCACGTGAATTCATATTGCATTCAGAATGCATTCAGAATGACTTCCCATTACCTGAAAATGACCCCCCATTGCCTGAAATTGCGTGAGATGCTTTAATTCGCAATAACATAAAACCCATGATTGCGTTTGGAATGAATTCTCTTTTGCCCGAAATTGCGTGAGATGCTTTAATTCGCAATAACGTGAAACCCCATGATTGCGTTCAGATTGCCATTAGATTATACTTCCAATTTCCGACGTCTGATAAGGTCCATTGATAAATGTAGGGATTCTTTCTTGTATGCAGACTGGGTGCCTGATAAGAGCATCATCGATTCTTGAATTTTTAAAATTTTATTTGAAATAAGTAACGTGAGGATGTGGTGTTAGATTGCCTCCACCAATCCAGCCAGGTTTTGCTGTCGAAAAATTAGATTTATTTGAGGTACAGAATTACTTGCTCATTTTATAGTCCTGTCCAGGTGGAACTGTGCCTCCCTGTTCCCACCAAAGCCAAAAATTTAAACCCAAGTCCAACTGTGCAAATTCCTTTGAGCATTTTGCTGTTAGTCAGTTACAGCTATGAGCGGTTTGCCATGCATTTCCGTAGTTTACCATGTGTCTGTCAAGCAGATGTGATTCAGCTGCTATTAACCGCTACTTTGTTGGAATGGATGTGTCAGACTGAGTCATGAAGGCGCTGAAATAATATTCACACCAATGGGTACTTCATACCCTCCAAACTGTCCAGATTTAGTAGGGACAGTTAATCCCCCATTAATCCTGTGCTGTCCCATTTGCTGAGTTGCCTTTAAAATGTCCTAATTTCTATCTTTCCCCCTTTTGCACTCAGCTTATTTCAACTGCAGCAAACTGTAAAAAGTAGTTTGTGCTGTTAATTGAGAAGCGAGGAGAGGATTCGGGCGGAAGAGTTTTGCTCTTCCTAAATTCAATATATAAATTTAAGATTTCTCCACTTCAAATAGTAGTTTTGTGCCTTCTTCATCCTTAAGAAATTTTGCCTTTTGTTGCATAGCCGTGCCCTTCTGACTACACTCTGATCTTGCTTGGCCACATATGTCCCAATTTTCATCTGTTGAATGTTGAATGTATGGTATTTTATCTGAAACCTATAGATTTTTTTATATATATAACCTATATATATATTATCTAAACCAACATACTTTCCCCCCACCTTTTTAAATTTTTTTGTCATATCTATATATTATACATTGCAACATTATTTACATCCTTACAAGAAACAGTGAGCAATAAATAGAAATTTTCTGCTTTCGTATATTACTGCTGAGTTAATCTTTCCATTTTTTCTTATTATCCTTTTTACTTCCGTTGTTAACATTTGAATTGTGTGGTTGCTTCTTGTCGATTTCCTCTTCTTCCATTTCTTGTTGTTCCCTTGGTTAACTTCAATATTTTTATAGTTTTAAAAATTTCTTTAAGCCTATTATCCTTATATCATCACTATAGTTTAACTTTACTTCGATCTAAAGCCTACTTTCAGAGTGTTGCTGGGACAGTTGAAGGGATTGTGGACAGAGTACATATTGGTAATTTAGGATAAAAAAGTTTCCAAAACTGTGTTGAACTCCTCTTGTTTTGTCCCTATTCTTTCCATGTTATTTCCGACTCTGGTACCAGATTTTCTTTGAAGGAAGTAATGCCCAGGGATACGTCTACAGTAGATCCTTCACATTCGCTTGGTTAGGGGCACAGGATCCCGTGGAAGTGGAAAAAACGCAAAACCGAAAACAAACACCACACACAACTTTTTTTCATGTGAGAGAATAACTCTAGGACTCTGTAGGGGTCCTCCAGGGCAATTCTGTGGTCAAGATCTGCCAGACGTTGACCATGAAATTGTACTGGAGGACCTATAAATGCCTAGAGAAGTGTTCTCTCTAGGGACGTTATCACACGGGAGGAATTTCTCTCAATTTCGAAAGAAATGAACGTGGGACCAGTTCGGAATTGAGTGAATTCGCTAGTTCATCAAATTTACATGATTGCGTATTGACACCGCATTGCATTCGGGACTGCTCGAAATTGCCTCCCAGTGGCCGAAATTGCATGCGATAGTTTCTCCCGCAATAACGTGAAACCCCACGATTGCGTTCGGAAAGACTTCCCATTGCCAGAAAATGTGTGTGATCAGCTTTCACGCAATAATGCGAAACCCCATGATTGCATTCAGATTGCCATTGGATTATACTTCCAGTTCCCATCATGTGACGAACTCCTAGGAATCTCCAGTGTGCCTTTTGGCAGAAGTTAACCACAGAGTGACGATGGAGGACCTAGAGATTCCTACAGAGAATTTATTAATCAAATCCATGGATAATCAAATCTGCAAAAGTTTTAAAGCTGCAAACGTGGAAGGCCAACTGTATATTTTGTTAACTAAGGTGGGCTTTGAATGTCTTCGAGGGCCACTAGATGGCGAGCGAACTATGCAGAAGAGAACTGAAGCACTTTGCTTTGAACCATCTTCATGCAAAAGGCATTTGCAGTCGTTAAAATACATGCAAAAACTCCCAAAAACTCCCCGCTAGCCAATGGGCCTACTTTGGACCCCTCGGAGTAAAGGGAACAGGCTTAGATTCAATGGATCTGAAGTTGGATCAGTTTCCATTTTGCTGACTGGAGCACTGTCAAAATCCTGTCCTTGATACCAATGGCAGTGATGCTGATCCTCAGTCACAGGTACAATTCAAAGATATAGCCGTGTTAGTCTGTAGAATCGGTATGTAGAGAGATTTAGTAACACCTTTGATACTAAAGAAAGGCATTGCCAGTGTAAGCTTTCGTAGACTTAAGTCTACTTCTTCAGATATCTCCACTAAATGCATCTAAGCACATGCTGCCAACATCTTTCTTTCAGTTAGTCTCAAAGATGCTACTAGATCTCTCTACATACTAAGTCACAGACATAGTGGAAGAACTTATATAGTGGCAGAGATACCTCCCCAAATGTCTTCCGCTCTGCTCTGGGCCCCACAACAAACTCTAACTCCTAGAATTCCATAGCCTTGAGCCAGGCTAGTTAAAGCGGTGCCGAACCGGGTTATTTCTCCAGTGCGGATGCAGCCTTGGTGTTTTTTAGGAGAGGGAACATGAATTCTGGTCATGAATTCTCTACAGCTATGGATGAGTGTAGAGTTTGCACAGTCTTTGTAAAAGTCTGCCCGTCGTGGCATTTGCAACTCTCTTTATTACGGTTAAAACGAGAAAAGCCAAGGCTACTACAACAAAGGGGTGCGATAATAAATAATTTGCATTGTGATTGTGCATGGAAATGCCAGTCAGAGATGAAGGTCTCCTACTGCGAAGAGCTCGGTGTGTACATGCATAATGAAAAAGTACGCTTTGCCGGGGGGGGACTCGGCTGCCTCTCCCAGCTCTGCTATTCTTTAATTGCTTCTAAAAATTGCATTGATTATTTATAGCTGGGAAGGCATTCTTGACATTTTCTGTGGCTACAGTTGACAAGGGGCTAATAAATCCTTTATGTTATAAATACTTTTCCGTGGAAAATTAATTAAACCTTCCATGTGACAGAATGGAAAAACGGTGCAATAAATACTAGCGAAAACAAATCTACATGCTGTTATCTTGTATATCTTTTTTTCTCCCCATTAGCCTTGGGGAGCCAAGGGAAACCAGTTTGCCCCCCTCGATCCTCCATCTCACTACTAAACCCGTTCCAATCGTTTCCTGTAATGTACCAAGTATATTGATTTGTTCCTTGACTAATGCAGAGTTCATGAAAGGTATCCCCCCAGGTCTGCATAGTCAAGTTTAAAATTGGAGGAACTTTGTTTTTTTACCCAGCCTACATTTCTAAAGTAAGCACCAACCTTAACTTCTCCTCCCAATAATGGCTTCTGTAATGAACATAAACACTACTCTTTTCACAAAACTGGAAACGAATTTGACAGTTGTTACACAATTTAACAAAAGCAACAAAGGCCTCATTCCCACTACCTTTTAAACCGGATCGCAATTCCACTTGAACTGGTTCAAATGACCCTGGTTCCCATTTAAAATAAATTGCTGAAGCAATTTGGTGAGGGAGGTCCATGCACCAGACATCTTTTTGATGCTGATTTTTCCCACGGCTTTTTCAGTAAACCGATTCCGCGCAAGTGCGAACCTGATGCGGATCAGAATCGATTTAAATTTGCCCTTCGGCCGGCTGAAGCGGGTCCATTTGGAATCGATTCATGCATGAATGTGAACCACAAGTGGATTATTTTAAAGGGAAAAAAATGCGAGCAGGGCAAATGTAGTGGGAACCATGCTCCGCTGTTGAATCAATCCATTGATTTGGATCACACACCGATTTATCTGTAAGTGGGAATGAGGCCAAAGGTATGTTTTTATAGTTTTGTTTTTTGTAGCATCAGGTACACGATGGGGCACCATATAAAACAATAACAAGGAATTGGCAGCACAGGCTTTTGTGAACTTTAGTCTACTTCCTCAGATGCTTTTGGTGGAATGTGTGCAGTGTATGCAGTGTGTGTGTGTGTGTGTGTGTGTGTTCACTGTGTGCAGAGAGTGCCAGGTTCAAGCTCCCCAGATCCCCTTTTGGGATCTATGAAACTCCTCTGTCTTAAAAAAAAATGGTTGCAATTTTGAAGTGATTTTCAACCCCCAAACAAATGCCAAAAAGCATCTCAAGTGCATGAAACCGTGCATCTACAAAAAAGTAGCTCCGTTTCGTTTTTTGGACATATTGCAGCCAAAATGGTGACTGGAAATGATGCACTCTTTTGGCTGGGATACTTCTGTCTGAGGCTTATTTGGGAATCTAAGGAAGTCTGGAGGACCATACAATTCCTAGTCCTATACTAGGACATGGATTTAAAACCCCACTTATCAGACATGCAACTCAATGGATGATGCTGGAGCTGCTTTTGTATCTCGGCCTAACCATTCTTGTAGTATTGTTGCGAACACAGGCAGGGAAGTACCATTTACGTCGTTGAGAGCTCTTTGGAGGATGGATGAAAGGATGGAAAATGTAATAATAAACATTACATCAGCTTCCACTCACAGCGATGCGAAAGCAGATATCTGTCTTCTAAATATGTTTCATGACTGTAGTGCTGTTCCATCATACTTCTAGTTGTTTTAATTTGCTCCAGGTTTCAAGTTATATTGACAGCTACTCTAAGGGGAAACGTCTTCAGAAGAGCTCTCTGGTACACTAATGGAAAAAGTGTACAAAGAATATAAATTGCATATGTTTCCACCTCCTCCAACCTTTCTCCAAAACATCAACAGAGAGTATTGGACATTTCTGCATTTCCATCAGCTATTGAACAGCACTGGCTTGATTACGTTGCTTTCAATGGAAATCCGTCAAAAAGTCATTTTCTATTAGTCTCTCTCACACAGTAGATATTTTCCAGTTTGGATCAGACACAATAAAAGCAATTGTTCTCCATCACTGTCTCTATTGCTATAATGTTTCCTAGCAACTAAAAGTTTCTTTAAAAGAATGCACACACACGTCTAAGAAAGGAAAGATGAATGACCGTGAAAGTTACATTTCGAATAAATCTGAACTTTGTAAGAGTTCAAGGCTGCTAGTAAACAATAATTCTCTTATTTCTATTTCTATTCATTCATTTTGATGCACTTACAAAGGGAATAAACAATAGTATGCACATTTTTTCCCTGCAGCATTCAAGTTATAGAGAAGGCCAACCCAACCTGACATAGTAACTTTGGGCAATAGATGCTGGTTGGTGGGATGTGGGTCAACAGCAACAGCTCCCTGGTTCTGACAGAGCTGTGTTCCAGGCAATCTGCCCTGTACCCCAAAGAAAGGGATCACTTGGGGTCCCCACCAACCATCAGTGTTACTTTAAATGTCAGAGAAATTAACTTTGCAAGAGGCCAGGTAACCTTTAGGATCATTTGCACCTGTATATACCAGTAATAACTGAGGAGGACTCCTGGTGTGGGAGAAGTAAAAGGGTTTTGTTTAGAAAAATGCCGAATGTAATTGCACACACAGAATTGCAATTCAACAGTCACAGCATACAGAGGTAATAAAAGTGAAGTTTGGAAATAGAATGGAAGAGTTGGGTGGTTTGCATGGGTGTGATACTGTATATGAGGGGGTATCCAAAAGTGTTAATGATCACCTTTTTAAAAAAATTGATAGAAAGTTTGTTTTGATTTGTAGTTGTTAACTTATCTCTATATAGTCTCTATCTAGATTTATACATTTTTCCCAGCATATCTTGACCCTCCAAATACCTGATATTGTAGAAGTCTGCAGATTGCGCCGGACAAGGATTTTACACTTTAGTCACTTCTGGCAGAGCCAGTCACAAAAATGAAGGATGCAATGAGTTGATTTTCTCAGCAACATGCACTTAGGGACCAAGGATGACTGACAAAATTCCTTCAATATGCCATGATAACTTCTGGGTGATAATTATAACTTCATGATGCCCCCTTAAAGTGTGCAAAACACTATTTTGGTTGCCCTTGTCTGGTTTCCTGCACAGAAAGGCTCTCATCAGTTGTTTTAACACGACTTTGGTAACTTCTTTTAGTCATACTAACAGGGAGGGAGCTGAACGTTGTAAGCGAAGGAGCGGCGGCACATTATATATATTGATATGAAAAGATTCTCCATGAAATTTCGAGCGGGGGCCCTTGCCACCTGGGTGAATGATTCAATCTCGCCTCCTTCCTGCGTCTGCAGCAGAGCCCTCTCAGGAATATAATGGAGTCTCTGCAACCTGAGGATGTCTATTCACCAATGAGAGAATAGGCTTTGCACACTTTAAAATGAGAGCTCATCATCAGAAAGTCCTTTTCATTATTACCATTTCAGACATGTGACAATTGAGTTTCAACTTGCCCTGGTAACAGCGTAAGAGCCAGAAAGACCTTTATGACAATGGTGAATGCAATAGAATAGAAAAGTCCAGAAAAAAAGTAATTCTTTTGCCATAGCAACTGGTGACTCCCATGTCAATGGGGCGGTGAACCCTCTCCAGGTTTTATTACAGACTTCCAAAGTGTCAGACCTCTCGGTTGGGTTTATGGGTTTCAGCACTTTGGGTTGCTCCTTTCAAGTACAGGTTAAAACCTGAAGCTGCTTGACTAACATTGAGTGCATCCACACTGCAGAAATAATCCAGTTGGACACCACTTTAAGTGCTGTAGCTCCATCCAGTGGAATTGAGGGATTTGCAGTTTTACAAGATCTTGAGCCATCTCAGCCATAGCATGTTGTTCCCACACCAAACTAAAAATCCCAGGATTCTGTAGAATGGAGCCATAGCAGTTCACAGTGGTGTCAACCTGCATTATTTCTACAGTGTAGATGTACCCATAGAAACTACTAGCTTACATTATTCTTTCACCTACCTTACTAACAGGCATTCTGTCTTCCGGGGATGGGTGAGACTTCTTTTTAGTATGTACTTCAAGAGATTCAACCAACATTCAAATATTTCTTCCTATTTGGGAAATAAGGTTGGAAACACAAGAGGAAAAGAAAATGGAAGAAACTGAAACGGACAGTTTCATCCATTTAAACCCCTAACTTGGTGCACCTAACTCTTCAAAATCTGAATTTGAATGTTTCTGTTGACTCTTTCACACTGGAGGAATTTCTCCCAACTTCGAATGCAGCCAATGTGAATTCACGTGAATTCGCTTGTTTAGCAAATTTACGTGAATCCCCATTGCATTCGGAAGGCGTTTGGATTGACTTCCCATTACCCGAAAATGACGCCTCCTTGCCTGAAATTGTGTGAGAAGCTTTAATTCGCAATAACGTGAAACCTATGATTGCATTCGGAGTGACTTCCCTTTTGCCCAAAATTGCGTGAGAAGCTCTAATTCGCAATAACGTGAAACCCCATGATTGCGTTTGGATTGCCCTTGGATTATACTTCCAATTTCCCACATCTGAAAGGGTCCTGTTTTCAGTCACATTCATGAGTTTGGGTTGCTTCCCTTGCTGTTGAGTTTCCTAGTCTATTATCATGACTTTGGAAGACAAATAATACATCATGGCTCTTCCCGTACTGGGAAGAATTTGGCTAGGAGAAACGGAGAATTTCATTTCCGTTTCTTATTTGAAGAATGTACCAAAGGGATAGTAAGTGCAAAAATAAATAAATAAATAGTAATACAGGAGACAGTGAAACTTGGGAACTTTTCCATTCCTGTTTACTGGAATCATTCTGTTTTACTTTATGCTGTCTGCTCATTCCTTTCATCCTGGGTTCATCAAATAGCTACTGCAGAAATGATGATGCTAATTTATATTTTAAAAGTTCAGCCCGACGCAATGAAATATGCTGATGCTATTAAAATTTGGGATGATGGGAACGGGGGGAGAATCCGAAATGCAGAGCAGGATAATGACATTGCTGGGGAGGAATTTGTGCAAGCCACATTTTATGTCAATGTAATTTGTGACTCCAGGACTCATCCTTTCAACTGGACGCCTCTCTGAATTTTCGGATGCAGCCGTGGCCTGGAAACAGTATATATTAGTAAGACATGTAGACAGCAATATGTATATCAAGGGGAACAGAGTATGGAAAATTGTATATTGTGGAAAAATGCTTTTAAAAAATTATATTTTATATGGAAACAGTTTATTTGCAAATTTTCACACATGTATTAACAAAGGGGGTAGAATTCAGAGACACAGACCTGTCAGTCTACAATATCAGTATGCAAAAGATACCTCTAATCGTCAACATGGGTTTCTCAAAGACAAGTCATGCCAGACTAATCTTATCTCTTTTTAAAAATAAAACCACCAGCTCAGTAGATGAAGGGAATGCTGTGGTTATAATATATCTTGATTTCAGCAAGGCCTTTGACAAGTTCCCCCTTGCAAACAAGCTAGTAAAGGGAGGGCTAGACAATGCTGCTGTTAAGTGGATTTGTAATTGGTTGACCAACCAATGCAAAGGGTACTCACCAATGGCTTCTCTTCATCTGTTTTTTTAAAATGTTGCTATTGAATTATATATATTATTACTTATAGTCTGTAACCAATTTCCCCATGTGCCTGATGTTTCTCTGCTGTTGAAATGCTCACGGCCAACTTCAAGGCTCATGTTCTCCCTTCTCAAGGTTGTTCCTCTTTAAACTGGACTTGAAAGGGATGCCCATTCAAACAGAGCAAGGATAAAATGCAAAGGCATGAGGGTGGGACCTTTGGAAGTTGCTCAGAGTCACATAAGCCTTCAGATAAAAGAGTCTCCTCTCCTGTTCAAATAAAGGACTACTATCTATAAAGGAGGGCACACGACCATTCTACTTTAGGCTTATAAAGCTATAGCTAACACGTACAATCCAGGCAGACTGTCTGCTAAAATAATAATAATAATAATAATAATATAATAAATATCCCACCTCTTCCGGTTTAGGGATCAAGGTGGGTAACATCAAGGTTATGCACTATACAAGTGTAAGAACTGTGAGCCTCAAGACATTTTTATTCTAGAGGCAAAGGACAAAATGGCATCCCTCCCCTGTTTTATACAGTGGAGTTGATTGAACCGCCAGCTTCATACTGGCATTGGGAGTGTATCCTTTACCGTATTCAATGGCAGTATGCTAGTATAAGGTTTAATAGCACAGGCTGCATGGTATGTGCAGGTCTGTCCTCCAACAGTGCCATGGACTGCCCTGGGCCTGACCTAGAGGCACAGTCAGAAGATTCAGACCCTGAAGACATGGAGAAGGCTGAGACTGGGGCAGATCTGTAGTCCCAGAGGAGGCTCAGGAAGCTGCAGAGGGAGAAACAGACTCTATGGACTTGAGGCTGTAGGTGCTAGGATCTGTGGAGTGAAGACAGGTCAAGGAGTCTTTGAGGCATTCTTCCAGGCTAGAAGTCAAGAGGAGAACTAATAGGTTTCAGCTGAGAGAAGGAGAGGCCTTTTAAAAGACCTCCAGCTGCAGAAGTTCTTTGCAGCTGACAAGCCTTGTTCTTTGATTCATGGCTCTGGTTATCTAACCTCTGGACTTGCCTTGTGACTAAGCTCTTGCCTCTGCCCTTTGCTGTGACTGCCTGACTGGTATTGTGTGACCTTTGGACTGGACTTTGGACTATTCCTTGGTATACTCCCCTGCTGTGCTGTCCTCAGTAGAGGTAAGCAGGACAAACAGAAGGGAATAGCCAGGAGACGTGTTGCTTCCTTTGGCACTGCCATCTGAAACAACTGTTCCATTTTTGTGTCTTGCTGCATGGCCGGGTGTTGGAACTGATGGCCTTTGAGGTCTCATCTAACTCTCTGATTCTCTCCGACTTTGTCTAATTGTAGGGTGGGCCATTATTGAGGGGTTGGGGTATAGTGTTAGGCAATGGAAAAGACCCAAATCTAATTGTTAATGGCAACTGAAGATGATGGATTAATTGCTGAACGATGGGTCAACACTTATGCAAATCCCATTGATTCAATGAGTCTACTCTTGTTGGGATCCATAATTCAATTTAGGATTGCAAGTTTATGAAACTGTGGCCCTCGTTGGAGATTAGTCATCATAAAAAAAGTGATGGAACAAAAGTAATATTTGTATTATTTTAAACAAGCCGGATTTTTATGCCTTACTTCACAAAGGGGAATGATAGATTAAGCCTGAGCAGACTGTTGATTCACACTTCCTTCTGCAGCCGGTCTCTGTCTAATAGAGATTTTGAACAGATCCTCCACTCCTTTCAGTTTCACAGCTAGAATCAATTTAGCAGATCAGGACAAAGTGTGAGAAACTAATAAGCTTTGTTCATCTTGAAAGCTTTGCTTGCGTCATCTTATCCGTTTCCCATTCCTCAAATTTCTCACCTTCACACAGTCGGTGGATTCTGGGCTAGAGAAAGCCAACGTTAATAATTAGCATCTCTGAAAACAGCGAGAGCTGCGAAAGAGAACTTGTCCCCCTGAAGCCGACGGGCACGAAAGAGAATGAAGCAAAGGCCTATTAAAAGGATACCTTTCTCTAGAGACAAAGGAAATCCCTTGGTGGGCATGGAAAGCTAACATGCACGGCCCTTTCCAGCACTTAGAAAAGGCCACTTAAAATGTTTAAGGTGTGACAAAATTCGGAAGTGATATCAAAAACAGATCTCATCCCTCCTTGAAGACGGCTAGCAACATGTCTGACTTTTATGATTATTTAAGGTTTTCTGTCAGTTTGCTTAGATTAAATACTAAGTGACTGCTAAGAATTTGGAGACTGTCCATGACAGGTGCTAGAGAGATTAGGAAATATTGAAAAGTGGCTGAATTGGCTGCAGTGGTGGAATCCCACCCCCTTTTAATTCAAGTTTATTCCTCACTCATTCATACTTTGTTGTTGTGTGCCTTCAAGGCCTTTCCAACTTATGGCGCCACTAAGGTGAACCTATCACAGGGTGGCTTTTTCTTATCTCCGGACTTGTAGTCCAAACCTCAAACCACTACACTCCGCTGGCTCTCTCATTCATACAATGTTTGCTTTTAAGAAACCCAATTGCAACTGAGCCATTGCCTTTGAATCCTGAAAATTGGTCTTTTGCTGAGAAGATAACGGGTTAACTCAGATTTAATTTGTTTATAGTCTCAATGGCTGTGCAAAGGAATAGTTGTGTTCCACTTGCAGAAGACACAGAGAAGCAGCGTTCTTTGGGCTCCTTCAGGCTGAAGTGTTTACCAATAATCGTTGCAGTGACAGCGTTGCTGGTGATACGGCTCTTTAATGCGACTTCATAAGGACAGTTTAGCTTGTTTCCTAGAAGAGGAACATTTGGAAATGTCGAAGAGAAGTGTTGCCGATTTTTCAAGCAATGACAGCTGAGAATGAAGGATGGTTTCAGATATCATGGATTCTCCCTGGAACGGTGGTAGATCTTGAAGAACAGGTACCGTTGTGAAACACATCCAATGCAGGCAGCTGTGTTGATCTATGTACATCAGCAACCACTTTCATCAGCATGACAGAGGACCATCTTGGTGGCTTTTCCCAGGCAGTAGAAATCCCCCTCCCCAGAAGTTAGGCTGGTCCCTTTTTGCTTCCCTTCTGTTAGCAAGCAAAGGGCACCCCCTGAACAAATCTTGCAATGAAAACCCTGAGATAGATTCAGTTGGGGTCACTGTAAGTCGGAAATTGGGGACACACAACGGCAAAAACATAGTGGTTAGGGTATTGGACTGGAAATTGAGAGATCTAGATTTTAGCTCCCCTGAGCCTTAAAACTCAAGATGTGACCTTGTTGCTCTTAGCCTGGCTTACCTGACAGGGTTGTTGTAAAGGTGTGTGTGAGAGGACACCCATGTATGCCGTCTTGAGCTCATTGGAGGAAAGGTAGGCTAGCCATATCCCTAAGCAATGCTTGCTCACTTAGTGCTGATCCTCAGGAACATTCAAGAGATGAGACAACAATGGAGTTTATCATACGATGGAATTTCGGAGTATAATGCAATGGCAATCCGAATGCAATCCTGGGGTTTCACGTAATTGCGAATGAGTGTATCTCACACAATTTTGGGTAAAAGGGAAGTCATTCCAAATGCAATCATGGGGTTTCACGTAATTGCGTATTAGAGTATCTTACGCAATTTCGGGCAATGGGGGGTCATTTTCGGGAAATGGGTAGTTATTCTGAACGCATTCCGAATGCAATCAGATTTCACGTAAATTTGCTAAACTAGCGAATTCACGTAATTGCAAATTGGCTCCATTCGCAGTTGAGAGAAATTTCTCCTATGTGATAAACTCCAATGAGAGGTTTCTTGGGAAGCCAATCTTGGGAACAATCTGATGTAGGCTGGGGTGAGATAGGAACAAGTTACCACGATCATGTCCTGTAGCATTTGGAAACATTAATTTTAGCAGAAGACTGACAGGTGGCCAACTCATTAGTTTTCATAGCTAGAAAAACCTAATAGTCCCACACAAAGTCATGCTCAAAGCTGTATGGAGGAACTCTGAGTTCCATGCTTGTTAAGGGATCAGAGAACGGGTATCTCTGACGGCTCCTGTGTGAGTAATGAAAAAGAACAAACACCCAGAGATTGGTGTCTCTTTCACTTTCAGATAGGTTTTGAAGTTTAATAGGATGAGAAAGAAAAGAGGATGGAATGATACATTTTGGCATCTGCCATAAAGCTCTCTCACAAAGGCTCTCTCTATCACCTTCATTCCTCAGGACACTTGGGATCTTGGAGTGTGTTTGGAGCCTGAGCTATGGAGACTCTACAGCCGGTTGCACCAGACAACCAGAGACCTTGAACAGAAGCTGACCATCAAGACATTACAGCTCCTACTTGTGTTTCTCAGTAAATGACATATAAAGAATAGTCATTCCAAGGATGGAGACTGTTGGAAGTAGGAAGAGCATCAAAATGTGTATCAAGCAGGAGAGCAGAATGACACAAAATGAATCCCCACCATTTTTCCCTGTATAAATGCAACCTGGACAACGAGGACATTGAAACAGTCAAAGAATTTGCACACCATTGATCAGAGTGGGGGATGCAGGCAAGAAATAAGATTAGGAATGAATAAGGCAACTATGAAAGATCCTGTGGAGCAAATATATACAACAGAGCACTAAAGTTAGAATCATACAGTCAATAGTATTCCACATCATCATGTACGGATGCGACAGCTGGACAGTGAAGGCACCAGACAGAAAGAAAATCAACGCATTCAAGATGTGGTGCTGGAGAAGAGTGCTTAAGATACCATGGACAGCCAAAAAGTCAAACAAATGGATCCTTGAACAGATCAAACCAGAACTTTCCTTGGAAGCCAAGATAATCAAATTGAGGTTATTGTACTTTGGCCACGTGATGATAAGACATGGATCACTGGAAAAAAAACACAATAGTGCTAGGAAAGGTACAGGGGAGAAGGCGGAGGGGAAGACTGCAAGCAAGATGGATGGACTCAATCAGGAGAGGCATGGGTTTGCAGGGATTGAGCAGAGCAGTGGAGGATAAAGATTCTTGGAGGTGTCTCATCCACAGGGTTGCCACCAGTCCATCAGTTAATATGGATTTGAGCTCCCATGTTTTTTCCCATTCACAAGGCCCTCTGGAACCAAACCAGCATTCAAGATGCAGTGAACAGCCCTTTAGAATAGCAGTTATGTAATCTGTTCAGTGCGTCTCTGAATTATGAATGTATGTGCCCTCCCCAATCTATTTTTGGAGGAAACATGTTTTTTTTTGGGGGGGGGGGGATTGGTTCACAGGTTGGAAGCAATCACATGACAAGCTCAGTACATGGTAATGTGAGCTGGATCATGGCTCATTTATATATTATTTGGAATGGTTGTGTGATTTGGCTGTTAGTGCGTTGCTGTCATAAAGAGATCAAAATATGTTGATGGCACAAAATGTTCAAGTTTTACAAAATAAATGAGAACATTGGAAGCATTCCAGAAGATTGAAGACACTGAAGTGTCAGATTAAATTGAATTTTGAACAAATCCACATAGAGAGAGAGAGAGAGAGAGAGAAAGAAAGAAAGAGAGAGAAGGTAAATTGCATGTCCTTGCAGAAAATGAATTGCTTGTTGAATTGGATTATTATCCAGAGAAACTGTATTATAATCATGTTCTTAAAGATTATAGTAACTCCCATTCTGTTTGTTCGCTACACTGAGGCTGCAAATTGCACATGCAGGCCTTCATTCCATTATTTATTTATTGTTATTATTTTGCCTCTGGAATTATCCAGCTGTTCCAAAACGACGGAGACAAATCTGCATACTGAAGAGATCTCCAATTATTTGCATGTTTCCTAATGATGGGCAAAAAGGCGTGTTTCATTAAGAAAGAAGTCTCTGTGGAGAAGACGACATGGCCCAGTTGCTGAAACAGTGAACTAAAACCCAAAGCAGACACGTTCCTCCACTGAAATGGAAATCACCAGCAACCGTGGATGCTATTCTGTTCCAAGTGGTGATGCTAAATTCACTTGCCAGAGAATGCTGTGTCTTTTGTCTGAGGTAGCATGATGTCCTGGGCTGGCAGTGCCAACATTTATAGTAGATCTGACCATTCCTGAAACTTCACATTTTCTTTGAATCACAGACACTGATTTGCATCTGTGCTGCGCCTTTAGAAGTCACCGAGAAATGGACATGTATAACCTGAATTTAGTTCCTAGCCAGTTTTCCCCCCATGAGATTCCAAGTCCAACCCCAGATGTTCAAGCATTCTCCTGAATGCAACAAAATATAATGAAGACTGTTGGTGCACAACCCCATAAGTATCACTTGTTATCTCGTTTTCTTTAATACTTTCTGCTCACATTCAAGCACTGATAGACGTGAACAACTACCATGGGCAAACATGAATAATGAAGCTGTAGCAGCTCATGAAAATAAATACATAAAGAAATAAAGATAAGCAGGGAGTTACTTATGCATTCCCTTTGATTTTTTCATTTGCTGCTGAGAAGAGTCTGTGGCTGCAGTTGCTTGTTCCTTGCCAGCCATTTATTTACTTGAAATTTGTTCCTGGGAAATAGAAAATGCTGAAAGCATTTCACTCTCTGCTCTCTCCTTTTGCATTCCCTAAAATGCACCTAATTTGAAATATAAATATCGTCAGGATGAATAGCTTACCGGAGCCATTACAAGATTGCGTTTATATAAGAATCACATGTAGGATAGTAGCTAGCATTACAAGTGAATGATGCTTTACTCTGCGAAGATTATACACATGCTGCTTTTGGTATTATCCTGATCACTGGTGCATTTTATTTTATGAATGTCAGATCAGCTTGCTTTTGGTACTTACATTACTATGCTACGAAATACGATAGGCATTTATGTGACACCTTGCATATCTTAGGGTATTCTATACCAGCATGACCCAGGGTCAGGGATTCTACAAGCTGTATTCCAAAACATCTGGAAGGCAAAGTCTAAGAACTGCTGGTCTTCATCAAGAGCGTGGGGCCAAATTCAATTTAAGAGACGCTTCTGAGGGCCACATGTCGATGGTGATAGGAGCCAAAGGCAAAAGGATGTGACCTTACAATGTACAATTATACAAATATATACAAAATATACAGTTATATTTTATCTTGCACAAGAAGGTACTGGAAATTTAAAAAAAAATGCAAAAGCTGGGAGACCCTCTAATAATGGATGGAGCCATCTTGGGAATCCCAAAGGGGCCTGAATTTGATCCCAGGCCCACCCCAGCTCTATGTAAACCTCCATCTGCGTTTGCATCCTTTCAATTCACCAAAACAACTTAGCAGTCGGCTGACTCTTCATTCCCTTATATTCTCATAGGGTAGGTATGCATCCTATTTTACAGAGGACAGCCCTCTCTTTGAAGTCTTCTTCTTTTGGAAAGGCTAGTTGGTATAAGAGCCTTTTCACACTACATAATTATGGCACTTTTTGGAACCACTTTAATTTCCATAGGTTCCATCCTACAGAATCCTGGGATTTGTCATTTCTGGGGACATTTACAATTCTCTTCCAGAGAGGTTCAGAGCCTCAAAAAATGGCAAATCTTAGAGTTCCCAAGGATTCGGCTGTCATGGTTAAAGTGGAATGAAAGTGCTGCTAATTGTGTAGTGTGAAAGGGCCTAACTGTAAAAACACTAATAAGGGTGACCAGAGGCTGCCCATCAACGCATGGCACCAGCAACAGTTGCCTATTAACAAGTGGCATAATGATGAGTATCTTTTTCTTCCTTTTTCTCACTTTCCCTGCACTTTGGTTCTGGCATCTTGTTATCACATATGTAGGCCTATATCCACTTTACAGATGCTTCTCTCTCTCTGGCTGCATCCACACTGCAGAAATAATCTCTGCTTCTCTGCTCTGGAGCCACAACAAATTACAATTCCCAGAATTGCATTGCATGGAGCCATGGCAATTAAAGCAGTGTCGCTGCTTTACTGGCGAGTTACTGGCGAGAAAAAGGAATGATTTTTTTTTTTTGCAGCAGGACTGACTCTGCTTTGTGCTGTGAAATGTTTCAGGTCCCGCTTTGTCCTAGGATAAGATCATGGGGCTTTGGAAACCAAACCTGGAAAACCATTTAACTCAACAGCATGAGGCCAGATGAAAATGAAATGGTCAAGAGAATTCGAAATGCCATTCACCGGTTCCGACCGATTGCTGAATTATGGGGATTTGGAGAGCTTTACAAATCTCCTGCACATCTGCCTCATGCCAAACTTATCCAACAAATTCCAGTCTGAAATTTAACCCTTTCAGTCAGTTTTACTGCCTTATGAGATTGTGCCTTGTCCTTCATTTAATTCAAAAGACTTCCTCTACATTTTCATTCACCCCCCCCCTTTTTTTTTGGTACAGCCAAAGAATGTATAATCCTCCCCTGGAGCAATGCTGAAAGGGCAGGGAACTCTAATGAATTTAACTTTTTTATTCACCCATCTCTCTGCTGTCTTTAGTACTGGTTCCACCCAAGCAACAAGCCAAAGGCTTGTTGTGTATCAGGAATGGGAATCTCATGCCCCTACAGATGTTGTTGGACTACATTCCCAACACTTTTCACTGTTGGGTCTGCTGGGAGCTCCAGTCCAATGACATTTGGAAGTCTGCTTGATTCTCACCCTTGTTTTATCCAATTTTAAGTCAATGTCTTTCAACATTTTTGATACTAGGCATGAGAGTTTACCATAGGAGACAAGTACCCATTTTTAGAGGGAGGAGAGTTATTGAGAAAAGTGCAGAGGCAAAGAATTAAAAGATCCTTCACCAGTACTGTGCTTCTGAACAGAGTTCAACTTTTCTCTTTTAAACCTAGACACACAGGTGCAATCTGCTCATATTAGATTCTGGACTTAAAGGTGGGGCCTGCGCTCTTTAGTGGCTAATGTGCATTATCTCACTTCAAAATATGTTAAGCATGTCCTGCGGCATCCTTTCTGTTTGTTGGGCTGTGTAAAGCCCTGGGTGTCTGTCCCAAGCCCTGACCTGATGGCTGTGAATGTTGGTGGCTCCTACTCAGTGGGATGGTAAAGCCATGCCAGCTTTTGGCAACCATTAAAGGAGCTCTCCAAGGTCCTGGAATTATTTAGGAACATGATTTAGCACATTGGAGAACATTTTTAAAGCCTGGATGAAAATTTGGAGTGGGTTCACTGTGCCACTGCCTGCTGGAACCTCTGTGTACTTATTTTGGTATTCAATGTTATGTCCTTGCCGAATCAAAGATATACAACTGAGCACTAAAATGGGTCCTTGAACAGATTAAGCCTGAAATGCCCCTAGAAGCCAAGATGACCAAACTGAGACTGTCATACTTTGGCCATACATACTTTGGTCATACATGACACATTGGAAAAGTCACAATGTTGCCAGGAAAGGTGGAGAGTAGCAGAAAGACTACCCTCAACTGCACATCAGATGGCTAAACTCAACTAGGGAGGTCATGGACATCAATCTACAAGGCTATGGGTCAGAGCAAATGAGCAGGAAAAAGTGACTTTATCCTGCTTTTTCCAAAAGTGGGTCGAAACCCCACTTGACTGCATGGCCCACTCCCAAGATGGACCAAATACTCATGGCCCCAATGCATGGCATGGCATGGCATCAAGCTGCACTACTGGGTAATATTTTGGGGGGATGCCACCCCACCGTACATGCACACTGTCGCATGAACACACTGCCTGAAGCCTCCAAGTTCCTCCCATATCCACCCAGATGCCATTCCATTGCATGAACGTCCCTTTGATCAGGCACACATTTTTGTGATGCTCTGCCCATACAGAGCATTGGTGCATCAGTGTGTGAGTGATACATTGGCAAAGCACAATCATGGACCCCCCCCAAAACATACCCCCTTCCCTTCCTTCCCTCTGTTGGACTGTCTGGCTTGTGTATGTTGAAATGACATCCATTGGAGTTGTTGCAATTTCATTTCTTTGCTTCGCCACAGCCCTGCACTTGCACTGGGGTTTTATATGCACATGTGAAGGTGTGCATTTTCTGTCTTCTTTTGCTCTGGTTTTTGGCCCTGGAATGAGACTTAATTCTGCTTTCCAAATGCTTTGGAGGCATGCATCATATACTACTACTACTACTACTACTACTAGTAATAATAATGTATTTTACCATGTTTTAACTACAGTTGATTTAATCCTTTTTTAGGGGTAGGAGGTGGGGATGGGATTGGTTTATTTTAACTGTTGTGTTTTAACTGCTTTTTGTAACCCACCCCGATTGCTTGCTCAGAGGGGCGGACTAGAAATAATAATAATAATAATAATTAACAAACACATTTTAATAACATACACAAGATAGAAAGAGTTTTTTTTTTAAATCCCTCAGAACAAAATACAGATGTCTAGCTTTAAATTTTAGCTTTAAATGTTCTGGGAAAGAGAAGTGGATCTGCAAAAGTTTTTTTTTTAAAGTTGTATGAAGTCCTTTTATCCTCTTATATAAAATAAGTGGGTTCTTTTTTTCCTGAAAGATGTTAACAGTCCCTTTATTTCAAACCTCCTACATTCATCTGTTTTTCCTTGAGTGTTCTGTTTACAGCAAAAGCTGTTTCACCCTTTTAATTTGTGGGCCGTTGTTTATTAAGGTTGACAAGTTTGTCACACTCATTCTTAACTGTAAATCTCTCCCTTTTAAGGCTCTGCGGCACCTCTCATTCACTTTATGGCCACTGCTATTTTTGGCCGCAAAACCTGGACTAGAACAATGATTTAACTGTTGAAATAAATCAATTAAATCCTATCGATGCCAAAAATCTTCAGCAGGCTTGATATTGGTCCAGAAGGGCTGCCGAACAGGGAAGGGGGTTTCCAAATGATTTCCAAAAGAAGTGTTCTTCGCTTTGTTTCCAAGGGCTGTGCCATGGACGGAGCAAGAATTTTGAAATGCTTAAGAATTGTCATGTTACTCCAAGTCGCTCACACCAAAGCCTCCATGGCAAGGAGATAATGTGTCCTACATTAAAAAGGTCAGTCCTCTATTTGACGCAGGGTAGCCACTGACACATCGCCAAAGAAGAGAAGAAGCAAACCTGGAAAAGATGGCAGAAGAAAGTATGGGATTTGAATATCATTTGCTTTGCTTTATTTTTTTTACAAATTTGCATATTTGTATTTGCAGTTGAAATCTATTCAGTTTATTTTCTGCAAATGGAATTTCTGCTCTTTGGTGAATTAATGGAACAGCTATTGTTCACAATATCTCTCCTCCCCCATCTTCTCCATCTGAGAACTCTTTTGACTTGAGAGACTGTTGACCTTGGAAAATAGGTAATAAAAAAGTTGCATTTACATTTCAAAACATTAGAAATACACAGACTCTAATGTACTAGATGCTCCAACCCCATCTGGAATGCTTGTAACCTTGAAACTGTGAGGTTCTTTCTGGATTAAACGGTGGATTGTACCGAGACTCCTATTTCTTCTTTCTTACTCAGCTATTATTTCGTTTCCTTTCTTCCTTAGCTGCTTGAGCTGCCAGTTATGGACCAAAGTCAATTAACATGAAAAACCATGGTCAGTTGAAATCTGGCTTGTTGCGATATATAAACTTCCCTTTGCTGACAAGCCATAGTTTGTTAACCAGCCATAAACCATAATAGTATGGTGCATTGTAAGTTAAAGAACTCTGACTTTTTAAAAACAATGTCCTGTTGTGATGATTGAACCCACAACTTGTCCCAAGTTTGTTTTCCTAGCTGCCTGGGAGTAAGTGGAAGAGAAACAAACAAATAGAGGGGAGTACAAGCCAATTTGCTTGATCAAATGATATGCAATTCATGCCTTAAGGTACAAATGGTGATTAACACAACTCACCATGGTTTATCGGGGCATATGAATATGCTCCTTCTGAAATTTTATATTGTATTATAAACTGTTTAGAGGTTTTATTATAGCAAGCTGTATAAAAGTACTACTACCTACTTCCACTATAACAAAACCAGATCTGCACTGTAGTGCAATAATGTAATCTGTAGTATTGACAAATCCTTTAACAATGATTCTTGGCTAACAGGTTTTCATCAGAGCAATTTGCTTGGTTTGCTTATGCATTACACCCAATTTTATCTGGGCAAAGGGCTGCAGCTTAGTAGGCGAATCCATGCTTTGCGTACAGAACATTTTCAAGTGTATTATTAACTGATCTGAGGCTGATCTGACATCATTTTAGCTAATTCAGAATTACGGATGTCCCTTGCTGATGGCATCATCTCTACTCTAGGACAGATGGTTAACCTTTATAGATTTCCCTGCCCTTTGGAAGGGATTCAAATATGTTTTTGACTGAGTTGAATGTATAGGTATAATTGAATTAGAGGTATATGTGTGTGTGCAGACTTAATAGGGGTATAATAGGTAGTGTAATCTGAGTGCTATGAAAAGGCAGAAAATAGTTATTTAATTTGCATCATGGATGGATAGACTCTTGGGAATGAATTCAGAATGACTTCCCATTATCCAAAAAGGACTCCCTATTGCCCAAAATTGCATGAGATGCTTTAATTCGCAATAACGTAAAACCCATGATTGCGTTCAGAATGACTTCCCTTTTGCCCGAAATTGCGTGAGATGATTTAATTCATAATAACGTGAAACCCCATGATTGCGTTCAGATTGCCATTGGATTAAACTTCCAATTTCCGATGTCTGATAAGGTCCATAGTGTGATTGTGTGTGCGGTTCTCAAGGATTTTTTAAAAAATCATTTGGGCATGGTGTTGCTTAGCAGATGCAGCCCTCCCAAGTCATTTGGGAGGCAGGCATTTCACTAGACGTTGGGGAACTTGCCTGCCTCTGCTATAGGCAGCGTGCAACAGGAGAAGCCATATCAAAAATGCAGGCAGAGATTGTCTCCAAATAACAAGGCTGCATAATTTGAATCCTAATACCTGCTTGAAAGAAAACACCCAGCTCAGCTCATTTAAATGTGTACTGCTTTATATGCAAACCTTTGCAGTGGTGATGGTGGAATGAATATCCTCCTTGGTGCATTTTTTTAACCACTTGACGTATAGGGCTTTTCAATTCATTACGTTCTTTCCCTCTCTCTTCAGGCCAGCCTTGCCGATCTGGTATGAAGCATAACTGGGTCTAATGTGATTTTTTGTTGTTGTTGATCTCTGTTTTCTTTTAAAAGAAGGGACCATGAGGCTGCTTGTAGGTGGTGTGGCAAATCTGTCATACTTCCATGTGGGACTTTGGGGCAGAGTCCTATTTTACAGGATGAGAAGGAAGGCTCCAATTGCAGTACAGCTGAGTTAAACCTTGACCAAGGATGGAAATCCTGACTTTGTTTTTTAAAATTTGTTTGTTCCGTACGTTGCACTTGGAGAAAACTGCCTTTTGTGCATTTCTGCAAAATATGCTTTATTAAAATACATTAGAAGCATTGCCTTCTTCCATGAACCAGCAAACATAGGCCTAAATCAAATTGATAACCCGGTTAGGTTAGACTTATTAAATACCTGAGATACCAGATCCTGGAAGTTAAGCAGGGCCAGCCCTGGTTAGTACCTGTGTGGGAAACTTCCAAGGGATACCAGGTGCTGTAGGATGTTGTTGTTGTTGTTGTTGTTGTTGTTATTATTAATTTTATTTATATAGCGCTGTAAGTTTACACAGTGCTGTACATACAAAGGAACATTTCAAAGGAAGGAACTGACAGAACTACCTCTAAGGACCTTATCAGACATTGGAAATTGGAAGTATAATCCAATGGCAATCCAAACGCAATCATGGGGTTTCATGTTATTGTGAATTAAAGTATCTCACGCAATTTCGGGCAAAAGGGAAGTCATTCTGAAAGCAATAATGGGGTTTCACGTAATTGTGAATTAAAGCATCTCACGCAATTTTGGGCAATGGGGGGGTCATTTTCGGGTAATGGGAAGTCATTCCGAATGCATTCCAAACGCAATAGGAATTCACATGAATTCGCTAAACTAGCGAATTCACGTGAATTTGAATTGGCTCCATTCGCAATAAAGAAAAATTCCTCCCGTCTGATAAGGTCCTAAGTATTTCTTGCTTAAGAAAACCCTATGCAACAAGTGGAATATATTGTTTGGTCTTCTGACAGAAGGAAATCACTGGTGTTTTGTTTCTCAGGATGAAGAAGTCAATATATCTCCAGAGCCCACAGCACCTCCTGCCTGAGGCATTTGCTGCACTACGCCAAATGGTAGGGCTGATCCTTCCCGGAGGTGACAACCAAAGTGATTTTCTTTGTTCAGAGGGAAGAGTGGAACAAGAATGAAAGGTATTCATTCAATGTCTGTTTTTGAACAAGCTGTGTGGATGACCCATGACATGGAAATGCTCACTCTGTGCATCCATCTGTGTCATTTTTGTGGGTGGTTTGTTATTATGCTAGACCTGTCCTCAGGAGATCACCGAGATAGCTTTATCGTCTGTGATATAGCCCTAATTCAGATCATATGTTGACACTCTCAAAGACTAAGCACAGGGATGGTCTAGACCAGAGTGTCATGGGCCACGTATTTTAATAATATTTTTGCCTTATGTTTAACATAGGGCATTTCCTGTTTAATTCCTGTTTAAATCCTGTTTGCCCTCTAGTGTGATAAACCTATGAGTCCCTTAACCTTTGAGCCAACCTGGTCGCACCTTCTTGCTTGCTTTCAGATTGTAAATGTTCAGCTTCTTTCTCTGCTGCTCAAGGTAACACAAAGAATTCACAGGGATCACAATGCAAAACAGAAAGCCATTGATGAAGTTAGCCTGCTCTTCTTTATTCCTTACTGCTGGATCCTCTTAAGAGGTTGATCCATCTATTTGCTAGGCAACAACTGCTCAAACTGAAGAATGAGGCTCACAAAAGTTCAATAAAACACAAGCACAGATTCTGAGATAATTAGTCGCATCACACTCTCTCAGCCTCAGAGGAAGGCAAGGACAACCTCCTCTGAACAACCTCCTCTTGCCAAGATTGGATAGGTTTGCCTTTGGGTCGCCATAAATTGGAAATGACTTGAAGGCACACAACAACAATCTTCATGAAGAACCTACTTCATGGAGATGAAATCTAATTGAAATGTAATTGTTGTGGTTCAACACAGCAGCCTGCATTTTTGGATTCTTGTGAGTGTGTAGCTATGGGGACTGTCACGTGGCGTCCCTCCATTTCATAATTTACAACTTCACCACTGCTGACAAGAAAAATATCCAATTTAGTTTCTGGAAGCCTCCATGTAGGTCATACTTAATAGAAGGCTTTGATGGATCATGATATAATTTAGCCAGAGGAAATATTAGTAATTGTGCAAGAAGAGAAAGGAGCATTAGGAATGATGGAACCCCATGAAGCCCAAAAGTCCCAATGCTAATTTAATGAATAGATATTAAATTATAGATTTCATTATTTGGCTCAGATTAATACTCCCATAAACCCACACCCTTGTGTGCAGCGGCAATACAGTGGCAACATAATTCTCTCCTTTTCGTTCTCTCTGTTGGGGATTTCATAACACTTCATCAAGCGAGCGATCAGGTTGCTCACACTTTTTATAGGATTGTTTTCTTAGCAGCCCAAAGCCCTTTTCTCTCCGTTTCAATATGACGGATTATTTGGTGGCGATGCGAGGCTGGGAATGACATAGAAATACTAATACTTTTGCACCACCATTTTAAAAAAGGATGCAGGGCACCATCTACCAGGAATTGCTTTAGGGGTTCTTTTATTTGAATTGGAGACAGAGGCTGGGTTCACATTGGGTATAAATGCAAATTACATGAGAGTAGGGATGCAAGGAATATTCGCCAATATTTGTTTCCTGGGCAAAACCCAACAACAAGGGAGGGAGCTGGATGCATCATCCTTGAACATCATTCTCACCAGCATTATGGAACTCTGTCCCTCTGTAAAGCTATGTGGATTTGAAGGTGGGTTTGGAGCGCCTTTGCAGTCATCGTAATGATGCCATGATAGGAAATGTGAAAAATGAAATGCACAGATATAGGATGGGGGACACCTGGCTGAATGAAAGTACATGTGAAATGGATCGAGAAGTCCAAGTAGACCTCAAGTTGAACATGAGTCAACAGTGCAATGCGGCAGCTAAAAAGGCCAATGCAATTGTAGGCTGCATCAGTAGAAGTATAGTGTCTAGATCCAGGGAAGTAATAGTGCCACTCTATTCTGCTATGGTCAGGCCCCACCTGGAATAATCCTGATTTCAGTTCTGGGCACCACAATTGAGAAACTGGAGTGTATCCAAAGGAGGGCGACTAAAATGGCAAAGGGTCTGGAAACCATGCCCTGTGAGGAACACCTTAGGGAGCTGGAGATGTTTAGTCTGGAGAAGAGAAGGGTAAGAGGTGCTATGATAGCCCTGTTTAAATATTTGAAGAGAAATCATATTGAGGAGGGAGCAAGCTTGTTTTCTGCTGCTCCAGAGACTAGAACGCGGAACAATGATGCAATTACAGGAAAAGAAATTCCACCTCAACAGTAGGAAGAGCTTCCTGAAGGTAAGGACTGTTTGACAATGGAACACATTTCTTTGGAAAGCAGTGGAGTTTCCTTCTTTGGAAACTCTTCCAAAGAAGAGTCCTTAAACAGAGTCTTTAAACAGAGGCTAGATGGCCATTTTTCAAGGGTGTTTTGATGGTGAGTATCTGTACGGCAGGGGGTTGGACTGGATGGCCCTTGTGGTCTCTTCCAACTCTGGGATTCTATGATTCTCTAACTGTTTGACAAGATGCCAGACACTGTTTCAGCACAATGACCAGACCCTCCCCAAATTTACTTCTTAAATTGCTGCAGCTCCTAGTAGTGAGTGTGAAAAGCATCTAGCTATGGTGCTGTAGCTATATGCACAGCAACATGCTGTGGAGGTTCGGAGGCATTGTGACATTGCTGTGCATCCAGCTACAGGCACTGATGCTCCTCTGTCATTGTCCCCTACTCTCGACCAGCTGAAAACGGGGAGAGAAATGAAAAGCAAACTCCCTCTGAATAAATCTTGCCAAGAAAACCCTGTGATAGATTCACCTTTGGGTCACCATGAATTGTAAATGACTTGACGGCACACAAAAATAACAAAAGTGCAAATCCCATGCTTCCATAGGGTTGAATCAGGGAAGTTATAGCAGAATCATAGTACTATAACTGTATAGTGCGAGTACGTAGGGAGATCTTGTAGCATCTTTGAGACTAATTGAAAGAAAGAAGTTGGCAACATGAGCTTTCATAGGCTACAGTCTGAGGAAGGAGACTTTAGCCTTTGAAAGCGCATGCTGCCAGCTTTTTTCTTTCAGTTAGTCTCAAAGGTGCTACAAGATCTCACTGCATACTGTTTCTACAAACTAACATGGCTATATCTTTGAATGCTACCTGTATAGTGTGAAAGGGCCTGGGACGTCAGCCTTTTTTGGGTTTCTGAGTCACAAAATAGTTTCTTTCTTTCACTTGATGGAAGTGTTTTCCTTCTTGACAGATGTGAGAACGGCATGCTTAAGAGTAAGAGTGTTTTGCCACTGGTGGTGCTTAGTATATTCAGAGACTTATATCTCTACATAAACATCAGCTAATTATTCATGAAGGGCTTAATAATGAAGAACATTATTCTTTAGCCTTTGACTCATTTTGGCAACTCTCATTATGATAATTAAAACAGCTTTTATTGGGATGCAGTAAAAAACCATCTGGGCAGCAAGGCCAACACAAAATGTCGACTTACAAAAGCTAATAGATAATCGAGGCATTCCAGCATATTTTCTTGCTGGCAGCTTAATAGGATGAGTGAAACTGAATCGGACTTCATTCCAACATTGGCTATGTTAGTAAAGAATTTTAATTGTGTCCGGCGAACTGTGACAAATTGCTTGTTTAGATGCAAACAAACTTGTTAATGCAAGTTTACAGAGATCATTGGTCAAGTTCATGGAACCTTTTGGCCTTAACTGAAAACGAAGACGCAGATCCTGTTGGGGAGTCTCAATTAGAGTCGTCCCATCAAAATGTAGGTAAGTCTGGTTGATTCAATGAGTCTACTCTATTGGAGACCGATAATAGGATTCTGCCTAAGGATGCAATCCTAGATCCACTTACTTTGGAACTTTTGAGGGATGTACAAGTAAGTGGGCATTTTTAATGCAATAAATAAATGTGAAAAAAATAAATAAAGGTGTGCAGTAAGGGACCTGAAATACCACAGGCCATTGTAGACCACCAGCCCTGAGCACTTGACAATCCCTTGCTTATTTCCTATTATTAGTCCCAACTAGAATAGATCTATTGAATTAGTGACCATTTGGTAAGTCAAAATTTATCAAATTTCCATTGATTTGATGTATCTACTTGACTTGAAGGCACATACTAACCATATATGCCCTAAAGGTGCCAAATCCTGTCTGGTCCTGAAAGCTAAGCAGGGTCAGATAAGCAGGGTCAGCCCTGGTTAATACCTAGATGGGAGATCACCATTGAATACCAGGTTTCATTGCAGGCTATATTTCAGAGAAAGGAATTTGAAAAACCACCTTTCTTTGCTTAAGGAAACCCTATGAAATTTGTCGGGCCACATAAGCTAACAGGAAATATGAAGGCATGTGTACACACACACACACATTTAAGACTTGAGACCCAGCAAGTAGTTCCACTGGCCCTAGGCTTGGAGCAATGTTCTTCTCAATCATTTGGTAGCTACACCACTGAAAAACCACAAATCTCTAAAGATCTCTCCTTGATCTTCTGGGAAAGAAGCTTACACCGAGGCCATAGCAACCCGGATAGCAAAGAGATGAAGGGTATCTAAAAGACTTAAGGAATTTACTATGGCATAACAACAGTGCGCTAGTCTTAAGATGATACAAGCCTCTTTCTTTTTTTGCTGGAACGCAGTCACGCACCTGTCCCTCTGGAACTTCAAAACAAAGAAACACAAATAGTTGGGCGCCCGACAAGTTAATGACTTTTAAATTGATGAATGGCTTGCCATTTAACTGATTACATTTAAATAAATTTTCACATTGCCAGCTTCACAAATTAGGTCCCTTTTTGTAGTTGTTGAAGACATCAAAGGAAATGTGAGAACTTAATTCTGTAAACAAAGGATTCCATTTATGGAAAGTCCATCTTCAATAACTTCTTGTCCATTTTCATCTTGGCACAGCAAAAGGAAAGCGGGAGACTCCAAAACAGCTTCAAAATTAGACAGATATGCCCTTTACATTTCCTGCTTCCCTCCCTAAAATGTTCCCTATTAATTATTAAAGTTTTAGTCCTGGGGTAGGGAACCTGTGCCCTTTAGCTGCTATTGATCCATAACTCTCCTTATCCCTTTCCATTGATCATGATGGTTGGGGCTGATAGGAGTTGTTGTCTGTGAACATGTAGTGAGCCACATACTCTGTGCTTATGCTGGTGAGCGATTAATCTCCTGGATGTTGCACGGCAAATGTTGTGTGAGAGTGTTGGGTGCCTTCAAGTCATTTCCAACTTATGGGGACCATGGCGTTATCTCAACCAGATTTGTTCAGAGAGGAGGTTTGCCATTGCCTTCCCGTGAGGCTGAGAGTGTGTGACTTGCTCAAGGTCACCCAGTGCGTTTCATGGCCAAATTGGGAATCGAACCCTGGTCTCCGGAGTAGTAGTCCAACGTTCAAACCGCTACACCACACTGGCTCTTTGCATGGCAAATACATACCCTCACGTCTCCTAACTTAACAGGAACATTTCCATTTAATTCTCTGTTGGCCCACTTTGTCAGTGGTCTTTATAATGGCCCGGTTTCTCTTTCCTCTTCCCACTTGCTCCCTTTGTTTTTCAGTTGTTGCAAACCGAATTCAAAGCACAGAAATAGTAAATGAAGGAACTGCATTGAGTTAACTAGGCAAAGGAGAGACGGTGACGGAGTCTGGCCCTTTCCTATGGACTTGGGCAAAAGCAAAGTGCTGTAGACGCTCCTAGCTTTTGTGTTGTGTGCCTAACACTGAGGGATGATGGAACCTGCAATTCAACAACCGCTGAAGTTCTTTGGTTCCCAGGCCTGCTATATTTCAGTGATGGGTTATGTATGCCCTCCCCAGATGTCCTAACACCACATATAAGTAGCACAGTGTTTTCCTTAACAGACCAAGGCATGTGAAGAAGGTGCACCTTGTTTTTGAAAACACTGCTCTCCAGTAAAGCCCTGGAGTGTTTCCCCAACTTTGGTCCTCCAGGAGTTTTGGACTTCTCTTCCCAGAAACCTTAACCATTTTGGCCAGCAATCAGGAATTCTGGGACTTGAAGTCCAAAACATTGGGAGGACCAAAGATTGGGAATCTGCTCTGAAACAAGATGCATGCTTCCCCATGCCTTGTTTTCACCTTGCAAAACCGGAAAGCCCATCAAAACTGTAATAAAAAGGGAAGGAAAGGAGGATGAAACCCTTAAGTCCAAACATACTGCTTAGTAGAAAGGGATTTTTTGGAAGCCTGGAAACTCCATCCAGCCTCCCCATTAATATTTTAATCCCGCATTAGAGAATCCATTTCCTTATTCACACCCACACAGCATTACTTAAGACTTATTGTAATGCAGCCCTCATTTGACTTTGGAGACTAATCTCCCTCCTGAATGGCCTCCCCTTTCAGCAAAGGGAAGTGCTTAGAAACATTTAATCTGATTTGTCAGACCAGGGGGGAAATGTTTACATAATCTAGTATAAAGAACTTGTGCTGGTATTATTTAAATCAGATCCCGGAGTTTGAAATTAATTCTAACCAGGTTTTCCACTCTCTTCCTCTCCATTCCCACCCTGCCTTCCTCTTTCGTAGCCACTTTCAGTGGGATGAAAACCCAGACATGTTTGGAAAATATTAAAAAGTAGAGTCTCTCCTTTACGTTGTTCCGAAAACATAGCGGCTGTAGCTATATCACATACGGGGCAGATGGTGGCATCTGATGCTGGTCAGGGAGCTGGTTAGTCCAGTCTTCTGGGTATTTTGCTTGAAGAAGAAGGGAAAGATGTGGGAGTGACATGATAGTCATCTTTAAATATTAGAAGAGGTTTCATCTAGAACAGCGGTTCTCCAACTGTGGGTCACAACCCCTTTGGTGGTCGAGTGACCCTTTCACCGGGGTCACCTAAGACCATCAGAAAACACATATTTCCAATGGTTTTAGGAACCAAGACACTGATCCTCTATCCGTTTTATGGTTGGGGGTCACCACAACATGAGGAACTGCATTAAAGGATCGCGGCATTAGGAAGGTTGAGAACCATTGATCTAGAAGATGAAAGCCAGAGTAGTGTAGTGGGTTGAACATTGGATTATAACTCTAGAGGCCAGAGTTCAATTCCCTGCTCAACCACGGAAACCTATTGGGTGACCTTGGGTGAGTGACACACTCTCAGCCCCAGAAAACCCCATAATAGGGTTACCTTAGGGTCACCATAACTCAGAAATGACTCGAAGGCACACAACAACAACAAGAACAACAACAACAGGTAGAACATGGAGCAAGCTTATTTTCTGCTACTCCAGAGACTAGGACACAAACTGGCAGATTCACAAGAAAAGAGAATCCCTATAAATATTAGGAAGAACTTTCATATAAGAGCCATTCAACTGTGGAATGGATTGCCTCAGTTATGAAGGTCTTTAAACAGATGTTGGATGGCCACCTCTCAGCAATGCTTCCCTTATAATTTGGACTCCAACCCAGAATGGATTCACCACCACATAGAAATGGGGAGCCACCGGCTTTCAATAGCTGGGTAGGCAAAGAGAGAAATCCCATTTCCACTGGAGTTTTTCTCCCTCTTGTAATCAGAAAGAAAAACCAAAGAAATCAGATACAAGTAGGCAATACCTTGATGGAGATTATGGGCCAGTGGTCTGAGTGCTGGACTAGGACTTTTGTAGACCAGGGTTCAAAACCTAAGGTTGTTGTGTGCCTCCAATGGTTTCCAGTTTATAGCATCCCTAAGGCGACCCTTACATAAGGTTTTCTCGGCAAGATTTGTTCAGAGGGAGTTGCCGTTGCCATCCTCTGAGGCTGAGAGGGTGTGACTTGCCCAAGGTCACCTAGTGGGTTTTCATGGCTGAGCTGGGATTTGAACCCTGGTCTCCAGAGTCATAGTCCGACACCCAAACCACTACACTACTATAGTTATTGCACTAATAATAATAATAATAATAATAATAGTTGCATTGCTGTATTACTTCGTGAAAAGAGAATGATTCAGCATCAATGAATAGCAACATTTCTAGGCACCCTTGAATGTCCTGCATTACCTGCCCTTGCAATGACAATCATAAATTTTAAAGAATGACACATCGGTTGTGAATGAGGTTCAAGGCCACCGAGGTGGAAACATGGTGCGGTGAACTCCTGCTGAGAAAAAGTTTTCCAGAGTTCCAGGTTCCTAAAAATATTTTAATTTTTTTTTAAAAAGGGACTTGATGTGACTTTAAAGCCTGTCTTTAAAATGTGAATTAAAATGTTATGCCATTATCTAATGTGGCAGGCAAGAACGGACAGAGCAGTTCAGGTGACACACAAGCGAACGCTAATGATTTCACTTAATATAGCAGACTTGAAAAGAACTCTTACTTAACAAGGATTTGGTGACGATGTAGCACCCCCAAAGAGAGTTAGTCTTAGGTCAGGGAATGTGTGACCATCTGGATTACAACTCCCAGCATCCCTCCCATTGGAAGTCAACAAAGGCTGATGGAAAGTTAAGTTCAGCAACATCTGGAGGGCCACACGTTGTCCAGTCCTTGCTTTGGATATTGTTATTATGACAGGCGACCGAGACCCCTTAGGATACATTTCAAGATCTACTTTTAGATGCTCCAACTGAGAATGGCAAAGACCCAAAGACTTGGGCGACTAGAGAATTTAGAGAAGGGCGACCAAAAGGATAAAAGTTCTGAAAGATTCTCCGATAATGTTTCAATTGTACTCTGTTTTTTTAAAATGCAGTCGAAGACCTTGGATCCTGCATAGCAAAAAATTGGAGATAATCAATCAATCAATCAATCAATCAATCAGATTCTCACTGTTTTGAACTCTTCCTTCCTCCTGCTCCCTTTTCTCTGTTTCTTCTTTTTTTCCACGAGAGAAGGACCAAAATTGTTTTTTAGCCATCACCATTAAGTCAAAAGAAAATGTAACGTTATTCTAGTTTCTCACCCTTAAATTCACCTTTCATTTTCTTTGGCTTCCACTGAGTGCTTGTGCACTGAACAGTGCAGCAGGGTTTAGGGGCCTGTGCGTAAATGAAATGCGCATTTCAGATTGTCAGCGTGACAGACCAGGGAAACATCTCGGGAGGGACATGTTGTCCTGTTTTCCCACAACAGCGAATACGGCAGAAAACAATAACTGTGCCATTGTTACCAGAATAAAAATAGCAGGCCTTCAAAATCGAGTCAACAAGTTCCTCCTTGTCAATTGATCATTGGAGTTTTATCACTTTGCCAACCAGAATGCCACAACCGGTACCTGCTGCACAGGAGACTCCTACGCACGGAAGAGATATATTCATGCCTGTGTGCGCACACATTACAGACACACGATGGTTTCATAACACTCGGGAGCATGATGTTTTCAAAAATGGATCTCATTCATGGATTCAAAGATTTATAGATAGATAGATATTTATTATGCTCACAGACCAGCATAAGAGCAATAAAATACAGCATGCAAAATATGATATACAATAACAAAAGTAATAAAAGAAGTAAAATACATATAAATATCAATAATAATAATAATAATAATAATAATAAATACAAATACAGATAATCATTTGCCAGAGGACAGATCCTACCTAATCCTGACAAAGCCCAAGTAGAAGTTCAATTACTAATCCATTTTGCAAGCCGTTTAATTGTTGCTGCACACAATTTTGCTACTTGATGTGTTATAGTAGGATTAGTATCTGAAAGCAGCAAGGAAACAAAACACTATCCTGAACATCCTGGATGTTTCTGGAGTATTTGCAAAATAAGCTCAGTCTGTAGATCTCTATAGTATAGACGCTGAAAAAGGTTGTGCCCCACTGGCACTATTTGACCAGGATCACAAGGACAGTGTCTTTCCAGATATTGGCTCTTTCTATAGCGTCCTTCAAGGACAGCTGAACATGACATTGAGCTAAGATGAAGGCAATTCAGTGTCTGGGCACTTCTAAGTTACTTAGAATTATATGACTTGGGGATTGAAAAGTATCTACGGTTCTCACTGGCAGGATTCAAAGAATTAATTCCTGCCCTCTAGCTAAAGATCTCAGGGCACCAGGCAACAAAATCAGCTCGACCAGTTTTAAAATACTATAAACAATAACAGAGGGAGAAAGTCAGGAAAAAAAGGAAATGTATAAGAGACAGGGAGAAAGAGACAAGAGAGAATGAGGGAGCACAGATGGGGGTTGTGAAGAGAGAGAGAGAGAGAGAGAGAGAGAGAGAGAAAGAAAGAAAGAAAGAAAGAAAGGAGATGGCATGGGATAGATTCTAGTAGGGATAAAAGAATAAAGAGTGGCACTGAGGGAGATAGAGAAAGATAAATGTGTAATTACTTTACCCACATTGCTCTGGTCCCTGTGAGCACTAAGCACGTGGCCTGCAATGTCTTTTCCCGGAAGAAGGAATCATAGAATCATAGAGTTAGAAGAAACCCCAAGGGCCATCCACTCCAACCCCCCTGCCATGCAGGAACTCCCAATCAAAGCATCCCCGACAGATGACCATCCAGCCTCTGCTTAAAGACCTCCAAGGAAGGAGACTCCACCACTCTCTGAGGGAGTGTGTTCCACTGTCAAACAGCCCTTACTGTCAGGAAATTCCTCCTAATGTCGAGGTAGAATCTCTTTTCCTGCAGTTAGCACCCATTGTTCCACGTTTTAGTCTCTGGAGCAGCAGAAAACAAGCTTGCTCCCTCCTCAATATGACATCCCTTCAGATATTTAAACAGGGCTATCATATCTCCTCTTAACCTTCTCTTCTCAAGGCTAAACATCCCCAGCTCCCTAAGTCCCTCCTCATAGGGCATGGCTTCTAGACCCCTCACCATCTTAGTTGCCCTCCTTTGGACATGCTCCAGTTTCTCAACATCTTTTTTGAATTGTGGTGCCCAGAACTGGACACAGTATTCCAGGTGGGACCTGACCAAGGCAGAATAGAGTGGCACTATTACTTCCCTTGATCTAGACGCTATACTTCTATTGATGCAGCCTAAAATAGCATTGGCCTTTTTAGCTGCCACGTTGCACTGTTGACTCATGTTCAATTTATGGTCTACTTGGACTCCTAGATCCCTTTCACACGTACTTTCATTCAGCCAGGTGTCCCCCATCCTATATCTGTGCATTTCATTTTTCCGCCCTAAGTGCAGTTCCTTACATTTCTCCGCATTTAATTTCATTTTGTTAGCGTTGGCCCAGCTTTCTGAAACTCATCCTTCAGTTTAAAGAATAAAGAAGCAATACTTAAATTAGAAGCAAAGGGTCAAAGATGAATGCAGGTGCTTGAGATTAGCAATAGCCACCCACTGCGCTGCTCTTCCATGTGCTGACATTTGGTAGACACTCATTGTGGCTCAAGGTGAGGGTGCAAGGTTGTTCCTGGTTTTTTAAAACAGCTCATTTTGATGAACTGGATTACTATTTGCATATATCCATATTTATGGTTCACCGGTTCCTGAAATGCCAGATGGCAGCTCCGCCAAGATAAAGGCTGGGTCAAGGACCCCTGAAACTCAGAGACAAGGAGATCCATCTCGAGGGGCTTTGTGAAGTATTACAATGCCCAGATGGTTTCTCTGAGGTTTTCGAATGTCAACAAGAGTATGCCCAAAATAGGAAGGGTGTGTGTGTTACATTATATTTCAGTACTGGTTGACCTAATATTTAGAAGACAGGATTAAAATACAAAGAATCTGGAATTTCGGAGAAATGGTCCTTAACCTCTGCTGAAAGACCTCCAAGGAAGTAGAGATCCTCCTTCTCCAAGGAAGTTTTATTTGTTGAACAGCTTTGCTTCCTAATGTGTCTTCTTAACGTTTAAATGGAATCTCTTATCTTGAAGTTTAGTTGTGATATGATAGGCTTAAATCCTATTATTTAGGTCAGTCTGTCATAACTTATTACAGTTCATAGACCCAAAATTTAGGCATTCATTGAAGATATACATGTTCTCAAAATTCTCCACAATAAAATTCCCCACAATAAAATAAGAGGAAATTGTTAAATATAACTCAAGCTAACTCTAATGCAAACTCTGATTCTAACTCTAACTGTGCCTATATACCTAAGTGGGTTCTGATCATAGTTGCCTCAAAGAGAAATTTGGCAACTACAAGAGTGACATTTATCTTCCAGCAAGGTCTGGTCTCATCTTCCATTCATCTTACTTAGTCATGGATAGATTTTGGCTTGTTGATTTTGGGTGTGTAAAGAGGCAGAATGTTAAACAATACAGTGCGCCCTTGCCTTATGCGGGGGATCAGTTCTGGACCCCCACCGTAAGGCAAATCCCCATGTGGTGCGTGGCATGCTGTGCGCAGCAGGCACACACCCCATTCACCGTATTAGGGCTCGCCATCCGCGTGACCTCAAATCTGCATATGGCGACCTCGCGTATGGCACGGGTGCATGATATAAGGGAAAAAGGGACAGATTTTGACAGCACAAGAGGAAAAATGCCTGATGGAAATGGACACAGATCAGCTGGAGAGGTGGGAAAGAGAGGAAGAGTGTGTCTAGAGATTTTGGGTGTTGCATTCCTTCAAGTCACTTCCAACTTCTGGCCTAAGGTGACTCTATTACAGGGTTTTCTTTGCAGGTTTCTTCAGATGGGGTTTTGCCATTGCCACCCTCTGAGACGGAAGAGTGTGGCTTGCCCAAGGTCACCCAGTGGGTTTCATGGCCAAGCTGGGATTCGAACCCTGGTCTCCAGAGTCGTAGTCCAACACCCAGACCACTACACCACACAGGCTACATGGCTAGAGACTTAAGAAATGTGCAGATCCCAACAAGACAGCAGTAGTGGGGATAGACAATTGCGGATTGATGTAGTCAACTGAAAAGGAAGCCGATTTCCTCTCCTCCTGCACAGCGTCTTCCAAGACCACTTGATAAAACTCTCCTTTGAGTTGGGAAGTAAGTCAATGTCTGTTGCAGAGTGTGCCGGAGTGTCCATCAAAATCTCAACGCAGTTGGTTGCTTGAGCTGTATGTTCATTGAAGAAAGATGCCCACTTCTAGCTCTGCCCATTTATCCTCCTCCAGAATGACAAAGCTCTGTCGGTCTGTGAATGAAGCAACTCAAAAGTGCTGTAAATAATACATGCCTGGAGTAGATGAGTACAGAGATGTCTGAAGCTGCACCAACCCTTTTATCTTGGAGGAGCACAACATGATTTCATATCTTGCCAGAAATCTTTGTTGCTGCCGGTTTGCATAATGGCTTGACTCAGGGATACAACCCAAGTTGTACTATTGGTGTAGTGTTGGCTCAGAGAGTCAGAGTGCCAGGATGTTTTTCAATGGAAGAAATGAGAGCAACATTTACTACCTCCCAGGCTTCTCTGTCCTGTCTATGTATTAATCTACGAAATCTATACCCTTTGAAATTCTTTTGCGTTTGCTTCCTTTTTTGTTCCATCTGACCACAGCAGGTGACAAGATTTGATCCCTGGTTCAGATCACACATTGTGGTGAATTGTGGTGCCTAGAACTGGACACAGTATTCCAGGTGGGGCCTGACCAGAGCAGAAGAGAGTGGCACCATATAACCTAATTTATAGGAAAGCAAAAACCTATAATCTAATTTATAGGAAAGCAAAAGGCTGTTTTTTGAATCATCTGTATCCTTGCTACTCCAAGTGGCGATCTGTGGACTCGTGCTGGTCTGTGAGCCACCAGCTCCTGGTTTTGTGGAGATTTTCGAGGAGAGAAGGAAAAAATTGTAACCAATTTGAAGACATATGGTACTGGTCTCCGACACCACATTTTGGTGGCCCTCCTTTGGACATGTTCCAGTTTCTCCACATCCTTTTTGAATTGTGGTGCCTAGAACTGGACACAGTATTACAGGTGGGGCCTGACCAGAGCAGAAGAGAGTGGCACTATTACTTCCCTTGATCCTTCCATTAACCCAGCCTAAAACCACATTGACCTTTCTGGCTGCCACATCGCACTGTTGACTCATGTTCAGCTTGTGCTCTCTTCACCATCCAACAGTTGTTTCCATTAGTCTGCTCTAGCTGAGACTCACCAATCCAGCTAAAACTCAGTAGAAACCAATTCGCTGCTGCAGATGGACTCTTTTGGCTCTGTTAAAAAAAGAAATCTCTTTGGAAGCCGGTCTGTGGCAACTGCCTGCACTTCAAGATTTACAGCCACGTCGCTGCCTTGCAAATTAAAAAACGTGGCACATACATCGCCTCGTGTCAGTATTTAAGAACTTCCCAGCACTTTACTGTAGCTTGACCTGGGGTGAAACATCTAAATCATTTTGCTCATAAACATGCAGGTGGTGCCTGATTTACAGTATCGGAGACTGCTCAAGTCAGGATGAAGGAGAGGTTGGAGGAATTTTGTATCCGAAAACCCCAATTAGCCAGTCACTGGTCCATGCATATTTATGAACCCTCCCTTCACAAAACAGGTCATTATACTCGAAATTCAAAGTATCCCTTAATTTTTTAAAAAACAAATCTAACCTGCAGTTTCAACCTGAAGCCTGAAGGTTCCTCCGAAAAGACCGTAGAAAGGGCTTGACTATTTAAAGAAGCTCCGGGAAGGTTGAGATCAGAGAGGTTCTCAAATATTCCCTTTGTAGTTCAGCTGGAATTTTCTAGTGTGAGAGGGATAGGAGTGTGTATGTGCGTTTTCACATTCTTTAGATTTGTCAGGACTGGGGAATGTTTGTGATGACAACCACAAACCACCATGAAATGCCTTTCTGAATCCCAAAGAAAGTAAACCGATCAACTGAAGAGGATATTTGATTTGGATTGATCAGATTGGCTGGTTCCCCCATGGAGGAAAAACCTTATTATTCTTATTCTTATTCTTGTTCTTATTCTTAAGCTTTATTTATGGAGTGCTGTAAATGTACACAGTGATGTACATACAAATCAGTTAAAAACAGAATAAAGCAAAATAAAACTGCCTAAAATACTACTAAAATTATTTAACAAATACATATTAATAGATATTAACATTAAATAGTAAAATATAAACCTTTCTGCATTCACAATCCGCTTTTAAATGGTTTAAATTGTTCTACAGACCTTATCAGACATCGGAAATTGGAAGTATAATCCAATGGCAATCTGAACGCAATCATGGGGTTTCACGTTATTGCGAATTAAAGTATCTCACGCAATTTCGGGCAAAAGGGAAGTCATTCCGAATGCAATCAAGAGTTTTACATTATTGCGAATTATAGCATCTCATGCAATTTTGGGCAATGGGGGGTCATTTTCGGGTAATGGGAAGTCATTCTGAACGCATTCCGAACGCAATCAGATTTCATGTAAATTCGCTAAATTAGCGAATTCACGTGAATTCGAATTGGCTCCATTCGCAATAAGGAGAAATTCCTCCCGTCTGATAAGGTCCTACCAGTGAGAGATGATTTTAACCTGGCAATTGTGTGGCCCAGAAGATGTTGGACTACAGCTCCCATCATGCCTAGCCAAAGGTGGAGAATGCTGGGAGCTGCAGTTCAGCAACATCCAGAGAGCACCCAATTCCCTTCTCCAAGGAATTGTCAGAATTGGATTCTATGGCAAAGGAGCTGTCCATCTTCAGGGCATTTAGAAGCCTTTTTTGGTGGGTTTTCATGGTTAAGCGGGGGATTAGAACCGTGGTTTCTAGAGTCTTAGTCCAGTGCTCAAACCACTACCCCACATTGCCCCCCTTATGTAATATAACTTACTTATTGGTACAAGTAATTAGTTATTTATAACTAGTTATTTATATCTCATTACTCCCCATCTACACATTAACGCTGCCCCCATGCAGGACAACAAATCAAAGAAAAATAAAACATTGTAGAGATAAGCCTCACTGAAAAATTAAACTTTTTATTTTTGGTTCGGTGTGTTGTAAATTCATTTAAAACCAAAATTTTAACCAGAAGTAGTAGGGAGACCGGGAGCCGATTGGAAAGGAAACATAGTTTATTAGCTGTCGCTGACCTCAGAAGGAAATACATCCAAATTTCTGGGCCCAGATTTCGAAGTGAACCAAGATTTGATAGTACCTTGAACCTAGAAAACTACAAATCGCATTTTCATCGGTTACACTGAATTAAACCTTTACACCCCTGTATTTTCATTGGATATTCACACGTTACACCTAACATATGTCACTGTCCTTCCATCAATCTATTATCTTCATGTTTTGTCTCACTGTCCTCAAACTGTCTATGCAATACTTCCTTTTATTTGGGTTAGAATCTTAAGTTAGGAGCCCTTTCCAAATTGTTTATATTCCAAAACGGAGAATTTGATGTGGCCTAGAATAATAATCCTTTGCTCTGGTTTCAGCACTATAGTAAAATCTTAATTTTAACCAATCTACCTCAGCTAGATGGAGAATGAAAGACTTAATGAGATGGGAAAAACCTGTTGTTTGATATTTTAAAACTTTTCCCTTTAAACCCCCTCCCCATCTCATCCCCAAGTATTCCATCAAATGGCAGTAAGTGGTCTTCGTTGCATCCCTCTAATGGTCCTGATGCAATCGTTCGTTCCGAATTTGTCGGCGCCTCCTCTAAGCCAACTGCGCTTTTAAGCCAAAATGGGATTCGGCTCAGACAGACAGTTGTTCTCATTTCCTGACGGCATGACTGGGAAATGTGGTCCCCTGGAAACAGCATCTGCAAATGGAAGTGAATTTGATAATGGCACATTAAGAATTTGATCTCACTCCTGTTCTCCGCCAAGATCTTTTTTTTTTATTATTGGCAGCACTCCATGGAGGAATAAAAATTACATCCCAGTTCAACTCAGGAATCTTTATGGATACCCTTGAGCTTCATGAAATGGAAGTATAGATTGTAAGCCTGCTGGAAAGTTCTCATCGAGAGGCACAGAGAATGTATTTTGAATTTCATAATTTAAGGCCTGAGCTTGGAAACGTTACTTTTTCTGGACTACTAAACTGAAGCCAGAGGATGTACAGAAGATAACTTCAACTGCAGGGAGAGGCAGGAAATATAAATAATAATAATCATCATCATCATCATCATCATCATCATCATTTTATTATAACCAATGTATGCCACCATATGTAAGCCGAATCCCTATTTCATCTTGGCTGATAAAATTTAGCAGAGGTGGGTTGATCCAATGGATCCAGAACCAGCATTTGAATTGTGAGAGCGATTTGAATTTCGAGAGTAAAGGAGAGTAATGTTGTTTTCTAAATACAGACTATCCAAAATGCTTGGGACCAGAAGTCTTTCGGATTTTGGTTTCTTTTTTCCCCAGATTTTGGAATATTTGCATATGCTTAATCTTGGAGTCTAAACACGAGCTGCATTTATGTTTCATATTCACCTTATACACAGAGCAGTTACACAATATTTTAAATAAATTTGGTACCTTATTAAGTGGATTTAATAAATATAATTCTGGAGGCGGTTTAAAATTAATCTGCCTTTTGGTAGAAAGGGGCTGTGGTATTAATCATAATCTTCATTACTACTACTACTACTACTACTACTACTTCTTACTCGCCTCTCCTCACAGCTCGAGGTGGGTTACACCATAGTTAAAACACAATCATTTCATAAAATACACATATTAAGCTGCATCTCTCTGCAAGATTTATATTACGTACCTAGGATAATTACATAGGATATTACATACATAGTATATACATTACTTGATCTACCTCACAGGGTTGTCATGAAAATAAAGAAGGGAGTGGAAAAGAGATCCAGGTGCTCTACTTTGAGCCCTTTGGAGGAAAGATAGGGAATAAACATAAGCAATGAAGAACATGTGAAACAAACAGATATAGCAATAATGCACACAGAGGGCTAGGCACTTGCCGACTCTCGCTCGTAGAACGACTGAAGCTGTCCGAAACACATTATGTTGCAAGGCTAGAATGGATGGGTTTTAGAAGGAACCCACTGTTTGTGACTTTTGGGCTGCGACGAAGAGCATCAAAGCTAGGATTTTGTCTTTACAAAAAGCCTGCGCTAGTGGCTTCTGAGACTCTAGAGCTATTTTGCTGCAAAGAAGGAAGTTTCCAAATCCTTGAGTGGAGCAGGAGAAGGGGTATAACCTGGGACTCCTCCTGAAAATACTCCTGTTTCTCCCAAGGTAAGACCATAAGCCTTGTCACTTCAAGAATGTGCTTTGGGGACAGAAGACAGAACTGCCATGGTCTATGTTCTTTTCTCAGCGGTGGCTTCTGTAATCCTGGTCACATTTGCATTTGCTGTCGCTTATGTCTAACTTCATTATAAATGTCTGCAGGATTCCCATCCCTTCTCTGCTGGCTTGCAAATCGAGCCTTGGATCTTCTCCATTCTCTTCCACTTCCCCAGTGGCCCTGCAAAGAGGAAAACAATTTTGCTGTCTTTGTTCGGGATGATGAATGTGGAACTAGCAGCTTTGGCCCATGGCCTGATTTCAAAAAACCTCTGTGTCTGGTCTATTGGGACTTCTGCTAAGAGGAATTCTCCTTCCGCTAGAAGCCTGGGAGGAAGGAAGAGGAAGATGAATGAAAGGGGGTGTCTTCGGCCACTGCTGACTTTGACCCCTTCTGCCACTGGTGCTGTGATACTGGGCAAGAGTAGTACAGGTACCACGGACCAGCTGATAGTTGGATAACCGAACATGTTGGATAATCCAGAAGGTCCAAGAAAAGCCTTGAAATCACTATGAATTGCAAATGTATTGAAGTTTGATTGCAATAACAGCAAAAGTAAAGGTAAAGAAATCACTGCTCAACATTGGGATGTACAGTATAAACAGTTCAGTCCTCCAAAAATGTAAAGAAATCACGGAAAATTTAAAGGTATCACAGAAATTTTAAAGAAATCACAGCAGCTGCAACATTGGATAATCCGGAAATGTTGGATAACAGAAGGTTGGATAATCGAGACTCTACTGTATTCCATTTTCTAGAATGTATGTCACTGGCAGGCCCATTTTATTTTATTTTATTCTGTTTTATGTACAGCACTGTGTAAACCTACCGTGCTTTATAAATAAGGTATAATAATAATGATAATGATAATGATAATGATAATAATAATAATAATAGTCAAGAAGTTCTTCCTAATGCTTAGATGACATCTCTTTTCAGCAGAAAACAAGCTCATGCCATCTTCCATAGGACATCTCTTCCAGTATTTAAAGATGGTTATCATGTCACCTCTCAGTCTTGGCTTATCCAAACGAAACATATCCATCAGCCCAAATCATTCCTCATAAGGCTTAGTCTCCAGACCTCTGAGCATCTTGGTCACCCTTCTCTGGACATGGTCCGTTTTGAGCTGTGATGCCCAGTGCCATGGAAGGGCCAATTACAAATGGGCAGGAAAATCACAATTAGGTACCATGAGCTCATTTACTGGTTCAGCTCCCACCTCCCAGGATTCCTCACCACTAGAGGCTGCTGGGATTTGCAGTCCAACAATAGCTGAAAGGCCTCATTATTGCCACTCTTCTATTTAAACCAAGAGACACTGTTATGGACAGCTCTTTTAGATGCCAATGGCCTGTGCTGGGAACTCCAGCATTGATCTCTAACAACCTTCACCAGATGCCAATGTTTTGGCTGCTAGGGGTGGAAAATTGCACGCCTTTCTATCCAAAACACAGAAGGCTGTGTGGGTTTGTCACCATCTGAACTGTTATTGCGATTGACAAGTGGGATGTACTTGCAAGATGCCCTCAAGAGGCGTTCTTCTGAATCACAGAATCATAGGGTTGGAAGAGACGGCTCAGCCAGAGCTTCTTTTAAGACACTCGATTTCGTGTCCAATTTTCTATGACAGTGTTCTGGGGTGTCTTCTCCAGCATTTCCTTCCTTTTTTGTCTGCTTTGGGAAATGGGGTCCTCTTGAGGCTTCCGATTTCAGTACGTTTGGTGGCTAAACACAGATGCTTCAAGTAACCTGAACCCTAGGGGATGATAAATGGAAAAGTAACCAGAAAAAACTAATCATCCTTCCTCCTCTTGTCTTTCTGAGTGAGACTGTCATACCTTTGACATATGATGAGAAGGTATGATTCATTGTCTTCTCATGATATGTCAACGGTATGACAGTCTCAGTCAGAAAGACAAGAGGAGGAAGGATGATTAGAAAAGCCATTAAAAAGACAACGATCCTTGGAAAGGCAGGAGGCAGTAGGTATAGGAGAAGACCACATTACAAATGGATGGATTCAGTCAAGGAAGCCATAGCCCTGGATCTGCCAGACCTATGGTGACAGGGTTTTCTTAGGGAAAGCATATTGAGAGGTGGTTTTGCTAGTTCCTTCCTTGGGAATATAACCTTCAGCACCCGATATTCACCGGCAGTCTTTCATCCAAGTACTAACCAGGGCTGACCCTGCTTAGCATCTAAGATCAGATGAGATCTGGTGCCTTTAGGGTTGCTTGTCACGTTCTAGCTTTGTTTTGTTCACGATTAAAGCCATGGCTGCTGTAAGACTGCTGCAATGAAATTGCCCAGCATCATGGATCATAAGCTACCTCCATCCCATTTTGTAAAAAAGGCAGGATAAAAAAAAAAATCCTTGTTAAAGAAAGGAATTAATTGACTAGTCCCATCAACTGTTCCTCCGATTTGCATTCCTTGTTGTCATACACACTTTAGCACGTTCTTGATCATTTTATTTAGAAAGGGCATGGGCTTGCCGGAACTTTTGTGAAAGCAATTCTTTGTTCCAACTCTGGAAAAGTGTGAAAATAATTCAAATCAGCTCTACATTGACTCTCGGTTGCCTTTAATCTTTTCCCGGTCGGTGTGGGTGCTGGCAGTGAAACCAAGATTCAATCAAACTTGACAAACAGAATGTCTCTTGCCTCCCAGAAAAACCACTGAAACAACCGATGACAAATTTGTACTGCTCCCAAATTGATTTAGACCTGTGTCCAGACTGGACGAGGCACAACAAGTGAAGGGTATGGAGTTTCCTATTTAAGCTTTTATTCCCCTCAAGTCTTTGGGGGCCCAAGAAACCTGACTTCTAATATCAAGCTGCATGTTCTTATATTTGGAAACTGTATCACATTTCCCAGGATTTTTGCATCCAAAAATGAGGGTGGAAAAGCATTTCAGATAAAGGTTAATGCCCAATTTAGCAATGATTTGCATTAAAGTGCTCCTTTGGAGACGGCTGGACATGACGATGGCACACCTAGTCCGGATTTCAGCAAAATTTCTTTTTTAGAGATTTATATGCACAGCCAAGGCAGGTGAGTGGGTTGCTTAAACCTTTCTTTTTTGCTTTTCCACTTGAAACTCTCCCCCACCATTCCAGAGATGTACCCATGTCCGCTAAAGCAAACCACAACAATAGTTCGGTGTTGGTTTGTGTCATTATGGGCCTTCAAGTCATCTCCAACTTTTGATGTTGTTGTTGCTGTGTGTTTTTAAGTGTCTTCTGACTTATGGCGACTCTAAGGCAACCCTATCATGGGGCTTTCTTGGCAAGATTTGTTCAGAGGAGGTTTGCTATTGCTTCCCCTCTCGAGGCTGAGAGCGTGTGACTTGCTCAAGCTCACCCAGTGGGTTTCATGGCTAAACTGGGAATCGATCTTTGGTCTCTAGAGTTGTGGTGCAACGCTCGGACCACTATGCCATGCAGGATTTCCTGATATACTGCAACGTTTTGTTGCAGGCCTCACTTGCATTTACTAACCATAGCTTTGTAGTATCTGCCCAGCATCTGAGCAAAAAGAGAGCTAAAGGAAGAGAAAGTACAAACCCCGCCAAGCCCATCTGTGCCCTAAATCTTTCTCGCTAAGTTCCAAGGTTAGGCATTTTTAAAACCGGGCATCAAAGAGAGCAAATGACACCAGCTAGAATACAAATGTTGTTTCCAAAGGGAAGAAAGCTCTTTTGAAGGCGGCTGAGATTGTCAATGCGAAATTAAAAATTAAAAAATCCATTCTGTGGGCTGGAGAGAATTTGCGAGTCTGCCAGACAGCCCTTAGGGTCAGGAAGCATTTCTCTTTCTCTCCTTCTTCCCCGCTCCTCCCATTCCTCCCAACTACAATTGTAAAGCTTTCATTCGGAATATATTTATCACATGATGAAATATATAGAGCTGACTACGGTTGCAAGGAATCCTTTTGCTTGCCAGCGTCTTTTATTCACAAAATGACCTGTGTGAATAATAAAAAAGGAGAGTGAAAGAACTCTAGTGCTTTTTACTGCCTAATTATTGGTGAGCATCAAAACAATATGTATTTGTTTGGAGAGTTCTTCTGCCCCTCACATCCAACAAAGCACAAAATTAAGATTTATGTGTTCGTAAGCACCAAAACATCAGCTGCATCTCTCCCAACACACACAAGCAGTGTACCGTTATTTAATGCAGATTATTAATCTGAGGCCCCATTCATACTATGAAAACAACCTGGTGTGAAACCGGGTTATTTTCACGGTGTTCATACTTGTCCCAATTGCACTTTACATCTACTGAAAACCTCACTTAACCCAGTATATTCAATACTGGGAATTTTCCCTGCGTCTTTAAGAGCCTCAATGATCCTCGCTTTTCGTAGTGTGACTATGCTACCGAATCGATTTGGATCCATACTGTATCATTCCTGGAAATAGAGGCACCCCCATTTTAAACTGAAACGGTGTCAAGTGTGAATGGCGACAGGGTTTAAATGCCTCAGAGAGAAATATGTAAGTGCGAATGTCCCCTAAGTGAAGATCTAGGCAACCGAAAGGAGCTTGTTGTCTTTTTAAGATCTGGCTTTCAGCCCTCCCAGTGTTAGTGAACTACAACTCACAATATTCCTTATCACTGTCTATGCCGTCCAGTGCTGTTGGGAGGTGTAGTCCAAGTACATTTGGAGGCCTACATATTCCCCACGGTAGGAAGAATGGTAGGACTTTATTGGTTGCTTTGATTTCTCCATCCTTTCTTCCGTGAATGGGATCCATGACAGCTTATAGTTAAGCAGTGCAAGGGCAAGTCAAACATAAATATGAATAAAGAAATGATCAAACTCCAGTTTCTAATCCTAACTAGATTTACGTAAGCATTTACTTGCTATTCCACAATGGATTCAATCTCTAGTTAGGATTTGCAGTTGCACTGCAGCAATTTAAATGCTCCTTTTGCAGAAGGCATGGCCAGGATGAAATGCAACCCGTAATAAAATAATCGCCTTCAACCAACCTGGTGATGATGGTTGGATTTGTTTAAGTGGTTTTATGCTGAGGTGGTCTAAGTACCCTAAAGGCACCAGGTCATATCTGTTCTTGAACCCTAAACAGGGGTAGCTTTGGTTAGTACTTGGATGGGAGACTGCTAAGGAATACTAGATGCCATAAGCTGTAGACATCTTGCAAAAGGCAGAGAGTTTCATATACGCAGCGGGGACATCACATGGCCAGTTGTCTCCTGATATATTCCATTTTCCGTCCTTCCAAAGCAGCACCTCAGTGTGCTTTCCCACTCTGCTCTGATACAGAAGTTGTCCTCAGATGCCTCTTCGGCCAACCTGTCTGGCCCTCCCTAATGTTTCAGTCTGTGACCGTCTGTTCCACTTTGGACTCTAGACAGTCTCCTTGTTCAGGTGTGCTTTACCTTCCTCTAACTTGATGCCTTCTAGGTGTGTTAGATTATAGCTCGCAGCATTCACAAACAGCAAGGTCAGCGCTATGAAGATAGGAGGTGTTGTCCCCAGGAATGGTCGTTCATCTATCAAATGGGGGGTGGACAATTGTTGGAGGATGGATGGGGCACATTAGCCTTCCTGGAGACCTTGGGGGGCTGTACTCATCACAAAAAGTACCAATTTGTACCTCTCAAAATGCCCTCTAAGGTACGTAAAGGACATTTTTGCAATATTTTTGCCCCTCCCCTGGCAAAGTTTAGTTCCAGGAGAGGGTGTAGGTATCATTCCCACTACAAAATAAATCATTTTTTGAGTCGACCCAATGAAGCAATTTAGCGCTGGATAGACATTCACACTATTTGAGCTGGGATCGAACCTACCCATTTCAGTTTAATCCACTTCGTGTTCACATTCAGCGATGGATCCGTTCAACATGGAGTCGTCTCACAGGGGTGACGGCGCCATAGGAACCAAATCAATTAGACGGCGCATTCATACTTGCACTGAATCAGTTAATTTCAAAAGAAGCAGGGAATGCCACAGATCCAAAAGAACTGCCAGAAATTTGGGGCAAACAAGGGCCATTGAAACCAGTGGGAATGAGGCCATAGACTCCGGTCTCCTTTTTCAAATATTCCAGAAGCATCTGAGGAAGTAAAGCGGAATCTATGAAAGCTCATGCTGCCAACTTCATACTTTCAGTTAGTCGCAAAGGTGCTACAAGATCCCTCTACGTACACTTTCAGCGTTGTGACTTGTCCTCTGTGCATTCGGTGAGCGTCCAAAATCAAATTCTTTTGAAATCTGACTACAGTTGGCATGAGTAAAGCCTCATTCGGTTGTGACTCAGTTGCGGCATGGTGAGCCAACATATGCACACATCCCCACAAGAGGCAGGGAACAATTGTGTGAAGCAATGAATGAGCGTGAGCCTGAAGCTTTCCCCGCTAGAGGGCAGGCAGCTTTAACTTCAGCCCAGCCTAGTCTTTAGGGATGCGTAAGAGACTTACACTAAACTTACACTTTCTGATGGGGACTGGACACACATAGGTTGAAATCCTGTTGACACCATTCTACCATTGATCCAGTGCTTAGTTCTGTTTAAACCAAAGAAGACCCACTGAATCAATTGTGGTAGAATTCAAAGATATAGCCGAATCTTTAGAGTCAGTATGTAGAGAGATTTTGTAGCACCTTTGAGATGAACTGGAAGAAAGAAGTTGGCAGAATGAGCTTTCACAGGAGTTTATCATACGACAGAATTTGGGGGTATAATGCAATGGCAATCCGAACGCAATCATGGGGTTTCACGTTACTGCGAATGAGTGTATCTCACGCAATTTCGGGCAATGGGAAGTCATTCTGAACACAATCATGGGGTTTCACGTAATTGCGTATTAGAGTATCTCACACAATTTCAGGCAATTTTGGTCATTTTCGGGAAATGGGAAGCCATTCTGAATGCATTCCGAACGCAATCAGATTTCACATCAATTCACTAAACTAGCGAATTCACATAATTGTGAATTGGCTCCATTCGCAATTGAGAGAAATTCCTCCCATGTGATAAACTCCATAGACTTCTGTCTACTTCCTCAGATGCTTTTTGAATCAACTGCGGAATGGCGAGTCAATACATAGGTAAATCCCATGTATTCAGTGGCTCAGTGTACTGTAGTTGGGACTAACAATAGCAGGGAGCCTCAGTGACGCAGTGGTTAAATGCGGATACTGCAGCCACAAGGTTGTGAGTTCGATCCCGGGGCTCCAAGGTTGACTCAGCCTTCCATCCTTTCGTAGGTTGATAAAATGAGTACCCAGCTTGTTGGGGTCAATTGGCTTACAGATTGTAAACCTCTTAGAGAGTGCTAGGTCCACTATTTAGCAATAGAGACATGTAAATGCTATTGCTATTTGGGCCTTTATTTGTTCCATAATCTGTACAGTCGTGGGGGTGTCGAAAAAAATGTGTATATTTTCAAAGTGTATAGAGAAATAAATAGTGAGAAGGTGAGCCATCTGGGTGACCTTGGGCAAGTCACACTCTCTCAGCTTCAGAGGATGGCAACTTCACAAACTCCCCTCTAATTTAATATATGTGGAATTGAAGGCTTTCATGGCTGGCATTCATAGTTTTTTGTGGAGCTTTTGGGCTCTGTGGCCATGTTCTAGAAGAGTTTCTTCCTGACGTTTTGCCAGCATCTGTGGCTGGCATCTTCAGAGAATGCTGGCCTGGAGAAGAGTTGGATATATATATATATATATATATCTCCTGTCACTCCTCCCTTCCCAGGGTCACACAGGATATATATATATATATATATATATATATATATAATATATACCCAACCCTTTTCCATGCCAGCATTCTCTGAAGATGCCAGCCACAGAAGCTGTCAAAAACACTTGCAGAACATGGCCATATAGCTTGAAAACCCTACAAAAACTATTTAATATATGTATAAATCTCCATTGCTCTTTGTAGAGTGTATGCCACTGGCAGGTCCTTCTTGTGTTTTATTTTAATTGATGCTGTGTAAATCTTAACAACAACAACAACAACAACATTCAGTGCTATGTGGGAATGTCAATTTACAAGTAACATGAGTGCCAAAAAAAAAAAAAAAAAAAAGAAGTACTAAGGATTCTGTCTGGGGTGAAATGGGAGGAGGAGGTCAATGGGGGGGGGGGTGACACTATGAATTACTGCACCGGGTGACCCCAACCCTTGGGATGCCACTGTCTCTAGGGGTTTTCCACCTTGGCCTCAGGCAGCACCAGGCCTTGGGCGGCACCCACCTGGGAACCCACCTCCCAAGCAGAGAGAACCCACCCTCAATGGCCTTTTCTCTTGCATCAAATCAGAGTCACATTTTTCCAGCCTCCTCCCTTCATCCTCCCTTCATCCTCAGCAGCCAATCAGAAGGCTCCCCGGCTTCCCCCTTCCCCTCCCTTCTCTGGTCCTCCCTCTTTTACTCCTTCTCTCTTCGCAGTCCAAGGATCCAGGAGGGAGGATCGGAAGGTTTCCGACCAAGCCACCAACCAACCAGAGCTGGGCTGCCCTAGATCTCATCCTCCTCCCTCCCTCCTTCCCTCCTTCCCTCTCTTCCTCCATCCCTCCATCCTTCCATCCCTCCTTCTTCCCCCAGTTTCCTGGGCTTTTTAAAGAGCTCTCTTTCCCCTTTGCCTTTGGTCCAAAGCTCCCAGCATCTGCTCAGCAAAAGAGGCACAAGAGTTGGCTTTTTCCTTCCCTTCCTTTTCTCCTCCTTCCATCCCTCCATCCAGAAAGATTGCCTTCCTCCATCTGAGGAAGTCGCCTGAAGTCTAGGGAAGGAAGCTCCTGCTGCCAACTTCTTGCTTTCAGTAAGATCTGACTTTCTTCTGCCACAGACTTTCTTCTCAAAGAGGCTCCTAGATCTCTTTATATCCTGATCCTACAGGCTTCCAGTTCTCAAAGAGGGCTCCAGGATCTCTCTACAGACCGATCCCAAAGACTTTCTTGCAATTCTGCTCAAAAGGGCTGCAAGATCTCTCTCCGTAGTGATCCTACAAGACTTCCAGTTCTCCAAGATTTCTCTGCAGACTGACTCTACAGACTTTCATTCACTTCTTCTCCAAGGGGCTCCAAGATTCAACAGGCTTTGGGTGAGTCTTAAAGGGGATCTCTACGGACTGATTCCCTAGACTTTCTTACAGTTCTTCTGAAAGGGGTTGCAAGATCTCTCTACCCAGGGACCCTACAGACTTTCGGTTCTCAAAGGGGCTCCAAAGACTGATTCCATAGACTTCCATTCCAGAAGCTCCCAGATCTCTCTGCAAACGGAGAGTCCACAGACTTCCATGCAGTTCTTCTCAAAGGGGCTCCAAGTCAAGACCTCTCTCTCTCTCTCTCTCTCCAGACTCTTCCAGTTCTTTTCAAAGGGGCTTCGAGATCTCTCTACATAGCCTTCCAGTTCTCTTTACAGACTGATCCTACAGGCTTTCATTCAGTTCTTTTCAAAGGGGCTTCAAGATCTCTCTACATAGAGATCCTACAAGCTTCCAGTTCTTTTCAAAGGGACTCCAAGCTCTCTCTACAGACTGATCCTACAGGCTTTCATTCATTTTTTCACAGTGATCCTACAGACTTTCTTTCAAAGGGGCTCCAAGATCTCTCTGCACAGTGATCCTACAGACTTTCAGCCTCAAAGGGGCTCCAAGATCTCCCTGCGCAGCGATCCTACAGACTTTCAACGCGTCCCAAAGGGGCTGCAAGGTCTCTCTTCGGGCTTTGAGAAGAGAGATCCCTCCCTCCCTTGAACCCAGAGCTTTGGTCCTTGGCCAAGGATGCTCCTGCTGCCCCTCTTGGCTGCCCTGTCCGCCTCCTTGCCTTGGGGGGCCCGGGCAGCCCCGGAGAGCCCCCCGGGGAGCCGCTTCGTCTGCACCTCTCTGCCCTTGGAGGCTGCCAACCCGGGGGGCTGCCCTCTGCCCCCGATCCCCATGCAAGGCTTGGCCCCCGAGGAGGAGCTGAAGGCCACCGTCCTCCAGCTGCGAGAGACCATCCTCCAGCAGAAGGAGACCATCGGCAACCAGAGGGAGGCCATCCGGGAGCTGACCTCCAAGCTGGGCCGGTGCGAGGGGGCCAGCCCCGAGGCCAAAGGGGGTCCTTGGAAAGGAGGCAAGGAGGGGGCCAAGGGCAAGGACACCATGGGAGATCTCCCCCGGGACCCCGGGCAGGTCATCGATCAGCTCAGCCGCACCATGCAGACCCTCAAGGACCGGCTGGAGAACCTGGAGGTGAGGAAAGGGGGAAAGGAGGGAGAACTAATGCGGGTTGACACTGCTTGAACTGCCCTGGTTCATCGCTATGGGACTCTGGGACTTATAGTTTATTGGGGCATCGGTGATCTCATTGAGAGAAGGCTCGATGTCTCACTAAGGTACGAAAACACACTGCGTGAATGATCTAGGTTGATACCACTTGAACTCTTCCTGGCTCAAGGCTATGGTAATTGGGAATTGTAGTTTATTGGGGCACACCAGTGATCTCATTGAGAGAAGGCTCAATGACTCACTAAGGTCCAAAACACACTGCAAGAATAATCTAGGTTGAGACTGCTTGAACTGCCTTGGTTTAATGGTATGATAGTCTGGGAATTGTAGTTTATTGGGGGACACAGAGCTCTCAGGCAGAGAAGGCTCAGTGTCTCACTAAGGTCCAAAACACACTGCAGGAATAATCCAGGTTGACACTGCTTGAACTGCCTTGGTTTAATGGTATGATAATCTGGGAATTGTAGTTTATTGGGGGACACAGAGCTTTCCGGCAGAGAAGGCTCAAACACTCACTGAGGTCCAAAACACACTGCAGAAATAATCCAGGTTGACACTGCTTTAACTGCCCTGGCTCAATGCTAGAGAATCCCGGGAATTGTAGTTTCTTGTGGCCCCAGAGCTCTCTGACAGAGAAGGTTCAATGTCTCCCAAAACTACAGTTCCCAGAACCCCCTACCATTGAGCCAGAGCAGTTCAAGCGCTCTCAACCTGAATTATTCCCACAGTGTGTTCTGGACCTTTAATTTCCCTGGCTCAGTGCTATGGAATCCTGGGAAATTGTCCTTTTGGGGAGACATAGAGCCTTCTCTGCCAAGAGAACTCTGGGGCCACAAATAACCTACAGCTCCCTGGATTCCTTAGCACTGAGCCAGGGCAGTTCAAGCAGAGCTCTGCTCTGGGCTTCACAACAAACTCCAACTCCCAGAATTCCATAGTCTTGAGCCAGGGCAGTTAAAGTGGTGCCAAACCGGGTTATTTCTCCAGTGTGGATGCAGCTAAAGGCGGTAGACCGGGTCCCCTGGAGGGATTGCCCAGGGAAGGAGCTCTCCTTGGTGCTGAAAGGACCAGAATAGAGAAAAACAGGGGAGCTGTCCATGGTGCTGAAAGGAGCCACATTGAGAAATACAGACGGAGCTGTCCGTGGTTCTGAAACTTGACTTTTCTATAGAGCAAACCCAAGTATTAGCCAGAGCAGCTGGGAAACTCTCCCCGGTGCTGAAATTGGCTCCTCAACGCTGAGAAGAGAGCTCCAAAACACATTGCAGAAATAATCCAGTCTGAGACCGCTTGAACTGCCCTGGCTCAGTGCTAGGGAATCCAGGGAATTGTCCTTTTGTGAGACATTGAGACTTCTCTGTCAAAGAGCTCTGGTGCCACCACAAACTACAGTTCCCTGGGATTCCCTAGAGCTGAGCGAAGGCAGTTCAAGCAGTCTCAGATTGGATTATTTCCACAGTGTGTTTTGGACCTATCTGAAAGAAAGAAGTTGGCAGCAGGGACTTTCGTAGACTTCAGCCTACTTCCTCAGATTTGGATTCACCAAATCCATCTGAAGAAGTCTGCTTGGGTCTGGGAAAGCTCATGCTGCCAACTGCTTTCTTTCAGTCAGTCTCAAAGTTGCTACAAGATCTCTCTACACCTTGGATGGTGGTTGTTAGGCATGGTCATGAAATGTAGTTTCTGGCTTTGGGAAGAGAGAGTCCTATATCTTGTAGGGAATATCGACCAGAGAGAACTAGAGAGTCACCCTGGGACTGTTCCTGAAAACGGGCTCTTGGAAGATGGAAGAGATACCTTGGTGGCAATTAATAAGGGGATAGTTGTTGTTGTTGTGTGCCTTCAAATGATTTCCAAGCCAAGCCTTTAGTGGAGGTTTGCCATTGACATAGTCTGGGCTGAGAGAGCGTGACTTGCCCAAGGTCACCCAGTGGGTTTAGATGGCCGAACCGGGATTCGAACCCTGGTCTCCAGAGCCATAGTTCAATGCTCAAACCACTACGCCACCCTAGCTCTCTACAGGGTGGAAATTTATACAGCCAGCCCTCTGCATCGACAGATTATTTATTCACTGATTCAACTATCCACAGCTTGAAAATATTCAAAAAATATATACGGTGCAATAAGCAAACCTTGATTTTGCCATACGATATAAGGGACACAATTTTACTATGCCATTGTGTTTAATGGGGCTTGAGCATCCGTGGATTTTGGTACCATGGAACTAATGTTTGGGTGGCTGCCCAGCATTAATACAGCCCTTTTCTCACTCTAAAAAATATCATTATGCTTCTCCTAATGCTTGATACCTGGCAGGATGGGTTTAAATTAAATAGAGTGGGCCTTTAGTATCTGCTGCGGTTTAGTTCCAGGACTCCCTCTGGATACCAAAATCCATGGATGCTCAAGTCCCATAATATTTAACGGGGTAGTAAAATGGTGTCCCTTATATTAAGTGGCAAAATCAAGGTTGGCTTTTTGGAATTTAGATATTTTTGGAATATTTTCATGCCCTGGATGGTTGAATCTGTGGATCGGGAGGGTTGACTGTCTTGTCCTGATATTTTTCATCCCACTTTTGTGTTGTTCGGCTTTGCTCAGGGCAGGAATGCAAATCCAGAACCTTTCTGATACTGAATTTAACTTGAACGAGGCCCGGGGCTGCATGTGGCCCTCAAGTCTTTTCCCCTCCACCCTCACAAAACAACAACAACACAATTCTCCCAGCCAAATGTAGTCGAATTTCCAGAATGTGTGGCAATTCATCTTTTAAATGGGTTACATTATATCTCTACTGTTTGGCATGTGAAAATAGCTGTTTTTCAAACCCAGAATGGGATTTCTGTCACTGCACAGGGTTGTTTTTGGTCATTTCTTGCGGACGTAGAGAGAGTTTCAGGACCAAGACGTTGGCCCTTGGACTTCCTGAGTTGTCCGTACTTGGAGTAGCAGAAATGAGCCTTGCTATTATTATCTAGGTTGCTTACACTTTCTTCTCACGAACGACCGCATGATATATTCCTCTTAGCTAAACAAGCCCTTGGCACCTATCATGGCAGATTGCTTAGAAAACAAGGTTTGGGGTACTCCCCTACCAAGAAGGGCTCAGATCCCGTTCGTGAGGATTTGCAACCTTTGCTTGCTACAATCCGTGGCTGCTTGCATCTAAACCATTGTGTTGGATATCCTGATCTTCGGTCTTTGTTTCTAGTTCAGCGTACAAGCGATGGTGCTACTTTAGATTCAGTGACAGGGTTACTGGATACAAAGCAGTTCCAGAATCCTACTGTCTTTTCCTCTCTTTCACGGTATGAATGGCTGTTTGATATTTCTAACTCGAACTCTGGTATTCCCGTCAGCTGCGTCTTCTACCGGGGGACTGTTGCCACCTGCTAAATATATGCATAATAAATTATCGAGGGTACAATTAGGGATGTGAAATCTCAATGCCACCCTGCAACAAACAACCGTCATTTCCCAGAAACTCTAGCTTTCTTCGCCAGTGAGATCTTTAAAAAGAAGGGTGGAGGGGAAGCTGGCACAAGTTTTCGGTAAATCACATCCCCGACATTTTCTATCATTTTATTACCATGTTGGGCACTACCTTTTATGCCAGGCATGGAGACGGAGAGAGGGCGAGATGGGTTGAGATCCGACAATGATCAATAATGAATAAAATCCAAATTTCTAAGCCCATTGTGAGCTTTGGAGAAGGCTCTTCTGTTATAGACACCGAGTGCAGCAAGTTGTGCACGACTAGTTGTTTTCTTTGCTTTGAAACACCTTTCCTTTTCAGTGGCAATGGGAAAGGGCTAAAGAGTGCGCTTGTGTATGTCTCAGCTGGAGGGATTGAGAAGAGATTTGTGGGTTTGCTATTCCTGCCTCGGTGCTTTTCATTTCTTTTTCTTAATCTGTGCCCAAGAACAGACTTGCTCAAAGGGGTTGCAATCTAACCTCGGCATCCTAGATAATGTGACTTTGGCATATGGTGCTTAAAGGGGAAAATAAAAAGAATAAGAAGTGTTAAGTGCAATTCCAAGTTCTTTTGCTAATAGCCAAGTCAGTGCTATTTTAGGTGCAGCGGGATGCATAAACAACTGGAAAGAATGAAGCCAGCTATAACATTTTAGATAATAATTCTTTCTCCTTCCCAAAGGCTCACTAAGACAGAATTGTTTACAGCCGTGGATATTTCCTTTCCTAGTCTCCCTGTCTGTTCAAAGGACAGGCCTAAAAGCTTTTTGGAATCAATGCAAAATTCAATCCATTGGAAAGGGTCCTTGCCTTGCCTTGAAACACTGGCACTAGGAAGACAGCCCTACAGTAATAACATTTCAAAGCTATTATTGTTAAGGAGAAGTCGGTAGCAACGGGACTTTCTTTTATTCTTTAAAAAGCGAGATTTTCAGTAATGATTTTTGAAATAGTCTGTGTCTTGTGTCATTGTGATTGATGCAACGCTTGTTCATTGTTTTTCATATTAGATAAGGAAAATGAAGGAAAAAATGAAACATTTTCATTAACTTGGCAGACGTGACACTTCAATAAAGTGGCATTAAATATATTTTTAAAGAACTGAACAAGTTGCCAGATACTCCCCTGTTAAAGTGATAAACATCACGTCTAGGTTTTAGGCCTTTGTGTTGTAAACTAGGGAATCCAACAAACCACTTGTAGACCAGACTACATTTGTTTCGGACCTTGTGGTCCTACCAAACGTTAGCCAGTGAGTAGTAGAATAGCTGGTCACAGTTTCACATGCAAAGAAAATAAATTATATTTCCACTAACCAATTCCCCTAAAGATAGAGGCAGCCTGTACGTAAGATTATTGCTGCCTTTTGTATGTAATCCCTTGAGGATGGGCAAAGCCCTCATTTCCAAATGGTGTTTCCATTTTAGCAAAGCATCTAGGCATCTGTGAAGTACAGTCAGCCCTCCGTATCCACGGATTCTGGTTTATTACTTGATATCTATAATCAAGTGATATATATGTCATTGATTATGTGTCTGTATTCAACTCAATGCTCAACTGACATCAATGTTTCAATGCTCAGCTGACGTTTTAAGTTATTACAATGCTAGAAATTTGGGGAATGAGGGGAAATTTCTTGAGAGGGGGAAGAATTATTTTTTGGGGGGAACCATGTTTTCATTTTGCCCCTGTCTCCCAGAATTGTGTATGTGCGTGCCTACAAGTTACCTGTCGGATTATGGCAACCCCATGAATCTCATAGGGTTTTCTTAGGCAAGGAATACTCAGAGGTGGTTTTGCCATTTCCCTCCTATGAAATATAGCCTATAGCACCTGGTCTTCATTGGTGGTCTCCCATCCAAGTCCTAACCAGGGGTGAGCCTGTTTAGCTTCCAAGATCAGCCAGGATCTAGTGCCGTTAGGGTTTTGGGCAGGTCCTTTTCCCATAAAATTTCTCCTTATCCCCCAAATTTCTAGCATTGCAGTAGGTTATTCCTTCAGTTGGGCACTGGAGCATTGACTTCACTGAGCAGTATATATGTGTGTGTGTGTTTGTGTATGACACTATGCACACACAACATACATAGATTTTAACAATATATTACAGACTGCTTTGGGTTTTTTCCCCCCCCAAGGAAAAGGGGTGTGAAAAATAACTCCAACACATCTGCAGGACTCCAGAGAAGCGATGTGATCTTTTGTGTGAAATACTGTTGCTCTCTCTCATTTAGATAGTTGACAAGTGGGACCATATGACACACAGTGCCTCTTCCTACAGTAGATATGTTAGATATGCACTCAGAAACCAGACCCTGAATACATATAAGAAATGTGGTTTTTTTGGACTGCAACTCCTGGGGGATTTGGGGAGTCCAAAAAAAATAACTTTCCCAAAGCTGTGGTATGGTGGCATTTGAGATGCTTCTGCACACATAATCAACAAGCGCCCAATTCAGCTTAATGCACGAGAATTGCAATAATCATCCTTGGCCTATGCTTTTGCTTTCCCTCCTCCTCTTAAAGCACCAGCTCCGAGCCAACGTGTCATTTGCAGCCCTGCCGAATGACCTCCGAGAGATGCTGCAGAGGAGGCTGGGAGACCTGGAGCGGCAGCTGTTGAGCAAAGTGGCGGACCTGGAGAACGAGAAATCTCAGCTTCACAACGAAACTTCCACCCACCGGCAAAAGACGGAGGCCGCCTTGAATGCGCTTCTCGAACGGGTTGCGGAGTTGGAACGAGGTAATCCCAGTGGCCACCTTTGCAGAGATCTTTGTATATAAAGGTGTTTATCATACGACGGAATTTGGGGGTATAATGCAATGGCAATCCGAACGCAATCATGAGGTTTCACATTATTGCGGATGAGTGTATCTCACGCAATTTCGGGCAAAAGGGGAGTCATTCCGAACGCAATCATGGGGTTTCATGTAATTGCGTATTAGAGTATCTCACACAGTTTCGTGCAATGGGGGGGGGTCATTTTTGGGAAATAGGAAGTCATTCTGAATGAATTCCGAATGCAATCAGATTTCACGTGAATTCGCTAAACTAGTGAATTCACGTAATTGCGAATTGGCTCCATTTGCAATTGAGAGAAATTCCTCCCATGTAATAAACTCCAGAGTCAGCTCTCCATGTCCAAGTCTTCTGAAGATGCCAGCCACAGATGCTGGCGAAACGTCAGAAAGGAACTCTTCTAGAACATGGCCACGTAGCCCAAAAGCCCTACAAAAAAAACTATGTAAAAGTCTCTGTTTCTCCAGAATTGATTTCACCATACTCCCAATGCCAATTCTGCTTCAAAAACCTCCTGCTAGACAAAGGACAAGGGCAAAGGGTGGTGGTGGTCAAGAATAAAAAGACCTTGTAAAAAGGATCTTCTTTATCAGAGGCTTTGTTAACTGAGATATGCCTGTACACTCTATGTGATAGTGGATCCTCATTTCTTTCTGCCCACTGAGCTGAGATCAGTAACTTCTGCGTTGTATGAAGCACCTCCACTTTCTCCACTGAACCAACATGGCACAGTGGTTTGGACTATGACTCTAGAGACCAGGGTTCGATTCCTAGCTTGGCCATGAAACCCACTGGGTGACCTTAGAGGAGTCACACTCTCTCCATCTCAAGGGAAGGCAATGGCAAACCTCCTTTGAACAAAGGCTCACCAAAGTTGGAAATTGCTTGAAGGCATACAACAACCAAGTGCCCACAGTAGGGGCCTGTCCCTGGATTTGACAGCTTTTGGGCACCGGGCAGATATGTGAATGTGTAGGAAGAGCTTCTCATACATGTCAGATCTCATCCGAGAAAGGTTAAATATTCCCAAATATTACGGGATGTCACTTTGAAATAACCAATCAAACAATCAAAAACTCAACTTGACAGGGAATTAGTCAGCGCCTATTGATCAGCTCAAACCCACTCAGTCTAAGTGGGCACAATGCATCAGTTTGGACCTACCGGTTATGGAAAGTTCAATATGCAGTTAATAGCATCCCTGAGTGAAATGTTACCAAAGGCACTGCAACCCTCACTTCTTCCTCCCCGACTTGCAGCTGCCGAGATTCGTGAATCATATTTTCAATTTGTTATACCTTCTTCTCGCTCTTGCGGTAAAGATGGCCGGTGCCAACTCCCACTGCTTTCTATTTTCTAAAAGGGTACCAAAGATGGGAGAAAGGGAGGCATCTGTTGCCGTAGGTGTACGAGTGTCACAGTATTACACAGAACCCTTTGTCAGAAAGAAATCCTGCCTCTTAGAGGAAAGTTCTGCATAAGTCCTATGAGACAGTCCTATGAGTTGGTTCGATGAAACATTGGTGAAGAGGCAGAAGAGGTCACCACTGTGGTTATGTGGTTTTCCGGTTCTCCTTCTTTGTGAAGTCATGAAATATACATCAATGTAAGGGGCTGAGATTCTACCTTGAAAAGGCAAAAGGTAACTTAATACTCCTTGAGTTGCATGGATTGCTGCAGAATGCCACCACATGAATGACTTGCAATGCATATATACATTCACAATGCACATCCATGAGCATTGATCAGCAATTGGCCCTGCATCCAGAACTTTAAACTGAATATCACAATTTCTCATTGCACAAAAATGTCCAACCACTTCCATAGGAAAATTCCATAGGTGTAAAACATCAACAGGATTTTAGCCAAGTGCATATAAGTCAGCGTGGAATCTAAATTAAGGAACGTAAATTCTAATAACAATCAGGATATTTATACAGTAGGCCCTTAGTTTCTGTTGGGGTTTGGTTTCAGGAGCCGGATACCAAAATCCGTGGATGCTCAAGTCCCATCATATATCATGGCATAATATAAAATGGTGTCCCTTATATAAAATGGCAAAATCAAGGTTTGCTTTTTGAAACTTATATATATTTTTGAGTATTTTCAAGCTGTGGATTCTTGAATTTGTGGATTAAAAAAAAATATCTCTGGATACATAGAGCCCACTGTATAGTACTTGAGTGTTTGAAACACTTCAGCTACATCTCAGTAATTGTTACCGTTACTCCTAAAGCTGCTTCAGTATGCCATCCTCCAAATTTTATGTCTCTTATTTGTGCAAAGTATGTGACGAAATCTGGGAATGTAGGCAAGTTCTCCAGAGTTCAATGGGAAGACCATTCCCTCTGCTTTGTGCTGCTCAAATTCAACAGGTAAAGCTTTTCCCGGCATGGCAAGGATTGCATTCAATGCGCCTGTCATGTAGGGCTTAAAGATTAGGAGCCTCTTAGAAAAAAAGAGATGGCCAGCACTAACATGGCTGAATATACAATCAGAAACATATTCAGAGGTACCCATGCCACAAGATACAACCAAATCCACAAAACAGTGAAGCTAAGCACTCCAAGTCCTGGGTTTGGGTGGATGCGTTGGTCTCTTTGGGTTTCTCTGACATGCAACATGAAAACTCTCAAGTCATTTCCAGTTTGACTGCAAAGACTGTTGCTTCTTATTCACTACTCTAAGCCTCTCTTCTACCTTAACCCTTCCTTAGAACTCATTACAGGGTTGTTTCAAGGAAAATAAGATAACTGCATTATATGCAACTATGTGTCTCCCTAGACCTGTGGTTGGGGATTTGGAAAAGTCTTGGGATCTTGGGGGTTAAAAAAATAGGACACTTTTCTCACTTATTTTAAAAGCCACCTTGGCCATTGCTGTATGTCGGAGCAGAGAATGCTATTATGATAAAGTACGTGTTATGTAAAAAAAGGACTACTCCTCTCTTCTGGGAGATTGCATTGGATTGCATTGGAACAGATGGAGAAAGAAGGAGAGGAAATGGGAGGAGAGGGGCAGTGTTTTTTTAGTGGTGAGAGCATTGAATTGGGATTTGGGAGATGGAGGTCCTAGTCCTCTTTGAGCCATGAAACTCACCAGATAATTTCGTACCAGTCACATACACATGTGGGCGTTTGTTTGTGTACGACACAACCATGCGGTTGCGGATTCGAGGCCTTCTCTCTCTCGGTTTCAAGCTCAGGTTGACCTACATTACAGGATTGTTGTGAGGAGATAGAGGGGGGAAGGAGGAAGAAGAACGCCGGTCATGTTGTTGTTAAGCTCATTGTAGAAAAGGAAGCGTATGGATGTAACAAATCCGAAATACACAATGGATGGTATTTTATTTCCACCATCTTCCGGATTATCTTCCTTGCCTTTGAGACAAGAGGTTTCTCCCCCCTTTTTTTGTTTTAATTAACGGTTGCATTTCACGTCTATAGACTCCACAGACCTTGAGGCAGCAGTGTCCTGTCTCAAATGTGCAACCTTTCCTGTGGATTACTCTTGGTGCCACTGGGGGACACTCTTAATCCTAATCATTTAATCAGATCCTTAGGTTTAATTACTGGGAAACAGCACGCTTGGCTGGAGTTGGTGTATTTAAATTTCCAGTGCATATGGCGAGGGAGGTATATAGCATGGCACTCTCGGCATAATTTTTTAAACTTTTTTTTTTTTTTTGCAGCATAAGGTAGTGTGGATTGTTTAAATGCAAAGCCTTCTTAAATTATATCGCCAGGACTGATGGATCGGGATCATAACTTGGTTAATCAGATTAATGGTTGCACTTTGGCACTGTGCAGACCCAGGCGTTTTGTAGGAAAGGTTAAACTATAACCCAGAGAATTGCCATCAATTGTAATCAGAACACACAGTTTATAAAAAAGATAGATAAGGCAAATAATAATAATAATAATAATAATAATAATAATAATAATAATTTATACCCTGCTCTTCAGCCAAGGCTATCAAAGCGGCTTACAATTTGTTAATTAAGACATTTCCCTGCCCTCAGGCTTACAATCTAATATATATATATATATATATAAAAAAGTATATAAAAGGTAAATGAGCAAGTCTAGGGAATGTGAAGGTGCAGTCCCAAGCATACTTTGTAGCATGCTTCAAAGTACGGCAAAATTCTTTTGGGGGATGACATTTTCCAGTATCCCACAGCCAAGATGTTCGGTGGCCATGTGTTTGGGAGATTCTGGGACTTGTAGTCCCCCTAAAAACCTCACTTCCATAATTCAATTTCCTCATACCTCAAACACAGAGCAGGGGAAACATCCATACTAGCACTTAAGTGTGCAAAGGAAAATAAGAAGGGACTCAGAAATTCATCCAAGCCTGAATCCTATTGATAGTTCCAACTAGAGTAGCCCCATTGAATCCCTTGTTGAATGATCAGTCAACTATAGACAGTCCCATTGATTCAATGAGGTAGGGATCAATAGCCTTTCAGATCCAGTTAGACTGCAGCTCCCATCAGCCCTAGCCAATATAGCCTAAGGTGGAGGATGTGGAAAGTCTCAGTTCAGCAATATCTAAAGAGGCAAATTATTTCCACTTCCAAACAATAAGATTCAGCCTTTATTTCCCCAGGTTTTAAAATCGTAAGATATACAGCTTATAAAAAAATGAAAGCACGATGTCTTTTGGATGCTCAGAACCATTTTTTAAAAAAATGTTTGCACAAGTATGATCAACAAATCAATGCAAATGCCTGCATTGAACTGTCTTAAGGTTCATCTATGTGCACTATTTCTCTGTGCTGATGTTTCCTTCTGGATCTGCACCCCAGGTACCAGTGCCTTCAAGGCACCAGATGCATTCAAAGTCTCCCTCCCTCTCCGCACCAATTACCTGTATGGAAAAATCAAGAAGACTCTGCCGGAGCTGTATGCCTTCACTGTCTGCTTGTGGCTGAAGTCGAGCGCATCACCGGGGATTGGAACGCCTTTCTCCTACGCTGTCCCTGGCCAAGCCAATGAAGTGGTGCTGATAGAATGGGGGAACAACCCGATTGAGCTGCTGATCAATGACAAGGTGAGAAAAAGGGAGGATGACCTTTGCGAACGTCCAGACCAGCCAAGATTAAAAAGAAACATCCAAATAGCTCAGGCTTGGAAAAGTTATATTTTGATGAATTCCATCCCACGTTGGTGACGTCTATGTCTATGGGGTGGTGAATTCACTGCCAAATGTTATCTTAGGTCGGTGGTTCTCAAAATTTGGACTTCCAGATGTTTTGGATTTCAGCTCCCAGAATTGTCAACTGTCAGATTTGTTGTCTGAGGCTTCTGGGAGTTGAAGTCCAAAGCACCAGGAGGTCCACTGGTTTGGGAACATTGAATTAGGTTCTGAACCTTGGGTTCAGAGGACTAGAGAGAGTATGCATCAGCATATTAGTTGTTGGGGAACACAAATGAAAGGGTTGCACCTATTGTGGACTTTCTAACTGCATCTGGTGGGCTTTGGTATGAAACAAGATGCTGAGCTGGACAGGCCTTTAAGTAAGGCTCTGCTTATCTCATGCTGAAGGTTAAGCCAACTGTTTGATTGTGTTAGAAAGCCATAGTTCTCATATTGCTCTGCCGTTCCCTTCACTGAAACACAACTTGTTGGCTCAGCTGTTTTTAAAATTGGGCCGTGAATCACTTAACTATTGATCAGAGCAGTAACTGTTCTGTGAAAAGTGTAGCTAAAAAAACAATCCGTCAGAATTGTGTGCATGTGTGTGAGGCTTTGTAGCAAGAGAAATGTCCAAGGCATGCTGCTATGTTGTGATTTTTTCATCAACACTGAATTCCCCCGAGGGACTTGTAAGTGGGTTGCTAAGAGACATATGAATCATTCTGAAGTTGCAAATATACATATACACAGGGTGTAACTCACGTTTGGCTCCAGGATCTGAATGCAAGGCGCTGCCTTCAAGTATAGGTGACAATACTAAAGGAGAGTTCCTCTGAATGTATGCAGTGTGCATTCCTTTTGCCACTGGGTAGGCCCAAAGATCCCTTGCATATGCAGGACTAGGACAAAAAACATAGAAGTTTTGTTACTTTCAAATTGCTCTTGGCGTCACTTTCTAAAATATGTAGCTGCAAACCTGAGTTAGGTTTTAAACAAACAAGCACCAGAGGAAGTAGTGGCCGATCATAGCTCCACTGAACATAGGAAGCTGCCTTATACTTAGTCATGCATTAATGTACCTAGACCAGTATTGCCAACTCTGATCGGAAGAGGCTCGGCACAATTTCAGGCCAGATTCTGTGCTAACCTCACCTGGAGATCTCAGGTATTTCACGGTGGTCTCACATCCAATATCTAGCCTAGATCAGGCAGATCTCGCATTCATAGGGTCACCATAAGTCAAACAATGATTATGGCCTTTTTACTGTTAGAGAAGAATGTTCTTGTGGGAGTTTCTGTATCACATGCCCAAATAATATGTCTTCCAGGGACATTTGGTGTGGAGGAGGTGAGTGCCATTTGGTGCTCCAGTTCAGGCAGTAAAATGCCTTGAGCTAGCCCTGCTGGTCTTTACAAATTGTTTTCAACACAACATGCCCACATGCACATGTTTCTGATGTGCACTTAAGTTATTACCAAGTCTTACAAGGAAGACTATGCTAGAGATCCTGCATCGGAGTTTTGCATCATACCTCTCTCCCTATAAAGTAACACAGTGATTGTATTTTGCGATTCTTGTGTTGAATAGCAATGCTCCACACTGAATAAATAGCTAGATTGTGCAGCCAAATGCACAATTAGATACACATCTCCCATGCATGGAGAGAACCTTATTGTCATACATATATCACATGGATCTCAAGCACATCTCATGTGCACCTTCATGCACAGTGGCACCACATGCACATCTCCACTACTTCCTCTTGAACTGAATGCAAATGCAGATGAACTGAATACAGATTTTCATCCAGTGCAGAAACATTGGACAAAAATTTCCAACCACTTCTGTAGGGAAACCCACCCACCCATATTTTATTTATGTCCTACTTTTCACCCAGACTAGCACGACAAAGCCAAAAATTATAATAAAACACATTGAGTTAAAACACGCAAAAATAAGATTAAGAAAGTGTTAAACAATAATAGCATTAAAGCCACTTTAAATCCTAGGGGCCCAAAAAAAGACAGGCCAAAATAAAGCTGCTTCGGGTCACTTTGGGGGTATGCTGTTTAAATGACACATGCATCTTAAGAGAAGCTGTGCCAAAGCTGCGCTCCAGTCCTTAGGATTGGAGCATGGCTTTGACATGGCTTTCAGGCTCTTAGGATGCATGCCTCAGGCCTGTTTGGGCCCTTACTTTACAACAAAGATTAAAGAATATACAGCATCATACAAAGCCCTCTTCTTGTTACAAATCAGTTCTCAAAGGCGTAATTGAAAAGAAAGGACTTCACTTACTGCTCAAAGGATAACCCAGAAGGCACCATCCTAGGTTCCTTAAGGAGGGAACTCTATAGTGTGGAGTAGCCACAAAGAAGGCCATCTTCCATGAGAGACGAACAAGATTCTGACCTGTGTGCCTTGGTTGCAGCAAATCTGGTGCTCCTGATCACATCTACTGATCTCTTTGCCCAGGTCGCCCAACTCCCACTCTTCATCAGTGACGGAAAATGGCACCACATCTGTGTCACATGGACAACGAGGGACGGGATGTGGGAAGCGTTCCAAGATGGAGAGAAACTTGGCACCGGGGATAATTTAGCTCCTTGGCACCCCATTAAGCCAGGAGGGGTCCTGATACTGGGTCAGGAGCAGGTGAGTAAGAGGGCAACATTGGTTTGATGCATCTGCTCCAGTTAGGAGTAGCAATACCTCACTGGGTTGTTGTGAATAGGAAGATTAGTTGGCTCATAGGCAACTAGTTGGCCATTTTGTGAACTGAATGCTGTTGCTAGGCCATTGGTCTGAACCAACATGGCTCTTCTTAAAAGCAGGGTGTAACTATAAAAGATAAACAGTCAAGAAAATAATGCTGGAAGGATTTATGTGCTATCATAGCTAGGTCTACTCATATGTAAACCCCTTTGCATTTTCCACACATGGAAACAGACAGATTTTTTTTAATATAAGGACAGATTAGATGAAACTAAAATGTCAACCTAACTGAAATGTGCTTCTCCTTCTCCACCTTGTTTTCCTTCTTTAGGACACTGTTGGTGGAAGGTTTGATGCAACTCAAGCTTTTGTCGGTGAGATGAGCCAGTTCAATATCTGGGACAGAGTCTTAAAGCCCGAAGACATCATGAATATTGCCAACTGCTCTGCCAACATGCCTGGCAACATCATCCCCTGGGTTGACAACAACGTGGATGTCTTTGGGGGTGCAGCCAAGTGGCCTGTGGAGACCTGTGAAGAGCGCCTGCTTGATTTATAGCCATGACCATTTTCCATCCAAGTGCCCTGTTTTTATCGAGACAATCGCTCATGTGATCTGATGCTCTTATGCCCCGGTTCATTTCCTCGAGAGGTTGCTAGCTCCTTAATAAACTACTCGGGTTAACAAAATAAAAAACAGGTACAGGGTCCAGTGCGGTAGGCAGGTCTGCACCAGCACCACTGAAACAAATGGGAGAAATGAGCACAGTCCAGGGATAGCTTGTGTTTCCCATGTCAGCGGGACTATAAACCCATTCCAGATTTTGACTAGCTTTTAAGGAACTATCCAAGGTTCTGGAGCAATTGGGAATAGAGTTTGACCCCTTTAAAATCTGGATGAAAACCTGGAATAGAGTCACCACTTTATTGATATATCTTGCAAATCTTTTGATGCCTTTCAGTGGAGCTCCTGTAGAAGATGTTTGGGGGAGGTTAGGTCCATTCTTTGCGTGGATTACTTGGTATGAATTTCAAACACATTCCAGCTCTCTTAAAGCCACTGTTTCCAAAAATGGCAGCCTCTAGCTCTATTGAACTGCAACTCCCATGGTGCCCAGTCAACATTTCCAACATCATCCACTAGCCAGTGCAGTGTAGTAGCTGTTAGAGTGCCAGGTATTGAAGTTGGAGGATCACCTGAAACTCACTGCCCAACTTTGAACTATTTGAGCTCTCTTAGCCTGGTCATTGCGAGGGCAATGAAGCTCATTGCAACCTCATTTGAAGGAAGGTGAGATATAAATGCAAGCATTACCCAAACAAGCAGGTTTGAGGGCTATGCTGGCTGAGGATGATGAGATCTGTTGTCTGATGCCGGCAGAGGGGCCATGTTAGTTAAGGATGATGGGATTTGCAGTCCAAGAGACCTAGAAGGTGCCATGGTGGGATGAGTATGTTCCCAAACTTGTTGCGCTCTATACGTAAGAGCCCTTGATAGGTTCAACTAAACTTGGAGGAGCAACTGGTACCCTGTGCAAATGTTTTTTTAAAACCCATCCCTAGTGATCCAATACACCTGTTTCTAACAACACATGGTGTTAAATCAAGCACAAACATTGCAGGTAGGGACGTTGCTAGGCCTGGGATCCTAGATTCCAGGCCTCCCCCCCATCTATTCCTTCATGTATAATGTAGACCTATATTAGCATATGCAAAATTTATGCAGATTTGTGTCCAATGGGCTTGGGGTCCTGAATCTTTTAAGTGCCTAGCAACGCCAAGGAGGGCAGGGGCTGCATGGAAGGAAATGTACACAGTAAGTTGCTGCCATGGATCAGCACGCTCTCCCATTGGGGCTGGTACAACCAGCGCTGTGTTTGCTGTCTAGCATGAATGACTAGCGCTTTTGCAGAGGGGACAAAAAGTCTTTTGCGGAGGGGACAAAGGGGGTGGCTTAACCTGCCCAATCTTGCTCAGTTTGATTCTGTAATTCTTCACCCTGCTTTCTCTTTCCATTGTTTTTTCCCCCTTGGCCTTTAAAAAAATTCCCTGGGGCCCGATTCCCACTACCTTTTAAACCGAATCGCAAATCGGTTTGAACTGGTTCAAATGACCCCTGTTCCCACTTGAGAGGGGGGCCATGCGCTAGACCCATTTATCCCGCGTCTTTTTGACGCTGATGTTTCCCGCGTCTTTTTGGATAAATCGATTCTTGTCCAAGTGTGAACCAGATGCGGATTGGAATCGATTTAAATTTGCCTTTCCGTCAGCTGGGGCAGGTCCATTTTGAACCAATTCATTAATGAACCACAAGTGGGTTATTTTACAGGGAGAAAATGTAGTGAGAACCACGCTCTGCTGCCAAATCGATCGGATCTCAAACCACTTTTTCGTATGTGGAAATGAAGCCTGGGTCTCAGAGTCTGGCAAGGTCTCAAACTGACATGGATTTGGAAGAGGCAAGCAGAGAACAGAGACATTGTCAAGAATAACTGCCTCTCTGTTGCAAATAGCCCCTTGACCCCCTTTTGATGGGAAGAGTCAAGCATAGGGCTGGAAGAGCTGGGTTTGCTAAGAGGCTAACTGCAAGTTACGTCTCTTATACATATGGCAGGTATGAGAATAAGATTCCCTGATCTTTTTTTTCCCCTTATCCCACAGAATGACAGAAAAAGGAATGTATGGCTTACTGCTTGCCTATAAAACTATCAGCAGAAGGGATTGAAAAAGAGAACTGGGAGCATTTCATACATATAGAAATGACACTGAGCAGAATACTTCCTATACTGCACCCATTTCAGATGGCGGGTAGTGCTTCAAATGTTCCTGTTTGCAGAAAGCTAGCTTATCAGAGTAAAGTCTTTTAGCTTGGCCTTAGCACTCTCACGTTAGATTTCAGTAGCTGGGGAGGGTTGTCTGTGTTTTATAGAAGTGAGCTTTCAGACTTGTATACCCTGCAATCTGAAATTGTCTCTACACTGCGTCTGCGCCTTTACGTCACTTATTAGAGAGAAATATTGCTTTGCGTTTGCTAACAGTGGCTGAGAGCTCTTTGATACTAAACACTACAGTTGATCTTAGCCAAAAAGGCCAGTCTTCTTCCCTTTTCCTTAGTCCTACAATTCTACGACTAAGCGAAGATTTGTTTACACCATCACATTGAAGACCAGAGCTCAGAAAAGTTACTTTTTTGGGGCACTGCCACATTCATAACCAGCAGGACCAGTGACCGGCCATGCAATCTGCCTGCCAGCCATTCTGGAAGCCATAATCCCAAGAAGTAACTTTTCCAAAGCTCTGCCTTTTCATTGCGTTCCAAGCTGCCATGCACACAGGCACTCAAAACATAGGTTGCGTTCTGTCTCTTAAAGGCTGCAATCCTTGGCTGCATCTGCATAGCAAAAATGATGCAATTTGACACCGCTTTAACTGCTATGGCTCAATGCTACGAAATCCTGAGATGTGTAGTTTGTTGTGGCACCAGAGCTCTCTGACAGAGGAGGCTAAATATCTCACAAAACTACAAATCCCATAATTCCCTAGTCATGACAGTTGAGTCATGACAGTTAAAGTGGTGTCAAACTGCATTGTTTCTACAGTGCAGATGCAGCCCTAGAAAGGTTTGCTTGGAAGTAAAACTGTGTAAGTACTGTGCATTTTATTTCTAAGCAAAGCATGGACTGGATGCTTTCAAATCTTGGGGAACCTGATGTTAAAGCAATACTGCATTTCTCTTTCCACTTCAGAGCAAATGCCTCCTAGTTATTCTCAAGTCCTTCATTTTAGACAGCAGTCAATAATGTCACTTAGTAATTCTCATCACACAGAGAGGCTTTTGTTAATAACTTTTGCTAATAGGTCTTTTCATTGACTCTTCTCCCCCAACCAATCCTGATATTTTGGTAGACCTTTATTTTAAAGAAGCACCTGTTCTTGCTATTGTTGCTACACTATGATAACCTTGTCTTAATATCGCATTGTTGCGGCCCTTAAAAAGCAAGATGTGCACTATCCGAGACTGCAAAAAGTGTTGCTGTGCCAGCAGGAGTCAGGCAACTTTCTCTTTGAGGTTGTGTTTGTGTTTGTGATACAATGTCATGGCAATGACTCAGAGACATACTCACATCCGAACTCACAGAATGTGTTGGTGTCGCGATCCATGTTGAGTGGACTCCAGTGTGAGTCCCTAGGAAACAAATGGTAAGTGTGCAGAACTATCCATTGTGCCCTTGTGCACTTACTGTTCTTTTCGATGGAGACTTGTGCAATAGAATTATCAAAATGGTTTTTGATGGCATTTGCTTAGTTTAGCTCAGAGATGATATGTCTAAAATTTCTTCCTTCCTTCCTTCCTTCCTTCCTTCCTTCCTTCCTTTTCCCACCCACTGCAGCCATTTCTGGAGCTAAGTTTTACTGATTGTATTTGCATTCTGTGTTGGCTGATGAATGTACTGAAAAACTTTTGTTGGGTTTAACATGAATCTTTGAGGGGTGGTGTCTTTCCCAAAGCAGAGATCTGGGGGGAAAAAATTACCAACTGTCTATCAAAACTGATCTCGCCTGCTCTTGTGCCTCTCACACAGCACCCTGATCTGTATAAATTGTCAGGGGAAACATGGAGATAAGGAATCTCCCCCGCTAACATCTGCACATCACAACTGATGTGAGAGGTGCCACTGCAGGATTATTGGCTCGAAAGGCCACGCTGGGTCTTTGGGGACTGGTAAATGTGAGTTGCGATGCCTACTGGGGGATCTGGAGAGATGCCACCCAAGCTGTTCCTTTAAGTTGTTGGCTTGCTTAAGAAGCTACCAACTATCGTGTGGATTTCTACCTTTCTGTCCGCTTGTTGCCAAGAAGCATCAAACTGGCTTCTGTGCGAAGTAGAATACTGGACTAGGTGGATGAACCCTTGGGAAGATTTTTTGCTGTCTGAGAGCCTGTCGTTCTGAATCTCATAGTAATGTTTTCAGAGACAGTGTCTGCTTATTGACTGGTTCCACAGCATTGGGAGTTCAAGGTTGTTTGGTTCCATCCTTGGTCATCTGATGCCCCTCAGAAAAACTAAGGGTAGAACACTTTCTGAACCCAAATACTTTAGAACTACAGATGATGGGTTGCATGTTGGAGTAAAGAACATAAAAGGAACAACTGACCCAACCTCCTTATACATTGAAAACTAGCATGCCCAGGTTAAGGGAAGACTGGAACCATACAGGGTGTGGGGCAAATCAGTTCATACTTAGACAAGACACATTGAAATAAATAGGACATACATTGTCTTGAGTGACTCATATCCTCTTGATTTCAGTGGATCTGCTCTGAGCATATCCAGGATTGGTTTGCTAAATGCTTGGACATCAAGCCTCTCTTAAAGGCTTGAGCAACAGTGGTCCATAAGCAGACTAGCAACTATGCTAGTTATAGTTTTTTTGTGGGGGTTTTTTGGGGGCTATGTGGCCATGTTCTAGAAGAGTTTATTTCTGATGTTTCACCAGCATCTGTGGCTGGCATCTTCAGAGAAACGGATGCTGGCGAAACGTCAGGAAGAAACTCTTCCAGAACATGGCCACATAGCCTGAAAAACCCACCAAAAATGATGGATGCCACCATGAAAGCCTTCGACTTCACATATGCCAGTCGGGCTTTACCATCGTTTCCCCATCATCCTATAGGTTGTGGGGCAAAGCGAAAGGCTTGTTAGCTACAGGAGGAAAAGGTTTCGGGAACAAGAATTCCTAGAGGAGTGGGTCAGTAAGTACAGAGGCCAAGCGCCATCCATGGGTAGTGATTCCAAATCTGATCACACTTCAGAGAGAGAGAATAAAATCTCTCTTGAGCTTCCTTTAGACATTTCCCAGTCCCAAGCCACCCTCAGCTGCCGTGTTTTTATATTTTAAAAAATCCACGCAAGAGAATTTTCAGAGGGGATTGTACATTTGTTTCGCTTTCCAAGGCCTTTAACAAGCACGTGCCAAAGGTATCGCTGTTTTCTTTTTGTGCTTAGGATTCCTGCCTGCCCCCTGCCCGCTTGCTTCGAAACATTGGGTGTGATTCCCTCGGCCGTTCTTCTGCCCAGGTCCCATTGAAATGAACGGGCATGCCATCATTTCAAATAGGTGCAGAAAAACCTCTTTTGGGTTTTCGCTCTCTGCTTTCACTGTTTTGAAATGAAATCATTCCTATTGCGGACCTTTGTGCTTTAAAAAGAAGAAACCAGCTATATTGCTTTTTATGTCCTTGTTTACCATCACCATGTCTTATAAGAACTAAGCTGACATTAATGGTGTTTTAAAAGCTCTTCTTCTTTCAGTACCTTCCAGATATACCTGCAATACTCCTGCATTTCCTTATGTCGGTATTAATTTGTTTTCTTATTTTCCCCTACATATGTCCCTTATTTGGCTTGTGGCACTAAGACTACTTTACATGATGTCCTGGGGGAGAGAAAACTTTTTATGATTTTAGAGAAAAGTGATTTTAACGGGGAGGGAGGGAATATATATATATATATTAAAAAGTCATATTTTATTTTTCATATGTTTGAATCGTATGGCGCTCTATTCTAGTGACCGTATCATTTGTAGGAGAAAGTGACATATTGCCATTAATATGTAGTACGATGTTCTTAACAAAATGACAAAAGGAAATTAAAAAAGTTCTTGCACTGTAAATCCAATTGCCTTTGCGTTTTTGTGAAATGCTGGGGAGTGTCTTCTTATCTCATTGTGCTGCCTTATAAAATTCATCCTTTAAGACAAGATTGTTCTGCTAGGTTTTTTTAAAAAAATCTCTTTCTCTCTCTTTTTTTTGGCATATGTAAAATTAAAGCCCAGGCAAATTTAATAAGATTGAAGCCATGTTTTCCTCACCTACTTTAGCCTTGTTCCATGTATGTTCTTAACCCTTTTATTGGAATAAATGACATTTAAAAGTGATCGACTTGACAGGGTTTTGTTATAAGTGGAGTTTGGGAAAGTTATTCTTTGGAACCACAGTTCTCAGAACTTCATCTGTTGGGAAGGTTGCGGAAATTGCTTTCCTGTGCTCTGGTTGCAAACTATTAGGCTGGCTTTGGAGTGCTTATATAGAGATGTCCTTATCTTCTGAATCCATTTTCCCAACCATGTTGACCAATGCAGAAACAGTTCCTCTTCACGCTCCGTATCCCAGCCAGCACGGTTGACTTTGAGTGATCTAGGCTCAAGAGTGTTCCAGGAATAGAAAAGTGATCCCTGGATGCATCCTATCTCTGCCCTAAAGGTATATTTTCCTCTCCTGCTATTACATCAGCAAGTGGCAATAGAAGAAACCCTAATGGCAACCTGACCACCATTTTGCATCCTCCAAAATGCAAAATGGAAGATACTTCATGCACTGGATCTACTTCTGAGTAAGACCAAAACCTAGAGAGGTAATCTGAATGGAGACCCCTTGGGACCATTCCCATTCCTCATCTTAACCGAGTGCAAATCGATTCACAGTAGAGACCAGTTTATGATGGGACCCCATTGTTTTGTTCAGCGGATGCTATTGGTTTGGCAGTGGGGTGGTAAATCTTTTCTAGGGTTTAGTCCAAACTTTAAAGAGCTGCCAAAAGTGCCGAACCAATTTCAGGACATTGGGTTTAGCCCCTTGGACAGCTCTTTTCAAGTCTGAATTAGCACCCTGAGCGGATTCAGTGCCCCACTGGAGTTTATCACATGGGAGGAATTTCTCTCAATTGCGAAAGGAGCCAATTCACAATTACGTGAATTCGCTAGTTTAGCAAATTTACGTGAAATCTGATTGCGTTCGGAATGCGTTCAGAATGACTTCCCATTTCCTGAAAATGACCCCCCATTTCCTGAAATTGCGTGAGATACTCTAATACACAATTGCGCAAAACCCCATGATTGTGTTCAGAATGACTTCTCATTGCCCAAAATTGTGTGAGATACACTCATTCGCAGTAACGTGAAACTCCATGATTGTATTTGGATTGCCATTGCATTATACCCCCAAATACCGTCGTAAACTCCACTGATATTGGAACAACCATCTTCCATTGGCTTTCATTTATATAAGAGGTTTTCTGAGTCTAAGTCGTGACTCTAAAACTGTTAAATGTTGAGGTAGAATCTGTTGTCTTTTGACCAGTACATTGTGTTCTTATGTGTCACGGCCACTAATCCACTCTGGGTCCAGAAAGCATTGCGTGCAGACTTTTTCTCCCAAACTTAGCATGATCAGAAACATGATGTATTTTTCTTTCTCGTAATGAATGAAAAATCCTAGGTTCGAGCATCACCTGAAGACAGAAGTGCTGGGAGCAATAATGGAATCGTCACCTTCACTCTCACATGTGGGACTGAAAGCTTGGTTTTGAAGGCCAACCCTACAGTGAAGGTTTCCAAGTAACCATGGCAGCGTGTTTGAATAATGCCAGCATTCCCAGCAAACCATGCGCAGCAGCCTGGCATGGCACATTTATCACCTGAATGGGCAAGCGAGTCAAAAGGGGCAAGGTAAAAATGGGTGAGATTTTCGCCCTGTGTCCATCTGTGTATTAAACAAAAACCGAAATTAACTGAAATGACAAATTTGAACGATGGATAAAGTAATACTGATATCCACCCATATTTGAGTGCTTGCCTCTCCAATGGTGCATCTTGCAATCCTTGGGTCCTCAACCATGTCTGTGGTCCTGAGTTAAGGATGCCATGCCTGTTTTTAATGGATCTACCAGACTTCTGTTCAATGGTTTCGCTGAATTACAAACAGTAACCGCCACTCAATAATCCCAGTAATGAGGGGAAAAACAATATCAGAAAAGTTACTTTCCAAGTTTCTTAAGGAACTTTGTGAGCTCCAGTCCAACAACATACGGAGGGCCACAAGGTTCCCACCTCTGTTCAATGGGCTTGCTTAGTTGCAAACCATAACTGCCACCAAATAATCCCAATAGCCAGCGGCCATGCGGTTTGGGAGTCGTCGACGCAAAAGAAAATGTTGCCAAGCTCGGCTAATGATATCACAGCTTCTGTTGGACTAGGCAGGGACATTTGTTAGTGACTGGCTGTGACACAAAATATTGCAACTGTGATGGGAAATGGGGGGTAATGGCTTCCTCACCGTTGACAACAGATGTCAGCCACAGTATTAGTCTGACTGGCCTTTCAGGACAGATCTGCATCATCCGAACCTCCGGGGCTCCGGATAGAACTGTCTGACTTCCACCCACTTTGCCTGAAGGTCAGGTTTATGTTTTGCCAAAAAACGTCGTCGCAGGTGCCGGCTCCGCAGATGCATTTGTTTTCATTATAGATCCTCTCGGGCAAGGCAGAGAAATAAAAGGACTTTAATAATTACTGGAAACATAATCACTTCCTTCCCCAGACGTGGAAACAAACAACCCTTATAAAATCGTTTTGGCTCATCGAAATGATCGAGTGGAGACAGAAAGGTGGTGTCTGTCTGCTTTTTAAAACTCCTTGGACAGGGAGGCTGGCTATTTGAATGTACTTTGGGGATCGGGTAGATTTCACCTGGCACAAGGTCAGCTTTCTGATCCTCATGAAATTTTACTGGGAGATTCTGAGAAATTACATTAATAATAATAATAATAATATTTTATTTTTATTTATATCCTGCCTCTTCATGTAGGATCAAGGCGGCTTACAATCATGGTAAAATATAATGCAATAATCCAATGATAAAATCCCAATATAACAATACAAAATGTAACAAAACATGACAATATAAAATAAGCCCCATTATCCCTCCCACCTATCTAACTATTAAAAATTCCCTTATAGCAATAAAATACATCTCATCCTTAATATAATCACACATGTTAACTTTCCACGTAGGGAGTCCTTTCGATGAGATACATTTGTGCACTGATTTTTACATCTTTATTGCCATATTTATTGATGTAATGCCAGCCTGGCAACAATATATTGTTGTTTGAGGTCATCCCGGCATAGTCCAAAGTGTTTTAATGTGATCTGGTCTCTTGGCAGTTAGGACTCATTAGCTTTACAAAAGTCCTGCTCTTGTATTATTAGAGCTCTTTTGTTGATATCCTAATAACACAACTGGCTGGAATTTTCCTTTGAGGGTCTGGCTGCGGGGACTGTCAGGATGAGTGGCTACACTTCAAAATTCAATACTGCACCACTGTGACTGGGTTTGTTTGGCTACAGACACGCACCCCAGGCTGTGTGTCTAGCTTTCCATTTTATGCGGTTGTATACTAACTGTCCTTGCGTATGGACGCTTGCTCATTTCCGATCAATCACTTTGCATAGGTTTGCCTTTGGGGGGTGTTGAGTGTCAGTTGCGAGCATGATCTTTCTTCAAGGATTTGCTGCTTCCGCAAGGCCTATAGACATCAGCGGCATTGAAAAAGCACGGCATGGACCACAAAGCCGATAGACGTCAACGGTGTATGGGAAAGACCGGCTAAAGCACCAGCTCTTTCAATAATGTCAAATCTAGTTTGTCCCAAGTGGCACACTGTGGGCTTTCTAGAAGTTGTCAGACTACAGCTCCCATTGATCCTCGCCAGGGTTGCCAAGGTTGAGGGATGATGGGAAGTGCAGTCCAACAAGATTTTGAGGGCCACACTTTCACCGGCTCTTGCTGCGGAGCTTGCTACTCCCCATCTCTCCTTGCCAACGTCTGCATCGTGCAAAAATGGAGGCTTCATAAGAAGCCATTTCAGCAGGAAAGCCGCCAACCCAAGAAAGGAAATTAAATAAGTGGAAATAAAGAAAGGACATAAAAGAAAGAGGGAGAAGAAGAAACATTTTTCACTGTAAGGGAATGGTTTAAACTTCTGACCTCTGCAAAAGCCTGGAGGAACAGTTCCCAAGGCTGCAAGAGACTATTTCTGGATGTGTCCATCTTCTGCTGCATCCAACCTGACTGATAACATTATGTGTAACGCCATCCCTCCGGTAATATTAATAGCAGCTCATTACCTTCGGCAGCCCATTGCAATATATACCGGTGCCCATGCGGTCACAAAGTACAGCTAGAGAAAAGATCTGGAATCTAGATAGAGGCTTATTAAAAGAAACGAAAGGGTGGACTTTTTGCAAGGGAAGGGAAGCAGATGGCATCTCTCCAAAATGGGAGAGAGAGAAAAAGAGAAAGAGAAAGAGAGAAGGCAACATATCCTGAAAGATGGTTTCCTAGAGAAGTAACAGCTTTGAGTTCATATTAAGTATGGGTGGGACAGCTAGCATGGTGTAGCGGTTGGAGCTCTGGACTACAACTTTGGAGACCAGGGTTCGAATCGCAAATCTTGGGGAAATCATAACATGTTGCTTCAGCAAAGACTGGCAATAAAACAAAGTTTAGGGGATGTCTTATTTTTCCATGAAGAAGAATTCACATTTATTGTTGAACACACAAAAAAATAAACATTTATTATATACTGTATATATATTTATATACAAAAACTTTGCTAGATTTTACTTTCAGGGGAGGCCTTATATTTAGCAATTCAGCAAAACCTCTCCTAGGTCTTATTTTATGGGGATGTCTTATTTTTGGGGAAACAGGGTATATATTCTCTCTCTCTCTCTCTCTCTCTATATATATATATATTCCCATACCTTTAATTTTTCTGCACATTATAACCAATTTAATATGCAAAATTCCATAACTGGGAACAATTCTTCTTCTATTGCATTTACATTTTTATGATTCAAGTGACAGGTCAATTTGTCCATCTCTATCATTTCCAACAGTTTAAACAGCCAACCAGCTATCCCTGGCGTTTCACGACTTTTCCAATTTTGAGCTATTAACATTCTAGCAGCTGTTATCATATATAACATAATACACCAGTATTTTTGTTCAATTGTTGGGGGAAATTTATTTAACACAAGCTGTACCCGGCCACGTGTTGCTGCGGCTCAGTCTGGTTAAATGGAAAAGAAACAAAAGAGAAAGCATGCGTTTCTAAAATACAGTATTTAATTTCACAGTGCTTGTGGGTATACAATATTTTTTGTTGTTCCATTATCTCTGTAGATATAGAGATTGTCTGGTGTGCCGACTCTACAACATGCAACATATAATTGTCCATGTGCGAAGCAATCTGTTTCTAGATCTAAACCGCACAATTGGAAATTTGGAAATTGTGAATGGATTGTAAATCGGAAACACTGAAATAGAATTGTAAAATATTTAGTATAGCGTGTGTTCCTTTAACATCCCATAAATGGCACTGTTTTTCCAAAAAAGCCTATTTTTACCTGTCACAGGTGTGACGTCTATATAATAGTAGGCATATAAAAACATAAATTAGATTGTAAGCCTGAGGGCAGGGAACTGTCTAATTAAAATAATATTTGTAAGCCGCTCTGATAGCCTTTAGGGCTCAAAAGCGGGGTATTATTATTAATAATAATAACAATAATAATAACAACAACAACATGCATGTATTCTAATGGAACATTGTTTCAAAATTTCAAAGCAATCGGTGAAAAACTTTCGGAGATTAAAGATTTTAAACAAGCGAACATTTATATAGGTATTTAAAAGATATATTTCCGGCGTCATTTCAAATTTAATCTGTAACTCCTTTTCGATAACTATGTATATCGGCTTCCAGAACCTTAGCGCAGAATTTGTCTTAATTGATGCCCTGTAATAACTCAGAATTATTGCCCCGACAGTGCTGGTTAATAATGTATATTTCTCCATGACACGCAATTAAAGAAGCAGGAGGGAGCCCTGTTCTTTCAAGGAAGGCAATATTGACAAGCGTCGTGGCAGAAACTACACTGGCCGAGACCCTCTGCCCCCTCTCCCTCTTGCTTTGACACACATAACAAGGGTATTAGATATGATGAATTTCCCGCGATGAAAGCAGGCAATCTGGTTCCTGTCGCCTAATCAGCTTTATTGGAGAGCTGCCGGGGGTTCCAGAGAGCCAAACCAAAATAACCTGACCTACCTCGGCCCAGTAATCTTTAAATACCGTTCAGCATCTGCCATTCAGCGCTCGGTAATAATTAATGTGCCTCTTGAATTTTTAAGGGCCAACATAAACCTGGGCTCATAGTAAAGAAGCACCGCTGCACAGTCGAGCTAACTCAGACAAAAAGTTCCTGCAGATACAGTTTGGATTGTGGGACGCTGAGCCATAACTATCCACAGACCTTTGCCCCATGCCTTCCAGTTATTTTTCAAGTGCTTACAGTAGAACTCCATAGATAAGGAATGTTTCCATTAAACTGGAGCACCATCATGTTTGTAAGGAGTTTATCACATGGGAGGAATTTCTCTCAATTGCGAATGAAGCCAGTCCACAATTACGTGAATTCGCTAGTTTAGAGAATTTACATGAAATCTGATTGCATTCGGAATGCATTCAGAATGATTTCCCATTTCCCCCAAATGACCCCCCATTGCCTTTAATACGCAATTATGTGAAACCCCATCATTGTGTTCAGAATGACTTCCCATTGCCCCAAATTGCATGAGATACACTCATTCACAATAACGTAAAACCCCATGATTGCATTCAGATTGCCATTGTATTATACCCCCAAATTCCGTCATATGATAAACTCCTAAGAGAAGATTTGAGTTTGTAACATTGTGTGTGTATGTGCCTTCAAGTCACCTGTCAACCTATGGTGGACCCCATGAATTTCATAGAGTTTTGTTAGGTTTAGGATTGGGTTAGTTGCGGTTTCGGTTAATACGTTCTCTCTAGGAAACTCGACATCTTCCAGAACTCTGCCAGAAGTTATCCATAGTGTTGGTAGAGATCCTACGAGTGAGGAATTGTAAAGTTTTAATTATCACCTTTAATTTTTTTTCTGCAGAAAGTTTGTTTTGATTTGTTGTTGTTAACTTATCTCTATGTAGTCACCATCCAGATTTACAAATTTTTTCCTAGTGTTTCTCAACCCTCCGAATACCGTTGTTGTAGAAGTCTGCAGATTGTGCCTAAGGAGGATTTTACACTTTAGTCACTTCTGGCACAACCTGTCACAAAAATAAAGGACTCAGTGAGCTGATTTTCTCAATATCATGCACTTAAGGACCAATGATGACACTGATAAAATTTCATCAATATACCATAATAACTTCCGGGTGATCATTATTACTTTACGATAACCCCTCGTAAGGCTCAGTCTGCAGACTTCTACAATGTCAGGTACTTGGAGGGTCAAGAAACGCTGGGGAAAATGTGCAAATCTGGATGGCAACGACGTAGAAATAAAACTTAAAACTTTACGATACCCCCTTGCAGAATCTCCTAGTGAAAACACTTCTCTAGGCATCTGCGGGTCCTTTAGCATGATTTTATGATCAACGTCTGGTAGATGTTGGCCATACAGTTGTGCCAGGGGACCTGGAGGTTCCTAGAGACGTGTTTGGTAAAAAGAATAGTGCCTTTTTATTCGTGGTTTTTCCACATTCACGGGAGTCCTTCACCCCTAACCCTTCAACAGTTGATGCCTGCTCTTCTTAATGGATCAAAATATCTGGGACTGGGGCTGCTCTGACCCAAAGAGAGAGAGAAAAAATTGCAATATAGTTGGGCCTTGGGTCCCTTTGCAGGCTCCCTGTCCCCAGCAATTTGCACCAGCTTTCCTCGCTGTTGTTGGCCTTGCCCACGCAGAGAGAATTACTCAGCAAGAACAACGGGGTGATACGATATAGCTGCATTTGTTTCCAGGTTCTCCCAGGCTCCCCCTCTGCTTTCCCACCAGACAGTCTCATTAGCAAGTAAATTAATTTTTCAAGTAACTATCAATTATGAAGGAGAGCAAGTCATATATGTAACACCGCGACCCTCTTGCGCAGTAGCAGGGGGAGATCTTGGCTTTTCTTCGTAACGGCGGTTCTTGCCCCATTTGTAGTCCTCCTGCCCAGATGTTACGAAACGACACCAGCAACCAGTTTGCGAAGCCATGCGTTTCCCCTTCTCCTATGGCGATTCTCCACAGTGACATGCCAAAGACGCTTTGGCAAGCAGGTCAGGTTTTGCAGCTGAACTCCTCTTCAATATTTCTTTTTGAAGTTTCCTTTGCTTTCTGGGCTCCCATCTGCCAGGAGGCTTAATTCTCAGGGCATCAGCTACACAAGATGAAGGAGAGATATAGTGGCCATGTACCACGTCACTTTTTTAAAGGGATGGGGAGAACACTGACAGCCAACCAAAGAGGATTGATAAAATCTACTTTGGCTAATTTAATGTTACCACGCAAATTCAGGGATTGTCGCAATTGTTTTAAGAGAAACACAAGACTTTATTGCGTAGTAGGAGCTCTGGTGCCACATCAAACTACAAATCCCAGTTTTCCATAATGTTGATCCGTGGCAGTTTAACGTGGTGTCAGACTGCATTATTTCTGCAGTGTGGATGCAGCCTTTGCTCAGAGGATATTTTCATCAGAGTAAGTCTGGGCAACAAATAGCCCGCCGGCCCTAAAGGGGAGCCTCATTTGTCATTTCTCTGTGGGTCCCAGTAGCCATTGCTGAGTTTGTTGCTGTAGTATATCTTCTAAATTTCACAGATGAAAACCAGTAAGCAACATCAGAGTGTGGTCAAGATGACAAAAATGATTAATAAGGAAGAACACACAAGCTAAGTGAGGCTGGCACAGCTTGCTTTTGCCTGACCCTACTGGGAAGGATAAGATTTCACCCCTTTCTCTTCCCACTACGGAGTTCATTGGATGCAAACTAGTTTTCCCTGTTGCACTGAGTTTGTACAAGTTGAAGTAAGAAGAGGACAAAGCGGCAGGAGGACAGAGAAACTGGGACTTTTTGAAGGTAGATTAAAGGTAAGACAACAGGGGTCTGTCTTTGCCAAACTGAGGCAGTTGGTGGGTATGCTATGATGGTAGCAGTTAGGAAAAGGTATCATTTACGGACAAGGCTATGGTCCCTGTTTCTATGACCTGGGTCTTGTAAACCTTCTTCCATTTTCATCTGGAAATGGAAAGCAAAGCATAACCTCCTAAAGTCTTATCATCCAGCATTTATTGCCAGCTGGGCAGTCCCTGGAGATGAGGACAGTGATGGAAACCCACAATCCCAACAGGTCTTTATATTTAAATCTGCAAAGGGCTCTCCTCCCTGCCTCTCTCCTACAAAGCGCCGTCAAAGTCAGATGTTTCTTGATGCTTTAAAGCAATTTGAGCAAGGAGATAAATGTAAACAGAGCTCTATTTGCATACGCTCATTAACTTGCACAGTATATCCCTGTAATGCAGGGGCCCTAGACAAATTATTTGGGTCACCTTGTTATGTGATTTCAATTTCTTTGATGCTGTTATTCATCTGTCTCCACGTTTTTGTTTTTTTTAAAAAAGGCATTGGCTTACATGTCTTGGAAAATTAGGGGAGACTGTCTTGTTTTATTTTAAAGAGTTACCATTTGACAATCAGTTTGCTAACAGGAGACAGAAAATGGTACCCTGTTCAATAATTACAGTGAGTAAGTCCACACTGCAGAAATAAAGCAGTTTGACACCACTTTAAAGGTCATAGCTCCATCCTGTGGAATTCTAGGGTTTGTAGTTTGGTGAGGCCCCAAAGCACTTTGACAACCCAAGCTGAATATCTCATTTATATTATATCTTTTCCCCTCAGTTGGGACCTAAGGCAAACAACGTCCTTAAAATGGAATTAAGCTATTGCTAACATATAAAAAAAAATAAATCTGAAAACATTCCTTTGAAAGAGAATAAAGCACTATGATGAAGAACAGTACAGCAGCTTATTCAAAGCCTTTTTTTCTTTTTTTTTGGTAAGAACTTCAGTTCTCAAAAGCCTTGTTGTTGTTGTTGTTGTGAAGTTGAAGGCTTTCATGGTCGGCATCCATAGTTTTTTTGCAGGTTTTGTTGGGCTATGTGGCCATGTACTAGAAGAGTTTATTCTTGACGTTTTGCCAGAGAAGATGCCAGCCACGGATGCTGGCGAAACATCAGGAATAAACTCTTCTAGAACATGGCCACATAGCCCAAACTTCTTCTTCTTCTTCTTGTTAGCTACCTTGAGTCAACCTCAACTCATGGTGACCCTGTGGATGAGACATCTCCAAACCTGCCTATGCTTAGGTCTTGTAGATTCAGTCCCATGGCCTCCATTATTGAGTCCAGCCATCTGGTGTAGGGTCTTCCTCTCTTTCTACTACCTTCTACTGGTCATGCTCAGCCAGGCGGAGGACTCGGAGGACGAGGTGGCTCAGCTAGAGTCCTAGTTTAAGGCTGAGCCTGAAGCTGAGCCAGGCCCTAGCTCTGCTCTGTCAGCTCCAGCAAAGTGTGTGGTCTGTCGAGAAGCTCAGCAACCAAGCCTCCTGACAGCAGAGATTCCAGGCACAGAAGACATGGAGAAGAAGGACGCTAACATACATACCATCATCCAGAAAAAGTCTGAAAGGGCATGCCTCTGCCGGTCATGGAGGCAAGCACCTGTGCTCATGAAACCTGGAAATATAAGCAGGTGCAGGATGCCAAGGTCATTGTTGGAGATTCCTGACGAAAGTACATTTGCCTCTGACTCCCTTTTTCTTCTCGGCCTCAACCCTTGACTCTCGGACTGCTGACTTGTCTTGACTCCCTGGAACCCTTGACCTTCGGACTGCTTTGTTAAATCTGCCTTTTCAAAACCCTAGATTGCTTGACCATATTTTCTGACTTGACCTTGAATGGGTACTTTGGGAACCTTGTTTTATTTCTCTTTGTTGCAAAGGACTTTTGCTTTGCCTTAAACCTTCATCGGCCGGTGTGAGCAGCTATCAGCATTCTTGGCGGCTTTCCCGGATACTACCTTTCCTAGCATTATTGTCCTTTCTAATGGGTCCAAAGTACGGCAGCCTCAGTTTCGTCATCCTGGCTTCCAGACAGTTCAGGCTTGATCTGTTCAAGGACTCATCTTCTCTGCTACTAGGATAGAAATCTGGGGTGGGTCGGACAGAGACATGAGATTTGATTTCCTAAATCCACTCCCTATCTAATACTAGTTACACTCCTGTCCTCTTCTATTGCCCATCATAAGTTCAGGCATTTTGCTAGATATGAACTGAGAAACTCTAATGGGGTGGGAGACAGGATAGGATATAAATGGACTGCAAAATAAATCATTGATTAGAATGCATATCTCAGATCCTCCTCAGAGCTTACTAGTCGTTGGCAAAAGAGGGAAGGGAATGTACAACAACGTTGCTTGAGAACACTTTTCGATGTCATAAAGAAAACCCCCAGATCCCTTACTTGCCGGTGTCAAAATGCCAGCGCACGCCAAGCAGGCGTCATTTTAGGTAATGTATATAAGTGAAAACCATGGGAATAAAACCACACGCCACCCTCTCCAAGACGTACATGCTAAATAAATTACCATTCATGTTTTATTCAGGATGGTGGAGCTGCCGGTGGAGAACGCAGATAGCAAGGCTGCTTGCAGTTAAGTCTTGCTTCTGGATTGCACAGGATCCATCCAATATTTGACTCTCTGGAGTGTGATGCGCAGCACAGAGGGGTATGTGTGTTTAAGTCCTGCGTTCACTTTATAGATCTGTGCAAGTGGTTTCTCCACCTAGCCCAGGAATGGAGCAATAGCTCCATGAAGAAAAGTCCTAATTCTTTTTTAGCTATTTAGTTGAGGCCTTGGGGTGGGGAGATGATGGAAGTGTATCCAATTATTCCTGGGAATAGAGCTGAAGATCTCTTTCATACTATGCAATAATAACAGTTGGATAGCACTTAATAGCTGCCAGGGATCCATCCTGCCATGGACGTGCTAAAGGTCTCTGGCACAGCATTTTAAAGAGCTCACTAAACTAAAAATCCCAGGATGTCATAAAATGGAGCCATGGCAGTTGAGGTGGTATCAGAGGGCTATTATTGTGTGGTGTGTAACAGATAAAGGAGACGTTTCTCTGGGCACGATTGTGTCGGGCACAGTGTAGTGTAATAGTTTTGGATGCAAATGCATGCCGCAACACTTCCAGCAGCCATGGTTTACCTGCTACAGCCCACTCAGCACTCAGCCCAGCGCATGATTTAAAACCATTGTCCTCTTTTAAACCTGTTTTTAACCTGTTGATTGTATTTCACATTGTTGTTAGTCTATTTAAATTATTTTCATCGTTTTAAAATTGTTCAACTTGTACACCACCTTGAGATCTTCTGACAGAGGTCAGGATAGAAATAGATACATAGATAGATAGATTGTAGAAGCTGCCACTGGTTTTAGATAGATAGATAGATAGATAGGCCACCAGCTGCACTGGTCTTAGATAGATAGATAGAAAGATAGATAGATAGTAGAAGCCATAGGCTGCCACTGGTCTTAGATAAATGATGATAGATACATAGATAGATAGATAGATAGATAGTAGAATCCATGGGCTGTCATTGGTCTTAGATGGATGGATGGATAGATAGATAGATAGATAGATAGATAGATAGATAGATAGACAGCTGTTAGATAGGCAGGCAAGTAGATAATAGAAGACACTGGTTGCCACTGGTCTGAGCTAGACAGACAGATAACAAATGTAAGCCACTGGTTGCCACTTGTCTGAGATAGATAGATAGATAGATAGATAGATAGATAATAGAAGATCCCAGGTGCCAATGATCTGACCCAGTAGTGCTCTTCTTCTGCTCTTATGTATTCTGTCTAGGAGTGGTTTTCTTTATGGTCACAGGTTGAGGATCTCTCACCCATCACTGACTCACTGCGATCTTTCGAAAGGACAATCCCAGGGACTAAACCCACTCAGTCATGCCAGTTTCCTTCCGAATTTGGTTCACATCCAACCATCTGTACTCATGCGAGTTGCTCCCATCAATGCTGTCCATTTGTTTACAACTGTGGATTTCCCGGCACATAGTAATCCTGAGCCCCCAACGCCAATTTAGTTACATAACAGAATCTAAAGAGACATATGCTTCTCTCTCAGAGTAAATCCCTTTCCCATGTAAACCTCCTCTTGTATGTCCAGAGATCGTAGGACATGTTTGGAGAGGAAAAAAAGGCCCTTCTACACATAAACAGAACTCTGGTGCAAATGGATCAGAAGCTATGTTGCAAATATCACCCTCTAAACTATATAGCCCAATAGGCTTCCTTTGGATTTGAAATCCTGTCTTGGGCAACGTGTGGACTTTGACCAGACCAGTGAAGGGAGGAAGGATTTAGCATTTTTAATGTGAACAGATGTCTGTTGATGTCGTTCCTGAACATCTGTTGCTGCGTTCTATTTTCAGAAAACGTGACGGGCAGAGCTGAAAAATCCTTTCCCAGGATTGATGTTGGAATGATGGCAAACCCATCTCATTTTCTGCCAGCCCATATATGATCTTCCACTCTCCCTAACACTCCTGAGTACAAGCCAAAGGAGAGTGCTCCTCCTGCTGTTGTTTGAATCATGCATCTCAGTACAGGGTTATAGTATTACGATTCCACTTTAACTGCTATGGTTCCATCCTCTGGAGTCCTGGGATTTGCAGTTTAGGAAAGGGCATTTAGAATTTTCTACCAGGGAGCCCTAATGCCTCACCAGACTACAAATCCCACACTTCCATAGGATGCAACCATGGCAGTTTGATAATAATAATAATAATAGTAATAATAATGATTTATATCCCACCCCATCTGCACTCAGGCAATCGGGACGGCTTAAAGCATTAAACGTTATACATATCATATCCCCCAACCCTCCCTCTCTTAAAACAGAATTAAACACTTTACAATTAAAACATGTTAAAAAGATCAATAACAATTTGAACAATAAATAAAAACAATCAAACAACAAAGGACAGACAAACAGCAACGAGATCAGTCCAATTACTCTCTGTCTTTGGTGACCAGGCGTCTATTCAGCTTGGATTTTGGAAGGGTGGTTATGAAGGAACTAGGCATAGATAATAGTAATAATAATAATAATAATAATAATAATATTTTATTTATATTTCCCGTCTCTCCCTTCGGATTGAGGCAGGATTCCAACAAATTTTAAAACAACTAACACGTTTACTTACTTAGATAACACTAATCCAGGCAAAACTCATCGGGCTATTTTCAAGTATACAGTTCGTCCTCCACATTTGCAGCTTTGACTTTGGCAGATTTGATTATTTGTGGTTTTGATTAATATGTTCAGTCTACGAATCTCTAGATCCTCCAGCACAACCCTGCCAGAAGTTGGCCATAGAGTTATGCTGGAGAAACTAGAACCTCCTAGAGAAAGCACTTCTTGAGGCATTTGTAGGTCCTCCTGCATGATTCGATGATCAACGTCTGGCAGATGTTGACCATGAAGTTGTATTCTAGCCTTTCTAACCAAGGAATGTAAAGGGAGGCAACTGGAGCTTATGATAGGTGAGAGTCAGCTGAAAAGAAAGCTTTATCTGGGAGCTCTCGCTTGCTTGCTTTTCAAAACCAAGTGAGTGAGATGAGACTGTGGCACATTGCAGCCTCGGGCCTCCGCCAAACTTGGAGAAGCATAATCTGTTTAGGAGAACTGGGCTTCTTTTGAAGGGAAGATGAAGGACTTCTTCAGGGGAATTAATGAAGTATTTATTCGACAGAAAAATAGATCTGTTGAGCGATCCTACTGCTGCTGCTGCAAGAGGATCATTAATTATCTCTGGGAGAATCAAATTAAAGAATTGGCAGAAACCGGCAAAAGGGAAAGAACTGGGAAAGCTAATTGGGGTGGGATGTCTATGTATAATGATGACGACCCACCTTATGATCATCTGGGCAGAAGAAGTGCTGCTTCTTATGAAGAGCGTAGTATTCCTTCAGGGAAGGGAGAAAGGCGTTGGAAGAAGACTGAGAAGAGATATCAGAGGTTAAAACTTTATTATAAGACAGCTTTTCAGAGAAGCGTTCCTTGCGTCTATGAAGTTCACCTCTTGGGCACCTGGGAAAATCTTTCTTATTTCTTCATCCCATACAGTTCCTTTCCTCTTTATGTCTTACCGACGGTTGGGTCCAAATGTTTTTCACATTTTGGCTTGGTTGCTCGCCATCACACTGATGGTTGTTGTTGTTAGTCGCCCTCGAGTTGGTTCCAACTAAGGGTGACCCCCGTGGATGAGACATCTCCAAGAATCCCTATCCTCCATTGCCCTGCCCAGATCCTGCAAGCCCTTGCCCATACCTGCCCTGGTTGAGTCTATCTATCTATCTATCTAGTTTGTGGTCTTCCTCTCTTTCTTCTACCCTCTACCTTTCCTAGCATTATTGTTTTTTCTAGTGATCGGTGCCTTCTCACTATGTGGCCAAAGTACAATAGTCTCAACTTGATCATCTTTGCCTCCAGGGAGATCCCTGGTCTGATCTGTTCAAGAACCCATTTGTTTGTCTTCTTGGCTGTCCATGGTATCCTAAGTACTCTTTCAAATGAGTTGATTTTCTTTCTGTCTGCTTCCTTCACTATCCAGCTCTCACATCCATACATGGTAATTGGGAATGCAATGGCCTGGACGATTCTGACTTCAGTGCTCAGTTGTCTATGTTTGCTCTTCAGCATCTTTTCCAGTTCTCTTATAGCTGACGTTTTAGATGTGGCATCACTGTCCATTACAACCATTACCACCCGTGATCCAACCTATGTGTTTCTTGGTCTTGGGCTAGAAAAGGATTTGACCCAGGGCTGGGAACTGCAACTCTCCTAAGCCCTAGGCAGCATAGCAAATGGTGAGAGGGTTGAGGTTCTGCAACATCTTGGAGGTCCAGACAATTCCCAACCGGATGGAGAAACATGCTAAGATCAAAGATACTGGCAGAAGATCGAATTAAATTTTATGATGCATTAACGATGGCATCTATTATTTAGTTTGGAAATAGATGTCTTATTAAATAAAGAATGATAAAATTCCATTAGGTGCCTACTGTTCTTTCATTGTGCAGGATCTCTCTCTCTATCCCCCCCTCTCTCAATATACTTCTCTCTCTTTCTCATGCGCGTTGTGTGTACCCATGTGTATGAACACACTGTGTACACATTTCACTTCTCATCGCTAACTTCCTGGCGTTTCCTCTGGAGTGATACATACACCAGTCCTCACTGGTAAATATGTGATTCTAGCTAGGGCTACATCTTGTTCCCTCCGAAATCCCTTTAGAGAAGCTCCCATTTGTCCAATTATGCTGAGACCAAGTCACTTGGAACATGGTCCGGGCCGACCTTGAGCATTCACATCAAAGGCCACTTGAGCTGCTTCAAGAGTGTCTCAAACTGGCAGTGCATGGGGGAAGAAAAGGCTGCTCGAAAGTGCCAGCTTTTGTCGAACGGAGAAGAGACAAGGGTCTGAAAGAGGGAGAGCAGGGGATTTAGTTGGAAGGTGAACGTTGGGGGGAAAAAACGTCCCCCATTTCTTTTTCATATGAGCCACAGCGGTGTAAATAAGAAAAAGAAGAAAAGGAACAGTAAAAAATCAGTGCACGAATACTCGCCAGCTCAAAGCAATTTGCTCCTTATTTGACAAAATTATAGCCAGCTTTTCAACAAATACAGTGGGCCCTTGTTATCCGCTGGGGTTTGGTTCCAGGACCCTCCACGGATAACAAAATCCATGTATGCTCAAATCCCATTAAATATAACGGCAAAACAAAATGGTGTTCCATATATAAAATGGAAAGTCAAGGTTTGCTATTTGTCATGAAAATTTAAAATAAATAAATAAAAAGTAATATGGCCCAGTGCGAGTCCAAAAATGTAGGTGGTTGTGTCGATCTAAAAGTGTGCCAACGTTGTCATCTCCACCAGAAGCAGGGCTTTTCTAAAGCTGCCAACTCAGTAGCAAGCCACCTCAAAACACCTTGGATGACCGCAGGAATAGGTTATAATAATACATTGTTGGAAAAATCAATTTCCTTTCCAGCTATTTTTGGGAACTGTGGCTGAATTCAGAAGGAACAGAGGAGTCCAAGGGGGATGGCAGATGATCCCGTAGTTCCTACTCACAAAAACCCTGGGGCTTAGATGGTGTGATCCCTGACTCCACAACACAACCTGGGTGCGTATTGGACTAATCCAAGAAGGAAATTACTTCTCTTCTTTACGCTATTCTTTGACTCTGACATTATGCACATATTAAATGTGTGCACACAGTTAGTTAACCCTTTACCATCTCGGCTGAGAAATCAATGCTAAATTTGGTGCAAAAAATAAATAAATAACACATCCTTGTGATAGTCAAATGTTCAACACTGCTCTTGGAATAGAACATTTTGTGGAAGCGACAGGATGGATTCTCGGCAACGCCTGAGCTTTGCAGATCAGCTGCTTTTGACAAATGTATCCACCCCCCTGAAAAAGTGATAGAATGACTAAGGCAAAATGGCTCATCTTTCACGGGAAATAGAATACTCTTATTTCATCCAGCCATCATGATCTCTGTCTAAATCGGTAGAAAGAAGAGGAACATGAAACAATTGTGCACCGGAGTGAGGCCAAGCATAAGAGAATTCGCTCCTCTGTTTTGTAAAAGCTTGGCCGTGTAGATCCAGCTATATCCAAAGCTAAGGAATGTCTTTCTGTGACTATGGGAATCTAATAAAAACTACCATAAAATCCTGAACACATCTGATCCTGGCTAAGCTAAAAAGGACTCCACAAACAAACCGCTAGTTCCCATAGCTGAAAAATCAACAGACATCCCTTTCCTGAAAGGGAATCCTTGGGTTGCAACTGGATCGGTGTTCTTCTGGGGGCCTGATGCATTATTTCATCTTATGTTGATTTTAATTTAGATTGTCACAGGGGTATGCTTTTAAGTAGATTATGTCCTGAGAAGAACTCAGTTGTTGCTTTTCCTGGAAGCTTTCCTTGTTCCTTCTTGTGTCAGTCAATGGCCCCTTCGCAAGCATGCCTCTCTCCTAACCATTGGGGGAAACGAAGCTATATACAGCAAGATATGTCTCTTCCATTCTAGACTTTCTTTGGGCTTCTGATAGTAAATGCATCCATTCCTATATAATTTAATATGGCTGGCGTGCCTTGTGAATGTCTCTTATTCTATTCATCCCTTGAGTTATCTTCTGTGCAACTCAACACAGGGGAAGATATTAATTTGGAAAGGTGCAATCAGTTTGATTTTTAATTTACGTCTCCCGTTCCCAAATTCGCGCTCCTTCTTTGCCTTTGATGGGGGAGGCAGAAAAGAGAGAGGCCTGCTTCTAATAAATATGGTATTGCCAGTGCCTCATATGCCTGAGAATATGAAAATGAACATTTCCTTAAAAAGGCATTTCATTTCAACTTGATTAGATGGCAGGTTTTTTTTAAAAAAATATATATAATCAAATCAAATAAATGCAGCCAGTTGTAATTAAAATTGCATCCCTCCAGGGAGGTTTTGCTAGAAAGAGAAATGCCTACGTTGCCATCGAAGGTGGGTTTCAATGAAGGGGTGCTAATAAACTGAGGATAAGAGGAACCACTTCACATAAAGGAACAATTGTGTTTACACGATGTAGCTTTGTACAGCCCTGTGGAACACAAAGAAATAATGGAATTACTCCATTTACGTTTGAGGAGCAGAAACTGGGGGTTTGTCTACATGATTAAAAAAACACACACACACACACACACACACACACACTAGTCTTGAACTCTTCCTCCTCTTCTCCCTCCTTCCCCTTTTCTTTCTCTTCCCCTCTTTTTCCTCGTCTTCCTTTCCACCTCCTTTCCTCCTCTTCTTCTTCCTCTTTCCATCCTTTTCTTCCTTCCTTCCTCCTCCTCTTCTTCCTCCTTCTTCCCTCTTCCTCCACTCTTCCTCTTCTTTTTACTCCTCCTCTTCTTCTTCCTTCTCCCCTCTTCCACCACTCTTCCTTTTCTTCCTCTTCCTCCTCTTCTTCCTTCTTGTCTGCCTCTTCCTCCACCCGTCTTCCTCCTCTTCTTCCTTCTATGCTTTCTCTTTTTTCTACCTCTTCCTCCTCTCCCTTATCTTCCTCCTCTTCTTCCTCTTCCTCCTCCTTCCCCTTCCTCCTCCCCTTCCTCGTCTCCCTTCTTCTTTCTTCCCCTCCTCCTCCTCTTCCTCCTTCTCCTCTTCTTCCTCTTCCTATTCCCATTCTCCTTCTCCCTCTTCTTTCCTGCTCCCTCTCTTCCTCCTCCTCTTCTTGTTCTTCCTCTTCTTCCTCTTCCTCTCCTTGCTTCTCTTCTTGCTTTTCCTCCTTCTCCTCTTTTGCCTCTTCCTTCTGGACTGCGGTGCTCCAAATTGCTCAGCCAAATTAGTGGGGGGGCCGTTGGGGATTTATAATCTAGAAAAAGGATTATTTTATCCCCCGAGCCGAGCTAGCCTTTGAATCATGGTCCTCAATACATCTAAGCCAAATGTTCTAGTCTAGCGCTGGCCCTCTGGCTGCTCTTGAACGCCAACTTCCTTAGGTTTGGCCAGCACAGTCAGTGGACTCTTTCAGACGTGGGAAATTGGAAGTATAATCCAAGGGCAATCCAAACGCAATCATGGGGTTTCACGTTATTGTGAATTAATTCTTCTCACGCAAATTCGGGCAAAAGGGAAGTCACTCTGAATGCAATCATGGGTTTTGCATTATTGCGAATTTAAGCTTCTCACGCAATTTCGGGCAAGGGGGGGTTATTTTCGGGTAATAGGAAGACATTCCGAATGCCTTCCGAACGCAATGGGGATTCATGTAAATTCGCTAAACTAGCGAATTTACATGAATCCGAATGGGCTCCATTCAGATTTGGGAGAAATTCCTCCCGTTTGAAAGAGTCCAGTGTCAAGGGTGATGGGAGCTGCATCCCAAAGACAGTTAAATAGTGGCACACACAACTCATTCTGTTCTATGCCATTTTGATTTTTGTCATATTTGTCCTTGTGCTCCACAGGAGTAAGCCAAAACTCTGGCTTTCCACCCCTGTGCTGCAGCAGTGGCATCTCAATAAAGAGGTTTAAAGCTTAAACTTGAGTTGACATGTTGATTCAGAGAGTGGCAATGCCATCCATCACTTGATTCCCTGATAACCAGACAATTTGCATTGCCAAAGCGTTTCTTTCCCTTCCCTTTCCTCTAGACATAGTCTTGTCAGTGAAAACTTGGGGGACAGAAGTCTTTTAAATTCTAACATCTCCACCGCTCTATGCTAAGTTAATAACTATAAACAATACAGAGACATTTTAAAAACAACAACAACAACAACAGAATTTCAGATGCTCTTCCAACAAGATGCCAACGTTTGGTGATGGCTTGTCTGATGTTCGAACTGAAAACCTGTACCAATCAGATATTGTCACGAAAGGATTTAAAAAAGGATTTCTATATCGTGGAAATTTATTCTAAAATGTGGTCATTTTTTACTTTGCAAATAATTAGTAAAGTAAAGCAAACGTTATGATTTACTGTAAAAGTAATTACATTTACATGGTCACTCTAAGGATGCATCTGCACTGTAGGAATAATGTGATTTGACACCACTTTAAGTGCTATTGGTCTATCCAATGGAATCCTGGGATTTGTAGTTTGACAAGGTCTTTACCCTTCTCTGCCAAAGAGTGCTGGTGCTTCACAAAACTACAAATCCCAGGATTCTGTAGGAAGTTAAAGTGGTGTTGAACAGCTTTAATTCTGCAGTGCGAATGCACCCAAAGTAGCTATTGGGACTACTGACAGGAGCTCATCCCAATATATTTCCAATCTTCTGATCATCAGAATTGGCATCTTAACCGCTAAGCCGCCACATCCCTAGTTTTGCAAAAAACCGTAGTTTCGATGTAACCCAGTTTTGCAAAAAGAAACTAATTTCAAGTAACTTATTAGTTGTAACCAGTTACTTCCAAGTGATGTAAAAGCTTTTAAATCGCCCTCCCCAAGAGTTACGGTAGTAATTATATTTAAAAAGGATAGGATTACAGAACAGTTCAGATACTCTGGCAAGTCAGTAAAGTGCCATCAGCCTAAGAGTAAACGCCTGATCTTGTACTGTCACATAGGACGTTATCAGACGTTGGAAATTGGAAGTATAATGCAATGGCAATCCGAACGCAATCATGGGGTTTCACGTTATTGCAAGTTAAATCATCTCACACAATTTCGGGCAAAAGGGAAATCATTCCGAATGCAATCATGGGTTTTAAGTTATTACGAATTAAAGCATCTCACACAATTTTGGGCAATGGGGGAAGGTCATTTTCGGGTAATGGGAAGTCATTCTCAACGCTTTCTGAACACAATGGGAATTCATGTGAATTCACTAAACTAGCGAATTCACGTGAATTTGAATTGGCTCCCTTGAGAATTGAGAGAAATTCCTCCCGTCTGATAAGGTCCATAGATGTCATACTTTAAAATATACTTTCTCCCCTCCCAAACTGTTATGCTCTTTTTTTGGGTTGGAAGGTGTCCTTAAATTTCTTTACTAATTTGTTTCAAAGGTACATGTGTTCAGCATATTTGTACATGATATTTGAACAATAAAAAAAAATGCTAGAAAGGAAACATTGGTGAATATTCTGCATCAGCAACTTAGTTAAGTATTTGTAAAGGAATCTTGTCGCACGTTTGAGAGTAACAGAAAGAAAGAAGTCGGTAGTATCAGTTTTGGTAGACTTGAGCCTACTTCTTCGGATACATGGGCAAAAGCTCTATGACCATCTTTCCCCCGGGAAAAGTATCAGGTTTGCTTTCCTCCCTCTTTCTCAAAGAATTTAGTGGAAACTATCAACATGTTCAGGCTGAGAATGAGCTGGATCTTTGAATCTGTGCGAGGGAGACAATATATTCCGAGTTTCTCTCCAATTACTCTTCCTATGAGTGTTTAAACGTGCAAAGATAATCAATCCACCTTGTGGGGGTTTTCTTGTTCCCCAACCCCCTCCTTTCCCAGCAAAGAGGGCTGTCAATTGCTTTCAAGATTATGGGCACATTCACTTTGCACTTGTAACAAGCAGATAATTTTATCAGACACCATTTTAAAACCCTGAAGCTATAATATGCCTTATAACCTTGAGGAAAAAGGGAAGAATTGAAGTGGGGAATGAATGGTAATAGCCCTGAAGGATTGCCTTCATTATTATTGTTATATTATTATTATTTTTTTATGAAAAGAGACCATTTTTAATACCCAGAACTGCAGTGCTAAGGATTACAGGAGAGATGGCACTGATGAAGGTAACAAAGCAACACAAAGCAAAGCATTTCTGCAGATCTGAGTGAGAAATGTCAGGGATTATTGGCATTCATTCTTGCGTTTCCCCTGAATGGTGAAAGATCAAGACATCCTTTTGGGGGGAGGCCTATACTTCTGTGGTGGATCACCGCTTTGGACACAGAAGGTCACAGATTCAGCTGCATCATCTCCAGGGGTCCTTTCCTACTGGACAATTACAGCAAGATACTTCCATTTTTTTAACTACAAGGGCAACATCTTATGATTCCTGGGGTTCACTGTTTAAGAAGAAGTGCTTTCAATTCCAAATTTAGAATTTAGAGGTCATTGCTTTGACCTCAGAGCGGGAGAAGAGCAGCCAGGTACAGCTTTGGCCCAGTGTCTGGTGAGAGATCCTTCCTCCATGATCCAATTGCCGTTGTTTGTGTCTCTGGAGTTTATCGTACGATGGAATTTGGGGTTATAATGCAATGGCAATCCGAACACAATCATGGGGTTTCACGTTATTGAGTATGAGTGTATCTCACGCAATTTCGGGCAAAAGGGAAGTCATTCCGAATGCAATCATAGGTTTTACGTTATTGTGTATTAGAGTATCTCATGCAATTTCGGGCAATGGGAGGGTCATTTTCGGGAAATGGGAAGTCATTCTGAACACATTCCAAACACAATCAGATTTCATGTAAATTCGCTAAACTAGTGCAGCTACTGCCCCATGTTCCAACTGCCATCATGTTGGTATCCGAGGAAAAGAAGAACAGCCAGGCACAGCTCTGTCATACCTTGCCCCCAGTAGGTGGTGAAAGGTCCTCTGTCTCCTTTCCAACTGCCATTCTGTGGCTTCTGAAGGGGAGAAGTGCAGCTATCATGCCTTGACATTAGCAGCTGGGGACAAAATCTCATTCCATGGTCCAGCTGCCATTATTCTGGCCTCTGAAGGAGAGAAGAACAGCTAGCATCTGATGGACTTAATTCCCTCCCTCGTTGCCATTCCCGTTTCCTCAAGTATCATCCCTTATCATCTCAGCAGATGACAAGGTCCATCATTCCACCCCCCCCCCTCCTGTTTGGTTTGTAACATCTTGCCTGATGAAGAAGCCAATGGAACTTCGAAACCTTGCAACAAGTATATTGTGCATTTCGGTTGGCCAATAAACGTATCACTGTCTGGTGGATTTTTGTTTAAAGTAGTGCACTTGTCTGTAATGAGTTACGTTTTAAAAAAGGGGATGTAACAAAGCCAGGGTAGCATAGTGGTTTGAGTGTTGGATTACAACTCTAGGAATCAGGGTTCAATTCCTGCAAAACTCACTGGGTGACCTTGGGCGAGTCATGCTCTCTCAGCCTCAGGAGAAGGCCATGGCAAACCTCCTCTGAACATGATAGATTCACCTTAGAGTTTCCGTAAGTCAGAAACGACTCGAAGGCACACAGCACAGAACAAAGTTTCTTTTCAAAAGGAGTGCAGAAGTGGAAACAATGGATGTTTCTGGGTGTACCTTGTGACAATATCTAGTTGCTTTAAAGAATTTCTTTAGGCACTTAGAGACAGAGAGCCTGGGAAACATTTCCAGGACATCTGAAATTGATCTGAGCACGTTCGGGCGAGACCCATAGGGGTTTTAAGGCTCAAACAAGCTTTGTATGTGAGTGAGTGGGGGGAAAAATCAATGGGTATTAATGTCTCCTATCTCCACAATGTATTTTATCTTTTTCCCAGAGCAGAATTCCAAAGCAGCCCAGCAAAAGCCACCAGAGGTTGATGAGTTAAGCTTTTTAAAGTGTTCTGAAGAATGTCAAAAATTGGTTTGTCTTGACTTGGGTTTTCATCCTTTCCACACTTAAGGGTGCTGGGCACAATTCAAAGTGCTGGGTATGATCTATAAAGTCCTATATGACCCAGATCTAGCCTATCTAGGAGACTGCATCTCCCTTTATGAGTTGGCCCTAACTCTCCTTGTCCAGGCTAAAGCCTTTTTATACTGACAGGCTTTTAGCAATAGCAATAGCATTTACATTTCTATACCGCTTCATAGTGAACAAACGGTTTACAAACTGTAAGCCAATTGCCCCCAACAAGCTGGGGACTCCTTTTACCGACCTACGAAAGGATGGAAGGCTGAGTCAAACTTGGAGCCCTGGGATTGAACTCACAACCTTGTGGCTGCATTACCGGCATTTAACCACTGCACCATCAGGGCTCCTTTTAAAACAGCAAGTTTTAAAAAGAATGGGCTGGGGGGTGCTGCATTGTTTAAAATGTACTAAAAGAGCCTTTTCATCTTCTAAATTGCATTTTTCTCTTTTAACTTGAAGGTGAATTGTTTTAATATTGTGTGTGAGCTGCGCGCCTTCAAGTCGTTTCCGATCTATGGTGATCCTAAGGCGAACATATCATGGGGATATCTTGGCAAGATTTGTTCCGAGGAGGTTTGCCATTGCCTTTCTTTGAGGCTTGGAGAGCATGACTTGCCCCAAGGTCACCCAGTGGGTTTCACGGCTGAGCTGGAAATCGAACCCAAGTCTCCAGAGTTGTAGTCCAATGCTCAAACCGCTACGCCACACTAGCTGTCTGTAAATAGTTTTAATTCTATTTTCACATTTGGAGAGTGCAAAGTTCTTATTTGGGAGGTCATTTTGCACCCCCTTCTGTGGCGACCCCCTCCCCCTGTTTTATGCACCCACCACAGTCTTAAATCTGCACCAGATTTTAGAGGCTCTATATCATTTACTCCTACAATGAACATTATTTCTAAAAGATTGATCTGCGGGTGGTTCTGTCCCCTCCTCCAGTATTTAGAAGCCCTAAAGCTATAGCATACTTAGCTTGTGCATAAATCCAGCCCTTGGCCCAGGGCATTGGCAATGGCAACAGTGTGGTTGAAACAAATTCCCATAAAGAGAAATGAACAGGAACCGGTGTGTGTATGTGTGAGAGAGAGAAGTGTTCGCCTGTGATGGAAATTATTGCCAAAGCACTGTGGATGGAGCTTGAATCTTAATAAGGAATGGATGGTGTGATTGCTTATTGCTTTGATGTGTGTTCCTTCTCTTTGTCAAACTCCTGCCAACCATCGTTCCATCGTTCTCCCCGCTCCCCGCCTCCATCCCAATAATTTCATTGGAATTCAGCCCAGGACTGGATTATGATGCTTTATCTCTGTCTAGTCTTTTAAAAAAAATATTTCATTTAAAGCTTTCCAAATACAAATTAATCTAGATGTACTCATAAGCAGGGAAAACTGTGCCGGCATCGATGTTTATGGCACTAGAGGAGGCGCAGATGAAACGGCGATAATAGAAACCAAATATTTGCATCTGCGAGAGGAAATTGCAACAGTGGAAAAAGCATCCTATTTACTGAGGAGAAAAAGGGACAGAGGGAAGAACCTAGAAACCTCCATTCTCTCTCTTTTCTCTCTTCTTTCACTGTAACGGGGATGAGGGTATTCAGACGGTGAAAATAATCCAGATAGAATCTGGGTCAAATCTTTGTTGTTCACATGTGTTTTGAATGCATTTGATTAAGTTGGGGGCTGTCAAAAACTCCACTTAACCCAGGATAATCCATGTTGGGTCTCCCCCCCCCCCCGAGTTTTTTTCTAAAAGATTAGCATTCTCAGCTGTGTGAATAACTGATGCAAATAGACCTGGATACATAGCAGAAGTGGGGATCATGTGCACCCATGTCATTGGATTGCACCTCCACATGATCCTCATCACTGGGCCAAAGCTAACAAAATGAAATTCAACACAGAGAAATGTAAGGAATATTGTGTCCAGTTCTGGGCACCACAATTTAAAAAGGATGTGGAGAAACTGGAGCGGGTCCAAAGGAGGGCTACTAAAATGGTGAAGGGTTTGGAAACCATGCCCTATGAGGAACGACTTAGGGACCTGGGGATGTTTAGTCTGGAGAAGACAAAGTTAAGAGGTGATATGATAGCCTTGTTTAAATATTTGAAGAGATGTCATATTGAGGAGGGAGCAAGCTTGTTTTCTGCTGCTCCAGAGACTAGGACCCGGAACAATGGATGCAAGCTACAGGAAAAGAGATTCCACCTCAACATTAGGAAGAACTTCCTGACAGTAAAGGCTGTTCGACAGTGGAACACACTCCCTCGGAGTGTAGTGGAGTCTCCTTCCTTGGAGGTCTTTAAGCAGAGGCTGGATGGCCATCTGTCAAGGATGCTTTGATTGGAAGTTCCTGCATGGCAGGGGATTGGACTGGATGGCCCTTGTGGTCTCTTCCAACTCTATGATTCTATGATGTAGTCATTTCAATGTTGGATTAGGACACTGAGAGGCCAAGGTCTGACTACCCCTCAGCCATGGAAACCCGCTGGATAACTTTGGTCAAGTCACACTCTCTCAGCCTTGGAGGTAGGCAATGGCAAACCTCCGAATGCATTTTGCCCAGAAAATGCTACGATATAGTTGCCATAAGTAGCAATGGACTTCCAGCTGTATCTTTGTGCATTTTGGGTTGAAGAAAGGTATCCCAGTTTTCTAGATTTTGGATGTTACTGCACACCCTGCAGAAGTGAGCAACTTTTGCTGTAGCGTACCTAGCAGCAGCTTCATAGCCGGTTTTGCATAAAGGAGGATTAAGTGTGTTGGTGAAGCAGACAACGGAGCTTCAAAGGAACATCCCTACCAGCTGCTCCGAGTGAGATCCGTGTGGCATGATGCCACTCTGATGATGCTCTCTGCTCCCAGAATAGTGTTTCTGCAAAAGATTTTCCATAGTTTCCCCCTAAAAGAACAACTAGCTCACAGTGAAAGGTGCCAACTTGGAGGAATGTTTGCCCGAGGCAACGATACAACAGGTGCTTAGTAATCAGCCGCAGAAGGGATTTGGAGAAATGCATCATGCTTTGCCACGAGAACGTGAGCCAAATTGCTGAGCAGAAAGGTGGGCGAGATGGCGTACAAACCCCATTTTGCCACACGTATTCATGGACCCAGTTGTCTACCCTTCTCGTCTCGGCTAATATGCTTTTCTGCTCCTTGTGCGTTTCTCTTTCTGACTGCTTTTAATCCTTTGTAAACCCTTCATCAAGCAAATTCCCAAGGCATTGTACCATTGTTAAAAACAAAACAAAATGGTAAACCAGCTGAAATCACAATTCATCATTGAAGATCAGGCACAGCATTAAAAAAAATGAATAAACATGAAGCAATGCAGCACAATAAAATGCAGTGCAAAGCAGACAGATGGAACTATGTATTTATTTTCTTGCTGCATGCCTTCAAGGGACTTTAAGACAATCCTTCTTGTTGCTGTGTGCCTTCAAGTTGTTTCCGACGTATGGTGACCCTTGGAGTTTTTTTGTGGAGTTTTCTTGGCAAGATTTGTTCAGAGGAGGTTTGCCTTCTCCTAAGCATTTGATTTGCCCAGAAGGGCTTGCCCTTGCCTTCCTCTGGGGCTGAGAGAGTGTGACCTGCCCAAGGTCACCCAGCAGGTTTCCGTGGCCAAGTTAGGAACTGAAGCCTGATCTCCAGAGTTGTAATCCCGCACTCAAAGCGCTACACTACACTGGCTGTAAGACAATCCTATCATGGGGTATTCTTGGTAAGATTTGTTAAGAAGAGGTTTGCTATTGCTTTCCTATGCGACTAAGGAGTTCATCGCATGGGCGAAATCCTATGCAAAAATGGGGGTTTAAATTGAAAAAAAAAATGCAAAAATGACACGATGTCATTGTTAAACTAATGTTAACCTGAATGGAAAATGGAGGGAAAGTAGACGAAACCACTCCTTTCTTACTTTCAGAAAATCCTGAAAATAAAAATGAGCAGCTTTCTTTCCCAGATGCAACCCAAGTGACCAAAAGTGACCGTAAGTCATTTCCTCTTCTTGTTTTTGGGATGCAAATGGCTGTTTCTTTTAGGTTTTAAGCTAGGATAGTGTAGTGGTTTGAGCATTGGACTATGACTCTGGAAACCAGGGTTCAAATCCCAGCTTGGCCATGGAAACCCACTGAGTGATCTTGGGCATGTCACACTCTTTCAGCCTTGCAAGATGACAACAGCAAGCTCCCTCTGAAACAACTTGCCAGGAAAACCCCATGATACGTTTGCCTTAAGTCGGAAATGACTTGAAAGCACACAACAATGAAAGTGACTTGGGGAACAGAAGTGGACCAGTCACCAACCTACTGAATTTTTGTAGTCATTTGGATGGTTTTAAGTGATTTCAAGCTGATTTCCCATCCATTCCCTAAAATTTCAAAATCAAATCATGGTTGCAGAAAAAAATATGTTGGGATCACACTTTTCTCAACCCTATATTAGTAACACATCCCAATTAGAATCCTGCCCAAAAGGGATTGCAAAAATGTTAGAAAAAGCATCTGAAATTGTACTTTAAAGTACATAATTTGGTATCGTATTATGATTGCAACATATTTAAAGACAATTACACAGTGGCTCAATGTATGTCTGAGAACACCATGGTATGTAATTGAGCAAAAATGTGCCATCGATTCCACTGACAACACTACCTTAGCTTAGTGAAAACGAATTTCAAAGACTTCTAAGTGCTTGCAAAGTACAACCCATGTTTTACTGCTATCATGTCAATTTGCAAGAGCCTTAAGAATTGCTTTCATCATTTATTTATAACAATAGCTTGGCGTTAGTTGGTGAAGTCTTAAATTGGATTAGCCGTAATATTAATAAGTTTGTACAAGCTGCGACTAATGAGACTTGTGTTTCTCTACCTGCTCTTTTATCCCAACTAGGGCAGCCCCTTCATTGGCCTCAACAGAATCAGCGAATCTCTTTCATCAGTTCTAACATCTGCAATAATGCTACAGAGTCAGATCTAACATCTTTCAAGCTATTAATGGAGGAATGCTAGAAACGGAAAAAGTTTGCTATCACCGAGTGGCTTGCTAATGATAAAGAGAGATGAAAACGAAGGCAACGGTTCCAAAACCAGGTAGGAGAGAATGATCCTATTTCATCTCAGATGTGATGAGAAATCTTTTCACAGAATTCAGCACGCTCACATGAAAGAGAAGATGTCACATCAGTTCTAGCTGACACCCAATTTTTGAGCCATGTCTACGAGACCCGTCAAGATCAATGCTGGCAATGCGGTAACCACAAAGCTGATTTCATAGAATTGGCTGGAAATCTCTTCTATGAAAAGGGAAATTTTCTTCTTCTTCTTCTTCTTATTATTATTCGGATTGAATCTCCCTTACCCCAAAATCTGAAATTCAAAATCACCCCAAATCCAAAATTGTCCACATTCGTGGCTGCAGTAGTGACACCTTTCCTTTTCTAATGGTTCAATGTACACATACTTTGTTTCATGTGTAAAATCATTTAACATACTGCATATAAAAATTACCTTCTGACTATGTGTATACGATGGATATGAAACATAAATGAATTTCATGTTTAGACTTGTGTATGTAGATGCAAATATTCCAAAATCGGGGGGGGGGGGGGGGGAATCTGAACCTGAAAACACTTCTGGTCCCATGCATTTTGGATAAGGAAGATTCAACCTATATTTAATTTTCCATTATTTTTATTTTTTATTTTTTGAGAGGGGAAAAATTTATATATCAAGATGTTTATTAGGAAGTTTGTATTTTGTGCACCTTGTGAGCCTCTAACTGTTCTGCCTGGTTTGTTTAGGTCATGGTTTGAAATCTGCAGCCCTCCAGGTTTTGTCGGTGAGTTCAAAATGCAAAATAAGAGTCGGTCAAAAACAAACTGCTGCAGCCCCTTCAAGCTTGCACGTTCTTCCTCACGAATAACTTTGGCCGTCCTCACCATGCATGCATCCTGGTTTTCATCTGTGAAAATTTGGTGAGTGTGGGCCTTCCAGATCGCTACATCCTTCTGCAAGTGGAAAAACAAAACTTGCTCAAACTGGATTATTGATACAGATCGACACGGTTGCCCGCAGTTTCAGACTCTCTTTGGGGATTGTGGGTATGGGGAGAGGTTGTGATGAGCACCTGCACTTCCAAATTTACCATTATATTTGTCGCCTGCCAACCGAGAGACACAGCTGAGGAATTCAGGATGAACCGCCAGAAGCTGGCACTATTTCCTAATGGGAAGACCAACCCGGTATATTAAAGCTGATGCTTCAGAAATCCCTTTAGGGATTTTACGAAAGCACCTCTTGCGTTTCCACGGAGTTTGGGTCTGGGTCAAAAGGTGCATCGCTCTGCTTTGTCATTCTGTTTCCACATTCTGTTCTCCTTAAAGGATAGCAGCCAGTTAATTATGTATGATGAACTCTGTCTTCCACTTGGCAGCCTTAATTGGATTTTTCATATTGCTTGTTTGTTTTGCCAGATGTCTTCCTCGCTCAATTTTTCCGTGCTGGAATTGGGAGTTTTGAGAGCAAACACAACTTTGTTTCATATGTGTGTGCCTGTGCCATTGCGACCGTCGATTCGGCTCTTTTTTTTGCTAAAGTTTAGCAGAACTCTTTGCCTCTGGTCTTTGCTTGTTAGAAGGAGCGATCCCAGGAGACACGGTCAACTTGGATGGCTTCTGATTTCATCAGGCCCTTGATTCAAAAAGAACCAGAAATAGTTTCTTTGCCTTCATCCTTGCATCGGGACAAAACAGAAAAGCCAGACAGCAACAAAACACACTCAGCCTCTGAGATGGCTGACGTTCTGTATTCCAGTTACTGATTTGATGTATCGCAGTTACTAGAGTTATGGATCCGTATTGCAGTTACTAGAGTTATGGATTCTTAAAGTAAGACTCATCCACACAATTGTATTTCCCATCACCGGGCACAGATGCGAGAGTTGGACAGTAAAAAAGAAAAAGCCGACAGGAAGAAAATCAATTCATTTGAAATGTGGTGCTGGAGAAAAGTACTGAGAATACCATGGACAGCGAATAAGACAAACAAATGGGTTCTAGAAGACATCAAGCCAAAATTCTCGCTGGAAGCCAAGATGAGTGAATTGAGACTTTTGTATTTTGGCCATATCATGAGAAAAAATGAGTAATAATAATAAAAATTGTTTTTTACCCTGCCACTCCTATAAGATCGAGGCAACATTACAACAATAAAAACCATACAGTACAATAAAAATCCCATTTCCCCTCCCTCATTAAAACAAATCAACACAATAATTCCAATATAATAATGATGATAATAAAGATAGGATTAAAATCACTTAAAAACAGCCAAAGATGGGGGGGCAGGATATCTTGGGGGAGTCATCAGAGTAGACCATGTCATGCCATATCAGTGGGAGTGAACTCAGGAAAGACCTGTCGGAAGAGCTCCATCTTGACTGCCTTTTTAAAGCTGCCAAGATAGTGCTGTGTTGGAGCTCTTCCGACAGATCATTCCATAATTTGGGAGCGGCAGATGAAAAAGCCCTCTGGGTAACCACAGCCAAGTCTTTGATGGGTGCAGAAATTTATTTTTAAGACAACAATGCTAGGAAAGGTGGATGGCAGCAGAAAGAGAGGAAGACCACATGCCAAATGGTTAAACTCGATCAGCCAGGATGCAGGCTGGAGGACATAAGCAGAGAGGCTGAGGACAGGAGATCATGGAGACGTCTCATGCGCAGGGCTAAAAATAACAAACTGTTCTGTATTCAGTAATACTACATAATTTTTGCATAAGACTATGCAAGTGTCCTGCATGCCAGCCCATCTGACAGCCAGCAGTTGCACTGGGCAAAGGAGGTCTCTTCAGCAGCTGACAGAAGCACAAGCAGAAGATGTTTCTAGCCCACTTCCACCAGAAAGTGAGGATGTGGCATTCAGAACCAGGAGTCCTGTCACAATTTCCTGGTCAGGTAGTTGGACCAGGAGACAGTACTTAGTTGCTGTTGTGTGCCTTCAAGTTATTTCTGACTTATGGTAACTCAAAGGCAACACTATCATAGGATTTTCTTGGCAACATTTGTTCAGAAGGGGCTTCCTCTGAGGCTGAGACAGTGTGACTTGCCCGTGGTCACCCATTGGATTTCCGTAGTTGAGTGGGGATTCAAACCTTGCTCTCCAGAGTCCTAGCCCAACACTGAAACCACTACCTCATGTTGGCTCCATATGTAACTATGTAGCTCATGAAGATGATTGGATCTTATTTTGTGAAGACAAATTGGAAGAGGAATGGGGAACACATAGATACCCCAGATGTTCTCTGATTATGACGCCCATCATCCCTCTGGATCACCTGTGCTAGGCTGAGCAATGGAAATGGCAGTCCAAACAGTTCTGGAAGGCTGCACCTTCCCTACCTCTGTGCTGGAATGCTTAATTTATCAAACTCTAACACTGCCTAAATACCCTGAAGGTGTGGGTCCCTTTTGATCTTAAAAGCTAAGCCGAACCAAGGATGGCTAGTACTTGGAAGAAAGACCTTCAGGGAATATCAGGTGCTGTGGGCGATATTTCAAAGTTAATGGAAGAGCGCTTCGGAGTGTCTGTTGTCTTAGAAAGTTGCCTCAGAAAGCCCTATGAAATTCATGGTGTTTCCATAAACTGACAGGTGACGCAAAGGCACATACTTTAATATAACAGGGACATACGGAAAGCTTGGATATACTCTTTTGATGCTTCGTGGCATTGGCATTTGTGAAGCAAGCAATACATTTAATAAGTCATTCTTGGTTGGTTGACAGAGGAGCGGGCTATAAATAATAATAATAATAATAATAATAATTATTATTATTGCAATATTGCGATAAGCACTAACAGAAATGAAGCCTAAAAGGGGTCACTGAGAAACAAGACGGCACTGGTCCTATCACAGGGTTTTCTTGGCAAGATTTCTTTAAAGTGGGTTTGCCTTTGCCTTCCTCTGAGGCTGAGACAGAGTGTCTTAGGTTTTCCTTAGAAGTCCCACAGACCTGGAGACATTTGAGGAGGCCCAGATGTCATGTCATGCTACACAGTTTGAGTCTTTGCATCTGGAAGTAAACTCCTGCATAGGACTGCTCTCACTTCCCATTCTTAGCTTCTAGCAACCTGACAGTTCAAAGTAGGCTGTGTGCGATATGAGGGATTTCCTTTCAGGTTCTTAGTCTTTTTAGTGCATGACGACAGATGGTAGGTATGCAGAGTTTCTGAGATGCCAGTCCTAGTGCTTGGAAAGTTTGAAGGCCTCTCTTCTTGACAACCGATAGCAAGGTGTAGCTGGCAATGCCAGCTGCTTCAGCGAGTCTTACGCTGGCTGGCTAGGAAAGGAACAGTCTGCCTGAGTTTTTCACCTTCTGCTTTAATCTGTTTCTTTGGCCGAGATCCCACGTCAGGATTGCCGAGATAAATCTCCACATGCGGAGTTGCCTGTTCGTTGTGCTACACAGTCCTTGTGTCGAATGCTCAAGTTGCACAGCTGAACCAAGATGTCAAAAGTGCAATTGAGTGTGCAACCAAATGCACAATGTGCATCCATATGCAATGCACACCGATGTATAAGGTGAATGCGTGGGAGATGATCCAGAAATACTTTAAATAAATAAAATAAGCAAACAAGCTAGACTTATGACCTTGAATGAATGAATTTTATTATTACAGTCATAGGCCGGCACAAGTAAAACTATACAGTATAAAAGAAACCAGGTTAAAACATATTTAAAACCATCCCTTCAGGTTACTTACAACCTTATAGCTGCTTTGTATAGTCAGACCTTTGGATCCATGGGGGAATCCATTGTGGACACCCCACAGATACAACCCTCCCCGAAAGACCTCATGTCCCATTGACCCTAATGGCAGTGTGATGTGCGTGTGGCTGCTGGTGCAGTTGTGCGCACGTGCCACAACTGGGGACAACAGGGCTTTCCGTCCATGTATGCTTAAATCCGTGGATGGCAAACGCGTGGATAGGAAAGCCACACGATATTTACATTTGTGATGATGGCACCACTGCCACGACTGTGTCCCTGAAATCCACCATAAAATCCAGCCTGTTATCCCAAGATATGGAGTTGTGTGATGCTGGAAAGTGGGGCGCTGAAGGATGAGGTGAGCCGCCTTTTCCTGCTAGTGAGTGATGGTGCAAGGAGCAGAAGCAGAGAACTCTGTGGGGCCCTTTCACAACTTTTCATTGCACTATCACGCACTGGCAGGATGGTGCTGGCCATGTCATCCTTTGGCACCAAATTATATGTTAAACCTATCAGTCACCACATATAGAAAAGCTTTTATGTTAGCCAGATTAAATATGTACGGGAACAATTTCCTTGTATGGGAATGATTCTGTCCTTGCAACATGGGAAGCATGGAAACTGTTACCCCTGTATTATTTCATTGCCTCTTTTACTGTGATTTTCACAAAGATTTGAAGACTCCAATTCTTTTAGGAAAACCAAGAAGATCCGAAGTTGTTGTTTTTTTTTAATTTAGAATATTTATTATCAGACTGGAACTCACAGATCACCTATAGAGTAACACAATTTTGGGCATCTGCTATCACTTGCAGAAAAAAAGGATAGTAAACCAAGGATAGCAGACCTTGTTGAGATATTCCTGTTGGCGTGTCATCAGTTTCCTCTTGCTGTTTGACTTCCTTGAATGTGTTTGCTGTTTTGCTACTTTAACTGAATTATTCTCAGAGGACCTTATCAGACGGGAGGAATTTCTCTTTATTGTGAATGGAGACAATTTGAATTCATGTGAATTCGCTAGTTTAGCAAATTCATGTGAATTCCTATTGCATTTGGAATGCATTCAGAATGACTTCCCATTACCCGAAAATGACCCCCCATTAAGATGCCTTAATTCGTAATAACATAAAACCCATGATTGCGTTTGGAATGACTTCCCATTTGCCCGAAATTGCGTGAGATACTTTAATTCGCAATAACGTGAAACCCCATGATTGAGTTTGGATTTCCATTGGATTATACTTCCAATTTCCGACGTCTGATAAGGTCCATAGCAATGTAAATGTAGTTATTTTAATCTGCTAGTTATCAATTTTTATCTTGCTGGGTTTTTTAAAACTGGGTACCTTGTTGTATCTGTTATCTTTGTTTTTGATTTGATGGTCTTTGACAATAATAAAGTTATTGTCATTGTAATCCTTTGGCATCCTATTCATCAGTGCCACAGAACTCCATTGCTTAGGACCACAGACTGGCTTTTAAGATGGGTTCCACAAGTCAAATCAAGAGACAGCACATATCTACAATATCATAGTTACAGTCATTGATGCAGGATATTGGCCAATAATGACAACAATGACTGAACTTTTCATTTCCCCCGTTTCACTTAAAACAGAAAACCTTGCACAGGGCCTGCCGTTATCACGAAACTTTATTATTTCAATATCTGGCAGATGATGACTTATGTCATATAAAGTGTCCTTGCTATTATTCTGCCTGCATAAAGCTATAAAGGCCATGTCGGTTTGATCGAAACAGCAGAGCCGTCCAAGTTTTATAAACACATCCTTCAAAGGACAGAAGGAATCGTCTCCCAAGAAGAAGGGAGTGTAATTTAAGCTTCTGGGAAGAAGATGCATTACAAATTCGACAACTTTGTAACTCACTTTTTAAAAAAACCCATAATGAAATATGAAGGATTTCTGCTGGGAGTTTGTTGTTATGCGCTCTCAATTCAAGACCAGTTTATGGCAACTTTACCATGGAGTTTTCTGGACTAGATTTCGTTATTCAGAGGCAGTTTGCCCTTGCTTTCCTCTTAGGCTGAGAGAGTGTGACTTGCTCAAGTCACCCAGAGAGTTTCCATTCATTCAAACCACGGATGCCATAAACACACACACACACACCCCTTTGCACACTGATACACACTCAGATAAAAGCAAACCTGCCCAAAATGTATAGACAAAAGTTCTGCTGAACTCTCGGGAGCATCTCCTGAAGAGTGTGTGTTTTCACATCAGTGGTAAGAGTTTTTCAATATCAGTGGTAAGAGACAATGCATTCGCATAAACAGCTACATTCTTTTTCCATTACAAAAAAATATCTATCTGAATGCAGGCCTTGTTCCAAATACAGCTCCTTCGTAAATTGAAAACCGTGCTTTAGGAGCTCCTGAAGTGACCACAAAGGCACACTGCAGGCATGGAGTTGAGATCGAACCTGACAGCTTGGGGGTCCCAGGAGACCCCACAAAAAAGGCCTCATTTTGGGGTCACCAGAAATGTGTGTCGGCAGGCACGCATCTCTGGCCTGAGCTGAGCATGTGCGGCTTTGAAATTTAAAAACTGTCCCTGCGTAAGAAAAAGGATCTGCTATGGAAGTAAACTGTCTGTTTGTAGGATGGGGATTGAATCAGAAAATAGGGACGGACTTTTTATAAAAAATAAATTTTATTTGGAATATACTTACATACAACAACAACAAAAAACCCCATATAGTTATATACAAATAATTTAAAATGGATCTCTTATATCATAATTAAGTGATCAACATATGATATTATAATGACAAAAAAGAAAAAAAATCCACCTTCCATTTCCAGTTTTAGTTTCCTGATTTCATAATTTCCATTCACAAATTAACAATCAAACGTCATTCATACTATACTTCCTAACGCAAATCACCATAAGTTTGTTCAAACATCATTCATACTATACTTCCTAATGCAAATCACCATAAGTTTGTTTTTTGACTTGCTTTCTTGCTTTATTTAATGAAGAAAACAATTCTTATCGTCTTCACTGAAATTAACTCTTGTTACCCCGTCTTTTGTTCTTTACTTGTCCCGATACTCTTCACTTGTCCCTTACTTCCATATTTCCATTATGGGCAAGCGAAGCCCATAATGCCACCCCTAAGGAAAGCGAATGATTTCTTCCATAGCGGAGTTCCTTTCGCAGACTGTTGTCAGGGCTTCTCTTTGTCTTCTGCCAGGCAGAGCCGTTTTAGCTGAGTGCCTGTTTTTCGTGAAAAATCCCCTAAGCCAATGCAACGATGACAATCGCTCCCAGACCTCAAAAGCTGCCTGGGTCTATTCCTTCCCCCTCCCTGCCATGTGCCTTCAGATCCTGCAGTTAACTTTCTGTGCCGTTGTTATTTTATTTTATTTTAATCCTCCTGGAGGGAGTTCTTGGCAGTTGGCTCTCCAGATACTTGATCCCCCGCCTTTGTTTCCCCATTAATGATGAAAAACCTAAGGAAGGGGGAAAGAAAATGAAAGGAGCGCTTGACTTCTCTCCCCCGTCCCTACCCTGCACTTTCCCCCATGAAGCATTACTATTTTTGCTAGAAGTGACTTTCTTTCCCCCTGAAGCTTCCTGGGTTTTTGTTGGTCTGGGAATAGCGCATATATATATATATATATATATATATGAAAAAGGAAACTTTTTTTTCTCCTTGTAACAAAAGAAAGGAGAGGAAGATATTTGAAAGGGTGACATTGCTTTGTCTGAAACTTGTAAGCAACTGGGAAGAAAGCACACTCCCACAAAGGAGTTTTTCATACGACAGAATTTGGGGGTATAATCCAATGGCAATCTGGACACAATCATGGGGTTTCACGTTATTGCGTATGAGTGTATCTCACGCAATTTTGGGCAAAAGGGAAGTCATACCGAATGCAAACATGGGTTTTACGTTATTGCGTATTAGAGTATCTCATGCAATTTCGGGCAATGGGGGTCATTTTCGGGAAATGGGAAGTCATTCTGAACGCATTCTGAACGCAATTAGAATTCACGTAAATTCGCTAAACTAGCGAATTTACATGAATTCGAATTGGCTCCATTCGAAATTGAGAGAAATTCCTCCCGTGTGATAAACTCCATAGACACCTATCCACAAAGAGTAGCAAACTGCTCAAGGCAAAACAGACAAGCAAGGAAGACACCTGGCTAGCATACTGCTTGGGACTTAAATTTTTTGTAAATGGCTGTATGCATGCGCAAAATTGAGTCGGCTAGTTTCACGACCCCTGGATTTGCTTAGGGGCTGCCATGACATTACAATACAGGTAATGGAGCGACTGATGCATCATGGCTAAGAATGCAATGGGATACTCCCCAATGCAAATCCAAAAGCTGGCTAGGAAGTGCCAGAGTACAACAGGAGTGCCTGATGCACATAAGTAGTGCCCAGTATGCATGAAAAATGCATCCGAGATGTGAAATGGTGTAGTGGTTTGCACATTGGACTGTGACTCTGGAGTCCAGGGTTCGAATCCCTGCTTGGCCATGAAGCCCACTGGGTTACCTTGGGAAAGTCATACTATCTCACCCTGGGAGGAAGTCAATGCTAATCCTTCTCTGAAGAAGCTTGCCAAGGAAACCCTGTGATAGGTTCGCCTTAGCGTCACCATAAATCGCAAACGACTTGAAGGCACACAACAACAAAGTAAATGTTGTCCCTTCTATAAAATGGCAAAATCAAGGTTTGCTTTGGGGATTTAAAAAAAAAATATTTTCAAGCCGTGAATTGTTGGATCCTTAGATGCAGAATCCATGGATACATGGACTTCGTTGAATATATATCCCATCTTTCTCCTGCGATAAAAAAGTGTTTGATGTGTATCAGAAGCCGGAACTTTCTTGCTGCTGCTCTGATGTGCTTTTTCACGATTTGCCACGATGAGGGTTTAATTACATTTCTGCATTTCTGCAGATTCATAAAGGTACAAAACATACACTGTAATGTAGGATCTCAGCCTATGTTTTGAGGATGACACAAAAGACCCATACGGTTATCATTATGGGAAGGAATAGGTTCTGAGGCTTGTAACTGTTTGGATATCATGCCATGTCACTAAGGAAGTTAATCCTCAGTTATTTCACTCTCACAGGCACTGACACATAATTACTATAATTTTTCTCTCCGCTGTGGGAGAAAATGAATATTTTTGTGCAACCCATCCATCAGTCAATCATCATTGTTTGCAGTCAGTAGACCATAAAATCCACAGAGTAGAACACACATTTGATTTTAAAAAGCACCCGTTGCTCTTAACTGCCCTCGAGTTGACTTCGGTTCATGGTGACCATACGGATGAGACATCTCCAAGCTGCTCTGTCCTCCGCCGTTCTGCTTAGGTCCTGTATGGCCAGGCCTGTGTCCTCCCTGATCAAGTCTAACCATTTGGCACATGGTCTTCCTCCTTTTCCCCTAATTTCCACCATTCCCAGCATCATTGCCTTTTCTAATGATTCATTATTCCTCATGATGTGGCCAAAGTATGACAGCCTCAGTTTAGTCATCCTGGATTCCAGAGAGAGTTCAGGCTTGATCTGTTCTAGAACCCATTTATTTGTCTTCTTGGCTATCCATGGTATCCTTAGCACTCTTTCCCAGCACTACATCTTAAATGAATTGATTTTCTTTATATCGATCCCCCCCCACTGTCCAGCTCTCGCATCCAAATAATAATAACAATAACAATAACAATAATAATAATAACTTCAATTTATAAATTAGTTATGAATTAAAACACAATATATAGTGATGGGGTATACAATGGCTTGAACTATTCTCACTTTGGTGTTCCAAGTTATATCTTGTCACTTTATGATCTTGTCCAGTTCTTTCACAGCTGCCCTTCTCACTTCCAGTCTTCTTATTTCTTAACTGCAGTCACCATTCTGATCAATATTTGATCAAAGGTATGGGAACTCTTTCACTATTTCAACGCTCTCGCTTTCTTTAGGATGAATTCTTATAGCTCTTCCTAGTTTATTATTTTTGTTTTCTTAAGGTGCAACAGTAAGCCCACCTTGGCTCTTTCCTCCTTGACCTTCTTCAGTAGTTGTTCCAGGTCTTGGTTGGTTTCTGCTAGTAGTATTGCGTCGTCTGCATATCTTGGGTTGTTATTGTTCCTTCCTTCAAGCTTCACTCTTCTTGCCTCTGAGTATATGCTTCTTGGCATATAATAAACAGTAAAACACCTACATATTAAAAACAGCCAAAACTTTTGAAATATACACTAAATGCAGTTCTCTGCAGTGAAACGAGAATTGGAGCACTTCAGGAAATTGGGTTACGGGCAGAAATCTGCAAAAAAGGTCTCCACTTATTATTATTATTTTTTCTTACAGCGATTTCTGCCTGTTGGGAAACCCATTTTTCAACTGGGAAAAGAATAATAGATAATATTATTTCCACCCCTATTCCCCACTTAAAATTTCTCTCTTTCCAATAACGTTAAAAGAGTTTTCTGTCTGTTGGAAAACCCATTTTTCAACTGGGAAAAGAATAATAAATATTATTTCCACTCTTATTTCCCACTTAAAATTGCTCTCTTTCCAATAACTTTAAAAGACTTTTCTGTCTGTTGGGAAACACATTTTTCAAGTGGGAAAAGAATAATAGGTAATATTATTTCCAGGCTTATTCCCCACTTAAAATTTCTCTCCTTCCAATAACTTTAAAAGAGGAGTGAGCAAAACATGGCCTTATGCTTTTTATAAATAAAATGTTTTAATGCCCTTTCAGGAATGTGTGGGGGGAAAAAATGGTCATCCACACTCTGGTTGTTTCAGGTCCAGAAGATGTCCTTTAAAAAACAAGAAGTCAACTTCTTTATCCCATGAATATCCCGGAAAAAAATCACATAATTACGCAAAAGACGCTGCACAAAACTCACCATTAAACTGGTCACAAAGAAGCATTAATGCACATCTTTTTACTTTTGAGATTTCAGCGACAATGCATTTTGGATATCACTTTATTTGTGCCATTGCGTGTGATAATCATTTGCGCAATTACTTGCCATTTTTGGTTTATTTGCAGAATGTTTTAAATAGACTTTAATCTCACTTGAATGCCAGAATTAGCCCTGGTGGACATGTTTAAGAAATGGTTGTTGCGGAAGACCCATGTAGCTTGCCCTGGGATCTTTTGGCATATTTGATTTGAGCTTTGGACTACAATTCTGGAGATCAGGGTTCGATTCCCAGCTCAGCCATGAAACCCACTGGGTGACCTTAGACAAGTAACATGCTCTCCATTTCAGGGGAAGGCAATGGCAAAGCTCCTTGGAACAAACCATGCCACGAAAACCCCATGATAAGTTCTCCTTAGGGTTGCCATAAGTTGGCAATGACTTGAAGGCAGCAACAGCAGCAGCAGCAACAAAAGGTTCACACATACCAAAGCAACCATGCCGTTAATGTAGTATTTTGTGGCTTTTTCGGGCTATGTGGCCAAGTCCTAGAAGAGTTTATTCCTGACGTTTCGCCGGCATCTGTGGCTGGCATCTTCATTCCCTGAAGATGCCAGCCATTGATGCTGGCAAAACATCAGGAATAAACTCTTCTAGAACATGACCACATAGCCTGAAAAACTCACAAAAAACTATGGATGCTGGCATGAAAGCCCCTTTGACTTCACATGCTGTTAATGATCTATTTGTTACTCCTGGGCTAGTCCTGGCAATGTGGCGCTCAGTATGCTGGTGTTATTTTCAGACTCTTTGTTCTCTGTATCAGGAACTGAGGAATGCCTTGCGGTCATTTTCTTGGCCTGCACAACATAGTGTTCAGAAGGGGAACGTCTTTTATAAAAAAAAGTGCACCCTCTGGCACTGTGAGTCTCTATTAAAACAAAACAAAACTACCAACACCAATGCCCAAGATCCTACATTATCATTACAGACAGGAATACCTCTGCCTCCTCCTTCGCTTTCCCATTCTGCTGCATCTTAGCCACTTAGGGGCCATGGGAAGGTGAGAGTGGCCAGGCAGCATCCATTTCTGAAGCTGGATGCACAGAGAAGATGGCATCCTCTGGCACCTCCTGGGAGTCCCCAATGGTCCAAGAGGATGACATTTTATTTGTGTGTCCAGCTACAGAATTGCAACCTGATGGTGCCTGACCATAGTGTCATTGGACCTTATCAGACGTCGGAAATTGGAAGTATAATCCAATGGTAATACGAACGCATTCATGGGGTTTCACGTTATTGTGAATTAAAGTATCTCACGCAATTTCGGGCAAAAGGAAAGTCATTCCAAACGCAATCATGGGTTTTACGTTATTGCGAATTAAAGCATCTCGCGCAATTTTGGGCAATGGGGGGGTAATGGGAAGTCATTCTGAATGCATTCCGAACGCAATAGGAATTCACGTGTATTCGCTAAACTAGCGAATTCACATGAATTCCAATTGGCTTCAATTGGCTCCATTCTCAATAAAGAGAAATTCCTCCCGTCTGATAAAGTCCCTAGTGTGCTTTCAAGACATTCAAGATATTTGCGACTTATGGTGACTCGAATATGAAGGTATTACAGGGTTTTCTCAGGCTGAGTGTGTGTGACTCGCCCAAGGTTACCCAGTGAGTTGCCATGATGCTCTTCCACAAAACTGGGACAAAAGTACAAGGGACTGGATCGGGCAGCTTATCGACACTCCCTCTGAACAAATGAAAATGAAACACCTACACATGCCACATTTTGACATTTAATATTGTTTCATTGTGTATTACAGTTCTTGTGGTCATTTATGTATTATCATCCATTTACATTCTGGGATCTGTAGTTTCTTGTGCCAATGCTAAGGTGAACCTATCATGGGGTCCTCTTGGCAAATTTGTTCAGCAGAGGTTTGCCTTTGCTTTTGCCTTCCTCGGAGGGTGAGAAAACGTGACTTGTTTAAGATCATCCATTGGGTTCTCATGGCTGAGTAAGGATTCAGATTCCTGGCCCAGGAAAGGTATTTACCCTGGAATCAGAAATTGCATGCCATTACTGGAAAAAACCATTGGATGAGTCAACTTGCTGGAAGAGCCCACCTGCTTATACACCTGTTCCCAGCACTTCTGTAGCTGCAAGGCATTATGAGGCGCTAACAGGCCATGTGGGTTGCGATGCCAGGATGTGCCAGTCTGTTCAGTTTGGAATCATACAGACTCGTGACGTTTGCATGGGCTTCGTCAAATCCATCTGGCCACACAGGAAAGGGGTTTTGTGCGGCTCGGCTTTCGAGGGGTGAGATAAAGTTAAGAACCGAAGAGGAGGGAAGTGGTATTTCACGGACTGGCAAGGAATCAAAGTGGCCAGTCTCCTTCGATTCAGGAGATGAATGGCTGCGGTCCACAGCTAACTGCCTGCATCGAACATATGGCTGTGTGTGGGAGGGGGGTTGTGTTCCCTAAAGCTAAGACCAGGCACACATACTTTCCTCCCATTTCCCCCCCCCCCCCCATTCACTATGCCTCAGCAGAATACTGATTCTTCTTCTGGTGTAAAAATAATCATGACTCATGCTCACTCAAGGGATGACTAACTTGATGCAAAGTTTTCAAGGTAATGAGTAAACACAGTCACAACAGTTAAGGGAGTCAACTGGCAAAGAAGAATTTTATGCAAGCAGTAGGGGTACCCTACACTAGCAGCCTTTACAGTCTTTTTCCCCGACTTTTCCATACTGTTCAAATGAGTTTATTTCAGCAGTGTGGAGTAAGGTTTATAGCTGGCGGCTTCCTTGTCTGTTGGGCTGTGAGCCCATGCTAGATTATGGCCACCATGCTGACATTCAGTACTGGAATTGTGTGGTGCTAGCTTGGCATAACTCTGATCTTTACACCATATTGAAATCATGTAAGATCTTAGCTTCTGTGTATGTTGTCATGTTATCCTGGCTAGTGAAGGCTTTCAGATCAGTGGGGCTGAATCCACTCTATTCAAAGGAGCTCTATTATTCTCAAATTAGCACCTTGGATAGCTTCTTCGCGTTGCAAGAGCATCTTCGTGTTGGGACAGACCATAAAGGCTGCCTAGCCAGCACTCCTGAGAGATGCACATCCAACTTCTGTTTGAAGACCTCCAAAAATGAAGAGTCCACCACCCCCGGAGTCAATCCGTTCCACGGCCAAACAGTTCTCACAGTAAAGAGGTTCTTCCTTTTGTAGGATCTCTTTGAGAAATGGATCACCATTTCTCTGACCAGCTGCAACCAATGCCAATCACATACTTCTACTGACTTTTAAGAGGAAGACCAGAATGCTGACTAAGGCCAGTGATGTGATCCATGGCAGAAAAACTTTCCTTCTCTTTCTCGAAAGCACCTGGTGGTAGCATCTCAAACACGAAACATATTGCATGAATCATAACTGAAAAGGGAAAAGAGTGGCACATTGTTTCAGAAAGATGACTCTGGTAAGTCAGAGGGGAAAGGGACAACAAACAACAGGGGCACTCATACTTACAAAAGGATGCTCAGGCCATTATGCGTCAGGCAAAGTGAGGCAGCCACACTTTCATGTTGCCAGCTCCTCTCCTCGCCCCCTGCTTCCACTTTGCTGGAGTTCGGATAGCTCCAAATCAATGCTTTCTCCACTCATTAAAGAGCGTGTCCTGATTTTTAATAAGCAAGATGAAACAAGAGCTGGCACAGTATGGGCTGCCGATTGAGTCACGGTTATTGAATTTGTCCGAGGTACTGAAGTTCTGCTGGCAGCGAGATGAAGTGTGTGGCAGAAGAAAGCCCTACGAAGAACAAAGAGATGAGAGAGTAACATTTGTCCTAGCCTCCTCAGTCTTCTTTTGACTTTTCACCCCTTGCTTTGAGTGCTTCTCATCTACCAAAGGAGAAAGATAGTCAATGCATGGGGCCCATGATGACTCAAGAACAGGAGCAGATGGGATTCTTCCATGCCAGTGTGGCAACAGAATCCCTCTGGAAGGTAGCTTTCCATGGTGTTCAATTCGACCCCCCCCAAATTGGTTCATCACATTGGAGAGATCTTTTAAAGCTTGGACTAACATCATCATCGTCATCATCATCCATTTTATTATTATGTTTATTTATATTCCACCTTCCTCCCAGTACAGGAACTCAAGGCGGCTCACAGATTTAAACTGTCTTAAGTTAAAACAGTATAAAACATTAAAAATACAAAGTTTTTTTTTTAAAAAAACAATTAAACAAGTCAAACAATTAATAACATTCCATTATTAAAATTTAAAAACGTAAATCTCTTTAAAACGAAGCAACATCGGAAAATCAGTATGCACCTGAAAAATTCTCTGGATCAATCAAAGCAAGCTTGCTCCATCCTCAATCTGACACCCTTTTAAATATTTAAACATGGCTATCAAGTCACCTCTGACATTTTCCAGGATTATCCAGGGTTCCTTGAGAAGTCTCGGTGGAAGATGTATTGTTGTTCATTCAGTTACAGGATTGCAGCTGGAAACTCTGTTGTTGCATCCAATTCCTCAACAGCCACTAAATAACTGTGTTGTGGAGGGAGCTGCAGCAACATAAAACTTGGGTCAAGGGGAGGAATTGGGACACTGTACAGTCAGTAAAGAATTCCTCCTTCCACAACAACCAAAAAAGGCATACAATGGACTTCAAAGTACGCACCTTCAAGTCGCCTGTCAACCTAAGGTGACCTGATGAATTTCATAGGGTTTTCTTAAGGAAGGAATACTCAGAGGTGGTTTGGCATTGCCTTCTTCTAAATATAATACTCAGGACCTGCTATACCTTGGCAGTCCTCCAGCCAAATACTAACCGTGCTTAGCTTCCGAGATCAGATAGGATGGGATGCCTTCAAACTGTTTTGGCAAGCGTAAGCTGGACTTGCATCTGCCTAAGTCACTAACAGCTGAGGTGTGTGGTTCTCGCACCCCTTGTTTTAAAGCAAAAGTAGATTTTTAGAAACTTCCACCAACGTGCCAGTAAGGAAGGGATGAGCCTGGTCCATGGTGTTGTTCGGATGTGTGACATTGGCCACAGGGCTTGACCAAGTGTCCCTTCCACATCTATAAACATAGAAGAAAGGATTTTTCCCAATGCTGCTTCAGTCACTGAGCCCATCTAATGAGGGAAAGTTGTATCAAGGAAAAATTCAAAGGTGGAGTTTGGATTTCTTTCTAGTCTGTGCAGAAATGAAGCCAAGGCAGCGGGCAGCAGGCAGCCATGCCGCTTCCCTTGTTCTCTTAACCGATCAATAAAGGATAGGGGAAGGAACGATATATGAAGAAAAAGGCAAGATGAAGTGCGATTAACTTTGCCTTTGTTGTAGCACCTCTTCTGTGGTGTGAACTCTTGTCATCTTTCATTAAAGCCCAAGTGGTTGGATTGCCTCACACATGGCCTTTGTTACTAAGGATACAGAATGAGAATCCAGTGCTTTTGAATGGGAGGGAATATAGATATATTCAGCCATTAATTTCAAGTCATTTTGGCATCTTCGTTTCTGCGGGCGCTGCCAAATGTATTTATTTTAAAAAGCCAAGCTATTTTCTTTCTGCTTGCTGAGCTGTCAAAGAGCTGTTTGTGTGTATATTAGCAAAGAGTACACACCAAAAGTACATTATATATTTGTCAGTGTATGTGTCGGGGGGAAAGAGTTAAATATATATATATATATATATATATAATCTAAGACAGGAACTGGGAATTTTGGTGGGACTGGAGGGCTGAGATAGTGTTTCCTGCACAAAATTATTAAAATATTGTATAAAAATTAACCTTCAAGCTATGTGTATAAGGTGTATCTGAAACATAATGTTGCATTTAGACTTGAGCTGCATCTCCAAGATATCTCCAAGATGTACATATATGCGGATATAGGTATTCTGAAATCAATTCCCCCCCAAATCCAAAACACTTCTGGTCCCAAGGATTTCAGATAGAGGAGACACAACCTATATTTATTTATTTATTTATTTATTTGATTTCTATCCCACTATCTTTCCTCTGGACCATCTACGTAAGTCCTAACTCAAGTACACTTGCCGAATTAGTGGGAACTTGCTAAATCCTCTAGCCATGGAGATCAGGGATTCTTTGTTAATAGGAAAGAAAAGAGCACTCTCAGACTGTAAACCTGGTTTTTTTAATCCAGTGGGACTACAATCCCAACCAGAGCTAATACTCCCTCTAATTCTTCTGGGCTCTAATCTAATCCACAGTACCTTCATCTTCTCAGGATTCATCTTCATCTTATTGGCCCTTAAAAGTAGCTTATATTAATCTATCCCAAATATGTCTCTTAACATTCTGAGTCTGCAAACCCTTTCTAAAGTAGCTCAGTGTCTTATGCAGCACACGGGAAAAAATATATGATTAAAAATGAGAGCAAACTATTACAACTCTAATATACAACTGGGAACCTGGGAAAGTTACTTTTTATGCTACAAATCCCAGTAATTTATCCAAGCAATGGTGCCAGGTGGTAATCAGAAAGAACGAATGATCAAAATAAAACCAACGTCCCTTGACAAACACCTTTTGCGACCATAAGGATTTAATTAACTTTCTCAAAGGCAGGAAAGGAATTTTGCCAAATGAATTTCTCTTCTGAATTGGGCCTGGAACCATTCCAGTCCTTCTTAAGAGATTCATATAGTACCTAGATGAACACGAGCCTTGTAAATGAATGTCATTGATTCCTAGGCAGGAGATAGCCTGGCTGTTTTGGATACATTCATTGGTATCCAATGAATTATCCTAAATGGAGTTGTCCTCATAGTTGGTTTGAAAGCTGTGGTCAGTACAGAAAGCTAACCGACTGGACACCTTGCTACACATGGGCATTATCTCTCAATATTCACAGATGAAAACTGGGACACTTACGGCCAAGCAACTTCAGAGTGTGGACAAGATGGCAAACAATATTAATGAGGAAGAACACACAAGCTAGCAGACGCTTCAGCAGCTTGCTTTTGCTTGAGGCTACAGGGAAGGGCAAGATTTGATATCCTTCTTTCCTCTCCTGCCTGCTGAGTCAATTGAGTTCAAACTGCGTTTGCACTTTGGACTTAGTCTGCAGCAACCGAAGTAAGCTGGGGATGAAGGGGGGAAATGGGAGATGGAGACAGAATCTGGGACATTTTAAGAGCATCCGAACAGAGTGGGACGACAGAGGAATAATCAGGACGGTCTCTGCCAAATCAGGACAGTTGGTGGGTATGTAGGTGTCCTGAGTATCCTGAAACATCTGCACTGCCACCAGTTGGGGTGGATGACTTCTTGACGTCCAAAGGCCATCTCTCCCCTGAACCTAGAAAAACCATGTCTACTCACCTCCAGCTTTAAACAAATTCTGAAAAAGCCGATACTTTCTTGGACGTTTCCGATCCTTCAGCTGTAGAATAGCCAGAGATGGAAGGTGGAATTTTTACGAGTGTGATGAAGTTAATAACTCACCAAAGATGTAGCTTGTCTCTATAGTCTCATGCGTAACCATATTTCAGAGAGCAATTTCTGTGTAATTGCATCTCACCATGACTGATGTCATCTGAAGTGACTGATCTATGCAAGGAGGACTTGTTTAAAACAATCAGGGATGCCACAGATGGATGTCAGGATCATTGCTATTCTGAACTGGCAGCCCTGGATAACAACTACTAGGGGGGCAGGAGGGCTGACTACCCTGTTTTTTCCTCCTGAATCTTTCCTGACTATTCTCTCTTGGAAGACAGAGATGTATATGAGATATAGCCTTGCCTATGCCTTTCTAAACTAGCCTATCAGCATCAAGTGCAGTGAAGGACCCAAGATGTAGCTACCAATCTATCTGGCTTCTGTGTATGGAATGGAGAAAGGCACCATCTCATTTTTCATCCTCAGGTGGGAAAATGTTCTGGGGCATCCCTGTCTGACAATAAGAAGGGCAGTTACTGTTGTTGCCTTCACCATGGAAAGCTAGGAGACTTGGGAATGGTGTCCAGGGTAGACATTTCCAGGACTAGAATTCCTGTTTGAAGGCTATCCCATATCCTAGATTTTCAGGGCCCAGAACTGAGACCTAGGGACATCCTCTTGTGATGACACAAATGGTGTACCTAATGATGTTATAATGGTAACGTCATATGGGGCATCCCCTCAAAATGTCATTAAGTGTGGTACATTAAGCGTCAACCACGGTTGCACAGAGAACATCATTCAAATAAAAAACACCCAGTCTAACAAATGAGAAACACACTTCAAGGCAGTGCTCTTGCTCTGAGATGCCTCCTTTCCCCTGGTGACCTGGACCAGGCTCTGAGATCTGGGGACTCCACTCAGCATGCATTGGTCCCTCCACATTTTCTGGGAATACGGGTGAGGGACCCCTGTGAATGTGGAAAAAACATTTTTTTAAAACTTAAGTGAACACCTCTCTAGGAATCTCCAGGACCTCCAGTCCTTCTCCAGTGCATCCACTGCAATTTTTGTTTGGTTCAGAAGTTATGTTTTTGTTGTTGCATAAAACACATTGCAAGCCTCATAAGCCTCCATCCCACCCTGAAAAACCAAAACAGAAAGCAGACATCTAGTCACCTCAGTTTTGATGTTGGGGGGTAGAGATGATTTCCACTGTTTTTGGACATTCCCACACCTGGTGTGGTCAGGTGGTAGGAGCGTGAGGTCCTGGCCCTGCTAAAATTGTCCAACCTAGTTTGCTATAACCAGTTCAATTCAATCAATTCAACCTGGTTTGCTATATCAACCCCAAAGTAAGTTCCGTTGATCTCAGTGGGGTTTACTCCTCAGCCAGAATGGATGATATTACAGAGTGATGAGAGATATAGTCCTATATATCCGGAAAACCACAGTGCCCACACCCCTCCCATGCTAAAGCAGACAGAGCTGTCTGTGAACCAAGCTGAGGAACAGAGACTGGAGAACAAGTGTAGCAAAAGCTCTTCAGTTCACCAATTCATTTTTGCCCCTGCTCAGTTCTTGGTTCAGCCAAGCTTTTGCCTTAGGATTAGGAAGAGTTTGCCTAAATATCCTGAATGCACCCTATCCCATCTCATCTAGGAAGCAAAGCAAGGCCAGGCCTGGTTACTATTTGGAAGGAAGGAGAACTACCAAAGAATACCAGATGCTGTATGCACTGTTGGTATTCCTTCCCTACCAAAAAACCTACAAAAGTCATGGCTCACAACATAAGACAACAGGTAAATAGATGACATATCCATTTGCCTTTTAAGAGTCAGCATGGTGTAGTGGTTTGAGTGTTGGACTATAACCCTGGAGACCAGGGTTCGATTCCCAGATCAACGATGAAACCCACTTTGTGACTTTAGGCAAGTCACATGCTCTCAGCCTCAGGTGAAGGCAATGCAAACGTCCTCTGAACCAATATTGCCAAGGAAGCCGTATTGATATGTTTGCCTTAGGGTCATCATGAGTCAGAGATGACTTAAAGGCACACAACAAGAACATCAAGCGTTGCCTTTTAGCATGTGGTCCTCTAGATGCTGTAAAACTGAAACTCCTAGCATTCCTTTCCATTGGCTGAGCTGCAGTCCAACAAATGGAAGCCTGCACAGTTCCCATTTATATCCTTTCTAATGCCGATCATCCCCTCCTTGTCTCCCCTTGCCTTTTGTGGAAAGTGTACAGCTTTAAAGAGGTAAGCCCTGTTGTCTCTTTCTTTGCACCTTCACAAACTCTTTTATCAGTGCTGCAAATTAATTACTAGGGAAATATATTAAGCCAAGATTAACTCTTTTGATGACTAATGGCATTCTGACACTGTGAAGTGTGAGGTGTATTTGGAGGCATGAAACTGTATAAGATTACCCGTGTCAGGGAACATGTGGCTCTTCAGATATAGTTGGACTGCCGGTCCTACCATCCCTTGCCATTAGCAGATTGATGGAAGTTGCAGTCCAACCATATCTGGGGGATTGCAAGACCTCCTCCATCTTTCACTTGTATAGTTTCCTGTGGGTATGTAGGAGCATCTTGGAATAGCTGTTGGTTGTGAATAATATTGTTTGCCGAGCGTACTCCTGCGGTGCCCGCGAAACCTAATATACTGAAAATGTTTACAATATGGAGCCAAATCAAATTGCTGTCTTGAACAATTTATTTGTATAGTACCAAGAGGGCAGGCAAATATTTAGAGACAAGAGCACAAATAATCTCTTTGGTGGATGTTGCTCCGTGGATTTTGATTACATGCCTGAGCGGAGAGCAAGGAAGAAATACATATAAATGAATCTGTAACTAACAGCTGGGTTGGAAAAAGCAAGGCCCTTTCTTGCTCTTGATTTTTTTGCTCAGCCTAGAGACCACAATCCAGCACAAAGCCGAAAGCACTTGCAGGCCTAATAATTTAATAATTTCAGCGGGTTCAAGAATCCTTAACTCTATTTCAAACTAAGATCAGTATAACTCAGGGGAATCAGTCTATTCTACTTCTTATTTGTCACCAGTCAACTTTCACTTATGACAGCCATAAGCATTAGACGTCTCCAAGGCCCCTGGTAACAACTACTTTGCTCAGGTCTTGCAAACTCAATGTTGTGGCACCTTGACTGAGCCAATTCACTCGTAGTGCAGTCTTCCTCTTTTCCTGCTGCTTTCTACTTGTTGTTGTTGTTGATGATGTTGATGTTGTGTGTCTCCAAGTCGTTTCCGACTTATGGCAACCCTAAGGTGACCCTATCATGGGGTTTTCTTGGCAAGATTTGTTTAGAGGAGGCTTGCCATTGCCTTTCCCTGAGGCTGAGAGAGTGTGATCTGCAAAAGATGTTGACCCATGTTTGGCAATGAGGGCAACCAGAACAGCCACATGTGATCCATGGGTTAAACTTTGCCCACTCTGTTCTATGGAGTCCCGCATAACCAGGATGCAAACTTTCATTGCAGGAAAAAGGTGATCTTGCTGGGTAAGAATTCAAATTTCCCCACCTTTGCCTTTTATTATTCACAGGAGAGGCACGGTTTCTGCCTCGGTAAAGCTTCACAACAGGCGTCCCCCTTCCACTTTGGTCCAGGAGGATTTTCCATTCAAGATTAAAGCATCTTTTATCACTCAGCGTGATGTTTTGGGCTTGCCAACGTTTTAATTAGAGCATTCATTGTAGTGTTAACTAGCTTTCCAAAAAGGCATTTAACAGCTTTCTTTGAAAAAGCTGCTCACTTTCACCATAATTGTATTAGCTGGGCTGGCTGATTAAACTTAAATTAGCTTATATCTCCAGAGACCGGGGGTCCTTTTAAAAGAATTACCTTGGAAAGTACTTTTTCATCACTTTTTAAAAGGATAATGCTCTGGGGCCATCTCAGACGGCAGCCCGAAACTTAGGTGGGGAATATGAGGCCTTCCAGGTGTTGCTGGATTGCAGCTCCCAATTTTCTTGGCCAGCATAGTCAGTGGCGGGGGAATGAAGGGAAATGCAGTTCATTGAAATCTGTAGGTCTACACATCCCCTGCTCCTGCTGTACACAAAGCAGTCATTGTGAAACCAATAAATTACAACAGGATTAGGCATCTGTTGGAGGATACATAATCGAGGTCGCATGAATATATGGGTTGTTATATATGAGCCATCTAGCAAAGTACAAAAACATTCAAAATCCACAAAACAATGATACCTTTATCTCCTTGCCACGAACTGTGTTGACTGTTTGACTTCTTTATTTTTAAGGGTATTTTATTAAACATATCTTTATTTTTATTAATGTTTCCAAAAACATATACCCAAAAGCCGACTTACAATCAATTCAACCAAACAGAACAAACATTAATCCACAGACACAACTGACAAAAACAATCCATACTTCATCCTTACCTTCCTCTTGCGTTCTGAGGTGTAGGCAGGGTTAAAAAAAAGAGAAGAGAAACTATAAATCCGATATCACAAAAAGTCAAGGTTGTATAAGTTGGTCCACTATTCGGGTAATGACCAGATTCAGCTTAGCTTCTCTAAGGGGGATGAATCATGGTGCCCTCGGACCATGCCCTGGGATGCCATCCCTCTCTATCAATGCCATAGCTAACCAGCATGTATATGACACATGCCAGCTGTTGGAAACAATCCCTTAGTTAGCCTTCTGGCCATCTGCATTAACTGACCTTGAGTAAGTTTTGAGTGGGCAGAAGAGGGACAGGAATGCAAATTTTCTGGCAGGTTGAATGGCACATTTATCTACTGAAACTGCCTTGTGTGTAGAAAACCAGTGTGGCAGTAAGAAGAGAACATCAGTTTGCCCCCGATATGTCTACCTGATGGAAGTTTTTAATGAAATATAACATTCAACCCATCCCAGGGTTACTCTACCAAATGTCCTCTACCCAAGCCAGACCCATGCTTACCACCTTGGCAATGCATGCAGAAGCAACAAACAGAAGTACTTGGTACTAGTCTGGTAATGAGCCTTTCTGAGTCCTGGGGACCCTCACCACGTAGGAAAGATCTTGAAGGGAGTGCTAAAAGAAAGAAAAGGCCATGCCATCGGAGATATTTCCCAGAGCCCTCTTGATGTTTTATACATACCTAAGCTTTGGTATAGAAGTGGTTGGACATTTTTGTCTGATGAAGAATGTTCCTCTTCATTGTTAAGATTGTGGAAGGCTGCATCTGCACTGCAGAACTGATGCAATTTGACACTGCTTCAACTGCCATGGCTCAATAGTATGTAATTCTGGGGTTTGTAGGGTTTTTTTGTCATATTTAGAGAGGTAGTGTAGTGCAGTGGTTTGGGCTATGTCTCTGTAGACCAGGATTCGAATCCCTGCTTGGCCATGAAATCCACTGGGTGACCTTGGGCAAGTCATGCTCTCTCAGCTTCAGGGGATGGCAATGGCAAACCCCTTCTGAACAAATCTTGCCAAGAAAACCCTGTGATGAGTTCACGTTATGGTTGCCATAAGTCAGAAGCAAGATGTTGGAGTAGGGAGTCCAGCACCCACTGAACTAGCCTGATGCCTTGGGACCAGTAGAGAATGCTCTCCCATCACCAATGCTATGGAAAAATTCATCTCCCAGCCCAGCTGGCTTTTTATATCTGGAATAGGATCAGGGAAGGATCAGGTACAATCGGCTGCATAAATGAATGAGTGTGCCCAAAGACATCACATATGCAACTCTGGTTCCTCCAACTTGAGCTGAACGCAGATGTTCCACATTGCACAAAATGGACAAGATCCAAGAGGGGAACTTATATACCAAAAGGTCATTGTCTCTATACTACCAGTAGTCAGGTGAGATACATGTTGGATGCCCAGCCTCATGCACCAAAGAGATGTTATTTGGATGGGGTGAGGCTATTATTTCCTGTTCTGTGTCAGACAGCAAAATGTCTTCAGCCCTTCATGGAAAAAAGAGTAATACCTTTTTGTGTTTTCTTTTCTTTGTACATCACCAGTCTCCTGCTTTTCAAGAGAAATGCATTTGGAAGCAGAAATGTTCCAACATGAAAAGAAGGCAGACGTCTGACATCAATTCTGTACAGGCAAGTGGATGATTCACTTTGGCCTATCTGTATTTTATAAGTGTGTGTGCATTTAATATTATTTTCCTCCTCTTTGTACTCCAAAGGTTGCGGGCTTTGTAGACTGGAATAAAGGTTAAGCACCCTTCCCTCTTTTAAGCGGATGGAAAAAGCAATGCCAATAGGACAAGATAAATCAACAACAAACAGACATACCTGTCTTAGTCTCAAATATCAGTATGCAAAGAGATCTTGCAAATTCTTTACATCGGTTTTATTGCACATTGTCCTGGGAACCTTGGATAATAGGGTGGGATAGAAGTATTTTAATACATAAATAAGAATGAATTCACATTGCCATTGGTTAGGGTGCAGAATGCTATCTTATCACTGAATGAAAATTCAACTGGAAGTCCACTCAGTTTCTCTACTAGAGGAGTGAGTACCATCATTTCCAGGAGCAAAATGTCTTGGGTCCGATTGTGAGTGCATTGGGTGTGTGTCCTTTCCGTTGCTAACTTTGCGCTCTTTCCAAAATTGCCATGAACCTCTGAGCTGGTGATGTGTCAGCAATGTGTCACGCACAATGCTTGTATGTTGTGGTGCCCTCCACACAGTGACAGCGGCGACCCTAGCGGCAGCTGTAGCAGCAGGGGAAAGTTTAGCCTCCGGCCTGCTGTGAACCTTCATTTCATTCACACATTTTGGAGATGTCAGCATGCTCGGTGCATCTTGTCATCCCCCCATCATTTTCCCCTTCAAAATTCCTCCTAACAACATCAACTCTCTAGATATATATTGGCAGGAGGAAAAGTGCTGTAGGCATCATGGTGGAAATCATTTGCTTTTGGGAAGATATGTCCTTGTCCAATCCTCCCTACTCTCTGATTTACATTAATAGAGTGCCGGAAAAGATCCCAAAGTGTAGCGTATCAGCTAAAATACCACAATCTAGGAACCTCAGTCACAGCCTTAGTCCATCTGTGCTGGATAACTATGTGGATAGTTGATATTCAATTCTGTACTGTTTTTCTCTCAAAGGAAGCAATGACCAAATTTAGCAATTTTCTTCATGCTGTGAGAATGTTGTCAAAAATGGCATGGTCTTTATATACTACAGTGTGGCCTATTTACATTTGGCAGCCCAGATGTTCCCAGTGTTAAAACACACAGAGAGGGTGTTTGCGAGAGAGTACACCAGAACATGAGATTGTGTCTAGTAAAGCAACTGGCAATAGGAGTGCAATCGAACTTGAAGTCCAGCATAAAAAGCTCACAAAATGTCCGGTTTTCAACAGCATCAAAAGTCGCCAGTGGCATTGCAATGTTACTCCTCCTCCCTTTCTTGTTCAATCTCTGTTTCTTCCAAGGCTGTAATGGCAACTCTAGACATACCTAGAGGTCTCCTTGGGACTCATTATCATGGCATGGCTGTCGCTGGAATTGTCGGGGTGTCATTCACCAGAGGCAAAGTGTCACACATACGCAGCTAATGGTGACTGCCATGCAAGAACAGGGCCTGTTGAGACACACACAAAAAATCTTCCTCGTAGATTCAGGGGGAGTTAATAGTGCTGGTGGTTTATAGTGGTCAATCTACTCTGGGTTTCAGTCTGACTTTTAAAGAAGCTTTCCAAAAGGCTGGACCCTGTCACTCTCCCTCAATGGTTCTGGTTTCTTGGAGCATTTCTTTAAACTTCATATTGGAGTTTATCACACGGGAGGAATTTCTCCCAATTTCGAATTGAGCCAATTCGAATTCACATAAATTCGCTAGTTTAGCGAATTTACATGAAATCTACTTGTGTTCGGAATGCGTTCAGAATGACTTCCCATTTCCTGAAAATGACCCTCCATTGCCCGAAATTGCGTGAGATACTCTTATAAGCATTAAGGTAAAACCTATGATTGCATTCGGAATGACTTCCCTTTTGCCCGAAATTGCATGAGATACACTCATACGCAGTTAACGTGAAACCCCATGATTGTGTTCGGATTGCCATTGCATTATACCCCCCAAATTCCATTGTATGATAAGCTCCATTGAAACTTCATATTGAAGCCCAGAATCTTCTCCCCACCCCTGGCAAAGAGACTGCCAATTGCTCATGCCCAAGAGCTCATGCTGAGGTGGCAGTTTTAAAACGTCACTCCGGTGTTCCTCAGAGAGTGTGGTGATATCAGAGAGCTGCTCCAGAGACGGAGGTTGAACACATTTTCTAATAACACTTAATGTCATTACAAGACTGAGCATTTCAAGGCAATTACTTTGCTAATCCCTGGAATAAATGGATTAGGCAAAAGCTGTCTGCGTGCAGGATTTGTCTGTTGCTGTAAAGGCAACCGAAGAGGGAGCATCTTTCTCTCTCTTTCTTTCACACATACACATACACACACACGTGCACACATGCACAAACACACTCACATATGATAATAAATAATAAATATATATTTATAATAAATAAATACACAATGGGGCCTCCACATTTGCTGAGGTTAGGGGCACAGGACCCCCGTGAAAGTGGGGAAATCATTAATACCCCCCCCCATTTATTTTACTCAAGGGAACACTTTCCTAAGAATCTCTAGGTCCTCCAGTGCAACTCTGCGGTCAATATCTGCCAGATGTTGACCATAGATTTGTGCTGGAAGACCTACAAATGCCTAGAGAAGTGTTCTCTTTAGGAATCTATATGTTGTCCAGTGTGATTTCTGGCAGACATTGACCACAAAGTCATGCTGGAGGACCTAGGGATTCCAACAAAGAACATATTAATCAAATCTGTGAACAACCAAGATTGCAAATATGGAGGGCTGACTGTATTCTCTTCTTGCATGTTTATGACCATTGATAAAGTGGTAGTTTTTGCCTTCCAGTGTCTGAATGGGCTGAGCGGTTTGCCCTGGGTTTCAGCCTGAAGCTTAAAGGGGCTTCCCCATGTGTCAAAACTCACCCCACAAATAGTGTTTAGGGTGGCGGATAGCACCTTTTGGAAGGGATTTCATTTCTCATTTTCCTGGATCCCAGCAATGAGGGGGATATCTAGAAAGGCCTTAGTTTGTGATTATCTAGTCACAACTAAATGGCTCAAAATAGTGACTCAGAACCCAATTGTGTCTGTAGATGACTTATCTCCCCTTTTCTGAATCATCCATCTTTTCGAATCTGACACAACGCATCGAGTTTAGTGGGCAGGGGTGGGATGAGTATGGCCTCAAAGCTGCAAGTGGCCCTCAAGGAACACTTTTGTGGCCTCTGAAGCTCACAAGTCTCACAAAGCTCTTTGCGACTGCACTGGGAGGTGTTGTGTGTGGCTAGTCTGGCGGGGACATTGACCCCAGTCTTCTCACAGTTGCCTACTCCTGAGTTAAGGTCTCATTTATATTCCAGACTTCATGGCATTTTGTACATTGGTTTAACATGTTTTAGAACAGTGATGCCTACATTTTTCTCCTTCAGACGTTTTGGATCTGAGCTCTCAGAATTTCTGACAGTTGGCCAAGCTGACCAGGGCTTCTGGGAGCTGAAGTTCAAAACATCTGGAGGACCAAAGTTTGGGAACCCCTGTTTAAGTATTTGTAGTCTAGCCTGGTGTAGTGGTTTGAGCATTGGATTACAACATGTCCAAAATCCAAAGTCCAAAGTCCAACTCTGGAGATTACAACTCTGGAGATCAGGGTTCAATTCCGCACTTGGCCATGGAAACCTGCTGGGTGACCTTAGGTTTTTCTTAGCCCCAGAAAACCTCGTGATAGGTTTGCCTTAGGGTCATCATAAGTTGGGAACAACTTGAAGGCATCCAACAACAATAACAACGTTTGGGTGGTTGCTGTAGCAGCTGTGACAGCTGGTGGCTTTCATGTCAGCGGGGTGGTGAATCCACTCCAGACTCTAATTTGAATCTTGAAGGAGTTCTCCAACAGCTTGATCTCTCCTTAAACAGGTTCTGTACCTTTAACGTTTGGACTCAAATCCAGAGTGGTCTCACCAGCCCACTGATATGGGAATCCATAGCTGCCACTGCTTTGCCTTTTCCCATCTGGTCAGCAAACACATTCCAAAGCAAATCTGATCATAGTTGAGGGTCAATAGGTACAAAGGGATTCACATAGCAAGAAATGTCACGTGCATCGTGCCTCATCCATGCTTCTGGGCATTGATATTACATATAGTATTCCCTCTCCATCATTGTCTCCCAAATGCACCTTATCCTCTTAACAGGTATTTATGCAGTCTTTCCTTATGCTGTGTTGGCGTCTCTGGGTATCTGAACATCTTCTCCTAATACGGTTTAATGATCACAGAACAGTTGGACTGCTGGCTTGTCAGATGCTGCATTCGTTTGACAGACAAGCCCTAGTGCCAGAAGCTATTTTCCTCCTCTCTGTTTCTTTAAGTAAATACAAACTCCTTCTTTTTGCATTCAAGTATCATCAGGGTCAGATCAGGCACTTTTAACTCATATGAATATCCCCCCCCCTCCTAGATACTAAGTGATATGCTGAATGGGGGGTATCTCTGCAATTTCCCTACTTGCTCTCAGTGCTTCTTGAAGTACTTTCCCCGATGGAAAGGAATAGTTTTCTAATTGCCTGGGAATGTAGCAGCCTCAGTTTCTCTCCCCCCTGCCTTCTCTCCCTCTCTCCCTCTTCTCTCCTGCAAATATTGATTCTTCTTGAGAGTTGACAACAGGGTCAGCCTAGCTACATGCACAGTTTCAGCAACTGTATGGGGAGCCAAAGTCTTCAAGGTTTGTCTTCTTTGCCTATGGAGTTTATCAGATGACGGAAACTGGAAGTATAATCTAATGGCAATCCGAACGCAATCATGGGGTTTCACGTTATTGTGTATTAAAGTATCTCACGCAATTTCGGGCAAAGGGGAAATCATTCTGAATGCAATCATGGGTTTTACGTTATTGCGTATTAAAGCATCTCACGCAATTTCGGGCAATGGGGGGGTCATTTTCGGGTAATGGGAAGTCATTCTGAATGCATTCCGAACGCAATGGGAATTCATGCGAATTCGCTAAACTAGCAAATTCACGGGAATTCGAATTGGCTACAATTGGCTCCATTTGAAATAAAGAGAAATTCCTCCCATCTGATAAACTCCTATATAAATCTTTTCATACAAGAAGGGTGAGAGTGGTGTAGTGGGAAAAGTTTTCTCTGGCATTAGGTTTGACAGACTGCTGCTGAACTAATCCATCCCCTGACATTCAAAGATTTAGCCGTGTTAGTCTGTAGAATCAGTATGTAGAGAGATCTTGTAGCACCTTTGAGACTACCTGAAAGAAAAAAGTTGGCAGCGGGAGCTTTTGTAGACTTAAATCTACTTCCACAGACTTATTATTTTCGTGGACTTATGTCCAAATGCATCTGAGGAAGTAGACGTATGTCTACGAAAGCTCATGTGCCAACTTCTTTATTCCAGTTAGTCTCAAAGGTGCTAAGAGATCTCTTTACATCCTCTGGAAGACTCAGATGAGGAGGACAAGGGAGATTGCCAGAAAGCTTCAGCTCCTGATGGTGGAACTCTTTATGAATCTGAGAAGATGGGGGCTGGAGCAGCGGGGGGGCCTGCTTCCCAACAGGAGTTGGCAGATGCTGCAAATGCTGAAGACCACATGCCCCTATCCTTTGTTGAGTGACTGAGAAAAAATACAGATCCCAGTGACTTTTAAATAATTGATACTGACCTGGTTAGGCACTAATAAGACACCTGTGGCTTGGAAGGAGATGCCCATAAATATCCTGGCAGTTCTCTCTCAGCCTTCGTATTGACAACTGTCTCATCTGGTTGACTGTTTTCATGAACTTGGACTGGCTACATTTTTGACTACTCTCTTTACTCCTTGTTGGATCATGTATCTGGACCTCTGACCTACCGTAACACTTTCTGGAACCTCTGGAGACCACCCTTGGTCTTCTCCTTTCATCTTGCTCAGATAATCCGTAAGTGACCTGGACTGGACTGACTTTTACACAGCTTCCTTGGGCCCTTGCCGACTTGTGTTGAGGACAGTTGCTCACTTCACCTGATGCAACCTCGTGCCTAAGAGGCTGCATTAGGAGATGTCTGTCTGTCACATAACTAAAAGGTCACGATTTCCCCTTTGGCATGAATGTCTAGTCATGTCCAACTGTAGGAGGTGGTTTTCATTTCCATTACTAAGCTGAAGGAGCCAGCATTGTCAAAGACGACTCTGAGGTCATGTAGCCAGCATGACTAAATGCTAAGGCACATGGAATGCTGTTACCTTCCCACCAAAGTGGCACCTATTTATCTACTTGCAGTTTTACATGCTTTTGAACTGCTAGGTTGGCAAAAGGTTGGGACTGCCAATCTGCTGAACTTTTGATCATCAGAGTCGGCGTCTTAACCACTAAGCCACCACATCCCTAGCACATGAATACATATTGATCCATCTTTTCAGCTAGCATGACCATTTCATGTAACTGGAGAGTTATTTTCCTGTAGCTGGATGTACTTCAGCAGGCATCTGGAGGGACTTCTTGGGGTTCATAGGAGGTCCCTGCAGATGATGTCCTTGAAGTGTGTCCATCTACAGCAAGGGCAGGTAAATGAAGTAAATCTAGAAGATGTCTTTAGGTCTCAGGAACATCCAGGGCCTGGCCAAACTACCAAAAAATAAAATAAAGCAATATATATATATATATATATATGAATTCTGAAGTGGTTGGAAGTTCACTTCTGGTGCTCAAAAATGGTCTTTTTATGTTAAAAGGTAAAAAAAAAGTACAGATCTCCTTTACATTACTTGGATAGTTGAAGTGCAATTTTGTGTTGTTTTTTAAGACCTACATTTTTTCCCTCCCTAGAATTGTACATTTTGTTTCACACCTTTTGTGAAACCCTGGATTAGCTCAAACGCCAGACTTAATTTCTGTTACCGGAAAATCAAGCCCTCCTTCACTCCTTCCCTTCTATTTCTGCTGCCTGCCCAGGATTCTCACAATTTGGGGAGCTCTTTTCATGCAGGAAGTATTCCGTTCATCTATTATTTATTGCACTCTGGATCTGTTCTTTTTCGCAGCTCGTGGTTCCATTTCCCCTCCTCCCTTTCCCTGCTCTTTTAATAGAGTAGCATTTTCAAGTGTGCAAACACCACATTAAACATGCATCAGATTTAATCAAATTGAGAATGCGCTCTCTTTGAGCCAGGTATGCTTTAATAAGCAGAACAACAATGACACTTGCTAGGCTCTGGTGCATTTACATTGCACATCATGAACTATGCATGCTCCCTCCCCCTTCAAATCGAGCCAAGAAGTAATTAATGAATATTTTCAACAAATTAGCAAAAAGCAAAAACAAAAACAGAATGATGTGGAAATTTTGTTGTTGTTGTTGTTGTTGTTGTCATTTCTGACTTGCGGTGACCCTAAGTAGAAGTAGGCAGGGGCCAAAATTAAAATTGCCGAACTTCTTCCAGCCCCAGATAAGTTTTAATTAATTATTACAATGAATTATTATTTATTGCTAATACTTATTAATAATTAATAAGTATTAATTGACAATTTACTAATGAACTACAGTTGCTTCCTCTGCGTCTGCTGGACCGAGTGGGGGTTTGAACTCTGGTCTCCCAGAGTCCTAGTCCGACAATCAAACCATTAAACCACATTGGCTCTTGTGATGTGGAAATGTTTGAAATGAATTTACGGCCGCGTTTATGGATTGAACAAATTCGGATTGAATCTGAAGTGACCTTGGAAATGATTTCTGTGAATTTGCTTGTTAGTGAATTCACTGAATTCTGGGGTGACTTTGGATTGGCTTTGGGATGGCTTCATAGTAACAGCATTCACGTGTGATAAATCAATGCACATTCATGTGAATTCACTTGGATGGATGCGGAGTGACTCTGGATTGGGGCTGCAAAAACCCTCGTCTGATAAGGGCCCATGTAAAATTGAAACAGAATGGCATAGCCTGGGCTATACATCTTTTGCGATGTGCTTTACCTTTCGCTAGAATCCAAAACCCACTGATCACAAAGTAGAAATAGTAGCCGAAGAAGCACAGCAATGAACTGCAGGACAAGGCGCCCCTGAGTACACTCTCGGTGAGAGAATTTGTCTTCCAAGCCAGCACTGGCCCCACGCAAAAATCATTTCACACTTTATAGACCATCTACTATTTCCTCCCGAGCTTTATTGATTCCCACAGCCTAGTTTAGGAGGAAGGAGACTTTTCTTATAGCTGCTGCCATTAAAGCGCCGGGTGTGAAAAACCCTCACTGATCTACAGTGAATTAACTCAAGAGATGCTGCCAGCGAAGCGGTGGAGCTAGGGCTCGCCGGGTCAATTGTGCCAGGACTGTAGGGATGCTAACATCTTCTGCTACCCTACATAGGAGTTTATCAGACAGGAGGAGTTTTTCTCTATTTCGAATGGAGCCAATTCGAATTCACGTGAATTCGCTCGATTACTGAATTCACGTGAATTCCCATTGCATTCGGTATGCGTTCAGAATGACTTCCCATTACCCGAAAATGACTCCCCATTGCCCGAAATTACGTGAGATGCTTTAATTCGCAATAACGTAAAACCCATGATTGCATTCGGAATGACTTCCCTTTTGCCCGAAATTGCGTGAGATGCCTTAATACACAATCATGTGAAACCCCATGATTGCGTTCGGATTGCCATTAGATTATACTTCCAATTTCTGACGTCTGATAAACTCCATAGGCTTCCATGGTCCCGCTAAGAGGTTTAGCGCACAGCTAAATAATCCATTTTACTAGTTTGAATCCTCTTCCAGAATGCAGCCAGATATTATCATACACATTTTGCCACCGATGCTACCTCCTGCCTAAAACCCGCCAAAATCCCAGCTAGAATCCGAGCTCTGCCACCTGATTTGCAAAGCCGGGAAGCTCCTGACTTGGAGAATTTTGGTCCAAAAAGTAACTTTTCCATGCTTTGGTCAATACTCACCTGTACCATTTTGCTTTTTTAAAAAACACAGGGGTGTGCGTGTGTGTTTTAAAACAAAGATGTAGTTTAAACAAACAAGCCTGTTGCTATTATGTTTGGTTTAGTCCTGAGAGCAATAGTTAATAGTTGCTCTTCTAGACAGCATTTGTAAAAATTCCTTGAAATGATGCTCAGTCGCCGGGTGCAATGTATCATTACTATGGTAACAGATGCAGAAAGAAACGCAAAAGTGGATTCCTGGCTGCCTTCTACACACACACACACACACACACACCACGTGACTTTCTCACTGGGAAAAAGTGGGTCATGAGTGACATAATTCCACATTATGCAGGTTTGCAAAGGAATAAACAACACATTAAAAAGCTTAGCATCCTCGAAGCGAGTGCCATAGCTCAGAAAGCAAATGAAAAACAAAAACGAAGACGGGAAAAACAACCTTCGCACACAGAATATGCAATCTTTCAACATTTCCCTGAGTGTGTTTCTCCCTGTTGCTGGCAATGCATAGCCGCCTGAGACTTGTAGAATATAAGGATTCAGAAAATCTTAGAAAATCCAAAAAAGAGTAACATGTTATTGGCCAACTGAAATGTGCACAATACATTATGCAAGCTTTCGAAGCTCCACTGGCTTCTTCATCAGGCAAAAGATATTTAAAAATTGTACAGGAGAAGAAACATGGCAAGGGTAGAGTCACAGGTCGACATTTTATATTACACAAAATGTTGTAGTTCAGTTCTTCTGGGGGGATTTCAATGCAAGCACTCCCTTTCTTGGCCATGTGGGGACCAGGGACAAAGAGCAATAAAATAATAATAATAATAATTCTATCTGAACAATCGGGGTGGGGTACAGCAAAGTTTAAAAACAGTTACAACTGAAGTTAAAATGGTTCAACGATCCCATCCCCAACCTCCTACCTCTTAAAATATGTATGATGTATTTTGTGTATTTTGATTGACCAAGAAAGGTCTCGCTCTTTTTGTTGATTTCAGATTTTGTTGCATTTTGCTGCATGGTCAACATAGCTACCCCACGAATGCATTTTCTAAAAAACTTGTTTCCATGTATGTGTATCTGTGAGATACATTTTAATGATGTATAATTAATTTATTCTTCCCCAGTACTAGCATTTTTCAACACATGGGGAAAAATTGTATGGATTTAATTTTAGGCACTCCCCTCCATGTATTTACATGTACTTTTTTCTATATGTGTGCATTTAAAAAAATACAGGTAGCCCCCATATTACATGGGCCCATATTACACAGGTTCAATTTTATGTAAAGACCCTTCTATGCTGCTCATTCTATCTTGTGTTCAGCATTGAGTGGCTCCTATTGGTTGGCTTTTGTCATTTGTCACTTGTGTGTCACACTGGTAAAGGGATCTTGCTGGCAAAGGATCCAGAAGAACAATATTGACAGTTTTTGGTGGCCACAATACCTCCATCATTAATTTCAGAAAAGACAAAAAGTTGTTGTTTTGTGTGTCCGAGTCATTTTTTTTTACTTATGGTGACATTTAAGGGGAACCTATCATAGGGTTATTCTTAGCATATTTCTTCAAGGGGGTTTTCTATTGCCAGGCTCTGAAGTTGAGAGAGTGTGACTTGCTCAGAATCACCCAGTGGGTTTTGATGATCAAGCGGGAAAGCAAACCCTGATCTCCAGAGTCATAGTCCAACGCTCAAACCACTACACCACGCTGGCTCTCATAAGAAAAACAAGGTCCCAGATTTTTTGCAGAAATTGTATTCTGCAGAGGGACCTGGAACGAATCCCTCATACGGGACACCTGTATATCCTCCCCCCCCCCAACTATACACATTTGGGGACAAAAAGCACCCAGCGACTCATTTATGTCTGTGTGGATTTGCAAGCGTGAGCATACTTTTGTGTGTATTGAAAAGGATGGGATTCTTTCAGTGTCAGAATGGGCCACTCTGTTCTACCTAGGATTCAATTTATCCTTCTGGGATCTTCATGCCAAAGCTGGGAAAGACCAGCAGCCCGTTAAATAAAAATCTGCTTTAAAGGTGAATTGTACTTCCAGGCTGCCAAGAGCATGATTCTCCTTGTAATAGTAAATAATAATAATAATAATAATAATAATAATAATAATAGACAAAATGATTTTTCTGTTGGTGTGGATGCCTCCAGGGGCTATGTAAACTGGCTGAAGGTTTGGATTTGACCTCCAGACCATGTTTTGCCCATTAGGGGACCATATCTTCAATGTTTCGTCCTTACGTACGAGAATGAATAATTGGATTAATTTTCTCTCTGCCACGTAAGAAAACAAATATCTCTCCGAGGTATTCTTCTTGTATTCGCACACACATATAGTTTGCACAAAAAAAACATGTTTTCTGTACAGGGAAGCTGCTCATTCCCCCTGCTTTCCAACAACATGGACATGTCCAGAATGAGAAGGGGGCTTTGCTGCTTCACATGTTAAGTTTTGGAGGGGATTGGGGTCATTGCATTGTCAGAACAGAATTTTTGCTGCCGCAACAACCAGCAAGTGAGTTGCAATAGCATAAGTCAGATTTCTGCCATAATAATTCATTGGACAAAGCATGCATGGGTCTATTGGAATGAGTGGGGATCTAGACCTCTGGTAAACCAGGGTTCGAATCTCTGCTCAGCCATGGAAACCCACTGGGTGAGCGTGGGAACTCACACTCTCTCAGCCTCAGTGGAAGCCAGAGGCACAACCCTCTGAGCAAATCTTGCTAGATCTGCCTTAGATCGTAAGTCAGAAACAACAAGAAGGCACAGGACAAACAACAACTCCTGAACAAAATGTGAGCTGATGTTTTCTCTACAGGAAACCCATTTACTGTATAGAAGACAGGGTTTTGTGCTTTAAAAACATATTTTCCTCCACAGAATAATAGCATTCCTGTATATTTGATGTGTGTGTGTGTGTGTGTGCTTTTGGGTTGTGTGTCAGTTTTTGGTGACCCCATTAATTTCAAAGGGTTTTCTTGGTGGTGGTTTTACCAGTTCCTTCCTATAAAATATAACCCACACTACCTACTTACTGTATATACTCATGCATAAGTCTAGAAATTTAGGTTAAACCTGAGTCGACTTATCCACGGGTCAATATAAGTACTGTACTTTAAATCATATATATATATATATATATATATATATATATACATACCATCCCTGGTGAAAGACAAGAGTTTAATCTGCCCTGGAAGTACACTGTCTCATCCATCCAGCCTTTAGTATGAGCACAAATAGTTTTGCCTGCTGGAGTTTTGTAAGTTTGTTGGCATTGTTTTCCTTTGCTTTGTCGTTTCATTACATGTCCCTAAATTTTACCTTTGATTTATTCATGGGTCATATCAAAAATCCATAAATTTGGCCCCAAAACCTGCCCTCGACTTATACATCAGGTTTGACTTATAGTCGAGCATATAGGGTACATACATGCACCTTAAGGATTCCCATCGAAGTATTAACCAGGGCTGACCCTGTTTAGTTTCCAAGATCATTGCTATCTGGTGCCTTTAAGATATTTAAGCCAATCTACCAAGAGAACATTGAATATCATTCTTGCTGGGTTATTATTTCAGAAGAACTGATTGTTTGTTTTTAACCTGGGAATGGATCCTAATAAATATTCTTTACACCTCTATTACCTGCAAGCCTTCAAAGGGAGCATCTGGTCTCAGAGCTTCGCTTCGCCCACCCGCTGCCCTGAATGATGGAACATGCAGTCTATTCCAGGGGGGGAAATGAGGCTGCCATCACAGATAATAGGGAAAGAAGATAATAAAAAGTAATGATTTACCGTCCAACCCACACAGTTATAATTTACTCTAGCAAGAGTCTTCACCCCTGAAAGGTTGATCATTTTCTCCCCTGATGTACACACTGTAGCGCTGGCACTGACGTACATTTTAAAATATTGATGATCTCCCCGAGACTTTTCCAAAAGAGAATTCCGAGGGAACTCTTTTTAATGAGCTTTTGTGCGTTTCTTTCTCTCTGTTTAATGCCATCCTTCTGCATTGCTGAAGACTCTTACTCTGAGCAGTTCGGTTTCTTCTTCAGCAACAACAGGCAAACCTCTCCGTTTCCATTCACTTTCGGGGGCTGGTTGGCAAAGCTGTGATTCTATATATGGATGGATGTGAGCCACAAGAGATTCATAATTCATCAAAAAGACCAGATGTATGAGTCGGAGACTTGCCCATTCCTCGTGTAAGTCAATATTCTTCCAGATACGCCTTGAAAAATTCAGAGAAATGATGAAAAGGTTGGCAACGCGAAACCTTTGGGTCTGAACAGCTTTGGGTCTGAACAGCAGCAAGGCAGTAATTCATAAGGAGAGAACAAACTGTGCCCAGTCTTGAATGAAGGTACTGTTGCTCAAAACAGGGCCGTTCCTACCATTTGGCAATGCGAGCCCACTGCTTCTGGTGACAGATATGGGCCAACATCTCCACTCTCACAGCTGATCCTCAGTCATTTACATAGGATTCTAGGATTCTGTGATTCTACATTTATTGGAAGATGGAGAGATGCATGTGTCTGCAGCATGACATGTCTTTGAGTTCTAGCGGGCTCCTTGAATCGTGGTAGAATATTCTATCTTTCGAGAGCTTGGGGAAGTTATTTGGACTACAACTCTCAGAAACTCTCTCCCAGCTTGGCCAATGGCGTACACATTGAATCAATTGGATATACCTACAGATCACTGTAAATCACCATTCAACAATTGATTCAATGGGTCTACTCAGGCCATAGATATGGGAGTACTTTGCCACCCATTATAGTACCCTCCAAAATCTCTTGATTTTCCAGGATGACTGGCTGAAAATAAAAATACACCCCAGACTCAATTGTCATTGCTAGAAAGCTCCAGGAGTGACAATTCTCCTGAAAGGTACCGTTGTGCAACTGAGCTGAGACACTACACTCATATCCCAATGTGCATGCTATGACAATAGCTGAGCGAATAGTCTCCTTTTCCAGATTACAAAGGATTAATGAAATGATGGGTTAATGTATTGGGCTCAGTGTCACAGAGTGTGAGGAGGGACAATTTGCCCAATGCAACCTGGCCAGAAGCCCGAATCTTGATGCTTTTCAGCCGAGGTTATAAAAGCCTATGAACACCAGGAGGTGAGAGAATCTAACAGAGAACAAAAGTGATGCTTTGGGATTAGCTGGAGTCTGTCCCAGTTGAGGGGGAGCTCCAGACTCCTAGAATCCAGATCCCATCTACAGTCGCCCCTCCTAACTTGCGGATCTGAGATCTGTGACCTCAAATATCCACCGAGAGCAACCCATGCTATTTCCAATGGCGCGGTCACCTCTGGCATGTGTGCCTGGGCTGTGCACATGGGGGTGTGCCCCCTTCAAACCTATGAGGCTTGACTATGCACAAGCCTCCGTTTTCGCGGGACGATCCAGAATGGATCCTCTGCGAAAAAGGAGGGCCAACTGTAGTTGCGAGCAGCTTTAGAACTGTATAGCCAGTTGCATCAAAGAATATGGTTATTTTGGTGACCTTGGATAAAATGATCTAGTCTATTCTGTAACTTTCTCTAAATGTACCTGAACTGTACATTCATGGAGAGAGGGTAACTTTGTGCTAATGTAGATCGCTTGCTAGAATAAAGTCTTCCTTTAAAAGTACTTCTCCTCTTCCACACTCCTTTCATGTGCCTTTTGCTTGGTCTCATTTCGCCACAGGAGTGTGCGGGAGTAAGTCCGAGTCGGAGACGGAAAGTGCAAGTGGAACCCCCCAAGTAATTTGCCACTGAATTACTAGAGAAAAATGGACTCAAATCAGTGGCTGGTGGCAATGTATAGAATTATCTCAAGGGGTGCCACACCTGCTGAGCAGAAGCAGGAAAGGAACCAAATGTGATAATACAATCACAGTGGGTGTCGGCATACACTGCACAACAGCATACTCAATGTCAGTCAATTGTAACTCCACACCTGAATGCAGATATGCATAACATAACTCGTGTTATGATGCCCTTCTAGAGGGGAAATTAAACATATGCAGAAAATGCCAACAGGATTCTGGCCTACAAATATTATAGGCTAGTTTTCACAATAATGCTGTATACAACCAAATGTTAATAAGCCCATAAGACCAACAGTGGATGATATTTTCAGCACAACAGAACAATACAAACATTTCCTCGATCGTTTCATAGGTAATAAACTGCTGAGCAGACTTTTGGATCAGATAACAGATGCTTATTTTGCGTTAACAGCTTTGCTTATTGCCTGGATTTCTGTGCCAATAGTTTATGGCCAGCTGTCCGGTTAAACGCCTGCAAGTGCCCAGCGAGGACTTCCACGGTCAACAGGAACTGGCAGGAGAAAACCAGGACAGTCCCAAAGTTTACACAGGGTTACAAGCGGAAGCGTGGTCCAGGCAGTCTGAGATTCAAAAGGACAAAGCAGCCCTGAGCAGAGTCCAAAGCTGAGAGAGGAGTTGCCAGAAAGAATATTCGAAAAATATATGATGAACCGGAAAGCCAGAGATGTCAGAGAGGATTGCACAGATGTTTGGGAGCTGCTTTTTTAAAGCAATAGAATGGCCTGGATTGAGCTAATTTATAGTCACCAGTTAACCATCCCACGAGTCCTTATTAGCTCATTGTCCTGTATTTTAAGTCGTGCAGGGTATTGCCTGACCTTTTGCTCCTAGCGCTTTAATTTACATTGCTTGGCAGGCCAAAATGCCTCTGTTGGCTCCTCTTGATCTGCATTTGCTGCCTGGGATGGACCAGATTTTGCCCCTGCCAGTGTGCCATGACAGTCTTCCAGCTCCGATCCAGCTCCTTTTCCCCTTCATCTAAGGACGGTTCATCCAGGTAGGACACGACACCCGTGTTCAGAATAGTCCGTCATTTTCTCCCACTACTTTTGTTCTCTCCCATCCATGAATGCGTATGCTCCACATATGAACTGAAAGCTTGAATTGTGCATCCGAGGAGTGGATTCCAGTGCATGAAAACTCATGCTATCAGGTCTTAGATGCCACTAACTCATTGTTGTTTTGCTACAATAGCCTAACCATGTTGCTCCTCTGATAGCTACACTTTCATAGCACTTCACATCTGCTGCCCAACGAAGCTACCTCACCTTCCCACGCTGTAGGGTTGCCCTGCCAAAGAAGCTGACACCAACCCAGAGCTTTAAGAAAGTTACTGTTTTCATTATCCGGAGCAAACAACACACCACTATGACTTACTACTGTTGCAATCCAGAAAGGAAACCCACCGAGTTATTAATAAGTTACCATTACTGTTACTGCCGTGCCATTGGAAAATACAGAGAAATACTTTCTGGGTCCCCTTACTGGCCAGTTCAGTTACAGAATCTTTGCAAAAGATTCCCTCTCCAGAATAAAAATCCTTCCAGACTTCAGCATAAGCACAAGGACTCCCCATATTTGCAGTGTTCACGCTTCCTTGGTAACTTCACTTGCCCCTTGGCATTGGATGGCTAAACTCTATTGCTAAATCCTCAATTGAAGTATATGATGTTACTGCAATTCTATAAATTTAGAGTCGGAAGGAAACTTTCATTTGGGGGTCATAATTGCCCCCCTCTTTGTCCCTTCCATAGCTACATCCCTGAGTAGCAAACTACTGTACCTTTTTTCATTATACTGGAAAGTAAATTTTCAGACTGGAAAATAGTGCCATTTTAGTTCGTTACAACAAATGTAATCTATTCCCAAAGCTACCCACTAGAAGGAAAAAAAAGAATGACATTCTAGCTCTGCATTACCCTTTGCAATATTCTTCATTGAGGTTTTTTCTGCCCACACCTTCCAGTGGGTGGGGAAAGCCATGAACGTACACGACTGTTATCCTTGAAAATTGTCATTCTCGGAAGCCTCAAAGCCACTTCCCCTGAAGTTTCTGAAATAGTTTAAGTACTGCCTACCTCTACACTTCTGGGTCCCTGATGGAAATGAGAACTGCTGAAATACTAGCTTTTTCTCCTCTGTTTTTTTTTTAAATATAGTTTTAAAAAAAGTCTCTTAAAATTCTCTGCCAGTTCTGCAGGCTCATGACAAACGTTCGGATAGATCGCAGAAGCATCGAGGGAGTACCTGAACTTTGGGCCTCTCACTGGCACAGAAATTCTGAATCCTTTGAGCATTGGCTAACAGGGTTTGATCTTTTCTAAGAAGCCCCTGCAAGGTGTGGTTGAGAGGGAATGGTGCAAGGAGAAAGCCACTGTTGATGAACTCTTTCTTTCTTTCTTTCTTTCTTTCTTTCTTCCTCTCTTTCTCTCTCTCTCTCCTCTCCCTTCCAGTTTCAACTGTTTGCGAAGACAGAACGAAATGTGGTGTTTGATTCCTTTTGTCCTTTTTCCAAGGTCTGAACTGGGGTGGAAGGTTGTTCAAGGTGAGGTGGGAGTCATGGAATAAAGCCAAAAGCCCCTGTCTACTCAGATGGCATCCGCACTGCCAAAATAATCCAGGCTGACACCACTTTAACTGCCATGACTCAATGCTATAGAATTCTGGGAACTGTGTTTTGTGGACTGTAGATATGTAGCCTACAGTAGGTATGAAGCCTGCTCTGTCAGAGAGATCTGGTGCCTTAACAAACGTTGAGCCATGGCAGTTAAAGTGGTGTTATCCTGGATCATTTCTTCACTGCGGATGAGGCCTTACATGACATTCCTCGAGTTTTAAGACCCTCATGGGAGGGCTTTCTGATGGTCCCACAACCATCAAAGGCATATTTGAGGAGATCCTTTTGCCTTTGTGCTTTCTTTCCACTGTAAGGCAAAGGCTTTTCTGTTCATTCAGGCCTTTGAGTGTTAATTGTCTGCTGCAGGTCTTTTAATTGGGGCACATTGCATTTATTCATATGTTATTTTTATTGAATTAATTAATTTGTATCCTGCCTTTCCCTTTTAATAGGATTCAAGGCAGATCTTGGATCAGACATCGATCAGAGAGAAGACTGCAGCCAAGAAATCAGAAGAACACTAGGAATGGGAAATGCAGCCTTTAAAGAACTAGAAAAGATCCTAAAGAGCAAATATATACAGCTCAGCACTAAGGTTGGAATCACCCAAGCAATCCTATTCCCCGTCACCATGTACAGATGTGAGGGCTGGACAGTGAAGAAGATGACAGGAAGAAAATCAATTCATTTGAGATGTGGTGCTGGAGAAAAGTGTTTAGAATACCATGGACAGCCAGAAAAGACAAACAAGTGGGTCCTACAACAGATCAAGCCTGAAATCAACCCGGAAGCCAAGATGACCAAACCGAAGCTGTCATACTTTGGTCACACCATGACAAGACACAACTCATTAGAAAAGAAAATAATGCTAGGAAAAGTGGAAGGAAGTAGAAAGAAAGGAAGATCACAATCTAGATGTGTAGACTCAACTAAGGAGGTCACAAGTATGAATTTGCAGGACCGATGAAAGCAGCAGAGGACAGTGGGACTTGGAGATGTTTCATCCATAGGGCCACCATGAGTTCGGGTCAATTCCAGTTAACAATAGCGAGAAAGGCTGTATTTTAGAGGAATGAACTGGCAAAAACCACCTCTGAGTATTCCTTGCCTAAAGGGGTCACCATAAGGTGACTTGAAGGCATTTACACAGAAATGCAATGCTGAATGCCAGCCATTATAAATAAATAATACATAACCTAAATCTTGTTTTGCTAAAGCAAATGAAATACAATGGGTTCAGGATTGTGACAGCTGTAAGTTCCAAGTGTTTCTACTTGATGCCTTTGGGAATGGTGCATCTGAACCGCTGTTGCCAATATGGTGGCCTCTGGCTTCCATGTCAGGGAGGAGATAAATTTGCTGTAGGTATTAGAGTATTAGTGGAGTTTATCACACGGGAGGAATTTCTCCCAATGTTGAATGGAGCCAATTTGAATTCACATAAATTCGCTAGTTTGGCAAATTTACGTGAATTCGAATTGCGTTCGGAATGCGTTCAGAATGACTTCCCATTGCCTGAAAATGACCCCCCATTGCCCGAAATTGCATGAGATACTTTAATACACAATTACGTGAAACCCCATGATTGTGTTCGGAATGACTTCCCATTACCCGGAATTGCATGAGATACACTCATTCGCAATAACGTGAAACCTCATGATTGCATTCGGATTGCCATTGCATTATACCCCCAATTTCCATTATATGTTAAACTCCAGTGACAACTGCCCATATTGCGAGATTCCATCCTCCAAACAGACACCTTAGTACCTCCTCCGAAGTTTGGATTGAATGGATTCAGTAACTGTAATATCAGCGGTGCATTTGGAAGCAAATCCCATACACACAAAGACAACACGCATGTGCACATCATTGTTGCAACTGCACCTCCAGATGCAAAAGCCACATATTTTGATTCGGTGCCACGGTTTGAGCTGGCTTAGCCCTACCAGTTAGGAGCCTGACTTCCTTTCATGGTGAGTTTTTGGCAGTGTGGCATCCATGCTTTGATTCCTGTTGGGTCTCCCTGTTGCTGGAACGCTTCTAAAGGAAATGGCAGCTGTCATCGAGAGAGGGTTCCAGGGCTTCCTAATCCTTCAAGCCTGGCACACGCTTTCCCCAAAGAGTTCTGTCATCTTTTTCGGCAGCTGTTTTTGGCAGTCCCAATTTTCTCATTACAGTCCGCCTGTTTGATTATTTAAAGCTTGATTTCCTAGCAGCGTCTCTTTCGCAGTCGTTCTCCCCTGAGAATGTTCCAGGCTACCAGTAACTATCTATGCATTCATCTGTGGGTCGGTCTTTCTTTCTATATTCTGTTTTCATTATGGATTAAAATAATTTAATATGGTTTAATATTTAATTATACATGAGAGAGGCGAGAGAAGACAGGAGTCAACATGTTCTGCTGCAGTCCTTTAATATTTCTGTTTTGTCAATCACTCTCATAAATATATAAATGTATGGTTTAAGTGATTAATTGTAGCCTTTTGGGATCCAGAGCGACTTCTCAGTAGTGGGGTTTGTTATTTTTCGAAGCATATATAAATATGTGTTCCGATCTGTGCAAACTGCCTGTCTTTCCAGTCTAATTATTTGTGGATAGCTATCTTAGTGGTTCACCAAAACCTTTATCCATTTATCAAAAATGTAATACTTGAAAAGAGTGCAACCAGTGAACTGGTCCAACCCCAGTGTTTCGAAAAGTTACTTTTCCTTGAATCTCTCAACTGGCGGGGTCACTGGGCATTCTAGCTGGAGGATATGTGGCCTGAAAAGGAACCTTAAAGCTGATTTTCTTCTGATTTTTTTTTTTTGGTGCTCTCCATTATTCAAAGTATGTTTGCAATATGATCCGTCATGCCTCTTCCTTTCCTGAATTGAGCTTGGACATCTGGCATCTCTTGCTCCATATCACATAAAAGTCTTTGATATAGAATTTTAAGCACCCCTTTGCTTACATGGGAAATTAATGCAATAGTCCAGAAGTTATTGCAATTCCTGGTGTTCCCTTTCTTAGAGACTGAAATGTATACTGAGTATTTCTAATCTGTGGGCCATTCTTTTGTTTTCTATATTTGTTGACAGATTTTAGTTAGAGTAGATTCTCTCTGTGTAGCCTGAAGCAGCTCCACTGGTGTGCCATCTGTTCCTGGTAGTTTATTTCTCCCAAGTGCCCTGAGTGCAGCTTCCACTTCACTTTCTAAAATAGTAGGCTCATCTTCAAATAGTTCTTCCTTGAATGAATCTGTCATCCTTTCATCTCTTTTATATGGTTCTTCAGTGTATTGTTTCCATCATCTTTTTATTTGTGCTTGGTTCTAGCTGTTTTTATATTTTGCTATATTTTTTTTTCCTCTAGAAAGATTTTGCTTATCTGTCTACCTATCTCAGGCTGGTGTCCGGTTAGTGAAATATGCATGCATAAGTAATGCTGTGCATGTGGTGCCAATTATTCACCATAGTTCAATGGATATATTCTGCTGACAGCGGTGAAAGCAGAATTGTGCATACAGCAGTGTTGCACATGGCAGTGTGCATGTCACACTGATGGCACACAGTTACTGACATGTTATCCATCCACCCCAAAAAAGAATGGAAAGAGTGGATGGAAAAGTAAGGACAACTGGAAAAATCTAAGGAAGTATATCACAAGACCTCATTTCTTTAGAACAGTTTGGAAGGACCCTTGGATTTCATTGTGATTCCAAAATAAAGACTGTTGTATTACAACTCCCACCATCCCCAGCCATCATGAGGAGGGCTTTTCTAGTGCATGAAAGGCAAGGCAGTGGATCCGAGTGAAAAGTCCTGTTCAGCGTTCTCAAATCCAACACCCTCCAAAAGTGTCGGATCACAATTCCCATCATTCCTAGCCAACATTGTTATTGGCCATGCTGTCTGGAGGGGATGGAAGCTGAAGTCCAGCGCATCAGGAGGCCGCCAAGTTGATGAAGTCTGCAGGAGCCTGGAGGTAGACTTAAAGCAGCCAAGCTTGCAAATGTCAGAATTATTTTCCTCTCCTTTTCCATCTCACTGTAACAAAAGGCACCAGAGAGACCCAGGGCCTTCCAAATAGGCAACCCGCTGGTGCCAATTGTGGCGTAAGTTGGCAGTTAGAGTCTCTCAATTGTCCATGTCATTTGATCCCCCTTGAGCACTATTTATCGGTTAGCATTTCCCTGCTGAAAAATTAACTCACTTCTCCTTTCCTGCACTTCGCTAGGAATGGCACCGAGGTCTTCCGGTTCATGCAAAATGCATAACGTTTCTTGGCTCATCTGACTTTTCCTTCACATACTTCACTAGGATGACAAAACCTGTGCGTGGAAGAGTTACTTTTGGGGAGGGCAGCTTCCAGAATTTCTCCAGTTAGCATAACTATAATCCATGGTGGCTAGGAATTATAGTCCAAAAAATCCATATACCTTTCCAATTATCCCATTTTGGCACAGACAGTCCCCGTTAATCCTCTGACATCCAAGGATTTTTGACTCCCATTTATTGAATGTCAGCTAAAAGTTTCTTCACCCATTTCCAAATGAGAATCTCGGTCATCATCCCCTTTCATTTATTTCATTTCTGTTCTGCCTTTTCTCTAATTGCCTCCAAGAGATCTACATGGATCTTTCCACTTTATTCTTCTAATGAGCTTGTCTAGTAAGTCTGGCTGAAAGGTTCAAGATCTCCCAAGTCGGAGTCATACACTCTTGCTCTTGCCACACTGCAGAATTAATGCAGTTTTACACCACTTTAACGACCATAGCTTCATCCTACAGAATCCTGGGATTTGTAGTTTGTGGAGGCCTTAGCGCTCTCTGACAGAGAAGGCTAAATATCCCACAAAAGTATAAATCCCAGAATTCTATATCATTGAGCCATGGCAATTAAACCAGTGTCAAATTGCATTAGTTCTGCAATACTAACCTAGAGCCTTATCAGACGGGAGGAATTTCTCTTTATTGCGAATGGAGCCAATTGGAGCCAATTCGAATTCACGTGAATTCGCTAGTTTCACGAATTTACGTGAATTCCAGTTGCATTTGGAATGCATTCAGAATGACTTCCAATTACCCAAAAATGACCCTCCATTGGCCGAAATTGTGTGAGATGTTTTAATTCACAATAACGTAAAACCCATGATTGCGTTCGGAATGACTTCCCATTTGCCCGAAATTGCGTGAGATACTTTAATTCGCAATAATGTGAAACCCCATGATTGCGTTCGGATTGCCATTAGATTATACTTCCAATTTCCAACGTCTGATAAGGTCCCTAGAGATTCACAGTCTCTGGTTTTGCAGAAGTTTCGGACTTGGACTCTCAGAATCCTTCACATTTGACCAAGCTGGCTGGGGTTGCTGAAGTCCAAAAGGTTGGCAACTATTGTTTCAATCACTACACTCACCGGTTATCTGTTATTGTGGTCTTGTGGAATCACCCAGGTAATAATAATAATAATAATAAACAACTTTATTTGTATACTGCCCTTCCTGCGGTATACACTTCCACCATATATACTCGACTGTATGTTGACCTCATGTCTATAAGTCGAGCATAGGTTTTGGAGCCAAAATTATGGATTTGGCTGTGACCTGTGGATCATTTGAGGGTAAGACTTAGGGACATGGAGCAAAGAATCTAAAGGATGAAGGAAAGGAAGATAGTGCCAAAGAACTTACAAAATTCCAGCAAGCAGGTTTTTTGATCATTTTTTGGACTAAAATTTCTAGACTTATACATGAGTATATATACATACAGGAATGCTTTCACAAAAACTTCAAATAGGAGCAATGCAAGAGAGAAAAGCAGCAATATTCAGTGTAACATTCCTCCAATCTTGTGCAGGGGAGACATCTACTGTCTGAAAAGCTGACTGCATGGACATACATCTCGCAACTGAATTCAAACCATATCAAGAATACTCTCGAATAATTTCCCATAACGTTAAGATTTGGAGTTGGCTGTCATGTGTGTATTGGCAAACTCTGGCTTTCTAAACTTCTTTATGTTTCGCATTAGGGATATATGATGCTGTCTTAGATCAGAAGTGGGCAGTGGAGGTAGGTTTTGTTTGTTTGTTTGTCTGTTTGGTTTGACTACAGATCCCAGCCAGCCATTATTACCATGCTCTGCTAGTCCGCTAGAACAGAAGACCCCATTTTCCACAAGTACACTATACACCAAACTCATGGTTCTGGCGTACTAAAAAGCCCCTCTCATTCATTGCATATTGTCCAACATTTTGCAGCCCTTGGATTGGCTTAAGGCTTTAGGTTAACAAACCTTTGTGTTTCACAGAAGCTGGTGAAATGGCCATTGTAATTTCCCAGACCCGATCCTATCCCAAACTCTATGGGATTATCCTATCTTATCACTACTTGATGAAATCAATGTCACTGCCATCCGCCAAACATATTCCTTTTGTAACTCTGAAATGAAAACCATCGAAATCCCATTGTTTTGGAGATTCCCTAGACTCTGTAGAAAAGCCTGCCTTGGCACTCGCACAGGGATGCTGCTGGATTTCATACTGACTCTTCAGGCAGCTTTATTGAACCACTGTCACTCCCATCATCCCCTGACTAGAGTTCCACTTCTTGACTGGTAAGAAAATGCCTAAAAGGGCCGGTGTCCGTGAAACCCTGAGTTATAGACATATATCACCAGCACGATGCCACCCAGATTTTCCCAAATCATAGTAAGGATGTTAATCCATGGATCAAGGCCAAGGAACCTGTAGCCCATCAGAATTCGTTGGACTCCAATTCCCATCAGTCTTCCTTTGCTATCCTGGTTTATGTTGAGCGATGCTGGGAGTGGCAGATTATTTTATGATTAGGGGGATGTTTTCAACGTTATTTATTATTATTGTGGGGGATTTTATATGTTTAAGGGAGAGAGGGAACAATTTTTGGGATTATTTTATATTCTATGTCTTTTTTTTAACTTTGGCTTGCTTGTAAACTGCCTCGATCCTGGTGGAGAGGTGGTATATAAATAAAATTTTATTGTTATTTAATCTAACAGCTGGGTGGTCACACTTTTCCCAGCCCTTGCTTTGGATCAAATTCTTGCAAACAGAGACCATGACAGTGTCTCAAGGTATGAAACATTGCCTTAAGAAAGAAGGAAATACAAGTTAGAGCTTTCTAATTGCTCCGTCATTAATCCTAAAGGCAATAAATAGCTGTTATTTGATACTGGGACTGTTTAAACCCTTTCCTTAATGGCCATCGTGAGCATTCCTCTGTGGGTTTTTACAGTGTGTCCTATAAGTATATATGCCTCCGCTCTCCGATTCATTTCCTCATAATTTTGTTCAGGGAGTTGCATAATAAACCACTTCATCTCTCTGTACTCCTTGCTTATCGTTTCAGTTGAATGGCTCTCCTCTCTGCAAGCCCCGCGTCCTTGGTTCTAAATCAGCAAGTTTTCATCTTTTTATTGAACGTTCCTTTTTTTCCAGGTCACTGATCCGTAAGGTTAACAAAAGCAGTTCTCTGGGTATGGCTTCTTTTTCTTTTCTTTTCTTTTCCTTTTGGCAGAGGTGAGGGTAAAGGAAGAAGTCCAACGATATAGCTCACTTCGCCGCACCCTTGGCTGCTCCATTATCCTTTTGACTTCCCTTCGGAAAGGTAGAAGAATGTCAAGAGTTTTCAAGTGCAAATAAATGAATGCATAGATTAATATTTCTATATGGGCAGGCAGGCAGGAAATAGCCACGCTCAAAATGATTCTCTTGTATTTCTTTGGCTGTCTTTTAGATATCCACGATGTTCGGGGAAATCTGTCCGTCAGATAACTAACCTGGATGGTTGAGTGCCATTCAGACTTAAAGTAAAAGGGGACCATCCAAAAATGAGGTGCTCAAACTTTCCAAGATATACTAATGTATAATTTTGCAAATGCAAAAAATAAAAGAGGCACCTGTGAATTTTCAAAAGCTATGGAACGCTGCAAATTTAGAGAAAGCAAACTAGTATTGCATTGCGTTGTTTTAAAAGTTAAACTTCCAATGACAAAAAGAATTCTGCCCTTAGTCTCAGGAGAAGGGTCTGGAAACTATGCCTTATGAGGAGTGACTCGGGGAGCTGGATAAGAGAAGAGATGGTTAAGAGGTGATATGAGAGCCCTGTTTAAATATTTGAAGGGGTGTCGTATTGAGGAGGGAGCAAACTTGTTTTCTGTTGCTTCAGAGAATAGGACCCAGAGCAACAGATTCAAATGACAGGAAAGGAGATTCCACCTCAAGGTTAGGAAGATCTTCCTGACAGTAAGGGCTGTTCAAGAGTGGAACACACTCGCTCGGACGACAGTTTGAATCTCCCTCCCAGTCCAACTCTCTAGACAACTATACAGCCTAAGTCCACCAGCCGCAGATGAAAGCTCAACAACTTGGGACCTTTGAGACATTTTGCTTGACAATTGGTCAGTATGACTGAGGCTTATGGGAGTTGTAATCCAATACATCTGGTAGGGTGCTGCAATGCTTTACAAGCTTGACTTGACACCAGAGGTACAACAGTGTAGTATCCCATTTCTTCAAGGAATAACTTGTGCACACACCACATTTTTAGAGCATCAGAACTTGATTTATTAAGACAGTGTGTGATGGAAACAGAAGCTTTTCTAGTTGTTGGGAGGAATGTCTAGTGGATGCTAACCTGGTTAGAAGTTAATATCCCAAAAATGAATTTAAGGGATACTATTTTATATAAGGAACATCATTTCTTTATGCCATGGTATATAATGGGACTTTAGTATCCATGGATTTTGGTATCCATAGGAATTCTGGAACCAAACTCCAGCAGATCGCAAGGGCCTATTATATTTGAAACATCCCATCATGATGTTGCATGTTTGCAAAAACAGTGTGCTGATAATTTGCAGGCTTTTCAGCCTCATAATATTCCCAATATGATCATTCTTACTTCCTCTTACAAGTAAGAGCTAAGGACACTTCCAGATTGCTTCTTCCTTTTCAATCACAATTGCAAAGAGTGTTTTTTTACTGCTCCATGTGAATCTTTGTGAATATGCATGATGGAAGCAGAGCTTGAGGAAATCTCTCTGTCCCTGGATTATAACTCCTAGAATAGCACAGATATCATGGCCACAATAAAAGAACTTTTCCAAGCTCTACCTTGGTCCTAATATAGAATTAAGCTTTGGGCAAACCAGCAAAAGGAAAGAAGAGGAAATGATTGTTTATAATCCACGCTTGCATAGAGCGGAGGAGGCAAGGCAAACAGTTGGCCTTTAAGGCAAAACGAATACCAACTGCAGTCTTCAAGCAGTGTACATTGTAACGGATTTGCGCAAAGGGTGCAGGAGGCGATGATGCTCTCCGACAGTGCGACACGTCTCCTGAGCTGGCCAAAGGAAGCATGTCTGGCAACAAACTTGACTGCAGCTCCAGCCGGGACTGGCAGGTCTTTTCTCAGAGCCAGGGGAAAAGTCAAAGTCGGCAACCTGCAGCTCAGCGACAAAGAAGACAGGGTCAGTTCCAAAGCTACAACGCTTTAAACGGTAAAGAAACATTTGAACTGGCAGCAAATAGCTAGTACTAGCATTGTTGCTGTGTGTGTTCAAGTCGTTTCTGACTTATGGCGACCCTAAGGCTATCATGGGATTTTCTTGGCAAGTTTCTACCCCTGTACCAAAGTTTCTGTTAAAGAAGTACTGTTAATGCCCAGGAACACGTCCATTTTGTTAACCATGGCATTCCTGTACTTTCCATGCCAGTGGTTTTTGAAGTTATTTGGTGGATGAAGGCTAGCACTTTAGATAGTGTCTTTTCAGTATTGTAGCCATTGTGATGTAGTGGTTTGAGCACCGGACACGGTCTCTGGAGGCCAGAGATCAATTCCCCACTTGGTGATGGAAATTTGTGACAAGAAGAATAACTTAGAATAGATTTACTGATATGCTGGGAACTGACTAGCTGCTGGTGACTGGAAAGGATATATTAAATGGCAATACATTGCCCAAAAGAGCATTTAATGGTTGATTTGATAAATCATTGTTTATGCCCCAAGGCTCAGAGAAAGTAGAATCTCTCATTCATGAAGACCTAGGCTTCTTTCAAGATTTCTTAGTATTTACCAAGGAACTGTGTATTAATGCTCTGTGCGTTTTCTGGGTGAAGGACTCCCATGAATGTGGAAAAATCACAAATAAAAAAAAAACACTAGTTTTTGGACTATGAAGAGTTATAGTTCCACAAAAATAAACTTTTCTCATCTCTGTCAAGCCCGTACCTCTACAAGATCCTTTGACTGGGCACGGCCTCGGAATGTAACATAGACGACCAACCCCAGGACGACTGATAAGAGAGTGATGCAAGGCAGGACAAAGAAAACTGGATGGAGGCCTGGGGAAGAACAGAAGAAGAACACTTAGATAAGCTTTTTAAAAATCTGCATATGTGCAATTTTAACAAAAAAGAGAAGACGGCTGTGTGAAAGTCCAAAACACCTGGAAGGCCAGAGTTTGGGAATCACGGAGCTAGTTGCTCACATGGCACCAGATTCTGTTTGACCTTAGAAGCTAAACAGGGTCAGCCTTGGATGGAAAATCACCAATGAATACCAGGCACTGTAGGCTTTATTTCAGGGGAAGGAATAGGCAAAACCGCCTGGAGTATTCCTGTCCTAAGAAAACCCTAGGAAATTTATGGGGTAACCCTAAGTCGACAAGTGATCTGAAGGCAAATAATGCACACAACCTTGAAAGCCTTGTTATTATCACATTTGCCAGAAACCAGAGGGATGATAATTTACCTTGGCATTCGGACCAGAGCTGGCCGAAAATATTTTGCTGTCTGATGCAAAGGACAAAACATACACTCTCCCCGATTATTCAGCTTCAACACCTTGGAGAGAAGTGGCTCCTGGACTGTATCTGAAAAAGCACACTCGCCTATGGGGCTCAGGACATAAGCAACTTTGTCCCCAAACATCTTGTAACTCCTTTGCTTTTCACCCCGAAATTTGTTGCTGGAGGTGGCTTCCTCACCTCTGGCAATGGAGGACCAAACTTTGGTCCTCTAGATATTTTGGACTTCACCTCTCATCCTTCCTGGCCATTGGTCAAGCTGGCTGGGGCTTCTGGGAGTTGAAGTCCAAAACCTGGAGGACCAAAGTTTGGGAATCTTTGCCCTAGTCCTACCAGATAGTGCCACAGCTCTTGTGAAATCGATCCTGGAGCTACATTTCCCCCTCTGTCAATACTCTCAATTTTTGCATGTGTAAATTCAGTGTCTACCTATATACCCAAAGAAAGGTAAGAGTAGGAGGAAGACCAAGGTGGGCCAGAGCCTCCGTGTAGACACCAAGGCAGTCCAGATGTGCCATTCTGGTTCTCATCTCTCTCACCTATTGGCTTGACCTGAATCTCCTGGTACGACTGCAGTATATTTGCCCCATTCTGGACTCGCACACTGAGGCAGTATTGTCCAGCTTCTCTGAAGATGTGGTTGAGATGGTAGGATGTTGAATTTGTCGCTACCAGGTGGCACCGCTGGTCTCCTTCAAGGAGAATGCATTCGCTCTTTATTAACCAGCAAAGACTCAGAGGAGGACTGGAAAGAAACAAGCGCAAAAAAGGATAAATTCCAAATAGCAAACCTTGATTTTTCCATTTTATATCTGGGACACCATTTTGTTGTGCCATTTTATTTAATGGGACTTGAGCGTACACGGATTTTGTTATTCACTGAAGGTCCTGGAACCAAACCCCAGCGGATAACAAGGGCCCACCGTACTTTGTTGTTGTTGTTGTTAATTGTCCTTGAGTCAATCCAGACTCACGATGATCCTCCGGTTTAGACACCTCCAAGATCCCCTATCCTCCACCTCTTTGCTTTCCTCAGATCCCGAAGTTTCAGGCTTGGGAGAGAGGTCACAAGCCTGAACCTTCAGGATCTGAACTGAGCCATGGAGTATAGGGGTTTTTGGAGGTGTCTAATCCTGAGGGTCTCCATGAGTCAGGATGGATCCAAGGGCAATTAGCCACAACAACAACAACAACAACATAGTGATGGAGAAAAGACTGAGAAAAGATTGAGTCCAGGCATCTGGCATGTGATCATCCTGTCTTTCTACTGCCTTCCATCTTTCCTAGCTTCATTGCCTTTTCCAATAAGTCATGATTTCACATGCTGTGGCCAAAGTGCAACAGCCTTGATTTAGTAAGCTTGGGTATGAGTATGATGGCCATCAGAAAATAAATCAGGAAAACACAGTTATATATATATATATATATATATATATAAAACTTGACTGTTTACCTGCCTTGGATGTGCAGAGAGAAATTGAAGTTTTCCATGACATGAGCCTCTGTGGAACCAATAATGTCAACACTTTGTACAGCATCTGGAAAGGAACAGTGAACAGCCGTAAACGTTCAGTTGGAAAGATACAGCGTTACAGCCTCCGCCATTAAAAGACCCTCGTGCAGCAACCCGTTGTTGCACAAGGACCAGCCCTAGAAGTGGTATAGATCATTCTCTCTTCTTCTATTCTTGTCAACGTGGTGCGGTTGTGCGAGTATGAGTGTGACCATAAAAACCTTATGCAAATACCAGTCACTAGCCAAGGGCTGTACTATCTCAAGCCCTGAGATTTCAGGCCCAAACTCTGAGATCTAAGGCCAAGCCCTTGTGTTTTGTGCTTTTATAGCAAAAGCAATATCAACCGCAGTAACATCTGTTTGCATTTTATAGGTGACAAATGAAGGACTACTTTTCTGGAGCCTAACTATTATACTCTGAAGACATCAATTGGAAAAAAACATCCACCCATAGATTTCAACAGATATTGGAAGTAGGTGGGATGCTGGGATCTGCGGATGGCAAGTCCGTGGATACCGAGGGCCTACTGTAGTTTAAGTAACTGAAAGCTACAGGCGTAGTTACTTTTAAGACACAGGAAACTAAGCACCTGTGTTTTTTAAAGATGTAACTATAACACCAGCTAACAACTTAGCTTTTCCAAGCTTTGTTCCCGATTCCAATTTTTGAATCAATATTTACCCCGTTTCCCCGAAAATAAGACATCCTCAGAAAATAAGACCTAGTAGAAGTTGGGCTGAATTGCTAAATATAAGGCCTCCCTCCAAAAGTAAGACCGAGCAAAGGTTTTGTATATAAACATATATACGCAGTATATAAGAAATGTTGTTTGGTTGTTGTTGTTCAACAATAAATGTGAATCCTTCTTCGTGGAAAAACAAGACATCCCCTGAAAAGAAGACCTAGCACATCTTTGGGAGCAAAAATTAATATAAGGCACTGTCTTATTTTCGGGGAAACACGGTAGTAGAGCGAGGCAAACACATATAGGGGGATTGTATGAGCACCTATCTTGTGAAAAGCGTCAGAAATAATGCAATAGTGTGGCTCTAAATATGTTTGACTTTGGATCTGTTTTCTTTAAAAAGAGTTTTGAACCCGTTCACCGCCAGTGCAAGCAAAAATACAACACTGAGTCCCTTGCAAGATGAACCCTGTCACCGCTTTCCTTACTTATATGTCAGCTAATCTTGCAGCTTCAGATAAGGGCTTGCTTCTTAGATGCTCGCAACTCAAACGTATCAGAAAAAGAGGACTTAAGTCCACAAAAGTTAATGCTACCAGCTTCTTTCGGTTAGTCTCAAAGGTGCTGAAAGGTCCCCTTGGCAATCCTTATGAAGTTTTGGAGAAGAGAAGACTGAGTTTGGAGAAGGGAAGACGGAGAAATGACACGGCAGCCGCATTAAAATATCTAATGGGAATGTCGAAAAGGAGATGGAGCAAGCTCGTTTTCTGCTGCTCCAGAGATCAGGACACGAACCCACGGATTCAAATGGCAAGGAAAGAGGTCCCGTCGTAAACGTTAGAAAGAAAGAGCTGCTCGACTGTGGAATAAGACTGCTTTGTTCCATGTTTGTTATACAGCGGAAAGGAGAAGCCAAGCCTAGTCAGACACATTTTAGACTTCAGGAAAGCTGATTTCAGCAAAAATCCTGGGGTGATCCCATGGTCAGGAATAGTAAAGAGAAGGGAGTTCGGGACAGATGGGACTGTCCCAAAAGGGAGATATTGAAGGCACAACTTCGAACAGTTCCAACGAGGAGGAAAAACGGAAGATGTCTCTCAAGAAACCAGGATGGATGACTAAAGACGTTTCAACTGAGCTATGTTTCAAATGGGACATATATAAGGAATGGGAAAAGGGGGGGAAGAGCCAGTCTGCATCCCAAAGTTCTTCTGTCAAAGGGGCGACCAAATGTCATCATGGCCACAAAGGAGAAGAAGGCACTAGGAAACATACTTAGGAAAAAGGCAGGCAAAGAACAGCTGAAAAATTTCACAGTAATGTCAACCCATGCTTCTTCGGTCTGATTTCCCCTGAAGAATTAATGCAGCTTGATGCCGCTTTAACTGCCACGTTGCAACAAGATACACAAAGGCTGTGCAGGAAGACATCCACCAACGCAGCCAAGGACCAGAATACCAAACATGACATAAAATCATACTCAAGAAGCACTCAAAGGTAAGCCTGCCGTCCGTCCTTCGAGGCCAGAGTGAGACCAGGGCCTGTCCCTCAGCCTCCGGGGCTCTCCTCCCTTCCTATTGGTCGGAAATTTGCATAGCCCCGCCCTCAACCCCACCCGCTACTCATCTGACGTTCAGAGCTCTGCTCCTCTCCATGCCATTGTCTGATGGGAGGGACGCGGAGCCTCAATGGCGCTGGAATTGCAAGAGCTGGCTGGAGAAATGACATTTTCTCCTCTCTCCCTAAATTTGCATAGCCCCACCCTCGACCCCACCCACTATTCACCTGAGCTTCTGGTCTCCTACTAGGGCCCCAAAACAAAAGAGAATAAAATCAGGAGACAAGAAAAGAAGCTGCACTGCCTCCTTCATTGCAACAAGATGCAAAAAGGCTGGGAAGGTAGATTTCTACCAAGCTCCAATCAGAAAACAAAGACTATTCAAATCAAACAAGTTTGATGGAAAAAATATACAAAGATATACCAGCTAACAGAGAATTATGTCTACAAAGCTGCTGCCCACCGACCCCTCTCCTTCCGACGTCCTTCGAGGCCACAGTGAGACCAGAGCCTGCCCCCTTGCCCTCCACCTCCAGCCCCGGCAGCTCCCCTTCCTTCGCCCACCGCCCTCCCCAGGCCCCCAGCCAAGCCCTCCCTGCCTCGCTTCCCAGAGGGACTCTGCGGACCCAGGAGAGAGTTCGGGGCTCTCCTCCCTTCCTATTGGTCCAAAATTTGCATAGCCCCGCCCTCAACCCCACCCACTATTCATCTAAGCTTCTTTGTCTCCCTTCCATGGAGGGAGGTGGAGCCCTGGCCTTCAGGTTAGGAAACAACGCCACCTGCTGGCCATGGCACTGGAATTGCAAGAGTGGCTGGAGAAATTATATTTTTTTTCTTCTCTCCCTATTGGTCTGAAATTTGCATGGCTCCACCCTCGGGCCCCTCCCACCCCTCCTTGGCCCCTCCCACCCCTCCTCCCATTGGTTGTCAATTTGCATGGCCCCAATAATGATTGAGATGGGGACAATGTTTGCCCTCCTCCAGTTTGCTGGGACTTCTCCCGTTCTCCAAGATTTCTCAAAGATCCTTATGGCCAATGGTTCCGATATGGCATTTGCCAGTTCTTTTAATACCCTTGGATGTCGTTCACCTGGTCCTGTGGACTTGTATTCATTTAGGTTAACCAGGTAGAAAGAAAGAACCAACTCATAAAGCCAGACAAGGGGAAACCAAACAAAATAAGGATACATATGTATATGTATATATGTATGTGTGTATATATATATATATATATATATGAATCGTGTGTGTGTTGGGTGCCTTCAGGTTGTTCCTGACTTACGGCAACCCCAAGGGAAACCCGTCTCAGGGTTTTCTCGGCACGCTTCTCCAGCGGAGGTTCCCCATTGCTGTCCTCTGAGGCTGAGAGAGTGTGACTCGTCCAAGATCACCCGGCGAGGTACCGCGGCTGAGCAAGGATTCAAACCCGGGTCTCCAGAGTGATAGTACAACGCTCAAACCACTACCCCATGCAGGCTCTCTCCTATATATATATATATATATATAATATATATATATATATATATATAATATATATATATAATTAATTGTACACCGCCCTGATCACTGGAAGGGCGGTATAGAAATAAAGTGTTTATTATTATTATTATTATTATTATTATGTATATATATGTGTATATATATATATATATATATTGTATATATATATATGAGAGAGCCCGTGTGGGGTAGTGGTTTGATATACTATAAATATATATATATATATATATAATATATATATATAATATATATAAACAGACACACATATATGTGATAAGCAAATACGAGAAAGTTAAATCTGTCCGACGATCAAAGAAATTCTTTCCAGAATAAGGCCGGGTTCGTAAAGGCAAGGGGCATGTTTGCTCTGATTTTGTGAGGAATGTAACACCAATCTGCTTGCCTGGCCGGGAGAACTTTAATATTGGCCACCGAAAGAGATGTTACACACAGTCTGGCCCTTGTTTTATGGAAGACGCGGTGAGACGCACGGCCCTCAATCTTCTTTCAGTCCGTGCCCGGCAAACCAGCAATGCTTATTGCTGCTAAATTGTTTGGAATACGTGTTTTTATTTATTGAGTTTCTTCGGAGGTTCTAGCAGGGGAGCGCAGCTATTGTGTACCTTGAAGGAATCGTAACAAAACGGGCCAACGCTAACAAAATGAAATTCAAGGCAGAAAAATGTAAAGGACTGCACTTAGGGAGGAAAAATGAAATGCACAGATATAGGATGGGGGACATCTGGCTGAATGAATCTACGTGTGAAAGGGATCTAGGAGTCCAAGTAGACCATGAGTTGAACATGAGTCAACAGTGCAATGCAGCAGCTAAAAAGGCCAATGCTATTTTAGGCTGCATCAATAGAAGTATAGTGTCTAGATCAAGGGAAGTAATAGTGCCACTCTATTCTGCTTTGGTCAGGCCCCACCTGGAATACTGTGTCCAGTTCTGGGTATCACAATTCAAAAAGGATGCGGAGAAACTGGAGCGTGTCCAAAGGAGGGCAACTAAGATGGTGAAGGGACTGGAAACCATGCCCTATGAGGAATGCCTTAGGGAACTGGGGATGTTTAGCCTGGAGAAGAGAAGGTTAAGAGGTGATATGATAGCCCTGTTTAAATACTTGAAGGGATGTCATATTGAGGAGGGAGCAAGCTTGTTTTCTGCTGCTCCAGAGACTAAAACGCGGAACAATGGATGCAAACTGCAGGAAAAGAGATTCCACCTCAACATTAGGAGGAACTTCCTGACAGTAAGGGCTGTTCGACAGAGGAACACACTCCCTCGGAGGGTGGTGGAGTCTCCTTCTTTGGAGGTCTTTAAGCAGAGGCTGGATGGTCATCTGTCGGGGATGCTTTGATGGAGAGTTCCTGCATGGCAGAATGGGGTTGGACCGGATGGCCCCAGTCCGTGATTCTAGGTTAAGAACATTATAATCGTAGAGTTGGAAGAGACCACAAGAGCCCTGATCCAGTCCAACCCCATTCTGCCATGCAGAAAGACAAGTATTCCCCAATGGTTCCCTATGGGCAACATTCATCCAGGGACGACTGGGACCACTACATTTTCGCTATTCCCATCCCCAATTTCGTCATCTTGTTTTAACCCCATCGGATATTGAGCTATAATGCTTTTTCGAAACTGTCTCTTCTTCCGTATAAAGAGGAATAACAGAAGTGGAATAATAATAGAAGTGGAACAATTTATTTGGGGACAGAGGCGGCGATGGAAATGCCTTCGGGACCAGCGACGGCACCTTGGCTTTAATATCCGTTCTCGTGGATCGGGAACGTCCTAGACGTTCGCTGGACGTTATCGCAGCCAAACAGGGCTCGCCTTGGGAGATTTCACAGACCCTGGTTGTCTTTACCTTGGACGATTCGGAAGAAATCCATCTTACCTGCCTCCGATGTGATGCAGGAAAGGAAGAACATCCAGCGAAGCACTTTCGGGAGACTCGGGGAAGAACGTGCCAGAGCCATTCAGGAACCAGTTTCTGTAAGAAATGTCTCCTTTGCTCCTCCGGCAGCTTGCCTTCATCCTCGGCCTGAAGAAGACGCTGAGCTGGCTTTCTCTGTTTTTACCTTGAAGAAGAGACGACGACCAAGTGATAGGGAGACTGTGCTGACGCCTAAGGGTCAATGGAAAGTAGTGCATCTTTCACAATGCTCTCCTCCTATTATTATTATTACTGTATTTACTATTATAGTCGTCCCTGCTTACCCACGGATTTTTAAAATCCGCGGATTCAAGCATCCACGGCGTAAAAATATTCAGAAAAACGCACACCTTCCCAATAGCAAACCTTGATCTTCCATTACTATTACAGTCGACCCTCCTTATCTACGGATTTCTTTTATCCGCAGATTCAAGCATCTATGGATTGAAAATATTCAGAAAAATGCATACCTTCCAAATAGCAAACCTTGACCTCCCTTTTTATAATCAGTCTCCTTTGGACCCGCTCCAGTTTCTCCGCATCCTTTTTGAATTGTGGTGCCCAGAACTGGACACAGTATTCCAGGTGGGGCCTGACCAAAGCAGAATAGAGCGGCACTATTACTTCCCTTGATCTAGACGCTATACTTCTATTGATGCAGCCTAGAATCGCATTGGCCTTTTTAGCTGTTGCATCGCTAAAAAGGCCAATGCGATTTTAGGCTGCATCAATAGAAGTATAGCGTCTAGATCAAAGGAAGTAATAGTGCCGCTCTATTCTGCTTTGGTCAGGCCCCACTTGGAATACTATGTTATATAGTATATTAATTTATAGAATATTACATTTATTTGATATAATATTTATTTTATTATATTTATTTGATTTACTTTTTTATTTTATACACTATTTTTATATTTATCTATACACAATTTTATTTTATATTCTATTATATTTATTTGATATTTTTATTTTATATTTATCTATACACAATTTTATTTTATATCCTATTATATTTATTTGGTATTTTTATTTTATTATATTTATCTATACACAATTTTATTTTACATTCTATTATATTTATTTGATATTTTTATTTTATTATATTCATTTATACACAATTTTATTTTATACTCTATTATATTTATTTGATATTTTTATTTTATTACATTTATTTATACACAATTTTATTTTATACTCTATTATATTTATTTGATATTTTTATTTTATTATATTTATTTATACACAATTTTATATTATATCCTATTGTATTTATTTGATATTTTTATTTTATTACATTTATTTATACACAGTTTTATTTTACATTCTATTATATTTATTTGATATTTTTATTTTATTATATTTTTATTTTATTATATTTATTTCTACACAATTTTATTTTATATCCTATTATATTTATTTGATATTTTTATTTTATTATATCTATACACAATTTTATTTTACATTCTATTCTATTTATTTGATATTTTTATTTTATTATATTTATTTACACACAATTTTATTTTATATCCTATTATATTGATTTGATATTTTTTATTATATTTATTTATTATTATTAAGAAGAAGAAGAAGAACAAGAAGAAGAAGAAGAAGAGTGTAAAAAAACCGGCTTCCGTTTCGAACCGGAAGTCAGTGCAGCCGGCACTCGGCATCTTAACTTACCTCTATGAAAAAAGGGGGCGGAGCCGGAAGTGACGCCGAGGAGCACTTCCGCCGCGGGGGTCCGACTAGGCAAAAGGAACTGGAAGGCGTCTTGGGAGGCTGAGGGGCAGAGGCGAGAGGGCATGCAGGTGCTGATGCTCTATAGAAGACCTGGCCAGGTGAGAGGAAGCGGGGGAGCCAATCAGCGTGGGCTGCGGAGCGCTCGGCCCCGCCCCCCGAAGCCCCTCCGCAGAAGAGGCCACGCCCCCTCCTCGCCGCTCCGAACGGAGCGGCGAGGAGGGGGCGTGGCCTCTTCTGCGGAGGGGCTTCGGGGGGCGGGCCGCCGACGCTGATTGGCTCCGCGCGCTCCGCAGCCGACGCTGATTGGCTCCGGCGCACTCGCGCGCTCAAACCAATAGCCGCCGACCCCCGAAATGATGGGCGGGCGTCGCGTCCAATAAGGAGCCGAGCTCCCTGAGGGGAGCCTCTCTGGGTGGCCTACCTGGCAGGGAGGGCGTTGTGTTTGAGAGGGCAGAGCCAGGAATGGCTTCAGTGTAGGGCCAGGAGGTTCAAATGCCCTCTTTATATGGTGGGTGAGGTGGGCAGGTCACACTCTCTCAGCCCCAGGGGAATTCTGTGCATTCCTGCATGGCATTCTGTGTATTCCTGCATGGCAGGATGAGGATGGAGTGGATTTTCCTTGGGGTTTCTTTGAACTGTATGATTCTGTGTATTCCTGCATGGCATTCTATGTATTCCTGCATGGCAGGATGAGGATGGAGTGGATTTTCCTTGGAGTTTCTTTGAACTGTGTGATTCTGTGTATTCCTGCATGGCATTCTGTGTATTCCTGCATGGCAGGATGAGGATGGAGTGGATTTTCCTTGGAGTTTCTTTGAACTGTGTGATTCTGTGTATTCCTGCATGGCATTCTGTGTATTCCTGCATGGCAGGATGAGGATGGAGTGGATTTTCCTTGGAGTTTCTTTGAACTGTGTGATTCTGTGTATTCCTGCATGGCATTCTGTGTATTCCTGCATGGCCGAATGGGGTTGGACTGGATGGCCCTTGGGATCTATTCTATTACTATGATTCTATGTATTCCTGCATGGCAGGATGAGGTTGGACTGGGTGACCTATATAATTATGATTCAATGTATTCCTGCATGGCAAAATGAGGTTGGACTGGATGGCCCTTTGGGTCTCTTCTAGTTTTATCATTCTTTGTATTCCTGCATGGCAGGATGGGGCCAGACTGGATAGCCCTTGAGGTCCCTTCCAACCCTATGATTCCGTAAACTGCAGAATGCATAGTGCATATAGCCTTTTCTCTTCCTTTTTGAATACTCGGCTGGGTCGACTGACCCCAGATCACGCAGCGAGTGACGTTTTGTGACAACCGTGTCTCCGAGGTCAATATCCCTTAGTTGTTTCGAGTGCGGGTTTCGCTTCGGTGCGGACGATGGTTTGAGACGGCCGTGACAAAACTAATTTCCGCTCTTGAGTTTTTAAACCCGTTCCTTGAACGGGGGGCAGAGAATGAGAGTTTTGTAGTTAATGGGTTTTAAGAGTCGAGTGGCTGCGTTCACACTGGATAAATAAACTGGTTTAAGTGCCATGGCTCAATGCTGTGAAATTCTGGAAATTGTAGTTTGTTGTTGAGCCATGGCACTTAAACCGGTTTATTGATCCAGTGTGAACGCAGCCAGTGATCCTGGCTTTTTGGTTTCATACAAGAAATGACAGTCGTTTGAACAGCGGCCGAAGCTAAAGCAGAAATCTAGTCGAGTTTTGCTAAAAATCTCACGACAGTCTATGAAAATAAATTATGAGAATAATGTTCCTAACTTTAATCTTGGCACCAGTACTCTCAAGTATTAGTAAAGTCAACTTCGGGTCCAAAACACGGTGCAGGAATAATCCGGTTTGGGACTGTTTTGACTTCCGTGGCTCAGTGCAAATGCTGGGAATTGTAGTTTATTGCGGCACTAGAGCTCTCTCTGACAGAGAAGGCTAAATGTCTCACAAAACTTCTTATTATGCCTTGAAAAAAGACACTCTGGGCCTCAGTCACCTTGATTCGGTTTGACTCTGAATGATTCAAAGCATCTACACAAACATATAAGAAAGTAAAGGGTATATACCATTTAGTAAATATGTCTGGGGGGAAGCTGTTTCACATGGTTGCGGCAGAAACAGCGATAGAAAAATTGCTAGTACTTAAAGAGTAATATATAGTATACACTTTCGTCAGAGGCATTGGATGAAGGATGCTACAGTCTGTGAAAGCTGTGCCAAGTACAATTCATTTTCCCTTTTGGTAGTGCTATGCCTTTTATTACTGTTGATAAAGTGGCCGTGTTAAGCACGGATCTGCATCGTATCTATGCAAGAAAAGTGAGGAGTATGTTTAACACTGTTGGGGCTGTGTATCTTCTTCCTGAGGTGTGTTAAGTCTGCAAAAAAGATAGTCATGGCATGAATGGTAAGCAAGGCCAGAGGTTGGAACATATATTTTGTGCCATAGAGTCTATGGACTAGTGATCCCCGTTCCTCACCAAATGGCTGGCATTCTGTTAGTGGCATACACAGCTAACTATCTGTGTATGTCTCTTTTTGGTCTCTTTAGAGGTTGGTGCTCCTTTCTTCCCTCTGAAGCAACCGAAGGGCTCCTCAACCAGGCCCTTTCCATGAGTAAAAACCGCTCTACCCAAACTCCCATGTTTATTTTGTGCCTGTTGGACAGCAAAGGGGTTGGGTTGAAGAAGTGTGCGGCTGTGTAGCCAGATGCAAAATGATCGCCTAAGTTGCTTATGCGTTTGGAGGACCTCTGCTGATTGTTATATATATACTCATGTACACGTCTTGGAAAAGTTTTGGGGGCCAAAATTTTGGATTTTGTTATGACCCCGTGGACAAGTCAAGTGTAAATCTTAGAGACATGTAACAAAGTGCATGAAGGACCAAGCAAAGGCATCAGCGAAGCACCCATCTATGAGTGCATGAGCCTCTTTTGCAGTTCTTGGTCAAAGCAAAGGGACACTTACACACTCTCTCTTCCTGGCTGAGCAGTAGCTGCAGAAGTAGGGAGAATGGGGGCTGAACTTCTATCAGGATCTTTCTTACCTCATTGACCCATATATAAGTTGACCCAGCATTCTGGGATCAGAATTCTGGGATCAGGTTTTTGGCATACGTTTCTTAACTTGTAGACGAGTATATACAGTATGTAATTTCTTTGTGCTAGAAGCATAACTCTATGATCCCCTTCACTCTCCACTCATGGCATGGAATGGCCACGATGGAGAAGAAGTGGCTTCACCAAACTCTACAGTAGGTCCATGAGGAGGTAAATAGCTCAGCATTGCTTCGTTCTGCATGAAAAGCTAGTGCTAGAGTACACTGAGTCATGCAGGATTTTGGCTATCGTAGATCTCTGTGGGGCCTGCAGGATGATAAAGTATTTCTGCATTTTATTTTTCACAGGGTGGCTGATACTTGAGATGTTACATCTTTTGTCTGCATAAGGGACAACATTTTCGGAGCAAAAATGGCATTTGTGTCAACTCAAGGGCCCACTGTGGTTGACCAAACCACTTTAATGAAAAAATACCTCCAGTTTGTGGCAGCTCTCACGGATGTTAATACACGTAAGTTTCGTTTTGTGGTTCTTTTCCTGTTATTGATCAGTCTGCTGGTTCAGTTCTGTATACTGGCCTGCTGTAGACTTTACAAGGGCTCCAAGCAAATTCTGTTTCACAGATCAGGAGCTGGCCTTGGGAACACATTGATCATTTCTTCTCCCTATTGGATATTATTTCTTACTGGTCTTAACCATGGTTTAAAACCAGAATTTCAGCTGCATTCAATGTGATCCATGTCTGATAGTAACCACAATCCCAATTTAACGATAGGCTGGATTTATCAGCAACAATCAGATGTATACTTTTCTTCCTTGGTAAGTTCTTAGTTATTTTCTCCACCTCTGTATCCAGGAGATGGAGGTTGGCTTCTGAATGGCAAATAAGATTTGCAGGTAACAAGGATTGTATGTAGCTTCCATGGTCCAGTAAGATCTGAGATTGCCTGGAGCCCTACTTTAATGAAGAAGCAAAATGATGAGATGTTTTTTCTTGAACCCTACAAAAGTAATCTGTGTGTGAATGCATGGGGGTGAATGAGTGCAGATGTATGACTGAGAGTTGTGATTGGTGGACTTTACCTTTTGGGTTATGAGAGCCAAACTGATAAGATCTGACTGCTTCTTTAGGAGAGGTTTCAAATAGACAGGGGTATGTTGCATGTTTTATAGCTTTTTTAAATCTCGTTTTGCAGCTGATGAAACGAAGCTGAAGATGATGCAAGAAGTCAGTGAAAACTTTGAGGTAAAAATGGCTTATTCATCACTGCCTGTGAACCTGGAGTTCTGATGTGCTGTGAAATTTCCCTGTCTGCAAGGGTTCACCTGTTTTTTTTATATGAAAAGAGCAGTAAACTTTGGGATTCAAACTCAAGGCTAGGCAACTGATGGCTCTTAAGATGTTGATGATCTAGCATTCCCATCATCTTGCACTACTGCCCAGGTTAGTAGTGGCTGATGGAAACTAAAGTCCAGCAGCATTTGGAGGGCCACAGCTTCCCCTGACCTGACTGAAGTAAAGACCTCTTGGCACACATCCTGTACCTGCTCTTGTGCTGAAATGCAAGCTTTTGATTTTTGATCACTACAGTATTGAACTAATGGACTAATGGGCATGATTACATATAAGTCATAGAGCATGGCCAGCTGAAATCATGCTTAGGGTTCCAGAGTGTCAGTTATGTATGGATTTAACATGTGAATAATCTTCAGAGAGCTAAAACAGATGTATTTCTGGATAATTCTGCTAGTACAACAAGGCATATCTCTTTCTCTTCCCTCTCTCTCTCTTTGCCACCTGAACACCAGTTTACTTGTCATCTAGAGCAGATTTGGAGGGTGTAAATGGGAAGGAATTCCCATCAGCAACAACCCTTTGGAATTGTATTCCGCAGGCTATCTAAACAATTTAAGTCAGATTCATTTTTCAGCTTTTTTCCCCTCAAAACTTTCCCCTTGATTTGGAATGGTGTTTCCCAAACTTTTGTCCTCCAGGTGTTTGGGATTTCAACACCTAGAGGTCCTGGTGAAGTCCAAAAGATCTTGAAGACCAAAGTTTGGGCAGTGCTAGTTTGCTATTGTCAAGATAATTTCTAAAAATATTTAATTCTGTTTTTTTTCCTTCTTGGATGCCTATGTGCTTAAAATGCTTTTCTTTTCTTTTTTTAAATACTAGAATGTGACCTCATCCCCTCAGTATTCCACATTCTTGGAACACATCATCCCTCGCTTCCTCACTTTTCTTCAGGATGGAGAGGTTCAGTTTCTGCAGGAAAAGCCAGCACAGGTATACTTTAAAACAAACTTTTCTCTTCAAGGCACCTAGAATCATAGAGCTGGAAGGGCTACAGGGGCCATCTAGTGCAAACCTTTGTTGTGCGGGAATACACAACTGAAACGCTACCAAGAGTGCTCTCCAAAGAAGGAGGACCTGCCATCTTCAGAGACAACCTATTCCACTGTTGAACACATCTTATAGTCAAGAGGTTTAAGTGCTATTGTAGGATAAAAGGGGATGCCTAGCTTAATTTTTTAATACACATCCACACCAAATAATTTGGAAATGTTGGGTTTCTGACTGTGATGCATGTATACTGTTTTTTAAAAACTATTTTCAATAAATTATATTTATTTTCACTATACTGTATCTTCCATTTTGAAGTTCTAACCTTTCTCACTATTTTTCCTCTCTGCAGCAACTGAGAAAATTAGTTCTGGAAATAATCCATAGAATACCAACAAATGAACATCTTCGTCCTCACACCAAAAATGTCTTATCTGTAATGTTCAGATTTCTAGAGGTACTGTTCTTTATTATATAATCTCTGCAATATTTTCTAAGGATTATGTCCAATGGGGATTTCCTTGTCTTTGCAACTTCATTATAGGAAAAATGAAAGGCAGCAGGGAGCCATTGAGTAAACTTTACTGAAGGGGTGTTGTCATTCTGGGGTTCTTATACATGTCATTGACGTTATATTGTCACATTTATCAGCTCTTAGAACTTTGATTAATGCTTCAGTCTTTTTTTAAACACACAATATAGATTCTTTCGCAAGGATCTTACTTTATCCATGTTAGCTCTGTCTGGAAATCTATCTGGGAACAGCAAAAAACTGAAATCAGTGGTAGACCCTTTGATATCAGGGCTTTGGCAAGAAAACATTTGCAGAATCTAACCAAAAAACAATTCATTTCTTACATAGATCAGTTTCTAGTATTAATAAGTTGGGGGTTGGCAGCCTGGTGCCTCCAGATGTTTTGGACTAAAAACCACATAATCCCCAACCGTGGTCATGAGACATAAAGGCAGACCAGATATATTCTGAATGAAGAAATGAATAGTTCAAAATCTAAAGAATACCAGTTTGCTTATTCCTGCTGGAGAGAGTTACCCCAGTTTACTTTGGTGTTGTTCATACTTCTGTTAGGAAAGATTTTCCAGTACATTCAAAACAGTTTTGATATTTATTAGTATCACAGAGCAAGTAATATATACTTGTTATCTTGTATAAGAAGCAAACCAGGTAAGATGCATATTATAATTTTTTGTGAGTGCATTATATAATTTTCATAAGATGCAACAGGAATACAGATTTTTAATTGCCTGTGTAAAATGCAGCATAAATGAATTAGTTCTGTTCTTTACAGTAGCTGGTACACTGCCCTATATAATTTAATTCGCATAAATTGGTATTGAAGGTGTTCAGAAATTTAGTAGTGACTTAACTAGCTGTGTTTTCTTTCTCCTGATGCTTAGACTGAAAATGAAGAAAATGTACTCATCTGTTTGAGAATCATTATTGAGCTGCACAAACAATTCAGGCCACCAATCACACAAGAGGTAAACTACTTTCTTATCTATAGTGGGCAGGATTTTTTAATTTTGTTTTGGTGATGTTTCCCTGATACCTTTTGTTCAATTAGAGTAATGGATTTTGGACCAGGCCAGAGGGCTATAGAATACGCCCCTCTGCCTTATCCAAACAAAAGGGGAGATAAACAGCATAAACCATACTTGTGTGTTTCATTAACATGATGCTGTCTATAAAATATTATGATTGTGTGGGAAAGACGTGTTGGGGAAAATGCATGCTGGTGCTAATACAAGGAAGAAAGGGATTGCATTTTGTAATTGCTAAAGTTGCATTAACTGTAAATCAAGAAAAAAGGAACTTCCAGCTCCTAGCCCTAAGTGGAGACACAAAGGGGCAGAATCCAACTTTTAAATGGTGTCTTATTGATCCACTTTTGTTGCATGTGTTGCGACTTCTGTCTTTTTATATGAAAGCAGTGGTGACTAGTGGCTCTCTTTGTCAATGGGACACTGGTCCAAAACACACTGCAGGAATAATCCAGTTTTAAGCTGGTTTAACTGTCCTGGCTCAAAGCTAGTGAATTCTGGGAACTGTAGTTTTTTTAGACATTTAGCCTTCTCTGTCCGAGAGCTCTGGTGCCACGATAAACTACAATTCTTAGAATTTCCTAGCACTGAGTCAGGGCAGTAAAAGCAGTCTCAAACTGCAGTGTGTTTGGGACGACTGACTCTATCCAGATTTTAGTCTGACCTTTCATGGAGCTGTTCAAAGTGTTGAATCCTATCCCCGAATTAAATGTGTGACTTAATAATAGTTCCTTTAATGTTCATGCTACATCCTGGATTATGGCCTTACTGACATGGAAGCCGCCATCCACCAATGTATGAAATATCACATGTAGCTCATAGCCAGAACATAGAATATTGTGTCACTAAAAACTTGGTTTGGATTTTCTCCAATATCGCCCTCCATATTGATATTATATAATGCAGGAAGGTCCTGCTTTTCAAGGGTAAAAACTACAAAACGTTATCAGACTCCAGCTCTTAGATACACCTGAAGTAACATAATAAATACATTTTCTTTACTAGTAATGTTTAATAGAAAGAGGTGACAGGTGGTGCTTTTAATTTTTTAAAGGACTCATTTCTCTTTTTTTCTTTCCTCCAGATTCATCATTTTTTGGATTTTGTTAAACAAATTTACAAAGAACTTCCAAAAGTAGTGGTAGGTGTTGTTGTTGTTCTTAACATATGAATGATGTGAAATCCATAGTCTTGGTTGGCCGTCGCTAAATACCCCAACTTGGTGCCTTTTGCATGGCTCTTCTTGGAAGCTTTTGCTGTTCTTTCCCATAAGAGAACAGGATGATTCTCTGGATTACCATGGTTCTCTAGATTATTCAAAAAAACCTGCTGTGATCACAGAATGATAAAGAGTTTAAAGGGATCCCAGGGGCCATCCAGACCAGCCCTCTGCCAGTGAATGAATCCACTACTAAAGCTCCACTGAAATGGAACCAAGTTAGAAGAACCAAGAAGGGAACAGCATCATCTTCCCTTACAGTCACCATGTGCCTCCAGTGGCTTCCATTTCATGGGGTGGTGAATCTGTTTTGGATTTTAGTCTAGACTATCCATGGTTTTGAAACAGGTTCAGCCCCTAGGGTAGCTACTTTAAAGTTTGAACTAAAACTTGGGATGGATTCATTGTCCCAGTAAGATGTGGAAACCATCAGCTACCATTGAGGATATGGATGTCATGGGGTTTAGGGTTGCAAAATCATTCTGCACCTTATTCTGCTGATACAACATTTTCCATTAGCAAATTGATGTAATTGTATTCTGCACTGTAAACTTATGAGTTCTTAGGAAATAACATTAATAACATTTCATCTCCTGCTTCTTTCTCTAGAATCGATATTTTGAAAATCCCCAAGTTATTCCTGAGAACACTGTGCCCACTCCAGAAATGGTTGGCATGATCACCACAATTGTAGTGAAAGTAAATCCTGAACGAGATGACAGTGAAACAAGAACGGTATGTATAACACAAAGACAGGATGTCTAGGGAATAAAATTAGCTTGTAAAGCATCTTTGCCATGTAAAGTAACCCTCTCTGTCCATATCTATCTTGGCACAGAGTTGGTGCTTGTTTAGTGCCAAAATGAGTGACCTGGAGGAGTCCTATACAGCTATGGAATACCATACCATACCAGTTTATAGTGTTTTAGGAAACAGCCATTATACACAAATAGGGCGGGGAGGAATCAATACAATTTACATTTCTGCTAATTAACATTTAAAAGTAGAATAATTTTCCATACCCACTTTATAGCTTGTATTTGTAAAGCCTTGGCAAGAAAATTGGATGCTCTGAATGAGACATACTTCTTTGCATTGGCCAACTAAAAACAAGTCTGTACAAGATCTGACCTTCCCTTTGGAGGTCTTTGCAAAAGATAAATGTGGTTGTTTCTAAGATTGTTTTAAACAGAGCATTCAATTAATACATGAATTGTATCTTCTATTGACCACAATCACAACCACATACTGTTTCCTTCTTAGGAACCTTCTCCACGGAATATATAACCACAACTGTTGTCTATAGATATTGGTGTCCTGCTCTTCTACCAATTTACACTGTGCATCATCATATTTACACCTGTTAAGGTGGTAGAATCCACTAACTATATTATATTTTTATAGGTATAGGCAGAAAAAATAGCAAAAATCACTGTGGTAAATCACAGATCAAATTTAAAATTTAGGTTCTTTGAAGATTTGGAAGGAATTCAGTCTGACGTTTGCTTCTCTTTTTACAGCATTCTATAATTCCTCGAGGCTCTCTCTCTCTGAAGGTGCTAGCTGAACTGCCCATTATTGTTGTCCTCATGTATCAGGTTAGTTTGTTAATTTTTCAGGTGATTAATAATACTAATAATACTACTACTAATAATAATATTTATTTGTACCCTGTCCCTTTGAGATCAATCGGGGCGGCTAGTGTCAGAGTTTGGAAATAAACTGCAAAGCCGGGGTGGGCAACTGTGGCCCTTCTGAAGTTTTTGGCCTACAACTCCCATCATCTCTAGCTGATAGTGAGAGGTTGAAGCATTATGGAAGTATTAGTCCAAACACATACAGATGGACACAGTGGCTCAGCCCTGTTTTGAAAGTAATTAACTATTTACAATTCAGAAGATACGGTGAGTGTTACAGGTACATGAATGTAAAGGTTACATTGCAAAAGTTACAGTTACAATGCAAAAGTTTGACTTTTGTCTCCTCTTACAATTAAAATGCAGTGTAACTACACTTTTCTTAGTAACTAGCTACTTCCAAGTTCTACTCCTGTCTCATTACTTCTGCTTTCCCCAGCCAAACTCCATGTTCTTGTTTGTTGGCTGAGATAAATGTAATTTAAGGACATAAAGCTTTGAATTTACATACAGTTTTGATTTGTTACAAAATTACTGAAGAGGAAGAATGATTTGTTTTGGTCACATATATATTTCTTATTTTTCTTTAGCTGTACAAACTGAACATTCATAATGTGGTGGCTGAATTTGTGCCCTTGATCATGAATACTATTATTATTCAGGTGTCCACTCAAGCAAGGTAAGTTTATAAAATAGAAACTCTTGGCTAATCTTAATTGCATTATGATATTGCTGAAACAGAACATCATTAACTTGAGAAGAATTTCTTGCCATCCAGTTTCAGAGCCGTAGTCTTTTTGATCCGTTTCAACAAAAGCTGCAATGAACCTTATGAAAGTTATATTATTATAATATTTATTTTGTATCTTAACATAACTTAAACAATTTATGATTACTAAAACTTGCTTGGATTAGAGCAGCAACCAAATGTCCTGGACTTCAGTTCTCATGATCCCTCAGGATTATTCTTGTTGGCTGGGGCTGATGGGAATTGCAGTATAAAACATCTGGGAGGTTCCTAGCAGAAGAAGGATTATTGTGTGCTTCCAGTAAACCACTGGTTTCTTTAATAGCTACAGAGCTCTTCCATAGCTTTCCATTATGCTTTCTGGCTAACTTGTATAAGGCTGTGATCCTTTGCATGCTTACCTGAGAGTTCACTTACCTATTGGTTTTTCTAATAGGGCTGTGCTATTTATGTTACTTAAAACACCAAGTACTCAGGGCACACCGTTCATATTTCCTTGGGGTTGTGGTGGCAGTAAGTTGTGGACTGCTGTTTCCATATGCCCCAGCCAGCATGGCCAGTGGCCAGGTCTTATGAGACCTGTAGTACAAAACATCTGGAGAGCACTGGGTGGGTGCCTAATCTTGTTTTAAGCATTTCATTTCTTAACAGGCAATCTGCCACCATTTGCACAGTTACTTTCTTTTAAAGGCAAAGCTAAATCACAGTTTGCTCCCATTTTCAGGCAGCATAAACTTTACAATAAGGAACTGTATGCTGACTTCATTGCGGCGCAGATAAAAACGTTATCGTTCTTGGCTTACATCATAAGAATTTATCAGGTAAGCTACAGTGGAGGTTGATGTTGGAGCTTGGGCGGCGCATGCCTGGAGGCAGCCATGTGTGCAACTTCTGCAGTAGTGGAAAGGTTGTAAAAGCTACTATACTGCCATAGCTGTTTCCCACCAGTTAAAAATGTGACAGATGGGTTTTTCCAAGTCCTTATGAGGGTCAGAGAAGAAAGGTAGAAGAGAGAAAGAGAAAGCCATTCTTTCTTTCCATTTCTCCTTACATGCTTCCTTCCAGACCCTCTACAGTGGTTATGGGGAAGGTATTTCTGAACTGCAGTTCCTATCATCCTTCACCATTGGCTGTACTAGCTAAGGCTGATGGATGCTGCAGTCTTTCTTCATCTGGAGGGCCATACTTTTCTGGCTGTATAACAGCCTTCCCCAGTTTGCTGCTCCAGATATTTTGGCCTGCAACTCCCACTGGCCCCAGTCAGCATGGCTCATGGTCAGGAATGATGGGAGTTGTCATCCAAAAACATTTGTAGTTTCTTATTGTAAAAATAACTCAGGTTAAAGGAATATTGTTTTGGAAGCTGTTTGCATCCAGGGATAAACTGCAGAAACAATCCAGTTTGACACCACTTTTACTTACATTGCTCAGTGCCATTCTGGGATATTCTGGGAGTTTTTGACTCAAAAGTGACTGTTGTAGTAGCCATTGTAGCCCAGTGGTAAGGGATAATGGGCTATAATGGGGAAAGTATTAAATGACAGATGCTATCAATATATTTGGAATATTTATTTACTATTACCATTCACTTGCATAGGAGCTGGTGGCAAAGTATTCACAGCAGATGGTGAAAGGGATGTTGCAGTTGCTGTCAAACTGTCCTGCAGAGACGGCTCATTTGAGAAAGGAGCTTCTTATTGCCGCCAAGCACATTCTTACCACGGACCTGAGGAGCCGTATGTCATTTTTACCTCTGGCATATTTGTTTATTACTGTAATTAAAGTATTTAGATTCCATTTGATATTGCAATAATAAATTGAGTTTAAAAGAATTTAAGCCATCTAAAAACCTGTCAAATATTTTCAGAATTAAATCAATTGAAAACCATGTACCAGGTAATGACTTCCACAGCAGACTAGTACCAATCTTGTTTTGCTATAATGGAATCTGAAAGGATACTTTAATTACTGTTTTTAAATTGTGTTTTTGTCTTCTTTTATTCTGTATCCCCCTTTTTAATTTGTGCTGGTCAATGACCATAATAAAGATTCTACAGTGCACCTGCATCATACGTGGGCATGCTATACGCGGCTTTCAGCTTATGCTGAAAGCCGTACAATGGAACAGGCAATGGCGCTGAGCCATGTACATGAGTCCCATTATTTTCTATGGGGCTTGAGCATATGCGGTATTTGCCTTACATGGGGGAAGGGGGGGGGGTCTGGAACGAATACACTGTGTAATGCAAGAGTGCACTGTATTCTGTTCATGTACCATGGTATATTTCGACAAAATTATTACATCCTAAGGCCTCGTAGAAGCACCTTTTCATCAGAATTTTTTCTGTTTGGTATGAGATGCATAAAAAAGAAGTCTGTTGCCTTCTTTCTCCCGGAAATATGTTTTTAGGAGATTCTGAAAATGGGGGATTCTTCCTTGTCACACTTTTCATAAGCCAGGGTTGGCAGAGCGGGGTTTGTTTTGAGTTTATAGTTTCTGGCTTTTTTAAAAGGAGAAACAGCAAGAAACTCTGATTCAGATAATAGTCTAAAAGAAGAAGAAGGGGGGTGTTATTTTATTCAGACAAGCAGAGAGAAGCAGAGTGAAAGTATTGCTTGCTTATCGGTAGATGTCAGGCTCATGGTAAACATGAATTCTTCAGAATACCGGCTTAATATTCCCTTGTGAACATACTCATGTGTGATCTTTGGACTGCCTTCCACATTCATTTAAACCCAGTTAGGGATTCTTGTTATGTTCCTGTTAATTTGACAATATTCTTTTATAACTTTTTTTTTTGTTCCAGAATTTATTCCGTGCATGGACAAACTGTTTGATGAATCCATCCTCATAGGCTCTGGATACACAGCCCGTGAAACTCTGAGGTCTGTAATGAAACCTGCTACTTGGTGTAATATGTGCCATGGGTGTGCAAGATTACAGAGAGGTTGTTTGCTCCTTTGTAGGTTGGTATCAACACTGGTTGAAAAGAAAGAAGTCAGTATGGGCTGTTAGATATAATTAGCTCTTTGATGTATATAATACACCTCTGGAAGGCAGCACAGGACCAAACCTGTTAGCTTCTTCACCCTTCTGTCTGCTATTTCCCCAGCCTCTATGTGTTCAGTGATCTCTTGGAATAGAGAGCCCAGGTGTATGTAGCTATGAGCACTTAGTGTGTTAAACGTTATGGCTAGCATAGGCTTTGGAGTCCCCAAACCCATTTTTCCAATTGTTTGAATAATTTATGCAATTAGCTTTATGCAGATAGGCACACTTTTTCATCAGACAATGAAGGTACAGATGGATGGACAGAATAAGCATACCTAGCTCCATTCCTTTCTCCATGCATATGCCATTTGCTTGATTTTTAAAAAAATGTGTAACTGGTATTATATTTAAGCCATTGTCTGCTTTAACTTGCATTATACATGTTCCTACAGCAGTGTCTTTCTAAAAATGGAAGAAATTATGGGGAAAAGTACAGAAAACTGACAGTCTATATACTATGGCATGATCGTGTTTGAATAAGGGCTTGCGTAGATAGAAGCCCAACCTGCAAAGCTGTTTATCTTTCAAAACACACTGGAAATAATTCTGCTAGTGTAACTGGTCTGTCTATCATTTGTCTGTGTTCCTAGGCCCCTTGCCTATAGTACATTGGCAGATCTGGTTCATCATGTCCGGCAGCACTTGCCACTGAATGATCTCTCCCTTGCTGTCCAGTTATTTGCCAAGAACATTGATGACGAATCGTTACCTAGCAGTATCCAGACCATGTCGTGCAAGCTTCTGCTAAACCTGGTGGATTGTATTCGTTCCAAGAGTGAACAGGAAAATGGAAATGGCAGAGATATCCTTATGAGGATGTTGGAGGTAGAAGCAATTTTTCTTGGCATTGTGGGAAGTCAGAAAGTGGTCATATCTACTTGAAAACAAAACTTCTTTGCCCAGAGATATTGAGGATGATAGGCTAAGATTAGTACATCAATTAACTGTGCCACAAGTGCCACAAGACATTGTGGTGGCTGCCAATTTGGATGGCTTCAAAAAGAGATTGGATAAATCCATGCAGAATGAGGCCTCCAGTATCACTACCAGTATCAGAGGGGGTATGCAGGTGCATTCATTCCCATCTGACAGTCCTCCTATGGACATCTGATTGGTTCCTATGTGAATGAATTTTTGATTAGATAGGCCCCCAATATGAGTTACCTTAGATCTTCTTAGGTTCTTAAGTGACTGAAATCCTATTGAAGTGAAATTGAAAACTGGTCTACTTGGCTGTGAATCTCGTGTATTCTTTTCTGTTCCCACCTTCCTGGTCCCAGTTCAGTTACTCTTACTCCCTCCTCCTGTTCATAAAATATGATTTGCTGTTTGCATTTCAATGGGGAAATGTGACTGGAATCCTGTTGGCACAGTGTAATATAGTAGTTCTGCATGAGAACTGTTTGACAGCTGACTGTTCAACACGCCTAGACTTAGAATTGAACTGTTGCAGCTCCTCCACCCCCTCACATAATGGAGAGCTAAAAGTGGGGTTGGAGAAGCATCTGACGGTTTCCCCATAGCCAGATACGAAATGATTATATCACCCGCTGAGGCTTTCTGGAGTCTTCTGGAGGTCTCAGTGGATGTTGTAACCAATTCATGTCTGGCTATGAGGATGTAGCCAGATGCTTCTCTGTCCCCTCAATCCACCAGCCACTGAAACTTTGGGAGAGCTACAGCAATTAAATACTAAGTCTGAGGCTGGGGCTTTTGTCACTGTGGAGGGAATATGGGAGTATCAACTTCCACAATGACTAAAATAAGACATATGCAGCTGTAAGACTTGTGTTGGTATATGCCACTGAGAGGATGCCAACCTATGTTTTGACTTTTCCCACCAACCCAGCATTATGAATGGCAGTTTGAAACTGCTTTGTAATCATGAGCAGTTGCAGATAATTCGGCTGTTTGTCCATTCATATGTAATAGCTATTGACAATTTGCCATGTAAGAGAGTGAATTGCAGCAGCCAAGACGGATGGGAATGCCTCCCCCTCCCTGCTCCACTGGTGGAACATTCAAACCTTTTTCAAAATAGTTCCATTAGCATTATGTTAAATCAAACCTAGCTGAAGCAGTGTGAGTTGCTTGAGTTGCTGAACTGGGACTTGAGAAATCTGAATCAGAGGCCCCTGCTGATCTACAACATTCACTGGATGAACCCTGGTCTAGAATCATAGAGTTGAAAGAGACCACAAGGGCCATCCAGTCCAACCCTCTGATATGCAGGAATACACAAAGCACTCCCAACAGATGACTATCCATTCTCTATTTAAAAACCTCTGAAGAAGGAGACTCCATTTACTTTCAGGAAGTTCTTCCTAATGTTTAGGTGGAATCTCTTTTCCTGTATTTTGAAGTCATTGCTTCATGACCTAGTCTCTGGAGCAGCAGAAAAAAGTCTACTTTACTGCCTTGAAGGGGATAAACTTTCAGAGTGGGAACAGCCAGCTCTTCTTCTCTGAGCACATTAGAAGAAAGTCAGGAATGAATCTAACAATTGAAATAAGTAAACTAGCCAAAAATAAATATAATGAATATTTCATTATGATTATGGGTGTGTCTCCCTCTCCTTTTCTCGTGTGTTTCAGGTTTTTGTCCTCAAATTTCACACCATTGCTCGCTATCAACTTTCCATTATCTTTAAGAAGTGCAAACCACAGTCGGAACTTGGGGCAGGAGAAGCAGCTTTGCCTGGTGTGCCAGCTGGAGGAAACACAGCTCCGGTTCCTGCACCCTCCCCTGCTCCTGCCACCCCCTTGGCCCCGGCTTCAGGGCCCATATTTGAGAAACAAGGGGAGAAGGAGAAGGAAGACAAGCAAACATTTCAAGTCACCGATTGCCGAAGCTTGGTCAAAACCTTGGTCTGCGGCGTTAAGACAATCACGTGGGGCATCACTTCTTGCAAAGCGCCTGGTGGTAATATTGCATGAAAGCTCATTGATACTCATTCCTCCCATCCCCAGTTGTTTGTAGAAGTGTTTAACAGTTAACAGGTTTGTCCAACATTCTGTGGCTTGAAATGAAAGAGAAGATGGAGCTCATTGTGGCTGCAGATGCCAACTGGATTGGCAATTTACTTAAATATGGGCAAGGAGACTGCATCCCTAATCTCACCTGAGAGCAGTAGCCTAATTTAGGGCATACAGGATATATTCTCTGGAATACACAGCTCTGAGGGATGAAGACAGTCCTTCCCATTCGAACTTGCCACAGTATGATCTTTGAGAAAATGCCTTGTCTCAGTCCCACCAGAGGTGCAATTGCTGAGGAGACAAGAGAGAACTTTCTTGGTGGCTGTCGCCAGACTGTAGAATTCCTGACCACAGGATGTTTGCTTGGCCCTTTCTGTGCTCTGTTTGGCAACAGGAACATATTTTTGTTTCGACAATACCTTCAGCTGTTAATTGTACAGAAAGGTTTTTTTAAAGGGGTCTGCTGGGTTTTGATTTCTTTGTTTTAAAACATGTTTAAAACAAATCAAAGTCCAACACATCCTGTTAAAAATTCTTCTGCACAACTAATGGTTGAAGGTATGCTGAAGTTTTGAGGGTTCGATGTCTCTCTCAGCCATGGAAACCAACTACATGACCTTGGGTGAATCACACACTCCCAGCCCTAGAAAAACCTGTGATAGGTACCCCTTAGTGTTGCCACAAGTCAGAAATGACTTGAAAGCACACAACAACAACAAAGGAAATGGAAAAGAGGAAGACTGGATTGCAGGGGGATTGATTCCCTCAAGGAAGTCGCAGCTTTGAATTATAAGGTCTGAGCTGCGCTGTGGGTCTGGGTGAGCTCTCATTTGTAGGGCCACCATAAGTTAAAGTTGACTTGATGGGAAATAATAACAACAGCAAGGCTTTAAAATGAAGCTAGTGGAAAGAAGTTCTAGTTCCACCAGCATTGCCTGTTGAAGTGCACTGCTGGATATTGGCCAGTGTGTCAGTCTGGTTTTAATTATTCTGATTTACCCACTTCAGTTATAATTGTGGCAGTCTTAACAGTTGCAATTTGATTTCTTGAGTCTGTTCTTGGATTGTGAAAAGTAATTCCACTTTGGATTTTTTTTAGAAGCACAGTTCATTCCCAATAAGCAGCTGCAACCTAAAGAGACACAGATCTATATAAAACTGGTTAAATATGCAATGCAGGCGTTGGATATTTATCAGGTATCTGTAAAATCTTACACATTCTAGTCATTTTAAAGTGTGTTGACTTCTTTCTTAGATGTCTTTTCATTTCAGATTTGCGCATTTCCTCAGTGTCAAACTTTTTTTTAAATTACAGTAACATACAAGATCCACAAAACATTGATACCTTTGTGGAATTTGGATATTGTACTTTGCTGTATGGCCAAAATGGCTACCCCAGAAATGTTTTTTTAGTTGCTTTCAGATATTTTGAGCAAGAGACCTTTTTATTTAAACAGTTGCATGCAAAAGGGCTTTTAATAGTGTATTTGTGCTTCATTTTTATCTTTGTCTGTTATGTCTTTAAAACAGTTCTACAGTCTTTTAAATTACCAGTGTTTTTACATGGTAGCAAAATTAATTGGCCTTTTCCAACTTTTGTGAAACAAACTATAGTCGCCCCTCCACAGGGGATCCGTTCTAGACCCCTTTGCGAAAACAAAGTTTTGTTTATATTCAAGCCCCATTGGCTTGAATCCTCCTCCATTTGCCCCATCCACATAAGCAAGTGATTCGAGTCTGAAGACCAGTGAACGGACGGAGGACTGTATAACTAAAAATGTTGTTTTAACCTTGTTCAAAGCATGCTTTGAATTCCCTTGATGGAAGAAAGCTGGTAAGGCTTGGATCCAGGATATTTGAAGTATCTCCCTTTATGATACTTTAAGAAGCTGAGCCCTCCCTCCAGTCCAACTGCCTTGGTCCAGGCCTCAGAGGGAGAGAAGAACTGCTGGACCTGATTTCCTTCCCCACCACCATTCCCTTCTCCTTTTGTGTTGTCTTTTTAGATTGTAAGCCTGAGGGCAGGGAACCATCCAATTAAAAATAATAATAATTGTAAGCAGCTCTGAGAGCCTTTAGGGCTGAAGGGCGAAATATAAATACTGTAAATAAATAAAATAAATAAATGAGCACATTAGAATTCTAACATAATCTGGTGAGCTCCTCCTCTCTGTCCCATCACCTTTTCAGGATAATTTGGTGGGAATGAGGGGGAGGGCCTGGCTATGGAACTTCTTAACTAGAGAAGCCAGGATAGCCCTGTCCTTCCTCTCCTTTTGGCTGATCAAAACATTTCTGTGCTGTCAGGCTTTTACAAATTGTCTAAAGTTGGGCTTGTATATAGTCTTTTAATGAATTTTAATATTTTAAAGTGTAATGTTTTAACTTTATGAATTGTTTAATTGTTTTTTTAAAATGTTACAGTTATACTGCTATCACTGTTTTTGTATTGTTCTTAATTTGTATTTTTTAACTATGTTGTTAGCTGCCTTAAGTCCTATTATTGGGAGAAAGGTGGGATATAAATTAATAAAATAAATAAATAACAGCAAGTATAGTATAATTATCAAAAATTGACTAGGTCCTGTTGTATTTCTCCATGACAAAAGGTTCAAATTGCTGGAAATGGGCAGACGTACATTCGGGTTGCAAATTGTCAGACGGTCCGGATGAAAGAAGAGAAGGAAGTCCTGGAGCATTTTGCTGGTGTCTTCACAATGATGAATCCTTTGACTTTTAAAGAAATTTTTCAGACGACAGTTCCTTACATGGTGGAAAGAATCTCTAAAAACTATGCCCTCCAGGTAGTATGTTTTGTGCATTTTTGTGCATGGGTGGCTCCGGCTTGAGATCAGCTCGAGCCCAAGTTTTAGTACCAACTAGAATAGACCCATTGTCTCAATGGGAATTTACCTAAATTCCATTTACAATTGGATTTAATCCTATGTAGCTTTTTGTTGGAATTTATTCCTAGCTCCATTGCATTGCCATTGAACTGGCCAGTCAAGTTTGGGGTTGGATATTATGATCACAGTTTGGGTTGTTCATATGAAAAAGGTAAAATACGATCAGTCCAATTGAAAGATCCTCTCATATAAACTGCAAGCCACATCAGTCAGAACTGAATATATATATTCTTCCATCGGAAAATGAATATGGGCACCCAGAATCCAATTAGTGATATATGGCTTACTCATGTATGTACCTCTTTGCTGTCCTGTTGCCCTTTGTGCAGTTCACCTTCCTTCCCTGCACAGTTGTCAAGTCCTGCGAAAAGTTGTTGCAGTTAGTAAGATTCCTTACTAAAGACAAGCTGCTTGAAGAGAGTGATTGTGTGACTGAAGCCACCAAGTTAAAGAAACAACTGTACCACCACTGGTGGCAGCTCTTAATGGTTGCATGCCTTTCTTTTGTCAGATTGTTGCCAATTCCTTCTTGGCCAACCCAACTACCTCAGCTCTGTTTGCTACAATCCTGGTGGAGTATCTTCTCGATCGGTTGCCCGAAATGGGCTCCAATGTGGAGCTGTCCAACCTGTATCTTAAACTGTTCAAGCTGGTCTTTGGCTCCGTCTCACTCTTTGCAGCAGAAAATGAACAGATGCTAAAGGTAAAGCTGGGAAATGGGCAATAGTAATGATTTTCTCGTTATTGTATCCAAATGTGATGTTCGGGAATGCCCATATTATTCATCTTCCTCAATCACTTGAAGGCACCTACTCTGGATGGTAGTTTTCATCTTAGCTTTACTGTTATAAGCATTGGCTGTAACTAAAAGTGTTGATCCAGTCGCTTCAGCTAACAACTTGTGAAAATAGAAGTGGATAATCAGTGAAGAAATTTTACTCAAGATTGTGCTAAAGCCAGAATAAGTAAAGCCAGTTACTTGGATCATAGAGTTACCAAATTCAAAATATGATAATTTTCTTTTCTTTTTTAAAAAGAAGGTGGCCCAGTTGAGAGCAAATGTTACATTTGCTAGTGTTGGACTAGGACTGCAGATGTTCAGGGGTTAGAATGTAAGGGCTGTAAACATGTAGCCTCATTCTGTTCAGATTCAGAGCTTATCTGGGTGTGGGGCAGAAATGCATTTGTTTCAATAAAGCTGGATCCTTGATTCATCAAGCCTAGAATTGCCGAGAAAGGAAATTCTCTTTTGGGCTAGGACTCTGGGTGAGTAGGATTCTAATCCATTTTCAGAAGTAGAAAACCCACTGGCAGACATTGGGCAAGTCACACTCCCTCAGCCTTAGTGGAAGACAGGGGCAAACCTCCTTACCAAGAAAACCATATGATAGAGCCCCCATACTTTGGGAGTTAACTTAAAGGCACATTAATAACAAGGGTAATCAGACTGAGTTTTTTGGTAGGCCATGGGCCATTGTACTGTTCATGTGGGTGGAAAGGGGAAAAAGAAATTCCACTCAACTCGCGGCATTCCTAAGGGGCACCTGGAGTCCTTCTTGGAATCCTAGCCAGTATTTGGCAGCTTTGTTTTCAGAAGTGTTTCTTGGCACTATATATTTTTCCTCTGGTTGGACTTCTTTATGGAATTTCAGATTTTGGAAGGATAATAATAATAATAATAATAATAATAATAATAATTATTTCTAACCCGCCCCTCTGAGTGAGCAATCGGGGTGGGGTACAACATGTTAAAAACATATACAGTTAAAATTTTCCAAAGCATTCCCACCTCCCTCCCTATTAGGATGCATTATGAAAAACATACAAGCCTTGGCCTAAATTGCACTAATGCTGTAATGCCAATGCAACACACACACACACGCTATCTTTCTTTCTTTCTTTCTTTCTTTCTTTCTCTGCAGAGCTTGGAAATACCCAAAAATCAGCCCTGGTAGGGCTTCTGGCTCTCTGGAACTGGTTTTGGGGAGTGCATGGGCAGCTATAGAGTGTGTGCGAGGGTGGGATTTCCCCTCTCCCATTTCCATGGACACAGATAGTTGCATCACTAGATGCCCTCCCCTGGATTCTGGCTCTTGCCATAGCGTATGCTCATCTTCTGGGACGTTCTCATTGTTGGTGGGCTATTAATTTCACTCCAATTCTTCCTGTCTTGTAGAGAATTCTAAGAAGTGTAAGGCATCCCCCGCGTGGCGCATTGTGTTCCTTTCTTCAGCTTCCTCCCCCTCCATCCTGAATCAAGGTCACTTTCATTTCATAAACGGCAAATCCAATTTAAATGGTGTGATATACTGCCATCACCGCTCCATGCCTGTTAAATTATTTGATTCTCAGGAATTGATGGTGTGGCCTTGAGTCGACAATTTAATTTGAGCGATGAAAGCTATTCACAGCAATTGTGGAGCAAGGTCTAGGGCCTTTAGATGTTAATAAAACCCATAATTATTTCAGAGTTTCTACCTGGGATGAGTCTCCCTGTCTTCTCCCACCCACTCTTTTTGAAATAGCCTGCAGAAGGCTTTTAATTTGCCCCCCCCCCCCCCCCCCCCCCGTATTTGGGTGGACACTTTAATCCAAATGTCAGCGTTTTAATGACATTGATCTATTTGAGTGTTATGTGTTCATCTGGTGAGGCTCAACTGTCAGAGGATATAAGGAAAAACAAAGGCTGACAATATGATTGCTCGAGGGATCAGAAACAAAGATGTTTGCATCAAAAGATCTACACATTTAAAGTTTGCTTTGTAAAGGTTTTTATTATAATGTTGGTTTTCAGACTTATTTTTATAGTGGGAAAGATTCCAATGTTTAATTAAAATCAGCAAAGCTGAAAAGTTGCTATAAATGTATAGAATAAATATTAGATAAGTAACAAACAAAGTTTTGCTTTTATTGGCACTCTTATTCAGTCTGGAGGTTAAGTTAAAAGAAATAACTTGGACTGTATGTGCCTGTGTTAAAAGATGGTTTGACCATAGTAGACATGTTTTTGTGGCAGGAAAGTTTTTTTTCCTGTAAATTTTTTAATAGACTTTATTGTAGCATAAAAATTTACGTACAAAGACATATATATATATATATATATATATATGAACCATATAAAAATGATGACATAAACATATAACCATGACTAACATAAATCAACTAACATAATACAAAAACAACAACATCAACAAAAAAACCCAACTAAATAATTAGATACCTAATACAAGTCATAATATATATATATTGTAACATAAAAGTAACAGGTTGTTACAGGTTGAGGTTCCTGTAGGCTATGTGTATAATGTTTGTATGAACCATAAATGAATTTCATATTTAAACTTGTTCCCATCTCCAAGATATCTCATTATGTTTATGCAAGTATTTCAGAATCCTAAAATATCCAAAAAAATTCTGGTCCCAAGCATTTTGGGTAAGGGCGATTCAACCTTTACCCATTATGTCAAGTGCCATACATGGGTTACAGATCTGTGGCTTTTTGTCGCAATAGCTGGATGGATGTGTTTTTTGTTGAAGTAGCTGGATGGATATGGGTTTTTTAAATTCTGTGGTTAATATTGCTTTAATTTTGGTTTTGTATGTTTTAGCTACATGTGTTTTTATTGTGATTTTTTGTCTTTTGTGAACTACCTTGAGCCCGAGTCTGGTAGAAGCAGGATAGAATTAAACGGATGGATAGAAAGAGCCTAAAATGTTAATACTTGTACATTTCCTTCCATCTTTCCTATAATAGACCCACTGCATCACCATCAACTCGCAGAAGAAACCTTGCAGCTGGGAAATCGCTGATTTAGTCAACCTGGCAGAATGAATTGTTGAAATTCAATTAAGATTCTTTCATTTTTTATTTAAACAGCCACATCTGCACAAGATAGTGAATAGCTCCATGGAACTTGCCCAGACTGCCAAGGAACCCTACAATTACTTCTTGCTGCTTCGAGCGCTCTTCCGATCGATTGGAGGAGGGAGCCACGATCTCCTGTATCAGGAATTCTTGCCTCTGTTACCAAACTTACTCCAAGGTCAGAATAAAGATGGAATTATAGAGAGAGGGAAGGTACCACAAAGGCCATCTGTTCTCACTCCCTGACATGCAGAAATATACAGCTAAAGCATTCTTGAAAGATGCCCATCCAAATTCTGTTTAGACTCCCAAAGAAAGAGTTCACCACCAAAGCATTTTTTGTCAGTAGGTGACTTAGGAGAAGCCTGTGTAGTCTAATGGTTTGAACATTGGTCTAGGACACTGGGAGACCAGGACTTAAATCCCAGCTCAGCCATGGGAGCCCACTGGGAGACCTTGGGCAAGTTACACTCTCTCAGCCTCAGAGGATAGCAGTGGCAAACCCTTCTGAAGAAGCTTGCCAAGAAAGCTCTATGATAGGTCTGCCTTAGGGTCTCTATAAGTCAGAAACAATGTGAAGTCACACAACAACAACCACAGCAAGTGACTTACGAGGGCCTAAGTCACCTAAAAGTTCAACAGGGTCAGCCCTGGTTACTACTTGGATTGAGAGACCAGGTGCTGAAGGCTGTATTTCAGGGAACAGGACTGGCAAAACCACCTGTGAGTATTCCTTTCCTACGAAAAACCCTATGGAATTCATGGGGCTCCATAAGTTGATAGGTAATTTGAAGACCCACAGACACATACATAGCTCATTACCATTCTGTCTGAAGGAATGTCTTCTGCAAGACATTCTTGTTGTGTTATGATTATTTTTGAGGAGTCTTCCCTGGGTGTCCTACCCAAAATGTTGCCTTGGAAAGAACTTGCTTAGCAATGTTCCTGAGTCTGCCTGGCCTTCTCATTAGTAATATTTAGCCACAGAGCTCAGATGTTCTTTTTCCAGCAGGCATGTAGGCCTTGATTTTATTTTATTTTTTAGATTTTACAATGTAAGTTTTATTACTGGCCTTTAACACTCTTGATATTGTTTGAGGCTGATCTATTTGTTTGGGTTGTGATTTTATTGATCTGCCCTTTTTATGTATGTGGTAAACTGCCCCGAGGACATTTACTACTTGGCAGGCATAGAAAATTGTAAATAAATAGTTGCTGGTGGGAAGTCTATGATTTGATTGATGCCGCCTGTTGCCTTTCAGGTCTTAATATGCTGCAGAGTGGCCTGCACAAGCAGCACATGAAGGATTTGTTTGTAGAGCTTTGCCTGACTGTCCCGGTTCGATTGAGTTCCCTCCTTCCTTATTTGCCAATGTTGATGGATCCTTTGGTGTCAGCTTTAAATGGATCTCAGACGCTGGTCAGCCAAGGCTTGCGGACTCTTGAATTGTGTGTGGATAATTTACAGCCAGATTTCCTGTACGATCACATTCAACCCGTGCGTGCTGAACTCATGCAGGTAAATATGCCTTTATCAGAAATGGTCACTAGAGGACAGTGTTCACTCAAATACTGCTTCAGTTTAGCTTAGATCATGGTGGTTTTCTCTTTGATACATGGTTGGAATTGTGCAGCCTACAGAGCATCTGCAGTCCTTTGATGGATCCAGTTTGGCCCTTGGGACCCCGACTGGCCTGAAGAATACCTTTAGATAAAGAAAAATCTCTTTGTGAGCTTATAACCAGCTGTTTTGGGGAGGGCTTCCCGAGGCAAAATATTACTCCCTGTCACCTAAAATGCCAGCTGGGGTGACCTGCTGCCTTCTGTAGTGTTGGAAGAGTTGGAAATTGGATGATGTGATTCTTTAGGTTCGGGACTGTACCCTACCTCTGTGCTACAACAGAGAAAGCACTTGTCCAGATTCACCTGGAGATTTTTAGAAGCCAGAATTCTCTTGGAAAGTAATAGCATATAAATATGAAGGTAGAAATACTTACTGTTTTTCCAGGGTTGGAAAGGAGAGAGAACTGGATTTGTTTTAGTTTGTTTAATCTAGAGTCTAGGTTTTCATCCTTGTGTGTTCGTTCTTATCTCTGCCGCCATAATCTTAATATTTGAAAGAATGTATGTCAGGATACACTATTTGGGATTTTATTATTTTGGTGGAAGAACTTATCCTACTGCCCCCCCCATCAGATTTGATTCCAGAACAGTTTAGAACATTTAAAAACTGCAGTACAGAACAGAAAAATGGACACATTCTAAACCAAATGTGGGCGTTTTAAACCTTGCTCCTAAGGCTTTGTGGCGGACCCTGCGTAATCCTGCTGAAACCATTTCCCATGTTGCCTACCGTGTGCTGGGCAAATTTGGTGGAAGCAACCGGAAAATGCTGAAAGAATCGCAGAAGTTGCAGTATGTCGTGACAGAGGTTCAAGGGCCCAGTATTACGGCGGAGTTCTCTGATTGTAAAGCCTCGATCCAGCTCCCAATGGAGAAGGTAAAGTGGGTTTTTTTTTCTGCCTGTAGTAAACTAATGTCCTTTGGAACACGTATTCTGGAAAGGCTTCTCTTCATTGCTACTCATTGCCCAGCATCCTGTGAGTGATTTACACCTGCAAAAGTGCAGCATACATGCACATAAGTCCGAGTTTAGATCTGCCACAGAAGGTTATTAATTTGCCCTTGTGCTCCCCTGCTCCCAGCATTTGTTACACTTCAGTTGGTTGCTGCCGTGGTTGCTTGGCGGTGGGTAGGCAATTCAGGCCATGAAGATACAGCTCCATTGAGTTGCTGGGGGAAGGAAAGAGCAAGTTTACTCCATTCAAGAACATACTCTCATTCTCATCCTCTAACCCAAGTTGAGACCAGCAGCTGGAGGGCTTCATGTTCCCCTTCTGTAATACAACAGGGATATCTTGTAAAGCTTTATGAGAGATTACAATGATGTCATTAGGACCCATTCAGTGCCATTGTATATGCTTACTCAGAAACAAATCTCACTGTTAAGTGAGGGGTTTACTCACTGTTGAACATGCTTAGCATCACAGTCTAAGGCTGTGGCTACTGTCTGATGATTGTATTTATACTAAAGCCTCCAACTGGAGCCACTGTTGCATTTCATTTTTGGATTGTGGCCTGCTTTCAGTAGTGTTCTTCTGCTGGATTTTCTTATTTTAAAAATGGTAGTATCCCTTTCTGTTTTGCAGCCTCCTTGTCCTGTGCATGCTGAAAATGTGCCATGGAGAGGGAAACCCTCTAGGTTGGCACCAGGGAGGGACTGAAGCACCAATTCCACTAGCTTTGGGCACCAAAGTATCAGTCTTGAACCTAAATCTCCCTGTGTTGCTCTCCAGGATATTATGTTCTTGACTCGGCTATGTGTGCTTTCCTCCTTTCTCTGGGACATTAATTTAGCAGAGTATTTCCATTTGTATGATGGGCAGTCTTGGGCAACTAGCTTAGTCTTGGAATTGTGCCCACATCCCAGCTGTGAATCCCTGAATTGTTGGCCAGCATTTGACAAGTTGCAGTGTTTAAGCATTGATCCAACTTGGCCTTCCCTTCCCTTTAAAGCTGTACAAATAGAACCTTCTGACATGTGATACCCAGGCAGGATATTTTTTATCCTTGCCTCAAAGTCGGTGAAACTTCTGGCTGAATCTCATCCCCTCCCTTCCTTTTCACTCCTACCTAGTTCTGGATTCAACAGCTTTGATATTTTTATGCATAATATTTTCCTTTTGACTAGACTTCTTGCTTTGCCCAGTTGGTCAGCAAATGAGAAGTGTTTTTAGATATGCTTGCACAAAATAAATAAAATGGGTATCAGGTTATTGGGGTTGACTAGGAAGCAATCTCACTTTACACCATGCATCCGTGGAGCCAGAAGTAAAAGCCGTTGAACTCTGCACAATTGGAATGGAGTGCCGACAGAAGAAATCCATCTATTGTGTTTAATCCTGTAGTGAGAGAAGTTCCACCCCAGTGGTCTGTGGCAAACTCATTGTGCTGGGTTTTCTTCCACTGAGAACTTGATAAAAGTGGTGTGCGAGGTACAAATGACTAGCTTAATTCATGACTGGAAAGATATTTCTGTACAAAGCTGAGAAGGGGTGGAGGGAGATAAGCATCCAAAGTATTCAAAGGTCACTTTATCTACATAATTTTAAATCAAGCGTTTAAGTAAGGATGATTGAATTTTCCTTTTGCAATCGGTTAGGCAACAAAATTTCTTATTTCATGGCTCTCAACTGAATTTTGCAGTTGGGCTGCATTTGATCAGTGTCCTATTTGGAGGAGAGGGAACTAGTTTTTTGTTGTTTATTATTATTGTTTTTTTCCATTTTAAAGCCAAACTGTATCAGTCTGTGCTTACAAAGAAAAGGGCTGTGTGGGTCGCTTGTGAGAAGAGAGGATAAATTTTATTGGGCCACTTTCAGTTGGCAAAATCGTGATCTCTGGAGTTTCACAGAGTGATTGCCATTTAGAGGCTTCACATACGTTGTCATTAACTTGGTCTCAAAGTCAAAGATGCTGTTTCTTATACATTTGCCTTATAGAATGGGGAGGAAACAGGCGGACAGAGCTTCAGAAAAATCTAGCTTTGTGACTGTAAATCCCATAATCCCCATGCTGATCAGGGATTGTGAGAATTGTAGTCCAAAAAAAAAAAAAAAAAAAAAGAGAGTCTACACAGGCTTAGCCAGTGTGCATTATTTATTTTCTATTGCGAGATCTTTATTTTTTAATAAAGCAAAGCTGTTGTGACTTTTTAATAATGCATATACAGGTATTACACATTTCATTTAACTACGCAGGCCATCTTTAATTATACTCTGGACACTGCGTCTGTCTCTTTGAAACAAAGTAAGTTAGCAGGCACTGCTTGTGCATGTTTTAGGCTGTGTAATAGCCCAATAGTCAAGGAACTCTGCTGTTTTCCTGGTTTTACTGAAGCAAATGCTTTCTGCTTTTTTTAGGCCATTGAGACTGCCTTGGACTGCTTGAAGAGTGCAAACACAGAGCCATACTATCGGAGACAGGCTTGGGAAGTGATCAAGTGCTTTTTGGTGGCCATGATGAGCCTGGATGATAACAAGCATGCTTTGTATCAGCTTCTTGCACATCCCAAGTAAGCTTAGTTGTTGTTTTCTAAAATTCTAGAGTGGGCTGAATAATATGTAGTTCAATTGAATAGTGTAGGAAGCAAGGAAATAAATTGGTGAGTGAAAAGGTTGAAAAATCTGGACACAGGAAACCAGGCAGACATACTGTGCTTGTCCATGTGACATGATAATTGATGGTCTGTAGTAACTGGGTTTTGCTGCTTATACCATTATTTGCCCAGCAGATGACCAAACAAACTGGCTTGTTTTCCCTCTTTCTGTTTTGTTTCTGAATTGTTTCTCTTCACATCCCTTTTTGTCAGCTTCCGTTTCAGATCAGACATCTTGGAGGAAAATAAGCCAGGTACAAGTTATGGTTGTAAATTTAGACTTTGCAAGAAGACATAGTTTAAACAAGTTGGAGTTCCTAAGCCAATTACAAATCATGGGTTCATATTGCATCTCATTAACAAGTCATGACATCTTCACAGATGTAGGTTCTCATGTCACAACAAGCCAGATTTCAACAAACCACATCATGGCTTGTGATAAATGAAAACAATCATTTTCTCTTGTCTCCTCCTCCTCTCCAATACACTGTCTTGAATTTGTTGTTCCTGGATTTTGTGATAATGGCAGAATAATGAAATGCATGGTGCTTTATTTAACCACTGCCATTGCTTTCTTTGCAATGAGAATGTGGCTGGCTGGTGCAGGCCTCTCACCTCATCTTCATTGCTGGGAGAAGGGCTGAGATTTGTTTGTCTTTCCTTGCACTTCCGAAGATGTTGAGAACACCTCAAGAAACAGTGTGGTGAAGCAGTTAGGGATTGGGACTTGGGAAGTTCTGGTCCACATTCAACCACAAAGTTCACTGGGTGACCATGTGCATCATATCTCTCAGTTTTTGTGAGTGTAAAGCAGGGAGGAGGATTGGCATATGTGTAATGTAATAAATTAGAGTTTCCCTGTGTTTCTGTGGAATGATACCCTCTTCCCTCTCCAAGGGCTTCATTATATTAGCTCACTGGAGCAGTTGTCACTTACTAGAGAGTTGTCACTTACTGGTAACAAACAATGGGCCCCTGGTCTTCAGGCTTAATAGCTCCAGATTTGTTAGTACAGGGGGCACTTGGTATCCACTGGGGTTTGGTTCCAGGATCTCCCATGGATACCAAAATTCATTAATTTCAGTGGTGTAGTGCAAAGATGTCCATTATATAAAACAGCAGATTTGATATTTTTGGAATATTTTCAAGCCATGTATGGTTGAATCCTTGGATATGGAGGGTTGATTGTACTTCATAAAAATTGAAACAATACTCCACTGTCTCCCACTCTAATCTCTTGGGATGTTTGATATTGTCCTTCAGAAATGTTTATGGCAACCAAGAATAGAGGATGTTTGCCAGTAACAAAGACTGTCACAACAAGCCAGATTTGGTACTTCAAGCTGAGCAGCAAGTGCCACCTGTAACCAGAGTGAGGTTTCACAGTAGCCAATGCCAGACATATTATGTTGGCTCCTGAGGCAGAAACCCATAGATGCCTGTTACTTCTGTTCTACAGTAAAATACAACAATAACTTAAATGACTAGCTATTTTCTACCTTTTCATGATACGCAAATTCTTTGGCCAGAGGTGGCTGCTCACTGTGCCTAAAAATTGGACTGGCTATGACGTGGTACTTCTATTTCATTTGGGAATATTCAATGAATTTCATTAATTGCTTTGTTAATCTTTGCCAAGCCTTATGAAAGAGGGGCTGGTTGTATCTTCCTTCCTTCCTTCCTTCCTTCCTTCCTTCCTTTCTTTCTATAGCAACATCATCCCCATCATCCCAGTGTTACTGATGCTGAGATATAGTGTTTTGTCTCAGAGACAATACTTGAACCAGTTCCTAGTTCCTAACTCATTATGTCTTCCACAGAGCTTGTGTTAGTGTGAAACAGATTGAAGTTCTGTGTTGTGAAATTTGATAGATTCTTGAGAATGACTCACCCATTGAAAACCAGTACATTTTTTTAATGCTGTGAACATTTTGATTGAAAATTCTCAGGATGAAATTAAGCTATCATATAAGGCTTGGGATGCATCCCCAGTGACATCTAATAGCTGTGGTCAAGTGAATACACATTCCCTCTGGCCTGCAATCTTTCCTTTTTGGTTGCAAGCTTTGACATGCCTGGCATGGTTACAACAATCCAATTTAAATGGTGGATGTGGGTTGTGGCCTAATATGAACCTTGAGGCTAAGTTTCCTCTCTGCTGATATGTCCCAGGTTACATTTAGTTTCTTTGATCCAGACAAATAACTCTTAGATTGGTTTAGCACAAGATTTTATTTATTCATTCAGTTCATATCCCACCTTTCTCCGATCAGGGGGCCGAGAATTTAAAATAAAAAGTTGGGAAAAATGTATATTGCAAAGGTGTTTTTTTTCAAAGTGCCATAATAATAAATATTCATTCAAAAAAAAAAAAGAATAAAAAAAAAAAGAAGAACAGCAGCCCTGTTAAAAGCAGATAATCAAAAACAATTTAAAATACAGGTAAAACATAATTTAAACTAAATAGGATTTTTTTTTTAAAAAAATCACACTACTATAATCTTATTCTACCATGTAATTCTTTATGGGGGGGAAAAGTATGCATTGTGTCTGCAGATTTCATGTTTGTCTTTGCAGTTTTACGGAGAAGTCCATTCCCAGTGTGATTATTTCTCATCGGTATAAAGCCCAGGACACACCTGCCCGTAAAACCTTTGAGCAAGCATTGACAGGGGCGTTCATGTCAGCGGTGATCAAAGATCTGCGCCCCAGTGCTCTTCCTTTTGTGGCCAGCTTGATCCGTCATTACACCATGGTGGCAGTAGCCCAGCAGTGTGGTGAGTAAATGTTACTATATGTAGCCAGGAAAAATAATGCATTTTTATATATTTAAATAAAACTGTATGTCATTTTAGTTTTGAGGATTGTGGGGAGACTCTGGTTAAGTAGGGAGGACACAGTAGAACAGGAATAAGCAACTTAGGCTTGGCTGCTGGAACACTCCATGCTGGAAGAAAGACCTCTCCTGGGCCTATAATATAGCAAAATGTCCCCTCCCCATGTTCCCTATGGGATACGGGGAGACAGATTTTTTGGGGGGAGGATGTATGTGTGTGTGAGAGGGTGTTGACTTTTAAGATCCCTGGATGGGATAGTGGGGCCCACAGCCTCTCACAATTATCCGCCTGCCTTTCAGCAGTTGTTGAAGACTGTTTAATGGAAGTAGATGAGACTAAAGCAAGCAGAGGGTGAGGGTAGACAAACAAAGTATCGAAGACACCCCTTCTTTCACTTTGCCACTCCTTTCTTTCTCTTTTGGTGCAGCCCTTTCTTTATTTCTCTCTCTGCATCACCCCTTTTGTGTGTGTCTCTCGTTCTCTCTGTGTCATCCCTTTTGTCTGTTTCCCTCTCACTTTTAACCTCTCCCCGCATTTGTCTGTGCCACAGATTCCTCTAGTAGAATCCTGAAACAAGTGCTTGTTGAAGGATGTCTCAAAGTACTCCAAGGACTTCATGGCATCATGTTGAGGGCCATGCAGGGCTTTTGGGGTGCATGCTGCCCACTCCTCTGCAAAAAGGTCCTAATTCTTACGTATGTGAAGAAAGTGGATAGTGTGATGTGTTTGTATGTATATTGGTAGAATGCACAAGGGATGGCAGTGTCACCTTATAGAACTGATTGACAAGAGATCTGTAAAGAAGCAGAAGAAGTGCAGAACTGTTTAATGGAGTTCATGTTCCCAAGTGGTGCTGATGATCTTTGGCCTCCTTATCTTGAAAAGGGGGCTCCCTAGTTTTGTAGAGAAAAGATCTGTTGATAACTGCTAGCCACAATAGCTATGAGGGGAGGCATAAATCTCATAAACTTAAATAAGATTGATACGATGAACCTCACATGATCAGAAGCAGGATGCCTCTAAAATTGTAGCTGCTGGGAGTGGGAGGCAATAAGACAGGAGGGATTAATGCTTTCATATCTTGCTTATGGGTTTCTTGGAATCATTAGATTTGGCCTTTGCAGAGAAGGCAGATTACAGGGTCTTGGACTTGTTAAATCCTCTCCCTGATGCTTTTGTATCTCCTTCTAATCAAAAATTCCTGGTCTTTCTTTCTTTGTTTCTTGGTCTTTTTTTCTTTATTGCCAATTCCAGGTCCTTTCTTGCTTCAGTGTTATCAGGTTGGAAGCCAGCCCAGCACAGCCATGTTTCACAGTGAAGAAAATGGATCTAAAGGCATGGATCCCTTGGTCCTTATTGATGCCATCGCTATCTGCATGGCCTATGAAGAGAAGGAGCTCTGCAAAATAGGAGAGGTGGCGCTTGCTGTGATATTTGACGTCGCCAGCATCATTCTGGGATCAAAGGAAAGGGTAATGAAAAGAGTTCTCATATCTGTGTGTGGTTTATTGTGAGCCTAAATCATGCTGTTCTTTGCATATTTTATTTATTTATTTATTTTGCAAATGAAATGTGCGTTTTCTCAGTTGAATGCATTGCCTGCATGTTTTCTGCCATAGACTAACACAGGTTTGTGCCATGTTCTTATGTACATTCCTTCTTAAAATGTTCTGTCTTAAGAATGTGATCTTATTTTCTGAACAGAGGCTGGGCTTTTCTGTGCTTGGCTGACCAAATTCTATTCTGTTCTCTTCACACCCTCTAGGCTTGCCAGCTCCCCTTGTTCTCATACATCGTGGAACGTCTCTGTGCCTGCTGTTACGAGCAAGCCTGGTATGCCAAGCTAGGAGGTGTTGTGTCAATCAAATTTCTCATGGAGAGGTTACCTCTCATTTGGGTTCTTCAGAACCAGCAGACATTCCTCAAGGCATTGCTGTTTGTCATGATGGACCTAACAGGAGAGGTATTTTGACACAATTATAAATTGCTTATTGTTAGTGTCCTGATGTCTGGTGTCTGTAACTTATTGCTTTCCTGTTTCCCTACACAACCCGCTTGTAGTATGAAACCTGTATGAAACCTGCAAATTAGAAAGAGTGTGAGTTGGTATTTAGTAGCTTTTTTCTGTCATTTAACATGTTCAGGAAGGTACAGTGAGGCAGGATTAGCCAAAGTTTTAAAGATAATTGAAATGTCTTCAGTACAGCTTAATGATACACACTCAGTTTCCAGGAAGCTTGGTTTTACATTCAGCGTGTTCTTGGAATCGTCTTGCTTTGGAGGTATTCAATAGTAAATTCATTCTAGCTTTTAAAATTGATCTGGGTAGTATTTTCTTTCTCTTATTGAATTGCAAAGCCTTCTAATCTGTGCACAAACTAGAATTTTCATTGCAAAATGATCATTTCCCCTTCTGAATTGGAATCACTCTGAAGCTTGTATTATTGGTGCATTAATACATCTGTAACCTGTGTAGGTGTCAAATGGAGCTGTTGCAATGGCCAAAACCACCCTTGAGCAGCTCTTGATCAGATGTGCGACTCCTCTGAAGGATGAAGAGAAAACCGAAGACATCCTTACAGCCCAGGAGAAGTCATTCCACCATGTGACACATGACCTGGTGCGTGAAGTGACCTCTCCAAACTCCACTGTGAGGAAGCAAGCCATGCATTCTTTACAAGTACTTGCTCAAGTCACAGGGAAAAGTGTCACTGTGATCATGGAACCACACAAAGAGGTGAGACTTGATTGAAGGTGAATTGTCTGAAATCTGGTTGATATGTGCATTGCAAAGTCACACATCACAGCCTGTAGTGTGACATCTTTTAAAGCCTGCAGCCTTCAAGACTACTTTTCAACTTGTTCTAATCTTTTAAAGCTGTTTTAACTTTTAAAATGGTATTTAATATTTTTATTATAATTTTAGTCTGTTTACTAAGATTTTTTAATAGAGAGAAAAGTAGATTTTTTTGGAATAAATAAATAAATGAATATTGATAAATGCTTTACTGGGTTCAAGCCCTCACCAGTCCAATCCAATCCTGCTTGGTAGTAGAAAACTAGCTCAACAGACTGGTCTAGAACTTTTATGTTCAGCATTCTTGGTTCTCTGGTACTCCTCATGTGGATAAATATTTAGAAGCTGGGTTTCCTCAGCCTTTATATAAGTCTGTGTAAAATGAAAATCAGGGTGGTGGTTACATGCCACTCTGACCACATGTCTTATGCACTGTGCTATTTTCTAGGTTCTCCAAGACATGGTTCCTCCAAAAAAACACCTGCTTAGACATCAACCTGCAAATGCTCAGATTGGTTTGATGGAGGGGAACACCTTCTGTACCACTCTGCAACCCAGACTTTTTACCATGGATCTAAATGTTGTTGAACACAAAGTATTCTATACAGAGGTACTTGGCATTGGCTTACATGATCATACACCTTCAGCTTAAAGTTTATTCATATTGCAGTTTTGGGAAGCAAAATGGAGCGCATTTATCTTGTTATATCCTTTGTCTGCCAATCAGATGTAGTGATTATGTTTGTATCACATCTTTGCTACGGTTCCTTTATTTCTGAAGACATTTTTATGTTAGGAGTTCATTTTTCCCCCTTTTGTTGTCCTGCTTTGCTGTGAAATTGTCTGTAAGGTGGAATAGAATTCAATTTTAATAAAAGACCAGGAGTTTTGGAAACCATTTTATCTTGTTCAGATTCACTTGTGAATTGAAATTGGATTATTCAGCCTGAGCTATCTTTCCTTATTGTTCAAAGTCTAGGGTAAGGTAGAATGCAAACTTTAAATCATCTGGAATCCCTTACAAGTCAGGCTGTGTTCGTCTAGTCAAATTAAAACAGTGACAAGGGAGCCTTGTGAAATGTCAAAGTTGATGTTTTGGCTTGCATTCTGCTTTAAGGTGCCTCATTAAAACAATTAGCAAAGTAATTGAAAGTTAGAGCCAATGTCAGTATTGAAAATTTCTTCCCAGGTTGTCTGTTGTCTGTCTCTGTTCAAAGCAGTGTTTGCCTAGACTAAATATTTTATCTTAACTTCCAGCTTTTGAATTTGTGCGAGGCTGAAGATAGTGCCTTGATGAAATTGCCCTGCTACAAGAGTCTTCCTTCTCTCGTACCTCTTCGGATCGCTGCGCTGAGTAAGTTCATAACACTTGGAGTCTAGTTGTGATCAGCTGCTTTTTCAGGAGGGCAGCAGATCTGATATTAGGGGTGCGCTAATACAAAAGCAGTGGATACCTCTAAGAAGGCTGTAAAGTGCTATATTATTTACTGCGATATTGGCTGAATGGCAACTTAACTGTATAAACCAAGGGTGAGAATCATGCAGTCCATCCCCCACATGTAGGCTTTTAGGAGGTCACATATAATCCCTGGGACCTCCAAGATGACCCTAAGCTGTGCTGGATCCCTTCCATTTATTTCAACCAAAAAGTTGATTTTTGGTGTGTGTGTGTGTGTGAAAAATATCCGCACATTGGGGCCAGATTAGCCCTCCCACCAAAGCATTTTTAATATGTATCCACACATCTATCTACCTATCTTTCGAGAGACAGAGAGAGAGAGGCGTCCAAAATTGATGAAATGTTATTTGCAGGCTTCTGAAATGTCACCTGTGTTGATGTGTTTTTATGTAGCTTCAGAGGGTGGCAGTGAGTGGCCTTAGGCCTCCAGAGCATGCTGATATAAACCTGTATGAAGTAATCCTTCGTTCAACTGGCAAGGTCTTTCCAAGCTGCATTCCCAAGGATATGCCATTGAAGCTGGATAGTAGGTGATAGATGGTAGAAAAAATTAAGCACTTTCTTACACAGTGCCTAGCTAAATTTTGGAAGTAAGCATCACCAGACCTCAACACCATAGTGGCAACTGCCATTTTGTGATGACCATAAAGTTATAGGACAGGGCATCTTAGACTTTCAGTCATGTTTTGTTGAGAAACCCATATAGAGATAGACCTCCAGTGTAGGCCTCCTGCAAAGTTCTCACCTCCAAATGGTTCACCCCCTTGCCATGTTTTTTTTAAAACATACAGTATAAAAAAGATATTGAAAAAACAGACAGTCCCCACAGATCTGCATTTTGCCATTGTGGCAATTTTTACCAGCCAATATAACACATTGGGACAAAAAATAGTCCACGCCATTTTTCAATGAACCATTATGCCATAAAGCAACAATAACATGCTCTGGTTGCTGGTCGTTTGACTTCTCTTGGTGGACATTGAAATTCCTCCCATTGAAATTGGAGGAAAATTGGAAATCTTTGGGGGAAGCAGGAAAATCTAGGAAGTATATATTAAATTAGTAGTTCCAATAAGGTGCTCTTTAAGGGATTTTGGACTTGAGCTCCCAGAATCCCAGACTATTGACCAACATAGCTGAGGCTTCTGGGAGCTGAACTTCAAAATCTCTTAAAGGGCATAGTTTGAGGACCACTGCATTAAACCCTAATGGTAACCATAGCTGTGACCCTAAATGTCAACACATTGCGTTCTCATTGTAGGTTAAAGAATACAGTTCGAACACATTGGCGGGGGGGGGGCATAGCTGCAATGCTGTTGGTTAATCCCAACTAGACTAGACCCATTCAGTTAGTTGTTCAATGGTGAGGCAACACATAAATAAATAAATTTAATGGATTCAGTGGTTCTACTCTAAAAAGGCCTAAATGCAATTTAGGGCTATGGCTCATGACTGTTAAAAAGGACTATATTAAACTATTGAATGTAGTTTAATAAACTATAGATGGGTGCACATACATGGCTTATTTTAAGCTATAGATGGAGCCTAAATACCCTACAATTACCAGATCCTGTCTGATCTTGGCAACTAAGTAGGGTCAGGCCTGGTTAATACTTGGATGGGAGACCACAAAAGAATACCCAATGCTGTAGGCTGTATTTCAGAAGGAGACAATAGCACACTACCTCTTGAGTGTTCCTTGCCTAAGCAAATGCCCTAAACTGACAGGTGACTTGAAGACAAGTACATAAGCTATAGAAAGAGTGAAAATGAGAGAGAGGCTATATCTGTATCTAGATGTATTAAACCAATTCACCAATGTGACTATAGTCCTTCTGGCTGTATTACTATATTGTATTCAGAACAATATGTCTATGAAAACCACTTGCTGGAGAAGCAGATTTCAATAAATTTACTCTTGACTCTGACTCTGAATTCAACCTATTGTCCTCATCCCTCTTGAGAACATTTCCGCTGTCTTCAGTCATGCTGATGGTCTAGAATTCTAAATGTTCTTTGTAAATGGCCAGCTTATAAAACTCCAAATAATCATATTTTGTTTTGTCCTCCTCCTTCTGCAGCCTACTGCTCTTGGCAAAGCATGTTAAACTCTCAGTAAATTAGGGAGAAATCAAAGGAGTGTGACATAGAAGTAAAAACAAAGAATTGTTTCTCACCCTTTTTGAATTTCCAGTTAATAAGGAAGCCCATTTTCTCTTTGATTTTTGCAGATGCTTTAGCTGCTTGCAATTACTTGCCGCAGTCCAGGGAGAAAATCATTGCTGCACTTTTCAAGGCACTTAACTCAACAAACAATGAACTCCAGGAGGCAGGCGAGGCTTGCATGAGAAAGGTTTGTGGTACTGAGACAAAGCACCTTTGTATTGACTTTGGGTTTTCTTTTTCTTTTTCTGGAGAGTAGAAGTAACAAGGCTGCTATGTTGCCACTGGGATTAATGGTTGCTCTGTTTATATCTGTGTTCGTATGGTGCCAGTGTAATTAGGTGTTGTTCTGTTTTCTTTTGCAAATGGCTCAGTCTTGGGCTTAAGCTTTTCCACTACATCTCAGATGTATATCCCTCCCCTCCAAGGCAGAAAACATTTTTTCCCTAAGGTGCTCTACTGATGTCATGCTGTCACTGGCCCCATAATCTAGGGAGTGGGTTGTTGATGTGGTAGCTATAATGTGACTTTAATGCATTTAATTATAGTGCCTAAATGGTTCATGTAACTATTGATCGCTGTTTATAGTTTGCATCAAATTCTGAACGAATGGCAGGGCTGAAAAGGGCATTAAGGCAAAGAATAATAGGCCCTGGCCTCATTTGGTAGATCATCGTTGTTTTTCCTGCTGGCAAGGCTGAAATGTTTTCAATGATCCTGGGAAGGTGGGTTGACCATCCTTCATCTTGATGGTAGCGTTTGTGTAAACAAGATGATGCTGTAGTTATTCATGACATTGGCTAGTAATGAAAGTGGAGCAGGGTGGGGAGCTTTTTGCCCTCCCCATGTCTGGGGCTTCCAACATATGGAAGTACAAGCCATCATAGCCAAAGTGGGAAAAGCAGTCCAAAACATTTAGAGGGTCAGATGTTCCTCATACTTCCTTTACATGATGGTTTTGTATGCATTCCACCTTTCTTTTCAACATACACTTAAAACAGATAAAAAGCAATTAAAAACAGTTCATTTTAAAACAATGTAGCACTCTCTTAAAACCCTATTTAAAAATGTATGTGCTAAAATCCTGTTGCCATAAAAAGGTCTATTTTTGACATAAGCATAGCAATGGGCTGGGTGAGGTGTCATTTTCTTTGGCATAAGTATGCATTGTAAAATAGAGATATGGTAAATGCTTGAATAGAACTACTTCTCGACTGAGGGAGATTGTTTTGCTCCCTTGCAGTTTTTGGAAGGTGCTACGATAGAGGTTGACCAGATTCACACACACATGAGGCCTTTGCTTATGATGCTGGGTGACTACCGAAGCTTGACACTAAATGTTGTGAACCGCCTGACTTCAGTAACAAGACTCTTCCCTAACTCCTTTAATGACAAGTTCTGCGATCAAATGATGGTAAGGAAAATCAATCTGCTTGAATTACCATTTATGACAAGGCACCCTGAAAGCAAATGTTTCTGAGAAAAGGCTTAAAAGCCATTGGATAGATTTTGTGCACTTTGCAGTTTGTAGTTGTAGCAGTTGTAGTTGACACTTTGGGTAGATTGAGGGAAAGCAGGAGTGAACAGATTCAGTTGGAAACCATGTGTGAAATCATTGGCTTAAGAACAATGCTATGCCGGAATGAAAACATGCCCCTTTTCAAGAAGTCAGAGAGATGGGACACTGCCTTGATCTGCGGCTGTACATTTGGAAACCTTGTTAATAGTAGTGTTACAAATTGGACAATGTGCTCCTAATTGACATACAAGATTTTCTTATTGTAAATAATTACCCCGTTCACTCAATATTGGATTTTCTTACAGCAACACCTGCGTAAATGGATGGAAGTAGTGGTCATTACACATAAAGGAGGACAGAGGAGTGATGGAAATGTAAGTTGACAGTTCTTTGTTTTGGGGTATGTCAGACTCAGTAGAATGTTAGGGAAGTAAACTGATAATTGTTTGTTTTGGTTCTGAATTACCTTTTTTACTGACTCCCATTTTTAATATTCTCTGTGTGTGTGTGAGAGAGAAAGAAACAGAGAGAGGCTGTTAAATAAAGAAACACTGGTTAGTGTTCTTGTGTTATTTAAGAATTGGTGTTTACCATGTCTGATATTGACTTATCTCCATAGTACTGATGTGCTGTCTAGAAGGACACTTGCTTCTGAATGTGTGGAAGGAACATCTCAGGAATACTCTCTTTTTCAGGGTGAATTGAGTTCAAGATGTTTTTGCTATGAGCGCACTGTAGCCAAGAGAGCTGTAAATTACATTGGCAACTCATCCAGGTTCATTGAATCAAGTTAGAAGCACAGACCCTGTCTTTAACAATGATCCATTCCTAAGAAAAATATCTTGGTCCATCCTTAAGGAGCACACCTCTTAAATTAATTAATGCAGTGAATATGCTATCTCTTGCGCAGAACTTATACTGCATGTAATATTTTCTATCTCTCTTTGAAGTACATATGTATTGTACTGGTTTTAGTACATACATTTTGTATCCACAGAGTTAAGACAAGTAAAAAAAAGACTACTGTGAAAACTGGATTGTGAGAAAATTCAAATCTTGTAAAGATTTTTCAGGGTTTTTGTGGAAAACGCCAGTTTTTCTCGAATTAGAATCATAAGTAGAAAATCACTAGTTGCCATCACCAATGATTAGGTGTTCTAGGAATTGTAGTTCTGCAGTGTCTGAGAGCCCAAAATTGAAAGCCATTGGTTTCATAGTAGTTGACAATAGCAACAACTTCTTTGCACCGATGGTCTCTCTGCTTAATTAGCTTTTCTTGCCACAAACTCTTCTATATGATTCATTCTTTTAAAAAAGAGGAATGACAATTTTATAAGGGGATATAGTCCTCGGCTGACGTGTGAATACTTGGTATGCGTTAAGATCAATTTATAATGGCAGCATACTCATACACAGGAGAAAATACTGCTACTTAATAAATGCTTAAAGCATGTGCTACACAGCCTTTGAAGTCTTGCTATAGTACAACCGACCCATCACTCATCTTTAATTTCTGACAAGTAGAGGCACAGTGATTTAAACCAAGAATTGGGAATGGTTGGTCCTCCAGATGTTGTACTCTGATGTCCATGACCCCATATCAGCATAGCCAATGGTGAGAGCTTCAGTCCAAGAATATATAGAGGGCCACATGTTCTCCCCTTCAATAGTGTTAATGAGACTTCAGGGAAATAGGAACATCGTGGTTTGCCCCCACTAGATACCTACGACGCTTTGCTGATGCAGACTGAAGACCTGTTTTCTCCAGGATCTCTTCCAAATTAGCCAGCTAGAAGAAGGACATGAAAGCTGTCTAATTATAAGATTATATGTACAGCACTGTGCAAATTTACAGTGCTTTATAAATAAAGATTAATAATAATAATAATAATAATAATAATAATAAAGCTATCACCTTTTCCCAACTTTTGCACAAGAGTGAATAGCATCCAGAAGTATGCCTTCTCTGAACCTTGAGTTCCAATAGTTAATGTGGTTAATATCTCTTTTGATATTAACTGTTTTGTACCTTCAAGTCAACTCTAGCTTTGAGAGAACCTGTTATAAAGTTCTTTGTTGGCAATTATTCCAAGGAGGGTTGCCATTGCCTTCCTTTGAGACTGAGAGAGTGTAATTTCGCCAAAGTTACCCAATGGGTTGAGCAGGGATTTGAACCTGATTTCTTGGAGTCCCAGTCCATCGCTTAAACCACCATATGATGCTGACCCTGGTGAAAGGGGTGGCATAGATAATATATCTGTTAAATTTGGTTTGTTGTGATTTGGATGTTCACATTACTGGAATTTTCCCAGCTTACAGTCTGTGATCAAATAGTATATTAAGGCAGGACTGGACAAAATAATGTCCTCTATATAATGTTAGTGTACAGTTTGTATCAGCCCTAGACATCCTAACCAGCAGTGAGGAATGGTGGGAATTACAGTCCCATAACATCTGGATGAATGCACATTGCCCACTTAAAATGCACTTTGAAAGGCGCTACAGTATTACAGTTTGGAATTCCTAACATTCCCCCAACTTCCTGATAACATAAATGCTTGCCTAGAGGCAAGTGTTTTCCTTTAGACAGCCATAATATGTACACTTGATATAATGTGGGGTGGTGGAATGGAGGTGACATAAGGGTTATTTCTTATTGAAAAAAGGCCTCGACCATATATATTAAGCTCAGGGCCACAAATACAGTTGCGTGGGTTCTATGTGCTCTTTTTGTCAAGTTATATAGACTGTACTGTATGATTGTAACATACTTCCACAGTAGATGTTTCATTGCTAAAAATAGTGGGGCTTTACTGAACATAATAACAGACCAATAGTAGACATAGCCATTTTAAACGTGTTAAAATACAGTTGTGTGTGACAGAGCTGCTCTAAAAGTTATTGCTTGCCTTGGGGGTGAGGGTTAGCATCCCATTATGAGTTTGTCTCCCTGCCATAAAAGTTGTCGGAAATCATGACTTTGTCTGTTCTCTATGTGTGAATTGGATCACGAAAACTCTTGCATTACAGGAGAAGAAGCTCCATTTTTAGATGGAGCGAATCATAAATAGAATAGTTGTCATTTCCTCACCACCCCATGTATCTAAATAAGCCTCCATGATGTATCCAGGGATGATGTTCCAGCCGGACCAAAATTGTAGAGCAATGGAAAATATCACCCGTTCCTCTGTCACTTTGAAGAATCTAATGGCTGCATCCACACTGCAGAAATAACCTGGTTTGAGCTCTGTTCTGGGATCAAAACAAATTCCAATTCACAGAATTCCATAGCATTGTGCTAGGGCACTTAATGCAGTGTCAAATGGGGTTATGTCTGCAGTGTGGATGCAGCCATAGAAATGTCTTATGTTTTTATTGGGAAAATTCTATTTCCAAAGGAATATTCTCAGAGAAGGTTTTGACTCCAAGGAAGCTGACTTTTGGTAAGCAGATATATTGGTTTCACATATCAACACTAGACCCCCGTGAAGCTCTGAAAGACCTGTGTCACCTTACAAGGAGTCCCTTTGTCACCCTTTGAAGATTCAGGATAAGGATCATAATTGGGATCTTTCTGGATCCTATTGCATTCTTTCCCACTCCTGTAGAAATATGCTTAATAACTTGAGGCTTTAATATCATTCTGTATCTCATTCTGTATCACATAAAAGCTCACGTTAAAAAACAAATCAGTCTTACAGGTGCTGCTAGATTCCTTCCTTGCCTCCTTTTCTCCTTTCTATGCTGCGACAGACTAACGCAGATGCTTCTTTGAAAACTACTTTCATTCTGTAGCCCTTCATGTGTAATGTAAGCCCCTGTGTGGGACTTTTAATAATAGCATTTACGTTTCTGTACTGCTTAAGAGTGAACTCAGCACTCTTTAAGCATTTCCAATCTGTAAGCCAATTGCCTCCAACAGGCTGGTTATTCATTTTATCGACCTACAAAAGGATGGAAGGCTGAGACAACACTGGAGCCCTGGAATTGAACTCACAACATTAAGGCTGCAGCACAGGCATTTAACCACTGCCTTGGACTAACCAGGCATTTATCCAGGGCTCCTTGGACTTTTATCATAGTGGTGATATAAAAAATATTGTCCCCGTCCTCTGCTCATTGGTGATGCCACATACATTCAAAACTGTGTTACTGTTTTGAATGCAGAAGCTTTATTAAAACAGTCCGAGAAGTTTTTGCTGTGCTAATGGATGGGACTAAAGATTGTTAGTCTGTTGTGGTTTTTTAAAATAGATCTTGCCCTATTATGTCTTGAAAGGATTTTTTTCCCCATTTATTGTTGTCTCACGTGGGCCTTGTCTGCCTCCCAAGATAATCTGAAAGCTGCTTTCACTGTCTCGTTCATCTTTAATCTTCTTTATTTTTCCTCCCTTGTGCGCAAGTTTTCATTTCTTTTAAAAAAAATATATGTATGGGAAGTTGTATTTATTCAGCATGTATACGAATAGCAAACTGAAAAAAAAAGATGCTTTTCCTCCCCATCCTCAGGAGGGCATTTCCGAGTGCGGGAGATGTTCCTTGTCTCCATTCTGTCAGTTTGAGGTGAGAACATAACCCTACTAAAAAGTCAGTTTCTGACTCCAGTCCTGAAACCACAGCATATACACATGATTTTTTTTTTCGGTTTTGTTTTGCATTTGTGGTTTTTTTTTTGTCCATTGCTGTTCATGCTGTGAATTTTTGTTCTTGTTTTGGTTCAGCCTGCCATGGAAGGGGTAGAGGTGAGAATTTTCAGTGGAGGCACCAGGAGGTTGTTTATTTCTCGTTTCAGTTTCCCCCCCTCCTTTTGTATCTCTTGGTTCTTTCCTCCCCTTCTTTTGCTATGGTTTGTTTAGCTGTATTTGTTACGTATTGGGCAGAATGCATTGTGCCTTTGAGTGCAGTGCTGTGACTTGTCCTATGTATTTTTATTTTTGTCTGTGGCGGAGTTGTATGAGTAACACTTGCTGTGATCTGTGAAGGACTTTTAAAGCATGTTCTTTCTTTTTTTAAAAAAGAAAATAGGAAGCCCGAGGTGCAGTTTTTTCACCTCTTGAATCAAAATGTTTCAGGTTGCTAATGTGAAAAGGGATAGATTTAAAAGCAACTTCAGGGGCCCCACTTCATTCCTTTCTGTCCCTATAGACAAGTCAGGCTCCACATTTTAAATTCCCATTCAGGAAATGTAACCATCTTATTGGACCTAATGTGTACAGTGTTTGCGCATGCACATTTTCCTTCCCTCTTCTCGCTGGCATTTGTCCTAACCTGACATTGAAAGCTATCCAAGTGGTCAGCAGAGGAATTGCCATATTATCTTTAGAGATAAAACCAGAAGCGGCAGAGTTGTCTTGTCGAAGTAGCTAGTCCACATGAGCCGTTGCATCCTAACGGCGGAGACTGAAGGCAAGACAACCGTTATCGTTTTGTACAAGTCAGATTTTCGAAAGCAGGTTTTACCTTTGAGAGTCACTCCCAGCTTAGTCACACAACATTGGACTTTCACAGCTCCCTGTACCATTGCTGTCATTCCATTAAAAAAAGAAAGTCATAAAATGCCACTACGCAAGAAAAAAGGTTTCTTTTATACCCTGGGGTAAGTAGCGGTGGTTTAACTCCTTGCTTTGGTTTGCTAGCCATGCTAACATCTAGAAAGAGGAAAATATAGGCTCTGTGGCCTGTCGACTTCAAACGCAGGCTTTAGGGGGGAAAAAAGTCAGATGGATGCTTGCTAACATTTCCATTTTATCTGTAGGAAATGAAGATTTGCTCAGCAATTATAAACCTATTTCATCTGATCCCGGCTGCTCCTCAGACGCTCGTTAAACCCTTGCTCGAAGTTGTGATGAAAACGGAAAGGGCGATGCTGATAGAGGTAAAGTGGCACTTAATTTCCCTAATTGCTTCCATTCTTCCATTTGTAATATTTGCTTTAATTGTCTTTTGAATGGTTCCAGCTCCCTTGTGTAATACATTTGATTTCAAACATTGATTTGTGGATGCTACTGTTTGCATGGGCTTCCATTTATTTTCCTAAGACTTTGGAAATAGTTGTTACAGGTTCTAAAGGTTCACATGAAACGTTAATACAGGTATGCCTCTGTTGGCAAAGTAGCTACAGTGTGTCCGCACCAACCGTGGAAATCCGCGAATGGCAAGCCTGAGCTTTTAAAATGAGTGTGTGTGCACTCACTGAAAACAGAGAGTTTCAGCATCTGCCTTTTTTGCTATCCATGGGTTTCTGTGTATGTGTGTGTCTGGAATGGATCCTCCGCGGATAGCAAGGGCTGACTGTATAATCCTGGATATTACTCCATTAACAGCAAATTCCTGGACTCTACTTTTTAGCAGAAAATTAGGTACCAGAGGCAGAAATAAAATGGAAGGAATATAGATATGTTCCAGCACCACACACACACACAAAAGAGCAGTCGAACATATCTGATCAAACTTTTTTTATTCAAGATTACATATGTGGACTAAAACAGTCAGGTCAGGTAAGCCTTGCATAAGTAAAGAAAAAACATTTTGAAGCTAGAGACTACTTGAAAACTTTTTCCAGAATATATCCAGGGATGCCGTTTTCTTCCAGCAGCCCCCAGTTTCCTTATGACTTCCATTGTGGTGGCCTATCTTAAAAATATGTGCTTCTTTAACATGTTGGGAATATCTGGTGAGGCAGGCCTATTTGTTTTCCTCTTTTCTCTCTGTTTTGTTGTTCATGCATGCTCTTTAAGGGGGAGACAGCTGTGTTTCACCTTTTCTATTATAGGCAGGCACACACAGCTACAGCAGGATTATTGGCTGGAGTAGAAATCCACTCTTTCCCAACTCAACTCTTTGTTTACTGCACTTATTGCTGATACACTGGTGCAGTACAACACTGTTCAGTGCTGTCTCTGCTTTTAAAAAAAACACCCAGGTAGGCAGCGTATGAGGAAGAAAAGGAGAGAGGCTGCACAGGCATTAAAACCTTGGTAAAATGGAGGTTTGCTCTCTATATGCATTTTAAGAACCATGCTGTTGCATCAGGACTACAAGTGCAGCTATGTGTACTTACCCTTGAGAGCCACTTTTGTGTCTACTCTGAGTGCCACTGGCAAATGAAGTGAAGGAGATGGCTACCAGGGTGTGCGCCATGGCACCACAAGTGTGGAAATGGTTTCTCCAGAGAGACCTATCTGATGCCACCTTTGTGGTCATTCTAGCACCAGCTTAAAGCACCCTTTAAAATGTTTTTCTTTGAACCAAGCAGGGACAGTATGGGTCCACAGGCTGCATGCAGTCTTGCCTGATGGTGCTTGAAGCAGGTTGAAGCATGCTGGTGTATAGATGGCTTTTTATTTTATTTTTTTAGAGCCATGGCTTTATGCTTGTGTACACTGGAAAAAGAAATCTGCATGAGTTCTTTTGTGATTGTTTATTTTTGATTGTATTCTGTCATATTATACTGTAAGCCAAATGGAGAACAAATTTAATGGGTGGTGTTATCAATTTATACTAAATAAATAAAGTTTAGAAATGTTATCCTTCATCCTGTCCTGGTGTTTCAAACATTCCTTCCTTAAAATAACAGGAAAGGTTCAGACACACTAAAGAAAAGGTTGAAAATCTAATTTCAGTGTTTTCTGGTCTGTTTACAAGTCCAGAGACATTCGTAGACAAAGAACTGCAAAGCTGTACTACTCTGAGCTTGCCCACATCCTAAATTAAGCTGAATTTTTTTTCTGTGGTTTGTTTTCTCAGGCCGGCAGTCCATTCAGAGAACCATTAATAAAGTTTCTGACGCGTCACCCATCCCAGACTGTTGAGTTGTTTATGATGGAAGCAACCTTAAATGATCCACAGTGGAGCAGAATGTTTATGGTACATATACATCTATATATCAAGGTGTTTTTGAGGCATGAAGGAGTGATACAAATGCGAACAGTCCCATTTCCTGAGACGTGATCAGAGTAGTTGGTGTGAAGTGTTCTCTTCTGGAGCACATGTTTCTCTTCTCCATCCTTTCCTCCCTTAGCCCTAAACATTAAAGATCATATTTGTATCTAACTATGCCTGTTACTCAGCGTTAAAGATTTCACTTATGTAGGGTTTAGAATCTTTTTTAAAAGATTCAGACCAGAGACTTCACTATTTTACCCGTTCATACCTTGTTGTAACCACATTGGGTTTCTAACCTAGTGGCTAACTCAGCTTGTTCTCCAGATGAGAGTTGAAGTACAGTCTCCATCATATCTAATTGCTGTATTGACTGAGAATGGTTAAAATGGTAGTTCAACATATCTAAAAATTATTAGGTTGATAAAGGCTGATCTAGCCCTATACTAATAATTCTTATTTCATTTTGTCCCTAATAGCTATAACCTTACTTAAAAAGACTAAAATATGATTCAGAAAGGACTTTGTACACCCTTGGCTTAAATCATCTCTTGGATATAAGCTCAGTGATTGTATGAAAGCCACTTTTGTCCTCAGGTCCTTGAAATGCAGTATCTGTTGGGCTGTCCTTGAAGCCTTTACCTAGTACAAAATACAGCAACCAAACTGCCATTTGCTTTAGAGATCATTTAGCACCAAACCAGGACCAACTGCTTTGATTTCCAGTTGGTCTCTTAGGTCATTTCAAAGTGCTGCTTTGGTGTACAAAGTCCTTTCAAGGCCAAGATATCTGAAATACTGCTGCCTCCTTTATGTATTTGCCTGGAATATGGGATCTTTCGCAGTGGTCCTGTTATGTTATCTTGAGAGGCTAGTTTGGTGAATACCCAAGAGGTTGAGGTCTATTCCAAGGGATGTCAGGTTGGCTCTCTTTACTGAGCAATTAAAACTGGACTACTCTGTTAGGTCTTTAGTTTTGAAACAGGCTTTTACAATTGCTCTGTAAACTTTTTTTAAAATAATTTTTTGATATATATGTATTGTGTGTTTGCAGTAATAACAGTGATTGTAACACCCATTATAAACACATATAAAATGAGGGATAGCGATGCTGTGTTACTTTACCATGTGGTAATGTACAGGAAATGCTTTCAGCCCTCAAATTGTTCCATGTACATTAAACATCATTATAAGATTAGTGTCATTAGTATCTTAACCATGACAAGAAGATCTGTGCATGATGTGTGGGCATGTTTTGCATATGCCCCAGCCCTAAGTGAAGAATCAAAACAATTCTTCCATTGTCCCATCAATATTTTGACTCCAGATAGTACAGCGCATTCAAACACTAGATTGTTGCAACAGGTTTTACGCTTTAAATTACTAGGATGTACTTGACACCTCATTATTGTCCGGAGTTATGGACACCATCCCATGTCCTAATTGGAGTTGTGTCTTTTTTCCCTTGCTTTTTTATTTCCAAACCAGAGTTTTTTGAAACATAAGGATGCAAAGCCTCTGCGTGATGTTCTGGCAGCCAATCCGAATCGCTTCATCACATTATTGTTACCTGGCGGTACCCAAGCGGCTGTCCGGCCTGGCTCTCCCAGCACAAGCACAATGCGGCTTGATCTCCAGTTTCAGGCTATCAAGGTAGGATATTCCTTCTAGTAAGTTACTGCCCTAAAGGGTTCCCAGGGTAGGGTTAAAGACAGCCCACAAACAGTTTCCAAGGCCAGTTTTGTGGCCCTCAGAACCGATCACCAATTTTTTGGGGGAGGGGGATTGTATCCAGAATTACAGTGTGCCCTTGCTAGATTTGTTCAGAGGGGGATTGCTTCTGCCTTCCTCTGAGGCTGAGAGAGGGTGACTTGCTCAAGGTCCCCTTGTGGGTTTCCATGGCCACAGGGGTATCTGAACCCTGGTCTCCAGAGTTGCTATGGAACACTCAAACCATTGTACCACACCTGCCACCTGGCCTTTTTTGGAATTCTTGTGTGCTTGATATTGGTATTGGAATTTTTGTGTGCCTATGTTTCCTCCCTTGGTTTTCTATTTCTTGGCCTTATGTTAAGAAGTCCTTAACATCTTTCTTTAGAACTACTGGAAAGAAAACATTAAGTGGACATAACTAATCACCCACTTAAGGCTATGTGGGTATTGAATACACATGAGTGTCCTTGTTTTGTTTTGACAGATCATAAGCATTATAGTTAAGAACGATGAATGTTGGCTGGCAAACCAGCATTCCTTAGTGAGCCAGCTCCGGCGAGTGTGGGTCAGTGAAGCTTTTCAGGAGCGGCACCGGAAGGAAAACATGGCTGCAACCAACTGGAAAGAGCCCAAACTCCTGGCATATTGCTTATTGAATTACTGCAAGTACGTAGATCTGTGAATAGAATTGCTGTCTCTGAAAGTGAGCTCAGATTGCAATTGCTGATCAGAACAGGATCTCCAAGAGACAAGAAGCAGTAGAATTAGCTACTCCCCCAAAGCTCCCCAAATATTTGAGGGCAAGCCCTTAAAAGAAAAAGAAAAAAATAGTCTACTGAGTAATGAGAAGGCTCAGTAGCCACAGAATGTTTGTTGAAGATGAAAACCTGAAAATGGTGGACAAAAATCCAGGGGTGGAATGGTTTACTGAAGGGAGGGCACAGCTGACTGCATAGATCCTTAGACAGTGACACCTTGTTAGGAACAGAAGATGCACTGCCACATATTGTTTGCAGCATCCAAATATTTTCAGCTTCTATTGTACATTGTTCTTCAAACTTCTACCTAAAGAAGAGAGAGAGGTAACCTGAAACCATTTTTAACTAAAATAGATGGCATCTACTGCTCAGTCAAAGAGCACTCCAGATTTGTTTGTTTTTTTAAAAAGAGGAGGAAGTAGTAAGGGATGAAAGAAGTGCTCCCAGTCAAAACAGATAATACTAGTCTACATAAGTCACTAGTATTATTGGTGAGGCAGCTTTGGAAGCATTGATCTTTGGAAGTTTGGGTGTTCTAAATGTAGCCAGAACTTGGGAGGTGTTCCTTTTTTTGTATATAGGACTTCTAGATTTCCCCCACCAAGATTCTGGGAATTATGCAATATTTGCATTCCCCAAGGTCTAAAGTAGCACATCTTGTCACAGCTATTATTTTTCCTTAGCTAGCTGGTTCTTAGCTTTTGCCCTTTTGCATTTTCTCAGGAGAAATTACGGTGACATTGAACTGCTCTTCCAACTTCTGCGAGCCTTTACGGGCCGTTTCCTTTGCAACATGACTTTCCTGAAAGAATACATGGAGGAAGAGATCCCCAAAAACTACACCATTGCCCAAAAACGAGCCCTCTTCTTCCGTTTTGTCGACTTTGCTGATCCCAACTTTGGAGATGAGCTAAAAGCCAAGGTAAACTAAAATAAATTAAATGAAACCAGGTTGGTATTTAGGTTTTCATTTCCTTGGGCAACAAAAGTTGCTTGCTTAAATGTCAACAGGAGTTCAATAATTGGTGAGGCCACTTTTGTGAAAATACCATGCCTAAAGAAGAGCAGTAATGGGTGAAGTCAGCAATTCATCAAACTCTGTTTTGAATGGGCCTCATCTTGAATATTGGCAGACTTGTTTGCCTGCAGCCATTCCATTAGAAAGAAACTTAATTTCTAGAGAGATTTCTAGAGTCCTGTGACATATTGCACATTCATAGTCCTGCTAACGTTGAAAGTAAGTGACACATAGAAAGAGTGTGCTTTTATTCTTTCTTCTTCTTTTTTTTTGTCTTTTTCTCGATCTGCAGGTTCTACAGCACATTCTAAATCCATCTTTCTTGTATAGCTTTGAAAAAGGTGAAGGAGAACAATTGCTGGGTCCTCCAAATCCAGAAGGAGACAACCCTGAAAGCATCACTAGTGTATTCATAACAAAGGTAGTTCATTTTAAGGGCAGCAGCAGCAGTAAGGGTGGGGAACAACAGCCCTTGGGCCTGATCTATCCAAACCCTAACACAACTTAAACCCTTGGTTTCATTTCAAGCAGTATTAAGTGCTTGCTGAACTTTTCCATTGACATCAATGGAATGAAAAGATCTGAACTGTAGAGAGCTGAGTTGTAGAGAGTTCTCAGGTCTGGGAGCCTAACCAGGGCCTGGGATTTGGCTTGTCAAACCAGATGTCATTGAAGAGTTCTGCTTCCAAGCAGAGTTCAGGCAGATGAGAAATGGGTAGCTGGACTGCAACTCCCATAAACTTTTATCAGCTGGCAACACTGGTTATAGCTGAGAGATTATAGTCCAGCAACATCTGGAAAACCGTATATTCCTCATCCCTAATTTTCTTGGTGTGTAGATGGTCAGCCTGGGTGGTCAGAAGCATGCCAGTACTTGAGAACCTTTTGCTGACCGGGGAATTCCTCCATCTTGCAGTTTTAATGGCTTGCCATACAGAACCATGGGTTGCCGGTTCTTGCTCTGACAACTTCCAACAGCCAATTTTGATGGAACATGCCCATTATGGATTTATTTATTTGTTTGTTTGTTTATTAGTGTATGATTGACGTTACTTCTCCCTTCCCATTTGGGGCACAGGTACTTGATCCCGAAAAGCAAGCCGACATGCTAGATTCCCTCAGGATTTATCTCTTGCAATTTGCCACTCTTCTTGTTGAGCACGCTCCACACCACATTCACGACAACAACAAGAACCGAAACAGCAAACTGCGGCGACTCATGACCTTTGCTTGGCCTTGTCTGCTCTCAAAGGCCTGTGTGGACCCAGCATGCAAATACAGTGGGCACCTGCTTCTAGCACACATCATTGCCAAATTTGCCATTCACAAGAAGATAGTCTTACAGGTAATGGCATTATGCACGTGCAAATGAATATTGAAAAGGCACTGAGAATCTTCCCATGCTGAGTTTTCCTTTTGAGCTGGGCTTAGATACATTCTGGAGAGATAGGCAGGTTGTTGTTGTGTCTGCACACACACAAATGCAGGGTTTCATCCAGGAAGCAATTGGAAAGTGTGTTTATGGGTGCTTCCTTCATAAAATCCTAGTTGGAAGAGACCTCAAGAGCTATCCAGCCCAACGTCATTCTGCCATGCAGGAAGACGCAATCAAAGCACCCCCAATAGATGCCCTTCTAGCCTCTGTTTAGAAACCTCCAAAGAAGGACACTCCACAACACTTCAAGGAAGTGTGTTCCACTGTGGAATAGCTGTTACCATCATGAAATTCTTCCTAATATTTGAATTGAAAGAAGGTTACCCTGAGTTTTTTTGTGGGCTAGCTACCAAGTAAACATGTCTAAAAGACTCCAGAAAGGGCCCAAACACTGTGAAATCACCCCTATGCCCTTCAGAGAGCACTGGAGGGCATTTAGAAGCAAAAGATGTTCAGCTGGAGGTGCTGGAGGCCCTTTCCAATCAATTGGGTGGGCTGATGCATTCGCCAAACTCTGGCAGTTGTTTACCTCTGAAGTAAGTTTGTAGGAATGAGTTCAAAAATCCACCTAAAGAAGTAGGTGGAAGATAGTAAATGTACTTGGTAACAGTGTTGATAGACACTGAGCCTGAGATGAGAGTGTTTTCTGCAAAAACAAAGGTAAGTGAGTTTTGAGACATGTGATGATGAGAATGGCAAGGAGGTTATATATCTTGTATAGCTTTCAGTTGAGCGGAGAGAGCCAAAGGCATACAGTGATATGGTGAACAAATTGGTTTTTCTTGCTCTCTGAATCCTCTGAGCAAGTTTGTTTTTCAAAGCCTGGTTCCTGTGAGTGGAGAGGATAGCTGGGAGCAGCAGGTAGAAAAATCTTGTAGAAAATGTTAGACATGTTGATATGGAAGTATGGCCTAATCACATGAAAGAAGATGTTAGCTACTTTATTATGTTATTCTCATGGTAGGCTTACAAATGTACCCCACACTGGTTCTGACATTTTTGCCTGTGTGTTTTTAAAATAATTTTGTTCATGCTTTCCTTCTTTTTAGGTCTTTCACAGTCTCCTGAAGGCTCACGCGATGGAAGCGCGGGCTATTGTTAGGCAAGCTATGGCTATCCTGACACCAGCTGTTCCTGCTCGGATGGAGGATGGCCACCAGATGTTAACTCACTGGACGAGGAAGATCATAGTAGAAGAAGGTCATACGGTTCCTCAGCTTGTCCACATTTTGCATTTAATAGTACAGCACTTCAAGGTATTTGCACTGTGATGATGTTCTTAAATGTCATAGGATGGAAAATTCTCTTATAAATGGGGTCAGTTTAAACAACATAATCCACATCATAATGGATTTTAAGGCACTGAATCATTTTTTTGTAATTTTTTTTTTGGGGGGGGGGGAGAGAAACATACCTGGCTAGCTAGATGGAGATGGAGCTATAAAATGATCGGTGAACTTAAGATCTGGATATGTTGGGCAGCTAAGAAAGTCTTTGCCAGTGGTGAATAGAGTTGAGCACAGACAACAGCAGTGAGGGTACATGCCTCAGCTCAAGACCAGGATGCACCCAAAGATGGACTTGCATCCGATCTTGGAAATTTTGCTCATTTGGGGTTAGGTATCACACAGTCCTCCTGATGTAGTTGGACTACAACTCACAGCCTGGCTTAGAATTGGCTTTGATGGCTAGGATTGCTGGGAGTTGTACTTCAACAACATTTTGAGGACTGCATGATTAGTACCCCTATGGTAGTTAGTGGTCATGCTGGCCAAACGTCAACTTTGTATTGTGAAATGACAAGCTTAATCTATTAAATGTAGATCCAGTTCCATTTTATTGTGCTGTTTCATGTTCTTTTTTTTAAAAAAAAAAAAATACTACATTTGATTGTTAATTCTACCTTTGCATCATGCTAGGCCTTTTTGCAAAACCACACAAAATCTCTCTTTCTCAAAGGAATAAATGCCTCTGAGTGGTATTCTTCACTCGTACAAAGGGTTAACTTAATCTTGACCCAAATAACTTCCTGAAGAGGGTTTGCATGGTATCAAACCGCTCACATAGGAACCCTGTGAGACCTTCATAAATGACAGAGAACACAAATCAAATTTGGAATGGCTTATTTCAGGACAAAGTGCTTCGTAAATGGTAGTTTGTGTTGATTTTTTAGGCTGGAATTGCCTAAGGGTCAGGGGAGTAATTTTTGTGTAGGACGCAAACTGCTATATGTCTTGGTCCAATGAACACTCCCTCCTTCCCTGTACCTAGTCATTTGGACTGCAGCCTGAATGAGAGAGCTTGGTTGGTTTTGTCATTGTCGAATAATGCCCCAAAGGTTTAACACTATTAGTGGGCTGAGAGAGAGAATTGCAAACGAAGATGAAAGTAGTCTGTAATCAGTTGGCCAGAGGCACTTAAAATACAATACTTAAACTAAAAAAAGCTTGCCTTTTCTCTTCATTGTAATGCTCTGACCCTGCTAGGTTTCAAATAATATTGGGGGAAGAAGTGTGTCAGTGGGTGTACTTAGCACAGCTTGAATTGAATCGGAAATGCTAGTGCATTTCTAATCTTTCCAGCCTCATAATCTGCAAAGTATATTTTATCAATACAGGAAAAATCTGTCCTTAAGCTCCACTGCTTAAGGTAATGTAGGCTTCTCCTACTTATGAATATATCACATGCCATCTCTGTGTATAACAATTCTGATTCTGTGCAGTGAGGTACAAGACACAAAGGCTTGTTGAGACATCCCATCAACTGTGGTTTGCTCTAAGCATATCTGAGTTTTCTAACCATGGTTTGAACTTCCAAGTATCAAGTAAACCAGGATTTAGAATAGTCTATTTCATCCAGATCACATCTCCTTCTTAATCCCTAGATTTACCTTGATTTCTTTCATAGGACTCTGAAGGGATGGAAGGAAATCTTTCATTCCTGCTCTGAAAATGGTTAATACATAAAGTATGCACATTGTACCTAGGATAATAACCATGGGGTATTTTTCCCCTTAGGTTTACTATCCAGTGAGACACCATTTAGTGCAGCACATGGTGAGCGCCATGCAGAGATTGGGCTTCACCCCCAGTGTTACTATTGAGCAGAGAAAACTTGCTGTGGATCTTGCTGAAGTGGTTATCAAATGGGAACTGCAACGAATCAAAGATCAGCAGGTAAGAATACTCTAGTGTTCGTGAGTGTGGCAAAATTCTTAGTTTTCCTACCTAAATAAATAAATAATTTGAAGGGACATACTCTCCCATGTGAACTTGCCCATATCCTGAAATCTGAGAAGGTCCTTTCTCTTTGTCTCACCACCCTCACAAGTACATAAACAAAAAAACAAACAGCTTCATTTATATACCGCTTCATACCCTTAAGGAGTCTCTAAGCGGTTTACAATTGTAAGCTATTTGCCCCCCAACAATCTGGGTACTCATTTTAGCGACCTCGGAAGGATGCAAGCCTGAGTTGAGCTTCAGCCCTTTGCTGGTCTTGAACTCACCACCTTATGGTTTTGAGTGAGTGGCTGCAGTACAGGCATTTAACCACTGCGCCACCAGGGCTGTACATGTGGTGGGAAGACAGGGTTTTTTACAACGTGCTGGATTTTCCACTTTTTATTTTTGTTGTGCTGTTGTGTTTCTTATGGTTTATGTTTTTAACTGGCTTTAATTGAGTAATTTTTTTAACTTTTATATTTTGTGTAATTTTTAGCTGTGTTGTTATTTTATTCCTTTATATCCCATCTTTCTCACCATAATGAGACTCAAGGCAGCTAACAACATTTTAAAACAATACAGATGAAAAACACTACAAACATTAAAAGAAAGTGTAAAATACACAGTAAAACAATTATATGTTTAAACAATTAAAATATTAAAAAGCATTAGACAATTAAAAACTATATACAGTCCCTTTAAAAAAACCTTCGAAAGCAGCACCACACAACATTAAGAGCCCAACCTCAACTTTTGTATAGGCCTGATAGCACAAAAATATTTTAACTTGCTGCTGGAAGGAGAACAAGGATGGGTCCAGCTTCACCTCTCTGGGGAAGCAGTTCCAGAGCCTGGTAGCAGCCACCGAGGATGCCTTTTCCCACCAAAGAGCCTGAGAAGGTGATAGAACAGAGCTTTTCCAGATAATCTTAAAACCCTAATGGGCTTGTATAGGAAGATGTTGTTGTTGTTGTTGTTGTTGTTGTGTGCTTTCAAGTTGTTTTTGACTTGTAAACCCGACATATCATGGTGTTTTCCTAGCAAGTTTCTCTCAAAGAGGGTTTGCCATTGCCATCTGCTGAGGCTGAGAGAGTATGATTTGCCCGGGTTCACCCAGTGGGTTTCATGGTTGAGCGGGGATTCGAGCCTTATTCTCCAGAGTAATAGTCCAACGCTCAAACCAATACACCACATTGGCTTTTGTACAGGGAGATAATATCCTTCAAATAGCCTGGACCCAATCCATATAGGGCTTTATAGGTCAAAACCAGCACTTTGAATTGCATATGGAAATGGCTGTTTTAATTTGTTGTAAGCCACCTTGGGTCCCAATGTGGGAAAAGGCAAAATCGAAGTAAATATAATAATGGTAATGGTAATGATGTATTGAATTCCAACTCTTTGATTTCGATCCCAGCCCGATTCTGATATGGATCCAGGCGCCAGTGGTGAAGGATCTGGTTCTGTCTCATCGGCTGTAAAGAGGGGGCTGTCGGTTGACTCTGGACAAGAAGTGAAGCGATTCAGGACAGCAACTGGCGGGATAAGTGCAGTAAGAACCAGAGCTTTCCCTTCCTTTTTTGCAAACCTTGTTTTCCATTTCTGTACCTCTTTTAATATCTCATTTTTGTGACATTGACTTTGCTGGTCATCCACTTGCTATCAATTTTGACATCAATTGTGCTCTCAGGTATTTGGACGCAGCCAGTCGTTGCCTGGAGCTGATGCCCTCCTTTCGAAGCCCATTGACAAACAACACACTGACACAGTCATCAACTTCCTCATTAGAATTGCTTGCCAGGTACTGTGCACTTCCGAAATGACAGTTATTAGTATCAAAAAGTCAACCTCACTGTTCTATTGAAGGAGATCTGCGGTGTTGAGCTGGTCCTAATGCAAGTGGGGGAGAAGGGAGACTGAGGGAGCAAGAATCCTATACAGTAGAAATATTTTCTTTCCCCTTGGGTTTTTGGTGAGTCTTGTGTTGTATTGTTTTGTTTTTCTTGCACTTCCAATGCAACAGTGGGAGGCTTTGAGAATCAGCCATGATGAGAGCTGCTGTAATTACAGGAGCGTGAAGCTTTCAGATGAGATGGAGGACTCTTCTGAGATGAAATGTAGTGTGTGCAAAGGGCTGCTGCTTTAGTTATTGCTAATGTATTGCTTTATGATAAAAAAATCCCAGCATAGCCTATGGCAATTATAAAATCACAACAGTAAAAAGTCTGGGTAAACACTGGGTAAGCTGAGTACCTGGGGAAAGGGTTTCAAAGATGAGGTGCTACAGAAAGATCCTTCTCGGGACAAAGAAGCACCTGAACAAGGTTTTCTGAAAATTGTCCCATATGGTTTAGGTTTGTTCTTTCAGTGTAGCAGTATGCAATTGCTGGAAACTAGGGGATGGCACTGTACTGCATCCCTTGCAAAAAATAATAATTTGGCACCCAAACTGCCCCCAAACCCTCTACCACGCATAGGGGGAATTTTTGCCAAGCCTCCCACCCCCTGAGCCGTTTTAGCTCCAGGAGAGAGCTGTTTTTTCAATAGGAAGTGACCCAGAAATCTATTCCTGTTATAAATCCTAAAAATTGCTGGACCTCAAGTCCCATTATGGTCAGTGGACATACCCTCTAAGTGATAGGTCACATCTAAGAGAAGAACATGGTGGATTTCATTTACAGGGTATGAGGGGCTTTTTCACATTTTATTAAAAGTAGGAAAATGTGAGGAATTGTGATCTTCCCACATTGTGTAACTTCCAGAAGGCTGGAGGCTTCACATGTCCTCCACTCCCAGATAGATTATAATAGATTATAATGACATGATCAAATCAAGTCTCTTTCCACAATTCTCTTCTTTTGGTTCATGAGGAATTCAGAAAATTTTGCTTCTGTTTAACCACAGTTTAATGTACTGACCAGACATTAAGCGGTGGCTAATGCCAACTGACAGTTGCTTGAAACAAGCTAGCATTACAACCCATGATTTGAAGGTGACTGGATTCAAATAAACCATAGTTAAGATTAACAGTAGTTTGTTGGATGCTGCAGGAAAGTAGAGGGTTTGTAGAGAGGCTTTTGTCACGATAGATCAGGTTTTTCATAATACACAAAGTTGTTGTTGTTAATCTCCTTTGAGTTGTTCCCATGGCGATCCTGTGAATGAGACACCTCCAAGACTCCTACACAAAGTACAGCTAGAAAAAGGGTGGGGAAGGCAATGGCAAGCCTCTTTCGAACAAATCTTTTGAAGAAAACCCCATGATAGGGTTGCCTTAGGGTCACCATAAGTCAGAATCGACTTGAAAGCACATAACAACAAAATGTGTGTATGGGGGTGTTGCTCAGTGGACCATTGTCAGCAGCCTGCCCTTAACTGTGTTGCCCTAAATTACTTTCGAGCAAAGCCTTCTTAGAGAAGTGAAATGAGGTGACTGTTTTCACAGGAGGTACGATGGCATTAAAATATTAATGAGTTCTAAAAGATTATGATGATAAATGTTTGCTACTTGGTAATTATTCTGGTTAATTGCTAGGTAAATGACAACTCAAACACTGCTGGCTCACCAGGAGAACTGCTTTCTCGGCGTTGTGTTAACCTTCTGAAGACAGCTTTACGACCAGACATGTGGCCAAAATCAGAGCTCAAACTGCAGTGGTTTGATAAGCTCTTAATGACTGTGGTAAGTTACAGTTACAGCCTTCAAAAAAATTTAGGCATCAAGATGATACGGCATAATTAAAGGCTTAATAAAATTATTTGGGTGCTTTACGAGTTGTCATGTCACACCACCCTGTGCTGATTCATTTTTTAAAAAATGTGATGAAACGGTGTTTGTATGTGTTGAAGGAAACAGTGTGGTGCTTGCCTTAGAGAACTTGAAATGTCACGTTAGCCTATTTAATTTCCAGTTTAATTTGGTGCCATGACTTGGAAAATGTTCAGACTAATGGAATTGATTTAGAGTCCCAAATAATTAGTCTTGTCAGTCTCTAGACGTCAGGTTTAGGTGAAAAAAGGCAATTGATGAGAATTGGAAATGAGTGACAAGTTTTGCATTGGAACATTGATGAGATGTTGGCATTTTATGCAAGTAGGACTTTTTAAAAATATATATATTCCTAGAGAGTTGTCCAAGATTGGTCTTGAATTACTGTTACAAGTAATTACTGCATTATTTATCTGTCTTAGCTTATCCCAGTCATCCTTCAAGAAGGTCAAAACAGTGAAATTAGGCCCTCTTCTTTTTATTCTGCGTATGACCATGAAAGCAAAGTCTAGGACTGCTCATCATCACCCAGTAAGCTTAATGTCTGGGTAGGGATTTGGGTATTCCCCTTCTAAATCTCAATACTTTAACCCAGTGTTTTCCAATCTGGTGCCTTCTAGATGTGTTGAATGATAACTCCAGTTGTTTTCAGCTAGTCTGAATAATGGAAGATATCATGGCAACACATCTGGAAAGCACCAGATTGGGAAGGCTGCTCTAGCCACTGACTTCCCGGCATATTTAGGTGACCGTGGTCTCCTTCCAAATTGCTGCAGCGGAGATGGTGCTGTATTTGTATAGCCATGTGTAAGTTAAATCCCTTCTCCATAGCAAAATCCCAACAGGTTTGTATCTTTCTCTCCATCTTCCCAACCCACTCCCTCAGAGATTAGAGAGCACTGCTTAGCTATTTGGTAGCCCTCAAGTGAAAAGCCAAGATTTTTGGGATTGGTTAGACTAATATCCTCCCTGGTGTCTGGTGACATTTTTTTTCCTCTATCAGGTGTTTTCATCAGTTACATACATTATGGATTTGGTTATTTAAAAAATGAAAGCTCTGGCTTCCTCGGTTTGTGTTAACACTGTGTTTTGGTCTTGGTGCATTATTTCTTGTGCCTGTCATTGCACTTTACTAGTTTCGTTATTATAGATAATATGTTTGGTGTGTTTTGAAAAAGTAGCTTGAAAAGGAAATGTGGCTTATATATTGTGACCTGATTTAATGTCTGTAAGGAAACGGGGACCTTCTGTAGGAATTCTGTGACATCCTTGTTGCTTTAGCCTTTTCCATGTCTTTGAGATGTTTCTCATCCAGCACCTTCACCTAGCACCCATATACAAATGAGCGGCACGGGTGCAGCTGCACTGGAAGTGGTTTAGGTACTAGGCCCACTGATTTGGGGGTTGTATGGCATGCAAAACTGTAATAAAGAAGGAAAAATGACAACTGCAATGGTGGGGGAAGTTAGTCTCTTTGAATATGTATCACTGTATGTATCGCTTCTAGTATTGGGTTTGGCTAAGCGTTTTCTGCATCAAAATTACCCCTTAACATGCCATCTTGAAAAGTCAGATTCCAACCAAAGAGGTGAGACAGGACCTAGGAAGGTGGCAATGGAATGATTGGCACTTCAAGCATTTCAGGAAAGCAATTGCAGCAAGTTGCGGAGGAGAAAAGTGATTTTTTTTTACACTGAGACCAGTCAATGGGTACACAGAATCAATTTCTTCAGTACCTTTCTTGTTTATTGGCAGAGAATGCTTCTCAAGCACGGGAAAATATTATTGATCTCAAAGACTTTGGTCCACCAGCACAAGTCTCACCCTTCAATATACTTGCATTAAGAAATACAGTGAAGGAGTTAGTGAATGCAGAAGTGCAAGCAAGAAACCGGTCAACTTGACATATTAAAAAAAAAATTCAGCACAATGATTTTAACCAGTCTAGGCAATTTAAGCAATTTAAGTAATTTCAGCAGTTTAAGTAATTTGAGTAGTTTAATCAAATTCAGAAATCAACTTGATTCTACAGTTCAATTACCTAATACTAATGATAACAGAATAAGAATGAATGGATAAGGGTTGAGTAATAAAATGTGGCTAAATGCATCAATGGAAAAGCTGGTGGCTAAGAACAGTTAATTCTAGATTTAAGGGGAAAAAATGGATCTCGGTAGTGGCTAGCAAGTCTAAAGTTTAAATTGTAATTTTACTATGCCGTTTTAATTGATGTTAGTTTAATTCAATTTTAAGGGGCGGGTGGTTGGGTATGGGTCATGTATATTTTATTTTGTATTTTTTAATTGATGTAACCCGCTCCGATTGGATACAGAGGAGCGGGCTATAAATAAAATTTTATTATTATTATTATTATTATTATTATTATTATTAAAGAGGGAGGGAAATGCATGTTGTTAGTTCAGAGAAACCAAATGTCAAGGATTATTCGGATGACAGTGTGGAATATTTAGATTTGGAGTCAGAGTTTGGGGACAGTAGAGATGGGTTAGAAGGTGATAGTAGGGATGATGATAATGGAAACCGTAATGGAACATAACACAAGTAAGTTATTTGAGCTAGAACATTTCAAAGGATTGCTTGGGAAATGTTAATTATTCTGATCTTACAGTTGCAGTTCAGGTCAAGAGACCCTCAGGACCAGCAGAGATCTAACAGATTGGCTGCATTACTGCAGCAGATTCCAACCCAAAGTATATAAATTCCAGTGCCAGGAATGTTTTAAGACTTAATTGACTTGGAATGGGAAACTCCTCTTAATAAATAAGAAGTTTACCGATTAAAGCAGGAAGTGGTACATTTACTTTACTTAAGAGCTATATAGGGGCACTAAATCAAATACAGGCAAGCCAGCATGGTATAGTCATTTGGGCATTGGACTTCGACTCTGGAGAATAAGATTTAAACCCCTGCTTGACTACGGAAACCCATTGGGTGACCTGGAGCAAGTCACATTCTCCCATCCTCAGAGGAAGGCAAAGGCAAGTCCCCTCTGAACAAAGAAAGCCCAGTGATAACGTTGATTTAGGGTTGCCATAAGCTGGAAATGACTTGAAGGTACACAACAAACAACACTTTACTTGGCTGTTTGAGTTTAAAGTTTTAGGGGGTCATTTTTGCCCCCCTCTGTACCATGGCAGCCTGCATGGGTAAAAGGAAGAGTCAAGAGACTGGGAGGCAGCCCTGGGCATATTTTAAGCTAGAAAAAATAGCTTATTTTAGAAACAGGAAGTCTGGTTTATAAACAAATTATATTTTAACTCTGAAACAGGTCTGGGTGGTTGCTAAAATACCTTTTAAATAGCAAAGTGCATCTCTTGAGGCTTCTGGGGGTGCAATTTGATATTTTGGGGCAATTTTTCTTCTGCTGTTATAGGGTCAGGGGGGTTCTTGGTGGCTGCATGGAAGCCTTTGCTGTAGTGTGCCTGTTTCCTTGGGGGGGGATCACTGTTTTTTTCATATCATCCTCTGACTTCCCCTGTAAAATCAGAATATTCTTGTTAAAATTCAGTACTTAGTGTTGAAGAGCTGGCGAAGATCAAGCTGAATTACTTAGCAGCTACTCTTCACGTTGTCTTCCTTTTTACAAATGAAGCAGAATTACATAGTGCTGTAAGAATTATCTTTGGCCTCCCTTCTGCGTTCTGAGTAATTGAGTGCAAATCTATTATTCCAACACTTGTCAGAGGCTCTTGAGTTGCTTGGCAAAAGCAGACCGTGTTGGGAGTCGCAGAAAATGGCCTTTTGGTTCTTTTCACTAGAGGTCTGGCATGCATTGGGCAGTTGGTGTGAGGAGTGATTGACAAAACATTCAAGCTTGCTTAGGATGTTGAGTCTCATCCTGTGTTGATGGACACTTCAAGGATATCGCCATGCTTGAGTAGCTGCTCCCTGCCCCAAATGAGGCTTAATTTATGAATTAATTTAAAGTATTTATACCCCGCTCTTCAGCCACAAAGGTTCTCAGACGGGCTTCACTGCTCAAAAGCTTACAATTTAAGTCAGACATGGCATGCAAGGAAAAAGTAATAAAGGGGTGTACTTCACTTCATCAGCTCCTGGCCTTCTCCCCCAGAAACCACACCAATGACAATTGGAACATGGGACTCTCACCAACTTCTAGGGCCCAGGCATGATGGCACTATGCTTGGATGCTCTCCTTTGCCCTCATAGACCATAGGCGACCCATTTCTTGTTACAAGAAAAACGTTTTAAAAAGTACCGCTTCACAGAAACAAGGCCTTGCACCATGGTGGTAGTGACCCAGGTGTTGTCTGAGGGCCACAAAAATGTATGGGGACGCATGTGGCTTGTAGGCTATTCATGGTGTAGTCCCTGATAACAGTTGAAGGTTGCTTGCTTTGACTCGTAGAAATTTTCCTGCGTCTTGTGTAGAGGTCTTTTCCATTCACCCTTCCAGTTGGTGATGGAACTTTGGATGTATTGAATCCCATTTGATTATGGACCTCTTTTTTTGTCTGCATGTGTGGGAGAAAGGTGGGAAAAGTGTGCTTGCCCACTTCGTTTCAAGGCTCTCTTTTTCTCCTTGACGTTTCATTTCAGGAGCAACCAAACCAGGCCAATTTTGCCAATATCTGCACTGGATTGGAGGTTCTTAGCTTTCTCCTGACCGTACTCCAGTCTCCAGCTATTCTGAGTAGCTTCAAACCTCTGCAGCGTGGAATAGCTTCTTGCATGACATGTGGAAACACCAAGGTTTTAAGAGCTGTTCATACCCTTCTTTCTCGCTTGATGAGCAACTTCCCTACAGAACCAAGTATGTTTGGGTAGGGTGGGGATTCCTGTTTTTACAGAGGAAAGAGGGTGGAATATCTCTAACCCAGTGATCTTGTCATTTGTGTTGGTATTCAGAAATAATTTTTTAAACTTGCACTTTCAACCCCAATTAAAAGAAAAGTTGGAATAAGTAATCAGGAGGAATACATCATTATCCAGTGGCATGAAAACTTAATAACCTGTGTCAGTTATTAGTTTGGCTGAAGAAATGCATGTCGTAAATTTAATGTCTTTTGCAATTACCATTTTTCTGCTTTGAAGGTGCAGTTTTTCAGTTGTTGAACATGGCTGTTTTAATAAGACAAGAAAGGGAAATTGGGTGGAAAGGTAGGCTTTTAGGAAACAGGAAATAAGTGGGAAGCACAAGCAAGAAGGTAAGGGCCACAATCCTGTGCCACCTTACTTGAGAGTAAGGCTATTGTCCTTCATGAGGTTTGCTTCAGAGGATATATGTGTAGGACTACAGGTGGGGCAGCTAAATTTAGAAGATAATCTGTATGTTGAATACTAGTAGAAGTCCCCATTGATTGAGAAGCTGCAAATCATTTATACAGTATGTCAAATGGGAAGTGTAGATGGGATTTGCTGAGCTGCTACAGAGTAATAAAGGTAAAATTAATGTAACGATTGCAGTGAAATGTTACATTATCAGTTGCTAGAACCCCTGTGGCAGCTCATTGACTGAATAAATGAAATGACAGTAGAAATAAGTGTGTACAGTTCTGTCTTGTCTTGATGATTGTTAATTCTGGTGCAGGTACCTCAAGTGTGGCCTCCAAGTACGAAGAACTGGAGTGTCTTTATGCAGCTGTTGGGAAGGTTATTTACGAAGGACTTACTAATTATGAAAAGGCCACTAATGCCAACCCTTCGCAACTTTTTGGTAAGTTTCCCAAGTCATCCCATCCTTAGGGTGGGGCATTTTGATCACTCACAAAGGGTCTGATCAATTGACCGGTCACAACATTTTTGCTGAACATTTTTACACAGCTTAAAAACAAAAGAAAGGTAATAAAAATAGGCTGAAAAACATCTAAAAGAAGGATGGCCAACTGTGCAGGGTCCAACAGCACCCCCCGACCTATTTTCCATCCTCTTAGATGTCCTTGGGCTGGAGGCAACCATTTTTTCAAAACCAAAAGGGACCAGATGGTCACTTTCGCAATGGGAAAAAAGGTTGTTTGGGGTCCATGTGAGCATCATCCAACTCAAAATGCCCGCTGAAAGTTAAAGGGGGGCATGATACTGATTTAACAAGCCAAAGCCCTGACAAAATAGGGTAATTTTCACTGCCTGTGGAAAACTCAGTAATGACAGAAGGGATTTCTACAGTGCGAGTCCTCCCATCAAAGAAGTCTTTTGTCATGTATCCATAAATCTTAACTTTTTGGGGCAGTGAACATGCAACTCAGCCCCTACTGAAGGTGTCAAATAAAGGATAGGCTCATTTGTAACACACACACACACATGCTCTCATTTAAACAAGTTGTTCTTGTTCTTGTTGTATGTGCCTTCAAGTTGATTCTACCCTAGGGTTTTCTTGGCAAGAGGAGGAGGTTTGCCATTGCCTTCCTCTGAGGCCGAGAGGGAGTGTGACTTGTCCACATATTCCATGGAATATTGCCAGTAGTATTCCATGGCTAAATGTAGATTCAGACCCTGATCTCCCAGAGTCCTAGTCCAGCACTTAAAGTACTACACCAGAAAGTGTGCTTTACTCATGAATTATAGATAATCTCCTGATTTTTTCCCCTGATTTTTTCCCTAATAACAGTTGACTTGTTTTGGAGACAGTTGAGAATTTATTCTCTCCATCCTTCAAATCTGCCATAAACTTGTCTTGTGTTAGGATGGGGTGGAGGCAGGATCTCTTTGGAGGTTGTTGTAAAGCCGGAGGTGGTTGCACCGTTTGCTGAAATGATTAAACAGTTTGGCAAGTTGGGCCCATCTCAAGCTTGCCACAGAATTGCTTCTGTCAATAATGCAGGCTTGAAATTGCAAGGGCTTGGAGAGCTGGCTGCTTTAAATGGCAAATGTCCTTCACTATCCCAGCCTGTGATCTGTGTAGACAGATGTAATTTCACTTTGGGAATTGCCTATTTGTCAGGTGTCAGGTTGTGCTGTAGAACACACTAACCAAGAAAGATACTTCTTATCATTTGTCCAGAACACTCCAAGGTTATACAGCCTACCGTTGTTGTTGTTATTGTTTTTTTCCTGGAGCTAGTACAGTGTTACTGAAGATCCTTCGCCTGCCCAAAATTCACAAAGTAAGCAAGTGCTGGCTCTTAAAAGATGATAACTGCAGCCAGACTATTATATGCCTCCCTTTGGAAAAATAAAGATTTAGACTCTTGGTTATTGAAAATATATGATCTTATGGAAATGGATAGACCAACTCATATAATTCAAAAGAAACCACTTGAAATTTTTTTAGAAAAATTGGGATCTAAATTCTAATTTTTTTAAAGAACAAAAGGAAGTTTTACAGGGTTTATCTTTGAGTGAATATTATTGATAAAATATAGGATTCCATATTGGGTATAATATCAACCAAAACAGATAAATTAAAGATTTTATATAAAGATTTTATATTTTATATAAAGATTTTATATCACAAAGAGACGGTTCTTTTTTATTTTTATTAGAAAGTTTACTTTAATATAATGGTCATGCAGAATTGGAATGAAATACGAAAGTATGAAACACTGTGCTAAACTTAACAAGAGATATGTATATAGTTATTTCAGATTTTAATTTGACATGTTATCTTATTACTCAATTTAATCATCCTGGCTTCCAGAGATAGATCTGGTTTGATCTGTTGAAGGACCAATTTGTTTGTCTTTTTGTCCACCCATGGTATACTCAGCACTCTTCTCCAGCACAATATCTCAGTTGATTTTCTTTCTATCTGCTTTATTTACTGTCCAGATTTCACATCCATATACATGGTGATGGCGAATACAAGGGCTTGGACAATCCTTATTTTAGTATTTGGTGTTATATCTTTGTACTTCAGTATCTGGTCCAGTTCTTTCATAGCTGCCTTTCCCAGTCCTAGTCTTCTTCTGATTTCTTGACTGCAGTCTCCACTCTGATCAGTGTTTGACCCAACCTGTTATCATTTTGAAGGAGAAATGTGGAAAATGAGGGGTTTTGTATGCTTGGTGACATGTGTGTGGCCTGTTTGAGGGGGAGTAAGGATGGCATATTGCCCCCAGCCCTACACAGTTGCCCATCCTCAATTTTAAAACAAAACATTTGGGCTTTTCCACTACAGTAAAAATAAGACATTATTGGCTTGTTCAAAATAGGATAGCAACAGATTCTAAAACTGCCGTCTGTGATGCATTTTCTGTTTTATTTTGTTTTCATGTCTATTGCAGGTACATTGATGATTTTAAAGTCTGCATGCAGCAATAATCCCAGCTACATTGACAGATTGATTTCAGTCTTCATGCGGTCTCTTCAGAAGATGGTGAGGGAGCACTTAAACCAACAGTCTCAAACAGGGACTGCTGAAGCAAACACAGGTAATGCAGCAGTGCTGCCCTGTTGCCGAGATGGAATTGCCTGTAGATTTGTTTCCTAACATCAGGGATCAGAACGCCTTGTAGAAAGCCCCACATTTTGTAAGAATGCCAGAGCTTCCCTGAAAATGAAGAAACCTTGTTCAGAGGCAATGCTCATGAGAGGAATGACATGAGAACGAAGAGGAGCCCATATTGTAAAACATGGGTGGGAGGACATTTTAGTCCAGCTGTTCACAGTCTGGATGCTCTCTGGATTTGTCAGGTTACAGCAGGAGTGGATAAATGTGTGGATAAGGGTGTCTCTGTCCCATCACCCCCTGTAGCTCCCAGCATGACCTCAAGTATTTATTTACGGTATTTATACCCCGCTCTTCAGCCCTAAAGGCTCCCAGAGCGGCTTACAGAGAGTTATTCAGACGGTTACCCCATGGGTCAAGCTTTCTCCAGCCTACCATCCCAAGTTCGTTAGGATGTAGCAAGTAGAAATGACAGATATATTTGGTCATCTTTTACTAGCAAAAATCTTCAGTTCGGTAGGGAATGGATTTTGTGATATCATGTGCAGGCATGAATGATTTTTAAACTATCTTCTTAACTGAAGTTGTTTCCCTTATCTGCAAGGGAAGAGACAAGTGTGGTGTCATGGTGAGAGCATTTATTCAAGTTCTCTACATAGTCAAATATGAAAAAGCATGGTTCTGTTCTGATTCTTTTTATAGCTGGTACTAGTGAATTGGTCATGCTGAGTCTGGACTTGGTGAAAACCCGTCTTGCTGTGATGAGCATGGAAATGAGGAAAAACTTCATCCAAGCCATTCTAACATCTCTGATTGAAAAATCAAATGATGCTAAAATCCTTCGTGCTGTGGTGAAAATAGTGGAAGAGTGGGTGAAAAACAACTCTTCATTAGCTGCCAACCAGGTGAGCGTAAGAGTTAACATTTTCTGTACTGAACAAAAGCACCCATCTACTGTATCTTCATCTTGTGAATGTTTGAATTATGTTTGCATGTTAATCAACACTAAAGCTGAATTCTAAAGCTGAAATGTTGCAAGTGTCACCTGAAATGCGTTTTGGGCTGCTGATGCTCCTCCATTTGAAAAAGGAATGTCAAAAACTAACATTCTCTTTTTCCCTCTTCAACAGACACCTACACTCCGAGAGAAGTCCATTTTACTGGTAAAAATGATGACCTACATTGAAAAACGTTTTCCAGAGGACCTTGAATTGAATGCCCAATTCTTAGACCTTGTTAACTATGTCTATAGGTAAATTATAGCAATTAATCAACTGGTTCAGCTTACTGGTTCATAATTTGTGCCATATATGACCTTAATAATGTGCCATCCATCTTTTAATGCTAATGTAAGGGCATGGGGGAGAAGCAAGGGGGCAAAATAACAGTCCATTTCTCCAAGTTTTCAATGAATGCATTTGCATGCTTATCCCTTTTCAGATCCTAAGTCAGTCTTTTCTAAGCGAAGCACATTTATTCTGTGTAGTCTTAATATTGCAACACATTTTCTGTGTACTTATAACTGCCAGAATTATACAGTATGTGCCATAAATAATAATGGATTACCGAAGTTATTTCCCCCCATTTCCTAATAGTTCACTAAATTGGATTTTTGTAATTGGTTAAATCTACTTCTTTGTTTGTCCTTAATGGAGTTCTTTACAAATTCTAATTGCTATTTGACAAATACTTGGCTGGTCAAATTTCTATCCCTCTTGCGTGTTGCAAAATGTGTGGAGCTCATTGTTAGGAGCATCCCACACCCTTAAGTGGTGAGAAACCTCAGGTCTTGGGGTTAAATTTAGCCCTTCTAAGGTCTCTATTTGGACAGTTGACTATTCCTCCTTACCCATGACCCCATTCTTTGATGTTTTTTCTTGCTTTTGTATGGATTTTCCTCCATTTTATTAAGATTGAAATGCCTCTTCTAAGGTTTAATTACTGACGGTAAAAACAATGAGCTAAAACAGACTGGTATTTTTGGTTCTATGCATTGTTGTTGTTTTTTGGTTCTACCCATCACAGGAACATTGTCCCCAAGAACATGAATTTCATGCTGAAAGGGGTTTCCCATCTTTGCTGTACTTATAAAGTTGCAAGGCTTTGCTAGTATGTTCCTGCACAGCAGGGGGTTAGATTGGGAGGTCCTTGTGGACTCTTCCAATTCTAGATTCTGTGATTTTAACAGTAGACACAGAGAGCTATCACTACAAGACCACTGTGGATCTTCCTAGTCTGGATACCCAAGAGGGTAAGCAGCCAAGGTGTGGGTGGTACATTGATGCAAGGAGACCCTGAGCATGTATGACACTGCATTATTCTGAGTCATCGCATTGGTTCATTTGGCATATTATTGCATATTTTGGTAGGCAACTGTTCTCAAAAGCTTCTGGAGATAGACAACAAGTCTGCTTTACTTGCCAAATGTGTGCTTCTCCTCTTTGTTGTGTTCCTTCTTTATAAAGTCTATAAAACCTATTTACACTCATCTGTCCCCAGTTTTGGTCCAAGCAGGGAGGGACAAAACGGGGCGCGCTCAGGAGCATGCCCCCATTATATCAGTAGCAGTAGCAATAGCAGCTTCATTTATATATTGCTTTATACTGCATAAGCAGTCTCTAAGCGGTTTATAACTGTAAGCTAATTGTCCCCAACATATCTGTGATATTTCCAATTTGTGGGGAACGGGAACGGAACGGATCCCCGTGAATTAGGAAGGTCGAATGTACTTGCCTTTTATCAAATCAGACCATTGATTTTCTCTAGCTATGTATAGTTTGCTCAGGCTAACAGGCTCTCTCCAGGATCTCAAAACAAGATCTTTCCTTGACACCTAAGATTATTTTGGATGAAGATACCAGAGATTTATCTGAGGCCTTTTGTATACTGAGCATCTGTTCTGTCATTGAGTTACAACATTTCCTTTTATACTCACTTGGATTTCTGGATTCTTATTGATCCATTTGATGGTTATAGAAGCAAGTCCTAGAAGGTTTTCCCTATTGTGTTCTTTGATAGTATTGTTACTTGCAGTGTTGGGAATAGAGGTGAGAAGCTTTCTGGGATAACCAATTTTTCTCCCTGTTCTTAAAATGTGTGTCAGCAATACAGAAATAATCTCAGACTCTTAAATGCATTCTCTTTCCATCTGCCTTCCTTCATCTGACATCTTGTGCCTTGGATCCAATTGTTTCTCTGTCTTTGTTCTTGAAATCCATTCCCACTTTTCTAGATACAGTATTTTAACGGCTGCTTTTTTCATAGGGACGAAAGCCTGTCAGGTAGTGAGCTTACTGCTAAACTTGAACCAGCCTTCCTTTCGGGACTCCGTTGTGCTCAGCCACTCATCAGAGCCAAATTTTTCGAGGTTTTTGACAATTCCATGAAGCGTCGCGTCTACGAACGGCTGCTCTACATCACATGTTCTCAAAACTGGGAAGCAATGGGAAACCATTTTTGGATCAAACAGTGCATTGAGGTAGATATTTGCATAGCATTATTTAAAAACATAAGTTTTGTTTCTTTGTTTGTTTAAATCTTTGCTATTGTGTATTGAGTGTTTGGGTCAAATTTGCATCAGTCTTATTTTCATTCTGTAATAATAATATTTATTTATTTGTATCCTGCCTCTCCCTGTGTTGGATTGTATTCTGTACACTTGAATACACCTTCTCAGTTAGACCTTTTATTAGATCTTTCATTTTTTTATTTTACATAGTAACACAGTACACCTTTCTCTTGCACTGCTAGATAGCCAGGTCTACCTTTGTAAGACAATGAGCTGTTGTTATCTGCTGGGAATCTGTAGATAAATAATCCATAGATACAGAGGGCCAACTATAAATCCCATTACTCCTCCCTTCCTTGCTTCCTTCCCTTTTTTGGAAAAGCCCAAAAGAAAAAGAACAATTTTTAAATTTAGGTGTTTCTCTGTAGATATTGGTCTTTTAAATGTAGGATTTAATTTTTGCTTGCTCCGATTTATCCAGAATATCACATTTATTTGAAATAATAACACATTCTAGAAGAGTGTGCAGAGTAAACTTTTAGTAGCAATAAGACCTCAAAAAAAATCATTGTCACTCCAAGAGTCAAATGGTAATTTGGCATTTATTTGTATGGACAACAACAACTGATGACTCTCTCCGAACTTGGGTGGAGCATGCTTATGGGTATGCTACCCATAAACAAGGTGGGATAATCTGCTTGTCTGGCACAACCCTGAGCATTCCTGTAGAGTACGCATGCAGTATATGGAGTCGTAAATTATATTAGACAGGGATTCTTTCATGCATTCAAACTGAGGGAAAGGAAGGGCAGGAGGCAATTAGAATGAATGTTGGAATGTGTGAAAATGGCAACCTGGAGTGATCATTCATAGCATGAACCTTATTCCAGAGTGGGCTAAAAACAAAGCAGTTGTGCTGTGTCTTGGAAAGGAAGAAGCATGAGACAGGAAGGCCAAAAGAAGGAAGGCAATGAATGCAATCTGTGGGAAGAAAGGAGGGCCAGAACACAAACATTGCAGTATTGAGGGGCACAATAATTGGCTGCAAGTCCAAATTGCTCCATCTGTGAAGTGAACTGCATGTATTCCATATGCATTATAGTATAAACAACAACAATGTTTACTTCTTACCTGCCTCTTGCCATAGATCAAGGAGGGGAACAACAGGGGGCAAGAACAGATTAACAAATACACAACATCAGTTAAAATCACACAGCGAATTTAAAAGAACAAATAAGACACTTACATATTAAAATGATGCGCATTTAAAAATTCATCGTTCAACATTCACAATTTAAAAAGCATCTAGATAGACCTGCTGGAAGAGACTGGTCTTTAATGCTGTTTTAAATTCGGACAGCGTAGTCAGCTGTTGAATCTCTTCCGGCAGGTCGTTCCACAGTCTGGGAGCAGCCGAAGAAAAAGTCCTCTGGCTGACAGTTGCTAACCTCATCCTGGCTGACTGGAGAAAATGCTGACATGTTGACAGTTATGTATCTGACGTCTGTGCAGAAATACTGTAGAGGCCACTGAAAGTGGAGAAACACTTGCTAGTCATTCCCATTGCTCACAAATGTAACTCCAGTCCTTTGTGCCATCTACATGCAGGCAGGATTTCCTTGTTTTTCTTGTATTTGTTGACAACCTCAGCCTTTCATATATTCACTGTAGCACAGGCATCTGTGTTGAACAATGAAGGATAAATCAAGTTAATAAGGCGGAAGGTTAACGCTTACAGGAATACAAAGCACTTCCTGATTGAAGATAAAATAACATGAAGGCAATACATAACCCAAACGCTTGCTGTGTGAATACTGAACAGTTACTTAAGCACTAAACAAGAAGACCAAATGGGAAGCAATTACTTTTATGTAGCAAGCTCCCTCCTTCCTTTCCAAAGAAGCAGTGTGCATAATCCCAGAGGAGGTATAACGAAACCTATAAAAGCATTCCACTTTTGAAAACTTTAATTCCAACTAATAGGTTACTTTTTAAAAAATGGAAGTATGCTTACGGTGGTGGGTGGAGGGAATGGTGAACGTCACATTCAACGTCCTGCCCGTGTTGTTGCCAGCAGTATGCCTTGAGAATTCTGTGTGTCACATAAGTCACATATGTCATATATAATTCTCAAGTATGCCTTGAGAATTCTGTGTGTCACATAAGTGACTTTCATAGGGTACCCCTGGGGGTGTAAATGATCAATTTTTATATCAGCTTTATATATGTTAGGATGCATGACCATAGAGGCTAACAGATACTTAAACATTATTAGGTATTCATTCTTTTCTTCTTTTGCTAACCAGATTAATTCTTAACTAGAGGTTATATTCCCTTGATATGACTGGAATTGTAATTAGAAGTGCTGAAAATATTACATGAAACCCTTATTTAAAGCTGACCAAAAAAAGGAAGGGAGATTTTAGGTTTGAAGAGGTGGAAGGGAACTTACAGCCTACTCCCACTTATCCCAGCCATTACCTTGCTTTCACCATTTTGAAGTTCTGTGATTTCATCGGTGTAGATACCCCTTCACCAGTACAGATCATGCACAGTGTTCTTGTGTTCATGGAGGGCTTTGACTTTCTGACAGACCTCTCCAGACATACCTAGGATAACCAATGTGCAGTCTGCCTGAGCAGCCATACTCAAAAATGCACTAGACTAGCAGACAGTCCCAGAGCTTGTATTCCTTTTGGGTAGCCTTCATTTCCCTCTGCACAATGATGAGGCAGAGGAGTAGGACCAGAGATTTGGAAAGTTAGTTCTTTACAGCACAACTCTTAGAATCCTCCAACCACCATGTCCAATTCTGGAAGCTGTAGTCTAAAAAAGTAACATTCTTAACCTCAGATATGTCTGCTTTTGTCAGCCCTCATCCGGAATACTGTGTCCAGTTTTGTTCAGTCCACAGTTCAAGAGGATATTGACAAACTGGAAGTTATCTAGAGAAGGGCAACCAAGCTGATCAGAGATCCAGAAATCAAGTTTTAGGGAGGATGTCTTCGGAAGATAGATATGCTTAGTTTGGATAAGAGAAGACTGAGAGGTGACAGGACAACAATTTTTAAATGTCTGAAAAGATGTTATGTAGAAGGTAGAGCAAGCTACTTGTTTTCTGCTGATTCAGGGACCAGAACCATATGCTGCCTTTGGATTCAATGGATTCAAATTATAAGAAATGAGATTCCACCTAAACAGTAGTAATCCCTAATGCTTCAACAGTGAAATAGATTGCTTAACGGGGTGGTGGACTCTCCAAATTGGGAGGTCTTTAAAATGGAGGTTGGATCGGCATATTTCATGTGCTCTTTAGTTGTGTATTCCTACATGGCAGGGAATTGGAGCAGATGACTCTTCTGGTCCTTTCCATATCTAAGATACTGTGATTTTTGGGGGGGTTGTTTGGAAGAAGTTTGCTGCAAATGGAAATTAAAAAGAATGTAGAGGCTGCTCACAATGTTGACAATGAAAGCACATAGATTTAAAAACATTATTTTAAACATGTTTAGCTTCTGTTGGCTGTGTGTGAAAGAAACACTACAATCGGAACCAGCTGTCAAGGCGCCATGCTCCCATCCATCACAAATGTTATCAACCTTGCCGACAGTCATGACAGGGCAGCATTTGCTATGGTGACCCATGTCAAGCAAGAGCCCCGTGAAAGAGAAAACAGTGAATCCAAGGAGGAGGTAATTCCTTATTACTTGTATTGAACTTATTATTCCCCATTCCACAACACATGGCTCTGCTTTGGACTATAGGCCATAAGACAAGACTTTTCCAACCCAGGGTTCCCAAATGCTGCTGGTGGTGTTGATAATGATTGTCTATTCAGTTTGTTCCTTTTGGCTGGTGACCCAAGGTTGGGAACCACTTGTCCACAGCAGCATTACCCAACTTTGGGTAATCTGTTATTGGAGTTAAATTCCCTTCATTCCTAACAACTGGCTACTCTGATTGAGGAGGATGGGGACATCATAATCGGGAGAAGGTTGGCTTGTGGAACCCAGAGTAATGTTCCCTGTCAGGGTTTTCTCAATGGTAGCACCTCAGTTCTAGGATTCCATTTATTAGAGATTGGGTTGTTTTGCCATTCAAATGCGCTTTATGGCAGAAGGATGGTGAACAAGATATTTGTGGTCAGTGATTTTGCACTGCATTTTTAGGCAGAATTGTTAGCTGCTCTGAACTCACGAGAAAGGGAAAGGAACAAACTGAGCAAATCCTGGGATTTGTAGGTTGTTGTGCCACCATAGCTCTCTGACAGGTAAGGCTAAATATCATACAAAGCTACAAAACAGAGAACTAAAGTTTGCAAAATCTATTGTTAATCCTCTTCCCTCTTCCTTTCTTAAGGATGTGGAAATAGACATTGAATTGGCTCCAGGTGATCAGACTAGCACACCCAAAACCAAAGAACTTTCTGAAAAGGACATTGGCAACCAGTTGCACATGTTGACTAATCGGCATGATAAATTCTTGGACTCTCTGCGAGAAGTGAAGGTATGTCAATGTTTACCTTGGGGTGACTCCTTCTGATTTTTGTTTTCATTTTAATTCAGGGTCACATTTGAATGTAATAATGATTGAGCCAAAGTGATGTAGTGGTTTGAGTGTTGGACTTGACTGGGAAACCAGAGTTAGAATCTCTGCCTGACTATGGGTGACCTTGCCATGTCACACTCTTGCAGCCTCAGAGGAAGGCTATAACAATCCCAATCTGAACAAATCTTGCCAAGAAAACTCTGTGATAGAGTTACCATGCGTCAGAGTTGATTGAAGGCACACAATAACAAAGTTTGTAGTGTAGATGCCTGGTGGTAAATCCACTGGGTGACCTTGGACAAGGCATACTCTCTCAGCCTCAAAGAAAAGCTGTGGCGAACCTCCTCTGAATAAATCTGTCCAAGAGAGCCCTAGGATAGGTTTTCCATATGTCAGAGGTAACTTGAAGACATATAACAACTGTTGTTATTGTTGTACTCTGTAAATAATTTTTAATTTTTTCTTATTTTAATACTAATTTTGTTAATGTTATTTCCGTACTGCTTGTCATTTGTACAAGTTCTGAAGTTTTAAAATAGCACGTAATGACTCTAATGAAAATGCTCAACCCTGACTTAGGAGAGAGTTCCAAAGAGCTCCTGGCTTGGAAAAAACCAAGGTAAAAAAAGATAGGCTTTCAATAAACAGATAAAATACTTCAGGACTGATACACTGCAAAGTTGAAGTGAAAAGATGGGTCATCATTTTTTAAAAACTTAACTTTCCTTACACTCTCACAGTACCTTTCCACATGTTGTACTGCTTAATGTGAGATTGGAGTGACTGGTCTCTAGTTTGTATGGCTGAGTTCTGGGTGGCAGTGATGATAGTATGGGAGCCAGTAAATTATTTAGTGTGCCTAACTGGCTTCCTTTGTTTCAAGACTGGAGCACTACTCAGTGCCTTCGTGCAGTTGTGCCACATTTCCACACCCTTAGCTGAGAAGACATGGATCCAGCTGTTCTCCAGATTGTGGAAAATCTTAACTGATAGACAGCAACATGTAAGTGTGATCCTTTTTTTTTTTTGAAACAAACAAACAAATGAAAGTACCGCAAAACAAAATATGACAACAAGTTTCTTCTGAGCAATGTTGTAAAATCTTAAAGAATATTTTTCTGCCTTAATTTGGAAGAGACCACAAGGGCCATCCAGTCCAAATCACTGCCTGCCCTGCAGGGATCCATGATCGAAGTACCTCTGACAGATCGCCATCTAGTCTCTGTTTAAAAACCTCCAAAGAAGTCCACCACACCTTGAGGCAGCATATTCCACTGTCAAGCAGCTCTTTCCATCAAGAAATGCTTTCTAATGTTGAGGTGGAATCTCTTTTCCTGTAGTTTGAATCCATTGCTCCATATCCATGTTTCTGGAGTAGCTGAAAACAAGTTTGCTCTGTCTTCTGCATCTCTTCGGATATTTAAGCAGGACTGTCATATCACCTTTTAACTTTCTCTTCTCCAGGTTAAACATACCCAGCTCCCTAATCCCCTCTTCATAGCACATAGTTTCCAGGCTTTTTATAAGTTTGGCCACCCTCCTCTGGACATGTTCCAGCTTACCAACAGCCTTCTCGAATTGTGGCACCCAGAACACAGTATTTCAGTTCAGGGCACCACAGGTCTTTGTAGACCCTTACGTTGTACACTGTAATTGCTGAAAGAAGTACTTTAAACTTCAGGGTAAAGTATTGTATCTGGGGAGAGGAAGCAGCCGAGACGTACTTAGGAGGAAAGAATGTATTAGGGCAGCCAGTTAATGAAATCTGAGTTGTTTTTTGTATAAACCAGCTGCAGTAATACATAAATTGGCCGTGGGCTTAAAACATGAAAGTGGATATGATTTCCTTTTTCTCTCTGCCATCTCTCAGGCTCTTGCTGGTGAAATCAGCCCTTTCTTGTGTAGCGGTAGCCACCAAGTGCAACGCGATTGCCAGCCAAGTGCACTCAACTGCTTTGTAGAAGCCATGTCACAGTGTGTCCCTCCTATTCCCATCCGACCCTGTGTCCTGAAGTACCTGGGCAAAACTCATAATCTGTGGTTCCGTTCGACACTGATGCTGGAACACCAAGCCTTTGAAAAAGGGCTCAGTCTCCAGATTAAGCCCAAGCAAACCACAGAGTTTTATGAGCAGGAGAGCATCACTCCGCCTCAACAGGTATGGAACTATTTTTTTTATTTTGAGCAGTTTTTTTTAAGTGTCTATGAAAATGCATGCACATGTACATTTACTTTTAAAGCCTGATTTCAAATTCATGTCCATGCAGGTTCATTTTGTTTGTTTATTGCAGTTTTTATCAAGGCATTAAAAATGCATAATTCACTTTTTTCCGAAACGGTTTCCAGGTCAATTCAAAGAGATTTTATTGTCACTGTATTTTTGGGGATGGAACAATAGGATTATTTTGCCAAATACCTTGCAGATTTTCAGAATACTACTCTCTCTCATGGATCCCAGCTAACCCATTGATTTTAAAGATATTTCGAGGGTGTTGAATATAGGTTCTGATTTTCATAGTCTCCCCACTTATGCCTCCTACCTCCCCAGGGTATTCATTTCAAATCATTCCCCACTCCCTCTGGTACTTTGTGTTTTTATTGCACTGTTTATATCAGGGATGGACAAAATGTGGCCAGGTGTCATATACAATGTCATATACATTTCCCCAAATGTTTTCACCAAAACATTTTTCCCAGCAAAAAATAAATAAAATGATGAATTGAAGCACCTGGAAGCCTGTGTTCATCTTTTAAATATGCTCCAGGTTCATTTAACACACATTAAAAAGTTGTCTTTCAAAACTGGAATTGACCTTTCAACTACTACTGGTTTCTTTTTTTGCACATTTCTGGCAGTCCCTGATGCCTTTGGAAGATCACAAGTGCCAAAAAGCATCTCCCTTCAAGCCAACAAAGTTGCCCAACTTGGGACACATGGCTGGTTGACTGCAAGTAAAAATGCATCTTTTGTATGCTGGAAGCTGCACGAGGAACTTAGCACAGGCTTCATCAGCAGGACATAGGCTTTGTCTGGCTGACTCCCAAAGAATTCCAGTTTCCTGAATTTCTATATGATGACTCTGTTGCAGATAATGTCTGCTTCAGAATGAGCAGTTCTGTGCCACAAAAAAATCATTTCTATATCTTTCTCTCTCCTTTTGTTTTTTGTTTTTTCCTCTCCCTTCCAGGAAATCCTTGATTCGCTTGCTGAGCTGTACTCTTTGTTACAAGAAGAGGACATGTGGGCCGGCCTGTGGCAAAAGCGTTGTAAATTCCCAGAGACGGCAACTGCTATTGCTTATGAACAACATGGCTTCTTCGAACAGGTAGTGCTTTAGATTAGAAATGAACCCTACTAATATGGTTAAGTTTGAAACCTTGTTCTTTTTGTATCAGAAGCCTGCAAAAACACCTTTTTGCTGAAAAACTGGGGTGGGGTGGGTGCTGCCAATGAATTTGATATAGTAACATCTTACAGGCAGTGCTACATCTGAACAGTGCAGCAGCGAATTTAATTAAAAGCTATTTTTCACAAGCGTAGGTGCTTGATAGAAACCACCAGAATTACTTCTGCAGTGTTCTTTGCTGTTTGCCTATATCAGTTTTAGTATCCTTTTGTAGCTAAAACCCTTTAGACAGACATCTACTATGTTTGAACACCAGTCTAGCAAATAACTGTGTGATATCTAACCACCAGTGAACTGAGTTTGAAACGGTTAACTCTTCTGTATCAAGAACTACGGATAGGATGCCCATATTTTATCTGGGGCTGAACATCGGAGGCATGTTCAGTCCCCTTCCGCAACACTATTCCCTTCTCCTTTTGTGTTGTGTCTTCTTAGATTGTAAATCTGAGGGCAGGAAACCGTCTTAATTAAAATAATATTTGTAAGTCGCTCTGATAGCCTTTAGGGCTGAAGAGCGGGTTATAAATAAATAATAATAAATTACTTTCCTCATTCGGTCTCTCCTTCGGTCCGTGGTTCAACAGGAAGAAATATGCTCAGAACTCTCACTGTTGATAATCCAGCAGAAATGATGGCCCCAATTATGGCTGGCCCTACCTTTTGCCAGACAGAGTTGACTGCCTGAATCAGGAGGGATTGAGGGAGCAGCTACCATCTTGGGTGTTCATTTCATGTGGAAGAAAATGAGCTATTTGTCCAGCATCTATGCCTATTGCAGGCAGAGTCAGGTGATGGGATCCTGGTGGTGTCAGCCTGCTTCACCATTTGTGACACTTCGAGGGAAGAAGTAGCAGAAGCATGATGAAATGGGGTGAAAGCAGTGTGACTTCCATGGCTCTGGCCACCATTACTACTAGAGGTCCCCCAGCCTCCTGTAAAATTTACAGGGTTCAGCCCTGTCTTGCATAGTCACATCACAGCAGCTGACAAATAGGTGCTGCATGTATTTCGCTCCTTAGCCTGTGCAGCTATGTGCTTGAGTGAGGCCTATACATGAGCAGCCCCATCACACTTTCAGCAGTGGTGCAAGTTAGCTGCTCATATGGAGTGTGTGCGTGTGTTTGTATGTGTGCTGTTAAAGTTATTACAGCTGTTAAAATGCAACTGTTTTAATAGTTTTTTAAATTGAATTTTATTCTTTTAACTAGAGATTTGAAATGTTTCAGTATTGTCACTAGCTTAATTCTATTTTAGTGTGCACTTTTTGTATGTTTTAAGCTGTATTGCTCTTTTAAACTGTAAGCTGCCTTGATTCCCAATTTTGGGAGGAAGGTGGGATGATGGTGATGATGGTGATGATGATTACAATACCAACAATAATATATTTATAGGCTTAGATTTTAAAATTTTAAGCCTAGAAATGAGTGGTGAAGTATCTTTGATTTCTTCCAGGCTCAGGAAACTTATGAAAAAGCAATGGAGAAAGCCAAGAAAGAGCATGAAAGAAATAATGCTTCCCCTGCTATATTCCCAGAGTATCAACTTTGGGAAGACCACTGGATTCGGTATGTTACATTAATTTGACCTACTGCTAGGTAAATAAAACTAAACAAAATAAGAGCACTTGCATCTTGAAAAATATTTAACATGAGGCATTCCCTAAGATTTGGAAAATACCGCAAAGTGGAGAACTGGAAAATGAGGGAAAGATCTCACCTCATATTTTGCCCTCATTAAACCTCATTTAAACATGCCTGTTAAGATTAAGTGACTTGCTGTGTTGAATGTCGTATAATTTAAGATCCTTAAAAAAAATTTCAAATAAATATGTTCACCCCCTTTTTGGAGCTGAAAAAAGATAGGGGTGTGTATGTCCCTCCCCAAAAATCTCATCCTCAGACACAGAAAAATAGCCAGGTGCCCCCACTGCCTCATAAAAAACCCAGGATCTTAATTGCATGCTAAAGATCTAACACAATACATTTGACCCTACATAGCCATGGAATTTTTATCTGCAGACTCAAACATCCACGGCTTGAAAAATATATATTCCAAAATGAAAACCTTGGTTTTCCCATTTTGAATAAGGGACACCATTTGACTACACAGTTGTGCATAGTGGGACTTGAGTATCCATGAATTTTGGTATCCACGGGAGATCCTGGAACCAAACTCGAGCAGATATCAAGGGCCCACTGTATGTAGTGAACATTTTTGCAACGAAGTGTCTACAGTACAGAAAATACAAAAACATTCAGTAAAGTGTATTTTTAATTAACACACACACACACCAATAGAGAGAAAGAGAGAGAGAAAAAATAACCTTGGAAAATAAAGGCCAGATGCTGAAGGGTACTTCCATTTTAAAGTATTTGAACAATTTCAACTGGATACAGTTTCTCACTTTCCTGTCCTGACTTTAAAGCAGCGGTGAGCAACTGTGTGGGATGCGTATGGATTTTTCCTCCCTGCAGCCTTCCGTCAGGCCACACCAATGTATTTCCATGTGCTTAAAGTAATGTGATATCACTTCAGACCGTCATTTTGGCTAATTCTTTTTTTTTATGTTTGGGGACATTTGGGGCCCTTAGGGTGTTAAGGAAAACAAACTGTGTAGTATAAGAATGAAAGATTTTGGCTGGGTGGGTGAAGATTTTCTGCTGGGGCAGAAATTTGCCCAAAAACCACCGCAGAAAATTTTAATCTGGGTGGGGGGAATCCTTTAGGCATCATGCAACATTCAGGCTGTATTACCACCACCACCCCATTTAAAGATAAGCTTCATTAACTGCCTGGATTGGCACTTCATTTCTATTTGCAAGGTGCTCCAAAGAGTTGAATCAGTGGGAAGCTCTGACTGAATATGGCCAATCGAAGGGTCACATCAACCCCTATCTAGTCCTGGAATGTGCATGGCGCGTCTCCAACTGGACTGCCGTGAAGGAAGCGCTGGTGCAGGTGAGTGCTATTCCTTTTTTGCTGTGGATGTTCCCGTTCTGTCCTTGATTGTTCAGAGTCCAGCTGTTCAAAGGCAGCCCTGCCGTTCGTATCAACAAAAACTGTGTTTTGCTTTTGGGGGATTACTTGTGATGGAGCGAGCAGCTGGCTTCTCTGGCAATTGAGGCGTATGCTCTCCATGAGGGATTCTCAGACTTTGTCGTAGCAATTTCTTCAAGGGAAGAAAATGCTGATTGAGCATCTGCACATGTAACGCGGACAAACAACTCTGCCACTAATCACTCATGTCCTTTTGTCTGGGGAACTTTTCCAGCTGAGGAGAGGAAAAAGGAAGGAAATCAAGTGTAGAGATAGATGCCTGCATTCCCCTACTGCTCAAAAATAGCCAGCCAGTGGAGCAATACAAACAAACTAGAGGGCTAATTTTGCTGGCCTCCGTGAAGGCAAAAACTGTTTTTCTTCTTTTGGCCCAGTCATGCAAGTATGCTGCTCCTCAGGTCCATTCTGCATATCTTACACTGATATTAAAATAACTCCATGATAATAAAGTATTTTTTAGTTTGGCACATCCCTTTGTCCAGCATTGAGATTGGTCTACCAGATGGCTCCTAGGAAGTCCACTCTGCTTTTCCTGTTTTATTCCTTAGGAGTTCTTCTTACATTTCTCATGATACTAGTGACTAATTGTCTATAGGACTGTTCCATGGCTAGGGAGGCTGCTCTTCATTCTTTGTGAATCTGTATAGCACAGCGAGAACATGGAGCATTTGTGTTGCAAACTGCCTTGGTTCCATTCAGGGGAGAGACGGAATATAAATTAAACAAATAAATAAATACATGGAAATGTTATGGATTACAGTCTTCTCAAGGTGCATCATGGCTTATTGCAGGGTTGGGTGCACCTGTGGCTGGCAGGTAAATTCCATGTGGTTGTGAGGGAGCACAGGTGAGTAAAGATGAGAGAAGGGCCCAATGGGAAGAAATCGTCTGGGGAGGAAGGAGTAGGAAAGAGTAGGAAAAGATGTGATAATGGAAGCCAAAATGGACAAAGAGGTGAGATGGTGGTCTCCCAGGGACTCAAATGAAGAACAATCTGTTCGTACCTCAACAGCTTACTGGCTAAGAGAGAAGCACAAATTTGAAATCTGGCTCATATCATGACTGCAGATCTTGAATTAAAACAAGTCCCTTGGTTACCTTTGATGTCTCTCCTGATGCACAGTGGGTGCTCCATATACAGCTTTCAGCATAAGCTGAAAGCTGCGCAACATAAAAGAAATGGAAGTGGCACAGCACTGCATGCATAGGCCCCATTATTTTGAATGAGACTCAAGCATACGCAGAACTTGCCTTATGCGGGGGGTCCGGAACAGATTATCCACGTAAGGCAAGGGCCCACTGTACCAGCTATCAGTGGTTGGGCTGGGTGGAAGAACCTACTCACCAGAACAGCGAAGGTTGTGAAAGAGAGTATATGATTCTGAAATGGCTGGCAAGATATCCCTGTATAAATAGCATTAGGAGAAGGGGAAATATTTTCCCTTTTATGACGGCTATACTTCTGAGAGGGCCAGTGTAGTATAATGGTTTTGAGTGTTGGACTAGGACTCTGGGAGAGCAGGATTCAAAAGTCTCCTCTGCCACGGAAGCCTGCCAAGTGACCTTGAGCAAGTCACACTCTCATCTTTAGGGGAAGGCTATGGCAGACCTCCTCTGAACAAATCTTGTCAAGAAAACCTCATAACTGGGCTGCCTTTGGGTTGGTGTAAGTTGGAAACAGTTTGAAGGCACAAAGCAACAACAAATACTTCTCTCTGTCGCCCACTGAAATCTATGGATGCCAGCCGTGAAAGCCTCCGACTTCTCTCTATAGTTCTGGGCTCTTGTCTGTTTAATTCTAATGCCAGAAATTGTGCAGTGGAGGAAAATGCAGTATTGTCTGATGTACTTCCTCCTCCTAATTCACTCTGTTTACTTTCATAAAGCCGGCCTTGGGAATAGAAGTATAAAACATTGCTGATGGCTAATTGAGATATATTTCAGTTTGAGATGGCATAATTTCAAATAAAAAATGCATTAGTGATCTATCACCCTCTGCTTTATTCAAATGCAGAGTACCCTGCCTTAGTCCTTAATGGTGTTGCCTTGCAGAACTTCTGCGGAGCTTGGCAACCGAACGGACAAAAAAATCAATACAATGCGCTGGAGGTTTTAGTGAGCAAACAGCAGAAGTGGAATGGCTCAGGCTGTTCATTGTTCAAAGATCGTAGTCAAAATAATGGTGAGTGAGGCCTCAAGCAATGGATATGCAACAGGCAGGAGCTGGTGGGGGATAAAGTGCAGCTTCCCAAAACTATTCTTACAAGCCTCCATCTCTCCCTGATTTCTTGCAAAAAAGGTTTATGAGGAAGGGGGGAGAGAAAGAGAGAGAGTAGTGTTTTTGTATCTTCCAAGATTTCTGTAAGGAAATACACCTTTCACCTTGAGCTTTTCAATATTCGTGAGATTAAGGGTGTTTCTGAGAGATGGCGCGGGCACAAAACAATGCACATATTTTAAAATGCAAACATCATGATTGTCAAAACACTCAATAAACACACTTTATTCAGGAAAATGACATAAAAAGGTAAATTGCACATGTACACAAATTAAGAAAAAATATATATGAGCAGGGCATATTTTGGTCCAGATTAAAAACACACAAGTCTCACACCTCAATGAGAAACAAGGATTGGAAGAATATGCAGGTGGGAATTCAGAGAAACACCATGAAATGGGGATTGCATCCACACGGTAGAAGTGATTCAGTTTGATCCCACTTTTAACTGACATGGCTCAATGCTATGGAATTCTGGGAATTGTAGTTTTGTGTCATCATATGACTTCTGCTTTGTATCTCACCCCAAGCTTGGCATACTCTTTGAGTGGTTCAGGCTGAGAGATAGCCAGTTTGGGTCTTATCCCAGGAAACTGGTGGGACATAAATGAATTCATGAATGAATGAATGAAAATAAAAGAAATGTGAAGGCCAGGGAAGAAAAAATATTTTCCCCATTTTTTTGGAAACTTCCCCACCCCCAGAAAAATGGGGGAATGGATTATGAAGTATTTTCTTTTAGAATGATGAATAATATGATTAAGATAAGTTAGCTTGACGTAGTGGTTTGAATGTCGGACTTTGGAGACCAGGGTTTGATTCCCTGCTTGGCCATGAAACCCACTGGGTGACCTTGGGCAAGTCACATTCTCTCAACCTCAGAGGATGGCAATGGCAAACTTCCTCTGAACAAATCTTGCCAAGAAAACCCCATGAGAGCTTACCCTTAGGGTCGCCACAAGCGGAAACAACTTGGAGGCATACAATGAGAACAACAAAACCCACATATTCACTGCCTCATAATCATGTCTAAAGCAAGACAACGTTTAATACAATATACAGTATCAGATCATTAAAATTTCTGTTTTTGTTTTCCTTTTCCTGTTCTTATTATGAGAATGAGTGCTCGGCTTGAAACTATGAAATAATAATGAAGACAATATAATTGCCTCTGTTTCACTAATGTTTATTTTTTTTTACTGGTTTTTATTGAGCAAAGTTTGCCTGCTTCTCAAACTGGCAAAACCAAAGAGATCCCTTATAGTTCAGATGCCCCTTACAGTTCAACACGTATTCATAATAAACAGTTCAGCTCTGTTCTTAACAAGCAAACAATAACATTTTAATATATTAAACATGAAACTTTTGTGGCAAAACCAAGTTTTACATAGTGCATGGTAGGTTCCTAATGTAAAGGCTTTCAAGCTGTTTAAAAATATATATATGGAAATTTCTAGTTTCTATTTTTTCAGGTTTTCAAAATTAGTTTCCATTTTTCCCAGGTTTTCAAAATTACTGGAAAGCTTGCATCTCTGTTCATGCTTCTATGTGAGAATGAACAACTTCTGAGCAAAGTGTGGTACAAATGCAAGAAACAAGTTCAAGAATTCTGTAGAGCAAAACTATGCCATTCAGTTGGAATGACAGAATTCCTATTAGGTCTTGTAATCTGGATTTTGTGACAGAATTGACTACAAAATATTATCCTGTTTTTGATCTGACTTTTGAGAGCGCTTCGTGGGCAACATTCTTGGTGAAAATTAAGCCAGAGGGTTTGCTGGCAGCGTTCCCTCGCTGCTTATATACTTTTATATAATTGGCAAAAGCACTTGAGGTCAAGAGTACTCTGCTCATTTAATGTTGGTTACAGTCCTGAAGGACAATTTGGGATTAAAAAATAAAAGCTTGATTAATCATAGGACTTACGCGGGCCTATCTTTCTCATTCAGCTGTGAAAGAGGTAATTGAAATAAACATGTCCTGATAAAAGATTGCTCCGAGAAAGGCGTCCTTTTATCTATAAAGGGAAGCCCAGGTCTTGAGTTTGTTGTCTAGAAATGTAAATGGTTTTTTTTCTGTGTTAAATGTTCAGCTCTGGCTCTTGGTTTGACATTTCTCTTTGGACAACGTCTAGGAGTCAAATCAGGACCCTGCGAACCAGTAGCACCACCCACTGCCCCATCTGCGGCCACTGAATTTGTTGCAGCAGTGTCCGAGAGGTGGCATTTTCCCTTTAAAAAGTGGCATTTGTCTTTTTTCTTCAAAGTATGCTTTCTGTTTGTCTTATTGACAAGTAGATTCAGGTATCTGAGAGATCGAGACTGCCTATAAACAATGCATGGTGGAAAGCATTTGCGTGGCTGAAAGGAGAAAGGCCATCTACACATGGAAAACACTTCCATGACAGTAAAATGGCAGTGGCAGGCTCCGTGGATCTGGCAAAGCAGGGGTTCCCATCCCTGCTTTAATACAACAGGCTTTCTGCAGTCATTCTTCCCGAGAGTCATCTTTACAAGATTGCAGGGGCTTGATTTTCAAATTCCTGTTTTGTGTTTTTCTTTTTGGAGTTTAAAGATTTTTTGGTAAGACCCTGTTCTCCGTTTGAGAGATCCTGATATCTTCAATAATTATGCAATCATTTTATAATAGGCATATTTTAATTCTGGGTAATGCACATGTATGTGTCTGTTTTTTTTTTCCCCTCCCTGCAGCAGTAAAGAATAAATTGCAGGGTAGAGTTGAAGCCTTGAGTTGCAGCCAAGTGAATTGATCATGTCTGACAGCCTATCCTTGTGAGGGCTTGCAGGCTGAATCGACGTGACAGTAACCAGCGACTGTGGATGTGCTGGAGCTGGAGCTGGATCGCATGAGAGATTTTTCGATAATGAGGCCCTTCCTAATGAACTAAAGAGAAAACAGTGAAACTGTAAATTGAGCTGCTCTCATTTTTGTCACATTAGTATTTTTTTTTCCTTGGGGAAAAAAAGGACAGGAAACATGTCTTTCATAAATACAAGGATGATTCTTGCATAATTACCTCCGGGCTACTTGTACGTCTATACTTACTGGCCGTTGTTTGGTGGTGTTATATCACATCGGTGTCGCTTAATGTGATACAAAGCAGCTTATATAAAATGAGGATGGCTTGACTGCTCTGCCCTGAAAAAGCCAGGAGAGTGAGCGAGCAGCTGTATATCAATTTTTCCCAAGTCCTGTCTTAAATGTCATGAACATTTAAGGTATTAAAATATCAGGTGGCCATTTTAGAAGGCACCAGACACGTTTGTATTTACTCAGATTGCTGCTGCTTTCAGTGGTCCTGCAAACAGTGTGATCAGACACAATTGCATCTATCCCTGTGCAACAAGGTTATTTGATACGTATTTATTCACACTCTCATATGAACTTACACTCATTTGATCCTGGCCATGTTTTTAAAATAGTGTGGGACCCTATCCATTGACTTGCCATTTTAAGATCACTTCCAGGTTGATAAATGTTTGGGACAGGTCCCTACCTTAATAAGTTCCCTCAAAAGAGATGCATTTGGCCCATTTAGCTGCAGGCTTTTGAAAACATGAATGACTTTTAATGGACACCTTTTTTTTATTATGCTTTTATTTTGTTTGTGTTCTTGCGGTTTCTCTGGAAACGTATCTTCCGCCGGTGCTTTGAACTAAAATTTAATACAATCCTCTGTGTATGTATGTTTAATTTGAAAGTGTCATTATTATAATATCTTTTATGTTTATGCTTCTGTTTTGCTTGTTGCTTTGGCTGGGCTTCATCCAAAAGGATGACTTGTGAATATTTAAATAAATTAAATGGTAAACCTGGCATGTCATGGATGACTTCATTTTATGATAGGCTCAGCTTGCTAAAGAAGTATTAAATAACATTTTCATGGAGCATGAATTAGAACTGATGTATTAAGGTATCTTGGCATGCCAGTAATGTATCTTGATGTGTCAGTAAACAATGGAATTAGATGTGTATGTTTCCTGTGCTTATGCATATATATACTGAGTTGGGCCTTACCAGAAAATCCAGTGTTTGTTTCATTAAAAACTTTTATGTCGTTAAGTACCTTTCAACTTGGGGCTTGTTCACAATCCTTGATTCATTTGCTATTAACAAACCAGGATTTCACAACTTTCTAACTGTCAGTGCTAAATGTGATTTGCTGTTGCATTTGAGTCCCCAAATCCTTGTCAAGTCACAGTTAGGACCATTGCTGTGCTTTCAAAATTGGCTGCTCTGTGTGTGTACTGGTGAAGTTCAATCCTGACTGAGCAAATGAAAAATGTGAAAATCTAGACACTAATGCCTATCAAAAGGAAGTGGTATATGTGTTGTTTTATTTTTTTAATGAAAAATATTGATAAAGATATTTGGAAAACATGAAAGTAGATGAGCAGGTTTAAACTATTGCGAGAGTTCTTTAACTGTGGCTTTCCTCCTGCAAGCCTCAGTTTCTCGTTCATTCTGAAAGTAGCCAGTCTTTTTCTTTGGAATAGATATGAAAGCAAGCTGTGTCTCTCAGTGCCATCCTTTTGTCTCTCAAGGTGGAGCTGAGTTGCCCTAAGGAGATGGCATGGAAGGTCAACATGTATCGGGGATACTTGGCCATCTGCCACCCAGAAGAACAGCAACTGAACTTCATTGAGCGTCTGGTTGAGATGGCCAGTGGCTTGGCGATTCGGGAGTGGCGACGACTTCCCCAGGTGGTTTCCCACGTCCACACGCCCCTTCTACAGGTGAGACAGAGAGAGGTCTGAGTTGCACAACTCTTCTTCTTGTGATACATCTCTTGATATTGTGATTACAACGCAGATGGCATGGACTATGGTGAATGTTCTTCCCCACTCCACCCTTCTGTAAGATACCCCTGGAGAAAGTTTGGTTACTTTACGGATTTAAATGCTCCACTCTTTAAAAGAGTTTGTTTCTTGGTCTGCTGTGAAGGATTATGCAAAGAGAAAAATACAAAGCCAAGCGGCACTGTGACATGACACTGATTTGGAGATGATAGGTAAATCTGCTATTTGTCATGATAGCCGATGGGACCTGCGATACTGTAAAGCAGAGTGTGGCAGCCACCTGAGGCAGCTGGTGCTGAGTGTGAAGACTTCTCCTTTGATACCATCGGAATCATATTTTAAACAAAACCTGTAGTATACTATGTGTGGGTTCTCAACCACACTTAAGTATATGGATCATCCCCACGTTTCAGTCTTTAAACCCTGAGAATTCCCTATCCATTTTAATGATATGAACATAAAATCTTCTTCTGACTTCTGAGCCTTCTGACACCTTAAGATTAGAGTGCATGGGAGAGAAGTAAGATAAATAACAGGCAAGGGCCTATATTTCCTATAGTGGAGAGATTACGTTTTTTAAAAATTTTTTTTTTTTAAAAAAAGGTTTAAATATTCCATTCCCCAGTTAAATACAGTACTTAATAATTGTTGTACTAAGCATTTATTTAAAACAAATGCTTGCTGCTTTTGTGTACATTCATGTTGAAAACCTTCCTGCACATGCGCGTTGTCAAATTGCTGAAATAGGCAGTGAAGTTACCAACACAGCAATGAAGCTACTCAGCAGTAATTACTTTTTCCCCCCTATATCAGATAGTGAGTGATTAAATACCTGCTAGGAAATTAAATTTACATGATGAATGGGAGTAAGATGAAGGTGAAACTATTGTGAGAGCTGATACTGTGGTGATTATGGGCCAAGGTGGAGAAGAGAGAAAGAATATTGCTTTACCTAATTCATTTTGTTTCCAGAAATTTGCACGGAAGCATAGGTAGACCTCTTTGCATGAGGAACAGTTATCTTAGTTAGTGGATTAATAGCTAGCTAACACAAGTGTTTATCTCTCAAGAAGTATCTTTGTGAATGGTTTAGACCAGTTTTTTTTTTCCTTTCGCAAAGGGTTTAAATTCCCTCCAAGTTGGTAGGTCTGTCAGAGCTTACTTTAACCTCACTGCCGCTTTGTTTTTAGCAGTTATCAAAATGCTGCTGCTTTCTGTTTTCTTCCAAACAAGGTAAATAATGTCAAAGCTGGCTTTGCAGACTGTGTGAGTTAAGGAAGAGCAATTGAAAGGAAGCCAGTGTTGGGTTATTAAAGGTATAGTGACTTTATGGCATATGAGATGCTGTTGAATTATAAGTCCCATCATCTGTCACTGGTAAACAGGCTGGGGCACATTTCCTACCATGGAATAACCCCCTTATGGTTTTTATTTATTCATTAATAAAATGTATAGTGTGCTTTCCCTCTAATGAGCTGAAATCAGTCTACATGATTCTTCCCTCTTCTCTTGGCCATCACAACTATGGACTGAGGAATTGAGATATCCTGGATTTCAAAGGGAGTACCTTTTTGTTGCCAATGAAATTTAAATTTCATTACCAGGACTTTAAAACACTTTGTTCCCCTGTACCGCATGGTCAGAAGGAGGGGTGACCTGCTGTAACAGAGAGGCCATGCACACTGGAACGTTCAGTGTCCCTTTGCCTGTGGAAGAGGGCCAAGCTGCTGCACTTGCCTGCATAGATATTCCACCGTACTTAGAACAATGCCAGCAACATCTTGACAAAATGCAGACATGTGACTAATATCATCATTTTTCCTTCCTGTATGATTTTTCACAACTTTGCCTGATGAAGAAGCCAGTGGAGTTTTGAAAGCTTGCAACATGTATTTTATGTATTTTGGTCTGATGAACATATAATTATTTGGAGATTTTGGATGTTATGAGGAGTAGGCCATGTTGAACACATGAGTGGCACAATGGGGGCATAAAGGAACCTGGGCAGTGTTTTTAGAGTAGGGTGGACAATGTGTGGCCCATGGACCATTTTCCTGGCCCACAGGGAAGACAGACAGACAGACAGCATTTCACCCCAAAATTTATTTATTCTAAAATGTCCCCAAATGACCCATGGAAGTAGGTAGCAAGAGCTCCCCTCTGCCAATTTAGGCCCAAGAGAGGTCTTTAAAAAAACTTCTAGAAAGTATTTGGGGTCAAAAATATGGATTTTCTTTTAGGAGATTTTTTCAGTTGTCTTTGAATAGTGATGTTTCATACTTGTTCACTTGGATAAAAATAAGCTGTATGTACCTCTGACTGTCCTCCTGTAGATGAAACAATCCAGTCAGCTTGTTGTGTCCTAGTCTTGGTATTGCAGGGGATTCAGAGAAGGTTTCCTCTATGGGGGATGAAGAATACACACATGGTAATTTTTATAACCTTTATCCTCCTTTTTAGGCAGCACAACAGATCATTGAACTTCAAGAAGCCGCCCAAATAAATGCAGGGCTTCAGCCAGCCAATATTGGACGGAATAATAGCCTGCATGACATGAAGACCGTGGTGAAGACTTGGAGGAATAGGCTACCAATTGTATCAGATGACTTATCCCATTGGAGCAGCATTTTCATGTGGAGGCAACATCATTACCAGGGTGAGAACATCAATCCTGGTGTGTGATCTTCTGGCAAAACCCAGTATGAATGTCTGAAAGTGCAGTAGTATACATTTCTGTATGAAATTCTTGGGGGAGGCAATTGCATTGTTTTCAAAAAGTCTGCAGGCTTTTGCATTTTAGGCTCCCTTCTCACAGTCTGTACCAAACGACAACATATGTGACTTTCAGATTCAGTTTTTATAAGCAGGTCTGGCAAGTCAAAATCCCTGGTATCAAAACAGTTGGTGCTGGCTCACTCTTGTGACTTGACCTTTTCGTTCAGATGAGCTCTATACAAAGCTAGGGTTTAGAGAATATGAAATGTTCTTTCTAACCCAGGTAATGAGATACTGCGATGTATATTTCATAGTATTCAGCAACCAGGACATTTAAGCATTCGTAACCAAGGTAGATTGCGTATTTGTACAAGATATACACACCCAAACACATACGTACACATATGCATACAGTCTTCCTTTCAAGTTACAAGTAGATCATGTTTGAAATAGTGCATTGCAAACAAATACAACAACAGTAAAAGTCTGAAGGCATGTGATCTTGCTGGAGCAAAAGCAGTCTGGGAACCATATGTGTATCACTTGTGTTACATCCCAGAGGAAAAGCTGGCTGTAAATTTAATAACCAAATAACAAGAATATTTAAATACGTTGTATCTTCCTGCATTAAGTAAAACGTTTGTCCCCTTTCGGTCTTCCTAGCCATTGTAGGTGCATATGACAGCTCGCAACACGATCCCAGTTCCAACAATGCCATGCTGGGAGTTCATGCTTCAGCCTCAGCCATTATCCAGTATGGAAAGATAGCCCGGAAGCAAGGGCTGGTGAATGTGGCACTTGACATCTTGAGTCGTATTCACACAATCCCAACGGTACCGATTGTGGATTGCTTCCAGAAGATTCGGCAGCAGGTTAAATGCTATCTTCAGCTGGCTGGAGTCCTGGGCAAAAATGAATGCATGCAGGTATAGTTCCTACGATACTTAAAATATTGCTTTTTTTGCAGGTTTTACTTCCTTTTCTTGCTGGTTACAACTTTATTGTATATGCAGAGCATGGAAATTATCTTTTGGGCCACAACTCCCAGAATCCCTACTCACTGTTTTGGCTGGGGATTTCTGGCTGTAGTTTTTCCCAAGCATTCTGGTGGGTTTATAGCTTTCTTGGAATTTTATTATTTTCTTTTATGTTGTTCAGCTGCTCTAGAAGCTTTAGAAGCAAAAATACTGAATAGCATTTCAAGGCACACATTTTTGAAATAAATAAAAGCCAGCACTCAGTCATTCTTTTTATTAGGTCCAATCAAAATGTCACAGTAGTGTGAGCTTTTGAGTTTTCCAGTCTCATTGGGCTAGATCAGCAATAGGCAGCATGTGGCCCTTTAGAAATTTTGTGGCTATCAACTGTCATGATTCCTGAGCCAGTGCAATTTGGAATGAATGGTGTGGGGTCAGTTGTTCTCTATGGAAAGTTGACTGAAAAAAGTGGGCTTCAGTTCAACTGATAGACCCAACTAGAGTAGACTAATTGAATCAGTTGTTGAATGATGGATCAACACAAGTTTAAATCACTTTTATTCAGTGATCCTATTTTGACACCATGACTCAGGCCATAGTTTGTTTTGAGTGCATATACCAGCATCAACTCTTACAGCACTCAACCACTTTATGTTTTGCTTCGCTTTTGGAATGAAATAAAATCTGATTTTGAAAACTCCAGAAGCATGTGTGTTCTTGTTGAATAGCTTCACAATCCACCCCTATGGAGTGGATTGTAAATTTTTGGCTGGCTGTTTTCAGGTGTAAGAAGTTTTCATATAGATGATGACAGAAAGAACTGTTATTTGATTTCATTTAAGTTGGATGTTTCATTGTTTTATTACTTAACTTTGTATGCTGATTTTTTTAAAGTCTAAAATTTAGCCACTTCTTGTGACCATGGATCTGCAGCTCAAATCCATGCTCAGCCATGGAAACCCATACACTCTCTCAGCCTCAGATTAAGGCAGGGGCAAGCCCCCTCTAAACAAACCTTGTCAAGAAAACCCCGTGATAGGTTCACTATAAGTTGGAAATGATTTGAAGGCACACAGCAACAACAAACATATGGGACTTTTTGTCCTTTTGCATAGAGGCCTCTTGCCTTTAGCCAAAGTGATTGAAATCCTGATCCCAGGTTTTAAAGACCCAGATGCTGGTGAAACGTCAGGAATAAACTCTTCCAGAACATGGCCACATAGCCTGAAAACCTCACAAAAATATAGTCCTTAAAGTGTGCAAGAGACTTGTAAGGGAGCAAGCCCTGGTGTTTGCAGTGCAAGTTCTAAGAAAACGTTCATAGGATAGCACTTGACCAGTGTGGATTTTAGTGAGAGTTATGGATTTCACATTCCAAGCAAAAATAAATTCTCTTTGGAACAGTCTTTGCATTTGGCAGCATACAAAAGGGAATGAATGCTTTTAGAAACATTGCTTTTTATTGCTTTTTATTTGCTTTCATTTTTTAGTAACTTTTTATCTGGGGATGATGAATATTTTACAAATCTTGCTGTGTAACAATCTGTTTAACAGGGCCTTGAGGTTATTGAATCAACAAACCTGAAGTATTTTACCAAGGAGATGACTGCGGAGTTTTATGCACTGAAGGGGATGTTTTTAGCTCAGATTAACAAGTACGTATGAGCTGGTTAAGATGGTGGGTGCACATCTGGGAACATGTATAAAGAACACACAGTGATTCAGAGACTAAATAAATAACATGCCTCCACGAACCCACAATAGGCTTGTATACAAAGAGACAGATTCCATGTGGGTAGTTATAATAATACTTGCCATCTACATCCTGCATAGCACTGTAGGAATACTGACTTTTACCGCCCACTTCTTTGCTTAGCTTTCAAGTGGGAATATAAATAATAATAATAATAATAAATAATAATAATACCCAAGTACTTGAGATGTTGATCTTGAGGAATAATTAATTTTCCCACTCCAGACTTGAACCCTGACTGCAGAGAGTTTGCAAATAAATACCAGAACCTAGTAAAGAGAAGTTCTTTCCCATCTCTTTAAGTATTCCACTTCCAGCCCTATAAACTGTTTTAGCTGGAAGAGGATCACAGTTGTAAGTTGAAAGGGGTATTCTCCCAATATTTTGGATGGTTGTTACTGTCCTGCAATTGAGCTGTTCATGCTCAATTATTCTGGATGTTTTACTTCAAAATAATGAGACGGAATCAGATTGGGATAGGCTGCTTTTGGGTCAAGTGGCTGAATGTCTTACCACTTTGCAGGAACGATCCTATACGTTGGGTGGGCAACTTGATAAGTCCAGGAACCAGTTCCTTCCCAGCTAGCCTGCCTGTGCCAAAATGCCCTGGAAATTAAACTAAGTCACAGCTGTTTACCATCCCACGTTCCAGTCTGGTGTCTTTTTAGTTAAACCAAGCTATGCAAAACTCTATGCTTCATTTACTGGAGAATCATTCTTCATAAAGCACATTTCTCTGTATTTTAATTTTTAAATATTGTTTTTAATGTTTGGGGGGGGGATGGCATAGGGAGTGTGTGTGAGCCATTGAGACTGCCCACCTCGGCTATGTATGTTTAGTTTAAAGTAGGCCTTGTTGAATTCATTGGGCCTACGCATGCAGAACTGTAGAATGAAAACACTATAGACTATTGGATTGAAACCTATATGTGGATTGCAGCCTACCTTTACAGTTACAGTATTTGTAATGGAGGAAAGTAGAACAAAGAGACTAGGAGGAAGAACGACCTGAGAGATGGACAGGTATGGGGTATGTCTACAAATCTTTCTTAATACCATGCTAGTTTAGAAGTTCCTCCGACCCATAATCTGCAATTAGATTATGGGTTCATCTCTCTTGCTCCTGCAGAACTACAATTCCCATGGCCTCTATAGAGCAGGAATAATTGAAACTAGGATACTAGCAGTGGAAATTTGCCATAAAAGATAGAGTGTATAAAAATGGGTGTGGTGAGTGGATGACCATAACCTGGATTTAAGGAATTTAAGACTTGCTCATATATTGGAGACTAGGCCAAAATACCCTGAAGGAACCAGATCCTATCTGATCTTGGAATCTATGCAAAAGTCAGCCCTGTTTAGTACTTGGATGGGAGACCACCTTCGAATACCAGGCTATATTTCAGAAGGAACTGGCAAAACTCCCTCTGAGTATTCTTTGCCTAAGAAAACCCAGTGAAATTCATGGGATTGCCATACGTTGACAGGCACACTGAAGGCATGTGTTCGCATGCATGCACGCACACACACACACACAGAGCCTTAAGTGTCTGAAATGATTGAAAACTAATGGATAAAAATGTTCTTGGTAGGATGTGCCTGCAGATCTTTCAAAGCTTCAGAAATGTCGAGTCAGCTCCGAATAATGCAGGCACACTAATAGTTACGTAAATGTGTCTAGCTGAATCAAACAAGTATGCAAGGCACACTGTACCAACAGGGATATGAAAAGTTGGTGCATGTGACCTGGGTAGACCATTTTTTTTCCTTTGGCGAAGGATTATGGGGGTTTGCACCAAGGCAAGAACTGATTTTTTTTGCCTAGTGTGAGAGGCCACAGATCTACCATTGCAAAATCGAGGCCAGCAAGTGACAGTTTTTGAGCCATAGTTCTGAGCACTGAACTGACAGGTCTGTTCCCATCAGAAGCAAACTACAGACCCAGGGATATGGCTCAAGTAGAGATACCAGAGTACTGAATTTAAGCCTGTTTCCTACAAAAGCCATGCCTAGAACAAAATCACAGCTTTCCGCTCAGTAGCTTTCTTTCAGAGCCACACAGAAGGGAAAGCTTAACTGGGAGTAGGGGCTTTTCTTATGTTATTTTACCTTCTTTAATAGCTGGCTGCTCTCACAGAAATGGAGTTATGGTTCTTGTGTTGTTGGTTTTTTTTTAAAGTCAGGAATTAAAATGTACACGCAAGCTGCGGATTGAATTTGGGTTCTTTGGCTCTCGCAGCTTTTCAAAACGAGAGACAACCTGTGCCATTTCGCAGGCTGAGAGCATTCAGTGCTGCTCGGGCTGTGGCCACTTCTGAAGCCAAAAAGAAAAGAAAAAAGAGAGAATTCAGTCTGGTGTCGAAATGTATTCTGCCGAGCTTCACAAACACTTAACGGTAGATGGGATCACTTTCCTCTTCAGAGAAGATCTAGAGAGAATTTTAAATAGGAGAAAGGTAATTAATTTATCAGAGGAGTACAGCGCTATCCTTTTAACGGCCGCAAGTCTACCTTCAGAAGTTTTCTGCCTATCTGCTCTTAAGGATTGGGGCAGGGATAGAGCCTTCAAGCATCAACTTTAACTGTCCTCCTGTCAAAAAAATATGAATCTCGTAAAATTGATGCTCCTTTTTCTAAGAATGGGTGCCGAAAATGAATTGAGTTGTGCCCCTTCCCTAGCTGTTGGCTGAACTGCAGTGGACTGATTGTTCGTTGGAAGAAAAGGAAGCTAGCAAAGGTGTCAGTGATAGATAACCCAAGAAGAAAAGGGGGAGACAGGAATTCTGAAGACAAATCCTGTTGTTAGCAGGAGAAAACAGTATTACGGCCTGCCATTTATCAGCTCTTCCCTTTGGTAATAAGTTGCAGTACTGTGCCAGTCTAGGACGCAGAAAGCTGTTAGTAAAAAAAAAAAAGAGAGAGGAAAAAAGTGCCTGAGTAATATCCAAGCTAATTAGCTGTTTAATAAGCTATTTGACAGATAAGGTTATTTTCCATTTGCCATGTTTTTCTCTGGGCCCCATCAATTTTTTTATTGCCGCATGCTGTAATTGTGGGTTATGCTTTCCAAGCTTAAGTAAAACTGAGACTGGCTTCTGATGCTACGCTGATATGAAGGGGACAGAGTGCACCAGTGTTTCGTACTTGCAGATTCTCAGTTGAAGATCTGCGTTAGACTTTGGGCCAGAGTTACGAAAGAAGAACTGAAACTAGTTCTATGTATGATTTTAGTCTTTATTTAGACTGGTTTAAATGCTGCCCTTTGTTCACAGATTTTAAGGCAGTACACACAATTCATTAAAACAATGATCAGGTTAAAATATGACCACAATAATGAACAAGGACAAAACCCCCCACAATATATTAGGTATTTAAAATTAACAAGTGCTTTATTGAATAACTTATCAGTAGGTATGAAAACACCATCAGTCTGTCAAACCACAATTAGGAAGGAGATACAGTGGTTAGAAACTTACTTTTTTTTTGGTCTGGAATCCCATTTTGGGAGAAAGGCAGGATATAAATCAAATAAATAAATAATAAAAAAATAAACTACAACATCCAGCATTCCCCAGCCAAATTATCATATACACAAAAAGGGGCCTTTCTCTTTATTCCAGCACCTTCTAAACCCATTTGCTGAGTACATGAGAGAGGATTTCTTGGTGGCTGCTCCTAGATTGTGGAACTGCCTTCCAAGGGAGGTCTGACTAGCCTCCTCTCTGTTATCCTTCTGGTCAGTAAAGATCTTCTTTTATTCAGGCAGGTACCCAGCAACACACTACCTTATATGCCATGGGGTTTTGAATCACTTTTGAAACTTTTGAAGGGGTAGATTGGGCATTGGTCTCTGCTGTTACCCTTAAGATAGGTGTTTTTCTTACATCATGAACCTTCCCGGTACCAGTTGTCTGTCTGTGTGGCCCAATCTCACCTTGCATGGAGGGGAATACTTAACTTCCATTCCCCATCAACTGAGATCTAAAGATATTTGCGTGTGTGTAAAGTGCAAGTTTCTTCCATCCTCCAGTGTTCACTGCTGTTTGTTTTATTTCATTTTTTTATTTTCCACTTTTCTCTCAAAAAAGGCAGCCCACACATGAATTACAACAAGGTATGTGAATTTTAAAAAATAGCAATACAAAGTTAAACAACAGCAAGTGACCATTTTAAAACCACATAAGATCTTTTAAAACCATGATAGGAACTTCTTTACAAAATACAAAACATACACCTCATTAAAGACCTTTTTGCATAGCCCACAAGAAGCGTTTGGATTTGGAGTTCTGTTATTCCATTGCATTCTCTTCGCTGTGTGTTACTCATTAAAGCATGGTAAAATTTCTGTCCCTTTGCATCCTTCCTTCAGATCTGAAGAAGCAAACAAAGCCTTCTCAGCAGCTGTACAGATGCATGATGTTTTGGTGAAGGCCTGGGCCATGTGGGGAGATTATTTGGAGAATATCTTTGTGAAAGAGCGTCAGCTACATCTAGGGGTGTCAGCAATCACTTGTTACCTGCATGCCTGCCGCCATCAAAATGAAAGCAAATCTAGGAAGTACTTAGCAAAGGTGGGTATTATGAGTGCATGCACATATGGTAGGGTGTGTGTGTGTATTATGTATGTATGTATCTTTATGTGAAAAGCTGTTGCACTTATGCCTGACATACAGATTATACCATTGGATGTGGGTTGTTGTGACAAGAACACAGACACACTGTGCATTTCATACATTTTTAAACATAAGCTTGAGGCTTCAGCAAATGTTGCTAAGCATAAGCATTAAATTCCAGGCAGGTTGTCAGGGCCTCTTGCTTTCTAGCAGAGTTTGCTAAAGTTCAAGGAAAATAGAACATCATTCTTCATTCTGAGATCAGTCACCCTCAAAGACAGGTGCACCACAGACGTTGTCAGCTTTTGCAAGCCCTTTTAATTCTGTCTTTCATGACAAAGGAATGATTCCTGAATGCTTGCTCTTCAGTTTGTCATTGGCCAAAGTTGACTTAGGTTTGGAGATGAAGATTACTAGTCAACTAACCATGGGCAATAAAAGCAGAATGAAATAGGATTCATGAACTTGAATGTTTTCGACTACAGCTCCCATAATTACCAGGTGTTTCTCATGCTGTCAGGGTGGATGGAGTCACAGTCCAAAAAATATAGAGGGTAGCAGTTCACCTCCCATTGATTTAAACCCTTTGAAAACCACTTTTTTGCCCTCCCTAATGACTGCATTCTTGCTGTAAAGAGCGATGGATCAGACAGATGCAAAACTGGGACCAGCTGTTTATTCAGATCACAAATTTTCATTCCTTTATGTTTTCAACTGAACGCTTTTAACCAGGAATGTTGATGACTCTGGTATAAAAGCCCTTCAGTAGAAGTTGTCTGAGATTATTTGGAATCTTCTTGTTCTTCCAGAACTATGGATGTCATGTAAATCTTGCAAACAGACTTGTTTAGTTCACATTCAGATTTAACAACTGATCAGTGGGGACATAGCTCTAACTGTGTCGCTCACTTGTGCATCTTGTAGCTCTCTAGATATTTTTGAATGGCAGCTCCCATTATTCTCCAGCTATGTTGGCTAGGGTTGTTGGAAGTTGCAGTCTAACTTCTGGAGAGTCACAGTTGGTCCACCCGCAAACTAAAGTGTGGACCTATTGAGGAATTGAGAGCGACCTTGCTTAACAGCTGCATTCTCGACATTGTATTGGAACATGGCAAGCTCTATCTTATGAACTGGGCCAAATGCCACTTTGCAAAATACATTTTAGGATTTACTGCTATTGCTATTGCTATTTACACAGCTGCCCAAGTCGTCCAAACCCTCTCCCCACCACCTCTGAATGCTGTGGTAGCACCAAAAGCTCCCTCTTTTCATCTCTGTCTCTTAACATTAAAACAAGACTTATGTAGCTCGCTTGGCTAAATTCAGAGGCTAACAGTGTTCCTGGAAACCTTCAAATGTGTCCAGCCTTTATGCTTTATTTCTGGAGGAAATGCTGTCGGCAGTGCTGCTGGCTTTGGAAGGAAAGCGTGCATACTATTGCAAGTTTGACTGAATATTAAAAGACAGAAACAAAGGTTCATTTTTAAGCTATCCTGATTTTGGTAACAGGTGTCCTTGGTAGGTTCCAGCAGAATTTGGCTCCCAGACTAAAGAAGTTCGCCAGCTCAATACAGTCAAAGAATGTGGACAAATCTCTTAGGTTAATGCTTAATGTGGTAATTTGGAAAAGGAAGGGAACTGCTTCTTCTTTAACAACATTTCTTCTTCCTTTGAGGGCAGGGGTATAACTAGAGGAGGACAAAATAAAGACATTGCATCCCCAAGAAGGATTCTGCCCCAGCAAATGAAATTTCCCTTCAATCCCCAAATTTCTAGTGTTGCAGAGAGTAAGAGAGTGAAAAGTGTTAGCAACTAGAAGTCTTCTCTATTTCCGATGTTCACATTCCTTCGGTTATTTTGCCTGCCTGTTTTGCTTGGATGCCTAAACTATTTCTGAATGCTCAGCTGAAGTTTTGAAGTCACTGCAATGCTAGAAATGTGGGTTCTAAAGGAAAATTTCATTTGGAGGGCAGAATGCTTGTTGAGGGAAGACAGTGCTCCATGAAGAGCATCTTGAAACATGACAGTCACTTCTTCTCTGACATCTGTGAATGCTGCACTGACAGAATTGTTTTTGCTTCCCTTTTTTTCCTAGGTTCTTTGGCTGCTAAGCTTTGATGATGACAAGAATACTCTGGCCGATGCTGTTGACAAATACTGTATTGGTGTCCCACCGATCCAGTGGCTGGCTTGGATTCCACAGCTGTTAACCTGTTTGGTTGGGTCAGAGGGCAAACTTCTCTTGAACCTTATTAGTCAGGTATGGTGGCTTTGTGATACAGGAGTAACATCTGGGTTGTTGTTTCTCATGTATAACCTGTGTTTGGAACATAAATGGGAAGCAAATGTACTCCAGAGATCGCAGCACACATTCTCCTATGTGGTGGCCCTTTAAAAGACTGCTGTGCTAAATTATGGTTATAGTAACTAAAGGCTTTTTTGTCATGGCATCTGAATTGGTGAACCGTAGTTGAAGAATCAAAATCAGAAGCCTATGAATTGGCTCTGTGAACTGTGGTCTGTGTTGCTGTGGTTTGGGCATGATGCTTGAATGAGCAGACCATCACTGTGGTCATGATTCTACTTCCAAAGGCAGATGGGTTGTGGGAATGGCAGTACACTTTTCTAAAGCAAAATACTGATAAAACGGAAAACAAAATCATACAGTCAACTCTATATATACTGGTTTACCTGTAGTATTCTTGGGAATTTACTGTGTGCATTGTGTTCCCAACTTTGCTTCGTGCAACCTATGATACAGCTGACATCCATGGCCATGATAAAGCAGTGAATGTCAAGTTACGTTACTTGGAATTCTACTGTTGCAGCCTAGATAATATTAGTCAAGGGTGTTGTATTGGAACAAATGGGACCATTTAACCATGGCCAGCTGCAGATTAGTTTATTTCAAGGCCTAAATCCTGGTCTACAAAAAACAATTTAGCTAAGATCTCTATTTCAGTGTTTGAAAGAGGGGAAAAACCAAAAAGCCTCCTTATGATGAGACAGCTGTAAACGTAATTACTGTACACTTTATCCAGATTTCAGGTGGCCTGTTATGAATAATTTGTTGCAAAGCTTTTAAGTGATATTTTAGCTCTTTGAAGTGCAGGCATCTTTTTGGTGGGGAAAAAATAAGGACGATAAGGAAAACTTATTCCCATAGCTCATCACCTGTCTTTTTTCATGGAATCAGATATATTGCTCTTCTCATTTAATGAGTGCCGAAAATGATAGATTTAAAGGCAAAAAATATGGCTCCTTAATGTGTGTTCAGCATTTTTGTTTCTAGTTGAGTCAAGAAACCTCTGCCTGGTAAAAATGGTATCCCTTTCCATTAAGTGGCTATTTTTCACCCTTAGTCTTGCAATTTTGTGGAGTAAGGTTACGCTCTAATGGGCCCAGCTAACATGAAGCACTAGGTTCATTGGGAATTGCGGTCTTATTTAAAGACTAAATGGTGTCTTTTTGTGTCTCTCCCTCCTTTTATCTGCATCAGTAAGATCTTTCACTGTTCTGCGTGCGCTCTCATTATGCAGATGCTTAGCTTACAAAGTAATATGATAGAATCCTTGTCGGCCTCCCCTTACAACAGTACAGGGGGAAATGCAGCCTTTTAGAGTTATTCTATGCCAGATCAGATTATGCCCTTATCTGGATCCAACCTCTCCATGATATGGGGGGTAGGAAGGAATTGAGGGCATTCATTCCCTCCATGCCTGCTCTGTGCTTATCTCCTCCTTCTATATGTGATGGGTGGGAGGTAGAACATTTTAAATCGGGTGTGCACTCGTAGAAATCCCCAAACAATTAAAGCTAAAATGTACGTTCAGCATTCCAAATAAAATCTGGGAAATGGCCTGCAATCTGGGCCAATGTGTGTTGGATTTGATGTTTTGCATTGCCTTCAAAGAGATGATATCCATGCATGTTTTATTCATTTCTTTAAAAAAATTCTAACCTGCCCAATATCAGCAGATTTCATGGCAGTGTATAGTGACTGCAGTCATTTTAAAAGCAATCTACCGGTAGATTTTTAGCATAAATGCCTTGATGGCATAAAGCTGACTTTATGTGTGTTAGATTTGATTGGGTGTGCACTTACATTAATCCCAGAACACCTAGATCTAGAATACGCATGCAACATTCCAAATAATATCTGGGTAATGGCCTGCAGTCCAGTCTATGTGTGTTAGATTTGACATATGTATGTATTCGCAAGGGAGCCAGCATGATATAGTGATTTGAATGTTGGACTAGGACTCTGAGAGACCAGGGTTTGAATTCCCAGTCAAGCATGAAAGCCCACTGGGTGATCTTGGGCAAGTCACACTCCCTCAGCCTCAGCAACCTCTTCTGAATAAATCTAGCCAAGAAATCTCTGGGATGAGATTATCATAAATCAGGGTCGTCTTGAAGACACCTTAACAACAACAGTGGCAGGTTTAGGAATACATCATTTGGCAGGTTTGTTGGATTGCAGTAGTTCTCACTGCATTTTGTGCATGTTTTTTTTTTTTTTTTAATAATAAAATAGGTTGGCCGAGTCTATCCTCAAGCAGTCTACTTTCCTATTCGAACCCTTTATTTGACACTGAAGATAGAACAACGGGAACGCTACAAAAGTGGTAAGCAAGAAACATCTGCAGTATTGTGTTTGGGGCAGCCCGTTCCCAGACCAGGGAGAGCTGAGTTGGCTTGACATCTTAGGGTTAGCTAGTGAGTGAACAGGTGAAGAACTGAGTTGGTCTCTTGAGAGCTGGCCAACTTGGCCAGAAGGTAAATTCTTTCTTCAGTCCTGCAAGTTATACAAGTGTTGCTAAAAAAACTCTTTAATGATCTATTAATAGAATCAGCTACACCTCAGTTGAGGCATAGTTTTGATTCTGATGCCAGTGAGATTGCATTATGGATTGTTGTATTGCAGTGGACATTCTGGGATGATAATTGTGGACTTCAGTATCACTCCTTTGTTAATTCCTATGGTGAAGGGATGGAGAAAGCGTGTACCATATTCCCTATAAGGTCCCCAGGAACCCCCAAATTTCCCCCCAGTTGTACCTCTAAAGGGTTTCAGATGTCAGTTTTGGCACACACACACACCTTCCAGGCCTGGGAGGGACTTTTTTCCAGTAGGAATAGGCCTAGAATTTGATTTATGTGCCTCTACTGGGCTTCAAAGGTCCATCGACATCCAAAAACATGGTGAAATGGTCTTAACACCCATTAGGGGGCAAAAATCCCAAACCCCTCAATTTTTTCACAGGGGTGACAAGGAAGATGGCAGTGTGGTCCCCTAACCTACAACAGTTGCACCCCAAACACGTTTCCCTTTAACACAAAACATATCAAGGAAGACAGTGGTGATAATAAAATCCAAGTGATTAACGTTGCCTTCTAGTAATTTCCTTATTGACATTAAAATAGCTATTGTGTTCACATGCAAATTTCACCATTTTGGATCATTTGGACCCCTAATAACCTTAGCTATGCAATATTTTCAGCTGTCCCCCCTCCCATTAACCTTAAAACATACACCAAAATGGAAAAGGATTGCAATACCAGAAAACTGTTGTAGCTCCATATTGTAGGAGAACATATCAAATGGTTACTGGTATAGATCAGGCATAAAGGTATTATGGAAATGTTCCTATAGGGGGTTTGAATCTGTGATCACACTTGCATTGCAGAATTAAAACAAAATCACTTATATGTTCTGGGACATAATAGATTAAACATAAAAGTACAGTTTGTGTGTGTGTGTTTTTTTTGTGGGGGATGGAGGACAAGTTCCTGGGCCCCATTCTCCTTTGCACACTGGATAGTATTGTCCTTAGGCTTAAACCGATTACACTGTTACTGTATTCTCTATAGACTGTCCTTCAGGGAAATGACAGCTTCCTTGTGGTTAATGTAGATTTTTAAGCCTAGTCATGTCATGGGATTTTATGAATGGAAAGGCTACTTCGAATGTTCATTTTGGAAAGGCATTTAGCCGTTCATGGTACACCGGTTTTATGGTAAACATCAGACTGTTAGAGAGGAAGTTGAGGACCATAAAACTAGTTATGTTTTCCAGCTTGGGTCCTCCATGAAATATTTTCTTTGTCAGTTTTATTGAAGTGGAAACAAGAAGTGCTTATTTGTAGCAAAAAAATTAAACAAATTCCCATAAATGAATCTGTTAATAATGTGCCTGTAATGTGTAACAGGATGGCAATTTCTTTTCTAGCTTAGAATGAAATTGCAGCTTATTTTTCAAACTATGGAATGCTTTGTACTAATTTTCTTTTCCTCCTCTTGATACTCTCTCTGCCTTGTCACCCCGGTAAGACTCTGGACAGCAGCAGCCAAGTTCTGTTGGAAACCAGTCTCACTCAGCTTCAGATCCTGGGCCCATCCGAGCGACGGCTCCAATGTGGCGTTGTAGCCGAATTATGCACATGCAGCGGGAATTGCATCCAACGCTTCTCTCCTCTCTTGAGGGGATTGTCGATCAGATGGTCTGGTTCAGAGAAAATTGGCATGAGGAGGTATCTTTCTTTCTTTTAATGGGAATTCTTTAAAAATTAAAAATCCATGTACGCCATCAGTGGCCTGATATTGATGATTTCCTGTTATGCCTTATATTTGTTTCCATTTGCTGTACCCTGCACACATAAATTCAATGGAGCATGGGATACCTTTGTGGAGAGCCTTTGTTATAAGAATATTGCCCCAGAGCATGTAGCCTGGGAGGTTGACTCCTTGACTACAACCTTTTTTTTCTCCATATTCTTTTTCCCTTTCTTGTCCTTTGGACCAATTTTCCAGTCTTCCTTTCCAGCTAAATATTTTTATATTGCAGAAAATGGAGGATGTGGCCCTCCCCATGTTTTTAGACTGTGATTGCCATAACCCTTCTTGGCTACATTGAGTAATGGTCACCAGAGCTGCACTCCAACAATAACTGGAGAGATAAATGTTTCCCCATTCCTGATCATTCAGACAACAAGACTGTTAGCATGGTTTACAAAATCCTGGTTAATGGTTCTGTCACCAAATGGCATGATATACATGTCAGACATAAATGTATTGTCTAAAATAAGTCCTTACCCGTTTCCTGGCAAGCTAAGAGCAGTGTGGCAAGCTTGCTTGTTTGTGGAGGGAGTCTGTGGCCAGTTTAGCTACAAAATAAAGAAGTCCAATGTCTGACTGTGTAACTTTACACCTCCAAAGTTCTATGAGTTGTTTTGGTATAGTTGCATCTCATATCCAGTTTATTATAATACAGCGTGCATGCTTATTTTATTCTTTCATTTCCAGAGACTACATTTATCTTGTGTGTGTGTGTGTGTTTTCTCCCATAAGGTCCTTCGACAGCTACAGCAGGGGCTGGCCAAGTGCTATTCTGTTGCCTTTGAGAAGAGTGGTGCAGTTTCAGATGCCAAAATCACACCGCACACATTGAATTTTGTCAAGAAACTGGTCAGTACCTTTGGGGTCGGCCTAGAAAATGTCTCCAATGTCTCCACCATGTTTTCCAGCGCTGCTTCAGAGTCACTTGCTCGAAGAGCCCAGGCTACAGCTCAAGATCCCGTCTTTCAGAAACTAAAAGGGCAGTTCACAACAGGTGAGTCAGATTTGAAACATAATTTGTAACTGCACTCTTTTGCTGATGTGTTTTTATGAGCTGGCCTGGAGCCGTAATAAATTCATTCAATAAATTCATTCAAAACAGAATTTGAAGTTCATTTTTCACCATATTCTTCACAGTGCAGAGACTGTCTCCTTTAGCCTCAAGGGAACAGACTAATTTGCAAAAAGGACAATGCATATTCAAAACATTTTTTCTAGCCTTAATTCATATGAGAAAAAAGAATGCTGTTGATCTTTTAAGGAAAGGTTTGGCTTTTCTTTTAAACTGTTGGATGAGGCTTTAGTAGGATTTAGATGTTATAGAAAACCATGGTTCTCTCATATGAGGATGAGTCACAATAAGCCAAGCTCCCCTGGCCACTTTTCTTCTTTGATAACTATGGAAATGACATTGAAAGCACTTGTTTCCTATTTTAAAGTTAGCAGTATCTTGTGATATTCACACTGGAAGAAACTGGCTTGTCTAAGATATGTTTGGGAAAACTTTCGCTCTCCAGATGGTGTTGGATTTCAATTCCTAGCATTTTGGCCAATTGTGAGGCTTGATGGGAGTTGTAGTTCACCAGAATCTGGAAGGCTACAGGTTCCCTACACCCATTTTTTAAAAATATGTATATACTTAAATATTGTTCTCACTTACTGTACCTTAAACCAGAATGGGCAAGTTTGTGTTGTTGTTGTGTGACTTCAAGTTGTTTCTAACATGTGATGACCTTAAGGCAAACCTGTCATGTATTTTTTGGGGGAGGGGGGGAAGACTTGTTCAGAGGAGGTTTGCCATTGCCTTCCACTCTGAGAGCAAATGACTTGCCCAAGTCTCTTTCTCAGCTGATACCACTTCCCAAAACCAGGACCAGAATTGACTTCCAATTTCCTTAAAACTGGATCACAGGTAGGGCTGGCTGCACATTCTTTTAAGGGACAGAACAAACTTCTTGGAGGCTTGCAAGAATATAGTTCTCTCTAAAATTGGGAAGATCATTTGAGGGACAAAGGTGATCTCCTGTACATAGAATATATGCCTTCTACCCCTGGCTTAAACTACCTTTAGTTCAGACATCACGGGAAATCAGTATTTAAATATAAAACATATTTAGGGGTAGCTGTACTTGGCCATGCAGCAAACCTAGTGCTAGGTTTAAAAGTGGAAGTGTCCATAGTCAGCACAAAACAGGAGGAAGGAGAGAGCAAATAAGTTCACAGCTGCTTATCATCATAGGGCCCATTCACACTATGCAGTTATAATGCTGTCATTCCACTTTTAACTGGAGTGGTTTCAGCTGAAGGAATCCTGGCATTTGCAATTTAAGGCAGGGCATGTAAAATTCTAGGACAGAACCATGGCAGTTAAAGTGGAATTATAGCACTACAATTGTGTAGTGTGAATGGACCCATTGTCGGATAGCCGTGGTTTTTCATTGTGTCTAAACCAGCTCTACTCCGTGTTATCTCTACTTTGGGATGACATTGAAAAATATTGTATTCTGGGGGAGAGAGGTGTAGCCAACAGCATAGTGAGTGAATGAAAGTTTGGGCTGGCAGCTAATTTACTCTATCTCTTAAATGTCATGAAATTATTTTAAGAATAATTTTTGTGTGGGGGATTTAATTTGACAAAAGACTTAATGCATTAAGTGCTTAGGGAAAGAATTATAAAAATCCATTTGTGGATAAGAAAATAATCTCCAGGTAGTCCTGGTTTATTTTTAAAATGCACAAGAAGAATATTCTTGAATTGTGAGAACTCAACATTTATGTGGATGTTTCCCCTCCCAAACTAGCAGCATCAGCACAAGGAACATAATTTAAGCTTTTTTTATTATATATTATATTATGGACCATAAAACTTATAAATAAATTTATTTGAAGAAAAAAATTAAGCTTTGAGGCATATGATATTCATGTAATGACCTGGGCTTTCCCGCTGTTGAATTGAATAACTTAAATAAATAGCAACAATTGGCCTTTTAGCGGGACCATTTGGGAAGCATTATGCTGCTACTGTTCATTTTTCTATTAACTATCCTTGTTTCCATTATTTATGGACCAGCAGTCCATTAAAACTTTGATTTGTGAGGTGTGCCTGCTCCTAACATTCCTCTTGCATGAGCGCTTTCCCTTTTTTAAAAAAAAGGAGTCCAAAACTTGAGTCTAGATATGCCGTCTTCCTGCTTACTGTAATGGTGAAATTCTGTGTCTACTTAGACTGAGCTCCAGTGAATTTGATGGAGAGCACTTCTAGTCTAATTAAATGATTTTTACTGTCTTAAATGTTAAGATCATTCCCATTTTTAAACTGATTTTATTTTATATGCTTCCCTCAGAACCTATGGTATAGGTACGACTGTAAATATTTTGTAAATAGCTAAATAGTAAAACTAATCTGAGTCCCAAAGAGATGAGCTGTATTCCACTGCCCAGTGAAATGGGTAGCAAGTTGAGTAATTTCATGATCTCTCCTCTTGCAAACAGACACAAGCTTTCTGACAGCCAGTTTTAAATGGGTGGGTCAGTGAAGGGAATTTGGTTCAAGCGATTGTGAAATTTGAAGTTGTACACTTGCAGAAGCAGTCTTAATATTGAACACTAAATTCCTGTTTGAATAGAAACGTCTTCATCTCCCAGCAAAAGGAGGTTAGAGAGGGTGCCAGCTGAGCCTCTTGTGGAAGGGAATTCCACAGTTGGAGAGACTGGCACACTCATATACAGAGATAGATCCTCCAGATAACCTAAACCTGAGCCACATCGGGCTTTATAGGTTGTACCCAGCCCTTTGAATTGTGCCTGGAATTCCCTGGTTGTTAGTGAAGCTCTTTCAACAGAGTTTATTGGAAGGTCCTTACTATTTCACCTCTCCCTCTGACATATCCACGTTGGAGGCTGCTATCAGGAACAGTTACAGTAAGGGCAGAGCCAAATAGCATTCTGATGAAAACATTGAAAGTAATCATTACCCTCACCTGGAAGAGACAAGACAGATATAGGCATCAGGTGGATGTATCTGGTGATGAAGTTCTACTATGGAAAAGGTGATAGCATTTGAATGAGGGATTCTAGTGATCTAACTTGGGGTGGGCAAATTTTGGCTTGATCTTCTGTGTCCCACAGCAAATAGATAAAGCCCTTGGAAGAGTGAAATCTCCCTTTCTCAGCAACTTGTTCAGTGAGGAGGAAGCAGGATGGACAAAATATGAGAGAAAAGCGTTAACTCACAAACTGTTAACTGGCTCCACTCAGTACTGGCTATTGCCTTGCCCACCATTAGTATACCCCCCTGGCTATCTACAAGAGGATTAAACTCCTGGTTTAAATAGGCATGTTTGTACAGAAGAGGTTCGCCTTTAAGATTCCATGATATCTTGAGCACTTAAATTCCAGCAGAGTCGTCTTCATGCAATGAATTGCCTATAGCAAGAATCCAAGAACCGTGCAACTGGTATTTGTTCTGGGGCAGTCACACTCTGTATGATAAATTGTTTTTTGTGGATTTTTTTAAAAGCTGTGTGGAGTTTCTGAAATAATTTTGGGTTGGGGTCCTGTGGAGAGAGAATGTGCGGGAACGTCGGAGAAGTGACGTTTCCAGGATTCTTCTCAAAGTCACACATGTGCCCTACATATTAGCGAGCATGTGAAGCACTGCATGCAATAATCTCTGGAGCACAACAGTTGCATGACAGTAGGAAATGGAAGCCTTGAACCATATGATCGGATTTAATGCGTGGCAGCTATTAAAGAAGAAAATACGTAGTGGTTGACATATTCTGCTTGTTTCTTGGTTGTCTGAAAATTCTCAAGAATCTGGCTGCAGTTAGTACAAAGAGGCATTCCCTGCTCCTTTGCTCCCCTGCCCCCAGAAACACATGGATCCCCCGCCAGATTCACTGATACTTTGAAAATTTTAAGCAATTCTGTGTCTTAAAATATAAACCAAAAGGAAGCATAGCAATGCTACAGGTATCATTGAAATATATGTTACTTTTGCCTTTGGTTCAGAATTTTCTGTTAAAGGTGTAATGCCCAGGAACACATCTACAGTCGTCTCTCCTTTTCCGTGGGGGATCCATTCCAGATCCCTTGCAAAAATGGAGATTCACTTATATTCAAGACCCACTGGCTTGAATATAGGCATGGGTGCGCACCCCATTCTCTCCCACTCCGTTCGTCCCTTGCGCATAAGCAAGGGATGCAAGTCCGAAGACCACGAGAACGGAGGGAGGATTGTACTTTGTTAACTGAGCAGTTAAAAGACTTTTTTGTCCGCCCCCCTCCTCCCAACTCAATACAAAGGAAAGGGTAAAAAGAGAGCTTGGTTAGTCGTATTACAGCATTAACTGCCCAAAGCAACATTTTATTGCTGTTGAAGTGGTCCTGAGCAGATACAGCGAAAAGATTTGATTCCATGAAAATATATGGCAGAGGAGGATTTGGGAACACATCACTCTCCAGATGTATTTGAACTAAATTTCCCTTCCATCCTAGGCAGCATAGCCAATAAATGAGAGATAATGTGAATTATTTTGTGAAAATCCAGCAACATAGAGAGGGCCACATACCTCCCAGCCTTCAGTTGAATTACATCCCCATTTCTGCCCATATCTGGAAACAAACTCTCCGTAATATGTTTTCTCTATATGTAGCAGCATGTCTGCGTGTGTACCATATGCAAAGCTGATGAAGTTCCATGTTTTATGAAAATCATGCCGAACCTTTAAACAGCGGGAGAGATTTCTGTCAATTAAAACAGGATTAAAACAGCCATTTTTAGTGAGCACAAGATGAGATTGCTTTAATCTGTTAAAGTTGGACTTTGAATTAAAGTTGAAGGGTGACGGGAGATGGCTGCAATTAAATTGGTCAATACACTTGCCTTTTTGGAGTTCCAGGATGTAATTCATTTTGCTGGAAATAAGTTTTTGATTAATTTTCCACAGTAATAGAATCTATGCTGCTGAATTAATGCCAAGTTAATTACCATACTAGTTCATGGCTGAGAATGAATCTCCAGCTTTTACAGTTCCTTAGTCTTGACTGTAGTTCTGTCCTTATGTGCTTTGGATCACTCCCCACTGAGTCAGAGGCATTTGAGCCCTTGCCACCTTTTGAAACTGGCTGCTGCTATAAATCTCTGGAGAGGGAATTTCCTATATTTAAAATAACCTTATTTTTTTTTGAACTTGTACTTACAGGTGTAATTTTCCAAGTCTTTGAATTGTCAGGGTTGTTGATGATATGCATTATGGATGGTGATCAAGGATTTCTAAATGTTTATACAGTTTCCAGCCAATATGAAACATTCATTTGGATGTTGTTTGAAAAACCTAGGGCCTTGGGCATGGTTCAGACATAATTTGGTTTCCGTTCCTTGTTGCCAATGGGGGCACAGCCACTGAGGCTTCCAGGTTTCACCCTATTTCTCACCCCATGGACTTCAGCCAGTTTTCACTTCCAGTTTTGTGGAACAAAAACAAAGCACAGAGGCTGTTTTGTTTTAGCAGAAAACTGCACACGTGAAAGGGGCAAAGATTTGGGGGGCTTCAGGAATTGGCTATGCTATTCCCACCCCTGGAAACATTTTCTTAGTTGTTACAAAGAACATTGCATGGAGCATTGCCTGGCTAAATCTTTACTCTCCTGCATCTACAAGTATAGGTTTAAAAACTGAGGGTCAGAGAATTATAGTTAATATATGGAGTGCACAAACGGAACTTCTTTTGCTTTAACTACAGCACATGGGAAGGAGGCCACATCTCTTTCCATGCTCCTTTTGCCACACAGCTACAAAACCGAGGTTAAAAAACCCACTTCCCACTGGTGCCACTGGGAATTGCTGAATTAGGTCATTCACCAGCCCATGCTTTGGGGCATCTGCAACTGGTAAGGAAAGGAATAATTTTACTCTTTTGGACACTGATACCACCCCCAGCAGATGCAAGGAACGGAAAACTATATCTTTTCTGAAGTATGACAAAGATGATTCAGGCCACTCATTAAGTATAAGATGTAGTTTGGACCTAAAATGATTCATCCCTGCTCACTTGGTCCAGATTTGCAAGTCTGGATTACATTTCACCCTTTTTGAATGTGGCAAGTCCAAGCCCTGTAGGCTGGCATGGACTGGAATGATGCTTTAGGAAACATATGAGGTGAATGACAGCATAGGTGGCGGCAAAAGGCAGACGGTGTTTGGTAATTGGGAACCTGGTTTGCTTGTCCAGTTGTTGTTATACACCTTATTTGATGAAATGCAGTCTATCACTTACTTTATATCCCATCTTTCCTCCAGAACTAGGATTCAAGGTGGCTAATTCATAGAATTCTTCAAACTCTCCTGTTTGGCTACTTCCTGAAAGAAAGCAATCCATTTTACAGGTTTCCTACGGTATTAGCAGGGCAACCCTAATCCTAATTTATTCATTAGCAGGGCAATCGTAATTGGCTAAAAAGGCCAAAGGCTAGGTGGGTTAGAAGCTGTGCTGTTTCCAAACAGTTTCCAGATGGTTGGAAATGATTTAGGACTTCCTTGCCCTGGCATAATTTTGCACTGCCATTATGGTTGTGTTCCTGTGATGTTTGGATCTCGCATAACTTGGCACCACTACTTTTCAGATGGATTGTGGCTTGATCAGGGTTTCCTCCCCCCCCCCAAGCAGGTACAAAAGTCATCAAGATGAAACAAAGCCGTTAGTTAATGGAGAAATGATTTGTTAGTGTTTTATGGATGCAGCGGATATTTTACAACAGGTTTTTATAGATGCAGCAGGTATTTTACAGCAGAGAAAACGTGCTTCTCCACACTGGTATTCAAACTCAAGCCAGCTACATAGGCCCTAGAAACCCTGAGGTCCCCAAGTACCTGTGTTTATGCAAACTTCACAATTTGGGAAGAGGTCACAATGTGGTTAAAAGCAGGGGTAGAATAAAGGTTTAGAAAGGTTAACAACAACAACAAAATCCCTATTGTGAAGAAGCTATTTCCCTCAATCCTTCTAGAAGCATTGGGGGACTATCTTCCTCTCCCAGTTTTTTACAAGACGATAATGATTTCATGTCGACTTATCCACTGAAATGCTAGGCTGCGGATGAATAGTGAAATGCAGCCCCTTGCTTATACCTGTACTAAACATAAAGCATAACTCTTTTTGGGCTAATTTTAGGCTGTGCAATAGTATTCTGTGTGCTGCATGGGTCCCATTGCAGATTTTCCTGATGGTGATGTCCCTGCTTGTTAACACCGATTTGCTCCCATTTTTTAATGGCCCTTCTAGATAGCATTTCCCAACCATCAGAGCCACTTTGGTACCTGATTGCTCTTTCAACAAATCTCTGATCAACTGGTAGAAGGACATTTCTGCCATTGGAAGAGGCTTGTGCCTTATCCTAACTTTCTACTGCCAGCGTATCCTTGAATTGGAATCGCACTATTTGAATATAATCAAAAGCTCCCAGAGGCCAGTATAGGCAGTTACTATTGAAGTTGCGTCACATCTTGCATACCCAGCAAGTTAAGAGATGCAGCCCTTCACCTTATCACACTGGTGCTACATCTTTGTCTTGGGTCTGTCCTCCCAACTGGCCAGTGTCCCCCCCCCCCCCCAAATTTATCAGTGCACAGATTGGCCTAATCCTAATTTACAAAGGAAGAGCAGCAACCAAAAAGAACAAGCAAGCCAGCCATCAGAGTATTCCTATTTGAAATAGCTAGGTTAGGAAAACAGTGCTAGTTTGTGACATACCTCTCACCAAGAGAAATTTCAATATCACTTACAAGTTTTGGATTTATAGCTGATATCAATGAGGTACCCCATTCCAACTGACTTGGACTACAACCCCTATCCTCCCTAGCCAGCATGGACTGTGCTTAGCAGTGATAATGGAAAGATGGTTTAATACAGTGCTACTCAAAGTGGTGGCCCATGGATTGGTCCCACTCACCGAGCCATCAGCTGCCAATCCCTGGAGAGTTTCCAGGAAGGAAAGAAACAGTGGTAGCCAGTGGGTACAAATACAGTGCCATCCCTGGCATATTGGAAGGAAGCATTTGCTAGTCCAAATCAGCCCAAAAAGCACTGGTCTGACACATCTGGTTCCTTTGGTGGTTGACGTATACATTTATGAAACTTCTTCTCCCACTTCATTTGTTCTTTAATAGGTATATCTTCTTCTGCCCGAAAAGGGAGTCTGTTCTCAGCCTCCTCCCACCCACCTCGGGAAGTTCACTGTTAAGTCCGTTTTAAAAAACTTTTCTGAAATGGAACTCTAATGATCTTAAACCAATGCAGGAAATAAAAGTTGGGTTTTTAATCAGGGCTGGTATCAAAAAGATTTCTGCCCTGCCTAATTAAGCTATCTGCAAAATGGGGAAACCATCCTGTGCCATTTGGATTGCTGGTATTTCTTTGCCCCTTTCTAGAGCCTGGATTTACTTTAAAAGGCTCTTCATGGGAGCCCTGTAACATGAACAAAGACAACTAATTAATCGAGTGCTTTCCGTCATTTCCATCTGCTACTGAGAAGCCAAAAGCAAGGAGAAGATGGTCTAAAATAGGAATTTTCAGCAAACTGGGGTGATTCATGTGGTGCAGTGAATGGCGTATACATCTGTGGGTTTAGGTTTTTTTGCTTTGTTTTATTTTTTTGTCTTAAACGAACACTCCTCAATATTTTTGCTGAAGTTATTTGCATATCATTAGCGAGAATATTGTTCTTGCCGTTCGGTGGCATTTTTTCCTGCACTTCGGGGAGCCCGAGGCAGCAAACAGTGCAGTGTTTCATGTTTCTCTTCCCTTCGCTGGGTGATTTACTCAGATTGTTCACTAGAGGGTAGACTCGGAATTATAATCCCCTCTTTTTAAGAAATAAATAAAATCACGCTAGTACTCATAGTGTCATAATCAGTGCAAGAGGTATTCTGATGGCTACTTAAAAATCAGAAATAGCCTGCCTGGAAGGATGGCCCTGATATTTAGTCTTATTCTTAATTTCCTTTGTGCTCTGGAAGACTGGTCTTTTCAAGAAATATATGAATAAATAGGTTTTATGCATTTAAGTTTAAACATATTGTGAAATTAGTATTAATTGTCATACTGACACCTACTATAACAGCAAAACATTTTGAACATGCTCAAATACAGCTCTGATGGATCACCAGTCATTTCCGGGGCCTGATTCAGAGAACTGGTGCCCAGATGGCTTATCACCGTCTCCCTTGAGTTCCTGCCCAGTTATTTTGCTCATCTTTGGACCATCTTTTTGGGGATGCTGCTATCTATAGTGGTATGATGCATGGCAACCAAAGAACAAGCCTTCTCAGTATTGGCCTCCTACTTGGAGAATGTCTTCCCTGGAAAGCTCAACCTGGTGTCTTCTTATCCATTAGGCTAAGACCTTCCTATTCTGGCAGGCATTTCTTTGTTTTACTGTTACTTTCCATTATTTTATTACAGTGTGTTTCAACACTGGAATACTGCAATATTTTGGATACTGAGTTGGCTAGTTTATTTATCATCATTGTGATTGTATTGATGGGTTTGTGTTCTTTCTGCTTGTAAATAGCCCCCAGGGCAACATAGTCAATTGGGCAACATATAAATTTCATAAAATAATGAATTAGTTGGTCTTGGGGAGGAGGGACAAAGGTTAGCCTGTTGAACGTACTGCAAGGCATCCTGCATTTTGCAGAGCTTCAGCTTTGTTCTCTCTAGAGATATTTACAGTTGTGTTCCTTCCGGTCTCAGAGTCTGGTAGGCCATTGTGTCAGTAGAACTTTTATCCAGCAACAGGGTTTTCTTCCTTTCACATTCCAATTCTGGGCTGCCAAGTCCCATAAGCCACACTTGCTTTTGCTCACTTCTAAAATGAATTTTAAAAGTTGTTTTGAAGATTTAAGTTGAAACGTGCATATTAACTGAAGAGTCTCTGCTGATCCTCTTCCTCCCTTATGGGTAACGGTAAACGGTTCAGCTCAGATTTATGGGGAATGAAGAAATTGCTTTACCCTGAATTTGGGAAAGTAGGTGAAAAACAGTGGACACTGCCATTCTGGATCGAGTGGAGTGGAGCAGTTTTTCATTGAAATGGCTGGGATATTTTTTTTTTTCTTTGAGTGTGCTCAAACATTAAATACGAGGTCTTAAAATTTGGAAGACTGTCATGCTGTTTGAAATGGCTTCCTTTGGATACCGCTTGTAAATTATATGTTTATGTGCCTCTCTTTGGCATATGAACACTGATGTAATAGTGGAGAAAGAGAATAGATTCTCAACAGTGAAAACAAGTGGAGCTTGCAACAAAATTTTGCAGGGTGGAGTGGTCCTTGTTCAGGATTTCAGTTGCTTCAGGGATTGAACAATTACTTGCTCTTTGGCAGAAAAAAATATATGGCGCATGTGTGGTGTAGTGATCTGAGTGTTGGACTACGACTCTAGGGACGAGGGTTTGAATCCCAGCTCTGCCATGCAAACTCACTGGGTGATCTTGGGCAAGTCTCACACTCTCTTAGCATTAGAGGAAAGCGATGGCCAATCCCCCTGAACAAATCTTTCCGGGAAAGCTCCATGATAGGTTCACGTTAGGATTGCCATAAGTCAGAAATACCTTGAAGGCACAGAAGAAGCAGGCCTTAAAAAAGGGCAAAAGGGCCTCCCCCCCCCCAAGATTTTTACAATGCAATGGAATTGCTGTAATGCCCCAATGAGAACCTGTATGGTGTGGTGGTTTGAGCGTTGGACTTCAACTTTTGAGATCTGGGTTTGCTTCCCCACTTGGGGAAAAAACCCGACTGGGTGTCTTTGGGCAAGTCACCCCCTCTGAAGAATACCCTATGATAGGTGAATAATAATAATAGTAATAATTATAATAATATTTATATTTATTTCTTACCCACCCCTCTGAGCGAGCAATCAGGGCGGGGTACAACATGTTAAAAACATATACAGTTAAAATCCTCCAACATTCCTTAGAGTTTGCCTTAGAGTTGCTATAAGTATAAAAAATGAGTTGGAGGCACACAACTGCTGTGCCCCACTATTGCTTTGAAGGGTGTACTATTGTGTGTTTTGAGACAAGGGGAAAAAAGGTTGGACTTAAGGAAGGGAATAGGGGATAGAAGCATGAGGACTCTTGGTTGGGAGCCACAAAAAGCCTGGCAGCTATCCGCTGCCCATGAACTGCATTTTCTCTGCCTTGCCCTAAAGATTTCCTGTACTTTTGCAGACTTTGGGGCTAGAAAAAATGACTTACACCGAGTCAGACTAATGGTTCATTAAGCATAGTATTGTAGACTCTGTTCTGCAGAGTTTCTGTAAGGATGCTTTCTCTAACCCAACACAGAAATCTCTTTTATTCCTTAATGGTCTCAGTCAAATCCTAACCATTCTTGACCTTGTTTAGCTTCTGATATCAGAGGAGTATTCAGAGTGGTATAGTGATTGCCTGTACCCAATTCATGCCTTCTTGTTGTATATGAAAGGCATAAGAACTGGCACTTAAGTACTGAGATTCCTGTTAGAATTTAGCAACAGAATGCTTTAGCATATCTTTGGTGTGCAAGTTTTTCCCACTGAGCATCTGACTGAAATAATTAGTGTGTGTGTGTTTTGCGTGCAAAACAAAACACACACACACAATAATTTAAAAGAATCATTTCCAACTTATGGTGACCCTAAGGCCATATCTTGGGGTTTTCTTGGCAAGATGTGTTCAGAGGAAGCTTGTCATTGCCTTTTTCGAGGCTGAGAGCATGTGATGTGCCCAAGGTTATCAAGTGGGTTTCATAGGAGCTGGGAATCAAACCCTGGTCTCCAAAGTCACAGCCCAACACTCGAACCACTAATCCACACATTATTAGTTTGGAATATTTTGGTGCATGCAAGTCTCAGCATGAAATTAAATTTATGAGTACTTGATTTGCCCTGGAAAGTGGTTTGAAAAGGCAGTTTTAAGTAGATTGACCTTTTGGCTGTGGGAATTTTGGCTGGGAATCCAAACCAACTCCAGACCCACCTTTGACCAACAATGTTAGGAGACATCATGTGCGGCACCTACCCCACTGTTATACTGGTACAGAACAAAATGCTTATGGCCTTTATTTTAAAAATCAGCTGAAGACATAGCCTGAGAAGAAATAACTCTCGCCTAGTATGAAAACAAATGGTGAAGCAAGCTTATTTAATGTGTAATCTCTGGCATTTTGGCTCATTGTAAATTGGAACAGATCATCTCGAATGGTTTTTGCCAGTGGCTCATCTATTTTATACATGAATCTGCTGGGCAGTATCTGTGTTGGGCTAAAGTGTAACTGCTGTAATAATTTCAAATGTGTGTAATAATCATTTTTTTTCTTCTTGCCCATCATTTTGCAATTGTGTGACCTCCCTTTAAAACAAAAAAAAAAAAAATCCATAAAAATCCCAGGAGGAAGAGGGGGAAATACGATTCGGGACTTGTAATTGTGCAGGATGTTAACAAGTGATAGCCGCACTATATTCTGTGCTTATCAGGCGTCATGTGGAATATTGTGTTCAGTTCTAGGTGCCCCCTTTTAAGAAGGATATAGACAAGCTGTTGCGGGCTCAAAGAAGGGCAACAAGGATGTTAAGAGGTATAGAAAACAAAATGTATGGTGAAAAATTGAGGGAGTTGGGCATAAAAAGAGGATTGAGTGGTGGCAAAAACTGTACTCTTTAAATATCTAAAGGGCTGTCACAGAGAGGAGGGTTCTCTGCTGTTCTCTAGGGTAGGACCAGGTTTAATGGTTTTTAAATTACAGGAAGGTAGATTTTGATTGTGATCCAGTGAGATACAGTCGTTTGAGTGTTGGAGACTAGGGTTCAAATCCCTGCTTGGTCATCGAAACCCACTGGGCAAGTCTCACTCTCTCAGTCTCAGAGGATGGCAATGGCAATGACTGGCTGAGAAAACCCCATGATAGGTTCACTTTAGGGTCACCATAAGTTGGAAATTTTGAGCGCGGGGGGGGGGGTGGCATTCGAAGACCCTTCCGATTTTGTGATTCTGTTAACAGTTTCCTTATGTTTCTGTACCACAACTGCCATTGTATATTTCTGGTTTCTGACAAGCGAGATGTTCTGTTATTCATTCCTTTGTTCACTAGACTTCGACTTCAGCGTGCCAGGCTCCATGAAACTTCACAATCTTATTTCAAAGCTGAAGAAATGGATCAAAATCCTTGAGGCGAAAACCAAACAGCTTCCCAAGTTCTTTCTCATTGAGGAAAAATGTCGCTTTCTGAGCAACTTCTCTGCCCAGACGGCTGAAGTGGAAATTCCTGGAGAATTCCTCATGCCGAAGCCGACACACTATTATATCAAGATTGCACGGTAAAGTGGAGTTGGTAAAATGAAAACTATTACTGGGAAATGGTCTGGTGTGAGTTCTGGGGTGCTGCCACACTGCAGAATTAAAGCAATTTGACACTGCTTTAACCATTATGGCTACAGCCTATGAACCCTGGGACTTATAGTTTGTTGTGCCACCAGAGCTCTTTGACATAGAAGGCTAAATAGCTCACAGATCCCAGAAAGTGGTCTCAAATTTCATTAATTCTTCAGTGTAGATACAATTCTAGTTACAGCTGCTTAGATACAATTCTAGTTACAGCTGCCCAAACACTTTGACCTTGAATCTGTTGTCAATCTGAACTACAGTAGACCCATTGAATCTGTTGGGTTTATATATATCATGCTAGTTACAGATGTTGGCGAAACGTCAGAAAGGAACTCTTCTAGAACATGGCCACATAGCCCGAAAGCTCCACAAAAAACTATGGATGCCGGCCATGAAAGCCTTCGACTCCACATTTTATGCATTATTTTCTGTGCAAAAAATAATATTTCAGTGCAAAAGTATTATTTTCTGAGCAGAAAACTTTTATGGTACAGAAAGTATTGTGTTGCAAAATAAAAATAAACAGGTGGGATCTCTTCTCTTGTAGTTTGCAACTGTTGCTCCGGTTCCTGTTCTCTGGAGCAGCCGAAAACAAGCTTGCTCTTTCCTTAACATGACACCCTTTCAGATATGACATGAAACTAACAGCTATGAATATAAGCAACCATAAGAGTAGGTCAGGCCGAGTGAAAAGGACTGGCCCAGAATCTCCTGGTGTGGATTTTGTGACTAAGTCAGGATTTGAATCTGGATTTCCCAAGTTCCAGTAACCATTGCTCCACACTGACTCCCAGTTTGAAAGCTTCCAAGTTATACAGAACTGGAGTAAAAAGCCTTTAAAGGCATCTGTGCATTTGATGTTTTTTCACCATGTTTTAGATAGATTAAATTGTGAGAGAGATTTCAAAGAAGAGGAAAGGGGGGTTCAGTTTTTAAATCCAAAGCCATCTCACTACATGCTTAGGATTACACTCCCACCGGGGGTTTCTCTATCAGCATTAGGAAAATCAGCACCTCATCTACACCAAACAACCTATGTTCAAAAAAGAAGAACTTTTGTCATTCAATTTGGAGAAGACAAAAGGCGCAAATGCATCTGTGGAAGGCTTTTCATGCAAAATATCAATCCTGGCTGAGCCACATAATAGAAAAACGTAGATGCTTAAAAGGTTGCATCATTATAAAAATTTATAATGGAAATGTTGGTTTTACAGAAGCTCAGTTGCTAATATGCTTCCTTTTGTTAGCTTTAAATATGGCATTTCAATTTCTTTCCCCTTTTTTAAATCTAGCTTTCATCTTGGAGGAGAGAAATGAAGCTTTAGATTCTGAAAGCTCAGGTGCTTTTATCTCCCTCTCTCTCGCCTTCTTTTTCTTGATAGATTTATGCCCAGAGTGGAGATAGTACAAAAGCATAACACTGCAGCTAGAAGACTCTATATCCGTGGCCATAATGGAAAGATTTACCCGTATCTCGTAATGAACGATGCCTGCCTGACCGAGTCACGTAGAGAAGAGCGAGTATTACAGCTCCTTCGCCTCTTGAACCCCTGTTTAGAGAAGAGGAAAGAAACCACAAAGAGGCATCTCTTCTTCACAGGTGGGTACAGCAAGAGCACCCTAGAACCACAGATATGTGCAGGACATTCTCAAGAATGGTTGCTCCTTCAGGTGACTTTAAATGTTCTGGGTTTCTCATGAGCAGCTTTAAGACATCTCAGGGAAGTCTGGTTTTTCAGTGGCCCATGACATGCAGGCTATTGGCAGCCCAGTGAAAAGGATGTTAGAGATCCCATTGGCAAACTTTGGTGTAAATGAGACAAAGCTCCTAGATCTATCTCCCAAGCTTCTTGGCACCCAAAGAGGTAAAAGACGGATTGTTTGCTCATCTGCACTGCAAGTTGGGGAAAGTAAGAAAGTGCAAAAGTCCCTCCTGCTGTTTCTTTTTTTTCCCTTGTATGCCCAGAGCAAATGAGAGATCTTACCTTTCCTCAGAGCCCTCTGATGGATGTGAGGCTTTAGCAAGGATAAATACAGCCTGGTTTATTCCAGATATAATGGTTAATCTTGCAAGGTGACAGAAGACTTGTTATTGTTATAACAGGCTGGTTGGTAAGGCAAACCAATTATCCGTACAGTGGGGATGGATACATCAATATATTTCTTGTCCAGGTTAGTTTTGCTTTTCATTAATTAAAAACAGAAAGATGAGGCCAGTAGGTTGCTTTTCTTCCACCACTAAGTACACAGCAAACCTTGAGATCTGTCTGTTGCTCTCTGTCTCATGCGTGCTCTCGCACACACATACACACACACAACACACAAATCAAGATTGTATTGACATCTGTTTCTTTGAATGGGAGCTTCATTTCTGCTTTCCCGTTCTTTCTGTTCTGCTGTTTTCCTTCCCTGGATTTGGGTTGATAGACTAATCCCTATTTCTAGCAGACCTTGAAAAGCTAATGTGAAGTCGAAAAGCTACTTTAAAAGTAAAGAGATACAATTATAGTTCCAAGGTCTTCCAAATTTGTTAGTTCCTTCTAGAATTGTGTTTAGTTTTTTACAAAAACTTTTCTTTCTTGTTTCCTGATACTTACAAGTAACTGAGAAAGTTGAGTTCTGATGCTTAAAAAGGGCCACATCTTAATGCTAGGAGTTTCAAAAAGCAGTCTCCCTCTGTGTACTCCAGTGCACCCAACACAGCATGAGATAGCAGCATAAACCAGTCTTAAACCATGAGATGTGCCTCCTCCACCATTTAGTTAGGCCACGCTCCATTACTAGAAAAGTAGCTTGTACAAAATTACAGGTGCACCACAAAAGTCATCTTTCTGTTACATTACAGGTTGTAGCTAGCCATCCTCATAATTGGAAAATGAAAATATTTTCATGAAAATAATATAAAAATAATGTAATTTTAATCTTAAAAATGAATATTGGAGAAGGAATTAATTACAAGTAATGAATTATTTGTAATTAGTCACTTCTTAACCGATTTCAATTCCTGCCCAAATTTTACCTCTGTGTAGATTTTTTTCATTGTTACTGTATGTGTAAAGGCCAACCCCCTTGTGTCCTATATTATATTGTTCTTCCACTTTACTTATGGATTGCCTTTTCATGCCACCTGGGATGTAATTTGTATCTCAGCCAAGCAAGTGTCACAGAGAGGAAGCAGGCCTCCAGTGCTGTTAAATTAAAGCTTCTCAAGACTAACTTCTCTGAAGGGCAAAGTATAAAACCTCCAGAAAGGTACCCTGCTGAATATTGGTTCAAATGATGCATGCCCCCAAAGCGTCCGGAGGCCTTGCCAAGCCAGGAAAAGCTGGCTCTTAATCTGCTCCTGCTGGTGACCCATTTGAGACCATGGTAGCTGCTCACTTTGAAAGCAGGCTCCGTGGTCTTGATGCAGTCCTTCTGGGCCATCTGCTTTGGGCATAGTTTGTGGGTGACAGAGGAAATGTGGCATGTCAAGGTGTGTGTTCTTGAATTCTTTTAAAAATTGAAAAGAATTGGGAATCTTCTGGTGGATTTCATCCTGATCTAGACTCCTTGGCTGATAACATATAGAATATGAAGCCAAGCTGGAAGCAACCTGGCAGAATATCAGGGGAGTGGAAGTAACCTTACTATTGAAGGTCTCTTTCTTACCATTTTTGAGGCCTTTCCTGTCTGGTTACTGTTGTTCCTTTTTTCTCTTTCTACGGTTCTGAGCCAGGGTTAGGCTTTTTTTTTCATATTTGGAATGAAAGACTCAGTTTCATGGCTTAATCGGATAAAGCTCCCATGTCAGCAGTAGGTAGATTCTTATCACAGCAAAAAAATCTCCTTGTCTCCTACATGAAATACGAGCGGAGAAGCTACAGATCTCCAGGTTTACACTTGGCATGGTGTGGGAACAATGGCCGGTGGGTGGGCAGGAGGAGAGACATGAAATCCCCCTTCTTCTTTTTCCCCCCTTCCATATCGTACATCCTCCTTTGGAAATGCCTTTGAGAGTCTAGCAAAACTGGTGTCTAGCAAAAACAAGCCGTGCTTTCTTGTGAGTTCCCTTTCATAGTGGAGCTCTTGAGTGTGCTGAGAGGGATGGAAAGTGCCACTTGACACACTTCACTTGATTGTCGCAGCCGTGGGAGAGCTGATATCTGCATACTAATTTGACAGCCGGTATGTTGCTGTGTTTGTAGGCATTATTCATCCAATGCCCCCTTTTTTCCTCCTCCCATTGTTACAGCGCTGTCAGCGTACATGGTGTTTTAAACAGCATAGAGACGTTAGCCTTTGGGGCACAACTCCTAGGATCTTCTAGCCATGGTTGTTGGCTAGCGCTTGTTGCCTGCTGGTTGTAGTCCAGTTTCGGAGCTGTAGTCTAAAGAAAGTGGGGGGAAGGTAACTCTTGCAAGCTCAATAGTGAAGCACAAGGTTTGCATGTGGAAGGTTTCGTGCCCATGCTCCAGGTAGGGCTGGGAAAGACCCTGAAGTGCATTGCTGATGTTGACTGTGATTGCATTTTCATGTCGCAAAAAGCCATGTTATGGTTTGTTGAAGTTCGGTTTGCTTCAGTGCGCACTTCCACTAACAAGCGATGTTCAATGTGCCTTTGAGCCACTGTTGAATTGTCCCATCGCCAGAGCAGAGTTGTTGGCAAGGATGTAGGAGGAGATCGGGGCAGAGGAGTAGGTTAGCATATCTCCAAAGAGCATTCTGAAGAGAATTATTACAACTACCCATGAAAGGGAGAAAAATATGGCCTTGGTGGGAGTGATCCTTCAAAACATTTGTTTTTCATGACCTTTCTCCTGTTCTTTTTCTTCCCTAGTCCCTCGAGTCGTGGCAGTGTCCCCGCAGATGCGCCTGGTAGAAGACAATCCCTCTTCTCTCTCCCTTGTGGAGATCTACAAGCAGCGCTGTGCCAAGAAGGGGATTGAGCACGACAGCCCGATTTCTCGCTACTATGACAGACTGGCAACTGTCCAAGCGAGAGGGACGCAGGCTAGCCATCAGGTATTGGGTCTGTGACTAATGTGTTTGAAGGCTCACCCTTCTCCAGGCCTGCTCCTAGTGTCCTTTAACCTTTCCTCATCTCATACTGGATGCAGCCTTCTTATGCATCTCTCATCCACCCCTTTTATTGGTAAAATAATATTTCAAAGTGGAACCACCAGAGAACTGAGCAGGCACCTGCAGCACATTAATATTGTAAAAAAACCTCTGAAAACATCAACCCTCCAAAGAGACTCATTACCTCCCCACCTTATGATTAATAGAGCATAATTATTATAAAAAGACAAGGTGTGCCTCACAGCAGTATTGTTAGGTGGTTATAAGATTTTATCTTCTTTTAAATTGCTTTCTGGCTCAAACATCACTTAAAGTTAAGTTGATGGGTACGTGAAGTTAAGTTGATGGGTACATGACAACAGGGCTTTCTTTGTAGCAGCACCCCAACGGTGGCACTCCCTACCCAAGGAAGTTTTAAAATTGGATTTTAGATTTGTTTTGAGAAGTTATATAAAGAGTATGTTGATGTGTTTCAATCATATTTTAATCTTTGTATTGTTTTAATTGTTTTTATTTGTCACTGGGAGGTGATACAGAAAATATTTCAATAAATAAACTCTCACTTGAAAGTTTAGACCTCAACTGAATGGGTGGCCTTAAGCTGCTGTTCTCCCAACTTTAGTTCCCCATTGATAATGGGAAGGCAGTGTAGCTCAGTGGAAGAGCCTGTGTTTTGCATGCAGAATGTTCCAGTTTCAGTCCTTGGAATTTCCAGAGAGAGACCCTTGTATGAAATTTACGCTGTAAGCAAATATAGACTAGGGTGGAGAATCAATTTGTTTCAAGGATACATGTACATTGTTGCCGTTTTTAATGTGGTTTTAACTGTTGCTTTTAAAGTCGTGTTAATTGTTGTTGTGTTCAGTATTTATTTTGTCAAAATTATTTTATACTTTTAGTGTTTTGAATTATTTGAGTAGTATGCTGCCCTGAGATCTTGCGACAAAGGGTGAGGCAGAAGTGTTCCAGAGAATATACTAAACAATACCAAGCTAAACATTAAAAAAAAATAAATTAAAATACTCTTTAAGAACTTTTCAAAACAATCTTTTGAAAAATGTCCATAAAAATAATTTTAAAATAAACAATTAGAGCAGTTCCAAATACCAAAGGCCATATGGAATGACATTGTTTTGGCTTCCTGATGGAAGCTCAAAGGAGATGCAGGCAACCCAGCTTCGCTTGGTTTGGAGTTTCACAGTCAAGGTACCCCTACAAAGAAAGTGCCCTGTAACATACACCCACCAACCTAACTTCATGAGTTTCCAAGACCTGTTTTCTGGTGATTTGGGGGGCCAAAAGGAGACGGGTGAGGCCAGAAATATCACCATATTTTTTTCTGCCAGCAAAATTTAGCCTTAAGAGAGGGATTTGAAGCTTTTAGAGTGGGAGAGAGAATGTTAACAAGGAAAGAAATCACCAAGCAATGGGATAAAGGGAAGGAGGCATGACCAACTAGAGTCTAAATCAACAGGAAAATGGTTACGTCAACAGGCTGGTAAGTTTAATTGATCCAATGGGTCCACTTTGGTTGGGATTCACATTTAGATTTAGGCTTGAAAGTTCTATCCAAGACCTGTTGTTGTTGTCTTTTTTATTTGTAGGGATGTCTATGATGAGTCTTTTCCATTTTGTTTATTTATTTATTTATTTGCGGTATTTATACCCTGCTCTTCAGCCCTAAAGGCTCTCAGTGCGGCTTTCAGATAGTTATTCCGACGGTTCCCTGCCTTCAGGCTTACAATCTAAAATACTGTCCCAGCACCTTTTACTTGGTGTCTTAGAGCTGACTGAGATACAGATTAAATCCTGCTGAAGTGGCGCAAATAAGACTTAATGTTCCATTATCGTTCGGAGATGTCCATTTCTAGCAGGAAATGATTACTTTAAAAGCTTTAATACATAACGTTAGACCTAGTGCCATCCTCTTTCCTCCTCATAATTGATGAAATTCCAGGTGCCTTGAGTCCCAAAAGTTCTCTCTGTAATAAACAACCTTTCATGCCTTGAACAGCGTAAAATAAAATTAAGTGACATGGAACATCTGTCTCCTTTCTTCTCCTCCTCCCGCGTCTCTCTTTTTTGAGGCTCTTACCTTCAGGTTAGGGAAATTTAGTCTGACTAATTTAATTTAAGAAAGGGTGATTATCATTCTTTGCTAGTGTGCTGGAGTGAGTCCCCACTTTATTTCTCTTTCTTATTAATTAGGCCAGTTCATGCTGTAGTAAATAAATATGGTGGTAGTTCTCAGATGTTTACATGGGAGGGACAACTTGGCTGTAGTTTGTTGGGCCACACTAATGCCCAGGTACTCTATGTTAATCTTTATGGCAGAGCGAACATACAGCGAGTCCTTGTTATCCGATGGGGTTTGGTTCCAGGACCCCCCTTGGATAACAAAAATCTGTGGATGCTCAAGTCCCACTAAATACAATGGCATGGTAAATTGGTGCCCCTTGTATAAAATGGCAAAATCAAGGTTTGCTATTGGGAATTTATGCTTTTTGAGTTTTTTCAAGCCATGGATGCTTGACTGTGTGAATAAAGAAATCCTAAATCTGACCCCTAAATCTGACCCACCAGAGGCTAAGACCCAGTCTTAGCCTCTGGCCTTCTCCAGAGGACCATACCTCTTCCCCATGACCACATCATTTGTTGGTTTCACAGCTTATGTATCCCACTCCTCCTCCTTTGCATAAGGTTGAGATGCCTGTTTTAAGGTTTATATTCTGGCATTAACATTTTAAGCTAAAATATGCTGGTTGGGTCCCATCCTTTTGTCTTTAGCTCCACCACTGAAATTTCGAACTGAATGTGGCACTTGGGCTGGACGTGATTCCCTGTCATTTCCATAGAGAACTCTTCCTTCCTAACACCTTTCCCCTCTCCCTTGTAGGTTCTCCGTGACATTCTGAAAGAAGTGCAGGGCAACATGGTGCCACGCAGCATGCTGAAGGAATGGGCACTGCATACGTTTCCAAATGCCACAGATTACTGGACATTCCGGAAGATGTTCACCATTCAGCTGGCCCTGATCGGTTTTGCAGAATTTGTCTTCCATTTGAACCGACTGAATCCTGAGATGCTTCAGATTGCGCAGGTACATATTGAAGCTGGTTCATGCGCTACATGGTGGTCGCTTGATAACTTTTCCATTAAAGATTGACTTATGCACGTTGAGTGGCCTTTCATAAATACAATGCCACACAGGGAAGTTGGGATATTTAAAAAATTTCCATTCTGCCTTTCCATTCATATTGGTCTCTTAAGACAACAGGTATTTGTTAGTAGTTGTTACCATTATTAGTAGTTGTAATGGGTATAATGCACATTTCCAACTGAAGAGGCTTTCTTGCAAAATTGTTCAGAGTTTTCCATTGCCTCCAAAGTGAGTGGCCCCAAAGTTCACCTACTGAGCTTAGTGGGTGAAAGGGATTTGGACCTGTGTCTTGCAGGCTCTAACTCAGCCTTCCCTAACTGGGTATCCCTAACCGGGTATCCTCCAGATATTGTTTGGGCTACAACTCCCAGGATTCCTGACCAATAGGTACACTGACTGGGACTGATGGTAACTGAATTCCAGAATGTCTGGAGGGTGTAAATATTTACATCACACTGGCTTTAAGGCTTAAAGGGTAACACAAAAAATAAGATCAATTAGCTTATCTGTCACTCTTGTTCCAAATGTAATAATTAAAATTAAAATTTTAAAGAAAAGTGGGGATGTAGTGAGGGGAGATCCCATGTAGTCTTTGGTTCATTCTCCAAAACTGTCCCACCTCTTCCTCATTTTTTTTACCTGAAAAAAAAAAATGTGTTTTGGGTCTGAGAAGGGTTTCTGAGGATTTAGTTTTGTGATTAAATTGTGTTTTGGGAAGGCTGCCACAAAAGGAGCAAAAAAGTCATTGTAGCATCCCTTCTGGTTGCCAGAAACAACAGCTGGTGAGTCATAATGTGCCCCCGCGTGAGAATTGGCGATTGTTCTAGACTTGCATTGCCTGAGTTGGAGGCCACTAGAATTGGAAGGACCACTGGGAACTCACTGTTTTATTCTCATTTACACCTTGAACTCTAGGGAAGTCTGGTGGGCACAAATTCAACGCTTTGGGTTTTGAGTAGCTCCCCTACCCAAGACTCCAGAAGCAGTTTCCATATGTAGAATTACATGTGTCTGTCTTTTCTTTGAATGTGTTAGGATACCGGCAAACTGAACGTGGCATACTTCCGATTTGATATCAATGATGCCACAGGGGATCTGGATGCCAACCGACCCGTCCCATTCCGACTCACACCAAATATATCTGAGTTCCTCACTACCATTGGTGTTTCTGGTCCCCTCACTGCGTCTATGATTGCAGTTGCTCGCTGTTTTGCGCAGCCAAACTTCAAGGTATGTGTATTGTTGATGCTGCAGTGTGTCTTCTGAGACTTCAGTTTAAAAAAAAAATAAAAATCATGAGACTCTTTTTGGTTGTCCTGCTGAGCTTTGCCATGCTAATCCATTAGCATAGTCCTTTTCATCCTTGACAGGGCCTTTTTCACTATGGCCCCACATTGTTCTTCCCTGGAACTGTTAAGAAACAAATTAACCCATTTTAATTTTATATTGCCTTTTATTCATTGTTGCAGCTTCTTTTGATAGTGGTTGACGTTTTAGCTGCTGCTTCTACTCTCTCTGAAGGGGATGTAACATGCCTTTAATTTGGGCAGTGGTTGTTGTATTTTATGAACTATTTTGAAGAGGCCGTTGTGTTTTAAAAGGTGAACTTTTGATCAGGCAAATAGAGCAGGCCCTCCACATTCACTGAGGTTAGGGGCACAGGACTCCTGTGAAAGTGGAAAAAACACAAATAAAAGCACTCTTTTTTTACATGAGAGAACATAGAAATTTCTAGGTCCTCCAGTACAACTCTGTTGTCAACATTTGCCAGAAGCCGACCATAGAATTGTGTTTGTGGACCTACAAGTGCCTAGAGAAATAGGTCTTTCTGTTCAGCTTCAAGCAGAGGTTGCCCATAGAGTGTTGCTTGAGAAACTAGAGCTTCCTTCGTAGAGAGAACATACTAATCAAATCTGCAAAAGTCAAAGCCACAAATGTGGAGGGCTAGAGTCAGTGGTTACTGGAGTTATTGGAAGCTTTCCATGGATTATTCAACAGAACGATTAACAATTGTAACATCCATGTCCAAGATACAGATTCTTTGTCATTCCCTTCAACACCTTCTGGGACCTTGCCAGTTCTGTTTTTCTGTTCGTTTATGGAATATCACTTCCAGATTCCCCCAGCCAGCATGGTTACTGCTGGCTGAGGATGCTGGGAATGGTAGTCCAAAAGAGGAACTTCTCCACGGTCTGATTCTAGTTAGTCCCTCCCTGTGATTTCGTGATCTGCAGGTCTTCTCCTTCATGTTCTAACCCAAACCCAACCCTATGAATGAGACCTCTAAGCCACCCTATTAGCAGCAGCCCAGCTCTGGCTCTTGGGCTGCTCCCCATGTGCCAGCTGATGATACAAGAGAATAAAAACTTTTTAATCTTTTAACATATATATTCATATATTTTTGTGAAATATATAAAAAAAACTTATTTAAAAACAATTAAAACTTGATGGGGATAGATTGCACATCCTTCCATCCAAGAATGATTATTCACAGTAAGTACCGACCCTTTGTTCAGGTCAGGTCTTTGACAATGTCAAAGGTTTGCTGGAGAATTTTGCTTCTGTACTGAATTTGTACCCTGCCTTTCCCCCACTTTCCTGGGTGGGATTCAGGCTATCTTACAGTAATTGAAAACAATGTTAAATATTTTAATAAATATTAAAATAATATTTTACAAAAGTTTTTTTAATAATTAAAAGTATTACAGTTGGCTCTTGATATCCACTTGGGATACCAAAGTCCGTGGAAGCTCAAGTCCCATTAGATAGAATGGCATATTAAAATGGTATGGATGATTGAATCTGTGGATAAGGAATCTGTGATTATGGAGGGTTGACTGTATTTGTTTGTAAAAAGGTTAAAACAGTTAAAAACACCTTTAAAACATAATTTTAAAACATAATTACTATGTGGAGTCGAAGGCTTTCATGGCCGGCATCCATAGTTTTTTGTGGAGCTTTCGGGCTATGTGGCCATGTTCTAGAAGAGTTCCTTTCTGACGGTTTGCCAGCATCTGTGGCTGGCATCTTCAGAGAATGATTATATACTATGTTTTACCATTTTAAAAAATGAGAAATACTGCACAGAACACCACTCCACACATACTTCTGCTACATAATTTAAATCTCAAAGACCTGTCTGAATAAAAAGGTCTTCACCTGGAAGCCGAAAGGGAATGGGAAGGGGGCCAGTTGGGCTGCCATGTGAAAGATTTCCGTGACCCGGGAGATGCTTCTGATCAGTCACAGAACAGACCAGGGGCCACGGATTCAGTTTGTGCTGGATGGGGAAGAAAGAGGCTATGAACCACGGGGAGGTTCTTCTTTCCTTCTGCTCTTAATGGTGTATTTAATCTCTTGGTTTTCACATTATTGGTTTTGATTTGACGTTATCAGAGTTAGCTACCCCGAGTGACCTTCTTTGGGAAAAAGGTGGCATTAAAATCCAATGACGAATAAAATGAGTGGGCTGGGAGAGGAGGGATGGAGTTCTCTGCCTCCCTCCTATACAACACCAAACATAGAAACCCAGCACACTGCTGCAGAAAAAATGGGGCTCTGTTACAGCCCCCTGCAGTTTTTGTGGGTTTTAAATTTTTTTTTGCAGACTAGTAGTTATCATTGATTTGATTTGTATCCCACCTTTTGCCCTGATCTGAGACTTAAGGCAGCTTTTGAAAAAAAATTTAAACGGTATAAAACACACAGAGTCATAATCATGATTCAATTAAAAGCCATCTCAAAACTGCATTAATGAAAGGAGTGCATCATTGGCCAGTAAAAATAGAGTGGGTCTAAATACAATAAACAAACCACTGTCCCTAAAATCAGCACACAGGATTATACGTTGAGCAGAAGCACATTTGAAAAAGGACTTCTCTAGTTCTTGCCTTCTTCGGCAAGAATTTTCCAGACAATTTGATAGTGATTTAACTTTCCCTTGTCTAAATAGCAGATCCATGAAAGTCCAGTTGCTGCCACATTGGTCCAGCTTCTTGGGCAGAATTGTAGCCTAGTGGAAGATAATTTTTACTCTCATCTTGGTCTGTGGAATAGAAATTAACTTGCCTCAGCAGTTATCTTCCCATTCCAGCAATGCCAATGTTTTTTTGCAATTTGAGGGAGGATGATGTGAATGACAAATGCAGCCTTGTTGAGTTCTTTTTGAATAATGCCACAAATAAGAATCTATCTTGGCAGCTTGTTAGCAGGGTAGGAAGCCAAAGATACAGAGTGTCTTTGAAGGACTTCAGCGGCTGGCAGGGTGCAGCTTGCTAAAGGAAGTGGGCTTATTTTCTTTTGAATCTGGAGACTTCACCAGGACGAAACACCTCACTGTTGGGTGGCAATTTGCACTTGCCGCATAGTACATGAAAAGTGCTCATGGCGTGCAGTGTGAGTTTTGTAATTAGGCATCTTAAGACTCCACCTCCCGGTGCACTAAATCCTCTCTCAATTGTTTAAAGGCAAGCAACAGCAACAACAAAAAGTCTGAAAAGTAGAAAGGATTACGAGATATCGGCCATGGGGGTTTATTTTTCTCCCTCGAGTACTAAGTGCATCCATAATGATAATATTGATAAAGCATTTAGAGAATTAAGCCCACCCCAGCTTTGGTGCCTCTAGATCTCTTGAGGAACATGTAGAATCAAAAACTCCCACGATCTTCACCTTTGTTCAGACTGGCAAAGACTAATAAGACTGGAACGTCTATGGATTTTGGTATCCATGGGGAGTCCCAGCAAATACCAAGGGCCCACTGTATTTGTAAAAAAAAACAAGAAATTAACCTCAAAGAAAAGAAATCAAATATACAGTCTTTAATAAACACAACTCACTTTGAACCAGTGCTTCTTAAGCTATCTGATGTGGGAGACTTGCCAGCCCCCCCCCCCCATGTTCTACAGATTGGCATGATATTTGGGCCCATTGACTACAATTGTTTCTTTCTTTTCCTGGAAATTCACTGCAGACCAGAAGCATTCACTTATGGACTGCTAATGGCCCATGGACTACTACTTTCAGTAGCATTGCCTTCTGAACTTGCCTTCTTGTAGTGCCCCCCTGCTTTAGATTTATGGAGAAGGTCAAAATGCCACGGTATACTTTCATTACAGTTTTCTTAAACCTGCAATCCCCTTGACAGTTCCTCGTAGTTAAACATAATTATCTCTTTTTGCTCTCCCTCCCCTCCACATCCCGGCTTCCTTGCAGGTCGATGGCATCCTGAAAACAGTGCTGCGAGATGAAATAATTGCTTGGCACAAGAAAACCCAGGAGGATACCTCCTCCCCGCTCTCGGCAGCTGGACAGCCTGAGAACATGGACAGCCAGCAGCTGGTTTCGCTGGTTCAGAAAGCAGTTACCGCCATCATGACTCGACTGCATAATCTGGCTCAGTTTGAAGGAGGGGAGAGCAAAGTCAATACTCTGGTGGCTGCGGCAAACAGCCTGGACAACCTCTGTCGCATGGATCCCGCCTGGCACCCATGGCTCTAGCTTGCCATAGCAGAGATAGAAAAGGTGAAGACTTTATCTGGAACAATGGCTTGCCTCCATCACTCCTCCACATCCGTCTTGACCCCACCGTCTCGACCCCTTGTTTGGTGTCACCATGTTTACAGGAGTACTGGTTTTCCTGTTACAGCCTTCCAAGTTGTATTGCATGCTTCGGGTGTGAGGAATCCGAAAAGGAGATTGCTTGAGAGCTGCATAGAACAATCATGTTTTATGTCAGAAAGGAGAATGCAAATGTTTGCGAGACTGAGATTTCTCCAGTTCCTACTTGTGAACTCTTTTGTTGTTGTTTTTAAACCTGTAAGAAATTCATATCTCCACACTGTGGCTCTTACTGTATGAAGTTTGTTTTTTTAAAAAAATACAAAATAGTGTTGTCTTCATGGTTTCCCTTCCAATTGATGCAAACACTGCTGAAATACCACTTTAATCCATTCAGAAGTTAAGTTTAAGTGGGCTTGTACAGTGATTTTTTTTTTTTTTTGTAACGCAATGTATAGAAAATCATTTTTATTTTATTTTTTTGTCATTAGTTGGAGGAAACGGATCAAATTTGGCAAGTTTGATTCTACCAGAGCAGCAGAAAGGACTCATTTTTGCAGTCTAGTTTTGTGACTCACTTAAGCATAAATGGAAGATCATAAAAGCGAATTTGTTACCCATAAAGATACATATTTGGATGGAACCGGTATAGTGCAAATCAAAGATTATCTATGATGAACCAGGATTTCCCCCCCTCTTTTTTTTTTTAAAGGTTTGATTCATTTGTATTTCTATCATTAAGTAGCTTCCAGAGGAACCATTTTGTAGTGTTTACCTTTGTAATTTAAAAAAAAGGAAACGGGGGAAGAAAAAAAAGAATGGCTTTTATTTGCGTCCATGTTAGCAATTTTTATAAACCTCCCAGTGTTGAGAATGTTCTCGTTCCAAATTTGTACAGAGTGACCTTTTTTTCAAAATAAATATTTTGTAAACTGCTTTAATGGTGCTCATTTCCCTCAAAGTGGACTCTTGAAGAGCAGTAAATTGTAATGAGCGAGGGCCAAAACCAAGGGGGGAGAAAAACGAAGACATCCAAAACAAATAACAAGAAGTGATGTGGCGCTGAGAATTGTTTCCAGTCCTACTCGGCTGTGTGCTCATAATAATTCTGTTGTGTGATTCTCTTTGGACAGCGGATATTAAATCAACCTGAGAACAAGAAGCATACATTCGGAGTGCCTGGCGCAGTAATTAATTGGTTAGCCATTTGTGCTGCTTGAAACAGGGCCTGGAACATCCTATGCCTGCTGGATAATTAACATTTGCATAATTAATACAGAAAGGCTGGAAATGCGTGGCGGCAGTTGGCACTCTAGTAACCATCTTTCCATATAACAAAGGTGGGGCCTTTTGGATGCCTTCGTCTCCCCGAAGCCCCTGAAGTCAGTTGGAAAGGACTGTAGGAGGTCTCGTTTCAAATGCCTGGGACCCTTGCATGCTACACCGTTATAGCACTATATTCCACTTTGATAAGAGTTACCTATGGCTACATCTTTTGGAGCCCTGCGGTTTGTAGTTTGGGGAGACACTAGAGTTCTCTAGCTGAGAATTGTAAATCCCTCTCCCTAAGATCCTGTCTGATCTTGGAAGCTAAGCACCATCCGTTCTGGTTAATACTTGGATGGGAGACGACAATGAATACCAGGTGCTATAGGCTATATTTCAGGGGAATAAACCGTAAAAAAACCTCTTAGTATTCCTTGTCTAAAAAAGCCCTATGAAATATATGGGGTCGTCATACATCAACAGGCGACCTAAAGGCATATATACCTATACAGTGGGACCTTGTTATCCGCTGGGGTTTGGTTCAAAGGATAATAATCCGTGGATGCTCAAGTCTCATTAAAAATGATGGCATTGTAAAATGTTGTCCCTTATATCAAATGGCAAAATCAAGGTTTACTATTTGGAATTTCTACTTTTTTGGAATATTTTCAAGCCATGGATTCTTGAATCCGTGGATAAAAAAATCCATGGATAAGAAGGGCCAACTGTATGTACACAGACACTTCAAATCCTAGGCTTCTACGGGATGTTAACATGAGAGTTGAAGTGGAATAATTGAACTATAATTATGTCATGTAGAATGGTCCATGAAGGGCCAAAGTTTCTGCAACCCATTAATCGAGTTCTTGCAATCTCGTTCTTGAATGTTAAAGAAGCTGCAACTAATGGAATACCTTGATTTCAGTAAGGCCTTTGACAAGGTTCCCCTTGACATTCTTACAAACAAGCTAGTAAAACGTGGGTTAGACAATGCAACTGTTAAAATACAATGCAGAGCTCTGGAAACTAATACTCTGATTTCATACTTCTAGTCTCTACCTGTCCTCAAAGAGAGAGATAACAACTTGTTAAAAAGCAGAACTTGCCTTTAAAATCCTGCCTTTGTGTTAACGAGCCTTTTCCCCACTTCCTACGCTTTTCCTATTAATTAGTCCAATTCTGAATAAACCCCACTTCAAATGCTTCAAGCTTTCTGCATCTTCTGGAGGGTGTTTTATTACTGTTTATATATTTATTTAGAATTTACTGTTTCTTGAACTTCCCACATGGCGTGCTGGAGGAAGGGTGTCTCATATTGAACTGAAATCGTACAAAAGAAGACCATAATTAATAATGATTACTGTCAAGATGTTCCTCCTAATGTCGAGGTGGAGTCTCTTTTCCCGCAGTTTGCATCCATTGTTCCGGGTCCTGTTCTCTGGAGCAGCAGAAAACAAGCTTGCTCCCGCCTCAATATGACATCCCCTCAAATACTTAAACAGGGGCTATCATATCACCTCTTAACCTTCTCTTCTCCAGGCTAAACATCCCCAGTTCCCTAAGTCGCTCCTTCACAGGGCATGGCTTCCAGACCCCTCACCATCTTAGTTGCCCTCCTTTGGACAGTTTCTCCACATCTTTTTTGAATTGTGGTGCCCAGAACTGGACACAATATTCCAGGTGGGGTCTGACCAAAGCAGAATACAGAATACTCTCCTTTCGCCCCTGCTGAGTTAACTGAATGCAAACAATTTGTGCATTTTGAACGTAGTCTGCAGCAATTGAAGTAAGCTGAGTAGAAAGGGGGAAAAGTGGGAAGAGGGGGGAAAAACTGGGACATTTTAAAAGCAGCTGAGAAAGTAGGATGACAAATAGCAATAGCACTTGCATTTCTATACACTTCACAGTGAACCAAGGACTGTAGAGGTTTCCAACATGTAAGCCAATTGCCGACAACAAACTGGGTACTCATTTTACCAACCTATGAAGCGATGGAAGGCTGAGTCTACCTGGAGCCCTCTGGGATCAAACTCACAGCGTTGTAGTTGCAGGACCAGCATTTTACCACTGCACAACCAGGATTCATTGTCACTGTTCCTGTCAAACTGGGACAGTTGTGGGGGTGTTATGTGCATAATGTGAAAGTGTCCCTAATTCCCTTTTCTGTCTGAGATCCTGTGCCTTTTTCTGCCCACCTCAGCCCACCGGAAGGCATTTACGCGTGCCAACGAGCCATTTCTGCAAGAAAGAAATACAACCGAGATTGCCTCCTTCCTTCCCAAGAAATGCAGCTCGCAAATGCATCCGCTGGGGACCTTGCAAAACAATACGCTGTCAGGTTTGGTAAAGTGTTGTGTACGTTTCATTTTTGCTAATTGCATTTTGCTCTCATTTGAAAGAATAGCCGCTCCGACTGAATTTCACGGCTCCCCAGCGAAATCATGTAGGCTCCGGCTGAGTGTTTTTCGTCGTTTTCTGATGCCTTAGTCTTCGCCATCCCCACCCTTCCCTGTAATTGGGCTCCTCATGAATTGCCAGATACAAAGAGAAAGAGAATTAATGGGTGCTGAGATGACTCAGAGGATGTCTGTCGAGCAAGGAAAGGTTTGTTTGCTGATAGCCAGAAAGGGAAGGGGGAAAAGTAAAAAAGTTTAATGTCAACTTTTTGCATGTTTTTAATCGTATTGTTCTTTTTTTAAAAATTGTGAACAACTTTGAGTCCCAATTTTTTGGGACGTAGAATGTAAATAAATGCAGCAACAATGAAATGAAATTTTCCTTAACTTCCCAAATTTCTAGCAGTGCGGTAACTTAAAACTGAAGTTTTCTGAGCTGGGTTTCCTTAGATGGAGAGAGTACATACATGTACATCTTTATTGAATAAGTCTCCAGACCATTTTGAAGAATACAAGATAAAAAAAGAGGGAGAAAACATACATAGTTAAAACTTAAATAAAAAGAAATCTCTATTTAAACAAAACCATACATAGTTAAATCTTACATAAAAAGAAATCTCCATAAAATTTAAAATATTTGACTCTGAATACACTGTTCTTGTAATCCGCACAACAATCTATCTGAGGTCCTTTTCTCTTTCTTGCTCCCGTAGAATAGCTGCTTTCACTGCAAACAAGGCAACCCTAAGAGTTATAAAAAAGCTCAACTTCTTTCAAAAGCAGAGGCAACTTACTTCCATCATCCCTTTCCCATAAATTTCTGAGAACGGAGCTAGGTATTCCTCTCTAATACCATCATATGCAGCAGAGAGAATAATTTTGCAAAACCTCCACACGTCATGAACTTACTCGACCTTGAATGTGTCCAAGGAAGCCTTTCCATGTGTGTACATTTTGTGTGTACATCTCTCCTAAGGCTGCATCCACACTACAGAAATAATCCAGTTTAACACCAGTTTAACTGTTACTGCTCAATGCCATAGAATTCTAGAAATTGTAGTTTGTTGCGGCATCAGAGTTCTCTAAACGTCTCCCAAAATTACAATTCCCAGCATTCCATAGCATTGAGCCATAGCAGTTCAAATGGTGTCGAATTGGACTATTTCCGCCATGTGGATGCAAGCCTACGAGGTCCAGTTGGTGCAGACACTTTTTATTAAAGTCTTTGAGACCTAATTTTTTTTAAAAATGGCTCTTTATTAATGACTTTTGGTCTTAATTGGTTTTATTTAAGCCTGCACACGTGTTCTGGTTTTAAATGGTTTCAACCGATTTTAATTGTCTGGTTCCAACTTGTCAAATTGTTTAATGTACTTTTAGTGTTGTAATTATTTCTTGTTTAACACATTTAAATTGATTAAACTGATTTGACTGGCAAAAAAATATCAGAAGAAATAAATTTGGTAAGCTTGGCTTTTGAAAATTGCACGTTTGAATGGATTTCAAATGGAGAGTATCTCCGCAAGGGACAGTGTCTGCAAAGAAATCATGGCAACGTAGACCATGATCTTCACAGTAGGATGATTAGCACAAGATCCATTTAATTCCTGGTCACTGTTACATTATTTAAAGAACTTTTTCCCCATGTGAATAATATTGTATTATAAATTGATTGGTCTTTTTGGGAGTTTCCCAACTCTCGTTCTGATTAAAATACATTAATAGGAATACCAGGTGCTATAAATTTTATTTTAGAGGAAGGCAGTGGCAAACCACCTCACATATTCTTCACCGCTGAGCTGCACCAAGAACTCTTGGCTCAAGGGTGGGAAACATAGTACCATCTAGAAGCCATTGGACTCCATCTTCCACCATTCTTCCCCATTGGCTATGCTGACTGGCTGGGAGCGGACAACAACACCTGAAGGTCTGCACAATCCCAGTAGGTCCCATCTGATCTTTGAAAGTACGCTTTCAGCTCTGGTTTTGGCTTGGATGTGAGATCACCAATGTAGACCACAAGCTGAACATGAGTCAACAGTGTGATGCGGCAGCTAAAAAAGCCAATGCGATTCTCGGCTGCATCAACAAAAGCATAGCGTCTAGGATCAAGGGCATTTTTAAAAATAATTTCATCCATGAATGGCCTCAGGTCATCTCTGGTTGCACTATCCGACTCATGGAGGCAAACCGAGACTCTCATTTCCTTCGTCCAGCCATATCCGGAGGGCTGCCGGTCCCGCTCCTTTATCCTTCAACAATACGAAATCCCAATCGAACCTGCCGTTTGCACAAAGGGAGTGGGATCATTTCTTGTAAGAATCTCTGCTGGGGCGACCCATTTAACCCAGGGTTCCTAAACCACCATCGAGGAAAAGACATCCGGAGGTTCCTAGAGGAAGGGAGAGCGCAGGGGTCACGGTGCCAGCATTTATTATTTTTAGAGGTGACATTAGCTTGATAGAGTCGGTGCGGTAAGGGCTCACACAATCAAGCCATGCTTGATGGCCATTTCCCTTGGGGAGATAGGATATTTATCCACAGCGGCCCCGGCGCTGTCAGAACCCTTCTGTCGTCAATCCATCAAGGCCTGATCCTTGCTTTCAGCCTTGGTTGGCTTTGGCTTCGTCAGTTTTATTAAGGAAAGCTCGAGTCTGTTATCTGGGAAGGGCGGATGGCGGAGAGAGGGCGAGAGAGCTTGGCAGGCGCTCGGCTGTTCTCAAGCACATTAATTCTTGTCTCTCGTTGCTGCCCGGTGGTATTTATAAGACTTTGGCGTTAATGGATCAAATCGCTGCATTCAGCAAGATCTTTTGATCAGGCGGAGTCACTCAGCTGGGGACTTTCAAGCCAGGTCAAGAACAGACCCAAAAAAATCCTCGATGGGCCTCAGTGGCCAGTTCCAGTAGCTTTTTAATTGAGGTCTGCAGTGTCATTGCGGACGTTTGCGAGCTGCTTTTCATACCTGAAAGGCAAGCCTTTCTACCACCTGCATTCCTTTAGAAAAGCAGAGCAATTATTCCATAAAACAGAGTGGGAAAGATGATAGATGTGTTATTTTAAAATGATATAAACTGTGTGGGTGGTATTGGCTTCTTCTTTTTTTTGAAGATAACGTTAATGCTTATTATATAATCTTAACATAATTGTTTTTCCTTGTTTTTCTTTATTCCGGTACAGAAGGAATAGAGAATGATCTGAAGCTTGTGGAATCACTCCGGTCACCAAGAGGAACAGAGAGCCATAGTGGTTTCAGTGTTGGATGACAACTCTAGAGATTGTGGTTCGATTCCTGCTTGGCCATGAAACCCACTGGGTGACCTCGGGCAAGTCACATACTCTCAGCCTCAGGGGAAGCCAAAGGCAAACCTCCCCTGAACAAATCTTGCCAAGATAACCCCAAGATAGGGTCTCTGTAAGTCAGAAACAACTTGAAGGCACCCAACACATACACCAGGAGGCAAGATTGGCAGATAATAGGTTCTCCTGGCGTCTCTCTTTCTCTGAAATCTTTCTAAATGTTCAGTTTTTTCATTTGTATATACTGTATATATGGCTGCTTTTGACTTCTGGAGATGTGACATTGCATTTAACTTCTGGAGATGTCAAGAAAATGTGCAGGCATGTATCTAACTGTTAAGACAGACACAAAATTGGTCCCTCTTTCTGGTGTGCTGGCCCTACCATTAAATAGAGTGAAGCAGTCATCTCAGGCTGCGCTCACACTGGATAAATAAACCGGTTTAAGTTCCATGGCTCAGTGCTGTGAAATTCTGGGAATTGTAGTTTGTTGTGGGACCCAGAGCGGAGCTCTGCTCCGCTCTGGGCCCCACAACAAACTACAATTCCCAGAATTTCATAGCATTGAGCCATGGAACTTAAACTGGTTTATTTATCCAGTGTGAACGCAGCCTTAGGCTAGAAAAGAGGAGACAACGGTATGTAGCCTACTTTCCGCTCTCGAAGTGAACCTACTGATCTCTGGCTAAGGTGAAGGATTTCCTAAATTTAGGAATATCCAGCTTGGTCAGATACTTATTCACTGGCATAAGCTGGAAAATAAGAGGTACAGTCAACCCTCCATATCCACTTATTTTTTTATCCATGGATTCAAGCAACCATGGAGTGAAAACATTTTAAAAACACATAAATGCCCCCCCCAAAACCAAAAAAACTCAAATTTGCCACTTGATGAAAGGGACACCATTTCACTAGCCATTGCATTTAATGGGACTTGAGCATCCACAGAGGTTGGTATCCACAGGGGGTCCTGGAAAAAACCCTAGTGGATACCAAGGACACACTATATATTCTGGCGTTTTTTTTTTTTATTGCTCCTAATGAGAATCCCAGTTTAAAGCTGGTAGATGAATGTGAGGATGCAGCCGATGCAATGCCACCCCATTATACAGTCCTTGCTCGTTTTTCAAAAAGTTAAATTGCTTATGTACTATAAACAATTGTATTGCGATATAATATGAACTATAAAAAAAGACAGCACTACACAAAGTTACATTTCATATTAAAGTCCCCAGCCACAATGCATAATTATAAGATGTCAAAAGTGTTTCTTTCAAACTCCAGTTATCTTTCCTCCTCTCCTCATTTACTCAATAAAACAATTCCATACTAAAGAAAAAAATGTTTTTTTTTCTTTCCTTTAGCCTTTAGTTTATTAGTTAATTTTTAAAAATGGAAGCTAACTGCCAGACCTTATTATACCAGGCCGTCACAGATATACCCTTTATATCTTTCCAGAATTGAGTAATAACCAACCTGCCAGAGTCTAATAAATAACTAATTAAGGATTTATGAGATACCTCTGCATTGTCTTCTTGGGAAATGCCCCAAAGGGCAAAACCTGGAGTCTTGGTAAGGTGTGGGTTGGTAATTTGTAATTTTTTTCCCCATACTTTCTTCCTTTTTTTAATTATGGTATTATGATATGTTTGTATTTTGTTTTAATTTATTTAATATTCGTTGAGTGGAGAGGGAAGGGATTGTGACTTTTATTTATTTGGAATGCATTCTTTTGATATTGTGTGAATCGTGTCGTATAATATTGCACTCCTCTATTGTTGTAACCCACCTGTGATTGGGCGGGATATAATAATAATAATAATAATAATAATAATAATAATAATAATAATATTATTTATTTCAGAGAAGATTGCATTGTCATGGTTTGACTGTTGGACCAGGGCTCCAAGGGTCCAGGGTTCGAGTTCCTACTCAGCCATGGAAACCCACTGGATGACTATATAGAATCATAGAGTTGGAAGAGACCCCAAGGGCCATCCAGTCCAACCCCATTCTGCCCTGCAGGAACTTTCCATCAAAGCATCCCCGACAGATGGCCATCCAGCCTCTGCTTAAAGATCTCCAAGGAAGGATAGAGCCAATATCACACACGCATTCGGCCTTAGAAGAAGACGGTGGTAAACCTCCTCTGAACAGATCTTGCCAAGATACCCCATAAGAGGTTGCCATGAAGCAGAAATGACCTGAAGGCACACAACAACAACAATTGTAGACTGGGTCAGCCAGAACAATCCGGGCAAGATTTGCTTAGAGGAGGTTTGCCATTGCCTTGAGGCTAAGAGAAAGTGACTTGCCCAAGGGCACCTAGTACGTTTCATGGCCAAGCTGGGAATTGAGCCCTAGTCTCCAGAATCATAGTCCAACACTCGAACTATTATGCCATGTTGGCCTCCTACTCTGTAGGAGAAATGGACTTTAGGGCACTTCTTTTGCTTTTGCATTTTTGGTAGTCTGTATGGCTCCCCCATACCCATACATACCCAGCATCAGTTTAAGAGGTAGCCATGAAATGAATAGATTGCACCTTCGTCTTGAAAGAACAGATGTGAAGAGGAGGAGAAAAGCAGAGAGAGAGATAAAAGAGAGGTCTGTCAAGGAGAAATCAGCCTAGCTGTTTCCTCTGTGTCAGCAAGAGACAGATTAGGGAAGGCAAATAATATGCAACGGGAGCCGTTTATTGGACAGCGCTCCCATAGACACGGCCCAAATTGTTTAATCCACAAACACAAACTCGCTCTTTCAATTAGAGTTTGGCTGCAAAACAAGGTTGCTGGTAGGGAGGGGGATTTATTCCCAAAAAGGCTAGAGATGAGAGAGGGTCACAGGTAAATATGGATAGGTGTGTGCATCTTAAGAGCTTGGGATTTTAGTTTGGGGACTAGAATTTGCAACGCTTGAGTCATTGATTCTGCTCTTCAGTGGCCAATCCCTGAGATCTTCCAAACAAATGCATACCCTCCAATATTTTTCATCTGATAATCAGGACACCTGTGGTAAAGATGGCAAAAATGGTTATTAATTATGATATTAATAATTATTTTTTTGAAATCAACTGAGGAAATGGGACAGTAGAGAAGTACAGGGGACTGTCCTTGGCAAATCATGTTAGGAAAGGCTGCAGCAGTTTGATTTTGCCTGTGCCAACAGGGAAGAATAAAATTCTATTCCCTCTTCTTATCTCCCCTCTCTTGAATTAATCGAGCGAAAACTATTTTTGCACTTGAACCCAGTTTGCAGCAGCTGAAATAAGCAGAGGACCAAGGGGGAGAGTGGGAGGAGGAGAGACAAACCGGCACATTTTGAAAGCAGCTGAGAAAATGGAACAGTAGAGAAGTAATGGCAATGTCCAGGGCAAATCGGTGCAACTGGAGGGTCTACAAAGGGACCACAAGACACCTGCAGATCCTCAAGTTGCTATGAGGATTGTCATGAGAACTAATGCCTCGGCTCCAAAATGTCCCTCTCCACAACTTTGCAGAACACAAACTTGCAATAAAGTCGTCTTTTGCGACTAAACCTGTTGAAAAACACAGTTCGGGGGAAACGAGAAGGAAGGTGATAAGCAAGTAGGTGATAGAGTACCTTGAAAGATAAAAAAGAGGAAAAGATAGATATGAAGAAAAGGATGAGTAGGGAAATATAGCAAAGGTTGACGTAAGTGGAGGAGGAGATAGGAGAAAGTGAGATGGAACGGGATGAACAAGTGAAGACCAAATGGAAAAGATAGATATGAAGGAAAGAGCAGGTAAATATGAGTAGAAATCAAAGAAGGAATTAAGGAAGGGAGATGGAAAATTAAAGTTAAAGAAGAGGTATGGTTTATAAATTTTGAAAAACGGAAACCAAGTATATGTAATACAGGGGAGACTTTATATTCATATAATGATGTACAGTGCCCCACACACACTTTTCTTTATTTATATATCTTTCTGTTTTGTTTCTTCTTTATCTTTGTTTATGAACTATAGCAATAGCATTTACATTTCTATACTACGTACTCTCTAAGCGGTTTACAACGTGTGAACCAATTGCCCCCAACAAGCTGGGAACTCATTTTACCAACCTACGAAAGGATGGAAGGCTATGTCTACTTAATAAAAATATTATATTTAAAAAAATCAGTTCATGTTTGGGTTGCTACTCTCCTTGCCGATGTGTTTTCTCTGCAATTTGAACTGGACAGAACTGGACTGGAACGCTGTGTGTAAACGCGAGCACACACACACTTTCACTGCAAAGAAATATTATTATTATTATATTATAATATAATATTATATATATTATTATTATTGCAGATGGAAATAACACCCTCCCTATCCCTCTCAAGATCCTTTCCGTTCTGTTATACAGAACCAGTTTCCGATAAGTGCCCAATGCAATCCCCGAAGTGAAATGAAAGTGTGTGTGTGTGTGTGTGTGGTGTGTAGGGGAGTGATCAACATCTGACATACCTGAAGTAGTCCATTGATACAGGCATAATTAGATTTTTATCAGTTTCAGCTAGGTGTAACTGTTTCATTATCATTGACCTGGATTACTTTCCGGCATGTCTCCCTCATTAAAATCTACAGCACCTATGCTAATGGGTTTTGTTTCCATCAAGATATAATGAGGACTGGCAGATCTGCATATCCTCCAAGCGAACGGAGAAGGGAGACAAATACGCCGTTTTATTACCACCTGACAGAGACATAATGATTTTCCCGAGAATCTCATTACCATCATATTATGCAATGATTTAACTTAAAAATCGTTGCCTTCCACCGCAACCCTCCGCCAGTGGCAGGCCTTGTTTTAGAAAGTTTGGAGGTTGTTTGGTTCGGCAAAAGAGAGGTGATGCCTCCTGCCATCCATTGTAATTCCTCCTTGCTCCATCTAAATTATGCTTATATTTTCTTGGTTTGTAGGTGCTGAGAAGCCACACTGCTTCAAGATTTAAGGAACCACCGTCCCCTGATTTAATCCAGGGATGTGAAAAGTGGGCCACATGTGGCTCCCCAAAACCCTGCCGATCCCTGACTTTTTCTAGATATTTTCGCAACCAACATACACAAGCTTGCCTTAATGTTGGGTCAAAATGTACAAACTGTTTCTAGACTTCTGTTTAAAAAATTGCTTTTTAAATTTTTGCATGCCATGAATACTTAGCTACGTTTGGATCAGCAGCTAGAAGCCGCCTTGAACCCCAAACTGGAAAAAAGGAAACATAATAATATTTACAATAACAACAGCAGCAGCAATGGCTGGAATCCTGCATGGGATTTAGATATGCATTGCAATCCTAAATACCCTAAAGTCAACAGATCCCATGTTAACCCCTTGGATGGGGTGCTGCCAACAAATACCAGGTGCTATAGGCTATTTTTTAGAGGAAGGGACTGGAAAAACCATCTCTATTACAGGTTATGCATAGAGGATTCTGGAGAGCGAGTGTGGCATAGTGGTTTGAGTGGTTTGAAGGCAAAGAACAGTAACACCAATAGAGGTTTCTGACCTACCTCAACAACAATAATAATAATTGGACCAAATACATAACCATGTTGGCCAAAATCCATAACATTTTCTTGACTTTTTCTGGACAAAATGTGCAACCTCCCACAAAAATGTTGCAGTTTGAGTCCTCTTGCCACCTACTAACACCTGATACAAGCAAAGCAAAGAAAGCAAAGCAAAGCAAAGCAAAGCAAAGCAAAGCAAGGCACACACATACACAAAAAAACCTAGCAATATTTCAACTCAATCCTAGTAGCTGAAAAGCTACCATGTCACTTCTAGTCATAGGGTGCTGAAGTCAGGGCAGGCAATGAGGATGAATGGCCATTGTCCCCTCTACAGGTGCCCACTTTTGGATACCATAAAATGATTGCAATATTGGATGCCTTCCAGTCATTTCCAACTTATGGTGATCGTAAAGGGTTTTCTTGGTGAGGTTTGTTCGGAGGAGGTTTTCCATTGCCTTCTTCCGAGACGGAGAGAGTGGCCTGCCAAACGCCATCCAATGTTTCCTTGGCTGAGTGGAGATTTGAAGCCTGGTCTGCTGGAGTCCTTGTCGAACATTCAAACCACTGTATTATCCTGGGTCTCTTTCCCTGCATGCAAGAACGAAACAGTCCATACTCTCAACATCTGCATCACCTGCGTCAACTGCTTCCCATTGCCTGGTCTTGGCTACCCTTCTTCCATTGCAGAGCAATGCTCTGTCTCTCCTTTCTTCATAGACAAATGACTGCTGACATTCATAGGGAGGACAGGTCACAATTGATGGCCTCGTGGATCCGATGAGCACAATATACCCATGTAAATAAACCTCTCCACCCGTCCCCCCAACTTTCCTCAGAACTCGCCAGTTGTTTGTGTGCCCATCACTCAGCCTTGTTATGTCACCAAACTGTAAACACAATATTTTACCTGGGAGAGCCGTTGTTGGTTTATGGAGCAGGCTTCCCAGTTGGAAAATGAACCATATGGTGTGTATGTCAGATGCAAGGGAAAGGAAGCACACTTTTTTTTTCGTACGGAGAGGGAACAGATTGACTCCTAATTAAGTTCAGATGGCCCCTGCCATGATTGTATGGAAACCTCTTCTGCTTAACTTAACCTGAGATGTAAAGGTAAGGCTGGGTGATGCAACAGGTAGCCCTAGGGCTGTTTGCCCCTTCTGACTACCCGAATTTCCCCCTTTTTTGGACGAAAGCGTGAATATTCTCCCTTTATGGTTGCCTCTCCTAAGCCTCATTCACTTTAAAAAAGATTGCAGGCCGTTGTCGTTTGTTGTGACACCAGAGCTCTCTAGCAGAAAAGCTAAATATCTCACAAAATGCCAAATCACAGAATTCCATAGCCTTGAGCCATGGCAGTTAAAGAGGTCTTAAACTACATTAATTTTGCATCTAGCTGCAGCCCTGGATTAGGTTGACTTCGCTTAGGGAAACCTGTCTCTTTGGATACTTACTCTCCATTGGCATAGGACAGACGGCCACATGTTGTTCTAATACAATATTCAAGGGCCAGGGTTTGAATCCTGGCACAGCCATGGAAACCTATCCGGTTACCTTGGGCAAGTTATACTCTCTCATCCTCAGGGGAAGACCATGCAAACCCCCTCTGAACAAATCTTGACAAGAAAACCCCATGATAGATTTGCCTTAGGGTCAGCATAAGTCAGAATAGACTTGAAGGCACACAACACGCAGACACATCTGCACACCTGTATGCCTTTCAAATCTGGGGTAAATCCATCCAGGGGTTTCACATGACAGGTACCAAACATGTAGAAAGAAATTCAGTTACAGTGGACCCACTGAGGTTTGGTTCCAGGACCGCCCATGGATACCAAAATCCATGGATGCTCAAATCCCATTGTATACAGTAAGTAGTAAGATGGCATCCCTTATATAAAATGTCAAAAATCAAGATTTGATTGTTGGGGGAAAAATCTGGAATGTTTTCAAACCATGGAGGGTGAAATGCATGGATGCAGGAGGTCTGTCTGTATATTTATTTGGATGAAGATGCACAGGAGAGATCAGAGGGAGGAATATGCATTTGGAGATGGAAGAAGGAAGAAATAGGTACACTCTGTGATGTGCGCACACATACACACAAACTAATAGTTGGCACAATTAAGCAGCAAATGCTATGGAACTCAAAATCCACCCTATAAACTATGAAGCTGCTATTACAGTTCTCGTCTCTAGGCTGTGAATAGCATCTGCTTAGAGGTTAGGTGTCTTGCTTTTTCCCATCTTCTCTCTCCTTTCCTTTCCCTTCCCCATCCATTCATATAAAAGAAACATTATGCTCATTGCAGTGACGGGGAAGGAATAAGGTCACCGCACAAAGATGCTTTGAAGTGGAACTCAATTACGGAGGCATGCGGAAAGATTGTGTTTTAAATATGCTCTGGGAGTCCTTATGGGGAGCAATATTCCATTCCGTTTATTTCCATGCAAATTGGTGGTTGCACAACTCGGTTAGCAACATGAAGGATCGCCGCACTGCAACCTCCCTCCCTATCAGGCTTTCAGCAAGCATTGGGCTCCAAAGTGGGCTGAGCATGGAAGGATGGATGGAGAGCCATTTTTTGCTTCAACTCTGCATGAGTTGCACTGCTTCCATTTTTAGTAGCCGGAAGTGATGTTCCAGGAATCTGAATTGGTTTCCAAGGGATTTTCTGAATGAATCTCTTCTGTTTCATACTTTGTTGTTGTTGTGTGCCATCACGTCAATGTATGGCGACCCTGAAGTGAACCTATTATGGGGTTTTCTGGGCAAGATTTGTTCAGAGGGGTTTTTCCATCGCTTTCCTCTGAGGCCGAGAAAGTGTGACTTGCCCAAAGTGGTTTTCCATGGTTGAACAAAGATATGAACCCTGGTCTCCCAGAATAATAGTCTGATACTCAAACCATTATACCATGATGGCATGAAACAGTATCAAGATACACACATGTGCATCTGGGAGTCATTTTTTCCCAGCATTTTGTGACCATTTTCAGGATTTTTTTTGGAAAGCATTTTATTTTTATTTATTAAAATATTTCTGCCCCAGCCAGCAAGGTGTAGTGGTCTGAGTGTTGGACTATAGCCCTGAAGATCAGGGTTCAATTCCCCAGTTGGCTATGGAGATCCACTGGGTGATACTGGGTGAGTCACACAATCGCAGCTCCAGACAACTTTGTAATAGGTTCACCTTAGGTTGCCAAGATGGAAACAACTTGAAGGCACACAACAACAACAACAACAACAACAACAACAACTTTGTCTGTATAAAAAAGATCTCCATAACATTAAAAACAGACTACAATTGATGATCACATCAAGAATCCCTTTCAGTGGGCAGTTTTCCTCAAAACACATAAGGGAACATGGAAAGAAAGAGAAAGAGCTCAAAATCAGAAATAAATTGTGCCTGCTCTGTTTCTGGTATTGAATCCAGAACTTCCTCTAGTGAATCCAGAATATCAGAGAAAGAGCAAGTCTGAGGAATCATAAAGGGAGAGGAGACAGCCTCTTCTCTCTCTCGAGATATTTCTTGTTTTACATCCACCAAGGAGATGCGCGAGTTAGATGTGTAACTGAAAAGCACAATTACATTTTTTAACCAGTCAGATGCAGAAATGCCCTAAGCATGATTTGGCTGTTCAAGCTGTGCTCATGGACTCATGTGGCTTAATCTATATCAACTGAATTTTATTTCAAAGTTTTCTACTCAGCCTTTCAGTCAAATGGACTGTAAGATCTCTTACAAGGGAGTGTTTACCATATACAGTCATATATTCTGGGAATTGTATTTTATTTTATTTTTTTGTGGCACCAGGACTTTCTGACAGAGAAGGCTAAATGTCTCATAAAACTACAATCCCAAAATTCCATAGCACTGAACTAGTTGGGTTCAAACTAGATTATTTCTGCCATGCAGATGCAGCCTAAATCAAGGAAGCCACAGCTGCTCCGAGTCTGTTAAGGTCTGAGCTGGGCTGCTAATAACAGGTTGACTTGGAGATCTCCCATTCGTGGGATTGTCTTATGTTGAAGTCCACTTGATGGCAATTAACAACAGCAAGAAACAATGTGCTGGTCATTTTGCTGATTTAATTTGTTTCCAGTTTTCTGATGGGTCAGTTGCTTTTTAACTTTTGTGTGCTGTGAATTTTTAAAATACGCTTGTATGAAGAATTCTATGAGGCTGTACAGACTGGCCATTAAGGCTGGACTGGGGGCAGAGTCGGGGCATGGCGTCCACATGACGCATGCCCTGACTCCGCTCCCAGGCTGGCGTGATGCTGCACCCCACCCCACACGGTGTCATGGCACTCCTGTGGCGCCGCATCTAGATGATGCCGTGCCAAAGGAGCTCCAAAAAGCCACAGGGCTGGTAGCTATGATGCCCTTTCTGTGGCGCAGAAAGGAGCTTCTATTTGTGGCTCCTTTTTGCACCATGGAAAGGCGAGATCGGGGCTGCAGCATGCCATTGCCACAGCCCTGATATGGCACGAAAAGGGGCAGCAGCATGCCATCCCTTAGAAGAGGTCTGTACAGCCCCTAAGTCTCCTTGAGTTTCAAAGTGGAGAAAGGCAGGATGAGCATGATGATAATGATAATATTGTGTGTCACACATGGCTTTGTCATCCAACACAAGGGAGAAGGGCCAAGGAATTGCTGTTGTTCTCCTCCAACATTTGCCACATGGTTGGTTCATTGTGCCTGATGTCAGAGCAATCCTTTTCAAGTCCCAGATCTGGCTTCAAATTTTTTTGTTTTGTTTCTGATTTGTTTCCAGTTATGAAACTTTAAGCTTCTGCTTCGGCTTTTATCTAACCCCCTCCATGTAGCTAAAAAAGGACATGGGACTCAGCAACCTTGGGCAAGTCACACTCTCTCAGACTCAGAGGAAGGCAAGGACGAACCACCTCTGCACAAATCTTGCCAAGAAAACTGCATCAAATGTTGAATAGACTGCAGTCAAGAAATCAGGAAGATCAGGAATGTGACGGGCAGCTATGAAAGAACTAGACAAAATCGGAAAGGTATACAGTTGAACACAAAAGTCAGAATCATCCGTGCCATTGTATTCCCCATCACCATGTACTGATGCAAGAGGTGGACAGTGAAGAAAGCAGAGAAGAAGAAAAACAACTCATTTTGAGATGAGGTGCTGAAGAAGGGTGCTTGAACCTGTTTTGGGGTTAGATCTTGGATAGCTCCTTTCAAGTTTGGGCTATTCAATTATTCAAGAGCTGAGAGCAAGCGTTGCCTTTTTTCATATTCATTCAATATTTCAGAAATAAACGTCAGGACACATCTGGCCCAGCAAAATCAGCACGTGCTGAAGGTGCAAAAGTTATTCACGAAAAACAGCCAGATGAGGCTGCAGCAGTTTGCTTTTGCCTCAGCCTATTGGGAAGGGCAACGTTCTGCCTCCATCTCCCACCCACCCCACTGAGTTCATTGAGGTTCCAAACACACTGCAGAAATAATCTAGTTTGAGACCGCTTTAACCGCCCTGACTCCATGGTCGAGAATTCTGGGAACTGTAGTTTTATGAGACGTTTATCCTTCTCTGTCAGAGAGCTCTGGTGCTACAATAAGCTTCAATTTACAGGGCTCCCTAGCACTGAGCCAGAGCAGTAAAAGCAGTCTCAAAGTGGATTATTTCTGCTGTGTGTTTTGGACCTGAGCGCAAAGTACTTTTGCACTCAGACTCAGTTTGCAGCAGTTGAAATAAGCTGAGGACAAAGGGAGCAGGAAAGGGAAACTGGGACATTTTAAAAGCAGCTGAGAAAGTGGGATGGCACCAGATCAAGCAGGACTGTCCCTGGCAAATTGGGGCAGTTGGATGAGCATGTTTTTAGTAGAATATACCTTTGGATACATTGAGGACTGCAGCTTGTCTTTATCTGACATTTTACAGTCACTCGGTAAGAGGCAGCATGAAAAGCAAACAAAAAGGGCCCTTCTTCTTTAAGTAACAGGCTGCAAAAAATGGTTTGGTTTCTTAAAAGCCCACTGCTTGCTAGTCTTTGAGAACAGTGGCTTTTCCCTCTAAATGAAAATGCCGTTTGTTCTTGAGCCGCTTCTGATGGTTTGGCGGCGGTGGCAGCAATTAACAATCAAACACCTTTTTCAAAGCTACCCCCAGCTAGTCCCGATAATGGTGTGCCAACAAGACAGCCAACACAAAAGCCAAGTTCATTTCTGACTCTGCAAGGAACATGCGGGACAATGTTTGCCAACTGGGCAAAAAACATTTGAAGGAACTCCCCCCTCCCCGCCGCACACACACACACATATATACTTTTTTCAGACTCTTTCTTAAAAAGTGCTTCACTTAGAAGAAAATTTAAAGGGAGAGACAGATCCGTCTATTTCAATTGACTGTATGTACAGTACTGTGTACATTTACAGCACTATATAAATAAAGCCTAATAATAATAATAATAATAATAATAATAATACAATCCTAAAACACTGCATTCTCCCACCTACATTGGACCTACAGAAGTATAATTGACATTTTTCTTAAATATTAAATTCAATATTAAACTACAGTGGGCCCTTGGTATCCACTGGGGCTTGGTTCCAGGGGCCCATGTGGATACCAAAATCTGTGGATGCTTAAGTCCCATTAAATACAGTGGCATAATAAAATGGTGTCCTTTATATAAAATTGCTGTGTGCGTAGATACCGTCTCCCTTATCAGCCACTTTCCTTGTTTCATTAAAGAAGGGGTGATAATGCCTATTTTACATTTTTAATCATTATAACTGCTCTTGAATTTATTTTACCTCTAATAAGTTTTTCATATTATTTTCCTTTCATATTGGGAAGTGTGATATTGATATTGTGTGTTTTGGGGGGGGGGGTAGAACCCTCTGCTGCAGTTTTTTGGTTTCTCTTGGGTTTTCAGCCACAGGGACTTTGGGTGGTTTGAAGACAGTAAAGTTCATCCTTTACACCCTTTGTTACAGGCCCCTAAGTTTTATCCCCAACTTATACACGATAATTTTGACCCCAAAACATGCCCTCGACTTATACATGAGGTCAACATACAGTCAAGTATATATGGTATATATGCCATTGGTATGTGAGGATGTTGATTCAAATGACAAATCCTTTCCGCGTGTGCACAAAGGCATAGGAAACCGGGGGGGGGGGGGGGGGGGAGATGGTAGTCCTGGAGGTTTTCGGAGACCCTGAAGAACTATGGCCTACATCATCCTCCCAATGGCAAACTTGCTGCTTGCTTCCACCATTGTGTCCACCTTTTCTCCTCCGCCACCGGCATTTTTCAACGCAAGGGATACCATTTTGGAGCGGTGCTTTCTGCCTGGGAGCTTAGTATTCTGTACAGGGCATGGTAATTATTTCCGCAACGGGAAGCCCTCTATGACACTCATTACCATAATGCCTGTCTCCATGGAGACAGGGCTTACTTTATAGTAATTCACGCCGGGAAAGGTAAGATGAACCGAGAGTGGAAAACTCCAATTATTCCCTTCTTCCTTTCCCGATGCATGGCTCTTAATTTTGCTGCTCTCGTGCTCAATAGGAGGCGAAACACTCTTTCCGTTCTTGGAGTTGGTAAGGAGTAGACCAAGTCATGGTAACATATCCTGCACCATCTCTCCGGATTGAGCAGGGAGACTCCCGATTAATTCTCTGCCATCCCACTTTGTCAGCTTTTTAAAAAATGTCCTGGTTCCTTCTCTTCCTATACATCCCTCCTTCGTCCTCAGCTCACGTCAATCGCTGCAAATTCAGTCCAAAGCGCAAAAGTTGTTTGCACTGAGCTAACCCAACATTTCCATCGCCAACACTGAGGCAGACGTTAAGGAGGGGAATGTTTATGGTGGCAGAAATTATGAAATGGATGGTCTCCATTCCTGATATAGAACAAGGAGAGGGTTGATTTTTGAATTATTTAAAAAGATACTAAATATATTATTTAGAAGATACTAGATTTGATAACTGAGCTTGATGTTCACTTTTTGTATCAAACTGCCAAACTGTTGTAGCCCGGGGTGATCTGTGCTGAGATTCGCATTCTATTTAAAATGAAATTAAATAGAGGGAGGGAGAAATTAAATTGCGTGAGATACACTCATTTGCAATAATGTGAAACCCCATGATTGCGTTCGGATTGCCATTGCATTATACCCCCAAATTCCGTCGTATGATAAACTCCTTTGATTCAAGTTTAGATCGCTGAGATCCCAAAGATTAGAGATGGGGGACCTGTGGCCCTCCAGTTCTTGTTGGACTAAAACTTCCATCATCCCATTGGTCAAGTGTGCTAGGAATAATGGGAGTTGTAGTCCAACAAAAAAAAATCTGGACAGTTGCAAGTTCTCCATTCCTGATATAGAACAAGGAGAGGGTTATTTTGGGGTTTTATTCAGGGTAAACCCCAAATAGTGCCAAAAGTCCAAGTTGGCTGTCTGGTGGACACGGGACCTATGTAAGCCTCAAATAATTCAAGAGCAATTTTAAATAAATATTGTAAAAAAAAAAAAATCAGTTACAATGATTAAAAATGTAAAATAGGCATTATCACCCCTTCTGTAATGAAACAAGGAAAGTAGCTGATAAGGGAGACGGTATCTACGCACACAGCAACTCGTCTGTTACTCGAGGTTTTAAAAATACCCTGGAAAAGAGATTCTGGTCACACTGATTTAAATCCCTCTTTTCTTTTTTCCCCGCCCCACTGCCAATTAAACATTGCGAACATGAAGTGGACATGGGGAGAGCAGCAGAGCAACAATGCAAGAAAAGAAATTAATTAGTTTGTCGAGGAACGAGATAATGATTAGCCATGATTTTTTAAAAAATGCCTGGTCCAAAATTATTTGAAATGAAAATGTAATTGGGCTGAGTTTTCATCTGACTTGCTGCGTCATGTTAGCTTAAGCTTGGTTTCCCTGTGCTCACAAATCAGGGCCCAATGATATGCAAACAAAGAAATATTTAAAGACCCATTAGCATTAAAGAGATCAGGGAAGCATACACTGTGTAACCAGGACTCCAAGGCTCAAAGCACCCAGACATTTTGATGAATACAGACTGAAACATCCTCTCCCATCCCTTCAAGCTGCCCTGCTCCCTCTGAGATTCTTTGCCATCTTCAGTAGTATCTATACTTTAGATGGATTTTTTTCAGAAACAATATATTAGTTAGGCATCTTCAGCCTGACGAAGAGAAAACTATGGAGTGACATCCTTGAATTCTTCAAATATGTAAAGGGCTGTCACAGAGAGGAGGTTGAAGGTTAATTCTCTGCTGTGTTAACCAAAGAAATGAAGGAAGGACTTCAAATGTGGGGGAATTAGACTTGTGGGAGGCTTGGGTAACCTATGCATGTGCACCAGTATATACCAGTACTAACTGGGTGGACTCCAAGTTCCGGGTGAATTAAAAAGTTTTTTGTGTGTTTTTCGGGCTACGTGGTTGTGTTCTGGAGGAGTTTATTCCTGACGTTTTGCCAGCATCTGTGGCTGGCTTGGTGACCTTGTGGATGAGACACCTCCAAGAACCCCTACTTCTCATTTAGTTCCTGCAAGCTCATGCCCATGTCCTCCCCGATTGAGTCCATCCATCTGGCATGTGGTCTTTCTCTCCCTTTTCTACCCTCCACCTTTCCTAGCATTATTGTATTTTCCAGTGATCCATGGTTTTTCATTATATGGCCAAAATAGATAAGCCTCAATTTGATCATCTTGGCTTCTAAGGTGATTGCTGTCTTGATCTGTTCCGAGACCCATCTGGTTGTCACTTTGGTTGTCCATGGTATCCTAAGCACTCTTCTCCAGCCTCGCATCTGAAATGAGTTGATTTTCCTTCTGCCTGCTTTCTTTACTGTCCCCCTCTCACACATCCATATATGACGATGGAGACTATAATGGTTTGGACAATTATAGCTTTTGTGCTCAGTTGTATATCTTACTGTTCAGTAGGTTTTCCTGTTCTTCCATAGCTGCCCTTCCCATTTCTAATCTTCTTATTTCTTGACTGCATTCACCATTCTGATCAATATTTGGTCCTAGGTTTAACTGTTTTGATTTCCTCATTGTCTAGTGGCCACCGGTATCTTGGACTGTTACCTCCCAGTATTCCTCAATTACATCTGGGTGGCAACATGATTTGTATGTGATCCACAACCTGGAAGATTGGAAACAGAGGGAAATGATAAGGCTGTGGAAGAGAAAAACCCAAGCTGTTCTGCTTTTCTCAAAACATAAATGACTTGGGAAGACTTCCTGCCAGATGATTGCACTAGATTTTGCCTCCTGCTCTTAAATAGCAGATATGTCCTTGTGCCTTATTACGTGCAATATATATATATATATATATATATATATATCTCACTTCCAGAAGGGAACAGAGAGAGCAAGAGATAGAGAGGAGACATATTTACAGTTCCATATAATTATATTTTATGATAACTCAATGCTAATGCGAACACCAAATTGAACATAAGGAACTAATTGTATATTTCCTGTTGAATAATGCATGGCAATAACAGTCATTAGCCTTGTACTGTCTGGGAATTTTTGGATCGCTCTATCATTTAAGGCTCATAAATGCTTATAGGAGAAAGCAGAGGAAAGCTCTCTCTCTCTGTGTTTGTGCATATGTGTGTGTGTGTGTGCGCATGCATATGTACGTAGAAATCTATGCTCAGAATTTTCTTTGCCTTGCTCTCATCCACTCTGGTGAGATGGAGAATAACTGATCCCACATTGAACAGCATTTATATGGAGGGCCTTTTCCATTTGCTAAGCAAATCTAATGTTAGAATATGGCATTTCTTCAGCACCTATTGCAACTTTTCTTTGTATGTCTAGCAGTGACTAGTAGAGGGTCTCAAGTGCTGGTGGCTTCCAAGTTAGTGGGATGTTGGACCAGTTTTGGGGTTTAGCGCAAACTAAGGTCTGAACCCCTTTGGATAGCTCCTTTAAAGTTTGGGCTAAATATTTGGAATATTGGAAGGTATGTGACCTTGGAAAACTGCAAGTCAAAGAATTTCACAGGATGATTAAAATGGAATCATATCACTATAAATGTTTATAGTGACAAGGCTCCAGATCTAGTGTGATGGGTACATGGGTCCTGGAGGCTCATGAAGAACAGAAGGCAAAGGGACCTCTGAGGTTTCCCTTGGACCCAGCTTGCAAATGCAACATTCCTGCAAGGATCGGAGTGAAATGACTGAAATCCTCTGAGGAGATATATAGATGATCCTGTGAATAACACATACCCCCTGGACATTTTCACTATCTTCAGGTTTTGTAGCTGCCGAGAAGTAAACAGCCTTAGGGCAGAGTGAACGATTCCTGAGAAAGCCTTGGGCAGGTAAGGGATGCACTGGCGCTCATCCAGCTGCAAAATGTCTAGGAAGCATTTTTACCTCCTCTGTCTCCCTCTCTCTTAGTCTCTTCTTTCTCTGGCTTAGCATTACTAAAACCTGGCTGCCAATATATCAACATGAGTAGGAGGTGAGTCATTTAATGGCTCCCCATGTCTGCCAAACACAATATTTGCAACCAGTCCTGGGAGGCTAATTGTGATGAGGAACTGCTACTCCGTGGCAGGCTGCATGTGTGGGGCCTGCTGTTGTTGAATCATAACCTCCAATATGTCTGAGTTGTAAACTAGGAAGAATGTGGCCAAGCAAGGCCCGTGTGTGCTCAAGATGACAAAAGTTACTAATAAGGAAGAGCAGATAAGCATTTTGCTTTGACCCGAGCTTGTTGGGAGCTTGTACCCCATCCTCTCCTTCCCCACGTGTTGAGTTGATTATGTGCAAACTATGTTTCTATTTTGAATTCGGTTTGTGTCAACTGAAGTAAGCTGAGGACAAAGATGGAAAATAGGAGAAGGAGACAACCAGCACGGCATAGTGCTTTAAGTGTTGGACTACGACTCTGGAAAGCAGGGCTCGATTCCCTGCTCAGCTATGAAGCTCATATGCTTTCAGCCTCAGGGGAAGGCCTTGGAAAGCCTCCTCTGAACAAATCTTGCCAAGAAAACCCCATGGAAGAACCGCCTTAGGGTCACCATAAGTCAGAAACAAGTTGGAGGCACACAACGACTCACACATTTGCCTCTGGTTCACTGCTGTGCTTATGCATGTTCTCTGCAGACACATGGCCTCCCAGCCTCCTAGTGCATGGAACCAGCATAGAACAGTGTGGAACCCTATTGAACCTTGTTTGGATCTACCAGAGAAGACTGGAAGCTCCCATGTCAGTGGAGTGGTGGATCCGCTCTGGGATTTAATCCGAAATTTGAAAGCACTGTCCAAGGTATTGAACTGATTGTGAAGCTATGGTTGACCATTAAGGAAACAAAAATAATGACCACAGATGACTTACATAACTTTAAAGTGGGGGATGAAGACATTGAAATAGTTCGAGATTTTTTCATGGTCAATCATTAATCAGAGTGGAGAATGCAGTCAAGAAATCAGAAGATTAGAACTTGGAGGGGCACCAATGAAGGAACTAGACACAATCCTCGTATCAATGAATACAACAGTTAGAATTGTCCATGCCATCGTATTTCCAATTTCTATGTATGGCTGTGGAAGCTGGACAATGAAGAAAGCCGATAAGAGGGAATTCGACTCATTTGAAATGGGGTACTGGAGAAGAATTGTACAAATACAGTGGGCAATAGGTCCTACATCAAATCAAGCCTGAACTCTCCTAGAAGCCAAGACGATTGAACTGAGACTGTAATCCTTTGACATGTCATGAGAAGACATGACTCACTATAATAGACAATGATGCTTGGCAAAGTAGAATGCAATAGGAAGACCACATTCCAAATGGAGAGACTCAAGGAAGCCATGGATTCTCCAAGTCTGCAAGACTCCAAGTCTGCTGTTGAGGATAGAGTGACTTGGAGGTTTCTCATTCATGGGATTGCCATATGCAGGAGTTGACTTGGAGGGAACTAACAATAGTAGACTTCAATACTTTGGACAGGTCCCACAAGGTTTGGATTTAAACCAAAAGCAGATACATGGCCCCCCAAACTTGGAGCCCATGGACATCACTGTGCAGCATTAAAGTAATGAGGAAAGGATGAAGATGTTGTGTGAGTTGGGGCCCTTACTGAGCCTCCCCACAAATATTGAGCTTACATTGATCCCCCCTTCTCTGTGTTCCTGTTTGGCTGACCCAAGAAACCATGGTTGTACAACCACACCCCTACCAAACAAGAGTTGCCTTGTCCTTGCCAGTGAATTTCCATATCAAGGAGAAGTGGATATTTGTGCTTCTTTTAAAGCCATGCCCATAAAGTTTTATTTCAGATGAAAATAAGCCTCAGGCACATTTGAGAGATACAACCACAAGGGCAGCATGGGGGCCGTGTCAGGCCTTATTACGAAACGGCACACGATAGTGGTTGGGAAGTCTGATGAATGCTCACTGGGGGTTTGAAATGGTACTCTGTCAAACGACGCGAGCTCCAGGTAACACTTCCCTAAATCGATGTTTGTTGTCAGATTTGAATAATTGCTGTGACTCTTCCTTGGCAATCAAAGGATGTCACTTAATCATCGATGATATTCCCTACAAAGAAAGAAAGAAAATAAGAAAGAAAGAATAATAGAATTGGAAGGGATTCCCCAAGGACTATCTAGTTCAACCCCATGCCACGCAAGAATGCAGAGCCAAAATACTCCCAAAAGATGGACATCCAACTTCTGTTTGTTGTTGGTGTGCCTTTAAGTTGTTTCAGACTTATGGTGGACCTAAGGTGACCCTACCATGGGGTTTTCTTGGCAAGTTTCTTCAGAGGAAGTTTACCATTGCCAACCTCTGAGGCTGAGAGAGTGTGACTTGCCCAAAGTGGTTTCCATGACTGAGCTGGGATTCGAAACCTGTTCTCCAGAGTCCTAGTCCAACGCTCATGCTGGTATCCTAAAGTCTCTTAAATTTCTGCTCTTACCTTCATGACATTCTTCCTAACGTTTCAGTATAATCACTTTTCTTGTAATCTGAATACATGTGTTTGTGTCCCAGTCTCTGAAGCAGCAGAAAACAAGCTTGCTCTGTCTTCTACATCATTGCTTCCCAAGCTGTCTGATGTGATGGATTGACAATTATTCCCCAATGTACCAAGGATCATTACCATATTTGTGCCTGTTAGCTAGCATTATTTCTTTCCTTTAAACTCAACAGGGAGCTGTTGCAGCACATGGCTCTGGGAGCAGCACCAATCCAGGGACCACCATTTTAAATAGCACTGGTCTACATGGGCACACCTTCAAGTTTTCTGCCAATTTATGGTGGCTCCATGAATCCCATAGGATTTCCTTAGGAAAGGAGTACTCAGGAGTAGTTTGCCAATTCCCTTCTCTGAAATAGAGCTCAGATTGCTCTCCAGAAGGAGTTGTACGTTGGGTTCAAGAACATGAAAATGGAGCTGCACATAGGGCACCTTCGAGCATCCCTGTGTGCCATTTCTTATACATTGCTACACATTCAATTCAGCTGCAGTTTTATTTGCGCAAGGTTGACATTGAACACAAAGTTCACAGAGCACACCAATGTATATCTCAATGTTTGGGAATTCCAACTCTACAGTCCTGACGGAAGATCTCTGTTTTGGAATCTCTGTGGTCTTTAAATGATTTTGTGGGAACTGTAGTCCAAAAGTAAGCTTTTCCAGCCTCAGAGGGTGAAAAAGAGAGGCTTACATGTTCTCACATTGGGTATGCACCTCCTTGAATGTTTCCATTTCTGTGTAATCCTGTGTAATATTCTGTGGCTCTCCTCAGCCCTCCTGAATATGAGGGTGGTGGTGACGGGAGTTGGTTTTGAATGAGAGACTCTTTGCTAAGAGAAGCCACAGGTCTGAAACAAGGGCTCTGTTGTCTCTGGACATTGACAGCCCTTCTCCATGAATTAACAGACAGCTCTTTTCATGAGGGACTGGCCAAACGTACACACTTCTCTAGGCTTTGATCTTAAGGCACGTCACATATCATCATGGCCTTGGATGGGTCTTCAAGGGAGCTGAGAAACACCTCCTCCATCTCCAGGAGCCGAAACAAAATCTATCCTAGCCAGATACTGGGAGGGAAAATAGCTAGCATCATAGGAAGGACATGACAGCTTCGGAAAATTAGTTTTGTAGGGCTGGGATCCTTTTAGTACTTTACATTGGTGTATATACTGTTCCATAAGCAGTCATGCTTTCTAGGATATTCCACAAGTAATCTGCCACTACGGATTGGTTCTAGACTATCTGAAAAGCAACCCCTCTCTGCCTGAGTTCTGAGATGTTCCAGTGAAGGCTTAGTTTTGGTCCCTCATAGGCATATTTGGCAAAGACATAGGACACTGTCTTCTTGGTTGCTCCCAGGCTGTGGAACTCCTTTCCATAAAAGGATAGCCATATCACCTCTCAATCTCTGTGAAGGCTGCAGGATAACCCATGTGTTATGTACCAATCTGAGCCAGTTGGGTAGGTCTCCATTCAGTGAAGGTAGGTAAGAAAGTTAAGCACTGGTTTCTATCATCCATGGAACCATTTTCTTGTCAGCAAGAAGGGGGAAATGGTAGAATTTCTACTTTGCAGTTTAGAATAAAGTTTGCTCCCACCCCCCAAGATGGATAAGGATCCAGGCCACCATCAGCCCTTCTGGCTCAGTGTGCTTTCTTAACAGTTTATGCATATTTTGGTAACAGACACCTGTCCAGTCTTATGCTTCAAAGTGCAATATTTATATATCTTGAACATAACTGGTAACATTGCATTATGTTGGAAATGACTCAAAGGCACATAACAACACAACAATTTTATGCTACCCAAGCAGTGAGCAAACATGTGGCCTTTCTAGCTGAAAAATTCTGGGAATGGTTGGCCAAGATAGTAACTTTCCCAATTTCTTGTTCCTCCTTTCTATAAATAAAAACATTATAGGCCAGCCCTGCTTATCCTTAAAGAACACAACCAACCTGAGAGCACCTCTCCGAATCTCATAAGATGCACAACACTGGTGGTGACCCAACCTTGTGCCATCTGGACATTCCCAGAGGGAGAAGGAAAAAGAAAACAATTACAAAGGGAATAAAAAATGACTTAAAATTTTCAATAAGAGAAACAACGAAGGGGAAGAATGGATTCAGCCAAGCACGACACAATGTGCCTGAGAAAAATGGGGTTGGAGCGATAGGACTTTGTAGCAATGTTTTCTAATCCCTTTTAATCCCCTGCAAAGCGGCAAGAGGAGACGCTACTCTTTGGTGGATGCCCTCCCTCCCTTGCCTCCATTTAGCCATTGCATGGTTTGATGACTGCCACCACAATAAATAAATATTTAGACCTCGAGAAAAATATCCTTGGAAAGGAGTCTGTCCAAACTGGAAGTCTTCTTGAAGATTGTGGATTTTTAAAAAAATGCAATTTCAGCTGTGACACTTAAAAAAAAAAAAACAGAAGAGGAGAGATGTCTGTATTTAGGAAAAGAAGATATGCCGCTAAAATTTTATGGTCTGGAACCTAGCAGATGTGAAGATCTTTCTTTCTTTTAACACTGCAATGTGCAGCCATCCATTCTCTCTTTAGTATTAACTTTTGTGTGGGATAAAAATTCACATGGTCCCCATTATTCCGATCATACAGTGGTGGCTGGTCACTTCCATGTCTGGAGGCGAATCTCCTCCGGGGCTTAGTCTAAATTTGAAAGGAGTATTTCAAGGTGCAGACTCTATTTGTGGGGAGACAGGATGCAGCATCAAACTCAGAGAAGACTCATTGTCTCCCAGATGTGCAAGCCCCCTGCCATCACCATTTGGATATGGATGGTACAAAATGGGAATAGCAAGAAAACACTGCAATACATCTCTACCCTTTATCAGGAGTGTTCTTGCTCATGAGATGTCAAAAGCACAATTGCAAGTCATTCCAGTGAGAAGGAAAAGTAACTGCTCTGGCTCAATGCTTGGGAATTCTGAGAACTGTAGTTTTGTGAGACATTTAGCCTTCTCTATCAGAGAGAGCTCTGGTACCACAATAAACAACAATTCCAAGGATTCCCTAGCACTGAGCCAAGGCAGTTAAAGTTGTCTCAGACTGGATTGTTTCTACAGTCTGTTTCATACTAAGACACAAACTCATGGTCTCTCTATATATATTATGGTAAGAATGGCTCAAGAGTGGAACAGACAGCTCCAGAAGGACTTTCTTTCACTGGATAAATAAAGTCCAGTATCCAAGTACCAGTTCAATGTCCAATAGTGAAGGGTCAAACAATCCAAGGGACCAGGGTTCCAGAAAGGCAGGTTTAGCAAGGCAATTCTGAGGTCCATAGGGTCCAGGTCCAGGTAGTTCAAGAGGCAAGATTTCAGGCCACAAAGTCCATGGGAGTCAGAGAAACATGCTTTCATCAGGAAAATCAGATAATCTCTGACAAAGGAGCTCAGTGACCTGCACCTGTTTATATTCCCCAGTTTCTAATCACAGGTGCTTCTCGATTTCTGAGTGTTTCTCATAAAGCCTCCTGGACTGGTGGAGGCATGCACTTTCAGACCTTCGCTGGCTAAAGGTAGGTACCTCATTGTTGTGTTCATCCATATCTTCTGTGCCTGGAATCTCTGTTGGTGGAAGGCTGGGCTGCTGAGTTTCATGACACAGAAAAGGCTCTGCTTTTGCTGGCAGAACAGAGCTAGGACCAGGCTCAGCTTCAGGTTTCCCCTCCATCTGGGGCTCAAACTCAGCCTCCTCATCTTCTGAGTCCTCAGCCTGGCTGAGCATGACAATACACAGGAATTGTGATGGTAGTGGTGGACAACCTGGACCCCAAACTCTTCTGAATTCTTTACCCTTTCACTTGTCCCGTAGTAGCAAGCAATCTCTATCCCCATTTGCTCCCAGTTCAAGACTGAAACAGACTGAAAAATTACCTCTTTTATATTAACAGTTCCATCAGTCGACATTCGGGAATGTTGACAGAAACACAGAAGCTATCTCAGAGGGATTGAGCATTGTACTTTGTGAAAACAGGCTTTCTAAGCCCCCCTCCCTCCCCATGTGCCTCACAATTAATGTGTCATCTGAGGGTGGATTGTTATTTTTTTTTTAATTCCAGGCTTTGCTTTTATTTTCCTCGTGTTGTCGTTTTCTTCCTATTGATAGCTCTTTTGGTTTATTAGGCTTGCAATGGGATTTTTCTTCCTTTCTCTCTCACAGCGTAGGAGGAGGAATTACCTGTGACGATTTCTCTCCGTATGAAATGTGGGGAAACTTTTCGAGCTTGCTATCCTATACAACCCAAAGGAGAGGATGCAGACACTCAGCTGCAGTAATAGACACTTCAAATCTGTCAAATCCAAACCCCTGCCACTGAGACCCAAAGAGACCAGGATTCGAATCACTGCTTGGCCATGAGTGAACCTCTATTTAAAAATCTCCAAAGAAGGAGACTCCACCACACTTATATCTGCTTTCCATGTATTGATGGGCAGCCTTGAGGTCCATGAGCCACTGTATAGGTTGTGAAATCTTTTCACACATGCCATGTTCGGTAGTGGCAGTGGTTCTCAGGAGTGCAATAAATCTGTTTTCTTTCATACCGTAAAGAAGCTTTCCAATCCTCTAAGAAGTTCAGAACCATTGGATAGGTTCTTGAGAGTCTGCAATAACACCTGACACAGAAGCCACTGCCATTACTAGTCAAGCTCTTCATTGAAAGCAGCATCCTAGCTTATGGGCTACAAGGAAGGCCATAGGAAATGCGCAGCACTCTCCTCAACCCATCAGATCCATTCTGGGGCAAACTCCATCATCTGGCTGAGATGGTGTCTTTTGAGTATCTGAAACCTTATTACAAACAGCCTTCAATGACCACGCTTCCGTATATTCTGAAATAGAACAACATCTGAACTTTTGATCTTCCAGACTCACCCACTTGTTTGGAAACATCTTTGGAGCTTAATTTTAAACATCAGAGTGCATTCAAGATGACAAAAGATACTCACAATGAAGAGCAAACAAGCTAGGAGAGGCTATGGCAGTTTGCTTTTGCTGTAGCCTACTGTAGCATGGTTCCCACCCCTCTCCTCTTCTCCTGTTGAGTTGAGAGCAAACTACTTTTCCACTCTGGACTCACTTTTCACCTATCAAAGTAAGCTGAAAACAAACGTGAAGAACTGGGAGATTTTGAAAGCAGCTGAAAAAGTGAAATGACAAAGGGTTAATTGGGACTGTCCTTGCCAAATTGGGAGAGGTGGAGGGTACGGCACCCATATAGCAAACTGTGTATTAGTTACCTCCCCAGCTGGTTTCCTACAAAGATGTCCAAATCTGCCTCCTTTTTATGGTGAAATGTGGCAATGCACAAGACTACAAGGGACCGTGGGCCACACTGAATTCGGCAGTAGATTCCAGCCAAGCAGAAGCCAAAAAAAGGCAGAAGTTGGGACTAGACTGACTGATTCCCATAGTTGTTGTTTCCTCCTCTATGTCTGCTTAACCAGACATGGTCTGACCTGTGGTTTTTTTCTCTCCCAGGGATGATTAAGTTACTGAACTTGCTGTTCCTTGCTCACCTACACACAAAGAGAGCTGCTGCCTTCTCCCAGTCTCTTGGTTTTATTTTATTCCACCACCCACCCCACACACGGCCATGCTCTGCGGCTGATGGTATTGCCTAAGGTTTCATTTTAATCATGAAGGCAGGATTGCTCCACGGAGGCTAATTTTCTTGTTTCTCTCCATAAATCTTCCCTTAAAATGTCAGCCTCTTTTTCGGCGTGCGCGGAACAGATGGAAAGTACATGGTGTATGTTGTGAGGACACAAAACTTCAGAGCTACACCTTGCCTCCTTGTCCAATTCAGGCTAGGAAGGTGGTTTCAAGACACAGGCAAAGAAAATGAGGAGGTGATGGCTTTGGTGCAGAGGGCAAAGCCTGCCCAAGATGAACAGAGTTGGCCCAAGTGGCAAGTGAGTCTTGATCCAGCTCTTCTCCAAGGATTGTTAGGCAAAATATCTAGAAAGGGGTATTTAGAGCCTAATAAAAGATGGTAGAGCAGCTCAGGGATGGAGAACCTTGTTTGCATTCAGAAAAGTTTGAGACTGGAGAAAGTGGGAGAGAAACTGTAAAGATAAGAACCTTAGGTCATATTCCCACTGCCTTTTAAATCAGATCATGAATGAGTTTGAACCGGTTCAAACGACCCTGGTTTCCACTTAATCCGAATTGCTGAAGTGAATCCAAGAGGGGGGCCATGAGCTAGATCCATTTAACCCATGTCTTTTTGACACTGATTTTTTCTCCACTTCTTTTTCAGTTAATCAAATCTGTGCAAGTGTGAACCACATGCGGAATGGAATCGATTCAAATTTCCCCTTCGGCTGTCTGGAACCGAATCATTATGAATGGATTCATTTGTGAATGGGAAGCACAAGTGGATTATTTTTGAGGGGGGAAATGCGATCTGAGAAAATATAATGGGAACCACCCTCCGCCGTCTAATTGATCCATCAATTCGGATCGCACACCAATTTCTCTGTAAATGGGAATAGAGCCTTATAGTATAATAGAATCATAGAGATGGAAGGGGACCAAAGGGCTGGTTGTCATGCAGGAATACACAGTTACAACATTCCTGAAAGATGCCCATCCAAGCCCTGCTTGAAGACATCCAATTCAGACGAGATGGCCATCCTTTGAGGCAGTCTTTTCTACTGCCCCAGTTCTTACAGTCAAGGAGGTCTTCCATTTGTTAAGGTGGAATCTTTTTTATTGCCATTTAAATCCATTGGTTTGCACTCTAGACTCTGGCACAGCATGAAAAACAAGTGTGCATTATGAGAATCCCAATAGTCTCCTGCTCTGGGGGAATGTTAAAACAATATGGGCTGTAGCCCAATAAAGACCATCCAGTTCTTGCTGTATTACCACTTGAACTAACATGGCAACATCCTATGGAATTTATAATTTAGCAAGGGGCATTTTAGAATCTTTATCCAGAAAGCTTTAGTGCCTCAGCCCAAATGAAAAGTCTCAGAATTGACATGACAATAATAGCACAATACAGTAGGCCCTTGATATCCGCTGGGGTATCCAGGACCCCCGGCGGTCACCAAAATCCATGGACGCTGAAGCCCCATTAAATACAAAAGCACATTGAAATGGTGTCTCTCATAGAAAATGGTTAAATCAAGCTTTGCTTTTTGGAATTTATAATCTTTCTTTTTAAAAAAATATTTTCAAGCTGTGAATGCTTGAATCTGTGGATAAAGAATCCGTGCAGTTTGAAAAAAGTTCCCAGTCACTTGGTCCTTTAACCTCTTCCATGAGACAAATCTTCAGGTATCAGCAAAATTTTTATCATGCTCCCCTCTTATCTTTTCTTCTTTGAAATCAAAATAACCCCCAAGGTATTGCACACCCCTCATAGGAAATCATTTCTCACTCCACCGTGTCTTTAAAAATCAATGTCACAGGATGACACAAGAAAATCTTTTGTGTCCCCTTAGCCTCAGAAAAGAATATATGCAAGTGGATTTTAGTGTGTGTGTCAATAATAATAATAATAATAATAATAATAATATTTTATTTTTACTCTGCTTTTCTGTAGTAAAACAATCAAAGCAGCTAACAGCAAGTTAAAATATCACCATGCAATAGCACAAATTTATACCTCAACATCCCCCACTTAAAAAAGAATTAAACATAATACTGTTAAAATTAAAACGTTAAAATTACTATTAATCATAAACTATCTGTGTGTGTACAATGCAAAGAACTTTTTTAAAAAGGTGTGCCTCTGGCCCATAACATAAATCGTTTAGAACGGCCACTAAGTGTTTTATAATATGAAAAAGCCGACTGGATTAAGGGATCAACAGAGAATTTTGATTTCTCCCCCTTTTCAAGTACTGAAGAGTTCAGGCATCACAGAGGATATCCTGATATGAACTCATTAAGTGGAAGCATGTAAGATTCCATCAGTACAGATCAACATGCAAACTACAAATTACTGATTTACTTACAAGTAGTTTCCAAGTAGATAAATAGAGACTAACCCAGCTAGCTAGCTGGGGAAGCAGTTAGGAAGAAGAGTATGTCTTCATATATGCAGTGAAGGGAATATCAACATGCTTAACATTATTTTCTTTTATAATCATATCAAACTGTATCCAGGTCCTAAACCTAAAATTCTTGTAACTGAGAACTAGTCTGATAATTCTTTACTTTAAAAAAAAAACACAGTCTAGGAAGTTATAAAGAAGAGTTAATTTGTACAGGTGATCATTTTGTTGTTATTTGCCATCACATTGACTTTGAGTTATGGCGATGCTACGAATGATACACCTCCCAAAGCAAAACTCCTGCCCTGTTCAGCTTTTGCAAATTGTGGCTTCTTTGGTTGAATCAATCCACCTGTAAGTTAATCATTTATAAGTGAAAAAAAAAAATCCAATTCAACTGCATTTACGTTGGAAGGGAACCATTTAGCTGTTCCATTTATGTTAAAATGCTTTGTAAATTTAAGTTAAAGGCGTGCACTAAAAGACTTAATGAACGAAGCTGGAAAAAAAAGCAGTCTATTCATAATTATAACTGATTCATTACTGTATTGCTGATTACCGCATGCATTCCTGGAAATGTATGTGGAATGCATTTCCAGCTAGCAAAGACCTTTTTGTTTAAGCGGGCTTTTAATATGTAATGGCTCCCAGGGAGGTTCCTTCTTTGAGTGTATGCTTTATTTTATTTTATTTTTTACCCCGTATGCTTTTAAAATAATTTTATACTCTTTTAAATGCAATGAATGTAGTTGCCTAAAAAATTGTATTGCTAGGTTTAAGTGATTTTCTTTTGTGATACACCTTGCCTTGGGTTCCTTTCTGGGAGAATGGCAGCATATAAACGAAATAAATAAAAATGATAAAAAAGTATTTCAGAGAAGATGCCAGCCACAGATGCTGGTGAAACGTCAGAAAGGAACTCTTCTAGAACATGGCCACATAGCCCGAAAGCTCCACAAAAAACTTACTGCTTTGTTTTCCATTGCAAATTTCACTTCTGTCTTCTTTATTTATTGGCCACACTCATTCCACAAGTGCCTTTGCTTGCAGACGAAATGAGAGGGGGTTGGGAAAAAAACCCCAGATACCTTAATTAACATATAACTTTTCCACCTTTTATCTTTAATTGAACATTTTCTTATGACTCTAAGAAACATAGAGATGCAATCTATAATTTTTTCTGAAAGACGCTGAAGAATACTACAAAGGCTGTCAGATTCATATCTCGAAAGGGGCATTTGGGCCTGAACGATGGAATATTTTGAAGATTTGGAGAAAAATAAGGCATCGAGAGTCAGCCTAATGAACACCATCACATTTGTAAAGCTTTTGCAGCACATCCATACCAGCAGTGATCACTTGCTTTGAAATATATAGCTATTCAGCTGAGGAAAAGTTACTTTTTTTGGACTACAGTTTGGCTATAGCTCTCATGACGGTTCTCAAAACTGGCCAAGCTGGCTGAGGAGTTCTGACAGCATTGTTAAGCTCTGGGGTTACCTTTTTCCTTTATAAACTTTCAATTTAAGCATAAATATTGTGTCTCCAAAAGCCAGAGTAGTATAATGGTTTAAGTGTTGGACTAGGATTCAAGGAGAGCAGCATTCAAATCACTGCTGGGCCATAGAAACTCACTGGGTGATCTTGGACAAGTCACACTCTCTCAGACAAGAAGGTGGCAATGGCAAACCTCCTTTGGATAAATCTGGCCAAGAAAAATCATACGCTAGGTTGCCATACGGCGCAAAATAACAACTAATTTTTGTGGCTCCAGCAGGGGAAAAGGGCCATTTGCCAAACCACTGGAAAATGCACACATTACGAGGATCATAGAAAGAGCTATTTGAGAGAATATTCTATTAAGACACCCACCTCATTTAAGATCATCTTGAGAGGTCTTACTTTGGGTGTTCCTGCTCCGTGAAGCAGCGAAGAGGAATTTCTTCCTCCAGTAAGCCCAGGAAAAATGAGAAGGCCATGTCTGTGAATCAAGAATTTCCAACTTTAGTGACAGAAATGCATTTTTACGTCTGACGTTCTGACAGCCAGGCTCTTGTGCAGAATGAGAACCCTGAACCAGTAGTTCATAGACTGTAATACAGTTTGCAGAAGGTTTGCAAAGCCTTCATACATTACACATGTGATAAGGTAATTTTTCACCAGGCTATGCATTTCAGAGTGATGTTCGGGATATCTGGCAGGTATCAGATTGGCTGTCTGTTATTTTTTTCTATGTAAGCAACTTATTCTATCACCAGGCCCCTGCACTCCTCTGTTCCAGCGAAGAACAAAGCAGGATGGATGTAACCTTCAATGAAAAACAAATATATTACCCAACAAGATTGGTGGATTTTAGAAGTTTTAAAAAATGTTACTAAGATAGGGTTGCATAAGCCTTGGTGAGTTGGAAAATGAGTAGGAATATGGTTTGAGGACTGTTTGTTAATAGTTAAGGATGAAAACTGTAACTTCATTTTTGAGCGGTCGGGAAATACAGCTGATAGATAGCCATCAAATTAAAAGGAGTTAATGAGAGGAGGTAATCTGTTTGGATTGATAGAAGACTTACAGAGTTAGTCTGCTTTGGTTAAATTAGGTGTTGATTAATACTAGTAGCTGGTAGAGAGAAAAGTCTCCATAGGCCTCCTGCAACCAAAAACCTTCACCAACTTATGGAAAGATAGCAAAGAAGGCACTAGCCTAACGTCTATTGAAAGGAAGTTCTAAAGCCTGGGAGCAGCCACCAAGAAGGGTCTCGCCCATTTTTCCATCAGATGTCTGTGTGGAGACAATTTGTTCATATGGCAGACAGAGATTAGGAAGAGGGAACCTCTTCAGCATACTACCTCTATAGGCAATTTTTTTATATACTGTAGCTGTCTGCATACAGGGAACTGGGACGGGATCTTGAACAGGGTCTCTTAGGGAGCATTCTTAAACACTCCACCCTCTTAATCTGTACCAGTGGTTAGAAACATAGAATCGTAGAACCATAGAGTTGGAAGAGACCACAAGGGCCACTCGGTCCAAGCCCCCTGCCATGCAGGAACTCCCAATGAAAGCATCTCCGACAGATGGCCATCCAGCCTCTGCTTAAAGACCTCCAAGGACGGAGACTCCACCACCCTCCGAGGGAGAGTGTTCCACTGTCGAACAGCCCTTACTGTCAGGAAGTTCCTCCTAATGTTGAGGTGGAATCTCTTTTCCTGCAGTTTGCATCCATTGTTCCACGTTCTAGTCTCTAGAGCAGCAGAAAACAAGCTTGCTTCCTCCTCAATATGACATCCCTTCAAGTATTTAAACAAGGCTATTATATCACCTCTTAACCTTCTTTTCTCGAGGCTAAACATTCCCAGTTCCCTAAGTCGCTCCTCATAGGGCATGGTTTCCAGACCCTTCACCATCTTAGTTGCCCTCCTTTGGACACATTGCTCCAGTTTCTCCACATCCTTTTTGAATTGTGGTGCCCAGAACTGGACACAGTATTCCTCAACCTTCCTGATGCTGCAACCTTTTAATACAGTTCCTCATGTAATAGTGACCCCCAACCATAAAATTATTAATATAATAATATAAAATATGTGTTTTCTGATGGTCTAACAATTATCCCACTCTGTCTCTGCTCCTTCTTCCTCAGGGCCCTTGTAAACATGATTGGCATTTTTCTTTTTTTGGTAACTTCACCTGCTTTTTTAAAAAAATCCGGATTCCTTCCTTTTTCAAGCTTGAACTTCTTGTCTTCTGCACCGTAGCATTCCTTGTCATTGTAACATGACAGATCAGAGGTCACCTCTATCTTCCGATCTGCACCGGAGCTCATTTATTTAATGGCATTGTAGACTGTGCTTTATGACATATAATCCATTGGATGTCTATAACACCAGGCAACAAAATAGATAGACTCTATCTGTAGGAATGTTCTGTGTGGTGGCAGATTGTAATCTAACTGAAAAAGCAGAACCGTCTAATCTGATCTTTATTAATGCTTTGGCCTGAATACATCCTATAAATCTTATTTGCACAGAAACGCACACACACACACCCTGTTCATCAAAAGCGGCATTCATAAATCAGCAATTATCAATCTGAAGACCTTCAGAATGGCTATTTCATATGTTTGGTATATGAACATTTGAAGACGAATGAAATCATTTCACTGCAGAAATCCGATAGAGCGCATCACTGGACTGTTTCCGGGCTAACAATCTATCCATTATTTTAAACAAATGAAAATGAAACTTTCTTTTGTAGTTAGTTATCTACTATAGATCGGGGTAGGCAAAGTGTGGCCCTTGAGATGTACCAGTGAGACTGTATGTTTTATCTGACATTTGAATACACTGTTAAAGGTGTTGAATCTATTTAGGAGACAGATGTATAAGTGGGACAATGAATCTGCCCTGAGTTTTAGTTGAAATCTGTAAAAGGAATCCAAGATGCTGGACTTATTTAGGGGATATTGTTCGGTCTCCAAAGTCATAGTTCAACACTCAAAGCAGTACACTATGCTGGCTCATAACAACAGTGCACAAGAGTTTATTCTTGATGTTTCATCAATATCTCTTCCATGCCAGCATTCTCTGAAGATGCCAGCCACAGATGCTGGTGAAACGTCAGGAATAAACTCTTCTAAAACATGGCCACATTGCCTGGAAAACTCACCCAAAAAACTAAGGATGCCAGCCATGAAAGCCTTCGACTTCAGTCTTTATACTTTCCCAACATTTCATATCTCAGCTAGTGGGTTTCCCCGGCCAAACAGGGAATGCTGGTCTCCTATAGACAATAAGCTATAGGAGACCCGACAGTAAGCTATAGAGAATAAGCTACAATCACACACAATTAAATAAATCATTAATAGTGCATATCACATAACTTAATAAACAATGAATCAATGCTCTCCTACATTCAGCCTTTAACTCATCTATGGGTTAAATGTTAAGCTTCATTTTTAAAACGTCTTGTTAGTTCACCTTTTTTAAAAATGTTTTTAGTGGTACTGTGCTTTTAAATGGTTATTTCCCCATTTTTTGGGAGAAAGTCAGGATACTACCGGCGACTATCTTGCTACTATAAGCTGCTTTGGGTCCCATTTGTAAGAAAAGTATACTATAAAATAAATAAATAAATAAATCTTCCAACCAGGCTCTTTATCATCTGTTTCCAAAGAGAGCATTTTATTTTATTTTATTTTACAGACAGGCTGTCTATTTTCCTTTTGTTGACATCCTTCACCTTCCAAGAGAAAAATGCCCCTTTGCCTTTTTCATTAGCTAACTTGATTTTCATATGCTTGAGCTCCTACCTTGATGCTTTATGGCCTCACTTTGTGCTGGCAGGATTTTTCTCTTCCCCCTTTTTTTCCTTCTTCTTTTGGTCCCCGTTAAGAAAAAGAATCCCTTTATTGAGCTGACATTTATTGTTGCTCTGAGCCAAACATCTCTCATAAATTTGGTCTCCTCTAACTTTTATCTGAACAAAATGTTGTAAATTTTATTAAACATTTTATCATTGCTTCTCAAGCAATTTTTCCCCCCTCCAAAAAGCCATTTATGTGTCACCTGACTACAAAAGAAGAATTACCTTTAAACAGGAAGAAAAATAAGTGTTTTGATGCCGAGTATTTCGTGGAAGTGTTTCGTAACACAAACATATTGGGACAGGGCAAAGAAGGCAATATTTTTCTTCTGAAAAAAAAAGTGGATGGTATAAAACAAAGGGTTAAATTGTAGGATTTAGAAGATTTATATGTGACAGTTTAGCTCATTTCTCTGTAGTCTAGGGGTGAAAAGAAGACCTGCCATGTCACTTCTCAGGTATGTTGGGTTAGAAAATGATAATGCAATCTTCGTTGTTAGTTGCCACCAAGTCAATTTTGACTTATGGCAAGCATATGGATGAGAGACTTCTGAGATTTCCAGTCATCATCAGCCCTGCTCAGGTCTTGCAAATTCATGGTTGTGACATCCTTGCTTGAGTCAATCCACTCCTTGTGTTGTTTCCCTGATTTTATTTCTCTGCCTTCTATCTTTTTTGTTGTTAACTGCCCTTGAGTTGATCCTGACTCATGGTGACCCTGCGGATGAGACATCTCCAAGACTCCCTGTCTCCCACTGCTCTGCTTAGGTCCTGTAAATTCATACCCATGACCTCCTTAGTAGAGTCTATCCATCTAGCTTGTGGTCTTCCTCTATTTCTACATCCATCCACCTTTCCTAGCATTATTGTCTTTTCCAGTGAATCATTCTTTCTCGTGACGTGACCAAAATATGACAGCCTCAACTTTATCATCTTGGCTTCCAGGGAGATTTCAGGCTTGATCTGTTCTAGGACCCCTGGACAGCCAAAAAAGACAGACAAATGAGTCCTAGAACAGATCAAGCCTGAAATCTCCCTGGAAGCCAAGATGATAAAGTTGAGGTTGCTGTACTTCGGTCATGTCTGTTGTTGTTGTTAGTTGCCTTCAAGTTAACATTGATTCATGCTGGTCCTGTGGATGAAACATCTCCTAGACCTCTTGTCCTCCACTGATCTGCTCAGGTCCAGCAACTCAGGCTCATGACTTCTCTGATTGAATCCATCCTCCTGGCATGTGGTCTTCCTCTCTTTCTGCTTCCCTCTCCCTTATTGTTTTTTTCTAATGATACATACTTTCTCATGATGTGGCCAAAACACAACAGCCTCCGTTTTGTCAGCTTGGCTTCCAGGGATAATTCAGGCTTGATCTGTTTAAGAATCCATTTATCTGTCTTCTTGGCTGCCCATGGTTTCCTCAGCACTCTTGTCCAGCAAATCTCAAAAGAGTTGATTTTCTTTATGTCTGTTTTCTTCACTGCCCAGGTCTCACATCCATACATGGTGAGGGGGAGTAGAACGGCTTGGACTATCCTCACCATAGGGTTCAGGATTATGTCTTTGCTCTTTAGGATCTGATCCATTTCTTTCATAGCTGCCTTTCCCAGTCCTAGCCTTCTTCTAATTTCCTGACTGCAAGACTTGACTTTCTCTATCCTTGTAAAAACAAATAAACAAACAAACCAATTAGTTTGACAGCTTTCTTTGAAGCACGGTCTGCTGCATCTGAAGGTAGAAGAGAGTGAAGGGTGCTCAAATTTTTCTTCCCAACACCCTTCTGCCATTTCCCAGCAATGAGTTCTGATTCGGAGAGTGAACTGCGTTCTGTACTCTGTTTAATGGTAGGGCCAGCCCTGATTGAATAAAATTCAGAAGAAAGGAAGGACAAGTTGGATAAAATAATAAATGAATAAAAAATTTATTTATATCCTGCCTCTCTGTCCAGGACAACCGGCGCAGATTACAAGTTAAAACAATACAATCCCATAACCAAGTATTCCCCCCCCCCCCCCCAAGATAACAATTAAACAATCCACAGTTTAAAACATACCTTAACATAAAAAGACAAACAATGGGTATAACAGATTTGGAGGAATAACGGGTCCAGATTTTGGTGGCCGTTTATTCAGGAAAGGCCTGCCGGAAGAGATCCATCTTAACAGCTTTTTAAAAGCTTGTTTAAGCTGGTAATGTGACAGATCTCTTCCGGCAGGCCGTTCCATAAGATGGACACAGTTTCTTGACGGGAGAAATGGGTTCCAAAACCCTGGTTATGGACCCTGTAATGGACCAGTATCTAAAGGGCAATTGCCGGGAAAAAGTTACTTTCAACTGCAGCACCATTTCCATACTTTTCGAAGCTGAAGTCATAACACGTGCCACATAATATTTGCAATTTCATTAGGTACCTCCTTCCCCTTTGCTTTGTTTTCACCTAGACAGCAATAAGGATATTACAATCGACTCGTCGTCAAACAGCTTTAGCAATAAAAAAGTTTCCTACCTTTGTCTTTGGAGACAAAGGGGGAAAGGAGGGGAGGGCAGACGGTTGGAGGTGGCGAGATACATAGCGTTTATGGAAGGTTGCTCGCTTTTGCAAGTCATATCAAAGATAAAGGACTAATTTTCTTATCCCTTTCTCTCTCTCTCTCTCTTTTTTAGCTGTTTAATTTGTTTTGTTTGCTAGGTGATTTAAATGACCTGCGAGTGAGAGATACCTTGGGGACAAAATGTAGCTTTATGCCGTATATTATTCAGACTGTAAAGCTCAAAGTAATTGAATCTCTGTTCATTGCAATGAAGACTGAGTGTTCTTATTTTAAATTTAAGTGTCTATATAAACATGACGCCTTAGGGTGCTACTGATTTATAATATATATGCTTCTGAGGGTGCCTTAACAGCTTTTCTGAACCCTTTTCATTATGTTATACTTGGAAGGAGCATGTGGGTGGAAAAAAACCCCCTTTACTGCCAATACTTCTCTTTTTCTTCTTCGTATAGTTCTAAGGCTTCCTTCCTTCCTTCCATGATCTTTCATAATACTATTAGCAAAGCATTGCTTTTCTATATGTCAAACCCAAACACCCCCCTTGAATATTCTTTCTTGATTATTGTTTAAAGAGATTTTATATACAGTCCCCCCTTCTCCTATCTTCATTTCTTATTTATTAAATTTATATTCCACCTATATCCCAAAGACTTCATGATGGTATACCTGGGTCTCTTTCTCTCTGTGCTCCTTCAGTCATTTCTTATATAGCTTGGTCTCCAGAACATCTTGGTTGCCCTTCTCTGGACACATTCCAGTTTGTTGATATCCTTTTTGAGTTGTGGTGCCCAAAACTGTACTCCAGATAAAACTGTACTCCAGTATTCCAGATAAGCTTTCACCAAAAGACTAAGTACTAAGCATGCCTCATCCTGTCCTAACCTCCAAGATCAAACATCACAAGGTAGTAAGGAAAGTCGTATTTGTAATGAAGCCCAAGAAACAAATATGTTGTTTATTGTTTATTGATGTTGTGAAGAATTGGATGATGATGATGATGATGATGATGATGATGATGATGATGCAGCCCACTTAACCACTGTGACGGCTAAGTTGTTTATCTGAAAAGAATGAAAGGTCAAGTTGACCCGTTGTTCCTTTCTTTAAAAAGCCATAGCCACAGGAGAATGAACCATACTTCCTTGAACTGGCGGGCATAAGCAGGTGGGCATCACCCTTTATTGCCTGGAGTACAATGCACTTATTTAGATTGCAGTGCGATTGGCATGGGGCCATTGTCATTGGGAGTTAAGAAGCTTTGAAAACTGTTTTGCAGGAAGGAATGGGTGTCCTTTCAGGGACCTTTGAAACGCCAGGTGTAATTCAAGGACACTGATCGTGGCCAACACTTTTTGCTGGCAATGCTTTGTAAGTGATTACAATATTTTTAGGCAGAGCGCGATATTTTTAGACTGCTCTCCCTTCATCTTTCCTTTGTTCTTACTTTCCCAAATATACATGCTTGGAATTAAATAGAATCCAGTGGTTGTCCAGGTTCTGCAGAAGATGGGCTGATAACCCACAGTGTAAGGTGTGTAGTAGTCCGAACATTGACTAGGACTCTGGGTGACCAGGGTTCAAATCCCTGCTTGGCCACATAAACTGACTTGGTAACCTCGGGCAAGTCACATTCTCTGTGTCTCAGAGGAAAGCAAAAGCAACACCCCACTCCGCATGAGGAAACATGTCAAGAAAACACTGTGATAGGCCTGCCATAGACTGGAAATGACTTGAAGGCACATAACAAGAAAATCCTTAGGAGTGAAGAGAAGAGCTCCTATTTCCTATAGCCAGGGTGGACAAAGTGTAGTCTAGAGCCCATATGTGATCCGCAAAGATTGTTGTAATAAATGGAAGTCCCTCCTCCCTGTTGTTTTTGTGGCTGTCCACCTGCTAGATTCTCTGAATTTGTTCTGCTTCCATGGTGAATTGGAAGCCCTCATAGACCAAAGTTTTCCAGTTCCAGCCCTGCAACCCTAGTTGGAGACTAAAGATCTACCATCTTCAAATAAGGCAATAAAGATGGATCTCTTCCGGCAGGCCTTGCCAAACTGACTTCTTCGCAATGAAACTTAACTGCTCATCCACGTAGCTCTCCCCATTTGATCAGCTTGGTTTTTTAGATTTAACCTGTATGCTGTTTTTAGGGTGGCAAGGAGGGAGGGGGGATGGGAATTGTTATTGCTATGTTTTTATTTACTGTTGTTACTCATATCTGTATTTTACTTTGTATATTTCTTCTGTTGTTACCTGCCTCGATCCAAAACAGGGAGAGATGGGATACAAATAAAATTATTATTATTATTATTATTATTATTATTCCCAGCATTCCTCAGCTTTGGCTAATGCTGCTGGAAGTTGCAGTCCAACAACACCTGGAGGGCTACACTTTACCTATCCGTGATCTAGCTCACTGTTGTCTATTGACTATAAGCAGTGTCCAATGTGTGGCTGGGTGTCTGTCCAATGAACTTCTGGGAACCAGACAGAGCCCCCTGAGCCCCCAAACCCTTAATTTTTAAAAATAAAATATAATAAGAGGATGCAATTTTGTAATTTATGGTGTTTTAGGGATGGGGGTGGGTGGGGGCAACAACCTGAAAAAGCAAGCAACCAGAAGTGACTGCATCATTATTTTCTGCCACAGAAGCCATGGTGGTACAGGACAGTCTGCGTAAAACCATCTGCCCCTCTTGAAAAGTGTCCGGGAGCCTTTTAAAGACAATTTTTACCCCATCCCCTCCCTGGTTAAAGGAAGATTGGAGAGGATCACATGAGGCCCATGGGGCCCTTTTTAACAAAATGCTGAAAACAAAACTATTTTGAAGCTGTGTGAGTTACCTTTACTGGGAGCAACACATCTTTTGTTAAGGTTGTATCCTTACACTGTGGCGATGTCAGTACTGCATTCTCATTACTTGCCGCACAAAACCTATGCTTCCTACAGAGGGCACAGCACGCCACAAGTCAATGTTGTTGGGGTTTTTTTGGGCTCTGCCAGCCCCCCCCCCTCTTTTTAACATCCACACACCAAGATAAAAACAACCACCTCTTTCTCTCCCTTCCCTTGACAGTCTCCAAGTTGTGTCACCTGCACAGTGGGTGACAGAAGCCTCAGGGCTGTGTGTGGAAAGACTCCTTTTGTTGGGGAGATACAGGGGAGCATTCAAGGCTGGATCGAATGACTTGGAAATCGGTGTCAAAAAAATTGCTCCCATTATGAGAAAACGGCACCACCGTTGACTTTTGGACAAGACTGTGAAAAACACTTTGGTGATAAAAATAGAAAGCGGAGAGAAGGTTGTATTTAGTGCCTCTGTTATCACAGGTAGAGATAAATGCTTTGAACCTCGTATGTTCAAAGTGGCCTGTTTGGAGCCATGTCTTACAGAGTTCAACTGGAATTCTGTGTCGCAGATCGGTAACCTAGTGTTATGAATCTGTAGCTGATTCATATTCAGAATGCCTACGTATTCAAAATTATGGTGGCACTATTGCCACAATTGTAAAAGTCAGTTCTGTTTTACTGGGCATCAGCCACTGTGAGTGGCAGAGGTCCGCTCTCCTGTCTGGGGTATAACCAAGGGCATTTCTAGGGATGCGTGGACCACACCAGATGACATTTCAGAGGGAGGTATCTGCCTTCGAGTTATGAATGTATTGCTACACCTCTACGCAGGTAGACTGGTACTTCTGGAGACTGAAGGTTGTGGTAAGGACCCAACCCACCTGCCCAGAAGTGGCATGGAGGTCATCTGAGATGCTTTCAGCATGTCATGATAAACTCTTGGAGGCATCTCCCTCTGTCAAATGGCATCTGGACCCTTTTGGGATTTGCAAACAAGGCAGGTAGACTGTGACAACCAGGAACAGAGACAATCACTTCAGGTACCCTGGTCCACCAGCCACTGTAGGCAAGTAGACGAACTTTTATGTTCCTTAGTGGTCTGATCTACTCCTGCAAGACCTGGCCTGGCAGCTCCAGGCCTGGGGTGACAGCATGAGTTACTACTCTGGGGTGACACCAACCCTAGTGATGCCACTAGACACAGCAGACAGCAGTGATCTCACTTCTTATTGTTATTAGTGGGATGTGGTGGAAACATCAGCCTGTTGTGTTTCAACTGACAGGAGAACCGACCTCCATGATTCTCAGTAGCTGCCTTGTAAAACAGGTTTTGGGTGCTCTGGCCAGGAGATCATGCTTAGTTAACTTCCTTCCATCCTTTCAAGACCACCAAAATGATAAGGAGAAGCTAAGCATATCCCATCATCTGTTAAATTGGAAATGCTGACTAATTAAGCACCTGGTATCCTGAAACATAAGTAGCAAATCACAGTTCAAAACAATAATGCTGTTGATAAAACTTTAGCCAATAATGCAAGAAAATAACATGCCTGCATTAAAACACACTCTAAAAAAAGCTTTGTACTTCTATTTGATTTTATGCCCGCCTCTGTGAGGTGGCTAGGCTGAGAGACAGTGACTTAGCCATGCCAGATGCTTAAACCTCACCTTGGCCCTGGAGTTGGTTAAGCTCATGGGACTTGCTGATGGGCACAGTCTGTTATGGATTTGCTTAATATCTTTGCCTGATCTTGTTGATTTCCCTTCTTGACAGCTTTACTTGATAGCATCGGGAGTGTTTTATGTTTATTGGTGTTTCGCCATTATTAGTTATTAAGGGGGGAAAATAACTGCTGCAAAGAGTGAACTGCCTAATAAATCGAGGCCTCTTTTTCACATTACGAGGCCAGCTGTGAGTTAGTCTGCTATTTCTACTAGTTCTTCATGTGAGAAAAGGCATCTAAAATGGTATTCCTCCAACACATTGGGACCTGTTTCCCAAACAGTTCAGCCAGTGGGTACTTAGGTGGCACAGTCCTTTAACTGGATGTTCTTGAAATTGGGCAGTGATTATTTACATATCTATTTACAATATTTGCATTACGGTTTTTCAACCACAATGCAGGCTAGGTGGCCTGGTAGTTAAATACTCTTAACTGCTATACCCAAATCTGCCTTGTTGGAAACATGGCACACAGAAAACGATCATATATTGAGTCAAGCTGAGGGTTTCCAGTCTCAAGAGTCTAAGGCCTAGTCCTTTCAACACTGTTAGCATGTCTGCCCTTGGGCTGGAGAAGTCTCATGTGCCTTCTCCATGTTCCTTCACTGGCATAAAGGGATTGTGTATTTCCAGAGTACCAGCATTCCCAGAGACAGCCTAGTGTAGTGGTTTGAATGCTGGACTAGGACTCTACAAAACCAGAGTTCAGATTCCTACTTGGCAATGAAAATGGAAACCCACTGGATGATGTTGGACATGTCACACCATCTCAGCCTCAGAGGCAACCCTATCCACCCCAAACAAAATGTACCAAGAAAATCCCTTTATAGGTTTGCCTTAGGGTTACCATAAGTCAAAAATGACTGCACCATGTCAACATTGTGCACACAGACAGAGACACAATATGGATAAATACTACACACCCACAAAAAGAATTTTGTTGTACATTTGGGGATTATGATCAAATTAAAAGCACTTTTTTGTAGTAGTCCTATAACCATGCCCACACACATTTATATGTACACACACGTGTGTATGTAAGCCACAAATAAACAGAAGAGACTGAGAAGTGGAGCGAAGTGCACACAGGGAATGCTTTGTGCAAAATTAAAATTAAACTGAGACTGAAATGATGGGGAAGGCAAGGAGATGGCGAGAAAACAAAAGGCAGTCTCTCTCACACACAACACCATTGAGGATGGGAGACGTGTTGCTTTCTTTCCTAAGAGGTGAACGCAATGAACTTTTAACGGAGGGCCCTTACTAACACTCGTGTTTTGCTGACCCCTGTAGTGATGCCAAGATGGAAATAGACACTCTGGAATGTACTCATTTTCATTCAACATCTGGCTGTTCTGTAGAAAACAAGGTAATTACAGAGACGTGGGGATTCTTGACTTGGCAGCATGTTCTGTAAACACTCCACTGTGGAGAGCCATCCCACCATATGTCTCAAAACAGGCCAGGCCTTTTTGGTTTTGTGCAGCTGGGAGGCAGGGCGTGTTGCTGTGGCTTGTTGTCTGATTTTATGGAAGACAGTAGGCTTTGCTTAGACAGATTTGGCTGGAGCTTATAGCGAGGGCTGGTGACGGCTCAGAAAGGGTGAGTTCAGATGTGTTACTGTCTGGCTTGGGGGCTGATAATGCAGATGGTGCCAGATCTCGTGATGAATTACTGCAGTCCTCCATGCTTCGACTCAAACATGCCCTGCTTCCCCACCATTGTTAGGTCCAGAGCTAAGAAAAGTTCCCCCAACTCCCAGGATCCCCCAGTTAGCGTGGCCACTGGGGATGGGGTAGTCACTGGTGGTGAAACCACATGGTCACCACAGGCATAGAATGTCTTCCCATGCAAGGTATTAAGGATATCTTTTGTCTCATTGTTGGTTAAGAGGAGAGTTAGGTGTGGGTGGTAGCCCATCGACAAACAGCACTGGGCCACACTGGCTGTAGTTCAAAATTACTAATTCCAGATTTTGTTTGGGCTCACTTTGGAAGATGAAGTTATGATATGGTCTAATGTGACCCAGCAATTCAGTACTATCTGTTTTTATTGGCTTTTAGGTGATGTTGGACCACTGTCCCTGGTGGTGAACCACTGAAGAGTTTGGGACCAGAAGTATTTGGGATTTCTGATTATTATTTTTTTGGATGTTGAAATCCCTGTATCTGCACATATGTATGTAATAAGAGACCTTGGAGATCCAAGTCTAAACATAAAATTCTGCATACTTAGATAGAAGCTGCCCCCTTCTGAAACCAAGAGAGGAACATGGAAGCCTACCACAATGATAATGAGTGAAGACGTGACCTTGGTTCAAGGCTACATGGTGCTCAGCAACAAGGATGATTCCTTGAGAGTATTGGCTTCCTTAGGAGTAGAGGGCTTCTCAAGGGAAGATTTCCACTGCTTCCCTTCAGCTGGAGGAGAAGGGCATCAGTAACTTGAAAGTAACTTCTCTTTTGAGGTCTAGGACCTGTTAGCTGGCCTCTTATGACAAATCTGCCAAAGCTTGACCTTGTCATGTAATAGACCTCACATCATAGAATATTCCCATCTGCTTGCTGTTCAAACCTAGATAATGATTACTTGGCTTTAATTTTGGATGCTCTATCATTTGGTTTACCTGGCTATCTTGTAGGACTCTCCTCTACTTTGGCCCTACTCTCCGACTCTGCTTCTGGGTGCTCCTTGACTACTTGGTCTGTTTGTGTTGTAGGGCTGTATTGGCATTTAACTTTGCCTCCAGGCATAGATCACAATCCTGATGCAATAAACTGAACTAAATTAAGTCTGTGCCTCCACATTTTATTCAGTGGAGTTATCATCCAGTATTAGGAGTTGCATGGGATAGTGGTCTGAGCAATGGATTTTGAATCTGGATATCAGAGTTCCATTCCCCCTTTCAGCACAAAAACCCATTTGGATAAGTCACATACTTTCAGCCTAAGAGGATAGCAACGGCAAACCTTTCTGAAGAAACTTGCCAAGAAAACCCTATGATACGTTTGCCTTAGGGTCACCAGGGGTCAAAAATGACTTGGAGGTAGACAACAACAACAACAACAACAACAATTGTATTATTAGGAGCAAACAATAGAAAATGAAATGAAAATGAGAATTTCATCATTACTGGTATCTGGATGAGCTAGGATAGGCAGATGAGGCTTCCGGACTATAATTCTGCACAGTTTAGAAGACCAAACTGAAGAAATGAGAAGTCTCAGGTGAAGATGAATGCTGAAGATGTTTTTGTCTGTGTGGTCAAAATGTGCGCTGAATGCCTTTCCTGCACCGACAGTGTGTCTTTCATAAGTATCCTGTCATCTCCTCCTTGAAGGGTACTTCTGAGTCAACAGCTGAGCGGTTGAGGTTGGCTACGGAAGATCAAAGTGACCTGAAAGATAAATAGAAAGTGTGAGTGTTTTAGAGATGGGTGTCTGTGTGGGCCACAGTTTCTCTTTGCCCAGAGACTAGGGAGAGATTGATTAGAAAAATATATGTTTATAAAGTTTGGGGTTCCACAAATGAACTTTGCTATGGTGTCACAACAAACTACCATCCCCAGAAGTCTATAGCATTGAGCCATGGCTGTTAAAGTGGTGTCAAACTGGATTATTCCTGAAGTGTGGATGCGGCTTAAATCGAGCAACAATTCTATATACAAACTCATGACATCCATAAATACATCAACCAGCCTCTCCAAATCTGTTGTTCTGTAGGTGAGCTGGGTATTGTAGTCCAATATATTCCAGAGGCCACCAGGTCAGGGAAGATTTATCTTGTGCGTTTGCTGTAGATGTAGGTTCCACGAAAGGGGTCTTTCTTGAAAAGTTGCTTTTGGCAACATACTTCCCCTTTCTTTGCTATATATTTCTTAAAACTGTCACCCCCAATTCAGTAGCCCTCTTAAAGGGATCCAAATGATTTTTCCCCCTTCAGGTACCCAGAGCAGTCATAATCTAATTTAGATAAATGAAAACATACAGTGTTAACCGTGGCCATAATTGCTTCCTTTGGGAAAAATATTAGAAATAAAAAAAGGCAGAAGGCAAGACGGTGGGATGTGCAATTAACACCACATTGAGCAGCGATCGTGGGAGAAAATGCAGTGTAATTTACTCATCACTTTCGTCACTTCTGACTTAAGTGATGATGGGGTGATGTGAAATACTCCGCAAAGATTTTAAATGGGAGGCAAACATTATCCTTTTGCAGCTGTTTACCGTAGCAATTTGTTTTGACCAAAATTAAAATAAATTGGCTAGTACAATATGCCTCTGTTTGAAGGCTGTGTGCACAACCTTGGAAGCCTAGTGATAATAGTAACACACAAAGATTACGTGTTGTAGGGCAAGGATGGGAAACCCTCCATCCACAGGCCATGGTTGCTTTGGATTTGGCCCTACAGCCTTCTTACTACAACCTCCCTTAACACCGTAGGGTGTTGTTGCCACTTCCTAGGCCTCTCAAAAGTATTGGGTGAATGTCAAACACGTACCAGGCCCAATGCCTAAGTGAAATGTCCTTCCTTTAACATTAGATAAAGGAAAATTCTTAAATTTTGGTCCTTGGTGTCATGTCCCACCTGGAGAAGACTTCTTCTGATAAAGAAGGGGAAGAGGAGTGCCAAGATAATGGGTCCTAGCCAGAGCTAGAGTAAATGGCGGACCTATCATGGCACTGGCAGAAGCAAAGCCCAGCCCATCCAGGCAGCATCTTCAAATCAGGAGGAGCGTACAGAGGCATTAAAATGCTAGGACACAAAGGTCAGGAAAGATGCTGCTTCTCTTCAAATGGAAGACGATGAACTAATGAAGCCAGCTTGGTTGACCAACTTCAGACAATATGTTGGCTTAGTTTTATCCTTGTATTGAACTGCGCTTTTCCCATCCCTGTATTATCAGAAGTGTAGTCAGATATTACAGACCTGGTCTGTAATAAAGTTTTCACTGAGAGAATAATATGTTCAGTTAATAAAAGAATACACAACACCCTCCCCCACCATCTTAAAATGCAACAAGTAAGTGGCAATAGTAATTTTGTCTACCCATCGCTCTCCAATTGGAATCCAGCTAGAGTTGATCCATTGAATCATTCAACAATTAAAATGATGGGGGAGGGTGTTGTGTATTCCTTTTTGTTTCTGCACAAGTGTGAACCATGAGTGGATCAGAATCAGTTCAAATTTGCCCTCCGGCCAGCTGGAACCAAATCATTTTGAATCGATTCATCGTGAATGTGAACCACAAGTGGGTTATTTCGATGCTAGAAAATGACAGAAAATGTGATTGGGGCAAATGTAGTAGGAACCACATTCTGATGTCGAATCGATCCATCAAAATTCGGAATGCACACTGATTTATCTGTAAGTGGGAATGGGGCCTTTCCAGCTCTGGTTATCCTGTGCAGTGCTTAAAAATACAATAAGGAATGATACTCCAGCATGGCAGTGAACTAAGCAGTTCAGCCCGAAGCAAGGAATGCATTCTCATCTCCCTTTCTCCATATGTGTCTGCAACCCATTTCTTTGCTAAACTCCAGCTGGGATAATTATAGCATACCTCAAACTCTTTTCACAAATGTTCTGTTCTCTTTTTTCTTTTTTTCTTTTCCTCCTCTCCAAATTCCATCAGCCCTTCATTTGTATTAAATCATAGGCTGCGCGCGTGTATGTTTTTGGCCCCTCAAGTGTTTCCAGAAAGAAAGAAAAAAATCCAATTAAATTGCCTCATAGGCGCTGACATTCTCCTTATTGATCTTCTAACCTTCTCAAACAAGTTTTTAAAAGATGCTCAAATGCGTCGCTTATCACTACATTTGTATATACTGATGGCAAGGAGTGACAGTTGCCTTCAAAGATCTTTACCAATGCAGGTAGGCCTTTATCCGAAATTTGTTTGAAAGCAAAGGGATTCCTTTGCACAGACTTCAAAGGGGGGTGAAGTAATTTCCCTAGCAATCCCTATAGTGAACTGTTGGTTGCCACTGTGGAAGTCTGGAACACCTGCCATTTCTGTATATAATATGATTATCACAGGGAAAGAGTTCATTCTAAAGCAGGCGCAATGATCACACTTGAAACTGGCACCAAGAGCTGGTGTTTTTGGACAGTCTTCTTGGCCCTAGTACCTTAGCAGAGCCTCCTGCTGAAACCTGTACTGAGCTCGATAATCTATATCTATACTGAGCATTCCTAGTCTAAAAATCTGAAATCCAAAAAGGCTGAGTATCCCTAGGCTGAAAATCTAAAATGCAAAAAGCTCCAGAAACTCAAGCTTTTTGCTGACAGCTGCCTGGTTCTGCCTTCAAAGAGGTGGCTGCAATGCTCTTGGCTGTCCGTCTCTCAGATTCTGAGTTTCTTCCCAACCTTGCCTCTCATACACAACGCAAGTAGTGAACGAAAAAGACATGAGGCTGGAGAGAGATGCAAGGACTTGTGAAATGGCAGAAGGCATAGCTTCATAGTGAGCACTACACCTGGATTCCCATTATTTAACAGTCCCACTCTTTCTCCAGATGTACAGTATCTCTTTCCAGTGTCACGAATAAAGTATGTACCGTGCCACTTATGTTGCATACAGTGGGACTTTATTATCCGCTGGGCTTTGGTTCCAGGATCCCCTGTGGATAACAAAATCTGTGGATGCTCAAGTCCCATAAAATTGAATGGCAGAGGAAACTGGCTTTCCTTATATAAAAATGGGAAATCAAGGTTTCTAATGGGAATGTATGCTTTTTAAAAAATATTTTCAAGCCTTGGATGTTTGAAACCGTGGATAAAAAAAAAATCCATGGATAAGGAGGGCCGACTGTATTAGGTCTTATGTATATGCAAATAGAGGTATTTCAGATTATGAAAAAAAATTGAAATATGGAACATTTCTGGTCCCAGGCATTTTGGATAAGGGATACCCAACTGTTTAGCACGAGTAAGGACTACACACAACTTCTGGAATCCAATTTTTGTGGCCATGAAAGCTCCCCTTCCCAGTTCTTCAAAGCTTTCTGATCCCCTTCCATTTTTGTGTGTGCAATTTTTGAGGTTAAATCTCCTGAAAATCACACTTTTCCAAGAGGACTGAATGTATCCAGTGAAGTTCTTCCTTTTCCCCTGCTATTACAAGTACTGCATTGTGTATCTCATTGATTTTCAAACTATACTAGATGCTTAGGTATAAATGTTCAGAGCCCTTCTGCTTGGGAAGACATTTCATAGGAAATGTTCATTAAGTAGTTAATCTGCTTTACTACCTGGCATAATCTCTTTTTATGGCTTCATCATTTCTACCCTTTTTTCCCTCCTTGATGCATGTATGTGTGTGTAGGTGCCTCCAAATCATCCGATGACTTATGACAAGCCCATGAATTTCGTAGGGTTTTCTTTGGCAAGGAATACTCAGAGATGGTTTTGCCATTGCCTTCCTCTGAAATGCAGCCTACAGCACTTGGTATTAGTAGTCTCCCACCCAAGTATTAACCAGTGCTGGCCCTGCTTAGCTTACAGACAAGATCTGGTACTTTTAGGGTATTTAGGCCTAATGTCATGCATGTACGAGGGGGTATCCAAAAGTTTTAATGATCACCTTTTTAAAAAAATTGACAGAAAGTTTGTCTTGATTTGTAGTTGTTACCTTATCTCTATGTAGTCACTATCTAGATTTATACATTTTGCTCCGAATACCTGATATTGTAGAAGTCTGCAGATTGTTCCTGACATGGATTTTATACTTTAGTCATTTCTGGCAGAGCCAGTCACAAAAATAAAGGACGCAATGAGTTGATTTTCTCAACAACGTGCACTTAGGGACCAATGGTGACACTGACAAAATTTCATCAATATGCCATAATAACTTCTGGGTGATAATTATTACTTTACGATACCCCCTCATAAGGTGCAATCTGCAGATTTCTACAATGAAATCGGAAGTGGTGTGATATTATATTGGGTCTGATTGTGGGCTGGAGGTGTAGCAGTGAAAAATGGATCCTGCCCCCTCCATACTTGCCTTCTCCTGGTCTAGGACCATCTGAAACACCTAGTTTCCTATGCCTGGGCAAGAGTTTATCCAACTTTTTTTTGGATTCCTTGAAATGAAGGTGATGACAAAGCTTTTTTCACAATATCCAGTGACAATTCTGAAATGAAAGGAGTGACACTGCTAACGCCAAAGATGTATCACAGAGCCCAATCTGTGTTGAGTTAGCACTGAAATTCTAATAGTAAGATATATGACAAGCTTCTGGTAGCAGGGAGAAAAATATTAAGAATGAAATAGATTGTGCTTGGTGCGATAAGAATGGCATGTGAAGATAAAGAGATCCATCTCCTTGGTAATAAACCAGAAACTTCTGAGATAGGAGGTTAGACAGAAGTATTAATGATGGATAAAGCAACTATATTTTATTATTGATCCAGAGTTAAGATCTTCCTCACGCCAGTTTGAAGCCCAGCTGACAATATTTCACTTCCAAGGAGGTTCAAGCGCATTGTCATCTAATGATTAGAGCTACCCATAATTAAAGTATTTTTATACTATTAATCACTTACTTTAAATAGATTCATTGATTAAATGCAAATTTGCTTATTCACACATTCCAAGCTCTTGGGTCGTGTTCTTTGGCTGAAAATGGGTTTCTGAGCTTACGAATTAGTAATGTGGACTGGAATCTTGTTGAGGACTTAAATCTTTGCACATGGATTTACGTCTCCAAGAATTAGAATTGGGTAATCATGTAACAAGCATCTATATACAGAATGGGGCTGTTTTGACATTACTACACAGGGGGCCTATATGCATCAGTTCCAATGCACATTGGTCTCACTATGCACTTGTACACCTGCTAGGGAATGTCAGCGTTCATTGGTCTCACTGATGCACACTGGGACACTCTTGCCAGTGTCCTGATATGGAATCGTAGAGTTGGAAGAGTCCCCAAGGGTCATCCAGTCCAGCCCCCTGCCATGCAGGAACCCCTCTGTCTCGGCTGCTTTTAAAATATCCTGCTTTCTCAAGGGATCTTAGTGATTAAGATGCCAATTCTGATGATCGGAAGACTGGAAGGTTGGCAGTTCGAGGGCTGGGTGCTGCATGATGGGGTGAGCTCCTGTCACTAGTCTTCTGCCAACGTAGCAGTTCGAAAGCATGCAAATGCAAATAGATATATAGGTACCACTTCTCAGTGGGAAGGTAACAGCATTTGATGCAGTCACGCTGGCCACATGACCACTGAAGTAGTCCTCTGACAACTCTGGCTTTTCGACTTAGTAATGGAAATGAGTACCACCCGCTATAGTTGGTTGCGTTTAGACATTCATGTCAAGGGACTACGTTCACCTTTTACCTTTACTTGCCAGGCAGAAGAGTGGGACACCCAGGAGAACAGTTGCCTGGTGTCAGAATGGCGGGCCCTAGATAACAGTGGAGGTCGGGGCAGCTTTGGATCCTAAATACTCATCGGAAGTATCCTATCCAGTGCAGGCAGGACAACACATACATAAGTCCCTTGGAGTGTAGTGGAGTTGCTTTCCTTGGAGGTCTTTAAACAGAGGCTGGATGGCCATCTGTCAGGGATGCTTTGATAGGGAGTTCCTGCATGGCCAAGGGTTGGACTGGATGGCCCTTGTGGTCTCTTCCAACTCTATGATTGTATGATTCTATGATTCTAAGTCATTCTATGCATGCAGGACAGATTATTTGCCATGGTGCAACAGATATATTCTTCTGACATTTGTGGAAGGAGGGTTGTACATTAAACTCCATTAAAGTTGCACATTGTGTATGGCTATGGCACACTGTGCGTTGCTACAGCACATTGTGGATTCCTGTTGCGCCTTGTACAACGGCACTTAATCATTGACGTGTGTTGTGCAATGTTGCTATTCTTCATGGAGGTTGTGTAGCGCTATCTCTGCGTGGAGAAATCTGTGGTTTCCCAAGGAGATGCTGGATTGCAGCATATGTGTGTTCAAGGTGGGAAGATGGTTCCAACATGGTTGAAAGGTAGGTTAGAAATGACCGCAGAATTCCCTGCCTGGCTACCTATTTTACAGTGTTATTGTGAGGGACTCTGTAAACTCCAAACTATTTCACAATTTAACAACGTAATTATGCTTATGGTGATTTTTTTAAAAAAGACGGGAGGTTGGTGATGAGTTGTCTAATTAAATGACCCACTCTTGAGGACTGTGTCAGCAGAAAATGATGGGTGCATATAAAACCTTCTTTAGCTTCTGAATTTCAGCTAGAGATAACAAACCGCTGGCTGCAGCAGTTTTGCATGGCCCTGTTCACCAGCCTTAGGCTGGACTCGGTAAAATGCTGTCTGCAGATGTTTTCACAGTGCCCCCTTTTCACGGGAAGGAAGGTCTCTAAAGCCCCATAAACTGCATGGCTGGGTGCTTTCTTAAACACTTGGCTGTCGGCACCTAATGTCCCCAGCTGCAGATCAAATATTTGATTTGCGTCCCTGGAATTATTTCATCCGTATGCTTCAAATGGAGATGATCAGCAACTCTGGGCTGTAGCTACAGGGACGGAGCAAAGGGAGGACAGTGGCCCTCCAAATGAGAAGTTGGGCCCTCGTCCAACACAATTTTTCTTTGGTCCCCAAATTTGGAGAGTGTAATATGGAAAACTGTCCACACCCAGAACTCTTCTATCAGCTCTGTTTGCATTCCCTTGGTCATTTTGCCTGCTCCTTTTCTTTGGAGGTCTAAACTGTGGCTGACATTTTGTTAGTTGTTGTTGCGTGCCTTCAAGTTGTTTCCAACTTACGGCAACTCTAAGGCCAAGCTATCAGGGGGTTTTACTTAGCAAGATTTGTTTAGAGAAAGTGTGCCAATGTCTTTCCCCGAGGCTGATAGGATAGGGCTTGCCCACGGTCACAAGTGGGTTTCATGGCCAAGTGCTGAATTGAATCCTCAATCTCCGGAGTCCTAGCCCTACTCTCAAACCACTACACAATGCTGGCTTTGGTATTTACCGTGTCACAAGTTAGACTTATGGCCATGTAATTGTTTCCTATTCACATTTGCAACCATAGGACCATTGCCACGGTATAAATGCCCTGCAAACCCACCTTAAAAGCCAGTTAGCCATCCCAAACAACAAAATTCTATGATGGTCTCATGGTCCTTTAGCATCTCACATACCAGCACCACACAGAGCCCCATCGTTTGGGACCACTGCATGGCTTTTAAGGTGGGTTTCTAGGGCGGCATCCACACTGCAGGGATAATCCAGGTTAACACCTCTTCAACTGCCCTGGCTCAATGCTATGGAATTCTAAGAACTGTAGTCTGGTGAGACATTTAGCTATCTCTGTCTGGTGCGACAACAAACTACAATTTGTTGTAAATTGTTTTTGTAAAATTTTAAATGGTTTTATTTGTGAACTGCCTTGGGTCTCTTTCTGGGAGAAAGGAGGCATCGAAATGAAATAAAATCAATAGCAGTTCCCAGAATTCCACAGCATTGAGCCATGGCAGTTAAAATGATGTCAACCTAGATTATTTCTAGTGGATGCAGCCTAGGTCAGATCAGGAGATGGAGTGTGACTATGATATTATAGCTATGCCTCTGATGCAGGATCCTTTCCTTTATTTCTAAATGCCCAACTGACGTTTTAAGTTACTTCAATGCTAGACAAATTGGGGAGTGGAAGAAAATATCATGGGAAGGCCTTAATTCTTATTTAAGGGCACAGTGCCCTTATTTTGCCCCTCCTGTACCCAGACCCTGGAAGTGTCCAGCTTGCACGGTACACACTGGTTCTGTTTTGTTTCTCTCTTCTGTAACCCGTTTCTCATTAAGAGTATGGAAGTTTCTGCCCAATAGTTAATCTGGCATGGAGTACTGACCCCATTTGTTTTCATTATTAAATGTTTCATTGGCTTCATTATTCGTTTATTGGGATGACATTTATTTTCTCATTGATCCAGAATTGGTTCATTCATTTTAAAGCTTGGAAAGTTACTTTTAGGCAGAATCGATACGATAGCCTGCAGAAGGCATCAATAGCTGGGCAGTGCTAGGATGCTAACTGGGAGCCCTTTCACACTACATAGTTCTAGCACGATGGTTCCATTTCAGCTGCCAAGGCTGCATCTTGTGGATTAATGGGATGTGTAGTTTGGCAAGGCAGTAATATTTGAAATGCTTCTCTCTGAGCTGCAGATCCCAGGTTTCCATAGGAAACTGCAATGGTAGTTCTGACTTGTGAGAACCCTAAGGTGAACCTATCAACCTATAATTGAATGTAGACACTTTAATTGTTTTGAGTTTTATAATAATTTTAAAGGTTTTATCTGTGAACTGCCTTGGGTCCCTCTGGGGAGAAAGGCCGGATATAAATGTAAATAAATAAATAAAGAGGATTTCTTGGCAAGATTTGTTCAGAAGGGAGTTGCAGGGCTCTCATGCCAAAACATGGTGAACCCATTCTTGTTTTCTTTTCTTTTCTTGACTTAAAAAGGTGATTTAAACTTCAGCTTGTTGAGGGCTATTTAAAGTTTGGGCTAAAATTTGGATACACCATCCACTGCCATTGGAACCATCAGCTCCTACTGATAGTAGATATGCCTAAGGAGGAGAGCGTGAGTGCCAACTTTTCCATCACTGCAGCCAGAAAAAATGACTGAAATTGGTCCTTCTTTTTCAGTGGAGTTTATCACATGGGAGGAATTTCTCCCAATTTCGAATGGAGCCAATTCGAATTCACTTAAATTCACTAGTTTAGCGAATTTAAGCAAAATCTAATTGCATTCGGAATGCGTTCACAATGACTTCCCATTGCCTGAAAATGACCCCTCATTGCCCGAAATTGCATGAGATACTCTTATACGCATTAACATAAAACCTATGATTGCGTTCGGAATTACTTCCATTTTGCCCAAAATTGCGTGAGATACAGTAATTCGCAATTTCGTGAAACCCCATGATTCGGATTGCCATTGCATTATACCCCCAAATTCCGTCGTATGATAAACTCCAGTGTTCAGCCTTCCATTATATTTCGATTCATCCTGAGACTCATAGAATCCTAGAGCTGGAAGAGATGCCAAGGGCCATCCATTCCAACCCCATTCTGCCATGCTTCCATCAAAGCATCCCCAACTGATGGCCATCCAGCCTCTGCTTAAAGACCTCCAAGGAAGGAGTATTTGGATAAAGGCATTTTCTTTGATCCATCCTGCTGGGAATCAAACCCAGGCGTCCCGAGGAGCAGATGAAAATTCAGCCTACAGTGCCCTGTGGTCAAGTTCACACTTGCTGCTCTGCCCAACATTCAAAATGCCTTCTTTCTGTAAGTATGGTACTTAGAGAACACACACAGGAAGGCTTATTTTTGCTTTTTAATTATCAAATGTCCAATTTGTTCCTTGGATGCCTTGTCTTTTAATGGCAAGGCCTGCAGGAAGAACACCTCGCTCGCTGCATGCCGTCCTGCTTCTTTTTGAACTCGCTTTTGATTAAATGCGAGGATCTTGCAAAAATCCAACCTGAATGTTTGGGATGGTTAGCAGTAAGGGGCCCCAGGCAGTCGCCTTTGAAATACCCATGCTTTGAAATGCATAATATTTGCATCCAGCTTTGGAGGGGTCCCTTCCTTCCTTTTTGGCTTTGTTGGTAACCAAGAAGGTTGAGCATGGGAGGTGGAAAGCGGTCGGCTTAATGAAGAGGTTTAGCATATTGTGAACCCCTTGATCTTGAATGGGGTTTTGTGGACACCGCATGGAAGCTGCCCCATTGCTACAGCTGAGAGCAGGAGCCTTTGCATTAATGTTCAGACATGGACGAAAGGAGAAAATGTCTCAGAAAGCTGAAGTTCAGTACCCTAAGGGAACCATACTATCGTCCTATAGCAAGGCTTCGAAAGTCAAATGAATTTCCCATGCAAAAATGAAGCATCAGTTATAAGTGGAAGTGGCTGGTTTTACAATAAATATGGCAGGCTTAGCCAGTGCAGTGCAGTGGTTTGAATACTGGAGCAGTGAAGTTGTTGTTGTGTGCCTACAAGTCATTTCCATAATCTTAAGGTCATGCTATCATGGGTTTTTCTTGGCAAGGTTTGTTCAGAGACGGTTGCCTTTGTTTTCTTCTGGACTGAGAAAGTGTGCCTTGCCCGGGATCACTCAGTGGGTTGGGGTTTGAACCCTGTTCTCTAGAGTCCTACTCCAATGCACAACTTTATTGAATACAGCAGAGTAGTGTTGGCTTGGTTATGAGACCCAGATCCAGGTGCTGGAGAACCTTTCTGTCATCTATGAAAAAGCCAGCGTGCTGTAGTGGTTTAAATGATGGACCATCGCAATGGGAGACCCGGATGTGAATCCTAACTCAGCCACGGAGACCCACTGGGTGACCCCGGGCTCTCTCAGACTGCATCTAGACTACCGAATTAATGCAGTTTGACTCTGCTTTAACTGCTGTGGCTCAGTGCTATGGAATTTCTGAGACTTGTAGGTTTGTGAGCTATTTTGCCTTCTCTATCGAAGAACTCTGGTGCCATAACAAACTACATATCTCAGGACACCATCGGACGGAGCTATGATATTTAAAGCAGTGTCGAACTGCATTAATTCTTCAGTGTGGCAGCAGCCTCAGCCTAAGAGGAAAGCAATAGCCAGCCTCCTCTGAATAAATCTTGCCAAGAAAACCCCATGATAGGGTCATCCTAAGTCAGAGTCAACTTGAAGGCATAACATGACAACAGAGGCTTAGAGATCAATTGCTACACAAGTCTTGCTCTTAGCTTGTATTCTACCATTCTCTGCCTTAATATTTTGGCCTTTGGGTCCATGCATGAAAGGTATTTGAAATGTTCACCAATTTGTGGTATTACAGAAGAAAAGCAACGATTTTTCCCCCTTTCTGCTCTGATAGGTTTCCAGCCTTCCTCAAAACGGTCTTTTCATGCAGTCCTACAGGCAGGACTGTGTTATTTTATTGTATCAACCCAATTAAAAAGAACCTATTTTTTTTTTTAAAAAAAGACATATTAATGAAGCAGGATGAGAAAAGATTCTTATTAAATAGAGGTGTGGGATATATTTTTTGGCCAGGATGACATCATTATAGCTACTATTAGTCATTTTGATGGTGCGTTTTTAATATGCAATGTGCTCTACACAGCCTGTTTAAAAATGCCAAGAAACTATCCCACCAGTGCAGTAACAAATATGTATGATGACAGTCCTGATCCCGAAACAACCACAGCATGCCTTTGTTTCTTTATCCAAGAAGTCCTTTTTTCCCCACCTCTGTTTTCCTGCATGGCATTGAGGATTTGGTGGCAGAATTATTTGCTGTGCACCAAGTTAGTTTTGGTCGCCCACCAAAATAAATAAAAACACTCTTGTGTTGTAGTGGTTAGAGTATTGTACTGGAATTTTGGACATCTAGGATCAAACCGTCAATGGGTCTAGGAACTCATTGAATCAAGACTCATTGAATTAAGAAACTCATTGAATCAAGACTCAATGAATTAATAAATTAATCGAGTCAAGACTCAAACTTGTGTCAGTCATTCTCAATCCAAAATTCTCAGTTTGGATCACTGCAACCAACCAGTTTGGATTATGTGGGGCTGCATTTGGAAACTGTTTGGAAACAGCAGTGGATCCAAAATGCTGCAGCCAAACTGGGCTGGTTATAGGGATCATGCAACTCCTCTGTTTCAGTGGGTAATAATAAATATTTATTTGTATCCCACCTCTCCCTATATTGGATCTGGTACTGGACTATATGAGAGCAGTATTCAAAGTACTGGTTATAACCTTTAAAGCTGAACGTGATTTGCATCCGGACTATCTAAAAGTCCAACTAAAAGATCAACTCCTTTATAAGCGTGCCCAAACTTTAAGATCTTCAGGAGAGATCTGCCAGTGAAAGAAGAGCAGAGAGAGACTCAGCCTTGTGAACCTTTGGTCTCTTGGTCTGCTTTAGGTCTGGGATGGGACTTTTTTTTTTTTTTTTTGGATGAAGAAGTCAAGTTTATGGGATGCCACTTGTGACCTGGAGGCCACATTTTCCCATCCAAGTGTTCATGCACACATTCAAGTCATGAACAAATCTGTCACCATGTCAGCCTGTGTGGTGTGTCAAGGGTTGGGCTGGGCAATGGGAGATTTGTGTGCAAGTCCTCTTGGACCCAAGCCTGGTCTCAGACTGATCTGCCTTAAAGGGTTGTTATTCTTGTAGGAGATGAAGTGTGGAGGAGAGCCCCATATGCCACCTAGGAGTTTATCAGACGGGAGGAATTTCTCTTTATTGCGAATGGAGCCTATTGGAGCATATTCGAATTTAAGTGAATTCACTAGTTTAGCGAATTCACATGAATTCCTATTGCATTCAGAATGCTTTCAGAATGACTTCCCATTACCCAAAAATGACTCCCCATTGCCTGAAATTGTGTGGGGTGCTTTAATTCGCAATAATGTAAAACCCATGATTGTGTTCGGAATGACTTCCCTTTTGCCCGAAGTTGCATCAGATACTTTAATTCACAATAACGTGAAACCTTATGATTGCGTTTGGATTGCCATTAGATTATACTTCCTATTTCCGACATCTGATAAGGTCCCTAGAGTTCCATGGAGGAACCACAGAGTATAGAAATGTTAACAGGCAAATAAACAGCTATGAAAACGAAGGTGATAAGCCCGATGCTTCTTCTTTATTGATCCACCACTATTGAATCTGTCCAAAACAGAAAACGAAAAGAAGAGCTGGGTGGGGAGTGGAAAAGAGAAAGACTTAGCGATGAGAAGGGAAAAGGAGACACGCAGCATTTTTCAGTGTCTTAAATGTTAATCACCAGGAAACAAAAAATAAATGAGCTATGGGTATTGTATAATTGCAAGAAATTTTGAGAAATGAGTTGTGTCCAGAGAAATCCAATTAAGCTTAATAATCTTGCGCTGTGGGGGCAAGGAGGAGAAATACCATGCATTGTTGGAAACGCAAGGGTTTCTTCAAAACTGTGTGCGTGTGTGTAGGTGTGTGTGTGCGGGGAAACTACATTAATCAGACACCTAATGATACTTTCAACTACTTTTCTAACAGATTGCCCTAATTACATAGAATGGGACTGGCGGTGACCTGCGAGTGGCCTATCGAGCCTATAACTCTTTGGCTTTCTGCTGCTCAAAAAGTAAAACACCAAAGTTTTTAATAAGATTCGCAAACGGCGAGGGCCCTGATTTACCAGTAAAGCCCATTTGTGGGCTGCGGTGAGGTCATAGGAAATGTGGGGGACACCATTTTGTTGCAACATGAGTCTGTCTCCTTCCCAGAAGCTCACATAATATTTTGAGGAATTTTAGACCTTATCAGACGGGAGGAATTTCTCTTTATTGCGAATGGAGCCAATTTGAATTCACGTGAATTTGCTAGTTTAGGGAACTCACATGAATTCCCATTGTGTTCAAATGCATTCAGAATGACTTCCCATTACCCGAAGATGACCCCCCATTGCCCGAAATTGCGTGAAATGCTTTAATTCGCAATAACGTAAAACCCATGATTGTGTTCGGAATGACTTCCCTTTTGCCCAAAATTGTGTGAGATACTTTAATTTGTAATAACATGAAACCTCATGATTGCGTTCGGATTGCCATTGGATTATGCTTCCAATTTCCGACTTCTGATAAGGTCCTTTGTCTTCTGAGGAATACAACTGAGAATCTGGGGAGCGAAGTGCAGATTGCACTCTTCCAGATCTTGAAGTCAAAGGTCTGGCCAAGAGAGATATACACAGTCCCTTGAGGGTGCTCTCAGCACTTGGTCCTGAGCGGCAGCTTCTTGTGCAGTAAATACATTTTCTGCACAACAATTAAAGCCTAATGCTGGAGATATACACAGCAATGCTAGGAATGTACGATTAAGAGTAAGAGTGAAATTTAAGTACGTGTTTGTGTAAATAGGTAAGTTTTGTAGAAATATAAGGATGATACACTCAGACCTTCGTAGCCATGGGGGATCCATTCTGGACCCCCTGCGGATACCAAAAAATGGGGATCTTGAGTCTCATTCTCCAAAATGGTGGTGCAACATGCATGTGCCCGCTATCACAGCAGCCTGCAAGTGTTGCCATTGGAGAGAATGGGGACTTTGCCATCCATGGATGCTCAAATCCTGATTTAAGAAAAGAGTGGTTCGGAGTTTAGAATATTTAAATTCAACTTGGAGATACACAGCAATGCTAGGAATGTAGGATTAAGAGTAAGATTGAAATTTAAGTACATGTTTGTGTGAATAGGTAAGTTTTGTAGAAATAGAAGGATTACATTTTTAAAAGTGGGAAGAGGACAAACAAAGTGAAGATAAGATAGCGTATTATTGATATGTATGAGAAGTAGTAAAAGTGGTTAATATTGAAAGTAAATATCCAAAAGGTAAAGATTAGGAAGTCTTTGTATCGTTTCTTGTTATTATTGTAATGTTGAAATGTTTTATTATAATCGGTATTGTTACAGTGATATTAATGTTATTTTTATGTGTTTGTTTTGTTAGTAGTATGTTTAAGATATAACTGTGTGCTAAAATAAAATAAAGATTAATGGGGGGTGGGGAGAGAGAAAAAAGAACTCCAAGGTAAAGAAAAGTGTCTTTTTGTAATATCTACGGAATAAGTAAATTACATCATGATTATAATACAATGATGGATAACTTCACTCCTTTTGTGGTATAACTACATGTGTCATGAGGGGTTCTTTTTGTAGTAAGGACATGTTTCATGTATTTTGATATTTTTATAGAAAGTAACCACGTAAGCTGTAAATGTGTTATGCAGTTTTGGAACAACAACAACAAAGTATTAGCTTTAAAATATTGTAATGGTGACTAGCAGTATATTGGAGGGAACTGGTATTCCAAATAAAACCATAAAAAGTTGTGAAGTTAAAACACAAATTATGAATTTAAAGCACTTTTTACTTGTTTTGATATGTTAATAGTTATGTATTTTGCTTTGTTAATTTTATTTTTTGTTATAATTACTATGTATTTTTGTTGTTGCTATAACCGCGATGTATTTTTGCTTTGTTAATTGTTATTCTCATTTTGTAGCCCGCCCTGATTGCTCGTTCAGAGGGGCGGGCTAGAAATAAAACGTATTAGTATTATTATATTATTATTAATGGAATGAAAAACTATTTTGAAATGCACCATTCCTGCTCAAAGCCCCTTTCTTGGAAGCTGGAGTTCCAAATACATATCAGCCATGTTTGTTTGCATGAGTTCATGTCATCATTTGAGAAACAGGGTAAAAAAACGGAGAGTGATAAAAGTCCAGTGAAGTGATGGTGAGTTTGGGTTGTTGTTGGTTAATCAGACAAATTGGCAGAGAGCAAATATTTGCCTGTTGCTGAATTCGCAGCAGGACATAGCAGTCTGACAGATAAAGTAGTTCTTTTTTTAAAGCCTTTGAACCACGTCGTCTCAATCTGCTTCGTGACAGCTACGAAGTCACAGAGTGAGTTTTGCAGCTGAAACAACAGTGGAGCCTCATCTAGAAAGCATTAGCAAACAAAGAACTTGCACTGCTCATTAGTTGAAGAGCTGGAGATGCACAGCAGGGTGGTTGGATGTTTTTTTCCCAGTAAAGACAGCTTTCCTTCTCAAAGTTGCCCCTTGTATGGTACATATATCTTTCACACGCAAATACATCCTGCAAACAGGATGGATCCAGATATTTTTTCCTTCTCGAATGCGACATCCCTGAAGGAGAGGAGGTGGGAGGAATATTTCACTCGGGCCAAAATTTAACCTTTGGGTTGTATAAATCTTGCCGTCGGGAATTATGCATTGATTGTGCTACACAGATGTTCAGTGGTGAAGCTGGGCAACTGAAAGCATAGGCACACACATGCATGCCTTTGCACACACAATGGTGTCGCATGCACAACCCACTTTAACAGCCACTAGCTACATCAGGTGAAAGAAGTCTGTTCAGCTGGTGATTGGGGCATTTAGGCGGATGATATTTCTACCTACCTCCTGTCCCCAACCAAGTAGTAGCAAGTAGAATTTCTTTTACCGCTTATCACTTAAGCACTTCCTAAGCAGTTTACAATGTGTAAGCTTATTGCCCCCAACAAGCTGGGTACTCATTTTAGCAACCTCAGAAGGATGCCAGGCTGAGTCGACCTGGAGCCCCTGGCTGGTATTGAACTCACAACCTCGTGGTTTGTGAGTAAGTGGCTGCAATACAGACATTGAACCACTGCACCACCTGGGCTCCTTAGCAAAGCTGTGACAATCAGAAGAAGGACCTCCATTGCAATTCCTCATTGACTTCTCGCTTGCTGGAGGGAGATAGCAAGAAACATCCTCCTCCTTGCGACCAATTGCCCAATGAACGGATCTCCTTCAATGGTTGCAGCTGCTGCCGGTCAAGGCAGTTATTTTGAGGCATGGGGATAGTGTCAGGGAACATTACTAATGCATAACTAGGTAGGTGAGGTAGGATACCAATGAATAATATTGATTGCAAGGTTAATAAAATAAAAGATTGTCAGACGTGCTGATCACCAGTTTGCACTGTTAAGGGAAGGAACCTGATAATTTCTGTTGCTGTGTGTCTTCAAGTTGTTTCTGACTTACGGCAACCCTAAGGTGATTATTCTATGGGGTTTTCTTGGGAAGATTTCTTCAGGGGAGGTTTGCCAAGGCTTTCGGTCAGACTTTTAGTCCACCTAACCTATTAGTATCTAATCTGACTGGCGGCAGTCTTTCCCATCACCTGCTTATTTGATCTTGGGTGAACTTAGGGGTGGGCAAAGTCCAGCCTGAATCCTGTAGTGGCCATGGGGAATAATATGACTTGTTTTAGACTGTTGAGAACCCTTTCTCCAAACTAGAAGTCATGGGGCCAAAAGGTGAAGCCCTAAAAGCAATGAATCAGTGGCTGGAAACTGTGCTAAAGTGTAAACCAAAGGCTAAAAGGGAAGCAATTACTTTCACAAACAATCAATTTTATTGAGCAATTACCACCAAGGAAGCAATGGAGCCTTTGCCTTTGTGTAACAAGCAAGCCTTCATTAAACAAGGAAATGAGGAGGAAACGTTTCCTAGTTTCCCTCCAATGCCAGCTTCTTGAATAGCCACCTCCATGCCTCTATGATCCTGGGACAAGCGCTCCGCCAGCAACCATCAGGTTCTAGCGGCTTCCATCCAGACGACACCTTTGCCGCTGACAGTACAATGAAATGAAATGTAAAGTCTCAAAATTAATCAGTTTGGATGGAGCAATTTATTTGAGAATTAGTTCCCTCTATTTAAGGAAATAGAAATTTTAAAAAAATGTTGAATGAAATAAAAAAGGAATTCAGTGATTGAAAAATAAATTGATTCTGTTTTTAACAGGTAGAAATAGATTTATTTCGTCTAACTGGTAAGCTACGGGGAAGTCACTTGAATTTGTTAATCCTTTGTGAAAAGGAAGAGTCAAAGGCTGGCATCCTTTTTACTGGTACACAAGCATGATCCCACCTTTGCCGTCTGCATTTATTTTTGTTGTTGTTGCTGCTGTTGTGGGTGTAGGTACTGCCTTCCTCCCTTCGCAATGACCAAAGCTCTGCCCCAACATTGTGTCACTATGATTGCTATCTTTAACGGCAATTGTGTTGTGTTGGGGATTGAAGAGGATCAGAGATGTGTCTGGCTGTGTTCCTACAGCTAGAGGCAGACAGATGACATTTTCTGCTACAATTCCCAGAAAAAACCCCCAACAGAGCCTTGATGGAAGATTTCTCAGTCTGCGTCTGGTTACAGGACACTTCTCTGATTCCCTATGGTCTCTAATAACCAATGATTTGCACACTTACGGTGCTATACAAATAAAGAACAACAACCACAACAATAATGGTAATGGTGGGACTATCACAATGTAATGGTGATTGCTGGGCATTTTTGACAGGGGAGCTGCAGCCAACTTCTATGTGCAGAACTTATGATTCTCACAGTCATGTAGGATCGTGGACAATAAGTTTTAATTGTTTCTATTTCATAGAGTCATGGAATTATACAGTTGGAAGAGACCGCAGGGGCTATCCAGTCCAACCCCCTGCCATGTAAGAAGACACAATCCAAGCCATCCAGCCCTTTTACGCAAAGTATTCATTCTGTTATCAAGTTCCTCCCAAGTCCTCAAGCGTCCTTGATCAGTTGCATCCACGCTACAGAATTAGAACCGTTTAAAACCACTTCAATTGACTCCATCCTGTAGAATCCTGGAATGAATAGTCTAGTGAATTACTTCATATTCTCAGCTAGGTAGCTCAGATGTATTCCCTTGAATGGTAGCAGCAAAGCTCTCTCTTTGAAATGCCTCACAAACCTACACATCCCAGGATTCTGTAAGGAAGGAGCCATGACGGTGATTGTGTTATCAAACTGCTATAATGTTGTTGTGTGGATACACCCATAGGATGCATTCCAACATCCCCTGACCTTAGCAACAATATTCTCATGCAAGAGAAATGTACTATGCAGAAGAGCCACATTGTACAACACATGCCAATGGCTGGGTGTCAATGTGCAATGTACAACATTATTATATATGCAACTTTACTTCCACCACTGTCAGCAGAATACATCTGCCACACCATGGTGAATAATTCACCCCGCATGCGTGGCATGACTTATGCATCCATATACATGCATCCATATATCATGCACAGGATGCCAGCCATCATTACTATTTTCCCCTATTGTTAATGCCAATAAAGCGATAACAAGCAAAACGCAACCTCATAAATGGATTAAATGGAAAAGTGATCACTAGGTGCAAGCATAGCGGTGTTATACCATTGAGCTATGGTCTCTCCTTCTATTTCGCAGGGTGTGAAATCGGCTAGAGAGCTGGTTTAGACCCACTTTGCCTCCATTGCTATTCTATCTATGATAATGCATGAGCCACACAATTGCTGAAGGCTCTTATTAGGGGAATGATAAATTGGGATTGTCACACGGAATCCAATGAGCCAAATTGCCTTTTTAAAAGCAGGAGACATCAGATTATGCAGCTGCAATTTGAAGGCTTCAGCAAAGGGAGATTTTTATTTATTCCTGTAGGGAATAGGCTGGAGAGCATTTTCAAACCACTTAAGATTTAATGCCTTCCTCGCTGATCATGTGCATATGCACGCATACTTGGGTACATACGTATTTACAATTATTACGGTTAATGATAAGGCAAGTTTTTCCTCATTCCAACATGCTCTTTCCCAAAATTACAGCCAAGATCCTTTGTCGGCAGACATCACTGCAATGATGGGGCTATAACATTGTAGTTATGTCTATTGATGCTTCTGTGCTGCTGTAGGCTTATCTAAAAATGTGCTTATCAGAAAATTAAGGTAAAATAGCATGTGGGAGCTGGGATCATGTAGCGGTTTGAGTATTGGATTATGATTCTGGAGACCAAGGTTTGAATCCTGGCTCAGCCATGTAAACCCACTGGGTGACCTTGGGCAAGTCACACTCTCTCAGCCTCAGAGGATGGCAATGGTAACCCCCCCCCCCGAAGAAACGAGCCAAGACAACTACATGATAGGTTCACCTTAGGGTTGCCATAAGTTGGAAATGACTTGAAGGTGCACAACAACAACAATGTGTGGAGTACAGCAATAGTAATAGTAATAAGGTAAGGATCTGGTAGGAAGTGCAGAATATAGGGAATGACTGGTGATTGGCTAGTTGTTTGAAGGGATGTTTAAAAGGCTACGTAGTTGTCAGAGGAAGGAACTGGCAAAACCATCTCTGAGTATTCCTTGCCTAAGAAAATCCTAGGAAGAACTTTCTGACAGTAAGAGATGTTCAACAGTGGAACACACTTCCTTGGAGTGTGGTGGAGTCTCCTTTTTTGGAGGTCTTTAGACAGAGGCTGGATGGCCATCTGTCAGGTATGCTTTGATTGTAAATTCCTGCATGCCGGGGGGGGGGGGGGTTCAACTGGATGGCCCTTCTGGTCTCTTCGAACTCTATGAGTCTATGATTCTACACAACCTTTGAAGAATCAGGAGCTACCTCAATTTTTCAAACTGTTCTGGGTGCTTAACCTAAACAGAAATCTAAGAGTACATCCTCCTGGAGGCCAATGCTATTTTAGGCTGCATCAATAGAAGTGTAATGTCTTGATCAAGGGAAGTCATAGTGCCACTCTATTCTGCTTTGGTCCGGCCCCACATGGAATACTGTATCCAGTTCTGGGCACCACAGTTCAAAAAGGATGTTGACGCATGTCCAAAGGAGGGCCACCAAACTAGTTGAGGGTCTGGAAACCATGCGTTATGAAGAAAGACTTAGGAAGCTGGGTATGTTTAGTCTGGAAAAGAGATGGTTAAGAGGTGATATGAAAGCTTTGTTTAAGTATTTGAAGGGGTGTCACATTGAAGATGGAGCAAGCTTGTTTGCTGCTGTTCCAGAGACTAGAACATGGAACGATGGACTCAAGATGCAGGAAAAGAGATTCCAGTTCAACATTAGGAGGAACTTCCTGACAGTAAGAGCTGTTCAACAGTGGAAAACACTCCCTCGGAGAGTTTGGTGAAGTCTCCTTCTTTGGAGGTCTTTAAGTAGAGGCTGGGCAGCCATCTATCGGGGGTGCTTTGATAGTGAGTTTCTGCATAGTATGAGGTTCAACTGGATAGACCTTGTGGTCTATGAATCTATAGTTTTTTGTGGGTTTTTTGGGCTATGCGGCCATGTTCTAGAAGAGTTTCTTCCTGACGTTTCTCCAGCATCTGTGGCTGGTATCTTCAGAAAATACTGGAATGGAAGGGAGTGGGTATATATATATATATATATATACACACACGCACACACACACACACACACACACACACACACACACTGTGTGACCCTGGGTACACAGACCCGAAAACCCCACAAAAAACGATTGATGCCAGCCATGAAAACCTTCAACTTCTATGAGTCTGTGATTCTACACAACATTTGAAGAATGAGAAGCCACCTGCAGGGAGTGTGTCCTCCAGCACCAACACCAACACAATGTTCCACTCCTGCTATGGATACAAAACAAAAGGCCCTAAAAATGGAATGTGAGTGGGAAAATCTTCCCCTGGGTTGTGTTCCTGTTTCCCTCCAACCCGCCACACATCTCCTCCTCCAAAATGGAACATGTCATCCTGGGAAGGTGAACGCAAGATGGCTTTTCGCAGCTGGGTTTGTTTGAGAAAGTGATTGGTTGCCTTTAACTCTCACTGCAAGCGCTCCGATGCCCAAAACGGAGAAGAGGAGAGGGGGAGGAAGGCGAGGCTTTTGTACATTTGGTTTTTGAAAAATCTCCCTGCGCTTGGCTGAAATGATAGTCTGTCTCGCTCTTTCCAGAATCACCGCTGAGTGCCTTATGCCTCCCACAGCAGGCCTGTGAAAGAGGAAATCTATTTCCCTTCTCTTCTATAGTGGAGGAAGAGTTTTCCTGCCATAAATTGCTACTTAGGCCCTGGATTCTCGCCGGGTAAATTAGCTTTGCTCCTTTCAACCCAGCACAGCCAAACAGATATGTTCCAGCCAAGGAGCCATCCCTGCACTTTGCCACAGGTAATTTCTGGCCTGACATACAAACAAGTCTCAGAATAAAAAAACAACTTCTGAAATTAAATGATGTGTGCAATTTTTGAAGGGTGGGTGAGTGGTAGATACATCTATATTGGAAGAAACATTTCCGAGCAGAAGGTAGGGTGGTCAGAAAGGTACTATGGATACAGATTTTAAAAAAATGGTTTCCAACTTTCTTTAACAGCCTTCACTTCTGTGCATTTGGAATCAGTTGGCACTAAAGGCATCAATGGATGGTAAAGCTGGCTTCTGTACACTGGATTGGGAAGGAACTGTTCTTCTTGAATCATATGGGAAACATAACAGTGAAGAACTTGCCACCACCCAGAAGTTGTTGGACTGCAACTTTCGCAAGACACAAGGTGTAGCTCAGGCTCAGTTTGATACGCTTTTATTGCCATGGCCCAATGTTATGGATTTATGGGATTTGTTGTTTGTTGTGGCGTCAGATCTCTCTGAAATGGAAGGCTAAGTGTTTCACAAAATTGCAAGAGATGTTGTGACTGTATCCTGCCCTGAGCAGAGTACTGGGCTAGATGACCTCTAAGGACTCTCGCAATTGCATAATTCTCAGGCTAGCTACTATTGGAAGCAGGGATGCTGGGCTACATGGTTTGACAGAGGAACGATCTTGTTATGTCCTCATGGCAGCCAGTTTCCAGAGATCAGTTTCCCCATCACTTGCTGGAACTAGGGGAGTTTAAACGGGAGAAGATGGTTGTCATCGTGACTAATTTAACTTCCACTCAGGAAGCGAAAGCCGGTGTGGCATCAAAAGGCATTGACAAGGACAGCCAAACCCCGTTGTAATGTTGCAGGAGCAGATGCATCACAAAGATCTCATTTCTTTTGAGCCTTGCTTGACGCTGTTCATATATTAATCTTTTAATCTTATTAGCATTGTCAAGAAGTGAAGGGCAATTTCAAAGGTTCGGAAACAGCCCGATTCGAGTTGTGATGGGGAAAGGAAAACAGACAAAGCATTCTTGCTGGGTTCAAGTGTCACAGTCAAACCATGGTTCTGGACATCGGTGCTTACATGACCTTCTGTCTCCTTCCTTGTAAACAACCCCAGTTCTGATTTGGGCTCCATAGCTCCCTTGAGTAACAATTGTATAATTTTAAAAAGCTAGCTTTAGATTACAATATGAGTGGGCAAATGCTAATAGGGCTTGGGTCACATTAGCCCTCCTGGGGACCTTGGCGTGTCACCAATTTTCACTCCAGAAAAATTTGGGGGAAAATTGTCTTCATGTACTCCCTGTGGAGGTGGGGAGAAGGCATATTCAGCATTTTTTTCTTCTTTCTGGGCCATTTTGGGGCCAGGAGAATACTTTTTTCCCCCAAAAAGAAAGGGACCAGGCTTCTCCTGGCAAATTTGGCCTCACGTCCCCATGGACTGCCCTCTTCCAGAATATCTAAGCCTTTCACATGTGTGAAACATCTGTGTGGGTACCTAAAATGTTGTGTAGTTGAGACCTAGGGGTAGGTGGGTAGCGGGTCTGTGATAGGGACGTGAATTAATATTTGCATCCTCAACCACAACAAAAATCCTGACATTCCAGATGCTCAATTGATGAAAAAGAATCCAGTCATGGAAGTCTTCTGGACTACACCTGGAAAGAATTACTTTGTGCAAAAATCCCACACTCTGATGTTGCTCAGCCCCATATGTCCCTGTTACCATCTGCAAAAATCTTGGATAGTACTCTTCTTCCCTCACTTCCACCAGCCAGTAAATTGCCTTGTGTGTCTGTGATTTGATTTTGCAACTACTGACAAGATTTTCTTGGCAAGATTTATTCAGAGGACGTCTGCCATTGACTTCCCCTGAGGCTGAGAGCATGTGAGCTGCTGATGGTCACCCAATGGATTGCATGGCCGAACTAAGAATCGAACCCTTGTCTCCAGAGTCACAGTCCATTCCTCCAAACACTACACCAGCAACTGAGGCTTCCATGTCAGTGGGATAATGAATCTGCTCCATGGTTTAATTTAAACGGTGAAGGAGGTATCCAAGGTGCTGATCCACACTTGCAAAACAACTTCACCACTTTTACTAGTGCTACTAAAGGCTGGATGAAAACCTGGACTGAATTAGCTGCTTATGTTGACTTGGGAGCCGCCAGCTGCTCCAGAATTCCCAGGCCTAGAGTTCTTCAGTTTTCAAGCGGGCCTCTTTTGCACCAGGCTCTGGCTCATGGACTTCTAGTTTGTAGTTAAGAAAACAAAAGTTGATCCTCTAAACCTGATGTCTGCTCGCTTCTGAACACTGCTCCGTGGCCTGCAGTGACTGCAATTGATCGGAAGGAATCAATGAGCCAAACTGGTAGACTATTTTTGTTTTTCGCAAGCCCCTGCTACCTTCTAATTGCTCCAGCAAAAATCTTTTCGAAAGAACGGGAGAGTGGAAGCAGCCTGTCCCCAGTTCAAGCACTTGTGGGCAAACCATCTGCTTTTGTTTTGCCTTTAGTGATGCTCAGGGAGACTGGAACAGTTGTTTTCTTTAATGAGGGAAAGCTCATTATGACCAGCTTCTAGAGGTAAACAGATGGGGTTAAAACCAGAGCTGGGAAAAGTTCCTTTTTTGGATTATGACTCTCAGAGCCCTCCAGCGTGATTGGCCAATGGATTCTGGGTCTTGCAGTGCAAAATTACGTTCCCAAATTCTGGTTTTACTCTGAGTGTTGTCGTCTGGAAAGGAACTTTTCCAAGCTCTGGTTGAAACATCTTCCCTTGGCTTCTGTCCTTCCAGTAAAGGATTGGACCAACTTTGCACTGGGCCTGGAAGTATCAATTTTTTCAGAAAGCTGAATTGTGTCACCATCAGATCATGGCTGGAAACACGCAGCTTTCCAGATGCTGTTGGACTGCATCTGCTAGCAGCCCTAAACAGCACAGTCAGGGGTAAGAAATGCTGGGTGTTGCAGTCTGGCTGGCTGCATGGTTTCCAGCCCTGCTTTAGATATTGTGCCTGTTAAAACAGCTTGATAAATATGACCTATTTTTCATTGTTTAATTTGTTTTCTGGTGAGAGAAGAGCAAAAGTGATGCAGTCCCTCAACTCCCGCTTTTGTGACAGAGGCTCGGACTGTGCCAGGATCCTAAATAGCTCATCTGGAGGGCTGTGGTTTCTTCTGAACTGGCAGCCATCACTACAAAGTGGTTACGGTGGTAGGAAGTTTTGTCAGGACTGTAGCAAAGGATGGCGAAGGATGATAGCAATAGCATTTGCATTTCTGTACTGCTTCTTAGTGAACTAAGCACGCTCTAAGCAGTTTACATGTAAGCCAATTGCCCCCAATAAGCTGGGCTCTCATTTTACCGACCTACGAAAGGATGGAAGGCTGAGTCAACCTTGGAGCCCTGAGATCAAACTCACAACATTGTGGCTGCAGTGCTGGCATTTAACCCCTTCACCACCAAGGCTCCCTCCAGGATGATGGGAACTCCAGTCCATCCAGAAGTCCAAAGTTGTCCACCCCGATCTCACAGTTAACTCTGGTGCAAGCAACGATTGCATCGGAGCTCCAGATGGGAACGGTGTGGGTCCGTTGTTGTTTCAAGAGGCAGCCAAGGGAGAAATCTGCAGATCCCAAACCCGCCTTTCTTCAGGGGATAGTGAACTTTGCAGAAAGACATGGCCGCATCTCGTGCAATTTGTGACGGCAGAGTTTTTGCATGGAACAGGCCAAATTCTGCTGATTAGCTTTGCAGAGGTAAGGGCTGTGTGGGCCCCGCTTAATTATTTAACGGAAGCCATGTAATGGGTCTTTGGAAGTGCGTGACCTACAAAATCAATCCATCCACTTTTGCATAATGTATGTGGCATCAATCTCATTTCATTTCAAGATCACTTAGGGGAAAGGCGGGGAGGGAAGCGCTGACCTCCGGCACACTCTCTCCTGTTCCTCCTCCACAGAGCAAACACAAACACACACAGCTTGCTGGATCATTTGCTTTCTGTGCTTAATGGCAGCTCAGCTGTAAAGGTTCCCTGTGGTTTTTCACTTCCCTCTCTTTTCTTCTCTTACACACATCAGTCTTGTAACCTTGATTCAGGTGGAGAGCATCCGCTTGAAGTCGCAAGGCTGGGCCTTGGTTTCTTATCAGGGATTGACTGTGTTATCTGCATTCTTGTTTTCGATAAGCCCACGTCCTGTCTTTTTGCTATCTTGTTAGTGTAGACTGCCAGTTGCAAGCAGACCTGGGAAATGTAGTTTGCCAAAGGGCTACTGTGGAAGTGGGAAGAAAAGGGAGACCAGAGGGATAATTGATGCCTGCCCCTACCATCTTGGTTTTAAATAAGTATCCCCCTATTATTGTTAACTTCTTATGCACTCTGCCAGGAGCAGGTAGGCCTGGGAAGTGTAGTTTCCCCAAAGACTACTATGGCCACCTAGTGGGTTTCCATGGTTGAGTTGGGATCCAAACCCTTGTATCCTGGAAATCTATTCCAACAGGGCTTTGAGTATACAATATGGATTGTATACTCTGTGTTTTATTGATGTTGGAATCCCGCCTTGATCCGACGGAGAGGCAGGAAATAGAAAATTATTATTATTATTATTATTATTATTATTATTATTACTGAATGAAAAGGAATTGCATTTTTCACCAGCTTGGATGAAAACCCACAATTGCATTAAACAGATCAGGACATCTTGTGATGAGCCACAGAGAACACATGCTCAAAGTGGAAGGAAAAAAGAAAGAAAGGAGAATGGAGAAGGTTGTGATCCCAGGAAAAGAGATCAGGAAAATTACTTTGTCTTTTGTTGAATCATACTAGTTTTGTCTCTGCTCCCTACTAGCCCTACTAGGTTATAGCCATGGGGTGGGCAAAATGAGGGCATTCTCTCCCCGCAAAACATAAAAATTCTGTCTCTTCCAAATGAATTTTTCCATCAGTCCACAAACTTCTAGCACAGCAGCAACTTCGGACTTCAATGAAACATTTGGAAATAGAGTTTAAGCATCCAAAGAAAGGGGCAGAGTTAACAAGGGGAAAAAAAGGAACACTGAAAATATAAGAGTACTAGGTGAGAGCAAGTGTGGTGTAGTAGTTTGAGCGTTGGACTACAACTCTGGAGACCAGGGTTCACTTTCCGGCTCAGCCATGAAACTCACTGGGTGACCTCGGGCAAGTCGCATGCTCTCAGCCTCAGGGGAAGGCAGTGGCACACCTCCTATGAATAAATCTTGGCAAGAAAACCATATGATAGGTTCGCCTTAGGGTTGCCATAAGTTGGAAATGACTGGTAGGCTCACAACAACTCTCTGCGGTGTTGGAAATTTGGGGACTGATGCAAAATTACATTGGGGCATCACTCAGGAAGAGGCAATAGCCTCATTTTTCTCCCCATAGATACACTTCCCCCCCCCTTCCACATGTACATGCATAGGCTATGGGAACTCTCTTATTATACCCTTGGACTTTCTTTCTTTCTTTCATTCTTTCTTTCTCTTTTTTTGAAAAAGAGACCATGCTAAGATTTGCAGTAATGTAATCTCAAGAAAGAAAATCAATTGCAATGCTCCTGGATATGAATGGATCATTAACAGGGTCACAAATGCTCTGTCATTCCCCTGTATAATGGGCAAGAGCTTTGGTACTGTGAGTTATTTTCCTTTCTTTTCGGTTGACACCAAAGGTAGCCTCGCCAAGTTGATGGAGTGTTGCCTTTGATCTAACATGCCCTTCTTCATCTCTTTAACCGAAATAGTAACAATAACAATTACAATAATGAAATTGCCATTCTTACTTATTTGCAGGATATTTTGGGAGAAAATAATTGCAACAAAGGGGGAAAAAATCAATAGTGAAATAACAGTGCCCAAAAGTTAGAAAAGTAGCCCCCGAATACATCTAAAATTGCAAAATTTGACTTCTGTTTTAGCATTATTGTCTGGATATATCAAAGAGAAAGGCACTGGGGAAGGAGAGCTTATTCTCCATCAGGAAGGCATGTGGAGTCTGCTTGAAGACATAGATTGTATCTTTTCATTGATCAGTCTGGAAAAAAAGAGAGAGATCTTTAATTCAAAAAAACTCTTAATGCCTGAGCAATGGCTGCTGGGGCTTCCCATGTCAATGTGTGGTGAATTCAGGTTTCTATTGGCTAGTGTGTACTACAGGTGTGCAGTGATAAGAACAAGTTAGGGCCAAACAGAGGTATCAACGTTCAGCACTTATCTCTTTTCCTGGGATCACAACCTCCTCCATTCTCCGTTCTTTCTTTTCCCCCCTCCACTTCGAGCATGGGCAGATGTGTTCTCTGTGGCTCATAGGTTCAACCTGTGGTCTACTAGTACCCCTTGTTCCCTTTCACATGTAGTCCTGTTAAGCCAGGTGTCCCCCATCCCTATATATAAGCATTTCATTTTTTTCCTGCCTTCATTTCTCCCTGTTGAAATTCATTTTGTCTGATGTCTCTCAGGAGTGCTTTAGCTTCCATGCATGACAGGAAGATGGACTATATGGCCCTTGTGTCACCTTTCAACCCTGTGATTCTCTGATTGGGGGAGCCATGGTTGCTTTTATTATGCACTTATAGCAAGATGATGATGATGATGATGATGATGATGATGATGATGATTGCTTTCTGCCTCTCCCAGGTGGGTCGAAGTGGGTTTACAGTCCAATAAAATACATACAAAACACATCAATACAATGCAAAACAATAATGATTACATTGAAACTTTACACTATCATCAAATAACAATAACCATACGATTATGCAATAGTCAAAGAGGTGGAACAATATCTCTTACACAAGGTCAGGTGGATAAGCTCGCCGGAAAAGATCCGTCTTAGCTGCCCTCTTGAATGCCTCCAAGGAAGTAATAAAGGCGGATTTCCTCCGGAGGACCATTCCACAATTCATGACCCCTTCCCTTCAAATGCACCAGCACCGGGGATAGTTCCTTCAGCATTTGGACTAAAGCCTAGAACAGATCCACTTCTCCACATAAGTGAGAGCCACCATCTACTACTGGGAATTAGTTCTCCTATCAAAATAGGTCTGCTCTCATTTCCATTGCAGAAATATGTTCCCAGGCTAATCATACCGTAGTCATTTCAATTCAAGGAGAGGGAGCATGTGCTGTGGGTGTTGTATTCATTCCCCCCCCCCCCCCCAAAGGAGACTGCTATTAAACCACAAGGGCGTGCCTACCAATTTTGAAAAGCAGGTTGGGGAGGAAATGTCTCATCTGAAAGACAAATGGGTCAAAGCTGTCGGAAGCAAAACTGCTGTTGCACTTGAAACCCACTTAATTTTAATCCTGGACACTTGGCATCCATTTGTTATCTGTAACAATTGCTGATTTATTTGTGCGGTGACAGGCTGTTAGAATCCTTGATCTGTAGGAATGTAGATTTGTCACTCCATTTTATGTCTTATGGAAAACAAAGGAGCTTGGAAATATTTATTTATTTTAAAAACATGCGGTTCCCAGCATCAGTAAGCAGCTCACTGGAGTATTCTAGAGGCTGGACTCTGAAAAACAAGGCTTGGCCTTCTGCTTGGGATTTGCATCTTTGCAAATGGCCTTACGTGCCTATGAATTTAGACTGAGTAACTTTGCAACATCCATAGTCATCTAGGAGGTGCCTTGATGTTGCATTGCACAGACATCAATTTCACAATGGCAGCCAGTAGAGTGTCTGATATGTTCATTTCCTAGTGAACCATGGACACCAATGTGCCTTGGGGTATTCCTTGATATACATCCAGACACCATCTAAGAAGTGCTGGAACACAATGGGAGTATTCAGTGGTCATGTAGTGCGCATTGCAGCACTCTTGCAATGTCCAGATATTCATCTTTGGAATTCACTGACAGGATTTTGTTTCTGCAATGTAGCTGTGGATTCATACCATTATGAATTGATGTAGAACCATTGGCCAGCTTGGAAAAAGCCATAATGTAGAACCTTGGCCAGTATTTCCAATCTGTGACACACATCCCTCGTTGCATAGCTCTCTCAATCCTGGGGTTGTTTTCTTTATATTCAGCAGCAGGCCTGCCTTTTCACCTTCGTCTTTGGTTTTATTTCGTAATTGTTCCAAGTCTATGATGCTTTCTGCTAGTACTATGGTGTCGCCTGCACATCTTGGATTGCTGATGTTCCTTCCTCTGAATGTGACTCCTCCTTCTACCAATTCTAACCCTCTTTTTGTATGATATTTTCTGCTCTATACCCCCCTCCAAATAGGTTCAGGACTGTGGAAAGCTCTTTCAAAGTTTGCACAACCATATAGAGTGGATTCTCCAACACATTGAAAGGAGAGCTACCAGCCACCATTGAATATAGCTCCCTATTGCCTCAATCTGAAATGGGGAAATATGTACCAATGTGTGCGTGTGTTGTTGACATGCACATGGCTATGCATAGCCCTCCACCAATGCCAAATGCAAGCCCTTGGGGACAAATTCGGAAATGGGGAGACTACCGCAAGCGTTGGATTAGTTTCCCATCAGCTTCACATGTCTATATTTGGCAAGCGAATGAGCGGCCTGGGGTACAACTTTAATTTGTATTGTCTCCAACTGTTTATTAGAGTTAATGCTATATATATATTTCTAATCCTCCTTCCTTTGCTTTTGAAGCCGAGACGTTCCAGCCCTGTATTCATCCTAGCGTTCAATCAAAAAAGATTACAGAGTAACATGGACAAAATTGCACATTACTTTTCAAAGAACTTTCCCTTTGCTGTATTTAGAAATAATGCCAAGCCAATCATTATTTGCGAAGTCGCACTTTTAATTGAGAGTTTGCAGCATGATCGAGCGCATTGCTTTCTTCTCTTGATGAAGATGAGTGTCAGGTCATTTCGGGGACTCGATAGAGGCAGCCTTTTCAGTTCTGTTTACATTCCCTCCTTCATGTCCTTAATTTTACTTTCATAACAATTTCAGAATTTTAGTTGAATATTCTTTTGTAATCCTGCACGTTTTGATTATATGTGTCAGTTTGCTTTATATTAGGGTTTTTTAAAATTTTATCTGGATAATTTGTTTTACAAATGTACTGCATAGTTTTATATTTTTATAATTCCACACCCCCACTCTCTCTTTGTACGTATATTTTAGACTATATGCCATTGACAAGACCCACTGTTTTTGGTGGTTGATGTTGTTAACAACAACAGCAACAACATTTATTTATAACTGAGCGAGCAATCGGGGCAGGGTACAACAATTTAAAAACAAGTACAATTTAAAATATTAAATCCCAGCTCAGGGTAACCCTGTGGATGATACATTGCCATGATGCCTATTGCTCTTCTTAGGTCCTGTAAATTTCTATACCCGTAACCTCTCTGGGCTTCTTCTCTTTCTCCTACCTTCTACCTTTTCCAGCATTATTGTCTTTTCTAGTGAGTCATGCCTTCTCATGATGTGGCCAAAGTACGACAACTTCAATTTGATCATCTTGGCTTCCAGGGAGAGTTCAATTTCAATCTGTTTAAGGACCCGTTTGTTTGGTAAACAGTGTAGAGGGACCCTGCAGCTTATTTAAAAAGTGAGTTGCTGCTCCTGGAGAAGCCGATCACTGATTTTTTTTAATGGCCATAAAAGTGATTCTGGAGAGGTCAAGTACCGCAAAACAACATTGGGGGCCATACTTTATCCATCCCTGTTTTACATGGAATGCATGGGCAGACCATATGGATGTTCATCGAATCCTAGAGTTGGACAAGACCCCAAGGGCCATCCAGTCCAAACCCCTGCCATGCAGGAACTCCCAGTCAAAGCATCCCTGACAGATGGCCATCCAGCCTCTGCTTAAAGATCTCCAAAGAAGGAGGTCTTCATGAACAGAGGCTACTCCATTAACTTAAATGTTGGGAAGACACTATACATGCAACTCTTGTCACCTACATGTAGATTTGCTCCTGCCAACAGTGAACTGAAAGAGTTGCCCACTGCCACTGTATGTTTCGGTATGCCCACTAAACCCAAGATCATGGTTTGAACCCTACTGGTGTCTGATGCAGGTACTGTATAAAGTTCCCCTGCGGAAGAAGCTGTCTGAAAACATCTGGATTCAGTGTTTAAATTTGCAGAAGTGGAGTTTGTACACGTAGGACCATTGTGACTTATGCACCAACCACACTGATGGGCATGGTGCATCACACATGTTGCATGCAGATGCATATGTACATTGGGTTGCCTATTTGATTGTGCAACATCACCATTCTCAAATGATGCAATGTTATACAACTGCCACGCAACTACACGGTTGTAAACGTACTCTTCATCTCTTAGGATGCTGAGTATCCTAAGAGATGGCCTAAGACTTTTGAATTGAGAAAGCTGCATTCCTTTTATCAAAATAATAATAATAATAATAATAATAATAATAATAATAATGTGATAGATACTGGAAAGAATAACAAGGACCATGACAGACAGCATTGCACAACTAAAGCACTAAAGGAGGAGGAAGATGATGATGAGGAGGAGACTATCATTTAATATTTAAGTGCAACCACTTTGTGACCCAAATTTGTTGCCTCTCTTTATGACAGTGCTGAGACAGCATCGTTGCCTTCATTTCAAAGCCCCTGTATATTCCGTAGCTTAGAAGGAACCGTAATTTAAGGCAACCCTCATTCAAGCAGACTAAGTGCAAACATCAAATTTTTGCAAAGATCCCCTAAGGACGAGAGAATTTATTTTTCCTCTTCCTTCTTTTATTATTATTATTAAAAAAAGAGAGAGAAAGCTGCAGTGAGTGCTTCACTGAACCTCTGCCAAACAATCCCCCTGTGGCTTGTATAAAAATGTTTGCTAACACCACCATTTATCTATTATGCCCATAACCAAATTACACCTCCATCAGTTCCTTATACACATATACAGACACACACACACAAAGACAGAGTATTGATTGAGCGAGGTGTGCTAGGATATTATACTGTGGTATACAAAACAAAGCCTCAAAGATGTCATGTGGATATCTTTATCATTCACACACACACACACACACACCAGCACAACAATAAGCAAGATCCAGCATATTATTATTATTATTATTATTATTATTATTATTATTATTGCAGACTCTTGACTTGTCTGCAAAATGAAAGCAGGGAAGGTGTTAGTCTAACTTCTCTGGAAAAGGAGTTCCAGATCCCAGGGACAGCAAGTGAGAGACCCTCTTTTGTGTTCCCACCAGTATCCACCAGTAACCACTGGTGGTGGGACAGAGAGAAGGACCAACCTATCAGATCTCAAAGCACAGTCCTACTTTCCAAAGACCTATTAAGCATCTATTTGTGCTCTTAGTGATGGTGAGATTAGAAAGTTATCCTTATTCTGAAAGGGCTAGTTTTCACTGGGACACATGTGCTTGGTTTTCGAGTGCCCAAAGCAGTAGTAATAATAATAATAATAATAATAATAATAATAATAATAATAATTTTTATCCTGCCCCTCTGCACAATGGTTTACAACATTAAAATATACTGTCCATATCACCCACTAACAATTAACAGCTCTGTTGGGAATCTTGCTTTCTCCACTATATATGCTAGTCAATTATTGTATCTCTTCTGCCTTCTGCATCGCCAGATATATCCTATCTCTCTTTGCATGATGGGATGGCATGCTTGGGAGGACTGTCAGCTTCCTTTCATGTTATCTATTAAAAGAGATAATTGGGAGGAAAAGATCTAACCTCACGTTGGTCGCCTGCACCATTCCACCATCAGCCTCCGAAGGGAGACAAGACGGAAGATGGACCTGTCAAAACTTTGACTTCCTAATTCCTGAACAGCCGTTAATTCGCACGGCTGCCTGATCGACTCCGAGGCAGAACACAACACCTCTCGCACGACCTCTGGTGTCAATCATTACCGCGAGCCATCTGCATTTATATTGTCAAGGACCAAACTTACTTTACTTCCTGAAGCATGAAATCACCTTTCAGAAGATGGAAGAAATATAATCCCACCTCTCCTTGCAAGATAGGAACGAGGAGGGTTTGAAAGCTCGGGCTACACAGAGATACCTTCCAAGGCTTCAGCTCTTCCTATCTGGCAGCATCATTGGAGGCTTTTTGACTTTAACACTGGCTGAACACTTTACTTGGAATTCCAGAGGAGAGCAGTTCATAGTATTATAGTATCCAGACTGTACTTAAGTGTTTTTGACTCCTAGAATGGAAAGCAGTAGGCTGCAAACCAGTAAACCAGTGGAGCCCAGGGGCATGGCTGCCAGTAGTGGGAGAAATCTGCTGTACATATGATTCTTAATTTTGAAAGAGCTTCTTAAAGTGCTGGGAGGGAATTAGAACCCCAGACATCTCCTTGAAAGTCTAGGGGAAATACCGGGGTGAAATGACTGACCAATGACATGGGAGCCTTTATGTGAGAGTGAATGGGGTGAAATTCATTAGGTTTGCATTTTCTTTAAAATGAACTACTGCGTGAACCAGGATGCAATTTTTGGACTTCCATACAAACGTCAAAATGCTATTATTATTATTATTATTATTATTATTTACAGTCACCCTTCCTTTTTTGCAGGGACCCTTGCGAAAACGGAGTTTCGCATATATTCAGGCCCCATTGGCTTGAATATAGGTGCAGGCGCTCAAGTGCGCATGGGCGCGAGCCGCGGGCATGAACCCCATTATTTCCTCCTCCGTTCATCTCTCACAGATAAGTGAGGGATGCAAGTCTGAAGACCGTGAGGACAGAGGGAGGACTGTATATGTAAAGCTCTGTAGGTTTGCACAGCACTGTACATAAAATAAAATAATAAAATAAAATAAAATAAAGACCTGCTGGTGGCATATACTCTACAAAGAACTATGGAGATTGATACCTATATTAACTTAGAAGCAATAAAATAAATAACACACGTTAAAATAGCATAGGCTAACAATCATGTAAGGCCTGGGAACGCTCCCCTAAACAGCAATTTTTCCTAGTGAAATAAATAAAAAAAGAGTTAAATGCATATATTTATGTGCCACCGCTGTGGGTGCGAATCACTCTGAGGTCAGAATGAAGGGCCCATCATCAGTAACATGGTTGGGCATCTAATTGTGACCATGCAGTGGTGCCAGGTGACAAACAGGGATCTCTTCAAAACAAGTTTGGAAACAAAATGCAAGTAGGTTTCTGAATGAAGTCAGGATGGAGAGATTTTCATATCCCTAGGCAGAACACACCTGCAGAGGGGAAAGTTTAAACTTGATGTTCGAGTGCAAATAAATCCGACTCAGTTGTATTCTTTCCCCTGCCTATCTCTGCCCTATGCAACATGTTTCTATAGGCATGCTATGCAGTTGCACATTATAAGATGGAAGCAGGAAAGGCGAGGGGAAGGATCCCTTCCCAAGATTCATTAAAAGCACTGAAATGGAACCAGCACATCAGATCCAGTTCATAAGTTTCACAGTCATCTCAAATTTTTCTGAGGAGTCACTGTTTCAGTCAACACGCATGATACCCAGGGGCTGCTCAGGAAGAAATTTGTGGGGGGAAAAAGTGTACACTATTTTAAGAGTTTCTCCCTAAAGGCCGGCATGGTCGAAGAAAGAAGGGACTGGTATTTCTGATTATCTATTTCTAGGGAAAAATACAGATTCTGAACAAAATCCTACTCTATCTACTCGTCTAGAAGAAAATCAGCTCTATGTGTTTTACTAAGCTGAGACGGGGTCAAAGTGTTCTCCTATGGAAGGATTTCTTTCAGCGAGATGGAACTTTTTGGCCAGAGCATCTTCTGATGTCTTTTGCACCTGCCTCCCAATGTTCACTCAAACGTTGCATTTCCAGAATGTGCTTTTGCAAGACGTAGCAAAGGCATCAGCCAATGTGGCGCTCATTTTATTTTATTTTTTACCTTTAGATGTGATTAAAGAGAAACCAAATGCAAAAGACAAACAAAACAAATTAAATCAGGGGAACGTCAACATGAAAAAGAGAAGAGGAAAACAGTTACATCAAGGCTAAACCTGGTTTAGACGGGAAGAAATACATTTCTTCTCTAATATAAAAATACCTGATGTAATAAACATACAGTGGGCATGCCAGCCAGAAACAGTTGTGTTGCATTTTGGAGGGTAGGCATCATCATATGTAACTGTGATGACAAAGCTCCAGCATTGTAGTTACATCTGAAGTGCAAGATCTTGGCCTAAAGCTTTTGACATCTTGGATGTTTTATACATAGTGCTTCATGATAACAACCCATATTCTATGGATTCATATTCTATGGATCCATAAACTATGGATACCGGCCATGAAAGCCTTCGACTCCACAAACCCATATTCAATTGAACGCTAGTTTTTCAGCCTTCTGTTCCCCAAATCTGGACATCACAGAGGACACAGAATCACCATAAAAGGAAAACATTCACACCCCATAATCCATCTTCCAAACTACAATGCAGAAGTTGAAAATTTGGCTGGACCAAAATCTGGCAGGCTTTCCAGTTTTTGGAAGCATTAGTTTTTATGCCTCGAATGTTTTTCCATCTGGCAGAGATGAGACATATTTAGCTTAGCAGCAAGGATGGAGCTGCATTCTTTTATAGAAAGCCTATTGTTTAGATCTTTTACTTTGGCGCCTCACAATGTCCTAGGTATTGAGTGACACCAGATCATCCTCCAGTACTCATAAAGGACAACATCAATACTCACCGCCAACTGAGACAAATAGTGGAGAGAAAAAGAATTACTGTTAATTGCGTACAGTTGGAGAATATGCCCTGTTTTCTAGGACCTCTTTATTGAGTTCTTCACTATAGCAACAACCAAACATCAGTGAACAAGTATTTTTATTTTTTTAAAAAATCTAAACTATAGGGGAAAAAATTGACTTCACTTTAAAACACATACAAGACAAACCTTAAAGCCTGAGGCTTAACTATTGGGAAGACATCCAAAGGATTATAGTGATTTGGGAAGAGTGGATGAACGAGTGTGTGGGTGAATTTTAAAATATCTTTTGAGGTCAGGAAAAGTAGGGTGCGGAGGATTATCTCTAAAGGTACGTATGGGTGTTGCAAATCTGTAACATCACAGATGTCTGTATAGTTGTAAATCTATATGCTTATTTTGGCATCACACCGGGCTGGTTTTTGTTTAAGTCTTAAATTTTTTTGTTGATAGGAATCTATCTTTAAAGTTAGGGTCAACTTTAGATGTGCATTTGTGTCATGCCAAGAGAGAGAAATAAAGGGTTTAATCCTACCAGTGAGAAAGGCAGCCATAACTGAAAGTTGCTGTTGCTGTATGTCTTTGTGTTGTTTCTGATTTATGGTGCACCTATTGCAAGGTTTCTTTGGAAAGATTTTTTCAGAATGGGTGTGCCATTGCCTTCCTCTGAGGCTGAGAGAATGTGGTTTGCCTAAGATTGGTTTTCCATGATCAAGCAGAGTTTTGAACCCTGGTCTCCTAAAGTCCTAGTCCAAGACTCAAACCTGTACGTTACATTGTTTTACAACTAAAAATTACACTGATGTATTGAACTTTTGGGGGTTGTTGCATGGGGGGGGGGGTGGCTACTACCTTCCACACACAATGACCAAAACCATCATCCAGGTAGTAGCTGTTGTAGAATGGAAGGGGGGGGGTATTAGAAAGGTGTCTGGCTCTAAACCCAGATGCAGAATGAAAAAGCCTTCTGCCCAGACCTCCTTCAGGTCTTTTAGAGGTCCTAGGTTTAGATGACACTATTGTTCTGCACCTGCTTACAGGTGCTTCTCTGACATCCCCATTTTCAAAAGCAGGGGAGTATACCAAGAAATAGTCCAGAGTCCAGTCCAAAGGTCACACAATACCAGTCAGTTAGTCACAGCAAAGGGCAGAGGCAAGAGCGTAGTCACAAGGCAAGTCCAGAGGTCAGATAACCAGAATCACGAATCAAAGAGCAAGGAACACAGGAACAACAAGGCTGCAAGATTGGATGTCGACTGCAAAGAATCTCTGCAGCTAGAGATCTTTTAAAAGGCCTCTCCTTCTCTCAGCTGAAACCTATTACTTCTCCTCTTGGCTTCTAGCTCAGCTGAAACCTATTACTTCTCCTCTTGGCTTCTAGCCTGGAAGAACACCTCAAAGACTCCTTGACCTGCCTTCACTCCACAGGTCCTAGAATCTGCAGCATCAAGTCCATAGAGTCTGTTTCTCCCTCTGCAGCTTCCTGAGCCTCCTCTGAGACTGCAGATCCAAGCAGCCCCAGATCTGCCCCTGTTTCAGCCTCCTCCATTTCTTCATTGTCTGAGTCCTCTGACTGTGCCTCTAAGTCAGGCCCAGGGCAGTCCATGACAAAGATCTTCAGAGGGGTCTTCTGATTGTCTAGAAGAAATAAGGAGAAGAGAAGGACTACAAGGCTTTTTGTTAGTCGAACTCTTATTACTTGACTTCCTGGACAATCATAAGGTTGGAAAGGGAACCCAGGAGTATCTACTCTAACCACCCACCAGTGTGGGAATCCACAGCTAAAAGCATCCCTAAGAGGTCAGTATGATAGATCCCATCTCCAGGGTGGCCCTCCAGTTCCAGCCCTTGGGCTCCTGGCACTCACCAGCCTCCCCTCCCCTCATGATCCCTCCCTGGATCATCTACTTGAGCCTCAAGGTGATCATGATCTGGACCAGCAGATGTGTCATTCTGTGGTAAGTGATGGTTAGTGATGTCAAAACTCTCTCTATCAAAACTTAATAGGAATAGCCAGACACAGACCAGGCTTGCCCAGCTCCTCACTTCAAAGTGACTACCCACATCTGCTTAAAAACTTCCACTGAAGGAGAGTCACCATCTTCTGAATTACTCCATTCCTTTGTCAAACAGCTTGGACTGTCAAAACATTCTTCCCGATGTTTAGTCAGAATTTCCTTTCTTGTAAAATGACTTCATGGGTTCATATCTACGTCCCTGGAGCAACAGAAAACAAGCCAACTCCATCTTCTACATAACAGCCCTTTATATATTTGAAGATGGCTCCATATCATATCTCCAAGGCCCCATTCACATTTGCCTGAAGCAATATGACTCATACTGGAAAAAAAACAACAACAAGCTTATAGCAAAAGTTCAAGGATCCATCCCAATAGCATGGTTACTTCAGACAAGAGTTGTAAGAAAAGCACAGTTTGTTTAGATGATGCTTGACACGGCAGGCTTGGAAAGTAATTTTCCAAGTCCTAACAGTAAATAGTACAAGGAGAGTAAAGGAGAAGAAAACACATAGGCATAAACATGGTTAGAGCTGTAGAATATTTGAGTTTTAAGAGGCCATAAGGACCATGTAGTCCAATCCCCTGCCACAACTAAAGCACTCCTGAGAGATGGCCACCTAACCTCTGTTTAAAGATTTCCAAAGAGGGAGACTCCATTAAGGCAGTCTGTTCTACTTTCAAGCAGATCTTACCATCAAGAAAGTCCCCCTGAAGTTCAGAGCTTGCAATTTGAATCCATGGGTTCATGTCTCTGGAGCAACAGAAAACAACCTTGCTCCATCTTCTAAATTACAGCCTTTTAGAAAGAAGATAGCTACCATTTGTTGTTGCTAGCTGCCCTTAAGCTGACTTCATCTTACAGTGACTCTTTGAATGAGAGACCTCCAATTCATTAGACTCCATTCATCTGCAATACAGTCTTCCTCTTTCCCTAGTACCGTCTACTTTTCCAAACATCATAGTCTTTTCTAGTGAATCATGTCTTCTCTTGATATGTCCAAAGTATGGAAGTCTTAGTTTAGTCATCTTGGCTTCTAGGGAGAATTCAGGCTTGGTTTGCTCTACAATCCATTTATTTGTCTTTTTAGCACTTCATGGTATCTGCAGAAATCTTCTTGAGATCTCAGTCTTCTTTCCTCCAAGCTCAACATACCCTTTCCCCACAAACATTTCTCACCAGGTTTGTTTTCCAGACCACTTATCATCACTATAGCTCTCCTCTGAGAAATTCATCAGGTGCCATCTCTGTAGTCTTTTCAGGTTCAGGAGAAGACCCTTCTGCGTATCACTGTCATTTAAATGATTTGCGTAACCTCTCAGTTTTAAACTCTATGGATTGGCACAAAGGTTGCTGTCAGTTTAGTTTTCTGCTGTTTGATTCCTATTGTTTTCCCCACTTGCTTTCATGGTTGATTATGTATTTAAATTGTGTTTATACTTAGTGTAAGCTGTTCGGAAGAGTTTGTGTTTGTGTGACAAGAGCTGCAAATAAAATGCAAATAAAATTTAAAAAAAAAGTGAGAGCTCCAATGTCAGTATATTGAAATAAGCTTTTCCCATCCCAGTCATTCAACACCAGTTTGTTTTAATCACTGTGGATTATAAATGTATGTAGAGAGAGAAATAAATAAGGAGGGAGCTTTGCCAGTGCTAGACCAGAGGTTGGCAACAGGGTACCCTCCAGGTTTTTGGAACGAAAACTCACATTGTCCCTGCAGTTTATGGGCATTGTAGTTCAAACTAGCTTGCCTACCGTGGTTCCGAAAATGGAAAGCGAATGCTGTAATCCAGATTGTAGCCATACAACACTAAAATTTTCCTATCGGAATAAATCCCAGTGAGTTTAGTGGGGCCTAATTCTGAGTAGGCACACATAGCATTGTACTAATATGTTTCTGGGAATACTGGATACATTTCTTTTCTTGGTTGGTGTGATTGTAACATGGGAAACCCTGCTAGAGATTTCTCAGGGCTTCCTTCTTCTGTTTCCAACAGTTCAGTCCAATGTGTGTTTGTTCGGATGCGCCTTACGGTTTCCAAATTTGTGTCTCAAATACTAAAGGGTTGTCCTATGGAAGACGAAGGGAGCTCATTTTTTGCTGCTCATGAAGGACCATATATTCCCATATAAACATGCTTGAGCTCTAAAAACATGAGGTTAGAGTGGTTCCTTCTTTGCTGTCTTTTCAGCGACTGACTTTTCTTTTCCAGCAAGCCTTTGGGAACTGACCATTAACAAAAGAAGGGCTTTTTATGGCACTGTGCTGTTTCTAATCTTTGGGTTTTTAAAAAAGTAATATTTCAAATAGTTTTAATTCCGTTGTTAGTGTAATGCGGTTTTAATTTCAAGTTTTGAATCTCAAGTTTTTAAACCGTATGTGCTTTTGTTGCAACTTTCTGTCCTTTGTAAGCAACCTTGAGTCCCAGTCTGGGAAAAGGGCAAAGTATAAATAAAGTGATAGATAGATGGATGGGAGGTAGGACTTGAACCAGTTGGTTCAAATGACAATAAAGGAGATGCTCACTGACATTAAGAAGACAGTCCCTATGGTAAAAGCTGTTCTGCATGAAAATAGACCTTCTTGGAAGGTGGCAGACTTTCCTTCACTGGAGGTTTTACAATAGAGATTGGAGACTCACCTCTTAGGGGTGTTTTAGTAGTAGATTCCTCCACCAGTGAGGGATTGGATTAGATGGGGGTACCTTCCAGATACATGATTTTCTGATTCCAAGGAATGCAGTTAAGACTGAAGTCACTAAGTGTACTTTTGTGCACAGGGATGGCTTTCCTTCACCACGGGTTGCTCTAGTAAATTTGTCATGTGCTTTTCTTTAAAAAATCTTGAACTCACGAATCTTTATTTTCTGAAAACTGATAGCAAACAGGTGACTCTGTGTGCGTGTATGTGTCAGTAAAAAGCAAGAGGAACGATTCTTTGCTTTCACAATACAGTTCCTCACAGGGGAGAAGCCGTCTCGGAGCAATTGCAATGCTCTTGGGTGGCGTGGCGAGTTTCCATGGAGACAGCAGCTCCTCGATGCTAGCAGCACCATCCTCTGCAATTGTGGAGTGCATGTGGGTTGTTTATGTCTTCTTCAGAGTATTATAATTAAAAGATTTGTGTCGGCAGAGATACCTAAATATTTATTTCCCATGGCAGAATGCAGGAGTGTGGATATGACGGCATGGGCTGGGAGGGAAGAAGTCAAATCTCAAACTCAAGAGCTTATCTTTTTGCAGTTATTAAACATGGGCTTGCTGTTGCATCCTCCCTCCCCAGCTGTTCAGTAGCTGGTGGAGAGAAAGAGGGTTTGGAGAAGTGCCTGTGTATGTCTTCATTGCCAGATGCTGAGATCTCTGGAGGATCCTGGCAGATCTCAGTGAACAATGCCACTGGTCTGGCTCCAACGCATCCAACATTGCCAGATGCTTCTCTGATCCTTCCACTCCATTGGCTGTGGAGTGAGGACAGTGAGTCCAGGAGCTTATAGAAATTGGTGGAAAATCAATTAGGGACATACACACATAAGTCAAGCTATGCATGCAAGGCTGAAAAATCATCGTTGCACAATGGATGTATTCTGCTGATAACATCAGAAGCATAGATACAAAAGATGGCATATTAAAATATATGCCTTGTCTTTAGAAGATGTGCATTGTGCATTGTACATTGGATATGGAGTTGTACATTGGATATGGAGTTGTGCATTGGATATGTCCACATGTGGGAATTCTATGCTCTATTGAATCAGTAGAACGTTGATCTACCACTCAACCACTGCATCAATGTCCCTACCCTAGAAATGAAGCAATAGGATGAGGCTAACTTTTTGAAGTTTGCTTTCTATCTTCGGAGGATCCTTCACACAATTTCGGCACTTTGATTCCACTTTAACTTCCATGGCTGCATTCTGTATAATGCTGGAGTTTGTTGTTTGGTGAGGCATGGGAGCATTGCGGCTGAGAAACCGAGGAAACTGGAAAATGTGCAAGTTGACAACCCATTTCCCCCACTGGATATTTGCTTTGTTCTCCTCTAGCAGACCTATAGTCTTGGAAACGTCGTTTGCCTGTATTGTATTCCTTCCTTTCATCTCATTTTACACATGTATATTTGATAGCGATTTTGAATGTTGGCTGCATGTTGCGGAAGATGCTGTGGGGGATTTCTGGAGCTTCCTCGAACTTTTACTCCCCTGCAGTTCCAAAGTCTATTTGTGGCCTAAGAATACTGTCATGAAAAACTTTTGAGGGCTGACAAGTTTGGGACTTTGGGGAACAGCATCACAGAAAATAGAGACATCAGCAAAATACAGTTATCTTAACCTTGAAGATTTCCCCTTCTCTGAACCATGAGCTGCTGGCAGAGTCTCCAAGGAGGTTGTTTCTGAGTAGATGAAGCAATGCATATTAGCTGAATAATGAGGATGGATTATCCATATATATAACATCAAGATTTCTCCCCTTCAGCTACCCATAAAGACAAACAGCCATCTGGAACATGAGTAAAAGTCCTAGCTTTGTCAACAAGATTGCTATTCTTATTGCCACGATCAGAACCATCATCTTAGCAATGTTAAGACTTTGTTGACAAAGTCGCAATTCGGAATTATGTTGGGAGATTTCTAGCATGCACTTCAAACATTTTTAAAGCCAAGAACCTTCAAAGCAACCTTTCGTGCTCAGAACAACTGCAGACGTTTGACAATCCATGAATTGCCTGTCGAGCTCCGTGGAGTCAAAAATGAGGGCTACACTTTACAATAATCACAGTCTTTCTTTCTGTTTGTAAAAAGAAGAGTGAGCTAGTTGCAACCAAGAAAATAAAGTAAGCTCCGTTCTCCTTGGCAGAGGGATCAACTGATTGGAACAGGGATAGGTTTTATTGAGTTGGATTGAAATTCACAGTTTGACAGAGGACATTTTGAAAATTAAACTTCAGCTGGATCCCAAACTATTATGACTTTTAGATGGGGAAGACCTATGGAAGAATATTGAAATACATGATAATGGCGGCAAGAATGATGTATGCAGAAAGATGGAAAGAACTGATAATTCCTTTGTAAAAAGATTGGTTGCTAACATTATATGACTTAGCAGAAATAACATAAGTTGATTATGTTAATGCATAAGAAAACTCTGGATAATTTTAAGAAAGAAGATGTTGATTGAGTACATGAAAAATAAGGGAGGTTCTGTTATATTTTTAGGTTTTCAGGAGAGAGAGTAAGGACTGTTCGACAGTGGAAGACGCTTCCTTGGAGAGTGGTCAAGTCTCCTTATTTGGAGGTCCTTAATCAGAGGCTGGATGGCCATCTGTTGAAGGTGCTATGATTCTGTGTTCCTGCATGGCAGCGGGTTAGACTGGATGGCCCTTGTGGTCTTTTCTAACTCTATGATTATATGATCCTATGAAGAAATATTCCTTTGTCCAGGGACTGTTCCCAACTTCCCTTCCTATTCTTCCCTCCTGGAAAATCCACTCTAATCCTGAATTCTGCCCTGGGATAGGTTTTGCAATTAAACATGCCTGCTTGGGCGCCACCAATTTGGTCTCACTTGAGGTCGGACAAACGCTTTTATCTGCACGTTGCTTGGCTCCTCAGCTTACTGGCCATGCCATGATCCCCAGGCAGCTTGCTGAGCCATTTCACAGTGTCCCCCCACCTCCCCAATTGGATCCACACTTCTGGAATCGATAATAATATTGCCCTCTGCACCCCCTTAATTTGCTGTCAGATGTCGCCTTCTATAGCATTAGTTTTTGGATGTGTGTATACGAGCGTGTCTTTGCATGGATGGTGAGTTCCTTCCAGTTAATAAATAAAACTGATTTGAATAAAATCCCTCCATTGAATATTAATTGTGGGTGCCCTCCCAGAACTTAAATCTGGATTAAATCTGGATTTTATTCTCACTCTGAGTAGGGAGAGCATTGGGAAAGAGAAGAAAGCATGAATATGGGATGTGCAAATATTAGATCTCTGGCCTTTTGGCCCGTTAATTTCACCAGATCACTATTTCTTCAGGCCTTCTGTTGATGTAATCTAAAAATAATGTGGCTGGGATTAGCTGCTGAAATGTGTGTCTTTTGAGTTATAGGCCACGTAAAAACCTTGGCATCCAATCTGTATTTTCACAGCAGAATAAACTCAGTGAACCTCTGAAATGTCACTCAAAAACAAGGGGATCGTGGTGAAGGCAACTCCTTTGCTTACGCACTGCCAGCGTGAAGGGTAGCCCTTCTGCATTCATGTTCAAAGCATGCCAGGTGCAGCTGTCTTGCAGAGAAGAAATTATAACAGAAAGAACAACAAAGGTTGTAATAGCACATATACTTCTACACATATACTTTGTGCATGCATCAGTGGTCCATCTAGTTACTGAACACAACTACTTGTATATCGTGAGTAGAGTCATACCTCAGTTAACAAAGGCTCTGACAGTGAAGCTCCTTTTCCCAAAGGGTTTTTAATGCCCACCTTGTGCCCCACTTTTTCATCCTCATCCTTTGCATAGCTGGAAGTGTTTTTAGCAGCATCAGCATTGGAGGTTGCCAGAGTAAAGCTGGAAAAATGCAGACATTCAGTGTTGGTTTGCAGCAGTGTGTCTGTAGAAACCAATGCAATAAAGCCTGAGTGGAAAGAATAGGATTCTGCTCTACCTGATCCTAGTACAGCCGATTCTAGTATAGTGGGATGTGCCTGCATTCTTCAGGCACAGTAAACAGCAGTTGCCTCCGGAATATGTATGAATATCTCAACAGAAAGAAAAGAGGAGAACAGATCAGCTCCTCCCAGAATGTTAAAAAAGCACAGGTTCGATCACCAAAATGGAAATCATAGGGGGGGGGGGAATGAAAAATTAAGGTTTAGCCTCAAGGGAGGGGAATATCTGTTCTTCTTAAAAGTCTATAAGGAATGCTATGGGTAGCCTGTTGTAGGCTATTCATTAATTTAATCGAGACCGCTTGGTTTGCACAGTTAGTATTCATTTAACGGAGAAGTATGGCACGAAGCTTAAACTGAAATAGGCAATGGTTTCAAAGAAACACATCTCCCTCCCCAAAACTTAATATCTCTCACTAAAGGTTTTTGGCTCCTTTGCATTATTTAACTTTCCGGTGTATTGACATTTTATTCTAATGCAAAGCTAGTGATATTTTCAGAACATTCTCGTTACAAAATATCCTCTTGTTTAAGTGATTTAGGCTTGCCTTCCTGCGAGATCATAATAAGTATAATGAGAAGTTCACAAGCAAGTTCTTTAGCAGGATATTTATCTATTGATCAATGGATTGATCTATGACCATAGTTCCCCAGACAGAGTTGGACTATAACTCCCAGAATCCCTGACCATTGGCCATGCTGGCTGGGGCTTGTGGCAGCTAAGATTTGTCTATGTGTAGAACTCAAAACTGAGAAGCCTTAATCTATGAGATTTTGAAGCATTCATCTATGGGAAAAGGTTAATTATGATGGCTAATTTAATTCCCATTGATTTTAATAGAATTAGAAGTCACGCAACTGCAATACTAATCAATCCCCGTTATGGGTTTATTTGTGTCCAAACGTAAAAATATCTGAGACTTCAACTGGGCCAGAAAAGTAGTTTTTTTCCAATCTTTAGCAATGCAGAATTCTCTCCTAAGCAGCCATCCCTTGCTTTTTGACAGATCACTTTTCAATGATGAACTCTTGTGACACTATTAAATCATTACCAGAACCCATTTGTTTGATGTGTGGTCCGTTCTTTCCATACATATAAGCACAAAAATAAGTATGACTGTACACTGTTGTATTATAACCTGTTGTATTATATACCTTCACACTTCTGACATGATGACACCACAAATGACTTCCACAATACACAGTTACACAGACTGAACAAAAACATGTCACTTTGCATGATGCTTTTGAGACCATATGTGTCTTATTTTCGACTCGACACCATCTTTTTGTTCAGTCAATGTTCTCTATATTGTTGTAAGTGCTTATAATATATCACACTATACAGGTATTCATACTTTGTGCTTATACAGTAATACAATACAATATAATATGGGTTCTGCATTTCAACAATGTCTACTTTTTGACAGTGCTTTAGCCCATGTTTCATTGACTACTGCATTGGATCATGTTGGTGTTCATCCTGCATTTCTCTCCTTTGACTGATAATGGCTCTCAAATATTTGGTCTCTCAAATATTTAACTGTTATCTGATAGTTTCCATTGGAAATGCTGGGGACTGAACGTGAGATGTTCTTCAGGCAGGTAGTTCTTCTTGTTGTCACTGCTGTATGTATGAAATGTCCATATGAAAATCTTTCTTGTCAAACAGGTCTAGGGAATGCATTTCATAAGCCTGCACAAGCAGCGATGGGCAACTAAGGAGACACATTTGATCCTCAAAAAAACCTTAGAGGGCTACCCCTTCAAAATATTTTTTTTTTTTAGGGAATGAGGTATATTTTGCCATGTTTTTATGTCTCCCCAGGCCATTTTGGACTCAAAAAAGGGCTTTTTAACAATAGGAAGCGAATGGTAATCATAATGGCCTCATTCCCACTACCTTTTAAACCGGATCACAAAATCGGTTTGAATGGGGGGCCATGAGCTAGACCCATTTAACCCACGTCTTTTTGACACTGACTTTTTCCACGTCTTTTTGGATAAATAGAGTCCACACAAGTGTGAACCAGATGCAGATCGGAATTGATTTAGATTTGCCCTTTGCCTGGCTGGAGAAGGTCCATTTTGAATCGAGTCATTCATTGTGAACCACAAGTGGGTTATTTTACAGGGGAAAAAATGTGATCAGGCAAACGTAGTGTGAAGCACGCTCCACTGTTGAATCGATTCATCCATTTGGATCGCAAACCAATTTATTTGTAAGTGGGAATGAGGCCACTTTCTGTTTCCAAAAAGGATCCTCCTGGTGTAAGTTGGCTTGGGGGAGGCAAAACAAAATGGTGAAAATTCCCCCATGCCCTCTAGAGGCAAAACATTGGCATTTTTGGACCCTTGATGGATCTGGAGACCAAAAAGATGGCCCTCGGGGTGCATGTGGCCCAGAGATAAAACTTTGGCCATCCCTGCTGTACAGGTTGGGTTACCATTGTCTGTCTCTAATGCTGTCAACCTGTAGTGAAGCCTCTTATGAGTGACACATTTAAATGAATTTAGTTCAAGTGTGCTAACCTTCATCCTTGAGCAGTTTTAAGCATCTTGCAGTTTGCTGAAGGATGAGCCTGGATCTAAGACTCTTAACTCTCTGCGTGGCTGTTCTTGTGCAAACAAAGGAGAGTAAATTTGAAGGGCAGCGTCTGGTTTGACAAAGTTCTGGTGATGCCATTGCTAGCACACCTTATGATGTTCATTTTTCAAGGACTGGTAAGATGGAAGCTCAGCATGTCTCACCCAGGGAAGGATATCACTAAGTGCCCTGATTCTACTGCAAGGAAATAAGAATATATATGGTTGAAGACAGCAAGGCCATCAAAATGGGAAAGAGGCAGAGACCATTAGAGACAAGCTAGAAGCAGTTGCTACGGATGAAGGAAAGTAACACTAGGGGATTTACACGCAAGTTAAGTAGGGTGCATCTACACTGCATAATCAATGCAGTTTGATGCCATCTGAATGGACATGGCTCAGTGCTATGAAATTCTGGGATTTTTATTTGGCAACTGGAAGGGATGATGTGCCACTTATGACTTTGTCTCAGGCTGTTTTGTGGTCACCACAAAAGGTTCCCCCCCCCTTTTATATGTGCTATATATATATATATATATATATATTAACCTTTATTTATATAGCGCTGTAAATTTACACAGTTTCAAACTGTGTATATATTTCAAACTGATATTGTTATTAGGAAGGATGTAATTCTTTACTCATTTCCTTAACAGAATTAAATAATAATAATAATAATAATAATAATAATAATTTATTTGTATTCCACCTTTTCCCAAAGGAATCAATTTTCTTCTTAGTGAGAGAAAGTGGTAGCTGCAGTTTTCTCAGACTTTTTGCAATTTTGGCATTTACTCTGTGCAAAATTTACACAGGGTTGTTTTGTGCAGCATTTTCTACACAAAAATAACATTTCTGCACAGAAAAATGCCGTTTTCTGTGCAAAACACTCACATGCGAATTTTGTGTAGAATAAGCTCTCAGATTCCCATCAGTTGAGGAGGCTTCGTATCAGTAGTGTCCCTATGGCAGCATCCTGTCCACATGGGCACTGCCATCTTGACATAATGGACATGCAGCCAATGGCACACTTGTGATATAATCTGAGTGCCAGAAAAAGAACCCGGAAGAACCAGGTTCTTTTTACTCTGGACGAATGCCTCACATTTTGGCGGCTGCGGCATCCCTCCAGAGTTAAACTGGGCGCCCCCAGCCCAGCGTTTTCCCTTCCTGTTGCCTTAACAAGTTCTCCAAGGCTTCTATTTTAAAAAGAAAGAGTGCAATTCAAAAATAAACAAGTGCAAATGCTTTCTTTGCATCTCTCTTCCAGGGCTTGAACTTTGGACAGCCCCGTACGTATGCAAATGTCTTACTCAGGAAGAATAGTCATGCTGTACATGAAAAGCTGGTTGCAAGTTAGATTGAACCAAAATAACGTTGGCTGTCTGGCTCTGTTGTTAAAGACACACACACACATCTTTCAAATCTGCACGTATTAAAATTCCTGGCAGCTTCATAGACAGGACCAGATTTTCAATGCAAGGCCAGTCAAATCTTCTGTGTAATTCAGAAAGCAAACAATGTTGTCTATAATAAAAGTGCCATGTTAGTCCTATATTTGGACAAGAGGAGGGGGTGGGGGGCTGAAAAGAACAGAATATAACCAGCGCTGTTCTGGCAAATTACTGTAGCATTCTGTTTCCATTGATCAATACCGCAGATGTGTCCTGCAGCAGTTCCACAATTGGAAAACAAATATTACTACATGAGATTTGGCACGGTGCTGAAAATGGCAGGAATCTGTTTTGGAGGCTGGAACAAACATCCCTCCCAAAATGTTTCTTTTCTTTTCTTTCTCTCCTTCCTTTTCCCTAGCTTTTATACCCAAGGTGGCTTACAAACTTCAAACAAGTACAGTCAGCCCTCCATAGCCTCCATAGCCATGGCTTTTTTAAAATTATTGATGGGATTGAGCATCCATGCCTTGGAAATATTTTTAAGACATATAAATTCCAAAAAGCAGACCTTGATTTTGCCATTTTGTTTAAAGGACACCAATTTAATATGCCATTGTATTCAATGAGACATGGGGATTTTTGGTATCCACAGGGATCCTGGAATCAAACCCCAGCAGATACTAAGGGCCCACTGTATAAGAAGTTGACACCATTAAGAGATACAAAGCTTACAATATCATTAAATGAGGTGGAAAAAGTTCTCGTCCTTAATGTAGTGTAACAGAGTTGGAATCAAGGAAGTTACCAAAGCATTTGCCCCAAAGGCAGGACGGTTTTGTCCAACTGCAAATCAACCACATGCTCTTAGGCAAAGCTTGGAAAAACTAGAGTTTTGGATTGCAGGCAGCAGTTACAGTTCACAGCTGCTGGTCATGTTGGCTGGAGATTCTCCGAGCAATAGTCCAGAAGAATAACTTTTCCAAACTCTCCTTTTGTAGAGAAGCACAACTGTCTTATGCATCAACTCTCCAAAGTGTCCATCTCATGTGTGGGTAAAGAAAATATATGGGGACATTTCATGAAAGTTGTCCATGGGCAAGGATAAATTCTTTTTGCCATTTTCTTAGATGTTGACTCATCAGCTTATTTATTTCCCCAAAGATGGTGGTAGGGAATAATTTGGAGGACTTTTTTGTTTAGTTTGGTGTCATTGTATACAATTGGAGCCCATTTGGTTTGCTCTACAAAGCTCCAGATCTTAAATGGAATCCAGTTAGTGACTTGTACATCTGAAAGTTCCCCTACAGAAGAAGTTGAACATTTTCATCTGTTGTGGAAGTCCACATTCAGTCAAAGGTACAAGATTCATGATTCCACATGTGGAGCCATTGTGCATGTGGTGCTATCGTGCATTGCACCTGTAGATGTGCATTAGACATGGCAATCATGCACTTCACACTTGTGTGCACATTCAGTTGGGCTGTTTTGCAATTCACTAATGCAAAACCCGTAACTCCAGGAGTGCAAAATAGATGTGGGAAACTGTGGGAGACTAAAGGACCACATTATCCTCCTCACAGGGACCTGGAAAGGCCACATCAGCACTGTACTCCTGAGAAAAATACCAAGTCTATTTGTCACCAGATACTCTCTGGGGGATCTGGGGGGCATTTTCACCACGTTTCACTTGGCACTATAGACATCTCAGCGGCTTTGCTTTATCTACCCCTTGTGTAAAGTTACACCCCCTTTCCTAGATATAGGATCTCAGATGTCATTATAGGGCATAAATGTGGAGTGACGTTTATACATGGGGGGGGGGGGGAAGAAAAATATTCAGAGGAAATTCTGCCAGGTGGTCTTTTGTTCTTCACTAGTTTTCTTTGAGCTGGCCTGTCAGGATATTATTTGAAACACCGTATCTGAGATGAAATTCAATTAATGTTTCCAAGATTTCCCTTCATGGCCTATGAAGAAAAATCTCAGAAACGGCCTCAGAAGATTTTCTCGGATACGTCGCCTCAACTCAGGTTCTGATGTTGAAGAACAAAGTTTTGAGGGTGCGTAACCCTGGCTGCTTCCAGCTCTGACAGACTGTCCTTCATCATGGACAACCTCTGTGGAAAGATCATCAGGTTCATCTCTCAGCTGTCACCATACAGCCATACTTCCATCAAGCTTCAGCAGAGGGAGACAGGAAAGAACCATTCCATTAGCTTACTGAAAGATGGACTTCCTTGGGCATTTTCTCTGCCTGAATGGTTCCTAGCTGGTCACTACAATGATAATTTTTTTTAAATCTCCGTGTCCAAGACTACTGTTTTTATACATCCTTGCCCCTCTTTTCTTCCTTTTTGTGCCATGTCTGTTAGGGTCAAACTAGACGTTAAGAAGAATGCATTTTCTTGGTGATCACTCACTTTCCTCGCCTAAGACAGGACTTTCTCAGCGATATCAGTCACCGTACTTTGACTTGCAAATTAAGCCCATGTTTACTTCTCAAGACCAATGACAAAACAAAGCATGCTAAATGCAGGATTGCAGAGGTAAGGAAAAGCATGTGCTATGACAAAACATGCATCTTTTGCCACTTGAGGGAGAAATGCTTTCAACTATGTGCTAAACATATCTTGTTTGTCCCTGTAAACCTGTTCTGGTGGAAACCACCTTGTTTTATCTGATTGTAAATAAGGCATTTTGGGAATCTTTTCTTTTCAAGAACAGGGCAAAAACACTCCAAATAACTAATTTAATAAGTCTCAGTTCCCAAACCAGCACTACAGTTGTATCATTCAACCGATAATAAGACCTTAATGATGAAACCTGTTGGGAATGATGTCCAGTTTTTAACCATTAGAGAGGGACCACGGCCACAGTAGAGCTCCTTTTAAATCTGACGGGGATCTCACAGCTTTTCCAATAATTGCATTTCCCTAGTAGTGCATGGTGCATAGGTACAATTCTATGGAGCATGTCCCAGGGCAATAATTTAATCTTGCACAGCCCTGAACAAGATTGGATTTCATCAGCATATTTAAATATAGTCTTGTTGTCTACCTCCTGGGTAATACTCAAGCAGTGGTGATATATCAAGAATGTCATTTCTTATTGCCAGCTTATTTTCTGCATATATATATGTATGTATGTCTGTGGTCAAATGGCTGTATATGGAAAGTGGGTGGAAAGAACCCACCCTCTGGTTTTTAAGTGTGTGTGTGTGTATGGGAAGAACATCTTACAATGTTTCAGTATATGCCAAATAGTGTTATAATTATAGCATGAATTAGCCCCCAGAGTCATATACTGTGGCAGAATACACCCAACACAATACAGGGTGTATTCTGCCACAGTATTGCATTGTCACTTGAAGACCTGTAAACCCATTTCCCCAGTTTCAGCCACTTTTCATGCACTTAAGTAGTTACATGTTGGTTGTGCTACGCCTTTCTGCTGAACACCAATATTGTGCCGTTAATTTTGCATCTGCCAATGTGCTGATCATTGTCCCCTTGTACAAATGAAGATCACATAGGGACTGTTTGTGTACCACCAGGAATAACCAACCAGGAACAACCACCAACTGCACGCTACTTAACCCTAGTACGTGCCAGTGGCACCATAAGGGTGGCCTCCTGTCCAACGGTGTCCTCCATGACAATGTAAGTGTGGTGTAGCATCTAAATGTCAACATGATGCGCTCACATCATTGATGTGTGTGAGAGTGCTCTTTTTGGTGCGAAGGGAGCCAGTGCCATTTGGCTGCTGTGGGCTACCTCTGGAAGAAAAATGGGCAGCCTGACCTTTTGGGGCAGTTTGTCGAGCCCCTAAGACACTTGCATTAGTTATGCACTATCTATGGATGCATCCACATTGTGTAATCACGCCACTTTGGTACTATATAACAGTCATGGCTCCATCCTGTAGAATCTGTAGTTTCCATTCCCCTCCTCAAAAAAACCCTGTATTCCCGCAGTTCAGGGGATTAGACTAGATAAATTCTAAGGATTCTAAGCCACAGAATATGATCAAGATGGCAAAAGTGATTTGTGAGAAAGAATACCAGGAGAAGCTACAGCAGTTTGCTTTTACTTGAGCCTACAGGGAAGTGCACAGCTACCATCTCCTCCTCTCCTTTCCCTCCTGTTGAATGAATTGAATGCCATCGACTTTTGCACATTGGATTCTTTTTGCAGCAAGTGAAGTAAGCTGAGGCCAAAGGGGGAAAGTGGGAGGAAGGGAGAGAATCAGGGACATTTTAAAAGCAGCTGAAAGAGCAGGACGGCAGATGCTAGTCAGGACCGTTGATGCTAAACTGGGATAGTTGGAGGGTGTGAAAACGTTGGGAAAGATTAGAGTTACCCTCATCCCCTAGTTTTTTTTTTTTAAAGCAGTGTTATGATGTATTTGACATCCGTAGGGAGAATGAAAGAGGTTGCAGATTTTATCACAGAGAGAGGGAGGGCAATGAGCAAGGAATAAATATCAGAAAGGTGTTGAATAATGTCATTGCCATTAATATCAATGACAATAACATTATTTCACCTCTTCCTCAGGGGTGCCTCATCCCCTGACGTTAACATCAGGTTATAGATCTGTGCCTTGGTTTAAATGAAGACCTATGCATCTTGGGCACCATGAATTATCTCTTTAAGTTACACAAACGTCCTGGAGCCAAGCTTCATCCTTGCTCTTTGGTAGCCAGCCAACACCAGTATTTCACGCTATAAAGATGTGCATACATACCTAGTCGGTAGCTTGCCACAAAGAGTGCATTTTGGGGGATGAATGTATTAGTCTTGCAGTCTGGGAGACTCCAGGGTCAAAACAGCTCGCCTTGTAAAATCTATTTTGGCAGTTTACAAATGCTTTCAGTTTATGTGGTAAATAAGGACTGAAGCAAGCAACTCTGCCAAAGATAGAACAACAAGACAACCCAGGAACCTTCTTCAGTTCTGTCACGTAGCTGACAGTTTCTGCAAGGCACTAGGTACTTTCAGGTGAGCAAACATTCTCATTCTGCGAATGCAGAGGTCTATGCAGCCCTGGTTTTGCCGCGCTGGAAAGGTGCTTGATACCGATGGAAAACTAAACATTTGCGTTCCATGTTAGAGTCTGGAAATTTGCTACCGGTGCTTGATATGTACAAAATGTACAGTTGGAGGACCATCTGTGCATCTCCAAAAAAAGAGAATGCATACGGAACTTGCAAAAAATGTCCATGTGTCAAAGTTATAGGTATGGATGCAAACGTATACCAAGTTGCTACGATTTAAATGTATCTAACATTGCAGTGTGAATGGGTTCTGGGTTGGTTTGCACCATCTTCAAATGCTTATTTTAGATGAGCATTTTCATCTTCTTAGGGGATAAGACCCATACTGGGCAGTCCTTCAAATAGGAAGCACCTACAAATAAACCATAGTCAGACAATCTATTGATCTCTGGATGGTATGGAACGAAATAGTTAGTATGACATAGTGGTTTGAGTATTCGACTATGATGACCCCAAAGATTAGGGCTTGATTCCCAGCTCGGCCATGAAACCCACTGGGTCACCTTGGGTGAGTCACACTCTTTCAGCCTCAGGGGAAAACAATGGTAAAACTCCTCTAAACAAATCTTGCCAAGAAAACCCCATGATAGGTACTCCTTAGGGTCACCATAAGTCAGAAATGACTTGAAGGCACACAATGCAAACACACACACGTTCATGACTTATTATTACTAATTGCTACCAATGCATAGCTGATGCAACCAGAACCATCCCAATTTACCTATCAAAAATATTGAAAAAATAAACTCTGAGGCTCCCAAGTTAAATAAAAAATGGATGTAGAAGAAAAAAAGTCTTAATAACTTGCTGGAAAGTCTTGGATGTGTTGTATCAGAAAGTGCTATAGTATCAATAATAGTTAATGAGCAATTCTTACAGCCCCTAGCTGTGAGAATAAATCATCTGTCACTTGTAGTGAAGCTGTGAAAGTTCAGGCTTGGAGAAAAAGCAGCCCAAAAGGATGGTAAAGCTAACTTGAATTGCTAATAAAGACCTGTTAGGGTAGGGAGGGGGCTTGCGGCGTGAAGCACGCTCATGAAATATTCATCCGCATGCTGGCGCTTAGGTCTGATGTGGGTGTTGAAGGAAAGCTATTAAGTGGAATATGGTAATTTGCAAGGCGATTACCAAATTTATGTAGATGCATGGCTGGTTTCGGGGCATTGTGTTAGCAATTAATAAATGAAGCAGAGACAGTGTGACTCATTCTGCCCGCTTGGATAACAAGATCGGATTTCCTCTGATCCCTTGGAGTTACTCAAATGAACAAGGGTGAGTAGGATTTGGCCTGGAGAGGTTAGAGACCATCTGGGATAATTGGAGTTAATTTATTAATGATACTTGGCATTGACCGAAAGCATGCTTGGTCAAAAGATGCTACAGTTCTTTAATTGATTATATATGCAAAGGCCAACCAGGAAATGAGAACTTGAAGGAGGTGATTGCATTGTAATAACACAAGGCAACTGACTGTCCTTGCTGTCTTATAGCCGCAATCTCAGGGGGAAGATCCACTGAACTCAATGAGGACATACTACTGAGTAGACATGGCAAGGATTGCACCATAAGAGACAAGGGCCACAATTCTAGATCAGCTGTTTAAATACACGACTAGCTTAGTTAATTAACTAAGTAGCATCTCCTGCAATACCTCCCTCCCAAATCTGGACTTTAATGAACAGCAGCCATTGTGAGTGACAGGGGTCTGTTCTCCTGTCAATCAATACACAGCAAACTGATATTTCCACCTTCCTCCTGCCAGCAATTTCCAGTGTAACAGTGAAAAGCAATTTGCCTATCACAATTCCTCCTCACACCAGAGATTGTGCATTGGAAGAGGATGGAAATATTAGTCTGTTGCCTCTTGATGTTGTTTGCAGGAGATGCCGGCTTGCAAACCCCTGTTGCTTGCAGGAGTGCCTACCTGGTAAATCTGGATTGAGGGACTTTTATGATCCACATGTATTCCCCACAGTATTGAATATGTAGGAATCATGGATACAGGCCAGTCACAGATGCGTAACTTTAGGTTACACATTTGTAATTGTGATCATGAATTTTAGCCAGGTTATCTATCCTACAGAATCAAGTGATTATGCTTTTCTCAATCTCTTTGAACAGTTTGGGTGATATTGAATTCTACTCCCATAATCTTGGAGATGTAAAACCCCAAACTCAGTGCATTTTGGCACACTGGAGTTTGAGATGGCGTGATGTGGCCTCTTGGCTCCATGGCATGCCCATCCATGGATGATGATGATGATAATGATATACATTTTTATTTCTAGCCCGCTCCTCTGTAGAAAACAATCGGAGCAGGGTACAACAGGATTAAAACATACAGTTTAAAACAGTTCAACGACCCATTCCCAACCACCCGCCCCTTAAAAATAAATTAAATTAACAATAATTTAAAACCATCAACAATTTAAAAACATAATACATCCTCAACATTGTTCTTAAATGAGGTGGGAAATAGCACCAGAGCAAGGGATCAAATCTAATTTTCAGATCCAATTTTGGAGCTGGGATCTAGGAGGTTTCAGGGAAGGCCTGCCAGAAGAGATGCTTCTTTTACGTGCTGCCTGAAAGGTTTCACATTGGGACTTACTTCTAAGTGGCTGCTATGCTTAGAGTTATGCTTTCTGTGCATGCTGGGAAAATGGAAGAAGTGATGGGAATTAAATTTCACCCTACTCACTTTCATTTGGCTCTAGTTACTCTGTCCTTGTCCCCTTGAATGGAGTGTAGTCCTCAAGACCCATCTACATCCCTTGGGCAGACTACAACAGTGAGCTAGAGGGACCAATGATCAAACCATCTAAGTTTGAGAAAATTACTTCTTTGGACTGCAACCTCCAAATTTTCCAGCCAGTCTAGTCTCTGGATCCTGGGCTTATGTTGTTATGAGCCTTCAGGTCAATTCCAAATTACAGTGAATTTTTCCTAGGATCCTCTTGGCAAGATTTATTCAGGGGAGGTTTGCCACAGCCTTCATCTAAAGCTTAGAGACTTGTCCAGAAAAGCTTTCATGTCTGAGCAGGGTTTTGAACCTGTTCTCTCAGAGTCCTGGTCCAACACTCATCACTACACTATGCTGACTACTTATTCTATGGAAGCCATTAGAGATTTTTGTCCACTGTGGAACCTCTCTACTCAGTTGATGGTTACATATGTTCTAGACCAGTTCCTGCTGGAGAGAAGGAGGAGGAGAGCAGTTCCTGGGTGGCCATTTTTAAGTGGGTGAGAGTTAAATTTTTGAAAACACTTGGAGACTGGGTTGTTGCTGGGGGGGTGGAGCTTCTGTGAGTCACACCTGTGAGTCACTAGGGGGTGGAGCTAGCAGTCTAGCTCTATATAACCCCTCCCAGAGCCTTCCTAGACCTTTCTTGGTATCTTGATTTCAGTAAGGCCTTTGACAAGGTTCTCCATGACATTATTTCAAACAAGCTTGTAAAATGTGGGCTAGACAAGGTAACTGTTACATGGATTTGTAATTGGTTGACTGGCCATACCCAAAGGGTGCTCAACAATGGTTCCTTTTCATCCTGGAGAGAAGTGACCAGTGGGGTCCCACAGGGCTCAGTCCTGGGCCCAGTGCTATTCAATATCTTTATTAATGACTTGGATGACAGTACTGAGGGCCTAGTTATCAAATTTGCAGATGACACCAAATTAGGAGGAGTAGCTAATACCCCAGAGGACAGGATCAACATTCAAAATGACCTGAATAGACTAGAAAGCTGGACCAAAGTAAACAAAATGAAATTCAATACGGAGAAGTGTAAGGTACTGCACTTAAGGAGGAAATATGAAATGCACAGATATAGGAAGGGAGACACCTGGCTGAATGAGACCACATGTGAAAGGGATCTAGGAGTCCAAGTAGACCACAAGTTGAACATGAGTCAATAGTGCGATGCAACAGCTGAAAAGGCCAATGCAATTTTAGGCTGCATCAATAGAAGTATAGTGTCTAGATCAAGAGAAGTAATAGTGCCACTCTATACTCCTTTGGTCAGGCCCCACCTGGAATATTGCCTCCAGTTCTGGGCACCACAACTCAAAAAGGATGCGGAGAAACTGGACCATGTCCAAAGGAGGGTGACTAAAATGGTGAAGGGTCTGGAAACTATGCCCTATTGATAATCTGCCAAAACTGAAGCAGCTGGAATTCATTTGGGATATAGCAAATGAATGTGTCTAGGGTTTCTTCAATTGTTTAAAGCTTAGCAGAGAACCACATTCAGTAGCAACAGAAGACATACCAAATAACACCTTGAAATATCCAGAAAAGAACCAGCACAGGTGCACCTATGAGGAAGGAAAAATTGGGGCGTTGTGCCCAAATAAAAATTCTGCCCCTATGAAATTTTTCCTCAGTTCCCACATTTTTAGCAATGCAGACAGTGAGACACTGAAAAGGGTTCACACCGGAATGTACTGCTTTTTGAGTGATTATAGATCCCTGTCCTCAGATTCTGGGCTCTTGGACACCATCCTCAATGTCCCATTGGAACTAGGATCATCCCGAATGTCCAGCTGGAACTTGACTTCATCGGGGATGAGGCTTGTTGTAGTGTGCCTTCAAGCCATTTATGTGGATGTCATCCCTGGCTTCATCAGTGATAAATTAAGGCTCTGCTATATTTTTGTAGCGGAATGATGAGAATGCCTTTATTCACACAGTCCAGTTTTGTTATCCATACTGTGAAATGGCATTGATCCACATCTCTTTGAGTTTGCAGCGGAAGCTGGTGGCTGAGACCCGTCTATATCAGGCCAAAGCCCATAATTTAAACAACCTACAATCCCACCTGGCTGCCTGATGTTGAGATATCAGGGACTGAGGCTGAGACCTTTTGCATGCAAGGCATGTGCTTTCCCACTATGCTATGGCCGGATTAGTTGAATGGAGAAAGGTTTCTCACAGAACTAACAATGTAATGAATTTCCTAAAGCATGCCCTGACCTCCCCCTTCATTCCCCCTCCAATGTTGCTCTAATAAAAGGTGTCATCTCCGTGGTCCTTGCCCTCACCTTTGCTATCTGATGCAAATTGGAATTGCCCTCCCAACAGCCTGTTTACCGCCAGAAGATCTCCTTGCATTGGGGAGGTTGCATATTCTCAAACTCCACCTGCGCACAGCCAAAATACTCAATTGTTATTCTAGTTTCCAAGTCACGGCTGCCTCTTCTCTTCGTCCCTCGTCTTGACGGAAAAAGCTGGTGAGGCAGGGAAGCCCACATGGCATCCCCGCAGGAGGCTCCTCTCCTGCCGAGCAAAATTTAAGGTTGGCGTATGCCGAACGAAAGGTTGCCTTCTCTTGCTGAATGTATTCATTTTCTCCAGTGCCTTATTATGGTCCTTTGAGAAAGTGGATTTGAACTGGTGAACGGGAGGTTAATTCTCGCGAAGTACCTGAACATTTTCTCTCCCACTCCCTACACACCTTCTGCTGCAAGTGTTTGAGCTTAACTAAATAGTCAAGCAGCCACTAACATGCTTTCCCTCTCATAATACTCAGTGCGAATTAGCATTGCAAATGAAGAATCATCATGGAATCATAGAGATGGAGGAGATCTCAAGGGCCATCCAGTCCAAAACCCTGCCATGCAGGAATACACAGTCAAAGGACTCCCAGCAGGTGGCCATCCTGCCTCTGTTTAAAAACCTCCAAAGAAAGAGGCTCCATCACACTTCAAGGTGTGGTGATGAAATCAAAATGGAAGGCAGTTCCTCAGAAGCAGACAATGCCTCCAGATGAGCCCAAAGCACAGGACATAAGCGGATGAAAGCTAGAGGGCTCTATCAGCAGACATTGGGTATCAGCGTACTTTGCTAAGGGATGTCTTTAACTATGAGTTGGCCCAAAATGGGCTGGGGTAGCTAAGAACTTGGCTTGTTCTTCCCATCTATAGATGAGCAGGTGTCCATACTGCAGCCCATACTGCCATCCTCTTCCTCCTGAATTCTATTTGACAATATAGGACTGTAGTTTGTGTAACATTTAGCCTTCTCTGCCTAGAGTCCAGAATATGGGCTAGTTCTGGCATGGAGCATGATGGACATGGTCTAGACTGCTTGCACCAGGACCAGGGTTTCGGACATGCCTTGTACAAACAAGAGGATGCTAGAACATGCAGTGGAGGAGGGACTGGCCTTTTGAACCAGGTAGATAAGGCCAGAGTGAGCGGTGGTGACTGAAACTGTGATGGAGCATGAACTTTCTGGGAAAGTCCATACTGGAGCTTCAGAGGCCACCTAAATACAGCAACACCTGAGTCGGTTCCACTGTGCAGTCTATATTTATTGAGTTGCATGTTGAATATTTTTATAAGTGGTGTATATATATTTAATCAGGGACAGGGAAGAGCATGCAGCCTTCTTCCAAAACATTATTGGGTTTGGGGGCTTTCCTAAAACAAATCCTCATAAATGTATAAATAGCCATTTCCTTTGCTAAATATTCAGACTTGAAGACAAGGTGGGGAGCAGCACTTTTGAGAAGGGTTATTCTTGTGCCCTTGGCAAGATAGAGCTTTCCTTGTGTTTTGAGAAGGAACCTATTTATACCTGGTGACCTATATCTTTCTCCTTCCACACCTAAATAAAACAACATAAGCCAGACCCAACGGTATGTCAAAAAAAAAAAAAAAAGTGAGTTTACGGACAGAACTCAAATGATATTTTCATTGATTGATTTGCTGGATGATAAGAGCACCAGATGAGATTCAGAGCTTTGAAGAGTTACTTTTTAAACTACAACATCCAGAATCCCCCCAGCCAAGATGGATACTGGCCACCTTGGCTAGTGGATTTCTGGAGATCTAGAAAGGCTCTGGGAAGGGTTATATAGATCTAGACTGCTAGCTCCACCCCCTGGTGACTCACAGGTGTGACTCACAGAAGCAATGATACCATTGCATCAAAGATAACTTAAAAATTCAACACGAACGTAAGTTTCATTGATATGTTGTGTCGACCGTTTCAAAGGGACACGATTCACAAGATTTACCTTAAATTGTCATTCTTGGCAAAGTTGGCCCATTTCCAGCCCATGGTCTCTCTCTGAAGTCCATGTGTACATGGGCCGTATATCATGGTCTCACCTAGTTTTTATAGCAAGCTGTTCAAATGATTCAGGGGGTGATTGGGTTTGAATCAAGGCCTTTTCATCACTTGAATATCTGGAGAGGAAAAAAAATACGGATTTATCCTGGTTTTGAGTGGAAAGTCTGAATATTTGTGTGCGTGTTGTGGACTGTGATTCACAGCAATGGTCCACGCCCTGCGATCTCAGGGGTCTAGCTGCAGTCCTGGGAATTATATTAGAGAGAAGTGAACAACAGATTTGTAACCATTATTCCATTCCAGCAATAAATAACTAATCTGGAATTTACTTTAACTGCCCAGTCCTTCAACTATTGATCTTCTGACTTTACCATTATTATTATTTTTTTCAAATTCTCCTGAAAGTCTTTATGAGTTCTTTCTTTCTTTCTGAAGGAAGGGGGAGAATTCAGAACAAAACACCAGTCAGATTCCTTTCCAACCTTTGTAACCCACACTTCAACTATCCGGACGTTGCAGGGACTGCCCCAGTTAATCTTCCCTTCAGCTGCTTTTAAAAAGATCCCAAGTTTTTCTCTCTTCCTCCCTCTTTTTCACTTTATTCTCAGCTTTATTTTCATGGCTGAAACTTGAATTAAAAGTGCAAAAGTACAAAAGCAGCTAACTCAACGGAGGAAAGGGGAGAGGGTGAGACTACGCGGTTCCCTGTAGGCTCAGGCAAAAGCAAACTGCTGCAGCCTCTCCTACCTTATTTGTTCCATCTCATTAATACATTTTGCCATCTTAACCATACTCTGATGTCGCTTGGCCACATGTGTCCCAGTTTTTCAGCAGAGAACTTTTGGAGGGTATGGAGCACCTTTCCCAGTTGAAGCCAAGGCTAGAGCTGTGACCTCGACTTCCCTCTCTTTCCCAAGACTGGTTTTGATGCAAGGGAACTAAGATCTCTTCAGCTTCAGCCCATCTACTTGGAAGTGGTGCTAACTTGGCTGAACAGATGACCCCTGTCCGAGGCTTCTGGCCTGGATTCTCAGCGGGGGCATTAATTGTAATTTGCTTCCACAGGTGGAACTAATGGCCTTTATTTGCTTGCCCAAGACACAATACCCGTCTGGCGTACATTAAAGTCAGAGGAAGCCATTAAGGTTCTTTTGATTTATGAGCAGGGTCGGTTTGTAAAATATTGTTTCAAGCGCAGTTCTCTCTTTGCCTTACCCTTGTTGATCTCTTTAGCAGCTGAAATACTTGTGCCCGATCATGACAAAATGATGAAGGGTTTCTAATCGATGCTTGCGCTCTCTTTGAGGTGGAAAACAAACAAAGGAAAAGAAGCAAAAAGAGATATCTTTTCTTCTTTGGGATGGAAAAATACTTCAGAAGTGATAGGACTCTGTATAGAATGTGTGTATAATAGGGAGAGAAAGAGAAAGCAGAATGCAGGAGGAATACGTGGCCCTTTGGATGCTAGTGGACTATAACTCCCATCCGTCCTGGATAGCATTGCCAGTGGTGAAGTTTAATAGGAGTTGAAGCCCAACAATATCTGGAGGACCACATATTCTCCATTCTTGGAAAAGCGTTTTGAAAATGTAATCAGGTCCTCTGGGAAGAACTTATCACAGCCAAGGCTTTTGCATACAACCATAAAACAATCCAATGCCATGTTAAAGCACAGACAAAATGGGACAGTTAAATTGGCAATAAAACACACAAAATAAGACTTAGATTATATCATTATCCTTGCTAATAATACTGCAACCATAACTCCGAATAGGAAGTAGTTGAGACCCAGCATGGCATAGTGCTTTGAGTCTTGGACTGGAGACTAAGGTTTGATTCCCTGTTCCACCATGAAACCCACTTGGTGACCTTGGGCAAGTCACATGCTCTCAGCCTCAGGGGAAGGCAATGGCAAACCTCCTCTGAACAAGTCTTGCCAAGAAACCCCCATGATAGGTTCACCTTAGAGTCTTAGGGTCTCCATAAATTGGAAACGACTCAAAGGCCCACAACAAGAACAACAAAATCTAAGTTATGATATCACAGCTAACAGAATTCCAGCTGTATCTATATCTGTGTCTATTTGCTATTTCGTTCTATTATCCATTACTGCCAAATATCCCATACTTCTGTTATTTGTTCCTGGAGCAGAAACCCTGTGGCTTCCCAGATATTGTTGAACTACGACTCTCAGCAGGCATAAACTATGAAAGCCAATGCTGAAGAACTCTAGGAATTATAGTTCCATAACATCTGGAGGGCCAGTTTATAACATCCCTGTCTTCAAAATGTTCTGATCACTTTACAATACCACTCTACAATACCATAATATGCAGAGTGGGAAAAGCATTCAAATCCGACGGTAGGTGCCATTTTATTAAAAACTGTGGGTCCCTTCCCTGTCTTTGTAAATTGATGGTAACTTCACGGCTTCACTGGCAACATGGAAACAGCTATCTCTGTGTAGAAGTAGCTGTGATTTTTGCATTGTTCATTCATAGCAGGGAGAACGTTTTGCTTGGTTTCAGTCTATATGCAACATATATAATCCCAAATAGAAATCTGAATCTCAGTGGATGTTATATAATGGGATGCACTGGAGTGAAACTGGTTTTATTAAGTCTGTGGGAGACCCAACACAGGAACTCATTTAATTTCAGGTTATCTGTTTATTTGTGTAATGCAGCGGTGTCTCTTATAATATTTCTTTCCCTTGAATGGAATGCTTTCTGACAAATCTGCATAAAGCAGGTCTATGAGGAAGCTTTGCATACAGTTAGGGATGGGGAAGAAATCTGTTCAACTTTGAATGTGAGGATACTTCATTTTCACACTTTTGAACCAAGATCCAAACCAAAAGAAGCACATCGAATGTGCATGTTTCTCATTTTGCACATGCTGTGTTTATTAGGGGGAAGTGAATGCAAAAAGGTGTATGTTTGGAGAAGAGCACATACAGATTTAGGAAAGTATTGCGAAATGGTATTTGGTTAGGAAAATTAATAGAAAATCATTTTTTGGAAAGTACTTCAATGACCATCTATTCCAACCCGGTGACATATAGGAATTTGCTACTAAAGTTTTCTTAGGAGATGGACCTCTTGTGAAGTCTCCACCATCCGAGGCAGTCTGTTCTACGGCTGAACAGTGGGATGTTCCTTCTAATTTTTAAGTAGGATCTTTCTTTCTTGCCATTTGAACACACTAGTTCATGTTATCATTTCTGGATCAGCAGAAACTTTTCCTGCATCTTCAAAATGTGTTGATTAGACACAACAAAAATGCATGTTTTGGGGAAAAAATACACAGGAATGGAGCCTCAGTATGTGCGTATGCTTTCTGGAAGCTGCAGCTAGTGAAAACTGTGGCACACAAAGGATTCCAGCCCATTTATCAGTGCTCTTCAACAGTGCTCTTCTGTTTCCAAGGCAAGTTCAAGCTTCTGGATGTCACCAACAAGGCCTGAAGTGATTTGAAGCCAGTATAGCTGATGCACTGCTTCGCGACACATCAAACTATCCATCTATCCATCCATCCAGAAAGTGAGATCTTCAAAGCAAATCCCATTGAATGTCCCCTGTCCTCACTACACACTTGACACTGTTGTTGTTGTTGTTGTTGTACTGGTAGAGTTTTTCAACAAGGTACTTCATGCTGATCCCAAATCTTTTGAGTTCCTCACCAGTGATTAAAAATGCAAGTTGAATCTCCCTTACCCAATTTTGTATCTAGAATAGTTCAGATTTTGGCATTAGGGATAAAGAAGACTCAATCTGAATGTCTTGTTGTACATTGATTTTCAGGCTCTCGTGGGCCAAGAAAAGATTAAGAATGCTTTTGGTATTTATTTCAATAATTCAATGATTGTTGAGTAGATGAATGAATAAATAAGTACACATTTTCCTGTGAGTTTAAAAAGAAAAGTTCTCCAAGTTCACAGTTTCAATTCATTTCAACTTTTTTAAAAAAATTAATAGTTCTTTTTCTAGCCTGAATACAAACCTGTTTTTGAATGCTGGCAAATTCTTATCAAAAATGAAAGTGAAGCAAAATTCTTTTTTGAAATCTACTGAATGAAATGGTCAGGGTTTTGAAACATGATGCAAACACTTGTGTAATTGCTTACAATAGAGCAAAAGGTTCTTTCAGACAGAATCTGTGTTTTATTATTTACTCCCAAACTGTTTGCAAAAAAATAAAATAAAATTACAAATACAAAAGAAGGAGAAATAATAGAATCGCAGAGTTGGAAGAGGTCTCATGGGCCACCGAGTCCAACTCTTGTTCAATGCAGAATCTCCAGTTAAAGCAACCCCAGCAGGTACCTGGCCAGCCTCTTTCTGAAGACGTTCAGAGAAGGAAAGCCCATAACCTTACTAGGAAAGTTGGTTCCATTACCAAATAGCTTACTGTCAAGAAGTTCCTTCTAGTGTTCAATTGGAATCTGCCCTCCTATAATGCAGTACTCACCTGTTGACATCTCTGTCCTTAGCAAGCAGCCGATTGCCAAAAAGCTGTCTGAATGAAAAGGCCAACATAGTTTTCCCAGGATTAAGAGTACCACTTAAAATAATGATTTGTGATAGGGTTTCGTTGCATCCATGGAGAGAATAAAACTACTCATTGAAACTACCCCATGCCCCCATTTTATATCTGGATGTTCATGCATGTGTGTGGACCGCACTCCATAGTGACATCAATGTGAGACTGGTAGGGGAAGGAATTCAGAAATACATACATTTGCATGCTTGGAGTGGGCAGAGAAAAGAAATCCCTGGAGCAGTCACAGGCATATGGCCACACATACTGTGATTTATTGGACTGAAGTGTGCTTGAAAGGAAGAACTACATGGATAATCTTCATAAAACTGACCTCAGTGTATGTAGACAAGCCCATGATAGCTGCGGATCAGAATAACCCAAAGGTAAACTGGATTTTCCTCTTAGTGGAGACACACACATAGAGAACCTTTGGAAAAGTTTCCAAGCTTTGCTTTACCCCATTACTATCCAGCCATCATGCCACCAGAAAGAAGGAAAGAAGGATGCATAACTCCATGTTAAAAATTGGTATGTGCAATAGTGAATTCCAGCCATTTTATTTTTTCTTTATTCCATTTATAATTTTTAAAATATTTAAACTGTAAATACATTTTAAAAACAAGCGTTCATAGTAAAAAGGCACTAAAAATTTATTCAGTGGGAATAATTCAGTCTTGCAGTTGCTTCCGTACCTGTGCTCGCCACCAAGCCATAATCTCCTGGCATGGCTTTGAGTCCGCGAGCTTTATTTAAAGGCTGCGATCAAATGGAGTTCCTGCGCCAACCTGAACGCTTTGCGAAATTAATCTCGCTGAGCAACCAAGATGGAGCTGGCTCTGCCACCAAGGCGGGGGAAGCATTGTCCTCTCAAGAGGGCAGATAAATTCCATTCAGTCTTTCCCAGACTTGTTTGATTGTATGGCTTTTATCACCCAGGACAATTGTCTGCTTAGGAAAGGATCTAAAACCTGCTGAATAGAGAGATTTCCATTCCCGTGCATTGGTTTTGAACAGGGTCCTTAGAAAAGCTTTGCGTGTTGTTGGAAACCAATCCTTCCTCTAAGAGATTTTCTTCACAATGGCTTTTCTAAGAAAAAAGGAAGGGGGAATCCTGCGGGTTTGTATGCATTGGATTTTTTTTTCCTTTTTCTGCAAAACTGTTGGGATCTTCACATGTTGCGCCATCCTTGGGCTGGCTCCATAAGGGAAAATAATGAACAGAAAAGAATGCAAGAAAATGTGCTCTCCTGTAACTATATATATAAAAAAATGAAGACAAGGTTTTATACTCCCCCTTTTCCTGCAGCTTTCTTTTGCCTCCTGGAATGTGGATAGGGAGATATGATAAAGGCAAAACACCCTTGGCTGGGTAGTTAGAGTTTTATGAGGTTTCCTAGACCTTCCTGCCCCTTCTTTTTGCTTTATAGACCAGAGGTGGGCTACATCAGGACCTCAGGCCAAATGAACCCCCCCCCCCCCCGAGCTTCCCAAAGTAGACAAACTGCTATCTCATCACACATTGTTGCTGATTCCCCAAACTCTCCAACTGTCCCATTTTGACAGGGACAGTTCCAATTAATCCTCCATCATCCCACTTTTTCAAATGTCCCAGCTTTTCTCTCCCACGTTCACCTTTTGTCTTTGGTTTACTCCAAATGTAGTAAACTGAATTGAAAGAGCAAAAGTAGTTTGTGGTCATAGGGGATGTACAGACCGGCACATTACGCTGGCTTGCACCCGAACTAGGGCTCAGGTAGGGGTAAGCGTTCGTATGCTCAAAGACCTTACCGCTCACCACAGGCCCCATCTTGGCATGTGCCCATCCAGATGGCATGCGCCATGATGACGTCCATCGTGCGCAGCACCCAAACGGCACTGCACATGAAGGGAGTCATAAGGCCACACCACAGCACTTATGGCACCCAGCTTCTATTTGTACCGGGTTGGGGGAGTGGTGTGTGGCTGCCACATCCCTAACCCATCGCTTCCAGAGGCAGCATAGAGCCACCCCTGAATGAGCTGTCTGTTCAGCCCCATAGTAATTTAACTCAGTGGGTGGTAGGAGGAAGAATTTTCCCCTTCCCTCTAGACTCAGGCACAAGCAAACTGCTGCAGCAACCCCTAGCTTGTCTAGTCTTCCTCATTAATAAATTTTGCAGTCTGGACCACACTTTAATGTTGCTTGGCCACATACGTCCAGCTTTTCATCAATAAAACCTTGGAGTATGACTTTCCAGTTCATGACAGGGTAAACTGATACTTGCTGAACTTTCTTATTAAAACTTTCTTCCCTTTGTTACTTTGCTTTGCTTCCTCCCTCCCTGTTCCTTTCTTATTTACGCTAGGTTTTCTTGATTTTAAGCTTCAGGGCAGGGACTGTTTCTCATCTTTGGAAGCTTTTTGGCTGAAGAATAGGCTAAAAATGCTTGCATTTGCTAATTAAGGAAAACAGGATTGTAGCTGCAAGCTGTCTGTTTAATTGGCTGTGTTTATTTTTCTTTGTTTGTAAGCAGACATAGGATTTCAGCCTATATTTCCCATTATCATGGGGATTATACCTTCTATCGTGTCCAGTCTCCCAGACCTTGCTAGATCTATGGCACAGAATTCCACAAGTTAACTGGGCGCAGCATGAAGCTATGTCGTCTTTTGCCCGCTCCAAGTTGAACAACTAGTGTTGTGACCTGAAGTTCTGGTGTTATGAGTGAGAGATATTTCTCTCCAAACCGTCCATAGATGTTATATGGTTATAGACCTCTAGCATCTTCTTCTTCTCTTTGTTTAACGGAAAAACAAACCAACAAATCAAAATGCTTAAGCCTCTCTGATCCCAATCCAACATGCTTTCCTCATTCAATAATATCATAGAATCATACAACCAGAGACCTTAAAGGGACCACAAAGGCAATTTCATCCATCCCCTGCCATGTAGGAACACGGAACAAAAGCACTTTTGGGAAGTGCCCAAAGTGTTTAAAAACCTCTAAAGATGGCGAGTCCAGCACCTTCTCATTCCCCTGTCAAATGGTTTTTCCTCTTGGGAATTAGGAGGCATCTATGTTCTTATAATTTGAAACCAATAAACTCGTTTCATTGTTCCATGCAGAAAACAACCTTGGTCCATTTTCTACCTGACATCCCTTCAGACATTCAGCGACAGTTATCATGTCACCTTAAAGTCTTCTCTTCTCCAAACTAACCATACTCCGCTCCCTTAGCAACTCCTTGGTTTCCGGACCTTCAACTATCTCCGCCATCCTTCTCTGGGCATGGTCCAGCTTATCAATACCCTTCTTGAACCTTTTGTTCAGAACTGGACACAGTATTCCAGGTGAAATCTAAAGAAAGCAGAATAAAGTGATTGCATTACTTTCTAAGATCTGGATACTATACTCCTGTTGAAGTAGCCTAGATTTCTTTGGCCACTGCATCACATTGTTGTCTCATGTTTAGCAGGTGATTTGCTAAGACCCTTATGAATATAGGCAGTGATCCAGTGTGGCACGGATCTGGTTGTGACAGTGGCAACAAGGAGATTTGTCCTGCCCTTACAATTTGTGCACTTACATTGGCGATATCAGACCAGCATACCCAGCATACCCCACTGCATTATAGTTGTTCGACATTAGAGTGTTAGACTGGGATTTGAGAGAGAGAGCTAAGTTCTAATTCCCACTATGCCATAAAACTCATCTTGGGCCACTAATTCCCTCTCTCTGTCTGACCTACCTTACAGGGATCTTGCAAGGGTCTAGGGAAACCACGGGTACTGTCTTGACATCATTGGGAGAATGGTGGGACATAAATGTAACAAATAAAATATTAGCAACTTGATTCGTACAAGGGTGAACATACTGGGGAGAAAAACTAAACACTGTACCAAAGATTTCTGTGTTTCATGGCTTCAAAACACAAATGCAAACACCCCTGTGCAGGAGACAATCCACAGCTTCCTCATATGGTGGCTTTCCATTCTCTTTCTTTTCCTCCCCTCTCCTTTTCTCTTTTCCTCCCCTCTCCTTTTCTTCTTTTCTATCTAGAAAACAGGCTTTTGCATCTATCTGCCATGTTCCATGCATCTTGGCTTGAGAAAGAAACTTTCCCGCCATCCTAGGCCTCTCCGACCTCCTCCCTCCACCCCCACATGCAAGAAAAGACTGGGTTTTTGAAGGTGAGAACTAGATTTATGCTTTAACGTAAGAACCCACGGAAAGGAGACTTTTCCATTAATTTTAAAAGCTTAGCCATAACATTTACCTAGCTGTTAAAAATGCCGACGTATTTGACTTAATAACAGCATAGCTCATAAACCCAGCTAAAGATTTCTGGCCTCACTTTTATGGAAGGTCAGCTCTCATTTTCCACATGTTGCAGCTTCCTTTGGCTGCCAGAGTTTTCCTCTGACCCATCCCAATGCCTTTCACTGCCTCCCCTGCCTTTTTATTTCCAGTTTTCTTCTTCCTCCATAATTAAGACAATGGACAGTCCTGTAAAACACTCATTGGCATCAGTGCAGACCAGCCATTAAGGTTAGCCTGGTGGCAGAGTTGGGCCGTAGCATCCATACGATGCATGCCCCGACTATGCCCCATGGTAGCGTGATGCCATATGCCACTCTGCACGGCGTGCGGTGTCATGGTGCTCCTCTGATATTGTGCCCACATGATGCAATGCCAAAGGAGCACCTTAGAGTCGCAGCACTGTGGCTATCGCACCCTTCCCAGGGCACAAAAAGGTGTTACTTTTTATGGCTCCTTTTTGTGCCCTGGAAAGATCAGGTCTGGGTCGCAGCGTGCGATTGCTGAGGCCCTGATCCAGCAGAGCTCCGGACTAGCTTCTGGCAGCTTTCTGGGAGGAATGCAGCATCTTTCCCCACCGAGACCATGTAGGCCAAGCACAGGTCCAGCGATGGGGGACCCCTGCTCTGTCTCAACTGCCAGCTCTTGCTCTGAACATAAAGAGATGCAGATTGATGCCATTCTACGGTGTGAATAACAAACCCGGAATGCATGGGTGAGGTTATTCACCTCTTTCTGCTACAAAAAACAACATGTGAATGACCCCTTTGGATGTTCCTGAAGCCATCAAGCGAGGAGAAGTCAAATGTTCCTGGAGCCAAACAGGGAGAAGAAACTGCTCTGCCTGAAATATCTTCCCACAGCCAGTCGGGAATCTGTCCGCCACCCCTGAATAAATGTAAAACAAGTGTATCTATTTTCATTCAACAAAGCCGGGGAAGAATATGTGCCCCAGGACAGATTTATCATGAACTGCCGACTATTACACACCACGAGAAAAATCAGTATTGTGCCTATTAAATAGGCACCAGAGAAGGCATACAGAGAGCCATTGCCACGTCTTCTTCCTCTGGCCACCACTGTGCCACATTGACAACGTTCCCAAAAAGCGATGGAATTAATTGCGTGCGGGATGGTGTTCAAGGTGCTTTATGTTTTCGTCTCTTTGGAACAATTTGCCAGAGCCATCTTTTGAACTCCAGATACAAAGCTGGGGAAACGGGACTGTCTCTCCGGCTGTGTCATTCTTCATTTTAATGAGGCAAACGTGTCACATCGAACAGTGTGAATTTGAAATATTATAATACGCTTCAGTTTTATGTCACAGTAAGTCTGTTTCTTTAAAAGGCCCCAATGATTCTAAATTCTAAACCTTGTTGACAAGGCATCTGTTTGCTTGGCTTGTAATTTTTTCCCCCTGCCCTGCCTACAAACTCATTATCATATATATTAAAAGGAACCTATTGAAGTTATTTTGCATTATGCTAAAAGGGCCATTTTTTTTAATTTAAAAAAGTGGGGGACACTTGCTTTTCTTTGTTATGCAAAACACAACTCCTTAAAGAGGCAATAACAGCCCACTGTCTTCCCTCCTTTATTTCGCCTAAACTTTGTTTTAAACATTCATGTAAACTATATAATTAGTCTCTTTCCTCCTTAAAGTGAATTGTGGGCTCATCTCAACTGACAAAAAGCCTCAGGATTTAGCATCCCTTGTACCTGTACTGTTTGTGTGGTTGTGTTTAAAAAATCCAAATGCATTCCCCTCCTTCTCCCACTCCTGCTCCATTCAAGGGTCCCTGCGAATTATTAAAACCAGTACAGATTTAAAAGCCTACAAAAAGAGCCATAATATTGTATATGTAATTACTAGAGAGTTAAAACCAGTTCAAATCTGTTAACAAAATCAACAAAGCTGAACACCACTAAAAAGCCCATCATATCCATTCTAAAAGTTTGATGGACTACACAAGTTTTTATTTATTATTTATTTATTATTTATTTTATTTATATACCGCCTTTCCAAAAAAGATCAAAGCGGTTTACAAAAGTGGATAAACAAACACATTTGGCAAAAGGAGAGTAAGGAGGAAGCCATCCCTAGGGGTTTCCAAAGTTTAGGAGAAGCCACCAAGAAGTCCCTCTCCCTTGTTACCACTAGAAAAACATGGGTAAAAATATTGGGAAAATATACATAAAGCAATGACAGAAATTCTAGACACACAATTTCAGATGAGACCTGAATTATATTTATTAAATATGACTATGATATTAGAAAGAGAAACGCCTGGGGTTTATTGCCAATGTGGATGGTGGTGCTGTGCGTCTTCAAGTAATTTCCAATTTATGGCAGCCCTAAGCCAAACCTATCATGCGAACCTGACTTGTTCAGAAGAAGGCTGTCTTTTGGAGCTGAGAGTGTGACTTGCCAAGGCCACCTTGTAGGTCTTCATGACCGAGCAGGGATTTGAACCCTATTCTCCAGAGTCAAGGTCCAGTGCTCAAACCACTACACCATGCCGACTGTAGCCCCCTTCTCCCCCCCCCCCAACTTTATATATAGAAAAATATGAAGACGCCCGATGTGTAATGTATCTGATACAGACAATCATAGTAATGTGTGGTGGCACAAAAACCCACGGTGCATTTCTTCTTCAGGACTGAGAAAAGGAAGAAACCCTTGAAAAGGAAGAACTCTTTTATTTAAAAAAAGCAGATTTTAAAGAGATAAATAATGTTCATGAACACTAAATAATGAGTCTTTGCCAGGGTGGTACTGCCATTGTCTCTGAGAGATCTTTTGTCACTAATGCTGTTGTGCAGCAGCATTTCAGTTATTCAGTTATTACACTTATTCTTATTCTTCGGCAAAAGCCTTTCTGATGTTGGAGACCCTACCAGCAGTATTGCTACAATTGGCATAGACTGTTTCTTCCCAGGAGCACACAATCACATTTCTGAGCATATTTACTTTCTCGCCTCCTTACTTGCCTCTCTTTATTAGGGATGTTGAATCCTAAACCAAAGGAGAGCCCTTTATTTTCAAATAATAAGATATTAGATAAAGATCAAGCAGAAGAGCCTTAAAGGTCAGCGAGGTGTTTCACGGCTCCCTTGCTTCTGTAATAGTTGCGAAGTGCAGGGATGCTTGAGGAATTTGATCTTTGAGAATTCCTCTGTGAACTGACCTGTTCCACACCTTCTGGACTAATGTATGGGTCGGAACATAATTATCCTCAAGATTTTGCACGTCTGCAAGTTTTGCGATGAAGTTTTTTGGCTCTGAGGAAAAGGCACAAAATACATTAAAAAATGGGATTTTGGGGTAAAAGGTGTTAAATATATTATTATTATAATATTTATTTATTTATTTATTTATTTATTTATTATTTCTTAGCCACCTTTCACCATGGATTGAGGCAGGGAACAGCAACAGATTCGTATACAACATCAGTTGAAAGCACATTAACATCAATCAAACACACATCAGTTAAAACACACAACAAGTTAAAAATCATATTATCAATTTAAAAGAATATATAAGACAAATACATAATAAAGCCATCAATCTATGTTTAATATTTGCACATTAAAAATCACAATTTAAAAATCACCTCGATAGGCCTGCTGAAAGAGATTGGTCTGTAATGCTGTTTTAAATCTGGACTGTATTCAGTTGTCTTCCGCCGGGTCATTCCACAGACTAAATAAAGAAATGCATAAATTTAAATAAAACATATTTAGAAATGCTCATTTTTCAAGAAAATATATACATATAGGATGAAAATGATGATGAGGAGGATAATTGGTTGGCATTCTGTATTTCATTTATGGATTCATGACCTTAGCTTACAGATCTGTAACTACTGTATTCCATACTCAGTAATGCTATGGAGTCATGATTGTGTGTTTTAGCTTTTAACCTTCGTTTTCCCAAGACAAATCCTATTCTTTCTTTGAATCCACTGAATTAATTGAATCTACCTTTGTATTGTCTCATCATTCAAATGTTTATTCAATGGGTCTACTCTAGATGAGACCAACAAACAGGACGTTGGCCAATGAATTATATGCAGGTTTAAGTGTTTGCAACTGGAAGTGGAAGGGATTTCACTGCCATTTCTATGGCTAGCCCTGTAAAAACATTAAAGATTTTGACAAAGCATGGAAGATGAAGGGGAGAAGATCCCACAAACCCCCTCGGTCATGAATGCTGTCCATTGAAAGCAGATCATGGGTCTGACCTGGTGTATTTCTATGCATAATGTTGGGTGTAGTTTGTTTTTAGTTGCATATTAAGCTTAAAGGCGGCCAGCACTCTAAGAAAAAGTCACATATTTTCTGGATCCCAGAAAGCTGAATAATCACAAGAGAGTCAGAATGAGGGAGGTGCAGTAATAAGATCTCCAATGTTCCAACGTCACTCAGGAAAAATAAAGCTGAAGAAGTAGAAAGACAAGTCATATGCCTTATAGCTGATGCAGACGGTCAGAAATTCACGAAAGCCAAACACAGAAAAGGTGGTTGTTCAATTGTCTGCAACGAAGAGTCTCTTGTTATAGAATCCTATAATCATCAAGTTGGAAAAGGTCTCTTGGGCTAAATCCAGTCTCCTGCTCAACGATGTTACAAGTTAAACACCAATTTGTCAAAAGTCTGTTATGAGTTAAACACCCGTGCATGTAACAAGAAATGTAAATGCATGCATGTGCATGTGTGCATATGTGTGCCTGTGACAGACAGGTGGATAAACAGGTGCGCCAAAGCATCTCCCTCTCTTATTTTCTAATTAATATCTTGTTGAGAGCTAGATTACTGCATTTCGGCTTAACATCCTTCTCTAGAGACGATGTTGCTGTTATACTCCTTTGATAGAGAGGTCGTATCTCATGGAATCTCCTCCATAATGTTACAAGTAGACCAACAGGAATGGAAGTCAGTCTTAGGGACATCTGTAGCTAAGTTTGGAACATTTCCCCATGCAATGTCCCTGAATGGATTTCCTAAAACAATAAATATACATTTTGCCTTTATACCTGATTATGAGTTTCGAAAGCAGTTTCTGCTATTCATCAGGAATGTGCTCACTGTTCGTCTGTTTCATTTTGTTTGTGTTAGTTATGTGTTCTCAAGTCAACCCTTACTTACGGTGACCCTCTTACCTCTTCTTGGAAAGATTGTCTCAGAGAAAGTTTGCCAATGACTTTCACTGGACATAGCTAACAGCACCAAGTATTCCCTGGAGGTTACTCTTCCAACTACTAACCAGGCTTTGCTTCCCAGATCAGACAGGATCTGATGCCTTCCAGTTAATATCAATACCAAATATTCTTTTGGCCTTTGTCTTCTTTTATTCCATCTCACTCTCTCTGCCTCTATACTCACATCTTATTATCAATACCAAATATTCTTTCTGGCCTTTGTCTTCTTTTATTCCATCTCCCTCTGTCTGCCTTTGAATGCACATCCAGCAGCTTAGCTGACATTTGAAGCCGAGCGGATGGTTATTTGCTTAAACATTTAGTAAAGACAGTAGGGATGGGAAAGCAAATGGGTATTTTATAAAGTGTCATCTTTAAGCCTGAAAAAAATCTTTTAAAAAGAAAAAAAACCCCAAAGAGTTAATAAAGTTGCTCCGGTGGATTGTACAGAAAGGAACTTTATTTTGGCTGCTTGATGGAACAGCTGGGAGCGAAGAGGCAGTCGGGAGACTGTGTTTGGCCCTGCTGCTTGACAGACCAACAAAGGGTATAATTTCATTCTCCATTCTTGGGTGGACAGATGCACATACTTTAGCCAAAATTCTCAGCTGGGTTCAGCTTCTGTTCCATGTTTCAGCAGCAGACGATCAGAGAATGGGCACAGATTTACATCAGCCCCAGTGCGGACAACGGCAACTTCAGGCATGGCTTCTGGGCAGACCTCAGGCTTGTCGGAGTCTCCCTTTAATTTTTATTTATTTATTAAGATCCTGCGGTGCAACAAACAAAATTTAGTGCTAAAAGCTATATGCTTAGCCTGTAAATTTGCTTTGCATTCCAGAACCGAATAGCACACATTGCCCATCCACACAAAAATCCATTCTGCGTTACTTAAAGTTTTCTTTGCTTTAGAAGGATTAACTGGGTGGGTGAGTTGGGTCAATGTATTGTGGATAATGACAAAGCTCCTACATTGGGATTGTGTAGCTCATGTGGAGCTATGTAATGATTGTGTTACACAAGAATGGCCACATTGCAGAACTGAATGCAGAATGCACCATCAAATGTGGATGTGCATGCAAGTTGTGCAACCTTGAACTGAATGCAGACCTTCTATTTCAAAGAAAAATGCCCAATGCCCATGTCAGTGGAAGTTGCCGGCGCCTATGTCAGTGGGGTGATGAATCTGGTTTGGGGTTTTGTCTGACTTTTACAGAAGCAATCCAGAGATTGATCTGTTTTGTGGATAAGGTTCAGAAGAAAGAGGCAGAGCAGATTCCTAAAGGCATGGAGAATATCAGTTGCCGCTAGTATTGCTATGCAAACATCTCATAGTGTGCACATGTTTTGCATTGGAGTCTATCCAGAATTTGAGATCTTCAACAGAGGTCTTGTTGTGAGACTTGGCAGATTAGCAAGTATGCAAGACAGGGCTTTCTCTGCAGCAGAACCATTCTTGTGGAATTGCCTTCCAAGGGAACTCAGGCTGACTCCATCCTTGTCCAGCTTCTGGTGGCTGGCCCAAAATAGGACTATTCCACAGTGCCGTTGGTTTTTAAAGCATTTTTAAAAAATAGAATTGGAATTCAGTATAGGATTTACACCTACATAAGTGGACTTACGTCTGTGTGAAACATAATTGAGAAGTTTCACAGTGTCCATATTCAGCAAGGGACGTTACTACACGGGGAAGCCAGTGAAGTGACCAATGTGCATCAGAATCAATGCACATTAAATATGATGCACATTAGACACTCCCATTACCATTTTCCCCATTATACCCATAAATTCAATGGCAATTTGGGGGTTTCTGTGTCAGTGGAGTTGTGAATCGACTTTGGTTTTTACTCTGACCTTTTAACAAACCAGTCCAGATGGACAGAATGCCAATGTTCACCGGCAGAGTACATTGTGCATTGGGACACTCTTGTCTATGCCCTGATACAAGTCACTAGCAGGGTTCCACAGTACCTCTGCTACATAGTGATGTATTTACAAAGTCGTAACATGTGGACCACAATATAGAATTGCAGTCTGGGCTTTTAAGAAATTATTTTAAATCTGTTCGTAAAGAATGGCTGAGATCCTACATCAGAGGCCATGATTTGTAACGTTACGATGACGTAGCTACAGCTGCATCCACATCGCAGAAACAATCCAGGTTGACTCCACTTTAATTGCCACGGCTCAATGCAAGGGAATTCTGGGAACTGTAGTTTGTTGTGGTACCAGAGCTCTCTGACAGGGAAGGCTAACAAAACTACAATTTCCAGAATTTCACAGCATTGAGCCATATCAGTTAAAGTGATGTTAAACTGAAGGGTATTTTCCAATCCTGTTTCTTGTACGTGGCATTGGGATCTCTCTTGGTCTGAAATAAGTTCCAGATAATAAATGAATATATAAATTTCCCTAATATAATGCACAATCATATACACATATGCACATTTTTTGTGCGTACGTTTGCCTAGTGTACACGTTTATGGCCTGTTTTGCCTTGCCAAGTGTTTTGTGCATACGTTTGCCTGGTGTACACATTTATGGCATGTTCTGCCTTGCAAAGTCCCTTCTAACATGCAGACAACTGGAAATCAGGCTTGTATAACCGTGTTCTGGGTTGTGCAGAAGAAGGAACACGTTTGGTAGATTTGCATTAAAAGGGAAACCCAACATTTTTTTAAAATCTGTCTCTTCCTAGCACTGAGCAACACTCCCCTTTCTCCCCTGGCAAAATATCCATCCTCCTTGTGTTCCTTCAGCTGCTCAAGCCCCTTTGGTGCAGAGCAAGGCATCGGTAAAAGGAAAGTAAACAGCTCCTGCTGCTCCTTGAAAATAGTATGTATAAGATCCCAGCTGGAAATCACATGCTCTATGAACCTGATTCATCCCCCCTCTGGCAGGGTATAAATTCTGCTTGCTTGCAGCTTTATAGGCAGACAGATTGTAGCTAGGGGCAGAGTCCCGCAAGTTCTGAGCATAGGAAGATAATGATTGGCTTTCGTGCGCATGTAAACACCACTCTAAGGAGTCACAAGGCATGTGTGAGATATAGCAAGGGGGAAGGAACAGGTGGTAGAACAGGTTTTTAACTGGTTTATAGGGGGAAGCCATTGGACCTGGAGGACTCCCAGCTCCAGACGGGTTTGCTCATGATGTTTTCAGTGCTCCATATCCACAGTGTGCGGAGAGATGGGAAGCACACAGGAACTGACAGCACCCAAACAAAGCAAGCAAGCAGAAAACTGCACATGTAAATGACCCCTAAGGATATCTCCTAAGTGCATTAATATTTGAGAATGGACGTAGGTGACCTCCATACCAGTGGGACAGTGAATCCACTCACTGTTTAAACTGGACCTTTGAAGGAGTCCAAGGTGCTGCACCATCTCCACTAAATAGGTTCAGAGCTTTGGATAGCCCCTCAAAAGATCAAACTAAGATCAAGTGTAGATTTATTACAGACATGGAAGTCATCCCACTGTGATATTTGGAAAACAAACTTGTAATGTGTGACTGCAAACTTGTAATGTATGACTTCAGACTGCTAAGGGTGAGAAAGGGCTAGTTGTATCATTCTGAAGCACCCAACTCACCCATGCCACAGACCTCCATCACATGCAACAGCACCCTGGAGTTTGAGATGGGTTCCAGGAGTTGATTCCTTAAGGCATTTGTAATTACATTTATGCAGTAATATAGCTGAGAACGAGTGTGGTGTAGCGGTTTCAACATTAGACTATGACTCTGGAGACCAGAGTTCAATTCCACACTTGGCCATCGAAGCCATTCCATTCTGGAATGAAAGTGAGGAGTTTATATGATAGCCCTATTTAAATATTTGAAAGTATGTCATCCTAAAGATGGAGCAAGTTTGTTTTCTGAAGGCCCAGAAAATATTACCTGGAGCAATGGATTCAAGTTACGGGAAAAGAGATTTCACCTCAACATTAGGATGAGCTTCCTGACAGTAAGAGCTGTTTGACAGTGGAACACACTCCCTCGGAGGGTTGTGGACTCTCCTTCTTTGGAGGTTTTTAAACAGAGGCTGGATGGGGTGCTTTGATTGTGTCTTCCTGCATGGCAGGGAGTTGGACTGGATGACCCTTGTGGTCTCTTCCAGTGCTACGATTGTATGATTCTGTGACACAAACAAAAAGAAGCTAGATCCAGATCACAATCATTCTTAAGCAGTTGCTTTAACATGAACAGGAAAGAAACTTCCCTAATAGAGACACAAACGGTGAGGACAGTGGCTTCCCAAATATTTATTTGAAAGCAGAGACCATAAGGGCCCTTTCATGCCTGTCGTTGTGTGTCCTTCCCTTTTGGCAACAGCACACAAAGGTGCACGATCCCATAGATAGCAGCATGTCCTCATTAATGACAAACTCAGCCAAGCATGGGTTCATTTTCTTGTCGCCCTCTGCTGTAGTTATCTCCAGAATGGAATGGAAATGGGGGGGGGGGGGGGATGAAAGCCTAATCTTGAAGTGGGGAAAAAATAAGGCTTAGCAAGATTACTTCAACCCCCGCCCTGCCCCAACTGAGCTTTTCTTAAATCCAAAAGGAGTATAAATAAAAATAGCCTTTGTTTCAAAGACGAAGTGGAACGTTAGTGCATTTTGGGGAGGCCGGGAAAGAAAAAGGCAGCAGGAGCTAGCAAGGGAGGGAGATTTGCACATAAAACAGAAAACGGGTTTCTTGTTGTACAAAGGGAAAAGGAGGAGGACTTTGGTGTATCGCAGCAAAACGGCGGGGGGACACTGAAGGTCAATTTCAAAGGAGGCCTCCCTCTTAAATGCATTTTGCTACACAACTGCGACCGTCTTGATTCTCATCTACTGCCAGCTAACTCTGCCTATTCAGCAACCTTCCCTTCTGGTTTTTCACGGTGGTGGTTTAATGACCACGGTCGTTATAGAAAACGTGGGCAGCTTGAACTTGAATTGCTTCCAATTCGGCGTGATGTTGCCTGCTGTTGGTGTGATATTTTCCAAGTATTTTGAAAGAAATGTCAAACACCGCTTTGATCAGGCCAAAGTACCACCAACCCAGCACTCTGGATCTCACAATGGTCAACCAGATAGCTCTAAGGAATGCTCAAGAAAAGCAGGATTGAGCCTTAGATCCCTTGGCTACCTTCCTCCCCTCCCCAAGAGTAAGCACCAGCAGTGATAGCCCTCCCAGAGTCTGAGACATGCAAGGGGGAGTTTTTAAACATTGCATAAAGGGCTACAGGTAATAATAATAATAATAATAATAATAATACTTTTATTTATACCTCGCTTTTTGCCATTGCAATCAAAGTGGCTTACAGAATTTTGTCACATTTTACACTACATCCAAAAAGAGACCTATGTGTGCATGAGCCACACTTAATGTGAATACTAACAGGATTCCAGTCACTGGGAAAAAAGAGATACTGGAAGCACATTCCCATTTCCTTCTCCCCCAAGTTGAAATCAACCAACTTTTAATCATCTTACCTGGATTCCACCATTAACCAGTCCCCACATGTAAGCATTAACATAGTAAGCATTAACAATGGACAGTTGTGGTGACTGTAGGTTTTGGACTTGGTGCTAAGAAGTAGCTAGAAGATAATCCCTTGCAGCCCATCCAAAGAAGAAGATATATTTGTTGGAATGGATGGACATGGAACTGTGAAGCTGAAGCATTACGCTCCACCAGCTTAATGTAAGATCTCAGCTCATGTTTCCAGAATAATGATTTTTTAAAAACTCTTAATTCCACGTTCTGTTTCCATAATGACACGCCAAAAACTAAAATAATTATGTTAGAATATAAATTGACATTGCTTGACTGTTCCCAATGCATTCCAGGAAAAAGGCCGCCACCTCCTTTGGGTTCAGTTGTTTTGTAGGGTCTGATACAAACATTGGCCCAGCTGTCAACTATTCTGCTCGCGACTCACTATGTCATCATTTTTGTTTCCTTCTGATGCCTGTCGTTGAGCTGGCACAGCAAATCTGGCCTCAAAAACATTTTCTCTTTTATTTCCTCCAATCCTGTCTGCCTTGAACCTTGACATAATTTCTTCGCCTATCGAAAGCTCAAAACTAGAGCCCCAGCAAGTTTCTACAAGCATCAGCAAATTATTAGATGGGACTGTGGTCTAGGCCTGACACTTGCTCTTGCCTATAAGATTAATGTAAACTGATCACTTAGTACGGACTGATCAATTTCTCAATTAAAAGGAAGACCGAAAAATCTTGACCCCTTAAATTATCTCACAATCCGAGGAGTCTAGCAAAGCATAAAATCCTTTAATTTGGAAATTTCCAATGGAGGGGATGATGAATTCTTGAGTGGGAGCATGTTGCAGAATTGTCTTGTGAACTTCAAGGGTATGTAAAATGGAGACCAAGGAAAATGACACAGTCCAAGCATCATCCTGATTTTGTCCAACAATATGACACTTCTTCACATCTGTGTGTATTTAGTAGCTTTATATGATACCATACCTCCAAGGATGTTCATCAAGCATTGTTAATAGATTTTTTTACCAATTGGAAAGTCATCCTGGTATTTAGTTCAAATGGACTACCTTGCCGTTTTCCAGTTCTAATCTTGACAGCCAGTGTGGTGCAGTGGTTTGAGTGGTGGAGACCAGAACATGACTCCCCATGCAGCCCCATGGAAACCTTGGATGACCTAGGGGAAACCATGCTCTCTCAGCCTTAGATGGAGGCAAAGAAAACCCCTCTGAACAAATCTGAGCTAGCAAACCCGGTGATAGGTTCATCTCTGGGTTTCCATAAGTTGGAAATGATTTGAAGGCATACAACAATAACTGTTATAACTGTGCCCTCTGGAGCAACAGAGAGTAAATTTGTAGCATTTATTTTATTTTATTTTATTGCATCAGAAGCTTGCAGATATTTGGAGATAGTTATCATTTCTCCCCTTCGTCTTCTCTTCACTAGGTTAAACATATCCAGCTCTTTCAACCATTCCTCACTGGATTTGGTTTCCAGCTCAACATGCAGTCTTAAGGTTGGGAGATATTCAGAACCCAATTTCAGACCTGAAAACCTTTGAGGGAAAATGCAGGTTTGATCAGCAGCATTATCTTAACAGCAGGGGGAATTTCACAAAGCAAACTAAACTCCGTTACTCTTGGAGGCTGCAAGTGTGCTTCAAAAGAAGGTTTTTAATGGTCTGTCAAAAGAAGCCGAGTTCTTGTAGATGGTGAATCACAAGCGGCAATGCATTCTATAAGCATAGGGAGCCTATAGAGAATATTCTCTTAACGGCTGAGGATGACCTAGCAGAAAATATGGAGGTGCATGTGATCAGTATGGAAGGCAATCAATGGCCTAAATTCAATAGTTAGTCCCAGCAGAGTAGAGAAACTGAATTGCTGGAATGCATATACATTCAGACTTAACAAGTTCTACATTGCTAAGTCCCAACTAGTTTATTGGTTGGTTTGTTGCGTTGCTGGTCATCTACCCACCCTGGCCTAAGGCAACATCTTTCCTCCTGCCTTCATCCCTCAATGACCATAGTTAAAGCTGAATTTGTCACCTCGTCACCATACCCATAAGTTTTGTATTTCTATGGCTATCCATCCAGTCTGATCATCAAAGTCCTTCCTGAACATCAGATCACTCCGTGCATCTGGAGAAGTCAACCAAGTCTCCAAAGGCTTAATCTACAACGTCCTTTGCTCATTTAGTCTCAAAGGTGCTACAAGGTCTCTTCTCAGAGACTGACAGAGTGTGACTTGCTGAAGGTCATCCAGTGGGTTCCCATGGCTAAGTGGGGATTTGGACCCCGATGTCCCCAAATCCTATTCCAACAACACTAGACTGGCTCTGGAACAAGATCTGGAGAGCCACCATTTCCACACCCCTGCCTTATGGACTAGTTTCTACAAGCAACGATCAGCTCTGCAATAATGCAGATGTCCTAGTTGTTCCTGCTTTGGACTTCACTTTCTGCTTTGAGTGTATTTCTCAAACTCTGTCCATTGGCCATTGTGACTGAATTAATTCAGATGAAAGAAGGCCAGGGGTCTTTTCCCTTTCTGTCTCTTCCCAATTACATCTCTCTATATAGCAAAAAGCCAAGACAGCTGTAAGGTTATCATCCACCAAGCTAAATTATTCAGAACCAATTTCACTCTCAAAAGCTCTCTTTCTCTCTCTCATGTAACTTTCAAAAATAGAACGCATTTAAATGAAAGCGAAATCTTGTCCCCAATCTATATGGAGGGGAGAGAGCACTCCTGTTTCGAAGGGCTGGTTTTGAATTTCTGCAGAGGAAGCTCTACCTTGGTTCCAACACAGACCTTTGTCTGACAATGTCCCCATTTTCTGAAAGGCAAGCTGACGTTCCAGGCCATCGGTTTAACATCCCTGTAGCATACTAGGAGGAATAGGAATGGATACAAATGCCATTCAGCTCTTGAGAATTGCCTGCATTAAAAACTCCATACCACTGGATCATAATTTTTTTAGCTACTGAGTAATAAGGCCTTTGGAAAACAGACCTCTTAGAAATCTTTGCTGCCGTATCAGAAATCTTCTTGAAGTCTCAAGTATGTTGTTTTTGTTAATTGCCCTCAAGTTGGCTTCGATGCAGAAATGAGAGATTTCCAATAGTCGTGATCGTTGCTGAGGTCTGGAAAACTCAGGGCCGTGGCATCTATCTATCTATCTATCTATCTATCTTGCCGTATTGTAGTCCTCCTTTTTTTCCTACTGCCTTCTACTTTCCTGAGCATCTTTGCCTTTTGTAATGAGGCGTGCCATCTCATGATATGCCCAAAGTATTATGATCTCCTTTTGGTGATATTGGCTTCTACTTTGATGAGTTTGGATTCTTTTTTTAAAAAAAGATGGTATCCTGTTAGTGAATTTTACCACCACAACTCAATTTTATGTTCATTGCAGAAATTCTGTTGCAACAACCAAAATCCCTTGCTCCAAACTCACCTTGCAAGCAGAATGGTTCCTTCCAAATATCCATTTCCATGTTGTTGCAGATTGAGGAATGAATGGGGATGTACCCAGCTATTTTGTTGTTGAACGACATTTGAAGAGACCTCCCAAGGACTCTCCTAGTTGTCTGCAGATGCTCATTGCAGCATGTCCAGCTTCAAGAAAATAGCTGGATGGATCTCCATTCGTTCTTCTACTTGAGGCAGAAATTTCCATGTTGGGGAGGGGGCTGCACTACTTCCAAAGTGTGGGTTTTTTTGGGGGGGGGGGGGTTGGAGCTAGCAGTGGGAGATATAGCTACAGGGATGCAGCTATGTGATGCATGTTTGTCTTCTGATGCGCAATCTAAGTCAGAGTTTTATTAGAAATAAGACCAAATAATGCCATAAGTGAGCCAAGCAGTATTTGAAGAATCACAGAATCATAGAGTTGGAGAAATACCACAAGGACCATCCAACCAAGCCCACTGCCATGCAGAGATATATAATGAAAACATATCCAACAGATGGCCATCCAGCCTCTGTTTAAAATCCTCCAAAGAAGGCGACTACGCCATACTCGGAGGCAGCATATCCCACTGCTTAGTCTCTCTTACCATCAGGAAGTTATTTTAATGTTTAGGTGGAATCTTTTTTTCCTATATTTTGTACCAATTGCTCCATGTCCTAGTCTCTAGAGCAGCAGAAAACAAACTTGCTTCATCCTCAAGATCACGTACCTTCAAATATTTATTTATTTATTCAGTGGATTCCTATCCTATCTTTTTCGCAAAATGGGATTCAAGGTGACTTTTTAATATTTCAACATGGCAATTGTGTCACCTCTGAAACCTCTCTTCCCTAGGCTAAACATAACCTGCTCCCTAAGCCGCTCCTCATAGGGCATGGTTTCTGTGAAGAGCTTAGGCTCCATGGCCAAAAATAAAATAAGTCTTCTTAATTTTTAAAAAAATATGGTCATATCATTATAACAGCCTAAACTCTTCTGATCTGGTCTTATTTGGAAAGCTAAGCAGGTTGGGGCTGGTTAATACTCCCTCCGTCTTGACACTCCTAGTGATGCAGCCTAGAATCGCATGCTTTTCTAGATGTGGGTCTCCGAGCTGTAGTTTTGAGATCTTTTAGAGAAAATGGCTGATGAAGTTTGTGTGTGTGTGTGTGTGAGAGAGAGAAAGAGAGAATGAGAGAGAGAGCTTGCTGGTGTTGCTAGTCTCACAAATGGCAGTGATAACAGTTGTCTTGTGTGCATTATGCTAAATGCTTCTCTTTTATTTAAATGAATACATTTATTGCCATAAAATATCAATGATGTTTTAATTAAGAGCTTTAATTTTTGATATAGCATGGCATAAATATGGATGAGCGGAGCTCGTTGGGGGCAGCATATTAAAACAGGTGTTTTAGGGAATGCTTACAAAGAAAGCAGCTAACGTTAAAAACAGGAATCTAAATCATTTACCAGTATAATTTGCTTTTCATTTTCTTTTAAACACTCACCCCTATTAAGGTGGCCGTTTTATCTATGGCGGAGTAGGCTTTGCCAGGTTGCAGTGTGTCACTAGCTGGGCATGCTTGTGCTGTTTGATTCTGTTTTGCCCCAATCGTACCTGTCTTGCAGGTTGCCTACATAGGAATTATCTTGGGGGAATGTAGTGTCATACTACACTTCTGGAACATCCAGGGTGAAATCCCAAATGGCACACATTGACCGCTGCTGCTTCATGGTAGGAATTCTGTTGGTGTACCATCTACCCCGCTGCTCAACAGTGTCCCTTCCTGAGCAAAGATGCTTATGGATCCAGATGGATTTCTTGGGAGGTCTTGGGGTTAGTGTTGGAATTGGCTTGCAGTGCTGGGGGATTTAAACATTCATGCTGAGACTGCCTTTTCTGGATTTTCTCAGAACAACCATGGGTCCATCTCAAGTGGCATCTGATTCTCCATGCAATCCACCCCGCACAAGTCCTCTGGGAAGAACTTACTGCAGCCAACTAAGACCAGGTCAACTGCAGCTTCGCAAAAGGCCTTTTCATCTTCAGCTCCTAAAGTGTTGAATGACCTGCCAGAAGAGATCCAACACATCACCTCTCTTGATGCCTTTATAAAGGCTGTCAAGACGGATCTCTTCTGGCAGGCCTTTCCAGACTGACATCCTGCTACACCGATATGGATAGTTCCTGCCACCCCAAGATGTCTGTATCTCAAGATGCCTGTTTTTAACTATTTTAATCTGTATTTTTACTGTTATTGTTTTTGTTTATGGTGGAGGGATAGGGGATCTGTAATGTTGATTTGTATGTATGATGTATTTTATTGAAGTAATTGTGTTATTGTACCCCACTTCAATCCGTAAGTGTGTTGTTGTAACCCACCTCAGTCACTCTCGTCCCTATTGGTAGGAGAGGGCCAGCATTAAAACTGGCCCTTTCTCCCAGAACAGTTGCCCACCTCAGGCTTATAGCATAAGGATATGGGAATATATACATACATACAACTGGTGTAGTGGTTTGAGTGTTGTACTATAACTGGAGATCAGGGTTCAATTCCCCATTTAGTCAGGGAAGCCCAATGGGTGACCTTGGGTAACTTTTGGCCCCAGAAAACCCCATGATAGGCTTGCCTTAGTGTCACCATAAGAAAGAAATGACGTGAAGGCACATAACAACAGCAGTAATAACAACAACCGCCTGACACAGTGAAGGTTACACCAGAATGCCTGCTTTCATTGATACCTAAGATATTAAGAGCTTTCTGATAGCAAGGGAAAATGAGATGGGTATTTGCATGGAAGGAGTCTGTACAAGGCTAGTTTGAATACTTGGAAATGTTGCAGGAAGTGTTGGATGGATGGATAGAAAGTTATCCTTGCGTCTTTTAGGGTACATGCACTGAACTTGGGGCCTAGTTCTGCTAAGATTCTGGTCTGTTAGGAAGTGTGGTAGAAATGCATTTTCTTTAATAATGTTGCATTCTTGATTCACCATCATGGCCTTCTATTTTTTTTCCCCCTGCAGTTACTGGGGGAAGAAAATCCCCTCCAGGTCATGCCCTGTATTTGATGTATTTTCCATATCAGGCATTCATCACCTTCACGTCCAGTCCTCTTATTTTGCCCCCGGAAAGGACACCAAAATAGCTCTCCTTCATTTCGCCACCTGCAAATGGACCAATGAAATGGACAAGCGGGCTAAACATTTCAGCCTTGTTCTGGTCCCTCTGAGAGTTATTCAAAATGCAAAATGAGTATTCAAGAGCAATAATGCTGTGAATATTTATTTTTAAGAAGAATAATCAAAGTGAGGGAGACTGACAAGTCGAAACCTTTGCTCTGGGGTTTATTTTAGAAGAACAGAGAGAGAGAGAGTAGAGAAAAGCAAAGCTCAGTTCATCAAAACAGCACTGTATTTGATTAGGAAGAAAATATTGTATAATTTTACCTGAAGTGCTCCCTGTAGCGACTTTTAACTATTCATTTCATTCCTCTAATTAAAAACAGCCAGGAAACTAATGTGGGAAAGTCATACTCCAGTTCAGATTCATTTATCCCATGGATAACATGACCAAAACTCCCTCAGGAAGGCATTAACCTTTCCATTGATTCAATCAAAAGAACCCTGCATGCTATTTCTGCAGCCGCTGTGCATTGAATGTGGAAAGCATGCAACTGAATGCAGCATATTTCAGAATGGGATAATTAAACAATTTAAAGAAAGGGAAACATTACGTGGGAAAGATAGGTATCCTGACTGACGTAAAGGATATAATCTCGTATTGAAGGATCTAAGGGTTTCGTAATGGTAAAAGCAAGTGTGATGTCTGGAGAGATTGGTTTGAAACAGAAGTGGACAACTATATGGGGTCAGAGGCCAGTTCTAACCCAGACCCCGTGATAGCGGCACTGCATCACATTGACCCCAACTACCTCCTTTTCCTTTGCAGTCCTTCTCAAAATGGTGAGAGGAAGTGATGGGAAGTTGCTGTGCATCACCAATTTGAGAGGGACTGCAACAAGAAAAGGAGGTATTTGGGGACAGCATGAGGTATTGAGATGGTTGTGGGGGTGTGACATTTTCACATGTTTCCACACATTTGGGATGTTTTCTGTGTGGCTTTGGGGTTATGGGCTATCTAGCTAGGGCTGCTGTGAGTTGAAGTCCCAAAAAATAGCTGGACCATATGATTTTGACCCCTGATTTAAGGTGTAAAACACATTGCAGTGTGCACTATATATGGCTTTCAGCTTACGCTGAAGCTGCACAGCAAAAGAATGAATAGCATGAGCAAACTATCCTTTCTTGCAAATGCCAGTGCGGTGTGCACGCTCTGCTGTGCCACGAGCACAAGCCCCATTATATTTAATAGGGCTTGAGGATACGTGTTTTTTGCCTTATGTGGGAGGTCTGGAACGGATCCATAAGGTAAGGCTATTCCATAAGCGGATCTGTCTGGAACAGATAGCATAAGGTAAGGGTCCACTGTAATCCAGTTCAAGACCCTTTTAACTGCCCTGACTCAGTGCTAGGAAATCATAGGAATTATAGTTTGTTGTGGCACCAGAGCTCCCTGACAGAGAAAGCTAAATGTTTCACAAAAACAGTTCCCAGAAGTCACTAACATTGAGCCAGGACAGTTAAAGCAGTGGCAAACTGGATTATTTCTGCAGTGTGTTTTGTTACGTGACAGCAATGGATCCAGCAGCATCCTCAGGATGGAAATAAGCTGTCATTTATTACATTCTCGCACCTGACTGTGATCTGGCTCAAAAGTGAAGAAAGCCAGTGAAGAAACTCATTTGAGTTTGGTGCTGGAGAAGAGTGCTGAGAATACCAAGGACAGCCAGAAAGTCAGAGAAATGGGCACTAGAGAAGATCAGGCTTGAGTTCTCCCTGGAAGCCAAGATGACCAAACTGAAGCTATAGAATTGAAAGATATAGCCATGTTAGACTGTAGAATCACTATGTAGAGAGATCTTGTAGCACCTTTGAGACTAAATGAAGCGGACGTGCTTTGGCCACATCAAGAGAAAGCGTGACTCGCTTGAAAACACACTAATTCAATGAAAGGCGGAGGGTAATAGAAAGACAAGAAGGTCACATATTAGATGGATAGATTCAATTCCTGATCTTACAGGATCGGAGCAGAGCAACTGAGGACAGGGAGGCTTGGAGGTGTCTCTGTCATAGGTTTGTCATGAGCTGAAATTGACTCAAAGGCACTTAACAACAACACAAGAACAGGAGATGCAGTTCAGTAACCTATGAAGAGTTACACATTCCCCATCCCGCAACACTCTCTTTTCACCTCTCTGCCTTCAGTCCTATTGTTAGCACCAGTCAGAGTGCGAAACCATGGAATCGCTGGCGGTCACTTCTATGTTGACTTACTGTTCCACATTTTAGTCAATGGCTCTGCTTTTGTTAGCCGCAGCCAATAGGATTCAAGTCTTTAAGATTGCCCTTTAAAAAGGAAACAAAGATAAATAGCGAGAATTGCACTCGGGGAGGAAAAGCTCATTGCTTTCTCAATATTTGTTCGGGGCCTTTTCATGTGCTTTATGATCAGCCAGGACTAAATATAAGGCTGCCCATGAAACCAAGTGAAAAGCCCCAGGAACGTACCATATTTATACCAAGCGTTATAAATATCGCCATAAAATTCATCTGAGAAACAGAATGGGCTGTTCTTTCGATGATTCCTAATCCATCAGTTACTGCTGGATGTAAACAATTATTTTTGTTGCCTGTTTAATGGAATTGCTTTCAAAAAAAAACAAGATTGTTATTCTTGCTAACACATATAGCAATCCTGTTCTTTTTCTTTCTCGCCCGTCCCCAAATAAATTAACAGAACAATGCGATCGTGTGTGAACGCACATTTATTTGGAACAATGTCCAGGCTTGACTGGAAGATTGGATATGACAGAAAATGTCGGTTATTAAAAATCATGATGATGGAATCAAAGAAGTACTAATAGAAATAGATGTATATAGTTTGGTATTTTGGTAGTTTTTCAGGGCCACAGTCCTTTTCTTGCATGTAATAAGCAAAGGCCAGCCAAACTATCAGAATCAGAAGCATGTGCAATTTTCAAGGCAAATATGAATTGATGGTGGAACTGATCCAAAAGTGCGTGGAGGTGGAGGAATTTTTATGAATTTTTCCATCAGCAGTGCAAACACCTCTCCTGTAGCGGTTGTTTGAATTTGCTTGCTTTCCATTCTTCCAAAAGTGGGTGTTGTGTCTAACTATTCAGAGGATGATCAATACTGATCCAAGAAATATGATCCTCATCATCAGATAGCCAGATATGTCTATTGGATTCTGTGTCTTTGGGGAAATGAATCAACTCTGGACTTTAGCTTGAACTTTAAAGCAGCAACGTAAGGTTCTGAATCCTACCTTCAAAATAGGTTCAGCATCTCAATGTATCTCCTTTAACGTTTAAAGGAAGAATCAGTGCAGAATCACTACCTCACTGACACAGCCAATGCAGCAGTTAGCTAAAAGCGGAAAGCATTATGATATTATAACATTCACGACAGGATTCCTAACTGATTGGAATTCATTATTCTTAGAAAATATGCGTGTTTCTTCGTGTTTGCGAATGGCATCAAAGCGACAGCGAGCTGGTGGAACACTGACCATAAATCAAATAAGCAAAACGTGTGGGATAAAATATAGTAGTTCAAATGCATTATTTTATTATTTTATTATTTAATGAACTTAAAAAACAAAACAAAACAAAAAATAAAATAGGTGAACATTCAATGAAACCTTTCTTAAGTGGTTGATTCTCCACTCTCAGAATTGCTATCTTCCACAGCCCTATTCCAACCAAAAGGGTCTAAATACCCTAGAGGCACCAAATCTCATCTGATTTTGGAAGCTAAGCCCTGGGTATTACTTGGATGGGAAACCCCCAATGAAATCTTGGTGCTGTATACTCAGTTGAGAGGCCATTCAGTGGGTTTCCATGGATGAGTGGACATTCAGATCCTGGTTGCCTGAAGCCTCTAGTCCGATGTCTACACCACAATTTTTGAATATAGTTGGCCTTATGTATCCATGGATTCCATACCCATGGATGCAACCATACACAGTTTGAAAATATTGAAAAAAAAATCCAAAATATAATTTTGATTCTGCCATAAGGGACACCATTGTATATAATGGGACTTGAACAGCCACAGATTTTGGTACCCATGACCAATCCTGGAACCAAAGCCCAGTAGATACTAAGGGCCCACTGTACCAGTTATGAAAATGGCAAAAGATATGAGGAGAATATTATTTTCATGCTTTGCTTATGGACATTCTGGTGACATCTGGGTGATCTCTGTAGAAAACCAGGTGCTGGACAACATTAGGGATGTGTCTAGACTCTGTTTTTTGCGGGATTTTCATGCAAGCTGCACTGTCTGCATGACATATACTTGGCATTCTGTAAATCTACTCATCATCTTACTTGAACTAGAACATGAAAGCTTGGAAAGTGCACCTAAAAATATGCACATTTCAAGTGTGTGCAAAAATGAAGCACAAACATGCTTTAGTCAATGTGGGGAATGCATGCCAATAGCACAGGCTATTTCAGAAATGTGCAGGGAAAAAAATGCACATTAAGAAATATCCCACAAAGGGATGAATTTATCTCAAAAACAGCAGCAACAACCAAAGTGAGACAAGGAGGAAACTTGGATGTGTAGATTCAATAGTCACCAGGATGCCGTGGTTACAGAGCCAACGTGGGATTTGGGAACATGAAGTTCAATTCCTCAGTTGGTCATGGAACCTACGGAGAATCCGTTTTTCTCAGCTTGACTGATCTCATAGGATTGTTGTAAGGGAAGCGAAACATTTTATATGTCATCCTGAGTTCAATGGAGGAAAGCTAGGATTTAACAAACAAACAAATGCGCCCCCAAGGCTGCTTTAGTGCCCCTGGAGCCCACCCCAAGGAAGAAAGACATCACATTTCGGAGGGGGATCAAGACATAGGAAAACTGTGTCATTAGAATGCACAATTCTCTGCTAAAACAAGGGGGAACCATGCACCCAATTTCAGATAGAACTCCATTAAAACAAACTACAATTGCTGCTTTAAAAAGAAGAAGAAAGAAGTAAACTTCTGGTAACATCCATTTGCATTTTGAGGATCTGGTGCCACCCAAAAAGTCCTTCAACTGAGAGAAAAGGCCTCCAAACATCTGGAGCTTATCCACTCCTGAATGAATCAACCATAAAAGGATTGCTGCAGGATATTTGCAAGGATAGCTTATCCTTCAGTCTGATTGAGCCGAACTCTCCAAATAAAGGGCATAAATGCCCCCAAAACTCCAGATCCTGTCTGATTTTGGAACCAAGCAGGGACAGCCTCGGTTAGTATATGGGTGGGAGACTGTCAATGAATACCAGGTGCTGTGAGCTATATTTTAGAGAAAGGAATTGGCAAAACCACCTCTGAGAAAACCCTATGAAATTCATGGGGTTGTCACAAGTTGACAGGTAACCTGAAGGCACAAACACAGAAAACTCTTGGAGGGAAAACGGGTACAGATATGTTTATTGAGATATTATAGCTACATATTGCTTTTGTAAATAATGTATCTGATAACCCAAGACCACTGGGGTTTCGACATAAATATTGGAAAGATTTGTTACATGATCTTTATGTTTTGGAAAACAAAGATTCACGATTATTCACGGCGAATGAAGGAAAACGTTGCAGGACAACCGATTCCATCTTTTGTGAGCGGTTCTTTCGAAAACAATCCTTTCTCTGTCACATGGTGGTGTAATTGTTTCCATCATAATTAATGTATTACATTTATATTAGAAGTAAACTAATGACTTTTTTAAAAAAAATTTTTTTTTCTGTGACTATTCCTAACTTCTGATTTTTAGTTTTTGTGTTTTTTTCAGGCTATGAGGCCATGTTCTAGAAGAGTTTATTCCTGACGTTTCGCCAGCATCTGTGGCTGGCATCTTCAGAGAAGTTCTGATTTTGCCTGTCTGAGATAGTTAAAAGAGAGAGAGAGAGGGAATATCCCAATCAGGCCGTTCAATAGAATATGACATTGCTGCTATTTTCATAGAAATGGTATCCCTTAGGCAAAGTACAGAGGAAGAAAGTTCTGTCACTTTGTCTGAGATTTACGGCTTTTGCCAACGCTGCAAGAATTTCCCCGTTTCTTGCCCGATCTTGCTGTGGTGGCCTTTTGGATTTAACAAATGAAGCCATCAGCGAACCTGCTTCTATCTCTCCCTCCCGCTCTAGACCCTAAAAAACGAGGGCTGTCAACCAATTAAAGGAAGACTGGTCCACAATTTGTGACATTTAATTAGCTGATTCACTTTAAAGAAATGTGCATATGACCCAAACTGTGGAAGGAAGTGCATGGGAAGACAATTTAATTTTTTAAAAGGTTAGACTTTGTAGGAAAAGGGCATTTCCCATCTTTCCCTTTATTCCACCCCATTTCCAGTTACAGTTTTTGTAACTCAGCAACTTGTAGTTCATCTGCCCAAGAGGTCCTCTCTGTCTCATATAAGTCCAGAAAGCGAATAGTCATGGAGAGATAAGATGAGGGAAAGGAGAGAGCTAGGCAACCTTGCAACACAAGAGCTTCTTGCATGAAGACTAGGGGTGGAAAAAATATTCAAAAATATCCCAAAAATGGTTGGGGGGGGGGAGTGCTTCTTGAGTCATTTTCTGTACAGAAAGTAGTATTTATACTTATAGTAAAAATACTAATCATGGAAGCCCACTGGGTGACCTTGGGCATGTCACACTCTCTCAGTCTCTGAGAAAGGCAAAAGAAAACAGCCTCTGAACAAGTCTCGCCAAGATAGGTTATTTTTTGGGGGGAGGGGGGGGGTTGGAATCGCCTTAGGTCAGAAACAATTTGAAGGCACACAACAACACCAAATATGTATTTGCTGCTCTGGCTGCCAAGTCAATGCAGAGAGGAGAGCAGGGTACACCATACATAACACATTTTTTTTCAAGAACACTGAGGCCACAACTTTATTTTGACAGCTGTATAGTGTTGGATTTGCATATGGTCTGGGTACCAGTTGCACAACCCATCCAGCAATCCAATACTACGTCCTCCTGCCCAACTGGTGGAGGAACCAACCAAAATTGCAGCTATGGGGTTCACATGGGTGTGTAGCTGCTGTGCCCCTGTCACCTATAATGAGACATGCCCCACAGTCCTAGAGCTGGGACTAGGCATTTCTGCCTCACCCCCAAGGCCCCTAAAGGAGCCCCCATAAAGCGGAGCACCTGCAGGTCATCCTATCTATCTTCTTCCCTCCAGCTGTGTCCAGTCCTTAAAGGTCCCACTGAAACCAGCATACATAACATACAATGACTGTGTAGCAATGTCAAACGGTTCTGAGCTAGTGTAGGTTGGGCCTTCTCTGCCTCTGCCATTCATCCAGGTTTCTGTCTGTTCTGGAACCTGCACATGCCATTTGGATTTCTGGGACAAAGATGGGGAGAAATGGCAGCTCCCACTGCCCCCTGTGCCTCCTGCAGAGGAGCAAAACTGCCATTGGTAAGTCACAGGTTATTGCTTACAGGGATTTTCTAATTGGTTTTGTATCACATTTGAAAATGTAGTTTAATCGCCATTCCCCCCAACCACCCACCCACACTTTTTTGAGCTGAGAACTGTATTGGAATATTTGGTGAAAACCAGTGAAAACTCAGTTCCCACTCTCCAATCTGTCCAGATGATGAAAAATTAGGTCCTTTGTATTGGAATCAGAGCTTGGGAAAGTTATATTTTTGGATGAAGGCTCCCAGATTTCCCCTTCCCAGCCAGCTTGATCAATGCTTGAAGGAATTTGGGGAACAGTGTTCAAAATGTTAACTTTTCCAAGCGCTAATTAGAATCTGAAAAGAGGCAACTCCTGGAGCTTCCTTTCTTGAACAAGAGTCCAGTTTCTCCTGCAGGCATGGCCAAAAAACCCCTAATAGACTGGTTGGAGTAATGTGGGAAGGTGCTCAAACTTATACCTCGCCTGCAGAAACACTCCTAGATATCAAATAGGAGGAAATAATGCACTGCAGCCACTTTCCCTCCTGCTTCTTTTTCTTTTCTGTTGGCTCTTTGCTTAGGAGGCTCAACAATTCAACCAGATGCTCTCTGCATAGCACCGCAGGAAAGCTGGCAGCCTGCGATTGAAGCGAAAGAAATGTTAAGCTGCCCAATTGATTTTGGGGTGTGCTTGCGCTGCTGTCAAAGTGGAGTGAGGGGGGGGGAGCGTGATTAAAATTTTACATACTGTAAGGGTACCTAAACCCGCTAAATATTGGGCGATTGGCTTTGCCGTTGTTAATTGAAAAGCTACAGGAGGGAGACAAGGCAACCACCACAAACCTGCACCCACCCAAAGCCTTTGAAAGGAAAACCTGGACAAAAATTGCACATGGAGACAGCCATAGCTTGAGGCAATGCGTGGGGGGAGTGAGTTGAGCCAATTGTGGACTGCAGTGCTTTGTTGACTGTAAAGGTTGAAGAACACCTGAGGTCCCAGTAGTCATTAAGTGAGAAAAGAGCAGAACAAAACAGGTGATTGCAGAGGGAAGAGGAGGGGGCGGAAGAAAAGAATAAAGCAGATGTTGTGCCTCTGACTGTATCGGTGGCACGTTTTTGAGCTGGGATGTTGAATTAAAGCTGGCATGACCAGAATGGCATGAGGGAGGCTGAGGTTTCGGTTCTTCTGGGCTAGATCTGAACCTCCTCCATCAGAGGCTGCTCTTTGTTTCTCCTCCAGAGGGAGAGAGGAGTCAGTGACTTCTCTCTCATTGACTTAATGGGAAATAACCTCCATTTGGTTCCTCTCTTCCCAGGATCTCCTCCATTAGTAGCAGTTCCTACTCTTTACCACAGAGGGAGAGATATCTAAATGAGGCCCCTTTATTGGCCTAGCAGGAACTACTATAAACACTCTATTATAAGGGCCGAGACAAACAGCCCAAAAGCAGTGTGCTGCCGCTGATATTAGGGTTCCGGACTGCACAGCAACTGCACAGCAACTGCACAGCAACTGCACGCTTTGAAACCCTAACACATATGGGCGGCGCCATCTTCATGTGCCACTGTCCATACATGGTGTGGGTGCATGACGTAGCAAGGTGCTGTGTCTGCACCTCCAGGCTCCCCGCTTGCATCTTGGATGTGTCACAGTGCTCCACTGGCTCACTGATGACCTAGTCCGCATGTGCCAAAAATAACCCATTTTTTTCCAGGTTCTTTTTGATCGTGAGGGATGTCGTGTGGTGTGGCTTTCTAGTTATTGAAGTTTCAATGACTTTCTAGTTATTGAAACTTCACTCCTGCCTCCACTCCCACCTCCTTGTTCTTCTGTTATCGTTGGTTCCCAGACTTGAGATGCAACTTGAGACTTGAAGGTAGAGACTTGAAACTTGTTTTGTGCACTTGGTACAGGAAACAGTATTTTCTTCACAGAAAATAATGTTTCTATGCAAGATTGTGATTCTCTATGCAGAGAATGCTGTTTTTCAGTGCAAATTCTGTGCAGAATAAATCCTGACTTGCAAATAAGCTTTGAAAATGATGTGGTTTTTTTGAAGACTTTTACAGAGGGAAGAAAATTGCTACCGTTACTCTATGCATCCTTTGAGAAGAAAGTTAGTGAAGAATTACATTCCAAGCTGGGAGCTGCAGTCCTGCAATGTCCAGAGGTGTACATGATTTCTATATCTACTGTAAGGCAAATAGCCAGATCCTTATGAGATATTTTCCTTAAACAGCACCAGTAAGAATATAATTGCCCTGGACCTTTTATTTATGATAGGTTAAAATTTCTTTATTATGCCAATTATCCTTTTATGCCCATCTAAGTACATATTCTCCATATTTGTGTCCTGTACAGCCCTGAGAAAAAATAGTCGCCTGAGTGTACATGTAATTTCTATTCATGCAAATTGCAAAACTAAGCATTAAGGCAAACAGCCCAGAGTTGAGCTGATTTACAAATAAATTTCTACAGAATTTACATCTTTACCACCCCCAAAAAAGAATCCATAGTATCGCCGTGTTAAACTATACTAATAGCGAGCATTATCAGAAGAGCCCAAGAGAATCCATGAATAGCTGCCAGACTGTTTGCCAATGCTCTGAAGTTGTGGAACTTTACGTCAATCTTCCTAGAGAATCATAAGAAGAGAAGACAATCCACTCCTGTGAATTCTTTTCTGTACATTTTGTCACTCTTTTTTTTTTAAAAAAAAAAAAAAGATCTGATAGCTGAGAGAATGACACACGGTGCCTTCCGATTTGTGTCATTGCCTTTGCATTTCATGGAACATTTGAATGAGCAACGACTCAAATGCTATCGCAGGTCTGCATCTCCACATGTCAGCGACTCCACACCTGCGCAAGAGGAACACTCGTCTAGGCTTAAACGGAGACATTGGTGCACACTTTCACGGCAGATTCTTTGTGTCATGATGCAGTTTCTGAAGATAGCCTCAATCCAGAATTCAATGTGATAAGTACTAATAGGTATGCTCCTTTTTCCCCGAAGTCAGACTGCACAAGGTCAACTTGTAGTCGAGCATATACAGTACATACTGAAAGGCACTAGATCTCGTATCTCATGGACAGTACATGGCTCCGCAAGGAACACCACGTGATATAATTCTGGGGAAGGCAATGGCAAACATCTCTGAGCATCCCTTGCCTAAGAAAACCCCATGAAACTCATGGGGTTGTCACAATTCAACAGATCCTTTGAAGACACTCACACCCACAAATGCACGAACCACTGGTCTGATTTGACTTTCTCAGATGTTCGCGAAGGTATTTACCATATAACTTGAAAGTAATCCAAAACAAAATACTCTTGTAAATAATAATGACATTCATCCCTTTTTGTCACAGGCCTGAGAAGGAGCAAGGCGGAAGCTCACTGGTATATAATAAGAATAAAGAGGAACAAGAAGACGTGATATATTGGTTATACATATATTCCTTTCCTCGCTCACTTTCCCCCTCCCTGGAAAAAGAAACCATGGCTTGACAAATGCTCTGAAATGCCGAGCTCCTTTGTGTAATAACCTGCTAAAGTGTTTAACCTCCCAGTGTTCAGTTGCGAATCTCTATTCAAATTCATGTTGTCAAGTAGCAGCTGTTGTTCTCTTCCTTCCATATTTTTTTTAACCTAAGAGGGAGAATAAATAAACAAGTGACACCCCGCCACACCAAAATAAAAATTATGATTCGGTTATTGTTGCATTACAGAATGGGATGGCAAAGCTTATGTGAGCGTTTCCCAAGGAGAGAATGCAAATAGCAAAAGAAGGAAGACTGGGCTGAAGGAGAGAGAGACCAAGAAAGAGAGAGAGAAAGAAAGAGAGAGAAGGAGGAAGAGACAAATAAAGCCTGTTGAAAATGTATGAGCTTTGTCATTTGTACAAGCATTAATATTTAATTTTCCTTTTTCACAGTCTATTACCTCTCAAATTCACAAGATGCCAGCTCTTTCCAAGTCGGGAGCAAGGCGAGGTTGGATTCTGACAGCCTTGACATGTCCTTAGATCTCACTGCCTTGCATGCAATGCTGTCAAAGCTAGAAAACAGCGGATCAACCAGTTCAGAGCGAGATGGATAGCTGAAGACCCAGGAATGGGCACAAACATGGTTTATAATGGGCTAGGGGTTTGGACCAAGACATTTTGCTGCCTGAGTGTCAAGGACAAGAGGATGCCTCACTTCTTTCTCCAAGCCACATACAGCAGCCGGGTGGATTGCTGTTTCTTGATTCCCTACAATTTATCCCCTCCTCTTCTTCTTCCTCCTCCTCTTTCACAGATGGCTACCATAATTTCCCATGCTGACATAGCCCTGAACCCTACTGTTAATCCTGGTTATCATAGGCCCATTGAACTAAAGATATTTTGCCATCATATTGACTTGGACAGCAAACAGAGAGGAGATGGCTACCCAGCCTCTGTTTAAAAACCTCCAAAGAAGGAGACTCCACTACAGTCCAATGTAGCATGCTCCACTGCGGATGTCAGCACATTCTTCCAAATGTTTAGGTGGAATCTATTTTGTCCCATGCCACAATTATCTGCTTCTGTTCTGGGAATGGGAGAAGAAGAGGGGAATAGTCTTGCCTGCCAAACATTTTGAGCATTTCAGAGCAGAAAGCCAATGTGCACTAAAACTAGAGCTATATCCAATTGCTCTGGCAATGAGGAAATTGATTTCCCCAATGGCTTACTTTTTCAAAATGGAAAGACAGAGCTGGCGGTAACAGAGAACAAAATCTACAACTCACCGCTTTGTATCAGGACCAAGAGGGAGAACAAGGATGGAGGAAAAGGAAAAGAGAAAGAAATTAAAAGAATGTTCTTCTGTTACTTTTGATTGCTGCTGTGACTTTGAGAGTGTAGATAGACTTTGCAGCCTATGTGTGAAGTAAGGTGTGAGGGCAGGAATAATGCAGAATCTCAAGATGCTTGGTTCTAAAATATATGGTAGGCCAGTATGGTCAATGCTCGAGAATAATGAGAAATGAAGTCCCAAAGATATGGAGGACCTGAGTCTGAGAACCACTGCTCTTGATGGTCAGGGACATACCTGTTTAGTCTGGAATATCAGTGTGCAATGGGACCTCTTTGAGACTGAGCACCTAATCAGACATTGGAAATTGGAAGTATAATCTAATGGCAATCCGAACGCAATGATGGGATTTCACGTTATTGCGAATTAGAGTATCTCACGCAATTTTGGGCAAAAGGAAAGTCATTCCAAATGCAACCATTAAGGGGTTTATGTTATTGCCAATTAAAGCATCTCATGCAATTTCGGGCAACAGGGGGGGGGGGGTCATTTTCGGGTAATGGGAAGTCATTCTGAACGCATTCAGGATTGCCATTGCATTATACTTCCAATTTCCACCGTCTGATAAACTCCCTGGTCTCCAGTGGTAGAGAAATGATGTATTTTATGTATCCACAACCTGGGACAATGGTGGGACCATGAGAAACTCCATGACCCATCTATCTTTCTAGCTGGCAAACCAGCTCTTTCCTACTCCCCGCTTTGATTTAAGAGTAGCTGTTTTAACAGATGTTAAAGAGAGTAGGAAAACATTCTTTGGAGCCAATTTCCCCCATTTTATAGGGTTCCGTGGAGAAGCTGGCTGCCACAGTCAGATAAGGGCTCTAATTTTGTAATCGGAAAGTCCATTAAGTAACTAATGTGATAAGTGATTGTAAATTATAACAGCAAGGAGAAAAACCAGGCAGAACCTTTCGTGAAAAATGGTGATGGCGCATTTGAGCAGGAGCGACTTACTTTCTTTACTTCGATGTTCATTTGTTTTGTTAGAAGTTAGCCACCCAGTCCCACCAGTGTCACAGGTCTGTCTGGTGAAGAGACATAAAGAAGACATCTTAGTGGTTGCTCCTATGGAACTCCATCCCAATGGGACCTGGCCTGATGGAAGCTAGTAGGAAAAGACTGCACTACAGGTGGATTAATTCAACAACAACAACAACAACAATAATAATTTATAGCCCACCCATTCAGGGAGAATCAGGCTGGGTTACAAAAGTAAAAGAATACATCGCAAATCAAACAAATGTAAAATTAAATCCTTCTGAACCCCCATCATAGAAGCTATGGCCCAATGTTTGCAAGGGCAGTTGAGGATCAAGACTCTTAGGGTCCCAGTAAGTCAAAGTCAACTTGACAGCAAATAACAACAACAAATGTTGCATTAAGGACAAAAACAGCCTCCTGTCCAGAGCCACCTAGCCACCTAAAGCAGATCAAAATGAAAAAAAAATATGGTTCTCAGCACATAAGGACCCGAATACTATTGGTGGCTTACGCCATTATAATACTCTATTAGAACACCCCCTTACACTTCCCAAAAGTACATGGCCTTTTGCAGTAATGCTGTAGCAACAGTGGAAGATAGAAAAGGAAACTGCTTTGATCTCTAAATAAAAATGGCCTTGCCAGCAATTTGCTGCCATCCCAAGAAGGAGCAAGACAATGGTCACGAAGATTGTTGTATCGTCACATAACTCAAGGATTGGAAGATGCCCAAGAACAGGAGTCGGAGCCACTGCACCCTTCTCAATGACAGAGCCTAAAGCAACATTAACAAAAGCGCAGGGGACACTTTGGCACACATTAAGAAGGAAATACTGAGATAATTAGGTCAACTGTGCTAATTCATCGCAAGCCGTGAATTATCACAGCCAAGGCCATCTCTTTGCTGCAAGATAACAGCTCCACTAGCTCCATTTGGCAGCGTGTGACATTTCCCGCTTTCTTATTGCCTGAACCTCACCTCGTTCCTCAAACTATTTCCTTTGGCGAGTCCCTTTCTTGCCCTGCTTTGCCCCTGGACTACATCGTCTGTGTTGTTGGTGTGTGCTTTCGAGTCATTTCCAACTTATGGCGACCCTAAGGCAAACCTATCATGGGGTTTCTTAGCAAGATTTCTTCCATGGGGTTTTAATAATACAGTGGTCCCCCGGGTTACAAAGGTAATCCGTTCCGGATTACCTTTCGTAACCCGGAAGCATTCGTTTCCCGGGGGACCGCTATTTCCGACGGACCGAGCGGCCGATTTAAAGGGGCTGCGCGGGTTTTTTTATTCGTATCCCGGGGGATCTTTCGGATCCCGGGGGAATTTTAGCAGTCCCGCCGGTTTCGTACCCTGGGGTTTTCGTACCCCAGGGGATTTGTAAACCGGGGGAACCACTATACTAATACTACCCTGTTTCCTTGAAAATAAGACATCCCCAAATAATAAGACCTAGTAAAGGTTTTGTTGAATTGCTAAATATAAGGCCTCCCCCGAAAGTAAGACCTGGCAAAGTGTTTGTATATTAATATGTATACAGTATATAATAAATGTTCATTTTTTGTTCAACAATAAATGTGAATTCTTCTTCATGGAAAAATAAGACATCCCCTGAAAATAAGACCTAGCGCATCTTTGGGAGCAAAAATTAATATAAGACACTGTCTTATTTTTGGGGAAACACGGTAATACTAATAATAGCTTTTATTTATATCCCACCTACTCCAATTAGGATCGAGGCAGTTTTCACCTTTGCCTCCCTCCGAGTCTGAGATAATCTGTTTTACCCAAAATCACTCAGTGGGTTTCCAGGAGTGAGTAGAGATTCGAATCCTGGTCTCCATACTAAATGGCCCTGAACTTGCTTGGTGTTTCAATTTCTTATTCCCTTGAACCATAGGTTTATTCTTCTGGGTACTCCTGTCCCTGGAAAAGGATGCTTGGCTGAGGAATGCTGTCTTAGGATAACTGGCAGTGAGACCCCCATCATTCCTTCTGGCAGGAAAGGTGTGCAGAAACTCCTTGTGGATCAGGTTAGAATGGTCTCCTTACAATGATGTTCCTCCTGTAAGGGAGTAAGTACGACCTCCAGTACCTTTGATACTCCAGCCCTGTCCCTTAAAACTCACCTTTTGGTAGGTAGCATCCGCAGCAAAAACACCAAAAAGCATCTTCTACTGTTATGATTTCTAGATGCTGGTTTGAAGTAAGAGCCAAACACTGGTGGTTTTTTTCCCCTCTCTCCCTCCCTTGTTTTGTGTTCCTGATTTGACATTTGTAGATTATTTTGATTGATGCTGTTTTCACTGTTGCTTTGCTGCCGCATTTATTGAATATTTGCTTTGTTAGGCACCTCAATTGTTTGAATAGGAAGGTGGGGGGTAAAGAGGCTGGGAATAAGCAGAGATTGAAATGAAATTGTAAACTAACCTTTATTTGTACAATACATCTTCCTTATTCCCCGCAGTCCTCTCTCTTTCCCACAAACATGCCCAGAATGAGCTGCCTTCAGCTTTCGTCATAATCCAAACAGGCCCATTGAAATCAGTGGGATTTAGTTCAATTGTGGCTAAATTTTATCTCTTTCATTTCAAAGGGCCCACTCTAATGTTTCTGAAATTTCACCCAATGATGGTTGCAGGTCCCCCCGCCCTCCTTCTGTATCTTTAGGTCATTTCTGGCTTACGATGATCTAAGGTGAACCTATCACAGTGTTTTCTGAGGCTGAGAGAGTGTTACTTGTCCAAGGTCACCCAGTGGATTTCCACGGATGAACAGGGATTCAAACCTTTGATCTCCAGAGTCATAAAATGCTCAGACCACTACACCACCGGCAGCATGTTTCCATGTTACTCTGTGAAAAAGTCTACAAAATGTAAATATGAAACACTAATTTCTGGACACATTCCTCTTAATGATTTCCTCCCTGTATATTTCTTCAAATTATATGGTTTTTTTCCCCCTCTTCTGTGCAATGTTCCTCAATGCACACCTTTTTAAAAACACTTTTTTGACTTAAGAATTGCAATGAAAAATCTGGACAAGTGTGAAAATGGTAGGAAAGTTGTGTTTCCTGTTTGCATATTTATGGAGGAGGAATTAGAAGCATATGAAAATATGAACCAAACCATCTCTCTTGTTGGGTGACTTTGATCATTTTTCTCTCTCCTTTTTTGCCATGCAAAAAAAAAAAATAAAAATGCATTTACAGCAACACCTGTTTTACTATTTCCTTTAAAAGCACTTTTGATCTCTTGTTTTAGAGTGTATCGGCACTATGCAGTTATATCCCTTTCCTACTACATTAACTGATATGGCTCCACTCTGAAGGTTCATGAGATTTGTAGTTTTACGCAGTAATTAGAATTTTCTGCAAAACCGCCAGGAATGCAGTTACGGGGTGAGTTGCAATATGTACATTTTAATACAAAGTACGATATGTGAATAGCACCTGTAGAGTGCACAAATTTGCCTTTTTCTGCATCAGGGAGAAATAGTCAGGGGATTATTCTTCCCTGCTTTCAAGGTTGTGGAAGGCAAAGATTTACATCCCTAGAATAAAACCATGGTAATTGAATTAGTATGATGTTAATGTAACACTGCAGTGTAGGTAGATATATTAAAGGCAGTTAATGACTTCCATGTCGGTAGGGCAGTGAATGCATTCCAGGCCCAAATTTTAAAGATTCGGTCCTAGGTTTGAATCATAATTCATATATCTGAAGATATATGTTTTGTGTTATTGCTTTATTTTGTTGCTGGCCATGTGCCATAATAAAGTCACTCATTCCGCTTGTGCTTGGGAAACCAGGTGCCATTAACGCAAAGGAGGGCAAAACACAGAATGAATGCAGTTTGACACTGCGTTAACTGCCTGGGTGTAATGCTATGGAATTTGAGGATTTGTAGTTTTGTGAGTGATTTATATTTCATAGGATGCAACCATGACAGTTAAAGCAGTGTCAAACTGCATTCACTCTGTAATATGGCTTTGGTCTCTATGAACCCTACCAGCTATATTTGCAACTCTTGTCCCTTGAATTATTCACAGGGTCAGTTGTGAGAGGGTCCCTGAAAAACCTAAACCTGTTTGATCTTGCACATAATAAGTCTAAGGCTTAGCATCGGATGTGAGGAACTCTTTAATTCCTTCCCACCTTCTGTGGTAAAGAGTGCCCAAGACTTTGCAGAAATGGCCTTGCTGATTTAATAGGCGCTAAAGCTCCTCTTTGCAAGTATCAGCACTTTCTCCCCTCACCCCCCCTTCCCTTTACCTTGTCAATAAATGCAACACTGATGCAAACGGCCAGTGCGCAGAACCTTTTGTGGCACCATAAAAGGAGCCTTGTACAAAAATAGCCTTAAGCAGGGAATGGATGAGTAGTTTCAGAAGTTATTGCATTGTACCTTCGGAGGCCGCTAGCGCGGGCAGATCCAAACCGAATCCCAAAAGCCATCATAAATATCCTGATTTCTGCTGATAGATGGCAAATCATCGGGTTATATGGCTAGGAGAAAATGTGTTGTTGTGAAGCCATTTATCACAGAATGCCTCAACCAAGGCTGAATAAGGCTCCCAGGACCCCAATTTATGGACTACATACAAGAGAACCCAGAATCCCCCAACTCTCCGAAGAGAATCTCAACCATCTCAGTTTTAGGATAGTGAAAAGTATGCTGTTTTTGTCCCTTTTACGTTCACTTTATTTTCGCGTTATTTCTGGTCTGGCGAATCGTCATGTGATAAACTTCCCACCTTAGCGGGTTTTTTAAAAATTTAAATCTACTTTAAATCCCATTTCTTGCTAGTGTGATAAGGTCCATAACTAAAAATTCACAACATACAAATGTTAAAAAGGAATGATTATTAAATGGTATAAAGATGCCGATAAACTGAAATTGAACCCCAATAAAACAGAAGCTCTATGGACTGGGGGTTCTCAGGTCTAGGAACTAGGTAAATGTCCTGTCCTGAATGGGGTTGCTGAAGGAAGAGATATTTAAGTTGGAAGTACTCTTAGATCCATCCTTGGACGTTCAAATAAACTTTATGGCATGCAAGGTCCTAACTTTGACTGTTGTACCAACTAAGACCTTTCCTGGACAGAGATAATCTAGCTACAGTAATCCATACACTGGAAACCTCCCGGTTACGCTACGGTAATGCACTCTGCATGGAGCTGCCCTTGAAGAAGACTCAGAAACTGCAAGTAGTGCAAAATGCAGCAGCCAGATTGATGTCGGTTGTGCATTTCAGATATCGTATAACTACGGTCTTACAAGACCTGCCTTGGTTTCCAATTTGCTTTGGAGCTCAGGCCAAGGTGCTTGTGATGACATTTAATACCCAGAACAGCTTGGGACCTTAACATGTCAGGGAACACCTCTCCCCATATGTGCCTGCCAAGGATTAAGATCTGTTTTGGGGCCATCCTACTCATATAAATACCACTGATTCAATGAATCTACCAACAATTAGATTTTGGCCTAACTGAGTAATGACCCTAAATAATCTGTAGGGACTTTATCAGACGACGGAAATTGGAAGTATGATGCAATGGCAATCTGAACGCAATCATGGAGTTTCATGTTATTGCGTATGAGTGTATCTCACGCAATTTCGGGCCAAAGGGAAGTCATTCCAAACGCAATCATGGGTTTTACGTTATTGTGTATTAGAGTATCGCACACAATTTCAGGCAATGGGGAGTCATTTTTGGGCAATGAGAAGTCATTCTGAATGCATTCCGAACTCAATTAGAATTCATGTAAATTCACTAAACTAGCAAATTTACGTGAATTTGAATTGGCTCCATTCGAAATAGAGATAAATTTCTCCTGTCTGATAAACTCTCAGGTAAGATTAATGCATCATACATTTTGCTGGGCTTTTCCCCAACAGTGTTCTGAAACTTCCGTAGCGGAGTTGAGAACATACAAGGCTCTGTTTGCTGTCCTAGCCCCTAAAAATCAAGTTGTCTAGTGCTGACCAGACTAGAGGGCATCTGAATGTTGAAAGTGTGTGGAGACATCTGATAAGTGCCACCATGTTTGTAAAATCACTTTTATTGGCTTTATAAACACTTAGAATACAATTCATCAATCAGACCACGATTAAACAGCAGTGATAAATTAATTAATCACTTAGCCAAAAAAAAAAAAAAATGTTGACAGAAAAGATAATGGGTCGATTTTTAGCTCTAATCTGCTAACTCTCATGTTAGGGGTTGTTTGGTTCCTACACTGTCCGAAAGGCAGGGTATTAAATAAATAAATACCAAAAAAAAAAAAAATCATCCCAACATGTTCCACCAGAAGCGGTAGACTTGTAAGGGTTTTTGTCGTTGCATAGGAGGTGAATTTAAGCCAAGATTGCCAATATTTTTTCCGTACCTTAGTGTGGATTCTTATGCAGCCCAAATGGCTCTTTCCAAAAACAAGATGTTTCCAGCAGGTTCCAGAAAACCCGATCTTCTAGAATTACACAAAATCCTTGGGGAACAAAGAGGCAAAAGAAATAGTAGTGAGGATTGCAAGAAAGCCTGGTAAGCCTAGCCATGCTCAGTAACCATAGGGAAGAGGGGCTGGCTGAGTTTTGAATATTGGGGGAAAAGAGAAGTAACTGGGGTAAAGAAAGGATGGAAAATGGAATATCCTGGAAAGCAGTGTAGCTGTTGGCCAGTGTTGGTCAATGGCTTCCATGTCAGGTCATCAATCTATATCAGGATTTTAGTCCATTCATTCAAAGTGCTGAACCTATTGTAGGGTTAGGGTTAGCATCCCAAAGAGTTCCTTTCAAGTTTGGACTAAAACCTAGTATGGCTTTATTGCTCTAATTGCACGGGAGCCACTAGCTGCTTTTATTGCTGGCTCATTGACAGCAATAAACTGTCAACTGGAGCTCTGAACAGGAGCTCTGACTGAATGGTTTTGATGCGGGTCCAACTTATATCTATAGATCCTTTATAAAGGGATGTCCCTATTATGGAACAGGTTGTTTTGGCTCCAAACCATCCAGGAAGGGTGTTTTGATTGTGGTTGTATATAAGTTTGGAGTCTGAGTCTGTGAAGTCCTAGTCAGTGCTTGGTAATGGTACTTGTTTGGTTGACAGCATGATTGGTGACCATGCCAATTAGGGGATTTTGGGTTTTGTAACCCAAAAAAGTAACATCACCTAGTTCTGGGGTGGCAAATCAAGATGCCAGTCACTCTCTTTAGCTTGGGGACATCAGTTCCTATAATGACAGCCTGTAGGTTTCCCTCTAAATGATATCCCTTTGAAGTCAATGGAAACAGTTCACTGGGACATGCATTATGCAGTGTGAGATTTGAAACTTCAGAGGGAAATCTGACAGAGTGTCATTTAGTGTCCTCTGGAGACCAATTGGGCCAAATGCTTCTGGACTGAGAATGCCCCTTAAGCCAAAGCACTGGAAATGCTCAATAAAACATACTAGACCTTATGTGCCAACAATCATGATTCAAATTTAGATGATGGCCTGAGAGAATAGCTCTCTGAACATAAATGTTCTACACCCAATGGACCTCCAGATGTTACTGAACTGCAATTGTCAACTGAACAGCCATAGCTAGTATAGCCAATGATGAGTTATGGATGGGAGCAGCAGCACAGCGACATCTAGAAGGGCAAAGAATCCTCACCCATTCCACACTCACTCTGCCTTGCACTAGATAAATTGGACCCTAAAGGCACCAGATCCCATCAGATCTTGGAAGCTAAGCAGAGTCAGCTCTGAATAGTACTTGAATGGGGTCCACCAATGAATACGAGGTGCTGTAGACTATGGGGCAATACAGACGGGGTGGCTAGAAGCTGCTGCTGTAAGCCCTGCGTTTGACATACACTCCAAAAGGAGCATCGCTAGGCAGCTCCTTTTCTGATGCGTCATAAGGGCTGTGACACAACCCTATGATGCCTCTTCCACCCAGAGGTGTATGGGTGTTCGGGCACCCGTGCGTCACAATGCTGAACCCTGTGTGTATGGGGCCACCCCATTGTGATGCAAGTGCAGCAAAAGAAGGACTGGGTGCATGTGGACACCCAGCACTTTCCAGCCCTAATATCACCGGAAACTGCCCATCTGTACCAGGCCTAAATTTCAGATGAAGGAACTGGCAAAAGCACTTCTGAGAAGTTCTTTCCATCCCATCCCACTGCCCCACTTGCCCCACTTGCTCCACTTGCCCACCAAGCGCCCACAGCCCTTTGTGGGCACTTAGTGATGCCACTGTGCTTAGGTTTGAACTGCATGGCAGGAGGTTGGACTGGATGGCCCTTGTGGTCTCTTCCAACTCTGTGATTCTATGACTCTGTGATAAACTCTGATGGAAAAAGCAACTAACTAGCTTCCGGAAATGATATTGAACCCACTTCCTGGGGGAGTCCTTCATTCCCGGCAGAGAAATGATTGGCATTATGGATTCATTGTTTATTAGACAATAACAGTGTCGTTCTTTTTTTCCTGAGCAGGTAAAATCCCTTCCGGCATGTTTCTCTCCACTTTCCTACAATGCTTGTCATGGCCAGAATCTGTTACTGGAAGGCTTTTTTCCCCAGCCTTTAAAAATAAGCAATACAAGATGAAACATTAAAATCTGGAATGCTTCAAGGCTTGAAGAGAACGCATAGACTGAAGTGTGTGGGGGGGAGAGAGAAATAACACAGAGGTTGTCAGATCACTTTATTCCATTTTTCACTTCATGTTCAAACTCTGAAGCCTACCAGCTTGGCCTAATTACGATTAAACTTGTGTTCGTCTCTCTGAAAATAAATTGCCGCCGACTTATCAGTGAGAGGTTGCAGTGAGTGCAAATTGCCTCCAGTCTCGCCAGTACATTTGATGCACTGGATATTCCAAATTTTGGGCCGGCTATGGGACTGTGATAATGGAGACAGATTGTCACAGATATCGAATCTCAGTTGTGGAAGAGATATTCACACTTTCTTTGGGACTTTGCATTGCAGAAATAATGCAGTTTGACACCACTTTAACTACCATGGCTGAATGTCATGGAATTCTTGGATATGTAGTTACGAGAGATATTTATCCCCCTCTTAGAGAGCCCTGATACCACAATAAAGCACAAATCCCAGGATCCCATAGCTTGGAGTAATGACAGTTAAAGTTATATCAAGTTGCATTAATTCTGCAATGTGGCATCAGCTTCAGACACCTCAGTACTTTGGGACTGAACTGAACAGAAGCAGATCACATAGGAGTTTATCAGACAGGAAGAATTTCTCTTTATTTCGAATGGAGCCAATTGGAGCACCAATTGAATTCCAATTGCATTTGGAATGCGTTCAGAATGACTTCCCATTACCCAAAAATGACTTCCCATTTCCTGAAATTGAGTGAGATGCTTTAATACGCAATAATGTAAAACCCATGATTGCGTTTGGAATGACTTTCCTTTTGCCCAAAATTGCATGAGATACTTTAATTCGCAATAACGTGAAACCTCATGATTGCGTTCGGATTGCCATTAGATTATGCTTCCAATTTCCGTCATCTGATAAACTCCATAGAGGGACAACAAAGCCTCATCTAAGATGAAGTTCTATAGTGTGGAAGCAACCACCAAGAAGGCTCTCTTCCAGGTCCTCACCAAGTATACCTATGATGGTATAGGGACAGAAAGAAAGCCCTCCACGATGGTTGGACAGGCAGGTAGAAATGTCGAGATTTGGCACGTTTATAGGGAATCAGTTTTGTCAGAAGTGCTAGTGTTATGCCTTCTTTTACTTTCAGTCTAGAAAATCCCTTGCATTTCCTGAAATTATGCATGTCTTGCTCACAAATAGACTTATGCACATCATGACACAGATATTGACAAAGATACGGGACTGTCACAATCTCCTTCAGCCCCTAGAATTGCCACTCCATCAACTTTTTTTTCTGCAAGGAAACCGCAATCATTGCTTGCCAGGCAGGCCCCTTTCCTTGGATATGTGTGTGTCTAGTGATAGCACTATGCAATTATAGTGGGAAAAGAATTTTTTTACACATTCATAGTGATATCAGTTTTTTAGTGCTTCTTTTTCTACCGCCTGTCAAGCGCCATCAGATAAGAGCACTGCCGGCTGAGAGGGACCAGTGCTATTGCACCAGTTTTTGCTTGTGTGGGGTTTTCTCTTGGGCCAAAATAATCATAATAATGATTTGGGAATCTGTCATGATCTCTCTGTGCACCAGTCAAAAAACATGATTAGGAGGGGAAAAAGAAGACGACGAAGAAGAGAAAATGAATGGATAGCAAGCTGTTTCTGAAAATCAATAGCAGACATGACAGGTGAATCTTTGAAGCGATTCTTTCCAAAATACCCAATTGTTTGCTTTCGGGGTCTTTTTTTCTTCTTTTAAATTACACAGGGTGGGGATAAGGAGAATCAAAGCTTTTGAGTATTTTTTTTTTTTTTTTGCTCTCTATTTTCTCCAAATGAAACTTGAAAAGGTTCACTGTTCTGTTTCCATGAGCGCTGAAAGATGTCTCTTAACATAGAATCATAGAATCATAGAATCATAGTACAGTTGGAAGAAGCCCAATGGGCCACTGAGTCCAATTCCCTGCTCAGTGCAAGAACTCCAGCTACAGCATCCCTCGGCAGGTGGCTGACCAGCTTGTTTTTGAAGAAGTCCAATGAAAGAAACCCTGCCACCTCTCTAGGTAATTGGTTCAAGCGCCAAAGAACCCTTACTGTGAAGACATTCCTTCTGATGTTCAATTGAAATCCTCCTCTGACTTAAAACCATTAGACCTGGTCCTATTCATTGGGACCGCAGAGAAAAAAAATCTGCACCTTCCTTTCTGAACCCTGTCTACACAGGTTGATGTTCTCATGGTTGACGCATCCAGAAGATGCAGGGTCCAGACTCCAGTTCCGTTGCAAACTGTTCGAATGACAACCCGATGGTTAAACAGAGGCTGGATGACCATCTTTTGGGAGAGCTTGGATTGTGAGTTACTGCATGGGGGGATTGGACTAGAAGGTCCTGCTACACTCCTGAATCCTCAGACTATTTAGACCTGGTCCTACTTTCTGGGGCAGCAGAGAACAGGCAGAGAAGTGGGACAGCCCTTGAGTTATTTGAAGAACACAGTCATGCCTCCCTCAGTCTTCTCTTCACCAAGTTGAACACGTTCAACTCTTCCAACCTTTTGTCATCTGTTTTTAGAGAGATCTTGTAGCACCTTTGAGACTAACCTTGGAGACTAACTAAAGAAGTTGGCAGCATGAGCTTTCATAGACTTACGTCTACTTACTCAGATGGATTTGGAAGAAGAAGACTTAAGTTTCCGAAAGCTCCTGCTTCCAACTTCTTTCTTTCAGTGGGTCTCAAAGGTGCTACAAGATCACTCTACATATTTATTCGATAGACTAACACGGCTATATCTTTGAATTAATTTGTTTTGTTCTCCATACCTCTTTTTATCCTTGTTGCACTTCTCTGAGCTCATTCCAGCTTGTCACGTCCTTCTTAAAATGATGCCTCCAAATCTGAACAAGTATGTTTACTAAACCCATACTTTTATTAAAAGAAGAAGGGGAAGAACACCTTGGTTCAGAAGAGAGCCACATGTCCTAAAGACATTGATTATCCCCTTCTTGCTAAGGAAAAAAAAAGGAAGGATGTAAATCTTCAATTGTTTCAACCTCACATTCAGGGATGAATAATTTCCATTGTTTTCTCTCGCTGTGGAAGAAAACAAATATTTCTGCCCAATAGTCTCCCCATATTTGCACATCACAGAGTATCCTAAGATACAGAAAGTGTTCTGTACATTAATCTGTAACACATATGTGTTTTTTTTTCTCGGCAGAAAAGTATTTTATTGGCAGAAAATATGGTTTCCTATGTAAATAAAAATACAAACACACATATGTGCAGAAAAATCCCATGACATACTTTGGGATATTCCAATTCCAAGGAGAAAACAGCACAAAAGTCTTGGGGCTGGATTATTCTTCCTGATGGGGTTTTTCAAGTATCAGTAAAAAAATGTTGTACCCTGCCCCGATTGTTCATTCAGAGGGGCGGGTTATAAATAAATTATTATTATTATTAATAATTACTATTATTATTATTACTGTTTGGGGAGAACGGTTTTTGAAAATAAGAGCGAGGAATATTCATGCCTAGGAAAGAGTCCTTATGGAAAGGATGAATGCCTTCTTCGACTATACTTAATATCAAAGAGGGCTGAAGCCATGTGAACTGTCACATCTACGATTGACCTTTGTCAAAAGTGACACAATGTGTGTATGCGTGTGTGTTTGTGTGGGTGTCATATATAATAATAATAATAATAATAATAATAATAATAATAATATATAATATAATATATTATCCATTGATATATGTTTGTCTCTGTGTGTAAGTGTAATATTCCATATAGGCTCTCTGTTCACTTGGCCACACACAACAGTCTCGGAAAATGTATCAACAAGGGTTTTCTGAGCCCAAAAGCAGCCTTAGATTGTCTGTTGAAAAGGAGCAGAGAAGTCTGGCTCCTGGAATAGAGTCCACGGAGCTTCTGAGGTTTCCCTGAAGTCTTTTCGAGACAACCCAGTCAACTTTATTACAAGAATAGCTCAGTCATGGAAAGGACCGAAGCAGAGAACAATAGCAAATCAAAGTAAAAATAGCTCCCGGGTTCAAAAAAATCTCTCTGTATACATAAGTGGCAGTTCAACAAGCAGTTTCTAAATCAATGCCAAGTAGAATCGACTAGGATTAGGGTGAACTGTGATGGAATTTGACCAACTTGTTCGTAGTGGAACATGCGAGCATGCGAAACGGCAACCGCCAACATGGGTTCTTTAGAGCAATCTGAAAGGAGGGAGGTATTAAAGCGATCTGATCTGCCTGGGAACTTTTCCAAACTCAGATCTATACACTGGGGGGAAAATATCCTTATAACGCAAGCTGTATAGCAGAACATGATCAACTGTTTCATCCTTGCCCAACTGACAGGGACAAATATGCTGCGTATAAGGCATTTGTAAATATCTCTCTTCCGTTAGCGATGATGGCAAAATGTTGAAATGGGCCAATAAAAGCTCAACAATATTTGAGAATTTCTAGAATGTAAAAAGGTCTAAGAAAACGTCATGATAGGTTCACCTTAGGGTTACCATAAGTCAGGAATGACTTGAGGGCACACAATAACACCAACAACTTAATTATAACTACTCACTTCCAAGCTCTGGTCTTACTCAGCCCATTGTAAAGCTTGCAATTAAGTTTTAATTCTCTCCCCTGACCTATGGCCCTTCTGTGCTTTTCTGTTGCTGCTACGTTCCTGATAGGCCAGAGCACAAAATAAATTTTAAAAATGGATCAACAATTGAGGAAGATGTCCCTAGGTGTCTGCGATAATGTTTAAGACCCATCCCCGGAGACAACACATATGGGCAGGCCGCTCAGCTAAACAGCGTGAAGTGGAGCAGATGCAAGAAGCATGCTGGGGATTGTGCATTTCTAATATTTTACACCCCAGAGGAGACTAAATTAACTTGATCACTGTTCTTTGCTACAAATGAGAGCATCCTAAATGATCCATCAGAGGGGCGGCTATGGGAGAAGAAGAGGAAATCCCAGCTTAGCAACAGACAAGAAACAAGGGGAATGTAGTTTAGCTCTGGAGGGGCATGTGTAGATAAGTATATGCTAAGAAATCATATTAATATTAATATTAATATTAATAATTTTATTTATAGCCCATCTCTCCCAAAAGGATTGAGGCAGGTTAGAACAATAAAATACATCAAGTACACAGAGGACCTTATCAGATGGGAGGAATTTCTCTTTATTGCGAATGTAGCCAATTGGAGCCAATTCGAATTCACGCTAATTCACTAATTTAGCAAATTCACGTGAATTCCTATTGCGTTCGAAATATGTTCAGAATGACTTCCCATTACCCGAAAATGAACCCCCATTGCCCGAAATTGTGTGAGATGCTTTAATTCGCAATCACGTGAAACCCCATGATTGCGTTCGAATTGCCATTACATTATACTTCCAATTTCCGACATCTGATAATGTCCATAAAAGGTAAGATACATGAGATAATATATAGGTAAGATAATATATAGCAATATATAGAAAACAGCATGGTTCTGCTCATGAAACAGCACTTTTCATACAGGAAAAACATTTCTGTATAGAAATATTGTTTTCTGTGCAGGAAATGCAGTCGCCTATTCAGAAAATACAATTTTCACTGCAAAGCAACTATGGGCAAGTTTTGCACAGAATAGCTGTGAACAGCCTTTTAAAAATAGTGTGTGTGTTGAAGCCTTTTAGTGGGAAGAAAATTTCTACAGATTACTCATTGCTTCTTTTGAAAAGAAACTTAGAGTGCCCCTACACTGTAGAAATAATACAGTTTGACACCCCTTTAATTGCCATGGTTCCTTCCTATAGAAACCTGGGATTTGTTGTTCGGTGAAACAGCAGCACTCTTTGGTGGAGGCGGCTAAAGGCCTTGTAATATGACAAATTCCACGATTCCTTAGGATGGAGCTGCAGCACTTAAAGTGGTGTCCAACTGCAGTTATTTCTACAGTGCAGATGCACTTTTGGGAAGAATTATATCCCTGCACTAGCCTTTCTGCATTCTTGATTCCAGGTATTGTTACAAAAGTGGAATCGTAGCACTATGGTCATATAGTATGAAAGGGTTCTAGTAGTGAGCTTCAAGCCACTTCCAACATTAGCTGACTTAGGACATTTCTGAAAGTATTTGTAGGGATTGGCATGGTCCCCGGGGCAGAAAATTGGCCTCCGAATCCATCACAGTTGCCAAATCCTGGGCTAAATGACAAAATTGTTTCCATCACCTAGAAGACTGTTTTGTCCATCCATCCATCTGTTTGCATCATCTCTGCCACCTTTCCCTAAGTCCTGCACCTAGGCAGATAAAGGGAAGGCAATAAATGGAATAGTGTGCACCGAGTAAGAAAAAAACAGAATTGGAATCATTTCCTTGCCTGCCTTTCAATACCTTTCAACAGGATTTATTGTCAGGCAAATAGAAAGCATCCTTTTTGCATGGAGTCCAGTGCGAAATAAATCTCTCCACCCCACCAAGCACCCCCCCCCCCCCCAGTTTGATATCCCTGTAAGTATTCAAATCGGCAAGATTTATGGCCGAGGTCTAATTCATAGCGGGCAACCTTGGTTCAGTCTGTCACCGGTTGTAATGGACCGTGAACCTGGAATTGGAGACTGTTGTGTCCAGATAAAGAAGTATATTTGGCTGGGATTGTGTGGGGACTGTCGATAAGCAAAGGTGTCCAGCCCATATAGAAAAAGGTTATTCAACCATTTCGCCCTCCTGCCTTGGTGCAAGGTGGTGACTGTTAATTGAGCATGGCAGGAAATGTCAAGGTATTTGCAATCGGAAGAAGTGGAAAAGAGAACGAAAACGTACCTCTTAATAACAGGGAGCTAATTAAGCGAGAAGGGAAATAATCTGGGATGAATTATAATTTATTCAGTGAGTTTTGCTCCCTTTTATCTGTTCATGGATTGTTTGCAAACAGATGGTGACTTTCGGGGATCCATTCATTATTAACAATTACTTGACCTCTTAATTTCGGTGAATAATGATCAGGCAGCCGCTTGGTGGTGCGCCTTTGCTTGTAGATTCAGCTGTTTTGGGGTCCTTTTTTTCCTCCGCGTTGGGAGCGTCAATCGTATCTCAACCCCTTTATGAGAAACCGTGTTTACTGCTCTGATGGATATCTTTATTTGACTTCCTTCTCCAAAGCTCTTCCTGGATAGTGGAGGATTCATAGGCGATCGATGAATCTTTGTAAGACTTCTTGGACGAGGATGTTGAAAGCTTGGATCTCCAATATTTTAACCTATTGGTTTTTGATATGCTTTTCTGGATAATATTTTTTTTAATTAAATTTGAAAACAAAAAATAAGCTTGGTTCTCCAATATTCTGACCTATTGGTGTTCGATATGCTTTTCTGGATAATATTTTTTTTAAATTAAATTTTAAAACAAAAAATAACACTCAGTTATGCATATGACATAATCCTACACTAGACTTACAAACACTAAACCAAACTAATCTATATTACCGCCTAAACCCCAATGCCCCCTCTCCCCGTATACAAAACTACAACAGTTCACACAATAAACACAAACTAGCTTAAGACAACTAGAATAAACTATACATGACTTCCCTATTCCCGAGCCTAAAAAATATTAATGCTCCGTATGTATGAATTCTCAGTAGTGCGATCTTATTTTTTGTATTATTTCTGACCTAAATAATTAAACAAAATTGCTTCAATTTCTGCAACCATGGCCTTTCCTTATTTCTTCTTCATATAAGACAAAAATAATTCTCACTCCTTTAAAAAAAATCTGACAATTTTTTTTTATTGTTGTCGATATATCCATCTCAACCAACTCAAAAATGGGAATAGTCCACACATCATCTTCTCCCATGTTCCGGCTCCAGCCAAGGAACCGGTTTAAAATGCCGAGTGATAAGCTCCATAGACTCGTACATCTGGAAGGGACCATAAGGGTCAACTAGTCCAACCCCCTGCCATGCAGGAATACACAACTGAAGCACTCTTGAGATATGGCCATCCAACCTCTGTTTAAAGAACCCCAAATGATGCCGGAGCCCTTAGGGAAAAGGTGCCGTGATGCTTGCCTTTGCTGGAAACCACCTGCTGCATCATTTACCACTAATAAAACTAATCTTACAGCGGTGATGCATGTCAGGTTTTTGGAACAAAATGAATTTCTGGGAAGGCTTGGCACTGCAAAGAGTTCTAGCTCAAACCCCCTCCAACCCGAGGGGAAAACAAAACCCCGAAGATAAGGGAGAAAGCAAACTAATACCATCTGTGTCAAGTGAAAACGATTATTGCAGAAGCAGACGGATTGTAGTTAGGGAAAAGTACCACCAGAGATAATTGTCCCATATCTTTGATTCATGCAGCTTCCAGCAGGGCTGTGCCTGTGAAATATAGGAACGCTTTCCAAAACGCATTCATTGATAGAAACTGTATTTTTGTGTATTTCTGGGGTTTTTTTTAGACCAAGCAGTGAGATGTATAGCAGCTTAGTTCAGCAACGTTCCTTTTTTTTGTATCTTCCATTCTTGCAAATCTTTCATAGGGACATTATTTTGTCTCTCTTTTAAAAAAAACCCAACAACATACAAATATCGATATTCTTTGTGAGCTTTGTGAAAGGAGAGCGCAATCTAACATATTGGTACCAAGTGGAGTTTTGTGGTTGTTGCTGAAGCAAATGCATTTCTCAAGTAATAATTGCCAAAGGAAATGAATGGCATAAAATGTGACTGAGCCAAAGGCACATGAAAGGAGTATGGAAGAAGAGAAGAAGGTTTAAAGGAAGGTTTTATTCTAAGCAAGCAATCTACATTAACAAAAATATGTCTGACATGAATGCACCTCCTTTCAGGGCACAGTTTGTAACGCAACAAGTTAGAGAATAGTGTTAATCATATCAGCCATGGTTAAAATAAAAGTAAGCCCTGAACTATGCCTGAATGATACTTGATCAAAATTTAAGGGAAAACAAAATTTGCCATTGAATAGAAAAAAGAAGATTCAACACACCTTTAGTAAAAGTGTCTTTTTATACAAGAGGGTTAATGATATAACTGAGCATTGGAGATTAGGAAATCATTTTATTGATTTTGTGACTAGTGATGTTGTTACTGTTGCTGTTGGTGTTGTCTATGTTGTCTGCATATTTTTATTTTTGAGGTATATATTTGTTGATGGAATAATAATAATAATAATAATAATCTCTGATGCTACTAGCTAAATGCATTTCTTATTCTACGCAGACGCTGCTGCCACACTGCAGAAAAAAAGCAGTTTGATACCACTTTCTAACTTTTTATCTATCATAACTCAATGCTATGGGATGGAGCTGTCTGACAGGGAAGACTAAATGTCTTACAAAATTATAAATTCCAGCATTCCATAGCGTCGAGTCTTGGCAATAAATGTGGTGACAAATGGCTTTATTTCTACAGTGTGGCAGCAGCCAAGGAGAGCTGAAAACATGAGCTCTGGATGTTCATGAAGTAGTCAGGAGCCTTAAGTTCCCCTTAGGATGGTACAATCCCTGAAGCATCCCTTTTGTTCTGCTTTGTTAGACCCTCATGGTCACGACAGGTATTTATAATTTTCCTTGGAAGATCTTCAAACTTCTCCCAAGCTAGCCGTTTCAATGGTCCGTTGACTCTCATGATCTCCGATGCTCTTCCAATGCTGATTCCTAATAAAATCTAAACTTAACCTCAACACATCAGTAACCCTATGCGACTTGGAGGGGAGATTGCAATTGCACAAAGAAAGGGAGAGAGAGGTCGAAGATATTCAGTCTGCATGCCACCCAATGCTCCAACATTTCGCAAATAAAAATGAGAACTTATTTGGATGAACATCAAAGAGTGGTCAAGATGGCAAGAGTTATCAATGAGGAAGAGGAAAAGCAGCCATTTGCTTTTCCCCGGACAAACAAATGGGTCCTAGTACAGATAAAGCTGTAAATCTCTCTGGAAGCCAAGATGACTAAATTGGGGCTGTTGTACATTGGTCACATCCTGAGAAAGCATGGCTCATTGGGGAAAAACCCCCAATAATGCTAGGAAAGGTAGAGGGACGTAGAGAGAAAGGGGGGATGTACTCTATTAAGATGGATGGACTCTATTAAGAAGGTCACGAGTACGAATTTGCAGAAACTAAGCAGAGCAGCGGAGGGTAGGGAGTCTTGGAGATGTCTCATCCACAGGGTTGCCATGAGTTAAAATCGACCCAAGGGCAGTTAACAACAACAACAGCAACAACAACAAACTGGGAACGTCAAGATTTGACCCTCTCCTTGCTTCTCCCCTCTGCTGCATTAGTGGAGAGCAAACTACCATTACTATCACTGGTACTATAAATAAATAAATAAACAAAACTATTATTATTACTACTACCAAGATTCTCCTCATCAAATTCCAACGCATGAGAAACAGATTTTTCAGCCATTGGTTGAATATTTCCAAATGTTCTTTTCCATCCCTATATACTACACGCTGATAGCAGATCGATAATACTTTAAGTGCCACTGTGGAATCCTGGGATCTGTAATTTAGTGAGGTGCTTAGAATCATCTTGGAAGTTAAGCAGGGTCAGTCCTGGTTAGTCCTTAGATGGGGGACCACGACAGATACCAGGTGCTATAGGTTGCATTTTAGAGGAAGATAATGGCAAGCCACCTCTAAGTATTCCTTGTCTAAGAAGACCCTATGGAATTTATAGGTTGCCATAAATCAACGGGTGATCTGAAAACACATTTAGAAGTATCTGCTGAAGCATTTTAGTGCCATATTTCAGCAAGGTACAAATCCCAGGATTCCACAGGATGGAGCTATGGCAATTAAAACCATATCAACCTACTCTCCTTGGGCAGTGCGGATGCAGCCGATCTTAATTCAGCTGGGTTCTAATGGTAAGATAAAGGCAGAGAAAAAGACGCAAGAAAATACTGTATCTTGTTATTTCTTTTCCGTCACCCTTTGCCCCTTCCAATCTTCCGTTCTGCTCCTTTTGTTACTGTTCCCGGGGATTACCGCACGGTCCTTCAGCTACCCAAAACTGAGCTGCATCAAGGAGACAAGTCCTCAGTTTTGGGTACTTTCAAGACTGTGTTTATGACAACAAGGCTGAATATGTTCCTGTTTCTGTAGGCAGCTCAGAGAAACAGAAAAACATTATGTGACAGCGTTTTCACTCGCAAAGGCCCGAGGGACCGTCAGACAAAGCAATGCATCTCCAACAGTATAGAAAGCCAGAGTTCCATTCAATTATTCATATTTCCATTCTCTCTCTCTCTGTCTCTCTCCTTCTCTCCATCCTCTCTCTCTCTCTCTATATATATATATACAGTATATGAAAGCCTGACACTTCTGTATCGATCTCTTTCATCCCTTCCTTTTGTTATTTTTTCCCCTACCTTCCTCGTTTCTGTTTATATAATGATCAAAGATGCCATTTAAGCGAGTCACTTGAGAGAGGACTGCAGCCTTTCTTTACTCAAATGTGGGTATCTAGTGGCCACTGACTGGCAAAAGGAACGGACTCCATAACCTGCTTTGACCCTTTTGGAAATGCCAGGTTGAATATTCATCAGTGAACTAAAAATTGACCCGATAAATAGCTTAAGGGTGCGATGGCAGCGGAAGGTTCCTCCCTTACATTTCTCTTCTTGCGTTATCTTTTTTGATCTGGGGTGAGCAGTGGATTTGCAGGGACAGAGAAGAAATCGACAGGGTTTGCATTTTCCTTTGAAAATATCCATTTTGCACTTCCCAAAGTTGGGAGCAGAATGAAACACATTCTGTCCAGGAAACACATTCTGCCTCTTTCCAAAATCTTCCAATAATTTCTGGGTTGACTCAAATGTGCACAAGACAGTGAATGTGTCTGAAATACATTCACGACTAAAAATGTACGCCTTTGTCCCCCCACATCCCCAGAATCATTTTTCTTCAACATGCAAATACAAATCATATACGTGCACATAGCAATATTTCATTGCTTCATTTAAAAAGTTTTTAAAAAGTCAAATTATATGGTTCATTCACTTATACCCTATAGCATTATTTTTTTTTTCTTATGTTAAACCTTAAGTATAGTCTATGTAACTAAATGTTTGTCTTTGGAAATGAAATTCTCCCATGAACGGACACAACTCATGTTCAAATTATGGAAATCCACACAAAATCCACACGTTTTGTCTCACATAGTCTCACAATCTAATGCAGTAGTGGTTGAGAATGAATGTCTCCAGGTCCTTGTCTGCACTGCAGAAATAAAACTAGTTGATACCATTTTAGCTGCAATGGCTCAATGGCATGGAATGCCTGGATTTGTACTTTTGTGAGCTATTTGACCTTTTCTCTCAGAGTGCTCTAGTGCCTCACCAAACTATAAATCCCAGAATTCCATAGCATGGTGCCATGGCAAATTGCATTATTTCTGCAGCCCAGGATTCTTTCTAGAGGTGGGAAATATTCATGGTAAACATTCACCTTAAATAAATATCAGAATATACTGTGTAGCAACACAGTATATTCTGATATTTATTTAAGGCGAATGCTTTAGCATAAATATAAATAGTAAGGCATTGCTTAAAGGAAATACTTGATTAAAATGATTACAAATGGCTCGCATACCCCAAAAAGAAACGGAATAAAATAACGTAAAATGCTAATTGCTATTCACTCCTTCAGCATAATTATCATTTGAGGATTAATATAGGCTGGAATCCTGTTGGGAACTTAGAACTGTGCAGTTCCATAACATCTATTTCCCATTAAATACAATGGACAGTAAAATGGCCTCCCTTATATAAAATAGCAAAATCATGGTTTCCTTTCCATAATATAATCTTATTACAATCTTGGAAGGCTTTAAAAAAGTGACCAAGACGCATCTCTTCCGGCAGGCCTTCCCGGATAGTAACTAATTTCCCATCGTCTGATGAACCATTCAGCTGCCTACATGGGACTTGAATAAATATGTATTTTAAATCTTGATTCTTTTAATTATTATTAGTTTAATACTGTTTTAAGGGAAGGGAGGTGGGTATGTTTGGAGGATTTTAACTGTATGATTTTAACATGTTGTAGCCCGCCCTGATAGCTCGCTCAGAAGGGCGGGTGAGATATATATATATATATATATATATATATATATATTCAAATTCTGGGAGAGGCAATCTTTTGTAACTTAACAAGGCTTGTGAATTTCTTGATCAAGAGACAAATGGGACCTGAGATTTAAAACACATGAAACTGACCAATACATCCATCTCGAATGCACAGAAGAAGGATGCAGAATAAAGGCTCTGCATTAGTCTGAATGCCTTCACATGCGAAGAAACAAACTTTTAAAATACCTGTCAAATCTCAACAATTTTTCAGTTCAGACAAAAATCAGTGCTCTGCTCCGATAACAGCAGAATGCTTCAATTAAAATTAGATTATAGGCAGCGTGTGTTAATTTTCTTATGTTGCAGAACATCCCATTTTCTACCTTGAAATATACAAGCATCCCTCCTCCTTCCTGTGCCCACACAGACTTGGTGGGGTTACATTAGCAATGGAAATCTCCTTCTACATAACCATCTCTGTATGTTTGATGCATCTGCCATCAATCTTCCTTTCCGTTAAAACAAACAAACCAAAAAAGGCACCAACAAAGGTAGAGGAAGAAATTAGCATAATTGGTCCTGTTTTAGAAAAGTCTGATGTATCCTCTCGTCTCTGAAGCACGCCGTTCCTTGGGATCACGATGAAGTGTCGACATGCTGTATGTGGATGTAAAACAAACTTTTTTTTTCCGGGGAGGGGGCGAATTTGCAGCTGGCAGCTGACAGGAGAAACTGGAGATGGAACGGAGCTTTTCGGAACATTATAGCTTGATCGAAATTAGCAGTGCAGTGTCATCGTTCGGTGCGTCTCCGCTGAAATGTCATACCCTTGCTGGATGCATAGATCTGTTGTAATGGGGCTATGTGAGGCTGCCTCCTGCAAGGCTGTGGCTGTTTGACAATAATCGGGTGTTACGTTCGGCATGGCTGTCGGCACAGGGCTGGAGACAAGATGGAAAATGTGCCGCCAAGGCCTGATGTCGGAGCAAGAGCAAAAAGGCACGGAGTGCTCCAGCGTTATGACAGGTGCGATTTTGCCGGGCCGATGCAGTTAAGTTCGGTGATGCACATTGAACAGAAAAACAGGAACCAAAGGTTGAGGGATGGTGTGGATTTGCCAAGACGAGGAATAGCCTTCCTAGTGTGAAACAGAGGAGAGCCAATGTAGTCCATCCACTCCGGCGTCTCATAGATGACAAATGACATGCCTGGGGCCAAATGGCGTCCGAGTGCGATCAAGAAGGCAAACGTGATTAAAGAACAAGATCACACAAACTAGGAGAGGCTGCAGCAGTTTGCTTTTGCTTGGGCCCACTGGAAAGGAAAGGATTCCATCTCTCCTCTGTTGAGTTAATGAAGCGCAAACCATTTTTGCACTTTGAACTCAGGACCTGTACAGATGGGCAGCTCAATGCCGCCCCACTTGCTCTCAAAGGGGCGGGATATAAATAATAATAATAATAATAATAATAATTATTATTATTATTATTATTATTATTTTGCCACAGAAGGAGGCCAAGGCAACCACACACCACGGCCTCTGGAGGGACCAAAAAGAACCCGCTTCCGGGTGGGTTCTTTTTGCATCCCGGAAGGGGCGCCATAGTGAAAGCAATCGGGGCTCATGCGAATCCCAACACAGCCATGGAAACCCATTGGTGACCTTGGCCAGGCCACATTTTCTCAGCCTCGCAGGAAGGCAAAGGCAAACACCCTCTGACCAAACTTTGCAAAGAAAACCCCCGGACAGGCTTATCTTAGGCTCTCCATAAGTTGAAATGACTTGAAAGCACACAACGTCAATCTCCTTCAGCTAAAGAAAGAGAATAGTAGTTGCTTGGTGCAGATTTGTGGAAGCAGAATGTAAGGTAAATATGCTTTCTCCCTCTTTTTTATCTCAGAGAAACCCATTGAATAAATTTGAGCAAGTCACACTTTCTGGGCCTCCAAGGAAGTGAACGGCAAAACTTCTCTGAACAAACCTTGAACAGAAAACTCTATGATCGGTTTGCCTTAAGTCGGGAATAATTTCAAGGGACACAACAGAGACTATCTCCTTTAGTAGAGAAAGGCATGTAGGAGTTAATTCCTGCAGATTGTAGAAAGTTTATGCTACAACTTCTTTCCCTCAGTCGGAAAAGTGCCGCAAAATCCTTTCACTGACTAAAATATAGAGGAACTCAGACCCCATCGCACACAAACAAAGAAAAAATAAGAAAGAGAAAAATATATTATTCAGTCATAAAGATCAAACTAAATTAAACTTTCTAGCGTTATGAGTAACCATAACCACAAATGATTACACCGTTACATTTATTATTGCTCAAAACAAATCCATAAAATCCACTCGGGAGGGGTAGTTTAAGGCACACAACAACGATAACAACAACAACAGCTTATTTATTAAAAGAAATAAATTATAAATTAAATGAGATACTTGTTACCCAAAGAAAAGGGGAGAAAAAAACTATGTCTTGTTTTTAAGTTAGTCCTTCAGGATTGAGGAAATACAAAATATAGGTCAAAAGTTTCAGGCTACTTATTCAAGAGCGGTTCCAGTGGGAGAAAATGCACTAAGAGTTTTTGAGGTTAGCACTGTTATGACCCTTCCTCCTTGTATCCAATTTCTAAACGGAATAAAAGATCACTTCTTTCTATCTGTAAAAGCTAGAGAACGTCAGAAGGTTGGTAGGAACCCTTGAAATATTTATAATGTAAAGGGCCTAAATACCCTAAAGGCATCAGACCCACCTGCTCTTGGAAGTAAAGCAGGATCAGCTCTGGTTAGTAAGTGGATGGGAGACCACCAACAAAATACCAGGTTCCATAGTCTGGATTTCAGAGGACGGAGCTGGCAAAACCACCTCTGAGTAATCTTAGCCTAAGAAAATACCATACAATTAATGGGATCGCCACAAGTTGACAGGTGACTTGAAGGCAGATACGCACATACAAAGAAAAAATAATAATACAAGCATGACAAGTTGAAGAGGAGTAAAATCACGGATGTCATTTTTTCCAGCTTGGTTTTTGCACAGCTATTCAAACATAGTTGTCAATTTATCATGTACTGCAATATTTTTTTCCTCTTCTAATGGGAATCTAATTGAATTCACCCACATCCCTTTAAAAATCTGCAACTCGGTGGAAGAGAAGATGTGAATGGGGTGTGCTTCAGTGGGAGGACAAAGGACAGGCCTCTATTTTGTTTTGTTTTTAATTGCTCTTTTAAAATTTGCTCCAAAAATATCACACGTTTACCAAATTTTCCTCTTTTTTTTTTTTTTAAAAATAGTTTTTATTTCTTTCCAAAAAAGGGCAAAGAACAATAAGAAATACAAACAAAAACAAGCTAAAATTCAAATCCTTAAAAACCAACATCAAAGATTCACTTCTACTCCAGAGATAAGATATAAGTTGGGGCCACCTTTCTTCAAAAATCAGAGGAAGATTCCACCTCGCAACCTTCTAGATGGATTAGTGAGCTTTTCCATAAGCCATAAATTCCAAAATCGAGACCACCAATCAGTCATATTGACCTTTCCAGTTTTCCAAGCCCTGGCAATCTCACATTTTCCTCTTTAAACACACAAAACTATGTCAGTGTAAATGCATTTAGGTCGTGTGGGTGATACTGAAATTTAAAGGTACCATTTTAATTTTTCTAGCTGTTTATGTCACACCTATTGCCATCGCATTCAATGAGGCATAGGCAATTCTACTTATGAGTAACAATAGCACAAATATCTTTACTAAGAATTCTGTATGGTGTGGTTTGGAAGGAGGTCAATGGGTGTGTGCGACATCATGAGTTACCACACTCGGTGACACCAATCCTAGTGACACCACTGCCTCCCAGTATCTATCCATTTGTGCAACTGCCTCGCTCTGCCTAATGGTAAAGACAAACAGCCAAGGTATATGTCTGCAAGTGTACAGTTCTGCAAAATGAGCATCCCTATTATTCTACTAGCTGCATAAACTCTTTCTGGCCAATGTTATAAATAAAAGAACTACACCTTGGAAGATACGTCTAGGCCTCAGCAACTACTTTAATTGGTCCCATCACACCCCGAAATACGTTTTAGCTCCAGCTGCTGGCACATTTTCAGTTTAACTGTTGCAAGAGACAAACTTTCTTGACAACTCGTCTAGCCAAATAGGTTTCAATTTTTTTATTTTTTATTTTTTCGCTAAGGGGATGCATTCAGCAGAAATTTGTCTTTGTCATTTTATGGCTCCTTAGTTAAATAAAGTGGATATCACTGGCAGAGCAGACACCAAAGCAAGGGTGTGGTGTAGCTGCTCGGAGTTTCAATGCCAGCTTTAAAGGCACTGTCCAAATGCTGAACCTATTTTAGAAATAAGATCGTTCCTTTTAGAATCTGAAATATAACCGGAAGCGGATTCATTCCATTCTTGATATGGAAGCCACAGCTTCCACTCGTTGTGCACATACTGGTCCAAGGAATGGAAATGTACATAAAAGTCATAAATGTTTAGCACTGGAAGGAACTTTGGTGGCTATCTCATCCAATCTTCCTTTAAAGTACAGCTGTGCAGTTTAGGATCTTGGAGCTGTACCACTACTACAGCTTTGGTTTGTTGTTCTGTTGTTGTTGTTGTTGTTGTTGTGCATCTTCAAGTTTTTCGCAACCTATGGTGACCCTAAGGCAAACCTATCATGGGGTATTCTTGGCAAGATTTGTTCAGAGGGAGTTCGCCATTGCCTTCTCCTGAGGCTTAGAGTGTGTGATATGCCCAAGATCATGCCGTCAATGAAGAAGAGCCCATCACATCCTGAAGCAGGCTTTTCCACAGTTGAAGAAGGGTTTCTTCTAATGTTGAGCTGAAATTTGCTTTTTTTCCCATTTTTGTCTATTGGTCCTGATCCTGCTATCTGTACAAACAACAAACAAACAAACAAACAACCCCCCCCCATCCCAAAAAACTTCCCTACTGGATCCAAGAATGTTTCCAAAACCATCCTCATCTGAATGTCATCCTAGGATGCTGAAGCTATTACAAAGGCAGAGTTCAGAATTTTGGACAATGCCTTTAAAGTCTGGAGTGGATTCATGGACCTACTGATACACAACCTACAACCCAACAATGTCCAGAGGTTGTTAGCAGGAAGGTTCTACTTACTTAACTATACTTAAATCAGTAGCTTATCTAGAATATTGGGCATCCTTTTTAGAGGCAGGCTCACCAAAGCTGTAGGTGGCATTGGTGGTGTTCCGAAAAGGGGGTCACATCATGGATTTCTATAACGGCTTCATGATCCTTGCAGGAAGCATATTATTGGATTGCTTCCTGGCAGCTTGCACAAAGAGTCGCAACTCTTTCTATATAAGATTCTTAAATGCTGAGACAGCAACTTGGATTGCTGTACTCACAGATGTTTCAAACGCATTGGTTTAAACCAAAGGGCAAAAGATCCTAGCTTCTTTACTGGTGTCCCATTTAAACAAAATATGCCAGCGAGCAAGCAAACATTTGCACAGCAGTATAAACCTGTTTTAGCCCAGACAGGTACATATGAACCCAGCTGTTACAGATGGATGCTAAATTTTTATTTTCTGCTGTATAAGAACCCCCCTGAGCAGACCCAGGCATATTGAGTTTACAGACTTTGGTGGATACACTTTAAAACAGGTGGTAGTTATTATACCGAGAAATTGCTACAACCAAATTTGGGCTTTGGGTATTGTAGAATATTTTATGGATTATTTACAGGGCTTATTAAGAAGTTAGTGTTCGCAGATTGTTAATCCTAGCTAGAGGTGGTGAAGCAAGGGGACTTTCCTAAGCTGGGCCTATTCTAGCTGGGAATAATTTATTGATTTTAGCTCTTAATGTTGATGAGTATTTGTTGATCTTGGGCAATATTAGCCCAAATTGGATATGTTTTTATCATGAGGCTGAGAAATCGGAAGCTGAGGAGAAAACCAAGCCAAACCAAAACCAAAATACATAGTACAGTCCTCTCTCTGAATTTGGGGGAAGTCCATTCCGACCATTAACTTTAACGGAGGTCACCCTTTTGCAAATGATCAAAACCATTGATCTCAAGTCTGTAAAAATGGAGGGGCGACTGTATAACCAACCAAATAGTTCTTCTGTTATGTTCTTTACACGTTTCAGGGCATTTCAGTTTCATTTTTCTGCATATCGACAAGGAAGCAGCTCTTAAAATATGGACACAAAAATCAACTATTAATCAATCAAAGCAAAGATAGACACCACCGATATCAACAGAGCAATAGCGGGCATTCCATATTTACTGAGGTTAGGAACATAGGACACCCATGAAAGTGAAAAACCCACAAATAAGCCTGACCTTCCTCGAATAATAATAATAATAATAATTTCTAGCCCGCCCTTCTGAGCAAGCAATCGGGGCGGGTTTCAACAGAGGGGATTATACACGAAGGGTTGTTGTAAAGTCAAAAGCCTAGATCTAATGCCTAGGTCCAATTGTTCTTGACAACTCTTGTACATAAACCCATTAACCAATGAAATTTGCAGAAGTACCAACTGATTCAGTGGATCTACTCAGATTCGGACTAACAATTGGATTTAAACCTCTGCATGGACAAAAAGAGCCATGCATGCCACCTTGAGGATATTCAAAGTATGTAATACACAAATAATAAAATTCCTTGCATGTATTCAACAACCTGCTGAAAAGGAGAGAGTAAGAAAAGCCTGTGGTAGTATTCTGGACAGATTAATTCTGGAATCAGCTCTGTGCCATTGACTGGAATATTAGGGTGGAGTGTCTGTGCCCTTCCAGATATTCTTGGACTACAAATCCCGTCTCCTCAACATTGGCCATGGTGGCTGCAGCTGATGGCTACTGGAGTCCAACAACATCTGGAAAACTAAGACTTCAGCCAAGGTTCTGGGAAAAGAGTCCATTGCCCCCTTCCAAACTCACTAAAAGCTGTTCCCAAACCTCTGCACCACGCTACCAAATTTCAGGGGTTCAACAAATGTGGTGGCTGGAGATGCCAGGTTGGTGGGATAACAGATGTCAAAATGAGGGGACGGCCTTTTGATTTAGTCATTTAAAAAGATCTATGGGACCTATAATGGATAAATTTCTTCTGCAGCAAACGGGGAAAATGAAAAATCATGCCAGTAGTGCTTTCCTCTCCATCAGAAGTCTGCCGTGTCTCCACTGTAGCACAAAAGATACATTTGAACAAGCGGGTCATTGTTTTACTCTTTGGTGACACTACAAACAGCTTCACTTTCATAAGGCCGCTGACAGCTTTGTCATAACACAAGAGCAATGCACATTTGCAACCTGGGGCTATATCTGAGGCTTGCACGCACATCCAAAGAACCGACGGGGCATTCCTGTCAGCCTGTGATCTGGAAATGATCTTTCCTGACCACTAAAAGGGTCTTTAGTCATCTCTTTGGACAGGGTCCTTTGGAATTTGCCTTACCCTTCCCAGTAGATGTACAGAGAAGAATAGCATCATGTGTGTTTTCCGATTCTTCTGCTCTCTTTTATGCACTCTGCAGACTTTTAACCTTGAGATACTCACACGCACACACTCACACACACACTCCAGTCAAGATGATGATGTGCCTTGGGCTTCTGGATCTAAAAACACAGGCAAGTGGATTTAGATTTACACTCTTTAACACAGATACAGCTTTCTATACGGTACGCCTTCCAGAAGCCTGTCTGCTTGAACAGAAAGGGATGCTTTCCAACATTTTGCACTTGGAGCACTCTGACCACATTTGAAAGACACTGGTCAGTATTCTATTATCAGCTACATAGGGGCTGTCCAGATTGGAGGCATCCAGCCACCTCTTCTTGCTCCGGAAGCAGGCTGCAACAACCTTTTTGCGCCATAGAAGGGGCCTCATAAGCGCTTATGAAACCCTTGTGTGCAGCACTGTTTGGGTGAAGCGCATGAGAAACGTCATCATGGTGTGTGCCGTCTGGACAGGCGCATGCCATAATGGTGCCTTGGCAGAGAAAGAAGGGCTTGGAGCATGTGAACGCTCAGCCCTATCATGCGCGCAGGCCAGCATAAACTGCCGGTCTGTTGAGCCCCTTAGTTAAGGATGCTTAACTAACCCTCCTAACTCACAACCCTACTTAGTTGAGGATACTTAACTAAATAACCTCTCCTGGCCCAGCCCCTTCTAACTTGGTGGAAATGATATTCACTTGTGCGCCAGTCACCGGAAGAATAAATCTCCTTCTCCCCATGCAACGAATGCCCGGCAAAGTAAGTTGTGAGGCAAAAGTTACAGTCATGGCAATAGTGTCACAATTGTGACTAAGCAGCTTATCATTAATACAGAACAGCTGACTATATTTCCTTACACTATTCATAACTCTTTTCTCTAACTACTTTACCAAACATCAGATGCATGGGGGGAAGAAGGTCCATTCTGTTGGCAAGCGGAGCTTGGGAGACTTACTTTTCCATTACATTTGAGGGCTGAAAATGTTAAGTAGCTGATAACAGAATACGGATCCCTGTCTGATAGCAGAATACTGACCAATATATTAATACAGTCTCTGAAAAAAACTGCTGGCCACAGATGGTAACTTTCTTCTTCCCCCGATGACTCATAGGCCATAAGAATATACATGACAACAAGGCAAATAATACGGCATCATCACTGACTTGTCAACAGCGTACAAAGGCAGTTCATCCAAGGTCTCAGCAATGAGCATCAAAATAAAATCCTGCTTGCAGTTGACTCGTACCATGTTTTCAATGTGATAGGTTTGATCCGGAGAAGAGATGATTACAGCAATAAGTCTCTGGCTCTTAAGATTTCGGTGACTACTCTTCCATTTCTGTTGGAAAGATTTAAATCAATTTGGATTCCCCCCCCCCCAACATAATTCCCCCTCCCAACTTTGATATGGATTCAGATTTAGGCCTGGATCCTATTGTTCCACCTAACTAGAGTAGATCTATTGAATGGCTGAGCTTTACCTGTATTGACTAACCCTTCAACAATTGATTTTGGGGCTCTATTCTAATTGTGATTAAACAATTATCTATGGATTCAGGTCAGTCATATTTAAAACAGAATGACTGACACTTGCCATTAACTTAAACTCCCTTCATTTCAGGCTGGATTGAATCTAGACTGGGGGGGGGGGGGGACTGCAAATCTTTCTCTTATGGTGAGACTTGTGTGTGTGTGTGTCAATGTGTTTGTTTGTTTTTTTGTCATCCTTGGGAGATTTTTGACATTTGCAAGGACAAATTTGGCATTAATTAAATACATTATACAAGTGGCACTACAATTACTGATGCCCTGATGCATGGACATATATAAGACCAAAAACATAAAGTTGCCAGTAGGGATATAATTTTTCACAAAGTTTCTTCTCAAAGGAAGCAATGAATAAATTTACCAATTTTCTTCCACCTGTGAAAAAAAATCTTCAGAAACCACAGTTTAGAAAGTTAATTCACAGGCTTCACACTGGCATCACAAGCGTTGATGTCACCCAGTGTGGTAAGTCATGGTGTCACACACACAACCCATACCACACCATACAGAATCCTTACTATTTTTTTTTTTTTGGTACTAATTTACTTATAAATTGTAATTCCCATATATCACTGGATGTAATGATCATAGCTGTGACATAAACAACTAGCACAATTAAATTTATACCTTCGAATTATAATATACACACAGAATAAATATGTTTACATATACATAGTTTCATGTGGTTAAAGTGAAAATTTGTTTAAGGGGATCTACAGACTGGCACTTTGTGCCGGTCTGTAGGTTGAACAACGAAGCAGCGTCCACATGCTGGATGCCGCGACTCCGCTCCATCACGTCATGATGCCGCACGACCTTCTAGACGATGCATGTCATCATGGCGTGGCCCTGGCACTGCATCTAGACGATGCAGTACCAAAAGAGCATCACAAAGCCAGACTGCCATGGCTATGATGCTCTTTAGTGGGCACAAAAGGGAGTCGTTTTTTCTGGCTCCTTTTTGTGCTCTCTTAGAGGCCGGGTCAGTGTTGCAGCATGCAGTTGCTGCGGCACCAATCTGGCCAGTAAACGGGCGGCTGGATGCTGCCCATCTGTCCAGCCCCAAAATGTGATGTTTTTAAAGAATTTTAAATTTTATCTTGTTAAGTTTTTTTAAAAAATTTTAAAATTTAAATTTTAAAAGAGACCCTGGGGCCTCTCCTTTTTCCGCCCACTGAGCCTCGCCCCATTCACCCCATCTCTTCAGCATTTTAAAGAGATACAGGAGAATGCCAATGCTCATTTCTGCCAAAATGCAAATGTCAGAGGAACAGTGGTGTCACTCCCCTTGAGGTACCCCCTTGTGCGGTCTGCACCCACTGCACCCCTAGTGATGCCACTATTCTGCACCATTTTTGTGTCGTTCTTTTGCACAGAAACTAACATGTTCGACACAGGGGGCAGCTTTTTCTGCACCGGAAATAATATTTTTGCATGGAAATAGATGTCTCCTGTGCAGAAGACGGAAAAGTGAGTTGCTCAAGGTCACTCAGCCTTGAATATAGGGCAGGATATAAATATTAATAATATTAGTAATGGATGTGATGGTGGTGGTGGTGGTGATGATGGTGATGATGAAGGTGATGGTGGTGATGATAGTTCCAGCCAACCCAAGCCCATATGGTTAGTAAGATGAACTTGAGAGGTAACATATCAGATCTAGCTGCATGATGTTGGACCAGTAAAGTTAACTGAAGGTGAGAGAAAGTGATGATTTCAATAAGTTGACATTTAAGGACAGTGTGTTCGAAGAACGTCAAATGGAAGAGACATGTTTTGGTTTTGTTAAATCAGTATCTCTGGCACATTTGTGGCTAATATGTTCCCTTTCTTGACACAGAAGGCAGAGGCCTCAATGAAGTCTTCCAAAAGGAGTGTGTGCATGCCAGTGGACAGAGAATTAATGAGTAAATGCAGCAAGGCTGCTGTACTGGAACTGGGGAATTATCTCAAAATATTATACACAGCTAGACAATAGTATGCTTTGTTTTTGAACCGTGACGGCATCATTAAAGAGAAACAACAGCAACACAGATTAATTCCTCCTTTTCAGTTCAAAAGAATTAGTCACACCTGTTTTTGTATTCTAATTCTGTGTTTATGTATTCCCATCTGCTGATATTTTTATCTCCGTGTCATGTGCAAGAATCGCCTGCTTACAAGCCTGATCCTTTGCCGTTCGGTGGCAGCACAAAAGCTCCAGCGCAAACAATAAGGGAGAGTATCATGCAATGGTTAGAGCAAGGCTGGGGAAGTGAAGGTATTTTCATGCCGCAGTGTAGCATTATGATTTTGACTTAACTGTCATGACTGCATCCTATGAAGTATTGGAATATGTCATTTGATGAGGCACTAGCACTCTCTGGCCAAGAATTTTAACTCCTTCCCTGACCTAAGCTGCAAATCCCAGAAGTCCACAGGATGTTGTCATGTCATGAATCATAACACTACAACAACATATTAGGAAAGTGCCCTTCGGATGTTCCAGATGCGGTTACACTGAAACTCCCAGCAGTCTGAGGCAGCAACAGCAATGATGAAGGATGCTGAGAGTTGCAGTCTGACCATTGTATAGCCCATTCTCTCTAGATAACCCAACAACTGTTGCAATCAAAAGCATCTGGAGGTCTTTCACTAGTTGGCTAGTGCTGTCAGAGGGAAAGCTGGAGAGGGCCCCCATAGATTTCACAATCTGAGTGTTGGATTAGGACACTGGGAGACCAGGGTTCGAATCCTGGCTCAGCCATGGGAACCAACTGGGTGACCATGGACAAGTCTCATCCTCTCAGCCTCTGAGGATGGCAATGGGAAACCTCCTCTGAAGACACTTGCCAAGAAAACCGTATGATAGGGTCACCTAAGGGTTGCCATAAATTGGAAATGACTTGAAAGCTTCCAACAACAGCAGCAACAAGAGGCAAATTGAGCAGATGTTACTTGTTACATGTTACTTGTTACTTGTTAAAATCCCTTTCCTACCTAACCATGAAAGACACAGGCACCATCTTTGGCTTTCTCTGTGGCAATCCTATAAATGGCAGTGGTAAGTAGCAAGCTTAGTGGGCAAAGAACAGGAGAGAAGGAGGAAGGAGCAGGAAGAAGTCCATGGTGCACTGTCCAATGTGAAGGATAGCAAATGGAAGTTCATTTTCTGATGGGAAGGATGCTGCACAGAGGGAGAGAAAGAGAGAGAGAGAAGATGGAAAGAAGGATTTAAGGGAGAGGAAGAGACAGAGAGACACACAGAGGCTGCATCTGCACTGCAGAAATAATCCAGTTTGACCCAGGGTTTGCATTTGCTCCTAACTACTGTTGCTTGATGCAACGCCTGGTGGAAATTTCTAGAGCTACAACAAGAGAAGGGAATTATGTACTACTTGTCTCTGTTTCAACTCCTTGTGCATATCCCTTCCTCCTTTGCACAGTGTCTTTTCAGAGACTATAATTACTTTCAGTGCTCCTCAGAGCATTCAAATGACTGTTTATACAGGAATACATTCAATACATTTCAATACATTTGCAGAGCTTGTTACATTTATTTGCCTTCTTATTGACACGGCTTATATTGTTTCGGATGATGTTTCCAATTGTTGCACAGAAACCGAAATGGTGTGTGGGTGTCTATAGGAGACTGTGTCGCGTGTTCAAGAGCCAAGGCGCAATGTACAGACAAGGGGCTATCATTCGACCGCTGTCAAATTTAAAGCAAAGCAAAATTCTCTCCTGTTTTCGTTTGTCACCATTTTTGCAGGAGGGGATTTTGAGGGTAACCATCGGAGGGATTTGTAGGAAAAAAAACTTGTGAGAAAAGGAGGGTTGCTGTTGCTGTTTGATCTGTGAAACGGCTCTGACTGTTTGAATTGCTTATTTTGAAATTATATTTAAAGATAAGGCATTTATAAAGTGCATTTTAACATGCTTTTAAAGTTGTTCTTAGCGTGCTGTTTGCAAATGGTTTTATCCATTATGCACAGCCTTGGAAGCCCTTGTGGGCTGGAAGACAAAATGTAACTTTTTGTTGTTGTGTGCCTTCAAATCGTTCCTGACGTATGGCAACCCTACGGTGACCCTATGTGTGTGCTTGTATATGATGGGATGTGCTCAATAAATTTTTGTGTGTATTTTTAAAAAAGAAGTATATCATCTGATGACATCCGGGCAGATCTGTTGGGATCCTTTGAGAGTTTCATCACCGCAGTAATGATTTTGTTACTGGCTGTATGAATATAGACAACTCCTTCTGTGATCCTCCCCACTTAGAATCATAGAATCATAGAATCACAGAGTTGGAAGAGACCACAAGGGCCGTCCAGTCCAACCCCTGCCATGCAGGAACTCTCCATCAAAGCATCCCCGACAGATGGCCATCCAGCCTCTGGTAATGGCCATGTGAGAGGAGGGGTTCAGAAGAAATGTCACTCCCAATTTTTCTGTATTCGAATGAGCCACATGTCCAAAGTATGACAGCCTCAGTTTCGTCATCTTGGCTTCTAGGGAAAGTTCAAGCTTGATTTGGTCTTAGACCCATTGATTTGTCTTTTTGGCAGTCTAGGGTATCTGTGGAATTCTTCTCCAGAACCACGTAAGAGTCTTTTTCCTATTAGCTTTGTTCACTATCCAGCTTTCACAACCCTACATAAAGATCAGAAATATGATGGCATGGACATTCCTGACTTTAGTATTTGATGATATAGCTATACATTTGAGAATCTTACCTAGTTCCTTCATCACTGTCCTTCCAAGTCCTAGTCATCTGCTTTCTTGACTATGGATTGCATCTGAAATGGAGAAACAATCCAGCTTGACACCACTTTAACCCCCATGGCTCAGTGTTACAGATTTCAGGGAATGGTAGTTTGTTGTATATTAATATAGGGTGCAGGTAATCTAGTACAGCAGTTTAGGTTCATCCTGCAAAATGCACCCAATTGGGAATGCATCTTTCTCCTTTTAATCTGCCTGGGGGTGGGGAGGGGGGGGGACTACAAACTATTGTTCCCATAATTCCATAGCAGTGAGCCAAGGGAGTTAAAATGATGTCAAGCCAGATTAATTCTGCGGTGCAGATGCAGCCATAGGAGCCTTTCTCTATTCACGGACAGACAGGCAGACACAAAGGAAGATCTTGGTCAATATCCCAGCTCTCAAAAAGTCATAATGAAGCTGGCATGAGCAGGAATTGACTTACAATCTGGATTCCAAGCTGCTGCCTGATGTTATTTGGATATCTCCCTCCCCTTCCCCTGCACTAGCATTTGGTGTTGGGGTATAATATTTTGCAACGAGTCATTTTTGGCTAATTAGCGCGAGATTTATTTTGCTAACAAAATCCCCCGATGCAACCAATCTGCCAGCTTCCGCGCTTAGCTGGTGCCAAGGCTGTGCCCTTAAATGTGTACCGAGCTAATCGGGTCAGCAGGAGAATCAGCACCTATCCATGTTCCCTGTGCAGATTAAAAGGAGAGAGAGGCATCCCCAATTTGGGTGGCTTTCGGAGGATGAACCCAAGCCGGGACTATATTACACACACTCTATACTAATTACAGATTGAAAAAGAGATACCTTGACAGGCCTATAAATAAGAGAAAGATAAGGAAAGGACAACCTTGCTAATGACCTCTATTCAGTGGAGAAACTCTACAAAATCAATCCTTAGCTCACTTCTGGATGAGAATACAGCTGCATCGATTCTGGATTATAATTAAATTGAAGACATTTAGCCTAATTTGGCTATGTGTGACTTTTTTCCATTATTCCCATGCTAGTTATATCTTCCTTCATGATCGATGTATCTTTTTTCCATCCTAACCCTAGGCCAGGAAGTGGGCGTTTGCTACTAGACTACAAATCTCATCACCCCTAGCCACCATAGGTGACGGCGAGTGGTGCTGGGATTTGTAGTCCATCAAAAATAGCTCATACCAAAGGTGGGAGAGTCATCCGATGGGATCTCAAGTTAAAAATGTCTGGGATAACAAGGCTAAGGAAGAAATTTACCATAGGTCTGGGACTGTGGAGGCCAGCTTTTCCACTAGGAAGAGTGGAGTGGCAGCCACAGTCATAGATTTAGAGTCCATAATGAAACAGCTATAAAATAGTTTTTTGTGGGTTTTTTGGGCTATGTGGCCATGTTCTAGAAGAGTATATTCCTGACATTTTGCCAGCATCTGTGGCTGGCATCTTCAGAGAAGAAGATGCCAGCCACAGAGGCAGTCGAAACGTCAAGAATAAACTCTTCTAGAACATGGCCACATAGCCCGAAAAACCCACAAAAAACTATGGATGCTGGCCATGAAAGCCTTTGACTTCACAGCCATAAAATGTTAATTATTTGATTTGGTATTATGTGAATTATACTGCCAGGGTGGGGAGAAGTGATTGTGGGATTTTCTGTTTATGTGCCAAAATAACTTGGCTGGAATATTACTGGCCATATTACCTGTATAACTCAATGTTACACTGGCAGTTGTACCTTTACACGCTTTTGCAAGGAGGGATCCAGCACCTCCTTGTACAGGCAGAATCCCTTTGCTAGCAGTGCAGTGGATTGACTTAGATGAATATATTCACTGATAGCTTCTTCTTTTCACATCCTGGAACAGAAATGGGAATGGCCTACAATGACCATTGAAGTGGTATTTTCCCCCATAAGTGCACCAAAGGGACTTTATACTCTGGTGGTGTTGAGCAGGTTCTTAGCCCTGGGATGGTGGCTTCTATGTCAGTAGGGTGGAAAATCCACTACGAGTTTTAGCTCAGGTTTTAAAAGAGCTATGCAAGATGCTCGATCCTGTTTTGGGAGACAATTCAGCACCTGGATAGCTCCAGTAAAGCTATCCAAATCCTGTAGTGGATTCATCGTCTTACTGAAAGGGACTCATCACCAGCTTTACTCATCACTTTACTCATCACTTTAGCCGCCATGCCTACATCCTGTGGAATCCTGAAATGTGTAGTTCAAGGAATGACTTGAGCTTTCTGGCTGAGGATTCTTAATGCTTCTCCTTCAAGTGCAAATCCCAGTATGCCATAGAACGGAACCATTGCCATTAAAGTGGAATCATAGCACTACAATTATGTAGCATGTACCCGCTGCAGTTAAAGCGGAATCATAGCACTATAATTGCACAGTATGTACTCACTGCAGTTCAAATGGAACCATAGCATTATAATTCTGCCACATGAAAGAGACATGAAAAGCATTATGAAAGCATTACTAAATAAACAAGACATAGATAAATGGGAGGAAGAATGGACAGCAGTGACATCAAACTTAAAAAAGGAGTAGGAGAACAAGAGTTCAAGAAAATATTTTTTCCTGTTTTTATAGGTGATAAAAGGAATTTCAAAAAGTTCAAAGGAGGAAAAATAAAAAAATAATAATAATAAGAAGAAAAGGAGACCTTTATATTCCGTATAAGGCCTTATTTTCTGTAACAAGATAGATTGTTTTATTAGAATCGGAACCGTATTATCTGTTGAAGTTAGAAAAATTATTAACTTTGGAATAAAAATAAGGCTATTAACAGGGGAAAAGGATTTTCATTTGAAAATAGACTGATCCTGATTGGAGATTTAAGGAAGTCCACAGGAAACCATAAGAAGAAAAGAAGGAAGAAGAAGACCAAAGAAAATAAGGAAGAATATATGTCATATATTGTATATATTCTAAAATGTGAATATCTGCAGTGTTTGTTTGTTCTTTGTTAAGGAATATACAAATTTTAAAAAATTAAAACAAGAAAAGAAAAGAAAAGAAAAGAAAAGGACTTGAATCTTTCCCTGCTCTCCGCCATCCAGCAAATGGGTTTGGGGAGGTAGTGAGGGAGTTGTAGTTCCTCCTATGTGGAACTTTGTGACCCATCTCCCACTGCAGAGTCTCAGCTAAATTAATATATATATATATGAATGTCTGAGACAGCACACCTGACTGGTTTTTGCCTCCTTTGTCTGTCCCCTTCTGAAAGATATGAGTTGCTCAGGATAAACATCTAAATGGAAAGAACAAGCCGTTAAGAGACTGTGCGACTGGTGAGCCCACACGGAATTTGAAATTAATGGCCTCCAAAGCACGGCGCTTATGTTACGGCATGGTGAAATGAAGTGTTCCCCGAACCATTCAAAATGGCTTCCAGAGGGATGATTGGAAGGCCTCAGAGGTCATGCAATTTACTGGGCAGAGATACGAAGCTTCAGGTGCAGGCAACAGCTACATTCAAACAAACAAAACTTTTTAAAGCAATTTTTCTAATATTGGCACTGATTGGCATGCTTTACCGCTACGCCACCAAACGTTTTCCTGATGCAAAACATTAAAACATCTTGAGAAATGCAGTGTTCTCTACCTACATAGGAACCTGTGGCTTCACAAAGGAAGGAGGCATGCTGGATTCCAAGGAAACATCTTCTTTGAATCGTAAATGGACATTAAATGTCCTTAACTTTGAAAATCGACCACATGGCCGAAAAGGGAGAGGTGTCAGTCTGCAGATAGTCCTCCCCACTATCTGTACTAAGACCAGAAACAGAAAATCCAGGCCTATGACTACGACTACCATCCTCAATTTCTTTCTCCTGTTTGCCTGATGAAGAAGCCAGCGTGACTTCAAAAGCTTGCAACATGTAATTGTGCATTTTGTTTGGTATCATTGTTTGGCTGTTATTGGGTTTGCTATATGGCCAACAAGGCTACCCCTAGATATTTATTAAACTGATGATGTTGATATTCTGCCCTGATTGCAGAATAGCTTTGTTGTGGCACAGAATGTGTGTGACTTTTTAAAAAGTGGTTTGGTTTCGGTTTTACTTTTTTGCTTGGAGTGACTGCAGATGTTACCAAGCATGGAAGTTTTTCATCTGTTTACTCTCTCTCTCTTTCTTATATTGTGGGCTAGAGCCTCCGAAAACTAATTTAAACTTGGAAACTTCTTTGGCATGGCTTCTTTCTATTGATGAAATGGAGCTGACGTCCTCTGGAGAGCCAGAAATGTTATTAAAGCACTTAACCTAGCACGGCTGTGGCCATCAATTATACCCTTCATTTACACTATACAAGGCTGAAGGCTTACTTGAAGTTCAAGGGGTGTCTTTTTTTAATGAGATGTTAATTGAGTACACCTGCAGTTGGCTAAAATTTTCACAGACCATTAAGTACCATCATTTCACTCCCTCCAAATCTTGTTTGCTTCTTTGCCGGATTTCAGCCGTACTTTTGGAGAAGGAGGTGTCATCGGGGGCAAACGCTGGCAGGAGAAGTGTGCACAGCAGACCCATGGAGCTTTCTCCTTGTTTCGGCACATATCAAAACCCAGAAGAATAATTCTAACTACTGTTCGCTCTCACAAACGTCTCTCTTCAGGGAATCCTGCATATAGGACTGGCCTATAGGTTTCGGTTGCTGGATACATCCTGGTAAAATAGCTTAAGCCTTTCCTCAAGAACGCAGTCAGTTGCTCAGAATTGTTGGGGGAAAAAATCCTAGCCAGTGTGATGATGATAATAATAATAATACAATTTATTTATATCCCACCCCACCCTTTCAATCTGTATTTGGTTCCTGGGCATCATCCTGTACAGTAGAATGGCAATAGCCAGGGGAATATCTCCCGTGGATAACAAAATCTGTGGATGCTCAAGCCCCATTAAATAAAATGGCAGAGCAAAATGGTGTCCCTTATATAAAATGGAAAATCAAAGTTTGCAATTTGGAATTCATATTTTATTGAATATTTTGAAGCCGTGGATGCTTGAATCTATGGATTAAAAAAAAACAGTGGATAAGGAGGGCCTACGGTGCCACCTTAAAAAGAAAAACCAGCTCTATAGTGGTTTGTATTCGTGGATTAATCGCATGAGCAGAGTCCCCCCTGCATTTCTCTTGGGCTAAGAATTGCTGATTTTAGCATACAGCAACTTCCATGTCAAGCACGTTTCAAGAGTGGGGAGGCATACTTTGCTTTTAAAAGTTTTATTGGAAGACCTCCCATTCTGCTGCTCTGCAGTTCTTCAGATTTGATGATCTGGGATGTAAAGTAAAAACAAAACACAGTGGACAAGAAATAAAATCAAAATGACCACTCTAGTCTATAAAGATATACCAGCAAGGCACTGACAGAGGCATTTACAAGCCAGCCAAAATAAACTTGATCCCTTTAAGCATCTGAGTGCTGCATGTAAAGAAATTTAAAGAGACTCAGATGGATCCCCCAGAATTTCTCCCCTTGGTGCGAAAAAAAATATCTGTCTAGTCCTCCATCTGTTTCTCTTTCATTACCAGTTCAGATGGCTGAGATTTAAACAAACATGAATGGCACCAATTATCCCTGGCAGAATGTCTTCAAAATACCAGACAGATCTAAATAACTGTTATTTGTTTTGTATATTTTCACCGATTGTATAATATTAATCCTTTAATAATAATGGGCCATGTGTTACATTACCTACTTAGTTACATTTATGTAACTAAATAATGTGTCCTAGGCTGACCCCCTCCAATCCACCTTAACAGTCAGCAGCCAAATCAAGCGAAGGAGATCTGTTCTTCTGCCAATCTTGGCACACAGGAGGGTGGCATTTCCACCCTACACAGGAGGGTGGCATTTCCACCCTTCTTCTGCCAGCAAATGAGGTTTTGAAAATCAAAGCAGGTTGCAGTTCTCATCACAACCTAAGTAGCTGGTCCAAGGTGCCCGAAATGATATCCTCCTTACACCTTGATCAGCAGTTGAACAGACCTCTGTCTTCAGATGTAGCTGCTGTCTTATAAACTACTATCTATACTTGACTATAAGTTGACCTCGTGCATAAGTCAAGGGCAAGTTTTGGGGCCAGAGTTATCGATTTTGATATGACCGATGGATAAGATGAGGGTCAAAGCTAGAATCATGTAACAAAGGATCTAAAGGATGACGCAAAAGAAAATAATGCCAAAGAACATGCAAAATGCAACCAAGAATAACTGTTCGTTCTCACACTGAAATGAGAGATTAGAGGGGAGTCAATGCTTCCAGGACATATTACGCTCTCGCCTTTCACCAGGTGGTAGTTTCTATTTTTTATAAGAAAGTACTACTTTCACTGGCCAAATACAATGGTCAGTTTTGGGGGTGAAGTTATGCACCTTAAATAGCTCCTTTAAAATTTAAATCTAAAGTTTATGCTTAGTCCCAATCAGAGTGGACACACTGAAACAGCAAGATTTCCTTATATGTCGACTTATCCTTCAGCGATGGACTGCACCCAGATCTGTTAGTTCTTGCCAATCATAGAATCGTAGAATCATAGAGTTGGAAGAGACCCCAAGGGCCATCCATTCCAACCCCCTGCCATGCAGGAACTCCCAATCAAAGCATCCCTAACAGATGGCCATCCAACTTCAGTTTAAAGACCTCCAAACAGGGAGACTCCACTCCACTCCAAGGGAGTGTGTTCCACTGTCGAACAGCCTTTACTGTCTAGACGTTCCTCCTAATGTTGAGGTGGAACTTCTTCTCCTGCAGTTTGCATCCATTGTTCCCCCTTCTAGTCTCTGGAGCAGCAGAAAACAAGCTTGTTCCCTCCTCAATATAACATCCCTTCAAGTATTTAAACAGGGCTATCATATCACCTCTTTCCAAGATACCCTCTTTCCCCACTAATGCAACCACACCTTTCATGGCAGGAACGCTCAGTTGCAAACATCTGATTTGGACCTGGCGCTGACCCAAACATTCCTACAAGTCTACCATGGAATCGAATTATCATATAAAAAGTAAAAAAACAAAAAACAAAAAACCAAAGGACAGAAACCAGCAATGGCCATATCCTTATCTTTCATTGCAATACTGCATATAGGGATGTATGAGTGATTCTCTATGTAGTTCTACCACCCCAATTGGTGGGTCAATTAAGCTTTGATCTGATGGGTAATGTATAAATATCCACTCTGCTTACTGGCCCAAAACTGTGATTGTGTGCATTCTAACTTCTATCAAACTACCAATTAGCAAGAGGAAGGCTATAATGGGGGCGAATGACAGAACAAAAAAGCTTCTTTAATTACCTCTCCCATGAGACTTTGTGAAGCAAAATGCCAATGAATCCTCCATCCGTTTGGTTAACAAGCACTTAGTTGCTCGGACAATCTCTCTCTCCATACACACACACACACACACACACACAATGTGTATGTTGCTAGGAAAAACCAGCGGTGTTGCTAACAAAATGGGCCCTTGGTGACAGCAGATGAAGCAACATTGGTGTTAAAGACTTGTGTTTGTGTCTGTGTGGGAAGATGTGGCCACAATCCCAAGAGTTCCCAACACAAAACAGATAGATGAACACAAGCGGTAGACAAAAAAATAAATATAAATAAATAAAATCTCCAGAAAAAGCAGAACAAGAATGGGAAAAATGTAATAAATTTCTGCAAGAACAATTAGATATCGAAGGAAAAATCAGATTTTGATAAATGAATTTTTTTTCCAGTAAAGACAATAATTTGAAATTTAGAAAATCAGGTGGTGAATCCAGATCTTGGAAAAGGTACTGTTTCGAACTACAGTGTTCAGGCTTGGCCACTGACCATGATGATTGGTGGATTCTGGGAGTTACATCCCACCAAAGTATCATTTCCAAACTGTGGTCACTATTCCATGTGCAGCAGTGCACCCAACAGCCTCATTGTGGTCCTAGCCCTACTAAACCACAGGATGGTTTTCACCCTTCATTTGCTACTGTTTGCCCTGTCATCTCCGAAGCATCCCCAAAGCTTCAGCTTTAGTGAAATCCAACAGTTCTCCCCAAGCGGAGTTGGCTCATTTACATCTCCCGACTTCGAAAACCACAATGCATAAACTTAACTCTGTCTCATCTTTGTGCTGCATCCCAACAGCGCATAGGCCAGAAAAAGGCTCAGAGCCTGCCAGAACTGGGGACGGGGGGGGGGGGAGTTCTCCGACACAGGCAAGTATTCTACACTAATAAATTGATGGAAGGCTTTGAAAATCCTCCAAAAGGACAGGTGTTCAAATTAAATCCAGCGAAATATTTGCGGCGTTTGTGCCTGAACAACTGCTTAACTTCAACAGTTCCCAGTAGATAAGCACCAGTCGGACTGCTGTGCTTATGACTGGAGAATTCTGATGGGGAAAATATGGTGGGGGGGGGGGGATATTTGATCTCCTTTTTCCAGATGGAACTAATCACCTAACCATCCTAGACAAAGAATATTGATTAGAAAAACCTGGAAAGAAATAAAGTATTTGTTTCTCACTATGAAGTGGAGAGGAACCTAAAGATCAGAGGCGCAAAAGAATGTAGAGATTGGCCATATTTCTATGGCAGATTTCCATTATGCTTGCCAATACATTTATGGGCTGAATTTAAGGTGCTAATAGTAACAAAGTCCTGGACAACTTGGGAGCGTAATACTTGAGGGAGCACCTTTCTCTATATATGCCTGCTTCAGATTTGAGATCTCTTAAGGACCCTACTCTTGTGTCCAACTAGTAGGTGAAATATATTATGGGAAGACATAGGAGAGCACCTTATTTGTGAAGGCACCCCAGTTGTGGAAGGCCCTCTTTGATTGATGCCAACACTGGAATCTTTTTGATGCCAAGTCAAAACCTGGCTTTTTATCAAAGCCTTCAGACCTAATTCATTTTAACCAAGCTGCGCATGTGTTCTGGCTGAACTATTTTAAATGGTTTTCCCCATTCAGGACCTTTGAGATTTATTTATAAATAAATAATAAATAAAACTTTTATTTATACCTTGCTTTTTGCCGTAGCAATCAAAGCGGCTTGTTATTTATGTACACATGCATTTGCATTTTAGGACATTTTGCAAAAGAACTGGTTGCGTTTTGGTTTTTTTTCTGGGGACGTACATCTTTGTAAGTGGACTTGCCTCCCGGGGAGTGAGAATTAGGCAGTTCTGTAACTTGTATTCGAAACACACTCCAGGCATACAGAGTTTTATATTGATTTATCCCAGGTCTATTTGCATCAGTTATTCACACAGTCAACAATGCAAATGAAAACTCAGGGGTTATTCTAATGAGGAAAATAATACAGAATGAATCTGAGTTGAATCGCCAATGTTCATATGCATCCTGAATGTACACGATTAAGGAGGTTTTTTTGGGGGGGGGGGCTTGCCAAAAGCCCCACTTAATCTAGGATAAATCAGATTTTTTCCTGAGTTTTTTTTAAAGATCTGCATCATTGGTAGTGTGAATAACCAATGTGAATAGACCCAGGATAAAACTCTGCATGCCTTGAGTATGTTCCACGTGCATTTGCATGATCGACTCCATCTTTATTTGAATGCTTGCACATGTGACAACTAAATTTGCAGAAATGTGCACTGATGTAGTTCCATAGTGTAAATGAGAAACCTGGAATGTGTGAGTGAGATGATTCGCATCGTCGTGCTAAGAAACAACAACACCTGAATGACCGCTCAGAACACACACCCCGAGATTAATTATCCCAGATTAAGTGGGTTTTGGGCAGCTTTTTGGCCAAATTTAATCGGATGCATTCGACGTGCATGTGAACAACAAAGATTCAACCTAGATTCTTCCAGGATTAGTTTTGCCATCTGAATCACCCCTAAGAAATCATATCCAGAGAATGAGTTCACTAGGGATATAGAGGATTCTTAGGTTCTATTTACATACACAGGGACAGAGCTAACTGGCTGACTAGTCCTTATTAGGCTAGAAGCCCAGAATTGACAGCTGGCGCAAGCTTATTATTAGGAGATGGTGTTTGATCTGTGAAAAATCTGTGTCATTGAACGATACTTTGCTCAGAGCTTTATGAAAAATCTATTCCCTAATGTGAAAATGCACAACCCTAAATGCAAAAAACGAGTTAAGATGCAACTGGGCATGGGGAACTCTACAGGTAGGTACGACATGTAAGAGGAGTCATGTTGAATCAGAATAAAGATCTAACAGGTTCCAGGGACTACAAGGGATCATCAAGTCCAAAAGCCTGCCATGGAAGAATACACAACTGAAGCACCCCTGAAAAATGCCAACCCAATTTCCATTTAAAGACCTTCCAAAGAAGGAAAAGCTACACCTTCCCCAAGGCAGTCTATTTCACTGCCAAACAGTCCTTACACTAAAGCGGTTATTTCTAATATTCAGGTGGAAACTCTTTTCTTGTCATATGAGTTGATGGCTTTGGACTCTAGTTTCTGGAGCAGAAGAAAACAAGTTGATGCCATCATCTACATGGCATCCCTTCAGATATTTGAAGATGACTATCAAACCCCCTTTCAGACTTTTCTTCTCTATGCTAAACATACCCAACTCTCTAAGTCGTTCCTCAAAACATACCCAACTTTCTAAGTTGACCTTTCTAAGTTGACCCTGACCTTTTATCATCTTGGTGGCCCTTTTCTAGACACATTGCAGCTTGTCAATATTTTTGTTTTACAGTGGTATTGAAAACTGTGTCTCTGGTTGCGGCAGAGAATGGAGAGAGTTGGTGTCCACTGGGAATAGAAGTTGTATAATATTCCACAAAGGCTCTTGAGGGCATCTAATAGGTTCCCACAATTGGTGGCCACCACAATAGAAGAAGAGGAGGTCATCACAATGATGGCAGAGGTGAGAATAAGAGAGAGCCCTCACGCTTGGTGACAATTGTGAGATGTGTAAAAGTCTTCATATATTATGGCAGTAGTGACTTAGGCTGAAGTTTACATCTGGTGAAGAAAGTGATGGAATAACAGTCAGAAGCTTCACAGTGGGATATAAATATTTTGATAAAATAAATAAGTTTAATTCTATTGTGTAGACAGGCACTCAGGGTAGGGGAGATCCAGTACAAGGATCATTAAGAAGCATTCAATACCAGAAGCATTAAGTCTCTATGGGTTCATCTACACTAGAAATAATGCAGTTTGACACCACTTTAACTGCATTGGCTCCATCCGAGGGAATTCTGGGAACTGTAGTTTTGTGCGGCAACAACACACTTTGTCAGAGAAGCCTAAAGGCCATGTAAAACTCCAAATCCAAGTATTCCATAGGATAGAGCTATAAAAAAGTGGTATCAAACTGAATTATCTCTACAGTGTAGATGCAACTCTAACTCTGTAGTGTGGATTCATACTGGGATTTCTGCTTCACTTGCCTTCTGGTGTCTAATTCATGTGCTACAGAAGCCACTGCAGCCTTTTCTTGTTTTTATTGACTTTGGATTTTATCGGAACAATTTATAACGGCTTCACTGTCATTTTAATTTTTATTGGATTGTAAACTGCATGGAAAAATTCTTCTGGATATAAAACGATGTGCAAGTTTTATAAATAGATACACAACGTATCACACAGAGTGGTCTGTTTCTCCCCCACCCTTTCTATGAGAAGCGAAACCAGGGAAGTGAAAGGGACCATTTCGCTAAATTTCTTAGTGTGAGACAAGATAAATTCTTCGGCAGTTTTTTAGAAGTGATGGTCTATTAGCGATGGCTTTACCACTTCTGGCAGAAGAACAGGGTTGGTGCAGACTGACTGTGAATATTCAGCCTATTGTGAATGCTGGCAATGCAGTCAGCGGTTTCCCCCCATAAATCGGGAAACCCCAGTGATAAGCCAACGTTTCCCCTCCGTCTGCTCAGTGCCCAGGTCAAGGGATGAGAAATTATCATCACTTTGTGTAGCTTTTCCATCAAACTGGTTCCTTCCAAATGTTTTGGACCGCAACTCTTCTCATCCCTATGCTATTCCGGCTGCAGTTTATTCAAACTCCGGTACAAGACATCTGGAGGGCACCAGTTTGGGGGAAGATTAACTTTGTAGGATAGTCCAGGGGGATATTTATTTATTTCGCTGGTTGCATTGCTGAAAATCTGATATTTATAGGATAGTCATCCTATCCTATATTAATCCCAGGCAAGCTGTTTTCAGACTACTCATCGGCAAAAGATGATCTCTCCGAGAGGTGGCTCATTTCTGCTAAAAGGCATTGACCTTCCTCTGCTCTCTCGGAAACGTCCGGAACCTGCCTGCCAGCTGAATTCCAGAGCCTGAACTATTAAAAATGTATCATTTTTATTTGGTTGCATGGCAACAGATGATCCCTTTGTTCTGTTTTGACAAAGCAGCTGCTGAGAGCTCTGTCTTGTCATTATAACTAAGAGCGATGCCCGCAGGCTTTCTTTAAAAATAAGATACAATACAATACGGAGCAATAAAAGGTAATGAGAGAGAGAGAGTTCAGCGTTCCTCTAATTCTCTTTCAAAGCAAAGTTTGGGCTGCTCTTTGTGATAAACTCTGCGGTATGATGAATCTCGCCCTCTGCTAGGCTGCATCTGCACTGAGAAATAATCTGGTTTGACATCACTTTAAACGCCGTGGCTCAAGGTCATAGAATTCTGGGAAGTGTAGTTTGTTGCAGCACCTGGTGCCTCAACAAACTATACTTCCCAGACGTCCATAGCCTTGAGTCATGGCAGTTAAAGTGGTGTCAAGCTGGATTATATCTGCAGTGTGGATGCTGCCCTAGTGACATAGATGCACTCTTGTTCCATCCCATTGGTTGCCCACTAGTCAACTGGTTGCCCAGAATCTAGCCACGGATCTTATTTTGTCAACCAGGCACCTCCTTGTCACCAGAAACACTTTGAGAACAATTATATATAAAAAGTTATTTTCACAGTCTCCCTCTTCTTGCGTGTCCCATACGCAGATATCCAGATCAGCATTTGTTGTTGTTATGTGCCATCAATTTGGCATTGAGTTATAGTGATTCTATGGATAAAGACCTCTAAGAAGTCAGGTCTTGCAATCTCGATGCTGTGACTTCCTTGACTAAGGATGCTGCCACACTGCAGAATTAATGCAGTGCAAAACCACCATAACTGACATCGCTCCATCCTATGGAATGGAGTTGTAGTTTGATGTAGCACCAGAGCACTCTGAGAAAGCTATTTCACAAAAGCCCAGAATTAAATAGCATTGAGCCATGGCAGTTAAAGTGGTGTCAATCTGCATTAATCCTGTAGTGTAGATGCAGCCCGAGTCTATCTCTCCATATACTTCATTTTGAATGGTCTTATCATAGAGTTTTCAAAGTAAAAGGCTTCAAGAGTGGCTTATCATTGCCTTCCTCTCTACAATTCTAGCTCCTTTACTGCCATTGTCTCCAACAGATTTTCCACCAGTGTCATCCTGTCTGCTGTTGCTGTTTGCCCCATTTCGGTTGGCTCCTCAGCAAAAGCTTATCAAATGTGGAAGACCCTACCAGCAAGCAATGTTACCATCAACATAGCCTCTTGCCTTATAGGAGAATGCAATCTCAGCATCACAGAAAGGTAGTGAGAAGGTGGCTATGGTAGACCAGCATACCCTTCAGTGTGTCACACTTGTCCCCTTCATCCTCCACTAACTTCAGTTGAATTCAATTGAATTCAAAATGCAAGAGCAGTTTGCTCTCCTCTAACTCAGCAGAGGAGAGAAGCATGGAGAAGGTGAAAGGTTGCCCGTCCCAGGTTGTTGTTGTTGATGATGTTGTTAACCACCCTCAGGTCAATTTTAACTTATGGCAACCCTGTGGATGAGACATCTCCAAGATTCTCTACCCTCCACTGCTCTGCTTAGTTTCTGCAAATTCATACCCGTGACCTGCTTAATAGAGTCCATCCATCTAGCATGCAGCCTTCCTTTCTCTCTACATCCCTCTACCTTTCCTAGCATTATTGTTTTTCTGATGAGCCATGCTTTCTCATGATGTGACCAAGATACAACAGCCTCAGTTTAGTCATCTTGGCTTCCAGGGAGATTTACAACTTTATCTGTACTAGGGACCTTATCATAGAATCATAGAATCATAGAATCATAGAGTTGGAAGAGACCACAAGGGCCATCCAGTCCAACCCCCTGCCATGCAGGAACTCCAAGTCAAAGCATCCCTGACAGATGGCCATCCAGCCTCTGCTTAAAGACCCCTAAGGAAGGAGACTCCACTACACTCCAAGGGAGTGTGTTCCACTGTCGAACAGCCCTTACTGTCAGGAAGTTCCTCCTAATGTTGAGGTGGAATCTCTTTTCCTGCAGTTTGCATCCATTGTTCCGCGTTCTAGTCTCTAAAGCAGCAGAAAACAAGCTTGCTCCCTCCTCAATATGACATCCCTTCAAATATTTAAACAGGGCTATCATATCACCTCTTAACCTTCTGAATTCGCTAGTTTAGCAAATTCATGTTAATTCCAATTGCATTCAGAATGCATTCAGAATGACTTCCCATTACCCGAAAATGACCCCCCCCCCATTGTCCAAAATTGTGTGAGATGCTTTAATTCGCAATAACGTAAAACCCATGATTGCTTTCAGAATTGCTTCCCTTTTGCCCTAAATTGCATGAGATACTTTAATTCGCAATAACGTGAAACCCCCATGATTGCATTCAGATTGCCATTAGATTATACTTCCAATTTCCAATGTCTGATAAGGTCCTAGGACCCATTTGTTGGTCTTTTCTCCAGGCAAAAGCAAATTGTTGCAGCCTTTCCTAGCTTGTATGCTCTTCCTCATTAATAACTGTCGCCATCTTGACCACTCTGAATTTTTTCATCCAAAATCTGTTCTCATTTTTATCCGTGAAATGTTGGAGTATTGCGTGTCATGCAGACTGAATGTCTTCAACCTCTCTCTCTCTGCAGTTGCTAGTTTTGGGGGCCCATCCTCACGAATCTTCCAATGCTTATTTCAATTTTTTTTTTTTTTTGGAAACCCTTTAATCAAATCCCAATTTTCACATTGGATCCAAGAACGTGCCAACGAAAGGCACCCTCTATTATCTTTTCAGCCCAAACAGATGAAGGACAGAAGGATTGAAGGCGCAGATTACGGCTCTGCTGTAAATCCGGACCTTTTCCCTCCATAAGCTTTAATGAGCTGTAATCGCAAAGCGATGTGATGTTTTATGTCTGGAGATAAGCATAAAGCATGACTGGCAGGAGGGAACGGTGGTCCTGATCCTTATCTCTTTTACACCAAGGCAAGACTATTAACTTTGGTGGAGCTGCCATAGATGTGCACAACTGTAAGAGAGATACCATCCTGGGTTCCTGGGAAGGATACAGAAAAGCTGACAAGGGGGGAAAAAATGTGCCAGTCACCGACAGCCTTGGAGACAACATTGGAAGTCTGATAAGGGGTTATAAGATAATAAATGGGGGAATGGAAATGGAGAGCAAAACTATGCTTTCCGTTCCTGTAAAATACAGCAAACAGAGAGGTCCCCAAGGAATGATGGCGGATCTCATTAAAAAGTAGCTGTTTTTCTCTTGTACATTTAGCTATACAGTGGGTCATTGGTATCTGCTGGAGTATGGTTCCAGGATACACAGATGCACACATCATGAATACCAAAATCCAGGAATGCACAAGCCCTTTTATACGCAGAGGCATAGTACAATTGTGGATTTTATATTAAAAGACAAAACCGAGGTTGCTTTTTAGAATTTTTTTGTGTGAGGATATTTTCGAGCCACTGTTGGTTGAATCTGTGGATCCAGAATCCATAGATGCAGAGGGCAGACTGTACAAGACACTTTTTATAAATTTTATTGACAAAATAGAACTGGTGTGAGAATGGATTATGAATTATGAGGGACAGGGATGTAGTTGAAGGTGAGCGTATGCTTGAAGAAGAGTAGTTATAAATAATAAGAAGGTAGTTATAGGTGAAAGAAAAACGAAAGTAAGAAAGGAGAGAGGGATTGGAATGGAAGAATAAAATGGATAATGTAAAAGGGAAGGACAGATTGAGAAAGAAGAAGGAGAGGGGTAGTGCAAGAAGGATAAAGGATAAGGAAGAATTGGATGAGTGGGGGAAGGAAAGTAGGAAAGGAGAGAAAGAATAGTTATTGTTGATTTTTTTTAATATGTAATATTAATTAGTACTATGTGTAACTTTAAGATATTTATGACTGTAATCTAATGAAATTAGCGCACCTACGGATTTTGACACCATGGAGGATCCTGCCACCAAGTCCAGCGAAGGGCCCACTGTGTTTATGGCATCTGGAGACATTCAAAATCTGAACCACCACACGAGATCTTTAACATCAGCATTAAAAATCGCATGCTTCCAATACTATAGGGATTTTTTGTTTGGAGAAATCCTTGCCAGGGGAATGAATCCCTAGGATTTCGTAAGCGTCCTGCTCTGAATATGTCTACGGAAATCTACACTCGTAATGCACATTTTCAAAAGGAAGCTTCTTCCAACAATGACAGATACCTCTAGGGTCTCTATTGTTGCCTGTGACTGCTAACATGCAGAGATCAAAGGAGGAAGGATTTTAGTCATTTGGGGGAATGAATTTAATTAGTGCGCTGACTCTGGGCAGACATTTTGGGTATGGCTTGTGATCTTCTCTTCTCCAATACCTGCAGTCGTGTTTTTAATATGATCATAGGAATCGGCTCAGGGAGTTATTTTCTTTAAATAAGAAAACAAAAAAACCCCACCAACGTTTACCTCTCCGAAATGTCTTTTCTTCTGCTTTTAAGCACATTTCGCACATGCTTTGGAGGCAAGGCTCTTTAGAAAAGAGATTGATCTGTGTCGAACCTACATTCGCTTTGCAGCAACCAAAGAGGTTTCACACTGCAGCTGTACTCGGGAAGTTTTCATTAAGACTCTCATATTCCAAACATTATGAGATGCATATGTGTGTTTGTGTGTGTGTGTGTGTGTGTGTGTGTGTGTGTGTAAGAGAGAGAGAAAGGTTGGAAAAACAGCATTGATTTTTCAGCATCTGAGAAAAAGCTATCATCTCTGAAATACCAGCATCTTTATTTTGGCTTGAGGCAATGAGCTCTGTATAATACATGGCTTAGCATGAGAATGTTCTGTATTGTTTATGCTGAGAGTACTGTTGAATTTGAAGTACTCCTCTCTGAGTGTCTCCCTATCTCTCTGTCTGTCTCTGAGAACCCCAATCTCCCTCCCTTTCTCTCTCTGGAAAGAGAGAGAAGAGGACACTTTCAGCCAATGAATCTACTGGCGAGAATCCTCTGTTTTGTCGATGAACCATGGGTTGGGGAAGGAGCAGTGGAGAAATCTGAAATTTGGGTAAACTTGTAGTTGTTGTGTGCCTGCAAATTTTTTCCAACCCTAAGACCAACCTATCACCGGGTTTTCTTGGTAGAAGTCAAAGATATAGCCATGGTAGTCTGTAAAAGCAGTATGGAGAGAGATTTTGTACCAGAAACTTGTTGACAGCATGGGCTTTCATAAACTTAAGTCTACTTCCAAATGTATCTGAGGAAGTGGGCTGAAGTCTATGAAAGCTCATGCTTCCAACGCCATGCGATTGCCAATACTGGAATGGCCGTGGCAGTGACATTTTGCACAGGAGGACTCCTGGGACTGCTGCACAATTGGGAACTATTGACAGGTTTCCACTGTCAATGAAAAAGGACACCCTGACCATGCTGCAGCAATGCATCAGCTGTGGCATCATGTGATAAGTGTCATGGGTTGCCCTGAGCCTGACTTAGAGGCGCAGTCAGAGGACTCAGACTCTGAAGACATGGAGGAGGTTGAGACAGGGGCAGATCTGGGGGCTGCCTGGATCTGCAGTCTCAGAGGAGGCTCCGGAAGCTGCAGAGGGAGAACCAGAGTCTATGGACTTGAGGTTGCAAGTGCTAGGACTTGTGGAGTGAAGTCAAGGACTCTTTGAGGCATTGTTCCAGGCTAGAAGACAAGAAGAGAGCTAATAGGTTTCAGGTGAGAGAAGCAGAGGCCTTTTAAAAGACCTCCAGCTGCAGAGGTTCTTTGCGACCAACAACCAGTCTTGCAGCCTTGGTGTCTTTTGCTCTTTGATGGATGATTCTGGTTATCTGACCTTTGGACTTGCCTTGTGACTACGCTCTTGCCTCTGCCCTATGCTGTGACTGACTGACTGGTATTGTGTGACCTCTGGACTTGACTTTGGATTATTCCTTGGTATACTCCCCTGCTGTGCTGCCTTCAGTAGAGGTAAGCAGGACAATAAATATCACTAAGGGTACCATTTTGCTACAATAATCACAGTTTAAAAGCCACATGTAGTAATCTCCCTGGAGTACTAGTCCAAGGCTCAAACTACTACAGCACGTTGGCTCTGACTGGGTAAATTACCTAGTTATATTTGGACAAATTTGGATTTCCTGCATGCCTGGCAGTGATAGGAACTAACTAATTGAAAGCAATCAGGTTAAGATGTTTTATAACAAGAAAGGGGCAAGTTTATTAAATTTAATTTTTAATTTCATAGATTGACTTAAATTGGAAATTTACCACTAACTGAACATTATTATGCTTAAGTCTAGAAGTAAGTTATTAATCAAGTTACTAATTAATTGAATGGGGGAGCATGCTAAAGAGCCAATACATTTTACATTTTTCCGCTGCTTCTTTACCAAAAGACCTAGTTCTCGTGAAAGTTTTTTAAAAAAATACCTCCAAACCATTTATGGCATTGTGAGAGCCAGCACAGTTTAGGTATTGGAGTATTTATTTATTAAGAGTTTTTTATACCTTGCCCTCCAGCCAAAAGGTCTCCCAGAGCTTCTTACAAATTGCTAATTTGATAGTTCCCTGCAAAAATGTGCATCAGTAAATGAACATCTTCTGGAGGGAAACATGTTCATGGAGAGTGTGCATGAAGTTTCATATGACAAGTCAATCAGAGTCTTGCAATGTAATAGAGACAAGGATGGGACAGGAATTCAGGAAGGATTTAGAGAAATGCCACAGAATCAAGGTAGCGATTTTACCTTCCCTTCTCAAGGAAGAGTTTAGCATTTGGGAAGAAATGGCTTGCTGTTCTGCATTTTGAAGAGCCTGGGTGCTTGTTTCTGCACCCTTGTACAGTGGTCCCCCGGGTTACGAAAGTAATCCTTTCCGGGATTACTTTCATAACCCGGAAGTGTTCGTAACCCGGGGGACTGCTTTGTTTGACGGACCGTGCAGCAAATTTAAAGGGGCCGCACGTTTTTTTTTCGTACCCCGAGGTTTTATTAGTAAGCCGGGGCCGTTTTTGCGGCCCCGGCTCTTTCGTACCCCAGGGTTTTCGTACCCCGGGGGATTCGTAATCCTGGGTACCACTGTACTGTCATTTCAGCCCATTTGTAAAAAAACATTTTTCCCAGAACTGCTCCTCCTTCCATGTCCATGAAAATGCATTCCCACGGGACTGACATTTGACAGTTCAATGCACATATAGTATTTCTCCCCTTCTGCTCATTTGCTAGCTTCAAGAAAGAGAGACAATGGAGTTTATCCCACGGGAGGAATTTCTCTCAATTGCGAATGGAGCCAATTCACAATTATGTGAATTCGCTAGTTTAGCGAATTTAATTGAAATCTGATTGATCTCAGAACGCATTCAGAATGACTACCCATTTCCCCAAAATGACCCCCCAATGCCCGAAATTGTGTGAGATACTCTAATATGCATTAACGTAAAAGCTATGATTGCGTTTGGAATGACTTCCCTTTTGCCCGAAATTGTGTGAGATACACTCATTCGCAATAACGTGAAACCCCATGATTGCGTTTGGATTGCCATTGCATTATACCCCCAAATTCCGTCATATGATAAACTCCAATCTCTCCACCCAGCATCAACACTTGTGTAGTATAACCCATCATTCAGCTTTACAAAGCACATGCATAATATATAACCAACAACCATGGCAGGAGGACCTATGATCCTGGCAGAGGTGTACCCTACAGTAAAATAATGTGTCATCTTTGCCAAGCCTGGAGAGCCATTTAATCATCTAGTTCAGAGTAGAAAATGTGTGACCCTCCAGAAGCTGGACTGCAATTCCCATCAGCCCTGAAAAACACAGCCAATGGTAATAGATGATGGGAATCCCAGTCCAACATCTGGAGTCCCACATTCCTTATGACTATTTTCATTCCTTCTAGAACCAGAGTCTGCATCATCACAAAGGACTGGTGGTTCAAGCACAGAATTCTAGATCTTTGCATTCTCCTCCTCGCACAAGACTTCAGTTAGACAGCCTCTCTCCTAAAATGGGTAATCTGATCAGAGGCTCCTTCAGGCAGGACAACAAGGTAACAGACCAATATATATTTTATATTTGAAGCCAGAATGACCAATGATATGTCCAAGCTTCAAAACTTACTGCACCTTCATTAGGTCTATCAACTGATTATTTCTTTATTATTTCTTTAGTGGCAAATTATTCTAAATGCTTTGAAAACATCTCTTTGTATACTTAAAAGCAGCTGCATTTTAACACAGACATCTAATACAACGGGCAAGTTTTCATTTCCATCTTGTGGACCACAGTAGGCCTAGAAATGGGGTGGGGGGGGGGATGAGAAAAAATCAAAATGTCTCGATGTCTGCTTGCATTTATTATTTTTGTTATTTTTTTTTCAGTTATTTGAGCTGTCTCCAGACCCTTTCAAGCTACTATATATAAAACTAATATTCCAAGAGGCCACTAGAGAAAAATATACATGTTGACCAATTTTTTTTCAGCATGGGAAAGGCATCTGCGGTTACATTTTGTCCATATCTGGCCAAATACAAAAACAAAGATATTTGTTCATTTAATCCTACAGATAGCTACTTTCAAGTAAACCCTATTGTATAAATTTGACTTACACCTAGGGTCTCCTGAGACTGTTATCCTATAGAAGCTTCCATGGAGTTAAGCACACATTGTACTAGTGCAAATTTCTTCTTTTATACAGCATTGGGCTTTATGATATTAAATATAAAATACAGTTTAGGAATAAATGTTACACCCTTCTTATAAGGCTGGCCAAAATGTTTATTTAATAACAACGCATCTCAAAAACAAAGCACTGAAAGTGTTAAAATATTTTAGCAGTTTTCTTGCAGAGGACTAGTGGTACTTACAACATAAGATGTATTTCATTTTATTTATAATCCCTCTCTTTTCCCAATATGGGTACTAAGGTGGGACCATAATATAAAATCAAGATGAAATCCAGTTAAAGCAATATACGGTAGAAGAGTTTAAAAACCATTCAATGGACAATCATATTAAAATGTTGGATAATAAAAGCCAAGTTCTGGCATAGACCTGAGTCCACAAAAGCATAAAAGCTTTGCAATATCTCAACTACACATAGAACAAAATTAATTGTACCATGGCAACAATTCAATTTAAGGAGCTGAGCTAGGAAACTGACCTAATAAGAATACTACAGTACTACAAACATGTATGAAAAATTGTCGAGCATTTGTTAACTAATACTATTTTGAATCTTTTTTTTTTTTTCCTCCCTGGAATGAATGGGGAAAACAAAGTTTTCAGAAACCAGAGAAGATAGAGAAAAAACAGCACTGAAGATTTTGAGCAGAGGTAATCCTTTACCATTTATCACAACTTATCAATATGTTGGCTGGAAATTCAGGTGGGTGTGAGAAAACCAAAGAAATCTCAAGGCTTCCAAGTGAGGACAGTGGCTTCATTTCCCCAACTTTAAACATCCCAAGCTGAATAGAAAAGAGAGGTTAGCCTTGCCTTGCAAGATCACACTTGGGCAGCCATGACCAAGAGCCAAGTCCCTGCAGATACCCAAAAAAGAAGGACTGAAGAAAAGGGAAATTGATTTAGAGTATAGGGAGCTTTGAGTACTATTTTCCCATATGTCATCTCTTGAGGCCTCAAAAATATTACTTCTCCAAAGAGGAAAAGGGGCCTTTCCCCTCTATCCCTCTCAAAGTATTTTGGGAAACAAACTTCTTTTGTACAGTGGGCCCTTGGTATCCGCTGGGATTGGGTTCCAGGATCACCACTCCCCGCCCAGTGGATACCAAAATTTGTGGATGTTCAAGTCCCATTAAATACAATGACTAGTAAAATGGTGTCCCTTACATATAATGTCAAAATCAAGGCTTGCTTTTTGGCACATATATATACGCATACACACATACAGTTGGCCCTTCTTATCGGTGGATTTGTTATCCACAGCTTTGCACTTACACGGCTTGATAATATTCCAAAAAAGTATAAATTCCAAATAGCAAACGTTGATTTTCCATTTTATATATGGGACATCATTTTGTGATGCCATTATATTGAATGGGATTTGAGCTTCTACAGATTTTGTTATACATAGAGGGTCCCGGAACCAAACCCTAGCAGATAACAAGGACCCACTCTGTGTATATATATGTGTGTGTGTGTGTGTGTGTGTGTATACTGTATACACACACACACACATATACACATACTCAAGTTGTGGATGCTTGAATATGTGGAGGAAGAACGTGTGGATTCAGGGGACCAACTGTAATTCAAACAGATTCAGACTTCAGCTGTTCTATAAAACTCAACAAATATACACAGTAGCACAAAAGATACAAAAATACCACCAGAAGAGTTACATGAAAGGTGGCCAACCAGTGGCCCTGGCTATACAAATGGCAGGCTATGGGGTCTAGCAGGCTAGTAGTAGGAAAGTCCACAGTCTTGCTGGAATTTCTGGAAGCCCGTACGTCAAACCAATGAAGTCCTTTCTCCACAAGGAGGTTCAGACCCTTACTCTTACCATAGAAACACAGGGCATCAGCTTCTGCTTTGCTTCATCAATACTTATTTGTTGAGATAAAGAAAGGAGGTAGAGGTAACAATGACAAGGAGAGAAGCAAAAGAGCCAAGGGGATCTCTGTTCATTCATGGGCCTGAGCAGGAACCCTGCACTATCAGTACCCGATGATAGTATTGCAGCAACACCTGTAGCTTAGAGGTAAGGGGCTTTCCAGCATCTCGCTATGATTATTTGCTCTGAGGATGGAGTGGGGACTGCATAAAGGCCGTGTAGTATATGAATGGGAGTGGTACCACTCAAGATTTTGGACTTGCCTTGTGGGCTCAAAAGTCCATCAGGGCTTTTGGTGCAAGTACAAACAGCCTCTTGTAACCAAGAGAATTAGCCCTCAATGGCCATTCCCTTAGGTTTGGTGCTGTGACTGGGAGAAGTGTAAAACATATACCGCATGGAATATCCTTGCACCCACACAATGTACAGCCCAAAAGAGAGATAATACCAGCTTATTGTGTAGCAGGCAATGTGACAATAAGAGTTGTAATTCTTCTCTGATAGCTAAAAGGTAATACTGAACAATTTCATGAAAGGAAACCCCCTGTGTTTAATAAAATAATAATAATAAATAAAACTTTTATTTATATCCCGCTTTTTCTTAAAACAATCAAAGCGGCATACAAGAATTAAAATGATTCAATACAATAAGGGTGGGCAGAATAATCACAAACCACAAATATGGTGGCGGGGGGGGGGTGTCTTTTCGTGGCCGGGTACTCTTCTGGGAAGGCCTGCCGGAAGAGACCTGTCTTGACAGCTTTCTTAAAGCCATCTAGGTTGGTAATTTGATGGATTGTGTCTGACAGGCCATTCCGCAAGGTGGGATTGAGTGCGGAAAAAGCCCTCTTGGAGGCTGCAGTAAATCTGGTCTTCGCCGGTTGCTGTAAATTCCTCCCAGATGATCTGAGTGCATGGGACGGATTATATGGAACTAGGCGATTCCTTAGATACGTTGGGCCCAAGCCATGTAGGGATTTAATAAAGGAGATAAACCCTCAAGATGCCATTTCTTGACCATCAAGAGGTTCCTCCTAATGTTGAGGTGGAATCTCTTTTCCTGTAGTTTGAACCCATTGGTCCAGGTCCTATTCTCTGAAGTTGAAGAGAACAAATTTGCTTCATCCTCAGTATGACATCCCTTCAAATATTTAAACAGGGCTATCATATCACTTCTTAACCATCTCTTCTCCAGGCTAAACATACCCAGCCAAGAAATGGGAGGATGCTGCTCAAGGAAGTATCAACAATTTAAGGAAAACAATGATAAAACTGATCCTGACCTCAAACCAATGGATGACTTGAACTATATTAAACCTTTAATGTATTGCAATGACTTCCATCCTCTTCACTTTGCTATAAGGAAAGGATGCCATCATATCATACCGATCTTGCTGAGGTGCGGGGCAGAAATAAATGCTAGAGATGAGTCTGGCCAAACTTCTCTCCATTTGGCTTGTGAAACACTCAACCAAGAGGCCACTGAAATTTTACTCCGCTGTGGAGCCAACATAAATCTCCAAACATTATATGCAAAAGAAACAGCACTCCATTTAGCAATCTTGTCTTCCTTTTACAAGGATGAGATCTTAGCAGAAGATAGGAGATATGTTGAGCTACTGTTATTTAACGGAGCAAATGTACACATGAAAGACTGGAGAGGACATGAAGCTATACACCGTGCTTGCATAAATGCCAGAGAAGATATAATTATGGTTCTTTATAATTATGGGGCAGACATGAACTCTTTAACTGAGCAAGAGGAGTCTCCACTTTTTCTGTTCATGGACATTGCAAAGAATTTAAGGAAGGTGAATGTCCTGAAGAAACTGCTAAGCCTAACATATCCTTTGAAATTAATTAATCGTGAGGGCCGTCTTCCCACAGGACTTAGACTTCCCAGTTGTAAACAACTGAAAGACATGCTCATGAGAGAGGCGTTAGTAGTCTGGTCCTTGCAAGATATCTGCAAATTCAACATCAAGAAGTTATATATAGGACCTATGAAAGATAAGCTCAAACAAGTCATCCCGACTGAGTTATGGAATTCCATATACATCAAGGAAGAATATTCGTATGCTTCAAGAATAAATGATTACTTTGTTTCAAGTGACACACCCTTTTTACAACATCTTTATAACAGAGGAGCAGAATGGGGATTCCACGTTGACTAGCAAAATAAAAGAATGTAAAGCTGCCTTTGTGTTCTGAAGGAGGCCTAATTCTCTTGAATATTATTTCAGTAGTGCTTACTTACATATAAAAAGTTGGAGTATAGCATTTCTACAGTGGGACCTCTATATGTTTAGAGCAGTGGTTCCCAAAGCTTTTTGGGCTATCACCCACTTTCATCTTAGACAACAATCCTAGTGTCCCCCAATGCCTATCCTAGGACAAGTGGCCCCCCTCACTGCCACCCCCAACCCCGCTTTGTGTAGCAGCCAGCCTACCTCAGCTGCACCCACCTCACCACAGCCTCCTCCACCTCAGCCTCTTGTGTGCAAATGCAACAGCGGCAACATCCCACTCCTCTCACCCATGCTGGCCTAAAACCAAAATGAAGTCTGTTGGGCCATCTGCTTAGTTGCTGCTCCCAGGGTGACCGGGGCAAAAGGAGCAGCAACCGAGCAGCTGGTCAAACAGAGACCATGAAGCTTCTCATTCACACCAGCCTTTGCAGCTGGTGCAAAGGGTGAAGCTTCTCCCAGGAGAGGAAGGACTCTTGATCCTTTGCCAGAGCAGAAAGGGATGCAGCCAGAGTGTTTGGCCACATGTTCTGGACTGAAGAGTGGTATGGGTGGGGAAAGAGAGAGAATTTAACTACAGAAGCTACTCCAAGGCGAGGCACTCTTTCCAAGAATTGACCCTGGGTACTCTTTCCTCTCCTTCCCAAGAGACGTGACTTCCCCACAGCTTCAAGTCATCTCCCACACACAAACACACAACCATTGCTTCTTCTGCTACCTGTTCTTTCAGCCCGACAGAAAGAAAGAGCAACACTGCCACTCCAGTCTGCCCGCCAAGCCCTTGCAAAGTTCACAAGGCATAGTTGGTGTCCCAGATTGGAAATCTCCCTTTTGCTGCTGCTTCTTTCCCGCCGCCATATGCTCTAAAACTCCTTGCTCCAGTCAGCCAATCTATCCCAAAAGGGCACCACTCCAGCCCACAGAAACAATGCCCTGAGCTGAAATCCTCGCAAGAGTTTCCCAACCACAACTGCCACAACTAGAGAAAGATGTGGCTAAGGGAACAAATTTGGATTGGCAGATGAAGAGGAGGGAGCACCACTACATGAATCAATCTGTGGGTCTGTGCAGTAATTTTAAGGCACTCTAAAAAAAGAGAGGTTTCATGTAGCCCTCATTCCCATCATGGTCCTAAAGAAAAGTTCCTCTTTTCTTCTTTGTGCACCAATACTTTGACTGAAGGGCCACCCTTCCACCCATTTTCCCCTCACAGCCCGCTGGATCTTTCCACCACCCACATCAGGGCAATAACACCCACTTTGGGAATCACTGGGTTAGAGGTACATATAGGTATATCCTCATGCGGTTCTCAGTCTTTACTATGGCATTGGTGACGATGATGGTGACCATCTGTAAGACAGACCCAAACCAAAGCTCGGGTGAAGGTAAGAGCTATTTTAAAGAAAGGAAATTAACACCGTTATGCAAATAACTGAATGCGAACATCGGAGAGTCTAACATAATTAAGATCTGCCAAGAACATTTGTAACTTGAGCTTCAGCCATCTCCTGGAATTATTGCTATGGTTATCGCTTTAGTAGGTATTAAATGGGTGTAATTATTACAAGCACCCATGAGATATGTGTGTGTGTGTGTGTGTGTGTGTCTGTGTGTGATGTGGTTCATATACTACTTTTCTCTTGAAAAGTCAAACACACATCTCACAGCTAAGCTATTTAAGTTTTTTTAAAAAAATAAAAAAACCACCCATCCTTCATAATCGAATTACAAAAGAGATGGATAGTAAGCTAATGTTTGTTACTTAGGGCCTTCAGATATTAGAAGATGGTACTGGAGAGTACACAATGCTTGGCATTCAGTTTGGGACACACACACACACACAAATCATCTAGTGGCTGGAATCCTTTAGATATACTGCAGAAGTTGGCTGTTCAGGACCTGTCAGGTAGTTTATTTTCCTGACAGGTGATAGTTTTCTCTCCCATATACATACAGTACTCACTTCCCTGCACCAATGGCAATTTTCATCCTCCTGCTGCTATCATTGTCTTACTGCTCCAGAAAATTATGCTGCCGAAGTTGTTGTTGATGTTGTTGTTGTATGCCTTCAAGACATTCTTGACTTCTGGCGCCCTTAAGGTGAACCTATCACAGGGTTTTCTTGTCCAGATTTATTTCGACAAGCATTTGCCTTCATCTGAGGCTGAGAGAATGTGACTGCCCAAAGTCACCCAGTCTGTTTCCATGGCCAAGTGAGGATTCAAACTCTGGTTTGAAGAGTTGTAGTATAATGCCCAAACTATAAAGTTTATCATATGACGGAATTTGGGGGTATAATCCAATGGCAATCCCAATGCAATCATGGGGTTTCACGTTATTGCATATGAATGTATCTCATGCAATTTTGGGCAAAGGGAAGTCATTCTGAACACAATCATGGGGTTTCACATAATTGCGTATTAGAGTATCTCACACAATTTCGGTCAATGGGGGGGTCATTTTCGGGCAATGGGAAGTCATTCTGAATGCATTCCAAACGTAATTAGAATTCACGTAAATTCGCTAAACTAGTGAATTTACATGAATTTGAATTGGCTCCATTCAAAATTGAGAGAAATTCCTCCTGTGTGATAAACTCCTATGCTAGCTCTCATTGCTGAAGTTGCGCCAACCAAAATAATTTCAGACCGAAACAATTGTTCATCAGAAAGTGCATGGCAAATGCCTAACTGGCTGAGTTTCTCTTTGGCTGAAGTTATCCTTGGACAAAGCATCAGTGCGTTCCATCTCTACCCTCATGTCATAATGTCACCGTATTTCAGTGATGCTCATTAATAGCTACAAGTGCAAATGCTTTTAATGGTCAGAGGGAAAGCCTTAAATATTTTGATGGATCATCTCTCTCGATGATTCCACTAGAATGTTAATATTTTATACAGGTCTGTGAGGTTTATGGAAATTATATCCTCAACAGGGATGTCATCTTTGACAGGTGAAACGTGGAACTTGCCCTTGCAAAGCCTACGTGAAGAAGATGAATTATTTTCAGCAAAAAGCTGAGCGATGGTATACAACATCTCATAACAGTGAAATATTTCTGTAATCCAGTGATGGGCTTTGTAGTCAGGCACACACTATTGACACACACACATACACACAACACCTTTTTAATAAAATGGTGAGCCCACAGTCCATGTCTCTTGCACAGACTACACTGACCTAATACCCTGAACATATTTTGCAATACAATCCCCATCATCATTCACCAGTGGTAAACCTATAGCCATGTACCCATCATTTCTTGCCATCCTAGACTTATTGCAAGAGAATAGAAATCCATCAACATTTGGAAGATCACACATTCTTGATACAAGACTCAAAGGACCATTCCAGAGAATGTCACCGTGCATGAATACAAGTGACACCTTGTCATTCTTAAAAATCATTTTTTGAAGGGCATTTCCAAAATGTGGTGTTTTACAATACAATTTTCCCCTCAGAAAGAAATTTTTGGGAAAAAATGGGGTGAGATTTTTGGGAGGCATGTGTCAGTGTGGCAATGGTTGCACTGTGTGGCAAAGTGTGGTTTATACAATTCCCTCACTGATCTAGACAGAAGAAGGTATAGGGACAAAAGTTGCATAAAACTAATGGACAAATCTATATGTACCAGTCCAAACACTGGTCTGTAGTTGTGGATCGGGTTAATTTCAAAATACAGAGTGAATTAAATCCTTCGGCATCCCATTTTTGAACATCTGAAGACAGAAGAAATGGTGATCATGATAGCAAAGTTGAGATGGAAATAATATTCCCTATTATCCGTGGTTGAAACATGAGTATCCTCATTGAAACACGAGCTTCCCAAGAACTGGCAAATCTTGTTGGGAAGAATAATAGGCTAGCAAGCATTGCACGCAATTTTCTTCCAGTATTTGAATGTCCTGAAATGTTCTGAAGGATTTTTTTTCCTTTTTGCTCGGAGAAATATGTGGCTTTTTTGTACACCCCCATTTTATGAACTGCAAATATTTATTTCACATCAGAAATGTGTGTGCGCAGGGGGGGGGGTGTTTTTCTGCCCAACCCTCCAAAATGTCTCCAAACTATTGAATGCAGTGAGAATATTGCATAAAAATATGCGTTGCCTTCTCAAAAGGGAGAAAAGAACAATGCATCCTCTTATCAGGGCACTCCATTATCAGTTATTATCTCACGCTATAAAATATGTGTTATAGAATGCAACCTTTTCAATACTAATCCATTTCCTGTTCTCTTTCCACCCCTTCCATTGGCTAGTTCCTTGGAATTATTTCAAAAGCAAGCAATATGGATAGTGAGCCAGTAACTATGGGAAAGCAGTCCTTTTTTTCTTTTTCTTTTCCAATCTGGAGCAGCGTAACGTTCTGCAAACCTTGAACTACAGAGACCTAAAGAAGCTAGAGATGGGAGGAAAGAAAAATCAGCTCTCTGACTATGTCCACCAACAATTCTCGAATCTTGCATCGTGCTTTCCCGGCAGTCCCGTGGTTTGTCACAATCTGTCACACACCAATGCATAGCTTCAGAAGCAATGATAATATGGAGCTAATAGCTCCATTAGCCTATTACAGTTAAAAACCTCATTCATCTTAATAGCTTGGAGGATGGCCAAAATATGCAGATAATCAGGGAATTGGATAAAGGGGAGTGTTATTGCTCGGGTGCCAGACGGAAGGGATACACAATACATTTAGGAAGGGAGGTTTGGGGGAGAACTGAAGGTCAGAGAGTAAACCTTGCCATTTTGTTCATTCCTTCTGTTTCACCTGTTCAGACTGTGGAGTTTATCACATGGGAGGAATTTCTCTCAATTGCAAATGGGGCCAATTTGCAATTACGTGAATTCGCTAGTTTAGCGAATTTACATGAAATCTGATTGCATTCGGAATGCATTCAGAATGACTTCTCATTTCCTGAAAATGACCCCTCATTGCCTGAAATTACGTGAGATAGTCTAATACGCAATTACGTGAAACCCCATGATTGCGTTCAGAATGACTTCCCATTGCCCGAAATTGCGTGAGATACACTCATTTGCAATAACGTGAAACCCCATGATTGTGTTTGGATTGCCATTGCATTATACCCCCAAATTCTGTTGTATGATAAACTCCTGTGAAATGCAGCTGATGGTACCTACCAGGGATGGGCAGCTGCAGGATCTGGAGTGAGGAGAATTTTTTGCTCCTGCTTTTCCTCTCCAGAAGTTACTCCACTGCACTGTGGAGGACTGGGCGTGATATTATTTTATTTTATTTTATTTATGGCATTTTCACTACTTCCTGTAGCTTCCCTTCCTAGGTTATGCCCTTTGCATCTGATCGGGTCCCAGTGTAAGGAATCCGACAGATCCTGCTACAAAAGTGGCTGCTGTTTGCTGTTCTAGCTCTTTTGAGTAATGCCATTGTTTATGCTTTACAAAACTGCTGAAATTGAATACAAGCATGGTGGCAGTAAAATTAATTTGTTGTAAACGTGTAAGAGGGGTTTGCTGGTAAAACCAATGGGATTTGTAGGGTTTACCTAAAGAAAAATAATGCCTGGATAGGTAATGGACAGATGTATGGGAGAGGAAGGGGGTACCAATATCCACCAAGGCCAAACCTGTGAGAAGCTGAAAAGGGTCTGAAAGAGGTATGGGAGGAAATGGTGTGTGGGGGGGTGAGTAACACAGGCTGTAAAAATGTTTTGGCTTGTAAAAGAATGAGAGAAAAGCTTGTGAACTTACAGGGAGGGAGCAATGCTTACTCTTTGTTTACAAGTGAGCCTTATGGTAGTTCCATCTACAAAGGTCCTACTGTTAACTTTTTTGGTTACTGATATAAAGCTTTTCTGTTAAAACACAGAAGCCTGTTTTACTGCACTGAAGGGAGTGAGCATTTCCTGACAATTAGAGTGATTTTCAGCCTCCAAAACTAGTTTTGGGGAAACTAAGCTACTGTTTTTGTGCCCAGTTTGTTTTGGAAGTTTTGGCAGGTTTTTCAGGTTAAAAATCAGAAAAGAAAAGGAAAAAGAACCACCCCCTTCTCTGAGTGGACTGGCGAAAGGCAAGAGCTTAGCTCATCCCAGAAGAACCTAAAACAAGCATTGACCTCTTCTATGCTCTTCTAACCTTTTTTAATGCTTGGGTAGGAAAATGGTGGCGATGGCAGCTCTTTGGCACTCCCCTCAAAGGAGCACTGAGAATAACCGGGCACTGAAGGATCTGAATACGATATCTTGTGTATGCTTGGCAGTTTTTCTGGGTTAAAATCAGGCAAAGTTATCACATTAAACTTAAAGTCTATAATCATTGCTAACATAGGGCCAAAACAGAAGGCAGTACATGGGTGACACTGCTCTTTTGAGTGCTGCATCAGGGCTGCAGCAACCACATGCCATGGAGCCCATCTAGATTTTTTTCCAGCTCAAAAAGAAGAGGCAAAATGCTACTCCTTTTGCACGATTTTCTGCCACAGCGGCGGCTTTTCAGCATTTGTGCAGCATGCTTACTCAGCCTTACATCTTTCTGAGGTTGCTAAAATGAGTACCCAGCTTGTTGGGGGCAAATAACTTACTGTCGTAAACCGCTTAGAAACTGCTTAGTGTGGTATGAAGTGGTATAGAAATGAAGCAGCTATTGCTATTGTTATTGTGGCATATAAATGCTGCACTGTCAGAGCACCACAGCACTGCCCACCATCTGCCATGATGCTGGCTTGAGAGTGGTGTCGGGGCATGTGCTGTATAAACCCCACACCCCTAAGCCATCTCCAAGCCAGCATATTGTGCTGATCTGTTTCATCCCTTAGTCACTGTTTTCTTTCCTTTGCCTTTTCATCCTTTTTGACATGTATGCTTTTTCTTAGCCCTGCCCACCACATTTCCCACACCCTTTAGATCCCTCTTTCACCCATCCAGCCTTTAGGGTGAGCACAAAAAGTCATGCCTGCTGGAATTTTGTAGGTTCTTTGGCATCATTTTCCTTTGCTTTGTTTGTTATGGGGAACTAGATTTTACTCTTGACTTATCCACAGGTCGTATCAAAATCTGTAATTCTGGCCTCAAAACCTGCCCTCAATTTATATGACTTATAGGCGAGTATATTTGGTAATCATTGAGACTACTTTTTGAAATAAGAACAATTAATCTCAGTTATTCTCACAGCAGTTCTGAGTAGGGCTGTGTTCACTGCAAATCTAGAGACATTAACCAGGACTGATTTAATTGAACTAGACAGCAAGTATATAATTTTATCCCTATCACTGAAGTTAGCTACAGGCCCTAAGCAGCATCTTACCAAGTATTTATCTCTTGGAATTTCATATTACGTACAATGTAACATGTAATGTACAGTGTCCTGAAGCATTTGACTTCCACAGATACAGAGCTGTTGTTCTCTGGGAAGAGAAAGCTGAGAAAGCTGAATTCAAAAAGGGTTAAATGAGAAGGTTGAACACACATGAACTTGCACAAAGATCTAAGTTTCTCATCTAAGGATCTGTTGAAGGGGAAAAAAAACCTTTTACTTCCTCTGAGGACAACAAATGCCATTATCCCTAACTGTGGGGATTTGCTTTCAGGCAACATCAAAAGTTATGACTTACATAACTCTAAAGTTGTGGTGGAGTCTCCTTTTTTGGAAGATTTTAGACAGAGGTTGGATGGCCATCTATTGGGAGTGCTTTGATTGTGTGTTCCTGCATGGAAGAGCGTTGAGTTTGATGGTCCTTGAGGTACCTTCCAACTATATGATTCTATGATTCGATGTGTTCCTGCATGGCAGAATACGATTGGACTGGATGCCCATTAAGGTCCTTTCCAACTCTATGATTCTATGATTCGATGTGTCCCTGCATGGCAGAATACAATTGGACTGGATGCCCATTGAGGTCTCTTCCAACTCTATGATCTATGATTCGATGTGTTTCTGCATGGTAGAATGAGGTTGGACTGGATGTCCCTTGAGGTCCCTTCCAACTCTATGATTCTATGCTTCTACATGTTCCTGCATGGCAGAATATGATTGGACTGGAAGCCCCTTGAGGTCTCTTCTAACTCTATAATTCTACGATTCGATGTGTTCCTGCATGTCAGAATATGGTTGGACTGGATGCCCCTTGAGGTCTCTTCTAGCTCTATGATTCTATGATTCGAGGTTGGACTGGATGCCCCTTGAGGACCCTTCCAACTCTATGATTCTATGAAAACGGAGAAAAATGCATATAGAAATGAACTTGTCAGGAGGTGTTGTTACTTTCCTATTTCCATTCCATCAGTAGGGATTAGGGCCGCCATACACACACACACACACACACACACACACCTGTTAATGTGCCTGAGGGTGAAACTAGGTAGCCACAAACAAGTGAAGCCTGTGACAGTTCCAAATGAAGGCCGAGGGACGTCACATCCTCGTTGCCATGGCGATGCCGCGCATTGAAATGTGGAGGAGAGGAATAATAAGTCAACAAGGCCATGGAGATCAACAGCAGGCCTGGTGCTGCAAAATGGCCTCATTGAATACTCAACCATTGCACTATTCTCTCTTGGGTTTTCTGAAGGGGCGACAGGATGCTCTGACCTTTTTCAATCATGCTTTGGAAAAAAACTTACCCAGTTTAGAGAATGAGAGCGAGAGCAAGAACAAAATGCTAGGAAAGGTGATGGGCAACAGACAGATGAGGCTTGTTCTTTTTATATATAATGATACAGGTGCTGTTGTTGTTGTTTTTTAAAAAAGCAACAACTTCCAAATGTTTGGCTCAAGAAAAGCCAGCAGAGTCTGTGCTCACATTTAAGGTTGCTGTCAAGAACTGAGCGGAAAGCGAGCTATAATTTCACCCCGACAAAGCCCAATCTTAATATTTAAGAGATGGAGAAATGACAGTTTTGTTTCTAGGTTGTTCCTGTCCCTCATCAATTTGTGCCTCCTGCTTCTTCATCTTCAATCGAGAAAATCAGAGGTCAGAAAAAGAAAGTGGGGTGTCTTGGAGTCAGGTTTTCGGGGAGAGATCTGGATCCCCCTCAGCAAAATGATCATAGTAGAAGTATCATTCTGCTCTATAAAGCTTTATACTGCTTAGGTACGGACCAAATGAAAGACCATATCTACATATATGAACCATGTCTGAGCCCAAGTTTTGGGATTCAAAGAGAAAGGCTTTCTCTCACTCCCATCATCCTTAAAGGCACATTTGATGAGAATAGAGAGCCTGCTTTCAAGCTGTGGAAGGCTAGGCTGGACTCCTCTATGCTCTCCTTACAAGCGACAGAGATTTGAAAAAAAGATTTTGGCTATTTGGGAAATGGTTATGAAAGAAGGATCATTTAAAAGTGGGCGCATGGCCACATATGTCCCAGTTTTAATCTGTGAAATGTTGGAGGGCATGGTACTGAAGAAGCAGAAACTATCAAGGAATCTACAAAAGAAACTGGAGACACATCTCAGAAGACCATCATTTTAATAGAGAGATGTGGACTCTTAAGGCTTTCTTCAGGGGGCTACACAAAATCATAAAAGCTCAGTGTGTAATTACATTATATAAAATTACATCTCTACTTTGCCTATGGCCAGCACTATCTATTTAGAGTCAATACTGGATCAAGAACTTTCAAACCATTTCCTCTTCAAGGGAAAACCTGTAAGAAAAAGATGGCTTTTTAAAAAAAACTATATATATTTTGCAAATAAGTGATAGGAAAAATAATATTCAAGGACATCTGAGATAAAGTTAACCCTCCCTTTTTTCCTTTTTCCTTTTTTCCTACTAAAACAATCATCTTTTGAGCATCTTGTACTCAAAGGAAGCCACAGATCTTTTCTGTGAAAATACTGAAAATATTTTCTGTGAAGGTACTGAAGCACATCATTAGATTCAGGCCAAGATGTCATGGCATCTATTGTGTACTTTTTAATGGAAGACACCTTGTTAGGACTTTGCTTTAAAAGAGTAGGGGGAACCATGTGCTTCTTGAGTTATCATTACACTGAAACTCCCAATATTTCTTTTCATTGGTTATGATGGCCAGGGTTGTTGAGAGATGCAGTCCAACAACATTTGGAAAGCCATGCGATTCCCACCTGGTCACTAAAAGATGGGCTCAAACTATTCAGCTTAACAAGATCGAGCTATCTTCTCCAACAAGATAGGATTGGCCTTCTGAAAGAAACCATAAATCTATCACATCTAGGCTTTTATCTATCCCTCAGGCCAGCTCAACCTATCTCCCCTTCCCCATTACATATCAAACTTCTTTTAAGCCTTTTCTCTAATACCAAGGAAGGCCAGGTTCTCGGTATCAGGACAGACAGACATTTCCAGTGCTTTGGAGCTGAGCAGATTTGGAGCAAGGTCAACATAATATAATCCTTCCCCATGTTGGACTGCAACACAATTTTGTAATTTTAATTCAGAAAAGGATCCTTTCTGAACCCGTTGCTGAGCTGGCTCACTCCCCCCCTAGTTCTTTTCCAGCTGCTCAGAACAAGCCTGTTTTATGGAGAAAATGAAATTGTATCATTTTGGCTGATGTAGCAATTCATCCCTTACATAAAAGTACATGAAACAAAGTGGTACTAGGCCAGGCTTGCCTTTAGCCCTTGATCTTCAGAGGTATGTGTGTGTGTCAAGGCAGGGACAGAAACTGTGCCACTTGTACATGATATAAAGTTAACATTATGGTGCCTGTAGTCTCATTTCATTCCTTAATAATGGTGTAGTGGGATAACTGCCTCGAATGACTTTTCTAATAGCTGGAACTTCATAGATGAGCAGTATTTTAGCAAACAACCATATGAGCTGAACACATGTACAGCCATCCTCCGTATCCATGGAATTTTTATCCATGGATTCAAGCATTCACAGTGTGAAAATATTTTGAAAATACACAAATTAAAAAAATAATAATAACCCACCTTGATTTTGCCATTTTATATAAGGGACACCATAGTACTATGCCGTTATATTTAATGGGATGTGAGCATCCACAGATTTTGATATCCATGGGGGGGGGGGGGGTCCTGGATAGCAAGAGGCCCACTGTATGAGGCATTGGCATATAGATATAAGAACTACAATCCTCCATTATGCAAGGAAGATGTAACATTCCACCTGTGCATTTCCACATTCCTTCTGCCCCCAGAAAACATCTTCCAAGCATCTGGACTGTACTGCCCCAACCACATACTAGGGTAAGATAGCTGAGGTCATTGTCAATGACTTGTAGAAGATCCAGAAGGGCAAGTTCATGCTGTATCTTGCCTCCTTCTGCCCCTGGCCAGTACATTGCTATGGCAGCAAGATCCAGTTGTTTAAAACAGTCTTGGACTATTGCCACACTGCAGGAATAAAGCAATTTATCACCCTTTAACTTTGTTGTTGTGTGCCTTCAAGTCATTTACCACTTATGGCGACCCTAAGTGAACCTATCATGGCATTATGGGATGCTGGGATTTGTAGTTTGGTGGGGCACCAGAGTTCTCAGGCAGGGAAGGCTAAATAGCTCACAAAACTACAAACCCCAGAGTTTCATAGCACTGAGCCCCGGCAGTGAAAGTGGTATCAGACAGCTTTATTTCTGCAGTGTGGCAATAGCCTTGGAGGAAAGGTGGATGCTGTACAAGGAGATAAGAAATGCCTCTTTCTGCAGTGTCCAGAAAATGATGTACTAGGATTACAAATGTAGATGTTCCCTCCAGGATGCCAGCCAAATGGAGATCCAAAGAAGGTATATTCGGTTGGTTGTCTCAAAGGAACCCATGTGCATATAGACTGCTCCTATGAAATTTGTCCAGATTTAAAGGACAGCACTCTTGGATCCAGCTTGGAATGAGTTTACTTGAGATGCTTTGATGAAGAATGTTGTTTTAGGAATGATGGTAATAATAATAATAATAATAATAATGCAGATTGTGTCACTCCAGCTCACCGATTAAATGAAATCCAAATGGATATACTCCCTAAAGTCAAATGTAATCAAGATTGAATTGATTTTATATTCAATTCATGTAAACACGGCTCACTCCAGCCCTTAAAAATCCATAAAGTAGCACAAAAATTACCAGCTCCATTTTTCAAAAGGATGTATAGTTAAAGCACAGAGCTGCTAATGCCCTTTATCCATGTATGACACCAAGAATGCATAAATAAGTGGACCGCCACAACATCAGCTCATTCGGGAAACTATCGAAGTGAAGCTTAAATGTTGACCATTTTTCAAGGCTACTTCTACTTTCTGTCTTCTCAGTGAATTAATTAAACTCATTAACTTGACAGGCAGAAAAGCCCATTCCATCTAAACGCCATGTTTCCTATCCTCCGTCTGAAGTTGAGCTATGGCTTTATTATAATAGATCTAGCAAAAAAGCACTTATGATCATGAGTATCTTTAAGCTAGGGATTAAACGCTTGGATGCCGACGGGGTTATTTTATGTGCAAGAACTTACTCCGTTGTCACATAGGTTCTTTCCCATCACAGCAAAGTCCATCACTGGCTAAGCGTTGCAAAATTGGGAGGATTAGAGAAGGAGGCAGAAATGGCCTATTTGGACCAGTTTTCTATTATTTTGATACATTTTTTATACTGTGCTTTCTCCTATTTGCCATGCCCTTTCACTTTGTTATTGTAGCTGTTTGCCTTCAAGCCATTCGTGACATATGGTGACCCTACATTGAACCTATTGTGGGGTTTTCGTGGCAAGATTTGTTTAGAGGGGGAATTGCCTTCACTTTATCTGAGATTGAGAATGTGTGACTTACCCAAAATCACGCAGTGGGTTTCCATGGTCAAGCGGTGATCGAACCCAGGTCTCAAGCATCCTAGTCGAACCACTATGCCATGTTGACTCTTTACTGAACATTACAGTTGGCCCTCCATATTCCCAAATTTTGCACCTGCAGGTTCAAACATCCACGGCTTGAAAATATTTTTAAAAATATATATCCGAAAACATTTTCCCATTTTCTATAAGGGACACTGTTTTACTATGCCACTGTATACAATGGGACTTGAGCATCCATTGATTTTGGTATCTATGCGTGGTCCTGGAACCTAATCCCAGCAGATACCAAGGGCCCATTGCATTGCATTTTCCAATTGGTTATGGCATCTCAAAGCACAACATCCTCAGTTTAGTCATCTGTTAGTTTAGTAAGTGCTCAATCCTGATTTTCTCTAGGACTTATTGGATAAACAAATGCTCATCATACTACATGTGTTAGTCTTGTTCACTGGATGGATATATGTTGCTACCCACTGTCTGTTAATGGCTAGGGTGGATAATATAAAATGTTGTTTTCTGCATCTAATTTTGCTTTTCCTGGCTCCCTACACACCTTTCAACACTTTCTGACCCCATCCTCATGGGAGCATCCTACACTCATCTATTCTCCCCATCTGCAGGCTAGTTTCCAAGGCCAAAATGGTCTTGCCATCTCATTCCATATCCGATGGCTATGTCCTCGTCCACAAATGGCCATCGTTAAAACTGGACTGACCGCTTGATTTCCATACCCAAAGGATTTTGAATTGACATTCTCATAGTTATATGGTTTCCATTCCCCGGTTTCCATTCCACTGAAAGCACTGGAGGAAGTAGAATGAAGTCTATGAAAGCTCATGCTGCCAACTTCTTTCTTTCAGTTAGTCTCAAAGGTGCTTCAACATCTCACTACATGCTGATTCTATGGACTAACACAGATTTATCTTATGTTCTCTCTAGGTCCTGTAGCACGACTCTGCTGGAAGTTGACCATAGAGTCATGCTGCAGTACCTAGAGATTCCTAGAGAAAACACTTCTCTAGGCATTTGTAAGTCCTCCACTGTGATTCTATGGTCAATTTCTGGTGAATGTTGATCACAGAATTGCACTGGAGGACCCAGAGATTTCTAGAGAGCTGTTTTCTCAGGTTTTTATGTGGTTTTTTATTTGTGTCTTTTCCCACTTTCATGGGGGTCTTGCACCCCTAATCCCAGTGAATATAAAGATCCCAATGTATATTGGCTAAAAGCAAGAGCAGAGATGGTTAGTACAGAGTCCAAATTCACCATAAGGGGGAGCAAAGCACAGATCCATAGTTTTCTAGAAGCCGCTAAATCTTGATATACCTCTTCTCCAATTGTATTGTCTCTTGGGCTTTCTCTTTCTCTCTCCCCCCCCTCATTTAAATGACCTTTGAATTGTTGATTTTCACATGCTTAAACATTTTTTCAAATGCGCTTTTCAAGCTGAATTAATTTTCATTTGCAGCAGACTGTTTATTCCCCGATTTATTGGTGTCTTAACATCCTTCACAAAGAGAATGTATGTATGTTTAAAAAAAAAAATAGCAGGAAAAGAAATGCAGGAGAATGAAACTTCTTAAAGTTTAATTTCAATCGTTGGGTGTAATGTCTGTGAAATGTGCATAATGATTGTTTCTATTAGGAAGCTTCCAGCTCAGTAAAAGAAAAGGGGGGGGGGAGACAAAGAATAAATACATAAAACCATGTGCCCAGGAAGCACTTCAAAAAGCTGACATTCCCTTTGCAGAGTCCTATTTTCGTACTGCTGAGACTGTCATAGAACTCATCCTAATCTTTTTGGGCATAAGAAGAGCGTCACTGGATCACAGAAAAGGTCTACCTAGTATGTCATTTTCCCCCCACACCTCCCAACCAGTTGCCTATGGAGTTTATCATCCGATGGAATTTGGGGGTATAATGCAATGGCGATCCAAACGCAATCATGGGGTTTCACGCTATTGTGAATGAGTGTACCTCATGCAATTTCGGGCAATGGGAAGTCATTCCGAACGCAATCATGGGGTTTCACGTAATTGTGTATTAGAGTATCTCACGCAATTTCGGGCAATGGGGGGGGGGTCATTTTTGGGAAATGGGAAGTCATTCTGAATGCATTCCGAACGCAATCAGGATGATGTTTGAATTAGGGCTGGAGAGCAGCTTTGCTGTGGCTTTTGGACTCTTCAGATGCATGCATCATTTAAACAGTATACCTCCAAAGTGACCCGCAGCAGATTTATTTCGGCCTTTCCATTCAGGCCCATAGATTTGCTTAAGGTCACCCTGTGGGTTTTCATGAGAAAATGGGGATTGAAATCCCACTCTCCAAAATCAATGTCCAGTACTCAAGCCACTACACCATACAGGATCTCCTTTTTTTTTTTTTAGCCCTAAAAACATTCTTGATGACTTAAAGGAGGTCTCCCTTTTTTATTCTTAGGAAGTCCTTTAAGATGGTGAAGGGTCTGGAAAACATGCCCTATGAGGAACGTCTTAGGAACTGGGGATGTTTAGCCTGGAGAAGAGAAGGTTAAGAGGTGATATGATAGCCCTGTTTGAATATTTGAAGGGATGTCATATTGAGGAGGGAGCAAACTTGTTTTCTGCTGCTCCAGAGACTAGGACGTGGAACAATGGACACAAATTGCAGGAAAAGAGATTCCACCTCAACATTAGGAGGAACTTCCTGACAGTAAGGGCCGTTTGACAGTGGAACACACTCCCTCGGGAGTGTAGTGGAGTCTCCATCCTTGGAGGTCTTTAAGCAGAGGCTGGATGGCCATCTGTCAATGGGGATGCTTTGACTGGGAGTTCCTGCATGGCAGAGGGTTGGACTGGATGGCCCTTGTGGTCTCTTCCAACTCTATGATTCTATGATTCTATGATCTGGAATTTTGATTTGTAACTGGACACTCCAACCTGGGCAATGATCAAAAAGACAATGGGGGATTTTGAAGCATCTACCATCATGTCCTGTTGTATTGTGACAGCTCCCGTTCTGGCTTCTAGAAATGCACCCCTTTCCAATTCAAGCTTGAAACTGACCATTTGAATGACAGTCAAAAATACTCCCTTTTTCCATAACAATATCCTAGTGAATTATGGCTGCCTCCCTTATTTTTTGTTTCAAGTCAGACAACTATTAGCATTGCAGCATGGACGATAACCAAAGAAGTATTGCCACATTATGAAGCAACTAGCTCAACGTCCCAATGAGTTCTCCCTTCCACAGATACAGAGCCATTCTCTTTCATGATACTGGCTTATTATTTGATGGTTTCTTATCCTACAGTCCTTAAAAAAGAAAGAAGAAAGAAAGCACAAAAGGTGGTATAAACATATTTTGATGAATTGCTGTCCCCCCCCCCCAAGTCATCCCATTTCAATATTTGCAGTGATGATGGCTGTGTTGCTTTGTATAATTGAAGGAGCTAAAGTTTTAAATCAATTGAAAGGTGTTGGTGGAGCCACTGGTTCTTTTGTGAAAGGATACTGTTCAGAAAGGATGTTCTTTGAAATGCACTTCATTGGTAAAAGAAAAGGGAAAAAAAAGCTGCTCTACAAGGGAGAAATATGCCCCCCGGGGATCCATATTCACACCTCCTATTCTGAGCTCAAATTGTACAATTTTGTGTTTTTAAAATACCGGACTCCTTGATTGAAATGGCTGAAAAGTAGCTGGATTCAAACGTCCTTTAGATCCAATCATTTATGTCACTCCACTTCACAATAGCTAAATTGCTCTGGATTCGAAACAGTGCCCTTAGGGATAAGAAAGAACCTCCAGCGTGTTTTTTTTTCTTTTCTTTTTGTCTTCCTCTTTTTTCCCCTCCAAAGCTCTTTAGGCGTCTGATGAAATACGAAAGAGAGAGAAAGAGAGCGAGACTGAAAACCAACCCTCTTCCTAGAATGACTTTTGGTTTCAGTCCTCATTGAAAATAGCCCAGCATTACTGGTAACTTAGCTATGCTTGAGGACTGGAAATAAAAGGAGAAATGCTAGCAATTTTACAGGTTGAATAGAGAGAGATACAATGGGATCATTTCGGAGGCAGCGAGGAAGTGTGATTGCAGTGTTATTGTGTCATTCGAAGATATTTATAAATTTTCGGAGCGGTTGTGCGAAGCACAGAAGTGTAAGGAAGGCAAAGTATCATGCAACAAAGGCTGTGATAGCAGGAGTTGGGTTGTGAGTAGACAGCAGCCAAGAAACACTGGGTGCCGGGGGAGAAAGGAATGCCCTAAGAACCATTTCTGAACTAGGAGATGGTTTCTGGTTATCTGGGGTTCCTACTTAGTATACTTCTGAGCAAAAAATTCCAAAACTATACAAAGGTGGGCCACTTCTTAAACTCAGTTCTAGAGATGCAATTCTTGACTGAGTTTCTTCTTGAACGGAGTAATAAATAATTTTAGAAACTTTCTTTGAGCATAGGAAACCTATTTGCAATTTGGGAATTGTTGTATGCAAAATTCACATATTGCACAGAAAACACTGGAAGCAACATTTTCCATGTAGAAGACAATATTTTTTAGCAAGGGGACAGATGTAGTAAACCACTCTAGTTCAGAGGCAGGAATCCAGAGGCTTTGGGAGAGTCCTCTGTGGCCCTTCAAACCTCTCCTAACTTCCTTCCAAAGACCCAAAGACCTCCCCAGTTTTAGGAGAATGAGTGCGGAAAAAGCTTTCAACAGAATCCTATATGTTCCTGTTATGTACATAGGCTCATGTACACCTAGCTACGTCACAGAGTCACTAAGAAACCCCTTTACTAATTGCAAAGATGTGTAACAGGATACTAAGAATGGAGCAATGTTCATTAGGATGGATGAAATGTGCATCGACACCAATGTGATGTGCATCATTGAGAAGACTATTGTGAACTTTGCTGGCTCATACAAGTTGGCAAGATTTTTCACAGCTCAGGACTTATTCTGCACAAAGTTCACATGTGGTCTGCAGGAAATCAATGCAGACATATTTGTTCCAGCACAGACAATGCTGGGTTTTGTGCAGAAAAATGTTGTAACTTCGGACTTATTTTGTGCAAAATTTGGATGTGCATGGTTTTCCATGAGAAAACCACAAAAAAAAAATCTGCGCAGAAATCGATATTTCTGCAATGAAATGTTATTTTCTACGCAGAAAGTATCAAGTGGAAATTTGTGCCAAAGTCCCAATTTGCAAATAGTGTGATTTTTAAAGACTTTCTTGAAGTGGAAATAAAATTGATAAAATTATCAATTGCTACCTTTGAGAAGAAACATACATCCCTAAGTAGATGAGATGCTTCATGCACTATATAGTATATAGTTTGCAACATAAAACACCAGTCTACTTTCATTGCATTTTTTCCCAGCTCAGCTGGCAAAAATAGCCAGAAATCCTCTCATCCCTAGTTCTTTTTCAGCATGAATCTGCCTGACCTTAAGTTCCAAATATAAAAACATCTTTTAGGTGTTTTTTAAAAAGGCTGCCATATGCTGAATGTTAAATAAAATATTATTTTACCATCTGTTTGACTAGTGTATCTGAGTTCCAATGTGGCAGAACATGGGCTGCCTGCAAAAATAAATATATGAGTAAAGCAGCTTTTAGGAAAACGTGATAGCGGAAGCTCAAGCAACTGTTTGGGCATTTAAGGGTGAGATGCTAAAGGATTTGGCAAATATGGCATAGATGTATGTGTAAAAAGACAGTTTGGGCATCCTAAATAATCAAGTAGCCAACATGCCAATTTCCTGAGAGAGAAAATAGTTGGCAAAGTGACCGCTTACCATTTCTACTGCGAGAAGCTCCCTGTTAAACCATTTTCCAAAACAGTCAAATGTCTATTTCATACAAAAGCTAAGATCCTATATTGGGAGACAGACGTCTATCACGTAGATGCATCTCTGTAATTCCATCTCCTGATTTACATTACCTTCTAACTTGCAAAGGCCACAGCCGTGATGTCGATCCTTTCACCATATTGTTTGTACTTCCTTCCTTTCTTTCCAAAAAAACTTCACCTGGTAAACGGTTCCCCCATTTTCATGTTGCCAAAGAGCAGAGGGATAAGCAGCAATGTGTCCAGCTATTTTCCTGTAGTTAGGCATGCTGTGACACACATTTGCAAAGACATCCAAGAAAACATAGGATGCCCCTATTGATGGCATCCTTGCAGTATATTTCGCTATCAGAAAATAATTGGGTGCATTTCTTATCATCCTCCCACTTTCCAGCAACACAGAAATGACCCAATTATTTTCTGAGGATGGGGCTTTGCTGCTTACCAAGTAGGATTTTGTGTGTGTGTGTGGATGGGGAAGGATTTGGGTCATTGCTTGGTTCGAACAAAATTCCAACCCCCACAACGATAACAAAAAAAGTTAGTTGTTGTAGCATTGATCCGGTTTAAGCCATCATAACTCATGATAACAACATTTCTATTATTTCAAGTCTTGACGAATGTTGGGAATAATGAGACAATTCTTCATCCCATAGATTTGGGATGCTCAGGTATTCCCTGGCCCCTCGTCACAACTGTGCAGCTTTTCTATGAAATCTGTGCAGCTTGCCCAGAAAACTGTACCGTTTTTGGCATGAAAACTGAAAACTGTTCAGCAGTCCTTAAGGAAAGGAAATTGCACAGTATTCAAACTGTCAAAGGCTACTGTTTCAGTCACTTTGAGGTCCAAAACAAACTGCAGAAATTTGAGACAGCTTTAACTATCCTGGCTCAGCGCTGGGGAATGTAGAGTAGTTAAAGCCAGGGTAGTTAAAGCGATCACAAACTGGATTATTTCTGCAGTGTGTTTTGGATCTGAGATTGTTTTTCCAGCCACTTAGCAATTTGAGTTGCACAAATGTCCAACTGGCAAAGGCTACAGCCTCAGTTGGCCTGAATTTCTTTTCCATCTGAATAACATTTGTTTTGAACAACTTTCCTTAGTAGACACCTCCAGAAAGTGTTCAAACTGTGAATTATAACTATGGAGTACTCCTGCTGTTGTTCGCTAGAAACTGATATGCACAAGTATGAAACCTGTAAGTTCAGTTGGAAGTGGAGAAACATGCAACTGTATTTGAACAGATGACTTATGTTCTAATAGGGTCTCATAGCTACAGAAACAGTTAGGGTTCCCTGGTGTGTTCTCGTGTTATGTATTTGCTTCCTATTGCTTACTTTATCTATTGCCTACAGACTGATATTGTCTGGTTTGACTTCATTACTTTTCATCTGGCCTCCTTCATCTGGCCTTTAGCCTAAAACCAATTGTCAGTCCCAACTAGAGCAGACCAACTGAATCAATGAGAACTTGGTAAGTTAACATTTATGCAAGTTTAATTCATTCTATAGGTCTATCTGAGTTGGGACTAAGAATAATGTTTGGGCTATTCACCTAGTCATGTAGATATAAACAGCAGCCTCTCATCCTCTTCCACCTGTTGGACATGTGATTTCCATGATAAAGATTCAGACATGTGTATCCTTGCTGCGGATATGAAGATATATTCAAAATGCATCCCAAAACAAAGGAACTACATCAGCAGCACACATGATGCACTGTAGCCCTTGAGATATTCATGGAGAGCCATAGCAAGTTTTCTGATCCCCATTTCAAATGTCAGGATGGGTAGTTTGAAATCAATCCAATTACAGATTTGGATGTAACAGGAGAATGAGGCTACTACAGCTGTTTCTTCATTTTTGTCTGCAAAATATTTGAAGTTCATGCTGAAACAATTATGTTGAGGTACACATGGGAGCAGGTACTGCCTGGAAACTGATGTAAAGTCAGTGTCCAAGATTTTACATCTGTTTAGCAGAGCATACTGTTCCGCCAATGTACCTCTGCTCCCTTCCTCCAGTCCAGGAGTTGCTACCACAAGATAAACAAAAATGAAGAGGAGTAAGACACTGGGTATATATAATAATATAATTTATTATATACAGTCATGGCCAGTTCAGAGGTCAAACTCACATGAACTCTGAGGTTACTGTAGTTGTGGAGATAGATAGTGTAGTTGCAAGCAACAGAGTATCCAAGAAGCTCCTCGGAGATTTATAGATAACTGCCTCTGGATGCCAGGTGTTTCATGAGCTAGCATTTCCTATTAACAGACAGGGGCTACAAAGTGTGCCCTTATCTCTCCAGTGAATTTCAAAGGATGGGGCTGCATCCTCAGCTACTATCTTCTGTTGAAAAGGAGTCCTCCTCACTGTCTCAGCCTCCAGCTCCCGAGAGCTGCAAATTTTCTCTCTTCTCCCAGGTGTGGAAGCACAATTGCACACCGAGTATCTTCATACCCTCTCCTAGCTACTAAGTCGCCATGGGAGCATGGTTTGACATGGAACACTTTGACATGGTACTACCTGCTTCTGTGTGTGGATCTAAAAAGCATATATGCATTTGACACCAGTGGGACTCTAACCTTTAGGTGCTTTTGTGTTCTTTATTTGAGGGACGGTGTTTATGCCCTTTTGTGCAATCTTTCCTCAACATTTTTTTCTCTCTCCACACATTTGCAGTATCAGTTTCCAGATTTCAGGATCACTTCTTTTCAGATTACCATCAATGTACTGCCAAGATGTGACAGTGCTTTTCCCACATTTCAATATAACAAGAAAAAAAGAGCTAACTGCCTAGTTTAACATAAAAAGAGTTAGCAGATACCACCTCCATTCCAGTGCTTGGGGGAGAGCCCCTCCTGGTCCATTTGAATGATCTCTGTCTATTTTGCTGTTGTTATAAATGTAGGTCTTCTCCTCACAGGCACTGTGTTGCTAGGGAATATGCATAGCTTTTGTTGCTGTTGTTGTTTCCTCCCGAATATGAGTTGTTCGTACTTATCTTTTCCCCCAGCAAACGGCATTTATTGCACGTTCTTTGAAAGCTCCATAGCCGTTTGTACTTGAGAGACGGAGCTATGGAGGCAGCAGAGAAAATTGTGGGATCCAATCCAGGTCTTCAAACAAGCCTCCTTTCTTATGCCCCTCTTTTAATTTGGTAATTTTAACACACTCTTTGCACATTTCAGGGTGAGCTATATGCTAATTAGAAGCTCGCAGTGAAACATTTGTCTTCTTATTTCAAATTAATAACCTTCCTAAACTCTGCACTGCTTGGATTTCTCCCTCTTCTTCCTTTTTCTCCCAAAAGGTGGACCTCTCAGAGCAACCGACAAACCAGAATATACTTGTTCTCCAAGCCTGAAAATATTAATATAATGTATTTATTTAGGAATGCACCTCCCAGGATCTCTAGTCATCATGGTTATTGTTGGAAGCTGTAGTTCAAAAAAGAAAGTTTCCCAAGTTCTACTGGTACTTTTTCTGTACTGGTGTGATTCTCCGAACAAAGAATATGGGCAAAAATGTTATAATGTACAAGTCAATCAACTATGTTCTCCTCTTTCATTCCATTCCCTATTCCCTGACATTTCTCATTCTCCCCCAAGAACAATCCATCAGTATTTCATGGTCAATGAGAATCTTCAGTCATAGCTAACCGGTTCTAGGGTTTCATTCGCAAATGGTATCGGCTGAGATTCTAGATCTAAGTAGAGATTATTGATTCTAAGTAAATTCTAGATTCTAAGTAAAGCCCTTTTTGATCCTGTCTCACTGAAAAGAGTCCTGATATATGGAATCCTTTGCCAACACCGCCCTTCGGCATCCTATACTGGCCAAGGATAAGCAGCCATAAGTCAGACATTAGGCATGGGAACACACAAAAACCAGTTGCGGAACACTTTAATCTTTCTGGGCATTCCATCTTGGACCTTAGAGCAACAGTCCTTGAACAAAACAAAACAAACAAACAAACAAAAAACACAAGGGAAAACTGGAAAGAGAAACAGCAGAATTGTAATGTGTGTGTGTATGTGTGTATACGCAAATTCCAATCCATCAACAATGCATTGAACAGAGACAGTGATTTCTGGGCCCACTACACACATTTTATAATGCTAGTTAATACCCCAGTCTCATGAGGGCTCTCTTGGCAAGTTTGACTTCTTTCTGGTTCCCAGGCAACACCAAACTACAATCTAATAACTCCCTCTAACATTCATATGGTTATCTACTCACCTTGGCTTTAGGCAAGATCCTTCCTCCTGTTTTTGTCTCCCATGACCATCATTAAAACTGAACTTGCCACTTCATCACCATACTCACAAGTTTTGCATTTCTATTGCTATTCACACACACAGCTTGCTTATAAGGATCTGTCCTGTACCCTCCACTCCATGCATCTGATAAAGCAGGCTCCAGTTTATGAAAGCGCACACTACCAGCTTCTTGCTGGCAGGAGGAGGATACCACGAAGGGGGTCCAGGGGGACAGAGGTTTCCATATTTTCCAATTCTCATCCCATTTTGACGTCACATGGAATGATGCTGTGATGGCAAGTAAGGTTGTGAGTGTGTATGAAGAGTGAGTGACAAGTGTACATTGTGTGGCAGAGAAGGCATTTTCCCTCTGATGGTGGTGGATTGGCAAAATGAAAGGAGGGAGATGCAAAATGTTGTGGTGGTTGGTAGGATGTCCTGATGAGTTTTGGTAGCCACAGACTTAGACAGTCATGTTGATATTCTCTTTTATTATCATCAATTGCCTAGACATTCTGTCTTTCCTTGGAAGAGTTCCAAGCAGTTTATGGCCAAAATCAGGGTAAGAGAAGTGCGGACTTCTGATCTTTTGAGAGTGCTTTGACTGTGTATTCCTGTATGGCAGAAAGTTGGACTGGATGGCCCTTGTGATCTCTTCTAACTCTATGTTTCTATGAGTATCTATGAAGCTGGATTGAGAAGCTGCATCAGGCTTAGGCAGCTCAGCCAAAATTGAAAAATGCTGGGATTTGCAATTCAGCACTTTGGCGGGCTGCTCTTAACCTATCCATGGCACAAATTCATTTCCTAACTCCGTTAGAGAAGACCCAGTGGAATCAACTTCTAAATCACAAGTCAACACTTTGTTTCCAAGGGATTAATCTAGTTAGGGCTAAAGTAGAACAGTTGGATTTCAGCCTGCGTCTTTACTCAAGGCAAACTACTGTGACCATCAGCATTTCCTTCCACGTCCATCAACATCTTTGTCTAGCAGCATCTCTGGAGGGAAGATCCTGAAACATGTCATTAAATGCAAGACACCAATACACAGTGGGGGAAAGCAGCAAATCACAAGCAAATATTCCTGGAGTGTGGACACAACCTAAAAAGACTATCCGAAGTAGAACAGCGTTGTCATTTTCTGCCATCATCTGTGATAGGCCATAGCCTTGCATCTCAATTTAGAGCTTTCCAATAATGAACAGATGCTGTGGGTCAAGAAGGGTGAGATGAATTACCCAGCTCGGCTTCCTTTTGTTCACTTGCTCTCTGGGATCATCATTATTACTTTTTGGCGAGCCAGCATGCCTCCGACTTCTTAATTTACATTTTAACAATAGCATCTCTCTCAGTCATTGACAGCAATGAAGAATTCCTTGAGGATTTAAACAATGGACTTTGTTGTTGAGGGAGGAAGGAAGAGGGAAAAAATATAGCGACAGCTTCGGGAAAGTGTTAAACCTCACAAGCAATAAGGTTAAAGAAATAATCATAATTTATGTAATAGAGCGAGCAAGAGAGAAAAGATGCAAGACAATAAAATTCATAAATGAGAGAGTGACTGGATCAATGATTTAAAATTGGCTGAACTCCAGATTTGCCTCTAAATTCTTCTTTGGTGAGTCAAATAAAACGGGTGACCAATTAAGATGTAAATATTGGTAAAAGGATGTAGCTCTAAGCTTAAATTCCTAAGATGGAAAGTCCCTTTTCTCAACATACTTATGAAATTGCTTATTTTAGCACATAGTGACTACCTAGCTATCCTCTCAATGAATAAATATGTGCCACAAATGTACAAAACATTAATTTGGGTACCAACTGACATATTAGGAAGGCATATTGATTTAGATACTGGTGCTGGCCAAGTGCTGTAATAAAAATAAATTCAATTCGATTTAGATAGGGCAGTCCTATTTTTGACCTCTACTTGTGATAGAACTGGAAACTGACATTTTAGGATGATCCCTGATGGCTGTGATCGTGTCCATGGCCCTATCAGAAACATTGCCATCACTACAATTTCATCTCTTTATACATGGCAGCATCTGAATAAATCTGATTGGCTTTATTTTATTTTTAAACATTTTAAAATAATTTTGTGCAGGAAATAATGTCTGTGTACACTGCACCATCAGAAAACAAAGGTGTCACTGTTTCAGCCATGTGGACACCATGTGGACAATTTGGGAGTTTGGAATATTTCAGATTTATGAATTCCGGATAAGGGAGATTCAACCTGTATTACATTGGTGTATGTTATCAACAGGATAGCAGACAGAATATTTATGATTGTTTCCCTTTGTGTCAGAGAGATTGAGAAAATTTGGGCATATATTCCCAGCCTCTCCGCATTGCACTCTAGCATAGCATTGTACCATGTTTCATCCTCTCCCAAACTCTAGCTGAAAAAGAAAAAGTGAAAGGGAGAGAGAGAGAGAGACGTGCTCTAGGTTATCCAGTGCTGTCTCTGTTTTAATTGATGCACATTACAACTGGAAGAGGAAAAGTGAGAGTCGACTGCTTCATCCTGACTCTGGACAACTGGCACCTCATTTATCAATGGGTTCATCAGCAAGGCATAATTCTCCTGCTATGAAATATGCAGATGAAATGGGTTCACTCTAGTCAGCATTGCATGGCCCTAGGCTGCCTAGGCATACAATTATTCACGTTAACAATGTTTTTGTCTGCTCTGGTCTCTTCCAGAAACCCATCATTCTCGTCTTCTCCAATGAACTTTGGTTCTCCGCAAGGGAGCCTTGTCTAATCAGGGTGAAACTTATGAGCTGGTGCTTAACTAAATATTTGCTTAATTGTTGGAGTAACATATATGGTTAGTGGAATTCATAGTCAGTGGAGTTCATAGCCACTGAACCTCCTCCCCACCCCAAATTCTACAACAAGAATTAAGACGGTTTGAACATTTACAAATAAGAGTTCAGGCATCCAAAGAAAAGGGGAAGGCAAAGTTACCAAGGGAATGCAAACATGGCAAATATGAGAGGTCTGTGTAGGAATGGTTTCCAGGGGGTCATTCTCTGCAATGCTAGAACTTTGGGACTGAAGGAACATTTCATGATGGGGGGAAAGGGATTTTGTAGCTTTATGTGTAATGCAAACGTCAAAAATCCCTCCCTCCTTCCACATATGGGGTTGTGTACATCATGGAAGTCTCTTCCTTATATTTTTATAACTGACGCTTCAAGAACAAAAGATGAAAGTTGAACCGTAGGCTGTCAAAAGTCAAAATGATAGGCAGAAGCATTGCAATCATTTCAAACTTCATTTCAAATCCTGTTACTCTGAAGACATTTTTACCCAACCTGCCTGTTCATCCATCCATGGAGGATGGTGGCTGACATATCAGTGGAACAGTGAGAGGGATGTGGCCACAGAAGATGTGAAAAACGAGAACATTAGCCACCCTACCAACAAGGATGATAAAAGGTACAGAGACCAAAACCTATGAGGGAAGGTTAAGGAAGATGGGCCTGTTCCATCTGGTGAACGGAGGACTGAAGGCTTGACATGATCGTGCTCTAAATATCTAAAGGGCTCTCAGAAAGAAGATGGAACAGGTTTGTTCTCTGCTGTCCCAGAGGGTAGGACCAAGTCTAACAGTCTTGGACATATTTAAATTATGACAGTTTTAAGTCACAAGAGGGTAGATTTTGATTGAACATTTGAAGAAACTTCTTGATGGAATGAGTAATTTGGTCGCGGAACCAATGACCTAGACATGCGGTGGTGGGGTCTCTTTTTCTGGAGGTCTTCAAAAAGAAGTTGGACAGTTACCTCCTAGGATGACCTAGCTGGAGATACTACACTTGATGGTCTATAGGGCCCCTTCCAACTCTGTCAACCCCCCTCCCTTATTTCTCAGGGATTTATCAAAAGCCACAGAGATGAAAGCTATTAAAACAATGCAAAATGAACCTCTTTCCTTTGTCAAATCTGCCTACAGCTCCACTTTTCTTTTAATTCTGATTCCAATGTACAGTTCACATATTCCGCAAGATAACACGCCAAAGCTGGCTTGGAGAATTTTATGTTACCCTGCAATAAAAAGTGGCATGGTTTATAAAGTTAAGCACGATGCCTTCCAGCTTGGAGAAGGTATGCATGGATTATGAAGCGATAATGAAAGTGGTGCTAGGCTTACTCACTTTTTACTGCTCTGACTTGCTGGGAGCCATTCTTGGGTGGCCCAGCTAACAATTAATTTGGGGAGCTTATTGAGAAATAATGGACCAGAACTGCATTAGTTACAGTTGTAGTAAGAGCTAGCTATAGGGGATGTACAAGATGTTAGGTCCCACTGCGCAATATCCCTCTGTCTCCGTAACCTAAAGCTAGAGCCATGCTGAAGGTTGCCTAATTGTGATCTTCACTTTGCATTTAACGTTTGTGACATAACTCAGCTTTGCTTGCTGAACATTTCTGTTGCTCTGTCTACCTCCACTTTTCCCTCTATGGAAAATGACAGAACAACTGGTGACTGATTATAGTATATAGACTATGGAGAGGATTTTAATTAATGGTCATTTATCTCTTACCCAGGGATGCAGAGTCCCAGGGTCCCTTTTGCGTCCGCACTGCAGCAATAGTCTAGGTTGACACCACTTTAATCGCCATGGCTCAGTGTTATGGAATGCTGAGTTTTGTAGTTTGTTGTGGCACCAGAGCTTTCGGACAGAGAAGACTAAATATCTCAAAAAACTACAGATCCCAGAATTCCATAGCACTGAACCATGGCAGTTAAAGTTATATCAACCTGGATTGTTTCTGCAGTGCAGATGCCGGCTTAGTATTTATACCACATCTAAGGTTTCTAGCTGTTGGACCTATGGTGCACACACCCCGATTCAGACACATTCTCTTTTAATATTGCAGAGGGAGATTATTTTTCTGCAGGACAACAATATACATGGAATTAGACAAGAAGCTGTGGCTCAGTCTTACTTAAAACTCAACATCCTACAGTAAGGGTTTTGGTCATATTTTAAGCTAAAGCAGAGGAGGAATGGTGGTGGTGGTGGTTAGAAGCCTTAACAAATGTAGGCTTGATATAAATAAATAAATGGCCCATTTAATTAATCTGCAGCATTACTTGGCAAGGCTAGTACTTGTCTGACAAAGGAAGGTCAGAATTATGTAGCTTAACAAGAATCCACATTAGGCAAGGAAGGAGAATAATCAGACATCTGTGCTTAGACAGAAATGCTGCTGATATCGACACTGGCCGGGTGCCATTTCTCTCCCGTTGGACTTGTCCTGTTTTGACAGGCAGATCCACTTCTCGTTTCCTTTACTTTCACCTGTGCTGCACAGAATGCAGAGTTTGGGAATAGCTACTTTCACGTTAACTAGTTGCTTGGGAGACATTTGTTTCCCTAATAGCAGAGGAATAATGAAAGAGGTTACATTATAATTGTGAGTGGGCAAGAACTTCTTTTTGTGGTATGGCTGCGTGCTTTCCCCCCCTTCCCTTTATAATTACAGGCGTGTGGCTTCACTAAACGGTGGAATACCGCACAATTCCAGTGCTGCCTCTGACACTGTATGACTTAGTATACAGCCATAATTTTCAAGACAGTTCTCTCTCCTGGGGATTCCTCCCCCTTGCCAGATCCCGGGGCCTGGCCCCCGGTTTCCAGTTTTTGTAGCTCATCCCCAAGTAGGAAATAAAAATAAAAATTCTCCACATTTGGTACGATCAGCTCCAAGCAAGTGGAGAGGACTATGTGCAGATCCCTAGCTCGGCTAGTCAAGCAGCGGCTTGCAACAATTTGCAAGGCTAAATGGATTTGTTACTGTATAACATTTAGCAGCAGCATCAGGTGCTGTCTCTGCGTCTCAGGTTTTGGACCCCAAAACCCCAAGCCTTGTAATGATTCTGAACCTGCAAGACCTACTATGAACTGATGAAAAGGGGACTGGTCTTAAGATTTGGCAACTTTACATTGGAGTGAAACTACAGTCACAAGGAAGCCTGCAAGTGTCACTGCACCAGACAGAAATGGTCAAAGTGATAAGCCCCTATTAGCAACCTGGTGCTAGTCTGCTGGATGCTCATGGATGCAATGTACTTCCCATCAGGCCAGCTGATTGGAGCCGGGGCTGAATATTAGAGATATGCTGCTTTTGCTTTTTCTTTTGGACGGAGTTCAAACAGACATCTGTCCCACACTATGCTCCACCAGGCCCTCAGCTACATTTGGCTTGGCATGACTTTGGCATGCTTCGGTGGATGTTCTCTCTGTAACTGCAGCCTGGAGAGAAAACAGGGACGGAGGGGTATGAAACAAAAGGCAATAATCTCATCTTGATCACGAGGTTCTCTTTCAGCCTTCTCATGGTTCCTCACCATTTATCTGGAGATATTTGCATTACTCTCCAAGGGAATGATGTAGTCACATTGTGTCCATTCAATACTTTGCCTGCCAAAAGCATTCCCGATAGTTCATAAGTGGTCTGGTGATGGTGCTGGAAAAGTACTGAGTGGACACAGTGTGACTATACCATTTCTTGGAGAGAAATGCGAGTATCTCCCTATATGAGTCTTGCCATATGAGCCTGCCTTTTTCTTTAAATCTGAAGAGGGCCTACTCTCAATTCCACAACCCTCAAAGGTTCATCTGGGGAGAAAAGTGGATAGGTTCTTCTCTGTGACTGCCCTCAGACTTGGGCATTCTCTTATTAGAGAAGTTGGACTGGCATGGTTCCTGCTATGGTGAAGGTGAAGACCTTTTTGTTTAGGAAGGCCTTTGAGAGTTGGCTGCTCAAGAGGGAAGAGCCTTTCATGTGCGGTGTTGTTTATATTTGTTCTTTCCTTTTGTTGTTAAAGTTGTGTGTCTTCCAGTTGTTGCCCAAGTATGGTGACCCTAAGGCAACCGTATTGTGGGGTTTTCTTGGCAATATTTATTCAAAGGAGGTTTCTCTCTGCCTTCCACTGAGGCTAAGAGAGCATGTTTTAATTGCAGAAATATGTTTAGATAGTTTTAATATTGTTTTTATATTGCCTTGCGATTTTAAATTGTTGTACTCATGCCTCAATCCATGGGAGAGGCGGGAAATTGTTATTATTATGCCTTGCTTAAGGTCACCCGGAGGGTTTCAAACAGGGATTTCAACCCTGATTTCCAAAGTCATAGTCCAGTGATCAAGTCTCTAAACCAAACTGTCTTCCAAACCAACTGCACCTGGTATTCCCAAGCTCTTTCCCATCTAAGTACTACCCAGGCCTGACACTGCTAAACCTTTGAGATCAGACCCTTATCCGACTTCCCTAAAACATGAGAGTAAAAAAATAAAATAAAAAATAGGCCATCACACACAAGCACACAATGAATGGAATTACTTTTCCGAATTAAACAACCAGGTACATCGTATACGTTTAGAATTTTTTTTTTTTTAAATGGGAGGGAAAGGGAGAAAGAGGAATCGGAAACTAATTGCTTGTTACTGCCCCATTAAGCTGCATTAGCCATCCATTTGAGAGCTAATAAAATAAAGCACAATTTTCAGCCGACCAGATGTTGTTGAATAAACTGGTGCTAAATTGGTGGCCATAAAGTCATAAAGGGGCCACAGGTCAATGGACTGTTCTGGGGCGAGGCAAAGCAGTACTTGGGAAAAGAAATCAACAGAGTGATATTCTTTGGGTGGCCTTGAAAGTCACCACTGACTTAGGCCACCTCCAGATTAATCAAGGAAACCCTAGTAGACTTTTATTTTATTTTATTTTATGCTTTGTATTTTATATTATGTTTCATATTTTAGGCTTTGGAGTTGGCCCAATAATGGTATCATTGCCAGGTATAATGCAATGGCAATCCGAACCAATCATGGGGTTGCCCGTTATTGCGAATGAGTGTATCTCACACAATTTCAGGCAATGGGAAGTCATTCCAAACGCAATCATGGGGTTTCACGTGATTGCGTATTAAAGTATCTCATGCAATTTCGGGCAATGGGGGGGGGTCATTTTCAGGCAATGGGAAGTCATTCTGAATGAATTCCAAACGCAATTAGAATTCATGTAAATTCGCTAAACTAGCGAACTTACGTGAATTCGAATTGGCTCCATTCGAAATTGGGAGAAATTCCTCCCATGTGATAAACTCCAAGGGTGCAAATTCTGCAATTTTGCTGGACTCAGGTTCAGGCAAGAAGAAAGGGCTATTTTCAAATCTCCAGCTCACTTAGTACAGTAGAATTTGCAAGGCTTAAATGATTTGGTGCTGCAGTTTACAAAGCTTCTCCAGCAGATCTTTCCATTTTCATTTAGTTTGCTTCTCCTCCCTTGCCAGTTATTGTGGTGCCAGGGCTCACCATCTGCTCTGCTCTGCATCCACCTTCTGGCTAGAAGCAAGTAGGGTAGATTAAATATTCCTTGTCCCATTTCGTAAGTAGGCAAGAAGGAATTATCTATCCATTTTATCTTGATCTGGGAATAATCTCTTTAGCTAAGATTTGTGTCTTAACTTCCAAACATGGAAATACGTTTTCTCTCCCTTTCTTTTCGTGAATGGCAAACTGTTATCACATTTCCATGTATTTAGTATATAATGTTTAATGAAATGGTGAGAGGCCATCTCTCAATCTCAAGTTTTGGTCCAGAAACCTTGACCTGAGACACAACAATTGACAACCTCTTCCTTAAATACTCTAAAATTGCCATGGATTTTATTGAATATTAAATATAGAAAAATAAATCTCCACATTATTAAGCTCTTCGTTCTCGCTAGGGGCTTGCAAATCCACAAAGTAGCATGTTTGTTGATTGTTCACCGAAATGAAGGTTGGAAAGAGGCCAAGCTTCCCTTCTTTCAGCTCAACTCATTTTCGCTGCATTCAGAGCAGGATAACTGATATCTGCCACCCGATATAATTTCTCAGTCGAGGCCTTTAGATTCGCGAGTTTTAATTAAAGTCCATGGAGCAAAACGTCGCTGTGCTAAGTGCGGCATTTGGAAGATCTCCTTTCTTCAATGACCTTTTTGGCGGGGGAAAATAAAAATAAAAATAAACCTCGCACACCATCAAAGCGTTGCATGGATTTGCTTCTCTTTTTCTGTCATGTCATGTCAGCCTCTGCAACCCTTTTTACAGAAAAGGGGAAAACAACAGCAACAAATGCAACCACCAAAATAAGCAGGATCACGATGGAGTCAACCCTATATTTCTGCTCAGTGGTGACAAGGGACTCTTTCTCTGTTTTTCTGGTTGTATGTTTTATACATGTAGAAAATCTGTACGTTAATAAAACTAACATGAATAGGTTCAGCGTAGTGGATAGCTCCTTTATATTTTGAGCTAAATTCTAGAGCGGATTCTCTGCTATGACAGCATAGAAGCCCCTAGCCAATACTCTACACACAAATATATATACATTCTGAGACCATCGCTCAGGTTTCCATTTCAAGACCCACTTATTTTTAATGGCCTTACAGGGCCAAGGATAGTTTTCCATTAATGTCCTCCTACCAATGAAAACATGAGGACCCCGAGGGCAAATACCTCCTTTGCAAACAGGTAATTTGAACTTGGACAAAGAGACCTAAGGCAAACAGAAAACAAAGGGGGGGGGGATTAAGTGGCTTTTCAGAATTGTCTCGGAATTGCGATGTGTGTCTTTTTCTTTTTTTAAAGAAAGTCCATGCCTTTGACTCCCATCACCTTTTCTCCACTATTTAAGATGAAATGTAAGCACGTCTGAAAAGGCAGCCTTCTGCTGCAATGCACATGTATACATTTCAAATGAACAGCCCACCCCGGCCTTTGGAAGGGGAAGCATGTTTTGGAAAAGCCAAGAGTTCTATATTGTGTCTCTTGGCGAGTGCCCTCTGAGCTTTCTCTATGCTAGCTTCTAAACTCCCCTGGCAGTTCATTTATCCAGTCCTGTCAATTCGTATCTGTCAGAATTGCAGGCCCTGAAAAAAAAAGTGGCTGGTGAGTGTTGCCTCTCCGTTGTGGCTTCCCTTGTGTTCTCCTTGAACTTCAGCCCAAGAGTGGGGCAACGCAGACAATCCAAGCTGCTCACTTTGCCCTTCGTGCTGCGAAAGACCAGGCAACGACAGAAGGCAGGGGGGAAATGGAGTTAAACTGCAGTTGTTCTTGGGGCTTTTATTCCCACTAGTTCTTTCATTTCCTGAATTAGATGTTCAAAGATAAACCAATTCACAGTATGAAATAACCTGGTGTGGAAACGGCATTATTTCCATGGTATTTATACTTGCACCGAGTACTCTCAGTGCAGTTTGCAGAGGGGCTGCCTGAAAACCCACTTGTCCTGATATATTCGATACCGGGTTTTTTCCCCCTACGTCTTTTGAAAAGATGCAGATCATTGCAAATGAGAATGCACTGTTGATATGATTTGGGGGCATTCTGAACTGGTTCCTCCAAAATAGAAAAGGTTACATGCAGAGGGGCAGAACATACAAATCCCTCCTGGTCTTGCCAGTGAAGACGTCAGCTCCATAAATCCAACCAGTATTTCCACCATCGCCTCCATTTCCCCCAGTTTAGCATCAAAAGGCTTATTTATACATTTATGCACTTTACTTATACATTTATACACTTATTTGTGTTCAGATTCGACAACAGAAGCAGAGTTATGTCATCAAAAGTAGAAGTGGGAGTGGAATGACAAAAACGTGCATCTCTTTTTTGACATTTTAAAAATGAGAATGATCGAACACGTTCAGGATAGAGGCTCCATTTTAAATCGATACGCCAGCAGCATGAATAGTAATAGGGTTAAAATTCATTGAGAGATTCGAGTGGGAACTTTGATTTGGTGTTGCATTGATGAGGAGATTTGGTCTGTTCAAGTGATGGAGGAAGTACATCCTCATTTCCAAAGGTGCAAAACATATTATTCATTAACTATATACTCATGTTGGACTAGGGGGGTTGGACTAGGGGGACTTTGTGTCCCTTTCCAGCTCCCAGATTCAGTGATTTTATATGTTGCCTTTAGGTTGGAGAGAGGAAAGATTCGGTCTGATTGCTGTCCCATTTGGAAAAGTACATAAAGGAACAGGCATGGTTTCTCCATCCCAATTGAGGCATTGATGGTCCTTGTAATCTAATACTGGATTTTGACTGGGGTCACATTATCAATTTTTAGTAAAAAGAAAATTGAACTGATAAACATTGCATTTTTCTTTACTTCATCCTTTACATCCATTATGGGTCACATCAAATGGCATAATTTTGGCCCCCAAAACCTGCTCTTGACTTAGACATGAGGTCAATTTATATCCAAGTATATATGGTATCTCTTGCCCAGTCCTTCTATTTTAAAATGCTATTATGATTCCAAATAAGATTTCAAAAACCTCACTGTTTTTACAGAGATGCAGAGTGGGGCAGAACAAGGCTGTGTGTTTTTTTTCTAGCAGGTATCACCCCATGTTCAAATTAAATTCATCTTGGTGCAGCCGCCGGATGACTTCTACAGTGCTCCTAATAATTTCTCATCATGTTTCTTAAATGTTTTGGCTTCGCGGACCAGAGATCGCTTTTATGCCAGCGCACAGCGGGAGGGGCATTCATATCTGTGCCAGGCTGCTGTTTATACCACTTTTACTCCCTGCAGGGTATAATTCTATGTCGTTCCGCAGCACAGTAAACACTGAGATGGATGGAGAGGAAGGTCTGGAAGAGAGGATTGTTTTCAAGTAAAGCTTGTTCTGTGAGACCAAGGGAGGGCTGAGTCTATGAAAACACCTGGTGAGGTTTGCTTTCTAACAACACAGTGGGAAGATTTCCACACTTAAATGGTTTGGCTACAGCTGTGGACAGATGGAGTCTCTTTGTTTTTATTATTTATTTATTTAATTTATACCTTTGCTTTTCCCGCAGGAGGAAAAAAAATCTCAGCAAGGATGTAATGTTGGTCCATCCTATGGGACACGGGAAACAGAGCCAGTGTAATGCAGTGGGTTGAGTGTCAGCAAGAAGAAAGAGGAGGCAGCAGAGGCTTCCTTCTCAATGAATTCACTTAAGCTGACCTGCTGACCTGAATTTATTTCAGTTTCCAATAAGGTAAAGAGATGCTCAAAGCTTTCCTTGGAATTTCTTCTCCCCTGGATTGGAAAGCCAACCATTCTAGACTAGTTGGTTATTCCTTTTCTATTTCCTTCTCCCCACTCTATCTATATTTGATCAAACATTTATTTTTTATTCCAAAACAAATGCTCCGATCAATGCTGGATATAGCGTTTAAGTCAAAACCCAGCTTCCCCGCTTTCATCTCCTGTCAGTGGTACACCTTCACGTCAATCCACAACCCCCGTCAAATTAAAAATAAAGAGTGTTGTCAGGTCCGGAAATGTAGTTATTTCACTTGTCATTTCTTGTTAGCTCTGTCTTTCACCCGTGTTCAGTGAGTGGATAAAATATTTAAAAGACTGCAGTGTGCTCAATCAGATGCAATTGAGATGAGCACCCGGGGTTGTCAGCCAGAGAGGTCACTGGGCAATTTTACTCTTTGTTTTCTTACAAGGCCATTCCCAGCCAAATAATACGAAAATGATCCAGCTATGCATGAACACCCCCTGGTTGCCAAAGTGCAAAATATAAAAATACAGAATCTTATATAACAGTGACAAAAGGATATGTGGGTGTGAAAACAAGAAAACAGGAATTTGGGGTGCAATTTTGTACAAATGATAACACATCAGAGTGGCAAAATATAAGAATTATTACTGAGGTCTGAGATGGAAGATGAACAAAGTGGTAAAGTGGGCACAAGATTTTGGTTATAATAGCAATCTGGAAAAATGCAACACCAAAACTTTACCATCTTGGTAATGTTCCTTGGGGCGCATTCCAGTTTATGTTTCACCAGACACAGCAGAACATTAAGTTAGGACAATGTAGTTTTGCTCCTGGGACTATGTTTTTATGGTACAAGGGTGTTTGGGCTGGGAGGTCCAATCCAAGGTAATGGACCCAGAAAGCAAAGACCTTGTCAGACAACCTAACAGTCAAGATTGGAGAAGAATTCAATTCTGAAAGGCAAAGTAGGCTGTAGGAATGGGGAGCATGCAGGAGGCCAGAACAGAAGGACTATTCAGGACCAAAAGTTTCAAGAAGCTAGGACCAATGATGATAAACTTCAAGTGAGGCATCACTTAAATAGAAAGTCTTCTTTGACTCTATTTCCTATCCAGGAAACAGTCCTCAAAGTTCCCCCTATATAATGGGTTGGCCATACATTTGGATGCAGTTGAAGACTCTTTCAAAAGTTAGGAGATGATTCTAGCCTGAAATCATTGAAACTCCTAACTTTCCTGTGAGTGAGAAAGCACCAAGAGTTGTTGTAAAAGCATCATGGAGCCTATAAAAGATCTCCCTCCACTTCCTTGATGACTGTGAGACTTTTATAGGGAGGATGACATTTGAAACCAAATAGCCTTTGGTCTTCTTTCAAGGCTGTGAGGCTGCCATGGATCTCTCTCCGGTCCTTTGAAAGTTGCTGCTTTCTCAAGTTGTTTGTATCTTCCCTTCCCTGAGATGAATGAATTCCAATAAAATGTGAGCTTTTATGACCCTTCCAGTCTACAGTTGTCAGCTTTGTCAATTTGTTGTCCATAAATCCCCAGGAGTATCAAAAGTGGCAGCGACAGCAACACACGGGGAACTCTGTCAACAGCCCCTTCTGGTAGAGAAATATGAATTACACGAGAAGTAATTAGACCGATCAAATAGAGAAATAAATCATTTTCATAAGATGTAGACCCAGAGTTGTGCTGCATCTAGGAGAGGAGGAGGTGGAGACAGATTGTGGTTTCCCAGCTAGAAATGGTTGGCTTTCATCGGGTTTTTTGTTAAAGCTCCCAGCTAGTAACTCAGACTAGAGGTGTATTTTTCAAAATCCCTTCAGGTGGCAGCTGCTAGAGATACAGAAATCAAAATAGTCTAATCATCCATGATTTCACTAATTCCCTTTAGGCAAGCTATTCAGCTGTATCTCCCTCCACAGGGTTGTTGGACATACTACTGAGACAAAACAACAACACACAAACTAAGTCATGGGTTGTTGTTCTTTTTCTTCTTATTACTGCATCATTGTCCACATCAATGATTCCCAAACACTGGCCTTCCAGATGTTTTGGACTTTGGTCCTCAGGATCCCAGCCTTTTGGCCAAGATGGCCAAAACATCTGGAAAATCCAAGTTTGCGAATAATTGATCTAGATCAGTGGTTCTCAACCTTCCTAATGCCACGACCCTTTAATACAGTTCCTCATGTGACCCCCAACCAATGGTGTCTGTTCCTAAGACCATTGGAAATATGTATTTTCTGATGGTCTTAGGTGACCCCTATGAAAGGGTCATTCGACCCCAGAAGGGGTCACAACCCACAGGTTGAGAACTCTTGATCTAGATGGTCCTTGTGGTTTCTTGCAATTCTTGGCTTCTGTGGTTTTCTTTCCTATGTGGAGAAGAAGAAAGAAGACCAAAACCAGTCAGTTTCAGTCATTTGTAAGATTGGCTGACTGTATCCTCTGGATAATGTTCTGCCTGCACAGTTCCACATCCCTTCCATCCCTGGGGTGGACTGTAGTGGACATTCATGTTGGTTCCCATAACATGCTGTCATGGTTGGCCAGGGACAGAGTTGCGGGAGAGGCACTCATTCATTCACTGGGCATCTGGGAAGATTTGTTTGTTGTTGTGGTGTGCCTTCAAGTCATTTCTGACCCAAGGTTAACCTATCAGGGGTATTTCTTTGGTAAATTTCTTCAGGTCGGGCTTGTCATTGCCACCTTCTGAGTCTGAAAGACTATGACTTGGCCAAGGTCAACCAATGAGTTTCCATGGCCAAGCTGGGATTTGAACCCTGGCCTCCAGAGTCCTTGTCCAACACTCAGTCCACTATACTATGCTGGCTATCATCTGGGAAGATAGCACTAGCTTTTTGCATCCAGCTGCAGAAATATAAGTGAGTACCAGATGGGTGGTTGCCTCCCTCATCCTGGCCAGCAAACGTCTACAGTGGCACACTATGGATACTTCTGGGTGTGGATGATGTGAAAGGAGGGATTGAATACTTCCCTCACAATGTCCAAAAAAACAAACAAAAGCAAAACAGTGGGGCAGTCTTTGGTTATGTAAGCATGTGTCACCTACAGGGTTCCAGCCGTCTTGTCCTTCTACAAATGAAGGAGGGGAAAGATGAAGAATGCAAGTCCACAACTAAAAACACTGGATGGAAAAAGTCCCATTGAGCACTTAAGCCAGGGGTCCAATGATGTTGGCCGCTTTGATGACAGAAGTATTGCCCTACCCATAGATATTATCTACCCCAACAAAGGCTCTGGGCAAGGCATTTACCACCATCTACCTCTGCTCTAAATAGAGCGTCAAAATTGGGGAGAAAAAGATTGATTTATACTCCTATGTAGATTGGCAGCTGTTTGGAAACCGTGGATCCCCTGTCAATTTTCATTCACTGAGGATCCAGCCCAGAAGAGATGAATAGAAATGGAAAGAAAGTGCTGAGATTTCCCCCCCTGTTGTGTGATTCTCCCCACCTCCACATTTGCTTAACATTAGCAGCAGCTGTTCTGTGAACTACTTTCATGAGCCTCTCCTCTGAGCCTCTGCTTTTCAAGGCACAGCCGCCTTTTTAGCCAAGAGAGTGTCCTTTCGTCAGCCAGGCAGAAAGATATATTTAAAAATCACTAGTCTGTTTGCTAATTACCTCGGGGAGCAGAAGAAAAGTGAAGCTTTTATAGTGTAATCAGCAGAAAAGTTGAGCGTTCTCATGGAATTTTGCTGACGCTGAAAATTCGTCTCTCCCCACCACCCTGTTTGAAATACACACACCACCGACGGTATTTCACCATTCAGATGCCTTAAATTGCCTGGCAAAAGTAACACACAAACACACACACATGCACAGACACACAATTTTCAAGGCACACTTTTTTCTCCCACCCGTCTCACCACCCAGGAACTGAAGCACCGTCTTTTCTCATAGAAACTTCACATGAGGATCATCGCTGTTGCAATGGAGTGGGGCATTTTGAGATGCAGGTACGCATCATGACAATACTCATTGCAATACATGGAAGGAACATTTTTTTAAAATGTAGGAAATTTCTAACAGGAAAATAGTTCTAGCAGGTTTTCTTTCCATGAGGTGCAGGTCTTTTGCAAAGTTCATGGCACTTAACTGCTCATTCAAGACCAAGCCAGGTCACAAACCACAGTGGCATGACAGCAAGGATAGATCATAATTAAATCTTTCCTGGCATCCTGTTAGACAGTTACAATGTCCTAAGTTAGGCCAAGGACATCATAACTGCTTTGTGTTGGTCAGGCATGCTAGGACATCGTAACTGCACCAGTGTCATGTCTGCAAATGAAATTAAAATCCACCTCAAAAGTTCTGAGTGATAGAGGTCTGTTCTGTGATCCTGTCGAATGTGGATCTGCAGGATGGGGTGACCAGCCTCTCTCCACCAGCAAGCTATGCCACAGAGAGAAAAAGCAGAGAAATCTAATGCTACTCTTCATTGCTGGTGGCAAAAACCTGGTCACCTCATTCTGCAATGCCCTGCTCAGCAGCAGTGCACACCTCCATTGCTCTGGATGGCTGGCTGGCCTTTAAGGTGTGTTTCCTAGGTCAGGTTAAACTGTAACTGCAACATCATGGCTATGCATCTTGTCCCTGGTCATTGAGAGGAACACATTTTTCTCTCCAGATACTGTGAGGACTACAGCTAAGCTTGGAGGGAACAGGCAAGCGGGAGCGAGGATGAACAGATGATGACATTATTGGATTGGGAATATGAATTTGCCCAACTAGCAATCACTGGACATATTATGAATTGAACACCGTTTCCCTCAGGGGCTCTTTATTGGCTCTCAATGGAAAATGAGATTCTGAGCATGTAAGGGCAAATTCTAGCCCACCAGGCATCCAAAGACAGCTTCTTCATGGCCATATGTGCATAAATTCCTTCACAAATTCCTTGCTGTCAGAAACATTCGATTATTAATTGATGACATTGGTTTCTTGCTTTATTAAAAAACAACAACAACCCTTTCTCCTTTTTTGGGTGGCCCCCATGTCACCAGAAGCATGAATCCATCCTAAGTCTTGGTCAAAACATTAAAGGAGGCATCAAAGCCCTGAACCTATTTTGAGAGCAGAGTTCAGCATCTTGGATGGCTCCTTTAAAGTTCAAAGCAAAATCTGGGTTCACTGCCCCTCTGACTTGGAAGCCACCACCGGCTGCCACGGTCTCTAAAACATTTAAGGTGGCACAAAAATTGTAATTATATAGTTTTGTTGGCACATGTCGTTCTTATCATCCATTTTATCCTCTCAGTCACTCAGATCCCAGAAAAGAAGCTTCTGGATGATGGCTCCCAGAATACTGTCACAGAATCATAAGACCATAGATATGGAAGAGACCACAAGGGCCATCTAGTCCAGACCCCCCTGCCACGCAGAAACAAACAATCAAAGCATCCCCAATCAGCTTGGCCAACAGTCAGAAATTCTGGGAGCTGAAGTCCAACAGATCTGGAGGACCAAATTTGGGAACTACTGCTCTAGGTTCTAGTCTCTGAAGCAGCAGAAAATAAGCTTGCTCCATACTCAATAGGACATGCCTTCAAATATTTAAACAAGGCTGTCATGTCACCTCTTTAACCTTCTCGTTTCCTGGCTAAACATCCCCAGCTTCCTAAGCTGCTCCTCATAGGGCATATTTTTTCAGACCTTTCACCATTTTGGTTGCTGTCTTTTGGACACACTCTAATTTGTCAACATCTTCCTTGAGTTGTAGTGCCCAGAACTGGACACAACATTCCAGGTGATGTCTGACCAAAGCAGAATAGAATGGTACCATTACTTCCCTCGATCTACACACAATATATTAGCATCTAGGTAGTATGAAGCCTATAATCACATTGTTGCTTTTGGTTTTTGGTTTTAGTTGCCACATCGCACTGCTGGCTCATGTTCAGCTTGCGTTCTATTAAGACTCCTAGATCCACTTCACATGTACTTTTCTCAAGCCAGGTGTCACCCATATTATATCTCTGCTTTTCAGTTTAATGCGTAAGTTTAGTATTCAACATTTTTCCCTGTTGAAATTCAACAGCTGTCTAACCTGTTATGGTCATTTTGAATTCTGACCCTGTCCTCTGGGGTATTAGCTACCCTTCCTAATTTGATGTCATATGTAAATTTGATAAGCATGACATCTATTCTACCATCCAAAGATTTAGCCGTTTTAGTCTAAGGGGAGAAATTCACAAGAAAGTATAGGATTCCTCTTTGCACAACACCTGAAGAAGTACTTATGCTGGAGTAACCAGGGGCTCAACACCAATGTCAATCACCAAAGAAGATTTTAGGCATATTCCACGCTCTGGAATAAAATAGTGGGATGGGTTTGTCTGAAAGAATGAATGCTTCATTGTCATTGTGGAGCTTATAGCTGAATGAGGATTTGAACCCAATCCACCCAGCCATCCCAACCAGAAACAACTGGGAAAGGTAAGAAAAGTAGAGATGGACTTACAAAGTAATCTACAAGTTGTTTAAAGAGGAAAAAAATACTTTAAAAACACACAACAGGCAAGTAAATCACTCCATGCCCTATTCTGTATAGATAACTGTGAGACGTAAGAGATGCAATGTTTCCTTATCTTAATTTAGAAGCAGCTTAAACTCATCTCTCTGTCACTCATGCCACATGACAGGAGTGTAATTTCCATGGGTCTGTAACACAGACTAGGCAGAAAATGTGACAACGTGTCTTTGCTTCCCTTATTGAAGTGTCTCTTTTAAGCATCACAGAATACAACGTAAGTGGTGTTGCGCAGAAACCAGCATTCACTGGTAAGGATGAAATGAATATTCAAAAAATAGTTGAGAAATGGTGGCCTCAAGTTGTGGAGATCACTGATGGGGAGAATCCTAGATGAGTGAGAATCGTCATAGTTCAAGGCTGGCATCCTGTTGGCGACACACAGATGTGTAAATAGCTCTATGCACCAGGGGCAAATTCTTCACCATAGCTCAGGAGATGTTGATATACAACAGTGTGGCACATTGTGGTTGTGCATTGAGCCTGTGACAATCAGAATCAGGATCTCTTGTTACAAGTCATTGTTACAGCATCACTCACTGTTTGGAGGGGGTTGAAAATGTAATCCTCCTTGCACCCCGATCACCAGCTGGACAGAGTTTCATCTCATTTGGCTGCTGGTTGTCCAGGTGGACTGGAGGGTCAGGCCATAAGACATCATTTAGTTACATGTACATAACTAAGTAACACATACATAACTAAGTAGCTGCTGAAGAATATCAGTGTCAAATAATATGCATTTTGGGATAAAATACATTTTAAAATGAGTATTTGGTTTTAAAAAAACACTTTCAACACAGCATTTAATATAAATTTAAATACAAATTTTGTGCAGATTTTTTTCTCTTTCTTGGTTCGGAAGTAAGATGGAGCAGATTTATGGATAAACGGATGCCATAGTGATGCACAACAACAACAGACTGGCTGCTGCTAGATCTAGTTGAGATCACTGTTTACTTTCTCCCTGGTTCTGAAGCCTTTCCATCCCATCCAAGGGGAAATAATTTGATTGGTTTTAGTGTTGCCAGATTAGATTTTTTAACTTTAAGCCTTAACAGATCATGGAGCAGGATGCGGTACCTTAAAACTCCATCAAGCAGGAGGAAGGTACATTTCCATCTTTGTTTTCTAGACCCAACTTTCAACCCCTTTTATCCCTTTCCAACATGGATAATATCTCATTGGTAGTGAGAGGAGGGAGGGCGGCATGGGAGAACAACAGCTCTGTCCTTGCCATCCCAGCACACGTCTTGCCTCTTTATTTCTCTAACCCTTTATCTCCCTCCCCAAAAGGCTGTTATGGAATATTTCCAAAGTTAACCATTTATTGCAAATGCAATACCAGACTTTAGACCTAAGAAAAAGGAAGAAGGGGAAAAAAAAATAACATACACATGTTTCTCTCCATCTAAAATGTGATCTTTAATTAGTTCCAAACCACTGACTCAGAAGTTCTCTGCCCCCTGCTCATCCTGAGCATGGCTTGGCGCTTTTTCGTATCTTAATAAAGTTTTGCTCTTTAATGATTCATGTTGCCGCTCATCATTGTGACTGTGCCTTACAGGAACTTGGCATAGTCTTAAGGACCTTTGCTCCAATCCAGCTTGTCACTCCAGATGGCTGTGAATTCACACAGCAAATGAGATAGTATGGTCACAGTTGCAGAGATGCGTGCATTTACCAATCTGCACTGTCACTGGCCTGGGTATGTTTCCCCAGCTTCCTTACAGGAGCTTAAGCTTTGAATGAATTCTAATGAAAATGAGCCAACCATCACGGGTTCTTAGCCACCTGTTCTTCAGGTGTTTCGGACTTTACTGCCCAGGATCCCTAGCCATAGACCATGTTGGGTGGGAATTCTGGGAACTGAAATCCATGACATCGGGAGGACCAATGCTTGAAGACCAGTTATCTAGACCAACTATTTTCCCTTCAGATTTCCAGTGTCTCGAGGCCCAATGATGTCATTAGAAATGGCCAAAGTGACAGGATTGGCATCTACAGATGTATAGGTCTGTAAATCTTCAACCCAAAACACAAATGGCCTTATTGACAGGGGAAAATAACTAATGACTCTCCCACAACTCCCAGCCATAAAGACAGTTGGGATATTCATGGAAGAATGATGCTTGATTAAGCTTCAAATATCATTTAAACTATTTGGGAACTTCATCTATAGACAGGACAGCGATCTTTGGATGCTACCATTAGGTAAAACAGGTTTGGGAATCGTGCATTTCTCTAGTTCTTGTACTGTACCTTCCAGCATTCCTCAGCTTTGTTGACTAGGGCTGCTGGGAGCTGCAGTTCATCAAAAGCTGAAGGGCCACCCCTATCTTGGATGATAGACGGGAGTGTGAGTAGGGAGGAAATATAATGATTCTTAAGAATTATTCCATTTATGTGAAGAGAAGACAGACCAAGCGAGATAAAGAAGGGAACTCCAGAATTGCTCTAACTATTGGTTTTTGACTTCAGCTTCCAGGATTCCTGATTGTTGGCTCAACTGGCTGGAGTTTCTGTGAACTGAAGTCCAAAATGCCAGGATGACCAAAGTTTGGGAAACACTAATCTGGTGCTTACAAAGGTCTGGCTGAAAGTGGAGAAAGCTGTAACAACTTTTGTGCTATATGCCAATTGCTCAGTTGTATGACTTTGCTCTTTACGATCTTGTCTAGTTCTTTCATTGCTGCCCTTCCCATTCCTAATCTTCTTTGTATTTTTTGATGCAGTCTCCATTCTGATCAATGTTTGATCCAAGATGCAGGAACTCTTTAACTATTTCGATTTCCTCATTGTCTATATTGAATTTATGTAGATCCTCTGTGGTCATTATTTTTATTTTCTTTATGTTCAGCATTAAATCTCCCTTCTTTGAACTTCCTTAGTAATTGTTCAAAATCTATGTTTTCTGCAAATAGTATAGTGCCTCCCACATATTTTAGATTATTGCTGTTCCTTTCTCCAATCTTCACTCCTCCGTCTTCTAACTCCAAACCAGCTCTTTGTATGATATATTCTGCATATAAATTGAAAATGTAGGGTGGTCCATTTGCCAACTGAGAAATTCTGTGAAGAAGTATCAACCATATAATAATTATCTTCATGAGTAAAGGCTTACTCATCATAAAGAATCTTCTCATGAGTAAGATCTCAATTAATTCTAATATAGCGACAGCTGGTGGCTCCAACATGAGTCAGGTAGTGAATCCATTCTGGGATTTACTCTTAACTTGAAATGAGTTATCCAGTAGCTGAAGGTATTTGGGCAAAAGGGTTCAGTACTTTGGATAGGTCTTGGTTCAGATTAAAGCCCAGAGTGGATTCACCACCCCAACGACATTAAAGCCACCAGCTTCCTCTGTTCTGGTGACTGAAAGCAGTGATCTTGGTAGGATTCTGAATATTAATTTCTAAAAAGCCTTTATCATCAATCAGAAGCTTCTGATTGATACCAATTTCATATTACCAGATAACCTTGCTTACTATGCTAGATCTTGTATGGTTAGCCTATTTTCAGAACTTGCTTTCGGTAGTGACCCTTAATGGTGTCTGTGTCTTAGCACTGCCAGACATAGGACTGGTATAAAAATTTATCACTAACCTAAAAGCTTATTTTCATTTTATTGAAGAAATATATTGGAACTCTTAAAATGGAATGCCAGGAAATCACTTCTGAAGCTGTAATGCAGTCTTCTCCAAGATGGTGCCCTCCAGTTGTTTTGGATTACAAGTCTCCTTTTCCCCTGCCATTCAGTAGTCTGGCTGCATCTGATGGGAAGCCGTAGCTCAACAAGAGCCAGAGAATCCCAAATGGATCTTCCTGCCTAATCACTGACACTTGAACAGTAAGTCTGGGATGCTTTTTCCTTTGCTGGATCTGTAAAATCTCCGAGGTCTTACAGCCAAAAGGTGGAGATATTTCGGACTGTCGAAGTAATTGGGAAAGTGTGGTCCTTTTGATGTTGCTGGAGTGCAAATTCCAGAATCCCTCACCATTAGCTGTGCTGGCCAAGGGGGCAGGGAATTACTGTTCAACAACATGGTGGAGTCTCCTTCCTTGGAGGTCTTTAAGCGGAGGCTGGATGGCCATCTGTCAGGGATGCTTTGATGGAGAGGTCCTGCATGGCAGGGGGTTGGATTGGATGGCCCTTGTGGTCTCTTCTAACTCTATGATTTTATGATTCTATGAACATTTGATGGACCCCATGATTTCTGGTTCATGCCTAAAGTCTTTCACAGTTCTGTACTGCAGTCTTGCCAATCTTCCTGGTGCCTGCCGGACATAGAGAGGCATCCAGAGCCTTTCATATTTTGCATATATATATATATATATATATATATATAGCTTGCACAAGAGGTGGGTGGGAATGTGCATCAGCTGCTTCCCAATGGAAAAGACCTCTCTTGCTCACAAAGGCTGCTGCCTGGTACATGGAGATTTGGGGACCTCCACAGTACATAAACCAGCAAATACATAAGTATTGTGAATATGAACCAGTTCCAAATGTGTAACTTGTGGGTCCTATCTGCACTCACCAGGACCCTTCCCTGTTACAAAAAGCCCTCCTTTCCAATCCTATTGGCATGTGCATTGTGATGAACTGTCTGGCATGTCTGCCACCTTCATGGTTTGCTTTGCTATCAGGTCAGAATAACATGTCCCGCAATGATCACGCAACTGGGCTTCTCATTCTGACCTCAAAATGAGTGACCTGCTGCATTGGCAGTGATGTGATACAGCTCACTGAGATGTGTTTTAAACAGCTACCCAGCATCAGAAGAGAGGGTTCTGGGTTTTCCTGGAAGATCTGAGGGAGGTATTTTAACATGGTCTGGAAACCATACCCTATGAGGAACGGCTTAGGGAGCTGGGTATTTTTAATCTGGAGAAGAGGATATGTTAGTTCTTTTTAAATATTTGAAAGGACGTCAAACTTAAGAGGGAGCAAGTTTCTTTGGACCTGGAGCAATGAGTTCAAACTAGCGGAAAAGAGATTCCACCTCAACGTTAGGAAGAACTTCCTGACAATAAGACCTGTTCAACAGTGGAAGACATTGCATCAGGGTGTTGTGGGGTCTCCTTCTTTGGGGTTTTTTAAACAAAGGGTGGATGGTCATCTGTCAGGGATGCTTTGTGTTTTCCTGCTTTGCAGGGGGTTGGACTGGATAGCCCTGGAGGTCTCTTCCAACTCTATGATTCTCTGATTCTGTTAAGAAGGGTATACCCTGGTTCCGATGATGAATGGGCTGGATGTTGTCTGATCTGTTCACAACAGAACCAGGGTTTGGGTTGTGCATCAACTGGTCTTCCCATCAAGAGGACAGGACAAGGCCATTTTATTTGGCTTGTTCGGGAAGGATTTAGGATTTATGAATACCTTAGTGAATTCTGTCCCCTGTTTTTGCCATACTCCCCACCCTTTTATGTCATGTCACTTTGTCCTGGTACTGGTTGACCCATTCTTGAAACACACTCATTCAGGAACAAGATTGGTTTCTCCTCCTCCTTTGGATCTCTGAAAAGAGGGTCCTGAAACATAGAAATGTTGTGCACAAAAAGAGCCTTGGCAACTTCCCACAGCATAAATCTTCAGGGTCTTGCAGCATTGCCAGTCCCCTCATGCATGTATAAAATGAAGGATGAGCCAAACCATCTGAGAAGGAAAAAATGTTTTATCCTATGGTCCACAGACAATGCTGTCATTTTTTGTTGGTGCCCACAAAATTAAAAGATGCCATTCAAAATTGCTTATCAGCTGCTGGTGCCGCACTGTCATTCCCCAAATGGCACCTTCTGGAATTAGTAACTGGGCATTTTGCTAAATCTTTTGATAGCAGAATGATCTAACGGTGAATCATTTCCTGACTGGGTTGGTAACACACAAAGGGCCTCTTGGCAATTTGTGGTGTATCATTAATTCCCTCCATTAAAACACACACACACACACACACTCCTGGGTTAGCAATGAAGATTCAAGAATGCCTCAGAGAGGGCAGTAGTTCTAGGGAATAGATAGCCCGAGTGACCCAAAGTGTTCTCCTTCTTGGATGTATCCACGCTGCAGAAATAAAGTAGTTCGGACCATTTTAACTAGCTGGGACTGATTGATAGGAATCAGGCCCTTCCCTTCTTCCATAAAGTTGCTCCTCTAGACATTTAGCATAACCATAACTTGAAGTCCTTCCTTCCTTCCTTCCTTCCTTCCTTCCTTCCTTCCTTCCTTCCCCTTGCAGAGAAGACAGTGATTAACTACATAGCAACTCAGATTCACAAGGGTACTCAATATCTCCGTATGAAGATGAAAATGTTGCAGTGGTTCATGTACAGATCATTTAACTCCAGAGTAGTTGGCAAAAACACACAGTGACCTTGATGGAAAGTGTACCATTGCAGTTGGGACGAACATGAACACACAGCCAAATTAGTATGCTCCCCTCTTTTAGCGGAGGCCGGCTTGTCACTTGGGCAGTTTCCCAGAGTGCTTGAAGTGTCAATTAAGGCAACCGACCATAGATCACAACAGTCCATGTCAATGAAGCTCCTAGAGCACCACTGGGGATGGAGGCATCATACTCACTTATCTCTTTAATCATGAAGCTGGAGTCTATTTAAAAATAAAAAAATCCAGTCAAACCTCTGAGCCAGCGCTCCATGCTTAGCTGCTCTTCAAAAATATTTGCTGCTGTTAGTGATATGTGAAGAGTTGTGAACTAGGGTTGCTGAAGAATTTTGTTCAGTTTTGAAGCCAAGGGGTTGATCAGACTTTCACATCACCCATATCTTTACATTTGGTGATGCCTTTTGGGGATCAACAAGGAAATATGAGCATAGGGGGAAACATATACAATTTCAACCCACGAAAAACGATGGATGCCTTTGACTTCAAATCCTGTTGCAACTTTTTTATGGTGGTGAGGGGTGGTGAGAAATAACACAAATGGGGAAAAAAACCCCTTCATCCCACCATTTTAAATGATGAATACTATGAGCAGGGGCACCACTTCTAATCCGATAACTACTTTAGGTCCTCGGATGACTGATGATAGAAATGACCTGGGATGATCATGCGCAGGCTTGTTCTCTGGAGCACCCTGCAATTTCTTTCCTCATCCATCAACATTAAAAGTTTCTGCCGGGATAAAGGCTGCTCACGAAGGGCGCCGGGGTGGAGGGTGAAAGGAAGGACCTCTGAAATAACCCTGCAATATTACAGAAGAAGCTCTTCATCATCATTTTTATAAACTTAGCCTGCTGCCAAAAGTAGTGGCAACATCTGGTCTCCTGGAATGAGCTGGTGATAGAGATACCTGGATGATTTCCAATAGCTCAGCAAGTTTTCAGTAGCAGCTGCTGGCTTTGAGGTGAGTAGGGCAGTAAATCCACTCTGGGCTTTCAATACAGACTTGAAAATACCTATCTCGGTTTTCCCCCCTCTAATTTTCTGTTTCTTTCTTTTTATTTTCATTACAATCAGAATTTGGGTGGGTTGGGATTTAGATCCATACTGTATATTAGTTGCATGTTGTTGTTGTTACTATTGCTTCTATCCCTTTCCATTTTTTTCCCTCTCTTTCTTTTATTTCTTCTTCTTCTTTTGTCTCACCGGTTTCTTCAGCTTTAATTGTATATTATCTTAATTGAAAATTAGATTGTTTGGGTTAAACTTAATAAAAATTAAAGTCTAGAGAAGTGAAAAGACCAATCTAGGTGGCTGAGTCCTTCTTGTAAAATAGATTTTTTTTATTTATAGTTTATCTCCCAACTATATACAGTCTGGCCTCATATCAGCAGGATCAGTGACTGCTGACTTAGTTACTTGCATCTGGAAGTTGATCACAAAGGAATTTATCAGACAACAGAAACTGGAGGTATAATCCAATGGCAATTCGAATGCAATCATGGGGTTTCACATTATTGCGTATTAAAGTATCTCATGCAATTTCGGGCAAAAGGGAAGTCATTCCAGATGCAATCATGGGTTTTACATTATTGCAAATTAAAGCATCTCATGCAATTTTGGGCAATGGGGGGTCATTTTCAGGTAATGGAAAGTCATTCTGAACGCATTCCAAATGCAATTGGAATTCATGTAAATTCGCTAAACTAGCAAATTCACGTGAATTTGAATTGGCTCCAATGGGCTCCATTCGAAATAAAGAGAAATTCCTCCTGTCTGATAAACTCCAAAGTCACCCAGGAGGACCTTCAGATGTCTATAGAGATCACCTTTCTAGGCATCTGGAGATTCTCCAGAACACCTCTATGGTCAGCTTCAGCATTTGCCATTATCTGTGGTTTTAGATATCTATGGAAGGTCTTGAAATGTATCCCCTACAGATATTGGGGGTGGGGGGACCATATATTTATTTATTTACTTGAACCCCATCTTTATTTATAGCCCAACTGTATCCTCACTGCATTTAGCTAGTTAATATATTTCCTAACTTTCTCCCAACATGGACACCAAGGTTCAGCACCTTGGACAGCTTCTTTAAACTCCAGTTAAAACATGGAGCAGATTCACCATCCCACTGACATGGAAGCCTCCAGCTGGCAGCTGTGCCAGGATTTCTGACTTGCCATCATTCAACACCAGCACTCACCATAATCCTTGACTGATGGCCAACTTGGCTGGGGCTTCTGGGACTGCAGTCCAATACGCCTGCAAAACATACATTGAGAATTATAGCTTTAAGAAACAACATTTTAAAGCAGAGCTTTAGGTACATCATGATGCGACACTAAAACCAGCTGGTTTTCCTTCTCCAGGAGAGGCAGCATGGTGTAGTGGTTTGAGTGTTGAACTACGATGCTGTAGACCAGTGTCTGATTCCCAATTCATCCAGGAAACCCACTGGGTGACCTTGGACAAGTCACATGCTCTCAGCCTCAGGGGAAGGCAATGGCAAACCTCCTATGAACAAATCTTGCCAAGAAAACCCCATAATAGGTTTGCCTTAGGGTCATCATAAATTGCAAACAGCTTGATGGCACTCATAACAATATTCCTTCTCCACCTTTGAGTGAGGTCTCTTACACTATAACTATACACATAAAGAAAAGTCCATGTGGCACTGCAAAAGAAGACAAGCTATCACATGCTAAGCTATCCTCATAATATAACATACTTATATTTTCATTATGGGAAGAATGAATTAATTACAAGTCATTAGTTATTTGTAATTAGTTACTTGATTGTCATGTTCCTGATATTGGGGAAAAATACTGACATGACATCAGTGTTTTGTACCTGTACAAACTGGCCCAAAATCCTATCTCATAAAAGGCAAGGGCAAAATTTGGCACCAGTTTCTTGATCTTCATCATAACTTTCCCACTCAGACCTCTCTCCTTTTTCTCCTTCCTCCCCATCTGGCCTTGTTTTGTGGATTGACTTCCCATGGTGTGGCCAACTGGTTCATGGGCAAAGCACAGGTGTGCAGCTCATGAAAGAAGCGAAAATGACACTCAGGAGGCAGAGGCGAGTTACGTATTCCTGGTGTGTTCCTTCTGTTACATTTCCTCATGAGTGCCCCCCCTTCCTACCCAAGAGGATGTCAAGAAAGAAATATAGAAACTGGCAGAAGAAGAGGGATGAGATAAGCCTATTGCATGGAAACCTGGAGAACTAGGAAGCCAGAGAGAATAATCACACATAGAATGGAAAACTCATTTGGTAAAGTTAGTCTGGAAATCAGCAAGAAGCCCAACATAACAACATAACAAAACAAAGGGATAATTCACACAGGTGTTATTTCATCCAGGTGTGCCACTGAATCTATAATTCAACATGGCTCTGTATCCTGTCCTGGCTCTAGACCTATGTATCAAATAGGCAGTTCCACACCAAGGACTGTTCTTAATATTTGTTGCCCATTTCAATGACAAGTTGTGGAAACCTAAACTAAGTCATTTGGCTTCCAGAGTGGAACATGAGGAATTATAATTGCTTATTGTGAAACACTCTCGGGTATATTTGTATGGAGACTATTATAGTTTCCCCATTACCATGTACGGATATCAAAACTGGACAGTGAGGAAAATTGATAAGAGGGAAATCAATTCATTCGAAATATGGTGATGGAGGAGAGTGCTGAGGATACTGTGGACACCTGGAAAGGCAAACAAATGGGTCCTAGAACAGATCAAACCTGAAATCTCCCTGGAAGCCAAGATGATAAAATTGACTTTGTCATACTTGGTCACATCATGAGAAGGCAAGACTCATTGGAAGAGACAATAATGCTAAAGAAGGTGGAGGGATGTAGAAAGAGAGGAAGACCTTGTGCTAGATGGATGAACTCTATTCAAGAGGTCATGGGTATGGATTTGCAAGACCTAAGCAGAGCAGTGGAGGAGTTTTGGAGATATCTCATCCACAGAGTTGCCATGAGTTTGGATCTACTTGAAGGTGGTTAACAACAACAATGCTTAACAGCAGTTTGTTGAGCATTTTTGAGAATCCTAGAATCAGAACCACAAAGATGGACCTCAAAAGCCATCTAATCCAACTCCCTGCCAGCACAAGAATCCACAAGTCAAGATATCAAGTGAGCACCCAACCTCTGCTTAAAGACCTCCAAAGGAGAAGGGTTCACCATCCTTTGAGGCAGTCTATGTCACTTTCAACAGCTCTTACGATCAGAGAGTTCCTTCTAATATTCAGGTCAGTTTTTTCCCCTTTGTACTTTGAATCCTTTGTCTTAAGTCTCTGGAACATGAGAAAACAAACTCTCCCCATATTTTACATGACACCCCTTCGGATATTGAAAGGCACTGTCGGCATGGGCCAATAATCCAGTAAGACTGGAACTGAGGAAAAGGGAAAGATGGGACAGTGTATACCAAAATATTTTGAACCATTATCTCTGCAGTGTAGATGCAGCCTAGATGTCCATGAAAAATGGACATTGTAGGTCTAAAGCTGAGAGATATGTGTGAATGTGACCCTCTTCTCAAATGGTATGTTGTATTTGTATTTTTTCCCCTGTTTGCTTTTCTTCCTGGATGATTGTTATGAGGATTTTGTTTTTTAAAAAACCAACAAACCAACAAACAAAAAACACCTGCAATTCATTCTTCCTGGAAATCAACCCAGATAATTTTGCCATGGTCTGTTGCCACCGCAACCAAGCAAAGTAACCACGATTCCCAAGGTAAGGCAGGTGTCTTCTCCCCAGAACAGCTGTTGCTGTTTAAAAGAATATTCCCTTCATTTTCAGCTTCAAAGCCCTGATGTCAAGTTCTAAAAAATGCACTTCAACTATAATTTGCATTTTTGCTCCACTTTTCTTGCAGCTGCCAGCATGCCCAGCTTACAAGTGTGGCAAACAGAATGACTACATGCAGGAAGGGTTGCCAGGAGGGGAAATGGTCTGGCATTATTTCTTTCCGTTGTTCCAGAATGCTTAGGCCTCCATCCTAAGTATTCAAGATTCAAATTATAAGAAAAGAGATTCCAACTAAACATTAGGAAGAGCTTCTTTATTGTAAGAACAATTCAAAAGTCCCTTCTAACTCTTCTGTGATTCTGTGACTGCCTCCTTCACCTTTCCCATAACCTCCATCTTTTCTATAATCTTGCACTCAAGTTTCTATTCTAAAGTGGCTAAAACATTGCGCTGAGTGGGATTTTCAAGCCTGATGATGCTGGACCTCTAAAGTACAGATGAGTTGACAGATGTCAAAAAAGAAAGGGATGGAGAGCTAGAATCCATGGCACAGCTCTGGTACATATTGATAGTTTCCAACCTGGGATCGCAAATGCATTTTGACATGTTCACCTTGGACCAATGAGTCTTTCTTCTACATGTGGTCAAACTTAAGGCTATATATCTGCAATGCATTGTGCATTGGGCTACCTCTGCACCATGTTCAGAAATTTCAATTAATCCAAAACATGGCATTCAGACTGGTTACTCGCACGTCTCAGTGTGATCACATTACACCAATATTAAAATCACTCCACTGGCTGGTAATTAGTTTTCAGGCAAGGTACAGGTGTTGGTTGTTATCTTTTAGCTCTACAGGGTTTGGGTCCAAGTGACCATTTATTGTGGTACTATCTACATCTCACACATGTCTTCAGGCCAGCATGGCTATTCCATGCGAAAGACCCTTATGACCTCTTAAAATGTGCCGGACACTAGATATCAAATATGAAAATATGAAACCCCATGTTCAGCAAAAGAGGTATAGGGTATATTTGCAGCACTTTCCTCAGAAGCCTTCAATTCTAAAAAAAAATCCTCACGAAGGGGTGAGTGAAAGACAGACCTCTCCTGTGGATCTCAGGGTTTGGGTAAGTTCATATGAAGTGATGCCATTGGTCAGATAGCCTCGCTTACATTATGTGTCTAATATGTTGCTGTTCCTCACTTCAAACCATAAAGAGAGGTGGATAAGAAATGATGATGACAATGACGACGATGATGACAACATCACATCCAAAAGTGTTAGAGTACCTCAGTAACCATTCAGCAAATCTCTATTGTGCGAGACAATCAACCCTTCCTATTCAACCGCCTGCTGTATTGGCTCTCATTGCTTTATCTTCGCACTGCTAGAAATCAAGCTTGAATTCCACTGCAGCACTGCATGACTGCTTAAATCACTGTGAAGGACAGCTACATTAGTGGCTTGCATAATGCTAACAGGCGAACAAGGGCCAGTTATTTAAAACTTAACAGCCTGGTCTTCTAAGCTGCAGAACTCTCTTAATACCAAAAGTCTTCCTAATTTGTTCCAGGAGACTTTCAGAACCCCTTCCTAGACCTCAGAACAGAATGGGTTTAACTTTATTTTTCGTGCAACCCTCGCAACCAAATGCGGCCGTGTGTTACGATTCACTTCGACGACATCCCTAGGGTTGGCGTTGCACCTTGTTGTTTTTGCACAGGTAACAGCATTTCCCACATGGAAATGTTATTTTCTTCACTAAAAATGCTGTTTTCTGTACGTGACAGTTTGGCACAGAATACGTCCCCAAGTGAAAATTATATTTTCTGTGCAACAAGTACAGATTTTGCAAAGAGTAACTTCTTACTCTATGTTGTTTTCAAAACTGTAATGTTATTCAAGACTTTCCCGCAGCAGGAACCAAATTGCTAAAATATCTTGCTGCTTCTTTGAGAATGACACAAATGAAGAATTGCATTTCCAAACAGAAGACACCCTATCCATCTTGACTAATTAAAGACGAGGGACATTTTCCTTTTGTAGGCAGATGAAGATCTTATATTGTTTCAGCAAGTTTTTGAGGGCTGGTTGCCCAGGTAAAGGACCTTACAGTATGTGCTGTGTGTGTCCCCCCCACTTCTTTGTAATGGATATGCTTTTAAGTCATTTTACTTCTATTGTTAGGTTAATTAAATTGTAACTTCCATATGATGTGATTTTTTTGGACAGCATGGCATAATGGTTTGAGCGTTGGACTAGGACACTGGAGACCAAGGTTCAAATCTTAGTCTTGGCCATAGAAACCCACTTGGTGACCTTGGGCAAGTCACACTCTCTCAGCCTTGTAGGATGGCCATGGCAAACCCCCTCTGAAGAAACGTGCCAAGAAAACCCTATGATAGGTTTACCTTAGGGTTGCCATAAGTTAGAAATGAATTGAACGCAGGCTGCAACAACAACAATAAAATCATGTAGTGTGCAAAGAGATCTTGCAGCACCTTTGAGATTAACTGAAAGAAAGAAAGAACTTTGGTAGACTTGATTTTATCTGAGCTGCATCTGAGGAAGTCAACCCAAGTCTAGAAAAGCTCCAACTATGTCTTTGGTGTGGTACAGGTTAAGTCTCCTTTCTCCAAAATTGTGTGGAACCAGAAAAGTTTTGAATTTTGCAATTCCTGTATATGCACATATATACATAATGTGAAATCTTGGCGATGGGACTGGAATGTAAACGTAAAATTCATTTATGTTTCATATGTACCTTGTGTACATAATCTAAAGGCAATTTTATACAACATTTTTAATAAGTTTGTTCATGAAACAAATTCTGGGTTCACTGCACCTTCAGAAAACAAAGGTAGCACTATCTCAGCCATTCATGAAAAAAGTTTCTGGTTATGGAATATTTTGGATTTTGGAATTTCAAATAAAGGAGACTCAGCCTGTGCAAGGCAACTTCCAATTCTCTGATATTTGTGCCTTGTTATACCCTGGGAGAAACCCACTTTTCAGCCCAGTTGTAAGAAGAAATCAGTAGCAATTAAAGATGGAACAATCTATCAGTTTTTCATCCCACCACATTTAGATTATGAAAAATGTTTGCACATTCTCATTTAGAAATAAAAAACTTGGGGGGGGGAAACCTTGTCCTTATGAGCAACTCTAGTAGGGAGCAATCAGAATTAGCAAAGATCTGAATAGATAAATGTGACCTGCTATGATATATGCTACTATTTAAATATATCACATATGGAGTAGAAGTCTAAGTCTCTCCATGACAGAAGCTTGGGAAATCTTAATCAAGCTCTGATGATCTGGAAGGCAATGGACTGAATCTTTCCCAGTATAATTCATTAGCCTGGAAGCTAAAGAGAAGAGGCCAAGCATAGACATTCATTAACAGGGAAGAAGTTATCCTCATTCAGCTTCACACCAGGAGTGTCAACTCTCTCCTCCTCTGAAAGAGGCCTTGGGGGCTTAAGCCTCCAGCAGTGATACCTAATGGGCTCACCACCGAGGTTGTCATTCTAAACGCATTGGCATTAGCGGGATAACTTCTAAGTAATGGGACCATTGGATTCAATTGGTACCATCACTGCTTCAAGATTTGTAATTCAAGCAGAGGAGAGATGATCAGTTTGGGCGCACATGAAGTGTGCCAGCTAAGGCTCCTCCTGGGATTATCCTAGGAGGAAGAAACCACAGCGGGTGGGAAAAGACAACAGTATGAATTATGGAGAGGTCTGAGCATCTGCCATCAGTCACTTGCTATCATGGGCTTTCATGCACAGTTAAAGAGAAACCAGTTGACAAATGTGTGTATGACACAGAAGCCACCAGAAAGCAGATAGAACAAATAACACACACATACATACATTGGACATGTCTACGTGGGGCATTTACACTGTTTTCCCCCTGTCCTTATGCCATCCTGTCCAGACAAAGCAAGGGCAAAGCCCCGATTCGAGTCGGTAGGACAGCTGTTCGCTCATTGCTATTACATGTAGCAATTCACTTGAAGAGAGAAGCAATGTAATAATAATAAGCAGTCCAGAGGTGAAAAGTCAAGGAATCAATCCATAGCTGAGAAAAACGAGAGAGAGAGAGAAAGGGACATGGGGAAGAATGGTCCCAAGATTAAATCCTCACATTTCCAGAAAATGAGGCTGAATCTGAGTTGGCCAGGTACTCCAGGGGACGGACTTTATTTACTGACTGCGTTATCCGGAAAAGGTGTGTTCAATGAGAATGGATGGAGCCATTTCAGCTGAGCTGCAGACATGGCAAACCTCTCCCCAAACACTCAGAGGGAGACACAACACTATGCACCCTGCCCAAAACTGCTTAACTCCAGGGTTTGTGTATGTGTTGTGTGCTTTCAAGTCATTTCTGAATTACGGAGACCCTATAGTGAACCTATCCTGGGGTTTTCTTGGCAAGATTTCTTCAGAGGGAGTTTGCCTTTGCCTTCCCTTGAGGCTGAGAGCATGTGACTTGCTCAGCGTCACCCAGTGGGTTTCATAGCTAAGCAGGAATTGAACCCTAACCTCTAGCATTGGAATCCAGCACTTAAACCATTAAGCCATGCTGCCTGTAGGGTAATGCATCATTAAACCACCACAAGTCACCCACAGGATTGCAACTCATTGATGTCTTTTCCATCCCTAACATTGGAACAGGCACCATTGAATTGTTCAGGGGCTTGTTGTGAGGTTGTTAACTTTACCCTTGCTTTTAAAAACATTCACTTTTGCTATGGAGAGGATACAAAGCAGTTATCCACCAGGTTTGCAAAAGAATTTTATTATCAGATTAGGGAGAAATGTTCTCTCTCTCTCTCTCTTTCTTGCTCTCTCTCAATCTTTCTCTTTCTCAAGGGCTCGGTTTTTGGTGGAAAGCATTGCTTAGGAAAGAGATAGCGAAGGGCTATCCAGTTCAAACAAACATATTATCAGAAGCTGAACAGAAGGCTAAAGGGAGCAATCTTTATGCTAAGGATTTCAAACTGAAACGCATCAATTTGTAATGCTGTGTCAAAGTACAGATAAAATGGAAGAGAAAAGGGGGAAAAACACATTCCAGCAACACCCGTCAAGGAGGAATCATGGTGGAAAGCAGAGTGCAATAGTTCACCTGTGAGCGCATGTACACACACATGTATCACAACTATCTGAACAATGATAGGGCTAAAGGTCCTGGCCCTGAGCTCTTCTTAGGCTGCATTCATTCCCTCGCATCCAGAAATGTGGGGGGGAAAAGTGAAAAAAACCCTCTCTGTGTCAAATTCATTGCATTGAATTTGATGAATATGCTTTCCTTCCAGCCTTAACTTGTATCACATCACAAGATACAGAACAGAATCTTGTAATGCATAGTATCAATTGGAGTTCAAGAAGTTATTCGCTAGCTCCTTGAACCCTGTCTCAAAATCTCCCCTGTATCTTCTAGGATCTGTGAGGGTGCTCCTATGGAAAAAGTTTCATATGGATTGCTCCAGAAGTACCAGTTTCGCCCATTGAAGAAAGCTGCTGCCATACTGCAGAATCAACATAGTTTGGCACTGCTTTAATTTCCATGGCTCCGTCCTATGGAATCCCAGGAGTTGTAGTTTGTTGTGGCACCAGAGATGCCAGAATGTCATAGCATTGAGCCATGGCAGTTAAAGAAGTGTCCAACTGCATTATTATTATTATTTTTGCAGTGCATATGCAGCCTAAAGCCGGGGTAGGAATTATGTTAGCCCTTTGGCCTGCTGAACCTCTACTGAGCCATGTCCCGTATTTTTTTCTATCCCCCTAAACCATGTTTGAGGATTTCAAACAGCCCAAAACAGTTGAAAAAGCTGTGCTAAAATGGTTTTCCTGCTGTTTTGTGTGATCTCAAATCTAATACAGCAGGGAAATGACTCCAAAATGTCCTTGACATTGACTGAAAATGAACTAATATCACTTCCAGATTCCCAAAAAATTGTGGTTGTTAAGAGAATACTAAAAATAGAGCCATGCAGACCCTCAGACTCTGGCCTATGCCCACTCCTGGATTAAAGCGTGTTTATTTATCCCCCCCCCCTCTTTTGTACACATGTCAGCCTTTCACTTTTTTAAAAAAAAGTATACATATTTGGGGATGCATTGCCCTCCAAAACACACCACAAGGCTGGCAGATGTGCACCACCCTAAAGCCAGATGTGTTCAGAGAGCCTCAGAAGTTGCAAAATGGATACTTTCACCAAGATTCTTGTCTTCAACACCATTCTTTCCCATTCCTTTTCATATCGAAACTCCATCGCTCCATCTTGGCCTCCAGTTGTTTGACCACAGGTGACCCTCTGCTGTGTGAACATTACAACAGCACAACTCAACATTAAAACGGTTATAGCCCAGAAGAGCTAAGCTGGACCAGCTCAATGGTCCATTTCATTCTCCACTCGCAGTTATCCAGGTACCTCTAGGAAACCCACAAAATGAGCCTTGGAGGCAATTCTTTCCCTTTGTGGTTGCTTACCGCTAAAAAGTCTGATGTTTAATAGCATAAACCATCCCCGAACATGCTGGTTCTCTACAGGACTGGAATTAGGACTTAACATCATGGAGGAGAGCTGGGAAATTAACTTGGAAGAAAGAAAATCAATTCATTGCCGACAGCTTCCACAACTTTGCAGTGTTGAAACGATGCTCCACACACAGATATGGGTGGCTTCAGAATGCCATCTAAATTTATTTTCTGAGCAATACTACTGGGACACAACCCTGAAGAAAGATCTCCGCCAATTCTTGACTAGCCTCCTTGCTTGGACTCTAAGGGGCTGTACAGACAGCCCTGAAAGGGTTGTCTGCAGCCGCTCCTTTCTGCTGCCGAGGGACGCCGCAGCAGCCAAACCGCACGGCGTCCCTCCGTAGTAATAACAACCTGCTAAAAGCATGCTTTTTTTGTGCTAGTCTTCTCATTTCTTGACTGCACCCTCCATTCTAATTAATGACTCTCCAAGGTATGGGAAATCTTGAACTATTTCATTGTCTTCATCGTCTACTTTAACGCTATGTCAAATGGAATAGGGATTAGTTACAGTTCTGTAACTTCTACATTATGCTTAGTTTTTTGGGGGGGCTTTCAGGCTATGTGGCCATGTTCTAGAAGAGTTCCTTCCTGACATTTCACCAGCATCTGGGGCTGGCATCTTCAGAGAAATAGGCAATAGATGCCAAGCACAGATGTTGGCGAAACGTCAGAAAGGAACTCTTTGAGAACATAGCCACATAACCTGAAAGCCCCACAAAAAATCTATGAATGCCAGCCATGAAAGCCTTCAATTCTACATTATGTGTTTGTAATTGTGATGGAGGATTACAGCCTACACTTCTGATAGATGGAGGAGAAGGATAATAGAGTGTGCTGTGTGTCCCTACAGGACTAGAACAACGTCTGCAGGAAGAAGAGATGGAGGAATTGAAGTCAGGCCTGAAAACGTAGCCTCATAGACAAGGAAGCAATGGATTCAAACGAGATGAAAAAGGGAACATTCTAATGAGCCCTAACTACCTGTTTCTAACACCAACGACACCTGCGGGCATATAATTGCTTGCTTATTTTTCCCAGTTCCAAATATTTGGTCAATGGCTGGTTTTTTTTGTGTTATCTCCTAGCAAACAGCCTCCCGACCAACTGCTGTGTTATGGACCATGTGAAACCAGCATTAGAGAAGCGGGGGAGAACTTGTGCTTTCACATTTCTGTCATGCTGTGGCCAATGACCATCCAAGGAGGGAAGCCATGGGGCTAAGAAATACAATCCTTTCACATACAAACACCCACCCTAACCCTGTGCAATGTCAATTAGGATATTCCAGTTTGTATTTAGACTTGCCTGCTGTGTGCAAAGCTGATTAGTACTGCTTAAGCTTGTAAAGCTACTGAGAGTTAATGGGCAGCATCTGAAATGAAATCCTACTTGTTTCTGTCAAAAAAAGGAGTACGGAGGGGTGAGGGGGACAAAAATCAATGTTCTCATTCTTCCAGAACCTTAACAACTCTGTTTGGCAACCCCAAAGCCTATTATTATTTTTATTATTACTACTGAAACTCACTCTGCAAGAGAGTGTTTTGAGAAGGTAAACCGTGCTTCAGCTGCTTCAATTTGAATAGAAGCTGGGCTGTCCCTGCTTCTGTTAAAAAATAAAAATAAAAATAAATCCCCAGCTTGATTTTGTTTTTGTTTTTTAAAAAAAATACCCAAAAGATTCCAAAGAAAATGTATTTCAAGCAAGGTATTGATCATTTGTGCCTGTGTGGAAGATTGGATATTCAATTCTATAGGACTGGTGAACGTTTTGGCAAAGGAAACAAAAATGGCCTCCCTCCACATAAATATTTAGGGTTGCCAGACTGGAAGATGGAGAGGGTTGCTATACGTCCAGGTAACCAGTGACACCTGGGATCAGCCATTCACAGCTCCATCATGCCTTGGCACTATGGATGGTGAGAGGCCCTCTCTCCTTGTTCCAATTACCATTGCTCTAATTTCTAAGGGAGGGAAGAGTAGCTTCAGCTTCAACATATTTTAGCTAAGCAGCCCTTGAGATATCATCCGTCCATGTTCTAATAGACTTTGCTGTGACATCTGGGGGGTAAGGGGGAGAAGAGCAGCCAGGAACAGCTCTCTCATGCCTGGCCAAAAGCTGGTGAGAGGTCTTCTCTCCATGTTCCAACTGCCATTGCTCTGGTCTCTGTGACCAGTACAAATGAGTGCTTTGTGGCACCCTGGGAGGAGTTATATATAGCTGGTCTCCTAGCTCCTCCTATTAGTGATTCACAGATGTGACTGACAGAGGCTCCTCCTCCTCTGCAACAGACATACTCCCCCAAGAGATTTTAAAAACCCAAACACTCACCATTTAAAATGGCCACCAAGATGCTGCTCTTCCTTCATCCCTCTAGCTTCAAATGGCCTAGAAGAGGCTCTGAGAGGAGTTATATATAGCTGGTCTCCTAGCTCCTCCCATTAGTGATTCACAGATGTGACTCACAGAGGCTCCTCCTCTTCTGCAACAGACATACTCCCCCAAGAGATGTAAAAAACCCAAACACTCACCATTTAAAATGGCTGCCAAGAAGCTGCTCTTCCTTCTTCCCTCTAGCTTCAAATGGCCTAGAAGAGGCTCTGAGAGGAGTTATATATAGCTGGTCCCCGAGCTCCTCCCACTAGTGAATCACAGATGTGACTCACAGAGGCTCCTCCTCCTCTGCAACAGACACACTCCCCCAAGAGATTTTAAAAACCCAAACACTCACCATATAAAATGGTCGCCAAGAACCTGCTCTTCCTTCTTCCCTCTAGCTTCAAATAGCCTAGAAGAGGCTCTGAGAGGAGTTATAGTGTTAGTGTCTCCTTAGCAAAACCCAAGAAAAGGTTTAGGAATGATGGATAAGGCAGGTGACAGTCCCATAGGCAGTGTATTGCAGTAATCTAAATAGACATTCCCAATTAACAAACTGTGAAGTTAGGTTGTTTTACTGTAAAATGTGGATCCAATGAAATGTACTAAGAGCAATATAAGTAGCCGTGCTTCTAAGCTATCTTGTTTAAAGAGAAATTAGGAAGCTCAGTAATCACTTTATAATGTTGGTGGGAATTCCCCACTGCTAAAAGATGTACATCGTACTGTTGCAGAGATGAGAACTTAGCAACGGTGCTGAGTTAATGCATTTGAGAGTAAATAAACATTACTGATGGTATAAATGCCTTCCTTGAGAATCTTAATGATTGCAAAATTTTCTTCATTAAAGTCAGACACCTAATTACTAATTGCTCCGTTAAACCATGTTTTGGTAGCAGCCGAAAATACAGCTCCTAATTTATTTACCTATTAAAATCTTTATATGTCTATTACTGGCACCGGTCGGTGGCTCCTCAGAAATATAAAGGCAATTATTGACAGGATCCCAGATGCTAACTAGAATTTAATTTAGTTAAATGGTGTATGCTGCCGATCGGCTTCCTACGTGTATGTCCATAAAGGAACAAAGAAGAGGCCATTAACTGCTGCTTAAATGGAGTTTGCATTTTCTGGATGACACCTGGGCAGGACTAGATGAAGCATTAAATGATGGAGTAGGTTGCTCCCTCAGACTCTGTCCAGAGCATCCATGCCGCTCTATGTGCAAATTTCAGTTGGCCAAACTAGCTGGGGTTTCATGTTGGGTTTAAAAACCTCAAGAAACTTATTCTTTCCACAGCTCCAAAGACGCTTTGCAAGATGAAGTAGCCCTTGCTCCCCAAATACAGCTACGCTGATTCGTGAGACACACAGTCAATTTCAAGAGATAAAATGTGCACCAATTGTGCTTTACATCCAGATTTTGCACAGAATAATTCTTCAACTACAGAGTTTTCTGTGCAGAAAACAAGATCTTCTATGTAAGAACCCCAAATTTTCTGTGCATGAAAACAACATTTTCTGCAGAAAAAACAATATTTCTACACAAAAATATTATTTTCTGAGTAGGAAATGCTATTTCTGGCACAAAAAATGCTGTTTTCTGCAACAACCAACCAAACAAAACACACACACACACACACAAAACACAAAATTTAAATCCCAGAGATTCTAGGGAGAATTCAGGTTTGATTTGCTGTTAAAACCCATTTATTGGTCTTTTTAGAAGCCATGATATCTGTAGAACTCTTCTCCGGATCACATCTCAAGTGAGTTTATTTTCTTTCTATTAGTTTTCTTCACTGTCCATCTTTCACAACCATATATGAAAATTAGAAAATATGATAGCATCAACCATCCCAACTTTAGTATTCACTGATAGATCTTTATACTTGTCTGGCTCTTTCATAGCTGCCCTTCCAAGTCCTAGTCATCTTCTGATTCCTTGACTTCGGTCTCCATTATGATTAATAACCGAGCCTGAGATTGCTGTTACTATCTATTTTTGGATAAGCAGAAGAAACTCAAATGTAAGAAGCAGGGGGTATAGCTACAGGTGTGGGGAAATGAGGACATTGATCCCTCGACAAGAATTATGCCACACAATGAAACACTCCCTTATTCCCCAGATTTATAGCATTATAGTGTCAGACACTGAAAATGGTCACTTAGGGATGCAGACTACATTTACACCTTGAACTCAGATTACAGCAATTGAAGTAAGCCAAGGACAAAGGGAAAAAGTAGACAGAGGAGAGACAAGTTGGGAAATCCTAAAATCAGCCAAAAAGGGGAGGATGGACAACAGAGGATTATTTAAGACTGTTCCTGCCAAATTGGGACAGCTGGAGGTTTCACATACAGAAAACATATTTTCCTGTTTGAAAATAAAGGCAGAAATCAAAGGGGCTAAACAGACAGGCAATATTCCCTAGAATATTCTGGCCAAGGTGGGCATCCCCAAAAAATAAGCCCAAGTTGCTCAGGGCATGCGATGCAAATGATGAAGACCAAGTTTTAAAGACACAACCTTCTTTCTTTTCCTCTTTCTTCTCCTGCCTTGTAAAGGCCATTTCAAGTCAGGAAGATTTCATTCAGTCTCCAAGCCCTCTGGAAGAATGCACTTTGGTGACAAGGGTTTTCTCCGAGCCACTTGCAACTGGCCAGCCGTTCATAAGCCCTCACATCTGGTTCGAATTATCTGTTTAGAAGATTGCACCAAAATAAACCACTAAGATTAAAACCTCAGATTTACTAGCACATCTGTGCGTGCCAGTGCAGCTCTTTCTGCAGTCTTTTCTCTCCCTGGAACAAATTGGGATTCATTTTAGAAGCAACATAATGAAATAATGTCAAAGAAAACCCAGCAAGCTGTGTCCAACTGTTAATGCTGATTTCCCACTGTGGACTCATGCAACAATTTCATTTTGCTTGTGTTACATCTCTGGGGGAGAAAAACCTCTCCAGAGGGACAATGTAACATCCTATGGACTGGTATCCTGAACTTTGATTTTTTTAAAAAAACTTTTGGGGATGCAATTCTACTTCCAACTCAAAGTATTAAAGAAGGGAAGGGATGCGAGAACTGTTTTGAATCAGATATATTTCTCAATGACCCACTTATCATACCCAAGTTCTTTATCAGAAGCTAAAATGAGGTATTGAGACATGAGTGCAGTATTTCAAACCTGACCAACGCAGAAAATAGCGGGACTATTACTTCCTTTGACTTGGAAACTATGGTTCTATCAGTTCAGGCTAAGATAGCATTTGCCTTCTTTTCTGCAGCATCACATTAGTGGCTCATTATGGAGAGAGATCTTGTAGCTCCTTTGAGACTAACTGAAAGAACGAAGTTGCCAGCATGAACTTTCGTAGACTTAAGTCTACTTCCAAATGCTTCTGAGGAAGTAGGCTTAAGTCTACAAAAGCTCATGCTGCCAACTTCTTTCCTTCAGTTCTTTTCAAAGGTGCTACAAGATCTCTCTACATACCGATTCTACAAACTAACAAGGCTCTACCTTTGAACTCTATTACTTGCTCATGTTCAGCGGATGATCACCACTAAGCTCAAGGTCCTTTTCACAGATTGTACTACTGAGCCAAGTCTGTAGCTGTGTATTTGGTTTTTGTGGCTTCATTGTAGAATTTTGCCATTTTCTCTGTTGATAGAAATTCAGCAGAGACAAGTGCAATACGTGACTGTAATAACATTCGCATAAATGGTGACACATCCACTTTAGCTATACATTGTCTACCTTGGGTGAAAAGGGGCCTAAGTAACATGTAGCATCGGGAATATATCCTTCAAGGGCCATATCACCGCCTCTTTGGCTCCAGGTTGCGAAAAGGACACAACCAGCTGTGGCAAATTTATCATTACATTAAAAAAGAAAGACCTGGGAGTATTTTGTAATTTTTGTGGGAAGCAATACAAACCGTGAATGAAATTGATTTAAAATTCCGCGATAGCCAGGGACTTTAAATTATCCGCACATCTATATTTTGTCTGCACGGAGAGCTTTCCCTTTCCTTTTTCTGCCACAGAATGGATCCGTAGGTTTGGGGGGGAAAGAGAGATTTATTTACATACAAATTATCCGTGAAGTTTGGGGAAGAGGATGTTCGGTTGTTTCAGGAGAGAATCAAAAGCTCACTCTCATCCCCGAACAATGGCTCACCAACAATCAGTGGGGGAAATACCCAGATGCTTCAAAAGCATTTTGTCCAGGAAATCACATCTTTCCAATTTTCCAGATGACAGGTTGCATTCCAAGCCCGTCACACCGCATTACTCTGGTGATGTGCTGTAATGCAACATTGCTGATGCAATCCAATCTGATGTGTCTAATTTGATCCATCCACTGGAATATTTTTTTTTGGGGGGGGGGATTTTCCATTCCCCATCTTCATCAGCAATGGAGGTTCAAAATAGGAGAGCTATTTAAAAAAAAATAATTATAAAAAAAGTTAAAATTAAAGAGCTTTCTTTTGTGTGCGGCATAAGAAGTGCTAGTGTCCTCATCCAAAATAATGCATCGATGCTTTTAGCTACTCAAGGAGGGAAATTTGGGGGACTGCACCTCTTCGAAAGAATGGAAAGGTTCATATGATATTTTCTCACCATATACGAACTAAACTAAACTAAATAGACATCTAGGTAGAAAATGGGTTGAGGTCATCGCTAAGAAATTGAGCAACTGTTTTGCCTGCAGAGGGTCACTAGTGATTCCTCCTAAAAGGATCTTTAAAGGTAGTGATGGCCATGAACTTGGAGTGGACACAAATGTCAATGTTGGTTTCTTGGTGTTGATCACATTTCCAGTCTGAGGTCCATTTCATCCCATTTCCACATCCGCTTTCATTTCTTTCAAGTTTACTGAAATTTCCATTGTTGTTGTTGTTGTTGTTCTTGTTCTTGTTCTTGTTGTAACTGCCCTTGACTTGACCTCGACTCATGGTGACCCTGTGTATGAGACATCTCCAAGCTCCCCTGTCCTCCAGTGCTTTGCTTAAGTCTTGTGGATTCAGCCCATAGCCTCCTTGACTGAGTCTATCTATCAGGCGTTTGGTCTGTACTGCCCTAATTTTTTTAATGCACATTTGCTAATAAAAATATTATTTACATGTATTTTTCCCCCTGGAAAATCATCGATTGCATAGTTGTATCTGATTTGCCAAAAGATGCACAATTTTGTTGAATTGTGCCCTAATATCAGTGGCTAAAATCCACTGTGGCAACCCATAGCGATGCCACTGATTGTCCTATTTAAGCCCTTGTGATAAGAAGCTAGCCAAGACATCCATACACAAGCTATTTGTCTATAATGAGATGGCACATGGATGGTTGTAGTATTAAGACATATGCTTAAGGCGTAATCTAATATCCCCTTAGGCAAGATATTTCCCCATTCATCGCACTTCATTGGCACATAGATGAAGCTCTTACCTAACCCATGAATAGTGGGATGAGTCCCACAGGTGAGGAGCAAGGGTTATAGAGAATGTTCAGTTCTGTTCCTATAGTTGGAAGCACAGCCAAAAAAACCCTCACCTTCAGTGCTGTGTCTCCAGCTACAGTTAAAGCTACAGAAATCGCAAGAGACAGTGTGGTATAGCAGATTGAATATTGGACTATGACTCTGGGAGATCTGAGTTCAAATTCCTGCTTGGCCATGGAAAAGCAATGGGTGATCTTGGCGAGATCACACTCAGTCTCAGAAGAAAACAGGGGGTCATTTCAGACGCCAATTTTTTTAGCCCGACAATACAGATCATCTCACTGACTCATTCCGGCTTTGTTATTCACACTATGGATCCGCATCGATGCACATCTCTGCAAGTTCAGTTGTTCACACGTGCAAGCATTCAAATAAAGATGGAGTCAAGGATGCAAATGCATTCAAGACATGTTTGAGACATGCAGCATTTTATCCCAGGTCTATTCGGGACTATCTGGGCCATTGGTTATTCACACTACCAACATTGCAGCTCTTTTTTAAAAACACAGGGAAAACTCCAATATCAACTCCTGGATTAAGTGGGATTTTGTTTGGCAAAACTTAATTGAGTGCATACGGGATGTGTGTGATCAATGAAGATTTAACCCGGATTCATCCTGGATTATTTTTACAGTGTGAATAACCCCCCATAGCAAACCCCCTCTGAACAAATTCTTGCAAAGTAAACCCTGTGAGAGGTTTATCTTAGGGTCAGACATAACTTGAAGACAGAAAACAACAACAAACATGTGCCTTTCTATTTCGTAAAGGACTATAGGAACAACATTAGTGGCAAAGTTGTCCTTCCCGGTTGTGCGCACCCTGCTGTGTGTTGATTCAGCAGAATCACCGAATGCCTAAAGAAGCCTCTCGGGGTCCTACTGGAGCATCTTGAACCATAGAAAAACATCCCAGCTCCATGAGGTTATTGAAGATCAAAAGAAGTCTGCGGGGAGACTGGAAATATAACTCGGGAGCCTAGACTTCCAACCTTCTTCATTATTACAGAGTCTTAGTGTTTCTAAAAAGGATGAAAAAAAATTTTTTTCAAGAGCTCTTTAACTCAAGTATATCTGGCTGCAAAGAGAAGCCTTGGGTAGTTCTAAAATATAGCCTTTTCAGTAAATTACAGACATGGATGAAAGCATTCAGGTGAACTTGGGAGATAAGAATAATAGGGTTGCTTTCTTTCTAAATTAAGGTATTTCCAAGGGGTCAGCGTGTGCTTGGTTAAAACCTGAAAAATCAAGAGCGGGAAGATAGAAGGGAGGGTGCCTTAGGTATAAATTACTAGCGTTCACAGGTTTCTGCGTCTATTCTTTCAAGAGCACACCATTATAATGAATCCATTTGAAGCTTTTGCTTGCATTTTAATGTTTCTCATATCAGCATCTTTGGATAAAACAATGCTGTTTACATCGGCATCAGTGCCTGGATTAACATATGATCCAGCAGATTCTACAAAGCATGGATTTCATAGAATCCTAAAGTTGGAAGAGACCCCAAGGGCCATCCAGTCCACCCCCCCCGCCACGCAGGAACTCACAATCAAAGCATCCCTGATAGATGACTATCCATATCACTCAGTATCGCATCTGAAGAAAGTGTGTGCAAAAATAAAAACGGGTTAGTCTTAAAGGTACTGCCACATTTCTTCTCCTCCCCCCCCCCTTCTTCCTTCTTTTCATGCATCTCTGGAAAGAGATTGCGATCCCAATTGGTTTTGACAATTTGCTATGCTAATGTGGAGAACGTCTACTTCTCTGCAAAACTTTTCTCTTTACGAAGCTACTCTGCAACAGGGCAAACTCAGCGGAACAGGCCGATTGATCACAACACAAACATCCCATCCATTGTGACTATTTTTATTTGTTTACCCAACAAGGCAACTCTTATCTCATTTTCCAGTACTGCTTATTTTTCTGAAATGTGCAAAATCTTTGTGCCAAAATGCACATATTTTCTCTGCGACGGACAACCTGCCATCTTGCAGACCAGCCACGTCTGTCATCTTGCATCAGTTGTAGTCAAAGATATTTTTATTTTTCATTTTAAAATAGTGAAACATGAATAACAATTACACAAAAGAGACAAGGGGAGATATATATATATATATATATATATATGACAAATAGAAAAAGAAGAAAAGAAACAAAAATAAATAAATAAAATAAAAGTAGTATAGATAAAGAAATACAAACAATTCAGTACTTATTAGCAATCCAATTCCCACAACCCATATGAATTATAAAGACATTTTAAAGGTGTGAAATCAAAGGCTTTCACGGCTGGCATCCATAGTTTTTTTGTGGGGTTTTCAGGCTACATGGCTGTGTTCTAGAAAAATTTGTTTCTGACATTTCACCAGTCTGATAATTATACAATTTTGGCAAGTTGAGTTAGGTTAGAGGGAAATATGGTGAATTGCTGAAAGTGCCATGGCTAAGCAGAAAGCCAAACTTTAGCTTCCAATATCCAGGGCCAAAGTCTCCCTGATCAATGCAGAGCATGAATTCCAAAACAGAACAAGGAAATTCATACAGTCAAATTTAAGGAAGAAAGAGGTGAGGCATAGATGCCCTTGTTCCCATTGAACACACCTCCATAGCTACATCTGCACTGGAGAAATAATCCGGTTTGACATCACTTTAACTGCCATGGCACTCTGCTATGGAAATCTGGTGGTTGTATTTTGTTGTGGCACCAAAGTGGAGCTCTAGTGCCACCACAAACTACAGTTCAAAACAAACTACAATTCTGGACTTATTTCCTAAATAGAAATATTATTTTCTGCACAGAAAATGCCATTTCCTGCACAGAAAATTCTGTTTTCATTAGAAGTTACCCATGTGTGAATTTTGTGCAGCATTGTCCAAATATGTACAACATTTTCTGTGCAGGAAACATCATTTGTGTCACAGAAAACAATACAGTGGTCCCCCGAGTTACGAAGGTAATCCGTTCCAGATTACCTTTCGTAACCCGGAAGCTTTCGTTTCCCAGGGGACCGCTTTAGCCAACGGACCGCGCGGCCGATTTAAAGGGGCCGCGCTTTTTTTTCTTTCGTATCCCGGGGGATCTTTCGTATCCCGGGGGATACAGTAGCAGTCCCGCCGGTTTCGGATCCCGGGGTTTTCGTAACCTGGGGGATTCGTAAGCCGGGGGACCACTGTATGTCTTTATGGAAAATGCTTGCGCAAGTCACATGCTCTCAGCCTCATGGGAAGGCAGTGGCAAACCTCCTCTGAACAAATCATGCCATGAAAACCCCGTGATAGGTTCACTTTAGGGTCGCCATAAGTTGGAAATGTCTTGAAGCAAAACAACACACACATACGCAGAGGTTTGTTCTGTAAATCCTGTTTCAAAGGTAACCTTTCCTCATCATCGGCGCTATCTGGGGAAATCGCTTCTAACTCTGCATGTTAAGTACGGCAATTAATCAGACATAAAAGAGAATTAATACGAGGTTGTAGAGAAAAGGATTAGACCAGACATTTTGTACACTTGAAATGTGGGAGCCAGTTAACTCTGGCTTGTAAATATTAGACAAGGTTAATATTTGGCTTAGAGATCAACCCAAGTATGCTGTTACTATTTAGCCTGCTCTCTTAAACTGCTTTTTCTCTGTATTCCATGGTCTTCTTACAGGGCTGACTTTCTTTCCAGGGACCATCTCTTCCAAGGCCATTTTATGGACCATCAGAGAAGTGTCTGGTTATATCCCAATAACCCAGGAGATTCTCTGCATGTCGGGAGTCCACTTTTCTGGTCCGTAAGCCCCCCCCCCCCCCAGCAGTCACCTAAAGCTTATAGCCCCCATTGCTTTTAAAGAATGTTATACAGTGGGTCCTTGTTATCCACTGGGATTTGGTTCCAGGATCCCCCCCCCCATGGATACCAAAATCTGTGGACGCTCAAGTCCCATGATAGACAGTGGCGTAATACATTGGTGTCCCTCATAGCAAATTGGAAAATCAAGGTTTGCTGATTGAAATTTATATATTTTTGGCATATTTTCAAGCCATGGATGGTTGAATCCGTGGATAAAGAATCTGTAGATATTGAGGGCCAATTATAAAATGCCAGCCTTTTTTTCTCCAAAACAATGCAGAAAGCCCCATCACCACCATGACATGAAAATATGTGAAAATGTCCCCACTCCACCCCAAAAGCATTCAAGAACCCCATAAATACCACTTATGCCCATATCAGTCCCTTTCTCTTGAGAGCCAGTACAGTATGTGGCTTCATCTTTGGAGTACAGTTCTGGAGATCAGGGTTTGATCCCATACTTGGCCATGGAAACCCATTAGGTGAAAGAGGAGGGTATCCTGCTTTGATCATTGCATGAGGGAAGTTCTTAATGCTGCAGTTCTAGACTGCATCAACAGGAATATAGTGCCCTTACTAAGATATGTAGTAGTATCACTCTATTCTGCTTTAGTCATATCTCATCGGCAATAACGTGGCCGGTTTTGAGAACCGTAGTTCAAGAAGGATATCAACAAGCCGGATAATGTCCAGACAAGGGTGATCAAGATGGTCAGAGTCTGGAAACCAAGTTCTATGATACAGTAATGGCTTATGGAGCTGGGTGAATTTAGCTTGAAGAAAGAAAGACCGAGAAGTGACATGACAGCCACCTTTAAATATCTGGAAGGATGTCAAGCGTAAGATGGAGCGAGATTGTTTTCTGCTGCTCCATTGACTAGAGCACAAACCAATGAATCCAAATTACAAGAAAAGAGATTCCACCTGAACATTAGGAAGAACTCTTTTACTGCAATTGCTGTTTGACAGTGGAATAGATTGCTTTGGAGGGTGGTGGATTCTCCATCCTTGGAGGTCTTCAAATAGAGGTTGGATGGACATCTTTAAGTGCTTGGGTTTTGTATTCCTGCATGGCAGAGGTTGGAGCACATGCCCTGTTCCCTTTCAACTGTAAGATTCTGTGATTTTATGTTCTTAATTTCTCCATTCACATTAAGAAAAAATATCAATATGTAATAACTCTGGTGCATGGTCCCAGTTAATATTGGTAGCGAACAATAAATCCTCTTGGGAAACAGCCATCCGTGAGTAACTGAGCCTTTATGGACTTTCCAGCATCATCATTGTAAGGTTAGGATTAGTTCAAATGAAATCAATTGTAAGGCAAAGGATTTTAGATATAGAAGGTCAGACAGAAATTGCTGCCTTTTCTAATTACACATTTGCAGACAATCAAATGCTGGCTTCTAATCCACCTACATACTTATATTATGTTACAGTACCTAAATTTAGGAAAGCCTTGTCATTAGCTTGATTCAATGTTCTCCTAACAGCGCTACTGGAAGGAAAATATGGGGAAATTCCCTACGAAATCTGATTTTGTCTTTGCAATGCTGGCGCTATAGAAACTACAGCTCGCGTGTTTTTATATTGTCAGTTTTATAAGGACATTTGCCACCAGCTGACTACCCCCCTTCTAACTAAATAACTGGGACACTCTGATGATTTTTATTTACTCCATCTGTTGGACAATCATAATCAAATTATTATAGTTAAAGTTACAAAATTTTGCTACATTCCATGTAAAACATAACTTCAAATAGTTAATAGTTATTGATGTTAGATATTGAAGATAACCTTGCTGTTGTTGTTGTTGCTGCTGCTGCTGCTGCTGCTGCAGTTGTTGCCCTTGAGTCATCCTCAACTCATGGCAACCCGGTGTGTTAGACATCGCCAACCCTGTGCATTAGACATCGCCAAGATCCTCTATCCTCAATTGCTTTGCTCAAGCCCTGTAAATTCATGCCTGTGATCTCTCTGATTGAGTCTATCTACCTGGCATTTGGTCTTCCTCTCTTTCTACTGCCCTCCACCTTTCCTAGCAATATTGATTTTTCTATTAAGTCACGCCTTCTTACGATACGAGCAAAGTATAACTGTCTCATCTATGGACCTTATCAGATGGGAGGAATTTCTCTTTATTGTGAATGGAGACAATTGGAGCCAATTCGAATTCATGTGAATTCGCTAGTTTAGCGAATTTACGTGAATTCCAATTGGATTCGGAATGTGTTCAGAATGACTTCCCATTACCCGAAAATGACCCCCATTGCACAAAATTGCGTGAGATGTTTTAATTCGCAATAAGTCATTGCATTCGGAATGACTTCCCTTTTGCCTGAAATTGAGTGAGATACTTTAACTCGCAATAACGTGAAACCCCATGATCGTATTTGGATTGCCATTAGATTATACTTCCAATTTCCAACGTCTGATAAGGTCCTATGTCATCTTAGGCCTGCTACAGATGGGCAAAAAGGGACATGGCAGCAGCGATACTAGGGTTAGGGAGCATGAACCAACTACATGCTGTTGGTGAACCTGCCCTGGACCTAGTCCAGCACGAAAAGAGGTGGCATAGACTCACTTCTTCAAGGGCTGCCTGTATCAGCCCTTAGCTTCCAGGGAGAGTTAAGGCTTGATCTGTTCTAAGGCCCATTTGTCTTTTTGGCTGTCCACAGTATCCTCAGCCCTCTCCTCCAGCACCTTATCTCAGGTGAGATGATTTTATTCCTGTCTGCTTTTTTAAACTGTCCCGCTCTCACATCCATGCACGGTGATGGGGAAAACAATACTTTACACAATTCCAATGTTAGTGCTCAATTGAGTGTCTTTACACTTGGGGATTTTGTTTACTTCTTTCATAATGGTAGAATTCAAAGATATAGCCATGTTAGTCTGTAGAATCAGTATGTACATATCCATCTTGTAGTACCTTTGAGATTAACCAACAGAAAGAGGTTGGCAGCATGAGCTTTCATAAGCGTAGGTCTACTTCCTCAGAGGCACTTTCCTTTTTTGATCTACAACTTCCAAGAACCCCAGCCAGAAGGGTTTGGGAAATAGTAGAACTAGACAGGTATGAAATGTCTTAACTTGATAATAAAATCTCATATGCGCTAGAAACAGGCATAGGTGACTCTCTCTGTATGTGTGCATTACACACACACACACAACCCATTCTTGTTCATCCTTTCAACCAGGTTTTCTGTTCCCAGTGGATGGAAACACAGCTTTCTGTCTCCAGGGCTGCCAGTCTGGCACCTTTCACAATAATTATATCCATTTATTAAAACTTCATTGTCTGTCTAATTACTTCAGCTCTAATTCTCTTACCGGTCCATAAATAGTAACACCATGTTGCCCCGGATGAAAAGTGCCTTTTCTCTTCTACCTTGCCTTTGTTGTAAGTTCTTGTCGAGTGAGTGATTATACTCCAAAAGACCGAAGGTCTTGCTTTGCCTCTCTGCACACACATTCGGTTTGATTCCCCCTCTTCCCTCCCGCCTTCCCTTTTTTTTAAACAGTCTTTTTCTCTGAACGTCTGTGTTCAGAATCCTAATTCGTTTCCCTTTAACCTTAGAGGACAGGAATAGAAGCTGAGGCTGAACCTCATTGTAATAAAAGTCCATTTCCCCTCTCCATCTAAATAATCAGGTTACTCCTGGACAAATACTTTTGTCCTACAACTACTCGGATGACACGAAAACTGCGAGTGTTTCTCTGTCTTTTGTCCAACTTCGGGATGCTAATCGTAGCTCCAAGGGAGCCATGGAAAAGTTCCCAGAGAAGGCTTTTTAATAACCCATCTGTTAGTAGCTGCGAAAGATGGCAACTGGCCACCGTTGGGTGGGAAACAAGGTTGTCCTATGCTATATACACACTGTGGTGTTTTTTTTAGAGTATGGGATGTGGCTCTCATCTTGAAATGCTACAAATATCAGCAAAGCAAGACTTGGAAGAAAAAAATATTGAACCAATTTAAAATGTATCTGTAGTGGAGACTTATATCAGGCTGATACCACTTTAACTGTTGTGGTTTCTTACCATGGCATCCTTGGATTTATAATTCGGTGACACACTTAGAATTCCTTGCTAGAGAATTCTTGTGATAGGGTTTAGAAAAATATTCTTTATATCCCTACTAAATATATATTTTTAGAAAAAGGGAAGGGTACGACCCTGACAAGAAGAATCCTGGCATGGGTAATATTTTCTATGCCGATATATGCAACAAGGTTTATTGAAAATCTGGCACATATTTAGTTAACTCTCAGAGCTTGGAAAAGTTGCTTTTTTGGATTCCCAGAATCTCCTTGCTACAATGTCCAATGGACAGTTCTAGAAAGCTAGTTTCTACTAAGCCACAGCCTTGCTTCCTTGCAGGACCGAGAGAAGTTACTTTGTTGGATGTCTCCGATTCTCACACGTATAGCTCCGAAGGATAACTTTCCTAACCTCTGTTTATTTTTATTGTTATTTTTTTTAACATCGCTGCTGGAAAGGACTGAAAGGTGACTAAAAAAACCCCCAAACACCACCATAGAAACCAAGCAAGTCATTTGAAAAGGAAGCTGAATGCAATAGAGAGAAAAAAATGTCGCCTCTTCTTCATTGCCATCTCTTTTTGAAAAAGCTCACCAGACAGCAAAATGAAATGCTTTCGAGTTTCCTCAGGTGCATCCGAGTCGCTGCTATTATACCCACAATTTCATGACCAGGCAAACCGATCCCTTTGTGCACCCAGGTCTAAGTGTCAGTCAGGCAGAAAAGTGATTCTCATTACACTCTGGTTGAGAAATATATCCTATCTGAAGTGGTGACATTTGCGGCTTGCCCTTGGGAAGCGTGACCCCTTTGGTTGACATGTCTTTAGTGAACCTTTGAAAAGGAGAAACCAACGGGATGGTGAAGTGGGGCGGAAATCTATACCTTTCATTTCTAGCTCAATTTTTGCGAACAGGCTCTTTACACTGAGAGCTTTGGAACAGAGGCTGGTTATCTATCACACTGTGCATATAATCTGGGTTAAATCTCCCTTGTTCACACACATCCCAAATGCATCTGATTCAATTGGGAGGGATTCTGCCAAAAAAAAACCAAACTTAATCCAGGATAATTAATATCAGGTTTTCCCCTGAGGTTTTTTTTAAAGATTTGCATTGTTGGTAGTGTGAATTATTGATGCAAATGGACCTGAATAGACCCAGGATAAAATACTGCATTCTTTGAATGCGTTCTGAATGCATTTACATCTATGCTCATCAACAACTCCACCTTTATTCGAATGCTTGCATGTGTGAACAACCAAACTCACAAAGATGTGGATGGATGTGGTTCCATAGTGTGAATAACAAACCCAGAAAGTGTGAATGAGATGATTCACATCATCATGCTAAAAAATAAATAAATGCGTGAATGATGGCTTGAGTCCAAACTATCTCAAGGACTGTCTCTTACCATATGAGCCAAACCAATTGATCCATTGTTTTAATGTGATCAATGGCCATACTAAATGACCAGATTCCAAGATCTTTGACCAGCCCAAGATCTTTGAGATCTTTCAAGACCTTTTAATTCCAGCAGCATTTTGGAATCTGATTGTTTCATAAGTAATTTTTTTCCCAGTGTGCTAGGCTGCTTTTATTCTCTTTTTAAAATTAAAAGTTTTAAACAATTTCAATTGTGCTTGTTAAATTTGTGTTGTTTGAGTGTTGGACTCTGGAGACCAGAGCTCAGATTTCAGCTTGGTTATGAAACTCTTAAGGCTTTGGTGGCTCAGTGGTTCAATGCAGGTACTGCAAGCCACAAGGTTGTGAGTTCGATCCCAGGGCTTCCGGTTGACTCCATCCTTTCCATCCTTTCATAGGCCAATTGTCCCTAACAAGGTTGGGAAAATGAATACCAAGCTTGTTGGGGGCAAATAGATTGTAAAATGCTTCGATAGTGCTGAGTTCACAATGAAGCAGCATGGAAATGGAAATGTCGTTCATATTGCTTGGTGACTTTGGCCAAGTCAAAATCTCTTAGCCTCAGGGGAAGGCAATGGCAAACCTCCTGTGAACAAATCTTGCCAAGAAAATCCCATAATACCCCAGCCAGATTTTGGCTGATTTTGGAATCTAAGAAGAGTCAGCTCTGATTAATACTTGGATGGGAGACCACCAATGAATACCAGATGCTGTAGGCTATATTTCAGAGGAAGGAACTGGCAAAACCATCTCTGAGTACTCCTTGCCTAAGAAAACCTTATGAAATCCATGAGGTCTCCATAAATCAATAGGCCACTTGAAAGCACATTGCACGCACAAGATGAGGAACAGCTTCGTGGATGGTAATGGTGAACAGTCCAATCTTTCAATCCCCAAAGGTTATGGGTGAATGTTAAACACAACACGATTTGAAATGGCAAGAGAAGAGATGAATAATACATTTGATAGGGGAGCCAGTTGTCACATTCCATCATCCCAGAATTGTCCAGGATTGATCTTTTGAAGTGAGAAAGGAAACATAAAGATTGGACTTTGACGGAAGATGTTTGGGGGCATGAATCTTGCCAATGAAAATGTGCTGGTTTTCTGACGGGGAGAGCTGCTTCTGCATTCACAATGCAACTTGGAAATTGCATCCTGTTTTCCTTGTGCCTTATCCAATCTGCTATTGACATCCCGGTACACCACTTTAAATGCACTCATTAGGACATTTAATTTGCAGCCGCCGAAATTTATATTTGTAATTTTGGTGGCAATCAATAAAGGGAACAAAAGAGGTGTAGTCAAGGTTTAACTAAGACAAATGGAATGCAGGAAGGTTTGTTTTGCTTTGCTTTAAAAAAAAATCTCTGCCTTTTTGCAAAAAAAAAAAATAAAAACTTGACTCAAGAGGGCTTAAAGAGAACCGAAGTTAGGTTTATAGGTTAAAACAGATGAATAATGCATGCTTTTCATGGCCAAGGAATGTTCTTATGGTCAGTATGAGTCCTTCTCACTCGGGAAATATTAATGTAGTGTAATCTATAACAGAAATCAGCTAAGCATGCCAAGGGCACAAATAAGATGATAAATTTCTGATAGACTGAATGGCTAATGGGCAGTGGGGATGTATGCCACCAACAGGAATAGATGAATTGTTATGTTCCTGCCGCAGGTCGACAAGAATTTAGAAAGGCTTTTTGAGACCCTACATCTCAGCCTTCATTTCAAGTTATGAATCTGTAGCTAGGTTGAAGAAAAACAATGAAATCCTGTTAGTGATGCTCTCTTTCAGTACAGGAAAGAGTGCTCTAATGCACATCAAATACTTCTGACATGTATCAGACATTTCTGATGCACATCAAACTTTTCTGATGCGCATCAGGCACTCCTGTTGTTCTCTGGTATTTTCCAGCTAGTGTCCAGATGATCATGGGGAGAGCACCATGATGTGCATCTGTGCTCATGGTGCATTGAGTTACCTCACCACTGCACAATACAGTCCTACGCATTGTAACATCATGACACCTGCTATGTGACTATGACTGTTGCAAAACTACCCAATTCCATTTTGCAAACATGTAGGACCATTTACAAAGACAGCTCCCAGAATCCCACATCCGTCTGTTCAAGGGTTCTGGGAGTTGTCGTCCCCACAACCCCATAGACAATTCTATGCCATTGCTCTGCATTTTTTTTGGGGGGGGGGCAAATTCACATTTGAATACATACTTTCTTCCAATATACAGTTTGTTAAAATGCAAGCAGGTGTGTATTTTTGAGCTGAGAACAATGGTGGACATTCAGGAAAAAGGTGACTAGGGGGTGAGGATTAATTAAAATCAGATTATATTAGATTGGATTAGATTAGATAAATTCATCTCTGAATTTGCAGTGGTTGAAATCAACATGCATTGTGAAGTCAAAGGCTAGCCACATTTTTTTTGCCTCAGATGCTGATTTTCTCCACGGATTGCAAAGTTAAAAATTATTCAGATTCACCACAAATTGGAACGTGTATGTTCATAAAAGGGATGGGAAGAATTTTTGAAAATATTTGGGGGAAAAAAAACCGTATGATGGAGACAATCCTAGACTGCTGCCACATTACAGAAATAAAGCAGTTTGATACGGCTTTAACTTCCATGATTCAATGCTATGGCATTTTGGTGTTTCGAGTTTGTTGGGGCACCAGGGATCTCTGACAGGGAAGGCTAAATATCTCACAAAACTACAAATACCAGAATGCTGTAGCAATGAGCCATGGATGTTAAAATGGTGTCAAACTGCTTTATTTCTGCAGTGTGGTAGCACCCTTAGATGGGCAAAAATTCTTGCAGTCCAAGATTTATTCTACATAAAAAGAAAATGCTCAGAAAATTGCAGAAAAGAAGTTTCAGGTGCAGAAAGCAACAATGCAGAAAATGCTGGTTTTATGCAGAAAATGTGCTTTATCTATGGAAATGGTATTTTCTGTGCAGAAAATACTGTTTTCAAGGCAGGATATTTTTTATAAAAACACAAAGTACCCCCCCACACACACACAATCCCAAACTGTGAATGGTCCTCAAAAGTCTGCACTTTTTAAAATAACGTTCTCCTAGCAAAAAGAAGAAAAAACGGTAACGCTATATTTTCTTGCCTATGAGAACAACATTTACATAGATTGGCGTGCCTAATTATGAACCTTATGTTCAGTTTTTCACTTATGAAATGCGTACCTTATGGTATGTATGCAGTTTTCTGCCAGTTTCCATCCCTTTGATTCCCTGCTATTTTCCACCTGTCTCTGTGTTATTGATGCACTTGTGCTCATTGACAAAACCGTACAAAAGAGCTATTGTCATTATACATCCTGTTGTCAATCAAGAGTCTTCTTCAATGGCAGCTGTTGATTTCTGTGATTTGGGGGTGGTTTGAGACTAAATTTTAAGGAAGTTATCAAAAGACCTTTCCCGAAATCAAGCTCAGCGCCATGGATCATGCCTGTAACATTCACACTAATATCTGGAGTGGATCCATTTCCCCATTGACATGGGAGATCCTTTCCATCATGGATTTTCTTGGTGTATGTTTTACTGGAGTGTAGGAGAGGCCTGTAGTTGGCAGTTTAGCCAATCCAGGCAGTTGCCCAGAATGTCCCAGTGTTGGCTCCTTCTGTCCAAAGTTTGGAGATATGGTTGTTGTGCACCTTGGACAACTTCTTCAGGTTAAGGACTAGAACAGATTCACTGTCCAACTGACATGGAAGCCTCCAGACACCACTGTCAGGAGGTTCAGCAGATGGAACCTAGTGAAGGTGGAGTTAAGGCTGAAACTTACCCATGTTCTCCATCCTCCCTACTCCTTCCTTAAAGTTAGAGGCTTTGGGGAAGACCTTCCAGAAAATGATTTTCTCACATTCCCAGATCGTCCCGAGATATTTCTTTGCTAGAAATCACATTCTCAGTGTTGCTTCCATATCATAGGAGCCAAGAGCTGAAAAACTGAGGGACAATATTCAAAGACTGGCATGAACTCTAAGGAGGCAATGGTCAAATCGGGCTGGCTTTAGAAGACCTTGACATCTTGCTCAGGCAAAGGAATGCCTTTGTACAGGTGAGGATGTTCCATTTCTCACCTTTGGCAGGCGTATATCCAGCATTGTGATTTTCTCTAAAGGGTTGGGTGTGTTGTTTTGCCATTGGGAAGCTCCTAGCCTGAATTTAGTCCAGGAAAATAAGACTTAGTGATAGGCCTGGCGCGGAACAGAAGGGGGCAGGAAGGGAGCCGAAAGATTGGGGCCAATGGGTCTAAAGGCAATGGAGTCGCAAGAAATTCAGGATGGAATTCCAGGTTTGGAGAGTTATGACGATATTCCAGAAGAAGATGACTTAACTACATTTGAATAAATATAGATTTGTTGTACCATACTTAATAAGACATCCCCTAAAAATAAGCCATAGTGTGTCTTCTTGAGGAAAAATAAATATAAAACAGTGTCTTATTTTGGGGGGAAACACAGTATATTGGGGGTGAACATTTGAGAGGGCCTTCTTGGTAATTTCCCCCCAGACTCTAGAATTCCTTTCTTTAGGAGGCTAGATGTCCATGCTGCCCTTCCATCAACAGGTTTTTGGGAAAGGCCTGCAAGGACTGTGCTGATATTTTTAATGAGTTTCTTTCTCTTGAGAGTTTAATTATATTTTAAGAGAAACTGTTTGTATGTTTTTGCCTGCATGCTTTAATTGGCATCTGTTTTAATTGCAGTAAGCTGCCATGAGTCTCAGTTCTGGAGGAAAGATAGGATATACATGTAAACAACAACAACCACAGCAACAATATCATCACACTGTCATAAACAACAGCTCTGCCTTACTGAACATGACTCTGCCATGCCTGATATAATTCTATATTGTAAAACCTGTCTCCGATATAGATTTCTAATACTATGTAGGACTAGGGATAGGCGGGATACAAATAATAAGAATAATAATAATTACTATTATTATGGTGGCGCAGTGGTTAAATGCCTGTACTGCAACCACTCACTCAAAACCATAAGGTGGCGAGTTCAAGACCAGCAAAAGGGCACAAGCTCAACTCAGGCTTTCATCCTTCTGAGGTCGCTAAAATGACTATCCAGATTGTTGGGGGCAAGTAGCTTACAGTTGTAAACCGCTTAGACACTGCTTAGGCAGTATGAAGCCGTATATAAATGAAGCTGTTTGTTGTTTGTTTGTGATGTTTTTAAAGAAAATTAAAAGGATTTTTTTAAAAAAAATCTCATCCCATGATCCTTACTCACATCATCTCTTCTGCTGTTTCTGCCAAAAGCAGATATTTGGGCGGCAGTGGTGTCACCCTGCTCCGGGTGTCACCCGGTGTGGTCCGTATCCCCCGCAGCCCCCTAGTGATGCCCTTCAAACTGAACCTGGATGTGGGAAAGAATAACCCGCATGACTCACAAGTTGTCCACTTTGGTATTGCAAAAAATAACATAAAACATTTTGAAACACTACCTTCAGTTCCAGTCTATTCTTGTTTTGAGGTTTTTTTGTTTTCCCCTTTTGTTGTTTCAGTTTCAAGACAGGAGACGCTGAAATCTCCAATCCCTCTTCCCAACCCCACCCGCGGGGAGGTGAAAGGATGAAAAGGAGTGTGTTTGAGGAACCTGTGCCTTTAAGTCAGCCTTTCAAGATGCCAGATAATAGGCGGTGTTGTCAAGCAACCCTCGGGACAAAGTCTACCGCACTAGTACTGTCTCGTCCCTTTCCCCCCCATCCCTTGGAGTGAGTCATTGTGAGCTCCAACTCAGAAGAAGCTGAACATGGGAAAGCGGGGCTGAGATAATGAGCCTGAAAAAGTCAGACAAGGGAAGGGGGTAAGGAAAAAAAGAAAAAGAAATAAAATAGCAGAAGGAGAGAGAGAAAGAGAGAGGATAAAGCTATTATACATTGAAAGGCAGATCTTCTTAAATGAACTCCTGTGCTTTTACGGCCTGTGAATCTTTTGTGTGAGTATTATTTCCAAAGTGTTAGAAGAAGCTCTTGCGAAGGAGGGGGGAAAAAACCAAAAGGCTTGATAATGATGCAACGAAGAAGAACCTGCCCATCTTGGGGTTGCTTCCCCTTTATAAACCGGATTATAAACAGTATTGAAATTTGGGGGTGGAAACTGTATCGTCCCAGCCAAAGGTGGCTTCTGATCAGGAACAATGCTCTCTGAGTCTTCTTTCCTGTAACACTCAGGCCTCTGGGGTTTCAAGTTGGTTTGAAAAGATGTCATTTCCCCCTTCTTTCTTGAAAGCCAATTAGAAAAACCATGGGAGAGGGAGGAGAGGACGAGGTTGTTTATTGTTGGATTGCTTCCTACTCAACCTTTCCCTTTGTGGAGGTAAACTGTGTTCAGTTGCAAAAGGCCTTAAGGAGCTGTGCCACGGAGCCAGTGTATTGGCTGCAAATGGCCAACACGAATAGCTCTTATGGGTGAAAATTCTGTTTATTACTAGCATGGTTCATGGAGTCATTCTCTGTGAATAGAAGTAGGGGGGGAAACAGACGCTGGGAAAACTGTGTCTGGATCTTGAGTGGTTGTAGGCCATATACACTCCAACATTTCAGAGATGAAAATCGGGACATGTATGGCCAAGCAACATTAGATGTCAAAAATTATTACTGAAGAAGAATGGCAAAGCTAGAAGAGACTACAGCAGATTATCTTTGTCTGAACCTACTGGAAAGGGCAAGATTCCACTCTATTGATTCAGCAGGTCTACTTTAGTTGCAACTAAGTAGTGGAATTTACCCATCTGCTGATTCCTCATTTATTCAATGTGGCTCTACTCTAGTTGGGACAAAAACAAAAGACAAAACAAAAGGATTCAGGCCATTGCTTGGGTATTTTTCCTTACCAAGGCTCCTGCTGATGTCCTCACTCTGTTATTAAGCAGACTGTTTTCCAGTGTAACCCATGGGGAGCTATTCATGTATTTATTTTAAAATAAACCAAGGGACGTCAGTTGCTAGATAAGGGTTTTAGAAATCAACTTTGTCGATCTGATCCCAGTGAAACCATGTCTGATCTTGAGCTCTGAAGAAGAAGAAAATGGAGTTATCACTTTTGTTGGTGTCTGTGAGTGGGCACCTAAGCTAGTGTCACCGTGGGAGGCAAATTCTCTTCTTTTGTGGGCCTTCTCCAGGGGGAAAAGCTTACTCACCAACTTACCTTCCCATTCTCGAGTGATTCATCCCTCCCACCTTCAAAGAAAGAAAAAAAGCCTGACAGGAGTAATGTGACCCAGCTGCAAGATGTGGTGGATGAGTTCTTTATCGGCCATAAAGTTGGTCCCCTGCCACCAACAAAATGCTGGCAAGTGGGTTTTGCTGGCTTCAGGCACTCCAAATGGAGATGCGCCTTCCTGGAAATGGTTGATGGAACAGCTGTCTGCAAGCCAAGAAGCTATACTTCGAGCTCTTTCATGCCTTCCTTTCTTCCAACGTTCCCCTGTTTGTTTGCTAAGTGAATGGATGGCAGGAACAAAAATCCTGCCTTGCAAAACAAAGGGCAAGGAGAGAAGCAGAAAGCAACACTGGATGGGGCCAGACAGGGAGGAAAGGTGGAGCTTTAAACCTCCTTTGATTTAATCAATGCAATTAAGAGAAATACTGGATATGCTGTTGACTGAAGATTAAAAATAGAGCTCCAGTTAATTGGAGCCAGCCATCTGGACTCTTCTGCGAACCCCTTGGGGCCTGGCTGGTTGGCCCAGTGCTTGTTTTGGACTTCTTGTGATGCCAGCAGCTCATCCTTGTTGGCTGGGGAAGTTCATCCATCCATTATGCCTACGCTGGAAGATGTGAAACAATGGGACAACCAAGGACCAGTAGATTGGAGAGGCAGGGAGAAGAAGGAATTCCTTTTGTGTCAAAGGTTCTCATTGTAGTGAGAATTAAAAAGTAAAGTCCTATGGAGGTCTTAGTGGTAGAATCAGGGTGAATTTGTTTTGGAGGCAGAATTCAACACCTGCAGGAACTTCATTTCAACTAAAACCTAGAATGGTTTCACTGGTCCACTGATATGGGAGCCACTAGCTGCCATGGGGAGAAGAGATGAAGGAACACCAAATGAGTGTGGTAGCAGTATGCTATCCATCAGCAAAAATAGTTGGAGTACAATAAAGCAATAAAACTAATAAATGCATAAAATACTTGAAGTGGAAAAAGAAACATGCCCGCTCCTATACCTCCCTCCCACTGTTTATGGCTTTCTCAGTGATTTAATATGATCTCAGAGGCCCATAATGTTTTTGTGAGTGTGTATTTTATAGTTACACTGCATCATGGGTTTGGTGATCTCAATGAAGAGTTGGAATGAAGTCCCCGTTATTCTGATTCAGGGAGGCTGGCATTTTTAAAGTAGTGCAGTGACTGAGTCATTCTCAAACATTTGTACTAAGGGATTTGTAGTCAAGCTGGTTTACTTTTCAACTTCTCTTCGCATTACTGGCAGCCAGAGGGCAGAACAGAAGGACACTTGGGAGCAGCTGCTCCCGATTTGCAGTGATTCTTCTTTTGCAAGGCCACTAAACTTTGAATGAAGAAGTCTAGGATATGAGTTTTAGTAACTTAATCCATAACAGTACCAAGTTTAGATTCATCTCCAGATCTACTCACTTAACCATTTTGATGACTCTTGCTCTGTTGGGGAATGTGAAAGACAGTAGTGTATCTCGCAAACGGAGTAATTAATATTCCCAAACAGAAGGTGAACAAAAACCAGTCCCACCCCAAAAACACCTAGATTGAGCCAGCTCGGTCCTCTTTGTAAAAACAGAGAAAGTAGGCTTACTTACAAACACTAAAGAATAATAACATCTAATGGTAAGAGGTCCTATCACACATGTTCTGCAAACTTGGAGGACAGACAAAGAATGAAGATGGACAAACTCAGACTAACTACAGATTAACTGATGTGGGGAAAGAAAAGCTAAGGCTAACACATATAAAATGACATGCATAAACGTTATGCCTAAATTCTTAGACATGCAAACTACTGGTTGATGAATACTGGCATGCTGAACCACTAACATCACCATAAACTCTCACTGATGCCAACCCCATCCATTTCACAAATGCATTTTTCTTACATATCACAATCTCCATTAGTTACTAGATCTGTGGTGGGCAACTCTAACACGTCCAGTGGTCCATTTTGCCACAATGGGACCCATCGTGAACTTTGTTTGCACATAAACAAAACTTGGGGTCAGATCACACCACCATATTTCAGCAGCAAATACATTTAAGATGGGCAGGAAAAGCTTCTCTTGAAGGCCTTGCAGCAATTTGCTTCTAAATTTGTCGGTGAGATTTACTACCAAATTCTCATTCGATTTTGATGACATTGTGATGTGGGGGGGGGGGGTCTCCTAAGGGTTACAAAACCAGTCTTGGGACTAAATGTGTCCCATGGATATTGCCCACCCCTGCCCTAGATGTTTCCACACATACTCTATGACTATGGTTGCTTGAAGCCATGGTAAGTGCCATCTTTATTCTTCCCAATACATCTATTAAGTAAGCTTGGGAAAGAGAAAGTTTCTTTGGGGTGGCAGGAGGTCTGGGTGTAGAGAACCCACCTGGTGCACATGCCAAGACACATGACTGTTCATTTTATATGGGGTTTTACTGGCAAGATTTCTTCAGAGGAGGCTTGTCATTGCCTTTTTGGAGGCTGAGAGTATATGGCTTGGCCAAGGTCATCCAATGGGTCTCATGGACAAGCTGGATATCAAACCCTGGTCTCCAGAGTTGTAATTCTACACTCAAACAACTATGCATTTCTGCCATTCTAATAAGGCAACATTTTTTAAAATATATTTTGAAAAGAAGTCATTTTACTCAAGCGCCTCCTGAGTGGGCCATAGAGACATCTTCAGAGGGTCTCACGGGTATATATACTCCCCACACTTTCAGGCTGGCATCCTCAGAGCCACAGTTGCAGTTGAAGCATCAGGAATAAACTCTTCTAGCATGTGGCCACACAGCCTGAAAAACCCACAGAAAACGACGTTGCAAGTTAGTTGAAATAATCTACATTTAATAAAATTCAATGGCTATTCGAGTCATAAAACACACTCGCACACCCATACACCATGCAGCGAGGTCTAAAGGAAAGCCATTCATAAATATGAAAAGATGTATCGCTTCTATTGCCTCTATTTATATCCTGAAAAATTTCCAACTTTAATGGATTCTTTTGTTGGTCTAATTTATATTTCTTCCTAATGCATTGAGACAACACTTATTTGATTTAATTGGCTGCCAAGATCCGTTGATGGTATGGCTGTAATTTATACTTTAAGGCACCAAAAAAAATAATAATGATCTGAGTCTATTGTTTGTTTGTAGCACAAGGAAATTCATCAAAGCAAGCAGGATTTTTTAATAGTTTCTCTCATTAGAGTCTCTTAATTAGGTTTCTTCTGTTATTACATTGGGGGATCTGGAGGTGCCCCTGGTGAAAACTTCAAAACTACAATTAAATTAACTTGAATTTGAGAAGAAACCTTGAACTTCACTTCACTTGCTTCCTTCTTTGGCTCAATTTAATCTAGGTTTTAAGACCCATTCTGTCCCTGGGGCTGTGGTTATCCTATAATTATATCCTTTAATTATAACTACAACACTGGTGGGGTGAGGAATCTAAAAACAGAGGTCAGGAGTCAATACGCTTTCGTAAACCCACCCGACAATTTGGACTTTCCCAGGGAGATTTTTAAAAAATCTTTGCATATAGGAGATCCATCCATCCCACACATAAAAATGATTCCCCATAGTTTTTACCATAGCTTGGGGGGGACTTTTTAGAGGCTACAATAAACATGTTAAGCCATTGTGGTATAATGGTATGACTGTTGCACTAAGACTCACGGAGACCAGGGTTCAAATCTCTGCTCAGCCATGGAAACTCACGGAGTGACCTTAGGAAAGCCACATTCTCAGACTAAGATGAAAGAACAAAACCACTGAGCAGGGCTATTGATGATAGGGTGGTCTCGCATTCATAGGATCACCAAAAATCAAAATTAACTTGATGGCAGTTAACAAAGACTTGCTTTAAGGTCATCATATGCCAGAAATGACTGGACTTGAGACATCTCCAAGGCTCTCCCATTAGCAATGGAAGGAAAGCACAGTTCACAGTGCAGACTCGCCATCTGTGAAATCTTATTATACCTATTATACCTATAGTGAATTATTATTACAGTATACCTATTATATACTCTTGGCTAGGGACATCTGAAAGACCTGAATCTTAGCAAGTGGCATCTCCAAAGTTTTAATGCAGTCAATCAGAGTATGGGCCACGCTTCCTTTCCTCTCTATGGTGGTTCCTGGGAAGAAAATAAGATGGTTACCATTTTCCAGCAATGCTGGGAATCTCAGATGCATCATTTACACAAATCCACCGAGACACTGGGAAGATTTGCTGCGGTCGCCAAACATGCAAATCCTCCTATCAGGTTAAAACTCTCGTTCATCACTTTTACAAATTTATCCCTGGCCCATCCTCTTTCAGGGTCAGGAGAAGTTCAGCATATATATATATATATATGAAATACACCAACTGTGATCAAGCAGTGTTTAAGGCACATCTTAGTCATCTTGTTCCACCTCCATATCTCCAAAAAGGCCCGGGTCCCTGAAAGCAGCCAGCTATCTGCTGTTCCGTCTTGCCTGCTCCTGCCAGGAGGTAATTTAGTGTGGCTACAATTCATCCTTCACCACAAGAGAGGGGCGTGGAGGCAATGTTTCTACCTACGTAAAGTCTCCTAAATCTACGGAGATTTAAAAGGAAATATCCTTCCCTGTTATGTAGACTTTGGTGACAGTTGTGGAGCGAAAAGAAAAAAGGAGAGAGGAAAAAATAAGGGAGGGGAGCCACAACACTGTCTAATCCGATTTTGCTCTCCATGCCACCTCCTTCGCTTAGCATGCCAGGCAAAGCTTCTGCCAAAGGGAATTGGCTCCAGTCTCCGCTCTCCTTCTTTTCATCGTCTCATAGTAACCACTCCTTCATGCCCAAGTTTCTCGCAGCCTCCTCGGACTTGTCTTCCTCCCTCCCTTTCTTTTGCAGTTTCTAAAGCAAAGAAGTCTCAGCCTGACGTTAACCAGGGACACTTTCCACGCTGCATAGATATTGTGCTATGATTCCACTTTAACTGCTGTGCCTCCACTCTATGGAATCCTGGGAGTTTATCACATGGGAGGAATTTCTCTCAATTGCGAATGGAGCCAATTCACAATTTCCCAGAAATGACCCCCCGTTGCCCGAAATTGCATGTGATACTCTAATACGCAATTACGTGAAACCCCATGATTGCGTTCGGATTGCCATTGCATTATACCCCCAAATTCCGTCGTATGATAAACTCCCTGGGATTTGTAGTCTATTGAAGCCTTGGAGATTTCTGGCTGAGAATTGTAATTGTCCTGCCTTAAAATGCCAATCCCAGCGCCCCATGGGATGGTGTCATGGCAATCAATGTGGAATATAGTGCTATAATTTTGGAGTGTGAAAAGGCCCTATGGCACTAGAAATGAACTGGAGCTATCTTGTGAACCTGGCTTTTTTCATAAGAAGACAGAGTTGCACCCAGGCTGCCTCCACTTTCTCTAATAAATAGGGTCACATAGGATTTGGCCCAATGCTTTACTAGCCCAGTTTAATGTTCATATAGTGCCCAAGCACTCACACAGGGGAAGCCTGTTCGAAGGAAACGAGGGCATCTTCAACCACCCATCTTATACTTACCAGTGTTGGTTGTTGGTTATTGTGTGTCTTCAAGTCATTTCTGATTTATAGCAATCCTAAGACGGACCCTATCATGGGCTTTTTTTGGCAAGTTCCTGAAGCTGAGAGCATGTGACTTGTCCAAGGTCACCCAGTGGGTTTCATGGCAGAGCTGGGAATCGAATTCTGGGCGCCAGAGTTTTAGTCCAACACTCAAACCACTATGCCATGCTGCATACCACTCCTGATACTGGAGGTGATGCATAAGCATCCTGACTAGTAACCACTGGGACTTTGGAGATGTCTATGAGTCCAGTTCTGACCTTTGTGAATTGGTACCTGATTGCTTGTTGTGACTCCGTGAAGCAGAGACAAGTCTTAGTATTGTTACTTTGTTGTTACCCCCTTCCTCTTGTAACTTTTTTTTTTTAATTCCGGCCTAAGGTACATTGCTGTTTATCATTCTTCTGTCTGAGCTTGGTCCTTAAAAGCGCTATATAAGTAATTAGATTAAATAACAAGTGACTGCAGGTCAGTCCTGCCATGATAACAGTAGGCATTAAGTTCTTCATAGAACTTCAAAATGGGATGAAATGACCCAGTTGCCTATGCATCACCTCCAAAATGAACACATGGGATATATTTTCACCTGTAAATTCACTAGCTAGCTTTTTTTTTGGGGGGGGGGGGGGTACTAAGCACTTACATGACTTCACAACCTGTCTTCCTTGGCACTTTTGGATTCTCTCTCTCTCTCTGTGTGTGTTTAACCTGTTGCATCAGATTTTTATTTCTCCTGAGACACTGATGCAATGCTAAGAAAACAATCCACTTAGATGTGATTAGATGTGAGCAAACACATGTTTACATAATCTCTTTCCCCACACGTACGTCTAACACAGGAAAGGAAATCTTGCAGCTTTCCAGATGATGTGGAACTGCAACTCCCAGCACTCCTCGCTATGGATTATGTTGGCTAGGGAGGTAGGAGTTGCAGACTAGCGACAACAAGGCTGCATGATTCCCACCTTGGGGCTGACAAGGCTCCTCTGGCTGTGACATTTTGCAGATCCTCAATCAGGAAGGGTCACCATAGTGTTCCATCAGGTGGAACTGTGGCATTTCTCCTCCCCATCTGTCAAATGCATACCTTTTTGATGATAGAGCTTCCTTTCTCCCATGCCTATTTATTGGCCAGTGGAAAACATAGAATCATAGAGTTGGAAGAGACCACAAGGGCCATCCAGTCCAACCCCTGCACACAGGAACTCTCAAATCAAAGCATACCCAACAGATGGCCATCCAGCCTCTGTTTAAATACCTCGAAAGAGGGAGACTTCACCACTGTCCAAAGTAGTTTGTCCCACTATCAAACAGCCCTTACTGTTAGGAAGTTCCTCCTAATGTTGAGCTGGAATCTCTTCTCCTACAGTTTGCATCCATTGTTCCGGGCCTTGTTCTCTGGAGCAGCAGAAAACAAGCTTGCTCCCTCCTCAATATGACATCCCTTCAAGTATTTAAATGAGGTTATCATATCACCTTTTAACCTTCTCTTCTCCTGACTAAACATCCCCAGCTCCCTAAGGCATTCATCATAGGGCATGGTTTCAAGACCCTTCACCATTTTAGTCGCTGTCTTTTGGATATGCTCCAGTTTTGTGGTGCCCAGAACTGGACCCAGTATTCCAGGTGGGGCCTGACCAAAGCAGAATAGAGTGGCTCTATTACTTCCCTTGATCTAGACGCTAAACTTCGATTGATGCAGCCTAGACTCACATTAACCTTTTTAGCTGCCACAACGCACTGTTGACTCATGTTCAACTTGTGGTCTATTGTTCTCCTAGATCCATTTCACATGTAGTATGATTCAGCCAGGTGTCCCCCATCCAATATCTATGCATTTCATTTTTCCGCCCTAAGCAGGAGGACACGTAGCAGAGAAGTGTCCAGTTCCATTCCTGGACTTAGCTGCAGAACCACAGGTATTCTCCATGAAAGCCCATTCTCCTCCCTGGGGTCTTCAGAAGGTCCTGGAGGTTGATGCCACGGCAATGCATCCAGTTACAGGGATGATCTCAAGACTAAGAAAAGTGCTAGCTAACTTTTTAATGGCTTTTAAGTAAAAAAATAAAATAAAAATGAAATTAAAAACACATACAGTTCTACAAAAACCTAACCAACATACACATATAAACACATATAATTTTCTTCCATTATAATCTTCTAATTATAATTGCATTACCATACACTATCTTCCAACCTAACAGATCCTGGTGATTATACTTGTCTTACTTGTAGTCCTTTATTTTTTAAAAAAGAAAAACACCATATTTCTACTATTACAAATTAGTAACCTTTGTTTCTTTACTCTGCAAATCTAACGGTTGCAAGTTCACCCCACTTAAATACTTCATAACCTGTTGCGAATGATTGGGAGCGGGTTAAGTAAGTTTTAATTGTGTTGACCTATGATCATAATAAAGATGTTATTCTAAGTAAGTTTTAAAAACTATTTTACCATTTTGAAAATCCAATACAGCTCTGCTTGCGTTCATTTTTCCTCCTCTGCATTACACTATAAAACACTTCTGGTTCTGCTTTTTCTGCAATTTTATATTCATAAAATATTATTTCTGGACATAAGTATTGTTTTCGCTGAAGGAAAAGCTGGACATAAGTATTGTTTTCGCTGAAGGAAAAGCTGTTTCCTGGGCAGAAAAATGCTATAACTGGAGATATATTCTACACCAAATTTGCACCTAGTTGATGCACACAGCAAATACAGTAGAGTCTCAATTATCCAACCTTCGGTTATCCAACATTCCAGATTATCCAACATTGCGGCTGCTGTGATTTCTTTAAATTTTCAGAGGTCTGAACTATTTTTACTATACATCACAATGCTGATCAGTGATTTCTTTACATTTACTTTTACTGTTATTGCAATAAAACGTCAATACATTTGCAATTCATAGTGATTTCAAGGCTTTTCTTGGACCCTCTGGATTATCCGACATTTTTGGTTATCCAACTATCAGCCGGCCCTGTTTATGTCGGATAATCGATACTCTACTGTAGCATTTCTGATGCGGGGGAAAAATTATGCAGAAGAATATTATCTCCTGCACTGAAAGTGCGGTTTGCTGCACAAAAACAAAAACAAAAAACCCACATGTGAATTTTGCCCAGAATAAGTTTCGAACTGTGAAAAGGCTTCAGTAATGGTATGGTTTTCAAAGACTTTCTTCCAGTGGTAAGAAAATTGCTAAAATTACACATTTCTCTGAGAAGAAAATTAGTGAAGAATTCCATCCCTACATGTTCACTGCTGAAACAATGGAAATGCTTGGGAATATGTTACCCTGCTATCCTCAGCACTCCTCAGATGAAAATGACATTGTATGACTGTGAACTGCGGTTTCATCGCTGGGGATCTTCTTCTTCGGCGATGCTTTATGGTGCAACTGATTAGCTGAAATACATGATCAAAAAATCATCACACCGACTAACGGTTTTATAATTAGAAGATTAGCAGGCAAGGCGGCGTCTTCCTAAGGCACAAGGTTTGGTTCCTCCGCGCCAAATGCCTTACCCAGAAATAACTGTGAAGAAGAAATTGCAGCCCCTACAGTATAGTACAGACGGTGTTTTATTACCAAGGAACAGGCAAGTCATAACAAGAGCCCATGAACATTCTGTTGTGTATAGCAAAAGTCCAAAGTTTATTCTCAAGAATTAGAAAGGCCTAGGCTCTATGGCAGGGGTGAGGGACTGCAGAGGATGCTGCGGACAATTTTCAGACCAGTGCTATCACCTGGCACATTGCTCCATGTCCTGTAATTTTTTTTTCTGGCTGATAGAACATCAGTGGCACAACTCCCGGATGTGACCAGTAAGGTGCCACAGAGTTCTGTCCTGGGTCTAGTGCTATTCAACATCTTTATCAATTATATGAATGATCAAATACATGGCATGCTTATCAAAGTCACAGATGACACCGAATTAGGAGGGGTAGCCAATACCCCAGAGGAAAAAGCTAGGAAAGAACTAACAAAATGTATCTCAACAGGGAGAAATGTAAGGTTAAAAGGTGACATGATAGCTGTGTTTAAATATTTGAAGGGATAGCGTAGTGTGTATATGAAAAATGTATGCATTTGCATTGTGTGCCAAATTCTTCTTTAAAATGTGTCGGTCATTGGAAGGAGGAGAATATACTCAGGTTATACATACAACTCCAAATCTGCAAAAGATTTGAAGGAAAAAATAAGCAAAGACAGGAATAGACCTGGACGTTGATTGTTTCTTCTATGCATGAGACAATGAATCCAACCTGAATTTTAATCTGATTAAAAAAAAAAGTTATCCAATGTGAATCAATCAGTTTGAGGGGTAACATTCAGCACTTTGGACATCTCCCTTAACTTTTGGACTAAAACCGAAACTGACTTCATCATTGCCATTGGCTAAAGTTCATATTGTAAAAGAACAACGCCAATGATGGCATTGAGCAAGGAGAAAGCATGGCAGCAGTAAAAGGTGATGCAGCCCTTAGAGATATTTATATCCCACAATGAGGGAGGATCAGCTGAATAACAACCAAATTTAAATCTAGTAGTCAGAACCTTGTTGGTGAATTACAGTGATATAAATTGGACTTACACCATTACAACTCATATTTTTGGGTTGTTGTGGAGGTTGGGATTTTTTTACAGACCAAAACCCCCCTATAACCCACCTTTGAAGCAATGCAGTCCCCAAAACAGAACCATTTATCACTGGAGAACATCCAGCTATTTTCATTTAACTGGATACACAACAGGCATTTGATGGTATCCTTAGAAGGTGCTTGCAGATGTATCACATAGGAAAGTAGCAGGACACATCTATATTCTTCAGTGAACCCCTTAGTCTCCATCAATCTAGAAATGGGCACATTGCAAGGACCGCATTACTTAAAAGTTGGGCTCTGTATGTGGGGATAGTGGTGGAATAGCATAAGGAGATATACCTACAGAGACATAGCCATGTGCCACACTCACATCTCCTGATACAGGATTCCAGTGGCATTTCATTTTCCTGTCATCCTCTTTTTTTTTAAGCCTGATACCCAACAATCTACATAAGAGCTTCACATCTTTTCCTACAGCTCTTGATGTAGGAATTCTTTGTGTGCAGAGCAGTCTTTTCATCTTACTCTGAACTCTTGACTTCTTTGCAATAGCGACAGGTTGCCTGGTCTCTCTCTCTCTCCTTCCCTAGATCACTTGCATATATCCATGGAAGATTGGTTAGACGGCTTCTGTAGCTTTCAAACAAAGCATGTGCTTTGGACTCAGTTATGAATGGTTTATTTATCTCTGCAAAATTGTGTCTTTTCCCGGTGTTGACTTTAGAAATTGTTTTATTGCAAAGGTTAGCTAAAGACTTGCAGCTTTAACACTACTCAACGGTAATTTATTAAAATGACAGGACATAGTAAATTTTTAGCATCTAGGGCTAATTTATTCTCCAGCCTCCTCTTTTTCATATTTTACATAACATCACTGCCAATAGAGGAGAGAATATATTGTTATTTTAATCATTATGTGCTGAACATATAATTTTTTCAGGAGGAATTTACTTTTAATGGAGGCTAGATCACAGGAGAGCAATTATATTAGATAGCATGGATGGTACAGCATTATTTAAAATACACTTTCAGGTCATCTTCTTTTACTTATCTAATTTATCAACAGTTTGGGGCTGGTAGTTTCAATAATTGTATTAGCATAATACCTGGGTATGTAATTGCTTTTTGATTTCCTCCATTCTAATCTCAATGTCGGCCTGTTAACTTGGTGCAAAGTTCATATTTGTATCTGCTTGAAGATTGTGAAATATATATCACATTTGGAGGGATATGATGAGTGATTTTCATATTTCCTTATGGCCAGGCAATGAGGAGATGCTGAAAGGTTGATGCGCTTGACTAAGAGGGCTCATAATTATAGGGAATTCTTCCTAATACTATCAGTCATTTCTAAACCTGCTGCTATAATATAGTAGTTGAGTAGTTAAGAGTGCAGTGAGGTTTCTGAACTCAAGGAGAGCTGAGTTCAGTTCTATAGTATCAGATTCCTGCACCGTAGGAGATGTAGCAACTTGTTTGGGTATAGTTGTTTATATGGGTTTAGCAGTAAATTTGGAAGTCCATCTCATCATCCTGACATTCTCCACAGCCCAAGAAGGATCTCCAACAGCGTCGCTAGCGTTGGTATCACTCCAATGTGGTAAACAAACAAAACAGCTTCATTTATATACCGCTTCATACGGCCTAAGGAGTGTCTAAACAGTTTACAACTGGAAGCTACTTGCCCCCAACAATCTGGGTACTCATTTTAGTGACCTCGGAAGGATGCAAGCCTGAGTTGAGCTTGAGCCCTTTTGCTGGTCTTGAACTCGCCACCTTATGGTTTTTGAGTGAGTGGCTGCAGTACAGGCATTTAACCACTGCGCCACCATAATAATAGTAATTATTCTTATTCTTATTATTTGTATCCCGCCTCTCCCTATATTGGATCGAGGCGAGTAACAGCAAGCTAGGAACAATAAAAATCAGACAAAATGACAAAATTTAAAACAAGATAAGACATAACAAATCTAAATTCCTGATCTCCCTCCCACCCTAGTAATAACATTAAGATACAGAAGACAACTTATCTATTATTATCAAGTGGAGACAACAAAGAAAGAGTTTGAGGAGGTCTTGGAGGATTTATAGAAATCAGCAGTTAGTGAAGAAACAGCTGTGTTGAGTTGCAGATCTATAAATCCCCTGCCCTAAATGCAGATCTCTCTGATAAGCCATATCAACATTTATTTTCATTTTCATACGAGATCCTGTATGTGGCCTATGCCGGTGTAACCCTCCATTGTAAATACTTTCAAAAACATTGCAGAAAGAGGTATCCTGAATGTCCTTGTACAATGGCCAGACTTTTGATGGCGACTTATGCATCCAAAGGTCACCTATAGAAGCAAATTAATAATTGTTGTCCGGTGCAGAAGGACTGCATTCAGGTTTGTAGAAGTGGAGCGGCACTTGCAGATTTGGGGTACACATGAAGCTGCGCATCATGCATTGTACATGTGGGTGACACCTGGCGTGGGGACACTACTGTGCTTTGTGAGTCTCTTGTAAACTTAGCCCCTCTTAATAGTCCGTTCCAAGCCAAACCATCTCAAAAACATTTCAGAACAAGAAATATCTCACAATGCTGTATTGTTGTTGGGGAAAAGCATTTTCTTCTTCAGCTGCAATGAGAATTTCAGCAGTGCTCAGAGGGAAGAAGGGAGGCTGAGGAGGTTGACAGCTGCTGTCATAGACCTTGCCAATCAATAGTCCTAGGACTTCAAATGAGTCCTGTTTCTACTGCAGTGCTGGTTCTTTGTCACTGAGAACTCAACTCATTTCCTAGCAGAAGACTCTATCTAGTTTGTGTTGTGCTTCTTTGTTTTAAGTGGTGCTGTTGTTGAAGGAAGAAGCAGCCTTTGCTCTGTCAGATGTTTTAGACTGCCCCTCCCATAATCCCCAGCATGACCAAGTGCCAACATTTATGGGAGCTGTCGTTTAAAATATTGGGAGACTGTCTGTGCCACCAGGTATATCTCAGTTAACTGAGCCTGTGACAGCAAAGCTCCTCTTTACAACAGGCTTTTTATCCTCATCTAGCACTACTGCTTTCCTCTTCATACGCTAGGCGGAAGGGTGTTCGGTTTTGTTTTTAGCAACATTGGCACTGGAAGGATGATGAAGGTGAGATACTGATTTTAGGTGGCATCTTTAAGCAGCATGTCTGCATTTAACAGTGCAATAAACAAAGCATGAGTTGGAAGAGAGAAGGATTCTGTCCCAATGTATCTTACTGTAGCTGTACATGCCGGCTGGCAACAGGTAAAATATGCAGCAGCTGCCTTCAGAATCCCTTACTCATTATGCCTGAACAATAAAACAGAGGCTGAATCTGCACTGCAGGAATGATGCAGTTTGATACTGCTTTCACTTCCATTGCTCCTTCCTTGGGATTTGTGTTTGTTATGGTGCCAGAGCTCTCTGATAAGGAAGGCGAAATATCTCGCCAAACTACAAATCCCAGAAATCCATAGCATTGAGCCATGGCATGAAAGTGGTATCAAACTACATCATTTCTGCAATGCAGATTCAGCCAGAGAGAAAGGGGTAGAGCAGATAAACCTGCCTTATCAGTTACAGTGCATTCATAGATCTATAGCTGGTGGCTCATGAAAACAAAGGTCACCCCTGGATCTATTATGAAAGAAGCCTTCAAGTGGTCTCTAGAAGGTCCAACATGTTTACTTATGCAAGACCTATGTGACCTGATTTCATATATGCTGAAACATGTTGAACTGTTCTTCTTTTCTGTAGAGCCAGGATGGAGTAGTAGTTTGAACGTTGGACTATTACTCTGGAGACCATGGTTTGATTCCCAGCTTGGCCATGAAACCCACTGGGCAAGACACATGCTCTCACCCTCCGAGGAAGGCAATGGCAAACCTCCTCTGAACAAATCTTGCCAAGAAAACCCCATGATAGGGTCATCTTAAAGTTGCCGTAATTTGGAAATGACTTGAAGGTACACTGCAACAACAACAACAATCCCTAGTCTATCTCGAGTTTTGCTGTGTCACATTTACCTCTGATACCCCATTTTCTGTTACAGAAGTCATGCGCAGAAACACCTTAAGTGAAGTATACCAGCACTTAGCTAGCTATCGAGACATAAAAGATATTGAAGCTGCAATCTACAAACATAGCAGGGCAAGGCAGGCAATTTGCTGGTGACTTGCCCAGACTTACTTAATATGATTCACAGCTGGAGTCCTGAACTTGGGCATCTCAAATCCTAGACCAGTTTTCTAACAATAATCGCACTGCCTCATGCAAAGCTGATGTAGCTTTTGAATACAAAATGAAGTAAAATGGAACAGGAGAAGAAGTCCTTCTTTGAAGAGAAGACCAGAGAAATCAGTATAGGAAAAGACAGAGACAATCAGATGAGGATGTCCGTAGTGTCCTTGCTAAGACACACAAGTATTTTTAAAGGTGGCATGGCAATTTGGAATGACATTCCCCCCCCCCCTTGTAGTTAGCTGAAAATCTGACTCCAGTTTCTGGTGCTTTAATTGGAATATGTTTGTGCAGTTGCCACCATGTAACCTAACAGCGCTGCTTATGTACTTTTTAATTCTTGGAGTTCGGCCAAAGAAATAGCAGTCACTAATAAAACATCATTTGGGGATTAGTAAAATTTAGCCTTCAAGCTGTTGGACTCACACACTGCTGGGAAGGGGCTTTGAGAGTCTCCAGTCCCAAATCTCCAAAATATAGTCCTACAGTACTTTGCTCTGAGGACTGGCCCGAAATACATTGCTGTTGTTTATTTTTATAGCATCTTAGTGTTATCTGATGATGTACAAAAATAAAATGAAACCCCCCACATATCTCTGCCAAATGCTCAATAATAATAATTTTTAGGAAAAGGGGGGGAAAGGGGATCAATATGAATAAGAACAACACCAAAGCAGTCCATATAACAATGTACTCTGAATAAGCAGAATTATATTAAAAATAACTGGAGTTCCAAAGTCTTTAGGAAGTAAGACATTTTAAACAGGGGTTTAAAAACAGTGTGATGTGGCAACGAAAAAAGCCAATGTGATTCTAAGCTGCATCAATAGAAGAAGTATTGGCCCAATCTAGATGGGCACTAAGAGGCACCATTGCGGCGCCATCAGGGTTCAGGCATCGTATACATACTCCTGAACCCTATTATGTAATGGCACCATTACTTAATGCCGTTTAGACGGCGTACGTAATGCCACCACCACAACTGCGCAGCTTTCGCACAGAGCTGCGCAGTTGTGGCAGTGGTTCCTGCATGACGGAAAAATCACGCCACAACTGCGCACCTAAAAAGGAGCGCGGTTTTCCTGTTCCTTTTTAGGTGTGCTTCTGTATATGTGTGTGTGTAAAGTGTAGCCTTTCAAGTTGAGCTAATGCAGTTCCCTAGCCTCCCATGGACTAGATTATCTTGGAAGACCAGTGGGATATTGCTTGATTCACAGGGGAAAAAACACAGCTGGGTTTTTGAAAGCTAGCCTAGTATATCAGATCTCTCAGGGAGATCATTGTTTTGGACTACAACCCCCCCAGAGTCTCCCAGCTGGTGACCATGTTGCGCTCAAGCTTAGTTTTCTCCTTGATGTGGATGTCTTCCTCTGTTCAAGGGGTTCAGACAAGTACTGCTCCAACTCCACTGTCAAGCTGTACTGCCTCAAATAAAAGTGTGGAAATCATTGTTCTTAAAGTCATCATGATTCTCCCATTTCTACCTCAAACCTTGTTTCACTTTCATTCTGTACTGGATTGCAAGGTATCCCCCCGTCATGCAGGAACCATGTATGCAGTTTTCCAGAATATACACTTATAGTTTTGTACATTTTTGAAATGTGCATCCTTTCACCATTGACCAAAGCATGTTTTTATGTATTGTTTAAATTGATGTGCATTTTACCAAGAGATAATTTTTAGCAATGTATATTGGGAAATACAAATTGGCAAACATAGGTTGGAATCCTGTTGTTTAACCCCAGTTACAGTAGATTCATTGAATTAGTTGGTCAACACATAGGTAAATCCAGTTGAATAAATAGCTCTACTTTAGTTGGTATTAACAATAAGATTTAAGCCATAAATTTCTCACTCATTTCTACATGTACTATATACTTTGAAAAAGAATGATGTGTGTGTGTGTGTTACCTCTAGCTTTTTATATCAGTTGCAACTCATATGTACCGAAAGGGACAATTGTGCATCCAACGCTTTATTTCTTCAGCAAAATAGTTTTCCCAAGATAAGCTTGTACAGCATGGTATCTGTTTATTCAGCGTGCAAATACGACTGCAAGAACAGGGTCGCCAAGTTGATTCACTCATCTTGGAAACAGATAGGTATATTTGTAATGAGATCTACAGAAGAAATTAGATTTTTTACAAAAAAAATTGTAAACTATAATGAACTGCATGCAAAAATATAGATATGGAGAAGTAAGTCTGCAACTTTTTTTGGTGGTTTTGTTATGCACTTCTTTTTTTGGTCTTTGTTGATTATTTTTCTTGGTTGAAATGTGTTGTTCTGTATTATTTGTTGGGTTAATATAAAATGGAGGAGGAGGAGGAGGATTGATTTCAAAGGGGTGGGTATAAATAAATTTTATTATTATGTTATTATTATTATTATTATTATTATTGATGATGATGATCATCTTTGGATGGACACTCTACACTTTGACAAGCCAGACTCTCTGTCTCTTGCTGAGAACTAATCTTTTGATTCTGCTGCAGTTAGTTGCTGTTGATGTTTTTGTCATGGTCCTACACACTTTATGTGTTGTTAAAAACTCAATAAAAATTGAATGGGGGGGGGGGGGAAGGTGTTCTGTCTCCTTTTCTGCCAATGACATGCATAATACTTTAAATATTGCATGTGTGTTCATTCATGCACACCCACGTGCACGCCTTGCAGACCTGTGATTTCATTGTGTGGATAGTCATGGAGCCTCCCATTCCTGTGCCAGGGCAGCTATCTGCATGGGCATCACAATGAGCTGCCCAGCACCTGTACCACTGGTATGAGTCACTTGCTTTGAGGTCAGGACGACACCTTCGGCCATGCGAATGCTTCTGGGTGCCTCATTCTGACCTCAGAATTGAGTGACCTGCAATAGCAGTAGATGTGCCAAGTGGCTCGGCAGGATATTTGTGCAAACATCCACCTGGTGCAGGAACAGAGGGCAAGGTAAGTGTAGTCCTGGGTCCAGGATAATCTGGGCTGCCCCCGGAGTATCCTAGGCCATGCAAACAGGGCTTCAGATCTTCCATTCTGAACGTCTAAAGAGATCTGAATTATCGTCCCCCCGCTCATCCAAGTTTGTCAAAAGCTTAGCCCATTGCCATTTCCCTGCTAATCTCTTAATCCAGTGTACCCCTTTGAAATGCTCAGGCGCTTTGTGGATTTGTACAAATCCTCCCTCCCGTGTTCCAACCTCCAGTCTGGTTCTGGAGACCATTTTCTTCCGGCAGGAGAGAAAATGAGATCATCGGCTTGTATAAATCTGCGGCAATGCAATGAAATCAATAGAGCTGCACCAAGTTTACACCCCAGTTGATTACCTTGGTCATTATCCCATGTCTGGGCTATCTATTGGCAGTTGCTGTTTCCTAGTTGTCCTGTTAACTCAGTAGCAAATTACTGTTTGAGTCCTGGCCTGGGGCCCTAATATTTAATGGTTTGACATCCACAATGAACATTGTAGCCATGTATCAATTACTATACAATTAGCAGCTGAATTGCCGCTTGATGCAAATATCAGTAGTGATGCTTTTCTTTTCATTCCTTTTCTTCGTCTCTTTCTTTTTTTTTTTCCAGCACAGAGAGGATGTTTGGAACACACTGAGAGGTTGGCATCGTGTCTGGTGCTTTTCTGAGTGCCTCGAGAAAGGAAGACAAAGTGTCCCACCAGGTAAATTAAATGTCTAGGCCTTGTCTTTGGCTTTTGTTTTGCCAAAATGCCTCCCCCAGCCCTCGCTGAATGGAAAGCATTAGGATGTACGTGTCTGCATTGAAAGATATGCAGCTCCCTTTTGAAGACTGAATCCCACCAGGGGGAAAAACGAAGAACCCTCCACCTCTTCTCTGCTCCTTCTGAATGCTTCTGCAACTTGTAAAAGCTACAAAGCCAATGCAAATGAAATTAGAGGTGATCCATTTATTGAAAGCTGCTTAGATGACCTGAAGCAGCATTTTTTATCGCAGCACGCAGTTCACAAATTGTAGTCCTATATAGCTCACAGGAGGCCATTTCTGGAGGCACTGATATTCTTGGAAGAGTAGGCATAGAACACACCAGCTGAGTCCAGGAGCTGGTAACACAAATAGCTGTTACAGGCAGGTTAAGGCTTCTGATCAATAGCTGATATTGGAAGCTGGAGGCGTCTCACTGTTCCAGAGCTCCTTTGAGGCCTATTGCTTGAACCAGAGAAACATTTCTTAAAAGTGTGTTCTACAGTGATCCTTCAGCTCATCCCCCTTCATATTTGTTTTTTTCAAACCACATGCTTTCCAATTAATGTGGGCTATCCTTCTGATAATATATGAGGATATCTTAGAAAAACTGGCTGGCATTCTGCTTGGGAGTTGTGTTTTCAAAAATGGTCTCGTCTTTGCACAAAACTGATCTGGGTAGTTTTGCAATCTCTGTATTCTCCTAGGGGTTGTCATGCTAATACAGTCCATAAAGGTAAAAGGTAAAGATAGTCCCTTGACATGGGAGTTTATCACACAGGAGAAATTTCTCCCAATTTCGAATGGAGCCAATTCGAATTCACTTAAATTTGCTAGTTGGCTGCTTTCTCGGTGGCTGCTTTCAGGCTCTGGAGAACCCAGGATACCCCATCCCTGCTCTCCTTTCGGTGGCAGATGAAAACATTCTTGTTCCATCTGGCTTTTTTAAACAAACAAGGGTTTGGTTTTAAATACTATGTAATCCATATTTTAAAGTTATTTAGAGGTTTTAATATATTTCAATTGTTAATGCATAATTGCTTTAACTTCCAAAATTGTTTTTTTTTTAAATTTATATTTAATGCTTTCATGTTGCTTTCAATTGCATTGTTTTAAATTTACTGTGCATTGTTTTGAGTCCCTATATTGGGAGAAAGGCAAGACGACGACACCACCACCACCAACAACAACACAATGTAAAGGCACCCATTGCTCAGAGAAAGCAGCAAAGTGAGTAATGCTCTATGATGCACTTCTGGGTACAATCTGATGTGCATCAAGACACCAGGTAGGAAATGAAGAGCACAATGAGTGTACCAATGAGCACCAGAAATTCCTGATGCACAGTAACCAGTGCTCACTAGAAGTGACTGTGCGCATCAGAAGTGACCAATGCACCTCTTTGCAATTTGCTAACAGAAGCTACATTGCATTTCTAGAATGTAAATACAGACTCATAAAGTCACAAACTGTAGGCTGTGATATAGGCTCTTGGCCAAAGGTTTTTGAACAACACATAATTTTGCAGAATCTCTTTGTGCCTTCATTCGGATCATTTCTCTCTGCCAAGAAAACAATAATAATAATAGTGTCACACTGTGGTTTCTTTGCATGTCAGTTATTCCAGCCATTCGTTAAAAGCCAAAGGAGAACAAATGCTTGTCTTGTTTCACCTCTTGGTTCTCCATGACTAGATGCGGCCTAGCTTGCTAAGCCTGTCTTTTTTGGACCTTGGGAAAAGGGGGAAATGAGTTTTTTTATATTAAATATATAGCCTTTCTGAGAGCTTTAATCTAGCCAGTTTTACAATAAGCTTTGAAGCTGATGTGCATACATTTCAGCCCCAGTCTCTGACTGCAAACCAAATGGTCAAGGTGGTCATCTTCAAAGAACATTGTGAACCTGCTTAGATTAAATCTCACAAAAGGGAACACATCCCTTAAAAATTCATATATTTTTTTCTTGCTGAGGTTCACACACACACACACACACACACACACACACAAAGAGTGTGTAGTATAGCTGTAGGCTACAATTCACTATGTATTTATTTGGGACTAAGCTCCATTGAACACAGTGGGATGCTCTTCTGAGTAAATGTTCTTAGCAGTGGGCTCCAGAAAAGCTGGAGCATCAGATCCACAAAGATGGCAGCCAGTTCCCACAAGGCGGACAAAATGACTTGGTCCTTCTTTACAGTAGACACTCTGAAATTGGTAGAACTTATGTTAGACCCTGAGCTATTGGTTAACTCATTTTTTTCAACAAGTTACTGTGGAGAGTAGTCACCTTTTGAGTGCTGGAATGGAGTCATTTTCTGCCTGTAAAAACAACAGCTGGGATGTATTATTTTTCAGTGGAACAAGGACTGGTTGTCTGTTTGTTATCCATAGAATGATCTGTTGTTAACTGCCCTTGAGTCAATCCCAACTCATGGCGACCCTGTTGAGACATCTCCAAGACCCCCTACCCTCCACCTTTCTGCTTAGGTCCTGTAAATTCATTCCTGCGAGCTCCTTTATAGAGACCATCATCTAGTGTGTGGTCTTCCTCACTTTCTACATCCCTCCACCTTTCCTAGCATTATCGCCTTTTCCAATGAGTCATTCTTTCTCATGACGTGACCAAAATATGACAGCCTCAACTTTATCTTCTTGGCTTCCAGGGAGATTTCAGGCTCCATCTGTTCTTGGACCCATTTGTTTGTCTTTTTGGCTCTCCATGGTATCCTCAGCACTCTTCTCCAGCACCACATCTCAAATGAATTGATTTTCCTCCTATCCGCTTTCCTCACCACCTTACATACCAATAGGGAAAACAATGGCTTGTACGATTCTAACTTTCGTTCTCGGTTGTATATCTTTACATTGGAGGATCTTTTCTAATTCTTTCATAGCTGCCCTCCCCATTCCTAGCCTTCTTCTGCAGTCTCCATTCTTATCATTGTTTGATCCAAAGTACGGGAGCTCTTTTATTATTTCAATTTCCTCATTGTCTAGGTTGAATCCATGTAGGTCTTCTGTAGAAAGATGCAACCATGGAATCATAGAGTTGGGAGGCCACTGAGTCCAACCCAATCCAAGATCAATGGAGGAACTCTAGCTAGACCATCCCCTGAAAGTACCTGTCCAGCCTCCAGAGAATGAGACCTCACCACCTTTCTAGCCAATTTGTTCCGCTGTTGAACATCTTTAGCTGTCAAGATGTTCCTTCTAATGTTCTATCAAAACATACCCTCTTCAAACAATAAAATCATTAGATGCCGTCCTATCCCTCCGAGGCAGTAGTGAACAAATCTTCACCCTCTTCTCTGTAACAGCCTTTTTGATATTTAGAGTGCAGTCATGTCACCCTCGGTCTTCACTTCACCAAGCTGTACATGCCCAGGTTCCTCAACCTTTTTCTTATAAGTATTGTTCTCTATATCCTCTTATTTGCCTTGTTGCCCTTCTCTGAACCAACTCCAACTCGTCTACACCGTTCTTATTGTATTACAGTGGTCCCCCGGGTTACGAAGGTAATCCGTTCCAGATTACCTTTCGTAACCCAGAAGTCTTCGTTTCCCGAGGGACTGCTATTTCTGCCGGACCGCGCGGCCGATTTAAAGGGACCGCGCGGTTTTTCTTATTCGCATCCCAGGGGATCCTTTGGATCCCGGGGGATGTTTTTTGGTCCCGCCGGTTTCAGGTCCCGGGGATTTCGTTCCCCAGGGGATTCGTAAACTGGGGGACCACTATATATGTGTTCACCCAGTTTGAACAATGGGGGAAGGAGAGGATGGCTCATATTAGTGGGTCCCTCTAGTGCGCACAAGAAGGAGTACTTTGTAATATCTTTTGCATTATTCTCAGAATTTTCAAGGTGAAATATCTGAATTAGCCCCTTGGGGAAACAAGATTGCATTTTCACACTAATTTATGCACGTAAGCACACAAACAAACTTTTATGCATGTAAACACGTTTTTGGATGTAAACGCACAAACAAACTTGGGGAAAAAAGAGGTATATATAGGGCCAGCTTCCATATCATATACTTTTCCACCCACTAGATTTTGTCTGAAGTGAAATTTTCAAGACATCTTCCCTCCTCAAACCTTTTTTTTTCTTTACACATCTTTGTAGATTTCTTTACAGATTTCTCAAAGGGCATTACGCTAGGGAGAAATGCTTCCCACCATCAAGGAATCCACCTACTTTATAATATTTTAGAATATTTGTATGTAGAGCACACATCCAGACAAACACCAGCGACAAGGAAAGAACAAGAACTGTGCAATAAAGTGAACAAATGCAAAGGATGTTGTCCGTTTGTTTTGTGTTTACTCCATTTCCAGGTGAATTTTGACGTTTCTGCGCAGGGGAACTATAGAAGAAAACAAAAGGGAAATTACCTTGAAATGCAAACAGTCGCTTTGGAGAAGAGATTTTAGGGAGTGGTGCGACAGAAAGAAAGAACGGAACCGTCCTCATCACTCCTTGTATTTGACGCTGCTCAGGATTTCCAGGAATACATAACAACAAGAATACATATAATTTGGATTCATGCAGCAAACACTGTGACAGACAACATTATTGCTGACTTATAAACAGAATTAAGAAATAGTTTGACACTTATCAGCTTTCAATATTTCTGTTATAAGGCTGGGCATGTTGCTGATGGTTGAAGGTTCATTTTCAGCACCTGCTGACCCTCAATGAGCCCCAATGGAGGGGTTGAAGGGGAGTGAAAAATATAATTTATCCTACCCCAGAATTTCTAAAGTGCAATATCTAAATCAGCCACTTCGGGGAACAAGAGAGCATCTTCTAGTACTCTTCCAACAGCAGTGGGAACTTGTTAGTAACAATTATCTCAAGGAATTACTTTTCTAAGCGACAGTTAGAAAATTCACACTGGTAGGGTCAACATTGACTGGAAGTGTCAACCGCAGCGGTAGTAGATCATGTAGTACATATAACAAATAATAATAATAATAAAACTTTATTTATATCCCGCCTCTCTGTCAATGACAATCGAGGCGGCTTACAAGTTAAAATGACACATAAACCCATGTCCCAAAATCCCACCCTCCCCTAAAACATCAATTACACAATTAATAATGTAAAATCACACATTATAAATAAATAAATAAATAAATAAATAAATAAAATTTAAAATGAATAAATAAAATAAAATAAAACACATTTAAAATAAAAAGGACAATAAAATGTTCCTGCATTCCATATATAAGCCCATTTTGATTTTTAAAATTTCCATTTCCAGTCACTTTTATTATTATTCTTGTAATTGTATTGTTTCACACACACACACACACACACACACCAAACACACAAAGCAATAAGCATTTACTGATCAAACCATATACCATAGTAGCTATTTTCGGTTAAAAATTGGGGGTTGGAAGATATGCAGCTGGTAAGCTCCTTGATGAATAGGACAATAAAATAAAATAAAATGGATATTTCCAGCGCTGTCTGTTATTAAGTGTCTCGCAGATCTTCAGCACACTGACAAAACATTGTTAATAAGCCAAACAAAAGCAGTCTTGATTAGGTTGCATTTATGCTGCCAGTGCAGCTGTCATGTTTCCCCCCCGGTTTCATAAGAATATTCCAAACTGCAAATTTCTTTCTGAATTTAGCGGAGGGGAAAAAAATATGAGATGGGGTCAGGTTGGAATCACACTACGCAATTATAGTGCTACATTCCACTTTCGTGGGAGCCTCGAATTCTTGTGGATGGTCCTCCCCTTCCAGGATTTGAGGTGGACCTTATACGAACCAGCACCTTATGCCACTTTACTTCAGTCACATGGGCCTAGAGATTTTGGGGTAGGAAGAGTGGGCACCAGCCCCACTCATAAGAGATGGATTCCTCCTGTATTTGGTAAATAATTTGAGGCAATTTTGCAAAGAGGGATGGTTTATTTTGAGCATGGCTGGCACCTGCTCTTCTCGCTGACATTAGACCCAAAAATATGGGACTTAGGGCAACTCAGTCCCAAAGACAAAAATGTAGGAAACGTTGCCCTGGACCTTCTTCTGGACTACTGAGTCCCAGTAGTTTACCTAAATTTGCCCTGATTTTTCTATCCCCCCATGTGCAAAGAATCAAGGTACAGTTTTCTATTTCAATGAAGCAATGAACTATGCCCAGTACTGATTCCAGGTTTTTCTCTGCAGAATAATTCTTCTGCAACACTTTGTGGAGAATAGCGTAGAGGAATACTCGTTTTCTCCTGCAGCGGAGAGAAAACTCCAATAATTATCTTTTTTCTATGCAACTCGAGATGGAAATACTGAAAGATTTATAGCCCTGGTTTATGTACCTGCTGCTGTAGACCCAGTTCTCTTTTCATAGTCACCCCTTGCTATTCTTCTGGATACTCTGTCCCTGGTTTTGTCTCTGGTTTCTGCCCTTCCTTGGAGATCTCCTCTTCTTTCAACCTTCCTGGATGAGAACCTTGGGCTCTCCTGACTCTGCTTTCTGGATCCATCCAGCTTTGATCTTGTCTGGAAAAGGACAAGGATGGTATAGAATGGAATTGGATGGAGAAGGCCTAAAGCTATCTTTGAATCCATTCTTGTGCAAGGGTCAAGCAGAAATTTTTTCGGAGGTCAGGTTCAGCCTTTGGGCTGCCAGTTGCTAACCCCTGTTCTTCAGCCTCTTTCTCCACTGCTCTCCTCCATGCCCCTATTTGAGGTCAGGAGGGCGGGAAAAAAAAAGAATACTCCTTTTTGGACCCATAGTAATCTCTTTAAGACAGCATTTTATGGATACATTAATGAAAGATCAGACTCTAGAGATGTTCATTTTTGATTATTTGCCCATTTACTGCAAATTTAGTTTAAAACTCTGTCTAGTTTTTTTTTTTTTTTAATCGTCGTACGCCAAAATAACTATGACAGGATATTCTAGCCTCTGGATTATGGAGATAACACGGAGGAAAATGCCATTTCCATTTCCATTCTTTTCGGAGTGCAACAAACCCATGCATGCAAGGAAATTAAAATTCAAAACTTAATTGGATTTTCATACTCCCTTTAAACAGGTAATATTGTTTCTCTCTCTCTCTCTTTCTTTCACTCTCTCTCTCTCTTAGCATTGCATCCAAATGTGAGGATTTAATTCATAAAAGGGCCTCAGTGAAGGGCTAGTGTCCTTTTGAGCCAAATGCTTCATTTAACTCCATTAAAAAATCTATCTCATACTCAGTGTTTTTGAGCAGATACACTGCTGCATCCCAGGATTTCAATTTTCCTTCAAAAGGCGAAGGTGAATGTTGGCTGATGCAAAATATATGTAATACAGATCTCTTTTGTGCCCATGCTACAGCTCTGGCAATGTAATTCCCACGAGTTCCCTTTTAACATTGACAAGTTAGTTGGAGGTGGAATTTGGAAGCGTTGCGTTTTTGGACTGAAATGCACAGGATCCCTCCCAGCTAGCAGGGTCAATGGGGGATTCTGGGATTCCCAGTCCAAAAAAGGGATCATTTGTCAATTTATGGATAAAGCTTAGAGGAACAAGGGATTTCCAGTGGGGGGCGAGGAAACATTTGTTGGCTTGCAGATGGAAGTTTGTAAGCAGCATATGACAAACAATTCCTTAGCTACTCTTTGCTTCCAAATAATTCAAGTTATGATTCTAAGGCTAACTGATCATGTGATAAATGGAAATCCCTTCCATTTTCAGAGCCTTCCTTCCAGATAGCAAAAAATTGGGGGGAAATTGGGGGTTTAAGCAGCTATTATTCCATGCAAAGGCACGCTATTATTAAACAAGTAAGATTTTCACATGATGTCGCTATTAAACAGGCAATAAACAGGCAATAACAGCCACAAATCATTTTATTGCCTGCTTAATAGCAACATCACGTAAAAATCCGAATTGCACTATCATATTTTGCATGGGATAATCGCTGTTTAGACCCCCGATTTTGCCCAATTTCCTTCTTGCGATAAGGTCCAATGGGAAGTTGTTGTTGTTGCTGTGTGCCTTTAAGTCATTTCCAACTTATGGACACCCGAAGGCGAATCTACGATGGGGTTTTCTTGGCGAGATGTGTTCAGAAGAGGTCTGCCGTTGCCTTCCCCTGAGGCTGAGAAAGTGTGACTTACCCAAGGTCACCCCGTGGATTTCGTGGCTGAGCAGGGAATCAAACCCTGATCTCTAGTGTCATAGTCCAACACTGAACCAACTATGCCATACTGTATTGTAAACTCCCCCCCCATTCAATATATATATTTTGATCTACATTACACCAAATGATATGCATTTTTGTAAGGTTTTTATGCTAAAATGCATATCTTTATATACGTATGATAATATTTTTTTTAGAAATTTGGCCAAGTGGGGATTCAAACCCTGGTCTCCAGAGTCATGATCCAATGCAAAGCAATAGTAAAACTGAGAGTGAGTTTACTGCTCTATTATAACAGATCTTTCAACTGCCCCTGGCAAACTCTGCCACTCTGTCCCCAACCGTTTAATGCCTCACACCCTTTCTAATGGTAGGGCAGGCTATGCCAAGTATATATATATATATATATATATATATATATAATTTGTCCATCACTTTCTGAGAATGTATTTGATTCATCAATAGCGAGAGCTGTTGAATCCCACAGAGGGGTTGTTATATATACATAAATTTAAGTGGCAATCTGTGAAGTGAGCTGAAAGTGTCAGTTTCCGATTCCAAATGGATGGCCCCCCATTTGGGGAATAGAAGATCTGACATTGTTCCGCGCTATTAAAGTTCTTTCTCTCCTCTTCCCTCCCTTTCCCCGTTTCTTACTGGTAGCACTTCTTCCCGTCCCTCCATCCTCGGGAGGCTCTTATTCTTCAGCCTGCCTGCCTGCCTGCATTTGAAATTCAAGTTGTTATGACAGATTTCTCGGCGGAAAGGGACACTTTAGAAGAGGAGGCACACACGGAGTTCTGGTCATGCTAACCGCATAGCAGGGTTCTCGAGAAATAGGAGGAAAGTTAGTTATGTGTGTGCCTGTGTGTGTTCATTTTACAGCGCACATCTGTCAGAAGCAAAAACTCACGGCTGGCAAGGCAGTGACCTAGTTTTACAAAGCCAAGGCGACCTGTTAAAAAGCGTAAAGAGGCTAACGTGATAAACTGGGGAGCATTCCTGGCCCTCCAAGATCACCATTCTGAATTTTCAGACTTAGCCAAGGTAATAATATGATTTCACCACATGCGAGAGGAGAGGGATCTGTATCAAGTAGCAAGCTAATGTTCCTTCTTTCACATTGCTTTTTGCACTAGGTCCATTACACACCATCCTGTGTTCCAGCTGCGAGAATTGCGTGGCCTTCCAGATGTTGCAGAACTTCAGCTTCCGGACGCTGGGAGTTGTAGCTCAACAACAACCAGTTGCGTAGGCAGGGTCATACAATTTCAACTCCTGCAGTATCTGAAATAAGATTCCAGAATTGGAATAAGGGGGGGAAATGGCTGTTCTTGATATTTGAAACTCAGTTTTAGAATGCTTTGGCATAACCAGCTCCTCTACTTGCATTCAAATACAGCACACCAGTGTGATATGTGGATGTGCCATACATGGCTTTCAGCATATGCTGAAAGCCACGTACCATTAGAGGAAATGGCACACTCACCGCAGGGACAAGCCCTATTGTTTTTAATATGCAGTATTTCCCTTACGGTGAGTGGGTGGGGGTCCGGAATGGATCCCTTGCATACGAGAAGGGCTTACTGTAATACTAAAAAATGGTATTTTCATGGGATGCCTGTGAAACAACATCCTAGTCCTGTCTACCTACACATGTAGCCCTCCGGTTGCTTTTGAACCCCAACCCCAACCCCAGCAAGTATGTGCAATGGCTATGCTATATAAAAATTGAGACAATGCCATTAGCCTTACAAGGAGTGAGTATGGCGATGGGTGTGAATCTTCCCCCTCTTGGAGCATAACTTCCTACAATGGATTTCATGGGGCACTTCCTCCCCAATTAATACGAATGGTGGATAGTGGAGGGCTATGTGATGGTTCTGGTCTCCTACCACCAAGCAGATGGGTTCTAGAACCTTTACCAGCACCATGGCCAAAGGTTAACAGATGCCCAATGGCATAAGAATAATTATTTTGTATTCACTAGACTAGATACTTGCTAGGTATTTCCTTCTTTACCATAGTAGTTCAGACTGGAACAAACTGGGGGTGTATGCTTTTTTTTCCGTTGGCAACCTACTTGTTGTTGTTGTTGATGATGGATGCCTTCAAGTCATTTCTATCATGGGGTTTTCTTGGCAAGTTTCTTCAGAGGGGGTTTGTCATTGAGGCTGAGAGGGTGTGACTTGCCCAAGGTCACCCAGTGGGTTTAAATGACCAAGCAAGTGAACGAACGTCAGATTTTCTTTTTGTACTAAAGAAGGTCTTGGGTAGATCTGGAAGTGCTGCTTGATCCAGGTCAGAACAGAGAGACCTGCAAGTGACGCTCTGCCACATCTTGAATGGCAGAGACATACAAAGAAAAAGACCCTACAACATTCTGTTCTCTTCTTCTCTTTGCTAAATCTTCATTCACCGATGTTTTGCCTTTACTTGTCCTATTTGATACCTCTTGGAGAAGCTGGAGCATCAAAACTTTTTGTTCAAAGCCTCTTGCCTTAAAATCATATCCATGCAGCCGATTACTCTGTCTGTTGTACTCAATATCCTACAAAGGACAGATCAGTTTTCATTACTCAGGCTGTAGAAACAAGTTACTCTGCACTCTACACTGGGGTGTACCTTGGCTAAGAAGAAGAAGATCAAAGTCTTTCCCCTGAGATACAGTGCAGAGGCTACAAAGTTGCTTTGAACTGCAAAGGATTTTTTCCCCCAAACTATTTTTTTTAATTGGAGAGAAGGTGATCCAAATGACTAATGCAGACGTTCCTTGAAGACTAGAACTAGCAGAGCAAAGATATGAATCTCTGTATGTTTACTCACGAGGAAATATATTTTGGATCTAAGCATGGTGCAGTGGTTGGTCTACAAGTCTGGAGACCAGAACTTAGCCATAGAAATGCCACTAGAGCTGCATTCACACTGCAGAAATAATCCAGTTTGACGCCATTCTAACTGCCATGGCTCAATGCTCTGGAGTTCCGGGACTTGTCGTTTTGTGAGACATTTACCCATCTTTGTCAGAGAGCCCTGGTGTCGCAACAAACTAGAAGCCCCAGAATTCCATAGCGCTGAGCCATGGCAATTAAAATGGTGTCAAACTGGATTTACTTCTGCAGTACAGAAGCAGCCACTGAACAAATGTTGCCAAGACATGGTAGGTTCGCCTTAGGGTCACCATTAGTCGGAAATGACTGGAAGGAACACAACAACAACAACAACCCCAAATTTCTAGCGCAGCAGAAATTCAAAACTTTTCATACCTAGAACTTTTCTACTTGCCATGTTCACATTTTCTTGGTAACTTTCTTTGCCCTGCCCCTTTTCCTTGGACACCTCCACTCTCTTTCCAAATGCTCAGTTGGAGCATTAAGTGACTGCAATGCTAGAAATTTGGAGATTAAGGAACACTTCTTGGGTGGAGGGCAGATTCTTATTTATGGTCGATATGTCACCATTTTGCCCCCATAAACCAGTAGTTACATCCCTGGTACATTTCCTGGGTCCCTTTCTGGGGAGATTATCTCACAGGGATGGGATAAGGACAAGATCACTCCCCCATCCCTATCCTGTCTTTGACTGTGACCCCGCAAAAGTATTTCAGAGCACAACACTATTGTCCTATCATTGAAGCATCATTGCATTAATGCAAACTCCCATTAATGCAAAATGCCGAGCAATGCCACTTCAATGATGGGTTAATGATGGGACAATGGTAGGATCTGCATTGATGTTGTCTGAAAGTCTTTTGCACAATCATGATCGGTCATACTTTCCAGGTGGGATAATGTCCAGATAAGTGCGATGTCATATGAAAATCTTCTCACAATTGTGCAGGATAAAATGAGGACAGGAACAGGACGGGATAAGGAGAAAGGCAACATGAAAATGAGATACAGTTGTCCCCCCACATAAACTTTTGCAGCTTTTATTATTTGCTGTTTTGATTAATATGGTCTCTTTAGGAATCTCTAGGTCTGACAGCGCAAGAAGCTGACCATAGAGTTGTGCTGAAGAACCTAGACCTTCCTAGAAAAAACACTTCTCCAGGCATTTGTAGGTCCTTCAGCATGAGTCTATGATCAACTTCTGGCAGGTGGTAACCACAGAGTTGCACTGGAGGACCTGGAAATTGCTAGAGAGGTGTTCTCTTAGGTAAAAAGAAATGTTATTTTATTTGCGAGTCTTCCACCTTCATGGGGGACCTTCACCCCTAACCTCAGTGAATGTGGAGGGACCACTGTAAATAATAATAATGATAATATTAATAGTAATAATAATAATAATTTCTAAGTGGTATGACTCACTCTGCCTAATGATAGGGCCAGCACTAGCTGCCACGTATAACGTTGAATCTTTCTTTCCCAGATGATTCAGAAACCTCCCGCCTTCTCTCTTTCCCATTTCCCGTAGAAACACTCCTGCCCCAAACGTCACTTCTTCAACTTTATGGCCCATGACTGCCTGTTGAAAGCTTGCTTTGCAGTTCTCTCCATAAATTAGCCAAACATTTGTTCCTTTCCCGGATTCATATCCCGAGAAGAAAGAAGCTCCGCTTGGAGAGTTCTGAGAGAACGCATTGTTAGGTTATGAAAGCGACGCATGAAACAGTGCAAAATCATGGTATTCATCTGGCAAGTTTGAAATTCTAATCAGTTCGCAAGGGTGGGGTGGCGGTGGGCTAATCCAACCTGCTGCATTAGCGTTCCTTCAGGCCTTTAACAATGAGCACAAATTAACTGGAGAAACTGCATCAGGAAGAAAAAAAAGCTTTTCCGATCTTTATATTTTTTATTATTAGTATTATTTTAGAGGGCAAGGGGCGGGTGGGTATACAGAAAAGGGCCCCCGTGAAATATGAAGGGTACGATGCAGCGGTTCAGGTAGCTTGATCACATCTCCGTGTTGCAAAGATGGCAGGGCTGTCATTTCCATGACAACAGGGAGGCTCCGTGTCGGAGAGCGGACCCGTCCAATTTTGCAATACTGTCGGGGATTGGATTGAAGCAGAGGAAGAAAAAGATCCCTTTAAAAATAAAGCAGGAGAAGGAGGTGGTTGAGAAAGAGGAGAAGAGGGGCTGGGCCCTTTGGCAGAGAAAAGGCATATAATTTAGCCACATTTTAGCTCAATGCTGTGGGCAAGGCCCTCCTAGACTGCATCTCCCATTGGATAGGCCTGTTGGGTGAAGCCATATAAGAACACCTGGAAAGCTGAATTTTGCTTCTCTTAGCCCAGTGGTTCCCAAACCTTGGTTCGCCAGATGTTTTGGACTTCAGCTCCCTGAATTCCTGACTGTTGGCCCAGCTGGCTGGGGCTTTTGGAAGCTGATGTCCAAAACACCTGGAGGACCAAAGTTTGGAAATCACGGCAGGCTTAGAATAAGATTCCCCAACCTGGGACCTGCCAGATGTTTTTGATTGTAAGATCCATCCTGTCCCAAGTAGCATGTTGGCTGGGGCATGATGGGAGTTGCAGTCCACCACATCTGGCAGGTCCCAGGTTGGGGAGGCCAGATTGGTTTAACTTTCGGTTCATGGTAAAGACTTTCATGATCCAAGCCTCAAAGCCAAGCAAACTAGCTGTGGTTGTTGACTGCCTTCAAGTCATTTCTCACTTATGGAGGCCATATCATGGGGTTTTCCTGGCAAGTTTCTTTGGGGGGGGGGGATTGCCATTGCCATCCTCTGGATCAAACTGACCTGTCCTCCTATTTGCAGGTGGCAAACTTGGGTCCGGTTGATAGGGATTTCTATAGGGATTTCTAGGCTGGAAAATACTTCTTAAATAGCATCTGGGAGGGTGGGAGACAATCACCAGGGTGGCATATAGCATCTGCCAGCTGGTGCCCACCATTTTACCATTCTGCACCCCAGACTGATTCTAAGACATCTGGAAAAAGGAGGGAAGCCTTTCTCGAGTAGAAGATGCAGCTACCTTTTTCCTCCCCAGTGGAAGGTGTGTCATTTAAAGACCATGGAAATGTATCTTACCATATTAGACCATTGAATCAGGCACAAATGCAAGTGTGTAATGGTGCTAAGAAAGTGAAGATATCCAGAAATCCACATGATGAAGGTATATTAATTAATTTACAAAGCAGAAAGGATAAAGGAAGGAGACACAGAGAGAGTCACTGACACTAAAGATAACCTTGTATGAAGGTTGCTAAAAATGATGTCCCCTGGTCTTTCCCATGGTTGCATCTGCATTAACTGCCATGGATCCATCTTACGGAATCACGGGATTTGTAGTTTGTTGTGGCCCCTGACAGAGAAGCTAAATAGCTCACCAAACTACAAATCACAGAATTTCATAGCATTGTGCCATGGCACTCAAAGCAGTGTCGAACTGCATTATTTCTGCAGTGCAGATGCAGTCCTCTTTTGCTTTTCTCACACACTCTTTGCCAGCCAGTCCCAGCCATGCCAACTCTTTTCCCTTCCACTTCTCTCATGCTTTTCGATGCCATCTTCCAACATTCAGTCACCAATCTATCCTCACTGAACATGATCAGTTCTCCTTGGAGATTCTGGAAGGTGTGTATGTGTATGCATTTACCTCCTCTAAGGGCAGCAGTAGGGAACCTGTAGTCCTCCAGATGCTGTTGGGTTCTAGCACACATCAGCTCCAGACACCATGGCCAACGGTTACAGATGATGGGAGTTGTAGTCCAGCCACATCCAAAAGTCTACTGGTTTCCTACCCCTGCTTTAGGGGTTTTGCCCTTCTAAATGTCCTACTTTATCCCTTGCCATGCAAGGATGGTACAGTTTGGGCTGCGCAAAGATGATCAGTCTGAGGATGAGTTTGCTGTCCGTGTAGGATACAGATATGGGTGGTGTATGGTGAATCATCAGTTAATGTCAAAAACTTGACTCTTGCTTGCTCTCGCTCTTTGTCTTTCCTTTTAAAGTAAAACAAAACAGTAAGTTTGGCTTAGCTCACCGCATTATTCTTCCCACCACCTATTGAAACCCTGTGGATTTTTTTTTTCCTAGCAGAAATGCTATTGTATTGATTCAGGGACAGTGGCCTTCAGTTTGGAATATAATGGAGTGTGACTGGTGCAACTTGATGTGCTCCAGCCCTGTGCTACTCTCTCTTTCTAGCTGTGTGTATGTTGACAGATAGGACTGCTGCTCTCTTGGCATATTTTAAAGTCGTGTTACCTTCAATACAGGTCGTGTTGACTCCTGGTTCCAGGAGAAGGAGAACACAAAAAGAAACTGGCGAGGACAAAGGAGAGGAGGTGGGGGAAAAAAATACACACAGAGAGAGCGATGGAAGTTTCCAGAAACCAGCAGGGAAGGTCTTAAGACTAGCCTAATTGGTCTTTGGATATAAATAGAGCCTTGGCACCTGCGCCAGTAAGCCAAAATCTGGTTCGCTTTCCAAACAAGCTAGCTCCTGTTCCCAATCTTGTTCTTTGGCAGTATGCTATGGCCATTTGCATAGACCTCCTCAATTCCTGATTTGATTCCCAGGGTGCATTCGAAAGTATTTTACATAAAGGAAGAGAGTGGGATGACATACATACAGTGATGCATTACGATTTTGGAAGAGGCCAAGTACAGTGCTTGGCATGCATGGAAGATCCGGTTAGTCCAGGGTCCCAGTTTCACCACATTTGTCAACCTATCGCCTCTGGAAAGGCCACAAATAGGGCAGAAAAGCAATTGCTTCTCCCTATGCTTGTCCCTCATCCCCAGTAACAGAGCTGGCCCAGGTATTTTGCTTCCCGAGGCAACGGTCAAAATGGTACCCACCTCCTAAAAATCAATTGGGTTTGCAGTTGAACTCAAGAGGCTTTCTTATTGGATATCAAACCATTTTTCCAAAACACACTGTAGAAATAATCCAGTTTGAGACCATAATTTTTTGTGGAGCTTTCGGGCTATGTGGCCATGTTCTAGAAGAGATCCTTTCTGACGTTTCGCCAGCATCTGTGGCTGGCATACGTCAGAAAGGAACTCTTCTAGAACATGGCCACATAGCCCGAAAGCTCCACAAAAAACTATGGATGCCGGCCATGAAAGCCTTCGACTCCATAGTTTGAGACTGCTTTAATAACCCTGGCTCAATTCTGGGAACTGTAGTTTTGTGAGATATTTAGCCTTCTATGTCAGAGAGCTCTGGTGCCACAATAAGCTACACTTCCCAGGATTCCCTAGCACCGAGCCAGGTCAGTTAACACGGACTCAAACTGGATGATTTCTGCAGTGTGTTTTGGACCCTAATTAAAACAATTGTTACCCTCTTGCAAGAAAACCACAACATTTTTGAATGCTATTTCCAGTGTGGTTCCCCCCCCCCCCCCAGCAGTTGTTTTGCAGAGAAAGCAGCCTTTTTGACACTGGAAACAACATTTTCTGCATGAAAAATAATATCGATCCTTAGTCATGATAATGACATGATTCCCATGATAGTAATTCCCAGCCAAATCTACTTCCCTGGCATCAACTGCACGAGGAGAAGTTGCATTCTGCCAGCAATTGGAGCAGGAGTGAATGGTATTTCCATCAGGTTAGAAATCTCAGTCTGGGAGAGGTTAGTATCTGCTACGTACTGTACTTAACTAAGTAGCTGATACTGGATTCTGGCCAGTGATATAGATATAATGTTGCTCTTGCTGTTGTTGTTGTTGTGCTTCTTCAAGTCAATTCCAATTTATGGTGATCCTAAGGTGAACCTATCCTGGGGTTTTCTTGGGACGTTTCTTTAGAAGAGGTTTAAGAATAGATATATCAACTTCAGTACCCTGAAGGTACCAGATCCCATCCGATCTTGGATGTTAAACAGGGGCAGCCCTGGTTAGTAAGTGGATGGGAGATGACCAACCAATAGCAGGTGCTGTAGGCTATTTTTTTAGTAGCCTTTTTATTGATTTTCAGTATTTACATTATGATACCTAATATAAAGTACAAAGTACAATTACGATATTTCTTCTTCATTCTATATGTCATTGAGATGAGAAAGAAATATTTTAGAGGAAGGAACGGGCAAAACTACCTCTGAGGATCCCTTGCCCGAGAAAACCTGATGAAAATCATGGGGTCACCAAAACTGAACAGACGACTTGAGGCCACATACAAATACACACACACACACACCCCACGCAACACACCAATTGCAAGAGTTTAAAAACACAGGACTAACAATTTATTGTTATTTATTTATACATTTATTTGTCTTTATCAAAACATTGTTCATGCCTTTTCATGGAAAAGAGGTGCATCAACTAGATAGGCTTTGCATTCCCATCTTCTGACCGTCGTTCTGGGAACTTCACACAAATAAGTCTTGCCATGTTTCATTAAAATAGTTGCCACCAGAACAGTTGGTGGGTCATTATCACTTTTGTTATGATGGGGAGCAAAATAATAATAATAATAATAATAATAATAATAATAATAAGTCTTTTAAAAAGTTGTTGTTCAATGCAGTTAGCAATTGCCCATCTATTTTGGTGGATATTCCCAAATATTCATTCTTGGGGAAAACTCCTGTAAAGCTACTTTGCATACCCAGTAGGGGAATGATCCTAAAATTTGCCCATAAGGACAGAAAGGAGGGAAAGCAATCAGATGAGAATTAAATTCCAGCTCATCTTTAACAGACTGCTAAGAAAACTATTTCTTTTGAATAAATTGCTCTCAGTTAAATGCATTTCATTATTCATAGATACTATTACATGGGGTTTTTTTTAATATTAAAAAAATATAACTTGCTAATGGAAATACTTTGCTTTCCTTTCTCCCTATTATGATCCGGAGCTGGTTTGATGTTGCTGGGGCCTTTTTTAGATTTTTAAGGACTCCATCGTACATTTCGAAGACTTTATTTTAGGACATGGCAAAGCAGCCAGCTCTAACTAGTCTGGCTTCACAGTAGTGTAGTGGAGCCAGGGTTGAAAAAGTCAAAGCATTGAGACTTTTGAACAGCAGGGACAATAAATGTATATCTGTATGAATAGTTAATAGTGTTTTTGATTTGATAGGAGTTGAGAGTCTTGAAAGCGTTCAGGAGAAAATGTTACTTCATTTTGACTAGAGTATTATATTACATTGTAGATATGGAACCAGTGTAATGTTGTTGTTATTGTTGTGTGCTTTCAAGTGGTTTCCGACTTACGGCGACCCTAAGGTGAACCTATGGGGTTTTCTTGGCCAGATGTGTTCAGAGGAGGTTTGCCATTGCTAGATTTTAACTTTTACAATAAATGTTTGCTGATTTATTTTCTGCAACTCTGTCTAGTATATTAGCCAGTGATGCAAAATGTAGTACTTCATACAATTTGTCATTATTATCTACATCCAAATCCTTACCGAAATGATGATGGGAAGCAATGTCATGTCACTTTCTGCTCTTCTTTTAGATACATTAAACAATAAACATCTTACATACTATACCAACCATCATAAAATAACAGAATTTGCCACATTTGGACATCAGCAACGGATACCAGTCCCAAACAACTGACTAGACACAGCATTGGGATATTGCTGCTGGACCTGTCGCAATAACCACATCAAGGTCACTGCAGAGATGAGTGGCTATATTCTCAAATGTGCTTAGCAAAGAGGCCGCAACAAACCTCTGCAGGATCTAGGCCTCTCAAAGGTAAATGTTAATGGTCCTGATCACTCTGAAAAGCACGGCTGGATGGCTATTTGAGGATGCAATGGAAGCAGTAAAATACGCTTTTTGCTGCCTTCGCGGCCTCATAATGGACATGATTATGTACTCTAACAAGTGTTCGGCCAGTTTCACAGTGAGACTTGTGCCATTTGTGCTCTAGTCATAACCCAGGTTGTGCTCATTACTTGCAGCTCCCTGGAATAGCGGGGAGAAGAATGAGCACCAAAACACTACAAAGAGGGCACTCAGAAGCAAATGTGCTGATAGCCCCTCGTACCTCTCCATGCCAAAGTCAAACTAGGTCCATGCTAGGATTGCTATTAGCTCAATCCACCAAAAAGAAAGAAAGAAAGAAAGAAAGAAAGGGAAAAGAAAAGAAATGCAGCATCTAAAAATCCAGCAGATTCTGTTAGTCTCAGGGACAACCCATGTGAAATGGTTTTCCACCCCTGCAGGGGGAAACTGAGATTGTGAGTTGAAACATCACTAGGAAATGTTCTGATCTTAGCAACAGAACTGTTTGGAGACACTCCCCCATCTCACAAAGCTAAGTCAAGAGTTTGGAGTTGGTCTGGCTACAACTTGAGACAGTCCCAGGGTGGCCAGGGAAGCCCAGAAGTTCCAAGACAATCCACCGAAGGCAACTTCATAGAATGATAGATTCATACAGTTGGAAGAGACCACAAGGGCCATCCATTCCAGCTCCCTGCCAAATCAAAGCATCCCCAACAGATGGCCATCCAGCCTCTGCTTCAAGACTTCCAAAGAAGGAGACTCCACCACTCTCTGAGCTCTTACTGTCAAGAAGTTCCTCCTGATATTGAGGTGGAACCTCTTTTCCTATAGCTTGCACCCATTGTTCCATGTTCTAGTCTCTGGAGCAGCAGAAAATAAGCTTGTCCATCCTCAATGTGACATTCCTTCAAACATTTAAACAGGGCTGTTAACCATCTCTTTTAGTTTCTGCGAGATTACAAATCTGCTTCAGGCATTATCTGTGTAAAAGAATTGTGGTTTGGCATCTTTCCACTCCTTCACAATGCCTAAGCTGCAGTCTCTACGATGCCTTCTTTAGCATCCCTTTACTTTCCTCCCTTGAAATTGTTAGCACTTTATCAACACCTCATTTTTCTATCAAGATCTTGATTGGTTTGGTTGGAAAGATCTGGGGTGGGAGGGAGAACGGAGGAGCTGTATAAATATCACAGGGCTCCACTGGAACGCTCACATATTCAAAGCCGTGAATGGTACAGCTTTGGTCTACATTGTGCGGCATTCTCTGAAATGGCTGGCAGATGGAAGAAGCGAGTGGAATTAGCTGAAGGAGACCTACCAGGTAGCCACCCAGAAGGCTACACAATTGTGGGAGTCATTTCAGGTTGGATCAAAGACCCTTCAGCCCGAATACATTCTTGAAACAGTTTAGTCAGACGTTTTAAATGATACTAATAACGATAATAAAAAAGGGGGCCAGACTTTAAAGGAAAGCAGTCTTCCATTATAATTGCCTCATTAGCATCCCAGAATACAGTTCCCAACGTCTTATGGAGAACATTTGGGGAGAGGGGGTACATAAAGGCAATTACGTTTCCGTCCTCCTACAGATCTGCTGAGATCGAGTCTCCCTTGACTTTAATTGCTTTTCAAAACCGCATTATCGTAGCGCATAAACTTGTCATTGGTGTGTTCCCCCTGCCTGGGCAGAATCATACCTAATCTTATTATGGCCTCTCTGTTCAGTGCAGGCAATTTTATTAATAGCCACCCTTCAGGTATTTTTTGAGCCATGGATCGCTTTCACGATTGAGAGATGAGCTACATGTATAAATAGCACTATACCTCTGGCATGATTTCGGTTGTCTCCCCCCTCCCCCCGCTTCTTCTCTTTGACCTCTCTTGCAAGAGTTGAAAGGGAACTCTCAGCCAGATAGGCTTTCAAACAACTGGTGACATCTCCAGCTGATAGCAATGGCAATATAGCAATAGTATCTGCATTTCTATACCGCTTAGCAGTAGACTCAGCTCTCGCAAAGTGGTTTACAGTCTGTAAGCCAATTGCCCCCAACAAGCTGGGTACTCATTTTACTGACCTACAAAACGATGGAAGGCTGAGTCAACCTTGAAGCCCTGGGATTGAACTCACAACCTTGTAGCTGTAGTGCCAGCATTTAACTACTGTGCCACCAGGGGATTGTTCCCACTATGGTTTAAACTGGATCGTGATTTGAAATGATCCAGTTTAAACCACCATGGTTCCCACTTAATTTGAATTGCTGAAGCAATTCGGAAAGAGGACCATGGTTTTTACCCATTTTTACCCATTTAACCTGCATCAAAAAGACACTGGTGTTTTTGGGGGATGAATCGATTTATTCTCAAATAAATTGATTCATCCCAGTGAGAACCACAGTGGATTTTAATCCACCAAGGGCCACGTGGGAACTCAGCGGGGCAGATTTGATTCCACCACCAGTGATGTGGAAGGGGCAGCTGCAATGGCCCTGGCCATATCACCAGCCTTCTCTGCAAGCTTCCCCGGCCACAGGAAACAGAAGGAGGCCACTGGGAAACTGGGGAAGATGGTTAAAGGCCAAAGGAGGCCAGAAGAAGCCAGTAAGGAGGCTGGCCTGGGGACAATTGGGGCTAGGAGAGGCCAAGATGCCTGATCTGAATAGGTAGTATCGACACAAGCATAGTGGGAGCCAGGAACTTTTTTTTGTGTCAATTCACCAATTCAGATCAGGCACCAAATTCTCCGCAAGTGGGAACAAGGCCCAAGGATCATATTGCACACCTGTGGGCTTGAAGTTTGTTAGGAGGCATTGGTAAGACAGAACACTCTGACAGAGGAGGCTAAATATATCACAAAACTACAACTCCTAGAATTCCAAAGCGCTAAGCCATGCCATTTAAAACAGTGTCAAGCTGCATTATTTCTGCAGTGCAGTTCAGAATGTCAACTTATGGCATTATTTCTACGAGCACTTCCCTAGCTTTGGATCAGTGTCATAATGTACTCCATTCTTATTCCACTCTTTAGCCATTGATCTCTGCTTGGACAATCATCTCACTACTGTAGAAGCTACATCTCACAGGTTGGATGGGAGCCTTTATTATCAATTGGCCCCTCCACATTCACTAGGGTTATGGGTGAAGGATGCCTGTGAATGTGGAAAAACTGCAAATAACTATTCTTTTTACCCAAGAAAACACCTTTCTAGGAATTTCTAGGTCATCCAGTGCAATGCTGTGGTCAACATTTGCCTGACATTGATCATAGAATCACTCTGGGGGAACCTACAGATGCCTAGAGAAGTGTTTTCTCTGGTAACTTCTAGGTTTCCCAGCACAAATCTATGGTCAACTTCAGGCAGAGTTGTGCTGGAGGACCTAGAGATTTCTAGGGAGAACATATGAATCAAAACCACAAATGAGCAGGTCTGCAAAAGTGAAAGCCACAAATGGGGAGGGCCAACTGTGTGTCATTTCCCACAGCAGCAGGAGTGAAAGAGTTTAAGAGAAGCAAATTCTTCTTCTTTCTTCAGTGTCTGCAAAAATACCCCACAAAGAAGTGGAATAGCTTAAAGGCTTCCCAATCAACTGTTACTTCATTGCTAAATAATTGCACTTAGTGTATCTGAAATACGCTCATGTCACATCTCATCTCCGAGACATCTAGAAAAATATGAGTCATTACTAGAGCTGTGGGCGTTGTCTTTAATTAAGCTTGAACCGAAGAAAGCTTGTTTTATTTGGGGTTACTTCTAGCTTTCAACAAATCGGGCAAAACTTTGCCAAAACATCTGGACTGAACTAGGTAAAAATGCCAGCAAAACTTTGGTTCCATCCAGGTTCCATCATCATCATCATCATCATCATCATCATCATCATCATCATCATCATTTGCAGTAGTAAAACTTTGGTTCCATCCAGGCTCCATTACCATCATCATCATCATCATCTGTAGTAGTAGTAGTACCCCACCTGTTCCCAAAATTGAGACTCAAAGCAGCTCACAATTTAAAGTGGAATGTTACAGGTAAAAACCCACTAAACGTGAGCATTAAAATGGAACTGAACTGAAACACTTGTTTGAAAAATGCAAACCTAGACTTAAATGATGCAATGCGATTAAACAGATGAAACACTACTTAAAATGTTGCATTTAAAACAATAGCCATGGCATAGCATTTACATTTCTATACTGCTTCATATAGCAAACTCAGCACTTTCTAAACAGTTTACAATCTGTAATGTGGGGATACATTTTACCAACCTATAGCACCCTTTACCTTTTTGTTAAAAACGTTTTGTTTTTAAAAGCCTTTCAAAATGGAAAGGGGTTAGCCTGCTGATGGAAGGATCGCCAATCTGACCTCCCACAGAAGGGATAAGTCAGGGGCCTCCACCAAGATGTCCCTATTTTATCATAGAATCATAGAGTTGGAAGAGACCACAAGGGCCATCCAGTCCAACCCCCTGCCATGCAGGATCTCCCAAACAAAGCACCTCCAGCAGATGGCCATCCAGCCTCTTTTGAAAAATCTCCCAAAAAGAAGACACCTCCACTCTCCAAGGGAATGTATTCCACTGTCGAACAGCTCTTATTGTCAAAAGATTCCTCCTAATGTTGAGCTGGAATCTTCTCTTCTTAGTTTGCATCCATTGTTCTGTGTTCTAGTCTCTGGAGGAGCAGAAAACAAGCTTGCTCCATACGCAAAGTGACACCCCTTTGAATACTTAAACAGGGCTATCATATCACCTCTTAACCGTCTCTTCTCCAGGCTGAACGTATCCAGCTCCCTAAGTCTTTCCTCATAAGGCATGGTTTCCAGACCCTTCACCATTATGTTCCTACTATTTTCAATTCAAAAGCTAACCAGGGATGAACCTGCATAGCTTCCAAGATCAGATGGAAATCTGGTACCTCTCTCGGTAGTTTCAGGAAGATTTTTTGAGGGGACCAACCATAGGTCAGAATGGTAGGTATTGAACCTAGGGCCTTCTGCATGCTGAAATCTTGCATCGGAGTCAACCTTTTGTACCTTGACAAGTCTGTGGATATATTGCAGAATCACAATTAGTGAATTGCAAAGATGCACATTTGGGAACTTATGCTTCGATCTGCATCAGGAATTTCTGGTGTGTATTGGGAGCTCTTGCTGTTCTCTGGCACTTCTTAGGAGAGAAAAGATGCCAATCTATTTCTAGTTCATCTTTATTATGATCATAGGCCAGCGCAAAGGAGCCAATGAATTCTTTGAGATTAGTCACAAGGATATCTGATGCATCTTTTGTCAGTTTTGATTCACACGTCTATCATATTTATCTTCATATTAAAGACTGATTAACTAAAGGAGCACCTATTTATTCTGATTTTTTTTCCCCTTTAAATTAGCAAGCTGCTCGCCTATTTTCCTTTTACTGGTCTAGAGGTTTTTTCCTGCATCTAGGTTTTTGGATATGCGTTGAATGGCATAAATTACATAGCTAGTGTTACAGGTACTGAAATGAATTTTGTTGGTTTCTTCAAACCTATTATGCTGTCGTTGTGTGCCTTGAAGTCATTTCTGATTTATGGCAACCCTAAGGCAAATCTGTTATGGGATTTTCTTGGCAAGATTTGACTATCACACTCATTATACTATGTCTCAAAACAATTGTATATAATAATCCTCTAGTCTGATAGGTATGAAGAAACCAATAGGACCTCATGTGGATATTGTGTCTATTGTGCACACATAAAGAATGACAACCTTTATAAATGATATACAATTTGATTCATTCTATAAAAGCGTAGGTGCACATTTATTTAATCTTTCTTTCTTTCTTTCTTTCTTTCTTTCTTTCTTTCTTTCTTTCTTGGAAACACAACATCCAATAACAAATATGTGTTTGGGGGTTCTAGAGCAAATTTGCCAACAGAATGAAGATATGCTTAATGGGGAAAAAAATTGACTGGCTCTCAAGATTAACATCACTGGTCCCAGCAGGTTTAAATAGAGATTTGAATTTACAGTTTCTAATATAAAGATAAATAAGATAGACATTTGATTACAGATTCAGGGCAATTGCATCAGATAGCCCTCTGGCAGTTTTTTAGTCATATGCATCTTTCTACATTGACCAACAGACTATGGTGCCCAACGGTGTATCTCCACTGTAGAAATCAGGCAGTTTGACACCATTTTATGTGTGTTAGTGCCGTCCTATGGAATCCTGGGATCTGTAGTTTTACAAGGTCTTCTCTGCCAGAGAGTGATGGTGCCTGGCAAAACTGCAAATCCTGGGATTCTGTAGGATGGAGCAATGGCACTTAAAGTCAAACTGCATTATTTCCAGAGTTGGAGATGAACCCTTGTGAGATTATCTCACTAGGGTCAATTCCAGAATCATCCCACAATTATCCCATTATTGGCAATGTATATCCCATTACTGGCAATGGGATAATTGTGGGATGGTTCTGGAATTGACCCTAGTGTGATAATCTAGGTCACTTCACGTTTGTGCAATAGATGCCTCCACGCTGTGACCTCACAACATCACCAAGTACGTATGGGTATTGCAAAATGACTCCGTTCAGATCTGTGCATATGTAAGGCCATTTAAAAAGATGGAAATCGCAAGCACAATGCCAGCCATTTCATTGCTGTTGTGTGCCTTAAAGTTGTTTCCAACCTATGGCAATCCTAAGGTGAACATATCATGTTGTTTTTCTTGGCAAGATTTGTTCAGAGGGAGTTTTCATTGCCATCTTCTGACACACTGGACTCTTTCATACAAGGCTAAATTGGAAGTATAATTTAAGGTCAATTCGAATGCAAACATGGGTTTTATGTTATTGCAAATTAACTCTTCGCACGCAAATTCGGGCAGGAGGGGGTTATTTTCGGGTAATGGGAAGTAATTCCGAACGGAGCAGGGGTTCATGTAAATTCGCTAAACAAGCGAATTTACATAAATCCGCATTGGCTCCATTCGGAGTTGGGAGAAATTCCTCCCCGTTTGAAAGAGTCCTGAGAGCGTGTGACTTAACCCAAGAGCACCCAGTGGGTTTCAATGGCCAAGCTGGGATTCGAACCTTGGTCTCCAGAATCATACCACTACATCACCATAATAAATGGTTCTTTCCTAGTATGTTTACATGCAGGAGTACCTATTGCACATAGGAGGCAGTGGGGGAGGGTAAAATAAGATGCGGTTTTCTACAGTATCTTTTAATTGCTCTATTTATATAATTCCATTAAGCATGAAATGATATTTATAACCCTATTAGATGTGTTGATGATGGAAGTTTAGATCATAAATCCTGACAGAATTTTCAAAAAAGGACTAATTATATACCGCACATGATTAGAGATAATATTAACAATTTATATGTTAGAATGAAACAGATGGTATCGTGCCAGAGTTAAGTAACAGCCAAAGGAGGGGGGGATACTAATCTTATTTTTTTTCCCTTTTCTTTTAATGTATGGAATTAATATCAAAAACACCCTGGCTGTGTGGATTAACAAAGCAGAACCGAGGATTATCACATAGTGAAACGAGAAAGTTTCAAAGGAAAAGAAAATGCAAAGAGTTTGTAGAGAGCTGTAGAAATTTTGGCTAACTGGATCCTATCAACAGGTGCCTCTCTAGATAAGGCCCTGCTCCAGACCTTTACCGTTGCCTTTACTGGTAGACCATGGTTTGTGCCTTTACTGGTAGACCATGGTTTGTGCCTTTACTGGTAGACCATGGTTTGTACCTTTACTGGTGGACCATGGTTTGTGCCGTCCACTTGCTTGAATCTCAAACCACTGGGGCTTGCCTCCAAGCAAGATTTCTTGATCTAATGGATTCCCATTGAAAAGAAGAGAGAATTCTGCTTTGAACGGACCTCTGCAAAGTCAGAGACTGCACATTCTGGAAGTGTGTGCCACTGTGCAAAACGTGAAGATGAAAAATATTAGAGGGATTTCCTCCCCTCCCAGCTATTAGTTCCCCAAATCGCTTCTTGTATAATCCTTCTGTTTGATGAAACACAGGCAGTAGCCTTGGAAATACTATAATACTATAGCATTAGAAGTATTCTAATGCTATAGTATTATGGTACTATGTAATGCTATATCATATTTACTTCCCTTAAGCTTTGCTGTTCCACCAAGGATAACAGCTCCAAAACTGGTTCTGTTATTGGCACCTCATTTTCCTGAGTGGTTAGAAATTCTAGAGTCAACATGTACCTATTATTTATTTTAAATGTTTATATCGCTATTCTTTCAGGGTTTGCATGCACTTTTGATGGTTTCCAAACTACATTTAAGAAAAAAAAAACAACCACTTGATATAAGCTTAACACTCATAAATTGTGTGTGGGCATGTACACATGTGTTTTCATGTTGCCTGTTGGCTTATGGTGATCCCATGAATTTCTAAGGCAAGGAGTACTCTGAGGTGGTATTGCCAGTTCCTTCTTCTGAAATATAGACTATGGTATTTGATATTCATTGGTGCTCTTCTGTCCAGGTACTAACCAGGGCTGACTCTGCTTAGGTTGCAAGATCAGATGGAATCTGGTGCCTTTGGGGAATTTAGGCCTTCCACAATAAATTATCCATCCTTAAATGGCACATCCATTTAAAACCATCATACCAGGCAGGCAGTTGCTGAGGTCTTACTTAGATATTGAAACATCTTTGTCCTCCAGCCCAACTTCCCTTGGAAGACAGTTCTGTAACCAGGGAGCAGCCACTAAGAAGGCCCTACCTCATGTCTACACCAGATGTACCTTTGAAAGTGGTGGTGGTGGTGGTGGGACCATGAGCAGCAGATCCTGAAGATTCATTACCTCAACAGGCTCATATGAGAGAATATGTGTTTAATGTGGTGTGGACTCACTACACACTAAACACTACCTACTCCCCCCAACATTGAAATGTAACCAGGCAGCAGCCACTAAGAAGGTCTTAGATCATGTCTGCCTCTGAAGTACCTCTGAAGGTGGTGGTGGTGGGACCATGAGCAGATCCTAAAGATCTCATGACCTCAATAGGCTCATATGACAGAATATGTGTTTAAGGTAATGTGAACTCACTACACACTAAACACTACCTAGCTCCCAACATGGAAATGTAACCAGGGAGCAGCCGCTAAGAAGGCCCTACCTCATGTCTGCACCAGATGTACCTCTGAAGGTGGTGATGACGGTAGGAGCATGAGCAGATCCTGAATATCTCATGACTTCAACAGGCTCATATGAGAGAATATGTGTTTTAGGTAGTGTGGACACACTAAATACTACCTACCCCACAACACTGAAATGTGCCGGAAACAGGCCAGTAGTCAGTTATACTGAAATAAGAACGAAGTTACATATAAGGAGATCAGGGCTAGTTTGCAGTGGCCACAGCATTTTGGACCAGCTGCCGTTTATGAACATTCTTTACAAGCAGCTTCTGTAGAGTGGGTTGTCATAATCCAGATGGGATGCAGCTAAAACTATGTGCCTCGGGGACCAGGTCAGACATTTCCTTGGACAGACACAGCTAACACACTTGCTTTATTTACACAATTGCATTCCCAAGCAGAGCCAAATCATGGGAAGACATTCAGGGATGAATCGAACCTCTGAGCCTGCTTCTTCATGGGACTGTAAACCCCTTCAGCACAGGTTGAATCCCTCTTCTACGATCTGCCTTTTGACTAACCAGGAGCAGCTTTCTCACATCTGGATTAAGCTTCAGTTTCTTCACCTTCATCGAATCCCTTACTGACATAATTTCCTAGTTTAGCAATAAACAGCTTCCTTGGATGCACATGGAAAAGAGATGCAGAATTGGATATTGCCAGCATATTGGAAACACGAAACCCCAGGTGTCTAGATAAGCTCTTACAATAATTTCATATAAATATTAAATAAAAATAGAATGGTGGACTAATCTAGACTAGCAGAAAACTGTACTTGGGTTTAATCCAGAAGGTTCCCATTTATTTTCTTTGGCCACTGTTTTTCTTTAGGATTTTTCTTGGTTCCCTCCTATGTGCCTCCCTCCCAGAGCCTGGGAAAGTTCCCATTGAAGTGACTGACAGATTGTGGGAGCTGTAATCTTTAAAAAGTAAAAAATTTTGTAGTTCTACTGTCTCATCATTGCTCATAGATGTCCAGGATCTCTTTACTACTAAGAGAGCCGAGAACTAGAAGCGTCACTTTGGAGCTTGCGAGCCCATCCAGGAAACATGACGATTGTTAACTCATGACTTGGTTTTTACGGCCCGGAACTAAATCTTTGAACTTTTGATCATTTTTTTTAAATAATAAAAAGAAAAGGACCTTCACTTCTCCTCTACAATGAACTGCTTCATCATTTTTCGAGCCTGCCACATGTATTTCGAGAACCATTAGGGAACTCCAGCAGTTAAAAACAAAGCCTTACAACTCCTTTTAACATTCTGCTTTAAGCCCTTCTGTTCAAAAAGCAAGCGCCTTCCTAGCATTTATCTTGTTATCGTTTCCCCACCTCCCTCCTCGGTGTCCTAGATGTGAAATAAGTTGCTTTTCATCTTTTTCTCTCTCTCTCTCTCTTGCATTTCCACGAAGGATGCCGTCCATTCTTTTCTCCCTGGCTTTTCATTTCACACATGCCAGCCCCCCACCTCTCCTCTGGCTACCACCGTTTTTGTACTCAGTTCCATCTCTGAAGTGGAGCTGACCATACTGTTTCACTTGCTGAAAGAGCAGATTGTGAAATTAGGCCAGTGCAATGACTTTGCCCCTGGCTTTCATGGCGACCGCGCCATTGAAGACTCCATTCACCTCTAATTACAGGCCTACAGAAATCATGCCGGGGAATGGCGCTCCATAAATCATTAGCCTTTCGCGCTGGCTAGGCGGCCGTGGACCTAACAAAAGGATTACGGTTTTTGACAGCAAGATGTTCTCTATGCTGCCAGCGCAGGCCATTGTGCGGCTGCCTATTTCCCCGGAATATTTGTCATGCAAAGCTGTCCCCGGGTTGTATTTACCATAGGTTTCCTTCCAAAATTGTGCAGGAGGCAAGATGGGTCTTTTTGAACAGGGCTACTAAAGAGGTCCCTTGTCCAGGGATGACCCAGAGAAATGGAGACAGCAAACCAGAAGATGTTGGCAACCCTGAAATATTTTTTGGGGGAGGGGGGTTCAGATTTTGAATTGATCTGTTGTTGCTGCTGTTGTGCACCTTCAAGATGCACTTATGGTGATCCTAAGGGTACCCTATCACAGGGTTTTCTTGACACGTCTTTTCAGAGGGGTTTGCCATTGCCATCCTCTGAGGCTGAGAGAGTGTGACTTGCAAATGCAAAAGCAGAAGCAAGGATCTCAATGGGAAACTGTCACAACTTTTCATTATAGACTCATTCACTGGTGGGAAGAGGCTGGTCACATCGTCCTGCAGCACACCCAACCCAGCAGCAAAACAGATCTCTAACACACTGCAGAAATAATCCAGTTTGAGATCACTTTAACTGCCCTGGCTCAGTGCTAGGGAATGCTGGGAACTGTAGTTAATTCTGGCACCAGGGTTCTCTGACAGAGAAGGCTAAACTACAGTCCCAAAATTTCTTAGCATTGAGCCAGGGCAGTAAAAGCAGTCTCAGACTTGATTATTTCTGCATTGTGTTTTGGACCTCTATTGCTCTAGATGGCTCACTGGCTTTGATTTTAGGCATTGGATGGGAAGTTAAAGCATAGCTACCTCATCATCATCATCACCATCACTATCATCACCATCACCATCGCCATCATTCTATTACTCAGGTTTTGTTTTTTTTAGTGATTCAGTGAGTATCTTGAGCTTCATATTTTAGTGGAAAGGCAGGAGACAAATGTAGCTGATAAATAAATAAAGTTCAGCTTGCCCTAGAAATTCACACAGTTGCTAGGCTTGCAATCTGTTTGAAAGAAATAAACTGAACATAACGCTATGTGTACATTTTTATATCGAAGTACGCTAAAGGCACCAGATCTCATCTGAGCTTGGAAGCTAAGCAGGATTAGCCCTGGTAAGTACTTGGATGGGAAACGGCTAACAAATTCCCATAGTTGTAGGCTACATTTCAGAGAAAGTAACTGGGAAACTGCAGTATTCTTGGCCAAAAGAAACTGTTATGAAATTCATGGGGTTGACAGGAGTCTACAGGCAACATGAAGGCACAGAGACACACATGTTTATTAAGAAAAGCCAACAGCGAAAATGTTCATAACTGGGGGGAAAAATACATTGCTAATGCATATGTTAATGAGAAATTGGTACAAAAATATGTTTGCATTTCCATGGGGGAAGATGAAACAAAGCCTCGCAATCTGAAATGAACAGAGGCTGGGAAAAGAAGGCAGGTAGGTAGCATTTGTAGAAAGGCAACACAATCAAGTCTGACCATTTTTCACATTTGTAACCCAAAGTATATTGAAATGTAATAATACTTTTTTTAAAAAGCGTTACATTTTCTCATAGCCAGACCTGATTAAAAGGTTTCCTCTCTCTTCTGGAAGTGTACACTGTGGACTCCTGACGTTACATTTGGTTTGCTTTATTGCTTTATACGACAACTGTAACCCTCCATATGTTCTGCTCCATCAGATTGATTGCTCTGTAATGTCGTGGTGTTATATCACCCCCTCCCCTTTTTATTGTTTAAGAACATAAGAACGAAAGTCGAGCCCAGCTGAATCAGACCAAATGTCCTTCTAATCCAGCATCATGTTTTCCCACAGTGGACAACCAGATGTTATCCAGCTGTTAGTTCCCACTGTACACTGAAGACCTGTTGTTCCTCACTTGTACTCATGGATGTGTTGAGTCAACAGATGCCTTTCTCGTGTAGTCATGGTGGCTAATATCTCCTGCATAAGGCAGTAAGACCTCAATGTGAATATGCTGTATATACTCGACTATAAGTCCACCTCATGTATAAGTCAAGGGAAGGTTTTGAGTCTAAAAAATATGGATTTTGATATGACCCATGGATAAGTTGAGGGTAGGACATGTAACAAGGATGTCAAGGATGACACAAAGGAAAAAGATGCCAAAGAACTTGGAAAATTCTAGCAGACATAACTGTTTGTGATCATCCAGACAAGCCATCTAATGATAAGACTACTTCTCTGGGACTTAGCCAGTTTGTAAAGATGGATGAGAGAGTAGAGGGGATCCATGCTTCTTTTTGGTGCTCCCAGGATGAACTAAGACTCCATACTAGATAGCTAGATTGAATTATGGAAGTCATGGGCCTGAATATACAAGACCTAAGCAGAGCAGTGGAAGATAGGGGAGCTTGGAGATGTCTCATCCATAGGATCACGATGAGTCAAGGTCAATTGGATGGCAGCTAAGGACAACAATAACAATCTTAAGGTAATGGGCCCATAACTGCTTTGTTTTCAGTAAGACTGTATAGTCTTACTGTGTTGCTGTATGCCTCCAAGTCATTTTTGACTTGTGGAAAGCCTAAGGTAACCATGTCCTAGGGGTTTCTTGGCAGGTTTCTTCAGATGGAGTTTGTCCTTGCCATCCTCTGAGGCCGAGAGAATGTGACTTACCCAGGTCTCCCAGTGGGGTTTTATGCCCAAGCGGGGAAATCAAACCCTGATCTCCAGAGCTGTAGTCCAACTCTCAAACCATTACACTATGGTGGCTCTTTAGGACTATGTAAATGCTTCCCGCAAATCCACCTTAATATTCACCAGCCACTTTGTGTAAAAGAGGTCTGTTCAGCTTCCAATTGGGGGACAGGGAGGAAGATGTTTCCAGCCCCCTCTCGCCAGTGAAAAAGGCTGCAACAATCCGAAGTGAGACATGTCTTGTAATCCCTCATTGCAACCTTGCTGCCTTGAAGGAAGGAGTTGGAAACATCCTTTTTGAGCCCTAGGTATCATTTCATGACCCATCTCCCTCCCAGCAAATGTTAGCAGCCTGCAGCCACATCAGGCACATGATTGGAGCTCAAGAAAGAGGATGCTTCCAGCAGAAATGTGCAGAATTATGATTTGCTGCCTAGAAAATTATTTGCTGGGCAGAAAACACTGCTTTCTGTGCAAAACAACCATGCCAAAATTTTGAGCAAAACAATTTCCAAACTGCAAAGATTCTCAACGGTCCAAAATTCTTCTTGCCGATGCTTCTTGACATTGGCAAAGCACGTTTTTCAACCATTTTCCAAATATTTCTGGATATTCTTTCTGCCCTTGTCACTCGTATCCCCATCAAGGTCAGCAGCACAGCAGCCACCGTCTGTCTCAATGAATTCCCCTTTTCTACTTGTGTTCAAATACAGTACCTTCCCTTATCGAGCCTGCTTCATCGTGATTGTTCAGAAGCCATTCAGTGAAAGGCAAATTTGATGCTTGCTCATTCGTAAAGTTGCCTCTCCCCCCACCCAACTCTTTTTTCCCCTATTTGCCACAGTGTCTAGCTCAATAAAGTGCGAAAATAAAATGCACTAATTAATTTTCTGCATCACTGAAATGGAGCTGCCATCAAAGTAGACGGATTGCGCACAGCCTGCAGTGAGACAGACTGACATCTTCAGGATAGTAATGCTACCGAAGAGAGTATATTTACGGTTGCCAGATGTCCCTCTTTTTAAGAAAAGATCCCATATTTTAAAAGAATTTTCTTTCCTCTGCAACATTCTCACTCCGGAGCACAAGCTAGATTTCACTTAAAGACAGAAAGCATTTTGGAACGCCAAAAAAATGATATTGTCACGCCAGCAAATCCCAGATTCTGCATCGCCTAATTTGGGCAAATGTTCAGTGGCTCCTCTCCCTTTCCGAGGAGTTGATGTCTCTACTAACTTTTTCTTCAGATATGGATAACACCGGAAGATTCCTTCCTTATGAATAGTTCAACGGTTGTTAAAATTCTGAGCCAGCCCTCTGTTTCGAGGCCTCCTTTTTAACAGACTACCAGTTATAAGTTAACATGACATTCCAGACCTAATTGGATCCGGCACTCTCTACAGTTCCGTCAGTGATGATATCTGGAACTGGGATGAGAAGACAGGTGCAGTGTGACTACTAAGTAACCACAAGTTACTGTAGGTCTCTCGGATTTAGAGTGTATTGATCTTACACAGTTAGAGTACTTTGGTACCCATTTTAACTGCTGTGGATGCTTCCTGCAAAATCCTAGAATTTGTAGCTGAGCATATAGGAGCACATGGTCCAGAATATAGGCGCACATGATCATTCCATGAAAGTTAAAGCGGTATTGAATCGCTTTATTTCTGCACTGCAGCAGTAGCCAAAGTGAATTTCAATCTGAAAAGGATTCTAATATTTGTTGCTGCTGCTGTGTGCCTTCAAATCATTTCTGACCTATGGCAACCCTATCATGGGGTTTTCTTGGCATGCTTCTTCAGAGGAGTTTTCCCATTGCCATCCTCTGAGACTGAGAGACGGTGACTTCTCCAAGTTCACCCCGTGGGTTTTCATGGCCGAGACAGGATTCGAACCCTGGTTTCCAGAGCCATACTCCAGTGCTCAAACCACTTCACCACACTGGCTCTCTATATTGCATTGTCCAAGAAAATGTTCATTTTCCTACCAAGAAAAAAACTCTTTTCTCTCCCATGAATTTTACATCTCTAATCCCAGCTCTTGTACATCTCAAGGTCCCAACGGATCCTCTGAATTGACTCATGAATTAGTGCTTATGCAATTGGTTCAATGGGTCTACTCTAGATGGGATTCAGGTCCTTGAAAATTAACGTTGTCAAACTCTGCCCCAGTCTCCGACCTGCAGTTCGACTATTTCCTCATCTCCCTTTTTTTTGTGGTTGACAAAATGGCATGACTGGCCTTCAGGAGAGAGACGGGCAAAAAATCTATGCAGATGCAGCTCCGGTGATGATGTTAATGAAGCTGCTCATAAGAGGTTATTGAATGAGCCAAGCAAATTGGCTTACTGATTGCCTGTAATTCTAAAACCTCCCTTTGTTTTCTTTTCACCTCGACTCTGTAATTCCCAGGCAACTTTGGAAAGTCTTATTGGCTTCATCCCCCTACTTCAGGTGATTCTAAGTAGAATAATATTCTAGTTGACAAATACCTCTGCCTACACACCCCTGCCCTTTCCATACCCTCCCCCTTGTCAAATCCCTAATGAGCCGTTCCCAGAGATAAGAGGATCGGCTGCTGTGCCTTTCTAGATAGAGGACGCCTTTCACTGAATATAAACAGAGCTGATTTACTAGGTCTGGAGTGCGTTCCAAGGGGCAGCTATTAATTAATCCCCACTGCGAGATTGAGGCCTTTCTCTCGGCTCCCAATCTCCACATCTATCAGATGGCTGGAAAAGATCAGACAATCAAAAATACATGTGCAGCGCTGGCAGGCCCCGTAGTTGTGCAAAAAGGCATGCTGTCTAAAGTTAATTTTGCTCAGAAAATACCCTAGCTGGACCAAAGCTTGGGAAAATTCATTTCTTGGATGACAGTGACCAGAATCCCCCTGGTTCTGAAGACCAGATGGCACAGCGCCGAAGGGGCACCATATCGCTGCGCCGCCACGGCTATGGCACCCTTTTGAGGGCACAAAAAGCAGCCACTTTTTGCAATCCCTAAAACCAAATCGGGGCCATGGCAAGACTTCTTCCTCCTCCTCTCTTTCTCTTCCCTTTCCTCCTCCTTTTCCTCCTTCTCCTCTTTTTCTTTCTCCTCCTCCTCCTTTCTCCTCATTCTCCTCCTACTCCTATTTTTCTTCCTCCTCCTCCTCTATTTCCCTTCCTCTTCCCCTTCCTCTTCCTTTTTCTCCTTCTCCTCCTCTTGGTCTTCCTCCTCTTTCTCTCATCCCCTTCTCTTTCTTCTTCCTCCTCTCCCTCTTCTTCCTCACTTCTCCTCCTCCACCTTTTGCAGACAGGTGCAGAAATGGAACAGAATGAATTTGCATCTTAGAAGAATACAAACAATACAGAAAAGTCGACCCCTCTGTCCTGAATCATCCATCCCTGCCTCTTTGGTGGGGTGACAAAAACTTTGAGAAAACCAGAGGGTCAATTTCCGCACAGTCTTCTAAAGGAAGGGGTGCCTATTGTGTGTAGGGGGATAACCACTTCACGTCGAGCTATCTTAAGCATACCCAAAACCAATAAAGAGAAAGATTTGTCTCTCTCTGTTTCCTCAGCAACAAGTGCTCTTCAGGTGACTTTTCCGCTCCAGGGGCAAAATCTATTTCACTCGGGAATCGGATTTGGAATGGCTGGCACTTAAAATTAGTAAACAGCAGATTGGAGTCGCTGGCCTGTGGAGCAAGGAATATTTTGCAAATGTCTCTCAGCTTGGCAATGGCAGGCCGCCATCGAAAACACTCCCCGAATGTTGTCATCTCGACACAATTACTGAAACCTCCGAGTTCAACTTGTATCATTAAAAGGACTTAACGACACATTTCACCTACATGAGATGAAAGAGCCCCCTGGACCCATAACAATTATGAGAACACCTTTCTGTTATTAAGTTCTCCCCTGTAGCAAAGAGACCGGTATCGATCCAGCCCTGGGTTTAATTTACAAACTGTATTTATACAATAACTCATACTGAGGGCTCTATGGAGGGAAGGGGGGCGGGAGGGAATTACCTTGGGCAGTTGAGCGTGCAACTCCATCTCTTGGAGAATGTTCCTCTGGGATGGAAAAAAAAAGGAGGAGAAGGTTATAGCTTCATAAGGCTTATGTGTTACTGTCTATTACTGGACGACATGGAAAGGAGCAATACTGAAGAACCACAGTAAGAAGAATTTATCGCTGGACTACTTTGAACCACAGTGCTACCAAGGGAGTGCAGGAACTGGGGCCCATCAGTATGTGAAAGAAGATCTTTACTGGCCCCAAAACACTAGAGATGCAATGAAGAGAAGGACGGGGGGAAATTATGGAGGCATTATTACATTAGGGAGAGGTAGGAGGATTGAAGGTTATTGACAGAGGCATAACTTCAACCCTGGCACTGAAAACATATGGGCTGTAATCCAACGTTCTTTCAACACAGTGTAAAAATGCACATGCATTGAGACAATGCACCAGTACTGTGTAACCTCCCCATGCAGAATGGCAAAACTGTGCAACATATCTCAATGAATGGGTGCCATTGTGCAATATACAATGGGCAATATGGAATGCATGTGCGAATCCAATGCACAGTGTATAAATGTATTGCACAACATTGTTGCATGTGCAACTATGCGGAGATTATCACACATGGATGGGATAAGGATGGGATTGCTTCCCCGTCCTTATCCCATCTTTGACTGTGATCCCCAAAAGGCTTTCAGATCACAGCACTATTGTCCCATCATTGAAACGCCCTTGCATTAATATGAACTTCCATTAATGCAAAATGCTGAGCAATGCTGTTTCAATGATGGGACAATAGCCGGACAATGATGGGATCTGCGTAATGTTGTTTGAAACATTTACCTGTCCCCAAATTTCTAGCATGGCTGAAAGTGAGTCATTGAAAATCATTCAGTCCTAGATCTCTTTCATTCTCAGTGTTCACATTTCCTTGAAAACTGTCCCAGACTCTTTTAGGGGGATGCTTCCTAAATTCTCAACTGAAGTGTTAAGTTACTGCAACACTAGCAATTTGAGAACTGAAGAAAAATTATGTTGAAAGCAATGCCTTTATTTTCCGTCTCCACCATAGTTATTCCCCTGCTTTCCCATGTGCTTTCCCAGGATTTGAGAGTATGGCAAATTCCAGGATGACCGGATGCCAACAGAAGAAACCACAAGATTTGGAATCACAAGGTTTGGATTTGCAAAGCAAGGAAATATCAAGTGGGATATCAAGTGGGAAGGTTGCAACATTCCTGGCCCGAATGCTGTTCATAAATCTACTTTTGTCCCATTAATCCCTGAGGCTGAAAGTCTAGGACAATATTTTCTCCAGGAGAATGGTCAACCGAAAGCATCCAGACCAAACTAAGACTGCATTAGCTAAGAGCCTCACGGTAGTGTTTGACTTTCAATCCACTTCTTGTCACTGGGGGAATAAAACAGAGACTGTTAGCAGCTCCAGCTCTGATTCTGTAAATGACACCGAGGAGAGGAGAAAATTAAACATCATCTCTGGAAATCCTGCTGTGAGAATCCCTAAGTCCTAGTTAGCGTTTTAGCTGGGTGACCTTGTGGCATATCCTTTGATGGAATGAAAGACTGTGCCTTTCCAAGGGCTTACCCACTGACAACTGATGGAGCGCATGGCTGAGCTGGAAGTAAGAACTGAATATATTATTACAGAGACTACATGATTGTGTCCTACGTTCCAAATTTCACAGATGAAAATCAGGATACATATGGCCAAGCAACATCAGAATGTGGCCAGAAAGGCAAAGGAAGAACAAATAAGCTAGGAGAGACTGCAGTAGTTTGCTTTTGACTGAGTCTATTGGGAAGGGCAACATTTTGCTCCTTTCTGGCCTCTCCTCCCAAATAGTTAATTGAGTAACAACTACTCTTGCACTTTGTAGTTTGCAGCATTTGAAGGAAGCTCATGATAAAGGGGGAAAGTGGGAGTTGGAGAGAGAACTGGGACATTTTAAAAGCAGTTGAAAAAGTGGGATGACAGAGGATTAATCGGGACTGTCCCTATCAATTTGGGACAGTTGGGGTGGTATGTTACATAAATACATCTTGCTTTAGCCTTTTATTTAAAAAGTGTACCTATCTTGCACATGCACCTAGCATCATCCCCTTGGTCCGAAAGCATCAAAAAAACTTTCATTTGCCCTCTGCTCCCTTGTTGTTGTGTACCTTCAAATCATTTCTGATTTATAGTGACCCTGAGATGAAGCTATAATGGAGTTTTCTTGGCAAGTTTCTTCGGGGGGGGGGGGGGGGGGGTGCCATTGCTGTTCCCTGAGGCTGAGAAAGTGTAACTTGCCCAAAGTCACCCAGTGGGTTTTCATGACTGAGCCAGATTCAGATCCTGCTCTCCAGAGTTGTACTACAGCTCTCAAACCACTACACCATGCTGGTCCTAAGGATGGTCCTAAGAAATAGCTCTCATTTTTCTTTCTGTTGTAAATTATATGGCTAACATACAGGATATCTAATAGATCACATCTACCCATATAAACCTGTCCAGGTCCTGAGATCCTCAGGAGAGTTCCTTCTCTCATCCCACCATCTTCACAGGTGGAGATGTCAGGCAGAGCCTTCTTGTCTCTAAGCTCTGTAATTCCCTTCCAGGGAGGAATGAATTCCTCATTGCTGTGCTTCCAATGGAAAGCTAAGTCATCATCATCATCATCATCATCATCATCATCATCATCGCCCCCTCAAAAGCTGGCTTTTAAAAATTACAGTTTTTAAAGAAAAGACTTTATATAGTGCTATATGGGTTTTGTAATCCTTATAGGTGTATGTTTCAAATTGTTTTAATGTTGCACGTAATGTCAATTCTACTTTAAATAACAACTTTTGCATGGTATTTTTAAGCGACAATGTACCTCATAGTGCAATCCCATTCTACTGTCTGGGAGCATGTGTGAATCCATGAAATAATCATTGGAGTGGACCCAGCAGTCTACTTCTTCAATGGCCATCCTCCCCAGGGGATGCTGACCAGGTGAGAAGACACACATCACCCTTTCAATAACACAGCTGCCTTATTCACAGGCAAAACCCAATGCTTGTGAGACCACAAATAGTTGGCTTCTGCACCTCCACAGGTGTGTGCAGAGACAAGAGCCATCTATCTCTGATGGAAGAGAAGGAGGAGACATCTTGGGATGCCCACTGTTCTCCTTCACAATGTGGATACAGTAATAATCTCCAACTCACACTCTCAAGTCATGTTTGCACCCGAATCTTTATTTGAGGCCCAATCTTCCTGAGAAGCTAAAACAAACAAACAAAAGTATTCAGGATGCTCAAATTACTCCATGCACATCCACAACACTGACTCCAGTTTGAGTAAGTTCGTCTGCAAACATGCCCGGCCTCCTGGGACAGCTGTTTTCTGTATCCTGTAGTTGACAAGAGAACACGTCATCCACATTACTTGACCTCTGACTTTTTCTGTCGAAGTGGATCAAGCAACAATGCACCTGGATCAACTGACCAAGTGACTGAAACACGGTTACAAGGCAAGGTTCCAACCATTTAGCCCTGAGCCCTAAAGAAAAATATATCTTGTTTCCCTGCCTGCCCAGACTGTCAAATCCACTCTAGTTCCATGCACAATGAAAGTGCGTTCAGATCCACAGTTCTATGGATGTTTCCATGAAGCTCTTCCAAACCACAATGAGTGACTCAGATGTTGTTTTTCCAAAGACAAGTGGTTCTTAAGAAACAAAGGCAAAACAACACAAGGAAGAAAAGCTTTACGTTCTTTGTTATGAGATAGCTATCAGGCAAACAGAAAAAAGGGATTTGTTTATATTGCCTGTAAGTCAACTCTGACTCATGGAGTGACCTTAGAGAAATCACACTTTCTCAGCTTTAGAAAAAAGGCAATGTCAAGACTTCTCTGAATAAATATTGCCAAAGAAAACATTTGCTAGGGTCGTCATAAGTCAGAGTTACATGGAGTCACAGAAAATAACACAACAGTGTTGTCACAATCCCAGGCAACTAGCTCTGTCTCGGCGGTCAGTGAAAGCAAACTGGAATAAAGCATTCAAAAAGTAAGTAAGGAGCAGCTAGAAGAATAAGGACAAACTACAATGCAACCAGGAGTGACTCCCTTTATAAAGCATTGATCTGTGTAAATGATGAGCTCTCTGGTGCAATGGATGGAGGTCAGAAAATCTTGTGAGCACCAACGGATCCATCAGTGGGAGCCGATAACTTTTCTCAAGAAATATTGCTCCTGCTGCTTTGATTGAGGGGCCTGCCAAGAGAAAGTGGAGCTTCTTAAAAGTGTCTCCCTTGTTCCTTGAAGAAGAAGAAGAAGAAAAAATGAAGCTTAACTTTGCTGGCTTGTTGTGCTCCTTTCACAGATGAAAAACAGGGCATCTGTAGCCATGCGGCATTTAGAGTAGGATGAAGATGGCAAAAGTTATTAATGAGGAAAAAAGTACAAGCGAAGAGAGGCTGCAGCAGTTTGCTTTGGCCTGAGCCCACTGGGAAGTGAAAGAGTCAATCTGCTTCTCTCCCCACTGCTGTGAAAATTGAGTGCAAAATTATTTTACACTTTGAATTCGGTTTGTCCCGACCGAAGTAAGCTGAGCACAACACAAGAAGGTAGGAGGAGGAGAGAGAAACTGGGACACAGTGGGATCACAGAGGATTAATTTGGACTGTCCTTGCTAAATTGGGACAGTTAGTGCATGTGCTGCTATAGATGTCTTTTCATCCAGTCACGCAAGACAGTAAACATAGAAGTTGGTGCACCAAGTGGCGAAAGGGAGCATTGAGATCTCATCTCAGTCTCGGAGACAATGGATAACCTCAACGTTTATTCACGTCACACAATCGTATCAGTTCTGTACCACTTTAATTGATATGGTTCCGTCCAAAGCACATCCTGGAATTTGTACTTGAGTGAGATCTTAGCTACCATCTGGCGGCCATTCCCACTACACAACCACAACACTTTGGTTCCACTTGAACTCCTATGACTCCATCCTATGGTATACTAGGGTTCTAGTTTGGTGAGTCCCCAGAGTAATCTGGCTGAGAATTCCAAGTACTGCTCCTAATCTGCAAATCCCAGTTTTCCATGGGATGTAACCCCATCAGTTAAAGTGGAATTATAGCACTACAGCTGCATTGTGCGAAAGGACCCCTGGGAAAAGATTAGTAGCAGGACTCCTTTGGAAACAACTCCTGGCCATATTCTCCTTGGTTCATGAGAGCACAGCTTGAAGAATGAGAGTCGAGAACAGTCTCTCACTTGTCAGAAGCCAACCACTTTATCATAGTCTGCTATTTGTCACGATCCCATAAGGAACCACTGCTCCTTCTCCTGTGCCATCCATCTCCCCAGCATTTTTGGCATCGCCTCCTGTTTGATTGCTTTAGCCTTTCATGAGCACATAATCTGAGCTGGAGCATCCCCACCCTACGAACGGTTAAGATCTATAGTCCCTGCTGCTCCCCTCATTTGTTACATTTTGGTCCCACATCAATGCATCCCTGGCATCTGTCATGGAGCCTTCCGGTGCAACCGCCGGTGTACAAACAGCTCCAAGTCAGAACCAGCAAGCTAAAATTACCACCTCCATTAGTGATGCTCGGGGAATGTTAAGAGGGACCTGGGAAGGGCGGTGTATACGAAGAAGTCCTGAGCCATTTCCCGCTAAGTAACAGGTCAAGGGGGTTCAGCTCCACTAACTTTCAACGCACAGCAATTTTCGTCTGTCCCGTATCCAAATCGATATGACAGCTGAAGCTCAGCTGTGGTTCAGAGGACCCAAAATAGCCCGTGACTGATGACAAATGGTGAAGCAAACACACCTAAATATGCAGACAGTCTCAGGGTGGGTTGGTTTTTCTTCCCTTAAGGTGGGGATTTCATATTGGTTCCTCCAGAATTTACCATTTGCAGGGCATGCAGACACATAGAAAGAGAGAGAGAGAGAGAAGGAGGGAGGGAGGAAAGTGGGGGGAAGAAGGAAAACAAATTGATATTTTCCACCTTGCTGCATTTCACTCTGAAATACCTCACTTACAGCCATAAATTCTTTGACGTGACGGCAAATATTTTTTTTTTGGGGGGGGGGAATGATTTTAATAAATTGGGTGCTCATTTCCATGTAAGATATTTATGCTGTCTTGATGTATGAAAGAAAAGAAAATCCAGAAAGTGCTTGGTGTTAATGCAGACAGACAGGCAGACACAGATACACACAGCGGAAAGGGGGGAGGAAAAGAAGGAAAACTAATTGATATTCTCCAGCTCAGTCCATTTTATTCTGAAATACCTTACTTATGTTTATAAATTCTTTGAAATAATGCAAATAATGTTGTTCTGGAGGGAAATGATTTTAATAAATCAGGTGCCGGTTTCCATATAAGATAGTTATGTTATCTGTATGTATTTTAAAAATAAAATTCAGGATGTAAAAAAAGTGTGTGTATGGGGACTCTTTCATACAAGGCTAAATTGGAAGTATAATTTAAGGTCAATTCGAATGCAATCATGGGTTTTACGTTATTGCGAATTAACTCTTCGCACGCAAATTCGGGCAGGAGGGGGTTATTTTCGGGTAATGGGAAGTAATTCTGAATGGAGCAGGGGTTCTTCCGAACGGAGCAGGGGTTCATGTAAATTCGCTAAACTAGCGAATTTACATGAATCCGCATTGGCTCCATTTGGAATTGGGAGAAATTCCTCCCGTTTGAAAGAGTAGTGTGTGTGTGAGATAGAGAGAGAGACCATCCACAATGTGTTCTGAAATTCCTCGTGGGCAGAAATGTAGGACGTGTCCACCTGGATAAAGGATGACGTCTGGTCACCCTGGTAAAATGGAGGACGTTAAGCCTTGAGCTCTGGGCCCCACAACCAAACTCCAACTCCCAGAATTCCATAGCCTTGAGCCAGAAAAAGAATTAAGCCTTGATCTCTGGGCCCCACAACCAACTCCAGCTCCCAGAATTCCATAGGCTTGAGCCAGAAAAAGTGTTAAGCCTTGAGCTCTGAGCCCCACAACCAAACTCCAACTCCCAGAATTCCATAGCCTTGAGCCAGAAAGAGTTAAAGCAGTGCCAAAACGTGTTATTTCTCCAGTGTGGATGCAGGCTGAGTGGTATTTGCTGATGTTGATGTTGTTGCAAGCTTTCGAAGCTCCATGGGCTTCTTCATCAGGCAAGATGTCACGGCCAATGGAGCTTCGAAAGCTTGCAACTAGTATATTGTACATTTCGATTGGCCAATAAAGGTATCACTGATGGATTTTTGTTTGCATTTGTTAAATGGCCAACACAGCTATCCTTAAATGTTTTCTATTCCCCTCCCCCCCTTCTGCTTAAAATCAAAGAATCATGTTATAACAGAATTTTTAGTGGATACAGAACACTAGACAAGATTAAACAAGCAGGACAATGCATGTTGTACTGTGGAAATCCTCTCTGAGTTCCAAATTACAGGTGAAAACATTCCCTCTCTTTGATCAGTATGTGGCAAAATGTATGGCAAACTCTCTCTCTCAATCTCTTTCTCTGTAGGGAAATTAACATCTCATTCACAAAGAAGAAAGGAATTGCACAAGCGTCAGATGTTCCAGCAGTAACAAGTCACCTCGCTTGCTTATAAAGGCATTCACGAAGCATAAGTGACACAATACACATTTCCACAAATACGTTGCATCTGACAGCCAGCGGATCCTCTGTCACTGGGGTAGTGTATCCCTTCTGAGTTGTAGTACTTACTTTATCCAAAGTGCTGAAACCTATTCCCAACATATGTTCAGCACCACCAATAACTTGCCGGATGTTCAGACTCGAACCCAGAGCAGACTCACTGTGTCACCAACATGTGGCCAAACAGCCATACATGTCCAGTTACTCTACATTGCTTCTGGTATGTATATATATGTGTGTGTGTGTGAGAGAGAGAGGAATGAAAATGGTAAGATTGATATGGATATATATTCACATGGTCAAGGAGAGAACTATCAGATTTCATGATGATGTTACCTTGCCATGTTTGCCCGCTCAAGTCATTGGAGATGCCTACTGTATTGTATTGCCAGCTGAACGTGCAATTTGTTGTTTGGTATGCAGGTACATTTCATTCAGTTTCTGACATTCCTGAAATTGGGGTCGTGTCATACCCATGTGTCATTTGATGTGCTCCTTGGCTTGTCACAGAATCACCCTTTGTCTTGCCTGAAGAAGAGTGAAGCATCTCCAGCTCTTTTGCTGTCATCCACACCAGCTAACAGTCAGTCAAGTTTAGCATAAGAGAATAAGAGGTCCAGTTGATGGTGCACAGTATCAGCCCCAGTGTGTAACAGCAGATCTGTCTTGTAATTTCTCTCCCCCCTCCACCTGCTTCTTGCACATGTGGTGCCATGGTGCGTGGATTCACATTGTGCATAGATGTGCATGGTCTCGTGTTGTGTATGGTGTGTAGAACTGCACCTAGACATATGACTGCAGATTTGATTGTGTAGCACTGTAAATTCCTACAGAGGCTGGGTTGCACAACTGTTAAGTAGAATCATGGAATAAGGGAATTGTAGAGTTGGAAGACACCACAAGGGACATCCAGGCCAACCCCCTGCCATGCAGGAACTCACAATCAAAGCAGATGGCCATCCAGTCTATGTTTAAAGACCTCTAAGGAAGGTGACTCCACCACTCTCTGAGGGAGTAATTCCATGAGCATAAGGTTATATCCCCAGTAGATATTACTGGTGTCTTGTCAACAGTGATTTTTAGGAAATCCTGACATAGGAATACAAACATTATACCAAGACTGACCATTGTTCCAGTCATGGACTGCCCTGGGCTTGACTTAGAGGCACAGTCAGAGGCGTTCTTCCAGGCTAGAAGCCAAGAGGAGAGTCAATAGGTTTCAGCTAAGAGAAGCAGAGGCCTTTTAAAAGATCTCCAGCTGCAGAGGTTCTTTGCAGCCGACATCCAATCTTGCAGCCTTGTTGTTCCTTGCTCTTTGATTCATGACTCTGGTTATCTGACCTCTGGAGATGCCTTGTGACTACGCTCTTGCCTCTGCCCTTTGCTGTGACTGACTGACTGGTATTGTGTGACCTTTGGGCTGGAATCTGGACTATTCCTTGGTAGACTGTGTTTAAACAGAGATGGCCATCTGTCGGGAGTGCCTTGATTCTGTATGCCAGGCTGGCAGAATGGGATTGGACTGGATCACCCTTGTGGTGTCTACCAACTTATGATTCCATGATTTCTATGATCTCTTTCAGCAGAGAGGAAACTTTTGAAGCAATTCTTTCTTGCGAAGAAAATTGCAAACCAGCCAATCCCTCTGTCTTAGCCTGACCTACCTCCAAGGCTTCCTGCAAGGATAGTGTGGAGAGGAAGAGAACTGCGCTCCTTGCACAAAAAGTGGAATATAATATAACACATATATTCTTACAATGCATAGACTCCCTCCCTCCCTCTCTCTCTCTGTATATTCAAATGTGCTTGCATCCAATTGCAAACCAGCTACCACAAACCAAGGAGATAGGTACAATTCTCACTATTGTTGCCTGGGCTAAGTTCCAGCCAAGCATGAAACCCATAATAATCCTTTCTAATCGGCTAAGATCCAATGGCTGCTGAGGCTGGATGGAATCACTATGATTCAGAGGTGACCCTACCAAGAAGCAGAGCGAAGTAGTCAACCCTGGCAGCAAATCTTGGGTGTGAGAAAAGGGCAGCAAATTGTTAGTCTTTCACTCCGTTATTATTCTAATTTGACTGCCAGGGTTGGGGAGAGGTGCCTGTATGTGTTTTTTTTTTTCCGTTGCGAGTATCAAAATAACTTGGTTGGCTTGATAGTTAATTCATGTTGATGCTGGAGGGGAAAGGATTTGCTGATGTGCCCCAGGTAGCCCAATATCCTGGGCAGCCATTCTATGAAACTTGATCCTATTTTACTGAATCTCATTAATGATAGAATTTTTTCAATCTTCACTTCTAAACAGCACTACAAGGTTGGGTTGGGCTTTGGGTTGGAGTTTGGCCTGGGCAGGTCCAGGGCCTCCTTCAAGCATGTTCCAAAATGAAAGGCCTCTGTGTTAATGTGTGCCAGCCCTCCTAATGCCGCCTATTTCTATTTTAAGATACGGGGCAGGATGAACTGCGACACCAACATTGCTCAGCCCTCAGTCATTAAATTATGTAATGTGGTTTGCATCACGTAGTGCATTAAGAAGTCTCAAAACTGGGGAGATAATCAAATCCACCGCTGCAAAATTACGATTCATGATGGATTTCTTTGTGCCAAAGAGATACACTACATAGATACGGACTCAGTGGGATTCCCCCCCCCTCCCCAACCTCCACCCCAGCTTTTGGAAAGCCGTTCCTCACATCTAAAACCACAACGTCACTTAAAAGATACTATATTGGGACTTTGTTGCTTTGGGGTGAAATAAAGAGGAATTTTGAGTGGCATCAGATGATTGCTGTCTATGGAAGGAAATTTTATAAAGGTTTACAGGCAAAAATGAATAATTTTACTGTTTTTCTCCTTACTGCAAGAAAGTAATGGAAAATTGTATTGTCTTCTAAAACTACAGTCCAAAACACACTGCAGAAATAATCCAGTTTGAGACCGCTTTAACTGCCCTGACTTAGTGTTAGGGAATCCTGGGAATCTAATTTATTGTGGCCTCAGATTTCTTTGACAGAGAAAGCTAAATGTCTCACAGAATTACAGTGTACAGTCAGGGTAGTTTAAGTAGTCTCAAACTGGATTACTTCTGCAGTGTGTTTTAGATCCATGCGCAGTTTAGAATTTACTGTTTGCAAAAAAAATCACACTTTTGGGAGTCTCTGTATGTGTGTTTTCTTTTGTTTCTTTCCACATAGAAGACAGTATTTCTGGCAGAAGACAAATTTCCTGCACAGAAAATGTTTTCCATGAAGACATGAAGTCCAGCACATCTGTAGGACCAACGTTGGGGAACTACTGCCATGGACACCCAAAAAGATGAGATCTAGAACAGATCAGGTCTGAACTCTCCCTGAAAGCCAAGATGATTAAACTGAGATTATCTTCTCACATCATGAGAAGGCATGACCCAGTAGAAAAGACAATAATACTCGGAAAGGTAAGAGGCAAAAGAAAGAGAGGAGACCACATGTAAGATGGATGGACTCATTCAAGGAGGCCATAAGCCTGAACCTGCAGGCCCTGAGTGGAGAGGTTGAGAATAGGGTCTTGGAAATGCCTCGTTCACAGGGTCCCCATGTGTCAAGGTTGAATCAAAACCAAGTAACAACAACAGACAGTAAAACTACATGGTCTAGTGAATACATAACAGTTACTGATCCGTAACTCTAGAGTACGAGTCTGTAACTGCAATACTGAATGAGATACTATATCATTATCTGTGATATTTTTTTCTGCCTTAAGGTGCAAGAATAACTTGACTGTGTTGCTGTTGTTGTTGTTGTGCATGGCTCTGCCTCATCTTTGAGCCTCATCCGTGTTAAAATTTTTACCTCCCATTTGAGACAGAAAGGTATAACTGCATGCAATCATGGCAACCCACTCCTTTTTTAATAGGATGCCCATAAGTTGATTTAGCAGGAAACCTCTACAAGTTTGTTCAATTTTTCATGACATGAAAAGAAACACAGCACACGGAACATCTTCAATAATTGAAAGGAGTTTTGCTTCTTGTCAAGGAATCATCTTTTGAACCTTAGAGAAGCACAGATGAAATACTCAAGGCATTTGGAGGTTCTCAACAGCTTACATAAAACCAAAATACCCATTTACCAGTTATGGGTAACATGTTGGAACATTTAAAGTGCCCAAGGAGAAAGCACATAGGGTTAAGCTTCATGGACAGTAAGGCTCAGTAAAAACAGGTGCATTAGTGAGAGAGCAGGCCAGCCCAAATCCAAACACCCAAGGACCTCATAGTATCATAGTAGTAGCAAAGGGAAAATGACTTTTCTTTGATTAAAAAAAAAGTCACATATATATATATATTTAATGACTTGTTTTCAAAGAGCCCTGGCTCAGTTTCATTTAGAAATATCCACAGCGAAAGGAATTCTGAAGCATCCTGAGAAAAGGGGGAGTGAACAGAAGTTTCTCTCGGAGTGCTAAGAAGCAGAAGACAACTTTCAAGAAAGTCGATGACTTTGGCATCTTTACTTCTAGGAAAACTGAATAAATGCTCTAGCTGTGAAGTGGCAAGGTCACTCCTGGTTGTGTTGGGCAAGATCCTATTGAACCTAAAAGGTTCACATCTTTATCTTGGTGGTCCAGAGGCTGATGGTTGCTCCTTTGTCTCTAGATACAGAAATATAGCAGGAAGGCTCCCAGATGCAGCTCTGTCCTCCATTGATAGACTATGTACCTTATCAGATGCGAGGAATTTCTCTTTATCGCGAATGGAGCCAATTGGAGCCAATTCGAATTCACATGAATTTGCTAGTTTAGTGAATTTATGTGAATTCCAATTGTGTTTGGAATGCATTCAGAATGACTTCCCATTACCCAAAAATGACTGCCCATTGCCCAAAATTGCGTGAGATGCTTTAGTTCGCAATAACGTGAAACTCCATGATTGCGTTCGGATTGCCATTGCATTATACTTCCAATTTCTGTCGTCTGATAAGGTCCTATGATAGACTAGTGCACTGTAGCACTACTAGGATGGAGCTACAGCATGTAAAGTGGTCCCAAACTGCATTACTTCTACCGTGTAGATGCGCTCCATGCTGTAGAATCTCAGCCTTAAACTTTTTAAATCTGTTTTAACCTCTTGGTTACGTTTAGTATGTACTTAGTCTCCTCAAATTATTTATTTTTTATTGTCTTAAATGGTTTAACTTATTTGTTTTAATCATACCTGTAAGCTTCCCTGAGATCTTTTTTTGATCTAGGGCCAGGTGGAATTATTTTAATAAATAAATACATTTTTAAAAATACACCTATCCTTTGGAGAGAGAAAAAAATGTGTGAATTTTTCATTCTCCTGTGCAGGAATGAAATGAGTGAAGGTTTCCATCCCCGCTGTGCTGTTTAATGGAGGTGTTCCTTGCCCCGGTTGAGTCTATATTGGCTTCGCAATTGATTCAATCAGGGTTCCCAAGCTACAGTAGAAGCCTGAGTGAATATGCTTATCATCAAGGGACCGAAAATTCTCACAGCTGTCATGGCTGAACTAGTTTAAACGGCATCCGGCAACATTTATTTCCCTTTTTTTAAAAAAAAAGAAAATCCATCCTAAACTGCAGCACAAAAGTGTCTTAAGATCTGTTAGTCGACGTGGGGAGGGGGCGAGTTAAGCATTCAGGAGGGAGCTTTATCTGATACTTGGTATCCCGACGAGATAAAAGCTTTAAATAATTGCGTCTGCTTTTTGTTTCTTTGAAGAAGTGGGTTATGTTTGCTGAAAGGAGAATTCTGTTTATGCTTGTTAGATGTATAATTTAATTTGCTTTGGGTTCATTCTCTCTCTTTCGCTTATGTTGTCTAAAATTATCAGGACATTCCTCTCTTCCGCTCCTTTCCTTCTCCTTCTTTCGCTTTCTTCTTCTCCTTTTAAATAAAAAGAGCTTTCCTTGTTGTCCCAGAAATGATCTTCATACTTTACTTATTTGTTCTACAAGGTTGAAACTTTTCGGAAATGTTTTAGGCAAAGCACAGAAGGAACGTGGTACAAATAAATAGTTATTTGTCATCAGACCCCAATAGCCAAGGTACAATTACAGTGCATTACAAGTCTGACTTCACGAAGAGCAATGTCAATCCTTCTTTACATGGTAATGGTCGCTTATTCATTATTTTTACAGTTACAGAGGTATGGCTGCATTAAATAGTGGAGGAGGAAGATTACATGGTTCAAGTGCTGGCTTGTGCTCCACTTCATGCAGCTGCTATGGGCACCATCTAAGAGAACTGAAACATCAGAGAGGTGGATAGAAGAATTTTATACAGCAGGCCACTGGCAAAAAAACACATTTATTTTTTTTAAAAAACCCACTAAGGGTAACAATTTTACTTCTGCGAAATGGGAAAATAAATACATACCCAAAAAATGCAACTATATTAGTATCTACTACTTTCAGGCCTTAGAACTACTATGGTTTTTGTTGTTGCTGCTGCTGTTTTGATTCAAACCACAAGGAAAAGAGGTCCACCTAAACATTAGGAAGAACTTCCAGATAGTAAGACCTCTTTGACAGTGGAATATGCTCCCTTGGAGCGTGATGGAGTCTCTTTCTTTGGAGGTTTTTAAACAGAGGCTGGATGACCATCTGTCAAGAGTGTTTTGACTGTGTATTGTTACGTAGCAGGGAGATAGACTGGATGGGGTCTCTTCCAACTTTATTATTCTAGTGTTGGCAGAAAATCTCCCAGTGACAATGGCAACGTCATCATAGCCAACTCTAAAGAAAATTGTGTTGCGCAGAAGATGACAACGGTTAACAACTCCTGAAACCTTTTAGCCGGAAAACCCAAAGATGATGGAATCTGTGAAGCACAAGCCAACACATTCCATTCCTTGAGCTCCTTGGCTAGTTTGATTTAGACCCAAAGGAGACACAACTGGTTCAAGCAAGTTCTCAAAATCCATCTCCTAGAGCAGGTTGGCAGAGCTTTCTCTCCCGAAGCGGCCGGCCAGGACTGAGTTATGCTTCGGGTTAATCAGGGCACAAGGTCAACCCAGTGACTCTCTTCTGTCTCCATCATTCACTGCTAAGTGGGTTACAGAGCTGAAAATACAAAAGGTGGCAGAAAGAGTAGCGTTGCTTTCTGCTTCGCGGCTTTCCACATTTCTCCCTGAGCCTGTAATGAATCTGAAGTGATAGGTGCTTCGGCTGACAACTTGCAGCGTGAGTAGATTTGTGGCAGCTTTCGGATGTGAAGTCGGAGGCTTTCACGTCCGGTATCCAGAGGTTTTTTTGTGGGTTTCTGTGGGACACTCTCACAAGATGCAAGCCAGAGTTGCTGGCGAAACGTCAGGAATAAACTCTTCTCGAACATGGCCTCATATCCCAAAAAAACCCACAAAAACTATAAAGTTTTTAGAGTTTGTAAGGAGACAGGGGAAAAAAGTTGCAATGGAACATTTCCCACCTGACTGTGTTTTCTCTCGCTCTTCTTTTGGTTCCCTTTTTCTCCATTTCTTTCATGGTTCATATCGGTGTATTGGACTGTTACGGCAGTGTGATATCACTTTAACTGTAAGGTCTCCATCCCATAGAGCCATGGGATTTTTAGTTTACTGAGGTACTTAGAATTCTCTATTAGAGGGATCTGGTCCTCCTCTACATTGAATTTGAAACACCTCGCCAAACTACAAATCTCAAGAGTCTATAGCATATAGCTGTAATAGTTTAAAATGGTGTAAAACTAATATAACTTTGTACCGTAAATATGCCCATAGTTTCATACTTTCTTCTGTAGGAGCATTACTTCCATAGGAGCAAACCAGTATAACTTTGTACTGTAGATAGGTTCATGCTTTCATACTTTCTTCCATAGGAGAATTACTTCATTAGCGCAGAACTTGGAAACTTACTTTTAAAAAGGCAATTCATTCCCATTACTCAATGTATTTAATTGTATTTCTTTTCATTTCAAGGATTTATATTTCCCCCTTTCTCCCACAATGGGATTGTAAAGTGTGTGTGTGTGTATGTATGTATGTATGTATGTGTGATATATATATATATATATATATATATATATATATATATGGAATCATACCCTGAGTTTCCCTTAAAATGGAATTCAAGGCAGCTTAAACACCAACCAAAAGGGTTCTGCCAAAGATAATAAATGAACAGGATAACTGTGGTTCCACTTCCCAATGTAAAACTTCCAAGTCTTGCCCTTCCAAGTCTTGGCAGGATCGTTCCTATCACTGGTTCAGCTGGATATTTAAGAGACTCTGGAAACAGGTGAAGAATATTATTATCCTGGAATTAAACAGAGTCATATTACCCGAATCTCTGGTGGGCTTAAAGGAATATGTAAATTGGCTAGTTTGAGTTTTTCATTGCCTTTCCACACCCTTAGTTTTCCCTAAGTTTGTTTTTTTTTTGTTTCCTGAGTCTTGGCAGGATCATTCCCACAACTACTTCAGCTGGTTATATAAGAGACTCTGGGAGCAGAGGAAGAACATTATTCCCTTTTGATTTAGCAGAGTCACAGTGTGTGAGCTGAAGAATTGATTTAAAAATTTACATATATAGTTAATACTTCATAGGCAGGCCACTGAGGAAGACTTTCAGTCGAAACGCGTCTGGCCTGAAGTTTGGATATTTTATTATTATCATCTAACTATTTGCTTTTGATATTTTGCACAATTCTTAGTGGGCTAGTTACCCTTTTAAGAAATTAAACTGTTTTTTCTGCTCCCTAGATTAGTTGTTTATTCCCTATAAAGTTGTTGTTTTTTTACATTGGGAAGTGGAACCACAGTTATCCTGTTCATTTATTATCTTTGGCAGAACCCTTTTGGTTGGTGTTTTGGTTATACATTCTGGGTTCTTTGGTTGTAGGGACTTGAGTTGGTTTGTTATTCAAGGCAGCTTACAATAATTTTTTATTGTTAAAAGATAGAATTAAAACTTGAATTGCATCAGTTAAAATAATTAAATAATGCTGATATTAAAATGTAACAACTGAAAACATAGCACAGCATTTAAAAAGTTTTAAAAAGTTAAAGCATTCAAAGCAGCACACCAATTGCACTCACATGCACCACATAAGTAAAATTCACACGCCACAGTGCTTCAATTGAAAATTCATGACAAGGTGGAAGAAGCAACCGGTTGTATTGTCTGTTGGGCTTTTGTTGTTGCTGCTGTCATTTGATGTCAAGTCCACTTTGACTTATGGCAACCCTATGAATGTCAGAGTCCTCCAAGAGACACTGTTATGAAAAGCCCTGCTCAGATATCGTAAAATGAAGATTGTGGCATCCTCGATTTCATCAATCCCTCTATTATGTGGTCCTCCTCCTTCTTCTGCTTTCCACTTTGCCAAGCATCATTATCTTTTCTAATAAGTCATGATTCTTGATGTTTTCAAAGTATGGTGACCTCCGTTGAGTCATTTTGGCTTCTAAAGAGAGAGATCAGGGTTGAGTTTCTGACAGCCCCATTTATTTGTCTCTTTGGCAGTTCATTACAGTCGTGGTTCCCAACCTTTGGTCCTCCAGATGATTTGGACCTCATAATTCCTGACTGTTGGCCAAGTTGGCTGGGGCTTCTGGAAGCTGAGGTCCGAAACAGATGAAAGACCAAAGGCTGGAAACCACTGCTTTGTCCCCATAGAACTCTTCCCCAGCACCACATTTCAAATAAATTGATTCTATTCCTGTCGCCATTCTTTGCTGTCCAGCTTTCGTATTGTGTTGCAGTTTTTAAATTACTTTCTCTGGGTTTTCAAAAGCTTTAGGGTTGATAAGAGAATGTCAGACAGCCTGAAACTATAAAGCAGCTAGCCAAGGTTCGAAAGCCTATCTTAAACATAGTTCTATCCTTTAAAATTTAAGCTAAGAAAATTTAAGCGAAGAACAAGTTCACTACTACTGACATGGAAGTCGCCAGCTGCTACTAGGAAAGTTCATACTAAAGGCCTCTAAAAAGGCCAAATATGACCCTTAAAAGTAAATGTTAGAAGTAACTAGAAACCGTTATCCGTTATTTTTGATGCAATGTGTAACTGCTCACATTGTCCACTTGGTACAAAAATGGATTTTGTTATAGAAGTTTATCAGACAATGGAAATTGGAAGTGTAATCCAATGGCAATCTGAACACAATCATGGTGTTTCAAGTTATTGCGTACGAGTGTATCTCATGCAATTTTGGGCAAAAGGGAAGTCATTCCGAATGCAATCATGGGTTTTACGTTATTGCATATTAGAGTATCTCACGCAATTTCAGGCAATGGGGGGGGGTCATTTTTGGGCAATGGGTAGTCATTCTGAATGCATTCCGAACACAATTAGAATTCACGTAAATTCACTAAACTAGCAAATTTACATTAATTCGAATTGGCTCCATTCAGGTTACCATCCATAACAAAAACTACCTCTGCTAGTAACCTGGAGAATGGAATATCTTCTTATGCCAAAACCTTATATTATCCTACATTTGGTCAGTGGCATGTTTTCGATGGCAAGTGAATCTGACTGACAGCATTCAGTGGGACTTAATTCCAAGAAAGGAGACAAAGGATTTCCGTTCTAGCCGATCAGTTGCATAGACTGCAGTAAGTTCATTGATTCCTCTGTTGGTTTTAAACTGGCAAGAGATTTAAAAAGACAACACACACCTTTTGTTGTCAACAAAAAAATAACCCATAGTTTACTTTTTCCTGCATATACTATTGATTAGTCCAAACTAGATTAGATGCATGACATCTGTTAGGCATTTACGATGCTGTAAACTAGACTTTACCATTAAGTTTTATTGTCCTGACGCATAACCTGTACTCAAGACAGGAGGCTATTGTTAAAACACAATACAGAGAAAGAGAATGGTTTGCAGACTCAAAGGGGGGGCTCAGTCAAGGCTGCATCCTATCACTCTATCTATTCAACTTTTATGGGGAAAATATAATATGCAGAACAGGTTTAGACATGGAGGAAGGGGGAGTGAAGATCGGAGGAAGAAACATCAACAATCTGTCTCTGATGGAGGATCTCACCTGACCTATTGAATCAATTGATCTGGCATGGCTCGATTTTTTCAAGTGAGAAAAAGGACTTATGAAACATGTCCGCATGAGGCTGTGATGGCCCTATAACATCCCTGGCTCATTTTGGCTCAAAAAAAAATAGCAATATGTGAATTTTAGCTTGTCAAGCCAACCAGGCAGACATTCTCTTCATTTTGTTTCCCATTTTAGGCAGCTGACGTTTCCTAATTATAGACAGAGAGACTTCCTGAAGGCTTTGTTTGCTACGTTTCTGTTAATTATATACCCCTGTGTGCCTTTGTTAAGAACTTTTCTGGCTTTGGTATCTCTCCAGGACTAACAACGGGAAGTTTTTATTATAGTGAAAGCAATGCTTTTAAGAAGTAAAATCCGTTTTGCTCGTTGCCCTGCATTTATCTCTTAAACAGTTTCCTTCCCCCCCCCCCCCAAAAAAATATTCCTTTTAAGGATGTGTTCAAAATTACTTTATCTCAAAACATGTATTTCTAAACATATAACTCCTCAAATAACAAAACTAAATAAAAGGGGGGGGACCACAATGCACTTTCCTTCAATTTCTTTGAAGAGAAGACCTCGGCTGGAACTTTTGGTCTATTGTTTGACGTGATCTCTGTTGGAACATCACAAAAGTATAAAAGCTGGTAAATAGCAGAGTTCCAGTCAGTCCATTAGTGAAAAAAAGGTGGATCGGGTGAGTTAATACTGGAATTTGCCAAGATCGGATTCCTCCAGAATCTGTATCACATCCCAATCTGCTCTGGGTATGGAGAGCTGTATGCATACATTTGTATGCATAGTCCTCACTGACAATCAGGAATTTTGCTTTTTATAGGGTTCCCAGCTGCATGGAAACTGTCCGCTTACACATAGAGACCTGGTTAATCTTCAGATCTTATACGCAGCTGTCTACTTTATGTTCCCACCAGGAATGGGGAAAGAGGAGGGAGTTCATTTTGTTTCCACCTTTTCATTCTACACTGAATTTGAAGATCTGGATGGAAAAGGGCTATGGAGACAAGACTGAAGAGTTTGATGCCCACAAGGACTGGGAACTTTACCGTGTGAGAAGAGAAAGCTGACACCAATTGGCCAGCAAACACCAGTGAGACAATTTCTGCCAAAAGGCAGATGTTTGGGGAGCTGCGATGTCAGTCCCCCACTTAGGATGTCACCTTGTGTGGGTCATACCTGCGCCCCTGTATTGATGCCCTTGCCAAAGAGTTACAAGCGTGTTAAGTCTACCGTACTCATTTGTTCAAAAATATGCCAGCCATCAATAATAAATGAATCATATTAGTATGGATTAAATCCAAAACTTTCCCCTCCCCAGGAAAAAATGGGTCAATGAATAAAAATAAGTGCAATCATAAACCACATTTTCTTGCAAGCGCCTCTTCAATCGGACTTTCCCAAGTAATGATCTCATAATACAGACATTGATCTTTCTGCAGAGAGCAGGCATTGCTTTCCATCTGCAGTGGAATGCCGTCTCCAAGGAATAATTGCTACCCAGTCATTTCAATAGAGCTAAGATGAACAAACTATGGCACATAGATCATGGATGGGCTCCATGGTTTTGTCTGTTTGTTGGTTGGTTGGTTCCCTAGATCTCTATAACCTCTAAGCGCCCCAAATTTGGAGGAGGCAAAAAAGTAACCAAAATCAGTAAATGATGATACTTTAGCTTTCCCATCAATAGCAACAAATGCCAAAAAAGCAGCAGAAAACAAAAAATGGAAGTCACTTCTTTTATGGTATAGCCTACTGCAGTGGTGCCAAGACAAGGTTTCACCCTGTGACCTTTGCAGTTGCCCACAAGTGCCTTAAGGATGAAGAATACGCTCTTTTGTTCACTCCTTATATTTACGGCCAGAATTCTGTTGTGGCACTACAATGGCATTACGATTCTTGGATAGGCAGTGGAAGCAGAAGGGATGTTGCAGGTAAAGAAACTATGAAGGAAGTAAAGCACTGGAGAGTAGAATGTAATTCCTAAGAATGTCATCCTCAGAGGAAACAATGAGCGATTTAAACAATTTTCTTCCTGCTGTGAGTCAGTATTTGAAAACTGTACAGTTTGGTATGTATTCTGCATGTGGTTTGGTTTTGATTTTGCTAGGAAACACAACATTCTGCATGGGAAAGAACATTCTGTATGGGAAAGAACAGGAAATACCATTTCCTGTGCAGAAAATTTTGCAGTACTGAACTTGTTTTGAGCACAATTTTGGCACAGGTGTTTTGCACCAGAAGAGCATTTTCTTCAGAGCAAGCAGCATTGCCAGCACAGAAAATAGCATATCTACTCAGAAAATGCTGCTACTTGCACAGAAAATGCTGTCTTGTGGGGTGGATTTTATGGAGAATAAATCCTGTGCTGCAAAGATCCTCATCCATCCAGGATACCTAAGGTCAGGTTTTTTTGAATACCTGGTAAACCAAATTATGACTTCAGTTTTCTGTACTGGGAAAAAAGCAAAATCACCATCGTCATCATCGTCTTTGTCGTCATTGTCATTGTCATCATCATGTTTCTGACAATGTTTGAAACATTTTGAAATATTCTTTCCACTCCTATTGGAGAGAAAGGCTGCTCAAAGCTGGTCCATTTTGTATGCCTTTACTTTCCACAATCCCTTGTCATTCCATGTAACTGTGAAATAACATGAAAGCACTGACACCAACAGGATTCCTGCTTTAGAGTTAACATACCTAGTCAAGAAATGAGAAGAAGACAAGGATTGGACAATATCACAAAGTGTAAAGATATAACTCTGAACACTCAAGTGAGCATCACCCATCACCATGTATGGATGCAAGAGCTGGACAGTAAATAATAATAATAATAATAATAATAATAATAATAATCGACAATAGGAAGGAAAAAATTTTTTTTGAGATGTGGTGTTGGAGAAGACCCGTGAATACCAGGGATGGCCAAGAAGACAAAGAACTGAGCTTTCTCTGGAAGCTGAGATGACTAAATTGAGGCTGTTGTACTTTGGTCACATCATGAGAAGACAATGATTCTAGAAAAGGTAGAAGGCAGCATAAAGAGAGGAATAGCACATACTAGGTGGATAGACTCAACCAGGGAGGATACAGGCCTGAGCCTGCAGACCTTGAGCAGAAAGGGTGAGGACAGAGGGTCTTGAAGGTGTCTCATCCACAGGGTAGCCATGAGTTGAGGCCAACTCAAGGGCAGGTAACATCATCAGCAACAACAATGTATGTTCGCCACTGAGATGGAGCAGCAATGAACTTCAGGGCAGGTCCTTATACTCCTGACACTTCTGGATCATTTTTTCTCTTCTGAAAAGCCAATGAGGGTGGGCAGCAGGAAGATGAAGAGAAGCAGCAGAAGGAGAAGAGCAAAGAAATGAAATGTATGCTTTTCAGGATGGGGACAGATCTTCCTTGAGGGAAGGCGGAACTGCAAAAAAATGTTCAAACTCTTTACCATGGCAGCGGAGCAGATAATTAGGCAATTAGTACTGTTAAAAGTTGACAAAGCACCAGGGCTCAGATGAATAATGTCCTCAAATGTTGAAGGAGGTAGAGCAAAAGCCTCTGAAAAGCCTCTGGCAAGCCCTTTTGATCACTCAAACAGAGTACGGGAAGTTCGGAGTAAAATAAAATAGGGCAAGGAACTTAGCTTGCCATCTTCAGTGTAGGAAGCAGATCCATCTGTGTCTTCCAAGTGCCGAAGTAGTAGAAGTTAAACTTGCTTCAAAGGAGCCTGCCTATGCTGTTGCGGTGGGCTGAGACAGTGAGGAGGAGACGTTGGTCCATATTGCTATGACCGGGTATGGTCATAGGAACCAGGTACGTTGAATATGTTTTGGAGGGCACAAAGCAGTCCCAGATCCCAGCTTTTCTGATCTGCTGTGAATATGAAGAGGAAGTGCCAGGTTATGCTCACAAGTGACTGACATCTGAGCATTTTGGTGTGCAGCAAAATGGCCTCATATTCCATAGCACAAACTGTGGGGATTTCTTTGTTGTTTGCAGACCCAGACAGCTGGGGTGAGGAGTACATGAGGCAGGTCTATGTAAAGCCCATCTCAATTCACACAACTGCTTCAGGCTCCCATGAGTTCATGAGAACCTGGAATTCTCACAAGAGTCTCTCCGATCATGAAATTAGAGGTGTACTTCATATAGGTCCACCTCATGTATACTGGCCAGTTTTGAGATGAATGGCATCTAAGAAGTCTGTCATTTTCAGTGGAATTTATCACATGGGAGGAATTTCTCTCAATTGTGAGTGGAGCCAATTCGCAATTACGTGAATTCGCTAGTTTAGCAAATTTATGTGAAATCTGATTGCATTTGGAATGCATTCAGAATGACTTCCCATTTCCTAAAAATGACCCCCCATTGCCCGAAATTGCATGAAATTGCAACAACGTAAAACCCATGATTGCGTTCAGAATGACTTCCCATTGCCTGAAATTGCGTGAGATACGCTCATTCGCAATAACGTGAAACCCCATGATTGCATTCGGATTGCCATTGCATTATACCCCCAAATTCCGTCATATGATAAAATCCACTGTCAAGAAACCTTGCAAACCTAGAGGGAAGCCCTTCCCCAGAGATATTTTCACCAAGGTTTGAAGCCCTCTCTTAGTGTCACTGGGATGGAGATGGGATCATGTAGCACCTTTGGAACTGAAAGAAAGAAGTTGGTGGCATGAACTTTTGTGGACTTCATCCTACTTGCTCAGGTGCATGTTTATTTAGTGCAATGGCAGAACACATGCTTTACTACCATTACTGCTGCTATTGCTGTTGCTGTTGCAGCCTCACCAACCAAGCAGCTTTGTGCAAAAACCTGTCTATGGAGACCAGAATGGCATCTGGCCTGCTGTGGTCAGAATGGGGCACCCCCATGGGATCAACAAGGAGAGGGTTGCTCTACATTCTCCTCATTGATTGTATGGATACCGCCTTCTGACCTCAACAGAAGCAACATCATAACCAGGCAGGCTTTACATGCTAAAGTGGCAGTAGTGGCTCCAAAAAAAGGCCATCCTCTTTCTCTGTGCTGCTCAGTGAGGAGAAGGGAGACGGCTCATCTCTTGGCATATGGACAAATCAAACCTGATCTATCTATCCACATGTACAATGAACCCAAGATCATTCAGATGTTTCCAGGAAACACCATGGTTCTCCCCAAATTTGCTTAGTTTGGGGCAAAGTCAGAATAAGGGCAAAACAAAACAAAACCAGATCCTTCCCAGAAGTATCCATACATCATGAAGACCACCAGCACTGGTTTTGGTTTGAGTGTGTCATTTTTCACCAGTGTAGACAAGCTCCTCCTGTCTTACCCTTTTGGCTTTTGGTATCTCGACTACAGGCGTCATATAATGCCTTCCCTCTGTGCTGCCCTTCATCTTCCATGAACCTCCTGGATTTACCTGTGCTTCAAATAGGCTGGCTCGACTTAACTATAGATCCTTGCCTTACTATAACCTTTCTCTCTGGAAATTTGCTGCCTCTAAGCATAAAACACCCACAGATACCAGCCTTTTTGTCTCCTCCCCGCTCCCCAAATGGCTCTAAATGGAACACAGCCACCACAAAATGCAACGCTTTTGCCTCCAAGTCTTCTACATAGAACCAAAGAGCCAAAGAAAATGCTGATTTTGAACTCAGACGTGACATGACATTACTTCTGATCATGGCAGATCCATTGTGGCCTGCCATGGGTGCAAGGGTGAAAAATGCTCCTCATCTTCTCTGCTGTTGCCCACTCTGATTTTCACCATAAATGAGTGGGTAATTTTTTTTAATTGGTTTCAATTATGACAATCTGGAAGTGTGTTGGATCAAAGTCCAGGCTTGTTAGATGTTCAAAAATTTCAAATGTGAAAAATTCAGCCCACAAACATACCAGTTTTGTATTCTGAGTGCATCCCTGATTCTAAGCAGCCGCGAACTGAATATTAAACTTGGGAGCAGGATAATTCTTGGTTCAGACTTTTTCTGTCATAATGTTTGGGCTGTTTTGGGAACTAGCCATCCTCCCCATGAAAACAACAGCTGTCTAGATTGGCGTGATGCATTCGTGACACGTTTTGAATTCTCTTGATCAGGGGAAATCTGCAGTCCACTTTAGTCATCAGCTAATCCTTTGAAGCAGTCTTGACTATGGAATAATATGAGCTTGTTGTCTTAAGAGTGGCGGCTGTCATCTTTTTCTTAAGCTGCTTTGTTTTCTACAGCTGTCTTTGTGGTGGGACTATATCGGTTTTCCATCTCCGATGCCAGTCTATGAAATAAGATGGTGACATTATCTAAGCCTGCTTCGTGGTTGAGTTTAGGATTTTTTTTTCACTCTCTCTACTGGACAAAAAGCCAGAGAGATGCTCCCAAGGAGATACTTTCTTTCCATTGTTCATTGTTATTCCTTTCCAGGTTAAAAAAGGGGGGTTGGAAATGTCAAGAAGCCCCATATAAAAGAAGCATAGATCCACACGAATCTTGTGCAAATTTCTCCCAGTCCTGAAACACCATGAAGTGTTGTAGAGGAATTATGAGTGAAAAAAATACATGATTTTCTTCCCCATAAAACAAACAAACAAGCTCTGTTTTCTGCGCAGAAAACATGAGCAGGAAACTTTTTCATGTACAAAAAAACAGATTTGTGTGTCCTCCATGTGGTTTTCTGTGCTGAATAATTCCTTTTCAATGCTTTGGGACCTTCGGATGCAGGGAGAATATAGTGCAGAGGACTGTTTGACTTCTCTTTCAGTGAAGAGAAAATTACTGTAATTATTTGCACCCACATGTGCGGGTGAAAAAGTCAAACCTAACCATGCGCACATTTGAAATTAAACAACCAGATGAGCTAAGCCTTTCCTCAATAGAAACATTTCGAACCTAACAAAATGCATCCAGGGATGACTTTTTTCCCCTTTTCTCCAGCCTTTGTTTTTATTATGATCTCCATTTTAGTGGCCAAACTTCTAGATGTATGTGTGTGTATGTGTTTCTGTGTGCATGTCTGTGTGTATTTAACATGCTGAGGTTAGGTGGTGCTCTCTCCTTTTGTCTGTTTTGGTGTCCATGGATGCTCAGTAATGCTGCTGTTTACAATCCATGTTGGGGAGGGGGGCACACAGCTATAGTAGGACTGGCTATAGAAGAATCCTATTCTTTCCCAGCTCAAGTGTTATTGCAATTTTTACTATGGACAGGTTGCTGTACCCTGACCTCAAGTTTTTGCAGTCCTCCTTTACCATCTTTGCAATACTGATGATGCTAAAAGAAAACCTTTTAGCTAGAATGAAAAAGAGGAGAAATGGGGGGGGGGGTTATAAAAAAGATTTTGTAAAAAAAAAGAGCTTCACTGTTAGACGATTTGATAACTAAGAGGGGATACAGATGGGCGACTCCATGCCGCCCGTCTTTGCCCCTTGTTGGAGCTGCACCAGCCATACCGCGTGGTACTGATGCACTCCCTAAAATGTAGCCTTTCTAGGAGGCTTCTTTTTAGGGGCATCATAATGGCACTCATGTGCCATGATGCTGCTGCTTCCGTCAAGCGCTGTTTGGGTGCTTGGACGCCTGGGCACTATAATGGCATGCCCCATGTGGACGGGGACATGGCAATATGGCTCATGGGCACCAATAGTAGGGATGGGCACATGAGGATGCTCAGCCCTACCAAGCCCTAATTTCGGCCCCAGACTGGCGTAAAGCACCAGTCTGTACAGGACCTAAGACATGCCTGTAAAAATCATGGCTATAGGGAAGGTCAACTGATCCACCAGCCAACACAAGGTGAAGCTGCCCTAAGAGGATTTCACTAGATCTTAAATAAAATGAAAGTATTTTTTTATTGGGATGGACAGCCTTTACCCAATCAGATGTTGTTAAGTTGCAGCTCCCATCATTCTTCCCCACTGGCTACCAGTAGGCTATGGCTAAATCATTGGTTAACCACTGCTGGTATATACAAAAGAGGTACTGTACTGTCTTTTATTGAATCAGTTGTTGACGGGTGACTCAACATGTGGGTAGATCTCGTGGGTACAGTGGGTCTATTGTAGTTATACTAGTATGATTCAGGTCTACGTTTGTGACTCTTAATACTTAACAGCAAAGTAGCATAATCACTATGAAGAGGGAGAAGAGAAATGTTTTGACTTTGAAGCTTCAACAGAAAATGCCTGTGTCACACATTGTGTGACTAACAGTGCCACCGAACACATTTGCCCGGGAAATCCACCCATTTTGTAGGCTTGCAATATGTTTCATGGGGAAGTAATACACATACAGAATTACATTCATGTTCCAGAAATGCACAGGGATTTGAAAATGCATATACATAAGATTTTAGCCCATGTGTTTGTGTCTCTATTTGAGAAAAGTGCAAACCTCAAAGGCATGTGTGTGTTTTTGTGTGTATTCTGTGTATGATGCCTTCAGGGTATTTAAGCCTTATCATGTTTTTAGAAAAATGTATTCCAATATATATATATATATCATAACTTCAGTGCAGAATAATAATAACTATTATTATTATTATTATTATTATTATTATTATTTAAAAAGTCTGGCATTTCAGTGAATAAATTGAATGGAATTGAGATGCAGGTTGAAATTGAGAAGTGCAAAATGAATGAGACTGAAAGATTTCCAGTGAAGACAGATTACCTGAAATAATACAAAAGAACTTGCAAAATGGAATTTGTTCCGTGGTTTTTCCCACAACAAAGGGAAAGAGCATAATTTTTGACAAGGAATACATTTTTCCACCAAAGAATGCATCCCATACATTGGAATTAAAGTAATCCAAGCAGCAGAAATGAAAAAAAAAATCTCTAAATTAATATGTTTAAGAGGCAATAATTTTATTTTATTTAAAACAAGGAGATCTGCTGGAAACGAACTGCACAAAAGATAAAATATCAGTAGTATTTGATCTCGGTGCCGATGTTCTCCTGAGAGCCTCCGATGAAAAGCTGCTTAGAGCCTCGTGATGTCTTTTAAAACAATTTTTGAAAACTTGAACACAAAAGAGCCCACGGTAATAGTTATATTTTCATGCCCTGGTAGTGCCCCCACAAGGACTTTCTTCCCCCCCAACAGAGCCTGACCATTGGGAAAATGTTGGGTTATGAAACCCTCCTAATATCACTTATCTCCTGAGCAGGCCACCTGATGACTGACAACTTTAATTTCAGCGTGAAATTGGCTGGCTAGCAACTGAAACATCCATCCCTTTTTGACAAGGATGGCACAGGCTACTGCAGGAGATATTTACCACCGCAAACGTCCAAAGTCAGCAACCTGACTGGCAAGCTGTCCAAGGGAGAAGAAGAGAGGCTGCTGCCCTTCCATCTTTCACTGCCTGTCTGTTTCCCTGAAAATCCAGAAGAAGACACAACCCTGTAGCAAGGGAAGCATTGCATTAGCAGGTGTATACCTGAAATATATGGCCCTGGTCAAGACACTGGATGGGAACCTATTTGACGCTGATGGAGCACAAAGTTCCACAAGTTTACTTACGCAGAAGGTCCGGGAGGTTGAGAGTTTGCGGAAGCCCTGCACAGCCCTGAGTATCCCTTATCGGAAATGGTTGAGATCAGAAACGTTTGTGATTTGGGGAATATTTTCATATACATAATGAGCTATCTTGGAAATGGAATCCAAGTCTAAACATGAAATTCATGTAGGTTCCATATATATAACTTTTGCACATAGCCCAAAGGCAATTTTATGCACAATATATTTAATAATTGCGTGCAGGAAACAAAGCATCTGTACACGGAATAATCAGAATACAAAGACATGACTATCTTGGTCACCCACGTGGACATTTTTGGATTTTGGAATATTTCGGATTTTGGACTATGACTCTGGAAGAACAGGGTTCAAATTCCTGTTCAACCATGCAACCCACTGGGTGAGCCTCAGCAAGTCACACTCTCTCAGCCCCAGAGGATGGCAATGACAACCTTCTCTGAAGAAATTTGCCAAGCAAACCCTGTAACAGGTTCACCTTTTGGTCACCCAAAGTCGGAAACGTTGCTTTGCACCTTCAACAGGTTTGCCTTAGAGTCGCCATATTTCAGAAGAGACTCAAAGGAACACAACAACAGTTATATTAAGGGTGGATGAAGAAAAACCATGAGAGCATTTCCAAGGTTGCATATTTCCTCATGTGGATACCAGAAAGAACATGAGACTGTGGGAAACAATTGGAACATGGGAGAAAGCAAAAATGGTGGATGTGCCCATCTATACTTGGCAAGAGAACGTTTTCTATTCCCAACTGTGAAATATTCTGTCCATAGATATGTAGAATAGATATGACCTCTTCCCATGGATATACAACAGGCCAATGGTGCAATTGTCTGCAATTGGTTTGGCACCAATTGATCTTTTTTTAGGGGCATTTCGGTTCCATGTGGTCCATTCTATCTTTTTTTGGCCACATTTCTTAATTTTGTTTTGTCCCGCTTTCAACTGTTCAAGTATATTTCTTTGCTGTAACTATATGAGCATGCCATCCTGGCATCCATCAGGGAGAAAGATGGAAAGAAAATATTTTAATAAATATAGTAACAATAATAATAACTATAACCATTACGCCCACACCAGAACCCAAGCATCCTGTCACATAACGCATCTTTGGAACTTAAAAGCAAACAAAGCATATTTTTCTTACGCTGGAATCCCAGAAACAATTATCAAATATTTATAGAGCTATATGCCACATGCTCTAATTTTAAAAAATCCAACCTTAAATAATTTAGCAGCTTTATGGGGAAGGGGGAATCAGAAGAGACCTCAAGGATGCTGCATGCATTTACTAAATTAAAGTTGCCACAGAGTGCTGTTAATCTGCTCATTACTTCTTTATTAACAACACTTTACCAACGTGCATGAACACATCCCCTCCAACATTTCAAAGAGGGAAAGTGGGACACTGCAGCCAAGCAACATCCGAGTGGTGTCAAGATGGCAAGAGTTTTTTTAATGAAGAAGAAGACACAAACAAGGAGAAGCTGCAGCAATTTGCTTTTGCCTGAGCCTGCCGGGAAGGGCAAGATCCCACCCTCTCCTCTCCTTTCTTCTCTTCCCTGCTGAATTAGAATCATAGAATAATCGAATCAGAGTTGGAAGAGATCACAAGGGCCATCCGATCCTGCCATGCAGGAACTCACAATCAAAGCACTTCTGACAAATGGCCAATCCAGGCTCTATATAAATACCTCCAAAGAAGGAGACTCTACCAAAAGAGTATCTTCCACTGTCAAAGAGCTCTTACTGTCAGGAAGTTCTTCCTAATATTTAGGTGGAACCTTTTTTACTGTAGTTTGAATCCATTGCTCTGGATCCTAGTCTCTGGAGCAGCAGAAAACAAGCTTGTTTCATCCTCAATACGACATCACATGCGCACAAGAGTGCACCGCTGGTGTCATCCTCTGGCTCATAGGAAGAGGAAGGCAAAACCACTCAGTGCTAAAGAAGAGTACTTCTATTATAAACACAAAATTAAAACAGTTAGTGCAACTCCTTTCTCTGTGAAAAATTCAGTTTCCGAACATCTGATAGAAGACAAAGGTCTCTACTTGCCAATGGAGAAAGAAACTCTAGGGAAAGAGTTTCAGAGACAGGAGCAGCCACCAAAAAGGCCCTATCCCATGTTTCCACCAGATATACCTATGAGGGTGGCAGGACTGAGAAACCAGTCATTCCCAAAGATTTCAAAACCTAAGCAAGCTCAAGCGGACATAAAGGGGCTTTACTGATCGCCCAAAAAGGGTGGTTTCAGTGCCGGATTGGGCCCAGGGCAGCCTCATCGGCAGCCTCATTGGCATATATATGCAGCTAGCCCCTTATATCCAAGGATTCTTTATACATGGATTCAAGCATTCATGGCTTGAAAATAGTGAACCGTCATATAAATTCCTAAAAGCAAACCTTGATTTTGTCATCTTATATAAGGGTCACCATTTTACTATCCATTGTGTTTAATGGGACTTGAACATCCATGAATTTTGGTATCCATGGAGAGTCCTGGAACCAAAGCCCGGCAGATACCAAGGTCCCACTGTAAATGCAAATGAATCTCCCATCATTAATCTAGTCTTCTCAATAGCCTTATTTCAAACTGCTTTAAAGGGTGTGCATTGCGGGGGATGAGAACAATTGTATTTTAATGAAGTGCTTTGTAAGAGCAACATTCAGCTTTCGTTAGAAAGTAGACGAACAGTAGGTGCGGACTGGGAAACAGCTGGATGTGGAGCAGTGGGTCAAGACTGCCTTGGTGGTCATCCATAGTTGCCTCTGCAAATTAAATTGTTCCTATTTGAGAAAAGGAAATGAACCTATTGACGCACGCCCTACGTTTTGAGACAGCAGTGAATCAGACTTTTCACCTCCATTTTTGCCTATAAAATAATATTGCCACCATCACATTAACTAATCTAACTAGTGCAAAGTGTCGTGACGACTTCCTGGGGGATAATGAGCAGTGTCCCTGTTGGGATGACCTTTAAAGTTTAAGAGAAACACAGACACATCATTACAGTCCCCTCATTTGGATGGCAGCCGTTTTCTTATCTCGGTCATCACCACCCACATCACAATACCGTACTTCTCGTTTTCTTGGTTGGCACAGCCTGCATCTTCATTATATCGAAGGCATGAATACACGTAGAATGGTTACTTTGATGAGAGAGAGAAACTTTTGTGCAACAAAAGATTTAACTATATTTGCAGACATATCAGGTATAAATATTCTTGCTTTGGTAAGCACTCAGCTGGATTGCTATCAGTGAAGCACTGTGGGGTGGCCCTGGAAGATGGTTCAGAATAAGTTTCAGCAGGTGAGACGGGGCCTAAGCTCCCTAAACTAGTGAATTCATGTGAATTCGAATTGGCTCCAATTGGCTCCATTCGCAATAAAGAGAAATTCCTCCCATCTGATAAGGTCCTAGGATTCTGGAGATCAGGGTTCAAATTCCTACTGGGCATGAATCCCCACTGGGTGACCTTGGGCGTGTCATACACTCTTAGCCCCAGAAAACCCCATAATAGGTTTGCCTTAGGGTTGCCGTAACGGGGTTGCAGCCGTAGCAGCATATATAAACCACATATATCTCAAATGCATCCCAGATGAAAAGCTTGCAAATTAAAAAGCAAGTGTGGGGGCGGCTGAGGGAGGGAGGATCTGCAAGGATTAAATGAAAGGGAATTACTTTGTTTGTCCTAAATGCAAGTGACCTTCCTTTAACCTGCAGAACCCTTCCAAAGCAATCTTGTTGATGATCGGGAGGGAAGGGAGATACGGGCAACATGGATTAGGATGCATCCAATTGCTTTCTGACCTCCCTTGTCCCACATGCTCTGCTAAGCTCAAAGCTGGAGCGGACGCATGAGAGGGAAAAATTCAAGAAAATGCAGAGGAGCAAAGGGGGTTTCATCACCTCCACCACTGTGGCTGGCATCCAGGGTTAGCACTGTTGGGCAACCGATGAACATCAGGAGGATACTGTTGATGTCCACAGCAAGGGATGGCAAAGGATTTAATAGGACCTGAAAGTCATGTCAAACACAAGTTAACATCTTGTAAGGCACAGGTGTAAACTGCACTACGGATATGGAGTAATTTTTTTCGACAATACACAATAATCAAATTCAGCTGACAGTGGCCTAAGCAGAGTGGGGCCATTGCACATTTGGTGGCATAACAATGTGCGGAGAGTTACACATTGCTTCTGTGCATTGCCATTGCATTTTGCAATTACGCAAGGGATCATCAGCTATGCACAGTGACTATTTACGTATACATTTAGAGCATTTATATGGGCCAGTGGCAATTTCTTCAGCATGGCTGGCCCTGCTGGTTCACTCATTTCCAGGCCCCACCATCAAGCTTTGCAAACTTCTCACAAACAATGTTATAGATCAACCCCAGAAAGTAGGAAGGATGTTGGGTTTGGTCTGAGAGCCGGAGGGATTTTTTTTCCAGGCTTGCCTTTAGGAATATTAACTTCTTTCAAGGCCAACATTCAAAACAAGCTCTCCCCTCTCCAGTCTACAGGGCAATTTGGGCAATATAAAGATCTGTGTGATAAGACTCCCTCCTCCAAGGACTGCAGGGAGAACTTCAAAAGCTAATAAATCTGCAGCAGTATCCTTTTACTCTTAGCTCTCCCTTTAAAGAATGTCAAACTAATTATGGGGAAGCCAAATCTACAGACAGCATCCCAGCTCCACTGCGTTAAAATATGCTAAGCTTCCTCTTGGACCTAAACATGCCTCTGTCCCCAGCCTTCAGTTTCTAGCTGGACCAACCCATGCTTTTTTGCTCTCTGAGGTGGCACAGCAAGTGCTGCCTCCTTCCCATGAATCATGTTGTAACCCGCCCAGATTGTTTGTTCAGAGGGGCGGGCTATAAATAAAATAATAATAATAATAATAATAATAATAATAATAATATTTATGGGGCTCAACAAACTGTCCTGAAAGGACGGGCTGGAGGTGCCCATTTTGACTCCGGAGGGAGCAACCAAAAAGAACCCAGAAAAAGCAGGTTCTTTTTGGGATGTAGTGCCAACACCATCAGTGCACCATTGACACACTGTCAAGCATCAATGACATTAGCGTTGTGGAGCAATGTGCGGATGCTGCGCCGCACTTGTATCATCATGGCGGCCCCTGTGTGGATGGGAGGTCACCATAATGGAGGCATCCATATGGACTAGGGTTCGAGAGTGAGCCCGAACCCTAGAATCGGCACCAGGATGGTGCTTCCTGACCATTTGTACCAGGCCAGATGTTTGGGACTTCAGTACCCAGAAGTCCTGACCATTGACTATGCTGGCAGCTGGGATCTGAAATCCAAAAATATCTGAAGTAGCAAAGGTTAGAACCACTGAGTTAGAGATATAATAACTCGCTTCTTTGGATGCCGCACAGAGTGGGATTTGAGGGGCCTAAATACCATAAAGGCACCACTTTATGTGTGATCTTGGAAGCTATGTAGGGTCTGCCCTGGTTAGGACTTGGATGGGAGATCACCAATGAATACCGGGTGCTGTGGGCCATATTTCAAAGGAACAAACTGCCAACACCACCTCTGAGGATCCCTTGGCTAAGAAAACCCTATGAAGTTCATGGTTTTTTCATAAATCAACAGGCAACTTGGAGGCACACACACAAAGTGGGTTTATATCCACAAAACCTATGCAAAAATAAAAACTGGCTGGTCTAAAAGGTGCTGCCAGATTTCTTTCTTCTTTTCCCTCTCCCTTTCCCCCTCCATCCTTTTTGCACTGCAAGAAAAAGGGGAAATTCTTGGGTGTCCTCAAACAATGGTCCAAATAGAAGGTTCTACTGTTTGTAACACTCTGTACTTATATTCTGTTAATTTTGAAGGGACACTGCAACAAAAGTGCTTACCCCCAGCAAAAGAGAGGCTTTCCTATGCCGTGGCGGTATAAATTAGTCCAGTCCTGACCATTTCCACATATTTTCAGTGTTGATTCTGCTCTATCCAGTTTCCACACCATTGTGCAGTGAATACACATCTGCACACGCAAATTAATATTGATTTTTGCATGCTACTAACATGTGCATTTGCACATTACACCTTTGAGTGGAGGAAGGCACCGCAACATTCCAAGAAGTGTGGAATAATTGTGTTGGGTCAGTTTGCTTAAATGCAAGGACCAAACGCCATTTTCCAGCATCTCTAGCCGTGGAGTCTTCCATCTCCTTTTTTTATCATAGCTCATTTTGCAGACGTGAGTCCAGCTTCAGTCTTGTGAACAACCTTAAAATAACACTTCCTACCTCATTTATCCCCGACCTCTCTTTGTTGACTTCATTGCCCCTTTCCATCAGCTTCTTTTCCATAATGATATACAAAATAATGCCTTCTCTCCAGTAGTAATTTGCAGTTGCAGATAATGAGCAGTGAAGTGTTTCGCTATGAGTGTCCGGGGAGGGTTGATGATAGCTTTGCTCCGGTAAAGAAAAGGCAGTTAAATATAACATAAAATACAATGGATTACCGACACAATGTTGTAATCTTCAGAAGACGGTATTCTTTTCAAAAGGGGAGGTATCTTTTGGATGAATTATGTACTCCTTTTTAAAGAATGCAAGGCTCAGTGACCAAAATATAGAAACTGCAGGCACATAAAAACAAGTGAGAAGAATGAGGTGCAGAACCCATTGAGACATCTAAGGTAGCGCATGATGCGTTGTTGTTATATAGGTCAATATTAGCGCAGGGATGGTCTTATTTAATGAAAAGCATTGCTAATATGGGAACCATCTGTTTGGGTCGGTGTCCAGGTCTTCCATTCATAGGCTGGCCCTGTGTAAAAGATAGCTTGATGGCAAATAACAGCACCTACCCAAAACCGATGAATCTGTGGACCTCACTTTGGCTGCATCTGCACCATAAAAATAATGTAGTTTGGCAAGCCTTTAACTGCCATGGCTCAATGCTATGGAATCCTGGTGTCTGCAGTTTGTTGTGGCACCAGAACTCTCTGACAGAGAAAGCTCAATATCTTGCAAAACTACAAATTCCAGAATTATATAACATTGAGCCACGATAGTGAAAACATGTCAGACTGCCTTATTTCGGCAGTGCAGATGCAGCCTTTATCGCAGATTCAGGGGTTTGGGGTTGGTTTTTTTTAACAACCTGAGTACTTTCCAAAATAAAATTTCTGTATCCCACTTAAATGAAAACATGAATTATTTCCTAAACCATTATTGTTGTTGTTTTTAATCATGTATCTTTATAGCACCCTCAGTTTACATGGCACTTCACAGGAACAACAACCAAACGCAGCGGGTCCTGCCAGAGGTATGAAATCTAAAGTGTAGGCATACGCATACACACAGAAAGAAGGAAGGAATAATAAAGTAAAACTATGTGATGCAGTTATAAAACAAATTATCAAGGTAGAATACAAAAAAACCAAACAAACCCATCACAATGTAATATAAAGCAAACTAACTAATACATATGGTGACATGCTGTTGTTGTTTTGAAGTCATGGCATAAATATAAGGCTCTCTTTCTCAGGTAGAGGACAGAGGAAAGCTAGTTTATTTGTCCCATCCAGACAGGGTCTGGGCTTTTGATTTAAAGGAAGCGATGGCCTCAGTGCCAGAGGTCTCTCATGGGAAAAACAGATGCACACAGCTCCAGCTTTTGGCAGTCCTTTGCAGCATTTTCTCTTTTCCCTTTACTTGTAGCTACTTTACTGTGTGCATCTTCCAGTTGCTCTCATGTTTCATACAAACGAATGCAGAATGCCCTTAAATTTGGCAGAGAGATGAAGCTGGAAGGGTCCTGCCAACACATTCTAAATTCCTGGTTGCCACCCAAAGCACATGCTGAGGATATTAACCTGCCCTTGTGCCTTGGAAATCAGGTGTGATCGGCTGCTGTAGTCGTTCCAATTCAGGTATTAAGTCAACTCTCCTGACCACAGCAGCTGGGGATTTTGGCATGGAGTGTGTGAGAGTGTGCATATATGTGTGCCAGGTTGGACTAAATACCCTAAAGGCACCAGATCCTGTTTGATCTTGGAAGCTAAGCAGGGTCAGGTTAGTAAGGCAGGGGGCAATGGATTCAAACTACAGGAAAAGAGATTTCACCTCAACATTAGGAAGAATTTCCTGATAGTAAGAGTTGTTTGACAGTGGAATACACTCCTTCAGAGTATGGCGGAGCCTCCTTCTTTGAAGGTTTTTTAAATCTGAGGTTGGATGGACATCTGTCATGAGTGCTTTGATTGATTCTATAATTTTAACCTGCCTGAAAGACAGATCCGGGAATAGGGCTTCAGCCTGTGTTAGATGGGGTTACACTTCCCCTGAAAACTCAGGTTCATAGTTTGGGGGTACTTCTGGATTCAGCACTGAGCCTGGAAGCCCAGGTATCGGCAGTGACCAGGAGTTCCTTTGCACAACTAAAACTTGTGCGCCGACTGAACCCATTCCTAGAGAAGTCAGATCTGGCCACGGTGGTACGTGCCTTGGATACATCCTGTTTGGATTACTGTAATTCACTCTACATGGGGCTGCCTTTGAAAAGTGCTCAGAAACTTCAGCTGGTCCAAAGAGCTGCAGCCAGGCTGTAACTGGAGCTGCCTACAAGGAGCATACAACTTCCTTCCATTGGAGCTGCGAGTCCATTTCTGGACACAATTCAAAGTGCTGGTTTTGACCTATAAACCCCATACAGCTTGGGTCCAGGCTATTTGAATTTTAACTTTTAATTATGTAATGTTTCTAATGGTTGGAATGGCTTAATTGTTTTGTAAACTTGTATTTTGCATGTTTTATAGTGTTTTAGCTTGGACTGTTTTAGATTTGTAAGCTGCCTTGAGTCCCTCTACTGGGAGGAAGATGGGATATAAATAAACATAAACATAAACATAAGCATAATAATAATAATAATAATAATAATAATAATAATGTGGTAGCAGGGCTTGGAACAGTTGCTATTTCACCTAGAACTCCCATGACCCCTTATCATTGGCCATGCTGCAAAACTGAACTTCTCGGTTTGGATCTATATCTGAAAAGATAACGGAGGACTGAGTCTTATTGATTACTCCCAAATGGAGTTGTCCCATCAACACAATTGTTGAATTGTTAGCCAACATTCACAACAGGTAAATCTTTTCATTCAATGGGTCTAATCTAAGCAGGACGTGCTGTAGGATTTATGACCATACATTTTTCAGTTCTAATGCTAAACTTTGCCCTCCAACTGTCCTGATTTGATAGGCACAGTTCCAGCTGATCCTGTGCCATCACATTTTTTAAATTTGCTTTTAAAATACATTTTTTTAAACAAATCTCTGTTTCTTGCACTTTCCCTCTTTGTTCTCAGCTTACTTCAATTTCTGCAAAGGGATTTCAAAGTAGAAAATGAGTTTGTACTCAATTAATTCAGCAGAAGGGAGAAGAGGAGGTGAAATCCAGTACTTCCATGTAGACTCAGGCAAAAGCAAACTGCTGCGGACTCTCCTATCTCATTTGATCTTATTCATTCAAAACCTTTGTCATCTTGACCAAACTCTGATATCACTTGTTCACATGTATCCAGGTTTTCATCTGTGAAATGTCGGAGGATATGCTGAACCTGAGTAGAACTTGAGATTTTAGTATTCATAGAATCATAGAATCATAGAGTTGGAAGAGACCACAAGGGCCATCCAGTCCAACCCCCTGCCATGCAGGAACTCCAAGTCAAAGCATCCCTGACAGATGGCCATCCAGCCTCTGCTTAAAGACCCCTAAGGAAGGAGACTCCACTACACTCCGAGGGAGTGTGTTCCACTGTCGAACAGCCCTTACTGTCAGGAAGTTCCTCCTAATGTTGAGGTGGAATCTCTTTTCCTGCAGTTTGCATCCATTGTTCCGCGTTCTAGTCTCTGCAGCAGCAGAAAACAAGCTTGCTCCCTCCTCAATATGACATCCCTTCAAATATTTAAACAGGGCTATCATATCACCTCTTAACCTTCTCTTCTCCAGGCTAAACATCCCCAGCTCCCTAAGGCGTTCTTCATAGGGCAAGGTTTCCAGACCCTTCACCATCTTAGTTGCCCTCCTTTGGACATGCTCCAGTTTCTCCACATCCTTTTTGAATTGTGGTGCCCAGAACTGGACACAGTATTCCAGGTGGGGCCTGACCAAAGCAGAATAGAGTGGCACTATAACTTCCCTTGATCTAGAAACTATACTTCTATTGATGCAGCCTAAAATTGCATTGGCTTTTTTAGCTGCCGCATCACACTGTTGACTCATGTTCAGCTTATGGTCTACTTGGACTCCTAGATCCCTTTCACATGTGGTCTCGTTCAGCCAGGTGTCCCCCATCCTATATCTGTGCATTTCATTTTTCCGCCCTAAGTGCAGAACCTTACATTTCTCCGTATTGAATTTCATTTTGTTAGCACTGGCCCAGCTTTCTAGTCTATTCAGGTCATTTTGAATTTTGATCCTGTCCTCTGGGGTATTAGCTACTCCTCCCAGTTTAGTGTCATCTGCAAATTTGATAAGTATGCCACCAATTCTGTCATCCAAATCATTAATAAAGATGTTGAATAGCACTGGGCCCAGGACAGAACCCTGTGGGACCCCACTGGTCACTTCTCTCCAGGATGAAAAGGAGCCATTGTTGAGCACCCTTTGAGTTCGGCCAGTCAACCAATTACAAATCCATGTAACAGTTAACTTGTCTAGCCCACATTCTTCAAGCTTGTTTGCAAGAATGTCATGGGGAACCTTGTCAAAGGCCTTACTGAAATCGAGGTATACTATATCCACAGCATTCCCTTCATCTACCAAGCTGGTAATTTTATCAAAAAAAGAGATCAGGTTCGTTTGGCATGACTTCTTTTTCTGAAACCCATGTTGGCTTTTTGTGATTATGGCATTGGCTTCTAAATGTTCGCAGACTCTCTGCTTAATGATCTGCTCTAGCACCTTTCCTGGAATTGATGTCAGACTAACTGGACGATAATTGTTGGGATCCTCTTTTTTTCCCTTTTTGAAGATGGGGACAACGTTTGCCCTCCTCCAGTCTTCTGGGACTTCTCCTGTTCTCCAGGAGTTCTCAAAGATTATTGCCAATGGCTCTGATATTACATTTGCTAGTTCTTTTAATACTCTAGGATGTAGTTCATCTGGTCCTGGAGATTTATATTCATTTAGGTTAACCAGGTATTCCTGTACTACCTCTTTACTTATTCTGTGCTGAATTTCCTCTATTCTGTCTCCTGTTCCATTATCCTTAGGTTGAGCACCCTTTGCCTTTTCTGAGAAGACTGAAGCAAAGAAGGTGTTGAGTAATTCTGCCTTTTCTCTGTTCCCTGTTAGTATTTTGCCATCTTCTGCACGCAGTGGCCCCACTGTTTCCTTCTTCTTCCTTTTGCTGCGGACATATCCAAAAAAGCCCTTTTTATTGTTCTTAACCTCTCTAGCAAGCCTGAGTTCATTCTGCGCTTTAGCTTTTCTGACTTTACCCCTACATGTGCTGGCTATTTGTTTAAATTCCTCTTTCGTGATTTCTCCATTTTTCCATTTCTTATACATGTTCCGTTTAAAACTTAGCTCATTTGAAAGTTCCTTAGTCATCCATCCTGGCTTCTTGAGACATCTTCCATTTTTCTTCCTCATTGGAACTGTTTGAAATTGTGCCTTCAATATCTCCCTTTTGAGAAACTCCCATCCGTCTTGAACTCCCTTTTCTTTTAGTATTCCTGACCATGGGATCACTCCCAGTATTTCTCTAAGTTTATTGAAATCAGCTCTCCTAAAGTCTAGAGTGCGTGTCTGACTATGCCTAGCTTCTCCCTTCCACTGTATTACAAACTCCAGGAGAACATGGTCACTTCCACCTAAGGATCCAACCACTTGCACCCCATCAACTAGGTCTTCCCTGTTGGTTAAGATCAGATCTAAAATGGCTGATCCCCTTGTTGCCTCTTCCACCTTTTGGACAATGAAATTGTCTTCCAGGCAAGTGAGAAATTTGCTAGACTTTGAGGATTTGGCTGAGTTTGACTTCCAGCAAATATCCGGATAGTTGAAGTCCCCCATCACTACTACATCTCTCCTTCCTGATTGTGTGGTCATCTGTTCTAGAAAGGCATCATCCAATTCCTCTGCCTGAGTTGGGGGTCTGTAGTAGACTCCCACAGTAACATCCCTGTTATTTCCCTCTCCTTTAATTTTTATCCAGATGCTCTCCACCTGGCTTCCAGTATTGACTTCCTGCATCTCTTCACTGGTGTATATATCCCTGACATATAATGCTATTCCTCCTCCTTTCCTGCTTGGCCTGTTTCTCTTAAAAAGGTTATACCCCTTTATTTCTACATTCCAATCATGAGACTCATCCCACCAGGTTTCAGTGATGCCTATTATATCATATTTCCCTTGTTGTGCTAGGAGTTCAAGTTCATCCTGCTTATTTCCCATACTCTGTGCATTAGTGTAGAGACATTTAAGACCATGTGTCCTCTTTACTTGCTGCTTTTGCACATTTTTTTGCCTCCTACTGTTGGGTCCTTGCACTATTTGCCTTGTTCCCTCTATGCCACTTGGACTATTCTCTCCATCCCTTTTGTCTTCCAGTATAATGTCTCCCTCCCCCACATAACTCAATTTAAAGCCCTCCTGATCAGATTCTTCAGACTGTTGGCAAAAACGTTTTTGCCAACTGGCGTGAGATGCAGTCCATCCCTTGTCAGAAGTCCCTCCTCATGGAACCGCAGCCCATGATCCAAGAATCCAAACTGTTCTTGGCGGCACCATCTACGGAGCCAGTTATTCACCTCTGCTATTTTCCTCTCCCTTCCTGGACCATGCCCTTCTACCGGGAGTAGAGATGAGATGACAACCTGTGCATCCATCTCTTTCAGCTTCCTTCCCAGAGCCTCATAATCCCTTTTGATATTCTGAAGGCTGTGCCTTGCAGTATCATTGGTTCCCACATGAACCAAAAGAAGGGGATAACGGTCAGTAGGCTTGACAAGTCTTGTCAGCCTCTCCGTCACATGATGGATCTTTGCCCCAGGGAGACAACACACCTCCCGAGACATCTTGTCAGGCCCACAAACCACTGCTTCTGTACCCCTCAGCAAGGAGTCCCCCACCACGACCACGCGCCTCCTCCGAGGCTTAGCCGTGGCTGTTCCTTTTCGTGATACTCTCAGGCTCTCCTGCTCTGTCCCTGATGTCTGTCCCTGCTGCTTTTCCTCATCATCTCTGACAACAGAGAGAGATTCAAAGCAATTCTGCAGCTGCAAGCAGCTCACAGAACGTTCCCTGGTTTCCTTACTTCTGTGTGTGACCTTCCTCCAAGCATCTACCTCTGTTATATGTGGAGTGACCTCCTCCACCCCAACAACTTCCTCTCTCTGTTTCCCACCCAAGACATTCTGGTCTGATCTGTTCAGGAGAATCTCCTGCTCTCTATGATGGAGTGCAGATATCTGCTCCTCTAGCTGCTGTACTTTCTCTTCCAAGAGGGCTACCAACTTGCACTTGTGGCAGGTGTAGTTCGCCACCTCTGTAGGCAAGAAGACAAACATCCCACAAGTGTTGCAGGTGACTGCTGCAGGGCCTTCAGTGTCCATACTGAGAAGTCTTAAGGAGGCACTGAAACAAGACTGTGGGCTTCCCTTGCTAGACTTGGCCTTTGTTCCCAAGCTCTGTCACTGAGTTCAAGTCACGGGGCCTATAGTTATGTAGAGAGCTCCTGGCTAAAAGCTCCTTCCAAAGGCAAGTCTCTGATTCACTTCCTCTGATGCTTCAGGCCGGCTCCTCTTCTATTCTCTAAACACCTCCTTGACTAGATTAAAAAAAATAAAAAATCAAAATTCGCGCGCCGTTAGGCGCGCGCTTGTGCTAGCCTTGAGTAGCCTTAAGTAGCCTCCCAGCACTGGCTCCCAGAATGCAATGGCTCAAGTGAAAATTAAATTAGATCTCACCCAAGCACATGGACTACAGCCTCCTCCTTTTCTTTCTCCTCCTTAAAGGAAATGCAGCTTCTGCTAGCCTTGAGTAGCCTTAAGTAGCCTCCCAGCACTGGCTCCCAGAATGCAATGGCTCAAGTGAAAATTAAATTAGATCTCACCCAAGCACATGGACTACAGCCTCCTCCTTTTCTTTCTCCTCCTTAAAGGAAATGCAGCTTCTGCTAGCCTGCTAGCCTTGGCTCAAGTGTAAATTAAATTAGATCTCACCCAAGCACATGGACTACAGCCTCCTCCTTTTCTTTCTCCTCCTTAAAGGAAATGCAGCTTCTGCTAGCCTGCTAGCCTTGGCTCAAGTGTAAATTAAATTAGATCTCACCCAAGCACATGGACTACAGCCTCCTCCTTTTCTTTCTCCTCCTTAAAGGAAATGCCTTTAAGGCCTTTAAGGCATTAAGTAGTATTGTCAACTACTTTCTGTTTCCTGTCTATATTTTAAAGTCTGCATTCATGCAAATATTGAAATCCAGCCTTCTTTCAGTATATTAAAATATTCCCCATACAATGGATTTAAACATAATAACATATGTAGAGATTATTTGCACCAGGCAGTTATTAGTTCTCTTTCTGTTTCTTGGGATAACACTAATTTTTAAATTGACATTTATGGGACTTGAGTTTCTCCTACTAAGACGAGAAAAAGAATGCAAAGGAATGTCAATTTTGGGGAGGCGGGAGGAAGAACATCTGCTGAGATAAATGCTACATCAATTTAAGAGGTGTGTTTCATTTTTGTAACATTCATGAATTAAGAATATCAAGGTGGAAAGGACAAAAGAAATATGTTTAATATTATTAACTAATAGCTTATTTCCTTGAAGGAGAAGAGATGGGGGGGGGGAAGCCCACTTGCAAAGTAATTTTCTCAATTCCCAGAGGACTGGTTCCTTATTTTCTCCCCTTTTTCCCCCCAACTGCAGTTTTCATTCTTTTGATAAATTGTAAGGATTTTAATTTCCTTTCCCATTACTGTTTGAATTATAAATACAAGCCTAAGCCAGACGTCAGAGGATTGCACGTCTGACAGAGGAGAACACAAATCGTATATTTTATTAATAATTCTAAATAGTTTGGCGATAAGGAAAACTCAGGAAGCGTCAGGAGAGCGGTTGGCACCCTGAACGCAAGCCGAAGGTAGCCATGGTGAAATGTCACTCGCTAATTCCCCCTTGTTTGTTAGAAGACTTGAAGCCTGCAGAAAATAAATTATTTAACATTCTGTGAAGCTGTTGGAAGACATCAAATTCCGTCTTGGATGGCTTGTGCTCTGTCTCTCTCTCTTGCTATCTCTCCGGTGTTTTGGGGTTTTACGTGGTTCTCAGCAATCTGTACCCAGTTCCATATTGGTACCCTTCACTGCTGCCATTTTAAATTCCTTCAATGCCAATGCAGCATTTTTCTGGAGCATCAGGAGAAACTCAAAATGGTGAGCCAGTATCACTGGTGGTCCATGCTGAGATATATCTGGAACTCAGCAGTTGCCTATGGACACCAGCTGGTGGTGCCAACCCTGTAAACTGCTATAAAACAGGATAATTTTTCTACCTATGTAGCCCTGTTCAGGTATCTAGTAATTGCGTTGTTGGAAAGCACCATTGCATTGTGAAGTCGAAGGCTTTCATGGCCGGCATCCATAGTTTTTTGTAGGTTTTTCGGGCTGTGTGGCCATGTTCTAGAAGAGTTTCTTCCTGACATTTTGCCAGCATCTGTGGCTGGCATCTGAAGATGCCAGTCCCGGATGCTGGCAAAACGTCAGGAAGAAACTCCAGATATATCTCAGGTCCCAACAAACACAGCTACGTCTCTGAACCTTGCCTAAATTCAGTTAATAGTCCCAAACAGAGTAGACCTATAGAATTAATGAAATTCCCATTAGGTTTGACTTGTGATGCTACTATTAATTCAATGGGTCTACTCTACTTGGAACTAATAATTCAATTTAGAAACTTCATGTTTTCTTGCTGAAATTGCTATGATTTTAAAAAAAACATTCTTTGTTGGCACATTCATTTGATAAATTTACCTAATTTACACAACTTTCCCCTACTGACTAAAATATGTTTCTACATATTTCCTTTCAAGTTCACATTTGATTCATTAGCATTCTGAAATATATTTATTGTTTTTCCACCAGAAATAAAGCCTCCCGTAAGCCTCAGAAATGTTTGCATATTCAAGGTGATGCCAGAATATTTTTGCAACCAGTCTCAAAAAGTATGGAAAGGCTCCTTTCATTGGGACTAAATCTAATAAAATTTCTTTCCGTCCTCACTTCATGACCGTTGGTGGCTTTCAAGTCAGCAGGCCAGCAATCCACTCCAGATTTTGATATAGACTTTAGTCCAGTCCCATTGCCAAAGCAATTTTAGCATCTTGGACAGCTCTTTTAAAGTTTAGATTGTATATGAAGAACGACATTATGGATTTATACTTTGGCTGTGACAGTGACCCTGCCCAATGGCCATTCCATTGTTGGTGAAAATCAAATGGAATTGGAGAGAGATCTGACTATGTTTAGCTAGAGACAGCTAGACACATCGCTAGACACAGACTGAAAATAGTCTTCTGTTGAGATCTGTTGGGGTTCTCCAGAGGTCTAAATATATGATGCCATTGTTTCAGCACCTTTCTTGCCCTCCGATGCCCTCTTCTCTCCACTAGTAACAGAATGGCCATGTGGCGGGGAATTGTAGTATAACAGTCAGTCAAGGGGTTAGGCTTTGGACATTACAGAGGGAGAAAGAGAATCCCAGCCTTCACAATTGGACCATTTGTCAGTATAAGGTGGGCCAGCTTTCATGGAAGCATCCAACACACTATCTAAAATATGAAAAGAAGGACCTGGTTTGATGCCAAAGTGTTTGTGATTTACAACCTTCTGCAGTGACCCATCTTCAGCCTTCTCATCCATCTTGGGTACATTGTTTACTTAAATCGAAAAAGATCTTTTTCAGCCGTGGTGTCCTAGTTTTGGAACAGCATGCTCACAGAATTTGACTGGCTGACATCAACCGTTCAATTTGTGCGTTGGTATGTGCAGTGTGGATGCCTGGTGGAAAACTCCACTATATTTTATTGACCTCAATTGTTTACACCACACACATTTTATTCTGCTTTCCATAGAAGGGATGGAGAAGATGTAGCCCTCCACATTTCTTGAAGGTGGAACCTCCATCATTCCTTACCAATGGCTGTTGTAGTTAGCAAAGATGGGTGTTGTAATCCAACAACATCTAGAAGGTTGCACATTTCCCAACCCTACCTTAAGGATTTTTTTCTGTTTTTTTTTTAACTGACATTTTATTGAATTAATCTTATGTTCTGTGACACAATGAGATATGATTGGCTGTAGTTTGGCATCCATTGTAATAAATAATAATTCAACTCAGGTTAATAGAAAGTACCATTAGTACTGGAAGCAGACCAGTAAATAGGGCAACAGGTTTGCTTCTGGATATAGGCATGCCCTTGGTGAAACTTCACTCGATGGGCCTCTTCTGTAGCTTGTAGGGCAGGGAAACTATTTTGCGCTACAATTCTCAGATTCCTGTGCTAGGATTTTAAGAGGAACAGTACAAAATAGTACATCAATGAGATGCTCCTATATATGTTAACCCTCGCAGGGAGAAGCATCAGGGGGAATAATACTCTGTCCTCGTAGTTGCCATTTTGCGTCGATGCCAAACCTTTCCCAGTTATTCCCAAATCCCAATTTCTTCTCAATTTACACTCCTCTCTTTCTCTCTGTCCATGAGTGCTGGGCACAATATACACGCACAGAGAGAGAGAGAGAGAGAGAGAGAGAGAGAGAATTGGAGATAAAATGGTGGCAATAAAATAAATGAAACACACACAAACACACACACATACAGAGAGAGAGAATAAATATTTTATATTTCCATGTGAAATAATGAGCCCTGTTTGGATCATGAGTGGTGAAACATGCTAAGCAATACTAGTAAACAAGTGGAGGAATGGGGTGTGTGTGTGATATTTCCGCAAGAAATACAATTCAAATGATATTGCTTGTGGCACTGATCCAAAGTCTGTCTGAGCACGATCCATTTTTGGCACTTCTCCTCTTGAGTGCCATAATGGCACGTGCCGCTTTTCACTCCACAATCTGTCATTATTACTGCTAGACGAAACCCTTCTTCATGTGGAGAAATAAATTGGTTGATATTTTGCTTTTCTGGTCACATAGCCCTCCCAGCATATAGAATGTTTTGTTGCAGTGTTACAAATGATCTGATCCAATCCTTCTCCTCCCGCCCCCACCTTCCATCATTCCCACTCTTCTCTTTGTGAATTTCAGCCAAGATTCTGGAAGTCAAAAGAATCTGATCAGGTTTAAAAAGCAGTAGCAGTCAGTGGCTTCCATGTCTGTGGCATGGCAAATTTGCTCTGGGTTTTAGTTTGAACACTGAAAGAATTCTCTGAAGGGCTGAATCTTAATCGGGGGGAGATAGGACTTAGTATATTGGACACTGGAGTCAGCATGGTGTAATGGTTTGAGCACTGAACTATGATGCTGGAGACCAGGTTTCAAATCCCAGCTTGGCCACGCAAATCCACTGGATGACCTTGGGCAAGTCACACTCTCTCAGCCTCAAAGGATGGCAATGGCAAACCTCCTCTGAAGAAGCTTGCCAAGACAACCCCATGATAGGTTGTCCTTAGGGCTGCCGTAAGTCAGAAATGACTTGAAAGCACACGATGACAACAACAACAGCAGCAGCAGTAGCAGCAGCAACAACAACAGATGTCTATGCATTATCTGAGTTGGCACCAAAAAGAATCCTTTTGGGATCTTTCTGAACTGGAAAGGGCTAAAGAAAGGTGTGGAACATGTAAAAAAAAATTTAAACTGTTCTGAATTTTTGCATTATGTCGTAACCACAGTTCCATAATGTAAGAATGTACATCATTATTCCCTGGCGGCTTTCATAGAATCATTGAAACACAGCATTGAAAAGTACTTCAGGAACCCTATAGGCTACTTTCATGCAGGAATACCCAGCTAAAGCACTTCTGAAAGATGGTCATCCAACTTCTGTTTTAAAACATCCAAAGGAGGAAAGTCCAATACCCTCCAAGGCAATCTATCTCAGTCTTAAAGTTTGTACAAGTGAGTTCTTCCTACCATTTAGGTGGAATCTCTTTTCCGCTAATTTGAATCCATTGGTACATGTTCTAGTCTTGGAAACAGCACAAAACAAACACCGTCCACCTTCTACATGACATCTCTTCAAGAATTTAAACATGGCTACCATATCATTTTTCAATCTTGTCTTCTCCCAGGTAAACATTTCTAGCTCCTGCAATGGCTCCGCTCCTGCTCCTGAAGATCATGGAGCAGCAATATAGAGTGATATCCAAGTCTCAGGATAGAAAGCATATTTGCACGGATGTGGGAATAAGATAGAATATAATATTCTGCAGAAAGATGCCAGAGACCAAAGTTGCCCTAAAAAGTTGCTGAAAGAAGAAAGGGTTTCGCCTAATCCAGGGTTAAGAGGAAGACACACTTGCACGCCTTGCCTAAATAAGATAAATGCATTGTATGAATAGACCTCTAGGATCTGAGCCATTGTGTTTCCCGTAAACAGAGAGAGATTCTTCAAGTAGTCAATCATTTTTTTTAATTCCCCCCTTTTCTCGGTTTGTCTCTCTCAGGCATATGTCTTCCTCTCAATATCCAGTGTAAGCAAGATTTAATACTCTTGTGACAATATACCTTTAGAAACCACTGATGGGAAAGCAAGATGCGTTTGATATTGCTTCAAGGGACATGAGACCAGAGATTTTAACTCAATTTCTTCGTCTCGAGCTGCTCTGGTGTTCTCATTTTCTTTTAATACTTCCCACATCAGCCAACCCAGGGGTGAATCTAAGGAAGTAAATCCTTGATGATTTCATCGCACATGAAAGGGCAAACAATTACGATAGTTTTCTCCCCGAAGTAAGAAAAGAGGAATATTCCTCCATGGTATTTCCCCAAAATATTCCAGCATCCCAAATACATTGGAAAACTTTGCAGAAGAAGTATTCTGCATAGATAAACACTTGGGATTTTTGTTCAATTGTTCTGTTTACTATACAGGAAACAGTATCTTCTGAGCATAAAACAATGGAGTTTATCATACAACGGAATTTGGGGGTATAATGCAATGGCAATCCAAACGCAATCATGGGGTTTCACGTAATTGCGAACTTCACGCAATTTTGGGCAACGGGAAGTCATTCTGAATGCAATCATGGGTTTTACGTTAATGTGTATAAGAGTATCTCACACAATTTCCGGCAATGGGGGGTCATTTTCAGGAAATGGGTAGTCATTCTGAACGCATTCCAAGCGCAATCAGATTTCATGTAAATTTGCTAAACTAGTGAATTCACGTAATTGCGAATTGGCTCCATTTGCAATTGAGAGAAATTCCTCCCATGTGATAAACTCCAGTGTGTGGGGATAATAAATAAATAAATAAATAAATAAATCTTCTACCTTTCCTTTAACGGTAATTCCTTCCCAACACTTTAAGTCAAAAATTACCTGAAGGCACAGTATGGAATAGTGGTTTGAGTGTTGGACTACAACTCTTGAGACCAGGATTTTATTCCCTGCATGGCTATGAAACTCACTGGTTCTCGACCTTTGGGGAAGGCAATGGCAAACCTCCTCTGTATAAATCTTGCCAAGAAAACCCCATTATATGTTCACCTTAGGGTTGCCATAAGTCAGAAATGACACGAAGGCACACAGCAACAACAACAACAACAACAAAAATCTGTTTGCAAAGTTCTTGCAACCATGAAGGGGGAGATGGATCACACCTGCACAGTCTGATGTTTGCTTATTTCTACACCATATAATCCATCTTTCACAAGCTTTGAACCCTAGCCTTGGCTCCACCATTTGCCCAGTGATGAAGAATTTGATCCCTACCCCTGGTATACAGTCTGGATAAAACTAGTTTCAGAGTCCAGTTCTCTCATTGGCTGTAAAAAGATGCTGGACCACATCAGCCAAAGGACCAGAAGGCTTCTCTGGTCTCTATCATCTACTGCATCATTTACCACTGACAAAGCTTTCCTTATAGCAGTAAAATGTGTCAGTGTTTGACACTGAAATAGTTCTTGGGGTGATTTGGAACTACATCCTGTTGTAACAGAAGACAACAACTATCCCAGCTGTCGCTTCATCTTTGGTCTCAAAATCTCCGTACTGAAAATTGGCCCACGACTTCTAGGTGGTTGAGTATAATGGGCACTTGTTGTCACTCAACGTTTACATCAAACACTAATGGGTTTCCTTTGGAATTTTCTTCAGCAGGAACAAGACCTTCATGATGGCCTGAGGTTCAGAACAAGAAAATTCCACACTTTTCATGGACATGGTTCTATCAATGCCCTGAAGAAGAAGAAAACACGGAAATTAGAGCTATGATCCTATAATTGTCAGTTTACAGTACAAAACACTGTTTCAAGCTACAGTGACAAAATTATGCTCAAATTTTGGAAGGTAGATAGGGCCAAGAACATAAAAGGAACAGAACAAGTACAAAACCAAAGGTGAAGATTGCCACTCCCAGAACTTTGAAGAACTGGTGACAAGTTCCATTCATTCACATTTGGATGGCTACAGGATTCCCACCCCATCCCGAAATAAAACAGACATCCTTTAGAAAAGAAAATGTTCATGGTTAGCCAATTTTTTTCACAGATTTTGCGAAACCTGCAAGAAACTTCAAATCTATCCTCATCACAGAAAAACACAAGGATGTAGTGAATTAAAGTTTCCAGTATAAAAATCCAAGATGTTTTAAGCATTTTTCACACACACCCTTGAAGGTTGCCAGAAGGTTTCCTTGAGCAGAATTCTTTGGAATGGATGGTAAAATCCTCGCCAATCCCAGGGGGCATTGGAGGAGAGCATGTAGTCTAATTCTTCCAAAGTAAATTATTTATAACCCGAGAAGCGAGGTGACACAGGGTGGGAAGTGGTGTTTTGTTCACAGCAGCGGTTTTCTCCCTCCTTTCTGCTCTCTGAAGTTCGGAAATAAGTGAATCAATTTCACCTTTGCAGATCGGCTTCCCTTTTTGTGCGCTTGTCAAAATGGTTGACCTTTTACAAACACAAACCCAGCCCCGCTCGTATGTAATAATGCCTGCAGGAATCTTAAACAAATGGAAATGGCTATCAGCCAAGTCCATGCGCCTGTCTTTCTCTCTGCGTGCGCGGGGCTCACTTGGGCCTATTAATTTAAGAATGTCTCATTAGCAAATGTCCACGGGAGAAAGTTGTCCTCGGAAGTCCCAGGACCATGCTTCTATGCATCATTAATAAAGAGCAAAGTGCTGAAGGACTTTCCACAACCGATGTGGTGAACCATTTGGAGTCAGGTAGAAATCCTCCAAGGAACCACATTAGCAATAAAAGGGGGATGTTGTATGGCTTAGCTTGCCAAAGTCTTTCACTGTACAATACAGTGTTTTCCTTGGGTTGTAGAGACGGACATTTATGCCTAGCAAAACTGTTGTTGTTAACTGCCTTTTAGTTGACTTTGACTCATGGCAGTCCTATGAGACACATCCAAGCACCTTGTTTTGACCTAGTCTACTTAGGTCCTGTAGACCATGGCCTCCTTGACTGAATCTATCCACCTACTATAGAGCCTTCGTCTTTTTCTCCTCCCCTCCAATTTTCCTAACATTATTGTCTTTTCCATTGAGTCAGGTCTTCTCAAGATGTGGTCAAAGTACAACAGCCTCAGTCTAGTCATCTAAGCTTCCAAGGAGGACTCATGCGTGATCTGCTCCAAGACCCATTTGGTTGACTTTCTGGCTGTCCACAGTATCCTCAGCAGTCTTCTCCAGCACCACATCTCACTTGAGTGTATTTTCTTTCTATCGGCTTTCTTCACTGTCCACCTCTCACATCCATACAAGGTGATGGGGAATATAATTGTTTTTAGTATTCTCATTTAAGTGCTCGGTTGTATATATTTGCACTTTAGGATCTTATCAAGTTCTTTCTTCCCTGCTCTCCCATTTCCTAGTCTTCTTAAAACTTCTTGACGGCAGTCTCCGTTCTGATCAGTGATAGATTCAAGGTTGTAGGAAATATTTCATTATTTTGATTTCCTCATTATCTAGGTTGAATGTATGTAATGCTTCTAGGAGTCCCTGTTTCTACTCCTTATCGCATTACTAACTGTCAAGAACAAGACGATCACAGCTCCCTATAGCACGTGCTCAATAGAAGCCCAGACCTCCATTTCTATAGATGTTTGACTCTCTTTTGTGGTAGGTTTCAGCCTTGTTTGCTATTGTGGCAATATTACCATGATCACAAATGAAAATACAAAGACGTTGCAATGTCCTAAGGCTAACTGACACCAGAACTGACCAACAGCATGTCATACCTGTTTATTTTCTAAGTGAAAATTCATCCACAGCTGCTGTTCATATTTTCAGTTTTTTATGTTTTATGGAATTATATATAAGCTTGTTGATGTGTGTTTTTAACTGTACATGTTTTAGTCATGCTTCCTTTTTCTAAGGAAAAAAAAGGATCATGATTTTATGCTTGTGAACCATTCTGAAGGCCAAGAAATATATGAATTTTTGAGTCAAGACGCACTTGGTCATGCGGTAAGTCTCAGGAGGTGCAAAATGGGTAATTTAAATGAGAATCTCAAAGCCACCAGAATTTTTATCCATTTCAAGTGAAGGGCAAATTGACTTGAAAGAGTGCAGCTGAGTTTAAAATAAATGGAATAACTTAACATTTCCATAAGAAGGACTAAACCATTTCTGGCAATGCAGAGACTATTCGCATGTAGGAATTCCTAAGTAATTTTTGGATTGGCTGTTTTGAAATAGTACCGGGGTGTGGAGGAAGATGCTCTTTTCAGAAAAACCAAGAAATGAATCACAATACAAGTTGATTTTCAATATATCTTTAGACAGAAATTCTTCTATCTTGGTATACTATCACCTTCAGAACTAGGAGGCAATGTGTCCAAATGTAGCTGTTTTATTCAATATAGTGTTAGCGGATGTTAAAGATAAAAGGATAGTAAGCTGTACATACAATCAATCATGCCACAACGAAAAACAACACAATGTTGCAAGTCATCAAAAATATAGGAAGAAAGAGAGAGAAAAAATTGTTATCTGAAAAACATTCCTTTCCAGTGCGATGACGGCCAAATACTGTACTTGTCTGTTCAAAACACCATTGGTCCCAAACCTTCTTTTTTCCAATGGTAAGTTTTAGGGGTTGCTCCTGCATTACTTTTGGGGGGAACTTGGGGCCATGTTCCTTTAGAACTGACATCTTTGCTTGTAGTCTCTTTTTCAACTAATCCCCAGCCCTGGATGTTGGAGAAAGTCACCCGAGTGCTAAGGACATTTTTGTATATCCCAAATTCCCCACATGCATTCTTAATAAAAAATAATTTTAACTCAAAATCACACCTACTCCTTTAGTAGATTTATTTATGGAGGAGGTTAATCTTATCATGTTGATATACTCCAAAAGAGGCCACCATCTCTCCTCAAAAGAAGCACAATAGAGGTTATCCATCCTCCCTGACAACTTTTCCATTAGTAAACTATGCCACGACTTGTCCATTGTTAAAATGCCCATCTTCCAGTTCTTGGCTATTTCTTGTGATGCTCTGATTCTGTAACTCTATAGACTTAGTCTTCTGACTCAGATGAATGGAGTGCATCTTCATGCATTTGTAGTTCATGTCATGCATCCGAAGAAGTAGACCAAGTCAACAAAAGCTTATGCTACAACGTCTTTAGCTCAGGCAGTCTCATAGGCGCTACAAGATGCCTTTACATACTGATATTCAAAATGAATACAGGTATGTCTCTGAATTCTACTTTCATTTTTGTTGTCTTATCATTTGGGATATCATTCAGGAACTTGTCTAAGAAACCTACGAAAAGTGGTCCAGCAATTATGTTCCCATGGAAACACATCATCAGGCTATTCACACTCCTTTATCAAGTTCAAAGCTCTGACCAGGTATTCCCGCAGAAAAACTCACAGTGATGGCCCTATTCACAGAAATCTAATATCTGAAATCTCATGAAAACATCAGAATATGTAGATTTATTATCTTCAGCTATCTTGGCCTCACTGCTAACGATAGCAGAAGATAATAAATCAAGCCCAAACTTTCCCTGGAAACCAACTGAAGCTTTAGGATCTTATCCAGTTCTTTCATAGCTGCCATTCCCAATACTAGTCTTCTAAAAAAATTTACTGCAGTCTCTGTTCTGATCAGTATTTGATCCAAGGTATGGGAACTCTTTGACTGTTTCAATTTTCTCATCATCTTGTAGATCTTCTGTGGTCATTACTTCTGTTTTGCTTTTTAATGTTCAACATTAAGCCTACCTTGGCATTTTCCTTCTTGATGCTCTTCAGATCTTTCTTGGTTTCTGCTAATAGTATTGTGGAGTCACAAACCCCTAACTGATCCATATTCCTTATCCCCATCTAGTCATGATTGTGGTGCCATTGCCACAATCATAACTGCCCCCAACCTACTTTTCATGATATCAGCCTCACTGAGTAAAGGAGGTCTCTTCTGTTGGGGAACAAGGCGCAGGAAGATGATATTTCTACCTCCTTCCCACCTTCCAGTTGAGACATAGGATCCTTGTCACACTTCTGTGTTAACAGCTTAATTCACTAGTGAAAAGAGGTGGATCACCAGCAGAACAGATCTACTCTCAGTGTGGCCAATTTGTGGGAAAGGAGAGGAAGTCAAGGAGAGATATGCTACTTGGGGCCAGTACAAATGGGCGGGAAGTGCCGTTCTGGCACCAATTCTAGGGTTCTGAATCCTACTCCATACGGAGGCCACCATGATGGCGGCCGCCATGATGATGCAAGCGTGACGCAGTGTTCACACACCACAGTGCCATGCTCGCATCATTGACGTGCAACACTGCTCCAATGGCACACTGATGGCATCAGTGCCACATCCTAAAAAGAACCTGGTTTTTCCAAGTTCTGTTTGGTGCAGAGGGAGCTTGTGCAATTTGGTTGCTGCAGGCTCCCACCGGAGGAAAAACGGGCCTCTCCAGCCCACCCTTTCGGGGCAGTTTGTTGAACCCCTTAGTTACACATACCCAAGTCAGTAGCCTCTGTAAAATTCTTGCCAATTTTTCCATGTTCTGGAAAGATTGTGCTGTTGGCAGGAAGTTAAACTGCACTACGATTCAAACGTCATGCATTATAAACCCCTGGGATACAAAACTCATAAAGACCTCTGCTGATCAATGCACATTCCCCGGAGGCACCAACTGTCTGAAAATTCAGCACATCTGTCAGCACTTATATCTGGCCTTGAATATTTCTTTCCTTATTCTTTTTCAGATCCCCAAGGTAAAATATGATGTTGCAAACTCAATAAACACCAGTCAAATCACGGAAGCACAATCTATCGTTTAAGGAGAAATCCATGGCCTTTCATCTGTTTCCCTAAATCTTGATTGAAATGGAGTTCTCCAATACACGATATAAAAGGATTTTCATTGAGCTGTACACAGTGACAGCATGAGACTCCTTTCCTGAGTTCTTAACAGTAAATTGAGGATGCAGGGCATTACATTTAGAGTTAGAATTATATTCCTCCCAACGTATGTTGCATTGCCTCCGTCAATGCTAACAGTTCAAAAGGGAATTAGAGAAATTTATGGATGAGATAACACTATCAATGGTTTCCAGTCATGATAACTATATGCTTTCATAAGCAGCATGCTTATGAACACCAGCTGATGGGATGAATGAGCAGGAATATACTATTATATTCCCATCCTGCTGTGGGCTTTCCAGAGGTATCTTAACTAGATAAGTTTTTGGTCTGATCCAGTATGGTGCTTCTTATATTCTTAATACTCTTTATGTCTCTATGGGGATTGGAGGTATCCTGGCCACCTCATCTAGGAGAGTTTAACTTACCCAGGTTTCTATGGCTGAGCAGGGATTCGAAATTCTGATCTCCAAAGTGCTAATCTAGTGCTTAAGCCACTGCGCCAAACTGGTTCTCAGATGTTTTTATCCCACCCTTTTATCATGAGATCTCGGGCTGGCAAACCAATAAAACAATTTACACAATATCAAATGAAAATCAATAAATAATTTAAACAAAATTAAAAATGTATTTAAAAATTCAGGTCAGTTAAAAGAGCTTTCAAAATCTAAAAGAGCGAAAACTGCCTCCATGCTTTAAAGAGAAATTAGACCCTAGAGGCTATAATAAAAGGCATGTGTGATCTTGGTGCCAGGATTAAACCAATGTTGGTGCCATTTGGGCCTCCATGGGGAGGACATCCCATAGGTGCTACAACTGAGAAGGCCCTCCTCTGTGTTCTCCCTTGTCCACCGATAGGAGATGGCCTCTCTAACAAATCTCAGTTCTTATGCAGGACTATATGTACCCACCCCTACCCTAAAGATTTGCAATGTCAAGGGAAAGCCCACCTGACATGGGACCTCCACTGGGAAAAGCCAAACGGGAAACAAATTAAGGACATCCCTTACAATGAGAAAGATCTGGAAGATCTATTTTCGGACACGATTCCGTTACCAGCGCAGAGTTTGTGACCCTCTTTAACATGCCTGTGGTCAAGTTCTCCAGCCTACAAACCTTTGCAGCTGCGGTGGCATTAAAAAATAACGCTGCAATCTGTCCATCACACATATATGACTCAGAAGATGCTATCTGCATGCTAATGGCAGCTGACATTGGGAGGTGATCCAAGAGGCAAGCCATAAAGTCTAGCAAGCAGGGATCCAAGGGCTCATTTTCCAGATATTTTTTTCCCCAAAAAAATCAGAGGCAGCTGCTCCATTGTTTTAATAGTGATAATTATGGAAGCACACAAGTAGAATGTTAACCTTTAGACTGTCTGGTACTCATGCTGTAGAGGTAGAGACAATGGTATTACAGCTGCATAATGAAGCCCACGATCAGTATCAGTAGGCTGACAAACCAACCCAAGTTTTACTATAAGGAGCTATCCAAGGTACTGTCTTCTATCCCTTCGATAAGCTCAAAACCTTTGATAGCTCTTTTAAATTCGTGACAAAACCCAGTTGACCAGGAAGCTACCAGTTGGCAATGGTCAAGAAACACCAAGCAAGGTTTACTCCGTGATCTGTCTTTCTCCCTGAAACTGCAAATGCCTTCTATGTGTGCATACTTAACCCCACAATTTGCTTGGTATTTTGGCCAGTCTACTTGCTTACCTTCGTCGCTATCCCTATTAAATGGACACAGCTGAAATATGAGCCTTTGGGTTGTGTGTAAGTTTCCCCATGGATGCCAGTCCAGGTTTCCAGAAGTGGAGTTGCATCCATGGAGCCATTGTGTGTGCAGACACACATTATGCATGGAGATGCATAACTGTGCATAGATGTGTAGTGATAGACTGTAGGGCATTGCAAGGTAGTCTAGGTCTCAGGAGATACAGTGTTTGCAGCAGATTTGCTCTCTATGAAGTAGATTTATTCATCACCGTGTCTCTTCTACCTGTTGCCTCCTCAGTTCCTCTGCCATCCTCGCCACCCTCCTTGCAATCTTCTAATTGGATTCTCATGTCCAAATCCTGCTCTTTTAATCAGAAAGCAAACAAAATCAATCTCTTCCCTTCCTTTTTTTTCCCCTCCTTTCTTTTTTTCTTGCTTTCCTGAATCCAAGCAAAGCATTTAGTCCTAAAGCAATGAAAGACTTATTCCGGAAAGCTCTGTCAGAGAGCTGCCGTGCTAAATTGGTTAACCTTTATCACTGAAAGCTAGGCTGATGGTTGCTAAGATTGGCTCCCATAATCTTCCTTTTTGTTACACCATAAAAGGCTTTATTTCTCCCCCAGCCGTTCCCAATCAATGAAATTGATGGTAATGAAAATTGTTTTCCTAACCACTAGGGTCTCATGTTCTCTGAAAACTTGGAGATATCATACAACATTTGTTCTGAAAATAACATGTTTTTAATGGAACCGGGGTTGAGAGAGATGGATGCGAAGCTCCTGTATCTTAATATCATTAACATAACACTCAGAAAAATTCTCTTTAAAAATTTAGTCTGGGTGAATTATCCTTACCTTTAATGTTTTAGCTCTTTTCAGCTTCTTTTGGCTAGAGTCTGGGAAGCTAATTTTGAAATATAATTACTCATAATTATAATGCTAATTCCTCCCAAAGTAGTCATTTACTATCATTGTTCCATTCTTTTAAAAGTAATTCTTTATCATTTTTCCCTCCAATGTAATTTAAACCGTTCCCTTTTTAGGTTTTTTTTTTCTTTTAAGGATGGAAATAATATTTGTAGTTATTCATTCCCAGGAAATTCCCCTGGGAAGAATAAGAGACCATTGAGAATTTCTTTAGTTTCCTTGTAATATTTGAATGCACCCAAGAGTTGTGGGGGGATTATTCTATAGAGGAATATAGAGGGGTGTCACAATTTATTCCCACTTTCTGCATCAAAAACAAGTTTCCTGCACATTATTTCATGCACAGAAAACTGGTTTTTCCATACACACACACATCCACAGCCACACACCCTATTGCTGAAATCCTGCATAGTACATATAAGTACACTGTTTTAGCTATGCTCTGCCTCCAGATCTGACATCCTAAAACCCATCTCAGAAAACAGTCAGCTATATACGGTGAAGGAGTTCTGTGGCACTGGTGAATGAGAGAGAGATGGATGACACATCCAGCACATGCTGTGATGTGACAAGCAGAAGCAAGGACCCCTGTGAGATCCTGTTGGCATCCTGTCGCAGCACCATATTCTTCAGTAGCATAGTACCCCTTCACTCAGTTCTGGCTTTTAAGATGAGCTTTGGGGAGATTTGCAGTTGTGGCAATGGTGCCATAATTGTAAATGTGAATATAGTGCACCTGCATCATACGCGGGCTTGCCATATGCGGCTTTCAGGCTCTATACCCCAAGCAATGAGTCCCCAAACACCAGCAACTTTCTTTTTCCTGGTTACCTGGACTGTTTCCCTGGTATGTAATATCCCTTGTTACTTGTTTCATGTTTAAGCATCTACTCTTCTGCTATCCTCATGAAGTTGTAGGAAGTGATTGCTTATTTGGAGAGGTTCTGAATCCTTTCTGTATGGTCTGGTCCTGTTTGCGATTGTCCTCCAGAGGGTTTCCCCACCGTTACCAGGCCTCTTCATTTTCCTTGGCAGTTTTGTCCTATTGATTTTGTAGGATCAATTCTCCCCGTGTTCTGTCCAGGAAGTCCTCATGTTCTCTGATGCATTGAAGGGACTCAACACATACCTGTAGTGCTCTGACCTTCTTTTCCAAGAGAGCTACAAATGCGTACTTGCTGCAGGTGTAATTGGGGAGATTTCCTAGCAAGGAGACAAACATTGCACATATATTGCAGCAGACAACTATGGATCCTTCTGCCTCCATCTCTGCAGTTATTTCTCTCCTCTTCTGTATTACTGTTCCCAAAAGCCCTGGTTGGGCATTGAGACTGGCAAGGATTTGACAGCTCAATGGATAAGGGGTGAAGGGGCATTTGCCCAAGGGCCTCCTCACTCAGATTCCCATCATCGGTGCTGTCTAGACTGGAGTCAAGGAAAGACACATAATCTCAGCTTGGGGAATCCTCATCCATCATGGCTTAGATCCAGACTATCTGAAGAACATTCCTCCCTAGATGAGCTGCCAGAGCCTTAACCTCTTAAGATCCACAGGCTCATTTAATGAAGATATGAGAGAAAAAAATTCGATAGCTGCTTCAGTACCTTCTAGAATTCCCTTCCATGGGAAGCTAGGCTGGCCCATTCCTTGTTCTCCTTTTCCCAGCAGGCAAAGACCTTTTTGTTCAAGCCGCCTTTAAATATGAAAAGATTGCATATTGTTTTAATGTGATGATTTCAATTGCGTTTGGCTTTTTACTGTTAGGATTCAGTTGATTCGTTTTGTGAGCCACATTGGGTCCCACTTTCTCTCAAAGGTGGCATATAAATGAAATGAATACTTAAATAAATATATAAAAATAAAATCACAACCAGAGAGTGGTGTCACTGGCCTCTCTCACCCAGCTGCTCCAGTTTGGTCAATGCATTGCTGTCATCATCTTCATTTGCAGGTTGCTATGAGTCACCTTAAATCCCAGTTTTGAGAGAAAAGTGAGATATGCAAAGAAAGACATTGAAATCAATGACACCTGAGTTACTCATCATGAAGTCTGGATCAAATCCAAGGTATTTACCAGGATGCAATAATATGAGATACAATACACCCATCTCTTTGTCCATTCTCCCCTAGTTTTCCTGCCCATCAAAGAATCCCCATATTTATAGGATTTTCTGAGCACAGGACTGTTTGAGCTCCAGGCTGGAAATGGAAATCATAACCTCTCAATCTTGGCATTCAAGACGGCCCATAAAATTAGGCCACCAACAAGCCTATTCATCATAGGCCGCAAAAGCAATCTCCATTACTCCAGCGTTGTTTCTGTACAATGTGGTTCTATGGCCATTGAGCCATTGATATGCACGGTGCCTGCCGTGATCTCCTCAGAACATGATTTGTGAATCGCCCAAGGGCCTATTCATTAGCGGAATGCGCTTAACCTTTTTGAACTAGAAAAAGTCACCCGCAGACCATCCAATTCCATGGGTGCTTTGCCATTACCTAGGATGGGAACGCAGCTAGCACCCTTCAGCTTTTTACTATGATTAATACATGCCAAGATCAATACTGCTGATGCACCTTGAAATGATGGAAGCAAGTCTAATTGCTATCGACACTTTGCAAGGAAGTGGTGGAGGGGAAGGGAGAGAGGATTTTGAATCAATTGTGATTAGTCAAGTCAATGCTTAAGAGCTCTCATTGGGGTGATAGGATTTATTGTCCCATTTCTCCAGTCTTGGACCCTTCTTTAACCAGTGGATTGATAGCATGTGGCTGGCCTCCTCTGCCATTTCATTTTACGGCTCATTAAGCAAGCATAGCAGAGAACCGTCCCTGCCTTTTTGGCATAAGAAAATTTTCAAAACTTATGTGACGCTAATGATGCTGAAATTAGCAAAAGCAAGGATTTGGCATGCAAAGGTCACCATGAGCATTAATAGACTACTTAGCTGCATTCAAACAAATCATAATCAGATTCTTTGGACTGATAATGCAGGCAGAGCCCTGTCAAACTGGAGACAGAAGAGCCTGAGGTCATCCCAAATCGCAGTGTCTCCTGTCATTACTGAGCTACCTAAAGTCTGTCATAACTTAATTACCTCCCGATTAGACTATTGCAATGTGCTGTTTATGGTGCTACCCTTGAAAAATGTTCAGAAGCTGCAGCTAGTGCACAACAGGTGTCAGGTGTGCACTTTTGAGACCGTGTAACACCAATCCCAAAAGAACAAGGCTGGCTTCAAGTTTGCTTCTAAGCTCAAATCAAGGTGACTTACAAAGCCCTAAATGGCTTGAGGCTGAGATATCTGACTGCCTTCTCCCATATCAGTATGTTCAAAACACAGGATAGTGGCTATAAATATGTTGGGCTTTGTAGATTTAGGGGGGATACAGATGGGCGGCTTCATGTCACCCATCTTTACCCTTCATCGGCGCCATGCCAATTCCACTGCATGGCACCTACGTGCTCCCTATTATTACAATGTTAAAATAGATAGCTATTGAAAGAATAAGATACAGTGAATTTATGTGGGGGATCTGTTCCAGCCCCCCCCCCCTGCATTAAAAGAAATGCTGTGGATTCTCAAGTCCCATTGTTTTCAATGGTGGTGTGCTCCTGCGCACCACGCTGTACGTGCATTATTCATTTAACAGGGGCTTACCGTCCAACTGACGTCAAGTCTGAATATGATGAGCCTGTGTATGGCATGGGCACACTATACAATTTAAAAAGATAAAACTGTATAAAACACTTTAAAATGAAACAATATCTCAAGCCATTCCTTTACAACTACTCCATTTTAAATCCCTGTCTGAACAGGTAGGTCTTAGCCTGCTGGTGGAAGGCCAACAATACGGGGTCATTCTGGTCTCCCTGTGGATGAGATGGGAAAATGTACTGACACTCATGTCCTACTGCTGGGCTTCCCTTGGTTGGCCACAGGAAAGTGGATTGGACATCCTCTTGGGTTGATCCCACATGACTCTTTTTATATCCTTATAAGCAAATGCATCACATCAGCTTCTTTTCATGGTACATCTGTCCTGCCACCAAGCTATGGTGCACTTAACAGGTATATTGGTCATTAACTGCTGTGACAGTAACAACATTGACTCCACTTTGGAATGTCTTCCCACTTTCTCAGATTTCAGCAGCCCTCCTGTTTCTCTCCCTTCCTGCTGGCTGTCAGATTGGCCGGGTAACATGCTTCTTAAGCCGCCACCGCTGATCCATCTGGCTTTGGAACGGCCTCCCCATACAGGCTGAGCTGTGGCATCCCATCTGAAATAGCATGTTTGAGGAAACTAAGATGGCCAGCTGTGCGCTCTAATAGGCCTGCAGATTACACTTGCCCACTGGAGACAAAAATGTGCGAGATGGTTGCTGCCGTTGCTTGGGCCACATTGAGCTGGCTGCAGTTCCTGCCTTTTGAAGCTGGCTTGCCTCTGTGTCTCAATCCTTCATGCAGAGTAAGCACTTAACAACAATCATTCATAGCGTGTCTCAAATGCAGATCTTCAAGGAATTTCAAAACAGGCTGCTGGAACGGGACTGTGAACTGGCAGAGCTGTGTTTGAAAAGGTTTTAATACCTGGGGCTCAGTCTTTTTATTTTATCTTATTTTATTTGCTTCTTTCTGGGTTAAAAGTGAAGCACATCTCACTTTTCCCTGCAAAGAGATGCCCCCATGTTTGCTTACACATCATCCCATAAAAGAGACAGTTTCTTTCCTTGACACCTTGTTGGTACAGGTTCTTCTGGGTTCTTTTTCCGGTGCCTGGGTTACGTTGTGAGTGCGCCAATGGTACACTCGTGATGTAATGGATGAGCAGCGACATGCAGATGCTACGTGTCCATTACGTCAAGATGGCAGTGCCCATGTAGACATGATGCCGCCATCAGGCTGCCACCATTACATACTAGGTTTCCGGATCATGCAGTTGCTGCACTGTCTGGAACCCTAGTATCACCAAGGGCACACCGCTTTTGAGCCGTCTGTCTCGGCCCTTTGTTAACTGAGATATACCTGTACCTTCCCTTGTGGCAAAGAGAGTCTGAATTCTAGATAACCAACCCAGTGTTCACCGCCTCCCCTCTTCCCGTAATGCAGGTGTATATCAAAAGGACGTGTAGAAAGATATGCAGCTATTAACCTTTATGCCAGGCGTGTTCCCAAACACTCGGCGATAACACGCTCCCATCGCATGCTGCTTACGATATGCAAGTAATTCCAATTAATGGTAATGGCAGTTCTGTGAACATTCAGTGCAGTGATATGGCCCTTAAACTCCTGGTACAACAACCTTCATTGTCTACTCTTTTGAATTTGCATAAGCAATTAACATCTCATTAATGCCTCATTAGGAAGACGGTGGCATGTGTGTTAAGAGAAAGGGGGCGGGTGGGGGAGCCAAGCCCACCCTTCCCTGGGAACACCATCTAAGCATCAACGCCTATTGTTGGCTTGCTTCTAGCTGGTGATTCAAACATGCACATGCACATGGAAAGACGCACTATGATATCAACATGCATGGAGGTGTTGGATTGCTCTTGCTCCGACATCATGGGTAGCATGAAAAGGATGCCGAATGTTTCCAATTAAGAAGAAGATACCTTGGCAAAGCTTGATTGTGCCGGGTTGGAGGAGAGGGAGAGTTCTGCCGAACACCTGCCCATAATAAGAAACCTGGCTTGAGCTTTTGGCTGCACTGTGAAAAATGAAATAAAATTAACCACGCACAGACGTAATGCTCAGCATATGTGGAGCCTTCCTTCTAAGTCATTTTTAAGCACTTTCCTGGATCAGGGCCACCTTCGGCTGTCAGTCCTTGGCTATGTATAAAATCCTATACAGCTTGGGTCCCAGTCATTTGTAGGACTGTATCTCCCTTATTGAACCCATTAGGGTTTTAAGATCATCTGGAGAGGCCTTTCTCAGGCTCATTTGGTAGGAAAGGGGAAGAGGGCCTTCTTGTGGCAGTTCCCAGACTTTTGAAATTCCTTCCCAGAGAGACCAGCATGGCCCTGTGGATCGCTGTGTTATTTTCTAAGGCACAGTGGACAAAGAGTGCCTTAGAAGGTTGTTTTTTGAACAACAGTTCCTATCATTCCTGAGCATTCCTCATGCTGCTGTCTAGGGCTATGGGATTTATCATTCCACAATATACAGACGGCCGCAGTCATCTTTCCCCATTCTAGGATCCTTTAGTTTTCTCAAAAATGTTGTCAAAGCCACATCAGATTAAATCTGCACCTGGGGGAGGCTATTGTTGGATATGTCTGTATGTGTGTGTGCTAACTGTATCGCAGGATACAAGCCAACATTCTGGAGAAGAGTCAGGCTGTAAATTGGAAAATGTAATTATTCAATTTCAGCACTGTGTCTGAGAGGGAAATGTGCCATTCCAGCACATTCTGTAGCTGATTTGTGCTATTATTTCGATTTGTAGCACACACTTCTCTCTCTCTCTCTCTCTCATTCTTTTTCTCTCTTACTCACTCACTCAATGTGCAAGGAATTAACAGCTGCCGCATCAAATGTGGCTGCTCCAAAAGCCTCCCAAGAGGATCTGATAACAAGTTGTTCATGTGCTTCCTAGTATTGCTTTTACTCCATTATGTGCTGCAAAAGATACATTCCTACAAAAGCAGGCCTCTCTGTTGCACATGTGATTTTTCCTTCCTTTATTACTAAACATAAAGGGATTTCTTTCTGGTTCCCTTGGAACAACATCTTTGGTCCAAGAAAGATGGAAGGCTGGTCCCCAGACTAAACTGGTTTCTTGTATGATCCAAACTCAAGGGCCAAAGCACAAGATGGACAATATTCAGCCCATGGCCCATCAAGTAGTCTTCAATCTTGTCTGGTTCAAGTATTGGGCTGGGCTGGGCTGGGCCTCATATTGCCACTTCCAGATCTGTTTTGGATATTGAAGTAACAATGGCATGGGCAGAAGAATGATAAATTTGTACCACAGGCCACCAAATTGTCAAATTTTGGTGGTTTTTTTTAAAGTAGCTATTTATTTTTAAGAAAAGGTAACAGTTCGTAAGAGAATGAGTATTCAAAAATGTGACTATGAATTTGGGGGAGCCAGAACTCTAGTTGTGACTAGTCACTGTTTAAAAGTAACTGCCTGGGCTTTGAAATGCAAGCAGGCAATTCTTGCATGAAGCATCTTCCCTGTTATTTCCTGGGGAAATATTTTAAATATGTGTGTGTGTGTATTCCTTTTGTTATGTGTGTCTGCATTTCTGATGGCTTACTTACTGTACAGGTGATGGATAATGAATTTCATCATGAGGAAAAAGTTGTGGGGAGACGAGATCTCCGAAGTGATTTACTCCTACAGTTTGTCACATCACTGCAAAGTTAGGAACCAGCAGGCAGTTTAACAGAAGCACTGCAATGCCTGTGATAGATGCCAACCGTGTTCCCTAGACAACATTTCTCATTTGAATGAGCATCCTTTTTGCAAGGACCAATTCTTATACCAGGTGCCCATAGTCCCTTGTTTTCCATGTATTACTCTTCGGCATATTTACAACAACCCAAAGACTGAGGTCTTCTAGAGGGGTTGTCTTCTATGGTCCATGAATGAAGTCATTACACTATGTGAGAACATGAAAGAGGGCCTTCTCAGCTTTGACACTTCAATGTGGAATACCCTCTCCTTGGACTAGCTCCAAAACTGGCTTTATTTTGGCAACAAATAAAAGCATGGCTGCTCGTGAAAGCCTTTGGGGCCTACGTGATTCATATTTAGATACATGGACCAAGAAACTGAATTCAAAGCTGTGATGGAGCTACATCGGTAACAGGCTGTGCAACCATGTTAAGGAATTGGGGTGATGGACAACAGGGCACACTGTGCAAGATTCAATTTATGAAAAAAGAACTCCAATTGCAAAGCAGGACATGCACATTGGGGTGCATGGAACCTTGGGATCGTTCCACAACAGGATATGTTGCGTGTCAGATCGTGTTGTGCATCAAGTTTGTGGCTAGGGACACATTGCACAACAGTCTTGATGGCACAGTTATCTCTGTGATCCCATACAGAGACTACAAGCATTGTGTGACAGTACAATTCAGTTTTATGTGATCATAGGTTGGTCTACCCCAGTCTGGAGTGGGATGTCCTGGGCATCTGAGGCTGCCTTTGTCTCCTCTCCCTCCCTCTCTCCTCTTCACTCTGCATTTGAAATCTTCCAGCATGGACCTTCTTGGGAAGTTTCCTTAAACTAAGCTGCTGCTCCCAGTGGGAGGAAGATGGCCTCCAGGACTATGGACCTTATTAGATGGGAGGAACTTCTCTTTATTGCGAATGGAGCCAATTGGAGCCAATTCGAATTCATGTGAATTCGCCAGTTTAGCGAATTTACGTGAATTCCAATTGTGTTTGGAATACATTCAGAATGACTTCCCATTACCCAAAAGTGACCATTACCCATTGCCTGAAATTGTGTGAGATGATTTAATTCGCAATAACGTAAAACCCATGATTGTGTTCAGATTGCCATTGGATTATACTTCCAATTTCCAACATCTGATAAGGTCCTATGACTTTGAGTGGAGTAGGGGAGGTAAGAAAGGACCCTTACTGTCCACCCCAGGACTGTTGTGTTTTGTCCTGAGATCTGATGACCATTTGTTTCTCAGGATTTGGGACCTATTATAAAAATTATTAAACTGTTTTCTTCCTATCCTTTCTTTAAAACAACAACAACACTATGATGCTCTGTAGAATGGACTTCCTCCTCCCCATGCAGCTGAAGGTGACCCTTCTAGTTCTTCTATCCTTCACTGACCTCGAGGCAGTGTAAATCGTTCTCTTCCTCCATCATCCTCAGAGCAACCTTGGTAGGTAAGGTGGGGCTGACAAAATGTGACTATCCCTAGTCCTAGGCCAACCAATAAGCTTCATGATTCAGTTAGGACTCTATAGAGTAAGATCTAGTGTGGTGTGATGCTTACAATGTTCATCCAAGGCTGATGCCACACTGCAGAATTAATGTAGTTTTCGACACCACTTTAACTGCCATGGCTCCATTCTATGGAATCCTAAGAGTAATATTTTGTTGTGGCACCAGAGCTCTCTGACAAGAGAAAGTCAAATATCTCACAAAACTACCAATCCCAGAATTCCATACCATTGAGCCAGGACAGTTAAAGCAGTGTCACACTGCATTGCTTCTGCAGTGGAGATGCAGCCCGTATCACAAATACTCTGGTCTAAATAGGTTCCTTTTCCATGCTTTCCACTTCGCACAAGTTAAACACTGGCAATACCGGGTATGTTCAGTTCACAGCATGTGACTCCCAATCCTCCATGGGTTATATTACCCGAAGCCATGACAAAGGGTCACACAATTCATATCAGCTGGGGAACAATACTATATTTGATCGTGTGGGAAGGGATGAGGGGAAACTGTCATGTTGAAATAATGAAAGGGTTGATTGATGAATCACAGCACAGATATGTCATGGATGATGATACTATGGGGGTTACTTGAAATTCATACATAGGTCCATCTTTCATCATTATCCTAATAGCAAGGCATAAATTAACCGTGAAAACTCTGAAGTGCTGTGTCGGGAGGGAAAAATGTCAATGCCTCAATCACATCTTTTTAAATTGTTTTATTTTCCCCCCTTTCATTACAAGGCAACCTCTTGAGCAAATAGATTTGTAGCAGGAGAGATCTTTTGGAAAATCCTTCTGAGAAAACTCAATTGAATTGCAAGGATGGACTCCTGTTCAGTAATTACAATGTCATAAGTCTGCCATTGTGGCTTTTATTGTTTGTTGTTGTTGTTGCTGCTGCTGTTGTGGTCTTTCAAGGCTTCATTCCCACTTACAAATAAATCAGCTTGCAATCTGAATTGACGGATCGATTCGACAGCGGAGCGTGGTTCACACCAGATTTGCCCTGGTTGCATTTTTCCCCTGTAAAATAACCCACTTGTGGTTCACATTCACGCTATTAAACTGCTGCTTCCAGCATTCCCTCCATTGGCTTTTCCAGCTGGGGTTGATGGAAGTTGCAGTCCAACAGCTCACAGGCCACAAGGTGCTCAGCAATGTTTCAGAGTCCATAAGAGAAAGATGGATTACAGAGACGACGCTATAGATCCCCTCTCCCCTCCTTCCCCTCCTTGTTTCCAAGTGGATGGAATAAAAGGGTGAGGGAGTTTTTGAAAGGTCAGGCATTGTTATTGACTGCATTATAACCATACTAAAAGCCTTTTCATAGCAAAAGCACTCCGTTGCTGAGAAATATTGATCCAGCCACCAGAAAAATATTGTTATGGAAGGGCATCCAGTGTGTTGCATAGATCTGGAGAAGTTAAAGGAGGCTGAGGACAATTCATAAATGTTACTTACAGCCAGCTATAAAATCAAAGATACCTCTCCAGCAGTTTAGGGGGGGGGGGATGCACAGCAACTCTGGAAATGTTGCTTTTACAAAGTGGTGCTGCATTATGTTAATGCTTTGAAATAAATGCAGTTGGAGCAATTGTTTAATTCTCTGCTGCTGTTTTTGCTGTCTGAATAGGTGTTTCCCACCCTGTGGTTTTTGAGGTCTAGAAGTTTAGCTCTTGTGATCCTCATTCCTGAAAGACGAGAAAGTACACTGTCGATATACACTCCAAAGGACAAATAAGGGAAGGGAAGGTGGTGGCCCAGTTGCCTAGCAGCCAGGACTGTGGAGCTGGAGTGGAATTGGAAGGAAGGAATAATTTGCAAATGCATTATTAAATGTATTAAATTTGCAAATATTTAATAGTATTTTTTCTAACTAGCAACTTGACGTCTGGGAAAACAGGCAATGTAACGTTAAAGAAGTCGTAGAAACGTATATGGGATACTTGGTTGCTTAAGAAACTATCAGACAATATAAGAAGAACAACAGGAGTTGCAAACCAAGACTCCTCTACTGAGGAATGGTATCCATTTATTGATTTTGTAAATGCAGAAACGTACTTGAGACGGCCCCCAGAATACCATCAAGTTATTTCGAAAGATGTTATATACCCAAACACTTAATGGAGATATCATTAGAAATTCCACAACTAATATTCAAAACCAGGAGATATAATGTCTATAAGATATATGAGAAAGAAAAGCTTTGTCAGATTAGAATAAAGTTGCTATCTAAGATGCTGGATGCATCTTGAATAGTTCATTCAAGGACTAAAACCTGGGGTGGATTCCCATTGATACAGAAGTGTTCTGCTGCTATTCCACATGGTTAAACATTTTCTCGCATGTGTTCCTCAAGCAGGAGACTTTTCAGATTTCTCACATCCCTCGCATGTTTGCTACTGAAATCCGAACTCTGGGGATTGCTAGATGGCTTGTCAGCCTTTGCTATTTGGGGTATTTTATTGTCTTTTCAGAGCGTCTTACCTTTGATGGTTTGCTTTCCGTCCCTCGGGACAGAACAATAAAATTCAGGGGAAGGCATGACCTTGTTATCACCGCAGAGGGTTTGGCACCAGCTCTTTGTGGTCCTCTGTCTCCCACAAAAGCTCCTCAGATGTCATATCGGCTGACATGACTTCAGTGAGAATTTAATGGGTTCCAGGCAGTGATGGTGTTGACAGGCAAGGGGCAAAGTTTGTGGCTGTTAATGCGGATACAGGATATTCTCACAGAGGGAAAGAACATCTTTAATCCAGGATGAAGACATCACCATTCTTTCTCTAATGCTCCTAATAAGAATTTAAGATGACAAATGTCTCTTTAAACGCTTGGGTGGTATGGAAGAAACCACTGAGGACAGCTGTCCCATCAGTCATCCCAAAGAATGTACATACTGCTCATCCCAGATAATCCATACATGCACACCCAAGATTATCCTTTGCAATATTGCATCAGTGTCTATCCAGTATAGCATTAATCCATAATGTGAAATAGCCAGGGTGTGACCAAAGCACATGGGGTAGCTGTTGCAGGTGGCAAAGTTTTGGGGTAAGAAAAGGGGAACAGATGGCAAGAGGTACCCATCCACAGACATGGAGGCAAGTAGTTATAAATACTTGTAATTAATCCCCTTTTTTCAACAACTAAGGCATAGGGAATTGACTTTACAGTTGCAACTAGATGGCTAGCATTCTATATGTGACATATTCTGATTTAATCCTTAGACCGGGCATGGGCAACAGTGTGCTGGACAAGGGAACAATGAATCAACAATAGGTAAATCCCATTGATGGAGTGGATCTACTTTATTTGGAATAACAATAGGGTTCAGGCCAATGTAGCCTGCTTTGCAAAAGAGATCCCTCTGTCCGAAGGACTGTCCAGTCTGTGTCCAATTTAAAAAGGCATTGAGATTCCTTATCAAAAGAGATCCTTGGTGGTGTAATGGTTAGAACGTTGGACTGGGCCTTGGGAGATCTTGGTTCTCAAACTCCACTGGCTAACTGTGGACCAATCGTTTTTTCTAAGCAAAATCTCACAAGGTTGTTGTGAGGACAAAGTGAGGAGGAGGAGAGCTACAAGCTGATGGGAATGAAGGCAGTGTATTAATGAGACCAATAAACCAAAGAGATAAATAGCACCTTCCTGGACATCAGACAGCATGAGGCATTCAGGCTGCCTTGTGTTCACTGTCTTCCTTTTGTTAGTGAAATGTATTTATTGCCTTCTGTTTAAATTGCAGTAAGTTCTAAATTTGCACCTGTAGATGCAAATAAATAAAATAAATAAATTTAAATAAATATTCTGAATCGTATCATCTTATTGGGAGGAACGTGGAGTTCCGTGTTGGATGAGACCATGCTCTCCCTTTGGTAGCCCATCCTCAGAACCACCCAGAGGTAAAGTCGGTGTCGCTTTATTTGTCTCTGCTTGCAGGATCAGAGGAGGCAGTGATGGGACTTTTGAGGATTTCGAGCAGCCGGGCTTGGAAGGTTTTTGACATTGCCAATGGGCCCTCTGCTGAGGTCTGGGCTTCAGCAAGTATGAATGATGCTGATCCCTTGCTTCAGCCCTGAACAAGATTCAACTGCTGAGATGCAAGCTAAGGTCAGGGAAGAACCTAATGTGATCCAATGGAAGTAAACGGAAAGGGTTATTTAACACAGACATGATAAAGAATAAGAGTCATGGTAGTCCGAAGAGGCCGCTATATTTTCGCATTTGAGCCCAGTTTTTGATGTCACTGGGCCATACGTGTCCTTGCTTTCATCTATGAAAGCTGGAAGATTTGGAAATGTTATTTGGACTGCAGCTCCCAGAATACCCAGTCAATTTAGGGCATCCTATGGGTTGTAATCCAAAGGAAGTACCGTATATACTTGACTATAAGTTGATCTCATGTATAAGTCGAGGACAGGTTTGGGGGCTGTAATTATGGATTTTAATATGACCCATGGTTAGGTTGAGGGTAAAACTTTGCGGCAGGTAGTGAAGGATGTAAAGGATGAAGCAAAAGAAAACAATGCCAAAGAACTTACAAAATTCCAGCAGACATAACTATTTGTGCTCATACTAAAGGCTGGATGGATGAGAGAGTAGAAGTGGGTCAGTGTTTCCAGGGTATATGCATATATATACATATGTATGACTTACATTGACCCATGGATAAGTCGACTCAGATTTTTTGGGTCAATTTTTTATCCTTATAGCACTATAGCAACATATCTAATTTTTAGACTTATACATGCATATATACAGTAACTATTCCAAGGTTGGCCCAGACCTCATTTCTTACCAGAACAACCAACACTCTCTGCTTCCAGCAAATCTGGATTCTTCATCCTGCCCTTCGTTTCATCGTCCTTTGCCCATGCTTGGTTCCTCATGTTGACAGCCTTTTGATCTTGATTTTTAACAAATCTATAAATATTTTGTGGAGACTTAGGGAGACTGAGCTAAGACTATCAGATGTCTCAAAAGATCTGAAACATATCAGGGCAAGTGCTAGGTCAGTAAAAGTAAAAGCAGTATCTTCTCTGCTCGCTTGGTTGAATGCGGTTGTTCATTCGATTGCCCTCAAGCATCCATGTGTGAATGAGGACATGGAAAGTCACTGCTATGAAAGGACCTCCGTTGAAGCATCTGCCCGTTCATGTTAAAATGACAGCGGGATGACAAAAGCACCAAATCAAAGCACTTCGACATTGGCTGCCTTTTGCAAAACTTGAGGACATCTCCCAGCTGCTTTGTTTCCTATTTCCTTCAGGGTAACTTTCCCCCAACCTTGTGTCCTCCAGAAGAATCTAACCACAGCTCCCATTCATCATTCAGTTGGGAGTTATAGCCCACCATGACATCTTATGGGCACTGAATTTAAAAATCTGAGTTTAGTTAGCACCCTTCCTCTTCTAAGCTGTAAAGTATCTCCAAAGAATCATAGAATTACAAAATCTTGGAGATGGAAGAGACCTCCGGTTTTTCTTAATGGTTAGGTGGGATGTCTTTTCTTGTACTTTGGATTCATTAGTTTGCATTCTAGTTTCTGGAGCAGCAGCAAACAATCACTTCAGATATTTAAAGAAAGAGATCATGTCACCTTGCAGCTTTCTCTTCTCCAAGCAAAACATACTCGGGTTCCTCAGTTGTTCCTCATAAGGGTTGAGCCATGGCAGTGAAAGCGGAATCGTAGCACTAGAACTATATAATGTGAACGGGCCCCTGATCTCCTAGTGCCTGTCCCCCGGGAATAAGCAGTTCCACCCGACCCACCCGGCACTAAAAATTAGGATATATATTTCTGCATCATTACAGAATATATTCGAAAGAGATCAAGGATGGTGGCGGTAGCTCTTTTAAAACCAGTCCTTCTGCAAAAGAAGTATCTTTTATTCTTTGGAGCATATGTTTTGGGCTTCATTAGGCAGGTGGTCCTATTTTTCATGACAGATCGTTAATGCTCAGGTCAAAATGCTTGACTGTTTCATTTCCTTCCAGTTTCAAAGAGACGGAGGGAAAACTGTCTAATTAAAAATTGTCATGTCGGGTTGGCTTTGTAAGCTTGATATATTCATTGAGAAACAAGGTATCGGGCCACACAACTGCAATCCAGGCAGAAAGTGAAATAGCCCTGACTCTGGAGAAAATGAATTTGAATCCCACCATAGAACAAAATTACTTGCATTTTGTAAAATTCAGTAACTTGGACAAACACCACTCTTTTTTGCAGGAAGCCTCAACCCGAAAAAAATGAATTCTTTTCTGTGTCATCTTCAAAACATTGCTTTCCATTCAATTGCTCTTGGAAGGGGAGTCATAATTGTCATCATCATCATCACCATCATCATCATCATTATTTTATTCCTTTATTTCCACTCCATCCCTCTAACTCAAGGTTGCTTACGAATTATTAAAACCAGAATTTTTCATTCCCAGGTTGGAAAATGGCTTCCCAACACTTGGAAAACCCTTTCAAGAAGAATGACAGACTGGTGAAAAGTCTGAACAATTTTCTCTTGGTATTTAAACATCCCAAACTGTTACAGAATCTGTAGGGAGAAAAGATTTTTGTTGTTGTTGTTGCCATATTCTTTATTTATACCCTTCTTTAGTCCTTAAATTGGGATTCAAACATGGCTTACAGATTTACAAGGAGCGATACAGCTAAAAACATGCCAAAAGCAAACATCAATATGGAACTAAAGTATACACCAGTCTTAAAATGGTTTAAATCTACACTTTGAAAAAGAGAAAATGCAGTTTTAAAGATGAAACGCAATTGAAACAGATCAGTTTGAAACAGTACGGCACCCGCAGTTCATTCTTTAAAAACTTTCTGCTTGTGCAAGTCAGATCACGGTTTGTAGATAGTTTTAAATGTACAATTTATTATTTTTAATGTGGAATTGTTGTGAGTTTTTACATTGTTTGTTTTTAAAAACTTCATATTTATCTTTTTTTAAAATGCTTTTGTATTGTTTGAAAATTGTAGTCATTTGAAACTTGCTGTTAGCCACCTTGAGTCAGGAGAAAGGTTGGATTGATGATGATGATGATGATGATGATGATGATGATGATTTCCAGAGTCTAGAGACAACCACCAAGAAGGCCCCCTCCCATGTCTCCACCAACCGTGATGATGCTGATGATGATGATGATGATGATGATGATGATAATAATAATAATAATAATAATAATAATATAAAATAATGGCGATGGGGCTGAGAGAAAGACCTTTCCTGAGGATCCCAGGGCCTACAGAGGCTCATAGAGAGAGATATGATCTGATAGATGATGGATTGTGGGCAGAGAGAGGCAGAATTGAATGGAACAGTCAAGGTATCAACCCATATTGTTACCTAGACAATTTTGGCTGCAAAGCCAATTGCAGATGTCCAAGGACAGGAGCTGGAACAGAGTACCAAGAGAAGAAGAATCTAATAACCACATTTAGACAAATAAAAACACAACCTATTGTATTTACCACTGTGCTAAGAAGCGACAAGTGTTTATGCCACCGCACTCACCCAGGCTGAGAAATGGTGGAGAGTATAAATCGTCAAATGCGTGGAAGACAAAACACGAAGATAATAATAATGTAGAGCATGACACCGATGTTAATGCAGTCACTAAAACATTTAATTATTCCTGTGACTCTTTGGCTTTCAAATGCATTTTCCTTTTAAATGTATGATTAATGCCACTGTTTCTGAGATTTATGTGCCACTAAAGACTCCAGTGCTAATTTAAATTCATTTGAATCTTGTCTCATGAAGATATTAACTCCCGAGGAGGATGGGTTATGAGGAACCTCAATGACCAAAATATTTAGGGTTCAGACTTTAAATTATTTTCCCTAGAACAAGCCTATTGATTTAAATGTCAACCATAGGCATTAGCAAACACATACCAACATACCCATATCATTCTTAGCCACCGCTGCTCATACTCTGTTGGCGTTGGGTGCCTTCAAGTCATTTATAACTTATGGCAACTGTATGGGGTTTTCTTGGTACAATTCTTCACTGATATCCTCAGAGTCTGAGAGTCCTAGACAGATACTTTTAGGGTTGCTGCACATGTCATATATTTCTCAGTCGCATCCCCTTCACAAGTACAGTTAATGGAAATACAAGAGAGGGCCTTCTCGGTGGCTGCCCCTAGACATGGAATTTCTATTCTAAGGAGTTTATCACAGTAGCAAGATCCCAGGGGAAAATAGGATTTAAATGAGAGTTAAACTAGAGAAAACCAGGAAATGTCTGAAGTCTATCACACGACGTTGCAGTTAACGTGAAATTGCGTGAGGTTAACCCGCAGTCAAACCGGAGGAAAACGGCAGCTTTTTTACTTTTGGGAAATTCCAAAAGTAAAAAGGTGGCATTTTCCTCCGGTTTAACTGCAGGTTAATTTTGCGTTATTTCAATTTATCAGCAATTTGGGGTGATATACCTCCCGAATTTGCGGGTTCTGTTTACATTTGAATTTAACTTAACTCTTGTTTCAATCCCATTTTCCTGCGGGATCTCACCAATGTGATAAAACTTTAAGAAGGCCAGTATGGTGGTCTCTTTGCTGTACTTCCATCAGTGAACAATAGAACACCAAAGGAGAAAGGAACTTCCTCCTCGTTGTTGTTCTCCTCCTTCTCCTTTATCATCATTTTCATCTTCATCTTCATCTACTTTTCTTTGTCTTTCTTTCTTTCTTTGCAACAAGTAGCTGGGCTCGGAGTGAATGGCAAGTATCACTGGCCCATTTAAACAAATGGCAACTGTTGCCATCCACCCAAATCCAGCCCAGCCCAGGTGTCCATACTTCCAAAAAGTCTGAAGTCACCCCAGAGTTTCCTGGAAGCTCAAGAGTAACAGATGTATTTTCTAAAATTGGATTTAAAGCAAAAAGAAATATTGCTTTAAATACATGATCTGAACTAATTGCACCAGGTTTGGTTTGAAAACAGTTCCCCCCACCTTGTTCCAACATTTAAAATGTGTAGCAGTAAAACAAAATTGCATTGCGGTCTGAAAACATTTTAAAGTACGTAATAGCTTGTACCCCGTTAAAACAGTTTAAAACATGCATGTGTATGGATTAGATGAAAGCACTAAATTGCCAAGGCTTTAATACAAAGCCGTGTTTTAACTCAGTACCAAAATAAAGCCAAAGTCAATGTCCTAAGGGGGTGCCATAGCAAAGAGGACCCTCTTCCAATGATTTTAAATACTGTATAGTCTGCAAATGTTTGGATGTGGAAAAGGAGCCTTCCAAGTTAGAGACCTCAGTCGGGTGCATATAGTCCACTTATCCATCACAATCAATACCTTTGCTCTGATAACAGTCTGAAGGAGGGTTGCTAGACTGCAAACTGAAGAGGGCTCTTGAACCTTTAATGTTTGTTTAGAAGAAGGAATTTCAGCAGGGGTTGGTATGCAGGCAAATAACAAGCAACCCCTGCTGAAATTGCCTCTTCAGCCCAACCATTAAAGAAACAAGAGCCCTCTCCAGTTTTCAATCTGGCAACACAAATCTGAAGGGGAATTGTGTTACGATGTGCAGGCTAGTCCAGAAACTATGGAAAGGTTAGTTGCCTTAAAAATGTGGACCAAACTGTTTCCCAGTCTCTGGTCACACTCTCTCAGCCTAAGAGGAAAGCAAGAAAAACCTAGGAGAGAGTCGCCGTAAGTTAGAGTCTGCTTGAAGCATTAGCTGGTTCTTGCTTGTTCATCATCAGTGACCATCCCTTTTATCCGTATTAATTCACAATTTTTTGCATGCTAAATTACCAGGTCTTACTTGGTTTTTTGAAATGGAATGTCTACATTAGGAAACTTCTAGCATTTTCCATTTGTGTATGAACTCAGGACAGACGGTTTTGCCCCATGAAAACTTGTCATAATGTTCAGTTTCCTTGTTTTACTGGAATTGCAAAACAAATTCCCATCCTCTCTAGAACGTAACACACCTATCTTGCATTGTATCAATTCCTGGCTTATACCCAACTTCAAACCCGTGTGGATTGCTGCTCCTTCTCTTAACCTCCTCCAACAGTAAACTATGAATCCATGTGAGTAGAATGCATTTTGCATTCATGGATAAAGACAAAATGCAGATACAGTCACATGCAAGTTTCCATACTCTGGGAAATAAACAGAGCATCAATTGGAGCTCTGCGCAAACCAATTGTAGGTTATTTGTGAGTGTTCCCCCTGCCCTGTACTAACAAAGGACAAGCCATTTTGGGGTAATTTGTTTTGCAATTCCAGTAAAACCATTTTCTATTTTGGAAACATTACTTCTGGGACTGCAGCTCCTTAAATCCCACAACCAGTATGACTATCGTCCATGGTAGTGGTAGCTTCAGAGGGTTATACAGTGGGCCCTTTGTACCCGCTAGCGTTTGGTTTCAGGATCCCCTGTGGATATCAATGTCCGTGGATGCTCAAGTCCCATTAAGCACAATGGATAGTAAAATGGTGTGCCTGATATATATATATATATATATATATATATATATATATTTCAAACCATGGGTGCTTAAATCCATGGATAAAGCATCCGTGGATGCTGTACTCTTGAAAGATAATATTTCCAAGTTTGGGCTTGAGCGTTTTTGCCCTTGCTTAACTCTGCTCTCACTTGCCCTCACTAATGTTATCTTATCGCCAAATCCAGTTTCCTACATTTGTCTGGTGATGCAACTCTCATAAAAGGAGAAGCAACACCATAGCAGAAGAGAGAGTGGCATTCTGCAGGACCAACAAAGCAACAATTGAATATGCCAACTTGAGTGTCATATGGAATGGGATTTATCCTTACAAGAGTTGTTAGTTTTTACCCAATGCAATATAAACTGGAAGATCACCACCACAGCCTTAAGCGACGCACTCCGCCGAAGTAAGATGTACATAGCCCCATCTTTCTCTCCCTGGATCACATTTGAATTGAGCAGTTCAGCAGATGGAGAGCAGCTTGTTGAATTAACATATTAAGACCATGGGTCTGATAATGACTTCAGTGAGAATGCTGTGCTTTTGGGGGGGCATTTCTCAAGAGCGAGGTTGGCTGCATCCATTAATGCTGTTGTCTTGTCAGTCAAACCCGACTGCCAAAAAAACCACAGTGCAGTCATATGGTAGGGAGGGTTGGTCCCCTTCCCCGGCAGAAGATTCTGTAGCCAATACATCTGCTACACAGATTCACAAGATGAAAAGGCGTTCTTGATAAAAGGGCATCCCGATGGAAGCTTTTATTAATGAGCAGATGTGCGCAAACAAACACACAAACACAATTGGACACGGGGAAATATATGTAGCCTTTTCCTTCTCCTTACCACCCAGCCATCCCTTGCCCCACATATGCATCCAGAAGGAGCAACATATATCCCTTTTACTCGCTGAATGCAATTAATACAGGAAAGGCTTTCACAATCTTGGCATGCTAGTTTCCTTCATGTAGGGATTGAAGCAGGAAAGAAATGGAGATTCAAATGGAGGTTGAGCTGAAGAAATTATCTAGGGATATATAATGTACCCTGAAGGCACTGTCTGATCCTGGATGTTAAGCAGAGTCAGCTCTGGTTAGTACTTGTATGGGAGACTGCCAATGAATGCCAGGCTCCGGAGACCATATTTTAGAGGACGAAACTGCCAAACCCACCTCTGAGTGTTCCTTGCCTAAAATTACATTAGAATCACAGAACTGGAAGAGACCCCAAGGGTCATCAACTTCAACCTCCTGCCATGCAGGAATGCACAATCAAAGCATCCCTGACAGATGGCCATCCAGCCTCTGTTTAAAAATCTCCAAAGAAGACTCCACCACACTCCACTGTTGAACAACTTTTACTGTCAGGAAATTCTTCCTAATGTTGAAGTGGGATCTCTTTTCCTGTAGTTTGTATCCATTGCACCAGATCCTGTTCTCCGATGCTGCAGAAAACATATTTACTCCATCCCCAGTATGACATGATATCAAATATTTAAATAGGGCTGTCATATCACCTCTTAACCATCTCTACTATGAAATGTATGGAATCACCATATGTCAGCAGGTGACTTGAAAGCACATACACACAAAAAATGTCAATACTGGCAAGGAAGGCATAGCCAGGTGTTGTAGACTATGGGGCTATACAGACGAGCGGCTGAACGCCACCCCTTTCTGCCCCAGATTAAGGCTGTGGCAACTGCATGCCACAGCCTCTGGAAGGGGTGTTATAGGTGTGCTGGTGCACCATGATGATGCCCCCTCTGCGCCGCGCCATTTGGGCACTGTGCCACACGTGCATCATCATGATGTGTGCCATCTAGAAAGGCACAGGCCAAAACGATGCTCGGATAGTATGATTAAGGCTTGGATTGTGTGAACGCTCACCCTGCCCACAGGCCGGCACAAAGTGCCACTTTGTATAGGACCTATATTTCAGAGGAAGAAACTGGCAAAACCGCCTCTGAACATGCCTTGCCTAAGATCACCTTATGAAATTTATGGGGTCACCATAAATCAACAGGTGACCTGAAGGCATGCGCACGCACACATACACACATATACACACACACACTGTCAATACTGGCAGAGAAGGCAATAACTCTTCCGAGGCGAATTCTGTCGTGAATTGATACTTCATTGTGTGTGTGTGTACGACGTGTGTGCGCTCTTTTCCTTTTGTGAAAATGTACAAGATATTAAGTACCAGAACATTCCTGCCAGTGAATTGCACCACTACGGAGCACGCTGGATGATAATGTGAGCATGCTAATAAGATCCTCAAGTATTTTTCTTATTAGTCACTCACTCCTCTACTCGAGTGTGATGGTGAGGCGGGGGAGACAAGGAATGCTTGATTCATTACTTTTCAATAGCTCAGCTGTCTCCAGGCCTTGATGAGTTCAAAACGATGAAATACATTACTATGATTTAAGTAGGACCACCATCCTTGAGAACATTCTCTGAGAAGAACCCAGGCTAGATGAAAGAGATGATTGGTCTAAATACAGCTTTGCATTGCTTTCCCCGAATGCAAGGGAAGCGCGAAAATGTCTATGCGGTCTAAATCTACAAATTACTTTGTATTTAGGATGGAAAGAACTTGAGACTGGGGGGGGGGGGGAAGGTATGCAATTGGAAGAAACCAAAGCTGAATAGAAATATTATTTTTCTATGCAGAGAATGCATTGTGCTGCTCAGCAAATGATGTTTTATATTCAAAACCACTAGGTGAATATTTTGTGTCGAAAAAGTCCCGAACTGTGAAGATTCTTGTCAAGACAGGATTCTTCTACACGGGGTTTCTCAACACATGAAAAATATTGTTTTGAATTCTTTTTTTTTCTTTTTTTGTTGGGGGGGGGGAATGATAATTTATTTAAAAAAATATTTTTTTCCCATTCCTATTGCTGACTTCAGAAATTCGGGGGAATTTCTTTAAAACAGGGGTGGGTAACACACGACTCTGGGGATGACCCTCAGGATGTTTTGGTGACCCCCCCAGTCATTCTCCCCACTTTCCCAGGACCACAATTTTCCTGCTAAATGTTCAGTGGCCCCTTAGTATCTACAGGGATTTGGTTCCAGTGGTCTAGTAAAATGGTCTCCCTTATATAAAATGGCAAAATCAAGTTTTGCTTTTCGGAATATATTTTCAAGCCATGGATGACTGAATCCATGGAGAGCTGATTGTACTGGAAGTGCCTGGAAGAACTTTGCACAATGACGTTTAGGATGGCATTTGTTATTTGTTCCACTGCGCTAAGCATTCTAGGTAGTTCCCCGGAAATCTATGCAGTTTTAGCTCCTGCTAATGCGAAATGTGATGTAGTGGTGTGAATGTTGGACTGTGACTCTGGAGACCAGGGTCCAATCCCTGCTCATCCATGAAACCTGACCTTGAGTAAGCCCCATGCTCTCAGAATCAGCGGAAGGCAATGACAAACCTCCTCTGAACAAATCTTGCAAGAAAACAGCAGTTCAAGAGACCTCTCCTTCTCCAATGGGTGCCAGTGATGTAGATTTGACTCTATTGACTCAGGCTCAAGTCAGACACAAGTTGCTTCAATGACTCAACTTGGACTTGATTCGGCAATAAATTACTCAACTCTTTTTTATGGCACAAGAACCCATCCCCTCTTCTTTCCGTGTTATTTCTGCCTCTTGTGCCAAATTTACTTTTGTGTCAGAGGAGAGACAGTGTGTTGAAGAGAAAATCCAAAAAAGAAAAATGACCCCTTAAAGATTCTGGCTCTGCTCTTCTCCCCACACTCCCGATCATGGCACTCGGCTATAACATGTTATGTAACTCGTAACTATGGCCTCTTTTCATTGGAGGCCAGCAAACTTAGCTCCCACTTCAACGCTATGTGGCACAAGGGGAAATCTGAATTCTCTTTTTCCATTTTGCCCACCCTTTTTTCTCTAGATACTTAGGCCCTATGAAGACCAGCATTTTGGGCTGCCCTGGGAGCGGAGTCGTGGCATAGCATCCACATGGCGCATTCCCCAGCTCTGCCTCCAGGGTGCCATGATGCTGCACACTGCACCACACATTGTACACTGTCATGGCACTTCTCTGGCACTACATCCACACGATTCAGTGCCAAGGGAGTGCCGTATAGCCATGGTGCCACAGCTATCGCACCCTTTCTAGGGTGCAAAAAGGACCCGCTTTTTGTGGATCCTTTTTGAGCCATGGAAAGGCCAAATAGGGGCTGAAGGTGCCCCTTCGGGATTGTTCCCACAACCCCTTAAACTCTATTTCTAAATGCTCAGTTAAAGTTTTCAATTACTACAATGTTAGAATTTTGGGGAATGAAGGACAATTTCGTGGATCAGTCAGAAGTCTTTTTGTGGGGGGGGCATGTTCTCACTTTGCACCTTCACTTTAATACACCTCTGTCCTCCCCACAGCTGCAAGCCCTGCAGACTCATGCATGTTCCAGTCAATCAATAGAAACACAATTTGCTGAATTTCTTAATACATGAGGTTTCCACTATTAAAGCGTGAATCCAGGAAAAAGAAAAATTAAATGCTGATTCAAACATCGCGTGCAAACTGTGCTCTTTGGCCCAAGTGGGGAAGCCGATCAATAAACTGCATTTGTCCTGAATAACAAGTGGTCCCCATAGGGCCGTCATGGCTTAGCGTTGTGAAGCATGAGTGCAAAGTAGTTTTGTCTCCACTTATTATGTTGATTATATATTTATTCCTCCAAGCATGGATCTTCTCAATGGACTCCGCTTTGAAACAGACCAACAGCTGGTGGAAATGAATTAATGCCTCATCTGCCACCAAAATTGGGAGCCCAGAGGAGGATCAAAGCCAGGTTTTTCTGAAATAAATATATATATATATATATATATATATATATATAAAGAAGTACTGACACAATCGTTTTTTCCCCATCAGAGATTGGACAGCTTTTCCCCTGCCCTGTAAATAAAAATTGATATTATTTCATCCAAGTTCTGTTTTCTCATGATCAAAATATGATTATATCTAATGCTACCCTGTCCAGTGTGCCGAAGTCATACGAGATGTGAGAGCTTATTGATGTATTCAATTACTGGATGCTGCTCCATTGTCTGGTGAGCACAGAAGCTCAGTGATCAGTTCTTTAGAGCTGTACATTTCGGGCTAACAAAGTCATAACTCCCACAATTACCTGCCTGATGGATGGAAAACAGAAAAATCTCACGAGGCCAATGTTGTTATCAGCTCATCTCCATCTTGCAAAATTGCCTTTTATCTAATGAGATTATGACTGCGGGGGCGGGGGGGGCGGGGGGGCGGGGGGAGGGAAGAGAAGGAGAGGATGGAGGAAAATCACCCTAATGTAATATTTAAATTATAGGTTTTTCTATCCTCTAAGCTTTGCATGCACAGCTGTGCTTTGTGATCCAGCTAAAGGTTCTTCAGGGGTAAAAATGCTCTGTGGAAAAGAACGGAGGCAGTCAAACCGTGTTTCTAGTGCAATTGTCAATCGGGGATTGACTCCAAATAGGCCTCATTAAAGTTCAGAAGGGCCTTTTGAAGAGTTAACATGTTCTGTCAATTCTATCTTCACTATCAGACATTTCTAGCATCGGAGGAGGGTTTTAAAACAACAACCACCACAACAACCAAGTCTATTGAGGCAAGTGAGGGAAAATTCCCCAGTGTTCTAGAAAAATCCTTTGAAAATCAGACAGCGGTAGGGATGAAAAGAATATTCAAAAATATCCAGCCTTTCCAGGGTGCAAAAAGGAGCCACAAAAAGCGGCTCCTTTTTGCACCCTGGAAAGGGTGCAATAGCCGCAGTGCGGTGGCTGGAAGGCATTCCTTTGGCTCTCCGACGTGTGGATGCATGGTCAGAGGAGCATCATGATTTTGCGCACTGTCTGGAGCAGCGCATGATGTCATGGCACTCTGGGGCAGAGTCGGATCATGTGTCATGTGGATGCAGTGCCCCAACTTCACCCCCAAGTCGGCCTTAATGGTCAGTCCGCACAAGGCCTTAGCTACAGAGGTGCAGCTGCATCTTGCAATGCTACAACCTCCCCCCCCCCCAAAAAAAGCCTTACTTTTACAGCATTGCAACCCCCAACAATGTATGTGTTGTTGGAAAGCAGCAAGATGAGAAGAGACACATCCACCAATCTTGCTCTAGTTGGAATCCCAGAATTCCATAGAATAGAGCCATGGCAGTTAATGTGGTGTCAAACTGGGTCATTTCAGCAGTGTGGATGCAGCCTCATTCTTCCCAGCCACCCCTACCAGGATCCTGCTCCTCCAGTTTTTTAGCACAAGAGCTCTATTGTTTTGCAATTAACAGATGCGCGGTGCATAATGTGTTTTGCAGCCTGACCTTTCTTTGCATAATGCACACTTAAAATGTGACACAACGAATATTAACACTGAAAGCAATGAGTGCGGCACTTGTAACTGTAAGCAACAGCTACCAAAATAAAACATTCTTCGTTCAGCCTCTCAAAAATGTTAGGGTCGTCTGTTCGTTCTGAATGAACAAAATGTGTCCCCAACGGTTCTATTTCTCCACCTTCATGTTTAATCATAGGCAATCTTGGCTTGGTTCAGTAAGACACCAAGGGGCCTGCTGGGAGCAATTAGATCATTTAGCAACTTGTGGGCTTTTTTTTTTCTCAGCATTTTTTACTCTTTGCAGCAAATTGCCTCCATGACTGGTGACATTTAACTCATCATCCTTAGCTCCCAGAAGGCACAATGACAGAGCGTGGCAATATTTAACTGGTGGACATCACCTTTGAAAATCTACTTTCCCCCACCATTTCCTTTTCTGAGCTGTTTGTTTTTTTCCTGTGACCAGCTGGTTTGCTGATATTTTACATCATAGTTAAAATATGTAGCGGTTTGAGAATGGGATGATGACTCCGGAGACCATGACTCAATTCCCCACTTGGCCATAGAAACCCAATGGGTGACTTTGGATGTGTCGTAAACTCTCCGTCCCAGAAGATCCCATGATAGGATCTCCAAACATCAGAAATGGCTTGAAAGCACACAGCAACAACAGCAGCTGCAACAACACTTAGGTCCTTATCAGATGGGAGGAATTTCTCTTTATTGCGAATGGAGCCAACTGGAGCCAATTCGAATTCACGTGAATTTCCTAGTTTAGCGAATTTATGTGAATTCCAATTGCATTTGGAATGTGTTCAGAATGACTTCCCATTACCCGAAAATGATCCTCCATTTCCTGAAATTGAGTGAGATGCTTTAATTCGCAATAACTTAAAACTCATGACTGCATTCGGAATGACTTCCCTTTTGCCTGAAATTACGTGAGATACTTTAATACGCAATAACATGAAACCCCATGATTGCGTTTGGATTGCCATTAGATTGTACTTCCAATTTCCAACGTCTGATAAGGTCCTTAGTTACATAAGCATAACTAAGTAGTGAGAGTCAGTATGGTGTATTGGTTTGAGTGTTGGACTATGACACTGGAGACCAAAGTTTGAATCCCCACTCTGCCCTGGAAACCCACTGGGTGATCTTTGGCAAGTCACACTTTCTCAGTCTCAGGAGATGGCAATGGTATGGATGGTACAGATGGGTGTTCACCGAGTGTTTACTCCCCTCTGCGGCACCTCCTTTCTACCTAGTGACACCCCAGCTACCACTTTATAGAGTGTGATCTCCCCATGCTTTCATTGCCACCTCCCCAAAAGTCACGAGGCTAGTGACCCATCTATCTGGGTGTATTTTCAGAGCTGAAGTTCAGAAAAAAAGGAATGTTTCAGAGTACTTTTTCATGAATAACTTTGCCAACACTTACCAGCAAAGGCAAGAATTCTCCTTTGCCCGGCTGAGAGGGCTGCATAGTCAACAGCCTCGCCTGTTCTCTAATGGTCCTGCCCAGTGTCCTATGACATTTTCTCGAGTAAAAACAACATGGCACACTCCTCCATGTCATGTGGGCAGTTGAACCTTACAAGCTTCCACCTGACTTTAAGGCAACAGCCTAGTTTCAGGAGCAAATACAGCTGTATCCTCTAACAAAGAAGAGTAGCCACAGAGTCAGGAGGAACACCTGAAGGCCACCATTGCTGACCCCCAGCATTGGACACCTGAAGCAATTGCCTCATGAAAGAATCATCTCTGCTCGTAGCAAGATGAGACACCTGACATACTTTAGTTTTCCACTAACTTTCCAACTTTCTAGTCTGATTCAACACAGTCCCCATTCTTCTTGTGTGTGTGTATTCCTTGGGAAAGCAAGCTCTTTATGATTTGCATAATGAACATACCAGCGATAAATCCCTGGATAGCATCTTGGAAATCTAGACATCTGTATCTCTTGCCTTGTTCTTTTTTCTTTTCTTTTTTTTTAAAAAAGAAATATGTATCTAAAAAATTCTCACTGTAATAACTATTAATCTCTCTTGACTTACACTAAATTTAACATCTCAATAGCTGTTTTCTTTTTTGCGCCGGATGCTGTCATATTTCTCCCAGGGAATTGGGTCTCCAGACTTTTCTTCGTCTTCTTCTTCTTCCTTTAGTATTTACTTGGTAAGTGCAAGTTATTATGTGAAGTGGAATTACTTGTGACATTTTCCAAAGCTATGAATAATTATGCGTCGCTGAAACGTGACTAAATTATTGCATTGCCATGACATTTCAATCTGCGCAACAAATAAAGTCAACCCTACCCCCCCCCCCCTCACCTTGTCAGCAAAAATCCTGAACAAGATGTAATTTCCTGCGCAGGCCCAGCGGAAGAAATACTCGTAAACCCAAAGACCAAGACCCAACGGTCTGCTTCGGTTTCTACTGCTAGCATAAAGGAGACTTTCTGGTCTCACATTCCCTCTGTGGTTTCAATAGGCTGTGTTGTGATATCCTGAACAAGAAGAAGATGATGATGATGATGATGATTTATAGTTGGTTCTCTGCATCCATGGATTCTTTATCCACGGATTCAACTATCCTTCGCTTGGAAATATGGAGAAAAAAACCCTTAAAACATAAATTCCAAAAAAACAAATCTAATAATAATAATAACTTTATTACAGCCATTTGGCCAGTACAATTACAAAATTTCAATTTAAAACATAATTTTATACCATACGTTTATGTACAGGCAGACTGGAGAGTATAGACAAATGATGGATGGAACTGCACAATTTGGTAAACACACAATAATGGGTAGGGCATTATTACTTCATAAATAACAATATTGCATTGTGTTAAAGAGTTTCATATTCAGGACTTATTTGTTCAAAACTACTGTCATATTCTTTGTTTAAGGAAGAGTTAAACCATAAGGTGTCAATTTATCAGGTGTAACTAGTTGGGGTAACTTTCTAAAGACTTTAGTCCCCATCTGAGTTGACTGGATAATAAAGTAAAATACAGTGGTCCTCCGCCTTACGAATCCCCCGGGTTACGAAAACCCCGGGATCCGAAGGCGGCGGGACCGGCATTGTATCCCCCGGGATACGAAATATCCCCCGGAATACGAAATAAAAAAAAGCCGTGCGGCCCCTTTAAATGGCTGCGCGGTCCGTTCAAAATAGCGGTCCCCCGGGAAACGAAAGCTTCCGGGTTACGAAAGGTAATCCGGAACGGATTACCTTCGTAACCCGGGGGACCACTGTAAGGCCATACCTCCCTGTTTACAAATTTTACCGTTAAAAAAAACAAATCTTGTTTTTGCCATTTCGTATAAGGAACATTTTGCTGTTTTATTTAATAGGACTTGAGCACCCACAGATTTTGGTATCCATGGAGGTCTTGGAAACAAACCCCAGTGGATATCAAGGGCCTACTGTATTAATTTATTTGTTTACAATTGTATATTGCGGTCTATGTTGTTGTGTAACTTTATGCATACGTAGCTATGTAGCAGGGGGTATTACAGAACCCTCCTAGTGAATTAGAAAGATGTGTACCAGGGCACCAGCAAGAATCAGAGAATCATAAAACTATGGAGTCGGAAGAAGTGTCATGAGGCATTAAGTCCAGCTCCCCACAGTGCAAGAAGATCTCTTGTTAGAGCAATCGCAGCAGGTAGCTGGCCAGCATCTTTCTGAAAACATCCAGAGAAAGAGACTGCACCACCTCTCTAGGCAATTGGTTCTATTCCCAAAGCACTCTTACCATCAAGAAGTTCCTCTGAATTTTCAATTGAAATCCACCCTCTGTTGTGTATCCTTCAACGAGACTAGCAGGACTGGAGTGTTTGGAGAGAGGTCCTGAACACCTGCTGCTTCCCTAGATAAGGCAGACAGCAAATGTTCTATGGCTGCAGAAAACAATGTCAATCACCCACTCCACAAAATGTCCAGGATAGCCATGTTGTCTATACAGCAAATCCATTAACATCAAAAATCCACCAAACAGTGATACTTTTATTGGAACAACCAAAATGCACAATATATATGTTGCAAGCTTTTGGAGCTCCACTGGCTTCTTCATCAGGCAAGATGTTACAAACCATATAGGAGGGGGAAAATGGAAGATGTTAGTCATACGCCTGTATTTTGCTGTTTTTGTTCTCCATTCAGAGGGGTATATTTTTCAGGCTGGCATCTTTTCCTTCTGGCCATGTGGTTATTGGGAGATTTTCAAAGTCCAGGAAATTTAACATCCATTTGCAAAACAAAAAGATACTTCCTTTGCAATCCAATATATCTCCTTTGTGAGTCCATTTACGTAGACACAACTCCCATACTGAATTCCAGCCATCATCATCATCACCATCACCATATCATCATTTTTATTGTTATTTTATTCATTCATATCTTGACTGTCTCCCGATGAAGAGACCCAAGGTGACTCACAATATAGTTAAAGTAATGCAGATTAAAAGCTATAAATTAATAAGTCGATGTACACATTTTAAAAACACCTTGCAGCATCCCATCCCTAAAAGTCTGATGTCAGTAAGATATTTAAACTTGATGGAGAAAAGACAACAATAATAGAGCTATCCTGACTTCCCTGGGGAGGGAGTTCCAAAATCTGTTAGCAGTCACTGAGAAGGCCTTCTCCCTTGTTCCCACCAAATGAGCCTGGGAGAAAGACCAGGGTTTCTTCAGAAGATCTTAGAGCTCAAATAGGCTCATAAAGGAAGATATGGGGGCAAGACAGATCGCCCTGAAAGGGCAGGCTGGAGCCACCTTTTTTTCCTCTGCATCGTCGCGGCAGCAGCCAAACGGTGTGGCGATGATTCGGAGGGAAAAAAAGGAGTGCCGAGAAGCAGCTCCTTTTAGTGCCGTACCCGCAATGCCATAGGCACTCTAGGGCGGTGTGGCATTGCACATGTGCCATGCTGTTTGGATGTGACACACATGCGACATCATCAACGTGAACAATGTGTGGATGGCGCTGCATCACAATGGCGCTGCCCACACATACTAGGGTTCAGGAGCATTTAGTTGCTGCACGCTCCCGAGCCTTAGTATCGCCGTCAGGACCGTGCTTTGTAGCTGTCTGTATCAGCTCATGGAGCTCCAAATAATTTGGACTCGAGTCATATAAGGCAGCCAGAAGTGACACTGTGTCATTCCGGGACACCTTTAAGAAAAGTAAGGTAGATTCTTTCTAGAAGGGTATCAAAACAACAAGAGATACTACCACTTGGTAGAGTATTTCCAACAGGCTTTTATTGTGTGTTTTCAGACAAAACAACATGTTTTATTATGCTAAATTGAGGGGGAGGTTGTTACTGGGTCCACACGTCCCAAAGGAGAATATCTGCCCCACAGGCTACATGATTACAATCCTTGGTTTAAATCTATGAAACTAGACTTGGAAATTTGCTTTTACCTCTCTTACCAGCATGACTGGTTCCAACAGAATGGCAGGGGAAGTTGCCATACAAAAGGTTAGCATGATTCTAGTGCCAATGGAAAACTTTAGAAGTTCTCAACATGGTATATTAAAAAAAGTGAAAGCCACAAGTGCAAAATTTAACATTTGAAGCAGGCCTTGGTCTGCCCTTCTGGAGCTTCCCATTTCCCCCTGAAATGAGCTGTAATTCCATCTTCCTTTAAAAAATAGAGCCACATTCGTTCAAAGGCAGGGCAGTAAAACCCTCAGCTCAAAACACATTTCTTCTTTATTATAGCTCCCCATTCCAGCAACCTGTATTTATAAGGGAGTTCCAAATCTATCAGCTTGGGTTACAGAATCCATTTGGAAAGAGATTAAAAAAAGAAAGAGAGTGTCAAAACATCCCCCGTTGCATCGAGTAAATATTTCTGGCATCACAGACTTCACCCCTGGCTTCAGCCATGAGATCACAGCTTACGGGAAATGGAAGCTGAGTAATACGTTTCACCTGCCGTGGGTGAACTTTTTGATATCTCAGACTTCAAACATTTGCAGCTCTTCCAGCTTTCAAAGGTCACACACATATGCACCCGTGGAAGATGTTACCTGCATAGATTTTATACTCTGTAGACAGAAGAAAGTTCTCCCAGCTGTTAGAAGAAGGTATCCAATAGAGTACCAAATTTTATGTCCAGAATAACCAAACTCAAATAAACATGACCACAAGGAATCTCAGCCCACATGAAGGCTGAGAGAATGTCATCATCCCCAAAGAATCATTTTCCACCTCTATAATGGGTCTTGATGTCCAAGATCTCCCATTGTACAGAGGGACACATTGTACATTGGGACCATTGTGCAATGACCATGCTGCTAGTGCCATTTGTATAATGCTCCCAGAGACATAGCTACGGCTCTGCTTGTCTTCTGAAAATACGAGTTTCACAACATCACAATTCACTTTTATGTGATCGTAAGTCAGTTTATGACAATGTAAATACCTAGCATGACACCATCCTGTGTTTATATATATATATATATATATATATTTAAAAAGTCAGATCTAAAATATTTATAACCATTGTGTGTTTGTGTCTTCATGTTGCCTGTCAGCATATGGCAACCTCACTGTTTCACAAACTTTTCTTAGGCAAAATGTATTCAGAGCTGGTTTGCCATTAACAATTAATTATTACAGAAACAAAAATACGTACATCAGCTACATAGGGTTTTTAGTTTTACAAAAAAAATTAGAATGTGGATATGAACTTTTAGAAATTATGTGTTGATTTAGTCCATAAATTACTTATACAACATGACGTACCTCTCTGATTTTGTTCCTTACGGTTCAAATGGTTAATGAAAGCCAGCCAAAGTCTCAAAGAAGTCATAAGCAGTTTGTTAGTGCTATAGATTGCAATTTTTTAACTGTATATGTTTTAAATGTTTTACACCGCCCCGATAGCTCGCTCAGAGGGGCAGGTTAAAAATTATTATTATTATTATTATTATTATTATTATTATTTCACCTGCCTAATTTGCCATGTCAGTTCCTTCTCTGCCAAAACTAACTTCCCAACTTTGCCACACTAGTTGCCTGTATAGATATTGCTGCAGCTTGTTCAAATTGTTGAGTGGTAAACAAGTACCGACACAACAAACAAGCTGTTTGAAATCATGCTAGACAAGGGTGAGATAAATAAGGGAGCTCTTCACGAAGCATCATTGTGTCAGGGCGAACGAAAAGCAACCCTAAACTGTTCCCGTCTGAGCTGATGTTTGAAGAGAGGCTTCTGACATGCATTATTGATCAAGCGCCATTCCTGAAGTCAAGTCATTTTGGTAGCACTAAATGCGCTTTGGATCTAGATGACAGCCATTCCAAGTGCACTTCTGGCACATTGCACTGTGGAGTAGGTGAGATATGTGACATGACAGGCAACACACTTTTCAAACAACAAAACCCCACCTGGTGGATTCAGTTGGGCGGCCAAGCCTGTGAGCACCTTGAACCCAAGTTGCACATTGCTGTTGTAAAATGGATAACATAATTTAATAATAACTTGCATTTAGGAAAGGGTCTCTGATTCAATTGTGCACATATTTCTCATTTCCTATTCCCAGGTACAATTTCCATAGACCTCTCTGACCATGGTTAGTAACTTAGAATGAGATTATAGAATTCAAAGACGTACCCATGTTAATCTGGAAAATCAGTATGCAAAGGGATCTTGTAGCACTTTTGAGACGAACTATTAATATAAAAGGGGCTACAAGACCCCTGAGAAAGAGATCTCCCATCAAAGGGATGAAGTGTAATTTTCCACCCACTCAGTTCTTTGTCCGCCCCTTGTTTTTGTTGCATCTTCCAGTCATTTCTGACTCATGGTAACCCTATGGTGAATCTATCATGGGGTTTTCTTGAGAAGTTCCTTCAGAGATTGCTTGACGTTGCCATCCCCTGAGGCTGAGAGCGTGTGACTTGTCCATGGTCACCCAGTGGGTTTCCATGGCTGAGTGGGGATCCAAACCCTGGTCTTCAGAGTCATAGTCCAATGCTCAAACCACTACAACATGCTGCCTCTTGCATATGTCTGTCTTTTTAATATATATATAAAGAGAGTGCAGGAGGCTTTTTGGATAGGGTGCTCTCTATCCAAAATTAATGCTCTTGATCCTTTGCAATGCCATCATCACATGTGGTGACAAATACTGTAATTGCGGTACTGTCATTTTCTCCCTGCTGTGAGAGAAAATGAACATTCCTTTATAGGATTCTCCCTATATTTGAACAGTGTTGTAGAGGACTAGAAGCTCATTTTCTGCACAGTAAAAGCAATGGCCTCCTGAGCAGGAAACAGCATTTTCTGCACAGAAAAAAAATGTGTTGTGCAGGAGGCTTGTTTTCTGAGAGGAAGACATTTCTGTGCAACATGTCTTTTTCTGTGGACAACAGTTCCTCTGCAGCATCTCAGAACATTTGAAAATTGGGTGAAAATCTTGCAACATTTGTGCTAGTCTATTATTTTTCCATTGGGATCCCTCGCCTGTTGAGAATAGCAGTGAAACAGATTGCCTTGGTGGAGGGAGAACTCTCCTTGCAAGACCTTTGGAGGTCTTCCTGGATGGTGATCTTTCAAGAGTGCTTTAGTTGTGTATTCCTCCATGCCAGGGAATTGGACTGGATTGCCCTTGCAGTCCCTTCCAGAGCTCAGATCCTATGTTTCTGTAAACAGGATTATAATTTGGTAAAACCTGATATGCAAAATCGGTATCTATACCTACCTCCTGGTCATAATTCTGTAAAGACCAAGTTTCAAAATCTTACGTAGTGCCAAATGATTCCTTCCCAGGTGTGGCTGAAAACGACAAAGGCTGGAAGATGAAACCCAGTGCGTGTCTATGTTCCCTCCATGGTACCTTTGGGGTTAATTAAAATTTGCCTGCCAAACTCTCTATAGACGCAAAGATGGCCTACCAGGCCAAGAATGGAAGTGGCTGCAGGTGCTTTTAATTGTGCAAGACAAATCACAGCCCTGGAAAATCAGGCTTCGGATGGAAACAAAATGTACAAAGCACATTTCTGGGGGGAGGAGAAATGAAATAAAAGCCAGGGAAGGTGAGGGAAAGGGACTTGCTGCTCTGATGGGAAGAATTAAATCTTCCTGCCGCTTGTATACCAGGGAGAGCTATTTAATCCCACTAACAAAAATGTGTGCAGCATTTTAACACCTCCTATTACAGTCAGACCGGTTTAGAGAGAGAGAGATTTAAATTATAGGCAATCTGATGGGAAAGATCTGGAGGAAACTGGGGAGAAGGAAACAGGTGTATATATAAAGTAGTGTGGCTGGGGAATATTCAGCTTTATTGTCCCGCAGAGACTAATTTTTAGTGCTTGTTGTGATGCTCACCTTTCAGATTATCTATTTTGCAAACCTATCCTCTGCTCAAGCACTTGGAAAGCAGAGGGTCTTTGCAGCACAAAGACTTAATTTCCTCCCATTTCTAGGCTATTGGATTTGGAGGTGTGTCAGCATGGTGTAGTGGTTTGAGTGCTGCCCTAGGATTCTGGAGACCATGTTTCGAATCCTGGTTCAACCATGACAACCCACTGGGTGAACTTGGGCAAGTATTCTCTAAGCCTCAGAGGGTACCAATGGCAAATCCCTCTGAAGAAATTTGCCACGAAAACCCCATGTTAGGTTCACCTTATGGTCTCCATAAGTCAAAAATGACTTGAAGACATACAACAACAACCAGTTCTGGATGACATCTCAGAGCCAATTTGAATTCACATGAATTCGAACTGCGTTTGGAATGCATTCAGAATGACTTCCCATTACCCAAAAATGACCCCACCCCATTGGCCGAAATTGCATGAGATGCTTTAATTCGCAATAACGTAAAACCCATGATTGCGTTTGGAATGACTTCCCTTTTGCCCAAAATTGTGTGAGATACTTTAATTTGCAATAACATAAAACCCCATGATTGCGTTCGGATTGCCATTAGATTATACTTCCAATTTCCAACGTCTGATAAGGTCCTTAGACTCAAAGGTGCTGCAAAATCCCTTTACACACTTCACTGCTTACTATTAACACAATTTTTTTCCAAAACTAGATGTGGATGACTGGCCAGATCTATTTTCCCCAGGAATGCTAGGTTGAATACAGGAGAGGGCTGTTCTAGCTTTAATAATGAACAGATCTTGGATCAGGAAGAGGTACCATAAAGTTCTGATGCCATATCGTTCCTGTGTGATTTGGATTCTCTAGGAACAATATGCAACAAAGAGTGATGGCATTTCCCCACCCATATGTACAGCCCCTAAGTGTTCTTTTGGTTAAAAATGGGATTTGTTTGGTTCAAAAAGTGGGGCGCTAGGGGCTTGAGTTGTTGGGGAGGGGGTCCCCACTGGAGGCCAAATCCAAAGGGTTACATGGGTCCAACAGAGTGTACAATCCCTACCTCTGTTCTCTTCCCACAGTTTCCCCATAGAAGACTGCCAACAGTACATGAGTCCTATAGCATCTTCTGCTCACATTTCCCAGCTAGTGATATACAAAGACATGACGCATGCACCATTGGAAGTAATAATATAGTGGTTGTGACTACAAGCCACTGATAGCTTTCTCTGCCATGAATTTGTCCAATCCCTCTTTTCAAGCTGTCCAGACTGGTGGACATTGCTGCAACTCATGGTAGCAAATTCCATAACCTGACTGTCAAGAACTTTACTACATGATGAAGTCCTTCTCTTTATCTGTCCTGAATCTCACATTGTTCAGCTTCGATGAACAACTTCATGGCATGACACTGGCTTCTTGTATTATGAGAGAGAAAGCGGGAAGGGAAAGAAGGGTTGGAAATCTCCTTGTCTACTCTCTTCACGTTATGCATGATTTCATGCGCCATATTCTCAACATATATTTCTGAAATATGGTTGCGTCGAGCTACATGATGTTTGGTGAATGTTGATCGGAACATAATGACTGAGCCCCTTTCAACAGTATGCCTCTGTTGGGGTCACTGCCTTTGTGTATACATGGCAACCCTTTTGGCACCGCTTTAGTAGCAAAGAAAAAGAAAATAATACCGGAGGTCAGTTTCTTCTCAGCTGTAAGTCTTATCTCCCTAAATGTAAAATCCCATTATTTTGTGCTGCAGTGGGACTTGAATGATCCAAGTTTACGTTCCTGTTCAGCTATGAAATGCAGACCGAGATCCTACATCTGCATGTAGTTCCATCATGGCTTCTCGCTACTCAGCAGCTACCCAGAAGGTCCTGATGTTGCTTCTTGGTTAGGGAGAGAAATAAGGAGCCAGCACTCCAGACCAGGGAGAAGCAGCTGGTTGCAGCTCGGGGAAGAAGAGAAATGAGGGTGTGCTTTCAAATAGAGAACATCCACATTTTCCTTCCCCTGGGAGCCCAAAGCAGCTAGATTTTCCTGCTGTGAATCACCTTGCCCTCCATTCCCCTCCCAACTGGCAGCGGCTCATCGCAGGGCTCAATAGCTGGGGGACATGAGAGGTTTTTGAACAGAGCACAAGTCAAGAGAATAGCCCGATCCAAAAAAATGATGTATTATTTATTGAATTTCTATCTTGCCTTTCTCCCTAGGATTTAGCAAACTCATAAACGGCTCTTATGTGTGCTTAAATCCCGATCGGGATGGTGAGCTGAGTGAGTAGCCATGAGCCAGTCATTCTCTTCTTCCATGACCTACTTCACAAGGCTGTTGGGAATCAAAAAGAGGAAGGGAATCACAGAGAATTGCCCTAGGCTTTGGGAGATCCTGGTTGAGGTTACCATTGAGCTGTTAAGCACTTTGGGTGACCTTAGAGTCTAAGGTTTAGGCCGTTCCTTCCCCTTCAGGTTGGCCTACTTCTCAGAAAGGTTACGATGACAACTGTTGGGTAGGAAAAGAATGATGCATGTCACCTTAAGCTCACCGGAGGAATGGTGGAATATGAGTGCAACTAATACATTCAAGGGCAACAACGGTGTGCATAGTAAAGGCTCTTCTCTGTGCTATTAGGGGTAGCAAAGGAAAAAGAAACAGATTCTCTCCATGCTTGTTCTCTCTTTGAGAAAATCCTCCATGCAGGACAACCAAATAAGGAAGAGGTGTATGTGTAGGGCCTAAATACCCAAAAGGCACCAGATCTGATCTCGGAAGCTAAGCAAGATAAGTTGTGGTTAGTACTTGGATGGGAGGCTGCCGATGAATACCGGGTGCTGTGGGCTGTGTTTTAGAGGAAGGAAGTGCAAAAGCACCTCTGAGCATTCCTTGCTTAAGAAAACCATCTGAAATTCATGGAGTCACCATAAGACAAAGGCAACTTTAGGTGCGCATGCACACACACATATTTATATAAAGAAAAATATCATTATCATCAATCACTGGGCAGTGATCGCATTGTTGAACAAGATAGTACAATATGATATGACAATTAAAGCATTTTCTTCAATTGGATCACAGAAGCATTTGGCTATGTTCCTATAGTAAGCAAAAAGCAAATTATGGTATCAGTTGGGGTCCAACAGATATATAGTATGTCTAGGTGCATGTATCTCAGATTGGTGTGGAAGGAGAAAGGGAATAACAACCTCAGCGGCAACCATAAATAGACATACACAGGTGTAGGATTAATTTTGCATTTACCACTAACATCTGAATAAATAATGCAATGTGTAAATCAGGTTATCAGTTGTTGTTAGGGAGCGACCAGACAAATATATGCAAGGTGAGTTCACATTTGCAAAAGAAATCAGATTCCTCAAGCATCCTTCGACATATTTGCTCATGTATCTCTTTTTTATCTGAGGTTAGGTTTTCTGAAGGTTGCTCTTTCAAGCCCCCTGCAGCCATAAACCTGGAACTTATAACCCCCAGTACAAAATAGGTGCAGAATCAATTGTGGTCATTAATGAGATCAATAAGAGTCTAGCAAGAATATATTAGGATATTAAACTGTGCAATGCAGAAAGTCCATAATCCTTCAGCTTGGATGCCATGAGAAATGGAGACAGGATCGACGAAAAGAGCCACACACACTTCTTTGTAGCAGGACATAAAGAGATAATCAAATTACTTCCCACTACCATTCAGCCTCTGAAGCTTTTTATTTTACGTTTTTAAGAAACAGTAAATAGCGTGGAAGGTCCCAGCATTAAATCATGTTTAACTACAGCTCAGACAAAATTGGTCAGAAGATATAATTCAGGGAAAATTGCTGAGATGTTTTTACATCTCATCCTCTGCACACATTCTGACGGAGAGAAAGACATGCACAAAAGAAAACGATGCAGTTTTATCTAAATATTTTCCACATTTGGGGGGCAGCAGCCACTAAGTATTAATTTTATTATTAAATTTATTAACAATAAGTGTTAAATGGAGGGGGGTTACAAAATGGTGGCTAGACCTCATACAGGGGAGCTGATGTTAGGGTTTGCGATAACAAAACCAACCCAGAACAAAAGTTTGAGATTTTAAGACGGAAGTTGTGCTTCTTCATTGCTAATATAACTTCCAAGAAACCAGAATGTTTTTCCCCTTGAAGAAATGGGATAAATTGGCTTAAATCTAACTGTAAATCGGATTAGAGTATACCTATTGTATCAATGGAATTTATAGAAGTGTTGATTTACCAAGTTACCATTGATTCAATGGCTTAATCTGTTTAGGACTAACAATGGGATTCATGATGCTGGCTGAGATTATACATCAGGTACATTTACTAAACATATTTAACTGAGGATTCACCTACACCAGTGGTTCCCAAGCTTTAGTCCTCCAGATGTTTTGGCCTTCAGCTCCAGATGCCTTAGACAACTTGGCCAATTTTCTGGAATTCTGGGAGATGAAACCCAAAACATCTGGAGGACCAAAGTTTGGGAAACACTGATCTACACTGCAGAAATAATGTAGCTTAACACCACTTTAAATACCATGGGTCCATCATACAGAATTGTGGGATTTGTAATTTTATGAGGCACCAGCACTCACAGGCAGAGAAACTAAAGGCTTTGCAAAAGGACAAATTCCAGGTTTCCATTGGATGGAGCTGTGGCTGCTAAAATGGTGTCAAACTGCATTATTTCTACAGTGAAGATTTCACTTACAGAAATGGATGCAAATGAATTTGTTTATCAGTTCAGGAGCACATTTTGACATGTGTTCTCACTTGCACAACCCTGCCATTCAATGTACGGTGTGCCTAACAAAACTGGCACATAACTCAGCATGCAGAGATCACCACTGATGTGCAATCTCAGCCACAACGTCACTGTTGGGGGAAAGCAACAAGTTCTTTGTCATGAGTGCCATCCAAGCTCTGGCAAAGTCACGCGGGACATACAGGAGGGCACATCTTTTCCTGACCTCTTTGTACACCTTTGTTGATAACGGTGCAAATACCGCCGGCACGACGATATCTTCTTGTAACATCAGGGGCATTTGCTTCCACTCGAGCGTGCTGCCTTTAATAGCAAACTCAGATTGAATTTGTAATGCCGGGGGATCTTACTGTAAATTGGCAGTAACATGCTGGAAGGAAACAGCATGTCTGTGAATACCAGGCGAGGGTCGGATCTGGGAAGCCGCGCAAGCCTTGCAGAAATCCATCCCCATGACCCAGGACTGTCGGAAACCCGGCAGGGTTGCTGCAGGAGGTCTGGCACTAGCTGACCTCTCAAGAGCAGAAAGCCCTCCCAGCAAAGCGGCAACCACTTGCCTAGCAGTTCACACGATGAGCGATGAAGCAAAGAGACAGAAGGGCATCAGAAGGGGAGTCATGCTATTTTGGAAACTCTGCTCATATCATGGGGACTTTCTTGCTTTAGGGGACTGCCGAGGCTACGAAATAGGATTGCTTTATCTCTGTCTAGTTACTCTCCCCTCTCTCATTTATTCTCATTCTTTCTTCATTTTCTTTCAAAGAGACGGCTTCATTTTTCTTTAGGTTCTTCTGAGATCACTGGTATTGTCTGTTTTCACTCTCATTAAACCAGATTAAGGATGGGGGGGGGATTAATATTTGGTGTTCTTTATTTAGTCCCCCCCCCCCAACTAGGGCAATATCATTGCGAAGTTTTCATGTATCCTGAAACATTTATGTCAACTATTCCACTCCAAAGTACATATGGGGTTTTATGGGAGAGAGAAAAATTGTGGCTTTGTGCAAAACACACACACACAAACTTATTTTTCCAGAAAAAGTGCGCTTCTGGAAATTGCCCTGGCAGCAATTGGTGGTGTTTCAAGGTATTGTGCCAGGACTCTGCAGGAATCCCTGCTTATGGCCAGCATATGGACAGTTTTTGGCTGAAAGGGCTGGGAACATAATTCTTTAGAGCCCCACCAAACTCCACACACACACACACACACACACACACATACACACACCGCAGTGCCGTTGACTGGATCTTAAGGAGGGTTTCAGGGTTCCGATCAGGAGACCACTTGCAGCCATGACATGGAGCCTACATATCTGAGCCAATATGTTTGGGCATGTTGTTTCTATGGGTAAGTACATTTTTGTCCAGATGTCTCCTTAATACTTCTGCATGCATTTTTTTTTTAATTGGATTGCTCTAGTGCAAACTTTGGAGAAAAGCAAAGATCATGATATAACTGCATTCAGTTCATGTATTAAGTGTCAGATGTGGAAATCAAGTACGTGCATCTTAACATATGATCCAAAGCCATCTTCCTCACTCATAGGAGACACTGCCCTTCCTCGCCCTACATAAATTGATACACTTGCAAAATCATTTGAAATTCATCTGCAGATTAACTTCATAAAGGAAGAAATAAAGTTTGAAGCAAATATATATATAATTTTTTTAAAAAAAAAAAAAAGAAGATCTTCTGACTTTCCTTCTTGTAATTGTAATGACAGATTCCATTTCAAAGACACTTTGCCACTGAGAGCACTGGGACGTGTGCAGCCCAGCTAATCGCGAGTTCATTGAGTACAGTTTCCAAGTGTCAAAACACCCAAGTTTTATTCGAAGATCAGTGCATTTCACAAAGGAAGGAAAACCTGGCAATATCCCTTGTGTGACTGATGAATTGTGTGGCTTAACTAGGGAACATCTGCATCTTCAAAGGGGGAAAGCGAGGTGTGCCTTGACCCCAAGACACTCAAGAATACAGGTGGAAGGCTTTTGATTTCATCAAAGGGAAGAGGAGTTCAGACGCTCCACTTTTCCCTCCCAATTATGTCGTTTGAAAAAAGCCACAAAAAAGAAAGAAGGGGTGGAAAGGAAAGGTATGGGTGGGGGGGGGGACACACAACTCCATCATGATGGGGAATCAGATCAGATTATTTGTGTTGATCTGCACAAATGATGCTCTGAAATGCTAATGGAGTCCTATCTTTCGCGGTTCTATTGCACTGGGTTATGTTAATTCTCCAAACAGGGTAGGACTCAGATGTTCCAAGAGAATATTGGAACATGGGAACATGTGCTTCCTCATGTACCTCCTCTCACCATACTCCATTGTTTTATACGAAGGAAATAGGTTCAGTTATCACAGGAACATATATGTTCTACCAAATGAGGTGTCTAAGAAACTGACTGGAATACTGTCTTGCGCAAATATAGATTCCCATGCGGCAGCAAAGTTGCACATGAAGCCCCCTTTGGAGAGGCTGAAAAGTGCTCTGAAGATCACATTTTGCATGGATGTGTGTGTGTGTACGTGTGTGCTGTATACCTTCAGGTTGTTTCGGACTTATGGCGACCCTAAGATGAACCTATCATGGAGTTTTCTCAGCAAGATTTGGTCATGGTGTTGACTGGATCTTGAGGTGGGTTTCAGGGTTCAGGTCATGAGACCATGACATGGAGTCTACATATCTGAGCCAATATGTCTGGGCATGTTTTCTTCAGAGGCCATTGCTTAAGGCTGAGAGCATGAGATTTGGCCAAGGTCACCCAGTGGGTTTCATGGCTGAGCTGGGAAGTGAACCCTGAAATATATGTTTGTGGGTTCAGTTGCCCATTTGGTCCCGTGGCTCAGTTGTGCAAAGTTGCCATTCACACAAGGGCTGTGTTATCACAATTAGGACAAGATCCTACAAAGGTGTGTAGCTGTATGTGCATGTCCTCCCATTGCTTAGCAGCTGGCAAGGCTTGGGCTGGGGGCACCTTCTGCATCTTACAGATGGGGAAGGCATGGTTGGGAAACAATTCAAACCAGAGAGAAGCAGCTGGTCTAAACTCAGTTGGGGAGCTCCTGCTTAGAGTATGGGTCACCTATGGATTATTGGATTCTCCTGGAAAGGAAGGGTTATAGAAAAGCTTTCAGACTGGCCAGGGATCTTGACTGAGTCCTGACTCTGATGCGCTTGTATGTTTCTTGGCTCCAACTCCTCATCTCAGGTCCTTGACTCTTGCATCCAAGTGATGGGCCAACCATCCCAACAACCACTGATGTGACAACCATCCCCATACCTAAGGCTTTTAAAACATCTGCTCTTTAAAGTAGTGGACACAGTTTTAGATCCTTTGGACCCCTGTCAACTCTCATTTAAAACTGATCAATTTAAAGACAAATTTAAATGATAACATGCTGTTTTGAAATCTCCAAATCCAAGACAAGGAAGTCTATTTTTTAACCTTGTTTTGTTTTTGTATCTTTCTTTTTGTTCCTTTGTCATTAGTCAATTGTTGTGTTTCCTGTTTTGTCAATGGATTGGATGGTGTATATTGCATGTAGATTGTATTGTGATTGTGTTATGTTTTTGTACAGTATATTACGCACATTTGTGTGTTTTTATGCTTGGAAAATTAAAGAATAATAATAATATTAAAAAAGAAATCTCCAGATCTAAGTACTCTATAAATATTTAAAAATGAAATAATTTGGCAAGGCAAATTATGACTCCTCTCAGGATAACAGTACTAGCACTCCATCCAAAAACAAGTAAATCAACAAATCAACAAGAGATCTGGTCTCAATATTTGATAATAGCGCAATTCAGTTTGGAACTGATATATTTGATTGAACAAAACAACACCAGCGCCACTGATCATTTATCTCATTGCTCAGAAATTGCAATGTTGAGTCATTTTTTCCATCCTTTTATCCCCATGTCGACTTCTGTTTCTCAAGGCCTCATTTGCCCTCGCTGTTCCTCAGCCCAATTGGTTGCTTAGGCAGTTATGATTTTGTTGATGGCCATACACAAGGTCATCAAGCAGCAACACTGTTGTGTTGGAAAAGTGCTTGACACCAATCCACAAAACCACACAACCTGACAGATCTGCTCAAATTAAATGTCAATATGGAGAAACGAGAGGAAGGGCAGGGAGGGCAAAGAAGAAATCATCGCCATGAACCATCCAATGCCTGGGGGACAGGAGGAGGACACTGAATACACTCCGAAACAACACAAATATATTTCTGAATGACACAAAATAATCCCTTTTTAAAAAAGAAAAATTAAACCTTTTTAGCACTCTTTCTAAAAGAAAAATCAAATAACCCTCCCACCATACTAGCTAAGTAGTTTCAGCCCTTCTCCAATAACAGTTTGTCAGTTTACACATTCCTCCTGCGCACATTTCTTTCTCAGCCGCATTCATTTATTGAAAGTAAACAACGTGCTCGGAAACCTGGGGCAGGAGAAAGAGGGGGAGAGAGAGATGGGTTTTTATTTTTGTAATTTATTTTTTAAAGAAGAGTTGGTCGTCAAATCCAGTTGAAAATGGCGTCTTGCCCATGGCAAAGAAGGCCCTGAACTGAAATGTGGCTTTCATAACTCAGAACGGTTCCACATGGCTGCGTGCTCAACACCTGTAATTCATCACAGGAATCCCCGGCCTATTTGCTCATTGTCATGTACCAGCAACGGATTGGATTTAATTTAAAATGGTATTTAAATGTCTACTGGCAGCATTTAAAATGAACCAGGGAGTGAGGGGGGATAGCGGGAAGGAAAGAAAAGAAAAGGCCAGAGAAGGATGTTGGCAATGGAAAAGCAATTAATAGTCCGTATGTCCATTTAATCTAAAAGGCCTAATTCTCGATCAACACCTGAGGTTCATTCAGCATCAATTTGTATCTACGATGGCGTAGCGTCACTAAGAGAGGTCTTGTGAAAGAGCAAGGCCAGAATGAGCCTTGGATAAGACTCCGAAGGTGATTAAAAGAATGTGAATGTAATTTGGGGCCCTTTCACACTGCACAATTACACACGTTTGATTCTGTTTCAAGTGCCAGATTTGCATCCTATCACATTCCAAGGCTTGTAGTTTAAGGAAGCACTAGAGCTCTCTGGATGAGAACTATAAATGCTCCTCCCTAAACTGCAAGTCCCAGGATTTCCTATGATAATGCCATGGCAGTTAAAGTGGAATCACAACATTATAACTGTTTAGTGTGGAAGAGCTCTTGGTTTCTTTTGGCTGCTTTCTCTGGAACAATAAGCCACAAGAGAATTCCCTCAACAAGGGAAAACTGGTTGTGTCCATTCAACACATACACACAAGAGCTCTCTGTGTTGATGGGAAAGAGATGGAACAGGAAATGGACCCATGTTTACTAGAACACAGTTACAATGCTACATCTGGAGTTGGCTTCTATTGCAACTAGAGTAAATATATGGAATCATTGGAATTAACTAAGTGTTGACTTTACATTCAACAATTCATTCACAGAATCATAGAATCACAGAGCTGGAAGATACGTCAAGGGTCATCCACCCCAAACCCATTCTGCTATGCAGGAACACAGAATCAAAGCACCCCTAACAGATAGCCATCCCGCCTCTGTTTAAAAACATTGAAGTGGAATCTTTTTCTGTAGTTTGAATCCATTGTTCCACATCCTAGTCTCTGGAGCATCAGAACATCAGCTTGCTTCATCCACAATATAATATTTACCATTTGGTGGGTCTCCCCTGGTTGGGATGAAGCAATAGGTTTCAAGGCACAGCCAGGAACTCTAATCTCTCCGGGATTATGTGGAGCATTGCAACTGCACTCATTTGAACGGGGTGCTATTTTCACAGCATACTAAAGTACGAGGCCTAGCTTTCCAGTAGCCCAGGTATAAAGAGGCACAACATACAGCTGTCCATCCTTATCCACGGATTCTGAATCCTATCTTGAGGATAGGGTTCAGAACTGTGGACAGTTCCTTTGTTGTTGAACTAGTTGCTGTTGTGCCTTCAAGTCATTTCTAACTTATAGTGACTCTATAGAGAACATATCATTATTTCTTTATTTTTTTGGCAAGTATCTTTGGAGGAAGTTTGCTGTGAGACATGCGTCCCATGGTGAGATCTGGGGAGGAAAATGGTTGCTAGTCCCATGCAGTTGAGCCACCTTGGTGTTGTGATCTGAGTGTTAGTCTAAGGCAGTGAGAGACCAGGGTTCGAATCCCCACCCACCTATGAATAGTTGCTACTCGGTGACATTGGGCAAGTCACACTCTCTGTCTCAGAGGAAAGCAAAGGCAAATCCTCTCTGAACAAATCTTGCCACGGCAAACCTGTGTTAGGTTCATCTTAGGGTTTCCATAATTCAAGAACACCTTGAATGAACACGACAACAACTCATGCAATGCACACGACAGCAACGTATGCCCACCCCTGACTTTTAAGATGACCCGTTCTTTCTTTTCAGTTGTACCCTTTCTGCCTCACTATATGGAACAGCCTAAAACTTCCCAAGCCACTGATGAATTCCATTACTCCGGTCTGATTTCAAGGTGCCTCCTAATGTACAGCATGAGCATATTTCTCAAATGGAAGCTGATGTTCCCTAATATATTACGATGGGAGTTAATAAGATCAAATTATGTCTGATCATACTAGATTAGGACATGTCACGTCAAATTATTCATTTGGGGAGTTGTAGCCAGGCATGGAGAACCACTCCAAATAACTTTTTCCAAAGCAAATAAGCAGTCAGGAGGGTAGAAACTTTTGAGAGGCATGCTCCTGTTTCTCCCCAACTTTGGGAAGTGGATTATTGCTTTGAATTCCCGTCTCTCATATAAACCTGCATGGAATTTGAGTTCTTCGGTGGAGGGTCCATAGCTTATTCTTCCATCCTGAGAAGCTAGGCTTGTAACAAGTGCTTGAGATAATGCTTCCTCTGTAGTGACCTCTTGCTTGTGGACACTGGTATCAGTGCTTCTGAGTTCCAGTAGTTCACTGTTTCACATGGCCTTTGGTCCTGCAGACCAGGATTGTCTCCTAGCATTATTATATTTTCTAGTGATCTCTAACTTCTCATTATGTGGCCAAAGTATGACATGCTTACCATCAAGTCAGCTTCAGTTTATGGTGACTCCATGAATGACAGACCTCCAAGTCACCCTTCAATGTCCTGATCTTGCAGGCTCCGGGCCGAGACTTCAATGGCTGAGACTATCTATCTGGGATATTATTATCTGGAATGTGGAAGACTACATTCTCCCATCTACCTTACCAAGCAATCCAATACCAGAAGAAAATTGTGCAAAATCATCACTGGTTTATTATTCTTCCCGAAAGGGGTTCCTGTCTGTCATTAACTCATTTTTCCACTTAGAAACAAATAATTATTAATATTCTTTGCATGTCTAACCTAAACTGCAATTTGCAAAATACCTTCAGCAGGCCCTGGCAAAAGGAACTAGGAATATTTTAGTTGCATGACAACTCCTTTCATACACATCTCAGAGGGATGCTTGCCGGGGATGATGGGTTCCCTTTGGATATACCATTGTGTCTGTAAATTTCAAGGTTGGGGGAAAAACTGGCTAATAATTCTGCCTTAACAGTCATGCTGAACAGATCATTGAAAGGTATGCCTTAAAACTAAAAATGAAACATATTATTCTCTTGCCCTGAACTCATATTATAGCCTATCCCTTTTTAATTACGATCCCATTCCATTTCCTTCCTTCTATGCTTTTACCTATAGCATAGCATTAAAATTATAAGTAGGTTAAGCTTCTTCCCATCCCTTTATCACCATGCCGGCTTCACCGGCAGCTTACACTTCTTGCTGTTAAATGTCTCCATTTGCCATTTTCCTACTCAAAAATGAAGAGCGTACCTTTCCAATGGCTGCAGAGTTTAAAAGAGTCATCCCTTTCTTTTCTTTTTTGGCATACCTTAAAGTGTCTTAAATTGCAGAGGATACTTCCCCATGCCTTCCAACAATAGCTGCACATGTCTGCTTCTGCTGCTCTGATAGTTAATATTGTGTTGTGTTTAATCCAAAGAGACCATGAGATTTTAACTTGATTATAGGAGTTTAGACCAGACAGCCTGTCCAAGGACATAGTTTTTCCTCCTTAAAATAAATTACTGTTTTGTCCCTGGTAGTTCTTACAATTTAACACATTACTAGTCATTCAAAGAGCAACAGAGACAGTAAACAAGGGGCTGTCAGGGATGTAGCTATGGAGATAAAGGTAAAATAAGGGCTGTTCACCTCCAAATAAGAATTCTGTCCCTCCATGATTTTTTTCCCCCTTCAGTCCCCTAAATTTAAGCAGGACAGCAAGACATAGAGAGAGAAACCGAAAATCATCCACGCTTTTGCTGTTGGTTGTCTTCACGTCATTTCTGCCTTATGGCAACCCTAAGATGCACATGTCATGGGATTTTCTTGGCAAGTTTCTTCAGGATTGTCATAGTCTGAGGCTGAGAGTGTCACTGAGCTCCAGAGTCATAGTCCAAAGATCAAACCACTACACCGGAACTCTTCTATTTGCTGTGTTTGGAATACCTTGGTCCCTTTGGCTGCCCCTTTTCTTTGGATCCCTAAATTTTATTTTTAAATTCTCAACGGAAGTTTTAAGTTACTGCAATGCTAGAAATTTGGAGACGGAAGGAAAATGTCACTGGGGGGCAATGCCTTCATTTCACTGCCCCCATAGTGACACCTCTGGATTGTTCTGTCATGTGCCTATGCTGGCTGAAAGATTAAGGGAGATCTAGTCCATATATATATATACACATATTCTGAGCGCTGCTTCTATAGTGCCTAACATCATTGAATGAAGACTCTATACTGTTTTAAAAATACTCTGGAAGCCAGAAGGAGAGAAGTGTGAGGCTGTGTGTGTATGTGTTTTTCCCCATCACTTCCATCTGATGTGTGAAAATGTTTGCTGATTGTTCCAGGCAACATCAAGAGAGTGTGGACTGCATCTTCATCAAGATGTAAAAAGATGTGTAATGCAAACGCAGGGATGTGGTTAGGTAAATATTTATAGCAAGCCTGTTCCGGAACCCCTCTTTCCCACCCATCCCCTCACCTCCAAAAGTGTGAGCGTGAGGAAAAGCAAGAGAAGAACAGAAGAAAGAGGGACGGGATGCCTTCACGTTTCCACAAGGTGACAAGCAGACGTGTAGCCCAAGGGACAACAAGCAAATGTTAGCATGTAGCGAGGTTAAATTTATGAAATGTTGTGATACTGCTGCAGGGCAAAATGAAGCAATCTCATACACATGCAACTCTTATGATATTAGATTCACCGAGGACCAAAATAACATAGGTTACTGACATTTCATGGAAATTGCTTCCAGTCCTATAGCATTCCTGCATCCTCTTCAGGAACATATTCGGTGGACTAGTTTGGTGCTACTGTGGGCAGAGGCTGAAGGGTTTAAACTTATTTTTAAATAATGAGTTACACCTATCATTCCATTAATCAGATGGCTTGAGTCCTAGATTGTGGAAGACCAGATTCCAAACCTCTGCTGAACTACAGAAACCCGTTGGGGACCTTGGTCAAGTTACACTTTCTCTAAGTCTCACAGGAAGGCAAAGACAAACCTTCTCTGAAGACACCGTGCCAATAAAACCCAAGGATAGAGTTGTCAGGTGGTGTAGTGGTTTGAGAATTGGATTTCTCCAGGAGACCAGTACAGTATTATTAAAACCAGTACAGATTAAAAACCTGTCCTGCTTACCTCTACTGAGGGCAGCATGGCAGGGGAATATACAAAGGAATAGTCCAGAGTCCAGTCCAAAGGCACACAATACCAGTCAGATAGACACAGCAAAGGATAGAGACAAGAGCATAGCCACAAAGCAAGTCCAGAGGTCAGATAACCAGAGTCTTTTAAAAGGTCTCTTCTTCTCTCAGCTGAAACCTATTAGCTCTCCTCTTGGCCTCAAGCCTAGAAGAACACCTCAAAGACTCCTTGACCTGTCTTCGCTCCACAGATCTTATGTCTATATGTATCTACCATGTTCAGAACTTGTATGCAGTGAATACCAGTGGATGATGGGCAACAAAGTGTCCTACTATAGCCAGCAAGTCAGATGACTGTAATGAAAGGAGCTGTGGATAATCAACCCAGCCCAAGTCAGTTACAGGTAAGATGAAGGGAGGAACAGGAGCAAGATCATCAGCCAGTCCAAGAGTCCTTAAGCCAGAAATCCAGATAAACTAAGCCAATGAGGGGTAAGTCACAGAGTCATCAATTACAGTCACTGCAAAGGTTGAGAGAACACAAACACCAAGAGCACTGCCAGTCACTAAGATAGAACAGTTGAAAGCAATAAGACTCCAAGGAACTGCTGGGAATTTTATAGACAGCTGACTCTGCCACCAGGTGCTTAATGAGTCAGTGTTCCCTATTTCATAGACACCAGGATCTACAAGGCTTTTCCTTCTCTCTTCTGCAAACTTCAGAGGAAGAGGGTATGTCCTCGGTGCCTTCCACATCCTGCAAAGGAGAGGGTCCCCTCAGCTCTTTTTGTACCAGTTCCTTGGATTCAGAGGGGCCACCATGGTCTGGAGCAATATACGTCTGGTAATCTGGCTCCTCTCTGTCCAATTCTTTGTATTTCAGAGGGTGAGATATAACATAAAGGAAGAAGGGTCTGATGTCTTCATGTCCTGATCTGGATCTTCTCAGAAGCATTTCATTGGCCACACTATAGGATCAAGAAGCTGGATTAGATGGTCCACTGGCCTGATCTAGCACGGCTTTTCTTCTGGAAATTGTTCTTCCTTTTTGCACATGGCTTTCAGTTGTAACGCCTAGCTTTGGTCTTAATTATAAATTGGACAGAAGGAGGGGGGGATGTTGGAGATTTCATTGCTCCTTGAAGCCTTTGTTCTTTTAATTCTTAGAGGATTCTTCACAAATTAAATTACTGGCAGTGGGAACTCCCCCGGCTCAGGACTGCATTTGAAAATGGCTCTCCCTGTGTTTCCAGTGTGGCTCTTTAATCGAAAAATGAGCTGCACTCCCTTATTTCTAGGATGCATTTCAGGTTCGTTCAAATATTCATGGAGATATTTTAATTAACAACCCCAGAGGACAGATTTTCCAAAGAAAACTGACATTTGCAACAAGGTAATATTTGATGCTCAGAAAGAAATAATTCCAAGAAGACAATAAATGAGACATAGTGAGAGAGTGAGATTGTGACAGTGAGAAGAAAGAGGAGAGAAATTATGCCACAGGGAACACTATGTTTGATTATTTTTCATAAAATGGCAAGACAAGGTAGCTATTAGAATGGGAAAAATAGACTTTATGTACCATGGACAGATCACATACTCCAGCCAGTGACTGACCTGTGGCATGGAAGGCTCCCAGAATCCCTAGGAACAACTGAATTCCTTCACATTCTCCAGCTGCCCAAATGTATCAGGAACAATCTATGTTTTCTAACCCCTTTCCCTGGAAAACCACTCCCCTCATATTGCCCTTCCTGCATCATTTGGACCTAAGATCTGCTCAAGTTGCCATGCGTTCTTCAGCATCTGTCTCCCTTCCTAGGATACTGAGGACCAAGTAAGGATCTAGCAGTGGTTCCCACGTGGTCCTCCATTTCTTTTGGACTTTAGATCCCAGAAGCCCCAGCCAACTTGGACAACAATCAGGAATTATGGGAGCAGAAGTCCAAAACAATCAAGAATTATGGGAGCAGAAGTCCAAAAAATGGAGGAAAACTAGTACTGAACTACTGGTCTATGGGATGTGCTAGTCTTTGTCTGCCTCTCTAAGGTAGTGTCCCCATTAGTCTTGTAAAGTAAGCAAGTGATCACAGTGGCAGCTGATGGCTTCCATATCAGTATGCTAGCAAATCTCCTCTGAGTTTCAATGCAGAGTTTGAAGAAACTATCCAACTTCCTTTGGAGAACCCTATCCTTCAAATAAGTTCAGAACCTGGAGTAAAATTTAGGGTGGAATCAACATCTCACTGATATGGGGGGCTATCAGCCACCACTGAAAATGGTGCATCCCATCTCTGCAAAAGATCCTAATGTTTACTGGGGAGGTGCATGTAGATACGTATGTATAATGCAAGTTCACACATAACTTCATAGCAAAGTCTACTATCTGTTACATCCCTCATGTGTGCCTCCCTCCCCCCCCCTTCAATGCAAGTTCAGCTTCTTCATGGGGACAGGATGAAGGCACAAATAATTGTTTCCTGCTCCTACTAGCTTCATGATGATGCCATGGGGTTCATGGGCTATCCTTTGACATGATTTTGCAAGCTCTATGAGTTACTGGTTTAGCTGAGTGGACGAGGAAACCCTAAGGAAGAGGATGCATTTATTAGCTGGGTTCAGAAAGAGATGAAAAGCTGGAAAGAAGTTGCCACCAAGGCTAAGGAATAGGCCCTTTTTAACTTTCAATAACAAAGTGGTGTTTTTGCCTTAAGGTTGCCATAAGGCAGAAGTGCCTTGAAGGCACAGTAACAATTTAGGAGGGAATAAAGGGTTAAATTCTTTGTAGTGTGATTTCTATATTGCATTTTGTTATATTCTATTCTATTTTGTTTCTTTTATTTAGGGCTGTAAGACTTGCCTCTAAATATTGCAATACAATTGAGCAATAGAGGCAGAAAAGTACTGCAATCTAGTCCTTCACTCGCACCTCACCGGATGCTTGTAAATTCCAGTACCGGAAACATGTGTCAAATGTAATATAATTATATAAATCTCTGGTCCCTATTAGAAAAGCATTTACAGCTCTAAGGTACCAATGTATGCCTTCTGCCTATTTGACGGGCAGATATAATAACACTCCTGTCCATCTAAGATTACGCATCTACAAAACCGGGGAAGTGGAGAATATCGAACATTATCTTTTACATTGTCCTCTTTATATATCTCCTAGACAAAGGTTTCTCGAACGTATTTTGCATTCTCTCTCTGACAGATTTTATTTTCAGCAGATTTGTGTTCTTCGGGCTGGCAATGATGTATTTATTACTTCTATGGTAGCAAAATTTGGTTTAGCTGCCAGTAAGATTAGACTCAGTTTTCACGATGGGAATGATGATTAGAAGTTTTATCTGTTTTATGTTTCTATCATTTTCTTATCAATGACGTCATATTGTATTTCACTGATGGGCTCCTTTTATTAATATTATGTTGTTTTATTTGCGGTTTTTGCGCCTTGACCTTTTTATATTGTTTTTGTACAGACTGATTGGACCCGTATTAAATTGTGATGGCTCTTAGCTTTTAACAATAAACTTACTTATATATAATTATATAAATGTAAAATAATATTTGTATTTTTTTGAGAGAGAGTGTATGAGATAGACTTAAATTGTGGTTATGTTTGCAATATTCTGTTACAGTCGGCCCCACAGAACCCAGAACTTTGCTCTGTAAAATCCTGTCCTCCCGGTTCATATATTTATGAATGACTACAATCTGAGATGACTAGAGTTTTTCAACTCTGCACTTACTAGCTGCTCCACTTACTCAAACAATCTTTTACTAACTCATACAATATGCAGACATACCCCTTCGAGGTTGTAGAGTCAAGTTGCTTGCTTGCTTTATCTACTGTATTTATTTGCATTAAACTTTTCTGAATTCAGCTTCCTTTGAAACAAGTGGGATGTTTTCTTTCCACCACTTCAGATCAGCCAGAAATCTTTGGAAGGCTCTCTGCAGGGTCTAGCTTCCTGTACAAAGTGTAGCTTCTCAATTTATTAGACTCATCCTTTTCTTCATCTTCTTTCCAGATCTTGTTTTGTCACACCAGAAAGCAGCTCATTCTCCAGAAGAACATTTCCTGCTTGCTGGATTTGTGCCCTGACTTGTTTTCTTGTTCTTTGGCCTAGGAAGACTTTGTTATCCTTCCAGTTGAGGCGATGGGAAGCAAGGATGAAGGAAAAGAAAGGAAAGGAAAGCTCCATTGGAAAGAACCTAATTCTCTGAATCAGTGCAAACATTTATTTCAAATTCACAGAGTGCCCCCAGGAACTGGATAGCATTCGGCAAAGTGTGAACATCTGTTTTGCCTTTCAGTATTTGGAAATACTGTTTGCTGTGTTTCTGGATGTATTTACAAGGAAATCCCATCATCATTTTTTCTACAAATCCTATGCCACAATACTAGCATTTATCTGTTTAGTATAGGTGTGAGTATATATAGTGCTGTAGGCTGTATTTCCAAGGAGGGAATTGGCTAAAATACCTCGGAATATCCCTTGCCTAAGAAAACCCCATGAGGTTGCCATAAAATGACTCGCAAGCATGTGCACCCATAAACACACACACACTTGTTTGCCCTTATAGGGGAAACCATTCTAAGATCAAGAGGCACAAAATAAAATTAGGCGTGAAACAAAAATATGCAATAAAAAAATGATAACTGACATCCTGTTGAGCCATGAACAAAAGTGTATGTTAGATTTATTCATTTGAGACTGTACAGTATTTAGGTTTACAATCATGGCTCTATTGTCAATCGTGGCAAATGCCCCATGCCAACCAACCTACCTTTCAAGCAAGCAGTCACAGTAAATGAGGAAGGTCTGTTCTGGTGGTCATTGGAGTGCAGCAAGATGATGTTTCCAGCATCCTTTCCAACAGCTAGAAGCAAGACCTCTGGAACATCTCCTTGGGGTCATTCAGATGTCATTGACAATGCAAATTGTGGGTTTGTTATTTACACTATGGAACAGCATCTATGCACATCTCTGGGAGTTTGGTGGCTCACATGTACCAGCACTCACATAAAGATGGAGTTGATGCTGCAAATGTACTAAAAAAAAAAAAAATTCAAGGCATGGTGCAGAGTTTTATCCCAGTTTATTCTGGGTCTATTTGCCAAAGATGTGAGTCTTTTTTTTTTAAACTGATATTGCTTATCCTGGAGTAAGTGGGGGTTTGGCTGCCCCCCCAAAAAACTTAAATGGATGCATTCAAAATGCATCTGAACAACAAAGAAGATTATTGCGTTACCTTTGCTCCCTGCATAGATGTGGGATGTAACATTAAGAGGGTGGATCTTATCGAATTCACCCATTGCTGGGCAGCAGGTGGCCCATTTGCAACCTGGGCTTCTTTTGGATCTTTTCATGAATGGGATTTCTCGTTCTTGAAAAGCTGTGGCAGAAGCCCAGGATGCAAATGGGGTGCCTGGTAATGGGTGAATGTTATAAGGTCTATCTTCTTAAAGTTAAATCCCACATCTATGTCAGGGGCAAAGGTAATGCAATAATCTCCAAAGAGTCAACCCAAATTCAATCCAGATTATCTTCACCTTTGGAATAACCCCCTTGTCCTACCAGAAAAAGAACTATTTTTATTATTGCTGTAGAATATTCTGCTCCATCAATAAACAGGCATATATTGGCTTACACAAAAGCTGTCATACAAAGGTCAAGAAGGAGCAAAAGTAAACACTGAGGCCAGGCTAGACATAATATTTTAAAACAAAAAGGTGGCTTGCTTTAGGAGGAAATAGCAAGTGGAATGATTTCACTAAGAATAAAAAAAGGTAGTGGTGTGTTTTTACAGAGACCTGATGGTGATAGTGGTAGTGGAATGGTGTAGTGATGTGATGATACATTGTACACTTAAACCAGTTTTGGACTTCTTTGGATGCCATTGTTTCTGGCAAAGCAGCTATGGGAACTGTGCTTTTATCAAGGGACTATGCACTTTTGCAATTATCTAGAATACCTTGAATTTACTTAGTATGCAAAAGGATCTTGCGTTACCTTTTAGAGTGAGCAAAAAATGTAGCATAAGCTTTCATAGTCACAAACGGTGCTACAAGATCCCTTTGTACACCAATATCCCATGCTAACATGGCCTTGCCTCTGGACTGGATTTGCTTAGTTTCATCAGTACAGGTAGTCCAGTGCAGGTTACAACAATTTCACAGCATCATAGCTCCTGTGGTTATCCTTCTTGTGATGACTATCTTCATGTTTAATAGTCTTTTGGGCAGCTTGGTAGAATGCAGTCTTCAAGGGCCCAGGACTGTCTCCACGCCACAATGTGGAAGTAGAATAGGATTTAGTGGTGGACTAATATATTTAAAATATCTATATCCCACCTTACCACTTGGCAATAGACATCCAAAGCTGGTGGCAAAGTGCAAATTAGCATTAGAAGGTTGGTTGGTTTAAGACTGTCACCGCTTACGAATCCTCTGGAGGGATCCTTAACAAATTATTTGAAAGATTCTGACAAAAACTACAGCTCCCAGTTTGCTTTGTTTTTAATAGGGGTTGTAAGTGTTAATCCAGCTTCAAGTCAGTTCCAAGTGAAAATATGCTCGTGTCTAATTTGTTTTACCAAATGGGGTCATCCGTGAGCCCAGACACAAGACCAAGGACGTCATGTTCTGGATAGCATCCAGGAGTCACCAGCCATGCCAGATTTCACATCTGGTCTTCAGGCAAACCCACTGAAGGGGAAAGGGAACATTCCAAGTCAATTTACAAGTTGCAACAAATTATAATGTTGAAGAACCAAAAATACCTTCCTGCCTTAACGTGTGGCTTATGAACTGTCAGTGGCTATTCTGATTTAGAGCCTCTTGGCAAGGAGAAACAGTAAGAAGAAACTGGAACTATATTGAGGCTTCCTTTGCACTCACGCAAGGATAGTCCAAAAATATTTGGGGATTTGAAAAGGAAAAACAAAGAAGGATAGGTATATTCAGACCAGGAAGAGGGGGTTATCCAAATATGAAAACATAGCACTCAGAGGAATATTATAGGATATTGTAGTGCCTTTGAGACTGAGAGAGATAAAAAAAAGTTTCTTGCATACATTTCCAAAGAATCAGTGTACTTCATCAGAGACACCAAATGAAATTCAGACGGAACATCTTGAGCAATTCCTTCCTGTGAGTTCAAATGATAAAGATAACATTGACGGACTTCTAGTAGAGAATAAATTTCTTGGTGCAGGAGTTAAGAAAGAGTTGTTCCAGGCCAGCCGTCAAGATGCTGGCATACTGCAGAAGGAAAGTTGTGGCTCACTGTTGTCAAATGATCAGCAAGCGATGTTGCGGAAGTGTAGAAAATGGCTCCACCCAACCACAAAATCATACCATATCTAGCCAAGTTATTTTGGCATATGATGCAGAATCTCTCAGAAGTGCCTCTCCTATCCCTGGAAGAAAAAGACAAAGAAGAAGAAGCTTAAAAACTAATCATCATGAAGAGCAGTGCACTGGTTTTACTAGTTTGGGGATAAAGCTCATCCAGGCACTAACTCTCAACAGGACCTTGCAGATTAAAGGTTTTAAGAATGGACAGTTAACCAGGGTGACTCCAAGTAAAAATGAAGTAGAATGATGAGCAGCAAAAGTAGAATAGATTGCGCAGCAAAAACAATTATTTCTTTAATAAAAAGATATTTACCCTCTTCTGTATCCAGATGTGTTGGCCAACCTCTCCGAAGGCTGCAGGAAGTGTACCTGTCTGAACCAGTTCTGCAGGTCTCCATTCAGTGGAGGTAGACAAAATAGTTAAGCCCAGATTGCTTTCATCAATACAACAATTTCCTTGTCAACAAGAGGGGGGATTGAATCAATTTCCAGTTTGAAGATTAGAAAAAGTTTGGCTTTTCCCAAGAAGGACAAAGGTTTCAGGCCATCTTCCACATCCCTACCTTTCCAGTATGTTTAACAATTTGGAGAGACTTTGGCGACAGATAGTCTTATGTCTAATTCACATTTATTGAGGATAGCATAGAACATAATTTGCTTACATTTAATAATTTGTTCAGCACCTTGCCTTTGCATGACGTCCAAAATCTGTCACCTAAGGCAATTGGCTCACTCTGTCTCACAGTAAGATTGCACAGCAAAAATTGGAGACACATGTCAAGAGACTTGAAAGTTGGTTGTTCTACTAGTTTAAAAACATGTTGCATTTCAGTCCCTTTATACTCTAAGACTTTCTTCGGGAGCTGCATAAATAATAGACAGCACATACATACATAATCTGACATTACATAAAAGCATAATTGCATTAGTATATTGCCTATGGCCTGTACATACAATATACAAGTATATTGTGTATGGCCTTGATGCCTGTCTCCAGACTCTTCTATGAATTGCATTGGATGTTCTCAAATTTCTGCCTCTTTTAATAATAGGATTGATCTAGACAGATACTCAAAATGGTTCCTGTTTGTTTTTTCTTTTTCTTGCCTCTACCTTACCATTCTTCCTTTCATTCATGAATAATCCCTTCCCATAAATAGAAATTTGTTTGGTGGCTAAACCCAAGAGAGGTTTCCACTATGAAGACCCAGCTTCATTGTATCCAGAGTCCCTAGGAGCATTGTTTTAAAAGCACTGTTTTCATTCACTCTCCCATATTTATTTTTTGTCTCTCTTTTATAGACAGAATTTGCTACTTCCAAACATATACAGCAAAAAAGGAGGGGAGATTTGGTGGGGGTAGGGAGAGAAATAAGAAACCCTCCTCTTGCTCCACTGAAATAATAATCCTACCTGATGGAAACAGTGGGGAAAAAAAGGTATCAAGTGGTGAAGAATTTCTGATGATGGGATAAGTCTAGGATCTTTGTTCAGAATATAAATGGATACATTAAAGAGTGCACAAAGCAGCCCAGTGCCTTAAGACGAGTAGCCAAGAACGAGAAAGCCAGCTTCATAAAATGACACCCATCGTGTAAGCTACTCAGAAAACATTGGACTATATATACACCGGGGGGGGGGGGGAATGCCAATTTGCTCTTAAAATAGCTGTAAAATTGGTAGGCTGCAGTCCAAGTGTACACACTCGGTCTACATGGCAGAAATGATTCACTGTAGAGCTGCGGAAAATATATTTGCAGGCATGGAGCCCCCATCCTCTCCTTGGATATGCACTTAAATTTAGTGGCAATTAGTGGCTCCCAAGTCAGCAGGGCAGTGAATCTGCTCCAGGTCTTATTTTGAGCTTAAAAAGGAACTATCCACGGTGCTGAAACTATTTAAGGGGGATTGACTTTGGCACCTTGGGTAGCTCCTTTGAAACTGGAAGGGATTCTCTGTCCTACTGACATGGAAGTCCACAAGCGTAGACTATAGAGGACAATTTCATCAGCAAGGAAGCCTCTTGTCCTTAGTGTCAGCACACTGGATAGCTCCAATATTGGACTGAAACCTGGCATAGATTCACCAATCCACAGCCTTCACTGCCTCTATCAGTGGAGGTCTGTAACCAGTTTAACTTAAGGATCTTGAAATTCAATTTCCAAAGGTTACGGGCCAGAGTGTATGGCACATTGGGGCAGACATGAAAGCTAAACCAGCAGCATGCCAATCTCGGTTATAGTTATATTTCAAAAGAAAGTAATTGTTTGACTTGTTGCAAGCACACACAGAGAGAAAGACATATATGCACACATGAATAACTCAATACTGTTAGCATCACAATGGGAGGCAGCACATTATGTTGCTTGTTAACATTTTATTACCCACTGGGGAGGGATCTCTGCAAAATTTTAGAAAATTGGCCTGAAACATGAACAAAATTCTTCAAACGATCTGCCAAAGCATCCCACTTCAGCAAAGAATATAATGAATAAACACCATTAGTTCCACAAGACAGAGGATTGACTTGGACCCAAGCTGAACTGGAAAGACTCTGAATGAGTGAAATGAAAAATCAGGCTTTAACGGAACTGAGGATTTGAACCAAATCTTGTAGTTGTTACTCATCCCCTATTTAACAGCAGCTAGGTGTGTAAAGAGGATCAGCGGAGTGTAATGGTTTAAGCATTGGACTAGGACACTGGGAGACCAGGTTTTGAATTCTGCTCAGCCACGGAAACCTATTGGGTGACTTTGGACAAGCCACACTCTCTCAGCCACACAGGATGAGAATGGCAAACCACCTCTGAAGACAGTTGCCAAGAAAACTCTATGATAGGGTCACCTTAGGGTTGCCACCAGTCAGAAACAACTTGAAGGCACAGGACAACAACAACAAAGATCTCTTTACTAACTGATTCTACAGACTAACACGGCTATATCTTTGAATTCAACAACAAAGTGTGTAAAAGGAAATCCAGAGCAGGAAGCCTTTCACAACATGGGGATTGAAATGTGCTGCTCATGAAGGCACATTGGTAGTGGCTGAAAGGAAAGTCAACATGACTCTTGTTTCCCAGCTACTTGTAGTCACTACTTCATTTTCTTTGCTGTAAACCTTGATTTTGTAGAGTGTGTGGTCTAGTGGTTTGACTGTAGGACTTGGACTCCAAGAGACCAGGGTCCTAATCCCTATTCCTCCATGCAGAACAAACAGAGTGACCATGGACCTTCAGAGGAAGGCAAAAGCAAACTCCCTCTCGACAAATCTTGCCAAGAAAACCTCATAGAGAATTCACAGTAGGGTTGGCATTAGTTGGAAATGATTTCAATGCATACAACAGTGACAACTGCAACTTAAAAAGGTAATAATAAAAATTTGTACACTAAGATGGATGGATGTTAAGGCGGCTGTTTATGCACCTCTTCACTTCATGATGGATAAAGATGAGCCTCGGCATTGCCTCGGTGGCCTTTGCTGCCCAGCGAGACAGATTTCTCTGTGGTATATCCTGGCCAAATGGTTAAAGAGCTGAGACAAGCAACAGAAACAGTGGCACTATGTGAAGAACAAGCAGACAAGTAGGGAATTGGTGGAGAAAGGTGAAGAACATTGAAGCTGGTGAGCTGTCACTATTGATCAGGCTTTTAAACTAGATCCTTCTAGGTCTGTGCACTGGGGATCTATGTCAATTTATAGGCTGGAACAAGAATGGGATACTTTTGTTCTTCAGGCCTCATCATGCCTCCATCAGTTTCCTTCTAGGAAGCCCCATTGGTTCCTCCTGACATATCATGGCCCCACAGTTAATTATGGCTAATCTTCCCAAGGAAGAATTCAAAATCATTCAGAATATTCTAGTCTATGCAAATTTAGGAATAAATACAAATACTTGGAAATGCAACCTGTCTTCCCATAGCGAGCAATAGCAGGTGATTCCTATCCAAGTGCTAAGTTGAGGGACAACTTCAAGGCCCCTAGTCTGCCTTTAAATAAGACTAGGTTTGGACAGGTCATCCCTTTAGACAGAGAAGAGTCCCCCATAAAATTGGACACATAGCCATACAAAAAGCCACACCGTCTATATCTGTGGACCCTTTATTTATTCTGTGGAGTATTGCCCTTGACTCCTATTCCAAAGTCCTGGACAAGATGCTTCATGTAGCCAGCAAAGTCAAGCATTCCATGGACATTCAGGAAAGCTGTACCTTCTTTCATCACCTGGCTGTGTAAATGCATCCAGCCACCATGCCATTTCCCACCCTTCGCATAGCAATAGCATTTACATTTCTATACTGCTTCATAATCAACTCAGCACTCTCTAAATAGTTTACAATCTGTACAAAAATTGCCCCCAACAAGCTGGGTACTCATTTTACCAACCTTTGAAAGGATGGAAGGCTGAGTCAACCTTGGAGCCCTGGGATTGAACTCACAACACTGTGGCTACAATACTGGCATTTAACCATTATGCCACCATGGCAGCGAGGGCATACTCTTTCTCCAGGAAAGCTGCTGTTCTTGCCAAAGTGGCCAATGTGGATGGGGTACGGAAGGAGGTAGTGAATACCCCCTTTTATTACTTCCTAAAGTGGAACATTTTCAGGTTACACCAGCACATTTCACCACCAGAATTCTGCCCACACCATAAAAGCACCTCTGGCAACATATGAACTTGACAACACACACACTCTTCAGTGCGTTTCTGTAAGAGGGTTCTCTAGCCACATAGTAAGATGCCTCAAATTGAGATGGGTGGATTAAAGCACTGATCTCAGGGATGCTCTAGCACTTGCTCCCTATATTGTGATTCCATAGCAGAAAGGACTAGATCCCCTGAGTAACAGACACTATTAAAATCTTAATCAGGCTTAATCCCTTGAGCGGTGATCAGTACGCATGTGAAACATATGCCATAACACATCTTGAGGAAAAGCCAATAAGCGTTTCAAAGGGAAGGGTTATGTGGGCATGCATTAATATTTTGGAGAGGGGGGGGTCTGAATTTGTTCCTCCTGCAAAGAAATGGGGGCCTTTAGAAATTTTTGGAGACAGCTTTTGCAAGAAGTGGCATGGAAAGCTGATCTCATTTGTAAGAAGCACACCGGCAGGAGTCTCAAGGGCAGATCCGGGGATCATACAATAGTGGAGATTATAATGAGCATCTCTGGAATACGGGGGGAAAAATAGTGGAGAGTCCCAGCAGTCAACTAGGAAGCAAACCTTGAGGGATATGATGTAATTCACTCAAGATGCCAGAGACAGCATGTGGGAGGGAAGCAATGGCAGTTACTGGGAATTAGTGGCCTATTAAAATACATACACATTGAACTCATCATCAGCGACATACTGCGTTTTCCCTGCCAAGCTGTGAAGTTTGAATGTGGTGAAAGAAACTGATTATTTTGTTCATGCAGGGGAGTGGGATTATGATGGTGGTCCCACACTGGTAGATTGTAAGGATTGAATGTGGCATAATAACACAGCGGAACACCCATTGTTAAGGCCTTTGCACCCAGCGACTGAAGGAAAAGATCAGAGTTTGACCATAGGACCAAAATAAGGTAGAGTCATGCTAAAGGAAAGGTACTGTTTAGCTTGGAGAGGTGAAGGCAGAGTGGTGAAATGATAACCATCTTTAAATACCTGAAGGGATGCCATGTAGAAGATGGAGCAATCTTGTTTTCTGCTGCTCCGGAGTCTAGTTTATCTGTTAATTGTTGTTGTTCGTTGCCTCAACCCAGGGAAAGAGGCAGGTAAATAATAATAATAATAATAATAATAATAATAATAATAATATCATGAACCAATGGATTCAAATAGCACGAAAAGAGATTCCACCTGAACATTACAAAGTTATCATCATCATCATCATCATCATCATCATCATCATCATCATCATTATTACCATGAACCAATTGACTCAAATTGCAAGAAAAGAGATTCCACCTGAACATTACAAAGAATATTATTATTATTATTATTACCATGAACCAATGGATTCAAATTGCAAGAAAAGAGATTCCACCTGAACATTAGGAAGAACTTCTTCCTAGAAGAACTTCTACTGTTCAACAGTATTACAGACTGTCCCAGAGGACGGAGGGCACTTCTTTGGAGGCATTTAAACAGAAATTGGATGGGCATCCTCCAGGAGTGCTTTATGTGTGCATCCCTATATGGCAAGGGGTTGGATCAGATGGCCCTTGTGTGATCCATTCTGACTGTAGGATTTTATGATTCAATCATTCTAATCTGAATCAAGTGGAAAATTATAAGATGCAAAGTTATTAAGTTCTCAGGAAACTCAAAGAAAAACAGATTAAGCATCACCATAGCATTCTGACCCCTACCACCAACTAACGGATCCTTTCACAATCTGAAATGTACAGGAAATGTTCAACATGTTTAGTTTCCATTTGGTGCTTGATTGGTAGTTTTCCATTATGGTTTATTAACTGATGTTTCAAGGTTGGCTAATATATCATCAGTATCACCCCATCTATGTAGCCCTTCCAATATTTCCTCCTTAAACGTCTGTTTTCCGGGCTAAACTTAGCCAGTCCTTTCAACCATTCTTCATAGGACATGGCTCTTGAGACTCCATGCCACAACTGATCAGCTCGGCTAGATTGATTCAAATCTGTCAACCTCCTTTTCTTAAAAGCATGGCACCGCCACTGGGCATAGTACTCCAGATGTGGTCAGAAACGTTTGGTGGAACTTCAGAGGACTCAAAGTGATCTGCATACGTTCTCTCGTTGATTTAGAAAGAAGGAACGGGTATACTGATAATCCCTTCGGCAAAGACGTAATAAATAGAACTTTGGAAATGAAAGGTTGGTTTTCTTTCAAGTTACCAGTGGGCACATGAGCGCCATCATTAATATGTATTTTTCGGCACATGAAACAGCCTGCAATGATCCCGTTGCCTGAGGACAGGTGTTGACATCACAGCAATCAACACAATGATTGGCACTAATTGTGAGAGCACTTGACAGTTTTCAGCAAAATGGCTAAACAGGGAATGATTTGGAAGGCATCCAGAAAGATTCTCTCAAGGTCAGGATGGGCAAATATAGGTAGTGCAACCCAGAATTCAGAACAGTTACTCTTTGGGCTACAGAAATCATGATTCCCCAGGCAGCATGACATCTTCAGTTGTAGTCCCCAAAAGTTACTTTCCGAAGCTCTACCAGGCAATCTTGTTGTTGGTATTGTTGTTGTGTTCCTTCAAGTCATTTCCATCTTGGTGACCCTAAGGTGGACCTATTAAGAGCTTTTCTCGACAAAGAGGTTTGCCATTGCAACCCAGTGGGCTTTATGGCCAAGCAGAAATGCAAACCTTGATCTCCAGAGTCTTAGTCCAACACGCAAACCACTACACCACACTGGCTCTTTTGTCATTGATACAGGCTCGGTCCAATGTGTGGACTTCATTTATTGGGATGACTCTCCCTTTTGTTTTCAGCTGAAAAGCTTTGATAGAAACCATAGTTCTGTGCAGTGGTGATCCTGCCATTCATACCATTTCAGCAATGATAGTTTTGGCTGGAATTCATGGCTGTTGTTACATATTCCTAGCTGAATCATATTCAATGTAAGGAGACCAGGGTTCAAATTCCAGTTTGGCCATGAAAACCACTGGGTGGCCTTGGACAAGTCAGACTCTCTCAGCTTCAGGGAAAGGCAAAGGCAAACCCCCTCTGAAAAAACTTGCCTCCCCACCAAAAAATGATAGGTTTGCCTTAGAGTCGCCATAAATCAGAAATGACTTGAAGGCACAGAATAATAACAACAACATATTTAATGGCGTAAAAGTCCCTGACTGAAAAGAACCAGTGGTTTGAGTGTTGGACTGCAACTCTGGAGATCAGGGTTCGACTCCCAGCTCAGCCAAAAAGTTTATTAGAAGACCTGAACCTCTTTCTTACTCTTTGCAGGATAATTCTTTGCAGGATGGTTTCAGTTAGTCCCTTTTTGTAATGTAGAAATGTTAAAGCAAGCTGTGAATAAACTGTACATCATGGAGCAAATCTAAGGTCATTTATTTATTTATTTATTTATTTAGCACACCGGATTTCTATAAAACCAGCATATGTTTTTTTATTAAACTTTTGCAACCCTCAGTTTTGCAGACTAACGGGAAAGGACTCCAGCTTACTTGAGGCACAAGTTCCCCCAGGAGCCTTGTGCCGAATTCTTCCTTCATGCCATTAGGCACAGTAGCTGAAGGTGCAACCTTCTACCTAGATATAGATGGAGTCAGACTTGAGTAGCATGTGATGGGTTCAGCTTTAGCCTGCATTAATCCGATGCCTCTGAATTCATGGGCTGGTACTTGCAAATGCAATGGTGAGCACTATGGAAGTTGTCAAGTGGCTTTGGAAAAATGCAAAAACGTGAATCTCATTTGTGAATGAAGTGACATCTCCAAATGCTTCGGACCATTTTCACTCAGCCTGCCTGCATTATGTGAGCTCGCAGATCTCTCTGTCACTTGCGGAAGCTGCTAACAGCCGCAGTTAAACACAAGTCAAAGACTAGGTGTCTGAATATTTCACAATTCCTCCTTCTTCCTAGGAGATACATTACTTCAGTAAAAAATATAGCGGGTGCCTTAGCTTCCTGCACATTTTATTTTGTCATGCTCAAGTCCTTATTAGTCCTCTCCACTGCCTGCATCAGATTGGAGTGGAAATAGGCTGATGTGTCTCTTCCCTCCCCAATGGAAATTAAAGATCTTACAGAGGGCTGGGGAAATCTACATTTCCCAAGGGCCTATCAGGATTGGGTCCTTACATTCTGATGAGCTGCCAGTATATCAGCGACTGGACAAGAATTAAAAAGACGCTGTCTCTACTTCCATCTCCTTTGTGGCTCCACTGGCTGAGCAAATGTTACTTAAAGCCAAGATGAAAAACATATGACCCTGCAAGTACTGCTGGACTTTATTTCCCTTTCTCCCAAACCACAGTTTATGTTGGCCACTGTTGTCGAAGAATCACAATCCAACAACATGCCATGCTTTTATCCCTCTTGGTTTAAAGCAGGGCTGAGCAATTGTCATACCTTCCAACTGTCCTGATTTGGCAGGGACAGACCCGATTAATCCTCTGCCTTCCCACTTTTTCAGCCACTTTTAGAATGATCCAGTTTTTCTCTCCTCCTCCCACTTTTGACCTTTCTCCTCTACGTACTTCCACGGGTGCAAACTGAGTTCAAAATGCAAAAATAATTCATACTCAATTACTTCAGCAAGGATGAGAAGGAAGGAGACTTTCTTCCCGGTAGGCTCCAACAAAATCAAACTGCTGCAGAATGAGGCAAAAGCAAATTGCTGCAAATTCTCCTGGCATTTGTGTTCTTCCTTGTGAACGTTTGCCATCTTGACTGCATTCTGAGGTTGCTCACACATGCCCCAGTTTTTCATCTGTGGCATGTTAGCAGGTAAGACTCCCACAAGAACATTGCTAGGAGAGAAACAGAAAATGCAACAACCGATAACGAACCTGTCTCACATCCCTTAGACTTAGCAGGGATCTGGCGGAGGAAAGATTGGAAGAGAAAAGGTTAATAATTTTCTTTCCCCACCTGTGAAGGTAAAACAGTATCTTCATTCGGCGAAGTACACAGAACAACAGCTTGCAGAGGGAACAGCTGGTCCAGCTGTTGAGGATTAAGCAAGCCCATGATGAAGTATAAAAGGATTTGCTCCAGGGAGTTGGCTTGGGTAGCTTTAAGCGCTAAGCTGTGGGACGGTCGGAATGGCCAATAGCAGAAAGCATTATTGCCTCCACAACTTCATCTTTTTTCCCCCTTTTCATTATTGTAAAAACAAAAGGAGGTGGGAGAGGGAGGAACGCAGCAACATTGCTACAATCCGCATGGCCACAAAATGCTCTATAACGTGTTTCTCGCCCTCCTGCAGAGAATTTTGATTTGTCCAAGAAATGAGAAACCTGTGCATTCTGAAATGCTTGATCAGTTATCTTTTCGTATGCCTGATTTTTAATTAATGTTCATACAATGCAATAGCAAGGAGATGCACTGTTCTTACTAGGGTGGTCAGGTCAGGACTACAGTGGTTCCTCGTTATCCACTGGTGTTTGGTTCCAGGACCTCTGTGTGGATGCTCAAGTCCCATTCAATCCAATGGCATATCAAAATTATATAAAATGGAAAATTAATGTTTGCTATTTGGAATTTATGGTTTTTCTGAATATTTTCAAGCTTTGTATGCTTGAATCCGTGTATAAAACAATCCATGGATAAGGAGGGGCATATTGTATTTGCTTGTAACTCGCGCTGATCCTCCAGGGAGAGGTGGGTTATTATTATTACTACTACTATTATTATTATTATTATTATTATTATTATTATTATTATTTCAGGCCCTGAGGACTAACAACATAATTCAGGTCTATGCCTCATTAAGATGAGGGTCAACATGAGGGTTTGACTGTTGGGTTTGAATCCCAGCTCAGCCATGGAAACCCACTGGGTGACTTTGAGCAAGTCACATTCTCTTGGTCTCAGAGGATGGCAATGACAACCCCCCCCCCCCCCGAAGAAATTGGCAGGAAAACCCTACGATAGAGTCCCTTTGGATCACCATAAGTTGGAAACAATTTGAAGTCACAACAACAATTCGTTCAAATAGAGCGGCAGTATAATTGTATCTCTTTTATTGGAAAAAAATGACTCATTACAAGTAATGATTTATCTGTAATGCTTTTGGGGGAACAGGGCTCAGTTCAGACCCACGGCATGTAAGCAGAGGAAAAACCAAGTCTAGTACAGAAAGCATGGAGTCAAAACTTGGAGCCAGGGTCCAATCCCAGCTCGGCCAAGAGATAATTCAATAACGGAGTAAATTACTGTCACTCAGCTTATTTTTTCTGCCCTTAAGATGGAAATGGAACATGCATTTTTCCCTTGCTTCTGTTTCTGAAGGATAAATGGGCCTGTACATGAAAAATGATAAGATCCCGTTTTTGAAGAAAAGCCAGGGATTGATTGTCAACGGTTTTGTTAAGGTTGATTGTATTTGCAAACCGGTAAATCCACATTCTTTTGAGATGTGTTCTTAGAGACCCTGAGAGCATGAAGCGAGTGAGGTTGGGGGGGGGGGGCAAAGAAATAACCACTGAAACTCCTTCAAAATGTGAGTCATTATAGGTTGCAGAGGTTCATTGCGGAAGCCAGAAACAAAATTACCCAAATGCATTACCCATTTTAATTCAAGATCAATTCGAGTGAAGTTGATTGTACTGTCATTTGGGAAAGCTAATAAAGCCAAGCTGTTTTCTTTCCAAAGGTATCCTCGAATCTAAATTGTACAAGCCAGCAGAGGAATGGAGATGACCCAAGATGTACAAGTAGCACCTATTATTGGCAGGAAATAACCCCAGAGAGTGCGAAGGAGCTCTGAATGAATCTGACCTGTATAATTCACCAATTCCAGCAGGTCACTGAACTCTCCTTGCCAGCATCTTTCTCGACTCAAGCCGCTCTCACTTACCCTGTGGGTGAAGGGCAGTTTGCTATGATTATTTGCACCAAAAGGTCAAGCCCGGCATTAAGAAACATGAGCATTTTTCAGAATGGATGGTGAGTGCTATGTAAGTTATCAGGTGGTTTTGGAAAATGCAAGTGGAAGTCTTTTCCCCTGCCGCTAATGCGGAAAGATTGTAAGAGCCATCTGAACGTAATGGCAGCAAGGGGGAGAAATTTCATTCTGTTCACATTTGGACATGAACTTTCCAGATTTGCTCTTCTTGAACCAATATGCAAACGAGAATGCTGTTATGTATTTACGTTTCACAGATCTGTTGTTTGTTTTTCTGTGCCTCAAGTTCAACCTAGAGTAACCCTACTATAGGGATTGCTGGGCAAGATCTAGTCTATCTGATCTAGTGTAACTCTACCATAGGGTTTGCTGGACAAGATTTGTTCAGAGATGATTTCAGAGAACACTGTCTCTGTTTATTATGAGCACCCAAGGGCATTTAATTAGTCTTTCTCCAAGGCTGAGAGAGTGTGACTTGCTCAAGGTTATCCAGTGGGTATCCACGGACTAAGCAGGGATTCAAACTCTGGTCTTCCAGAGTCCTAGTCCAACACTCAAACCTAGTCCCCATATCTCTGAATATTGTGATACAAAACACAACCCAAATAAAATTCTCACCTGTCCATACGTTGGGTCCCATTTTTCAATGATGTAGACTCAAGTCGGACTCAAGTAAGATTCAAGTCACCGCAGTGACTTGACTTGGATTCGACTTGGTAATAAATGACTGATTGACTCGGCTCAATGCAACTCAAGACCTGCAAATTTTAGCAATTGACTTGCTGGCCTTGGTTCCATAACATAACATATTCATCCTTCATCCTGATGCAATTGTTGCTCCCAAGCAACTCAGAATGAGCTCAAAACAACCAAAAGGCAGGGGAAGGTTGGTATGGGGAAAATAAGCCAAAGAGCCAGACCACAGGAATAGCAAAGCCAGCATGTTCACATGCATGCGTGCACACACATAGAGAGAGACATAGTGCCCTCTCTGACCATAATCCAACCAAAAAATGTGGCAACCATTACATGCTATATCAACCCAGTGCTCATTTTGGAAAAAGGGAGACAAGGGTGCTTCAGGCCTAGTTCTTGGCTTTCACACATTTATAAGAGATTACATGCTTGCACGCAACACTGAATGAACATGGACTCCTATTTGTTTGACTCATAATCTGGACAAAAACTGAGGTCTGAATCTCACATATAAGAACCTGCAAGCTTTCCCAACAAACTGCATGCAAATAGGAAACTGGGGAACAGGAAGGTCACATGGGTTAAACTTTAGATATCCATTTCTACATGGAAGTGTCTAGTTTTACCTGAGAGTGAATAGGACTTTCGTCCCATGGAACTGGCCCTTAATTTGCTCCACTTTGTTAACTCATGAACTGCCTTATTCCTATGACCAGTCCATCATCAGCAATTTATACGCACTACTCAGAATGAGATGGTAGACAGAGACATCAGGCTTTTTAAGACATAAATAGCAATAGCAGATTCCTTTATGTACTGCTTCATACTGAAGTAAGCAGTCTCTAAGTGGTTTACAACTGTAAGCTACTTGCCCCCAACAAACTGGGTACTCATTTTAGTGACCTCAGAAGGATGCAAGCCTGAGTCGAGCTTTAGCCCTTGGCTGGTATTGAACTTGCAACCTTATGGTTTTGAGTGAGTGGCTGCAGTACAGGCATTTAACCACTGCGCCGCCAAGATTTTGGACCATTACATGCGGGGCTTTGTCTCCTGCCATTCTTCCACTATGAATGCATGCATACCACTTTTTTGGTACTGTTCATGAACTGAGATGCAAAAGTAAATCCTATCCCGTCATCCCACGGTGAAGCACCATGCCCAGTCCACCACCTACCATAACGTAAGGCTCCTGTATCTCTGTACCCGTTCTCTTCCAGCTTCTTACAGCCAACACGAAGCCTAAATTGAATAAAGTTTGGGAGCAGGGAGGAGTGAAGAGGAAGGAATGGAAACATTTGAACAGTCTTACCTCCAGTGCACCAATTTCGCCCTGATTAACCACTTGGCTGCATTTTGGAGGACTCTCTCTTTCTTTCTCTCTTTCTCTCTCTCTCTCTTTGCCTAATCACATAGCCTTGTTTTGCTCCACTAAACCGCTCTCCAGTTGGAATAGATGTTAGTTAGAGAAGAAATTGAAAAATGAGCTCAGTGACCTATCAGAGGTGGATGATTAATTGTTCAGAGATTGCAGTCATGATTACAGAGTCTTTCGTCTCAGGTGACGCTAATTAGGTTTCTCATTCTTCTGCATGTCTACGTGAGGCCAGCACCAAGCATTCGCACCCCCCCCAACCCCTCCAAAATAGTTTCGGTTGAGCTGCAGAGAACACGGTCTCTGTTTATTATGAACAGCCAAGTGGTATTTAATTAGTCTTTGCTTTAAAAGAAGATGAAGAAGAAAAAGAGGAAGAAGGACAACCAGTAATCATGCAGCGCAAAACCGTAAACAGGCAAAGCATGGGACTCGCAGCAGCTCAGGCTTTCTGGCATGAGCCCAGAGTGGGTGGATTGGAGGGGGGATGTTGTGTTGCCATGGAGCTGGTGTTCTACCAGTTATCCAGCCGTCTCCAATTACTAACAGCGTTGTTCTTTGGGTCCGGTGGCATCAGTACGGGTCCAGGATCATAAAGAACCATTTTCACGCAAGGGACTTACCACGCTCAAATCGTGGCCCAAACGTTGTCCATCATGCTTCTGAAACGTCACTGAAGTGCTCTCATTGTTCTTCCGTCAATGAATCGTCCACCAAGAAGCCATTTTTGTAATAACGGGGTCTTCCGTTATTACAAAAATGGCTTCTCTGTGAATGATTCATCGACGGAAGAACAGCTGAATGCCTCAATTACATTTTAGAAATGTGACGGATGATCGCACCTCCACACTTCCGGAGCGTTTGGGCAACAGTAAGTCCCTTATGTGAAAAGGTCCATAGAGTTGGAAGAGGCCTCAAGGGTCATCAACTCCAATTCCTTGCCATGCAGGAAGACACAATCACAGCACCCCCAACAGATATTCATCCAGCCTCCATTTAAAAACCTCCAAAGAAGGAGACTCCGCCACACTCCGAGACAGCATTTCCCACTGTTGAACAGCTCTTACTGTCAGGAAGTTCTTCCTAATGTTGGGGAGGAATCTCTTTCCTTGCAGTTTGAATCCATTCTCCTGGGTCCTGTTTTCTGGAGCTGCAGCAAACAAGCTTGCTCCATCCTCAATATGACCCCCCCCCTTCAAATATTTTTAAAATTTATTTATTCCCCTGCAAATAAGTTCAGCACGTCGGACAGCACTTTTAAAGATCATGCTAAAGCCTGGAGTGAATTCATGCCCCGCTGACTTGGACACTTCCAGCTTGCCACTGTTTCAACTGGACTTTCTCTCCTAGATTTGAAGGAGAAAGAGGTAGCAGGGAAAGTGTGTACGAGGGAGGCTCAGAAGTCGATTTCTCCTGCCAATGAAGTTAAATATCAAGTCACAATTAGGAGTCAGCACTCGAGACTGAATACCTAGAAAAAGTCTGGCAGGCCTGACAAGACTGAAGTGGTGCAGGGAAATGTCAACAGACACTATCAACTCTTGTTGGGCCTGGAGCTTTCACGGGGACTTCTGCCAAAGGAGTGTAGCAAACAGCTTGAAAATCCTTAAGTGCCAGATAGCTTAGGAGACTGTAAGTGAGATTGAATGATGTAATGCAGAATCACTGGAAGCTAAAATGGCGAAGAAGCCAATAAAGAACGTGACAGGTGGAAGGAGGAAAACAGAACCCGGACTGTACAGCAACGGCAGATGGTGAGTCCCGTGTTAATGGGACGGTGACACTCTTCCAGTTTTTAGGCTGAATTCTACAGGAGGTGTCCACTGGGTGACTTTGGGCAGGTCACACTCTCTCGACATCAGAGGAAGTCAAATGCAAACCTGTTGCTTAAATTAGCTGTCATTTTCTTTAATTACTTCCATCATCTTCATCGTCGCCATCACCCTTCTCTTTATTTCTATCCAAAACTAGGACTTATGAATTAAAACAAAGGATTACTGACAAGAGGATCTTATTACGCAGCCTGCCAAGCTCTTTCCTGTCTATAATCCTATCAATACAACCACTTCGCATGGATATACATCTCTCTATTAAACTTTACCCGGCATATTTATTTCCATCCCCTGCAAAGGGACTCTGTTCACATGGAACAGTGGATAGGACTTCCGAAAGACCCGCCAAGGACACGTCTCTGCACCAATAGAGCAGAATGGGTCAGATGATCATCGCTGGCCTCAACAAAAGCAATTGGGTTGGCCTTGCTTGCCAGACAGGTTGGCATCCCATTGCACAAACTTTAATTTATACACATTCTTCAGCATCTGCATTCAGTTTGTGTGTGCATATGTACATGCGTGATGAGATTTTCTTTTATTTTTTCTTGATCTATTTCTCTTGTAGTAATACAAGAGAAGAAATGAAGTCCGTTCTCTGTACTAATGGGTAATCCTGATTTATTGTGCCTTGGTGGCCCAGATTATTTTTATATCCATTGCTCCTAGAGCCATCTGCCGAAAAACATCAATGCCTTGCTGGACTGTGCAGTAAGAGAATTGCAACTGAAAAATTTTCTCATGACAAAACTGTGTATGGTGTGTGTGTATGCCTATTCCTACAGCTACCCGACACTCTGGTGTAACACACAGAAGGCAAAGCTGCAGACAGCTGTTGTGTTGTCCATGGCAACTGTACAAATTCAGTTAATTCAGACGCCATCTGAAATCAATGGAAAATCTATGGGGCTCAGGGAGGTTAGAGATGAACCAATTAGTTTCTGTTGGATCCTTGCCAATTTCGCACACATTCAGCCGTAAAATCCATTCAAGCCAATTTCTTGACCAATGAATATACGTTCTGTCCTTATACACAAAAGTCACATTTTTTTTCCCCTTCACATGCGTACTTTTGTCAGCAGCTTCCTCTTATACATGCCTTTTGCACATGACTAATAGTCACACTTCTGAAGCAAGAATGACTTCAAATATGGAGATGGGCACAATTTGAAGGATGCTCCAATCCACATTTTAGCCCAGGAAGTGCAAACAGATGATGATGATGATGATGATGATGATGATGATGATGATTTTTTATTTATATCCCGCCTCTCCTAATCTGATTACAGATTAGATTGGTTCTCTTAGAATCCAAACCAAACAAAATTCGACCACTACTCGCATGCAGGGTATGCTTATTTTCTTCTAAATTATATTATATTGGGATTGGCACAACCCCTTTGGCTATGCTTGCAACAGTTACTTCCTAGTAAGTCAGGACAGGGGACAATTACAGTCCCTATATACTGTCTACACTATTGAATATTCCAGGTTCCTGAATGCAACTGAGTTAGGAATGAGAAACTTTATTCAACCATAACTGTAATGGTAAATTCCAATGAGTGTTTGAATCAAATTAATGGTTTCATGCTGCAAAACAAAACAAAACTTCTGTACTCCAGATTCTTTTAGCTATTCTGTTTAGGCTCATATTGTAAGCCACTTTGTTTCCCATTTGGGGGAAAAATCAGGATATAAATTAAATAAATAGTCTCTTGAATCGGGTTGACATTGTTGAATTAGGGTAACCACCTTTGTTCCCTGGCAGTGGCTGCTGCCACACTGCAAAGTTAATGCAATTTGACACCGCTTTAACCGTCATGGCTCCATCCTCTGGAATCCTGGGATTTGTTATGTGTTGTGGCATCAGAGCTCTCTGACAGAGAAAGTTAAATATCTCACAGATTTACAAAGCTCAGAATTCACTAACGTTTTGCCGAGGCAGTGAAAGTGGTATCAAACGGCATTAATTCTGCAGTGCAGATGCAACCGCTGACCTGACTGGCAAATATCTGTATGCCAAGTGACCAAGCTCCAGAATCGATCTGCCTTTGCAGTTTCAGGGTGAGCGATACCTTATTCTGTACAGCACTCCAAAGGTGAATCACAGGATCATCCATATAACACAATGCCCCTTTTCCACAAATGCCTCCCGAAAATATATATATATATATAAAATGATGCATTAATCACAGTTGCCATCACTCTCTTGAGAGGCATAGCCGCCAGCAATACAAACAAGAAAATGGTGTCACGATGATTTTTTGGGGGGAAATTAAGTTACACGATTATCTAATCGGATCACCGGGAGTCATGATGATAAACGGAACGGCACACATTTTGGTAATTTAATACCGACAGTGTAACTGCGCTTCAAGGTCAGAAGCAGGGAGTTTTCTTTCGCTCAGACAATATTCCCTAGCTTTGAAGAGAGATTGGGAGAAGCTTTGAAAATCCCCTTCTCTGCTGGAGATTTGCAGGAAATTCCAAGGCTGCTCATTGCCTGGAGGAGCGCAACACCACAAGTGCGACTGTTCGTTTTATGGACCTTCCAATCTGGCTCATAAAGGGAGACATTTCTGTACGCAGCAACAGTTGGCGTTCATAAACAGGCCTTTTGTCTTCCTAAAAAAGAAACCTGTCGTGGAAAATTCAAGGGTGAGAGCAGCCTGGAATTGCCGTTAAAGTTACATTTTGGATTACAACCCTCAGAATACCTGCCCCACTCCAACTCTGCCAAGCTCTAGTGATAGGACACATTGTTAAGGATATATGCCAAAGGAAGGAAAATTGGCTCTTTCTAGTGATACTGATTTCCTTGGCCAAGGTGTCTCCGAACAGCCTTCTGCCAATAGACATTGGAAAAATAATTCCTGTAACTTCCCCTTTCCCTGCTAAACTGCAACCAGGCATGTGATGCAACAAAAGCACCAACAGTTCCTTAGTCACTGCTGCTTCCTGAAAACCTCTGTGAATTTTTGATGTAGAGAGGTCAGCAAGTGACAACTTGTTTAATGACTCGCACTCTTCTGAGCGAAGAAGTCGGAAGAAGTGGCAAGGGTCACCGAGAAAGTCCATGTTGTAAATTTCAAACCTCTTTGGCTTAAACACACCAAAGGCAGCAGATCCCATCTGACCTGGGAAGCTAAGCAGGATCAGTCCTGGTTAGTACTTGGATGGAAGTCTACCAATGAATACCAGGTGCTGTAGGCTATATTTCGGAGGATGGAACTGGCAAAACCACTTCTGATACCACCATGTCCTGATCCTGAATGTTCTCCTTAGCTTCAGCAGGGACAGTCCTTGAGCATGAAAAGTAGGCTGTGCAGACTTGCTCTGAAAAATAGATCTATTGCTTTGCTTGGTCTTTCTACCGGAGCAAAAGTCAAGAAGAGTGACATGAAGGTGAAGCAGGAGGAATAGTCAATAAACTCTTATTTAGTAGCTGCATCAGACCTGTTCTTATTTAGAGGATAGCAGTTAAGAAATGAGAAAGGCTATTAGGTCATATTTTTTTATCCACAGGCCAAAGCCAGCATACACCCTCCACTAGTCTCTTGGGGGCTTTTGGCCAGACTCATTTTAAATGGTGAGAATAATGGGAAAGGTTTCCACAGTCTACCATATATCGCTGCTCAAAAATGAGAATCGCTCTCCTTCTCCTGGTCTCTAAGCTTACACTTCATCCGCCACAGCCTTTTTGTGTATCTGTTAGCCTTGGATAGTTAGAAAGAAGGGAGTAAAATGAGGACATTGCCCTAGCCCCAAAAGTCCCCCTTCTAGTGACATTTTCCTTTTGTTCTCCAGATCTCTAGCAATTGTGGTGTCTTCAAACTGTAGCTGAAATAGAGTTTAGGCATCCAAAGAAAAGGGGCAGGGAGAATTACCGAAGGAATAGAAGAGCTCTTGGTGTGAAGAATGTTGAATATATCACACTCTGAAAGGATACAAAGTTTGAGACCGAAAACAGATATCCCTTGAGGGGGGAAGAATTACTATTTGGGAATGCAATACATTCCTTTTTCCTACATCTTTGCTAACAGCCAGTTTTAGGATCAGGGTGTCACCAAGGGGGTGCAAGGGGTGCGGGGAGCCCTGGTGACCCAGTGGCCTGTACTGCGGCCACTCACTCACAAACCCCAAGTTTGGTAATTATTATTATTATTATTATTATTATTATTATTATTTTATTTTTATTTTTATTTCCCGCCTCTCCTTCAATACCAGCCAGGGGCTCAGGGTCGACTCAGACTGGCATCCTTCTGACGTTGCTGTAAAGCACTTAATACATCGGTAAGTGATTTAGAAATATACTTGCTATTGTTATTGCTATTGGATCCAACCAGGTGACACCCTAAAGCGGTGTGTGGCACCACTGCTTCCCAAACATCTGCCTTTTGGCAGAAGTGGACTGTGGCATTCATCTGCATCCCTTTAAAATGCTGGCTCTCAGCTGAAGAGATGGCGAGTGGGATGAGGCTCAGTGGCAGGAGACTCATTGCTATGGTAAAAAGCGGGGTATAAATAAAAGTATTATTATTATTATTATTATTATTATTATTATTAGAGAGGGCTCAGGGTTTAAAATATTATTTTAAATTTTTCTTTAAAACATCACATGTTACCAAATCTTCACTTTAACCACATGGAACGATATACATGTAAATACACTTAGGCTGTGTGTATGATATTGTTAGATATAATTTTAATTTTGTTTGTTGTTTCTCTCCCAACAGTTGCCACGATATTCAATGATATACAGGAATTATGATTAATGAGAAACATTTATTAGTATATTTTTTTCTAAAGGACTCTGCATGGTGCGGTATAGAAGCAAGTCAATGAGGAAGCGGCATCATGAGTTAACGCACCAACCCTAGTGATGCCTTAACTGGAATATTCTTATATTTATGTGCTTTATCATTTTCTCCTCTCACACACGCATTTGCAGACACTCGTGCAAACAGTGTGTGAGACAGAACATGGAAGTAATTAGTTGGAAATTACAATTTACTTATAATAAATTCTTTTTTTCAGTAGCAAAAGAAAAAAAAACCATATTGTGGGAGCAAGCAAATGAGGAACAACTCTACCTGTTTATTTAGTGGAACTGTTATCTTTGAGTTATTTTTCCAATTAGGGGCTGTCACCTTGCTAAGAATTGGAGGAGAAATAACACATGGTTTAAGGACTGACTCTTGCTGTGCTGCCTCATGCTCTTTGGGGTATATTTATTTCTTAATATTATTGTCTACTTAGATGCAGATTGCACCACAGGCCAAACGGTTCTATTTAAGTAACTAAAATGGAAATATCAGTTATTGTAAGGAAAGTTATTTTGTAATTATTAAAAACTATTAATTATGGTCAAAGAAAGGGCTGGAATTCATAATGACAGCTACAAATGGGTAGCCTAGAGTTATGCATCCTTAAAGAATCTGCATTCATGATACATACTTGTGATCGTGGCAGTAGTGTAGAGAATATGTAAAGACTATAAGAAATCCCTCCAACTTGTTTAACCAGGCATCAGCCGCTGTGAATGACAGAGTTCTGTTCTCCTGTTAAATAGTTGATCTAAAAGTTACCAAAAAGTATTTTTTTTTTTCCTTTGAAAGGGACTTTCCAAATTCTGGTTGCAAACACAGCTGTGTTGTGAAGAGTAAGACCACAAGCTGAGTAGGTGAGCGGTGTTCTTACACTGTCACACAAAGCTGCCCCCACGAAATGTGACAGTGTGTTAGTCACGAAATTCTAGACACCTAACGAATGCAGTTAAAATAAAACCAAATTCACAACAACAACAAAAAATAGGGCGACACGTTTTCTGCAGGTGTTGATAAAGAATATATGCATTTACAAGAAGATTTTTTGGGTAGGAATTGCATAACCATGTACGGAATGCACAAAACCCTGATAGTTGCTGCTTTGTTGCTTTGCCTTCTACAAATTAGAAATACCGAGTGGGTTGTTTGCATCTTTTCGCCAAGCAGACAGTCCTTCTCTCTTTTCTGGGCGTCAGCACATTTTCCTCTGCAAAGGTGAGAGAAGGAAGGTATATCTTCAACTATTTTGCTTTTACGTGCAAAGACGAATAACGTCCATGGTTTTCTTCTCGCTGCCAGAGAAAACAAATATTTACGTGCCTGTAAGAAGTGTTTCTTACTCTGTTCTCACGTCCCGAAGCGTTCCAAGGAATTATTCTGCACAAACATCTGGTGCAGAAAACCTGTTACTGATATGCTCCAACGTAAATTCACCTTACGTCAGAACGTCTTACACTATGCTCTCCCCTACAGAATCTCAGTGGGAAATCCTGACAAAATCAAATTTCAGCAGGTTCTCTATGCGAAGGCATGAGTGTCCTGCTACTAAAAAGTATGAAGATGTTATTGCTTTATTATTATTTTGAAAGACAAAAAAAAAAGCCAGCCCAATTAATTCAGAGTAAATGAGCGTCAGAAGAAAGCGCTATGAGAAATGCATGGATGGCAAATCTTCCCTATTTTCCCTCGGAATCAAAGACCACAGACACTTTCACTGTTATTAAGTCAATAATTAAGCGTATTTGAAGTGCAAACCACAGATCCCCTTTAAATGGGTTAATGACACAAGGACTCAGTCAAAATTGCTGTGTTGATTTTATGTTAATGGGTATTTGACTATGAGCTGAACTATTAGCCAAAGATAAGTGGAACTAATGCTCAGGCATTAGAGGCAAAATATAATTGAAAGGAGTTCGTGCAAAATGGGAGCGTTATCTCCTGCTTCTAAGCAAAGACAACCTGGTATGGAAAGCCAAGCAGCATCCCGTGAGCAAACAGAGGAGATGCGCACTGTGATTTAGGAGAGATTAAGGCATGTTTAAAAGATGAATCCATCTCCCTGGGGGAGAAGCAGGTGACTGAGATACGAGGAGATTTGATCAATTTTTAAAAACGTTCCTTGAGACGGGACAGATGGGCCGTTTGGGTAGGTTGTCTGTAAACAAAACATAAGAAGAGCCATGCTGGATCAAACCAAGGCCTTTTTTTTTCAGAAAGGACGGAAAGAATATCCATTATTACCCATTCCAAAATTACCCATCAAAAATTTCTCTAAAGGAGGGAAAGAATACCGATTGTTCCAAAATTGCCCATCAAAAATGCAGTTCTGACAGTCCGAAAGCCCCAGGGGAAAGAATAATAAACCAGCAAGAATATTCCACAGTTTTCTTCCACTCTATGAATATCCAGATATGTTTCAGAGGAATAATTCTGCCTAGAAAAAAATAATAATACAATTCCACCCCACCCCACACCTGAAAAACTTATTTTCTGCACAGGAAGGTTTCCTACCCAGAAAAAAAGGTTTTTTATGCAAAAATCTCCCTGATTTTTGGACCTTTCTCCTTGCTTCATAAAGCACACTCATAGTGAGGGATAAAGATATAACATTCAATATTAAGGTCAGAATTGTCCATGCCATAGTATTTCTAATATCAATGGATGTATATGAAAGGTGGACAGTGAAGGAAGAATATGGGAAGAGACTCAAATCATTTGAAATGTGATGCTGGAGAAGAGTTCTATGGGTACCATGGAGTGCAAAAAAGACAAATAAATTGGTCCAAGAGCAAATCAAGTATGGTTTTTTGCGGGGTTTTCAGGCTATGTGGCTGTGTTTTCGAAGAGTTTGTTTCTGACGTTTTGCTAGCATCTGTGGCTGGCATCTTCAGAGAATGCTGGTATGGAAGCGAGTGGGATATATATATATATATATATATGCACACACACACATACCCTGGGTTTGGAGGAGTGATTTCTAATATCTATGAATGAATATGAAAGGTGGACAGTGAAGAAAGCATATAGGGAGAATCGACTCATTTGAAATGTGGTGCTGGAGACGAGTTCTATGGATACCATGGAGTGCGAAAGTATGAATTCTCCCTAGATGCCAAAAAGACTAAACTGAGAGTATCACACTTTGCACATATCATAAAAATTTGTGACTCATTAGAAAAGAAGATAATGCTTGCTAGGATAGGAGGCAATAGGAAAAAAGGAAGACTGTATTAGAAGTGGATTGACTCAGTTAAAGAAGCCACAGGCCAAGTTTGCAAGACCTCTTGATAATATGGTGGTTTGGAGATCTCCCATTCACAAGGATATCATAAGTTGAAGTTGACTTTAATGTCAATTAAAAATGAACTAGGGGTGACAAGAATATTTGCAATTATTCATTCTTAACAGCCAGGCAGAATAATCAAAAAATCATTTTAATGGACTTAACACAACTTTCAACTGGTGTCTAACAATCCCAAATGTTATGCAGATTCCATCCCATGGGGGAAACGCACTGTTTATGTTGTTTTCTGGGCAGAAAATGGCTTCCCGTTTTCTGTATAGGAAGCAAGATTTTTTTTGCATACCCCCCCAAAAGTGATTTTTCTCTGCAGAGTAATTTTAGTCTAACACTTTGGAATGGACAATATAAGCAGAATCTTAATTTTCTCCCACAGCAGGCTGGAAACTTTTGTGATTACGTGTCCCTATATGCAGAGACAAAATAATCAAGGATTTACATCCCTATTTGTAATATTGCATGATGTCTTCCCAGCTCATCCTCATCTATTTTTCCATCTTTTCACTAAGCTTTCTCGTAGCATCACACACAGCAAGAGCAATCATTTATTTTCGTACAGCTGCCTTTAAAAATAATTTTTCTGTATCTGTAATAAAATTGCCGCGAGGCTTTGCACCAGTCTCTAAATCTGATCAGTTATTGCTCTTTGTCTAAATCTTATTTTCCCGGTTGTGATTCGATACTTGCTTAATGTACAGAAAATGTGTTCTCGCCCTTCCTTCCCCATTTATTTGGGCTGTTGATGCAGCTCTTTATTTATTCTTTTTAACGGCGAGGCTGTAATTCTGCCTATTTTTTTATTTATTTAAAAAAAAAATCTAGGCACAGGCCATAAAAATGATGGTGACACAGCTTATGAAAGTATCCTTGAATTCCTTGCAATATTTCATTGATATTAGACAAAAATGCCTCTACTACAGTCAGACTGAATTTTCCATAGATTTCCACAACTGTCGGTTCATAGAAGATATAAGTGTTTTACATGATTAAGGGTTTTTATTATAAGAACTAGCTTTGGGCAAGTTTTCTGAATGGGAGCATATCCTTGAATTTCCCTATTATCTTTCCACTTGTAACAATCTCATGGCTACCATACTAACAGGATTATAGGGCTTCAGAGAAATAAAAAGGAAGGGTAGTGTAGTGGTTTGAGTGTTGGACTAAGACTTTGGGAGGCCAGGGTTTGAATCCCTGCTCAGCTATGGATACCCACTGAGTGGCCTTGGGCAAGTCACACACTCTCAGCCTCAAATGAAAGCAATGGCAACGCCCCCTCTGAACAATTCTGGCCAAGAAAACCTTTTGGTTGTGTTCCGTCAAGTCATTTGCGACTGACGGCAACCCTAAGGCAACTCCATCATGGAGCTTTCTTGGTAAAATTTGTTCAGAGAAGATTTCCCATTGCCTTTCCCTGCGGCTGAGAGTATGTGACTTGCCCAAGGTCATCCAATGGGTTTCCATAGCTGAGCTGGATTCAAACCCTGGCTTTTCAGAGTCATAGGACTTTATCACATCGGGGGAATATCAGGGGAAAAGCCTGTGAAAATCGTGAGATCGCAGTGAAGAGTTTCACATACATCATGATTAAAGACGACTTATCCCAGCAATATGTTCCCGTGAATGATTTCTTGCTGGTTGTTACCTGGTTGCCAGAATACATCCTCTTTAATTGCAACGTTGTGTGAAAATCTTCACCATGATCATGCAATTTTCATGGGATAATGGCAGTTTAAACCCCCGCTTCTCCCCGATTTTCCCTGTGTGATAAAGTCTATAGTCCAACACTCAAATTACTATGTCATGCTATATCCATCCTTTACCCACCCTGATCTCATCCAAGCATAAAAACATCCATATATGTTGGTAAGGTTTTGGTTTGTTTGTTTGTTTGTTTGTAACTCCTTACCCAGTTTAAAATAAAGAAAGAGCTGTCCAGTGGGAGAGGGTTTCCCCTTCTCCGCAGGATGATGTACGTTCCTAAAACATTGGCACACAGTCACAAAACCTGTTGTGGACTTTAAAAGCCGCCAACTTCAACGTCTCATTTGCAGTCTGTCGGTCAGGATGGGAACCCCTTGCCAAGAAACTACAGCTGCATCTCTGGGTGCTAGTGGCAATGTTTTTCTTTATTCCTTAGCAAATGTAAATTATGCAAATAAAGTCTGATCTCTTTTTGTCTTCTCTTCCATGGATACATGAAAAGCCTGATTGCTGCTGCTGCTGCTGTTCTTGGTTGTACCAGTTGTATTGTTCTTGTGCACACTGGGCATCCTTAGCATTTTTTGGTGTCATGGATCCCTTTGGTAGTCTGATGAAGACAGTACAACCACTCTCCAGATCTAGATCAGCTACCTAGTTAACTATAACATCCAAAATCCACAAAACAGCAATTGGGCCAACCAAAGCGCACAAAATACATGGTGCAAGCTGTCGTAACTCCACTGGCTTCTTTATCAGGCAAAGGTTTTTAAAATCATACATGAGATAAGAAAAAAATATGACAAAGTTAGAGTGTGTTTTGTCGGCATGTTGGTGCTTTCACTTAAGATGGTATGGAGGGATATCCATGTAGGCAGAGGCTGTTCCCTCTGTTTGGCCAAGTGAGCTTTCCAAGCCAATTGGAGCCAGTTGGAATTCACGAGAATTCACTGCCCATTGCCGAAATTGCTTGAGATGCTTTAATACAAAATAACGTAAAACCCATGATTGCATTCAGAATGACTTCCCTTTTGCCCGAAATTATGTGAGAAACTTTAATTCGCAATAACGTGAAACCCCATGATTTCATTCGGATTGCCATTAGATTATACTTCCAATTCCCATTGTCTGATAAACTCCTAGGAAATAAAAGTCTAGGAAAGAACATTTAAGCTCCATTAGCAACACAAAAAGATGCTTTGTTTGAGATCCAGGCTGTTTCTGTTCTTAACTATGCTTATCTAAGTTGGGTCTTCTGGCCAGCTGAGGACATGGCATGGTTGCTGAGGGCACAGGAGCTATTCTTCTTGGTGACTGCTTCCAAATTGTGGAACTCTCTGCAACATGAGGTTCAGATTGGGGCTGATCAGACCACCCTTAAGGTGCGGCCTGCAGACGCCTCTTTCTTCGCCAGATCGGGGCCACCGCAACTACGTTCCGCAGCCCTGATCAGGCCTTTCTGCAACACAAAATGCTGCTCCTTTTTGTGCCGTGGAAAGGGCACCATAGCTGCCAGCACTGCAGCTTTTTGGTAATCCTTTGGTATTGCATCATCTGGACGCAGTGGCAGAGGAGTGCCGTAAAGCCACCCACTGTGTGGGGGGGGGGGGGCATGCGGCATCACATCAGCATGGCACAGGGCTGGGGCATGTATTGTGCAGAAGCCATGTCCCCATGCCAGCCTTTGATGCCAGTCAATCTCCCTTCCTGCTTTCTTTCCACTGGCTGGTTAAGACCCTTTTTAGTTAGGCAAGTTTTTGACTCATATGTCAAAGTAGTGTTAAAAGAGGTGTGTTTTAATTATCCTTTAAATGTATCTTATAACATTTTTGAACTACATGCTTTTAATGGAAATGAAGTATAACTTTTAAAAAAAACTTCTGTAATAGTGGGGTTTTAGCTAAATTTTTATTTAAAAATTTTCAAGCTGCCCTGGGTCTCTTGGCAGGGGAAAGATGGGATATAAATTGAAAAAGAAAGGACAGGAGGAAGGAGCAAGCTAGGCCTTGTTTATTATATATAAAGCACAAAGTCAAACATCATATTAGTTTCAAACGTGCAACTTGGTCCAATTTCGCATTAAAATGAGAACCAAAACAGCTTCTCTTCCATCCCTGGACAGCAACACAAACACACCTAGGATTGTACTGTAAACCTTGAGGAATAAATAAGGCAGGGAGACATTAGAGGCCGATCTGTTTCTGCCTTTTCAATATGCTTCATTTTGCAGGCACACTCACGCTGGCACAAATACTGCCTAGGCAATTTCCCCCCTATTATTATATTTGTATGAACAGCATAATCCTTGTATTATCTGCCCTGAAAGAAAAGGGAGATCGCCGTTCAAGGTTGGAAAAAGCTTGAGTGAGGGAAAAAAGTGGTGTTAGGTACAAGAGTGATACACAATCCCACAAGCAAAAGCTGATCTCCCGATATCCAAATGATGGTAACAGGGGCAGATGGCAGTTACCACGTCAATGGCACAGGGAGTCCACTCTGGATTCTAGTCTGAACTTTCAAGAAACTATGCAAGGTGCTGAATCTAGGTAGAGTTCACCACCATGGAGAGCTCCTTTACAATTCATGCTAAAACCAAGATTCACCAGCCCACTGACATGAAGCCATCAGCCAACCCTGGACATTAAACATACTTCCTTATTTCTCATGTAGATGGGAAATGTTGATGTATTTTATATTGATGTATTTTATTAAGCGACCGTAACTTGAAAATGTGCAGGTCTATGTGACGTCAGTTTCTGTTTTAGGCCGCCTTGAGCTGAAATGGGAGTATGCATCTGTTTAGAATCAAATTGGGATGGAGCCCAAAGGAAGACCTATACATCACTTTGGGGGGCAGAGTCACTTTCAAGCCAGAGATGGAATGGAGAAGCCTGTCAGCCCCAAATGGACCCAAACATCATGGATGAAATCCTGTGGATTCATCTTAACTAGAGTAGACCCACTGAATCAATTGTAGACTGGTGAGTCAACACATGGGCAATTGGGTCAATAGCTCTAGCTGGGGTGAAACATAGGATTTAGGCTAAGAAACCCACCTTTAAATGTGGTTTGGGTTTTCCAGATCCATCCCCACCTCCAGAATCTCTAGCCCCCAACCACTCAATGCAAGCTTTCCACAAAACTCTTTGGAAATGGTAACTGGAAGTAATGGGATGTGCATTGTGGTGCTCCAGTCAAACATGTGTAGGGGACATAGCATCAAAACTTAGTTCCCAGTCCTCAGGGAGTTGCCCAGGCCAGGTGTCAGACTATTTAATTCAGAATGAGAAGCTCACTGATAGAAAACCAGATTACTCTTCCCAGTCTTTTTCTCGGATTGTGTTTTGCAACACTTCTATATGAAGCTTGGGAAAGGGTCTCCAAGTTGTGGAGGCAACATGGCAGCCACCACCTGTATCTTCTTCTGGTGCTCTGGACACAAAAAATGGCTGAAGCAGGATGCTCAAAAATGACTGGACTGTTTGGAGCTGCTTCACCTTAACAAATCGGGTGAAGAAGGGGAGGGAAAAGTTAAACCAAGCCAATTCATGACATTTGTGTCTTCCTGAAGCACTGGCAGAATCAGGGTGCAACAGACCAGCCTTGCATGGTGGATGTCTAAGGATGTTTCAGGCCAACTTGTCTGAAACGGAGAGCAAGCACACATGACTTAGGCTTCATTCCATGATCCAATTTTGCAGAGCAGTAGCACTTTCTTCTTGGCCCAGTTTTTATCCATAATCTTCCTGTTTTTCTCGGTTGACATGAAAACAGTCTCTCCGTTGTTGCTAAAGCTGGGTAGAGTAAGAGTAGTCAAGGAGTCAACATCCCCTTCCAAAACTCCCAAGGAAATAGCTGTGGGATTCCTAGTATGCAGACACAGATTCCAAAGCGCGTGGTATTTACGGAGCGAGGTGACTCAAGAATAAACAGCATGTGCTGAGTCGGCTGGGACAGGAGCCCCAGCTGCTCGCAGGAAGGCTACTACATGCTGCCAAGTGGGTTGCATCATCTATGTCTTCGTAGGCAGGAGTTTCTCGGCGGTGATGTGCCTCCGCCTGGGTTCTGTGTAACGTGTCAGCTTTGCATTATTGTTTGTGCACGATTTGCTAACAGCCTGTCAGCAGACATCCTGCAAGGCTCCACAATTCAGATGCCTCTTTCATTGGTTGCCAGCAGGAGGGGACAAATATACATATGGGTGAAAACTCATTATTTGTTATAGGTGAGGGCCAAGATAGAAGACAGAAACAAAGGACAGAAAAGGGGGAAAGGGGGAAAGAACAGAAGGGAGGATTAGGAGGAAAGAAGATGAAGGGGGAGGAGGAAGAAGAAGACTGGATGAAGAAGAGTGAAAGAGAATGGAGTTTATCACATGGGAGGAATTTCTCTCAATTTCGAAAGAAATGGAAGTGAGGCCAGTTCGGAATTGAGTAAATTCGCTAGTTTAGCGAATTTACTTGATTGCGTATTGACACTGCATTGCGTTCAGAACTGCCCGAAATTGCCTCCCAGTGCCCAAAATTGTGTGTGATAGTTTCTCACGCAATCACGCAAAACCCCACAATTGCATTCGGAAGGACTTTCCTTTGCCCGGAAATGTGTGTGATCAGCTTTCACGCAATCATGTGAAACCCCATGATTGTATTCAGATTGCCATTGGATTATACTCCCAATTCCCTTCGTGTGATAAACGCCAATGAAGATGAGGACAAAGTAAGAAGAAGAGGGAGGGACTGAGGAAGGAAGGAAGGAAGGAAGGAAGGAAGGAAGGAAGGAAGGTGAAAGATGTCCAGTTGGATTAATATTCTTTATCCCCTGCTTGCTTGATCCATAAATGTGTTCTCACATGGTGATTATTTAGGACACAGCTGCATATTACAAAGTCAAGGTTGGATCTCAATATATTTGTGTGATGAGCTATCTACTCTACCCATATCTGCATCTGCCTTGTTCCACCTAATGCTTCAGTTCATAGAAAGGAGGGACTCCTACATTCCTTCCCTCCTTCCTCACATGCTTTTCCCTCCCTCTTCCCTCTTCACTTCTCCTCCCTTTTCACTCTGTCTCTCCTTCTCCCCCTTTCTTTCTCTCAGGCTCCTTCTCCGCTCTGGGGAAACTTCAGGGCTGATCCTCCTAGGTTCCAGCCAAGCCCGTGATGTGATAAATATTTATCGCTTGTAACCATAGGCCATGGCAAGCTGTACAGACTTAAAAGCTGTCTGGAACAGAAATATAAAACATGAACAGACGAGCTTCCCCATTTCTCACTTAATATACAAGGCGTTGCTGAAATGAGTCCTTCATAATAACTCCCAGAGCTTTGCCTTGTCAAACCTTGCTCAGGTTAATGTAAGGTGGGCACTTACACACCACCAAAAAGGGGGGTGATGATTGCTGAAAGGGAGGGCAAAGGATGGCAGAGGTTTGCACAGAATGTGGATGTCTCACGGATATGTACAGATGTATATTGTGGCGTAGGTGTCTTCTTCTTAAAAGAGGAATACAGTACCTGCCCTCATAGCCAGAAGATTATAATCAGCATTGGGACATTTTTAGGGGGGTTCAGGGGGTGCATATCACACGAAGTGACACCTCAGAGGGGGTATCTGCCTTCTGATGTGGAGTGTACCACCATTCTTCTCCATGGGTAGACCACCACTTCCAGAAATGAAAGGTCCTGGAAAGATGCACTCTGCCTCTCCGGAGCCAGCAAGGAAACTGGCCAGGATGCTGTTGGCACACCAAGGAAACTCTTGGAAGCCTCTTCCATTGCTGAATGGAGGCTGAACCCTTTTGGGACTTGAAAAACAAAGCACGTAGACTGGAACAACCCAGGACAACGGGTGCCCTGGTCTACCATCTGTTGGCAACAAGCAAGCGAGAGCCTTTCTCTTTCATAGAGTCCTAATTTAGTCCTGAGGGACCATTGGCCTGGCAGCTCTCAGCCTGGGGATGCCAGTGTGAGTTACAGCACTGGAGTGACAGCAGCACTAGTTGTGGCATTGTCAGGATGTAAAGAAGGCATGTAAAGCATGCCGCTCTGAGTCTCCGTTCTGGGAAAAGAGTGGGATACAAATAAATATAATAAATATAATATAATATAGCATAAACTCATTTCTCCTTGTTCTCAGTTCAAAGGGATAGCCAACATACCCAAATGCCCATTGAGAAAATTTCAAAATATCACGAGATTTACTTGGAGTGGGGATGGGGGGGGGTGTATTAAATTTGTTTGTACAAAAACCAGTTGTGCCTCAGGTAATGTTTGCACAAAAACCAGTTCTGATCAGATAACAACGTCTTTTGTGCAGAAAGGTTTACTCTTTGCTGAAAGCAGTTTATTTGGCACCAAACACTGTTTTGGGTGCAAAATCCACTGTTTCCTGCCCAAAATGAGCTTTTGTGCAGATGAAATTTTTGGGGGGAGGAGCCTTCCCAATGTGAAAAATAAGAGGACCACAAAACAGGTCTGGGGGTCCATGGACTGCACTTGCAAAACTTTTGCTCCAAAATCCTCCCAAAGTTCCCAACGTTTGCTTCCAAATGCCCTAAAAATTATATCTAGGGAGGACTGGAAGGCTTTTGCACCATGCTTGGGGTTCCCTGAACTCCTCAGAGTTCAAAACAATTTTTTGTAGGTTCGGTGGGTGTACGGCCCTATCCTCTATGCAAGAATGGTGTCACAATTTTTATTCCTAGACCAGGTGAGCTGCATACCTGCTGCTCAGTCTTTTGTCCAGATACTTACTATTGATGGGATATTCCCAAAGGCCCTTCTCATTTCCTTTCTAATGATATTTAAGACAGACTCAGACCAGACAAATCTTGAAATAGAAGATTCCTTTGAATGGAGAGAAAATTCTCCCAGCAGAGGAATGTCCTGTGTAAAGCAGGCCACGTGGCTTCCCTAGCTTCATAAACATCTTTGCAGTCAACTGTTCAAAATAGATTCTTTGCCGCAATTGCCCATAACGCAACATGACAGGATATATGCATCTGAAACTTAAGTGTGCCACTATATCCTATGTTGACCACCCAGCATATTGAGACATACGAGAGAATAGTAGTTTTATTGTGGGAGAGGCATACAGAGGACAAAACAATAAAGGATGAACTAAATCTTTGCTGCAGCCACTTCCGCAGACACATCGTCTAGTGCATGCAGGAATCTGTTTCTTTGGAGTTTATCATTCGACGAAATTTGGGGCTATAATGCAATGGCAATCCGAACGCAATCATGGGGTTTCACGTTATTGCGAATGAGTGTATCTCACGCAATTTCGGGCAATGGGAAGTAATTCCGAACGCAATCAAGGGGTTTCACGTAATTCCGTATTATAGTATCTCACCCAATTTCGGGCAATGGTGGGTCATTTTCGAGAAATGGGAAGTCATTCTGAATGCATTCCGAATGCAATCAGATTTCACGTAAATTCGCTAAACTAGCGAATTCACGTAACTGCGAATTGCCTCCATTTGCAAGTGAGAGAAATTCCTCCCATGTGATAAACTCCTCTGTGTTGGGATGGCCCAAGATAATTAGTTGCCAATAGCAAACGGTGAAAAATGAGACCGCCATTATCCATTCCACTTACAGAAGATTGAAAAGCTTTTTTAAAAAAATGATTGGTTACCATTCTAGGCTGAGCTCTTGCAAGAGAGGATATGAGACTGCAATGTTTTGATGAGGGAGCTATGACACTGGTACCATATGCACCCACACTAATGAATTGCAATGATGTGCAAAAGGGCACTATCCAAAATGTTCCATTGTGCAATGGGGCCCTTGAAGCAACAGGACTCTTTAAACAACAGGACACAGCGCTCATGGCCATACTGCTTGCTCCACTTGTGGGTAATTCTTTTCTATCACGGAAGATTAACTACATTAGAATTGTAACCTAAAAAGAAGTAACTTCTCTGGCTCATTCGTTGTTCCCAAGCTCTGTTAGAGAACCCAACTAGACTAGCAGTTGGATCTGAGTTTCCTTGGCAATAGGGAAACATTATCCGCTGGTCTCAAAGGCATAGCTTAGGAGGCATAACACAAGCTTAGGAGGCATAACTCAATTCTCCAACATCCCACTCCAACTCTCTATCCTGTGGCTTCTGTTTCTTAAGGATAAGATCCTGTAAACGCACTGGAAAATCAGCTTATTTATGCTCCCTCTTTCCCACTTGGTGTGTAACACAACATGACTGCCTCAAGCTAGAATCCTGTATTACAACATTTGTTGTTGTTGCTGCTGCTGTTGTTTGCCTTCAGGCTGTTCCCAACTTATGGCCACCCTAAGGCATTTTCTGGAGCTGAGAGAGTGTGGCTCACTCCATGGCCAAGTGGGGAATCGAATCCGAGTCTCCAGTGCTACGCTATGCAGGTGTATACATGCCGGTGTAATTACATATAGGTGTAATTATCCATTGTGCCTGTATATGAATTTTCTCGCATTGCGAAAGTAGGTAGCTAGTACCACCTTGCACAGGACCTTTTTCCCAAGAGCGCATTGGCAGCTTAGAATATCTCCTGTCCCATAACACAGGCGATTTTCTAAGTCATTCCTCCCACAGTGCCTTTAGCTCCGAGGAACCCACAGGAAACCAAGCATTTGAAGACAGGTTACTCATAACTGACAGCTGTCTTTTCCAGGGGCCACTACTGATGACGGTATTGTCTTTCCCTCATTACTGTTATGCCCATGGCATTTCCTTGGGTCTCTGCTGCCTCCGCAGCCTTTGCCTCTGTTGGTATAGCTGCATCAAAGGAATCCTAGTCTGCTGGTTTTCAAAGTGACAACTAAGTCTTCCATATTCATAGTTATTCTCCCCATGTCCTTTTCCCCACTCATCCCATTCCATTTCTTTTGCACATGATCAGGACCTCAAATGTGCACATTGGAAAGAAAGAGAGACGTGATGAGAGTGCATCTACACTGTAGAAATAATGCCACTTTAACTGCTTAAATGGCTCTCCTGGGATTTGTAGTTTTTTGGAGGGCACCATTAGCAGAGAAGGCTAATGGTCTTATAAAACTATAGTTGCATAGGATGAAGCTACAGCACTTAAAATGCTGCACAACTGCATTATTTCTACAGTGTAGATGCACCAAGGGACAGAGGTGGAGTGAGCAGGAGAAGCCTCTTTTCACTTGCTGTATTTGGAGATTTCAAAGGTATGGATATTCTCTGGCTTTGACATTGTCACCCTTGATATTCAGCCTGATCCATTATATTATCACTTTTATCGCCATCATAGCATTGTCATAGCAATGGAGAAAAATCTTCCCCAAAGCATCACTTTTTCACCTCCTGAGACTCACCGCAAGACAAAAGGGCTCCTTGCTGCAGGATTTCAGCCCAAGTGGCTTGAAATATGCATAAAATAATTTTCACATTTTAAAAATGTAAATGGCCAAAAAAAAAAAAAAAGGTACAGGATTGGGGAAAAGACTTAATGAGTTGGGGAAATGTATACCAAAAATGGGTGAGAATACAGATGGAAGTGGAAGACACACAGTGGAACTGAGACTGAATTTATTCTGTCATTCTAAATATTTCATCTGCCCTATTGGTACGTTGTCATGAAATATAGTTTAGACACAGAAACAAATTGCAACTCAGTACCTTGGTCGCCTTGCTATTTTAAGGTTCGCTCTCATCTGCTGTCTAAGGCGAATGGATACTACTTAAGGTTTCTTAGGCCTGGTCTGACCTCAATGGGATTATCTGCCAGAGCCACTTTGCCAATACTGTTACTTCCACACTGAAAGGCATCCTTGGGATTCCATTTTACTCGGCGCTTTGCTTTTTGGAGGCTGACAGCTTCCAATCAAAACTCCACGGTCCCTTTGCGAACAAATACTGCAGGCCTGACAGATATTAAATGACATGTTCAAATAATACTTGCCTCCGATAAATGGTAAAGGGATCCTCCCGCCCTTCCCAAAATGTAGCATGCAATCTATTGCTAAGTCGAACCATTTTAGCAGAAAGTAGGTCTTGTTTGAGAACTTTGGTCAGCAGTCAATAGACGTAGGGTTTCCAGCTGAAAAGGGGGATCTTGACTAGTTGCACAGAAAGTGAATTTTAAAAATTATTTTTATTTAATGCATTTCCAATTTTAAAAAACATTCAGCGTTCATAGAGAAAAGTTACAGAGCTTCTATGAATGGGGATTACTGAGTTACTCATTACTTCCCAAATTGCTGGGGTCATTTACAGCAGTCTTTGTCAGAGTAAAAAATAATTAATTGAAAAGTACTGGATGAGTAACATGTCCTTAACACATCACTAATAAAGATAGCAACTCATGCGACTGTGTTAATTGTTAACAACAGTGTTCTAACTTCATGGCATATACATTTCCAGGAATTTAAGCCTGTTTACATTAAAAAGTAGAAAGGAGTTAAATACAACAAACATGGAGAAATGGATATCCCATCAGTGGGACTTGGGAACAATGCCTATTTTAACTTCATTTGTAAGAACTAAGGAAAGCTTGGATGGTTTTATAGATGGCTAGAAACCATGGGCTAAATCTAATTGTTAATCCAATTACAGTAAACCAACTGGATCAATGGGAACTTGGTAAATCAACCATTGTGTAAATTCCACTGATTTCATGAATCTATATATGGGATTAACCATTAGCTTTAAGCTATTATTTTAAAGCTGATGTGCGTCCTTCCAAATGGGGATGGCTTACACATCTACCATCATTCATGACCATTGGCCATGCTGGCCGGGGCTAATGGGTTCTGCAGTCCAATAACCTCTGGAAGGACACAGCTTCTACAGTCTCCTTTAAAGTGCCACGAAGTATCCATCTCCTGCAGGATAATAAAAATAATAATAATAATAATATGATTTATTTCTATACCGCCCTTCCATAGATCAGGGCGGTGTACAGGGTGAAAATAACTACTCCCCTACTTAATGAAAACCTTCCAATTAAACTGCAACTCTTCTTCTATTCATTGCAGCTGGGAGATATTTTTGGCGTGTTTGCTGGAAGAATAATTCACATTATAATATGGCTCAAATATTTCTAATAATAGGAGCTCTTTCCAGCCCTTATGAGTGGCCTCTACCTGCAAAATTATCTTCCTTCCTTCTTTTCTTTTCTTTCGTTTCCCTGGCACTAAAACAGAAAAGAAAACTATCAGACTGGCCAGGCAGGAATCAATTTTTTTCCCCCTCTCTCCCCGTTTCTTTGAGGTTCTGTTGTTTCTTGCCGATTTCCCTGTTTAATAAAAACCAACAGAAGGAGAACGTTGAGCTGCTTCTGTGAGCGTCCCTCTGCCAAGACTGAAATTGTATTTTGCATTATCCACATTCTGTCCATCTTGCTCAGCGATTCTGCACATTGAGTGTGAAAGGAAGTAAAGCCTAGTGGCCACCTTATTAGATTAGGTGCTGAGAGCTGGGCATAATTCTATTGACCTACATCTAGAGCACAGTTAGAATTGCATTTGTGCGTGTGCCCTCAGAAAGACTCCGAGTTCAACGGGCATAGGAGGTATGGAATATTTCTTTTGCAACCAGACAAAAGCATGCAAAGACTCTAAATGCACTCTTTTGAAAGACAGAGCATCCCCTCGCTCAAAATGAGGCTTAAGACATCTCAAGCTTTCTTACACATTTGCGTGACTGGTTCAGGATCCTACCATAAGTATGGGGTTATCTATATAGAGCTCATACTGACATTCATAAATGAGTGGTATAAAAAAAGAGTAGATCTTGGAAAATAAGCAAGGTCAGCCCTGGTTAGTACTTGGATGGGAGACCACCAAGCGCTGTAGACTATGGCCCGATACAAACAGGCGAAAAAGTGACATCTTGGCACCAATTCTCGGGTTCGGGAGCATGTAGCGACTGCACAATTCCGAACTTTAGTCGGTAAGGACGGCGCCATCATGGGGGCCTCCCACATGGCGACCTCCATGATGACACAAGTGCGGCACAGCATCCGCATGTCACAGCGCCACACTTGCATCATCGATGCATGGCAATGCACCAATGGCGCACTGATCATGTCCGCCAGGCCAACTTAGCAGGTTCTTTTTAGTCCTGACGGAGGCCGGGCCACCTCTGAGTTTTCCTTACCTGAGAAAATCCCATGAGATTCATGGGGTCACCATAAATAAATAGGGACTTGAAAGCACACCCACATATACAAAGATATATAAGAAAAATAACTCTCAAACAGCTTTCAGTTTCTCTTGTATTCATGTGGTTCCCACACAGCAGCAGTGGGTGGCTTCCACACCAGTGGTTTGGTGAATCTGCTTCAGGTTTTCCTCCAAAGCTAACCAAAGTGTTAAACCTATTTTGGGGATTGGTTTCTGCATCTTTAAAATTGGGGCAAAAATATAGAGAAGACTCACTGTGGTGTGGACATGGAAGCCACCGGTGACGACTCTTGAAACCTTACGTTCATCTCGTTGGAAATATGATGGAATTGCACACAAAATGTTGGTCAGCTCTGATGAGTGATAACCAGACTTTGAGCAGTCAAGAGGGCACAAAAGATCCATTTTCGCTGACGATGTGTTATGTTCAAAGACATGGTAGATAGTGTAAAAAAGTATGTGTGTCACTGAATACCAAAGAACTTCCTAGTATCAAATTTATTCATGGGATGACTTCCATCCAGAATAAGGCAACTACAAAGCGTTTCCAAAACATAAAGAAGTGTTAACAGTACTACACCTCCAATAGGATTATAATAATGGTGGTGATGGTGGTGATAACAACAGCAACAATGTTCATTTATAACACCCTTTCCACCAAAGGGCAGATGATTTAGATAAGCCTTTATTTAAAAAAATTTCGCGGTGTCCAAATATACTCCAACGTTGGAAAGGTAACATATCATATCCCCACCTGTGATCTAACGGACAGAAAATTTAACATCACTTGCAATATTTGAAAGAGTGATGCATCAAAGCAATTTGCAAATTGACATGCATTCAGATATTTCCTCTCCTTTTATTGAAATTTGTGAGTAATGATTTCTCCCTTTTTTTTATCTCCTTATTCCTTACTGTTGCCATAACATCGTGATATGTAACTGAGAGCCTTGCGATGTAATTTTACCTTGCATAATTATGATAAAGAAAAAAAGAAAAAAAAAACTCTGATAAACAGAATGAACTGAAATGAAAGTCTCCTTCATCTTCTCTGGAAAAGTTCAAGAGGCACAGCTATTTTGAGCCTGGAGTGGGCCCTGTTTTACCTGCCAGGTCCCAAATGTGAGAATCTAAGAGACAGGAGTTTATCATACGAAGGAATCTGGGGGTATAATGCAATGGCAATCCGAACGCAATCATGGGGTTTCACGTTATTGCGAATGAGTGTATCTCACGCAATTTCAGGCAATGGGAAGCCATTCCAAATGCAATCATGGGGTTTCACGTAATTGCGAATTAGATTATCTCATGCAATTTTGGGCAATGGGGGGGTCATTTTCGGGAAATGGGAAGTCATTCTGAACGCATTCCGAATGCAATCAGATTTCGCATAAATTCACTGAACTAGCAAATTCACATAATTGCTAATTGGCTCCATCTGCAATTGAGAGAATTTCCTCCCATGTGATAAACTCCATAGAGAGATGATGATGATGATGATCATAATGATTGTTTCTTTGTACAGGGCCATAAATTTAAATGGCCCTTTACAGAAACAGAAAGAGTCCCAGACATTACATCCTGCCAAAGGCATACAATCTAAGGATTTAAAAAATATATAAATTATACAGTAATTATAAACAAATTATGGAGAGTATCTTATTTGTCAGAGGCCATGTTAACTGAGGTATCCCTGGGCTGTTCTGTGTCTTGTTTTGTTTTTAATGGTCTTTAAAATTGGCATTTAAATCTGTTTTAAACCTGTTTAAATAGTATTTTATCTATGTTCTCTCACTATGGGAGCTCTGGTGGGCTGGGGGTAAAAAAAAGCATTGATAAATCTATTTAATCAATAAATAAGCGCAAATAAAACTCCTGAAATGATTCAGAGTTAGGTGGGTTCCTTTTCCACATGACTTCATGCCTGGAAATTTAACCTAAACTCTCTCTCTCTCTCTCTCTCTCTATATATATATATATATATATATCAGATACAAGCTAAATCCATACAAACATGCGCACATCCACAAATGCATAATTATTTTAATTGCAAGAAGCCAGACAGAAACAGGGAAGGACTAAATGTTTCAGATAAACAAGAACATTCATGCTTCCGTCACCTCAGAAACGCCTTGGTTTTGGTGGGTTTTGTGTCTCTGGAGGGCACAACCCTCCAAGGGTTGAAGTCTGAACAGAGGGATTTATTTATCAGGGCAAGAGAACATCAGCCATCTCTGTATTCAGAGACTCCTTGGCAGCACATGGAAGTTTAACCACTACGCAGCTGGCACAGACATAAAGCTAGCCTGAAGGGTCTTGCTGTGTGGGTCTTTCCCCGCTCTCCTGTCTCTTTCTCCAAAACTGCTTGGAGCAATCCAGGAAAAGGATCTGACTTGATATCAGCTTCCATCTTATTCGGGATTTCAGGACCTGGCAAGTACTGAAACAACTGTTTCATTGGCCACGGCTGTCACCAATTTCTCGGCAGTGCGCTTGATCAGAAGCATGTAGTCCATGGGAGGCTTGGTCCTTCTCCATGGCTAGAGGTGAGGCGAAGAAAGGCTTTGCCCAAAAAGAGGGAGAATATGGGGGCCAACTGAATGCTTGCTTTGTGTCATCTTCTTGAAGCAACTTACCATGAAAACAGACTAAGGACCTTATCAGACAGGAGGAATTTCTCTTTATTGCGAATGGAGCCAATTCGAATTCACGTGAATTCGCTAGTTTAGCAAATTCACGTGAATTCCTATTGCATTTGGAATGCATTCAGAATGACTTCCCATTACCCGAAAATGACCCCCCCCCCCATTGCCCGAAATTGTATGAGATGCTTTAATTCGCAATAACATAAAACCCATGATTGCATCTGGAATGAGTTCCCTTTTGCCCGAAATTGCGTGAGATACTTTAATACGCCATAACCTGAAACCCCATGATTGCGTTCGGATTGCCATTGGATTATACTTCCAATTTCCGATGTCTGATAAGGTCCTAAGAGAGTTGGAGTTCCTGGGCCCAAGTCTCTGAAGATGCCAGCCACAGATGCTGGTGAAATATCAGGAATTAACTCTTCTAGAACATGGCCACATAGCCCGAAAAACCCACAAAAAACTATGGATGTCAGCCATGAAAGCCGCCAACTTCACAAACAGACAGAAAGACAGACAGAAAAAAAAAAATTGGCTGCCTTAGGATGCAATACTCCTTGACCGGGTCATATCAGTTCCTGCTCAGAATTAAACAGCACTGGGGCCTTTTTACACAATACAGTTCGAGTGTCATGGTTCCACTTTAGCTGCCCTGGCTACATCTTATGGAATCCTGGGGCTTTTTAGTTTCTTGTGACACTACAGCTCTCCAGCAGAAAATTCTAAATGACCGTTTCCAATTCAGGATTTAATTGGTTTTTGTTCTTTTTCCTTGTTCAATTCTGCACTGCTCATGTACATCAACTCGCCTCTTATGGCACACTGTACATTAGCTGCCTTGAGGAACCGTATTTCACCAGCTCCCAAGGAGGTCTTCTCACGTTGTCTTCTGTCAATAATCTTCATATATAAGTGTTTCCAAGGCCTCGTTGCTGCAAATTGCAATTGAGAATTTTAAGAGTTTTTATTGGAAGGAGAAAGTGGTCAATAATGTGCATTGTTGGGAAAAAAATCTTTCTGAAATTATACAGATTTATGGGCTCTGGGTTTATGTCTTTGTTTATGGCACATCAATGCAATGTATACATGTTGAGATACTGAAGCAAAGAGCCAGCATACAGAAAAAAAGAACTGTCAACTGATAGATATTTGACTGACCTCTTAAGAATGCAGAAAATTTTTGTCTTCCAAACCAGGGATCCATTTCATCCATTGCGTTCTACAGTGGGGTAGGGACTATGCAGCCCCAAAATGTTGTTGAATGTCATAATTCACTGGGAAAGGAAAGAAATGGTGTGGATTGTTAGCAGATGGAAAAAACAGATGATCAAAAAGAAGCCAGGGTCCAGATCTAGTGGTCCAGAAGGCTAGGTTTTGATACCCATAGTTTCCCCATCCTCATCTGGACATGTCATGGTTTGTTTCTAGGCCCACATTCAACTAGTGATTTTTGCTGTTGAATCCGTTTGCGTTCTATTAATCCTAACTAGAGTAGACCCATTGAATCAATTAAACCTATGTAGACAATGACTCACAATTCAATCATTGATTCAGTGAGTCTACTCTAACTGGGACTAACCAACAGGATCTCCAAGGATCCAGTATAGCAGTCCAGCCAACAAACTGGAGCATCCTTAAGGGCATTGCTACTCAAAATAGTCGTCTATGGACCAATGACAGTTCCCAGGCCATGGGTTACCAGTCCCTGGAGAGTTTCCAGAAGGAAAGAAAGAAAGAAAGAAAGAAAGAACCAATGGATCCAGATCTCCCGTGTGAAATACATCAAGAAGGATTGCATGCTAGATAACCACAAAAGCAGATGGACGCATTTCATCAACTGACACATTCCTGTTATTAAACTATAGAAGACCATCTTCCTACAACTATATGTTAATCCCAGCGAATTTGATCCCGCTTTTCATCCAAAGGATTTATCCAAGGTGCTGAATGCATTGGTGAATAATTCCTTTAAAGCTCAGGCTAAAACCAGGAGTGGATTCATTGCCCCACTGGCCGAGGAGGTAGCTGCTTTCTCTGTGTTCTAGCAACCGGAGGGAAGGGAATAGATTTACTGAGATTAGGAACACTGTTGCTATTTTTATAACAGAAATTTAGAAAATGCTGGAATGAACTATTTTTTCCCCTCAGTGCCAGACGTTGTTACAATCTGTGTGAGAAAGAGAACAGAAGCGGAAGGGACAGGAAAAGCCTTAGCCTACGAATGTCTCAGGTTTGCTCAGCATGCCCGATGAAAAACAACAACACTGTATGTGACTCAGAGGGGTGTATATCTGTGGCTTGATCTACCGGGAGTTGGCACCGGCCCGAGACAAGATGCAACATTGGAGATTTTGGCCTACCTCATTACTGTGTGGTCGTTCTCTTCCACGGAACATCTTTTAAAAGAAAAAACCACACAACAACACCGACTTTCTGCCCATCCGAGAAAACAAAATAAATTTCAGTGTGAGAAGGGCTCGCTTGAACTTCAGGAACTTACTGAAGGGAAGGAGGCAAACGCACCTCCCTCGAAACCAAATTATAGCATATTGCTACAGTGACTCTTCTCCAAGCAGTTATTTGCATATACATTGTTAGGACCTTGATGAACACTGAAGCATAGGAGAAAGCTGGCAGATGGAACAAGGCGGCTGGGATGGAAGGGGTGGCGCGGAGTTGTGCTTGGCAGTTTTGCAAGATTGTGCATCACCAGCCGTCAAGGTTAGGACTGAGCTAAAAGTTCTTGCGAAGAATTTGGGTTTTTTTCCTAATAAAAAGTTTTGGCAACTTTGAAAACAGACCTTTGTTGAGTCAGAATGGGTAGGTGTTGAACAGGGAAGCACACATCTATAGACTTTACATCTGTAGACATTTTCCTCTCTCCCTTAATTCTGCACCCTTTCCACTTACAGATAAATCGGCGCAATCTGAATCGATGGATTAATTCGACGGCGGAGCATGGTTCCCACTACATTTGCCCCAATCACATTTTTCCCCTCCAAAATAATCCACTTGTGGTTCCCATTCACAAATGAATCGATTCAAAATGACTCGGTTCCAGCCGGCCAAATGGGAAATTTGTATCAATTCTGATCCGCATGTGGTTCACACTTGCTCAGATTCAATTTATCGAAAAAGAAGAGGAAAAAAAATCAGTGTCAAAAAGACATGGGTTAAATGGCGCATGGCCCCCCTCTCGGAATTGCTTCAACGATTCGGATTAAGTGGAAACAAGGGTCGCTTGAACCAGTTCAAACCAATTCACGATCCGATTTAAAAGGTAGTGGGAATGAGGCCCCAGATGATTTGTTGTTTTGCAAGGTCTTTAACAGTCCGTGCCAAAGAGTTGTGGTGCCTCACAAAACCACAAACCCTGGGATTCTGTAGGATGGTGCCATGGCAGTTAAAGTGGTATCTGATTGCATTATTTCTACAGTTTAGATACACTCATGGGCAGTGTTAATACTGCCATTAATACTACCATTACTGTTATATCCTCCGCCCCAAACAACGTCTTGTAGATGGGATACCTTACTGATGTATCTAACCATGGAGTGATATGGGTTAGTTGAAATGGTAATGTATTTCCAGGAACTTGCAAGAAGAAATTGGTAGTATTTTCTTTTTAAAAAAGATGATTTATAGGCAGCAAAACAAAACTAGCAGAGTGGGAGAGAAATATGGAAATGACAAGCGTCAAAGGAAGAACAAAGCCAAGGGAACTGAAAAGAAAAATAATGACATTAAGCGAACAAGGTATTTGATAAGACCGTCCTAAAAACTTTTTTTTTAAAGCTCACCCTAATGAATTAATGAGACAAGAGAAGAATAAAGAGTGATGGATGCTCACTTTGAGTGTCATTTGCATAAGTACAAATGGGCCAGAACAAATGTTTGCTTTGCGCTTGTTGGCTCTTCAATGGAAACGGCTGCTCATGTTCCATTCCCTGAATCATGATTTTAAAACCAGGTGGAAGGCTGCTGCTTAAAGGGAAGATTTTAATATGTCAGATTGATCAGATGTAAATTTTATGGGACTGTAGAATCATAGAATTGTTTAACTGGAAAGCAATCTCATGGGGAATATTTCCATGGGGTGGAATATAACTTACAGCACTAGGTATGTGTTGGTGGTCTCCCATCCAAGTACTATCCAGGGCTGACCCTGCTCATCTTCCAAGATCAGACAGGATTCCAAGTCTTTAGTGTATGTAGGCCCTTAAATCATGTCTGATCATTGTTTTATTAAGTCTGCTTTTGCACTTTCTCCTTTAATTTTCCTCTGTAGTCATACCAAATCTGTGCTAATTTTTGCGAGTAATGTATTCCTTGCCAATGGGAAACCATTCTGTTTCTCCATATGGGAGACATGATAGAGAAGGATAAAATTAGGAGCGCTGTAGCGCTGACAGCAGATAGGGAGAATGTTCTTTCGTTCGTTCTTCATCTCATAATGCTAGAAGTCAAGGTCATCCAGAGACGTTAAAAGATGGGGGGTTCAGGATGGATAAAAGGAAGGACAACTTTACGCAGCACAAAGTGAAATGGTGGAAGTCACTCCCACAATGTGTAGTTACAGCAGACCATTTGGATGGCTGTAAAAAAAGGACGGGATACAGTCACGGATGGGCCATCAATGGCCAATCGATTGGCTGTCAATGGAACCCAATGAACCCTGCACTTCCATAGAGTTATTTTTCTCCAAATCCCTTTAAAAAATTGGCACTTTTTGGGATCCTCCTGCCAGCCTCCTCATTTTTTTCTCCTTATGCATGGATGGCCCCATTTTTTGTTATATAATAAACCACGTGCATCCCGAACTCTAGAAATAAAAAGAAGCCTCTCTCTCCAGACAAGAGATATCAATCTGCATCCCACTTAATCAAGGTGACCTTTTTTTAGTGGTTGGCATTTTTTAAAAATCAATTAATCTAATTTGCACCCTTCTTTCTCTCTCTTCCCAGCCTTTTCTCAAGAGTAAGGAGGGAGAAACAGCAGTGCCAGAAACCAAAGAGAGAGAGAGAGAGATTCATCCTGAAGGATCAGAGGAAAGATGAAAACACTCGAGATGAGAAGAGTCGGCTCGGCTTAGGAGACATGCAACCCCTAAATCTGCCTCCTGGCACCTGAAATGGAGATGATGTGACTCCTGCCAGGCCGGATTCCCTTCTCTTCCCCCCCTGCGTAACATGTTCCCAGTCTGAACAATGGACAAAGAAGCACAGGGTTGTGGAAGGAAGCAAGGCGGAGGGTCATGCGGTCAAGGATTTCATCGCAGCCCACTCCAGAAAGTTTGTTCACACTTCCTGGCTCATGCCACTGACTCAGGAAGTTTGGGGTTTTTCGACCAGTGAATCACTGCTTTGGTTGAGCTATTTTTTGAGGAGGGGGCGGTGGAAAAAAAAAAAGAACACGCGCCACCGAAAAGTGTGTACACATTAACAGCAAACCCAAGGAGAAGGAGACTTTATCAAAGGTCAACAGAAAAAATGCTCTGTTGACACAGCAGCTTCCCTTCCACTTCAAGGAGCCAAGACAAAGCATCAAGGTCTGCTTTGAGATCTTCAGTGTCCTGGCAACTAAGTTGGGATGGTAATTTTCTAAATAATTAGCGAGCGTTAAAATGGCAAAGTATCATGATTATTACAGACAATAATATAATAAAACTTTATTTTTACCCCGCCTCTCCATCAGGATCGAGGCGGCTTACAATAAAAATCCATACAATACAACAATAATCCCAATTATTCCCCCTCTCCCCTAAAACATCAATGAAACTCATTTACACATTAAAATGATCCATTAAAATAATCAGAGATCGGAGTTGCAAGATATTTAGTATGAAGGACTATTATAGGCAATAGTTATAGTTGTTTATGATGATGATGTTGTGTGTGCCTTGACATCCTTTCTGATTTATAGAGACTCTAAGGTAAACCTATCATGGGGTTTTCTTGGCAAGAATTGTTCAGGGGTTTGCCATTGCCTTCCCTTGAGGCTGAGAGCATGCGACTTTCCAAAGATCACCCCTTGGGTTTCATGGCTGAGCTGGGAATAGAACCCTGGTCCTCCGAAAAGTAGTCCAACATTCAAATTACTATGCCACCCTGGTTCTCAGATAGAGAAAGTCATTCTTTGATGCTATAGTTACATTTTAAAGTAATAACTTAATTCCCCACTTCTCAAAAGGAACTGAAAGAGTTACTGGGGGGTGTCGAGGGAGAGAAATCTGGATACACTACTATGTTACCGGTTTACAGTTCCCAAATCAGCATCGCCAGCAAGGGGATTCTAGAAGTTGTCATCTAAAAAAATAAACGTTTCCAAATTCTTCTGCTAAAATGCACCATGTGCAATTCTACAGGAATGTGCAGTGGCTGGTGGCTCCATGTCAGTGGGGTGCTGAATCCACTCTAGGTTTTACTATAGACATTCAAGGAGATATCCTAGATACTGAATCTATTTGGGGTTTACAGTTTGACACTCAGGCCAGCTCCTTTAAAATTCAGACCAAAATACGGCATGGATTTACCGCTCCACAGACATGGAAGCCACCAGATGCCTCCAGTGCAGGGTTTGTACAGGGAATCTTTCTGCATATGAAATGCAGGGATGCTTGGGGCTTAAAATCATCCTGATCTGGAAAGAGGTTTAGCTTTTGCTTTTGTGAGCTCCTGTTTTAGACGTCTGCAATGCATTGACCCGGCAGAAGTTTTTCAAAATGGTTGGCATACTACTCGTAGGCCAAAATCAAGCCTGGAAAGGACAAAATGGGTCTGGATGACTTGACCCTTCATCGTCTTCTTTCACCCTACACAAGTACAGGCAACTCTCCATATGCACAGATTCTGCATCCATGGATTCAGCCGTCCATGGCTTGAAAATATTCCACCACCCCTCAAAAATCCCTTAAAATGCAAAACTTGATTTTGTCATATATAGGACAATAGTTTGTTACCCCACTGTGTATAACAGGACTTGAGCGTCCATACCCCAGTATAGCCAATGGTGCTGAATACTGGGGACTCCAGTCCAACAATATTTGAATAGGGCTAGTAGGTGATTATGGGTGGGTTAAATATTTCATGTAATCTGGATGGAAAAGGAAAACATTGTCGGTGTTTCTTACTATGTTGATTTTGATTTTATTTTTATTTTTTAAAAAGTGTTGGCAATCCATACGGATGATGCCAATATAAGTAATATCGATTATGCAGTGACTTATTTATTTATTTCTGGGATTTATTTCCTGCCTTTGTCCCAAAATGAGATTCAAGGCGACCCTAAGTATGCAAAATCTTCATCTTGGACCTACAGTATTGAGTTTATTCTGGCATGTTGCGCAGAAGCCAGCCAAAAAGACATTTCAGTTATTTAATATGTGTACCCAGGACAAACCAGGCTCATTTGATTTAAAGAAATCATGCCACTTTTAGCCAATGCATTGGCAACGCAAAGAGATAAATCAGAGGCATCTGGCAAACCTTTGCTGTTTTTTTCCAGGGGGACATATTGTGGATGTCTGTTGTCAAGATGGGTACCATGAGACAGCTACCTGTAAAAACACAACGCAGGGCACATAACGCAAACCATGTTACTGTTTATATAAAGCATCAGCTGCTTGGTGAGCCAAAGATAATGATGTACCCATATAAAAGTTAAGATACAAGAGGGAGAGGGGAAGCAGTTCGGGGAGAAGTACAACAAAGTAAAAGCGGGAGCTATAATGCACGGTGGAGAAAATGGGGCTTATTGGCTGCGTGTGACACTTGGACCACACATTTCCAGCCTTGAAAGCCCCAATATCCAGTCCCCCGTCCCCCCAAAGCTTGCTAAGGTCATTTTTAAAAACAAAATTAGCAAAGATACATCCTCGGATGCACCGTCGGAAGTAGACCAAGCCTAGAGAAGCCTATGCTGCAACTTGTTTCCAACAGTCAGGAGTTTATCATATGAAGGAATTTGGGGGTATAATGCAATGGCAATCCGAACGCAATCATGGGGTTTCACATTATTGCGAATGAGTGTATCTCACGCAATTTTGGGCAATGGGAAGTCATTCCGAACGCAATCATGGGGTTTCGCGTAATTGCGTATTAGAGTATCTCACGCAATTTCGGGCAATGGGAGGTCATTTTCGGGAAATGGGAAGTCATTCCGAACGCAATCAGATTTCACGTAAATTCACTAAACTAGTGAATTCACGTAATTGCGAATCGGCTCCATTCGCAATTGAGAGAAATTCCTCCCATGTGATAAACTCCTCAGTCTCAAAGATGTTACAAGATCCCAATGCACAGAAAAGTTACAGGTCGGATTACAATCCCCCAAAGCCCCTGGCTAGCATGGCTACTGATAACGCTAACTGTGGAATCTGGAAACTGCTCCAAAGAAATCTCTTTTCTAATCACTGCTCCTAACCTCTTCGGAGTATATATAGGATAGAACGATGTGCCGTGCATTTGGGATTGATTGACTGGAATTCGATCAAATGCTTGAGCCCAAGGGAATACAACTCCATGCAACTTGCTGCAAGACCAATTAACTCTCTCATTAGCAGGGAATTCAAAATCCCGGTAATAGAGCTTGGGTAGAGTCAAATATGAATCTCCCAAATAAAAATTCTGCTTCCCATGAAATTTTTCTTCAATGCCTGAATTTCTAGGATTGCAGAGCATGGGACACTAAAATTTGTTCATACCTTCATTTTACATTCCTTTGGTCACTTTGGCCTCGTCGGAACTGGAGAAATAGTGCACCGCTTTAACCGCCATGGCTCCATGCTATGGAATCTTGGGATTTATAGTTTGTTGTGGGACCAGAGCTCTCTGGTAGAGAAGGTGAAACGTCTCACAAAACTACAAATCCCAGAACTCCGTAGCATGGAGTCATGGTAGTTAAAGTGGTGTCAAACTAAATTAATTCTGCAGTATTGGATGCATGTATTTCTAAATACTCACTTGAAGATTTATGTTACAGCGATGTTATAAATTTGGGGGACAGAGTTAAATTTCATCAGGAGAGGACAAAATTCTTATTTGTTCCTCCCCGAGTCCATTTAAACAGCATTATCTCCTAGGAATCTGCCCATCAGTTATCCCCAGATGCAGGATTTGGGGAGTTGTAGTCTAAATGGCAAACCTTCCATGTGAGATTATCACACTACTAGGGTCAATTCTGGAACCATCCCACACTTATCCCATTATTGGCAATGAATATCCCTTTATCAGCCATGGGATAATTGTGTGACGGTAATGGGATAACTGTAGGATTGTTCTGGACTTAACCCCAGTGTTTTCTTTCTATAAGGAATTGCATAGGTTGTTCCATCAGAACGCAAAGCATCAGACCTATAGATTCTAGTGTCTAAATCGACAACAGTAGTAACATTGTAGGGAGAAAGAGACCGCGGTTAAGTAGAAGGAGAAAAGAGAAATCTTTTTTTAAAAGGTAATCTAATATAGCAAAGAGTTCATTTTATTAAATTTATCAACTAGCAAAGAAATGTATTAATGGTGGGCAATTCCATTAAGAGCTCATTATTTCCTTGCGTTTGTAATCGGGGAAGCATTATCAAGGGTAATATTCATCCGACGCAGCAGAAACCGAGAGCATGAAACCATTTGGCATAGCTGCCCCGGAAGACTTGGAGCCTCAACCCTAACAAGAAAACACTTGCGATCCCTACGCTCTCGTCCTTACGGTGCATCAAACCAACATCATAATGTGAGGAGGCAATATAAATGTTGGATATATTATCTCAGTAATGCTCATAATAAACCAAAGTAGACGAAACGTCTTAACCTCGCCGGGTAGACGGGGGTTTCGTTCACGGCACACAATGATAGAACCTTATGGCTCCATCCTAAGAAGTGTGGTTTTGTTGAGGCACTAGATCTCTCTGGCAGAGAAAAACCCAGGCCATACTAGAACACAATGGACTTTATCAGGCGGGAGGAATTTCTGTTTATTGCGAATGGAGCCAATTTGAATTCATGTGAATTCACTAGTTTCGCGGATTCACATGAATTCCCATTGCGTTCGGAATGCATTCAGAATGACTTCCCATTACCCGAAAATGACCCCCCCATTGCACAAAATTGCGTGAGATGCTTTAATATGCAATAACGTAAAACCCATGATTGCATTTGGAATGACTTCCCTTTTGCCCGAAATTGCGTGAGATGCTTTAATTCGCAATAACGTGAAACCCCATGATTGCGTTCGGATTGCCATTGGATTATACTCCCAATTTCCGACGTCTGATAAGGTCCAATGATATACTCCACGCAGTTGCCAGACTTTGCAAACTTTGATCGCCCAAAGGAGGAGGGGCCTTGATCGCCCAAGTGATTCCCTATGGGCAAGCAATAATCCCCATGACTCTCTATGGGCAAAGAATCCCCATGATTTCCTATGGGCACGCAATAAACCCAATGATTCTCTATGGGCAAGCAATCTCCAGTGATTCTTTATGGGCAAGCAATGCCCATTATTCCCTATGGGCAAGCAATCTCCAATGATTCTCTATGGGCAAGTATGCTTTTCCTATGGGCAAGTATGGTTTCCCTATGAGCAAGTAATGTCCTTTGTTTTAGTACGTCCCAATAAAAATAAAAATAATAAACAATAAAAATAATTAAAAAAATAAAATCCCCACTCAGCCCAGAAACCCTCTGGGTGCCCTTGGTCAAGTCACACTCTCTCAGCCTCAGAGGAAGGCAAACAATCTTGCCCACCAAAAAGAAAAGAAAACAAGAAGAGAAATAAATAATAAAATAATAACAAATAATAAAATATTTATTAATAAATAAAAATAGAAAGCAATAAAAAATAAAAATAAAATCCCCACTCAGCCCGGAAACCTTATGGATGCCCTTGGTCAAGTCACACTCTCTCAGCCTCAGAGGGAGGCAAACAATCTTGCCCCCCCAAAAGAAAAGAAAACAAGAAAAGAAATAAATAATAAAATAATAATAAATAATAAAATATTTATTAATAAATAAAATAAAAATAATAAAAAATTAAAAAATCCCCACTCAGCCCAGAAAACTTATGGGTGCCCTTGGTCAAGTCACACTCTCTCAGCCTCAGAGGACAAGCCCAAATCTGTTGGTGTTTGTGTGTGTGTGTTCTGCTTTGATTGTGAGTTCCTGCAGGGCAGGAGGTGGGACTGGATGACCCTTTTTGGGGGGGGGGGAATCTCTTCCAATAGGATCCTATAGGGGGGATCTCTTCCAATAGGATCCTATAGGATCCTATTGGAAGAGATCCCCCCTATAGGATCCTATAGACCTGGCCAAGAAAAAAACCCTGCAATGATGCTGATGAAGGCTCAGAAAGAAAAGAGAGAGCCAACGCGCCCTCTATGGGCTGCAGCCGGCATTGCAGCATCAGCATCAGAAAAGCTCAAACCAATGCAGGGCTGTGTCTCTCTTTGTGTGTGTGTCTCTCTCTCTCTGTTGTGTGTGTGTGTGTTTGTGTGATCCTTTTTCGTGGAGCCAATCTCTTCCCTCTGACGTCTGGATGGCTCTCCCTCCGAATATTTAACACACCCCTTTCCCAAAAGCCAACCAACCAACCTCCTGCATTTCCTCCAGGAAGGAAGAAAGGAAGGAAGGAAGGAGGGAAGGAGAAAAAGGGAAAAAAGGAGGAGAGGAGGAGGAGGGGGGGGGGCTCCATTCATGCTGCACCTGCCAAAGCAGCTCCCTCTTTTCCTCCCTCCTTTCAAGACAAGGAAAAAAACATAATCTGAATTTTTAAAGAAAAAAAATCCTTTTTTTTTCCTTATTTGAATCTGGAAGCTTGATTTTTGGCACAGATTTTGGCAAAGGTGGGGTTTTTTTGTGTGAGCCTTGCATTTTGGAACACACTCATTTTTTTTAAATTTAATTTTTAATTTAATTTTTTTTAAAATTTTGCAAAGATCCAGTGCCAGTTTCCAAAAAAATAAAATAAAAAAGGCTTTGGATCCTTCCAAACCTTGGAAGGAAACTCCGGAAAGAAGAAGGAGAAAAAAGACAAAGAAGAAGAAGAAGAAGAAGAAAGGACCAAAGAAGAGATATTTGTTTCCTCTCCTCTTCCAAAACGATCTTCTTTTCCAAGCCTTCTTTTCCTTTGGATTTTGAAAAAGAAACTCTCCTCTCCATTCCCTTCCTTTTTCTCTTTTTAGGAGGCATTTCTCCTCCTCCTCCTCCTTTTTTGGCTTTTTTCCACCATCCTTTGGCTTTTTGGATGCCATTGATTTAAAGGCATCGTCCCCTTTCTTTCTCTCCTCCCCAAAAGTGGGTTTGTATTTTGGGTTTTTTTGGGGGGAGGGAGAGAAAGGAAGGCATCCAATAAAGCTCTGCTTTTGGGAAAAGGAGGCTTGGCTTGCTTTATTTTATTTTTTTCCCTCTTTTAAACCCGATCCGAAGCTCCTGTCTGGGCTTTTTTCCTGGATCATTGAGAAAGGACTTGGCTGCCTTTTCTCCTTCCTTTCTCCTTTTATTTTTGTAATTTGATTTCATCGCCTTTTTTTTCCCCCAAGATGTGCCAATGCACCTGAGGAAGGAGGTCGAGGTCTGAAGGAAAAGCTTCGAAGGGGCTGCTGCAAGATCTCGAGCCCTCTTTGTTGAATATATATATATATATATATATATATTTTCCCTGCCTTTGCAATGAATGGATGGAAATTGGGATGAAGAGAAGACTGAGGATCATCGCTTGAAATAAAAGAAGGCTTGAAAATATCATCATCCTCCTCATCATCCTCATCCCTAGAAGAAGCCCAGATCGCCCTGGCTGATCTCTAGCATTGGATCCCCCTTTTCCCAATCTCAGATCAAAAGACTGATCTCTCTTTATATATATATATATATATATATATCTGCTGTCCTTTTCTGACCCAAAAGAGAGGACTCCGGAGCCCTGCGAAGAGGAGGAGGATGATGATGATGATGCTTCCTTGACCTTCCTCCGGTTTTGGAAGCCCCCCTTTTCCCAGGCTCCGACCCAAAGGCCCGATCCCGGCTCCGCTTCCTTGGACCTCGCTGCTGCCCTCCTTTGCCTCTCTTTCTTTCTTTCTTTCTTTCTTTCTTTGAAGAACCATCATCTCTTCCTCGAGCAAAGGACACTGAAGTCGGGGGCTCCCTCCCGGACCCTCCCCGGATCCCTGTAAAGAAAGAAGGAAGGAAGGAAGGAAGGAAGGGAAGAAGGAAGGAAGGAAGGAAGGAAGGGGAAGGGAAGGGGAAGGAAAGGAAAGGAAGGAAGGAAGGAAGGAAGGAGGGAGGGAGGGAGGGAGGGAGGGAAAGGCAAGGAAGGAAAAAGAAAGGAAGGAAGGAAGGAAGGGAAAGGGAAGGGAAGAAGGAAGGAAGGAAGGAAGACAGTAAGAAAGAAAGAAGGGAGGGAGGGAGGGAGTGAAAGGGAAGGAAGGAAGGAAGGAAAAAGAAAGGAAGGAAGGAAGGAAAGAAAAAAGGAAAGAAAGAAAGGAAGAAGGAAGGAAGGAAGGAAGGAAAGAGGAAGGAAGGACTCTCTTTCTTCAAGCGACCTAAGAGGGAGAAAAGGCCGCCAAATAAAGAAGGGAGGAAAGAAAGAAAGAAAGAAAGAAAGGAGGAAGGGAGGGAGGGAGGATTCTCTTAGGGCTCTAAGAGGGAGAAAAGACCCCCAAAGAAAGAAAGAAGGGAGGAAGGAAGAAAGAAAAGAAGGAAGGAAGGACCCCCGAGGAGAGAAGGAAGGCAGGAAAGGAGGCAAGGAGGAGGAGGAGGAGGAGCGGAGCCGGGGCTTAGCCTAAGCGGGGGCCTGGGATCGGAGGCAGGCCGGGCCTGTCGGGGTCTGTCCGGGGCCATGAAGCTGCTGCTTCTCCGTCGGTTCCGGGTGGTGCTGGTGCTGGTCTTCCTCTTGGCTTGCACCCTCCACATCATGATCGACCTGCTCCCGAAGCTGGAGAGGACCAGGGCGGCGGCGGCGGAGGAGAAGAAGAGGAACCACGGAGGAGGAGAAAGCGGAGTCTTGGAGCCGAGGAGCCCCGGCTGCAGCTGCGCCCATAACCCCAAACCCCAAACGGCCCCAAAGGAAGAGGAAGAGGAAGAAGAAGAGACCCCTCCAAGGGCTGCTTCGGAACCACAAGGCCCCGGCTGGCCCAGCAAACACACCCTCCGCCTCCTCCAGGATTTCAGCAGCGAGCCGGGCTCCAACAACCTCAGCTCCCGGTCTTTGGAGAAAGGAGGGCCGCCTTCTCCTCCTCCTCCTCCAGACCCCAACCAGAAGCCCCTCATCGTCCCCGAAGGAAGGGATCGTCCTGGGGAGGTTGCTTCGGCGTCGTCCCCCCCGGTGCCTTCCCCTGCTTCTTCTTCTTCCAAGCTGGCCTCCCTTTTCCAGCACCGGCTCTATAGCCTCCCTCCTTCTCCTTCTTCTTCTCCTTCGGCTCCTTTGGCCGAAGCTGACCTCCTCTTCAACGTCAACAGCGACATCCGATTCAACCCCAAAGCAGCCGCCGCCGCCGCTGCAGCCCACAACCCCGAATGGTGAGTCCAGTAGTTTTCCCTACTTGGTCCCATAAAGAAATCCTACTCCAAGGTCCTTACTCTGGCCCTCCAGGGGTTTTGGACTCCAGCTCCCAGAAGCCTCAGCCAATGGTCAAGGATGCTGGGAGCTGAAGTCCCAAACCCTTGGAAGGCCCATCATCATCATCATCATCATCATCATCATCATCATCATCATCCTGGCCCTAAGGAAACATATGGGGTTGAGGAGGGGGTGACTTGATCATACTTGATACTATTGCAGCCCAGAACCCAGAATGGTGAGTCCAGGAAAATGGAGGGGTTTGGTTCCCTTAAAGAAACCCCACTCCTCCTCCTTGCCCCATTGGGAATCCTCCTCATAGGGATTACTTCTTGAACCCCCTCTCCAAGGTCTTCCAAACTCTGGCCTTCCAAGGATTTTTTTTTTTTTTGGACTCCAGTTCCCAGAAGCCTCAGCCCCTTCGGCCAATGGTCAGGGATGCTGGGAGCTGAAGTCCCAAAACACCCCTGGATAGGCCCTCACCTTTGCCCTGAGAGGAAACATATACTTGATTCTCTATATGGGCCAGTAATCTCTCTCGTTTTCCTTTGCCTAAGGAATCCCTATATGTTTCTCTATGGGCAATTATTTATTATTATTATTATTATTATTCCCCATGGTTTTGGAAGGGGCAGCTTTGGGGCACGGTTGCCAGGAGGGCTTCAGCCCCCATTGGCAACAACAGTTGAAAAAGAAGAGCCTCCTGATATTCCTGATATATTATTATTCCCCCTCAGGCCCTCAAGAGCATTGAAAGAGAGCCCCCCTGGCCTTGAGAGGAAAGAGAGCCCCAAAACATACACAGAGAGCCCCAAAACACCATTGAATAGAGCATTTGTGGGGGAAAGGCCTGGGCCTCCCTCCTTAGTCCTCAGACCCTCAAAAGTATTGAAAGAGAATCCCCCCCCCCCGGCCTTGAGAGAAATGGGGAAAGGCCTCCCCCTTCACCCCAAAACACAATTGAAAGAGCCCCCTCCCATTCATGGAAAGGGGAAAGGCTCCCCCCCCACCTCAGTCCCCCAAAACCATTGAAAGAGACCCCCTGGTATTTGTAGGGAAAAGGAATGCCCCCCCCCCTCAGTTTCCCCAAAACACCACTTAAAAAGGCCCCCTGGCATTCCTGGAAAGGGGAAAGGCTCTTTAGTCCCCCCCCCCAAAAAGAACTTCTTCCCATTCATGGAAGGGAAGAAGGCTTGAAAGGGCCCCCTGGCCTTGATAGAAAGGGGAAAGGTTTTCCCCCTTCACACAGAAACACCCCAAAAACACCATTGAAAGAGCCCCCCCTATTCCTGGAAAAGGGGACTTACCCCTCAGTTTGAAGAGTTATTCCTCACCCCATTGAAAGCTGCCCCTCTCAATTCATGGCTTCGCCCTCATCCCCCCAAAAGACAGATTTTAAGAGCCCCTTCTTCACCCCTTGAACCATTTAAAGAGCTTCCCCTCGAACCATAAGAATGCCTTCTTCCCCCATAAAACTATTCAGAGGGCTCACCCTGTTGAAAGAGCCCCATAAAAAAACCTTTAAGAGAGCTTCTCAACCCCAAAGCCATTGACAGGCCTTTCCTTGCCCCACATCCCACATCACCCCCAAACTATTAACCCTTCACCCTTAAAGCTATTAGTAGAGCCTCTCTTCCCATAACCTTTCAAAAAGCTCCCTTCACCCCCAAATCTACTTAAAGATCTCGTCCCCAAAACCATTGAGAGAGCTCCTGTACTCCAAAAACCATCAGAAGAACTCCCCTTCAACCCCAAACAATTAAGAAAGCTCCCATCACCCCCAGATTATTTAAGCATCTCCCCTTCGTCCCCTAAAGAATCAAAAGATCCTCCTAATCCCAAAAAACCATCAAAAGAGGTCCCTTCTTAAAGCCAGTAAGAGTGCCCCTTGCCCCCAAAAGCTTTTAAAGAGCTTCCCATAAAACCAGTAGATGAAATTCCCATACAGACATAAAACCCCTAAAGGGTTCACCCCAAAACTTTAGAAAGAGCTCTTTCTCAGCCCCCAAAGAAAATCCCCCCTGATCCCAACAGACATTAAAAGAACCCCCCAAACCCAACACCTTGAAAAGCCCTCAGCCCCAAAGTCCTTAGAGAGCTCTCCCTTCTCCCAAAAACCCACAGAAAAAGCTTGGACCCCTATAAAGATTAGTAAAATATTCCTCCCTTACCCCACAAAACCATTCCAAAGCTTCTCTTTTTCACACCCCCATAAAGTCCAGAGTCAAAAATGACCTGAATAGACCCTAGAAAAGACATATGAGGTTAATCTTGACATCCTTTCCCCCCAAATAAGCCCCACAATGTGAAGGGAAGAGTTTCTAAAATATTATTGAAGATTATTGCCTCCCCTTTCCTTCGATCCTAAAGAAAAAAACAAATTAGAAGGGTCTCGCATAGGTTGATTTCTCCATACTCTTTTTAAAAAGTCCTAGGATAGGCCTGTTGTCCAGGAATATTTAGGTTGCCTCTTCTCAATGCTTTTTCCAGAGCTTCATTCCTGCCCCACCATCACCCCAGAAATCTTGCATTGGCTGGACACCCTCGGAAGCAAAATCCCCAATCTCTCTTTAATGAAGGAAAATGGGAGAGATTTGCCATCGAAAGCTTCCCGCAACACCGAACCTGGAGAGCAGGTCTCTAGGAAAAAGCAGAGAAACTGATGTGGCCCATTCAGAAATTGCTGCCCCTAAAATGGTTTTGCATTGAGATCTCCCCTCCCTACTCATACTCTGCAGGAGAAATGGTTCGGATAGACTTCATGGATGGAGTCTCTTTAGAATAGGTCCCCGACCCTAATAAAAATGGGTGAAAGTCTTGCATTGACAAGACTCCTAACACACCGAAAGGAACGATGTATAAGATGTTGCTTCCTCTATAGAAGAGAGACTTGGGGTTTGAGAGCCCCATCCCCAATAAAATAGAGAGGAGACTTTCCTGGATTGGTGCTGCCATTTCATCTCCTTGGACTTACATTGCTTGACCCTTTCCAGCAAAAAATAAGAATACAATGGGCCCTTGGTATCTGCTGGGGTTTGGTTCCAGGACCCCCCTGAGGATACCAAAAATTCACAGATGTTCAAGTCCCATTATATACAGCGGCAGAGTGAAATGGTGGCCCTCAGATAAAATGGCAAAATCAGGGTTGGGATTTTGGATTTTGGAATTTGTATACGTTTGGAACATTGTTTTAATATTGTCAGTCCATGCATGCTTGAATCCATGAATGAAAAAAAATCCATGGATACGGAAGGCCAACTGTACTGCATTTCATTGACCGCCTCCATTCAACCCCTTGCAAAATTAGGACTGGCCTCTCGGATTTGTTCTCCACTTCAAGTTGAACAAAAATGGATGGTGATTTTAAATTCAGTGACATGACACCCCTCCTCCCTAAAAGGAGAGCTGGAGGTAGCATTGCGAAATGTGTCTTTTGGACCCTTCAGCTAATGCTCCCTTTCCCTCTGATTCTGCCTTTCTGCAAAATAAACAGAACCCCCTGGGAAAACATATAGCTAGGGAAGACTTTCTAAGACAAACATTGATGCTTTTTTCCCTACCCGCAGCAAGTGAAATAAAGGTAGAATTGTCTTCTGTCCTCCCCCTAACCTCAATCCACATGGCAAAAATGTATAGCGGAGCTTTAAAAATTAACACTGTCAGATGTCTTTTTATATTTTGGCTAGAACTTCACTGAATATAAAGCAGTCACAGGAGAGGAACTCTCTTGCCATAAGGTTTTTCGCCATAATTTATCCCTGCCTTCCCCATAAGTAGAAGGGTGAGATTTCTAGGGATGCTCTTAATAGGGTTCTTGGATTGTTCCATGTTATGTTTAAGGTTTGCCAAAGACAAAGAGAATGAAAGGGAGAAGAACAATTTATGCTCTCCCCACACCCTGCAAATACCTCCCTTACACTGTCACCACAAAGGAAAAACCTACTGTAAGTAGGGCAAGCAGAATTTTTTGAGTGCTGTCTTTAAAGGGAGAGCGATGGTTTGGTTCACCAATGGAACAGAAACAGGATAAATAGATTCTCCCTCTCTGAGTCCCCCTCTCCATCTTTGTATACCCCTGCGAGGGTTGTTTGAATGGAGCCTGCTAATTCAATCCATCCGAGATGCTGTCAAGGATGGGTACAATGAAGTAGGAAGCATGTCTTCTCTTTAGATCCTCCATCATCATCATCATGATTGTATAATCTCAGCCCTCCCTCTCTCTCTCCCCCCTTCCTAGATTTGCAGGATCTCTTTAGTTGAGTCAGATAGGATCAGGCTGCAAAAATGCAGGTACATTCTTCTCTTTATCTCTCCCTGCAGTATCTCTTCTCCCTGCCAAAAAAAAGATATCCGTAACGAAGATTTTATTATATAGAATGTGAGGATTTGGTTCCTTAAAAACATCAAGTGAACAGTGCAGATTTTGAACGTGTTCTCCCTGTGCCAAGATGCAGGGAAACTGAAATAAACAGCCCAGCTTCCACGCTTCCAAGATCATCATCCACCAAACGACTGGAGCTTTTCTAACATGACAGACTGCACTTACTTAGGTGCAAATCCCACTGAGCTCCTGAGTTAACCTCCAAACCTTGCAGTGTTATGTGATTATCCTTCCTCTGATTGCATTCCCCCCAGATAATATTGCAGAGCTTCTGTTTTCTCTTTTATTAGGGTCGAGAGCCTTGGGCATGTCACATCCTCTCAGCCCCAGGGGAAACCTGGTCTAAACAAATCTTGCCAGGAAAAACCCCATGATAGGTTCGTTTTAGGGTCGCCATAAGTCAGGCACACAACAACAAGCAATGACGTGGCATGTATTGACATGACATGACATGACATGAAATTTGGGGTGCCCTCCCAACATGGCCCCATTAAAATAGTTATAAAGCCTTAATGGAGGCGATGGACTATACCCGTCCTATGCCCTGCCTGTTACCGAAATGTCATTATTCACATTTTTGGATGTGCAAATACCTTGTATTCAAAAGAAAACCAACAAGATGAAGGCGAGATTTAACTCCTTTCTTCTAGGCCTCATCCAGGGTTTTCCCTTCCCTCCTGTATTCATCAACATCAGGATTATATGCACATGGTCCTTTTTATCCCAAGATTTCCTACAGCCCAAATGGAGCTGTGGAGATGCCATGCCTCAAACCCAAGACTTTCAGAAGCATGAATGATTCAAGGCAGTGTCCTTAGTTAACCCCTCATCTTTCTTAGCTCCAGGGAGCCTGAAAAGCTAAATGAAAATGGTATAACAGCAATGGTACTACAAGCCGAATATCCCTTATCCGAAAACCCAAAATGCTGCAATATCAAAAACTCTTTTCATGGGTGGCTGAGATAGTGACACTTTTGCTTTCTGACGGTTCAGTGTACACAAACTTTGTATCACGCGCAAAATTAATTTAAAAATTGTATAAAATTACATCCAGGCTATGTGTATAAGGTATAAATATAAATGAATTTTGTGTTTAGACTTTGGTGTCTCCTCCAAGATTTCATATTATGCGTGTACAAATATTCCAAAAGAAAATCTGAAATATTTCTGGTCCCAAGCATTTCGGATAAGGGATAATCCACTTGAACTTTCTCCTCCCTGTTAACCTCTCTTTAGCTAATTCTTCCAGAACCAGTATAGTGTAGGGGTTTGAGTGTTGGTCTAGGAGACTGGGAGACCAGAGATTGAATCCCTGCTCAGCCATGGAGACCCACTGAGTGACCTTGGGCAAGTCACACTCTCTCAGCTTCAGAGGAAAGCAACGGAAAACCCCATCTGGACAAATCTGGCAAGAAGACCCCAGGATAGGTTCATTTTAGGATTGCGGTTAAGTCAGGATGACTTAAAGACAGAAAAAAGCTGATTCTTCACAGTTGCCTCTCTATCCTAAAGAGAAACAGCTAGTCTCAACTGAAGTAGATCCACTGAAGGAATGGGATTTATGTGTTGATGTTGTTGCTGTTAATTGCTTTTTGTTGTTAATGCCTTTGACATATGCCGACTCTATGAAAGATAGGCCTCCACCATCAACTGACCTGCTCAGTTCTTGCAAACTCAGGGCTGTGTCTTGTTTGACGGAGTCTCTCGACCTGTAATGAGGTCTTTTGCCTTTCATATGGCTTCCTACTTTACCAAGCGCTATCATTTTCTTAATGAGTCATGCTGTCTCATAATAAGTCTAAAGTATGATAACCTCAGTAAAGTCATTTTGGCTTCGAGGGAGAGTTCAGGCTTGGTTTTCTCTCGGACCCATGCGTTGGTCTTTATGGCAGTCTGGGCTGTCTGCAGAACTGTCCTCTAGCACCACATGTCAGATGAGTTGATTCTCTTCCTATGGGCTTTCTTCACTGTCTCCAGTGATGATTTACCATGTAGCAGTAGATACAGTATGTCTGTTCTATTTCATCATTAGATTTAGGCCCACATCTAAATGTTGATGGCTCGGTAGTTAGAAACTTTATCTTTTATGTAATAGATTCCTTTGATTTCTTTCCAAGTACAGCCCCTTGAGTTGGCTTTGGACAGTGATGTCCAAACTCTGGCCCTCCAGGTGTTTTGGACTTCAGCTCCCAGAAGCCTCAGCCACCTTGGCCAATGGTCTGGGATTCTGGGAGCTGGAGTCCAAAACACCTGGAGGGCCCAAGTTTGGACATCACTGGGTTTGGGGTCTTTACCCAAAACCTTTTAGGAGAAATGAGGGCTGCCTTTCCTCACCCTCCGATAGAGCTTCCCAAATATTTTGCTAATCCTTAAAAGATGCAACCAGGATCAGGGTCTATGTAGCCACCTTTACCATTCTTGGGACCCACCCTGCCAATGGTTCTGGATTGCAGCTCCCATTATGCTCATCCAGAATGGCCCATGGTCAAGGATGTTGGGAGTTTTAGTCCAACAATATGGAAAACTCTAGACGAATGCTTCAAAAGGAACATCCTCACTTAAAAACTGAGAGCTGCATATTCACTAGATGGTGCTGTCTTCTTAGGGCTGGCCAAAGGGATTTTGCTAGCGGTGGCTTCTCCTATCACAGAGCAACAGTGACTTAAGGGATGGGGCTTGCATTTGGCTGATGCAATTCTTAAATGTGGAGGTGCTCCCTCACAGTAACCATTGTCCTGCCCTTTCAATGTGTTTTCGCCTCCAGAGGATGGCCTACAAATCCTATCATCCTTAATCACTGGCACACATGGATTGGAGGCTGCAGGGGAATGCTGTCCAAAATTTCAGGAGGGCACCACAGGGCAGCATGGCAAAGCTGCTCTAGCCCTTCTCTCTTTTCCTTCTTCTCGTGCTAGAAGGAATTAAAGTATAGTGATGTGCATTCAGTGTGACTGCAGTACATGGAGTATCCACCATTCCCTGCCTTTTCAAAAAGTCAGCTTTCTTCTTCATTCCTAGCAGAAAAGCTGGGAACTGGAGAGGAACTCTGTCTCTTTATCCACAGTATTCCAGGTGAGATCTGAACCAGAATAGGGACCTTCTACTTCCCTCGATCTAGACACTATACTTCTATTGACACAGCCTAGAATTGCATTGACTTTTTTCGGCTGCCACATCCCATTGCTTACTCATGTTCAGCCTGTGGTTTCCTAAGATTTCCAGATCCCTTTTGCATGTACTGCTTTCAAGCCAGGTGTCACCCATCCTATAGCTGTGCATTTCATTTTTTCTGCTCAAGTGTAGTAGCTTAGGATCCCTGTTTCTTTCTTTCACCACCCCTACTTTTCTATTATTTACATGACAGTGGCCAATAGGGTACATGATACATGACAGTGGCCAATAGGGTACATAGTGTAGCTGGAAAGGCAGACTTATGCAATCTCCCCTTTTCTGTCTGTTTTGCTGTTTGCACAGTAAGGGATTCTGGAGGCAGCTGCTGTTTACCTTGCCTGTTGTAGGAATACAACCAGAGTTGTACTGTGATTAACTAGAGTAGAATTATATTCTTATTGCATTGTTTTCTCTAGCCACACCGCCGCAACCCAACACCTAAAGTCAGTTTTTCTCTCACCCTGCTTCATCATTGCCCCTCTTGATGATGCTTCTAAAAAATCTTCCAACTAGACAGAGGATATGGAGAAAAGGAGTGGCTCTGGTGCTTCGGAAGGCTTTGTAAAAAGGATATTCTTTATAAGAGGCTTTGTTAACTGATTAGAGGTCTCTAGTTTTCTTGAATATAATCAATATCTTGATTTTTTTTAAAAAAGAAAAATCACATTTTCTCACCTTTGTGGCTCTCTAGCATAGAGATTACAAGGCCAACAGGGCAATCCTCTGTGTGGTTACTCAGATGTAAATCCTACTGGTTTCATTTGGACTTACCTCTAGGTCATGTGTACAGCATTGGAGGCCAAATTTTATTTATCCATTTGATTGCAGTATTCTTATACTACCTCTGCTTTCATAGTATCTGCAAGGCAGCTGCATTAAAATGGGGATGGAAGGAGACAGTGAAATAATGGAAGTGTTCCAATCCTAAGCATTTCATTTGGGAGTCCAAATCTTTCAGCATGCTCACGTTTCTTTGTGTTTGATAAAGGCCCAGTTTGCTGGTGTGTGCTGATGGAGGCAGTAGGCTGAGAAACGACCGAAAAAGAGAGGTTATGTTAATAGTTTACTAATTTGTATGTTAAAAACTGAGAGTTGTGTGTGTATTTGACAGTCTGCAAAGTGCTTTGTTAAAACCATAATGCCATTATGTTATTTTTTATGTTTTGTACTTGGACATTTATGGCTATAGTCTTGTAAATGCTTACCTGGAAGTATGTCAGAGGGCAGTAAGCAGATAGTATTGTGTTGCCTTCAGTAACAATGCAGTCTTGAATGTGCCTGTTCAGAGGGTACATGCCCTCTGAACAGAAAGGAGACCCCTTCCATTTAATGCAGTTTAATCTGACAAAGGTTTGAACAGAATAGTAGCCTAAGTGGACAACACCTTGTTAGAAGACTACATAACTTCCATCCTCCAGAATTGTATTCCAAACCACAGTCGAAACCTTGCTTGTAGGCCATAGCCTGAAGTTTGGGGAGGCCCACCAAATTAATTGCTAAATGCATACCCTCCAGCGTTTTACAAATAAAAACCAGGGCACATGTGGTCAAGCAACATCAAAGTATGGTCAAAATGACAAAATGTATTAATGAGGAAGAATACCCAAGCTAGGAGAAGCTTCAGGAGTCTGATTTTGCTTGAGAGGAGGCAAAGATTCTGCCCTTTCTTCTAGTCTCTTCCTGTTGGCTCAATTGACTACAAGCTCCTTTTGCACTTTGACCTGTTTGCAGCAATTCCAGAAGGATTAAGACAAAGAGACATAGTGGGAGGAGGGTAGAGAAGCTAGGACATTTTAAAAGCTGTTGAAAAAGTAGGATAACAGAGGATTGAATAGGACTTTCCCTTCCAAATTAGCTCAGTGGGAGGGTAAGCGAAAGGTAATATAGCCTATTGATTCCTTAGGCTTACTCTTGTTATCACTAAGACTAGCATTCAAAGCTACATCTCCTGAAGGTTGTTCTTTACCAGTCTTTCATTGCTGCATGGCCTATGATTATATGATGAATCAGATTATTAATCCATTTAGCTCAGTGTTGTTTGTGCTGACTGGCAGCAGTTCTTTAGGATCTCAGGAGGCAGGAACTGGTGCCAAGGACTGAACCTGCCAAGCTCTTGTATGCAAAGCATGTGCTTTACCACTAAGCCATGGCATGTTCATTGTGATGCCACGTCAGATTTATCATAAGAGTCTTGGGGTATATTCACTGTTAAATGCGAATCCATTGCAGGTGTTGAGGACAGTGATCAGGGTAAATATTTTATACCTCAGGACAACTGTTGTAGCGCTGTCAAAACAAATTGGTTACTTCTTACTTTTAGCCAAGGTCTTTCGGCCTTGTACATGTTTGCCTTCTTGGTGCATAGCACAACTGATTACTTTACATCAGGTGGAAATCATGTAGCCTTCCATTTTACAATTATATTAATAAATGCAATTTGTTTCATAAAGATCAAATAGAAAGCGCATATTGTTAAGAACAAAAATAACTTTCTGGCCTTGCATCGCACATTTTAGTGCAAAGATTGAGACACAAATAGTGTTCAGTTCAGCAAGTATTGCAAGAAAGTCATTCCACAAGTTTTGGGGTTGAAAATCCAGTGACCCTGCTCTGTGCAACCAATGCTTGGGATTGCTTGAAGTTGTAATATCTAGATGTCTGTATGAGTCCCACCCTTGGTCTAAAACAGTGATCTCTCTGGTGGAAAGAATAACTTGGATTCTTTGCAGGTGATTTGAAACATTGAGGGGAGTGGGTGAAAAAGGTCCAGTGCTTTCTCGATGATGATGATGATGATGATGATGATGATGATGGAAGATACCGTCCATCACAGCTGAAGAGCTGCAGGTTGGAGAAGGCTCGCCTAGACAGAGTTTTAGCATTGCAGTTCAGTTACACAGCCTCATAAATCACATATCTCACCTGAATGCAAAATTGGATGTGACAACAAGCAGCTGCTGGCTCCTGACCATGTTGTCTTTTGTGTGAGGCTGTTTGTTTCCTTAAGGAAACAAAAAGCAGTATAGGCCAGCGTGGTGTAGTGGGTTTGAGTTTTTGGAATCTGTAGATAAGGGTTCAAATCCTCACTTGGCCATGAAAACTCACTGGGTAACCTTGGGCAAGTTGCATGCTCTCATGCTGTCAGAGGAACTTTTGAGACTTCTAGAGAACCCCTGAAAGCTTCTTCCAAAATGTATCCATTGATGATTTTTTTCCACCAGTCTCTCTTATAAGTTCCAGTTGGATTTTCTTTAAAACATCCTGGGGAGGCAGATTAACATACTCTCCTCTTTCTCTGTGTTTTCTCTTCACACAGATTTAGTAAGGGATTCTGGAGACCTCTGCTATTTACTTTGCTTATTGGAGGCAGGCCCACAGAACTACAATAGGATCAGCCAGAGTAAACTACCATTCTTTCCCAGTTTAACTGAATTGTTTATTGCAGGCAACCTGCTGCAACCTTGCACTGAAAGTCTATTTCCCATCCTCCCAGTGTCAATGCTGCCAGAAACCTCCAGCTAGGTAGAGGATGAAAAGGGGAAAAGGTAGCTATGTTGGTGTTAAAACACTTTGCAAAAAAGAACTTCTTTGTCAGAGGCCTTGTTAACTGAGCTGTGCCTGTTTGTGTCATTTCAATGACACACTGATAAGTTTGTTGCCACCGGACAGAGTGGTTCCAAAAATGAGCTACCACACTAGGAAAAAAAAATTATCTTATATGAAGTTAGTAATTTTGCTTCAGGAGTTGGAAACCTCAGACCTGGAGCCTCTCCTGGTGGCCATCCCATTTCTCTATCATCATCCCATGGTTTCCTATATTTTGTACATTTCCCCCCACCATCTTTCCATTCCAGAATCTAAATGACTCTGCTAAGGCTTAGTTACTGTCAGCAAGACTGCTTTTATGGTCGTATGGATCCCTTTCCTCCATTTTGCTGCGGTACACCCCCGTCTGTAAAGTGAACAAATCTTTCTCCTGCCTAGAAATATTTTGAAATATCAAGTTATTTCTGTTTTATATATGGAGACATTTTCTTGTTCAATAAAGGCCTCATCTGGACCAAAGGGGGGAACAGGGATAGTCCCAAATGGAACAATGCTGAAATTGTTCCCACATCCATGGACAGGGGGGGTTGAATCAAAATAAACCTTGAATGAGATGCCAAAAGAGTGAAATCTTTGAGGGAAATGCAGTCTTCAGGGGCTGCATGCAGGCTGGAGGCTACATTTTCTCCATTCTGTTTTAGTGAAAAACAAAATATTTTCACCCAAGCCTACCCTAATCCCATCCACATGGGGACTACACACGGGGCACTTTTGTCGTTTGCATGATCCCAAATTCGATTGTTCTTTTCAAGGTTGAAACAATCTGCAGGATTGCAAGCAGCGGGGTGCTAGGTTCTTGACCTAAATATTCTATCTTTTTTTTCCAATAGTGTTCCTGGCCTACTTACTCTGAGAGATACATAGAAAATGTGCAATCCAGTTTTCTGCTCAGTTGCTAAGTAAAAAAAAAAAAAAACACTCGTTCTTACCAGCGAATGCAAACCCGACAAGTGATGATGACCTTATTATTTTAAAAAATTGTAAAACTGAATTTGACTTTTAAAAAAAAATCTTTAAATACAGCTGCACTAGCTTAAGATGTATTAAGCTGCTACTAGGCCACTTAAAATGGCTGCTGTTGGGGGCTACCATTATTTCCGTAGAATGATGTATTGGCTGTATCTCTCATCATGTATCATAATTCTGGACCATTCTGAGAGAAAAGAAACCCCAAACATACCAAACAAAATGGTAGCCGCCAGCCACATAGAGTGCCTTCTGCCTTCTGAAAACCAATGAAGCAAACAGCCATTCGGTCACCTCTGAATTTAGCATTTCTCACCATGATGGGAACGGTGGATTGTGGGAATATGGTTTAACCAGCTGTTGCCGTATTGAGTTTTTGACTCAGTGCCCATTCACTTTCTACCCAGAAAGAACCTGCTCATTGCAAAATTGCTGGTGACAGGACACTCTGGAGCGCAAAATGGGTTATGGTTCAGCTTAAATGTTCAGCTTAAATGAAGTCTTAGTTCATGGTAATCCATTTTGAGAGAGTTAAAAAAAACATTTGGCAGGTTTGAAGGCTTTCATGGCCGGCATCCATAGTTTTTTTTTTTTTTTTTGTGGGTTTTTCAGGTTATGTAGCCATGGTCTAGAAGAGTTTGTTCCTGGGGTTTCGTCAGCATCTGGCTGGCATCTTCAGAGAATGCATGGTGAAACTTCAGGAACAAACTCTTCTAGAACATGGCCACATAACCCGAAAAACCCACACACACACAAAAAAACATTGGCAGGTTTGTTGTATTGGTAACACCCCGTTTTCTATATGGAAAGAGATCTTGTAGCACCTTGAGACTAACTGAAAGAAAGAAGTTAGTAGCATATTTTAGTTAGTCTCAGAGGTGCTACAAGATCTCTTTCCATACCTATTTTATAGACTGACATGGCTATGTCTTTGAATTCTACCCATTTATCTATAGGTTACTCCAGAAGGTACCTATTGGAAAAGGTGGTGACCATATACCCTACTTTATTTTATTCTTTCTAGTCATTTAATTTATATTCCATCTTTCTCCCATTATGGGAGCCAAAAAAGTTCCATCTGTAGACTTAATGGAGCACTGTCTTCTATATGAAGGGCTACCTTTGTTTGGAAGTATCCCCTTCAAGGAGAACTTCCAAACCTAGCCTTGCTTAAAGGTAAAGAATCTTCAGTAGGGATCTTGAAGCTGTCCATCAGCAGTTGGTACCAGGGCAGTCACCAAATCTATGTTCTCCATTATGGCAAGATGTTTTTGTACAGAACTTCTACATTTGCATCTGATTTTGCCCTCATCTTTCATGAAACAAAAGGGGTCATCCTATTAAGCTGCCACAAAATACAACTTTACGGATCAAAAACATTGGAAGCCTGTAGGAACTGTTATGATGGGAAGGAAAAAGATAACTTGTAACCATCTAAATTGTAAATGACATGCCCCATATACAATGGCAAACCCATGATGATCTTCCAAAGATCTTGGGCAGGTATGAAATGAGCCAAACAGTCGTGAAAAGGAGGGCCTTCTTAGTAATTGTCCCCTTCCAGAGAAACTAATTTTCCAGACCTTCCTTGCTTCTTGGTTTCCAAAACATAAAACAATGTTCTGTTTCTTTAAAAAGTATTTGCTACAGTTATATCTACCCAGCAATGAAATGCTTATTTATTTTACTGACTTTACACAGCAAGAGACGATGCCCTGAATCCTGTTGGTTATCCTCAACCATAATAGAACCATTGGATCAATTGTTGACTCAAGATGCAGAAAAATCCCATTGAGTCCATGGTTCTACTCTAGTTTGGATTGACCATAGGATCGGGCAAATGGGATGTTGCCCACAGATATTTTGCTATTTAAAAGGAGATAAGGAGCCAACGTGAAGCAATGGTCTGAGTATTGGACTCTGGCGATAAGAGTTCTCCTTTTGGCCATGAAAACCTACTGGGTGGCCCTTGGGCAAGTCACACTCTCTCAGCATTCAGAAAACCCTGCGATAGGTTTGCCTTAAGGTTGCTCTAAGTTGGAACCGTCTTGAAGGCACACACACCCCAACAACACAAGAGAATGAGAAAAAATGGAAAGGAGAGCAAAGATGCTGTATTTTCTTTTTAAAAAAATGTGTTGTTTTTAGAGATTTCTTTCATCATTTTTATGGGCTGTTTTGTCAGTTGTACATTTCATTCAGAAGCTATCTCAAGAGCCTTTGGATTCAAAAGCAGGGTCAAAGCTTTTCAAAAGTATACAGTCAAATGTTGCAGCTATGCATAATATATCTTCTCTCCTTCCCAAAAGCTAACAAGGTTTAAAAAACAGGGAGGGAGAGAGGGACAAAGAGCAAGAAGGGGGTTAGAACAAGACAGAACAGTAAAATATTAACTTTTCTGGCAAACAGAAGAACTGGCATCAAAAAGAGGGAGACAGAGGAATAAAAGATGGATTGCTTAAATGGGGACTGTTTTAAAATCCTTGCGATTTTGAATTATCCTCGATAACTGGATTGTGGTTTGGTATTCTACAGTCTTGGGTTTCAGCCTTAATTTTTTTTTAATCCAAAATATATTTTGGTTACTCTGTATAGAATGGTTTCTAATGTGAATGCCTGACTCTTGACACAACAGCTCCCAATTTCCAACATAACTGTCACGGTCACATTTAAACAGTTGTATGACTTTCTGAACATGCTATGAAGCAGCCAAGATGGGTGACTGCTTTATTTTAGAAGATCTATACTCCAACTTTTGATGAAATGAAGCTTAAGCCTGCAGTGTAAAATGAAATATTTTCTTGTGAGGCAGGGCATCCGTGTTTAAACTCTACCAGTGTGGATTCTGTCTAGAAAACATTACCTTCTTGGGCCTTCCTCAGAAAACAGAAATAGGGTTTATTTTGCAAAAGTACCTCTCACACCTTAATAGTATGGCCATATCTCCATCAACATGGCTTCTAACCCTGACACTGTGCTCCAAGCAGAATGAGCTCAGAAGCTTCTATTTTCCTGAGAACTACTCATTATCCCTTTCCACTCTTGTAACCGGCAAAATATGATCTAATTCTGTTCTTCCCAGCATTGTCGTTTCTCTTGTCTCCTTTAACAAATAATTTTTCAGGTCTAAAGCTTGCCCTGAGAGTGGTTGCCTTTAAATGGCAACTCATGCCTCTCTAAGGCTTTGGGGGAATGTAATTTGCTATTGAGGGAGGCATTTTAAAGTGTTCTGAGGTTGAGTAGGTTGAAGGGGATCATTGGGGGGTATATTGGGGAAGAGACCCACACAAGGTGTTTACGGCCTATAGGCTGCACTTTGCCTAACCTGCTCTAACCACTACACCAAACCAAGTCATAGAATCAAAGAGAACAGAAGCTGTCCCTTGTGGAGACTGTAAAGTAAGCATATGTTGTCATCCACTGTATACAGACAAACAAGAACACTGGTTTGCAGTTCAGCAAAGTCTAAGTATCCCTGCAGTGGCCTGTCAAGTGCTTTTCTTGGCACCTCTCCGGGCCTTGGATTTGGTCCCATTTTCTCCCCCTCCCCACCCTGTCACAAAGTGCATTGCTGGCATTTTAACGCAACCTAATCTTCTCTGCCGTTTCTCGTTTGTTTTCTTTTGGTAGGCAAAATGAAGGCAATGAAGATGAAGAATTCCTACCCACTGGAGAAACGTCGATTGATTCCTATCCAAACTGGCTCAAGTTCCACATTGGCATTAACCGATACGAACTGTATTCCAGACACAACCCGGCCATTGGAGCCTTGCTACACGATCTGGCCTCCCAGAAAATAACAAGTGTTGGTAGGTTGATGAAAGTACGGTTCCCAGCGGGATGCTGTGCAAATAAGTGGCTTGCTCTTGCTATGCTGTTGCTTGCAGATTCAGGGATATTTTTGCATGGTTTACATTACAAGCTCCTGACAAAAGCTTGCTCTCGGAGATGGCAGGCGTTAAATACCCTCTGCTGCTCCCTCTGTACTGGCTTTCAAAACCAGTCCCAAGAGAAGCCTTGGAGGAGTTGAGTGGCAAAATGCAACAATAGCTTTGATGTAAAACTGGCACCCTCAATTTGACTTCACCCTTTGGAAGCTTATCTTTGGTTCGAGTCAATTTGGACAACTGTGGAAGGCAAGGGGGTACATTTGCCTCCCAGGAGACGCTGAAGGTCCAAATCTTAACCCCTGAAAAAGAGTCCTCAAATGCCCACTGTGGGACTCAAGGATCATTATTGCCATGTTTTTAACCCCACCCCATCCTCCACCATTTTAGATCCAGGAGATGCCTTTTTTTAACAACTGGAAGAGAATGGAAATCTTGTTCATTTCCTTTCTGTTCTCCAGTGGGCAAAGATTCTCTGACAGAGCCTAGGGATTACACCCCATTTTTTCCTCTCCTTCCCATGCCCCCAAGCAAGTTACTTGGGTCTTGGGCCAGAAACAGATGGGATAACACTGGCACTTGTAGTTATGCATGGCATAGGGAAGGAAAGGCGTTCTCAAGGAGTCATCTACACTAGACCATTTCCTGGGGCCTTTTCACACAGTGATAGTGCTATGATTCAACAGCTGTGGCAATGTTTTAATTTATAATTTTATGAGGTATTTAGAATTCTCTACTGGACAGTTGTAGTGCCTTACCAAACTACACAACCCAGGAGTCCACAGGATGCAGCCACGGCAGGTAAAGTGGAATCCTAGAACTGTAACTGTGGAGTGTGAAAGCTGGTCTCAGAACCTATCGATACAGTGCTTACGTTGTTCTTCCCCTTCTGCATTTCATTCTGCATGAACGCAGGGCAAGGTTGGGCATCTGTGGCCTTTTAGGCTGGATCCACAGATGGGGCAGGGGACATGTTCCTGCGCTGTGAGGCAATTAGAGCTTTCTGCCCCAAAAGCAGGGATTGGAGAAGATCAGAAACATGGCAGCAGCTGTCTCCCAAACTTTGCACGCAAAGAAGACTTAACCAGGGAAGGTGCAGAGATAGAGAGGTGCTTGCATAGGGCTATGGGTGGTGATGGTGGGGAGTCATCAGCACTGAAAAGCAGCTGTAATGGTACCCTTTTAAAAGTGCAGGCCCTCCTAAAGTGGCAGCTATGACAGAATATGCTTGAGTAGTCCACTTCTTTTTATTCTCATTATAACCTTCCTAAACTTCACTGCTGCTCTAGATTTCTTTTCTAAGAGTCCAATCCCCCGATGTCCCAGCTGCTTAGGGATGGTGGGAGGTGCTGACCAACAAGATCCAGAGGGCCACTCTGGAGACAGCCGTCTTGGGCCATGAAATCTATTCTTTGTGAATCCCTTTGTCTTTGGGGTTATCTTTCAGTGGAAAGATACTTCTGTGCCTTCCCTCTGGCTGGTGATAATGTGTTTACTTTGGTTGCAGCCAGGATGACCTACAAAAACGTCATTGGTGTAGCTCTGAGCAGTAGCAGCACAATGTACAGATTACAGAATGTACTTAGCAGTGAGCACCAATTATACCTTTGCAAACAAGAGATTGGCAGACAGAGGAGATGGAAGGGTTTTTTTTTTCCTACAGTAGTTCATGTTGGTGATTTCATTTGGGAGCCTTCTGTCAAGGGTTTCTCACTCATTACGATGACGACGACTACTAGTAGTAGTACTAATGCTTCTACTGCCCTTAAAAGCTTCGTCATCTACTTGTGTCATCTTCCCATGTTTTGCATGGTGCCAATGGCAGGTTTCAAGGGGATGGTGAATTGGCTCTGGGTTTTAATTTGAACTTTAAGGTAACTATCCTAGCTTGCTGAGCCAATTTTAGGGAGAAGATTCAGTACCTGGTATGTTGTTCTTGATTATGATGATGATTCATTGATATCCCACATTTTCCCCCATCGAGAGCAGATAAACATGAATGGGCATTAACCAATTATACTGGACAAAGTATACGAATGAGTAGTGCCAGCTGGTGGCTTCCATGTCTGTGGAGTGGTGATCACCCTCCAGGGTTTAGTGCAATATGTACAGAGATCTTATAGCATCTTTGAGACTAACTAAAAGAAAGACGTTGGCAGCTTGAGCTTTCATAGGCTTCAGTTTACTTCCTCAGATACATTTAGTGCAGTTACTGTGAGGTGGTAAACTCTGTCCCCCTAGATGGTTTCAGCATCTTGGATAGCTTCTTTTAAACAAAAACCCAGACTGGACCCCACTGACGTGGAAGTCACCAACCACCGTTGACTAAGGGTGGGGAAAGAGGGTTTCTTTCCTAAGTCACAGGAAAAAGAAATCCCAAACCACACATCACATGTTTTGTTAGAATTAAATTTATTAGTCTCCTAGCAATAGATCAGATGGAAGCAAGACACATCCGGCAAGTGCATACAGACTGGCTTACCTGCTTTCATGTTAAGTACAAAATCAAACAAAGGATTGATACACTAAACTATGTCACATAACTTTATTTCAAGGGTATGACAAGCATAATACTTTCACTGTGTAATTATTTGCACCCCGGATGAAGAGCAGGGAGAGCTTAATATCTAAACAAACATTCCTTGGTAATTTGTTTACTTGTACATACAAGTGCAGTGATGGGGTCGGCTGCATATAAGCCATCATTTGATGTTAAGAGCATGAACTATAGTAAACTTTGGCCTTACACACACTCCCTCCTCTTCTTTCGGTACTGCTGTGCGGTGACCTAAAATTTTTCAGTGAAACACAGTCACATGTTGTGCCTAAAGCTTACAGATCAGCCAGCCTTAACTATAGTTTCCTGGAATACGTCAGCTTCATAAATGATTATTTGGATGGCTTTTTTCAATAAACCATAGTTAATCCTAGTTGATCAGGTCTGGATAATTTGGCAAACTGTGGTTAATCTGAATGTAGATGCTTTTGAGCTGGGCAGGAAGGGGGCCGGGGAATGCCTGAACCTGACTTGGGGAACCAAAAAAAGCAGTCTAGATAGTCTGGGGAGTTCTTTAAATAACTTGGTTTCCTAATTTTTGATTAACCTGGTCGCTCTTCTCTGGACACATTCCAGCTTATAAGTATCCTTGAACTGTGGTGCCCAGAACTAGAAACAGTATGCCAGGTGAGGTCTCATGACGTGGCTAAACTTAAACCAAAATGAAACGTGTTTTAATTTGGTTTTACATTTGTCTGTAAGCTTAAGATTTAGAGGCTGTTTATTTCTGGGACTGTAATTGCCTTGTTTATGTGCCCAGAAATATCTCACTGTGCCAAATACCCTAAAGGGACCAGTTCCCATCTGATCTTGGAAGCAAAGCAGGGTCAGCCTTGAATGGGAGATTGCCCAAGAATGCTGTGGGCTATATTTCAGAGGAAGGCAATAACAAATTACCTCTGAGTAGTCCTTGACTAAGAAAACCCTGTGAAATTCATGGGTTTGCCATACTTTGGCAGGTGACTTGAAGGCACATAGATGCGTAATTGCATGCACACAATTATCTCACTATCCATTTTCTTGCTTCTGCCACATTGCATCCAACACAAATTGCAGCCCTAGATCTCATCTTTGTTTCTCTCCATATACTACCCCTGCATGCTCACCCCTTTGCAAACTGCAGTTTCCTTGAAGAGTTTCCCTTTGAAGCACCTGAGTACCCTCTCCTCCCTTTTGAAAGGAGACCCCTTCACACAAACACAAAAGATCTTTTCAAAACCTGTTTGGCTATGAGGATGTGGAGTGAGTGTGTGTTTGTGTGCGCATGGCTTCAGCTGCTGGAATATTTCTACTTTTGCTTTATTATTAATTCTAGCATTATTATTTCACTGTCCTTGAAAATGAAAAAAATAGGTTGGTGGCTGGCTTATGCAGGGGATGGGGGGGTTAAAGAGCAATTGTGCTTTGGCAAACACTTAGATTACAATGAGGCACTTTTTCTACCTGTGAGTGCCTGAAAGAATACCAGAAGGACAGTGCGAACTAGTGGGTGGAGTGGGTGCTGAAAGGATTGTTCTTTGGCACAGTGAGTGCTCAGTATATTCTGGGGTTTGCTTCCAGCACCCTCTCCGATACCAAAAACCATGGATATTCAAATTTATGACACCATTAAATACAATGGCATAGTAAAATGGTGTCCTTTGTATAAAACTGCAAAATCAAGTTTTGCTTTTTGGACTTACGTGTGTGTATATGTGCGTGAGTGCGTGCAAATATTTTCAAACCATGGTTGGTTGAATCATGGATGCAGAATCTTTGTACACAAAGGGCCAACTGTATATCAAAATTCCTAGTATAATGGTATGGAAATGGAAGGATGGAGATAGGCTTTGTATATTTCATGGAGCATTGATGCCTTGTTAGGACAAGGTGATGAACCTATGGCCCTCCTGGTATTGGGTACCAATCTCCATTATCCCCAGTCAGTGGTGATGTTTCCTGGGACTGATGGGATTGGGAATCCCAGAAGAATTGAAGTCCCACAGGTTCCTCGCTTCTGCAGGTATTGCTCCTGAGTCTACAACTAGGAACTAAACACATTTGCTCTAAACAGTACAACCCCTGTATCCAAAGAACCAATACCACAGCTTAACTTACGCATATCTGAAAAATATGTTCTCTCTATGAATTTCCTAGGTCCTCCAGAGCAATTCTATGGCATGCTTTGGTGGAACTTGACGTAGAATGCCTAAAGAGATAGTCTCTCTAGGAATTTCTTGGTTCTCCAGCACAACCTAAGGTCAGCTTCTGCCAGATGTCATTCATTTAAACAGGGTTTGCTGTTAACCGTGGTTTCTCATTTCCATGGTATATCCTCCATGGGTATGAAGGTAGTATTGTATACTGAGTAGGGGCAGTTGGTGCTTTCATGTCAATGGGATGAGGAATCTGCTCCAGGTTTTAATCTGATCTTTAAAGGAGCAATACAGGGTGCAGAACCAGCAAAAGAAACATGTAAAAATCCAGTCTCAAGGCCTCCAGAGCTGTGAAAGGACATGTTTATGTTCGCTCGAGAAAGTTGTCATAGCAGTGCGAGGTAATATTTACTAAATGTAATATTTTCATTTAACACTGCGACGTATGTTGCAGTATAATTTTCAAGCAATTAAAGAGTGCCAGAGCCATCAAAGCAGAGCGGGGTGGAGAAAGAGGCAAAAGAAGATGAGCTGTTTCTGGAGAATACAAGTCAAGACTGGTTGGTTGCTACCGATGAGGTGTCCAAGTTCTTTAAAATGAAAAAGATAACCTCAAGGTAGGACAGAAGGCACTGCTGAGCAGCAATGGATTTTCCTCCCTCCTCTCTAAGGAGTTTATCACACTAATTTCAGCCTTAAAGCAAGATTAAAGTGCATTTAAAGTCTCCTGCAAATAAAGTGAAAATGGCCAGCATTTGTGTGAATGATTGTCACATGCAGTTGCGCAAATAAAGTGATATCGGGAATGCATTGTTGCTGAAATCCCGAAAGTAAAAAGATGTGCGTTAATGCTTGTTTGTGACCACTTTAAGGGCGGGTTTTGTGTAACATCATTTTTCTAGAATATTCACGGGATAAACTCCCAGTCTCCTTTGTGTGATAAACTCCTAAGAACAATGAAAATAGTTGCTTTTTTGAGCATACGGCTACTATTTGCCAATGCAGGCAATGCATCTGAGATGGATGAATGTTTGGCTATATGGCTCTCAGGTGCCTCCTCAAATATCTGTAATAAAAGAGAACCCATCACCCTCCACAGATAGCTCATACCATGAGAAAGTTCTTCCTAATGTTCTGTCAAAGTCCCCTTTCTTGTCATTTGAATAGGAGATTTGTGGCCCTCCAGATGCTATTAGATTCTGGAATTGACTGGGATTCATGGGAACTGGAGGCTGCCAACAGCTAGAGTTGATTTGGACAATAACAAAGTTGTAGTACATCCAATTTTAACACTGGGTACTCAAGAACATCTTGTTGTGTGCTTTCAAGTCATTTCCAACTTATTGCAACACTAAGGTGAACTTATCATGGGGTTTTCTTGGCCAATTTCTTCAGAGGCAGTTTGCCATTGCCATCTCAGAGGCCAAGAGTGTGTGACTTTCCTAGGGTTACCCAGTGGGGAGTCGAAGGCTTTCATGGCCGGCATCCATAGTTTTTTGTGGAGCATTCGGGCTATGTGGCCATGTTCAAGAAGAGCTCCTTTCTGAGGTTTCGTCAGCATCTGTGGCTGGCCCACAGTGGGTTTCCATGGCCAACCCCAGTGGGTTTCCATGGCCAAGCTGGGATTCTAACATTGATCTCCAGAGTCATAGTCCAATGCTCAAACCACGCTGGCTCTAGCAAACCGAAATTTGGATTGGCTACAATACTGGTCCTCAGCCTGGTTCTCCAGATGTTTTTGACTTCAGTCCTAACTAAAAGTCCTAACCAACATGGCTGATGGTGGAGGATTTTAGGAGTTGTAGTGCAACCGCATATGGGAACACACTGGAACCCCTGTGTTGCCGTATTCTTCTGTCTGACCAAAAAAATCCCATCTTCCACTATTTTTTCATTCTGCTCCATTCTCTTAAAGCATAATTAGATCTTTAAATATTATTTTGAATTGAACATTGGCAGTAAAAAAAAATTTTTTTTCAGGGAAGAGTGAGCCTACAAAACTCACAGGCAATGGTGCATTGTGGAAGTGTAATTACCTGAATTAAGACACAGAAATGACCATAATTAGCAATTTCTTTGTGCAGCTTAAAATTTACATCTATAATAATGCCACCTGCGTGAGCGAGAGAGTTGTTTAATTAGAAACACTGCATGGTGTATAATAGTTAGATGCGACTCGTTAATAATGCCAGGCATCTTCCCTCTTCGAGTAAAATTAACAAGAGGACTGCCCTTGGTTTCTAAGGGGGAAAGAGGATGCTCGGGGGGTCTCTTTTTATTTCCTTGCCTGAAGAAATGAGTCCACAACCTGAGTAGTTTAATTTCTAAAATCTACAATGCGTTTCGCTTGGGCGGGCGACATAATTAAAGAGGTGGCACATGCCGTTATAGGCGTAATTAGCAAGCGATGCAGTTTAACTGACGTGGGCAATGATAAAATTTGGGGGAAATGGAAGAAAATGGATCCAGGATTCAGCCTAGAGTTCAGATAGGGAATCTGTGGTCTTCCACCTGCTTACCTACCATCCCTTCCTTCAGCTGATGTTCTTTCTGATATTTTGCTTTAAAAGCCTGACAAGGGAGAAAGGGTAACTACAGGTTGTTTTCAGACCGGTGTTTTCCATGCAGAAAGCTGAAGTTCAGCCCTTGGCATCTCCAGGAAGGTTTGTTAGATCAACTTTCTTTTTACTGGTACCCCAAGTTCCACCAACTGGAGTTAGAGAGGAAAAAACCCCTTGAAATGAAAGAACAGGGTGCCCTGTGCAAATGTAGCACCAGAGATAAAAGCCGACATGGTGTAGCAATTTGGGTATTTGACTAAGATTTTGGGAGAACAGGGTTTGAATCCCTTCTCAGCCACAGAAACCCATTGTTTGACCTTGGACAAGTGACACTCTCTCGGCCTCAGATCACCAAATAGCTCACCAGACTAGGGGTCAACAACTGGAATGGAGGTGGTGGCCAGTTTTTGCCTTGGTACCCCCATGGGCTTTTCTGGTGTGTACCAGGGGACTGAAAGCCCAAAACGAAGGTAAATGAAAACTAGATTTTTTTTTTCATTTTGACTGACTTTTGATTTTTTAAAAATATTTGCTTAGTTTATTTCCAACTTTGGGCAGTTTTTTATTCCACAATTAAGCCAAACATTCACATTTTGATGCATTTGGGCAATGATCTGGGTGATATTCAGGCCTGTTTTTTTAAAAATGGGGAGACTGACAAATTTGAGGGTATTCTCTGGGACTTGTAGGGATTCCAGAAGAGGTTGTGAACCACAATTTTTCCCAGTAGATTTCCATCTAGTATCACTAATTCCTCCCCTACCTTTTCCCACCTCTTATAGCATAGACAATACCGAGCCAAGCGGCACAATGATTGGGTTTGGAATAAATCAAGTTGTTCTTAATCTGGATCTCCCCTATTTTAACTGAGCACATTCTCACCATGGAAAGAATTCTTGGGGAATAATACTGTTCCTCTAGGTCTGACATTGACTTGCTAATTTTCTCTGCATGTGGTATTTTGGGCTCCGGGAAGCACTGAAACATGATTTCTGCTTCATGGAATAGACACAAAGCACATGATTTGCTCTGCAAAGCACCTCTTCTATTTTTATCAGTGGCTGCTAAATTGGTCATTGGCTTGAAAATGGAAACAAACAAACCAAAAACATAAAAAAGGCAATGTGCAACAAAGCCAGGATTCCCACCAACTGAAGGTCAGTGCATAGGAAAAGCGTGTGATATTTTATTCATGGGAAAATGTCACACGTAAGTCAAAAGCTGTGATCAAGCCAGGCCTATTCCATTTCTTACCATTTCTTGGGCTACCTTGGAATATAGTTATTTAACTAACAGTGTCTTACTCCAGGAAAATGCACAATAGAGGAGAGTATGTTTAAAGCCTCTTTTCCTACATTAGATTGTATTGTGCTATATTGTATTATACAAGAACCAGTGGCTTTACAGATATTAATGACCTCTTACCGGAGCTTGGAAAATCTTCCGTTGAAACTGGGACATTTTGTGTTGTGAGCCAGGTGCTTCACCTGCTGAGCTGGGACTCTCATTGTAAGGCATCGTTTCAGCTCAGAACTGAATTGGGAATTCATTGTTTTGTCATTCAGTTGAAAGAGAATAGGAAAAGAAGTCCAGAATTGATTCTGCTGTGGGTTTGGAAAGAATGGAAAGAATGGAAAGAATGGAAAAAAACTTTTCATTTCTGAGAACGGCATTATTTGGAGAGGGAGCAATAAACAGGACCAGAGCAAACAAACAAACAAACAAACAAAAAGCCCATAGCTTCATATCTTTTCTGCTTTCCTTTCTGCCAGTCTCTCCTCCTTTTCCTTCTTTGACCTTTACTTCTCTCCCCCGAAGCTCTCCTTTCCTGACATGGGATTAGGCCAAGAGTAAGAATTTCAAATTTATGCAAGAATGAATAAATGTTATAGTTTTTCTCCCCACTAAAGCAAATACTTCTCCATGGCATTATCCTTGTATTCAAATGTCTGAAGGTATTCCAGAGGAATTATTCTGTGGATACGCATGCATGGATGGGCTTTTTTTTTTTTTTGCAAAGAAAAATATTTTCTCCAAAAAACAGGTTTTTGTGCAAAGGGGAAAAACAGCATGTGTTTTTCTCTGCAGAATAATTCCTCTGTGACACCTCACGGCAATTGAGTACTTGGATGAAACTGAGCAAAGTTCTCACCGGTCTATTGTTCCTGATAGAATTGCCCAACTGTAGCAAAATGTGCTTTTCATTGTGGGAATAAATGTGGGATAAATTGTGGGAATAATGAATAGTCTTTCCTTCCATAGCTAAAGATCACAGGTTACCTATCACTAACATAGGTTGACAGATACAAGAATGGACTTTGGCCATGTACAGATGCAAACGCAGAAATAAATGCTGGAATATAACTAAACCCTCCATAGGTCTGACCACAGTGGACTGAGGCTGTGATCAAGTGACCGATGTGCTTGCCATGTCAGCCTACCCTATAGACAATAACTGTGGAGACACAGTATCAAGGTTTCTGATGTCCTTTTTAGGCGCCCTTGGATTGGACAACCCTTCAAACAGAGGACTGTCCTTTTAACAGCTTTCAAATAAAGTACTATCCTCTGTAAACATAGGCATCTTCCTGGAGAACTTTGGATTTCTTCTGAGTGTTTTTTAAGTGTTTCTTTTGTTAAAAATGTAGTAGCTGTTGTGCGCCTTCAGGTCATTTCTGACTTATGGTGACCCTAAGACAGAGCTACTAGTAGTGGAAACTTAGGAGTGGTGGATAAAAGTCTGTGCTTTAGGACCGGTGGATGAAAGTCTCTGCTATACACCCAGTTGATCTTCCTCTGTAATGCACTATTTTGGGGTGTATTCCTAGAGCACATTGCCCATTGACAGCGTGGCACAGAGGCTTAGTTGGAACCTCTTATGAACCCCAGATCATAAATCCTGGAACATTTCCCAGAACACTTTGCCAAATGTAGTTGTCGTCCTGCAAATGAGTTGATATGAGAGTCTTTCGTGATGGGAGACAACCTGGAAACGTGTAGATTTTATTTATTCAAAAGACAAATGGCCGGAGAGGGACCAGACCTCAGGGTCAGAAAACGTAAGTGCGGGTTTGAATGAAAGCCAATCTCTGTCATAGAAAACCCTCTTGAGTGCAGCAATGAAACTCTTCCAAAAAGCAACAAATAAAACTAAGACGAAATTCTAATGCATTTAAATCAGCCATGGCTTCACTGACTTTGAGAAGGTCAAGGTGGTTGCTAGGATGCTGGGAGCGAGTGCAGTTTGGTTAATCTTTATATAACATTACTTAACTTAATCTTTGCTTTCCATTCTTTTCGGTGAGTTGTGATGCTGAAAGATTAAATGTAACATTTACATATCAGTGTGCTGTCAGCACTGTGTAAACGTTCTGGGTAATCTTTGCCAAAGTTAACAATATACATGGGAAAATTGTAAAGGCTTTAACAAAAGATGAAATCTGTGTTTCTGGCATCACTACATATCCAGGAGGGTGGTCACTTGTGTGTCAACCAATAAAATATAAGAATGTGTGCCGCACAATGATATTGACTGGGCAATTTGCAGAATTCAATCCAGCCCCAAAGGCTGCTTTTGTGACCTTGCACCTCTCTGCTCCCCCAAACTGTCCTTTTCCCATCCAGAAGAGAGAAGGTGTATTGCCTCTCTTAGAAACCTTTAGATCTTTTTAAATAGCTTGATCTTTTAAATAGGTTGCAGCTCCCCTCCAAGCAATCCTTACCATTTAAAAAAAACAAAAAACATTTTTCAAGCCAAAGGTAGACTTCCAACGGCTTCTCTTTATTTTGATTTTTGACAATCTGTATGACTTTTGAGGAGACCCTGGAGCAGAAAATTGGCCCATTGAAATTATTCGCCCCTGAAATATGAGCACAAAAGAGGACATAGATTTGCATAGAATTTTGCAACGTTTGTATAAGTTACTGCTTCAAGCATACCTGCCGTTTTTAACAATTAATCCTCGATTGGCCCACTTTTTCAGCTGCTTTTAAAATGCCCCTCTTTTTCACTCCTCTTCCTCCTTTCCCCCTTTGTCTCCTGCTTATTGCAATTGCTGCAAATGGAATTCATAGTGCAAAAGTAGTCTGAACACAGTTAACTCAGAAGTGGAGATAAGAGAGGAAGGGGCAGCATATTGCCCTTCTTAGGAGTTTATCAGACGGGAGGAATTTCTCCCAATTTCAAATGGAGCCAATTCAGATTCGCGTAAATTCGCTAGTTTAGCAAATTTACATGAAATCTGATTGCGTTTGGAATGCTTTCAGAATGACTTCCCATTTCCTGAGAATTACCCCCGAAATTGCATGAGATACTCTTATACGCATTAATGTAAAACCTATGATTGCGTTTGGAATGACTTCGCTTTTGCTTGAAATTGCGTGAGATACACTCATACACAATTACATGAAACCCCATGATTACGTTCGAATTGCCATTGCATTATACCCCCAAATTCCATCGTATGATAAACTCCCCAGTAAGCTAAGACAAAAGCAAACTGTGGCAGCCTCTCTTGCCTTTGTGTTCTTCCTCCTTCATAACTTTTGTCATCTTGACCATACTCTGATGTTGCTTGGCCACTTTCCTTGGTTTTCATGTGTGACACTTTGGAGGATACGCACAAGCTTCTCTGCAGGTGCAAATGTGTTCTTTTCATTTCTGCAGCAGCTTTCACAGGGTTTTATGTAAAAGTCTGTAGCTGTGTTTTGAGCATATGTCTATGTCCATGAAAATTCACATGCAGTTTTGTACACAATTTCCCTGAAAATACCCATTTTGCAATGCCATCCTTAATATATGACTTTTTCAATGCAATGTTCTTTATTGCACATATTTTGGCACCACATGTCCCTTAACTTCCCAGTGGAATTGTGCATTGGAGAAGTGTGTCCCAGGAATTCAGAGGCCTGTGAGATCCTTGCCTTCTGATTTATACATTTGTTTGAAAGAATGAGAATTAGGCTGATTCGTGTTAAATTGTAAACCAGATGAATTTTGCTTTCAGCACTACATGGTTCTTTGCAAAGCAGAAAACATAAGTAAACAAAAACATGGCAGTCTTTATATTGACGAAGTTGGAGTTCAGTTTTATCTGGTGCCCTGGATAAAGAGTCAATAGGAGCCAAATTAGTGTCACATTTTGAGGCTTTGTTAACATGCCGTTCCAAGACATTACTGGCAGTGGTGACTTAAGTGTCATTATGTGGCTTTCTTGAGATCTGTTGACACAATCCTGTATGCTATAAATCCTCGAGACAATTTTATTTGGGAAGAAAATGGACCGTCTCAGTTGGCAACTCTAAATAAGCAAACAGAGTCTGAGTGGGTTATTTTCTAATTTATTATTTAGCATGGAGGCGGGGAGGGGGACTTGGTAAAATGAAGCATGAGTGGGAAAGTGGTTTTTATGTTCTTATTTATAGAGTTAACAAACAGCCTAGAATGTGACTTCAATGGCCTGAATCCTATTTGTAATCTCAACTAGAGCAACCCAATTGAATCAATAAGGTTTCTTGTCTTTTGGTTTGTTGTCAAATGGATTTTGACTTATAGTGACCCTAAGAATGAGAGTTTGTGTATAGACAGCCAGTATTGCCTAATGGTTTCAGCATTGGATGATAGCTCTAAAGACTAGGATTTGAATCCCAGCTCAACCAACTGGGTGACCCTGGGCAAGTCACATTCTCTCAGCCTCCAAGAACGGTAGTGGCAAACCCCCTCGGAAGAAACTTGTCAAGACAACTCCACTAAAGGTTCTCCTTAGGGTCCTCATAAATCAGAAATTACTTGAAGGCACACAACAACACTTTAGGGCAGGCAGATATCTTTTGACTGTTCTTCCTTTGTCCCCTGCCTGTTGGCTATATTTCCTTAGTTTACCGAGAGTTGCAGTCCAACATCATCGTGTGAGGCCCGTTCAGATATATGGAGATAGCTGTTTAGTCATCCCTTAAAATGGATCTTCCCTGGGGATAATCTGAAGATTAACCGCTCAGACAGAGGAGTTGGTTTGGATAGAAGGGCTCTCTAGGGTTTCAGGGGGGTCTTGGTTGGTTTGTTATGTCAGCTGACAGATATCAAGTTGGCAAAGGCAGGGGCTGGGTCTTGTTTGGGTGGCATCCTTGAAAGGCCTTGACTGCTTGTGTCTTCTGAGAAACCTCTGTACTTGTGGGATGTGAGGTATGGTGGCAAAGATGAAACGGTTGTCAGACGCTGCTGGAGAGCATCACTTTTAGAGGCCTAGGTTGGTTGGTTGACTGTTTGGTTGACTGGTTGGTTGATTTCAGGAGTAGGAATTCTGTAGGTCTCTGTTTCCAGTTATTATCAGGTTGCACATCCCTGAAGCTCTAACCAGAATAGCTGGTGGTGAAGAGTCCAGCAACATCTGGAGGGATGCATGATTTTCATCCTCACATGTTTATTTGATTTATATCCAGATTTCTCTTGTGACTCAGGCTTTGGGCAGTTTAGAATAAAGTAGAGTAAATGCATAAATTGTCTAAACCTTTTAAATATCTGAGCCAGAATGTAAGAACACATCAGTACGTTTTCTGTTGAGGACACAGGAGGACACATCTTCTTTGTGGTTACTCCTAGGCTTTGGACCTCCCTCTCATTGGAAGTTCTGTTGGCCTTTTCTCTAATCGTTTTGTTCCACCAACAGCTAAAGACCTTTTTTATTTGCGCTGGCCTTTGGCTCTTAACATTTTATGGCAGATGAGTGTTTTTAATGGAGATGTTGTGGTTTTATCTTTTTTCTGCTTTTTAAATGTTTTAACTAACATTTCAATGGAACTATTTGTTTGCTTTTTTAAAAAAGAAAACCTTCTATACTATCTACTGTTTTATCCACACTTCTACATTAAGGCATCATGGGTTCTCTTAATGGGAGAAAGGCAGGCTGTAAATTCAATAAAGAAAATAAAAATCGCTCAGTAAAGGAAAAGGAAAATGCAATAGCCATCCAGTTAAAAGCTATATTGGCCTCAGAGGAGGTCAGTTGCAGAAGGCCTATTTAATTTTTTAAAAAAGTCTCTTCTCAGTTAGTCAAAAGACAACAGGGATGAAGTTAGGTCTGTCTCCCTTGGTAGGCAGTTCTAGAGCCTGGAAATGGCCACAGAGAAAGCATACCCACCAATGTTTCACAGACAAAAACTGATACACATGTGCCCAAGCAACATCAGAGTGTTGTCAAGATAGCAAAAGGTATTACCGAGGGATGCAGCTGTTTGCTTTTGCTGTAATTGTATCCAAATTACAGCAACTATGAGTCAATGTCTGATAGGTAGTTCAGATGATGAAACCTTACCTGTAGAGACAGGCTTATAAAGCCAGCCAAACTCCTGTTGGCACCGGAGATGTTCTTCTATGTTTGGGTTAATGAATTGCAAGGCCTCTCTCTGGTATTTTTCTAGACGACATTGCAAAAAAAATATAATCAAATAATATTAATAAATCAAATTTAGACTGAGAGCTTATTATTATTATTATTAATTATTATTATTATTAATAAATCAAATGTAGCCTAACAGAATAAGCCAAAAGTAAGCCCTCCCCCAGGTTACTTGACTTAAAATTAGCAAATCTGTTGCAATCAATGGGACCCAAATTACAAGTACTGTAGTTCAGCTTGACAAATTGTGAAGGTAGCTAGAGTTTCAGCAGGGGTAGGACTCAATGATCTGTGGAGCCTTTTCTAACTCTGTGGTTGTGTAAGAAGTTTATCAGACGGGAGGAATTTCTCTTTATTTTGAATGGAGCAAATTGGAGCCTATTCGAATTCATGTGAATTTGCTAGTTTAACGAATTTACTTGACTTCCAATTGTGTTCGGAATGCATTCAGAATGATTTCCCATTACCTGAAAATGACTGCCCAATGCCTGAAATTGCGTGAGATACTTTAATATGCAATAACATAAAACCCATGATTGCGTTCGGAATGACTTCCTTTTTGCCCGAAATTTGCATGAGATACTTTAATACACAGTAATGTGAAAACCCATGACTGCGCTCGGATTGCCATTAGATTATACTTCCAATTTCCATTGCCTGATAAACTCCTAAGTCCCATTCATTTCCATGGATTTCCTCTAGGTCGGACTAACATTGAATTTAGCCCTGTTTCCCTCAGCACCTAAGGACGGTCTCATGTTTGCTTCCATAATATAACATGCACTAGTTATACACAGGTACTTAGGCATGTCAAATTTCCACCCAATGCTTTGTAATTGTATCCATTTTGCCAGTAAAATGAAGGCTTAGGTGCTTTTAGTTTGGGGTGCAGCAATCTTTGTTGGCATAATACTGAGTTCAAATAATTATAGCATTTGAAACTAGATTTATGTGTAATGCCGAAAATATGTGTTTGGGAGAGATAGAGGCAGAGAGAGAGGGAGAGAGAGAAATGCTGCATTTTAAGTAGTAGAAACATGCACATTTGCAATCCCTTTGCCAAATATCAAATGGTATAATAAAAGGAATTGATTAGCAACGGGGAAAAAATGCCATTTAAAATTTGCTCCTTCTATTTGTCCACTTCTTTTGGAAAGAAAATTGTGCTTTTCTATAATGTGAAATAAGGATAATTGTTTTCAGTGCGCAAGGGTTGGACCTCAAGGTGTGTTTGGCATTGACCCATGCTCATCTCTCATGTCTTCAGCAATGCACTAAGGCTCGTACTATTATGTGCTTGGATTTCGAGTCTTGACCTTCCTTTTCGCGTGGGTCCAGGTTTTACTCTTGTTCTTTTTCAATAAATTTCCCCCGGAGGAGGCTAATCTGCCAGACAGAGGATTGCTAATGCTATTGTTTGTGTTTGCTAGAAAAAGCCAGGAGGCATCTGCCCTTGCTTTCTTTCACAAAACATTTTTAAGAGTCCACAGTCCAACTGATAAAAGCCATTTTATTTGACATAACAAAACATCCCCAGCTCTAGGTTTGAGAGGTTCCTCACCAAAGTACCATTAAAGCAGTGTGCTTCTGACTGCATGGAATATCAATGGGAATAGTACTACCACTTGGACAACAATGTAATCAATGGGTGGGCAACTTATGGTCCTCCAGATGTTTTTGGACTCCATCTCTCACATAACCATTTGTTATGCTGCTTGGCTAAGGCTGATGGGAATTGCATTCCCATGGCATCTGGAGGGCTGCAAGTTGCCCAGTCCTGCTGTAACCCATAGTAGGGACCACTGAAATGTCTGTCACTTTTTAACATTCCCAGAATGGCCTGATGTACCATCATTGTGCACCTTCTGGGACCACCAAAATTGCAGTTTCCTAACCAACACTTGGTAGATTTAGGAGATTATCACATTAGGGCCAATTCCACAATAAACATGCTATTGGAAGATGACAGAAGCAAAGTGCTTTAGTGATCTGTAATTCCACACAGTCACGCAGTTGGACTACGGAAATTAAATAAAAATGAAACAAAAACACAGTTATGCTCCACAAACAAAAGCTGATTGTGCCACTGTATTTTTAGTATATCGTCATTGGATGTTTCATGCATGCCCATGTCCAAAAAATATGATTCCATGCCAAACAGAACAAAATAGAATTTCTGTATTTAACAACATGATATATATCCAGTTCAAAGAAAATATTTATTTATTTATTTATTTGTGGTATTTATACCCCACCCTTCAGCCCTAAAGGCTCTCAGAGCGGCTTACAATTATTATTTTTAATTCCACAGTTAATTAAATAGTGTCCCATACCTCAAAATGAGACAAAAAAACCACTCCTGATGGTGCAAATGCATTGTTATTACCTTCTACACATTTGCAGTAGTGTGAATGAAGTGCTTTTGGCAAACCATTCATGGGGTTTCCCCGTTAATAAGAAGTTACGGGACAATTCCAGGTTATTCATGGGAGAAGTACTGGATGAGCGTGGTGTTGTGTGAAAATCTTCGTGCAATCGTGCTATGATGATGAAAGCATTCTGTTTCTTTCCCTTTTTATAGCCCTGTAGGATAATATCCTTAGTAAATTATTACTTGAAAAGATAAGAAGGAGGTCCCAGCATAGGTGCTGATAAGCTGTTCTTGGGGCACCAGATCCCCAACAATTCAATAATGCTTGGCATTGCCCCTGATCTGGGCCAAGTCATTCAGACACCTTTTTTGCAACCCTCAAAACCAAAGACCAGTGAGCTCCAATCAGCTTGACTTGGAGATGGCTCCCTGGTTAAATAATGAGCATGTGCAGAGCTCTTCAAACATAATATTCTTCCCAACTCCACTGCCCCATTGTGGCTGCAGGAGGCCATATCATCTCATGTTTAATCTCTTTTTGTGCAAGTTGTCACTTTGATTGCTGAGCAAACAGCCCAAGGGATTTTGCAAGCACCAGATAAATCTGGGCAAAGTTGAGCATGCTCTAAGGTGTCAAACCACAAGTGAGAGGTCTGGCTGCCAAGTAGAGTTTGTCATTTAGTTGTGGAGAAGCCCCTGTTGCCTTTCACTTATTCAGTTTTGTACATGGGATGCCCTTATGTATTTATTTATTCATTCAAAAATTATTACCTTTCTCTCCACCAGTGCATGTTAAAATAGTAGCAATGGTACAGTATCAGTGTGCAGGTAAATAGTGCAGTAGTAATGGCACCAAAGCAATGCACTGTAGAATGGTACAGTAATAAAATAATGTAATATATGTGTCCTGTGTGCCTTCAAGTCATTTCCAACTTACGTCGACCCTAAGGGACCCTATTATGGGGTTTTCTCAGCCAGATCTGTTCAGAGGTGTGCCGTTGCCTTCCCCTGAGGCTGAGAGTATGCGACTTGCACAGGGTCACTCAGTGGGTTTCATGGCTGAGTGGGAATCGAACCCTGGTCTCCACAGTCAAAGTCCAATTCTCAAAGCATTACATCATGCTGACTCCACAGTAGTGTAGTAGCAATGAGCAATAAAATAGTGAAGTAGTAACGGCATAAGAGCAGTAATAGTGAAATAGCAATTAATCATACTATTAATAATATAACACTGTGGACCCTTCCCATCCAGGGGCGTTTGGTAACGTGTCCCTCTCACCCACTTATGGGGAAAAAAGGTGGAAGTTCCCATATTATCCAGTGAATGGTGACATGCCAGTGTGCCCATGTGCATGCACTGCCATTGAGTAATATGGAGCATGGCAATCTGTGTACACTTAAATTTACAAATGGGAAGACCACCACTACCAAGAGACCAGTGTAGTAAAGCCTAAGACAGGTGGAGGTGCATAATCTACAACGGCAACGTACAACAAAATAGTACAGTAGTAATTGTGAAATAAAAATCTACAATAAAATAGTATTCATTACCATATGCAGCCCTCAGGAACAAGACGCATGTGCCTTCCAACCTACAGCTTCTGAAAAGGCTTCCAATGTGTTTTATTACCCTCCTAACCTACAAGCTTTCTAGTGAACTGAAGAATACGTACTCACAAAATTTCTTATTCTCGGCAAGATAAAGGAACTCTGGATACAACAGGAAATCCCATTATATACAAGGTCAACGGTGGGACTTTTTAAACATTTCAGATCTTCATTTTTTAGAACAACAACAAAAAAATAACCCCACTTTTTTGTACTATCCTTGTATTTGGGGCAAAAGGCATTTCTTTAAGTATTTACAACAAATATTCTCCTTTCTATGGAAATGTTGTTTTTGCTCTGTAATGTCACTCAGCCAAATGTGATCACGGAATCATTTGCAGATCTTATACGGTCCGACATTTCTCGGATGAAAACCGGGATACCTGTGGCCAACCACAGTGTGGTCAAATAAGCACATGTTATTAATGCGGAGGAAGACACAGACTAGGAAAGGCTGCAGCGGTTTGCTGCACAGGACCTTTTCAGATGCCGGAAATTGGAAGTATAATCCAATGGCAATCCGAACGCAATTGCTTTAATTCGCAATAACATAAAACCCATGATTGCATTCGGAATGACTTCCCTTTTGCCCGAAATTGCGTGATATACTTTAATTCGCAATAATGTGAAACCCCATGATTGCATTTGGATTGCCATTGGATTATACTTCCAATTTCCGATGTCTGAAAAGGTCCTCTGTGTGTGTGTGTGTGTGTGTATATATATATATATATTTACACACACACACATGCACACACATATATGGTTTCTTCCAGAATAAAGATAAGGGTCTTGGTTGTTCCTTTCCCTGTTGACAATACAGTATGCTTCTCTACCCTCCAAATATTGGCCCACTCAGCACCGCTGACTTAATCTAATATGTGAAATCCACATGCTCTGCCTATTCAGTGCAAATTGCTTAATGCCCTTTAATTTCTAATTATTTATTTGTTCCTCTGGGAAGGATTGGTAATGCAAGAGAAGGCTGGGGTCAGCAAAACAGCGAGGCTGGAGGGACTGTTTTGCTGGAGCAGAAGAGTAATTAAACTGACCAGATTTGCATAACATTTTTATTGCACAGGAAAGGAAAGGAAAGAGAGAAAGGGATTAGGGGCTTGTTGTGACCTATTGGTTATAAATCACCAAGAGGAATAATTAAAAAGATGTGGAACTAATAGGACTAGTTAGGGGACAGAAAACATTCCAGATGTAAAAGGCTAGAGAAAGTGAGCTTTGAAGCTGAATACAACTACCGTCCAACTGTCCCAAGTTGGCAGGAACTGTCCCCTAATAATCCTCTGTTGTTCCACTTTTTAGCTCCTTTTTAAAAGGTCTGGGTTTCTCTCTCCTCTTCCCACTTCCCCCTTTGTCTTAACCTGTCTTCAGTTGCTGCAAGTGGAGTTCAAAGAGGAAAAGGAGAGGTAGAAAGCTGCCCTTCCCAGGAGACTCAGACAAAAGCAAACTGCTGCAGACTTTTCTAGCTTTGAGGTTTTCCGCATTAAAAACATTTGCCATCTTGACCACACTCTGATGTTGTTTGGCCACATGCATGCATCCCAGTTTACATCTGTGAAGCATGGGAGGGTGTATACGTGTGGGTGTGTGAGCAAGTTTATAGGACGTTCATTCTCCTCTCTACAATTAATCTGGTATAGAGATGTGGGCTATTTCTTTCGGTTTTATTTTCAAATGGAGAACAAAAGCTGACTGATGCAATGTAAAGGTGGCAGTTAATCACACATATTTATTATTTTGATATGTGCAAGAGAGGGAGCATCTCTCTCTCTGTGTTAATGGACTTTATCACCTTATCTGTTTATTTGATTTGTATCAAGTCCCTTCCCCCCCCCCCCCCCCCCCCCGAAATGAGATCCACAACTGATAAGATTGAGTTCAGTCTCAACTTAGAATTATGCTGGCTGTGGAGAGTTAGATGCTTCTTGTCTGTCTGAGATGGCTTCTAACTGAAATTCAGACATCAACCTTTTTGGGGGGGCTGATCTCAGAGATTGGTCTGCGGAGAGATCTGCTTGGACAGCTGCTCCAAAGAAAACTCAGAGAAGCCAAAAATGTGGGGGAAGGAGGAAAGGAGGCAGAGAGCAGTTATGTCTCCTCTAGATTTTTTCCAGTCCAGTGGCACAGTCTTTATGCTGGCACAAAGTTGGGCCTAAGTTGTCCTGGATAATAATTTTAAGGACCGAATCTTGAGTTTTAAGATCTTTGGAGAAAGGCTTTCTCTTGCTCTTTCGATGGCATGGTTAGTGAGGACACAAGAGGGCACCTTCTTGGTGGGTGCCACCAGGCTCTGGAACTTCTTTCCCAGAGAGGTGAACCTGGCACCCTCCTTGGTCTCCTTTTTTTTTTTTAGGCAGATGAAGACCTTTTCATTTTGGTCAGCCTTTGCTGACTTGACTGCTCAGGGTGAAATGACTTTTACATTTTACATGTATGGCCCTCCATATCCACAGACCCTTCATCCATGGATTCAACCATCCATGGCTTGGAGAAAAATCAAGAAAAGTATAAATTAAAAAGGAAACCTTGATTTTGCCATTTTAAACAAGAGACACCATTTTACTATGCCATTTTATTTAATGGTTCTTGAATACCCACAGATTTTGGTATCCATGTGGGGTCCTGGAACCAAACTTCAGCAGATACCAAGGGTCCACTGTATATGCTGTGTTGGTTATATTTGTTCTTCTTTTGAAGGATCTGTTTTAACTGATTTTAATTTTATTGATTGTTGTTGTTAATTGCCATCCAGTCAGATGGGCTCTTGTAGCACCTTTGAGACTAACCGAAAGAAACGGTTAGCATAAGCGAACATCTTCTCTTTCAGTACTCTCAAAGGTGCAACAAGATCCCTTTGCATAATGATCCAGACTGAAAAATATGTGTTTGGGAGAGACAGAGACAGAGATTGAGAGAGAGACTTAAGTAGTAGAAGCATGCAAATTTTAATAAGAGACTGTCAAGTCACTCTGTTATCAACAGCCCTGCTCAGGTCTTGCAGGTTCCTTGATTGAGCTTAATTATATTTTTAACTTTTGTACAGGATAATTTTTCTAGCTGTATCTATTTTATTGGGATTGGGGAAAATACTATCATTATCATTATCATTTTCATTTCTAAGATTCGTAGGCTCTGACAAGCACAGCTTGAGCCAACCCAGTGTCAACTCATCTGGCTCTCAGCTGTCTTAGCGAGACAGGTTTGCTTTCTTACTCAGTTCTGACTTCCAGGAAATGAATGCAGAACTGAATCCAGTTTGTACAGTTTGCCCTCCCTATTTGCAACTTTGACTTTTGCAGATTTGATTATTCATGGATTTCATTAATATGTTCTCTTTAGGAATCCTTAGGCCCTCCAGCACAACTCCATGGTCAACATCTGCCAGAGGGTTCACAGATTCCTAAAGACAACACTTCTCTAGGCATGTATGGGTCCTCCAGCATAATTCTGTGCTCAGCCTCTAGGAAATGTTGACCATAGCATTGTTCTGGAGAACCTATGGATTCCTAGAAAAGTGTTCTGTCATATTTTTAAAAAGTTTTTATTTACATTTTCCCCACTGTCACAGGGGTCCTGCACCCCTAACCCCAGCAAATGTTAGGGGCCTAGTGTAGTTGGAAATCTACAACTTACTTGACTTATATCCTGCTTGTAACCAAAGCAGCTATAGTGGAGTTCAGTCCAGGTAATGGATGCAGAACCCAATACAGTTTGTAGTTAGAAACCTACTGCTTACAAGTGTATCTATTTGTTTCATTTATATCCTGAGCATCTGTGTATTTTTGTGCTTGCAGTATGTCCTGTAAAAGAAAAAGGCTTGACGAGACATGCCTGCGAAAGAAGAAAACATAGGCTTGACAAGGCATGCCCCTCTGAAAACATTGCAGCTGTCTACAGTTCTAAAATGTGCACAAACCTGATATAGTCAGTGTGTCTATCAGGGTGGGAAGTATGCAGCCCATAGTCCATGTGGTCCACAAGGACTCCGTTATAGTTACCCATCACCACAAAATTAATTTTAATGTCGTTGTGTAGAATATCATACTCCATAAGCTTCCAGGGCCTCTGATTCTACATTTTTAAAGCTGTTTTAGGGCATTTCACCATTTTGACAAGTCCGGTTTTGCAGAAAAATTGGTGCATGTCTATGATGGGATTGACCCTGACAGCAGATCCAGCCTGAACCCTCCCTAGAAACCCAAATGACCAAACTGAGGCTATCATACTTTGGACCTGTCATGGAATAACATGGCTCATTAGAATTGCCCCCCTCCTATACTTGTTTTGAGAGCAGTCAAAGGCCTTGATATTTAGGAGGACTTTTGGCTCTCCACTTGTTATGGCAGATGGATTTTTTAATGGCTGTGCTGTGCTTTTGCTCTTTGTACATGGAAACCCACTGGGTGACCCTGGGCAGGTCATACACTCTCAATCTCAGAAGATAGCAATGGCAAATTCCCCTCTGAAGAAACTTGCCAAGAAAACCCCATAAGCTGGAAATGACGTGAAGGCAAACAACAACCATCTGTCTTTTAAATGTGTGTTTTAACTGTTTGTGTATTTTAACAGAATTGTCCAACTACTTTTAAATGTTTGTGATGAGCAGATTCTAGATGTCCTTTATTTTAATTTCTTGTAAGCTCCCTTGAGTCTTGTATTGGGAGAAAGATGGGCAAGTCAGTGTAAGTGTCAAAGGTTACATAAAGAGGGCTCCTGTATCTGTTATAAGATCATAAGCAGTTTGAGAAGAAGGCATGTAACGCCTGCTCAGATTCTGGAGAAATGGCTCTTCTATGGCCTTACTTGGAAGTATTGCAGTATGTAAAAGAAGGTAGTACTAAAACAAGCTCTGCTGCGTATAGATGCTGGTTGCAGGATAAATAACGTTGCTTTGTCTACATGCCACTTATTGTTCTCACCATGTATGTCCAAGTGGACTCCAACTTATAGCAACCTTATCACTGGGTTTTCTTGGCAAGATTAATTCTCAGAAGGTTTGCCATTGCCTTCCTCTGAGGGTAAGAGACAGTGTGTCTTGCCCAGTTAGTTTCCATGGGTGCATGGGGATTTGAACCCTGGTCTTCCAGAGCTCTAACCTAGCACTCCTAACACATTGATTCCTTACACATTACATTCTACTAGTCCTCAAATACAAAGTAGGCATCTGTACTACAGATCTCAAGCCAACACCAACTTATGGTGACCCTGTCCTGGGGTGTTCTTGGCAAGATTTATTCTGAGCAGGTTTGCCATTGCCGCCCTCCAAACCTGAGAGAGTTATAACTTGTCCAAAGATTTCTGGATTTCCTTTGACAGCCCTCAGAGGGAATTGAACAGGGATGTGAACCCTGGTCTTCCGGAATCTTAGTCCAGTGATCAAACCACTACACCACATTGGTTCACTTACAGTTAGCTGTGATATTTTCATACAAATGTTGCTAGGTGTCTACTGAACCCTGTTTTGCAGCTGAATCGTTTTTCTTCAATTTTTCCCATCTGCTTTCTCCTACAGCAATGAAATCAGGAGGCACCCAGCTCAAACTGATCATGACATTCCAGAACTATGGACAAGCTTTGTTTAAGCCAATGAAGTAAGTGAAAAAATCTATGATTCGTATTGTCAATGTTGTTATCAGTGCAAATTTAGAAACCTGCCAACATATTCCCTCTGAGGATTGTCAACAGATCACCAATGGTCAATGTCATTCTCAAACAAGCTAAGGAAGTCTTTGGAGTTTATCACATGAGCAAATAGAGCCAATTCGCAATTACGTGAATTCGCTAGTTTAGCAAATTTACGTGAAATCTGATTGTGTTTGGAATGCATTCAGAATGACTTCACATTTCCCGAAAATGACCCCCCATTGCCCAAAATTGCATGAGATACTCTAATACGCAATAACGCGAAACCCATGATTGCATTCGGAATGACTTCCCATTGCCTGAAATTGCGTGAGATACACTTATTCGCAATAACGTGAAATCCCATGATTGCGTTCGGATTGCCATTGCATTATACCCCCAGATTCCATCATATGATAAAGTCCTTTGAAAACCTTGAGGTCCTTGAAGACTATTCCAAGATTGGGAATTATTCACAAAAATTTACATGCAGTATTTATGTGCAAGAAACAGCATTTTTATTATTTTATTGCTTGTTCAGCAAGTGTTGCTTTCTGCATAGAGGATCTTGCTCTCTGTGCAAAATTCTGCATGGCACAAGTACCAAATAATGAAGATTCTCATCAGTCCAGGATTCTTCACATCAGGAATTTCCAAATTTTGAGAACACATTTATATCCGTTTTTAAAAATAGTTTTGAATATTCTTCCAGCTGCCTTCTAGATATTTTGGATTGCTGCTCACATCAGTCCCATCCACATGGCTAAACAACTAGAGTGAACAGCGCCTTGTGTAGTCTTGCCCTACTCTGGCTGGCAGCCTCTTTCCAACCTCTCAAATAGACCTCCTTCCATCATTCATAATTTGATCCTTTTATTCAAGGATGGACCATTTCATATCATTGTATTGCTCAGTGTCAAAAGATGATGGGAGTGGCATTCCAGCATTATCTGGAGATGCTGGGGATTGAACTCAGGACCTTCTCAATGTGATGCACCTGTGTTTCCAGTAAGCTAAGACATTGTTGTTGTTCAGGAAAAATGGTGGCTCACTTTAAATATGAGTGATTTGCATTCAGGAGTGAACAAAGGGTGCTTCTGGACTGATTGAATGGCACCATTTCTTTGTTCCTGTTCTTTCAGATTTTATATTGGGTTAAAATATACTGACCTGAGCAACTGTTTTTAAAAGTTTCTGATCATCCCAGGAGCTGACAGAATACAGAAAATATTCTGGGATAAACAAAACATGTATGGCTATCCGAAATAAAATCAGAAAGAAGAACAAAATCTGGTCTTTCTTTAAAAAGACTGGATGTGCCCTTAGTGGCAGTTTCATTTTTCTAGCTTGTAATGTGTTCAGTTATTATTAAAAAAAAAAATGAAAAGGCAATTCCTAGGAACTGAAGCCAGCAGGCGAAGCAGAAAAACATGTGGGATGATAAAGGCTGTGGGCTTGATTTTCTCCTGATTGCTACCCAGGAGGGATTGGCCTTCAAAATTAGCAGAATAAAATAGACGTAAAAGAGTATGAGAGAAAGCCGAATGAAAAAAAAAAATGGACCTTTTAAGCAGGGCCAACAGCAAAGGAAAGACATTATATGTTTATTGCACTGGGTTTAACCAAGTCACTTGGGGCTGCAGAAGGTTTAACAAACCCCATTCAGTATCCGTGTCCGGGCATCGCCTGAAAAAATAAACTCATTTCTGTACTGTTTTCGCCTGTATGGGAGTGCAATTATTGGCTCTCTTTCAGTGGGTACATAAAGCAAAAGAGTGTAAAATGATAAATGGTTTCAAGTGTCTATGTAGCATTCCTCACATCTCTGCTAAATCATAGGCTCCATAAATGAAGGCTGAAGGAGGCTGGGATGCTTACAGGCTGAAATGAGAGTCGGTGAGGTTGAAGAACTTGAAGGCACATGCACAGAGAGAGAGAGAGAGAGGAAAATTATGGAAGAAAGGGCTACAAAAGCCAGGAGAAACGGCTGCAAATTAAGAAGATCTTAGTTCAAATCTCCCCAATCCATTAGTTAATAATAATAATAATAATAATAATTAATAATAATAATATTTATTTCTTACCCACCCCTCTGTACAATCGGGGCGGGGTACAACAAGGTTAAAAAACATGGTATATTGTAGCCTTTGGGGGGATAATTCTTCAGCCTCTGTACCCTACCCCCCATCACCAGCCTGTGGATAACAGTACTAACTTGTCTTAAAAGTGTATGGCAGCTGCTGCTGGTACTGTTGCTGCTGTAGTAGTGGAAGCCACAGAAATAAAAAAGTAGTACAGGTGGCCCTCTTCATCCTTGGATTCTTCACCCAGAGATTCAACCATTCATGGCTAGATAATAGATACGTATAGATATATTCCAACACGCAAACCTTGATTTTGCCATTTTGTATAAGGGATGCTATTTTATTATGCCACTGTATATAATGGGACTTGTGCATCCATGGATTTTGGTGTTCTTGGGAGGGCAGCTGGAGCCAAACTCCAGTAGATCACAAGGGCCCACTGTACAAATATTATTTCCTTTCCTACGCTGGAATTCCCTGAGTCATTTCCTTCTTGTGTTGTAGCGTGAAGAGAGTCCTTGTTTTATACTAGGATTTTTTTTTATATACCAGGGATCAGGATTCTGAAAGTAACTCTACTTTTGCACTTCCTTTCTTAGTTTTCCTTCATCTCTGTGTGTGTCTTCAAATTGCCTGTGGATGTATGGTGACCTCATAGATATTTAGGCCAGCCTCTAATACATATTCCTCACTAATTCCTAACATTGAGAGACGCAACTCTTACTCTCACATCTATGTGCCTTCAAGACACCTATGAATGTATGGTGACCCCATTAATTTCACAGGGTTTTCTTATACAAGGAACACTCAGAGGTGGTTTTGCCAGTTCCTCCTTCTGAAACATAGTCTATGGCACCTAAAGTTCTTTGGTGGGCTCCCATTGAAGTACTACCTACATCAGCCCTGGTGGCGCAGTGGTTAAATGCCTGTACTGCAGCCACTCACTCAAAACCACAAGGTGGCGAGTTCAAGACCAGCAAAGGGCTGAAGCTCGACTCAGGCTTGCATCCTTCCGAGGTCGCTAAAATGAGTACCCAGATTGTTGGGGGGCAAATAGCTTACAATTGTAAACCGCTTAGACACTCATTAAGGGTATGAAGCGGTATATAAATGAAGCTGTTTGTACCTAGGGCTGACTCTGCTTAGCTTCCAAAATGAGAGAAGGTCTGGTCACTTTAGGGTAATTAGGCCCTTGAGATACAGTAGATAATGAACAAGAAAGAATAAATAAAAAGAAAGAAGGCTAGAAGAAACAACCTACCAGTTGATTTGAAGCAACCCACCAGTTATTGGGCTGTAGGCTTCTAATGGTTCTGTGTATTAAAATCTGAAATCAAACTGAAGGCAGAAGAGTGCCCTTGCGATGAGCAAACCCAGTTCACCACAAACATTTCATTTATTTGAGGATCTACTTCCTCCGGTCTGAAATAATTGCCCAACAGCCACCTCTGTTTACAAATCCCATTGGCCAATGTGAATTCCATTGCTAATTCTGCATGAATCAACCCCAAATGAGACAGCTTCCAGGAAACTCCAAGAGAGTTTTTACCGTTACTGAAAATACATTTATTAAATACGTTGTGTGGAGCTTTGTTTAATATATTGCAATATTCTCCGCATGTTTGAGATTTCTCGTGCCAAGATTTCTTCCACGACTTGATACACTTAGCAGGAAGATGCCCAAAGTTAGGCTAACCAAATGTTGGATTGTGTGGCTTATAATATTTGCAGTATTTGCATTGTCTTGATCCCAAAGTACATTCTAAGGTCTAACGAACAGAACATTAGATTTTAGAAATCTGAATTCACATTCAAATCCCATCATGAAAACTGGATGGATGGAACACTGTTGTGCCTTGTATGCCTAGAAGAACATTAGTACTGAACATGGTTAACTGTGACCAATCGGTGTTATTTAAGTCATCTCACTGTCATAAAATTTTTCTTAAATTGTATGTTTCAATTTGAGCCTCAAAGTCCAGTCTGTGATCCTACAGGCCTTATTTAAGCAATTTTTTTTGTACCAAGAAAATGGTCATTTTCAAAATCACATTGATATTTCTCAATTATCTTTCTACTAGTTGTTCTCAAGGAAATGTATGAATGAGGAAACCCTAGAAATAGTGCAGTTTAATACGATTTTAAGTGCCATGCTATGGAATCCTGGAATTTGTAGCTTGTTGTGGCACCAGAGCTCTCTGACAGAGAAAGGATAAATATCTCACAGAACTACAACTCCCAGAAATCCATAGAACTGAGCCATGACAGTTAAAGCATTGTTAAACAGAATTATTTTCTTCAGTGCAGATTAAACCTCACTCTTATTTCAGTGGCTCTTTGCCACTGACATCCCAGCAGCTTTCTAAGGCAAGATCCATTTAGTAACCATGATTCTAATAGGCTGAACAGCATCTCTCTGTGACAGGCTAAATCCACTGCAGAAAATGCACTGCTAGGAAAAGCCAGGGCGGATGTGCAAACAGTATCTCTCAGGTCAGTGAAGCGGCTTAAAGCAATTTCCGGCGAGGATGTTCGCTGCTACAATCTCGCTCGATGTGCAAGGCTGCTATTCCAGATTCGTGGTGTGACAACAAGATGATCTGAAAGGCAGAAACTGATAATCATAACATTTCAAGACCATTGTGCATGTTTAGAACTGAGAAGTGCCATGTTTCTGAAGAATTGGAGCAGGAAATCTCCCCCAGCTTTTGGCATCTGGGAACATCAGCTGTTTGACATAACAAGGAGATGCTTAGCATGCTGCCAAGGGCACCCAGCAGCCCTGACTGTGCTTGAAATGATGGCATCTAAATCTTTTGCTGCATGTGAAAGGGGCAGCCACCGAACTGGGCACCACCATCCCCTGTCCAACCCCTAGATCTCCTATTTGGTGTGTAAAAATAAGTGTTGGCACTGAGTCCCTCATGCAGAAAAGGGAGTGGGAAGCTAAGATGAGACAGTTTGTACACAGAAGGTAGTAGGGAGGGTTTTTTTCTGTTGAAGGGTGCATACGGTTGGCAATGGGTAGCTTCAGAGCTGGCACTGGGTGGAATTGGAGCCAGACTAATCGGTGGCTAGCCAAAATGGTTAGTTTTGCAAGACTGCAGGATTATTTTTCTCTTTCTGTGGTCTCCATCTCAAATGTGTTCTCTGTACGTGTGCCTTTCTCTGTCTGTCTCATTACAGCTCAGCTCTCTGTAGTCCATCTCATTTGTCCCTCTCATGCTTTTTTTTTTGTATTGTGTCACCCAACTCTTTATCACTTTTTGTACCATGCCAACCCTTCTCTGAATGCTTTCTCTATGCCAGCCCTCCTTCCTTCCCTTCCTTTGCCATCATCTCTCTGTGGCCAATAGCAGAATGCTATGCACTGAGGATGCCCAGTAAATTTCGTGGCTGAATGGAATTGCAACTTGAGTTCTGGAATAGTTCCTACCATCACCCAGGGCCCCAGGTTCTTCATTAAGTGTTGTTGTGTTTCACAGCAAAGCCTGTGTCCCTTTCAATTACAATACAATTACAGCACTATTATTCCATTTTAACTGTCATGGCAACATGCTATGGAATCCTAGGATTTGAAATTTAGAGGAGTGCTGAGGATACCATGGATGGCCAAAAAGACAAACAATTGGGTCCTAGGACAGACAGAGGAGTTTATCACACAGGAGGCATCGTATGCAGAAATTAGATTTAAAATGGGATTTTAAAAAACCCAAAATGCTAAGAAGTCACACAAAAGCCTGATTGAATTTCAGAAACATTGGGGTTAATGCAATATTAACCTGGCTAGAAAGCTGACAAAACAAGATTCTATTTACTTTCCGGATTTTCTGGAAGTACAAAGAATCATGTTTTGTCGACTTACTAGTCAGGTTAATGTCGCGTTGAGGCACCTTAACAGTGACATCATCTGAAAATCAATTGCACTTTTGTGTGTCTTTTCTACTTTCTGTCCAGGTTAATGTTAGGTTAACCTGGACATCGCCTGATAATAAATCCGTTTTTGTGGGGGGGGGGGGTCACCTTAAATCCCATTTTTACATGGGTTCCCTCCCGTGTGAAATCTCCCTAGAAGCCAAGATGATCAAACTGAGGGTGTCATACTTTGGACACATCATGAGAAGACATGACTCACTAGAAAAGACAATGATGCTGGGGGAGATGTAGGGCAGTAGAAAGAGAGGAAGACTACATGCCAGATGGATAGACTCAGTCAGGGAGACCACAGGCCTGAGCCTACAGCATCCAAGTGGAGAGATAGAGGATAGAAGGGCATAGAGATGGATCATTCACAGGGTCGCCATGAATCAAGGTTAACTCAAAGGCAGCTAACAACAGCAAACTAACTTAGAATTCTCAACCAGAAAGCTCTAATGTCTCCCCAGACTAGAAATCCTAGGATTCCAGAGGATGTTATCATGGTAGTTAAAGTGAAATTATAGCACTTTAATGGTATAATGGTTTAATGGTATTTAGTGGAAGGACCATCTCTCTCTCTGTCTCTCTTTCTACCATCCCACTATCATTAAGATCAACTGTTGTAGCAGTTCTTTTGCGTACACCTCTTATTTTGAAGGCTTCTTTCTCTGTGGCAACAACCACTCCATGAAACTCCCTAACCCCAAAAGAATAGATTATTTCCCTCTCTATATGTTTTCCTCCAGGACTAGAATATATTTATTTCTGGAAAAGCTTTCAAGTCTCTGGTTGCTTAATTTATTGTTAGTCTTAGCTCTGCATATCTCTCTCTGTGTGTTTATGTTTGTTGGTCTTGATACGTCTTTTAGTCTGGTAATCTTCTTGCTTTAATGATGTTTACTTCCCTTCTTTGTCACCAGCATTGAGCAATTCCTTCTTGGAAGGGGATGGGATGGAGGTTAGAGTGGGAAATGTATTTTTGTTCAGCGAAATAAATCCAAATTTGCATCGAGCATAGTGTCAAAACAAAGCAAAAGCCATCTCTTCCAGCCAACTCAAGATGTTGCTTCCTACCTTGTGGATTGTTGTTGTGTGCCTTAGGATGATCTCTATCATGGGGCTTTATTGGCAAGATTTATTCAGAGGAGGTTTGCCATTGCCTTCCCCTGAGGCTGAGAGAGAGGTGATTTGCCCATGTGGGTTTACATGACTGAGCAGGGATGCAAACCCTGGTCTCTAGGGTCCTAGTCCAACACTCAGAACATTATGCCAAGCTGGTACCCTCACCTTGTGGATACTCCAACCTTTAAATCCATCCCCTTCCTCCAATCGCTCCTTTTTTAAAGGTTTCATATTTATTTTTCTCCTGTGCATCTGGTCCTTTTCGCAGCCCACATTGGGTCAAAGCAAGGTCCAGCTCAAAAGTTACGGAGGTGGACATTTTGGCTCTGCAAGCCAGTATTTACTCTCAACCCACATTTCCTCTTTTAAAACCTCTCACTGGCTCCTGGTTTCCGTGGAATTATTTAGTAACCCTCAGCATCCTGCCAAGAGGAAGTGCAAAGGTAAATATACAAACAGCAGTCTCTCTTGTGGAGATGGCAATATTGGACAGAGAGACCTGGGTTCAAGCCTGCCAACGGTTGAGTGCTGTGGCTCATCCCTTCTTCAATGCAATGAACTAAACCGAAACGCATACCCCTGTTACACACAGAGAAAGTAGCAGAAGGAGGCCGAGGACTAGAGGAAGCCACAGTTTGTTTATTTGAGCTCACTTTCTGCATCTCACTCACCCTACAATTGTGGCTGAGGAAAAAGCTGGGATTGAAATTACAGGGTGTTGTAAATGGAGGTTAAAAGGCTGTTTGGGAAATGCCAAGGACAGCTTCCACAGGGACTAGCAAAGCCATGTTGAGAGGTTAACTTAGTCAAAGTGTTGCTCCAGAAAAGGGTATGGGACCTGACTCACAGAACCATTCAGAAGCAAACAGATAGTCAAAAAATAAAACAATTAATGAACCGTATATAAATATCAGAGAACCAGTGTGTGTAGTGGTTGAGTGTTGGGCTATTACCTTGGAGATCAGGGTTCAATTCTCCATCTGGCCATGGAAACCCACTGGGTGATCTTCGGCAGGTCACATACTCTCAGTCTCAGAAAATCCTGTGATAGGGTCACCTTAAGTTTGCCTTAGGTGATGTGAAGGCACACAATAACAACAACATAAAAGTATACAGTGGGGCCTCAGTATCCACTGCAGTTTGGTTACTGGACTCCTTGTGAATATCAAAATCCGTGGATGCTCAAGTCCCATTATACACAGCGGCATAGCAAAATGGTGTCCCTTATATAAAATAGCAAAATCAAGTTTTCCTTTTGGGGAATTTATATATTTTTGGAATAATTTGAAGCCATGGATAGTTGAATCTGCGGGTAAAGAACCCATGGATATAAAGGGCTGACTCTGTGTATAAAAATTCATAGTCCAAACAGTTTTGTCCAGCTCAGGTCCAGGTTATTTTAAGTTCCATGTTCTCCCATGTGATCCTGCATATGTATTGAGATCTTGGCGATCCCATGGGAACCTGCCTGTGTATTGAGATCTTCTGGGGAGGCATTTCTCTCTGTCCCACTATCCTCAATGGTACATCTGGTGAGAACATGAGAGAGGGCCTTCTTCAGATGCCAGCCACAGATGCTGGCGAAACGTCAGGAATAAACTCTTCTAGAACATGGCCACGTAGCCTGAAAAAAAACCCACAAAAAACTTTTGTTGTTGTTTGCTGCATTTGATGCAAAATTTCATTTGAGACCTCCACCCTCCAAGAAGTGTGAACTGAGGCAAACCTGTTGAACCTCTGACTGAAATCAGATTCTAGCCAAAAGAGACCTTGACTTCTTATTAAGATAGCAGAGATTGGATAGCCGCCACACCAGACTGAGCCAGGGAGGACGTAACATTGGTGCTGTCCAAAAAGAGAGGGAATCCATGCAGAAGGGCAAGCTCTTACCATGTGGCCAAGCTGCCTGCTCAGATCCATTCTCTTTTGGCGCATGGGATGTTGTCTGACAACTTGTGAGCAGGCACAGTGCCATCCAGGCAGATGGATACCAATCTTCTGGCAAAGCATGTATGCCTGTCTGTTCCCCTCATGCGGGTGCAGAGGGCAAAAAAAAAAGCCTAGTCGTGCTGCAGAACAGCCTTAAATATGTATGTTTTTTTTTTCTTCTGGAGGTTATAAATTGACAAGGAATGGAAATGGAAAGACTTTAAGGTCAACCGTAGAAAAGGTTTTATTGCATGTTCAGCTGGCCCGTGCTTGAACCTGTCATCTGTCTCAGAGTGATCTTTCATCACTTTGTTATTATTAAACATCACTAGAAAGTTGTGGAACGCTGCCGAAAGAGTTCTTGATCTGGGCTGGGAGTGGAATGAGTTGGAATAAAAGCCCACAGTTGGAAGAAGTCTGAAAAGACCCTTCTCTTGTTTTGAGTTCAGTTTTAAAATCCCTTCCTGCTCTTTCTGGAGGTTTTTTTATTGAGGGTTCCTGCTAATACTGGTTTTTATGTTTTTATGCGGATGTCTGTATGTGTGCCTTCAACCGTCCTGTTGACTGATGGCAACCCTATGAATTCCAAATGGGTTTCTTAAGCAAGGAATACTCAGAAGGGGTTTTGTCAGTTCCTTCCTCTGAAATAGCTTATTTCACATGAAGTTCATTGGTAGTTTCCCATCCAAGTGCTAACCAGAGCTGATCCTGTTTAGCTTCCAAGATCAGATGGGATCTGGTGCCATTAGATAGTGAGGAATATGAATTAGAGACTGGCCTAAATAATTCCTAACATTGAGAGACTCAGCTCTTACTCTCACTAATTCTGTATGTCTATGTGCCTTCAAGACACCTGTCAATGGCACACATAGCTTACAGCACCTGGTATTCACTGGGAGTCTCTCATCCAAGTACTAACCAGGGCTGACCCTGCTTAGCATCCAACCACCAGATGGCATGTTTAGACCAGATAGACAGATATCATTATAATTAAAATTATATAAAGATAGTGAGATATAGATAGATGGTGAAAAGGCAAACCAACAAAACTGCTCCCAGGTTTGTCCTGGAAAACCCCAGTGGTGGAGGTAGAAACACCAGCTGTTGGATGGAGATGTTCTAATCATTCTGGGCCACAGTGGCTTACTATGTATCTGCACTATACTGTTATATCAGTTTCATACCATTTTACTTATACTTGATCCAAAGGAATCTAGGGATTTGTAGTTTAATGAGGTACTTAGAATGTACCACTGTACCCTGATAAGCAATGGATGGAGGATTAAATTCTATAGTGAACACTAGGACTCAGGGTATTACTGGTGAATTGTAGTTCAGTGGCATGGACTAAAGCTCCCTAGTAGACAGTTCTAAGTACTTTGCGAGACTACAAAGTCCATGGTTCCCTAAGATGGAGCCATGGTGATTTAAATACAAAACTGATCAAGCTGTGTATGCCTTCAGGCCTGTAGGTAGCAGGAAAGTTGAGGACGGAGTTGCAGGACTGAATAGCCCCCAGTAGAAGAACTAGATTCTATAAACGTGGTTCCTGTGTTTGAAATGGTTGAAGACTCAAGTCATGCAGCATGCTTCCACCTGAAGTTTTATGTACTACTCTTATGGTTGGGAAAGAAACTTGCAGATACAATGCGGTCCTAAGTTCAAAACGTAGGAAGATGCCTTATATGTATGAAGTTAGAGAATCATTCATCTAGTTCCTCCATCTATTTGGCAGCTGCCGTCCTGTGTCGCGAGCAGAACAGAGTATTGCCTATCTCCAGTTGCTTTCACTAATCATTTTGCAGAAATATGCAAAAACCACTCACAGAACAACCAGTAACAGCAAACCTATTGTTCCCTGTTAGTATGCGTCAAGGATCGCTTTTTAAAAAAAGTTGCTCCATTTACCATATGAGGACAAAACAAGTCAAGATTTACACCACCAAGGCTTGTTTTAAGGATAGGATAAGAAGCAGGAAACCATGCATGTCAACCTGAGCTCCTTGGAGAAGAGTGTGGGATTGTAGTGAAGAATAATTAACATAGAATTAACAGTGGTAATAGGAGCTGCAGCAGCACCACTAGCCATACAGCTGCAATGAGAATGTGTATCCCTATGACTGAATTAAATTCAGATTTGCATGCATTCACATGCAGCAAGGCTCATTTAGGCTGAAGGTTGTTTCCGAGAGCTGATTATTCATTAAATCTCAATTAAGGGATGCTGTGACTGCCAAAACCTTTACGTGTGGAGTAGAATTTGCTTCGTCGTCTTCTTTTATTTTTTATTCTTTTTTTTTTCCTTTTCTTTTTCTTTTCTTTCCTGGAGCTAAACAGTGCTTTTCTGCTGTGGCCATCCTTTTGAAAGACTAACACCATTGTGCGAGGAGATGAAACTGTCAGTAGGAGCTGGAATTTAATAAGTTCACTGCTGAAAGGTTCTGTGGGGGAAACCGAAAATGCTCTTTCCTCGGGAGAGAGGATGGCCTCCTGCTGGCTTCTCTCACAGTGATTAAAACACACTCCTACAATTTTGCAAAGGCACAGCATGCCTCCACACATGTACACGCATGTACCATTGCACATCGTAACGCTAACTCTAAATTATTTTAAAATAACTAGTGTGCTGTTAAGATGTCGGACTAGGTCCTGGGAGATCCAGGTTCTCATTCTGAGCAACCAAACTCTGGAACTTGGTCAGGGATCTGGGTTCATTTGCTCACTCTATCAGCCTGATCTACCCCACAGGGTTGCTGTGAAGATGATGTTGGGAGAAGGAGAGCCATACATACTGCCTCAATCTCTTTGGTGTAAAGGTGGGATATAAGTGTATCATTTAAATTAATGTTAAGAGATGCCCTTTCTAACACCTCGGGTTAAGAGTTGGGTTGGAGAGGACAGGCCTTTCTCCGCCTGAGACTCTGGAGAGCTGCAGACAATCAGAGTAGAGAATATTGAAGTGAGCAAATAGTTTCATCCAATATAACATTTTATATTTATTTATTTTAAGGATTTATATCCTGCCTTTCTTCCCCAATTGGATTTATTTCATGTTTTGTTGTTGTTGTTGTTGTGTGCCTTCAAGTCATTTCTGACTTGTGGTGCCCCTAACCTGTCATGGGGTTTTCTTGGCAAGTGTCTTCAAATGGTATTTGCCATTGCCATCCTCTGAGGCTGAGAGAGTGTGACTTGCCCAAGGTCACCCAGAGGGTCTACATGTCCAAACCAGGATTCAAACCTTGGTCTTCAGAGTCCTTGCCTAATGCTCAAACCACTACACTATGCTTTCTCTTTAGCAAATCTGAAAACTCCTTTCTAACTTAGCTTTCCAGATAAATTTGTAACAGGTAACTCCTAAGAAACTTTGTTTAGAAATACTGTACATTCTTAACAATACAGATGCATTGATTTGCTTTCAGATTTGTGGGTTTGACAAATCTGACAAACCTTGGTGGAATGCGTTTTCCACCTAGATGAAGAAATTAGCCATCCCTTTCTCTTTCCTGCCTCAGAGCAGCATAAGAGATGGTTACCTAGGTACCCTGCTTGTAAAGGATGTGCTTGCCGAAGCCTTTTAAATAGCTAGATTTGTCATCTAAATGAAGGCATCATTAGGAAAATGTGCTGTGGCTGGAACTCTGCCAGGACTGAATGTTGATCCCTTTTAGCATGGGATATAGAGATCTCCTTGCTCAGCTGGTAACCTAGCCAGACTGTTGTTTAGTTGCATTTTAATCTCAAAGAAGGACATCCAGACCCCAAAAAGATCAATTTTGACCCAGTACATACTGGCAGTGATACTAGGGTTAGAGATCATGCACCAACCACACACTCCTTAACCCTAGTACGTCATGGCAGTGGCGTTATGGCAGCCTCCCGTCCACATTGGGGCTGTCATTGTGACGTAAGCGACATGCAGTGTACAGACATGCAGTGTACAGACGTCACTGCACATGGCTTACATCACTGGTGTGCCAATGGCTCACTGTCGGGGATGCTTTGATTTGGAGTTCCTGCATGGCAGGGGGTTGGACTGGATGGCCCTTGTGGTCTCTTCCAACTCTATGATTCTATGAGACGTCACATCACGGATCTTTGCCCCATGGAGACAACACACCTCTCGAGACATCTTGTCAGGCCCACAAATCACTGCTTCTGTACTCCTCAGCAAGGAGCCCCCCACCGTGACCACGCGCCTCCTCCGAGGCTTAGCAGCAGCTGTTCCTTGCGATGGGACTCCCAGACTCCCTACTCTGTTCCTGAAGTCTGTCCATGCTGCTCTTCCTGATCCTCCTTGATAAGTGAAAGGGCTTCAAAACAATTCTGTAGCTGCAAGCTCCCACAGCTATCCCTGATTTCCCTGCTTCTCTGTGTGACATTCCTCCAGTTGTCTGCCTCCTGTGTACATGAAGTGACCTTCTCACCCCCAGCGACTTCCTCTGTGTGGTCCCCTTCCAAGATCATTTCTTCAGTTCTGTCTGGGAAAACGTCTTGCTCCCTGATATGCTGAAGTGTCGCTACCCTGGATTCCAGCTGCTGTACTTTCTCCTCCAAGAGGGCTACCAACTTGCACCTGGGGCATGTGAAGTTCCACACATCTGTAGGCAAGAAGACAAACATCCCACAAGTGTTGCAGGTGACTGCAGAAGTTCCTTCAGTGTCCATTGTGAGAAGTCTTAAGGAGGCACTTAAACAAGATTGTGAGCTTCCTCCTCAAATAAAATCCTCTGGTAAACAGCAAAGTCAAAGCCCCCAATGGCCTGGCCTATTTCACCAATCTCTGTCAGCGAACTCAATTTACTGGTAATATAACTTTATACAGACCTCCTGGTTGCTAAGTTGTACTCACTTACCTGTAAGGTGGGGGAAATAAATTCCTAACAGTGCGCGGCTCTGAGAGGAGTTATATATAGCTGGTCTCCTAGCTCTTCCCACTAGTGACTCACAGATGTGACTCACAGAAGCTCCTCCTCCTCAGCAACAGACACACTCCCTCAAGAGATTTTAAAAATCCAAAAACTCACCACTTAAAATGGCCGCCGAGAAGCTGCTCTTCCTTCTTCCCTCTAGCTTCAAATGGCCTAGAAGAGGCTCTGGAAGGAGTTATATATAGCTGGTCTCCTAGCTCCTCCCACTAGTGACTCACAGAAGCTCCTCCTCCTCTGCAACAGAGACACTCCCCCAAGAGATTTTAAAAACCCAAACACTCACCACTTAAAATGGCTGCCGAGAGTTAATAGTAATGGAGCTCACATCTCCATGATATTCTGCAGATCTATTTAGATTTATAAATTTCTCTTTCTCCATTTGAGGGTTTTTTAAACTCGCTATTAGAGAATGTTTTATAATTTTTTATGTTCAGTGCTGGCCAGGTCTGTGATTTATTGGATGTTGTAAAAAATTACTGCTACAAATTTTTGTTTGATTAACTGCATCTGAAGCCTTCTGTGCCAACAGTTCAGTGAGTGTTGCTATTTTTGTAATTTTGAGATGCGGCGGAATTGTTCTATAAGTTGACTATATTGGAGGAAGCATCTCATGATAACCCTTTATTCCCCCTGTAAATCCAATAGCATGCATATATCTTCCAGGTGGTGATTAAATTCCTGCTGTGACACATAGTGTATTTTGTGAATCTTTTCTGCATAATGAACGTATTTATCATCCTAGACACTCACAATATTTTCCTGGCTGTTATGCTGGTAACATTCCACATATAAATAATGCAAAACATGGTATCAGTGGGATTTCCCCCCCTCCCAGCTTTTCTAGGGCTATCATACATTTTAAAAAATCCCAATCTTCTTTTTGCAATGGATGCACAGCAGGGGAAGGAGGGGCTAAAGGAGAAGAGAGGTTGTTCTTTGTGATCAGCAATTCTAGAAGCACATGATGCTTATATCTATAAATCCCAATATAGCAAGTTTATAATGTCTGGCATTGCTTGTGAAATTGAACTGCAGCAGTGGAAGGTGAACATCTAACCCAGGAGTGGGGACATTGTCACCTATAGCCATATGTAGCACTGCACTTTTGTGTCCCCTGAAGCCCCACATCAGCCATTCATAGCCTCCAACCTCACACATTAGCAATAGCAATAGTGGTTACGTTTCTGTGCCACTTTATATTGCTAGGCACTCTCTACCAGTAAGTGGTTTATAGTGTGTTAGCCAATTGCCCCCAGCAAGCTGGCTACTCATTGTACTGACCTGTGAAAGGATGGAAGGCTGAGCCAACCTGGAGCCCTGCAGGATCAAACTCACAACGTTTTGGCTTCAGTTTAGGGACACGGAGGCTCAGCAGATAAGATGCTGACTCTGATGATGGCGAGGTTAGTGGGTAGACAGTTTGAGGCCCAAGTCCTCTGGGATGGAGTGAGCTCCCATCTCTTACTCCCAGCTTCCACCAACCTAGCAGTTCAAAACCATGTAAACGTACAAGTCGGTAAAGACTGGATTCACCCCCATCTATTTCCTTTTTTAGGCTCTTCTTCTTCTGGGCCTAGCTATGGAGATTGGGATAATGACAGCCCATATGGAGTATGGCGGTCTAACAGAGCTTGGTACAATTAATATTTGAAATATTGTGTGTTTGAAAGCTTGCGTGTTCTTCCACACAAATAGGTTTTGCCATCATAATTACACTCTGATATGGCTTGACCACATGGGCCCTGGTTTTCAGCTTTGAAATATTGGAGGTATGCAATAGAGATGTTTTTCCCCCTGGTGGAAATGGGCATCAGTTCAAGCGGCTTTAGAGAGATGGGCCAAAAGAGGAATGCTTGAGAAGGCTGGTTTGGTCTCTGGACCCTGGAAGCTCCTGCAAGGTCACAAGCAGGGCAGCTCCCAGCAGGCCTCCAGCAATGTGCCAAGAGATGTAAACATGGACTATGCGAGACCAGGCTCACATTCAAGGATTGACTGGATGCTTTAATAGAAAGTGTCCTCATTTAATTAGCCAGACACTTTTAGCAAATCAGCATTGCCAAGGCAGGCTATCTGCCAACCCACATACCAGTCCAAACATGTTATTAAACTAGTATCAGGCTGGATCAAACCTGTTCCCACAGTAGAATTGAATCCAAACTGGTTTCATAGTCTTGCTCTAATTGAGCACAGGCTCCAGGTTTTTGTCTGCATTTTAAAATATATTTTTATGTCTATGCTTCTAAGTGGCAACTGCCAGCCCAAGAACTGTGGATGGGGGGCTGAGATTCTTTTCCTTTGCATGTTAATGCAAACTTGATTAATTCCACCTTTTCAAACTCAGTTGTGATTTGAAATTCACACTCCTCTGAATTTTGCAAAAGGGTTTGCTTTCAAGGGGAAAAAAGCCTATATTAAGGGAAGTCAAATATACTTATGTTCTCAGCAACTGAAGAAGGCAGCAGCTAATAAATTTTGCTAATTTATTAAATCCTGTTTGTTAATCACACCAATAAATATGTATTTCAGTGAATAATTGCATCCTTCTAGGAGCCAGAACAAATTTGTTAGAAGTGCAGTTTGTTTGTTTTTAAATTATCCTCTCTCTCTCTCTCTCTCACACACACACACTCACACACAATCATCTTTACTTTCATATAGATATATTATATATATATACACCTGTATATATATTCTGCACAGATCTGCCTATAAATGTTAATGTGTAAGGGTGCTTTTTAAAAAAAGTTCTGAGCAAACTGAACGTAAAGAGTGAAAGATTGAGAAAATGAAAGAAACCAAAATTAACAAATGTGCCTGTTCCTACAAAGAATAGACTCAGAATAACTTCACATTAACTTCTTCCACTAACTTTCTTAACTATTGATATGTTTAACTGCTGCAGAGATGCTTGAGGAATTTGATTTTTGCAAATAACCATACAAACTGATCCATCCTTCACAGGCTTCTGTGCACACTGGATCCTAGTAACACACCATTATTTTCCAGTTCTGTTCCTCCTGAAGGAAATGTGGCCCTCCAGAGAAAAGTTCTCCATTCCTGCTTCACGGAGTTTCCCACGCCTCCCTACCTCTCCTTGGTCCTTCTCCAACTCATGCCGTTCTCTGTTGTTGCATGCATTTAAGCAAAAGATACGGAATCATATGAAATAGAGATTGCAAGGCAGGGAAGTGTCATAAAACATGACGTATCAAAGCAAATCCAATTTATTCTCTCTCTCTTTTCTCTTTCTCTCTTGTACGGCAAAGCACAGGCTGAGACAATTAAACATTTTCTCCCCATGGCTTTAAGAGCCACCTCAACCTTTGCTGTGCATTGGAGAATGTTAATCGCGGCAGTAAAACAAGTTCAAGGGTGTGTGTTCTTTTACTAGGAGATGGCACCTCTGAGGAATCAGACACATTTAGCTCTAGGGTGTGATTATATTGCCATACCCACGTGGCTGCTGTCATGGTTGGCATAATTATTAGATGTCTTCAAAATGTTGAGCAGAGACTAGCTGGAAAAGGGACATACACTTCTTTTTCTTACTAAGGAAAGCAACTGGGTATTGATATCAGTGAGTCTGCAAAGTATGAACAGGCTTCCCAGTAGGTTAGGCAAGTTCCTAATGGGTTGGGAGGGTATGAAATGCCTGCCCATTTTTCAGGCTCAAAATATTGCTTGGAAGAGGATGAAAAGAATCCTTAGTAGATGACAATCTGTTCCTGTTTGCTTGCTTTCTTGTGCCTCAGTGACATTTTTTTTTGCCATGCCTGGGATCGAGCAGAGGGAATTTCCAGATTATGGGCCAAATATGTGCTGCCAAACCTCAGAATCCACACCGCACCCTATTTGATGATAGTCTGATGGCATGCCGAGAAGCCCTAGCAAGGACAGAAAAGAGAGGCTGTAGAAGGAAAAGATACAAATCTGAGTAGCCAGGAAGTATGTTATGTGGGAAGTAAAGTTCATGAGTTTTTGATCTGGGTTTTTGCTTTTCACATCTTACCCCAAACGCTTCCCTGGCCGGTTTCAAGCTGGCCAAAATAGCTCAGATGCATGGCTCCTTATTTTTCTTTTCTTTGAAAGGACGAAAGGTGGGCAGAAGGAACAGCTGAGAGAGTAAGAGCAGGAATAGGTGAAGGAGCCAAAAGAGACCTTCCAGCAAAGAATGGAATCCTTGTTCTTCTTCATGCAGGGCATGCTGTATGCGGAACGTTTTGATTTCGTTGTGGTTTAAACATTTTAAAAATAGTAGGGCTTCCACTGGAAATTCTGGTGCAAATGCTACAGTCCCGTAGTGCCTGTTAGTGAGGACTATGTCTGGAAATTTGTAGCTGAGCAATACATCATGATAAATAAATGGCTTATTTCTGTTCCTAGAAGCTCTGAAGTATTATTAAAAAGTGCAGGTGCCTTGTTCTTCAAGAAGAGGTGTTATTGTTGTTGCATGCCTTCAAGTAGTTTCTGATTTATGCAATCCTAAGGCAAATCAACCACTGGGGTTTCTAGGAAAGATTTGTTCACAGGGGATTTGCCTCTGCCATCCTCTGAGGCTGAGAGAATGTGACTTGCCCAAGGTCACACAGTGGGTTTCCATGGCCGAGTGAGGATTTCAGTATACATGCAGTATGGTCTCCAAAGTCATAGTTCAGTGCTCAAACCACTACACCACATTGCCTTTCCTTTTTAAATGAACTTTTACAAAACAACAAGAACAAAAGGACTTCCCTGTAAAGTTATATAACTGGATACACCTTCGTGCCTCAAAAAGATGGTCCAAAAAGTAACTTTTCCAAGCTTTGATAACTGTATATTGTGCCCCCTTTGACAGCAAGGGAATGGCCCTTGGCGTTTGGTTTACCTTGCTGAAATTGCTTAGGTGGCTTGGCTCCTTTTGTTTTTCATTTTGAACTTCAGTTATCTCAAGGGAAATAATAGCTGTCATTCCTTATCCTTTCTTATAAATTCCTCATCTGTCCATAAATTTTCCACCAAGGTGATTCCCATATTGAGGCCAGCTCTGCAAAAGTCTGTTTGTGTGGTACCAGGTTCAAAGGAAAGTCATATGTCGGAAAGAAAAATAAACAACATATACTGGAAAAGAGGTTCATAGCCAATGAAAGATTATTGCATTCATGGGGTAGGCCACCATCTCATATGGGATTCATTCTCATAGGGATGATCTTTCAAGGGCTACATGGCAATGGAGGGATGAAACTTGAAGGTCATTTCTTTAAAAAAATAAAAACCATTAAGGTTCATGAATGGAGTGTAATGGTAGGCTGAATTCAGACATCTATTTAACCACATATGGTAGACTCTGGCTTGGTAAATCCAAACAGGATTTCACCCCAAACAAGCAATTCAACCATATAGAAATCTGAAGAAAAACATGACGTGAGCAGCTGAACAAAACGCTATGGACAAACATACCAATTTCCCAACAAAGAGCAAGCACTCTTTCCAAACCTGGTACGGTCACACTTGTTCTTTGTATCTTATTGTGGTGTTTTATCTGCTATCATATCAACAAAACAGGTTGAGATGATTGGGAACACAAAGTTTTGTTCATACTTAATGTTCCTTGAAATCACTTCAACATTTTCTGTAATCCAAGCATACTTTTTTTTCCCCTTCGACACGGCTCTACTTTACTTTGGCCTTATGGTCACTTTTGGACATTTGCCCTTTAAAATGAAGCCAATTCCAAGGTGGAGACAGAACCCAAAGTGGGCAGAGATTCCTATTTCTCTTTTTCATTCACCATTTTCTCTTTCTCATCTTTATCCCTGTCCAGCCAACTGCCGGCAGAGGGACAGATGGCTCCTACCAAAGGTGCAAACTGATTTCTAAATCTGGGTCAAGGGCTCCATGTGGCTCACCCCTGATTAAGTTGATTCATCCTCCGGCTTTCCATTTATCCGTGCAATTTAAATAAATTGTCCTATGATGAAAACCTCAGCGTAGGTGCCATTTTGAGCATAATGAAGGCAGATGAACTTACTCTCTAAACAGTGAGACAGCTCACAATTTAATGCAAATGTATTTTACTTATGGCATATTATTGTTTGTTTCGCAGTCTACCGGGTATTACCGACAGGAGTTTGGGGCATTAGGGATTTGGATTCCATACAAAAATCTAGGAATCAGTGAGATAGTGCCAAATAATGCGACACATTCCAAAAAGAATAAGCAAATCCTAGAATCAAAAGTTAACAGTAAAAACAACTACTACTACAGTACTATTATTATTATATTAATAACATTATTATTAACTGTTATTCGTATGTGTTATTTCAAGTATTCTGTGTGTGTGTGTGTGTATAAATTCCACAAAGCAAATATTAATTTTGCCATTTTTTATCAGGGACACCATTTTATTCTCCACTTTATTTAGTGAAATTTGAACATCCATGGATTTTGGTATCTATGAAGGGTCCTGAAACCAAACCCCAGCAGATATCAAGGGCCTACTGTATTTGGTGAGCCAGTATGGTGCCATAGTTTGAGTGCTGGGCTAGGAGTCCAGGAGACCAGGGTTCGAATCCCCACTAAGCCATGAGAAACCTAGGGCAAGCCCTCACTCTCTCAGCCTCAGAGGAGGGCAATGACTAACCCCCTCTGAATAAATCTTGCCAAGAAACCCCCATGATAGGGTCACTTTAGGATTGCCATAAGTTGGAAAAGACTTGAAGGCACACAGCACTATGGAATCCTTTGGTGTGAGAACATTGAAACTGAAGTATTGTTTTTAGAAAATGGGTCTCATTCATTGATGCAGCCATCTCAGGTTGTCATCTCACAAGGATTAATAGGTAAATGAAACAAATCTAAGTTGGTATCCCTAATTTAAATACCGCTACTATAACAGGCCCTGACTTGTGCAAGCATCCACCATACATCAAAGGGTGCGAGGGGGTGTGAACCTAGCCCCAGAGGAAGACATGAGCAAACAGGTAGGTTTGTATACTATGTGGCGATCTCTAGCACACCTCGCTCATGGATCTACCATCAGTGAGAACCTTCTTTTTATGGAAATCCCTCCAGTAGTGTATTAGACCTGTTCTCTTTGAAATGGAGACCATGCAAGGGTAGCCCACTAAGTAAAGTCCTCACATCAAAGGTTCCATATTTAGATCTTCGTGGCAATTATCTTGAAGCCGGCAGTGGAGATCTCTGGGAAAGTTCAGAATTTTACCAATCCGAAAAACAAAACTAAACACTGTTGTTGTTCCGCTGATTATATGCCCACTGGCAAAATTTCATTTTAATGATAGCGATCATTGTGCTGGTGATAATGGGCCTCCAACATGAGCCCAGCATTCATTTTGTATATCTGGAGTAAGTAATTGCTGGGATAGGCAGTAGTTCCCCAGAGGCTACACCTTGTCCTCACGGCTGCCAACTTTGTTGCTGCATGGAGAAATCTGACAGTGCCACAGTAGCCAAAAAATTAAATTAAATTAGAAAACCAACATATTTTTCTTCTGATGTAATGTCCATACATCTTGTTTTCATATTGAATTGTGCTTTGACGAGGCTTCTGGGAATACATTTCTGCTTGAAAAGCCGTGTATCTTCAAGCCGCGGATGCTTGAATCTGTGGATAATAAATCCGTGGATACGAAGGACTAACTATACATTGAAAACAATGGAAAGTGTGTTTTTCTGTAAATAGAAAAGAGCAGCAGTGCCGAAACCGGATGAAATGTGTTTATGAACAAACATGGGTGGAACGGGGAGAGATGAGATATCATGCTGTGTCAGTTCTGGTTCCAGGATACAGCTGGAAAGCAGCTGGTTTTTAAGGCTTTTCTAGGGTTTGGAGGGCTTGGGGGAGATCATTTGGGGGGCCGATGGAGCCCAAAAATGGGACTTTAAAAATGGGAAGTTGAGGGTTTACTTGTTTTTCCTCCACAATCTCTTGCCACCAAATGTGTTCCAAGACCACAAATGACCCATAGATTGTACCTGGCCCACTCCAGAGAGAGAGAGAGAGAGAGAGAGAGATTACGTCTATAGGCTGCAGGCAGTATGTGACTGAGATGCTGTTATTGCCGAGATTCGTGATAGCCCTCTATACTGTTGTCCTGGAACAGTAGGGAGTTAATAGAAATCTGAAATTTCAGAGAATATACCGTTCCTGCCGTGATGTAATGACTGCCCCATATGTCATGCAGGCAGCAGTGAGGAACAATTGCTGTTTTCCATAGATAGCTCTGCTCCGGTGATTGCAATCACGATTAAGACTTGTCTTCGGGTCAAGATTTTCCTTGTCAAGAAATCTCCGGGATACGTTTACACTTTGGGGGAAGATTAAAGGGAAATTACGATCGATTAGCTAATTAGCCAGATTTTTTGAAGCTTATCGGTAACATCAAGTTAAGTCCCATTGAAGCATCTTGCTGCATGAGTATCTTTTGTCGGTGAATCTTTTCAGAATTTTTTTTTTTAAAAAAACCAACTCACAAAAAGAACACAAAGCAAAACAAGCCAGAGTCATAAAATAGCAGGCTTTTTCTTTCCTTTTTTTCCTTGCAAAAGTAATTCTGAAATGAGCGTTTGCTCAGGGTTTTGGCAATTGGTTAAAAATGTCTAGACATGTATTATCTCATCAGCAGGCCAAAAGCACTGTGAATTGGATTGCTCTACGGTCATCTCAGGTCAGGAAGGGGGGACACATGGCCCTGAAGGTATTGTTGGACTGCAGCTTCCAGTATCCCTCAGCATTGGCTGTGCTGGCTGGGGCTGTTGGGAGTTGCAGTCCTAACATGCAGCTGCCCATAGATTTCCTGTACATGGCTTATTCTGGTCATGTCTTTGCACAAATCAGTGCTTCCAATGCACTTAGCAATGGTTTAGTGCCAGAGGACAATAAGTGGAACATGCAGACTGGAGGTAAGTCAAAGACTTTCATGACCGGCATCATATTTTTTGTGGGGTTTTTTGGGCCATATGTTCTCAAAGAGATTAATCCTGACATTTCACATTCATCTAATTGATTGTGTTGTTCCTCAGATCTTTCAAAACTTTCCATGCAATCCAGAAAACATTTTCTGCTCAGAAAAGACGTCTGCACAGAAAACCAAGTTTCTTGCACAGAAAAGGGTTGTTGCTGTTGTTTTGCTCAGAATAAGTTTCAATCTGTGCTGGCCTTTGAAAACTGCACAATTTTCAGCAACCTTCTTGCCATGGGGAGAAAAACAAATTGCAAAGATTTTCATCCCCGCTAGCTTCGCTCGCATTGTTATATTTCTAGCAAAAGCGAGAATGGGATCTCAGTGGCTACAGATATAGCTGGCTAGATCTCCTTCATTCACAGGGAATCTTGGCGGTCAACATGTTCGATCTCCCCCAGCTCTCCATAAGTTGAAAAATGGCAGATTCTTTTGTGGATTTGGCACTTGATCTTTTTGATCCTCTGGGGAGTCTGATGGGTAGTTGCTCTTTTTTTTTCCCCTTCTGAAATGGAGAAACAGTGGGTGGAACTCAGTTTGGCCAAGGAAAATGGCATTCCATGCTGAAGCAGTTGCCAGAGCTGAAACGGAAATGTGATGACTTTGGGAGACTTCATCATTACACTTTATAAAATTCAGTAATAAAAATTCAATAAATCAGCCATCTCTTTGGCCGCTGGTCTCTCCCTCGCATCCACACAGACACACACGCATGTCTTAGAAACCAGTGGCTAGCATCCTTGCTAGGCAGTTATCATGTCATAAGCTAAACTTAGGAACCTGTAACTGTTTTGTATTCACAGTTCCGGTTATGGTACCATTGACCCACAACTGCAAATGTGCCCAAAAACACCATATAAGCCAGACAGTCAGAGTGAGTACGTCCTGCAGCCTTGGTGAACAAGCCACATTAACAGCAGCCAAAGACGTGGATGATTTATTAATTTTTTTATTATGTGTAATTATAAAATCTCCCAAAGTCATGACATTTCCATTTCAACATGCCCAGCCTCTTCTGCCAGGGAGCCACAGTGCCATGTGCAGAAGCAGGGACCCATAAGGGGCCTATGTTTATAGAGACAATTCTGAATGCTTGATGGTCCCCATATAAACACTAAGCGGGTTCTTCCTGGAGAGCAATAAAAAGAAACAAGTTAAACATTTGCTACTTTTCTTCCTTTCACAGACAAACAAGAGAGCAGGAGACTCCCCCAGACTTCTTTTATTTCTCAGACTACGAAAGACATAATGCTGAAATTGCAGCATTTCACCTGGACAGGTAAGGAACATGAAACGAGAAAGCTATTTAACAACAACAACAATAAAATCTGGGAAGAAAAATACTAAGAAAAAATACTAAGGGAGGGAGGGAGGTACAGATGTGTATATATATATATACATATACATATATATATATAAAATTCCAATATGGATGAACATCATTCCCTCTTTTTCTGAAGTGGAGGCAGTGAATGCTACCTTTTATGTGGTCAAAATGGTACCATCCATGAACCGATGGAAGATGTCACCATGCTTGGAGAAACCCCAAGGTTTTGCAAAAGTACAAAACAATCATTACAACATCTCTCCTAAAATGATGACTAGGCATGAGTCAAGGCTGAGAAATAATATTTTACTTTTCTCTTAAAAGAACTGTTTGACTTTCAGAAACTACAGTACACTTCGGCTCAAAGTAGACATTAAGGAGAGTACATACTCCCTGTGATTCTCCCATTTTCGTCCCCACAGTGGGATTTCTTCGGAGATATGTGCTTCAGCAGCCAGACTTACAAATTAAACCCTAAAAGGTTTTTTTTTATAAAAAAAGTAATTAGAGATGTTGGAAGAGAAACAGTTTCCAAGGCCTGTAGATAAAGTGTGTAAGTGTGAAGACAAAGTAGATTATAAATTTAGCAGTGTTTTTTATTTTGTTTTCTTTTGTTTTTTGTATTCCTCCAAATGTGTCTGTTGGTTATAGACAGTACCTTGTTTTCCTTACCTATATATCTTGCAGTTAGCATGCTTATTTTGTGACTTCGCTTTGTTTCGAGAGCTAAGCAAGTCTGATTGCTGAGGCATATGTCTTCAAGGTGACGAAAATGGATTAATCGTAGTGAATATGCATTCCCTTTAACATTCAGTTTGACCCTAAGTTTGTGCCAGTTCTTAGAGATCAAACAATTATCTCAAAATTAGGTTAAATTTGTATTTATTTGTATTCATTCATTCATTCATTCTGTTTCTGGAACAGCCTACATCTCATACTCAGTGGGCCTTACATTTTTTTTCCAAGTCCCGTGTTTTTCTCTTTTCTCCAGAATCCTGGATTTTCGTCGTGTGCCGCCTGTTGCAGGCAGATTGGTTAATATGACCAGAGAAATAAGGGATGTCACTCGTGACAAGAAATTATGGAGGACTTTTTTCATCTCCCCAGGTACAATCTGCTCTTCTGAAACAAACTATCTGAGTTACATAAAAAATCTTTAGAGGGTTTTCATCAAAATACCATCAGTTTTGATGATGGCTGGGTCATCTGGGTTGCTTGTAACAATATATCTATTATAATACAAAGCAAAGAAAATAATCTCATCCACTGATTTAAAAAGCCAAAATACACCCTTGGATAGTCTGTTTTCTGAAAGATGAACAAGGTTGGTTCCTTTTAGGGTGTAAATCTATTTCTTAGGAAAGACAAATAGTGAATTCTTATACTATTTTTCCTGCTGCAAGAGAGCACAAAGTTTTCTGTGCAGTTTCCGATCACTATTTGCATTTTAGTATGTATTTCTGTGCACAGAAATACATGTGTTTTCTGTGCAAAATATACTGGCTGAGAACCTACTCTGCTTACCTGGTTACAAATTCATACCTAAGGCTGCATCTGCATTGTAGAATTAGTGTAGTTTGGCATCACTTTAACTGCCAAGGCCCAGTGCTATGAAATCCTGGATTTGTAGTTTTGGGGTGGCACCAGAGCTCTCAGACGGAGAAGGCTAAATATCTCACAATACTAAAAATCCCAGAAGTCCATATAGCATTGAGCAGTTAATGCAGTGTTAAACTGAATTATTTCTACAGTGAAGATGCAACCTAAATAACATCTCCTGGCAGTGAAGATCTAACTTAATAGCCAGCAGACTCAATAACTTGTCACAGTTCCTCATTACAGACTTGCTGTCAATGGAAGGGGTCTGGAAACATTGTCCTTCCATGCTCTGCATGCTGGCAGAACAGACTTCCATTGCTCATTGCAGCTGCTGGCTATTCAGGTAGGCGGAAGGGAACATTTATAATCATGGTAATAGTACCATGACTGTGAATATGTAGTATTATTGAATAGAGAGGAAAGGAAGGAAAATGAAAAACTAGTCATAGGACTGTCATTTCTTCAGCAACCTTGTGTTGTGCTGCATGTGTTCATTCATCAATCAGTTCCTTTTCTGTATCACTCTGCAATTTATTTTTTTAAAAGCATGACATTGGCATCATTTGTGAATGTACTTTTTCCAGAAACCACTCCTTAATCTATCCATGTTCATATCTACCATATATTTATTGAAGCAATTAACAAACGGAACTTTAATATATATATCAAGAGCAAAACATTTCAGCTTCCACCTTTTTCAGTTGCTAAAGATGAGATTGAGCTGCACCCAAGGTGGTGGTTTAGAACGTGTATTTTTCAGCATTTTTCAATGGATGATGGTCTTTCAGTTTAAAACAGTGATTCCCAAACTGCAGTCCTCCAGCTATTTTGGACTCAACTCCCAAAAGCTCCAGCCAGCTTGGCCAACCGTGAGGAATGCTGGGAGCTGAAGTCCAAAACATCTGTAGGACCAAAATTTGGGAACTACCGATCTAAAAGGTGCATGTTTCGAATGCATTTTGGTACCTTTCTTGAGCTGAGAAACAAATTTGCGGATGCACAGAACCAAATAACTGTGTTCAAAGCAGAAAGTGAAATACTGGATCCGTTTGCTTAAAAATGTGAAGCAGGCAAAATCTTCCCGCATCCCTACGGTGTACTTTGTAGAAAAGTAATTCCACCCAGAGTTGGTTAGTATCTTCTTAATATCATGCAAAATGGCTTTGGCGGTCCATACATCCCATCAGCATCTGGTCCTTTATGTTCATTAGCACTAGCCTGTTATTCTTTCATCTTGACTGCTGTCTTTGGAAGCCAGTGTCCCATCTCCTACTTATTCTAAGGAGACTTAATGAACTTGGGTTTTCGTACACAAGACCTCTGATGACTTTGTTAATAACAGCTGACTGGCTGAGAAAGAGTCGGAAATGTAGATCATGTCCACGTAAATATTTCATGCAAAGGCCAACTTTCTGCGATTCAAATTTCTTAATTGGATTCCTCTGGATAACAAAAATAGTTGCAGAGACAGGCTGTATTTCTAGAATTATGTAAGAATCTGCAAAAGACGGTTATCTTAACTGGCAGGCTGAGCAGTGAATTCTGTGGCTTGTTGTTTTAAGTTCCCAAGTTCCTTCTAAAACTGAGCTGTTTGAAATTATTCAGGTTGTTCTTTAGATCTTGACATCTCTTTCCCCCTGTGTCTCTCTCAGTGCCAGGGTTTGCGCTGCCTAAAATTCACATCTCATGCTGAAATTATTTTACAGGTGAAGCTTTTTCTCCTCGTCCTTGTCCTCCTAGTCCTTATATTTATTTATATTCTACCTTTTCCCCCAGTCTGAGACTCAAAGTGATTTATAACATCTAAAAGAGACATAACTGGGGGGGAAATGCACATCGATACAAACATTGAAAACATCATTAAACTATCCATAAAATTAAAAACAACAAATCAGCAAAACAGTAGATATAGATATTGTTTCCAATTGTTAGACTCCTTTACAAAAGTAATTATGTTGGTGACTTTCTTAACTAGAAAGTAATATATTATAGGTAGCATCATTACTTGAAGCACAAACCCCTACCATGGCAGTCCATTCCTACCCAAGGTGCTTCAGGATGAATCATTACTAGAGTAGGTTTGTTCAAGAATTACTTTCCATATAATAGATTAGTCCTTTGTTTGGAGAAACCTGTCTGAAAGCAGACAGAAACAAGGTCAGTCGATACATGTTCAGAGAGAAAAGACTAGGGGAGCACTTAGGCCGAAGCGTAAAGAGCAGGAATAGATCAGCAATTATTTAAATGTGTTTCTACATCCTTTTGCAACCGAGGCCCACTGCTGTAACTCCAGGCCTTTAATGAATGAGTGGTAATTTACTAGCAAAAAAAAAGACATATTAACAACTTTAGCCATACTTTTCGGGGTAATTGAAGCAGTAGTTTACCAAAATCAATCCTACATAGTTAGTAAGTGCTGAGACTTTTATTCATGTTAACCAATCATGGAGGATTATGGATTTCCACCCCATCATCCCAGCCTCCCTCGGGTAAACAGACAATGGCATATCTGTTCTATTTACCCAGAAGGGCAAGAATAAGATCCTTTCATGTTATTGGATTTTTTTAGATTTTTGGTTTCACTGTCCACGTTTTGAAATTGCAAAAGAGTAGCTGATGGTGCAAAGAGTTTCACCAGTCCCTCCACCATGGATATACAGAAGACTGTTTCCTACACGTCATGGCGACAGCGCCACGCTGGTGTAGCGGTCTGAGTGTTGAACTAGGATTCTGGGAAATCAGAATTTGTATCTGCAAATTTGACTATGAAAACCCACTGGATGGCCATGGACAAGCCACATTTTCTCAGCTGCAAAGTGAGGCAAGGGCAAACCCCCTCTGAACACATCTCATCAAGAAAACCCATGATACATTTGCCTTAGGGTTCATATAAGTCAGAAATTATTTGAAGGCATACAACAACAACCACAACAAAAACAACAGCGGCAACAAATCCACAGTTTCCATCTAACTCAATGGTGAACCACAGCCTACCCACCTGTCTTATAAGTGTATCTATATTTAATCTCCTTCTAGTGGGTAATCACATTCTGAGTTATGTGAAATTGCAAAGTGCCATCTTCTGTGTGTTTATCATACTTGGGGAAGCAAGGAAGACGCAAAGAAGAAGGAATATAGTGCTTTCTGATTCAAGGATGGTATACTGGTTGCACAAGTCATGCTGGACCTTAGTGGTCACCAACACATGTCTCCAGATGTTAGACTAGAACTACCAAAATCTCACACTGTTAGCCATGCCAGCTGGAAATGATGGAAGTTGCAATCCAACAGCTTGGGATCCAAGCTTTGCGATCACGCTTGTGGGTTAGGTTGTCCCAAATTGATGTCCTCCAGATTATTTGTTTTTCCTACAGCCCTTGTTGCTACAGCACCCAACATGGCCAGTGGTCAGAGATGATAATTGTTGTATAAAACATCTGGAAGGCACCAGGTTGAAGAACTCTGTTCTGAACATCATGCAGAAGAAGAAAAAAATCTAAGGTTAAAATGATCTATCATCCAGCCTGATGTCTGAAGGAACTATTGGTCTTTTGATACTTCTCCTGTCTGTGTTACCTGATATTGAATCCTTTCACAGGTGGCTTTCTGATTGTGTCACCACAATTATTAATGCCATTAATGTGTTATTAATCAATATAGGTCATTAATTATTCTAAAGAAATCTTACCTTACCAACTCAAACATTTCAATGGAGTCAATTTGCACTTTGCATTGCTTCCGCTTTCGATGAAAAGCTTAACACTTTACTAAGAAACGCAGCTTTTTGAGTTCCAGATTTCTTTGGAAACATGAAGGATTCTAGCAAAATAACATCCGTACCATATAGACCAACTCAAACATTTCAGTGGAATCAGTTCACACACTTTGAGTTATTTCCCCTTCTGCTGAAAAGCTTTATGATTTACTAAGAAATGCAGCTTTCTGAGTTCCAAGATCCTTTGGAAACAAGGAGGATTCGAGAGAAAACTTCCACACTATACTGTGCCAGCTCAAACATTTCAACAGAGCCACTTAACACTTGGAGTTGTTTCCACTTTACGATTGACTAAGAAACACATCTTTTTGAATTTGGGATTATTTTTGGAAACTTGAAGGGCACTTTATGAATTGTTAAATGATCCAAATGGAGGAGTTTCCGTGTACTTAGGGAGGTTCCTTAAATGTTTATGTTTGGCACTGAGACTGTGCTTTTTCTGCTGAGCTTGGGAGGATAAATTTGAAGGAGTGTGCTTGAAGTTTCTTCAGAGATGGTTTCCCATTGCCATCCTCTGAGGCTGAGAGAGTATGACTTGCCCAGTCACCTAGTGGGTTTCCATGGCTGAACTAGGATTCAAATCCTGCTCTCCAGAGTCATAGTCTAACGCTCAAACCACTACACCACACTGGCTTTTATAAAATATTAGATATTGGCTCTAAATATCTAAACATATTAAATATTAGGTATAATAAATCTGCCAAAAAATCAATAGTCCATATATATATATATATATACACACACACACCACACACACACATACATAGTCCAGGCATTTCAGCAACAATAGCTGTAAAGCTCCATTGAGCATGAATCTTTAACTGTCAGATTGATGACCATGGATCTGAACAAGCCATCAATAAAACAAGGACCAGAAGCATTTCAACATTCTTCTTCAGTGGCCAAATAGAGAAGTTCAAATCTCCTAGTCCTTCTCGCCAAACAAAGCAGAGGAGGTCAGTGTAAATATCCTCGGAGAGTAAGAATAAACCTTTTTTTGCGTTCACGAGCAACCAGCCTACAGCCAATCAGATAATCCTTTGGTGGAAATCCATGAGCAGGATCCACAGACAGTTCTCTTTCACTGTGGCTCCTCAGCGACTGATATCACAACCATATTTGGCCTCTCAAGGGAGATGAGATACAATTAATCTGACCTTTGGTGCTAGACTTTGCTGTCCTGTTGCCCTTCCCCAGGTGTGCTGAGCTGCATCCCCCATCATACCCAGCCACTTCTAGTTCTAGATTTAGGTTCCTGGGTGACCGCCAATCCCACATTCCCTCTTGGTGAAGTCTGATTTATGATGCTGAATGATTTTAGTTTATCTATATTTTATACAAGATCTTTGACATTTTGTGATGCATTTATCTGTGGAGACAAAGGTAATTTGTCATGGTTTCTATTGTGTTGCGAGTTGCGATCGTTCCAGCTTCCTTCCTAGGGAGACTAGAATGGCCTGCTTGATGTGCTTCTGTCAGCAGGCAAGGACTTTTTAAAAAGTTCCAACAGGCTTTTGAGAACTGAAGGTTTTGAAAGCAGGGGGTTTTATAGCATGCCATGCTGTTTAAATTGTATTGGGATTTTTAAACTGCTCTTTTCACCATTATTTTAATGGGATGTTTTTAATTGTTTTTAGTGCATCAGTAGTTTGATCCCATTTTAATGTTGATCTTTTGTAGGCTTCAACTTCCTTGTATGTATTTCAATTTGTGAGTCACCTTGAGCCCCAGTTTGGGGAGGATTTGGGATTATAAATAGAGCTAAAGAGCCAGTGTAGTGTAGTGGTTTGAGCATTGGACTATGACTCTGGAGACCAGGGTTCGATTCCCCATGCAGCCATGAAATCCACCGGGTGACCTTGGGCAAGTTACATACTCTTTGCTTCAGGGGTCGTCATAAGTTGGAAATGACTTGAAGGCACACAACAACAGCATCCTGTTGAACTGTTAAAAATGTATAAGCTAGATTTACACATTCATAACTTCTGTCATTCATGTTTACAGTTGTGGCACTGTTGTAAATGTCCCCCTCTTATATGTACCTTAACAGCCAACAGCCTCATCTAGTAACAAAGATCTATTCTGCTGGTGATCAGGGCACAAGAGGATTACATTTCCATTCCTCTTCTGCCAGCAATGTCTGGCGTAACAACCAGAAGCAAAACTTGTGTTGCAACTCTTCATTCCACCAGAGATTGTTGGCCAGAGATTGTTATCCTGCTGTGGGCTGACTACCAGCAGAACAGATCTCCTTTGCTTGATGCAGCTGCTGGCTCTTAAAGTAGGTTTGGGGAATCAGGTCAGGAGATGACACATAGCTAAATATTCTTGACCATGTCTGTGATGTAAGATCTGAGCCAACAACGACAACAGCAGTAGCAGCTGCAATAACAAAATAAAACACTTTCCGGATAGTAAATACTGATCCAAAAGTCCGTGGAGTGAAAGAAGCCTTGCCTTCTCCAGCCACCATAAGAAAGGGTGCTAGAGGCAGCTTTGAGGGCCTTGGTTTTTCTCTCTCTTCTTTTTCTCTTTGAGTGCATCTTCACTGCAGAAACAATACATTGTCATACCACGTTAACTGCTGTGCCTCCATCCTACAGATTCTTGGGATTTGTAATTTTGTGAGGCACCTAACATGCCAGACCTTGTGAAACTGGAAATCCCAAGATCCTAAGGATGGAGCTACACGATTTAAAGTGGTGTCAAAGTGCATTATTTGTACAGTGTAAATGCACCCGCTGTCTGCACAAAACCCATCAGTGTGAGGAACCTTACCCTTTGCTGCTTCTTAGAAAATGAGCTTCATTCAGTAGCTCGAACTTCAGCTCTTCCATGTATTCACACAGGAATGGGGCTATTGCTTGTAAAAACAGCATGGGTCTCCTGTTACTGTATGATGAAGGCTTGCAGAGCAGAGGAAGAATGTTAGAAGACCTTCATCCTGCTAAGTCTTTTGTCTGCAGGACTGTGTTTGTTTGTTTGTTTGTTTGTTTTGTCTCTTGCCAAGAAAACCCCATGATAGATTCGCCTTCGGGTCTCTATAAGTTAGAAATGACTTGAAGGCACACAACAACAATAAGATGGAAAGAGCCAGTGTATAAATGCTGAAATTGTCTTTGAGAAACAGTCACTTAAAATTATAAATAGACAGTAGAGTGGGTTATAGACTGGGCATATCATTAGGGAGACCCAGTGCGCTATACTGGTCTGAGGATTCGGGGACGACTCCGAGAGCAGAGTTCAAATCCCGCTCAGCCATGAAAACCTGCTCAGTTACTTTGGGCAAGTCACTCTCCTCTCTCAGCCTCAATGGCAAACCCCTCTGAACAAATCTTAGCAGAAAGCTCTGTGATAGGGTCACCTTAGGGTTGCCATAAGTCAGAAATGACTTTAAGGCCCAAAACAACAATTGGGGGAGGTTAGGTTAGGCTTTGGTTGGGCAAATGAAGAGACAAAGCTATGCATCCATAAAGAGGCATAAAGAGAGACAAAGGGCAGGACTGCACCCCTTTCTAATCCATGCACAGTCTATGGGTTACATGCAGACACCCCAACTCCCCCTTAGTCAAATTGAGACAGCCCTGATAGCAGCAGCGTAGCTTAGAAGGAGAGTGAAATGTGGGCATTGCCCCTCCCCATAAGAATTATTTTGTAAAAAAAAATAATATTCAAGGCAGTAGGCAAAGTAAAATTGCATTATAAAGCTCTCAGCTATATATTGTGATGTTCTAACATTATAGCAGTAAGGAATAAGGAGGTAAAAAAGAGAAATTGTTTCTCATAAATTTCAACTAAAAGCAGACCAAATCGCTCAATATAAGTCCATTTGTAAATTGTGTCGGTATATCATTCTTCTAAACGTTGCAAGCATTGTTAAATTTTTCTATCCACTGGATCACAGAGAGGGATGTGTTATTTTTTTTTTCCAATACTGGATCATCAGTCTCTTTTAACAGTAAAGGAGTGCATCCACATTGTGGAAATAATTCAGTTTCACATCACTTTACCTGCTATGAAATCCTGGGATTTCTCGTTTGTTATGGTATCAGAGCTCTCTGACGAGAAGGCTAAATATCTCACAAAACTACAGATCCCAGAATCCCATAGCACTGAGTCATGGCAGTTAAAAGGGTGTCAAACTGGATTATTTCTGCAGTGGAAATGCAGCCAAGAAGGCACAAAAGATCCATTTCCACTTCCCATTTCTTAAGTCCCCAAGGCATGGGTAAATAGTTTAAAAGAATATATATGTCACTAAATTTCAGATAACTTTCTAGTACCAAGTTTATTCATGTAATTTCTTCCACCCCAAATGAGGCAACTATGGGGGATTTTTCAACATATTGAATATTTCTAAGCCATGGATGCTTAAATCCGTGGATAAAGAAGGAGGATCAACTGTATTCTTCAAACTGCAAAGTCAAGGTGAAGTTCGCTCACCATCTCTCCCTCATTCCCATTTCTTTTGACAGCTAATAATATCTGTTTCTACGGCGAGTGTTCCTACTATTGTTCAACTGAGCATGCTCTCTGTGGGAAGCCAGACCAGATTGAAGGTTCTCTTGCTGCATTTCTGCCAGACCTTTCCTTAGCCAAAAGGAAGACTTGGAGGAATCCGTGGAGACGTTCCTACCACAAACGCAAGAAAGCAGAGTGAGTATTTCCTGGTTATTTTATTTTATTTTATTTTAGATGGAAAGTTTTCTATCCTGCCTTTCTGAGGATGAGCTCAAGGCTGTGTGCATAGTTCTCAGATAGTTACAAAGAATATATAATTCCCTTGTTGGAACAGCTTAGAATCATAGAGTGGGAAGAGACCTCAAGGGCCATCCAGTCGAACCCTCCACCATGCAGAAAGACCCGATCAAAGCACCCCAATTACAAACCTTTTTACCCAAATATGTTGGATGGGATGCTAATCTTTTCACCCTCATATATAGGTTTAAAAAACTGCAGCAATTTTCCATCTTTTCAACAAGGTGTCTCAATCTTTTCTCATCAAGGTTGGGTATAGTGGGGAATATTCTCCCATCCCTAACACTGACTTTCTTTTTTTCTTAGGTGGGAAGTTGATCCAGATTACTGTGAAGAAGTTAAGCAAACTCCACCCTATGACAGGGGGACCCGGATTTTGGATATAATGGATATGACCATCTTTGACTTTCTCATGGGTATGTTTCCCATTGTATTAAATGAAATGGCATTTTTGAACAGAAAAAAGTTAGCCAAAAACACTTCTGCTGGTACAACAGCTAGGTGAGAGGTAGAGTAACATCAACTTCTGTCTCACATAAGGAAGGTTATCTTTTTTTTAATCTGTTTTATTCCTAACACTGTCCTGCCATAGAAAAATGAAGCAGGTGGGGTTGTCCCACTCATTGTATCCCTAAGCAAGGAAAGAAAAAGTAAGCTGAAACAGTTTGCTTACTTCAGCACATAGTAGCTGGAGGGGTCCACGTTAGCAAGGGTGGTGAATCTACTTTGGGTTTTAGCCTGAACTGCAAAGAAGCTATATAAGGTATTGAATTCAACCCTCCCAAACAGATTCAGCATTTTGGACAGCTGTTCTAGGGTTTGAGAGCTGGAGCAGGTTTAACAACATTCCTTCCCATGGACATTCTAGTTTTCCACTCTTTTCTAAAACCCAGACCATTTTTTTTTCTTTTTTAAAAATAGAGGATTACTAGTTTCATCTTGTAACCATCTAGCTATGAATTCAGATCACCCAAGCACAGACTCTTTCCCAAACTGGGATCCCCATTACAATTCCCATCAGAGATGGGAGCTGAAGTCCAACCAAACTATGGAACAATATTTTCCATATTTGAGGGGGAAAGGAGACATGGCACAGTCATGTTACCCCTCGAAAGAAAACCACTGTACATCTTTCTTTCAGCTTAACTGTAATTTGTTCAGGACACAAATACATATATTTGTCAGACATATCTGCATTGTTGCTTTCCCAAGTGCTTTAGTAAGAGGCATACGATGGTATATTTTTTTTCTTGGTAGGCAACATGGACCGGCATCACTATGAAACGTTTGAGAAATTTGGAAATGATACTTTTATTATCCACTTAGACAATGGAAGAGGGTAAGTTTTCTAAGGCTAGAAATTCAGAAGGATCAGCTGGGCCACAGCTGAATCCTTTCTTGATGTGCTTGTTATCATATTCCTTTTCCTAGGGAAAGCAAGGGTGCATGAATCTACAATTTGTAGATGCCTTGGACTGAGTTAGGCTATGGGTGCTCCTTGGAAGTTAACCTGCCTCTCTCTAGGTCAGGGATGGGCAAACTTCAGTTGGCCTTGGAGCCAATATTTTGTCCATGGGACTCTCCAAGATGGGAATACAAATGCCAAAATGCTATTGTTAGACCCGCCTGAAGTCGGTCCAAGTGCTGACCTTAAGACAACCCTATCATGGTTTTGCCCAATGTCATCCAGTGGGTTTCCATGGCCGAGTGGTGAATCGAACCCTGATCTCCTGAGTCATAGTCCAACACTCAAACCACTACCCAACACTGGCTAGACTAAGTTAACTGAGAGAGCTACAACCTATTTGAAACGTGAATTGCTGCTTGTGGAGTCTTCCAACAGAGTCAATCTATATTTCTTTTTGCCAAGAAAAGAGTAGTTTGAGGCCTTAGGGGCTACAGAACCAGGTTGGGGGGTCATATTTCCCACCCCCACATTAGGCAGTGGAAACTAAACTATTGGCAGTGCTGAAAGCCACACTTCAAAGTATGTCCCTGAAAATCTTTTGTTTTCTCATTTCCGTCTGCCCTAGGTTCGGAAAATATTCCCACGATGAACTTTCTATCTTGGTGCCTTTGAACCAATGCTGCAGGTAGGCTTCCCCCGACTGTTGTGATAAGGGTAGTACAATGGGGAATGTTGTTGTTGTTGTTGTTGTTGGGAAGGGGTTGAACTGTGCTGTAGCTGCTTTCAAGTTTGAAATCTGTAGAGTAATGAGGTTGGAGAACTTCAAGGGAATTAGAAGAAAGAACAACACTGGCAGCCATGAACGAAGGCACAAGTTTATTCTCTACTGCCCTGGAGGACAGCATCCACACTGCAGAAATTGTGCGGTTTTACCCCGCTTCAAGTGCTGCCCTAAGAGTGCTGGTCCCTTACAAATCCCAGGATTCTGTAAGAGAGAGCCATGGCAGTTAAAGTGATGTTAAACTGCATTATTTCTATTGTGTAGATGCACCTTGTGTCTAATGGCATTATTAATATTATTATTAGTAGTAGTATTAGTATTATTAATTTGCATTCCTTTAAGTCAAAGGAAGGCAGATTTTTACTGACATTAAAAGGAATTTCTTGATGGTAAGAGCATTTCCACAACAGAATCAATGATGCAGAAAAGTGGTGGGGTCTCTTTCTTTGGACACCTTCAAAAAAAGAGGCTGGAGGCTACCTACTAGGGATGCTCTAGCATGAATCCCAGCATTGAGCAGAGGGTTAGATTTGATGGTTTATGGCACCCCTTCCAACTCTGTGGTTCTATGAAGACAACAGCCCTCTTCCCACTGTTTTGCCTTGGCACTCAATAGGTATAATCCCTGATGTTTTAGAGGTAATTCAGTTCTCCACCAAGTCCCTTCGTTCCTCTCTCCCTCACTTGTCTTTCCTGGTGTAGTCCATGATTCTGAAATATGCCTCCAGAAACCGGGGCAATGCCTACCAAACAATGAAACAACCTTTTGATAGCTCAAGTTACCTGATCCTTTCTTGAGTGCACAGAACATTTTTTTCCCCAAAGCTCAGAACATTCCAGTCCTCAGAATAAATAGATGACTTGTATCTTAACCTTTAACAAAAGCCACCTTTTGCAGAACAGAGCAAAGGGCAGAAAAGGATATAAGCTTAAGAACATAAGAGGAGCTCTGTCAGATCAGAACAAAATCCATCTCATCTAGTGTCCCTTTGGCCACTGTGACCAGCCAAAGACCTCCAAGCGATTCAAAGGAGGTTTTGAAAGCAATTGCTCTCTCCGACTATTGTTCCCTTTTAGCTTCAGGGACTGATCACAGGAGGAGAGCAAGAAAAGGTACATTTTACTGATGCCCTGAGATGCAGGGGTACTAAGATTAGGCTGAAGCCTGGAGAGGGAAATGGAAATGAAGTGCGCCATAAATGGACAACTCTGGTCCTCCAAATGTTTTGCGATTGTGTCTCACATCAACCCAAACAGCACATGCACTGAGAGATTGTGAGAGCTGCCACAGCAAAAAATTCTGGAGGGCTACAATTGCCCATCACTGTTGCAGATCCCACCTGACAATATTTAAAGAAATGTAATTTTCCAGTATCTATGTACCTCTTGTCCATTCTTCTGGAATTTTCCAGAGACAATAAGAAATAACATTACAGCAGAACAAGCAACATTCTGAATAGGGTCCAGGACCATTTCTAGAATGGCAGGGGAGGATGTGTGTTGAAAGTGATATTTGTGAATTTCATTTTTCAGACAAGAACAAATGATTTTGTCATATTCCCCTCTGTCAATTTCTTTACAGTTTTCAAAGCCTGTTCAAACTTCTGTGCTAAATGCAGGTGGTCCTTTGTGCAGAAAATGGTATTTTCTTCAAAGAAAACAAGTTTCCGTGTAGGGAAAAAAAAATGTGCAGACAACAAGATTCCTGCACAAAATCCGCATCATTTTCTGCACAGAAATATTATTTGTTGCACGGAATGCTTTTTCTTTTCTTTTCAGGAAACTTGTTTTCTATGCAGAAAACACTGTTTTCTGCACAACGTTGCATTTATTCATTTAAAATAAGACCCAAACTGCAAAGATTTTTGCCCATCTAGGATTTTCTTGTTTGTTTCACAACACTTGAGAAGCCTTTTTAAAAATTATTTCTGAAATATTTTTGACTATTCTTTACACTCTAGTAAAAAGAGCAAAAGAAATATCTATGCTTCTCTATAGGATATTCTACCTTAAGAGCTACTGCTCCCAAGTTGCTTGACATAAGTGATGGGGGGATAACATTGCATGATAACCAATAACATTGATCCCTGATAGTAGAAACATACTGATTCTCTCCATGTCCAAAATGTAAGTCAGTGTCTTCTTTTTCCCCCTAGAATACGGAAGTCCACCTATCTACGACTACAGCTGCTAGCCAAGGAAGAATACAAGCTTAGTGATCTGATGGAAGAGTCTTTAATGAAAGACAAAATTGCTCCCATTTTATACAAGTTGCACCTCGAAGCTATGGACCGGCGGCTCCGGATAGTCCTCAAGGCTGTCAGTGACTGTATAGAAAAAGATGGTTACAGTAATGTGGTTGAAAATGACTTTACCGCCGACACGAGCACGATTATGACCAAGAGGTAGTGAAATCGCAGGACCCAACTTTTTATTCGCTCTGTCAAAGAAGAAAGAAAGAAAAAAAAAACACACAAAAAGAAAACAGTCTTGCAAAGGACTGTGTATGCCACTTTGTGAATTCAATGAATTCAGAAATTGCAATTATAATTGTTCTCCAAGTAGCTAAGGCGTAGACTAAGAAGAATATAGGTTGAGGATGAACAGCCGTGGGAGTTTACGTAAGCAGTGGAACCAATTTTGGTGGCCCTCACGGGACCCCCATGCTTTCAGTGGATGCGACCTCACACTTCATACAGTCCTGCTTCCCTGAAACTTAACTTATTTCTTCCCTTTGCCCGTTAAAGGCATTGGATTACACATCATGCGTGGAGCTTCTGGAAAGCCCCACCTCACATGGTCTTCTTGTTGTTTCTGCAGTGAGTGAATCTGTAACCAAGCTCTGCTCCTTCCGCACAACCACGGGTGTCCATGCACACGATGGGTGATGCTTATGAACAGCACTGGATCAAGCTTGCGGGAAATTAAGGTAGATAACTGAGCAGCAACAGGATTATCTGTCTGTGGATTAGGTAACTTGGGCAAACAAAGAAGTGACACTTAATTGCCGCTCTTCTTAACAAATCAATTCCCTAAAGCGGATTGGAAAGATATTTGAAATTTGAAATGGCACTTCCCTGGCCACAAAATGGTCCTTCTCCTTTCCCCTCCCTTCTTCTTTCATTTGTACAGAAAGCAGATCTTTATTTAATATTTTGTATTTATAGAAGTGATGGCTGTGTTCTTTAAAAATGCAAACCTACCTACCATTTTTTTTTTAAAGAGGGGCACCAGGTTATGGTACGTTGCTCGCATCTGAAAGGACTCTAGAGGGAAATGCTGGAGTCAAACTACTCTACACCATTAACAGTCTTTCTGGGACTGTTCCACTTTAGGATCCTGGGCTGGAATTCAGTAATGGACTGGTTTTTTCATAGGTGGACTTACAAGTGCAGGAAATAAAATTGAGCAGTTTCGCCACATCCGTATTTACTTAGGGGCTGCTGTGAAATTACTACATGCAAGCATCCATAACTCAACGGTGGAGCGACTGATACATTAGTGTATAGTGGGCACAAATGTGCATTGGTGTGGTTCCCCAGTGCACATGCGGACATCATCTGGGGAGAGCTGGAGCACAAAAGGAGTGCCCGATGCACATCAGAAGTATCCAGTGTACATCAGAAGAGCCCAATGAGCATCAGAAGTGACCAGTGTGCAGCAAAAGAGGCCACTGCACATCAGAAGTGCCTGATGTGTATTGAAGCACTCTTGCCAATGCCCTGATGCACATCTTAGCAATTCACTCATTGGGTTTTGTTGAGTATCTGCAGCGTAGCTAAGCATTTGTAAAGCTACGGCACATAACCCATGAGGTAGACTCGGTCCTGTTTTGGCATGCAGGGACGGGAAGAATTAAATCCTTGAATGCAGCCCTGTGCAAAGCAACACAAATATAGAAAACCAACATATTGAGGGGAAGGGTAGATTATAACTATTTCCCCCAATGTGATACTTTTCAACAAGACAATGAGTTTATATTGGAGCAGAAGCCTTTCTCCACCTGTGTCTTGAAATGGTATAGTCTCAGAGAGGACTGTGCCACCTGCTTTTTCTCAGTCGTGCACATCAATAGTTCCTTGTGTTGACCTTCTTTCTTTAATGGTACCTTATTTAAGTTGTTCATTCCCAGTCTACACACACAGACACACGCACCATTTCAAGGATGAATCCATCTCAGACTGGTTTTCAAAGCCAAAATAAAAAGAACATACCCTACAACTACAGTACAACCAGACAAAGGTACAACAACGTAGTCAGAAAAAAAAAAGATTTTGATAATTTGCGCATTGACAGGAATACTTGAATGTGATTTTACAAAGTGATGTTTAAAAAAAAATGACAAATTGTACTATCTATCCATAAGAAAACAACAGCTCTTATCTTTCTAGACTGTCATAGCAGGGCTGCTGGTTTCTCGACTTTTGCTTTTGATAGTTTTCATGTAAATATATACATATACCAGTTTAAAATAAATGAGGGTTCAAAAAAAATAACACAAAAAACTGCTTTCAGCAGCAATAGACTTACTTTTGCAGCATTTTTTTTTTTTTTTTGGTGGATTTGTTTGCAATGTGGTCCCAGTGCAATAAAGATATTGGCAAATGTGTAGCCAAAAAGTCTGTGTGATTGTTTTACTTTATGGACGCTGGTGGAAACTTAGGTCTACTAGAGGCATGGATCCATCACCTTTTCTGGACATCATTCATGTAACAGTCACACCTTTTCCTACATATGATTTTTCATAGACGTTTCTCCGCAGTTATCTTGGCTTTCTAAACTTTGGATAGCAATCTAAGGGTCTTGTTGATGGTGACTCTAAAGCTGTGGTTTCCAAACTTTGGTCCTCTAATTATTTTGGACTTCGTCTCCCAGAATCCCCAACTGTTGACAAGCTGGCTGGGACTTCTGCAATTCGAAGTTCAAAACACATGCAGAAGCAAAGCTTGGAAATCACTGCGCTAAAGTATAAAATTCATCATGGCCAACCCAGGATGATCGTACTGCTTGAGACACAAGACAAGAAAGAAGATAACTCCATTCCACTCCAGTTCCAAATAAGGAACCTAACTAAACTAGCATCTGAATTTTCCTTTCAGCACTAGTGATATGACTGCATCTTCCACCCCATTTGAAGGCAGGAGACTAGCTTATGGAGGACAGGACAGGCTGTCTTCCATTACTGCTCTAAACCCACCCATCCCGGGTATCTATTGCCTGATGGAGCTGCCTCTATCTACAGTAGTCCACCCTTATCTGTGGTTTCACTATCCACAGTTTCAGTTACCTGCAGTCAACCATAGTCCAGATATATTATATAGTTCCTCCTTTATCTACTTTTTAACTCACAGTCAATCAGGATCCAAAAATATTTCTGGTGTAGGCTTCAATACTATCCATGGTTTCAGGGATCCACTGGAAGTCTTGGAACATATCCCCCACAGATAAAGGGGGACTACTGTACCTCCTGGAAAAAGACTAGCTCCGGAGCTCCATCCCAGATCATAACTGAACTTTTCTTCAGGTCTTTCAGGCATTGAAATAATCCAGTATGCTTTTTCGTGCTTGGAATTATCTTTTGAAGAACCATTAAAAATATTGAAATAATTTAAGCCAAAAGAATAAAAGCAGCACGACGGACTTTTAAAAAACGCACCCCTTTTCTTGTAAAACAATCTATTTCCCCATAGCACTCTGAAAGAATAACTTTTCCCCTCCTAAGAAAAAGACAGCAGTAAGGAAACCAAGGAAGCCTCCCTAGGGAGGGAATTCGAAAGTCTAGGCACTTTGCTAAGAAGGCCCTCTCTTGCATTCCACCGAATGCACCTATGAAGGTGGTGGGATTGACAGAAGCATCTCCTGCAAAGATCTTAAATCTGAGGATGGCTTGCATGAGTAGACAGGGTCCTTCAAGATGCTTGAACCTGAGCCATTGGTTATGCTCAAAAACAAACTAGCAACCTGTTGTAATAAGGGAGTGCATACATGGAAGTTAAGCCACAGACAATCTGTCACTGTCCAGTTGCTTTGGATTACACCTTCCACGGTCCAGGGTCGTTGTTGATGTCTGGGGCTGATGGCGATTGTTATCCAAACTGTCTGGAGGGCACCAGGTTGGTTCCCTCTGCCAGGCTCAGGGTCCGTGCAAAGCTGTAGGGCTGGAACCTCATCCAGATAGAATTTCACCTTAGATGTTCCCTGGCAAACAACACTTCATGCTAAGTGCATTGCGTGCCTCCGTGGCCGGGAGGCTGAACACCTTTGCATGCCTGTGTGACAGTCAGATTAGCCTGGGAAGATTTGGTAGCTATGAAGGGATGTCACTGTTTATTAGATCAGTAATCCATGAGCTCAGGAAGATTAACATGACAGAGTGAAATGTCCTTTTGGAAGTACTGCACCCCTCCTTCCAAAGCAAGGGGAAGTGCTGAAGTGGTTGGTTTGTTTTTAAACATGATGGCACTGCTCCTAAATTGGCGGACGGGCTTACTAAAGCCATGATAAATGTTAAAAAGTAGATTAGGGTTGCAGTAATAATAAGGAAAGTGTCAAAATACTACAGGAGCATGTGGTGGTCTATATCAATGCAGATTTCCGCCACAGAAGATAAAACATACACAGGGTTTGATAAAGAAAGGAAGATGTTGACATAATGGTATATTATTTGGCAAATCTTTACGCTTCTTGAACAATTTGGTGACACAATATCCCAACCAACTATTTGGGTTGTAGTTGGGAAGGGAAAGCTGTTACTGCTGTTTTGCAAATATTGAATTCGTTTCTATGAGGGACTTGCTCATCCATGGAATTTGGTCTCCACATGGTGTCCTTAATCCACCATCGATATGGAGGATCAAGTGTATAGGTGAGAGTCAAAGCATGAACCTATGAAATATCCTGTACTGTATTGTCTGCATTGTGTCTGCATTGTACTAGGGCTTGGAAACTTGCTGACGTCCAGATGTAATTCGACTGCATATCCCATCAGTTCTACCCAGCATGATCAATGGTGAGGAATGAGGAATTTGTGGTCCAGATACATCTGGTGGGATGTACAATTCACAAAAGTACTCTACATAAACAGCCTGTTAACACTTCCCCAAAGATCTAAGCGACATTTGAAATCACCTCCTAGGATCCAAAGCCTGCTGTTGTGAGCCTTTGATAAATAAATAAGCTAACCATCTCTTTCAATGTCTTGGGTATAATTCCTGCTATAAATAGCCCACCCTGTTGATTTTTTTTTCTTTTAAAAAAATAATTCTTCTTAATAAGTAAAGTCGGTGACAGTTTTACAAAAGCTGGATTAGTTCCATTATATTTCTTTGCCTCTCCCATTCATCGCTCAAGGGTCTTAGCTAGTCTCTGGGCTGCTTACTTAACGCTTGGACTTAATGTTCAAGAATTTGTGGTGGTATGCATTGATTTGCCTCTTATTAAGTTATCTCCATTGCATGGGGATTCTGGAAGTTTCAATGATGTTTTGTTATAAGCCTCTCTAAATCAGAGTTTGACCCAACTGCGCTGTTTTTGTAAGAAGCCATTTAAAGTGGATCCTAGGTGGCACTGTTGGAGGTACATCCAATCTGGGAAACCATCCGGGAATTCTAAGTGCATCAGTTTGAATCCCAAGCTAGAAGGAAAAGGGGAAATAAATTAACTAAACAAGTAATGAACTTCTCTTCACAGAACAACCAAGTGATGTCTTTCGTTGGCACATGATGTGATGTCTCTGTAGGATCTGAACAGCTCAGCTGATGACAGAGAGCTTTCTCTTGCATTTCTCTGACATCAAGGCAGGTCAACCAATACCTGGGAGAGGCATCAATAGCCAAAGAAATCCCTGGTTGCATTACAATAGAGATCAAGGTCCTCCTCTATCTTCTCTCCTTCCTCCTTCTCCTTCTGCTCCTCATCTTCTTTTTCTTTCTTTATCATTTCCTCCTCCTCTTCCTCCTCCCTCTCCTCCTCTTCTTCTTCCTCCTCCACCACCACCTTTATCATTTTCTCCTCTTGCTCCTACTTCTCTTCATCCTCCTCCTTCAACACCACCATCTCCTTCTCCTTCTTCTCCTTTTCCCTCTCCTTCTTTATCATCTCTTCCTCCTGATCCTGCTCCTCCTCCTTCCTCTTCTTTATTGTTTTCTCCTCCTTCTCATTCTCCTCTTTCTCCTCCTTTTCCACCAACTCCTCCATCATGTATCTACAATCTGGCCTTTCCCTAGTTTGGGGTTCGAGGTGACTTACAACAGAGGACTCAAATAACACCACCATTAGAAGAAAAATACAACATGCAGACGCCCATTAAAAAATATTTTTGCACAGCCAGTTTATTGCCAAAAATCTATTTAGGGATATTTTTAAAAAGTCTTTGCTTGCTAGCAGAAGGAGAGCAGAGAGGGGCCAACCCGGTTTCTGATGACAGAGAGTTCTTCAGCCTGAGAAAACCCTGTCAAGTATCTTCACTAGACAAGTATATGACATAGTTATGGGACTGAGAAAAAGCCCTTCCCTGGGATCATGAGACTCCGGCAAGCTCATATAAGGAGATATAAGCTTTGAAATGGTAGTATTCAACACTTCCGAGTGCTCTTTTGTCGCTCAACTAAAGACCGGTCTGGATTCACTGCCACACTGACCTGGAAAAAACAGCCCAGCTCCTCATCTTCATCTCTCTTTTGGCCACTTGTTTATCTGCCCCGTCTCAATGATCAAAAGGCTCACAGGGTGCCCAGAAAGTTCACCTCATCCCCAAATTCCCAGTTTGTGTAGTATCTTCATAGGCAGTCTGCTCCTCCACTTGATAGTCCATCCTCCACCCAGTGTCAGGGTGCTTTGGAAACCATCCAGTCCATGCTGCTACCGCAAATAGCTTTATTTTTAAAGCCCCCTCCCCATCCTTTTCCCTCCTCCTCAATCTGCCATGTATCATATTTAGGTGAGACACAGGATAAAGTTGCTATGACTGATAGGGATATCCATCGCCGGGGCTGCTGAAATGGCCGCCGGAGGCCTAGTAGTGCCCCATTACATCCCCAGGCGAAGATCCATTTGATTTATTGAAAACTGAAATATACATCATCCCGTCTGGGGCTGCAGGCAGGCTGCAATCATTATGAACGCACACCCGATGAATGATGAATAATCCTCTTCGCCGCATAATCCCAGGCCTGCAAGACATCTGCTTTGAGAGGACTTGCTGGCTGGGAAGTTCAAAGTTATATCTGAGTGCAGGCATTTTTATTTATTAACAGCGCTCCTGCCAAGGAAGCGCCTAGATATTGTGAAGGCTTTGCAAGTTGTGTGCATGTGAGAGATCCAGTTTTACCATGAAACCAAGGGAAGTAATTGACTCAGGCAGCAAATACGGAGGGTCATGGTGCAGTGGGAAGGTTTCAGAGCAGGAATGGTGTGGTGAGCTGGGTCTCTGCCATTTGACTGATGGGTTTTGGAGTCCAAGATACAATATGCACTGCAGAAATAACACATTTTGACCCTGCGTTAACTGTCATGGCTCAATGCTATGGAATCCTTTGGATGTCTTTAAATAGAGGCTGGATGGCCATCTGTCAGGGATGCTTTGATTGGGAGTTCCTGCATGGGAGGAGGTTTAAAACAACAACAACAACAAACAAACAAACCCATCGTGCCAAGAAACCCGCACGATAGGTACGCCTTAGCATCAGCATAAGTCGGAAATAACTTAAAGACACGCAACAAGAAAGATAGAGGCGTTGAAGCACAAAGCAGTGTTGAGGGCCACATGTGACTCCAGGCTGGACTTTGCCCACCCCGATACAAGAATTGCTGTGAATGCTGCTACTGAGTTTAGCTTGGAAGTTTTCTCTCTTTGCATCCAACTCTCAGTTCTTCCTCTAAAACAGGCATCGGTTGGTAATCAGCCCAGCTCCAGACCTGTGTGGATTAGTTTGCTTTTCCAATTAAAGGAAAAACCCCAGGCTTCTGGCTCAAGCAAGTGAAGTGGACACATACTCAAATAAGATCGCACCGCAAGGGGGGAAAAGATAAATTAGTCACACCCCTTCCTGACGGCGCAATTGTCCCCCGAGAAAAGAAGTGTGATTTCCAATTTATTTCTTATGAACGGCGGTTTCTGCTCCACTGTTCTCACATAATGAATACATTGCCGCTACTTAAAGAATTAGCTTCTTCACTCCTGTCCAAGAAATTTGCAAAATGATGCATGCTGCTGCTTATTTATTCATTCATTGTTCCTGATTTATACCATACTGGGATAGATATGATAGATATTTTTCTCAAGGAAATCCCAGGGGATGAGAGCATGGGGATCTACCCTCTGGTGGTTAGACATATCTTCTCCCCTAAATTAGAGGGGACATTTGTAAAATAAAAATAGAATTGGGAAAGAGAGATGGGCATAGGAGAGAGGTAATTGCTTAAAATATTGCCAGCATTTTAAAATACAAATGGATTTTTATTAAAGACGCTTTGTCTTAAATCTGATTTGCAGGAAAGGAGGGTGTCCATAGTGAGGCCAAGCATTTACACATCTATGCCACCACTGTCCTCTTCTCTAACATGGCATCCATGGATGGATGAGAATTTCATTTCATTTCATATTGATATGTTATTGGGATACAAAGAGCTTGGAATTTAAAAGTAACCAGACATGGAGGAAATGGAGGCTGGGATCCTCCTGTTGTCTTACACATGTGTAAATGCCCCAGTAGAAGTAATTGAGCATTTTCCCCTGATGTGCCTTGGATTGGTGGATCACCAGCTGTTCATGAGGGAGCAATGTGACACAGAAAGCCAATGCAATTCTAGGCTGCATCAATAGGAGTGTAGTGTTTAGTTCGAGGGAAGGAATAGTGCCGTTCTATTCTGCTTTGGTCAGGCCTCACCTGGAATTACTGTGTCCAGTTCTGGGCACCACGATTCAAAAAGCATGTGGACAAGCTGGAGCGTGTCCATAGGAGGGCGACTAAAATGGCAAAGGGTCTGGAAACCATAAAGGCCTATAAGGAATGACTTAGGGAGCTGAGGATGTTTAGCCCAGAGGAGAGAAGGTTAAGAAGTGATATGGGAGCCCTGTTTAAAAATGTGAAGGGATGTCAAATTGAGGATGGAGCAAGTTTGTTTTCTGCTGCTCCGGAGACTAGGACACAGAGCAATGGATTCAAGGTACAGGAAAAAAGATTCCACCTCAGCATTAGAAAAAATCTCAGAGTGTGGTGGAGTCTCCTTCTTTGGAGATTTTTAAACATAGATTGGACGGCCATTTGTCAGAAGTAGTTTGATTGTGTATCCCAGCATGACAGCGGATTGGACTGGATGGCCCTTGAGATCTCTTCCAACCCTATGATTCTATGATTGTATGCAGGGTCAACATTCAGCTTAAGGCCATGGACACAGAGTTGTTCATGTGGAACTGTGTGCATGCATTCAGTATACAATCGCACATTCCACTGCACATTTGGGGGTGCAGTGTTGCCACTTAAGACATGTATTGTGTAGAACAATTGGGGGACATCATCCTGTTAGGACCCACTGCTGGCTGCACACATTAAAAATCATTTCGGGGACTTCAAGACTGGAAGTGGTTGGAAGTTCATCTCTAGATATATCTAGATAGATAGATATCTAGATAGAGAGGGAAAGAGAGAGAGAGAGAGAGAGAGAGAGAGAGAGATTTCCAATTTGGAAGAGGCAGCCTTTTGATGTTGCCATGCTCCTTTCCGTGCTTTACAAGAAGATCACTGGAGACTTTCTTGAACATGATGCTCCTTGTTTTGACAACTCTCATTTTTTGAAAAAAATAAAATAAAATTGGGTATTTTGCACAGAAGATAGCATTTTCTATGCAAAGAAATCTGTTTTCAGAGTAGGAAACTCATTGTCCGTGCAGAAACTTGTTTTCTTTAGAGAAACCGGTTTTCTGCACAGAAAATGGCATTTTTTGTGTACATAAAAACACACACACACATTTTGCTGGTTGGTTTGTTTTACACAGAATAAGTCTCGCACGGGGAAGAATGTCACCTGTCTACAATCATCCGTGTCAGGGTGTCCCGATACTCAATTTCTCAGTCACTTCTGAACATTTCTATACATTTTTTTTTCCACCCGTAACCTGGACTGAGGTCAACGTTTCTGAACGAGAAGATTCCAGATTGGCATCGGATAGAATCCATCCTTTGGAAAGACTCGAACTGGGCCCAAGGTTGCGGAGAAGAAAATGAAACAATCGCAGCAATGAGATGTTTGGGAAGGGAGAGAGAGGGGGAGCAGGAGCTTCAGGGAGTCAAAGCTGATCTGAATGCATTGCTCTCTCCAGCAGCTTGGCTGATTAATGGTTGCGCCTCTCACAGTTGCTGTTTGATAGGTGCAGAGGCCATGCGGGGAAAAGTATGCTCTTCATAATTGCCTCTGAGCCTGAATCAATGAGGCTTTCTCTTCCAGAGTAAACAATTTTCCCATCCACCCCCCCCATCCACCCCTTCTCCCTTCCCTGCTGCCACAATCACATTTGTAAAAGAGAGCATTGAAATTAGAGATGGCTAAACCGGCAGGAAAGTTATTAGAAGTCTCAAAGCGGATCCCTGGATGGCCATTTGGGAACAGAGAGGGACGAGATCAGCGGTGGATGGTGGTTTTCATGTCAGTGGGATGGTGGATCTGCTCTGGGTTCTAGTCTGAACATGGAAGGTGCGACCCAACATGTTGAACTTGACCTCCTCCACCCATGGCAATTGGTTTGGTAACTAGGATTGCTCTTGTCAGTTAAAACATGGAGCAGATTCCAACCCGGCAGCCACTAGACTTTCATTTGTTATTTATCATGAGACTTTAACGGAAATAACGTAAGTGAAATAGGTGTCGTAAGTGTGGCTTCCAAGGGCTCATTGTAGTTGTGATATAAACAACTGGCGAAATCAAAATTCTGCCTTCAAATTCCACTATTGTATGAACAACTTAGATGTATTAATATATACGTAGTGAAGATTTGGTTGAAATGTGATGTTTTTTAAAGAAAAATAAAATAATATTTTTTAAAAATTCAAAGATTTTTTTTTAATTCAAAATTTTAATTTTTTAAAAAAATTCTAGGACCTCTCCTTACTCCTTCCACCGCACTTCACTCCACTCCCACTATCCTGTAAATCATTTTAAAGGGAAGCAGATGAATGCCACAGCCCATTTCTGCTAAAGGTAGGTGTTTGGGGAGCAGTGGTGTCACCCCACTTTAAGGTGTCACCTGGTGCGATCCGCACCCTCCACATCTCCTAGTGATGCCACTGCTCTCTGCTCTACCTTTTCTCTTCTTCACTTCTCCTTCAATTTCAACTGTAATTTCTGCTCTCTTTCCACTGAATCAGCTCAGTTTCTTTTGCCAGCTTATCACCTTCACCCCCACCCAGGCTCACTTATATAAACAATTTGGCTTTCGCTTTCTATTCTCTACAAGCCCCTTGGATTTTTCTGGAAATGAAACTTGGCCACTGAACTGTAGCCCCATATATGCACTCAAAACCACACCAACCCACACATCTTGATATAAATGAACTGTACTTCTACTGATGGCAATGGCAGTACAACTGCAGAACAAACAACCCAGACAGAAATAGAAATTAGATAGAGATAGATAGATAGATAGATAGATAGATAGAAAAATATACCCTGAATGCAAAAATTAGAATATAAAAAAATTATACAAATATAATATATATCTTATATAAATATAAAGACAACATAATCAAAAGCAAACTGACAGCTACATATAACCAACATACTCAAGATTATAAAACCATATGGAACTAAAATTTAAACACCCAAATCTTTCCAAACATTTCTTTTCTTGAAGAAGGCTTGAACTGATGGAGAGATGGGGAAAAGGGGAATAATAATAATAATAATAATAATAATAATAATTATTATATGTATCCCACCTCTCCCCCTTTATTTATATGTATCCTACCATATTTATTATTATTTTATTTATATGTATCCCACCTCTCCCTTTTGAGGATCGAGGCTAGGGAACGGTTCAATACAGACAGATTTGGCCATCCAAAGATGCCATGTTTCTCAAGGCTAAGGTCCTTCAAGAAGCCCCAACGTTGTTGTAAAGGGTAAGTGACATGGCTGTTCAACTTCAACATCTTTTTAAAATTATTTACTCTTAACTGGCCCCATAATCAGCTCATTTACCAGCAAGCTAAGCATGTAATGTCTTGATGAATATGCATAAAGAACATAGAATGAGCCACATCTGGAGCAATATAAAAAAAACCCGCACTTTGTTAGTCCCTGGTGTGAAAAGAAACATCAGCCCTCAATATTTGGTGCATTTCTTCCCTTCCTCCCCATCTCTGCTGCACTCTCTGGGCACATGTTCTTTTCCTCCGCTGTGCCTTTGAGAACATCACATATTCATGGAGAACTAAAGAATGGCTTTAAAATGCATTTACCTTGTAAAAAATATATATATCAGACCTTCCCTCAAATGAGCGCTGGTGAATTATGAATGAAGACATGCAGAGCTGAAAGCTCTTGCTTATACATTTTTAAAAGTCGTCTCTCATTTCTGATAATGCTGTTTTAAGCCCATCGGACCACCGCCTGCCATTGATGGCACGCATGCGCATGGAATAATAAGCATAGACTGGCTACTTTTCATCGACAGTTGCTCCTAGGTGTTACCCAAAGAAAAGCGGAGGGACTGGGGGAGATCCCCACCAAGTATGTCAGCATTACCTTAAACGTTGAAGACATTAGCTTTGCAAGAGGATGGGTAACCTTTAGGACCGTTGGCACTTTTGTATACTGGTAATAACTAACTTCTTGGATGCATCTACAAGATACTGTAGAAATAACTTTAACTGCCATGGCTCCATCCTACAGAATCCTGGGATTTGTAGCTCAATGCTATGGAGTTCTGGGATTTGTAGTTTGGTCAGATATGTAGCCTTCTCTGTCGGAGAGCTCTGGTGCCATAACAAACTCCCTGGATTATATAGGATGGAGGCATGGCAGTTAAACCAGTGTCAAACTGCATTAATTCTGCAGTGTAGCAGTAGCCCTCTTCATCTGAAAAATAAGGGATGAATATACAATAAATGTGTTTCTTTTCAATTAAGTTGAAGTCTGCATCATGCAATAGCATACCATTCAGTGCTGACTAGAAAAGCAAGTGTGAAGCCATTAAAAAAAAACCATTCACATACTGGAAAGTCCTCCTAAGCCTAATCATATTTGCCTGCCTTATTCTCAGTATCCGCACTGCTCCATGTAACCTGTCAGCCCAGTTTAAAGTGTGTTCGAGCTCCTTCTGGTGGTTAACACTGCAATTTGATTATTTTTACAGTTGTATACAAATGCATTCCCAAAATTCTCAATCCTACTTGCAGGCAGAGAAATGGGGGAAGGGAAACCATTTGACTCAGGTTTTTCAGGAAGAGGAGCTATTCTCTAGCAATTTCCAGAGAAGTTGCTCATTCCCAGCAGTACTAATAACACCCCTTTCATTTGGTCCAAGGTCCCCACTACCACTGACTTTGGAAGAAGCAGTGGTAGAAACCATCTTCCACAATTCCCAAGACTCGGATCAGTGCAGTGCTGGTAGGTGTTGTGAGCCTTCAAGTCATTTCCGACTTATGGTGACCCTAAGGCGAACCTATCGCAGGGTTTTCTTGGCAAGTTTCTCCAGAGGAGGGTTGCCATTGCCATCCTCTGAGGCTGAGATAATGTGACTTGCTCAAGGTCACCCGATGGGTTTTCATGGCTGAGCAGAGTCCTAGTCCAATGCTCAAACCACTATGCCATGCTGACCCTCTCCTTGCCCCACATTCCACCCACCTGGATACCATGGCCAAGATTTCCCCCACCACCACCCAATGCTGTATGGCTTTGCGGGATCAAGGAGCCTTGAGGCTTCAGTAGGTCCCTTGTGGCCCATCAGCCACATACTTCCCATCACTGACATTTGGGGACAATGAAAGAAAAGCGAAAAAATAAATATATATATATATTTAAAAACCCTCACAAGTTTTAATTTAGAGCAGAGGTGGGCAAAATAGAACCCCAGGGCCTCAGACATTCCCCCCTTGGGTGTTTCTGTGTTTCTTTGACATTTTCAGATATCTCTGCTCATATTTCTTCTGCTCCCTCTTGCAGAAAAGTGAATTGTCTCTCCTGGAAACCTTCAGAAGTAGTCATTTGTCTTTTAAATAAATTCCGGAAAGTACATGCACATACACATCACTGTTTAACATTTTCGCACAACTCTGTTTAAGATTTTTAAAGAAAGGGCTTTTAAGACTGGTCTGCAATGTTGCAATTATATATATATATATATACACACACACACACACATACATACATACATATACTAAAAAGCTGCTTTTTATTGTTTTTAATTGTGTGTTTTAAATCCTTCTGGTATGGTTCGTCGCTTGATCCTCTCGTCATGCTGCTCCTCTGGATGCTTTTAGCCACATTGTACTCATTTTTATTTATAAGGCACCTTGAGTCCCAGTTTTGGGTGGAAAGCAGGATATCAATAAAGATAATGGCTGACATCCTGTTGAGCAGTTATGAATGTGTAAGCTAGACTTGCATATTTGTAACTGTTTGGCATTCATGTTTGCAGTCATGGCACTATCGCAATGATAGCAAATGCCCACTGAAACCTACCTTAACAGCCACAATGACAACACAAGTCTGTTTTCTGGAAGCCAGGGCACTGCATTACCTTCACCTTTAACAGACTGTTAAAGTGGGTTTGGTGAATCAGGCCAAAAGATACATAGTGATGCACTCATACTTATGTCTGTGGTGCGTTTTCTTGACTAATAATAAGTGTTATAAAAACACCAGCAACAATTCACAGTGGTGGGATTCCAGTGGTGAAAGGTACTCTGGGAGCATTTCCAAAGGAACGGACAAAACGTTGGAATGAAACTGTCCCAGTAGGATCACAATAACCCTATTACACAAAGTGGCACAACTTGGAATGTGCCACATTATCTTTCAATGCCTTCATTGTTGATGTTATTGTGTGCCTTCTAGTCATTTCCAACTTATGGTGACCCTAAGGTGACTATTGCCAATAGTCTTCATAGGGACATCTCTGGCTTGCTAAGGCAATGAAAAATAACAAACACAACTTCAGCACTGTGTCTTGATGTTTGAAGGTTCTGTAAAATATATCCTTATCAGAGTGCACCATCTAGAGGAAAACAGGAGTACATGATGACTTCCAAGGAATTAGATCTAGAAAGAAGGCAGCAGATATTTGGCTCAGAACTGGTGTACTATACAACGATCCCTCCACAGACACTGGGGTTAGGGGTGAAGGACCACTGTAAAAATGGAAAAACCGCAAATAAAAAAGTGATATTCTTTTTACCTAAGAGAACACCTCTCTAGGAATCTCCAGGTCCTCCAAAGCAACTCTTTGGTCAACATTTGCCAGAAGTTAAACATAGGAGTTTATCACACAGGAGGAATTTCTCCCAATTTTGAATTGAGCCAATTCAAATTCACGTAAATTTGCTAGTTTAGGAAATTTACGTGAAATCTAATTGCATTTGGAATCCATTCAGAATGACTTCCCATTTCCCGAAAATGACCCACCATTGCCCGAAATTGCATGAGATACTCTTATACGCATTAACGTAAAACCTATGATTGCATTCGGAATGATTTCCCTTTTGCCCGAAATTGCGTGAGATACACTCATACGCAATTATGTGAAACCCCATGATTGCGTTCGGATTGCCATTGCATTATACTCCCAAATTCCGTTGTATGATAAACTCCATAGAAACATGCTGGAGGACCTACCAAACGCCTAGAGAAGTGTTTTCTCTATGAACGTTTAGGTTCTCCAGCACAACTCTATGGTCAGCTTCCAGCAGAATTGCGCTGCAGGACTTAGATATTCGATCATACACATGCATCACACAGACTTGCCTTAAAACAGAAGGTTATGTCTTTAATTAGAGCCTCTCATTTGTACTTGTAGATTTCATATGATAAAGTAGATCTCCTTTCCACCCTTCCTTGACCCCTTCCTTCGCTAATCCCCTTTGAATTCTGTGGCTTTCGAGAAGGAGATATGGTTCGTTTCCTGATTAACTGGGCATTTCCTTAGGATTTTTTCTTCCTTCATGGTTAACTAGGAGGTACATAATTACCTACAGACAAAAAGCATGATAGGAGAGAGCTCTATGTAGGTTATGACTTACTTCCATTCACTGTAACTTATCAAAAAATGGATATTAGTTCCCTCAATGCCTGCCATTTTGTATCCAGCTTTCCTTATTTTAGCAGGGGTCGAGGAGGTGCAAGTGTATTTCTGGATAAGAGAACTGTATCGCAAAATTTAGGGAAGTGCAAGAGCTGAAAGCTAAGTCCCTTCCAGTTCATATACAGTCGTCCCCCCGGTTACGAAGGTAATCCGTTCCGGATTACCTTTCGTAACCCGGAAGTATTCGTTTCCCGGGGGGCCGCTATTTCCAACGGACCGCGCGGCTGATTTAAAGGGGCCACGTGGGTTTTTTTTTTCCCGGATCCCGGGGGCTCCTTCGGATCCCGGGGGAATTTTAGTGGTCCCACCGGTTTCGGATCCCGGGGATTTCGTTCCCCGGGGGATTCGTAAACCGGGGGACCACTGTACTAGTCTGGGAAGTGTAGATAAGACCACTTCTTATTCAAAATATGAACCGAATAATTCCTGACACCCTGATCCCAAATGTAAACACCACTCTTCATCACATTTGGTTTTCAGACTGGTGTGCTGGCAAAATTGATTTCATGACAATAAAAGACAATTAGAAAACAGCCAAGGCAATATTTAAAACCAAATTTAAAAATTAAATGGGGTTCAAGGGACTTTGCACAACTGATGGAGTTTCAGAGGCCACAAAAGTGGAGTCCAAGGGCTGCATCCAGCCAACAGTGTGAGAAGAAAACAAGGAATACGTTGAAGTTTTCATAATTTGTACCCAAAAATATATCTGCAGAAAAGAATTATATTTTTCCATTGGGTTTGGGTTAGCTTCAAAGAAGCTCTCCCTGGTTCTGCCCTAAGAACTTTTGAGAGTTATAGTTTAAGGAAGGGTATTTAGAATGATCAGCCGATGAGTTCCATTATCTTCCGAAACAAGAAATCCCAGGATCCCATAGGTTGCAGGCATGGCAATTAAAGTGGAATTATAGTGTTATAATTATGTAGTGTAAAAGGGCTCCTAGAAGTCATCAGCTGCCATAGTGTATCAGTTAGAATACTACAAGTCAAGAGGTGCACTCAGAAGCTTCTTGTTCCTCTTCAAGAGCAGCCCCATGAACAATAATGAACAGTAGTTAAGCCAAAGAGGAGATTACCAAAGCATGAGTGATCGTGGTACTGAAAACCAGTTACGTTGTGTAACTGTATGCATATTTAGCCAGGTAACAGGGGTGCTAAGGAACCCTGTGTAACAGGACACTGGCAAGATGTCCGGATGGGTATTGGGATCTTTTGATGCACATCAACACTCCCTAGCCAGTGTCCTGCTGTGCATCAATCCCATTGTGAATTGATCTCGTTGTGCATTAGTCCCATTGTCCACTAGTTGATGTGCAATGGTCACTTTGCTGGTTGCCTTACATAGTAATGTAACAGCAGCCTCTTGCTCAATACAGACATGAACCTGTTCAGTTCCATTTCCCATAGATGTAAGTCCACTTACAAAGATGTACGACCCAAAGTGAATTCTGGCCTACATTTAGTAGTGATATGTAGAACCAGTTAGCATTGTGCTTCAGCCATTAGTAGTATGTGCAAAAGTCAGTATTATTGAGATGCATAAGAAACCAAAAGAAGCAAGTTCACACATGGAAAAAAAATATATTTAAAAGCTATGACTTTTATTTCAAGGAGCTGTAAGCAGCAGCATCAGAATACGTTGTGAGCAAAAGGGTTGCCTGTCACTTTGACATGATGGATGCCTGAATTCTTGAAGGATAATGAATATACAGCTACAGGTTGTAGTGCCAAATTAGTTGGTGACGATTGGAGATGGTGAGATCGAGAGAGAGAGAACAAACACGAAGCAGCATGACTTTGGGGAAATGTAATAGAGAATCCCTGACATAAACACCGTCAAGGCTTTATTCTGGTAGCAAATTTTGTCCTGCAACCTGTCACTATTATCAGCTATGGCACTCTTCCCAGAATCAAGATAAAGCTCATCAAAAAACTTTCTTTGTGCTTTTATGGTAGCATAAAGGCAGGGTGATTGGTAAGGAGTGGACTGTCCTCATCTCAACTCAGAATCGGCCCGGTGTTTATGAGGTTTTGGAGCTGGCAGCCAGACACAGTGCACATCTACTTCTAGGAGTTTTCTTCTGATTCACAATGTTGGCACTGAAGGCTTTCATGGCCAGCATCCATAGTTTTTTGTGGGTTTTTTAGGCTATGTGGCCATGTTCTAGAAGAGTTTATTCCTAACGCTTCACCAGCAATTGTGGCTGGCATCTTCAGAGAAATTCTCTGAAGATGCCAGCCATGGATGCTGGTGAAACATCAGGAATAAACTCTTCTTGAACATGGCCACATAGCCAAAAAAAAAAAAAATGAAAAACTATAATGTTGGCACCATTGTGCATGTGTGTTATGGCCTACCTGGAGAAAACTTCCTCAGATGACAGTCAGGTAACAGTCAGAGCCAGAGGAGGTTGGCAATCTTGCCCTGGAAGCAGAGCTTGGACCAACCCATGTTGACCATGAGGAAGCCAAGGCAATGGAGAAGGAGGGGACAGCATGCCCCTCATTGCTTCTCTGCTGCCCTGGCTCTCTCCACCTTGCTTGCTTGCCATTATCTGGATCTGGCAGATGGCATGTGCCCAGCCTCCCAGGCAAGGGAGGCAGTGAAAGAGAGGAAAGGGTAGACGATCACTACCATTGCCTGGCATACCTTTCTGGGTCTGTTTGGTCAGTGGGCAACTTGGCAGTTTGGAGAGAAGGCAAGTGAAGTAGTGGAAGAGAGGGTGGTTAGGATGAACTGCCGCCACCACCACCATCACTGTCCCGAGGCAGCCTTTTCCACACCAGGTGACACCAACCTTAGTGACACCACTGACACTAGCTTTACAATCTGCTCAGTCCTAAACTGTGTGACATGAGAGCTTGGGAAACTGGAAGAAATGTCTACAAGTTTTTTTGTGGAGCTTTCAGGCTATGTGGCCATGTTCTAGAAGAGTTCCTTTCTGACGTTTTGCCAGCATCTGTGGCTGGCATCTTCAGAGAAATGTCTACAAGTCTTCTTCACAAGCATAGAACCACAGAATCATAGAGTTAGAAGAGTGCTCAAGAGCCATCAGGTTCAACCTCCTGCCATGCAAGAATGCACAACCAAAGCACCCTGACAGATGGCCATCCAGTGTCTATTTAAAAACCTCCAAAGAAGGAGACTTCACCATTCTCCAAGGGAGTGTGTTCCACTGTCGAAAAGCTCTTACTGATCAGATACAGAAAATGCCTTGACAGGTTTGCCTTAAGGTCACCATAAGTCAGAAATGACTTGAATGCCCACAACAACAATGAGGAGTTATCACTTAACAACTTCTTCATCTGCACCACCAAGTTAGATTTCATTTTGGAAAAGAACATTTGGGAAGGATGGAGAAAGGATTCATAATCCATCCAGACACTAGAAGCTGGACAAGCTCATTTTCAAACAAATGCTTTATGCTGTCACACTAAGGTTAGAAGAAGTGGTCAGGAGTCAAAGGAATGACTGTCAAGATGACTTGGAATACACTAAACATTTTGACAATGTCTCCACCAAGTACAAAAAGGGACCTGGCTTGTGGCACCTTTGAGACTAACTGAAAGATAGAAATTGGTAGTATGAGCTTTTGTAGACTTCATCCTACTTCCTCAAGTCTCTATATATTTCTGAGGCACAGAGAAATACACTATTCCACCATTTGGTCATCAGAAAGAGATTCTTTTCATTCACCTGCCTCCAGTTCCTGATCGCCTATGGGGAACCAGACAAGTTCTTACTTTAATGGCTGATTTAAATCCCAGTCTCTTCACTCTCATTGCAACAGGGATGTAATTCTTTGCTATCTTTCTTCTTAAAGGAAGCAATGGATACTTGTAACAATTTTCTTACTGCTCTGAGAAAAAGTTCAAAAATCAAAGACTATTTGGGACTCATTCTTTACAAAATTCACACATGGTTGTTTTGCACAGAAAACAGCATTTTCTGTGCAGACAGCAATATTCCTGCATGGAGGGATTATTTTCTGCACAGAAAATGCTGTTTCCTGTGCAGAAAACATTGTTTTCAATGAAAATAACCCGTGTGAATTTTGCACAGAACAAGTCCCAAACTGCAAAAATTCTTGTCGGTCCAGGGATTTTCTCATCATGGTTTCTCTGCTGTTTTTTCAGCCAATTTGCAAATACTTTTGAATATTTTTTCCATCCGTACTGAATGAAAGAGTCTAACTACTACACCAGGCTTAGAAGAATATGTTTGCTTCCTATGAATCGGCAAACTGGAGAATGTCATCTTTAGCAGTTACCCACCTCTTACAATTGCTTTTCACTTTCCTTTGGAATTAGTTCTTTTCCCATTTAAATAAAACGGGCCCTTCCGACTGTGATGCCATTTGGGGCACAAACGGAGAGGGCGAACATCTGGAACAAGTTCCTTGGCCACGTTTAGTGTTTAAGACAGAACATAAACATTTGCATTCATCCAAACAACTCTTTGAATAGCTAAACAGTGCTGTGAAGACCAAAGGAATAACTAAGGTCAGCCGCCTGTGGGATATATATTTGTAGGAGAGGGAAAAAAGCAAGCATCTCCATTTTAGAATGAATATGTCTTCTCCCAGTCTCTCTTTCTCTCCCCTCGGGTTGTTGCAGCCCTTCTTCCAATGATCCAGTACATTTGTGGAGACATGGGGAGTAAATTTCAATTAGGAGAGAAACCATAATGAAACCACAAAATATGGAAGGATTTTGGAGGGGTGCGATGGAGTCTTTTCTTTTAAACTATACCTCTCACAATCTCTCAGGCAGCTTAGCTGGGCAGTTCTAAGATGTATAGTCAGAAATGCAAAGGGGATCAGTTGTTGTAGCTGTCATTATGGTTATTTTGATATTTTATCCACTAACCTTTTGTTTGTTTGTGGTTATTTTAACCTTTTTCATCCTGTCTCTAATGCAATTGTAATTTTGCCACCAGCACATGTCTTGCATTTGTTGTACTAATAGTGGGCCCTTGGCATCTGCTGAGGTTTGGTTCCAGGACCCACCTACCCCCGGATACTAACATCTGAGGATGCTCAAGTCCTATTAAATACAATGGCACTGGAAAATGGTATCCCTTATATAAAATGGCAACATCAAGGTTTGCTTATTGGATTTCTTTATCCTTATTATTTTCAAGCCGTGGATGGTTGAATCCATGAATAAAAAAATCTATGGAAAAGAAGGGCTCCCTATAGATATAGTTTTGTCAGAACTTTTTGTCCCACAGACAAGCAACACCTGCCAAAATCCCCTTTTTTGAACAGCCATTGAAGGCAAAGGAGCCCTCTCCAGCTTTCAGTCTGGCAACCCTACAATACAGAGGTGGGCTGTAGGACACATGCACTCCTGGGGCCATTTGTTTGCCCCCCAGTGCCCACCACGGGTCACCAAATATAATGGCTCCAAATAACCTTTAGGGAGTGTGGGGAGAATGTTTCTAGGACATTTTTAGACCAGGAGAGAACATGTTTAGACCTTTTTAAATAGGAGGAAGTGATATCCTGGTCACTTTCAATGGCCCAGGAGGCTAAAAACATGGCAAAATATCCCCACAACCCCCAGAGTGTATTTGGAGTGGGGAAGGGGTGCAGAAGGGGGTTCAGCTCTACAAGATCTCCAGGAGGGGTTAATGCAGCCCCCTAATGTCCAACTCCTGTGCACCCCTCTTTAGGTACTTTCTGTAAAGCGGGTAGTGGTTAAATGCCGGTTCTTTAGCCACAAGGTTGTGAGTTCGATCCCAGGCAGGGCTCCAGGGTTGACTCAGCCTTCCATCCTTTCGTAGATCAGTAAAGTGAGTACCCAGTTTGTTGGGTGCAATTGGCTTACAGATTGTAAACCACTTAGAGAGTGCTGAATTCACTATGAAGGGTAGAGAAATGTAAATGCTATTGCTATTTCTTCCCCCATTTTGCATTTGGCTGATGGGGAAAAAATTATTTTTCCTATCTCAATTAGTGCTGTTATTAATCCTCCTTTCCAGATGAATCACTTAGGCCTAGAGCTTAATGATAGTCCCAACTAGTGTCAATGGGATCTAGGTCCACCCTAGATGGCATTGCCATTAAGATTCAGGCTGTCTGCATGCAAAACAGTATAGAGAATAACATAGCTGATCACATAGCCTCATATTGTCCCAATTTGGCAGGAACAGTCTGAATTAAACCTCTTTCTGGTGGCTTTTAAAATGTCCTAGTTCCCCTTTCCTCCTCCCACCTCCGTTCTCAGCTTACTCCGATAGCTGTAAAGTGAGTTCTGGGAGAAAGGTGGCATCCAAATGAAATGAATAAATATTTGCAAGTGTTTGCAAATATTGCAAAAGTGCAAAAGTAGTTTGTATTCAATTAATTCAGCTTGGGGAGAGGATAGGAAGGAACAAAATTTCGTCTTTTCTCTGTAAACTCAGACAAAGGCAAATTGCTGCACCTTTTCCAGGCTGATCTGTTCTTCCTTGTTCAAAGTTATTTGCCAGCTTGACTACATTCTGCTGTTGCTTGGCCAAACATGGCCAAGTTTTCAGCTGTGAAGAGTATACATCAGGAAGGTGATGCATTGCCTAACCTTGGTTTTATGCATTGCATTTCGCATCCACGCAAGACCTTCCAGGAATCAAAAAGTAAATAAATTAACTTTTATGGATAACTGGATCCCTTGCAAAAAAAATATAAAAAATACATCCAAAATAGCCCCTGGTATTATGAAATGATTCAAGTACAGGTGTAGGGTGTGTGTGTTTTTATTATTACTATTAAGCAGTCATCATTATATTTTCAAAAAAATCCATAGTTTTAATATGGTTTTTATTTGGGGTTGTGTTGGCCTTTTTCTGTTTAGTCAGTCAGTTTTACAAAGAGCAAATCTTACACGACATTTTAATCGTCTGCTTAATCTCCCAAATCACAGAGTTTACAACTTTGCATTCTGGAAATATGTAGCGTAAGAAAAAAAAAATGCAGCCCAGTAAAAGTATGATTTTATGATAACATCACAAATGAATTACAGCGGTTCCAGTGAAATTATGGCGGCGAAGCAGATGCTAAGGCAAAATCATTGTTCCTGTTACTTCTCTGTAGTAACTTTGACACCTGCTAATGTTGCTATGGCATAGTTAAAGGTCTTCCAGTATTCTTTTTGTAAACATTCTTTTGGGGGGATTTATAAGCCAGCCATAAATATTCAGTCAGGGATGAAATGTGGCACAGAGGGCTTTAAAATGCGGTATTAAAGAAATTCTCTTGCATGTTGGCAAGAGACTCAGTTGCTGTGTCTATTTGCTCACTGTAGGAATCAGAATTAAGTTGCCTTTTGTTCCTTTTGGAAAGCCAGCATAGAGTAGTGGTTGGATGTTGGAGAACAACTCTGGAGACTAGGGTTGAATTCCCAGCTTGGCCATGAAACCCTCTGGGTGAACTTGGGGCAAGTCACATACTCTCAGCCTCAAAGGAGGTTAAGGGCAAACCTCCTCTGAACAAATCTTGCCAAGAAAACCCCACAATAGGTTTGCTTTAGGGTTGCCATAAGTCAGAAACGACTTGAAGGCACACAACAACAATAACGACAAAGTCCAGGACAATTGTCATTCTTACGCCTCATTCGCACTTACAAATAAATTGGTTTTTGACCCGAATCGATAAATCGGTTCGACAGCAGAGCGTGGCTCACACTACCTTTGGCCCAATCGCACTTTGTCCCTGTAAAATAACCCACTTCCCTGTAAAATAACCCACATCCTTTTGATGCTGATTTTCCCCACGTCTTTTTGGATAAATCGATTCCGCACAAGTGTGAAGCAGATGAGGATCAGAACTGATTTAAATTTGCCTGTCGACCTGCTGGAGCAGGATCATTTTGAATCAATTCATTTGGGAATGTGAACCCACTTCACTTAAAAGAATAAAATGCATTTTTAAAAAAATTAGAATCTAATAAAAACAGTTCAGTTTAAAACAATACAGCACCCCCTAGCCCATTCTTTAGAAACTTTGGTCCAAAACACATTGCAAAAATAATCCAGTTCAAGACCGCTTTAGGCACCCTGGCTCAATGCCGGGGAAACTTAGGAATTGTAGTTTATTGTGGCAGCACCAGAGCTCTTTCTATTTGACAGAGAAGGCTAAACGTCTCACAAAAAAACCCACTGTGCCCAGAATTCAATAGCATTGAGCCAAGGCAGTTAAAGCCATTTCAAACTGGATTACTTCTGCAGTGTGGTTTGGACCTTTCTGTATTAAAAGCTTGTTGGAATAAAAGATCTTTTGTCTGCTTTCCCAGTTAGCAAGGAACATGGAAGAAGTCGTTTGAACTAGCTGAACTTTCTGAACACTTTTCAAAGATAGCCCCATGGACAGCATGTTACAGTATGTAACGGGATGTAACTAAGGCATGTACCACCATGTCCAGAGCCAGCATCTTAAGAAACAGGTGCAATTGATCCATAAGCTTTCAGTGGGCAAATGAGCAAAACGTGGTTCTCTAGGTTTAAAGCTGAGTCCAGGAGTACATCCAAACTATGAACTTGTGTATTCAGGAGCATTGTAACTCTGGCTAACACAAGATGAATCCGTCTTCTCTGATCTACCCTTCCAATGACCAGGAGTGCCTATGTCTTGTCTGGATTAAGTTTCAATTAGTTCAAACTCATCTAGTCCATCATCAAGAAGAAATCTTGGGATTCCTAATGATGGTTGAGAAAAGATGCCTTTGAACACACATGTTTGATGACTGTAGGCCAAGACTGTAGAAGGTCTTTCAGCCTAAGAGCCAAATACAATTTCAGATAAGTTCTTGGGAACCACATTCCAGTGGTAGGTGAGTCCAAAGGCAAAAAGGTGGGTCCTAAAATGCCAGCACATTTTAGATAAAATCTCTTACTGCTGGAAACTAAATTGAGACAAGACAGCTCAGCCTTGGGGATTGGTGGGGTGGAACCATATAAAAGATGGGGAAGCACCCTACAATACTTACATGCAAAGGGACCCTAGAAATATGGACCTAAGGGATCCAGAGGGATGAGTTCTGGCCCAAGACCTGAATTTCCAACTTGTTATGAAGGCCAGTGGTTCCCAAACTTTCATCCTTCAGAGATGTTGGATTTCAGTTCCCAGAATTACTGACTGTTGACCAAGCTGGCCGAGGCTTCTGGGAGTTGAAGTTCAAAACACCTGGAGGACCAGCATTTGGGAACCACTACTCCAGGCAGTACTGAGCTAAGTGGACCAATGCATTGATTTTGTAGAAGGCCAAGTCTGATGTTAAGACAAGACTGTGACCTTCTAGAAGTCATTGTATTGCAACTTGAAGAAAACCTAACTGCCCCACTCCAGGGATATAGCTATGGGAGGCCAAAATCTGGGCATTGCCCCATCAGTAAAAATTTTGTCCCCTCCAAGGATACCTTCCTTCAATCCTCAAATTTCTAGCACTGGAGAGAGTGAGACCTTTCAAATCATTCATTCCTAGAACCCATACATTTGATGTGTTCACACTTCTTTGATGTCTTTGCCTGACCTCTTTTCTCAGGCTGCCTCAACTCTCTCTAAATGTTCAACATTACTATAGTCAATACTATCCCAGGCCTTGAGATTTTAGGGTCTAGAGACAACACCTTGTAATGTCATAGGAGTGGGCCATAGTGGTACCAACAAGCAAGAAACATTGAACATCAACCACAGATGCCCAGTCAACACCATTCAAATATAAAACATGAGGTATAACAACTGAAGAGAAGAGAGAAGAGAAGAGAAGAGAAGAGTGCTGACATGGACAGCCAAAAAGACAAAGAAATGGATCTTGGAACAGATCAGGCCTGAGATCTCCCTGGAAGCCAAGATGGTTAAGATGATGAGGCTGCCATACTTTGGTCACGTCATGAGAAGACACGACTCATTAGAAAAGACCATAATGCTAGGGAAGGTGGAGGGAAAGACAAACCACATGCTAGATGGATGGACTCCGTTAAGGAGGTCACGGATATGAATCTGCAAGAACCAACAAAAGGAGTGGAAGATAATGAGTCTTGGAGATGTCTCATCCACAGGGTTGCCATGAGTTGAGAGCAACTCAAGGGCGAAGTACAACAATAAATAACAACTGAGGAATGCACACATATGTGCACACTTTTCATGGCAGTGCTTTCACGCTGAGCTTCCTTCCATCCTGAGAAACCAGAGAACAAGGGCCAAGCCCCAAGACCTGGGAACCCTGATCAGACTTGGTTATACAAAGTAGGTTGTGTTCTTCCTATTCCCAGTGATTTTCCAGCCCGGCTAACCTGTTCCAAGACAAAAGCATCCATTTGTTCACCGTTCTCCCAGTAACAACTTCCCGGGGGCAAATGGCTGGCTTCGGATAACTTAATTATCATGTGGCACACACCTCTCGGGGAAAGCCCCCCTTCCCCGTTCCTTCTCTTCTTCTTCCATTCCCATAATGAAACCGTTGACTGATCTGTCTTTAGTTTTACCTCAATTGTTGGAAACCACTCCAAAGCACTGAGGAGCAAGGGAGGGGGAAGAGGGGGTAGGACTATCAAACTGTTACAGGATTTGATGCCAACACGGAGAGTTATTAGTCTAATTCATCCGCCAGATCAAAGCCCACACAAGGAGCTCTCCTGCCTACAGCTATTTTCCTTTGACTTCCCTCCTTGACAGTAGTCCCTCAAATCTTTCTGTTCTGCCCTCTTTTGAATGCACTTCTTTGCTTCCATCGCCACCGCCACCACCACCCTTTTCCACTCCTCCCTTTAGTTCCAGAAATTGCATTTGCTCTCCATCGCTTTCTAAATCCCAGGACGGGCGTTCTCCCTGTATCCTTCTCCGAAGGGTTTGGTTCTTGCAAGTGTTCCAGGATGGGAACTTAGAAACTGGAAATTACTTCCCCCCCCCCTTTTTTTTAAATTTAATAAATATTTTAAAAATCAAAGATGAAGCAAAACGCCCTTCTTTCCAAGTTTCAGTTTATGAGAGCGAGCCTGGTGGGATGAGTTATTAAACTTGCCTTGTTTACTTTTGTCACATTGTGTACCTCGGATGGCAGGAAAGGCTTCTACGTTTTTTCCTAGGCCGGGACCACCCAGAGAGACGCAGTTCCTTGCTACTGGCTGTATACACCCAAGTTCAAAGGTTCAGGAGAGACCTTTACCACATTGTAATCGGTTAGTTGCTTGGGTTTGCTTTTTTTTTTTCTTTTTCCCCTACAGCAGAGTGGGAGCAGGAGGAGGAGTGTGGGTATGTACATGTGTGCAAAAAAACAAACCCACGGAGAATATTCGGAGAGATGGACTGTTGGGGAAGAAAGGGGGGAATACCTAGCATGTGTGGGAGAGAGAAAGAGAGGGAGAGAGGAGGCTGAGAAAAAAGGAGGGAGGGTGGAAGCAAAGAAGGGAGGAGGAGGAGGAGGAAGGCGACCAGAGAAGCAACATCACTTCGCTTCCCTCCCTCTCACACTTTGCAGGAGCCAGAAACAGACCAGGAAAATGTTTGACAACACTCAGTATCCTTATAACTGCTTCAATTATGATGGAGATGACTACCCGGCATGTAGTTCTGATGAAGAGAAGAGATTCACCAGACCGGCGTACAGGTATGTCCAACTTTTCCAAGTCTCCTCTCGTTCTTTCTCTTTCTGTCTATTGTCAGTTATTAGGGGAATTCCTTTGGGGGCATTGTTTTTCCCCCCCAAGAGTCATCCGTCTGCCTCTTGGCATGTGGGAGCAGAGAAAGGAGATGGAGCAGAATGATGTGAGGTGTTTTGTTGGAGTGCACAGACTTCTATGAAATTGTGACTATTTAAACATGAAAAGTGGAGGGAACAAACATTTGGGCAGGAGAGAACCTAGATTCCATTTGACCGCCAAGGCTCACTAGGATGGCTTCAGGAGAATTGGAATGATGTATCACAGAAGGTTATTTGGAAGAGGATTGTAAATCGCTTTGCACTATCAATGTGCCATAAGAGCGAATATATTATAACATGCGGGTTGCATGTGTGTGTGTGTATGCATGTGTGTGTTTGGCTATAATAAGTAATTATATATAATTATCCTGGGATTAGAAATGATGTAACTGCGGCACAAAATGATGTAATTTCTCTGCTTACTTTCCTTCCTGAAGTTTATGTCTCTCCCTCCTCTCCATTTTCTGGGCGAAAATCTAAATTGCTGTGCCTTGAATGTATAAAATGCCAAACAACTGGCTATAGACCAGGTTACAAAGAATTTGGGGTTACCTTTAAAGATGAACAATTATTTGACACAGGCTTTGGGGGATTGCAGCCTGCTTCTTCAGTCACGTCGGATGAAGCGAACGTTGATGAAGTCAGTTGCAGCCCGCCAAAGCTTGTGCCAAATTCCTGAAAGAATCTGTTTCACTTTTTCTATTGCCATTTTCCCTGCAACAGACTAACAGCTTTGCCCTTCTGATAATGCAGACAAAGTTGTAACTGATAACACAAAGGATCAGAGTATCGTAAGCCATCAGCCCCAGCTAGGTCTTTCAAGCAATTCCAGGATATTTAGCAGATTGATCGTCTTACTTTAAAAACCAGTTAGATGATTAATTAATTAACTGACACAGTTCAATGAAGTGTGGTACAGGCTCTTTATGATGTTGAAGGGAACCAAGGGTTACTTGGATGGAGCTCACAAAGTGAAAACTTACCACTTGGTATTAGAAGGAAAGACTGTTGTTAAAACTTGATTTCCTACCCCCTACTGCATTAGCTTTTTAAAAATGCATTAAATCGCTGTTCCACTTGAGTTGATTAATCGACATCAATGATGATTAAAACTCCCAATGCTAGGGACCATGAAGGCAAATACTTTCTGTTCTACTAAGTCTGTAGTCCTCCTGAATATGAATTAGTCCCATAGAACTCAATTGCACATGATATACCCAGTGAACATGGGTAGACTAGAGTTGCATTTAGCCAAAACGGAGATGACCGACTACTGGTTGGTGATACTCTCGTGTAGGAGCAATTGTCTGCTACAGTTCACCGGAGCTTCGTATCCGCACAACTTTCTGTTTTAAAAGAGTCGCAAAGCTTTGCCTGGGCATGTTTCAAAAATCGAAGCTCTTTCTCCCAAACAGACTAGGAAAAAACAGCCCCGTTTCACTTGCCAGAGCAGAATGACTGCATTTCCAACAGTGTGATTTGATGAATACTTAAGTAGGGACATTTTCCTTAGACTAAATCAACCGACTGGTTATGTCTCTTTAGAGAGATGCCATGCCAATAATTGCAACAAATGTTTGCGGAGGGAGAATCCTGAAATTGAGTGCTTCTTTTCAAAACAATATATGTTGCGTGTCCTCTCACATACCTTAGGGCATAAATTATCAGGAATTTCCAACTTCAGAGAAGTTAAGGGAGAGAATAACTTGAGATTGTGGCTCGCAAGGAATCAGAACTCGGATCTTAACTCTTTTACCTTTGACGTAGGTGTTTCTAAAACTATACACTTGAGCTCACCATCTGACTGGTTGCACAGAAGTAATTTAGTACATAGACCTCAATGACAGACATAGACGTCAATGGCAAAGGCAGTGCTGTCCAATGGACAGAACTATGTGGAGTAGATCTTCAGCAGAAGGAACCACAAGATCAAATGTTCCAGGTTTGCTTAGCAAAAATTGTGCACTTTGGGCAGCCTTCTTTCCCTCAGCCTGGTAATATAAAACCAGTTTGGCATACTAGTTAGTTTCAGACTGCAGTTTGAGAGGCCCGGGTTCAAATCCTAAAACTTAGTTGACCATTTCTAAAGGCAGTTTAGGCATCCAAAGAAAAAGGAGCAGGCCAAGTGACCAAGGGAAGGTGAAGAAAGGAAATATAAGAGCTCTCTGGGTGGAATGATTTCCAATGTCTCACTCATTGTAAGGCTGGAAATTTTGAGACGGAGGGAATATTTCATTGAGAGGAGCAGAATTTGTATTTGGGATGAAATACAATCATTTCTCCCCCTCCATCTTAGCTACACCCCTATTGTGTGCTGTCATGAACTTTTTGAAGAAATGTGAGGAATCATTATATATATCAATTAGGGAAGATGATAGCACTGATGTTTGCTTTAATAAAGGAACCCAGTAGTAATGAATGTGAAATATTTTGAGAGCTTAGAGAAGTGTCATATAATATAATGGGTTTTATCCAGCCTAAGCCTAAACACACTTACGGTGAAGGATGCCCCTCTGAATCCAAAGCAACTATCTTCCAAGAAGACAATACATAATATCGGTCTGTAAGTCAGTTGAACTTCATAGTGTTTCCACTAAAATCAATGGACTTGAGCGGTGAATATCTGATCATATTGATTTCAGTGGGAAGTAAGTGTAACTAACTCATAGCACATTTCTAAATATCTTTGTGTGTGTGTGTGTACACGCCTTCAAGTTGCCAGTCAACCTATGTCGACCCCATGAATTTCATAGTATTTTCTTGGTTAAGGAAAACTTCAGAGGTGATTTTGCCAGTTCCTTACTCTGAAATATAGCCTAAAATGCCAGGCATTCATTGGCAGCTGCCCATCCAAGTACTAATCATGTCTGTCCCTGCTTAGCTTCCAAGATCGTATGGGATCTGGCACCTTCAGAGTATTGAGGCAACTTTCATCTTCACTCATGCACAAATAAATGTCACAATAAATAAATAACTCAGTTAAGATCTATTGTGTTCTATGGGGCTTAGTACTTAGTAAGCACGCCTGACCACTGCATGCAATTGGTTCTAAATTTATCTAAGAGATGCTGGATTATTCTTGATGTATATGTCCATAATATCAAGAGCCTTCTTTTCTTCCAGCTACATTGCTTTGATCGCAATGGCCATCCAACAGAGCCCTTCCAACAAAGTGACCCTGTCTGGGATTTACGACTTCATCATGAAAAAATTCCCATACTACAGAACCAACCAGCGCGCCTGGCAGAACTCAATCCGCCACAACCTCTCTCTCAACAGCTGTTTTGTCAAGGTAAGAAGGTCCCAAACGCCTGGCAGAACAGGCTGATTCCAACTCCTTTAAAAGCTAGGAATGTTCATAGAATCATAGTATCCAAGAGTTGGAGAGGGATCACATGGGCCATCCAGTCCAACATCTTGCCGTGTTGGAGAACAGAATCAAAGCACTCGTGACATCCAGCCTCTATTTAAAAACCTCCAAAGAAGGTTTGGAGCTCCCCAAAAAGAACTCCACCACACTTTCATAGAATCATAGAGTTGGAAGAGACCACAAGGGCCATCGACTTCCAACTCCCCGGCCATGCAGGAACTCTCGATCAAAGCATCCCCAGCAAATGGCCATCCAGCCTCTACTTAAAGACCTCCAAAGAGGGAGACTCCACCACTCTTGAAGGGAGTGTGTTGCTGTTGAACAGCCCTTACTGTCAGGAAGGTCCTCCTAATGTTGAGGTGGAATCTCTTTTCCTGGAGCTTGCATCTATTGTTCTGGGTCTTCATTGTCTGCTGTAACTCAGAAGGGACAGAATCAGGGTGACCTCCTTTGGGCACAAGTTCCACAGCTGAGGTTTTGGTGCAGAGAAAGCCTTGTATATTAACCAACTTTGCCTCTCTGGGTGGAGAGACACACAACAGTCCCTGGAAAGTCCCTGGAATGAAATCGCATTCCAATCTGCACATTCGTTCAGGATTTGTAGACTAACTGCAGAGATGTAATCAGAACCAAACCTTAAAAAGTTACTTTTTGAATTCCAGATTTCCCCTTACAAGCCTAGCCTACTTCAGCCTACTAGCCTACACACACCATAATGTTTCTAAGCTCTGGATACACAATGTAGATCAGACCCTTTTAATGGGCGATGCCAAGGATTGAACCAAAGGGAAAAATGTGACTCATGGTCCAAATATTCTGAGGATACAGTGGTATGGATAAAACACCTGGATGCAAATGTCACTGGTTTCAGCTTGTGGCTGAATCTTATCCAACATATATGCTGGTGTTTTGCAGATGTTGACCAAGGAGGTATCCACTACCACCTTACTCTATGCTTTCCAGCCAGATATCAGGAGCCTAGGGAAAATGCTTGTATGAGGTGCCATATATAAAATGAGGGTAGGAGATAAAATAGACATAGAGAATATGGGCGTTGTTGAGTGATGGAGCACATGTTTTGTAAGCAGAAACTCCAAGGCTTATCCCTGACCAGATAAAGTAGAAAAGTCCATCCTGGCTATAGCTCTCAGGTTTCACTACCAATCAATATGAATCCAAGGTAGACAACTTGTGGTCCTCCAGATGTTGGGATACCTTTCCTACCATCTCTCATCACTGGCTTTACAGCTGGAGTCCTACCAACGTATGGAGAGACACAAGTAACCCAACTCTGGCAAAAGTCGTCTTTAGCTAATTTGGTTCATGGGGAACTTATGGTTCTCAATTCATCAATCTGACTTCAGTCTATGGAGCAGGGGGGAAGACCACCTTGGCTTGGCAATCCCAAAGTCCAGAAAGAAATATGGAGAACGTTGGATGCTTCTGGTTAGAACAAACCCAGTGGGATCTTATGGTCTGCACTGCAGGGGAAAAGTGGTCACGGAAAGGAAGCTGTCTTTCTGAGACTCCATTGCTGATCTTTTCATCGGGAAATCCTAATAAGCTCCTGATGGCATCTTTTGAAAGGCAGTATCCAAATCTGGGAATGGAGAGGAAGGAAGATTAAAGATGGTTAAGTGGAGATTGTGCAAAGTATCATGTCAGCCTCTTAGTTGCTCATCCAAAAGGTCAAAAGAGAAATGGAGAAAATGGCTTTCCAATGTATGCTAGTACATTGCAAATTGGAAGAGCTCGCTTTGATTTTTACCTACAACTTCTATAATTAGAGAGCCTGGGATTCAGCAGCTTGTCATATATGTTTACACGAACTGTGCATTTAAATGAACGCAGATGTTGAAACAGCAGGATTTCTATCACACACACACAAAAGTCAGAGCTTTGGTTTTAGCCTTGGTACAGTCCCACAGCCTGTTCTGAATTGCTGGAACTTAAGAGACTTAGAGTATCTTAAGTGCCATCCTCAACAAATAGAGGTCTCCAGTGCATGTGCAGAGTAGGAATGTAATTATTCACTAAGTATCTTCTCAAAAGGAGCAATGAGTAATTTTAATAATAATAATAATAATAAATATTTATTTGTATCCCACCTCTCCGTTTTTGAGGATCAAGGCGGGTGACAGCAAACCAAATAACAATTACATAGACAATAGCAAAAACATTCCCAAAAACATTCCCTAAATTTTAACAATTTCCTTTGCACTGAGAAAAAGCCTTTGGGAAAAAAACACAGTTTCCAAGCCTATTCCCAGTTTGGGACTTATTCTGTGCAAAATTGTCAAATGGTGTTTTGCACAGAAGACAACATTTTCTGTGCAAGAAATAGCATTTTCGACTCCAAAAATAATATTCGGGAAATTATATTGCTGTGTGAAAATATTGTTTGCTGCACAAAAAATGCTGTTTTCCATCCAAAAGAACAGCAATGCACATTTTGTGTAGAATGACTCCCAAATCTTTGGCATCTTGTCAGTCCAAGTTTATTCTCATCAGGGTTTCTAAACATTCAGAAAACATGTGCTTTGATGATTTTTTGAATATTACTTTCATCCCTAGTTCTTCATTTTTGTGCCACTGTAGCCAAGCCTTAGAGGACACAGCCCTCGGAGATTCATGGGGAGAGTCTAGTTGATAGAGAAGATGCTTTGAAATTGGGGTGGGAATATCCTCCAGATGCCCTGGACTTCAGCTCCCAGCATTCCTCACCATTGGCCATACTGGCTAAGTCTCTTGGGAATTGTACTCCATCACCATCTAGACAACTGCATGTTTCTCATCCCTGCTTTAAAAGAAAAAGTAGTACGTCATTGACTGAATTCTGGCTTTTTCAATCAAATACAGGTTCCTCGGACAGAAGGCAATGACAAGGGCAAAGGGAACTACTGGAGCTTTGCATCAGGATGTGAATCCATGCTGGATCTTTTTGAAAATGGGAACTACAGGAGGCGGAGAAGGCGGAGGAATGTAAAAAGAGAACCTAGAGAAAAGAGGTTGAGCAGTGAAATGGGTTGCTTGCCCACCTTATCCCCCATGGATTCTGCCTTCCCTAATCTCTCCTCTCCTGGCGAGAGAATGGAATCCCAGCCTAAACCTTTGGCACCTTGTGAGCTTTTCTCAAACACGGTTGCCAACCAGGAGAGTCTAAACAGCTCCTCCATAGGAAAATCTGACTCTGAAATTAAATTTAGCATTGATTACATTCTCTCCTCCCCAGACCCTCTGCCTGTGCTGAGGTCTCCTTATCACATGCAAGATCATAAGCACCACCTCTTGGATTCTCAGCAGATTAACCTTCAGTTTTGGACTATGTGAAATCTGGTCCTGATGGAGAGTGAAGTGAGAGGGAGTTGGCCATCTTTTCCATCCGATATGCATGTGTCAGAGGATGAGGACTGTTTCTCACTCCTTGCCTCAGTCATTCTCAGGAAAAGGACATCAATGTCATTTCATCCGGCTACTGGTCTTTTGTGATCTCTGATGTTGTGAGGCTGTAACCTTCCCATTATCCAATTACACTGCTTATAAACTCGGTAAAAGATTGTACTACAAGCTTGACTCCATCTTTAAGGGGCATCCATCAGGTCCGACCTTTCCACTAAGCAGAATGAAACAGCCACCTCAAGCAATAGCATCTGAGGGCATCACCAGGAGCTTCCTTGTGGTTTCTCCTGAATTGACCAGCTCTCCCATGTTGGAGGAGAAAGCTGTGTGTAAGTCATACCACGTGACATGGTCCTCCTAAACGTATCCTCTTGCCAGTGATGAAGAAAGATCAAACTGTCGGCCAACTTAGCTTCTATGGATGAGCCAGGGAAGGGACACCATCTTGCCTTTAGCTTAAGCAGTTGGCCCAGAGTACCAACCTTTTCCTCCATTGGCTGGTTCTGTTGACTTTCCCTGTCAGTGGTGGACAGCAACTGCATCCCTCTTGGCACCAAGCAGTTGAGTCTAGGTGCCATTTTGTTTTCCTACAAATGGAAGCTAAGACTGGATGCTTGGCACAGATCAGAACTCCATGATGGAGGGAAATGTTTAATGGGCATGAGGCCAGAACAAATGTTAACAGTTGGCGATGGCAGAAAACCTAGCAGCACATTAAGGGTTCCAGATACTAATTCCAGACCTATCCCGAGTCTTTATTAATATTGTTATTATTTTAAAAATGAAGGAATTGCTTAAGAATGTGTTTAAGTTTCAGCTGTCACCCATTGCCACTAAGCAGGGAGATTCACGTTCTCAATTTTTTGTTTGTGTACAAATTATTCACATAATTCTTAAACAATAGCTTTGGAAATGTGATTTTCCCTAGGTTAGATGGCACCAACAACAGAAAGAGTTTTCTCTCCTGCCCACCTGTACCCGGTCCATGGATAGCTATCAAATTGAATTAAGAACCTAAGGATGCAAAGTCCTTTGCCGGGATTGATCAAATCTGTCAGTTTTGCCTTCTCCCACATTTCAGTCCACATGTCTCACCCACCACCCGAATGCCGCCTCATTCTCAGAGAAAAGTAACCTTTAGAAACAACCTGGGTGAAAGTACAGCATTGATTTTAGTGTTTGGGAAACTTACCATTTTGATCGCAAAATCCCAAATCCTGGGTTTTTGCTGGGGTATGCCAGGAGATAAAATCTAGAAAAGTAACTTTTCAAGCTTTGGGTAAGGTTTCTGGCTGGTTTATTACCTTTCAGATTTAGACAAGTGGGACAAAGATATGAAGGCCCATCATATATTTTTGCTTACCATTATGGATTACACTGGGAACAATGTGCCAAACTATAATTTTATCTAGGAGCACTGAAATAACATGGGGAAGTCTCTCGGACAAGGTCAGGAAAGTGGACAGTCTGAAATATGGATGGATGGATGGATAGATAGATGGATGGATGGATGGATGGATGGATCAGTGTATTTCTGGTGTGTATCCTCCTCACAAGTATTTAACTGTCATTACATTCATCTCTGAACTTCAGCATCTCAAAATAATATTTAAGTAGTACAGTATTCCAATACTTATGGAAAGGAACAGCAATGAACAGATGATGTGCTTGGGACTGCAGTCCCTATTGGGCCAGGCTTGGTAGGGACCGATCCATTTTCTTCCATCAGTTTCTTATTTCTCTGAGTTCAAGTTAGTTTAGGTCAGCTTCTGCGTCGGTGTGCAAATTATGTTTGGAGAAAATTCCCCTGCATTTTGTGCCTACTTCTGACACGCTCGCTCTGCTGCATACTTTCTGTCGGTGTGTTTTTGTGCATGCTCTATGCCAATGCATACATTTTTGTAAGTTGTCCCCCTCCCCGCCTCACGATGCATTTCAGTACATATTTTTCAGTGTTCTGCATATTCCCGCTACGACCTCCTCCCAGCAGCTGGTGCTCAGTAAAGTAGGTCAGGGAAATTTATGAGCTTGGCAATAGTGTCTCAAATGTGACTAGACAGAAATAGTGAATATAGAACAGTTACTGATGAGTAAATCTAGGTAACTGTTCCATATCGATGATTGCTACTTACTTAACGGAAGGAGGTCTGTTTTGTAGGCGATCAGATCACAGCTGAATAAATGTTTCTATCAGGTTTGGAGGGGTCAAGCAAGAAGAGATTACTTAACTATACGTTAGTAAGTTAACCAGGAAACTGATATAGAATACTCACCATAAACCTGAATCTTCCGTTGTAGGTTTCAAGAGTTTGGAAGCATTACTTTTTCAATTTACAGCCACTAGTCAGCATGCCGGCCCACCTATCCAGGTTAGACAGCATGGACTTTTAAATATTAAAACTCTCTAAATCCTGAGAGTCTGACAAAATAACTTTCTCAAGCTCTGTCTTTTTTTCCCCCTTAATAACAAAATAAAATCAATGAGAAGGATACACCCTGGAGGAACAGGGTACTAAATCAAGTCAGTTTATAGTTATTTTATTTGCAACATCTGTCAAAAAATAGTGTTGTTAATCCATATATTTTCACTGAGTACATAAATTCAGATGTACGGCTTTTACACTGAATGTACAAGGTGCAGAAATATACAGAATTTGGCTTCAATTGTATATCACGGTGTATGTCGCATAACTACAGGTGCTTAGCTATGTAGCCGAGGCGCTAAGGAATCCTACCAGTGAATTTCATAGATGTGTACGCAGACCCTAGCAACAGTGTCCCAATGTGCATCAGGCTCTATCAGTATGCATCAGCATGTCCAGCCAGTGTCCCAATGTGCATTTGGCTCTACCAATTCACATTTGCACTCCCTAGACATTGTCCCAATGTGTGTGAGGAATGGCTGATGCGCACTGGTGCCTGTTGAACATTGGGATGTTCATTGCTCTGGATGCACAAGGGTCATTTCTCTGGTTCCCCATGTTGTAATTTCAGAGCATTAAAACTGCTCAGTTCTGTCTCCTACTGATGTAAGTATACTTACATAGATGCAAGTCACACACTGAAATCCAGCCCTAATTTTTGAAAGCTTGCACATCTCTCTCTTCTGCCATGCAGGAAAGATCTAGCCACCATTGGTTCATGATGCTGATGACTTCTTTTAGACTCTCACTACTCCATTTTAGAATAGCATTGGATTTTGCAGGCTGAGTCTCCTTTATCTGAAATTTCAAAATTCAAAACACTTCAAAATCCAAACCTTCTTTCGCAAGTGGCTGAGAAAGTGCCACCTTTGCTTTCTGGTGGTTCATGCACAAAATTATTTAAAATTACCTTCAGGCAATGTGTATAAGGTGTATATGAAACATAAATGAATTTCATGTTTCGATTTGGGCCCTGTCTCCAAGATATTGGATACATTATCTATATGCAAATATTCCAAAATCCAAAACACTTCTAATTCCATCCATTTTGGATATGGGCCAGTCAACCTGTATTTAAAATAAGAATTAGAGTTCCAGTTTCCATAAATGCAAAATTAGTTCTTAAATTCTGAAAGCTAACATCTTAAGTCATGTTTTGGGGGGCATGAAAACTACTTTTCCATCTACCTTTTTTTTCTCTTAGACAAACTACAACTCCCATTGGTAGATTCTGTGTGGTAGGCCTAAATCTGTTGGTCCCAGCTCCAGTCCATTGATCAAAGGAATTTAAAATTTATAATAACTCACCATTTAATAATATAATGGGTCTAGTTGGAGTTTATCAATAGGATGTAGATCAAAATGTTTTAAAATGCTATAGCAGTGGTATAAGACAGGAGGAATGGAGGTTGTTTTTGTTAACTATCTTCAAGTTGATTTTGATCTATAACAACTCTATAAATGAGAGATCCCCAAATCATCCATCCTCAGATCTTGCAGATTCATAGTTTCTCTATGGAATCCATGTGGAATGAAATCTTCCTTTTTTCCTTCTGTCTTCTGCCTTACCAAACTTTATTTTTGTAATGAGTCCTTTCTTCTCACGAAAGGGCCAAAATATGACCTCAGTTTAGTCGTCTTTGTTTCTAGAGAGAGTTTGGGCCTGATTTGGTATAGGACCTACTTATTGGTCTTTTCAGCAATCCGTGGTATTCCCAGAAATGGAAATAGTAGGAGTCAAGGCAATTGCTTCCTTAACATTAAAATGGATTGGACTGGATCCAGATTGAGTCATGTTTAGTAGTTAGTTATGACCGCAGGTGTGCCTGAGATTGGTTTTTTTTGGGGGGGGGATGTTACCCCTGTGAGGAAGCGTTTAATCCCAATGGGATTAAATCACTGTGAGAAGAACTAATAAATAAACGTAATAAGTTGTAAATGAAGGTGGAAATTTGCCAACAAAAAAAGCCAACTTAAATTATAAAAACAGAAAAGAAAGGGACTCATTAAAATCAGAGTCTCGGCATTTTATGTTTCTGCAAAATTAAGTCATTGATTAAGGTATTGATTAATTAAATGAGCCAAAAACAGGGCCAAAAACAATTTCAAATGCCAATTTGAGTTTTCTTGCATTTTTCAAAAACTTTCTCGCTGTATTTTATTTTAAAGTTCTTCAGAGGTGAGGTGTTACAGGATGCCAGGCACCATACAGAGCCTGCTCATTGATCCCCAAAAAATGGAAAATGGACTTGTGGGCCTCTTCATTTTGAGACTTTTGCTAGGATCCATTTGGAAATCGGTAACCTAAAGAAAGGGGGAAGATAAGGAGAAGAGATAATGAGAAAAGAAAAAGTGTGAGATGGGTTTATGAGGGTGGATGAAAAATGGAGTGGAATACTTCTTCAGAGGTAGGATGGAAAGAACCAGAGAAGTTACAAAAAGAGAGACAGAATGCAGGGGCAAGCAATACTGACAGATTTTCCCAAGATTACCATCTGTACATATATGTTTAAAGGAATCATACCTGGTCAGTATAAGTGGCACATGAAGTGGCACATGGAGAACGCCTTGATGTGGGTGCATTCTTTTCTCTTTGTCACTATTAGCATTGGTTGTGGTGTGCTGCATCTATTCCAGGTTTCACCCCAGAATTTAAAGGAGTTGAACCCTTTTGCTAAATAGATTCAGCACTTTGGATAGCACCTTGCAAGTTTGGTCTCAGACCCAGAGTCAGTTTCAATACCTCTATCACTAATATAAGAGCTACTGGACCCTACTAATGGATGGCAGGGCTGGCACTAGTCTGCATGGTGCCATGACCCACTAGGCAATTGGGGTTAAATACAGATGCAGCCATCCTGGTTGGAGCCATATAACTGGGATTCAAACCAAATCTGGATTCAGATTCTGGTGCCCAAAATGCTCATATGAAATAACACCTGGACTAGCATTCTCCCTGTGCCCAATCCAACCAGCCTGAAGCCCATCCCCAAAACTTACTTGGCCATCTTCTATGGATTAACTCCAAAACCAGTATGTGAGTTATGCTAGTTGAGCAAAACAATATTGTCAGGTTCAATTAAATGACAACACAATCAGTACTAAAAAGCTGGATCTATGACAAAATGTTTCAGAACACTTCATTTCGTTTCCCTTCCATTAAAAAAAACACACACTTTTCCACCATCACTCACCATCAGTTAGCATGCCATACCTACAAAGTATATCAAATCTTTCGGAGGTTTCCACATACACACACTTTAGGATTTTTTAAAAAATGCTGTTTCTTTTGCAAAGCTATAGGGTTCCCCGATCATTGTTTTTGTTTTGTTTTGTTTACTTTTACAAGTGCCAGCTTTGGGTACTTAAAGACTGGCATTCAGAGGACTGGAATCTCTGATAGTACATATATGAGGTTTATTCGTAGCAGTGTGCAACTTTGGAGTTATACAGGACTCTGCCTTAAATTACTTTGGACAGGGAGATCCATCTTCTAAAAGAGTTTGAAATCTCCTCTCCAGTTGGATACACAGGATCCAGTTGGGATCCGAAATGGTATACAGTTGGCTCTTCACATCGATGAGCTTCAGTTCCATGATCATTTGCTGGATCATTTCACCCCCTATATTATTAAATAGGAGTGTGAACATGGACATGCTGATGTGTGCCCATGCCAATCATTGCCATTTAATAGCATAGGCTGTGGTCATTCCTGTTTTTCATATCTACAGGAGGTCTCAGAACCAAATCTCTGTGGATCCAAAGAACAAACTGTATTTCAAAATGAATATTCAACACTTAATAAAAGATGTTATGGTTGACTAGCTGTTGTTGGAAAGACTAGCTTTAGCCAGTATAGCCAATGATGAAGCAGGATGGGATAACATCTGAAGGACCACAGGCCACCTAGCGTTGACTTATAGCTGTATCTTATGTGCTCTAAGTGAACCCCCTTCTTCATGGGTGCACATAAAAGCATATTGTATGGGTGAACTGTGCCCCATTGGTCATGTCAAGTGATCTTCTGCCATGATGACATTTCACATCCTTGGTTGAGACAAGCAGCGTAATGATATCGGCCCATGAAATAAGTTGCAAGTTGGATTATAAAGGAGAGGGAGAACCTGACTTTCAACAGGCATTTCCTCCAGCATCTAACACACCGTTCTGTCTTCCTACCTTACTTTTTGAGCTTCCATACTCAACAATTAGCACCCAACCTACCCTTCAAATGCTCAGTATGATAGCATGTTTATGTCTGCAGATGCATGCCTCTGTAATTTTAAGCACTCTGACATGTAGATGTGAATAACTAGATTTATATCTACTTCTGTGACTTATTGTTTTATATGCAATTCCCTGTTAATCTATAGTTACCAGGAGCACACCTGTACTGTTTAATATGTAGTAAATTGGCACCGTATGTATGTGGGGACGATATGCTGCAGCACATATTATACCCTTCTGCTACATTGTATTTACAGTTTTCGGTTGGCTGCCTTTTATCAAAGGAAAACCAAGTCTACCGACAGCTTGATTCTGCTTGGAGCTAATTCAACAGGGAACTGGGACATTAACAAAATGGAATATTAAAACAAACTTTGATGAGCACTACATGCTGGGATCATTTCTTTGTCTTTCTGGATTCTTTTTCCATTGGGTCGAAATCCTGTTTATAGTCCAATTGAATCAATGGGATTCATTAGTGTGTTGACCCAATATTCAACTGTGGATCCAACCACCAACTCCAACTGGGACTTACCAATGGGCTTCAAGGCTTATGGTCCAAAACTATGTGAAACAGAGATGTTTTGTAAGTAACTTGACATAGTATGCATAGACATAATGTGGTCCACAAGACACCTGTGACCCCAGGACTCTGCATTTGTGGTCCCTGTAGCCCCTACAACAGTTTTCCCAAGCTCTCCAACCCTCAAGTTTTTGGCACAATGTTTGGGCCATCTATGGAAGATGTGAAAATAAGTGAAAATACATGCAACTCACCTTTACGAGCACCCTTGAACCCTGTACTACTCCCAAACACTTCCATTTTCCTCTGCAGTCCTTCTCAAAATGGCGGCAGGAAGTGCTGGGATGTCACAGCTTCTTGCCATTTTGAGAGGAACTCCAGAGGAAAATGGAGGTCTTGAGGCTTGAAGTGTTGGGGAAATGGCCCCTGGCCCCCATGCAATTGCCCACCCTTGGCATAGTGATACACACTACCCAGGTCCTATAGTTTTTCCTTACAAGATTTGCTCTCCAGGCATTTCATTTTCCAGATACATCTTTGGCTACTGCATGCCCTGAGGTAGCCAAAACCAGCTGATTCTAAAGATCTTTCGGTGCTCTTTTTAAAAGCTAGTTTAATTCATTCTGTGCATTGTTAATGGGATCATAACTCCAATTCACTTTATGTTAACCTAGGCATGTTCCAATTCCATTGTAGAGGCAGGGCTTTTGTGCCATGTAGATACGCATCAAAGTATCTGCTCCATGCAAGATCTATTCCAGTTTGCACACCAGAGCTCCCATTCCGTGCAAAACCTTCCCAGACCTAAACAAAAAAACAAAAAAACAAAAACAAAAAAAGAACTCACTTCAGCACAAAACTATCCCAAGCTTTAATAAGCTCCATATCTCTAATCTTTAATCTCTTATTGGAAACAGGAGCAAAAACACAATGAAACATCAAGTCAAAACGTGCTACTTGTTCTGCCCAAAATTTAACAAGAGTGGAGCTTGTTAAATTAAAAGTAAAATGGGAGTATTTACCTATTATTCAGCCACCTCCTCTCCAAATTGCATGACCTCCTAAATTAATCTTCTGCCATCCCACTTTTCCAGCTGGTTTTAAAATGTCGCAGTTTCTCTCTCACTTCCCCCCTTTGTCTTTGGCTTACTTCCAGTGCTGCAAACTTTGAGTTCAGAATGAGAAAGTCATTTGCATTCTCTAAACTCAGATGGAATCTTGTCCTTCCCTGGAGACTCCGGCAAAAGCAAACCACTGCAACCTCTCCTAACTTGTATATTCCTCCTCATTAATAACTTTTTCCCATCTTAACCATACTTCGATGTTGCTTGGCTGCACATGTCAATAGTTTCCATCTATGAAATGTTGGAGGCTATGTACTCAACACATTGTTCCTAACTTATTACTTCCGCACTCCATTTTCCCATGAGGTGAGTACTGCAGTGTTTGGAATGGCCACATCATTTCTCCCCAGATATTTTTGTGGCATTCGAATGCAAAACACTAAAGAGATGGGGTGAGTGGAGTGAGTCTCAATGGGAAGAAAAAGGAGAGGCCCTGAGGGTTTTCTTTTAAATTAAATTTTAAATTTTTAAAAATTCTTTTTAAATTTTTCTTTTAAAAACATCGCATGCTACCAAATTTTCACTTAACCACATGAAACAATATGCAGTAAACTATGGCCTATGAAAGCTCATGCTGCCAACTTCTTTCTTTCAATTAGTCTCAAAGGTGCTACAAGATCTCTTTACATCTCTGATTCTACAGACTAACATGGCTATATCTTTGAATGCTACCGCATGAAACAATATTCATGTAAATACATTTAGGCTGTGACACTGGGTGACACCAACCCAACTGAAGCCATTCCAAATATTCCAAATATTCCACTCCCTGCAAATATTAGCTACCATCTACAACACCTTTCACAGTCAGATTTCCCCCCACGTTGGAGAAGGCGACTTAACAAAACAAGTTCAACCAGCTTCACTTGCCTTTAAAGGTTAACGTTGGGAGGGCAATATCAATTTACGGCAAGTTAGGTTCATGTAATACATCCTGATGTACACCTGTTATCTTAGCCACTGTGAGACTCCTCTGGATGGATAACACCTTCCGTGTCACTGACATATTATCTAAGGACATATTATCCTGCTGTATTGTCACCATCCATTTTGCAAAAGAGATCAATCATCTTACCCCCCGCCCCCCCAAAAAAACAACAGGGACATTTTTTCAATTTACCTGGTGTATTGTAGTCTGACGACTTCCGAAAGGTTTCCGGCCCTTGAAATGAATGGCATTTAATATAGGACAACATAAGCGGGGTTAAGGCTAGATGTGACCTTATTCAAATGTCGTAGCCATTACAAAGCTATTCCCAACATAATTATAATTAAATACTGTATGCCTTCCTTGCAAATCTTTTTTGATCAATCACTGATATTAACATTAATATTGCATTGCCCCTAAGCTAATGCCTCCCGCTCAAGTGTTTACGGATCACCGGATTTCTATTAAGAAAGTTGTGAGGCACTGCCATGTGTTGGTCCTGGGCAAATTTACACAAATTAGCTCCTTGCAAGGAAGTGGGAAGGCAAGAAAACTTCCCGGTTTTGTCTAAACTCAAGACAATTTCTTTAGCTTCATGATCTGATGCATTTTCAGTGTACTTTTTTTTAAAAAAAAAAAAGTATACATGGTTTTGAGCGGATAGGAACTGCATGCTTTCTTCATCTTTTCCAATGCATGAAATTATGATCAGCCAGTGAAGCTGGGCTGTGGGTTAATCCAGAGCAAGAAATAGAACGAGGTCTTCACCAATCTCAGTGCACCTTATCAGACGGGAGGAATTTCTATTTATTGCGAATGAAGCCAATTTGAATTCACATGAATTCGCTAGTTTAGCAAATTCACGTGAATTCCCATTGCATTCGGAATGCGTTCAGAATGACTTTCCATTATCCAAAAATGACCCCCCATTGCCCAAAATTGTGTGAGATACTTTAATTCGCAATGATGTAAAACCCATGATTGCATTCGGATAGCCATTGGATTATACTTCCAATTTCCGACGTCTGATAAGATCCAGTGTTACGCATTCCCAATACTCATTCATACAGATATCTACCCTCCTTGGCTTTATGCAACAGCCTTTCTCCTGCCTTTGTCCCCCAAAGACCATCATTAAAACTGAACTTGCCACCTCATTTCCATACCGACAAGGTTTTGAATTTAAATTGGCGTTCTAACACACCAACAGCTTATAGACTCTCCACTCTAAACATGCATCTGAGGAAGTAGGCTCAAGTCTACGAAAGCTCATGCTACCAGCTTCTTTCTTTCCGTTTGTCCCAAAAGTGCTATGAGATCCCTTTGCATACTTATTTTCCAGACTAACACGGCTATGAATCTTATCCTCGGAGTTCAAGAAGGATTCAACTCCCAATCCTTTTGGCTTTTTGTGCATGGAATGGAAGCTGTAGGGATGTGAATCTGTGCATTCTTCAGCCATACAGGCAAAGGCAAAGAGTTTCCATAGTATTTCCCCTGCTTCTGGAGCAAATGTCATTTTTGGAGTGAGGCTGAGAGAGTGTAACTTGCCCAAGGTTGCCCAGTGGGTTTTTATGGCTGAGTGAGGATTTGAACCCTGGTCTCCAGACTTGTAGTCCAAAGCTCAAACCACTACACGGTACATAATTGCATGTAAAGTGTGCATATTTCACTACCTGGATTCTGGCCTATAAATTTGACTATAGATTCATAATTTAGTATCTAATAATGGGATAGAGGAGGAAAAAGACCCAGGGTACTGTAGTTGTTAGACTGTTGGACTAGGACTCCAGGCAGCAGCAGTGTTCAAATCCTTGCTCGGCCACAAAAATTCATTAGATAATCTTGGACAAGTCATACTCTCTCAGCCTCAGAGGAAGGCATGGCAAAACCCTTCTGAACAAAGCTTGCTAAGAAAATCCCTCGACAGGCTCACTTTACAGTCTCCATAGGTCAGAAGTTATTTGAAGGCACATAACAACAAGAATAAGAGGAAACACAAAATGGGAGAACTGGTCCAGCTGTCCATTTTGTTCATTTTAAGCTTTAACTTTGACTTCAGTTCTCCAACAAGAATGAAACATGCCAAGGTTTTCACGAGCAACCGATCGCCTTTCTGCTCATCGTCTTAGTTTCAGGTGGAGCGTGAAATCCAACAATCGATTAACACAACAAGAATCTGTTGTTGTTGTTGTTGTTGTTGTTGTTGTTAAGAGAGAAAAATTAAAAGCAAGGCGCTGTAGTGTATTACCTACAGCTGTGTTTTTGCTGGGGATGAAATTAAACAAAGGCAAATATTTGCAAAATGACATATTTTTACATCTTTCCAAATACCAAATGCGTTGCATGTAAATTACAGAAACATGGCTTGCTTTGTTGTTCTAAGTCACTGTTCCCTTTGAACAAAATGAAATGCCTGTTGTGGGGCGATACTGAGGCTTATAAATTAGCGGCTCTCATCTGCTTCCCTCTCCTTTTTCTGCTTCATGCAATTACTTCTTTCTAAGCTTTAGGCTACTTCCAGAGAGGAGGAAAAATTAAAATAAACTGTGAATGCACTGAACTGAAACCTGTGGTATGAGAGTAACAGTAAACAAAGGTAGGTCATGTTACTGTGCCATTAAAAAAAGTGCACTGTTGTTTGCAAGGGGGGAGTTGCAGGGAAAGAAATACTTTTAACTTGACCTAAGTCTGCTTTTTGTTCTTGCTAAAAATTAATAAGATCAAGAGGGAGGTCTTCATGAAGATCCCAGGTCCTAGACCCAGTCTAGGTTAACAAAGCCCTTTACTGGATATAAACAAGTTTTATGACAATTGAGAGCTAGCATGGTTTGAGATCTGGACGAAGACACTGGAGACTAAGGTTTTGAATCCTGGCTCAGCCATGGAAACCTATTGGGTGACCTTAGGCAAGTCACACTCTCTCTTCCTCAGAGAATGGCAATGGCAAACCCCCTCTGAAGAAACGTGACCAAAAAAATCTGTGATAGATTCGCCTTAGGGTCACCGTAAGTCAGAAACAACTTGAAGGCACACAAAAGAAATACAATCTGGGTACGATACCAACAAAAACATCAATCTGGAGGTGGTCCCAGCATCATCTCTGGTAACCTTTCTCCTCGGAAAATTTCTAAGTTGCCAGATTTAAGAATCTAAGTATGACTTGCCAAGAAAAGCCCATGATATCTTTGCCTTAGGGTCGCCATAAATCAGAAATGACTTGAAGGCGCACACCAACAACAGGCAAGAACTTTTGTCACACCAACTTGCTCTCCAGCCACAACTGAAGAATGGAAGCACACCAGTTTGGCATCATTTCTTATTGCACTTTTCCCCATGATAGCGCACTGGTGCTGCACTGGTGATCCATAGGTGCGTGATCTGTTTTCTGCACTGTCAAATGCCACCTTCAGAGATTAATGGGGGGGGGGGGATCACAACTAAACCAACTGCTTCCCAAAGCCAGCTGCCATGTGAATGTGCGCACAACAGGGACAGTCCCAGTCAATTCTCTTTCATCCCACTTTTCCCGCTGTCTCAGTTTCTCTGTCCTCCACGCTCATTCCCCCTTTGCCCTGAGCTTCCTTTAATTGATGCCCGCTGAGTTCAAAATGCAAAAAAGAGTTTGTATTCCATTAGATCATTGGGAGGGAGAGGAGAGAAACTTCAGACTCTTGCCCTTGCCAGAAGACTCAAACAAAAACAAACTGCTCCAGCCTCACAAAGTCTGTGTGTTCTTCCTCATTACCAGATTTTGCCATCTTGACCATATTCAGATATTGCTTGGCCACACGTGTCCTGATTTCCATCTGTGAAATGTTGGATGCCAAGGGGCATGGTTGATGAACAGCAATGGAAAATCAGAAGATAAACCTGTGGGTGCTATTGTGTGGTTGACCTGCCCTCCACTCTGACCCTGCTGTCCTTGGACATTATTATTATTATTATTATTATTATTATTATTATTATTTATGGTATTTCTGCTCTGCCTTCAGCCTTATAGGCTCTCAGAGCAACATGGTAGAAGAACTTCTCTAAGAACTTGGGAGCATTACTATTTTGGGACTTTAGGTCTCAGAAACCTCTTGGAAGTGAAATTCAATTACCAGTCTGATCCATTTCTGTACATGAAATGGGGAAAGCAACCATGTTTTGTCCTTCATCTCAGTCTCAAGATACTGTAGGCTTGCCCTTTTACTTAGGGACTATACAGACGGGTGGCATGCAGCCGCCCCTTTTCACCTCGGATTGGTGCCGTGGCAATTGCACGCCATGGCCTCCAGAGGACACAAAAAGAAACCATGAAAAGCAGCTTCTTTTCAACATCCTGGAAGGGGCATCATAGGCATGCCGGTGTGCCATGATGACGCCCCTTCTGTTTGGGCTCTGCACCACAATGGCATCATCATGGCGTATGCTGTGTAAATGGGCGTGTGCAAAATGGTGCCATGGGGGCAGGATCACGCCGTCGAGTGTGCGGACGCTACACCATGACTCTGCCCATAGGCCAGCACAAAGTGCCGGTCTGCATCCCCCCCCCCTTTGTATAAAGCATTATTGAACTATTCTTGACCCCCAACAAGTCCAGCATTGGATACCGCCTGAGGTTTCACCCCAAGATAGATCAGATCTACTCGTAAAAGATAGAACTTTTTGTTTTCAAAAAATGTCATCTGTATTTTGGGCTGCCCTACAAGAGGCCACTGAAAAAAAAATTATGTAGATGAGTAATTCACTTGCATTCAGAAGGCTTACCCATGGCTTTCTGGAGAAAGTCCTCAGGAACTCCATGATATTTGTGGTAGAACAGCTCTGTTTATTTGGGTAAATACGAGCATCCATCAACTGTAGAAAACAGACTTTTCATTAGCGTTTTTGCCATGGTGCATTTGTGTTTGTGTGTGTGAGAGAGAGCCGAAGGAAAAGCTATTAATTTAGTCAGTTCCTTACAATGAACTCTGGGGTTGCTGTGCTACCAGGAACTGATGAAAAGAAAATAAATGTTAAGACTGTATTAGATGTAAAGGTTAATCCATAAATCAAAAGGGAAATGTCAGTTGCCTTTTAACATTGATTGAGATGTAATTTGGTGTCGGTAGCACCATGTTTGTTATATAAATTCGCAAATCCTCTCCTGTTAGAAGCCCAGATCTTTGTAACCCGAAACAAATTAAGTCATTTGTTTTGTTTATATAACCATATCAAGATTGATCACCTTGTTCCGTTTTGTGTGTGTGTGTTTCCATAGATCGCACATTTAAAAAGGAAATGAATATTTACAGCTGTCTGTCCAGCTCCTGACGTCTAGCAAAATATCACACTCTTTAGTTTCTATTAAGTGTGCTATTAATATCATTTCATCAAATTCATATTCACTTTACATTTCAAATGCACACAACACTGCAGTGATCCCTGTAGGGTGCAATACATCTGCTATGAAGCCTGGGCTATCAGTAGGCTCTGGTGTCTGTCCAAACTACAAATCCCAAGATTCTGTCAGACAGAGTCATAGCAGTTAAAGTGGTGTCAAACTGCTTTAATTCTTCAGTGTGGCTACATCCTGTCACTGGAAAAGCTCCATTTTCTTCTTTCATATGGAACACACAGGTGGAGACACCAAATGAAAAAATATATATTTATATTAAAATATATTATGTATGTTTTATTATATACATCTTCATAGAAAGAAAATAAAAATTCATTTCCATGTAATGGTAGAGCTATAAATATTCAGCTACAAAAACATCACCCAAGGCATGGAAGATAGCTATGTACAGTGGTCCCCCAGGTTACGAAAGTAATCCGTTCCGGATTACTTTTCGTAACCCGGAAATCTTCGTTTCCCAGGGGACCGCTTTGTTTGACAGACCGCGTGGCCAATTTAAAGGGGCAGTGCGGTTTTTCCCTTTCGTACCCCGGGGTTTTATTCGGATCCCGGGGGCTTTTTTGCGGCCCCGGCGGTTTCGGGTCCCGGGGATTTTGTTCCCCGGGGGATTCGCATCCCGGGGGACCACTGTATTTCCTTTATTATCAGAGGCAACATGTCTCTTGTTATGGGTAGCATGAACAAGAGGGTGCTATTGTGCTGATATGCTGCTTTGGTGCTGGCCAAACTCTACAAACAACTAGCTAGAGCAGAGGATGCACTAGACTGGGACCCACACACATATATTTGTATAAATCTAATTTAACACTAGTGGAATTAAAATCCTCCCCAGTACAAAATGAGCTGGATTGCTATACACTTGCACAAGCAGTTGTGCAACCAGTTGCATCATCACATGTGGAAGTTGCATAGTTAGGTGTGGACACATGAATTGGTTTGAGGAGCTCGAAGTCATCCTTTGGTGAGAAGTCAAACAATGGGGACATGACAGAATTCATCATGAACACCAATGAATGGTGCAAACCTAACATCCATTCTAATGAACAAAGTATCTATTATAGGATGAAGGACAAAGTGAATTATTTTATAAGAGGCATTAAGACAAATGTGGAGAAGATACGTTTGTGCTCCAGGCTCCCTTGGTGACTGAGATCAAAAGCCTGATTCACCTTCCTCGACCACTTCTAATTCTTTCTCCTTATGGTGAAGATAGACCCTGCGATAGAAATGTATCACAGATATGTAGTTTGTGTAAGATATGTAGTTTGTGTAACCTAATTTATATTATAGCTTGTTATAATTTAAAGACAAATGACAGCTATTTCATTGCAATGGAGCACACTATTACCACCAGGTGGTCCATGTGTCTGGGAGAAGGGAGTGGAAGCTGATGGCTCCCGTGACATTGGGGCAATGAATCAACTCCAGGTTTTTGCTAACCATCCATGGAAATAAAGAGACCAGACAATGGAGATTGGGTCGAAATGGAACACTTTATTCTTGACTATTAACCGATTTATCCTTTAACTGCTGAGAGATACAAAACAAAGGAGAAGCCTAGCATGGAAGCTGCTGAGATAGTTGGTTCACCGAGACGTTCTCCACAGATTCCCTTGGGCAAAACACCTGAGTCTTAAGGAGAACCCAAAAGCTGGGTCCCTCCCCAGCCAGGCCACTACTGGAAGGCCAATCCAAGAAACTCTCCCCTAAGTCACATTACTTAAAGTGAGGGCTCGGTCTTCAGGCCAATCCCAAGAGAAGTCTCCTTCTCTATCTCCCTTGCTGCATGCCCTTAAGAAGCAGTTCCAAAGCTGTCCCTTTCCCCAAATGGGTGCCATAGGTGTTCACCAAAGTCCTACTTCTCTCGCACCTGACTCTCCCAAGTGATCATCTATTTAAGACACCACCGCAAGCTAATTGTCACAGTCCCCAGTCAATGGTATAAGGTAGGCAAAAACAACAACAACCATGGAACAGGTTAAAAATGCCTGCCTGGTCCGAGAGTGACCAGCAAAGCTTGCACTGTACCAGAAGTAAAAGGGTGAATGAATGATGCCCAGTCAAAGAGGGAGAAGAGCGGCAATAGGAACCTTTAAACCTTCCAACTCCACCATGCTCTCCATCTTGGCGTGCAGTACTATGACATGTTTATACTGGCTTCATGTCCAGTGGTGAGCAGAGAAGAATGTCTTCCTACCCCCAACTTTGCATCGGAACCCAAGAGTCTGAACTCGAACCTGCAAACTAGGTTCAGCACCTTGGATAGCTCGTTTCAAGGGAAGACTAAGCACATCACCCCAATGATATGGGATGCACCAGCCCTTGACCTGAGCATGGCATGGCATAAAAAAAAAACACACAAAAATTTCAATTTATCTTTATGCTGAAGCCACAAGTAACCCAACAATTTGTTTTGACCTGCCCACAAGGGATGGCTAATGTTGGTGCGGAAGCTTCACTAACAATTGACTAATTCACAAGGAAGAGGGACTGGTAGTTCTTAGATATCATAACCATCCAGCAGATTTTCTGTCATATGAAAGCATTCCTATCCGTTCCCACAATGTAAGTAACTATGCATACATTCGGTATGAAGATGCGGGGAGAAAAACCAGCATAAATTAATTGTACTTCCCATATTTGGCCGCCAGTGGGCAGGAAAAGACAATATTGCTTGCCTCCCTATTTTTCTGAGTCGAATGTTGCTAAATCACTGTTCTCCTGCTCTGAGATGGAAAGATGGTTCCCATCAAACAATTCAGGTTCATTCACCAGCAGCCTGGATACAGATGAAGAACTATTTCTCTCCCTTCCCATCTCTCCCATGCAGTTCAGAACAGGCCAAAGAACACAATGCTTTTTGTACAAAGTATATAAAGCATAATCCCAAAGTGTAGCGGGAATGATCACTACTTGTGGGACAAACTAGACATCACATCATCATCATCATCATCATCATCATCATCATCAGTCCTCCATATCCATGGATTCTTTAGCCACAGATTTAAACATCCATGGCTTGAAAATAATTCCAAAAAAGTAGAAATTCCAAATAGCATACTTTGATTTTGCCATTTTATGTAAGGGACACCATTTTGCTATGCCATTGTATTTATTGGGACTTGAGCATCCATGGATTTTGGTATCCAGAGAGGGTCCTGGAATCAAACTCCAGTGGATAACAAGGGGTCACATTATTATTATTATTATTATTATTATTATTATTATTTTACCACAACAGCATGCATAAGGGCTCAATCGTGATACTGATGGGAGAGTGAAGGTTGCTATTTCTTATCCCCAGTCTGGATCAGATATGTCATACCCAAAGAGAGCCAATGGTTGGAACCAAAAGTCTACCTAGTCCATTCTCAGAAAGCCATAAGTGAGACATCAGTGTAATAGCAACGCTTGTCATGTTTCCTGGCAACCGGTATCAAAAGGGACTCTGGAACTGATGCCTAATGGCTGATATGAACATGAAGCATGAACATGAAACAATTGCATTGCCTAAAGCAGGCAACTGCAGCAGCTCCAGGGGCTGCTTTTCTGCTCCTAAAAGCCGCCAGGAGCAAAATGAACCAGAACTGTGCACAATCTGGTTTGAGCGGGGGAAAGTGTGGCCAGAATTCTGGATCAGCTGCTTGGTTAAAAATGCTTACCTAAGGTTGCATCCACACTGCAGAAACAATCCAGGTTGACACTGCTTTAACTTCCATAGCTTAATGCTATGGAATTCTGAGAATAGTAGTTACAGATGAATTAGGTAACTGTACTCATGATCACTACTTAGTAACTTACCATGACCACACGGGTGAGAAAAAGCATGAGAAGCAAAGAAAATCCCCTGGACTCCAGGTTCTCACCATTGCATGCTAAGAACTAATGGCCTAATCCAGATATATTTTTTTGGAAAAAAAGAAATTAGATTAAACCAATAACCCACATGGCCAGGGGGAAGAGTTTTCTTGCCTGTGGGTTCTGGGGAAGGGGAACAGGCTGACTCGCAAAACCTGATAAAAACCATTTTGAGTTTTATCGGAGTTCCCTGAGATGTCTCATGGAAACAAATATTTGGAATTTACACCGAGGGGGAGTGGGAGAGAAAGTTTACTCATGCATCCATCTGTATCTGCTGGCAAAGCTGCTAAGGGGAATTCTGCCATACATCCTTCCAACCCAGCGGAAACATGCGTGCCGCCCGTGGCATATCTCATTTCAGTGGGATTACCAACAGCTTGAGACATTTACTAAGAGGCTGGGAACTTCCCCAGGAATGTCGAAGGGTTCCCCTTTCCCAGGGAGCTGCAAGCATGCCATCAAATAAGAAGAGAGAGAGAAAAAATTACAAAGACATTTGTTTGTCTAACCTTAGTAACAGAGCCAATATATGTAACTAGTCTGGGACTACCGTACAACTGGTTTTCTTCCATCCTTCCCCACACTGCAGTTGGACCGGACAGAGGAAAGAAAAGGCACGGGCAATTTCAGCTATTGAAAAGTCACCCAATTCAGTATGTCAGAAATAAATGTTAGGTAGTTAATGAAGTTAAAAAATAGCAATATTTCACTGGAGTCACTGTAGCTTTGCCACAAGGTGGCAATAGAAGTAAAGGATTGGGGTGAAGGATTTTTCTGGAAGCTCCAGCATGCCAAAGGGAAGATCTCGCTAGCAATTCAATTGCTGAGATGGACTCTCCCAGCTAGATGGGGGACAGCCATGTTCTCACCAGGCCTTGTAGAAATTGATAGACACAGCTGAGATCAGTATCTAGAGACAAAAAGCAATAATTGTATCATTTGAGTGGGGGAATAAATATTTTAATTACTAAGTAGACCCCACTGAAGAGGGAGTAGAAAAAGCGTGGAAGATATTCTGTAAATCCATTGCATCAGAATATGCATTTTTTGCATGGTGGGTGCAGTGAATCCACAGTTTAGAAGAATTATTTTGGGAAATGCAAGTCTCAGAATCCAGTTGGTGGATTACGGTCACTGTAGTCCAAAAAGTCACTTCTCCAAGCTCTTTTCCCTTATCCAGCCTAAGCTACTTCACAGGATTTTTCTGAAGATAAAAGGGAGCAGATGCATGCGTCTCAACCCAAGAGCACCTTAGATGAGAAATATAGTAACAATGTACTCTCATACCAGAACTGGAAAAGTGATTTATAATTATTGTTTTTTACTGCAAGGTGCCAAATCCCAAGTCAGAAACCATGTTGGGTTGGGGACTTGGGTATCCATAGTCCAAAATGTCCAAGCTTGGGGAACACCTTTCATGACCACACAACAAACCTGGATCCTGAGCTGGGAAACACACATTGCAATTACAGAGAGATCAGCAAGATATGCCCCACCTATATTGGGGTCGTCTGCAGATATATAAAGTATCTAAAGCTTAGTGCAACAGGATAAATGCCCCCCTGCCCTTCATCATGTCATTTCTTGCACCATTCCCTATTAATATGATATCCAAGTGTCCGGACAGAGGAAAGTGTCCCATTTTACAGAATGTAATCTTCCATTTTATAGCATCCTCTTATTTCAAGGGTGGCCATGACAGGACTCTGCAGATATTTCTGCACATTGCCTCCCAACAACATCTGGGGGCTGTGTAATTTCTACTCTCTTCTCTTTTTGAAGGGCTATATAGGGATGTACTTCTCTAATTTTATTCTCAAAGGAAACAATCAATATTTTAGCCACTTTCTTCCCCCTGGGAGGAAGCCTTCTGTATCTGCTCAGTTTTCAAAGACTATTCGCAGGCCAGGGCTTATTCTGTGCAAAATTCGTACATGGTATTTTTGTGCAGAAAATGGTGCTTACACAGGGAAAAAATTGTTTCCGGTGTGGGGGAAAAAATATGATTTGTTGTGCAAAGCAAGCACATGAAAACTTTGCAAACAATAAATCCTAAACTGTGACATCCAGGATTCTTCTCACCAGTGTTGCATGTCACTTAAGAAAATTGTTTTACCTCTTTTTTTTGTCCAATAGTTTTGAATATTTGTTCTATCCCTCCTCTGCAATTCAATCTAGAGCAATAGATATAAAGTGCATTGTAGGTTTCAGAGCTGCCCATCCAGACAAAGCACGTGGCCAGCAGATGGAGCAGCCGCACAGTCCACCTGATCACAGTCTTCTGCCCAAGCATGGCAACATGTATTGCATTCTGACTTAGGTTCTTCATAATTATTACTGAAAATGTGCTTATTCACATACAGCAATGTATACACAATCCTCTTCTGTCCCTTCCTTGGAGCTATAGAAGGTCCTCGACACATGTGAAGTGTCCGTCTATAGAATAAAACAGTCCTGTCTAGCTTAGGATGGGAAGCCAAGAAAAATCCAGGGGGGTTGTCATGAAAAATCCAGAAAGCCTGTTTCCAAAACATGGACATGGACAATGACTCAGAGACTGAAGCTGGTGGATCTGCTGCTGAATTCCAGAGCCACACATATCAGGGACAGACCAAAGTGCAGTACCAGCTCTGGCCGGCAGTCCTGCCCATTTGGATATAAAAGACCACTTATTCCTACTTACCCTCACTAAATGGAGACAATAAAGGGGATCATAGAGTTGAAAGAACCGCAAAGGCCATTCAGTCTACACTCCCCCCCCCCATGCAAGAACTCTCAGTCAAAGCATCCCTGACAGATGGCCATCCAGCTTCTGTTTAAAGATCTCCAAAGAAGGAGACTCCACCACTCTCTGAGGGAGTGTGTTCCACTGTCGAACAGCCCTTACGGCCAGGAAGTTCCTCCTAATGTTGAGGTGGAATCTCTATTCTTGTAGCTTGCATCCCTTGTTCCAGGTTCTATTCTCTGGAGCAGCAGAAAACAAGGGAGGGCTTAAGGAAGTCTCAGCCAATTTATGGGAAGCTGCAGTTAATTGGTCAGCAGCTGTATTGAGCTGTTGATCCATGAATTTGCAACCCTGCCTTCCAGATTATTGGAGATTAACAGACCTACCTGGCTCTCTGTCTTGTTCCTGAACTCTGTGTTTGATGTGGATTGTGTTTGCTGACTCTGCATACTATTTATCTGACTTGGATACCAATGAACTCTCTTGCCAGACCCGAAGCTTGTGAATGAACTCGATTTGGAACTTCGGGCTGCTGTTTACTAAAGTAAAGAAGTGCTGAACTGTAAACTGCTCTGTGACTGCTTGCTTCTTAGCTGCTGGTACCTACTATCAGCTGTGTAGCATTCAGCCTTTGGTTGGTAGACCGACTCTATTTGGACAGGGCCACATTAGTGCCATTTTTAAGCTCCCTAGAAACCCATACATCACACCTGCTGCTTATTTTTCTTAATGCAATGTCAGGAGGAGAGAAAATATTAGCGGTAGGTCACACAAACTCCACCCGCTCCCCATAATTTTTAAGTGGACAATCATACCTCTGCAAGAGTCCTGGAAGTATGACTTTCCATTTTGGACTCTCCCAAATTTTTATTTTTGGCCAAGGAATGCAGTGGGCATCATGGAGCCTGCAAGCTGCACAACTCTCTGAGTGGTCGGGATGGGAAGAGTATTCAATGAATATTCAAAAAAGATTGAGAAATGTGTTTCTCGAGTGTTGGAAAACTCTGATGAAGAGTTTCCAGTGTTGGGAAACCCTAGCATGGAGAATCTACGAAAGGTGAGAATTGTTTTGTAGTTCAGGAGTTATTCTGCACAAAAAAAATTGGCATATTCCTTCCTGCTCCCAGAAAATGATATCTCCTAGCAGCCATTTTCTGCTCAGTAAACACCAATTCTGCCCAGAAAATGCTGCTTCCTAAGCAAGAAAGTTGTTATCTATGTACATTTTCTTTCTGTGCAAAAAGCCCAGCATGCAACTCTCATTCTTACCCAAGAGAACAAAATTGACGGATATTTCCATCTCAACTTAACAGTAGCCCTTTGATCCATCGAAGAATATTTCTCATCGCTGCCAAATCACAACTATTGCAATCTTCCCTGCTTGCCTGTGCAACAGGAGGTGAGAAGAAGAATCCCCCCCAAGGGAGAAAATAAGGGAGGGATATTTTTACAGTGCTCTTCCTGAGCAATTCATATAAATCACTCAGAACAGGAGACTGGAAAATGAGCGCTGCTGCAAACCACCAGTTGAAACTGAACTAATTCACCAGGCTGGAAAACACACACAAAATGAAAGCAATGAAAGATTAGTGCAAAGGGAGGATGTGTCGCCTGCTATTTATGGCTGCCCTTTGAATAGGTGAGGAGTGAAATTTGTTTGGTTAAAGCTGGGGATAAAAACCAAGCTTGGGCACTGCTGCTTCAATGAATGGAGGGTCTCAAAAAACTCTTCTGGGGTATAAGAGATGAGCCAAGATTCTGGAGCAACCACTTAGTTAAGTACAATTAACTAAGTAGTGTCTCCTTGCTCAACCCCATAATCATGATTTAACAGGCAGCAGGTACTATAAATGACAGGGTTCTGTTCTCTTGTTGATCCAGGTGCGGTAGACTGATGTTTCCACCTGAGATCTCTTGTGCAATAATAAGAAACAGCATTCCTGTTACAATTCCTTCTCACACTAAAGATTGCTGGTGGCAGAGGACAGAGACGTCAGTCTGCTACATCCCAATTGACAAGAGCACAGATCCCCTTCACTTGCAAGAGCCACTGCCTGATAATTTGGCACCAGGGGACTTTTATGATCCCTACATATTCCTTACGAGAGCCAGTGTGGCACTGTGGTTTAAGCGTAGGACTATGCCTCTGGAGACCAGGGTTCGAATCCCTGCTCTGCCATGAAATCCGCTGGATGACCTTGGGAAAGTCGCACACTCTCAGCCTCAGAGGTGACAATGGCAAAACCTCTCTGAAGAAGCATGCCAAGTAAACCTCATGTTCACCTTAAGGTCAGCATAAGCCAGAAATGACTTGAAAGCACACAACTAATATATTCTTATATATCATTGACTACATGGGGATTACGTGAGTTAAGGATGTGAAACGCTGCGTCACACATTTGTAATTGCAATCATGAATTCCAGACCATATTTTTTTATTCCCACTGTTACTCTCAGGAGCCTGTTGTGCACAAGCTACAGATAGCCACCTAGATAAGGCCAGAAGAATCTAAAATAAATGCATAAGAATACCCACAGTTGTATAGCATTCTCTTGCAAGAACTGGAAAATATGAGCTATTGCAGGCTGGGTGCCAGATATTTAAATCACCATGAACAAGCTTGTCTGAGCTCATTTGGAAAAATCTGATGAATCGGGCTGCCATTCACCCATATAGTCCAGGCCAAAAGAGAAATACCAAACACTTGGGAATTCAACCTGCTGCCAACCTCCAACAATTCTCTTTTTTTACAAAAAGAATTCACCATATGGGAAGACATCTCCCACCAGGCTAAATGAATTAGGGATTTTGCATAGCTTAAAACTCTCCCGGAAGCCATGAATTGACTTACTCGCTTGAGCATTTATTTGGAGCTGCGGGAACCGCAAGCCGTGAGCTTTCACCTGGGTGCACCCACACTGCAGAAGTAATCCAGTCTGACATTATATTAACTTCCATGTCTCAATGCTATGGTATTCCTGGAACTGTAGTTTTGTGAAACATCTAGCCTTCCTGCCAGAGGGCTCTCATGTCACGACAGTTCCCAGGATTCCATAGGATGCAACCATGACCATTGAAGCGGTGTCAAGTTGCATTATTTCTGCAGTGTGGGAGCACTAATCCCTATCAACTTTCTGTGCTCTGCTTTTCTTACCTTCAACAGGCAAGAAACTCATGGTGAAGGTAAAGAGTTTCCCAACCAAACCTTTCCAAAGCCATTGGTGTGACTTGGTTGCTAGAGTCTCCATTTCTCATTCTGCTTTTTTAACACAGGTGCCAAAGGATGCCATCTTGTCAGTCAACAGGGCTAGCATGAACACACCAGATGGTCAGGCTGAGCCCATGCTACATAATATGGCCACAAAATATATACTCCCCTGTCATCAACATCTCAAGAGAAATGCTACAGCCAGCTTCTACGGGTATCTAAAGTGTCATCTGACCTGCTTCAATCCAGATCTTTCCTCCACAAGAAATTTCTCTTACAGAGCTTGATGTCGCATAGCAAGTGGTACAGGAGTGGCAAGAGAAGAAAAAGGATGGCTCAGTATCATGCCAGCAACCTAAGGAGTTGGGAAGTAAAGAAACAGCATTGTCGAATTTCAGGGGTGGCCTTGTTGGCCATAGAACAACAGCCACAACAGAAACTCCCAAATCCATCTTATGGTGATGCTTTTATTAAGCCAGCCAAAAGTCACCAAATAAATCACGCTAACTTTCAAAGGCCACTCATCTGCTTCATCTGGAAAAGACTGAAAAATAGCTGGGGGGAAATGAAGAAAAATGGTGGTGGAGTCCCAGAGTCTACATTCCCCCCCACCCCACACTCCTTTGCTTTCCTATATTATACAGAATGCAATGGTGGACATGCTGGACAGCTCAGCAGAATACAAGTGTAGACAGCCACCATGGTACTGGGATGAAGGACTTCAGATCTTCAAGTATATTTTTAAACCAGTTTAAGGCTTTTAAACTTGGTTTCTGGTGCAGAACGTGCCAGACGTCATTTGGACTGGTCACACCAGAGGGTTAGGATGCATTGCCAGAGGGAAGGGAAAGAAAAGTGATAGATTCTCCTATTCCTAAAACCCACTAGCATTCATGCTTTTGCATTCTAGACCAACTGTATTGTCTGAAGATTTTCCGAAAATATCACCATGTTGAGTAAGGTTGCCAGTTTAGTGTTGTCCCAGGACCTGGGGTTTCTGGGCCAAAATCTAGGATTTAGGTTATGTCCCTGGTCATTAGGGCATTATGTCATTAGGACATTATTATGCATTTTGTTGCACACAGCTTGTTGCACACAGTTGCACACACAGCTTGTTATTCATATGAAGGGGAGGGGGTGTTTTCCTGTTTGGAAATTAAGCCAGAAATATTAACTAAAGGGGATACTCATAGATCATGGAGAAATGAAAGGATTCTTTTTCATTTACTTAAGGAATATGGCATTGCTGCAAGTCTTTAAAGAACAGCTTGCAACAATAGAACAGGATTTCAGGGCTGGCTACACAAGCAGATAAGCAATGGGCTCTGCCTCCATGGATATCCTTCCATACCATCTTAACTGAGAACTGTAACAACATCTTGATAAAATATAAGCATATTACCCCAGCATCATTTTTTTAAAATTTTCTCCTATCTGATTGTTAATATCTATATCTGATGAAGAAGCCAGTTGAGTTCCAAAAGCTTGAATCATATATTTGGGGCATTTTGGTTGGCCTATAAAGGTACTGCTGTTTTGTGGATTTTGGATGGTATTGTACTTAGTAAGTATAGAGATCATCTGGAGGATCTTTACAAGTTGCAGCAACAAATTAGTTAGCCTTATACACCGTAGCAAGCTGCTGCTTGCTTAGGTGAGCTTGAAATTTGCACACAGCCTTTACCTCTTGCCCAGAGTTGACCACAGAAACTGAAGACACCAGGACAAGCCCTGAGATCTGGCAGCCCTATTAGAGCAAATTGCACTAATCCAGAGTAGACAGTAGCAGTCAATGGGTTTCACGTAAGGACCCCAGTGAAGCTGCTTCAGGTTTTATTCCAGAGTTTAAAGAATCGGTTCAGTGCCTCTGATAGCTTTTTGACAAACCAGGCTAAAACCCAGCTCAGATTTGCTGTACCCTTGACATGGAAACCCACCAGCCACAACTGAATGTAAGCAAGTCATGTGTCATCACCTTGACCAGGTCTGACCTCTTTGGCAATATTTGTCTTGCTTCCATTCCAGTGCAATTCTTCCTCGCCCCCCTGACACTCTCCTAGATCTTGGGAGACCAAGCAAGGAAATTTAGTTAAGGATCAAAGCAGCTGTACCAGCGGTGAGCCCTCGTTGAGGGAGGCCTCTTTCTGGTGGACCCACAAAAACCTGGAGCTGGCCCCATGTACACATCTGGTAAACAAAAAGGTCCAGTGTGACTGTGACTCACACACAAACATCTGGAAGTGGCTTTGCATATTCCTCAAAAGAGCCATATCTATCTGTAGGTATGGAAGGAGGAGGAGAGGAGCCGGGGATGTGGTGAGATGCATGTCGCTCCTCAACCGCAGGAGGGAAGCTGAGGTGACTGCCCATCAAGCATTTCCTTCAGGTGAACATGAAACAGGTTGCCTGAAGGCCTCTCTCCTTTGCTTTGCAAGCCCTCTGGAACCTCAGCCATTCCTTGCTAAAGGTCAGCTACTCTGAAACCATTTGGCTCGCCTCTACCAGGGTCTCTTCATTGCTTGCAGCAAGTCTCCGCAAAAATCTAGTACACAAGTTGATCCTGGAGGTGAGCCAAAGGTTCAGTTGCAAACCTTCAGCTCGACTTGAGGATGCGGGAGACTGAGGATGAGTTTGCAATATAGAGTTACAGTCCACCCTCCACAGTCTCAAGGGTTAGGGATGCAGGACCCTCACAAAAAGTGGAAAAACCAGTGTCCCCCTCTCCTTGGCGGGACCCTGTTGGAGGGCTAGGGCACAGAAACGGGAAACAACATCCCACCAATGTTGTGGTCTCCAGAGGGGCTGTGCACAGAGATACACAACAGAGCCGAGGGCAGTGCACAGAGAGTCCAACAGATGCCTGACGGGCTAACTGGCTAGTTAGCAACCAGGATGGAGCTCGCTGGATATTTCTTCTGTGTTTTATGTAAAGCAGAGGTAGCTGGTGGCTTCCATGTCCACGAGGTGGAAAATCCATTCTGGGTTTCCGGCCAAACTTTCACAGAGCTATCCAGAGTGCTAAACATATTTCAGAAATAGGATTCAGTGCCTTGGATAGAGTCTTCAAATTTCAAACCGAAACCGTCAGTGAATCCACCATCCAATTGGTAAAGAAACCACCACTGACAAAAGAAATGCCTGAGTCAAGGTCCATTATTGCTTTTTGTTCCCAAACAGAGGAAAGGTAAACCTGACCCATCAATAAATGGCTTGAGAAGATATTCAGAGGCAGGTGTCAAGTGGGAGAGAGCATGCCTTTCACATTTTAGCCAAACCTGCTCAATGAGAGAGTACTATTGACTGGCTAAACACTCACTGTATAATATGATCTTGAAAGTGCATGGCTTATATTGATTGTCCTTGTTGGCTAAAATCTGGAAAAATACTCTTTCCCCCTTGATCTCTGCCTCTCAAGCTTAAGAGCTATTTATTGATAGTTCAGGTTTACCTTTCCCCGGCTTAGGAATGAAAGGCAGATTCAATCCTGTGAATCTAAGTAGAGACAGAATTCAGAAAACCACTAAAAGATTCATCTTTCCAAACTTAACCAAAGTTCTACTCATAGACAAAATGGGATGGAGAGCGATGCATCTGCATTCAGCTTTCTTGGGAAGCTCAAACTCCCGCCAACAATCTCTGTAGATAATTGCTGCTTTGCAGGGGAATATAATTTAGTAAGAAATACTGCTGTATTGTCTTTGAGTGTCATGGGTTAGATTTTTGGCCTTTGTGAAGTTTTTTAAAGGCCAGAATCCTTTGATGTCTTAGGCATGCATGCATTCCTCTAGAAAAACAATTGGAAACTGCTGCCCAATAAGGAACATCAATATTGGGTTCAAGGCTGTGGAAATGGAGTTACACATTGTCGAATGTGCACATTTAGTTGTACACAATGAATGAGGTAGCACTGCATAATTGTCATATAAACTGGAGTAGAAAGTTATGCTCTGCCTCTTGATGAAGAATTTTAGCCTAAGCAACTGGAGACTTTGTAAGGACGGGAAGAATATTTTCTCTGAAGATGCCAGCCACGGATGCGGGCAAAACATTGGGAATAAACTCTTCTAGAACATATCCACATAGTCCAGGAAAAAAAACAACACAAAAATCAATTTGAAAATAGTTGGAAATGGTTAAAAAAATGTTTCTCAAGTATTGCGAGACCTTGATGAGAAGAATCCTGGACTGATAAGAATCTTCATAGTTCAGGACTTATTCCGTGCAAAATTTGCACAAGATTGTTTTGTGCAGGGAAAAAAATTCTGCACATAAAATAATATGTGCTGGAATTCACTATCACAGTTACAAATGTATAATCTAGAGTAACACATCCATAACTGATTCATACTCACAGTACCTATGATTTCACGACTGTGGCACTATTGCCCCAGTTGTAAAATTCCCCAATTCTGCTCTACCAGTTTGCAGTTTGAGGTTTATTCTATAAAAAATTTGCACAGGTATTTTTCCCCTTGCTTCAAAAACTAGATAGTTTTTGAAGACTTTCTCACAACAGGAAGAAAATTGTTAAAATTGCTGCTTCCTTTGAGAAAATATTAGCAAAGAATTATATCTTTGGTGACACTGCAGTGGGTAGACATACTTATTTGCTGATCCTCCTCCAACCACAGATCTGAGGACAAATGTTATAGAAATGAGACAAGCTTCTTATTTTCTGGCATAAATCTATATAGGAGTCTAATAAGGGGAAAGCAAGGGCCTCGGTTAATCCAAGACATTTCTCCTCTAATGCACCCCAGGCTGATGTTAATATCTAATTATCTGGATTAATAACTGATTATATTTCTCCGGTGTCTTTGACCTTCAGTAATTCTTGTACCAACATGTTTTACTGATTTCAGCGGTGGGGGGAGAGAGTTAGAAATGCTATCTGAAGTGTGAAATTAGCCATGCCTTTGTTATGAAATCACCACTTGGCATGGTCAAGGCTATTTAAAAACTTTCCAAACCTGAGATGTATTTGAACTGTTGCCAAGTTCATCTAGATCGTGACCTTGCACATTTCAATAATTAGAATTTCCTACATAATGCATGGCTTTCGAAACCGGGGAGGAAATTTGCAGACAGCTGCAGGGGCGTGGACTTCAATCGCTCTAATGATGAGTTTCAGAAACTGAACAATAAATCCCCAAAGCTCACCTGCCTGCTTGGTTTAACTCAGCATAGAGAAGAAAGATCCCAAAGCATGAGACAATGGATGTCTTCCTAATAATTTCACTTGGTTCAGACATAACATGAAACAATCACTTTGGGCTGCATAAAGAACCGCTCTCTATGTGCCACATGCTCTTCTCTTCCTTCATCTCTTTTCCAAGCAACAGGAGATAAGAAATATCTGCTTTCTGTTTTGAACAAACCATGGTTTAAAACAAAGAAACAAAGCTTAATCCTGGCTTGTTCTCTCTAACCATAGTTTGAACGAATCACAGTCTATGTTTGGCCATCACTTTACTTGCTTTAAATATGAAAGATGGCAGTTCATCCTCCAGCTCATGGATCTCTTCCTTTGAACTTCTGTGTTGAACGTGTAAAAACACACCCTATGCATTAAATGAAAAGAGGCAGGCCTTGGTACCAAAGGAATGCTAATGCCATACATAGAGAATTCTAGTGTGAACAGTTTTCCGTGACTCATTTTCTGTGATGCTAGAAATGTAAGGACTGAAGGAAAAATTAACAGTGAGATTCTTATTTGTGACTCAGTGCTCTTACTCACAGATGTACTTTGGATGGGCCTGAATGCTATCATCAGTCCCGACTAGAGTAGACTCATTGAATCAATGAGATTTGCCTACATGTTGACTGGCCAGGCTACAATTGAGTTGGTGGGTCTACTCTCTTATTAGGACTCACCAACAGGATTTAGGCCAGTGTTTCTCATTACATCTGAACTAAGCCAATCTTTAAGAATCTAAGAAGAGCTCTGCTAAATCAGACCGAAGGCCAATCTAGTTCAGTCTTAGGAAAATAAGCTTGGGCTTTGCGCCAGCCTGGGCCCGATATTAGGGTTCTGTAGGGCTGGGCATTCATATGCGCCTAGCCCTACAATCGGTGCCCATGCACTATCTTGCCGCAGACCCATCCACACAAGGTTCAGCATTGTAACGCATAGGCGTCCGAGCACCCAAACAGCGCTTCCCGGAAGAGGCATCATGGCACTGCATTGCGGCACTTATGACGCCTCTAAAAAGAAGCCGTTTTAGGCGGCTTCTTTTTAGGGAGCGCGCCAGTGCCACGCCACGCAGCTGGCGCAGCACTGACAATGGACAAAGACAAATGGCAAGGACCTGCCTGTCTGTATCCCCCCCTAAGTTACTTCCTAATTCTGCACTTTATATTCCGTCAAGAATTTGTGCACCAATAAGTGATTGCTCTAGCTAAAACAGTTCGTCTGCCGCTGGTCATTTTAATATTTTGAGAATACTGTTTTACAGGTTTGCCATTACCAGTGACATATGACCAGGAAGAAAAATGAAAACTATAACTTAACGTAGCATTTTGGCAGCACAGTAGGCTTCCAGTGCAATTGTTCTCTGCTGGCTCACTGTTGCACTGGGACATCAGCATGGGCTAGCTCAAAGGGCTTTTCATCATTGTCTTGCGGAAAGAAAGAAAGTCCTACCACTGCAGTTCTCCGAATCAAAAGACTTCTTATGTAGAAAGTTCCTTCCTTCCTTCACTTCCCCCACCCCAAAATCAGAAAACATCCAACCCAGCATATAAACATTAGACTCATTTAGAAGAAGCAAATAAGTCTTAGTGTTGGATCAAAGCTAATAAATTGGTACAGGTTTTCTTTCATCCTCCCGTTTGAAGGATCAGCACATTTCTTGTTTGCTTACTCCACTACTCTCCCTCCCCCTCCCCACCCCAAGGATGTCATTATCAAGAGGAAAATTCTCTCTGTTGCTTTTTCCTGCTTTGCAAAATACAAGGGATCCCGAGTCTGTGGAAGCAAGGCATGATTTTTGATTTTGCCTATGCAACAATAACTGCATTCCACAGACGCGAAACCAGTCATTCTCCAAACAAGTGCAAGGCATGTGGGAAGCATGCATATCACTGGGCTAGAAATACCCTTATGCCACTCCACTGTAATGTTTGGTGTCTGTCATGTTAGTGAGGTAGTGGATCCACTCCTTGTTTCAGCCCAGGGTAGGAACTTCCTATGGCATCCAACCAGATGCATAAAACAGATTCAGCATGTCAGACAGCAATTTTAAAGTTTGGATAAAACCTGGATTCACCACCCCACTGACCTGAAAGACACCGGTCACCATTGCATCCATTTGTGTTGTCTTGCCATGAAAAACTGGGTAAGGTTCAACCAATATCTCTCTAAAAAAATAAAGAACAAGATAGAGATGGGGGTTGGAGCTCTCTGTTTTGCTTTATTCCTGCATTCAAATCTTTCAAACTACATGTTCTTTCCATTGCAGATAAAAAGGGAATGGTCTAGTTGGGTAACTACTGCAGCCACTCGCTCAAAACCATAAGGTGGCGAGTTCAAGACCAGCAAAGGGCTGAAGCTTGACTCAGGCTTGCATCCTTCCGAGGTCGCTAAAATGAGTACCCAGATTGTTGGGGGGCAAATAGCTTACAATTGTAAACCGCTTAGACACTCATTAAGGGTATGAAGCGGTATATAAATGAAGCTGTTTGTTTTTTGTTTGTTTTTTAATTATTCTGATATGAACAGAAGTGAAATTATCCCATCTGCACTGGCCCATTTCAGCAGGTATCAGCTATTCCCAGCATGGAAAGATCACAGTTCTATTAACTGGTCTAACTCCATCAGCCCAGAAGGACATTCAAGTGTAGACAAAGGCACAGCAGAGGAAAAATCCCAGAATCCCAGAATCATTCAATCAAAGAATCATAGAGTTGGAAGAAACCCCATTGACCACTGAGTCCTGCTCAATGCAGGAACTCCATCTAGGGCAACCCTAGCAGGCAACTATCTAGACTTCTTCTTGAAGACGCAGAGAGAAACCCAATCCATCATGAAAGACATCATGAAGCCAGGTGTAGATTATGGTAGGCTAGATGAACCAATGGTCTCACTTGGTATGAAACAAGCTTTTTTTCTGGTCATGTGTTTCCGACGCAGCCTCCATTCTCCAATTGCACCAGCAAGCTTTGCAAAAAAGGAAAGGGGAAAAAAAGCATTTTAAGGGAGGAAGACTTCTTCAAAACAGAGTTCCCCATTGTGTGCGGATCTTTCTTTTCCCCCCACTGCGTTTAGCAGGAGGGGAAGTCATTTTACCATTAGTCCTTATCTTGAACCAATTACACATAATAGCTTTTGATGCTCACTATCAGATCCGACTTCCTACACATGTACAATCTTTCCGCAAGTTAATCTTGTGTTTAACTGTATTAAGTAAGGAGACCTGAGACACACACACACACACAAAATAGATACTTACATGGGTATTATTAAACACACATACACACACAAAGCATATGCTGAATGAGGCTCTTGTTACGGCCGCCCTTGACATAGCCCTGGGAATGAAAAACTTTTGTATTGATTCAAGATAAGTGCGGAAAATGACAATAACTGACTCATTGTGTGTTCCTGCAGAGAGCTTTCATTGAGACTCTCTGTTTGAATATGATAGGAAATAATCCAGCAGAATCTGGAAACATGAGAGGTGTTAGGTTTGGCAGCTGTTTTGTACACAGCAGTGTTCCACTGCATACGTGGAAATATATGAGAAACAGAGAGATAGAGAGAGAGAGAGAGAAGTTAGGAGTAATGTGAGTTAAATGGGTAATGTGCATAATAGCCAGCCATTATGCACATTCCCCATGCCACAATTCATGGGGAATGCGGATTAAATGGCTAATGTGCATAACAGCCATCCTTTGTGTACACTCATCTTGCCTAGCAGAGAATGGGAAATAATATGTCAAAAGGCTAATGCGCACAACCATTCTGTGCAGTCACCTTATCTCATGGAGAATTTGGAAATGTGAGTTAAATAGCCGAAGGCCATAACAACCAACCATTGTGCACATTCACCTGTACAAGTAAGGTGAATTGCATGGCTAATGTGGACAATAATTGGTCATTCTATACATTTGTGCACATAATCTGTCAATGGAAAAGGAATTGTGCACATTTCCTGGTCCACAGACATTGTATCTGACAGGTCTCCCAAAACTACGGACATGGTTTCAGATCTAGGATCAAAATTCAAAATGACCCGAATAGACTAGAAAGCTGGGCCAAAGCTAACAAAATCAAATTCAACACAGAGAAATGTAAGGTACTGCACTTAGGGCAGAAAAATGAAATGCACGGATATAGGATGGGGAACATGTGGCAGAATGAGACCACATGTGAAAGGGATCTAAGAGTCCAAATAGGCCATAAGTTGAACACGAGTCAACAATAACAAAACCTAGGAAGACTACCTTGAGCTGGTTAACAGTGGAATAGACTCCCTTGGACGGTGGTATATAGGCTCTCTTTTGGAGGTTGGATACCCACCTATCAGGGGTACTTTTTGGTAGATTGTTGCATTTGCAAAGAAAAGGTTAGACTGCACTTGGAAGGGGTCCCTTTCAATGTACGATTGCCCAGTTGTTTCCCCGTTCTTTACACCTTATGCCTTCCTTCTTTCATTAGGGCCAGTAGGCTGTGTTTCGTCCTTCAGCACAGGTTACAGAATGATCAACAGGTGAAAGGTATACTAAAACACCCAGGCTGTGCCAGGAAATCGCAACGGACGACAACATTATGGCTGAACAGGAAACCTGCCACTCAGAACGAAAAGCACCAAAGCCAGCGTTGCAATTAAGAGTCGGCTGTCAAGTGATCAAGTCAGCCTGTTGTTTCAAGACCTAAGATCTAAAAGGAAAAGAATTTGTTCTGTCTAGGAGAGGCAGCCTCCTATTTCAAATCCAGTCCACGGATTTCTAGGGGGGGGGGGGGCTGAATATATGTGGCAGAGCACACGACTCGTAGATTGCAAGGAAATCAAAATGGGGATTGGGAAGAAGGACAGCTGGGAATCACATCTTGGAAAAATTACTTTTATTGGGATTATAATTGCCTGACCCTTCACCCAGCCAGTGTGGCTGTGCTTTAAGGGAAGGGAGGTGGGTATGTTTGGAGGATTTATGTTTTTAACATGTATTGCTCGCTCAGAGGGGCAGGTAAGAAATTATTATTATTATTATTATTATTATTATTATTATTGGAGTTGTGTCCCCCCCCCCCCTCAAAAAAAAGGAAGTTCTCGCAAATTGTGAAAACTTAAACTTGGCATCAGAGGAAGTATACCTCAATCTATGAAAGATTATGCTACAATTTCTTTTTCTCAGTCTCCAAGGTGCTACGAGATCCCTTTGCATGCTGATTTTCCAGACTAATACGGCTATGTCTCTGAAATCTCAGCAAAGTAATTTGAGTTATTTTTGTGCTTGTGGTTCAGTTTGTTTTAGAAAACAAGGGACTGTGCTGACCCAAGTCTAGAGCAGAGCCCAAATGGTTCTCCTCCCCCTTTTTTCTCTTTGTAGATACTAGGGTTGCAGACCTCCAAATGTTCTACCACAATTCCCATTGTCCCTAGACATCACTGCCAATGGTGAGGGCTCATAGGAATTGCAGTCTCATCATATCTAAAGCAGCGCTGCTCAAAATGATGAGCCCATACCACCCCCTTCTTTGTTTTACATCCACACTCTTCTCAAAGGAACAATCTTGAACAGGCTTGAGTTGTGCTTGACTCCTCTCCAGAGTGATCTCACCACCCGTGGTTGACGTCATCATGTCTCTGCAATATATGTTCTCCTACCGTACCTCACTAAACCTTCCCTCTATTTTATGGCAATTTGCATTTGCAATTCGTGACACTCCTTTTGGTATTTTGTAAGCCTCCTTGACTCCCAGTGTTGGGAAAGGCTAGATAGAAATAAATAAATAATTTATCATCATCATCATCATCATCATCATCATCATCATCAATACCACCATCATCCTTGATCTATGCCCCTCTTCTGAAGCAGCGTATTTATGCTACATAATGGGCCTACCCCTGAAAATCAAGGCGACCAGTCAATCTAAACAAGACAAAACAAAATTGTGAAAAAGTTGTCACAAGTCTGTGAAGAGCAGAAGCAGAGTCCTGCTTGGCCAGTTCTATTCTTCTATTGGACACCTCTACAAATAGGAGCCACCTTGTAGCAACTTCCTCAGTTACTAATACATTTGAAGCCATTCTGCCAGCAGCCTTGCTAGCTGGAGACGGTAGGAGCTGCAACCCAACACATTTAGAGGTCAACAGACTGGAGAAGGCTGGCATCTACAAGCTATATAGCAATGAATGCCTATTGTGGTTATATTATAAATAAGGAAGGCCAAACTTCATTTCCTGGATTATCAGAAAACAACAGAAGCCGCAAACACTATGTGTCATATGCTTGGCCTCACTGCTGAAAACTCCTAGACAAGCTGCACCTTTTCTTTAGTTCTGAAGCAGGTTGTGTGTACTAGAGCCAATGCAATATCGCAAAGAACAGACAGCTATGTGGCTCCTTTCCAGAATTGCCTCCTCTTCTCACACTTGTCTTTTTGCAATTGATAAAGGATATTATTATTTTTTTCCAAAGTGAAGCACGCTGACAAAACCTAGCCCTCTGCACTGTACAATGCCCCAACCTGTTGGTGAAAGTTATTCTTACCTAAAGTAAACATTCCTGTACTTATTTTGGCAAAGACATTCTTTTTTTTTCTTAAGAGTATCATGTTATTCTATTCTACTTTTTTTAAAATCCTTGGTGGAAAAACGTCTAGCCGTAAAATGTACATCAACTTGATCCTTCAGGTGCCAGAGTAGCAGAGCTGATAGATACATACATGTAATATAATACAGATTTCTCTGCTAACTCCAAAATCTATCTATTCACTTAAAGAAAATATGGCCAGTTTTGGCCCAGTGTCATACCTAATCTTCCATTTTCTATGTATGGTTGTGAAAGGCGGACACCAAAGAAATCAGACAAGAAGACACTTATCTCATTGGAAAATGTGGTAATGGATGAGAGTTCTGGATACCATGGGTAGCCTAAAAGACAAATGAATGGGACCAAGAGCAAGTGAAGCTTAAACTTTCTCTGGCAACCAATACAGCTAAACTGAGGCTATTGTACTTTGGATATACACCTGTCCCTGCATATTTGATAGGGGAACAAGACCCCTGTGAATATGGAAAAATCACAAATAACAAAAAGGCCATGTTTTTACCTGAAAGGACACCTCTCTAAGAATCGCTAGGTCCTCCAGTGCAACTCTGTGGCCAATGTCCGACAGACAGTGACTATAGAACTGCACCAGAGGAGCTACTATTCTCTCTTGGAATCTCTAGGTCTTTCAGTGCAACTTTTAGTTAACGTCGACCAGAGAGTTGGACCGGAGGACCTAGATAGTCCTAGAGAGAACATATTAATCAAATCCGTGAATAAATCAAAGCCACAAATATCATAGCCGCAAATACGAAAGGATGAGTGTATTAGGAGATGACCGGATTAATTGAAAACATGTGACTATTGTGGGAAGTGGAAGGCAGTAGGGAAGAAAAAGAGCACATTACAGATGGATTGACTCTATCAAGGGAGGCGCGACCCTGAGTTTGGTTGAGACAAGGACCTAGCTTCTGCCTGTCGTGTCAGAAGTTGCTCACTGGAGGGGAAGAGATTCTTCCAGATCAACAAGGAAGAGGTCCTTATTGATCACAGCGGCTGCTGCAGAATCACTGCATAGCTATGTAACCTTGGTGGTTATGCATTCATAACAGCCTAAATGAATTCTGGCTGATGTATTCTTAATACATTCTGCATAGACTTTTAGACTTTTAGACTGTAAGCCTGAGGGCAGGGATCCGTCTACTTTAAGATTGTATGTACAGCACTGTGTAAATTTACAGCTCTATATAAATAAAGGTTAATAATAATAATAATAATAATAATAATAAAACCTGGAATCCCTTGGAAAGAAAGACCATAAGTAAATGACTCTTCTTCATCACGCAGTCATCTTGCCATCATCATGTGTTGGGGATGCCCTGGTTCTGTATTTCTCCAAATAACACATTAGTGCTCATCATCGTCAATGCACTGCAGCTTCCAGAATTCCACATCATTGGCTACACTCCCTAGGATTGCTGGAATTTGTAGTCCAACCACATTTGGAGGGCCTCATGATAGCCTCCAAGTCTATGCTCCAGGCTGATTTCTAACCCCAACGTGACTATACACCAGGGATATACACCAGGCAACATTTTGTTGTGAGTCTCCATGTGTCAAACCGACCAAATAAGCTACCGTTGATTAGGAGTTCTTAGTTTTTTCTCCAGAAACCCCTGAAGCTACGAACGCCATTCTTAGCATCCAGTTTCTTATTAAAACTATAGGCTGCCCCTGGATTTTCATGGGCTGTTGTGGTTTCCTAGTTTCATAGTTGGCTGGCAGCCTACTGAGTAACTGTAGCTCGTATTGTGTCTGTCTAGAGGAACAAGTTACATTTGAGTTGAGCGAGGTCATCTTTTTCTTGCCAACAAAACCCTGGAGAGGAGACAAATCTGTCAACCCTGAAAGCTGCATTGATGCTCAACATGAGTCACTCTCTGACTTTTATGACAACTGTTGAACAAGGCATTCCTTAGCAAAATCTGTGCGCTTTATACAAAATCCTCCTTAAAATGAAACTTCCTCTGTTGCTCCAAAGCAACCACAAATAATAAAGTTCTATTCAGCCTTCTCACATTTTGGTTGAAAATAAGCAATATAAAAAGAGAAAACCACATCGTTCCATATCTGAAAACAGTCCATATTTTGAGGTTCTTTTAATTCAAGGGGTTTTAACAGTAGCACACAGTGGAGGCTTATGAAACCTAAGATGATTGATGGTCACCTTTAACAGCCTTCTGTAAGAATGATGGACTGTTTCTTCCATGCACAGATGAACATGAACAAATGTATATTTAATCATAGATTTCGAATAGGTTGTTGTTGTGTGACTTGAAGTCAACACTAGCCAATGACAATCCTATTCTTGGCAAGATATCTTCAGAGGATGTTTGCTACTGCTTTCGTCTTATGCTGAGATAGTAAGGCTTACCCAAAATGAGTTTCCATGGCTGAGCATGGATTCAAACCCTACCTTCTTGTAGACCTAGTTCAACATTCAAACCATTACATGATCCTGACTCTCTGTTTCCACCAGATCCAACATGAATAACCCCACTCCTTACCTTTTCCTTCTTTTGCTTTTCCTATGTACCATGTTATTATCATGTATTCAATTTATGCCAAGCACCGGTCATTGTCTACAATCTGCAGCCGTGGTTTGCACAATGCACTCTTGATTCTAGCTGCACATGTTAATTGCCACTTCTACATAGAAAATGGAAAGCAATTTACACATGGCAACCTAACACAGCTAGAAGTATCTTTTAAAGCGAGCCATTATTTGCTACTTTTTCACACTAACACATTGGTCCAGGAAATGCCCATGGGTTGCTGGTGGCCCCAGCTCCATTTACACAGAGGGGCAAGATAAAAATAATTGTTGTTGTTGTTGTTGTTGTTGCAGCTTCTGCAAGCAATCCCAGGTAGCTCAAGGCAGCTAACAATTATTTAAAAACAAGATTCAGTTAAAATTCTATTTTATACCAATCGAAAAGAACTAAACGACAGTAGTATTTTAAAAACCGTTAAAACCATATTTAAAACACAATCGCTAATAAAAGACAGAACATAGCGCATCACTTCACACACACACTGCTGTAACATCATTTTAAATTGCTTTTGCTTTCACACGCCTTGAAATCCCAAATGCCAAACTCGCTGAAAATTAGTCCAAAATGGCACCAAAAGTGACATCGCATTAATTCTGGGGAGCCAAAGTCCATTCACATCACATTCACATTACATCCAGTAATGAGATTCCAAAAGATGCTTTGAATCAAGGTAGTCATCAGGGGGCATGTCTGCATGTGCCAAGTACACCAGTTTCTCACTGCCCTTACTGCAACCTGTTTACACAACACAAGGCCAAATCTCTGATTCAAGTGCAGAAAGTCTTCATAAAGGAAGGTGAGTTCTGAGCCAAATCTGCCCTATCCCTGCCCAATTCAGATTTTTTTAAAAAAACTTTATCTTTTCTCTGGATTTTGCAGAAAAATCTGGAGCACTACATGGCAATGTAGGGTGGCTGTTTACACACATGTGCTGCTGTGCCACCTCTCAGTACCACCCGTGGTACAAGTCACTCCCTTTGAGGTCACAGTGAGGTGCCCAGTGAGTTTACAGTGCTATACAAATAAATAAATAAATAAATAAATAAATAAATAAATAAAATCAATGATGGGCTCCTTGTTTCTGATCTCAGGGGGAATGACTTGTGGCAACAGTGGCAGTGCCAGGTGGCACAATGGGACACATATATAGACACCCACCTGGCATAGCTATGGAGTATGGAAGTTATCTTGTACCCCGCCTCAATTGCCCGTTCAGAGGAGCGGGCTAGAAATAAAAATTTGTTGTTGTTGTTGTTGTTGTTGTTGTTGTTGTTGTTGTTGAGGGAATCCAGGGCAGCTCCAGAATATTCTAGGAGCAGCCTGGGGTATTCTGACCAATCCTGAGTTTCTTTTTGGATGTTCCTATGAACCAACTTTGCTTCTTGAATTTTTCTCAGCTGTTTTGTTATAGTGCTGGTGGGGTCAAATGGTTTAGAATGAAGCCATGACTTTAGGTGGTGTTTGGGACATTTGGGAAAAAATACACTTGGGAGGATTTGCTGAAAACTCAGGGGTTTGGAGATACAATATGAGGTTGGGATCGCAAGTGATCCGTGAGCCACACTTTCACAACCACGACTATGAAGTGTGATTTGATGGATGGCTCCAGAAACTGTGCTTCTTAACAGAGCTGCCTTTTTCTCCTTCATGACTGGTTATCTCCCCGAACAATGCAAAGAAATGGGAGGATGGGGAAGAAACATTGTTGGCAGACATCGCAGACCACCAGAGTTGAAAGATGACAAATATTTATCCAACCAATTCTATATTTTTTTACAAAGCCACAGGAAACCTCATCCCTGAGAGACAGCTCTTTAACAGCTCAGGAATGTGTTGGGAAGCTAAGACATCTTTAAAACGCATGATCAAAGCTGTTTAAGGTATCTAGAGGAGTATTTTATGAGGCAGAGAATTCAGTCTAAGGTGAAATGAACCATGGGCATATTTGTATTCGCTAAAATGTTTTACACACAGAAAGAGAGTTAACAGAAGATTGGGGCTATATACTCTGGCAATGGGGAGTATATTCAAAACAATTTTAAAATAGTCTAAAACATGCTTCTCAAGCATAGGTTGAGAAACCCTCATCAGAAACCCCGATAAGAAGACAGATGAGTATCGTTGCAGTTCAGAACGTATTCTACACAAAATTTACACATGATTCTTTTGTCCAGAAATTAACTTTTCCCCCCTTTCTGCATAGAAAAGGCTAGGCATATATGGTTTTTAGTGTCTTTCTTTCTGCAGTGCTACAAATTTGGGAAAATTTCACTGGATGGGGCAGAATTCTTCCTAGGGGAGCAATGTCCTCCCTACTACCACCACCAGTATCTACACCCCTGGCTATTTTTAAAAGAGGAAAGTCTCACGCACAACGCAAATATCTGTCTGCACACATCAAACCAGCTGACCTTTGGATAGAACACCATGCGGTCAGGCACATGAAAGCACAAAACGGTCCATTATCCCCACCCCATTTGCACTGAGCATTCAAAGGTTATCCCATGAAGGAACTGGCATATCTTCCGTCGGCACAGTGTGCTGGGGAGGTTTGGGCAGCAGTCAGTAAACAAGACAGGACTCTGTGTGTCACTGTCTACAACAGTGGCAAAGCTGTCCTGAAGAAGTTTGAAGTTTTCCAAAGGTGACAGGGCTCTCTCTTTTTTCCCCCCCTCTCTCAGTCTTTCTCTCTCGGTCCAGGTCAGGAAGGAGCCAAGATGTCTTTTGGGGAGGTGAGGTGAAGATGTGGAATCCTCTGGGTTTCCAAGGTTTAAATAAATAAACAGAATAAAAAGCACAGCATCACACAGATCCTCAGGTCCCCCGGTCCTTATAGTTTAGCAAAGGTGGTGCTTTAGAAGGAACAGATCTGCATGTTCCATGGATATATCTACAATGTACTTTCCATCCTTGACAATTTTATATTGCTCGGACAGATATTATGGGGATAATGGCAAGTGGATTTATCCCTAGCAGTAGGGTTGCCATGTTGACTACATGAAAGAGCTCCTGTTTTAATGTTTGGCAAATGCTTGATCAGGAAGACTTACTGTATAAAGTTCCATCATAGGGAACAATGGCACTTCAAAGAACCATAAAGTTGGAATAGACTAGTGGTTCCCAACCTTTAGTCCTACCTTTGTTTTGGACTTCAGATCCCAGAAGCCCAGCCAACCTGGCCTAATCCTACTGTTAGTCCCATCTAGATTAAAGCCATTGAGTTAGTTCAATTTGCTCAACGATTGATTCAATGGATCTACTGAAGGTGGGACTAACTAACTGGATTACAGTCATAGTTGGGTGCAACTATAAAATTATTTATGCATTCTAGTGTTTGGGTGAGGACTCAGATACCCTAAAGGTTGGAAGCTAAGTGGAGTCAGCTCTGGTTAGGACTTGGATGAGAGCCTGCCAATGAATACCAGATGCTGTAAGCTACATTTCAGAGGAAAGAACTGGCAAACCTGGGTATTCCTTGCCTAGGAAAATCCAATGAAATTCATAGGGTCTCCAAAAGTCAACAGGCAGCACATGCACACAAAATATTTTGGTGGTGACAGTCTAAATTCTATTTTGTGCACATGCAGAAACTTGGGATCTCCCTTCTTCCTTAGGTTATGGCCCTGTCAAGTGTTTCACTGTCCATAAAGCCACAGGGCTCCCCTCCTGGTACTCTTTGTCCGTTTGCACTACGTTGTGTTGACACGATGTCCTTTCCCTTATACTATAAACACAGGGAACCTAAAATTAAACCAAGGAGGGAAATAGAGAGAACCTGACTTGCCAAAGAGTAAATGGGGGTGGGGAACACCACATTCAATAGACTTCTGTTTTCAAACGGTTCATGGTTTCTTTTCTTTTTTTCACCTAGAAGGGAAAACGGTGCTAACAGCAGGTCACAGCTATTTCCAGAAACTGCGGAAGTGATTCTATAACCCTTTGACGCCAGGATTCAGCATTTCCAGACACCAAGAAGTATTAATGCAAATATGCACCCTGTGTCAAAGGAGCTGACAATTATTATTAGTCTCACTCCTCCCGCCTCACTCTCTCTCATTTAAATTGGATTTTAGAACTACAACAGTAAGAGAATCTCAATGATGGCTGAAAATGTCGATGTATTATGGGCATGGTGGTGGTGGAGGAATTTATGGGATGGGATTATCACCGGCACCACTTTTGTTACTAGCAATAGAGCATCTGTACGTGTCTTGGCACCCTTCGCCACTCTTTCAAAAATGAGGACAGGTAGGGACGAGCATAATGTAAGGAAAATAATGTACACACTTTTGCATATATACAGGGTGTCCCACTGTTCCTCAGACATCTGCCTTTTGGTAGACATGGGCTGTGGTGTTCACCTGAATCCCTTTAAAATGCTAAAGAGATGCTGGGAGTAGATCATGTGTACAGTCTAAATGTAAAGGAATAATTTTAGTTTTGCTAGCAGTAGCAATAGCATTTACAATTCTATGCTGCTTAATAGTGAAATCAGCACTCTCTTAGCAGTTTACAATTTGAAGTCGAAGACTTTCATGGCCGGCGTTCATAGTTTTTTGTGGGTTTTTCAAGCTATGTGGCCATGTTCTAGAAGAGTTTATTCCAGATGTTTTGCCAGCATCTGTGGCTGGCATCTTCAGAGAAAGTTTACAATCTGTAAGCCGTTTGGTGGTCCTAATGTAGACTTGTCCGCAGCTGCATGGTATGCGGTAAACCCCGGCGGCTGTGAGAGGGTCTCTCCTGTCCTTCGCTGAACGCAGCATTTGCTGGATTTTCTTGGTTGGTTTGTAAACCATTTGGAGGTTGTGTTTCGTTGCCACTTTCCCTGTTCTGTCTCTGACCACCACAGCTTATAATATATGCAATGTATGCACACACACCAAAAAATGCAAAAGAAGAGAGGCAGATTTGCCCTATTAAGAGAGGCGGGGGAGAGAGAGAAAGAAAACAGATGAAAGTGAGCACGAACCAGCTGTGGATGCGAAAAAAGGAGAAAGTGTGCAGCTGCAGACTTTATCGATGCACATGTCCCTCGTTTGAAAAGCAAGGGGTTCTTATGGGTGAGTTAACTTTTTGATTGATGTTTACTTCTTTTAAAAGGCCCCGAGTAGTCGGAGCACCTATTACTTAATAAGTGCACTTAAGCCTCTAATTGCACACATTCGACTAATCACTATTATGTACAGTCAATTAAACCCACAGTTTTAAAGCCCTTGAAATAGCACACTCTGCCCCATACTGAGTAAATAAATAAGGGGGGGGGGTTTACATTTAAATGCAAATTCTCAATATGGAGGAACAATTATGGAGGTTTAGCTCATGACTTTATTGACCATCTTTGCAATAGCTGCTCCTCTGGCTATTAGCAGGTACAATAATGGTCTGCTCCTTGTAAGTGAAACATAGCCGAAGTTTTCAGTGCTTGGGATAATTGTAGGAGAGAATTATGTGCTGCTTCATCTAAAAGATTTATGAATGAAGCAAAGCATTTCCAGCATTCCCACCATGTTCACATAGCCCCTGGCTGGATGAAATGTAGAATTAGATTTGTACCCAACACCCAGACGAATGTATTTAATCCCATACCCTGCAGTGGATTTCAATTGAAAATCCTTGCACTCCAATCCATGCGGTAATATCTTCCAATTCTTCAAGAGATCACTCCATCGAAGAGCATTTGAAAATTTCAGTGCATGTGTGCTTCATTCAAAGTTACACTGCGTCATGGGTTTTGTAGACTTCAGCACTTAAAATTCCTCCCCGGAGATAAGGCTGCCCTATTAATAGAGCATTCCTGATTCATGGCTGTCCAACCTCTTCATAAACCTTCAAGGGAAGAAACAACCACATCTACCTTTACAAGAAAAAAAAAATCCAGATCAGCAGTTTTCCTTAGTACTGATGGAAGAAATCCTAGGAATACTAATCTTAACATTGGGGCTCAGTATTATTACAGAAAGAACGTCTGAGAGAAGAAGTCAGTACATGGTGCTTCCTTAATTCAATATAGGAAAAACATTGGGTGAACTTGGGCAAGTTATATGCATATATATATATATATATATATATATAAGCTTTTTATTATTTATTATTATTTCAGTCTCAGAGGAAGGCAACGGCAAACCTCCTCTGAAATCGGAAATGATTTGAAGGCGTACAACAACATCGAATGCTTAAACTGAAAACCGGAAGAAAGAATTTCAGCAGGTGTTGCTTGTTACCTGTTGGTGCAACAAGAAAATCATGCTGAAATTCCTCCTACCACACAATTGTCAAAGGCACAGGAGCCCTCTCCGGTTTTCAATTTGGCAACTGCGGTGCACAGGCTATGTCTATGCCTTTGTAAGAATCTAGTGGGTTTGTTCCAATAAGCTTTTTACGGAAATTTCTTTATAACATTTTGCACATGAAACCCAGACCAGACACAGGTGGTTTCTATGTCTCATGATAACTTTATTGGAAAGGGAATTATTAAGCCAATTGCAGTGGGAGAGAGATTGAACATGATACCAGTTAGCACCGAGATATGATCTTTACAAAAACGAACCCATGTTTGCTTTGACAACAAGCTGCATCTGCATTTTAACATTTATACATGTTTCTTTGCTCACCCTCTCAATCATTAACGTTTGACAGGTTCTCTTAAACGGGGAAGGTATCTATTATTTTCCTACTGAGGTGGTTGACTTTTGTTTCAAGCATCTCATCTATAAAGGAAAGAGTGTTTCAGCAAGATCAGGATTGTTAGGAGAACATAGAAGGAAGAGAACAATCTTTCTGGATGCACAATCACACCACAGTTTCCTCACATGAAATTATAGCGGTGAACAATGTTTAGCTGCCAAAGGCAGTTTTTCAGTAGGTTCCTATGACTGAGGGGGAATCGAACCCTGGTCTCCAGAGTCTTAGGCTAATTCTCACATGGCTACGCCATGCTGGCTTTCCTAAATACACACATACTTTTCTGCACTATAGAATTGTGACTGATTTCGGCACAGTCCTATCTATTTGAGAACCAATGTGGTTTACTGGGTTGAGGGTTTGTACTAGCGGTTTCAGTGCTGCACTCGGTTTGAATCCCTACTCAGCAACTGGGTGACCCTGGCCAAGTCACATTCCCCCAGATTTGCAAGAAGGCAATGGCAAACTCCTGTGAACAAACCTTCCCAACAAAACTACTTGATTGGTTTTCCGTCAGATTGCCATAAGACAGAAATTACTTGATGTCGCACAAGAACAAACTATTTTATGAGTGGGAGACTGCTGGACTGGAGCCACCTGCTCCTTGTGGAAAGGACAACTTCTTCAGAAATCTGCGATTACTAAATATTTGAAGGAGTGTCATATGGAGCAAGCGTGTTTTCTGCTGCTTCAGAGGTTGGGATATGTAGCAATGGACTCAAAGTACCGGACAAGAGAGTCCACCTAGACATTAGTAAGAATCTCGTAAGCATAACAGCTTTTTGACAGTGAACACACTATCTAACAGAGTGGTATGGTGGGGTCGCCTGGAGGTTTTGAAACAGAGGTAGGATGGCCATCTGTCAGAAGTGCTTTGACTGTGAATTCCTGCATGGCAGAGCGTGGACTAGATGACCCTTGGGGTCTCTTCCAACTCTATACTTCTATGATTGCTCATCTTAGAGCTTTTTAGCCACCTTGAGAGACATTTCTCTATAGTAATCATTGCATTGCTCTAACCTTGTCCACTTGACAGCCTCAGTACAGAGGCTAGAACTTGACTGTCATCGATATAAGAAAAATGATCCACTAGAAGAGATGGGTAAACATAGTTCTATTGATAGCATCTAAAGTGAGCTAAGCTTTGGAATGCAAGGAGATTCGGTCAGCATCCCAAAGGAACCTCCACTGCCAATCCCCAAACACAATCCAAGTTTTTCACATAGTAAACGGGATTTCAGGTTACACAGACGATCCCCAGACATTGGCTGAACTTCTGCTGACCCAGTTCGGAGTTCCAGAATGGTAATAAAATCCAAACACCAAGGAAATTTCCACGTGGCTTTGTCTCTTTCAATAACAGAAGAATGGATCGACTTTGCAACCCTGGCCCTGACACTTCAAGCTCCCTGAATTAAGGGGTTGAGCTACCAAGCTTTCCTTGTTGGGAGAGTGCAAGAGCTTGTATGAATAACTGGGAAGACAGCGGGATTTTGCCGACTATGGAATGATCGGGCATTGACAACAGCATCACATCTCTGAGAATGAGAATGATTGTATCATTATTGACATTTTGTCCAACTGCATGGTCAATGACACCATTAGGGTCATCCTCTTTGGAAGAGAACATTCAGTTCCTTCGAAAATATGGAAATCCAACCATGCCTTCTCCCTCACTCTCTTGAATTAGGTGACCCTTGTGTTCCTTTATATCTCTGAGATTCCAGAGGATCCTTGACTTCTGTCTTAAAAGTCCAAACTTGATGGCACAGTGGCACGCAGTGGTGCTTTATAGCAGGGAAAAAATGTAACGTTTGGGTGGCATACAATTCCTGCAACCCCATTTTGCAGCCCTTCCAAAAAGCCTTGATATCCCATCCCTGAAACTGGGAAGAAGGGCTGAATATATATCCAGAGGATACCAAAAATATTCAAATTGCCATAAAAACATAGAAGCCTTCTCGTACCCCAACTAAGTAAGGAGTCATATTTTGGCCACGTCTGGAAGTTCTAGGAGTGATGCAATATCTAGAAGTGATGCAATATCACACTCTGGACAACTATGTAGCCCAAGGCAAGGATTCATAGGAGATGGCTGTCACTCCTCCATACTTGCCGATCCCTGTCGTTAGAATAGGAACAAGAAAGCAGGTTGCTTCCTTGAGAAGCTGCTGATCTGAGATTTACCAGAGGGAAGGGAGTAAGGTAATGGCAGAGGTAAAACACTTTTGAGATTAATCAAGATGAGGTTTCTTATATAAGCTTGTTATTTGGTTTTGGTCCTCTGTTGTGCTGCAACAGCACCAGGGATCCCCAAGAACAATCTAATTCTGATTTGCCTGTTGTTTCGGACTTGTAGCAACCCTAAGGCAAACCCATCATAAAGTTTTCTTGGCAAGTTTCTTTAGAGGAGGATTGCCATTCTCTGAGGCTGAGACAGTGTGGTTTGACCAAGCTAACCCATTGGGCTTACATGGCTGAACCAGGATGCAAACTCTGGTCTCCAAACTCATAATCCATTGCTTAAACCACTATGCCATGTGGGATCACTGAAAAAAATTCATAGGTTGTGCAAATATTTGTTGTTGTTGTTTTCCTACTATAATGGTGAGTTTGATTGTTTTTCATGAAAGCAGCTGCTTTTCTGCCACTATTTTTTGTTTTACTTATTCTTCCTTTTTCCTCCCTGTTCATCCACAGTCGTCAGGAATCACAGCGTGAATGGCGTAGCCAGTCAGATGCATGCATTTCTTTTTTCTCATTAAATTTTCATTTATCTGCCAGGGAATTTCCATTTGTGAGATAAAAAAATTCCCTGCACACTTATGCCGAGGTGCTTGGGGATTTCCCCTCAGTCTATGAAGAATTTAAAATATTTGTTTATTTATTTATTTATTTATTTATTTATTGCACTTAGTCTCGCTGTTCTTTCCAAACACTCAGCATGTCTTGTGCATATATCCTAGACTGTTTTCCATTGCACCATTTCGTCTTGCTTAACTTTACCAGTAGTACTATGTGGCACGCTATCAGATTATGACTATATCCATGACATACAATTCTACTGTTCATTGCTCTGAAATATCCTACAGCACCTGGTATGCATTGGTAGTCTAACTAACTAACATACTAGTATGCTAACTAACTAACATACTAACCAGACCTGATCCTGTTTAGCATCCAAAATCAGGCAAGATCTGGTGCCTTTAAAGCAGCGGTTCTTCACCTATGGATCGCAACCCCTTTGGGGATCGAATGACCCTTTCACAGGGGTCACCTAAGACCATCAGAAAATACATATTTCCAATGGTCTTAGGAACCGAGACTGTTGGTTTGGGGTCACCACAACATGAGGAACTGTATTAAAGGGTCACGGCATTAGGAAGGTTGAGAACCACTGCTTTAAGGTATTTGACATCACTTTATAGCTTCAGCATTCCATTGACTTAGGTCCATGCTTGGTTCCATACAGCTGAATTGAGAACCAGAGATATGCCCTGAAACTCTGATCCCGATGAGCACTGAGAAACAATTGTCCAACTCATATAGCTCCAGTACTGATAAGCAAAGACGTGATTTCTCTCCACGCCACCTTCCCAAGAAAAATCAAGCTTTGTCCAACGGGTTGGGGATCCATTTTTCCATTCCATTGCCCTGACTCTTTGCTTAAGTGGTTAATAATGAACCACTTAGAATGGTCAACTGGACCACGGGGAAGGATGGTGTCATGACTGGAGGTTTAGAGGGAAAGGGTTCACTTCAAGTTCACCGGCCGACCGAGACTGGAGGCATATAGAATAGCTTAATCATACCGTGGGAAAAGTCTTCTTGCAGAAGAAAGATCTTGGGTTGGGCCTTAAGCGTAAACCATTGGAACAAAGAAGCGATGGGTCTCACCTCCCACTTCATCACTCCATCCCCCCCCAAAAAAAAGTTGGTGAGAGGGAAGCAGGCGACAGACTAGTTACTCAAACAGAATGGATGAATTAACCTGTCCCTCAGCAACCAGAAAAAAACTACCTGGAAATTGGTGGGTATCTTTGAAATGATAGTGGCGGAGGACATTTTCTTCCCCTTTCTCCTCCTTCTCTTTTCTCCTCGTGTTTGCTTTACCTTTTCCACGAGTGCAAAAAAAAAGGCGAAACCCGAGATCCTGAAAGGCGGCTCTGTTTCACAGCTTAATGATCCCTGTTTGATTGGTGACAAGACTTTATTATGTTTAGGAAGAGATCCTGCCCATACAGGTAAATTACCGACTTCCATAGATTAACATTCTGCTTGTATTTATTTCATTTTTTTCTCTCTTAAATACCTCTTGCATTCTAGCTTCTGCCCTCCTGCATTCAGAACTGGGCTGTTTTTCACTTGTCTCCACCACCTTCCTGGAGCTTTCGTCTTGCAAAATGGCTGCAGGGTGCATCACAACAAGACCCCTGCATATGGTTGGGTTCCTTAAAGTTTTTTTGACTTCATACTATACTGACAGGAGGGAATTGGAGAGGTTGAAATGAGGGTTGAACAACTTTTTTCTCCATATCCTTCCCCCCCCCCCGACACATACACAAGTCTTGCTTTTCCTTTCCTTGTTTTCCTTCCAGCTACCCAGAGAGAAAAGTTATCGTTTTTCGGCAAGCGACAACTTGCTGGAAATGCTGCTGCTGAAAAGGCAGGCCCAACCTAGTGCCACGCTTTTGTTAATCCATCATTCAGGTTATTACCTGCCAGTGTTTCCCTACCATATCCTGTCCCTTCCCTTGCTCCGCAGCTACACAATAATAATTTGAGTACAGTTTGGATTAACTCCTGCCAAAGCCGAGTTTCCTGCCATTTTGACTTTTACTTGGAACTGGGCGCCCTGCATAGGCCATATGCAGAAAAAGAAAAAGAAAAGTCATAACAACAAATGAAACACCTAGACAGTGTTGTTTTCTGCATTAGCCAAGTTTTCAGAAGACCTAAAGGTATATTATGGAGAATTAATAGATTGGCCATCTACCCAACCAAGACCACTGGTAAGTAGTGAGATCTTGTAGCACCTTTGAGACTAACTGAAAGAAAGTAGTTGGCAGCATGAGTTTTTGTAGACTTCATTCTACTTCCTGAGATGCATTTACAGTTGTCAAAGGACAAACCTGCTGATCTGTTGCAAAAAAAAAAAAAGCACCAAGGAGTCCTGTATCACATCAAAAATCAATATATTTGTTATGAGAGCCAGCGTGCCATTGTGGTTTGAGCGTTGGACTATGTCTCTGGAGACCAGGGTTCAAATCCCCCTTTGGCCATAAAACCCACTGGATAACTTTGGGCAAGTCATAAGCTGGAAGCATAAAGCTCATGCAGTCAACTTCATTCTTTCAGTTAGTCTCAAAGGTGCTACAAGATCTCTATACATACTTATTCTACAGACTAATACGGCTCTATCTTTGAAAGGCCACTGGAGGTTGTTATGTGTGTTCAAGTCATTTTCAACTGATGGCAACGCTAAGGTGAACCTATTCTGGGGTTTTCTTGGCAAGATATGTTCAGGACAGGTTTGCTATTGTCTTCCCCTGAGGCTGAGAGTATGTGGCTTGCCCAAGGTCACCCAACCTAGTAGGTTTCATGGTCAAGCAGGCAATCAAACCCTGGTCTCCAGAGCCACAGTCCAACACTCAGATCTCTATGCCAGTCTGGCTCTCATAATTTATCTAGCTTCGTCTTCTCCAAACATTGTCTTCTCTAAACTCCAAAAAAGGTCAAATGGGACGCTCCAGCATACAGTATTGGGAGAACTGTTTTTTCATGTATAAAATATTGTGTTTATATTGATCTCTCTTTGGAGAATTTCACAACATATTTTCTCGTTGAAATGCATCAATTGGAATATAGTTTTGTCTTCATTTCCAAAAACTCTTTTCTACAAAAAATTCCAGTGACCAAAGCTTTCTGCCCCCTCCTCCAGTTTTTCTCTCCACTACCTCTGGTGAAACTTATCTTTCTACACCCCTGAACAGGCCTTGGATGTTGTCTGTTCTGTGACCCTTTTTGGTTTCCAGGAAGGATGTCAATTTGACAGCTTCTGGGTGGGGTACAGTCTAATCAACGCAACCGACAAAGGCCAACAATCCATCTGAGGAAGTTGGGTTAAGTAGGTCCCACCTTGAATATCCATTGAAAGTGAGGCACACCACCTCCCTCCTACGCTTTTCCAAACTAAATATTGACTCTCCATTTCAAAGGACCCACAGACCTGGTGGAGTTGTCCTCCTGCAACCAGAGAGGAACTTCACACTGATCTGTGTATCTGTCGTGGTGTAGTGGTTTGAGTGCTGGACTACAACCCCGGGACACCAGGGTTTGAATTCCTACTGAACCATGGAAGCCCACTGGGTGACCTTGGGCACGTCATGCTCTTTCAGCCTCAAAGCAAGTAATGTTAATTGTTGTTATTATTGGGTGCCTTCAACTTGTTTCTGACTTATGATTATCCTAAGGCAAACCGATAACATTGCTTTCTGAGGATGAGAGAGTGTGACTCACTTTCCATGGCTGAGAGGGGTATCAAACCTTGATCTTCAGAGTCATAGTCCAGAGCTCAATAAGAACATGAAGTTGGCCAAGTACTCCCAGTCGCTTTTTTCAACCTTTTTCTTTTCTTTTACATATCAAAAATGATGAAAAAGGCTTGTTAATGGCTTGTTGGAATCGAGTTAGTAGGTCTGAGCTGATGGTTTTAAAAACCGAGTAACCATACCTGCGCCTTGGTCAGCAAAACAGGCGAAAACTACTATGCAGTCTCTGAGGCTTTGGGCCAATCCATACTCAGAGTACCTGGAGGTTTGCTTTCCGCCTATGCGCTTTCCATTATTTGACAGAGGGATTAATATTAATGTAACCTCCTACCAGCCAGACAGAAGAGAGAGGAGTCCATTAAGAAGTTGTGTCTAAGTATCTGAAACTGCTACGCTGAGCTGTAAATGGAAAGCCATTTTTCCTTTCTAGAGCTAACGGGTAAGATGAATAATGTACTACGAGTAGTTTTTGAGAGTTCATTCCGAAGCTTCGCCCTCCTGACACGCAATGTGGCATGGGTTGGATGGTTTTTGACTGTCTCAACTTCAGAAGTCCCAAACTTCCAGCAGCCCCTGCAAACAGGAGTAGGAAAAGACAATTGGCAGAGTGGTCAAAAGTTCAGCCCCAATGGTGCTTGACCTTGCATTCCTAGCAGTTTTATGTCAGTCTTTGCAATGACCAACCTGTCTATCAATCTTCTTGGTATTAGTCATCCCAGAGAAGAGCACAGAGCAGAGACAAGCCCTCATTTGGATGTAAATTGGTGGGTCATAGACTGAACAAGGCAAGACCAGAGCCCACGATCCATGTGGGCATGGTTTGGAATTGTATGGCGTTGAGTATCCAGCACAAGTCATCAAAGGTTAGTTCAGAGAAGTAATGCTTCCAATGCATTGCTTTTTATTGTGCCCACATCGAAAATGGAGACCAACAAATATGTAATACCTTCTGAACTACCTGGTTCTGGACGTGAAAGGACCTGTTTGCTTCAATTTCTTTTGCATTGGTTTCTTTTCTCATGCTGCTGCTTCTCCAGCAACTGAATTGTTAGTTGTTGTCATCATTATGTCATCGTTTTGTTGCCTGTCGTTGTTCTCTATGGAGTTATCCTCCATTACCGAATGGCCTACATCATGCATCAGCGCTTATGAATTTAAGGCATGATCTCATGTAATAATGGTGTAATTTAGCTCTGCTGAGTGTATAACATGCAGAAGATATTCTGCAATGGGAACAGCCAAGTACTAGGAGTTACCATACTGCTGTCTTTGGAGCAAGTGCCAAAATCAACACCTACATTTGTTAATTGTATTACGTATTTTTATGTTCTATATCCATATTCCTATCTCGATCCATAGAGAATTATTATTATTATTATTATTATTATTATTATGGTCCCCTGGGTTACGAAAGTAATCCGTTCCAGGATCCCTTTCGTAACCCAAAAACCTTCGTAACCCGGGGGACCGCTGTAAGTATAGGAAAGCGCTTGGCGCAATTTGAATTTCGTGCCGCTTTCCTTTCGGAACCCTTTTTTTTTGCAAGCCGGGGCCGTTTTTCCGGCCCCGGCTCTTTCGTACCCTGGGGTTTACGTACCCCGGGGGATTCGTAACCCAGGGGACCACTGTATTATCATCATCATCATCATCATCCGCATTAGCAATGCTGGCTGGGGCAGGGGGAAGGAACCTATAACCAAATACAGGTCTGGAGCGGAAAGAGCACTAATAAGTAGAATTGAGATGGTTTTTCATTCTCTCTCTCTTTTTAAGAAGAACGTTTGACAAAGGGAGCCTCACCTTCCTCTCCCTTCCTTTCATAATACAATCCAAAGAAAACCCCGCCATCAACCAACCAAGTAGCTAAAGCCCAAACATTTCCTTTTCAGTTCCGCCGTCAGCGTGACAGTTCCTTTTTTTCCCCCATCACAGGAGGGAAAAAAGAAATATGCATTCACTACTTTTGGATGATAAGATGAGTCTTTTGTGTGGTTCCATCATTATGAAGGGGGTGAAGTTTTGTCAGACAGACAGGTCGGAAGAGATAATAAGGTTCCAATTGCAAACCTGCAGGAGACCATTCCGCATTCCATTCTATAAATGAATCACTCTGCTTTTTAACTTCTCTGCTTTGCTCCCCCACGTCCACCTCCTCCTATGCACTTGAATAAGTTATAACAAACCTTCCATCCCAGGGATGATAAGGCCGTACTCTCCAGCTTTTCAAAAATGAAAACAAGGACGTATGTGACCAAGCAATATCAGAATGAGGTCAAGGTGGCAAAAGGTATTCATGAGGAAGAATGCCCAAGCTAGGAGAGGTAGGAGCAGTTTGTTTGTCTGTTTGAGCAGTTTGAGACTTGTTCTGCACAAAATTCACCCATTCTTGCACAGAAAATGACATTTTCTACATAGGAAACAACATATACACACACACACACACACACACACACACACACATATTCCTATGCAGAAATACTATTTTCTGTGCAGGAAATGCAGGAAACCTGCACAGAAAATGTTGTTTTCTGCACCACAAAGGGTGCAAATTTTGCATAGAATAAATTCTGAACAGTGAATAGTGTAGTTTCTTTTTCACCATCAGAAGAAAATAGCTAAAATTGCTCACTGCCTCCTTTGAGGATGAAATTAGAGGAAAAATTGCACCTGTAAGCTAAAGCAAGACACCAAGTGTGGAACTGAATGATGAACAAAATGTACATAGGCGTGCACATGCTTGTATATATCCATGCACAATGTGGGTCCATGCACAATGTACATTTCCATGCGCCACATTGTAGAACTCCACTTCCACAACTTTGAAGTGAAAGAGGACATACCGGAATGGACAAAAATGTCCAACTGCTTCTGTAGCTCAACTTTTCAATTTGCTTAGGGATGGAAAGAATATTTAAAAAATTTCCCCCCCAAACCCCCCCAAAAAACTGTGTGTGTGTTGAGAAACCACAATGGAAGGATCTTCACAATTTGCGATTTATTCTGCGCAAAATTTACATGTGGACGATTTTAATTGAAGACGGCATTTTCTTCACAAGAAACAATTTTTTTCTGGGCAGAACATAATATTTGTATGCAGGAATTTTCTGCACAGGAAACACTTTTTTCCTGCATAGAAAAATGTTGTTTTCTGTGCGAAATAACAATGTGCAAATTTTGCACACAATCCTAAGTTGTGAATAGTGTTTAAAACTGGTTTTAAAAGACTTGCAGTTGGAAGAAATTCACTAAAAATATTGATTTCTCCCTCCAAGAAACTTCATGACAAATGGCATCCCTACATTTGTTACAATATCAACCGGGCTCCAACCCACATAAACTGAATTCTTTAGTCCATTTTGCCTCTCTCTGGCAGCACAGAAACTGGAGTTAAATTTGCCTTTATACACTGTTTGCTTTCCCATTATAACGGGGTTTTTAAAGCATGAATAGACGAAGCTGAGAAAAAATAGACTAAGTAAGACATTCTGTCTTTGCCTCTTAAATGATGAATACAAGCAAGGCAAAAAACAAAAAGACAAAATGTACTTTGTCAGCCCCACAGCTTGACAGTTGCAAAAGTAAAGGAAATGGGATAATGAGAAATCTTTTTCTTCCTTTCTTTTAAAGTCATCTTAACATTGGACTCTGAAGTGCGGAGTAAATTCAAAGCCTTCTTGTCTTGTGCTCATTGATGGTGGGACCTATGAATCATTTCTTGTAAATCAGGAGTCTAGACCACCCTGTCACTGAACGTTGGTCTGCAGCACCTTGAAAATAAACAAGGGAGGGAAGAGGTAGGAAATGTAAAGTGCACAGGCAAAGAAACGTTGAACGTTGGTCTGCAGCACCTTGAAAATAAACAAGGGAGGGAAGAGGTAGGAAATGTAAAGTGCACAGGCAAAGAAAGGAAGAAAGATCCAGCTTGAAACAGACGATGGAGAAATATGTAGGAGTCAGACTCAACCCTGTTCTTGGGTCAGATGCTTTCAATCTCACCTCCATTTTACATCAGCAGGTAACACAGTGGAGTTTATCATATGATGGAATTTGGGAGTATAATGCGATGGCAATCCGAATGCAATCATGGGGTTTCACGTTATTGCGAATGAGTGTATCTCATGCAATTTCGGCCAATGGAAAGTCATTCCAAATGCAATCATGGGGTTTCACGTAATTGCATATTAGAGTATCTCACCAAATTCGGGCAATGGGGGGTCATATTTGGGAAATGGGAAGTCATTCTGAATGCATTCTGAACGCAATCAGATTTCACGTAAGTTCACTAAACTAGCGAATTCACGTAATTGCGAATTGGCTCCGTTTTGTCCCTGTCCCCCTGTAGCTAGGCCTTGATTTTCCTTGCTTTCTTCATTCTTCCCTCCCTTCTCATGGATAACAACCCACAAAACCCATTCCTCCATGCATACAACCAAAATAACAAGTCAGCTCCAGAAACAAAAGCCTCCATTGACTTCTTCTAAGATGCAGGAGCAGACAAAAATAATAACAATGCCAGCGATCCCATTTGGGTTGAATTCCTTTTTTAAAAAAACACAGTAGCTGCTTTTCTGACCTTCATATAAAATAACTTCTGTGTTTGTGTGCCGTGGCTGGGAAAGACATGAAGCCTTTCCCTTTGTTCAGAAGCATCTACATTCTTCTTCTTGGAAAATGTAGACGAGAGATGATGAAAAATCAGCATCCGTTGACAAGATTTCATCATCCTAATGGGAATAGCAATGATGTGGTTAAAGGGTGTGTGAACATTAGTGATGGTGTAGCAGTTAAATGTGAAATGCAGAGCAGTGTGTATACACAAACGCACACTAGGGTCTAATCCGCACTGCAGACATTACAGCTTCGTGAGACATTTAGTCTTCATTGCCAGAACCCTGGTGCCACAACAAACTACAAATCCCAGGAGACCATAGCACTGTGCCGCAACAGGTAAAGCAACATCAAACTGAATTATTTCTGCAATGCAGATGCAGCCACAGACGCACAAAGTACTCCTTCACCCAATATTTAATGGTTAGGAGTATAAGAGATTAAGAGAGCCCTCCAACGGTGCCCCTGTGTCTGCTCCGACTCTTTTAATTTTAAGAACTTGGGTCAAAGTTGTCTCACCCATGGCACCACATTAGAGGAAGGGCAGTCCACGGAAAGAGCGCAACCGGTTTATGCATCAATGGGATATTAGTAGTAGTATTATTCCAAAGCCATAAATAGTGCTCCCTTTCACCAAGGTAAACATACATCGCCTAAATAAAAACACCAGTGATGACTTGGCTCACGTCGCATGCTCTCTGGGCTAAATTTTACCGAGGGTGGTTTCTCTATTTTTTCAGGTTGAACTAAAAGCAGAACCCAAAGCTCACCCTCCCAAAATTATTTTCTATATTTCTTTCTTTATTCATTTGCTGCCTTTCTCTTAAAGGGGGGGGGGGGGAACATAAGGTGGGTCCCAGAAAGAGTCACTTAAAAAACAGAACAATATATTCTTTAAAAAATATATGTGTATCCAAAATCCCAAAAAACCAGAGTGATCAGATGTCCTAACTGCATAGAAGGACAAGGCACTGTAAAATTCAAGAAAAAAATGTATGACATGATAAAATAAAATCTAAAATCTAAATTCATGCTTCTCAGTCATGCTCAAAATGGAGGAGGCTTTGGAATTCCTCCTGGACAGAAAGTTGAAAGGACACATCCTGCAAAAGGAGGACCTCTGGTCACCCTGCAAAAGACCTGTTAGTATATGATCTTTACATAACTGCCTATGGCAAGAGTTTACTATAGCAGTTTGCAAACAACATCACAATTGGAGAAGTTACTTTCTTAGGCAATATTTCTCTCCACTTGACAGCATGGCCATTATTAGTTGCATTTCAGCCTCATCTTCCCTTCAGTGAGCCCAAAGCAGCTTGCCTCCTCCTCATTTTATCCTCATAACAATCCTATGAGTTAAGTTTCTGGCTGGTCACCAGTGAGTTTCATGTCTAAGGAGTTTATCATATGACGGAATTTGGGGATATAATGCAATGGCAATCCGAATGCAATCATGGGGTTTCACGTTATTGCAAATGAATGTATCTCACGCAATTTCAGGCAATGGGAAGTCATTCTGAACGCAATCAGATTTCAGGTAAGTTCACTAAACTAGCGAATTCACGTAATTGCGAATTGGCTCCATTCGCAATTGAAAGAATTTCCTCCCATGTGATAAACTCCTAAGTCATGGATTCAGACATGGATTTTTTTTCAAATTCCAGTCCAATACTCCATCTATTACACTACACCAGTTTGCAGAGATGAAGACAATTTCAGCTACCAATCCAGTTTATTCTTGTTAATGGTACGGACAGGAGTGCCGCGTTGTTCTTCCTCCCAGGGAGCAAAATGTTGCTAGCCAACCTTGTAATCTCCGTCTGGCAAATAGTGCCCATGCAAGGAACTTGGAGCAACAGCCTGGTAGATTCTGCACAAGGGACTGTAGGTGGGTCTCCAGGTGTGTGAACTTTTTATCTTAAGCTACCTGAACAGCTGCTCAAATCTCTTCTTTGAGGGCATTCATCCATGCTCAAACGTAGAGCCATGTTCAAGTAAACATGTTCAAGTGACCTATTTTTTTCAGCCGGAAGAGAAAGGGCATTTTATTGGTTCAGAGGAGGCTATTTTCTTTGCCAGCTATGCAAAAGGACATGAATTTGGGAGGGGGGGGGCACCATGCAAAACCGCAACATCCAAGTTTTTTGCATGCCCTCCTCCAAGCCTTTCAGCACAGAATGAGTTGAACCACTTTTTGTATATATGTGCATGGAACAGGGTTGTAAAGTTACTTTTAAAAAGTAATTAGTTAGCAGTTGTGGTCCGCACACCCTTGACTAATTAGTTATCATTTGTTGTAGCTATGTGCCTTCAAGTCATTTTGACTTATGGCAACCCTAAAGCGAAACTATCATGGGGTTCTCCTGGCAAGATTTGTTCCAAGGAGGCTTGCCATGGCTTTCCATTGGGGCTGAGACCATGTAAGGCCACCAAATGGGTTTATAGTTCATTTTGAACTTTTCTAAATCTTTGTCCAGTTTTCAGAAGGAAATAAAATAGATGCTATTATTTATTTTAGAACAACATGAATATTTCTATTCAGCCGCATTAATCCATCTCCATTTAATGGCATTCCTGCTCTTCCATCTCATGAGGCCATCCCCCTGTAACTAAAAAGGTTTGTTCCTTATGAGGAATGATTTATGGAGCTGGATTTATTTATCCTGGAGAAGAGAAGACTGAGAGGTAACTTTGAAGGGATGCTAAGTAGATGAAGGAACAAACTTGTCTTCTGCTACTCCAGAGAATAGAAGGAGAACCAATGCATTCAAACGACAAGTAAAAAGATTCTCCCTAAGCATTAGAAAGAAGTTCCGGAATGTAAGAGCTGTTTGCTCTTTCTCAAATGGTGGTGGATTCTCCTTCCTGAAGATCTTTAAAATGAGGTTGGATGGGCATCTCTTGGGAGTGTTGTATCTGGGTACTAATGCAGTTTGATACTGCTTTAACTGTCACGGCTCCATCCACAGTTGTGGGAGTGGGACAGAATGCAATAGAACCCAAAAGGATGCAAATCATGCCCTACATTTTATCCATAGATAATTTGCCAGGGCTTTCATTTACCATTGACCAAGTATGACTTGTCCAAGGTCTCCCAGTGGATTTTCATGGCTGAACTGATACATGAACCATGGCCCCCAAGATTCTTAGTCCAACACTGAAACCACTCCATCACACTGGCTCTCTACCAACTGTACAACTAATATAAAGCTATTTTAAAACTGAATAAATGCATCCAGTGCCTTGGAGAAAGAAAGAAAGAAAAAACAGGTTCTTGGAATGCATAGTCCAAAGAAGCGGCCAGATTGGGCATCTGAACTGGAAATATTACATTAACATTATTGCTACTATTTCTAAATATCTAGTGCAGCCAAACAGACATGTATGTGTGTGTGTGTGTGTGTGTGTGTGTTTAAATATATGCACATTTCTTTCACTTTATTCCGACTTTAGGATTTTAAAGCTGTTGATGAAGGCATTCTCCTAAACCCCCTGCATTTGAACGGAGGGACTTCTAAGGTTCTTGGAGCTGTTGTTTCAACACTGTAGTCTCTTTGTTTCAGCCCTTGTATACACTTGTACAAAAGAAAGATGAAAGAAGGCAAAGAGTGGCTGATACAGCTTGAAAGCAATGGCGGGGAGGGTGGGAAGGGGTTAGATGGGGAGGAGGGATTAGAAAGCAAGGCAGCCGGTCAGGTTACAGACAAAGTAAGCCAAAGTGGATCAAAGGAGGCAAAGCAAAAAGGCTAGATCAAAGTCTCCCAAGCCATGTACGAGAATAAAAGGGGGTGATAATTGTAAGCAGTAGGGAAAAGTGCTGGGAGAGAAACACGAGAATGCTATGACCTCATGGTTCACGGTTCTTTTGGTCCATGCCATTGGCTGTCTTGCATCCATGCGCTACCTTCGCGAATGGTGCCAAGCCCGAGTTAAGGTTCTCTTCTCCACCACGGTGCACTCCAGACAGAGAGAAAATACACACACCTCTTTGTTAAAAGAGGGAAGACAAGGATCAACTAGAGCCTGGACAGAATGCATTACCAAATAATTAGCTATGTGCAATTAATTCCTTTATCCAATATCAATGGTGTAGAATATGATGGCGGCAACTTAACCGGGAGCAACTTTACCTCTTTTGTGGTGCAACTGCAACACAGATACGCACTCCCCTTTTTAAAGGGAGGAAGGATCAATGAGAGCTTGGAAATAATGCATGACAAATAATTAGCCGTGTTTCACTAATTCCTTTATCTAATATTATTCAATGTCAATGGTATCATTTATTATGGTGGTAGCTTAACAAGGAACCACGTCACTTCTTTTATGGTGTAACTATAACACAGATACACACAGCCCTTTTTTAAAAGAAAAAGAAAGGCAAGGATCAACCAGAGCTTGGAATTAAAGTGTAATAATTAATCAGTTACATGTAATTAATTCCTTTATCCAAATAAAAAGGTGTTACACATTATGGTGGCAACTTAATGAGGAATAACTTCACTCCTTTTGTTGTGTAACTCTAAATTGTTAGTTGCTTTTCTAATTACTGGCACGTGGTCTCATTAAATGGTGGAAAAGGAATCTCACATGGTTTGAAGGATCATATCTGTTGTGAATGTGGAGGTGATGACAAGAAGGATGGAAGTAACTAAAAATAACTGTATTTCATTCTGCAAATTTGATAAAGAGTTGCTTTTTAAGACTGTAACTATAACAACAATGAACTACTGCAGAGTTGCAATTATAACGTATTATTATTAGTTGTGTTCAATCAACTTTCCAAGTGCTTTCTAAGACGGGAAGAGGGAAAGAAACATACCAAACTCTGGTGTATTTTAACAGAGAAAAAGGAGAGTTGAATTTCAACATTTAGTCCTAGGCCTCTCAGAAAGTCTAGAGAATATCCTAAATAGGAATCAATTATCAGTAGAAGGTTGTTGCCTTTATCTCTTTAATTTGCTTCCATGGGTCAGTTGACAGAACTTCCATATTCATTCTTTCTTTGCTTGTTCTCTTACTTCTTACACTTTAATTAAAGCGGGACATGAGTCTGCAAGAACCCAAGAAAGTCTGGGGCTTAGAAAAGTTATTTTTTGGATTAAAGCTTCCAGAATCCACCTGCCACCATGTTTCCCAAGCTCTGAGAAAGGTCACCATCATTTCTACAGGCAGGAATACCCCCCAAACCTTGATCTCAACTGTCTATTTTTGAGCACACTCTCTCCTTGGTCCACATCTAAATGTGAAATGCACTCTATGTGTTTGTATGTGTGTTCCAGTCACCTGTTGACTTATGCTGACCCCATAATTTCAAAAAGTTTTCCTAGGCAAGGACTCTGTAGAGGTGGTTTTGCCAGTTCCTTCCTCCAAAATGTAGCCTACAATACTTGATATTCCTTGGTGGTCACCAGTCCAAGTACAAACCAGAGCTGACCCTGCTTATCTCCCAAGAGACACTGTAAGAACCTAGTAGTAGTGCCCCTTGACACTCAGGAGGCCTCATGGACATAGAAGGAAGAACCCAAGAGTCTATATCACTGAGGAGACCTCTTCAGTCTTGAAAAAGACCTCCATGGAAATATGGAACGCAAGAGACAACTGGACAGAGATGGAAGAGAACATGAAACTAGGTGGACCTGTTTAAACTAATTTAGACAGCTCTTTTGTTCTTCATTTAGCTTTTCTACTTTGCCAGCTTGGCAATGGAGAAGCTGTCCAGCTCATTCACTGTCCCTTATTCACATCTCAGTCCCCATCAGTTTCAATGGTGTGAGTGTTTAGCCACGCAGACATGGCTGATGTCTCCTGCCAGTTGGCACCAGGCTTTCCATTCGGTGTTTCCTTATTTTATTTAACCAGCAAACCACATCCATCACCACAGACATCCATCCCCCTGTCATTTCTGCTGTCCTGAAAGAGGTTGACGGTCAAGGGTTGTGCAGGGTAAAAAGCTGCGCTTGTGTGTTTGCTCGTCTCCTTCCTGCCCGCCAGCACACCATTATCCATATAAAAGTGGGAAGGGGGGGGTGGACTAGTAACAAAAGAGACCAGTCAGAAACAGTCTGGGCTCTTTCTCAATGGCCTCAGCATGGTTTGCCATGCCAAGGCCAACCTTCCAGTAGCATCAGGGAAAGTAAACACTGGCCACCAGAGACTAAAGACACTGTTGTCTCCAGTGCCACAGATGAGACAGTATGTTGTGTCTGGAAAGGACAGACAATGCCTTGAGCTGTTTAATCTTTTGCCACGCTGTTTCGTTTTACTTAGGATGCAGGGTATCTTTACAAAGTAGAGCATCCTCTATCTGTACACATTATCTGCTTCAGATAATGTGCCTTCCAGATGTTGCAGAAGTGGAAGTCCCAGCATTCAGGTTTAGCAGTGACAGTCCTGACTAATCCTCTGCTATCCCATATTTTCAGCTCTTTTTTTAAATGTCCCAGTTCCTCACTCCTTCTCCCACTTTGTCCTCAGCTTCCTGCAATCGCTGTGAACTGAATTCAAAGAGCAAAAGGAAGGGAGAGGAGGGGAGAAGAGCGGGAGGAATCTTGCCCTTTCCAATAAGCTCAGTCAAAGCAAACTGCTGCAGCAACTCCTAGTTTGTGCGTTCATCCTCATGGATAGCTTTTGCCATCTTGGCCACGCTCTGATGTTGCTCGGCCACATGTAACAGTAAACCCCTGGACACAAATGTGAAAATGATGTAATAGTTTCTTCTTCAGTCAGATCTCAAATCCTCAATTGGGTGTGTGTGTGAAAGAGTTCTGTGCACTGGGCATATGATGGTGTAAATTAGACTCACATCCATTGTAACTCACTTTTTCGGTTGTTGCAGAGATCAGGATTCTGTTGCTACCATGCACAAAAAAACCCACCCCGACTCATAGTAACCCCACAACACAGATAGTTCAATGTTGTCTGGCAGGGAGGTGTGCAGCTATTTTCTGGATCAGTGGTTCCCAACCTTTGTTCTTCCAGATGTTTTGGACTTAAGCTGCCATAATTCCTGATTGTTGGCCAAGTTGACTGAGACTTCTGAGAGCTGAAGTCCAAAACAAATGGAGGACCAAAGGTTGTGAACCACTGTTTGGAATGTATGAGATGCAAGGACATCATCTGCAGAGACCTCTTGAAGATACCCCAAGGTTGCAAAGGACAATGGCTGGATGCTTCTCCATTGATCCCCCCACTCTTTGAAAGCAATCATATAGTCATGTTTGGTGAAATGCTCTACTTACAAGGTGAGCATTGGGACACATACCTATGAAAATGTAGGAGCCTGACACATGTCGCTTTCCCTATGCAGCATTTTAGCCTTTTTTCACAAAAAAATGCAGCTACGTTGGGAAATGTAACTTGTTTGTTTGGGGGAAAAAATAACTTGCCAAGTGCTGATGTCTCCACAAAGAGAAATCTGGAAAGCTGGGAGTCTGGAAGAGAGGGACAAACGCACACACATCCAGCCTCCACAAGGCCTCAAACATGAGATCGGAATTGATGCTGCTGTCCAAAACTATAGAGGCTGTTAATCTTTTTTTCTTCCAGACATTCTGAACTCTGCAGACCTTGCCTGAGGCATCATTCCTGAAAGAAAACCAGTCTGCTACGGAAGATTGATTGAAGAGAGGTAGAAATCCATTCACCTTCATGCAGAGCCGTTCCACCTCTCAAGGATGCCACCCAGTCATCCTGTGCCTTCTTCAGTTTTCTGCAAGGAAGCGTTTGAAAAATTGCACTCTTTTTGTTCCTTAAAGAATCCACATGCACCCTTTATATGAACTTTCATCAAATGGATGGTGAAGGGCACTAGAAAAGCATCCGCTAGGTGTTGGGTAAGCTTACTTTTGGTGTAAGCAACTCAATGCCCAATTTTTTTTTACTTATAAACCCATATCACTGGTTATGTTGGCTGGAACTGATGGAAACTGTAATAATAATAATAATAATAATAATAATAATATAATGCACATACACACACACACACCAGTGTTCTGCTTACAAGAGACCTGTGACCTCACTGGAATGGAGACATATTGGATTGCAAAAATGGAGTCCCTGTTGAGATACAAACAGATTTTAAATTTCTTGGACTTTGAAAATCTCCCTATTGCTGCATGGCCAGAAAGAGGAGGGACCTGCCTGCAAATGTAATCCTCCCCAATATACCATCTTTACTAAGGACTGAAACAACATGCAGGCATCTAACATCTCCAAATGGTTTTTTTTTTTTCCCCCTCCTGTTTGGTTTGTAACATCTCGCCTGATGAAGAAGCCCCTGGAGCTTCTAAAACTTGCAACAAGTCTATTGTGCATTTTGGTTGGCCAATAAAGGTATAACTGATGGATTTTTGTTTGTACCAGTGTTCCTTGTGAGTGAAGGGGATCCCGAGTTTCCACGTAGCTGGGTGTCGCCTTCATTTTCTCACTGTGAATTCAACCAGTCTTCCCCCATCCTCATGTTTTACTTAAAAACCCACACTGAGTCACTTTCCTCAAAGGGACAGGGAAGTATTGGGGGAGATTTTTAAAAAGAGAGAGACATTTGTAGCAGAGAAGCGGCATGGAAAGTTCACAAATGTTTGGGCAGCAGTAAGGATTCCATCCAAGAAATAAACAACAAGGTGGACCAAGAATGATTTCTACTCTTCCTGGGAACTCTCATCCCTTCCTTGGAGAGCACAAAAGGAGCTCTTTGGTCATGCTCCATTTCTCAGACAGCTCTATACTAACAAGGAATCCTTGAATGAGGTCAGGATAGCCTCTCATCATTGAGGAATCCTTGGTCTGACTCGGAAGAAAGAGCCAAAACAGAAGTTAGGAAATCCTGCAGATCAAACCGCTCACTTCAACAAGGTCTCTGTTTGAGTCCTTCATCTTGAATTGGCACAAGGCATGGGTTTTTCCTCCATGTGCTGCTGCTGTTGAAAAGCACATTTCTCTGGCTGATTTGGAATAGATCTAGTCGACGTCTTGGTCTGATATCCCACCTTTCTAAAATTTAGAGAGAGAGAGATTGAAGGAAAGAAAGAAACTTGCAGGGAGAAATGGGGGCATGTCGGTCTTGGACACAAGTGTGTGTAACTGTGTCTTGTTTTTGTCCCAAGACTCTTTGGGATTTACAAGGATTGCAACAATGGTGGGGGGAGAAATATAAAGACAAGACTAAACAAACATGGGAAAACAGATATTTTTAAAGTGTTGAGTGATGCAAGGGATCTCTGTGGCCAATTGAAAAGTGGAATCGCCACTCAAGGATTAATCAAAGATGGGCAATTCACTCTTTCTGTCTTACTTTTTTAAATGGCCAGAAAAAGGAGAGTCCCTAAGGTCTCATTTTACTCTATCCCTGGATAAAGGCTATCAATGGCACCAGGTTATGCCTCTGGGGAGGAAGGGAAATGAGTATATGCCCACCAGCATTCCATAGATGAAAACTGTGGCACATGTAACCAAGCAACATCAGAGTGTGATCAAGACAACAAACGTTATTAATGACAAAGAACACACAATCCAGGACAAGCTGCAGCAGTTTGCTTTGGCCCAAGACTTCTGGGAAGGGAAAGATTATACTTCATCCTCTCCCTCCACTTCCATTGAGATAATGAAGTGCAAACTTTTTTTTGCACATTGGACTCAATTTGAAGCAATTGAAGTAAGCAGGAAAATGGGAGAACAGACAAAAAGAGGGCTACCGAGAAGGGGAATTAATAGAGACTGACTCTGCCAGTTCTGGAAGCTATGTGAATGGCACAGCAAGAAATTTCTCCCAAAGTTAAATTTAAACCAAAATTGTGTTTTCCATCTCGGAACCACAACATCTACATTGCTTGGAAGGAGGCTTTATGTTGATGTGGAGTAACAAATCGCTCAGCAGGCTGGGGAGACAGGATCAGCCCATCACTTAAAATTGCTGTTGAGGTTTGCCTCCAGCAAAACAAGGAGCAAATATGCTGGTTACTCTTCAGATGAAGCATCTGAGGAATTTCAAGGCAATCCAAAAGGATTTGATAAAAGTCGCCCGAGATATCTGAGAGTTTCGGCCCAGTTCTCCCACAAATGAAAGACACAGAGCAGAAGAGAAACCCTTTGTCACAACCAAAACACCAATTATAGATGCCACATTTAGTCCCAGGCCCTCGATTTCTTTTCGCGTTTTCCCTTCCCCCCCCCCAACTCATCCTCCTGGTTCTGAAATAATAATCCCTATTTTGAGTTCAACAAAGTTGGCAGCTTTCGCTAGGGTAGAGCTTATAGCAGAACTGACCTCATCGAAAGAATGAATCACTTGTCCCCTAAGGGAAGGAATCCTTCTTCTAGGATTTGAAGCTGCTGTCTTATAATAGCAGTTATCAGTAGAGAACAAGGAGGTGGAAGCTGTCAGGGCAACGCACCTGGTTTGTAGATCGGTTCCTAGGCCCGCCGGCCATTTTTACCAACTATTTGATCTGACATTTGCCAATCGTTCAGAGGAGGGGGCTGAGAGGGGAAAAGGAGGAGGGAGGGATACATTTTTTAGAGACAAAAGCTTTGTGAGAGATCCTGGTATCACCATTTGACTTTGGGTTCCCACCCCCAAACCTTGGAGAGTATTCCCTCCCAGGAATTCCATCGGTCCTTTCCAACATTGTGGGAGGTTGCAAGGAAAAGGAGGGGAAAAGTTGGGTTTTTCCAGGGTCCTAGGTAAAGTTTGGGCATGGATCCAAATGCCCAGGGCATGCTGGGTTTGGGCAGCGTATATACAGAATTCCCAGGCCATGGAACACTGTGGGAAATTCCCGCTCTTTGTCTGAGACAGTGGGATTTTGCCAGCATGCATCTAGATTTGCATACCTTCCAACATTTCACAGATGAAAACTTGGACACGTGTGGCCAAGTAACATCAACATGTGGTCAAAATGGCGAAAGTTATTAATGGGGAAGAATGCACAAGCTAGGAGAGTCTGCAGCAATTTGCTTTTGCCTGAGCTTGCTGGGAAGGGCAAGATTCTGCCTCGTCCTCTCCTTTTTCCCTATTGAGTTAATTCACTGCAAACTACAATTGAGTGCAAAAGCCACTGCGATTGTAGGCTGCATCACTAGAGGTATAATGTCTAGATCAAAGGAAGTAATAGTACCACTCAGGTCTCACCTGGAATACTGTGGTCAGTATTTGGTCAGGTCTCACCTGGAATACTGTGTTGAGTACTGGACACCACAATTCAAAAAGGATGTTGAGAAGCTGGAGCATGTCCAGAGGAGATCCACCAAAATGGTGAAAGATCTGGAAACCATGGCCTATGAGAAGAGACTTAGGGAGCTGGGTATGTTCAGCCTGGAGAAGAGAAGGTTCAGAGGTCATATAATAGCCCTGTGTAAGTATTTGAAGGGTTGTCACATTTAGGATGGAGCAAGCTTGTTTTCTGCTGCTCCAGAGACTAGAACACGGAGCAGTGGGTGCAAACTAGAGGAAAAGAGATTCCACCTCAACATTAGGAATAACTTCCTGACAGTAAGATCTGTTCAACAGTGGAACATACTTCTTCAGAGAATTATGGAGTCTCCTTCTTTGGGGTCTCCTTCTTTGGAGGTTTTTAAACAGAGGCTGGACAGCCATCTGTCAGGGATGCCCAGGGTTGAACCAGATGGCCTTTGTGGTCTCTCCCAATTCTATGATTCTATGAGTTTACATTTGCACTCAGAACTCCATTGAATCAGGTTTTGGCCCAGGAAGGAATCCTAACCCCTCAATTCTAGATCCAGCTATGGCATCTTCTGGAGATGGTTTTATAAAGCAGGGTGGTCAGCCCCTGCTTATACTGTGGGGAGGAAAAGTAACGTCAGAAGGCCATTTCTGTCCCAAAGAATGTTCAGTCAAAAGCAAAACCAGGCATTTAGCAGGCGGTTGTCTGTTGACCTGTCAAAAATAAATAAGCTGTATATATTAAACTCAGAAGTTTAAATAGGGAGATCACAAGAACAGCTGGATGGAAACACTCTGTAGGTTTTCAAGATAGTTGGAAAGGGTGGAGTGCTCCCCATAAAAGATTATTTGTGTTTTCATCACTTTGCAAACTTCTCATCTTTTTTAAATTTCCTAATTGCTGAGACAAAATAGTGATGTAAACCTCAGCAGGAGACTACAATGCAGCATTCACATTGCAAAACTAATTTGATATTCATCATAATTTTTTTTAGGGGGGATATTTATTTTTAAATAACACTGGGAGCATTTTTCTCTTGGTTGCTCTGGGACACACTGGCTTTTAAACCTATTTATGGAGACTGAACGAGCAAACCTGGGTTTTGTTCTAATTTTTGTTCTAATTTGTCTAGTTTGTTGTGTAGTGTGCAGATGTAGTTTTCCTTATATGTTGTTTTATATAAATAAAAATTGTATGTTAATAAAAAATATATATATTGCACAAAAGAAGGGAAAACATTGCTCCATTCATGGCTGGTGGCTGTCACGTCAGTGGAGTGGTGAATCCATTCCAGGTTTTAATCCAGGTTTCAAAAGAGCTGTCCAAGATGCTGGAATTTATTCCAAAATGAATCCAGGACCTTGGACAGCTCCTTTCAAGCTAAAATTCCCAGACGGCCTCTAGTCAGCATGGCTAGGGGATTCTGGGAGTTGCAAAGGCTATTGTTGTTGTTGCTGTTGTTCAAATCTTTCCTGTGGGAATTTGTAGAACTGGTGGGTTGGTCCCATTTAAAAAGCCAGATATAAATGCATAGTTCTGAAAAGTCTAGCTTTGAATCCCTATGCATTCAACTACATTTTTGCTACTGAATTAGGCCAATTGTTGGTTTTGATCCTGGAAAGCTTCTACACAGAAGGCAAGTGCGACACAATCTTTCTCATACACAGAAACTAAATTTATCCAGTATAGAGATTTGCAGATATTGGTTCAGTTAGTTCTTCATCAAATTGGCCAATTTCTTCATGAATTTGACAGTCACCTTGAGTCCCTGTACTAGGAGAAAGGTGGGATATACGTAAATAATAATAATATTATTATTAATATTAATAATAATGAAGAAGAAGAACCTGATCTTTAGTTTTCTGATGTGGACAAAAGTGGGATAGTTGGAACTGCAACAGGGGCACTGGACCACCACATTCCCTCTCAAAGCTTTGGAAATGATACTTCATCAAGATGTAGAATCTTTAAGAGCTCTTTTGGATAAGGGCTAAAAGCAACAACAAAGAAGAACATGGTGGCCACATCAGGATTGCATCCCTATTACAACGTGAATTGTGCTTGACAAGACTGTTACATTGGGATGCTTTGCCAATGCTGACCCACGGACAGGGAATCTCCCAGGCATCCCGTTTGCAAAAGGGAAAGCTTCCAAGTGAAAACTGAACTTTTATAAGTCGAGGAGGAGGGGCTGTTCCTTCCTTGCATCCAGTGAATGTGAAGAATGGCCTCTTTTATAAAGAGGCGAATACTTGCGGTTTGTGGAGGAAAAGCTGGTTGTAAAACTTCTCTGCTCTTTGAACACTCCATTGGCAAGTATCAAAGTGGCAATTATCAAGGCCTCGAAGAGACGTCATGGGCTCTGCCCTCCAGCAACAAGAAGAGGTCACTACATGAAATAGGGGAAGGTGAACCTCTTAGATACAGAAAATCCAATTTGAGGAATATGTTACAGGTTGGGGAGTGGTACGGAGGGGAGGCTGAAGCTAACAAAGGGGAGGAAATACTGCCTTGAGGGCCAGTCTATTGGAATATAACAAATCGACTTTGATTGTCACTGACAAATTCAGACATGAATTCCCAGGTCATTTTAAGGACTAGCTTAAATACTGAGTATTTTGAGATATATAGAGAAAGGTTGGATTGAATTGAGGCTTGGTGAGGTTTGGTGAGGAGCATCTCCAGAGGAGGGTGACCAAAATGGTGAAGGGTCTGGAAACTATGCCCTATGAGGGGAGACTGAAAGAGGTGGGTATGTTTAGCCTGGAGAAGAGAAAGTTAAGAAGTGATATGATAGCCCTGTTTCAATATTTGAAGTGGTGTCACATTGCAAGCTTGTTTTCTGCTGTTCCAGAGAATAGGACATAGGCCAATGGATTCAAACCACAGAGATTTCACCTCATCATGAGGAGGAATATCCTGACAGTAAGGGCTGTTCAACAATGGAACACACTCCCTCGGAGTGTCATGGAGTCTCCTACTTTGGAGGTCTTTAAACAGAGACTGGATGGCCATCTGTCCGGGATCCTTTGACTGAGAGTCCCTTCTTGGCAGGAGGTTGGACTGGATGGTCTTTGTGGGGTCTTCCAACTCTATGATTGTATGACTCTATCATTCTAGGTACTTGATGGAGTTGTTCACCTCCTTCAAACACCTCACAGTTTGAAGCAGGTATAGGACTTTGGTCGCCACCAGAATTGGAGAAGCTGTTGTCTTCATTTCCCACAGTGACCTAGGATGTAACGGTATTTAGGGGCACTGTGGGAGATTTTATTTCAGACTCAACATCAGGGACAGGGGATTGTTTGAAGAAAGTTTGGTGACAGGGTTCAAGAATCATAGAGTCACAGAATCTAAGAGTTGGAAAGGTCTACAAGGACCAGCTAGTCCAACCTCCTGTCATGCAGGAAGACACAACTTTAACACTCCTCCCATCCTAAACATGAAGCAATTTGTGAATTTTGGTAATTTTTTTATCAAAAAGAATCTGAAACCTAATGCTTGTGCCATCTTAGTTCTGTATGGCATAATATGGCCAGCCTAATTTCACCTAGATGCTTAATCCTAACACAAAGAGACACAAATACACACATACACACACTAGTTCAGCACCTTGGACAGTTCTTGTAATAGTTCAGACCAAAACCTGGAGGAGATTCCTTCCACTGCTAAGCGGCAATGCATATCCCCGTAACCTTTGCAAATCAAATTTCCATTTCCCACCTGCATCTTGCCACTAGCTCAAGGGTGTACTTACACAGTTGCCTTTACAAGCCCCTCGCTCTTGACAGCTTTACGGATGTTTGCACTAAGTAGGTTTTACTAGCCTACTCTTGAAACCAGCCATCAGGGAATTTTGTGTGTGTGTGTATATGTGTTGTAGGGGAGGGTTGTCATTCTCCGTAAAGGCCCTCAGTCCTAATACCTACAAAGAGTAATCCATTTGGCCTCACTAATCCACTCTAAAAGAAGGGAAGGGGACTTGAAAGAATGGTCTCACAACTCCAAAACATCTCACCTCAAGAAAGAAGGGGCAACTGATTCGGGAAGTGAACGGCCCACCTTCCAAATGCTTAATCTGTTTAGCGAAATTAATGAGAAGGAGATGCGGATTGAGTTTCATGGGCCAAGCTTTTGAAAAGACAAGAATGTTCTCATTGGACGGAGATGGGCGAAGACGGTGATCCCTTCATCATTACTAAGGGAAAACAAAGAAGCTTTAAGCTTCCTTTTTGCCAGTTGTCCCAAGCCCCACACTGGCAATTATATGGGATTACCAGTATCCCATGGATGTTGGCCACCAGCTGCTATTTCATTCACCCATCTTGTGTATTTTATGGCAACAACAAAGGTTCCCTTTAGGCTGCCCACTGGTCCATATGGATATCGGGACCTGGGGGAGTAAGAGAGAGAATGCTCTTGTTTGTGTTTTTGGATGGGTAAGAAAAGAGAATGGCTGTGCCAAGATCGCAACATGAAAGAATGAAAGGAGATGTCTCAGATCGTCATGTTCAGTCCTCGTCTAATCAAGTTGAATCTGAAATTAATGAGGGCTCTAGGATGGGGGTAGGGAGAGCCACATCTCAACGCTTTGGGGCAATTGCGAGCTATGCCGTTTTATTTCACAAAAATGTAAAGCAATATCCTTTTTGGCTACAGATAAAACAAGGAGAGAAGCATTTTTCATCTTTTTACCATTTGATTTAATACCCCGCTGACTAGCCAGTAGTTTGTGTGTGCGCACATGCATGCATGTGTGTGCGCCTGTGTATTTAAGAGGCATATTTTCTAGTGAGTTGAACAAATTGCAAATAATTTTGTTGATGTCCATTCTGGCCTATCTTGGCTTGTAACAAATCCAGTATTGCAGGGAGGAGGGAGAGGAATGCATAGATACAAAACTGTGGTGTTTGTAAATCAACTGTGGCCTCATTCCCACTTACAAATTGATTTGTGATCTGAATTGAGGGATCAATTACATTTGCCCCGACCGTTTTTCCCTGTAAAATAACCCACTTGTGGTTCGCATTCACAAATGAACTCCAGCCAGACGAAAGGCAAGTTTAAATTGATTCTGATCCACGTCTGGTTCACACTTGCGCGGAATCAATTTATCCAAAAAGCGCAGAAAAAAATCAGTGTCAAAAAGACAGGGGTTAAATGGGTCTAGTGCATGCCCCCCCCCCTCCAAATTGCTTCAGTGATTTGGTTCAAGTGCAAACCATGGTCATTTAAACAGGTTCAAACTGATTTGCGATCCAGTTTAAAAGGCAGTGGAAGTGAGGCCTGTGTCAAGGCTGCACCCATATACCTGCATGCAACAAGAGGGAAGCACCATTGAACACAGTGGAAATTACATTTTAGTATATCTTGTGCTGGTTTATGACTGTAATAAAGGAATGTGTTCATTCATAGACCTTACCGGACTTCACTGTAACGCTCCTGTATGTCTATAGTTATTCTGAATATCATTCTGAATTAGGTCTCCATCTCCCAGCTATTAACACAGGTTTGATTGTTGGAAGTGGAGCTCACAATAATGAAATGATATTCAATGGGATTTTGTGGGACTGGAACAAAGTTTGTAGGCCGGCGCTGCCATTCCTTGACTTGCACACACAGCCAACTCCATCACCTCATTCTGCAGCTCAGCCTTTATATATATCCTTCAGAGCCCTTGGATAAAAAAGAGGGGAATAAAAGTGTGTTGTTCTTGTTGTCGTGTGCCTTCAAGTTGTTTCCAAGCCTAATGTGAACCTATCACAGGGTTTTCTTGGCAAGTTTCTTCAGAGGAGATTTGCCATTGCCATCCTCTGAGGATGAGAGAGTGTGACTTGCCAAAGGTCACCCAGCGGGTTTCCGTGGCTGAGATGGGATTCAAACCCTGGTCTCCAGAGTTATATTCCAATGCTCAGACCAGAACACCAAGCTGGCTCTCAATAAAAGTGTAACAAAGTGTGAAAGTAATATTGAAGCCAAAGGATGGAAGTTTCAGCTATCAACACCAACACGATCCACAGTGCCAAATGAAAAATCAATGGGTCTGAGACTAAATCAAGTCTGAAGAAAATATCTATTTAAAATAAACTTGTAGTCATCATGTAGATCAACGCTTTGGCAAAAAATAATAATAATAATAATGTAGGATGTGGTGAATCAAAACCTCTTTTATCTGTTAAAAAAAACCCAGCAAAGTACATCTACCCAACTTTTTAGCATTTTAGCAAATAATCTCATCTTTATTTACTTATGTTGACCTCACAAAGCTTTTCATGAGCTCCAGTGCCGATCCTCACAGACAAGTCGCCTTGCAAAACTTCAAAAGCGATTTGCGTAATGAAGTCCCCATCAAATCGCCATTTCTTGCAGCAAGGCCCAAACTGCCAAGTGAAGTCAAGGAAGGAGTTCAACATTACATTTATGATTTCAAAACAAAACAAAATCCTTTGAATGCCCCAAACACCCAAAATACCTTAGTAAGGAGCTTATCCCATTAACAAACAAGCCCTCTTATTTCTTCCAGCTTGAATTCAGGATCCAGGAGGCCCCCAGATGTTATCATAGCTAAATTTCTGCCTATTTAGCTGGGATGCCATCACCCAGATGTCCCGGGTCGTAGCCTCACTCAGCCAGCACTTTTTCAAAGTCAGGGAGATTCCAGCTTTAAAAATTGGCACCATGCAAGTTGTCCTTGTGTGTCATTGCACAAGAGGACATATTGTGCATGTGATTACACAAGAGCCATGTGGCTGGCTTCATTTGCGCATGGTCCCTATGGCATAACTACGTCTCCGCTTCCTTCCTTGATTTATTTATTTATTAAACTTTAATTAATAACATCAAACAAAAATAGTAATTGTCTCCTCCCCTACTATCCCTCTCCCAATTCCCCCAGGCAATTCCTTCCATGACAAACATTTGAATATTTATTATTACGGCACTTGGCCAGCACCTTCCATGACAAAGAAAAGTAAGAGAAAAGAGAACACGGATGTTGCAGAATGATGCAATTCAACTTTACGTGACTGGAAGATGGTTTGGGACTTCCTCACTGAAGAAATTCTCTGGTATGTTGCCACTTTCACTGCCACAGATCCATGCTGTGGAATTCTGGGCTCTGGTGCCACAACAAACTGTAGCATGGAGTCATGGTAGATAAAGTGGTGTCAAACCAGACTATTTCTGCAGTGTGGATCAACCGACATCAATTCCTAATAGGAGGAATGCCCGTAAATAAATCACTTTGTGATCCAAATCAAAGGATTGGTTTCCCAGTGGAGCATGATTCACACTACATTTGCCCCAATAGCATTTCCTTCCTGCAGAATAAAATAAAATAACCCACTTGTGGTTCAGATTGATGAATGGATCGATTCAAAATGGACCCTCTCCAGCCAGCCAAAGGCCAAATTGAAAATGATTCCAATCCGCATCTGGTTCGTGCTTGATTTACCCAAAAAGACATGGGGAAAAATCACTGCCAAAAAGACGCAGGTTAAATAGGTCTAGAGAATGGCTCCCCTCTCCGAATCCCTCCAATAATTTGGTTCAAGTGTGAACCATGGTCATTTAAACCGGTTCAACCTGATTGGTGATCCAGTTTAAAAGGAAGTGGGAATGAGACCCAAGACTCGTATGTAGCTAAGCCTCCTTAGAAATCAGCAGCCAGAAGTATTGTACATACTCATGTATAGGTCTAGAAATTTAGGTAAAAAAATTGACCCAAAAAAACTGAGTCAACTTATCCACGGGTCAATGTAAGTACTGTATCTTAACTCTTATTTAAAGAAGGACCCATTCCCTGGTGAAAAGCAAGAGTATAATCTGTCCTGGAAGCACTGACCCCCTTTACTCTCTCATCCATCCAGTCCTAAGGATAAGGACAAAGAGTTATGTCTGATGGACTTTAGGAAGTTATTTGACATTGTTTTGCTTTCCTATATAAAATGGGGGACACCTGGCTGAAAGAGACCACATGTGAAAGGGATCTAGGAGTCCAAGTAGACCATAAGCTGAACATGAGTCAACAGTGCGATGCAGCAGCTAAAAAGGCCAATGCAATTTTAGGCTGCATCAATAGAAGTATAGTGTCTAGGTCAAGGGAAGTAATGGTGCCACTCTATTCTGCTTTGGTCAGGCCCCACCTGGAATACTGTGTCCAGTTCTGGGCACCACAATTCAAAAAGGGAAACTGGAGCGGGTCCAAAGGAGGGCAACTAAGATGGTGAAGGGTCTGGAAACCATGCCCTATGAAGAACGCCTTAGGGAACTGGGGATGTTTAGCCTGGAGAAGAGAAGGTTAAGAGGTGATATGATAGCCTTGTTTAAATATTTGAAGGGATGTCATATTGAGGAGGGAGCAAGCTTGTTTTCTGCTGCTGCAGAGATTAGAACGCGGAACAATGGATATAAATTGCAGGAAAAGAGATTCCACCTCAACATTAGGAAGAATTTCCTGACAGTAAGGGCTGTTCGACAGTGGAACACACTCCCTCGGAGTGTGGTGGAGTCTCCTTCCTTGGAGGTTTTTAAGCAGAGGCTGGATGGCCATCTGTCAGGGATGCTTTGATTTGGAGGTCCTGCATGGCAGGGGGTTGGACTGGATGGCCCTTGTGGTCTCTTCCAACTCAATGATTCTATGGTTCTATGATTCTATGATTCTATATGCCCCTAAATTTTACCCTCGACTTATCCACGGGTCATAGCAAAATCCATACTTTTGCCCCCAGAACTTGCCCTCGACTTATACATGGGATCGACTTATAGTCGAGTATATACGGTATAATAAAGGATCAAGCACTAAGAAATATTTAAGGCAGTGGTTGTCATTGAGCCCTTCCAGGAATAACAAAGGCTGTCTACAAATGATGAAACACAGAAAGATAGAGCAACAAACACACACACCTGAGATTATCTGAGATTTCTCCTCTTTACTTTAAGGACCAGAGAAGAAGAGCCAGGCCCTGAGATCTGGCAATCCTAGCACCCATAGATGTTGTTGGGCTACAACCCCTACCATCTGAAGACAGCACATTAAGATCAGGGATGATGGGGCCTGTAGTACAACAACATCTGAAGACCTGAGGTGAGGGGATGCTTGTGAAATTGCTGTCTGTGTGAACATATCAACCCTCCCTTTTTTTCCTGGAAACTGGAGAATCATTCTTTAGATGCTCATTTTTGGAATATATAGGCACACCTTTCAGAGCGAGTACATATAAACCACAAGGGTTTTTTGGCATGTTTTTTATGGTTTCTGCATCTTTAATGTTATTTTTAAAATCGACATTGGGTTTACTTTGCGGGGTGGGATTTTATAATCCTATGACCAGATATATCCGCGGGGCTCTGATCCCAATAAAACTTTACAGCACTCGAGGTGCCAAGAAAAATCAGCTCACAGTTTATCTACCTTCTCAAAAACATATCTATCATCCGATACATGTTATTAAATGCTTTAAAACAGTCGTCAGTTTCTTAAATCTTAGCAGGTGTCCCTTTGGAGTTGCAAGGGTTAAAGAAGTGGCTGAAAGAATCATTATTTCTGGAATATGATTAATTATCCCACATTTAATTTTAGGAAGAGAGAAAAAAAAATTAAGAAAAAGGAGTTTTTTTCCCCTTAAAATATTGCTGTCTTCCTAAAATTAAATGTGGGATAATTAATCATATCCCCAAAATAGTGATACCTCCACACACACCAGGCGATATATAGGTGGGAGAGTAACAAACAGGTTTAAAATATATCAGATGAGCAAACCTTTTCAGCTTCTGCCTTCTGCCAACTTGCGTTGCATCCAAGGCGGTTGTTTTCAGTATTCTTAGTAGATGCTGATATTCTCCTTTAGGCTGAAGCCATGCAGTGTTACCTCACCAAACTATAAATCCCATGGTTCTATAGGTTGGAGTCATAACCATTAAAGGGGTGTCAAACTGCTTTAATTCTGCAGCACAGCTACACCCTAAGATCTTACACCCACAAAGATCACACTTGGCTGCCTGGAGACAGGACCTTGCATATTCTTTGTACACGTTGTGTGACTTAATGTTGTGTAGCCCCTCTAAACTACATAGAAGAGGAGCTAAGCAACCTTCTTAGTCAATTGTGAAGATGCATAAGGGAACACCAGCAAGAATGCTGTGATGCAGATTGGGCTCTACCAACCTCTCTGCTTAATCCCTTTTGTATTCCCAGCCAAACTTTCCTATCCATCCATCCATCCATCCATCCATCCCAAGAATATCCAGTTTTTGTTGCTCTAAAGTTAAAATCATCAGCCAGTCAGGAATCCCATTGTCAATTCCTGAGAAAAGCCATCAAACCTTTGTTACCTGGCAATACACCCCATCACCAGATAGTTTTCAGGTATAAATATTGGTCACAAGGGTATAGTCTCTGTGACTCACAGTAAACATAACCATTGTCCCAGGCTGTCGTCTGTGTATGAAACTGTATCACCTTCGAACTTCCGAGTCTGAGCCACTCCATGTTCACGATTTCCACTCATCAGACAGACCCATCAAACAGACTCCTTCAAACCCCTCAAGCTCCATTATACCATTTCCATATTTCCATTTTGGTTAGTTCGGAATGCTGTGTCTGCATGAATTGTCATTGTGTGTGTGTGTGTGTGATTGTAGTCTGCATTTTTCTAAATAAAGCTCTCTTAGTTCACTCAAACGTGGAGGTCTTCTCAGTTAGTACTGGTGCAACAGGTACAAATGCTCCTAAAGGTTACCCAGCCTCTTGCAAACACTAATTCCTGACATACTTGATGGGGACACCCCCAGTCCCCCACTTTTCTTTGGGTAACAATCTGAAACCTTATTCTACAAGGTCTTTTCCCCAATTAGTCTCAAAGGTGGCGGAAAGACTCCTTTGTATATTGAGATACCAGATTAACACAACTATGTCTTTAAATATCAAGCAGTTACAGATCTAGAACTCTAAGATATGAATCTGTAACTGGAATACAGAATGACAGATCTAGGAAGCTGTGTTGGCCTCACCATTCACTCATGGTTTTGTTTTTTAAACCATGGCGTGTTGTTGTTATTTTGTTTTTTTTAAGAATTCTCAGTAAAGTAACCTGATGCCATTTATCTCTCCGAATGCACTAGAGTTAATTACTGTCATTAGCCTAAACAGACCCTTTTCCGTTCTTGCAATTTTATTCCATTTGCTCTCATCATATAGACTCTGAGCACATTTCTGTGAATAAGCAAGCTTTTTAATGTCATTAGCCATGGAACAGAGTGATTGCTAAGGTTCCTCTCCATCTGTACTAGGAGATCCTTTGTACTTTCTACAGATACATGAATAAATGTTCCTAGGAAGCTAGGTTATTATACCTGTGTACAGGATGGAACTATGTGACCAGTTTATTCTGGCTGATACAACTTGTCCTGTGATTAAATGACATCTCGGCTAATGAAATCCATTATTCCTAAAGCTTTGGGAAGCCAATTGACCCACCATACCAATAAGAAAAAGCCAATGGTCTCCAACCACAAGGTTTTTCTTTGGAGGTCCAACTTTGACACTACACTTCAATCCATTCCTCACTAAAAGAAAAAGACAAAAGAAAGGCAAATCTTTCAAATGAAACAGTCATATCTAATCTTTTAATTTTCTACTCTGTTCTGTGCTGGTTAAGTTGCATTCTGAAGTGCCACATTCAGTTCTGGTCCCCACATTTTGAAAAGAACTTGGAGTCCAGTAGACTGTATAGAGAAGACAATGGCCTGGGGATGGAAAGAATATTCAAATATATATCTATATCTAAATGGTTGAAAAACATGTATCTTAAGCATTGAGAAACCCTGAGGAGTACAATCCCAGGCTGATGAGAATCATTGTAAAATGAGATTTATTCAGTGCAAAAGTAGGATGTGGTTGTTTTAGAATCATAGGACGTTATCACGCGGGAGGAATTTCTCTCAGTTTCGAAAGAAAGGAAAGTGGGGCCAGTTCGGAAATGAACGCAATTTTGTGAATTCGCTAGTTTGCTGAATTTACGTGATTTCGTATTAATGCTGCATTGTGTTTGGAATGACTTCCCATCGCCCGAAATTGCTTCCCATTGCCTGAAATTGCATGTGATAGTCTCTCACGCAAAAACGTGAAATCCAACGATTGCATTCGGAATGATTTCCCATTGCCCGAAAATGCATGTTATAGTCGTTCAAGCAAGAACGTGAAACCCCGTGATTGCAGTCGGATTGCATTGGATTATACTTCCAATTTCCTTCACCTGATAACATCCATAGAGTTGGAAGGGGACCTATGGGTTATCAGGTCGAACCCCCAGCTCAGTGCTCGATCTCCAGGAAAGCATCCCCAGCAGGGAGCTATCCAACCTCTATTTGAAGACATGAGAGAAGGAGACCCCAACATCTCTCTAGGCAATTGTTTGAATGGCCATTCCATGTTTCATGGCTAGCAGGCAGGATCATAGAAATATCTGACTAGCTCCCCATAGTCAGATGCACAAGGATGGCATCAGGAGTGAGATCCACAGAGGTTCTCCAGGGAACTCACACTTCTGTGATCATTGTGTGCCTGGCTACTGGGATATAGCCAATTGCCTCTCCTTTAAGCTAAGGGGATGTCGGACGAAAGCCAAACCATGTCGGCCTTTTTGTGGCCTTTGATTCAACACATACACATGGCTACTCCCCATTCCCCCTCAGAAATACCCACTTTTTTATGGATTTCCTTTGCCGGAAGGTGAATTTAAACAAGAATGACCTTACAAGTGGATCCTCAGGCATGCCTCTTTGCCTGAAATTAGCAACCATATCAGATCCCGCTCCATGGGGGTGTCCTGACAAGTGAGATAAGGTAACGGAGATGTTGTCAGGCCACCCAGGATGAAGGAGGTTTCACAACATACTTTTCTGAGACTGGAGTGTTCTTGGCAGTTCTCGGGTAAAGCAAAATGGAAATCTAAGTAGGAAGGAAGCAGTGGGAGGAATATGAATAACTGCGATGTCGTACCATGATAGCTGATGTGAATACCAGTTTTTGTCCTGGACATCAAAGTTGCCCGAATGTAATGCCGCTGAGGAATCGGAGGCCTATGAGCAGGAGATGGGCTTGTGACTGCATGCTGTCAAGCAGGAGCCAAAATGAACGAGAAAGCCAAGATCACAATTAAGAAGAACTGAGCCAGAGGCTGATTTATTCAAACACGCTGTGCCTGTCATCAGGTCTCACAAGGAAGAGAGATTCGGCAGATATCAGGTCTGTGGAGCTGAAGATTCAAGCTGGGATGCACATAGTCTGTTTCTCCATTTCAGCAGATAGTGAGATACAGATACCAAGAGACATGGAAGCATTCTCTCCCTCTCTCCTTTTTTATTCTCAATTTGATCTACCTAATAGGGTTGTTGTGAGGATGAAAACGGATCATAGACAGCTCTAGAAGTAAATCCTTGCCATGCAAAGACAAATAATTGCAGTTGTTTTGCCTCCACTACAGGAGAAAATTATTATTTCTGTACAAGAGTCTCCTGGCATTTGAATGTTGCAAAATGTCATGGAAGAATTAATTTGCAGAGAGAAATCCTTTTTTCTTCCAAAAAAAGGTTTTGTTTTGTTTTGTTTTAAGGTTCCCCCCCCCCCCCCAATAAAATGGATTTTTTGCACAGGAAAGAATGTTCCTTTTTTCATTCCTACAGCACCTGGTATTCATTGGCAGTCTCCATCTACACTGTAGAAATAATGCAATTTGGCATCACATAGCTCCATCCTATGGAATCCAGGAGTTTGTAGTTTTGCCTTTATCCTTCAAAGAGTGCTGGTGCATCACAAAACCACAAATCTTCCATCTGGATGATGGAACCTTGGCCATTAAAGTGGTGTCAAATTGCATTATTTCTACAGTGTAGATGCATTTAAATTGTTTTCTTGATTGATTATTTTAATTGTCATAGAGTTTTATTATTACATAATGAGGGTGTGTGTGTGTACAGGGATAGTGTTATGCTGTTATTGTTTGCATTATGTAATTTAATTCTGTATTGTAATCCCACTTCTATCTGTAGGGAGAGGTGGGAAATACAAATAATAATAATAATAATAATAATAATAATAATAATACTTGTTGTTGTTGTTGTTGTCCCATATCATTCTATATGCAAGGAAGCAATAGCTCAAACAAGACAATGAGGAATCAAGCCAAGGAAGTGTAAATTCCCCTACATCCTACATCCCTCTATCCTTACATCCATCTCGAGGGAGATGGTTGCATTTCCAAATTCAGCTGTACATTCCTCGACTTCCACCAGGAGGAACATGGGCCTCAGTCCTGAGATCCAGCCCTTGATGCACCATTGTTTCAGAAGGCCATGTCATCCACTTCAGTCCCTGACTTTCCAAGATTAGGAGAGCTGCATTCCTGAACAGCTACACTACTTTATCCAGAATGACTGATCTGGGTCCTCTAAGCCTCCAGTCTCCTGCCAGTATACAGCATAACAATGGTTCCTTTTTCTCCCCTCGGGTTAGCCTTCTGTTTTCAAAAGGTTCCAAGGGCCAAAGTTGTGACTCTCGATGGGCAGCCTCCGCAGGCATGCCAAAGATGACCGAAAGGGGGGGAAATCTTTTTTTATTAAAAAAAAAAATCAGAGCATTGTATTCCAACCCAACGGCAGTGGAATGTTATAAGGTTACATGGCGCAACGCGCACAATGAGCCAGTCTTCCCTTCCGCAGCTGCTCCTGATGATTTACAGGAAATGGTGGCTTTTGTGGCAAAAACTCATTTTCAGATTCGGCTTGGAAGTCAATGATCCCCCCCTGCTTCTTAGCCCAGCGATACTGCTGCAGACAGAGAACAATGCTAGCGACACTTCCAAGAGATGAGTTAACTGGTTGAAAGTAATCACAAGTGGCCTCTCTTGATATCCAGGTCAAATGAGGCTCACCATTTTTCTAGACAGGCCACACAGAGCGAGAGAGAGAAAGATAGCAAGATAAGGCTCATGACTAATTCAGATGACGAATCCTCGACTGAGAAATTTTGTAACCGGAAGAGAGAAATTAATAATTTCTCCAGTTTCAGGTGTCTCAAGATAACTGTAACTGTAAGATAACTCATGTATAAGTCTAGAAATTTAGGTCAAAAAAATGAACCCAAAAAACCTGAGTCGACTTATTCATGGGTCAATGTAAGTACTGTGCTTTAACTCTCATTTAAAAGACTGAACGACTCCAGGTGAAAAGCAAGAGTATAATCTGTCCTGGAAGCACTGAACTCCTCTAGTCTCTCATCCATCCAGCCTTAAAAGTGAACACCAAGACTTATAGATGCATTGTATATTATATTGATATGATTTCGTATTGCTATCTTTATTTTATGGACTTCTTTTATTTGTTGTAACCCGCCCAGATTCCAAGTGATTGGGTGGGATATAAATAAATCATTATTATTATTATTATTATTATTATTATTTCTGATGGATATTTGTAAGTTCTTTGACATTGTTTTGCTTTCCTACATCCTTTAGATCCTTTGCTATATGCCTCTAAGTTTTACCCTCGACATATCCACGGGTCTCAACACAATTCCAGCCCCAAAACTTGCCCCAAAACTTATACATGAGGTTGACTTATAGTCAGGTATATATGGTACATCAATGAAAAAGAAAGCAGGGAATCTAAGGTGGTTCTAGGATAGTTCCAGGTCAGGTATCTGCAGGTACTTTCAAGACAACGTACCTTGAAATCAGAGCAGGGTGTTCATAGGATCATAGAGTTGGAAGAGACCACAAGGGTATGCGCATGTGCTATATACAAATGTTGTCGAATACTAATAACCAGGAAAGAACTATAACAGGTGGAGAGATGAGCAGGGGGAGGATGCAGTCTTTATGGCAACCGTGTCATGTTCAATTGCTATGGGAACCACGGTTTGTTCCGCAGTTACTTTTGCCACCTACATGAAAAAGTGACTTCAGAAGAAGATAACTACCACCGCCACTCCAGCTGAGTTCTGTTCCTGTAATGTCTGGCAGTGTTTAAATGAAGTCATGAAGGAAAGTGTTGAGTAGCGAAAGACAAATGACCTTTCCCATCTGGGAAAGGCCTTCCAGTCCTTAAAGCAACACGGTCTGCTTGCAAGCCAAGCTGAACAGAAAAAGAGGTGCACAAAGGAGGCTAATGATTTGAGGCATCAAAAAGGAACAAAAAAAATATCCATTACCATTATACCAACCTTTATGAGGCATACAACACATGTACAACAACAAATATTTTTAAAAATCAAATTAAATAGAAGGAGACTTGGGCAACCGAAGAGTGAGTGACCTTGCAGAGAGTTGAGATCTATCACCCCATCCCTGCATTTTTTAAAAAATTGCCAGCGAATGAGTCTTAAGGGCTGTTGGTGGAGAGGGAAGGAGGGCGAGCAGAAATGAGCAGACTTTGAATGACTAAGCAAGCAAGCTTCGCTCGAGCCAAAACTGTCCATCCAGAACGTCCCATCACAACAGACCACTTATTGAGTTAATCCGGCCCAGCTTTCTTTATTTATAACAATAGACAGGGTTATAAATAAAGGGAGCCGAGCTGGATTAAGCCGCAAGCTAAGTACGTTTTGGAACAAAGGGCGTTATGTTCAGCATGTTGCCGAGCGGAACCCCAAAGGCAAACCACGGACCCCGGCTGGGTGAAACGACAATGTTTCCTGCTGCTGTAAGGGCTCTCTTGTTTTACCACCACCTTTTAAAATTGGCACATGACATAGTCGTGGTCGAAAATGGATTACAAAGGATTGGAAACGCTAGGTGCCTGCATAACATCAGGGACACGCTGGCCATATCCTCTGTTCCGCAGAATGCACTTGGAGGTGGGTGCGAAAGACACAGCCTGCTACGGCTCTTTCAGATGCTGCCAGAAGTTTAGCAGGCGCTATATCCAGCAACGATGCAATTGCTGCCCCAGAGGGGGATACGCAATCTATAACTGGATGGTCAAGATAGTGACGGGGAACAAGCGTCAACCAGAGCAAGTTCAAGTGAGGTGAAGCTCCTTGGGAGGCTGAGCATTTGGAAACCTGACTGCTTTGGAAAGTATAGAAAAGTAATTTGTTACTGTTATAAGCCAAACGCCTACATGCACTACTTTGTCTGCTGCTACAATGCACTTTGACACTGATTTAACTGTAAGGCTCCGTCATATGGAGTCTTGGAATCTGCAGTTTGTGCTAGCACCAGAACCCAGAATTCCATAGCACTGAGCCACGGTAATTAAAGCATTCTGCATTAATTCTTCAGTGCAGATGCAGCCTTAGTAACATAATTAACTTAGGCTGCCTCCACACTGCAGAAATAATCCAGTTTGACAACTGCCACGGCTCAATGCTGTGGATGTCTGGGTTTTGTAGTTTGTTGCGGCCTCAGAGCTCTCTGACAGGGAAGGCAAAATATCTCACAAAATGCCAAATTTTCCCATGGTGGGAGGAAGACGGGATAGAAATCCTTGAAATGACCAATCAAATAACATAAGAATGTGCTGTTTCCAACTAAAATTGATTACAAGTAGCGTGATCTTACAAAAATCCAGCACAAGTTTGCATTTGACAACTGTGCCGAAACGGCCCAGGACTGTATACAAACATAGTGGTTTGCCTTAACCAATCTCACAAAAAGCCTTATTTTTCCAGCCAGTAATTGACTGATAACAGCAACTTGGAGTGATGTGATGTTATAGGACATCTCCACCTTGTGGTGTGGCCAATGGAGAGGACAAGAAAGTAAACATTGCCCTTCACCGCCTGCACAGTTGCCAACCCTGGCTGGGGAAGCTCTTTGACTTCAAGGGCTGAATTCAGTTTCAGCTAACCCCTGTGGGCCACAGTTCTTCTGGATGGGACCCAAAACACCACCTTATTTCTGCTTAAAACTCATACTGACAGTGCACGGTGGGTGAGCTCCAGGGACCCATTCACACCACCCAACTACAGCGCTATGATTCCACTTTAACTGCCACGCACCTTGCGGGGTTTTTGTGAGGACAGCAAACGGATGACATATGAAAAGTGCCTTGTACATTTGAAAATGTGCAAATGTTAACAATAATAATAGTCACAAATAACAGTAGCAAAAAACAAACCATCAATCTTGAGCAATAAAAATTATATTTATATGTAATATTTTTATATATCTATCTAGCCAGATCTCTGTCTATATATAGAGATCTATCTATCCAGATCTTTGCCTGTCTATCTATTTATCTACTCGTATCTATCTCTCCCTCCAAAACCATAACAAGAATGGTGTTGTTCAATATCATAAGTCTATCTAGACATATATATCATCTATCGGTCTATCTATCTCTATCCAGATATCTATCTATCTATCTATCTATCTATCTATCTATCTCTCCCTCCAAAACAATAGTGAGAATGGTTTTGTTCAATATCATAGGTCTATCTCTCTACCTATCCATCTATCTATCATCTATCGATCTATCGATCTCTATACAGATCTGTATCTATCTATCTATCTATCTATCTATCTATTTCTCCCAAACCATAGTAAGAATCATAGAATCATAGAATCATAGAAATTTAGAGTTGGAAGAGACCACAAGGGCCATCCAGTCCAACCCCCTGCCGTGCAGGAACTCCCAATCAAAGCATACCCGACAGATGGCCATCCAGCCTCTGCTTAAAAACCTCCAAGGAAGGAGACTCCACCACCCTCCGAGGGAGTGTGTTCCACTGTCGAACAGCTCTTACTGTCAGGAAGTTCCTCCTAATGTTGAGGTGGAATCTTTTTTCCTGCAGTTTGCATCCATTGTTCCGAGTTCTGTTCTCTGGAGCAGCAGAAAACAAGCTTGCTCCCTCCTCAATGTGACATCCCTTCAAGTATTTAAACAGGGCGATCATATCACCTCTTAACCTTCTCTTCTCCAGGCTAAACATTCCCAGCTCCCTAAGGCGTTCTTCATAGGGCAAGGTCTCCAGACCCTTCACCATTTTAGTCGCCCTCCTTTGGACCCGCTCCAGTTTCTCCACATCCTTTTTGAATTGTGGTGCCCAGAACTGGACACAGTATTCCAGGTGGGGCCTGACCAATGCAGAATAGAGTGGCACTATTACTTCCCTTGATCTAGACACTATACTTCTATTGATGCAACCTAAAATTGCATTGGCCTTTATAGCTGCTGCATCACACTGTTGACTCATGTTCAGCTTATGGTCTACTTGGACTCCTAGATCCCTTTCACATGTTGTCTCATTCAGCCAGGTGTCCCCCATCCTATATTTGTGCATTTCATTTTTCCGCCCTACGTGTAGGACCTTACATTTCTCTGTGTTAAATTTCATTTTGTTAGCTTTGGCCCAGCTTTCTAGTCTATTCAGGTCATTTTGAATTTTGATCCTGTCCTTTGGGGTATTAGCTACTCCTCCTAATTTGGTGTCATCTGCAAATTTGATAACTAGGCTCTCAATACTGTCATCCAAGTCATTAATAAAGATGTTGAATAGCACTGGGCCCAGGACAGAACCCTGTGGCACCCCACTTGTCACTTCTTTCCAGGATGAAAAGGAACCATTGTTGAGCACCCTTTGGGTTCGGTCAGTCAACCAGTTACAAATCCATGTAACGGTTACCTTGTCTAGTCCACATTTTACAAGCTTGTTTGCAAGGATGTCATGGGGAACCTTGTCAAATGCCTTACTGAAGTCAAGATATACTATATCCACAGCATTCCCTTCATCTACCCAGCTGGTAATTTTATCAAAAAAAGAGATCAGATTTGTCTGGCATGACTTGTTTCTCTGAAACCCATGTTGGCTTTTTGTGATTATGGAATTATCTTCCAGATATTCACAGACTCTCTGCTTAATGATCTGCTCTAGAATCTTTCCTGGTATTGATGTCAGACTAACCGGACGATAATTGTTGGGATCCTCTTTTTTCCCCTTTTTGAAGATTGGGACAACATTTGCCCTCCTCCAGTCTGCAGGGACTTCTCCTGTTCTCCAGGAGTTCTCAAAGATGATTGCCATTGGTTCCGATATTACATTTGCCAGTTCTTTTAATACTCTAGGATGTAGTTCATCTGGTCCTGGAGACTTGTATTCATTTAGATTAACCAGGTATTCCTGTACTGTTTCTTTACTTATTCTGTGCTGAAATTCCCCTATTCTGTCCTCTGCCCCATCATCCTTAGGTTGGGCACCCTTTGCCTTTCCTGAGAAGACTGAAGCAAAGAAGGTGTTGAGCAATTCTGCCTTTACTCTGTCTCCTGTGAGCATTTTGCCATCTTCTCCACGCAGTGGCCCAACTGTTTCCTTCTTCTTCCTTTTGCTGCGGACATACCCAAAAAAGCCCTTTTTATTGTTCTTAACGTCTCTAGCAAGCCTGAGTTCATTTTGCGCTTCAGCTTTTCTGACTTTATCCCTACATGCGCTGGCTATTTGTTTGAATTCCTCTTTGGTGATTTCCCCATTTTTCCATTTTTTATACATGTTCCGTTTAAAACTTAGCTCAGTTGTAAGTTCTTTAGTCATCCATACTGGTTTCTTGAGACATCTCCCATTTTTCTTCCTCATTGGAACTGTCTGAAATTGTCCCTTTAGTATCTCCCTTTTGAGGAACTCCCATCCATCTTGAACTCCCTTCTCTTTTAGTATTCTTGACCATGGGATCACCCCCAGTATTTCTCTAAGTTTATTGAAATCAGCTTTCCTAAAGTCTAGAGTGTGTGTCTGACTATGCCTAGCTTCTCCCTTCCACTGTATTACAAACTCCAGGAGGACATGGTCACTTCCACCTAAGGATCCCACCGAATGGTTTTGTTCAATATCCTAGGTCTATCTAGACAGATCTATCTATCTATCTATCTATCTATCTATCTTTTTCTTTTTTCTTTCTTTCTATCTATCATCTATCTGTTGCATTCAAGGTTATAAAACTCTAGAAACACAGGTTTCAAACCCAGGTCACAAAATGCAAATTGCTTCTTCAAAACCTGAAGTGTTTTTCAGTTTTGTTTTGGTGACCCTAGAGAGTGCTGTTTCTATGGCTTGAGAGCATGCAATGCGGACTCCTTCTTATGATCCTCAATGTGCTGGAGCAAACACTCTCCCCCCTCCCAGAAAAAGCGCTTTGCGGTAATGTGTTTGACCCTTCCCGAAAAGATCACTAACCAATTATCTTCCTAACAGCTCGGGAGATTAGTTGAACTCTATTAGTATGCATCTGTATGTTCGGGCCATGAATTTAACTAGCAACAGGACCACCTACGGCTTGCCCGATGAGACCTCCGCATACTTAACTCTGGTGGCCTGGTATGTAGCTACTTGGAAAAGGAGCAGATTTTCCTCAAGACAAAACCGAGCCATTAAGGCAACGAGGGGATTCCAAAACAGTCTCATACTTTCCTTCATCTCGCTGAAATTCCTCTGCCGTGCTAGACACGGCCTGACACTAAACCCCACAACCCCTTCCCAGCAAAGACAGTCTTCCCGGTTGCCTTCTGTGGTTATTTTATTTAATTTTTACACTTTGAGGCCACCCAGGAGTCAACGGTCAATGGGTTGTGTCCAGATCTATAGCAAGAATGGTTTTGTTCAACATCATTCATCTTCTTTTTTATCATCATGAAAAAGATGTGCATCTGCCATTCTATTTACACTTACAGTTGTCGAGGGGCAGACCAGCTGATCTGTTGCAGAAAAAGCACCGAGGAGTCCTGTATCACTTCAAAAACTGATACGTTTGTTATGAGAGCCAGCGTGGCATTGTGGTTTGAGTGTTGGACTATGTCTCTGGAGGCCAGAGTTCGAATCCCCACTTGGCCATAAAACCCACTGGGTAACTTTGGGCAAGTCATAAGCTCTCAGCCTTAGAGGAAGATAATGGCAAATCTCTGAACCAATATCACCATGAAAACCCCATGCACCTTAGGGTCACCATAAGTCGGGAACAACTTGAAGGCACACTGCAAGAAATATTTATTACACTATGAGCTTCTACTTCAGGCTTATATGGTAGTAGTTTTGTTAGTCTTTAAGGTGCCACTGGATTTTTTGAAGCAGATACTTGTCAGACATTAGGCAAGGAGATACGCAAAATACTTTATCTCCTTGCACAATAGGATTTTTGCCCATTATTCCCAGCTAGATGTGGGGCTATATCTGGGCATCATCTGGCTGGCATTACACAGCGAGGAAGGGAAGGAATAGCTTTTACTCCTCTGCATTGTAAGTACATTGAGCAAGTGTTACACTCCACCAACATGCACAGGATCTCGGCCCTTGTTTATTCTGCAACAGTCTGACATGGCAACCCCTCTGAAAACTGTTCAGAGATATTCGTTGAAATGTGCCTTGGAATGCACATTTCCATTGTTTTGACATCCCTAAATACATTTTCTCTCCCTTGCAAGTGGCGTTTCTAAATATATTTTGAAATGTTTTTGGAGCTGGCTGCGGCATCTGAACATTTGGGAAGTGCAAAAACTGGAAGAGAGCTCCCAATCTGCAAAACAGTAAACCAGGAGGTGTGGATCATGTCAGTTTCTATCTGAATTTATGGAGCTCAAATTCTCCAAGCATGACATTCCTGGTAATATAGACATCTGCTGCTGAGCTGGGTTTAGCACTGCTGTTGAGAGAGAGAAAGAAAGTGGTTTCTTGGTTTGTTTGATTGATTGATTTACATCCCACATTTAAAAGAACATCTAATACAACGTGGAATATAAAAGTTTAAAAAAGCATTAAACCATAAGTTCCCCAATATATGTTTGTCTTGCCATTCATCTCCTTGTGGCTTTGATTTCCTGGAATAAAAGTGACTTCTGCACAGGTGACTAACCTAGAAAGAAAGCCTATCAGAGCATGATGTTCAGCTTCCTTCCAAAAACATTCATACACTTTCAAAGAATACTCCTTGCCGTATTTGTGAGCCACTTAGGTAAGCATGGATTGAGAGGAACAAAGCACCGAAGGCATCCGAGTAAACACTATGGCAGGTGAACAAGAGGCAGTGGCTCAGTTGGTAGAGCATTTCCTTTGAAGAAGGTTCATTATTGAGTTCCTGGCATCTCCATTAAAGAAATCTCAGGTAGCAAAGCTAGAAATATCAACGGGTAAGAAATTGGTTTCATTCACTTATGAGTGAGGGCCATTATGCTCCAGGAATGTGGATAAGAAAGCTTCTTGTTTCGGTGGAACGTTGCTTAAGCAAAAAGATCTACCTGAGCTTTGATATGTCTTGTATTTTGGATACCTGACAAGTGCTTTGCTTCTCTGTTCTATTATGGCTTCTCAATCTCATTGTTCCATAATACCTGTTTCCCTTATTTCCAGACCTTGAGTTGTCCATGAAAATTATCCACAGCCCAGTCTTGAAAAGCAAAAATAGACTGACTCTTTCCTCCCTACATGAGACAAGATCTTCTTCATGTTAGTGCCCAGGCTATGAAACTTTGGTTGTTGTTTTTATCGCTCCAACTTTCAAAAATATTCTATGGCAACTTGTTCATTTATGACTGTTTGCAAAGGGGTTGGCCATCTACCTCGCAGCTCCAACTCTATGGGACCAAAAACTGGGCGAGCACAATTTTAATAAATAAGATTAATATGACTATTTGTCCATGTGCTCCCTTTGCTGTCCAAATACACTCCCCCAATTTAGACCTGGTTTTATTTGGTTTTAAAAGATAACCCCAGAAAGTGAGTGCATAAATCCAAAGAATCATCATCAACAGCCACAAGAGTATTTCATGCAGCTTCAGGCAATTTCTCTACCTGTAAACCTGTTCTCTGTGGGTAGCAGGTAATGGAATTTCATGCTCGCCTAGAAGATTCACTTCAAGGTCTCCATATTTCTCCTGTCAAAATTGATCAGAATCCAATGCCAGCTGCCTTGACAGATGCCTCCCGAGAGCATCTTGTCATTCTCAGCCATCATGTAGCAAAAAGCAAATCACCCGAGCTTCCCACCTGCTCCTGAGCCAGTCTGGAATATACTGTACCATCCTTTCAAGGTGCAATATTTACCTGTCATCGTGATTTCTGGATGCCGACGCAGCGGGTGAAAAGAAACATCTGATGCGTCTGTTCTGCTGCAAGTTGCATTAAGCAGCTCTTTGGTGGTCTGGCAGCTGAAAACAGGGTATTTAATCTTGCAACAACAAGTTCATTAGAATTGTTTCAAAGAGCCTAAGTCTGTTCTCTTGAACTACTTCATAACAGGAGAACGCTGGTCACCAAGATGGGGTGACCAATGAATCCATTAACGTAGGGATTGTGAATCTACTCTTTGTTTTACAGTCACTCCTCCCTCAGCTGCCCGGGAGTACCTCAGATATTGGCTAAGTTGTTGCTGCTGCGTGCTTTCAGGTAGTTTCTGACCTATGGCAACCCTAAGGGGAACCTCTTGTAGCATTTTTATTGGCAAGTTTCTTCAGAAGGGGTGTGCCATTACCGTCCCCTGAGGCTGAGAGAATGTGACTTACCCAAAGTCACGGAACGGGTTTCCATGGCCAAACCAGGATTCAAAGCCTGGTCTCCCAGTATCCTAGTTCAACACTCAAACACATCATACTAGCCAATTGATATTGGCTATATCAGATTCCCAATAGAGGCTTGGCAATGGCATACTGTAGTTTTGGCCCAACTTGTAGCAGGTGAAAGAGGAACGGTTGCATGGAAGCAAAGGGCCTCCTGTATGTGGGGAGGATCCCCATGGGTACATCTTCACTGTAGAAATAATACAATTTGACACCACTACAACTTCCATGGCTCCATCCTACAGAACATTGTACCATATGATTTTCTCTTTTTCCCCAAGAACGCTCTGTGCCTGTCTGGTCTTCCACCACTGCTTGAAAAACCAACACACCAGGGATTAATGCGAAGGCATGAGATCTTAAGGTGACAAAATATGAAGTCAGCTGCACCAAATCATGGGGTTGGCTTTTAATTAATACGTCGCCTGGTCAGAGACACTTTTTCCCCCACTGTTTCTTCACCAAAAATATCCCTGCTTTAAAAAAATACACATATATATCTATTTTCAGACTCAAATACAACGCTGTGATTCATCATTCCTACAGGAAATTAAAAGGCATCACACCTGTGCTTGATGATATCCTAGGCTCTTGCCAACAACTTCTCCCGATCAAGAAACGGGAAGCGATGTTGATTCATCTGTTCCAATGTGGGCCAGACCGGAAGCCACTAACAAGGGCTTGGAGGCTTGGGCTGTACAATGACAGTTGACCCTGTTGTTGTTGTTGTTGTCTGCCTGTGAATCGATTACGCAAGTGCACAAGCTGTCGACAGCACCATCAACCCATTGCAAACCCTCTGAAGCAAGTCACTCAGAGTTCCTTTAGCTGTGAATACTGACCAAGAGACTGGACTCCCTCATCCTTGGTCTCCCTTCCAACTGTATGTTACATGTTAAGGTTTACTAGTTCCCCTTGAAAATTACTTTTGAATGGAATTTTTAAGAGGCATTTTACAGGATTTTTTTCATTTTTCCCCCATCAAGCCTATGATCTTTAAAAAACACACACACGCAAAGTCAGAGAGTAACTGAAAAGCAATGAACACCACAATGAACTGCCCAAGAAGATACTTTTCCAACACTGAAATGGGTTGCTGCAATGGAATGGTTTTTAAAAAAAATTGTAATAAGTAATGGGAACAAATTACTTTTTAAAAAAGAAACTTTCCAAACTGACAAGGTCTCCGCAGCTGCAGCCTTTTCACCACCTCCCCTCCCAGAGTGAGCTGCACCCTCTTCTTTCAAAAGGATCTCTCACACAAGACCACATGTCAAATCATTCAACCCTCGATAGCAGTCCAGAGCAATGTTTTTTCAACACTTCTCTTTATGGAAAAAGTTATTTTGTTCAAGGCATATACTGACAACAGGAATGTACGCTGCTGGGGCACGTGTGTAGGACAGAGATAAGGAGGTTAGGGGCAAGAACCCAAAATGGAAGGACAGAATCCAAAAGCCCATCACATTCATGCTCATCCAGAGCTCCATTCCACCTGGGCAAAACTCAAAACATATCGTCTTCACTGCAAGATGAAATGAAGATCAATCTATGCATCTGGTGCTTGGAACGCAATCCCTCCCTGTAGTGAAAGATGCCCCAGCTGCCGAACTGGAAGAATTTAAACCCTGCATTTATTTTTAGCAGATTTGGGCATTTTTTGAAAACGGGTTTCCTTGTCTCACTCATGCCCACCTGAAGTGTTATGATAATGCTAGAAAGATTATTCTAGATGGGCAACTGAGATAGCTGAAGGCATACACTGATCATATATCATTTCCTGGTAGAGCAGTAATTAAAACAACAACAACAACAACAACAACAACAACAACATAATAATAATAATAATAATAATAATAATAGCAACAACAACAACTCTCTACAGTCTTACATCTCTCAGGCACAGTACCTTTGCAGAGTTTCAGACTTTGGGGAGTACAGGTGGGAAATCAGATCAGAAAGTAGATCAGATTCACTTTGGAGGAAAAAATACCAATAATTTCTCTTAAAACATCTAGATCTGTCAGGTCCAATAGCTGGTTTGAGTTTCATATCTCTTAGAACAGGGTTGATAACACCGTAATAACCATGTTTGCCCACTCATTGTAATAGAACTTGCTCGTATGATTGCATTTTGAGTTATGCATGTTTCATTTATTTCCCAAATGTTGCCCAATTAAAGGTGCCAGTTATTGGCTGGCACCACCTTAGTGACAAGTACAAAAATAAGTCCAATTTACACCTCAAGATGGAGATTATCAGATGGGGGGGAGCATGGAGTCATGGCACTTAAAAGCAGTATCATATTTCATTATTTCTGAAATGCAGATGAGACCTGAGAGAGTACTTCCATAGACAATGGTAGTGAAATTGGGTTTGTTTGTTTGTTTGTTTGTTTGTTTAATATCCCACCTTTCTTCTGGCCCAAAGTGACTTACAACATAGATTTTTGTTGGCTTTCAGGTGGCTATGTGGCCATGTTCTAGAAGAGTTTATTCCTGATGTTTAGCCAGTATCTTTGGCTGGCATCTTCAGAGAACGACTTACAACAATTCAAAACAAAGGCCAGCTATAGTCTTACTTTACAACCATTAAAAGTAAACAGTTCTATTTTTAAAAGTGCACCGTGCATCACTGAGAGGATTTAAAGCATATTTAAAACATAACTGCAAAGGCAGATAAAAGATAAAAAACACAGCAGAACACATTGAAAACACCTCTCTGCCACTTAATTTAAGAATGAAAGACTTGCCTAAATAAAAAGGTATTTGTCTGCTCTGTTCGAAAATGAACAGAGGGAAGGCCAACCAAATTTCTCAGGCCCGGGAGCTCCAAAACCTGGGAGCAGCCATAGAGTAGGCTGCCTTCCATGTCTTCACCAAGCTACAAATGTATAGTATATACAACTTTTCACAACTAGTAGTAGGTTGCAGCCTGCAAAAGCAGCAGGGACCGTTTCTTTGGAGGCGAAAGCTTCTGAAACGCGAACAGATGTTGTTGTTCTTCCCTGACATTTTGGGTACTTCTTTGCTACATTTCTTCCTCTCCCTCCCCAAAAGACATCACTTCCAGAATCTCTCTTTTTAGCTAATTGCTAATCCTACTGTGGGGATTCATTACATAGAAGCTTGAGGAAGTTTGGAGAGGAAGACGGGAGGGAAAGAACATGACTCTGCGGGTTTTATTAGCACCTGAAATGATTTGTGGTTTTCATTCAGACAGAGCTCTAAAGCAGATTTCTTCCAACCGCCTTGGCCTCCAATTAGGATTCAACTTCCTTTTGGAACAGGGTTGATGGAAGTCGGTTCTATCAATTGTGGTGATCTGTAAAATATGAGTATTTAGATCTAAATGCAGATATCTAAACACAGTGATGGCTCAACCCTTTGGCCACCTGTAGGCTACATTCTTCCTTTTACAAATAAATCCAGAGCAGGTATATCTAGTCTGCCTGACCAGGAGTGCTGTAGCAAACCTGGACCTTGGTGTTCCTTCAGAGCAGCTGGTGTTCCAGGAAAGATGCCAAAAATGCTCAGGGGCAACTTTTTGCCATCTAAAACACAGACATGTAGCAACTCCTGTCAACTCAGCAGGCTGACACAAGCACTTCCTACCTCCGAAGGAGAACTTGGCCGACCTAACACTCTCTGCCTTGGGTTTTGCCAAAGGCAATGGGGTTGTCAAAGGGGATGGCTTGCCAGGATCTCCCACCTTAGGATCTGGGAAAGAGTGGCCACAGGGCTGGACACAGGGCCTCCAAACTGTTTTATGGTTCACAGTGTGCCCAAATTCCCTGGATTGCTCTTTCTACGGCCACGGGAAGAGTCCAATTTTTCCCTCCTGGAACAACAATTCACCTTTCAACAGGTCGCCAGGAGTGTTAGAATCATAGAATCATAGAGTTGGGAGAGATCTCAATGGTTATCAAGTCTGCCAAGCAGGAATATACAACGTACAATCAAAGTAACCCCGGCAGATGTCCATTCAGCCTCTGTTTGAAAACCTCCAAAGAAGAAGACTACACTACCTCCAAGGGAGTGTGTTCCATTGTTGAACAGCTCTTACTATCATGAAGTTCTTCCTAAGGTTGAGGTGGAATCTTTTTCCTGTAGTTTGCATCCACCGTCCTACTCTCTGGAGCAGCAGAAAACAAGCTTGCTCCATTTTCAGTATGATATCCCTTCAAATATTTAAATAGGGCTATGACCTCTTAAAGATCTTCTCTCCAGGCTAAACATACCCAAAGAGGATCTCACACCCGGTGGGATCCTCTTGCAACTCTTCATCACGCTGTGGTCCGTTGGCAGCAGAACACTTTTAGTCAAGACATCTGCCTGGATTTTAAGTTGAATCTTTTTGGGTAAGTTGGGTCTTTGGGTAATAATTTAAATTGGGTCTTTGGGTAATACAATTTGCTGCAATTGTAAATGTGAACACAAAACAGTCATGAGACCATACACCTAGAGAGCCAGCATGGTTTGAGTGTTGGACTACAACTCTGGAGATCAAGGTTTGATTCCCCGCTTGAGCATAAAAACTCACTGGAAGACCTTGGGCAAGTTATACTCTCTCAGCTTCAGAGGATGGCAATGGCAAACCCTCTCTGGAGAAACTTACCAACAAAAAATAAACCCCTATGATAGGGTCCCCTTAGGGTCACCATAAGTCACAAAGGACTTGGAGGCACACCACAACAACTAGCTTAAGGTAATTGTAACTACCTAACACTATGCCCATTATTGCCAAGCTGTAAAAGAAGACAGCCTTGTTTCAGTGAGAACTTAGGGTTCATGGGAGGGGGAAGTTGCCAAGCAAAATAAAGGCTGAAAGATATTGAGTGGGGGATAAATCATGCAAAGCTTTAAAGGGTTAAAACAAGATCATGGTACTGGATCCTAAAAGGAACCAACAAGCAAGGAAGACACATCAAATATGATTTGGAAGAAGAGAGGAGAGAATGATGAAGTGAAGTTGGCATGCCAGAGGCTGTTAACAGCCTCATTGTGTCTCTGGGTGCATCCAGTTCCAATTAGATGTTTCCCAAGCAGCAGGCCCACACAAGTGAGGAGGAGATGCTTCCAAACAGAGCCAGGCCTGGCACAGATAGATATATCCTAAAGGCATTATAATCGAGGGTGGTGAGACTTATATCTGCTTGGGCGAGCAGATTCCAAAAAGGAAAAGTATCGAGGGAGCCTAAAAATCTCTCCCAAAAGAAAAGTGACTACCTTGGTTCTTTCTTGAAATCAAACATCCAAATGTACCTCAACCTTTCAACCAAGTTGATTCAATTAATGACTCTGCTGATTTTCATGGTTCCATTGTTGTTAGTTGCTGTCAAGCTGGTTTCAACTTATGGTGGCCCTAAGAGCAAGAGACCTCCAAAATCTCCCTATCTCAGGTCTCAGGGTCATGGCTTCCTTGTTTGGGTCTTACCCTTTTCCTATTACCTTCCATTTTACCAAGGATTATTATATTTTCTAATGCGTTATGACAGTCCCACAATGTGACCAAAGTACAATAGTCTAGTCATTTTGGCTTCTCGGGAGAGTTCAGGCTTGATTTGCTCTCAGACCCTTTCATTGGTATCTGTAGACGTTTTCTCCAGCACCACATTTCAAATGATCCCCTTGTAAGCTTTCTTCACTGTTCAGCTTTCACTACTAAACATACCAATTGGAAATGCTATAGCATGTATATTCCTGAAATCAGGTTCAATGATATAGCTTTGCGTTTGAGGACCTTATCTGGTTCCTTTATGGCTGCTTTCCAAGTCTGAGCCATGGTATAGAAAAATGTTGGCTATTTCTTCATCCTCCACTTTAATGTTATATAAGTCAAGTCTGGTCATTATTTGTGTTTTCTTAATGCTCAGTGTTCTTTCTTGATTTTCCTCAACTGTCATTCAATGTTTTTGCTATTTTCTGCTAGTAGTATGGTGCCATCTCCATATCTTAAAGTACTTCCTTCTTCCAATTTACACAGCTGAGTCTAATCTAGGTTTCTATAAAATAAGTTCTGCATATACTGTTAATATACTGTGGTTTTATTGGAATTCCTGTTTTAACCTGGTGTGTTTTTATCAACTTAATTTTTTTATTATCATTTAGAAAATGGTTGGCATTCTTTTTTATTTGTTTTGAGACCGACAGGCAAGACAGATAGCAAGAGAACAAATTGGCGGAAAGCAAACAAACTATTTTTCAAGATCAGTGACTAAAGAATGTCATAAACCTTTTGCTCCCCATGGAGAAGAATAAGACGTTGCAAAGAAATGTCATTAATGTTGATATTTTTTTCAGGCCAGCAAAGGAACATGACTCTCTGTCTAGCTTTCCCTTTTGAAAATCAAATTTCAACCGAGTCACCTTGCCCAATAAAATGGCAATCAATAGCCGCCGTGCCTATATTAAAAAGCCATTCTGTAAAACCTGCGAGGAAGCTTTTTGGCATAAAGATGAAATGATCTCGGGGAGTGAAATACAAAGTATAGATTTTTTTTTTCTTTCCTTTTAATTGCTGCAAAGGAACTTGAAAGCGACAGTGGTGAGCGTGGAATTGACCAGCTGTCAGATTCAGCTGCCATTGTGTTATGGGCGTCTGGGCAATCTATCAGAGCAGGCAGAAAACCAACAGCAAAGTCACCTTGTTGAACAAAACAATAGAGCCCAAGTTTGGCTAGAGATACTTGAAAAGAAATACACAAATCTCCTTATCTGAAAAGGAGCAGAGTCCTACTTGAGCACACAGTTTGAATCCTTGGGATTCACCGATGGGTTGAGTCCCCATTTTAGGTTCCCAGTAGTTGGGAGATAAATCCTCAACTATTCCATCCTTGCATGGAAAGATGGATAATTGCTGCTATTTTCTCCTCAATACAGGAGTAAACAGTTTGGAAACATTAATTTTGAACTACAATTCCTCCTTCATGACTCGCTTGGAGGAAAGCTTGCAAGCAGAGCACACAAAAAGTCGCTCACCCCCACGGTTACTCTCCAGCAACTTGCATTTAAGGCATACTGCTCCTGAAGCTAGAGGCTCCACGTAGCCATGAACTGCTTAGTTCAGCATCTGTTTGATGTGGGAATTATGATTTTTTTTAAATGCCAGTTGCTTTCTTTTCAGTGCCTGTCACTAATCTGGCACATTTGATCTTGCTTTTCGTTCGCTCCACGAAAGATCCGTATGCCAGCATCTCCTTTCTACAAACAGAACTGAGCCTTGGCCTAAGGCGAGGGATGGGCCAAGGGAAAAGTTAAAACCAAGCCATTAAAGAAAGAAAAACAAGCTTTACAAAGACATCCATCTTCACAATTTTTTTTTAAAGCAAGCAAGCAAGAAAGAAAGAAAGACGCAGCGGTCTTAGAATGCATGTATACAAGAGAGGCCTTAAAATATATACACAATCTGCTTTGATATGGTGGGATTTAAAAGGACCTCAAAAACTTTACGCAGTCTCCGGAGCTGTTTTAAATCTTTATCGGTGATATAGGATGACAAATTATTTAGGTACTTGCAATACATACATATATAGGTTTGTGTCTGTGTGTGTATGTATATATATGTGTGTGTGTGTATGTGTGTGTGTAGATATATACATATATATATCCCCTTCAAATAGCAGTATCCACCTCCCTTTTAAGCTGTCTTCCTTTAAAAATCTCCAACAATGATCAAGCCAAACAGCAGGAGCAGAGACTTAGAAATGAAATTTAGACAGTGAGCTTTGATGGACGTTGAGCAGACAATGAAAGTTTTGATCATGTTAGGGATATCGCAGGGAGGAGGGAGCGTGGAAAACCAGGTGGGCAGACCAGAAAAGGCAGGATCTCAAATAAATCTGATCCTTCAACATGAACCAAAGGACAAAAGAACAAAAATTCTTCAGCGCTGAGGAAACTCCAGTCATTCATTTTCCAACCTATCACTCAATGGATTACAAAAAAATTATAGGTATTCCGTTCTTCTGAGTACAAAGGCCTGTCTTTCTGGAGGTGTTTTTTTTCCTCAATGTACTTTTTTCTTAAAAAAAAAAATTTAATGGCTCCCTTTTTAATTGTGTTTGATCCCATCTTTAAAATCATGTCTGCATTTCCCGACCCCTTCTTCGAGCAAGAGAAATCATTTGGATTTACTAGATGATATGTTTCTCTTTTTTAAAAATAGAGTAAGATAGGAGTCCTCAGATTCGTTCCTGTCCTAGGCTGCATCTGCACTGCAGAAATAATGCAGTTTGACACCACTTTACCTGCCGTGGCTCAATCCTGTGCAATTCTGGGATTTGTAGTTTGTTGTGGTACCGGAGCTCTCTGGAAGCAATGCCTCCCTACTTGGACAAATTTAAAATGGGGATTGCACAAACTCGTGGCAGGCTGAACTATCCGTAGCTTTTAGTTACAAGAGATGCTACTTCTAGAATCAGAAAAAGACAGTGCATTTTCTGCTGACTTCCACGTCAGTGATTGAATTTGGTGATTTTGAACTCCCAGATTTAGACTCACCTTTAAAGAAGCTGTCAAAGCTGCTAAACCTTATCCTCCTCCTGAGAAGTTCAGCACATCAGATAGTTTCCGTAAAGTTCAGAGTGAAACCCAGCATGAATTCACTGGCCCAGTGAATAAAAAACACTAGCCACCCCAATTGCATGTTTCTCAGTGTTGGAGAATATGAGAAGGAGAATGCTGTTGTACTAATGGAACAATGGATTCAGCAACAGGACAAGAGAGTCCACCTAAATATTAAGATGAATGTCCTGATGGTAAGAACTGGTTGACAATTGAACACAGTCCCTTTGAGAGTGATGGAGTCTCTTTCTTTGGAGATCTTTAAACCGAGGCTGGATGGTCATCTGTTGGGAGTGCTTTGATTGTGTGTTCCTACATGGCATTGGGTTGGACTGGATGGCCTTTGGAGTCCTCTCCAAATCTATGATTCTTTTATTTATGTCCAGCTTGTGGGTTTTCCATGGGAGGCAACTGACTGGCCATTTTGGTAACATGGTGCCACACTGGATAGGCCTTTGGGATGACACCAGGATGGGTAGCGGGCAAAAGCAACAATCTTGTATGTTCTTCCTACTCTATAATTGTTTTTAAAAAGCCTTCCAAAGGTAGGTGAGTCAAACTTGTACGTAAAGTTGCAAGACAACACCTGCTGTCAAGTCTCCTTATTATGTTCGGATCTGGTGACACAGCCCCTGCATTAACAATGTCAAGAGATGGATCGCTGGAAATGAACGACTGCCAAACAAGCCCTATTTCTGTTCTGCATTCTTATTTTTGCTATGCAAAAGACAGAAATACCCTGTTTCCCTGCTGAGGATCAGAAGACACCTGACACAACCAATGCTTAACGTGTTCTTTCTTCTGGAAGGTGGAGTGCAATGAGACATGGAATACTTCTTGACTCTTCTGCAGCTTAAGGAGTCGAGAGATTTAGAGACAGGTGAGGACTGTGGTTCAGTTCAATTGTTTATAAGAAGCTTTGGGAATCTACAAATTTCTTCACTCGGTGGATGCGGAAGTGATGACAAGATGGATGGGAGGGAAGACAGAAAATTTTGTAGCACTGGCCAATGGCTCATAGCATAAAGTAATTTAAAAAGTCACTGCTGGCATCGATTACAATATTGTAAGTTAAGTTTAGCCATCATGGTGTAACAAGTCTGGAGATCAGGGTTCAATTCCCTGCTCAGCCACGAAAATCCTTGGGCGGGTCACACCCTCTCAGCCCCAGAAAACCTTGCAATAGGTTTGCCTTTGAGATGCCATAAGTTGGAAACAACTTGTAGGCACACAACAAAACACACATCTGTGGAAGTAGGTTCAAATCTACAAAACTCATCCTACCAACTTCCTTCTTTCCGTTAGTCGCAAAGGTGCTACAGGATCCCTTTGCATACTGATTTTCCAAACATAGCTGTGTCTTTGAATTCTAACAACTACAAATTTACTTATAACCTCATAACCGTTTCCTATTCACATTTATGATTGTGGTACCATTTCTTAACTGCTCCCAAAAGCCACCTTAAAATCCAGTCAACTGCACCATGGGACAAAGTTCTGCACTCACATCCTGCTGCTGGGCTTCCTTGAAACAACTGGTTTGCTCATATGGGGTAAAATATTGGGCTATTAAGATCTTTGACCTGACCAGCGCCATGCCTCAACTGTCTGATTTGGCATGGACAGTCCCAATTAATCCGCTGTTAATCCCAATTAATTCACTTTTTCACGAACGTTTAAAATGTCCCAGAGTTTCCTCTTGTTCCTTCCATTTTCCCACTTAGTCCTCCGTCTCCTTGGATTGCTGCAAACTGAGTTCAAAGTACAAACGTATCCCATTATCTCAGTAAGGGAGAGAGAAGAGAAGGGCAGAATGTCGACCTTCCCGGCAAAAGCAAAAGCAAACTGGTGCAGTCTCTCAATGCTTCTTTTTCCTTCCTCATTCCTAACTTTTGCCATCTTGACCACATTCTAATGTTATCTGGTCACACATGTCCCTGTTTTCATGCAGCAAACCTACTGTTATGGTCTTATTTATAATAGCCACTAACCATTTGGAGGGCATGGAAGAATACTTGTGACTAATGGCTTTTTAAAAGTAACTTTCCAACCTCTGAGTTAGCCTCATGGTGTTTGTTTTTTTAATGCTGGAGGAGATTATGAGAAGGTCACACACCATCTCTGAAATAAGTCTTCTTCGGGCTTCTTCAAAGCCAGTTTCCAAGCTGTACGAATAACACTAACGTTTGGAGACTGTAGCTCTGGTTACATATAAACAGGCAGAAGCCTACAAGTGGAAGACGCCATTAATCATACTTCTGGGCCGGATGCTTTGCCGATTTGTCATGGCATTGTTGAAATGTATTATTTCAAGAAGTAGAAGGGACGGAAGGAGTTTTGGAGAGGAGAAGTGCATGTTTCTTTTTTCTTCTATGACCACAAATGAATGACCGGTAGCAAAAATGACCTAAAAGGAAGACTCAGCCCAAATATTTTGGATTCTTAAAGCTGACCATTGGATTACCCATGTCGATTAATGTTGTTGTTAACTGCCATAAAGTCAACTTCAACTCATAGAGACCCTGTAGATGAGACATCGCCAAGACCTCCTGTTCTTCTCATCCTCTCTACTTAAGTCTCGTTGCTTCGGGCCCATGACCTCCCTGGTTGAGTCTAGCCATCTTCCTCTCTTTCTACTGCCTTCTAACTTACCTGGCATTATTTTTTCTGATGATTTTGGGCCTTCTCATGATGTGGCCAAAATACGACAGCCTCAGTTTAATGATCTTGGCTTCCAGAGAGAGTTCAGGCTTGATCTGATGTTTTTGGCCATCCACGGGTTCCTCAGCACTCTTCTCCAGGACCACCTCAAATGAGTTGATTTTCTTCTTATCTGCTTCTTCACTGTCCAGCTCTCGCAACCGTACCTAGTGATGGGGAGTACAATGGTTTGGATTATTCAAAGTTTAGTGTTCAGTTGTATATCTTAATTAAAGCACTGTCAAAGTGCATTACTTCTGTAGTTTAGATGCAACCATGGTCTAGCATTCTGACATTTCATAAAGAAATGCAGCTTTGTTACAATCAGTTTTACAGCTCTTCTCAGATAAGGACACCGCCTCCTCACAACCCTTGCAGGGTAGAATTGTTGCATGTTTCCAGAATCCAAAAAAGTTACTATTTTGAACTCTCACCATACCCTAGCCAGTAGTAACCATGCTGGCTGGGGGCTTATTGGCGATATTATCCAAAACAAGTAACTTCTCTTTGTTGTTTTTTCTGGCCCTGGATACAGATCTCAACATGCAAGAATAGCTCCCAATGTGATTTTTCATTCATGCCACTTGCCCGCAGGGAGAAAGGGCCCTCTAGATACACCTTTTCCAATGATGTATTGCTCTTTAAATAATGTTGGTGGAGAACAAGGCCTGCGAGAGCAGATAGAGCCCTAATTACAGGAAGGAAGGGAAGAAGAAGGGAGGAAGGAGGAAGGTATTTAGCCATTAAGAGATTCATCATCCCAGATTAGAATTTCTGTCACCAAGTTTAAAGGTTGGTAGGGAAGCAAGCTGAGAGGGGGAGAACCCTAAGCCAAACAGATGCATTCGAAATTGGCCAAAACTACCATTTTCTATAGTTTTTTGTGGGTTTTTCGGGATGTGGCCATATGTGGACAACTTGGCCAACAGTCAGTAATTGTCCCTTTTTCCACTCATAGGCTTACTATCCAACATCCTTTCAAGGTAGGGTCACTATTAACAATCTAACTAACAATTTGCCTAATACATTATTTATAGGCCACATTGAGAGCACGTCTAAAGAGCAGGGCTTAAATACAATTAATAATCATAACAATACTAATAACAACAGTAATATCTACGTGCGGAGATATGCTTCACCAGCACTAAGAAATCCTTCATGCAGAATAGCAACATTGTGCCGCACATGCCAAGGATCAGGTGCCATTTTGCAACTGCAATGCACAACATTGCTGTATGCCCAGCTCCCATTCTGCCGCTCTCAACAGAATATGTTCGTTGTGGGATGCCAAATAATTCACCCTACATACAGAGCACAATTTACACATTCATACGTCACTAACATGATGCCAGCCTTACTATTTCAATAGTTAAGGGCAACCAACTCAGTGTCCATTCTGATCTACTTTAGGCAAGTCCTGGTTTTTATTCCTATGCTCTTTGATACTTCTGTTGGACAATTTGATCCTATTTCTGTGCAGTGGTTCTCCTGTACTGAATCCCTTCATCTCCATTCTTCCTTCCTGTTGACATTTTTCAGGAGGCAAGTACTCTTGGAGAGCACTATCCTCCAGGATGAAAATGCAGCAAAATGCAGAGAGCACGACACTATAGAATCTGCACAGCCAGCAAGCAATTTAAGCTGGTGGCAGCTCGCAGCTCCAGGAGCGGCTGGGAGAAAAGGTCATGTTCAGAACTGAAGCCCTGTGTCATGTTCCCAATTGCTTTCTGCAAAACAACGGTGGCAAGAAGGAAGCAATCCTGAATCAAGATGGCTCATCAGAACAGCAGCTCTTCCTTTTCCCGGTTCTGCAATGTTTTCAGAAAGACAGCCAGACAATCGTGCCATCATTCCGTTTTGAGAGAGCATAGCATCTTACTTATTCTGACAGCTCTTCCCTCGCGGCTTTGGGGCCAGACAGAAAAATAAATACATCAGTAAACACTATTGCAATGTTTTAAAGAGTTTTGCACTCTTAAATCTAATTTTAAGCTTAAGACCAATAATGGAATAGATGCCGTACTGAAACCAGCACCTAGATAGTGTGGGAGACTTTTCCATGCTCCCTATAAAGAATCTCTGCAAGACTTGCTTGCAGAGCTGGACGTCAAGGAAAGGGGGTAGGAGAGGCTTAAGGCCCCTCCAAACTAGGCTGAGAGGTGTCTGAGTCCCCCCCAAAAATCATCTGGCAAAATTGGACCTCTACATTGGGTGCCCTCAGGGCTTATCAGTCAGAAATGTGCTAAATATTCAAACACTAAGAAATATTACAATAGTGAATAAGAGAGGTTGCCTGCAATGGCAAACTTCATTGGAACAACTCTTGCCAAGAAAACCCCATGATAGGTTCTCCTTAGAGTCGCCATAAGTCAGAAATGACTTGAACAAGAACAAGAAGGATATACAGTATGAGGATTTTGGAACTTAGTTCCAATTTAATTAGTACATGATTATATTCTGGAATGCATTGTTTCTATTATTATTATTATTATTATTATTATTATTATTATTATTAGCCTGCCTCTCCCTGCGGATCAAGGCGGGTATCATGTGACGTGTAGGAACTGTGGTAACTATATGGTATCATTTTTCTAACTTCTGATTCTGATTCAGTTTGAAAAACCTTGCAATGATCCTAAACATTCGGGATCAAATAATAGTAGCTGAACACAGCTCTGTGCCCTTGTGTCATCTTTGTCTCTGGATTTTTTTCCCCCCATCTTTTGTTGTTCATCTTTATTTATTCTCAAAGCCTAGCAACTGTCAACTTGTTCCTTTCCTCATCTCCTTTTGTAACTGTCATGGAAATCCTATGCCCGCAGGCCAGCTTTGTCACTGAATCTGATTTTTGTACACTGCCTTGGGGGATATGGGGCATTTTCAAAATAAATCAGTCCCCTATTCTCATCTCCCACCACTGCCTCCAAAATTAATTCTGTGAAAGCTGCAGGGAACAACCCTGGTTTCGTTTTATTTGGATATCAACAAGAAGAGTATGCTTTCTCATTATGTTCACTTTATTTTTATTTAGAGTTTACGCTATTCCCCCAGCAACAACCTTTTTTATGTAACAACATAGAGAGAGAAGACAGAGAGAGGAATAAATTATTTTGGCTTAAGCATTCTTTATTTACTTTCTCGCACTCTTTCACACTGGGATACATATGGTTTGCATTCTGTATTGCAGAGAACCAACATGGTCTGGTGGTTTGAGCATTGGACTATGACTCTGGACACTTGGTGACCTTGGCCGGGTTACCTCTTCTGAACAAATCTTGAATTGATATGGTTGGCCAAGGGCATCATAAGTCAGAAATGAAATGAAGGTGCCCAATAACAACAAATCTGTGAAAGTTCATGAGATCCGTCATATTACCACCCTGAACAGCTTTTTAAAAGCTATTGAGATAGATCTCTTCCGGCAGGCCTTTCCTGAATAGTTAGCCGGCCACCAAATTAAAAACTTAACCTGTGATCTGAACTGACTTTATTGTTATTGTTTGTTTGTTATCTTTTAAAGTATATTTTAAATCTAACTTGTTTACTTGTATCTTAAGGGGGGGTGGGGTTGAGAGTTTGGGAATGTACATTTTAATTCTGTAAGCCGTCCCAATTGCATTTCTTAGAGGGGCAGAATATAAATTATTATTATTATTATTATTATTATTATTATTATTAATGCTAAAATATAATAACTCTGTCTTTAAGGTGCTGCAGGATTATTATTTTTTTCTCCTCCCTGTTTCCTTTTTATGCTGCAATCGACTAACACAGCTCCTCCTTTGAAGGTTAAACACAATTTAAGAAACACACGGATAATAAGATACAGGCAGAGCACATCCCATTAATAGCTCTTTCTGCTCCAAACAATTTAAAAACCAAAGACGGGCCTAAATTAAAAGGTCTTTTTACTTATTGGTGGAAAGACAACAGGGAAGAAGCCAACCATACTTCCCATGGAAGGAACAACCACTGAAAAGGCTCTTCCCTGTGTCCCCACCAAATGTAATTGTGAATCTGGTGGAATCAGGAAAAATCCTTCCAACTACAGATCAGATCACAATAGCACAACTATTTTTTAAAAATGACATCGATTGGAACATACTACGATATCTGATGATACCTCCCTGGGTCCTGGGGTTATTAAAAATAATCCCAGGATGAATCTGGGTTAAATCTTCATTGTTCACATACATCCCAAATGCAAACAATTAGGTTTTGGGGAGGGGGGCCTGCCAGAAAAAAAACACTTAATCTGGGATAATCAATATTGGGTTTTCCCTAGAGGTGTATTTTTTAAAGGATCCAGATTGTTGGTGGTATAAATAACTGATGTGAATAGACCCGAATAGACCCAGGATAGAAAGCTTCATGCAAAAAAAAGGGGTTCAGAATACATTCACTTTTGCAATAGGACTGAACTGAAATAAATTAAAACGTCAGTTAAAAATTGCATAAACACATGTTAACAAAGAGCTCAATATTTAATGAAGAATGTATAATCAAAAGACGTTGTTTAAATATGGAGTCTGTATGTGAGGAAAAATGATTAAATTCCAATGATCAGAGAAGTTGTAATTGACAAGAATACAAAATATTGAGAATACAAAGAGACAAGAAGGTACTAAATGGTGTTGGTGTTGGGATGTTAGGTTGGAAGACTGAGCTAGTGTTATTGTTAGTGTAAAGTTATATGTGTGTGATGTACGTGTTTGTTGTAAAATGTAATTTTTTTGTTAAAAAAAATTAAATAAGAAAAGAATGTATTCACATCATTGGCTCCATCATTATTCGAATGCTTGCATGTGTGAACAACCAAACTCACAAAGATATAGATCCATGCGGATTCATAGTGTGAATAACAAATCCGGAATGCATGAGTAAGATGATTCAGTTTGTTGCACTTAAAAAATGGCATATGAATGACTCCTTAGATTCTTGGATAGAATCTGAATCATTGCTGATCCCATAACCCCAGTTGCTAACAACTGGTAGACTGTGAAACTGAGATAATAATTCCCATTCTGTAACCTTCCTTGGTTCTCATCGCTCCATCAAAAAAGCTCAGTACAGAAATATTTCTAAGGAGAGTAACTAGATAAGGTGGCTCTCCATAAGCTTCCTGTGAAGTCAGGTGCGGCTGCCATCTAGAAGCCACCATTAAGGTTGACCTTTCGCCACGGCAAGAAAGGAGCGATGGCACAGGATGTGCAGCCGAGCTTTGGACACATTGTGATTGGAAATTCCTCTCGCTTTTGGACACACCTTGAAGCTTCTGTGAGGGGCAAAGAAAAAGCCCAGTTCAGCTTTCCTTAAGCCATAAATCTGAGCTGGAATTCCACCTCGGTGGGTGTGTTTATAAGTGAGCGGAGAACAGAGGGCACTAATGGCTCCAGGTTGCATCACAGACAAAATAGTTACTTATTGCCAGAAGCCGCACGGCTTTAACCTGCCAACGGCATTCCTGACTCCCCTTCTCTCTATCATTTGCAGATAACAGAAGCCCAGCGCCATTCAACCTGCCAGGCTAATTGCTCCGCATCATCCTCTCATTTATCAAACACAAACATCCATCCCTTCGCGAGCTAAGGAAGGCATCCAGGGAATTCCTCAATGCCCAGGCTCTTAAGGCCTCTCAGTTACAACCACCCAAAGCCGGGGGCTAAGCAAATAACCCATCATCTTTCACCACCCGATTGGTTTTCAATCAGTTATGAAAGGGCCTATCAACTAAATACGTGAATCATTAACAACTGCACAAGGACAGCTCTTATTAATAGCAATTAACTGACGCAAACTGAGCCGATGGCGCGGGATAGTGGCTACAGGCTAATATATAAGCATGTTAAACTTGGACTTTTTGCTTTGCCAAAGTAGAGAGTCAGACCCCAAGGAACGGGTTCACAAGCAGCTCTCTGTTATTCAGTTGCCCAGCACTCTGCAACATTTGAGGGAAGATGTGAACTAGGAATTGGGGAGCAATTCTTCAATTACAGGAATAATAATAATAATAATAATGGTTTATTTATAATCCGCTCCTCTGTAAGAACACTCGGAGGTCTCCATTTGTGTCGCCTTGAGATACAACATTTCACATTTGCGATGTTTCTCCAGAAATACATCCAGGGGTAGCTGTGTGTTGGCCATGTAACAAATACAAACAAAAATCCATCAGTGATGCCTTTATTGGGCAACCGAAACCCACAATGCATGTGCAAGAAAGTAACTATAATCCTATCATTGCTGGGAGGAAGGAGTTCATTCACTTGCTTAGAAGGGGGCACGGAGGAGGAAGGAACTGGAATCTTAAGGAGCTGAGGATGGAGCTTCAGTGTTTGAAGCGGTATCAATCTGTTTCATTTCTACAATGTAGATGCACCCTGTGATTGTCCTAACACATCTGGGAGAAGAAATGCAAGTGCTCCAATCCACCACCCATGATCTGAAAACTACCTGGGTTCCCCTACAGCTGCTATCTACATATGAAACAAATATGCAAGTTAACTGAATTCACACAATTAACCTCACATTAACCTCACTTCAAGCCAAAGAAGGTCCTCATTTGGTGTCAAAGGATATGGCTGATTTAACCCAAAATCTAGCCATGTTCAGACCAAATCATCATACAAAGCCATGGATGACAGGTGTATTTTATCCCCAGGATTCCTATTAAATCCCTTTTTTTCTTTCCTTTTCAAACCAAGAAATAACCGCATTAAACCACTCATTTCTATAATCCAAGTGGAGAGGGATGTGTGAAAATGAATTTACGCTGAATGGATTAAGATGGGAATCAACAGAGCACTAGACATAATCCCACTAAAGTCAACTGGGCGACATTTGCCAAACTCCAGCTACTTGGGGTGGCTGGGTCAGCCTATAAAACTTTGAAAGGGTTTAGTAGAAAGATTTGTAGCATCAGCCCTGGATCCAACAAAATTTACATATCACACATGAAATAATTCCAAAAGTGTTAGGGGAAGATTAGCTTTCACGGCGGCTGGTAAACCCTTATTCATATTTCATAGTAAAGAAAAACCACCCGTTGTCCACTAATATATGTCTCCCCATTACGCATTAGTTATAAAAAAAATGCATCTAAAATACTATGGCTCTTATAGGAAAGTGTAATTTAAGAAATTTAAATAATCCCCAGGGTTTGCAATGCATGTTGTGAAATAAAATGCTTCACAATGTCTCCTGCTTATCATTATGGATTCTGAAAATGGCTCAGAAAATGATCCATGTGAAGCATTTCTGCTCTGAATGAACTAAATCCAATTGCTAGAGTAAACTCGTTCAATCAGTTGCTAAATGCTAAATCCATGTGAAATAAATCCCATCGATTCAATGTGTCTGCTATCATTGAGACTAAGAATTGAGGCCCTAAAGCTGGATTGGATTTTGTCGTAGGGTTCCCATTATAACATGGATGTAGCTGGGAGGGGATGAGGACATTGTCTCCCCCAAATAAGTTTTGTACCTCCTCATGAATTTTTCTTCTTCTTTCCCCAGATTTCTACCATTGCAAAAAGCAAAACAGTGAACATCATTCACTCCTATTTATTGTGTTTGCATTCCCTTAGTCATTCTCTCTATTCTTTGGATAAAAAATCTGTATTTTTAAATACTCAACTGAATTTTTATGCTGGAAATTTGGGCACATTTTATTTGGAGGTGGGATATCTGTGGAAAATCCCTCATTTTCCCCCATAGTTTCACCTCTGCAGTATAATTTCATCTTTGCTGTTGTTGTTGTTGTTATAGTTGTGTGCCTCTAAGTTGTTTCCAACTTATGATGAATCTATAACAGTTTATTCTTGACAAGTGTTTCCAGAGGACGTTTGCCACCTTTAAATATCTGAAAGAATATCATGTAGGAAATGGAGCGAACTAAATTTCTGCCACTCCAGAGGGTGCGACCAAAACCAGTGTATTAGAAGGAAAGAGATTCTACCTAACCATTAGGAAAAACTTACTGTAAGAGCTCTTTGAGAGTGGTACATGGATTGTTGATATCAACCCAAGGATTATCTAGTCCGACATTATGTTTCCACAGTGCCAATGAGATGGCTATGGAAAGTCCACAAGCCAAACATGAGTGTCATACTACTCTATCATTCATGCTTCTCAGCAACTGGTATACAAAGGTTTGCTAACAGTGGATGTGGCACACAACCATCATGGCCAATAGTCATTCATAGCCTTCAACTCTATGCTTCCATAGGACTTGACTATCCATCTGGCTTTCACTCTAGCTCCGTACTTGGCCCAGGCTCTCAGCTCCTTGTCTACCTGGCTTCCAACCCTTATTCTTACCTTATTGTCCTTCTGATCTTTGCTTGCTGGCACCCAAAATGGAGCCCAGCTGCAGCCTGGCTCACCGCTAAGCTGAGGGCTGACACATCTAAAGCACCGTTGGAAGGAAATTCGGAGGCTGATCTTTCAGAACTGAGTCCCTTTGAGGAAGAGCCCAAAGAGTTCTGATAAAACTCATGCAATCCCTTGGCCCTGAATTTTGACTCAGAAGAAACATCTGAGGAATTCAAAAGAGTTTAGGTAAAACCATCAACAGCTCTCTGAAGGGATTTGTGCATTTGTAAATGGGTATCTTATTCCTGTCAATTACTGCTCGACTGGAATTAAGCCCAAACCGAGATGGTTTCAGCCGTTGTGGTTTACGGATTTCTTGGAATTTCATAGATTTATCATTTATATATATTTATTGGTTTCATATATTTATTCTTCATTGTTTTATCCCATGGCTACTGTTTATATCAATATCTGGAAGTCTTTCCGAGGGACTTCTCTTCTCAAAGGTAGCATGCAGGTCTCTTATGAAAATAAATATAAGTATGTCCTCCTGAGTAGTAAGGAATCTAGAAGATTCCTGTAATATTTTGGCTGAAACTTGGAGCAGGTTTACTGTCCTGCCAATATGGAAGCCACCAACTGCTCTGTCACCTCCAAAGTCAAAGATGGAAATCAAGGTGGCCAACGATCTGGAAACAAAGCTCAATGAGGAAAGAGCTATGGGGCTGCATATGTTTAGACTGGAGAAGAGAAGGTGGTGAAGTGACATAATAACCATCTTTAAATATCTGAAGGGGCATCTGTAGGGGATGGAGCAAGCTTCATTCCTGCTCCTCCAGAAACTGGGACATGAAGCAATGGGCTCAAATTACAAGAGATTCCACCTGTTCATTAGGATGAACTTCTTGACTATAACAGCTGTTCAATAGTGGAATGAACTGTCTAAGGGGAGCTGGGTTCTCCTTCTTTGGAAGCCATTAAAAAGAGGTTGGATGGACCTATTTCAGGAGTACATTAACTGTATATCCCTGCATGGCAGAGGGCTGGATTGGATAGTCCTTATGGTCCCTTCCAGCTCCATGATTCTATGACCCCTTGTTCATTCTCCTGACTGGAGCCTCCATGTATAACATAAAGTCTTCCCTTGTTGTCACTATTATTTGAGTCAGAAGTAAACTAAACTAACTGCAGTTAGTTTGGCACCAATATACATAAGATGTCTTTGTGCAGCCTCCTAGGATGATATTAAAGGTACAAGAAGGAACATAAGGAGAGCTCAGTCTCCCACCTTTGCATTCACAGCCATACATTCCATCCTACCAATGTCAGTTGTTGCTCCTGTCTCATCCTTTTCCACTAAAGCCTCTGGTTTTGATACCAGACCCCCCCCCCCCAAAGGAAAAACAGCCTTTTATCTTGACTTTGCACCCAGATTTTGGATCTCGCACGTGTTGCTAGGGTGGTACAGCGTGAGTGAGAACAATGTACTTGGCAGACCCTGTTCCATCGTGCGTCTCGTCCAACTTGACTCAACAGGTGTCCTCTTTCAATGAGTCACTTTTCTTGGGAAGATTTTGTCCACCAGCAGAGCAGAAGTTGGATTGCTGCTCAAAGACTGCCACACCAAACTTGCAATTACTGCAATAATTACCTCAACACAATTACCTGCAAAAAGAATGAGAGACACTCTCTGACTCTTAGAATCAAAGTGTCTGATGGCATTGTTGGAGAGGAGGCATCGGTACACTGAAAAGGCTATACCTGGATGATATACCCATTATTCCAGAAGTGAAAAGAAGGAGACTACCTCCTCTGTAGCATTTAGCATCCATGGAAAATTGCACTAAGAAAACACTACAAGTTGCCAGCCCACATCACCAAGCTGTCGGAGCACTTCAGTACTCAATGTTTTCCCTTGTATTTCTTCCAGCTGCCTTGCAACTCCTGGGATGAAAGAGATAAGAACTCCTTTCCCTATAATTAGTGGTTTTAAAATCCAAATGGCTAAGTTACAGACACAGAAAAGGGTACTGTTTTGAGGGCACTCAAATGATGCCGGGGGTATGGCATTAGAACCAAACTGTCAGCTATCAGTGTGCCAGTGGCATTTTCATTTTATCTTGGTACCATTTCAGGACAGATAGGATGGAGAAGTTGGAAGAATACAGGAAAGAAAGAATACAGGGGAACAAACCCTGACCAAAGGTTTACTTTCAGAGAAAGACAGAAAGAGCTAGATTGGATTGGATGATAGCGGTGGCTGGGGGATACCATGTCAGTGGGATGATGAATCCATTCCAGGTTTTAGTTGAAATGAGCTATCCAACGTGCTGAACATTTAAATGTCAGACTGAAAACCAGAGTGAATTTATCATCCATTGGCATGGAAGCCACCAGTTCCTGGTGCTGAGAGAGCTGCCTGGAGACAAAGAGGACTACAGCTTCCAGAATACCCCCTACCAGAGACCATACTGGAGTATCCTGGGAACTGTAGTCCAAAAAAGTGTTTTTTCCAGACTCTTCATATTTTTTCCAGACTCTTCACCCAATGTGGCTGCTGACTATTAAGTGGGATGGATGAGGCATTTGCCATTGTGGCAACAGTGGCACAACACTGACTGTGTAGTCTTACTGAATATGGAATAGTTATGGATCCATAACTCTAGGTTACAATTCCCTAACTGCAATACAGAATGCCATGTGATGTCATTAACCATCATGCATTAACCATCAACCACGGCTGCTCAGAAGTACATTATTCCAATTTTAAATTTTTAAAAAAATAAAAACACACCTGAGGCTCACTTTTCAACCTTGTCCTGAGGTTGTTTGCCCTTGCATCAGGTCTTTGGGTAGGACCTAGCACAAAACAAGTCATCTTCTGTTCAAAGTCCAAGCCTTCATGAAACCGGTGAGCCAGAGTTCAAAGGAAGTGTTAGAGGACAGAAAGACACGATTTAGATTCACTTCAGATGTCAAACCTGCTCCCAATGTGCTGAGTTTGATCATTCCAAGAAAATAAAATTATAGAACACATTTTATCGGCATAGAGCCACTGAGATGAAAAGGGATTTTTTTTTCTCTCCCCAACCCCCCTCCATATCAATCTTATCAAGAACAAGTTTTAACTTTCTGGAACACGTTAAATGTATCATACAATTAAATAATTGGACTGGAGGTTTTTCCACATGCAAAGCATTAATTTAATTCTGCTGATTAATAGGGAGGGGAAAAAAACCTATTGTAAATAAAAGTGTGTTGCCTCCAAACGCAGAACCCTCCAGCGTGTTAATTTAAAATAAATCCTTCAGCAATATAACACCAGGGATGAATTGAAGGTACAAGAACTGCCACAGGTTGAGTTGAATAAATGAGCCTTAGCATTTTGTCTACAGTTTAACCACTGAGATGCCGGTGCTGAAACTGTCTCTAAAAAGACAGAAAAGCTGACATTTCATTTCACTCCAGAAGTCTAAATTCATTCCGGTGCCAATCTTTTATTGGGCCCCTTTGGCGCTTTTGCATGTTCAAAGTAGCGTATAAACATTAATTAATTTATCAAGATGAACAAGGCCTTGTTCAGTGTCCTCCGTGACTCCGGCGAGGGCCATGTTTAAGTGCTCGAGATTATAGATTTCCATACTTATGAAACCACCTACAATTTTGGTGAGGTTCTTCTCCTCCTCTCTTCCCCCAACCACAACCTCTCGGTGCTTCCCAATGCACTAGAGTGCAACACGACATGATTTTACATGCGTCTCTAAAGACAGGATCGGTGGAGATTGGCTCCAGGGGGATGACTACTGGCAGCAAGTGGGAAGAAACCGCGTAAAAGCAAAACATTCGGCAGACTATCAAACATTTCCTCGCAGAGAGATTTATGAAGCCGATGGGAACATAGAATTAGAGACCTTTGGCAAAGGGAACGAAGCAAAGGGAGCAAAGGGAGAAGAAACCCCATTGTACTTGATGGGACGTGGGAATCGGTTTCAGCTCCTTTAATAATTGCCAAGCAGAAAATAAAATTAAATATCTATCTGGATGCAGCCTCCTAAATTGGAGTGGGCAACCCTCTGGGGTTAGAGGGCCACATCTGCCCCACAGATGACCATGGAGGGCCAATACTGTATGCCAGTCCGTGAAAAAATAACATAATTTTGTCCCAAATGCCCCCCATGCCCACCACTTATAGAGTGTACAGAATGGTTTCACTATGCTTTTGTCCTATATGGGCCGCTTTTCGCCCAAGAAATACTTTTTTTTTCATACAGGCAACTATCTGTTGGCAGGGAAAGGCCCGTGCTGACCTAAATATGGCAAAAGATCGCTCCTGGAGGCATCTGGAGCAAATGTATGATGTAACTATATATTTTTTTCAAAATGAAGAACATGAAGTGAAGTTTGTCTTCCCACAAGTTATAGTCAGACTATGAAATGTTCTACTACAAGATAAAGTGATGGCCACAAGGTCAGGGAGTTTCAAAGAGAATTCAATTCATTCATAGAGAATGTGGCTACTGCTAAATATGATGGCTTTAGAGGAGCTGTAGGACTCTCAGGGACTTTCAAGACAACATGGGCTAGCAAACATTGGAAACAAATGCCGCACTAAGAAGACCTTTGGTCTGGTCCGGCAGGACTTGTGTGTTTTTCTTTTTTACCAGAAGTTATCCACAGCTTGCAACAAAATAATAATAATAATTTTGGGCGTTACGAATCTGGTTAGCATGGTCAACTGGCTTGCTCACTTGGAAATTCTGGGAACAGTATTACAAAAGAGAGAGAGAGAATAGTAATGGCTCCAAACTCAATGTTCATCCTTACATTGCCCTAAATCTCATTCGTTAGCCTAACCAGAGTAGACCCACTGAATCAATGTAATTTACCCATGCGTTGGTAATCACCATCCAATAGTCGATTCAATGAATCTACTCTAGTTGTGGCTAAAGTACAGGATTCAAGCCATTCTATCCCCAATGAAAGATGGTGGAGAGGTGAGAAGGACACCATTTTGATTTTCTGCCCCTGGTGCCAAGCTATCTTAGACCAGCTTTTCTTCAGGCTTTCCAGTGCTTGAGGTTGGGGGAGCTGAAATTGAAAATAGAAAAGCTAGTGAGTTGAAATTACAATTTTGTGGAAAGTGTTTGCACAGGTGAGAGAGTCTTTGGTACTGAATTCTTCAGCAGGGAGTTCCTGTCAACCAAAGTGAGATGTGTACTTAGGGTTGTTTTTTTCCTTTCAGAAGAGCCTTATGGTCAATCCGCAATGGTTAATGCATCTTGGAAATGTTTTCCATCATGACATTTGGGTTTCTTTCTGTCCTAAATGTCAAATGACCAAAATGGTCCTTTAGGTTCATCCTGTTCTTTTTTTCAATTTAATTATATCTATAAGAAAATATTACCCTTGGAAGTTAAGGAAGATAGATTGGTAACACTTATATATAAACAAAGGCATGACCACTTGCTCCTTTCTTGCCTTACAGAGTGATTGGTGTCAAGTGTTTCCAAATAGGAGAAATACATTTGTGCAGCTCAGAAAGTTACTTTTAAAGACAATGAATATCATGACCAATTAATGCTCTGTGTCCCAATACTGTGAAGCAGCTGGTTATTTCAAGTGCTGAACAGAGCTGGGGAAAGTTATAATTTCTTTTGGAGGAGTTGGGGGACACATGGGCTACACAGGACTGCGTCCAAAGAGGAGATGATGATGATGATGATGATGATGATGATATATTGCGCCTCTCCCTACGGATCATATGGCAAATGAGCTACACAATTCCCTAAACCAAATCACCAAGAAAGAGATCTGGTGCCCCATCACTGTGTGTTCCCAGTTTGAGAAACTTCATGACCTCAGTCCTATTGTCAGCCCCAAAGAGTAGACCCGTTGAACCCGCATGTGTCAACTCACCATTCAACCATTGATCCAATAGCTGAGTTGAGACTAATCAATTGAATTCAAGCCAATCACTTTCCCTTTTCCCCCACACCTCTCTCCTATTTGAGAGCTGCCTAGGTTTCCCACTGAGATCTTTTACATCATTAAATATACCTGCAGGTCATTGTTGCCTCCATCACTCATGTCTAAACTCCACACCAAGAAGCTGCCATGGCATGAATGGGAATTGTGCATACAAATTGCCTGGGGTTTTTGGAATCGGCTCCTCAAAGCACGTCTTGGCCCCAGACCAATGGGGAAAGGCAATGATTCTTTTTGTCAGAATGACTAAAAGAGTGACCCGGAGGGATGGAGGAACGGAAGTTCAAGTGACTCAGACTTGCAGTTCTCATGCTTCTTTGGGCCAGCAATCATCTTATGAAGCCATGATTCACACATCTTCTCCCTACGCTTCCAGTTCACTGGTGTGTAGGGAGGCCTAGGTTCATCTCAATGGTTATGTCAATATAGGGGGGGAAGGCCCTACCCCTCTGTGGTGCCCCACAGGGTGCCCCACAGATGGGAAAAACACAGGAAGTCAAGCCCATATTAGTCAATAGGTAGATACATGTGAACATCCACATTGGCACGGTTGCATGCAAACACCACCATTGACTTATACTTGAAGCAGAAATCCGCAATCCATGGATGGGTAGCATGTTGATACATAGGTATGGTCCCTTGTACTAGTTAAAATACTCTTCCACTGATATTAGACATGTTTTAATCATTCTTATTTTTAGATGCCTGGTGAAGACATATCTATTTCTGCACATTTAGGTTGTGTAATTTTGACATATTTTTACTTGGACAGAGAAGAATGTTGACCAAAAAAAAAAAAATTAGCTAATTTGAAATGCGATGCTGGAGGAGAGTTTGATGGATGCCATGGACTGCCAAATAAATGGGCCTGAGAGCAAAACAAGCCTAAGTTTCCCCTAGAAGCCAAAATGGCTAAGCTCAGTTTATCATACATTGGACATTTCCCGAGATGGCACGGTTTACTGGAAAGATGATGATGCTCAGTAAAGTGAAAGGCAGAGGATTGATTCAATAGATTGACTGATTCACAGAAGCTACAACAGAGCTGTTAATAGCAGGGAATCCTCATTCAAATCACAATATGTCAAAGCTGTCTTGATAGCGAATAACACATCAACAGTACAGATATCTCCCACATCTCCAATTCCGAATCTTTTCAGATCTTACATTGGAAGGGATCATAGGTTCCATCTAGTCTAATTCCTGCCATGCAGAAATACGCAACTGAGACACTTCCGAGAGATAACCATCCAAACAGTGTTCAAAAATTTCCAAAGGAAAGTCCACCATCCTCTGAAGCAGTCCATTCCATTGTTGAACAACACTTACAGGAATTGTTCCTCCTAACATTTATGTAGAATCGCTTTTATTGTCATATGAAGCAGCCAAATATAAGCTTGTTTCCTCTTCTATAGGATGTTCCTTCAGATATTTAAAGATGGCTATCATGGCGCCATTTTATAAGGAGAAAGAGAAATTTATTACAGTAGAGTTCCGATTATCCGACATAAACGGGACCGGCTGATAGTCGGATAACTAAAAATGTCGGATAATCCAGAGGGTCCAATAAAAGCCTTGAAATCACTATGGAAAGTCTTGCAATCATTTTGAAAAGCCTTCAACTCACTGATCAACAGCTTGTTCTTGGACCTGTTCAGGAGCCTTGCCCATCACGGCAACCATTTTGGGGAGTGTCTGGGGGTGTGTCCTAATTCAGACGACGTCGGATAATCCAGAATGTCGGATTACCGAATGTCGGATAATCAGGACTCTACTGTATTTTAGAGGTTTGTACAGCCATGGTTGAAATACTCAATGCAACATGCGCTATACTTCCCATACCATAATGGCTGACGTGTGATTTCCAACCACGGAAAAGTTACTCTGCTCCCTCCCAAAACAAAACCTCCTGTTCAGCTGTTGTTTTCCTTTTACAAATTATCCCTAATCTTACATTTAATTTGTCATGAAAGTATAGGACTTTGCAAACGCAGCATTACACTCGAAAGATTAAGGGAGGAAAACGGAAGGGGGGAAAAAAGCTCTCTTGGGCTGACTTGCAAGGACAAATAATAAAAATAAAAACATTTCCCGCTAAACTTGATAATTACACACGCGTGCGTTTTTCAAAGCTCTTCTTGAAGACGAAAAAGGAGAGGAAGAAGAAAGAGGCTTAAAGGGAGATAAATTGAGACTTGAAAAGCAAATGCACTGGAATGACTGAAGGAATATGTCAGTGTGATTTAAGTGACTGTTTCATGTGGGAAAGAGAGATTTCAAGGGAGCTGAACTCTTGCCATTTCCATAGAAGTTTCTGGGATCTGGGTGCAGGCTGGGGGAAAGAGGAAAGGAAGATCTAAGCGGCCAATCCTTTATTTCTTCTCCGATGGGCATCAAACGCCTTTCATGTGGCTTTTGGACCAGGGCTACTACTATCTGTTCCTGAAAAACCACCATCGTGAAGCAGAGAGCTTTGGGCTGGCAGCGTTCGGAAAACCCCGAGCAAATAATACTCCTCTTCATGTTCTCACTACTTATGTCCAAATGGAACATAGGAATAGGTTTGGCAGAGGGGCAAGGGGCAACAGGGAAGAGGCAGAAGCCACGTAAGGCCATAAAATCTCAGCTGGAGCAATCTTTTTGCCTAGAGATACAATTTTTCACTGCTTCACTACTTTTCCCTTTTAAGACAGCAGCGAGTAGTTTTCTTCCCGCTGTCAGGAAGCCTTCAAAAAGTGCAGTTTTCAAAAGCCTCTTTGCAATGCGGGGCTCATCCTGCACAAAATTCACACACGGTTGTTTTGTGCAAAAAAACAGCATTTTCTGTGCAGAAAATGATTGTTTGTTTCCTATGCAAGCTTTTTTCCCAGAGTCAGACCCAAGGCGGCTCACAGAAGGAAATCAAATCTACCAATGCGATTTTAACAATTAAAATCATCACAGTTAAAACAATATAAAATTGTTTCAAAAGAGACATAAAATAAATAAAACACACCCAGCAATAAATTGAAACAGGTTTTCCTAAAATGCAGGCTTTGGTTTGCAAATATTCCCGGCATGTTCACCTTAGACAGAAAACATGCTCTAGTTTGCAAATATTCCCTACATGTTCAACTTATGCAGATGGGCTGCTATGCTATTAGTGGAACATGTGCACATAGGATACCCTTATCGTTATGTAAGGCTGCATTCGCACTGCAGAAATAATCCAGTTTGACACAATTTTAACTGCTATGGTTAAATGCTGAAAGCATCCTATCTAAGTCCACCTCTGGAAAATAGATGGATTCAAAGAAGCATCTATGTCCTCACAGCCAGATGCAAAATGATTACAGAAACATTGAGACCTCCAGAAGACCCCCAGAGGATTGATTCATTCATTATTTGTATTTATTATTTAATTTACTTATGCAAAATTTAAAGATAAAAATTTAGCTTCAAAAAGCCCCTTATTTTACAAAAGTTAAAAAATTATTGTAATAGATCTCAGCGGATGACATAATGATTCTGCATTCAGCTACGGGGACACAGCCAGCTATTTATCCAATGCTACCGACTTCCCAAGAAATGCAGAATGGTTATGCAGAGGAAGAGAGATTCAGAGGCTATAAAGTAAAGGATGGTATCTGGCTCAGACTTGCATAGATCCACATGCAGAAAGATTAAACTATACCAAGGCACACAGGATTGCAATTATTATTTATGCATTATAGTCAAGAACTGCATTACCCAATGCAGAGGATTAAAGGCCAGGCGTATAGCCTCTGCAATAAGGATTCTCTCACCACCAATGCGATTTCCCTCACTCCCCAAATTTCTAGCATTGCAGTAACTTAAAACTTCAAGTGAGCATTTATAAATAGAGTTTAGCCAGCCAACGAAAAAGGGCAGGCACCGTTACCAAGGGAATATGAACACAACAACTGTAAAAGTCCTAGGTGTGAACAATTTTCACTTTCGGCAATGCTAGAAATTTGAGGAGTGACGGGGAAATTCATCATTGCGGTCGCTTCCTTCATCGAGTCTATCCACCAGTACTGATTTCCATTTTACCTAGCATTATTGGCTGTTTCATTGAGACATGTCTTCTCATGATATGGCCAAAGTATGACAGGCTCAGTTGCCTATAGGGAGAGTTCAGGTTTGAATTGCTCTAAGCCCCATTCATTTCCCTTTGGGGCATCTGTAGAACTTGCTTCCAACACTACATGTCATATGAATTTATTCTCTTCCTATTTCTGTCCATCTTTGGGGATATATAGAAATCTGAAATACTTCTGGCAAGATTGAATAATACCAAATTTTAAAAATCAAACTTGGCTTCCTTGGATTGACTCAATCCACATGCTGTCCCTCTTGTTTCCACTTTCCCAAGTATTATCATCTTTTCCACTAATGTACAGTTTTGTACTAGTGTGCCTTCGGGTGCCTTCAAGCCATCCGTTGACTTGTGGCGACTCCATGAATTTCATAGGGTTTTTTTTTTAGGCAAGAAATACTCAGAGATGGTTTTACCAGTCCCTTCCTCTGAAATATAGCCCACAGCACTGGTATTCGTTGGTGGCCTCCCATTCAAGTACTAACCAGGACTGACCCTGCTCAGTTTCCAAGATCAGGCTGGTTCCTTTTGGATATTTAGGCCCTCTTTCCATATAGATGGGACAAGTAAATATAGTGCACAAGCCATGTACTATTGAAAGAGTGTAATGAAGACCGGTGAACGATTACTTCCAGAAACGTTGAACCTTCATCAGTAGTTAGGTGAGTAGCTAAAACTCCAATAGTCTAGACAAGTGATACTCAAAGGTGGTTTTGCCCATTCTTTCCTCTGGAATATAGCACTTAGTATTCATTGACAGTTTTCCACCCAAGGCTGCTCAGCTTCTAAAATCAGATGGGATCTGGTGCTTTCAGGGTATTTAGGACACAGTACATAGTTCATTACTGCAGGCATTTTTCACTATACATTGATATACATAGTAAAAGCAACACCTTTTGCCCCAGTGAAAGTTGATGCACCAGAGGGGGGAAATTGCCTAGGGTGTTCACACAGCAATTTGTTGTAAAAAAGAACGGAGAACCGGACATCAAATTCAGCATCATTTTCAAGAAGACGCATAAGACAGCTGCGAAGTCATTACCAATTTTCTAATTATGAAAGTATTGAGAGATTTACCAAAAAAAAAAATGGTATTCAAGCTTATTCAGCACGCTTGGTGCCAATTCATCCTTCTGGGCAGCACGGCCAAGCACCAATTACTGTCTATATGATTAACGTGAAATGGTTTCCCAAGGCCAGGAATAAGTGTTAACACTTTCCCTATAGGGGTGTCAGTTCCATCGTCGAACGGAATCTGTCCATCTGTCCATTGGAAGAATTAGAAGGATCCTTTCTCTCACGTTGCGTGGGATTGCCTGAAATTAATTAGCAGTTGCTGATAATTTGGCTAAAGGAGGAAAATGGCTTGGTCCTTTTCCAACCATAATCAGCAGTTTCAGACGATCCCTGGAGCTCTGACAAAATCCTTCACATACAAGCACTGGGGAGTGGGTTTTGTGAATCCCCGCACCGCTAAAACCCAGCCTTTTTTATGACTGTAATGAAGAACATTTTTCAAGGACTTGGTCCCTCTCCATTCTACGCCGTGCTGAAATAATTTCAAACGGACCCATAGCTGCATGATCCAGATACTTGCACTAAACTGAGGAGCACCTGATAGTGGCCGTCTCTTACTGTACGGCTGCTTTCATCAGAGGTTCTCCCGGCCCGGCCCCTCTTTAGTGAAATGACATGACAAGTGCACCCTATTTATATACACCGGTGACCATCTGCATCTCAAAATAGAAAGAGCAAGGCAGAGTCATCCAACGGATTCCGTAATCTATTTGGCCACAATTCACCAAGGCAGTTACAAATGTGTAACCCAGTTTGCAATCCCTAGTTTAGGGGATACTTAGGGACCGTAAAAATCCCCAGTCCTGGGGAAGATCCCCAATCCTGAGCAGCAGCTGCTGTGACCAATAGGGATCTGTTCCCCTGTTGATCAAGAAGTAGCTGACTGATGATCCCATCAATGCACCTCATGCAATTGATCTCCAGTGCAAGAGGATTTGCAAGAGGGACCTTGCTTCTGGCTGGTGCACTACAGATCACTTCTGGGATGGAGTGGAAACATCGGTCACCTGTTTCCAGGTTGAAAGGAAAACAGACCCCCCCCCCCAATTCCTTTCCACTCCAATTCCTTCTAACTCCATGAAGCTACATATAAACACGCAGACTTTGCGTCTTTTTTTTTTTTTTTTTGTCATTTGCACGGGGTACACGGAGCTTCTGAGGCATTCCTAAAAGGGTGCGTCACACAGCAGACATAAATTAAGCAGCAAAATCACAACAGATTAGAATTAATCGTGCTGTTAAAGGATTTAGGCAGGCTGATACAGACCTTTTTTTTAAAAAAAAAAAAAGAAGAAATTCAAGCCTTTAACAGGATCTTATGTTGCAGAACGGAGGGGAGAGGAATGCTGGCTACTGAAAATTGTTTAATTGGGAAATTAGAAAGAACAATTAGAAGTCCCTTTTTTCGTTCTCTCTTTCTCTTTTAAAGATGTAACAAAGCAGCCAGTGTTTCAGCTATTGTTAACAAAGGCATGAAGGTGAGTGATAAAGGCACATTTGCGGGATTTTTTTTTTTCCAGGAGGGAGATTTGCTTAGAAGACAGTGTTCCTAAACCAGTAGCTTTCCCCAAGTCCCCATAAATATAAGAGGCAAACAGAACATTCTTGGGACTTGCCCAAACTGTGACTGCAAGTTAAGGCTAACATCCATAACCAACAATGGTGCAGGAGTGCTAAGGGACATAAAGGCACAGTTTCTGGATCATGGCATCTAAGGGTGTAAGTTTTCATGGTGCAATGGCTGGCTTGCCACCATGATATTTGTATGGGTTTGGGGGATCGATTGAGATTTGAAAACTTGTGGAATCCTGAGATCTTGCATGAGGACCTCCTTTCATGAGACTTGAGGTAGCCTTATATGCCTCTGTGACATTCCCAGTATTGCTCTGTAGAAAACCTGGTAGCCCTAGATAAAGCAGAGCAGATCGTTCCATACGGAACAGGGTTGGGAATTGTCCTAAAGCCAGGTTCCATATTTGGGTTATACATTATGCTATGTCGATCTCCCTCTTCTCAATTCGTCTAGGCGTCATGAGATTTGTATGGAGTTTGGGGATCCACCAAGATTTGAAGCCTTGTGGTGGCTCTTAGATCTTGCAAGAGGCCCTCCTCTCATGAGATCTGAGACAACCTTATACCGGTCTCCCTAAAATGAATGTCCTGTATTACTCTGTAGAAAACCTGACAACCCTGGGTGAAGCAGGTCGCTTCATACAGACCCAGGTTGGGAATTGTGCGACTCTCTGGAGTGCCTCTGCAACAACATCCTAGGGATGGGAATTGTGTGACTCTCTACACTGACTTTGCAGAGTCTTCCCAGTGTTGAGAATGGTATGCCTCTTCCTAGCAGCATAGCCAGGGGTGAGGAATGCAGAAAGTGGCAGTCCAACAAAATCTGGATACTGTTGGACTTCCATTTCCAGCATGCCTGATCATAGGATATATTAAATAGGTCTGCTTGGACTTGCAATCCAAGAAGAACTAGAAAGCTGCATGCTTACCCCCACACACACACATACACACTTTTTTTGTTGTAAGCCTTGTGCAAGCATAATGCTGTTGTGCAATGAGGTCTGCAAACAAGCTAAACCCATTCATGGGGATTCTTGGAGGAAAACCAGAGCTTTTTCCCTGCCAAAAGCCACAGTTGCCTCCTTGCAGTTTCTTCCAGTGCCCCTTCCTTCTGTTCGTGTTTATGGTCCTTGGAATGCTGAAACGGCATGCCATCGGAGGGCTGGGTACCTCCATGATGACTTAATAGGTCAGTCCTATCTTTAAGTCTGCAGTCCAAAATAGAAGCGAAATCTTGTCACGGCCCTTCGGAAAGTTGCCATTCTAAGCAAAAAGCACCCAGGGCTCACTAAATCTTCTTCTCTTGGGGAGTTTTCTCCCAAAGACTGTGCCATCTGAGTATTTAAAGTCATGCAATGTGACAGATGCTAGAAGAGTTGCATTGTAAAGAAAAGTCACATTATTGCCACCAGTATAAAGAAAGTGAGGTTCTGGAAATGCTGCTAAATCTGTTTTGGCATAATTGGATTTCTTTTCTTTTTAATGTTCTTTACATCAAGGATCGCAGATGGGGGCAATACTCAAATTGGGAACCTCTCTCGTTTCCTTTGCCATGTGTTGCTGAGAACAAGGAAAGAAAAGGAACTTGGAAGTGTGTTGAAAATTAAAGAACCAGGTTGCCAGAGATGTCAGATAGGATTGCATGGCAGTTTGGGAGCTGTTGTCTTAAAGCCAGATAATTGCCTACAATGAGCTAGTTTATTATGGTTGTTAGTTACCGTCAAGTCAAGTTTGACTTATAATAATATATAATAATAATTTATTTGTATTTCCCGCCTCTCCCTACAGATCGAGTCCCAGCCTTATGAATGAGACACCTCCAAGATTCGCAGTCATCAACTGTGCTGCTCAGGTCTTGCAAACTCAAGGGCTTGGCTTCCATGATTGAGTCAATCCACCTGTAGAGCTGATTTATAGTCAGCAGTTAATTCATCCCAGATGGCCTCATTAGCTCAGCATCCCCTATTTAAAGTGGAGCAGAGCATTGCCTGATCTTTTGCTCCCAGAGCTTTAATTTACACAGCTCAAGAAGTATAAAGAAAAAGAGATTTTGGAAATGCTGCTAAATCTGATATAGCATAATTTGATTTCTTTTCTTTTATCTGTAGAATCCCTATGGTCCCATTTCCACTTATAGATAAATTGATGTGCGATCTGAATCAATAGATCAATTCAGCAACGGAGCATGGTTCCCACTACATTTTCCCCGATCGCATTTTTTCCCCACTACATTTGCCCCGATCACAATTTTTCCCTCCAAAATAATCCACTTGTGGTTCCCATTCATAAACGAATCAATTCAAAATGATTCAGTTCCAGCCGGTCAAAGGGGAAACATGAATTGATAGCTGTCTGCTTGTGGTTCACACTTGCACAGATTTGATTTATCGAAAAAGAAGTGGGAAAAATCAATGTCAAAAAGATGCAGGTTAAATGGGTCTAATGCATGCCCCCCCCCCCCCGGAATCACTTGAGCAATTCGGATTAAGTGGGAACCAGGGTCGTTTGAACCAGTTCAAACCAATTCACAATCCAATTTAAAAGATAGTGGGAATGAGGCCTTTGTATATTGATATTCCAGACTTAAATGGTCATGTATCTCAATTCCACATAGTCAATTGTGTAAGGAATACATAGCAATCATAAAAGTTCCAAAGCCTGACTTAACAAGGCAGCAGCCACTGTGAGCAAGGAGGATCTGTTCTCCTGTAGGTTGGGATTCAGCAAACCAATGTTTCCTCCACCACCCAACTCTCTTCATGTGAGCACCAGGGCAGGGAGACTGACTATTATAATCTGACTATTATACTGGAGATGGGAAATATTGGAGGTGTGGAATGCTGGAAGTTGCAATTGAGCAACTTCTGAAGGGTTGCAAGAATCCCAGTGTTGGGCTACATGATTCAGACAGGCCCAACACATATTTCTGCAAGAGTGTGTGATCAAATTCATGCTAAGTGAGCGAGCTGCAGTGTTTGATGCAAACATTTTTTTTGTCGGTTGAGTAGAAAGTGTGTTCTGTTTTTAGGATCTAATGCTTGCTCAGGTGTAGATTTTGGGATCACTATGCCTGTGAAAGAAAATGTGAGGAGGAAAATCAATAAGCATAGTGTAGGGTATAGACTCGCAGGAGAATTGCTTTGGGCAGACTGTTATACCACAGGCCTCTAAGAACTGCAAATAAAGGAAATGAGCCAAAGATGCCATAAGTCTCCAGGGCTCTCTACTATGCGAAGGAAACCACATCACATTGACCATGGGATTTTTCACCAGTTGTGAGAAGTGAGAAGGATGCAATAAACAATGCTTTATATGGAAATCTGTGTTATGCCATGCCCAATCTTTGGTCCATCAAATTCAGTGTTGTCTACTGTCAGTAAAGCTTGAAAAAGATGGTCTGGTTGGGGTATTCTGGGGGTTTTAACCCCCAGGAATAAAACATTTCCAAACTTTGGCTCAGACTACCAATGAATCTCCTTGATTTTAGATCCATGTTAGTTTTTTCTCCTAGAGATGCAAAGGACTGGACCTGGAACCTTCTGCATCGAACAGACATGTTCTACCATTGGCCTACAATTCTTCCTTTAAACATTTTACAGCATGTGTACATATTCTACAATAGCCCTTTCTCAAAGCATTTAAGACAACTGGATTAGCTCCCATCTCAAAAGTTTCTTATCCTGGAATTTTTTCCAAGACTACAAAAATAATAATGGACAGTTATCTGCTGGGGGCGACGATGGCGCTATCGGGTATGAAATGCCTTGTCTTGTTCTGAACCCCTTCCAGTTTTAGAAACCTAAAAGCAGATGGAACCAAAAAATGTGAAATCCAAACTAAATTATTCAAGAATGCTAGGGTCATCTTCAAATAGTGGTCTTACAGGAAGGCCGTGTCAAGCACACTACCTTTGCTAGATGGAAGCTTGTATATTCCTTTGGCCCACATCCAGACCACCAAACGGGAACAGGAGAGAGATGAGCAAAGGCTTTGCCAAGTGGTATCTAGCTCATGCAAGTGGTGGGCTGAGATATACGACTGGCAAAGAAGAATAAGCATTGGCACTGGGCCTACATTTCAGACAACGGGAGAGGAGGCACATTTCCAGCTGAGGTCAACATTCGGTCGGAGGGAGAATGCCAGTTTCTATAAACATGTTAGCAAATAGTTGCGCTGGTGACTAAATTAGCTTCCCCAACAGTCCCTGGGCCCAACAGCAGTAATATTCACTTAATGAAGAAGAAGGGAGCATTTCTTCCTCTTGCAGTACCACTGATCTTTAGGGTTTGGGTTTATTCAAAATTTTTGGAGATCCTCTTCCTTTGAGGATAACTGCACTTGAATTGCTGTTGCTGCTGCTGTTGTTTTGAGTTGGGTTAACTGCTACGCTTTCTCTCTAAAAATTCCGGGATTCGCGGTTTGGTAGAGCACTGAAATTTCTCTATAAAAAGGGCCCTAGAATATGACACCATGCAATAAGTCCTATAAGTTCCCTGGGAGAAAAGACATGATAATTCAACCAGTTCAGGGTTGTAGTTTAAATGCATTACTTCCATTACTCCACTGGAGTGTAGCTAAGTGAAAGCATTGTTCCGCAATAAGAATTCTGCACCCCATGAAATTTTCCTTCAGTTCCTACATTTCTAGCATTTCAGGAACTTAAAACCTCAGCTGATCACTTGGAAATACAGTTAGACATCCAAGGAATAGAGGCAAAGTGACCATGGGAATGCAAGCACAGCAAACATCTGAGTTCTGGGGATGAGCAATTTTCAATGTATGACTTCTTACAGTGCAAGAAATCTGGTGATTGAAGAAATATTCCACCAGGGAAGTAGAAATCCTATTTGCAGCAGCAATAATAATCTTATTTCATCCTTCACCCCATAGCTACACCCCTCACTCTGAGTTTTGCATAATAAAATCTGAAAGTAAAGTGAATTAACATGGAGAAGGTGGCATGCACTACGTTCAAATAAAAAGATTTTTAATGTTGGATCTTCTGCAGAAACAGTTCCATGTTTCCAAACCTTACTCGAAGGGTGCATCTACACTGTAGAAATAATGCAGTTGGACACCTCTTTAACTACCATGGCTCCATCCTACAGAATCTTAGGATTTGCTCATTAGAATGATGAAAATCCATAATTCATGTCACTGCTTGTTGCACTGCTCATAATTTCTACATTGTTTAGTGTAATATTATTTGAGAAGGAAAAGACATTTAGGATTTTTTCCTACTCTCTGTCTCTTTTTCTGTCTCTCCTATCTTTAAAAAAATGGTAAAAAGGCCAAACATTGTTGTAACGTATCTTAGTGTAGAATGCAGCACAATTGTCGGTTAAAACCCGCCAGTGGAAGAACCATCATACAGAACCCAAGTTCCCATAACATTTCACCCAACATTGCCCCACTAATGAATTATGACTTGGTTATTTGTCATCCTTTTGCAAACTAGGCCATGCCTATTATACTTCATAGCCACTTTCCCAACCTCACCCGATACCCAGAACAACAAACAGGATTTTCATAAACTCTTGTCAACTTTGTTCCCTCTGCGGGATGAGACAACAATGAGGCGCAGCAAATTTTTCATCAGAGCAGACTTGGGTGGGCTCCTCTGATCTGCCAGCAAAAACAAGGAAATGTTTATTGGTGAATGGAGGACTAATGGTGAAGTGATGTTTGAAAGAGCTTGACTTGGGAAAAGCCAGGAAATGCTGTTCCACAACCTTTTATTCAGCATCATGTAGTAAAAAGTGGTACTGTTCCTCTCACTGGAAGATTGCATAGTAATATCAGAGAAGATTCTACTTCACCAGTAGGATCAGATAAGATCCTATATAGGGCAGAAAAAGGAAGTGCATAGATATAGGATGGGGGAGACCTGGCTTAACATGACTACATGTGAAAGGGATCTAGGAGTCCTAGTAGACTACAAGTTGAACATGAGTCAACAGTGCAATGCAGCAGCTAAAAAGGCCAATGAAATTCTAGGCTGCATCAACAGAACACACTTCCCATCTAGATCCAGGGAAGTAATAGTGCCACTCTATTCTGCTTTGGTCAGGCCTCACCTGGAATACTGTGTCCGGTTCTGGGCACCACAATTCAAAAAGGATGTTGAGAAGATGGAGCGTGTTAAAAAGAGGGTGACTAAAATGTTGAAGGGTCCGGAAACCATGCCCTATGAGGAGTGACATAGGGAGCTGTTAAGGTAAGGATTTAGGGAGTAAGATGGGACCATCTAATCTATTGGAATTTGCCACAGAGTTTCCATTAAACTCAATGGAAAATGGTAGGTCCTTTTGACCCACATTTAGACTCCTTTGACCCAGGACTGGGCTGGATCCACCAGATCCACCTCTGGTCTGTGGAATTCCTGCTTGATCCCAGGCTAATGGCCTCTGTCCTTCAGATAGGACAACTCTTTTACCAAGCTCTGATTCCACCATAAGAAAGAAAGCTTAGGACTTCTGGCAAGGTTAAACAGAGTGGGGAGAGCAAGGAGGAATACTGAATTTATATGGCATGTAGCAACAGGCGTAATTTGGGGAGGGGAGTTGGGTCGACAAGCAGATGAGCGAGTAAGAAAAAAATAAATTCCTTATGGATTCACGTCAGCATGAAACTCGTCTTGCTAGTTCAGATTCAGAGGTTTTTGGAACTGAATCGTAGAACCACAGAGTTGGGGGAGACCACAAGGACCATCTAGTCCAACCCATTCTGCCATACCAAAAGAAACCATCTAACTTCCAACAGATGTCCATCCAGCCTCTGTTTAAAAACCTCCAGAGAAGGAGACTCTACTGTACCCTGAGGCAGTGCTATATCAAACAGGAAGTTCTTCCCAATGTTTAGGTGGAATCTCTTTTCCCATAGTTTGCATCCATTGCTCCAAGTCCTAGAAGCTTGCTCCATCCTCAAATCCCAAAATTCTATAGCAATGAGCCATGGCCGTTAAAGCAATCTCAAACTGCATTAATTCTGCAGTGTAGATGCAGCCTAAGTGTTTTGGTTACTTTTATTGTTTAATGTCTCAAAAGTAATGTTTTAAATGAATGTATGGTTTAGCATCTTTTTCCCCCCTTAACTTTTGGGCTCCATGTTGTGTTAGAAGCTCTATTTTAATTTATATTGTAGGCTGTTTTGAGCCCCATTCAGGAGGAAAGTGGGATATAAATCAAATCATATATGGATGGAATGGTGGTGACATATAGATACCCATTTCCTGAGCATTTTTGAACAAGTGGAATCTAATGTGCCAGCACAGGTTGACCTTCTCTTTGCACCAGCTCCACCTGATAAATGTTCCTGCTGGAAAATCAATTGGGTGAATTTAACTATTTTATAATTGGTAAACTTTTCATGCATGCTAAATCCCTGAAATGGAATTCGAGATGAAAGAAGGGGCACTGTTATGGAAAGAAATAAGTTCAGTGCGCTCTTCCGCTGACATTTTATTTAATAGCTTTTTCCCGAACCTGGCTTTTCTTGCCTATTGGAGATAGCTTCAACAAAGCCATCTCAATTCATGCTGCATACTGGCAGAACTGAGCCTACAGAGGATAGATTATTCCCCTGCTCCTTCCTGGTACCTATTTTTGAAATGTATTAGAGTCGTCCAGGTTGCTGAGCCGTGAGGGATGCGTGATAAAATGTAATAGTATGAAAATGGATTGCATCTGTATCTCATTTTCCACAGTGGTAAATATTATATCTTCCGGTAACAATTTAATAACCGTGGACATCTTATTTATGTTCAAGGAGAAGGGGAAAAGGAGCATAAGAAACTAGCTGGCACCTGCTGCACTTAAGATAGCAGAATTTAAAAATGAGAAAATAACTACTAGGGCTACAGCGCTGACTATCCTAGTGCCATTCTAGGCATATTTGCTCAGTGGTACATTATTTGGGCTTACTCCTAGATAAGTGAGTAAAGGACTGCAACCAAGGTCAACCAGCGGATGAGATTTTGCTAATTTTTTGTTTTAATTTTTAAAAGGGGCCTCTGATTCCAAGAAGCTAGCCACAGACCAGATATAGGTCGCCAGATGTCTTACTTTGGGGTCCTCAGTCCCTTTTTATGGAGGACAGTCCTCAGTCAGAGGACATCCTGTGGTTGAAGAACCTTCTTTCCTACTGAGATGGGCAGATGTTCTCCTCTTTGTAGCAAAGGATGCAGCAGGTGGCCTGTAGCAGAGAAGCAAAATAGATCCTTTAGCTGAGATATTCCCGCATCGTTGTTGTTGTTGTTTTATAACCTATGGTTGTTGTTTTATGACTTAAGTGATTTATGACTTATGGCGGCCCTAAGGTGAACTTAGAGAGCCAGTGCGGAATAGGCTTTGAGTGTTGGACAACCACCACAACAATAAATTTATTTATGCCCCGCCTCTCCAATGTCTCCGATGTGCCGAAAGGTCTTTGGGTATTGAAATGGTACCCATGCTATGGGAAGAAAAAGATTATTGAGAGTTGAAAAGCAGCAGCTGGCAGGCATCAGAAATTAACTCTCAGAATTTATTGACCTACAGTTTAACCTCCAGGTGTAAATAAACCTGAAGGAAATTCATGCAATTAATTAACTTTCCCTTTACCGAGCTGCTATCGAATAAAACTCTCCTCTTGCAATTAATCTTGGTTTCCAAACAGATCAGATTCCTTGACTCACACAACACTCCCTCAATATAGTTTTTTTTTTAAAGAAACAAAACCTTGAGAAAATTGGGTTCAATGGTTTCTCAGTTCAAGAGGATGGGAAGGTGCACCACACAGCTGTAGAACTCATGGAAAAACTTCCTGAACATTTTGATTGATATCAGATATGGGCAGAAAAGCTGTGAAACCGAGAGGATTTCCTTAGGTGTGCAGAGTAGCACTGGAGAGCGGAAAGAGTCGGACATTTGACTCAAAGTAGCATTGCTTTTTATTGGAAGGAGGTTCTGAACTCTCTTATTTTGCAGACTATTAGTTACTATGATTGCTACACCAGTTGGTTTACAACCTTAACTCTAGACAAGCTTCATTGTCCTAAAGCACGTATAGAGAATAAAACTAAAAATTGTTGAAACATCCTGGATTGATGAGGATGTCAGGGACGTCTTCCAGGCAAAATTCACACTTGGCGGTTTTGAACAGAAAACAGCATTTTCAGCACAGAAAACTGTACAGAAAATGTTGTTCTCTGCACAATAAAAAAAATGATGTTTCCACTGCAAAGCAACCACATGCACATTTTGCACAGAATAAGTCCCACATTGCAAATATTGTAGACGCTGGTAAACTATGGCACAAAACGAATTGAAATGAACTATTCACCTGTCTCTAAGTTGCTTGCAGAGATATATATCTTCGGTTCCTACATGTCAGTGATTTTGACAACCTAATACATAAGGGTGGGAAAGGTCCCAATTTGAAATTAAAATTTCACAGATAAAATCTAGGACACATGTGGCCAAACAGCATCCGAGTGTGGTCAAGATGGCAACCATTATTAATGAAGAACAGACAAACTGGGAGAGGCTGCAGCAGTTTGCTTTTTCCTGAATCTGCTGGGAAGGGCAAGAATCTGTCCTGTCCCTTCATCTTCCACTTGCTGAGTTAGTTGAGTACAAGCTACTTTTGCATTTTGAACCCTTTTTGCAACAATACTGAAGACAAAGGGGGGGTATGAAAGAAGAAAAGAGAGAAGCCAGGATGTTTTAAAAGAAAATTTTAAAGCAGAACAACAGATGATTAATTGGGACTGTCCCTGGCAAACCAGGACAGACATTTGGGGGGTTTGGGCATGAGGAATCATAGCTGATCCACTGCATGCACGATCCAGCTATCTATCGAGTGATCTTGGCGTACCTCCGGCTTTTTCTTGTGCTGTGTGCCTTGAAGTCGTTTCCGATTTATGACAACCCTGTCCTGGGGTTTTCTTGGCACGAATTGTTCAGAGGAGGTTTGCCATTGCCATCCCCTGAGGCTGAGAGCATGTGACTTGCCTATAGTCACCCAGTGGGTTTCATGGCCAAGTGGGAATTGAACCCAGATCTTCAGAGTTGCAGCCCAATGCTCAAAACCACTACACCATGCTTGCTTGCTTTTGCTTATTCCCAATTCCACTTTTCAAAGGTCTCAATCCATTATGGAATGGGGAGGCATCAACGTTTATGAAAATCCCAGATATGCAACTGGTCTGCTTTTAGAGGGAACTACAAATAAGGTGAAAGGCTAGAAATTTTTTTCTTTTCTTCTTTTCTTTTAACCCCAGGCAAAAACCTGAAGATCTCTTTGGGAGTGTTCCAAAATAGGCCTGATTCCCAAATGAGCATTTCCACCTGGCATAAGGAAAACATTCTTTGCAACGAAGCCAAGGCATGATTTATTCCCACAGCTGACCTGCCTCCTGGATGCCTGTGTAATTTACTCAGCATCCTACTTTAAAACTGCATTAAACACAATGGGCTGAGGTCGAACACATCTATGCATGCGTGGGAGGGAAGGAAGTCTACTGACAATTCATTGCCTTTTCAAAATCCGAACTGTTTTTCTCCTCTATGTTTTCCTCTTCTGCCAAAGATGGTATCCTAAGCGCTTGATTTGTAGTCTGGAGTTTTCTGTTTTCAAAGGGCCACTTGGGAAGAGATGATGAACACACAGAGAAGATGAGGATACCTTTTGGCAACCTGTTGGAGAAGGAAGGAGCTCTATCATTCACTTCCTAGGCAGCCTGGATGGTTGAGCAATAATAATAATAATAATAATAATAATAATAATCCAAGACTGGCACTTTGTGCTGCGCGGTCCAGCCCCACTTAATATCACTTCTTCGTGCTTCTTGTAGCTTCTCCAAACTCTCTCCCAGCTTTCTTAAACAAAAGGGTGCAACAATTTTAAAAGATGAATTGTTGTTTTTTATGGCTAAAACAATCACCCTCTTGCTATCTCTTAGTGCTGGATCATTCAGTACACTTCTGATTGATTTCTTTTGGTCAACTACAGACTACTCTCTTGCAGATATAGTTTTACCAAAAGATTTGAGAGGACTCAGGCTAGTCTAGGTCCCTCTGTCTCCTCTGTTCTGGAGTCTAAAGTTCCCATTCCTTTGCAATGCCACCCTCGCACAATGCCACCTGCCTCCAGAGTTGTTCTTGCCCCAGCTTGTTGTTGTTGTGTGAAGCACTCTGATGTTGCTTGGTCTCGTGTGTCCTGAAGGGTCTTAGGGCATGGGACAATAACAACTGAGACTGTGAAGGCTTAAAAGTTGGGTTGTTGTTGTTGTGTGCCTTCAAGTCCCTTCTGACTACGCTAAAGGCAACTCTATCAAAGGGTTTTCTTGGCAAGATTTATTCAGAGATGAGTTGCTTTTCCCATCCTCTGAGGCTCAGAGTGTATGACATGTCCATGACCAGATGGGGATTCAAATCCTGGTCTACAGAACCATGGTCCAACACTCAAAGCACTACACCACGATTTCAGCAGACACATCTTGTGCCTTCCCATGTCTCTGTGTTGCTTTTTTCCTACTCATCCCCACATCTATGGCTTAGAGACTGGATACTGGGACTGAATGTGATCTCATCCCGGTGTCTATCCAAACACTGGGATGAGATCGCACAGAGAAGGCAATGGAAACTGGGGAGGCTCACAGGTGGGTGACATTGGAAAGGAACTGGGAGGGAGATAATTTCCTTCCACAAAACTGGTAGCTTGCTTGATCGGTTCCAAACAGGACTTTGGCAACTGTTGGGAGGTGAGGGTGATCTCACTGGAGCCAAAAGCAAAAATCAGGGAGGTAGCAGCTGAAATATGAATGGTTACAAGGGACTCCTGATGGGGCAATGGAAACAGGAGTGGCATTTCAAAGGACCAAAGAAGGAAGTGGTTTCCTTCAACAAAAATATCCCTGATAAGGTGCCTTCAATATGATGGGGAGAACTCCCATAATCTCAGACTATTGGTCATACTGGGAGATGGCACCATATCAGGGAAATGTGCTGGGGAGCATTAATGTGAGGAGGCCCTGGTACAATGAGCTGCCTTCTTCTAATATCCCTAAATAGCACAGTTATTCCATGTTTACTGTCATGGTTCCATCCTAGGGATTTGTAGTTTGTGGAGGTACTAGATCTCTCTGGATGAGAATTCTAAATGCCCCTACACTATAACTCCCACGATTCTATGGGATGGAGCCATGGCAGTTAAAGTGGAATAATAGCCCTATAATTGTGCAATGGGAATGGGCCCCAGATTAGATTATTATGATGAATGATGTAATGGTCTGTCCTTGAAGACACTCTGGAAATTGCAGTTTTGTGTGGATTTAATTTAGCACTCCCCTTTCCACTCCCCATCATACTGACCAATAGATGCCCATCATAAATCACTCACAAATGGGGGGAAAATATTCCAATTTTCAGATACATTTGCTCTCAAGGACAAATTGCAGCCCAAAGCATTGGCTACAGATGTCGTCGTTCTTCTGAGAATATTTATCAATGGCTAAAACACAATTCAAGTCATCTAAGTTGAAGTCTGAAGGCAAAAGAAGCTTATTCCAAATCTCTTGACTCCTTATATGGCAAAACGTTAGAAAACGAGGAGTTATTTATATCACACTTTTTTTTTAGGATTTTAGAGGGGAGGCTGGAATGTTTGCAGTTCAACTGGAGTATCACGAATGAAACAGAAATCTTCAAACAGCAGCCGCTTTACCCCTATAACCCTATAACATGGTGAATTGTGATCTCCTCGGTCATTAAAATGTTTGTGGTCATGGCTTTGCAGTCATAGGAACAGACTTAAAAAGTACAGATCATAGGATATGCAGACAAGTCAGGGTATATTATTTATTTTCATGCTTTATACCAAAAAAGATTATAAAACACCCTAGCCAAGGAGATGGTTGTTTCATCTTTTAGAAAGCGTGCTGGTCTCTTGCAGACATATTCCTTGCCCTGTGGTTTGCAAATTAGAAGCCATCCAAAGGAACTTTTTCCAATGTGAACTCCATCCTCTTTTCCTTCTCGGCATTAGCCATAGTTTAGCATCACATCCGCACTGCAGTAAACCATGGTTAATGCTAAACCGGGTTTCCCTCTTAAGCAGAGTGGGGGGAAACCTGGGTTTGGAGACAGTGTGGCATGTTTTGAAGTTGACACCTTGAAGTGAAATCCTAGACGTATTTAAAGGAAACTGAAATTATTGACATTTGTGATAAATAATCCCAATGGGTTCTGCTAAGTGCAAGGCAGCTTACATTTTACTTTCTCACAGTTTAATCACTTTGGGGCAATGTGTGAATTTAAAAGGATGTACCCAATCCCATTGGCAAGGGGGTCAGACAAGGCTGGGCCTTTCCCACCGGTGTGCATAGCCTCTTGGTTAACTTATATGTAGTACATATTATATGGAAAGCAGGATTAGATACAGAGCAAGCAGGTATGACAACTGATGGAAGAGACATCAGCAATGGAAAGTACGTAGATGACACTATATTACTTGCAGAAAATTAGCAAAGACTTGGAACAAGTGCGGATGAAATTTAAGGAGAACATGCAAAAGCAAGGCTACAGCTGAATATTAAGAAGACAGAAATGTTAACTTTAAATTGGGCTATGAAGATAATAAAATAAATGAAGATTGCCTATACATTGACTCAGTCATTAACCAAAATGGAGGCTGAAGTCAAGAAATCAGAAGAAGACTACGACTTGGAAAGGCAACCCCCAAGAAACTAGATACAATCCTGACTTGTAAAGATATATCATTCAATACCAAAGTCAGAATCATCCAATTTCTAGGGATGGTTGTGAAAGCTGGACAGTGAAGAAAGCTAACTGGGGGGATACGAATCAACTCACTTAGAAATGTAGTGATGGAGAAGAATTGTATGGATAACCTGGACTGAACTCTCTAGTGAAACAAAAATGAGGCTGTCATACTCTGGACATATCATGAGATGATACGGCTCATTGGAAAAGATGATATTGCTTGGTAAAGTGGAAGGCAATAGGAAAAGAGGGAGACTACATTCTAGATGGATAGATTCAACTGAGAAAGGCATGGCTGCCCTGGGTCTGCAAGACCTGAGTAGGGCTCTTGGAGGTCACTCATTCATTTGGTCACCGTAAATCGAAGTCAACTCGACAGCAAATAACAGCAACAACAACAAAAATCCCCATATTGGTTTCTTAAATTTTTCACAGTATTTCAGAGAGAGGCTTCCCGGGGAATATTGAGGAAGCTTAAAACAGTGGATCCCACATCCGGATACCACCCAATCTTGTTAGGAACAGTGGCGGCAGGGTTTAAAGCACCCAGGAAACCCAAATATCTTGTTTATTCTTCAAAACTAGCCCTGTTTACTTGAATAGAAACTGCTGACCTTTTTTCCTTAATAGCAAGAGATTTATCCAAGCTGCCTCAAAGGATATGGTCTCAGAAGGTTTCAGAAGCCACTGCCCTTTTACCCTTTCCAAATGTCAGTTGCTTTCTGCTTCGGAGGAAATAAATTCTGAAGCGGGAGGGAAACATTTCTTCTCAGCTGTGCCTTTTCTCAGCAGCAGCAAGAGGAGGCATGTGGAAATAAATCCACATGCATCAGGTTGCCAGATCATTTCCACATAAGATCCAAGGCACTGGTTATTCTCTTCTAGAGATCTATTTGGGTTCCATACAGCAACCTTCCTGTGAAAGTGCTTTGCCCCCATATAAAACCCTCCCGGTTTAGTGGTTTGAGTTTTGGACTATGATTCTGGAGACTGGGGTTCAAATCCTGGCTCGGTCATGTAAACCCACTGGGTGACCTTGGGCAACTCACACTCTCTCAGCCTCAGAGGATGGCCATTGCAAACCCTCTCTGAAAACACTTGCCAAGACAACCCTGTGATAGGTTCACCTTAGGGTCACCATAAGTCGGACATATCTTGAAGGCACACGAGTTACAATTGTGGCAATAGTGTCGCAGTCATGAATAAGTAGTGATTATGAATACTGAACAGGTACAGAGGGGTAACCTTTCTCTATTCACAAACGCTGCTTAGGCATGATTGTGAAACTATTGCCACGATCATAACTCCTCCCCCCCCTCCCAAAAAAAAACTATACTGGGCACCAGCTGTATGGAAAGAAGTCCCTAACTGGAGCAAGGTTATATGACATTTCCATCAGGGCTGGTGGTGGAGATTGGGACGGGAAAAGTTACTTACTTAAGTCTATTGATACTTAACTGATACAGGATTGTGGCCGTATATATGAGAGGCGAGTGCAGCTGACACAAAGGACACAGACTAACTAAAACCTATAGGCAATGCAGTGCAGCTAAATATCACACAGCATTGTACAGCAGGACCCCAAATATCCCAAAGGCACGTGGTCCCATCTGACCTCAAAAGCTAAGCAGGTTCAGTCCTGGTTAATACTTGGCTGGAAGATCACCAATGAATACTAGGTGCTGTAGGCTATATTTCAGAGAAAGGAACTGGTGAAACCATCTCTGAGTATTCATTGTCTAAGAAAATCCTGGAGTCATCATATATGTCAACCGACAAAGTGAAAGCACACCAACATACACATACACACACACACAGCTGATACAGAATACTGGCTAATAATAATAATAATAATGACAGAAGATAGAGATATAGACTGGCATAGACATTGATATGGACACAGAAAGATATGTGCCTCAATTGTTCATCTCAAAGGAGTTGTAGTTAAGGAGTAGAGGACAGACTTTATACACAGAAAGCCCTAGGTTTAATCTCCAGCATCTCCAGGTAGAGATGGGAAACCTCCCGTCTGGGAGAAAAAACCCTGGAGAACAATCTACAGTCACTGTCAACAGTTCTGAGGCTAAGTAGAGCAATGGCCTGACTCAATATAAGGCAGCTTACTATGTTGGAAGTGATGAATCTCAAGCATGCAAGAGATTTTCGGTATGCATTGGAATGGAATGATAGCTTTTCAGGCACGCTTCCTTTGCAGCCCTAACCTTTGAAGCAGCCATTGTGAAGGACTGCAAGGGCAAGCAAAGATGGGGCTTTGTAAGCATAAGAAATGTTATCCCCAAATCACAAATTCCATCGGTCCGGCTGCATTCCAGCTCTCACTTGCAGGTAATATGTAGAAATGCTTAACATCACCATACATCTCCAGCCCAGAAAAAAACCTTCACCTTGAGTTGTCCCCCCAAAATCACCCAAACACCACTGGAGCCAGCACTGCAGCTTGTGATCGGAGAAGAATTACTCTGAATTACCGTAACTTGTGCGAAGGAAAGGCTGAGATTTTTTTTTTATTCTGTCTTGCTTTCTCTTCTTTCCGAGACAGGCCAGATAAAATAATCACAATCTCCAGACCCAAACTAAAAAACGGTAACCATGGTGAAATTATGAGCTTCCCATGCTGCCAAGGCAAACAATGTATATCTCAACATGGCAAAGGTTATGTTCATAGAAAAGTGGAGATCTCCCTGAGGACTTCACTACTAACATACTTCAATTATTGCTGTTGTTGTTTGAACAGGGAGGAGGACACATGAGCGCTGAGGTAGGGCTTTGGATTCCCTTACTTTGATTTCATCCACGATGAAAGCCTTATAAATGGCCTTCAGCTAGGACTTTTTCATTATGTATGATGTGAGAAGCATAGCATCATGCAGCTGATGCTGATGCAGAAAAACTGGCCTTTGTTTTCAAACTTGTCATGATGGAGGGCCCACCATCAACCGAGCATAACATGTCCGAATCATATTATCAGGTTTTCTAATGTTTAGTCAACATCACTTTGTTTGATTTGCCCTGCCACATTTTGGAACAAGAGAAGATAAGTTTGTTCTTACAGTCCTTCACATATCGATAAAACATTGATCAGAGCAGTGAAGGAATAAGAAGACTAGGAACCTTATCTCTTTAGACCAATTTGGATTGAATCTGAAGTGACCTCGGAACTGATTTCTGTGAACTCTGTTGTTACTGAATTCACTGAATTCTGGGGTGACTTTGGATTGACTTTGGAATGGCTTCATAGGAACAGCATTCACGTGTTATAATTCAATGCTTATTTATGTGAATTCACTTGGATGACTGCAGAGTGACTCTGGATTGGGGCTGCAAAGCCCCTCATCTGATAAGGGCCTAGGAAAGAGGAGGACAGCCATGAAAGAATTAGATAAGATCCTACAGTGTAAAGATATACACCTGAGCACTAAAGTTAGAATCATCCAAGCAATTGTATTCCCCATTACCATGTACAAATCTGAGAGCTGGATAGAAAGATAATAGAAAGAAAATAAATTCATTTGAAATGTGCTAGAGAAAAGTAGAAGCTTGTAGATTTTGCAAGTGGTCGTCCTCTCATGAGGCGCAGCCTTATAAAGACCTCCCTAATGTATCCTGTGTTGCTCTATAGGAAACCTGACAAGCCTGGATGGAGCAGACCAGATTGTTCCATGCAGACCAAGGTTGGGAATGTGACTCTCTGGAGTGACTCTCCAACAACATCCCATGGGTAGGAATTAGGCTCTCTGCACTGACTCTCTAGCATCTTTCCACAGTTGGTAATAGACTCTTCAGAGTCTTCCCAGAGTTGGGAATTGGGAACAACATTGTAGAATTGGGAACAACATCCTAGGGATGGGAATTGCGTGACTCTCTGAACTGAATCTGGATATTGTTGGACTATCAATCCCAGCCTTCCTCAAGATTGGCTATGATGCCATAAGCTGTTGGGAGAAGTAGCTCAACAACTTGTGGAGTGCGGCACAATTCTCACCTCTGATACGGACAACATTGAAAGGTTCCGGTGAACTTCCTTTTCATTGGGTCATTCTCATTTTAAGGATATATCTGGGCGTTTCATTTGCTTTTCCTGGCATTTTCTCTCCTGTTTGTTAATCCAGCTGGAAATATGCACTATAAGGAGAAAGAGAGACGGTGACATGCGGACCAAAAAAAATGCATTGATGGGTTATTTTTGGTTTGAAAAATAATCTTTGGGCTCTCACCTTAACACACAGCTGTGTGGCGGGAAAAGAAAAACAGGATGCAGAGGTTGCAATGTCAAGAGGTACTCAATATAAATCTAAGATGACAAGACTGTTTATCTCTATCGACTCCCCAGTTCTCACCTTCTGAGCAAACTGATGCTTCTTGCTTGCTCAGAGCTCAATCAGTAACACCTGTTTTGGAGAAATATTTTGTTAGTAAGGAATATGGAAGCGGCACAACCTACAACTGCACCAGTTTGGGACAGATAGTCCTGATTAATCCTCTGTTCATTATTTCAGCTGCTTTGGAAATGTCTCCATTTCTCCCCCTACTTTCCTCCTTTGTCCCCAGCTTACTTCAGTTACTACAAGCTCAATGCAAAAATAGTTTGCACCCAGTCAGCTCAGTTGGAGGAAAGGACAACAGCAGTCAGAATCTTGCCTTTTGCAGTAGGCTGAGGCAAAAGCAAACCGCTGCATCCTCTTCCAACTTGTGTGTTCCGCCTCATTAATAACGTTTGCCATCATTGATCATACTGACATGCTGCTTGGATGCACATGTCCCCTTTTTCATCTGTGAAACGTTGGAGGGTAAGCTCTCAGTAGACAGCCATTTTGGTGAAGTAGTTGGACTATGGTGTCCCTTATATAAAACAGCAAAATTAAAGTGTGATCTTTCGGGGGGGGGGGGGAGTAAAAAATATTTTTTCAAACTGTGGATTCTTGAGTCCATGGATAAGAATCTGTGGATACCGAGGACCAACTACATATTGTTTTGGCTAGTCATTCCCTTGGTTAGCATGACTCTATCAGGGAAACATCGTTGAACTTCCTCAAGCGAGTTGAAGGTAAAGACAGGCTGAAGGTTGAATGTCAGAACTCTGGAAAAACACAGGCAGCCTTTATAACCATACCGAGTAAACGCCACTTTTATGTGGATCCGTCTCAGAGCACCACTGAAATGTTTCAAAGCCCACAACTGGGAAGAAGAGAGCAAGCACAATGAAGGGTTATTTTCCCCGAAACTGTCAAACAAACACCCAGTTCCATCCCTCTTGGTTGTGGGCCTTTCAATATTAGAGCAGCCCCGGACAGCAAAATGACCCGGAGACCACTGCCACGATCTATAAAAGATCCGACAGGCCTAAAGACCGCAAAGGCGTTCAAAGATCAACAGTTGTCTTTTGGGGAACAATGTTTCCCTCCACTGAAGTTTCCTGTTTTGCGGCTAATTAAGCACACCGATAAAAAGCAATTTAATGAAGTGGCAACAGGGACACCATGACACCAGCAGCTCTTTCCACTGAATGGACAGATTTTACTTAACTGCTTATATTTTTAGAATCACCAGCGTGCTGCTTTAGGGTTTTGCTTTAATTTTTTAACCACTTGTACATCAGATGTTCTCCATCATCTGTTTTCTCTCTACTCGGCTTCCTGATTTCCTTCCTTCTTTTCTCCCTCCCTCCCTCTCTTTCCTTCTTTCTTTCTTTCTTTCTTTCTTTCTTTCTCTTTTTTTACCCTTCTGGAAATTTGCTACTCCCCAGCAGCAAATAAATAAATCAGTGCAACTCATAAAATGGCAAATGTTCCAGACTGCCGTCTTTCCCCCTTTTGTTTGGGAAATTGCAATGCCCAAACTGCAAGCTTCAAAAACATGTTGCCATGGGAATGACGACTGTGGTGGGGTAAATAATAATAATAATAAAGTCTCGCTGAATCACTGGGCCTAGAGAAATGAGCAGAAAAAGAGAGTCAGGGCAGGGGGGGGGGCATCGGGGTGTGGATATGATACGAGGAATGCTGGAACGGCTGGCACATGCAGAAAGATACGTCTACTGTCTGGGTGCATGCGTCGGGTGTACTTGATAAGTTATCATCAAGAGCTGCAGAGCATAAGGATAATATGATGAGCTGGGTGGGGATCATAAAACTCCTTTTAGAAAGATACACACACGCACATTAATGCAAAAATTCCTAGCTCCTAACAAGGATAATCAAGTAGATTAAAAGAAATGACAACCTGGCTTTGATTGGCAAGAATACCTTTCTTTCCACAGCCCTGAGAATATGACTTTCCGCCCAATATTTCAGCTGGAGTACAACTTTAAACCCCCACAGTCTCATTGCTGTCCCATAATCTAAAACATTTCAGGACACATGCAACGTCAGAGTTTGGTCAGGATAGCAAACATTATTGATGGGAAAGAGCACCCAAAATAAGAGAGGCTGCAACAGTCTGTTTTTGCATGAACTTACTGGGAAACATAAGATTCTACCTCTCCAGTCCTCTTCTGTTCTCCCTGGGATTGTCCATACAGGCCAAATGGCCCATGTTCCTCCCCACTAAGGTTTGTGTCATCCAATTCAGATGATGCAAGCCAAACCCAAGGTCTGATCCTGGTAAAACAGACACAGATCTAGTGGATCCGGCCTAATCCCAAGGTAAATATCATTTTACCCTAAGTCAATTTGACCCAAGGTTTGCCACGGAGTTTCCTGGAAACTCCATGGCAAACCCCAGCTGTTTATATGGTCCCCAGTGCTCCTTATCTTGCTGTCCCATCATTGAAACTGAGAAGCCTCCTGTTCCTGTGTCTGATGTAAAAACGGGGCATCTGCCACATGGGTGCAGCCAGGGGACTCATTTCTGGATCAGACAAGGTGACAGGAGAGCTTCTCAATACCAGCAATGGTGCAGCAAGGCACTGATAGTAGAACCTGGGTCAACCCAGGGACAGATGTATAAACACCTTCCCATTTCCCCGCTGACCCAGGGACCGAACTGGTTGAATACTGGGACCCGACTAGCACAGATTGCACTTTGAAATCCATTTGCAGCAATAGAAGTAAGTTAAGGACAAAGAGGCATAGAGAAACTGTTGAAAAAGTGGGATTAATCAGGACTGCCTCTGCCAAATCAGGACAGTTGAAGGTTATGCTGCCCAAAGCCAAGAAATCCAAAGGGTATCTTGCTTATCCAGAAGAACCTGGAGGGGATCTTTATGGGAGAGGTTTTCCAAAACTGTGATTTAAGTAACCATGGAGTTTTTGAAGAGCTTTCCAAAGGAGTTTCATGGAGGAGATAAATACCAGCAGCAGACAGGTTTCTCCAAAACAAAGCTCACCCTTTACTACTGGTCTTTCTCTTGCAGTCTCAGTGCTCATCGTTTTTTTGCAAAGCCTTTGGCTCGGAGACTGTATCACTCACCATTGAGATTAAAGGTCCTTCACTGGATTTGTGTTATGTTCAATCATTTAGCACAAGGTTTGAGGGTTCAGGGTCAATACGAGGAGTTGATACTTTGGGGCATATATTGATGCTTGTTGAGCAAGAAGTATCCTGCCATCCCCTGGAATCCTTGAAGATGATTATGGTAACAATGATGGTAATGGTGGTGGTGGTGGTGGTGATGATGATGATGATGATCATCATCATCATCATCATCATCTTTGCTGTAACTACCTATTCATCTGCCTTCCCTGGGTTTTCAGGCAATGACAAGAACAAGAAGGGCCTTCATCGTAGCCTTTCTTTTTTGTCACAATTCTTGTTAGCTGCTAGACAAGAGCTCATTATACGCAGGGAGGAAAAACTGCAGGATTCACCATAGTAGAGCATTATTAAGCAAACTGAAAACAGCATTGTCAGAAAGCCTGACACGTTGAAGTAAATAGCCTAGCTAGGTAACAGCAAGTGATCTCTCTGTCGAAACTTGAATTCCCTTTTTGTCTTAAAGCATATGTCCAGCAGTGGTTGGCGTTTCTTTTGGGAGGGATGGTATAATTTACCAAGAGAAAATGAAGGGGAGAATAACAAATAACATCAATTGCTTCTTAAAAGAAATGCCTCCTGATAGCTGACTAACCAGAGTCATTGGTGCAACGTGATTTCTGTTGCGACCTTTTCGTGTGCCATGCCTGATAGTTATTGTGGTGCTGGTGTAGTGACTTGGGCCTCTGCCAATAGGTAAGACTGGCACCTCTTACCTGGTGGCAAATAAAAAGGGGTTAATTTGTATTAATGCCTGTTTGATAATTTTTTTAATTAGCTTGGCAGTCCGAGGCTTGGAAAAGATATGCAGGGAATGAACTAGGGAAGCAATTTTTTCCCTATCTCACTGACCTACTTGCACAGTTCTCATAGCTATTGGTGGAAGAGATGGATCACCCTTGTATATTTTGATTTTCTTTGCTTCTGCACTATATAACCCTGGGAGTCTTCGGTCATCCATCAGCCTCACTGGAGGGAGGCATCTCAATCCAGGGTTGCTTAATAGGGATTATAATTTGTTGTTAAGGGACCCAGTTCTACCGTTGGCTATGAAGGGATGGTAGACCTCATCAACAAAAAAGCTGGAACGCCATACCCTCCAACTGTCCTAAATTTGCATGCAGAGCTCCAGCTAATCTTTTGCTGTCTCACTTTCTCAGCTGTCTTTCAAATGTCCTTCTTATTTCTCTCTCCTCCTTCGACTTTCACCTTTTATCCCCAGTTTGCTACAAACTGAGTTTAAAGTATAAAAGTAGTTTGTACTCAATCAATTCAGCAAGAAAGAGAGGAGAGGACACTAGGGGTTCCTCAAGTGATCCTGACTGACAACAAATAAACCATTTTTTGAGCTGCGGATATACTTTTTATATCAAGTTTAGTTGAAGCTTATTGATTTGCATTAGCCGACCAGGCTTTTACATGCTTTTTATAGATACAGAGTTCCCTGAGACCTGGAAATTATTTCAATGGTTTCTCCAGGCTGAGAAAGGCTGTTCCTAGAAGCTTGCCCAGTGTTGTGATCTCGGTGTCCTGTTTGCAGAGGAACTGGATAGGAAAACCCCATTAAGCCTCAAAGGTAAAGTTATCCTCTGATAAGGTGGAGTGGTCTAAAATGACAAACTGGTGTGGGAAATGTTGTGTCCCTTCCTTCTTAGTCCAAACATTTCAGTAGGGAGGAAAAGGGAAACCGCATGACCCATTGTCTAAAGTTGTCTAAATTGTCTAAAAAGAACCCTTTCCCAATCAGTAACAATCAGATATTATATTTAAAGAACATCCTTGAAGGTTGTCCCTCCTCTAGTCCATTAGTGGTTCAGATGCCGAAACCACCACCTTGACAAGTGGCCACTTGACATCTCCAAAAACAGACGAAGGAACATGAACTACTTCTTCTCTGGTATTTGAACAGTAGACCGCTCACTTGTGTTCGAACAATTTGCACAAAGATGTTAAGCAGTTGCTAAGGAACCGTGAAGGACCCGGCATTTATGTGACCTCCCTTGCCGGAGCAGACCCATCGGTACAAAACAGAAAAGAGCATCTCTGTTTGGTTATGTATTTAATAAGAGAATCATAAAAAGGCCAACTCTTTTAATAAAGAGTGAGGTCTGCTTACAGGCTCTTGCCTGCATTTCTAGCGGCCCTATGTTTTCACCCTATAGGCATCCCCGTGGGCAGCATAAGAGGTCTTGATGGTAGTATTCTGCCAACATTGGGGAGGCATTATAGTCTGGAAGCATTCTTCCAGACAAGGGATCTACATGTTCCATGCTCTGGAAAATTGCCCTCAAGTTATGCCAGGCCCCACATTGGAATCAATAGGGAGAAACTAAATATGCTGCCCTTCCCTTCCTTCTCTGACTGCTGCAATTTGGCACAGCTATGGACATGAACATCCACATTACCATCGTTGGATTAATTATTCTATGCATTTTTATTCCAGCTTTCTACCAGAAATATTCCAGGGGGCTAATTTTGGAGGTAAATATTCATTAATTGATTGATTGATTGATTGATTGAGTTCTGTCGATAAATCATCCTGGAAGGCTGCAAGTGGTCCACAGGCTGCATTTTATCCACCCCTGTATTAATGTTAGCCTGAATATCCTAAATTCACCAGATCCCATCTGATCTTGGAAACGAAACACGGCCAGCTAGTACTTGGATGGGAAGCTGCCAATAAATACCAGAAGCTGTAGGATATATTTTAGAGGAAAACTGACAGAGAAAACCCTATGGAAGTCATGGGGTCACCATAAGTCAACAGACAACCTGAAGGCACATACACATATACATGCGTACATACACACATCTACTAATAGTCCCCAAGTTCTCCTCTGTCTTCAGTTTCTTAATGCAGCAATACATTTTTTTTTCTCCCTGGCACACTGGTATACCTATCATATCATTATTAAACACCAAGCATTTCCAGCTCGGGTGAATTGGAAATGTTCTCCTTTCATGTATTAATAGCTGTTCTTTGTATCCTCATCCTCCCCTGCAAACTGTACTGCCACAAGATCTGTGTGTTTGACAATCCAGTAAATGAATCCCCCTCACTCCAATAAAGCAATTAATATCATTTGCTAGTTGAAAAGGGTTGCATTTCTTTTTTAACAAAAACTGTCTGCCGAAGCATTGTACGTGGGTTCATTATTCTGACAAAATGAGGCGGCAGCTTTATAAAAGCAATCTCGGCTGAGCTCGCAGCTCCCGTCTCATCGGCAAAAGCAAACATGAAAGTTAAATTTTGTTTCGTGGATGGCAATGATAGAACATCGGATTGAAGGAGAACCGCTTCCTCCTCCAGAGTTCTTTAATAAACCGTATAGAATAAATTGTGAATGTTGATTATTGACTAATAGAGAATTTCCAGTTCCCTTGCATGGGATTGGTTTGTCCATTCAATCCTGCAAGACGGTTTGCATCGGTCACAATCCCTCCCTCCCTCCTCCAAAAAAGTTACTCTTCTAATGCTTCTTTAAAATATTCTGCTTAAATTATTCTCATTGTCAACTGTGATCAACTAGAACGTGAACTCAAGTTTCCAGCATGGTTTCTAGGATTTCTGCCATTGGCTGGCAGCAAACCGTTCAATATTCTACCCGGATATAACCATATTTTTTTTTGCCATAAAAGGATGGAACAACAATGATGAGATACATCTGAACTATGCTATTACCTTTCTCTCTTCCACTACTATGCTAATCTCTTTTCCTATTAAGCTGCTACCGGAGGTTAAGTCTGCCCAGCCAAGCAAAACCCAGACTGATAGCATTGCCTTCTATGGCCAAGACTGTATCCTAAACCATTCTATGGATGCTCCTGCCTTTTGCAGTTAGATCTCTCAAGGGAAGCATTAGGATTCTATCTCCCATCACTCTTGACCACTGACCATGTTGTCTGGAGATAGTATTATAGAAGTGCCAGTTCTTAAATAGACTATTCCTACCCTGAAAAAGGGCACCATGTAGTCACATACTCTTCAACTGTTTCCATTTGGTAAGGAAAGGCCCAATTAATCCTTTCACCGTCCCGTTTTTTTCAGCTGCTTTCATAACGTTCACTCTGCTTTCCCACTTTGTCCTCAGCTTATTTCACCTGCTACAAAAGTGCTGGCGAAGCATGGCTTGGACCCAGCTGAGACCTGGGCTGGTGGCAGTTCAGTGCCAATTTATTGAGCAATAATCCCTGTCACCTTCTCACGTCCCGGCTCCAGCTGGAGTCGGTTTAAAATCCTGAGCGATAAACTCCGATCTTTGCCCTTTGAATTCACTTTGCTCAATTGAATTAAATCCAGGGTGAAGGAGGACAATGGAAGGAGGAGAGCGAAACTGGGACATTTTTAAAGCACTTGAAAAAGTGGGATGACGGAGAATTAATGGAGACTGTCCCTTCCAAATAGGGATAGTTGGAAAGGGTGCTCTTTTCAGTCCTCGTTTCACATTTTTCCTACTGCACAATTACTGTCCAAGTATTCCTCCAGTCCAACACCATTCTTCCAGCGAGCTTTTCTTTCTTTTTATAGCTCACAGGCCATGGCACATCACAAAGGACGGGACCCCACACTTGTACCTCGCCCCTGATTCAAATCCAGAAGCCTTAAGAAAAATGGCCCCGGGGAGCTCCAAAAATTAACAAGCAATTTGGTCTTTTTGTTGCAAGTGATTAACTGATTTGAGGCTGTATACAAACATTGCGGTGGCTTAGAGACAGAGGAAATCCATGCTTTTCTCCTTCTAAATGAAATTTCTTTTTTCCAGAGGCACCAGAGACAAAACCATAGAATATTAATGGGACACAGTCAACACTAAAGGCGTGAAATTCCAATTACATAAAGAGCAGACAGCTGCATGTTCTGATAAAACAGGCTTTTAATTTTTTTTCTTTCTTCATCTTCTTCTCCTCTCTGTCTCCCTCTTTCATTCATTTCCACACTGTCTGTGTATGCAAAAGAATATAATTTCTTTTATTGGCAGCCATCTCGGCAATCGTTTGGAAAGCCGTGTTAGACACACAGACCGAAAGAGACAAAACCTTGCAATGCAAGATAAAATTGAAGGAAATCACTCCGATGGCACTGGGGCTGGAAGTCAAAGCTGGTCCTGTGATGGTATCCAGCTTAGATTTGCCCCCGTTTTAAACGGTACCACTCCTCGGCAGATTTGCCTGCAAATTAACAAAATGAGAGCTGATTCTCACTGTCTGGAATGAACAGCCAGTTGTTCAGTTTATTGTCATTATTACTCAATTTCTCACTGTCTCTTTTTAGTGCCAGGGAGGGCACTTGTGGGAGTTTTCTGCCCGGCATTCCAAAATAAATACAATGTACTGCATGTGGGGGAACTGGCAGGGTGAGGGCAGGTGGGATGGCACCATTTTCTGCTTTGCCTTAGGCAATTCAATAGCACCTGCATAGCATTTACATTTCTGTGCCGCTTCATAGTGAACCAAGGGCTTTATAATCTGTAAACCAATTGCCCCCAACAAGCTGGGTACTCATTTTGCCGACCTACGAAAGGATGGAAGGCTGAGTCAACCTTGGAGCCCTGCCTGGGATCGAACTCACAACCTTGTGGCTGCAGAGCCGGCATTTAACCACTGCGCCACCGGGGCTCCTTTTAACGCTCAACACTATGGGGTAGCCCTGTGCTTTTGCTTCTAATAGCATCCTGACAATTCATTGGGTTGAGAGACAAAGAGAAAAAACGGGCATGTTGAATTTCTCCAAGCAAAGCTGCTGAGAAAAGCTAGTGGAGAGGAAAGGAATGGCAACCATGCTAGGAGTGCTTCAGCTGATTAAAAATGCAGTGGCAATAGCTTTCAAGCTTGAGTAAAAGAAGACATATTCAGGGAAGGCAACAATGTCAAAGGCAGGCCATAAATGGAAAATTTATAGTCTTCCTAAAAAGACTATAGTCCAAAGCAAACTGGAGAAATAATCCAGTTCTAGACCACTTTAACTGCCCTGGCTCAGTGCTAGAGCCATATATGAGTGCAAGTGGATGGTTAGAAAGATCGTAATGCAAATTTCATCAACACCAAGTAATTGTGAATACAAATCCCTAAGAACTGGGGAGAGTGGAGGGATAGTTTGTATGGATGCAGCATCTACAAAGCAACTGGGGTTGAGGGGGACTGTCTCTTCCACCATGACATCTTCTTCTTGCAAAGGTCTTTCCCAGTTTAAAACCTCTGTCTTTATTAGTTCACAAGACAAATGGGAAATTCTCCACAAGACCATTGTCAAAAGTCCCTTGTGGGAATGGGTGAGAGCAGCTGAGCAAATTAGCCTTTGGAGACCTTTTGACAGCTAACAGACATAACCATTTTTCATTCTCTCATCGAATTAGTAGTTTTGTTATTTGAGATTACTGTATTTGGTGTTTCTTCTTCTAAGGGGAAAGGACTTAGAGGATTATAAAAGGGGTCACATAGGCTCATCGCAGAATCTCCAGCTACAGCATCCCCATTTTGAAGATGTCCAGAGAAGGAGACCCCTACTGCCTCTCTTGGTCATTTGTTCAATTTCCCAAACTGGCTCCTGATCTTCAATTGAAATCTACCCTCCTCAAACTTAGAACCATTAGACTTGGGACCTTATCGCCCACACTTTTGCCCCCGATCTAGGCACGGGCAGGGTATGTGTGTAGCAGAATGAAAATGCTTTTAATCACATGCCACACTGTCCTCAAGGAGGCCCTGTGCTCAGTGCTAAGCCATCCCTGATCCAGGTTCAGCTGCATGATTTTCCTCTTCTGGAAAGCTCCTGCCCTTCAAAATTCACACACCTGAGCCCTGATCGGGGATAGCTTAGCCCTGGGGAATGGCATGGGACCACCTTAAAGACAGTGTGGCATGCAATAAAATGCATTTTCTCTCAGCCACACGCATCCCCTGCCCATGCCCAGATCAGGGGCAAAAGTGTGTGCGATAAAGTCCTTGGTCCTATCTTCTTGGGTAGCAGAGAACAAGCTGGCACCCTACCCTCGGTGACAACCAGGGGCATCACTAGGGGTGTGCGGGGGGTGAAAGCCACACCAGGTGACACTCTAAGCGGGGCTTACACCACCGATCTCCAAATGTCTACCTTTTGGCAGAAATGGGATTTGGACTGTGGCACAAAACCAAAGGGAAGCAAACCTGGCTATGCCAAATACTATGGAATACTGTTGCTAACTTGCATCCACTTTGTAATTCTGTACTCTCCTCTCTTCTTTGCAACTGTGCGAATTCCGGCATGGATCCAGCAAATACTTAGAGTAGGTTTAAACAAATTGTTCCAAGCAAAGGCAAAGAAAATACTTGGGGAAGTATAAATCAGAGGAGGCCGTCAAGTTCTACATTATGAGAAGAAGGTCAGCAAAGGTTCACAAATGTAAAATGCTCCTATGAGGTATGAAATTACACCAAAGGGTTTTTCTTTCAACTTCTAGCCCCTGAAAACAGATGGTGGCTGCAGCGTCTGTGACATCAAAACAAGTTGCTGCAAGTCTGTCTGCTCCTCGCATTCATTCCCTTCCCAGTTCAGGGGTTTTGCTCCAGATCGTGGTGCTGATCATTTCAAGTCCTCTGGAGTTAGTTTGCTCTTTTCCTACACTGAGGTCTAATCTGCACCCGAAATAATACTGTTTGATGCCAGTTTAACTGCCATGGCTAAATGCTATGGAATTTTGGGGATCTGTGGTTTTGTGAGATATTTAGCCTCCTCTTTCAGAATGTTCTGGTGGCACAGTAAACTACAAATCCCAGTATTACGTTGCATTGAGCCATTAATGGGCTCATTTTTCAGGGTTCCAGCCAGGATAGGACTCTCAAGATCTGTATCTACCCCTAGGTTCGTGAAGCTTGAAGCATGGATGAGTTCCTTCATCTTTGAGGAACGTGAATGGAGAATGAGGAGGACTAATCGTCACCACACAACACACCATAGGAAAACCTATGTTTTGTTGTTGTCGTTTGCTGTTGAATCAATTTCAATGATTTTTTTTGTGTGTGTGTGTGAGGATTTTGAGCTATGTGGCCATGTTCTAGAAGAGTTTCTTTCTGACGTTTCGCCAGCATCTGTGGCTGGCATCTTCAGAGAATCGTCAATTTCAATGTATGACAACCCTATGGATGAGCAACCTCCAAGATCCTTGGCCATCAACTTCCTTGCTACGGTCTTATAGACTAAGAGCAAACTCATGACTTTCTTGATCAAAACATTGCACCTGTTGCAGAGGCCGCATCTGCACTGTAGAAATAATCCGGATTGACACCAATATGACACTTTAAAGCAACCATAAGCCAGAAACAACTTGAAGCCACACAACAAGAAGTGCCCCATTTCAAATGAAGGGCTTTTCTTGCTCTCAGAGATCTTCCTTTAGATGCCTTATTTAAAGAGACCTTCTCGGGGACATGATCCTCCAGCAACATCAGTCAGCGGTGATATTCTTTGGGGCTGTTCATGGCAATGTAATCACGTGAGTTGCTGTTGTTTTCCCTGCGGCCAGGTCTGTACTGCTAAAAAAGAAAAACCAAGCCACTTTATGGCCTTGTAAGAAGTGAAGGAGGTAGAGGAGCAGGTTTCTGAGCTATAGGCAGGCTTATTAGTGTCTCATTAATATCTGCAGGGACTTCGGGGACTCCAGTGTCACACTGCAATTGCTCAGTAGGCAAGGTGTTAATGAGCTTTTCCTAACGCAAATGGTCAGAAGCCGAGCAAACCTTCTCCAAAGCAGCAGCTAGCAGTGTTTGTCTTTCGGAGAGCTGTGCAAGCTTGGTCTCTTTGCATGTTTTCTTTTCTTTTTGAGAAACAGATTTTTCAGCTGGAAAAACACCATGCACAAGACATCTCCCACATACATATATACATCTAGGCAAGCGCCTCGGACGCTTGCAAACACCTATTATCATCGTCGGATCTTCTCTATTGAACAGCAGTGATCCATTCCTGCATCTCCCCCTAGTTATCCATGAAACTTATTTATGCGTTGGGCATGAGGAAAAATACAGTGGACCCTTGGGATCCTCTGGGGTTTGATTCCAGGACCGGCTGCGGATACCAAAATCCATGGATGCTCAAGTCTTATTAAATTGAACGGAGCGCTCAAATGGTATCCCTTATATAAAATGGCAAAATCGAGGTTTGCTGTTTTGAATTTATACACCAAATTCTGTACATTTGGGTGACTTTTTTTGGTGCATTGGGGAAATTAATCCTGGGAAATGAGTCTGAAATCTGCCCATTCCTGTGGTATAGGGTCTGGGAAAACTGAGAGAATAAGCCTTGGTGTGAGAAATGCATATTTAAAAAGCACGTTCTTATTTAAATCTGTGAAATGCTGGACGATACGGGTTCGCTGCTAAATGCATGAAGCCACCATTCCCCAGACCAAATGTGAAACTATACAGAGGCATACAGTTGACCAGTCTGAATAACAAGAGGATTTATGGAAAATACAGTAACTTGAGCTGTGTACGCCTGGCTTGGCTCTGTGGGAATAAAATCTTATTTCACATGGGATACGCTGAATGTATTTACTTTCATTCCACCCTTGGAAGCAAAACAAACCAATTTTCATGAGTTCTTCTTCTCACTAATTGGGGGAAAGTCTGATAACAAATACTTAACATATTTTACAAAGCAAAATGCCTCCTTAAACAAAGTGAACGGAATGAGGTTTTGTTTCTGTTTAGAAAAAAAGATAGCGTTTGGGGGGAAATAACAGAGAGTAGTAAAGAAAGAAACTAATCTCATCATACCATTGGATTACCAGTCAAATTCGACTTGGAAAAACTTCTGTGGGAAGCTGGAAAAACTACATTACACAATGCTACTTGAAAGAGTCTAGAGAAATAAATCTTATTTTTGTAAGGCTAATAATATCAAGATAATCAAAACAGAGACTTTTTTTAAGGAGATGATGAAAAAGGTCTTTGGGTTTTGTGGTGCAAAGAGGCAGCGTGCCCAAAGTAATATTCTGCTTGGATGCAATCTTTCTTCTAAGGCAGGGGGGTTCTCAAATGCTTGTGCTCTGAATGTTTGGGACTTCAGCTCCCAGAATCCCTGAAGGTTGGCCAAGGTCGCCGGGGTTTCTGGGAGCTGAAGTCCAAAACACTTAGAAGATCGATAGCAACTTTTCAAAGGGCCACCAAAATTTACATGGCAGATCAACGGACTGAACCACCCTATGGCAAAAGGAGCGTTCTGTCCATTGCATCTGTCCATAACTCATTGCTCTTTAATGAGTAATTTTTCTGAAAAGACACTTTTCTCATAGTAGCTTCTGTGATCAATTATGGTTTGGTATGTATCATTACAGTCACCCCTCCTTATCCGTGGATTCTTTATCCATGGATTCAAGCATCCACAGCTTGAACATATCTTTAAACAATATAAATTCTAAGGATCAAACCTTGATTTTGCCATGTTATATAAGGGACACCATTTCACTATGCCATTGCATTTAATGGGATTTGAGCACCACAGATTTTGGTATCCACAGGGGGTCCTGGAACCAAACTCCAATGGATAACAAGGGTCCACTAAATTCATTAATTATGAGAACTTTTCAGGCAAGGAAACAGACTATTATTATTATTATTATTATTAGCTTTTGGTCCTCGTATTTAAGGCCCTGCGCTTTCATTTTTCGAACGGTTCCCTTTTGGAAGCTTTGTTGTTCAACTTAGGCCTTGTTTTTACAGATACCGTGGACCCTTGGTATCCACTGGGATTTGGTTCCAGGCCGCCCTGTGGATACCAAATCCATGGATGCCCAAATCCAATTATGCAGTGAGGCGGTAAAATGGAATCTCTTATATAAAATGGCAAAATCAAGGTTTGCTTTTGGGTGGGGTTTAAAAATATATTTTCAAGCAGTGGGTGGTTGAATTTATGGATGCAGAATCTGCATATGAGGGGCCAATTGTGTTGCAAACATATCCCCAGGCAGTACTTGTTTGGACAGCAAAGGGGCTCAGGCAGTTGAATGTCCTCCCAGGTACACAGAAGTAATAATCCATCCGTAGAAAATGAACCTGTCAAGGAGAGGGAGTATGTCCTCCTAATATGTTGGAGGGTACGGAAACCTTGCCCTTCGCTTGTTTGTAAGCTACTAACCGATAGCATGAAGTGGTTGCACACTTAGCTCTGCTTCTGTGACCCATTTGCCTTTCATGGGAAAACTGCATATGTAGCACATCATAAAGAGCTTTGTCAGGATTTTGGCAATTGAACTGTAGCCGATGCCAAAAGTTGTGCAGATTTGCGCCAGGGTTGGGGGCATGATTTTTAAGGCAGCTGTTCACTCAAAAGTGATGGGGTTTCAGGGAAAGGGGGCTAAAAAGAAGAAAATGCCCAGGAACTCTTGCTTAGCCTGATGTTTTATTTACAATTTCTTCAAATACCGGAAAGCTTGCCAGAGAGCGTGCTCATTTTATTGAGGGGTTTCTAATCTCGTTCTGCTCAAACGGATTCATTTTGGGTACTTCGGTAAATTTAAAAAGATAGCGAGGGGACTACTTTGTGCAGGGAGTCTGCGTCTGAAGCCAGAGCAGGGCTTCTGCAAGCATCACGTCTTTCCTTCACAGTAAATGTGTGCAGCACACATCCGCAAATAGGACCTGAAATCGCTACTCTATTTCCCGCCTGTCACTTAAGCATAAAACTGGGAGGGATGCGTAATTGCTGGCGGAGGGGAGTGTACGCATGTCCTAAAATGTCTGATAAATTGTTGCCGATTCCCAGGATTTGCGAGTCTGAATTTGCTGAATCGGCGGCGCTGCCTTTGCATGCTCCGCTGCCATGGGAGTCATGGGAGACTGGCTATTTTGATGTGCAGGAAATGACTAGCTGATGATAGCACGACGGCCTTGGTCTTCTGTGCGTTGTTATTTATTTGTTACGATAAATGGGGCAAATGCTGGGTTTCTGTCCGTCTAACATTCCCTTTGAAGTTATGGCATGGCTTTCAATCGTGCGGCCAAAGACATGATGGGGGAAAGGGTTGATACCACCTTCTGCTATTGAAAGATGCAATGTCAAGTGTGCATTTAAAGAAAAGGAAACACCAGCAGGGATTCAGGTGCTAAGCCATCCCTGTTTTAAGGTGAAGGAGCTAGCCAGCTCTACATCTTGCCAACATAAACAGTGTTCACCCATGTCTTTGGAGGCCATAAAAGCAGGCCCTATGCAGGTACCAATCTGTAGTATTCCTTCCTAATTAAATTGTACTGCAAATGTGTTTAGATTTTTTTCAGGATCATGATTAAGTCCTGAAATCAGTCCTTCCTTGGTCTCTCCATGGGATCTTCTCTTCCCAAATTAAGTACATTTCAATATACTCTATTATCTGAACATAATAATCATAGAATTATAGCATCTTGGAGTTGGAGGAGACCACAAAGGCCATCCATTCCAACCCCCTGCCATGCAAGAATACATTACTAAAGGACGCTTGAAAGATGCCCATCCAACCGCTGTTGAAAGACCTCCAAAGATGGAGAGTCCACCGCCCTCCAAGACAATCTACCCTACTGTCAAACAACTCTTACATTTAAAAAGCTCTTCCTAAGCTTTAGGTGGAATGTCTTGTCATTTGGACCCATTTGTTTGTGTTCTAGTCTCTGGAGCGGCAGAAAATGAGTTGGCTCCATCTTCTACATGATATCCCTCTAGATATTTAAAGAGGTCTATCAAGTCACCTCTTAGGAGTTTATCATACAACGGAATTTGGGGGTATAATGCAATGGCAATCCAAACGCAATCATGGGGTTTCACGTAATTGCGTACTAGAGTATCTCATGCAATTTCAGGCAATGGGGGGTCATTTTCAGGAAATGGGAAGTCATTCTGAAGGCATTCCGAACACAATCAGATTTCACGTACATTCGCTAAACTAGTGAATTCACGTAATTGCGAATTGGCTCCATCCGCAATTGAGAGAAATTCCTCCCATGTGATAAACTCCTTAGTCTGCTATTCTCCAAGTTAAACATATCCTGCTATCCCTCATAAGGATTGCTTCCAAAATGGTGAGACATTGGATCAGACTTGAAGTTCACCTGGTACAACATACTGTTTCCTACTGAGGCCAGCAAGATGTCTATGGGAAAAAGAATAATTGTGAGCCGCTCTGATAGCCTTTAGGGCTGAAGAGTGGGGTATAAATAAATAAATAAATATTATAATATTATTATTAAGCCCAAAAGTGGGGCACAAAAGCAACAACTTGTCTCATTATCGCTTCCTAGCCATTGGTATTCAATGCCATACTGTCTCTATATTAAAATTTGAGAAAGCACATTTAAAAATAATTAGATATTGTTACAATGCTAATACCTGAAACAAATAGTTTCTATTATAGACGCCATTTTTAAAAGGTAACCATTTACCCTTTTCTCAAAAGGAATTATGATTACTTTTTGGATTACTTTTAAAATTGAATGCTACAACCTACAAAACACATTGGACACAAAGGAGCAGCATGAGGCACAGCCCTTGGGTGTATCCACACTGTACAATTAGACCAGTTTCACCCCATTTTATTTGACATGGCCCCTTCTTAGGGAATCCTGAGGTCTGTAGTTGAGTAGGGCACTACACAAAGTACAAAGCTGTCATTTCTCATTGAGAAGAACCAGGATGGTAGGGAGAAGGATTTTAGTTTCTCTGCCCTGCTGGGTGGCTTTGGCACTGTGGAGAATTCAGATCTGAAATCCTCCATCTCCACTTTGAAACAGCACCAGCCATTTTATTACCTCTGAAAATGGAGAGCAGACTAAACCCATTAATAAGCATCTCTGGAACATATTGAGCAAAAACCTAAATTAAGATAATTTTTTTAAAAAATTGAAGGGTTACATTTGTATTGGAAAAAATGAAAACAAAATCAGGAACGATTCCGTCGCTTCATTCTGCTGCATTAGACAGTTACTTTAGTCCCGTTAGTCATTTTCTGTCCCTTGAGAACAATATTTCCCATTTTGACAAATGGAATCGGGAAGGCTATGGCTAACCTCCTCTGAACGAATCTTGCCAAGAAAACCCGATGATGAAATCCACTAGGTGAGCTTGGGTCGCCATAAGTTGGAAACGACTTGAAGGCACACAAAAACCACCAAGCTAAGAAAAGTGATGAGGGTTTTTAATGGTGGCCTCATAAGGACAACCAGGTCGTTCAAAGATGTCATCCAGGAATCCAGTTGTTCTCAGCCACACTTTATACATCTTTATACAACACTATACAACTGCCTTGCAGTAATACTGAGCTCATTCCCATTTTGCTTATCAGTTTTGAAAGGAACCTGGGATCCGAATAGCATCTTTGCTTGAGACTTCCAAGAGAGCCAAAGGACTTCGGGGTTTTTGCAGATATACTGGTACTGAACTTGCCTTGGGGCTTTAAGTCTCAGACACATAATTACTGAAAAGCTCTTCATCCAGTCTTCAATTTCCCATTCCTTTGAAGGCAAAAATCTTAGACTGGCACTGATAAAATACAGCGCATGCCTTTACTTGCTCACTCTCTCTTTTTTGGAGAAGTACATTTTTCTCCCCTAAAAGAACATAATTTACCTTAAGGCTGCAACCCTATACATACTTATCTAGATGCAAGTCCAAGTGAATTCACCATTATGTTGTGGTTGTGTGCCTTCTAGTCATCTCGGACTTATGGTGACCCTAAGACGAACCAATCGTGGGGTTTTCTTGGCAAGATTGGTTCAACGGAGGTTTGCCATTGCCTTCCCCCGAGGCTGAGAACTTCTGATCGGGATTTCATGGCCAAGCAAGGAATCGAACCCTGGTCTCCAGAGTCATATGACCTTCTCAGACAGGAAGAATTTTTCTTTATTGCGAATGGAGCCAATTGGAGCCAATTTGAATTCACGTGAATTCGCTAGTTTAGCAAATTCACGTGAATTCCTATTGCATTCGGAATGTGTTCAGAATGACTTCCCATTACCCAAAAATGACCCCCCCCCCTCATTGCCCGAAATTGCATGAGATGCTTTAATACTAAATAATGTAAAACCCATGATTGTCTTCAGAATGACTTCCCTTGTGCCCGAAATTACATGAGATACTTTCATTCACAATAATGTGAAACCCCATGATTGCGTTCGGATTGCCATTAGATTATACTTCCAATTTCCAACGTCTGATAAGGTCCGTTGTCCAATATTCAAACCACTATGCCATACTGGCTTTACACAATTATAGGACTATAAACCTGCTAGCATTCACAGAGCCAATGGGCCTTTGTTTCGAACACTTCTTTTACAAATATAAATTTCATCAAACTCTGATTTCTAAGTAACTCTGGTTTCATGTACCGAATGCTTCTTTACGGCAAAATCTCTCCCAAATTGAGATGTTTGGGCTTGTCCAGTTAATGTTGGTTTTCCCAGTGACCCCATACTCCTGACAGAAAACAGCACTTTCAAGTCTTACATTACAAATTAAAAAGGTTTTCTTTGTTTTGTTGTATTTTTATAACACACCAATGTAATTTGCTTCACACTTATGCAGTCTTGAAAAGCTATGAGCCCACTTGTGTGATGCTGGTATCTTTCCAATCCTTCAGCCTCGATTTTTTTCCATCTATATGTTTTTAATCGATATATGGAATCTATAAGTTGTTGTTTTTTAATAGGGGTAGGGAAGGGGATCAAGATCGAAGCAACATTACTGCTCTCCCACTCAGACATAAATATATAAATTACATTTTATACATTTTTTTTTCCTTTTTCACGTAGACACATACATTCATGTGAATAACATTGCGAGACTGTTACACTTGGTGGAACACAAGCACAGACACTTTTAGTAAAACTTTTTAACCCCCAGTCTAGATATTTTCCAAAAGAAACCCAGAACTGTGACTTTCCAAACCAAGAATGCCTCATTTTCATACAAATTGCTTGGATTAGGCCACGTTTGCACAGAAAGGATGGAGTGGAAGTGTCAAAAAGCAAGAAATATGAGTACTCAAATCTAAAGAAATGTTTGGCCCACATGAAATCAAAAGCAGATCATATTGACATCAGTGGGGTAGGAGGGAAAATGTTTTCCTTATCCTTCGTATAGGGAGATTTTACTTTCCAAAATGAGATAGGCCATTCAACACAGAGACATAAAACACATCCATATACATACTGAAGACAGCGACATTATCCTCAATACAAACTCCTTGGTCCATACATTTGAGGTGCAGGAAAAGATTATTTCTTTGGAGACCATTTTGTAAGTTAGCTCAGTAGTTTTATTTTACAGAACTAATATAACCAAAGTAGAGTCTGGAGGGGGGGCATAAAGTCATATGCAAGAGAATTCTGTTTATCCCATACTCCTTGTTATCCGAATTCACTTAGAGCTGCTTAACACATTATGAATTTATGAGGTTCAAGTGCTCCTACACAGATTCTGCAAGTCTGAAATGAGACAATTTGGGACCTGGCACATATTGCTGCTACAAAAACCTCAGCTCTCATCTTGTTTAAAGCAAGTGTCTTACGAATCAGAAAATGAAAACAACCTGGACAAGTATGGCTCAAGCCAGAACCGATCAAGTTCAAAGGACACAACATAAAGTTCAAAAGTCCCGTTTCCATATCAGGAGGGAAATGGGCTACGTTATGTCACGAGCACAATTACTTTAGGTTTTTATTCTGATTTTTAGAATGATTATTTGTCCTGATGTAAAATTTGTATTATTGTAAATTTGGAGGGGAGAAAGCTATCAGAAAACCTGCGCTAAACCAGACCACAGGCCTATGCAATTCAGCATACTGTTCCCATTGTGAGCAACCACTGCTTTTGGTTAAGTTCAGAATCAAAATGTAAGTGCCACAGCACCCTCCCACTCACGTTCTCCTGCAACTGACAGTTGGATAGTGTCTCTTTCATATAATGGAAGAAATATATAGACGCCACATTTCATAGCCACTGATGGGCTTATCCTCCAAGAATTTAGCTAGTCCAGCTTTTTAAAGCTATCCAAGTTGGTGGGATCAATACGACAGCCCCATTCCGTCATTATCCCATGAATAAAGAGTAATTCTTTATTCAAGTAAAGTCCTGTGAAGGATGGAATTATGGAAACCTCATGCGACGTCGTCTCAGCACAATTGCGGGATAGGGATGGGAGCATCCTGCTATGTTCCCATCACTTTTAGCCATGTGATAAAGTCCTTAAAGAGAGGCTACAGAGACAAATTTGCTTTTTCCTGAGCTTACATGGAAGGATGGGTTTCTGTCTCTTCCTCTCCTCCCCTCTTCTCTCCTCCTGCTGAGTTGAGAGCAGATTACCTTTGCACTTTTAACTCAGTAAGATGTGGATAAAGGTGGAAGGAGAGAGAAAATGGGATGTTTTAGAAGCAGCTGATAAAGTAGGATGACAGAGTATTAATCCAGACTGTTCCTGGGACATCTGGAGGGTATGACATAGCCCAAGCCCATCATAGAGTTTATGGCCTATGCTGACATGCAGGAGATCAGTGTGTAGGAGCACTTCTTTGCTATGAATTCACAATATGGGAAGCAGACCTCATAATATTCCCATAATATGGGAAGCACCCCCATTATTGAAATGTAAACCCTCTATTTAGCAGCACTTCTGTTTCGTCTGACCTGACTAAACAGAGAAAATATCTTGAACGGTTTGAGTTGTAACCAAAAAGTGCAGGGGAAAGAACCCATACTGTAAGATAAGCCACGGAAGGAACACCAATGAGCCATACAAGCTGGGCTACCACAAAGTATCTTGCATAGTCCTATATTTTCAAAGAGGATGACAAGTGTTACCTCGGATGATCTGAGCCAAAGACAAAAGGGAAGTAGCTCAAAGGCAGCTTGGAAGGGCCAATTTGGGCACACGGGTCTCCATTTGGACAAGAGTTGGTCCCCTTCCCATCCGTAGTGGAAGAAACTCGAGGCATGACATACAAACATGGAGATGCCTTTTCAAACACCCAGCTCCTGGTGCCTGAAGCAACAGTGGCTAGAATAGTGGCTAGAACTGTGCATTTTGTCCTTTGAAAATATAGGAGACGAGGTTTGATTCACTTCATCTGCCCTGCTATAACGAAAATAAATATATTTTAAAGTTATATGGGCTCTTACGGCTAGAAAAATATGTCCATAAAATGCCCAATCCCACCCACTTGCTCCCCCCGCCCCAACTCACCCCATTGCCTTTAATTCTTTTTTTGGTTCAAGAAAACATAGCAGGCTTTCTCGGGTATATAAAACCATTAATTTTAGATTTAAAAAATACAAACTTCACCTTTACAAAAGACACTTGTTTTGTTGAATACACATAAAGCATAACTTTGTTTTTAATACCAAAAATAAAGAATTTTAGGCTTTCCGGCAGGGTTGTCCCCGTGCCGCAGTGACATCATACAATACGGACAACAAGAAGACTTTTTACATCTCACACAGCTTAAACATGTGAAATAGCAAAAGAGATTTTTGTTGAGGGAGGAGAACAGCAATTGCTACCACAATATCACTCGTGGGCAACTGGTATATAAGTCTTCGGGATGGGGGGGGGGGAGAAAAAAAGAAAGAAAAATATGTTCTCTGCTTGCATAAAGCCTACAGTTGCTCATGCTCACATCAGTTGTCTTTTGTAATGTTTTTAAAACAGTGACTTTCAAACCTGTCCTCAGAAACCCTTTTCCACGTGGATTTGTACGCTGAGGAATTTCTGTATTATCAGTCGTAGAACTGTGCCACGTTGCTGGGGATTCTGTATACACTTAGGGCACACATTTTAACCGGTTAGTTAGTCGGTTAGTCATTGCTAGAATAAACCTGTCCAATAAGTGGTGAAATCTCACTGATTCAACGGGTCTAACTCTTCTTCTTCTTCTTTTGGGGCCTCCAAGTCATTTCCGAACTAGGTGGCCATAAGGTGAAACTAACATTTCTTGGCAAGATATGTTCAGAAGGGTTTGCCATTGCCTTCCTCTGAGGCCAAGAGAGTGTGGCTTGCCCAAGTTCATTGCTGTAGCCGAGCATGGATTTAAACCCTGGACTTCCAGAGTTCTTGTATAACACTCAAACCACTACACAACACTGGCTCTTAGGTCTACTCTAGCCATGACTAACAAAAGGATTTAGGGCTTCAACTTACACAGGGTACCAGACAGTACTGTCAAGCCCCGCTCTTGCCCCATAATGTTAAGTAAAATGTGTGTCCCAGAATGTGTCTAATGCCTACCTCTGACTTCTCCCTCCCTCCAGAGTTGCAAACTGCAAGAGAAGATCAGTAATGACAGGTAGAGTTATCTTCTCTCCCATTAATGTCCCCCTTTTGAGAATGCCCTGGTAACACTTTGAAAACCACTGTTTTAAATAAATCAGCGAGGCAAAGACGGGGGGGGGGGGGGGAGCAGGGACATAAACCAAGAAACATTTAGAAAATTATGCATAGGTATACCATTTTTATTTTAATACATCTCATTCGTTTTGCATCCCCGGCTAGGAGAAATTCCATACTTGGGTGTCCCGTTTCATCATCGCTACAGCAGTCTTCTATATGGGTTATTGGTAAATGTAGTCCGAAGAGATAATAAAAAGCTAGGCAAATAGTAAAAAGAAAGCTTAATAATAACTTTATGGTGTAAAAAAACAAAACAAAAACAAAACATCCACTTAAGGCGCCCCAGAAGGATCTTTTTTCCTTTTTTTGTATAGACTTTAAAACATCGCCAAGCAAAAATCGCACTGTTTCTATAGTGTCTGCCGTGGCATTTGATACATTCCTGCTCTTTTTTTTGTGTGAGTGCCTAAACTCCATCAGTGTCCATCCATCTTCATCAAGAATGCAGGCACATCTCTTGACAAAAACAAACAGAAATAAAGCACCATTGACTGCTCTTTTAAGAGGAAATCTGCACTTAACTTAGTGTTTCTTTTCCTTTTTCTTTTTATCACATTGTTATGTTCCATTCGTGTCATCTTTCTCTTCTTTTTTGGGGACAGGGAAACTTCGTATTGTTTTGTAGAGTGCTACAATACTTGCTTTGATGTCGTATTAAACAAATGTACATTGTCTCTGTTGATCTCGTGAAGTCTCTCTCTCTCTTTCTTTCTCCTTTTCTCCCTCCCTCTTTTTTTTTTTAAGCCAGTTTTTTTTGGTTCTCCCATGTAGGAGAATGAATGAAGTATACAGTCAGTAAAGCACCATACACAGTAGGTTCAGGAATGTAACAAACCATGTACATCCATGTCCCAGAGAGAAAACGTTTTCGAGTTTATTTTCACCTTACATCTGTGAAAGAAAGAAAGAAAGAAAGAAAGAAAAAGGTATACACTGTAATTCTGTAATTAGATCTACATTTTCCCCTTTCAGATCCCCTTCACACGCTCACACTACATCTACCTGAAAAATAACTTCGGTGGCCTTTTACAGGGAAACAAGTACCGCAGCAGTTTTGCCATACATCCATTCCCACGGCACTGTTTGTCAATTTCTCCGTTACGTTTACATTGTACCTTACCTGCAAGATGCTCAACGCAAACTACATGGCTCTAACTCACAATAATCTTGTATGGCTTGTTAGGATGAAAGAGTGAGTGCAACAGGCCCAACATTATCCACGGCACAATGGTGAGCAAAACCTGGATCTCCCAAGTCCCCATCCGACTCACTAACCACTACACTATAACAACTCTCAGCATTTAAAGGCATGGCACTACGTGGGTCCTTACTACCCAAAATTTGAGAACTTCAGAGGAGACCTTGTTGCCTTGCAAGGTGATGTTGGTATGAATCTATAAAAAGGTATTCTCTGTAGCAGTATCTGAATTATGGAACTCCCTACCATAGAAAAGAAGTTAAGCTGGTTCCATCTCTTTTGAGCTCTTGGTCAGCAGCTAAAACAATGCTATTCTGCATGGCCTTTAATGTTTGAAACTGCTCTGTTTCAAATTTGTATTTAGGATTGTTTATTTTTTAAATTTTGAAATAATGTTTTGATGTGTTATTACATTTTTAATCTAATAATAATAATGATGATGATGATGATGATGTTTATTTATATCCCGCCCCTCTACAAGATGCAAGCAGGGCAGCTTACAAAGATTAAACTTTGAACCTTTTCATTTCCACTGCATCTCTCAAACCTGGATTACATGTTAAACATCATAGGCCTTATCTAGATTGGCAAAAAGAAGTGTGTTCATGGCTGCATGAAAGTCTAGCCTTTAGATGAGAAAAAGTGAAAGTGTGCCATGAAAACGCTTTTTTTGCATTTTAGGGGAGAAGAAGCGCCTTTTAAAAGGTGCTGGTTTTCCCAGCTTCTTTTTTAAAAACTGCGGAACAGTGCAGCTCCATCTAAAGGCTGCGCTGCAGCTGCTAAGCATTAAGGAAAAGGCAACTTCATGTCACACTTTCCTGCCAATCTAGAAAGCCCCATATATGCTTCAGCTATGCTGGCATCCCATCATTTCAGGACACTGGCAGCAAATGAATTTCCTAATTTAAGAATACACTGGGTGACGAAGTACTTCCGTTTGTTTCTCTTGCATCTAAGAAGTTAAAACCAGCCATCTTACCAAGTGTGGATCAATGAGACCTTAAAGCCTGATCAGATTCTAAGACTGACTTTATGTACATTGTGATTTGACAGCCAACTACTAGCCAGCTACACCATTTGAGTGTCTATCTATTCTAGTAATATCATAAATGCCTTTCCCCCCAGAAATCAACAATATTTAGAGAAGAGCAGGGAACGGCAGATGACAATAATGTATATATTAGTAATACCCCCCTTTTTTAAGAAAGAGCAAGGAAAAGAAGGTAAATTCAGAATGTGGGATAGTTTGTAGCAGAGAGTGTAGTTTTAAAGGTAAAAAAAAAATTAATGAAAAGAATTATCCAAGCCAATCATGCCCGATTTCTTGTCTGTTCAAAGGTAGCCAAAAAGTGAACATGTTGAACAGTGATCAGGAAGGAGAGTGAGAATAGTTGATTGTGTTTTCCATTGTTTGTGCTATTAGGGGTAGTTTCAGTACACAGGTCCTACCTGGTCATCAGGAGTATTTTTATGAGGGTTTTAACTTTTTTCGTTTCCGTTTTTTAACCTTTTCCCTAGGCCTTCCTGTTGACATAAGGGCAGGGTTGGTGTAAAAAAAAAGATCAAACGAACAAAACCCCCAAAGGCAAAGCATTTCTCATTTTAATAAAATGTTAAAGCATATTCATTCTTCACAGCAAGAAGCAACTATCATGGCACTCCAGACAGTGTCACATTACAACTTTCCATCTTCTTGCTGTCTGAAAGTGATGGGAGTTGGAATCTAATACATCTAGAGGACCCTTGGTTCCCCCAATGCGATTCGTGCCTCAAATGGGGAGAAGACAAGTAATTTGTTGTACTTCTTCCTGTGTTTACTCTTATCGCTTTAAGAAGGGATGTCCTTTCTAACTGTTAGTGAAAACATGTGAGTTTATCACATGGGAGGAATTTCTCTCAATTGCGAATGGAGCCAATTCGCAATTACATGTTTAGTGAATTTACATTCACTAGTTTAGTCAATTTACATGAAATCTGATTGCGTTCGGAATGCGTTCAGAATTACTTCCCATTTCCCGAAAATGACCCCCCATTGCTCGAAACTGCATGAGATATTCTAATACGCAATTACGTGAAACCCCATGATAGCATTCGGAATGACTTCCTTTTTGCCCGAAATTATGTGAGATACACTCATCCGCAATAATGTGAAACCCCATGATTGTGTTTGGATTGCCATTGCATTATACCACCAAATTCTGTCGTATGATAAACTCCAAAGAGGACCATTCAGATATTACCAATTACAGTACATTGTGTCTGCTGCTTTAGGTTTATTGTTGTGTATTTTCAAGTCGTATTTGGCATACAGCGACATAAGGGTTTTTCTATTTTCTATTTAGTTTTTTTAATCATGGGGCTTTCTGGGGCTGAAAGATTGAGGCTCACCCAAAGTCACCCAGTAAGTTTCCATGGCCAAGCAAGGAATCAAATCCTGGTCCTCAGAGTCCCCAGTCCTATGCTTAAAATACTACACTACTCTGGCTGTGGCTTTTTTTTTTTTTTTTTTACCTTGTCAGCTTTAATTTGTCAGATGAAGTTCCACCTCTGAAATCTAAGAAAATCTAATCTTTCCCACTTTCCGGATGGTAGCCACCTGGAATGTCCAATGTGCTGATCCAAGTTACATAAAAGGAAGATGGGATGTGAAGGACCATCACTTCTTCTCTGATGGTTTCCTACAACTTTATGAAGATCATAGGTATTTAGCCTGAGGTGCTTTTCATTTTAGCTCCCTGGGCAAATGAACCCATGCCATTTTTCTCCATCATCTCTATTTTCTTTAGCTATTAGTGTTTATTATCACTGACTATGTAATCTGTTATGGTCTGGTAACATTGTCTTTAACATGTACAGTGCTATGAGCCATCTTGTTTTTTATATATAAGAGATGGTATGTAAACATTTTTAAATTATATAAATACAATACTAACACTCCAAAAAAAAGTCCTAATAACATGACTGGAATAATTCTCCATCACCAAGGAGATACCACCACCACCACCACCACCATCATATCTTCCCTTGTTGAATATTGATGCCCAAAAGTCCACACTGAGAAAATCAGGAGCCACACCATTTCCATCACCACCAAATTAACATCCCGCCATCATCCCACCTACCAGTTTCTTCTTCTCGAAAATCTGAATTCGAATTTGATGATGTGCAGGTGCACTCCATATGCTCTTCTAGCTTTACCAAGACTTCTTTTAATTTTGGCTTTTTTCTTACATATTCCACTTTTGCCACCTGTGGTTTAAAAAAAAAAGAAGATGGCTCATTGAGAATGACGTTGGAAAGAAAAAGGTTTTTCTGGACATGGCATGTATGTGCCTATTTTATTTTCTAAGGTTAGGAACTAGACAGAGGTTTCATTGTACAGACCCCCTTTAGTTTATAGTTCACTTGTCTTCAAAGAAGTGCACAAATAAAGATGGTTTCCCAGCTACCCATATGTGTGATGGTTGAAGAAATCTGAATTTCATAATTGTTCATTGTGCCTTCAATGCTTTGTTTTTTAAACAACAAAAAAAAAAAGATTTTCCAAGCACACTCCAAAATCGCTCACTTGCCTAAATAACCCAGATGTAGAAGCAGGACATTTAAAAACAAGCAGGCCTACAAGGGAAGTCATGCTAGGCTGGGAACCCAGCTTTGAGTAGCATCTGGCCATGTGCACTTCATATTATAAATGCTTGTAGAGCTATCTTGGATAACTTCCGGCCGATGAGCGATGTTCCCTTTCTTTGAAAGAACGACTGCATCCACCCAACCTACTGGCTGAACAAAAGGATGCTCCTGTGTATTGCTCTTACGCAGGGAAGGAGCTCTCTCAATCTACCTGTATGGGGTGGAGAGCTACAAAATACTGACAAAAAGTCCTGTCGCCACCATACAAGGTCTGTTTGATCAATGCCATGCCGTACCACAAGCAGCAAACATCGACTGACTTCATCAAAATGGCTCAAAAACTGCTATTTCAATTTGCACTCACAAAAAGATTTATTTTTGTCTCGGAGGTGTTAGTCAATGCTATCATCTCATAAAGTACCTCAAATGAATAGTAGGGATTGTTTAAAGATAGCACCGTTCCTAGCTGCAGGGTCACAGTCTAACAGACGTGATACAAAAGGGGAAGAGATCTGGAAAGGAAAAAGAACGAAGAACTAAAGATGTTGGATGATGAGTGGGTGGACATCTTGGGGAATCCAATTTACAGGCTTTAATTTAACACATATTAAGTAATTTATCTCTTCTCTTGGTATTCACTGGTGTTTGGTTCCAGGCCCAAGGATGCCAAAATCAGCATATGCTAAAGTCCCATTATATACAATGGCTTAGTAAAATTGTGTCCCAGGAGCTATTAGCTGCAGCCACAGCATTGGGTGCGCCTTGAAGGGGAGAAATTATTTATTTAATTTCCTACTTTTCTCCTGAGTGGGATCCAAAGGGGCTTACGATATAAATTACTATTCATTTGGAAAAGCCATCTCTCTTCCAACTTCATGAACACATGAAGCTGCTCTATCTGGAGCAATCTTATTTAATACTCTGCTATCAACTCTGTCAGCAGCAATCTACACTCTCAAAAGGCTTCTTTCCTAGCCAGTCTATCTTCCCGGGATTAATCTACAACATTCAACATGCAAAGCATATACCCTACTATCAAGCTATCTCTTCTAGAACATAATAGACGGAATATCAGGCTTTCTTCTATATCCCAAATCTGTACACGATTAACCTATTATCATCTGACCATAAAGATTACCATACCAAGGCATCTCAAGAACAGAGGAAAGCTACCGAAAACATATCCAGAAATTCAACCAAACATCTGCAGGCACTTTGGGCGGTAACAAGGCCCCAGTCTTCCTAGCAGCAATGTTAGCTGTCCTTATTACAAAAGACACAGTGTCTGGTGTGTTCATATTTGCAACATTTTCCAAAGCTGTCAGTTTTCTATGAAGAAAGATTTACAGCAGGCTGGAATTCGTAAGGATGCTTTGCTCAAAAGGTCAACTACGGGTTGAAGCAATAATGCTTTGAGCTTCCTCTGGCATGGTCTAACTCTCACCCAGTGCAAAATTGGGGGGGGGGGGGGAAATGTATGACAAATCTGAGTCACTCGACATCAAAGGATGATGAATCCATCACATTTACAACAACAACAACAAAAAAAGATTATGACCTCTGAAATCAAAGTTCCAGATGGAATCCTAGCAATAATGGACTAACTTTCATATCAGCTATATGTATTTCAGTCAATGAAATGGATTAGGATTGTAGAAAATTATATGTGCCCGAAATCATAGTCGAATGTTGTTTTAATCCTGTTTTCCAATGGAGACAAACTATACCCGCATATATTTCATATTCCATATTCTATAAAAGTGGCAGTAACATAGTAAAGCCAAGTGTTGTGAGATTTCATAAAGACAGCACCAAGTCAGTACGCAGGTTCTGTCAACCTAGAAAAATGGCCACAATCAATTCATAAGAGACGTAAAGTGTACATATGTTTGGTCGACTAGAATCTCTTCCATGCAAGATTGGAACCCAAAACATTCTTTACCTGCAAGCCTTGGCATACCTTCTAAATATCTCAATGTTTGACAATGACAGTCCCAATTTACTCTGTTGTTGTCCCACTTTTGCAGCTGCTTTTAAAATGCCTCAATTTCTCTCTCATCCTCTCACTTTCACCATTTCTCTTACTTCAAACTAAGTTCAAAGTGCAAAAGTAGTTTACCTTTAATTCAGTGGGTTGAAAAGGACAGGAAAGGAGATGGTTTCCCCTTCCCTGTAAACTCAGGGAAAACCAAACTGCTACAGCATCTCCTAGCATCTCCTGTTCTTCCTCATTAGTAACTTTTACTATCTTGACCACACTTGGATATTACTGGGCCACATGTGTCCCAGTTTTCGTCTATGAAATGTTGGATGATATACCATGACATAACAATCCCACCGTGACTACAACTGGTGACCCCGTGTTATTTATTTGCCATTCCTTTCAGAGCATCATCTATTCTGGGACTTAGAAGACAGAACCCAGGGTTAATTTTAAACCATCAAAATGAATTCAACGCTTGGAACATTTTAAAGTAAGTGCACGAAATTAATGGGGGAAACTGTCTACACCAACTTTGCAAAAACCACTAAGAGAAACAAAACCATCAGCAGCTCCCATATGATGGAATGTCCTTTTAAACTCAAGTCACTTTTCTCAAAAGGCCTTTTCTTTGCCGCAGCTCTCAAATGGATTAAGAACAGTGTGATGGAATGACGGCCGATGGAACTGGGCCATTCCAAAAGGGTTGCAAGGGTCAGGATAGAGCTCCGGGATACAGGTCTGGCATTCTCTTGAGGTTTAAATAGACAACACAAAGTCAGCAGGACACAAAAGCAACAGCTGAGAGACCAGGGATGTTTGTGTAAAGTGGCTCAAGAAGCAAGAGCTGGATTATGTTGTAGGGAGAAAAGAATTAATTGATGGAGCTTTTTGGAAGGCAGAGTAGATTTACAACATTCATTCATCCTATTGAAAATGCAGAACACAAGACAGCATCTTAACTATATGACAAGGGAGAGCGATCTTGAGTGGATAGCAAAGATATGTAGTGATCAAATTACCAAAAGGCAATTTGCTAAATGGAAGGCATTCATTTATTTAGCTGCTAACAACAAATTGCCAAGACCTGTTAATGCAGTTTTTTTCCCAACTTGGTGCCTTCCAGATATGATAGACTACAACTTCTATCATTTGTTCTGGCTTTGGTTGACAAGAATTGCAGTCCCAAAAACATGTGGAGTGGGTTGGTGATGGCTGCATTATTTGCTATGCTTCACAAAGGATTTATCAAACATCTATATCATGTACATTGCACTTAACTCAATAGGTATTAAAATGTAGAAACTACTGGGCTCTGGACTAATACAAAAAGAAGAAGAAATAATTCTTAGGAATAATAGTAGAGAAACTGATTTATACCAGGTGGTTTTGATTTGTTTAATACAGAGATTGCAAAAGTTACTTATCCAAACTTTGGCTTGACTTACTCTGAAATACTGGGAGGAGTTAAAGTTTAGTGTTATGATTTTTTTTTAAAAAAAATAACATCTTAGAGTTAGGTGATGCTATTTAATTTAAAATCTTTCTCCTATACAAATCTATACCCAAATCAGTTTACCATATTATCAAAAGAACAGGCCAATAAAAATTCCTTTTGAAATAAATAGAGCAAATGGGAAAGCAATTTGCAACCTTACACATCCAAACAATAACAGAAAAAGAGTAAGTAAAATAGGACTAAAGCCAAGGACCACTCATCACACAATGAAAACTTTTTGAGAGTGAAAAGCTCAGGAGGGGGTATCTGAATGCTAAAGAAGCCAGCACCAATTCATCAGCCTCAGTGGAAGGCAATGGCAAACCTCCTCTAAACAAACCATGCCAAGAAAACCCCATGATAAGTTTGCTTTAGGGTTGCCGTAAGTCGGAAATGACTTGAAGGCACACAAAAACAACAACAGGAGTGTCTACATTACGAAAGGCCTGTCTAATCCTATTTTGCACAGTGGCCAGTCAGGATACACTCACTGTAATCTCCTATCATCACACACACTCACTTCTGATGAAAGCGCACAAGGGAAGGCCTCCAAAACAAATATTTTAGATCCTAGGCAAGTTCTCTTAAGATGGTCTTTCAAAAAGCCTCGGTTCCACTTAGGGCCTTGACGGCTAAAAACAACACACTGAAGTGTGCCCCCAACACTGGACCTGATGAAATTCCTTTTCTACAAGCATAAGATGGTCAAAAGCATAGGCTGTATCCCACAATCATGAACAGCAAGCTGAATGAGGTAGGCTGAGAGGTGTGGATATGCAACAATAATTCCCATATCCTTTATGATAACATCGTATAGGTATAGCAACTACAATACATCTTTATACATATATCAGTGCTAGTCTCTGGCATCCCACAGGAGGAAACCACATAAGAAATTTTAAAATTTCTACAACCATCATGCATGTTTCCAGGCATGACACTTTGGGTCGAACACAATGAGAAAGGTGAGGTATAAAAGTTTAGCTTCTAGGATTGCTGACCTGCTTATTTGGCCAACCCCCTCTGGCTATCAGCTTGCAGAATATGGTAGCCATACACAGCCCCGTGTTCCTGGCTCACGTCTGGCTGTGCATTTGTCTCCGCATGCTTTTTTTTGGGCTCCTCAACATCCTACACAGTGACCTCTCTCCTAACTAGATATATTTCCAGTCAGAGTGGGCTTATTGAGCCCTGCACTATGATCTCACCATCTTGTCAATAAAAGAAGGGTGAGAAATGGAGGTCTTTTCAATGTCATTCCAAAAGGCGACTTTTACATAAGCTTGCCATCGCAGAAACAGAACAAGAGAAGCTCTCAGCTCTCTTGTGGGAAGAAGCCAAACAGATCCCACCCTCCAGCCTCAGCACCTTCTGGGTGACCTCAAAAGAGGATCTTCTGGATTATGGGACACATAGGCCATTCATCTCCAAACATGGGAATTCCAAAGAGCTTGTGAAACAATTAATTATATCAAAGGCAGAGAGAGAGGGAGGGACAGAGAGCTGCTTGAGCATCTGAGGCAAGAGGAAATAAATATGGATTTTCTGTTTGGAAACGGCTGGTGTGACAGTGAGGTCAGTTAGCCCTTCTCTACAAAGATTACTCTGCTCCTGTTTTAATTACGGTTTCGAATAGGGAGGATTTTCTCAAGACCTCTGGAGTGCAACAGTTGGGTATGGATGACAGTAGCCTGATGTTGCTTGTTGTAAATACAAGGGGCTGACAGAATTCTCCCTTTATTTCATGTTCCCTGGGATCCAAAAAATAGGACAAGTAGTTGTGTGAACCTAAGGGGTATCTTGGGTTATATTTAGGAACACAAAAAGCCGCCTTGTCCTGAGTTAGGCATTAATTCAACAGTGGGGAGTTGGAATCTTACTCTTCCTAGTAGGCTAAGGCAAAAGCAAACTGCAGCAGCTACTCCTGGCTTGTCTGTTCCTCCTCATTAATACGTTTACCCATCTTGACCACACTCAAATGTTACTTGGCCACATGTGTCCCATTTTTATCCTGTTAAATGTGGAGGGTATGTTACTATGAATAAAACGGAAAAGAATGCATGCATTTACTATAATTATCCAGTTGAAACCTCTGACTATCCTTGCAGAAATAGCTCAGTGGCAGTGCTCCTTTTTTCATCTAGAAGGTGCCAGGTTTGGTCCTCGGCATCTCCTAGTAAGGATGGGAAATATCCCTTCCCAGTCAGTATAAGGAGTAATGACTTGCCAGTAGCATTGTTCTAACATCAAGATGCATCTTAAGTTGCATCTTAATACTGACAAATTACTCAATTGCAACATAGTGAATCATGCACAAAGAGAAAGAATAAACAGAGATTATTAGGTTCCATGTTTTTGAACAATATGAAGCAGTCGGTATCTAGATATTGGTTCCTAGGTGAGCAAGCTGTTGGGATTCAATCGATGTATCAGGAAATCAGTCAATCCATCAATTTAAGAAGTCAGTAGAAGAGCCAAATAACTTTCTTCAACAATCTGATGTCTGGACTGAAAGAGTGTAGGTCCATCAAAAATTTGTACAGGGCAGTAGTACATGACCGTTGTTGATGTTGGGACAGTTGTGTGCCTTCAAGCAATTTCTGGTTCATGGTGACCCTTAGGCAAACCCATCACAGGGTTTTCTTGGCAAGATTAATTCAGAGGAGGTTCCCCTTCGTGAGAGAGTGTGACCTTCCTAAAGTCACCCAGTGGGTTTCCATAGACAGGGATTGAAATCGTAGTCTCCAGAGTCATAGTCAATTGCCCAAACCATACTGGCTCTCAAAATTGTTGTGTGCCTTCAAGTCATTTTTGACTGACGGCAACCCTATAGTGAGATCTTCTAGGAAAGATTTGTTCAGAGGGAGTTTGCCGTTGGCTTCCTCTCGGACGGAGAAGGTGTGACATCATGGTCCTCTGAAACCACCTGATATCCCAGCCCTGAAAGGATCCTATAGCTTAATACTGCAGTGTTATGGGGTGAACTCCTTGCAGTTACCTCCTTTAACCTGCAGCTCTGGTGGCACACATCATTGCTATTCAGCTCCTGCCCTGTAAGACTCCAAGGTTGAGACCCATGGATCCAGACAGAAACAGAGCTGTATAGCTTGCCACAATGAGCCTATTTATATGACAGTTCACATTCTTCAAGGAAGAGGTCAGGGCAGCCCAAAGTCCAGACAAAAACAGAAGCGGTGCTTCTTGAGTTCTTGAGAATTTGCTTATCAATTCAAGTTGAGGTTCCACATTGCCAGGAAAGAGCCCCAGGGCTCCAGCACTCTCGAGACCCTCTCCAAATTTGCCTCATATCTCCCCTAAGCAATGACCTGAGAGGGAAGCAGCAGCAAAGTAAGGCTTGAAGCAGCCCCCCATGGCAAGTCATCACATCCCAAAGGAGAGCTGGTAAACAGCAACCCTGAGTTCGCTTAGAAAGCCCAATAACCCAAACAGAAGCAGAAAGGTGCCAAGATTAATAGCACTGCAATTCCCTGCTATATTAATGCTGCCTTGTGTTTGCTAAACCTTTACGTTTGCTCTTCAGCATTCAGGTTAATTAGATTGCCCTCAATCCTCCCTTCCTTTGAAAATTAATGTTTGCCAAGCATATTGCTGGGAGGGGGAGGGATGAAAGAAATAGCACGTTTGAAAATGTGACTGGGGACTGGAGAAAGTTTTGTGTCGTAATAACATCTGAAATGTCAGAATTGCACACACACCCCGGCCCCCGACGGAAAACATATACACATTTTGAGTGTTGTGTTTTCAGCTTAGAAGACACCAGCTGGATCAGTTGCTTCATACTTAAAACTCATAAAATGTTGTGCTGCTTTTTGCACTGACTACCAAGGAGCCTGAACAAAGAGCATAGGAATATTCCTGGAGTTATCCATCTCTTCTGGCAGGCTTTCCCAGACTAGCCTCTCAGTTGCCTCTCATCAATTGCCCCTCGATTGTCCCTGCTTAGTTTTATAATTAAAATGTATTCTTATTGTGGATGGGAAGGTTTATGGGTTATGATGTTTGACTGTATTTTAATGTTGTTTTATTATTTTTAGCCACTTCGATCTGCTTGGAGAGACGGGATATAAATAAATTTTATTATAATTATTATTATCTAATGACACACAGTGGGAAGCAGAGCAGTGGACAGAGAGATGTAAATCAGTGGAAATGGCAGAGAGGGGAAGGTGGAAGAAAAAAACATAATATCTGCCTGTAGAGAATAAGAGTCTCCCAAGATCATGGAATCCTTGCCACAGATCGACTAGTGGATTAAACTTCCAAAGTAGTGTTCCTGATTTTCACCAATGTAAGACCAACACAAGAGTTTATCGCACGGGAGAAACGTATCCAAAAAAACCTCTAAGACACACAAAAGCGTGATTGATTTTCAGACACATCGGGGTTAGCGCAACATTAAACCAGCCAGAAAGTTGACAAAACACAATTCTTTTTACTTTTGGAATTTTCCAGAAGTAAAAAGAATTGTGTTTTGTCTACTTTCTAACCAGGTTAATGTCGCGTTAATGCACCTTAACAGCAACGTCATCTGAAAATCAATTGCGCTTTTGCATGTCTTTTCTACTTTCTGTCTGGGTTACTGTTGGGTTAACCCAGACGTTGTCTGACAATAAATCCACTTTTGCAGGCGGGGGGGGGGGGTCATTTTAAATCCCATTTTTGCATGGGATCCCGCCCTTGTGATAAACTCCATTGGGACTAAGAATGAGCCAGTGAATAATTACCATTCATTTTGTAAAATACTTGATAGACTGTGGCAGGCAGCAAAAAAAAGGGATTTTGCCTAATGAGTAAATATGGCACGAAGCCATAAGGAGTCTCAAATCCCAAGAGAAGAGTCTATATGAAACACATTTTCCCCACCCCAGTTCAAAAGCACCAAGTTTCCACAAATAAAAGCTTAGTTTTGCCTACATAATATTTAATTAAGGAAACATGGCTGTATGGGGATTTTTACATTCAAAATCTCCCCTGAGTCATTCTATCATTCTAAGATCAAGAGAGAGGCTCTGAGGGTTGGTGGGAAAGACATAACCAGGTCGGTTTGCTAGTTTGTGCCATTTTGCCTTCCTACGCTTTCTTGGTCATAAGTGACCCCAGAGGGACATAAATTATTATGTAGGGGGAAACTCCCCTTATAGCTGCATTGTTTCATTCTCTACATGTTCTTGTACAATAGAAGAACTTGTTATTATGAGTATTTCATAGAATCACAGGGCTCAAAGTAGCCAAAAAGGCCATCTCATCCAATCCCGTGCCATGCAGGGATATACAAATAAAGCACTACTGAAAAATGCCCATCCAACTTCTGTTTGAAGGCCTCCGTAGAGTCCACCATCAATTTCACTGTTGAACTGCACTAACAATAAATAAGTTCTTCCTAATGTTTGCATGGAACCTCTTTTCTTGCTATTTGAATCCACTGGTTCATGTTCTAGGCTCTGCAGCAGCACAAAACAAGCTTGGCCCATGCTCTACATGACATCTCTTTAGATATTTAAATGTAGCTGTTAACTCACTCTCAGTCTCCACTATCATTCTGTCTCTCTGTGCGTGCATGTGTGACATGTACGTTATACTTTAAAGATTTCTCAAGAATGGTGAGGTTGTCTGTTAGACTCCACTTAAAATGAAATGAGAAGGGAAAAGATGATGAGGCCTAGGCTGGCCGAGACATTCTGCCGGCTAAGGTGAAGGACAAGATGGCACCCTTTCCTCCATTCCACACACAAAAAAAGCCAACTGAATCTAATCTAGTCCCACTTCTGGGGACATAAGGCAAGATATTAACACAAAGTAGGGGATCAATGATGACAACAACGATCTGACAATGACAATACTGGCAGCAGCAGTGAAGCACAATCTTCCACCACCCCAAATTGTAGCAAGCATTTTTGTAGGGCTTTTAGACTATGTGGCCATGTTCTAGTAGAGTTCCTTGACGTTTCGCCAGCATCTATGGCTGGCATCTTCAGAGAATGATTATTCTCTGAAGATGCCAGCCACAGATGCTGGCAAAACGTCAAGGAACTCTTCTAGAACATGGCCACATAGCTCGAAAACCCTACAAAAAACTATGGATGCCGGCCATGAAAGCCTTCGAGTCCTCATTGTAGCAAGCTTATTTATGGGATCAGAACAAGCTGTGTGGACATAGATAAATCTATCTTCTGACAAAGAAGAATGTCCAAGCAACTCAGAAGGAAAAGCCAGAGAAAGCCATCATTGTTGTCCACTCCTACCCCACTCCACCCTGCATCGCTCCGACATAATCGCAAATCTTATTTCTCAACACAGTAACTATCCAATCTTTCCATTACACTGTATGTTTACCATTCGGCATTGTGTTTTCGGCCCTAATTCTAAGAAGATTTCAGGGTGGGGTAGAAATAAAACTAACAACTATAAGACATATTTTGTCATTACCCACACACACGCACCTACCATCGCTGTCTAGTTGTGCCTGTCAGTTTTGCTATCACATTTGGAATTTGCAAATTTTGGCAAATTCTAATCAAACACGGACTGAAACAAAATTCTCACTCCTAGTTGTGTCCCTGCGTGATAAATAGCAATCCTTGATTGTAATGTATAGCTAAGGGAATGTACAACTTGAGATACCTCCAATGTGAATCATACCTCTAATATATAAACACTTGGTGGCCTTAGGCCAATGTTGTTATTGTTGTTGTTGTTGTTATTATCTCATCTCTCCCTGTATTGGATCAAGGCGGGTGACAACAAGCAAAAGTCAACAAGCAAAAGTCAATCTCTCTCTCTTTCTCACACACCCCTAGCTTCTCCTCCCCAGAATATAAAACAATAAGCTTCCTTAGAAGGTTACTGAAAGAATCATAAAACAATAACTCATATGAAACATTTTAAGTATTCTAAACATCCTAAATAAATGCAAAGTGCTTAGAGAACTGACACCATGTAGAAGGTGATGGAGAGGGAATCCCAAGTATAAGGGACACTAAGACCAAATGGGCAGAACCCATTAAAGGAGCAAGAGCCTTTTGGATTGCTAAAGTAGGTGCAGTCAAAGGGATGGATAAGGAGGTGAGATCAGAAAGAGAAAGTGGAGAACAGGAGTGAAAAAGAAAGGCAGGGAGTACTACAACATGGCACTTGTGAAGATCTGAGGAGCCAGAAGGGAAACAGGCTGTATAGTTTTGGTCTGGGGAATTTGGGGATGGTGGGAGTGCTGGTGTCAGAGCAAAGGACACAGGTGAGGAAAGTAAGGACAAAGTATCATTAGACGTACAAAAGGAATGATTTCCACTGAGAGTGAATAAGAAAGATGCCCCATTTGCCTTGTGCAAGGTGTCACCTCTGGCAAGGAAAAAAGAAGGGGTCAGTGTAAACTTTGTGCCCAGGCACATCAACTCACACTAGAAGAGAAAATTGCATCTGTTTGGTTTGGTAGATATCAGCACTGGATGGGATGCCTGCAACCATACTTGGAGACCCTGCCCTCTGGCCCACCTTGGTACACCAACGTCCCTGCCTTTCTCACCTTAACATTTCTGTGGTGTATCCGCGACGGCTGGCATTTCACACTGCTGGTGTTGCAACAGCCTGTGCAGCGCTTCACCTCCACACACGGTGGCCATATCAGAAAGCTAGCAGATGTCGGGTCGATCTGACTCCGAGGTATCTCATATATAACGGTTCGTGTTTTGCAGACAGCAGGAATGGCTTCCTCTGTAAAAGGAATGAGATACATCTGGATTAGCAACATCCTTTGCTTTGAAAAAGCTCATGAGGTATGCGATAGCTTATCACTGTTGTGTGGGACCTAGCTGTGAGAATCCCCTTTGGGGCACCAATAATTCTGCTGGGATAGTGTACAATACAGCTTGTTAATCAGTTTTTAAAAGATTAGACGAATCCATGGAGAACCAGGGCCATTTCACATTGCACACAGCAGTATGATTCCATTTTATCTGCTGGTTGCATTCTATAGTATCCTGGGGTTTATAGTTTTTTGATGCACTATAGCAATGGTTCCCAACCCTTGGTCCCTTCCATTTGTTTTGGACTTCAGATCTGAAAAGCTCCAGCCAACTTGCCCAACAGTCTAGAATTGTGGGAGCTGAAGTCCAAAACATCTGGGGGACCAAAGATTGGGAACCACTGCCTAGAGCACTCTAACTGAGAATTCAGAACAACCCTCCTTAAACTACTGTTCTCTTTAGTAGAACATTCTGTGGTGGGAGAAGTAAGAAACTAGACCTACTTTTTTTTGCAAGGGTGGGGAGACGTGTGAGGTTTTGTGACAATTTGCTGATCCTTCTCCGTGTTATCAACTATTATATAGCCAAAGTTCCATTTTCCATACTTGAAAAGAGGTGTCATTTCTAACTTTCTATCTCAAAGGTTTATTTTAAATTAACAACTACATAACCTTAACAGAGCAAAGCTTCTGCCCTCTCCAGCCCATTGCTATGTGAATCATTTTTCCAAGTTGACAGCTTCCCCCCCCCTCCAAAAAATCATTATACAGGTGGCCCTCCATATCCACAGATTCTGCACCCATCAATCTTCCATGGCTTGAAAATATTTTTTTAATTCTTCCAATAAAACAAATTTTGATTTTGCCATTTTATGCATGGGGCACCATTTTACTACACCATTGTATTTAATGGGACTTGAGCATCCACAGATTTTGGTATCCACAGGGGGTCCAAACCCCAGTGGATACCAAGGGCCCACTGTATCCACAGTTTTAAAAAATGTTGCATTCCCCCCCACCTCCAATTACAATCTCTCACAGAACCCCTAACAAACTCTCACAAAACACGAGGATCCCAGGGTCCCTGGCTGAGAATTTCTCTATTAGAGGCCGGATCAGATGTAGGAACAATCGGCAACAAATCACAAAGTGGGACAGCGAACAGCCCCTTCTGTGAATGGGTGCTTTGGACCAAGGCTGCCCTGATTTTAACCCAAAGTGCGGCATTGCCTCTGGCAATACCTGTTTACTCTATTAAAGGATAGAGCTGTATGTGTCACACAACCCATGTGCACTCGCCAATCAAGTCTGCCATCACCATATTCAACAGATGATAATGACCTATCCCGGGTGTTGAAGTAAAATCAATGGGCAGTTCAGTTCACCCTGTAAGTTGAATGAAAGGGTGTTTGTGCCATCTTGTCTTTTAACTCAAACAGCGAACTATCTCGGCCTGCCCTGGGCTGACAGAGTTCTTCTGTCATTTAATTCAATCCTATACATAGTCTGAAAATGACTGAATTGAATTAAGACAGTATGGCATCTCCCAGTTCACACTTCGCTATGAACATGCTGAAACACGAAAAAAGTGAATGTAAAGAATTTTCTGTGTATGTCACCCTAACAGAATATGCCTGATTTGTAGAAAAGGGGCAGAAAATATGAAATGTTCCCCCTTGTGTTTACAAGGTCATTTTTCTTAAACAACTACTCTATTTTGTTTTGCCCAAGGCCAACCACAAAGCACTTGCATCAATCCCTACTGCCTTGTGCCATTTTTGTACAGGTAGTCCAATTTCTTGTTCCTTACCAACGCTTCTTTTCCTGCGGATGGGTCTGGGATGATTTTCTTGTACGTGTTTGGCGGAATAAACACTGTGCGATATCAAGTTTGTCTCTGAGATATCGTCATAGCCTAAAAACCAAGGAACAGAGAAGTAAAACCTTTAGAGTCACAGGGCAACAGGTAAAACAGTTTCGAATTATCAGTTGCTTGAAAACAGTTTCAATCATTTTCCAAAAGACACTATGGCCAAAGTCCTGTATGGCTCAGTCTAGGAGATCTGTGCTGGGTTGGGCCATATAACACGCCAAACTTACTCAAGAGCTGCTGAAGTATGCTGAAGAGCTGCTGAAGAATGGCATATGGCCATTATGTGCTTCGCGGGTGTGGACAGGGTCACAAAAGTGCCTGGCTACATCCTTACAGCCAGACATGAAATGATGCCATAAGCACTGAGATCCGCCAGGGTCCTCCCGAGGTCTCAGCTGATGTGATCATTTCGCATCCAGCTCCAGGGACATAGCCAAGTGCTTCTCTAGTCCATCCTGGTTCCCATGAAGCATGGAAGGGCTGCTGTGGGAGAGAGGGGCTAAAGAAGGTCTTCAGTTAAGTTGGGGGAGGTTGGGCAATGTGGAAGGAGGAAGGGAATATCAATCCCCACCGTGCCCAAAAAGAACATCACGCATAAAGGAAACTTGTGTGTGTGTGTGTGTGTGTGTGTAGGTCCCTAACATGAGTCAGGCCTATAGGTGTTACATTATGACTACAAGTTAACAAGGAATAATATCACACCTTCTGTGGCACAACAGTAACTTCTCAGTTATTTAGAACTACAGGGGACCGATTTCCCTATTAGTTGTGTTTTGTACCATAAGCCAGGAACTTGTAGCATTCCTGTGTTAACTATTTAGTTGCTTCTTAAAACTAAATAAAGTGTATCTGTTTGGTTTGGTGAACAGACACCAGTGGTTTAAAACAGTAAATAATTGCTTTTGCTTATCATGTTTTGCATATTCATTATTATTTGTCTTGGATTTTTTTTAAGGCTGCACAGTTTGACGGTTTTTCAAAGACTCAAGAGGAATGCATTAAACAATTCATTAACCAACTGTTTCAAACAGAACTCATTTCCATTTCCATATTGTCTTTTCACAGCCACAAGAGATCAAGTTCACAGAAAGAATGATACACAATGTACGACTGGGTTTAGCAGACCATTTTATATATATCCGTCTTAGAAGCAATATATACTAAAAACAGGAAGTACTTCTCTGAGAAACCATCCTTGACGTTGTTTGCTTTGTATGCAACCTTTATAGCCCTCCTGTCCTTTACAATCCACAACCAACTGAGAAAAACATTCTGCACTCCTTGAGACTGAAATCCTGTGGCTGCACCTACTAGCCTTTTCATGGCTGCTCCTCCAATGATCATTGTTGTTGTTGTTGTTGTTGTTGTGTGCCTTCAAGATGTTTCTGATTTACAGCGACACTAAGGCGAATCTATCACAGGGTTTTCTTGGCAAGTTTCTTCAGAGGGGATTTGCCATTGTCATCCTCTGAGGCTGAGAGTGTGTGACTTACCCAGGGTCATTGTAAGAATTCCAGATTAAATCCCCTTCAGCAACTCACACTGGGCAAACATAGCAGCAAACATATCATTTCTCATTTTAGGCTGAAATAGGCTGTTTGCGATGGGATTGTTATGGTCAAATCATCTCAAAATCCTGTGTTTTTGTGGCTGTTTTGGATTATTGTCAAGCAAAGATCTGATGGTTTTTTAAAAACACAAATATTTCAAAGGTTAAATCTTAGGCCGAGTCTCAGGGCCCAAAATATGGGCTAGGACTCCGCACTTCCCCAGTTCAAAGAGTCTGTGTATGTGGGAAAGGGTGACATTTTATCCTTGAGCCCCTCGAGAGGAAAATATCTTGGGCTAACCCTGCTCCTAAAAACCAGTATGGTGTAGTCATTCATGGACACCCACTGGCTTGCTTTGGGCAAGTCACACTCTCTCGTCTTCAGAGGAAGGCTATGGCAAGGCCCCGATGAACCAACCTTGCCATAAAAAACCTGCGATAGAGTTGTGTTAGGATCACCGTAAACTGGAAACAACCTGAAGGCACACAATGACCATAATGCCCTGCTCTGTATACATGTGCCCCATGTACCATCCAAGCATGGATAGTTTTGTTTGCATCTGAGAAAGGTCCATGAAAGGTTACGCTGCAATAAATGTTAATCTAAGGAACTACAAGACAGTTGTTTTTTGGCCCGGTTTGTCTCACCTTAGCTGCCCCTTCCACATCTATCCAGTTCTCAGCTCCCTCATTCAAGTTGTTCACAGATAAGGCATTATCGCCATCCCTACGCATCAGATTGATAGCTAGCTCTTCACACAATTGCCTGCAGCAGATAAAACAATGATCAACTTGCCTCCAAGCAAGGAAGCCTCTGTAAATGGGAAAGAGAACTTATTTTGTTCTCTCGACCTGATTGTTTCGGGCAACTAAACATTAGTGAGTGAATATGTAATGCTGTTGTAACACAAGAAGCACTGCTCCTCATATGAACATCCATGTTAAATCTACAAAGACCAACAGATTAGATCTTGCACCGGCAAGTGAAGTAGAGGACATTTATTAAACTGCCTCTCAAGACAGACCATTTTACAAATGTTTAGGAGTCAGGCTACCATGCTTGTTTAGGCAAGCATTCTGCAAAGCTGAGTTTTATGGTCCCGGATAGCATGATTATAGTATTTTACTCTATATTCTTTGAGAAACATGCTTTTATTACTCTGTAAGCAACACAAGCCATTCTGAGCTTCTCTCTGGGACAGAAGACTAGATATATTCAATGGCGTTGTTCACCATGGTGTAAGAGCCAGCATGCAGTAGTGGTTTGAAACGGTTGGACCCCAGCCCAAGATACAAGGGATTGATTCCCTGCTCAGCCATGGAAACCCGCTGGGTGACCTTGGGTGAGTCACACACTCTCAGCCCCAGAAAAAACCATGATAAGGTTTCCTTAGGATCACCATAAGTCAGAAATTACTTGAAGGCACAAAACAACAACAACTGTTCAGCCGGGCGTCACCATTTCACCTGCACCCTTTCTGGCTGGTAAACACTTTGATTCATTCCCAGCGACTCTCTCCAACAGCGGCAGCAACAAGCCAAAAGCTTTTCTGGCCAACCTTAGTTCTGCTGCAGAAAGCTAAAGAAGGCTAAGGAAGAAACTAAGGAAGAGAAAAGTGGTCAATCATGGCCCTATAAGAAGCTACATGAGAAAAGGAAAGGAAAGGAAAGGAAAGGGAAGGGAAGGGAAGGGAAGGAAGGAAGGAAGGAAGGAAGGAAGGAAGGGCACAAGGGACCAGAGCAAGGATCACAGTTATGAGTGGGTAGAGGATGGAACAGCTTGTTCTGTTATCTGTTGAAGTTATGTATATTTTATTCCAGTATGCACTGGTTGGGCATTTGTAAATAGAGCACATAACATAAATACAGTGCAAATAATAATAGAATTATAAGGTATAAGAGAGGCAGTCCTTATACCTTATAACTCTCTCTCTCTTCAAAAGCTAACTAAAGTTTATAACTGGAAGCTGGTTTGACTTTCCTCCTGCTTCCCCAGAACTTTTGAGCTTAATATATATATTTTGCCGCAGATGAAGATGTTCATGACGACAAGTGTCACCCTTGAGGAACATATAAAGCCACACTAAGCTTAGCTAAACCTCTGGTCCGTGCAGCCCATCTCCTTTCTACCATTCAGAAGCAGTCCTCTAAGATTTCAAAAGTCTTTCCCAGCCTAGGAGTCTTTATTTAAAAACAACTTAAGAAGCTGAGAAGTGAATATTTTACACGCAGAGCATGTGTTCTACCTCTGGATTATGGGCCTTCTCCAAAACAAACAGTAAGAACAGCACGCAACTGTACATTTATCCAACACACCGTTATCAAGGAGAGTGTTGAGCAAACAAACTCTTATCTACACATATCCGGGGCCACTTCAGGGCTGCTTTCATAAGCGGAAATATCATTTTAGGAAGGAGAAAGGCAGTTCTAAAGCCTGTTGTGGGAACTGTGGTATGTCTGGACAATTCACATTTTCTACACATGCAGTTAAATATTTTATGCACAGACAAATGCACTCCAGGTTTAAATGTTCAGAGACCCAAATCAAGGCATGGACTCAAATCCAAGCTTGGACTGCTACATTTGCTATAAGTATTTTTCAGGTCCTGTTCCTGCTGAACCTCATCATACCTCTGAAGAAAATATCAAAGGGTCTGCAGATCATCTACAGCAACCTTTGGTCCTTCACATATTTCAAACTTCAAATCACAACAGCACCAGGCAGCGGTTAATGCTCAATGATTGTGAGAGTGTGAGGGTGACAGTCCAAAACATTTGGAGGACCTATGATTGAAAACCACTGCTCTAGAGTAGCATGAAATGTAGCATATGAACTTTACATTACACATGGGGACTAGATGAAGAGATCATAAAATGCTCCTACTATATGCATAAGTATGTGCGCACATGCGTCTTCAAGTCACCTGCTGATTTATTGCAGTTCCATGGATTTCATAGGGTTTCTTGGACAAGAAATACTCAGAGGTGGTTTTGCCAGTTTCTTCCTCTGAAATATAGCCTACAGCACCTTGGTGTTCTCCCATCCAAGTCCTAAGCAGGGCTGACCCTGCTTAGCTTCCAACATCAATTGGGATCTGATGCTTGTAGGGTATTTAGGGCCCTATTCTATATGCACTGTTATTGTTAATGGCCCGCAAGTTGATTGTGACTTATGGCAACCCCACAGTGGAGACATATCCAAGCCTCCTTGTCGTCCACTCCTCTGCTTGTAGATTCAGGCCAGTGGTCTCCATGCCTGAGTCTCCCCATCATCCACACTTGCTCAAAGCTTATCATATCCAGGCCAAATAAACAAATTATCATTAAACGGCCATTTTTTCCCACTGATGTATAAGCATCCTACTGAAACACGGACATAATTGTTTCATATTGGACTGCAGTACTGATCTTTGATAGCCTGCACTCAATAAAAGAGCCACCCAGCTTTTGCAAATCAAGCCTTATTTCCCAGTACTGAGCAAATGTTAAATGCTGTAGTTACCAGAGTGCATACAGGGGGAAATTCATGCAATATTGCCTGAGAAGCTGTTTTAATAAGTCGTTCAATAAGAATAGATCTTTAAAGCATTTTAAAGGGGTGGGAGGTGGGTATGTGTTGTATAGATAGCAATATTTTAACTGTATATGCTTTTAAATGCTGTACCCTGCCCCAATTGCTCGCTCAGAGGGACGGGTTAGAAATAAATATTATTATCATTATTACTATTATTATTATTATTATTTATTAAAGTTTTTTAAATGCCTTTTAAAACTTGGGGCAGTGGGGAGCAAACAGAGATAAGAATATTTCCCTTCCCAGTAAGTTCAGGCAAAATCAAACAGCTGCAGCCTCTCATAGCAAAAAAATCATTAATAACTTTTTGCCATCTTGAGCACACTCTGATGTTGCTTGGCCATTCACCTCCAGGTTTTCATCTGTGAAATATTGGTGAGTATGCTGTAGTGGTCAGAGTGTTATACTGTGACAGAATAGACCCAGGTTCAAATTCCCACTCAGCCATAAATTCACTTTTTAAGCCAGGTCTGGTCACGTTCTCTAAGCCTAAGCTTCCACATAAGGTAACATGGGAAGAGAACAAATCATGCACAGCTTTGAGCACCTCAGAAGAAAGGCCAGAAATAAATGCAGTAAAGAAATAAGAGCACGGCTGATTTTGAGATGGAAAGCCTGAAGGCAGGGTCTTGTGATACTGAACTAGCATTACACACAGAATCTTCTTTGGATGCTTTAAAAATAAAATGTGATGATTGCAGCTCCCCGTCTCTGTAGTAGCAATGCTGCCTCTATAAATTATCTAGTCTTTGGCTTCTTATACACACACACGCACACCTCTAAAATCCTCAAATAATTTTAGAACAAGCCGCAACCTGCCAGGTTTTCCTTTTCAGCCTCTCTATTGCAGAACAAATCTTTCTCGGAGAGCCTTAACCTTTCAAAGTGGCATCCGAAACAACTGCAAACGCTGGGACCATATCCAGACATGTCCTGTTCCTTAAATAATCCAACCACATGGGTTAAAGGGCCATGAGAAAAAGCAAAGATAGAAAACTTGGCATTTCACTTATCGGAAGGCAACAACAAACCAGTCGGAGGAGGAGTTTGTTAAGGAAGGAGGCCTGGGCAGCAAAATTTCAACGGCGGCGGCATATATACTGCAAAACAAGACACTGAGGAGGGAGGGAGAGAAATTAACTTGATCCCTGTGCATTAACAGGAATCCTATTTTCAAGGCTTTGGGTTTGTTAAAATTGCCTTTTGCAACACAATGGGGTATTTTACAGCAAGGATAGGCAGTCGGTGGAACTAGCTAAGGTGCTTACATGCAGGCTCTAGTTAAAAGCCTTAAAATACGCAGATTTCACTCAGGAAAAAAAATGGAGAGAACTCAGCAGGAATGTGCTTTAAATGTTTGCAGGCACCATGACGAACTGCAAGAAGCCTGAATACAGACACAAACGCACACCTTTACCTTGTGCTTTCTTTAAAAAGGAAAACAAAAAACCCAAACCCGGTGATTCTGGGGAGCTGATTCATCATGTTGAACATTTTCAACATCTGATCACCCTCAAGTGGGTGGAGAACTGATTCATGAGATCCTTTTATAACACAGTAACCAGAACGTTATATATGGAACAGCAGAAGCACCCAGACTAAAAGCACTCATGATGCAGCAAAGACACTGGGAAGCCTGCCAGACACTGCCAAGCAACCAAGTACTATAACCGCACGGCTCTTATTTACTGCTCTTGTGTCAGAGGATGAGAATCTGATTGGACTACTGAATAACCCAAGGAGCCACTGTGAGGTCCCTTAAGCATTACGCCGGGAATAGGGGGGAATCATGTTCAAATCCTCACATAGCCAGGATGCTCTAAGGGTAGCACTGGGCCACTCTTTCGCTTTCTGCCTCGGTTGATGTGAGGAAATAATGGCAAGAGGGAACCATGTATGCCACCCTGAGAAAGGAGAGAGATATAATTTAAGGGTGGAAAGGATGTTTGAAAAAATTGCAAAATGCTTTTTAAAAAAATAACATTTTTTTTTTCAGTGCAAAATGTGCACATAGTTGATTTGCATAGGAAAAAACATTTTCTGCGCAGGAAACAGCATCGCTTATTTTGCAGAACGCACTTGTTCTCTAGTTTTTCTTACGGCTTGATCCAATTTCCTCTTTCTCCCTTGAACCACGAACTCTCTGTCTGTCTTCCCACCATGAGACACCTTGACTGATGCATTTAGTCTTGCTTTCCAAATTCTTCCCCTCTCGATATGCTAAGCAGCAGCCCTTGCCACAACAGATACATTTATAAAGAATATCTATACCCTCTGAAACCAATTAGAAATCATCCCAAGCATCTGACGTATCAAAAAATAAACATGCGAAACCACCCTGCAAAGATATGCCCGTATCCCAGTTTCTCATGCTGCTAACCTTAGTGCTTGTCAAGAAAACAAGCAGCAGAGTTCGCGAATGGAAAAGGCACTGTCCCTATGTTCATCTCAATGGATTAATTGCAAACCTATTTAGGGGGCGTTTTTGGCAGTCCATGTTGCTCCCAGGGCAGAAAACTGCCTACTGCATTTATATAGAGACTGATCTTTCCATCTGCCACATAGGAGGACACAACTTACATGACAGTTCCTTGCTTTGTATCAGAGACAGGCAACTGCAAAAAATGCAGGAAGCAGTTTTCTACCTTGCGTCCTTCCAGGAGCAACATGGGCAGCCAAAAACGCCTCCCAAATAGGTTTGCAAATTCAGGACTGTTCCACGCTCTGAGGTTTCCAGGCCAAAACCTGGTGATGTCATGAAATGTTATACATTAAGCACCATCCACAGTTGCCCATAACTTGTCATTCGAGCACACATACACAGACAATATGTTCCTGTTTGTAAATTAAGGCAGAAATCTTAAACGTTAAACGAGGAGATTTTTCTTTCTCATCTACTTAGGGAGATGGAATAAGGAACATTTAATTTTGCCTACCTGCATCTAGCCAGATGGTGGATACAGAGCAGAATGGGCGGTGAGTCCTGGCTGGGAAGGAAGGCATATATTAACTAAGTAAATATATAGGCCCCTGAGTCTACCGCAACAACTAATCAATTTTTACACAGTCCTTTCATCTTACTTGAAGCTGAGCCCTCTCCCCCCCCCCCAAAAAAAACCTAGAGAATTTGCACCCTCATCTTCCGCTTGCAGGTGACTCATAAAAACTTGAAACTCAGACCAATGGTCAGGAATGCAAGGAGTGGTCTAAAACATCTGGAAAACATAAGCATCCCTATTAGATAGGGATGAGCAATTTGTGACTGGTGTTGAAACTCCCATCAGCCTTAGCCAGCAAAGCCTACAGTGAGGACTGTTTGGGGGCTGCAGTCTAACAATATCTGGAATTGCAATTACATAAAAGCATAGGAAGCAGTTTTATGCCAGGTTAGACTATTGGGCTATCTCAACCACTTTGTCTTGAGCAACTCTCCAGGATCTTGTCCATCACTTGATATATTGTTTTGTTTTGTTTTCAACTGGGGATACCAGGAATTAGACTTGAGACTTTATGCAAAAGCAAAGTCACGAACTGGAAGAGACACAATGTGTCCTGCAGCATATATACTGCTGCACAGCATCAGAGAATGCTGAGGTTCCTGTGATTTTTTAATGGGGAATCCCTTGAGGAGGAGATCAATAACAGCAGGCTAGCAAACTCAGTGCTAAATGTGAAGATTTGGAGGCTCTATTACCCTTGACTAAATACCCTAAAGCAGGGGTTCCCCAACCTTATTGACTCGCGGACCCTTTATTTCTGTGGCATAGCCCCTAAGAAGCCTACCCTATGTCTTACAAGTTAATTTTGTTTAGGAATATATGTATTACAATATATTCTTATTCTTTAATTTCATTCAATTTTTATTTCTTTCGTTTTCCTGGAGTAGTCGCAGAGCACCTGGGAAGTACATGCGGAGCACAGGTTGGGAACCCCTGACCCTAAAGGCACCCGATCCTGTCTGATTTTGGAAGCTAAGCAGCGTCATCCCTGGTTTGTACTTAGATGAGAGACTGCCAGGGAGCTGTAGGCTATATTTCAGAGGAAGGAACTAGCAAAACCACCCCTGAATATTCCTTGCCTAAGAAAACCTTATGAAATTTACCTGCAACAAGGTTAGATGAGAATCAGATGGCTAAATTCCTAGGTGGTAGAGTGAATTGTGCTCTTTCATATTATAGTCAAGGATCGATGGATGGGGAGATCCCTGAAAGAAGAGAACTTGTACTAGACCAGCTTTCCTCAACCCTTTTACCCTATAGAAACCATTGAAATAATTTTCAGGTCTCAGCAACCCTCTGCATAAAAATTATTGCTAAAGGAAAATGAGGAGTGTTTTTCAATCATAACCTCTCATGGAACCCCTACAGAGCTCTCATGGAGAGTTCCCTACATTTCCAAGTAACCCAGATTGAGAAATCATGTGCTCTCAGTCTCTGTGAATTATTTCCCTGCAAGGAAATTTTAACACAAGGCAGTGTTTCAGCACTTGACATAAGGTAATAGTCTGCCTCAAGGTTCGACCACTTCATTTCACGGTATTTATAGGCCAGACCGCCATTAAATGTAGGACAAGACGAACGCCAAAGGGAAGGTTCCACTATCTCCTAATGGATCATCTTCTTCTGCGGCTGAACTGCCCTTACAGTCGGGCTGTTCTTCCCAATGTTTAACCTCCAATCCATTTCCCTGTAGATAAAAACCCACAGCTTCCTGCCCTATTCCCCAGCAGGTGGACGGGTTGTTTGCCTTCTTTTCTTCACGATGAAAGGATTGTCGAGAAAGTCAGCTGCAGCCCTACCCAAGTCTTGCTGCGTTTCCACGACCCACCCTTGTTTTAGAGATTTGACAAATATGTTCAAGGCGAATGGATAATGTGCATTAAAAAATCGCAAGTGGGTGGCAAGCAAAGAAGAAGAAGAAGATAAATCAATTACACACTCCTGGTTAAGAGACCATGTAATGATCTTGTCGTTTCCGCAGCTTTTTGCTTTCCTAAACTTTTTCCCCCTCAGCCTTTTCCGCTTCTAAACCCATTTACATGCATATTTCACAAGGCATTCGCATTAGGCTGCGGCCTGCGACCTGTTTGACGTCTGGCTTGTGTTAACAGTAAAGCTCACACCCGACTTGCTCTGTAAATAAACCAACCCTGTTCCCTTTTACTTTCCCGAGGAATCACACCCAACAGGGCCTGCGGTCATGAAATCATTGAAAGCCTCAGGTGTACAGCGAGATGAAAAGACACAGGCCCAGGTGCCTTCAGCACCTTTAAAAGGAACCACACACCCTCCGGGGTGTAGTTCATCATCATCCTCATTGCGATCATCATCTTTTCTTTTCTCTTTTTTAATCTATTGTGGTTTTGCTGTCAACATACAGACAAGCAGCAGCCATGGAGTCTTTACCAGGCTGTTGTTTCTGTGCATTCTTTGGGCAGCATTATTATTTTAAGTCTGTCTAGCAAGAGGAAGGATTTCTCTTTCGTTAATCATCAGCTTTTTAGCCTATTGTTTAAATCAGACGAGGGCAACTTCAGAAGGCTAAGGGGTTGCCTTAGCCCCACAGGAGGCTCCACTGTACCTGCTCCCACCAAAAAATCAAAATAAGATTTGCTTCCAAATGTCTCCAATTTAGGGGACATGGTGGCATTCTCCACATGTTCTGTGACCATCTTGCAAGTGATCTTTAAAAAGGGACATATTTGTTTTGACCCCTGGGGACCACCAAATCTAGTGAAAATGCCTTCCACACCCCTAGAGGTCACTTTAGACCCAAGCGACAAATCGAACCCTGATCTCCAGCGTCCTAATCTTTTTATGCTCAAACTACTACACCACGCTGGCTCTCAAGTGAAACACGCCGTTTAATAAATAACCACTGCTTGTCAGAAGGAAAGGTAATATTTAACATATTTTTATTCCTCATAACAGTAACACTCCAGAACAAGAACTGTTATTATATAGTACTATCAACATGTACAGAGGATGAAACCACATCACAAAGGAAAAAAATCGCCATTCCAATGTGGTTACATTTCAAACCAAACCAGCTCCAAAAAGAAGTGCTCTTAACTTCAATCTCTGCTCATTGCAAAAGCCACTCATCAACGAACAGATTAGATATTTATCCAGTTGCGGTGGGGGACCTTTGGCTTTCCAGATGCTTTTGGACAATGACTGAAATAATCACGTTATTACTGGTTACGCTATTTGAGCTTTGGGGAATTGAAGTTGTCATCTGGACTTCCTTCTCTTGATCTAGCAATTTAACCAGGTGGCTTTAACCAACATTCACAGTTCATCCATTACAAACAGAGAGTACACAGTTACTGACTGCCCACACCCATTGCAGATACCAGATTTGATATCTGACTATAAAAAGTAACATAGACACAACACTTGCTTGGCAACTGGAACGAAGCAAGGCTGCAACGCGTCAGATTCAAGATGGAGACATGCTTAACATGAAATACAGTTTGAACGCACTTTGTGATCTACAGAGACCTAGAACAGACTGGTCTTTACTGCTGTTTTAAACTCAGAAAGTATATCCGGCTGAGGAGTCTCCACAAGCAGGTTATTCCACAATCTGGGGGCAGCCAAAGAAAATGTCCTCTTGAGTAACCGTTGTCAGCCTAGTTTTGGCTGACAGAATTAATCTCCCTGAGTGTATGGGGCAAATTATATGGGAAGAGGCAACCCCATAGGTAAGCCGGACCCAAACCATGTTGGGCTTTAGAGGTAACAACCAATACTTTTCAAATATGTAGCCATGTTAGTCTCTTGCAGCACAAAAAGGAGGAAGGGAAGGGAAGGGAAAAACAAGGAATGCAGCAGCACCTTTAAGACTAACTAGTTTTATTTTAGCATGAGCTTTCATGGAGATAAACCACTTCTTCAGAATCAGTGCAGAGTGATACCCAGACCTCAGGACATAAAGCATATTTACACAACTGTGGAAGTAAGGTAGGATGTAATATAGTTCAAACAGATACAAATCATGACCCTTGGCGTAAATTTTCAAAAACTGAGCAAGGTGATACAGGTCTTTCAGCTCATTCCAGTGGTCACTTAAGTCTTAATATTATTTTTGCATGAGCTTTCTCTCACGATTTGCATATTTCTGCAAATTTTGACTACAGCTCCCAAAAACACCCACACATCAGTATATTGACTGGCCAATTCTGGGATTTGTTGACTGTGAAGTATAAATTTTCCAAGCCCTGGGTCAAACACACCATACCCATACCGTCATAACTGAAAACAACAACAACGGCATCTTGACAAAATGTAGGCCTGGGACTAACAGTCATCTTGTTCTTTCTCCCATACAATTTTTTACACCTTTGTCTGATGAAGAAGCCAGTGGAGTTTCAAAAGCTTGCAACATGTATTTAGCGCACTTTGGATGGCCCAATAAAGCAATCACTGTTTTGTAGATTTGGGGTGTTATGGCACCTGTGATCAATAAATAATGTATACTAACCTGCATTAGTTTTCAGGGCAGATTAAAAATATATATATTCTTGCAAAATGCTTCCTCCACACAAGACACGTTCAAACATACTCTTTCTTCCCTGCAAGTCAAGAGCTCTGATTAAGATGTGCTTTTGGCTTTATCCAAAAGCGCAGCCCTGCTAATGTTCTGATGGGAATCCAGCCCAATCGTTTTTCAACCACCATTCCGGATCCTCTTTTGAAGTAAATGGGGATAGAAGTGGTTTTGCCCTTAAATACAGCCTGTAACGATTGAGTATAATATCATTTTCTTTTTCGCTCCGGACTTTGTGGTTATTTTCTTTGCCTCAGCACAATCAATCCACACACAAAAAAGGCCACATTGATTTTTCTCACATTAGATTCTGGCAAAGCATACGGCCTTTCTTACACAGGGTTTTAAAAATAAACTTTAGGACAATCTGTTATAGAAGGAAAGAAAAAAAAACCAGCCTGCTGACATATGAAGAAAGCTTGATGTAACAAGGCATACATACTTATGCTGAAGGATTGTGATTTCCACTTAAAATAAGAATTATTCAGCTCTACGTTAGCACCAGATTCTAGTGGATGTGTAACAGAATACTAGTAACAACAACAAGGTAGATGCCCACCAACCTAAAGTCTGCCCACCCCATTTATTTTTGTTAAGTGCCATCAAATCAGCTTCAACTGTGGTGACCCTATGAATGGGAGACCTCCAAGTCTCCAAGTTATCAACTGCCCTCAAGTCTTACAGACTCAGAGCCACTGTGGCTTCTCTTAGACTGTGGTCTTCCTCTTTTCCTGCTGCCTTCTACCTTACCAAGCATTATTGCCTTTTCTACTGAGTCCTGTCTTCTCAGGATACGTCCAACTTACAACAGTCATCTCGGCTTCTTGTGGGAGTTCAGGTTCGATTTGCTCTAGGACCCATTGCTTTGTCTTTTTAGCAATCCAGGGTATCTGTAGAACTCTTCGCCAGCAACGCATTTAAAATGGGTTCGTTTTATTCCTAACAGTTTTCTTACCTGTCCCACTTCCACAAGCATAAACAAAAAAAAATAAATAAACAGCTTCATTTATATACTGCTTCATACCGCCTAAGGAGGGTCTAAGCGGTTTACAACTGTAAGCTACTTGCCCCCAACAATATGGGTACTCTCGAAAGGATGCAAGCCTGAGTCGAGCTTGAGCCCTTTTGCTGGTCTTGAACTCGCAACCTTATGGTTTTGAGTAAGTGGCTGCAGTACAGGCATTTAACCACTGCGCCACCAGGGCTCATTCCGTAGACAGAACTGGAAATGTGATGGCATGGACGATCCTAACTTTAGTATTCAATTATCTGTCTTTATAGTCCAGGATCTTGTCTAGTTCCTACATAGCTGCCCTTCCAAGTACTAGCCTTCTTGACTACAGCCTCCATTCTGATTCAGCCAAGATATGGAAAATCTTTAGCTATTTCGATGTCTTCATCATCTACTTTAATATTGTAGACTAATATAGTGCAGGAGACTCTCCTTTACATAAAAAAACCCTCATCTGTAAAGCTCTGGCCTGCACCACTAAGTCAAACAAAATTCCACTGCAACCCCAATACGTTGTAAATCACAACTCCAACAACACTTTCTGTTGTCTTTAAGGAAACAAATTAACTAGTTGTGTTGCTTTCATAAGCAGAAATGTAGAGAGAAGCAAACATCAAGCCCCTTTGGTGATGGTTTTATTTCTTTAAGCAGCTGAAGCCTGAACTCAGCTGAAATTGACCCCAAAAAAAAGCCACCAAGGTTTTATGTGCTGGTTTCTTTGCAACCATAAAACCAGGAAAAATCCTTTTTTGAAGCATATCTGCAAATCAAATGAGGCCTATGTTGTTGCCAGCCAGTTTGGAATCCTCTTTACAACCTGGATTTAACCTCTAGAAGAACATTTTTCTTTCTGACACATTCACTGGTTGGGTTGGTGGATTCCATGTCAGGAGGGAAGTGAATCCATTCCTGTCTTAAGGAGCTAACCAGGGTGCTAAACCTGGGGAGCACCTTTGAGGAACCTATTTTGATCCTGACATTAAAGTTCACACTGAAAACCAGGAGAAGGGATTTGCAACCTAAATAGAGACCACCACCAGCCACTGTATAACAACTGCGATTCCCAACAACGGGCATTGTGTTGGTAACTAAGTAAAAACAAAGTCCAGTTTATCCAGTGTTCTGTTCTGTTGCTCAGATGCCCCTGGACCAAACCTTCTTAAGCTAGTGCTCTTAAGTGTTTCGGTCTGCAAATAGGGATGGAGGAAAAACTCATTTCAGTTCTGAATTACTTACAGAAATTCAAATTTGATCATATTCAGGACAAAAAAAAACATTCAACGATCCAAATGCTGGGGAAAGCAGAAAGATTTTGCCATCTCCATTTGCAATTCCCAACCGCTCTAGGTAGGATGGTCGCTGGTCAGAATCACAGGAGTTATAGCCAAAACATCCAGAGAGCATCAGTTTGGGGAAGACCGAAGTGCCAAAAAAAGCAGCACCTCATCAGTCCAGCTTCTAGTCCTCAGATATATTGCCTCTGCATGCAGAAGTTCCAGTTAGCTAACATAGATCTATCATTCCCCCATGAATTTGTCATCAAAGGAATCACTGTGGCCTGATATCTACAAAAGCTCACACTGAAATAAGCCTGTTTCAAAAGTGCAGTCTCAAACGTGCATCTGAATTCCTTCATCCCAATCCCCATTTTCTATTATTATAAATCTTTTTTAAAATCATAATTACTGTGTTGCTGGGTTTTTTTAATTCATTGGCCATGCTGATATGCCACCCGTAACTTTTTTCTCTTGGTGGCTTTCACTGTCAATAAACAATCAGAAGACAACAGTTCACCACTATAATAAACAGCAGATTTATAGCAACAGCAATAGCAAGTACATTTCTATACCACTTATCAGTGAACTAGCACTCCCTACCTGTAAACCAATTGCCCCAATGAAGCTTGGTACTCATTTTACCAACCTACAAAAGCATGTCTAAATCACCCTTGGAGCCCTCCAGGATCGAACTTACAACATTATGGTTGCAGGACTGGCATCTAACCACTGTGCCACCAGGGATCCTTTAGAAATTGGATCATATGAGAAAGAGGCATACTCTCCAACTCCATCTGGCAGTGACAGTCCAAATTAATCCTCTATCATCCCACTTTTCCAGCGACTTTTAAAATGTCCTCGTTTTTCTCTCCTCCGTTTTCCCCTCTTTTGCCCCCAACTTACTTCAACTGCTGCAAATTGAGCTCAAAGTGCAAAAATACACTCAACTCTTTCCCTTTTCAGTGTGCTCAGGCAAAAGCAAAAAGCTGCAGCCTCTCCCAGTTTGCCTGCGCTTCTTCATTAATAATAGTTTCCATTTTGACCACACTCTGATATTGCTGTCCCAGTTTTGATTCATGAAATGTTGGAGCATATGGAGGAAGCGATCCTTCAGGTAACCATCATTATGTATGTTATGATCAATTCATCAGCTAAAAGGCAGGTGATTACTCAGTTTAAAAAATCCTCTGTTGGATGGCTTCCCTAAAAAATAGGACTACTACAGCGAGCAGCTGGTTCCCTTAGAAACCATGATAGGTTTTTGTTTCAAGATGGGATTTTGTTTTTATTTTTTGACAACAGTCTTCTGGAAAGCCGTTTCTCCTGAATCTTTTATGCACTGCTGCAGTTAACAATATATACGAAGGATGTGAAAACTCCGGCAATTTGTCCTGCTTTGTCCATTATTACAGCCAGAATTATCTGTGGGTTGTTTTTTTTCCCTTTTACTATCAGGTCTTCGACTGTTTGGAAAAGACTTGGAGAATTTATAAACAGGTCTTTTTGCAAAGCGTACCGTCACTTTCTGGTGGAAACAAATACATTTTAAAAATAAACTGAAGGAAGAAGCTTTCTCTTTCCTTCCCTTATATGTGGAGGAGGAGGAAAGTGGAAGGGGGAGCATACAAAACCAAGATCCACCTTGGCTCATTTCTGTAAATCCCAGAAGTCCCACTGTTTTCAGAATTACTCTCAGCTAAGTGAATATAAAAGAGCCTATGTTGTGTAGTGGCTTGAGTGTTGGACTACAATTCTGGAGATCTGGGTTTGATTCCTGGCTTGGCCATGGATCCTACTGGATGGCCTTGGGCAAGTCACATACTCTCAGCCTTAGGGGAAGGCAAGGGAAAACCTCCTCTGAACAAATCTTGCCAAGAAAACCCCATGATAGCTTCACCTTAGGGTCACAGTAGGTTGGAAATGACTTGAAGGAACACAAAAACAACAACATAGTAGGATATAGACTTGAAGCCCAAGCCTTGGTGTGGCAAAGGGACGGGAATTGTCCACCCCTCCAAAATGTTTTTGGACTGAAATTCCCAGCAGACCTGTCCAGCTTCCCATGGAAAGGAATGCTAGGACAATCCGGAGGGCCCAAGATTGTATAGCCTTGATATAGGAGCAGTGGCTATTTGAATAGAAGAATGATACCTCTGTCCACATCCAACAAGCTGCAATAAAAATATTTGTTCATCGTTCAAGTTGGACAAGCCAACCCAGTTTCAGAGTTTAAACCAGATACGTCAAATAGAAAACTTTCTGCCTTGTTTCTTCCAGGAGCCACTGATCAATAACTGATCAGTAAAGCTGCATTCGCCAGACTGCCTCTGTTGATAAGAATATTATTTTGCTTTGGTACACTCTCCAACATTTCACATCATGATGGCAAAATTATTAATGAGGAAACCAGGAGAGTCTGCTGCTGTTTGCTTTTGCCTGAGCCTATTGGGAAGGGCATATTTCTGCTTCTCCTCTCCGCTTTCTCCTGCTGAGTTACTGAGTGCAAACTGCTTTTGTACCTCAAGCTCACTTTGCAGCAATGGAAATATGCTGAGAACAAAGGAAGAAAGGAGGAGAGAGAAACGGGAACATTTTAAAAGCATTCAGAAAAGTGGATGACAGGGGTTTAATTGTGATTTAGCCTGCCAAATTTGGATAGCTGGAGGGTATAATATGGTGCAATTTTATATCTCCATAAGAAGACAAGTAACCAGAATCTGAAGCCTGCCATCTGCCTTCAAAATTCTGTTGCTCTAGACTGGTTACTCTGGAAAAACCTGAAGACACACCAGATGCAATCTTGAGAAAACAAATGACTGTGCTTAGGTGAAAAAACAAGGCCTTGGAATTAAAGGGCCTCAGGTTATCAAATTGCCATTGATTTTTTTATTCTGTCTTCTAAGAATTCTGTCTAAGACTCAATAGAGCATGTTCCCCTCAGGCTTCCTCACAAAAACCTCAGCTTCAGGTGAGCACAGCCTGTTCCATTTGCTCATTTGCTTTCAAACCCTGTCTTCTTTAGGAATAAGAGCTGTATTTGCTTGTCTGCATGCGTCTGGCAGTTTATCCTACAAAGGATAGCTCATGGTTTGCTGAAGGGTTAATAATCGTTACTAAGCCTACTGGATTCAAAGCGTATTGGGTTGTTTCTTCACAACAGTTGTTTATTGCCTCTCTGCTCATTAATGCTATCAAAGCAATGCCTGATAACGTTATTTTAATATATATTAAAAGCTTTCCTTCAAAACAGAGCAAAACATCTGTATGAAAAGTAGTCTTATAAAAAAAGACACACAAAGAATTGAAACCACTAAGGACACACAGTTATACTAAACAATGTTGTAGGCCCACTCCGGGCTGGAAGGGAGTTCCACAGCTTAGATGCTACTATTGAGAATCAATGCGTTACTATTAAAACTTGCCATATGTAGTACACAGAGACACACTGCAGACAAAATCATAAGAAAATACAACAGGGGTGGGAATCACACAGCCCTCAAAATGTTGTTGGCATTGCCAGCATAGCCAAGGGTGAGGCATGCTGGGAGCTGCAATCCAACAACATGACCGCACAGTTCCAACCCATGAAATTTAAAAAACCTGCAAGGCATTGGGGAAACTAGCAACGACCCACAAACTGTAAAGCCTGCAGAACAAGAAAAAGACCAAAAATGATAGGAAGAGAGAGGTAAGAAGGCTGGCTGGTTGCGTGATAACTTCAATATGTAGAGAGATCTTGTAGCACCTTTGAGACTAACTAAAGAAAGAAGTTGGCAGCATGAGCTTTCCTAAACTTAAGTCGACTTCCTCAGATGCATTACAAAGTTATAAACTAGGAGGACTAGGGACCCATTCACACTATGCAGTTATAGCACTATTATTCCACGTCAACTCCTATGGTTCCATTCTATGATATCTTGGGACCCGCAGTATAGGAAGGAGTATTTGGACTTCTCAATCAGAGCAGAACTACAAATTCCAGCATTCCATAGGAATCAACCATGACAATTAAGCGGAACAATAGCGCAATAATTATGTAGTGTGACTGGGTCCTTGGGATACAGAGATGTGACACTGACAATGTAAACATTTCCCAAAGCGCATCAGGAAAACCCAAAAACAGCCAATGAAGCAAACTGCCACAGGGTCCTGCTGCATTCTGTGAAGAGTCAGAATTTGGACAGAGCCTGAAACTACCACCGAGAAACACCCAGCCACCCAACTACCATGATGTCATTGACTATGGAATTTATCACATGGTAGGAATTTCTCCCAATTTCGAATGGAACCAATTCAAATTCATGTAAATTAGTTGTTTAGTGAATTTACTTGAATTCTAATTGCGTTCAGAATGCTTTCAGAATGACTTCCCATTTCCCGAAAATGACCCCCCCCATTGCCCAAAATTGCGTGAGATGCTCTAATACGCAATTACGTGAAACCCCATGATTGCCTTTGGAATGACTTCCCATTGCCTGAAATTGCGTGAGATACACTCATTCGCAATAACGTGAAACCCATGATTGCGTTCGGATTGCCATTGCATTATACCCTCAAATTCCGTCGTATGATAAGCTCCTATGTTGGCTGCAGAATCCTGGGAGATGCAGCCCAAAAACATAACTTTCCCAAGCTCTGGGTTTGGAGGTCATTTCCCTCCTTCTCGGCAGGTGTCTTGAACAAATCATTCTTTTCACACACATACAGACATACATGCACCAAGTGTCCCCATCTGCAGAGTAAGAATGCTAACAAATCCACTCCCAGGACTGGGGTGAGGCTGACTGTGATAAGGACTCTAGGACAACACGTTCTGCTCTGGGAAAGTGCTGCAAAGAAGATGGCTGTTTTGCTCCTCCAGTCTAATATTGTTTACTCTGATGAAGGGTTGCCAACGTAGGTCTTGCCCATCATGACCCACCCTAATCCTTTTTTACTAAGGATGCCCAGCAACACTTCTGTTAGGAGTGTGAAGTATCATTTCAGGCAGCAGATCTAAGCTGTTGACTAAACTCTTATGTTATTATTTCTAGATGGGAAGAAGCATTTGCAGGGGTTTCTGCTCTGTGCCAACATAACTTGGATTACTTTGGGTATTATGTAGTTAAAGTGGGTGGGGAACACCATTGGCTGCTCTACCTCAGGCAGCAAAATATCTTCAGCCAGCTCTGAACTGAACCTGGACTGTGCCTGTACCTAAGATAGGGGTACTTCTTGTGAGGACTGAAGATGTGAGCCAGCAGTACTGGCCCTAATGTTCACATAAAAAATTAAGGCATTACAATGGTCTATGTCTAGAGCAGGGGTGTCAATTATATAGCCCCCAACATTTCAAGGAGGAAAACTGGGTCACATACAGCCAAGGAACAAGAGAATGTTGTCAAGATGGTAACTATTAATGCAGACGAACATACAAGCTAATAAGGGCTGCAGCCCTTTGCTTTTGCCTGAACCTACTGGGAAAGATAAGATTCTGCTTCCTCCCCTCTTCTTTCACATGGTGAGTTAACTGAGTACAAACTACATCCAAATAATGATACCTTTTGGGGCCAATCAAAATGCACAACTACATGTTGCAAGATTTCGGAGTCACACTGGCTTCTTCATCAGGCAAACAGAAGGAAAAAAATTGAAGATGTTACGTCATATGCCTGCATTTTCTGTTTCTGGCCTTAGTTCAGATGGTAGGGAGGGCTATCTGCAGGCTGGCACCTCCTCCTTTGGCCATGCAGTCACTGGCAGATTTTCAAAGTCAAGGAAACTTAATGTCCATTTCCAATTCAAAGATGATGTTTCCTTGGAATCCAGCATGTCCCCTTCCTTAGTGCAGCCACGGGCTCCTATGTAGGTAGAGAACACTGAATTTCTCAAGAAACTAGTTCAAACTATTTTTGCACTTTGAACAGCTTGCCTCAATTGAAGTATGCTGATGCCAAAGGGGGAAAAGTGGAATGAGGAGTGAGAAACTGGGACATTTTTAAAGCAGCGGAAAAAGCTGGACAACAGAGGATTATTCAGGACTGTCCCTGCCAGATCTCAACAAATGGAGGGTATGAGAAAGATCTGGCTTCTGTATTTCTAGGCTTATCCCCTGCTCTTGGGGATTCTGGATTGGAGAACACAGACACACACTTAAACCTAGTTTCATGTGGTTAAGTATGATGACACTGAGGGTTTAGGACATTTTTTGTTTCACTTCTAGCAGAACAGGAATTGCTTCCACATATGAATTCCTGTGAATGTGAAGTGGTCCTTAGTACAGGGCATTCCCATTTTAAATCTCGGAGAGATTATAATGGCATGAATGGTCATAGGACTCATTTAGGCGTTGGAATATTTTGCTACAGTGCTTTCTGAACAAAGGGAGACAAAAGAAACTCTTACCACCACAGCAAACAACCTTCACTTTGTAGTTGTTGAACCTGGGGACAGCTCCATCTAAGTCTTTACTCTTAAAACATATTTAAGTTACATACGCACATACGTTACATACTACTTTCCAGAGACTGACCACTGCAAGGAGAGTAGAATTCGCCATCAGCCAGCATCAATTCAAACAAACATTCAGTGGCAACAAGACACACATTGGCTAGAAAGCATCAACAGTGTGTGCAAAATGTATTTTTGTGCCAGAAATGTATGTGGTTCAGGAACAGTCACAAACCTCTTAAATAGTCTGTCAAAAAGAAGCATGCATTTAACACAGATGTAGTCTGCTCCCCCACTGCAGAATTCATGCAATTTGACACCACTTTAACTGTCATGGCTCCATGCTATGGAATTCTGGGATCTGTAGTTTGTCGTGGCACCAGAGCTCTCTGACATAGAAGGCTAAATATCTCACAAAACTATAAATCCCCAAATTCCACAGCATTGCAGTTAAAGCAGTGTCAGCGTACATTAATTCTGCAGTGCAGATGAAGTGCTGATATATACTTACATGGAGCTCCTAAATAGTTTAGGCCTGGCATACTTGAGAAATCAAATCCTCATCTTCCACCCTGATCTTTAAAATAAGGATGCCCTTGCGATGGTCACATCCATATGCCAAACAGACATAAGATCACATAGACAGGCATGTTCATAGCTACCCAAGGCGGACTGTTTAGAAAGGCAGACTAGTTATGGAAACACTTGGGTTCAAATCCTGCCAATGAGCCATGGATCCTACTATGTGGCCTTGGGCAAGTCATCAACTCTCCGCATCAACTATCACAACAGATGAGGATAAAATGAGAGAGAGAGAAGGATGAACACCACCTTATGCTACGGGAGGAAAGGTTGGATATAAATGTAAATAAATAAGCCCAGGGCAATGAAAATATTTGGATGCTACATCTTGCTGGGATGGGACATGCACCCCGCTCTGCATCTTTGCTACATCTGAACAAGAATGTGTGCATCTCCCCCATAGAAAGATGCAAAGACTGTAAGTACAAAGGCAATACAGGTTGGTGGACAAGGAAGAAGAAGCAGCAATTCTACTTTGAATGAATAAGAAGAAGAAGCATTCACTCATGCTTCCTGATTCTCTCTCCCAAAAACTTGACACCAAAAGCCAGAGGATTTATCCACATGTACCTGTTGAGCTCTAGATTAGTGTAATATCAAGTAAGGGTTTGCATTTTTGAAAAACAGCCATAGCAGATCAAACACTATCATGGACACAGTCAGCATCACCTTAAACACAGTAACTTTTAGTGGAAGGAGTTTGTATTAAAGAGAATGCTATCTATACATGGTAAAGGTCATTAAAGAGAAGGCTGTATATGTGTGTTCACAGGAGCAAAATACACGCACATGTCAAACAATCCTGTTGCATATACATCAGAAGTATTTACAAATTTTATTCACACGAAGTACAGGGAACTGAGATGGGCTGATACACTGGGAACAAACAGAGTGTTCAGAAGTATCCTATTTTAGTTCTTTCAACCTGTTTTTAACTAAAAACCTGATAGATGTGAACAGAAAGCCAGCATGGTGTAATGTTTTGAGTGATGGACTACAGCTCTGGAGATCAGCAATTAACAGCGACAACGTGTTGCTGGAAATTGCTTGTTTTGTTTTACATGAGGCCAGATGATCTTGAGGTGTGGTTTCTCAAACGTTCAAGGAACCATTTTATTATTTTAGCCGACCTTCTCCGCCCCTTTTTCAGCTCTATGGCAAGGAGGCTTTCACAAGACAGGTTCCTCCTTTGAGCCATAAAGCATGGAGCCACTGACTCCAGAGAAGGCCCAGTGAAACCAGGGCACGCTTCCTAAGCAAAATGGCACAGGCGCTAGAGCTCAAGTTCAACTTTCAAAGGGCCCCTGGAATCCTTCTCTTTAAGAGTGTAACAACTATGCGGTCTTTGTTTAAACGGAGCAGCTCCACTATTAACAACACAAGCAACAACTTGCCAGATTCTTGGCTCAGGAAACAAGATGGGTAGAGACTTCCCTCGGTGTACAAAAAAAGGAGGGAGTATCTTTTTTTTTTCCCCCTTCCATATTTTTGCAAAATAAACAAAACTATCTCTCTCAGTACATCAGGAATCGACTTGGACAGAATGCTGACAACTGTGTGAGATGAAATATAACAACAGGATTGGTCTATCGCAGTATAGAAATAGTAGTCAATTGCACGTTTGCCATTCTGAGCATCAGTATGTGAATGATGATTGTTCCAAAGCTCAATAGGGTAAGCATTCTGGTTAAAGTCAAAATGAACAAGATTGTTTTCCCTTTCACTTTAAAAAAACAACCACCATCATCTTGTAGAGACATGACTTCATTCATAAACATGACGTGGAATTTGTACATGAGAAAGACTCTGAGGCAGTGGATCTTAAAAGATAAGAACCCAGTGGCATAAATTCTTGGCAATACAGTGGGAAGTCTTCCCAGCTAGAGAAATTCCCTTGGAAATATATGAAGCTGACCCAAATGGAAAGTCACATCCAACTTGGAAGAGTCATGAATCCATAGCATTGCAAGACAGAAGCTTAAAACATGAGGATGCACTGAAGCTGCAGTGTCTATTTTATGAAGCTGTTGAATTCTGGAATACAAGTAACCTCAGAAGAGAGAGAAAAAAGCCAGCCCCAAATAAATATATCAAAAGACGACCAAAGACACAAAATCCTGACAAAATCCTCATTAATACTTGGTTGTGGAATCTGAAATTCAAAGTTCAAAGATAGACCATCCTGAATAAGTGGCTGTAACATCGAGCAACAATTTTGCACATTTGAATAGGATTGACACAGAATTAAACCTGCAGTCAGACTTTTTCTATCTTTTTAGTTGAACCATTTCTCATCTAAAACCAGCAATGGACAGAGCAATCTTGTACCACTTGGTTCAGTGGGACTTATTGAACATATGCAAGTGTATATAGGATTGCAACCTGGTTTTTCATCAAGAACATCAAGAGACAGGACATGCAAGTGTGACCAAGCGCCATCAAACAAAAGTAAGAAAATACTCTGATTTTATCCATGGGAAGAACACTTGCCAGACCTCCCAAGTTTAAACCACAACACAAATCTGCAGAAGGCTCTGGGAATCAGCCTCAGTTTTCCATCTGCAGAATGGGATTATGAATGGCCTACCCACCCCACTATCATCCAGTAATATAAACCAAGCAAAGAATATGAAACGACGTATCTTCTACATCTTAAGTGCCAAATTAATTAACAATTATACTCAGATTTTGCAAGGCCTAGAAAGGCATATTGTAGGCATGAAAACAAGGTATAAATACCTGCTACAAATAATAATTATTAAAATGCACCGAGTCTGTCTGGTGTCTCTCTTAGGTACATACCTTAAAACCAGGATCCATCTAGTCATTCAATATCCAATACAATCAGGACTGTCCAACCAACATGTCAAAGCCAGCCATGCAGCACTATTAACAGCTAAAATGAGTTTCAACGTTCAGGGACAGTATACAGGACTGAATTTCAGCTGCAATGAAGAGAGGCAGCAGTAGGGGAAAAGGGCAGAGGAGATGTTTGCAACAGAAAAAGAAGAAAACTATGGCACAGGTGGGATATACTCCATTAAGGAAGCCACGGCTGCCTTTGGTTTCCAAAACCTAAGCCAGGCTAGGGGACCTCAGAAGTCAAAGCCAACTTGACCAACACAGAACAGAAGCAACAAGAGCAAACCAGGCTTGAACACCTTCCAGAAGCCAAAGCAACTCAACTGAGGCTGTCAGACTTTGGACATACCATGAGAAGACGTGACTCAGTGGATAGGAAGATAATCCTGGGAAAAGTGGAAGGCAGCAGGAAAAGAAGACCAATACGGAAATTTTCCAGGAGCGCTTCAGTTGGGTATTTCTACATGGCAGCCGGCTGGACTATATGACCTTTAGGTACCCTTCCAATGCTAAGATTTTATTATGGCTCTCTAACTCTATTTATGCCCAGATGCCGGGTGGACTGCTATGGAAAGCAGACAGAGCAAGAAGAAACCAGGCCAGACGGCCTCTTGTTCTGATCCAGTAAGATTCTGACATCCCACGTTTGGGTATGATGGACACTTTTAAGAATCGTAGCAAGTCAAAATACAGCGTTAAGTCAGGTTGGAAGCCTCGGACTCTCTGTTCCGAGGCCAAGATGTTCTCGGCGGCTCTGAAAAATGCTCGACTCAGCCGCTTGCCCTGAAATCTGACCTGTGGGCTCCACAACCATCTCTCTGCCCAAAGCAGGGAGTGAATGAAGAGTGAATTGAGACGCCTTCGAACACCCTCCTCCGTCAGTCCTGCTGAAACTGACCATGCAGAGCAGCTGGGCCTCCCTGCAATGCTTGAACAACACAACATACCACTTCGCAAAGATGCTTCCCTTTCATAATAATAATAATAGTTGAAAAAGAAGAAGATACATGGGTCATCATCATCACCACCATCATCATCTTTTCGAATGTAGGAAAAGCATGGGAATAATTTACCTACGGAGTCAATCTCCAGGAGGCGCTGCAGGTCACGGATGCTGTGGATTTCGCTGTGTGCCAGCCTTTCGATCACCTCTTGGGGGATTTCAGCTTCCTTTTCCAAAGAAGAAAAAAAGAGAAAGACAGAGAAGCAGCCAGTCAGTCATTCTCTCTCCTGGTTCCAAAAAAGAAGGGGAGGAAAAAACATCACCTTTTGAATAGAGAAAGAGCCTCTGAGGTTGCCATCGTGCGGCCGGGGCAAACTTTGGCCCTGTGCCCGCCTTGTCCTGCCTTCCCCCTCAAAACTGCTATACAATGTTTAAGAAAGAAATAAACCCATCCGCAAGCTGTATCCAAACACCCTGAACCAGCCCCATGAATCCGCACGAGGCTTTGGCAAGCGGCAGGTGCCTATAAGAGGCCAAGAGGTTGCAAGAACCCATTTCCAAGCCCCACCTGCCGCCTTCTCCTTCTGGAAAGGGCTCCCGAAGAGGAGATCTACTTCTCCCAGGAAAGAAAAATCTCCCTCCTGAGATTTCTTGGGTCATGTTTTAGAAAAAGCAAAACAAGGTGGATGGGAGGGAGAGGGGGAGAAAGAGACATTGCTTGGAAGGCTCTGGTTTTTAAGGATTCGGTGGGCCTTGGAGGCCGAGTCAATGCATTTACTTTGGGCCAATGTGCAGCTGAAATTCAATGTGAGAGTAAGTCCCACCAGGCCATAGACTTTGGAGTAAGTGTGCTTAGGATCTGCGGTTATGTGGGTGTTCCTGGAGCGCATGGACACAAATAGACAAGACAAGAGGCGCAGGCAGCACTGATATCTGTTGCAAGGCGAAATGTGCCAATGCTCAGGCAGCTCCCAATGAGTTTTCTCCATTCAGCTGCAACCTTCCTTATGTATGCCACGCTTACTACGAGTAAACCCCACTGAACTGTATGGCGTGTATGTATGTATATATATGTGCATGCGTAAACATGTGAGGAGGACAGCAAGGGCGTTCCCCTTGGCGCATGTTTGCACGGCTCCCCTAAACACCATTTCGTGCAAGGTTAAGACACAGGTTCACCTTACCTCCGTCCGCAGCAAGACCCTTGATATAGTTTATAATTTATATACTTCTATAATTGTATTATATATAATGTCAAAGTAGACGTTCCCTAAAATGTGCCTGGGTGGGGCCCGAACGTGTGTGCATCGCTATGGAGCCCAAACTACACACATTCCTACAGGTTTCTCATGTCAGGGTGATGCTCATTTCTAACCCGCAATGTATACATCGCATACATACGCCTTTGAGAAGGGGATCGAAAGCCTTCCCGAAGGCTACTGATATGCCCACAAATCCCACAAAAAGGGCTACCTATACCCCAACATTTGAAAGAGGCTGATTCTCCATTCGTTTTGGTATCTGCAGAAGAAGAAGAAGGAGAGAAAGCAGAAGGCAGGCTTAGCCTTGAAACTCCCAGATAACTCAGGTTTAAACGCCCCAGAAGGTGGGTTTAGCCTTTCAAAGCCCAGAATGCAGGTTTAAACACCAAGAATGTAGGTTTCAGCCTTTAAATGCAGGTTTAGCCTTTAAAAGCCCAGGATGCAGGTTTAAACACCCATAATATAAAGCTTAGCCTTTCAATGCTGGTTTAGCCTTTAAACTCCCAGAATGGAGGTTGAAAAACACAGAATGTAAGGTTTAGCCTTTAAACGCAGGTTTAGCCTTTAAAATCCCAGGATACAGGTTTAAGCACCCAGAATGTAAGGTTTAGCCTTTAAATGCCAGTTTAGCCTTTAAACTCCCAGAATGCAGGTTTAAACACTCAGAATGTAAGGTTTAGCCTTTAAATGCCGGTTTAGCCTTTAAAATCCCAGAATGCAGGTTTAAACACCCAGAAAATAAGGTTTAGCCTTGAAATGCTGGTTTAGTGTTTAAACTCCCAGAATGCAGGTTTAAAAGCCTTTAAAATCCCAGAATGCAGGTTTAAACAGCCAGAATATAAAGTTTAGCCTTTCAATGCCGGTTTAGCCTTTAAACTCCCAGAATGCAGGTTTAAAAGCCTTTAAAATCCCCGAAGGCAGGTTTAAACACCCAGAATGTCAGGTTTAGCCTTTATTAAAAGCCCAAAATGCAGGTTGAGCCTTTCTTAAAAGCCCAGGATGCAGGTTTAAAAGCCTTTCAACTCCCAGGATGGAGGTCCAAACACCCAGAATGTCAGGTTTAGCCTTCACACTGGAGAAATAAACCGGTTTAAGTGCCATGGGTCAATGCTGTGAAATTCTGGGAATTGTAGTTTGTTGTGGGGCCCAGAGCGGAGCGGAGCTCCGCTCTGGGCCCCCACAACAAACTACAATTCCCAGAATTTCACAGCATTGACCCATGGCACTTAAACCGGTTTATTTCTCCAGTGTGGACGCAGCTAAAGTCAAAGCGGCCCCAAACCGGGTTATCTCCCCAATGTGGATGCAGTGCCCCCCAAAAACCAATCCACCCAGGCCCCCCAAAATGGGGAAAAACCCCTGCCAAGAAGCTTAAGCCCCCCAGGGTCCCCTACCTGAGCCTCCCCGAGGGCCACGGAGCCCAGGCCCAGCAGGAGCCAGAGGCCGCCCGCCGTGGCCGCCACCGCCGCCGCCCAGCGCCTCATGCTGCCCACGACGCCTCCGACGCCGCCGCCTCCGCCTCCTCCTCGGAACCGGGCCTGGCTCTGGCTCTGGTTCTGGTTCTGGTTCTGGTGGTGGTGGTGCTGCGGCTCCTGGGCCCCCCGCGGGAACCACCACCATCCCTCAGGGCCCCCTCCGGAGGGACCCCCTGGCTCCCCTTCCTTCCCTCGCTTGGCTCCCGAGGGACGACTGAGGAAAGAAGGGGCTCTTTCCTTCTTTCTTTTCTTCCTTCCTTCCTTCTTTCTCTTCTTCCTTCCTCCCTTCCTTCCTTGGGGAGGTCTCCTCTCCCTCTCAGGCCGCCTGAGGCACTGGAGGAAGGGGCTCTTTCCTTCTTTCTTTCCTTCCTTCCTTTCCTTCTTTCTCTTCTTCTTCCCTTCCTTCCTTGGGGAGGTCTCCTCTCCCTCTTGGGGGAGCCTTTCCTCCCTTCCTTCCTTCCTTCCTCCCTTCCTTCCTTCCTTCTTTCCTTCCTTTTTTCCTTCCTTCGGGGTGTCTTCTCTCTCTCTCTCTCTCTCAGGGCGCTTGAGGAAAGAGTCCTCCCTTCCTTTCTTCCTTCCTTCCCTGAAGGAAGGGGGTCTTTCCTTCTTTCCTTCTTCCCTTCTTCCTTCCTTCCTTTATTCCTTCCTTGGGAGTCTCTTCTTCTTCTTCTTCTTCTTCACCCTTCCAGGGCACCTGAGGGAAGAGAGGGCTTCCTTCCTTCCATCCTTCCTTCCTTCCTTCTTTCCCTCTCCTTTTCCTTCCTTCCTTGGCAAGGGGTCTCCAAGCCTCCCCTTGGAGGGCTTCAATCCTTTCCCTTCCTGAGGGGGAAAGAGGAGCTTCTTCTCCTTCTTCTCCTCCTTCTCCAAAGGCTGCTGCAGAAGGGAGAGAGTTGCGGAGCTGGAGCTGGGTCTGCGGCGGAGGGAGGCCTCTCTCCAGTCTCTGGGTCTGACTCGCTGCAACGCCCCTCACCTGAGTCTGGCGCTGGATTCAAGGCAGGCAGCCACAGACAGACAGACCCTGATCCTGATCCTGATCCTGATGCTGCTGGCCAAGCCCCCCGCACCTCCCTCTCTCTACACACACACACAACACACAACACACACACACACACACAGCAGAGAGACTGAGAGACTGAGAGAGAGGGACACAGAGGCAGCCGAGCTCTTCTGCAAAGGCACCGCTCACACACACCACACAACATACACACACATACATGTATTCTCGCTCTCTCTCTCTCTCTCACACACACACACACACACACATATACATAGTATATGTCCATTCTGTCACACACACACACACACATATATATATATATATATATACACACTCCCTCATATACAAACAGAGAGAGATATACACACTCCTATATATGCATACACAAACGCATTCTCATATATATATATATATATATATATATATATATATATCATATGTATCTATCTATATATATATATACACACTCACACATACATCAGTCTCATAGATTTAATTCATGGAGGGAGGAAGAAATGATTAGGGATCAATCGCATCGATTGAACCCTTTCGGGAAGAGGAGAAAATGATTATATATATTATATATATATATATATGATTTTACAGGATTATATATATATATATATATATACACACACATTTTCACTGCCGGGAAGGGGGCTGCGGTGTGTGTGTGTGTGTGTATATGAAAATGTGTATATATGTATGTGTGTGTGCATATATATATATATATATATATACATACATACATACATTATATATACGAAATCCAGAGAGCGGGAGAGGGAGGGAGCCCGGGGAGGCTGCTCTCCTTCTATCTTCCCTTGCAGACTGCCAGGTGGCGGAGCAGGAGAGCTCGCCTCGGTCCCGGAGGCTGCAGGGAGGGAAGAAATGATCACGGATCGATCCAGGGGGAGGCAGGACCTGATCATGGATCAATCTCATCGATTGAATTCAGGGGAGGGGGTCAGAGAGGGATCAATCTCAGGGATTTCCCCTTTCCCCGGAGGAGGAGGAGGGGGCTCAGTCTCCTGGGATTTCTTCCTTTCCAAGGAGAGGAAGAAGTGATCAGGGATCAATATCATAGATTTAACCCTTTCCAAGGGGAGGAAGAAACGATCAGGGATCAATATCATAGATTTAACCCTTTCCAGGGAGATCAATATCATAGATTTAACCCTTTCCAGGGGGAGGAGAAACGATCAGGGATCAATATCATAGATTTAACCCTTTCCTAGGGGAGGAAGAAACGATCAGGGATCAATATCATAGATTTAACCCTTTCCAAGGGGAGGAAGAAACGATCAGGGATCAATATCATAGATTTAACCCTTTCCTAGGGGAGGAAGAAACCATCAGGGATCAATATCATAGATTTAACCCTTTCCAAGGTGAGGAAGAAACCATCAGGGATCAATATCATAGATTTAACCCTTTCCAAGGTGAGGAAGAAACCATCAGGGATCAATATCATAGATTTAACCCTTTCCAAGGTGAGGAAGAAACCATCAGGGATCAATATCATAGATTTAACCCTTTCCAAGGTGAGGAAGAAACCATCAGGGATCAATATCATAGATTTAACCCTTTCCAAGGTGAGGAAGAAACCATCAGGGATCAATATCATAGATTTAACCCTTTCCAAGGTGAGGAAGAAACCATCAGGGATCAATATCATAGATTTAACCCTTTCCAAGGTGAGGAAGAAACCATCAGGGATCAATATCATAGATTTAACCCTTTCCAAGGTGAGGAAGAAACCATCAGGGATCAATATCATAGATTTAACCCTTTCCAAGGTGAGGAAGAAACCATCAGGGATCAATATCATAGATTTAACCCTTTCCAAGGTGAGGAAGAAACCATCAGGGATCAATATCATAGATTTAACCCTTTCCAAGGTGAGGAAGAAACCATCAGGGATCAATATCATAGATTTAACCCTTTCCAAGGTGAGGAAGAAACCATCAGGGATCAATATCATAGATTTAACCCTTTCCTAGGGGAGGAAGAAACGATCAGGGATCAATATCATAGATTTAACCCTTTCCTAGGGGAGGAAGAAACGATCAGGGATCAATATCATAGATTTAACCCTTTCCAGGGGGAGGAAGAAATGATCAGGGATGAAAAAGAATAATGGAATAGTGACTTGCAGATGGTTTAGAAGAAGAACTACTTTGCAAAATCAGGATGATGATGATGATGATAATGATGCACGATATACAGATATATAGATATAAAGATATATAGATATTGACTTGCCTCTATAGATATATAGATATATAGATATCGACCTGGATCAGAAATTAGGGCTAAGGGGATCTCTCTGGGCCACCTCTTAAATTTAAGAGGGAAATTGAGGGCTTCTTTGAACATATCCGGAGTTGGTTGTGTTTCCATAGCTCTTATTTCAAAGAAGGGACTATCCCCTGCTTTACAGAGTCATAGAATCCTAGATTTGGAAGAGACCACAAGCGAAGGCCTTGCAAACTCCAAATCCCAGGATTCCATAGGATGGCGTTCCAGCACTTCGAGTGGTGTCAAACTGGATTGTTTCTATGGCCTAGATGCACCCTAAATGACAAGCAATGGTTTGAACTGGGGACCTTATCAGACGTTGGAAATTGGAAGTATAATCCAATGGCAACCCGAACGCAATCGTGGGGTTTCACGTTATTGCATATTGAAGCATCTCACGCAATTTCGGGCAAAAGGGTAGTCATCCCGAACGCAATCGTGGGTTTTACCTTATTTCGAATTAAAGCATCTCACGCAATTTCGGGCAATGGGGGGTCCATTTCAGGTAATGGGAAGTCATTCTGAATGCATTCCGAATGCTATTGGAATTCACGTAAATTTGCTAAACTAGCGAATTCACGTGAATTCAAATTGGCTCCAACTGGCTCCATTCGCAATAAAGAGAAATTCCTCCCGTCTGATAAGGTCCTGGGACTCTTTCAGCCCAAGTGTTGGACCACAAACCTGGAGATCAGGGTTCGAGACTCTGCTCGGCTCTGGAAACCCACTGGGTGATTTCGAGTGGCAAATCTCCTCCGAACAAATCTTGCCAAGAAAGCCCCATGATATCTTCGCCTTAGGGTCACCATGAGTCAGAAACATCTTGAAAGCCCACAAAAACAACAACAGAGTGGATATAGACTTGAAGCCGAAGTCATGATAGAGCAGCGTTATGGTCACCCTAAATTGGGAAAAGTCTGGAAGGCACACAATAACAGCAGCAACCAACTTTCCACGCCAGAACAGTGCAACACGTACACATGCCATAGTGCTTGCTACAAGGAGAGATGCATGTTCCTGGCTGCCACTGGACGTTCTTGGCAGCCACAGGGAAACACTTTTTAAAATTCCCTTAAATCTCGAGGCAACAGAAATCTTGCAGTGCAAACTCGCCCTGCTCCAATAAGCAGCTTAAAGCGGGCTTGACACTGGAAGGCAAGCCTCTTATAAGAACAGTGTCACATCCCAAAATTTGACCATGTAAGAGTATAATCTCCATGTCTTGCACATTGTGACTTCCAAATTCCTGGCTTTGGGAACAGCTCGGATTCACTGTTAACAATGGAGGAGGAAGGCATGTTTCCCTCCGACTCTATAGAGAGAAACGGAGAAGTCACAACGGCTTGGAATACGGATTTGCCAAATTTCAACTTTCCGCATCATCTGGACGTACTTTCTCTATCGGAGAGTACATTCTGAGTCTCCTATTTGGAGAGACCAGTGGACCAATATGTTCCCAGCCCTTCAGAATTTAAGTAATAAGGGAATCTGGGATTATGCTTTTACCCAATTTCAGCTTCCTATCTACTAAAGGAGTGTTTGCCTACTAAAGGAGCGCACCTCACACATTTTAGGTGCCAATGTTGAAATGGAAATAGGAGTAAAAGTGCTCCTTGGAACACCATTGCATAAAAAAAAAGCTGAAACCCAAACATTCTCATATCTACAAATCTCTGGAAAGGAAGAAATTGTGTTTGTGTTCAGAAACCTGTTGTCCCAAAAACACCTGTATCCAAGCTCATTTAACAATTCACTAGCATGGTTGTGTATTGTGTCCGTGACATAGCTCCATCGCCATTAAGTTGTGCGCTGGAGCCTGTGATGTAGAATCCCTGCCAATGAATGTTTGTTTCTTCATGCAAAATTGTGCAAAAAAATAAAATAAAATACATTCAAACTGGTGGGATCAATTGATTAATTTTTCTTTTTTGAATGGACGAATGCAGCCATTGTTGTTGATTTGTTGTTATGTGCCTTCAAGTTGTTTCCAGCTTTTGGAGACCTTAAAATGAACATATTGTGGTGTTTTTTGGAGGGGCTGAGTGTCTGTGACTCATTCAAGATCACTCAGCAAGGTCTTTTTTAATGCTGGCATAAGGAATCGAACCCTGGTTTCCAGAGTCCTAGTCCAATACTCAGACCATTATTATTACAATTATTATTATTATTATTATTATTATTATTATGCTTTTCTACTAAGATTGGGATCCAAAGTGGCTCCCAGTCTAAAAAACGCACGGTACAGTTAAAAACCTCCAAAACTGACAGTTAAAATGGTACTAAACTACACCACGCAGGATCTCTGTAGCAGAGATACAGAGTTTTATTTCCTCAGACTTGTCTAATAGACCTTGGAAGTGACCTAGAATTTTAAGTGTGGAGAGTTTTCAGCCTCTCTGGGAAGAATCTCTGCTTGAGGTTGTCTGAGTGACCGGGGTTTCTGATCTGTCTGAGTCTTTGCAGCATGGCCCAGAGGAGTTCAAAGTCAACATCACAACCCTTGGGTTACACATTAAACCCATTTTATATTGATTTGGCCCCTCCTTGGCCTTCTGGAAGCTAAGAAGCCAAGGCAGAGATTACCCAACCAAGGTGATGCCTCTCCAATTGACTTCGAGGCAAATCTGTTAAAGATTAATGTTTGGGTATTTTCTCCTGAGTCAGCGGTGATTTCCATTCTTTGCTTCCTTCAAGGGATACGCTCATGCAACCCACTTCTTTCAGCTAGTCTCAAAGGTGCAACCAAATGCCTTTGCATACTGATTCACCAGACTATCTTGGCTATGTCTTTGCCTGCATCCACACTATAGAAAGAATCCCGTTTGACATCGCTTTAACTACCATGGCTCAATGCCATGGAATTCAAAGCTCTGATGCCACAACAAACTACACTTCCCGGAATTTCATAGCATTGAGACATGGCAGTTAAAGTGGTGTCAAAAACCAGATTATTTCCGCAGTACGAATGCAGCCTTTGACTTCTGTCTATGTGTATTTGGAAAATAAGTGAATTTTGGCTCCAAACTTGGGTCCCATCTCCAAGCCATCACATTACGCACGCGTATGCAAATACAGGTATTCCAAAATCCTTTAAAAATCCAAATTCCAAATTCTGGTCCCAAGCATTTTGGATAAGGGAGACTCAGCCTATATATAAATCTCATCTCAGCCCTGAATTCGTGGTGCCGTTAAGCAATCTCTTCTTTGACATATCCATCTGTAATATGGGAATAATACCACTGTCCCACTGTGAGAACTAGCATGGTGTAGAGGTGGAGTATTGGGTTATGACTCTGGAAACCAGGGTTCAATTCCTGGCTTGGCCCTGAAACCCCCTGGGTGACCATGGCCAAGTCACATGCTCTCAGCCTCAGGGGATGGCAATGGCAAACCTCCTCTGAACAAATCGTGCCAAGAAAACCCCATGATAGGGTTGTCTTAGGGGCGCTGTAAGTTGGAAATAACTTGACGGCACACAACAACAACAAACTAGTGTCCCAGTTTAAAAGCATTGTGGTGACATACAAGGATGGGCTCTTGAGCCTTTTACATACCTGCAAAAATCCCAGGTGATAACACTGCAAGGTCAAAGAGCACACAAGGCCAGGCAGACTTCAACCAAAGCATATCTTCTCTAATTTAGAAATGGAAATCCCCAAATACGCACCCTTCTCACCCACTCTACCTTGCCATTGCTCCCTGAGACTCTGCTTTTAAACAACAGATCTTTTTTTTCCCCCCCCCCCCCTCTCCCTTGTCTAAACAACGCATGTTAATAGAAAGAGCCAAGAATTCAGTGGTGAGGCTAACAAGCCTGGAGAGCATTTAAGTGGATTAGCTGCAATAACACAACCAAGGAGGGTGAGACAATTGCCTGCAAAATGCACAGCCCCCAAGGTTTCATCTGCAGCTTGCCTTCAGCATTTTTCAAAGGGGAGGAGGGCTTGTGTTCTGAAGGAGGGGTCCATTGGATGGCTACAGCCCCCCAGGCTTGAGCATGTTCTTCCTTGCTTTCTCCTCCACCCTATCTCCATCTTTTTGAAATGTTCTTTTAATGGGCCATTTTGCAAGTTCCTCCTAAAACACAAGTGGTCTTTGAAGTGGCCCCCAAAGATGTCATTCAGCCTCCCAGGGTGGTCTTTGGAGGAGTCTTCCCTCTTGGAAAGATCACTGGCAGTCCAGCCTTTAGGAAGTGGTTTTATCTTCTAGATGGGAAAGAATAGGTATTTACAACAACAACAAAAAAGTACCAAATATAATCAAATCTTTTCTCCCCGGTAATGAAAGTAAAACTGTGGCTGAGATTGAATTGAATTGAATTTAAGGCTCCCAACAGCCCCAGCCAGGGGTTCAGATATGCTGGGAGTGGTAGTCCATCAACATCTGGAGGCCTGATTCACTCCCACTCCTGATGTAGGCCATGCTTTTAAAATGCAGCCCCCCAAAATATTCTGCACCAAGGGAAAAAATCAGTTCTACAAGTTACACGGTGTGCTTTTCGGCTAGTCAAGGGAAAGATGCAAGGAGAAGCATCTGGCCAATATAAAGGAGGGTGTTTTTTAATTATTGTTGCTTTTAAAAAATCAAATACATTTGGTTCTTGAAGGGATGAGGGTCGGTTTGTAAGGAGAGTATTTGATCACTCATTTTTGCAGACAGAGGAGCAACAAATGCATGGCCTCATGCCAGGCAGGCTGACGGTTAACACCTTTCCCCCTGTCCTGAGGAAACAGATGACTTCACGCAACCAGCAAAAATATAATTATTATTAATGTTAAAGATGTCTGACCTCCCGTAATCATTCTTGGGGGTTAAGAAGTCTCTTCCCCCCCCCCCACCCACCCATACGATTTGGGTTGTCATAGTAATAACAACAACAACCACTCCTTCAAAGGGAGGCCTTGAAGATTTTCCTAATAGGAATCTCATGGAACAATTATCCTTCCCCCCACATTAGTTCATTGGCAAGGGCTTATCTGGAAATGAAATTGGCTGGAAATGAACCCAGGGAAAAAGAAATCATCAGCGGTCATTTCTTTTCAAAGGAAGAAGAAGCCAAAGCAGCAAAATCAGGTGAACTCAATTTTTCTGGTAATATTAGCTCATGATGATGATGATGATGATGATGATGATGATGGTGCCATTACAGCCAGGGCCCATTCACACTACAGACTTATAGTGCTATGATTCCACTTTAACTGCCATGCTTGCATCCTATGGAATATGATTCGGAGCGAACTGGGCCGTGGACCCAACAACTTTCTGCATGGTGAGGCACTGGAGCACTCTGGCTAAATAGTCAAAATTTGTTGTTGGTGGTATGGGCCTTCAAGTTGTCTCCGACTTATGGAGACCCTAAGGCGAACCTATCATGTTCAGATTTCTTCAGAGATGGTGTGCCTTTGCATTCCTCCAAGGCTGAGAGAGTGTGACTTGCCCAGGGTTACTCAGTGGGTTTCCATGGCCGAGTGGGAATTTGAACCCTGGTCTCCAGAGTCATAGTCCAACACTGGACCGTGCTGGCTCATAGTCTAAATGCCTCTCCCTAAACTGAACTGCCATGGCAGTTCAAGTGAAATAATAGCACTATATGAGTCTGTAGTGTGGATGGGCCCCAGGACTTGGGAGCAGATGTCTGATGGGCAATTCTGTTGAATGACCAAGAGGACAACCATTTGCAAGAGGGCCAGCATATTCCATTTTAGAGAAATACACATCACTGTCTAAAAGAGGGGTAACGGAAACAGGTTATACGAGACCATAAAGTCCAATTACTTAATTTTTCCATACATGTTAGTTCTCTTCCATCCAAGGGCTCTGAAACCAAGATACAGAAGTGACATCCAGTTTCCAACTTTTAGTGCCAATGTCTATGGAAGAGCTCCATAATGTTCACCAGAAAGTTGGGTCCATGACCCCAAAAGGTTTAAGAATTCGAGGAAGAACAGACCATGAGGAAGAACAGACAAGCTGCAACAGTTTGCTTTTGCCCGAGTCAGAGAACAATCCCACTCCTCCTGTTCTCTCCTCCCTGATGAGTTTATTGAGAAGAAACTACTTTCATACTTTAGATTCAGTTCACACCAACTGAAGTAAGCTGTTGAAAAAAGGGGAATGTGGGATGAGAAGAGAGTAACCGGAACATTTTAAAAGCAGCTGAAGAAGTGGGATGGCAGAGGATTAATCCGGAGTGTCCTACCTCCTGAACCACAGCTGCTACCTGGCTCACTTGCACCATTCCCTGGCCACCTAACAGCCATGGGTTTACTCTCTGGCACCCAAACAGTAAGTTAAGGGTGAGAGGAGCGAGAAGGACACTTAGTTACACCTGACATAAAGCAATCTAGAATTTCAGCTAAACAGTCCATCAACACCCAACATCTGAGAAGCCAGGCCAGAGCTTTCTTCAGAATGCCAAGTTTCTGGAGGATGGAGCTTTAGTCGAAGAAACCATGCAAAAATACGCATGAATGTTACTTTGCACACAACTTAATTCGGAATGTACATTTGGGTTTCCATGGCACAGATCGCATTGGGGGCGGCGAGCGCAGAGCACACACAGTTCTGCCGAAGTGTCGTCCAGATTACATTTCATTCTGCGGCACTGTTTGTGAAACTTGAATCTCATGTTTGTTTAATGCACCGGGGCGGGGTGGGAGAGATGTGGCTGTAAATGGGATCTGGAAAGATATTCCCTACAGAAAGGAGAAGGGAATTTGGTATCCAGATGTGTTGGAATGCAACACAGAAGAAAATGATGATGATCTGAGAAGACTGATGGTGCTGTGTAGGATGTCCCTTCTGTTTTGGATAGGTGACGGCCCAGCCCAGCCCATCCTCAGTCCTATTCAGAGTGTACCCATGATCACATCATTTAAAAAACAACACTGTCATAAAATTACACCTGCTTTGGCTGCAAAACTAAGGGCAGAGGACTAAGGAGCATGACGTGCCTCCCTTGTGCAGCAGGTGGTCTTCCCAGACTGATGTCATGAATGAAGCACTTCGGAGGGACTGTGGCTGACCCAGTGTCTACTCTGTGGTTGAAAATATTTGCATGGCTGCCAGAAAACATGGTGGGTGTGACGTTCAGAGTTCCAACCAGGAACATAAGAAGCTGCCTTATGCCAGTGGTTTATCCAGTCTGTCATGATCTACTCTATTGGAGAGTTTGGGGACCTCTGCTTATGTCCTACCACTGGAAGCACTCTATGTTGGGTTGTTCACTCAGGGAATCATATCAGCATCACCAGTTGTGAGAGAATCCAAAGATATAGCTGTGTTGGCCTGTAGAATCAGTATTTGAGACCAACTGAAAGAAAGAGGTTAGTTGCAAGAGCTTCCATAGGAGTTTATCATACGATGGAATTTGGGGGTATAATGCAATGGCAATCCGAATGCAATAATAGGGTTTCACATTATTGCGAGTGAGTGTATCTCATGCAATTTCGGGCAATGGGAAGTCATTCCAAACACAATCATGGGGTTTCACGTAATTGCATATTAGAGTATCTCATGCAAGTTCAGGCAATTGGGGGGGGGGTTTATTTTCGGGCAATGAGAAGTCATTCTGAACGCAATCAAATTTCATGTAAATTCACTAAACTAGCTAATTCACGTAACTGCGAATTGGCTCCATGTGATAAACTCCATAGATTTAAGTCTACTTTCTCAGCAGCTTCCAAATACATCTTAGGAAGGAGATTTAGGTCTAGGAAAGCTCAGGCTTCCAACTTCTTTCTTTCAGTTAATCTCAAAGGTGCTACAAGATCTCTCTACAAACCAACTGTGGGGATTTCTCTTAGGCAATCCCACCGTTTACAGAAGTAAAACATAAAACAGCAGATTATTTATATGCACCATTTAAAGCATCACATTCCTGATCAGCCTTACCAATAACTCAATGCAAACTCATTTCTCTCACTACAACCCTAGTTTAATTCAAACCCCTCTCAAACACATTACCTGTGCTCTTCTCAACCTCGGGTTTAACCAACTTACTCAAACTCCAACTCTAACTACCATTCACCAACTGTCCCATGCAAACCGCCTCAAACATTCCACCAAGCAGCACCCATTTCGACACTCTGCTTTGACTGCCATGGCTCAGTGCCATGGAATTCTGGGATTTATGGTTTTGTGAGCTATTTAGCCTTCTCTGTCAAAGAGCTCTGGTACCATGACCAACTACAAATCCCAGGATTCCATAGGCTGGAGCCTTGACAGTTAAAGTGGTGTCAAACTGGATTATTTCTGCAGCACAGTTGCCGACACTGGGAGTTAAAGAAAATCAACAGTTATGTTTTCTTTTGAAGAATCAGCAATAGGGCAACTTCTTATGCTTTGCTCAGGCAGCAGTCCCAGTCTATTGGCTCCTTTTTTTACTGGTTATAGTGGTTTTTGACACATTCCAAAGAGCTGCAGCGGCAAATTGGTTCAAGGAAGATTGGAGCCACTCGCGGATCCTTTCGGGAACCCTCTGGGCGAGTGCCACAACTTTTTTTTTAAAGTACTTGATGTGCTTTCCTTTTATTTCTTTTTCCCTTTTCTGAAACAAAGACGAGATGATTCTCTTCTTTCTTTCCTTTCTTTCTTTCTTTCTTTCTTTCCTTCCAAATGTTGTGAGAACAAGAATTTCCCCCTGTTCGCCAATTCTACATACTTTTTGTCATAAGAGAAGAAGCGGACTGAAGGCTTTAGCAGAGGCTAAAAAAAATAATAATAATGGGGGAACCGCAGGGTATATTTTGGTAGCAGATCAAGCAAACAGAGAGTAATTGAAAAGGCCAAGGAGAAGGGAGAGAAATTACTCTGATGCCAGCTCTCCAGGCCTCCTTGGAGTAAAGGCCATGAAGGGCCTTCTTAGGTCCAGTGGCGAATCCATCCAAATTAAAGGCTCCCAAGATCCAGAAACATACCATCTAGATTTCTGGAACTGAATCCATCCAAATTAAAGGCTCCCAAGATCCAGAAACATACCATCTAGATTTCTGGAACTGAGCCACTGATCTGGGTTTTGCCTCCTTCCTCTCAGCCTCTGGTTCGAGCCATGTCCCCCTCCTTTTATATCAGGTGCAGAGCTTAGGGAAATCATTGGACTACAGCTCCCAGAGTTACCCCACTGGCTGGGAGATTCTGGGAGTTGTAATCTGAAAAAGGCGTTCCCCTAAACTCTGGTTCCAGGTGTGGTGGACCATTCGTGTCGTCTCTCCCACTTCTTATTCTCTGTCATATTAGGCAAGGGAGGATGGTCTGGTTTGAGCGTAGAGTTGCAAATTCAAAAGACATCTCTACCTGAGCCAAATGAACTGGTTTCTCCATGCCCTGCTGTGTCTTCGTAACACTTTCTTTGGAGGTTTTCAAACAAATCCAGATTCCCGTATGGCAGAATGAAGTTGGAGTGGATGGTCCTTTCAACTCTATCATTCTCCTGATTCAAAATTAAACAGAGCTGGACAACCCAAGATTGGCTTGTTAAGAACCTTCAATTGAGCAACCTGACTGAAAGGATCCATGGACCTTATCAGATTTGAGGAATTTCTCTTTATTGCGAATGGAGCCAATTCGAATTCACGTGAATTTGCTAGTTTAGCGAATTCGCGTGAATTCCAATTGCGTTTGGAATGCGTTCAAAATGACTTCCCATTACCCGAAAATGACCCCCTCATTGCCCAAAATTGTGTGAGATGCTTTAATTCGCAATAAGGTAAAACCCATGATTGCATTCGGAATGACTTCCCTTTTGCCCGAAATTGCGTGAGATACTTTAATTCGCAATAACGTGAAACCCCATGATTGCGTTCGGATTGCCGTTAGATTATACTTCCAATTTCCGATGTCTGATAAGGTCCCATGTCGCATCACTAAACCATGAAGCCAATTGCATATAAGCCTGCCTGATTTTTAAGATCTTCATGGAAAGGTTTTCTTTCAGGCCCACCATCATCACAGCCACATTTGGTAGAGAAGACAGAGCCTTCTCAGTGGTGTGTGTGTATTTTATTTTAATGATCTTCTTTTTTATATTGTTTTAATCTTCTGCTTTTAATTGAACTGCCATTTAATTCATTTTAAGCTTTTGCATAAATAACGAGAAGATATGACTCATTAAAAAAGACAATAATGCTAGGAAAATAGAAGAAGAAATAGGGGAAGACCACATGCTAGATGGATAGACTCAGTTAAGGAGGTCACGGGACTGATATGAAGATGTTTCATCAACAGGGTCCCCATGAGTTGGGGTCTACTCAACAACAACAAATAAATAAGATTTTAACAGTACAGTCAGCCCCCTGTATCCACGGATTCTTTATCCACAGACTCAAGCATCCACGGCTTGAAAATATTCATATATATATATAATCAGATTCAGAAAGCAAACCTTGATTTTGACATTTTAGATAAGGGACACCATTTTACAACCCCACTGTATATAATGAGACTTGAGCATCCACGGATTTTGGTATCCATGGGAGGTCCTGGAACCAAACCCTAATGGATAGATACCAAGGACCCACTGCACCCTCTTTTTAAAATGCTGCTTTGGATGATGCATAGGGAGAAAGACAACTTATAAATTAGATAGATAGATAGATAGATAGATAGATTAGACAGATAGATAGATAGATGATAGATAGATGGATGATGATAGATGATAGATAGATAGATAGATAGATAGATAGATAGATAGACATGCACACTAAGAAATTTCTGGGTCCCACTATGTTTTGAACAAAAGTGAGAGAAAGGCTGATTGGTAATCTTTGAGATCTGCATCGAGAGGAGACCGGCTTTTGGGCGCTCCTCCAAGATCTTTCCCCAGCTGTACATCTGGCCTGTCTTAGCTGAGCAAGAAGGTCCTTCTGGTTTCTGCGTGTGGCAACAGCTGTCCGTGGCTATTAGAGAAATGGCCAGACATAAAGAGATAATGGAATGATTCAGGCTGGCTATAAAAGGCACGAAGGGTGATAAATCTTTAGGGCCCATGGCATGAAATTCCTCCCAGTAGTGCCTCTGATGACTTTTTTACTGTGATTTTTTTTTTCTGCAGAGAAGCCCAGCAAACAGACCCAGCTGGAGGTTAGTACATCCAGGGGTGTGGTGGATCCACATGGGGTATGGTTCCAGGTTTTTAAAGTGGCTGTCCAAGGAGAGCTCTGGGAGAGTCATGCAGAAGATGGAAGCAGCTTGTATTCTGCTGTCCAAGAGACTAGAATACATACCAGCTAATTCAGATTACAACAAAAGAAAATTTCTTACCTAAACATTAGGAAGTACATCTGTAGATAGTGGGATGGTCTGCCTCAGAAAATGGCAGACTCTCCATCATTGGAGGTGTTTAAACAGAAGTTGTATGGACATCTTTTTGGCGTCCCAGTTCTAGGAAAAGAGGGGGATAAATATAAATATAATATAATATAATAATTGTTATTTATTTCTGCATGTATCATCAGACTGATCATCATTGGAACATGGTGAGGACATGTTATTTGGCCTGTGTGTCAAGGTTTAGTAATAGAATATGTCTTCAAATCGTCTATTGCTTTATGGTGACCCAATGAATTTCATGTATGGTTTTCTTAGGCTTAGGGTGTGAGGTGGTTTACCATTTCCTTCCTTTGATACATACATACATACATATATATATATATATATATGCTATGGGGTTTGGTATTCCCTGGTGGTCTTCCTTCTAAATCCTAACCAGGCCTGATCCTGCTTAGCTTCAGATAGAATCTGGTGCCTTGGGCATGTCTCATGCTCTCATGCTTCACACTCAAAATGGATGGCATTTTGGAATTCCTCTTGGACAGAAGGTTGTAATGTAGGACATGTCCTGGCTGGAAAAGGAGTATGTGAAGCCATCCTAGTCTTGTAAGGATTACCAAGAAAATGTCTATGGATTGCTCCAGCAACACAAAGTTGCATTGCTACTACAAAAGGGATTCCTTTTGGACGCAAGAAATAATATCATAAAGAGTCAGATGCCTGCAAACAAATGACTTTTTAAACAGAGGTTAGGCAGGAATCTTTCAGGAGCGCTTTAGCTGTGACTTTCTGCCTAGCAGGCGGTTGAACTATATGGCCTTTGGGAGCCCTTCCAGATCCAGGATTATATGATTCTATGAGGCCACAGTTCATTATATGATTCGTTCTTGCCAAGCTACAGCTTTTGGGGACTGAGTGGCAATGGACGCCCTCCATGCACCTGCAGTTCTGCATCCTGAAAGCCTAGCAGGTGTACTCTATGCCTCGGGTTAATAATTCGTATACCCGCCCACCGTTCTTCCCTCTTTCCCATTCCCCAAACTGCCAAAGGCAGTGGCCTAGTTCCAACAGCTACAGCTGCCACCCCTGGTGTGGCTCTTTGAGCCCCTACCAAAAAAGCAAACATGGTTGAATGTGCTCCTGGCACAATCCTTCTCCCCCTAGCTCCACATACAAAGCAAAAGGAGCATTTTGTTCATGGTTCTTTGGTCAGGCTCCCTTTGATCCTGGGCCAGGTTCCGCTACAATTTCCTTTGCCGTCGTGCCCACCCCACCCCCTGCCACCCCAACAAATTGGCCAGACAGTTCTCAAGCTCCTTGAGAACAACGGAAAGCGCTGATGTCCCTCTTTGGAAAAGCTTGGCTGAAATTCTCTACTGCTCTCCGCATTACGTAACTTTACCCATACTTAGGGGTCATTCAGACATCACTTTTTTTTAGTGTGACAATGTGAAGCATCTCACTCACTCATTCTGGGTTTGTTCTTCACACGATGGAACCACATTGATGCGCATCTCTGCGAGTTTGCCCGTTCACACGCGTAAGCATTCGAATAAAGATAGAGTTGATGATGCAAATACATTTGGAACCTCTTTTTGGGTATGCAGTATTTTATCCCAGGCCTATTCGGATCTATTTGCATTGGTTTTTCATTTTGCAGATCTTTTTTAAAAACTCGGGGAAAACCCCAATGTCAATTATCCCTGATTAAGTGGGTTTTTGGCAGCCCCCCCCCCAACTTAATTGGGTGCATTCAGGATGTGAGTGAAAAGTGGACATTTAACCTGGATTCATCCTGGATTATTTTCACAGTGTGAATAACCCCTTACCTACATAGCAGGGGCACTAACAAACCCTTCTAATAAATTGTGAAGTTATGTATCAGGTCACTGGCAAAAGTATCCTGGTGTATATCACGTCCCATTGTCCATCAGTCCTGATGGGCATGGGTCTTGTTGTGTATCGGTTCCATTGAGCATTGGTCCCAATGGGCATCAATCCCATTGTTCATTGGTCCTGATAAGCATTGGATCCCATCATACATCACTCCTCTTGTACATCAATCTGGTTGTGCATCACTCTTGGTGCACAAGAGTCCCAATGAGCCACTGTCACTTCACTGTCTCCCCTACAAAGTAACATCATGGCAGCCCTTTGTTGAATATGGATGTTGTCCCAAACATTTTCTGATCAACCAGCCAAAGGCTGATTCCTACATAGCCAACAGCTAATGAGCAAGTCCAGTTACAGTTCAGCATTTACTTTACTTTAATAAATACAAGCCTTACGTTCTAGAGTTTAGCAGTCCAAGTCAGGTAAATAATATCCAGAATCAACAAACATGGTCCACGTCAAGCACAGAGTTCAGAAACACGACCGAGAGCCAGGTAGATAGGACTGGCCTGGGAATTTATAGAACAGAAATTCAATGCAGGTTATGTTTCATTAATGGCTGCTTCCTAAAAATCTTCTGGAGAGCCAGCATGGCGTAGTAGTTAAGCTATGACTCGAGACCAGGGTTTGATTCCCAGCTTGGAAATGAAACCCACCTCTGAAGAAATCTTGCCAAGAAAACCCCACAATAGAGTCACCTTAGGGTCGTCAGAAGTCAGAAACAACATCCCATTTCTGCAGTGCAGATGAGGCCTTAGGCTGCTACCACACTGCAGAATTTAATGCAGTTTGCCACGACTTTTACTGTCATGGATCCATGTTACAGAAGCCTGGGATGTGTAGTTTGTTGGGGAACCAGAGCTCTTTGACAAGGAAGGCTAAATATCTCACAAAACTCTAAATCCTAGAATTCCATAGCATGGACCCACGGCAGTTAAACCAGTGTCAAACTCATTAATTCTTCAGTGTAGATGCAGCCTAGTTTGCCAAAGGTATCTATACTGAGTCCCTTTGCACCCTTCCATGAGCTCTAAGGCTTGGAACAAATAGAGAAACCTTGCCTGGGAAAGGCTTCGGGAACGGCACAGTCTAGATCTGAGGATGGAATTAGAGAGCAGACATGGATAATATCGGAAAGACTTAATGAAATAATCCATATTGTTCAGCCTAGGCCAGTTCCCGAACCCAATTTAAAGCTGGGCCAGGAAGGCATTCCTCCAACCACATCTTGGTTTCTACCCAAAGTGGCAAGATTTAATCTCTTCCCCTTCTTCGCTCTCTGTTGGAAAAAAAAGAAATCCTTAGCCCACTGGGGACTGTGCCGAAAGCTGTGCCCAAGGCAAATCAAATCAATGATTTTGAAATATGTGCTTGTTGCTTTCCACCCCTTCCTTTTTTTTCTCTTTGTTTTCCGCCACTGTGGCTTAAAGGTGGTGATGGTAGTGGTAGGGAATAAAACCCAGTGGAAATACAGCTAATCAACAGATTATCTTAAACACATGGTAACATAATAAAGCCATTCGGCAGCCCATAGAAATTCCACGCTTAGGAAAGAATGCGAAGCAGCCATTGTGTGCAAGCCCCTGTCAGATTCTTTTTCCTTTTTTCTGCAATCCTTGCTGGAAATGTCTCTGCTGGGTAATATGTACTCCGTTGCAGGGATGGTAAGGTCTCAAATCAACACTGTGGTTTGGTGGGTTTTCTGGGGCTTTTGGTGATGCAGTCCCAGAGATTAGGAAAGTTGCTTTTTAAGACCGCAGTTCCCAGAATCTTCCAGTGGACCTTCTGGCTGCGGGTGTGAAGCAGCTGCACTCCGAAAACAAGTTACTTTTCCAAGTTGTATAAGGAATTTTACACAGCCATAGTGGTTTAAGTGTCAGATTATGACTCTGGAGATTAGGGTTTGAATCCTGGATTGGCCATGAAAACCCAGTGTATGACCTTAGACAAGTGACATTTTCTCATCCACAAGGGATGGCAATGTCAAATTCCCTCTTGCAAAGAATACCCTGTGATAAGTTCATGTTAGGATCATCATAAGTCACAAAATTACTTGGCGGCACACAATAACAACAACAATTTTACCCAGTCAGTGTGGAATAGACTCTGGAGACCAAGGTTCACATCCACACTGTGACATGAAAACCTATTGGGTGACCTTAAGCAATTCACACAAGTGTTGTTGTTGTATTTAATGGGGAAATAATGCTGGGGAGGAAAATTGGTCACGTTAAATTGCAGGATATCTTTTATTTGACTTTTAAAGGGGGGGATGAAAATATAATGCTGAAATAGAGGGAATTATCTGGATTGACATGCAGGATTTTGGATCAAAGCAGAAAAGGAGTAAAATGAAGTTAGGAAAACTATTAATAAGATATTCCACATTATAGGTGCTGGATACTAAATTACTTTGTTATAGCCATCAGAGGGAGATGGGGAAGGGTTGACATATATTTGGTATAAAAATGGTAATATTTATTAATGATTTATTATACATATTGTGTGGTATTGCTGAGCATGAAGCCACATACAGACAGGCATGTTTAAAAGCCTATGTAAGTACTTCCTGAACATTTAAAAGGAGAAGAATTTGGTATCTCTCCTTTGCCGAAAGAGTCACTAGGAGTCTTTGGAAAATCACAGTCTCTTTGCAGTCTCTGCCCAATAGGGATGGATGCAGAAATATTAAAGCAAATCACAGGTTTCCTCTCCTGTTTCTACCCAGGAGAGAAAACAAATGCTGTTCAGATAAGCCAATCCGGTTTCTGTTCTGGATCTCAGTCCATACTTTTCCCACCCAGGAATCCTCGCATTGATGAACTGCTGCTGATGTGTTTTTTAAAAATGCATTTTGGACAAGAGCAGATATGCAAATGTGTCTGTTTCAAAGGTGCACAAAAATGCTTAAACATGCTTTAGTTAACGGGAAGGATGCATTCAAACAATGAACGTCCTCTAAAGCATGCGTGCAAACATACATAATTTTTAAAAGAGTAAGCGAAGCAAGAAACGAATACAAAATTTAGTCTTTTTCTAAACCACAAAGGTCGCTATTTGAAGTGCTTTATGCTCTAGTTTTGCCAAATCATGGCAGGAAGGTTGGAGAGGGTTTCTGGGGCAAGAGGATGGCTTGAAAAGAAGCTCAGCCCCACCAAAGCTGCCCTGAAGCCGAAACTTAGCAGTCCTCCGTACCATCTGCTGTATCTCACAAAGGTTTATGCAGTGTGATCTTGGGTACCCTTTCAGGTGACATGGGTCACCTTTGGCCCTCAGATGGATGCAACGTCTCCCTTGAGGCTGTGTGTTGCAGGGAAGATGAGGTAAACTCCAGGTGAGTTGCTCTCCAAGAAGGCATTTTCCCCATTCCCAGTCGTCTCCTGAAGAATAAACTTGGAGAGTTCTCCGGAATACCGTTTGGAAAGAGCTGCTGGAAGCCATCATAAATTTCGATCCCCAAAGGCAAGCCAAATGGAAACTGGAATTAATGTGGCAGGCTCGTAGTAACCGAGTTGCCGCTCAAGATGGTGTTAGCAGCTCCACTGCCTGCCAAGTCATTCAGTGTTGCTGGCGGACACACCAAATTGGCATGTTTGGATCTGCTCGAACCTGGCACAGCTGCCTTCCTCTTTGCTCAGCTGACTTTTTAAATCCTCCCTCCCCCTCATGTAAGCTTTTAAGGAGAGACATGCCGTTTCCTTTTGTGACAATATTTGAGATGCAAGAATCCATAGGGATGTTCTGCTTTTCAGTATATATATTTTACTTTATGGAAGAGATGCTCACAATCGTTTTTTTCCAAACAAAGATACTGGTGCGCCAAAGGTGGTACTCAGGAATGAGGCTGTATAGCTCTCCATGTCTCCGGAAGCAGCTGTCTATACAGGTTAATATCTTGTTCCTTATATTGGTTTTGCACAACCAATATAGATCTAAATCCAGTCTAAATGACTAGAGCAGATCCATTGAATCAATGGGTATTGACTCGCCACTCAGCAATGGACGGAATGGGTCTACTCTGGGTTTTACTAACCAACAGGATGTTAGCCATAATATCTGGAAGTACTGTTGAAAGTTCGGCTGCCAGATACAGGCATACCTCCATTAACAAAGCCTCTGACAAAGAAGCTCTTTTCTTCAAGGTCTTTTTATGCCCGTCAAGCATAAAAAAGAAAAAAAAGCCTTGCCATCCATAACACACAGTTGTCTAGAAGTCACCAACTTCCCTGCTTCCTTGGAAAAAAGTGATACCAAAAATAATAATTAGACAATGATTAAATTGGAATGGGAACCACTGATAAAATCTCTAGAAAAAGAATGAGGCAAAGACTTGATAATTGGTTTGGGATGAGATATCATAATGGATGTAATGGTGAGAGAAAGGTAGTGACAAAGATAAAACATGCTTGTTAAAAGTAACAAAGATAAAATATGTGTAAGATGTAGAATATGGAGCCACAAAAGAAGATGGAAACCTAGAAGTAAGATATGTAGACAACATTATCAGAAGAAGGAAAAAAGAGTCTAGGAAGCGAATATGTCTGGCTTTACTTTGTTTAGTTTTGTATTGTGAGATATGTTGTTGTTCGCAATGTATTATGTATAATATATTTTATGTAAACTTATGTAAATTAATGTTTTTTTATTGTCGGTTTGTTTTTAATCTGTAAGGAAAATTTAAAAAATTATAAAAAGAAAAAGAACAGTGGGATATATCTTTTTTAAGAAGAGAAGCTTTTTTGTTCATCCAAAATCTGCAGCTTCAAATAAACAATAATACGACGGGTTGTGGGTATAGAGCTGCCCCCTTATTCTGCTAGCAAGTGCCCCAAAGACCATATGTATATTTTCCTTTTTATTTTCCATATATATATATATATATATATATATCCACCAGCCAGGTGGGTTTCTTTATGGTCCACTGGCAACCCTAATGAAAGGGCAGCAGATTCTCAGTTTATTGATTTTATTATTCAATAATTCAATGTGGGGGAGAGGGATTTCGCTGCCTCAGGCACCGAAACGTCTCAAGCCATCTGTGCAAAACAGGAGTCTGGGCAGCAGTCCCAACCAAAGGACAGGCCTAGAGTTAGCAGACCAACATCGCATCAGTGTGTGCAGTGGTTAATATGACCACAACTCTGGATATAAAATGCCCTGTATAAACACAACCATTCCAACCCAAATAAGAAATCTTGGATTCTACCTCTTGAGAAAGGGGGGAAAATAGTTGTAGCCAACGGGCACAAAAATGGCACTGGATCCTTGCAGATTAGAGGAGGGAAAAGCCAGTTCTCCATATCAGATAACATGGAAAGCATTGCTGTAAACCACTCGGCGAGGCTATCTATACCCATGATAGGAGTGTCTGGAATCCTCCCTGTGATAAATGGATGCACAACCTTTTGTTATACATCTCCTATTTGGTTTTTGGACATTGCAGAAGGACACTAAGTTGGGGCAGGAGTCCCTAAAGGGTTCTCTCCAAGTGCCCCTTCAATAAATCCCACAACCAAGTGAACACTGCGCTTGTCGTTTTCCGGTATCTTCATCTGGAACACCTCGGCAGCCCTGTTTGAGTCTGCTTGGTTTAAGAAGAGCCAGCATGGTGCAGTGGTTTGAGCAATGACTGAGGACTCTGGAGACCAGGGTTCAAACTCCTGCTCAACCATAGAAACCCCCTGGGTGACCTTGGGCAAATCACACTCTCACAACCTCAGCGGGAGGCAAAGGCAAACCCCTTCCGAACAAATCTTGCCAAGAGAACTGCATGATAGGTTCACCTTAGGATCACCATAAGTCAAAAATGACTTGACGGAACACAACAACATCAATCATGTACCAATGTTGTTGCTGTGTGCCTTCAAGTCGTTTCCGATTCATGGCAACTCAAAGGCGAACATATCGTGGAGTTTTCTTGGAAAGATTTGTTCAGAGGAGGTTTGCCATTGCCTTCCCCCGAGGCTGAGAGAATGTGACTTGTCCAAGGTCACCCAGTGGGTTTCACAACTGAGTTGGAAATCGAACCCTGGTCGCCAGAGGATCTATGCAGGATCTCAGCATATGGAGTTTTGGAAGTTGGTGAGCTCGGTGCCAATGTCACATAATCATGCCTTTTGCAAAGTTGTAGGTTTTACCATTCATTCTGCTGCCTTGGAAGTGCGATTAAAACAGCTTGACTGAGTGCAAACAAAAAACCCTCCCTCACATTCCAGGCAATGGACAGATGGCAGCAGATGTTGCCTCTGTGTCTTGCCAGCTCATTCAGACTTTTGCCATGTGAGAAATGTTGACCAAATAAATCCTTATTCCAAATAACACGGAGCCACAGGGAATGTTTGGAAGCAGGACTGAACCCTCATCCTACTAATCGTTTCTGTTGATCGTGACAACCGGATTTGTACTCCTGGGCACCCCTGCATTCAAGCTCCTAGAGCGGATCCATTGAGTCAATGGGATTTACCTATGTGTTGACTCTCTACTCAACAATGAACGGAATGGGTCTACTCTAGGTTTTGCTAACCAACAGGATGCTAGCCATAATATCACATAAGCTTGGTCCCTCAACAACCATAGTCAAAACTGAACTCACTACCTCACCAACATAACCATACGTTTTGCATTTCTATGGCTACCCATACAGTCTGATAATAAAGGTCCTTCCTGAGCACCAGCTCACTCCATGCATAGACCAAGTTTATGAAAGCTTATGCTACAACATTTTCTACACAGATGTTACAAAATCTATTTGCATGTTGGAATTTTCTCATTACTGACGTGATTTGTAATGTTTTCTGCAACTGGCTGTCCCTCTCTTCTCATCTTAAGTCTCTTGAACGTACTTCTCAGTCTTGATCCTCTGCCATCTCTCTTCTCTGCTTTGTCTTCTTCGGCTAACAGTCCTCTTGGCCAATCGATTTTCTGCCTGCATCTCTTTTCATTTCCAGCTCCTTCCCATTGCACCTGATCTTGGGTGCTCTTCTTCTTCTTCTTTAACCACCGGCCAGCATCCTCTTATAACACATCTGTTTGCCTTGCCTTGTCGTGAGTGACCTTCCTTCCTTCTTAACTTTCCCTTCCCATCCTCCCTTAAGGTGCCTCCTTTTTAGATTGTAACCTGTGGCCTGATCCTATTTTATTTTTAATTCCTGTGCACTCAGCCGTGCCATTAAGGAGAGGGAGGCAACCGCCTTCAGCTGCAAACTGCAGAAAAAAGTGTGAAAGCAAAGCTGGTTGTCAAGTGTCTTGGAGGATGTGGTCTTCTCACCGATGCTGAAGCATGATTTCAACTATCTCCTTCGCTTTGGGAGGTAGAATGGGAGGAAGCAGCATATGATCATTTCTGTCTGGCCAGAAAATATTTTGACATGGCCCTGGACAACCCTCTTTGCTTTTGGGGCAGCAAGAAGACAGCAGACTTTTGGAGGATGACACCAAGACCTTAGAAACATTGTCCTCCCCAGAAGGCTGAAGTCTTTGGGAAGGAATACCTGGGTAATGCAGTGTGTAAGAGTGATTTTTTTTTTTTTTTTTAGTGTTTGATGTTGAGTTCCACGTCGTTGCCACTATACGGCAACCCTACAGTGACCCTCTTACAGGAGTTTCTTGGAAAGTTTCTTCGGAGGCGGTTTGCCATTGTCATGGTTGGGGGTTATAGTTTTGTAATTTGTCCAGGTGAGGTGACAGTATATTATTTATAACCAAGCTACCTACACCCATGTGTGTGTGCATGCCCATACATTTATTGATTTAGCAGTTTTGTGTCTTTCTCCCTAGGTTCTGTACACAAATCCAGAAGTTCGTCAAAATACCCCATTTGAGTTGCTTTTCATTAATAGCTTTTCGATCACACCTTCATGTCTCTCAGCCACACATCTTACAAATTCACACAGTGTCCCTATTTCCATCTGTGGAACGTTTGAGGGTATGTTGTTGCTTGTTGTGTGCCTTCAAGTCATATCTGATTTATGGTAACACAACCTATCATAGGGTTTTCTTGACAAGTTTCTTCAGAGGGGGTTGCCATTGCCATCCTCTGAAGATGAGAGAGTGTGACTTACCCAAGGTCACCCAGTGAGTTTTCACGGCCAAGTGGAGATTCGAACCCTGGTCTCCCAGTGTCCTATTCCAATGCTCAAACCACTACACCATGCTGCCACCTCAGGATATTGTCTTTATTTGGCTAAATTCAACGCATCTTGCTCAGCGTCCCCAGTTTACTAATGGACATGTAAGGTCAGCCTTTTTTTTGCTTCATAAGAAACCCACAAGCCACTTGGTTAGTTCCAAGAGTTTTATTAATGTCATAATTCCATCCCATCGTCCCAGTTGGTAATCTTGGAAATACAATAGATCATTGCTTGTTCCGCTTCCACCGAATGAACATCAGTGGTCCGCGTTTCTGCTTCCCCCTGGAACGTGTGTACAACAATAATTGCAATGTGGTTTTGGCCAAATGACAGTTTTCTCGCAAAGAATGGGTGCAATCCGGAAAAATTTAGGCCTTGCCAAAGTCCCATTGAAATTAATATTCCTTAAGTATTTAACTGTGTGTTGTAGTTCAAGTTTGCAAACCTATCAAAAATGCTAGCTCACCTTGCCGAAGATTTACTACCCTTCCTGCTCTTGTGTATGGAAGCGAGAAGGAGCAATTATCAATCAATCAATCCAATCAATCAATCAATCAACTTTTTATATCCTTTTTCCTTCCATACATGAGACTCAAGGTGGCTAAACAGCTGCCAGTTTGGCTCTAAATTCTATTTAAATAGGAACTAGTTTGGCCTCGAGTACTATCTATTTCAATAGTATCTAAATTTTTTGTTGAATTCTACCCAGTCTTTTTATATCTGAAAACCTGTGCACTGTGAGTCGGAAACTACCCACAAGTGATCCAACATGTCTGTGTATTACACCAATTACATTTTTAAAAACTGAAGTCGCCAAAAAAATACAATAAGCAAAAGAAAAGGAGTGATTAAATATTAACTCTTTCAAAAAGCCTTTTCTTCTTTAAAAAAAAATCCACATGGAACAGAATACCAAAACAATTCACAGGAATGATTTGTACGATTATGGTTATTACATATATATATGCTTGATTTCCAAAAAAAAAAAATTTTTTTAATATGGTGCCATTAACATTACCAGTTATCTCACACAGCGTCTGATTTTCCACATTTCGTAATACATGCAAAAACAGTAATCAAGGTCATAAATAATAATAAATACCGACTGCAAAGATCAAACAAAGTGCATGGAAAAATATGTCAGACAGAAACTTTTCTTGCAGATACAGAGATCGTCCTAAAATTAAGGGCACAGGCCAAAACCCATTCAGGTTTTGTGGACCAGCTCTGCTGTAAAATGAATAGGAACAATAAAATACCACTGCAAAGGGGCCAGTCCAGTAGAGTCCTGGTGGACTGATCCTGAAGTATATGAATAGAGTTACATTTATTGTCGTTGTTGTGTGCCTTAAGTATTTTCTGACACAGGATGACCCCGAGGCAAACCTATCATGGGGTTTTCTTGGCAGAATTTGTTCAGAGAAAGTTTGCCTATGCCTTCCTCTGAGGATGAGAGAGTGTGACTTGCCACAAAGCAGGGATCTGAACTCTGGTCTCCCAGTCCTGGTCCAATGTTCAAGCTATTACTGGCTCTACTAAAAGTCAATTTGATTGGTGTGTCAAACCTATTTTGTTGCTGTGTGCCTTCAAGTCATTTCTGACTCACGGTGACCCTAAGGCAAACTTATCAGGGGGCTTACTTGGAAAGATTTGTTCAAAGGAGGTTCGCCATTGCTTTCTCCTGAGGCTGAGAGCTTGTGACTTGCCTGAGGTCACCCAGTGGGTTTCATGGCTGAACAAGGAACTGAACCCTGGTCTCCAGAGTCACAGTTTAACATACCTATTTTGCATCATGTTCCGAGTGTCACATTTCAACCGGAACATGTTGCAAACAGTGACTACACTCACGTTTAGTGTGGAAAATGAACCGTGCCCTGCAAAGACCATCATTTGCAAATTTGAAAAATGCACAGCCTTTCATTCAAAGCTTCAGATACTAACCCTACACGTTCCAAAATTTCCTCATCTCCGAATGTACATGGATGCACATTGATGACCAAGTGGTAGTTGGCTATCATGTTATGCATAGAACTGGTACACCAGTCACCTGTTTAATCCTGACCAGGAGGGATTCAAATCCTACCGCAGATTACTCGCGGTCAGAAATGCAGAGATGCAGGAGCAACCTTGACTTAAATCCTGCATCCTCAGACAGAGCTTTCTCATCAGAGCTACATCTTCAGATTTGACCCCCTATAGCTACACCTTCCAATTTGAGGAGCCAGGTAAACTGATAAATGGAACAAATTCTGAAGCACTGGATAGCAGGGTGTTGAATGACAAATCCACCCCATCCCATCAGGATGGAGCAGAATGAAAAGATCTGGACAATGCCTGTGGCTTCTAAGGATGGTCAGGGGTGGGCATTTGCAGCCATTGCTATGGTGCCACAACCATAATTATGGACTGCAATATTTATGACGTGCTAAGTTTGACCTACATCGTAAATACGGCACTGGATGCCAGTTCTTGCCTTTCCACGTCACTGCTTGCACACAGGGGTTGAGGTGGGCAAACCTGTCGATTTTACTTTCTCCCATTTTCACACTTTGCAAATGTTGGTAAGATCTGATCAAAAGCAAACCGAAACAAAATTCTCATCCATCCCTGATGGTGGTAAAGTGGTGAACTCACAGTCACCTCAGATCTCCTTTTTGCCCTAAAACAGAGATGCCCGCTGTCTTCATTCTCAAAGGCTGTTCTCACACCACTTGGGAAATTTAATTTTTGGACTGCAATGCCAAGAATATCCCAGCCACCAGGGCCAATGCTATGATGGTTAGGAGTTACAAGGAGTTATGGTATTTAAGAGTATCCTTTCCAAGCTCTGGGAAGAAGCTCTGATGCACAGGAATGAGTCTCCAACCACCTTTCAGGCTTCTGCTCTATTGCCCTAGCTAGGCAGGAAGCAAAGGAAACCTGTTTTATGCCTTTGCAAACTACTGGGCATTTTCAGGGATTTGCAGTCCTGCAGGGAAATCATGTGCTGGTGTGCGTCTCTATTCGAAATATAATTCATGGCCATTGGGGGAGAGGATGAAAGCCTAGTGACTTTCAAAGATTTCTTTGCACGCTGCTCCTTGTTAGATAGGGGCTCCTTTTCTTCAGGAATTCCCACATGAATGTTAAAATGGCATTTTTGCCACATGGAGCCTTGGCAACCATCCCATTCCATTAACAAAAGCCGGTGGCTCTCTAGATTTTTCTGGACTCCAAGCTCCATCAGATTTAGCCAGAGTTTAGAAAAGTGATTATTTAAAGAATGCACCATCCTGAATGCTTCAACCAGCAAGGCTGGGAGTTGTATTTTGGGGGGGGTATTTTGTATTTTGGGGCTATCCCTAGATAGCCTGTGCAATAGTAAAGAATGATGGGATAACTAGTTAGCCAAGATCTGGAAGGGATGAGAAGGGGTTGTTGTTCCAGTTTGAAAAATCATAGATAGGAGTGTCTTTCAGCACAACTAGAGTAAATAAATAAAACGCTGGAATAGATACCTAGCTTGCTTTCAGCACTGAAAATTGCATTATTAAAGTGGGGAAATGGGAGATGGTGATGGACTCTCTGGAATGCACTTCAAAGTTTTAAAAAACCCTCAATTTTCCAATGCCATTTTCACCCATATCTCTGTTGCCTACCCTTCTCAAACAATAGATGATGATTGGACATCCAGCACACCTGACATGAACATTTTAAAAACATACATGAAATGTGCATCTCTCTTGATTTCATTGCAAAGCTATGGAACGGCACGGGGTGGAGTTTGAAGTGCAGAGATTTTAACGCAAAGGATGGCAACCGGGATCGCTTAAACAGTGAGGGAAATGAAACTATTGTATCTCTGGATGTTCCTCTTGAGGATTTCCGAGCAGGGGCCCAGGACCCGTTCGAAGCGGGGACGGTCCAGCTTGACACACTTCAGAGGACCACGGGCCACGACCGTAGCAGCCCGGGGCCTGTTGAGCAAGAGGGCGATTTCACCTGCAAGCAGAAACACACATCACTGTCAAACCTCTTTGGATGAAATCCTTCACTTGCTGCCTTGTCCATACTGACATCCTCCATCCTTTCCTCAGGCTGTATCTCTCTGAGCTTAGAAGAGCTACCTTTGGACCACAGTTCCTAGATTCTGGGAGTGGTGGGTCAAAAAAAAAACCTTTTCCAAATTCTGTTCTCTTTTCCTTCCTCATCTGATACTCTTAGCCATAAACATCATCAAGATCTTTGCTTTGACTGGGAGTTCCTGCATGGCAGGGGGTTGGACTGGATGGCCCTTGTGGTCTCTTCCAATTCTATAATTCTATGAAGATCTTTACTTTCTCCCTGAGTGGATATTTCCCCCAGCGTTTCTCCACTCTTACATCTGCCTCACTTATGGGTGCTGCATCCGTACTGCAGAAATAACCCAGTTAACTGCCATGGCTCAAGGCTAGGGAATTCCAGGGATTGTGGTTTGTTGTGGCACCACAGCAGGGTTGTGTATTGCAACATCTATGGCCGTGGAGAACCTGCAGCCTTCGTAGCACAAAATGGTACTGCCTATTGCCTCCAACCAACTGCCTAAGCATAGAATAAACCGAGGACCACTTTTAGGATGGCAAGGGGACATAAACTCATACAACACCATCCTATGAATATAATAAGTCTAGATTTGCTTCTTTATTCTAAACCATTTCCAGCAAAATATATGGAAGCTTACCAAAATAATCCGATGGTCCAAGGCGACCAACTTCCACGTACTCCTCCTTATCAGACCTACGCTGAAGGACAGATGCTGTGCCCTGAAAAATATGGCCAGGAGGGCTGTGTTACTTCATTATTTCAAACAGTATATTGAGGGGAGAAATACAAATTATGCAGAATAACCATAGTTCACAGGCTTTCTAAGCAGAAATTCCTAGATTCAGTTGCAGAAACCTTGAGTTTTAAAAAACACAGCAAATGAAATGAAAGACCATAAATTTTGGAGGACCATTGTCAGCCAGAGTAAATAATACAGGTGAAGAGGGAAAAATAGTTTGACCATGTCAGAGACATCTCCTTTGTATTCCAAATCACTCATATTTGTGTGTGTCTGTGTGTACCCCGCAGATTCTCTAGTTTATTTTCACTCAGGGGAAGAACAATGGTATTTGACATTTGCTTTTAATCCACTTAGAATACCTGGCTGACTATGCCTACTCATATTTTGTTTATTTATGTCCCTGGTATTCTGCTTTTCTACACATCTTTTCAAAGACCCATTCATCTTTCTTTTCAGCAGTCTATAGTGCCCCACAGAGCCATCCTCCTCCGCCACATTTCATATGAGTTTATTTTCTTCCCATCAGTTTGTTCCCTGTTCACAAACTTTCACAACCTTACATAGTAATCAGAAACACTATTGTCTGGATTATTCTGATTTTGGTGTATTCAGTGATATATTTGGAGGACAGCTATATGAATACTATAAAGCAAATAGGCTCCAGAAAACCCCATGAAAGACTGTTTGGGTTGTCCTAAGTCAGAAACAACTTGAACTTATGCAACAAGAAGAAGAAGTAAATAAAATTTCTAGCACATGGCCAAATAGCCCAAAAAACCCACAAAAACTATGGATGCCATCCATGAAAGCCTTGGGCTCCACATTAAATAAAAGTTGCCAGCATGAGTTTTACCATCCATAGAGCCTTCAATTCCCTGTGGCAGCTCCTGAGGACCAAACGTCCTAGATCCTACGTATTACGCAGGATTATGCCAATAAAAAGCACAGAATATACAAGAGCAGCGATGCTTCTTTAGATGTTATTTTCACCTGGTTTACTTTTATTTAAAAAAAGAAAAAGGGGTGGTGAAAGGGAGAATTTCCAGTTAAGACACGGCTTTTCTGTCTGGTAATTCACATGCTTGGAAGGTGATGCCAGCCAAAGGAAGGGGGTCTATGGGTGATCATGCAGGTGCGCAAATTTTGGCTGCCATGCGGAGCTTCTGGGCAATTAATGCCCACCGATCTCCCGAGGAAGAATAATCCTCAAGAGATGCTGGCACCTCCTCAGGAGAGTCTCAGTTTCTCAGGTGATCCCCTTGTGCTTTGCCAAATCTTTCCTGTCTGCATCTTTGCTCGCTTGCCTTCCTTCATTTCGGCTCCAGACCAGACAAGGTGCTCAGAAGCTGCCCACAAGCCAGGAACAGGCTGCACCTCAGCTCATCTCTTGCCATCTCCCCAGCCCCATCCTTGATGGGTTATCACTTGTTCCTCCATCAGGATATAAGCTGAAAAAATATGACAAAGCCTGAGGGACCCCAGGGCTATCAGGCAGGGAAACTGGCAGCATGTCCCAGCAAGCTCTGACCAAAGAAAGGAACTACATGACAGCAGCCTGATCAGCAAAGAAACCTTTTGAAAACATGATAAGATCTCTCTTTGGCTCTCTCATACACACACATACCACCTCCCTGAAAGCAGTGGATGAAAGGTACCCTCGGTTATAAAGCAGGGGTGTAGCTATTTCGAGTGTGAATGAGTCCCGGCAGATGTTTCTCCAATTTTCATCTCAGCAGAGCCTCCATCGTGTTCTGCTTGAAAGCAAGAAAATATATGAAATACTCAGAGAGACAGTATGGTGTAGTGCTTAGGGGACTGGAACTCCCATTTTAGTATCTGCTGGACTTGATCTCCATCTCCACTGTCATTCCCTTTTCCTTGTGTGTTGTGTCCTTTTGGGTTGTAAGCCTCTCCGAGAGTCTTTGGTTTGGTTTGCTTGTATTCGGTTTGTTCACAAACCTAGTTCTGTAAACCTCTCTGAGGAATTTAATCACACGGAGGCAAATTGCTTAAATTCCATGCAGAAATGGGTTTTTTAAAATTCGGAAAACACCCGCAAATGCGGGATGTTTTCAGACGCGTCTGCTTGAAAGAGAAATAACACAAAAATAACTTGAACAGAAAGTTAATTCCAAAAGTAAAAAAGGAGTCATTTTTGTCGACTTTCCATTTGGATTATTTTCGCATTATTTTTCTTTTGGTCAAATGTCATCCGAAAAACAACTCGCATTTCAGGTTTTTTCTACTTTTAAATCTAGTTTTTGCCCAGTCCTTGTGGCTGAAGAGCAAGGTATAAATACTTTAAATAAATAAGTAAAGTGCTAGTAAAGCTATTTTTCTGAATGCTATTGCTATAAGCTGTGCTATGTGTCGATTTGACTTTTTAAATGTCTCTCTCTTTTAAATGTGTGTATTGTGTGCCTCCAAGTCATTTCTGACTTACAGTGACCCTAAAAGGAGCACCTAAACATTGGGAAGAACATCTTTGCTGTATGAACTGTTGAACGGTGGAAAAGATTGTCTCAGGGAACTGGGGGGAGGACTTCACTTCTTTAAACAAAAGTTGGACGGGCATCTTTCAGGACTGCTGTGGTTGTGTGTACAGTAGTTGCATGGCAAGGAGTCGAACTTAATGACCATTGTGGCTCCTTGCAACTCTAAGGTACCTGCTGGAGGAAGGCAGAGAAATAGCTAGTCTTCGTGAGATGTATATATTGAAAAAGTGAAGGAACCAAAGCAAAAGCTCAGCTTGGCAACAGAAAGCAATGCCCGTTCCAGAAAATTTTCCTCCCTTTTTTTAAAAAAAAGTCACATTTTTCTTCCTCTACCCAGAAAGAACAGGTCCCTCAAAGACCACAAAGCAAGCCGCTGATATCCAGACAACAGGAAGCAGATGCGAGAGCAGATTATATTTGGTTGCCTCTCGGGGTCGAAGCCTGGTTCTCCACTACTGCTTCCCGGAGCATGGTCAGAGGGTGACCCTTCTGGAAATACGGCCCTCTCCCAGATACAAAGGGAAAGGATGCTCATAATTCATCATCAACAGCAACCCCGCTTCTGTAATTCTGAACCAATCTTCCGTCTTGACGAATCCACGTTATTCTGTCCATGGAGGATGCAGGGGCCAGTTGTAGAAACACTGATAACACGGCCAACTGTATGCCATTACCACTGGGTGATACACAAACACTGAAGTTTCCAGATCCATATTGCCACCACCCCAGTCTAATTCCAAATGAATATATGAGTCAACATGAGAATATCTCAGAAAGTAAATTGCTAGTCAGACCTTTAACCATTTGCTTTCTAAACTGATGGAGTGGACCCACTGACTTTATGAAAAAACCAACCAATGCATTTCAGAGCACCTTTGTGGTTGTTTTTGTATGCTTTCAGGTCATTTCCGATTTACAACAACCCAAAGGCAGCCCTATCCTGGGATTTCTTGGGAAGATTGGTTCAGAGGAGGCTTGCCATTGCCTTCCCTTGAGGCTGAGAGTGTGTGACTTGCTCAAAGTTACCCAGGGGGTTTCCATGGCCAAGTTGAGAATCAAACCTTGGTCTCCAGAGTCATAGTCCAACCCTCAAACCACTATGACACACTCTCAGCACACCTTAATGCTACCCATTTAACGCAAATAGCTTTCTAATGAAACCATAGAAATAACAGCTTCTGAAGAAATAGGAACGGATGTTCATTGATCCTTAATGGCTGCTCTGCCCAGGCCTTTTTGTTCAAAAGAAAGATCCTGTTGTTTTGCTTTTTTCATCTCCTATTTTTGTGCGCTAGAAATTAAACAGCCTCACAAATAAATAAGCATGCCCTTCAATAAACGTCTGTTGATTTATCTGCTAATTAAACTCAGAGCCTTATTTTTAATGCATGCCACTTAAAAGCCCAGAGATTTACATCCTGCAAGTATCTATTAGAACAGGGATGGGGACGGTGCAACCCCAAGAATGATTTGCAGTTTCCAAGGATACTTTGACATTTTGGGGGGTTTGGGGAGTCTACTTATTTTTATTTAGCACCCAAAATGTCCAATAGTACCCTTGAAGCTTCTGTGGTGAAGTACTCCTGGCCTTTGCATTGTGTTTGGAAAGCAGAGCCTTATTCTAAATTTCCAGACTTACACTGTTCCATTTTGGCAGGGACGGTCAATGAATGCTCTATTATCCCATTTTTGGAGCCAATTTTAAAATATTCCAGTTTCTCCTGCTCCCGCTTTCCCCCTTTGTCCTGAGAGTACTCCACTTGCTGCAAAGCGAATTTAAACTGCAAAAATATTTTGCACTCAGTTAACTCAGGCCTGATTCCCACTGCCTTTTAAACCAGATCGCAAATGGGTTTGAACCGCTTCAAATGACCCTGGTTCCCACTTGAACTGAATTGCTGAAGCAATTCAGAGAGGAAGGGGGCCATGCGCTAGACCCATTTAACCCACGTCTTTTTTACTCTGATTTTTTTTCCGCGTCTTTTTGGCTAAATCGATTCCGCGCAGATGCGGATCAGAATCAATTTAAATTTGCCCTTCGACCGGCTGGAGTGAGTCCATTTTGAATTGATTCATTCATTAATGTGGACCACAAGTGGGTTATTTTACAGGGGGAAAATGTGATTGGGGCAATGTAGTGTGAACCACGCTCCACTGTCGAATCGATCCATTGATTCAGATCGAAAACCAATTTATTTGCAAGTGGGAATGAGGTCTCAGTTGGGGAGAGAAGAGGAGTAAAGAAGGGAGGGTGGAATCTTTCCTTCCCATTAGGATTGTAAAAAGTAAACTGCTGCAGTCTCTCCGAGCTTTTGCCTGAGCCTTCTGGGAAGGGCAAGATCATGCCTCCTCCTCTCCTCTCATGGTCCTGAGTTTATGGAGCGCAAGCTACTTTTGCCCTTTGAATTTTTTGTTTGCACTAACTGAAGTAAGCCAAATATAAAGCGAGAAGGGGGAAGGAAGACAGAGAAACTGAAATATTTTTAAAGCAGCTGGGAAAGTAACGTAGAAGAGGAATAATCGGGACAGTACCAGTTATTAACAGGTACAGTCGGAGAGTATTACTGCCTCTGGTAATGGAGGGAATATATATCTGTCATACCTTCTCACTACTGATAGCCCCATCCTCCGAATGGTAATGAGATCCACAGTGTAACTTTACACATTAATTTCATACTAACTCAGGAGGAAACCCCTCTAGATAGGTTGCCAGCTTGGTCCAATCCTTCAAAAAGCAGCAATTATATCTACTACAAAACCTCTGCCTATCTCAGTGGCGGTTTTCAAGCATTATGCCCATATATGTGTGCCTTCGAGTCGCCTGTCAACCTATGGTGACCCCATAGATTTCATGGTGTTTTCTTAAGTAAGGAATACTCAGAAACAGTTTCGCCATTTCCTTCCTCTGACATATAGTCTACGGAACCTGGTATTTGATCCGACAGGATCTGGGGCCCTTATGATATCAGGAATTAATAAAGTGGCCATGGGCTTGAGATCTCATGGCTTCCAGAGTTGTTAAAACTTTCCCTGGGGGTCAAAAAGATTCACCGCCTGATCTTGACATTTTATGAGCTCCAACATTTCAGATTGCCTGATGTCTGGAGAATTTGAGAAGGAGGTTTGACCTCAAGGCTTGCCTGGTAAGCAAAGTAGGCGGTCACCGCTCCTGGCTAATAAATGGTTGGGGACCGAAATGATAAATTTTCCGTGATCTCAAGAATTCTGAAAAGGCTCTAGAAGGTCAGCCTCTCTCAATCTCTCTCTCTTCCCAGTAAATAATATCATTTAACCTCTTCTCCTCCCCATAAAAGCGAGCATCGTGTTGCAAGAACAACAGGAGCCAGTGACCTCAAAACAGCTTGACATGGCCACCTATCCAGGATCTTTACTGCCCTTCGTCTCTGCCCTGTGCACCTGTTTGCCTCGTCCGACCCAACTCCCACCTCCCCTTCACAGCAATCCGGCTCCGTTTGCGAGTAGCACGGAGTGTTTACTAATGGTTTTCAGATGCCCCGGTGATTTTTGCAGAGCGAAAAATTTACAGCTTATTTATGGCGCCATAATTTAGGATATTAAAAATCCATTAAAGTTTACAGCCCATGAACTTGCATCCCCTTCTGAAGTAATGAGGTTTTGGTGTGTTTGGGGTCGGGGCGGGGGGGGGGGGGGAACTACCAGGCAGGATACGTTTCATTCTGAATGGTGGAACACATCCAAAATGTCATCAAGGCACAATTGCAAAGCTAGAAGTTGCCGTGTCCTATATCTGCACTATATCTATATATTGAGGAAACCAGAGATCATTTTTTCTATAGGGCTACATCTATTCAATTGGAAAAGGAGGCCTTCCAAACAGGTATGTATCCACACTGCAGAAATAATCCACTTTAACAGCCAGGGTGCAATGCTATGGAATTCTGGGAATTGTAGTTGGCTGTGGCAGCAGAGTAGAATCCCCAGAATTGCATAGTGTTTTGTCATGTAGTTAAAGTGGTGTCAAACTAATAAATAACATTAAAAAATAAAAAACATTAAACTGGATTATTTCTACAGTATGGATGCAGCCTACATGGTACATGTTGAAGCACAGATACACATGAAGATTACTTCCAGGCTCCTAAGTAGTGTCCACAAATGCAGGCAGCTATAAGGATCCATATCCACAAATCACTTACAGGTATATATCTCAGTTTACCAAGTAAATGTGTTCCTGGGCATTAGTTCTTGAACAAGAAATTTGGACTCAGGGGGCGGAAATAATATGGAAAGAGGAGGGATAGCTTCTTGCACCATAAAAAAAAGAAGAGCAGTTCACTCTGTTTCTACCAATGTTTTATCCAAATTTACACACGTGTGAAATGAAACAACCAAATCAGGTGAGCCTTGCTTATGAAAAACATTTCCATACCTTTGAGAGATCTTCCAAAAGCCCCTTTCATCAGCTTCACTTTTCTAACAATTGACATTTTGATGGCAACACATCTGAATGTACTATTGTTGTCATTTCCGACTTACGGTGACCCTAATGCAACCCTATCACAGTTTTTAAGAAGCCAGTTAACAGTGCAATCCTACACAAAGATACTAGGTTCAATGGGCTTTCGTTCTGACCGAATGGATACCAGTATCCCACTACTCCTACAAGCAGCTTGCAAATGTTAAGGTTACTACACCGCTAAACCTGTCATAAAGTATAATGAGACAGCTGCCTCAGGCAGCAGATCTTGTGTGTGCTATGAAAAGGCAATGCAGTGTTAGTTTGTTTGTTAGGACTGTTATCTTTAGTGCCAAGGATGGGGTAGGGCACTTGAGGGATTTTCTGCCTCATGTGGCCAAATAACTTGGCTGGCTTTGGGCACTACATACCTCGACTTAGATGAATGTGCTGTGTATTTGGTGTGTGTGTGTGTGTGTGTGTGTGTGCCATCTGCTGCTCCCTCTCAGACGGCAAAACCTCCTGGGCTGGCCTTGGGCCTTATGATGCTCTTTTCAAGAAAAACCATTCACTGGGAGAGAAGCTTGGAGGCCAAATAGTGGCAGGGCCTCTGTGCCAAGTTGCTCTCCACTTTGGTTGTCCGTCACGAAAAAGGGGACAAAGTCTATTAGAGCTGCATCTGGTGCTTCTGTACAGAGTCTCCTATTAACTCTCCTAACATTCAGCCTCCTTCCGCTTCTTTCCATTGACTAGCACTGAATGGCCCAAACCATCAAAGAACCTTCTGAATGTCAGAGCCATTGCTTATGAACTTAAGGGGCCTATGTGGAAGACTTACTAGTGGCTGGCAAGTACTTGCAAGGCATAAAGGCAAGGAAAGGTCACGAAGACAAAGGGAGACGTGAGATTATAGTGGGGATTCAGCAGCTGTCCTCTGATTCAAGCCAAGAAGTAGCCCAACACTACAATATAGGAAGGCAACCACATCAAACACGATGACCGCTAAGCATTTCCATCAAAGATGGCTTCAACAGTCTCTGTACTTTCCACATTGGTCTCCAGCTCTGCTAATGTGTTGGCAAGCCTCTTTGTATGGTCTGCTCCTTGCTTTCCAAAGTCTACCCACTTGTGACTCAATAAGCCCAACCAACTCAACACGATGGTCTACCAGAGGGATGGAAAGCCTGTTTTTCACAGGCTCTCAGAAACCCAGGTTTGATGGAGAATGAAAGAGACTATACAAGAAAGGTTTGTACTTTCTGATGGGAAGTTTTGCCCTAAGTCTACAAGCAGGGGGAAACCCTTACCAATTGTAAAATTGTGCAATTTTTCCCAAGAAAACCTAGACATTTTAAAAATATGCCCAGACAGAAATTTTAGCTATGAAAAAGAAGACATATACAGGAATTTGAAGGACCAGAATTTTAGCTCTGAAAAAGGGGACATGTCCTAGAAAAGGAGGACGTATAGTATTTATAATTAATATACTTTTGCATCATCAGGAATCTATACAACTTATATTCCAAATCAGACCACTAAGGAGATAAGGAATGACCTTTCTGATAAAATACAACCATTTAACAGTCATAAACCACCATCATTCTATGTATTGATGTTTTGAAGCAACCTAAAGTGGTCACTATAGGGGTTGCCCAATGGACAAATGTGTCCATTACGTGTAACAGCTACATCTCTCCCTCCATGACAGCACCACTGTCAAATTTTGGCTTACCAAAAGAACTACTGAACATTTTACTAGGGCAGTATGGAACAGTGTAGCAAAAAATAAATAAAATCCCACCACTACTGAGCCAAACAAGAGCACAATCCAATGCAAGCTCAGTCCAAGTCACGTCAAAGTCAATGGAAACTCTTGTTGGCTTCCGTAGGTTTTGGGCAGAACCCCAAAAAAGAGCAAAATACATTTACGGCACAGATGACTTAGGAGTATTTTTCATCCCCTTTGGTCATGTGCTTGATAATTTACCAGAAATTGACTGACACCATACCTCATGGTCATTATTAGCTTGAATTAAAGTGGTTATTGAAGCTATATAACTGCTGAAATTACAAGTTCGGAAACACCGACGGCCTAATAACTCCAGCAGACGCACTGAGATTCAACCCAACCTCAAGGTGATGTTTTTAAAACCCAAAAAACAATCTTTAAGACAGGGCAGCTGGTTTTGATTTAAACTCTACACCAGTGTAATTTCAAGCAATTTCAGTTCAATTTCACCAGCCTTTGCTCGCATGCCTATTCCGGCTTCTTGCCTGTTATAATGATTACTGCTTTTGAACTGGGGGTTGCCTAGACAAGCTTCAGATTTGCATTTCAAAAGCAAACCCTCTCTTGGAGCTATGTCCACCGACTGACTCTCTCTTTTCTTAGTCTGGGAAGATTAATTAGACAATAATGGAGACACCAGCTTCCAAGCAACAGGAAGAGCTGGTGACTTCTTCGCGAAATCATAAATTATTTTTGTGCCGAATAGCCACATGCTGGCTTGGGAAGGCTAGCCCAAGGCAGGAAAAGTGCCAAAGACCTCTGAAGCCTATTGGAGCCCTTGGGACTCGTAGGAATCCCACATGAGTCAGTCTGAAGTTCTGGAAAAGCAGAATGAGAAAGAAATTGACAAATAAAAGTTCAGGACTGAATGGGACTCAGTTTTAAACATCTACCCAGGGCCATATTTAGCATCACTGGAACACTTGATTTCCCACATTGCAATAGTTCTCTAAAACCTTGATGGTTATGGATCCCCTAGCAATAACCTCTTACTTGCTAAAGGGTTTTTAAGTTGTATTTTTAAGACTTCCGCTGGAAGTTAAATGGTTCTCAAATCCTTTCTCATTATTGCAAAATGGCCAAGACCAGCCCAAGACATTGTGCTGCCTAAGGCTGAGCACTAATGGATGGCACTCTCACTCACTCAAAGTATAATGCCTAAGATAAGTTATCATGGCACATGGAGTAGAATTATAGAATCAAAGAGTAGAAAGGGGCCCATAGGCCACTAAGTCCAACTCCCTGCTTAGAGCAGGAACTCTGGCTAAGCCACCCCCAGATGACAGAAAATCCCTGATGTTCCTCTCTCCATGTGTGTATATGTGCCTTCAAGCTTACTGTCGACTTATGTCAACCCCATTAATTTCAGCAGAATTCAAAGATATAGCCATGTTAGTTGTAGAATCAGTACGTAGAGAGATCTTGTAGCACCTTTGAGACTAACTGAAAGAAAGAAGCTGGCAGCAGGAGCTTTCATAAGCATAGGTCTACTTCCTCAAAGTAAATGCACCTGAGGAAGTAGACTGAAATCTACGAAAGCTCACGTTGCCAACTTCTTTCTTTTATTTATGGCAGTCTCAAAGGTGCTACAAGATCTCTCCACATACTCATTAATCTCATGGAGTTTCTTAGGCAAGAAATTCTCAGAGGAGGTTTTGCTAGTTTCTTCCTCTGAAATATACCCTACAACACCATTTGTTGGCTGTCTCCTTACCTTCCAAACTGAGATAGGATCTAATGTCTTTAGGGCATTTAGGCCATGCCTTTCTCCACCCTAGCAGTAAAATGCAGTATTCAGAAATCAAATAACTATCAATTTGCCCGTTTTAATGACACTCCAAATCTGCTGCCCAAAGCATCTGCCTTACTTTATCTAAGTGCAGGGCTAGACCTGAAGGAGCTTTCATAAGCATAGGTCTACTTCCTCAAAGTAAATGCACCTGAGGAATCTAGCGTCCCTTCCTGGGAGAAAGGCAGCACAGAAATAAAATAAAATAAAATAAAATAAAATCTCCAATGGGTCTGGAACTGGTGGCCATAAACAGGCAAAGTAAATAACCTCTGACCACCATCTTTTCGCCTCTTAGCCAAAGGGAACAACTGCAGGAAAATTGGCTGTATGTCAAGGAAGCCTTCTTGCCCCTCACTTGGCCAATTCAGGAGATATACCCTAACTACTGGGTCAAGTTTATTTGCTACACCAAAGATCGTGGATGCCCATCCTTGTTGCCTTCTGCATTTATCACACCCTGCCTTTGGACAGCACACGGTTATTTTATCATCCTCACTTTTCACCAGCAGATTTCTATGACCCTACAGCCCATCCATATCCATTTAGAACTCACCCATGATCCCTCAAGAAGGAGAAGAACAAAGGGCACTGGCTCGCTTGGGAATGTGCATAGAAATAGACACAAGAATTGAGAAAGAGGGGAAGGAGAGAGAGAGAGAGAGAGAGATGCTTTACAGAATGATAATCCATCAAGTCTGGAGTGCAGTAAAAACAATTGAGCCGCAGGGTATTTCCGAGGGACCCAAGGAAGGCCGGGGGTGAAGGCCCAGACATGGCACCACCCAACTGGCCATTAATCATCAGGAAATTCCATTTCCTTGATCCTTTCCCTGCTTTTCCCAAATTAAACCGAGACAGAGACTCCTTTTAAAAAACAACAACCACCCCCTCTTTCTAATGGAAGCGTACACTGCATTGTTTGGGTAGCACTGTTGCTTCAACACCAAGAAAAGCTGCATTCTGTGATTATGGTATGCACAAGGTTCCTACATCAATGAATAAGGGAGAAGGTTGTCTTGATCACTCAGTCTCTGGCATCCACCCTGCAATCCTTTCCTCTGTTCCTCACATCCAAACCCTCTAGGTATGAAAAAGGGTTTCCCAACCCTTGCTTCTGCAAAGTCACTGCCAGTCATAGGCGACAATAACACCGGGTGAGACAGACAAACTGTCTGACCTGGCAGAGGACAATTTCCTCTCTTGCTGTCCACCTCCAGCTCGCGGAGAGGGGAATCCCTGAGTCATGCTCAAATAATTTCCTCCTTTTTTTCCTTTATTTCTATCTTTCATTTATTCTTTCTTTTATCGTTTATCCCGTTCTTTCTTATCACGGCTTGCAGCAAAGAACTCTGTGGCATCCCACTGTTGCTGTTGTGTGCCTTCAAGTCATTTCCGATTTATGGCAACCCTAAGGTGAACCTATCATGGAGTTTTCTTGGCAAGATTTCTTCAGAGGTGGTTTGCCATTGCCTTCCCCTGAGGCTGAGAGAGTGGGACTTGCTCAAGGTCACTCAGTGGATTTCGGGGCCGAGCCGGGAATCAAATCCTGGTCTCCAGAGCCATAGTCTAACACTCAAACTCCTACATCATGCCCATACCATGAGAGTGTGGTCAAGATGGCAAGAGGAAGAACACATGAGCTACGAGAAGTTGTTGCAGTTTGCTTTTGCCTGAGCCTCTTGAGAAGGACAGGATTCCACATCTTCTCTCCTGTTTCCACAACTGAGTGCAAACTCCTTTTCCATTTTCAACTCAGTTTGTAGCAACTTCAGTAAGCAGAGGACCAAGGGGGAAAGTGGGAGGAGGAGAAACTGGGACATTTTAAAAGCAGCTGAAAAAGTGGGACAGCAAGAGATTGATCAGGAGAGATGGAGAGCACGGCTTACTAGGAAGAGAAATATAAACGATATATTGGTGTTTGCAAAGGGGTCTTGCAGCACCTTTGAGACAAACTGAAAGACAGAAGTTGGCCGCATGAACAATATCACACTACACTGCTATAGCGCTTTTATTCCACTTTAACAGCTTTGATTGCCTCGTCTGGAATTCTCGGGTTTGTAGTTTATTGAAGCCTAAGAGCTCTTTGGCTGAGAAGTCTAAATGCTAAATTCTGAAAAAGCAAGCTGCAAATGCAGAAACAGGAATTGTAGTGTGTTTGTGTGTGTTTATGGGTGTGTGTATTTGTATACACAGAAACCTTTTGGTGTTTCACACATTTGAAGTTCATCTTAGGTTTGTCATAAGTCAGAAATGACTTGAAGGTACAAAACAACACTGCAATGTGATCTTGGCCAATAACTATAACAGAAATTCACCATTTTGGAAGGGGCCCCTTGGAAGTGAAAGTAAATACTTTTTCAAGAGTTAGTTTCCAAGCTCTGATCCACCTGTATTATAAGAGCAATCCATCATCATCCCAATAAGTCGAGCTGGCAGAAAGAGACCTCTTTCAGGGCATCGGCCATCCAAGTGGCCTTCAGGTATCCGCCTGAAAAAGCATCACCTGTCAGATGGACCATGGGCCAAAAGAAACCGCAATTACCTTTGGTGGGAAAACAACCAAATTAACATGTGCCCTGACGCAGATCTTTCTGTGCCAAGCCGGGTGGCCCGTGGCCAAGATAGGCCCTGTTTTCCTCCCTCAGACATGCCAGCGAACAAAGCCATAAAAGTTGCAGAAGAGGGCGGGGGGGAGATGTTGCATTTTAAAGATTCCTCAGCTGGACAAAGCCCCCCATTCTCCCTTGCTTCCTCCGAAGCCAGGAAATGTCCACTGAGTCAACATAAAGAGTGGCTCCATAATAGCTTATTCATCAGCTCTTCATACTTGGAACTGACCTTAGCAGTTACCATGTTTGGAGCGCAGACCAGGCGATGCAAAAGGCCACCCCCTACCAAGTCTGCGAGGCTGAAGGCGAAGAAAGGAAGAGGAGACAACATTTTAAATAGAAGAGAGAGAAAGGGAGATGGGAGAGATTAGAAAAGACCGAGGCAATGCAGAATGGCCCAGCTCCACCTGCCCCAGATGCCTTGGTGGGGGGAAAATCATTTTAAAGCCAATAACGTTGTATTATGGTCCAGTTACTCCCACTGCCACCTGCTCCTCTCTGGAAACATTCAGCAGATAGCGACGCAGACAGAGCGAAGTGTCTATGTGTGTTTGCGTGTGAGAAGGGAAGCGGGAGGGAAGACACACAAAGATAACTGAAGCTTCTGGAAGAACAAGGTGATGGCTGTCTGGACCAGAGGCTGAAAGATATCAGGGGAGCAGCATTTAATGAGAAACAAACAAATGCACCACAATCTGGTAATTTCCCAGGGAGGCGGAATCAAATCATTCCGACACTATCTGCCAGGAAAGTGTCCGTCAGGCACTTGGTTGCACAATAGATCTGTGCTATGCAGTTATATTACATTATACTGTTTATATATATATATATATATATATATCATATTATACCATTACATATCTGTGCTATGCAGTTATATATATAAAAATACCATTTAATTAAAAATAATAATGATTGCAAGCCACTCTGAGAGCCTTTAGGGCTGAAGGGCAGGGTATAAATACCATAAATAAATACATAAATACATATCAGTTTGGTATCACTTTAAGTGTCATGCCTCCATCCTCTGCGATCCTGGGGTTTGTAGTTTTGGTGGCATATTTTGAATTCTCTCCTAGAGACCTCCATTGCTCTCTCCTCAACTGCATCACTAGAACTCTCTAGGAGTAAATTCTAAGCCCCTCACCAAATGAAAAGCCCAAGAATCCATACAATCGCAGAGTTGGAAGATACCACGAGGGCTGTCCAGTCCAACCCTCTGCCATGCAGGAACATAGAATCAAAGCACCCCTAAGGTGAACCTATCATAGGATTTTCTTGGCAAGATTTCTTCAGAGGAGGTTTGCCATTGCCTTCCCTTGAGGTTGAGAGTATGTGACTTGCCCAAGGTCACCCAGTGGGTTTCATGGTCAAGCGAAGAATCAAACCCTGGTCTCCAGAGGTATAGTCCAGCACTCAAACCAGTCACAAAATGACTCTTGGGAGCACCACTGCCTACCAGTGGCCATGGGACAGCTTAAGGAGAGCGCAAGACTCCTGAGACTAAGCAGGGACTCCATAAGCCACCAGCCTAATCCCACCCCAAGCCCAAAAACCCCTTCACAACTCAATACAGGATATCCAGCTTGCAATGATTCTCAAACATTTTTCCTACAGATATTTCGGACTTCCATTCCCAGAATTCCAAATGGTTGGCCAAGCTGGCCAGGTCTTCTGGGAGTTGAAGTCCAAAAGACCCGGAGGATCAAAGTTTGGGAATCACTGGTTATTCTCAGCAAGTCGTTGTCCGATCTTTTTAAAAAGTATCCAGAGAAAAAGACGCCACTCCATCTCTGGGCAATTGGTTTCACTGCCAAGTTCCTTCTAATGTCCAATCCAAATCTACCCTCCTGCAACTGAAAACCTAACTGGAGTAACAGAGAACAAACCCTCCAGCATTTCCCAGATGAAAACCAAGACACATGTGGCCAAGCATCATCAGAGTGTGCTCAATCGGGCAAAGTTTTTAGAAGCTGAAAATGTGGATTAATCAAGATTGTCTTTGTCAAATGGTGGAAGGTATATCCTTGTGATATTTCTACACTCTACCCAACTCCTTGTTTCATATGACATTGGCATGGGGACATGGAAAGAAATACAGGTGTGGCGCTGTCATGTTCAATTTGCCCATATGACAAGGCATGAACAGCATGCCTTGGCCACACTATCAATAAAGGGGAAAGGGTTGCGAAAATGAGACACTCTCAGTCTTTGTGAAGATCAAATGGTCTGCGAGATGTGACATTCATTAGGAGTGAATTCACACCAGATTTACACATCCGGATACATCACCTTTTCCCCTTTCGCGATCAAAGGAGCCCATGGTGGGAACTGCTACGTCCCACCATTGTGAAGAACGAGTTGGCATTTCCAGCACAAACCTCAATTTTAAGGGGTTTATGAATCAGATGTTTTAGATTACATCTGGATGAGGCTGAACTGTTTGGAAGAAGCTGTCGTTCCAGATGTGAATTTAAAAACCTGCCATGCTGATTTGTTGCACTCCATGTTGGGCATGCAAAAAAAAAGAGGAGACACTGGTAGTCCAATAGCTATTCCTCTGCCAGTTTAATAGGCAAGTGTGTACGTATTGGTCTGGTTAAAATTATATTTGGAAAACCTACTTGTCCTGCACTGTATTATTTCTGAAAAGATCGAGAACAAGAAAAAAGAACCCAAATGCCTTGGCAACTGTGAAGCGAGAAGCCCTGGTGTTCAACCATTTCCATTTAGGTCAAAACTCTGGAACTGTTTTTACAGTTAATAGCTCAACCTTGGCAAGCAGGTTGTTATTACTTTTGCCTACTTGCAGGTACTTACAGGGAGAGGGCAGGTGACTTTCCCCATCCATCATCACTTAATCCTCCTTAAAGATGAAGGCTCCTACAAGCACAACAGGCACTTAGAAGAAGTGTCTTTCATGGGGTCAAGGTAGCTTACTTCCACATAAGTGTGCAGAGGATAGATTGCCCCCATTTCTGAGAAGGCTCAATGAGATTATTGCCTCAAAACTTAGCACCTGAACATTTAGTACACTTCTAATTGATCTTGGAAGCTAAGCAGGGTCAGCTCTGAGATGGATCGAACAACATGTAGCTGTCATTGGACCTAACGTCCTAAAGGAACCTATCCCATCTGATCTTGGAAGCTCAGCAGGGACAGCCTTGGTTAGCACTTGGACGCAAGACGGTCAATAAAGCCCAAACTGTATTTCGGAAGAAGGAACTGGCAAAACCACCTCTGATGGTTCCTTGCCTAAGAAAACCCTATGAAATTCATGGGACTGCAATAAATTGACAGGATCAGCTACATAGGAGTCTTGGTGGCCCCATTTTGCCGGATCATTTTGAGGAGGCTTAGCTCTCCACCCGCCCAACCTACGTTTTGGAGGGGATCAATGTGGTGTTTGTTATTCTGGGGTATGTAGTTTAGTGAGGGCTAAGAGCTCTTTGGTTGAGAATTCGAAATGCCCCTCCCTGATCTCCAGATCCCAGGATTCCACAGGGAGCAGCCATAGCAGCTGAAGTGGAATCATAGCACTATAACACCATTGTGTGATATTCTTTTTTGTTTGAATTGTAAAGGAGCTATCCATGGTGCTAGATCTCCCCCCTGCCAAAAAAAAAAATCAGGGAGAGACCATTCAAACTTCGGACTGAAACCCAGTGTGGATTCATCACCACCACTGGCAAGGGAGCCAATGCCTGTTCATTGTTCTAGAGGTCATTCTGCTCTGGAAGAGAGTGCATGGAGAACGGCTGTAGGCCAGGCTTTGTCCTCGCTGCACAATGTGAACCAGTTCCCTGAGCATCCTTTGCACCTTCCTTGAGACGGTGTTCGGTTAATAATTAAACACAGTGTGTTTCTTCAAGAGATTATTAGGAGATGATAGCAAAGTGAACCTAAGATTGGCCTGGCTCCAGTAACCCTTTCAGATGATGTTTACCTAGAAATCCTTAGGCCTGGGACAACCCAGCATATATCTCTGTGCACTCATGCTCTCCGATAGAGTCCACTATAGGTTCAAATGTCAAGCAGCTTCAAACAGGGATGAATATCTCTCCTTCTGCCTTCCTCTCTTCCCTGCCATCCTCCTTTCTTTCCAAAAAAAACACTTGCCTCATGAAACCGTTAAAAACAGAAGAGTCTGCATTACTTTCCTAAGTTAACATTTTCAATGAATGTTGACATATTTGGCCACTGACTGGCTGCTGAGTGTTGTGCTTTTCTTACTGACGTGTTTTAAATTGTGTTTTGAATTGTCAGTTTAATTTAATTCTGGTTTAATAGTCTATTTTGCTTTGCGTCTTGATGCATTCTTCTGTTGTTCGATACCACTGCGAGCTGCCTGGAGTCCCATGTTTGGCAAAAAAGGGGAAGGGATATAATTCCAAGAAAATAAACTAATAATAAAACTCCATCCCTTTTCGTTCCCCCCAAATAAATAATAGACAAGCCCAACCTTATATAATACTAGAGAGAAAAACAATGTTGGTAAGACAGAGCTCATGTACTCAGTATTGGGTTATTTGTTACTTTTTGATTTAAAACCTGCCTTTTCATCTCTTGTCATCCATGGACTGGAGCATCCAAAGCTCGCCACAAACCATATTATTCAATGGCAGCATATGCTCGCAGATGCACTGAGACGGATGCAGACATGTCACTGCCCGCTGAATAATATACCTTGAGTGTCTGTATTTTTCCGAACCCCCATGGATGGGAAGGGTCTATCCCACGTTAAGTCATAATTGTAATGTAATGTAGTTATACCTTTGTTAATGGAAAAAGAAATTATTTACTTAGCAATTACTTTTGAAGAATGAGCAGCATGATGATAATGATGGTTACGATCATGATGATGATAGTTTATATTCTGCCTTTTTACAAATCTTGAAACAGATACGGCATTAATATTCATATAGTTTGTGTGTGTGTGTGTATCCGGTTAAGCTAACAATAGTATTAACAGCAGTTTAAAAACAAGACCAGTTAAAGGCAAGAAAAGAGCAGCTGGGAGATCCCACAGAGAAAATAAACCTGGGAGACAGAGGAAGGGATATCGGGGAAGGGTAGAAAGTGCAAGGCTGAACTTGATATATTGATTTGAAATGGTCAATCGGTGTTGGTATGGAAGCGTTCATTAAATGGATCTGGAGTGGGCCTTTGGCGTCTAATGTTTTTGTGCATTCTTGCATTACTTGGGAGGTGAGAGAGCTCTGGCAAGACCAGGGAAACTGGGCCGCCATAAATTATGTGAAATAATTTGGCATCTCTCTCCTGCTTTCCTTTTTAATTGCCTCCTGATCCGTCGGGCTCTCATCGGCCCCCATCTGCAGGGTCACGTTTTCGGAATGGTTTCCCATCGACGACGGGGCACTGTGCCCACCTGCTAATCCAGCATGGTTGAAACGCTCAACACGCAACCGATATTGGGGATGGGCCGCTCTCACCCTCTCGCTCCGCATACTGAGCGGAGTCCCATGACATAACTCACAGCCATATATAGTGCTGGCTGATGATAACTAGAGCCAAAGGATCTGATATGGGGTGAGCAGAGGAGCTGAGGAAGCCAGGATGGCCTGCCACAGCTGTGGGCTTCAGCATTTACAGCCCGCTGAATCCAACGTCTCCTTTGGTAGAGATTGACTGTGCTATTCACACCTGATGGAGAAGGTTCAGGATGGAGTTGTTAGGAACAGCTCCTACTCTGAGGATGTGTTTGCAGCATAGAATCATAGAATCATAGAGTTGGATGAGACCTCAAGGACCATCCAGTCTAACCTGCTGCCATGCAGGAATACACAATCAAACCACTCCTGACAGATGGCCATCCAGCCTCTGTCTAAAAGCCTCCAAAGAAGGCCATGCCACCACACTCCAAGAGATTGTGTTCCACTGTTGAACAGCAAGTTCCTCCTAACATTGAGGTGGAATCTCTTTTCCTGTACAGTTTGTATCTATCACTTTGTGTCCTAGTCTCTGGAGCAGCAGAACACAAGCTTGCTCCATCCTCAACACGACATCCCTTCAAACATTTAAACAGGGCTATCCTATCACCTCTTATGTGTCACTTCTTCAGGCTAAACATACCCAGCTCCTTAAGTCGCTCCTCAAAGGGGATACCATCCAACATTTCACAGATGAAAACTGGGACCCATAAGGGCAAGCTACTTCACAGTGTGGTCAAGATGACAAAAAATTATTAATGGGGAAGAATACCCAAGCTAGGAGAGGTTGCAGCAGTTTGCTTTTGCCTAAGTGTGCAGGGAAGGGTACGATCCCTCCTCCTCATCTGCTCCCCGTTGAGTTGAGTGTGAACACCTTTTGCACTTTGAACTCACTTTCCAGCAATAGAAATATGCTGAGGATAAAGGGGGAAAGGGGGAAGAGAGAGAGAAATGGGGACATTTTTAAAGTAACTAAAAAATGGAATCAGGACTTCCACTGCCAAAATGAGACAGTTGGAGGACATGGGTTCCCTGCTAAGGAAGCTCACCAACTCTGCATTAAAAACTAGCTGGATGGAGTCTGAAGGAAGAGCATTGTGATGTTTTTATTCTCATTGTTCTTTGCAACAGGGAGAGGATCACAAAAACATCCTAATGTGAATGGACCCCAAATCCCAGCATTCACCACCTTTAACTATGCAATCAGATGGGATTTACTAGGATCAAACCACAGCTGGAGGGTCTTCTAATTCCCACTCCTGCTGTATTTATTTTTATTCCTCATTTATTAAAAGGATGTCCTTGGGTAAGTCGCACACTCTCTGCCTCCGAGGAAGGCAATGGCAACCTCCTCCATATAAATCTTGCCAGGAAAATCGTAGGATAGGGTTAGCGCAAGCCTGAGTCGACTTCAAGGCAGCAACAAAAACATATTAAATCTATTAACAAGTTAAAACAGGTTTAACAGGTTAAAACAGTTTAGAACCATATGCAAATCATTTTGAAGTAAATCAGTTGTGCCCAAAGGCTTTAATAAATAGCCGTGTTTTTACTCAGCGCCTAAAGGAAGCCAGAATTTAGACAGCTTGGAAACAATGAAATGCAATTAATTTTGTTGCCTGCATAAAATTAACTGTGTTTATTTTGGACAAGGTACAGCCAGTGTGGTGTAGCGGTTGGGTATTATTACTATCGTTGTTATTATTGTCCTCAGCCATGTTGGCCAGTAGTCTGGGATTTTGGGAGCTGAAGTCCAAAATCTCTTAAAGGGCACAGTTTCGGGACCACCGAGCTAGATGGACCAGTACTGATACAAGGAGGTTTTCTGTGTTCTCAAGTCGGCATAGCAGGAAAATGGATATTTCACGGAAACCCGCTGGGTGACCCCGGGTGAGTCACACATTCAACCAAAGTCTCAAAAAGATGGAAGCCAACTTGAAGGCAACAGCAACAACAATAACAACCCAGTAGTGAAGATATGACAGTCTATCTTCTGTTCGACCAATACTAAGTTTCCACTGCAGTTGTGTGGTCTGGACTTTGCAATTCCAGTCTGCATCTGCTAAACCTGAGGGCCAATCCTTCTCCATAAGACCCTATAAAGCCCCAGGCTTTGGAGCCTGCTCCTTCATCTTCAGTTTTGACTTTGTACCTCAAAGCCCTATGCTCACCATCCCTGTTGTCATGCAAAGTCTTTTGAGGTGTCTCCAGCTTGAATGGGCAATTAAGAATCCATTTGTTTTTCAAATGATCCAACCTTGACTGAGATGAAAGCTGCTGAAACCGATATATTGATCAATAGATAACCATCTTCATCTTTGTTCTCCTTGCTGTGGACCTTGCTATAGGAGTATCATAATATAAATACCAGCATGGGAAACGTTACCATTCTACTACAGAGCGCTTTCAGCTTGTAAACACAGGAATCCTTCCACTGAGATATGGATAGTCTTCCCTATTTCGCTCATTACGTAGAGAGATTTTGTAGCAACTTTGAGACTGACTGAAAGAAAGAAATGGGCAGCATGAGCTTTCACAGACGTCAGTCTACTTCCTCAGATGCATTAGGTGGGGTGGAAGCCAGGTACAGACATATATATATATGACATTGGTATGTGACATATATATGCAATTGGCATACATGCCATTGGTACATCTGTATCTGGCTCCCATTCCATCAAATACATTGAGGAAGTACACTGAAGTCTATGAAAGCTCATGCTGCCAATTGCTTTCTTTCAATTTGTCCCAAAGGTGCTACAAGATCTGTCTACAAACTGATTCTACAGACTAACAAAGCTATATCTTTGTATTCCTCTCATGGTCAGAGGAGAACTGCTTGTGATACCCAACATAAGAGATCTGCAAAGCTGGAAAAAGAGTTAAATGTATGTGATTCCATCAGTGATAGACCTTCACATGGCTCTTTCTCCTGAGAAGATGGTTTGGTGTTATTTTGTAGCAGGGAAACAACAGCCATGCAAATACACTGAATCCAGAATCTACCTACTGCTCACTAACATTACACATGGGTTTGTTTTGTAGCAGGAATGGAAAGCTAGCGAATTCCAGCTGTACACACACAGACGCATACAAACGCACAGACACAGAGCCTGGCTCTTTAAGAGAAGTACCTTTCAACAACCAGAACAACAGACTGCTTCCTTTTGATGAAATCTGAAAGGCAAAAATCTCCTGAGTGTTGTGTACAGAGCGGCGATAGTTTATGATATGGCTGCAAATTTGTTTTTTTGGGAACTGTACATCTGTTAGGAGGTTCCCTTGCCAAAGAATCTAATTCTTTATGGCAACAAGCGTTGCACGGTGCTTAAGGTTCTGCACCGGCGTGCCAGGAATCTCGAACGGAATAATTCCATGACCTTGAAAATCCAGCAGATGCATTCCACATCTGCCCCGGCTGGGAAAAACTCCATGCTGTTGTGTGAAAAGGAGGGTGGGAAAAGAGAGCGAAAAAATCATAGAAGTCACAGAAAGTGATAGACGTCTCAAGAAAATTGTTTTTAGCTCATTCAGCCACCAGTTTTTACATGCGCCGTCCTGCATGTATAGGAAACTGGCTTGGAGCAGGCTGGTCCTGCAACGTCTCCATATAGAACAGTGCCGTCTATTCCTGTCTGGCATCATCCCTCCAGAGGTCTTTCCGTATCAAGTGTTTACCTGATGCCTTGTTAACCTCAGATGAAGGAGAATGAACTAGAGATTTCCCAAAGCAAGGAAAGAATACATCAGAAAGGTATTTTTGGAAGAAATGAAATGTCGAGGTGAATAGGGAAGGGAAACCTGGAAATCTACAAGAGCTGTAGCGAAGTGGGGGAATGATTGATTTAGCTTGATTTATACCCCCATCCTTCTCATAAGAAGGGAAAAGGGATAATAATAATAATAATAATAATAATAATAATAGGAATCTATCAGCACCTCTGGGACTAAGCGATATATTTCAGCAAAATGTAGGCTGAAATATTTATTTGACTTATATACTGCCTTTCTCCCATTAAAGGAGCCAAAGCAGTTTATACGTAACAGAAGTTAAAATAATATGGAGTGCAAATATGTAAAGCCAGCGTGGTGTAGCGGTTTGAGTGTTGGACTACAACTCTGGAAAGCAGGCTTTGAATCCTGGCTCAGCCATGGAAGCCCATTGGATGACCTCGGGTGGGTCGCACTCTCTCAGCCTCAGAGGATGGCAATGGCAAACCCCTCTGAAGAAACTTGCCAAGATAATCCCTATGATAGGTTTTTGCCTTACGGTCGCCATATGTCAGAAACGACTTGAAGGCACACAATGGCAACAAAGTGATAAACCCTTAAACAACTCTTATGCCCACCCCTCTGGGGATCCCACCCCACAGTTTGAGAACCACTGAGTTACAGATATCTAGAATAGTAAATTGAACATGGCTGCTAAAATGCAATAAAAACAACTCCAAGTAGCAACTGCCGAAGATCTTTCAAACTATTGTTTATTCTCCCAATACCTGCATGAATGGATATGGTTTGAATGAGTGCTTGAAAGGCAAGAGCATGGAGGACAATCAGATCCCTAATGGAAAGGACTTCCATAACCATCTCTTGCCTTCCTCATCCCAGATATGATCATCCGTTGTGTCTCTTGAGGAGTCCTAATGGAAATTTGATCAGGCACATCTCCACCTTTCCTGCTCTTAGTGGTGACACTTCTTGATGCCTCAAAGAAACTGGAAGGGCGAGACTATCCAAATCGTACGAGGAATCCTTCCTTTTGAGGAACTGTAAGGCACAATGAGCTCCCAAGTAGCAAAATGGATCTCGAGAACCTCCCATCTCAAGCATGGAAGCAGGGACTAATTTTCGAGAAGCAGAAGAGTAAACCTAGCCAGATTCTGTTATCGCGAATTGTCACTTCCGTGAATGGCCATTGTGCTTATCTTGTATGCATTTGAGCTCTGCATAGATATGCCACAGATCTACACCTCGTGGCCTTTTAACACTATTGTTTAACCATTTTTTATTGACCCCGTGCCCATCTAGATAACACGTCCATTCGTTGGGGCAAGCCCTTCACACATCTGATAAGGTGGGCTCTAATTCATGAACAACTGGTTGGAATCTTGTTGGGTTTTATGCACACATACATTTCCTTACACGTGTGGTTATATTTTTTTATGGCCAGCGGAGTTCTGGACTGCATAAAGAGGAGTATAGCATCCCAGTCAAGGGAAGTCGCAATGCCACTCTATTCTGCTTTGCTCAGATCTCACCTGGAGTATTGTGCCCAGTTCTGGGCAGCACAGTTCAAGAAGGATACAGATGATGTGTCTAGAGAAGGGTGACCAAGGTGATCTGGAAATCAAGCTTTATGAGGAATGACATTGGGAGTTGGGTATATTTAGCTTGGAAAAGAGAAGACTGAGAGGTGACATGATAGGTATTTTCAACTATCTGAAAGGGTGGTATATAGAAGATGGAACCAACTTGTTTTCTGCTGCTCAAGAGTCTATAGCCAGAGTCAGTGGATTCCAGTTACAAGATTCCACCTAAATATGAAGAAGAGTTTTAATTTTATTTTATTTTACTGTAAGAGCTGTTCAACAGTGGAACAGATAGTCATGGAAAGTGGAAGACTCTCCTTCTTTGGACATCTTTAAAGAGAGATTGAATTGACTTCTTTCAAGAGTGCTGCAGTTAAACTTTCCTGCATGGTAAGTTTGGGAGTACATGACCCTTCCAGCTCTACAATTTGGTGCTTCAGCACTGATCATTTCTGATTTTAAAAAGTGTTTATAAACACATTTCCAGAAAGATTGTGGCCTGTAGCTGGTCTAATGGGGTGTGAAATGTACCTGCAGAGTACATTTCAGTGGTTCAGCTGGAGCTACTAAATTCTCATCATTGAGAAGGAAGGAATTACAGGAGTGCAGTTGACAGAAGTCATCATAGGGCACAGCTGGGCCTCCCTAGTGTTGGCTCCTGACCTTTGGGGTTGTCGACTTAGGAGGGTCCACCTCCTTATACTGTGATCTCTGCAATTCGCACTGGGTGCCTTCCTTTGGAAGAAAGGCAGAGCACACCCACCAACACACCAAACAACCAGATGATAAGAAGAGTTGTAATGTAATCTTTCCTGAAAAGGCTCCCCTGTCCCCAGAGGTCCCTGTCAACTCTTCCCCAAAGTATACATTCACAATAGTGACTAGTGATTGACAATAAGATGTCTGTGCAGTTAAGAACACTTCCTTGGATTTCCCTGCAAGACCCTTATTCTCATTCAGACAGGCATGTAAGGCTTCTGAAGTACATCAGTCAAAAGGTACTCAGCCTTCCAAGAATGTTGGACGTTTGAAAGCCACTGCTGTAGAACACTCAATTCCAAATCAAGTTTGCATATTCTACTATCAGATTACTCAAAGGAAACTTTCAGCTCTGCTTGTAGCCTAATGCAGCAGGCCAGCCCAACAGTGCCGTTGCAATGTTGCTGGAAACCATTTTGCATTGAGAAAAAAATCGGACTTACCTCTGTGATGATGAAAAAGTCATCCCCTGGCTCTCCCTGGACAACAATTTTCTCTCCGTCTTCAAACTGGACAGGTTCTAGTGCGTCGGCTACCGTCAGTCTCTCCCATTTGTCCAATGATTCTGAAACGTGAACAAGCAAAGGAAAAGTTAGTTTTTAGACTAGTTATCCCTGACACATCCAAGATGTACTTAGGAAACTGTCTATCCATTTATCTGTCTACAAATATTATGCAATGCCCATGGCTAATAGAAGAAAAAAACCACTCACCTAAAATGGAGACCTTGCTGAGGAATTCTTCATACATCTTTCGTTTTCTCAGAGTGCTGCCCTGCAAAGGGAAAGGAGAAAATCCAGAAAGGTATGATTGTACAAAGTGCCTTGTGATATCAGACTACAAAACCCAAACGGCTTCCAACAATAACTAGACAGAAGATGCTTCTAGAGGGAAGTAGTGCCACAACCCCTTCAGTGCTGGTTGATGGAAAGCACAGGTGAATTGATGGCTGGGAACTATAATAAAAAGTATTATAAAAGCCAGGGTGTTCAGAGGAGGACTTTCTCACACTCCCATCACTCTCACAGGTGCAGTTAGTGAGGAAACTATATGATTCTTGACTCGAGTCTTATAACAATTCTTCCCTATGATTCTCCATACAATCCGGAAGGCTCTGGCGTATCTCACTGTACAACATCACACTACGCCATTCCACTGAGATGGTGTTGTGCTCTCCATCTCCATAAACTGCACCTTAAGTGTTACTCCGTGCACTGGAGTTTTGCTCCATGCCACTGTCATCGCCTCCCTTTGAGGATACAGTTCTGGAGGCTACAGTTACTGTTTGAATTCCATTTTCATTCTTATATATATATAAGAATCGAAAGATGATGCAAAAACATAGTTTGACACAGTTAGGATTTTGGGTCCACAGTTCACAGAATCTGGCTAGGTGATTCTAGGTATTGAACTTGAACTTTTCCAAACCACTGGATAAACTCTAACTGCATAAACTAATAACTCTTTGGAGTAAGTCCCATGGACTCTAGCAGAAACAACATCTTAGTAAATAAGCATAAGACTGGGTTCCCTCAACTGTTTTGGGTTGGGGGGTAGAAGAATTGGAAGGAAGATAATAGGCAGTGGGGAAGGAAATTTGAAGACCCTCGATGCAGTGGGGATTCCCACTCTTTCTACCCACAACTGGAAAACAACTGAATGGTGTGATTCATCCCTGTTGCATGCAGCTCAGCTGGTCAACCTTAAGGCCTTTCAGATCTGTAATCAAATTTCTAATCAATTCATCACACCAATTAAAACCATTCAGTACTAACACCGAGCAGGACAAAAATTGCTTCCTAGATTCCTCCTCTCTGGGTCTGCACCTGCCAGCCTGCATTCAGGAGGCCAAAAGACTTCATAGAAGGATGACATGTTAATCTTTCAAAGGCTGGGGGAAGCAGAGGTGACACTTCTTGATGGACTGGATACGCTAAGCCATAAACAAACAGTAGTATTTGAGTATTTGCTTCTGGAAGGAGACTGAGAAGCTCCCAAGAAGCATCAAGTAAGTAGAGGGCAAATCAAAAAGAGTAAGTGGAGGCTATCAAGGGTCACTTTCCAAACTCTGTTGCCAGAGTTTGGAGACATTCCTTTTCTTGAAATACAACTCCCACAATCGACCAGACATTCTGGGAGTTATAGGAGCAGAGTTTGGAGACATTCCTTTTCTTGGAATACAACTCCCAGAATCCATCAGACATTCTGGGAGTTATAGGAGCAGAACAGACCGGCACTTTGTGCCAGCCTGACTGCAGAGTAGGGCTGAACTAGGGTTGGGCATCCACACATGCCCAGCCCTAGATCCGCCACTGAGCCGCCAACATAGCGCATGCCCGTCCATACGGCGTGCGCCATGATGATGATGCATGTGCAGCTCAGCGCCCAAATGGTGCTAGCTCAAAGCAGCTTCTTTTTGGGCATGGATTGGTGCCGCAGCATACGCCCATCTCCATAGCCCCATAGTCTAAGAAAAATGGCTTATTTATCTCTTCTTATTTTATTTTTATTTATTTATATCATATCCTCCCTTCCTCTCAATGTGGGGTCCAAGCCATCACTAAACAATTAGTTGAAAGGATACCAAAGTTTAGTTTCGTGGGTTTTTCAGGTTATGTGGCCATATTCTAGAACACAGCCTCATAGCCTGAAAAACCCACAAAAAACTATGGATGCCAGCCGTGCAAGCCTTTGACATCACAATTAAACAATCACATTAAGAACATTAATGCAGAACCATATTTGAAAGGCTGCTGAAATATAATAATGATGACAAAGATACAATACAACACACTCTGGTTAAAAAACCTCCTGCAATAGGCAGCTAACACTGAAAGGCCTGGGTAAACAGAAAGGTCTTTGTTTCGCTGGTGGAAAGAGAGCAGAGAAGGGGAAAACCTTACACATTGTAAACAGCTTAGGGAGTGCTTAAGTGTACTTGCTATTGCTATTGCTAACCTAAGTTGCCATGAAAGGGAAGTCCACTGCCTGGAAGTAGCCGCAAACAAGGCTTTCTCTCAAGTCCTCACCAAACTGTGATGGTGGTGGGACTGAGAGTAGATCCTCCCCTGAGGATCATAAAACTTGGGCTGGCTCATATTGGGACGTACGGGCGCTTTCAGACAGTCTAGACTACAATCCTCACTAAGAGTTATGCTGGTTAGGGCTGATGGTTAGGGTAGAGTCCAACACCATCTGGAGGACCACAAGTTGCCTGGTCTAAGTTATGATTGCCTATTTCAGGCATGGTTGAACAGGTGACCTTCCACATGTTGGACTGCAGCTCCTACCAGCCCTCGTCGCTGGCAATGCTAAGCAGGAATTGCAGCACAGGAACATCTGGAGAACCACATGTCCATCTCTCTGGTCTATGATGACAGGCTGTGGCTCTCCAAAATTCCTAGGTCCTTCTTAGATCCTCTTAAATGGAGATTCCAGAGACTGAACTCATGCAAAGCAGATGTTATTTTGCCAAGCAACAGGCTGAGTTAGATAAATGCTGCAAACACTTCATCTCTTTCTCTCGTTCCTCTGTGTTTGCTCTGATGTGCCCTGGCCTTCTCTGACCCTTCTCTGACCTCCCCTTTGGAGGAATCTGGCTCCTTCTCCTGGATGGAGGATACCTAGAGCCCTGGAAATGTGAGACGTTGGAACAACAAAGCCTGGCCCAAACCCGACAGCTCCATGTGGGACAGTGAATGGAAAACTGGATATTGTATATTCATCTCTGTCCTCCCACTAAGTCCAGGATAGAAATGAGAAACTGGTGCAAGATAAGTTGGAGGCTATGGGAAACCAGGCAGGTGCCTACCTTACTGTAATGAAATTGGACAGCTCTGGGAGGTGCGATAGGTGAGTGATCAATGCTAGTTTTTGAAAGTACTGTGGGTGCATATAGTAAAATTTTTATCTGATGCTCTCAGATCAAGAACTTCCTGCTCAAAGTGACCAGACATGCCAGGTGGTGCATTGGATATATCATGGAAAAAATGTGTCTGATCCACACTGATCCATGAAACCAATGGAATGATTTTTGGGCTGCTTTTTTATTTAGTCAAACCCACCTCACATCATTGCTAACAGTGGCAGCTGTCATGTCACTAGGGTGGTGAATTTGCTCTGTGTTTAAGTGCAAACTAGAGGAATCACAGCATCATAGACTCTTAGAGTTGGAAGAGACCCAAGGGTCATCCAGTCCAACCCTCTGCTATGTAGGAAGATACAATCAAAGTACTCTCGACTGATGGCTATCCAGCCGCTAAAGCCTTCAAAGAAGGAGAGTACACCACACTCTGAGGCAGCATATTCCACTGCTGGATAGCTCTTACCCTCAGGAAGTTCTTCCTAACACTGAAGTGGGATCTCTTTTCCTATAGCTTGAATCCATTGCTGTGTGTCCTAGTCTCTGGAGCAACATAAGACAAGCTTGCTCCATCTTCAGTATGGCGTCCCTTCAAATATTTAGACATGGCTATCATGTCACCTCTTCACCTACTCTTCTCCAGGCTAAACATATCCAGCTCCCTAAGCCACTCAGTATAGGGCATGGTTTCCAAACTTTTCGCCATTTTGGTTGTCCTCCTCTAGACATGTTCCAGCTTGTCAACATTCTTCTTGAATTGTGGTGCCCAGAACTGGACTCAGTATTCCAGGTGAGATCTGACCAAAGCAGGACTGATCAAAGGAGGACTATCTGAGGTGCTGGGCTTGTTTAGGGAACATATTCAGAGTCATTGATAGCTCTTTTACAGTTCAGATTCAACTGCAGAAGAGATTTATAGTGCCACTGGAATGGAAGACAGATGTGGACACTTGTTGTAGGGCAGACAGAGAGAGCCCATGATGGGCATCCAGCTAGAGTAGACCCATTCAATCAATTGTTGGATGGTGAGTCAACACACAGGTAAAACCCTTTGATTCAATAGGTCTACTGTAGCCAGGACTAACAATAGTATTTTGGCCCATGTATGCTGGGCCTATGCTCTTTGGAAGAAATAGAGATGAAACGGTGTCATGTTCCTGATGAAAGGTAGACTAGACATCTTCTTATCAACTTGATAGTTTTCCAAAATCAAAGTGTCCTCCTTGATTCTGGAGCTCTTAATCTGTCAGTCTCATACATCTGTAGGGAAGAACTCTGAAGGATAAAGTCCTGAGAGGGTTACACCATATACTTCTTCATGGCTGCAGAAAATATCCTTCACCACCATATTGATTTAGTCCTAATACTAGGCATGCTCATGTAAATTTAATGGATTAATTAATCTGTTATTGGATAAACATCTCAAAACATTTTTTTCTGGTCTGGTAATGGTCGTGAAAACAACTCAGCAACTTCAGAACCGAAATATTTCAAAATCAAATGCCAATAAGATATATTCTAGAAGAGCCAGATTTCTTCTACGTTAGTGGGTGCCTGCATTTTTGTCTGAAGCACACACACTCAGTAGAAAAGAGGAATGCCAAAAAGGGATTTACAGCCAGAGATCAAGTCCAGGGTCTGGAACACAATACAGCATCAGGAAAATTAAAACTGATGCCATTTCGATTAGTCTTCACAAACACACCATCACACAACAGTCACTCTTTGTGGCTCTGATGTTACTGCACCTGCTGCCTGGAGTCCCATTTGGACATCTCATCGGCCAGAAAGATCCCGACAAACAGACACAGGAGTTCAGAAATATTGCTAAAATAGTCAGCCGTGATTTATAGGGTAGGATAAACATTTAAAGCTGCACAGCTTTGCGTTCATTCCTCACCCGGTTCCAAGCCGGACAGGAATCAAGAAAATATTGGACAAACAAAGAAGCCGATGCAGGAGAAAAAAATCTTCTGAAGATTTTAGGAGGCAAGAATGCCAAAGAGAAAGAAGAATGACGAGTGTGTAAGAGGCCCCCATCAGCAGAAGGGATCAAATGGGATGAAAAGAAGAAAAGAAAATCTCAAATATTTTTAGCCTCCAAAATGTTTCTCCAACAAAAGTGAAGGCAGATTATTTTCTGAAGATGTTAAGAATAGACTAGTCACAGCTCTAGTAAATGCCCTGAGCTTGGGAGACTCAGTGTTTGGACTACAACATCCAGACTCCTCCAATGAGGATGGCCAAGCCTTCTGTCCAAAACACAGAAATAAATAAACCTTCTGCTAATGTACTGTCATGAGGAGACTGCTGTCAGACTGTCCATATGGTGTCAAGCAAGAACTAGGGTTGACAGATAGACATATGATTAAGTCCATTTCTAAGAAATCCAAAGCCAACACTGACTCTACTACATCATGGTGCCCTCTTGCAGTAATGTTTTGAGTCGTGGAGAAAGAACAAACAAAGGGCATCATAGCTGGGGAAAGGACTGTCAAAAAGATCTATCCAGCTGCATTTGCTGGCTCCATGAAAATATCAAGGGAATCCACCATCTTCAGAAGCATAGGCCCAACCGCCTACTCCCTTCAGATCCACCTTCTGTGGTTTCTTGCCTTTCCTTTTTTTCTCCTTCAATTTGCGCTCTTCCCGGCTCTCCACCTTCTCTTCTGCCTCTGACTCTTTTGCTGGTGGTTTCTTTTCTTTTCTTCTGCCCACTTCTGCTTCCTCCTCAGCTCCCTAAAAGATGTATCTGAGCTACCAGTTGTTGGCTGGCTATGTCCCAGAAAACTCCACCAGGATTTAAGAAGTCACACCAACCAAGATCAAGAGAATTGGCAGACCCAGGCTTAGGTTACAAACAAAAAGTCCAGTCCTGGCAGGTACACAGTTGGCTTGGGGTCCCAGGATGGAGTTCTAGTTAATTCTTATGTAAGCCTGATATTGAATTATGCTTAGAATACGCATTTTTAGTAGTATACACACACAGAAAAGAAAATCACTGAAACAGTGCCCTGATCATGAGATCAAAACACATCAGAAGAGAACACATTCTCAGTTACAGTTCTCAATTGCACTAGACAAAGGATGAGCCACTGGTGGTCCTCCAGATGTTGATGAACTGTAAGTCCCATCATCCACAAAACTCATTTGTTTCATATACACCTTACACACATATCCTAAAGGTAATTTTATGCAATTATTTTTTTACTAAGTCTATGGATGAAACAAAGTTTGTGTAGACTGAACTATCAGAAAGCAATGGTGTCACTTTCTCAACCACCCATGAAAAAGGATTTGGTCTTTGAAGTACTTTGTATTTCAGAATGCCAAATAAGGGAGATTCAGTCTGTATTTCCTGCAATGACCAAACATAGTGACTTCCCCCAAAATTAAAATTTCTTTTCTCTTTGGAGCACCTAGAGAAATCCAAATCTCTATTCCTCATGCCACCCCAAACTTCAGCAGAGTCAATATTTTAAATAGATTTGACAGCTTCTGGTTGAGAGTACTAGATAGTTTGTTGGAAAGGGATGAGTGACTGACTTGGATTAGTCACAAGCTGGTGTCCCAACAAGGAAATTCATTCTGTGTTTGCAGGACTGTCTGTGGAAATCCTCATAACTAATTCTGCTTTGTTCCCAGACAGACCCACGAGGAGGTCCAGGCCATGGATAAAGCGTTCCTGGATTTATTAGTTGGATGACCAATGTGACCCCTGCAAAGAACTTAGGGATGACAAGAACAGACATTGCACAAGATGCTCCATCTGGTTTTTCTGATTAATGGCAAGCTATATTTCCCAATAAGTCAATAACAAAATGAGTAGAAAGGAAGAACCAACCCATGGATTCGGGGGCGGGGGGGGGGGGGGTAAGATTTGGATTGGGGGAAGGCAATGTGGAAAACTGCAGACTGAGATCTAGTTTGGGAGGGACAATTTGTCCATAAAGAAATAACGGCAGGCAAAATTCCTGCACAGGCCCAACAGAAATGAATTGCCTCCTTTCGTACAATGGGGATGGATTGTATCCTTCCACACAAGCCTGCCTGGGTTTTAAGATTTCTGGGCAGGGTTCATCTCTCGGCCCCATCAACCTTGGAGGTACATTTGGAGGGGAAAGAAAAGAGGGCCTTCTTGGTAGTGGCTCCCAGATTCGGGAATGGCCTGTCAAGAAAGGCAGACTTGGGCAAATCCTTCTCAGCCTCAGGCAAACACGCTCTAGACAAAGTCTGCCAAGAAAACCCCAAGATAGGTTTGCTTTAGGGTGGTCATAAATGACTTGAAGGCACACAACAAGAAGCTGCTGCTGCTGCTGCTTTTTAAGTTCCAGCTTTTCATATATCCTGCCTTTTTATACTTTCCAAACTAAAATTTCAGTCTGGCCTTCCATTCCTCTAGCAATGTCCTGGGAGTTTGCCTACTTCACTGCATTTCTGGGCATGAATTTCTGGGCTGGATACTTGCCTTGTGGAAGGCAGCATTCCATTGGCAGTGCCTTTCTCTCCCCAATGCACATACAAATCCATGTATTCCTATTTATTTCCTAAATACAGCAGGCCCTAAGAAAAAGAGGCCTAAATTTAAAAGCCTTGAAACTCTCATTTAAGAAACAGAAGTGCCATGAGGGTTTATGGCATCATTAAAAGACCCGGCCAAATAGCAGCCATAACTTCAGCACATCATGACGTTTTGAACCCACCATTAAAATGCGCCTGTAGCTATCCCGGTCAATGCCCCAGAGTTTGAGGTCGGTCTTGGCTTTGACAGTCGCAGCTCTTGGCGTCCCATAGATGAGCGCAAGTTCACCAAAGCTGCCCCCTTCTCCGATGCTGGTCACCCATTCTCCATTCACATATACCTGTCAGTGAAACAGAAAGAGAGAAAACCCATTTAACTCAGGGGAAGCTTGCCAGAGGGGGAGAGGGTTGATATCCACGAAAATAACACATGACAAAATAGCTTTCATTTCTTGTGCTTACAGTCTCTGGAAGTCAACAGGCCAAAAACAATAGCTGAGCCATTTCCTCACCGAGTCACCAACAGAAAAAAAAGAAAAGGAAAGAAAAAGAAACAAGGAAAGAAGGGAAACAACCTGCACTGCGGACAGAATTTCAAGTCTTCTTGCTTCAGTACAATGACTGTATTTACTCTTTCTGAGTTTAAAGCTCCCTGCCGTTTGCTGGCATCCAATGTGACCCTCCTTCGCTTTTGTAGCATTGGGAGCACACATCGAACCCAGGGACAGAACTGTCACTTCTGGAGGCCTTTTCATTAGGATTTGAAAGGAGGCGAGGAGATAGGTGCAGGGTGGGTGGTAGGAAAACACCGTCATTGGGAAACCAAAGAGAAAGTGAGACGGCAGAAAAGAGCTTACATAAAGGATGTTTCCAGCCCTACCAGCAGCCTATAAACTTCACTAGAATTTTAGCCATTTCTGTGGCAATGTCCAGATGGCAATCAAAGGGCGAATGGTCAAGGATCAGAGCCAGCTTTATCATTGGTCATTAGGTCAAAGACAGCATACCCTCCAACACTGGACAGATAAAAACTGGGAATACTTGAATTCACTCATCAAAAGGTAGTGCCCAGATAGTTACCTGAGCAGACCAGTCACCGGGTCACAGTCTCAAACAGAAATATATAATATATACACTGATGATGATCATCGTCGTCATCTTATTAATTTGTATACCACTTTTCTCTTAATAATGAGACTCAAGGCAGCTAACAGCATATTGTGCAGATGCACTGTATCTTTCTGTTTAAGGTTAACAACATATTGTGCAAATATTATGCATCCTTCTGTCTATCCACTGCAGAAATAAGTTAACAACATATTGTGCAGGTATATTGTGTCTTTCGGTTTAAAGTATAGTAACATTTTCTAAAGTTGCATCTCTACACGTCCGTCAGTTTATACAAGTTTTATGCACATTTATGTCCTCTTGTCTTTCCCCTTTTTTTGGCACTGTGTTTCTTCCTCCTCTTCTACCATTTCCCCCAATTGGAAAGCGAGAAATTGTCATCTTGTCTGGGGACAACGAAGAGTATAGTATGCTACCATCTGGTCGTGGTATATTTCTGTAGCAATGTGAACTTAAGAACTCGCGTTTCCTTCCTCAATAAAAATGCCATTTTCAAGTAACAGGCACATAAAAGAAAAAAGGAACGGGGGACTTTATACAAATGACCCACGTGCTTCAAGCAGGAAGCCACTGTACTCAGAGTTTAAAACCTCAATGTTTGGCCAGACTTGACAGTAAATTTTGGTGCCCTGATGATGACAAAGTACATGGATGATACATTGTCCTGTCATCCTGTTTCTCTGGCGGAAAGTTCAGCCGGGCTAAGTTTACTTGCAAACCTGCCTTTTAAAAGAAAAGGAGAGAAGAAAGAAAAATAGTCCATTTGGGCAAGATCTATTTAAAGTCCCAGCCTCTTTTAGCCCTTTGGTTTCCTGAGCAAGAATGTGGAGCAGGATTTTTTTTTAAAGGCCTAAGGGATATTTTTTCAAAGATGGAAACAAAAAGCTTTTAAAATCCTACAGGATATTTCCTCTCACACACAAAACACACCCCAGTTTCAATGACATAATAATCTAGGTTTATCCCCCGGGGTAGAAGCACAGGTTGAATGAAGGACCATAAATCAGTAGTAGAGAATATTCAGAGAATAAAATCTTGATTCACTCCCTCCCGAAATATGACTAGCTCTTGGAAAGTACATATCCTCTAACATTTCATAGGAGTTTATCAGACGAGGGAAATAGGAAGTACAATCTAATGGCAATCCGAACGCAATCATGGGGTTTCACGTTATTGCATATTAAAGTATCTCATGCAATTTCGGGCAAAAGGGAAGTCATTCCGAAAGCAATCATGGGGTTTTACATTATTTCTTCTTAAATCATCTCATGCAGTTTCGGGCAATGGGGGGTCATTTTCGGGTAATGGGAAGTCACTCTGAATGCATTCCAAAAGCAATTGGAATTCACGTACATTCACTAAACTAACGAATTCACATGAATTTGAATTGGCTCCAATTGGCTCCATTCAAAATAAAGAGAAATTCCTCCCATCTGATAAACTCCATAGATGATAACCAGGACATACATGGCCAGGCAACATCCAACTATGATCAAGTGGGCAAAACTCAATAATGAGGTCATTTATACAAAGGCGTGAAAAACACACCAGCTAGGAAAGGCTGCAGCAGTTTGCTTTTGCCTGAGCCTCCTGGAACAGAGAAAACTCCTCTCCCACCTGCAATTTGGGTGCAAATTACTTTGACGCTTTGAACTCCATTTTCAGGAATTGAAGTAGGCTGAAGAATTTACTAACCAGCACTTACCATGTTGGTTTGGATGACTCTGGGAACTGTCGAATTCAAAGCTATAGCTGTGTTAGTCTGGAAAATCAGTTTGCAAAGGGATCTTTGAGACTAACTGAAAGAAAGACATTGGCAGCTTGAGCTTTTGTCTAAAGTCCACTTCCAAAAGCATCTGAGGAAGTAGACGTTAGCCTATCATAGCTCATGCTGCCAACGTCTTTCTTTCAGTTAGTCTCAAAGGTGCTACAAGATCTCTGGGAACTGTAACCCAAAAAAGCAACTTTCCCAGACTCTACGTAAATGTTGATCTGATAACTCTGTTTATATGGCTTGTGATTCCATAACTGGTGCCCTATAAAATGGGGTACAAAATCCAAGCATTCCTTTTCAGTTACTTCAACAGCCGAGCCCAGTCCGCACAGGAGCTCGAGAGCCCTTTCTTTCCTTGCTTTCATGTTCTTGCAAAGGAATGCAGAGCTGCAGATATCCAAATATGAAAAAGGGAAGATGCTGCCAAAGCCTTCAACTTTTCTGGAGATCAAAAGCATTTCTGGGCCTCTTATTGTTTTCCATTCCTTTTGGATATGAGCGACTGCTTTACTTGCGGCGGACTTGTACGTTATCCAGGTGAGCTTACTTCATCTTTTCTTTTTCCCTCCTCCTTTAGTAGCTTTGGAATGATTTCCCACTGAACCATTGTAAACTTGACTGTTAGGATAGGTAGGCAGAAAGAAAAACAGGACAAAAAGATCCTCCCATTGCTCACTTATCATTTTAAAGGGGTTTTTAAAGAGTATGTTAATGGGTTTTTTTTAACGTTTTTTTATCTTTGTATTGTTTTAATTTTTTTTATTTGTTCATTGCTTCAGGAGCCCTTGTGGGATGGGAAGTGATGCAGAAATACATTAAATAAAAATGTGGGTATAGCCTCATCTGGAGTACTGAGTTCAATTCTGGGTACCTCTTTCTTGGAAAGATATAGATACTGGAATGGATTCAGAGAAGGGAACCAGGATTATAAAATGGAAAATAAAATCTATGAAGATGCAGGGAGGGAATTAGGGATTTTCAGGCTGGTGAAGAGAAGACAAGATTCTACGTCAGTGTGTGATTTTGTGTTCCTTTAAATGCAGTATTTGTGCACCAATTTTTTTAATTAATTGATTGACTGATCGATTGATTTCCTACCAAGTATGTAAAGTCCATGGCACAGCTCAATAGCACTGGTGGTTTATGAGAAGAAAACTGTAAAAACTGCTATGCAGGCTCAACCGGATATTGACCATAATAAGCTTAGAAACTATCCCAAGATCTATTTTAAAAGCTTGGCCGACGGGATTTCTTTATGGAGGGAAGCGGAGGGGTGGAAGGGGACAGTAGGGATTGTAAAATTAAAGTCACTAACAGGAAGATGGTTTATATTTGGAAATATGGATGAGGAATTTCTCCCCCTCCCCTTCCAATATACACACTTTGCAACAGGTACTTTGGACATTTTTACTGGAAACCCATCATTTCTGTTTCACCAGATAGAGCTGGGCATGCTGCCAGTACTGATGCTGCTGCCTGACTACGGAAATGTAAAAACCTTAAGCTTGTTCTTCTATTTAGTGGGCAGATATTTTGTCTTCGGAGTTTTTTTGATGGTGACTTTAAATAGATGTTTCTCAAAGCTATTTCTCAGACACTTCCCAGACAGCTTGGATGTTAATGGCAGAGTGGGTCCTTACAGACAGGGGAAAATAAGGTATTTTCAGCTTCCTTGCACTTTCCAGCCATGAATCCACCCAGGCCTGACCCGAGATATTTTGCCACCTGATGCACAGCAGAAAACAGCCAGACGTGAGATGCACAATATCCAAAGCTTGCAGAATTATTTTGGCACGTGTGCACGGAAATCGCACAAGTACCTTTGGCTGGCAGTAAAAATACAATAATAGGAAAGTAAATAAGAAACAATTGCTGCCCTTTGGTAACATCCGAAATCTGATGCAGTCACTCCACTCTCAGCTGCTGTGTAGCAGAGACTCTCTGGTCTTCCAGATGTTTTGGACTTCAGCTCCCAGAATCTCAAATTCTTGGCCATGATGGCTGAAGCTACTTGGGAGCTGAAGTCCAAGACATCTCGAGGACCAGAGTTGAGAATCAAGGCTGTAGACCTTCAAATCTCATTCTGTGACCACTTCGGACCCAACAGAGCATGGCCAAGTATGTTCATTCTAAATAACAGCCACCAACAAAAATTCATTTGAATATACAGGTAGGTTGAATTGGAAAAACAAGATCCTGATGATGCAACTGGAGCATTAATTCATTCTAAATAATAGTCACCAACAAAATTCATTTCAATATGCAAGTGGGTTGAATTGGAAAAACAAGATCCTGGTGATGCAACTGGAAAATTAATTCACTCCCAGTTCAGAAAATGAGAGCCAGCATTGTGTAGTGGTTTGAGTCTTGGACTATGACTCTGGAGGCCAGAGTTCGAATCCCGGTTCAGCCATGTAAATCCACTGGGTGATCCTAGGCAAGTCATGCTCTCTCGGACTCAAACGATGGCAAAAACCCCTCTGAACAAAACTTGGCAAGAAAACCCCATGATAAGTTTGCCTTAGGGTTGTGATAAGTTGGAAACAACTTGAAGGCACGCAGCAACAGCAAGCATAGAAACACATAAATTTTCTAGCCCTCAGAAGCAATGGGGCTGCTGCATCTCTGAATGAGACACTGCTTTGGTCTTGCTTCCTTTCTCCTGGTTGGAAGAGCATTGATTCATGCTCAAATACACCAGAATGGTGATTCATGGATAAACACCGGGTGTAGGCTCCCTTGAAGGTGGCTAATTCTGACAATTCTAGGCTCCTCAAGCAGCCCTTTTTGGACACAAGTGTCAAATTATGGCTCTCGGTTTTTGAAAAGTCTGCTTCAGAGTCTGCTTACATTCTGATTCCTAGTATGCGTAATAGCCATCCAAACATTATACCTTGGAAAGCATCAAAGATGTGCGGAAGAGAGGAGGAAAGAGGGTGAAAGAGAGAGGGGGGAGACAAAGGCTGCATCCGCACTGCGGAAATAATCCGCTTGACACTGACGCATGGCTCAATGCTATGGAATTCTGAGCACGGAAGTTTGTTGCAGCACCAGAGCTCTGATTTCACACCCAGAGTCCACAAGCTGAGGGAGTCCTGGGGATTCTGGGATTTGGAGTCCAAGAAGGAATTTGCCCAAGTGTTGCTGTCTCAGGTGACGTACAGGTGTCCCCTGCAATTCCACATGCAGAAAGTAACTGCATTGGTAATTCAATTTTATGCTGATCTAGTTCACCACTACACCTGAGGGCAAGAGGCCAGTTTAAATGATGCCAGAGTGGCAGAGGTTGAGCACTTTCAAGGTGGCATATTCAAATGCATGAAATATTATGCTAAATTAGAAAGACGAGTATATTTACAGATAGATAGGCAGGCATACAGACAGATCTAGACAGACAGACAGCTGAGAAATTTTACTTTTTGGGGACTGCAGTTCCCAGAATCCCATTAGCTATGGGATTCTGGAAGTTGGAGACCTAAAAAATAACTTGTCCTAGATAAAGACACTGCTTCTCCCACATTTGTGTGTAGGCAAAGAAAAAATGTGAACACAGAGAGAAGGAAATGCATTGGAAAAATAATCATATTAAGCTAAAAAGGAAGTAAAATAAGCACATTTAAGTCATGTTTAGGCTCTGTTTCAATGGAGGATGAGGTCAATGGAACAGTGTCAAAGCCCCTACAGAAATTTGAAGGGTTTTGTGAAGAAGGATTTGACAAACAGGCTAGTCTTAACATGGCAAATCTAAACAAGCAAATACGTGTAACTTTTCTTAGCTTGCATAATTTGACTTTTCTCAACCTCAGTGTGGAATTTGGATTCTTACAGGCACACTGCCATTATGGAACAAAATTGATACCCACAACAAGCCTGCAAGCTGCCAAAGTGCCACTAGTTTTAAAAATAAATTGAACGCCACCATGCATCTATAAACAACACTGCACTTGTGATATTGTGAAGTCTTTCTTCTTCTTTTTTTCCCCCCTCTCTCTCTTGCTTTTTGGCTTGCCAATGTGGCCGCAGAGACACAATATACCTTCCCCGATAGGAAAAATGAGTCACACGCGGGTTTCCTGGGGAGCAAATGACTTCTGGAGCATGAGGTTTTTCAGTTCCCAACAATGCCAATTAGACAGCCCCCTGACACAAACAAGTGCGTTGGGAAAAAACGGCTTTCACTAAAATAACTAGCCAGCTTAAAATACATTGCTCGCTCCTCAAAATAGATCCAGGTGGGAAGGGGCCTGTTGGATGGGGCCAGTGAACCCTTTTGGCCTTGAGATTATCCTTTTCCTAAAGAACCCACAAAGGGGTTAACTGGTTTTACTTTAAAGAGGAAGGCAACTGTACTTGTGGTCAAGATGGGCACATTGTGGAAGATCTCATACCCTCCAACTTTTTCAGATGTGTTAAAACGTCCCGGTTTTCCGCTCCTCTTCCCACTTTCCCCCTTTGTCATCAGCTTTCTTCAAATTGCTGCAAACAGAGCTCAACCTGCAAAAGTAGTTTGCTCCCATTTAACTCAGTTAAACAGCAACATTGATAAGATGAGGTACATATCTACTGCCCAGAGCAAACTGGAATAAAAAGGGATAAAATAAACTAATAATTGAATTTAAAAAGTTGGGCAGCTCTTCCCAAACTCTTGTTGTTCACAAAGCAGTGGATGGGACTAAGGCACTCTCTGTATCCCAGCTTCATCCTTTTCCAGAGACATACTCCAACCCTATTAGAAGAAGTACAATTCCCAGCCAGGGCTTTATATCCCAAGGTCTGTCTCCTTAAATTGTTTGTTGTTGTGTATCTTCAAGTCGTTTCCGACTTACGGCGACCCTAAGGCAAACCGATCATGGGGTTTTCTTGACAAGATTTGTTCCAGGAAGGTTTGCCATTCCCTTCCCCTGAGGCTGAGAGCATGTGACTTGCCCAAGAACACCCAGTAAGCTTCGTGGCTGAGCAGGGAATCGAACCCTGGTCTCTAGAGTCATCATCCAACAGTCAAATCACTATGCAATAGTTTCCAAATAATTTCCAAATTATTTGTGCTCCCAGATTTCCAAAACTTTCAGTCTCCCAGGCCTCGTGACTGTTCCAGTGATGCTTTCCTTTTGCAAGTGCTACTATTCCATGATTCAAGTCCTCCAACCAGGGCAAGTTTGGAGGAGGGGAAGCAAAGAGATTTCTGAAGATGAAACTGTCAGCCTCAGGCTCCCACTCCTTCTCTAAGAGGGAAGACATGAGTTCCACGTAACTTAACCTGGGTGATTACTGAAAAGAGCCTGCTCCGGTTTCAACGCGGCCCCAAAGGCACATTCCATCTTGATAGCCTTCCATCTTGAGCTTTCGGTGGTAAGAATGTTGCCTACAGGTGCAGTTAAAAGGGGTTCCAACCCTAGAGTAATTTGTTTGCTTATGATACCCATTAACCTCCCTCGTACGGACAAATAAGCTTGGCACACAACTGTACCACCTGGGAAAATGACTTTTATCCACCTCCAGAGTTGGGAAGCCTTGCTTTTGGGGATGGCAAGTCCCAGAACTCAAACCCACAGGACCAAGATTTCAAAGATGTAGCCATGTCAATCTGTAGAATCAGTATGTGGAGAGATCTTGTAGCACCTTTGAGACTAACAGAAAGAAAGAAGTTTGTAGTATGAGCTTGCGTAGACTTCAGTCTACTTCCTCAGCTTCCAAAAGCATCTGAGGAAGTAAACTGAAGTCTATGAAAGCTCATGCTGCCAACTTCTTTATTTCAGTTAGTCTCAAAGGTGCTACAAGATCTCTCTACATAACAAGACCAAGGTTTGTAAAACTAAGTAGCATCATGTATTGAAGAGTATTCTTGTGAGACTGTGGCTCTAAACCACAACCCTCAAACCACTATGCCATGTGCCCTCACCACTACCATACAAATTTGGAAACTATGCAAGCACAGTGTACCAATAGAGCACAACAAAACCATCCCAATGAATGTCCCACAGTCCCAGAGGTAAAACAATCAATTCCATTCTGGCAAGAGGTGAATGCTCACTTACATCCACTTCTCCTTGATCAATCACATAAAAATTGTCTCCTTCATCACCTGTGAAGAAATAAAAGCAAATTTTAGTTTTGCTAGATTTCCTGGGATTTTCCTGGGGGAAAAAATGCTTCCAAATATCATTACATAGCTAAGATTCAAACTAAAATCCACTAAAGTAGATGTATCATCCCACCAGTTACAGAGCCACTATCTTCCACTGAGCCAGAAATTAAGTTCCCTGTTCCTCCTTGGTAAATGATATTTTCCCCATCTTCCACGCTGATGAGGAGACAATGAGTTCTCGGGGATGATGGATTTCATACTTCCACCAGATGCACGAAGCGGTGGTGCTTACCCTGTTGTATGACGGTCTCTCCCGCAATGTGTGTAACAGGGAACATGGCATCAAAAATGTCGCTGCAAAAGAAAGAAGGAAATCTTTAGGCTATATGGATCCTTTTTAGTCAGGAGAGAAAGAAGGTGCTTAGCTTGGGTGCATGGGACAGATGAAGAGGGAAGGTGGAAGATGCATAGAGTGGGCTGGAGAAAGAAAGAGAGAACGAGAAATAAAATGAAAGTCTATTCACACTATGCAGTTACAGTGGACCTTACACATTTGCTGGGATCCCTGTGAAAGTGGAAAAAACACAAATAAAAAAAAAACCTATTTTTTTCCAACTGAGTTTTTTTTTTCAACATCTGTTAGATACTGACCACAGAATTGCACTGGAGGACCTACAGGTGCCTAGAGAAGTGTTATCTCTAGGAATCTCTCTGTCCTTCAGTGTAACCTCTGGCAAAATTTGGGCACAGAGCCACATCGGAGACAGTGGATGCTGTCAGGGTTAAGGGAAGTTTTTGTAAGCGACTGGTGGTGAATCAAGGAACTGAAGGTGCAGAAAGAAAATATGAATATGCAAAGGGATCTTGCAGCACCTTTGAGACTAACTGAAAGAAAGACGTCAGCAGCATGAGGTTTTATAAACTTGAGCCTACTTCAGATACACGTAAGAAGATGTAGGCTCAAGTCTACAAAAGCTCATGCTGCCAGGTTCTTTCTTTCAATTCGTCTCAAAGGTGCTATAAGAGCCCTTTGCATACTGATATCCCAAACTAACACAGTTATGGACCTTATCAGATGGGAAGAATTTCTCTTTATTGCGAATAGAGCCAATTGGAGCCAATTCAAATTCACGTGAATTTGCTTGTTTAGCAAATTTACGTGAATTCCAATTGTGTTCGGAATGCATTCAGAATGACTTCCCATTACCCGAAAATGACCCTCCCCCCCCATTGCCCGAAGTTGCGTGAGAAGCTTTAATACGAAATAACATAAAACCCATGACTGCATTCGGAATGGCTTCCCTTTTGCCCGAAATTGCGTGAGATACTTTAATTTGCAATAACATGAAACCCCATGATTGCGTTTGGATTGCCATTAGATTATAATTCCAATTTCCAAGGTCTGATAAGGTCCTATGTCTTTGGTAGAAAAAATGTGATGACAAGAATAGATTCAAAGAAACAGACTTAAAGTAGGTAAGTTAGCAACATGGCCCTTCGGAATCAATTCAAAATGTAAAACAACAGTGGTTTGGAGCATGCATCCCCTGATACAGAGCGCATTCCTCACTATGCCCCAGAAGGAAGAAGAACAAAGGGATTTGCAAGATTCACCCAAACTGCCGGGAGGTCAACAACTAATTTTCACTCCCATATATGGAAAACCGCACATTACAAAAATCCCATTATTAGCTTATTTCCTGCCCAGCAGTTCCAAAATTTGCTCAAGCTTGGATCTAGGAAACACCCGGTCATAAATTTAAACTGGAAGCATTATCTTTACTCCTGAAGAGTTATCATCTTGCTGGGAGAGACAGGGGAGGATGATTAATATAGGTGGGCAAGAGAACAGCTGGTTGGCTCAAGGGTGCCCCCTCCTGGGGCACTTATAGTCATCCAGATCCTGCATTTTTGCAGAGGGGGAGATGGTCTTCCAGATCAAAGTTACTTTTCAAATAGTTTTTGGTGGGGTTTTTTCGGGCCATGTTCTAGAAGAGTTTATTCCTGACGTTTCGCCTGCATCTGTGGCTGGCATCTTCTGAGAATGCAGAGAGAGGTTTGTGTTTCTCCAGTTCTCCTTCGCCAACATCCCAACGCTGATGCTGCTTAAAAAAAGACTTACAGCTAGACAGAGGACAAGAAGGCAAAGAGGGCTGAGCAAGCACAAAACGACTATAAAAAGGAGCTTCTTTGTTAAAGGCTTAGTTAACTGTGGTATGCCTGTACACAAGAAAGAACGGCGCAAAGAGTTTATAGGTTTGCTTTTGACTCCCGGCTCATTCTGAAAGGAAACAAAATGAGAGAAAGAGACAGAAATTTCCTTGTTGAGTGTTTCTTTGGTTTTGGGTTGTTGTTTTTTTTAAAAAAGACGTCTGATGTATTTAGTTCATGAGAGAAAGAAAAATGCCTGTCACAAATTCATAATTTAAAAACCATTATAATCTGTAGACTGCAGCTTGACAGAAGAGACAGGTGTTCTGCATTTTCCTTGCTCGGCTGAACTTTTATTACCCAAGACAAAGAAGTGCCTCCAGGCACCCAACACCCACAACTTAGCCCAAAACAAGAGCAAACTCACATTAAAGGTTGAGGAAGAGGGGGTGAAGCAGCGGGTTCATGCCACATCTTCATTACTCTTATTATTTGATCTCCCACTTCTGTTTACTATCCTTCATACAGGTCAGAAGGCTTAGAGAACAGCTTATGTTTATAGAAACGGGCACGCTTGTGTGCGTTGTGTCATTTCTTCCAACTTACGGAGACCCTAACGTGAGCCTAACATGGGGTTTTATGCCAACAGGAAATATATTTTAAAAGCGGCAGCACCAGGAATCCCCAAAAATGCATATATACAGAGAGAATGAGAATTAAAAGACCTCTGAGAGTCCAGTCCCATACATGTTCATTCAGGAGTTCCTCCTAGGTAAGGGAATATAGGAATACAACCTAAATCTTATCCCCATGTGTTTTTCCCATGAGAATCAGATGCCCGTGAGACATGTGGCATCCAGAGAAAGCGCATGCAAGCATGTTAAGCAGCTGGGTTGTTGCAAAGCTCCCTCGTCTATCCTTCTGACAATCCAATTTTGTGTTAACTTTGCTTAACTTTTTAATAATGATATCAGGATCACACGTCAAGGCGCCAGATTTTTAACGGTATTTCAGGGAGGGGAGGCAACCTAGTGCTTAGTGACTCTGTTTTTAAAGGAGCACCTTTCCCCATATATGCCTTCCTGAGGATGGAGATCTATTGGGGTGACCTTTCTCCGTGTCCCTGAATTGTGAGTGAACACTGGGTGAGAACATGGGAGAGGGCCTTCTCAGCTTTAACACACCAGTTATGAAATGCCCTCTGGTTGGGGACCCGACTGGTGCCAACATTGGTCTCCTCGCAGCGCTAATTTTAAAAAAACAGATTTTTATTAAAGCATTTGGGGCCTAGTGACCACCCAATGCGTACCCACACATATGGTTCATTTTTTTTTAACTTCAACGTTTCAAACAATCTCATTGTTTAATATATATTTCAGACTATGAGATTGCGTTTCTTGTTTTAAATTATATTGTCTCACTTTTTAAACTACTCGGCCGGTTTTATTCTATGCCACCCAGAGATTGTACCATAACAGGGTAGGATAGGAATATTGTAAAGAAATGAATGGGCCCCAGGCATTGCTACTGGAGTAACTATTCATGGTCCCACAAACATAGTCACTAGGAAAAGCATCTTATCACATTCTGGAACAAGAGATGCAGTACACAGCAGTGGCAGTGAGCGGCTCTGATGTCAATGGAGTGGTACCTACTCCAGGTTTGGATCCATGTCTTAAAGGAGTTGTCCAAAGTGCTGAATTTTGTTCCTAACTAGTTTCTGAGTCTATACCTAACTAGTTGTGCGCACCGCAATTCAAGAAGGATATGGACAAGCTGGAGCATGTCCAGAGGAGGGTGACCACATGGTGGAAGGTCTAAAAACTATGCCTTACGACAAAAGATTTTGGAAGCTGGGTAGATTTAGCCTGGAGAAGAGACGGTTAAGAGGTGATATGATAGCCCTGTTTAAGTATTCGAAGGAGTGTCATATTGGGGATGGAGCAAGCTTGCTTTCTGCAGCTCCAGGAACTAAGACAAGAACCAAGCTACAGGGTAAGAGATTCCACCTAAACTTTAGGAAGAATTACCTGATGGTAAGATGCTGGCTCGGAGAGTGATGGAGTTTCCTTCTTCGGAGGTTTTTAAAGAGGGGCTGAATGACCATCTGTTGGCAGTTTTTTAGACTCGATAGCCCTTCTGGTCTCTTCCAGTTTTATGATGCTGTGACCAACACCTTGTAGAACTCATGTCAAGCTTGCAAAAACCTGGCATGGATCTGGTGTCCCACTGGCCACCTCTGTTACACAGCGCTATCTAAACCGTCTCGCCCTAAAAAAAGTCATTCAATTCAGAATCCAAACATTATCGACCTACACAAGTGAGCCGTGTTGCTATCATTCTCTATGGCAGAATTATATCGCTGCAAGCCTGCCATCCACCCTACCCCACTTTTTTAAAATGCTGCAGTCAGCAAACTGAGAAAACACCATTTAAAGCAGGGGAGAGGGTTGCATGTAGATGCTGTTGCCTGTTTTTTTGATAGCGTAATCTACTGCAATAAATCAAACTCTTCGTGAAAAATAACAACACCAGCATTACACACAGTACGTGACTTAGGGCTTCATGTTAATTTAGTGAGTGAAAGAGAGATGAAGAATCTGTTAAGGCAGGAAATCTTTATCTACTGGAAATGAGAAGCTGCCTATTTGAGGAAAATAAAATTTTAAAAGAAGTCTTCTTACTACGACGAAGAAGAAGACGACTGTAGATGTCAAAGACTTGCTACAGGTTTCAACATGCAAAGAGCCTTGAAAGCATCTGGAGTCTCATCTAAAGTTATAAATACCCTTCTCTTTTACAACCTGGCTACTTATCAATACTTGTGCAAAGGGGTTGGGAAAATTCTGGATGACAACTCTGTGATAAATATGCATCAGTTTACCCCAAACCACAATTTGGTCTCGTGTATAAACTTAACTCTGAGCAAGTTTTTGTGCTACTGAAAAGGTCAACAGTGGGTAAAATGTAGGTGAAAAACAAGAGTTCAAGAATTTTCTTGTCAGGAAAAACTGGTCTCAGGATCTTCTGATACCATGAGGATATCTGCCTGCATTTGCAAATATTGCAGCTGGTAATGATAACATCAACTGGCAGTAATAGGTCCATGTATGTTAAGAGTGTGTGCATGTTTTGAAGGACCACCTTGTTTGTTACTCTGGCCTTCTTTGTTCTAGGTAAACATGACAGATTTAGAGAGTATGTCCGCAATCCTATGCAAGTTTAATTGCATGCTACATAAAAACAGTTGCTTTTGGTTCTGAGCAAATAGGCAGAGGATTGAGCTGCCAGCTTTAAAGACAAGGGGCACATCTACACTATTGAAAGTCCTATAGACTCCTGGGATTTGTCGTTTTTGTGACGCCCCAGTACTCTTTGGCAAAGAAGGCTAAAGACTTTGTCAAACTACAAACCCAGGGATTCCATAGGATTGTGCTACAAAACCTAAGGTGGTGTCAATCTGCATGATTTCTACAGTGTACAGATGCATCCCGAGAAACCCACAAACATGGAATTGCACATACACAGACGCACACACACAAGTGGTACTTATAGGCATGCTGATGTTCATTATGGAGGCACAGCACATAGCCACAACAACCCAAGTCAATATTCTCAATTATGCATCAAAATGAGGGTAGGAGAACGTAGGACATTCAAGATGGTGTTGAACTCCATTTCTCATTAATCCCAATAAATCTGTCCAAAGGTGGGGGGTTGATAGGAGTGGTAAATCTTCGGCATTTTGAAGATCTACAGGTTGTCTGCTCCTGGTTTAACAAAATCCAGGCATCAAAGGAGTGTGTACAGCAAGACACTAGTGAGAAGCAATAGTAACCATTCACATAATCTGTGGTTTGCTAGCCCCCTCAAGCCAGAACTTCATTCCCTTGTTCACGAACTAACTTAAACCATGGTTTAGTGCAGGGTGGGCAACTCTCCAGATATTGCTAGACTGCATCTCCCATCAGCCTTAAATAGAGTAGCAGCAGCCCAACAGCATCGGGAGGATCACCAGATGCCCATCCCTGGTTTATGAACTGAGAAATAATCTTAGTTAAAGAAAGCAAACCATAATTAAGCATTAACTCCACACAGAGCTCTTTTATAACATTGATCTGTGGTCCGTCATCTCTCCTTGCTGTAGGAGGCACATGTAAAATGATACACAATCACTTGGGAAAGTGATCCTTTCGAAAGGATCCTTTAAAAAACCTTTCAAAAGGATCAAGACCATACTTTGCTAGAAATGATCATGTTAGATCCCAGTATCACTCCTTCCTAAGAAACTCTAGCTCTCTGGGGCGTCTCATATATTTGTCTACACTCGGTTAAATAAACACTGTTGATGCTAACTCTTGTACACTTCCTCCAGGTCTTTTATGCGGTATAGTCGGAAATGCCCTTCCTTCTGTTTGTCTAGAAAAGGTGGCTGCTGATGTCTCCAGATGATAAAAATCAGCCCAAGCAAACAGCCCAAGGAACCTTCACAACAAGAAGCAAGATTGGTGGCTTTTGCAATGGAATAGTAGCCATTCTCTAAACTCAGAGCTGGGAAATGTTCCTTCTTGGGCACTACAGCTCCCAGAATCCCCCAGCCAGCATGCTGACCCAAAGATTCTGAGACCTGTACTTCCCAAAGCACCCCCGACAGATGGCCTTTGTTTACAAAGCTCCAAAATAGGAGATTCCACCACACTCCAAGACAGCATGTTCCACTGTCAAACAACTCTCACTGTCAGGAAGTTCTTCCTAATGTTTCGGAGGAATCTCTTTTCCTGTAGTTTGAATCTATTGCTCCAGGTCCTATCTCTGGAGCAGCAGAAAACAAGCTTGCTCCATCTTCAGTATGACCTCCCTTCAAATATTTAAACAGGGCTATCATATCGCCTCTTTAACTTTTCTTCTCCAGGCTAACCGTATCCAGATCCCTAAGTCTCTCCTCATAGGGCATGGTTTCCAGAACCTTCACCCCATCAGGCCTGAAGGCACACCACCACCACCACAAACACAACCCCAAAGTTGCCAGTCGCTTCAATCTTGCGGCTTCTCCACACTTTCCAGGGCGCCTTTTTGGGTACAGCCACCCACAGCTCCAGTTACCTGCCCTGTCTCCGCCATCCAGGCTGAATGCCAGCCATGCAATTATGCTTTGTACTAGGATCAATAATAGCCTCATAAAAGCATTTGCCAACTAGATTACGTTTAATGTCTTGTTTCTCCTCAAGAAATGACAGGTACGAATCAACTCAGTGTATTCATTAGAATTAAATTTCCCCATCTCCCCTGTCTCTCTCTCTCTCTCTCTCTCTCTCTTTCTCTCTCTCACTCCTATTCATATGTCTCCAAGCACTTTGCTGTATATTTGCATATCTGATGAAGCCAAGAAATGTATGCAGGCGCCTGCTGAGCCAGCGTGGCCCCTAAATCAACCCAATGGCAGGATTTGGGTAGCAAGGTACTTTGCCTTCGGAAAGCCATTTTGAAATCTATTTCTTTCCCAGTTTCATCCCCAAACAGAAGGCAAATAAAATGAACCTTTTGGCATTTCATCTGGCACCAGCTATACAACATCCCTGTTGAATTTAACATCTCTGTTCAGTAGTACTTCACATGTACTTAAGCAGAGGGCAGCTCCGTCACATCATTCATGTCTTTTTGTATATTTGTATGTTGCTGCTGTGTGCCTTCAAGTCGTTTCTGACTTATGGCGACTCTAAGGGGACCCTATCATGGGGGTTTTCTTGCCCAGATTTGTTCAGAGAAGGTTTGCCATTGCCTTCCCCTGAGGCTGAGAGGATGTGCCTTGCCCAAGGTCATCCAGCGGGTATCAAGGCCGAGCAGGGATTCAAACCCTGGTCTCCAATGTTGTAGTCCAACACTCAAACCACTATGTCACATGTATATACATACATAAATATGAATATAATAAATATATATAAATATCAATATGAATATCTATTTGTTAATTGCCATCAAATCAACTTCAACTTATGGTGAACCTATGAATGAGAGACCTCCAAGTCATCCTATATTCAACAGCCATCCTTAGGTCTTGCAAGCTCAGGGCCGGTGGAGTGTCTCTCCTCTCCTACTGCCTTGTACCTTACCACAAATTAATGTCTTTTCTAAGTCATGCCAATTCATTATTCCAATGGATGCTTGGAATTATATCATAGTAGTAAACACACACAATTTATGGTTTAATGAGTTTTTGTATTATTGGTGAATAAATATTCACAAATGCCTGACTTTCCTGTTTACTCTTTTGTTGTTGTTGTTGTTGTTACTCAGGTTAGAGACCTTCTTTGTGTAAGTGTACATACCCTATATTTTCCTTTTGGAATCTGCCTGTTCCCAGGAGGCTCAGACAAAAGCAAACTGCTGCAGCCTCTCCTACCTTGTGTATTCATCATCATGAATAACTTTTGCCAACTTGACCCCATTCTGATGTTGCTTGGCTGCACGTGTCCCACTTTTTGTCTGTGAAATGCTGAAAGGTCAGCCTTCCCCCTGACAAATCCTCACAGATGTATTTTCTTTCCCTGCATTCATATCTTTTACCATTATATTTAACTGGGGTTTATTTTTTGGCCAAGGGCAAAGTAGAGGGCAAGGAATTTTGCACAGCAACCAGTGACTTTGATTATAGCCCTCTGTATCCTTGGTTGCTCCCAAGTCCGCACAGACCCTTCCCCTATACAAATACACACACACACACACACAAATAAACACATATACTCCATAGGTCCCAAGTCTCTCTGTTTTCCTCCTCCCAGAATCAAAATGTGCATTAGAGACATAGCTGAGAGAGTCAAATACTTTTACTAGCAGGAGCAAGCACCTGCTGTTTTTAATTTTGGATAATTAATGTGCCATGATTGTGTTGGGTTATAAATATCAAGCTAGCGTACTTGATGCTATTTTAACCATGCTCTCTCTTTCTCTCTCTCTCTCTCAAAAGTACTGGGATATGATGAGGGAGAATGATAGCTCTTTGCCAACTTTGACATCCAATTTTCTACTTTTTCCATTGGGAGGGCCCAGAGCTTGCAGAGCAACTTTTTAAGTGGCTATTTCTTACATAATATGTTACAAAGCCCTCACCCCAGCCCAAAATAAAGTTGTTAATGTTAACCTTACAGGAAAAGATTAACGCTGCCTGCTATACTACTCAGTAACTTTTTTTTTTTTTGGCTATTTTTGGTTACTTAAAAAATATGAGAGAGTTAAGCATCCCAGGCGATCCAAATTGTTTCTTCCACCAACTCCCAGCGATCTTAAGAGTTTATCACACGGGAGGAATTTCTCCCAATTTCGCATGGAGCCAATTCGAATTCACGTAAATTCGCTAGTTTAGCAAATTTACGTGAATTCTAATTGCGTTTGGAATGCATTCAGAATGACCCCCCATTGCCCGAAATTGTGTGAGATATTTTAATACGCAATTACGTTAAATCCCATGATTGCATTTGGAATGACTTCCCATTGCCCGAAATTGCATGAGATACTTTAATACGCAATAATGTGAAACCCCATGATTGCGTTTGGATTGCCATTGCATTATACCCCCAAATTCCGTTGTATGATAAATTCCTTAGGCTGTGTCTGCACTGGCCATTATACTCCAGGGACAACACGGAGTAACCTGGACCTGCAGCGTTCCCGTTCTCCCCCATTACCTTGGCCTCTGGTCTGGCACCACCATGACTGGTCTACCCGACATGTCCGCCATTACTTCTGAGGTCAGAACAAGATGACCAGAGAAAAGCACAAAGATGGGTACCTCTTTCTCATAGAATCATAGAGATGGAAGAGACCCCAAGGGCCATCCATTCCAATCCTTTGCCATTTAGGAACTCACAATCCTGCTTTCTCCCTTTGTCCTCATCTTACTTCAATTGGTGCAAAATGAGTTCAAAGTGCAAAACTCAGGAGGTGGAGAGAGGACAGGAGGGAACGGAGTCTTCCCCTTCCCACCCATTTCCAGCAAAAGCAAATTGTTGCAGCTTCTCCTAGTTTGTCTTTCCTCATTCACAGTTTCTGCCATCTTGACCCTACTCTGATGTTGCTTGGCCACACGTGTCCCTGTTTTCGTCTGCGAAATGTTGGAGGCTCTGCAATCCCCATGCCCCTTTCCTGCCGATTTTGACATAATAGCGATCCAAACTATCAGAGTTTTAAAGAATTACACACTGACATTTTATTTCAGAATATGATTAAATGATAAGAAAGCTACCCAGTGCTTAGACCCTACATTCAAGCAAGCTTGGAAAATAAGACCCCCAACTTTTCCTTTGGATCACTGCACTGGATGATGGGGCACCAAAACAACTGGGGGGAAAATATCCAGGCCAAGTGAAACAGGAAGCTTACTGTGTCAACCAAAATCAGTCATGTGTGTTTATTTCTTTAAGAGCAGGTGCATGGGACTGTCATTGTCACCAAAAGCACAATACACATGGAGGAAAAGTTTAAACCCTCCTTTCCTAGATATCATCCCCCCAAAATGTCCCACGCTATTAGAAAAAGTGGGAAAGTTGTCATTGGCACAAAGGGGATGTTTTAAGGAGCTGGTAGGTTCCTCCTCCAGATGGGGCACATAGCTTCCTTTCTCCGTCCCAAAAGGAGAACGTTCCTGCTATTGTGAAATCCCCGAGTATAAGAAACGCAGCCAAATTTTCCCCCCTAAACCCCGTTTACAATTAATCCACTTAAGAAAGAACAACCGGGAAACTGAGAACAACAAATTCCTTGTATTTGCTTCCTTGGAAGTAATGTCCCTATAAATCCATATGCCTGCTTGCCTATATTCTTCCACATGATGGGGTTTACAAGGTCTCTTTGCAGAACATTCCAAACCGAGTTAACCAGTTCTTTACTGGGCAAAGTGGTTGAGCTGGATTTTTTTTTTAAAGTTATTTAACAGGAGTGGTTTCTAATCCATTCCAAATAAGTAACTGAATGAAGAAATGTAGAAGAGATCGCACCTTAAAAATCTTCTGCCTTTTGTCTTGCTAATACAATTTAAATTTTATTTCCTGGACTTTAAGAATCTCCTAATATTCCTAATATTCATATGGCCATATGGAGTATCCATACCATCCAAACTGAGGACAACAACCACAACATGTGGACAAAATGAAGGCTTATGGCCAACATTGTCATTTTTTTTCTTTCCTTCTCCTGCATGGATTTTAACACTTTTGCCTGATGGCGAAGCCATTGGAGCTTCGAAAGCTTGCAACATGTTTATTGTGCATTTTCATTGATCCAATAAAAGTATCACTGTTTTGTGGATTTTGGATGTTATTGTACTTGGCTAGATAGCCAATGCTACACCTGGATATGTTAACAAAGTTGTTTGGAATGAGTTATTTCCAAACTACAGGTTAAATCAGTGAGTGAAAAGTTACAGCTAATTCCTTCCACCTTGTCCTGCAAGCTATTCACAATAGCATCAGAAAGCAAAAGTGGGATTCGGGCCCCATGTTTTTCCAAAATCCCTTTCCTCTCAGAACGTACGCTACTAGCAAAAGCTGCCCTCTACACCTAACAGCCAGTTCTACCTCCAATTCTTGCTGGCTCCTTCCAATAAAGGAAGAATGTAAGGATGTAGTAGTGCGGGAAAGGAAAGTGATTAACACTTCCAAGAAATTTGGAAGCTGAGGCAGAGAGGAAGGAAACTTTAGGTGAGATTTTACAAAAGGAAATGATTCAGGGGCTGGGTGAGATATATATTCAATTCAAGCAGATGGAGTTTCATATGCTTAATTAAATCCGATTTGGTTGGGAAGGAGGTGGGATGGGGAGACCAGTTGTAAGGAGGGTGGAGAACTATGTCTTTCCATGGCCTGGGGAAGGCAGGCCCTTCCCTATCCCAGCCTTAAATGCTGTGGATCACCGGATTTTATTCAGCCTGGCAACAGCCAGAGGGTTTTGAGATTTATTTCCTGACAATAGTAGCAGCTTATGTGAGCACTGAGCATTCTGCACCATTGCTCTGAAAGGCTCACAACCACTCTTAACACCCAGCCCTTCCCGGAACTGCTTTTCATGGACTATGAAGGGAGCAGATCCTGTCTGATCTTGGAAGCTAAGCAGAGTCAGCTCTGGTTAGTACTTGCAGAGGAGGTCAATGACAAACCACTTTGGAGTTTGTTGTTGTTGTGTGTCTTCAAGTTGTTTCTGACTTATGGAGACCCTAAGATGGACCTATCATGGGGTTTCTTTGGCAAGCTTTCTTCTGAAGGGGACTGCCACTGTCTTGGAGGGGAGTAGACTCTCTTTCTTTGGAGATCTTTAAAAGGAGGTTGGATGGCCATCTCTTGGGAGTGATTTATAGATGCCTATCTGACATTTGAGGTCTATCAGAAGAGCTTTCCCATCACTTGGGGCAATATAATGTGAGAGAATGGGAAAGGACCTTCCCTGCCATAGCACTGTAGTTACAGGATAACCTCCCCTTAGTGGCCCAGTTGATTCCAATGCTGTTGTCGTTCTGGTACCAAGCAAAGCCACGGATATTTACTAGCATGATTGATTTTGTCCAAATTTGCACATGAGTTAAACTGTTTTAACTGTCCTGTTTTAAGCATTCAATGGTTGAATATGTTTTTAGCCTTTTATCTTTTTTCTTACTGTGTTAAAATATGTTTTAAATTGTTCCACTTTGTGTTCTTATAACCTGAAGGCGCATTCACATACACTGATCCTCAGAGACATATTCTTCACGATGATGATGATGAAGAAGTTGTTGTTGTTGTTGTTATTATACAACAGAAGGATGGATTAGATGGACTAGTGGTTCCCAACTATTGGTCCTCCAGATGTTTGGGATGCCAGGTCCCATAAATCCTGACTATTGGCCACATTGGATGGGGCATCTGGGATCTGAAGTTCAAAATAAATGGAGGACCAAACCTTGGGAACCACTGAACTAGATCAATGCTATTCAGAGCAGTGTCTACAGACTGGTCCCAGTATCTGAACCAGTTGGTCCTCAATAAATTTCCAGGAAGGAGAAAATGAATGAAATATGGTGCCAGCCAAGCACACAGGAAAAGAAAATAGTTGCCAGTCCCCCACATCCGACAGCCTGCAAAGGACTGTACTAGATGGCCCTTGCCATAATCTTTATGATTCTAACATCTGGAGGGACACAAGTTTCCCAGATCTGGCTTGTCTGCCTCTTGCCCTGGCACAACCTGCTTTCTTTTCACCCCATCAGAGCAACTCTAAAACAAAGTCTGGCTATTTGTGTCATTAGAACCTCCCGGCCTCTACTGGGACAGCATTGTTTCCATTTGAGCCTGTTTTAGTGATGTTCTCAGCCTCAAAAAGCAAAACAGCAGAGGCCAAACGTAAAGGTTGAAATATCCCATCCCTGGGGAGGCGTGATAATCTGATCGCCTGGTGCCTGCCGGAAAAAAAAATACACACACTCTCCATATCTTGGTGCATACCGAGGGAGAAAAAGGGTTGGAATTGCTATTATGGGAAAGGCTGCAGCGCGAATTCTGCAGGGCAACCTGGAAGAGCTCGGGCTCAACAGCTGCAGGAATGCAGGGCAAAACACACATTTCTCCAGATGTGACTCCAAGCTGTCTTTCTCATCACCACCTGTTGGATTTTTTTTCCACCCTTCCTCAAAAACACACACAACAACTTGAATGTGAAAACATCCACCCACACTACTGCGTGGTTAGGATTTCCTGGGCAGAGGTTTGTACCATAACAGCTTAGCAGCAAATGGCGGGGGAAACAAACAGGCCAGAACCATGGGAATGTAGAAAGCATACCAGGAACGCTGTACAAAAGGGCCTCAGACAGCCAACTGGTAGAATGCATTACTTCATCAATAATTATTTCATTCACATTTTAAAAATGTATTATGCAATGACTGTATTAGTTCCCTTCCCATCCTGGCTTTCCTCCAACCAAGTCAAAGTGACTCTTCTCTTCCACACTTTATCTTCACAACAACTCAACCCACTTTGTATTGTCAATTTTGACTGGCATGTCCTCCAATTGTCCCGATTTGCAGGTACAGCCATATTAATTCTCTGTTTGACTTTTTCCAGCTGCTTTTAAAAATGTCCCAGTTTCTCTCCCTTTCTCTCTTTGTCCTTAGATTGCTTCAACTGCAGCAAGGTGAGTTCAAATCACAAAAGTAGTTTGCACTCCATTAATTTTGCAGGGGAAGAAAGGAGAGGATGGACAGAATCTTGCCCTTCCCATTAGGCTCAGATAAACGCAAACTGCAGCAGCCTCTCCTAGTTTGTGCATTCTTCTCCATTAATCATTTTTGCCATCTCGATATTGCCTGACCACATGCATCCTGGCTTTCATCTGTGAAATTTTGGAGGGTTTAGAGACTGTTAAGTGATCAAGCAAGATACTTCCCTTGACCTACCAGGAGATCTCTAGCATTACCTGGGGATCTCCCAAAACTGACCCTAACCAGCTTGCAAAATCAGATGAGACTGGTTGTATTCAGGGTGTGACAGTTGCCTTGACATCACCCATCATATATTTACGAAACTGTGAACAAGGACTGTCATGTCTTGATTTTGGTAAGGTGTATGCAGTTCTCAGAGCCCTTTCATCAGCTCAGGCATAAATGCTCTTTGAAATAAATAAATATACCTGCATCTACGAAGCTGCATGTTTTCACCGTTCTGATGTAGCGTCACATCAAAGTTTAGCAGCAGCTCCGTTGGGATAACTGAGCAAAAGACGTTGTAGCATAACGTTCATAGACTTGGTCTACTTCCTCAGGAACAACTGTAGTTTTGTATTTCTGAAAAGCAGAATGCCACCCCAGAGACTATGCCTATATAATACGTTATTAAAAATTGCCTGTTCCTTGGCATTTCGCTTCTCTCTTTCTCCCCACCCCCCTTGAATAAACTTGAAGACAGTGACACCAGGTGGCAGGGACCAAGACCACACTCTTCTATGGCCAAGCTACTTGATCTTTGGGGTTAAGAGGCAGGAAAGTAAATAATCCGCCACCGACACAGTGTGACTCAAAGTTCAGTCAATGGACCGTGAAGTATTTTGCACAGGTTTTAGATGACGAGAAGAAAATAATTTCCAAAGAGCGAAGGACAGGAAGTGTGAGCTGATGTCTCAGGTCCCTAAGGAGCTTAACCACTAATGATGGAATATGCAAGTACAAAATGTGAGATTGCATTAGGGAAGTTGGAAGCAAAGCTGCAAAGGGTCAGGCAACTATGGATATTTTTCTCCTACACATCCCATCAACCCTAGGTAGCATCCCAGTGTTAGGAATGGTGGAAGATGCAATCCACCAGACCTCCGTCTCATGGACCACAGCTACCCCCTGGTATTGGTGAAGTAACAACATCTTAAGCAAGAGTGACTTCCATTAGGTCTGTGACAGGGATGGAGAGAGTTTTCAAAATACAACAAAGGCACATCATAGAATCATAGAATCATAGAGTTTGAAGAGACCACAAGGGCCATCCAGTCCAACCCCCTGCCATGCAGGAACTCCCAATCAAAGCATGGATGCTCTTGGATAGCTGCTATACTTAGAGGTACATTCTTTTTCATATTGGTGCACTGAGAATCCCTCAGGCCATAATATTACTGCATCATGCCTGTTTTGGTTGGCCTACTCACTGAAATGGGCTCATCTAAAGCGGAAAAGATGGGCAAAAGCATTTTGGGCTCTCTCCAGACTGGTGTATATGGACACTCAGAGTCAAGGAACCATCTCAGGTAGCAAGTGATGGGTAGGGGAGCAGTGGGAACCTCCGCCATTCCTTCAGAGTCCCTGAGGCCATTCTCTTCCCTCGGAGAGCAAAAGTGTGCAGGTTTTTCAACAGAGGCTGGATGGCCATCTGTCAGGAGTCCTTTGATTGTGAGTTCCTGCATGGCAGGAGGTTGGACTGGATGGCCGTTGGGGTCTCTTCCAATACTATGATTCTATGAACAGTGGACGACAGTGTTCGTGGCCAGGGGTGAAAAGGGATGCAATTGCTTCTGTACACAGGATGCAGTGCATATGCCGTTTTGTCCTTGGTACCAGGCAGATTTCACTGAAAGAAGGATTCACCTTGTGGCAAGCTGTTGCCCATCCATGGCTACCACCAACCACTATAATGCAGCAGTCCCTCACCCACCCAAACACACACACACAGTTTAAGCAGGAAAAAAACAAAGGACAATAATCTTAAGTTACCAAACGCTCGAAGTATTCAGTTACGGCCAGTCTCCACATGGAGATGCAGCAGCTGACAGTATGTGGTGTATCTGACTCTTACAGCTGTTCCTAGTCGATTCAAAGGCCACCTTTGTTTCTGGAAATCTTAGAAACAGTTACTTTTTTACAAGGATAAGGATAAGCCAGCTGCCACCTCACAAGATGTAATGTAAAAGAAAAAGAGGGAAAAATCTAGACTAAACTCCTTAGTTTATTTACTCTGGAAGAAATCCATTCAAGCACACCGGGCTGCTTTGTAACAATAGGTTGTGGATTAAAGCTTGCCATGTTCACTTGTCTAACAAGTGAATTATGAGTGCGCAGAAATGTTTTAATTTAGGAGTGGTGTCAAAAAAAAAATTCTGTACAAAGGAGGTTGATTTCCCTATAAAATGAAAGGCACAGAAATTAACAGTCTGAATACAGATCCAGAGTCTCCCTTCCTTTCATGCAAGCTGTCGTCTTTTTAAAAAGAAAAGGGCGGGGGGAAGCACTACATATAATACCCCGGGCCCTTGGTATTCATTGGGATTTGGTTTCAGGACCCCCGTGGATACCAAAATCCATGGATGCTCAAGCTCCATGTAAATACAATGACATACTATGGTAAGACAAGGTTTGCTTTTGGGATTGATATTATTTTTCAGTATTTTCAAGCCATGGAAGGTTGAATCCATGGATAAAAAACGTGTGAGTTTGTAGTTTGGTGAGGTATTCAGCCTGCTCTGTTAGAGAGCTCTGGTGCCTCACTAAACTACAAATCCCAGGCTTCTGGGTAATGGCAGTTAAAATGTTGTCAAAACCGCTTTATTTCTGCTGTGTGGACACAACCAAGGACACCCAGCCAGTCTACATGTGAGAGAAAAGACTCTCACTTTGTATTCAATAGTTATTAACCCTAAATTTCTCTGCTTTATCTGCCTTCCCTTCCATGCTATTCTTTTTCCCTTCAGTGCAGGACTGGGAATCGAGCTAGATGTTTTTGGACTGAAATTCCCAGTATAGCCATGGATGGGAAACTGGGAATTTTTGGTATCCAACTTGCCAACTCATAATCTGGGGTATAAGACAGTTGCAGGCCTTTTGTATATCCTTGCGCTATGATCTTCAATGGGGAAAAAGATTCTGGTGGCATGTGATATGGATCTACACAAATTCAAACTAAACAATGAAGAAATAGAAACAGTAAAAGAGTTCTCATACCTGCGATAAAACATTGACCAGAGTGTAGTCAGGAAATCAGAGGAAGACTAAGAATGAGGAGGGCCGCTATGAAAGAATTAGAAAAGATCCAAGAGAGCAAAGATATACAACTTAGCAAGAAAGTTAGGAACATACAAGCCGTTGTATTCCCTGTTAACATGTATGGATGCAAGAGCTGGATAGTTAAGAAAGCAGACAGGAAGAAAATCAATTCATTTGAGATGTGGGGCTGGAGAAGAGTGCTGAGAATACCCTGGACAGCCAAAAAGACAAAACAAAGGGGTCTTTGAACAGATTAAGCCTGAAATCTCCCTGGAAGCCAAGATGATCAAACTGAGGCTGTCGTACTTTGGACGCATCATGAGAAGGTACAACTTGTTGGCAAAAACAATAATGCTAGGAAAGGTAGAAGAAAGTAGAAAGAGAGGAAGACTCCATACTAGATGGATGGACTCTATTAAGGAGGCCATGGGTATGAATTTACAGGAACTAAGAAGAGCAGAGGGGGACTAGGGGACCTTGGAAATGTCTCATTCACAGGGTCGCCATGAATCGAGATCAACTTGAGGGTAGTTAACCACAACAAATGACTGTTATTGTTATTTATCCAAACTATACACCCCAATTGAATCACTTCAATTTTTATTAATTCAATTGTTACTCAGCTTTGAGTAAGTGCAGACGCTGATGTTTCAGCATGGTTTCTTTTAGTGCTTTTGAACAAATTTTTGTGATTCATATCAGCGAAATAAAGTGTTTTGAACTGTCTGATAGAAGACCTGGATCCCTTTCTTAGTCTCTGCGGGATAATTCTTTGCAGGATCACTTCATTCAGTCACATATTGCAGCACAGAAATATCAAAGCCGAGTTGTGAAAAAACTATACATGATGGAGAAAACCTGAGGTCATTTTGGGATTTAGAACACCAAATTCCTACACACCCAGTATCAAATTTTAAAATAGTTTTTATCACTCACAATTTTGCTGGCTTGTGTAATCAAATAATTCTTTCATACCTTCTCTCATTATCATCCAGGTGAGCAAACAGCACATTTTTGGAGATGGCTTTTGCCAGGGCGGTCATCGTCTTATAGTCCTTGGGAATAACCTGAGGAAGGAGGGGAGGAAAGATGGACAGAGAGAAATCTAGGTTCAGTCCAATGTTTTGCCACGAATGGTCTCACAGTAGGAAGTGATCCTGAGTTACAAATCCTGAGAGTTGCTATGGCAATCTAAAAGTCTTATGCAGATGAGAGGCTATGATAAAAGACAATATGGTGGACAGTAGTGGTGAGAGTATTTCAGTTTCTTTCGTACAATCAGTGGCAGATGGCAGCTCCCATGTTAGTGGGGCAGTGAACCTACTCTGGGTTTTAGTATGAACTTTGTACAAGATATCCATATGACCAAACGTATTTTGAGGATAGGGATCAAGATGTGTCAAAGCCAACTGGGAACAGGAAGGAAAGAAGCTTGTCCCCATTGAACCACAATCTTCCCGTCCAGCTCCTACCTTGAACAGCTCCTTTAAAATTTGGACTAAAATCCAGAGTGCATTCACTGCCCCACTGACATGGAAGCCACTAGCTGCAGTGCATTTGGCAATGAAAGAAGGGACTCGTCATAGGTTGTGGCTGCACTTTACTGATATGTTCTGTGTTCCAAAATGACCACCCTTATACACAAATATGGTTGAGCGGATGGGCTCTGAATTGCACAGGTCTCATTTTTAGTACTGAATCAGCTCTACAGGGATCTCTCCCAATAGTAACCACCCACTATCTAAGAGCAAGTTAGATGATTAATGCATCTCGCTGCTTAAGATACATTTATAAGAAGTAATATTTTATAAGGCACTACCGGCTACATTATTATTTCCTATTAATCTGTTCTAGCATATCCATTAGACGCTCCTTGCAGGACAATAATATATTTCCCTCACATTTCCTCTTCCTGCCCGTCCCCATTCCCCAATGTCTGTTGGCACAATGAAGAATGCAAAGAAACCCACAATTTAACACACTGTTCCCCAAATTCTTCTTGACTACTGGGATTCTTCAGACTAAAAATCTGGGGTCTACTGCATTGTACATTCAAGAAATATCCCCTTCTGTATCATTTTGTATAGTACTGTGGCAAGGTTTGTTGGAAAAGGAAACTGCAGCTCCTGTTCTTCATAAAATATTGTCACACGGTGTGCAAAGCACATCTTTTGGGTTGAACAAAAAGCCTGGATTCAGTCAGTAGCAGCTGGTGGCTTCTAAGTCAGTGGGATAGTAAATCTGCTACAGGTTTAAACCCAAACGTTAAAGGTCTTTCTGGTACTTGTAACGACCCAGGAGGTGCCACAAATGTGGTGAAAATGCCCTACACACCCATAGTGGGCATTTGGGCACTTTTAAAATCTTTTACAAAATAAATGACCACTGGAGAGCCCTGAGGGCCACAAAAACAGTCATGGGAATAGTATGCGGCTCACAGTCCACACTTTGCCATTCCTGCTTTAAAGTCTGGATAAACTGACATAGAAGCCACTGATGTTAGTTGCATTCATTGTTACAGCCTCACTGTTTCAACGTGATTCCCACCATAGAACATCCATTTGTAGCATTTGGATAGTTTTTTTTAAAGAATTAACATACAAATATATATTTTAATTACTTTGTAAGACCAACATAACAGAGTTACTTTTAAAAAGTAAAAGTATAACTGATTGTATTCAGGATTTTGGAACTATAATCTATTTTAAAAGCTCCTACATTCTGTATCTGATTACTGTAGATGTTCCACCAGAGTCTCAGCCAAGGGACCCTTTTATTTCTGGGTCTATACACACTGGCTGAAATGATATCATATATATGACTGCCATTTGTAGTACCAGTTCTGAGAAAGGGAAAAGTCCAGTTTATTACCTTCCTGACATATGAAACCGCATCTTCTTCGGTATAGACCTCAGCGCTGACGCCACCCCTTCTGCGTCGTGCCTTGACCACTGGGTTCGGAGGCGGAGGAGAGATTTCGTCATCGTGGGAATCGGACTGGGAACTGGATTTCTGCCAGGCCAAGATCTGTTTGCATTCTTCCTGCAAAGAGGACAGGAAAGTGAGGAAAGTCATTTTCCCTTTCTCTCAGGAACACAACACTCTCTGGTCTTCGCTCCACACTAAACCGCAGCCTAAATATAGGCAAATGTGTGCTCTCACATCCATCCCTTGTTGCAAAAGTTGAGTTTGCTTTTTGTTGGTGGTGTTTTGTACAAGGAGAGAACACCCATTGGAGGGAACTATCCACGGTACTGAATACTTGAACCCTTAAATCAGCAACATGCAAGCTCCGAGGGATGGTTTTGTGGGCTCCCAGAACCACCAAAGTCACCAAAAAAATTGCAAAAAAAATTTATTTCCTCTCCCATGCTCTCTATGGGTGTGACGGTCAATTTTGCCAGATTTTGGATCCTCGAGCCATCTTAAACCCAGGAGAGGCCTTTTAAAAAACCAGAAAGTGAACAAGTGACATCCTAGTCAGTTCCTGTTGTAAAGAGTACTCTCCTGGGGTTAAAATAGTGTGTTGTTCAACCAAGAATAGCAGGAAGGAGAAGTAAAGGACATGAATGGAAAATTTTATATATAAGTGGTATGGATGAAATGTTCCTTAGGTATTGTTGAATGTAAGCAAACAAGTGGGATGTGAACAGGGTTAGAAAATAAAGAAAGTTGAAGAGGGTAAGAGAAAGCTGGAGGGAAAGAATTATATTTTCTAAAAGGGGAAGGAATAGAGTCCAGTCCTGCTGGAAAGATCTATTGCCCAGCTTGCTCCTAACTCTGCTCTGTCAGGCTGCATCCTGGGCCAGAGCTCTTGTATCACACTAACAAGACAATTTAGGAGATGCGTCTACTAAATCGTAGGCTGCAGAGGAAGAAACAGCTCGGCGAACGGTGGTAGACATGTGGCTAATTACCATCTTAATCAGTCGGTTGTATTGACACAGGATATGAGTTACAGTTAGCTCATCAGCCGTAACTGTGGGGCGGAGGGAAGGAGCAGGGCACTGAAAACTGTTTCCTAATCTTGTGGCATCTTCCCAAAACGTTTCAGCATTTCAAGAAAAACATGATTAAGATATCCATCGCCAGCAATATCTGTACCCACCCCGGGAAACGAGAACATTCAGCTGGAAAAGATGCCCAAAGTTCACAGAATCAAATCCATGCCATGCAGGAACTCACAAGCAAAGCACCCCTGACAGATGGCCATCCAGCCTCTGTTTAAAGACCTCCAAAGAAGGAAACTCTATCACACTCCAAGGGAGCATCTTCCACTGTCGAATAGCTATTACTGTTAGGAAGTTCTTCCTAATGTTGAGGTGGAATCGCTTTTCCTTCAGTTTCAATCCACTGCCCCGGGTCCTATTCTCTGGATCAGCAGAAAACAAGGTTGCTCCATCCTCAATATGACACCCTTCAAATATTTAAACAGGGCTACCATATCACTTCTTAACCTTCTCTTCTCCAGTGCTAAACATACCCAGAGTCTCTCCTCATAAGGCATGGTTTCCAGACCCTTCACCATTTTGGAAATGTGAAATGTGAGAAGACAGATGGACACCTTGCAGTTTAATTTCATGCAGCCTTTGCCCTCATAATTTTGAAAATAATTTAAAAATTAGAGATGAAGCCAATCAAAATTTGAAATGGAAGGATGCAAGCAACCTGTTCTAAACTTCTGAAATGTGTAGCATGTCTCCATTTTTTTATTTTTATACAAATCCAGCAACCCAGTGGGTGAGATGCAAAAGAGATAGGACAGAGCTGGGATTTGCTGGCTACAGCTTGTGGATCTATAGACCCTGAAAGAGGACTGCTCTAGTGGTCATGTGGCCAGCATGACTGCACCGAATGCTATTACCTTCCCACTGAGAAATGGTACTTATTTATCTACTTGCATTTGCTTACTTTCAAACTGCTAGGTTGGCAGAAGCTGGGACTAGTGATAGGAGCTCATGCAGCACTCGGGCCTCGAACTGCCAACCCTCCAATCTTGCATCAAATTAACTCGGCAGGGGAAGAGAGGGCAGAATCTTAACTTTCCCTGTAACTCAGGCAAAATAAAACTGCTGCAGCCCCTCCTAACCTGTGTGTTCTTCCTCATCAATAAGCTGAAACCTTGACAACACTCTGATATTGTTTGGCCACATGTGTTGTAGGATATGCATGCTGGTAACAGCTGCGGCCAACCAGGCTCCCATAGGATTTACAATCTTTTCATGTGAATAAGTATTCACCAGAGAACACTATGCCACCCCTTGAACCTGAATGCTGAATGAGACGTTATTCAAGCTTGTCCTCTAGGTGAGTTTATCCAACACGGCTGATTTTCTCATTGTAAAACTTCTGGGGATGCTTTCGTTGAACCTTAGAGTCTCTAATTTGACAACCACAGGCCTAGGCTAGTGAACCAGCTTTAACAGACTGGGATCGCCAGACTGTTTTAGACGCTAGCCTGGTCTTAACAAGAGCAGCTACAGAAAAACGTCAGCACATTTTTCACTTCCCTGCTATCTATCTATTTATCTATCTCTCTATCTGTCCATCCATCCATCTATCTATCTGCACATTGTCATGTGGATCCAAGCCCTACAGGCAGTCCAGAAATTCTCAGACTCATAAAATGTCCCAAAGACATAAATCCAAATAAAACCACTAAAATAGGCTTTTTGGAACATTGTTTTGATTCCATGCCTACTGGACACTATTGTCAGATCCTGAGCATATTCCGTTCAGTGAAACTCGCAATTCCAGAAGCACCAGAATAAAGCCACTCTGAGCCACTGAAACTTTGCCCTTTCCAGCTCAACTCTGTCAACACCGAGAGTTTTGAAAGAGGCAATCTACTCTCCCATAATCTATGGTACAAACATGAAATCAGCCATACCTTTGTTAAGTGTCGGTCTGTTGCCCAAACTAGTTCCCGAAATCGATGGAAGATGGGATAACTGTTTACCCAACTGTTTATCCAATTTAAGTTTACGATGTAGATAGACCAGATGCAGATATATCAACTGAAACCACCATGTGAAAGCCCACACAAATGTCTCTGGACACACTATAGTGTCCTTTATTTAAAAAAACCACATACACAATGGAGCGCAGCTATGCAAATATTTTGAAAGAAATACAATACACAAAGCAACACCATACCTCGTACCTGGATCATACCTGCCCAACATCTATATTTCACCTCATCTTCAAATCCTCCAGCAGTAAAACTTCCTCAATGACTCCGTCACCCAACAGAAATGGCACAGTATTTTAAATTTCTGCTGTCTTGGACTCCTTACCTATAAACGTCCTGCTTCACAAGCAACTGATTGACAAAGATGAGAATCTATGTTATCGCAAGAAAACTGTACCGTTCTCTGTAACAGCTGAGCTTAGAAACATTGAGGTGAGTTCTCACAGCGAGTCAATTGGCCAGATTTTACAATACTTTTTAAAATCTATGTCATCAATATTTTAACACCAAAGAATTTTCCTCCATGCACAGGACTTTTTCTTGTACTTTCCCAACTGCTAATAAAGCATGTCACACTTTAACGTTTTCTTAATGCCCCCTCATTGCACTTTGCTCCATTTTAGCCAATACACAACCTCTTTTATAACAGCTTTTGCTCCTACAGATTCACCCCTTAGATGGATGTGCAATGAACTTGATGGAGGGTCTCTTATTCAACAGCTTGACATAAAAAAACAAAAAACATTACTCAGCCCATTTAGGAATAATGCACATTATCCTTTGCTCCAGTATGGTATGATGGCATTGAAGGGTTTCAGATAAAACACTCAGAAAGAAAGAAAGAAAATGCTATTAAAATGCATAAGCCCAAGTCACATAGAACAACAAATCACAATAATAAAGAGCAACAAATTCCAGAAAAGACATCAAGGAATATTTACATAGTTTTTTTCAAAATGACATCCCGCCTCTTAACATGCACACTGAGATAGATAGACAGATAGATAGATAGACGGAGACAGAGGGGAGAGTAAATATTTCAAAAAAGTAAGTTACCATATGGTTCTTTTAAATAAAATTAAATAAAATAAAATAAAAAGAGAGAGAGAGAGAGGTCTCTTCACTACAAACTTCCTTCCCTTGCAGTGTAGACAACTGACCGGCTAGCTTTTCCATATGCTGCTATCTGATGCCTAGGTATGACAATCCTTTACAAGACTCAAAACTGGAAACTCAAACATATACAACACCCTGGGCTAAGCTTTTAAAGGCTCACTCTCCATAGATCCTAAGACAAAAACCACACATACCCTCACACATCAAATAGCGGCAGCAAGTCTTTTAATGGAACAATAAAGAAACCCTTTTAGGAGGGGCCTTTGAAAGAAAGATCACCCAACAGGGCTTGCTGCAAAGTCGTCTCCAGAACCAGCTTCCAAGTAAACACCCTCCGTCCATTTTTTTTTAAAATGTTGTCACGGCAACAAGCTTTCCTAATGTACCCAAATGGCACATATAATTCACAAGTGCAGCAACATCATGGGTTTCGACTGTCAATCTCTCTCCCTGGGATCAAGTTCTGTTTGGAGGGGGACCCACAAGCTCACAATAGTGCTAAGAATAGGACCCGTCTTGCAAACCATGCAGCCAGGTGACCAAGATTGAAAGAGAGGAACAGCATTGCATCTTTCAATCACTGTTGACTTTAAAATGTCAAAAATGTAAGCAGTGGACTGACAATTTGTTGCATTCGTTGCATGAGGTGATGAGTAGATATGTTTAAGCCATCCATGCTTCACCTGTGGAAGTTGGTTCAGCAATGGGAACCACTCCGTTATTTTGTTTGTTAATTCATTTATTTAGTCAAATATTTTTGGGTTAGGTGCCTTCACATCAACTCTGACATGGTGACTCTATCTCTAGGGTTTTTGTGTCATTTCTTCAGAGGAGGGTTGCCCTTGTCTTCCACTGAGGCTGAGAGAGTGTGACTTGCCTAAGGTTAGCCACTGGGTTATCATGGCCAAGTGGAGAGCCAAACTCTCAACCCCCAGAGTCTAGTCCAGCACACAACGATGGCTTCCAAAATATTGATTTGTTGCAGTTCTGTGCCTTCAAGTCATTTCTGACTTATAGAGACCCTAAGGTGAAACTATCAAGGGGTTTTCTTGGCAGGCTTCTTCAGACTGGGTTTCTCATTGCCAACCTCTGAGGCTGAGAGAGTGTGACTTGCCCCCAAGTCAACATGGTTTCCATGGCCAAGCTGGGATTAAAACCCTGGTCCAATGCTCAAACCACTACGTCACACTGGGCTCTAAAATATGTATATCTCACCCTATATCTTAACTAGGGACCACATAGCAAACATACGATGGATAATGGAGTGCACCAAGGAATTCCAAAAGAAAATCAGCATGTGCTTTATAGACTGTAGCAAAGTCTTTGACTGTATAGATAATGAAACACTATGGGGTGCTCTTAAAGACATGGGAATCATAGAATCATAGAGTTGGAAGAGACCCCAAGGGTCATCCAGTCCAACCCCCTGCCATGCAGGAACTCCCAATCAAAGCATCTCCGACAGATGGCCATCCAGCCTCTGTTTAAAGATCTCCAAGGAAGGAGACTCCACCATAATCTCCGAGGAAGGATATTATCCCACTGTCTAACAGCTCTTACTGTCAAGAAGTTCCTCCTAAAATTGAGTGTCAACACATTTGATAGTCTTCATGAGGAATGTGTACTTAGGACAAGAGGATAGTGTTAGAACAGAGCATGGAGAAACAGAATGGTTACCAGTCGGCAAAGGGGTCAGACAAGGCCGCATCCTTTTGCCCTACCTGTTCAACCTATATGTAGAAGATATTATACAAAAACACACTTGGACACAAAAGAAGGAGGAATGAGAATAGGAGGAAGGAATATCAACGATCGAAGATGTGCAGATGACACCATATTACCTAGATTACTTTCTTTCAAAGCTCTGACGAAGAGCAAGAGAAATGACTACCTGTCTGCCTTGATTTCTCCTCCTGCGCCCAGAGATGGAACGGATCATGGGCTCAATGGGGGCATTTTGCTTAAGGTCTATAAAAATCCTGAGCCACCACCGACACACATTGAAGCCACACATGTGGAAATCAGGCAACTGTGGTACTACATATTCTTGGGCAACCAGCCAGGCCATTTTAGCTTTACAATGCATTACTGATGTAGCACCATCTGTGACATAGCACCTATGTCACACCAAATGGCAATGCCATCTTCTGCATGACACCCTCTCGGGTGGGTTTTATCCATTTCCCCTCATTCTAAAAGGTTGAAAAGCCTCTCCTAAGGCTTGGTTACCGCCAGCGTTTAGCATTAAGCTAAAATATCCTGGAATTTTTAATTCCAGCTTTTGCCCTTGGGTCTCACTGGAACGAGCCCCTCCATGACTTCTCAAAAACTGAATTTGGTCCTTGGGCTGAAAGCGTTTGCCTGCCCTTGCTCTATGCAGAACCATATGCAAAACCAACTAGTTTCTTGCCAAATCAAGGAGCTTCCATCTGAATTCCAGCACTAGAGGACAAAACAGAGGAAGAGGAAGAGAAAAGAAAAATCAGAGCGACAATATAAACATAAAATGAAAAGCACAAAATATGGTGAAATCTAGGCATGCTGTCACTAAGGAGAAAAGAGAGAGAGAATGTCTACAATAGCCTTCCTCAATCTGGTGCCCTTCAGAGGTCATGGACTACAATATCTATTCTGGAAGGCGACATGAGTCTCATTGGGCACCTGGTTTAGAAAAGTTGGTTGATAGGATTCATAAGGAGACCTACACTGCCTTCAATATTCTTGTTGCATGCCTTCAAGTCATTTGTGACTTATGGTGACCCTAAGCATCAGGGGAAGGCAATGGCAAACCTCCTCTGAACCAATCTTTCCAAGAAAACCCCATCATAGGTTTGCCTTAGGCTCGCCATGAGTCAGAAACGACTTGATAGCAATCCTATCCTGGGGTTTTCCTTGCAAAACTTGAACACTCCTTCCTCTGCCTTTCCCTGAAGCTGAGACAGTATGACTTGTCCAAGTTCACCTGGTGTGTTTCCATGGCTGAGCAGAGATTTGTACCCTGGTTCCCCACAATCCCAGTTCAACACTCAAACCGCTTAGCCACACTGGCTCTTTCAGCTTTCAATATATTTCTGCCTTTTTTTTTAATGCTACAACACAAGTTTCCCACCAGAAACATGAAATTCACAATTTTCAGTACTTTTGCGTTTCAAAGACAACATTACTCTCTTTCTCACCACTATGTCTGTTGACTTCTCTCCATCACCATCGTCTCAGAAGATGCATTCGCCACGTGAATGCAAGACTCAAAGTAATGGTATGGATTTATTTTAATGTTCCGGGAAGAACTTGAAAAGCAAAAGCTAGCTACTAAATATACTGTACTGCCTAAGTGCTTTCCATTTGCCCTCCCTCGCCCCTTAAAATCATAGCACGGAACAAGTTCTAAACAAATGATTCCACTCCCTTCTTTTCACCAGGTTGAGTCTTCAAAAAATAATAATAGAAGCTGCCTTGAAATAATATTTACATCTACCTACTAAAAAGCAGGTATATTGATGCAGCAGTCTTCAACTTTAAATTCAATATTCTGATGTAGATAACACTCTGGAAGAAGTATTGATGATTGATTGATTGATTGATTGATTAAACATCTTAGGCACCTTTTACAATCAAAATATTCAGAAGTTAAAAACCAAACTATGCACATTATGAAACTGCACCCTATTAACATACTAATTATTAACATACTAATTGTTAATTATAAATAACTATATAGAATATAGCACATAATATATTAACAATTATTATTTATTAGCCTGGTTGAGAGCTACTGAACAAGATTGGTTCTTAAATTTGTTTCAAATCACATTTTAATATCCTGGCTTGTTCTGAAGATGGTAACTAACCATGGTTTTCCCCAACAGCAAAACAGAGTTGACAGAGGACTTCCTTCGTGGTTTGTCTGTTGGCTTACTTGATGAGCCAAGGGACTACATGTAGGCAACCGGCTTCCTCACATCTTGGCCTATTTGGTTAAGATATGATAGTTGAAACACAATCTGTGATTATTCAAAGATATAGTTGTGTTATCTGTAGAATCAGTATGTAGAGAGATCTTGTAAGATTAACTGAAAGAAAGAAGTTGGCAGCATGAACTTTCGTAGGCTTAATGCATCACTCAATGCATCCGAGGAAGTAGACAGAAGTCTACAAAAGCTCACGCTGCCAATTTCTTTCTTTCAGTTAGTCTCAAAGGTGCTACAAGATTTCTCTACAATCCGTGATTCTGTTCAATTTTCCCTGGGCAATTTATAAGAGAGTGAACTTTGGGGATTCCATTTAGAAGAGCCAGCTATAGTAGATCATGCAAGACTGGAGCCTGCCCACACTTGATCAGAGACGAAAATTATCACTGTTATTTTCCAGGGAAGGTTGCGACCCGGAGGTGATCAATCAGCCGAGTGTCCAGCCCTGTCCAATACAACTGTGACCCTGGCAGCACTTTGTCTCTATTATTCTGACAATGTACCTCTTGTGTCTCAAGATCCTTGATGCCTCTCAATTTAAGGAAAGGTTTAATTCTGCAAGAGGTTTGTTTCTTTTTTACTTTGTGTCTGCTTGTGTTTTCTTCAAGAAAAGGAATAAAGAGAGCACTTAAAACCAAAGGCAAGTTTGCACGGGTTTCTGTGCAAAAAACAGACTGCTAGAATTACAGCCAAATAAACAGAGGAGATATCCCGGCCACCACTACAAACACAAAGTACAGAACCAAAGGACCAAGCCAAATGTATGCAATGGCAGCTGGTGGATTCAACGTCAGCAAAGTGATGAATCCATTCTGCATCTCAGTCCAGACTTTAAGGGTAGGTATCCAATGTGCTGAATGCTATCCCCAGAATAAGCTCAGCACTTGTGATAAGATATTTAAACTATAGCTGAAAAATCAGAGCAGATTTGCAACTAACTGCTACTGGATGTTACCACTTGATTCTCCTCTGACCTGCATAGAACCCATCACTGCTCATAAACACACACAGATGGGGTGGGATATAAATTATTATTATTATATTATTATTATTACTTGTCAGTTTGGCTATAAAGCCAAGGAGAGGGGTACTTAGTGGAAGGCATATAAGATGGGCCCTGAGCCACCTGATCACCACAATTCAAAAAGGATGGGGAGAAACTGGAGCGTGTCCAAAGGAGGGCGACTAAAATGGTGAAGGGCCTGGAAACCGTGCCTTATGAGGAATGACTTAGGGAGCTGGGGATGTTTAGCCTAGGGTGTTTACCAACTTCTGAACATCTGGTCTCATTTCTCAACTGGGTTTTATGGACAAAAAAATATATATCTCTTTGCACTATGCCAATCGTACCACTGTCTCACCCCGCAAAGCATTTACCTCTTTCTTTGGTTTGTGGTCACTTGGTGCTCCTCTGACCTGCATCGGAACCATCACTGCCGTTTCTTTCCCACTACCTGATGTTCCTCTAATCTGTATAGAACCTGTCACAGTCTTCCCTCCTTTGACATGCAGACAACCAGTTATTTTCCTTCCTGCGTAGCCACTTGCTGTTCCTTGGACCTGCATAGAACCCATCACTGCATTCCCTGGATTGCCACTCGATTCTCCTCTGACTTGCATAGAACCCATCACTGCTTTTCCTGGGTTGCCACTCGATTCTCCTCTGACCTCCATGGAACCCGTCACTGCTTTTTCTGGGTTGCCACCTGATTCTCCTCTGACCTGCATAGAACCCATGACTGCTTTTCCTGGGTTGTCACTCGATTCTCCTCTGACCTCCATAGAACCCGTCACTGCTTTTCCTGGGTTGCCACCCGATTCTCCTCTGACTTGCATAGAACCCGTCACTGCATTCCCTGGATTGCCACTCGATTCTCCTCTGACCTGCATAGAACCCATCACTGCTTTTCCTGAGTTGTCAATCGATTCTCCTCTGACCTCCATAGAACCCATCACTGCTTTTCCTGGGATGTCACTTGACTCTCCTCTGACCTCCATATAACCCGTCACTGCTTTTTCTGGGTTGCCACCTGATTCTCCTCTGACCTGCATAGAACCCATCACTGCTTTTCCTGGGTTGCCACCTGATTCTCCTCTGACTTGCATAGAACCTGTCACTGCTTTTTCTGGATTGCCACTTGATTCTCCTCTGACTTGCATGGAACCCTCCACTTTCCTTTCTCCATGTCTGCTTGGCGCTTCTTTTAACGGCACAGAATCCGTTCTTGACATCTTTCTCGTTCATGCTTGTTCTTCGCTTCTCCAGACTTGACATTTTCATTGAAGCAATCAAATTCATAAAAGGAGAGGAAGAGAGAAGTCTCAAACATACATCTCAGATCTAGAGGCTTGTGGCGGGGGGGGGGGGGGTTCCTTTGTTAACCAGCATACCATACCATCCTGGTTAGCAATGAACATAAAGAGGCACAAATCTTGAACTGGGCAAGAAATAGAGGGCTGACATCATTGCTGGTCAAGCTGGGACACAGAGAAAAGACCACTGAAATGTCTGCCCTCAACAAAAAGGGACATGACACAGTCCTCCTTCTAGTATTATTTACTGCACATACTACATTGCAGACAACCAGGATCCTCCAGATGTTGTTAGACTGCAGCTCTCATAATCCCTAATGATTTACTGTTCAGGCTAGGACTGATGGGATAGCCAATGTTGCCCAATCCTGGTTTAATATTATGCCTGTTTACTGAGAAATAAAGAGACTTCACAAATGCAAATGTATTGATTTGTATAATTAAACAGATCACCGATTTCTACTTGCCTTGATGCAGCTGAGTACTTTTACTCTGTTTTAACAGTGACAGAAAATTACATAATACAACTCTGCTTCTCATGTTGTCATGATGCCTATTCCTCTTATGCCTATTCCATTATGAAAATCCTGTTCTTTGATTTTAACTTACTATGGTCCAAGGACTGATGCAATAACTGTTCTACTGGTACTGCTATTAAGCAAAATAGAGCCTTTGTAACCTAAGTCACATTTGTAAAGGAAATGTTATTATATCCTTATTATATCTGAGTAACTTACCAGAGTAGGCAGTGGACATTTTGCTCCCTGTTGAACTTCAAGGCCCACCACTGCAGAGAGGCAGAACTTGGTACTGTAGTTACCAATTTATGATATCAAGTGAAAAAGGGGGCCAGTAGTGTTTCACCTGATCCCATAAAAAGCTCCTAACGCTAGTTTTTTAATCCTGCTAACTCTAGAGCAGTTGTTCATACGAAGCAAATTTATTTGTACCTCAAACCCATTTACCTATCTGGCTGATACCAACTTGCCTCCAACCTTGCACACCCCAAATGAAATCATTTCCAGCCTTCTGCAAAGTGATGCCCTTCAGTTGGTTCGGAGTGAAACGCTCAGGAATTTGACCCATTGGGCACATTGGCTAGAGTTCCAAAAAAACATTTGGAAAGCATGAGGTTAGGCAACATGCCTTGACCACACCACAGCACCTTCTGTTCCACCTGCTTACTACATTAGTCTGTCAACAAGGATGGCCAACTTGTGGCCTTCCTGATGATGTAGGACTGCAACTCCCATCAGACCAAGCCAGTCTAGCCCATGCTAAGGAGTGACAAGAGTTGCAATCCAAGAACATTTAAAGAGCCTAAAGTTGCCCACCCTCCCAGAAATCTGAGTTTTCACCATTCATAACTGGGCCCTTTAAGTCAACACAACCCTGCCCAACCCTCAGTTACCATAGAGAGTTGGGTTCTTGGAAACGGCTGAATTTATTCCATTTCAGGCAGATATTCTTGCCTTGTGAGGTCAGAGAACTTCTCAAGAAACCGAGTCACCCTTCTGCAGAGGCTCATGAGCGGTCATATTGACCGGGAGTTTGGTTAAGGTCTCCATGCATTGCAGGTCACAATCCACAGTGTGTGACTGTTGTTATGACCACAAGTTAGAAGCGACATAGTACAGGTAACAATGCTACCTGTAAGAGCAAGGTTCTTTTTGTGAAATAATGTGGCAGCTGGTGATATTACTTTTGTTACTGTGCAAAATGTAATTACTCAATACTCTTCAAGGGTATTCCATTTAAGGGGTTCATCCTTTGGATGGATCTGAGGGCATTTTTATAATAAAAACAAAACACAGGGGTCTGACCTTTGTAACATGTTTGTAACACAATACTAAGATGTTATTTCATAAAATATTAGCACATTACTTTAAAAAAAAAAAGTTCCAAAGTCTGGTTATGACAGGTAATAGGTGTGCTTTTAAAGACCAGGCCTTGCTTACATTGGAAACAACCACTTTACGACTCTCTTTGGATAGTCAAGTAAATATTCCTGCCTCGTTGTTGCTTCGTCCCTACTGCAGTGACCTTTTCAAAAGCCTCCATTCCAGCTCTTTCTTGCTTGTTTCGCTGTCAGGCGTAGAAAGCAGCCTCTTTTTCCTGGCCTTCAAAACTCATTTAGCCTAACAGAGCTGCCGTCATTTCCAAACGCAAGCTTTTCATGCAAAATTTATACCCCCGTCTGCGTAGACGTGGCTTTCATAATGCATTAAGCTGTAACGTCAAGCTGAGCCGCTCCAAACATCATGTGCCGCTACTCTTCCTGTGTGAAAATGTCAAGTATTAATGAGGCAAGGTGGCAACTACTAGAATGAGAGAGATCAAACTTCCACCAGTTTCTTTCAGGCATGGAGGATTGTACTACATATCCTGTCTACGGGGAAATGTGAGACCTTTGATAGGTGCTTAAACTACAATTCTCCCACTGCTGTTAATGCTGGGTGAGGCTACTGGGTGCTGTTGTCCAAAACATCTGGAGGGACAAATATTCCCTGCTTTAGATAGTCAGTTATGCCACTAACATACCCTCCGACATTGCACAAGTGAAAACCAGGACACATGTGGCTAAGCAACACCGGAGTGTGGTCAAGATGGCAAAGGTTATTAATATGGAAGAACACACAAGCTAAAAAGGGGCTGCAGCAGTTTGCTTTTGCCAGAGCCTCCTGGGAAGGGCAAAATTCTGTTCTGTCCTCTTGCTCCCTGCTGAGTTGAAGGAATGCAGACTATTTTTGCACTTTGAATTCAGTTTGCAGAATCTGAAGTAAGGAAGAAAGTGGGAGGAGGAAAGAAACTGGGACATTTTGAAGGCAGCCAAAGAAGTGGGATGTGAGAGGATTATAATCAGGACTATCTCTGCCAAATCCTCACAATTGGAAGATATGCAACACCAATAACTATCTAAAACCCCAATAAGTCCAGAAGGGAAAAAGGTAGCAATTGAAACATCAGTTGTCATGCTGTGAGTCTCAAAGATTAGAATCTTATACATTAGTTGCTGGCTTGAAGAGGTCATATTGAACTGGGAAACTGGCCCAACAACCCAGAGTCTTCCTAGCTTAGGGAATCAGATGATACCAAGGAGCTGGTTCTATGCCATTGACTGATCTGAAGTGAATGCTTTTGCTATTCTGTCTCAGCCCGATAGCTTTGTGGTGGGAGTGAAGAAGCAGGCCTTCAACATCTCAATTTTTAGTAAGGAACGTAAAGCATCATGTGAGACGGCTGTGAAATGGGGTTAAGACAAATGCACGATGGATAAGCTTATTAAAGACTCTCAGTTCTGATGGATATACTTTGTCTCCAGTCACTGAGGAACAACAACAGGAGATGGATATTGCATTCATGACTCTTTGCAGGATTTCCACTGGAGTATCTGGTAGACCACCATGGGAACAGAACACTGGCTATGTTGGCCGGCAGGATCCCGGGAGTTGTAGTTCAAGAAAAAAACTGTTCCAAGCTCTGAACTAGCTAGGCCTTTGCCCTGATCCTGTTCTTACCGTAAATCCTGGCATTCTTACTACACTGTGCATACAATCTACTCACTAGGAAAACTCTGTAAATGGACCTACACTGTGCTTCTTCCTATGGGATGAATACTGGATGCCACAGAATCTCCCAAGAGATGTGCAGGATGTTCACTTCTGATTCCCAGCGCAATCCTAATTCTTTAAGAAAACTATTCACTGAAGGTGTGGGTTGGGGGAGGACAGTTTCTCTTTTTTCCCATGTTTTATACGTGTAACTTTGCCACACTTGCATCATTACTTATTGGCAGCATATCAAAGCCTTAAGAAACAAAGCTTTCTTTCTCTTGTGCTGTAGATGACTATGCCTTTGGCATTTCTCAAAATGTGTTTTGGAAACACAATGCGCAGAGCAGATTATTACTATCCTTTGTTTATATAACATCTGCCTATTGGCATGAGGTACAGAGGGGGTCGGATGGTTTACACACAGAAGTCAGACCAAAAGTTGAGTTTCCAAATCTACTTTCAAAACGGGGCACAGTCTTGGGGTCTTTGCTCAGGCATTTTGTTGGTTAGACACAGAGCCTGTATGATTCCTAGCAGCTGATCGGATCTTATCCACAGGTCTTTCTGTCCTCTCCTTCTTCGGCAAAGAACCAGTACTGGATCACCGGCTGCTAAGGGCCAGAAGAAAACGCCATCCACACACCAATATTTATTGCAGTGCCCTTTCGAAGTCAATTTAGGCTGAAAAGCAATATTGCAAGCAGTACACAGAGCTAGCTCAAAACATTTTGCAGCCTGGGATAAAGGACAGGGTAGTATCTCATCCTCATTCCAAATTTAATTCAGTAGTGATGATGGAATAGTGTTCTCCTCCAAAGTTGATGAAGCAGGCGAGTTTAGGGAGCCCGAAGATAGTTTGTGTGGTATGTTTGTGTTCTATCAAAATACTGTCCACATTCATAAATTATGTAATACTGTACACACATTTCTCTTTTTAGGGAGGGTTCACACCCCCAAATTATAGACTTTTTGGCACCTTGTTCAGTCTATATTAAAATGAAAAACTTTTCAGTCTTCAAATAGAGGATATATTTTTAATAAAGAACACCTATCAGCCCCATAAGGCCAGCTCTCATTTAAGGGACATCCCTTATAATAAGGAACACTTGACAACCTTAGTTAAAATCCACAGCATGCACTATCCAAGGAGCTACCAAAATGAGACTTATGATGCAAACTTTGTAAGGTTGTTGATCACTTTTTCGTCTCCCCATCATGTTCAATAACTGACATCACTAATATAAAACTGGATCATCCAATCCCTTCCATGATGAAACTTAAACTTTAAACGCTTCAGAGCATGAAGTTGATCTTGCATATGTCACATTAGCAACGCTTCCTGGAATTAACTTTTTAATGCAATTTTGCTTTGTAAAATAATAGCCAGTAATGGAATTCTTAAGCACAAAATTATGATCTAACCATTATATGTGGCATATGCAAAAATAAGAGCATGAAGGAAGGGGCAGACCAATCATTTAAAATTATTCTTGAAAGAAAATTTAAGGTCAAAAATTATGCTAGAAGAAGCTGCTTTGGGGAAAGGGTCACAGTTCAGTTGCATAGCATATTTCTATGTGCAAAATGTTCTTAGGTTCAAGCCCTGGTGTTCCCAAGTAGGGTTGGGAGACCAAAAATGCAAAACCTTACCTGTGTTAGAGCAGTATTTCTCAGGCTATCTGATGGAGAAGAGAGCAATTTCCCCCCAGTGTGCCAGGCATTGGTAACATATTTGGCCCATTGGCTACAACTGATTCATTCTTTCCTAGGAGTTTATCAGACGACGGAAATTGGAAGTATAATCTAATGGCAATCTGAACGCAATCATGGGGTTTCACGTTATTACGAATTAAAGCATCTCACGCAATTTCGGGCAAAAGGGAAGTCATTCCAAATACAATCGTGGGTTTTACCTTATTGCGAATTAAAGCATCTCACGCAATTTTGGGCAATGGGGGGTCATTTTTGGGTAATGGGAAGTCAATCTGAACGCATTCTGAATGCAATGGGAATTCACGTGAATTCGCTAAACTAGCAAATTCACGTGACTTCGAATTGGCTCCATTCGAAATAGAGAAAAATTCCTCCCGTCTGATAAAAACTAGAAACTTTGGCTCAGAAGCCAGCCCCATAGACTGCCACTTTGACTAGCACTGGCTTAGACGATATTGATCTAGGTTGACCCATGCTCTAACCAATAAAGCAGCTTTCTAAATATTTGAAGCATCATTATTTGGTTATTGCTGTGCTATTATTGTTTTAATTGTGCATTTTGCTCCCGCAAATTCTTGACAGCCACTGACCTTCTCCAGTTTCTCAAAGTGTTCGCGCAGGAACTTCATCGGCCGATCAGGTTTTGCTATACAGAGGTTCACGATACACTCCTTCAGGATCTGCTGGATGTTGTGCTTCTGAACATAAAGTTCACACCCCTTCAAGCTCTCGTCGTCTTCCAAATTGCAGGAGGACGAAGCAGCCATCTTTGTGATAGTAAACAAACCACAAACCTAGATAGGAAAACAGTATAATCTTAATGTAAGGAGAGGGGAAAATCATTCTCCAAAGTGATCATACATAAAAGACAGACAAAATGTCAGTACCAGGCTTCTCCCTCTATCCAAAAATGTTTCAATAACTCAACCAAATCATCTACCAGCAAAGAAAATATATATATTGGGAATTATTATTCAAAAGTCTCAAACAAAAAACTAATCTATGGCATATCAATTCCTAAAACTCAGTGTGTTCCAAGTCAAAGGCTCTGCATCAGAGCCTTACCCAAAATTGTGATTATAAATCTCTTGTTGTAATTTTTCTCTATTTGATTTAACCCATAGATTTAAAAGCACACACTGGCATTTTAAAGCATTGTTTCCAATACAAGGCAGGTTTCCAATGACAGATTTTTGGATAAAATTATTTGGACAATGATTCCATAGGAAATTGATATTCTCCTATTGGAGTCTTCTAGAGGTAATGGTTTGGCCTTTCAGACACCTGAAATCAGCTACACTAAAAAAAAAATACTGAACAATTTTTTCCATAATACTCATCATCTTCTTTCTAAACAAATCAATACATTTTCAGACACATGTAATATCCAATGTCTGTGGAGCAGAGAGTTAACATATCCACATCTGTGTGTTTGTATTTACAGTCCTAGCTTTCTTTGGAGAAGAGGAGCTCTCCCAAGAAAATATCGATAGAAAATAAAATCCAGAGGAGAAAGACATTTCTCTCTTTTGAGACAAATGAGCAGAAGACATACATTGAAGAATGGAGGATCCTGACAGGCAATATATTTTCTCTCCAAAAGAAACAAATATGTATTGCAAAAGACTATGCTTTGCAACATTATTTTAAAGCAGTGTTATTTAGACACTGTTTTTCCATCTTTATAAACATGGAACTGAGATGCAAAGGTGTTTTCCTGGCATAGAAACCCCAACCAGGGGAGGATATGAAATCAGGAATCCTTGGAAAATGACCCATAACAAAGAGAAAATGTGATGCTCAGTCCCCACTTCAAGGGAACAAACCCATCAAGCAGAAATCTCAAAGGGCAAAAACCAAACATTCAGTTGGGAACAGAACTGAGGATTAGACCCAAAGTATTACACAGCTTGTTTGTTTGCAATGTTATCAGCAGATACGTCATGTTATCAGAAGATATGTTTGCCCGGGTGGTTATTGTCTGTGATATGTAATGAACGTGCGATATTTAAATGATGGAGGAGTTGTTTGATAACAATTAGGTAAAAAACAAAGTATTACACAGCTTGTTTGTTTGGAGCGTTGTCTGAGATACATCGTGTTATTAGAAGATCTGTTTGCGTCGGGTGTTATTGTTTGTGATAGGAAATGATCGTGTGCTTTTTAGATGACAGGGAAATTAATTAATAAAAATTCTGGGGAAAAAAAACACAAAGTATTGCACAGTTTGAAAGCTGCACACAGAGGGGAACCCCCTTTCTGCTCCATTTCCAAAACAGTCTTTCTTGCCCTCTACTCAACCGAGCGATGCTTTTAGCAGCGTCGGTGGTTTAAGGTGTGGGTTGTTAGGCATGATCTTTCAAGGCGGTGAGGTATGCTCTTTCAAGAGGGGAAAAGCCATCTCCCCAATGCCTTCTCCATCCTTCATCCAAAGCATCCTCCCAGCCTCCGGCCTTTCTCTGCCTTTCTCAGGAGCATCATAGAGAAGGAGGAAATTCCTCAGCCTCCCTTCTCCTCCTCTTCCTCCTCCTTTCATCTTCCACACTGCCTCCATCAGCACCAGTCCTTTTGTGCTGCTGTATTAAATCTCAGCCATTGTGGCTGGGAGAGAACAGCTCCAAAAAGGCAAGCGCAGAGGGATGGAGAGGGATGATGATGAAGGGGGAGAGCCCTTTCCTAATGGTGACTGGTGTGAGTGCCATGGATGTGCAGCACCAAAGGCTCTCACATATAAATACCTGGGTGTTTGGATGGGAGACAAGGAGCAGTGGTGGCCACAGCCTCTTCCTCTGTCCTGTTATTCCGCAGTGCAGCCTCCTCCTCTTCCTCTTGTCAAGCTGGATTCTTCTAGTGTTCTTCTTAGCACCCCTCTTGCCTATGTTCTTGGGCAAGGGAGAATACAAGACAAAAGATGCAGCCACCCCAAGATTGATCAGGCTCACTAGTCCCCCAACCAACTCCACTTTTGCACACTAGTCCTTGCACACAAAGCGTTAAGTCTTTCTTCCACTAGCAGCAGCAACAGCAGCAATTTCCACACAGGAAGTCCCAGTTACTGTCAGTCAGAAAGAAGCTCAGCCTCCCTCCTGGAGAGACAGCAAAACACAAACACACACATGCACACACATATACTGTATATGTACACACACAGGCCCTGTGGGATGCTTGCGGTTCACAGAGCGATCCTTGCCTCTGCTTACCTGCGAATACGTTCCCTTCGGCTCAGTAGGATTTAAATTTCTGAGACTTATGTTCTCTGCAACAGGGAAATAAATAAAACGCATCCCCTCTCCAAAATAGGAAGAATTAGAAGCAGCCGAGCCAGGATTTTCAGAAAGGAGCACTAGATTTTTTGGATTGCCAGGAGTGATGTGATCCGCCATCTACCTTGGGTTTTCCTGTTCTCTCTGAGCTTGGCTACACACCTCATCTTTCAGCTTTTCCCCACAAGAGAATCTGGTTTTAATGTTTTGGGGTTTTTTTTTCGTTTTTTCCTTGCATACTCTACATTGTTTTAATCGTAGGACTTTATCAGACAACAGAAATTGGAAGTATGATCTAATGACAATCCGAACGCAATCGTGGGGTTTCACGTTATTGCGTATTAAAGTATCTCATGCAATTTCGGGCAAAAGGGAAGTCATTCCGAACGCAATCATGGGTTTTACGTTATTGCGTATTAAAGCATCTCATGCAATTTCGGGCAATGGGCAGTCATTTTCGGGTAATGGGAAGTCATTTTGAACGCATTCCGAACGCAATTGGAATTCACGTAAATTCACTAAACTAGCGAATTCATGTGAATTCGAATTGGCTCCATTCAAAATACAGTAGAGAGAAATTCCTCCCATCTGATAAACTCCTTAGAAATGTTGTAGACATGGGCATTCCAGCCTTGTTGACTCACAGAGCCCTTATTTCTATGGCGGAGCCCCTAAGAGGCATACCGTTTGCACTACAAGTTAGTGGTGTTTACGAATATATAAAAGAACACATTCTTATTCTTTAATTTCGTTTCATTTTTATTTCTTTTTTGTGTCGCATTTTCCCTGATGAAGGTCTTTTGATTTGAATGACATTATCACACCAAAATGGACCGGGGATTTTCACTTGTGATCGGCCCTGCTGTCTTTGCTGTGTTTTTCCAGACAAAGGCAGTTAAAGTGGTCTCAGACTGGATTATTTTTGCAATGTGTTTTGGACCATAGTTTGTGATCCCATGAAAACCAGCAACGCAGCAACAGTAACTAACTGTGGCAGAAAATACACAATTCTTCGTACATTTCTATGAACAGAACAGATGGGAGAACTGGAGTGAAAATTATATTAATTTTATATGAGAAAAGCACCCGTGTTTTATCAGTGGTTACTGTTGGGATGCAAAAGATTTACGGACCTACTCAGTAATCAACCTCTTACTTAAATCCTACTGGGTTCAACTGAGCTTTACTACTAGTGATTCCTCTAGTAACTTCTAAATCCAGTAACTTCTTGCTAAAAATACCACCATCAGAGTGATCCTTACACGTGGGGATTAGCATCACTGAAAACTACAGGCTTCCTTCTAAGTAAACGTGACAGATTTGGCCTGTGTACCTGCAATCCTATGAAAGTTTAACCACATGCTAAATAAGCAGTCGTGGTTTTTTTTTATTCTGAGCAAAAATAATGGCTTTAAAGCAGGGATATGGACTACATCTACACTGTAGAAAGTAATGCAGTTTGACGTCACTTTAACAGCCGTGGCTCCATCCTACAGATTCCTGGGATTTGTGCTTTTGTGAGGCACCAGCGCTCTTCTGCAAGAGGATAGGCCTTGCAAAACTACAGACCCCAAGATTTTTTTAAAAAAATCATTGTTAATTTAATTTATTTTTAAGGGGTGGGTGGGTGAGAATGTGTTGTTGAATTATTTTAATGTGTATGTTTTAATCTCGTTGTACCCCGCTCCGATTGTGTTCCACAGAGGAGCGGGCTAGAAATAAAGATTATTATTGTATTATTATTATTCCGTAGGATGGAGTTACCGCACTCAAAGTGGTGTCAAACTGCATTATTTCGACAGTGTAGAAGAAATGTCCAGCTTAGATATTGATGGATTGCACTTCTGTCTTCTGTTGGCACTAGATAAGCCAAACTTGGGTCTAATTTGCCTGTTGTTGTTGTCGTGTGTCTTCAAGTCATTTCTGATTTATGGCGACCCTAAGGCAGGATTTGTTCAGAGGTTTGCCATTGACTTGAAGCTGAAAGTGTGTGATTTGCCCAAGGTTTCATCATGGCCCAGGTGGGATTCAAATCCTGCCTTCCAGATTGGTAGTCCAACCGTCAAGCCGCTATGCCACGAACTCTGCATCCACACTGGAGAAGTAACCCGGTTTGGCACCGCTTTAACTGCCCCGGGTCAAGGCTATGGCATTCTGGGAGCTGGAGTTTGTTGTGGGGCATTGCAGTTAAAGCAGTGTCAAACTACATTGTTTCTGCAGTCCAGATTAGACCTTGTCTGGTGGGACAAGAAAAGGCACACGTTCCTCATTAGCGCTTTATTTTATTTTATGTATTTCATTGTGTATAGGTATATGTATTTATTCATTTTACTTTGTAACATCTTCAAAACTGTACAGGGCCTTGGCTTTGTTTTGTATATGTATGTGTGTATATATATAATATATATTTAATTATTTTACTTTGTAACATCCTAGAAACCTATGTAGAGCCATGGTTTTGTTTTGTATATGTGTGTGTGTGTGTGTATATATATATATATATATATTTACTTTGTAACATCCTCAAAACCTATGTAGGGCCTTGGCTTTGTTGTGTGTGTGTATCTTTATGTGTATGTATTTATTCGTTTTACTTTGTAACTTCCTCAGAACCTATGTAGAAACCTTGGCTTTCTTTTGTGTATGTATATGTGTGTGTGTGTTTGTGTGTTTTATTCATTTTATTTTAAAACATCCTCAAAACCTATACAGGGCCTTGGCTTTGTTTTGTATGTGTGTGTGTGTATGTGTGTATGTAAATGTATTTTATTTATTTTACTTTGTAACATCCTCAAAGGGCCTTGGCTTTATTTTGTGTGTGTCTGTGTTATTCATTTTGTTTTATAATATCCTCAAAAACCATACAAGGCCTTGGCTTTCTTTTGTGTATGTATACATGTGTGTGTGTGTGTGTGTGTTATTCATTTTATTTTATAACATCCTCAAAACCTATACAGGGCCTTGGCTTTGTTTTGTGTGTGTGTGTGTGTATGTATATAATTTATTTTATTTTGTAGCATCCTCAAAACCTATATAGGCCCTTGGCTTTGTTTTGTGTATTTATGTGTGTGTGTGTGTTATTCATTTTGTTTTACAACGTCCTCAAAACAAGGCTTTTGTTTTGGATTTGTACATATATATATATATACAAATATATATAGACATTTATGTGTGTGCATATATGTCTCCATTTATACATATATTTATACATATATATATATATATATATATATATGGGGGGTGAGTGTGTCTCCATTTTTCACTTGGCGTTGCCAAGGAGGAGGCCTAGTTTCCTAGTTCCCGTCCTCGCTTTACGGCCGCCGCTGCCGTAAACCAAAGCCGCCGCCGGTGGGGGGCGTCGCAAAAGGCGTCGCGAGTCCATAGCAACGGGGCCTAGCTGCCGTCGCCAGCCTTAGCAACGGGCTAATCGAGGAGGGCATGGCCGAAGCGACGGCGGCGGGGGAGCCCCTTCCTCCTCCTCCTCGTTCGGCGGAGCTGAGCCAACTGCTGTCGGGGCCCCTGTCGGCCTTGCAGGAGGAAGGAGGCTCCCGCCAGGCCCGCCTGGAGGCTTTAGGCCGCATCCGGGAAGCGGCGCTGGAGGCTCCGTGGCCTCCTCCTCTCCTCCAGGAGGTCTTCGAGGAGAGGCTCCTCCGTCCTCTGCTGCGGTGCTTGGTCTCGGACCCGGCCGAGAGATGCCGGGAGCTGGCCTTGGAGCTGACCGGAAAGGCCTTGAGCCTCGGAGGAGGAAGGCAGCCCTCCAAGGCCCTCCCGTTCCTCATCCCGGCCTTGGCCCAGCGCCTCTCGTGGCCCGAAGGCGGCGGCGAGGCCTGCGAGGAGCTCCGCCTGGGCCTCCTGGGGCTCTTGGCTCAGCTGCTCCGGAGCTACGAGGCCCAGGCCTTGGCGCCTTACTTGCCGGAGCTCAGCCGGGCCCTCCGAAGCGCCCTCCTCGACCCCAACCCTCAGGCTAAGAGGGAGGCCTGCGAGGCGGTCACCCTCGCCGCCGCCAAGGCCTTGCCAGGTGCTCCTCTCGGTCTCAGAAGCAGCAGCACCAGCCTCCTTTTGTCACGCTGCGGCGAAAAAGCCCAAGGCGATCCTAGGCAGGAAAAAACGTGCATAAGAAGAAGTAGAGCGCTTAGAACGGGGCCTGGTGCTAAAACAAAGGAGATTTGTCCATAGGGAAACATTGGGGGATATTGTCCATAGGGAAACATTGGGGGATATTGTCCATAGGGAGACATTGGGGGATATTGGCCCATAAGGAGACATTGGGGGATATTGTCCATAGAGAAACATTGGGGGATATTGGTCCATAGGGAAACATTGGGGGATATTGTCCATAGAGAAACATTGGGGGATATTGGTCCATAGGGAGACATTGGGGGATATTGTCCATAGAGAAACGTTGGGGGATATTGGCCCATAGGGAGACATTGGGGGATATTGGCCCATAGAGAAACATTGGGGGATATTGGTCCATAGAGAGACATTGGGGGATATTGGCCCATAAGGAAACATTGGGGGATATTGGCCCATAGAGAAACATTGGGGGATATTGGCCCATAGGGAGACATTGGGAGATATTGGGGGAAGTAGCTCTCTGTTTTGTCTAGTGTAAAGTAGAGAGTGAGACTGGATCTCCCTTTCTTTTCCATCCTAGAACATTTTCACCTGCAGTCAGAAAGCTTGATCGCTCCCTTAATGCAAGCAATTTCTCACCAACATTATCGGGTCCGTGTCGCTGTCATTCAGGCCACAGGTGCAGTGTTACAGTTTGGCAATGTGAAGTCTCTGGATGATGTCCTTTCCCACCTGGCCCAGCGTTGTTTTGATGACATCCCACAGGTAACGTTCTTTAAACTGTCTTTTAATTCAGCTACGTCTTGCTTTACAGCAGGAATGGGGAGTGTTTGACCCTCCAGATGTTACTAGACTTCTATATCCAGCATCTCTCACTATTGCCTATGCTGGCAAGAGGTGCTGGGAATCACTTTCCATCTGAAGAGCCACCTATAGCCCACTCCTGCTTTACTGCATATCTAAGAGACCAAGTTTAATACATAATGTTAACGCTGAATATTTGAACAGACTTTCTTCTGTTTCTGTACGTAGCCATTAGGTAGTATCCATGGTTACAGATGTGTGCAAAGATCCCTGTAGTGTATGTTCCAGAAGAAAAGTCCACCTGTGCTTCTCTCATTCTCTCAGAGCATGTGATCTGGCTCTTTGGTACTCTGTAAATCTAATTATTTTTTCCCCTGTTTTGAAGACTTGCATTGAAACAGAACCTGAGAACCTTAAGAAACCTAGCAGGATGCTTTTGTTGTACGGTAGCCTGATTTCACATGATGTGGAAATAGATTATACCCCATTCCTTTTTTTCCCCCTTGGTTTTTTCTAGGTTAGGGAAGCTGTTATCAGTGTCATTGGAGAGTGGCTGTTGCATCTGAGGGATCGATACTCTTATTTTCACAAGTTAATTCCTCTGCTGCTCAGTGGCCTTACTGATGAAATGCATGAGAACAAGTAAGCAGATCAAGCACCCACAGATTGTGTCCTTTATGTGAGAGACTTGTGCAGAGGTTGGGGCTTAACCATTTGGTTGGAGACTTAAATGTTTGAGTGGCTAGTTCCTACAGCCCTGATATTTATATGCAAAGGTGTGTGTATCACTGAAGGGCAAACCTTTGCATACACAATTGTATGTGCCAGGTTTTTTACACCATCAGAAAGTGCAGGGTTCAGGTTCCTAATTGTATGGAAGCCTACACATAAATTACCATACATGAAAAGTCTTGCTGTATGCAAACATGTACCTCAATTTGTGGATACCAGAGGCTGTGGTCGCAGGCCAGATCAGTTGAATCAATGAGATTTACATACACATTGAGTCACCAGGTAATATTTGGTTCAATGGTTCTACTTTAGTTTAACTAATCAAGAAGATTCATGGGGGCACAGTGTGGTCTTCCAGAGGTTTTTGGACTATGCTACCCAGCATTTTTCACTATCAGGTGTGCTGACAAGGGCTGATGGGAGATGCAAATTTCATCTCAAAAAGGAAATTTTGCCGACCCCTGAACTAAGTTGTAATTTCTTATCGCCTGAATACATGAAAAGCATTGGGCTTGAGTTGATATCAGGCAGTATGAAAGTTGCTAATGACAACAAATCTGTTACAGCTCATTCATACATGCAAACAACCAAACTACACAGTGTTTCCCAAACTTTAGTCCTCCAGGTGTTTTGTACTTCTGCTCCCACAAATCCTATCCATTCATGCCAACAATCAGGAATTCTATAATAATAAAAAAATAATAAAACTTTTATTTGTACCCCGCTTTTTGCCAAAGCAATCAAAGCATCTTACAGTTGAAGTCCAAAACATCTGGATGATTGAAGTTTGAAAAACATTGCGTAATGGATGCTATACATGCATATAGCCTTGATGCCATTGGAAATACTGCTGTTAGAAATTACCTCCAAGATATGGTTTTGTTTTAAATGACTACTTCCAGATAAATTCCAAACAGATTCCATTTGAATTCCAGATGAATTCTATTTTTTAAATTTCTTCTTTATAGGTATCTTTGTTATGATGCATATAGTGGACATTATTTGTAATGCTTTTGTTTCACATTTAGGGAGTTGACTCTCACTTACTGGAAGAAAATAGGTCTGCAGTGGGAAAAAGAAAACGAAGAGGATATTAAGGATAAACTTGACTTTTATTCTGTACCTCCTTATTATCCTAAAGGATGTGAGTAATGACTACAAACCGTGCAGAATGCAAATTGACTGTTCCCTTATTTGGCTCCCAAGCCATGTAGAACTGTTTTGTCTCAAAGAGAAAACTAGTGTAAAGTACAAACAGACCTGATTGTGGTAAGATGGTTCAGTTGGTATGGCCCCAGAATAGAATAAGGAGAATAACTAAACAGGACAGTTGATTGATTTTAATCAGCCTCTCTGTAGATAGAGAACTTGTGATACCATACTACTCTAGATTTTTCCCCTTAAGTAGCCCTAGAACTTCAGTAAGACTAATAATTTGAGACTTAACAGCGAAGAGGATGCAGAGGATAAAGTCTTATACATAAGAGATAGGTGGTCACACCCAGAATTCTGGAAACTGCATGAGACAATGTTCTTTGCAAAACAAGTATAGATCACAAGACTGGGCAATACCCCAACTGCCTATTCAAACAATCTCTTCATGCATCATACCTTCTCATAATTACATCTCCTTCAGAAAGATTAATAGCAAATTGTAGAACCTTTTACTCATTTGACCTACTTAAATTGCACTGTATCTCTTAAGAAGTTTAAAAATTGTTTTCTGGTATGGTGTTCTCTTTGTTAGCCTGAAAAATGTGTGAGGTCAGCTCCTTATATAGTTGCATTTAGGCCAGTGATGACTTGCCTTTTTTGGCAAATGCTTCACAAGTCAAGGGCACAATATGAAATGGGTATTGTCATACATAAAGGACTTCAGAGAAGTGCAACTTGATTGGCCAGTAGATGTCAGCAGGATTGACTTTTCTGTATTAGGCTATTAACTCCAATTTTAATGGCCAGTATTTCTGTGGGATGGGGTTTTTTTTTGGGGGGGGGGGGGGGACTTGTTCATGTATCCTTCAAGTTGTTTATGACTTATGCTGATCCTAAGGCAAACCTATCATGGGGTTTTCTTGGCAAGATTTCTTCAGAAGAGTGTTCCCATTACCTTTCTCCGAGGGTGAGAGATGTGACTTGTCTAGGATCACTCAATGGGATACCATGGCCAAGCAGAGAATCTTGGTCTCTAGAGTCCTAAGCCTAGCCCAACACTGAAACCACCATACTATGCTTCCTATGGTGTACCAAGCTGCTTGATCAGGTAAACTGTCCCCTCAAAAGATTTATCCTCTTAGCACCCCAGCACTGTTGCACCTTTATGCTATATTTTTCTGATTTACTTGCCATGTACTGTCATGAAATATATTTAGCAAGTAGCAATAGCTAGGTGCACATTTGGAGCACCTCAGCAACGGTCCACATGTCCTGAAAGGCAACTACTGTAAGTTGATAAACTGCTTTTATTTCCCTTTGAGTACGCAAAATCTCTTCAGCCTCTGAAGTGGCGGTACTGTGAGGCTGGATGCTACAATTCCTTCAAGGCTGCATGTTGTCCTTGAACCCTAACACTACGAGGAGCAAGTAGGCTATGCCTTTAGCGTTAGGCTGGCTGGCATATGCACGCTTTAATAGGAATCCTCTGTGAATACGTGCCATATCAGTCTATTTATTTAGTGAATTTTGTTGTAAGTTATCCTTTCACTAAAGAACAGTTCAAGAGTTCCTAGCTCTTTCCTTGTCTCGATTTTTCTTTGGCCTTGGGCACTCCCAAATGATGTCTCTAGCTGCTCTGCAGTGAATCATCTGAGGATGCCTGCACCAAGTCTTTCCACCAAGCCTCTCTTGACATCACTGCTTCCCCTTGTGTGAGGAATGAACTACTTTACCTCCAAAATGCACAACTCCATTTCCTTCCCCGCTCCGTCCCCCAGTCCACAATTCCCTTGAACCTTAGTCTTTCCAGCTGCAAGCTATTGAACCTGACACTTCTGCCTCTTTGTGCTTTGATCTCACATTGACAAAAATTGCAGATCAGGGAGAGAAGTGAAGAAGGGACTCAGTAACCTTATAACAATAGGGTGACTTTGTACAGAAAGGGTTTTTAAAAAAAACCATTGCCTTAGGACACTAGTTCAGACAGGTTAGAGAAAGGTGGAGGGAGAAAAATCTTTGACAGCAATGAGATATGCAGATGAAATAGTTGTATTTTTGCATCAGAAATGAAGAGAATTGTTGAAAAAGACTAGCCATAATCTTTTGAAAAGCTACGCCTCTGGCCAGATGGGAGGCCACTCTCCTCTTTCTCTTCTCAGACAAGATTTCAGAGTTTAACCTTTTTGTTGTTTGCTGTCAGTTTCCATAATCCAAATGCTCTCTTCTCTGAAACCCTAGTTCAGAGTGCCTTTGAAGATTCTTCCTTCTAAGTAGGTACTTCACAAACACTTCTGCCTTCCCAATATTGTTTAGCTTTGACTTCATTTTCTTTAAATGGATAACCACACAAGCAGAGCCCCACATGGAAAGCTAGGAGATGCTTCAGGGCTTTCTTTTGTGAATGCCAGCTTCTTTAGTCAGGAGCCTTTCAACATTAATGCTGCTGATATTAGAATGGTGTTGGATTTTGTTGTCATTTTAAATATATATCTTGCTTCTCCACTTTCAAACACAGAGTCTGAAGTGGTGTATAATAAATGCATTAGTTTTTTAACAGTTAAATCAAATAGCAGCAAAACAGGGAAAATTAAAAACAAGCATGAACAAGGCAAATCTATTTGAGGTTTTCTTGGCTAGATTTGTTCAGTTCCTTTGAGAGAGTGTCAAGAGTCTTAGTCCCACATTCAAATCACTAGACCACACTGACTCCCTAAAGTACACTGGCTCTATTTTAATGGTATTTGTAGTAAATGAATATCATATTGGCCATTTATTAGGATTGTGACTGATCACTTTATTACCCTTCAATCATTTCCCACCATAAAGTTTGGAAACCTGTATTGCAGACTAAAATTTGATTTCCTTCATCTCAGTCAAGGAGTTACAAACAGCATCCTTAGGAACATATAGATATACAAGATTTTGAAAACTGTACATAATATGTTTTTGGGGTACCTTGGTGTCAGTTTAAGACCTAAAGTTTGGGTATCATTTTAGTAAACTTTTTTTAAGTCCTTTTTTAAAAAAGACTTTCATTCTCCTCAAATTCTTTCTCTGTTTTTTCTTTTCCCATCTTAGTAACACGTCCAGAACTGGGGTGTCGGGAGCTTGTGAACAGAAATCTGTTCAAAATACTTCCGGGTCTCTGCCATGATTTAACTGACTGGGTTGATGGCACCAGAATAAAGGCATCCGAGCTTCTGATTATACTTTTGCAGCATGTGGAGGATCACATTACACAACATATGGAATCTCTTCTCAGGACTTTGTACCGTGTGTGCTCAGATGAAGAAAGTATTGTGGTTAGGAATGTAAGTATGTCTACTTCAAATGAGGAGGTTTTCCACAAAACCGTTTGCTTTTCTAAATATGGTTGAACATGTTGATTAGTCTTCCATGTAGTAAACAAAGCTAAACCCAAATGTAATGTTAATTTTTTATGCTGTATCTTTATTTATTTATTTTTTTACAAAGCTGAAAGGTGGTTAAACTGAAATAATCAATTAAGAATCAGTAAAGTATAGTTAAGAATACTTATAAATATTTAAAGATACTGTGTTTATTGGTTTTTATGGTACATTGCATTACAGAAGTTGGAGTTTTTCCTGTAGAAAATGAAATTTTCCAGAAATCGTTACTGTGGAATTTCTTTTCCGAAAATAGTTTTCCCCTTTGGTTCATGTCAGTTTAACTTTACTACACATGACGCACCCAAGTCTTAGGCGTCTTTCTTCCTGCATGCATGAAAACTGAGCCAGAAGGATAATCCATTTTTGGATCATCCTTGCTGGATCAGGTCAAATAGGAAACCTAAATGGGCACTATGGAGCTGACTTTGTTTCTGTTTGATCATGATACGTTAATGATGGGGTTGTTCAAATTGTAGTTCCCTTATGGTGCTGGCCAAGCAGACCATTAGCTGCCTCTTAAAAATCATAAGCAAGAGCTTAAAGTGTAAGTGCCTTAGGGAGAGAAATTCCATTTTCAAACTATGTACAGTTCATGCCCTTTCAGGTTAATTTTGCATGTTATCTGTTTCTCCCTCTGCTGTGTAATCCGCCCACAATATTGAAGTATGCTTATTCCATGTGATAGCCTTAATGAGTGTTCAGACACAATATGTTCCTTTCTTCCTTCTTGTTTCCTTTGTGTGGAAGGAGTCATTAGCCCAGTCTGTTGTTTGACTTAGGTCCAAAACACACTGTAAAAATAATCCAGTTTGAAACTGCTTTAACTGCCCTGGCTCAATGCTAGGGAATTCTGGCAGTTGTAGTTTTGTGAAAGATTTAGCCTTCTTTGTCAGAGAACTCTGGTGCGAGGTATAAATACCATAAATAAATAAATAAATAAACTTATAAGAAGCATAATACTCAGCTGCATCTTTATTTAGCAGCAAGAATGAGAGAACCTGTTCTCTGTTTAGCAAGCTTCTGGTCCAGTGCATGAGCAAATATGAATTGTCTTCACTCATGCTTCATTGCCTTTGACAGAGAAAGCTTGTTTCCCCCCTCCCAAAACACAATGTGAAGCTTTTAAAATCTTGAAAATATTAAGAGCGAATAACTTATTTTCCATACCTTTAAAATTTGATAGAGGAGGGGTATCTCAAAGGGGCACTTTTTAAAAGTCCTGAGCTAATAAATCCAGTGTAGGCTTCTGACGGATGGCTGGCTAAAAGATTCTGTTAACACTGGATGTTGCGTACTTCATTCTTGTTCTTCAGATTTTTTTTAAAAAAAATTCTGTTTGAAAGGTTGGTGATGAAAGAAGGCATGTGAGCACTCATTTTGAGCTTTCTCGCTACATGTCAAGAAAACTTTGTCATGCATTTAATCATGAGTGAGTGAAGGGAGTGGAAAGGCCTACAAGGCAACTCCTTAAGGCATTAAAAGAGAAAGGGAGAAAAACAGCTGGCACCCTCACATTTAAAAAATGGCAATGTTGAACTTGATTTGTCTTTTGCTTCTTGCAGTCTGGCCATCTTATGTGTGGGTGTGTTATCTCTTACAGTGTTTGAAAGCAGCCGAGCTGATTGGAGTTTTTGTCAGCCCAGCAGTGTCTCTGAAATTAATAGTGTCTGACCTCGAAAAAAATCCCATGCCTTCTTACCTCATGGTTCTAGCAGCAGTGATACGTGGTTCCCCAAGGAAAATTTTGCAGCCTCATTTGGTGTACCTTGCCAACACGCTCTCCCAACCTGAAATAAGTCAGCGAACTGAAGAGGTAAAGAGAATGGAAAATATATTTAACAACCATGGTGCTGAATTTTGTGTGGACGCCCAATTGGCATAGCTTGCGGCAGCCCAGAACTCCTGAGCTCAAATGATCCGCCAGCTTGTTGAAGGGGGACATCTTTCCATGTTCTCAGTAGCCAAACAGTGCCCAAGCCTTCTAAGATCATCTTTGTTTTATTGAAAATAGATCTTTAAACTTTATAGTGTATAGGTATAGCTGGGCATTGGTCCCCCAACTGTGCTCTTTAAGGGATATTGGACTTCAGCTATCAGAATCCCAGACTATTAGCCAACATGGCTGAGGCTTCTTGCAGCTGAATTCCAAAAATCTCTTATAAGGTGCAGTTTGGGAACCACTGGATAACAGCTTTGATTTGCTCTAGGACCCATTTGCTTGTCTTTTTAGTAGTCCATAGTATCTGTAGACCTTTTCTGCAGCACCACATGTCAAATGAGTTTATTTTCTTGCTATCAGCTTTCTTCACTTCCCAGTTTTCACAACCATACATAGAAATGGGAAATACGACGGTGTGGACAATCTTACTTTTACTATTCAGTGATATATCTTTATACTTCAGGATCTTGTGGAAGGCTTGGAGGTCACATTAGTCTCCCCCAAGACCTTGGAGGGCTGCAAATCCCTATCACGTGTGATGGAAATGCCCTCTGAGGGCATTTTGGAGTTTAAAAAAAAAATCAGTTTTGGAAATTTTCACTAATAGGCCCAGGGGTCTTTCAAACATAGTGGAAATGCCATCCACAGCCCTAGATGGAATTTTGGAGCCGGGGGTGGCTTGCATCCCCAAAACAGCCATGTGGGGTACATTTTGCCCATCCTTGACATACAAGAGCTGTTTTGAGAACAAGCGTTTGAACACTGCTGGTTGCTTGGAGTGTTTTCATACCAATAATCACAATTCTTGTTAGGATCCTTCCAGCTGTTAAAGTAGGTGAAAATGAGCTTAAACATTCAATGGAGGTGGAGCAAAGAAGGGTGAAGGAATGATAAAAAATACTTGTAAACATTAACTTCCTGTCTGTGTTTGTGTAGGTTTTTTATGTGACACAATTATTCTCCTGTGTGGAAGCTCTCATTGAAGTGTGCCAAGAAGACTGTAAAGAAATAAGTCTCCAGCTAACAAAGATTTTAATCACAATAATAGCAATACCACCAAATCTTGGACATTTACATGTAAAGGTAATCTTGACAGAACTGTCATTATAGGTTCCTGTCTTTTCTTTTGGTTTGCTTTTCCCCTTTTATTTAAGCAAAATGGGACTGAACTTAGTAGTTTCTTCCAAGTGCCCTATCTTCAAGTGGAGCAGGAAAGACTCTTAAAGAAGGGCCTAAAGGTGAATAAAAGTACAAGGCTGACAATGCTTTACATGCTTAAGGACTACATCTGATCTACAAAACCATTGGGAGGAGGTGCTGGCATATATATCCAGAGGTGGCTGTGTTGACCATGCAGCAAATGCAGCGAAATCGGGGGGGAAACACACGCACAAACCCAAAATCGCACATTGCAATGATTCTTTTATTAGGCTAACAAAAGATACCTTCCAATCCAAAAGATACATATTTAGGGGCAGCAAAATACTTTTTGGATGATAGGGTAGAGAACCTGTGGTTTTTAATATGTTGCTGGATTCTGTACTCCCGTCATTTGAGTCCAGCAGCATTTAGACAACAAGCTTGTTGTCCTGAGCTGTCTCCATTTAATGGTTCATCCATACAAGTTGCCAGAAAGACAGAGCTGCCATCTATCAAAACACACCAGTGGTTCAGCACAGTCTTGTCTAAGGGGCAGCCATTGTGCAAGAGATTTAGCAGAACACTTTCCCAATCTGACTGCCTGATACCCTTTGTAGTGGAGATGCCAAGTACTGAAATTGAGAATTTTCTACATTCAGAGCCTCTGTTTTGCCACTGAGTTAAGCTTATTCCTGTAAGCTGCTGAATGAGATGCTAAAAATCAAGACTTCCTTCATTATCATCACTAATTATGCACTGTACCATGTTTTCAGAATCCTATCTAGGCTTCATTATAAACCTTTTATTTGGAGCTTCCCTAAAGGGAAAAGATTATCCATAAAGCAGTGCCCCCAAGGCTGGATTTGTATTAATCTTCTGGAGCTGGTATTGTTGAGAAAAAGCCTAAGAGATATTTCCAGAACTGTTGAAGAAAGGGAAGATCTTAGTGAAAATAATTCCAATACAAAATAAAGCAAAACTCAACGTGAGTGTGTGTGTCTGTGCCTTCAAGTCACCTGTCAACTTATGGTGACCCCATGAATTTCATAGAGCTTTCTTAGACAAGGAACTCAGAGGTGGTTTTGCCAGTTCCTTCCTCTGAAATATAGCCCAGAGCACCTGATATTTGTTGACTGTCTCCTATCCAAGTACTAACCAGAGCTGCTTAGCTTCCAAGATCAGATGAAATCTAGTGTCCCCAGATATATTGCAAGAAAAATAGGATTTCTACCATTTAGCCTAGGCTTATCCCTGTTAACAAAATCACAAGACCTGCAATGATGATAAATCAGAGTGGGATTTTAATTTTTCTTTCTGTGCTTAGTGAAAGGATGCAGCAGCCCTATTTTCAGTAGCTCCCTTTTCTCCTTTGTGCCAAGTACAATGCTTCAGTCGGTCTTTAAAATCAGAGGCAACAGCCAATGATACCTTTGTTAAAGACTGGTCTTTTATTTTTCTGATGACTTTTGTGCCACCATAAATTAGTTTCTTTCCAAGTCAAATGGCAAATAAATCAGACAGCTGTCTTTTTACCGTAGTCTTTGGTGGCTAAAGCAAGCTTTCTTGCTAGACTTCATCCTTCATGTTATTTCCTGTGTTCTATCGCTTCCAGGCAAGATGATATTTATGGTCTTGTCACACTAACAGGCAGTTTCAGAATAGTCATAATTTCGAAAATAAGTTTTTAAATTGTCCATTCAGTACAGGACATTTTTTTTCATTATTTCATGCGCAGAGAACTAAAAAGAATGACGTGGGATTAAAATGTCCAAAGTTGTACCAGAGACAAAAGAGTCACGGCTTTGAATCTGAAGGTGTTAGGTTGAAATTCCTGATAGAACATGATTATAAATCCATGATTAAATATGATTATGAAGAGGGATCATTCACGAAATTTTAAAGAGATGTTCACTGTTTATAGCATAGAAATAGATACCCTGTAAGAGAGCAAAGCCTTTAGTTCACGAATATATTCATTAGATGTCTGAGAATCTCACTTTTCTTTTTCTTCAATATGAATAGGCTAAGGCTGTTTTTTCTTTCTCAGCATTCACTTTGGGGTTTTTTCTGATTTGGCTTGAGAGGGAGTTGTTTGATGTTGATTTTGAAAATTTTGGTTGTTATGGCAATGACATTTTCTGATCAAAGGGAGTCCTATGACCAGGCAGAGCAAAGTGATAGCCTCAAGCAGTGGGTGCAGGGGAGCAAGCAGTGGTGGCCTCATAGCTCTTCTTCATAAACTCTCTAGCAGCGTGATTCTGGAGGACAGAACTATCTATGCCACACAAGCTTCCTGAGTCCCCGAAATTACCACGTTGGATCATCTGCGATAGGTAGAGTTGCTAGGGTGAAAACTGGAGGAGGCTTCAGTACTTTTAACGGTTGTGCAGAAAAGGAGATTTCAGCAAGGGTTGCTTTTCATGCAACCAGGTAATGAGCAAAACCTGCTGAAACCCCCTCTTCTACACAGCTTTTAAAAGCACAGGAGCCTTCTGCAGTTTTTACTCTGACATTCCTAGTGCTGGGGGATACTGTTTCCTTGCCAGTGTTTGAGTAAGATTCTTCTGGTAGTCCAGCCATCTTCTCTAGACAACATATTGTCCAGCCACCCATAGAGGAAAAACAGCTTTCGTTCCTCTGACACCTCATTCGACCTTCAAAGGGGTCATGACCCACAGGTTGAGAACCACTGATTTAGAGTGTCACATAATCTGCAAAATAGTCATTTATTTTAATCAGCTAGTAAAAAATTACCATGTTTGTACACTGTTAGTGTGTAAGGAGCATGTTACTGCTGCTGTTGTTAAATTTAACTTATTTCTTAACAATTTTGTTTCTCTTTTCTCTGCCCAACAGTTAGAGGAGGCCATGAACACATTGGCTGAGGTGCAACATTTAGCAGGTACTGTCAACCTGTACCGACAACATATAGCTCAGCTTATGGAATGGGTATCTTTAGCTCATGATCGCTGGACTTGTTACTCTCCAGAATTACTGCAGTTGGATGTAATTGCCACTCATTCAGGTAATATGAAAAGAGAAGAATTTGTATGGATCCATATATCCTTGCCTCTAACTGTCAGTCTTTGTTATATAAGTAAAGGCATATTTGAAAAAGTTCTATAATATCACGAAACACCAGTCTAACCCAATGGTAAAAAAGAAATGAAGTTTCTTTTAAGGGATGCCTTGAATCCATTGGCTTATTTTATTTTATTTTATTTTATTTTATTTGGCTATCTAAATTTGATATAGTTGACTATTTATATTGTTCCTCCCCTCATTGTGTAAATGTCATAGGTCTTGTACATTCTTCCCTCCCTTCCCTCCCTAGCATTCCATTTCATTTTCTCCTGGTTATGGTTTATGCCTGCATAGAAACCCAAGATCATGGTTTATAACAAACTTGGCTTGTTGTAAAACACACACACACACAAAACTATGCTTTATGAAGGTGACTTGTTTAACTAATCAAAGTGTGTTATAAAACTAATACCCCACATTTAGAAAGCCAAGATTAGAACAAGCATAACTCAAGTCCCTCTTCTAGTTACATGAGAGAGTGAGAGTGGGATATATAAACCTGAGCTTTGTTTATGTTCCTTCCAGGATGCATTTACACTGCAGAATTAATGCAGTTTGATATTGCTTTAGTTGCCATGGCTCAGTACAGTAGAATTCTGGGATTTGTAGTTTTGTGAGCTATTTAACCATCTCTATGAGACAGCTCTGGTGCTACAGCAAACTACAGATCCCAGGATTCCATAGCATGGAACCATGAAAATCAAAACAGTGTCACATTGCATTAATTTTGCAGTGTGGAAGCAGCCCCAGATTGTGTAATGGTGTAGTATTATAGTGTAACATTACAAGTGAATACAGTCTCTGTGGCTTGTGATCTGTACCTCAAAAGCAAATAGTTTGATTCTATTGCTAATCATTTTGAGGTAAGATATACTAACGTCCATTAAAAACAGCAACAACCATTATTCTGCTTTGGTTTCTAGGCCCTGTAATAGGTGAGGCCCTTCAGGATTTTATTCCCATTCTTCAAACATGCCTTCAGACATCCATAGACCCTCGGGTACGTCTGAAACTGTTCATGACATTATCCCAGTTGCTTCAGAAGCCAAATGAGACTGTCAATTCTCAAGGGTGAGCACCATTTCATATTGTTGAGAAACTCATCTTGTTGTGCTTTCCCTTTGCTATTTATAAGATAGTTCAGTCTGGGTCCCTTTCAGTAAAACCATTTCTCAGATGCAGAAGTGTAAATGTTGCATAGAAGTATTGTTACCATCTGTAGACAAAATGTGAAAAAGGCCGGGGGGACACTTGAAAGCAGTTACTAAGAGCAGTTCCATTGTGTCCTATTTTTCTTCTAAGTTGTGTTTTGATTTTAAAGCAGTGGTTAAGAATATACAAATAGTGAAACCCCAGGCAACTGCTTGTATGGTAGACAGAATATACTATAGATCTAAGTTGACTATTTTTCACCTGCTCTTAAAATCCAAACCATGAATGGTGAGGACATGTTGAACTATTAGTACATAGTGAAATCTGATTTATTTCTGGCAGCGACTGCACATGTGGGCTGGATGATGATGATGAGGAAATAAAGGGAAACCCCTAAGATAGGAAGATAAGTATTAAAATGGGTGGAGCTGGCTTTGGGAAACAGCATGGGAGGGCATTTTAGAAGTTGCAGAGCAGGCTTCTGCTGTGCCCAAGCATATAGCAAGCTTTGGGCACCGAATCCAGGTATTTGGATTCTATTGATTCCAAATCAAATAATGTTTAGCTAGGTCAAGCTCTGATGGTGCATTTTCTCTAAATCCTGCTTTTGTTAGAATCAGCAGTTCCCTTCCTTCTACATTCTCCTGTACAATCTTAAGAGCCTCCACTAGAGTCTGCAGAAAAACCCTCATACAAACTTTCTCATCTTATACATTTAAACCACATCATTCCAGGGAGGAGTGGGTTAATTCCAAAACCCCAGAACAAGGGGCTTATCACGATAATAAGGAATACTATTGGCAGAAAGATTTTTGCCTCTCCCCTTCCTGAAATTTTGTTTATACAAAGTCCACTTATTTTCCCCTTGAAAGAAATCTGAGTAATGAAATATTGTTAACATACACTGTCATCAATTAGGGGTGTCCCCCCTCCCCTTCTTTTTCATGCTCTGTTCTTCCTGTTCTGGCTATCTTGTTTTCAAGACTGAAAATGTGCCTTTTCATCCTCTGTCATTCCATCACGTTTGCACAAAGCTTTTATTTTGCTCCTCTTTGTTCTTGGCTTCAGGCAGTTCTGTAACTACCTTGAGATTGTGATAAAAGACATCCTGGCTCCTAATCTGCAGTGGCAAGCTGGAAGAACAGCAGCTGCCATTCGCACGACGGCTGTCTCATGCCTCTGGGCTCTTATTTACAGCGAACTGCTTTCTCCAGAAGAGGTAAATGTCTTCCTCCTCCCTTGTCAACCATACTGGAAAACCAAGGAAAGAGTATTTGTCATCTAGGAATGCAAATCCTCCTTCTTGGAAAAAAATATAATAAAACTTCAAGTTGAACTCTTGCCAAAATACATCCTAGAAGAGATGGGAATGAGGTTCAGCCTAAAAATTAAAATGGTACTAAAAAGAAAGGAAATAGCAGTGAGCCAATAAGAAAACCATGACATCTTAGCACATTGGAGCGGAGGCTAGACAAAACTTCATAAATATTGTTACATGGGCGGTGAAAATATTGACCGACATTTGGTACATAACATTTATGGACTTGGGACTAGGTTTCCCAGACCTCCAGGTGAGGTTTTTTAGGATACAGCTGGGTGAGCCCGAAGGAAAAAGAGCGTGTGCCAATTCTGGGAGAAGCCACAGAAACTAGTGAAGGTATACCACTGGATCCTGGCTTCTGTATTTAATATTTCTAGCCTATTTAGGTTAAAAGTCTTATACATACTAAGAAATAAAACTGCTCCAGTACTTTGGTAAATGAATGCAAATGCACTGGGCTCACATGAGAGGCCAGGATCAAATGGTGTGTCCCCAGTGGACCTACTCTTGGAAATTAAAAACTGGAGCAAATCTGTAGTTGCCACAGAGGGCTGCAGTGGGAGGGAGATGGGAAGAAGGTCCCAATTCCACTACAATGAATAACAATCTTGATTGTTCTCATTTGGTACTTTGGTTTGATTTTGTTCACATTGTTTGAGCACATAACTTTAAAGTTATTAGTGTCTCCATATCAAGATACTTGTACACTGATTTACAATGTTTCCCTCCAGTATATCAATAATTGGGTTAGATTACATTTCCAATAGGGCTAACCATGGCTAACCCTAATTACAATTCCTGCCCTAGCTGAGATTTGAAACCAGGATACCAGTACTGGTACAGCAGTTTAGATTTTTTTTTCCAGCAATTTTTAAACAGCAGCAGCAGCTGTATTTCTTCCAGCTTTCTTGATTGTAAGAATCTTAGCCCTAGCTGTGTGAATCGTAGTTCATGTGTTTGTATTGCTGTGCCTGCATGTCTGGTCAAGGATGAGAGATCATGTTGCATAGAATACTGCAAACCAGTCCTATCACCAGATAGTTTAGGGACAGTTACTTCAAGGATAGATGAGCTCGACTGATCTCAACAATAGATAGCAGAGAATGGAATTGAAGTGTTCATAGCAAGACTGACAAAGGGTTGCTTGATGGTCTGTCTGACCAGAGTGATGACTGAGATTCTGAGGATCAGAGAAATAAAACAATAGTGCAAAAATGTCTTGGAGCCCTTGCTGTAGATATTTGCCCCATTTGTCTGGTCTGGCTTGGAGCCAGTTGAACACTTTCTCTGAGCTAATACACATAAGGCTGAATGAAACTGAATTGTGACCTAGCAGCTTGGAAGTTTATTGAAGAGATTGCTGAGGCAAACAAAAGTACTAGCAGAACTATTGTCTGGGAACCACAATTGGCAACAAGGGTATTATACAGGGGATCTGTGGGATAAGAAGATGCAAAGGCAACGAAAATTGGGCAGATGAAGTAGTAATCCAAAGTCCTTAGAATATTTGATACAACCTGGCAGAGGAATACCAGCAAGCATTGTGGCTCCCCATCTCTGTGTGTGAATATGAACTCTCTTTCCTTTCCTTTCTAGATTTGGGTGATCTGTTATAAATGTACTTTGACTTTTACTGTTTGTCTGTATTTGGATATTATGGCTGCTTATGTCCGAGACAATAAAAACTATTTATCTGATAGACTAAACAATTCAAAGATTAGATCACAGAAGATCCTTATAAGGTGAACCCGACAAGCACATGTATTCATTCGCACATAAACACACAAAATGCCTTACATGCAGGTTGCCTGCCCGTATCCCATAGTGTTTATGAAATTTGTTTGTTTGTTTGTTTGTTTTGACAAAGTCGGAAATGAGAATGACATTCAGACTAAAGCTCAGTAGAGATTGAACAAGAGAAATACAAAGGGGCAGGAAGACAAAGCAGGTAAAATAGTAAAAATTGTTGTGGGTTGGTTCTTAATGTCAGGAGAACATGCGAAGTGTGAAAGGGAAATAATTGTTTATGATATTTCATGTACAGTAATGTTGTAATGATTCAACAAATTAGGACTTTTATATTTTGTATAATGATTTTGATACAATTTCAATATGCTTGTAAAGCTATATAATAACAATACAAATTATTTTTTTTAACATTGTGGGCTGGTATTAGTGTGAGCATTAGGTCTGAGAAGGGGGAATATTGATTGAGAACATAAATTTGAACATGAGCACCATCTCCTGGACTATTACAGAAATGCAAACTTTAAAGTCAAACTTGAGAAACTTGCATGATGTATTTGGTGCATTTTTGGTTGGCCCAATAAGATCTTGGATGCTACTGTATTTTGCTATCCTGGCTACTACTGGATACATTTTAAACAAATGTGATAGCCTTCCCAAAAGATTTCTAAGAGGAGAGTGGTTAAGTTCCCTTGCTACTTTTGTTTTTAGGCATGCCGAAAAGTTAACAATAAGAAAAAAAACACAAATTCCAGCACCAGCATCATAACCCATAACATCATTTTCCACAATGCTTTTGAAACTCCTCATTGGAAAAAGGAGTTTCTCACACAAAATGAGATTTCTCGTGTGTGCTCCACAGCTGCTATTTGATAAACGGAAATCCAAAAACCATAGATAGGGCTTCACGAAATCCTTTAGAACTTGCCTTACAATTTTATCAGAATGCTTTTGTAGACTGTATGCTATAAACCTCAAAATACAGAGGACTATGTTGTGTGGCTGTTGTACATCTCCCTTCCCTCCCCTTCCTACTGTAGCCGTCCTCCCAAAACTAAACTGGTCAGTAAATTGTGGCTAGCTTTCTAATAATGGGCTGTGCTGTGAAAATTTTGCCTCAAAAACCATTATATTAGTCTTTTACATAGAATCCTAGAGTTGGAAGAGACCACAAGGGCCATAAACAATGTCTTGCCCTCGATGGCTGTAAGAGATCTGAAACAGAAAACATGCTGGTCACAAGTGACTGATGGCTGATCTTTCTCTTAAGATGGTGATGATTTCTTTCCTTGGTTTCAGATGACGAGAGTTGGAGGGGAACTGATGCCTAAGATCATTGCCACGCTGGGAGAGGATTCCAAAATGACACGCTTACTATCCTGTCGAATTATTGGCACATTTTTGGACAGCTGTGGGAAACAGTTTGAACTCGCCAAAATTTATCCAGGTGTGAAACATGATGGGCAGTCTTTTTGGCAGAAAAATATGCCGCTTCAATACAGAGGACATTGAAAATCCATTGTCCTGTCCTTTGGTGTGGTTTTTTTCCTTCTAGCCTTCTACACTGTGGAGCGAACAGCGAAGGGGAGCAGGACAGATCTGAGTGCCTGATTCTTTCCCCTGGCAGTGTAAACCACTCTGCTTGAGTACGGTTGTGTGGCAAAATCCCATCACCTGTGCCTATTGGCACTTATGCTGCAGTTCATCCATCTACTATATTTAATATATTTCAGCAGGATCAAAAAGTTAAGAACTATAAATAACTTGTATATTTATTCACAATATAATTTGCTTGGTTCATTTCTATACTACTGATGCTGTTGCTTGTTTTATAGAAATCCTAAACCGTTTGGAAGATACATCCCATGATGTCCGCCTGACTTCTGCTAAAACCTTGACTAGTTGGTTCAAATGTATAAATGATGATGAAAAAAAATCTCTGTTGGAAAACAATATCAGGCTTATATATGAGGTACTCTTGGTTCACCTGGATGACCCTGACCAAAACATCCAAGCAGCTATTTTAGGTAAGTCTTTCAATAAGTTATTGGTCTAAGAAAGTTTAGTTGAAGTGTTTATTCTCCAAATCAGGAGCTGCCCTGGCATCACAGCATAAAAACTGGGGAGGTCAGAAAAGGATGAAGGAATTGCTTAGCACTTCTGGGTGTAATGAGAACTACTGTAAATGCTTGAGGGAAGTACTAATAATGTGTGTGATTTGAGCAGTAGCTCTTTAGATAGAAAAGCAACAGAGAAGACCTGGGATTGTGACAAGAAGGGAACTAGACAAGAAGAAAATATGAGGAGAGGCATGTTCTTGGAAATCACCAATATCCTGTTTGAATCATCTATACTTTGAAACCTATGAAAGTGACTTTCAAGTAAATTCATTTTAGGATTACCTACTTTATTTAGTGTGTATTTAAGGGGAAGGGGTAAAGTTCTTCAGACTATCAGGCCATGCCTTTTTTGTTCCTCAAGTAATAGATTATTTAAATATAACTTTGGTATATTTCTAAATAAATTATTTTTCAACATAAGGTGAAATTTCTACTGAACAGTTTCCTTCTTTTTGAAAATAAGTTTTAAGACAAGTTTTATCACTGAGAACTAGTTGCCTGGTACCATTTCACAATATAAAGATTATTTTCTCCCTTTCAAATCCATTAGGAAGAAGGGAGGTTGTTTTCAAGTGTCATCATAATTGACTTCTGTCAGAATTATTCCACAGATCTATTAATAGAATCTTGTCATGTCTCTTTTGTATTTTCTGCAGAATTTGTTTTTTTTTTTACCACAATTTAGTTTCAAATCTCATGAAATATGCTTGCTGCTTCTTGTGCATAATGTTTTGATAAATGGATACATCACACAGTATGTCTTGAAATTGCTTCCATGTTTTCTGAGTTTGGTATTGGTTCTTACATTCTAAAAATAATACACTGTGGGCTGTTTTATTCTATTGTATGCTAGTAAGCATTTTTCTTGTCTTCTATGTAAGCTGACAAAACAGTATCATTTTCCAGTTCCATCATAACTGACTATTGTCAACATGTGCCTGTAAGCCTTGTAATCGTTGATCAGCCCGTTTCAAAAACCTGTTCAACCGTGCCAAGAAGTCTAATGGAGTCTAATTCCTCAAATGATTTTGGATCATTGGTGTTCTGGAATCGTTTCAGAAAAATGATGTTCTGTCTCTACTGAGAAAGTGTCTCTGTTTTGTCAGCGAATTAAAAAATATCAGGCAGTTTTTGCAACTCTGGAACTTTATATTTTGCAGATACTTTGAAAGAAGGAGGTACTCTCTACCCAGACATCTTGGCAAAAGAAATTGAAGCAGTTGTGCATAAACATCGCACTCCAACCTACTGTGATCAGCTGCTGTTGCACATCGAATCAACAGGCTGGAGATACTCTGAGTCATAAATGCCTCTCAGTGACAGTGTCCAAGATCTGCCTTATATTAGGAATGGAGCGATCCTGTTTGTACCACAATAGTGTGATACTTAAGTTTAAGCTGGTGATGTTTGACATTCATGTGGCTAGATAAAACATTTTTAGACCTGTTTATATACAAAGGATTTTAAAGTTTTTATAGAAAATATGTGAATGTGCTTCCTGTTAATTTGCGGTGTGGTATTTATTATTGTAGATTTCAGCCAAGATCCACTGGTGTACTTTGGCATCTAATGCTAATGAAATGGGGATTTTTATTTCCTCCCTCTCCTGATTCATTCCTTCATAGCACCAAAACCCTGTTCTAGAAGGTTTCCCAGCAGAGTGACCTGCAGAAGGAAGATTGCTGTTCCTGTCAAGAAGCAGCAGGATCCTGCAAAAAAATTCAATGTACTATTGAATTCTGGCACCCATGTCTCAAATCTCTGTTGTGAATTTCAGACTCCAGAATGACAGTACAGTAAGGTCAGCCAGCCATGCACCTTATACAGCCAGGACCAGGACCATTGTTACAACAAGCAGAAAAGTAGAAAAATTAGCATCTTGCATATATGTATGCTACCACTTTTCAGTTAACTATATAAATATCAAACATCTATCATTGATTTGGATTTACAGAAGGGGAGAAGTAAATTAGTAGATTTACTCTCTTGATGTACAGTTCAATGTAGTTTACTGAAGATGTTTGTTTTAATATCCCAAAGTGCCTTCGTACAATAAACTTTTTTTATCAGCTGTGCTGCAAATGATTGAACTCTCATTTTACCTGACTATTTTGATAACACTTGGTTATCAAAAGGTATTTTTTTCCCTTTTGATTTCTTGTTAATTTTGTTATTAAGTTGTGTCTATATCTGCAGGTGCAGACAAGTCCACATTTGCTAATATTCACAGGGCAAGAACTCAAGAGTTTGGGGTTATAAATGAAAGAAGCTAAAAAATATTTTTTGCCTAAAAACCGCTATGAAATTCATGTGTTTGCCATAAATTGATAGGCAGCTTGAAGGTGTGTGCTAGTTCTTTCATCCAGATTAAGACGTCTAAGCCAGATACTTAGCTTGTAAATATTTGTATGTGAGACATTAGGCAATGCACATTTGCTCTTAGCAAGATACCATTCTTAGGACTACAAGGTTTGCAATATTTTGCTGACTATAGTCTCCCGCTGTAGCTACTTTTTGACAAGGCTGTGTATGCTGGCAGGCTCCCCACATGAAATTCCTAGATACAGTCTAGTCTACGTTGTAGCTAAGTGCTTTGAAGTAGATACAGAAAGACAGGATAACATTAAGAAATAAATGTAAGGCTAGACTACCCTGGGGAAAGCCAGGGGAGGAAGGAGACAAAGATGTGCAAGTAATGGTAAATGGTACAGATGTTTTGAGGCGAATGGAACTGAATCTAGATGGGACAACTCCTCAAAACACACTGCCTACTGCCCATGTTGTTGTCAATTTCAGTTGATCTCAATTTATGACAATCCTACAAATGTGAGGCAACCAAAAGTCATCAGCTACCGTGTTCAGAGCTGTGGCTTTCTTGATTGACTCAATTCACTTATAGTGTGGTATCCCTCTTTTCCTACTGCCTTCCCCTTTATAGAGGGCCCTCCACATTCAATGGGGTTAGGGATGCAGGACCCCCATGAAAGTGGAAAAAAACGCAAATAAACTTATTTTTAACCTGAGAGCACCTCTCTAGGAATTTCTAGGTCATCCAGTGCAATTGTGTGTTCACCATCTGTCCTGGTGAACCTACAAATGCCTAAAGAAGTGTTACATGAAGGAATTTATGGGTCATTTAAATATTTTGATGCCTCTGTTACCAATTTTAAAACTGTAAATAATCTGGGGGTCATTGTTTTTGTTTTCTCAATGTTTATTGCTTTTGCACTTTCTTCCTTAACCATCTTCAGTAGTTGTTCCAAGTCTTTGCTATTTTCTGCAAGTAAGATGCTGTCATCTGCGTATCTCAAAGTGTTGAGATTCCTTTCTCCAGTTTTCATGCCACATCCTTCTGAATCTAATCCTGCTTTCCCTATGCACGTCAAAGATACATCCATGTTAGTCTATAGATCAGTATGTAGAGAGATCTTGTAGCACCTTTGAGACTAAAGAAAGAAGTTGGGGGTGCCCCAACAAACTACACATCCCAAGATCCCCTAGCAGTGGCGAACTGCACTAATTCTCCAGTGTAGATGCAGCCTTGGGTTCAAAACACACTGCAGGAATAACCCAGTTTGAGACCACTTTAACTACTCTGGCTCAATGCTAGGGAATCACAGGAGTTGCAGTTTGGTGAGACATTCATTGAGCCTTCTCTGTCAGAGAGAGCTCTGGTGGCACAATCAACTACAATTCCCAGGATTCCCTAGCAATGAGCCAGGGCAGCTAAAGTGGTCTCAAAGTGGATTATTTCTACAGTGTGTTTTGGCCCAGGGAGTGCTAAATGCATCACAAAAACAGGACGTACTAAAACAAAGGACAGTACTTGCCCATAGGGAAACCATATTTGCCCATAGGAAAAGCATACTTGCCCATAGAGAATCATTGGAGATTGCTTGCCCATAGGGAATAATGGGCATTATTTGCCCATAGAGAATCATTGGAAACTGCTTGCCCATAGAGAATCATGGGGATTATTGCTTGCCCATAGAGAATCATGGGGATTATTTACCCATAGAGAATCATTAGGTTTATTGTTTGCCCATAGGAAATAATAGGGATTATTTGCCCATAGAAAATCATGGGGATGATTCCTTGCCCATAGGGAATCATGGGGATTATTCCTTGCCCATTGGAAATCTTGGGGATTATTTGCTCATAGAGAATCATGGGAATTATTTGCCCATAGAGAATCATTGGGTTTATTGCTTGCCCATAGGGAATCATGGGGATTATTTGTCCATAGAGAATCATGGGGATTATTCCTTGCCCATAGAGAATCATGGGGATTATTTACCCATAGAGAATCATTGGGTTTATTGCTTGCCCATAGGGAATTATAGGGATTATTTGCTCATAGAGAATCATGGGGATTATTCCTTGCCCATAGGGATTCCCAGGATTCCATAGCACACTGAAATAGGGCACTTAAACTGGTCTCAAAGTGGATTATTTCTGCAGTGTGTGTTCTGGCCCAGAGGTGCCTCCACATTGGAAGAATAAACCGGTTTGGGACCGCTTTTAACTTGTTGTTTGAGTCACTGCTATGGAATTCTGGGAGTTGGAGTTTGTTGTGGGGCCCTCCGGGCCCCACAACAAACTCCAACTCCCAGAATTCCATAGCAGTGACTCAAACAACAAGTTAAAAGCGGTCCCAAACCGGTTTATTCTTCCAATGTGGATGCAGCCACAGTTTCCTTAAGGCCATATAAGGCGGGGCCTTTATTTCCCTTTTTTTTTTTTCTTAAACTTTGCTTTATCTCTTTCAGGGTTTGAAATTTGAATTATTTAACCGTCGAAGGGGGCGGGATATAATGTGATGATTAATGTGAACAAACATGGCGGAAAAGAGAAGGGAAGAAGGGGCTGCAAACTTGGGAGGTGGTTGGTGACTGAGAAAACGACGACAAGAATACAAGAATCCCCTCAGAATCAGAGAGAAAAACTATTATTCCCCTCAGATTAAGGGGACCCAAAAAAGGCGGGAAGGCGGGAGCGCGCATGCGCGTGCCTGCCTCAGGTAATAATAATAATAATAATAATATCATCAAACTGAATCTCTGGATTGACTCCTCTCTCTTTCTCTTTTCTCTTTCTCTTTAAGGCAGAAATAATTAGGGGTTTTGTTTTTGAACCTCACTTTTAACTGCCCTCCCTGGCTCCATGCTATGGAATTCTGGGAAATGTATTTGAGTGGAGCCCCTGGAGTTGTAGTTTTTTTGTGTGTCTGACCCCCTACAAGGCTCAATGTCCCACAAAGCTGTGCTAAGGGATTCTGGGAATTATAGTTTTTTGGTGTGGACCCAGAGCACTCTGACATACAAGGCTCAGTGTACTATAAAACAGTGCTATGGGATTCTGGGAATTATAGTTTTTGTTGTGGACCCAGAGCACTCTGACATACAAGGCTCAGTGTACTATAAAACAGTGCTATGGGACTCTGGGAGTTGTAGTTTTTGGTTTGGACTCAGAGCTCTCTGACATACAAGGCTCAGTGTCCTATAAAACAGTGCTATGGGACTCTGGGAGTTGTAGTTTTTGTTGTGGACTCAGAGCTCTTTGACATACAAGGCTCAATATCCTATAAAACAGTGCTATGGGATTCTGGGAATTAAAGTTTTTGTTGTGGACCCAGAGCTATCTGACATACAAGGCTCATTGTACTATAAAACAGTGCTATAGGATTCTGGGAATTATAGTTTTTGTTGTGGACCCACAGCTCTCTGACATACAAGGCTCAATGTCCCACAAAACTATGCTGTGGGATTCTGGGAATTGTAGTTTTTGTTGTGGCCCCAGATAATAACAAATAATAAATAATGGGGTTTGGCCTCACTTTAACTGCCATGGCTTCATGCTGTGGAATTCTGGGAACTGCAGTTGGCTGAGGCACCACAGCAGAGCTCCAAATACAGTTCCCAGAATTCCATACCATGGAGCCATGGCTGTTAAAGTGGGGTCAAACCCCATTATTTCTGCAGTGTGGAAACAGAGAAGGTTCAATATCCTACAAAACACTGCTATGGGATTCTGGGAGTTGTCGTTTTTGTTGTGGCCCCAGAGTTCTCCGACAGAGAAGGCAGAATGTCCTACAAAACTACAGTTCCCAGAGTTCCATAGCATTGAGGCATGGCAGTTAAAGTGAGGTCCAACCAGGGTGACCAGATGTCCTCTTTTTTCCAGGACCTGTCCTACCTTTCATCAGCAATGTCCAAACTTTGGTCCTCCAGATGTTTTGGACTTCGGGTCCCAGAAGCCCCAGCCACCTTGAGCCAGGAATTCTGGGAGCTAAAGTCCAAAATTTTTTGGAAGTCTATCATTCGGACCTACATTTTGCTCAAACCATCCTACATGTTGCGGTGCCTTGTCCTCCTTTGTGGTTAGAACCTCTGGGTCAAACTGGATGATTTGTGCAGTGCGGATGCAGCCCTTTCTCCTTCGGCTCTATGCTCTCCTTTCCTTGTTCCTCATCCTCTCCAGACCCATTTATACAGTGTTGTTGTTGTTGTTGTTTCCGACTTATGCTGACCTTATCATAGGCTTTTCTTGGCAGGTTTCTTCAGAGGAGGTTTGCCATTGCCATCCTCTGAGGCTGAGAGAGTGTGACTTGCCCAAGGTCACCCAGGAAATTTCCACACCCAAGCGAGGATTCAAAACCCTGGTCCCCAGAGGTTGCATCTACACTCTCAGAAATAATACATTTTGTTGGGGCAGCACTTTAACTGCCATGGCTCCAAGCTATAGAATTCTGGAACGTGTAGTTTGTTGTGGCACCAGACCTTTCCTTTGCTCTACTCTGCTCTGCTTTGCTCTGGTGCCAAAACAAACTACAAGTCCCAGAATTCCCTATCGGGGAGCTGTGTCCGATAAAGCGGAGTCAAACCAGATGCCAAAGGAGTTAGAAAATTCCAGGAGGCATAACTTTTTGAGCTAAAAGACTGGATGGATGAGAAAATAAAGGGTGGTCAGTGCTTCCAAGACAGATTAAGCAGCACCTTAGCCCATAGCGGATTCCTTTAGATTCCCTTAGAGTCTCCTGGATCCCTGCTGAGTGGAGGGAGACCCCTTGAGATCCTCTAGACAAGCTGTCACCACCTAGTAAGTTCCCCTGTTTTAGCAAACACTAGGACTTGCTAAAGGGATTTACAGTTCTCTTCCCCCTTGCTACCCAGCAAGCAACAACCGAGCTAAGGCACGTGTACGGCAGTTAGTTACAGACAGCAGATACTCTTTAGAGAAAATATTTATTCTACTAAATGGAATAGCGCAATAGAGGTATCATTCATGCAAGGCCATTGGAATCCATAAAGATCTGGACAACTTCAACAGGAAAGAAGAAACCCGTAAAGAAAACTTGGCTACCAGTCCAGAAAAATCACCAAAATCAAGACCCAGCAATATACACCCTACTCTCTTCCATGCCAGCATTCTCTGAAGATGCCACAGATGCAGGTGAAAATGTCAGGAATAAACACTTCCAGAACACGGCCACATAGCCCAGAAAACCCACAAAAAATGATGGATTCCAGCTGTGAAAACCTTTGACTTCCCAAAAGACCACTTATGATTGGAGCCACTAGAGGAAGAACCAGTGTGATGTAGTGGTTTGAATGTTAGACTAGCATTCTGGAAGACCAGGTTTCGAATCATGGGCACCCGTTGGGTAGGCAATGACAAACCTCCTCTGAATAAATTTTTGCCGAGAAAACTGGATTACGGAGTCGCTTGAGTCGGACTTGACTGGAATGCGCATAAGAACAAGGGCCATTATGAGGTGGACTCCCCAGCCCAGACAACTTGTGGAATCTCCCTGAGAGAAGTGTTCCTATTCATTCACATTCTTGTGCACATTTCAGATTGCTTCACACTAAGGGTCTATTCGAGCTCCACACGCCGTGGCCTTGTTCTCACAAACAGCAGCTGAGGCACTAAATATGGCCGGGTAAATTAAAATGAGGTGTAGGGGTAGATGATCTTCTTGGCTGTGTAGCCAAGAAGATGGTTTTTCCCATCTGATGCCAAAGACGAGCCTTCTGAAAGCGTTCAGTGGACAAGATCAGCAATTTATGGAGTTTGGTCTTCAAAGGGATGGAGAAATGAAATAGGTGGGTTACTAGATACTGTTGACAGAGGTTCTGCGCCTTTCGTAGTTTTGTAGAAGTGGGTGTTTTGGCAGGTGAAGGTTGTCATGGTACAGGCTGCTGGCTTGAGAGAGGTTTGATTGACCTTCTGAAGTTCTTTAAAGAGAGAGATCTTGTACTGTAGCACCTTTGAGGCTAACTGAAAGAAAGAGGTTGGCAGCATGAGCTTTAATAGACTTAAATCCCATTTCCTCAGATGCATTTGTATCCCCCCTAATGCATCCGAGAAGTAGACTGAAGGCTAGGAAAGTTCATGCTGCCAACCTCTTTCAGTTAGTCTACAAGAGCTCTCTACAAACTGATTCTAGAGGCTAACATGGCTTTATCTTTGAAGTTTAACAGGATAGCAGCTCTCTTTTCTATTGTATGCATTCACCTAAGCAGACCTTATTGGGAGGACCTTTTTTGAGCATTTCAATTTTCCTATTTAGGAAATGCTTCTGGGGGCGAGCGTGGCATAGTGCTCCGACTGTTGAACTATGACTCTGGAGCCCAGGGTTCAATGCCCAGCTTGGCCATGAAACCCACTGGGTGACTTTGGGCAAATCGCATGCTCTCAGTCTCAGAGGAAGGCAATGGCAAACCTCCTCTGGACAACTCTTTCCAAGAAAACCCCACGATAGGACTTAAGGCAAACCTTAGGTTGCCATAAATCAGAAATGACTTAAAAGGCACATGACAAAACCAATAATCTGAGAGGAAAGATGTATGACGATATTCTCCCCCATCCCTGCGTGTGAGTACGTGACCTATCATTTGTGCTAAGAAATGTAATTTAACCAACATTATACAGCTAAATATGCCTGGGTGTAAATGCCACAAATGAAAATATACTTGCAGCCTTTCCAAACAAAGCCTTTTTGCATAAAAGTTTAATAATGTCTGTGTTGTCTTTGGGTGGCACTTGGGGGCCAGGGATATTTTTAGGCTGTTTATGCTTCCCTGCTTAAGCAGTCGAGTGAGATAGGAGTTCACATAATGCAATATTCCATTTAAGATAGCAAGTATGTGTTTAAAAAATGGTAGCTCAGTAGTAGTGCACATGTTTTGCATGCTAAAGGTTGAGCAAAAGCTGTAGCTCAGTGGAAGAGCGCATGATTTGCATGCACAAAGTCCTAGGCTCAGTCTCCATCACCTCTGGGTAAGACAGACTAGGAATGACTTCTGTTTGAAATGTCAGGAGCTGCTATCAGTGAGTGTATGTAGAATATACTAGGTGGATCAGTGTTGAGAAAACTTCCTATAACCATTTGCAATCATATATTCAACTTTTACCTTTAAGAGCATACAGTGCGTTCAGATACACTAAATAAGGCCGGCAAAGCTGCACAAAAAAAGTATTCTTGGCTGCTCTTCAGCTCCAGCATGATCTTTCCTGGAGATTCACCAAAATCTGAGCCTTCCAAAAGGAGTGTGAAGTGCTTTTGTTGAAGCGTTTGAAAAACTGGGGAGTAGTGGGATAAAGTAGCCAGCAAACCTTTCCATGCTTTCATCCGTTGGGATGAAGAATGTTTGCGTGCAGTGAATAAAATATGTAAGTTGAAATGAGAAAAAGGTGTTCTCTCTCATTCTGTAAAGTAAGATATTCATTTAATAACGCCAGGTAGATATGTAAACAGCAATCAATAAGAGGTGTGTGTGTGTAATTATTCTGTGAGACTTTACTGGTGATATTTTATAGCAAAAATGGCTCAATACTTTGTAAACATGTAGCTATGTTGTCTGTTCTCCCATTTACACAAAATATAATCAAAAGTGTAGAAAGTCTGGAAAGAAAAAATAAATTTGTTCTCTCCAGACACACCCCATCAGATGGAGAATGTGACACAATTAGTCCTGTAAGGATAATCCAAGCTCACAGGATTTTAATGGGGCTCTGATTTGAGCAGCAGCTGGTGCCTTCTGTTTCCTTGGCAGTTAAATGTCCTGTTCACAAAAGAGTAACTGATGTGTCTCTGTGCCTTCACTGTTTGTGGTGCTTTGCTCCAGAGTGGTCTAGGGGTTTGAAACAGACAGCTGGCAAACAAACAAACAAAAAGTATGCTGTATCTAGGCCAAGAAATTTCCAAATTAAAAGATGCCCTTTTGGTAAAGGTGTTGATGCGAATGTGTTGGGCTGGCATCTCGCTGGACGCTGGTGATCACTTTTGTTAGTAAAGGATAGTCTGACGACAGGTTGCATACGTGCCAGGAAACACAAGGTAATGTCTCATGTTGACATGAGTGGATTAAATATATAAGGAAGTCTTGAGGATGATATATTCTGGGACTTTGCACCAGGACCACTGACTTAATGTAGGGCTTTTAGGGGGCGGGGAGTAATATTTGTCTTGCGAATAGTGTGTGTTGTATTTAGTATGCTTACATGATTCTGAAGTATAGTTATGCACATTGTGATACTGCGGTCTAGGCTAAGAAGGGGAAGTTATAGGCAGCACAGAGATGCCAGCATGGCATCAATAAATGTAAAATAAGGCTTTGACGTGAATGTAGAAACAAGCAGAACTTAGACAGATAATGGAATTAGAGGTGAGAAGTGTTCCATTAGTCAGTGAGAAGAAACTGGCCTGTTTACTGTCCTATTTCTTGGATTTATATGTGATCACTAATTGCAGTCAAAGGATATTAGCATTAACTTTCTTTTAACATTGATTCTAAGGAATTAATTTTTAAGATTTTTTGTTATATTGAAGACATTTATACATAGGCAACATATATGCGGCCCTCCACATTCGCTGGGGTAAGGGGCACAGGACACCTGTGAAAGTGGAAAAACCACAAAACAACAACAACAACACTATTTTTTAAACTGAGAGAACACCTTTCTAGGAATCCCTAGGACCTCTAGCACAACTCTGTGGTCAACATTCAGTAGAAATTGACCAGGGAATTGTGCTGAAGGATGTACAAATGCCTAGAGAAGGGTTTTCTCTGGGAATCTCTAATCCTCTAGTGTGCTTATACGGTCAACCTCTGGCAGAGTCAAGCTGGAGGACCTAGAGATTTCTAGAAAGAACATACTAATCAAATCCGTGAATAATCAAAGCCACAAATGTGAAGGGACAGTTGTAGTAGGTCACAAGAACACGCACACATATATATTGTTTTATCTTGCAAGCAGCCAATTTACAGCATCGCATAATGGAATACATGGAGAAAAGAATATATAAATGTGTTCAAAACTTAAATGTGTTCAACAGTATGCAGCGGTAGCAACTCATTTCTATCTCAACAAACACATGTTGTTATTGTTGAGTGCCTTCAAGTTGTTTCCAGCATGGCTACCTTATGGCAAACCTATCATGGGATTTTCCAGGCAAGATTTGTTCAGAAGGGGTTCACTGTTGCCTTCCCCTGAGGCTGAGAGTGTGTGACTTGTCTAAGGTCACCCAGTGGGTTTCATGGCCTATCGGGGATTCAAAACCTGGTCTCCAGAGTCGCTGTCCAACACTCACACCACTACACATGCTTCGCTGTATACCGACAAATGAGGATGCTGTGGTTGCTCAAGGATGCATACATATTCAGGAGAATACCTTGATGTGTGCAGTTATTATACTGTATGCAGATTGCACATTTAAGTCCTATTTGCATTTATACTAAGTGGTTTGAATTTTAAAATATTATAATGTTTGATGTGGATTCGCTAGCAATCAGTATCACCTGTTGGTAATTCTGTTAATGCAATGGGGGGAAGAGCGAAGGCCTGTGAGAGGGTGAATTCTGACTTTACCACACATTTATTCAAAAATAAAAAGAAAGAGAACTGTGTTTTCTTAACTCTCGTGACTTGTACATCCATCTGGCAAGACTTTGTGAATCAGTTCAGATTAGTTACACCTTATGACAGCAATTCCTGAACAAGGATGGAGCCACATCATATTGGCTTGTGAATCCTCTTGTGAATCTTCTCATCCATGTCTTATCCCCTTTTAAGATTTCAGTTGGAGTAGTGACCAGGAGGAAGAAAGGAGGATTTGTTATTGAAGTGTGTTGTGGTATGTGTGTGTGTTGCAGATTAGTCCCAAATAATCTGAGGAGAAGGGGGAAGATGACAAAAAATATAAACGTCTGGTCAAAGAAGTTCCAAATAGTTTTGTCATTTTATAGAAGGGACATCATTTGTCTATGCCATTATGTTTAATAGGACTTGAGCGTTCACAGATTTTGGTATCTACAGGCGGTCCTGGAACCAAATCCCAGCAGATAAAAAGGGACCACCATAAAGCAGCAAACTGGATGGTCCAACAGGGAGCCAAAGGGGAAAGGGAGAGAAAGGAAACATGTATGGGAAGGGACTCCATGATTGTTCTGTGCCAGCGTGTGTCACCGGGCACACCAATGTATTGTATGGATAGTTGATTGATTCTGTGATTGTTCAAATGGTTGTGAGGGATAACAAATGGGGCTGGTGGCTACGTGAGGGATGAGGGAAGTGAATGGCAGCTGCTGCTGCTGGAGCATCTCTGGGCTCATGCGCATGTGTTTACAGTGGAACAGGGGGAAAAATTGTGTGGCTTGTACTCATGAATGCTCCATTTTGGCGGGTCCATCCTTGCAGAGGGAGGGGACGGTGCGGACTGTGCATCGGTTGTCAATCCATTGTGGGAACGGGCAGTGCATTTAGCGCATTCTCCTTGCAAAACTGGAAAACCTAAGGCGTAAGCCAGCTTTCCCCCTCTGTTTGGGCAGACCCATAGTGGCTATAATGAGCAATCCAACATTGCCCAATGGAATTCATAACTGAACCCAAATCCTTGCAGAGAGCATTGAATGTCACACTGCACTTTCTAAAATATCATTGAAAAAGTACACCTGTGCTGATGTTTCTTTGAGAGGAAAAAATAAATAAATAAGAGCATAATAGTAGCGTGTCTGCAAGAAATGACTTAACACTGCTCCCTTGACATTTCAGAAAAAGAAAAGAATATATTATGCCCTTTCCATCCAAAACCTTGTGTCTTCAAGTAACAGGCAGTTAGATAATTGTTCCTTTTGGTTTTTTTAAAAATGTAAATGATTTCCCCTTATTGATGACCTGTTCTGATAAGAATATATATGACAATATACAGTATATGATACCTGATAAGAACATTGCCTTCCCGGATCAGATGAAGGACCTGTCTATCTCCAGAGGGGATTAAGTGTGGCTTTGGGTGGCTTGCAGCCCACTAAGTCCATTTTTTGATGCTCTTCAGTTGTCCTGCCTACCTGAACTACTTATTCTTGAAAATCTTTAGGAGTGGTGACTCCTTTTAGGCCCCCCTTAAGCGTTCTAGTGGCTCAACAAACTACAGTTCCCCGATTTCCCTAGCACTGAGCCATGGCAGTTAAAACGTCCAAAACACACTGCAGGAATGATCCAGTTTGAGTCCACTTTAACTGCCCTGGTTCAATGCTAGGGATTTCTGGGAACTATAGTTTTGTGAGACATTTATTTAGCCGCCTCTGTCAGAGAGCTCCGGTGCCACAAAAAACAGCAGTTCCTATGATTTCCTAGAACTGAGCCATGGCAGTTAAAGTAGTCTCAAACTGGATTTTTTTTTCTGCAGTGTGTTTTGGACCAAAGTGGTGACATACCGGATTATTTCTGCAGTGCGGATGCAGCAATGGGGAATTTGCTAGAGGCAGGAGGAGCTGCAAACCGAACACAGGGGGAAGCAAGTGGGGTGAATGAACTAGGGTTGCCAGATTTCTGGAGCAACAAAAGAAAGGTGTCCTACATAGAGCATTTTCATATTCCACAAATAACCCCTCACTTGTTGAAACAGGAAAAGTTTTATACCTTTTAAGGTATTCCAAAGAATTGGGGGAAATGCTCCTTACATTCAAATTTTTGATTTGTATATGCTAATGTCCAAAAGAGTTGTGTAGATAAGAGGTTTTTTTCCTTATCTGAATAGTAAAAACAGTAGGATAGCAACTTCTGCCTTTCTGCGTGTGTTTGAGGTTCCCAGTCGGATTTTGGTGACCCCTGTAAATAGGGCTTTCATAGGCAAAGAATACTCAAGAGCTGGTTTTGCCAGTTTCTTTCTCTGAATTATAGCCTACAAGACCTATGCCTAGTTCCCACCTGGGCTGAATCAATTTATTTCCATTTATTTTCCCAAAACACCCCATTTTACAAGTGTCTTTTTGACATGGGTCAGGTGGGTAAAAATGGTCAAAAAGCATGACCCCCATTTCCGAATCGATTTCTAAAATCAGATTCAGTGGGAACGATGCCCGTTTAACCCGGATCCCAATCCCGATTTACATGTAGTGGGAACAGGGCCCTAGTATTTGTTGGCAGTCTCCCATCCAAGCACTAACCAGGGCCGATCCTGTTTAATTTCCTAGATCAGACCGGATCTAGTGCCTTTAGAACATTTAGGCCCCTTTCTGCTTTGCTATTATTATTATATCCCAAATGGCACCAGGAGCATTAGGTTTAATGGAAATAGGAGTTCATAGGTCTCCAGAGCAGGAGGTTATATTTAAAAAGAAAAAAGAAGTTGGTTTATCCCTTTCCCAACTGCACTTTTAAAAAAACAAACAGAAACAAGGTTTGCTGTTTGCTCTAAACAGCAGACCTTGCAACAAAAATGGGGAGGAGGACCTGCTGCACAGAACTGTAGCTTCTGGTTGCTTTTTATATTAAAAAAAATGTGAGAAAGCCCCATGGAAACGTGTAACTATAAATAAAACGTTAGAAGGAGGTTTTCCTTCTGCTGCTGCTTGGAGGAAACCAAGGGGTTAAATATTGTAGGCTGGCTAAAGGAGCTTTAGTCCAATAAATTCAAAGTCTGCCCCTGACTGACAATGGGAGCTTTAAGGGGGCTGGATTAGCTTGGTCTGATCCTTCAGGCTTTGTTGAGGCTGGGAAGCCATTTTGGGATTCTGCAGTGTGTGGAAGATAGTGTGGATAATGTGCTGTCAACTCTGAAACTTCTCTTGCGTTTCCTGGGCGAAGAAGGATTGCTCGGGTCTGGAAGGCCATGTTGGAGTGAAGAACGATCCCTTACGAGGGATGAAGGATGTGGCAGGTTGCAAACAAAATCCAGGTTTGAAGGTGTACCTCTGCTTTTTTTTTTTTTTCTGGTCAGTGTGTAGGTCAGATGGATTTCACAACTCCCCTGTGTGCAGCTTGAGTTTGTTTTCACTAGTTGTGCCAAAGGGAGATGTTAACTGTTTAACTCATTTTAGTGAGCCTTGGTTAGTCATTTTCTTTCAGTAAAGCTGGATCCTGATAGGATTCATACGCAGAACAATTTGGGTTTTTAAATCACTGCCCTTATGCGGGCTTCCTAGCTGTTAAAGCAAATGAGACATTTTATCTTGGTACGTTTACAAACTCTGGTATGGAATCATACTATGACTGAATTCAGAACAAATTGAGACAACATTTAAAATGCTGTCATGTGTTTTCCCTTTTGGTCACTCCAGTTCCTATTAATGGAATCATACTAGAATTGTTCCTTTAAATGCTGAATAAATTGAGAGACATTTAAAGTGCTGTCATGTGTTTTCCCTTTTGGTCACTCCAGTTCCTGTTAATGGAATCATACTTAGATTGTTCCTCTCTGAATTCCTAATAAAGTCAGAAATATTTAAAATGCTGTCATATGTTTTCCCTTTGGGTAACCATAGTTGAAGTAATACAACAGTAACATGAGTGCTTTATACAACCGACAGTAAAATCTTCCTGTCAAAAGATCTTTGGTTTTACATGTGATTGTTACTGTGTTCTGGATTATTGTGCTGACCTTACGCACTAAGTTTGTGCTAATTTTTGGTATTTGCTTGAAGCTCTTTGCTTTTTCAGCCTGTTTTAATTGGTAACATGGAGTGGGGTGTGTGAGAGACTGCACAATGTTAGATATTACCTGTAAGAGAATGGAAATCATACATTCTGGGGAGTGACGGATTTTGTGAGTCAAAAATTCAACAAGTTGGCATGTTGTCTTTTGAAGTTGCACCAAAGTTTTTTCTAGTTGTAAGTCTGCTTCTTACTTCGCGAGTTAACTATTTTTAATGTGTTCCAATAAAAGGAGCCTTCATGGATTGTTTGGAAGGGAGGTTTACATATTTTGCATATTTTAGCTTAGAAGTTGACATCATTTTGAAAGTGTTTAGAGCAGCAGGTATCAATTTTTAAACCCTATCAGTAGGTACTTTAAAAACCTGTTTTATCAGGGATACTCTCTTTTTCCATTTTACAATGCTTGTAAATACACACTTTATTACTTGTTACTCCTTTCTACATTGCTGATACTAACACATACCCTGTATCATGTAGAATTATTATTAACTTATTTTCTTATATCCTGCCCTTTTCCCAATATAGAGACTCGAGGTGGCGAAAATGAATGTACTGTCATTCAAAAACAAAAACTATCTATGAAAATGTAATCTGTTCCTTTGTCAATGCTTTTACACTATCAGCAGTGAAAGTAAACTGGATTTGGTTGTTATGGTGGCACAGATAAATCATTTCATATGCTTTTTTGCAACTTTTAACTGAGGGATGAAACTACAGGGATGTCCATGGTTCTGAATTTGTGAGAGGAGGGAGCAAGCTTGTTTTCTGCTGCTCCAGAGAACAGAACTCGGAACAATGGGTGCAAACTGCAGGAAAAAAGATTCCACCTCAACATTAGGAGGAACTTCCTGACAGTAAGAGCTGTTCGACAGTGGAACACACTCCCTCGGAGGGTGGTGGAGTCTCCTTCCTTGGAGATTTTTAAGCAGAGGCTGGATGGCCATCTGTCGGGTATGCTTTGATTGGGAGTTCCTGCACGGCAGGGGGTTGGACTGGATGGCCCTTGTGGTCTCTTCCAACTCTAAATTTCTATGATTCTATGATTCTATGATTCTATGTAGTAACTTTGAAAAGTAGCATCAACAGCTTTAATTCTTGCTTTAAATAGGGCATTTGGGCACTGTACTTATTTTGTTAACTTGACCATCTTGCCTGCCACCTAGACTAGGAGGGGTAACTGGAGTAAGAAAAGAGAAATTGCCAAATTTTAGGTGTTGCTGGTTTTGAAAATGATGTGGCTCCCCCTCTCTCTCTCTTTAAAACACACACAAACTAGAATAATAATAAATAATAAATCTTTATTTCTAGCCCGCTCCTCTGTAGAGCACAGTCAGAGCGGGGTACAGCAAATTAAAACATACAGATTAAAATACATCATCAACTCATACCCAACCACCCATCCTTAAAAAATAAATTAAATTAGTAATAATTTAAAACCATAACAACATTAAAAACATAATACATCCTCATAGATCTTGGATGAGGGTAAAAATAGCACCAAGCAAGGGGTCAAAATAGGTCCCGTTTCGGAGCCGGGAACTAGGAGGTTTCAGGGAAGGCCTGCCGGAAGAGATGCGTCTTCAGAGCTTTTTTAAAGCAGTCAAGAGATGTTATAAGACGCATCTCATCCGGCAGTAATGCAGATTGTTTGTTGAGGCCACAGAAGTCTGTGACGTCTGTAATATTGTTGAGCACAGAGGGGCACCCTATGAACCAGAATTAATTTAGTTCTTTAGGTGATCATTTTTATTGGTACTGTATAAATTATAGTGCCATTCCTTGACTGAAACTTGTGCTGTACTCCTGTTCTCAAGTTCAGTACTACTAAATGAATGAATGAGTGAGAGAGCAAGATTGCACCAACTTTTCACACAGGCCTCTGTGGAAAATGTGAAAGGGGCACTGCACACATCCAGTTTTTTGTGAGGCTGGGCATCCTACACACACATCTCTAAGGCTACATGCATCCATCCCCTTTATATCTTCTTCAGTGACTAAGAATTGGAATTAAGAACAGCACTTCTTTTTCCCATCCAACAATGTGGGAACTGAGCTAGCTTTTTAAAATTATTATTTGATCAGTTGACTTTGGAGAGATGCATCCTGCTACCAGCCAGTTTTCTGTCACAGAACAAGACAGCAAGCACAGAAGGATTAACCCAACCTCCAATTGGAGGCAGAGCCCTCAAGTCTAATGCCCTTTCTGAGTATGACATCCTTCCCATACTCATTTAGTGGCTCTGCCTTTAAGGAGAACTATCCATTTCTGTGGAAATAAACTTCTTGATCTGTCCCTTGCTCTTATCTTAAGAGAGACTGGGGGAGGTGTTGTACATTTTATCTCAAGAAAGCGAATGTGTGTTTTTATATTCTGCAAAATTGCCTGGCATGTTTCCTATGTTCTTTACTGGTGCACCATAAAAGAATGAGATTTATAGGGCTATTCTAGAGATAACAAGTATTTGAAACAAACCCTGCAGAGATGTTATACCCTTTGAGATTTCGTAGCATCCATAAACATGATCAATGTTGGCTTGCTTACTTCTATAGCATGATTGTACTGAATATAAACCAAGACTCTTCTGTCAAAGTGTAGTATCTATTACACACCTGGCCCAACATCATGGCTGTGTTTTTATGTATAAACTCTGCAAACTGGGCAAGATTCTGTGGTACACTCCCTTTAGCTGGAACCTACCTGAGATCTGAATGAGGGTAACACAACACAGTAGGGATTAAATTGGGGTTGAATTACAAATGGTTTAACAACGACTTGGAGATTATGAGATTTATGAGCATAACATACCTCTCATAAGCCTGCTGTAGCTTCTTCTACCTTATAAACAACAGGTTACACTTAGATAACTTATGTGTCAACCTTCCAGAGAAGGTTCCAGCGCATCCCATTGGTTTGGGAATAGTATTAATAAAACCCTGGAGTATATGCTGGTAGGTATAGGAAGTGGCTTTATACTGAATCAAACTGTTGGCCCATCTAGGCTAGTATTGTCAACTCTGAGTGGCAGCAACTTTCTACAAGGAGGACTCTCCCAGCATTACCTTTATATACTCGGTATTGCTTGATGATTTCCCATTCAAGCTTCTAAGATTAAATGAGACTGGATTTTTTCAGGGCACTATGATGGTCATATGGATGCGAACATGTCCTGATGAGGTGCCTTTTGCCAAGGCAGTCTCTTCCAGGGAACATGTTTGTTAAAGGAAGGTCTTCACAAATCATTTGGTTGGAACTGAGAGTTTCCAGATAAGTTTTGTAACATCTTGTGTACAAATTAAGATGCTGTTCTCAAGAAACAATATGACCTCCAAGCAGCACATCAATTGTTGAAGAAGAATGTTTGTTAGACAACTTTCCACCTGAACTTTGCAGTTGTTAATCTCTTTGTAACTAAGGAACTTGTCATATTAGCCTGTTTCCTCACCAGGATTCAGTAGCAGGGAGCCCACATTATAGGTTCGCTTACATATGGGGGCTACCATGCCTATTTATAAAAATCATAGAGTTGGAAGAGATTTCAAGGCTTTCTATAAAGAGTTCTACACAAGGCAAAGGCTCTCTGGATGGTAACTGTAGTGTTGAGCTTATCTTGACCAACAGACCAAGATTCTTAAACTTCAAGAATCTGGATCATTGTTCCTTCTTGATCTCTTGGTGTTTTCTTCAAGGTCCAGTTTAACACCTGATTCAGGTTGGTTCCATTTATATCTGTATATTTAAGGACAAAATTTCGTAAACACAGGGTCATGAAGAACCCATTTAAAGTTTCTCAGCTGTCTGTACTGTAGAAGAAAGACTTAATTCTACTTCTGCATCAGTTATAGATATCTTTCTTCAGGAAAGTCTGGTTAACAATTTAGCATCCTGTACTTATAAAAGTCCCTCTCCCATGACATTTTTGGGTAGGTTACTATCAAACCATCCTTTGCTATTGCCCTCCTTGCCATTGTGTCAGACATTTTAATGAGAGCATGCTCCTTGTCTGTCCTTTTCTTGTCTACAGGTATCTCATGCCAGGACCTTTACTTACCATAGTCCTGAATCTTCTCATAGGCTATCCTTCTGAGTTTCTAAGAGCCATCCCTCCTTAAAGGGCTACCTAGAAAACTGTATTCTTAATCATGCTTATATTTTTGCTAGGAAGGCTTGGAGCTAGTGGCCTTATTGTTTAGAAAAGAACTTTCTTTTCTAAAGAATCAGAAGATTCCGTATCTTTAAGCCATGTTTCCAAGATCTTAAATTCACCATGTGTCTCAGATGTATTCTCTCATAGTTTTTTGTGGAGCTTTCGGGCTATGTGGCCATGTTCTAGAAGAGTTCCTTTCTGACGTTTCGCCAGCATCTGTGGCTGGCATCTTCAGAGAATGCTAGCCTCAAAGCTGCTCTTGGTGACCCCGTTCATCTCCCTCCTCATGATGGAGGCCCAGCAGCAGCAACAGAAGCAGAGGATGATGGTGATGATGATGATGAAGCCAGGCCAGGCTATTCTCTCATGTCTTCTTCCCAGGCCTCAGGGTTGATTTATCTCCCCTGCCCCATGACTCCCCACTTAACTCCTTTATTTCCTCAGCTTTAAGCATCAGTGTGCCTTTACCATAACAGAAAGATGAAACCTATAATAACTACTGATGGGACTTTCCAACAGCCTTGGTGGTCATTGTTTCTGAAAATGTAGCAGGGACAGAATAATGCAAATGAAAAGTGAAATATATTAGTTTTCTGCACTTAGAAGCTTGTCAGGTGCTTAGTTGAGAAAAGAATCCTAATGGTTAAGCAGTTCGTCTCTGCCTCGGGGGTGGGTTGGGGGTGTATGCAAATAATAGATATGTACCCAGTTCCTGTAGGATTCAGTAACAGCCCACTATACGGCTTCTGTTTGTGCCTATTAAAATCCTTCCCTGGTAGTCTGACATTTCATATATGGGTTACGAGAGGGTGACGACAGCTGCCGAGCATCCAGGTCTAAATTAGATTTGTTGATGGCAATGCTGTTTGCTAAGTAACAGTGCCTCTGAGCTGTGTTTAGCCCTAGGGGGAACTGTAGACAAAACCATGTTTCTGATTCCTCCCCTGCCCAACATTGCTGGCTCTTTGTTGGATAGACACCTTTGCAGTTTTATGCATAAAATTACAATGGCCTGGTTGGGACAATATGCAATCCTGTCCCTCATTCCTATTCCTGTTCCTTTGCAAGCGCCATCTGTGGTTTAGCATTCCATCTAAACCAGCATAACCATTAGTACCATTCACCCCAAGTTTGCTCTGAAACCAGTAGCTGAAACCCAGATTAGATTTCGACCTTCATTTTAAAAGAAACCAAAGTTAATAGTGACTATGGTTATGTGGATTCAATCAGAATCTGAAAGTATTGTTTGGGTTAGTCAGGAATGGGAGGAAAAAAGAAACAAACAAGCTCCTGACTACTGGACCAGTTTGGTGACTGGTAAAGCATGGCATCTGAACTGGACCACCATTTACAGGTTGATGGCTGCAGGTTTTGTGTTGCTTCCTCACACATCTAATTTTATCTTCATCAGGAAATGTATTTCTGCAGATTCAGGGTAAGCCCAACATATGTTTGTTTTTTCCTCTAAAATTTTTGTTCCCTTTCCAACATAGGTTTGTGCAAGCTCCGTCAAAATGGCAGGTAGGGTCTCAGGCCTTCTCTACACAGTCAGAAACATTTTAGAAACAAGTTTTCTAAATTACTTATTTTCTATATTCATGGGCAGAAAAAAATGCACCGGTGACAACAGTACATGTGAAAAGGATTTTGGAGTTTCAGCAGACCACAAGCTGAACATGAGCCAACAGTGTGATGCAGCAGCCAAAAAAGCCAATGCAATTCTATCCTCAATAGCAATATAGTGTCTAGACTGAAGTAATAGTATCACTCTGTTTCCTTGTTTTGAGGCATTATTATTGTTGTGTCCGCTTCAACTTATAGTGATACTATCACGGGGTTTTCGTGGCAAGGTTTGTTCAGAGAGGTTTGAGTGTGACTTGGCCAATAGGTTTCCATGGCTGAATGGGGGTTTGAACCCTGGTCTCCAGAGTCATAGCCCAAGTGTTCAAACTACTGCACCTCACTGGTTCCCTTTGGGGCAAAATAATTAATTAAATCTGGTGATAAGGACATGATGATTTGGATAGATACATGTGTTCAGTATGTGTTTTGTGTGTGTGGCTGAAGAACCTTTTTCCACTCTGGTTACTTTTGGAAAGTTTGCATTGCCATAATGCTGAGCTGCGGTGGTGTAAAGGCTAGCTCAGATTACACTGAGCCTTATGACATACCTGGATTTTGAATTTTTATTATTTACTGCAGCTGGCACTGTCTGAGCAAGTAGGAACCACACCCTTTTGACCATGAGTTGCTCTCTTAAACACATTTGACAGTAAACAACAGCATTGCGGAAATTCTGTTTTTAACAAAATAATTCATTTGGATAAATTGAACTTTTTAAAAGCTAGGTGATTTCCCTCTTCTTCCTTTTTGTTCACTGCAGAACAAATTATCCTAAGCCCATATATTAACCAATAGCACTGGGGCCGTATAGCTCTCCTCTTCCATTGCCATTCTCTTTTCCTTGTCTTTATTTAGATTGTAAGCCGGAGGGCAGGGAACTGTCAAACGAACAATTTGTAAGCAATTCGGGGAGCCCTTATGGCCGAAGAGCGGGATATAAATACTCTGAATAAATAAATGAATACAATTTAGCGTGACGTAGGAAGTTGGAATAGAAATCTTGGCACATATCTAGGATGCTTGCTGGAACACAGAAGTAGGGTGTGCCTCATTATCTTAGACTTAATGTACTCTTGCTAACCCGAAGATATCTTTTTCTTAGGAATTCTACGAAAACATGTCTTCCCAGCTAATATAATTCAATACATTTTGTGGCATTGTTCTTGTGAAACACTCTTCCTTTGTATTTTGTCTGACTTAGGGAGTTTCCAGTTCTTGGCATGTTGCAATTTTAATGTGTGTAAGGAATGCAGTACTTCAGTTGATTTCAGTTTTTTCAGCTAATTTCTATTTAGTTTGTTACACAGATAGGTTTTATACTAAGCCTCCAGGAGCTGCTTCAAGTAGACCGAAAGGTATGGATGTGCCATTTGGGATTTTTGACTGTGGAAAGCAGATCTTGCTACTCGAAACCCTACGTGAAGCTACAAATACTTAGTTTTAAAAGTAGTTTGCCAAATAGATTTTGGCAAAAAATACAAGCCCAAAATATTGTTTGGTGACCAAAACTTAGTCTGATAATACCAATCTTTCAAACTGAGTTTCTCAAAATCTGGAGCTGAAACAAGTCTCAACGATGCAGATTTAACTCTTGGTTTGTGATTCATGAATATGGAACTGTGTTTTGGATTAACCTCTGGGGTGTGTATACAAGCACCCTTGGTCTCTTCCAGCAGTTAGTTGAACCAGTCCCAGAAAAGGATCCATCCCTTTAAAAACACAAGCTGAGTCAGATTCTCTCCCTCCCTTCTATCCAGCGGCACAAAGTGAAACTGTAAAAAGACCCAAAGCACAACAATTTGCCTTACTTTTTTGTTGACATAACTGTTTGGATTGGTGTAAAAAAAACAAAACACTTTTCCTTATTCAGTATTAGATGTGGTTGAATTTCTGGAGGCATGCAGCTGAGGAATACTATTGCAGGTACTGCAAATTCTTTCACCACGGTACAGTCTAATAATAGTATGTGCCAAATGTTGTGTTAAATAGCACCAGAATAGATTGCAGCGTGTAATTATGAGCTGGGTTTAGCATATTTTATCGTAATATTTCATGGAACCTGGTAAATAGCAAATGTGGCGTGCCTTAAGACTTCTGAAAAGCTCCCCGCAAGAGGAAGTGTTCAGGCTCATGCTCTGTTTGATAAGGGGTATCTAACACTGGCAGTCGCGTTCAAAATATACACTACGTCTGATACTAGTGGGCTTTTTTTCTTCCACTCCCTGCATCATTTGCAGTATTCTGAAATACAGGCTGAACCAAGCAAGAGCTCTTCTTCCTATTCTCCCTTCTAAACTGTTATACTACTGTATTTTCACCTTCCTACAGTATGATTTGAAACGGTGACTATGGATTTTTCACGTCTTCACACGTATACCCCTCCCCAGTGTGTGCCAGAGAACACTGGCTACACTTATGCACTCAGGTGAGAACCTTTTTACTTGTAGAGAGAGCTGGCGTACAATTCTGGGTTGTGGGTTTGTGGTATGTTTTAAATCGAGGGGGGAAAACCTTGAGGTTGATGACAGAGCTTTTTTGTTTCTTTTCCTGAGTTTAATAGAGCAGTTTTGTTTTTGCTTTTGAACATGGGTTATGAGCCAACACAACTGGGGATTAAGACAGTGACTCAGGGTTTGTCAGTCTCACTATAAGGAAAGAGTCACACCCAGATACCATTGTTTTGGTTAGTAACTGTGGAGAGTAGGATTAGGTAACATAATTAGCCTGCTTCGGTTCTTTTGCTGTACGGTGAACGTTCATTACTTTTGCTAAACAAGGATAATGGGATACCATTGCTTTCAAGTGCATTTTTCACTTTAATAAGAACATCAATGATAACCCTTTTACATAATGTGAAATTGACGTCTGAGTGTACTAATGATGATTCCATAGTTACTAATGCAGCTTCTAAAATCCGGGAAAGATTCATTCTGTAGGAAGATCCAGGAAAATGTTGCGGCAGGCCAACACTTATTGTACACACTCATGGATAAGTTTAGAAATTTTAGCCAAAAACTTACCCCCCCTCCAAAAAAAACCCAAGTCGACTTATCCACAGAGGGAAACAACCCCTGGTGAAAGACAAAAGTGTCATCTATCCTGGAAGCACTGACAACCCTCTACTCTCTCATCCATCCAAATCTTAGTGTGAACACAAAGATTGTAATTTTTAAAGTAACTTGGCATTTTTTTCTTTGCTTTGCCCTTTAGGTCCTTTGTTACTTGCCCCTAAGTTTTATCCTTGACTTACGCATGGGTCATATCAAACTCCACAATTTTGTTCCCCAAAACTGCCCTTGATTTATACATCAGGTTGACATACAGTTGAGTATGTATGGTAACTAATTTATTGCTGGTGTATGCACTGTGTGTGTTCTGGGATGCTGTGATCAACCATTAATTCACCGTACAAGTGTGTATTCTCCATGTAGGAAATGCATATCATTTCAATGAGATCTAGATCAGGCGGCTGCTTCCAATCTGATGTCCAAAGCGCTAGCATTTATTAACCTCCAAAAGAGCACTCCATCTTTTTATATTGGCCAAGTGTTCCAAATACAGTTTCCACATTAAATGTGTCAACCTCAAATGAAAAACTACACTGCCACGTTTATTCCTGTTTCATAGTGCAGGTTTACAAAAGTGTACTGCGGAAGCTGCCCTTAGGTGGGATATGGTGTGTAGACTTTTGGTAGTTTCCCCTTTTGAGTTGTCTGACTGTGTGATTCTCCAGTAGTGATACAGGCAGGAAAATTATTAGGAAGATAGCAATATTATAAGAGTTCACTAGATTGTCAAGGACTCATAAAAGTGGAAAAGAGTGAGAGGTCAAGTTAGAGTACCACTGAGTACATCTTCACAGATCATGATTCTCAGGAAAAGTGGTGGAGCTTGTAAAACAGGAGTAATCTGTTGTACTTGTTCTCAAAATGTCTTCAGTATCACCCTTAGTCAATAGTAAATCAGATCCCAGCCCAGGATATTTTCCTCTTGTCTTTAATAAAGTGGCCAGTATTAGGAGATGCCACTTATGGCAACTAGGCTTCCTTCCTTCCTTCCTTCCTTCCTTCCTTCCATTCATATAGTATGGATGGGGTTGGTAAGATTTATGGATTGATTCCCATCTCTGAAATATATGACAAAAAGATATTTTATCCTTGCAGCATTAACTTCAGAACAAGTTTCTCTTCCATAGATGTTTGTATGACACCCAAGTACTCAAATACTGGGATCTACCTCTACGGTGTCCCTAAACAATCTACATTTGTGATCAGCTCTGTCATAATAAGTTATTAAATAAATAGGCATGTTTGCCAAGCGAACACATATTGGGGCTAGTGGCAGCTGTCCTTAGTGCCTGGCACTTCATTTCAATGAAGTATCTGTAATCATCACTGGCAGGAGCAGAATACAAGCAGCTGTATAAATGGCACATGTCAGAATTAGCTTGCTATATGAGAGACACCCTTGTTTTGCAGAGTGGTGTTTACTATTGCAGTTTATCTCAAGAGGTGAAATCATGATCTGCAGAGTACTCAATGGTCTAGTATTTTTAAAAAAGCACTGGTCTGGTAGCCATAAATGAGAAGGACTTGCTTGTAGGTGGGTGAGAGGGTTGCCAGAAGAAGGATGCAGAACTCCATTCCGCCTTTAGATTCACCACGGAAAGCAAGTGGGCTCACAGAGAAGAAAAGCTATCATCCCACACCTCTGCGTGTATCACAGAAATGCAGTGTACTGATGTAAGAGGACAAAGCTCTCTCCATCCCTCTGCTGCCAGCTCCAACAGGCTAATAAACCATTTCGTAGGCTAGCAACTTTCCTGAATCTGTTCCCAAGTGTGTTAACAAAATGGACCTTTTAAGCACTCCTAATCCATATGATCTGGGATGCAATAGATTTTGTGCTGTTTGTGGCCTAGTCCTCATGCAGGTGGCAAATCTTTTGTCTTCTCTGTACTATTTCAGATAGCAGGTGGGAGGACTCACATGATAAACCGCTGACTTCGTAGTAGCCAGATACAGATGCATTGCCTTCTCTGTGTAGGTTTGGATGCAAAAGTATATACTGTATTTAGCTTCTGATTACTCCTCATCCGCTCAAAACAAATTTCAATTTTTTTCCAGACAAACTGGGGATCTTGTGCTGGATTGTATCTTAAATTGTGGAGGAAATAATGTATTTTCCTTTGCTCACACAGTGGAAAGCAGAGTCTTGAAACTGTGGAATTAATGAGTGAAATGCTTTTTTATGTATTGAATTAAAAATACAAAAATGTTTCTGAGGTTTTTAGTTTCATGTAAATGGAAAAAATAGTGTCGTTCTGCTGAATTAGTAAGGAGCTTCTTTATAATGAGACAGACCTTTGGGTCAGTTTTGTGTATATATTAACACCAGTGTTTGGAGAAGGGATCTTTCTAGCCCTACCTGGAGATGCTGGGAAATGGACTTGGCTCCTTTTGCATGTAGTTGTGTTCTGTCACTGAGTTATGACTTATCACATATAAGATGGAACCTAATACACTGCTAATGCTGAAGTGGGCTGTATTACTGACTTTAAAATGGAAGTTGCACATGTTCCCATTTAACCATGTTTAACAATGAAAGAATCTTAAATGAGAAATCTATTACTCTGTTTGTCCAACAATCACATAATGCTTGCTTTCACTTGCTTAGAGTGTGTATGCCAACTCACTGACAGTTGGGTGCAATGATTCCTTTTATTGTTTCGGGAAACAACACATACTTTTCATAGCATTGGCTTGTTTTTTGAAAGTTGTCTGGCTTGTTTCTTTAAAATCTTTGTTCATTTTTATTTGTCAGTTTTCTGTAAAACAACAAACTTTGTCACGAGTGAGTTTAATTTTCCTGAATTATCAGAACTACATGTTAGGCTGAATGTTGCAGAGGGCAAATGTTTGGTGACCATGTTAGAGTCTTTTCTCTCCCTACAATATTGTATATATTTCAGTCTGTTAAGACATGACATTATCATCACAACTTTTCCTGACCTCAGAAAGTGGCAACCAGTGAAGAAACATTTTTGAAAAAGGCTGTTCTTTCACACAAATGAAATAACAGGCACTTTAGATGGCAAAGTAACCAGAATTCTTGAAAGTTTAGGGAGCTAGGCCGCTCAAATGGAAGTAGTTCTGTATATCACAGACTTCTTTCACATGGCTTGTCCAACATGATGTCTATTATTCCTTTCCTGCAACATCCAAACATATTGTTTTGTTCATAGAAGGCCAGAATATAGCTCCCTATAACATGTGATTTGGGCTGATAATATGATTTTTACTGTCTTATATCATGAATAAGCTTTGATATGTTTCAAATCATCTCACAATATTTTGTGAAGAGTACCTCTTTCATATCTGCCAAACTTTGCATCTCAATTCTGCCTGCAAAGATAGCTTTTAGTAAATGAAGGAACATGTTTGTTATCAAACCTACCTTTTCGACTTCAAGACAGAAAAATGTAAGTAATTCAGGTAATTCCCACACAGGCATGGAATATATTTCTAAAGCACATTAGGGCTCCCAGCCAATTTCAGACATAAACATTCAGACATTCGGTCAGGGTAAAATACAAAACCTTTTGACAAAGCTTCTCAACTCCTTTCTCTAAAACATTTGGATTCATTTGTTTAAAGGATTTATAACAATCTTCTTCCACAGCCTTTTGAGGCGACTCTCAGAGATCATTTAAAGCAATAAAAGCGACGTCCAATAGCAATAATAAAAATTCATAAGCATCAAACAGCATAGTTACACAGTCCTGCAGAATTATTAAAATTAATCTTTCTCTGCAGTAGACAGGCGTGTTACACATATGCAAAATGGGTCTGTTTGTTTTTCCCACTGCCTTTTTATTACAGTTCAAGTTACTCCTCAACTGCTCTGGATTTTGAGACAGAACACAAATTGGAACCAGTGTTTGATTCTCCAAGAATGTCAAGACGCAGCTTGCGCTCATCTGCTACAGCACACAGCACAACTAAGGACACCTCAAATGAAAATATCTATGTCACTGGGAACAGCAGCAGCTCCTATGCTGGGAAGAAGACATTTGTAGACCAGTCAGCCAAGTAAGCATTTCTTTTGACAACTACTTCCTATTATCTATCCACCAGTTCTGTTCCATTTACTTTTATCCAGTTAAGCTCAAAATACACATCTTCAGGTTGTGTTTGTATATATATTGCATTAAAAAGCATGGTGGAGCTGGTAGTTTCCCTGAAACAAATTCCCTAGAGAATTTAGATGCTGCATCCAACTGGCTTATTGTCAGGCAAAAAAAAAAAGGAGCCCCAGTACTTTCATCTGTTACGGATGTTAAAGAGGACCAGTACTTTCATCTGTTAAGTACGTTCACTCCTGGAATTTCAGGTGACACTCAGCTTTGCAAAAACCTCTGGCAATAGAACAAGAACCAGCATGATGGACTATGACTCTGGAGACCAGGATTTGATTCCCAGCTCAGCCGTGAAACCCACTGGGTGGCCTTGAGCAAGTCACATCCTTTCAGTCTCAGATGAAGGCAAAGGCAAACCTCCTCTGTATAAATATTGCCAAGAAAACCCTTTATAAGTTTACCCAAGGGTTGCCATAAGTCAGAAACTACTTGTCAGCACAAAACAACAACAACAAACTTAAATTGTTACATAGAAGAAGGGATTTGAGTGGCAACTGTGGTGTCACAAGTTGCATTTGCTGTACTTCCATCTGCTTTACAACTTTTAAGGAATAGGAAATCTGTGCATCTCTTGCATGCCGTCACTCTGTGAAGTGTTAATACAAGCTACTTGTTCTGTACTCTGTATTTTTCTTTTTAAAAGGTAGACTAAAAAGTCTTGGATATTGCTGTACACGCAGTCCCCATGGCACCCCACTTTATTTTCATACCTGACAGTTACAGTCAGCAGGGAGTGGGTAACCAATGAAAAGTTAAATTCCAGGACCATTCCAGGACTTTGTAACTTAAAATTCTGATCGTTATTTTGCCAAGCTTTTGTATTTTATATTCAGTGTGGTAAGCTCAAATATCATTTTTCATTAAAATCAACATTATTATTAATCTTTAAAAGCTGTGACAGTATCATTATGGCAGTAACTCTTATCTTGCTGGAAGAGAAGAGAGGAAAAGCTGCTTCATTTTGTTGTTGTAACTAGAATAGCACTGGTTTACTTATGAAGTTCTGCCTAATCCAATAACATCCAAACAATGATACGTTTATTGGCCCAGCCAAAATGCACAATTACATGCTGCAAGCTTTCGAAGTCACACTGCCTACTTCTTCTCTCCCACTTCTTCCATTTCCCCAAACACCATAGTAACCAGATTGTTAAGTGTGTGGATGATTATTGTTGGTGAATTTTGTATACTTACACCTTGACTTATGTTTTTCTTCAAGAACTACAAAACAACATAAAAGTGTGGCAAAACAATCTGGATCAATAAGATACACCTCAAGAAAAAATGTGCCCAGCTCTTCCATTTTCAGCCACAGTAGTTTCAGTAGCCAAACAAGTGATGGGTCCCTTATGTCAACCATATTGGATGAGTCTTCAATACAGGAGCAGACAGCTGTTGATCATTTTTGGGGTAAGTAAACTATTGTATAGAGAGACTTTGACATGTTTATGCACAGATCTGAACATAACATACTGAGTAAGTAAGTGAAGATTTGCTAGTGTTGTCTTAAAATAAAGGAGGAAGCCAGGTGCCTGAGAAATTAGAGAAGGGGGAAGCGGAGGGACAGAAGACTTTTGAAAAGCAGCTTACGTTCTGCTTCCTCTCAACAAGTCATGCTGTATGAGGATTGCTAGCTTTGTATAACAAGCTCATTAATTTCCAACTGGAATAAGGTGTTACTTTGTCACTGTAAATTGACATCAAAGACAGATTTAAGACAAAGCCTTTACTTAGGCTATCTTGAGAATATACTCTCTTGGTATTTGGTGTAGGTATATGTGTGTGTGTATATGTGTTTAAGAGTCTCTGTGGGGCTACAGCATCCAACAAGACAGATAAGAAATGAAATGTGTAAGCCTTTTGTCCTCCCTAATAATCCTCTGACTTGAGGTCTGACTTTGTTCAGGCCAATTTTCCACTTACTCTGTTGTAAAGAGTGCAGGACTGGACGCCCCAAAAGCAGCACTGCTCTCAGAGAAGATCTTGAACCTGTGTGAGCAGAGAAAGGTGCTGTCGTAGTTCTAGGCTGTGTGCTACTTAGCCTAGTTGTAGGCCTCCCTTTGCCCAGGTTGAAGAAACCAGTGTTAACTTCTAGTACTGTGTTTTAACTGTTGGCTCTGGCATTAACAGCCTTGTTTTATTGCTGTGTGTTGAGCTGCTGTTAGAGCAAAAAAAGTGGTAACTAAGCAACAGAAACATCACGTGTTTCCAAATATCTAGCCTCCCCAATAGCCACATGAGAAACAAGAGACAGGTTTTTGTTGCTTTACATTTCCACCTGGAAATGTAATCCTACTTGGTAGATAACACAAATGATTTAATTTTAGAATACACTGCCTTGTATGTAATAACATTTCCCACAATGCTTTCTCATTTATGATCCTAGAAACAGCAAATTGATTTTTAAATATACATAATTATCAACTATGACCTACACAGATGCACCTCCTTGAATTCTATCCATTCGTTTCTTTTATTTTTAGGCCTCGATGACGATGGTGATCTCAAAGGTAACAGGATAGTATTTTCTGTTCTTACTGCTTTTGTTCTCGATTCATTGGTTTAGTTTATTAGGTCATCTATTGCAATTCAACAGGTGGAGGTGCTACGGTGATTCAGGCCAACGGTGACATAGTGACGACTGAGAGCCAGGCTTCACTGAGCAATGGGTATACCTGCAATGACTGCAGTATGCTTTCTGAGCGGAAGGAAGTCCTCACAGCATACTCGACTCCTCACATGCCACCCTCAAGAATTTATTCCAGGGATCGAAACCAAAAAAACAAGTTCAGTAAGTTATATTATATTCAGTCTCCAGAGTTTCTTGGTTTTGAGAAATGATGTGTGAATAAAATGTTTCTACAAAGCTGAAGATTTGCTGCATTTACCTTTGCTTGACAAGGTGATTTCTTCTGGTTTAGGAGTATGGTTCTAAATACTTGACAATTTGTACTTTGACAGAACATTCCTGTGGCATTTTATCTGTGACCCTTTCTGACACAAATGAAGTTCTTATATGCTGTTGAACCCCTTTAGAAGAGCACAGCATTCTTTTTAATAGTAAATAAAGATCAAAATAATTTAGAAATACTTGCTCCATAGGCACCAGTGGCTTCCTCCAAATCTGGTAACATTGGGGAGGAGGTACCTAGGTTCTGTTTACTATTGATCGGTATGGCCACCTCCCACTGCAAATGTCTATTGTCAGGAGAACATCTCATTGCTTTGTCCAAAAAAGCTCTACAGGCTTGGCTTAGTTGGCATAACATATACATGTTCGCATCTGAACAATGAGCCAAAGTCACTTCAGGAGTATCTGAAGGGTCACTAAAGTGAGTTATGAGGAGAAGCTAATGTCCATTTACATAATGGGAACAGCATAGGTTTTGTTGTTTCTTATTGAGGGAGCATTACAAAAGATAAATGATGACTTCCTACTTCTAAGTGCCCAGTCTCCAGAACTACGTTCCATCCAAGATGACTGTATCTAACCTTGTATCTAATACAATATTCTGCACTTCTTGGGTTGCTTACAGAACCTTCCAGGGCTGCCATTTCTTTGGTTTGTGGCAGCATCCTCAAGAATAGATTTATCAGGATTACATGTTTTAGTAGCCTTCACTACCCTGATGTATATATAGCCCTGCTTTCTGTATATTTTTGTGCATCCCAAAGGTGTGAGAATAGGTTTGTTGAGACTGCAAAGGAAGAAGATTTTGATAATCACTCATTCTTTCCCTGCCATAATTTGAAAATGCAAATCTTTTTATGAGCCTGTTTTGTGTATGTATTTACTTGAATAGCTTGAAAGAATAAATACTAGAAACTGGTATCTTTTCCAGAAAAGGAACAATGCAGAAATATTCTGCCACCTCTTGTTCTGGGATTGGTATTTACATCTGAATAGTATGTAAATCTCTTAATGGAAGATTAAAAATATTTCTCATTTTGCCTCCTTGGAACATCACTTGTGGCTAAGGGACAACTCTTTCCATTTGGCATTCTAGTCTCTTAGTCTCATGTAAAGAATGAACATCTTGGACCTGTTTGGATTAGGGTTGCATTTTTCTTGATCAGCCGATTAAAAATGGAATAAAATATTGTTATTCTAATGCTCTTTTAATAGGGGGCCTCACTTTCTACACAAGTAAGATTCTGCAAGTGGCCAAGTATACCACATCATCTTTCACATCACTCATAGTGCAGCTCTTTCAAATGATCTTGCTGAAGCTGGGCTATGATTGTAAAGGTACTTTTTTATTTTAAATTGTCTTCTTCTCTGTCCATCCATGCCACACTTAAAAACAATTATCTGGGTCGTGTGTGTGCCTTTGTCTCCCATGATCTAATTCACTGGGGCAACTTTCTGGCATCCTCTACAGTAATCTTTCTGACTTCTTTCCTGCACTCACTTGCCAGCCTTGTTCTTCTTCTCTTGGAAACATTGGTATACAAGGTACAGAGTACTGGTGGTAAGGGTTCCTCTACTTCTGCCTCCATTTTGAAATGGCATGGATGGTGTGGTATGTAAGGAAAACTTAACCTTGATTATGAAACTGCATCATTTATACTTAAACACTTAAACATATTGGCTTGCTTTGCTCAACAGCTTATATCAGCCATAAAAGTACAGTCATCCAGTGGGTAAAATTTACAAGCTTTTGCTTGCAACTTGCCCATTAAACATTTTTTTGGCCAGGATCCAAAGAACCACACACACAATGTCCATGCAAGATCTTACAATTGTGCTTCTCATCCTACACGAAAAACCGGTTCTGAATCTGTAAAGGTATGATAAAATTTTTGATGAAGCATGGAGGTCTTCAGATTCCACCTGACAGGGTTAGACTTTTGAGACAGTCTTTGGTTCCTAGCCTTAGCCTTCAGGGTTATTGATTATTACCATTTCTCTTCAAGGAATAGGTTCTTTCTGACCTCTTATTACTGTTTTTTCAGAACTACATTTATTAAAGGGTTCCTTTGCTCCACTGCAAATAGAGAAAGAAAACCAAACTGACATCTCTTAGTCTCTGTCAGTAAAAAGAGGTTGTTCGTAAAATGGAAATGTTGGAAATGTAAAGTCTGATGCAATTTGGGAAGCCATCTACCAGGATAAACATTGGCAAGTAAAAATCATCCAAGAGCTTAAAGAGCTGTCGGAAAACAATATCAGAATTCAGTATTATACATGAATGTTTGGCAGAGTCTATATGGATCTTCCCAAAATCCATTTTACGGGAGGCATAAAATCCAAAACACCAACACACACTTCTGGGCCGATTTCTTAGGAGTTTCTTGACTTTCCAAGAAAATTGAATAATTCACTTCCATTATGCAGATAGGATTACTGCCTATATGGGTACAATCATACGGATGCTAAGAATTTGAACATGCACATCCAAATAGGAGGCCTTTGGATTTGCATCTCCTCCATCCATTCCTCAATTAAAGAAACCCCTTCCTTCCTTCCTTCCTTCCTTCCTGTACTTGACTAGCAAGATGCTTTTACAGATGGGTAATGCTGCTTTACAATTTTGCCTCTGGAAGTGGCATTTGAAAGAAAAAAATTGCACAAGCATGCTATTGGGAACACCTACACAAGCCCTCTGAGTTGTATTCTCTCCGCTCTCCCCCCAATGTAATTATTTTATTTTATTTTATTTTTTGGCTCCTCCTTCCTTCTCTCCTTTCTGTTGTAGCACACTCTAATTACTGTGGGAGCGTGAATGTAAAAGAATTTCTCAGGGAAGATGGCCACCTGGGGATAAATGGAGAATCCTTGTGTAAGTATAGTTTGATATGTCATTTGTTGAAACTTGGGTTAGAAGTGCATGTTACAGTGATCTTCCATAGTTCTGTGGAGGCTGGGAAAGCATTGCATGTTGGCCATGAATCATCATCCTGCTCTCAAAGGAACTGCCTAAGTCCATTTATGCTTTAGGGCTTTTAGAATCTAGAACTTACCTTTATAGATGTAACTATCTGTAGGTTTTAGTCATACCTACCAGCTAAAGCAAGGATGACCCGCTTGCAGCACAAGTGTGTCATGTGACACAGAGCTGTGAGGTTAATGGCAGAGCTTAGAAAAGTTACTTTTTTGGACAATGACATCCAGAACGCTTAGCCAATATGGCCACGTTGATTTCCAAGCTCTGTTGTGCCTGTATAGGGGAGCCTATGGGAACGATGAGGAAGGATGGATTCCCACCTTTCCTCCACAGCATTGCTGCCCATTCCTATATTTGTTCAAAAGTGGCAAAATCTCACCAGGAGAGGTGCTGAAAGGAGCTGCTGATCTGTGCGGCAAAACTTAAACCAATAACACACATATCAAGATGCTTGGCCACTTCAGACTTAAGATGCATTTGTACAACTGTTTTCTGTGATGTATCTGGCACACCTGTGTCTTATGTGCAGATTTTACCGGTGAATGTGTTGTATTAATTGATTGTTACCCACCACCAACAGGTGATGACTGTAAGGGGAAGAAACACCTTGAAACACACACAACAGGCCACATGCAATCATCAAGGTCTAAAAGGGTAGCAAGGACCATTTGGCACATCTTTTCTTATGCAGGTTGACTTGTACCTTTTTTGTTTTTTATTTCTGTTGCTTCAGTATCGTCATCGCAGTCTTTCCACTCTTAAACACTCTTGCTGCTTTTTTTAAAAGAGCTCCCTGAGATTAGACTGACTCAGTTGGGGAGGGTTCTTAAGAATAACAAATGCCCATCACCCCTTGCTCTGGTTTTAGGTTGACCCCTGCTGCCAAGGAAGCTTGGCACAGATAATCCCCGTTCTACATATGTCACAGAAGCACTAGGAAAACAGAATACAGCAACTCGTTGATGTTCTAAAAAGAGACTTCTGCACATGCAAAACAAGGATCTTAGTAATAGAAAACTATGGCATACAGAAGTAAAAATATATTGATTATTGAAATAAAAGGCCATTTCAGCCATGAATTTAACAAATCTGTAGTTACAAGAGACCACGAAGTCTATGAAGGCCAGTGAATAGACTAATGGAAAAAGAATTCCCTTTCCACCAGTCCAGTGGGTATCCATTCAAGTGCAGAGCCTTTTCCACTACAACTAGTATGAAATCTCACAGGCTGATGGAGTAAGGAAAGAACTCCGTTTCAGTCTTCTGCCAATTCATTTGACAGAAGACTACTACTACGTCTTTTTTTCCTCTCAGCTTGTATTTCTAGTCTTCCTACAGAAGAGGTGCCTCCTCTTGTTTTGTAGCTGGCATAGAAAGGCAGATTGCTAGGCTCATTGTAGGCTACTAAAGCTTTTACAAGCTAGTAGCTTTTTGGTCTTGCTTACAAACTGGCTGATTATTGCTAGATAGGTTGGTACTGGAACCAAGAAATAAAATGAGAACAGGCATATTTTCACACAGCAGCACACTGGATGCTATGGAGTTTATCAGACGACGGAAATTGGAAGTATAATCTAATGGCCATCCCAACGCAATCATGGGGTTTCACGTTATTGCGTATTAAAATATCTCACACAATTTCGGGCAAAAGGGAAGTCATTCCGAACACAATCATGGGTTTTACGTTATTTCGTTTTAAAGCATATCACGCAATTTTGGGCAATGGGGGGTCATTTTTGGGTAATGGGAAGTCATTCCGAACACAATTAGTATTCACGTAAATTCACTAAACTAACAAATTCATGTGAATTTGAATTGGCTCCAGTTGGCTCCATTCAAAATAAAGAGAAATTCCTCCCGTCTGATAAACTCCTGTGTTGTGACTAGATGTCCTTCCCCAGTTGCATTTTGTCTGGTACCCTTGATGTATGGAGATTTTCTGCTGTGGTTTTGTTGTAGCACTAAACCTGGTTAATGGGGAGGTGAAAAAGCAAAAGGGGAAAAAAAGAATGCTTTCTGGTATTCATCCATTCAGAATGCAGCAAGGGGAATCGGCAGCTTTTTTGTCACCAAACCATGTAAAACATGGTTAATAATGCAGCCAGTAGATCACTTGAAAGTGAGCCTCAGGCTTATTTAAGCTGACTATTGTACCTCCTACAATAAAGGGCATTTTAAGCTTTCAGTCAGAAATATAAAGCATGTACAGAGAAAGCCATGAACGAACATATACCGGTATACCTTCTTTTATTGTTGCCAAAGATTAGAAAACTATATCTGAATGGGCTATAAACTTTCATCTTTATATACCTTCATTGTCTTGTTGCTCCATTTCAACACATCTGTCCATCTGACACTTGTGTACAAACATTTTTCTCTCTACATCCTTACTATACTTTCTGTAGATAACAAATGTGCTTAACTTTCAAATGATCATATGGAAATAAAATTATCATTATTATTATGTAAAGCTGCATAGCAGTAATGCTCCTCCAGTGAAAATGTTTGCTCTCAAAACCAGTCGTGTAATTTAAAGAAACCTATTAGTAACTCTTTGGCAAGTAGATTCTAATAGCACTGTCAAAATGATTATAAACTATAATGTTAGCTCTCATTTCTTTCTGTTTTGATGCTTATGCTTCATTTTGCATACGGATTTAAAGTCAGAGTCAATTATTTACAACATTAGATTAAATTGCAAATGGCTTCCATTATCTGTGTTCATATTCATCTGTGTTGTGATAGGTTTCTTCTTGCTACATATGTTGCAAAGAATGGGAACAGCAGGATGGTTTGTGTCCAGGAAGGTTTTTTCACTCCTTTGGCTGGCTGTTGTGTCTCCAGGTTACTATTGTTCGTGTTTGTGTGTGTATGTGCATGAATGCATGCATGTGTCTGCCTTTTGGATCATACTTGAATCTTATATGAGATGATATAAGCTGATTAATTTGAACATGTCTTTAAAGCTGCTTCAAACATTACGCACTTGCTACAAAAAGAGCACTTGCTGTTAAACACCGTGGAGTTTGCATCACCATCAGGACAACTGTTCAAGTTTAAGAGGCAGAGAGTGAGCTCAGGCTCTTGAAAACACTAATGTACAGTAAGCCCTATGGACAAAATCCTCTACCCAGAGATACCCAGGTGATCAGGAACAAGCAAACACCTTGTGTTTTCTTCTATATAAACCTAGGGTCTGATGCTGCTATCAAGGTCACGCAGTGGCTCAGATATTCCCTTATCTGGTAGACTTTTCCCTGTATTCCCACAGCAATTCAGGCATTCTCCTTGTGGTACTTCTGCCTTGGCCATTATCCGATTGCCCTGATCAAGCCTGTCTTCCTGAGAACCCAATGCTTTTATTTTCAGAGGAGACCATGGAAATTACATTCAGACAGGAGTAATTTTCACACATCTGCCTGTGCATCTTGTTTTAAGCTGCCTTTGAGGTTTTTCTGTCGCTGCTTAACAAGTTATTAGCAGCAAAAGGAGATTTAGAGAGTGTGAGTGGTGACTCCATGTAGTTCCAAGTTCCATGAAGGCTTGAAACATCTTGCTCCGTTGTACTCTACTAAAGTTGCCCTCAGCAGAGTGACGCTGTGAATGCAGCTTTAAAACGCAACATTCCGTTAGACCAGAATTGCTGCTTTACTAAACTTCTTGCTGCATGATGCTATGTTATTTCTTTGTATGCACTGCTCCATGTCACTAATGTAGGCCAAGTTCCGATGGTGTGTTTCCACTGGGTCCTACTGCTGCAGCCAGAATCAACAACCTCCCTCTTTTGTTTCTGCAGTCTAAATGCAGTCCTCTTCACCCCCAGCATCCACCCTGTAAGGCTGGGAGAATCTCTGAGGAGGACTCTTGGTGTCATGGAAAGTTGCAGCAGTGGGGAGAAGCAAGGGTGGGGAGAGAGAAGTCTCAGTTTCCCTATTTATTGGATATTGAATAATACTGAATACCCTTGGAACTTGGCTATAGAATATAATGTGAAGGTGCTTTGAGCTGATTTTTTTAAATCTGCATGTATGTGGTAACTTGCCAATGTCTATTTACTCTAACTATTTGTAATATTATCCTGTATTTCTGCTCACCCTCCTACTAAGACAGTGGTCTTCAAACTATATTCCAGGGAAGCATGGATTTTTGTGACAGACAGATCAGTAGGCAAACAGATCATCCCTGCTGTGTACACCTGCCAAGGGAATACTGGTGGCATGCAAAGATGCATCCTAGCCAACACAGGACAGCAGTGAGGTTGAACAAGCCTAGTCATAACCAACATCATTTTGTTCCTTTGCTGTTTTTCCATCACAAAAGTGGCTTAGAGTAACATCTAAAGATGTTCCATAATGAAAAATAAAATTTCCATATAATTCAGTGGCGGTTGCCATCTGAAATATATAGATAATCATGCATTAAATTAAACCTCTGAGAGCAATTAACATAAATTAAGATTATGGGGAAGGGACTCCAGTTCCTCGAATCCCTGAGCTATCATGGCCTAGAAAGCTCCAGCCAGCTAACTTAGCTCTGAGTGGAAGTCAATTGGAGCTCTGCCCTCCTAGAACAGGGGGAAAGGACCAGGGTTTTGTAGGGCTCACAGGTGCAAGTTCCTGTTTGAACTAAAAATACTATAAAATCTTTTGCAGGGAACAAGGATTTTTAAAACATTGATGTGGAACACTTTCCCTGGAGTCTCAAATGTTTGAAAACTACTGTCTTGCATTATTCTGGTACATTCCAGCTCATCTAGTACATCTGTTCTCATCTAGGGAAGGCAGCTGCAGGAGTATTCTGGTGGCTTGGGACTGGATGGTATCAACTTGTTACCCTGATTTCTTTGCTGAATGTGTTTATTCTTACAAGGTTTGTAAACGTTTTTACAGAATTTGATTGCATGTATTTTTTTAAACCCGTGTTTATAGATTAGTTTGTGTATTACAGACTCAACTAGTTTGAATGCTACAGTAAACTGCTCCTTTTGTGAAAATGAATTTCAGAGGCACTTTGCTGCATACAGCATGAAGACCAAAAGACATCTTTTAATGTCTTTGAAAATACCAAAAGGATCTGTTTCAGCTATGGCCTGTTGTTTGAGAATGAGATTTTATCTCTTTCAGTATCTATATGGTTGTAAGCTAAGTCTCAAAATAGTTTGCCCTTAATATAGAAGGTCTGGGAGTGTGCTATTGTTTGAGTAGATCATGGCTGTAATTAAGTTTTAGAATTAGTTAGCTTTTGCAATTTGAGCAAAAATACACATATACTGTATTCAGGAGACTCGTTGCAGTGACAAACATGTTTACATGAAATTTTTGTCTCTCTTTTCCAGATGCCTTCCGAAGATATTCAGGTTATTGTTGTTTCTTCTCCCACTATTGCTGTTGCTAGGTGAGTGGACATGTTTCAGCAGTTATGAGTCTGAAAGCTCAACAGTATAAGTTATCTATTTATAGGGATACGTATATTCTGCTTGCACAATCTGTGGTCCACACAAATCAGCGTAGTCCATCCAAGGATTATGGTAACCTCTTTTTGCTGCTACTCCCAATACTGTATATTCTTTAACAGTTATCTATGGCCCTTCCCCATTGATCCTAAACTTCCATGATATAATTATTGCATTGTGAAGAGATGTCTTTTTTATCAGAAGTGTTAGTCTAATGATTAAAGTTTCTTAAAACTAGTTTATCTTGTTGAGTTTACTTTTTTTTAATTGTGAAATCTTCCTTTTTTTTTCTTCTTTTTTTTGCCTTTTAACAGAAGCTTACGTTTTCATTTTCCTCTTTCAATCTTCTTGCTTTAGGCTTGTGGCACTGGGGTCCTGAAAGTTTCCTTTCATTATTGCCAGCTTTGAATTGGACAAGATTACATAGAACATACAGATGGGAAGACTCTGCAACAGTCATTGAACCTCATCCAGATTCATCGTATGTTGTTCAGCACCCAGATGTAAGATATCCTTTGTACGCCCTTTTGATAAAGCCTACAAAGGTCAAGTGACCACAGCAGACAGCACCATAGACCTGCTGACTGGGGATGGTGGGAGTTGTACTTGGCATCTGGAGGATGTCAAATTGGAAAAAGCTGATATGTGGAAGAAAAGGGAAGACAAGCTAGGGCATAGCCACAAGCTTGCTTTGGTCTTTGTCTTTTGGGCCACTGGTTGTCTGTACAACTTTTTTTAAAATCAAAGCTGTAACTCTCTGGGTCCTGCTTCAGTAAGCAATTTTTTTTCTGCTTCAATAAATGGTGAATATTAGTTCTTTCAATAAGCAGCTTACGCCTGTTGGGTTGAATTGCTTGAGTAAAGATTGAGTTATAGACTCTTGCCCACCCCCCATTATGTGTGTATAAAACATTAGGTTTATGCAAGGTTGCTGAATTCTGTCGTGTTTTGTTCAGTGGAAGTGATGGGAATAAAGATGAGAGATCTGGAATGACATTCCAAGAGAGGTGCACCTGCTCTTTCACTGTCTGCTTTTAGTCAGCAGTGAAGATGATCTTACTGCAGTAGACCATTCTTGAACTGTGTTATAAATCAGGACTAAAAACATCTTTTTTAAAAAAAACTCTAGGAAACTATGAAGTTCTTTGATGCAAGTCGTATACATGAGCTGGAAAAGCAGATGGCCTTAATGTCTGAGAGATGGCATCACCGGGATGAAGAATATAGTAAAATGCTGCTACTTCTACAGAACTTTCAAGACCAAGTTTCCCAGATGAATGACAAGAGTGAAATGTTGATACTGATAAAAAATGTAGTGGGCCAGCACCTTACAGAGATGAAACCTGATCAAACAGCGGTAATTTTGTGTGGGACTCTTCCTTTTACAACTCAGTAATATTAATGTGGTGACATGATAAATGGAATTTGTGTGGTTCGAGGACAAGCATTTTCAGTTTGTGCACAAAGACAATCATTTTACAAACTATACTGTTAACTGATATCAGGGATCACTCCATTTTCAGTCTGTTACATCAAATATATTGTTTTAAGATGTAAAAATGTACCAAACCATAATGCAATACAGGTTGAGTATCCCTCATCCAGAATTCCAGAATACTCGAAAATCCAAAATTGTTCACATGAATGGCTGAGATAATGACACCTTTGCTTTCTAATGGGTCAGTGTTTCATGCCGAAAATTGTTTAAAATTTTGTTTATAAAATTATCTTCTTCAGATGCAACCTGTTCAACAATCAAAATGTACTTTTTTTTAAGTATTTGTTTTGAAATTATACAATTTTGTTTCTTTTCTATTTGAAATGATATTCAAATAGAATAGTATTCAAGCAGTAGGGATCTTGCCATTCCACTTTGGCTTTATGTGACAGAAATTATGATATATTTCATTTTCAAAACCCATGAAGTAATCTGATATGGGAATGATCTCAAAGACTTTGTAGCTTTCAGTGTCATGGTAAGTAAATCAGTGCCTTTAGAAAGAATTGTTCTATTTTGTTTTTAAAGAATGACTTCTTGGCCTTGCATCAAGAACATGAATGGCGCCTTGGGGCTTTAGAAGATCTCCTTGCAAAACTCTCTGAAAAGTCTGAGGTAAAGATTGGTTTATTGTTATTTAATGTTCAGTGATGAAGGTTGTCGTGCTAAACATATTTCATGGAAGTAATTCCCAGTGAAATACATGGGATGCTTCAAAACAAATATGCTCAGAAGCAGTGTAAGAAGAAAAAGAGAGAATTTTTCATGTGTTACAGCTTTTCAATCTAGGTTGACACAAGTCCCATGTCCCTTGGGGTTTTCCATTGAGAAAATACATAATGGTAGACAACCATCTTTGAAAGACAGACTTCTTATACTACCTGTTTTCTCTTATAATTTACGCTCATGAGGAATGGGTTTTGGTGTACTTTAGGGCCTGCATTTGATGAGAGCCAGCATAGTGTAGTAGTTTGAGCGCTGGATTACATCTCTGGAGACGAGGATTCAAATCCCTGCTCGGCCATCGAAACCTGCTAAGTTACTTTGGGCAAATCACATTCTCTCAGCCCCAGAGGAAGACAAAGGCAAATTCTCTCTGAATAAATCTTACCAAGATATACAGTAAAATCCTGTGATGGGGTTGCCAGAAGTTGGAAACAACTTGAAGGCACACAATAACAACAAAGGGCTTGCATTTAGTTCATCCGAAATGACAGTTCCTAAAAGCCTGACTAGGGCTCTGCACCTCACTGGGTGCAATGGGTAGGTATCTCAAGATGGAAGCTTAACAATGTAGTGTTTTATATGAAAGGGTTTTAAAAAATATAACCCCATCGTAACATGGGCACAAAGAGTGCTAGTCACGAATTCAATGATGGGTTTGGATGCCTAAACCCCCCCCCCCCCCCAGGTTCAGTTATGAACCTGGCTGGATGTCCTTGGGGAAATCATAACCTCTGAGCTAAATCAACTTTATAGGGTGGTTGTGAAGATAAAATGTTTCTCTGAGCCACCTACAGGGAAACAAAGTGTGCCAGAATACTCAAAATTTGTAAATCAGAATTATATTAATAGAATTAAGGCTCCCTTCATTCACCTCTTTATAACAACATTCAGTTTAAGCATTTGCAAAAGTGGTCCAAATTAAGAAATGTACTGGTTAGGATCCAGCAAGATTTCAATATGGATAAGGATCAGACAGGAAGAGGGAAGGATTTTTTTGTTCACTTACAAAATGGTCATAGTGAAAATACGATTAGAAATCTGCAGGTATCAGTCCTGTGATCAGGAGTCTTATGTGGAACTCCATATGTCAAGTGACATTGCTTGTCCTCTGAAAGGAGTACTGTGCCTTTCTTTCTTGTCACTTTTCCCCATCCCCCAGAGCCATATGTTGGGTTAATTGGCAAAAGTTGGATTACAATAACAACCACCTTAGTGTAGTTTAAGAAGGATTTTTCCAAGTCACATGCAACTTGTACTGGAAATTAGAGTTGCTTCTCCCCATGCACCCCTGTGTCATGAAAACATCTAAGCTCCAGCCAAGAATGCTAAATTATGCCGCGTGTAGTGTGTGATATCTATTATAAATATCCAGCCATCTATTTCTAATTTTTGCCATATTTAGGATTCTATTGCCTGGGAATTCTTCCTTCTTTTATAGTCTGATTTAAGGACTGGGGAATTTATGGGATTTAATAATAATTTTGTTACTTTTCCAGGGTATCCAAAAGGAACTGGAGCTAACCAAAGCAGAAACAGTGAGGTATGTCTAGAGGTATTATGTTGAATTATAAACCCTACTACTAAATAGCAGAAAATGTCTAGTAAACTGATGGTAATGGTTCTGCTTTAATACCTCTGATTTAATCGAAGAGGTATTCCCCAGTGAGCCATGCAAACTCCTTGGTTGACCTTGGGCACGTCACACTCTCTCACTCTTAGAGGAAGGCAAAGGCAAAAAAAACAAAACCCTCTGAACAAATTTTGCCAAGAACCCCCCTCCCCTGATAGGTTTGCTTTAGGGTTGCCATACGTCAAAAATGACTAGGACGCACACAACAACAAAGTAATTGGTGTGAAGCTAAGTCTGCAAGATTCGTCTACTATTCCACTGGCTTGTAGCCCTCTTCCATGAAATTAAATGCTCCTGCTTGAATTCATTCAGATATTTAGAAGTGGATTTGAAAGACCTTACCCAAACTGAGTTCGTGTTCAATAATCAGCTTTCTTTTTTGTCCTGAAACTATGCAGCAAAGTAGTCCAATATTTTCCCTCCTGCAGACATGTACTTTAGAGAAGTGATTAGAACTTAATGCCTTCTTCAGACTGGTTTTCTTAGCAGATCAGAATACCTGGAAATTCCCTGCACTGAAGCTAAAGAAACTCTAAAAAATCATGTGGCTTTGAACATTTTCTCAGTTAGTGATAGAAAAAATAGTAATTACTCATCCTGTGTATAGTAGTGAAGGAGGGATAGACTGATCCTACATTAATCTTTCATATGGATGAAATACACATACTCATATTTCCTCCTTTAAAAAAAGACATAAAAGTTGTGACAGAGTAATCATGTGACACACATCTATAGGTGAATGTCCAAAGCCACTTCATCTATCCTGCAAATTTCAGTTTAATTCAACAGCGGATGATGGAAATGTCAATCTTGATTGCCTTTGCGAGTAACGTCGCCTTCAAAAACTGAGTGTTTTTGTATGTTTTTAACTGCATTGTTCTTTTAATTATAAGATATTATTGAGTCTCAGTTCTAGGAGAAAGGAGGGATACCATTGCTGCTACTCATAACAACAGCAAAAATAATTCTAACAACCATTTACAATAAACAAACCTGCTTTGTTTTAGTTCAATGTAAATCACAAATTCTGTCTTGACTATTTGTTGATGTGAACAATTCTTAAGTCTGAAATCTATCTTTTATTACCTTTCTGTGCATCAGTGACATGGATAAACAAAACCAGCATCTCTTATCTAAGATTAAACATCTAGAGCTTGAGTTGGCTCATGTCAAATCAGAGCTGCTAAATTCACAGGATTTCAAAACAAGTTGTGCCTCAGTGGATACGCTTCAAGAAAAGGTAACTCCAGAACAGATGCCTAATGAAACTTAAAATCCTTTATTTATGTACTAAATTCTGATAGAGTATTTTACATCTGCAGTATGATTTCTGGAATTTTCCTGTTGGGCTTTTTCACCAGCCAACTAACAAACACGTAAACTGCATCACAGAATTGTCTACAAACAGAAGGTTGGCATCCTCAGATGCTGAATTATTTAGGATTAGTAATATAGATGTTTTTGTTGGCTGTCTCTGTCATTTGATTGAATATCATGGTAAAACAGATTAAAGGTTTGACGTTATTAACAACAGAACTTTCTCTAGGATGAACAGTGGGAGAAGTGCTGTTGGTTCGCTTTTTGGACACACACACACCCATAGACACATTTTTACAATGGGATGGCCAATGTTTGGCCCATGGGCCACATGCAGCCCCAAGGAGTGTTTCAACCATTTGTATGGGGCATTTTAGCCCCAGGAAAGGTCTTTGTTAAGACCTAAAGTAAGCTTGAAGTGACTTAGTTACTCTTGTTTTTGGAGGAAAATTTTTTAAAAAACAAAACCTCTCTTGGACATAAAATGACCAAGGGAAGTTTAAAAGCATAGTGACAAAGCCTACACAGCCCCAGAGAGCATTTCAAGGCAAACATTTGTGATTTTGATTTGGTTTATTTGATTTGCAGTGGTGTGTGTGTGTGTGTGTGTGTGTAAGAATAATAATAAATGATTTATTAATAACCCACCCAATCACTAGGGTGGGCTATAAAGGGTCTTCTAGCGTCTTCTAAGGCTCTATTGGGGCCCACCAAAATATATATGCATACCAATACTCATAAACACAGTGAGTGCTCTTCTATTTTGAAAGTGGTATGAGGTAACATAAGTTATTAAACTGTCCTTTTGTAGGTGGATGCCCAGGTTAAAGAATCTGTCAAGTTCTTGTTTTTTGGTAACCAACAAGAAGACTTGCCAGACTCGCTGCTTCAATGGCTAACATCCAAATTTGTGAGCAAGAGTGATTTGCAAGTTTTGTTACACGATTTGGAGCTGCAGATCCTCAAGAACATAAGTCTACACATGTCTGCTTCAAATGCAAAGTCAACATCAGAGGTAGTAACAAGCGTTGTGAACGAAGCTGGGATTGCGGGCATCACAGAAGCGGTAAGCAAAATTGGAAAACCTTTCTAGGTTTCCCTTTTGCAATGCTACTTCTTTTGAAATAACTTGTAATAATCTTCTATGGATATTTTTATGAGTAGAAATAAAACATCAGATATTTTAAATGAAGACTAAAATAACAATAGCAGGTAAGGTGAAACACCACACGCAGTTAATTCAGAACAGTTAAATTAAAAATAGTCACAGAAACAACAATACAATTCCAGCTATAAAAAGAAAACTAACTTTGCTTGCCCTGAACAGTTCAAAATGCTTTAATGAAGGGTGCATCTGGTTAGTTGTATTGCCTAACTTGTCGTTCCCTGGCTGAACTTAAATTTCAGACATTGACCTTTAAAACACTGAACTCTACAGCATGTAACCCTCCTAGTTGAAGGACTGGCTTTTCTTTTTCTTTTTTTCTTTGTACCCAAAAGATACAAAAACATAGTTGTGAGGCACATGATTCCCACACTAAAGCTAGCCTTAGAGGTCTTATTATGTGGCCCATTTCCACTGAAAATTCATTTGCCAGGCTCTAGGGACATGTTTCTCAGTGGTAGTATCGTCACTTTGGAATGTCCTAGGGACACAGGACAAGATCAGTTTCTTCCAGTTTTAAGAGTGTGGTAATCCGCCACATGAGGCAGTATACTGTATTACATTTGCTGCAAAAACCATTCTTTTGCAATTGTATTTTCCCATACCCCCAGACAGTTGTTATCTCTTGAGCAGTGTTTGGGAGAAGCTTAGATTTATTTGTGGAGGTTAACTTGAGAAACTCCCATATAATGAAGGTGAGAGAGACGTCAGATTGCTTAACTTTGAATGACTGGCTTTAAAAACATGTTAACATTTACAGATGGAGTATAAAAGAAAGCTTTTGTGTCAAAACTATTATGGCACGCAGTTTTCATTGACTCGGCAGCATGTGAAAGCACAGGACTAATGTTTTCCCCCACTTTCTCATACTTTTTCTATATTTCCAGCAAGCCCATATTATTGTCAACAATGCACTGAAGCTGTTCTCTCAAGATAAGACTGGCATGGTAGACTTCGCTTTGGAATCTGGAGGTAAGTATTTAGGTATCAGCTTGTTCTAAATTGGAAGCTATAAGTAATGTTTTTAAAAGAAATACAAAGGTTTAGACCTGATTTTGGTAGCAGATCTTCATATTTTCAGAAGTTAGGTTCATGGATGTCTAAGGTCTCTTCTGTGGTGGGGCCCACAGTCTGGAACTGTCCAAGTTTGTTTATCTAGCAGCTAAAAATACGAATTTATAGGAAAGGAACCAGGCAAAGGATGCTCTGTTCTAGTAGCTTTCAGTGATATTTGAATTTTCATACTTGCTTTAGCCTCTGTTTTTGTCTCGCTGCTCATTTTGTTGCTTTACCTCTTTAGATGTTGTATTTGATTCTAAATGCATTTGTTTTTAAGTGGTCTTTGAGATACTTTTCAAAAGGCATTTCTATAACTTCTATGTATAAATCAGATACTTGGTCTTCTAATAAACTTTAGCTCAGACACTACAGAGTTTGTGCATCATTTTACTAACAAGCTCAGAAATCTGCAAGTGAGTTGGCCGGAGATAGAATGAGAAACATGAAGTAGCAGCCGTAAGACAGTGCTTCTTAAGCTATCTGAAGTGGGATGTGGTGGATTCACAGATTTTTTTCCCAATGCTGAAGAGGAATTCTAGTTAACAGGAGACATGGTGAAGATGAGTAGAGGTATTCCTGCTGTTCTTGCAAATAGGAGGGAGAACAGGAAGAAGTAGTTACCAAGGCTTTTTCTGAACATGTGGTTAGAGTAATAGTATGTGTAGGCTCTTACTACCTAATAAATAAAACTGAATAGCTTCCTGTTAATATGTTTCTTCGAGGTGGCAGCATTTTGAGTACTCGCTGTTCAGAGACATATGAAACAAAAACAGCATTAATTAGTCTCTTTGGAATTCCTTTGTGGTACTTCTCTCAGTCTCCTCGAGTAGTGATCCAGGTAATTAAAATGTTGGCGATTTCATGAACGCTAGTAGGGACAATGTGTTTGTTAAAGCATGGAATGATCCAGGCCCCTGTTCAAGAAAATTTCTGTGATTGTGTCTGAACTCCCAAGTTATCTTCACTTCTATTTAGTGGAGCAGTGGCTTGGGTTGCTGGAATTTTGGATGTGTCTAATGCTCATCTTTTTCATTACCGATAAAGCAGGAATTACTCCTGTACCTATATAAGATATTCCTGGTCTGGGTTACACCCATTCCCCACTTTTAAATTTCTATCCCTATAACTATTTAGAATCTCTGGCAGGGATTCTATGAAGTCATATGCATTGGGTGCTTTTTTATACTGCATATCCCTGAAATCATTTCTAGCCAAATTTGTTCAGTGTTTATACAGTTGGACCTCCGTATCCACGGATTCTTTATGCACAGATTCAACCGTCCATGGCTTGAAAATATTTTTAAAAAATATAAATTCAAAAAACAAACCTTGGTTTTGCCTTTTTATATAAGGGACACCATTTTACTACCCCACTGTATATAATGGGGCTTGAGCATCCATGGATTCTGGTATCCACAGGGGAGTCCTGGAACCAAACCCCAGTTGATAATAAGGGCACACTGTAGTCCTAATTTAAACATAAATCAGATTTATGAAATGAGGAGAATAGACAAAGAACCATGAATATATGATGCTTTTGCCTGTGTGCATTTCTGTTGCTGCAGAAAGATTTGTCCCTATAACAGTCAGGCTAATTGCAGTATGTGCAACACTCAGATAACACACTTCTTGTATGTTGTAATAGTAAACCACTTATATATTGCTAATTCTGGCAGCTAAATGATACATAGAGCACATAGATTTTGTGTGGAGGCATTTTTGGGTGCCTTTGATGCCCTGTAGAAACCCATCAGTACAACCCATCATCAGTATGGGTTCTCCTGATGATATGAGCACGGTTGCTGTTCCATAAGTATTAATAACATTAAGTATCAAATCTGTTTCATAAAGGGTAATATTGAATAATATAATTTTGAGTTGCTGAATCGCATGACTTCAGATGTGGTGTGAAATAAGTGAAGATAATGGGGTCAGAAGCATTTCCTAGTATACAATGCATTGTCCATATTTTGCCTTCTATGCATATATGGTATGTTAAACCTTTTTTTACTGAATGGACACTTTGCAATTTTTTATTTTTCACAACTTTTATGTGTGTGTTTTTTTCTAAGCCTGACATGTATCCTGGAAACTGCTGGGCTTTCAAAGGATCACAGGGATACCTTGTTGTTCGTCTTTCTATGATGATCTACCCGACTGCTTTCACTCTGGAACACATACCAAAAACACTTTCACCAACCGGCAATATTACGAGTGCTCCAAAGGATTTTTCAGTATATGTAAGTTTATCTTTGGCAAAATAAGCTAGACTAGTTTGCTCATGTTCAGCTACAGTTCTTTCAGGAATTAAAAATAAAGGACTTCTGATCACTCAGCATATTGCTGTATTATATAACCTGCACCAGGTCAACCTGCTTCAGAATTCTTTCCTCTGAAAATGCATTTGTGATCTCTTTTTAAAAGCCCAAATGTGTGTTCTCATGTACACAAATTGATACAATAATAAGAGCTTTGCACAAAACATAGAACTGAAACACCAAGAAAGCTGAATGCTTAACTTTGTATATTTTGCTTTTACGTTGAACTCGAAATTCAAGAAGTGATTGTTTATGAAAGGCTATTCTTATACACGGTCCACATTTCAGTTATTCTTAGTAGTGCATTACAGTTGTCCCGAGGCTTTGCTGTAGTCTTTGTAAAATCCTACCATTAAATAGATGCTTCCTCTCTGCCCCACAAAAATGTTTAACAGTTGTTTAGAGAATCTTTTACCTTCTTGTATAACTGTTATTGTCTGTATCACGCTGTTGTAAATCGTTTCCTTAATAGCAAGGTTAGTTTGAAATTAAAATGAAATCTTACATATATGTCTTCTTTGGCATCAATTCAAATCAGCTTTAAACATTTATATTGGCAGGGTCTTGAAGATGAATATCAAGAAGAAGGTGTGCTTCTAGGACAATACATGTATAATCAAGATGAAGAGCCATTACAGATGTTCCAAGTAACGGTATGTCAACACTTCTCAAAGACATGGTTATAAAATTTACTTGCCTTTGGCTTCTTTCTGTTGATTTCCACACCTGATGGATGGGGTGGAGGGGCACTCCCTCAAGTAAATGACTATATACACCAGCAGATTTTTCATACAAACACATTTGCAACACCCAGCAGGATGCTTACAGTGCAGAAATCAGAAATGATGTGACATCACTTCCAGTTTCAATTTCAGATAATCCTCTTGCTTTTGGGTTTGGAGGAAGGGACAAAGCCACTGCATTTTCTCAAGATGCTGCCTTTTTTTGTTTTGAACCATGGTAGAATTGCCCTAGATTTTCTTTGTTTAAAAAAACTGGGTTCTAGGAGTTTGAATGGGCTTAGGAATGGCCCTTTCTGTACTTTGTAAACCAAATAGTATTAGATTCAGATTCTTCTCTATTACTAACTCTAGTAAAACATATACAGTGGCTCATGAATGACAAGTAAAATGCAAACATGTCATTTATTCCAGCCTTGCAAGTAAGCCCACAAAAGATACTAACTGCTAGTATGTCTGCTAGCAAGCTCAAAAAATCTTAACTTGAAATGACACAAGGTTTTCCAAAGTGAGAAAAAATAGCATGTTGATTTGTGACTGATCCTGTTTTCATTGCAAGGGATCAGGATCCTTTACTCTCTTTGACCAGAATAGCAGATGTAAAAGAATTTATAGCAATAGTATGGTGTAGTTTGAGCACTGGACTGTGATTCAGGAGACCAGGCTTCATATCCTGACTCAACCGTGAAAAAACACACAAAGTTAGTCTCACTGTCTCAAAATTCCTCTGAACAAATCTTGTCAAGAAAACCCCATGGTAGGTTCACATGAGAGCTCCCATAAATCAGAAATGACTTGAAGACACACAACAACAAAGTTATAGATATGACAATCTCTTTTCTTGTTTACAATCTAACCAACGCTAAGAACAATTAAGACCAGTTTATTTTAAATAGAGGTATCAGCAGGACTTTTAAGTGTGCATCCTAGATCTGAGTGTATCCAGCACACATCACAAAAGGGCCGATGCAACAGAAAGCTAATTTTTAAAATAAGACCTTTGGTTAATCTCTGACCTCTTACTGATCTCTTTCAGGAGCCAACTGAAAAAGCATTCCAAATAGTGGAATTAAGAATATTTTCCAACTGGGGCCATACGGAGTATACGTGCCTCTATCGGTTCAGAGTGCATGGGAGACCTTCTGAATGAACACTAAACTTTCCTACTTCTTGCTGTATATTTTTTTTTCCTGTTTAAAATGTATATAAAGGGAAAGCCTGGAACACTGGAATCCTTGGAAGATGAGGATGCGTCACGTGCTGCAGGTTCCATATTCCTTCTTGGCGAAATAGAAGACTGCCAACAGAATTGTATACCAAACTCAATGGTTATTTTGCTCGGATGATCATCTTGTAACTGCCAGACAGCTTTATGTTTTTTAATGTGCTCATTCTGAGGGGGGGGGGACGCATGCCAACAGCTCTTGTTTGCAAAACCCAGTTAGCAAATTGATAAATATCTATTTTATTACTTCAGGATATAAAGCTTTTAAAACTTTTTTTGGCAGCTAGGAACCTGGGGATTTTTCGTTTTTTAAAATATTGAAGCTCACCTTTCACTTGTATGTAATCCAAAAATGGCCATGGATGTAATCTGTCACACCATGTGGTAATACAGTTTTCAGTCATTTTAGTGAGGTTTGCGTAAGTTTCCAGCGCAAGGTCTTATGAAGTGATGGAAACTGTTTTGTACTAATGGTGTGATGTATGGCATCCCTGCAGATACATTATGGGCACATCTTCCCAGTCTTGAAGCCACTTCACATCCTTTATAAATTCTCAGCAGGACCTTACATCAATTTGTGCTTTTAAGGAGAACTTTCTGACTTCATTTGTAGCATGCTTTATTAATCTCTTGGATTTAGCACTTCTTTCTAAAAGGATTTGTTAACAATGTCTCTTTACTGTGGAACAGGAACAGAATAGAGCTCACATTTATTCAACTACAAAACTGGTAATAAGATTAGGGATGATTTAAAAAACCAAGCAACAACAGCATTTCCTTTTTTTAGAACAGAAAAGACTTAATAGTTTTTTAAAAATATGCTCTTTGTTTGAGCAAGTTGATGTAACATAGCTGATAGATGTATTATATGACCTTTTATAGTAAAGGCAAATTTGTCCAAGTTTTTCAGTATAAAGTCAGACAAAAGTATGGACTGAAGAAAGGAAGGGAAAGTTACATTGAAAGGAAGTGGCTTAGGTGAGACTGAAATAGAAGTGCTCACAGGAGTAGATACTATGTGATGGGACGTAATGAAAACGAAATGTAGAAGATGAAGCAGACTTAGGTGATGCCAGAAATGCTGACTCTTGGATGAGACAACATACAAATGCAATACAGTATATGCCATTCTATTTTGCGCTGTTTCCTTTCTGAAAGCCCTGCTGCGTACTCTGGAATTGCTGCTACTCTCTGGACTACCAGAGCAAAACTTCACGGAGCTGAATATGTGCAAAACTCAGGGGCATGAGTTTCATATTAGTTCTTCAAAAATGGCATCTGTATATATAAAGAACATGTACACACGCACACACATTAAAAATTTGGATATTACCTTCAGGAGTGCAGCTGAAAATTTCCAACATTTTTTTTTTTGGTGGAATATGGAATTTCTTGGACACTAACTCCTGCCATGCCTCTGCAACTTAAAATCCATTTTTAAAATTTAATTTGAAAATACTATTTAAAAAAAAACCCTTAGAAAAAGATTCCTTAAAGTGATGGTATCCGGAAACTTTCATTATATGTCCTGCTTTCGGGAAGGATCAAGTTAAAATACTATTTGTTTGTATTTTGGGAAAGATAAGGTGGTGCTGACTGGTTTTCTGAACAGAGTTTGTGTATGTTGCACAAGAGTCCTCAAATATTTATAATAGAATTTTATTTCTAGGAGGTCATATCTTCACCTAGGTTCAGGTAGAAACAGAACTAATGGCCTTTTGATAAGAGCTTGCAAAAACCTGTACAGGTGTTTCATAAACTAAAGGTTAAATATATAAATCAGAATTATCCTGTATAAACCCAAATTCGGGGAGCTAAAGGGTGGGGAATTTTTTTGCATAACACTAACTTATTTTTAAAGAAACGAGATAGGACTTTGTGCAATGTATTTTTGTAAATGCTTTTTCAGAATATTTGTCTCTGGTGTCCTTTGCTGCCTCCAAACTGATAAGAAGCTATTAAAAATGTTTAAGAGTTTTAATTTTTGGAAAAAAACGCATGTAATATTTGGAACTAAGTAATAAAAGTTTCTTTTTTTGGTATTTATGCTGAATGTCTGCTACTATCTCAGCAATTGTTTAAAGCCTTCAAAAAGCATCTGCCACTCATTTACAGGATTAGTTTCAGCAAAATTATTATTACAGGTATTATTATTATTACGTTTATTTGTTATAGCACCATAGGCTTTGCATAGCGCTTTACAAAGGAGAGAAAACAACAATCCAAAATAGAAACAAAAGCTGGGCTATGGTGCACAATCTAAAACCACAAACAAGATTGTAAGTAAAATATTACTATAACAAAGTTAAAACAATACTATAAGAGTATATATCATGAAATATAGAGTAATAAAATCAAGACAAAAGTTGAATGGAATAGTCTTTAATTTAATAATAGTAATAAATAATAATAAAATTACAAGATGCAATTTGGGGTGGCTTAATTTGGATTTAAAGCAGTCTAAAGAAGTGATGGTCCGCAAATAACGTATATGAATAGTGTGCAGCAGTAAATGTATCACAGGTATGTGTTTCTGGGCAGTATTTCTGCAACAGGAAATTTGATACAAGGCAGAAATAACCTGGGAAGAATAGGGAGAAGTCCTAACACCGTTGGGGTAAAAAAATGATCATTTCAACCCGTTTCAAGAAAACATTTTATTCAGAATTAACAATATGAAGGTCCGACCAAACAACTTCGTCGTTCATCCAGGTAAGCCTTCCGTAAATCAAAACATTTGTGATCACGAGAAGGATTCTTCCCAAATGGGTTTTTGTTTGAATTTTGTGCAATTTTCCCATTTCTCAGCTAAAGTTATATAGTAAAAATTCTGGGTAGCCGGTGAAGGTGGTTTATTAATGATCTGTTGTTATTGTCCCTTTTGCTCTGTGTGTTGGATTTTAGAGGCAGCTGCTGTTGACTTTGCCTCTTTACATACAAATGTATTCATTTTGTAGAGATCTTGTAGCACCTTTTGAGACAAGGGCTGCGTCCACGTCGGAGGAATAACCCGGTTTGGCACCGCTTTAACTGCCCTTGGCTCAAGGCTATGGAATTCTGGGAGTTGGAGTTTGTTGTGGGGCCCAGAGGGCCCCACAACAAACTCCAACTCCCAGAATTCCATAGCCTTGAGCCAAGGGCGGTTAAAGCGGTGCCAAACTGGGTTATTCCTCCAATGTGGACACAGCCAACACAGCTATATCAAATGGAGTGTGTTATTGACAGTGTGAAGCCCTGTATTTGACCACTTGTAAAATGATGCCAACTCAGAACTGGGCTTAGTTAGTAGCATTCCCCTTTGAGAGGGATCACAACAAGAGTCCATTCTTCCTCTTCTTGACTTTCTTCTTCAGCAGTTGCTCCAAGTAGTCCCTAATTAAACAAACACACTGCACAAATAATAATAAATCCAGTTTGAGGCCGCTTTAACTGCCCTGGGAATTCTGGGAAGTGTAGTTTTGTGATGAGAGATATTGAGCCTTTCTCTGTCAGAGCTCTGGTGCCACAACAAACTTTTAATAAATTTATCATTATTGCTATTATGTCTGATTTAACATAGAATATAAATTATACATAATATAATTTACTTATATTTTGTTATTTTTATAACATATATGTATTATATAATATAAATTGTACATATATATAATTTTTTATTTTGTTATTATAGTTTGTTTTATATATATATATTATATATAATATATAAATTATACATATATATATATTATATTTTGTTATATTTTATAATGTTTATATATATAAATATATCTCAAATATAAATTATATATATATATTATATTATATTATATAATGTTGCCTTTGTTTTGAGGTATGGGGGATAAAGGCGATTATTATATAGCCTTGGCTATGTACGAATTGTGTATTTTTTTTTATTGTTGTCTAACCCGCCTCGATCCCTAGGGAGAGAGAGGGGAGAGATAAATAAAATTTTTATCATTATTTAATATTATTATTATTATTATTAAATATTATAAACTACAGCCCCCAACATTCCCTAGGCGCTGAGCATGGGGCAGTTAAAGCTCTTTTAAAAGTGAATTAATATTCCTATAATGTGGTCTTTTGTGGACTAATAAAATGTTTAATTAAGAAACTGTAAGCCGCTCTGATAGCGGGGTATAAATAAAAATAATTATTTTAATTATTAATTAAATATAACGCTGGTCTGTAGTCGCGCACAATTTGGACTAGGCCGCGTTGCCATGGGTTACCACCAGCGAGGGCTCAGTCAGTTGCCTCTCGCGGAGCCACGTGACGAGGAGGCGCGTGACGTCACAATCACAAGCTAGGAAGCTTTTTTTTTCACCCCATTTTTGTCCCTCGCCGGCCACCGTATCAGTAGTTCCTTGCGTTGCTTAGAAAGAGGGGGCGGAGCCTACGGAAGCCGAAGAGGGCCGCGACGCATTAGTCCCCGCCCCTCGAGTCATGGCGGCGGAGCAAGAGGCCTTGAAGGGCGGAAGCGTCGCCGTCCGGAACCGAGGCGGCGTCCAACGCGTCGAAGGGAAGCTCCGCGCCAGTGTGGAGAAAGGGGACTACTACGAGGCGCACCAGATGTACAGGACGCTCTTCTTCAGGTACGAAGGGAAAGAATAATAGTAATGATAAAGCCCTCCACTGGGGCCACGCCCCTTTCCAGACGCTTCCAACCAAGTCCCGCCCACCGGGGACCCCCATTGGTCGAAACGCCTGCCCGTCTTCCTCAGACGCGTTCTGATTGGTCAATCTAGAGGAAGGGCTCCTCTGAGGGGAAGGAAAGGGGGTTTCGTGGAGGACGCGTCCTACATTGCCAGGACGCGTCCTACATTTCAAGCCAAATGGTTTCCAGATTTCTATTTTGAGCTAAAAGAAGCATTTATATTTATTAAAATGATTATTTATTTATAATAATTATTTATGTTTCAATTAGTGTGGGTGGGTTTTTTTTTAGGTTTTAATTTTTAATTTGATTTTTTATTTTAAGGTTTTTAATTTTTAATTTTAATTTTTTATTTTTTAATTGATAATGTCCTACTTGCTTCTTGGAGGTCCTTTATTTTGAGCAAAAGAAGCATTTATATTTATTAAAATTATTATTTATTTAGAATAATTATTTATGTTTCAACAAGTGTGGGGTTTTTTTTAGGTTTTAATTTTTAATTTGATTTTTTATTATTTTAGGTTTTTCATTTCTTAATTTTTAATTTTAATGATTTTTAAATTGATTAATGTCCTACTTGCTTCTTGGAGGTCCTCTATTTTGAGCAAAAGAAGCATTTATATTTCAGTGAGGTTTTTTTTAGGCTTTAAATTTTAATTTTTAGTATTTTTTTTAGGTCTTAATTCTTAATTTAACTTAGTTTTTTTAGGGTTTAATATTTAATTTTTTAGGGTTTGATTTCTAATTTTGAATTTAATTTTAATTTTAATTGATAATTGATAATGTCCTACTTGCTTCTTCGAGGTCCTCCATTTTTAGCAAAGCTAAAAAAGCATTTATATTTATATTTCAATGAGTGGGGGTTTATTTTAGGCTTCAAGTTTTAATTTTTAATAATTCAAATTTTTAGGTTTTAATTTTTTATTTTAATTTCTAATTTAATTTTTAATTTTGGGGGGGTTTTAATTTTTAATTTTTTAGGATTGAATTGGTAATGTCCTACATGCGTCTTCAAGGTCCTCCATTTTAAGCAGGGCTAAAGAAGAAATTATATTCATATTTAAATAAATGTTTTTTCACTTTAATTGGTAATGTCCTACTTGCTGCTTCGAGGTCCTCCATTTTGAGCACGGCTTTTCTATTTCTGTGACTGTCTTTGGCTCTCATTTAATAATAATAATATTATAATAATAACAAAAAATTTCATTTATATCCCGCTTAGATCCCAAAGGACTGAGGTGAGTTACAGCAAAGAAAATACATAAATAAAACACACAATTAAATAAAATAAAACTCAATAATTCCTCTTATTCCCCCTTCCTTAAAAAATAATCAACTACAAATCTAACAATTTTCATCCAAGGTCCTCCAGTTTGAGCATGGATTTATATATTTATAGGAGCATTTTTAGCTTTCCTTTGGTATTGCCCAATTTTATTTTATTATTTTTATTATTTTATTATTGCCAATGCCCTACATTTTGTGGTGCCTCATCCTCCTTTTCCACTGCTCTGCTTAAATCCTGTAAATTTCTAATTTACTTAATATAATTCTTAATATAATCCTTAATATAATTAAGGGATTTCCTCTCTTTCTACATCCCTTTACCTTTTCTAATAGCTTTTTTGTGGCTTTTTCAGGCTTCGTGGCCTTGTTCTAGAAGAGCTTGTTCCTGACGTTTCGCCGGCATCTTCAGAGAAGGTCTTCTTTTCTAATGACCTTTTCTGTCGGCATCTTCTTTTTCCAACAATGTGGCCGAAATTAAGAGCAGCTTCAGTTTAGTATATTCCTGGCTTCCAGGGAGAAGAAGCGTAGCACTGATCTGATTTCGGAGTATGTCAAGAAGCAAAGCTTTCTTATTAAATTCATAAAATCGTAGAGTTGGAAAAAACCCCAAGAAGGGCCATCCAGCCCAACCCGATTCTGCCATGCAGGAACTCTCCATCAAAGCATGCCCATTGACAGATGGCCATCCAGCCTCTGCTTAAAGACCTCCAAGGACGGAGACTCCACTACACTCCATTGAGGGAGTGTGTTCCACCGTCGAACAGCCCTTACTGTCAGGAAGTTCCTCCTAATGTTGAGGTGGAATCTCTTTTCCTGCAGTTTGCATCCATTGTTCCGTGTTCTAGTCTCTGGAGCAGCAGAAAACAAGCTCACTCCTTCCTCAATATGTCTTCCCTTCAAATATTTAAACAGGGCTCTCATATCACCTCTTAACCTTCTCTTCTCCAGGCTAAACATCCCCAGCTCCCTAAGGCATGGTTTCCAGACCCTTCAACATTTTAGTCACCCTCCTTTGGACACACTCCAGTTTCTCCACATCCTTTTTGAATTGTGGTGCCCAGAACTGGACCCAGTATTCCAGGTGGGGCCTGACCAAAGCAGAACAGAGCGGCACTATCACCTCCCTTGATCTGGACACCATACTTCTATTGATGCAGCCTAGGATCGCATTGGCTTTTTTAGCTGCCGCATCTCACTGTTGACTCATGTTTAACTTGTGCTCTACTAGAACTCCTCAGATCCCATTCTCATGTAGTTTTGTTAAGCCAGGTGTCCCCCATCCTAGATCTATGAGTTCAGGCTTGATCTGTTCAAGGACCCATTTGTTCATCTTTTGGATCGTCCGCAATATCCTGAGCAGTTTTTTCCAGCACCTCATCTCAAATGAATTGATATTCTTATCCATTTTCGTCACTGTCCAGTTCACATCCGTACATGGTGATGTGGAATAAAGTGGCTTGGACAATTCTGACTTTAGTGCTGAGTTGTATACCTTTACTGTTTAGACTCTTGTCTAGTTCTTTCATAGCTGCCCCATCTTTAGTCTTCTTCTTATTTCTTGATTGCTGTCTCTGTGCTGATCAGTGTTTGATCTAAGATATGACAGTGTGATGTAGTGGTTTGAGTGTTGGACTGCGACTCTGGAGACCAAGGTTTAATTCCCCGCTCTGCCAAGAAAACTCACTGGGTGACTTTGGGCAAGTCCCACTCTCTCAGCCTCAGGGGAAGGCAATGGCAAACCTCCTCTGGACAAATCTTGCCAAGAAAACCCCATGATAGTTTCACCTTAGAGTCACCCCGAGACAGAAATGACTTGAAGACACACAACAACAGCATGTGACAACCATGGCTGCCCTTGGATATGTTTCCAAAGCAGGCCAAGTGTTGTTACAGGTAGAAATGGCTATTGTTCCTTTCCTTTCCACTCACCTGAACACCCCTTGAGGTCTGCACATTGTATCATATGGCATCTTCACGATTACTTCTTGTATCGTATGGCACCTTGAGAACTATGTATTGTATCATATGAGACCTTGAGGGCTACCAAATTTATATTTGCGTAGGATTTTTGAAGAATGGAAAGGCAAAGGCTTCCCAACCTGTGTTCCTAGGCGCTCCACAGCTGCTCCAGGAATGTGAAAGAAATAAAAATTGAATGAAATTAAAGAATAAGAATGTATTCTTATATATACTCCTAAACACCATTAACGTGTAAGACGTAGGGTAGGCCTCTTAGGGGCTCTGTCATAGAAATAAGGCCTCTGCGAGTCAAAAAGATTGGGAAACCCTGCCTAGGCAAATTCACAACCTCGGTAGATCTGTCAGCTGCCTGATGTTTAAAATTGACCTGTTCAGAAGTAGCAAACCTGGGAGAACTAGGTTATAACAGCAAGGAGCAAACAAATACTGCTAAACTCGCAGTGTCCTAGTGTTACTCTTTTGTAGCGAAAACAAAAGCATGGGTTGTAATCTAGTTTATGCCGTAATAAATATTTTAGTCCTGCATGTACTTCAAGAGTAGATGTTTTTCGGCAACAGAGCAAAATGGCTGGCCTTCTGGGAAATGGCATGTAGGTATATAATTTATTCATGCTGTGCCATCATTATGCATCGCATGTTATAGTTTCACAGGCAGCGTAGGGAGTCCCTTGTCCCAGCAGCTGGGAATGGGAAGGGGAGACAAGAGGAGGAAAGGGACATTATGATGTGATTCAGTGTCATTACGTTGACTCAGAGCTTTATTATGATGGTTATTATTATGGAGAAAGGTAATTAGTGAGATAGGTACATAGAGAATACAGAGAGAAAACGATTGCCCTTTGTCAGTTTAATGGGAAAGTTCAACGTCTCAGTTACCGGGTTTCTCATTGCCCCTCTAGATAGAGAACGGGGCTTCGTCCTTTTCTTGGAGAAGGTCCCAGATTCAATTCTTGGCAGCCAGTGATGGGAAAGACCTCTACTTGAGATCTGCTTCTGGCTGAAATACTGGGTTAAATAGGTGACAGTAAGATATAGTGGCCTTATAGGGGCTTGCTGTGTTCTTCAAAATGAATCCAAAGTTAATGGAGTGTTGAAGGTATTACACCTTGGGACATTTCTGCAGAAAGCGCAAGCGTATGCGAGATAAGCACGCATTCCAGTGAAGTCATTACGATAAAGAAGGCATTTGTGGGGCTTAAAATATTATTTAAGCAATTACAGTAGAAGTGTGGTTCGCTCCATTTGCAGATACATACTTGCATGGATCTAAAGAATTGGGGAATGGGTAATAGTGGAATGGAAAGGTCGGTGACATCAGAGTCGGTGACATCAGAGCTCCAATGCATATGATGTAAGCTCACTGACATAAATAAGCGTTTAAAGGTATTTTCTGTCTTGGTTTTAATACAGTGATGATGTTACTATTCTGGAATATTTTATAAGATTAATCTTCAGGCCACTGAAACTGTAAATTGCCATCAGCGACTAACCCTGATGACTGAATAGATCCCCCAATTTCAGAAGCAGTTGACCCTTGAGGGCCACATGTTGGGAGCAAAACAGGTGGCTTTCATGGTTTTGCTTGTTATGTTCTAGTGTTTCTGACAGTAAAAAAAGAAACAAAAACTGCTGGGTTCTGATCCAGAAAGATCAAATGTTCCAGATTTTGTAACCACCATTTACTGTCCCAGCCAAGGAGATTGATGTCTTGGTTATAGAAGAGGAAAGAAATATCTGGTTATTTTAAAAGACAAGAAGGATGATGGCTTTGCAAGTTTTTTGTAGGCTGGTTCTCAGTTCATCCAGTGTTTCTTTCTAAGTGAATGCCTACATCTGCAAAGTCATGTCTCAATAAATTTGTTAGTCTTTACAGGAACTAGGTGTGTCACTTTGTATTTAATTCTGAAGAAATAATTAGACTTGAGGTGTTCAGGACTTTTGTGTTGCAACAAATGCAGCGTGTTCACCTTCTTCATCTGGATTCCTAAACTACCTGTCTCTTAATGATGTGGTTCGTTTATATGAATCGGATCAAACCAGAAATGCTAGTGCTTTTCATCTGGGGCAACTGTAGTGCATCTCCCAGAAAGTCTCACCTGCCTGTTCTTTCTGTTTGTAATCTGCATTAAACTTAGATCAGTGAATAAGATGCCCATAGCTGACCTTAAAAAGCATGCTTGTCTGGAGTGGGGGAGGCAGTCTCTTTAAGCAGAATTTAAGCCACGTAACTAGACGACATGTTCGCTTCAGGTTATTTAGGGATAACAATCCAAGTGCTTTCCGTACCACTGGCTTCCCACATTATCATGAGTCCAGAATTTGAGAGCTCTTTAGCTTCAGCCTGGGGATGTGCATGATAGAGTAACTTTTGAGTGTTAACAGGCAAAAAATAAATCTGTGATCAATATGCACTCATCATCCTTTGGTACGTATCCAGCCTGGAGAACAGCAGAAATCAAGATTATACTGTACTATTTCTTAATAAAATGGAGAATAGTAAGAGGCATTTTGTCCCAGGCCTGTTAATCCAGATAAAATCTGTATTGTTAAAGAAACCTTGCGCTAATTTACAAGTGAGGGAAAGGACCCAGTATAGTGTCCGTGGGTATGATTTTATAGTGCCTTCTCAGATCTAGCAGCTGGAGTAAGGGAGGGGATAAGTGTGCGAGTTGAGACAAACACAATCATAGATCATAGGTCTCCCCAGAGATCTATTCGAAGCCGTGTAGGTTTAAGACAAGGGTATGGGAGTTGAAGGACAGGGTTTGTCAATATAGCAGAGAAATACTGGAGATCTAGAGGCCAGAAGCTGAGCTGGCATTCCATGCACACTTCTCCCGGGTTGATAAATGCACACATCGGTTTCCCTCTTTGCCGAATCTCCCTTGCCAACAAATACAAATGTAAAGCCTTCTATAGACTAAAGAAATTGGGGTGCTTGTAGAATTCATGTTCTGAGTTTCAGGCGATTGGTTGCAAGCTATTGTGCTGAAACCATTTTGATTTGAAGTGAATGGTAGTGATGGAACTAGTGCTACTTCCTTGCCTTCTGACAGGTATACAGCCCTATCTAAAAATGGATGCTTTGTCATACTCTCCTTCCTACCTCTGCCTAGTAACTACTAGACATAAAACACAAGCATTGCTTCCTGTCCCCAATGTCATTTGTGCTGTAACACTGTAGTTATGTTGCAACAGGTAGGAATAACACTTGTCTTTTTGATGGTGCCTGCTTACTAGGCCTGGCTTATCATTTGAGTGACGTTGCACTATTAGTAATTGCATTAAAATAGGATTTTGTGTGCTTTTTGATAGACATTTGATATCAGAGCTAATCACTTCTCCCAGCTTTCAGAGGTATGTAAATAAATTAAAAGTAAACTGGCTTTGTTATAGTTAGTATATTGTTTGATTATACAATTTAGTAATGCTAATGGGGGGAAAAATGGAAAAATCTGTAATTTTTCCCTCCGTTGCAAAGCATATCAAGTGCAGCATGCTTGATTTTACTCGCTGTCTTTTCACCCTGCCTGATTTCCAAGTTGTATATATCACACAGATCCATTGTGTGAAATGGAGAATAAAAGGGGACTATAATCTTTAAAAGGTTATGTTATAGGAGCAGCCTGTGAAAGTAGGGAACATTGTGATGATGTGATTTTTTTTTTAAAGACCTTGGGTTGTTTTGTTTTTTAATAGAAAATGCAATAATATTGTAAAGGTCTGATTTCCACATATTTTCCCCAGTCCAGTTCAAATTCCACCTAACAATGGTTTGTTGATGTGTGCCTTCAAGTCGATTTATGGCGACCCTAAGGCAAATCTGTCATGGGGTTTTCTTGGCGAGTTTCCTGAGAGGGGATTTGACCTTGCCTTCCTCTGAGGCTGAGAGAGTGTGACTTGCCAAGGTCACCCGTTGGGTTTCCATGGCCGAGCTGGAATTAAAACCCTGGTCTTTAGAGTTCTAGTTCAACACTCAAACCACTGTACCACACTGGCTCTTTTGTAAGAACAGTGGTGATACACACAAATATTTGTACTAGCCTGTGGAAGTAGGGACATATATCCCAGTTTGGAGGTGGGTTTCCATTTAGCTGTGCTCCTGAACATATCCTGATCAAGGAGATGGTGCGGACCAATTTGGATCTGCATCTCTTTCTCTATCTGTGCACCTGGACAGCTAGTTGGACTTATTAAAGCACTTAGTACATTTTGGAATTCTTTTTGTAGATGGATGATGGGAGAAACTAAGTGTTCTTTGTCTTGGATAGCCTTGAGTGGTGAGTTTTAGGATCCTTTAGATGTGATTAATTTCATAGTTTGAATTCTTCATACTCCCAGCAGTGATAGGGAAAGCTCAAGAGTACACGAACTGCCAAAAAAGAGAAACATGCCCTGCTAGTTTATCTTTTTAAACCAGTGTCCAACCATAACTAAAAATTCTTACAGAGAGGGTATGTTTGTCTGTAGTGGGCATGTGTATTTTTGTGGTGACCGTAACATAATACTGTCCTGTTTGATTAAGGGTAAAAAGTAGTGTTTATGTTTGTTCCTGCTGTCATCCCTGCAGTTCAACAAGAGTAGAGAGCCTGAGGCTCTCTAGATGTTGCAATGCTATGTCCACCAGTCCTTTCCAGCATAATGGTCAGGGATGATGAAATGTATAGTCCAGCAACATCTGAAGGGCTTCATGGCTCCCAACCCAGACCTACATTGTTGGGTTTTGGTATGATTATACATTTCAAGGCATATTTGGTCTTCAAGGATTATCTTGAATTTTTAGTCATGGTAAAATGCAAGGAAGTAGACTTCATTATCTCAAGTTTGGTAAGATGTTTGTGTGCCACTTGTGATGGTTTGGACTGTGGTTTGTCTCCTTGTATTCTGGTGGTTGGGATAGTTTCAAATGCTCATGGTTACTATCTAACCCACTCACACAACTGTATAAATAGGCTTAATAGCCTTAGGCTTTAATATCACTCTGTATTGCATCTGAAGTAGGGGATATCCATGAAAACTCATACTAAAGTCTAAAAGGTGCTACTAATTACTTTTCCCCTCCCTTTCTCCTTTTTATCTCGCCAGATTCATAGTGGGCAGAAACTCCTTACCCCTCTGAATGTTAGTAGTGCTGCCCCACCTAAAATTGAAGGAATCTGACAGGTGCTTATTCTTGTATAGTGTGTCCTTTTATTCACATAGTGTGGCTTCAGTAAAATAAGCTGATGAAGCCAAGAGATTACCACTTGCAAGCTACTCATTGGCACCAAAACAGGAGCATGGTGTTCTCAGCTGTGCCAATATTTCAGAACAACGAGGAGTGATTTCACTGTCTGGACTCTTAGCACAACAGTCAAGGTTATGATTAAGCCATGAACAGAGCTGTGATGGCATACACTACACAAATCTGATTCCAAGAAAGATGACATTTGATGAACTCGAAAAATGCAAAATGCATGCATACAGTTTCATGTTTGTTCATTGTGGAAAGTGGTAAGCATGGGCTCCAAAATGAAGGAAGGGGACTAAGCTGGAGGACTGAGTCCCTGCTGAAATTATTACCAAGACTCCTGTGTAGTTCATCCTCTTCAGAAATTATCCATCAGGCCTGTAATAAATGCTCAAGCATTAAAATATTGAAACAGTGATGGCTATTGAGTTCACCCCAGAATATTAAAGGATGCCTGTAATTTATCAAGTACACATTTACTGGGGAGTAAACTACCGTCATCCCCCCACATTTTTATGGGGTATTTTGGAGAACATTTTTAGGACAGCGGGAAGTGAATTTTGCACTAAAAATATTTACCAGTGAAATTTGAACTCAGCCATATCAAATTCTGTTCTTGTATGATGCACTTGCAGAAAATATGGACTTCACATGGAATCTCATTGTGTTCTTATGCAAGTCATTGATTTACATGTTTTACCTTTTTGCAGGTTTCTAACTCTGCAACCATAATGTTACACTTTTTCTGTATAACGTTCTTAGCCTACAGTCTGGGTATTGACTGGGTTTTATACAAGGGGTTTTGTACGAATGGTGTAGCAATACCTCAGATGTATTGTATTGTCTGGACTGGGTGGTAGTTTTCTGGAGAAAAGTGGTTGTTTATTGGCATTAAGTAACTATTCTGGAAGCTCTGTGTAGCTCATGGCTTAAAGAGGAAGGCTCTGCAATAGGTGTTCTGTAGAAAACACATCATAGTTTGAGGTATGTATGACTGCAGCACAAGGAGTGGCTAATGCCGATTATGTGGCAAGATCCATTCCAGAACCTTTTAAGAGTGTTTTCAGGCAACGGATTTGAAGACAGACAGATATCTTGTGCTCTGTGAAGCATCTGTCATCTGCATGCTTCAGCTGTACTGTTTTGTACTTATTATTTCCTTCCAACACACAACATGGGTGCGAGTGAACATAGACTGCACTGAGCCATTGGCTCCATATGGTGAAGACTGCACTGAAACTGTTTCCCAAGGAAAGGGAAAAGGTATGCTTTAATACCTGCTTTAATGGCATCTTGGCATGGAAATACCAAACTGAGTTGCCATCTGCTCCTACTTTTAATGTCTGTCCAGATTTAGTGTGGCTGTCAGGTTCAACGGCTGTTCAGTGCTGCTTTGCCATATGCCATCCCTGCTTTGAGACCTAAGCTGCCAGACCAGTAGTCTGGAGGGCCACTCTTTTGTGAATGCAAAACACACAACAGTGATATCTACAAGCTAAGACAGAATAGAACAAATGCGGCCCTCCAGATGTTGCTGGGTTGAAACTCCCATCAGCCCCAGCTAGCATAGTTGGTTCTAAAGGATACTGGAAATTGTAGTTAAATCTGGAAGCTTCATTATTTCCACCCCTTCCTTAGACAAATGGGGCAGGGTGACTTGTGCAAGCACGCTCAATGCGTGAGGATGGGATTATTCCCAGATTAGGGATTACTACTTGCATTGGCCTCTACAAGAAAGGGGGTAGGTTCAGTTTCCTCAAAAGTCAACATAGACTCCCAATACCATGGAAAGAACAGCTGCCAAAATAAATAGAAGGTTTTCTTTATATAATAAGGCTGAGTGCACCTGTCAAAGAAAGCCAGGTATCAGTCGGTTGAAAGCTAGTTTATAAATACAGCTGTTTCAGTCATATGGTGAATGTTTATGTCCTAGATGTCTTTTGGATGGGTGAGGACAGGAACAGGGGTTAGATTAAATACCAAGAACTCTTGCCTCAGTTGTAAAAAGGAGTCCACCTTCCCCCAAACAAAGGCTGGGGTTCAGATACAAACGTCTTTTCTCATTTGAAAGAGTAAATTACGAATTGGGTCACTGACAATCAGGGCAATGTAAAGGTGAAATTCTACCAACCTTGTGCATGATCACTTTCCATAGATTTTGGTTTGTTTAAATATTCCTTCAGTCCAAGATTAAAATTCATTCGCCACAAGGCATTCGGACACCCAAAGGCTTGTCTGGATTCTGTATTCTGGATACCTTTCACTTTGCTTTTTTTGTTTTTGTTTTAAATCACAGGTACATGTCACAAGGGAAACATGTGGAAGCAAGAGAACTCATGTATTCAGGGGCCCTGTTGTTCTTCAGTCACAATCAAGTAAGACCTGTTCAAACCTGTGTGAAGATACTGTGATAAAATACCACACACGGAAAGGTAGTAATGGTGAAGGAGGCAGCAGATAATAGACGGACTGCCAGCTGTGGCAGTTTTGAGGCTGCATAATGACTTGCTATTTATGTGCTCTCCATGAGCACATGGCAGTTGTGCCAAACACTGAGGTGGCAAAACACACCTGCCGTACAGAGGGTGCCTATTATTTCTCTCTTTGTCACTTTTGAAGTAATGAAAGAAACAATACTCACTGCTAGACCAAAGCACAGGTGTTTTAGTAGGCAAGGCTCTCCATGGGGCAGCACAGAGCTGGCTGCTCAGGTTCTCCCTCTTCCCATTTCCCAGAAGCCTGGTACAAGATACAGCTTCAACAACCTTTAAGAGGGCTTTAAAGATCATAAAAAAGTAGAGCCGAGTGGCTGTGAATTCATCTTGTCAAGGTAGCATCAGTCGAGATGAGGCATGACCACACCTTGAATAATTACTGTTGAAAATCTTGCAAGAACTATTCTTTCAGAATCTGGTCAGCACTGTATTTATACAGGCTTAAATAAAACACTCCATATGCTTTTAGGGAGTTAGTCAAGCAGCATATTAATAGTACAAGACAAATGCTTCCATTTTCTAAAAATAAAATTGGTCACTTTGCCCTTCTAACATGGGTAGCTTGGTTGTGTGTATTCATTGTTTTCCCTGTGTTTTCTAGCAAAACAGCGCTGCCGATCTGTCCATGCTAGTTCTAGAAACTCTGGAGAAATCAGACGCAAAAGTTACAGATGAGCTCTTAGGTGAGAGATTCCTCTCCTTTTTCTTCATCATTGTGTGCCTAGAATTCTGATATATAACTCACAGTATCATGTACTTGTATTCCTTTTTCCTTGTTGGGTCCCTCAGCCTTCATGGTCGATCAGGTCAGTTTTGATCTAGTCCCATGTTTTGCTTTCAACAGCAGCTGGCCAGTTGCTTTTGAAATCTCGCAAAAAGCCTGTGAAGGTGAAGACTGTCCCTCTCTATTTTTTTTTTCTATTTGCTGGTAATCTGAGAATTATTTCCAGCATTTGTATCTGTTTGGTCTGTCCTCCACTGGTACCAGGTTACTGAAGAATAAACTCTTATTAATGGCCTCAGCATGAGTTCTGAACATAGTTGCTCATAGGTGGAGCATGATTTTTGGCACTGTCCTCTCCCCAACACAGGCACAACCTTTTAATGTCTTCACAATAATTGACCTCTTTGCCGTTTTGATGGACATCTATTTCTCCATCCGGTCCACTTGCCGATGTGCTCATTGCTCGTGGGTCGACCTTTTTGTCCTTTGCTTGTTGGACTGTCTTGATTTGGTAAGCATGCAGTTGATAAAGCTCTTCTCCTGAGCTGCCCATCTGGGAATCCTGTGAAGCATCTCATAGTTTTTTCCCCACCTTGACAAATGATCCCGGGGGTTTGGAAACAAGAGAAGGGCTGTGGGAGAGAGAAGGTTTTTCATAGTTTACCAGTCTGGCATCTTAGCTAACATTGTCCTGCAGCTCTACATACTATATAACTGCAGGCTTTTGTCCTTGGTGGCATTTTCTGAATAAAAATAGTCTTCTCTCTCCATGCCTGAAAATTCTCCTCTGTGTATTGTTATAGAAATAAAATTGTGGCTCCTGGAAGTACAGCAGAGAGGTCAATTAAGTGGTTGTTGCTGAGTTATGTCTGAAACAGGGAGGGGGAATGTGTGACTTTCTAAATGTTGATGGACTGCAACTTCCATCATCCCTCGCCTTTATAATCCAGTGTCATCCAGATGGTCACACATTCCCTAGCCTTGATCTAAAGAAACTCATTTATTTGTAGTGAAGAACTTTTTAACAAAGTGTTTTTGTTGCCTTGACTTGGTTTGTATATTTAAAAGGAAAAGGATACACATTCTGTGAACATGTTGTGTTAAGTGTCATCTTTTGTGATTGCTTCTAGAGAACCTGGCGAAAGTTTTCAGCTTGATGGATCCAAATTCACCTGAAAGAGTGGCCTTTGTGTCCAGGGCACTGAAGTGGTCCAGTGGTGGATCGGGAAAACTTGGACATCCAAAATTACACCAGTTGCTAGCCATCACATTGTGGAAAGGTAGGAACACTTGCACTGAATGGTCATTAAACCTGATGGATGCAGGTTTGGAAGTTCTGGATACCAAAACTGAGACTAAATGTTATTTATTGCAGCAGTGGGAGCTTTGGAGAGCAGCTCCCATGCCCCACATCAAACCCAGCTTCTGAAGCCAAGAGGGGTTTCCAGAGCAATATGTGATCTGGAGGGTTGGGCAGCACTTGCAGGGTAAAGTGAAAAATCCCAGTGGGCCAGTAGAGAGAGAGTGGGTATGCTTAAAATAGCACTTTGGAGCTTGTCTGCATCTTCTCAGTGTCTTATTTTACTGTCTTCAGTCTTAGGCAAGCTTGTCATAGAGTGGAATGGAAGATCTTGGCTGGTGCAGAACTGCTCCACTAAACCCACCCTGCCCCCAGTGCGAGAGATTATGACAGTTGGATTAGCATGGGTTCACTGTCTACTTTCATTTTTAAATCCAGGATGGAACACATCAGGGATAAATTAGAAATTTGGCAGCAGCATCTCTCGGTGAGGTTTTTTTTAGGTGTCTGAGCCTTTTCATCCTTGAAATGAACCCTGCGCAAGGGGCTTGTTCTGGCATAAGATATATTTCTGTGTATCTTATATCAAATATAACTCCAACATAAAATGCAGTATATATTGCCAGCTTTAAGACATGGATTTTAACATTTAGCGTATTTATCATTCATATGAAGCGACCACTGACCCCATGTTTCACCATGTTGATTACTAGCCAAATGCTGCTTGTACCTTTGTCTCAAATACTTGGAATATATTTGCAATGTGAAATGATTTACCCCTAACCAATATAAGCTGATTAAGCTGTACTAATAATTAAACTTTGGGTGAGAAGCATAACTGATTGTTCTTTTTTAAAAAAAAAAAAAACATTTTTTTTCTAGAGGAAAACTACTGTGAATCTCGGTATCACTTCTTGCACTCTACAGACGGTGAGGGCTGTGCAAACATGCTGGTGGAATACTCTTCATCCAGGGGATATCGCAGTGAGGTGGACATGTTTGTAGCCCAAGCAGTGTTACAGTAGGTCTTCTGCCCTTAATCAGTTCATCTCTGACTTCTGGTGTATTTTATTCTGATCAGATAACTTTTTAAACCACAAGGGAAAGACAAATAGAAAAGTATAAAAGCTTTAGACCAAGCGTAGGCACACCAAGGAACACAGACTGGAGAACCCTTGGCCAGTTTGGATAGGAGAGGATATCTTAACCAAACAAACTGGAATTTGAGTTCCAGCTTACTTCTTAGGTTTAAAAAGTCATTGCCTAGGCTAAAAACTGTCCCCCCCCCCCCGTGATAAAATTGTCCCTGATGATCTTTGGATGGCTTGGGTCCATCCTATCTTAGGGACCCTCTTCCCGTATGAACCCCCCACTCCCCGCACACTTTGGTCCTCTGGGAGGAACCTGCTACAGCCTATGAAGACCAGGCTGACACAGACCTCCCAGAGGGCCTTTTCAGCTATCGCCCCCAAGTTGTGGAATGACCTGCCGGATGAGATGTGTCTCATTTCATCCATCGATGGCTTTAAAAAAGCCTTAAAGGTGCATCTCTTCCGGCAGGCCTTCCCAGACAGTGTTTAACATCTCTCGGCTCCAAATCCAAGATTTAGACTTCTTCCAGCCTTCTTCCTCCATGATTTCAGCCCAGCCATATAGCTGAATAATTTTTAGGTTTTGATATTGATATGTTTTAACTTATTGCTGATTTAATTTTATTTTAAGGGGTAGGAGGTGGGGATGGGATTGTTCTATTTTAACTGTTGTTGTTTTAATCTTGTACCCCGCCCCGATTGCCTGTTCAGAGGCGCGGGTTAAAAATAAAAATTATTATTATTATGAGGGACATGGGGGGGGGAGTTTTTTTAAAAATGGGTGGCACACCGTGGGATGCAACTCTCTTCATCTTGAGTGTCAGTGTGAGGCTCTCTCCCCTGTGTAATACTATAAATATTGGCAAGAGGTGGAGTATGGACTGCCTGTTTGTGGGTTTGTTGTTTTCCTTAGCCGATTTTTACAAGGCTCTTCCAAACCGTTGAATGAGAATAGTCCAGTAAGTCAAGTGTTCAGTTACTTGCTAGAATTTCCATACTTTAAAATAATAGTTTACAATCAATTTATACACAGTGTATATACAGAAAAAAGTTATGAGCAGAAGAAAGCCTCAAATTCAGATACTACAAGTGTTGTATGACACAGTCATTCCAGGAGACGAGTCATATTGTAGGTGATCTCAGCTGAGATCTCTCTCTGACATTGCTAGAAAGAAGGGCAACTGTCAGAAGTAGTTTTATCTAATGGTGGGCCACCTGAGGCCAACCAGATGATGCTGGACTACAGCTCCCATCAGCCATGACCATTGGCTGGGGGCTGGAGTCCAGTAACATCTAAAAGTTCTCCACCCCATTCATGTTTACAGAGCTGGCTTCAGATCCCAACTGAGTAATAAGCTTGTGCATATAGTGCATTTAAAATGTGTACAGCACTGGTGCATGTTATTTCAGTAACCCATTTGTCAACCCTGTGAGGATGCCAGCATGTTTAATCCCACATTATTCAGATTGTAGTGGGTGTGGTGGAGAGGGGTGGTTTAACCTGAGAGAATGAGAATTTAGTTGTAGTGAATCCTAGCAGACTGGAGGAGGGCAAACGTTGTCCCCATCTTCAAAAAGGGAAAAAAAGAGGATCCCAACAATTATCGTCCAGTTAGTCTGACATCAATTCCAGGAAAGGTTCTAGAGCAGATCATTAAGCAGAGAGTCTGTGAACACTTAGAGGCCAATGCCATAATCACAAAAAGCCAACATGGGTTTCAGAGAAACAAGTCATGCCAAACGAACCTGATCTCTTTTTTTGATAAAATTACCAGCTTGGTAGATGAAGGGAATGCTGTGGATATAGTATACCTCGATTTCAGTAAGGCCTTTGACAAGGTTCCCCATGACATTCTTGCAAACAAGCTTGCAAAATGTGGGATAGACAAGTTAACTGTTACATGGATTTGTAACTGGTTGACTGGCCGAACTCAAAGGGTGCTCAACAATGGCTCCTTTTCATCCTGGAGAGAAGTGACCAGTGGGGTCCCACAGGGTTCTGTCCTGGGCCCAGTGCTATTCAACATCTTTATTAACGATTTGGATGACAGAATTGGGGGCATACTTAGCAAATTTGCAGATGACACTAAACTGGGAGGAGTAGCTAATACCCCAGAGGACAGGATCAAAATTCAAAATGACCTGAATAGACTAGAAAGCTGGGCCAATGCTAACAAAATGAAATTCAATGTGGAGAAATGTAAGGTTCTGCACTTAGGGCGGAAAAATGAAATGCACAGATATAGGATGGGGGACACCTGGCTGAATGAGACCACATGTGAAAGGGATCTAGGAGTCCAAGTAGACCATAAGCTGAACATGAGTCAACAGTGCAATGCGGCAGCTAAAAAAGCCAATGCAATTTTAGGCTGCATCAATAGAAGTATAGTTTCTAGATCAAGGGAAATTATAGTGCCACTCTATTCTGCTTTGGTCAGGCCCCACCTGGAATACTGTGTCCAGTTCTGGGCACCACATTTCAAAAAGGATGTGGAGAAACTGGAGCATGTCCAAAGGAGGGCAACTAAGATGGTGAAGGGTCTGGAAACTATGAAGAACGCCTTAGGGAGCTGGGGATGTTTAGCCTGGAGAAGAGAAGGTTAAGAGGTGATATGATAGCCCTGTTTAAATATTTGAAAGGATGTCATATTGAGGAGGGAGCAAGCTTGTTTTCTGCTGCTGCAGAGACTAGAACACGGAACAATGGATGCAAACTGCAGGAAAAGAGATTCCACCTCAACATTAGGAGGAACTTCCTGACAGTAAGGGCTGTTCGACAGTGGAACACACTCCCTCGGAGTGTAGTGGAGTCTCCTTCCTTAGGGGTCTTTAAGCAGAGGCTGGATGGCCATCTGTCAGGGATGCTTTGACTTGGAGTTCCTGCACGGCAGGGGGTTGGACTGGATGGCCCTTGTAGTCTCTTCCAACTCTATGATTCTATGATTCTATGATTCTAGCCTCCCTGGCTCATGACTGAATTAGAATTAATTTCTTGCCTCTAATGTGACATCAACAGTTATTATTATTGTATGGGCAATCAGAGTTTAAGGATACTAAGAGCTTGGAAAAGATACTATTTTGTATACTAAAGCTCACAGAATCTTCCGTCACTCTGAGTGAGGAATCCTGGAAATTGTTCTACAAAAATGTGACTTCCTCACATTATAAAACCTGAGTTCATGAACTCATCTTAGAAGTGATAATGTTTATATTCTTCTCTCAAAATAACCTGGTACTTCAAGAATTCTGGTTTTGTCTTTGTTTTCTTTTTGCAGATTCCTCTGCTTGAAAAACAAAACCAGCGCACTAGTGGTTTTTACAACATACACACAGAACCACCCTTCCATAGAAAGGGGCCCTCCCTTTGTACAACCGTTGCTAAACTTCATTTGGTTTCTGCTGCTGGCAGTTGATGGGTATGGATTAATTTTAGTTGTAAAGCACAGCACTGCTCACCCTTTTGGCCTGGTTTTACATTATGTGTTGCTTTTGTTTTAGAGGAAAGTTAACAGTATTTACAGTATTGTGCGAACAGTACCAACCTTCATTGAAGAGGGACCCCATGTATAATGAAGTAAGTTATTTTTAAACATGTGGAATTCCACTTTATTTCTCTACACTCAACCTTTTTGTTTGTTTCAGGCTGCGATTCTATGATTCTATGTATGTGTATCTCAAAGCAGCTCACAACATACTAAAGCAGTAACAGTAAAATCTAAAATAATATAACTGTAACGGTTTGAACATTGGACTATGACTCTGGAGACCAAGGTTCGAATCCCCGCTTGGCCATGGAAACCCACTGCGTGACCTTGTAGAAGTCACATACTATCAACCTCAGAGGAAGACAAAGACAAACCCCTTCTGGAAAAAAATCTTGCCAAGAAAACCCCTTGACGGGTTTGCCTTAGGGTCACTATAAATCAGAAAGAACTTGAAGGCACATAACAACAACACAATATAAGCATATTAAAACTTTCTGAAAACAGTATGTCCTTAGCAAAATAAAGGATGAGACAACCATTTCAAGAGACTTTTGAAAGACAGGGAGGCGAGGGCCCGAAGACAATATCCAAAAAGAGTTTCAGATCATGGAGGTCATTACTATTGGGAAGGTTCACTTTTACACAGTGAATATGTGCATATCAAGGCTTTCTTTTACAGTAAACATTTTCTTATTCGTTTCTTACCAAATGAAATTGCAAAGAACTGTGTGTGAATGTGTTTCTAACCAAAAATAATGATCATGGAAGATATACAAGAGTTCATCCCAGATAATGAGAAAATTGAAATAGAGTTCTCATGCCTTGGTTCAAACATTAACCAGAACAGGGACTTAGAGTCAAGAAATTAGAAGAAGGCTAGGATTGGAAAGGGCAGCTATGAAAGAATATACTAAAGAGCAAAGATATAACTTTGAACACTAAAGTGAGGATGATCCAAGCCTTGTATTCCCCATCACATCTTCATGTGAGAGCTGGACAGTGAAGAATTCTGACAGAAAGAAAGAAAATAAATTCATACAGTGCAAGAGAAGAGATCTGAGGATACTGTGGACATTAAAGGGGTTCTTGAACAGATCAAGCCTGAACTCTCCTTGGAAGCCAGAATGACTAAATTGAGGCTGTTGCATTTTGTCCACAATGTGAGAAGTCCTGAATCATTAGAAAAGACAACAATCCTAGGTAAAAAAGAGAGGGAGACCACACGCCAGATGGATGGACTCGATCAGGGAGGACATGGACTTTATTCATCTGCTCAGGACCTAAACAGAGCAGCAGAGGATAGGAGTGTTGGAGATGTCTCATCCACAGGGTCACCATGAGTCGAGGCTGACTCAAGGACAGTTAATAACAACAATTCAGCATTTAAAATTTACAATTTTAAAATCATCTGGATTGTGCTCCTGGAAAAGACTGGTCTTTAATGTTGTTTTAAATTGTTATAATGTATTTATGTGTCAAAGCACTTCTTGCATGTTGTTTCATAGTCTCGGAGTGGCTGGGGAAAAAAAGTCCTCTGTCCTAGACTGTTTTCAGATTTAGAAGGGGGGAAATTCTCAAGATTTAAGTAGTATTTTAAGGCGTTCAAACACTTTACATTTCAATTATCCCTTCTGTAAAGTTGCTACTATTACCCCCGTATTGCAGATGGTGGTTTAGAGAATACTGATGATGTTTGATCCCACCGACATTTGAACAAAACGTCTTTCGATCACAGTGGTGCACCTTCTGTATCTATAAAGAGATTCATGCAAGTGAGCAAATGTCTGTTTCTAGGAATCACATAGACCTCACTGTTGGTGAATGACCATGGTTTAGGTCGATGGGGTAAGGAATATTAAGAGTACTGTATTGGTGCAGTGTCATTCTGAACTGATATATGTGATTATAGTTACAGCCATGAGTTGACCTCCAGATGGTGCTATGCTATGGATTCAGGAGTGAAATGCTGAAACAGGGTTCTCCAAAAATATAGAGAATTAGTCTTAAGCCATGGTTAGTATACACTCCATTAGGAAGATTATGAGTTGCATCTGTGTAAACCATGGTTTGATGTGATGTCAGAATTGAGCTGTGATAACTTTTTCCTCCCTCTCTTAGTATCTAGACAGAATAGGACAGCTCTTCTTTGGTGTCCCACCCAAACAAACCTCATCCTATGGAGGACTACTAGGTAAGTTAAAGGATAAAATGAAATGTGACATTAATGAAACTGTGCTTTAATGAGCAACTGGTCATCTGACAGTGGCTGAAACAGTTTAGCGGTTGTATACACAAAAACTTTGATGTGAGCCTAATGTAGCCTTACCAGCAGAGGTTTACACCTTGTGAGAATCAAAACCACAACTTGTTCTTCTGTTTGGAAGGCTACTTACTGGTTTGGTTGAAATACTAAACCCCTTGCTAGCTGAAGCATCATTAGCATCTCATCACTGAAGCTGTTATCCAACAATAGAAAACAACCACTATTCAGGAAGTGTTGCCCAACATCACCTTTACGCCAGACACTAAGAAATGGTCTCCTCTGATTTTCCCCTTTTGTCCTCTACTTCCATCCTAGGCAATCTTTTAAACAGCTTGATGGTAGCTGGAGAGGAGGATGATGCAGAAGATGGGCAAGAAGACAGCAGTCCCATTGAGCTGGATTGACCTCTTCCATAGCTGCTTGGAATCTGACCATATGCTCATTCAAACAAACAAACAAATGAAAAAGACATTTTTCAAGAACAAGTCCTGCGATCCTTTCTCCACAGGTCAAAGGGCTCCTCTGTTCTGTTTAAAAGAAGGTTGCTGAGATGTTCATAATGTTTTGGTCTATATTATTTATGTAAAAAAGCAATGGGGTAGCCAAGCGATCTGATTTGGTGTGATCATTAGTGGACCTCTGGCAATGCTGGCTGGTGACGGACTGAGGTGACGCCTTCTCTGTGATTCCATGAGCAGTATTCCCTCTTCTCACAATCACACTAAATAAAGCTGAAACATGCATACGTTGCTTTCTATTTAAACCACATTTTTTTTTGTTTCAGCAGACTAATGAATTTAAGCGCTTAATTGTCACGTAGGGTTATCTTGAAAAGTGGGACTGTAATGGATTAAGAGGATGATCCCTAGATCCAGTGCCAAAAAGCTTTCCGAGATGAGCCAAAGAAGATGCAAAACAAATTGAGAGCCTATGGAAGAAACACCAAATTAATTTCTATTGTAGAAAGTGATACATTTTGGGAAGCCAGAAAAGAATTATGTGTGTGGACTGGCTCCATGGTTTTTGTCCACTGCAAAACATGTAACACCAGTGAATCACTTGGTGGATCACAGTGGATCCCTTGAAACACGGAAGGCTTAGTCAAAGTAGAATGCCACTTAGTCCAGTAATACTGTATGTATATGTACTGTGGATAAAAATACCTCTCTTTATTATCTGGGAGATGATATAATTCTGTGACTGTTCAGCAATCTTGTTGTGACCCAGCAAAAACAAATTACATTTTTGACAGACAAACATAGCATGCAAATATTTGAAACAGGGTGATCCTTAAAAGAAGGGGATGCTGCAGACCTCTTGGTTCTTTCTCATTTGATATTTATTTTTATGGGATGATTTATTGATTCATTTTAACACTTTATGTAAAAAGAAGAAGAACAAAATGACAAATAACTGCGAACTACATGCTAGGCTTAATATAATTCTACATCTTGTCTCCATTAAATGCACAATGCCAGATGTTAGCCATCTGATTAAAAGATGAAATGGGAGAAACACTTTATTTTTTCACATTTTAAAATAAAAGGCTTAGATTAATACAGTGATCATGCATGAGAGGGGATAATACATTTTTATTTACTGTAAAAAAAAAATTAAAAGGATGAATTTGTGTTTAATTGTTGAGTATTAAATAAATACTTTATACTGGGATCTTTAGTATGTTGCCTGTTGAACTTGGCTTTAAATCACTTAGTTTTCAGGCTTTCAGTGAGAGCTTTAAGCAGTGACTTTGCAAGGTTTTTAGTTTCTGTAGTTTCCAGCCACATTCTTTTGTCTTGAATGATGCAGCGACTGTTATCAATTCTGACCTTTTCGTTCACCCAGTCCGTGTCTTCCTGCAGTCTGACTCAGCCTTTCCTATTGTCTTTAGTGAATTTTATATTTTTAGTAGGTGATGTACCACGTACTTCATTGTATGGTATAATTAAAATGTAGGACCTGCAACAAACTGTTGTGAAGAGTTGCATGCGTGCCCATTCTCCGCTTTGCAGCAAGCAGGCAGGCAGACTCAGAGACAGATCTCTCATTCTGTGTATGGTAAGAGTCTTTGTTTAAAATTTTGAGCATCACTTTACTTGCATGGGAAATTAATGCAATAGTCTGATGGTTATGGCAATCACTGGTGTCTCCTTTCTTGGGGATTGGAATGTATATTGGGTGTTTTATCTCTGTAACTTGAAACAGCTGTATTGATATGCCATCTGTGTCAGGTTGTACTGGTATAGTACTTTAGTGTTGCTTTAATGTTCCTCTTTAGCTTTACTGTCATTTTTTATATTAGACGTTCATGATCTTCATGTGCCTCAGTTGGCTCCTCATCTTTTGCGGAGAGAAAGGGGTTTTTCCATGTCTTGTTTCCAATTATGTAGGCCTCAGGGTGACTATTTAATTAATGATCCATCATCCGCTGGGGGAAAAAACCCTCACTCTGAATAGTTTTCATTTGCATTTGCTGAGTCTTGATTTTGGTGTTTTTTTGGGACTGGTAGCCAAACTTTGTTTACTTTAAGGGTTTCCTCTTTCTTGTTGAAGTTGTCCAGGTGTTTGTAGATTTCAATGGCTTTCCTGTGCATTCTGACTTGGTAGTTAGTGATATTATTTGGTCAGACTTTGCATTATATTCTTTGACTGCTTTTGCTACATCTTCCTCATTATTAATGTCACCCTGTTTCTTCTTAGATTTTCATTTCCTGACTAAAACGCTGTGTAATTATCTGATTGAAAATGCCCCAGTCCTGTCCATTTTAGCTCACTCACCCCAGGTATTTATTTGATTTCTTGTTTTACTATGTCTAGCTTTCCCTGATTCATGTTTCTCACATTCCATGTATCTATGGTAGTATGTGTTGTGCAGCTTTGGACTTTCACCTCTGAGCCTGCTAACCACCAAACGTCCTTTTGCCTTGAGTCCAGTTGCATCATTAGCTGCAGGGCTACTTAAAGTATCCCAGTATTTCGTGGAGTTCCATCTGACCTGGAATTTTCTTCTTTCGGCACTATCACTTGTTTCATTTTGAATTGTCTCATTATCGGGTTTTTGTGAAAAAAGGACTTTAATGTGCCTCCTGTGCAGTACTAGGTACTGCCATTAGTGGGAAGTCTAGTTTACACCATCCTAAATACTGAACAGGATGCTAACCCCAGTAGTAATGGAGATGGAATAAATCATCATCCTGGCAATGTCTCAGTGGCCCTTCAGCTTTCCACAGAAGAATTCTTCTTGAAGAAATTACTGCATTGAAGATTCAACCAGTCTGCATGAGGAAGGCCTGGATATAGTACCTCTGCCGGAGGACAGATTCTTGAGAAGGAGCAGGGCTATGTTGGGAAATGAATCATTTTCACAGAAGGGGCTCATGCCCAGTTTCTACACGCTTTTGTCTCCGTATCCATCCGTCGCCTTCTTTGCAGTACTCTTGTTGATTAAAATTCACTTCTCTCTCCTTCCTTCTTTCTGGCATTTAGCAGCTTGTGACATTTTTATTTTTATTTGAAAAGAGAGAAGAATCCTCATGTGGGAGAAACGCCTACAGCCCAATAGTTTTCCATCTTCTCCTGTTTCATTTTGTATCACTAGATGGTGCTAAAGTCTTTTAAAGATTTTAGCTTTCTGGAACAAGAGGGGCTGTTCCTCTTCATCCAAGCTCCTTTGTGGTGAGCCTCAGCCTTGACAAATGCTTAGTACAGTGTTAGGAGATATCTCTCCTTTTCTCCTCCCCTTTTCTCTATTTCCCCTTACTCTAAAGGACTGTTTTGCCATTGTTGTGGTCTTATAGAGTGTCACAAGGTCCCAAGACCTGACCTAACCACTTGCACGACTTTCACTAAATTGGCTTGGATAGATACACATCTTGTTTCTAGCCCTGGGCACACTTCTGTGTAGACCAAAATATAGTCCAGAGGGATTCTATGTCCTTTCATGACATATGGCCAACCTGACCTAATTTATGTCCCTTTACAACAATTCAGAATAGTTCAGGGAGAAGTTACTAGAAAAACCGAGATTCCCACTGGTTTCAGGAGATGCTCTAATGATGAAGAGGAGCAGCTCCTCTTGTTCCTTCTCTGCATCCCTTCCTACTTTATCATCCATCTTGATAGGCAGAGGCAGAAGTTGCCCCATTGCAAGCGGGTGCCAAAAATGGACTGAGTGCTTGAAACCAACCACCAAACTAACCTCTAGACTCTAGACAGTCCCATGGCTGTTCACATTCTTGTCACTCTTTCCCTCATTTTACTTCAAGAGCAGCTCCCTGAAATGTCTCTTGCGTTTGCAACAAAACCACTTGCCTGTAGAAGTTAGGAAATGCTTCCTGGGTAGCAAAAGGATTTGTGAAATAAGGCACATGTTGTGCAATGTCCAAGGGAGCCAAGAGATGGCACATTAAGAGCTGCTTGAGCTCACTGAAACACGGAAGGTGTAGCTTCACAGGGGATATGAGCCCCCCTCCAGTCTATTGACCAGACTGTTTTGCAGAAGCACTTACCTTAGTTTTACAGACTGCAGCAAGACGGCTAAGATACGCAAAATACGCAATTAAAAAACAGACCCAGGAGCCTTTTCATTCTCCGTTTCCATCTACCTTTTTAAAAACAGCTCAGTGTATCCTTAAAGTCACCTCGGCTCCAGAAAGAAGACACGAGTGCAGTACGCCTATGCAAATGTGATTCTATATCCTGCCCACATAAGTACTTGGGGGAAGCCTGCTTCCACAGGCTTCTTCTGCCCCACAAGCCAGTTAAGGGCAACAGTGGCATCCTGTTGGTGACATATACAAGTTTAAGTCTTTTGTGTGTGTGCACGTTTCAGAAGCTGGTATGTTCTTAAACCCTCTGCAATATGAGACCTCTGGAAGACAAAGGAGATCTTGGAAGAATACGCCTCTCCATCTATGCGTGGCTGTAGGGATGCAGTTAGTTGCTTCTCCAACCCCCTTGCTCTCCACAATGAAAAGACCATCATGGAAATACTCCTTTGGGGACTAGAATTCCCAGCAACCCCCAAAGAACATAGAATCATAGAGTTGGAAGAGACCCCAGGGGCCACCCAGTCCAACCCTCTGCCTTGCAGGAACACAGAATTAAAGCACCCACGACAGATGGCCATCCAGCCTCTGTTAAAAAACCTCCAAGGAAGGAGATTCTGCCAAGGAAGTTCTTCCTCATGTTGAGGTGGGATCCCTTTTCGTGTGGTTTGCATCCATTGCTCTGGGTCCTATTCCCTGGATCTGCAAAAAAACAAGCTTGCTCTGTCCTCAGTATAAGGCAATATTGATGCAGAATTGTCTGCTCTCAAAGGAGATAGAGACAGGGACTCCCTGTGGGGTGGGCAGAGTGCAGGCCTGCATCCAAATGCGGCCTCAAAGCTGTTTTTGAGGTCCTGAGATTGCCCATTTCCTGCCATAAGAAAAGGACAGGTGAAGAGAAGGAAGGAAGAAGGGGAAGGAAGAGTTGGAGAGGAGGATAGAGGAGGAAAACGAGGAGGAGGAAGGGAGAGGATGAGGACAAAAAAAGGGAGATGGGGGAGATGAAGAGGGGGCAGGAAGAGGAGCTTGAGATGAGCAAGAGGGGAAAGGATGAGAGAAAAGAAGAGGAAAAGGAAGAGCAGGCCAGGAGCAGCAGTTCACCATTTAAACAACTTGCAGGGCATCCTTGCACTGTTTAACATTTTTAAATACCTGTTTTTCAAAACCAGAAGAGAACTCCTGGCCATTTCTTGGAGGATTTGTTTGCTTGCTTTTTGGCAGTCTGTGGCTCCCCGAGGCTGCAGGTACAGAAAATTGCCCCCCAGGCCCACTGCAGCTCCCTTGTGGGTAAGTAATCCTTACACTAAGAGTCTTCTGGGGTGTAAGCATTTTTCCCCTTTTAATATTTTAAAATTGCATTTCTGGCATCAGATATTAAGAACTGTAGCATGGCACTGGTACCACAAAATGGTGCTGCACATAGGAACCAGACATCATCTCCGCTGGGTTGTCAGAATAATAATTTATTGGTGCAGATGACATTTATTACCACAGTTGGATTACCAGTGACTTAACAAATGTATACAACAGGCCAGAGGGAATTTATCTTACAAAACAATGTCTTAAGAAAGAAATGCGTTTATGGACACTTTAGACAGACTGTTCTCCCCAGCTTTCCCTTTATAGTGAGCAAATGTTTCGGAGAAAAATCAAGGGTCAGTTCGATACAGTACTAATATCATTGCTCCTTCAGGAATGTCCTCTTGTCCCAAACTTGTAAAACATCTCATGAAGCTCAAAACTGGAGATGCCAGAGAGCATCCACATAATTTGTGGAGAAGAGAGAAAGGCGAAGGTTGAACCAATCGGTAGAAGAAGCGCAACATCAGCCAGAGGTGAAGCCTGGTGACCATTCTACTTGACTGAAACAGGTAGTCTCAATAAAACAGATAAATATGGCTACAACTAGAAGAAGGGGTGAGTGTATGCCTTACTATATGAGGACTATAATAGGGCGAGGCAGGAATGTTTAATCATATTTCCTGAAGATCATGTGCAATGCAGCATGTGGAGAGAGGAAGAATTAAGACTTGCTCACTTTCATCTCAGCAAGGATCCTTTTGTTTTGTGCTGGTTCTAAAGCAACAGCAAAATCAACAAATCCCTTCACAGTGGATTTTTTGTTTAGGGCTGGGGGAAACGTAGCACAAAGGGCTGAAGATTTTTCACTTCAGCTCCCACCTGCTGGTTCTTTCCAGAAAGGCAATGGGTGGCTTCTTAATGCATTCAGAATATTTTCTATTTTTACAATGTTAAGGTTTTGGAAGTGCTTTTATGATTGATTAATATTAATGTTATTATTAATGCTATTCCAATTGAGAGGGGGAAACTGTCTAGAATAGGGGTACGGAAAGTGCTGCCTGCAGGTTTTGTGCCACCCCCCACCCCACCCCAGCCATTTGTTAGCACCCAACATATCCCAGGCAACCATAAAGCCCCCTTGCCAATCCTATGTCGGTATGGGTTCCTCTGTCCCCACTACCTCCACAAATCTGGGATGGGGGGGGATTGAAAATTGGCCATTTGGGGTGAAATCCTGAAATGAAAAGTGCTGTTCCATCACTTTCAGTCATGCAATGGATGTTAGTGAAACCCATGGAAGGAAGATGGCCTTGCCTTCTTCAGATGCGCAACCTTTGCTAGAGACCTAGATCAGCAGGTCCCAAGAGGTATATGTAGCTGCAGCAACAACAAACTAGGTCTGGTGGCCACCATATAAATCTCCCACAATACCCCAGATGCAACATTGCTCTGGGGCATTATGGGATTTTTAAACAGTAGCTCCCAGACCCACCTGCTTTTTTAAATCTCAGGCCAGGCAAACATCATTGTGTTGTCATCGAGGATAATATGATGCTTAGGGATGTGTGAGGGTTACAGTACAGGGTAAAAATGACCACCTTCCCAGTATTTGAAAAATGTGCTTCAGGTATTGGCTGTATGAAAAATTTGAGTCCATATTATCTCGCTTGATTATCTGTTTGCAAGTTTGAAATTTCCTGTACATCAAATTAATCTAGTTAAGAATTCCAGCTGACATCTTGGCTCACTTTTTAAAAGACTAAATCCATAGCAGGCAACATGTTTACACCTATCAGGACGTCTTACATCTGAGTTCCCTACAAAGGTGATACATTACGCTTTTCACATTCTGGCAAGTGTGTGCTTGCTGATAACATGGCAGATGGGTCTGCTAGCGCTGTCAACCCAAGGGCACGGCAAGATGGACTGGTTGCCCTGAGGACAGTCGGAGGGTTGGAGGGAGTTCAAGGGATCAGAGGAAACAGAATGAAACTTAAAAGGCATCACACAGTCTTTCCTAGGCTCTTGGTCTTTAATAACTCATTGCGGCGTTTTGTAAAAGAAACAGTTGCCAAAATTGTATTAAAAATTGCCCACAGGCCTCCAGACATCTGGAGCACTGGTTTCTGGCCAGTGGCCAGTTTGTTCATACAGCGCACCCATGCCATAGGTGGGCTTGCCATACAGATTTAAGCTTCTGCACATGGCAAGCCCATGGAGTTAAAATGGCCTGCACGCCCATAGGCTTGGAATAAACATTTTTCTCTTAAATCTGACTCCAACGCATCTGAGTGCCCAAACATCCATGAACCAAGGAAATCTCTTTTAGCAGATGAGGCAAACATCCCAAAAGAGTAAGCATAAGTACCTGGTAAAGCACTTCTATTAACATGTTGCCCTGACAGAATATGACAGCAAAATGGTAGTCGTCTTTTGTCAAAATTTGAGCATCGTGCCTGACGCCTTTTCAGCTTTGCAGTGGTTTTTTTCTAGTCGCACAGAGAATGGTTTATTCCAAATGAATGACCTTCCTCGGTGAGGGTCTCTGAGATAACTGTCAAGATAATGGCTGCTATTCTCTGAGAATACCTTCTTGGTGGCTGAAGATGATTGAACTCTTTCAGGGAACGTGTTCCAGACAAGAGAGCATTATCCTTACAAGTCAGGTATGAGGAGATCAAAGTAAGGAGAACTCTGCAAGAGACTCTTCTAAACCAACGCTGCCAGGAAAATGCCTTACCTAATGGAGCAAGTCACACGCAGGAACCACATTCAAAGGACAACATTCCCAAGGGAAATGTCTCGGACAGCCCAGGCTATTAAGAACTGAATCCTTTCCGACTTAAGAAATGCAGCGTTTTAAAAATGTCTGCTTTGGCTTGGCATTGCCTTGGTTGTTAGCACCTCCCATCTTGTAGTCCAATGAGATTTTGTCACTGGTAAGATTACAAAGGACAAACAGTGTCATTGTGGGTTGTAAACAGATTCTCCTTCCTCAGCTCTGTCCAGCCTCGGCTTTATCCACTACGGTTTATGCTTGAAATGGGCTTCCACTGGGGGGGAGTGAGGAGAGACAGAGAGAAAAATTAGAACATTTGGGTTAAAGTGATGGCTGAAACTTGTATCCTACTTAACTTGTCTTGTGCATTTGAGTTGTTTGTAACAGCTGTTTGACTCATCTGCAAATGTGTACAAATTGAAACAAGATGGTCTTTAAATTAATCAATGAACATATCTGGGGAGATGCCTTGGTCAAGAACCCACTTTACACACAGAACACTTTCTCTCTCTCATGCTACCTTCCCATGCCATCCCTCAAAGGAAGCCATCTTCTCCTTGCTGGGTTACAGAATTCCCTTAAGGACCAGATGCTAGAACTGAAGCCAAGATGTTATTTGGCTGCTGGATAACCTCAAAGTTCAACCATCATACTTTCCAGGGTGCTGAACTCCATTGGACACCACCTTCTAAAGCTAACTCGACCTTAGCATGGTTTCACCATCCTATTGCCATGGAAGTCATCAGCTGTCACTGAAATGCATGGTGTAAGCTGCCAACAGGATTCCGGCCATTGTCTGCCAAGGAAGGAACCCTTCTGGATGGAATTCATTTAGGGGCATAGACGTGTGTACATTCAGGTACACATGCAGGGCCAAAAAGTCACCATCGTGCAACAGATGTAGGAAAGAAGAGTGGTGCAGACAGCATGTTCATCTGCCCGTGTCTATGCAGTTCGTACAATGTGAATCCTATACTTTCCACTGTGGTTGTGCATCGCATACTTTGCATTGTGGTTGTGCATCCTTTGCCAACCTAGCAAAGCATGCAAATGCAAGGTACCACTTCAGTGGGAAGGTAACAGAGTTTGGTGTAGTCATGCTGACCACATGACCACCAGACCAGTCTTTGGACAATGCTGGCTCTTTGGCGTAGAAACAGAGATAAGCACCGTCCCCTGCAGTTGGTTATGACTAGACATTCATGCCTTTAGCTTAGGGCTGCCATGGTGCATCTCTACGCAAGTATTTACACTACACTAAGGGGGTATCTGAATCGTAGCTCGGCCACAGAAACCTACTGGACAATTTACACTTTCTCAGTCTCAGAGGATGGCAATGGCAAACCCCCTCTGAAGAAATTTGTCAAGAAAACCCCATGATAGGTTCACCTTGGGGTTACCATAAGTTAGAAATGACTTGAAGGCACACAACAACAACAAAAGGGGATGTTGGACAGAGGTCATTATCTCTGTAGGCCTCACCTGCATATTCCTGTGGCAGCATCGGCCGACTGATCACTTTCTGAAAAGCTGCGATCCACTCCAGCTGATCGCTTTCTGTTTCACAGGCGAAAAGAAACTTCCGATCGGGGGTCACAATGGTTATTCCATGCTGCCAGTGGTTACCCTGGATGGATGGCGGAAGCCCCTCTAAGACCTTGTAGCTGTTTTCTTTGCTTCCAATAAACACTTCCCCCCTGGCAAAAGCATCCTGGGCAGAGGACAAAGCAAAGGGTTTCTCTCTTGCAATTCATCCAATGATCCAGCCTATTTTTTCCCCCCAAGTGATATAGGCAAAAATGGTTTTGCTCATAGGATCAGATTCATCTAGAAGAAGGAACGTCAAACAATCAACCATGACTTTCAGCAATGGAACCAAGTGCCTGGAAGGTAAAGAGGAGCTCTGCCTTGCTGGAGGTCTGCAATCCAGACCGTCCTCTCCTGGGGAATCCTTTTACTCTGGACTGAGAAGAATGAGGTTGGTGGAGATGGCCTACAAGACCTCTAGCTCTTATGACACTATGATGGAGAGCCTTGCACGAAAGACTGCAAGGAAAGAGAAGCATCCAAACTGGTGGGGAGAGTTGCCCCAAGTCCTTCTGGGCTGTTGCAGAAAGATGCACAATCGGGGGCTCATTTCTACTGGGTGTGATTCGGACCCACTCTGTATCTGTAACCGAGACCTCCTTATAGAAGCCAATTTAAAAGTCTACTTCCATAACTGGGCAGTTATACAAGCATAAAGTCCAAAGACATGATTCAAGCCCAGTGTATTGTTGTACCAATTTTATTCCCTGACTTCAATGCCATATTCAACTATGGGGGGCTGTAGACTGTTCAGAACTTGGGGGAAATTACTTTTGGGGACTATAGCTCCCAGTCTCCCAACCAGCATGATCAAAAGTCACTTGCAAATCCCACTCAGTTCCATCTAGAATCCATTTGGTTTCCATGAGACTCGTGGACTATTAGGAAACAAGTCTTGTAGACTCACAGCGGAGGAAGATGCTGGGTTTTGCTGATGCGCTTAGTGATTCAGACTGACAGGCAACCATTGCCCAGCATCCTGCTTGATTCCTGACATAATTGATAGGAGCATCTTCACAAGAAAAATACAGCCAAATTTTCTGACAATAATTTATTTTGCCGTCCATCTGTTCTCACAGTTACAATTTTGTTCCCACACCTCCCAATCACTTCTATCAGCTCATCAGAAATTTAAACCCAATTATTCTCGTCTTGAGCTCTGCTGCTCCTTGCAACGTTTGTGTTGTTTTTCCTATCGGTTTTTGTGCAACATTTGGGAAAGCAGGATGTTTTGGAGCTACCAAACTCAGCTACGGGACTTGGCTGGTGCTCGAAAGGAATTAGTTACAAATAGCCAATTAACTGTAATTCATTCCTGTTTTGCAATAATTAACTAATGTCTGAGACACAATTATGGATAGCTTCACATTTTTGTGGTGTAATTTGAATAGTTTTTAGTTAGTTTTAGACTAAATAAGGCTGTGTGCCATCTCTGCGTAGGTGAATTTTGTACCAAAGGCAAATAAAAAAATAGAGGTAACTTAAGCATAACTTTCTTAATAGTTGCAAAGTAAATCTGTATAACAGCTACCTTTGAATAATGTTCAAATAAGAATTACATTTTAAAGGTTACTTCCCAAATCCATCATTTGCTCATCTCTGCTTTTTACAAAACAGTCACTACTTTTGGCCGTCTTGGCTCAGAGTTTTAAGGGCAGCTGAGCTGCAGCGTTATAAAGATCATTCAAAGACACAGGTCTTACCAGGGGATCTTTGAAATACATTAGCCGTCGATCATCCATCGTGAACCAACGCTTCTTGAAGCCTTCGGTTTGCTGAAGAGTAGGAAAAAAAATATTAAAGAGTGGGGGGAAACATTTGTATGATCACCACGAACAAAGGCAATGTGATACACAGTTGATAATATAATGGACCCGTGTTCAAATTTCAGCCATGAAGCTCACTAGGATGGTTGACTTTGGCACTCTCTCAACAGGGTTGTCATGGGGGGAATTGGTGGGAGGAAGAGCACCCATGTCAAGCATTCTGAACCCCATGCAGGAGGAAAAATGGGATAGAAATACATAGTCAAGGCGATGATAGGAGAGCCTTCACAGGCTGCATCCATACTGGAGAAATAGCCTGGTTTGGCACCGCTCTGCTCTGAGCCCACAACAAACTCCAGCTCTCAGAATCCCATAGCCTTGAGCCAGGGCAGTTAAAGCAGTGCCAAACTAGGTTATTTCTCCAGTGTGGACGCAGCCCAAGTGGCTGCTCCCAAATTGCAGAATTCCCTTCCCTGGGAAGCCCTTGCTGTTGTCTTTCCAGCTTTTTATTTAAGGAGGTGTTTGGTTTTACTATGTTGCATCAGATGAAACTTTTAATCATCCTCATGCACAATGTATTCTGATGAATACACTGAATATCTACTAGGGTTTGGTTCCAGGACCCCCTATGGATACCAAAAACTGCGGATTCTCAAATCCCATTAAATACAATGGCAGAGTAAAATGGTATCTCTTATATAAAATGACAAAATCAAAGGTTTGTTTTTTTAAAATGTATATATTTTTAAAATGTTTTCAAACCATGGATACTTGAATCCGTGGTTAAAAAAAAATCTGTGGATATGGTACATCATAGCCTCTGAATTGGTCCCCAGTTTCCAAAATCCAAAGGGCTTGTAGCCACTTCCAGGTGTTTTGGCAATTCTGGTGGTCCTTGTGGCATCCAGAGGGGCAAACTACTGGTCTCAGATTCACCAACATTACCCAATGCCAGCTGAACATTTGCTTTTAGAAATGGAGAGTGTGACTGTTACTTTTTTCATTCTAGTACTTGGGGGATTGTGTAACATCAAACCTACACGCATAGCAGTGAATCATTCCATCTGCCGTCTCTATCTTGAAAAATTATAAGGATCCATGGGATAAGTTTTCTGGAAAGAGTCCAGAAAATTTTCTAGTGCTCTAACAATTTAATTCAGTTTAGCATGTTTGGTTTAGATGTTCCATTCAAACATATTCAAGGATTCGTGCAGAAATTATTTTACGGGAATATCTATAATTATTTAGAGAATAACATATGCTTCTCTTAAATTTAACAAAGCTCCCCTACACCTGAAAGAACACTGACGTTTCTTTTAAAGACACATACATAAAGAGAGCTGTACCATATAAATCTCAAACTTTTTACCCTGGTGACCCCTCTTTACATCTACATCCAGACTTCTTGTCTCCAAACCACTTGAATAACAATATTTTGTTTGTTTAGTGTGCATATTTTCCTTCACACATTCATGTATATATATACTTTAAATATAAGGCAAAGGCTCCAAATGTCCTCTTTGTATTTCTCTTCACTTCCAGGACAGAAAAGGTTTGGGAAAGAGGGGAGAGATCAGGTCCTCCAATCTTGCACACATACCCATAAGCAACTCTTGTGCCCCCCTGGGAGTCCTGCCCCACATTTTGGAAACCACTGATATAAATCTTAGATCTTAAAAGTTTAACTGTAGCACCTTCAGCTTCGCTCGTGACTTTTCCCACAACTTATTAGTTCCATTTCGAGTTGAGAAAAATCTGATTTGGCGCAACCAGTTGGCCATGCCGTTTCACTAAAAACGTCATTAAAGGGAAAGCTGTTTCAAAAACATGACTGCAGTCCAACAGACCAGACAATCTTCGTATGTACACACAAACACACACATTCATACTCAGAGGTGTGGAAAGTTTCCCGCAGACAAACAGCACTGGAAGATTTTCCAGTTTGGAAATTTTCCACCCCATATTTCTGGGCCACAAATTTGGGGCTATTCTTTGGACCGGTTATTCCTTTATCCTAGCTCTCCCCATCTTTTTGGTAGCCTGATAAAGACTTGTAGAAAACCATAAGATTACATTCATTTGTAACATTTGGGCCAGTGCTAATAAAGGTCTTACTCACCAATGCTACTTTCTATTAGATTAGTCCCAAGTATAGTAGAGTCACTGAATCGACAGTTGAATGAGGAGTCAACACACCAGTAAATCCCTTTGATTCAATCTTACTTTAATTGGGACTAACAATAGGATTTAGGCCACAGCCAATTTATTTCCTGGGGGGTGGTCTGGATAAGCATCTTGAGACAGGACTAAAATAAAATGCAATTTTATTCAACTGTTCGCCACAACACAGGCAACACTTGAATGGCCCTTTCTTTTCCAAGGGACAATGGGGATTTTTAAAAATCCGGTTCAGATCCTAGGCTTGTTTTAATTTGCAGCTAATGAATTGGTTAAGCACGGAAACGGCCGGCTCGATTAAATTGCTCTTGGCTCCGAGCAACAAGAAAAATAATTTCTCAGCCAGCCTTTTTAATTAGGAGACGTAGGACCCGAAGTGTGAGTACGAGCAAGATGTGTGTCTTGGCCTTCAGGGCTGGATTGTCGAGCGGAGAAGCCAACCGTGAGGATTAAGGCAGGTAAGGGATAACAGCATTAAGAGCAACCCTGTTGGATCAGCTCAAAGGCCTTTCCAACCCAATGTTCTGCTCTCCCAAGAGCTAACCAGGTGCCTCCGTAAGCTTAGGGTAGCCAAAGTGGGTTGTTTTGTTTGTTTGTTTTTGGTCAATATGTACATATAGCATGAATAAATCCAGATGTCATAGGGAGCATAAAACTCCTTTGTTGAAACAACTTTACTGGCTAGAGGTCCATTTCCGGACACAATTCAAAGTGCTGGTTATCAACTATAAAGTGTGATGTCAAAAAGAGACTAAGGGGCGAAACAGGCGGCCCCTTTGCGCTGGCTTGGGGTTGGCGTGAGAGTGCGGCGTTTAGACGCCGCACGCACTGACGCTACCCCAAGCCGGTGTCATGCCACCCGCTTGACCACACGGAGAGCAGCTTTGCAGTGCTCCAGCGGCACAGCTTTATATACTGCACGCCGCAGGAGTGCCACAAAGGTGTAGCGGCAGCAAAAAAGCTGACTTTTTGCCAGCTCAAAAAGGGGCAGCAATTTGCCACCTCTTTTGGGGCACGCAGTTGCCACGGCCCTGATCTGGCTGCATTTGAATCACAGAAATATTGCAGTTTGACAATATCCTGGGATAGAATCCTGGGATCTGTAGTTTGTTGTGGCGCAACAGCTCACTGACAGAGAAGACTAAACATCTCACAACACTACAAATCCCATAATTCCATAGTACCGAGCCATGGCAGTTAAAGCAGCCTCAAACTGCGCTATTTATTTCTGCAGTGCAAATCGGACCAGAGTCTCAAGATGTTGAAAAAAGAGATGATTTCATTATTGAAAATAGCCCAATTTGTTTCGGTCTATAAATATTTTTATGGCCTTCTTCCGAGTCTGTCAAAAGAAAAGGGGACAATACATAGGTAGCCGTAGTTACAACAATAGACAAGTTTTCAGTAATATCAGCTCTCTCTTCAACATCTTGCATCTTTTGCCAGAATCCTGTATGACCTGTTATGCTATGTAACTTTTAGCTATGCAGCAGAGGCACTCCACCGAATGGCAAAGATGTGTAACAGGATACAAATAAGAGTGTCCAATGCACATTGGGACCCATGTGATGCATGTCCCTTTGTACATTGGAGCCATCGGTCCTTTTGCCAGCTCTGCTCCATAGCAGCATAACATACTGAACATGAACCTGGAACTACCCAATTCTAATTCCCACAGAGTTAAGGCCACTTACAAAGACATAAGACCCCAACAGGATTCCAGCCTTCTCTTTTCTGCATCACATTTAGAGTTTAACTTTTCCAAGCTCTGTGCAAGATACACGTGGCCTGCCTTTCACAAGCTGCCTGTTCATTGTAAGCAACCAAGAATCCCATGAGGATGAAGAAGTGGGCTGGCTCCCTGATCAATCCTCTTTCATCCATCTGTTCCCGCTGTGGAGGAAGAGAAGCCCTTCCCTTTGCTACCCTTCATTTCTGTTCTGAATCTGTAGGATGGGGGTTCCCATCCTCTGCGGCCTGTTAGCAAAACACAAGGCACGAGCCATTCGGCCGGCTACTTCTCAAAATGCAAGCTACTATTTATTAAATTTATATCCCACCTTTCCTCCAAAGAGGTCAAGGCAGCATGCATGGCTCTCTTCCCTTCTTCATCCTCACAACAATCCTGCAAGGTAGTTCAGGCCGAGAGAAAATGAGTCGTCATGTAGTGAGCTTCGTGGCTAACTGTGGACTAGAATCTGGATATCATAAATCCCCATCCCATCCAACGCTCGGACACTTCTGGGAGCTTCTTTTCAAGGTTCAGAGAAATCATTAAAATTTGTTTAATCTGCAAAATCGTGGGCAGTATCTAGAATTTGATAATGATAACACTGAGTACATACATAGCTTGGCTCAAGGCTGATTTAGGAACATGTTTCTTTTATGACCGTCTTGTATCAGACTGCCTCGGTCTCTCTCTCTCTCTCCCAAACAGCTGGCACTTTGGTCCTGCTATTATGGGGCAAACTATTAGGAGGTTTCAGCTGTCTATCTAGTGTAAAAATACATGGGCGGCTCGCAGGTTTCATGGCACGACCCCCAGTTTCAGAAACAGGCCTGCCAGTGTCCTATTTAAAAACCTTTTCCAGTAATGCCCTTGAACTGCAGATCATCCTACATTTCACCTTTCTAGCTGGTGAATAAATACTCTCATCCTTTGGCTCCAGATGCAATGCCTCTTTTGTTTAAAACCTGCCGTAAGCCCAGTGGTTTCATTCAAGTGGTTTGCACCAGTAGTAGCTCAGAACCAATTGGTAAAAGAACGTAGGCCGAAATGGCAAAAGACACAGAAGCTGGAGTAGCAAAAGAGATATAAGCTGGAGAGGATGGAGAAGGTGAGAGGACAAGGAAGGACAGGCTGTTCTGAAGTCATAGAGGATTGATATGGATGAAGATGAACCAAGTGTTCCATCATTCATAGCTGCTGCTGAGAGGTTGAAGCCAACACTGGTCAGATGCAGAACCAGATCTACAGATCCAATTGCCAGATCCTGGGATCCAGCACAGAGGCAGCAAACGTCCCCAAGTGAAGGGAGATGGGGAGGACATAGTTACACATTAAGGCAAAAAACCAAAAATTAAACAGAACCAAAATGGTTAATTATATTGAATGACGGCACTGCATAAGCCACTAGCTTGGAGCCGCAGAGCTCTAACACAACAGGAATGTTTAAGCAATCTATTTCCAGTTTACAACATAACCCCTCAGTAGACAGCGGAACGTGCGGGAAACCAAGCTACAAAAATAACAGTCGGGGTAAGGAAAGAAGGTCGAAACCCAGCCATGGTTAGTGCACACAACATGGGACAGGATTAAGACACGTATGGCGCCCCCAAGGTTTCCAAAAAAGCACAGTAAAGAATATGCTTGCTTTTGGCATGCACGCACACACACACACAAAAACGCATGTCCCACCTTTGGCCCTGTTTTTTCCATGTAACCTTCCTTCAGGTAGTTCCTAGAAAGCTTGGGCACCAGCTTGAGTTGGTGAAATGCAGAGAGGCAGGGAGAAAGAATACACAGTGATATTAGTGCAGACATAAGACGGCAAAGAGAATAAATAGGTACTGGAAAAATTACGTCTTCCTGTGCATTTCACATGTCATAGAAATGATTCTTTTTTTAAACCCTGAGTTTCTAGGGGGAACAAAGGTTTAGTGAGTCATGGCTGGAGGGGCGGTGAATTCACCCCCGGTTTTATGGCTACATCTCCTGCAAGGGCTCTGGGTTATATGGCAGAGCGCCTAGTGCCAAATCCTGGTCAAGAATAGGGTCGAATGTGTTGGATCCTGTACAACCTGGAAAAAGGGCAGCACCTCTCAGCAATATATTCACCAGCTGCTCCCAGGGCAAAACAGAGAAGCATATACCAAAATCGAAAGGAAAACTGAGCAGGTGCTACACAGTTTGACAACTTGCACAAAATTCTTGTACGCCTTGCCAGGTACGGCAAGCAATAACGATTAACAAAGCCGCACTTTGTGCTGCAGAACTGTACATGCTTTACAATAAGGTATTGTGAGCACACCTGTAACTCCTTGTAGCTATTTCTACATGAGGTGTATGTCCTCACTACCCAGATATGTGTTGCACCTTAACCTGTGACATTCTGACTTTTTTTGCATGCTGTTTTTAAAAAGAAAGCAAGCTACTTTTGAACAATGAAGGAGTAAAGAGTTAATTTTTTTAAAAAATGCTGACCAGAATTCACTTAGGGATTTGCATCTTCGTAAGCGGACTTTTGTTTGTGGGGAAGAGAAGTGAGCAATTTTGCAACATCCATGTTCAGCTAGGGGCTGTTGTGATGCTACTACGTAGTGAAGCCAGCGAATTGAGAGATGTGCATTGGGACCACTGGCCATAGGGACTGTCACACGTCAGGGCTGGTGCACAATGGGACCATCTGGACAACGGCCAGGGACGACTGATGTACGCTAGCAGAACCCAATGCACATTGGGATTTCAGATAGCGAGTGACAATGTGCACCAGTAGAGACTGACGTGCATTGAGCATTCCTGATGTGCATCTTCATAATTCGCTAGGAGAATACTGTAGTGCTTCTGCTATGTAACTTAGATGTAAAGTTACGTAAGGTAGATTGTGATACAGAATTCCAGCCACAAATTGTAAAGAGGATAGGGAAGAAACAGCTAAGTTGTTAAAACTATGCCTGGCATCGTGCTGAGTAGTCATGAATGAATAAACCAGATTCCCCCCCTACAATTTATTTTAATCTCTGAAGGGCCCTGAGGACCACAAAAATGGCCCTGAGGGATGTATGCAGCCCTTAGGTTACACTTGACCCCTTCCCCCAATGAGCTAAAACCACTACGGGCAAGGGAAAGAAACAGCTCACATCAGCATTGCTCGCTCCTGGGAATGCAACTTGTAAGTAATGGAACCGGGCAGCTCGGATGGCATTGAACCAGTCCACCATCTCCTGAAAGGAAGGAAGAAAACAGCAGTCAAAGAAAACAGGTATAGGAAAAGCAGACGTGATCACTCTTAACTGCTGCACTGCACCAGTTTTGGATCTGAATCAAATTGAAATGAATGCGATCAAGTCACACCTGCATCCCTGCCGCATCCTGCAGGTTTGCAGAGTCCTGGTTTCCAGCTCAATCGTATGCAAGTTTCCATGGAAGTCAGTCCCCCTGGCATTGAGCGGGTCTTGTTCTGTGGCAAAGTGAGTTTGTGATTGCAGCTTTAATCGTGTATTCCGATGCTATTTCAAATTGCCACCTTGTTTCTGCCAACATTTTTTGTGAGCTTAGGCATCTCTTGTATTTTACTTTCATCATCATAAGGCACCTTGTTTATTTTTATTTTTAAAAGGTGGGATATAAAATTATTGCTGTTACCACTGGTTCTTCACTTTTCACTTTTTGATTCTAATTCTAATGAATATTTTAAATGGAAACTCTGAAGCAAAATGCTGTGGCTTTTACTACACTATGCATGACAGGAGTGTAATATTTATATCATTATCATTATCATCATCATTTTTATTTATTCATTAAAATATTTTGATCACACCCTTTTATCATGAAATCTCAAGCAGCAAAAAACAAAAACCATATAAACAATTTAAACAATTCCAAATTAAAATCAGCAATTTGGGTTGCCTTAGGGTTGCCATAAGTCAATTTTTAAAAACTCTTTTAGCCATTTAAAGTTTGTCTTTTGTCTGAGCTGTTTATATGCTTTTATCTTGCTTAAATTATTTCTTGTTGTTGTTGTTGTTATGTGTCTTAAAGTCGCACTTGAAATCACATAACAACTTGAAGGCGTAGAACAACAATAACTAATAATTTAAGCAAGATAAAAACATCTTAAACAGCTCAAACAAAAGAAAAAAACTTTAAATGGCTAAAAGACTTTTTAAAAATATCTACTGCTGTTATTAACTTTGTACTGCGTATCCCACAGTGAACCTACACCATTTCTCTTATCTGCTCGAACAATTTCAGATCAAATTTAGATGCAAGGTAAGCTCACAGGTGGTCACAGCAGTGATAATATTCCATGGCTGCAATCTGGTATGTCCCAGTGTAGCAAAGTAGGTTTGCATGCGGACCTATTCTAGGCTGAGACATAAACCATGCTCATTGAACAGCCACTGGAGATGTGCCTGGCTACAGTGCCATAAAAAAAAGGTCAAGGTATTCCCATGACATGAATATCTAGTTGTAACCGACTGTAGGGGTGTCTGTGTCTCATCTCCATATTAAGCTGAAGAGCCAGAGTTGTCAAAGAAGACTTCTGTGGCCACGTGGCCAACATGACTGCACCGAAGTCTGTTACTTTCCCGCTTAAGTGGTCCGAGTACCTATTTGTCGACTTGCTTTTGCATGCTTTCCAACTGCTAGGTTGGCAGACGCTGGGACTAGTGACGGGAGCTATCTCCGTCATGCAGCACTTGGGCCTTGCACTGCTAACCTTCCAATTTTACAATTGACAAAATTGGGTTCTTAACCACTAAGCCGCCACATCCCTTCGTGCCATAACCAAATGCAAAAAATATTACAGCAGGATTGAGACCTCAGGGGGCCTCCGATGGATCTCACCACGGAGGTCATCACTTTGCGTCCGGGTGGAGAGGCAGATGCTTCTGTGATGATGTCCACCAAGAACAAAACAGCCATGCAGAAGCTTTCACTAAGTCAAGGGGAGGACTTCCGCATACACATATATAAAGGAAACTTACACACACGTATTTCCTTAACAGATATTTTAAATATCTCTCCAGATTCAGACTGTGGCATTTCATCAAGCAGCCTGCAGAGGGAACCTCAGCATATGACAACTTTGACACAACAGGTGAAACTGAAAGGGTTGGGGGCCTCAGGACAGGTCAAAAGAGCTCCAATGGTCCAAGGGAATTATAGTCCAACCTATCCACAGTGCTTCGCTTTGAGTAAGGCTGTCTAATGAATTGCATTTAATGTTTGTTTGCTTTTGTGGGAACTGGCGAAAGGCCTCCGAAAAGGTTTCCTGTGTTGCAAAATCCAGGAAATCTAACCCTGCCTTGTGCTCCTCCTTTACTCTTCCCCTTCAATTCAGTCTCAGTCTCCCGTTCCAGACAGTAATGCTGCTCACAGTGTCATTATTAAGCATCCTTTATCTGTCATAGTCACAACTTTTTCTATTGTAAGACGTAAAGTGGTATAAGCAATGTTTAAATATTTGAAGAGGTGTCACACTGAGGCTGGAGCAAGCTTGTTTTCTGCTGCTCCAGAGAATAGGACCCGGAGCAATGGAGTCAAACTAAAGGAAAAGAGATTCCACTTAAACTTTAGGAAGATCTTCCTGACAGTAAGGGCTGTTCGACAGTGGAATACATTCCCTCAGAGAGTAGTGGAGTGTCCTTCTTTGGAGGTCTTTAAACAGAGACTAGATAGCCATCTGTCGGGGGTGTTTTGATTTTGAGTTCCTGCATGGCAGGAGTTTGGACTGGATGGTCCTTGGGGGTCTCTTCCAACTCTATGATTCTAATATAAGGTGCTATAAAATTCCCCCTTTTGGGGTCTTGGTCACTCATAGTGGCTGGAAGTTTTTGGAATTTGTAGCATGGAGGGGGGAAAAATCGATTTTGCAAACTGTACCAAGAGTCCAGAGCCAAGAAATGTGAAAAGAAAAAGAGCAGAAGTGGTTGAGCAATGGACAAGCACAGCAAGCTCTAAAGAAGGGCCAGAGATTCTACCAGATTTAAGTTCTACCAGATTTTCAAGATCCAGGTATGCACAGCTAGGACTAAGCTGTCAGCCAGGAGACTGACCCAGACTGAAACACCTTGACTGAATAGAAATTAGGGGCATTCAGAACAGTTGCATGCAGCTTCTGGTTATAGGGGCTGGAGAGAAGCTAGGCTCTTTGGTTTCTCTTTTCTTTTACTTCTAAAATAAAAGCTAGTGCTAAAGAAGTGCACGAGACGGACAGCCCTACCATTAGGCAGAATAAAATGGCTATCTCAGGGAGCAAAACTGGATTATACTGAAAGGGCAGCAAATGGTTAGTTATTTACTTTATTTTTATTCTGTCTTACTGATCTGATGGAAGGCATTTCTCAAGTTTCCAAGGTAGCAGAATCCTACTGTGCCATGAGGGTCTTCTCAAAGCAACATCTACCTCACTTGGGAGTTCTCCGCCGTCCTGAAAAATTTCATTAATTCTCTATTCTCCAGTTTATTGGAACCTGTTATCTGTTGCTCGAAACCCACCCTTTAGTATAGGCATGTAATGAATCCTCAACTATGACATCTTTGCATAAAGGAAGGAATAATTGTGATACTTCTCTTCCTCCCTGCAACAGAAAACAGAAATAATCCTCCACAAAATTCTCCCCATATTTGAATGAACCAAAATGTTGGGACTTTTTCAAATACAGTGAGAAAATTGTGCAACATTCTCACTGGTCTTTTATTCTTCCCAACAGTCTCAGAGGAATTGGATGGATGGAGAAAACCTGTCCCCTTGTACTCTAAAATGCCATTTCTTTATCATATGTGCAGAGTGACTCCCAGAGGAGCTTCCTTTCTTACTTCAGGGCTCCCACCTTGCCATCTTCATGGTAAACAAAGATGTTCCGGGTGCTGTTATCTTTCAAGTACGTGATCTGCAGTCCGTGCGGGTTCCCAATTTTGGCAGGCTGGAAAGTGGCGTTTAAGTGCTCGATCTTCATAATGGCTTTGGGCTCTTTTGCCTGCTTGAAACACATACACATCGCAAGCAGTAAGAATAAGGATCCAGGCCAAGGGCAGTCAACACATTCCTAGACAAGTTTTCCTAGTAATGAGGAGTGTTTCCACAAAGGATCCAGCCCTGACCCAGGAGTTCTGTGAGGTACAAGGGAATTGGAGACACAAAGGGGCCATGTGCCATAAGAGATTTGTTCTGTTTTCTCTGGTATTAGGCATAACACCATGCATGAAAAGCAATCGATGGCAGAATATACATAACTGATAGCCTGGCTATCAGTTAATTCCCAGGCACAATTCAAAGTGCCGGTTATGAGCAATAATATTCTATGTACCAAAGCAATAATATTCTATGTACCAAAGGTCTCAACTATCTGAAAGAGCATATCTCCCTATACAAACTTGCTAGAGTCTTAGGATCCTCAGGGGAGGACTTTCTTCCAGTCCCATCACCATCATAGCCATCTCTGGTGAGGACATGGGGAAAGAGTCTTTTTGGTGGCTGCTCTCTTCCATAGGAGGCTAGCCTGGCCCCATCTCTATTTTCCTTGGCAGCCAAAGATAAAGTCATTCAAGGTTTTGAACCTCTCTTATACCCCTAACAACTGTGCATGCAATATGGATAGGATCGAGAAAAGGGCCTCTCTTTATGGTCTCGGAGCCTGTGCAGGCTCATACAGGGAGATACCGTCTGCCAGATAGTCTGGACCATATTGCGTTTTATAGGTCATAACCAGCATGTTCGATTCATTGGTTCATTGTTTGCTTGGTATAATGTGGTATCAACAAATTAGTCTCATTCTAAGATCTGAAATATCCTTATTGGGTCCTTATGTCTTTGGGCGTCCAACTTCTATCTTCACGGTCAACTGTCTCACTATCACCCTATGGGTCTAAGTCTTTGCAATTGCCCAGAGAGAGAAAAAGAAGAAATAGAAGCAGAAGCACAATTTTCTCATTCTTTCCAACGCTTACCTGGTTGTTGAAGGCATCTGAATTGGGTACAAAAAGTAGGACCAAGTCAGAAGATCCTCAAGAATGGCAGTGGGATGTTAATCCATTCTTGGTTTTAAAGGAACTATCCAGAGTGCTGACTTTCATCTGAAGATAAGGTTCAGCACTTTGACTTTGGCTGGTGTCAACCCACTGCCAGCTTTATTACCATATTTTTTTTTTCAGCAGCCTGCTACTGAATATATTCTTTCAGTTTGAAAACGGTTTAGCATTTTGCTTTGCATGATAGTTACAGTGTGCTCTTATTGCCAGTTGCTTTGAACACCGAAGAGAAACAGCGGGAGGAACCATCATCAACCCAGGGCTAATTTTCTGTCCATAGCACCCTCCTGGGACTCAAAAGATCTCAAAAAATGTCAAATGACAAAGAAAGTTTGGGTTTGGGTTTGGGTTATGGCTCTGGAGAGCAGGGTTCAAATCCCAGCTCAGCCATGTAAAACTGGGTGACCCTGGGACAAGTCACACTCTCTCAGCCTCTTAAGAAACCTGCCAAGAAAACCCCATTAGGATCACCATAAGTCGGAAAAAACAACAACAAACCTGTTGCAGTTGTCCACTTTCTTATTAAATTAGTAACAATTCCCAAATGAACAAACAAGTACAGACAACACTGCATTTTGGGCTGCGCTGCATCACATCTACTTTGAAAGGTTTTTTTGTTTTTTTCCAAAACAAGGGCAGAAAGACCCCACACACACACACACACTTACGTCATTTTTGTTGTAATACTTCAAGGCGCCTTCTCGTTCTGAAAGGACAAATTTCCGGGTCAAGAATTGTCCATTGTCACGGCCTCTCTTCCAAAGGAATCCTTCCCGGTACCCTAAGGAGAAACAACAACATTCTTCTGTTGACAGCTGACAACAGTTTGAAAAGAAAATGAATAATTGGTTTTCTTCTTTGTCTGGAGATAGATGACACCTAATCCCCCTGGCTAGGTGTCAGGTCTGCTTTCTTTGCTCTGACCTTTGAAGCATGACAACAGCAGAAGACCGGAGCTAATTTTTATCCAAGGAGGTGCATCCCTAGTAGAAGGTATTTTTAATTTATATATATATATATATATATATATATATATATATATAATTTTATTAGGGGGCCCAAGATGGCTTTCTTATTTCTTTTAACGTTATTTTTACTCTGCCTTTATTCCCAGCTTGAAGTACAGGTTAAACCAAAGTACTGTATATGAAAACATTGTACATCGTAATACTAACGTTTCAAAAACCATTAAACAAACAGTCCTGCTAAAACAGTAAGCTAAAGCATCTGAAATACATTTTAAAAGAGACAAGATGGTATAGGGGCTTGAGTGTTGACTCCAAGACAGCAGGGCAGATAAGAAGAAAATCAATTCATTTGAGATGTGATGCTGGAGGAGAGTGCTGAGGATGCCATGGACGGCCCAAAAGACAAACAAATGGGTCCCAGAATAGATCAAGGGGGAAATCGTCCTGGAAGCCAAGATGATGAAGTTGAAGCTGTCATCCTTTGCACGTATCATGAGAAAGCAGGACTCATTAGAAAAGACAATAATACTAGGAAAGGTGGAGGGATGTAGAAAGCGAGGAAGATCACACACTAGATGGTTGGAGTCTATTAGGGAGGTCACAGGTATGAATTTGCAGGACCTAAACCGAGCAGTGGTGAAAAGGGAGTCTTGGAGATGTCTCCGTGAGTCAGGATTGACTCAAAGGTGGTTAACAACAACATTTAGAATTTTCAGCCAAATTGATCTAATGCCTCATCAAGCTATGAATATTAAATCTTAACAAAATAGAGCCCTATGATAGGGGCGCCATAGGTCAGAGTCAATTTGAAGACACAAAAAAGCAACAACGGCTAATAAGAAAACCATTCCTCCCTTACAAATGTTGAAATTCATCCTTATCCTGGAGTGGCAGAACATCCCCCCGTTTCAAATACTGCAAAATTCAACCAAAGGCCACTTGCGTTACAAAGAGCAAGGAACCGACGCCTCCCAAGAACAAAACAACTTTACATTTTGCGAACGTGTTATTATTCAAGAGAGCGAGCTGTTCCGACACCCAAATGTCAAAACCCAGCAAGAGCAACTCGACTGCGCCTAAGCAAAGCTGACGATTTAATCAACCGTATCTGCCAGGCATCACCTGTGTACCTGTCTGTTTTCTGTCAGCGTCCTCAAAGGAAGAATTCATTAGCCTCCTTCTGATCCATCATGTACAATGCAATGTGGAATTAAGTAGCATTTGGGTAAAGAGTCAAAGAGCGTTGGAAGGCTGAGAGAAAAAGGCAACTTGCAACTCCTTAAAAAGAAATGCAAATTCAGCAAAGCTGGGCAGAAGGTAGGTCTAGGTCTAGTAACAAAGCTTGGATCGCCTCCAGCAAATCAGTAAGGATTGGGAGTTGCTGGTTGTTTAATGAGAGAGCCAGTTTGACCCAGTGGTTTGAATGTTGGACTATGACTCTGGACGCCAGGGTTCAATTCCTAGCTCAGCCATGAAATCCACTGGGTGACCTTGGGTCAGTCACATGCTCTCAGCCTCAGGTGAAGGCAATGATAAACCTCCTCTGAACAAATCTTGCCAGGAAAACCCCAGGGTAGTGTCGCCTTAGGGTCACCATAAACCAGAAACAACTTGAAGGCACATAACAGCAACAACAACAAAATGACACACACACAGAGGCAACTGGGTAGCTCTTAGGTCTGTGGGGCAGTGTATTCCTGCTGGGATGGAGCCTGAACTTTTCAGGAGCTACTGTACAAGCTGTATCTATTCTGGCGATATTGTTCAGCATTTTGAATCAGACCTTTAAAATTTAGACTGAAGTCCAGAGTGGATGTACTGTTCCGGCAGATGCCACTGCACACATGGCCGCATGCATATGAGCGCATATCTACACACACATAATAAATTATGCTACTGAAATAATTCGAGATTTTTGCAACCAGATCTCCCTGTGGTAAGATTGTGAGCTCTGTATTGTTCCAGACCTCATAACAAATACTCAGTGACTCAGAGGCTTGAATCCTATTCTTATCCCTACTAGAGTAGACCTACTGAATCCACCAAATGGGATTTGCTAATGTGTTGACTTACTACTAAGCAACTGATACAATGGACCCACTCTAAGTGAGACTAAGCATTTAGTAATAGGATGCAGGCTAGAACTGAGTAATTCTAACTTATGGACTTTGGTACTACTGTATGTTCTAGTTAAGGTATGGACAACTGCTCAATTCCAGATACCTTGCTCAGGGGCTTTTAAATTTTATTTTATTTTTTAACACAAAAAAATTGGGCCATTTATAGAGGATTTAATCTAAAGCTGGGACTGGAGTGAGGGAGGTGGAAGGAAGGAGTGGGAACGTTGGTATCAAAATTTGTTTGCCACAGCAAGCCGAGGCTTACTTTGCCAAAGTATGGCAAGCGTTACTCGTTGTTTAAAGCACTGGGGGTCTCCCTCTTTAAAAGGGAACTCCAGGGGCTTGAGGGGCATCTCCAGGTCTAGTGTGACCCATGGGCCACCCTTTGTGCACCCTTACTGTAGTTGGTGTACTGCATCTTATTTATGCGGCATGAAGACAACCGGTCTGTGCTCTATCAGCTGTTCAACAAGAACGTTCAGATTCTGCCCTTAGTGACAACTGAGTGTGTCTATGTGTGTGGCCCACTTTGTTAACTTAGTCCTCTTTGGCCCGGCTTCCAGGCGGAGGCCCTTCACGTTGCTCTCTTAATGCCCTGTTGCACGCATGTGGACAGTGTAAGAGAGATGATTAAATTGATTGTTTCCACAATACCCAATTAACCCACTCAAGCGGCAAATGATTTATTCAATCAGAGGCAATTAGCGCTAAAACGAAGAGAGCCAAGCAGGCAAAAGGCAAGCCACCAAGAAGACTGGCCATCCCTGCAATCTGGAAGGGCTGTAGAAACTTGGAAAATTGGGTCTCTTTCACACTATGCAATTATGGCACATAGACAGCGCTTTTATTGCCACGGCCGCAGCCTATAAAACCCTGGGATCTGTAGATCTAGCAGGGGATTTTAAATCCCTCACAAAACTATAACAGCCCAGGATTCCTTAGGATGGAGCCAGGGTAGTTACAGTGGCATTAAAGGGCTAACATTACAGAATCTGAAAGAGACCCCGGAGTGGCAAAAGGACTTATTCCAATCAAATGAAAACATTTTCAAATTTTGATGATTTTAACGGGAAAGCTAAGTCCGTGGGTAAGCCTGCCATACATTTTTTTAAAACACTTCACTTTAGATAAGAGTGTCTAAGAACACAAAGGCTTGGAAAGGAAAAAGGGAATGGCTGAATCAGACCAAAAGCCTATTTAATCCAAAAGTGGTCAAGCTGTGGGAAGCCGACACGCAAGACACAGAAAGTGGCACAATATCTCTGGTTGTGAAGGTCATACATAACTATCATGCCTAGTAGCGCTTGATGTTTCGCACCTCTGTGGATTTCTCTAAACCCTCTTTGAAACATCCAGTTTGTCAACCATTCCTACACCTGGTTGCAGTGAGTTCCACAGTTTAACTACAAGCTGCACTTAGAATTTATAAGCCACTCTGAGCGCCTTTGTGGCTGAAGAGCAGAGAATACTCTAAATAAATAAAACCTTCTTTTGATCTGTCCTGAATGTCACCCTTTAGCTTCAATACAGAGTGAGTTCTAGTATTAGGAGAGAGACAGAAAAGCTTTTTATTTGCTTTCTCCACCCCATCCATCACTATAGACACCTCCCATGGCAGCTGGTGTTTTCCATGCCAGTGGAGTAGTGAATCTGCTCTTTGCTTGAGCTCCAGCTTTTAAGGAGATGCCCAAAGTGCTGGAACTTAGCACCAAAATAGATCAGCACCTTGGAAAACTCATATTGAAAGCTGGGATTGTCCTTGATTCTGGTATCTATGGCTGGAGACTGATTTGTTATAGTGTGTAAGGTAGTTTTAAATGCAGCATGACCCGATATGTTTTATTCTATGCATGAACATGGGAGCCACCTACTGCTACTGTTTGCTTTTTCCCCCCATGCTAAATTATTAACCCCAAATGTTGCAACTTCTTGCTTCTGACACCCCTTCATCCTTTTGACAGCCCTTTTCTGCACTAATCCATAGCCGAGCAGAAAAGACAACAAGATCCCCATGAATGCATCATGGCTTTGGATAAAATCGTGGAAATGGATAAAATAACATAAAAGCGAATTGAATTTGGGCAGGTGGAACAGTTCTAATTTGAAGGGAGGTCAGTCTGGGAAGGCCTGCCAGAAGAGATCCATCTTGATCGCCTTTTGAGAGGCATCAAGAGATATAGTAAGACGGATCTCCTCCGGCAGGTCGTTCCAAGTGTGGTTCCGTAATATGAATAACAAACCCGGAATGCATGAGTGAGGTTATTTGCAAATCATTGCATTTAAAAAAAAGATGTCCGAATGACTCCTTAGAGACAGTGTGAACTGGAACCGACTTCCTAGCGTCCAGGGACTAGAAAGCCGCAGCTTCTCCAAATGAGTCATTTCCCTTGCCAGGCAGAATGATGTAATTGACTGAGCCGAGCTGTGCAAGCGCACTCTCTCCCCAGCTCCCCTGCTGCCTATAAGGACGTGCCTTTCCCCCATCAGTGATGCATTGTTACCTCCGCATTGCTCAGACGGGTAATTTCAGCTTGATGCCAATCCTGACTCTACGCCGTTTCCCCGGCACCACAGGCCCCTAATAAACTCACCATTAAACAAGAATAAGGGCTTAAAAATATTTAAAGCGAACAAACGAGAGATCACACCCGTGCCCTGCTCTGCCTGCGTGTGTACGTTTTATTTCCTCGGCAATTTCCTCCTCTAGCCCGCATATAAATTTTATTTACTGCGCCATTTCCAGACAGCTTTTTCCATCCAAAAGGGACACATCAAAGCGGCTCAAATGATCAGGCCGTAAAAAAGCATGCGTCTATAAAAACAAAATACAGCACAGGAATAGGAATACTCTTGGGCAGCCTTACAAAACGGCCGTTTCTGAACAAAATGGTTTTTAATATGTCCATGCCAGGTACATGGCAAAGGGTTTCTGTCAGGGCTCTTTTTCTTATTGGAGGCTTAGCCCTTTTCCAATATAAACGAAACACAAAAACCATTTACAGGACAGTTAATGGCCACATGATGCACGCAGCAAAGACACCTAATATCCGGTAATGGATAGAAAGTGCAGATTCATTTCTTTCACTTTTTAATCTGAATTGACCTCGTTCACACTTCCTGAATTAGGACCTGAACCCAAATGCCGCTGGGCTTCAATAGCTGCATCTTTCTGAACTTTGGAGTGCAGTTTTCCCAATTAAAAAGCCAATTAAAAGGTGCAAATTTAGAGAATGCTTGCACTAACATCTGTGCAATTATGAAAACAACGTATTAGAGGAAACTGCTTGCACAAAATGGATATACTAGGGCACACAAAGCTGGACATGTTCAGGAAAATGTGCAAGACATTTCCTTCAAGCATTTTATAGTGTTATGTACCTTCAAGTCCACTCTGACTTATAGTGATTCTATTGTAGAGATTTCCTGATGCAGTTTCTTCAGGGGTTTGTCACTGGCTTTCCTCTAAGGCTGACAGTGTGATGTGAGGAATCATCCTGCACCAGTGGAGCAATGTGTATGTATGGCTTCCAGATCTTCATGGGACAGATGGGAACCTCTGCAGACCATGTTGTGCCCAGGATTCCCTTTCCCTGACTTAAAGGCTACTCAATAGAGGAGGGACATCTCAACATGGAGACGATGCATTCATCACAGGCAATCCTGTGTATAAAATAAACCAGAGCTTGGGAAAAGTTTGGATCCCCACAAAAATAACACTTCTAAATTCCAGGTGGAGCTTTCAGCCTCCTATGGGTGAGTCACGTTTGTTAAGAGAAATATTGAATAGTAGCAGGGCACACTGACCATTTTAAAATTCTTCATGCATCCTGCCTATCAATGTATTATTATGTCGGTGTTTCCAACCTCGTACCTTTCGGATGCTTTGGACCACAGCGTCCATCAGCCCTAGCTAACTAAGATGGCCCATGGTAAGGGATCATAGGAATTGAAATCCAAAACATTTGAAGCTCAGCATGTTGGATAAAGCTGGTTCATTCTTCTCTCCATCTTTTTATTTCCTCTGCTGCTTGTGTGTACCTTCCTAACGGCAATTGTTGAAAGAGAAAACGTCTGTCTGCCATTTTTTTCAAGGAGCCATTTTTGCAAATCAGATGCCACTCTCCTCATGAGAGAATGAGCTGTTTAAATCCTGCACTTCTATCCTGCTCTGATCTTGAGCTCGGTAAACCCGCTTAAATCCTGCTAACTTCAACGGGATTTACAGGGCATACAAATGGAGTGCTGTTTTGAGTGGCAGAGGCAGCTTAGCAGCTTTGTGAACAGACGCATCTTGTTCTGCTGCCAGTCTGCTGGTATTTTAACTGCCGTCAAGTCGATTTCGACTTACGGTTGACCCTACGAATGAAAGACCTCCAAGTCATCCTATCATCAACAGCCCTGCTCAGGTCTTGCAGACTCATACCCAGTTTGCTTCCATGCCGGCATTCTCTGAAAATGCCAGCCACAGTTACTGCCAAAAGATCAGGAAAAATAACTCTTCTAGAACATGGCCACATAGCCTGAAAAACCCACAAAAAACTATGGACGCCAGCCATGAAAGCCTTCCACTTCATATCCTTTAATGCTAATTTTTGTTCCTTGTTTCTCATGCAGTTTTTAATTTGTTTTTAACTTGAGTTTTTAAAATAGAAATGCCGTTTAATTGTGCGTTATCTTTCATGTTAACCGATTTTTTAATTACATTTTGCGTTTGAAATGGTGCATACCGCCTTGGATCCCATGTTGGGGGAAAGGTGGGATATAAAATAATTAAATAAACAATCAGTAAATCAAATTAGAATAGAAAATAGTCCGTTTGTAAGAGGGATCAACAGCAAATAGCCCTGTCTTTGTTCCTAGAAAAACACAATCTGCAGCCCATATCTGGCACATTCATCATTGCTGTATGTCACACATGTCCTCGTCCTTCCAACGGGACATCGATTTCTCATCCGCAGCCGTCTTGGCCTCAGTGTGGGAATACTGAGAAAAGTCACACTGCCTTCTGAAACCAAGGTGATCACTTTATTCAAGATTTGCTAAGGACCAGCCCTGAAGATCCTACATGCCATCATCCAAAAAGCCTTGCCCAAATGGGCTAGGACTCTATTATAACTTAACACCATGCCTGGCTGCTTCAGACAGCCTTTCCTGATGCATACAACCCTACAGATAGCTTGTGCTACAACAACTCCATTATCTTTCCCTACTATTTAGGGAAACCACAATCCAATAACTCTAAAGGTAGCATGTAGAGAGATTTTGTAGCACCTTTGATACTAACTGAAAGAAAGCAGTTGGCAGCACGAGCTTTCATAGACTTCAGTCTACTTCTTCAGATGCTTTAGCCTACAAAAGTTCATGCTGCCACCTTCTTTCTTTCAGTGAGTCTCAAAGGTGCTACAAGATCTCTCTACGTACTGATTCTACAGACTAACACGGCTATAGCTTTGAATTCTAAAGTTAGCAACACAGATAAGCAAGTGATGATTTTGCTTCTCAAGTTACAGCCATAATGTCATCTAATGACACCTATGCCATCAGGAGTAATTAATGACAACTTTTTTTGGACCTAGTTATTTCCAAGTTCCAAGCTTGAAGATAATCCAATATGGTCTGCCTCCATCAAGCTGTTCTTTCTTTTTTTCCCAGCAAGAGAGTTGTTCCTTAGGCAACTGTTCTGTATTTCTGAATTCACCCAAGTATGTCAATCAGGATTCATTCTAAGATGGGGGGGGATCACAAAACATTCCTATATGAGCCTCTTCAAGCAATAAGGTCTTTGAAATAAGTCCTTCTCTCAATCTCTTACCTTCCCGGGAACAAGGGAGAGGGCCTTCTTGGTGGCTGCTCCCAGATTTTGGAATTTTCTCCCTCCTTGATCTCTTTTCCTCTGCCCAGTGAAAACTTTCCTATTCTGTCAGACTTTTAGAAACTGATTTTTAATGGTGTATTGTTCTGTTGCTTTTTTTACAGTCGGTTTTTAAATCATTTTAAATCGTGTTGGTGCTACAGATTCATATATACATATACGCACAAAGGGAGACAAGGTGATTCCAAAAGAATGGTGCAAACCCGAGTAAGAACGGCTTTACTTTTGCCCCATTCTTTTTGAATCATCCGGTATTTTATTATGTTGTTGATTTGTAATGGTTTCAATAATGTGTAAGCTGCCTTGAGTCCCAATATTGGTGGAAAAGAAGGATATAAATGAGAAGAAGAGGAAGAAACCAGAAAAAGGGTAGAAGGAGAAGGTTGAGGATGATGAGGCAGAGAAGGAGGAGGAGAAAACTCAGCCGGTATCAAGGAAACATTTCCCCCAATCTGCCTGATATCGTGTGTTATTTAGAGCAACCATGCAGCACATCATGGAAAGGGATAAAGAAATCCTCACTGAGCCACAGTCAGAAGATAGATTAGCATCATCCCGGAGGTGTGATGGCACTACGGAATGAACCAAAGTTGACAAATTTAATGTAACGGTAGAAGTCATGATCATATCTGCTTTCTGCCTGCTGGTGAACCCTGCTGCCATGGAGCAAAAGGAGTACTGACTGTAGTTGTCAATCCCTGCAGCTACACAGCTGGAGCCAAAGCAGCTACACATCTTTTCATCTGTTGTATCCTCCTTGGTCGCAGATGGTGCAGTCTAGTTTGTTGTTGTTGTATGCCTTCGTTTCAGACTTATGGCGACCCTAAGGCGAAACTGTCATGGGGTTTGGCCAGATTTGTTTAGAGGAGGTTTGCCACTGCCTTCTCCTGAGGCTGAGAGATTGTGACTTGCTCAAGGTCCATCAGTGGGTTTCACAGCCAAGCAAGGAAGCGAACCCAGTCAAGCAGTTGCTCCCAATAACATACTATTATGAAAATTGCAAGATAACAGTAGTCATGTTACCTTTCTGTTTCTTTATCCTTTTTCTCACCTATTTATTTTAAGAAATAAGCTTTTATCTGATTAAAGCCCATATTGCCAGCTGCAAACAAACCTATTTTCACCTGCACATTTTATTTTCCAACTGTGTACAGCTGCACATTAGAATAATGCTGATGTTAGTAACTTTATCTTCTTTCTCAGCATTCCCATTTGGCCACCAGTCTTGCATACTGTCTAATGTTTTGCAAATGAAAACTAGGGGGTCATTCAGACCTTGCTCACTCACACATTCTGGGTTTGTTGCCAACACTACAGAACCGCATCTATGTGCATCTATGTGAGTTCTGTTGCTCACATGTGCCAGCACTTGAAAAAAGATGGAATTCATGATGCGGATGGATTCAAAACATGTTCAAGGCATGCAGAGTTTTACCCTGGTCAGTTCATATTGATTATTCACACAGCTAAGAATTCAAATCTTTTAGAAAAACCAGGGAAAAAACCCAAGATTGATTATCCTGGGTTGTGTGGTTCTTTTTAAGCAGCCCTCCAAAAACTTAACTGGATGTATTTGAAATGCATGTGAACAACAAAGATTCAACAAAAAGGCCAAGAAGCGATGAACAACAAAGATTCAACCCAGATTCTACATGTAGTCAAGACTGAATTCAGAAGTTATTAATGAGAATGAACACACAAGCTTGGAGATGGTGCAGTACTATTTCTTTTGCCTCGGCCTACTGAAACGTCCACCACTCCTCTCCCCTGTTGAGTTCATTTGAATGTAAACTATTTTTGTACTTTGAACACAGTTTGCCAGCAATTGAAGTAAGTGGAGGCCCAAGCAAGAAAGTGGGAGAAGGGGAGAGAAACCGGGCCATATTAAAAACAGCTGAAGAAGTGGGATGACAAGAGTTTTACCTAAGATTATCCTGGTCAAATCAGGACAGTTGGATGATATTCTAACTTGGCAGACTCCTAGCAATTTAATAACAAGTAAAATGGCAAGCAACAAAACAAACAAAACCCTCCAACATTTCACAGGCGGCAACCAAAGCACTTGCAGTCAAGCAACATCAAGATGGCAAAATTATCAATGAGGAAGAACACACAAACTAAGAGACGCTGTAAGATTTTGCTCCTTTCTCTCCTCTTCCCCTCTCCTGACTTAACTGAGCGCAAACTACTTTTGCAATTTGCAGTAACTGAATCAAGATGAGGACAAAAGGAGGAAAATGGGAGGTGGCGAAGGAAACTGGGACATTTTAAAAGAATCCGGGAAAAAGTGGAATGACAGAGGATTAATTGGAACCATAGCTGCCAAACTCAGACATGTCGGCACATGCGCTCCAAATTTTGGTAATAGTGGGAGGTGATGCTCCTCAGTGCAGAAAATAGAAGTATTTTCTTGCTTAAGAGAGACTGTCTATGCTGTGCCTCTAAGCAGCAGAACAGTTTGTTCCTCCACCTCTCACTGTTCCTAAAGCACCTACTTAGTATTCTCACAAACTTCTCAATCCTCTTTTGTTGTTGTCTTTTTAGCACAAAGCGTGGACCGATCTCGTCTGGTCCTACCCAGCTTTGTAAAGCCAAGAGAATAAACAAGGTCTTAGCTTATATACTTCGACTCAAGGAGGCAAAGAGAGACAGCAAATGCCAAAGTCCATGCCAGGTCGCTCATTGTGCAAAGATGCTGTTGTGTGCCTGTGGCCCCAGAAAGTCCCCGAGAACCCAACACCACCAGTCACTGTGTGGCTGCAGAACCATGTCCAGTTCCAAGCCCGCTGCTTGATTCACAATAATGTTATTGTTTAAGCCCTCCGGGAGATGAAAGGCTGAAGGCTAGCGATCCTTGCTGTTTTCTCCTGGTAAACAAGAAACAGAGCGGATGACTTTCAGCTCCACTCTCCTGCCATAAAAGAACTGACTGAGTACAAAAATCTTCCTTGGACACACAAAATAGGAATTAGTCGCCTGGCGTGTCTTCTAGAGGAAAATTAATTTCTGAGCTTCCACAACCTAGATACAGGAGGCTCCAGGGAGGCAGGACATGAAAAGTTACATTTTGGATTGCAAAAACTCCCAGCAACCCAGGCTGCGTTCACACTGGAGAAATAAACCGGTTTAAGTGCCATAGCTCAATGCTGTGAAATTCTGGGAATTGTAGTTTGTTGTGGGGTCCAGAGCGGAGCTCTGCTCCGCTCTGGGCCCCACAACAAACTACAATTCCCAGAATTTCACAGCATTGAGCCATGGCACTTAAACCGGTTTATTTCTCCAGTGTGAACGCAGCCCCAGCCAGATTCCTCCCACCCCATTCCCTCCCAAGAAGACTACTGGCCATGCTAGCTAGGAGATTCGGGAAATTGCAATCTGGACGTTATCCCTACCTTTCAATTAATACATTTACTTATACCCTCTATACTAGCCTGGTATACAACTTTGGTTGTGGTTGTTGTTGTGTGCCTTTGTGACATTTTGGACTTATGGCAACCCTAAGGTGAAGCTACCGGGGGTTTTCTCTGCAAGATTCTTCAGAGGGGGGTTGCCATTACCCTCCTCTGAGGCTGAGAGAGTGTAACTCACCCAAGGTTTCATGGCCAATCAGGGAATCAATCTCTGATCTGCAGAGTCATAGTCCAAGGCTCAAACCATTGAACCACACTAGCTCCTAACAACTTTGGTACGGTATGCAACATTATTGGGTGCTATTTTTAGTTTTTATCTGGTCTGTTTTGTATATTTTAAAGCTATTTGTCATGGCCTTTGGCTGGGGCAATAGATGTATAGATGATGATGATGACGACGACGACGACGGATAACTTTTCATGGATTTAACTGCTTTAATTATTATTTTTAACAAGTGGCTTTCTCAAAGTGATGTGTGTGACTTAGTGCATACCTATTTTTCTTGTAAATTACTTTGAGTTTTTGTCAAAGGGAAAGTAGCATACAAATCCCCCAGTACCTTGGGCTTTCCGTTTAAGTAAGGTGCTCCAGTCCTTTTAAGCAAACTGCCTGTCTTTTTCTGCACTCTACTAACGGTGCCAAACCTGAGACGATAAGGAAAGCCCCCATTATACAAGTGCAGCTTCCATGCTTTCTTTTTCATCCACTTGGGTTGAAAATAAATTGCCTAGAGCCACGCCACGGTATGTTAATAGACAGATCTACCCTGAGAGTAAAGAGAAGACAGGCTATTTATGTCACACACGTTTTTCTGGTCTGGATATACTTCTCCAAGCCTCCCGGCAAGTGTAAACAGAGAAAGACCGCAGACCGTGTTCCACTTAATAAAGAACAGCCTTTCCGCCAGAGATGAAGTGGTGCACAAAGACAGCGCATTTCACACCAGGCACAAACGCAGTGCTTCTATGTTAGCAAGTTGGAAGGTGTTTGTAAAGGCAGGAAAATGTCCTGCTTTGGACTACAACCCCCAGCATTCCCCACCAATTCTCATTGTGACCAGCCACATTCATGGCACAGACGCAGTGGACTCTCTCGCCACAACTCTTTGTGGCAAAACAATGCTCCATTCCATAAGGTTTGGATGACAGGAGCAAGTGATTTGGTTTCAACACCCACCTGCCCCCACCAATTTAAAATTAAAACGGCTCACAGGGATGAAAACGTTATAACTTTGGGGTCGATAGCGACGGCGTATTGAAGCATTTAATCACCCTGTGCCAGCTCAAGCTGCCTCCTTGCAGCAAAATCAATGAGGCTAATACATCCATTAATTTCAGCACTCGGAGAAGAACAAAAACATGGGGGAATTATACCATTTTCAAAAAAAAAAAAATTAAAAATCTGACCAAACAAGCATTCTCATCTCATTTCCACTTTGGAAACGAAGTGTGAATTGGAGAGAACTGGCCTGGGGGGTCTCCCATTCCCTTCTCAACTCCATTACCTTCACTGCACCTCTTATGGCCAGACAAGAGCTTTCAAGACGGCGCCGGTTTTCTACTGCACCATCTCCTGTGAGATGGGAGCCTCGGCTTAATGGAACAGCATCCTTGCAGGGAAAAAGGCTTTGGGTTTAATCGCCAGCATTTCCAAATGGGACTGGGAAAGAGTCTGACACCCAGGGGACTCACTGCCAGGAATTGTCTTTGAGTAATATAGCTTCCCATCTCAGAGTGTAAGAATGTCACTTTTGGGGGCAACAACTGCCAGAATCCCCCAGGCAGTATATCCACCACAGCGAACCTAGTGATTCTGGAAGTTATAGTGCAAAAGAAGTCTCCCCCCCCCCAAGTTCTCCACAATGTAGTGGTCTACATCTGAAGGCAGTAGTGAAACTGGGAGAAAATCCAGTGCAGCCATACAAAGGCTGGACAAATTGCCTAATCTGCTGGAACATTTGATTGACTTTTCCCAAGTACAATATCATACGGTCCCATTTAAAGTGTGCACAAGCACGTGAGCATACACACACACACATACAGCCTTCTTACTCAAGCTACATCTTAGGACCAAATCAGACATTGCATTGCAGGAATGCAAAGACACACAGCTGTGTTAGTCTGTAAAATCTGTAGGTACAGAGATCTTGAGACTAAGTGAAAGAAAGAACTTGGCAGCATGAGCTTTCCAAGACTAAAGTCTACTTCCTCAGATGCAGTGTATGTGTTTTGTACACATATCACAGTAACTTGTTGTTGTTAAATGCCATTAGACTTCAACTTATGGCAACTCTATCAATGAGAAACCTCTAAGCCACTCTCCCTTCGACAGCCCTGCTCAGACTCAGTGGCTTCTTTCATTGAGAATGTAATCTTCCTCTTTTCCTACTGTCTTACCAAACATTCTTGTCTTTTCTAGGAGTCATGCCTTCTCATGCTGTGTACAAATTATGACCAGTATCAGTCTCATCTTGGCTTCTAGGGTATTTCAGGCTTAATCTGTTCAGGGATCTATTTATTTGTGAAGTTGAAGGCTTTCATGGCTGGCAACCATAGTTTTTTGTGGGTTTTTCGGGCTTTGTGGTCATGTTCTGGAAGAGTTTATTCCTGACATTTTGCCAGCATCTGTGGCTGGCATCTTCACAGATGCTGGCGAAACATCAGGAATAAACTCTTCTAGAACATGGCCACATAGCCTGAAAAACCCACAAAAGCTGTCTATTTAGCAGTCCGCAGTATCTGCAGGACTCTTCTCCAGCACCACATTTCAAATCAGTTGATTTTCTTCTTACCAGCTTTTTCCAATGCCTAGCTTTCACAACCATGAGATGGAGAATAGTATGGTGAGGACTATCCTAGTATTCGATGATATATCCTGACATTTCAGGATTTCATCTAGTTCCTTCATGTCTGCCCTTCCAAATCTTATTCTGCTCCTTATTTCTTGTTCATTCTGACCAATGCTAAGCCAAGATGCAGAAAGTTTTGAACTATTTCAATGTCTATTTCAATGTCACAGGAGCTACTGGAGATGTGTTCCTTCCTGGAATCACAGCAGGCGTGGAGGAGAAAAATTCTCACCTCTCACAATTTTTTAATGAAAATGCTTCCTCCAAAGCTGCTATCCACTGGCTCTATGGCTGGGTGCTTTTCTTCCAATGTAAGTAGTTGCTGCAGAGAAGTCATTTGCAACAAGAGCGTTGCAGGGGGAGAGAGCTCAGCTGATGATGCCTTTCACAATCCCTGGGATTTCCCTGTTTCCTTTTAGCTTATCAAATGGATTTTCCCATCAACAGTTTCCCAGTCCTGAGCCCTCTCTGTTATGATCTGAAAGCAGAGGCTGGGATAGCTGGTTCTTGTCTTGGCAGCTATGATCCATTAACTTTATAAAACGCTACCTCCCAGTAGAGAGGAGAACAGCTAGAACTGGTTTCTTGACAACTGATCTCAATCTCTGTTCGCATTTTTGGATCCTCCTTGGGGGCATGACTTTGCCGACTGTCATAATGAGTGCCAGCACTACAGAACTAGCAACTAAGCAGCTACGTCTTCCATAAACAACTAAATCTTCCATAAACAAGCAGCCACACAAACAGTAAAGAGAGGCGCAACCCTAAATTGCATGTGGTTTTTACTTGGATTTTCCACCCCATTTTAAGACAAAATTGAGTTGTCCAAAGGAAAGCATTTGGGGCAGAAAACAATGCAAAGAGAAATCTTCACACCTGCTGCTTGACTTCGACTTTCATTGGTAGACTCTACAGGTAAGTTTTACGGGTATAAGGTGGGAAATCCGCATCAGGACTGAACTTAACGTGTCATTCTGCCCCAAATAAAATCCTCAGCTTTGCAAATGCCATGGCTATTCTCCTGTGCTCCCTCGCAGAAACATAAGCTCAGGGTTGCCATGTGGGACGATGAAATAGAAAACAGAATTCATGGCAGCTGTCAAGAACAGAAGACAAAGCCCCAAATGTCTTTTTCCCCCATACATATGCACTGCCTCTCACTCTCCCACATGGCAGGCATGGCATTTAGCCATATCCTCCCACTAGGCTTTTCCTTCAAGCCTCCTTACACATCTCGGCTTTAGCAACCCTGGCGCCCCGGATCAGAAAAATTTCACTCCCAAGAGTTCCTCAAAGGTACCACTGTCAGTCAAACTCCAGCGACTTCGGTGTGGCATTTGCAAATGCTTGACAGTTTATTCCCAGTGGCATTGGAAGACACACACTTTGAAAGAGAGTTCCACCGAATCTACATAAATCCTCTTAATAATGCCTGGAAAATGGATTTTACTCAGAAATGCAGCAAGAAAACCGTGGGTTCTCCTTCTAGGCTACTGCTGGCAAAAATTATTATATTTGCACAGAACCACTCTAGGATGCGATAGGCAGAATTAAACTCACCCTGCAAGCAGCTGGGGAATGAATCTTGATGCTACTATTAGTGCATCATGATAATTCGTATTTTTAAATTGGCAACCTATTACAGACTTACCTCAGTTAACAAAGCCCTTGACAAAAAAGCCAAAAAAGACAAATAAATGGGTCCAAAAGCAAATCAAGCTTGAACACTTCCTAGAACAAAATGACCAAACTGAGGCTATCATACCTTACTCATATAATGAGTGCAATGAGACAGTATGGCTCATTGGTAAATACTATAACATATGGGAAAGTGGAAGGAAGTAGTAAAAAAAGGAAGACCGCATAACAGGTGGATTGACTCGATCAGGAAAGCCACAACTCCAAGTCTCCAAGACCTGAGCAGAGCTGTTGGAGGTTTCTCATTCACTATGAGTCAAAGCCATTGGCAATGAACAACAATAACAGCAGCAACGCTGAGATAGTATGGCTTGCCCAAGGCCCTCCATGGGTTTTCTATGGCTGAGCAAACATTTGAACCCTGGTCTCCTGCAGTCCCAGTCTCACACTCGAAAAAGTGCATCACTCTGGCTCCTACTTACAGTACTATTTTGGCTTCCATCTCAGGTATTTTCCTCAGGAAAAAACTAAAATAGCTACTTTTAATTATTATTCTTTAAGGAATCTGAGCATTACAAGTGGCTAGCCTTTTATAGAGAATATGTCCTCCCTCTGTTCACCTAGTTGCCACCTGAATATCCAACACGGAGAACACAACAGCTGCACAAGTCAGTGAGGCCACATCCCCAAAACTATAAAAGTACCTTGACAGTTAACACGAGAAAAGGAATGAATTTATCCTAGTTAAGTTGCAACCACAATATAATGTAGTTGTACTATATTTATGGTGGAGGGGAGGGATTCTATATGAGTAACTTGTTCATATTAACCCCAAATTCTAGGTTCCTCTCAACCAACTCTGGGTTACTATAAGACAGCTTCCTGGTGAGACATTTGCAGGATGGTTTGAGACACTTGCACAGAAAAAGACCACAAGCCTCAAACTGTCCAATCTTACAAAGGAAGCTGATTGACCAGAAAAACAAACCCGTCCTTCCCAGAAATTGCCAAAAGGGAAGCCAAACGTCAGACCTGTCTATCTCACATGAGCAATGGAAGCCACAGCCAGGAACAAAACAGAGAGTCCACAAAACACGCAAGAGACTGTAGATGTGATGCATACAAGAGGCTGTGTGCGCACCTCTGAGTGTATGTATTCAATATAGAGTGGCCAATGTCCTCCTTTTCCAGGAGATGTCCTAAAAATCAAGCTTCAAATTCCAAAATGTTCTTCATTTTGAGAATGATTAAGAAGAGTTTTGATTACTGCAAGCCACCAAGGCATTTTAAAGTTCATCAGAAAAATATGGTTGAGTGCATAATAAAATACGTTGTGTGTCATATAGCGGTAAATAAACCATACAAAATGAATTCATATTTACATTGGTGTTTTTAACTTTTATTTGGTAATGTCCTATATTTTGGGTGCCTTGTCCTCCTTTGCGGTTATGACATAGGGCCACCCTGATTCAATATCTTTCTTCGCCGCCACAGGCCCCCTGCCCTGTTGGCACAATGGCTAAAGCGGATACTGAACTCAGGGCCAGCTTTAGGAAGGCAATGAGGGAGCAGCCATCCTCAGCATACCCTCCAACGTTCCCAGACGAAAACTGGGACGCATGTGGCTGAGTATTATGAAGATGGGAAAAGGAATGAATGAAGGAGAACACACACAAGCTAGGGGAGGCTTCGGCTGTTTGCTTTTGCCTGACTGTACTGAGAAGTGCAAGACGCCACCCTCTCCTCTGATACTTTTGTACTTGGAACTCAGTTTGCAAGAACTGATGTAAGCTGAGGGACAAAGCAGGAAGAGGAAAGAGTAACTGGGACAGTTTAAAATGAGCTGAAAAAATGGGACAACAGAGGATAAATTAGGGACTATCTCTGATAAACCAAGACTATTGGGAAACATGCCACAGCCTGAAAAGGAAATTGCTATGAGTGATGTGGGGTGTGAGCCTGTGCAGAACTTTTACATTTGTGCAGAACGTTTATATTTGCAGCGGTTCTCATTCTTCTAGATTTACCAGCCAACGTCAGAGTGTTTCTTCCTTTTCTTTCTCCCCCACCCCATTTTAACAGAGAGGGTGAGCTAAATGTGGCAATCCAGATGATGTTGGACTGCAACTCCCAGCGTCCTAACTAGTACCAGCTAGAGTCAATAATGCTGGGAGCTCCAGTTCAACAACATTTGGAGGGCTTTGCTTTCCCTAGCCCTGCTTTACTGTGTCTCACCTCCAACAGAAAATAAGAATACAAATAACAGAGCTTACACCTGGGGCCTGAATAATAAATCAAGTAGTAGTAGTAGTAACAATAAATACAGCGCCTCTGCAATAGGATGGCTTGCATCAATAAAAACCAAATACACAATAAAAGAATCCCACTGTCTCCCTCTTCCTAAAATAAAGCCACAATTTACAATACAGCAAACTATAATAATACAGTTAAAAATCATTAAAATCAATAAGGCAATCCTGATAAGATCCGGACATCACGGGCAATCTTAGAATGATCCAAGTCAGACCAAATCATAATTCACAAAAGTCTATGCTGTACATCTGTAAACACATAGAATCACAGAGATGGAAGGCACTCTGTAGGCCACTTGAGTCTAACACACACGCACAAGAGACACAAGGCAGGATGCCCATCCAAAGAGCATCCCCAGCAGGTAGCTGTCCAAACTGTTTTTGAAGATGTCCAGAGAAAGAGACGCAACCACTTCTCCAGGCAATTGGCTCTGGTTAACTGCCAAACTGCTCTTCTCATGAAGAAATTCCTTCTAACATTCAATAGAAATCTACTTTCCTATAATTTAAAACCATTAGACCGGGTCCTATCCTCGGGCAGCAGAGAACCAACTTGCTCCTTCCTCTCTGTGACAGCACTGGAAATATTTACAGACATTCGATTAAACGTTTTCTATACATTCTAATAATCCTGTTTCACCTTTGTCTTCCTTCCCCATTGTACGCAGTTATCTCACTTCAATATGGCTAGATGCTATGGAATCCTGGGATTTGTAGTTTCATTAGGCATTTAGACTTCTCTATCACGGGAGACGACAAATCCAAGGATTCCTTAGGGTGCAGCCATGCCAGTTAAAGTGATACAAAAGTATGAAAAAGGCCATTAGTTGTGTCTGAAATTGCTTAAAGTAGTATACTTTACTCTCCCAATTCAGATCTCTGCTTCTTAGCATAATGTCTTATGGTTACTATCACATGCACAGTTATTTAGCCTCTGCCAAACTTAACAGAACCATTACAGATCCATTTCCTAGTTAATGTGTGCCACTTGTTTTATCTTATCTTTTATCTTTAACTGCATTCTTGTGCTTTTGACTAACCTCGCCCATTTTTCCAGGCTTTCATCTTGCAACACAATCCGATTTTAATAACATTACGCTGATGTCCCTAACACCCAGAACCGTGGTCAAAAATAACAAGAAATGGTTGAAAGGTCAATCTCATACAACCAAGAATAAACCAAATATTCCGGAGTTTCTTTTTCATCACCTGCTACTAAACTCACGATGGCCTCTTTAATGAATGTACAATCGGCCATCTGAGATCTGAACAGAAGAAGCCCCGGCAATTTGGTATGATGACCATATAGTAAAAATAATGGAATGGCTTACAGAAGTCAGCATAGGAAGTAAGTAACTTTGGGTGTTTGAAAGCCAGGATATACACGGCCATACAACAGGAAAGTGTGGTCAAGATTATAAACTGCAATAATTTGCTTTTGCCTGAGCTGACTGGAAGGGCAAGACTGCTCTCTCCGCAACTCCACTAAGGCCTGATTCCCACCACCTTTTAAACCGGATCGCAAATCGGTTTGAACTGGTTCAAATGACCCTGGTCCCACCTGAATCGATTCGCTAAAGTGATTCAGAGAGGGGGGCTATGCACTAAACCCATTTAACCCACATCTTTTTGACCCTGATTTTTTCCCATGTCTTTTTGCGTAAGTCGATTCTGCACAACTGTGAACCGGGTGCGGATTGGAATCGATTTAAATTTTCCTTTGGCCGGCTGGAGCGTGTCCATTTTGAATCGATTCATTCATCCATGTGAACCACAAGTGGGTTATTTTTATTTTATTTTGCAGCAAGAAAATGCAATCGGGGCAAATGTTGTGTGAACCATGCTCCGATGTCGAATCGATCCATCAATTCAGATAACACACTGATTTATTTGTAAGTGGGAATGAAGCCTAAGTTAACTGAGTGCAAACTCCCTTCATACTTTGAAATCAGTTTGCAGTAAATGAGGTAAGATGAGAACAAAGGGGGAAGTGGGGAAAGGAGAAAGAAACCAAACTGGGACATTTTAAAAGTAGCTGAAAAAAGTAGGATGAGGATTAACTGCCAAATCAAGACAGTTGGAGGTGTGCTGTCTTCCACTAAACATGAGCAACTTAAGTGACAATTCTGAGCCGCAACCATCAATATATTCCGAAAACATTCCCCAATACCTGCAGAGTAAGGCTCTTGTTTCTCAATATAAATGAATTCCTTCCTTTCATACTTGGCTCTGATCCACTGTTCTCGTAGCAGCCTGTGAAATAATAAATAAAGGGAAAGAGGGGTGGGGGGAAAAATTAGATTTGTGTTCAGCAATAAGCTGGGACATTTGCCAGAGGGAACAGAAATAAGTTAGGACACAGACCAGAATTCTGGCTTTTAACTTCTGTTTCCTCCCTTAGCATGAGATAGCTATCATTTCCCCACAGATACAAAAAATATCAGGGATCTTTATGTGCACAGGGACATGCTGAAAAGAAATTAAAGTAGACTCATCAGCTCCACCCCAAAAACTTTGTAGCAACCCTAGGTCTGAACCTATTCATATATCCATGGAATCAATCATTTAGTGGTAAACAAACATTTATAAAATATCAGTAGCTGAACAGGTCTGCTCTAGTCAGAACTAGTAACTGGATTCAGGCCATGTTGTTTGGAATTTTATATACCAATACAGGAGCAAATATATTTCTTAGACCAGATCATTAGGGTGAACCACTCAAGATAGTTTTCATTGGGTTTGCCTAATGGTAGGACCAGCCCTGGAAGAGCCAGCTTCTCCATATCTTATTAAGTGGTACCTTTTTTCAAAACTAGAGAAGCGAGGGATTGAATCCAGGGCCTTTTGCATACAAAGCATGCACTCTGTCTCTGAGTTATGGCATCCTGGCCAGAGTTTATGGAGCACGCTCTCTCCACCCTCTTTTGCTTCTCCCTTCGGTTCACCACAGGCTTCCTGAAAAAGCCCTTTACGAGGGTTCCTCCAAGAGAACAGAACAGCTTAACAAGTATAAATGTAAGTCATCTGCTTCCTTTCACACACAAGCAGATCCTAAAAGCCATGTGCGTGCAAGTTATTTAACCCTGAGCAGATGGAAGCATGTACCGAAACCAGTGGTTGTATCTAATCTTGCTTAGATGTATGACTCCTATGGGTCCAATGCAGAATTTATAGCATTATGGTTCCACTTTAACTACAATGGCAACGTCCAGTGGAATCCGGTGCTTTGTAGTTTGGGGAGGCACTAAAAATTCCAGATGCCCGTCCCTAAACTGCAAATCCCAGGATTGTGAGCACCTCTCGGATACTGTAGAAGGAAAGCACCTCATGGAGATATCAAGAGAACCTCTCCAAGCCTTGCTCTGAAGGCCTTTCAAAGTGAGACTTCAGGCTGATCAATCCAGTGGCCATCTGCCCAAAACCTAGTTCTGGAATGATGATGATGAGGATGAGGATGATGATTACAGTTGGCCCTTGGTATCCTCTGGGATTTGGTTCCAGGACTCCCCATGGATACCAAAATCCATGGGTGCTCAAGTCCCATTAAATACAATGGCATACTAAAATGGTGTTCCTTATACAAAATGGCAAAATCAAGGTTTGCTTTTGGAATTTATAATTTAAAAAAAAAATGTATTTCCAAACCATGGATGGTTGAATCCACGGATAAAAAAAACATGGGTACAGAGGGCCAACTATATATTTATATCCCGTTTCTCTCCCTTCTACCCTCCACCAAACTCAAAGCAGGTTACAATTTAAAATAACAAGACAAGTAAAAAGAATAAAATCCAATTTAAAAAATTTTTTAAAAAGATTTAATATTATTATTATTTTTGAGACGTCTTCAGAGAGGGGTCTCCAGCAGATGGCTGCTCTGGGAAGAAATAAAGAGTGGACAAGGACCTTCCTGGAAGGGAATAAGTACAGTATATGATTTTTCGCTCTCATACATCTCCTGCCAGACATTAATTGTTCAGCCATTTATGGGAAGGCCAGACCTGATTTAGGTTATAAGCCAGTTTAAAAGAAAAGAAATAAGACTGCCAGTAGTAGCTGGTGGCTTCCATGTCAGAGAGGTGGGTTTATCAATTCCCAATTTTGGGGTGCTATCCAAAGTGCTGGATATTTTTCTTTTAATCCAAGACAAGTGTTTTTCTTTTAATCCAAGACAAACCAGCTGGTGTACGTAAGCAAAAAACCAAGCTATTGAGTTCTGGAAACATCTGGGCTTACAGAAAGCATCAATAAAACCCCATGTGTTTCTTGATTCCCCGAGGCAGCCAACGGGAAGGACAAAGGTTCCCAGGCCCTTTGCAATGTGTCAAGGCCCACTTAGGAATGAAAAATTCAGCAAAAAGAAGCACATGGACAGTACAGACGGTGCCGCTGTGAATAAGCCATTCCCCACACTGCAAAATATTTTCGGGAGGTACTTACAGGCAGTCGGAAAAAGTGGGCTTGTAATAAAACGGTGGGATTTCTGATTCATACTTTGCTTTCATTACATTGTTTCCAGTGGAAGCCATGAACTGCAAAGAAGAGGAGGAAAAATGTATAGAATGCATTTTTAATTAGAAGATCTTGCTCAACTGTACTCCCTTTGACCCGATTTTTGAAAAACTACCTTCTAGGACAACGACTCCTACAATCCACTCAGCCAAAAGAATAACTTTTCTGAACTCTACCTTTGACCACAGACTGAAAAATATTTCCCATGCTCTCAACTAGATCGCTGAGGCTTATTTTATGTAGTGATCTGCTGACTTCTACAACTCATCTATCCATTATGGTATATGCCTCAGTAATCTGTCATGCATTTCCCAGATCAATTCCCAAAGCTAGGGTGCGTCTAACACCATAGAAATAATGCAGTTTGACACCACTTTAAATGCTGTTACTCCATCCTATGAAAACCTTTGCAGTTTCACAAGGCTTCTCTGCCAAAGAGGGCTGGTGTCTCACCAAACTACAAATCCCTGGGTTGTGTAGGCACAGCCATAACAGTTAACATGGTGTCAAGCTGCATTGTTTGTACAGTGTAGATGCACCCCTGGTTATCAGATCTTTATAAACTTCAGTGGCTTCAGATCCAGATGCAGGGTTGGCGAACACAAGGCCTTCCAAATATTGTTCGACTCTAACATACCTCAACCTGCGCATTGTCCCACTCATCCAAACGGACCGATTTCACTTTGCTGACATGTGGGATGTTGCGATGGATTCCTGAACAACTGAGGCAGATGAAGACTCCTAAAGTGTGAGAGGCCCAGTCTGGATCTGCAAGACGAAAGCAAGTAAGACAAATAAACCCACCATGCAGCTTGAAAACAGTGGAAAGTGTTTAGGAAGTAAAAGGATTCTAAGAGAACTAACATTCATATATGGCTCTTTGTATATATTATCATAACCTTCCTTAGTATGAAAAAAGATTCTTGTTTCTTAAACATCCAAGACAAAGCTCAGCTGCATAAGGTTCTTCCTATCTTACAACTCCTTCTTTAGCATAAGAAATTGTGTTGTGGTGGTTAACTGCCTTTGAGTCGACCTCAACATATGACAACCCTGTGGATGAGAAATCTCCAGGTCTTCCTATCCTAAACCGCTCTGCTCAGATCCTCTCTTTTTGCTGCCTTCTATCTTTCCAAGAAAGGTTGTCTTTTCTAATGAGTCCTGCCTTCTCATGATGTGGCCAAACTACGGCAGCCTCAGTTTGACCATCTTGGCTTCCAGTGAGAATTCAGGCTTCATCTTTCTAGAACCCATTTTTTTTGCCTTTTTGGCCAAACTAAGTATCCTCAGCACTCTTCACCACCATATCCCAAATAAGTTGGTTTTTTTCCTATATGCTTTCTTCAGTGCCCAACTCTCATATCTGTACATGGTGATGGGGAATGCCATGGTTTGGATGAGCCCAACTTTAAGTGGTATCTGCTGGGGTTTGGTTCCAGGACTCCCCCGTGGATAGCAAAATCCGTGGATGCTCAAGTCCCACTAAATACAATGGCATGGCAAAATGGTGTCCCTTATGCAAAAGGTTTGCTTTTTTAAATCTATTTTTTTTAAACATTTGCAAGCCATGGATAAAAAAATCTGTCGATAGGAAGGGCCAACTGTGTATCTTTACACTTTATGCTCTTGTCCAGTTCTTTCATTGCTGCCCTTCCCAACCCTAGTCTTCTTCTGATTTCTTGACTGCAGTCAATGACTGATCAATGTTTCAGCCACAAGGTATGGAAAATCATTGACTAAGAAACTATATTATTTTGCATTTCCCTCCAGAATAAATTATGAAATAATAATCAGTATTGCCTATTCAGTCTTCAATTGCTTACCAGCCTTTGTTCCTATTTTTCCGATGCTTATTTCTCACTTTGGGCCTTTTTATTATCCACAACCCCTGAAGCCAGCTCTGAGGATTTTTGTGACACTGAGGGCTTATAATCAGCTGAGTCCATCTCTGGCTTCCTTCCCGCAACAGAATTAAAACCTAGCTCTGCAGTTTAATAGATTTTTTAAAAAACATCAACTTGTGACTACTTTTCGCTTTTTAACGCCTGGAAACCACGCAACAACAAAATCCAAAAGGGCTTGAGAGATGCTTGCTTCATGACTGGTGGGAGGTGATGACAGATTTCAGCTGAATGTTCTGGCCCTGAAGATCAGGTCTTCCCAGCGATGCCGAATTTCAGCTACGAGCGTAATTTTCTATTGTGTGTAACAGAGCAGGACAGCTGGCAAAGTGAGGGAAAGTGTGAGGTAACTGATAGGGAACAAGAGACACTAAATGGGCAATTTGCTGAAACAATGCACATTACTGTACCATAGTTATGGCCGTAATGCTAGCCCTGCAAAAAGAAAATGCTGTTAATGTGTTCTTCCACTTTGACATCCAGGAAAATAACAGAGAGTGCTCCTCCTGTTCCAACTGGTCGGCCAAGTCCTTTTCAAAGGTACACCATTCCATCAGCACCGTGACCGAACGTTGTAGGAAACTGCCACAACTACAACCGCAACCGCCTCAACACACACAGAAAATCAGGAAGGTGATAAGGAACAGAATGGAGCGCTCTTGGATCCAAAACATACTTGGGAATTGTAGTTTACTGTGGCACCAGAGATCTCTGACAGAGAAAGCTAAATGTCTTGCAAAACTACAGTTCCCAGAATTTCCTAGCACTGAGCCAGGGCAGCGAAAGTGGTGTCAAACTTAATTATTTCTATAGTGTCTTTTGGACCTTGATTACCCTTCTCTGGATACACTTGGAAACATTGGTCTATGAATGAATCCATAACTAAATTTAAAAAATGCAATTAAATCTTGCTAGTGAATCGCAAAGATGTGCATAGGCAACATTGCTCCAACGTACATTAGGCTCATTTCCTGTTACATTACAGCACTCCCTAGCCAGCACCCAAATGCACATCAGTCACGCACTCCACTAGCTATCACCGCACAATGGGCACCTTTACGTTGCTACATAACAACAGCGTCAGGTGAATACAGCCATCGCAAAATACTCAAGCCAGTTTTCGGCACATGTAAAGTCACTTATATAGATACAAGTCCCATACCAGAATGCTTGCCATTACTTTTTGGGCTTCTGTTCCCAGAGTCTCCTTAATCGGTATGGCTACTAACCATACTGGCTAGAGTAGATTCTGTGGGTTTTGGTACACAAAAGCAGGGTTGTCTGGTTTAAACCAAATAACTTTTTTAAAAAACCAGCACTCCTGGTTTTTAAAACTGATTCTTTGTTTTAAAGGAGTCTACATGTTCTGAAAATTGAGAACTATTTAAAGAGGAAAGAAAGGATAAATCCATTTGTGGGATTTGAATACTGAATTGTAGCTAGGCAGACCGATTTGGCAGAAATTGAGAATACAGATTAAGCAAAAACAAAGAATTACATGTAATCTTTTGTATATTTATGCATCTGACTTGGAGGTTAGAAAGCTAACTTTAGATAGTTTGTAGTTATGTGTTTGCGTGTTTGTTTGTGCACTTGTTTGTATTGTATGGTGTTTGTGGATGATTTGTTTATGTATATGTAAGTTTTAGTTTGCCAAAATTATATATACACGCACACACACACACAAGAAGCCAACATGAGAGAGAGAAGTGTGTCTAATTATTACTATTTTCCAACCTTCTTAATATTTTTTTAAAAACTTTGGTTTGCAGTAACTTGCAGAAGGCACGGAAACAGGGGTGGGGATCGCACAGTTCACCAATTAAATACGATGTGTCTGTCTCTAAAAGCCAGTTGTTTGTTTGCATGCTGATATGTAAACATGTTCTTCATCAAAATGCTTTTTTAATTTATTTCTGAATTGTTTTAAATTATTTCCAGACCTCCGTTTTCAGGGCAAAAAGTCTCCTCCAAGTGGATTACGTAAAAGGATCAAACTATGAACGTCACAACATGGAATGCTTCTTTTCTATGCACAGCAGTCCATGCCCTCTTCCCTTTCACCCGTCAATGTTTGGCTTCTTTGTGAAGCTGAAGGCTTTCACAGCCAGCATCCAAAGTTTTCTGTGGGTTTTTCAGGCTATGTGGTCCTGTTCTGGAAGAATTTATTCCTGATGTTTCACTTGCATCTGTGGCTGGCATCTTCAGAGGTTTGTGGCACACACTTCCATGCCACCAACCTCTGAAGATGCCAGCCACAGATGCAGGCAAAACGTCAGGAATAAATTCTTCCAGGACGTTGGCTTCTTCATTTGATCAGGGGTTGCACGCTAAATGCTATCTGAAAGTCCCTCTTCTACATAGCTGCTAGCAGATGTAGTAAGCAAGGATTTCTCAATTGTAAAAATCTCATTTGAAGGTAACTTGCAGAGACCCAACAGACAACCACTGGAGTGACTTTTGGGAACCAGTTCTGCTGGATTTCTGTATCAGAGACCATCCAGCCTCTGCAACTGCAACAAAATCGAGCTGTTCCTTCTCTTGCCTGGAGAATTCACTGAAAGGATACACCATTAGAATAGCTACTTGTGCAGGGATCCAGCAAGTAACCCTTCCATTTATCAGCATGTGTGTTTTCAGCAGAATCTTTTAAAGCAGTGATTCCCCAACTCTGGACTTCAAATGTTTTGGACTTCAGCTCGCAGAATCCCAGACCATTTGCCCAAATGGCTGAGACTTAGAGGAGCTGAAGTCCAAAACACTTGGAGGACCAGAGTCCGGGGATCGTTGGTTTAAAGATTTGAATCGCAGTGCAGCACTGATTGTGTGGCACAGAGTTTACGGATTATTGTTCTGCGCAATGTCCGCTCCTGCCGTCAGGGAAAGCGAAGGAAAACTCAAGAAGGTCATTGCCGCAGTCAGACTCACCCGCTGTGCCCAGCGACACGCCTCTCGTGTCAGGTTAATAAGGTCACCCAGGAGTATCAGCCGGCAGAGGCAAAACCACAGAGTCGGAGCACAGCTGCAGTGCAGGACTAAAAGGGAGACAACTGGATCGTAGCCAGGGCTTAATCAGGAACATAACATTTAAGGTCAGAGACGCATGGCTGGAAGCATACTCACTCGCACTGAGAAATCTAGTTCACACACTGGGTACAGACACTTGACTAGTGTATTTGTATTCTCTTTTCTCCAAGAGGTTTGTGGGTTTTTCAGGCTATGTGGCCAAGTTCTAGAAAAGTTTATTCCTGATGTTTCGCCTGCATCTGTGGCTGGCATCCAGCCACAGATGCTGGCAAAACATCAGGAATAAACTCTTCTAAAACATGGCCACATAACCCCCAAAGGCCACAAAAAACCCCAGAAAGGTTTGTTTGAAGATCAGAACTAAATAAGAGTTCACAGTCTTTCAACAGATAAATCTACTCCTGTTTACCTCCCTCATACATTAATAATTCCAGCACTGGAATTTATCAGCAATGGGAATTAGAAATCCTGGCTTACTACATTTATCAATAGATCTAAAGCACTCAAGACCTCATACATGACACTTCCTCCTTTACACCTTTTTCTCCTCAAAACAACCCTGTAAGACAGGTTAGGCTGAAGAGCAACATACACACAATGTTAAATGTGACACTTCTCGGTTATGCGAAATCTTTTCAAAACTACTCTGACACTCATCATCCACGTTTGCTGTCTAGAAGGTGCAATGAAAACAAAAGCTGATATTTGCCTCTCTATCTACAAAGCAATTAATGGGACAACTGCATTATGTCCTATCATCCACTCATCCTCAAGCATCAGTCTTTGCCTCTCTGTGCTCAGCCAAGATTTAGTCACCACTACTAATGGGCATCTCCAAAGCACCTGGGAGGTTTCAACAACAACGGTCCCATGTAGACTCCAAACAAAAATGAGCACGATATAGAGGTTTGCATGTTAAACTAGGATTTTTGAGATCTTGTCCGATCTTGGAAGCTAAGCAGGGCCAGCCCTAGTTACTACTTTGGATGGGAGACTGCCAGCAAATAGCACACGCTGCAGCTACATTTCAGAGGAAGGAACTGGCAAAACCACTGCTGAGTATTCCCTGCCTAAACAAACTCTATGAAATTCAAGGGGTCACCATAAGTCGACAAGAGACTTGAAGACATGTGCACACACCAGGAAGCTGCCACATATGGAAGTTCTAGATTTATACATTTTTCCCAGCGTATCTTGACCCTCCAAATACCTGATTTTGTAGAAGTCTGCAGATTGCGCCTGATCAGGGGGTATCGTAAAGTAATATTTATCACCCGGAAGTTATTATGGCATATTGATGATGTGTTGCCAGTGTCCTCATTGGTCCCTAAGTGCACATTGCTGAGAAAATCAGCTCATTGCATCCTTTATTTTTGTGACTGGCTCTGCCAGAAGTGACTCAAGTGTAAAATCCTCATGAGGTGCAAGCTGCAGGCTTCTAAAATATCAGGTATTTGGAGGGTCAAGATACGCTGGGAAAAATGTATAAATCTAGATACTACATAGAGATAAGTTAACAACTACAAATCAAAACAAACTTTCTGACAATTTTTTTAAAAAAGGTGATCATTAAAACTTTTGGATACCCCCTCGTATATGTACCCAACTCTCTTCCGTGCCAGCATTCTCTGAAGATGCCAGCCACGGATGCCGGCAAAACCTCAGGAATAAACTCTCCGAATAAACGCAGCCACATAGCCTGAAAAACCAAAAAAACAATAGCAAGTCCATTTCTATGCTGCTTATCAGCGCACTTGAGCACTCCCTAAAAGGTTTAGTACACCACAAGCGAATCTGTTCCGTGCCCTCCATTGATCTGTTATTGTTTTTTCAATGAAAACATTTGGCCAGGTCTGCCTGCCGGTTCCTCCCTTCGTGCCAAGCCAAGCGGGTGCGTCTGACCGTTCCCGGATTCTTCTCCAGATTTCTGATCCGCACTGCAGTTTGTGGCAGAGGCAGACATGCTAAGGAGCTTCGGTTCCCAAAGTCAGCATCTGCTTCTATGACGTCACATCGATCACAACCCAAGCCAGAGAAAGAGAAAATAAATGAGAGAGAGGAGAGGATGCAGAGTGAAAGAGAGACATCTCTCTCCCATCCTCCGGCCCTGGGAAAACCTCAGTCTCTGCTAAGATTGCCAATTTATTACTTTTTACAAAAATTGTTGACTTGCCTATACAGTAGAGTCTCGATTATCCGACATGAACTGGACCAGCTCATAGTTGGATAACTGAAAATGTTGGATAATCCGGAAGGTCCAAGAAAAGCCTTGAAATCACTATGACTGGCAAATGTATTGAAGTTTTATTGCAATAACAGTAAAAGTAAATGTAAAGAAATCACCGATCAACATTGTGATGCACAGCACAAACAGTTCAGTCCTCTGAAAATTTAAAGAAATCGCAGAAAATTTAAAGGAATCACAGAAAATGTGAAGAAATCACAGCAGCTGCAACGTTGGATAATCCGGAAATGTTAAGGTTGGATAATCGAGACTCTATTGTATTGACTAATAGTAACTAATGACATACTCCGGACAAAACTGATAACTATATAGATATAGTTAAAAGGTTGCTAAAATACTGGAGCTGAAGTTCTCAAGCTACATTTACCTTCAAAGATAAGCACTTAACCAGGGTTCGCATCCCAGCTCGGCTATGGAAACCCACAGGGTAACCCTTGGGCAAGTCACACTCTCTCAGCCTCAGAGGATGGCAATGGCACGCCTCCTCTGAACCAACCTTGCCAAGAAAACCCCATGATAGGGTCGCCTTAAGGTGGCCATACAACTTGAAGGCACACAACAACAACGACAAAGAGAGGAAGACGGTGAAGAGCTCACCCCAATATCAAACCTTCCCCAATCTTAAATTTCAAAAATTACACCTTTTTGTTAATAACTAACTTTTTTGCATTTTCAATTTTTTCCTCTCTGGGTTTCGTCCTCTAATTTCTTTCCCGAAGCCGCCTTGGGGGCCACCTCTGGTGCATTGATTATTATGAAATGTTATCAATAACAAATCAATAAAGAATAGGAAATAATAATAAAGAACCACTATGGTGTAGTGGTTTGAGCCTTGGACTATGATTCAGGGTTTGAAAACCTACTCAGCCTTGTGAAACCCACTGGGTGCCCTTAAGCAAGTCACACTCTCTCAGCCGCATAGGATGGCAAGGGCAAACCCTCTTTGAAGAAATTTGCCAAGAAAACTCACTGGGTGGCCTTGGGCGAGTCACACTCTCTCAGCCTCACACGTCGGCAAGAGCAAGCACACACACACCCTGAATGCATTTGCCAAGAAAAGCCCACGATAGGGTTGCCGTAAGGTGCACAATACACAACCATTGTGACCGGAATGTCCTAATGCAAAGGAGGACAAAGCGCTGTGAAATGGAGGACGGGGGGGAAAATGCAGGACATGACCAAATGAAAAGCTAAAAACACTCATGGAAATATATATTCCCTGCCTCAGTGCAAGCTACAAATCCCCCAATTACATAGCATTAGACCACGGCAGGTTAAAGCGGTGTCAACCTGGATTAGTCCTGCAGTGCAGATCAGACCATAGCAATTAAAGCAGTCTCAAACTGGATTAATCCTGCAGTGCAGATTAGACCATGGTAGTCAAAGTGGTCTCAAACTGCATTAGTTCTGTAGTGGGTTTTGAAGCTCTGACAGAGGAAAGGAAAATGTTTCAGAGAGCTACAAATCCCCCAATTGCATAGCATTGAGCCAGGGCAGTTCAAGTGGTCTCAAACTGGATTAGTCCTGCAGTGCAGACGAGACCTTGGTATTAAAAGTGGTCTCAAACTGGACTAGCCCTGCAGTGCAGATGAGTCCATGGTATTAAAAGTAGTCTCAAACTGAACTAGTCCTGCAGTGCAGATGAGTCCATGGTATTAAAAGTAGTCTCAAACTGGACTAGTCTTGCAGTGCAGATGAGTCCATGGTATTAAAAGTAGTCTCAAACTGAACTAGTCCTGCAGTGCAGATGAGACCTTGGTATTAAAAGTGGTCTCAAACTGAACTAGTCCTGCAGTGCAGATGAGTCCATGGTATTAAAAGTAGTCTCAAACTGAACTAGTCCTGCAGTGCAGATGAGACCTTGGTATTAAAAGTGGTCTCAAACTGAACTAGTCTTGCAGTGCAGATGAGTCCATGGTATTAAAAGTAGTCTCAAACTGAACTAGTCCTGCAGTGCAGATGAGACCTTGGTATTAAAAGTGGTCTCAAACTGGACTAGCCCTGCAGTGCAGATGAGACCATGGTATTAATAAAATTGGTCTCAAACTGAACCATTTCTGCAGTAGATTTTGAAGAATGCAACTTCTCCCAGAGCACTGCAAGTCCCACAACTACTGCAGAGCCATTGCAGTCCAAGGGGGACCAAACTGCACTACAAATCCCACACACCTTGGCAGGTTATGTGTGGATTGCAACCTGGGTGACCTTGTTTTTTGCCCTCTGCTTTGAGAGAGAAAGCCAAGGCAAGGGCTTGGGGTGCAGCCCTTTTCCCCCATCACCCTTTACCCCACCTCAGCCCCCCAAAAACCCCACAGACCCCATTATTTCCCCCTTCTTTTAATCCTTTTCCCTTACCTGGAGCCTGGCAGTCTGCACAGACCTCATTCCCTTCTTGCTGGAGAACTTCCAGGAGAGCTTTCTTGGTCCTTTCCTTTGCCATAATGTCTGTTTGGAGACCTTTTGGGGGAGTCTTTCTTCACATTGAGGGTTGCATACTATTAATATTATTAATATTATTAATTAATAGTATTATTGAAGGGTTGCCTTTCCTGAAGGCTTCTTGCCTTGGAGGGAGAGGAGGAGGCTTCATGTGGGGCAGGGTTTGGGCTTCATGGAGCCCTCAGACCCCCCCCCCCTTTTTTTTTCCCCTACAAAAATAAAAACACAAAATGGGGGGACTAAAGGGTTTTAGGGTTTCATCTCTAGGGCTGGCAATGGCTAGCCTGGGGGGAAAAGGTCCCTCATCCCTCCTCCAGCCCCAAAGAGCATTTCTCTGCTGCTCTCTGAAGGAGGGGAAAAAGAAGAGAAAGCTCAAAAACCCTCCCTTTCACACACACCACACAACAACATGATACAATACACACAACACCACCCTAAATAGAAAAGGGATGGATATTTGGGGTTGGCCCCAAAGTGCCCTCTTGTGGCCTCCTCCTGGAAAGGCAGCTCTGCACTGCAGAGAGAGATGGTCCACCAACACAACACAACACAACACAACACAAGCCTCCTCCTCCCTGTGGAAAGAGGTTTTGGTGCCCCCCAGAATATTGCCTCCTGGAAAGGCAACTTTAAAAAGGTTTGGGGAGCTTGCATTGCAGAAACAGTCCAGTGTGATACACTTCTCAACCCTCCTCCTTCGTACAAAGCAACGCAACATAACACAACACAACACTCCTCCCTGAGGAAAGAGGCTTTGGTGGCCCCAGAATATGGACTTTATCAGATGTTGGAAATTGGAAGTGTAACCCAATGGCAATCCGAACGCAATCGTGGGGTTTCACGTTATTGCGAATTAAAGTATCTCATGCAATTTTGGGCAAAAGGGAAGTCATTCCGAACGCAAATCATGGGTTTTACGTTATTGCGAATTAAAGCATCTCACGCAATTTCAGGCAATGGGGGGTCATTTTCGGGTAATGGGAAGTCATTCTGAACACATTCCGAATGCAATTGGAATTCACGTAAATTCGCTAAACTAGCAAATTCATGTGAATTTGAATTGGCTCCAATGGGCTCCATTCGCAATAAAGAGAAATTCCTCCCGTCTGATAAACTCCCTGGAAAGACAACTCTAAAGCGGTTGAGGAGTCCGCACTGCAGAGATAATCCAGTTTGAGACACTTCTCACACAAAACAACACAACTTAACACAACTCTCCTCCCTGAGTAAAGAGATTTTGGCAGCCCTAACAGATACCTTCTGAAAAGACAACTTCAGAAGAGATTGGGGAGTCCACACTGCAGAAATAATCCGGTTTGATACACTTCTCAACCCCATTTTCCTTTCAAACAACACAACACAAAGCAACACACCACAGTACTTCTCTGAGGAAAGAGACAACTCACAACACAACACAACAGATTTTGTTGGCCCCCAGTTAATGCCTCTTCGAAAGACAACGCAGAAGAGGTTTCAGAGTCTGCACTGCAGAAATAATCCAGTTTGATACTTCTCAAACAACCCCTTTCACGCAACACCCTCCTCAGAGCACAAGTGTGCAATTGCACAGTATTTCCACTTACTTTTTCGCAGCTGTTTTGAGGAGACACACCTTGGGATTGATCAGAAATTGGTTGTTTTCATTTACTTTTAATTGCCTTTTTTAAAGGGAAAAATAGTGATAAAATATAGCAAAAACATCTTGGCAAAGTTGTCAGAAACACACTTCGAAAAGTAACTAAATGAGAATTGGGGGGTGAAATGTTATATATGTTCCACCAGCAGAGTAACTTTGTTCCAAGCGATTGCACTGAAGTAGTTAAAATGGTGTCAAACTGCATTAATTCTGCAGTGTAGACGCAGCTGTTGATTCCTCTGTCCAAGAAAAGTACTTCATTGCAAACAGCTGCACTCATTGTTTTCCAAGCTGCAAATCTTCCTTTTTCTTTTAAAAGGCCAATGTGTCTTTAATAGCCAGCTGCATAACATATTGAAAAGCACATTGAAAAACATATAGAAAAACAGAAGCATGGCAGTAATATGGCAGTGATCTCAGGTTGGATTTGGATATAGGCTGCAACCCCACTGCAGAAATAATCCAGTTCAACACCACTTTAACTACCGTGGCTCAATGCAATGGAATTATTGGAATTATACTTTATTGCGGCACCAAAGTTCTCTGATAGCGAAGGCTCAATGTCTCACAAAACTACAGTTCCCCAAATTCCATAACATTGAGCCATGGCAGCTAAAGCAGTGTCAAACTGGATTATTTCTGCCTGAGACAGGCTTGGGGCAGATCTATATTGCAACTGCACTGCAGAAATAATCCAGTTTGACACCACTTTAGCTGCCATGGCTCAATGCTATGGAATTCGGGGAACTGTAATTTTGTGAGACATCTCGCCTTCTCTGTCGGAGAGCTCCAGTGCCACATTAAACTACAAATCCCAGGTTTCTGTAGCACTGAGCCAGGGCAGTTAAAGGGATGTCAAAGTGGATTATTTCTGTAGCACGGATGCAGCTCTAGTTGGGCCAGGGGTGTAGCTATTGGAGAGGGCAAAATAAAGGCATTGTCCCCCAATATGAATTCTGTCCCCCCAAAAATAGAATTTTAATTCAAAATTTCTAGCATTACAGTAAATTAAATTCTGAGTGGAGGAATTAGAAAACCAATTTAGGGATCCAAAAGAAAGGAGGCAGGCCAAGTGACAAAAGGGAATGTGAAGAGAGCAAATAGAAGATGGTTTTTGGTGTCCCACACTCTGCAATGCTTGAAATTTATGGACTTTTATTATGGGGCCATGAGCCAGCATTGTGCAAGTGGTTTGAGCGTTGGACTAAAAGTCTGTAGATCCAGGTTCGATTTCCCGCTTAACAGAAAAACCCACTTGGTAACCTTGGGCAAGTGACACTCTCTCAGCCTCAGATCATGGCAAATGCAACCCTGGTCTGCACCGTTGTTCTCCTTGGGTCAGAATATGGCTAGTGTACGCTTGATTTTGGCTCGGTTTTTATTTTCCTGAGCTACCAGCAGCAGTGACAACATTTCCCAAGTGAACTGTGGCTGCCGGGCAGAAGCACAATTTATCAATGAGATTTTTCCTTTTTTTGTTGAACATGATCCTTGTTAATAGTGACTCATTTTCTCCGTTCCTTCCGCTGCTGTCCTCACCTACCTCTTGTTTCTGAAGCTACGGATCTTCCTCATGTTGGATTTGATTTGGTTGCAAGATAGAAAGCTCTTCCTCCCTTCTGCCCCACTCTGTGCTCAGCATCTAAGGAGGGAGAGGATCACTTAGCAACTGAATTTCTTACAAAATGTAAGAGAACCATCACACCTCCACAATAAACCAAAAAGGGATTGGAATCGAAGAATCACAGACTTAGAATGGAGCGCAAGGGCCCTCTAGTGCAAAGCCCCTGCCATGCAGGAAAACACAACGAAAGCACTCCCAAAAGATGGCTTTTACCTCCAAAAATAAGGTTTGCTCACTATCGGAGGCAGTCCACTCCACTGTTGCACAGCTCTAATGCTTCCTAAAGTTCAGGTATAATCTCTTCTCTTGTAATTTCAATCCATGGGTTAATGTCCTAGTCCCTGAAGCAGCAGAAAACAGTCTTGCTCCATCCTTCTCGGGGAGGAATTCCTTTCCATTTTGAAAGAAATTAAAGTGGGGCCAGTTTGGAAATGAGCGAATTCGCTAGTTCGGCGAATTGACGTTGATTGCGTATTGACGCTGCATCGCGTTCGGAACTACTTCCCATTGCCCGAAATTTCATGTGACAGTTTCTTACGCAATAACATGAAACCCCACGATTGCGTTTGGAAGGACTTCTCATTGCCCGAAAATGCATGTGGTAGTCTCTCACACAGTCTTTCAACATGAAGCCCCAGGATTGCATTCGGACTGCCATTGGATTATGCTTCCAATTTCTGTTGTCTGATAAACTCCTACGTGTCCACAGAAGGGCGACCAAAATGGTGAAGGGTCTGGAAACCATGCCCTATGAGGAGAGACTTAGGGAGCTGGGTAGGTTTCGCCTGGAGAAGAGAAGGTTAAGAGGGGATCTGAGAGCCCTGTTTAAGGACTTGAAGGGGTGTCACTTTGTGGATGGAGCAAGCTTGTTTTCTGCTGCTTCAGAGACAAGAACATGGAGCAATGGATGCAAGCTATAGGAAAAGAAATTCCACTTAAACATTAGGATGAACTTCCTGACAGTAAGAACACACTCCACTGGAGTGTGGTGGAGTCCCTTCTTTGGAGGTCTTTAAATAGAGGCTGGATGGCCATTCTTGGGTGTGCTCTGATTGTGAGCTCCTGCATGGCTGGATAGGGTTGGACAGGATGGCCCTTGTGCTCTCTTTCAGCTCTATGATTCGATCATTATCTTTTTTTTAGTGAGTCATGCCTTTTCCTGATGTGGTCAAAGTACAACAGCCTCAATTTAACCATCTTGGCTTCCAGAGAGAGTTTGGGCTTGATCTGTCCTAGAATGCATTTGTTTGCCTTCTTGGTATTCTCAGCACTATTCTTTTTATCTCTTGGCCGCAGTGTCCATTCTGATCAGTTTGATCCAAAAGGTATGGGAAACCTTTGTTTTAATTTCTAGGTAGAATTTATATAGATCTTCCATGATCATTATTTTTATTTTCCTTGTGTTCAGCAGTAAGCCTGCCTTTGCACTTTCTTCTTTGACCTTCCTTAGAAATTGTTCCAAGTCGGTGACGTTTTCTGCTAGTAGTATGATGTCCTCCTATTTTCCCAAGTCTAAGCATTTTGCATAAACCAGTGATTATTAGAATCCGTTTCTCCACATTACTTGTGCCACTGAAGCTAAAGTTAGTTCACAAGGGCATCACCTGAACTTAACTGACATTTTGCAAATATTTTGGAGTCCAACCACCCATCATTTCCAGCCAACCCACACAACAACCCTGAAGACTGAGGATGATGAAAATCATAGCCCAGCACAGCTAGTCTCAAGGCACAACATTGGAAAAAGTTAGCCCAAAGCATCCATGAACTGTTCTACCCTCCTTTGTGAAAGAAAGCTGGCGGACTTCTCAATAGTTATCACAATCTCTCGGCATCGATCAACAAACACTATCGCAGAAGCCTGCTGGGGCAAAAAGAACAGAGACTCAAGCTCCAAAAAGCACAGCACGCAAGATGTCATCTTGTTCTGGAAATCACATTCTCAGGTTCCTCAGTTCCAGTTGTTTGATCTCTTCCTTGTTCAAAAGTGCGCACTTCCAGGAACTCTCCTGGCAACATCACAGGAGATCAATCCCGCCGCATGGTGTCTTTGTTTTGCATCAAGGCATCAGATGGAAGTCAAGTACAGGGACTGGTGTTTGTGCCGCTCTCTCTCCAGTGCCAACCTTAGAGTTGCCAAAGGTCTCTGGGCCAAAACCTGAGACCTAAGAATGGCGCCTGGTGATGTTGCAGTTCAACTACAAACCACAGTTGTCTATAGCCTGACACACAAACACACACCACGTTGTCTTGTTTGGAAAATTAAAACTTGGGTAAGTGGCTGTTCCCAGATCAAGGTGAAATGATGGGATTGATTCTTTCTCACTTATTTAGAAAATGGAAGAAAGAACATTTTATATAACTAGCTTGCTTCATGTCAGAAGGTGGGTGCACAGCAGAGCAGAGGGGGAGCCCTGGAACCACAAACACCTGCAGGGAAGGAGTAAGTTAACTAAGTAACTACACCGACCCCTTGTAGAATCTTTGCAAGCTGCAGCAACGAAACAAGGAAGCCTTGGAAATTGTAGTAAGTTGCTGCTACTAGCAGGGCTGGATAATCTGAACCCTTGTTTCCTGCATAGAGGTGACTCCAGAAAACGGCAGACACGGGTCCAAAACACATTGCAGAAATAACCCCCTTTGAGACCGCTTTAACTGCCTCAACACTAGGGAATTCTAGGAACTTCAGTTTTGGTCTTCTCTGTCAGAGAGCTCTGGCACTGCAATAAGCTACAGTTCCAGGATACCCGAGCACTGAGCCAGGGCAGTTAAAGCAGTCTCAAACTGGTTTATTTCTGCAATGTGTTTAGGACCACAAGGTGAGACCCTGAAATCTGCAACCCCAGCCAGCCTAGACGCTGCGGCATTCCAGAGTTTAAATGCCCAACATCTCTATGTCGATTAAATCTACAGTTTCCCTTTATTAATCTGGCTGCCTATTTTATCTGGTGGCGCTGACACTTGTTTCTTCTGAGCACTTGCAGAGTGCCTTTTCCCTCCCAGTGCACAAAGACAACCAAGCCACACATATCCAACAAACGGCACAACGAAAGGACAAAATTTCCAGATCAGAAAGAGTGACTTCCAAACAGGCCAGAGTCCGGTCTCCAAGCACATTTTTCTTCTTCCAACATTTGGTCTTTTGTATGCTATTTGAATTTTTTTCACCTGGAGTGTTTATATACCAACCCACAAACATCACAGAGAAAGCCTCCCCGAGTTGTCAGAGACAAATGAATACACAAGGGAAAGCCAAAGTGCATTAGCCCATAACTGGAAGATGGTGTGGCTCATCTGGATGGCATCACGTTTCACTGAATTGGCATGGGAGATGCTCAACAAATGGAAAGTGATACATGCATGAGCTCATTGCTTACGCTTGCTCTAGTTCTACTGTTAGCAAGAGACCATCTCTTAAAGTAGACAGTCAGGGACAGGGGAGGGAGGAAGGGATATGTTGTTTTGTGCCTTCAAATTGTTTCCGACTTACGGTACCTTGGAATCCTAATCTAATCCACCACTCAAAGTACCAAACCACAACGACTTGCAAGAGAAACATATCACTAGGATTTACTGTATATACTTATGTATAAGTCTAGAGATTTTAGTAAACCTCGACTTATCCAATGAAAGTACTGTACTTTCACACTCACACACACACACACAGAGCCATCCCCTTTCTCTGAACAAAGTGGTAAAAGGTGAGAGCTTTGTTGAAACTGTGGCTTGTTAACAAACCAGGATCACAAACCAATTTGATCCTGGCTTGTTTCAACAAACCAGAGTTCTGCCCAGTTCTGATGGAAAAACAAAAAGCTGCTGGGCTTAAAACTGGAAATGCTTCCAGTTTCTCTTTCCATCTATACCAGAGGATAAGGGAGGGAACACTGGTCCAAAGCTTGCAGTGGATCATTCTTGTGACATTAAACCATGGCTCAACTTTGTGTGCAGAAGAGACCACTATTCCTCCACAGACTCCAAGTTGATGATGCTGAAACTTCAAGAACACATTTATCCTTCCAGACAACATTTCCATTAACATTTGTCCTTGTGCTTTACCTTACAGATGTTACAAACCCTGCATCTAATGAATCTATTTCTCCCTAACTGACCTGAGACTGAAGCTCAGCTATTTTCATCCATTTATTATATGGGATAAGATCTACCCGACACCTTCTCGAGAGGGAAAAAGGCGACTATTGTTACAAAATTTCTGCTGCCATCACTAGCAGGTTCCATGATAGCCTTGAGCAGATTCTCTTCATTATATTCAGAGTCCAAGAGATGTTATTTATCTTCTTGGGAGATGCTGGAGATAAGTTTTATATTCTCACAGGGGGAACAAGTGTCTTGTTCATTAGGGTTTTAAACTGTTTTAGCAATAAAATCCTACCATACCATTTTTGCATAGGATTAGGGCTGAAGGGCGGGGTATAAATAAATAAATTCAGGGTTATTATACAGAAATAAATTCAGATTTGCTACATTGCTGTAGTATAATTGAAAACTAGAGTCAATCCTATGACTGGACATGTCATGTGCATAGTAGTTATAGCGCTGGTCTGAGACATGGCAGATATAGCCCCCAAAAACTAGTTTTACTGGTTGACCTTGGGCCAAGTATTTTCACAAGCACAACCGACGTCACAGGGTTGTTGTGAAGATAAAATGGAAAGGAGAGCACTATACACTATCTTAAATTCACTAGAGAAGGTGTAAGCAACAGTGGAAGGCTGTGGGTTGCACACTGACCCCCAAAGAAACCTTGGAGGACTGGACCCCCACTGTATTTAGTTCCACACAAAACAAAAAGAATCAAAATAAAAATTTGTCCCTAAATACTCTTTGGAGACATGAGGCCATTCTCACCATGATTTTAGACCTTCCTAGAGGGCATTTTGGGGGAATTTGAAGGGGAAAAAATGCTTAATTCCCCAGGAGTGGTTAGGAAGTCTTCAAACATGTGGAAATGCCATTCAGACCCCTTAGAGCTGATTTTTTGGGGGCAATTTGGGAGCAATTTTTTAATCCTAGGGCCAAAGTAACAGCCTTAGGAGGCACTAAAGGAAAGGCAGGATACCAATGTAATAAATACACTTTTAATATTCTGCCTGGAGTGACGCTTTTATCCTTTTTAGCTTCTTGCTGTAAAAATATATAAAAGTAAGGTGTTATCAAGCTGTAAATTGTTGTCAATAGGGAGGCAAGAACTAAGCCAACCAGGCACAGGAGAAAAACACATCACAACACAACATGGCATTGCGCAGTTTCCTTGGGAACAAAATGAAAGCCCTCAGTTCTGTGTGTACATCACTCTCTTTCAAGAACCACTTCGCATTAGAATTAAATATGCAATGTACAATATGTACTACTGTAGATTTGATGCTTCTGAAAAAGATGGGGAAGATTCCTCTTCTCCCCGCCCTTATTACGTCTCAGGCTGGGCTTCTGACTTCTCTTCTGTTAGGTCTTTGAACCCCAATTTTTCCAGTGGCTCTTTAGCCATAAGTTGCCTGAGGAAACAAAAAGGGGGGATTTAGAAAGAATTAGTCTTAAAAGTTATATACTTTACAATATCATCTTCTAATGTAGTGTCTGGACAGTAAAAACATTATATCATACTTATATGATAAATCATACGTGTGTCCTTATACTGTACATTTTAAAAAATGAAACAAAGAGACACATCACACATGTGTGTGCCACGATGCCCCAGGAACACACAAAAAGCAATCCAAATATGATACAAGCTAGAAATTTTGGCTGTCTTAACAAAGCAACCTATTTTCTTTCTCTCTCGGTTGCTCTCATAAAGTTTCTGGTCCATATGGATGTCACAATATGCTTGAAAATACATGGGCAACGATTTCACAAGACTGCACAGAAGTCCCCAAATATGGCACGGGCAGTTTGGCTTCCAAAGTTAGGCTTTTCTTTTTTTAACCCCCTCCCCCCCCCCCTTTTTTAAAGGGACCCGATAAATGCAAATCTTATACTAGAAAACCCCAAAACCTTGTGAGGCTAGGCAGGTGTCTACATGATAGGACTTTCTCTGTAGCAGTATCTTGACTGTGAGACTCCCTGCCAAGAGAAGTTAGGCTGGCTCCATCTCTTTTGAGCTTCTTCTGGACCATTAAAGCGGTGTTCCTCGTGGCCTTGGATCTTTGAGATTGCTCCAGCTGTTTGAACTGCTTGGCTTTAAATTTTTAAAGGATTATTTTTAGTTACCTTTTAAAATATATGTATTGTTTTAAATATTGGTATCCCTTGTACATTGCCTCAATGTCCCTTGCAGGCTGGGAGGCAATATATAAATCCCACAAACAAATCTTCCAACGTCACACGAATGAAAATTGAGCTATGAGCAGCCAAGTATCTTCAGTGTATGGTCCAGTTGGCACACACTGAGGAAGAACAAACTTAAGTAGAAGAAACTGCAGCAGTTTGCTTCTGCCTAAATGTACTGGGGAAGGGAAAGATTGTGGCAATTACTTTTGCAAATTACTTTTTCAATTTGAACTCACTTTGCAGCGATGGAGGTAACCTGAGAACAAAGGGGGGAAACGGAAGGAGGAGAGAGGAACTGGGACATTATAAAAGCAGCTAAGAAAGCAGCATGACAGAGGAGTCACTGGAATTGTCGCCGTCAAACTGGGATGGTTGGAGGGTACGAAATATCAGTATCAGTAATGAATGAGTGAAGTCCTGAGTCTACGTACTCAAAGCAGAATAAGATGGAAGAATGGATGATGCCCATTTCTGGATCTAAGATGGTGGTGATTGGTACTTTTGAATGAGAGGCATTCTGTGCAAATGGGGAAAAGACACCAGCAGAGGAAAAAGGGACTCCAGACTTGTGTTTTGCCTGCGGTAAGACTGGTTTATTTTATCTGATTTTTTAAACATGCAGAGCATGCAGAAATATCATCTGTCAGCTGGAGTCTCAAGAAGCACAATCTGTTCTTCCATGCTGGTACCTAGTTCTGCTGCATACTGACTCGGTCATATGAAGGAGCAGAATAAGGTGGGAATGAGATAGGAGAGTCTTGAAGGGGTGGAATGAGCTCTATCAATTTAGACAGCAGTGGCGGGGGGAATGAGGACAAATACGTCCTTTGCCACTGCCCCCCATGATCATTTATTTCTGTCCCCAAATTCCTAGCGTTGAGAGACTGATAACCATTCAGATTTAGAAGTCGTATATTTGCTGTCTTTGAATCGCCTTGATCACCTTGCCAGCCCTAAACTGGAGGCCTAAAGTGTATTCCTAAATACTCCCCTGAAGTTTTAAGGTACCACGATGCTACCCTGTTTCCCCGAAAATAAGACATCCTCGGAAAATAAGATCTAGTAGAGGTTTGGCTGAATTGCTATATATAAGGCCTCCCCCAAAAGTAAGACCAAGCAAAGTTTTTTTGTGTGTATATATATACAGTATATAATAAATATTCATTTTTTCCAACAATAAATGTGAATTCTTCTTCATGGCAAAATAAGGCATCCCCTGAAAATAAGACCTCGCGCATCGTTGGGAGCAAAAATTAATATAAGACACTGTCTTATTTTCGGGGAAACACGGTAGAAATTTGGGGAGTGAAAGAAAAATGTCATTGGGGGATATAAATCTTACTGGGGAATAAAATGAGGGCATTTGTATACTAAAAAAAAAGATAGCTACACCCTTGAGGGTGATGGAAGGACGACGGTTGGATGATGGAGGCTAAGAGGCATGAAGACTAGTTGCCTTTTAGAGAGGTATCGGCTCTGGTTTTCTGCAAGGGAGCAACTAAAATAATGAGAAGGTAAAAGTGAATATAAAATCAACCCCTGCGATTTGTGAAGATAAAAGGGACCAAACACAAACAGGGGCTGACAGCCCAGCAAAAGCCAATGAAACATCGGCAAAATGATACCAAATAATCCATTTGCTTTGTGGCCTGGTGGTGCAGTGGTTAAATGCCTGTACTGCAGCCACTCACTCAAAACCATAAAGTGGCGAGTTCAAGACCAGCAAAGGGCTGAAGCTCGACTCAGGCTTGCATCCTTCCGAGGTCGCTAAAATGAGTACCCAGATTGTTGGGGGGCAAATAGCTTACAATTGTAAACCGCTTAGACACCCCTTAAGGGTATGAAGCGGTAGATAAATGAAGCTGTTTGTTTTGTTTGTTTGATGTTTTGCAAGAGAGAACACACTTGCCTTTGCATTCTACATTCCAAGTATTCCTTCGATTCCTGCCTGCACAAAGCATTCTCGAAGTTGTTCGCCCGAAGACACCGCATGAATTTCTCCTTGAATGCCGTACATTCTCCTGGGACGGAAAGAAAGCGCATTTTTGAACACGGGAGAAGAAAACCAGACGCAATAGTTCATGGCAGCACAACAACAGCGGGGGAAAGGGAGTGCGGAACAAAATGTAAGGAGTGTGGGAAAGTTTCGGTCCTCCACCCCAAACATATTCTGTGCCGAACCTTAACATCACTGTGAGCCAAACAAAAAATGTTTTCAAAAACACAGAGGAAGCTGAAACGGAGCTCCGTAGCAAATTGGACGACGCGGAACTCCCTTTTGACGGAGATTCAAACTAAACTGCAGAAATAATCCGGTTTAACACAATTTTAAGTGCCCTGTCTCAGTGCTAGGGGATCCTGAAAATTGCAGTTTATCGCGGCACCAGAGCTCTTTAAAAGAGAAGGCTAAATGTCTCACAAAACTATGATTCCCAGAATCCGCTAGCATTGAGCCAGAATAGTTAAAGCGGCGTCAAAGTGGATTATTTCTGCAATGTGCACTGGACCGGAGTCTAGGAGAATACAGAAGATAACTCTCCCCTAGTTTCTATTCCAGAGGCCTGCCGCACCATCACATTTTTGGCCAAAAACCTAAATAGAAGAAACTAGAAGTCTTATGCTAATGATCTCATTCTGTCTAGTATTCTGTATCAGTGCAATGCTCATATGATATTTTTATTTATGCATTAGCTTTCCACCTGTCTTCCAAAAGCCACAGAGCAATATACATAGATCCTTTCTTACTTGCCCCCTAAGTTTAACCTTCAACTTATGCATGGGTATCCATATTAAAATACATCATTTTGGGCCCTTGACTTATGCATGAGGCTGACTTATAGCCGTGTATATACAGTAATATGGATCATGGCACTCTGCATTTTCTTTTCCATCCGTGGGGGCCCTCGGATACTACAAAACCTTTATAGTATGGTTTTTATTTTAATTTTGTTTTATTATTTTTATATTATTTTATTCTTATTTATTTTATTTTATTATTTTTATATTATTTTATTTTCATTTATTATTTTATTATTTTTATATTACATTATTTTATTATTTTATTCTTATTTATTTTATTTTATTATTTTTGTATTGTTTTATTTTCATTTATTATTTTATTATTTTTATATTACATTATTTTATTATTTTATTATTTTATTCTTATTTATTTTATTATTTTATTTTATTTAAATCATTTTTATTTTATTATTTTTATTATTTTTATATTATGTTATTTTTATTATTTTTTATTTTATTTATTTTCTTTTTAGTTATTTTCTTTTATTATTTTTATATTATTTTATTATATTTATCTTATTTTTATTTATTATTTTTATCTTATTTTATTTTATTATTTTTATTTTATTTTTATTTTATTTTGGACTTCAAGCTCGCTTTTACACCGGAAGTGTCTGCCCTACCCTTTTCTCCCTTAACTCTAGGGGCTGGGGGGGGGAAATGACAGACAGCGCATGCGCAGTTACAAACGGACGGAAACTCGAGAGGGACAAATTTAAAGCGAAGGCGTTTTCGGGGCGCCATTGAGGCCTCCTCACCGAAATGATCCAAAGGGAAAGCGCCTTTATCCGGCGGCCTCGGCTTGAAGCTTTTGCTCCCGAAGTTCATCGCCGTCGACATGATGGAAGTCTCGTTTTATTATTATTATTATTATGACCGGAAGTGTTCTCGCTTCCGGGATCCGGTGTCGATTCAGGCTACACAGCGGAGCGCCGAGCCACACGGAGCCAGGCCAGAGAGAGCGAGCGTCGAGCTGATCGATCTGGGGGCGGAGCCAAGCGGTGAAGCCACTCCCCTTTCAGATTTTTTTAATAGAATTGCTCTTCAATGTTGTTGTTGTTGTTGTGTTTTGGGGGCTTATGGCCAAACTAAAGCCAGCCTTTCATGGGGTTTTCTTGGCAGGTTCCTTCAGAGGAGGGTTTGCCCTTGCCTTCCTCTGAGGCTGAGAGAGTGTGACTTGCCCAAGGTCACCCAATGGGTTTACAGGGGCAAGATGTGTATGTGTTTGGATATATATATGTGTGTGTGTGTATACCAGTATGTGTGTGTGTATTGTATATATATATATATATATATATTGTGTGTGTATATATATATATATATATATATATTGTGTATATGTATGTATATATATATATATATATAGTATGTGTGTGTATTGTGTGTGTGTGTGTGTGTGTATATATATATATATAATGTATGTATGTGTTTGTGTATATATGTGTGAGTGTATTGTGTATATATATATACCAGTATCTGTGCGTGTGTATTATATATATACACACACACACACTATATATATATATATATATATATTATATACACACACACAATATATATATACATTGTGTGTGTATATATATATATAGTGTGTGTGTAAGTGTGTGTGTGTGTATATATATATATATTGTGTATATGTATATGCATATATATATATATAGTATGTGTGTGTATTGTATATGAGTATATATATATTGTGTGTGTATATATATATATATATATATATATGCTGTGTGTGTGTGTGTATATATATATATACTATGTGTCTATATATGCACAACGTTGGGACGTACTAAAACAAAGGACAGTACTTGCCCATAGGGAAACCATACTTGCCCATAGGAAAAGCATACTTGCCCATAGAGAATCATTGGAAACTGCTTGCCCATAGGGAATAATGGAAACCAATGATTCTGTATGGGCATGTTTTTCCTATGGGCAAATATGGTTTCCCTATGGGCAAGTACTGTCCTTTGTTTTAATACATCCCCACAACGTTCATATCCAGTAGAGTTTGGAATGATGATGATGATGATGATGACAATGATGAAAAAGATGATGATGGGGCAAAGATGCAGAACATCCATATTCAGTAGACTTTTGAATGATGATGACGATAATGATGATGAAGAAGAAGAAGAAGGTGGTGGTGGTGATGGTGACGATAGGGCATCCTACCATAAAATCTTAAATCGGGTGCATTCTGGGCGGACATGAACAATAGAGATTCAGCCCCGATTCAAAATCCTGGATTATTTTCACCATCCGAATTAGGCCTGGGATGGAGGTAACCATCTCTGGCTAATCTCCGTCGTCGGTTTGTTATGAGGCTAAAAAGAGGGGAAACCCCATTTGCTGTACTCCGAGAAAGAGTTGGAAAGAAATTTGGTAAAAGAGTTGCGTAAAGAGGGGAATTTCTGGCAGGAATCATCAATCTGAACGTAGAAGAACGCCATCGTCATCTCACCTGGGTGTGACTGTGTTTTGGTAATGCTCTTTCGTTGCATAAGATCTCTTGGCAGATGTTTAACCAAAACCGGCTTTGGATTAGTTTGTCGTTCCGCTCGGCGTTCAAACAAAACACTTTTCGGAAAGAAACAAATAGCCAAAGTTTTCAAAAGCCATTCCCCGCCGTGCTCTTTCGCTCCTGGCAAAATACCTGCGAAAGTGCCCTTGCGATTACCACTTTAATCTGTCATCTCTTTTTTATATATAAATATATATATATAAGGTGCTGGGGTATGGTTTGATTCATTTGTTAATTAAATTATTTCTATCACGCTCTCTATCAGAAGATCTCAGGGTGGCATTCAAATAAAATCCACGCAGACAAGTCCAGACGATTGAAAGGAATGCCAATAATTTAAATCGGCTGCAAACATGGTAAATATGATTAACACATTAATAAACACGTTTAAAAGATTAATACACTATATGTATTCACATTTTGAGATAAACCGAGGCCTAAAGCCTTGGCCCTTGGTATCTGCTAGGGTTTATCTGCTATGGATACCAAAATCCGTGGATTTAAGTCCCATTAAATACAATGGCATAGTAAAATGATGTCCCTTATTTATAAAATGGCAAAATAAAGGTTTGCTTTCTGGAGTTTATATATTTTAAAAACATTTTCAAGCCATGGATGCTTGAATCCGCGGATAAAGAATCCGTGGATGCCGAGGGGAAACTGTGGCTATGTTTTTACTGGCTGCCTAAATGAAACCCAGTGTTGATATCCATCAAGGAAATCCGCCTTGAATCCCATTTTGGGAGAAAGGCAGGATGTAAATCCCATAAATAAATAAATCGTATGGAAGTAAACATGCAACAGCCTAGAATATCATACATTTTTATTTGGAAGCCGCTGTTAAGTCGGTACATTTTTACCGACTCCAATGCTACCCAATATTATTTCTGTCTCCACGACTCCAAGTCGATAGCTTTGGAGAGAAGGGATGCCATCTTGTTCTTGGCTTCCGATAATAAAAATGTTGTCTTGGGCCAGCACTGGGAAGGAATGTGGAATACAAATGCAATGTAAACAGGGAAATACAAGAGGACTTGGGGAAGAGGAATAACACCACGCAAGTCTTGACAGACCAAGGCCTAATCCCTATAATTTCTTAAGGCGTGCTCCGTTCACTGTATAATCTGGACTTGGGGAAATTTTCTCAGTGCTGGCTTGCATTTATCCATATCGATTCCCCATTGGAACCAGAGCGACACAACACAGGATCCTTACAAAAAGGGTACAATATTTCCTTGCTATGTCCTGGCTGTGTTGTTGATCCTGTGAAAACACAGCCAGCGACCGGCCCCATTTGTGCGCAAACATTTGGGAGCGGTTTTAAAAATGTCTTTAGGCGAGAGAACCTTAGTGGTCTGTTCCCTTTAGCCCACAGAGAAAAGGAAAGTAAAATGTTTGACTCAGGCAAGCAAGCCAAGCTGTATTCAATATAGCAATGGATTATCATAGTTCAGTGTCTGTTTCAAGAAGCACAATTGAGGCTAAGAGGAAAGCAAGACTCCTTAATGCCCCCCTCTAAAAACTTTGTCCAGCTTTCCCCAACTTCTTGGGAAATATTGTCAAATATCTTTATTTGATCAACCCAAAAAATCATTCAAGCTTTTGGGAGAAAGATGGGAGGAAAAGTCACAAACCTACTTTTTGTATAACCTTCGACTATCCTGAATCGGCAGGGACAGTCCAGATTAATCTCTCACTTTTACAGCTGGTTTAAAAAGTATTCCGGTTTCTCTCTCCTCCTCCCATTTTCTTTCCCTCTTTGTCCGCAGCTTCCTTCAATTGCAGGGAACTGAGTTTAAAAGGCAAAAGTTGTTTGCACTCGCGGCAGAAGGAAGAAGAGAGAACTGGCTAGAATCTGGCCCTTCCCAGTAGGCTCAGGTAAAAGCAAACCTCTGTAGCTTTTCTCAACTTGTCTTTTCTTCCTCGTCAATAATATTTGCTTTCTTGACCACGCTGATGTTCTCTGTGTTCCGGTTTTCATCCGGGAAATGCTGGGGAGTATGCTCCACGTGTCAACCAACGTGGTGCAGTGGTTTGAGCAATGGACTATAACTCTGGAGACTAGGGTTCAAATCCTCGCTCAGACATGGAAATCATCTGGGAGGCCTTGAGCAAGTCACACTCTCTCAGCCTCAGATGGCAAATCCCCTCTGAACAAATCCTGCCAAGAAAAACCCATGATTGGTTCACTTCATGGTCCTGTGATTGGGTTTGGGAGAGTCTCTGATCTTTTAAAACAGCATTAAAGACATATCTCTTCTGCGGGCCTACCCAGTCAATTTTAAATGACTTTTTAATTGTCTATATACTCTTTAATTATGGACTCTTTAATTGTATGAGTGCATTTTAATGGCTTGATAGTATTGTATGTTAACTGTGGGTTTATGCGTTTTTAATTTTGTTTTCTATTTTAACATGCTGTATCCAGCCTCGGGGTACATCATCATCATCATCATCAACGACAATGTTTCATGCAGACTTTCACAAACCAGTCCGTCCCACATCGATATTGTCAGGTCATGACAAGTGTGGCAGATGCTCCGGTTGCCCCCAAAGCATGAATACAAAACGATTTACTCATCCCATCACTCAAAAGGTTTATAAATTAAGATCTTTTTCAACTTGTCAGACTAAGAGTGTTGTTCATGTAATAGTTTGTCCCTGCCATAAACTGAACATTGGACAGATGAGTAGAATTTTTAGGACGTGAATAAATGAGCGTAAGTGAAGAATAACAACTGCGGCACATGATTCATCATTATAGGAACTTTTTGTTAAGAAATACAATGTGGATTCTTTCAAATTCTGTGTTATAGGCATACCTCATATTCCCTGTGGCTTTGATTCCAGTACTGTTTTTGAAAGACGGGAAGGAATTTGGTCATTCTGGTTAGCTTCTACAATCTCACATGCTCTCAATGAACATAGTTTTTGGTGGGTTTTTCGGACGATGTGGCCATGTTCTAGAAGGCACACAAGCAGCAATATCTACACCAGATTCCCAGTCGCTCTTCAGCCCAAGTTTTGCTGTTGTTTTCACTTTAGGGTCACCGTAAATTGGAAACAACTTGACGCCACACAACAACAAAGTGCGCTCCATGTAGATGATCATTTTGAGCCTTTTATCCTCTGTTAAGTAGGTCATTTTAGTTTGCTGCGTGGCAGGGCTTGCTCCAGTAATAAATTATGATTACGCACCGTCCCACGATTGTCTCCGAGTTTTCCATCCCTTGGCAAAAAACCCATTCATTATTACTCACCCTATAAATATTCCTCCCCCTTTGTGGGTGGTGCAGCTCAATTTATTAATGATATGCTGCCTGTAAAAAAAAGGGGGGCAGAATAAAATAATGGCAAAATAAAAAACATGAAACAATACTATTTGTATATATGATGATAATTAACCGAAGCAGAAGCCTGAGAATAAAATAGCATCCCGATATTAATTTTTAAAAAAGCATTGACTCTTAAAAGGATAAATTGCAAAATGTAGACTATAGCGCACCATCAATTAAAAGCAGTTTGAAACATGCAACCTCCCCCCATGTATCATGGGGACATGTATCACCAATTTTGCATATATTCAACATTTAAAATAGTCATTTTCATCCTTTTTAAATTGCTTTTTTTAAAAAAGATTTGTTATAAAGTAGGAGGAGAAGTTGCGGTTTATCACGAAGAGTCTTTGGCTCGTGAGCCCCTCCAGATGAGGCTCTGAAAGTCGAACGTTTTGTCTCTAACGCAAACCAATTTTATTTTGGAGATCCATGGGATGTTTTCCTGATACCAAACTATTTCATAGGAACTTCTGGATCTTCAAAGGACTTTTTCATTGCTGCTTCTTAGGAGGTTATTGTATGGGGCATTTCAATTGTGATTACACCAGGAAAAAAAAGTGGCTTTGGTGATACTTATCGCACGCCGCCACCTCCGATCCCTAGCTGCTGTGTTTCTTAACTGCAGTTAAGCAATCCTTTTTTCATTGATGGAGGAAACCTGTCGATGACCTCCGATTTTTCTTCCTGATGGGATTGCTGCAAAAATTAGGCTCATGAGGTATGTTTAAATGAACTCTCCAACAGAGATCCATCTCCCATCCCCAAGATCCAGGAGGGCTCCCAATGTTGAGCTGCCCCAACGTTATGTAAGCACAAATGGAAAGATGCTGGTTGTGAAGGTATGCCAGGTTTTAGGAGAGCCCAACAGAAACCAGCCAAATCAGCACATCAGAGGTGGCTCTGAAACACCTACGCTGGAGACGTGAGGTTGTTAGTTCTGTTGTTGTTCTTCTTGTCCTTCTTATCTTGTTCCTGGCTTGTGAACTCCCTTGGCTTCTTGACCTTGGGTTCTTCTGGTCTAGCTCTTGGGGTGTTCCTGAAACTGGAAGGACTGCTCTCTGTAGCTGAACTCAGATTCCTTCTGGGGAATAAAACAACACCTCTGCTTGCTCCTTTATAACCGCTGATACCTTGTGACACCCTTGTTTGATCTCGGATTGGGTTTGACTCATCCCATGGCTGCTCCTCCCATGGTGTTTTTGCTAAGAAATAGGCATTTGCCACCCTGAACCAGGATGGGTGAGGAACTGCAAGGGTCGGGATCAATTTTGAGTTCCTGGACTACCAAAATGTCAACGGAAAAATGGAAGCCCGCCTCTGATTTGGACCATTTGACAATAAACAGTGCTAACCTGCTTCCAATGTGAACGGCCACGCCTGAGAAGCATTCATACTACAGACTTACAGCACTATTATTCCATTTTAACATTCAAGGAAGCATCCCGTGGGATCCAGGGACTCATAGGTGAGACGCAAGAGCAGTCTGGTTGAAAATTCTAAGTACCGCTCCCTGAACTGCAACTCCCAGGATTTCATAGGACAGACCCATGGCAGTTAAAGTGGGCTAGGTGCACTAGACTTCTTTATGAGAAGATCCAAAATCCACAAAACAGTGATATCTTTAGTTGATCAACCGAAGTGCACGAAATACATGATGCAAGCTTCCGAAGCTCCACTAGCTTTTTCGTCTGGCAAAGGTATTAAAATCATATATATATATATATATTCATACATATGAGGCGATGTTAGTCACAGGCCTGCATTTTGTCAAGATGTTGTTATGTTGTTGTGCGCAGAGATGGTATGGAGGGATATCTATGCAGACAGGTCACTCTGGCCATGTGGCACCAGGAGACAAAGCATTCCACGATCCAGGAGATAAAATCTGAATTCCTTTAGCAATACAAAAAGGTATACATATATATTTATAGGGTGAATTGCTCTTCCTGGCAGCTCATGGGAGAAGCAATTTGCCAGCCTTTTGTAACCATAAAAAGAGTGATCTTGAGATTCCATAGGGGTCACATTTATTATTTATTCATTTATTGGTTTGGTATATTTTTCTCCCAAAAACGGATCAGCCCTTTGGATCAGCCTTCGCCCACACCTGTTTGAAAGCTGCATCAGTCAATTGCATAAATATGAAAAACGTTACAGATTAAAACCTCTGGACCTGTCATAGTTAGGAGCCGGGTGCTGAAGCAGGTCAACTTCGAAAATTCCTTTTGAAAGAAGGAATTACCGTTGAAAGCAGGGTAAACCTTCAGAGGAGAAAATACATCTCTTTTCCTGTGTGCTCCAGGCAAATGCTAACCTTTTTTGGGTGACAGGAAAAGCCTGCAAGACAAATTGGATCACGAAGAACAATGGAGTCACCATTGTAAAGAAGAAATACCAAGAAAGCAAAAGACATTAACCCTGCTCGAAGCCACACCTGCAGCTTTGCTAAAGCAAGCGTTTTCCACCTTGTCCAGCTGTCACTTGATGGGAGAGCAATGTTTAACATGTTCTGTTTAAACTCCACGAAGCTCCTCTCGGTTAAAGAAAGCCGTTTACCGTACTCACATAATCCACCCCAAATTTTTATCAGGTGTAGTCGGCTTAAACCTAAGGCAGAAGTCACTGAATGAATGCGTTGATTGTCAAAAGGTGCTTGTTTGGCTGTACACGGGCTTCATATTTTGCTCACCTTAAAAGCATTAAGATAATGCAAAGTTTAATCTGCCTTCAGGCAGGATCCAAGTATCTGACACACACAGGGATTAATCCCACATTATGACAAACACAAACTTGTCATGAGTGGAGGAACCAGTGTCAAAGGAAAGTAAGAAGGACATCATGTTCTCTAGATGCTTTCCATTTTTCTGTGAAGCGTAGCACATTCTTAGGCATATGCGCCTGAGAGGTAGGTCCCACAGTCTTCAGTATGGCTTGCGCAAAGCAATTCATCCTGGGCTCATCACAACCGATGTACCCATTATTCAGAACTGGGATGATAAGACCGAATTCCAAGCTGTATCATGGCAGGCAGCAAGGAGAGACTGCGGTTTTCTTTTTGCCCCATTCATCATAGTAATAATGTTGGTTAAAACCAATTAGTCTGTGGGATGCTTCCCAAAACTACTCTTTGAATATCCGCCCGCTCCTGATTTGAAATAAGTTTTGGCATCGAAAGAACTCAGCGCTTTTGCCAAAGTCTGTTCTATTCTTCATTTAAATTATTCACCACAGACAAAAAGCAATATGAGGACTCCAGTAATAACTCTGAATATTGATTTTACTCTTAAGATCCATAATCGATCTTACTCTTAGATCCATAACTGCTCCATATTCGGTCAGATTACATGGAGCCTTATCGCACGAGAAAACAAAACAGAACTGGAGCCGGAGGACAGCGGCTTTTATCGTGCCTTACTGCATGACATTGTAGTGCTTCGGTTCTCTTCCTGCAGGAAGCGTTTGTAAAAGTGTGTCTGTCGTCCAATGGATTTTTCCAGCTATAAAAAAGATACACTTCTACAACTGTCTTCTACGGGAAGAGAACTGAACCGCTATGATACCATGTAGTAAGGCAAGAAGAAAGCTGCTACTCTCTGGTTCTGATTCCACTTTATTTCCTCGTGCAAAATGGCTCATGGTCACCATCGTAGAACTATTGCCACTATTGTGAATGCCCAGCCCACCTTAACAGCCATCAGCCTTGTCAAACAAAGAAAGGTTGTCCAGCTGCAAGGGCATGAGGAGAATGATATTCCATTGTGGGAGAAAGATGGGATATAGATCCTTGAAATAAATAATAAATAAATATTTTCACCCTTCCAGCCACCAGTAGGCAAGGTTGCAATGAGGAATTGCAACAAGGGTCCTGCGGCTTATTGATGCAGACTTGATCAGTGGTGGAAGGGGGCTGGAAACGTCACCCTTCTTGTGCCCCGATCGGCAACCGAACAGACCTCTGTGAAGTTGCAGGCTTTCCCAGCAGACAACGGATCACTAAGGACCTTATCAGACATTGGAAATTGGAAGTATAATCTAATGGCAATCCGAACGCAATCATGGAGTTTCACGTTATTGCAAATTAAAGTATCTCACGCAATTTCGGGCAAAAGGGAAGTCATCCTGAATGCAATCATGGGTTTTATGTTATTGCGAATTAAAGCATCTCACACAATTTCGGGCAATGGGGGGTCATTTTCGGGCAATGGGAAGTCATTCTGAATGCATTCCGAACGCAATTGGAATTCACGTGAATTTGCTAAACTTGGCTCCAATGTGCTCCATTCTCAATAAAGAGAAATTCCTCACGTCTGATAAGGTCCTAAAAGTAAATAGACACCCTGAGGCCTTGCCATTCAACAACCAAAGCCCATCACACAGATTAACAGGCAAATCACTTCTCCTCAACCATCAGTATATATACCCCACTCTTTTCCATGCCAGCATTCTCTGAAGATGCCAGCCACAGATGCTCGCGAAACGTCAGGAATAAACTCTTTCAGAACACAGCCACATAGTCTGAAAAAGGCACAAAAAGCTACTGAACAGACCTCTTTTGCTCAACACAGCTGCTGGCTATTAGGGTGGGCTAGGGAATGTCAAGCCACAAGACGCCACTCAGTTGCACATTTGCAGCTATGTAGGGTATTGGTGGGTGGTGATGATGGTGATGGTGGTGATGATGATGATGATGATGGTGATGATGATGCCACCAGACAAAATTCCCTGGGCAGATTGTTTCCTAATTTATGGAGTCACCATTAAGAAGTCTCACATTAACTCTTGGTTGTAGGAGGAGAAAGGACTTGGAGAAGGGCTTTCAAAGTGTATGAGTTTTTGAAATCAAAAACGGATAAGCAGACAGTTCCCTGGATTGCATTGATCAGGAGATGGAGTTATGGGGGTTCAAGGAGATGGCATACCTCCTCAGCCATTAAAATTTTAAGACGAAGCCACCTCACCCACATTAATAGAGACATGGGGTAAAAAATTTAAAAGCTCTCAAATCTCTGTGTGTGCTCTCAGCCCGGGAAGCACGTAGGCTAGCCGTGAAGTGCGCCGACACAAAACAGAAGCATTTTCTGGACAGGAATTTCTTGTCATTACAGCAGCCCTGCATAACCCTTGTCACTGAAACGTCTCTTCTCTTCATCCCCCCAACCTTTGTTCAAGGCCCTTTCAGCTGGTGAAGGAAAACATTTCTCCTTGTCGATCGCGGGCAGAGGGCCAAACTGGTGGGCAGGAATATGGTACACATACTTCTGAAGGTGAAAGGTGCGTCTATACCTGTACAATCCCATGTCAAGTTTGCTCATGACTGATGGTTTAAAACAAACACACACACACACTAGGGCCAGTGCTACTGTTGAGTGTAGTAAAAGGGCTGTTTCAGGCAGCTGATGCCGAGATGTTGGATGGCACAACTGTGTGTACCAGGCAGCCTTGGTAAACACCACATCCTGAAAGCTGGCTTACTCTACTCTCAAGGGTGGTGAAGGCAGTGCTATAGTGATAAATTTAAAAATGCACTTTACTCTTAGAAAGATAGTTTCTAGATCAAGGCAGATAATAGTGCCCCTCTATTCTGCTTTGGTCAGGCCTTACCTGGAATACTGCGTCCAGTTTTGGGCACCACAATTCAAAAAGGATGCTGAGAAGCTGGAGCGTGTCCAGAGGAGGGCAACCAAAATGGTGAAGGGTCTGGAAGCCATGCCTTATGAGGAAAAACTTGGGTAGCTGTGTATATTCAACCTGGAAAACAGACAGTTAAAAAGTGATATGATAGCCCTGTTTAAGTATTTGAAAGAGTGTCATATTGAGGATGGAGCAAGCTTGCTTTCTGATGCTCCAGAGAACAGGACATGGGACAATGGGTGCAAGCTATAGGAAAAGAGATTCCACCTCAATATTAGGAGGAACGTCCTGACAGTAAAAGTTGTTTGATAGTGGAAGACACTGCCTCGGTAGACGGTGGAGTCTCCTTGGTCAGAGATCTTTCAACCATCTGTCGGGGGTGCTTTGATTGTGAGTTCTTGCATGGCAGGGGCTTGGACTGGATGGCCCTTGTGGTCTCTTCCAACTCTATGATTCTATGATTCTTTGTAAAGAGTAGCTAATGGGACAGTGGCCTGCTTTTCTAGTATAGCTAGGAGACCTAATGCTCCTACAAGTATCCCATAGTGATGGATCACTGGGGAACATGCAATTTGAGCTGTCAGCTTCAGCCATCACAATGTCCTGTTTCCAGATAACAGGTCATATCTCTTAGGCATGGATAAGCCTCCATTCCTGTTGTGCCATCTAACCCAGTTTCAGAAATCTTATCCTCGATGGAAGAACCTGAGGCTGAACTCCCTCTGAGCCCAGAGGGACACACAGCCTGAAGGAAATGTTATGCACCAGATTTTAAAATGATTTTGTGCAAGAAACAAAGTGCGTGTACACTGAACTATCAGAAAACCAAAGTGTCACTATCTCAGCCACGCGTTTGGATAATGTTTGGATTTCGGAGAAGGGATAGCCAACCTGTATAACCTTGGCTACACTCTTTGAATCTGCCTTGTGTCTTCACATTCACAGCTGCACAGTTCTTCCATTTTTGACCTTCGATTGTGTTCGGATTTACTCAGCCATTCAGTAATCTCAAAGCTGCATCAGGACAGAGCATCTTGAAAGAAAGAAAAAGAAAGAAAGAAAGAAAGAAAGAAAGAAAGAAAGAAAGAAAGGTTATTCACAGCCACAAAGTTCTTAAACTACATGAAACTTATTCAAACCTTCTCATTATACTCCTATCTTATCTTAGCACATTGGAGGAGAGGAGCTGGTAGATTTTCATGCCCATTGCAAGCAGCTCTGGCTTCCAGACTCGCAAAGGATCTGCAAAGCAAGGAATTCAGCTTGTCTGCATTCTTTGGAGAACTGCAAATGTGGACGATGGAAAGCTTGCCCTCCATTTTCAAACTCATGATGAAACCTTCCAAGCCGAGCATTGCCAACAGATAAATCATAGTGGGCTGAAGTGCCAACTGCAGCGAAAAAGCCGCCAGGCATGACCTACATACAACGTGAAGAAATCAGATGGAAAATGTTAAATAGACAGTGTTGAAACATGATCATCAGCAATTAAAATGTGTTTGGCTGCTCTGCAGTCACCTGGAACGCGGTGTTCGATAAACGCCATTCCGCAGCTATTTCATACTTTCCAGCTCTTCACTGTCAAAGGTACGGCTCAGATATACACAGGTGACCGAACAGGGATAGCTTCTGGAAGGCTTACTGTCTGGGCTCCAAGGAGAAGTTTACTGAGAAGGAACCAGTTGGACCTGCAACAAAGTGTTGCAGCATGAACAGTTCTTGTTTGGGTTGTGAGGCTGCCTTTTCCATTCCAGCTGCGCCCCTTTTTAGAATTGGATGACCCAAAGATAGTAGTACTGATACCCTCAAGGCTGGATTTTTGCAATGCATTCTAATAATAATAATAAATTTTATTTATTTCTTTCCTCTCCTCGGTGCTCGAGGTAGAGCCTTCTACATTGGGCTACCTGTGTACAAGTTCAGAAACTTTATTTACTTCAAAATATGTCAGCCAGATTGATTGCCGGTGTATGTAAGAGTGTGGATATTACACCAATGATAAAATCATTCAATTGGTTACCAGTTAGTTTCTCGTCACAGTACAAAGTGTTGGCTATTACCTTTAAAGCCCTACATGGTTTGGGTCCAGGTTACCTATAGGATATTTATCTACCAGAACTAGACTGACAACTGTCACTCAAAGGTTCGTTTCATGGGCCGCCCCTAAACTATGGAACGACCTGCCGGGAGAGATTGGATAGCTAAACACAATATTAATAACCTATATGTCCCAGCAGGTCTACCCAGTCAATTCTAAACTATGCATTTTAAAATCGATTTAAACAACCTGCAACCTGAAACCTCCTTCACTTTCCAATCAGGAACTGCTTAGACCACATTCTCCAGAAGTGTTTAAAGAGGGTGGGGTTACACAGCACTTGCTCAGACTCTTTGCACGGTTTTGTGGCAACTGCGAGCCAGAAATATAAAGGTGAAGGAGGACCGGTGGTGATCATTTGCCAGCATATATATTTTTGCTCACTATCACCATCCCATTCTCTCTGGATTTATTTTTTTTTTAAATATGGCATGGCTCAATTTCTTTCTTTCTTATCCTGTGCCCATTTGCCTGCTGTGCACACTGATCATTTTGGCTTCCTTCTTTTTGCCAACCAGCTCCAGAAAAGCGGCTTTCGGCTTGCCACCGGGACCGACCCCTCTTCCCATCATCGGCAACCTGCATTTGCTGGATATCAAAAGGCAAGACAAATCCATCCTGAAGGTAGGAGACAAGGACAGCTTCCCACAAATTATACTAAAGGTCTCTTTATGAATATTGTTCTCAGTTTCACAGTCTACCAGATGCTAAGCGACTGAGATTTTGGACCGTCAATGCTTCAGAGTTTATCCAAGAATCTAGGAGTCAGAGAGGTAACACATCTGATAATGTGGTGCATGCCAAGTGACTTTTTGGAGTTGCCCAACTATGATAATATCTATAGTAATTTCACTCTGATGTTTGGTTAGTTTGTTTGGAATTGGTCCTAGAGCATCACTAGAACCACAGTGGATATTATTTCTTTTACAGAAAATGTGGTACAAGAGGCAGGCATAGTAACATGGAAAGAATAGGAATAGGTGCCTACAAAAAAGAAGAGCAGCAATGTGTTTCAGCAAACATTTCATTTAAAACTAACAATGCCACATGTGAAATGAAACAGCCGGGTCAGGTAAGCCCTGCAGAAGGAAATGAAAACATTTTTTAATCTTCTAGAGCAGTGGTACTCAAAACTTTTGACTCTTGGGACCCTGTTTTGCATCTACATGAGGATGTCCCAACCTCCCCGCTCGACATAGTCTATGAATAAAAACACTTTGATTGTTTAGTGTGCGTATTTTCATTCGCACATTCCTGTATATTCCTTATTTAACATTTTATAAGGAAATGGCATCATTCAAATTAGAGCCGTTTTGTTTAAGTAAACGCAACATTCAACTCGATGCACATGTACATTTTACACATCAAAAAGTTTTGGAAGAGATTCCAAGTCTCACGCCTCCCCTTTCATCATCTTCCTAATGCTGATGCTGCTAAAAAGTTTAAAGCTAAACAGAGGACAAGAAAGAAAAGGCAGGGGCTGGATGGGCACAAAAATAATTTGTAAAATGGAGCATCTTTGTCAGAGATTTTAACTGAGATATGCCAGTATTATTATACTCAGTCATTATATTCTATTAATTTCTAGAGTCTTTCTCATCTTTATTTCACCAGTTATGTCTCATTTGCAACTTAGATCTCTTAACCTCTTTTCGGAAAGGGTTCCTTATCTTTTGTTTTAGCATTTCCCCCCAACTCTTCCTTCCCACTCATATCTTCCTTATTCAACTTTAATTATTTTTATTCTTCTATGACATTACTGTCTACGCCTTCTTTTACTTTCTCAGTTCCCATAACTTCACTACGTTTTTCCATTTGATTTCATATTGCTGTATTGACTCTCCATTCATATAAACCGTCAACCTACCCATTATAGCCAAGTCACTTAATTTTGTGATCCATTCTTCAGTGGCAGGTATTGCTTTGCTTTTCCAAAGTTTTGCGTAGACGATTTGTGTCGCAACACTCGCAAATCACTATTATTATTTGTGATGGGTAAGGCAAAAGAGAAAACACAGAATGTCCCTGGGTAGATAAAGACAGAGAAGGAATACGTAGGTTTGTAAGAGAGAGAAAGCAAACCAATGTAAGTAGATGGGTAGGGAGAGAGGAAGATTTAAAGAAAGGAAAGTACATTGACGTAGGAAATAAGAGGTGGATATTGCTGAATAAAGCCTTTCCATAACTCTTATCTGCTCAGCTCCACACCTTCCTCCTGTTCCTTAGTCACACGACAGAGCTTTAGGAACGTAGACATATGAAACCTATTCATTTGGTTATCCATTTACTCATTTTCCTATACCCCGCCTCATTCGGTGGCTTAGGAACACTAATAAAAGAAGAAACCCTGCCCAAATCACAACACCCAATTTCGTACCCAAAGCCGTTCCCAAACAATATTAAAACAGCAGGTCGGGTCCAAATCATTTATTTCTTTATTTAAATAGGCTCAGGGAAGGAGCGGGGGAATGGAAGGCAGGACATATCTTTGCTGTTCAAGAAGCCCAAAGCCAATTCTCCGCTATGTTAACAAGCCATTAAATATCGCTTACAGTTGTTTGTAGATCTCATACAGATAAGGAGACAACCAATCCAGGAAAAGAGAGGAAGGGTTTTCTCTCTGCCTTGAATTTAGTGCAAAGTCCTGCAGAATTTGCTTCGAGCTGCACTTTCTCAACACTGTTGAGAAACCCATAAGGCTGGGTTTTTTGTTTCTTAACCTGCAAACATTTCAGACTGGAATCCTGTTGGTGACATAAAGCACAAATAAGTTGTGCTGCACATACAGGGCAAATTATTTGCCACGAGACAACAGACAAATCCTGTAGACAGCATCAGGAGCAGAGTTGCAAACACAGTGACATTACGTATTGTGGTTTCCCATCGTTCATTGCATTGGTGCACCACAGCTGCACATGACACATGACACCCGGTGTTGCGCACGACAATCTTACCACTTGGCATGGAGACTGCGTAGTGCTGGCATAGTGTTCCTCCATGCCATGCTGTTTTTTTTGGTTTCCGGGTTGCAGTTTTATCACCTCTGGGAGCTTGTGTTTTATTAAAGTCCTTTTTGGATTTCTTGGAAAGTTGTCATGCCTACTATACCGTATGTGTTGGAGGGAAGAATAGTGGCCATCGCTTGCTGAGAAATGTAAAAAACCTGCCTTCTTTGCAGCTCGCCAAAAAATATGGGCCGGTGTTCACCCTCCATTTTGGATTCCAGAAAGTGGTCGTTCTGACCGGCTACGAAGCCGTGAAGGATGCCCTTGTGAACTTCACTGAAGAATTTGCGGACAGGCCGCTTATACCGATATTTGAACAGATTCAGCATGGACACGGTAAATGAAGAAACAGGTTTGGCCCCATTCCTGCTTCTAACCCAATTTTAGAAAAACCTTTATGAAGCCCCATCTAAAGACTCAGTTGCTCAGCATTGGCCCAGCATCGGCATAAGTAGGAGACATCATCAAGCTTGGGGAAATTAAAAATTTGGATTTTTTTAAAGAAGGAATAAAACAGAATAAGGGTGGAGAAATATAAAAGTGAGCATGCCCCTCGGAGATTCAAGATGCTCGGTAGGTGCCGAATATTCGCTATCTGTAGGGTAATGGTGGAATGGAAGCTCCCAGTAGATGGGATCAGAATAGTATATCTTGGATGTAGTCTACACAATATAAATATTCCTCATTCCAGTTGAATAGGATGCAATCCAGCAACATGTGATTTGAAGAAATTTGGGCTATTTATGTCCTCCATCTTAAACTCTGCAAGAAATGGCTTTGCAGTTTTTATCAGTCTATCCACTAAAGTCTACAGTAATATCCCTTATCATCATTCAGATGACTGCAAATTTTCGGGTGAAGGAAAGTGAACACATGCAGATTTGCACATGAAAGGGAAGACAATAAACTGTCAGTGCGAATGTGCGAAAATGTGCACCAATTCACATAGTACACTTACCCCCAGAATAGCCCCTGGAAAAGGCCAGAGCTGGCACACTAAGTAGCTCTATAAGAATAAGCAAATTCATTGAACACCTTCTTTGCGTATGTCTTCTCTGCTCCATCCTGGTATGCATGAGAATTATTTGGGGGAACGGGATCCTTGATCAAAAGCAGTGAAGCCAAGTTTTAACTCTTCCCCAACAGGGGTTTTCTTTTCTACTGGAGAGCTGTGGAGGGCAACTCGAAGATTTACCATGTCCAGCATGCGCAACCTTGGCGTGGGGAAGACGCTCATAGAGGAGCGGATTCTGGAAGAACTCAGCTTCCTTGTCGAGGACATAAAGTCTTTCAAAGGTGAGTTGGGAAACCTGGGAGGTTGGGCCAATCCCTGTACTAACTCTTAAAGCCAACAGATGCTAAGGCCATTGAGCATCTGAGCAAAATCAGAAACATAAAACTCTGGGTGGATGGATGGAAGCTACAATTCAGGTGTGGGAACTCGAAGTCCCAGTTACTGATCCTTGATTTTTTTTTTGCATTTGCTATTGTGGAAAACAATGGCTTGACTGATAAATGTTCTGCTTACTTTATTTTCTGAAGGTGAACCTTTCAGTCTCAGAACCTTTAACAGGGCACCGACCAACATTACGTTTGTTCTTCTTTTTGGGGAGAGATTTGACTCCAAGGACCCCCAGTTTCTCACGCTGCTCAAACTCATAGACGAAGTTATGTGTCTTCTCGGATCTCCCTTCTTGCATGTAAGCCCATTTTCCTATTATTGCAGAACCCGTACCACTTTAATGGCCATCACTATATCCTACAAAATGCTGAGATTTGCATTTTGTTGTTGTGATGTGTCCTTTTTTTGAGTACACTATTCATCACAGTAATTATTATTTTTCTCTCCTCCTCCCTTCCTTTTCCTGCATTACTATTTGCTTCTTATCAGCTCTTTAACTTCTACCCATTCCTTGGGATTTTTCTCAACACGCACAAAATGTTGCTCAAAAAAGTCGAAGACGTCCGCGTCATTATACGGGATTACATTAAGAAAAGCAGACAAGATGTCAACGGCAACAGCCTCAGGAGCTACACAGATGCATTGGTCTACAAGCAGAAAGAGGTATTTGTTTTACTATGCCAGATCACACATTTAAGAGCATCAGGGAAAAGTTATTGGATGAGAATAAAGGTTCATCTAGTTGACTATTCTCATTCTCAAAACAGGCAGACAGACTGACTGTTGTTGATAGAGGAGAAACAATACAGTTTGGCACCATTTTGAGTGGTGTAGCTCCATCCTATGCAATCCTGGGATTCGTAGCTTTACAAAGGTTTTGCCTTCTCTACCAAAGAATACCAGTGTCTCACAAAACTACAAATCTCAGGATTCTGGAAACTGGAGCCATGGCAGTGAAAGTGGTGTGAAAGTGCATTATTTCTACAGTGTACAGTTCTACAATGCACCCAATGATGATATTTTTGCTATTTATGAAGCATGTAACATCTTCTGAGCCGTGTATAAGGATCAAAGGGCGAAACAGTCCATGTTTGCAGGATCATGATCAAACAGCAATGGAGTTTATCATACGACGGAATTTGGGGGTATAATGCAATGGCAATCCGAACGCAATCATGGGGTTTCACGTAATTGCGTATTAAAGTATCTCATGCAATTTTGGGCAATGGGGGGGTCATTTTTGGCAAATGGGAAGTCATTCTGAATGTATTCTGAATGCAATCAGATTTCACGTAAATTTGCTAAACTAACGAATGCACGTAATTGCGAATTGGCTCCATTCGCAATTGAGAGAAATTCCTCCCATGTGATAAACTCCCATGATACAAAAGGAAAAGAGAGCCAACAGGGAAAAGGAAAGCAAGCCTCTGGGGAGTCCACAAACAGCATCCAAAGGCAACAACCCTCCTTTGTTGTTCTTCCTAGGACCTTGCACCCTGAGCTTCCAGTCTCTTCTCATGGCTGACATGCATTCGTCTGTTCAAAGGGTTAGGCACCAATTTGAACCAGAAGGCCAGGAACTCTTCCAAGGGCTGTGTGCCAACCATAGGCAAAAAATAGACAGGATTATCCCACTCTCTCACCACATCATTTGCACAGACACACCCGGGGCAGATGTAGGCAGAGATATCCCATCCCTTCCTCTTTCGGAGAGAGAGAAAAGGAGATGTTCCTATTAGCACTGAACAAGGGGAAAGCTCTTATCTCCGATCAGCTGCTGATCCTTACCCAAATAGAGGACCAGGTCATAGAGATGAAGTTCATTGGACATATCCAGTCTGTAGGTTTTCCATGCCAGCTCTAATCCTTTTTCAAAAGTAATCTAGTTTCATGGTCTTCATCGACTAACATTCTTGCAGAATCCTGGGAGATTCCAAAAGTAGTACAGTTATTAATGCATTTTTCCTCTTTCTGCATAGTGCCGATACAGTTGGCCCTCCGCATTTGCAGCTTTGACTTTTGCAGATCTGATTATTTACGGTTTGGATTAATATGTTCTCTCTAGGAATGTTTCGGTCCTCCAGTGCAATTCTCCCAAGAGTTGACCGTAAAGTTGCGCTGGAAAACCTAGAGGTTTTTAGAGTAAACTCTTTTCTAGGCATTTGTAGGTCCTCCAGCATGATTCTATGATCAACTTCTGGCAGTTGTTGACCATAGAGTTGCACTGGCGGACCTGGAGATTTCTAAAGAGATGGTCTCTTAACCTAAAAGCTCTTACTTTCCTGTAGTCTTGTTAACACAACATTAACAACAACAACAACAACAACAACTGCTCACAATTTTGCATATTGGTGTATAAGCTATATATAACTGTTGGGATGTTTTGCTTGGTTTCGCTGTTGTGTTGTCATTGTTTACCTTATGGTTTGTTAACTGTAATAAAGGCTTCTTCTTGTTTTTGTTATAAAAAGAACAGTGGGTTCCGTAATAATAATAATAATAATAATAATAATTGTTAATTTCCATCCAGCCGCTCCCATAGCTTTTAAATGCAGTGAGCCCTCCGTATCCATAGATTTTTTAATCCAAGGATTCAAGCATCCATGGTTTGAAAATATTTTTAAAATATACAAACCCCAATAAGCAAACCTTGATTTTGCCCATTTTATATAAGGGCCACCGTTTTGCTATGCCATTGTATTTAATGGGACTTGAGCATCCATGGATTTTGATCCTGGAACCAAACCCCATCGGATCGCAAGGGCCCACTGTATATTGTTAGGTGCCTTGAGTCTCACGATTGGAAGAAAGGTGAGATATAAATGATAAAACAATCATAACAGTAACGACAACAATGCCCTGTACTTTAGGAGACAAGCAAGAACGACAGACTTTTTCACGAGGACAACCTTGTGGCATCCATCCTGGATCTTGTAATGGCTGGGACGGAGACAGCTGCCACCACATTGCAATGGGTGATTCTGCTGATGATGAAGTACCCAAAAATTCAAAGTGAGCTCTCTCAGATTTACTTTGGTGACTCATTTCTGCCTCTCGGAAGAGAACTAGGTAGAAGATCGGTCAAGTTCTCTCCTGGTGGTTTTCTGGGTGATTTGCTGTGGATCAATGGGAGTTTCTAACAGGAGCAATAGGGTTTTTGTTTTGTAAATCTCCTCCAACCCTCTCTCAAATTAGTCAACTGAAAAAAATTCTCAAAGATAACCCAGGAGTGAAATTGATTTTTGGTTGTTGACCACAAACTTTCTGGTCCACTTGACTTGGTATTTTGCAACTTGCACCAACTGGTAGAACTGGGATTCTAGGGAAAAACAAAACTAATCTTTCCAAAGGTTTCCCCCATCTGTATTATGGAGGACATGAGTGTAGCCAATGGTGAGGACAGAGGCAGATAAACAATATTTAGAGGACCACAAGTTGCCCAACTCTGGTATTAATCCTACATGTCTTCTAGAACAAGACATGGTCTACATCTGCGTAAGAAGCAAGGAGGAGAGTTCTTTGGATATATTGGTACAGGTTGAATTTCCCTTGTCTGGAATTCCAAAATCCGAGATACTCCAAAAACCAAAACCTTCTTCATGAGTGGCTGAGATAGTGCCACCTTTGCTTTCTGACTGTTCAGTATCCACAGACTTTGTTCCGTGCACAAAAATATTTAAAATATTGCATAATATTACCTTTCAGCTATGTGTATTTGAAGCATACATGAATTTTGTGACTCCCATCTCCAAGATAGTGCATTATGTATGCATAGGCAAAACAATACAGGTTTTCCAAAATTGAAAAAAATAAAATCCAAAATCCAAAACAGTTCTGATCCCAAGCATTTCAGCTAAGAGAAACACAACCTGTAATACTTATTCATTGTGTATGTGTGTGTGTGTGTACACACATGACTTTAAGGTGGTTTGCCATTGCATGTCTCTGAAATTTAGCCTAGACCAGTGGTATTCATTTATGGTCTTCCATCGAAGTACTAACCAGAGTTGTCCCTGCTTAGCTTCCGAGGTGGGATGTGACATGTTGCCTTCAGAGTATTTTGGTTTATCACTTATTCTAGCATTGTATCTAAATGGCCAACTCAAATTCTCCATCCTCTTTGTAGACGTTAAAAAGCGGCAGGACAGTTTTGCCAAGTTTTTCTTGACTCAGATAAAATTTTGGGAAGAGCCAGTAGCAGCTGATGGCTCCACTATTGAATTCAGTACTTTGGATAGTTCCTTTAAAGGTAAAAATGCAATAAAGTGGCCTCTTGGAGGGAAAAGGGTTGCAACTACAGTATATTAAACTGCAAAGTTGTACGCAGATAGTTAGGATAGTGATTTTAAGTTAAAGTTTTGAATGCGTAAGTTGCCCTGGTGGGGAGGTCCTTTTTGAGCCAGAAAGCAACTGACACATGATTTTATAAGTCGATGAAAACAGGCACTGGGTGGACTGGGAGAAGAACGGCTCAGTTGCCGAATCGGGACGCATTATTTTCTTCCTTAAAGTCAGCCGAAAGGGGAAACGTGCCGATGCAAGGGGCCATTACTGGTTCTGGGATCTCTAGTCTAAAAAGAACCTCCTTCTAACTTTCCCTGGCTCTGCTTTCTTTGTTTTAGAGAAGGTTCAAGAGGAGCTCCGACAAGCGTTGAAACCAGACAGCTGGGTCACGTACGAGGACCGGAAGCGCTTGCCCTACACCAATGCGGTGATCCACGAGGTGCAGAGGTTTATCACGCTCCTGCCCCACGTCCCACGCTCGACGTCGGTCGACACACATTTCAGGGGCTACTTTCTTCCAAAGGTAACCTTACCTCCAAGGAAAGCTGTATCCTTGCTTGAAAGAAAAAGATGTTTTGAGGTTAGTCTTGGTTATACATCGAGAGCATGGGAAAGTTGGCAATGCCGATGCAGGGGTTCAAAAAAGAAACTTTTGCAGGCTCTGGTTCAAAAGTATGTTAGCTTTCCAAAAATGAATAACCCTTCCGTGTGCTAGACTACAACTCTCATCCTGGAAGGCCATGCTTTGCTGAGGATCTTGCTTGGTCTGAGTTAACCTTTGAAAGGATTTCTAGCAACTTAGCACTACTCGACTCATTGAGAACCACAGAAGAGTTTATCCCTTGCAGAAACAGGATTTAAAACAGGAAAACCCTACAAACGCAGGATCATTTTTATATGACGCCAGGAGCATTGAGCATTAACCTGCACGGAAAGTGGACAAAATCAGCTGCTTTTTACTTCCAAGATTCTCCCGAAAGTAAAAAGCAGTCGATTCTGTCCACTTTCTGTGTGGGTTATTTTCATATTAATGCTCAATGCCCCCGATGAGTCTGAAAACAATCCCGTTTTTGAGGGATTTCTCCGGGATGTAAAGCCCATTTCGGCCCGGGATTTAGGCACTTAGCCTCTCGTGTGATAAACTTCAGAGAGAACCTAAATCTCTTAATAAACGAAGCAATAAATCAAATGGACTTACCGTTTGCCATTCCCGTGCCGTGTGTTCCAGGGAACGATGGTGATTCCTTCTCTCACGTCGGTGCTTCTCGATAAAAGCCACTGGGAGACTCCCCACGAGTTCAACCCGAACCACTTTCTGGACGCCGAAGGGAAGTTTGTCAAGAAAGACGCCTTTGTGCCCTTCTCACTAGGTACTGAAACTTTGTTGTTTGTCTTCGAGCTACAAATCTGTTGGAAAGGTCCCAGGCCCAGACCTCCATGCAGACTGCAAAGAAGAGGGAGAAAAATGCAAATAACTTCTCTGAGCAATATAATGCTTTGATATGCGTGTGGGTGCCTTGATCTTAGTTTTAGCCCAGAATTATATAAACTTAGCGTTGGAAGATACCCACAAGGGCCCTCTACTTCAACCTATGCTGGAATACACAACAGTGTATATATGTGTGTGTGCATGCCTTCGAGATGTCTGTTGACTTATAGCAGCCTCCATGGATTTCTTTTTTTTTAAATATATTTATTAAACGTTAATAGACATATAGATATACAAACACCCCTACAGACCTAATAGGCATTCGTACCTAACATAAAATATGCACACTACATAACATACTTACACGCAACTCAGGATACTTGCCGTATATACTTGACTACAAATCGACCTCATGTATAAGTCGAGGGCAAGTTCTGGGGCCACAATTATGGATTTTGACATGACCCGTGGATATGTCAAAGGTAAAACTTAGGGGCATATAGCAAAGGATCTAAAGGATGAAACAAAGCAAAGCAATGTCAAAGAACCTACAAAATCCCAGCAGATATAACTCTTTGTGCATTTAAAGCTGTATGGGTGAGAGAATAAAGGAGGTCAATGCTTTCAAGGGTAGATTATACTCTTGCCTTTCACAGGGGATAGTTCTTTTTTAAAAATAAGAGTTAAGATACAGTACTTACATTGACCCCATGGATAAGTCTACTCAGGTTTTTTGGGTCAATTTTTTGACCGAAATTTCTAGACTTATACATGAGTATATACAGGATATACTAACATAAGGGCTCTTTACGTTCATCTCTGTTAACTACCTTAAATTACTGCTAATCATATAAAAAATTATTTGTGTCTAACACCCAATCCTTCCATCAATCTTTCCCACTTGCTGCTTTACTACATTCATTTCCTTCTACCTTCTTCCTTCTATCCATTACTCTCAAATCACTTTTTCCATCACCGTACCTCCGTTCCCCTTCTGTCTTCCATCTCGTCCCCTATTCCCTTTCCTTTCCCATCATCCTTCCCAACATTATCCCGCTACTCCTTCTCTTACTCCGTCTCCACTACCTTACCCTTATGCTTGTTGTAACTGTATTGTAACTGTAATTGGCTATGTTTATATTGTGGATTGCTTCACTGATATTGTATTGTATGAGTTTAAATTGACGTTATGCATTAGGTGATATTATGAACTATTTTATTGATATTGTATTGCGTGTACATGTTAATGGTTAGGTCTTTATTTTATTCTATTGATTGTACTGTGTGTATTTCATTTGCTGTAATCCCGCCTTAATATGAAGGAAAGGCAGGACATAGAAATAATAATAATTATTACTGTTATTATTATTATTATTATTATTACCATTGAAACACTACTCAGACATCTGCTCTTACCTTCTACCTACATACACCTCCTTTTACCTTCTATCTTCTGTCTTCCGTTCCTTTATCCTTCAGAACTCTTTCTTCTATCACTTCTTCTTCTTTTTCCACCAGCCAATATCCCCCTTTCACATTTTATCTTCTTCCATACTGATATAGAAAAGGAAGCATTTACTGTTATATGTTATTTCAGAAGGAAAAAGTTTTGTTTTGTCATTACCAAATTATAGTTGTTTGTGGGTTTTTCGGGCTATGTGGCCCTGTTCCAGAAGAGTTTATTCCTGATGTTTCGCCAAAATCTGTGGCTTTGGCGTCTTCAGAGAACGCATTCACCGATGCCAGCGAAACGTCAGGAATAAACTCTTCTGGAACAGGGCCACATAGCCCGAAACACTCACAAAAAACTACGGGTGCCAGCCATGAAATCCTTCGACTTTCACATTACTAAACTGTACGCACAATGGCATGTTTATTTCGAACGTGTTCTCTAATCTAACTATGGGTGACCTCCATAAATTTCATAGGGTTCGCTTAGGCAAGGAGTAGTCAGACGTGGCTTTGCCAGTTTCTTTCTTGCAACTAGAGCCCTTCCTGAAAGGTGGCCATCCAACCTCGGTTTCAAGACCCAAAAAGATGTAGCATCCATCACCTTCTGGGGCGGTCCATCCCGCTGTTCATCGGTTAACCCTATTTGCCCTTTCTCTTCCAGGCCGCCGGAATTGCATGGGTGAAAATCTGGCCAAAATGGAGCTTTTCCTCTTCTTTGCTGGCCTGCTCCAGAAGTTCACTTTCCAGCCTCCGCCGGGGCTGACGGAAATGGACTTAGACTTGACTGTCCCCGAGACCACCTTCACTTTGAGACCCAAACCCCAGCTGACGTGTGCCGTTCCCCACGACTGAAAAAGGCAAAAACGGTTCCCACATCCAAGAGCAGACCTTGGGTTGCACACATGCCTTTGGGGCCAGCTTTGCAAAGTTGACCGCGGGAGAGACACACAATCAAACCCGACAAGTCGACCTCCGACATAACCGTCGCGTTCACCGTTCGTGATTTTAGCAGTACGTGTAAAAAGGGGACGATCCCATAGATGTTGTATACTTAGCTGTTGAAAAATATCCCGGAAAGGAGTTCATGGGAGGAGAGTGGACAAAGCTCACTGAGCTTTAAAGGCCTCATTCCCACTATGTTTTAAACCGGTTCGCGAATCGGTTTGAAGGGGTTCAAATGACCCTGGTTCACACTTGAACCAAATTGCTGAAGCGATTCGGAGAGAGGAGTTATACTCTAGACCCATTTAACCTGAGTCTTTTTGACACTGATTTTTTTCCCCCACGTCTTTTTGGATAAATCAGTTCCGCGCAAGTGTGAACCGGATGCGGATCGGAATCAGTTTACATTTGCCCTTTGGCCGGCTGGAGCGGGTCCGTTTTGAATCGATTCATTCGTCAATGTGAACCGCAAGTGGGTTATTTTGTTTTGTTTTGCGGCAAGAAAATGCACTTGGTGCAAATGTAGCGTGAGCCACGCTCCGCTTCCGAACCGATCCGTCGATTCGGATCGCAAAGAGATTTATTTGTAAGCAGGAATGTGGCCAAATCATGGTCCCTGAAGTTGCCGAACCAACATATTTTTTAAAAAATTGAACGGGTGTGTGTGTCCCAAACATAATAATGTAGCCCCCAACCTTCACAAATCCCCAAAACCATTTTTTAAAAAGCAAACAAAAAATCAGCAGGAAATGAAACCAGAGGTAATGCATTATAATGTCATGTCCGACATGCTTGTGTCAAGGGATATGAAGCCAAAAAATGGTCTTTACTCCCTCTGCAATTGTTAACCCCTGGAATAGTTAGTTAGTTAACTAACTAACCACTGGAACAAGAGGGTGGATTCCCTTATAATGTAGTAATGAAGCAAAGGGTAAGAATAAATGGACAGTTCTGACAATGAAAGGTTATGTGTGTTTGTGCATTCAAGTCTCCTGAATTTCGTAGGGGTTTCTTAGGCAAGGAATAATCAGAGGTGGTTTTGTCAGTTCCTTCTTCTGAAATATAGCCTACATCACCTGGTCTCCCATCCAAATAATAACCAGGGCTGTCTCCTTGCTTAGCTTCCAAGATCAGACAAGATCTGGTGCCTTTAGGGAAGCCCCATAGGATGTTTTGCAATTTGGCAACTGAGATCTGATGTTAATGGAAATGTACAATCTTGTTCCCAAATAATAATAATAATAATAATAATAATAATAATAATAATTATTATTATTATTATTATTATTATTTTCAATTACTGCTGCCACCCAGTGGTGAGATCAATTATAGCAGCACTTACCAGCTCACTCTCCAATTCGAAGCCTCTGCTGCCGCCTTGTGGCCAGTCTATGCCATAGCAAGCAGTTCCTAATACCTTTCCTGGCTGCTGTTCTGCAAATACTGCAAATATATTGCCTTTTTCCCCATTCTGTGAACTTTCCTGAAACCAGAGGCTTTTAAAGTACAGTTGCCATGCCTCTTTCACATTATTATATATTACAGCTGGACCGCCATATCCATGGATTCAACCATCCATGGCTTGGAAATATTAAAAAAGAATATAAATTCCAAAAAGCAAATCTTAATATATATGTATATATACCCCACTCTCTTCCATGCCAGCATTCTCTGAAGATGCCAGCCACAGCTTCTGGTGAAACGTCAGGAATAAACTCTTCATAGCCCCGAAACCCCCACTAAAAAAACCCTTGATTTTGCTATTTTATATAAAGAACACCATTTTACGATGCCATTGTATTTAATGGGACTTGAGCATCCACGGATTTTGGTATCCACAGTGGGGTCCAGGAACCAAATCCCAGCAGATACCGAGGGCCTACGAAACCAGAATTGTACCTATTAAATATGACAACGATGATAGGAAAAGAAACAGAAAAGAAATGTTTAAAGCCGATATTGTATATGGTAACCCTGGGCAAGAATAATGTACCCAAAAGGATGGAAGTTATCCGAAATACCTACAATAGAAACTTGGTTAGAGAAACTCTTAGATTTTAGAAATGCAGATAGATTATCAAGGAAAATAAGGGAAAATAATTTAAGGGAAGAAGACGACTGGGATTTAGTTATAAAATATTGGAACAAAAAAGTAGAAAGGGATGTAAATGGAAATAAAAGTAACAGTGAATGAATCTAGAAAGAGAAATTATTAACAGCTCAGATGGAAAAATCAGTAAAAAAAGAAAAGAAAATCCAGAGACAAGAAGAAAGTAAACACATAATAAAGGAGAAAACGGAAATAAGAAGGTTGTCTGTATTGGTCTTAAATCTGGTGGTATATTTGCTGTTTTAGTGATAAATACTTGGGAGATGCATAAAGCTAAGAATAGGCAAAAGAAATAAGGATGTATATAGATAATTGTGATTTTCGGTTGGAAGTTATGTCTTTATGGAAAATAAAGATTATAATTTTTAAAAAAATGCCTCCTAATAGAGAGGAGAACAGACTCAGGTTGCTTCAATGACTTGGCTTGGTAAAAAATGACACACGGACTCGACCTGACTTGAGACTTATATATGACTTGTATATTTTTAGCAACCGACTTGCAGATCTCATTCACTTTGTGCATTTGGGGACAAGGGATTAAAGGGCTCGGTGCTCCGTCCAATAGCCATGATTCATCGGTGGGTCAAGGCACTGGTTCGTCTTTGTTATTTGGCAACCAAAGGCCAAGCTAGGGCTTAAATATCACGTCTTGTTTGGCCCTTCTCAACCAGGGACACTTCTGGGTAATGAAGCAGAATCAGAACAGATGAAAAAGATGAAAAAGTATGTGAAGTGGAAGGCTTTCCTGGCCGGCATCCATCATTTTTTGTGGGTTTTTGGGGCTATGTGGCCATGTTCTGGAAGAGTTTATTCCCGACGTTTCGCCGGCTTCTTTCTCTGAAAACACCAGCCACAGATGCTGGCGAAACATCAGGAATAAACTCTTCTCGAACATGGCCACATAGCCCGAAAAAAACCCACAAGAAACAACCGACAACTTGTTGATGTGGGACGTTTCACCCTAGATTTCTCCTCTGCTCAGAAGGGAACCCAGTTGCTGCAAGTAACTTTGGAAGCGACTGAATCATATCATCTCCGCAGTCGGCTTCTCTCGCTGTCTGGTTGACTGGTTGAATTTCGGCCGCCGGGGTTTCCATCCCGCTAAGGGAGGATGCCTTGATGCTCTCGGGGGTTTCAGTGGACCATTTTTAGAGCGCCAGCAGCTTCCCTGACACGGCTGGTTGCCCTCCTCAGTTGAGTCAGAAAACGGCTTGGTCTTTCTCAGGCCTTTGCAGCCGGTCGTAAAAACGCAGAGACGTGCAGACTGTAAGCCTTGTGCCGTAATACTGTGCTGCATAATGGGTTCTCATCCTGACGGTGGCCAAACTCCAAGCCATGTCACGCCAGGAACAAATGCTTTGGTCCGAGCAAAACTCCGTCCCTCCTCTCCGCTTTGCCTGAATTAATCAAATGCAAACTACTTTGGCAATTTGAACCCAGCAATTGAAGTACAGCGGGCCCTTGTTATCCGCTGAGGTTTGGTTCCCGGACCCTCCGTGGATAACAAAAACCCGTGGATGCTCAAGTCCCGTTAAATACAATGGCAGAACAAAATGGTATTCCATATATAAAATTGGAAAATCAAGGTGAGCTACTTGGAATGTATACCTTTTGAGAATATTTTCAAGCCGTGGCTGCTCAAACCCGTGGATTAAAAAAAATCCGTGGATAAGGAGGGCTGACTGTACTCTATATAATGTATAAGTTTAGGAATTTAGGTTTAAAAATTTAACCCAGATAACCTGAGTCAACTAATCCACAGGTTAATGTAAGTTCTGCATTTTAATGCATATATATATATATATATATGATGAAAGGCAATCGTTTAATCTGCCCTAGAAGCACTGAGCCCCTTCTACTCTCTCATCCATCCAGAATTTAATATATGCACTAATAGTTAAGTCTGCTGGAATTTTGTAAGTTTACCTCCTTTATTATATGTGCCTAAGTTTTACCCTTGACTTATCCACGGGTCGTATCGAAATCCATAATTTTGGCTCCAAAACGTGCCCTCGACTTATATATGAGGTTGACTTATAGTCAAGCATATACGGTAAGTTGAGGGGGAAAAGTGGGAGGAAGAGACAGAAACTGGGACGTTTGAAAAACAGCTGAAAAAGCGGAACGATAGAAAATCCATCGAGACTGTCCCTGGGAATTTGAGACGGTCGGAGGGCAAGCGAACCCAGCGGATCAAGATGTTGCCGGCGGATCTCAAATAGAGCAGAGGCTCTTAGGGAACGAGAATGAAGAAGAGGTGCAATGGCCTGTAACAACCCCTATGCTATCTGGGGGGGGGGGGGGGTTCTGGGAGTTGTAGTCCAACAAAGTAACTTTTTAAAGCTCAAGGTTGCAGGGAAGCCCTGGGGCCTGGAAAACAAATCTGCCACTTTCAAGTCCGGTACTGTGGCGGAGCGAAAAACAGAGAAAAGAAATCCTCCATTCGCCACAGATGATAGTTTCATAACCCCGAGGATGCCTCTTCCTTCCTCCCCAAACCAGAAGGCTACTCCCAAACCAAACATGGCAATGGTGACAGATGGCCGCCTGAATCACAGCCTGGATTTCTGTTTTTAAAAGATGCCTTTGCCCAATAAATCCTCTGCCATCCCACTTTTTAAAGCTGCTTTTTAAATGTCCCGGTTTCTCTCTCCCTTCCTGATGCTTTCTCCCCTTGTCCTCAGCTTCTTTTAGTTGCTGCACACTGAGTCCAAAGTGCAAAAGTGGTTTGCAACTATTAAACTCAGAAAGGGATAGAGGACCAGAGGAGCATAATCTTGTCCTTCCCAGACGGCTCAGGCAAAAGCAAACTGCTGCAGCCTTTCCTGGCTTATGTGTTTTTCCTCATTGATAACGTCTGCCAACGTGGCCATGCTTTGATGTTACGTGTCTCAGTTTTCTTCTGTGAAATGTTGGAGCTTGTGGGAATGGGAGTGGGGGCTCCTAAGTGTCTAGATCAAGGGAAGCCATAGTACCATTCTGCCTTGGTCAGGCCTCACCTGGAATATTGCATCCAGTTCTGGGCACCACAATTCAAAAAGGATGTTGAGAAGATGGAACGTGTCCAAAGGAGGGGGACTAAAATGGTGAAGGGTCTGGAAACCGTGCCTTATGAGGAGAGACTTAGAGAGTTGGGGATGTTTAGCCTGGAGAAGAGACGGTTAAGAGGTGATATGAGAGCCCTATTTAAGCATTTGAAGAGGTGTCCCATTCAGGATGGAGCAAACTTGTTTTCTGCTGCTCCAGAGACTAGGACGCGGAACAATGGATGCAAGCTGCAGGAAAAGAGATTCCACCTCAACATTAGGAGGAACTTCCTGACAGTAAGGGCTGTTTGACAGTGGAACACACTCCCTCGGAGTGTGGTGGAGTCTCCTTCCATAGAGGTCTTTAAGCAGAGGCTGGATGGCCATCTGTCAATGGGGATGCTTTGATTGGGAGTTCCTGCATGGCATGGGGTTGGAGTAGATGGCCCTTGGGGTCTCTTCCAACTCTATGATTCTATGAACTAATACACAGTAGGGCTCTGACTCTCCCGTCTTGACTGCAATGAAAAGAAAAAGGAAAGAGAAATACATATCATCTATCATTACAGATCCAACTAAATAATCCTATCAAAATTACTAATAATCATAGGAGGTTATCACATGAAGGAGGTCAGGAGTTTATCCAGTGAATATCCTGGAAAAAAATCATGTAATTACACAAAACAATTTCACATGACGTTGCACAAAACCCGCCTTTAAAGTGGTCTCTCTTCAATGCTGAACTTAGCCCCCGTGTGATAGACTCCATAGTCAGATTACTGGAACGTTAGATTTCTTATGGCTCGGAAAGGTCCACACTCCCTTGGTGTTTTTCCAGAGCAAAGTGAGTTGTCTTTTCTCCAGAAAGAACTGTGAAAGGTCCGTAATGAAGGGCTGCAGCCTCTCCTTGGGGCAGCTCACAAAAGGGCTTGCCTCCCCTCAAGGAGTTTGTTTGTCGGGTTCATTTGCATTAAGAGGATGCAAGGGAAAAACCCCAGGAAACTCACAGAAGAGACTCTAATCAAATTGAGCACTAATAATAAACTTCTTCACCAAAGACTAAGGACCAGAATGAGTGAGTGAGCGAGTGGCTCAAAGGGGGATGACCTATGGTGAGGAGAAGCAGCTCTGCTAAGGCCAGGAGCAGGTAAAGCGTGAGTACGTTCCTCTCTCTTCCTTCTCCTGGGTCAAATTCTGCATCCTTCCAGAGGCTTTTGCATTGCAATTCACCTGTGGCAAGGAATGCTAGGCGTTGTAGCTCACATATACCCCTTTAACATCTCACAGATGAAAACTGGGAACATGTGGCCAAGCGACACAACAGTGTGTCAAAATGGCAAAAGTTATTTAAGAACAAAAAGCACATGGGTTTGCTTTTGCATGCGCAACCTGGGAAGGGCAAGATTCGACCGGGCCTCCTCTCCCCACTCCTGGTTTAGCTGAATGCAAATTTAGTTTTTTGTGGGTTCATGTTCTAGAAGAGTTTATTCCAGACGTTTCACCTGCATCTGTGGCTGGCACCTTCAGGGAATGCATTCTCTGAAGATGCCAGCCACAGGTGCTGGCAAAACGTCCAGAATAAACTTTTCTAGAATATGGCCACATAGCCCAAAAAAAACCACAAAAAACTATGGATGCCGGCCATGAAAGCCTTCGATTTCACATTGAATGCAAACTGTTTTTGCACTTTGAACTCAGTTTGCAGGAACTGAAAATAGCTGAGGATAAAGGGGGAGGAGGAGGAGAGATACCACACCTTGGACAACCTTCACGTTAGTGTTCAGTTGTATATCATTTCACTTTAGGATCTTGTCTAATTCCTTCATAGCTACCTTTCCAAGTCCTAGTCTTCTTCTGATTTCTTGACTGCAATTTCCATCCCAGTCAAGGTAGTCCAAGTCCAAGGTAGGGGAAGTCTTTAACTATTTCAGTTTGCGTGAATTCTAATTGCATTCGGAATGCGTTCCAAATGACTTCCCATTGCCCGAAATTGCATGAGATACTCTAATACGCAATAACGTAAAACCCATGATTGCCTTCGGAATGACTTCCCTTTTGCCTGAAATTGCATGAGATATACGCAATAACGTGAAACCCCATGATTGCGTTCGGATTGCCATTGGATTATACTTCCAATTTTTGTCATCTGAGACACTCCATAATCTGGAAACAAGGGGACAAAGCAGGGTCAGGCCTAGGTAGTACTTGGCAGGGAGACAATCTGGGAATCCCAAGCGCAGGAGGCTATATTTCAGAGAGAGTCAATAGTGAATCACCTCTGAGGATTCCTTGAAAACCCTATGAGTATTCTATGCAAACCCTACGGATTAAACAGGATCACCATAAGTCATGTTGAAGAAGACTTGAAGGCACATACTTCACCTGGAAACTCCTACATCTGCGGGGCTCCTTCTGCACCTTGCTAAGAGGTGAAATAAGGGAGAGGCCCCATTCTTTCCATATCTCTATAGCATCCCTTCAACATTTAACAGGGATCTTTTGAAATCGGTTGCAGACATGGAGCGGATCCAAATCACAACCTGTGTTATTCTGCTAGTGGGAATGAGGCCAGGGACATTTTAGAGGCAGCTGAAACCAACCCTGGCAAACTGGGACAGTTGGAGGGTATGGATAGATTTAGAAGAAGCATGGTATAGATTTAGAAGAAGGGATTTCAAGGAACACCTGCTGAAATTCCCTCTTCCAAACAACTATCAAATGTATTGGAGTTTTTGGCAACCGTTTTGAGAGATCAAGGAGAAACTTGCAAGGACACTGCAAAGGCAAATGAGAATGAAACGGACCGCCGCGCACAAAATGGCAGAGACGTATGGAGGCTTAGATTTTTGCACGGTGACAAAAGGAAACTTGACAGGAGCAACCTTGTTTTGCATCTCCCGACTCTAAAAACCCCATGAGCTGCGGAAACTCCAGATCCATAGACCTCCCCTTAGCAGAGAGAATTGGGATTTTCCGTCCCCTCTCGCCATGGCCTCATTCGCAGACACACATGCACAAACCCTAGGGTTTAGGAGGACAACCTCCAAAGTGGACCAGAGAGAAGGCTTGTCGTGCTTTGCGAAGCTTTGGTTTCGACCAGGCCTAGTTTTGAGACTGAGCTGGCGGGAGCTTTGCAAGAGCCAAACAGCGAGAGTTGCAACTAGTCAGCCAACCATGGCGTATTCGAGATGACAGAAGCCTCATGTAAGCTTCAAAGAATAGCCCTCTTGTGACACATTTCTTTGCTCCGTCACAAACCTCATGAACTTGGAGTGTTATTCAGCCGGACCCCAAGGCACGCAACATAGTCTTAAGGTAGAGACGCATACAGAACTATATAGCGGTGGTGGCCTGGATGGCAAATTACCTTAAGATTTGCCAGTATCTGCTTTCCTTGGAAATATTTATTATTTATGGTGGGTTTCTTTTTAGTCTGTGTCTACCAATGCTTCAGGCAGCTAACCATCAATTTAGTAAAGCATTAATGGGTCACTATTGCAGTGGCTTTCAAACTTCCCGTCCATCAGTTTTGTTGGAAAACTCAGGAATGCCTACATGAACATGTGGCATATGTTCTGGGGAGTACAGGTTTTAGGGTACATCCACCAGCTAAGAGTGTTGTGGAAAATTAAAACTCACATTCTTTGTTGTTGTTCCTGTGTGCCTTCAAGTCATTTCAGACTAATGGCAATCCGAGGTGCATAGGGCCAGTGTGATGGACTAGTTTTAAGCATTGGACTATGACTCTGGAGACCAGGGTTCGATTCCCAACTTGGCCTTGAAACCCACTGGGTGATCAAGTCACGCTCTCTCAGCCTCAGAGGATGGCAATGGCAAACCCGTTCTGAACAAATCTTGCCAAGAAAACCCTGTGTAGGTTCACCTTAGGGTTGCCGTAAACCAGAAACGACTTGAAGGCACACAACAGCAACATTATCGGCAGGACCAGAATAGCAGCTCTTAGTGTTGTGGGGATCATACAGAGTTTGAAGAGGAGCCTTCTCAGGGGCGGAATGCTACATTTTCCACCCATCTTGTGGAACTAAACTTTCCACAAGTTCTTTTTACAGGAGGGCTCTCTGTTGTCACACAAAAGCAGCTGCAGGTGGCTTCAGGTTGAGGCCAGGATGCAGGTGCGGAGGCAAAGTAGGGCGAAAGAGTGGGAGCCATTTGACTTTTCCATTCCCTGCCATTTGCCCATCACCAAGTCACTGTTCTTCTAGAGAGATATGAGGCCTCATAGCCTTCACCCTGGGTGAGTTAGGGAAGCAACAGGTGGTTGGCAGTGCCATTTCGAACAAAAACAAGCAGAGAATAAAGCCGTCCCCTAGCTCAGTGGAAACCACCTGCAGTCGCTCTGCGTAAGCCTTTCACAACCTTTTTACCCCCAGAGGAACCTCAAAATAGGTCTCTGGGAACCCTATAGATTACATCTATAACTCAAAAATGAATGATTGTTTTTTAAAGTCATAATCTCCCACAGAACCCGTAGTGACCTTTTAAGGAACCTTAGGGTTTTCAAGGAACCTGGTTGAGAAAACATATGACTCCGGAGAGTCATACTCCCAAATGTTCAGTGTTCCCACTTCTCATGGGCTTGAGCTTTCTTCTTACACAGCAAGGACGGTGTCATTTCAATGGTCTCTCTCTCCTCTTCCTCCTCCCTGTTTTCTCTTTCTACAGACCTTGCATCCCAGGTCTTCACATGGGTCTCCAACGGACCATGCAATGCTTGAAGGAGCAGTATTGGGATGAGCTTTTGCAGAGCTGCAAATCCTGCAGGCTTGCCTGCCACCCTCCCAAGTTCAAAGGATGCCTCGACTTCTGCAGTGAGTATCTGGAAAAGATTTCTTTTACGATGTTGCCTGTATTCCAAACAGCACTTGGGAACAGTAGTGGCAGAATACCATTAAATATCATGCACTGTCAAAAGACTCAGGCAATGGTATTGTTCCTTCTGGCTCTCCTCCCATCAAATGTGGTGCCCGAAAAAGGGAGATGACAAATGGATGGATGCAACCAGAGGGCTGTTCACATTACACATATATAGTATTATTATTCCACTTTAACAGCCACAGTTCCAGTGCTTTCAAATCCTGGAGGTTGTAATTTGATGAGGCAGCAGAGCTCTCCGAATTGTAAATGCCTCTTCTTACACTGCCAAGCCCAGGATCGCATGGGACGGAACAATGATTGCTAATGCGGAATCATAGCGCCATAATTCTGTGCTGTGAATGAGCCCCAGAGGTTTTCCAAGATCCCTTCAGTCTGTACTGCATTCCTGATACTCAGTCTAGATCACCATAATTCAAAAAGGATGTTGGGAAACTGGGGTGTGTTCATAGGAATGTGACCAAAATGGTGAAGGGTCTGGAAGCCGTAAAGCTCTATGAGGAGCGACTTAGGGAGCTGGGCATGTTTAGTCTGGAGAAGGTAAGGTTAATAGGTGATATGATAACCATTTTTTAAACATTCAAAGGGATGTCACATTTAGGATGGAGCAAGCTTGTTTTTCGCTGCTCCAAAGACTAGGGCATGGAGCAATGGATTAAAGCAACAGAAAAGGAGATTGCACTTACACATTAGGAAGAACTTTTGGGCAGTGAGAGCTGTTTGACGTTGGAAGATACTGGCTCGGAGGGTGGTGGAGTCTCCTTCTTTGGAGATTTTTAAACAGAGGCTGGATGGCCATCTGTAGGAGGTGCTTTGATTCTGTCTTCCTGCACGGCAGAAGGAGGATGGACTGGATCATCTTGTGGTCTCTTCCAATTCTATGATTCTATGTTTCTAAGTCCTCTTACTCAGTTAGGCTGCCAAGATCTGGAAGGAAACCTGTAATGCAGCAGTTCTCAACCTGTAAATCGCAGACCCTTGGAGGGTGGGTCGAACGACCCTTTCACAGGAGTCGCCTAAGACCATCGGGAAACACATATTTTTAATTACAGTTATGAAGTAGCAACAAAAATAATTTTATGGCTGGAGGTCACCACAACATGAGGAACTGTATTAAAGGATCGTGGCATTAGGAAGGTTGAGAACCACTGCTGCAATGGGTTGTGTGTGAAAGAATTCCAATCTGGTTTGTTCATTTGTTATAGATCTATCGCTTTTCTAGAACTCTGATCTCTCATCACAACACCACATTGGCTCTGTTTCGGTACTACAAAGGAATTCTGAGGAGCATGTGCTCAGAAAGAGAGTCAAGGTGGTGTAGTGGTTAGTGCTTTGGGCTATGGAGACCAGGGTTCGAATCCCCACTCAGCCATGGAAACCCTTTGGGTGACCTCGGACAAGTCACATTCTCTCAGCCTCAGAGGAAAGCAAAGCCAAACCCCTTCTTAACAAACCTTGCCAAGAAAACGCCATAATCGGTTTGCCTTAGGGTCGCCAAAGTCAGAAATGACTTGACAGCACACAATAACACCATGTGCTGAAAAGCACCCTTTCCCCTGTATTTCCTTCATCCAAATGAGGCACTATTTTGCACCTGGCTTGCCTTGGTAGTTCTGGTAAACAACAACAACAACAACAACAACAACAACAACATTTTTTCTTCAAGGAGCAAATCAACGAAATCTGTACTCCATCCATTCATCCCACTCCAAAGCATGCCATTAAAAAAACAAAAAGAAATTAGCATTTGTCACCATTTCTTTCTGATAAGTAGCTTGCAACATCTCAGTAGCAACTGTGCTTGAGAGGTGTGAAGATTTAACAGCTGGAAACGCTCAATCCCTCTCCCTTTTTTAAAAATAAAACTGAGCAAATAAGCCAAGCCGGATGGCAATCCAGATGCTCAAAGATGTGGTGGATGGAAGGGAGGGGGATTTTGCTTGCAACTTTAGCCAAACTCAAGGATACTGTTGTTCCCATGACTACATGATCTGGAAACCAATGAACTGCTGGCTAGCCAAAGATGCTCTGAAGTGAGCCTCTGGGGAAAAGGAATGCTGACTCTCCTCTCTTTCTTCTGCCTTTTATTTGATACAATGGATGTGATCCCTGCCTCTCTCTTTCCCCAGGCTCCATGGACTGCAGCAAACGCATGGGCTTCTACTATGACAAACTCCTTCGAGACTGCATCGATTGCTCCAGCGTCTGTGGACAGCACCCCAAAGAATGTGAACCCTTCTGCCAAAGATCAAGGACCTGGGATGTCCCTGGCGTGCCCCAAGTTGGAAAGCAGGGTGCGAGTCTCCTCTCTGGAGGATGTTTCAGTCTCAGCATATGGGCACATAGAAAGAAATTTCGTATGCCACAGAGCAACTATAGTTCACTTCTTCCCAATGCCTCTCTGGAATTAGGTCCTCTGTCAGAGAGGATCTGTGTGGAAATTCCAAGAGACAAAAGACAGTTATTTGCCATTTGCGGTTTACTCAGGGCTCAGAGTAAAAAGGAAAAGAGACCCAACAAAGTCGGGAGATTCCACCCCAAAATCAATAGTGCCACTTCATTTTTAATGGGGGGAATCATAAAACCATATTTTGCTGCTGTGTGCCTCCAAGTTGTTTCCAACTTAGGGCGATCCTAAACAAGGTTTTCTTGGCATGATTTGTTCCGAGATGGTTTTGCCTTTGCCTTCCTCTGAGGCTGACAGAGTGTGAATTGCCTAAGGTCACCAAGTAGGTTTCTATGGTTAAGCTGAGATTTGAATCCTAGACTCCCAGAGTCCTACGCCAACATGCCAGCCACTATATCACACCGATTCTCAGTTGCCTTATTCTCTGTGCATTCAAACTGCCTGTCAACTTGTATTAATCCCATTAATTTCATAGAGTTTTCTTAGGTAAGGAATACTCAGAGGTGGTTTTGCCAGTTCCTTCATTCTATAGCTCCTAGTATTCTTTGGCCATCTCCCATCCAAATACTAATCAGTGCTGACCCTGCTTAGTTTCCAACATCAGACAGGATCTGGTCCCTTTAGGATATTTAGGCCCCTGCTTTATACTAGATCAGACTTGTCCCTCCAGCCCAGCATTGTATTATACCAGACAGTGGGTCTGTAGAATCTCAGATAAGGGGATTCCCTATTATTTACTATCAGATCCTTTTGGCTAGAGATGCTGAATCTGAGCATCTTCTGCATGCATGGCATGCTCTTTGGATGAGCTATAGTCCTCCCATTCCAGGGGCTAAAAAAGTATTCTACCATTTTTCGATTAGGGTTAAAATTTTGAATTCCTGATCCCTCAGTAACACCAGCAGGAATTAAAAACAACAACTTTAAATTTATGGAAAGTTTTTAAAGTTGTGCTTCCCCCTCCTCCGCCCCCGCCCTCAACCATCTTTTTGGAAAGCTTTGTAAAAGCTGTGTATCATTCGGAAAAACTGTGTGGCTTGGCAGCTTGGCCAGGTGTCAGAGAGGCAGGCAAGTGGAGAGAAACTTCTCCCCATCTGCCTTGCCTCCAAGCCGCCATGCGACTGCCATTGCTGGAGTAACCTGGTGGCTTGGCCAGGTGGCATAGAGGCAGGCGGTGGGCCTCATCTACCTTGCCTCCATGCTGCTTGGTCAAGCCTCCATGCTTCTGCTGGCACCAAAGAGTAGTCTAGTGGCTTCACGCACAGGGAGACAAGTGGGGAGACTTTTCTTCCCATCTGACCTCTTCTACACTGCCTGACCAAGCTACTGTTGCTGCCAAAGATATGGAGAAGGAGAAGCTGCTGGCTGGGTGGAAGCAGGAGGAGACTCTTGCCCACCTGGCCAGCAAAACTTGCCAGACCTGGAATTTCAGCACCTACTCCTGCCACCCCACAGCCTTTCTGGGTTGGCCAGGCGGAAAAGGATGAGACTCCCTTTCCTGCCCTGCTAGCAAAGCTGCCAGACCCAGAACTTTGGCACCGCTTCCCACTAGTGGATTGGGTGACACTAGCTTCTGATGAGCCACCTGGTGTGGTCTGACATCCCACCCTCCCCCAGTGACACCCCTGACAGAATCAACCTCAAAAGCTTCACAATAGGTGAGAGTATGTTGGATAAGTACTTGTTAATGCCTTCTCCTTCTTCATCCTTTTTTCCTCCTTACCCTCAGGTGGACTTTCAGAGGATCCCGGAACCACAGTACCGGTGCCAGCTGCTCTCCAGGGTGTCCAGTGCCAGCTGGATCCAACATGTGATCCGCGGATGTCCATTTACATAGGCCTGGGACTCTTTCTTTGCACACTCTTCTTTTTACTCTTGACTTGGGTTTACTTTAGAAAGCGCGGGGAGGAGGTGACTTGCCAGCCCAGCCCTGTGGCTTGCCACAAAAAGGGGGACAACCCAAAAGGTAAACGCATACTGTAATTTTGTTACAGGTTGCAGAATCGGAAATGTAATTCTCTCCCACTCTCCTTAGCATAAAAGACGCACACGGCAACTATTGCAATGGCTGATTTGTGGTTGCGTGTCTTCAAGTGGTTTGCAACTTATGGCAATCCTACCGTGAACCTGGAACGGAGTTTCCTTGGCAAGATTTGTTGAGAGGGGGTTTGCCTTTGCCTTCCTCTGAGGCTGAGAGTGTGTGACTTGCCCAAGGTCAACCAGTGAGTTTGGCTAAGCGGGGATTCAAACCCTGGTCTCCAGAATTGTAGTCCAATACTCAAACCGCTACATCACACTGCAAAACTGGAACGGTTTTGTAACCAAGTTTTGGGGGCAAAACAGAATATAAATAAACGTGATGATGATAATGATAGATTTTCGAGTGTTTCTTTGCTTCCGCAAAACCTGGAAACTTTGTAAAATTACATCTTCATACTTACGGACTTGTTTTTCAGATCGTCTCATGGAAGAAGGAAGCATGAAAGGTGGGTCCAGTGGCAGCCAAACTCCAGAGCCCATCGAGACCTGTAGCTTCTGCTTCCCTGAAGTGAGCCCTGCCATTCAAGAGACCAGGGCATGCCACAAGACTTACCAACCAGGGGCGCAGGGGGACATTACTGTTCCAGGAAACCTGGGAACAGTTCCGACCCCTGAAGATGGCCATTTCCAGGTTATATGCTCTCCTTCTCAAGAAAAGATGCAAACGACCTGAGTTGAACTGTGATAACCAGATGCCACATAAATGTGCCTCCATCCACGGTGTTAAGGAAGCTGCTTGAATCTTTCGAGATCCTTTCCACATCCAACTCCAGGGTGTAGCCTTATGTTAAATGCCAGTTTATACAATCTGCTAACAACGGATGTGCAAAACGTTTCCCAGACTGTGCCATTTCAGGCTGCAGGTGGTTGTAGTGATAATGGAGGTGTGCATGGCTAAATTCTCTCGCATGAAAAGAACCCCCTGTATACAAAACACTTGCACTTCAGGAAGGAGTCTACTCTTCTTAGTATAGTGATTTCTTAAATTTGCATTTTTGCTGTTTATGAAAGCCCCTCTACCCCTGGCTGCATGAGCGGACACAACCTCAAGAGGAACGCTTGGTGTATCTTTTTCATTCCCAAACCAAAACTGGACCAGCAACCAGCTGAGACACAGCAATACTAAAATGTACACCTACTGGAGCACTTGAATGTAATAACTACCCTTCTCTTGAACATAATTTGAAATAAAGATACTTCTTTTCTGCAAATACAGAACCATAGTTACTTATTTGTGGGTTCAGGGGGAAAAAAACATGACCATGGTGTTAAATATATCGAAAGAGGCCTTCTGGCTAAGTCCCTGCAACCTTGGCATCAGACATCATAGCGACAGCAGAGGCTGAGATGAGAGTCATGTTGGATAACAGTGAGCTTAAGTAAAGTTGGGAATCCTCCAGAATTTGGAAAGTTGCTTTTGGAAAGTAATTTGATTCTTATTATTTGCTCAATCCCATGTATCAGTTAATGTCATGGGAATAGCTGCCGCATAAACATTTTCTAACTTTTGTTCTCAACATGGACGCTCCACTTAGTCATTTTGGCTAGTTAGCCCAAGATTTATTCCTTTCTATGAATTTGTTCCCATTTCTTTACAAAACTCTCTAAGGCACGGCTCAGACATAGCCGATTATTTCCACTAGAAAGTCTACCATAACTTGGAAGTAATTCTCATCGATGTCAGTGAGGGCAGCTTACAGACTTTGTGCACTTAGCACAGTAGCTGAATGGCCATTCTCACCTTCTCCGAATGTTATGAAGAGAGCCATTTTCAATCAGACTGTGAAGAAAACCCATCAGAGTTACACTCCAGGCTTTCCACAATTCTCCAGGAGCCATCAGGTCTTTGATTCATCTTGCCACAGAAGGCTTCATTATATTCAAACCTCCATTACCTGCATTTCTTGTAAAAGCCTTACAAGCTTTCCAGAGGTAGATCTCTAGGGATGCAGTGATTCCAATGAATCTTGCCCTGGTAACCAATTCTTCTTCCAAATTAAAATGTTTTCCAGACATCTGAACTATGGATCCTTGCACAGGTCACCATCTCCATTGCTTATTGAGAGGTCACGGAGAGTCACTGCAGAATTGAGGCTACAACTAAGATCTTGCAGGCAAATTAACATAATATAGCGAGTCCTTAGTATCTGCTGGGACTTGGTTCCAAGACCCCTATGGATACCAGAATCCATGGATGCTCTAATCCCATTACATACAAAGGCACAGCAATATATCCGTTATATAAAATGTCAAAATCAGGATGTGCTTTTTGGAATTTATATATATTTAGAATATTTTCAAGTGGTGGAATCTGAGAATCATAGAGTTCTAAGAGATGACGAAGGTAATCCAGTCCAACCCTATTCTGCCATGCAGGAACACAAAGAGCACTGCCAACAGATGGCATTCCAGACTCTGTTTAAAAACATCCAAAGGAGGAGATTCCACCACACTCCCAGGGAGTGTATTCCACTATCAAACAGCTCTCATTGCCCAAAAATTCCTCCTAGTGTTGAGGTGGAATCTCTTTTCCTGTAGCTTGAATCCATTGCTCTGGGTCCTATTCTCTGGAGCAGCAGAAAACAAGCTTGCTCCATCCTCAATATAACACTCCTTCAAATATTTAAACAGGGCCACCATATCACCTCTTAACCTTTTCTTCTCCAAGCTAAACATCCCCAGCTATCTAAATCATTCTTCATACAGCATAGTTTTCAAACTGGTCATCATTTTGGGCAACATCCTCTGGACACATCCCAGCTTCTCAACATCCTTTTTGAATTGTGGTGCCAAGAACCGGACTCAATATTCTAGGTAAGACCCGACCAAAGCAGAACAGAGTGGCACTATTACCTTCTTCAATCTAGACACTATACTTGTATTGATGTGGCATAGAATCATGAATCTGAGGGCCAACTGCATAGCAGGTCTTTCCCCATCTTCAAAAAGCATCTGGGGAGGAGACAATATGGAGGGAAGAAAGCAGCAAAGTCAGTCTGCACTCATGTCTAAAGCTCCATCCACACATCTGGAACTATAAAAAAAACATACACAAGTGAAACAAAACATAACTGTCCTTTTCTGCTTCTCATTATTTTCTTTTTAAGAAAAGAGATTGTTCTCAGGTGGGTTATCCACATGTGTGTACAGGGGGCCCTTAATATCCACTGGCATTTGGTTCCAGGACTCCTGGTGGATACCAAAATCTGTGGATGCTCTAGCCCCATTAAATACAATGGCATAGTAAAATGGGGTCCCTCATACAAAATGGCAAAATCATGCTTTGCTTTTTGGAATTTATATATATTTAAAACATTTTCAAGCTGCAGACGCTTGAATCCGTGGATAAAAAAAAAAAAAATCCGTGGACATGGAGGGCCGTCTGTCTGTAGGTAAGTTTTCACAGTTGCTAGTTAGTATGTTCATTCTCATTTTAGCCGGCAACCTGAAGCAGGTTTTGTGTTGCTTCCCATACTTGCTGTCAGGTTGACTTTGACTTAAGGTGACCCTATGAACAAGAGCACCCCAAGAGCCCCAGTCATTAACTGCCCTGTTCAGGTGTTGCAAACTCGGGGACATACCTTCTACAGTTGAGACTATCCAGCAGTTTCTTACTACCTTCCACTTTACCAAGGGTTATAGTCTTTTCTGAGGAGTCACATCACCGTATCCTCAGTTTAGTCATCTTTGCTTCTGAGACGCAACTTCCAGCAGTCTTAGTTTTCTAGTCTCAACACCCCATCTTCAATATATGGGAAATAATCTTTTTTTATTCAGCAATTGTCAAGACTTGCTGACGGCCGAACAACATCTTTGCTTCATCCGTCTCCCAAAGGAAAAAAACAACAAAACCCTTGCATCCCCATCTTGTTTTTCATTTGTGGGAAGGGAAAGGACCATCTTTTCTCCCTTAAGGGGTGAGATGTGGACTGAATATATGGTTGGTGGGGAATAAACTACCCCCAGCCACCTCCGCCATTCAAAATTTTAGTCTTATGGATGCTTTTTCTTGGTCAAGATGGTGATAGGTAAGTACCTTGGAGAAACAAGGTCTATATCACACTACATAATTATAGTATTTTCTTGGCAGTTTAACTGTCATAGTGCCATTCTATGGGATCATGGGATCTGTAGTTACATGAAGTATTCGAAATTCTTTGTTGGGAAACTTTAATGGCTCACTCCGCTACAAAACCCAGGATCATGTAGGGTGCAGCCATGGCAGTTAAAGCAGAATCAAAGTGCTACAATTGTGCTGTGCAAGAGACGCGCATCTCACGTGTCTGCCATGTAACATGTAGTCTAGCGTCCACAATAACATATGAAACATGCTTTCAATATGGAAAACACGTTGTATAAATGGGAACCCTTGCTATCATTAAAGGGGACAACACCTGTTATCAGAAAACTGCAAACGTCTGTTATGACTCTGAACCAAAATTCTCAGTATCAGAAGAAATGTTGCTTACCAGCGTACGTAAAACACATATATCCACCTTGTCCCTGCCAACAATTAGAAAGTAGTGTTAAGATTGCCAAGATGCTATTTAATTTAAAGTCTGCTCAGCCTCGGGTAGGCCTACCTCTGGTTACCAGGCAACTGGAGAATAAGTACCGCTCATGTTTGTGAACAGATGTTGAAACAGGAAGGGAGAAGACCACAATGCTACAGGATGAAATGCAACCGGCACTGCCCAAATTTCAAACTTGCTCGACTTACCAGGATTGCTTTCAACATCATGACAAACTGGATCCGCCACAGGGTCGCCATAAGTCGGAAACGACGTGATGGGGCACAACAATAACAACAGCAAACCAAACTGAGCATTTTAAAAGTCTCTTTCTGTTTTAGAGAAATGCTATTCCCAGTAACCTGGGGTAACCAAATGCAGTTAAGTACTTGAATTACAGGAAAACCACTAAAGATGGGAGTTTGATACGAACACCATGCTTAGAAATGCCCTCAAATCTGTGTTAAATTTATTAGTATACAGACATTTCTTTTCAATCAATATGTTGGCTGCGTTCTCCTTGTAGAAACCCAAGAGATTTGTGCCAGAAGCAGCGAGTAAGTCAAGGAAGCTGGCAAGGGTTAATAATTGCAGCCATTTCTATCCTCCCAGGAAAAAAAAAGGATCAATTTCTTTGGCGTCCAGCAGTAAAAAGGAAATAAAGGGCTTGGAGGTAGAGAAGAAGAAAAGCCCATTATTTATGGTACTATCCATTGTTCAACCGCAAGGCGGTGCCATATCTCCATTTTAAAAAGCTGCAGCCTGAGCGCCATCAGTGTCAGCCAGGAAGCAGTAAAAGGCCAACTCCTCTCTTCCACTGCAAGCTTGCTGCATTATTTAAAGGGGGGAAAGAAGACAGAATTACAATAACCAACCAGATCTTTCTTTTTTTTAAAAAAAATCTCTAATTCATCGGCAGATATTAAACCACAATCACTCCAAGGAATTCCCAAACCTATGTATCAAGATAACCACCTTTTTAAACACACATCTGCATGCAGCCCTGAAAGTGCAGGAAACCTCAGAGGCACTGGAAACCCATGCAAAATTTCACTTCCAGCTCTGCCAAATGCATTTTTAAATATACAGACAAGTATGTGGCACAGTTGCAGCAACACACTGCCATTCTCTTTATCACAAAAGCACCAACTTTTCTGGTTTCATCAGGGTGGGAGTGTACACAATTTCAATCCTTTGCAAAGCTTTCCATATTAACCTAGCCACCGAGGAACCAAAGGCATTGCAGGAGAAAATGCCCAGTGTGCCAGGGAAGACACTGTTCTTATGCCAGCTTTCCTCAATCTGGCACCCTCTAGATGTGTTGTACTACAAGCCACGTTCATCTCCAGCCAACATAGTACCATGCACTGGAGACAACGGGAGGTTCAATGCAACATGTTGGAGACGTGCCAGGGATTTTCTGGGTTATACCTTTGGAAGCACAATGATGCTTCTGTGTGGATTAAGTGCATGCCCTACAATATATGCTTTGAACCACTCCATCTAGGAGGAACCAGCATGGTGCAGTGGTTTATGCATTGGACTACAACTCTGGAGACCAGGGTTCAAATCCTCGCTCATCCACAAGAACACACTGGGCGACCCTGGCCTCAAGCCTCAGAGGAAGCTTACGGCAAACCCCATCTGAACAAAAATTGCCACGAAACCACATGATAGGTTCACCTTAGGGTCGCCCTAAGTTGGAAAGGACTTGAAGGCACACAAGAGCAACAAATTCAATTCAGAGCAAAATTAATATTAGTGAGGCAAGTTTTATGGGTCTTTTCTGATCTCTTCAGTGAGAAAAAGCCCAACAACTTTTTTTACAACAGCCTTGGGCTCCTCAAAATAGAGCACGAAAACCACTCTGTGACAGCATGACCCAAACATGTTCAGAAGTACAGTGGTCTCTCCACATTCGCTGGGGTTAGGGACGAAAGGCCTCCATGAATGTGGAAAAACTGCAAACATTATTATTTTTTTAAACTTAAGAACACCACTCTAGGAATTTCTAGGCCCTCCAGTGCAACTCTATTGTCAACATTGCCAGAGGTTGATCACAGAATCATGCTAGAGGACCTACAAATGCCTAGAGGAATGTTTTCTCTAGAAACTTCTCGGTTCTCCAGCAGAACCTCTGGCAGAGTTGTGCTGGAGGACCAAGAGATTTCAAGAGAGAACATATAAATCAACTCCACAAACAATCAAATCCGCTAAAGTCAAAGCTGCAAACGTGGAGGGCCAACCGTATAGAAATAAAATTTAGACCAGTTTGTAAAAAAAGCAGCGCAAGAAATGCCCTCGCCACCACCAAAAGCGGGTTGACATGTGGAAAGTCTCAAATCGCCACACCAAGGTGTAACATTGAGTCTGCCTACTTTGACCATGTTTAATTTCTCTGGACAATAGCTGCCTCAGTACCATTCCTCCCAATTTCCAACTGGTGAAAAACTGCTGGATTCTGATAAAACGTCTCACAAGCGCCCAATGGAACCAACATTTTAAAGCAGCTCTGTAATAAATCATGGGACTGTAGCAGCCTATAAAATAAAATAAGAAATTAAAGGCTTTTTACAAAGGTCACGGAAATCTGATCAGCACCCGACTCAACCTGAGTCAGTGGCCAATTTTCTTGGGTCGCTTTACACAAAGAAACGCTAAACTGGATGTAAAAACAAAGGAGGTTCCTGTTGTTACTGTGTACTCTTCTTTTTGTAAGCCATACATTCAGGGGGGGTTTACAAGGCAAATAAGCCTTTTTCTCCATAGACAGCAAATCAAATGTGACCCCGCCTCGTGGTTATAAAATATACAGCCCATGTGGAGTCCTAGCCAGTGTCTAGACAGTGAGGAGGGGGTGGTGGGGTGAAGAAGAGAACATCAACGCATCTGTGACAAAGCAGGAGCAAGCAATGCTTCCAGGAGGTGATGACAAAGCCAGGAGGCTCTATATAGAGAACCAAAGTGATATATGAGAAAAATTAATATCACGGAGAGATAAGGGACCAATAAAAGCTGTGCAAGGGGGAAAATCCTTTGTTTACTCAGTGTCTGGTGTTAAGGCAGAGGTGTCCAATGGTAGAAAATTAATTGCAACAATGGCACCCAGTTGCCAGAGTTAGCAGATGGCAGATTTTTCAATTCCAAGTGTCTCAGGAGCACAATATTTCTCTGCAGAGGAAGAATGGAAAAGCACCCAACGCAGCACTGCCCAGAGAGAGATGAGACTTATTCACAGTATTCCCCCCCCCCCCCAAAAGGTAAACACCCAAGACCACTTTCTATGATATAAAGACATCGATTCATTCATTGTTACTGATGGCTGCACCAGTGAATTTCATTCTTACGGGGCAACAAGAAAGAACAAAAGGTGGGGGAAATTAAGAAAATACCTTCAGTTTCAGGTGAGAGAAGAAACTGTGCTAACATTTTGATGAGCAGCCAAAAGTTGTCTTAAGTTACCTGTACAGAGGCATTCTGGGAAGCCTCCCTCAGTATCATGGCTCCAACTCCACAAATCCAGACTTCTTTTCGAGCTTGCCGAAAAACAAATAGCCCAGTAATTTCATACTGTATTTATTTAATAACTAAAATTCACAAATAAAAAGGTACTTGCAAAGTCCATTTCGTTGCGTTGTCCCAATTCTCCTCCATTTTACTGCTTTCAGACCCATATGCGTAAAAAAAAATGGGCTTGGATTTATTTTTTTAAATTATAACTGTTGTATGATTGGTCAAGTTGGAGCTGAAGCACCAATGGAGAAGATGCTTTATGGAGATGAGAGTACACCCCCCGGGCCTTCCCACACACGTTTCGGAGGAACAGAAGGAGACGTGCCAGCGCCTGGTCTCCTCTGCTCCGTTTTTCCCCCACCCAGAGCCATCTTTTGCATTATTATATTTCTTCTCTCAAAGTCACTGACTGTAGCCTCTTTTACAGTTCCTCTTCCTCTGTCCCTGCGGGACTGCATTACACAGTGGACATTGTTCATTTTTAAAAACTCCTCTAGGCCATGAGCCAGCGGCAAGCAGGTCCTGTTGCAGCTCAGTGCAGGATGTCGAATGGGTGTCTTTTTTAAATTATTATTTCAGGTAGGTTGTGTGTCTTTTCAGAAGGCTGCCATTCCTTTTGATTCCTTACAGGTTTCTCGCTCGAGCTGCTGCATAAGGCTACTCGTACTCCAGGAACTGTTTGTGATAGAACAGCAAATATCTAGAAGTATAGGGAAAGACAAAATAAATAAATGATCAGCCTTGTTTTAACGTTGCTTGCTGCAGCTGAGTCCCTCCCCCTCCGCCATTTTTAAAGGAGAACATTTTTCTTATAAGGCAGGAAAGATCCCAGGGAGGTGGTTTTGCTAGCTGGCTGGCACATGGTCATGCTGTGACAGTCTAAATAATTTAAAACCAATGACTCATCATGGTATGTACCCGTCTATTCTGGATCCGTACTAGACAGCTTAACGCCTGAAAGCAAAGGAAGATTTGTTCTAGTTTGGTACCTAGAAAGAAGACCTAAAAGAATGGCTCTTGCTACAAAAATGGCAATGCTAAGCAAGCAGAAGGCACCCAGGTGGGGCAACTGTGTGGAAACCAGGCTTCTGAAAGCTGGAAAGAACTTCAGTCTGTATAGGTTTTGGGTTTTGTTTGCACTGGTGTATCCTAAATATCTAACAGCCAACATACTTCTCCTCAATGAATTAAAACTATTAAGTACAACTAAGGTGCTTCACCTTTGGAAGCAGAGAAACAGAGTAACAAGGTCTAAATGAGTATTAAATCACATTAAAATCTCTCACTAACATATCTACCCTTTTAGCATCCTCTGAGGAAAAAAATAATCAGATGTATTTTTTAAAAAGTGAGAACAAGATGACAGGCTTCATATTTTTGTAACCCGAGATGAATACCGTAAATGGTGGCAATTCAAGATTTTAAACTATCACACTTCTCTTCTTCCACTGATAACAGGATGAAAACATACAGCTTTCGATGCTGATAAGGATCCACATACTTAAGCATTTATAAATCTTGGATGTGGTCTGGGGGGCTACTACTAACCAGGGCTGAATATATGCCACAATTCTGTGACAGCTCAGGAAGAGTGCAGAGCTTACCTTTCAGTGAATGTCATTATTCATTGTTTTAAAAGCAAAATAAAATAAAATACTGTTTTGGAACATTAATGCTGCCAAAAACATGCTTGACAAGATTTATAGAAAACTATCTGGGGTTGGAGGTCAGGCCTGTCCCTTTATAGTAAAACCAGAATTGTGCAACTTAATTAAATAAACAATAAAAAATTAACCCTGTAAAAAAATGCAAAGACAAATCTTAATCTACATAATTTATACAGGTTGCATAACTCAGCCTTTCAAGCCATGTACTTTGATTTATTGGGACATTAAATTTTGTTAAATACATGAAGCTGACCTTATACTGGCCAAAACATACTAATGTGTTGAAGCAGTAGATATCAGAGAAAGCATGTGATGATTCTTTCCACCAGCCCCACACAAATTAGGCTGAGACATATGTAAAAATTTACCTTATTCATTGGCATGTGGGCCTTCAATATATTAATGCAGCTTAATTTCTAGCCATTTCCATGCCTGCAGTGCTGCGTACTATTTTGACTTACATGTTTCTCTCTTTTTCCTTTAGACTTTGCTGCTTTTCTACACATCCCTATCGTTCTTAATGGGAGGCTGCTCTCCAACTGTGTTTTGCGCAAGACCTACCCTTCACTGTCTAGTACATCCTTAATGCTAGCCTTGGTGATGATGGCATCGTCACACTTGAACCACTGGTCCTTGTGTTGCCGAATGAAACTGGTATAGTGCCCGCTCTCCAGGGTTCCCTGGTGATTAACTACTGCAAACAAGGAATACCTGGCAGAAGGACAAGTGGAGAAAGAGCAATGAGGTCAAGAGACAAAAATTCAGCCACTGAAATGAATGTCATTTAAGTCTTTATAAATCTGTGCCTAAAGCAAGAAATCTCCACATAGGTACTTCTTGAGCTCCTATGATCAGGCCTTTAGAAATTATCAACAGTATATTGAAAAACAAAAGTTCTGAAAATGACTATCAGTGCAGAACAAGGCATGAGAGTTGTTTCAGGCTGGGAATGTAATAATTTTTGGAGGCTTTGCTTTTAAGTAAAACATTTATACATCCTGACAACCTGTCTCTGCTAACAAGCCACATTTTATTAAATAGCCTCAAACCACAATATGAACTTAAGGGTTGTTGCTCGCTTACAAACTCTGATTTGTTTAAACCGAGGTTTGTTGTGACATCTAAACCCACAATCAAGGTTTAGTCCTGGCTTATTCTCCCAGGGGTCAACCTTGAATCAGAAGCTGACAAAAAAAAAGTGGGGGAGATAAAAATAGATAACAGGAAAGATGAGGCATAGTTTGTTTTCTGCCATACAGTTCAATGCTGAAGTTGCAAATTATGTTAACTACTATATTGCACTGTTTTGTGGTAATGCGTCCAATATTTTTGACCAATGTCAGCTGTCTAAATCAACTATAGGCTGCAGCAGCTACATCCAAGCATTTTTCTAACTGCCCTGATCACTGCTGGGAAAGAGAACAGCTGACTCCTAGACCTGTGTGCCTTCAAGTCATTTCTGACTCATGGCAACCCTAAGGCAATTCTATCCTGGGGTTTTCCTGGCCAGATTTGTTCAGAGGTTTGTCACTGCCTTCCCCTGAGGCTGAGATATGTGACTTGCCAAAGGTCAGGCAGTGGGTTTCATGGCCAAGTTGGGAACTGAACCCTGGTCTCCAGAGCTGTAGTCCAACATTTAAACCACCAGCCCTTGCTGGCTCTCACTCTCAGACTTAGTTATTGACAACTCTGCTATCTGGAAAAGAAATATTGTGCAAGTTGTCAAATAATGCAGAAAAAATTCATGTGGATTTATAATTCCTCAAGAATCTGGCATTGAATCATCTCTACTGAAGTCCAAGCAGTTAACAGACAGAAACAGCTCAGTTGCCATGCTTCACATCCTTTAGCCTACCTACTTTGTTAAAAATGAGCCTTTTGATCACTTTGCCTTTAGAGCAAGGATACAGATTACCCCAAAGTTTTTGAGTACAATCCCCACAATTCCTTACTTGATTGAGATTCTGGGAGTTGAAGTCCTAAAAATCTAGAAGTTTTACAGCATTGATACACATGTCTGTTATCCCAATCTCACTATCAGAGATATTCTGCTCTTAAAAACAAGACCTGTGTCCATACTTCAGTCCACGCTGCAGAAATAAAGCAGTTTGACACCACTTTAACTGCCATGTCTCTACCCTACAAAATCCTGGGATTTGTAACCTGGTGAGGCACCAAGGTTCTCTGACAGACCAGGCTGAATACCCCATTAAACTAAAAACCCCAGAATTCCACAGGACTGAGCCATAAGAGTTAAAGTAGTATCAAACTGCTTTATTTCTGCAGTGTGGAAGACCAGCTGGCTCCTTACTATGGCTTCTAACATATATGGTTAAGTCAGGGTTGCACATATCTGAGTATAACAAGATGTGGGGGGAAGTACTTTTAAATCACTGTATTGGTTGCATTGTATTGCCACAGAATGTGGTAACAAGTGAGGTAACTTGTGAGGTATAGTCTGACTCCTGAAAGAGTTCTTAGAAATACTTACATTGCCAGTGCTACTTTACAAAAGGAATCCTGAAATGTCTCATATCCTTTACTAAAGGCTCCCACCTTCTTCCTGTATCGGTGGAATTGAGCTAAAATGAGCTATACAAATTGCTGGGTAAACACAGAATGAGCTTCATTTTACAGAAGGAAAGTGTAACGTACACAATTTGGGCGTCTCACTCACAAACACCTGTTTCTCCTGCTACCTATTTCGCAGTTCTTCCTGTTTGCACTGCTTTTATTAGTCCTTTAAATCTGGGACAAGCATTTTCACAGCTGCGGCTCTCTGGTGGCTGTTAGGGCCAATCCAAGCTGTAAGGGGCTCTATTGGGCATTTGTGACACTATTCAATACTGGTGATAGAGCTGGGTACACAAATTAATGAGAATACCCACCCCGGCCTGGCACACTCCCAACATATTGGACTACAGCTACCATCCGCACTGGCCATATTGCTAAAAGGCTGATGAAATCTGTAGTCCAAAATATATGGACAGCCATGGGTTGAGGAACACTGTGCTACAATTAGAAAGCAGAGGAAGACACTGGATGCAAATAGTCAGCAGTAACAGGGAAGGACAGTAGCAGCTTGAGGAAGAAAAACAAGTAGCTCTTGGGGATTTATTTTATGGTCAGGTATTTAAATACAACCCCCAACACATATGTTTGTAGGCGCACACAGAGCTCCACAGGACGTGGAACAGAGCTCCAGTGCACATTGAAGGATTTATTCTACCTGACCAAAGAGGAAGAACCATAGATTGCAACAATACTTACTTATTATCATTGTTTAGACTATCTGCTGGCTGCTGGTACTGCCCGTTCATTCTGCTCTCTTTACTACAAGGGGGGGGGGGGGGGAAAGGCGCACACACAACAAAAAATATTCAGTGCCTTTGGAAAAGATAAGCTCAATGTTAATTTCTGTTCAAAAGACATAAAACAAAATTAAGGTTAACAGCCCTTCATTTAGACTTCTTGATAGCAAAATGTCAATTTAAGACAAGGGTGGGCAACATGTAGCCCTCTAGACCCTGTTGAACTGTGACATCCAACACCCTTGGCACTAGCAAAGCTGGCCAGGGCTGATCGGAATTGTAACCCATCAGCATTTGAAGAGCCGATTTAAGCAAAACAACCAAACGTGACACCACCTAGTCAGAAGTGGGTAATGTATCACCTCCAGATATTTGGCCTACAACTCCCATCAGACCTATTCACCATGGCAAAAGGTAAGAGACGGTGGGAGTTCTAGTCCAAAACAGCTGACAGATAAGGCGAATCATTCTCCTTTATAGGAGAAAATAAAAGGAACTGCACTGGGATGGCGGCTAAGCCTGTGGTCTGCCCATATTGGTTCTAGTCAATGAGAACCAAACACTCTTTAAATCAGCACAATAACAAATCAACACAGTCCTGAATTATGACTGGCAGAAGAATTTTATCCAAAAAAGGTTCTGTGCTACTGAACCAAAACAGGCAGGTAAAGGCAAGGCCCTATCATATCAAGCATGTGATTGTGAAGAAGATGACAGAGAGTATAATCATAAATTATTATTATTATTTTTAAAGAATGAGTTCTCAAACTAGTTATTGCAAATAAAGCAAAAATCCATGCCACTGTCTTAGGGAAGTATTCAAAGGGGGACAGTATCAGATGTTACATTGGCTCTTCAGAAACAAAATAGCATGGTGGAAAGTATGGGCAGGTACGTGAAATACACCTGACAAAACAGTCTACAAAGAAGTTTGAAAGAATTCGCTCAAGAGAGTCTGGAAAATGTACAGATAAACCTTTTAATATGAAAAATGATCACAAACAGAATTGATAAATCTAAGATGTAACAGGTCTCCTGTGTGACCTCATGTAATGTAATTGGCTTCTGTTTCTCTTCAACAGTTGGAAACTACACATCTTTTCAATGTGAAAAATAGTTTTGACTAGTTTACACTCACTTAGTTGCCTTTCTTTGTCCTAGGTAAAAACAGTGCAACAAAATGGCCAATGGATGGTTATGGCCACTCCAAAAGTTCCTGTCCATTACCCAATCACAATGACTCCCTATATTTGATGCTTTGTTAGAGACATGCACCCCAGGAAGTCTTTTGTGCTGAGATCATCCATGACAGATTTCATAACGATCTAAGACTAAGGGGCACTTCTACATAAATCCCAAAGCTGAAAGGAAGAGAAATTTAATCCAATTCTTTATGAAAAGAAAGTCTTAATTGCATTAGCCTTCTTTATGCTGCTGAACCTTTCCTGCTCTTTTTCATTAACATATTTTATGTTTTTGAGAATGGCAACTGGATTACTTTGGTTCACAGGTTGCTGAAAATGATGGCAGACGTCATTATACACACAGTGAGCAAAAAAGTGTAAGCTATGATATTAGTGCCAGATAAATATTTGAAACATTTAAAAATGAAAGGCCTACTTATTCTGACCATCAACATTAATTTACTCTTAAGTATCAAAACACAGACCAGTTTTTAAATGGTAAGACATCAACCTATTTCTGGAAGAAATTACATAGCATTAGAAGCAGTGATTCAATGTGTTAACTTTGACTAAAGCTTTCAAAAACTTTCTTTTCCTATGCTCAAGTACATTTTGCAACTTTTTGATGCGTGTCTTAGAATCACCTACTATTTTACGACGTGAAGAAGCCTTTCTTTACAATTCTTAAACTATATGGGTGGTGGTGTATATTGGTCTGCCATTTTTCCTTTTAGCAAACAATATCAGAATAGAGAAAAAAATAGATTAATTAATTAAGTCAACTATTAACCAAATGCAGATTTTAGCTATTTATAGATGTTTCAATTATTTGAATGAATTCTATCTACACTTTAAAGAGGGTGTGAAACTGAACTTCTCCCTTTTTGGCTCAGAAGGGCTCTCAATCAAGTTTTGAAATGCACGATGCAACCTGTTTCCATCCAGAAAGCTAATCGTGCTAACTTCTCTTTTGGTGCTGGCTTCATAAAACTGGCTCCAAAACGGCTCTATATCTTAAAACAGAACCTCCTGAGTTTCTCACAAGAACAAGTCCTTCCACATACCTGGAAGCCATAAAAGGTGTCATGTCCAGCTCCAGTGGAAAGGAAACATATGTAGTGATCTTTCGCCTCAGTTTGGCTGAGTGTTCAAACCGCTAGAAGAGAGCAAGGAGTTCTTTTAGAGAAAAGAGATGTTCACACATCTTAGTGGCTGACTCAGGTGGAAAGAAAAGTTGCTTAAACTCTAAATCAAGTGTGGGCAACCTGTGGTTCACCATGTGTTTTTGGACCGCAGCTCTTATCGTTGCTGGTTATCAGCCTTGCCAGCTGGGTTTGAAAGAGCTAGAATGTGACATCATTTGGAAGGCAGTAGTTTTACTGTTGAAAGACAACTGACACAGCTGTACAACACTTCATGAAGATCTCTCCTCCCAAAAGGAACAGTGACTAAGCATACGAAATGTGAAAAAACTTTATAAAGTTCAAGTCTGTGTGAGAAAGCTTCCAGAACTCTTACCATGCAGGATTAAAGTTTTTTCTGCCAGAAGACATTTAGATTACTGGTATGAGTAGGTTGTTTATAACTGGGTGTTTAATAAGTATTTGCCTGTCTTTTCTCATTTCTTTTTTTAAAATGTCATGTATTGGCCAAACACAGATTCCCATCTTATATTTTTGGCAAAAATTCAGATGGTAATACAAGATAACTCAGGACCTCCCCAACTTAAAGTTCTCCCTTTAAGTTATCAAAAAGTGAAAAGGAGACACTGATGTATCACAGTCTGACAAGAAACAAACAGGATGAAAAAGTATTTTAAAAGAGACAGATTAATTGCTGAGACAATAAGAAGTGTAATAAGCTTCATACTTTCACTATCATTTGAGAAGAACGAGACAAAATGATGAAAACAGGGAACTAAAAGATGAATGAACTGTTCTTTAAAATGGTAGCACTTCTCTCCATTTCTCAGGACTCCTGTCCTATTTACATTCTCAGTTAATTACTCTCAGTTTAAAGCACCATAACAATTCCCAAGCAACAGATCAGGCTGTTTTTTCCTTATTTAAAAAAGAAGAAAATCACAGAGACTAGCTATCCTTTTGCATTTCTCCTCATCTTTGTTTGCTGCATTATTAATATTGTCGGAATGTATGCCTTCATAATGAATTGGATATTAGTTAAGCTATAAATAACTTACAGTTTTATCATTACAACAGCTGCTGGAATTTAGCAATATTAGTTCACTGGCATCTGAATGCTGTTTTGATGCATAAAATATTAAAATCATAATTCCGAACAGACAGAATGACAAGATGATTCATGGCGAGAGATTCCCCTTTGCCTTTCAGCACAGATATGCTGCTTCAGTTTTAGTAAAACATATTTCTTTGTACTCTGGATTGTGAATGGACTAGATACTATGCATGTACCTGAAGGTATAAAAAAGGTAGCAGGCCATCTACGGTGCGATCCAATGATGCTCATAAGCATCTAAATTCTAACACTGTGTAAAAATTGCTGACAAAGCCTTTTCAATGCACTAGTGCTTAGAGCCATTACAGATCTGTCACAAGTATGTTAAGAATGTGTTAAAACCATATATAGGTAAACACGTGGAAGCATACATAAAAATATTAATATGTATCTTTGTAACACACTATTGTACATACAGGTTTGCTTGCTATTTGCAAGAATTGAACAAGTTGTAATAGCTAGATAAGGTACTTCATCTTACACTAAAACTAGCCCTGGTGTTCTCCAAATCAGGTTTTTTTTTTTCCACAGCCAACTACTGCTGATATTAGGGTTCTGGATGCACTTGCCCAGTGATTTTATTGTACTGTAACTCCCATCATCTTTCACCACTGCCTATAATGATTTAGAGCTGATGTCACTTCTAACTGGCAGCCATATGGTCCTCATCTTTGCCCTTGCTGATCACAAGGCCCCATTCTGCCCATTAGTCATACTGCTCATCCCAATTCATATAATCAATATTCTGGTGACATCCAACGCCATCTCTTCTTCCCATCAGATCCCAAGAAAGCTGCCTCAGTAATGAACCAATGTTTGTTGTCATTAATGAACTGGATGAGAGCAAAGAATTTGAAACAGTCCAGACAAGACAAAGATGCTCCTGGTCAACTGAAAGGCAGATCAGGGAATAGGGACTCTACTTGTGCGGGAAGGTATTACACTCCTCCTGAAATCTCAGTCTCACAACCTGGGTATTCTCCTGGACTTAACTCTGAGCCTGAATGCCCAGGTTCCAGAAATAGTCTGTAGTTCATTTGCACAGTTAAAACTAGTGTGTCAGTTGTGGTACCTCAGATCTGGATCTGATGATACGTGCCTTGATTACATCCTGTTTCTAAGTTGAACTGTCTTTGGGAAATATTTGGAAACCTCACTGGGTTCAAAATGTCACAGTCAGAACACTGACTGGGGCTGGTTAAAGGGTCCATGTGACTCCATTATTAAAACATTTTCCTTTGCTACCCATTTGTTTCCAGGCACAATTCAAAGTGCCAGTCATGATCCATAAAATCCTTTATGGCTTCGATCCAAACTATGTGAAAGATAAAACATTTTTAAAGAAGGCTTATAATATGTAATTGTTCTCAGGGAGGCTTCTTACTGGGGTGTGTGCTTTATTTTTTGAATTTTGTATGCCTTTAGAATAATTGTATACTCTTTTAAATGTAATATTTTAATTGTTTCAAAAAAAAAAATAGTACTGTCGAGTTTTAACTGATTCACTCTGGGAAAAAGGCAGCCTATACATGAAATCTGTTTTGAAGAGTCCCCTGGGAACTCAGCTTGCAATCTTGGGGAAAATGGACTAAGACCATGAGGATCTTGTTTAAAATCACCATTCTCCCAGCTGTGGGATGGATTTCCTCAGAGGATGGTGGACTCTCCATCTTTGAAGGTATTTAAACAGAGGTTGGATGGACATCTTTCAGGAGTGCAGTTGTGTATTCCTGTATGACAGGCAGTTGGACTAGGTGGCCCTTGTGGTCCCTTTCCAACTACAAGATTCTATGGATGTTAGTCAAGCCTATGAAGTACAGGCCATCTTCAATCATGACGTAGCGACTTACTTTGAGATGAAAACAGGCCACAATGGGTAATTTCTTCATAGTGAGTTGTTTGGTAGATTCCTGGTAGCTATGGCAACCACTACATTTGATTTTGGCACTGCTTCCTAGATGTTCTGGCCTTGTAAACCTGTGAGAAAGGATAATCAGCATAAGCATAAATTTCCATTCAATCCTAAATTTCTGCTTTTCACTTAGCAGGAAACTATACAAAATATTTTAGCTTTAGTTTCTTAGCAGTTTTCCTTCACAACCACTGTTCCAAAATGATTACCATTTCTCGGCTTGCGTCCTGTTACCTATTACTGTATATTAGAAAGCCTAGAGAAAAAACACACTTATAGTACAGACATTTGCTCAAGCTGATATAGAAGTCATTTATATTCTCTTTGTGGAGGCATCTGCCCACAGTGTTGATCTGCATGATGCCATGCTTTCCTACAAATGGTCTCACAATTTAAAAACATGTCTACACAAAACCAATTTTGGTTCAGTTACTAATTTGACTGTCTCCCGCAAAATGACCACAATCAGGAAAAAGAGACCATATTTGGTCATCCACAAAAACAGGATAATAAGCTTTTGACTAGGTGGTTTGGATAGCATTTTTTGTTTGTTTGAGCAAAATCATGCCTGTTGTAATTGCAATGTAAAGTTAAATTTTGGCAGAGCTTTGTGTTCTCCTGTATGACCAAAATGTGGGATTCTTTCTTCAAGGCCAAGTGCTGTGAAACAGAGCCATGCCTAAGCAGGAATACTTTGGAAGAGTATATAAGGGACAATGTGCTGTCGGTTTGCAATCTGAAAAACCAGGACACCTCACCTTTAATTTATTCATATTGTAGTAAACAATCCATCAAACCGGCTTAGCTGTAAATGCCAAGTGGTTTAAGCAGTTTAGGCAACTCCTGCTACTACCCTTCCTCTCTTGTGCTTCAAGACATAAATAGACAAGAAGGTTGAAAACATGAGCCTTGGTAAATATTGGAATACTTGGGAGACAGGTCTACTTTCTCACTGAAGCAATGAATCTGTGTTTGGGTGTAAGGATTTGGATTGCAGGTGAAGGGCTCATTCTGAAAGTTGTTCCACACAAATGAATTCACTGGATATATTTGCCACTGGCTGGAGGAAGATTTTATCATCAAGAGGGCCCATGTTAGCAATCTGAACTGGTACAGCTCAAGACACAGGTTGGCCACTGCAATAAGACCAAGGCCACACAGAATACTAGGGAGCTCCAGAAGAAGGTGTGGCAATTCCAGATGTCACTGAACTACTACTCACCATCATCCCTGACCACCAGTAAGAATGGAGACCAAAATAAATCTGGAAGGCCACAGGTCTCCTGAATGTTTCGAAGTTTCTACTGGATTTCAGGGGAACATTAGTAGAATTTTTCCCTTCAGGCCTCCCTGTTCAGCACAGAAAGGCTGATGACTGAAGAAAACTGGGAGCAGGGCTTGTGTATGCATCTACTGCACTTCCCTTCTTTTTTCCTCCTCGTGAACTGTCTGAATAACTGCAGAGGACTTGCCCGGGCAGGCTTCATATTATGGAAAAGAGCCTAGATTCTCCTGGAATCGCAACTTCTCCTCTACCAGCACAGCTGACAGGCGTTTAAACACTCTTACTTCTGAGTCTAGACAAAGAACGGTTAAGCTTAATTCCAATTAGGGGAAACAAGCCAAGTTCAAATCAGTTTATGAAGCAGAACTTTCTTCATTAATAATAATTAAGATTAACTACAGTTTGCGGCTTAGATGATAAAGCAAGCTGTGGTTGATCTCAAATTAAATGGAAGCTTCCAATCTCCCCTCACAAAAGACTAGGACAGAAGCGTAAGAGAAGACTCATTCTCCTTACACTGTATCATAGTTTAGAATTACATCAAAATCAGCCAAGTAAGATACTTCATTCTAAGGTTATCAGGTGAACTCAGCTGAACATACTTTACCATTACAAAGTAGTTTATTTTGAAACATGAGTGACACAGTTTGAAATTGTGTTTAGAGCCAACCAAGCATGGAAATTGTAACATTTCCATTGGTCAGTAGAGCATTTCCCCAATCAGTAAAGATGTTTTTTGGAGGTGGGTGGGTAGAAAGGTCAGTTCAGGAGAAAAAACAGCTGGGATAGAATATAGGAGTTCATAAAATAATGGAATTGCACAGAGATTTCTTTCTCCTACTTATGTAGTTTTCTTAAATATATGAAGAAGGTAACTTACATTCAAGAATCTGATGGAACTGGGGTTTACTGCTATTACCTGATGTTGACTGCTTTTGAAAGGTGTGCATAAAATCACTGACAAATGCATAGTCTTTAGGGAATAAGGAATTCAAGTGTGGAAATGTCTTTGATGAGTAAAAAAGCACACCACCATGACACTGCAGGGGAACATTTCTCTGGAGCAGGGGGTGGGTGAAGTTTGGACCTCCAGATGACTGCAACTGCATGCCTTATCATTTGCTGTCTAAGCTAGCTGGGAATGGCACCCTAACATCCGGAGCGCCACAACTCACATACCCTTCCATGAAGTGACCTTAAAGGAGTTATACACAGAACTCTTTACTAAAAAAATGAATAAAGGTTTGACAGTATCCAAGCAGTCATATGAATACGTCAGCCCAAGGTGACCTACAAGAACAACCATCCTCTTCCTTACTCAAAACAGAAAAGCTGCAGAACAGAATGAGAGTAACTGAACTGCCTTGATTGTAGCATTGCTATCACATGTACACTTCTTGAGCTCTTAAGAAGCTAGCCCACTCTTTTTGGAGGCAAGAAACTCCCTGGTAAGGAATTTTTCAGTCTCCCCCTGCAACATTCTCATTCCAGATGGCACCTCAAAATCTACTGAGTGGCATGGATGGCACTGGATTGGATGCAATAATAGCCTGCCTACTTTGAAGCTTGTTTGACACTGCTCACATACTGATCTTAGTCAAATTCAAGACTAGACACGTCTATTCCAATGAAGTTCAGGACACCCAACTTGTATTGCAGTAATTTCTTCTACCCTGTAAGTTTTGCAACTGTAAGGAGACTGAAAATGCCAATGGGTGGCAGCTGAAGTTAGGGATCTTGCTCATTTTATCTTTCCCACTGGCTCCCTGCATGCCAAATTCTCATTCCTAGTATTAAACACCCTTTTCTTATCCCACTGGAAACACCAATCCTGACTGGGGCAGGGGAAGAGTATGAAGGACAGCCTATCCAGATTTTCAGAGAGTTGGGACTACATTTCTGGATCATGACACACTCCTGCTATTCACAGCCTTGGGTGTCTCTGCTGATCATTACAAAAGGGGTAGGTTTTAGTGCCAAATGATGCTGAACAGCGTTGAAGCTGATCCACATTTTAAAGTACTATAATCAAGCAGTCATCAGGTGGAGACACTTGTTTTAGTCTACGCACAAGCTTCCATCAATTTATAGTACATGCTTAATTTTTGTCCAGGCCTGTTTTCCTGCAAGTGAACTGAACTTCTCTGCAAGATGATTCAGCAGTTACAACTGCAGCTGAGGTGCTGTTTTTTTCCTTGGCCATTTGCCTGAAAACTGCTTTCTGCAGACAAAAGGAGCGAAGTGAAAACCACCCTCTTCAAAAGGCTGTCTGCCACATTTGTACCTTCGCAAGCAATCTGTGAGGGTGGTGGTTCCTGACACGTGGCTCTCCCCATTGACCACACTGCCATCGCTGCCTGGGCTCAGAGGCCAAAACGGGGTAGAGGAACCCGGCAAGTCCAAACTGATGTCCCAGAACGGGTCTATCGTTGTGGAAACACCACTAGGGAGAAAGAGAGGAAAAACACATCCATTTGATTACAAAGCAATTCACAGGTGGAGGGATGATTCACATATTCCCCATCTGAAGGTAGGAGTACCCTGAAATTTTCATTACGAAGCCATGGGGTGGGTGGGGGTCGTTTGAACAACCTGCATATTAATAGCCCCTGAAATGTTCTCATTTTTGAAAAGCAATTTTAATACACAACATTTCAATTCTAGCACATAAAAATTGAGAAGGAAAACCCTCTCATGGCGGCATTTCTTCCTGAAGAAACTGGGTGGAGGGACTGGGTATTTCACCTCTAGAGGGTGCTCAGACTACAGAAAATGCCTCCGTGAAAACCAGCTATTTTACAAGTCATTTTTAAAACATGTTAAAAGAGGACAGAATTTTAGGTGATATACAACAATATCAGCCACTACATTTTACTGGCAATAGGAATCTAATCACTCAAATGAAGGGGGCCCATTATGTTTAGCTCTTCAGAATCCACTGAGATTCTAACAGCTCCAGATTTCACTTAAAACAAATCCATTTCTAGCTCACAGAGTTGCCAGTGGTAACAGAACAGATTTCCAGTACGTTCACAATACCAAACTGTTTACCCACTTCTGGTTACACACTTGCCTGAATATGATACGTAGCTTGCCATAATGGACAGTAACTAGCAAAACGGCAGTGTAAATAGAACAAGGTTTTCATATTTCAGAACAGCTGGTCTAAGATGTTTTGCTGCTGGAGGTAAAGGATAAGATGTCTCCCCTGCCACAGCCCCACCCCAAAATAAATAAATAAAAATCTATATATGAGAACTGAAGTAACTGGCAGCTGAATATTACTTCAACCCCAACTAGATGCACCATACCTGAGGACAGTTGGATGGCTTAGAAGGCACAGGGCAAGCTGTGTAGCACATACCCATTCCCTACTTTCTAGCATTTGCTGCCTGAGGTGGACACCTCCTTCAAATGGTCGGGCTAACTTTGTTTGAAGACCCTCACAGATGTCTGACATCCATAGCAAATATAGTGTAATTAAAAGGTTCACCTAATAACTATTAAATAAAGAAAAAGCAGTGAAAAAACAAAATCGTATCTTCATATTTTGCAGCCAGACAACTAAACGTTAAGCTGCTTTTGCAGAATTGTGTTCTGTTTTAGTCCTGACTTGGAAATGTTCACTTAACATGCTTGTTTCAACTTGACATTCTTACTTAAGACTGGAAGAATTTCTGTGATTGTCCTTATCATCCCTCTATCTTATCCCTTTGAATACAATATCACCATTTATACACTTCCTGATTAAAGCACCAGATATCTCCAGTATGTATAGAACACAGAGAGCTGGAAATTACAACTTTAAAATAATGGTATGGGTAAGTCTCACCAACTTATGGAGTGTACGATCCTATTCACAGACCTCTAATTATAGTTAAGAGACTGGGAATGCTTTGCCCAGATCAGAATGGGGAAAAATGGTGGTTCAAACTACTGCACAAAGAGGACCAATTAAAAATATATATAAAGATCATCAACATGGGGGCAAACAGACCAAACATTTCTAAGGGAAGGGGGATAAAAACCACCCCCACCCCCATCCCCATCATCATATTCATCATTAGCATCACTTTATTTGCATTCCACCCTTTCCCCAAGATGTGGACTCAAAGCAGCTGACAATTAAAAATGAGACAGCTTTCTCTCATGTTCCCATAAACTGCACCTGTGAAAATGTTAGGAATGAAAGAAGAGCCCCTCCTGCAGATCTCAGGTACCAGGCAGCCTCAGTTGGGGACATTTCGTTTGTTAGATAATATGAACCTAATCTGTATAGAGCTTCATAGATTATAACCAGCACTTTGTATTGTGCCTAGAAACAGACTGGCTACTCCACCTACACAACATACATGTAAAAAAAGACCCTCCTAGCCAATTTTCTGCTTAAAGTTAAACAAAATTATGTGACATCAATTTCAGATTGGCCTCAGCCACAGGCAGAGGTACCCACCTTTTATCCAGCATCCTCAGGCATTGGATACTGTGGGATGAGGAGTGATGGCAAGATTCTGAAATAAAAAGTCTCTGTGGGCTGTATGATTGGCTCTCTGTCCTTAAGCTAAGTCTGTTACCCTCAGGTGAGGGACTGTTCTGTCATCACATTTGAAGCAAAAAACAAACAAACCCATATCCAGTCCAGTCCCCTTCTGTACATTGTATGGGAGTAGTATTTAGTCCTTCACTTCAGGCACCCAACTGTCTTTGCTTAGGTCTATCTAACCAACTCTTACTGTTAGCTTCGAGACTGTCTGCATAGTCAGGTCTCTACTGGAGTCTTCTTCCAAAGTCCTCAGATCAGTTTTGTAGTCTTATGAATCCCAAAGTCAAGTGACGAATTCTGTATTTAAAAAACACAATTTTGTCTTTGAAAAACACACAGGAAAATGGATTTTACTTACTGGCAGACTTGGCAAGTGACATCAGACTGTAGTCCACCTGTGAAGATTTGGTCTATGATGCAGTTACAGTGGTTGGGGTTGTTGGCTTTCTTCCCATTATCGTCACCTGAATGTAAGAAAATGGGAAGACATCATTTCCAAGCTTCCTAATGTGTGTATGCAAAGGTACTCAAAAGGGCTACATATTGCAGAACCCTACATACGGATAATTCCTCCTTTATGCTAGGTGTAATGCAAGGTGTAGGCTATAAATTTTGTTTGTCAAAAGCAAAAGCCCAACCAAGATGAAGTTAACTGAATTTTATTTCTTCATCTGCACTGAGCTGAGAGAATACAGAGTGAAGAGTCAATTAATCCAGAGTGTATTTTGACTGAGAATAAGACATAACTTTGGTAGGGTAATAATGAACTTGCCTGACCTTCAGAGGTACCACAAACCTTACAGGTAATCTCAATTATTTATATTCTGCCTGTATCCCAAGGCATCTTACAGCATACATTAAAACAAAGAATACCTAAAGACTTTTGGTAAAGACTTGAGAAGGGGCCTTCTTGGTGTCTGTTCCCAGGCTGTGAAACCTCCTTTCATAGCAGGCTATGCCACCCTTTCTATGCTTTCCTTTTGCTGGCTTTTAGCCAGGGTTTGAGCCATAAACTGGTTACTGTGGAAGGGTCTTTTAATGTGTCTCTGTGTGTTACGCCTCCTGTTCTTTTTCTATTTTGGAATGCTTTTAAACTGTTCAAATTCAGTACAGTGGAGCCTTACCTTATGTGGGGGATCCGTTCCAGATCCCCCCACTCCCATGTAAGGTGAATGATGCATATACTTGAGCCCCACTCAGTATAATGGGGCCTGTGCTCGCGGTGGAGCGGTGTATGTGCACCGCAGGTGTGTGCACCATTCATTTAATTGCTGTGCCGTTTCCACGTAAACCAGAAGCTGCATATGGTGCACCCGCGTATGGAGCGAGTGCACTGTACTTGGTTTCAGTGTTATAAATTATTGGTTTTAGATCAATTCTGCTTTAATTCAAGTTGTAATCTACTCTGGATTCTGCACTGAGACAAAGCAGGCAATAAAATAAACTATTATTAATTACTACTAAAATAAACTATTATCAATCAGGAGGATCGCTTTGCTTGATCTGTTCCAAGGCTCCCTTCCAGAATAGCACTGTTAAAGTGGTTAGGAAAATGACTCCTTTAACCCAGTATAAAAGGGATAGTGAACAACTCGTGCAGTTAAAAAAAAATCCAGCCTTTCCAGGCAAAATGTGAGCCTGCCCTTCACTTAACAAAATTGCACATGCAATCACATACACTACACAGATGAAAAAAGGAGATATCATCAACTTTAAATAATTTACAGTTCCATAGCATAATATAGCTACCCTAACATGACTATAAAGCAAAGTCAAGTTCTACTGTAAAGGACAGCATTACTGTAACCTAGACTCTTTGCTAACTAGTATTGTTAACAAGCCCCAAATCCTGATAAAGCAAATAAGTTTTCCAACTTTAACAATGATTAATGTCAATGTCAACGTCTCTTTAAACAACTCTTAAGCCAGGAGCAGACAGCAATATATTAACAATGCCTTTAACTGCAGGTTAGACTAACCAAATTTCCTGCCATTTTAGGATTTTAAGGATGATTAACTATTTTGGATAAATAGGAACCGCATAAACTTGAACTGTGATTAATATCTCTGCTTAAATATCTTTAAACCAGTCGTAAAGTAAGTGGGGAAAATATACTGTAAGGAAAGCAGACAAACATCTGGTCCTATAACCAACTTACAATATTTATTTATAGTATTTATACCCCGCTCTTCAGCTTTAATGGCTATCAATATCTTTACTCCAGTTCAGAAAGGCTTTCATAAGTGGGTTACAATGCATACTACTGTACACAGAAATAACTAGCTAAAACCAACAAGATACTAGATAAAAATATAGACCTATCTTTAACTCAGATTGCCTCAGAAACATCCCCACAAAATATACTACATTAAGAGATATACATATAAGGGAACTACATCTCAAAACTATTTGAAAACAGCCCAGATCTTACAACAAATGTCCAAAAAATACAAGTTATTGCAAGGAGTTCCTCACCCTCAAATGGGCTAACTTGTGATGGAAAGATTTAAGGAGAAGAGTGTTTAGCTAATATTTACTATAACATATTTTCAAGGAAAGGTGTTGCTAGCTACAAATAAACTAAAATGCAAATTAGTTTATAAGATGCCAAACTCCTTGAGATTCTCTTGAATTCCAGCCTTTTCAGAAGTGAAATACTAAGCTTGCACAGCATTTCACTAGTAAACAATGGCCTATCAAAAGAGATTCAAATTTTCAGTCAGACTGAGAGATTTCACTCAATTGTAAAGAACATACAATAGGCTCTCTGTTTTCCCTTAAGAAGCCATGCAAAGTGCATTATTTTCTTCAGCTGTGGAGAGGGAGACACAGACATATATGTACACAATAAGGGATACAAAAGTATTACCTTATTGCTTTGATTTCACTTATTTTATACATATCATTTATAACTTTAAGATCAAATTTTGGGTGCTGTCCATTATTTGAGATGCCCATTTAACTCTGCTTTAGCATAAAGGAAAAGTGTTAATCCTTGCATCTGAAAAGCCTTTCTTCCTCTTTAGATTTTGTTATCTTCACAAAGAAGCCAACAAATGGCCTCTTCACATTTCCACTGGCTTCCAGGTAACATCCCTGCAGGAGACGCTTAATAGACAGCCATTTCTGCCCCCAGGAGAATAAGACTGCTCCCTTTTCAATTACCCAAGTCAACAAAGCTCACTGAGGTGGGGGTCTCAAAAGACTATTCTATAACTTGTTCACAGCAACACAGAAAGGTATTACCCACTTACTGGGCTTCCCATGACATCTGGCAGGAAAAATTGAAATTACCACCTACTTGCGTCTTTCTATATGTAAAGCAGCAGCAGGAAAATAAAGGCTGCATTATGTGGCATTAAGTTCAAGAGATGAGTTGTGCCCAACTGTGAGATCAGAATATGGAGAAACAGAATGGATTCCAATTGGCAAAGGGGTCAGGCAAACCTGCCTTTTATCTCCCTACTTGTTCAACATGTACACAGAAAATATCATACGAAGAACAGGCTTAGACTTAGAAGAAGAAGGAGTGAAGATAGGTGGAAGGAACATCAACAGTCTAAGAAACTCAGATGACACCATACTACTGGAGGAAAACATCACAGACTTGGAACAATTACTAAGGAAAATTAAAGAAGAAAACTTACTTACTGCTGAACATAAAGAAAACAAAAATAATGACCATGAAGGATTTACATAAATTCAACCTAGATAATGAGGGGATTTAAAGAGACAAAGTTTTTCCATACCTTGTATCAAGCATTGATCAGAATGGAGACTGCAGTCAAGAAAACATAAGAAGACTAGTAATGGAAAGGGCAGCCATGAAAGAACTAGACAAGATCCTAAAATGTAAAAAGGTACAACTGAACACAGAAGTTAGAATCATCCAAGCCACTGCTGTCCCCATTACCAGGTACGGATGTGAAAGCTGGACAGTGAAGGAAGCAGACAGAAAGATGACCATCCATTTAAGATTCTTGTGCTGAGGATACCATGAGCAGCAAAAAGACAAACAAATGGGTCCTTGACCAGATCAAGCTTGTACTCTCTCTGGAAACCAAGATGATTAAATTGAGGCTGTTGTACTTTTGCAACATCATGAGAAGGCATGTCTCATTAGAAAAGACAATAATGCTAGGAAAAGTAGAAAGCAGTAGAGAGGAACAACACAACCAGGGAAGCCACAGGCCTAAACCTACAGGACCTGAGTAGAGAGGCTGAGGGCAGAGGGTCCTGGAGCTGTCTCATTCATAGGATCGCCATGCATCGAGGTTGACTTGAAGGTAGTCAAGAACAACAACATGTACTCAATGTATGTGGTCAGATGGAAGCAACAAGAAAAGAAAATATCTTGTTTTGGAAGAATATCTTGTGAGAGAAACAAATGTGCTACTTTAAAAAAATTCCAGGGGATAATCACTAACACTTTGTGCATCTGATGAAGTGGATTCTAGTCCACAGAAAGTTATGCCACAATCAGTTTGTGTTTAGCATGTCAAAAGATGTTTTTGTCCTCCTCTGTCCCGCCCATAAATACATTTCATCCAGATGAAGCTGTGAGTATCATCCTTATCTAGATTGACCCTTCCTTTAGATGTGGAACCTGACACAAAATATCCACAATATAAATATTTTTTTCCAGCTGGAATTTAAGCTAGGATATGCAAGGAGAAGAAAAACAGAAACAGATGAGGCAATTTATCTCATGCCTTTTAAAAGGATGTTAACAGTATAATGCTTCTAATATATTGGCAAGAAAGAAAAACTGAGTATGGCTAATGACTTAGTTAATCATTCTTATGTGTGAAGTGCCCCTAGAAGACATACATCTCAGCACAATGCCTTACCTTTGCAGTGTCGATGTAGCACATCTAATGCAGCGATGAGGAACTCATGCGCATCCTGTTGCTCGTACCCTGCTAAATGCCGTGCATGCGTCCATACCAGGTGCAATAACCTATATGGAATGTGAGGAGATCGGTGCCCAGAGTAGAACTGCTTGGGAGATGGGGCAGAGAGAGGGAATAAAACAAGACAGTGAAATGTTTTACATTTCCTTCAACAACAACAAAAACACATAATGCCTTTAACAGTTTAATGTGAACAATTACACAGATCTCATGGGAGAAATGCTTAACTTTTTAAAGCCCATTTTCAAAAACTGATTATGAATCAAGCACAATAAATATATTCGTTGTTTGGTGCCATTTCTGATTTATAACAACTATAAGGCAGGGGATTTCCATGGCTGAGTAGGTATTCGAATCCGGATTTCCTGCCTTCCTAATCCATCGCTCACACCACTAAGCAAACTGGTTCCTATTAGCTGTCGATGCTTTTACATATTAGGGAAAATCAGCTCAAGATTAAAATGGCAGAGAGACTGGGCAACTATTGCCCATACCAATCCTAAAAAACACAACAGTACAATCAATCTCTCTGAGTTTTTTTCAGATTTTGGACTACAAAATCCACAGCACTGCACTCAAGATACAGCATGCATACCCTCCTGTATCTCTCTTGGGAGTTTTTCAATGATGAGCTGGATTCCAGCTCAGTAATATGGTCATGTAGGTATGTGATGGCTCAGCTAACTAGGCATTTAGAGAAAAAAGGAACCATCCCTGTTAATTTTCAGATTTGCATGCATATAATATAATATATATAACAGGAAGTTCTGCTTGCACAACTTACATCTTTGGCTTGAAACTACACTGCAGTAATGCAAGAATGGAGAAATGTCTTTTATGTACTAAAGGATCAACAGGCAGCTGTCAGATGCCAAGAAAGAATGGCATCAAGGGATTAAAGCCCAGGTTTGGTAATTGAAATCTACTGACACAGCTACTGTGCCAATATATTTCAAGGAGCTGCAGCAATATAACTTTTCTGTTCTGTCATTTCTTACAATTAGCCCCAGCACTATCCAGTTATTTTACCCACTAACATTTTCCATAATTACTTCACTGCAGCCACTGGATTTTTTTCCCTTTTTTATCGTGTAGTAATTCATTAGCATAAAATAGAATTTTAAGCACCGCTCTCTCAAACTACTGGCTGTTATCATGCAAATGCTCCCAATCAACATGCTTGAAACTGCAGGATCCGTACAGATGTTATATTGAGCAAAAGTGTTTCTGCATTTCATTTAAGCTGCTCCCCTGTCGCCAAAGGACCTTAGCACGGGTACAATTCTGAATGTGCATTATTTCATCAGACAAGAAAAAGCTAAGAGGCAAAACAGACCCTTCAAGGATAACATTGAGATAATACTAGAGTAAGAAAGGTAACAGAGAGAGTGGGATGATGTCTCAAAAAAATCAAGTAAGATATACATATAGCTCATCTAAATAGCCATATTGAGGAAGCTTATAATCAGCCGTATAGTGTACTTAGCTGAGCTAAGAATTCTGAAGCTTTTTCATAGTATAAACTACAGAGGACAGTACACCTAGCAGATGAAGAACTGTAGTTATGTCTGGTTGCTAATCTCTGTATATACTTGGGGTGAAAGCTTCCTTTTAATGTTCACTGGGTGGTTTTACTATCTTTTGGTAAACACCAAGCTAGGAACAGAGACTGGATAAAGAGGAAATTTTTCTTTTTCCCTAATCTAGAACATTATGGCTGCTGCACACATAGTGGTGCTGTTCCCATAACTGCAGTTAAAATGCTGTTAGAGGAAAAGCAATGAAGTTAGGAGAGTGGACTGCCCTCTTCTTCCTCCTCAGCCATGGTTAAGCAATACATCTGGATAAGAACACTGGTAAAGCAGTGAGCTTGATCCACCTTAGCTGTATCCATTTATCCCTTCCCTGTGGTTAAGGATGGAGAGAGGGCAAAGGGAGAGCAATCCTATGGCTGGCTCCTGGTTCCTTAAACATGATTAAAACATCTATTGTATTTGCAATATCCTGTTCAGATTAGATAATTCTCCTTTTTATCCACACAAACAGAGGGCAAAAAGGACAACTAGTCCAAACTGTTGTTCCACAACAAGCTGTCCATATACACAATACTCATTGTACAAGGACACAGACAGAACCTGGAACTAGGCATAGAATTTAGCTTCCTGGTATCTCTGGTAGTAAATCAGGACATGAGGACAACTTTCTCCATCTTTTGTTTGCCAGCAACTGGTATTTAGACATGTGCCACGTCTGATCCTGGTGAATTAGCAGCTATTAATAGCCTTTCCCTTTATGAATTTGTGATAGCCCTCTTAATGCCACCAGAGTTCATGGGCATGAAATCATGAAGGTGAGTTCTGAAAAGGCCAAATAAATAAAATGAAAGTAGAACAGCAACCTCAAACTACAGTTATAGGTAACGGGAAAGGGTGACTCACCTCCTGAAAAAGCGTAGACATTTCACAGACCAGACATGAGCTGGGGCTTTGCATTTCACATTTGTGTCTGTCGGAGAGGAAGAAATCTCGCAGTAGTGGAGTGTGGGTAAGTGCTTGGACAATACAGTTCATAAAACATGTGTTCCCAAGGTTGATTAGCCCTCTTAGACCTATTAAAAACAAAGAAACAAACAGAAAGCAGGACAAGTCAGTTTTACAGAACTGCAGCTCACTTCATTTAACTGTGGTGCAACCACCACGTCCAGCACACAAAGTTGTAAACTGTGAAATTCTGCTGCTGAGGCAGATTACATTGCTCCAACACAGACAGAGGAGTTGCCTTTTCCACAGGGAAGGTTCAAGTTTTGTCTTCTTCTATAGAGAAATTTACTTTTTAAAAATTAATAGGCCTCTGAGATACAATAAGAAAGATACCAATATAAAATAGTTTATAGACACACACACACACACACACACACACACACACACAGAAATGTGTTCAAATACTATGAAGGCATATTGAAATATATTTCCACAATCTTCTGACACCTTAATTTTATCTAACCTAAAAGCAACTTGTCTTGTTAAAACTGTGCTGATGAAGAAAAGTAATTTGCTTTCTTCACCTATTACTGTTAAGACAACGATGTCCCTCATAAACAAAGTGCTCTCAGTGTCAAAACTCTTTAAACTTCTGTTACTTACATGAAGCTACAACTAGCCGAAATACAGATCACCTGTTTTCACGCACTGCTTAGGTGAAGAACCACAGGTCACCATTAGAATGAAGCCCCATAAGAACTTCTCCACAACTGAATTCAATTTTTTGACCAAAGGGAGGTCTCCACCCATGGTCTAGGGGCTGGTGGTCACATATACAATACTACCAAAGACACAAGAGAGCAACAGCACTATGGCTTGATGGTCTCCAAACTTCAGACATTGTTGGATACAACTCATTAATATCCTTGGTCATTGGATATGAAATCTAGCAATGATGGGTTTTGTGGCCCAGCATCATTTGGAGGTTAGGAACTGGTGTTTCTGATCAGGATTTTATTCCTATTCATAACTTGCATTTCCACCAACAAAAATCAATGCAATGCAGCACAAGTTGTTCCTTTGACTGCACAGACTGAAAGTCAATCTCAAGATTTCCCTACCCCATTTTCCTTCCCACCCACACAGAAAGGTATCAAGAGGAGTTTGCCTTCCTCCTTCACTTGCCACTATATACCTGCCTGTCTCATGTTATTATTTAAACATAAAACCAATGGTCCTGAACATGGAAGAAAACCAACAGAATTTCCCAAACTTCTGGAACTATTAGGCACTTGAAATGTATTTGGAGCACAGTGAGATCATCACTAAATATCCAGCAATTACAGGTACAATGATATAGGTAAAGCTGCTATGGAATATGATGCCTCGAGCGCTTTGACGCAATAGTGTCTTAAACCACACTTTTGTCACAATCATATTTGTGGAACTGGGGATCATCAATTGGATATTTAGTCCTGGCAAAGAGGCAGAGGTATTAGTTAACATTTGGTTTTTGCTATCAGAAAAAGAAACTGAAAACCAAACTCTGTGATAAGAAAGCTTAATGGCAATGAAGAGGAAAATCGGTACATTTAGCTTCATACGCTTTTTCGTATGAATGTGAACGTAAAGAGTTCTATGTAGGGTTTGCCATTTTCCAAACACCCAAGCGCCTTTCTCTATAATGCCGCTGGATTAAGAGCCCAAAACATTAAGGGGAAGGAAGAAAATCCAATTCCAACACCTGCCTTTCAATTATCTGTGTTCTACGGCCCCCAAGAAGCTTGAAGGAACAACAGCTTCAATCCATATCATGGGGACCAAGGTATTTAAATTGTACTCTTACCAAGAATTCCTCCCTTAGGTATTCTCATTAAGGAAGTCTGCATATGTCTGATTACATTTTAGATGAGCAATGTCTCTCACACACACCTGTAGGTTTATGCAGTACTCTACTTGTGTAGATTCTAATGTACTTAGAATTACTATTGATTGTAACGTAAACACTTCAGCCTATAGAATTCACAATCATTGCTGGTGAAGTGCAACAGTACTGGTGAAGGTGATTCCTCCTCCTAGCAAACTGATAGTAATGTTGGATGTAGAATGATCAGCTGGAGAGTGAAAATTCCTACCGCTCCCTGATGACGTAATATGATGGAAATGCTGAGATTGTTCAAAATACTAAGTGGTACCCATGATGCACAAGAGCACGGTTGAAGCATCCTTCAGCTTCCCTCAATAGAAGGGTGTGTAGCCTTGTTGCTAGGTTACCGCAGACTAAAGGCATCATTTATCACTGCGCTGGGTAGCACACAGAGTTTCAGTGGATGGATAATGAAATCTCTCCCAAAATAACGGGTATTAGAGCAATTCTGCATCGTTTGCAACCCAATTGAGAAACCACTTCTGTTGCTTCTATTTTCAAAGATCGGTTGTTTTTAGCAGTGAGTACTTTGAGCCATTGTTCACACAGCAAATACCTCTTGTCTAATGGTGTTTTTTCTTCCCATTAGCAACTACAGTACTACAAATATTACAAATTGTGCGGTATTTAGCTCATGAGTGCCATATGCCGTCGTACAATATGGTCAGAGACGACTACATAAATGTATAACATGTTGAGTTTCAAAACCCTATGTTCAATATAAAAAGGAGGGAAGATATTGCATAATTGTATTTCTTTCTGTAATAAATCCAGCTCCCTCCATGACAGAGCAGCTGGTTGCTTAACCATTAACTGTGGTCAGCTCACACAAATGGATGCAAAATCCCATTTGTGTGATTCCTAAGAGATCACAAAGAAGAATATATAATTCAAAATATAGTGGCCTAAATCCAGTGGTATACTTTGGTATCCAATGCTAGACTCAAGACTTTCTTCTCCCCTTCCAGACCTCAATAGGAGCGCAAACCTGCTCTAGAAGATTTTCCAGACCCCCAGAGATTTTTAAAGTGTACTGGAGATTGGGAACAGAAGTCAACAGAAAAATAAACACATCTGCATCAGTTTGTGTGAATGCATTTCTTAAAATAACATGGAAAACTGACTGGGTAAAAAGGAGAGGATCTATGGGGCATCTGCAGGAAATACCATGGAAAGCCTTGTTCAGGGCTGGCTATATAGCAAATGTGTTAGCCATATATCAAAGTACAATAACACACAAAATCCACAAAAGAGTGATACCTTTATTAGCCCAACCAAAATACACAATATACATGTTGCAAGCTCCGCTGGCTTTTTCATCAGGCAAAGGTGTTAAAAAACACAAAGTAAGAAAAAATAAATTATGTTGATAGGCCTGCTTTTTGCTAAGATGTTGCAATTGTTGTCCTCAGTTCAGATGGTATGGAGCGGTATTCATTCAGGGAGCTCCCCCTCCTTCTGGCCATGTGATTATTGGGAAATTCTTCAAGTCCAGGAAATAAACTTTAAATTCCATTAGCAATACAACATGCTTCTGCCTTTGAGATCCAGTTTGTCTTGAATCCATTGTGAGTCTACAAGCCCCTTTGTTACGCAGAGAATGCTAAATTTCTCAGGAACCTCCATGCTTTTGCATCAGGAAAACATTTAGGTGTTGTTAAGGTAAGACATGCCAATGCAGTCCCATTAAAAAAATGTTTTACGTTTTTTGGAGATAGACACTTCAAATAGTAAAGTTCCAGTCCATTGGCCCTTTCTTTAGGTTTCCTGTGATATGGCTAAAATGTCGTATCTTCACATTCAGAAAACACATCCAGGGGTAGCTGTGTTGGCTATATAGAAAAGTACAATAACATCCAAAATCCACAAAACAGAAATATCTTTATTGAGCCAACCAAAGTGCACAACATACATTTTGCAAGCTTTTGAACTTCCACTGCCTTCTTCATCAACAAAGGTGTTAAAAATCATACAGGAGAAAAGAAAAAAATGACAATGTTAGTCATAGGTCTGCATTTTGTCAAGATGTTGTCAAGAAGTCACAGAGCCAAAGGAATGCTGCAAAATGAAAAACATTTTGCACCATTCTACCATCATCCTCAGAGGTTTTATGAGGGCCAGTGTGCTTATGCTTGCATGTGCCGACTGCACCAGCCTGAAGTTCTTACCACTCAGCTGCAAACCTACTTTTTTCTCCTTCTCTCATATAGCTTTAAAATGGCATCACTGCGTTCAGTTTTCAAAGCATCTTCTGCTCTAACGTCAACTTCAAGCAGAAAGGGGAATATGAGAAGAAATGACTTCAAGAAATAAGTAGTGGTAGCATCAACCATAAGATAAGCATAGGTTAAGAATCCAACACAGTCACCTTGAGAAGATAGATGGAGGGAAAGAGTGCGTGTTACGCTTGTTTGTACCCCGTGAATCACATTTTCCCCAAGTATTCTTGAAAAAGCACACATTTACATCTGTTTTCTTCACAAGTACTGAAAAACAGGAGACAAGAATACAGCTGACTGTCAAGAAACCACAAACCAATTTTCATTTATTCTCACCAGGATTTCTAGCTTTCATCTGAAGTTTTCTTCTTCTTCTGTGATTGCACACCACAGCTGCTATCACCGCAGTATAGAAGGATGTTTGTACAGTTTTCTAAACTTTTGTAAAATGTCTATAAGTAAAATTTTTACAGATAAGCTTTGACGTATATTTATTAATATTGTTTATTATACATACTAGTTTTTCAGCCTGCTTTTATGTCAGGTCATTGTCAATTCATTCAGATTAACTTAAAATTCATAGTATGCTGTAATTCCAAGGAAAAATTAAAACATTCAATTTAATAACCTGGATGGTTCCTTGTCTGTAGCCCTTTGTTAACAGATAAGAAATTATACTCTTTGCAATACGGATGTGCTCACGAAGCCACATGGTAAGTCTGTGGAATTAACTGTCCCGGCTCTAGGAAACACATTGTCCTTTGGAAACAAATTGCTTCAAAGATGCTCTAGGTCCAATTACATTCAAACACACCTAGTTCCAATTACATTCAGGTAACAACAGCAGAAGTTCCTCCAGTGTTAAATGGGAGTAGGGAAGAGAATCCAAAGGACAGGGATTCTGTGGTCATATGACAACCCAGTGGATCCACCACACTGTGTAACCTATAACACAAAACAGTAGTGAAGTTTAGACACTGTATATTTTAGTAGGCCATGTTTAAAGTATGATTTGGAAGTGAAACTTTTGAACTTACTTGGGAGGAAATTCACAGCAGGATTACAACAGGGTAGCAACAAGTAGAGTAACTGCAACTAACTGAGCCATCAGCTGAGGAGAAACCATATATTCAAGTAAGTTGAAAATTAAGTAGCAGAACAACTGTTTAATTAAAATAACTACCACCTTACCTTTGGGGAAGAAGTACATGAAGCCTCTTTGTTGTAGGTCAGTAGCAGAATTGGTATAAAGTATCATTAGACAGAATTCCTGGGACAGAAAAAAATAAATAAAGCCAATACAAAACTCTGTGATTCAACAACAGATGTTTGTTGAAGAAGCAGTGCTCTATGTTACCATGTATGCTATTGAATTAACCACACTGCCCTTTGTACCATGATAAACATCCACAGATTTTGAAGCTCATGTTGTGGCATTCACTGCAACCCGAGTACATGTGACTGTATAAACACACTTGGCACACAGTATCAATGAAGAGCGCTGTAACTGGACGTCTGGACATAATTGTCAGAGTTGTAGTTTTGGCTGCTATTGTTGTGAGTCATCCTGTCCTCTACTGATGCGACAGGACTGGAAAGCAGAAATAAGCAATTGTGTTACAATATGTAATTTTTAATATGTAAAGAACAAAAGGATGTGTCCATTTATTTATTTATTGCTTTATAAGAAAACATGAAGGCAGCCAAGATAGTCTCCACTTTCACCCTTGGTTCTTACCTAGTCTCTTCTGGTGAGCATGAGATGAACAAAAACAAGGAAATGAAGTGCATACAAAAAGTAGATCCATTCATTTTAAAGCCAAAATAGAAAGAGGCACTTGAGGTATTCCCTGGATCTGTTTGCATCCAGTGGGATTTTGACTCTTAGAACAGCAAAATCCCACATAACAGATCACCTGAGAAATCTCACAAGTGTCAAATGCTGTTTGCTGTGTGGAGTGTTCAATTTTCTATCCTGCAACTCAGACAGATTCACACACTCACAGTCCTGTTATTGTGTACCTTCAAGCCATTTCCAACTTATGATGACTCTAAGGTGAACCTACCATGTGGTTTTCTTGGCAAGATTTGTTTAGAGGTGGTTAGCCATTGTCTACCCTTGAGGCTGAGAGCATGCGACTTGTCCAAGGTGACCCAATGGTTTCATGGATGAGCAGGGAACCGAACCCTGATTTCCAGAGACACAGTGCAATCTCAAACCACTAAACCACACTGGCTCATACAACAAACATATCACTTCATATCTGCCCCATGAGGATGCACCACCTTATTCTCTGAGATGTCCTCATCTCTTTCCAGTTTGAAGAAACTGACTGGATCTGTATTGATCTGAGTTCCAGACCTGTTTTGGAATGAAAACTTGATGGACAAGCTGGGCCCAATATCAAGGGAGTGCTATCCTGCTGATTCTTCCAAATCACTTCTGGGACTTTGATATTATTTAGCCATGGCATCTTTCTGGTCCAGCTGGAAGGGATGACTTCATGGGATATGTTATTCTTCAGTGATTCTGTTCTTTCCTGAAAATTTGGTCTCAAGTTGATACTGGAGAGGGCTGTTGGTTTTTTTTATCTGGAGGAACCATGTAGGGTTTGTTTTGCCTCACATGATGTTCAACATTTACCCTAGATTTTTGCAAACTGGGTTTCTCTGGTTGCTTTGACCCAGAACTTCCATGAACCCTGGCCTTGCCAACTGGGAATGATGGGAGTCACAGATACACACACCTGGAGAAATCCAAGTTTCGGCCAGTCCAAGCTACATGAAGAAGCTATCCAAAGGTGAGATTATCAATATATTAATGACACACAGTTCTGCCTCTCATTTCCTTTACCTGATACCAGGTAATGGAAATTATTAGCAGGCATTTACTGTCCATTTAGGAGCAGATTGGAGTCAACCATATAAACATGATCAATACAGTGTAAGCATATTTAGTACAGTACTAGAAGCTGCTATCACCAAGTCTATTTACCTTATTAATACCGTACTACATTTTTTCTCCACTTGTACAAGTATGCTTAGTTTCATGGAATTCCCAATAGTTCATGTGCACTGAAGACAGAAAGCATCCAAAGCGACATCAATAAACAACAAACAGCTAGTACAACTGCCTGCTAAGGCAAAAAAAAAACCACTATTAGAGCATCCTGATAAATGGTCATACAGCATCTGCTTAAAAATATCTAAATGAGTCTGAGCTTGCAAACTTTCAAGGCACTTTTCCATTGTCAGACAGCTCATACCAAGTTTCTCCTAATTTTTAGTTGGAATCCCCCTTTTAGGGCAGTTGAACCAAATGGTTCAGATTTTAACCTACGAAACAAAGAAAAACTACTGCTCTGCAACCTATGTGAGAGTTCTTCAAATGTTAAAGATAGCTATTATACTGTCTTTTCATTGTCTCTTTTACAATCCCCAGCATCTTCAACTCATCCCTATATGACTGAGATTATAAAGACTTCACTTTACAAAAATTTCCCATATAAGCGTCATTTTTCCACACCCTTTTACATACAGACACAGAGAGAGAGAGAGACATACATCTCTTCAGCACATGGACCCACAAATTCACTTGTTTCTCTTTTAAGCAAAATGATCTGCATTTAGAGCTGGAAAGCATCCTCGGTCTCACAATATATTTTTAGAAGAACCACGATCACCTCCAAAGCACAGCAGGACGTTGCCTGCAGGGTCATGGTGACCATGGATTTTGAAAAGCTACCAAGGTCAGTCAAACTCTTGTGGAACCCTGATAAAACAGTTTAGATATAATTTTTTAAAAATCCGGTTATGGTTACTATGACAACCACCATGTAAGGTTTCTCCCAGGCTTATACAGTTTAAGGCTATGTTCTGGACAATAAGGCTGGCTGTAAAATTCATTTATGTTTCATAACTGACTGCTGTGTACAAGGCTTTCCCCCAGCAAAATATACTATGACATTTTCAGTTCCCTTTGTGTTCATTCTGCTTTGCTCTTACTCTTCTAAACAGGACAACTCAAAATGTCACCTATGGTTGATGAGTTATTCAGGGATAGGCACTGCATGGAAAACTGAATGAGAGAAGATTCACGCAAAAAAAGCAGCTCTATCAGAATGCTGGGCAGGCATGTTTTGAATAACTTGCTATACATTAATATTCCACAACCAATCAAGTAATCCAGCAATGTGCTATCTCTATATTCCTCCTCATTTTCAAACCATTTTCAACTTTCCCCCCACTCCTCAACTATAGATCCTGTACAGATTTGTTACCTGTAATAGTTCAACATTGGTTAAGAAGTCCTGACTGAACTGCAACGGTTAAACAACTGGAATATTTATTTATTTATTTGATTTATATCCCACCTTTCATTCAAAATGGGATTCAAGGAGGCTAGATAGCTATAGGATCACATTTTCATCCCTTCAACAAAGTGTGAATTCTCACAACTAGCATTTATCGTGGGTGACAGTTAAGCATGAAAACCGACACTTTAACTATAGTTAAGGCTAAACCAGGTTATACATAACACCAGTGCATGATCCTGCAAGCGACTGTAATGCTGTATTCAAGGCTGCACGAAAGAAGTGTTACATCTGCCACAGCCTACGTAAGACTGAATGTACCTTGGCAGAGAGCTTTCAGCATTTAAAAAGAATGCAACGTGTATCAGGTTTTGGCAAAAGAAATTAATTCAAAGAATGACGGCCTTCTATAAGTGACACATACCAATCAAACCACGTAGCTGACTCATCTGAAAGGAAGGAACGATCCTTTTTTAAAAATCATTAATTCCCAATGACAACGCAACAACTACCTTATCCCTGACTCAACCCAAACCTATCTGTGCATAAAGAAGGCTGCTTTTTGGACACGGAAGACAAATGTGCAGAAACTGGGATGCACTTTGCCTGACAATATGTTCAGGACACTAAAAGAAGTACGGCCCTGTCAGAACAATAGATGCAAGCTACAGGAAAAGAGATTCCACCTCAACATTAGGAAGAAGTTCCTGACAGTAAGCACTGTTCAACAGTGGAATACATTCCCTCGGAGAGTGGTGGAGTCTTCTTTGAAGGTTGTTAAACAGAGGCTGGATGGCCATCTATCTGTCAGGGATGTGAGTTTTTTCATGGCAGGGGGTTGGACCGGATGGCCCTTGTGGTCTCTTCCAACTCTATGAGTCTATGTTTTACGTGATGAAAAAATATGTTGTCGTCTTTTTTGTTATTTTGGGGGGGGGGGGGGCTGCCCTGAATCTCCAATTTGGGAGAAAGGCCAGTTACAAATAAAATAAATAAACACTGTAGAAATGAGCAGACACACACACAGAGGGATACATGACAATGAGTCTGTGATGCATCCTACCTTCCAACCCACACCGAACCCTCTACTACAAAGTCTGGAGACTGTTCAAGTCTGCAGCCTTCAGCAGCACTGTAAATCAATACTGGAGGAGCTCTGCAGTGACCTTGCATCAAACTGTATACCTCCATTTAAAATCAATGCCAAGATAGTTTAATGGCACTGGACTAAAGGCACAGCCCAGTGAGCCTGGAAAAGTAGCCTACCAAGACTACATGAATGTAACTAAAGCTGTTAATAAACAAAACATCTCAATATAGGTGTGCAAAGGAATGACAACACACATAGTACTTTAAGAGGTTTCCTTGAAATGCTAATACTCCAGGAGCAACAAATTCTATAAGAATCTGAGATACTCATCCCTCAAATCCATATGATACTATAAGGAAACCTGAGGACAAATCTCTTCCCCTGAGAACTGCAGCTACTTTGTTGTTATTGTGTGCCTTCAAGTCGTTTTTGAGTTATGAGAACCCTAAGGGGCATCTATCCTGGGGTTTTCTTGGGAAGATTTGTTCACAGGAGGCTTGCCATTGCCTTCCCCTGAGGCTGGGAGAGTGTGACTTGCCAAAGGTCACCCAGTGCATTTCATGGCCGAGCAGGGAACTGAACCCTGGTCTCCAGAGTCGTAGTCCAGCACTCAAACCATTGAGCTACGCTGGTTCTCCTGCAGCTACTTAGGACAGGTTCAATCTTCTCAACAGGAATGAGACCTTTGTTCTGATATCCATCAATCACAAATGCTAAATAAAAAAATAATGCACAAAATTGTTTCCAGATGGTACAGTATAATTCAAGCATTACAGGACTATGCTATTGATTCAACACATTTATGCAAGCACATAAATAGACAAGCATACATAAATGCACATACGTGCGTTCACGTACATACAGTTAATTACACGAAAGTACACTACATTGGCCACTTCTGAGCTAACATGTACGTTATTGTGCTATTAAGTCTCTTAATCAGATTAAATTTATTAACAACCGTGTGAATGGAATATGCAAGAAGTTATAAACACCGTAGGTAGCCTGCTACAGCACAGAAAATGCAAGAGAACGCCTGTAAGGAATATAAGAAATAGCCTCATACCAACATTGCATGACTTATCTACCTCACTAGTATTGATCATGACAAGCAGTGAAGATACTGAAAAATATTCTCATGGCTGGAGAGGTCCAAATGTATCTAAAGTGACTGTTAAAGAGCATATACTTTCCCACAATAGATTAAAATAACTGCTCAAAAGGAAAACCAAAAACTGAGACAATGAATGAATGAACCTGTATGTGCGTGCCCGGGCATGAAGATAGAAAATGTGTGTGAATGTCTGGGGAGGGAAGCTGTTAAAGCTTCCCATATCAGTAGAAAAACATCCATTAAGTCTCCCCAAAGTCTCCCTTCTCCCAAAAAATTAGATTAACTTGTAACAATACATGAGGAATCTGTGATACTTCTAATGTTACGCTAACACACACTGAGAAGGGTGGAACAAAAAAGAAATTCCCGGCTAGTCCTTCTATCTTGATTATGTGCAATTTGCAGCAGCAAGGTTAAGAATAATGGCAGGGTCAATACAGAGATAATTAGGGTAATCCAGTCCCTTTCTTTGACAACATGCAGGAACCAGACACTTATTTAGGGAGGGGATACTTATATGATGAATGAATGAATACTTCAAGTGGCACTGAAAACACCGATCACCATAGAGTGCTTGGCTAAGAACCCATAAGATGCCCACAGAAGGCTAAGCATGAGAATGAGGTGTTGGTACTCACAGTGAATAATCATTCTTGGATTCGCAGAAGAGCAATGCACCATCTAAGATCCAGACAGTGAAGAAAAAGAGTAGTAAATGAAGACAGAGACTCTGTGGATTTCTCTGCATCATCCAGATAATTATTTCCCTACACTTCAACCGTTTGCCACACAGATACTGCAAACAATAATATGAGAAACAAGACTTGCAAGTTTAAAATATTACATAAAAGGACCACCTATCACGTGTCATTTGGACATTTTAGGGTGCCATCTTGGACATATCTAGCTGCATTGATGAATGACCTTTGTACTGTATATCTGCTAACTAAGAAATCTGGAGGAAGACAAACCTTTCCATGCTGGGCAAACTAATGCTAAATTGAAAACCTTAAGTACAAAAAAAACCCATAGCCCATGAACACTGGTCAATGTTACATCTCATGCACATCCAATATGAGTTAGGGAATCTCACGCATAGAAGCATGTACGTATAGCAACCTAAGATAAATGGCGGTAAAGACAAGTGCCCACAATTTGTAAACCGAAGAAGCATTGGCAGTATTATTGTAAAGTTGGGGAATATACCAACCAGTCAGAACTACAGGTTTGATGTTACATCTGAAACTGATCAACCAAACTCTCAGAAACCTGAACAACTGGAAATGAGCGCAAGTAAAGAACTCTGTCCTATTCAATGAGACTCCTCATTTGCAAGAAGGACCTGCAACGGTGTATATATACGTTTTAGTGCAATAATGCATTAAAAGGAGAACACTGTATTAATGCTTATACAGTATTTAAAGGCAACTGTAGCCTTTACATCAAAGCACAGACTTACATGCAATTGAACAGTCACTCAAATGGTTGGAAAACTCTTAAAGAAGCCAAAATTAAAAGGGGAAAATAAATGACAGTGTATTATCACCAAAGTCCAGACACAGAAGTAAAAGTAAATGAGAACAAATTGGTCTTAACAAATACTGTACCACGCTTTCAGATCCCCTTCCCTAGACAAACAGTACATAGGAAGAGACGGATGAAAAATAGGATTTGTCTCAGGAATTTTTTATCAAGTTTTAAACCATCACAAAAAAACCACACACCAAGAGGCTCATAATAAATTCTGACATTTCATTTTTTATGAAGAGGAATAAAAAAGTATTTATAACTTGTATAAAGTTCAGAGAAACCTAATATATTCCCAGCATATGGACTCCCACCCTCACTCTCTCACAGACAACATTTTGGAATTTGGGAGAATGTAACAGCAAGCAAATGCTACACCTGGTGGCAGAAAGAAAAGGCATATCAGCCACAGTAACATCTGCATAGAAAATGCATATGTAGGCTCAAACCATGCTATCAATTTCGCACAGTGTGTCTAGAAAATGACTGTGAACACAGGTCCACTACAAACACTACACTCACACATGGATGCTCAGCAGGCTCAGAGGAAGATCAGGTGTTGTGTGCAGTCTTCACATGCCATTAACGTAATCTGAACCAGCCTTCATGGGTAATGATAAAATGACAATTATTATTATTTTTTACAGTTGAGATTGTTTAAAACTTATTTATCTTCAAGAATATTTAAATGTATTTATCTTAAAGAATTTTAAAACAAAACTCCCACCTACACTAAACCACTATCAAGCGCATTCAAAATAGAGCAGACTCTTACTGGAACAAAAGGAGCATGTTTCAGAAATTTAGGTGGGAAAGAAATGAGGTTTTGGAATCAAGGTACTTGGCACAGGAAAATAAGGAATTTATTATTTTTTTAAAAAGGGTTCTAGATAGTTTGGATTACAATCCTGCGGCCAGAATGAAATTATTGTGCAGATGGTATCTTTAGAAAATAAGTTACTCCCACTAAACTGACAAAATGAAGTTCACACCCCAAATTCTTTTTCTGCTCCCCACCCCTGCAACTCACCATATGCTTCATATATATTTTTACCACTATTCCCATGAAACTGAAAAATGTTTCAAAAACAGAAGGAAAAAGGGCAGTTCCCAAAAGGCTGCATATGACAAGCTATAGGTCTTGATATACATTAAGATATACTGTAAAACAATACAGTCTTTTTGTAATTTGTAATGACAGACGATCTGTCCGAAGAGGGACCTGAATGCTCAGCCTTGGCCTCCATGGTAAGGCCTAAAGGTATGGAGAAATTGTTATTTAATCAGGTCTGTTGTGTATAAATGCCACAGGGTGTAATTGTAGCTCAACTTGTAATGGTGTGTGTCTATTTGTCTCCTCACCCACTGAAGGGATGAGGATAGAACAGAAGTAACATTGATTCTCTGTACTCTGTATAACATAACATTCAAATGCCAAACACAGTGGTACAGCTGCACAAAGACATTATTAATGGTGTCTGTTACTATAAACTATTATCTATGTAACTGATCAGCCAGCACTTGTGAGGCTTTTGACCAAATGTGGTAAGGCTGACTGAGCTACTAACTTCTCTTGCCTCGTAAGTCCATGAAGGGACCAAGCTGCAGGAGTTGGGGGAACTGGGCCAAGTATGATACTGTAACAGCATGCAATGATGTTGGGGGAGCAAGGGAGAATGCAGGCTTTTGTTGTGATTTAGTGGCTTGCAAGAACTCCAGGTATGTATCAAAGGCCCACAGAGATAGGGATCATGCCTTTAGCCAATTTCTTCACTTCTGTCTGTGGCTGAAGGGCTGCCTGCACAAACAACCAAGTTCTTCAGAGTCAGCCGCGGATATGTTGATTCATACAAACAAGTCGCTGTTGAGAGACTGCTTCAGATAGCTTTCTGTGGAGTCTGTTTCTTGAGACAAGCAACCTGCCTGTCCCCCATTTGCCAGCCAGGGCTGACATTTTTCATCATGCCATCACCAAATTCTCCTGTGGCAGTTCACAGTGGCATAGAGACCTGTCACGTAGTAATGGCAGGCTGCATATTAAATATTGTGAAAAGCAAATCAGCTTGCAGAGAGTTATTCATTTCTGCACATCGGCCACAGGCTGGGCATTTCTGCATTTAATGTCTATGTCTACATGCCAGATACTGACTCAGCAAATACTATGTCAAGGAGCAGCATCTATATCAGCAAGTAGAGGTAAGGAGTGCATGTAAGAAACCTCCTAAAGTAACGCTTTTTTAGTGATGATCTAATCTAAGCAAGTACATATGAACTGACCATGGCTGAGACTTCAACCACGCTGAAAGATGCAGTTATCCCTAATGTAGCATTTCTCCTACCCAAACTCAACTAGTGACTCATTAAAAAGTGGAATAAAAATCTGGCGAGGTACACAATTAGCATTGTCCCCGATGCACAGATAATTGAAGACACATACCATGACTCACAGATACCTCACACAGTCGTTCAGTGAAAAAACGACTGACTAAAAAAAGGTTGGCTTTGGAACTCTTGGCCATATGGAACTGCTGAGATTCTTTTAGTAATGATTTAGTTTAGGAGGATCTTTTAAAAGCTTCCCAGCAGTTTCCAGAATGCATGAGTGAGCATCCCCACTACGTGTGAAGCCTCCAGGATTGCTGGTGAGATCTAGGAGGACCCAGCCCTGTTTGGAAAATTGGTTAGGTTACCTGTCATGTAATGAGTTACTTTTAAAAGGCAGCAAATATAGCGAAGGGATTCCAGAGTACCTTCATAAGCAAGAAAATATTGGAACAGCTTGGCTATTAAATTATACCCTATTGTAAAATGTAAAGCCACTCCTCATCACTTTCAAATCCCTAATTTAACTGCTAGTGGTTACATGATGAAGCAGTTTTCTGTCTTAAGTATATGCATAACACAGTTTTCCAATGAAGAATAAGGATAGCTGCTTCTGTAGTTGAATTAATCGGACTTATCCACAAACAAATTTCATGAAGTTCAAATCTCGCCCACTCTTCAAGACTTTCAGCCAAAGCAAAAATTCCCGTAGCAGGATTTTTTTTTGACTTCAATGAATTTGATGTTTGTAATCCCCAATTTCATGCTCTGCAAAATTTATGTATGTAAATCAAGTTTGTTGGTCCTTTGTTGCTCTGAAGGCCAGGATTTCTTTGACTCAGATCAGAGACCCCAAAATGAACCACCACCACCACCCCAACAAAGCCTTAAGCAACTATTTTATTCCTTTAAACTGTAGAAGACAACTCCTCCTGAAAAAAGGTTTAGTGTATTTTTGAAGTATTAAGATTGCTTTAAATCAAGACAGCCACTCATGCTATATAGAGAAGCCAGAAAAATATATAGGAGTTCACCATCAACCTAGCCTTCCAAACATTGTGTACCATTTCTGCCCAAACCAATGTCTTCAGTAAACTTAAAGTGACAGTGTCAAATTCAGGTATTTATCTTCTGCTCCTAAGACATCCTCTCCACTTCTGTTTTTTGCCAAATTACCAATCAAGCTTGATTTTTGTTTTCTTGAGAAGAAAATAGATAAATGTATTTAATTGAATTATGTAAATATGATCTTTCTCTAAAATCTCCTATTTAAATCAATCCATTCTGGTATTGTGGAGGGTCATATTGCATCATACGTATGAACTGTATACTGTATGCTGCTATCAGGTGAAAAGGTATGAAGTAAATTCCATTCCACTGCTGAAGGAGGACTGGAAAGTCTGCTCAGATTTAGTAGCGGTAATGCAACTTAAGTGGCACATTACTAAGTTGCTCTGTATCTCAGAGTCTGTCCTTGACCCATTTCTTGGGAGAAAGCCTCACCAATAGATTTTCAAGTTCTTTGGATTCAGTTCAGGCCCCACAGACATGAATGCATTTAAAGTAACTACATGTTCATATACCGCCTCTTGACTTATTTTGGGCTGCAGCTCCCTTGCTGCAATTTATTTTGTTTTCATCTGTCTGAGCACTGCTTGCCTTTGGAAGAAGACAGAGACAAAACAGGTGTTGGATAGGCACTCACTGACATTTCTCCATCTTCTCTGCTGTGAGGATCAGGTCCATGATAGTCAATGCTTTGGATATGTTCCAGTTTTGGGGAAATGAAATTGTCAGCGAGGCAAGCAATGCATTTTTTTTCCTTGGGCCATTTATTTTCATCATAGGCTGATTCCCAGTAGAGAGCAGAGTAGTTATTAAATACATTTGCCTTTCTGTGGTAAGACTTCATCTTACTGCCTTATGGTCTCTGCATTAGTGCCAAGACATATGAAACCATGTTGTCGTCATTTTCTTTTCAGGTTCTTTCTCACTGTTTTTCCTATCCACTGGTGGGTTCATGCACCACCACTCCAGTTACCCTTGCATCACTAACAGCATAGTTCTCTGTATTTGGTATTCTTCTATAGTCAGAAATACTGTCTTCAGGATTCAGTTTAAAGCACTCCTTATGTTTGCAAGACTCCTGGCAAATGTGTTCTTACCAGCGCTGTGAAGTACAAACCATTTCTTGCCATAAACCCTTCTTTGTAGAAGTATAAATCATGGTCCAAGAAGCCAACTCTTTCCCTGCAACACCATCTGCACAGCCGGTTGCTAATAGGATTCTCTATCTTCCTGGTCTGAGATTTTCAACAGGAAGGAATGAAGAAATAACAACCTTTATCCTGAGGTTCCTCAGTTTCCTACCCAAAGCCTCACAGTCACTAATAAATTGAAACCTACAGTATAGTTTGTTCCCATAAGGATCAGAAGCCAAGATTAGTGATCATGATGAGGCCTGATAGCCACTTTGTCACATCTTGGATACTCACACTAGAAAGAAGGCACATCCTTCCTATCAGATCTGAGCAACTTTGCCTCTCCCCGTCCCCCAAGAAGGGACTCACTCAAAACCACCACTCCTTCTCCCCTGAGATGTGGCAGGAGTCCTTCCTGCCACAAAGTCTTTCAAGGCAATGTTCATGCTCTCTGATGCCAGTGTAGCCCAGAATCATTCTCTGAGGGAAGGGCCTAGAATTATTTGCATAGTTCACAGCATGGTTCATGGTAGTCTGCTTGTGTGTGTCACACTCATCCTTGTTTGACTCCTGGATATGGTTGTTTTCCTTATCCCCAAGGGAATTTCCTCCTCTCTTGTTCTTCCAAGAGAGTCTGCTCTGTCCAGGCAATCTTTATCTTCCCTGATGAATTACAGTGTGGATGGGAGACCTCTCAAACTATTATGCCTTTTTGTGGGGCTTTCGGGTTAACTATGGATGCCGGCCATGAAAGGCCTTCGGACTCCATATTATATCTTTCCTTCCAGCAAAGAATCCAGCTTACACTAGATGCAGGTATATCGTCCACATCCTCGAGCACAAAAACAAATATCGTACAGATGTTGCTGGTCACTGTAGCAGTTTCTTCACTATCCATGCCTATCATTCTACATAAGCATTAACAAAAGCACTCTGGGCCTCCCTCCTCAAACTCCCCTGTTAAACTCCCATGCAAAATGTCTTCTTCCTCACTCCTCATCAAAAACTCTCTGCAAGCTCAAGAGTTGCTATATAGAGCTGCTGCAAGATCCACTCCAACCACCAGTGATTCACTTCCTCTTGGCATCCTCTCCTGCTCAGACCATATGTTTCAGGAGAACTCACAGACCAAAATACACAAAAGCTCACAAGCATGTCTCCAAACAGCTCAGCCAAGAAATCAGTCTCAGTCCAAAAGACACAAGCTCACCTGTTTTGCCTCTCCCACCAACTGCATGCAAAATTCACACATATACTCACTCATTTTGCGAGCCTACAAAGTTAAGTTATTTAAGTTAGTCCAAGATGTTATCATCAGAGGCAGAATATGCCTTTAGAAGCTATTACCAGAAAAAAAACTTTAAAAACAGCATTAGTATCAAATACAGCTACAACTAGCCAGAACTGTATTTGCTAAAAAGCATGTATTAAAAAGAGACTGTTAAAAAACACACACAACAATGCCAAGAACCTAAAAAGATGCTCAGAAACATGGTAATAAAATTAGGCAAGAAGAAGTATGTTTGCCACAGTCTTAGAATCACCTTGGCTGTACTGGAGGCATTGCAAAGCAGCACTCTCTTGCACTTTTGTCCAAGGCAACATGGGAAGAATTTATGGCATGATAGCTTCAACAGCAGTAAAAGAAATAGCTGCTTTACAGGCCTCTGATTTTACCTTTGCAAAGATGGAAGACTCAGGCTACTGCGGTTTCCATGCTGGTTGCAATACAGGTGGGGCAAGAACTGTAATAAACCAGACACACTTTTTTTGCTTCATTCTGAAGTAAGGATAGTTGTTACATTGGTACCACACAAACTATTGGAACCTGTTGAAATGACATGGCTGGCTGAAGAAAGGTTATTACAGAAGGCTACACACTTCTTGATTCCTGTGTTACAACCTGGGCATCTCACTCCTTGGATCACTCAGAGCAAACTTCAGTAACTTCAGTCACAAGATCAGCACCCTCTAATAGGAGTCATACATTTGAAGCTGGCCAGATTACAAGCACATTTTTAAATGTAAAAATACCATCTGTGAAGCAAGGCAAAAGCCTGTCAGAATGAACACACTATCTTCACAAACCAGCTGGTGACAAGTGAGGGAAGGACACACCCAGGCTTCATGGAACCAAGTGTTCCACATTGTTGGTGCAAGCCCACATCTCTTATCCTATTTGATTGTGCCAGTGTAGTATAGTGGTTCGGATGTTGAATGTTTGGAGACCAGGGTTCAAACCCCTGATTAGCAACAGAAATTTACTGGGTGATCTTTGGCAAGTCACACTCTCCCAACTTCAGAGAAAAGCAAATGCCCTTTGAACAAATTATGCCAAGGAAACTCTGATATAGGGTTGCTATAAATCAGGAATGACTTGACACAGAAACATCAAATCTGAATCATGTCTTCTTTAGTCTTGCCTTAGAGTCATCATAAGTCAGAAATTATTTGAAGGCACACAACAAAAACATACAAGTTACATTCTTAAATACTCACACTTGATTTAGATTTTACAGTCTAGATACTTGTCCTTTACAAGTCAGAGAATATTAAATGTTTATTTAATTAAAATGTATAAATACATTTATAAATACATTAAACACATACTCAGGACAAGAGGTAACAACTGAATTCAATTGTACTGCTTTAGCAAACAACAAAAAGTTACAGCACAATAAAAATGTCAGCCTTTTGGGCCAAGACTGAGTGTAGGCAGAAGTATCAAGTTATTTATACATGCCACATTCACGCAAAATCTTCTGTGCTCAGCTTGCACAACAAATAAATTAAAAACAAATAAATTAAAAACTTCCACAAAGGCCAATGCAACTCTATTAACTCAGATTCAAATAACAAACATTCCTAAACAGCAGAATCTGACAGAACAACTGTAAATTAGGGATCAAAGCAGAAAGAAGAATGAGTAGTCAAGACCAATTTTACTAGCTGGGATAAATCTGCACCTGGAGTCGTTTTGCCTCCTTTTACTTTGCACAAGTCTAAATTCCATATTATAATAATAATAATAATAATACATTTTATTTATACCCCGCTCTTCAGCCAAAGCTATCAGAGCGGCTTACAATTTGTTAATTAGACAATTAACTCCCCTCAAGATGGTGGTTGAAGGGAGGGCTCATCTTGCTTCCAGCAGGAGGTGGCCTGCATCTCTCTCCCCTCAAGATGGTGGTTGAAGGGAGGGCTCATCTTGCTTCCAGCAGGAGGTGGCCTGCATCGCTCTCCCCTCAAGATGGTGGTTGAAGGGAGGGCTCATCTTGCTTCCAGCAGGAGGTGGCCTGCATCGCTCTCCCCTCAAGATGGTGGTTGAAGGGAGGGCTCTTCTTGCTTCCAGCAGCAGGTGGCCTGCCTTTCTCTCCCCTCAAGATGGTGGTTGAAGGGAGGGCTCTTCTTGCTTCCAAGAATATTGTAATATTCCATATTACATATTCCATATTACAGGGAATGTCACGAAATCCAGAAGGTGATCAGGGGAAGAGAGGAAATGGCCATTCAGAAAACAACAAAAGCTTAACACAGCAACCGTGCGACACACTCCATGAAGAAAAACACTTATTTCCTAACTTGTGATTTATCATCCAATCCCCTAAATGGAAATCTGTAAGTAGCATCACTAAGGCGCATGATCGTGCCAGACATATGAACGTCATTAGGAACTGAGAACCTAAGTGAACTGCATCCAAATCACCAGATTAGACACATCCCGTTAGGCAGCAAATCTGGGAGCTTTGATTTGACTAAAATTTAACATCGTCCACAGATTTCTAGAAGCAACAACCCTCTTCGAATTTTGAAGCAGCTGTGTGATTCTTCTCTCACAGATGGCTGGTACAATTGAGTTCCCGGAGCAGTCTGCTTTCAGAAACAATTTCTGGCCATTTATACACATGCTTTTTTGGCAAGGGATGGGGGGGGGAACATAAACATCAAGGTCTCAAATTATCTCATTATTGCTGTATTAATCAAAGATGATAAGTAAAGGCCCAAGTATTAGAGAAAGTCAAGTCACAGAAGGAAGCGAAAGTAAACCACAGGAACTCTGGTCTAGATTCTCCATTTTGAAAGTTAGAAAAAAGTCAGTTTCCAAAAGGAAGAACATACTGGTATTTGTACCCAAGTAAAACATAACTGGTCCATTCAAAGAACTAACCTTATTGATTTTTTATTATTGTTTTTATAGGGAATGACCAAAAATACCTACTGGTACAATTCATCTCTAGGATTAAAACATGGATTTGAAACTGGTATTACCAAAATTCTCTTTGTGAAGGAGTGAGCTCACTAGTATTGCTCTAAACAATTTATGCAAGGAGCTTGAAACTGTTTTCAGAACAACAAATTAAACTGCAGTTAAGGTAGTAAAAATCTGTCCCATTTGCAAAGGGATATTTCATATGCATTTTGCAACAACAATTTAGTAAACTGAAAACGAGATAGTTAAACTGGAGAAATGTTTACTGAATAAGAACAGTAATAACTCATCTCCCAGCTAAATAATAGGTTGTATCTCAGAATTTTAAAATATGTATATGATACTTGGTGCCCCTTCCAACTTACCATGTTTATCAAGAAATGGAGAGCAGAAAACTATTTTTTCACCATGATTTGCGAGACTATCACACTTTTGTTGATGTCTCACTAACATCTACTCCTGGTCTGTATGTCCCCCAATTAAAACTGAAACCACTGCTAAAGGTTCCCTGCTGTGGTTTGCCATCTGAACAAGTTACTGGAACACAAAGTAAGCAAGCCCCAAAAGTAGCACATTTGCCACTTTAAAAAGCAGGCCTTAAAGTATTCATGTAGTTTTTCCAACATCTTCCCATCATCTCAAGTTAAGCCCCTGTGCCCAGAAGCTCATGCATAGTTTATGCGGCACGGAAGGATCAAGCAATGTCTCTGGCTGCTGCTTATAGAACCAGAAGTAATTTCCAGGCCAGTCTTCGGCAAACGCTCCCTCTCTGCACCACCTTTACACTGACGAACTGTTGCAATATTTATTCCGCTCATGCTTCACTTTCCCAGGTCATGCTGCCGAGTGTCACACAGCTGCAAAAGCCACCTGCCACTGTTACGTTGCCATTGTTTGTGGCGTCTCCCCCACCACTTAATTTTTCCTGAAAAGGATTTGCACTCCCTTGTTACTCCCGTCCACCTCATCTTTAAAAGAGCTTCGCCCATTGCTTTTTTGGAAAAGGGGGGGGGGGGGGAACAACATTGCAAATAGGAATCCCAGGTGGCTCTAGTTAATTACCCTTGCGCTTTGGGAACCTAATGCTGCCTATTGTTAACACAGTAGAGTCTTCAGCCACAAAGTCACTTCATATGCTAATAAGAAGCAGGCTGATCCCCAGCTAATACCTCAGTCTGTTCAGGAGTACTGATCTTATGAGTTAGGAAAAGGGGGAGAGAAAGAGAGGGAGCCAATACCAAAATATAAACTGCACAAAAAGAACCCAAAGAAATTACTTCCTCCTTCCCAGAGGTATCACTCCTGGTTGAAATCGTCGACATGACTTTAAAAATCAAATAGGAAGAATAAGGTAGAGAATAATTATTTTTTCTATTTATTTTAGTAAACATTCCAAAGGGAGCCAGTCAAAACATTATCACTTTTCTAATTTAGAGTAGGCTATTAAGCTGTCTGATATGCCACAACAGAATAATTAAATCTTGAACTGGAAGCCAAGTATTATTCAGAGTCCTGTTTACAAAAGCTGTCTTAAGAATCTGTAAACCAATCAGCTGTGTTCTGTTACTATATTGTATGGTTTCATCGTACCTTCTCGGAGCAGTGTTCAAACACAGACAGGGCTTAGAGCTTAATAGGTGTCATTTTCACTACATAGGAAGTAAATAAAATTATGCCATTAAGAGAGGTGGGGTCGTGGGATCAATTTTCTGCCTCTGGCTCTTCTATGGGTTGTTGCGGAAAGGGGGAGGAGGAGGAGGAGGAGAGGAGGAAGAAGAAGAAAAAGAAGAACTCTCTTCCTCCTCCTCCTCCTCGTGGCCAAAAGCCCCTTTCTGGTTTTGAAAAGAAAGTATTGTTTTTTATTCAATAGCCTGCAACTTATTTAAAAGCTGATCTGCTACTCCTAGAGGCTTTACACATGTACATATTTTTTTCTGCCGGAAAAAGGACAGGTCATGGGATCTGGAGAGGCTAAGGCCCTGAAAGCTTGACTCAGGGAGCCCCATGTGGCCCCATGGCCACACATAACATGAAAACGGCATGTTCTGTTTTGTCACAGAGACTCCAATGGAGCACACCAAGTAACTGCAGCTTCCAAACACGAGCGGTTGAGAAAGATATGATTTCTTCATGAAAAACAGCATCTACAGTACTTTCCTTCCCCTTCTTATGAGAACAGCCCCGCTGCATTAGAGTCCAGCCCGCTTCACAATGTGCGCCAGTAGATATCAAAAGCATTATCATTCTAAAATCTGTTCAGACCCTCATTAAGCTAGGATCTAAATCAAACTGCTAGTCCCAAAAAGAGTAGATCTACTGATTCAGCTGCTGAATTGCAAGCAAAGATTTGGTGGGTCTGCTACCTGAAAAGTAGCAAGGACAATTCCTGCAAAAACCAAGGCTAGAATAAGAAGAGGATGACCATGACAAAGAGGGAAGACAGAAAAGAAGTTTGCTTTAACAGTAAAAATGTGGATGAATTAAAGCATTCCCCATAGATTTTCCTAGAAGAAAACAGAAGGATGCAATTTAGAGAGGTATTCGAGTCAAAGTAACACAAACTGACGGTTCCTGGAATAAAAAGAACGAAAGATAGATAAGAATCCACAAGACTACAAATTCAAGGAGGACTTTCAGAATCCAAAAGATGAGAAAAATGTGGAAGAATAGTGGGAAATGGCAGATGAATAAACTGTTTAACAATATCAGGTAAGACTCATAAGAAACAAACAAAAGACAAAAGAATGCTATAGAACAGAACAAATGTTGAAATTAAAGTAGTAACTAATTGGCCCTCTCTCCAACTTTGAGTTCAATCTTCTCTTCAGAAGTCTTCCTTTCTTCTGTCTCCTCAGTCTGACCCAGCACCAATAATCTGTTTCAAAGGCAAATAGGAAATCCTTGCCCACAGACAACAGTCTGTTGCTGCATACATTGTATAGCAATTACACACAGAGGCTTCTTAAAACCACACAAAATAAAATGTCAATAAAAATAACAACCCCTTCTGAATTCCCATTTCCTCAAATCACATTGCAAGGATGCAAATGTTTATTAGCCCACCAATCCAAAGTGGATCTGTGCTAGGCCTCCTCCCAGAGATACTGAATCTAGTGATACTGAATAATGGAGGAGAAAGTACAATTTTCCTTAAGAGTCCATTCTGCCTCAAATTTTACACATACACACCTCCCCACACACTTTGGATCCCTGGATTCATAGCAATTGGAGAATTACTGAACACAAGTACATGCAAAGCAGGTGGAGATTTCTTTGGAAACTGGACAGTAATATATTGAGAAAATAACAAATAAAAACCCCAACACCAAAAGTTCATAACCATCTTGGCACTTCTGCCAACACTGCATGATGCCGTCATGTAATTCTTGTGGTGTAGATGGAGTTATTGATAGACTGTTGTGATGAAGCTTTGACTCCTTCCGTTGCTAGGACCACTAGACTTTTGCTTCTCTTGCCTGTCAAATAGTTATTCATAGGGTAGAGGAAAGTTAACTAAAATACACCTCTAAATAATAAATAATAACTATAGAACTTCATCAATCTTCAACTGCAACAACAATAGTGAAAACAACCATGCTTTCCAAAAAAGAATATTAAACATATTAAACTTCAGTGATGAAACACAACTATATTTATCAGTCCTGTTGGATTTCTCCATTCTGGGCTTTGTGATTTAATGGGGTTCTAAGTGCACAGAAAAATGTGTGTGTGTGTGTATTTGTGTGTAACCCAGCTAGAATGGTTCAGAGTTAGCGGCTGAAAGTACTGGTCCAACATATCCTCAGGGCAAGACCAAGTTGTCTATCCTGATATAGAGACTGTAACCCTTCAAAATTAAGGGGTTTTGTTTCTATTAATTGGGCCCCTACTGAAATGTAGTATCACATGTACTGACCAGTGGCAGATCAGGTAAAGGCAATCCCATTTCCTCACTATGCGCCATGCAAAATGATGCTTATAGGAGCTGATGTTCAACAACACAAGGAGAGACAGAGATCCACCACTCTTGTTTTATACAGTTATAGCTACTTCTGTGTGAGGCTCAAACGCCTGAAGTCCATCATTTAGACGGGTCCAGAAGCAACATGGTTTGACGCCAATCTTCTTGTTCCAACCATTTCAAGCCATACCTACCTTTCAAATTAATTCTCCTTCCAGTATAGGATGAGCATGCCAATAATAAAAAGTGCCAATTATTTTTAAAAAACCTGCAAATTACAAGGTCCAAAGGAATTACCAAGTCTAAAGGATTCCTTTTGGAAGTTATGTCAGAAACTGAAGCAAGAAATGGAGCTGTGCATTTATTCCACCAACCAACTGTGGTCCTCAAGTGTATGCTCTGACTTGGCTGTGCACTAGCACAACTTTCTGGTAACAGAGTCTACAAGAGCAAAAGCAGGATAAGCAAGGCCTTTAAGTTCTTCAATGTTTTCCACTGGGTCACTGCTTTTTCAGTAGCCGTATTTTGCTCCCTAGAATTAGCATAAAGGGAGATTCACTGTCTTCACTATTCTGGCAATGTTGTGTTACATCTAAGGTGAAGGGTGGTAAATGGAACAAATAAAAATACTATGGACACAGCAGACTTTTGCAGAAGGTTGTGGAAAATGCAGATTCTCACTTACCTATGGTGCAGTTTGTAGTTATTTTTCTCCGCTTGGGGTTGTGTCGAAGCAGCTCTAACTCTCGTTTGGTTGGCTCCCATGTTGAATACTTCTCTCCAATACCTGATTAAAAGAAGTATATATACATTCTTCAGAGGCACACTTGATGAACAACTACAAGGATAATTTGCAGTGTAAACTACACTGTCCATTAAGTTGGATTCCCTATACATATCACCCCAACAGCTGGCTCGCTTTTCTCTATAGTTCAGAAAGGCAGCAATTGACCCTCACAATATGTTCCCATAAACCTGTGCTGAAAGCACACAAAAGCTACTACTTGTATAGAATTCCTATCGGTTTCTAAGTAACAGTGCTCCCTCCTCTTCACATTCCCAACAATGGGTTGGGGAAAAAAATCCCTCAACTAACAGTACAACAGCAGATTGCCCCTCATGCAGGAATTTGTTTCAAACATTCACTATCCTCTTTCGTTTTAAAGAAGTCACTCTTCCAGCACAGCCTCATCTTGCAAGCTAAATTCAGAGAGGCCGAGGTACAGTCCCAATGAGCCAAAATCTATTCAACAAAATACACAAAACAAACCAAAAAAATGAAATCCAACTTAGTAGACAGTTCCACAACTCTATGCAATTATTTTTAAGAGATATACTGCAGAAACTGAAATATAATTTGTTGTCGTCTCTATGCTCTTAAAGTCATTTCCAATTTATGGCAACCCTAACAGGAAACTATTACAGTGATTCTTTGGCAAGATTTATTCAGGGGTTTGCCTTTGCCTTCCTCTGAGGCTGAGATTGTGTGACTTGTTTAAGGTCGCCCAATGGGTTTCCATGACCAACAGGAATTTGAACCCTGTTCCCTCAGTGTCCTAATCCAATGCTCAAACCACTACGCAAACAGTGTCTCTCCAAAATATAATTAGTGACACCTAGTGCTTTATTTTTTAAAAGCACATAATCAGGGTGTACTAATGTAAAACCCAATATTCCTTTAAAGTTGTCACTGAGGACTGGATCACAGGAAATGTAGCTCTAGCTGCAAAGATTTGCGGAACCAGTTTGGTACACCCAAGACAGATTTAGAGTTTTTCTGGGAGAATATCCCTCATCCTACCCCCAATGTGTGACCAGACAATGTTGGGAAACTCAGTGGAGTTTCAAAGACCATTTTGGTGATTGGCTACTAAAAAAAAATCCAAAGAGTCTATTTGGCTAGGACACATCTCTTGGGTGAGTCCAAACTATTCTCTCAAACCATGACATAACATCTCAGGTCACCCTCTATCAATATAAATTTTTTTTAAAATCTGTCATTCAAGCAAAGCAATGAGGTGTAGGGTGGGGAAACAACCACTGCCTCAAGACAAAAAAGAGATAAATCATAAGAAAAAAAAGTTAAGAAGATAGATTCAATAAATGTCAGGGAACATGTTCCTCCAAGCAAATTGAATGCAACTCCTATCACCCCTCACAAGCATAGCCAGTGATGAAGGATTATGGAAGTTGTACACAAGCTCTGGAGGTCGCATGCCTTCTGTTCCTGGATTAGGTGGAGAAAGGAGATGTGCATATGGATTCGAGATACTGACAATGCAATCCTATACATGGCTGCAGAAATGTCAGCCCCACTGAGTTGACTTCTAGGTATGTGAGGACAAGATTATAGCAAAGGAATCATCATTAATGTTAGAAGTGACTCAATGGAGACATGTGGTATTATTATATAAGGCCAGCTACTATTGATTATAAAAAGCATTTGAAATATTACAGAAAGTGCTATTGTAAAACTGAGGTTGAAAGTTGATTAAAGTTCATCCTGTTCTAGGAGGAATGCACATTGCTCAAAGTAGTGATACAGAATCTAAGTTTGAGAGTGAGCAAACATATGCATAATTCAAAAACAGAGAAGGCATAGAGTAAGGTTAGAGAAAACTCATAGCTTTCATCACTCCATCTTCGCAATGTAGTCATCAGATTCTATCCTCCCAGTATATTTTATCACAATAGTTTATTCTGAACTCCAAATACAATCCTAAGTAGTCTGTCTTTCAGTAATGGAAGGCTACCTATCTTAAGAGATCTTCTATCAAGAAGGAAACAGTTACACTTGATCAGAACTACTGTGAGCTTTATGTCACTTTCTTTTCTTCCTAGTATGAATTCCTAACACCTGAAAGGTGGGACAACCATCCAAAAAAATAAAGGAAAAGGATAATTTTCATTAAATGTTGGATTAAACAGCTTCAGTTGAACACAATATGCAGTCTGTATTTTGAGGTGTTGAATGAGGCAAAATTATAGAGAACCATATATGACAAAACTACAGTGGGCCCTCCACATTCACTGGGGTTAGGGGCGCAGGATTCCTATGCGAGTGGTAAAAACACAAATTAAAAAACAACAACACTGGGGTTTATACCTGAGACAACACCTCTCTGGAAATCTCTAGGACATCTAGCACAAGAGGACCTAAAATGTCTAGAAAAGTGTTCTTTTTAGGAATCTCCTGGCTCTCCAGTGTGACCTTTGGTGGACATTGACCATAGAGTGATGCTGGAGGACCTAGAGATTCCTAGAGAGCATATTGATCAAATCCATGAATAATCAAATCCACAAAAGTCAAAGCCGCAAATGTGGAGGACTCACTGTATTTGTTGGAAGCTTCTCCAGAATCTTCAGCATTTTTTTTCAGATAATCCTATAATATGTATTGTGCTTAGTAGAAGAGCTAATCTGCTGCTGTAAACTACTACTGCTTTAACTGGTTGAAAAACATAAATTGTAACAGGAAAGAGGAATACAGGTGGCACGAAGGGTACATTTGGACCCTGCTAAGGGGTTTGGATTATGTGGGATCTCAAGACAAAAAGAAAGTTGTAAACTACTATGTAGTATGCACAAGTATTAGACATCTAGTTGATTATGTATCCATGATGTGTGATTAGCACCTAAATATTCAGTAAAAACAAGATTCATACAGAGAAAGGGAAGGGGAAAGAGTTCAGAAAGCAGCAAATAATAAACATACACATACATTCAGTTATATACATATATATAGAAAGAGATACAAACATTTAGAGCAAAACAGCTTAGATATTATCCTGTAAATCAGCTGTCTCTAACTTGGAGCTCACAAGATGTACTAGACTGCAATTGTTGTTGTTATTGTGTGCCTCCAAGTAGTTTCTGACTTATGGCACTCCTAAGGTGAACCTATCACAAGGTTTTCTGAGGCTCAGAGCTTGAGACTTGTCCAGGGGTCACCCAGTGGGTTTCCACGGTCGAGTGGGGATTTGAATCCTGGTCTCCAAGTCACAGTCCAGTGTTCAAACACTATGCCCCACTGGCTCCATACCACCACACAAAATATGATTGTGCTGATAAGGGATAACAGAGTCATAGTCCCAAAATTTGGGGATGTGTTTTCAAAATGTTTCTCTAAGTAAGTTTTCAAAGAGAATGGACATAAAAGTTTTGCTCAATTTTACAGTGCAAACCAAATGTATATGCTTAAAATCGTAGAGTCATAGAACTGTAGAGCTGAAATGTCTTAGTTTCTTGGAAAATATAGAGAAAATCAAGTTACCACTCTCAAATCATTGGAAAGATTCAATGGTCGTCTTTTTTGCACGCATAATAAAGCATAATTTCTTTTTTACATTAATAGGTAAGAGTACTAACTAATCTGAAAAGTAGTGCTGCTGCAAACACAAACAGATTAGGAATGATGAGACTGGAAAAATATTGCCAGTTAAGTATTCTTTATCTTACAGTGGGTTTAAACAAAAGCCTTTCAGAACAGCTAACCAGTGGGGTATTCAGGGATCAGTTCAAATTATTTGCAGAATTTTCAAGGCACACAGGAACAATATGCAACTATACTTTCCTGCCTCTAAAGTGGGAAAAAGTCCACTCTCAAAATACACAACATTGGGAGAATTAGGTGACACTTTTTCTCTAAGTGCCCCCTAAGTGACAAATAAATGGTGTAATTATGTGGTTTGTCACATAATAAAGCATTAAAGTTTTGAAATGAATACTACACCGGGCATCTCCTGTTAAAAAAGGATTACTGCTAAATAGCCAGCCAACTGTATAAGCAATACTGGGCTAGGACTGACTATCGTGCAAATAAGCTTTCACTATTCTCCTCTCATTTGTTACAATAACTGCCCTTAAGTCAGATGGTTATTGTGATATTGCAGATAGGATAAGTGAAGCTAAGAAAATAGTAGTTAAACTAAAACTATCATTAGTTTTACAGCAGAGCTGAGATTTGAACAAGGACTTTAACCTTGCATGCCTTACCACTCCACTGTGAAACATTCTCAATTCGCACATATGTCATTTCCAATTTTTAAAATACGGTATTACTGGGAGAGCTATCCTGTGACCAGTAGTGAATAAAAATTAAATTCGATGAGTGTCCCATGCAAATCAAGGCTGCTATCACCTGCAGAATGTGCCCAAATTCTCTACCTTTGTGTTGCAAAGCTGTTGAAAGGGGTACACAGGAAAGGCACCAGAAAACTCCATTAAGATTATGTTGTGTCCCGAACTTTGTTAAGTGAACAAAAGTTACATCCATTTGAATTGAGCTTGGATGCAAGTTTAACACTAAGCCTGCAATTTCAAACTACAAATCCACAGCTTATGTCCAGTGCAGCTGTTTTGCCCTTTCAAGTTAATTACCTCTCCAGCCAAAGACAAACATATTTTAACATGTTTAAGAGGTTATTCACTTGCTAAACAAAACACAGGGTTTAAAAAAAAAAACTTTCCCAAATATTTGCAGTCAGCTACACACTTTCCATTGAATGGCTTTTGCACAGAACATTTTTATGCCATCATTTCTCTTTCCAAGAACTCCGTCCTCACTAGCTTTCCCCTTCTTCTGACTGGACTACTTCAAACCTAAGGCAGCTAAACAGCTGTGCTGGAAATATATCACCCCTGAGCACTGTTTAGCACACACAAGAAGGTGTTACAGGGTGGCAGGCTTATTTTTAAGAGCCAATTTTGAAGTACTTAAATCTAAATTTAGGCAGCAGTTGTTTCCAAACATATACATTTAGTATCTTTACTTTCAGATTTTATCAAGAAGATAAGGGGGAAATTCATGGGAAGGTAATGCAAATATTTATCACTGTTAGATACTCCGATACACAATCTCTATAAAAGGTAAACTAATATGCAAGGTGGCATTGTAAATGAAGATTCTTGACTTAAAATGGCAGATAATCAGCAAAGGGACGCTTGTTAGTGAGATGCGTCACCAACTCACACTTCTTACCTGTCATTGTACACTGGTAGTGAGAAACCATTGTTGGGGTGAAGGCTAAAAAAGAAAAAATTAGGGAAAGCAAACTGAATAATAAAACAAATGTGTGTACATATACTTGTGTGTTAATATCTACAGATATACATACTGTATGTGTAAACAAGAGCACGTAATCACACAGGGAAAAAGGAGCATTTCATAGGAAGGGTAGAGTTTCCTTGACTACTAGGTTGAAAAGGGTAAAATTACTCTGCTTTATTGTTAGCTCTGCACAATAACAAGGAAGGGAGTTACTTTTGGTTGTTGCTGTTGTAATATAGTGAGGTGTGCATACTAAAGCAAACTAGCCCTTGAAGAGAAATAATCTCCACATTTATCTCACTCACAACTTGCATTGGTGTCCTGAAGAAAGGTCCACCTCCCTCTTTCTGAATTCTACCTTCGATGGGCGGGAGGGCCAGATATATCTAAGAATCAAAGTGAGCATTCTTTCAGGCAGATACTTAAAGAAAACCAAACCTTGTAGCTTCCAAGCTTTCCGTTGTTCTTCTTTGGCAATTTGTTCCATATCTTTGTCGTATATGTAATCTTGACACATAAAGCAGTATATACCCCCATACAAAAGGTCTATGGCTGCAGAAACAGAAGATGGTTGGGGAAAGACAAAAAGCAACAGAAATGTAAAAATTTAAATCAGAGATTTTGGCTTCAATAATAGAGCTTCTTTACCAGGATGGATGGGCATGAAAATAGCAACATTTTGCATGACCAAATTTTAGTAAGATATCTTTCTACTGCCAAGCATCTTAATCAAGTGCGGTCTATAGCATTTAAAATCTCTGTCCATTTAGCTGATAGTTAAAATTTAGTTAAATGTCTATGGATTCTTAGGATTTCAAATGGCCAATATTATGCAACTATCGTTTTCTGTGGGTTTTCCGGGCTATGTGGCCGCGTTCCAGAAGAAGTTATTCCTGACGTTTCGCCTGCATCTGTGGGACTTCATCCTCTGAAGTTGCCAGCCACAGACGCAGATGAAACATCAGGAATAACTTCTTCCAGAATGCAGCCACATAGCCTGGAAAACCCACAGAAAACTATGCGCGCCAGCCATGAAAGCTTTCAACTTCACTATGCAAACTCTTTCCCTTTAAACCATTATATTGCCATGCCTCTTAACAGAACTAGGATACAGAAAATAATATTTGTTAAAATCTGAAAAGGTGTTTAATAGTACAGAAATCAGAGCGGGAGAGCAGAAGAAAAAAAGTAACAACGCTCTTTATTGTCTTGGCAGCATAACTGTCATATCGCTTATCTACTTACTACCGATGATCATTCCTTGCCTTAGTCTCATGTAGAATAAGCTACAATCAGTTTTAAAAGTTCATGGACCAATGCTTATTCACACTCATGACCTCCACAGGTAAGTATGCATTGAAAAATGTAGACACTATTCTTCTTGCGTATGCCCATCAGAAGTAACCCTGCACATGCTTTATAATAAGCAAGAGAAGAGAGAGAGAAACTATATAATTTCTAAGGTGATTGACTCCTAGGCCTAAGAAAAGTTACTCTCTTGGACTACAATACATAGAATTTCCCAGTCGGCAGGGCCACTGGTTTAGAAATGGGTGCAGGGCAGGGCAAATAAATAAATAAAATTCGCCATACATTTAAAGGTTTCCATGAGCCAAGACAAATTAAATGGGCACAATATATGTAGTCTCCATTCTTACTGCGGTCACAGGCTGGAGAAAAGATCTAAAATGTATGTCTGAACATAAAATGGATTCATATTGTCGGTTTTAAGCATAAAAGTTGGAAAATATGTATAATGATATTTGGCTGGAAAGCTGAACAACTCTTTCCTCCTTACAGAATGAAAAAATCCACAGAAGAACGAGAACACAGAAGATCAGTGACTGATAAATTTCGGTCAACTCAATGTTTTAAGGGCCATTAGAAGATAGGCTTTTCTTTCACATATTAATAACTCCAAAACCTACTATGCATATGTTTAAAAGAAATGGCACCAATCTCATCAATGAGTGGTTATACATCTCCCAACACTTTATGGATGGAATTCTGTTGATCAGTTCCAACTACAACAGACCGAGTCAATCAACTGTTGAATGGTAAGTCAACACAGAGGGTAAATTCCATGGATCCAATGAAGCTATTCTAGCTAGAACTAGCAAAAGGATTCAAGCCGTTATGTGTTCTTGGAGATCTTTTTTATGTTTCAAAGGTGTCCTCCAAAGATACATTGAAATCCTAGAATGAGGCTAAATAGATCTCTTAACAATGAAGACAAACGTAATTAAAACAAACGTATACAAAGATGTGGAATATATACGCCTAAAGAAACTTTCATTCAGATGACTCAAAGAACATGCAAGGAGTCCTCTTGTATGGTCGGCATAACTTAATTTGACAATCTATTAACTCATACAAAGTTAAGGTTTCAAACCACTAATACACACGCTTGCTACTCTTCCATTTCATTTTCATATAAAGTCTCCATTTTCCAGCTGGAACCAGTATAAATCACTTGACAAGACTTAACGCAGAAATTCGCATACCCTTAAAGTACTCTTAAGAGTTAGTGATCTCCAATACCAACATGGTAGTTTTTGATGCAAAGATTACATGAACCAAGGGGAGAGGAAACAGTCAAAGTAAAGCAACTGGATAGTATAGCAACAGCTTCCTTTCTCTAATCTTGTTTTGGAAGTTTAGAAGACAAAATTACAACGGAATGAGAACCATGAACATCTAATTTCCTTTCAAATCTCTAGGTATAGGAGAGGACCTCTTTATTAGATTATAAGCCTAAAGGCAGGAGCCTGTCACATAAGTACTGCAAACCACTCGTGTAAAATGCCATGTACACTGATAGCGCTATATAGCAAAATAATAAACTATAACCACTTCTTCTAATAGGCCAATGCCCTATGCCAGAAACTACCACAGGTCTCAAGAGATTTTTTCATGGGCTTTACCTCACAAATAGACTATTATTATGTCTTAGAATGTACCTCTCTGTGTGTCTCAACTATGTATCTCTAAAGTTTGTAAAGAAATAGTCAGGTATGCAAACTATACTAGTAGATGAGAGGAATACTCTTCAGCCATACAGTGCCTTTCCTGAGCCTATCACTCTTGTCATAACTAGCATTTATGAACAGAGATGATTTTTTAATGAAAATGCCGGTTATCTATTTTGCACAGAACATGGTTCTTGCTTATATAACAGTTACATATAAAGTAACCGTTGCTATAGCAATAGGTGGGTGGGTGGATGGATAGCAAGAGACTTACAAATATCTGAATGTTATGTTTTAAAATAAAGCCTCAAGATTTTCTTTCTAAATGCGGTGTTTATTGCAGCCCTTGATTTATATTCTGTTTTGCAACTCTGCTTCGAATCGGCACAGGCTTAGTTATTGCAGTTTAAATTTAAAACAAACAAATAATACTGTCGGTCACCATGAAGTATTCCAGTACTTGAAATGCTGTATCTGATGAAATAGAGAAACTGGGTATTTGTGACTTTCTTTTCATTCTCCTCAATGAAGAGTTATGATCCTATAGCTTAAAAAGCATTCTGTTACGATCCCTTTAGTTGTCTGTTATATCAGTAATATCATGTGGAGATCTGCCAATTTATAACCGGTCACTAACCTTTTCCAACAACGCTAAGGCATCCAAGCTACAACCTAGTTCAACCTACTACACTATGCTGGCTCTCTCCATTATCTTACTCTCTCTTTTTTAAAAAATCCCTTCAAACATCAGTATGAACACTAAATTAAGACTGCATCTGTATGAGGAGGGCAATTCTGGAGAACGATGGAATTTATTCTGGAGAATGTAGGAACTTATTTTTTTGTCACTCACTGGGTTAGCTGCACTACTGCACGGGCTTTCCAGACCTCAGGGGATGGTAGGAAAGCAGCATACGTGACTGCAATAAAAACTTTCCATTTTGCTTGCTTAATACAGCTCTCAGGTCACAATGATTAGATCCCAGAAATCAGGAAAAAATAAGCGAGCTTGCCATATTCTTCAAAAGCTGCTAAATTTCGGTTTTCCATTTGCTTTATCAAACGAAACGTCTGATCTCGAGATGCCAGGTATGACCATGGTGACACATGCCTAGATTACATCCCACATTTGGACTATTGTAACACACTCTATGTGGGGCTGCCTTTGGAAAATGTTCTGAAACTTTGGGGGGGGGGTTCAAAATGCAATGGCCAAAATACTGACTGGAGCATATAATTCCTTTGTTGAAACAGCTCCACTGGCTACCAGTATATTTCTGGGCAGAGTTCTGAAGTGCTGATCATGACCTATAAAGCCTTACATGGCTTAGGTCCAAACTGTCTGAAAGACCATATCTTCCCATACAAACCTGCTGGAATCCTTGGATCTATGGGGAAGGATTTCTCTCGGTCCCACCACCATCAGACTCACTTGATGAGGACACAAGAAAGACAGGTAGGCTTTTATATGGGGTGCTATGGCTTAGTGGTTAAGACACCCATTTTGACTGTCGGAAGGTTGGCAGTTCAAGGCCCGAATGCTGCATGACGGGGTGAGCTCCTGACACTAGTCCCAGCTTCTGCCAACCTAGCAGTTTGAAAGCATGCAAACACAAGTAGATAAACAGGTACCACTTTGGTGGTAACATAAAGAGTGTTCAGTGCTGTCATGCTGGCCACATGACACCGTATGTGTCTTCAGACAATGCTGGTTCTTTGGCTTAGTTAACAGAAATGACTACCTTCCCCTACAGTCAATTATGACTAGACATTCATGTCAAGGGACTACCTTTACCTTTTATATGGGGTGTTGTTTTAGATATATTTTTTAACTTTTGTATGTTTTTTATGTCATTTTATACTGTTTTTACACAAGGGAAAAGCCAAGGGGACAACTCAGAGGAATACAGGTAAGTCCCATATTTATGAGATGTGAGAGCTGTTTTCAAGATAAAACCGACGTATGGCAAGATGGCAGCTCCTTCAATGCAAATGCCTAATCATCCCATAAATGTGTGCCTTCGAGATCATTATATTTGGTTTCTTCCATTCTTTTGCTTTTCTTTAAACATTTATATCCTTTATATCCTATCTGCTCTCCCTACATGAATGTGTCTATATAATCAATTCCTGTAAAAATGGGTGTCTTAATCTTTAATGCCCTAAATATCTTGAGACCATATTATTTGAAGGTCCACTTCCCTTCTATAATACTACCTACATGCTAAGATCTGCTTCACAGATTGTCTTTGAATGTTTCTCATTAAAGTTGGTTAGGTTGAAACGCACAAGAAATAGACCTTCTCTGTGATGGTCCTAGCACAATGGAATGGCCTCCCTATTCACAAGTCTTGCCTCATTTGTACAGGCATTTAGAAAAGCTTTGAAGGCCTTCCTCTTCAATGCTTCTTTTAAACAAGATCATAATTAGCGTCTGTGGTACAAAGCTTCTCAAAAAAGTCTCTATATTGATTAACACGGCTAATATAGTTTTGTATCTTCTCTTGCTCTTTTAATGCACAGCTCTGGGTGGAGGCATAGGCCTAAAAAGTGTCTTAAAATACTATTAATAAAAAAAAACACAAACTGGAAGGAGGACTGAAGAGAATTAACTGCCTTATCTATACCTTCAGACTTTCATCCCTGAGGGAAGGACACATTTTTATGTTGCTCTTTTGTATGTTAAACTATATGTATGGCTTCTAATTTGTAAGCTGCCTTAAGTCCAGGTTTTAGGGAGTATGTGGTATATAGATGATGATGATGACGACGATGATGGCAATTTTACTAGCCTTCAAACATTTTTACTGGCCTCAGTGTGGCAAAGGAGGTCCTCCCATACCTATGGCTGTGGCCTCAACTAGACTTAAGTTTCTGAATATACACAATATTGCACTAGTAGGATACCTTAATTTTTTATGTTCACTTGCTTACAACTGTCTCCATAAATAGTTTTGGTGTCCAGATTTTATAAAATAATTTACTCACTTTTCCAGGATGTGGATCTGTTCAGTATTGGACAGGATTACAATTAAGCAATTACTGCAAAGGCTCTGAAACCACCGCTTCTCAATTACAGGCTTTAATACCTTCTAGAAAATCTTTTACACAACTTATTTGTGTAAAATCATGAGGGAGTTGAGGTCAAACATCATCTAGAAGTGTGCACGATCCCCACTCTTGTTTTAGGGGCACAGATATGCACTGAAGACATCCAAAAAGATATTCCCAAAGTACAATCTCCATAAGGAAGAATATGGTTTTATAAGACCGATGGACTAGCCACTCATTAAGAGTTGTTTAGATTTTTGATCTTATAGCTGCAGTGCTTCTTCATTATATAATCATTACAAGATTATGGCCCTAGATACACCAAAGCAATCCCACAGCTCAGTAGCTGAGCACATGCTTTACATAGAGGAGGTCCCAAATCCACAAAGAAGGGCCAAGAAATACCTCCTTCTGATAACCTACCATTCGGACAATATTGAATTAGATGGACTGATTTATTAATTAGATCTATGGAGTTTCTAATATTCCTTTGAGGAAATCATGTGATGTTCCAGATGTTGCCTGTCCAGTCCCAACCTTCTTAGCCAGCATAGACCCTAGACAGAAATCCTGACAGTTGCAATTCAATGACATTTGCATTGCCACATGATTCCCATCCCTCAACTCTTTTTCCATAGGAAGAAAAGGAAAAGATATTCAGGCAAAACTCTTCTTATTGACTGGACAGTCCAGATTCTTAAATACAGGAGGGAACTGAGGGGAAAACTTTTAGAATACCTCTGTTGCAGCTCACACTCGGAAAAAAAAGGTAAGGGGAGAGCTTCAATGTGTGCCAGCTTTAAAAAAAAGAGTAGATGAGGTTCACAGTATTTGATCCCTTGAGGTCAGGAACTACAAGTAGAAATTGATAGAAATCCTTTAGGGCAGTGGTCCCTAAACCGTGCTCTTTAAGGGATTTCAGACTTCAGCTCCCAAAATCCCAAGCTACTGGTCAACATGTCTGAGGCTTCTGGGAGCTGACGTCCAAAATCTCTTAAAGGGCACAGTTTGGGGACCCAAACACTGCTTTAGGGGATAGATTCTACCCTTGGGCCTTTGGCAGCCAGTAGATGCAAATGCTTCATTTCACGACATACAGTACTTGTAGCTAATGCTACTAAAGCTCCACAATTTGGTGTCTGGAGTTTCATTTTCTTCTCGTCTCTATGGAAACCAATGTTAGCTCAGCAAAAGTCACCACTTTAAAAATAATTTCTGTTCATTCTGAGATGTGCATGCAGTTAGGTTTTTGGAGGGACAGAAGAGATCAAATGCTTTCCCCTATGTAGCATTTGCAGCTCCAGACACCAATGTAAAAAAATCTGACTGTTTAGGAAAATACATATCTAAATGGCAATATCCCTATCTACCTTAGCTAACAACCGTATTTAGAATAAGGCAAAAGGCTTACACAGACCCAGTTTAAATCTAAAGAACTGGCATTCCATTTTTCCACCATATGATCCGCCAAGGTGGCTCATATCACATAATTAAACAAAATAGCTTAACCTTCTCCCTTACTGAAGGATGCTCTAGAAAGGACTTTTAGTTCTCAGATGGCATCCCTCTCCATCCCAAATGGCCCATTCCTCAAGATCAGAAAAACCAGGCAGTAGATGAAAGTTACGAGAGAAACTGATTTTCAGTACAGGGCTGAAAATTTAAGAACTGAGATGAAGCTGTATGTTCATATCCCGCTACAGGACTTCCAGCTGCAGAAAGCTGGCAGAGCAGGACAATGATACCTGTTTTCCAGACCCAGTATTAAATGCAACACACACAAACAAAGCCTGAAAGAAGGCAACAGCTACAAGAAGTAGAGTTTGTCGCTACCAGTCGAAAGATTTAAACATGGACCATCGTGGCATTTAAAAAACCATTCTAGTGTGTTGATACAATATTTTTATTCCATCTCTTTTGCAAACAGGTCAGGGCAAGAAGCATAAAGGGGTTGATCTTCCCCATCCTCGCCATTCATGAAAGCCCTGACATAGGGTAAAAAACACACAGGAGTGGAAGACTTGTCCAAAGTCACTTATGATCTACACACAGTAATTTCAATCTGGGCTTCCTCTGCTGCTGAAAATAATCTGTTTAAACTGGTCCAGAGCAGGAATCTTACAGCCACATAGCATACACAGGCCTCAGAATGGCGGTTCAGAGGTTATAGGCTCATCTAGACTAGAACAAGAGGATGAAATAATGGACAGTAGGGGTAAAATGGGGTATGTTACACAAAGGGACCAAATCCTGTCAACCACACAAGAAGCTGTGCAAAAAAAAAAAAAAAAATGTACATGTTGCTCTACATCACTCTACTAAGTACTGAAAAAAGCAACCTTAAAGAGATGGGTCCCCTTTACTATCCAGGCTCTTCAACTTACATTCTCATTGACATAGGAATCAGAAACACTAAGCACAAATGTACAAGAGCATTGCTATTTTGGGGAAACGTGCCATATTCTTTTAAGAAGCTGTTCATTACCTAAGTTGTTTATTACAAGTATTTTATATCCCTATTAAACAAACTGCAAGAAGCTTCCTCAGAAGTTCATCATCATTCTTCCTGGGATAAGGTCAGTAATGATGGGCAAGTGCTTCGAAGACACTCATCCAACATTAGGTTCACTGTAGGCTCCCTTTGGGGGTTTATTGTGCTTCAACTGAAGATATACCTTAGAACAAAGAATCTTCTACAATGTATGAAGGAGACTGCATTACAAGCAAGTTGAAGTTTATGTTTTTGCATCTGTCTCTTGGAAGAGTTGCCTGAACATCAACGTTCTGAAAATCAACAACTTGTAACAAATATAGGATGTATGCGAACGTGCGCAAAAGTGTGGGCTAAATCTGACTTTATGACTAGCTTATTTCATGTGTCTTGCCCGTAGTTAAGCCTTTTCAACAAGTACATCAAGTGGAATAGGGATTATATAACAATATTCTTTAAAAACTAGGACATTTGCATAGACAGCAATAAGAGAAGATGACATACTGTTTGCTGAATCCTACCAGGCTGAGCATCAGACAAGTCTGGGAAGGTGAGGCAGTAGATGGAAAGTTTTTAACTAACGAAGTAAATACATGACAGTCAAAATCCATTTGGAAAGTACTCAAAACATCTACATGGAGCTTCTATGACCAAATGTCTACCTCAAACAAAACACAGCAGTATTAAAGATACATCAATGTATACAAAATTGCTATTCCCAAACATTGTAAATCCACTGAATCAATGAGAATTCAATAAATTAATATTGATTCAATGGGTCTAACACTAGTTGGGAGCAGAACTGGATGGATCATAAATTTTACATGCAGGCTTATGGGGGGATATAAAAATGTCACTCTCTATAGGTGAAAAGAATTTGAGCAGTAACCAAAGAGGGGTGGGCTACCAGAATAAATCACCATAGGCCATTTGGTTTTAGGCAGGAAACTGTACTAATGTATATCAGAATTCCAAAGAAATTAAGTGCTGACATATTTTTATACATAAAATAAGGAGACAAGTTTTCTAGTCCTCAGGCACATCAGTGTTTTCATGTTTTATAATGGTTTTTTTCCATCATGATAAAATGAAGAACTCTGAACACTGCTATTTTTCCATTTTTGCTAGAAAGCGTTCAGTCATGCACTGTGCTACTTAGTTCTTCTCAGGTTATTTACACAAATGTAACCATAGCTTCAATTAGTCATTGTTACAATTATAATGTAACTTCAGACTAAAAAATTGTAAGAAAAACAAATTGGATTGTATGACAAAGACAAGCTGTCTGGATTCATCTGATCTAAATATTTTCCATATAGTAAAAATCATGTACTAGTAAGCAAGTTGTGTTACTGTAAGAGTCAAGAAAGGTTACTTACCTAAGTTGTGTCGCTTTGCCTTTGCGTGCTCGTGAATGTGCTTCTTCGTAAAACAGCCAAAGAAGACACAATATAGGCAAGAATGGAGTCTGTTCAGATGCGCACCACACATATGACAGATGCACGACTTTGCCTGAAAGAGGAAAAAGAAGCTCATTACAAACATCAAATACCATTATCACGTACATTCATCCGCACAACATTGTGTAGATGAACATTCGCATAGTCATATTTGTGAAAGCTTGAAGCAGACAGGCCAAAAGGAGTGGCTTCCAGGTGCTTCGGGGGCATAGCGTGCAGATGATGCACATCCCCAGAGTAGCTAGAAGCCACTTTGAGGCCCCCTAAGCTGCCCAAAGCCACTGGCAAAAGGAATGGTAAAAAACTGCTCCTGTTGGCATATTGTTTCAGACCGCGGCAGTGACCCGTTATGCGCCATGTGGTCACCACAATCCCAGGCCAATTGTGGCTGGAGCAGCCAAAGGCCACTCCTAGTCACCAGTCTGCTTCATCCCTAACAGAGATTAAAAGGCACTTCCCCCCTATTTTTAAACATCAACATCGGCCAGAATCAATAGCCAGAGAATGAATTCTCTGACCAATAGAGATCTATAGAAAGCAATTGTGTAATGTCCGCTGACTGAAGTTTTATTTTTTCATGCATTTCATTCTTTATTTGCCTATTTCGGATTAAGCACTCACTTGTTTAAGTGACCACAACACTTCCTTCTAGATTCAAGGACTATTTAAGTAACTGTTCATGCTACAGCATATGCCATCTTACCTGTGGAGATGCTACGATTAAGGGAAGGATACAGACAAAAACAGCATAATATGTACCTATCCTTAACAAGTGCTAAATAAACTACTAATTTTCTCTCACTAAAAAAAAAAATATGCCACAGTAAAATCCAATTTAACACAGCAAAATCACAGCAGCTGAATGCAGAATGCAACGTTCTTCCAGAGAATACCAGCTGTCAACCAATGACAGGAGCAAGTTTTTCATCAATATTTAGCAACTCTCAGAAGCTAGGATGGATTAGATACAACTGCCAGTGGTGAAGCTTCATTGGCCTTGCGTCTCTAAGAAAAGGAGAATTATATAAGCCTGCTTAAAATGTGCACAACTGAAGAACAGTACCCGAAAGTGTACTTCCACTGACTCACACTGTTTCCTTCAGAATTAATAAACCCATGTTCCTATTTCAGCCCCCCCTGTGCAGCCTAAAAACCTGCTTTGCAGGACTGAAAACCATCTGGAGTAGAAGATGAACAGAAACTGCATACCAAAATGTTATGTTGGAATGTAGTGTGTTCGAAATACAATTCAGCTTTTCTTACTGCATTTTTTGTTTAGGTTACAGAATGCATTCCATATCACTTACTTACATGTGAAAGAAAACAGCTAGGAAATTCTAGGCTCCCAAATAAAAGTTAAGATGTAACTGAAAACCAACTTTCTACAGGCTATATCATTTCTATATACACTACCACAGGAATTCAGTTCTTTTCTGAACAAGGCTGGAGGAGACAAAGGCTTCACTGTGTGTGAAGAAGACTATGAAAAATAGATTGGTCTAGGCATGTATTGGAAGATTTGGCAGATCTGCCAAGATCAGGAGCTGTTTTAAGCGGGCTTTCCAATTTCATACTGAACTTCAGTTCTACAGCAACAAGCTATTCTACAGACATAACAAAATATAACAGCAAGAGACACACAAAGAAGCCATAGTTCATGGTTGTGTTCTGAGTACTAAGTACAATCCCAAAGAACCAAAATATAGGCAGAGTGGAGTAAATGAAAAAGAAGCAAAGAAACGAATCTTTTGAAATTTCCACTGATGTAAATGTGCCAGGTTTACAACAGAGGAATCATCATTAACAGAGGCTCAGATCCCACAATTGGTTGTTAGTACTGGAAAAAATCTACAGTGGTAATATAGAGACTACAAACACTCTGTTTTAAAGGTTTAGTAAATGAACAGCATCAGAAATTATTCGGGTTAAGAAACCCTAGCATCGTGAGAAGACATGCTCAGATAATTTCTAGGCAACTGCATCCCTGTGAATTCAAAAGGTAACTTTGCATTCTTCCTAAGTCAAGGAAAATGGTGTCAGATTGCAACTCCTTCTTCTCTCGCAACCCTATTCAATACAGTTACATATATGCACTTATATTTCAGTGTGCTGACTTTATCTTTTTCCTGCAATGCACCACTGCAGCAGCCAATTTAACATGAGAACCAGTTGACTGCCAATGCTGCAGTCGTGTGTTCTAAGATACAGTATAAAAACCCATTCCTTTAACGCAGCATTCCCCTGTGTCAGCAAATCGTGAAAATGTTTTTAAACATCTTATTAGGTAATGCACTGATCTAATCTTTCGGGACATGTGACATGAGAAGTAGCACAGCAGACTTGCTAAGCAGCCTTGCCTACCTGACGTTGTGCGGGGTATTTTATTCAATGTTACCCATGATACTAAGAAGCTCTTTGCGAGGCAAGATCACACTGAACAGATATTTCACTCTTCCGGGGACGGGAAGGAGGAAGGAAGGTAGGCTCTTGGGATACCTAGTCTGCTACTTTGATGGAGCTACTCCAAGCAAAATCTTTTCTGCAAAAGAAACTTAAAGGAAACATACATCAAAGCTTCAGCAACTTGCTGGATCATATTTAGGCAAGCAGTGACTTCTGCTGGGCTCTGTTTAAGCACTGTGAGCTGTCCATAGAAAATGAGAACATAATTAGTCCACATCAAAGTCACTGTAATTCTGCTAGTAGGAAAGATAGCGCAGCAGAGATCCTCTACGAATCATTTATTTATACAAGAAAGTCAAAAAGGGAGAAAAGTGAAGATCAACTTCTACCTATGTTTCCTTTGAAAAGGAAACGATTCTTTGTGAAGTGCGTTTGACCAGAGATGGATTCACCGGATCCCCTGTAAACCAATGCTCTGATCCTTAAAAGATGTAAAAACCACACACCATTTTGGGAATGGTGGTATGATTTAGGCCATCTTCATCACCATTACCAGGGCTATGGATTGCGAAGCAATTTTGGGAAGAGCCAGTAGAAATGTACTGATTCCAGTTTCATAATAAAATCTTCTAATATTAAGTGTCCAGATTTTTTTTTGCATATTTACTTTCCTAGAAATTTTACAGAAATTGTCTTGTTCACGATAAGCCACAGTTTATAGTAACAAGAAGAACATGCATCAAACCTGAAACTTGGTTCTCCTCCCTTCTTCTTCTAAGAGTTATGCGATCTGAAGCTTTTGCTTCTATTTATGATAAACCACAGCATCATATTTTAACCAAACACAAAAAAGAGCTTCATTTTAACTATGGTTTTTTTTTTTTTACAATGATTTAAACTACAGGTTATGTACTGATGAATCTAGACCATTTTGAACAAGGCATAGTTTGAACACTGATCATAATTTAAGCGCAGACATCAAGGTAAGCTGTGACTAACCATAACAGAGACAAAAGCTTCTGTTTGCCTTTGGAGAGTTACCCCACAGGAGTGGGCAAATGCGAGATACCTGTATAGAAGAGGGAATTTCATGCGCCTTCACCTGCTAAAACTCCTTCTCCACAGGTAAAGCGCAGAAGTTCTCTCTGTTTTGAACCTGGCAATTCTAAGAAAATTGCTGTGTAAATTTACAGCGCTTAATAAATAAATTAATAATAAGAAGAAATACTGAAACTTAAGAGGAGCTTAGCTACAAGGACAATAGCAAAAATACAGTATTAGAATTAACATTAAGTTGGAGACAAAAATTCTGTTTAACAACACACACATTTCAACCAGCGCGTTTAATGTTTCTGGACTAAAATACCCTGGCATGAGCAATAAGATTTTTCAGCCATCCTGGAAACCCAACACTAAGAACATCTCAATATATTGTACCAATGAGAGATGAGTATGCAATTCTCTTTGCTTTCAGGAACACAGCAAAAAGCGACTGCATTTGCCAAGTACTCATATACAAGTCTTATATATTTCAAAGGATTGGAGAACACTATCTTTTGAAAAGGGTTATTGCTTCTACATTTAAAATGTTCACTTTTCTGTGTCAGACATAAGCCCTTACAACCTCCTGTTGTAGGAAGGACTAAACTACAGTGTTCAATTTGGCCGACGTGCCAAATCTGGCTGATTTGCACGCTTGTGGAAGCGACAAAAGCAGCAAGAAACGCAGCAAGGAGAGTTACAGAGCAGCCCTGCCATGTGGCATAGGACCAATCCTTTTGGCTCGCCTAAATTTCACTGCCCTGAACAAGGAAGAGGGTTAAAGCCCTAGTTAATGCCAAAGCATGGCTCGGCACCAGCTATCCTTCACTGACAGTCTACATGGTGTCACTGCCAGCTTGCAAAGTGTCCAGCAACCCCCAGGCTGTTCCCTTGTACGAGAGTGGCACCGCTAGAGCAGCGGAAACATCAGCCCTGGCTGCTTCCAAGCCAGACTTTAACACATGCTAATATTGTTGGCTGTATAAAAAGTGGTTCCATTAATAACTTGTTAAGACTTTCTACCTTCCTTTAGCTCTTTCACATCCTGTCACATCCTGTCACCATTCTAGATATAAACAAATACAGACTATTTTCTCACTGAACCCGAAGAAAAACATCAAGGTCTTTTTATATCCCGCACATCTACATGGAAACTGCTTAACTCAAAAGAATCTGAACCACGCTTAGAGATACTACACTTCTTTACAAAGAGTTTTTAAATTGTGCTCCTATAGAAAATGCTCAAAAGACACACACACAGAGAGAATCAAAAATTCAACAGTAAGTCACCAGTGTAGTTTTTATGGCCTTTGTGACCTTTTGTACCTACAATACTGCCTCCTGTGTCATTTTCTTCTATGACCTCCATAACCGTAATTCCAGAACACACAAAAAGCAAACTGGACATAAATGTTTTTTATTCTCATATTCAGCAAGCATCCTCAAAAGATCTACGCTAGCAACTGGTGAAGCACGGCGACCTAACATTGCAGTTCTATGCAAATCTATTAAAGAAGGCCCACTGAATTCAGTGAGACCCATTCCAGATTAAATGTACATGTAATTGCCAAGCTGTGAATCGTGCCCTTTTCAAATCTAGCTTCTGCTGTCAATTCAACAGATGGTCTTAAACAAGCAAACTACTTTCTCTTTGCACCTGTCCCTTGTGGTCACACCACAGGAATGGTATTGTACCTTACAAGTTTCCTTTTAGGATTATAGAAATACATACGTACGTACGTATATATCATATATGTATTCATAGCAGTAACAAATGCAGCTATCTTCCAATCAGTGGATGCTCACCAAGTAAGCCAACAGAAGGTACTCTTTTCGGTTTTGATTTTCTTCAGCTCTTATTGTGGAATACCTGATTTACATGCACAAGTTCTCTGATTCAGTCAATAGCATCTCCAGCTAAAGCTAAGAAAGAGTGCAGAAGACCTGAACTCATAGAGAACGTTTGCCCCTCAGTGTCTACAATTCAGCACCAGAAGAACTAGTAGTCTAAACTGTATATTCGATACAGGCTTTCCCAGGCTTTCAAGCTCTATTCACTGTTTTGTTTTTAAAGGTTTATGTTGTTAACATAATATTTTAATATTTTACACACATTTTTATTTTTTGCATGGTGTGTATTTTTACGTATCTTTTTAACTGCTGCAAGCTGTACAGACTGCTTACAAGACTGCTGCCTTGACTGCAGTCAAGAAATAAGACTAGGAATGGGAAGGGAAGCAATGGAAAAAAGTAGGAAAGATTCTAAAGAGAAAAGATATACAACTGAGCATTGAAGTTAGAATCTTCGAACCCATTGTATTTCCCATCACCGTGTATAGATGATAGAACTGGACAGCAAAGAAGGCAGATAAAAAATCAACTCACTTGAGATGCGGTGCTGGAGAAGAGTGCTGAGAATACCGTGGACAGCCAAAAAGGCAAACAAACGGGTCCTTGAACAGATCAAGCCTGAACTCTCTCTGGAAGCCAAGATGATTAAATGGAGGCTGTCGTACTTTGGTCACATCATGAGAAGGCATGGATCATTAAGAAAAGAAAATGCTAGGAAAGGTAGAAGGCAGTAGAGACTGCATGCCAAATGGATAGACTCAAATAGGGAGGCCATGGACCTGAATCTACAAGACCTGAGCAGAGCAGTGGATGATAGGGGCTCTTGGAGATGTCTCAGCCACAGGGTCAGCTCAAGTCAAGGGCAGCTAACAATAACAATGCTGTATAGACTGCTGAACCGGGGAAAAGGCAGGATACAAATAAATATTAAGACACTTTACCTTCTGACTTAGAAGATTATTGCACCACCCTTTCCTCCAGCGGTAGATGTGGGATGTAAACTTCAATAGACGGACTTCACTGCGCATCCCTGTGTCCAGGCAGTAGGCATCCCATATCCAATCCAGGCATCCCATACCCGATCTGGGCTTCTCCCACACTTTGCAAAGGACAGGATTTTCCCATTCTTTGTAAGGTACAGGAGAAGCCTAGATTGGATACGAGATGCCAACTGCCTGAGCATGGGGGTGCACAATAAAACCCGCCTATTGAAATTTACATCCCGCATCTAGTGCAGGAGGGAAGGGTGGTGCGATAATCTCCTTAGTATAAGACAGTTTTTATGTTTGTTTGTATGTTATTGTATAGATTCATTTCTTGTCACTTTGTTTTATAAACTGTCTTGTGGCCCTTACTATGGCGGAAAGATGATGTAGAAATGATTCCATAAATATTTCATTAAAATACATGCATGATTGGCTCAATTTGGGGACTATTTTAACTTTAGAAGACCACTTGTAGTTGTCACTTCAGGTAAGCAAATCCATTTCAACAATGTTCCTCTATAGAACTGAACCTGCTCAGTCACAATTTGCAATGATCTTCCAGTATGTGTATTTCTGTATAAAGAAAGACACCAAGAACATTAAGACTATCCTCCTCTACAAAGCTTTGATGTATGTACATTAAGCCCATAATGCAGTTTTGCATATTGGCTGTTATGGTATTACTATTTAGTAAGCAGCTTTGGGATTTATGGGGAATGCACGATAAAACTTTTTAAACATATCTATAATCATGTAAACACACACATGGATATTTATGTGTCTTACATCACAGTATCTCCTCCTTCTAGCTAAGGAAAGCTATAATGTTGTCCCACAAAAAAATAAGGAAAAGGTTATATAAGGCCTTACAAAGAATATAAGACTGTAGTGTGGCGAACTGTTATTGTTAAAAGATACGAATTTCAAAACAATACACAAATCTCATTAAAGTAATCTGAAGAGGATGTTAGTAAGACATGTGTCACCGTGGCCAGAACAGGTATATCCAGGAAAGGGCACAGCTGGTACACTAGCTTTAAGTGAGCGGAAGCCTGGCCACCACAAACACCTACTTGTACATCTCTATACACACTTGGGTACAAGAGCACACTCAAACTGGGAGCCTCTGCCTTCAGAGGGAATGTAACCAGAGATTTAGCAAGCCTACAAATGGTGAAACGCATACAGTGGGCCCTTGTTATCCACTGGGGTTTGGTTCCAGGACCCTCTGTGGATAACAAAATCTGTGTATGCTCAAGTCCCATTAAAAATAATGGCGCAACAAAATGGTGTCCCATAAACAAAACCAGAAATCAAGGTTTGCTATTTGGGATTTATACTTTGGGGGGAATATTTTCAAGCTGTGTATGCTCAAATCCGTGGATAAGGAGGGCCAACTGTACTATAGATGCAAAGTCCTCCTGTAATGAGCAAACAACATCCTTGTTATTTGTTGTCAAGCTGGGTTTGATGCAACCCTAAGAATGAGAGTCCTCCAATACATCCTTCTCCTGCTCAAGTCTTGCAAACTCAGGGATGTGGCTTCCTTGACTGAGCATATCTTCCTCTTTTTCTACTGTTGTCCACTTTAGCAAACATCATTGTTTTTTTCCTAATGGAACATCCCAACAAAACACTGCAACACAAACAAGAAAACCATCAGAATTAACAAACAAAAAATCCTAATGTGGCTTACAGGTGTATTTTTTTAAAATCATCACTTTAAATTCAAACTGTGAAAGATGCTAAGAGCTGCAAAGAGACTGAAGGATTTATACAATGTTCAAACACATGAGAAAATAAGAAAAATACATGAAACCAAGTAGGTTCAACCAACAAAAGAGGAAGTTTTGGGGAAAAGAGAGATGAAATCTATCTTCAATTATTTAAAAGGCTGCCATGAAGATCCATGTTTGTCCCTACTATCAGTAGCACCAGAGTATTCAGCAAAGTAGATTTAATATAAATTATTATAACTGCTTATTGGCCAGTGTAAGAGGTTGCCTAGCAATCTCCTCCACTGAAGATATTTTGAGTCGCAACTAAGTAAACACTGGAGATGTTGCAATACCAATGACTGAAGACGGAAGGCCATAAAGTTCCTCAAACACATAAAAACAGTTGTTCTCACTTTCTATGGTACAACTATCACCAAACTACTACCAGGCTATTTTACAGTCAAGGACAAAGCATCCAGAATGATGTTTAAATCAGAAGCCAAGTCACTTTACGGAAATCTTAAAAACGGGCTTTGGGCTTGTCTAGGTGGGTTATTTAGGGCCAAAACAGAGGGCCCAAATACACCCGTTTCAGGGTGTCATTGGTGCACAGCATTTAGACGGCGCATGTAACGAGGATGTCCTTAAGCTGCCCGGAAGCCAGCTTCAAGACACTTCCATGGCACAGTGTTTGCTGCCGGAGCAGCTTGAAAAGTACCTTTTTGCTGACCAAAGGAGGAGCAGATCTTTGCCGCTCCCTTTTCAGCCAGGTTGAAGCTGGATTGAGGCCGTGGCATGATTTCTGCGGCCTCAATTTGTCTTCAGAAGGGGTGGCTTCAAGCCGCTCCTCCATGACCGTCTGTTTTGGCCCTTAGTTAGCATCCCCCCCCCCCGCAACTCCCCCTACTAGAAGTTACATTTCAGCTGAGTCACATCCACTGTCCTGAATAAAGTATCAATTACAGTACTTGTAAGGTCAATTGTTTCAAGATGCCCCACCTCGGAGCCTCCAAATATTCATCCTACTTCTGGGAAACACTTCCCAAAACTGAAATGACATCACTGATGATACATTAGAGGTAAGAGAGAGAGAGACTGAAATACTAATTTCAAACACCATTAAGCACATGCAAAGCAGCCAGACAACAAATATCCACAAAGCAAGAAAACTCAAACAGAATATTGATGACTGTGTCCTCATTTATCTATAAAACAGTCTACATAAGCTCAAGATGCAAAGCTTACTTAGAGGAAAAACGCTGGCCCTCAACAGAAAAGAATATTTCAAAATAAGAACAGGACACTGCCACAGGTAAATACCCAAAGAACAGAATCTACACATTGTTCAAATCGCTTCCACAATTGCTCCGAACAAACTACAGTTGGCCCTCCACATTTGAGGATTTGACTTCTGCAGATTTGATTATTTGCAGTTTTGATCAGTATGTTCTCTCTAATAGGTCCTCCAGAGCAACTCTGCCAGAAATTGACCATAGAGATGCATTGGAGGACCTAGAAGTCCCAAGAGAAAACACTTCTATAGGCATTTGTAAGTCCTCTAACATGATTCTATGATCAATTTCTGGAAGATGTTGGCATAGAGTTGCACTGGAGGACCTGGAGGTTCCTAGAGAGGTATTCTCTCAGGTAAAAGGAATAATTTTTTCTTATATGCATTTTTTTCACATTTACGGAGGTCCTTCATCTTTAACCCCAGAGAATGTGGAGTTATCGCTGTAATCAGAATTGCAGCATTCCCATTTATACATTGGAAGAGATGAAAAAATACCAAGACTGAACTAGGAGAGCCAGTACGTGATTTGAGGGTTGTTGGGGTTTGAGCGTTGGACTATAACTCTGGAAGTAAGGAGTCATTTCTTCTGATCAGCCATGGAAACACATTGGGTGACCTTGGGTGAGCCACATACTCTCAGCCCCAGAAAAACCCATGATAGGGCCACCTTAGGGTTGCCATAAATCAGAAATAACTTGGAAGCGCACACAACAACAGATTGTTGTACTGTACTGTGGACCTCAGTGTTATTCGATCAGCATGGCGAGGTTATGCTATATGTACTTTTCATTCTTTTATCCCCATTTATTGTTACAGCAGATTCCCGCAATTGTATTGGCGCTATTATACATTTTATGTGCATGTAGCCAGCCTCAGCTGAGTAATATCACATATCAGCTATGGTGACATACAGAGCATTAATCCTGAAGCTTACTAATGCTATGCTTATCCTATGAATCAGGCATTTATATTCAGAATCCGCACATCTAGAAATGCAGTCCCACCTGAATTTGCGATCACTACAACAATGCTCTCAGACACAAATAATAAAAAGAAGCGCGTTTCTGCAACTTGTAGAAATCATACTTCCAAAAATATATTTTTGCTTACCCTTTTTTCTGGGTGATGGCAACGTATCTGAGATCTAAAGCAATGGCATCTACAGACTTATGCTTAATTCTGAACTGGGCTCAACAACTATAGCTATTTTTTTTAATCTACCAACCTATTTCACATGGTATATAAAATATATATTTGTCATCTACATAGGGCTACAGACTTACTCTATTTTTTAAAAAAGGGAATTTAGGGATTATATACCCAGTGCTAACAACTGTCTCCTTTACAATGCTCATGACATGACCATATCTAAACCACCAGTTATTTCGTCAAAGCTAGACCACGATACAACAATAATCCAAGAGTATTATTACATCCGTATACAAACTTTATTAAAATAAATAAATAATAGAGCAGTCATGAAGGAACTCAGCCTCCAGGAAGTGTTCGCAGTTGTACATTAAAACGTTATCTTTAGGCTAATGCAGATAATTATGGAACACATCATATTAGTACTTTGTGTGTTCCTCTCATAACTGGAAGACAAATTCTCACACCAGTAGAATGAAATAGCCTCCTTTGTCTCACAAAAGGAGAATAAGTGACAAATAGCACATCTTCATTTCAACGTCACAAACATTGGCTAGAGCAGTCCTATTCTTTCAATTCATAGAAAGGTTACTTCTTTGGATGTTGACTCCCACCACCCTCCAGGAATTCTGGAAATTTAGCCCAAGAAAGCAATTCTTCTAAGCTTTGTTTTAACCTTTTCAGAAATAATCTAATGGCTACTACTTAGGCCTAGGGCAGCCTTCCTCAACCTGTCCATGTGCTTTGAACTAAAAACACCCATCACAAGGGCAGCAGGTTGGTGGAAACTGTCCTACAGAAAGTGACATAGAAGAGAGAAAGAAACCAAGAAGTCTACAGCCAAATGCTCATTTAACTGCTGAAATGGTATCAGTATTTCCTGGAAAAGTTGTTCAAACAGTCCTAACGCTTGGTTATTAAAATGTACTTGGTCAAGATATCAAATCTTTAAAGTGGTCAGACAGGTAACATACTACTGCAACTGAACTATCAGAGAGACTTGTGCTGACTATTAAAACCAACTCGATTAAACGGTACTGACATAATGAAATTAAATTATCTTCTTGAGTTTTAAGAGCCCAGGGATATCCTAAAAACAGTTAGAAATGTTTCAAATGAAAATGAGAGATAAAGTTCCTGTTCCTAAATAAGCCTCCTAGGCTTTGTTATCAAGGAAGCATTTTATATAAAAAGGCAAGCAGCTATTTCCAAAAAGGTTTCCAAAAGTGGTCAAACGATATAAGTGGTCAATCCACTGGTATCTCAGCCCTATCTTTTCCATCTGCCACAACCGTATGAGAAGCCAGGTCAACTTGCTCTTCAGTGCTGAATGTACGGAGCATAAGATAACCATCCTCGGGATTCATTTCATCATACTGTAAGAAACACAGACATATCAGCCATGAGCACAGGACCAAAAGCCACCACCATCCCAGAAGCCTACAAATCCCAGAAGCTACAAACAGGCTTAACAAATTAACTTACTCATTCCTCCTTTCTTTCCCATCAGTTCTGTTTACATGACTCTAATAGCAAAATGCTTCAAAAACATATATTTGGGGGTCCTTAAAGGAAGATGCATCCACGTTGAACTTAAAGAGATTCTACTGTCACAACTTGTTTTGGAATAAATGACATTTTCAGTGGCAGTAATTTTAAGTAGCCGCATACATTATCCATTTCTTAACGTACAACTAGGATGCAAACTCATTTCTTGCTTCCCTTTCAGTCGTCAAAAACCAATCATACATTCTGTCTCTTGAGTAAATATGCAAACTTCCCTTACCCAAGAAAATAATATAACTTCCATGCTTATGACAAAAATTCAATTTATTGGTTTCCTATTCTTGTTTTTTTTTACTCTATTACTGGATTGTAAATCCAAAATTGACTCTACAGCCAAAAATTATATACCTATTTTAAGAAAATGTGTGTTAACACAGCAGCCTAATGCATCCTTTCAAAGGAGGTGTATATCTTCACAGAACTAACAAGAGCAAAAGAAAACGGGGACCCACCTTTTTCAATCCAGTGAGAAACAGGAAACAAAATGGAGGGAACAAAATTGCCATATATTTCCCAAGCAGCTAAATCTGATTTCTACAGGAACAATGAAAGCCACTTATCACCAAGTAAAGAGAAAGCAGAATGACATGGAATTGGCTTGAGGCTACGCAGGGATGTAGATGATTATGTGGGCAGGAACAAGGATATGCATCTGTATCATGAACAGAATGGAGCTGCACTGATGGTGAAGGGGACATTCTTGGCCAAAAGAGGGAAAGAGAACAAGACAATAAAGGCACCATATTCCATCTGATCTTGAAAAATAAATAGGATCAGCAGTGGTTGGTACTTGGGTGGGGGACCGCCAAGGAATGCCAGGTGCTGTAATTTATATTTTATAGGAAGGACCCGGCAAAAATCACCTCTGAATATTCCTTGCCTAAGAAAACCCTATGAAATTCATGGTGGTTGCCATAAGTCAACAGTTTGAAGGCGGACACACGCAATCAAAGCCTATCATGCTGCTAGCAGTGCTACAGATCATAAAAAACTAATCTGGTGAGCTAAAATACAGAGACTATAAAACATCTACCTCCTCCATCCATGGCACAAAATGAACATATGAATACGTTGCAAGGAACGACATTTTTAGAGTCTGTGTTTGCTATAAGAAATAGCATCAGAAACCACTACCAGCACCCCTCAAAATTTGTTCCTGCTTTAAGTCATTTGTTATTTTATTAGATTTCTTGTTGTTTCTGTTGTTATGTGCCTTCAAGCTGACCCGGACTTATCAACAGACCACACTGGCTCATTCTGGTATGGGTGTTCCTAAGAAAATTCAAAATTTCCTCAGTTAATTCAAGCCATAAATCAATCCAACATTCAACAGTACATCTCCTTAAGATACTCTTTTAATTACATTTTCTTATTGGTCAAATAAAGACTACTACTACTCAGTTCCTGGATCCTATCAATACCCTGCAGTTTGACCTCAGCTGGAACAGCTCAACTCAGTGGAAAGAAAGAAATGAGTAACTTCTCTGATTTCCATGGCATAGAACAGATTGTCAGAGGCACAAGTTAATGATTTCTGTATCAGTCAAAGTCTCAAAAAAGGAAAAAAAATTGACTGGAAAAGTATAACTCTTATACTGATGTGGCTGAATCTACCGTACCAGTAACTATTCTGTAATACAAGTCATAAAACAGCAATGCTCCAAAAGGAAAAAGAATTCAAAACAGTATATAGGGATTGCCAGTACTCTGAGTTGTAAGACACCTGAGGACAGGTAAAATCATATCTAGCTGGAATTTTACAATGTGGTCAGATAGACAATACCTCAATATATGGCTACAGCACTATTATTCCACTTTTACTGCTATGGCTGCCTCCTGCATCATTCTGGGGTTTATAGTTTAGTGAGGCCAAAGAGCTTTCTTGCAGAGAATGCTAAATGTCCCTCCCTAAACTGCAAATCACAGAAGTAAAAGTGGAAGAATAGTGCTACCACAGTATGCTGCAGTATTCACTAAAATTTATATATCAGCATATTCACTCCGTTTTAAAACTCAAGCTCTTATTTACAGATACTAAACTAAACAACTCACCAGTGAACCCAATGCATTCGGTCAGTTTAGAGCTGGAATCAACAAAAAAATATAAGCGGATGGAATGTCTTCAAATAAACACACAATAACACAAATCTGTTGCAAAGGCCCCAAAGGTTGGGAAACAGAATGTAGATACTACCAAAGCAGAAACAAAGCAACTTGTTATAACTATAAAACAATTCCCGTTGGTGTTAGAAAGCCTGGCAAATGGGCAGCACTTCCTCACAATATTATTTTTCTTCCTTAATTCACAGCAGGTTACAGTCTCAGTGTATACATCCAGACAAATCGGTACAGCTCACGAAAGTAGTAGGACTGACCTCTGAACAACCGAGTATAGATATCAGGCTACAGTTACAGTCTTAAACTTTACTTACTCAGAAACAAATTCTGTTGAAAACAGTCATGTTTCCTTCCAAATAGACACGATTAAGATTCCATTGCACAGTTTCAATTGTGTTAGAAAGGTACCATGTTGGATTTTGGCCTTTGCCACCTTTGCTCATTCCAAAGTACAATGGGCCCTCCACTTTTGCTGGGCTTAGGGACACTTGTGAAAGTGGAAAAACTGCAAATAAAAGCGGAACAGCAGCACCTCCTCACTCTACATTAAGTTCAGTATATAGGTTCTAGCCTTAAGAACTGCAGTGGGTATCTGAACATGCAGATTTCATTCACCTGTCACTGATTTATTTATTGTTTTGTCGATGAGTCTACTAGCACACAGCTGCCAAAGTTTCAGGTTCAGCATAATTCAGTATGAAATCTTATTAGCTGACTTAAATTAAAAACTAAAGCAGACCCTGTATATATGAACCCAATAAGCTTTACAATATTTCTGTAATATTTGAGTGTATTTTAACTATGCCATCATTCTCTATGTCTCCGACTGCTGCAGTGACCAAGGATGGCATCTCTCCTCTGGACACCTGCTTGGATGAGGGAAAACAAACTCCGGTTGAATTCTGAGAAAACGGAGGTACTTGGGATAGGTTCCCCTAGTCCAGGGATGGAGATTTGTCAACCTGTCCTGGACGGGGTCACACTTCCCCTAAAGGACAACGTTCGCAGTTTGGGCGTACTCCTGGACTCGTCCCTCCAGCTGACTTCACAGGCGGAGGTTACTGCCAGGAGTACTGCGTGGTATCAACTTCGGCTGATAAACCAGCTGTGCCCCTACCTGGGCAAAGAGGACCTTGAAACATCGATCCATTCACTGGTAACCTCTCGATTAGATTTCTGTAACGCGCTCTACATGGGGCTACCTTTGCACCAAGTCCGGACGCTTCAGTTGATCCAGAACGCGGCAGCCAGGTTACTTACTGGGGCATCCAAAACGGATCACATCACCCCTATATTAAAATCACTACACTGGCTACCAATTAGCTTCCGGGCGCAATACAAAGTGTTGGTCGTTACCTTTCAAGCCCTATATGGCTTGGGCCCGAGTTACTTGAAGGAACGCCTCTCCCTACACAATCCGCCCCGCACTCTCAGAACCACTGGGAAGAACTTCTTAGAATTTTACAACACGAGACTGATGACAACTTCCCACAGGGCCTTCTCGGCTGTGGCCCCAAGTCTTTAGAACAACTTGCCGGAAGAGATCCGTCTTATTACCAACTTAGATGCCTTCAAGAAGGCACTTAAGACGGATCTCTTCCGGCGAGCCTACCCACCCGATCTATTATAAAGGATGGCTAAAGATCTACTGTAGAACGACAGCGAACGATAGCAACTGATTAGGTCTAAGTATTGTACTAACAATTGTTGAATAATTGTTTTAGTGATTGATTAAGATAATTTTAAATTGCTGAATTTTAAATTGGTGAATTGTACTTGAATTGTATGACTGTATTTTAGCTACTGTTGGAATCCCACCTCGATCCAATGGGAGAGGTGGGAAATATAAATAAAATATTATTATTATTATTATTATTATTATTATTATTTATTCCATCTCACCTCCTTGTAGTAAATAGCAAAAGCAGTCACAGTTTATCCTGGCCTAAGAAAATCCGTAGTTTCTACACAGAACTGCCACTCCCATTTCATATTATAAGCAGATTTTCAAACCTGATCTTAATAATTTTTAATAATTGAACTATGAGATGCTGTATTCCACACCTTAAGTAAGTTTCCCCACAGAGCTATGATGCAACGGCACAATGGAGAGTATTAACCGAGGTCAGCAAAATAAGGCCTGAGAACCTAGGCCTAGGATTTTCATCTTTTCCCCAGCTTCCAAACAAGGTATGAAGATTTTTTTTCCTATTCCCCATCACAGGCCATATTAAACACAGATCAATGCACTATTCATGCCATCCTTCTGATTCACAGTGGCAAAGTTTACATTTCTAAAACCTGTGAAATTATACTCTTCATACTGCCTTTCAGACTCTAAAAGCAAATTCTGTTACTGAATTACTGATGAATGGCTAAAAATAAGAAGCAGCAAACACAAATGGAACTATATTTCGTGAACACAAAGATCTGAAGTGTTCTCAGATACTCAGATCTCTGACTTGGGGGGGGGGGCAGATGCTTTTCTGCCTTCTAAGCACATTGCAATTGTCATCGCACAATGACTTGCATTAGTAGCACGCCTATCAACAAAATCTAATGTGGAAGACAGCCCTTCATTTTTTTGTAATATAAAGACGCTACAGATTAAGAATGTAAAGACCAAGGAAGTGTATTAACTAAGGAGGGAGGACACATGAGAGAATAATGTGTTTTTTAAAATCTAATAATACTGGAACAGCTTTTCAAAACGTAAGGGAGGTAAAAAAGCAATGTTGGAAGCCAGGTAAGTAAGCAAAAATTGACACTTTCTGCCCCCTGCTGTTTGTATTGATATCTGGATTTTTAAAACGCAAGGCCTGGTTTGAAAAAAGGAGGCTGGATTCCTGAAAATCGAATGACTCAATGCTTTAGTTATTCACTGAATAGTACACAGTAAAAGACAGGGTTACAGTCCTTTTAAGAAACATGGCTTTCAGTTATTGGTTTTATACAATCAATCCTTCATATTACCACTACTATGAACAGACCAGACATTTATGCATTCCTTCTCCTGTATAATATCTTCAGTTTCCAAATGCAATAGCGTCTCCAAGCCCATTTTATGTTTTCCCCCATTTTTGCATTCCAATTATGTTAAAGCACAAAAGAGATGACGAAGGATTATCCCCTAAATCTTATTTACAGATCTCAGTACCTACATCCTATAAGAAAATGTCCTATGAGAACATCCTATAAGAAAAACAGTGACCTATCACCTATTGCCGAAAATGCTCGTTCATCAAAGAAATGTGGATCTTTTACCTCTCCATCACCCATGATGAAACTGATGTTAACAATGCATATCATCTTAGCTGGCGTGCTAGGAACAAAACAAAACAAAATACTAGAATATTATTTTTATTTTTAAAAGAACTAAAAGTAAAAATATTGGTAAAACCTCAAAATGCTGGAGACACAGAATCCATGCTCCTATCTCTTTTTTTTTAAACAAAGTCTCTCCAAAATTACTGTGGCCGACAAAGGTAGTGAGACTTTTAAACTGTCTTTTGAATTGCCACAAAGGGGTACATGGGCTGTTAGCTCTCAATCCTGAATGGAATTATCTGGATCTACTCATGCAGCAGAATGAGGTGGAAAGGAGACTGCCAGAGTTCGGAGATGGCAGAAAGGCTGTAGCACTGCAGGCAGGCAAATCACATTCATGAATCCCCCTCAAACGCTGGAAGAACTAGACACGGCAGAAGAGAGAGGCCTGAGCTAAGACTCCTCCCCCTATTATGCTCATTTTCTCCCGACAGGAAAGGTTTTTTGTGACGAAGGAGCATTCAAAAATGCTGCCCCACGCCTGCAATCCCATGTGGAACAGACCATTGTACCGTCGCCCTGCGTTCTATACGGCATATATAGATCAAGCCTTAGTCATCTGCAGATCGTTTTGGGCGTAAATAGGTAGATAGGGATGGCTCAGTGTCAAAATCCAAAACTCAGAATGAATTGACTACGTACACCGCTAAGCAGAAAATACATAGTCATGATAATGTGAATAAGCAGGCCAGCAACTTAGAGCATTATCAAAAGAAAGGCCTGCCTCACAGAAAGTCCCCAGATGTATGTAACAATGACTACTCATCTTCTCATACCCTTTTTTATAAACTTATAAGGGATTGCACAAATGTATGGTGAAAGACGCCTAACCAATCTCGGTTTAAAGACCTCCAAAGACTGAGAAGCCACCCCACCCTTTTCCTGAGGCGGTATATACAACTGTCCATATATTCACAGTGCTTCTCAAACAAATCACTGCACAGCTCACCAAGATGTGTTAACTTGGTACATCAGAATCTTAAATTTATTCACTTCTAGCACCTACATTGTGACACTGGCTCCCACAACAAAACAAAACCTTGAATCTGTGCATCTAGAGTCTCTGGCGCTTTTTTAAAAAGTCTAATGTATTGCTTCCCAATGAAGAGGCCTAGTTTCCCGAAAAGTCCATGCTTGGTATTCTGGATCAGCTGACTCCAAAGGAGAGACTGTTTAATGGTAAACTAAGAGAAAGAAACATGGAGGAAAGATTTTGCTGTTTGAAAATATGTAAGTGGGTGCAAAATGTATACAGAATATAATGGACAGATGAGCATGGAAGACTACTACTTCTCCATGCAGGTTTAATATGAATTTTCTTATTTTCTACGCAGGGTAGTAGTCATTAATGAAGTGCTTGCTTACCCTCTTCCCTAATAAATTTCAAAATAATAACTGTACCCTTAGAAAATAGGTAACCAGGAGGGAGATGGTTACAGAATGTGATAAATCGGAACTGAAGCACTTCCTAACCTTCTTCCCTAATAAACTGGTGGTGGTGATTTCTTCCTCAGTCTCTGCTCTCCTGCATGCCCCATAGGATGCAAAAAGAGTAAGGGGGGGATGTTCATCCTACACAGATGGATTGTGCACAGATCCGCTTCCACCTATTGTGAGCTTGGAAACACGATTTATTTCCTCTGCCTGCAGGTCGACTCCTCGCCTCCCCCCTTTCCTTTCCCCCTGCGACTGTCTAAACCGCTGCACGACCTCTCTTTCCTTCCCTTCCTTTCCCTTCCCCCCCCAACCCAAACCCACCCCTTCCTTTCCCCTTCCGCCTCCCCCACATCACCCACCTTCCTCCAACCCATCCTAATAACTCAAGCCCAGTAGAGACATCCACTGGAGGGAAGAATTGAAGAAAGCCGCTGCTTCCCTTCCTCTCCCCCCCCCATCCCCACCCACAAGGGTTCCTTTCTGTAAACACAGACATATATTGATCTTTCTATGCCCTGATGGGGGGGCATAGCCTGGAGTCAACTCCTGGGCTGCTAGCAGTGCCTCTGCCAGGCACAAAAGCAGCAGGCCAGAGGTGCTATTGGCCCTGGGCCTTCCTCCGCCTTCTCCTCCCCTCCCCTATGCCTGCTCTGCAGTTGTCTGATTCCGGGAAAAGCCTCACTCCCTCCAACACCTAAAAGAGGAGGAGGAAGAGGAGGCGTTTTCTCTCTTCCTCCTCCTCTTCTATCTCTATCCCTCTCCCCCCAAAAGGCTTCCAGCAGGAGGAGAAAAAGGAAGAAGAAGCATCTCCTCCTCCTATCTCTTAATACCCCCCTAAAACATAGATCTCCAACATCTACAGCACTACCAACAGGAGAAGGAAGAAGAGGCATCTCCTCTTCCTCCATCTCTTAACATATGCCTCCCCCCCCCAATATAGACCACCTCCAAGACCTACAGCACCAGGACAAGGAGGAAGAGGCATCTCCTCTTCCTATCTCTTAATCCCTCCCCCCCCCCAAAAAAATTATAGATCTCTCCAACACCTACAGCAGCAGGAGCAAAGGAAGAAGAGGCATCTCTTCCTCATCTATCTCTTCAACCCCTCCCCAAAAAGACCTCCAATACCGACAGCACCAGGAGCAGCTCTTAATCTCCCCCTAAAAATATAGGCCCCCAAAATCTACAATTGTAGAAAGAGGTGGAAAAGGAGGAAGAGGCTTCACTTCATCCCTCTCCTCTATCTCTTAATCTCCCTCCCCAAAAAGACCTTCAATACCGACAGCACCAGGAGCAGCTGAAGGAGGAGGAAGAGGCATCTCCTCCTCCTATTTCTTTTGTTGTGAACTGCCCTCCAACAGATCTCAACACACAAGGCAATCCAGGATGTCTGCCGATGCTCTGCTCAGTTCCTCATACCTTTAACCTCCTTAATAGAGTCCATCCATCTAGCATGTGGCCTTCCTCTCTTTATGCTCCCCTCCACTTTTCCTAGCATTTGTGTTTTTTTCCCCAGTGAGTCTTTCCTTCTCATGATGTGTCCAAAGTACGACAGCCTCAGTTTTGTCATCTTGGCTTCCAGGGAGAGTTGTGGCTTGATCTGCTGCTCTAGGAGCCACTTGTTTGTCTTTTTGGCTCCTCAAACAAATAGACAGCCCTCCAACACCTACAGCACCAGAAGCAGCAGGGAAAGGAGGAAGAGCATCTATTATTTTAATACCCACACATACACACAAATAAAGATCTCCAACACCTATAGCACCAGGAGGAGAAGGAGAAGAAGAGAGAGGCATCTCCTTTCTCTTCCTCCATCATTACCTCTGAACCAACCCTCATCCCAAAAGTTCCTCTGGGGACTGGAAATCCCTTCTTCTCTTCTCACTCTACAAAGAAAAGCTGACCAGGCTGGCCTAAAACACCAGGATCCGTTTATAAATTTAATATATAGTGACAATGTTTTCATCTTTTAAAAATTGTTGCAAGTCGCCTTGGATCCCTTTTTTGGGGGGGAAGAAAGGCAGGCTGTAAATCCCATAAATAATGAAAGAGTGTCGGTCTCGTGGGTGCATATTTGGGAAGGATGAAGGTGAGAAAAAGAGAAAGGCTCCATTGGGGAGGAGTTGAAGGAGCAAAGGGAGGAAGAAGAGGTCGGCATTGGCCTGTCTGGGGCTGCGTCCACACTGCAGAAATAACCCAGTTTGACCCCACTTGGCTCCATGGTGTGGAATTCTGGGCCCTGTAGTTGGCTGTGGCAAAGTATTTCCTCCATGTCTTTTTTTCCCCTCCTTCCAGTTTCCCATTAAACAGTCTCTCTTTTAGAGTCTGCCTTGTCCATAATACCAGGCATGGGACTTTCCTGAAAGCCAGGCCTGTATGTTGAGAAGCAACACAGTGGGCCCTTGATGTCCGCTGGATGCTCAAATCCCATTAAATACAACGCCGTAATAAAAATCAAGGTTTGCATTTTTTGGAATTTATATGTACAGTATTTTACAAATGTTTTTTCAATCCATGGATGATTGAATACAATTCCACAGTCATGGCAGATCATGTTGGGTCAAACTAGATTGTTTCAGCAGTGTGGATACAGTCTGGGGAGTCTCTGGTCCAAAACAAACCCCAGAAATAATCCAGTTTGAGACTGCTTTAACTGCCCTGGCTCAGGGCTAAGGGATTCTGGGAACTGTAATTTTGTGAGATATTTGGCCTTCTCTGTCAGAGAGAGCGCTCTGGGGTCACAATAAACACCATAAACTACAGTTCCCAGAATTTCCAAACAACGGTTAAAGCAGTCTCAAACTGGATTATTTCTGCAGTGTGTTTTGGCACCTTTTAAAAAAAAAATTGGATGTACAGTTGGCCCTCCATATACATGTATTCAATCATCCAGGCCTTGAAAACATACATAGATAGATAGATTCCAAAAAAAGCAAAGCTTGATTTTCACCATTTGATCTAAAGGTACACCACCAAAGTGGTCTCGCACTGAATTATGTTTGCACTGTGTTTTGCGCCACTGGCTCCCAATGCTACTGAAATAATCTGGTTTGACCCCACTTTAACTGCCCTGGCTCCTAGAGTCTTTAGCACCTTGTTTCTTAAAATTGGATATATAGTCAGCCTTCCATATCCATGGATTGAATATATATATATATATATACACACACACACACACACACACATATATATATATACATATATATACACACACACACAGTGTATGTATGTGTATATACACACATATACACACACTAGGTATATGTATCCATATATATAGACAGAATGCACATATATGTACATATATTTATATACACACACTATCTTTGTGTACATATATATATACACACACATATGCCTATGTATACATGTATTTATAGAAACACACTATATGTATATATACACATAGACATACACACACGCATGGATGCACATATATTTATATACACACAGATATATATACTGTATACACATATATGAATATACATATATACATACACACTGTGTGTGTGTGTGTATATATATATATATATAAATAAAACAGATGCACATATAATATATATATCTATACACATATATATGCCAGATGCACACACACACATATATATATACACACACACGCATGGATGCACATATATTTATATACACATACACACACACACACACATATATATACATATATGAATATACATATATATATACATACACACTGTGTGTATGTGTGTTTATATATATATATATACACACACACACACAGATGCACACATATATATGCACAGATGCACACACACACACACACACACAAATACTGTATAGACACACATATTCCACCCAGCAACCTTTTGCTGTTTTCCATCTGACCTAAAGGACACCCAACTGGGTGGTTTCTGGTGTGTGTGTGCCTTGCTTTCCTGGGGTATATAATCTCTCTCTGTGTGTCTCCATGTGTCCTGGGGTGCGTGGTTTGTCTTGTGGTTGTGTTGTGCGTGCTGTGTCCTGTCTCCTTTTACCTTCCTCTTCCTGGTCTCTGCGGATCCGCTCCAGACGAAGCACTGGTAGATGACCCTCAGGTTCTGCTTCCAGTTCTCCACCTTGAAGCCGGTCACATGGCAGCACCCGGCGCCCGGCGGACTCATGTCAGGGCAGCGCCCGGAGGACTCATCAATCCCACCGCCCCAAGCCCCCCGACCAGGACGAGGAGGAGGAGGAGGAGGAGGAGGAGGAGGGCCCTGGCTGGCTCAGCCTCAGCCTCAGCCTCCTCCTCCGTCCAAAGAGAGAGGAGCACCAAGAACAAGAACAAGAGGAGGAGAGAAGGAAGGAAGGAAGGAAGGAAGGAGGGACTGGAGAAAGGGAGGGAGAGAGGGAAAGTCCCCAGAGAGGATGGGGAGGATGGGGTTCCTGCTACCTCTTGGGAGGGGACAATGGGAGGTGTTATCCCTACCTTTTGGGGGGAAGGAAAGGCAGGGATAATGGGTGTTATTCCCCCCCCCCTTTTAAGGGGATATTTAATGGGAGATGTTATTCTTTCCCTTTTGGGAGAGGAGGGGATAATGGGTGTTATTATCCCTCCCTTTTTTGAGGGGGAGAAGAGGGGATAATGGGAGGTGTCGTCCCTCCCTCTTAAGGGGAAGGGCAGGGAAAATAATGGGAGATGTTGTTCTCTCCCTTTTGGGAGAGGAGGGGATAATGGGAGGTGTTATTTCTTTCAGGGAGAGGAGGGGATACTAGGTGGCATTCCTCCCTTTGGGGGGAAAGGGTGGGAGGAGAGGTGGGGATAATGGGTGTTATTCCTCCCCTTTTAAGGGGATATTTAATGGGAGATATTATTCTTTCCCTTTTGGGAGAGATGTTATTCTTCCCTTTCAAGAGAGGAGGGGATAATGGGAAGTGTGGTTATTCTCTGTTTTAAAAGGGGAAAAGGAGGAGGAGGAGGAGGAGAGGCAGGGACGATGGGAAGTATTGTCCCTCCCTTTTTGAGGAGGAGGAAGAAGAAGAGGGAATGATGGGAAGTACAACCCCTCCCTTTTGAGCAGGAAGAGGGGGGGATGATGGGAGGTATTATGAAGGGAGAGGGGATGATGGTGAATATTATATCCCTCCCCTTTATGAAGGAGGAAGAGGAGGGGGCGGTGATAATGGGAAATATTAAGAAGGAGGAAGGGGATAATGGGAAGTATTCCTTTTTGAGGAGGAAGAGGAAGAGGGGGATAATGGGAGCTATTATGAAGAGGGGATAATGGGAAGTATTATTCCTTTCTGAGGGGGATAATGGGAGGTATTATGAAGGAGGAAGGGAATAATGGGAAGTATTATTCCTTTCTGAAGAGGAGGGGGATAATGGGACCTATCCTTATCCCTTTCGAAGGGGACGATGGGAGGCGTAGTTTCTGAGGGAAAGAAGGAAAGAAAGAGGGAATAAAAGAAGAAGGAGAAGAAGAAGAGAAGGCTCCAGCAGTCAGTCAGTCTCCTTCTTCTTCCTTCCTTCCTGAGGGGGGCGACTGAAGGAAGGGCCACCTCTTCTCCTTCTCCTCCTGGTTCTTCTTCTGCTGCTGTCGCCCCCCTCAGAGAGAGTCAGCCAGGCCTCCCCTTTCGCTTCTTCTTCTCCTTCTTCTTCTTCTTATGATGATGATGATGATGATTACCGCCAGCCCGGCCCCGCCCCCGGCTCCTGCTGCGGCCCTTCCTCCGAACAAAGCGGCCCTGAGGAGGACCGAGCGAGGGGTGTGTTGGTGGTGCTGGTTTCCGTTTCTTAAAACGCTTCCTGTCTCTTTAAATCTTCCTCAGTCCCCCCCTAAACCAGGCTCAAAATGGTACAGTCCGTCGAGGATTCCAATAGAAACCCCGGAGGCGGGGCGAACCACTTGGAAAGAAAAAGGGGGGGTTTATTAACTAAAGGGGAGGGGGAAAAAAAGGAATCTTCGCCTACGAGCCTCCAGGAGGTTCTGATTGGTTGTTTTTTCCTTCCGCCCCGCCCCTTCGCCCCCTCGATTGGTCGCCGCTGCTTTCCTTCAAAAGAAAAAGAGGGCAGGTTCGTCTGCGCGCGGCTCCTGATTGACACAAAGGGATGTTAGGCCCGAAAAAAAAAAAAGAAGGGGGCGGGGACTTTTATTAAAAAAAAGAGGATCACGTGGTGCTCAAAGAGGGATGGGATTGGTCGAACGGCCCGCCGCTCTCGCGTTCTCGGTTTCTGATTGGTGGAGTTGAAAGACGTCGCGTTAAGGGCCGCCTCCTCCCTCTTTTCTCTCTGAGGGGAGGGGGAAAAAAGGCGGCATTTGGATAAATTGCTGTCATGTTGTTATATCCGCTTAAATTGCGGGTTTATGTGAAGGAACCGGTCCTCTCAGTCCCTCATAATGTCTGCACTGATTAAATAACCCGCTTCAAAACCGCCTTAACTGACACCACAACCCAGCGCTAGGGAATCCTGGGATTTGTAGTTTTCCTGTGGCGCCAGAGTTCTGTGGCAGTAGAAGGCGAAATACCTCACAAAATTCATAATATTTGTCAAATAAAAGCTAAAAACACACAAAATGTAAATTTGTTCTTCTCAGTCATGTTCAAAATGGAGGATGTTCAAGAAAATTGTGGAACTTTACCAAATAAAAGCTAAAAACACACAAAAATGTAAAATTGTACTTCTTAGTTGTGCTCAAAATGGAGGACAAATGTAGGATTTGGCCAAATAAAAGCTAAAAACACACAAAAATGTAAATTTGTGCTTCTTAGTCATGCTCAAAATGGAGGACGTTCAAGAAAATTGAGGGACTTTACCAAATAAAAGTTTAAAACCCTGAAATATGTAGGTTTGTGCTTCTTACGAATGTTCAAAATGGAGGATTTCCAAGAAAATTATGGGACTTGGCCAAATAAAAGCTAAAAACACCCAAAAATATAAATTTGTGCTTCTTAGCCATGCTCAATATGGAGAATGTTCAAGAAACGTATAGGACTTGACCAAATAAAAACTAAAATTACTCAAAAGTATAAATTTGTGCTTCTTAACCATGCTCAAAATGGAGGACGTTCAAGAAAATTGTGGGACTTGACCAAATAAAAGATAAAAACCCTGAAAAATTGTAAATTTGTGCTTCATAGTCGTGCTCAAAGTGGAGGATGTTCAAGAAAGATGTGGGATTTTAACAAATGAAAGCTAAAAACCCTGAAAAATATTAATTTGTGCTTCTTAGCCGTGCTCAAAATGGAGGACGTTCAAGAAACTTGTAGGGCTTGACCAAATAAAAGCTAAAAATACTAATAAATATAAATTCGTGCTGCTTAGCCATGCTCAAAATGGAAGGCAGCCAAGAAACATGCCAAATAAAAGCTAAGAAAAAACAAAAATATTAAATGTGTGCTTCTTAATCATGTTCAAAGTGGAGGATGTTTAAGAAACATGTAGGGGGAACCTATCATGGGGTTTTCTCGACAAGTTTCTTCAGAGGGGAGTTTGCCATTGCCATCCTCTGAGGCTGAGAGAGTGTGACTTGTCCAACATCACCCAGGGCGGTTTTATACGGCCCGAGCCAGGATTCGAACCCTGGTCTCCGGAGCCCTAGTCCGACGCTGAAACCACTCCGCCACACTAGCCCTGACCTTGTTGCAATTGCTGCTTCTCCAAAGCGGCCTTCCATTTTCTGCAGTTCTTTTCCCTTGGGCAATTAGCGCTGCGCAAGGGAAATGGCAATGGGAGCTCCTTTTCAGCAGCCGTCACTGTTGACTTTTCCTGATTTTGGTTAATTGCCTGCTGCTCAACCTGGTGAAAAAAAGTATGGAGAGAGATCTTGTAGCACCTTTGAGACTGACTGAAAGAAAGAAGTTGGCAGCATGGGCTTTTGTAGACTTAAAGTCCACTTCCTCAGATGCATTTGGTGCCATGGCCTCCCTGATAGAGTCTAACCATTTGGCGTATGGTCTTCCCCTCTTTCTCTTTCCCTCTACCTTTCCCCAGCATCATTGTCTTTTCTCATGATTCCTGCCTTCTCGTGATGTGGCCAAAATACGACAGTCTCAATCTAAAGAAATAGCCACGTGAGCCTGGAAAATCAATATGCAAAGGGATCTTGCAGCACCTTTGAGACCAACTGAAAGAAAGAAGTTATGGCGGCACGAGCTTTCGTAGACTAAAGTCTACTTCCTCAGGTGCATTTGGTCTGAGGAGATCCATCGAATGCACCTGAGGAAGTCGACTTAAGTCCATGGAAGCTCACCCTGACAACTTCTTTCTTTCAGTTAGTCTCAAAGGCGCCACAAAATCAATGATTTTACAATCACTAACATGGCGATATCTTTGCATTTCTCCCAGTGGGGAAAAGTGTGTCTTCTAAGTTCACAAGGATTGCCTCTCTACCCTTCCCATCCAAATAGGCCCGTTGGTTAGGCTTTTGTATGTGTATGTAAAGAAATCTTGCATCACCTTTGAAACTAATGGGGAAAAAGGTGATAGCATGAGCTTTCCTAGACGTGAGCCTATTTCCTCAGGTGCATGAGGTGGCATAGAGCATAGGGTCCATGTTATCTGGGATCTAGGTATTCAGCAAAACCGTGCTTCTCGGTCTGCCTCTGGGCTCTCCACTCCATCTTATGCATCTGAGGAAGTAGGCTCGAGTCTATGAAAGCTTGTGATGCTACCAACATCTATCTTTTGGTTACTGTAGTCTCCAAGGTGCTACCAGATCTCTTTGCATACTGCTTTTAACAATGCTGTGAAAGCTAGCTTCTTAGCAGTCATAAAACCGAACGGTAAAGATGAAGAAGCACCAAAAAAAAAAAAAAAATGCCCAAAATAAAATAGTAAAAATCAGTGCCATGTGGCAAGCAGCCTGTACATATCCATGCAATTTTGGCATGGCTACTGTAGTGGCTATCAGATATGGCACAATATCCCTTGTACAAAAGTGTCCATGGCCTGTGATCCACAGAAGTCAAGGGAAGCAGTCACTGGGCCCTGAGAGATCAGTTATTTTAAACCAGGCAGGTAAGCGAACATGCAGAGCATGTGGTTAAACAGTGCGCGGAGGCCCAGGGGGTCCCTCTGGTGAGCAGCCTCTGGCTATCGTGTTGCACACCTGGGCAAAATATATTCCCCCTTCCCCGTCTCCGCAGGGAAGCCAACCCACCCACCCACACATCTTCCGTAATCTGATGAGCCTTAATTCCCAGCATTTAAATCATTAGCTTTCAGGGTTTTCCCGATTAATGAAGGGAGCCGGAGTTTCACAGCGCGAACCCATTAAGGGCTTGCTAATGTGTGGTTTGATTTCACTGCCTGCAATTGAGCACATGGTTCCCCAGCCTTTAGGGACCTCAACAATTCAGGCAGGGCTCCAGGGGGATCTCCAGGCATCTATGCCTCCAGAAAGCTACCATCCCCAGCTGTCGTGACTATCTGCTACCGATCTTTGATTCAATATTCCGATTAAGCCTTTCAGATGGATCTGGAGCCCTTGGAAAAAAAATAAATGGCCCTAAAACTATCAGTGTGCGTTTAGTTACCTTTGCCTCTTTTCTAACATCCCAGAACTGCCATGTCCAGATAATAAATAGTGCTGAATTAGTTTGAAATCCTAAACTAGTTTATTCAAAAGAAAGCGCACTGAAGCAAATGGGACTTACCTCTCGGCAAGTGATTACGTATCGTTTGAATGTACTGATGTTTCTACGTAGCAGTTTGTCTAACTTCTAACAATCATTACAATTTTTAAATTCATATATCTTGCTTTAATTCCTCTTGTGAGCTGCCTGGGAGAAAGGTGGGGTGCAAATAAATAAATGAGCGAGCGAGCGAGCATAGGACTGAAGGTGATTTTATACAATATTTTAAAATAATTTTGTACATGAAGCAAAGTTTGTGTTCGCTGAACCATCAGAAAACAACAGTGTCTGTTCCTCAGTCACCTATGAAAAAAGTTGTGATTTTTATAAGATTTTGGAATTCCGGATAAAATAAAATCAACCTCCGTATATATGTGCGTGTGCACGTGCATCTTATTATGCTTCTGAGTGATATTTTAATTTTTAAAAATCCATTTTCTTTCCTAGCCTGTGCCTGGTTGGAGAAGAAAATGTCTTTCTGATGGGGTTTTTTGGCAGAACAAATGCCTTCCAATGAGTGGATGGCAGATGGAAGGCCCTTTCTAGTACTTTACCTGGGAGAAAGGTTCACCTTTTAAAAAGAAGAAGAAAAACCACTGCTCAAATCTCACAAAGAAGCAAGAGGGGGACTGTGAAATAGAAAGGTACCATGACCTTGAGGACGGCATTCGTTGCCTGAATTCAAAAGCAGATGCGAAAGCATGAGCTGCTATTTTAAAAAAACCGTGCTTGCGTGTGTCTGTCTGCGTGTGTTTAAAAATCTTAATACAAAAGCGAAGGAAAGGATTGCTTAACTGTCTATTTCAGTTCCCTTAAAGGCCTGCCAGCATCAGGATTTAAAAACAACAAAAAAAGAGTGGAGGAGGGTGTTAATCTTTGAAGCCTGTTTCCTTGTGGGAAGGGAAAACATGGGAAGAATTCAATGCTGCGCCGCAGCAAAACAGCACCAATGCATGCTTTGAAAACCAGAGGCTTTAAAAAGCAGGCTCTGGCGGGTGGGCGTGGGCGAGTTGCTAACTCACCCTGGCACCCAATTATACCTGTCTTCACCAGCCAATGCCATACATACATAGCCCTTCCCTGCCAGGGATGGGGGGAAAGGGAGGCAGACAAGAGCTGGGGGACACACTTTGGTGCCTGCACGCATATGTGTTTTAGAGGCACACTGGGAAGAGAAATCTCTGCAGTTCAACAAGCCATGGATCGAAAGCACCATCTAATGGAGAAAGCGCGTACTGTTCCCCTCTGTTTCTTAAGATGCTTGGGTTCATCGAGGAAGGATGGGGAAAAATAGGCTAATAATATCTGTCACTAACCTCTAAGGGACTAGAAAATATCCTAAGATGTAAAGACATCTGAGCACGCAACTTAGAGTCATAAAAGCCAATGTATTCCATATTGCCATGTGTGGATGTGAGAGCTGGACAGTTAAGAAAGCGGATAGGAAGGAAATCCATTCGTTTGTGGGGCTAGAGAAGAGTGCTGAGGTTACCCTGGACAGCCAAGAAGTCAAACAAATGGGTCCTAGAGCAGATCAAACCCGAATCACTCTGGAAGCTAAGATGACAAAAGTGATGCTGCCGTTCTTTGGCCACATCATGAGGAGACACGACTCACTGGACAATAATGCTATGAAAAAACAGAGGGAAGCAGAAAGAGAGGAAGGCCACATGCTAGATGGACTCTATTAAGGAGGTCATGGATATGAATTTGCAGGACCTGAGCAGAGCAGTGGAGCATAGGGAGTCTTGGAGATATCTATGGGGTCGCCATGGATTGAGATTGACTCAAGGCTGGATAACAACAACAACCACAAAGCCTCTAAGGGTGGGGGAATTGAATGATGTTGTTATTGTGCTGTGGCAAGAGAAGAGAAATCTGTGAAAGTTTGATCAAGGGAACACGTTCGCGTCATTTGCTTGTAGGAAGCAGAAGAAAACAGGATACAGAATTAAAGCAGAAAACAGAAGAAAGCAGGGACATGGAGGAGGGTTCTGTTGTTGTGTAAGTCATTCCTGACGTATGTTGACCCCATTATGGGGTTTTCTCGGCAAGATTTGTTCCGAGGAGGTTTGTCTTTGCCTTCCCAAGGCTGAGAGCATGTGTTTTGCCCAAGTTCACCCAATGGCTTTCATGGCTGAGGTGGGATTTGAACCCTGATGTCAAGAGTCGCAGTGCAACACTCAACTACTCAAGCCACTTATCAACTTCCATAAAGCTGTACAAGCCATGTAAAGATGGAAAGGGGTGTTCATGTACGTTGATGTTTTGTGTGCAAAGTGATATTGTGTCTTTGAAGCTGTCAAGTCAACTTCTACTAAAAGTGACCCTATGAATGAGACGCTCCAAGTCACTCTATCCTCAACTGCCCTGCTCAGCTCTTGCAGATTCATAGCTGTGGCTTTCTTGGTTGAGTCTATCCATCTGGAATGCAGTCTCCTTCTTTTCCAGATGTCTTCTATCTTACCAAACATTATTGTATGTTCTAGTGAGTCCTGTCTTCTCATGATATGGCCAAAGGACAATAGTCTCAGTTTAGTCATCTTGGCTTTTAGGGAGAGTTCAAGCTTGATTTGATATTGATGTTCTGCACATGGGGTTGCCTTTTTTTCTGAAATGAGCTTTTCCAGCCAAAGAGAAAGGTACAAATGCTTTTACTAAATAAGCAAACCGTACAAACTGCATCACTATCAATATGCATGGCACTTCATGAAGAATAATTCCCTAGTAACATAGGATCAACAAATTTTAAAAAGATGCATTTGCTTCCTTCTTTTTCAGTTTTACCCCCTTTTTTGGAAAGCAGCAGAGTTGCTTGTGGGATTTTAAGTTTAACCCAACCTTTGGACGATTGTAGTTGCAGGCAGTCCTATAGGCAATGAGATAAAAGTACTGTGCATCCCACTGAATTCAGCGGGGCTTACTGCAGAATAAAAATACCCCAGATTGTCCGTCTACTTTGCCTTCCTTGGTGGGTTTTCTATATTCTGATTTGAAAACATGATTTAAATTAAGCCTTTGCTCCTAGGTTGGTGCTAGGCAAGCAGCCATATGGAGCATCCAGCTGGGGGAAAAATGCTCTGGGGGGCACTACTGAGTTTTGACTTTGCAGACAGGCAGGTGGCGATGCAGTGCTGACAGCGGCTCTTTGCCATTAAGTGAAGCAGCGGCAGATGTGATGCTGGTGTCCAGGAAAGGTGGCCAACTAACAGGTCTTAGGTGGCTGCTCAACAGTCCAAGAGTTCGATTGGTGGGCAGGGAATATGATCCGGACTTGTGAGATGCAATGGTTAGAGTGCTAGGTTGGGATGCTCAAGCCTCCCATTACGATATGAAAAACTCTATGTTATATTTACAACCTGTCACAAACTGCTTTGATAATCTTTTATCGAAAGCCAGGCTAACTCTTCCAGGAGTAGAAAAGCAGCAGCAGGATTCTGGATTCCGTCACTGCGTCAGTCCCTGTGCCAGAGAATAAATGGACATAAATCAGACATTAGCAATGAAAATACACAAAAACAGGGACAGAACATTTCAATCTCCTTATGCATGCCATCCCAGGCCTCAGAACAGCGGTCATTAAACAAAAGAACTACAAAGGTAGATTGGAAAGAGAAACAGCAGAATTGGGAATTCATCCACAAACTACAGTCCCGCAGCAACAGATTGAACAAAGACAACGGTTTCCTTACTCGCTGCACACACTTCAACACTATGTGATTCCATCCTCATGGCATTGCCCTACATTCATCTATTCTCCTCACCATGGACTGGTAGTCCCATTGCAAAACTGGATCTGCCAGTTCACCTCCACGCACAAAGACCAGTTTCCAAGGCCTTTGTGCACAAATGGCCATTGTTAAAACTGGACCTGCTACTTGAGGAAGTCGACTGAAGTCTTATGAAAGCTCATGCTGCCCATTTCTTTCTTTCAGTGAGTCTCCAAGGTGCTACAAGATCTCTCTGTATATTGATTTTACAGACTAACACGGCTGTATCTTTGAATTCTTTATCTGTAACACAAACACAAGCATTTATCTAAGCATAAAAATATAGAGAGAGATATACACACATATATTTGTCTATCTATAGATATAACATTTATCTAAGCATATCTAAGCATATTTATCTAAGCAGATAGATAGATAGACACATATATTTAAATATCTATCTATAGATATAACATTTATCTAAGCATATCTAAGCATATTTATCTAAGCATATATACATATATATATACACACACACACATATACTGTATATATGCTTAGATAAATGTCTTTATGTATATATACTTATATATACAAATATATAAATATATATGTAGATGTATATATAAATTTATATATATAAACACACATTTATCAAAGCATGTATATTATATATATATATACATTTACATATTTGTATGTATAAATATATATATATAAACACATACATTTGTCTAAGCATATATATATATATATATATATACACACAGATATATATATATATATATATACGCACATTTACCTAAGCATATATATGTATATATATATTTACACATTTGTATATTATATATATATATATATATACACACACACATTTATCTAAACATAAATATGTATATATATATTTACACATTTGGATATTATATATATAAACATATTTATCTAAACATATAAATGTAGATATATATATATATATTTACACTTGAATAATATATATATAAACACATTTATCTAAGCATATATATGTATGTATCTATATCTATTTACACATTTGTATATATATATATATATATATTAAAAAAACCACATTTATCTAAACATATATATATATACATTTATCTAAATATATATGCATATATATATTTACACAATTATATATATATATATATATACATTTATCTCTCTCTCTCTCTCTCTCTCTATATATATATATATAGATAAACCACATTTATCTAAGCATATATATATATATATATACACACACACATTTGTATATTTTTATATACATATATATATAAACACACATTTATCTAAACGTATATATATATATATATATATACACAATTATATATACACACATATATATAAACATTTATCTAAACACAAACACACACATGCTCAGTGCCATTATCTATCTGAGGCGGAACTATAATTGCGCGGCCCGTGTTTCCCGACGGAGCCTAAATACCGCCGGACCGTCGTTTTTGGTCCGTCGCTTTTTCTCTTCCCCGCCGCCTCCTTCCCGGCGCTGTTTTCCTATTGGCCGGCTTCCTACAAGCCCCGCCCCTTCGCCAGGGCCCAGGAAGGGGCGCTCTAATTGGCCCAGCAGCAGCGGAGGAAGGAAAAGATGAAGCCACTTCCGGGTGTGTGGTGGTGGTCGTCATGGTGACCGCGGTTGCCAGGTACCCAGCGGAAGACGGGGATGGGAGGGAGGTTAAGGATGGAAGGGGTCACGTGACTGTATCCTCTTGGGACCAGAAATATAAGCTTCTCTCAACCTTTGGCCCTCCATTGGTTTTTTTTGGACTACAAATCCCAGAAGCCTCAGCCAAGGTGGCCAATGGCCAGGAATTATGGGAAATGTAGTCCAAAAAATCTGAAGGACAAAAATCTGGCTAGGAAGAGGGAGAAATGTGCCTCCAAATCCCTATTTAGGCATGAAGCTTACTCACTGAAAGGGACCCAGGAGTCCTAGTAGAGCACCATTTGAGCCAGCAGTGTGATGCTGCGGCTAAAAAGGCCAAGGCGATTCTAGGCTGCATCAACACAAATCCTCAAATGGCCCTGGCTTTCTTAGCTGCCGTACGATTGAAATAATAATCGTAAGCCGCTCTTGATAGCCTTTAAGGGCTGAAGAGCAGGGTATAAATAAATAAATCTATTATTATATCGCATTACTGACTCTGTATCTCCGGTCTTGGTTTAATTCTTCAAGTGAATATACCTTGGATGAAAGACTAATGGGGCCTAGTTGTCAAATTTGAAGACGGCACCAAATTAGGAGGAGTAGCTAATATAACCACAGAGGACAGGATCAAAATTCAAAATGACCTGAATAGACTAGAAAGCTGGGCCAATGCTAACAAAATGAAATTCAACACAGAGAAATGTAAAGTACTGCACTTAGGGTGGAAAAATGAAATGCACAGATATAGGATGGGGGACACCTGGCTGAATGAAACTACGTGTGAAAGGGATCTAGGAGTCCAAGTAGACCATAAGCTGAACAGGAGTCAACAGTGATGCAGCAGCTAAAAAGGCCAATGCAATTCTAGGCTGCATCAATAGAAGTATAGTGTCCAGATCAAGGGAAGTAATAGTGCCACTCTATTCTGCTTTGGTCAGGCCCCACCTGGAATAATGCTGTGTCCAGTTCTGGGCACCACAATTCAAAAATGATATTGGAAACTGGAGCATGTCCAAAGGAGGGCAACTAAGATGGTGAAGGGTATAGAAATCAAGAACTCTAAGATGTCTTTCTTTAGTAAACTGGATTATGTAGGGAATATTGTTTTTAATTGGTATATTACTCCTCAGGGTGGAGATTAGACATCTGCGAAGTTGGAAAAAAAGCGACCTTACGAACAAGTTGGTTTGGAAACTTTCTCAAGTCCTAACTGCTGTCCGTTTTTTGCTGTTTAGCGAGTAGATGCTTGTTGCGTAGTGATGACACACTGAATCATACATTGGGCAACTTAACTCACGTTAAGTAACTTGTTTAATGAAAAATATTGCAGCTCTGCAGATGCTTCAAAGGGTGGTTGAGAAAAGGGAAAATGCTGTTTGATTCCATAAGAAAGCAGAGGACACAGTCAATCATTCATCTCTTGTATTTATTACTAATTAATACTAGTAGCATGGAGGATGTAGAGACCACATAGGCATCAGAAAGGCAGAGGTTCAAGGAATCAAGTGAGAAATAGATCCGAAACACACTGCAGAAATAATCCAGTTTGAGACCGCTTTAACTGCCCTGGCTCAGTGCTAGGGAATCCTGGGGATTGTAGTTTATTATGGCACCAGAGCTCTCTGACATAGATGGCTCAGTGTCTGACAAAACTACAGTTCCCAGAATTCCCTAGCATTGGCCCAAGACAGTTAAAGCGGTCTCAAACTGGATTATTTCTGCAATGTGTTTTGGACCATAGTTGATAAAATTTAGGTCCAAATACTTGAGGTCCCATCTGATTTTGCAAGCTAAGCAGGGTCAGCCCTGCCTCTTACTTGGATGGGAGACACCCATTGAATACCTTGAGAGAGCACAGAGCCACAGCGGACCGTCCGCCCAGCGAGCCAAGCAAAAAGCTAAATATAATCTGCAGAACAAGAATTGAATGTTCTTCTAGGAGATTATTGGTGAAGCCATTCTGAAGCATTAAGTACATGTTAGTACAGTCCATCTCCACTAAAATTAATGGGAGTTCTGCCATGGAGTGCAATGCAGTTGTACTCTGCCCTGAGTAGCGGTATAAAAAGCACTAAAGAAGGCAGCTTTGGATGTAAAAATATTACTCAATATTACAGTCTTCCTCAAGTCTGTTATGAGTTCACTTTAAAGACTGAGTATGTAATATGTGAAAAGGTTAAAGATGAAAGTGCAAAGGCAGATCGGATGCTGAACATAAAGGAAAACAAAAAAACAATGACAACAGGAGAAATACAGAAATTCAATCTAGACAATGAGGAAATTGAAATAAAGAATTCCTGTAACTAGGACCAAATTTTGACCAGAATAGAGATTACAGTCAAGAAATAAGAAGACTAGGAATGGGAAGGGCAGCTACGAAAGAACTGGAAAAGATACTGAAGATCAAAGACATACAACTGAGCAGAAAAATCAGAATTCTTCAGGCCATTTTATTCCTAGTTACTTGTATGGATGCAAGAGCTGGACAGTGAAGGAAGCATATAGAAAGAAAATCAACTTATTCGAAATGTAGTGCTGGAGAAGAGTACTTAGGATACCATGGGCAGCCAAGAAGACAAAGAAATAGGTTCTTGAACAGATCAGACCAAAACTCTCATTGGAAGCTAAGATAATGACGTTGAGACTACTGTACTTTGGCCACATCATGAGAAGGCACAGATCACTAGAAAAATACAATAATGCTAGGAAAGGTAGATGGTAGAAGAAAGAGCGGAAGACCACAGACTAGATGGATAGACTTGAACAGTTAGGGTTATGGACAAGGGCTTGCAGGATCTGGGCAAACCAGCGGAGGATAGGGATGTTTGGAGATGCCTCGTGCAACTGAACAGGAAAATTTTACAAAAGGAGGGGTGTGCATGTGGTTTTCTCCCTTTCAAGTCCCATGACTAAGTCAGTATGTGTGGGCAGGCAAGCTTGTAAAAGACATTTGTGAATTAGTCATGTGTTAGGAACTTTCAACAAAGTTAACTTTGAGGTAGTCTACCATAGGAGTCAGAGCTCGGGATATAGCAGAGGCTCTTGTACATAAGGCACCAAATTCAGTCTCTTGCACCTCTGGATCAACTGGATCGCAAAGAGCAGATGCTAAGAAAGACTGTGGAGAGCTGGTGTCCAGCAGAAGAGTTGATACTGGGCCAGATGGACCCGTGATCTGACTTGGTACAAGGCAGTTTTATATGTTCGTAGCTGTATAGCCTGATGGTGACAGAGTGCAAAAATACTATTTGTGGAGACTACAGTTTCCAGAATGCCCAACTGCCATGCTGTCTGGAGGATTTTGGGCATTGTATTCCAAGAAAGTTCCAGCTCTGGATGGCAGGAGGGTGAAGAATGAGTAGCTATTGTCACACTGCATAGCCATCTTCCTTCTTGGTTATCAGTATATTTCAATTATAGTGGTCCCTCCACATTCGCTGGGGTAAGGGTTGAAACACAAATAAAAAACCACTATTCTTTTTACTTGAGAGAACAGCTCTCTAGGAATCTCCAGGTCCTCCAAAGCAACTCTGAAGTCAACATCTGCAAGAGGCTGATCATAGAATCATGCTGGAGGAACTAAAAATGCCTAGAGAAGTGTTTACTCTAGGAACTTCTAGGTTTTCCAGCACAACTCTACAGTCAACTTCTGGCAGTGCTGCACTGGAGAAGCTTGAGATTCCTAGAGAGAACATATTAATCCAATTCGCAAATAATCCAATGTGCAAAAGTGAAAACAGCAAATGTGGAGGGCCAACTGTACTCCATCTAAGAATGGTTCTATAATGGATAAAAGAGGATAGAAGGGGGCATTCAAGAATAAAATGTGCCTCTGAATGCATAGTCCCAATTCTTCTTTCTAAATTGAAGTGACTTCTGTAATGTTATAGAGTCTTTCTAAGGCTGGCCTTGAGCCCTTTAGCTAGTATTGGATTGAGAGTGTCGACTTGGCAGCCAGCCCTAGCCTTATTTAAATCTGTCATCCCTCTGTCAAAACCTTTGAGACAGGATACCAATGTAGGACACGCTGCAGTGAAGGCAGACTTTTCAGAAAGGTAGGAACGGTGTGTGTGTGTATGCGCTTTGCACTGCAGGGGAGGGTGACCCGCTAAGGCCTTGTGCTATTTTTGTACAAGTAGAAAAAAGTGAGAGGTTTATGTTTCTTGCATTTCTTTTTCTTAATGGTACCTTTTCAACTTTCACCCAGCGACGGCTTCTATATCACCGTCTTTGCCCCGCTCAGCCTTGATCCCAGAAGTGGGTCCGACTTTCTAAATGTGGAGGAGAGGGGCAATTTTAATGCAAACGAGCATTCTGATCTGGGTTGGTCTTACAAATCCAACTGCAGCAAGACCTTCTTTGAGTTAAATCGTATGTGCTTAAATCTCAGTTAAAGTTCACTGTGTCAGAATGCCTTTGAAAAACTGTTTAAACTCAGGTGGGTAGAACTAGCAGGAAAGTGTTGCTTCGCCCCCCCCCCCCCGATACTTTTTTTAGGGGCTGTGTCATTGGCATTCATTTTGCAAAATAGGTCTACCTTAGATGCATCCTGGTGCATTTAGCCATGTAATTCTTTCTCAGTAGCTTGGGGCAGTGGAAGACTTTCAGTCTACACATGTTGATCTGAACTAACTGAGAAATATGTTAATCAGTCAGAGGTATATTCCATTAGCAGTCTTGCTTACATCTGGTCATGCGAATTAACATATAGCATGGCTGCTAACAGATGCACCATGGAGGAAAATAATATCCTTCTGCATTTGAATCCCTATGCTGCAATGCCTTACAGACTAGCCTTGATCGTAATCCGAGGCAAGCAAAAGTGAGGTTTAATGAAATCATATTTTTTTTCTCTCTCTCAGATGAAAACGAATATTTTATGGCTTGGGAAACTCTGAAACACGTAGATGATGGTTATATTCCTGTTGCTAGCATTGAGTCTCTAGGAGCCCCAGTCATGAGTCAGGAAGTTGTCAGGTCAAACATGAAAAACTAATAGAGTCCTACCCAGTGATCCAGGCTTAAAACCATCATAACTATGTATAAAGTCCTAATTAACATGTTCAATACATCTCAGTTGAAATCTATAGTTTTCTGTCGGTTTTTCGGGCCAAGTGGTCATGTTCTAGAAGAGTTTGTTCTTGACATTTTGCCGACATCTGTGGCTGGCAGGAATACTCGCTTCTAGAATATGGCCAGATAGCCTGAGCTACCCCCCGAAAAACTATGGATGCCGACCATGAAAGCCTTTGACGTCAACATTTCATAATCTTTTTCTCATCTTCTCATTGGCTCTGTAAGGTAGGCCAGTATGGATTATCTCCATATTGCAGATGAAATAGCAGCTATCTTTCTTAAGCCCTGAGCAGTCTATTTCCAACGAAATGCCCCATGGTGAAGAGCTCAGCAGTAAGCTGTTATTGTACATCAGCATTCCCAAGATCCAGTGCTCTGAATAGCCAGCTCCTAAACATGCTCACATGGAAGGAAATCCTATTAACTGTCCTGAGGTTTCAAGGAGCCAAACTGCTCATTTGTGCCTTGGGCTCTGTACTGCCTCAAGCCAACATTTGGCTACTTCAGAATCCTTGCCAGTTTTTTCAACTGTCTTAAACTGGGAGGACGATATTTCTTTAAGTGGAAGGTTAAACTAAGGGATGAAGAGCCTTCCTCCAGACGAACCTCCACTTGTTGATGGATTACTTCTCTCCATCTTGCCTTCATCATGTTTCCTACTAATGTAAGGTTAATAGGGACTGGAATTCAAAATTATTGAGAAGATCGGTATGCAAAGGGATCTTGTAGCACCTTTGAGACTAAATGAAAGAAAAAAGTTGGTAACATGGACTTTCGCAGACTTAACCCATCTTCTTCAGATGCATGAGAAAGTATGCTCATGTCTACGAAAGCTTATGCTACCAACCTCTTTCTTTTGGTTAGTCTCAAAGGTGCAACAAGGTCTCTTTGCATATTGCTTTTCCATACTAACACAGCTATGGCTTTGAATTCTGCCATCGTTTGAAAAGTGTCAGGTATCACCAAACCTGGGCTAAAGGATAGGAACACTATTCTATCAAGTTAAAATCACTTAAGATCCATCAAATCCATGGGTATGTGGTTGAAATTAGGATCCTTGAAAGTTTTTTTAACTTTGTGAAGTGTTCATACCGGGCACTTGCTTAGTGTTTTATAGCTGATCATTCCTAATTTCCTTGTTGTGCCCCGTCTTTGTAAGCGGCTCATTTTAATTCCTCACATAAAGCTAAAATGCAGAAAACTGAAAACAGTTTGCTTAATACATCTGAGTGATCGCCTGTACAACACGGTGTGAAATGGAAATGGCTCTGTTGTACGTATGGAGGCACCAGACTATCTTTCCATCTCATTCCTAGCTTTTCCTCCTAAACAATGTTTGCATTTCCACGGGTGTTTTTGGTTTTTGTTGCTGACTGAATATTCTCCCTGTAGAAGAATTTAGTCTCTAAAGCAACGAAATGGAATTCCTTCACCTGGCGCCATGGTTAGCCGAGGCAAACCTTTCTCCAGAACCAAGAGTTCCAGGGTGTGGTAAGGCATTTTCTCTGACTGTGGATCCCGAGACTTGTATCACTTGGGCCCAGCAGTTCACAAGGTGGTTTATCACTTCTGCCCCCCGTTTCCCTTTCTCTGTTCTGTGTATGTAGCTGCCTTCTGTTTTAATTGGAGTTTGTCTCACATTTGTGATAGCAGTAAATGCATAAATTATTTTTATTATAGTGGGAAAGATAGAGGTGACGGGTGGTAACCCCTGCTCCATTTAATTGGAAACGCAAGTGGTAAAAGCTGGCAGGCTGAAGGTACAGTGGGAACAATAAGAAATGTAAGAGATACACTCAAAGAATTCCTATAGTTCCCGCCATCCCAGGGGAAAAAAGCGCAGAAGAAGCCAAAGTGACAGCTTTCCCTCTGGAAAAAGCCCAGCAAAGACTGAGCCTGCCCAGCCACAGTCTGGTATAAAAAAGGGACAGGTGCAAGCAGTGGAATGCTCTGCTTGAGTAACTTACGTTTTATAACAGAGGTGGGAATTGTGTGTCCTTCCAGATGTTGTTGAGTTACAACTGCCAGCCATTCGATGTGTTGTCTAAGGCTGCTGGGGGCTATAGTGCAGCAACAGTTTTGCAGTCCATGGTTCTGTCACCCATCGGCTTTCATGGCCGAGCTGGGAATCTAACCCTGTTCTCCAGAGTCGTAGTCCAACACTCAAACCACTATGCCATTCTGTAAGCCAAATCCTTCCTGAGAAGACCAGTCTTGTTCTCTTGAGCTGTAATTGACAATTAGAAACCGAATTTCTGACCAGGGATGCTAGGTCTGTAATAGTTACACTTGGTAGACAGCCTTTCTGTACGTTATGCGACAGGAATATGATTCCATATTTACACTGGAAAGGGAGTGGTAAACAGTCCCAGGTCTCTCTACTCTTGCTTGGACAACAATAATGTTGACCAGATGGACCATAGATCTGACTCTCCTTCATAGGAAAATATGGAACTGCCTTATGTTGGCATAGCCCATGACATCTTTTGTTGTCTACTTAGACTGGCACAGCTTCTTCTGGGAACTTTCCCATCCCTTCCGCTGTGGAGTCCTTTAACTAGAAAGACTAGGGGCTGAACCTGGGACCTTCTCCATACAAAACATGCTGTACCAGTGGCCCTCTCTTTTGCAGCAGGAAAGGCTAGAACATGATGCAACAGGTTGGACCAAGAGCTTAGGGTGTCATGTTACTCGTCTTCTTGCCGTGAGCTGTGATTACACAGCACAGGTGTGGATGTCAATGTGGGGAGGCACAGAATTCAGCACCTGGAAAGCCTTAGTTTTCTCTCCCACTTTGACAAAAAGCATGCCTCTTGCCCTTGAGGCGCATGAGTAATGTTTTCTGAAATTCCCAAAGCTGGGAAAGGTCAGAGTAGGCTTTCCAGTGGATAGCATTCTTCTCCAGTGGATAGCATTCTCTATTCTAGTCTAACCCAAATGTGATAGATTTTGCAAAATAGACAGTTTTCCCCAAGCAGGGTAAACTTTGCAACATAACACAGTTTATACAAATTTGCTTCAGGTAACGTAATGGACGGTTACGACTAGACATTCGCGTCAAAGGACCACCTTTTAACGTACATCTGTTGCACAATTTCATTTTTTCTTTTCATAGACTTTTTTTTAAAGAGAGAGCAGACACAGATTTGGTCTTAAGAGTTTACAAACAAGGTTAACTTGTTTTAAACCCTTGTTTAACTGGTTTTACCATTTAAAATCAAGAATGGTTGTGTAAAGATGCACCCATCGAAAATACTCATACAGTACTGGCCTACTTGGGCTGCATCACTTCAAAATGGGATAGCGGAGGCGTGAATGCTTCTCTTTGTGTGTTTGAGAATGTGCCAAGTACCAAAACATCTTGAATGTGTTTTTTTAATATCTGTAGATGTTTCTTCCTTTTGCTAAGAAAAAAGGAATAGTGTTTACTAACTCTTCTTGTATGCAATTCCTGCTTTCCAGTTCCAATTTAGTACATGTGTTTGCATTAAAACATTGGTTCTGTGGCGAGCTTGAAAAGTTATTTTTAGGTCTACTCCTCTTGGAAACTGACACTAGCTTTGCTGGCTTAAGGATGCTGGGGGTGGTAGTTCCTATCTAGTTTTTTGCTAGAAAACCTGGACTCCCCACTTGGGTAGACATTTGCTTCTTCCAATGATTAAGATTTGAGGGGTGGGTGAATGGCAGCATCCAAGTGCAAAGAGAGAGCCAAAGGCCAGTTGACCTAGAACAGTTCAACCTAGCTGCCGCTTTGTCCCTTGTGTGCTGAATATACATGTTGCAAAATAGGATGTGGTGATGCTGCTAGACTGCACTATTTACTCACGTGCAAAACTAGTGAAATAATTTGCGAACACGTCATGTAACATTCTTCCATCCTGCTTATTTCTTCCAAATCCAGGCGGAGTGGCCAGAAAGGAAGGCTTATGGGTCTCACCTCCACAGTCGTTCTTCCGCTGCTTTTTGGCAGCCTGGGGATCTTTGGTCTCTTCCGTCTGCTCCAGCGAATGCGAGTGAAGGCCTATCTCAAAGATGCGGTGGTGGTGATCACAGGAGCAACTTCAGGACTCGGGAAAGGTAAGTCTCCGAGAGGTTTGGCATAGCCAAGGACACAGAGAGCATTCTGCCCTGCAAGCTTTGGCTTTCTTATTCTTATGATTACACTCAGAGGAATCCTTTCATCCTGAATGTTTTGTCTCTTTGTCAGCCATCTTTCTTTGCATCTGTTCAGCAGAAGCTGAATTGTCCTCCTTTGAGATATAGAATCTAAGTTGATGTCATCTCCTCCCACTGCTGTTTATTCACTATGACACATTTACTTAAGTGTGGCAGCTTCTGCACTTGCTGTCCTCATAAAACAGATTCTTGTCACCCAAGTGTATGCGTTGAGGGGGGAGTCTTACTTTAATTCACCATCAGAGACTGTGGAATTAACAAAACTATTCTGGGAGGAAACATCAAACTACCACTGATTGTGGGAAGGGAGGCTCCTCAACTGTTTTTAAACACCTTCTTTGAGGATGACAGAATTGTTCTCAAGCTAAGCAAACTAGGAAATGTTGTCTGGTGGGGGACAGCACTCTTGGTATAGAAATAAAGAAATTTTGCAAGAAGTCAGGTGTTGGGAGCTTTTTGGCTACAGCTTGGCATGTTTCAGGAGGCCTTTTCAGTGGCTGCTCTCAGACTCCGCAACTTTATCTTCTCCCCTTCCAACCAGGCTACCTTTGGGTTTTTAAGTAGTTTGCTGAAGAGACTGTTAACAGGTGATGGTTATTCACTTCTCTTTTACTGCTACATTTTTAACGCATTTGCTTTTCTATTATTATTTTTTTAATCTTACATTCTGGTATTAGCCATCTTCAGCCCTGTGAAAAAGCAGGACCCAAATGTCATGAGTAAATAGATAATTCTGTAGTGTAACTTGTGTTACTGAGCTACAAACATGGGGTAGATCTTCCTTAGACCCATCTCTGTTTAACCTGTGTGGCATGTTTTCTCTCCTGCCCTCTTCTGTCTTCTCAAGAGTGTGCCAAAGCTTTCCATGCTGCTGGGTCAAAACTGGTCCTGTGTGGCAGGAATGGGGAGAGGCTTCAGGATCTTCTGCGGGAGCTTTCTACCAGTACTGACCAACCAAAAAATGTAAGTAGGCCTTCTCCTCGTGTAACCTTCACTCTTAGGGATGCAATGTTGATTTGGCCACGAGAGAGAGGCAGACAAATAGATGAGGAGAGGGATCCCAGGAGAAGTGTCCTACTCAAAGCATCTTGCCCCACCTTGGAACTGGCATTTTAAACACTGATGTCTAAAGTTAAACTGTTGAGCCCTGGGGCCAAATCTCAGATGGCCAGACCTTCTCTCTCAGGCAGTTGTTAGATGGTCCTCTAACTTTTGAACATCCTCCTCTTAAATGGTTGAAAGGTCTTTCATACAGTTTAATAATTGGAAGTAATAGCTGTAAGGTAAAATATGCTGGCTTTTTTTGGTCCCAGCATTTTAGCTTTTGGCCTTGCCTACCACTGTAATGCAAACTGAGAATATCTCTGAATTTATTCCTCAGATGTGGAGTCGAAGGCTTTCATGGCCGGCGTCCATAGTCCTTCGGGCTATGTGGCCATGTTCTAGAAGAGTTCCTTTCTGACGTTTCGTCAGCATCTATGGCTGGCATCTTCAGAGAATGCCAGCCACAGATACTGGCGAAACGTCAGAAAGGAACTCTTCTAGAACATGGCCACGTAGCCCGAAAGCTCCACAAAAAACTAAAAATTATTCCTCAGACTTAAAGAGGTCCCCCACGCTTAGGAAAGTATAGAAACCAATGGCCAGCAACCCATATTGTGGAAGGGAGGCTATAAATCTATTACATGCTTGTGGACAATGCTGAATTTACTGCCTCTCGGCTCTGTTGTGTGACACTGAGTTCTAGCATGTGCAGAGAGCCAAACAATTTTCTCTCTCCAGGATGACCTAATCTTATAATCATCTTTTCTGGAGCCTAAGATGTCATGCGTATGCATATCTGATTTTATTATCTCAGTGTCACTCTGAGTGAGGACAGGCTAAGGATCACTGCATGGGGGTAGTCTTGATGGGGAGGGACAGTTAAAGCAATTAGGAAGATATCAGAAATAGAAGGAATGATTAGTTTCTGCTCTTGTCTCTGTTAATGTCTTCGAACTGCGTAATAAAATACAAAATAGAGGACCAAAATAGATACGCTGTAAAGCTACCAAGCGAATTCTGTGGCTGTGCAAGTTCAGATACACCTGACTCCTGTCCGCTCCCCTTTTAACAGCCCCATAAACATCACACCGTGATCTTTGACCTCTCAGACATCAAAGCAGTCGTTCGTGCTGCCGAGGAGATTCTGAAGTGTGTGGATCACGTGGATGTCTTGATCAACAATGCTGGGATCAGTTACCGAGGCACCATTGTGGATACGGTGGTTGAGGTAGACCGAAAAGTGATGGAAACCAACTACTTTGGCCCAATTGCATTGACCAAAGGTAAAGTTCAATGCATCCTTCTCATTTGATTATTGTTCTATTTTTACTAAACTTTCACACTCCAGAGAATGCATCTGTGACTGTGCAACACTTGCCTTACCTGAGTGTTGTGCTAAGTACTGCGCAGATCCCCTAGGTCTGGTGGAAAGGTACGGTTTGCCAGGCCAAAGGACCAGGATTTCTTCTGAGCATAAGGAAGATGGTGCCATTCACTATGCCCTCCTGGCATCTTTGTTCTGTCTGGGTTTAGCTGCCATCATGACAGGTACTGTTGTGAGTACATTTCATTGTGAGCAACCCCCATTGATTCCAAATACTTTGGGGTAGCTTGGTCTTGAATGGCAATTAAAGTTAGAGGGTGATGGTCTAGGAAGAAAAAAAAAACGAGAAATCAGGAGAAAACCTTTAACCTCTTTCCACCCTCTGCTCCCACATCTTCCACGTTTGTACCCAATTTAGTTACTTTCAAGATATTTCAAAGATGACTCTCCTGGCAGGCTTACCCCAAGTGGATCTTTACGCTCAAAAAGTCCTTAACCTCCCATTGAAAGCTCTCCCTGACCTGGAGGCCAAGCTTGCACTGTCATCTTTCTTCACACTGGAAGGGCAAAGCAGGTCTGTGTCATAGAACGGATTTTGACAGCTGATCGCTTCCTCTTCCTTTGCAACATTTTCTGCCTGGAAATAAAAAAAAAAAAAATCTAAACTTGCAGAACACAGCAAGCCTGAAGAAGGAGGATTTCTGAGGAATGGGTGTTCCACACCAAGGTGGAATTAGGATTACTCAGTGAGAATGTAATAGGCCTACCTGCTGGGCAATTTAGCTGGCTTTCCAATGCAATTGGGTCTTCTACTTCTGGCCTCCTGGACTGTCACTTCCATCTTGCCTCACTATTGGTTATGCTGGATAGGACTAATGGGTATTGCAGTCCAACACAAACTGGTAGAGATGGTTTCATTTTCACTAGTTTTCTGTGCCTTATGCCACAATTGTGCCACCTCTGTGAGCTTGTTTGAGCCCTGAGATCCCCAGGAGAGACTCATCTGTCCCACGGTCTCCTCAGGCTGGTTTGGTGAGAACAAGGGATAGAGCCTTCTGGGTGGCTATTCCCAGACTTTGGAACTTTGGAGGCTGGGATGGCTCCATCCTTGCTCTCCTCCCACTGGGAATTAAAAGTCTTCCTGTTCTATCAGCCTTTTATGAATTGACTGTGATGGGTTTTTAATGGTGCATTGTGCTGTTTTGTTGCTTTTTATATGGACTTTTAATCACTTTTAAATAGTTGTAATTGTATAGATTGTTTTTCAAGAATGACTTTTGAGGAGACGAGGACACAGGGTTCACAAATGAGAGATGGGGCTGTGTTGTTGAGATTGATTCTAGAACAGAAGCCTGGAAGAAGAAACTAGCTTCTCCTTGGATCCACAAAAACACTGGTTCTCACAACAACATTCTCATCTTCTTTCTCCAGCACTTCTCCCTTCCATGATCAAGAGGAGAAAAGGCCACATTGTAGCTATCAGCAGCGTTCAAGGCAAATTTGGGATTCCTTTCCGGTCTGCATGTAAGTATTTCCTTTGTGAGCTTTAGCACAAGTTCAGGAATGATTATTTGATCTTGCCATTGGCTTTGGAAGTTTCAGCGTTCAGGAAAAATTCCATGGACACAGTATAGTCCCTGAGATACAGATATGGCTTTGCATCCTAAAAGCCTTTTTAACTTTCTCCAGATGTCTCATTTTATGAGGGGCCACGATAGAGGGATGTTGTATCCTAGTGAAGACGCTAATTCTGATGGTTTTAAGATCGGAAGATTGACAATTGGAGGCCCAAGTTCTACATGCTGAGCTGCGCATGTTGAGCTGCGGCCAAGAATCCCAAGAGCACAGACACCAAAATCCTGGAGAAGCTTAGAAACACAGTACAGTGGAAGTGGTTGATCACGTTCCTTGCCTCAGCAAAAAGCAGGCTACTTTACAATAGGTTTCATTTACTTGCCATGACTAATAGCCATTTTTCTTGGGCATGCAACACACAGTCCTTTTGCTTACTTTACATAACAAAAAAGGGGTCTGCCTGAGAAAATCCGTGACTGGGTCTGTATCCTTTTTGTGTTTTCCAGATGCAGCCTCCAAGCATGCCACCCAAGCCTTTTTTGACTGCCTGCGAGCAGAAGTGGAGCAGTACGGTGTGGATGTGACCGTTGTGAGCCCAGGCTACATTCAGACAAACCTGTCCCTGAATGCTATAACAGCAGACGGATCTCAGTATGGAGGTGAGGGCTGCCTTTGCCTGTGTAATTTCTATGTGTCTACTGATACATACAGGGGATCATTGTGCAGAGCATGTGTATGTGTGCCTGCAAGTTGCCTGTTGACGTACAGTTTTCTTAGGCAAGGTATACTCAGAGGTGGTTTTGCCAGTTCCTTCCTCTAATAGCCTACAAAGCATGTGGTATTAGTTGGTGGTCTCCCAGCCAACTGCCGATCCTGTTTAGCTTCCAAGTTTACATAGGACCTGGTGCCTTCAGGGTGTTTAGGCAGAGAGAGGAACAATAAAAGAAAGTCACATTGCCAAAATGTTTGGGAGAAGGGTGACAAGAAAGAGTCAGTCCCATAAACGCTGCCACAAGCTGAGAAATCATGGCCAGAATCCTGTATGACCTTTTACTTTGCATATACCTACTAGAAGCACTAAGAAACCATTACTGAATTGTAGTAATGTAACAGCAGCCCTGTACTGGATATAGACCTTACATAACTGCCCAGTTCTAATTCCTGCATATGTTAAGTCCACTTACAAAGATGCAACACCTCATCAGTATTTCAGCTTTTTAAAAAATGAACTTAATGCATTCTGAATACTTGGTGGTCCATGCTGAACTGCCCAGCCCTCCTACTCTACTTCTCTCCCTCAGTTTCTTCTGGCCACATCTGATGGGCTCAGGTTGTAGATGTGAGCCGGCCTCTTCAATCTTGTGGCCTCATGATCCACCAGGCAACAGTGCCCAGGAAAGTTACACATTTAGACTATATCTCTTTAAATCCTCCAGCTGGCTGTGGAATTTTATGACGTGGGAATTTTCTGAGTTGCACTCCAGTGTTACCTACTGTTCAAGACGTTCGCTTGTCTTTTCTTCTGTCAGTGATGGACAAGACCACCAGTGGAGGCAAGGCAGCTGCAGAGGTGGCCCAGGTGGTTCTCAGTGCCGTGGGAGAGAAGAGGAAGGAGGTGCTGGTGGCTGGCATCGTACCTTCGTTGGTGGTGTACCTCCGAACGCTCTGCCCCAGGCTCTTCTTCACTATTATGGCCTCCAGAGCCCGAAAGGAGAGAAAAGACAAGGATTCCTAGCCTTGCTTGCAGTCTCACTTGTCAAATTGTTAACTGCAAGCAGAAGTGAACCTGAGTATTTGTACGGTTCGATGGGGAGCATGAACATTTACATCAACTGGCAGCGCTTTTTTTTAAACTGCAAGACGGGAGTTCTGTGCCCTGAAATTAAAACGGGAGCTGGGCTTCTAACACACCTTGATTTATTCATGCTGGGCTTTGTAACCTGTCATTAACAGCTCAGTAATCTTAAATGCCTCTTAATGTCAATGCCTTTAAGGCACTGGGGGTGAGAATAAAGTGCAGGTTCCCTGTTGCCTTTCACAGCTGATTTGTACAGAAATGCATGCGTTTGCAGGCTGCATCTTTACCCGAAGCAGCTTGCATTATGCATGTTTGCCCTACTACACTTTCTACATTTTATACAGTAATCGGAAACGGGGGACCGTCACCATCATTCCTAGTGTTTGTGAGAGCAGCATAACAGTGTATATTCACCTGCACAAGACCTTGTTTAGGGAGAAATAAAAAGTTAGTGCTAGGTAGGGATTTTACAAGAGACCTGCGACATCAGAAGTGGGGGACATAAATTGCAAGAGTCTTGGTGATGGGAAAAAGACAGACTCTTGCAGCCAGAATACTCCCTAATTAAAATGGACAAAATTAAAACCACTCTGTGTATGTATACTCTTTTCATGGTATAATCGGCTGCATTTGATATTCAAGCAAGAATTCTAGTAACTTGTGCCTGGATTGTCATTTGTTTAGGTACAAAGAAACCCACAAAATCGTCAGTGTGCTTCCACTAGGTGTAGTCTCACAGTGGCTCCTCTGTCTTTTCCTGCCAACAACTAAAAACTTTACTAGAGTAAGATGTGTCCCATGTGGTAAATACAGGCAGCTGCACAGACTCTGGTTTCTCTCCGCCTTCCGCTTCATAAACACAGAGCAGAGATGGGTATTTATAGGAAGAATATATCATGAATGCTCAGTAGAATAAGTGTCATAATGGGGACCAGAATAATGCCACTGGTACCTAGTCACATTTGCCCTTTCATTGGATGCTGGCTCTGAATTCCTCTCTGTACAGGGCCCAGGGACTACACATTTGGAGGCTTGTACTGGACTCATTTTCCATCCAATTTAGCCACCTTGGATCCCACTGCAGGAGAAAAGGACCCTAAAAATGAAATAAATTTAGCAGCTGTTCAAAATCAAACCTTTGTGTACCCTTTTGTACCATTTTTTTTCCTGCCAACTTACATTACTTGAAAAGTGGAATCTTTCCATAATTCATTAATAAACCAGCACATGTGGTTTGAGGTTGTGTTATTTCCCTGTGTCACATTTCTACTTCCAGAGCACTTTCCATACTGCCAGTAAGACAAGATCACCCCTTCAGTGATCACACCCCTTTAAGTGGTTCTTGCACACGAAGGGGGGAGGCGTCACTTGTTGCTATGCCATGCAATATTTTTTTACCTTTTGTATATATGTGAGTGAACATATGTGAGGATTTATTCCAAAACAGAAGCTCTTAATGCGACTTAATGGGTGTTTTTCACCCTTCGAATCATAAAGGACAGGACAGTCTCGTGTACTGGTTGGTTGCAGTATCTCCGAAGTCATACAATGATACAAGGCACGCTCCAGATACTATGATTGCTTCCCAACAGTGACTGAGATCCTGTATGTCACAGCATGGCATTAACACTTCTGTGTGTGGAACTACGCTGCATCAGTCCTCTAAAAATACTCTATGTTCACTGTTTAGCCACTGCAACCCCTACTCCACAGACATTCCTGAAGTCAAAAAACAGACCGGCAGTATAACATCTTGTGACCAACCAGTGACACGAGGTACTCTCTGCCTGCAACCACCTTCTCGCAAGAAAGCTGCAGGCTTCAATCCTTAGCCTAAATTGACCTAGTGAACAGAAGCAAAAGCAAGCTCTTGGCCTACTCTGCTAAATTTCAAGGGCTAAAGATAGCATCGTATCCTGCCTTTGGCCTTGAAGGATGCCGTTTCAAGGTCACGCTCGACCCTGCACAAAGGTCAGGTTGCAGCTTCCATGTTAAGCAAGGGAATATACCTGTGAATAGGCAGGTTCGGATCCCGCGCTCCCTTCCTCAAGTTCACATCCTGAGCTGAACAACGGATAGTTTTCTCCTTCTGCACAGCATTGACAAAAGGAGGGAAGCCCGGTAAGATTCCTTTGTCAGTTAAAAAGCTTGGTAATCTGAGGCAAGGTTTCTGCTTTCCCACTGAAAGGGATGCTTCTGCACAGCTGAAAGCAAAATGGGAAAAATCAAAACTCGGGACAGAACTACAACAGACCCCCCACCCACCCAAGGGGTGACAGTCCGGCATCAATTGTTGTACACTGGCAGCATTAAAACCAAGACGTCGGGAATCAGGATACAAGATAAGAGCCAGTAGATATAAAAGAGAGACTGCATGCAATAGCAGGACAGTTAATTGAAGTAAATCACTTCATTACGGAAACAAAAGACTGCAGTTGGTGGTCAAGCACTCTCCTTTCTACTGTCCTTCATTGCTCTTCAAGAAAGTATCAATGCACGCCCAATTCTTTGTATTGGGTTGCGACGGGAAGAAAGACGCAGTGGGCAATGACAATTTAAGGGAATTCACATCTTATTTGGATCATTTCTGTTGTAAGAGTCTAGAAAGAAGTGAAACAAGATACTGTAATGGACCACTTTAACAGTATCCTGGATCTTCTGCGTGGGCACTGATGTTCAGAGCAAAAAATAAGCTTTAGGGAAGTACCCACAAACAGCAGTTACATCCTAACCTACTATAAAGGATACTGAAAATTTGCCCTTCAAGTGGAAATGTTTACAGCATGGTGGCTTTTTTAAAATCATAATTCTTTAAAGCCGTCAATATTACCAGGAATAAAGTAGTATTCTCAGCAGGCTCAACTGCGTAACCTAGAAGTGAATAACGTCCGGTTCTCCTGATGTGGGAATATTTTTTGTATTACAGATTATTCAATTCTTGGTCACAAGGTCAAGTAAGCGCCCTTAAAGGAACCTGTTTTACTTTTTAACATTGAAACAGTACAAGTGCCAGGAAAGTTAAAAATTTTGGGGAGGTGGGGAGTGGAACAAGAGCTTTCTGTACTAATGCAATGTTAAGGAAAGAAACACACCAAAACCTTTCAAAAGGAAGTCTCACTACAGACCCTGTATACGGGATAGCCATGCTGGCCATACAGCAAGGTCCAATAACATCCAAAATCCACAAGCCTGCAACAAGTTTATTGTGCATACTTGTTGGCCCCATAAAGTTCTCAGTTTTGTGGACTTTGGGTGCTGTTGTACACAGGCACTGTAGTGATGTGCCCTAGATGTTCTCCAGATCGGTAAGTGTCATTCAGAACAGCTTTCCTTGACAGTAATTACCCCACAAGTAACTCTGGTACCACAAGAAAGAAAACAATGTGAAATTCTCATCCTTTAATGAATGGTCAGTGATCATTTTGAGCTGCTTCTGTAGAATACAATTAAACAATATACTTAAAGGTTTCCTCGAAAAAGAAAAAAAAAGGAAAATATGCTAACACCCCTCCCCTCCTTGTATTGTTTCCTTTCATTGACATTCTATTACTTTGGCTCCCACAGTGTTCCATTTCACTGCAGATCCATGTCCCGAGGTGTAAAGAAAGAACTGAAAAATTCCCTTGATGCACCCAGTGACATGTGTTTATTTTAGAAATAACCCAAAAAAAATGGATAAACCAAACTGCTTTCCCAGGCACCGCCACTTCAAGAAGAAAAGTTGAATGTTAACTGTGGGAGTCTTTAATACACTTTTTTTGTCTTTGCAGGTTGTTCCTCCTTCCCCTGCCGCAATCATACAGCGTAGAGTTCATAAATCTTCTTTACACAGTACACCAGGGCAGCCAGTGCTATCGTGTTATGCAGTCTCTTTCTGTGCAGGTCATCCTTCCTCACCAGAACCACGGGAGTGGAGGAGGTGAGTGTATGCAGGGGCAGGCGAGCAAGTTTATAAGCATTATACTCCACTTGGTACTTGCAACAGGGATCAAACTGCCACGAGATCCCATAGAGGGTGCAGCAGGCTATGCTCAGCACGCCGGCCGGCAAGGAGATGTAATGGGAATAATCTGCTGGGAGGGCCAGCGGGGTGAAAAGGCAGGCCGTGCCAGCCAGCACGGACGTCTTGTGCAGGCAGTTCCCGACAGTGATCCAACGGGCCGTCTCGTCTCCGATGCGCGTCGGCTCAATCACAATGTATTTGTACTGGGCCTCCAAGGCTTGTTCCAGCTCATATTCAAACTGGTCCTGAGCGTTCTCCCCGTTGTAGATTTCATGAACGATGTAACAGTCTGTGGCAGACAAGCTGACCCTGTTAGAATAAAAGGTAAAGAGTTATTCAAGGCACTGGGGGCTTGTCTTTCACCAGAACCCACATGCTTTCGGCTCCCTTCTCATTCTCTGTTGTCTGAACAGGGTTTTTTCCCCTCAAGGTGTTCATGCGTGCAAAGAAAGGTGCCTGTACACATGGATAGGATATGATACACAGGAGATATCAAAACAGGCAGGTGGGCCTCAGACTCTGCATCCTCCTGGATCCTTTTTAATACTCCCGAGTTATGCACTGAGGAAACTAACATCTTTTGCTTTCAGTCAAAAAATGACTGCTTTTCATAACTCTTTCTGGCTGCAATATTCCACCTCTCACGTTTTATCAGCTGTTAAAACATGCAAAAGAGAAATTTGCAACCAATTTTGGAGGTTCAGCTGCCTAACAATTGGAAGCTTTGTCCCAAACTCCCTCATGTAATGGAGTCTTACCCAGCAAGCAGCAGCCACATATTCCCACAACTAACTTTCTTCATGACAGGGACTAGACACCTGGTATTCAATTTAAACAGAACTCTATACCTAAGACAATGGAACTAAGCAAACTTTTTATCCTTGTCACCCTCTTTACAGCTACATGCAGACATAGCATATAATAAAATTATTTGGCTTTTTAGTGCATATTTTCATTCACATGTTCATGCATATTTACATTTTAACATTATATAAGGAAATAGCTCCTCTTTTTCCTTCTCCTCCCTCTGGCAGAGGCTTCAAGCACCCTCCTTGCCTTTCTTCTTCCAGGAGGAAAAAAAGTTTGGGAAGCGGAGGAGGAGGAATCAAGGCTTCCAAGTCTTCAACAACTTTGACTTCCACCCCGGGGTTCCTGTCCCACCATTTGAGAACCACTGGCCTGCTTCCTTCCTCTTCAATACTGTTTTCCATACTGACGCTCACTTTAAGACCATTTGCCAATGGTGTTTCTAGCAGCTGTTAAAAGATTTCAGGAAAGATCTAAGGGTCACTTCCAAAACAGATTCACCAGTGCCATTGTTCCAAAGTTGCCAAATGATGTCTCCAACAGATGAGTTTAAGAGAGTTACAGACTGTTTGACAAGTACAGATTAATGAACATTAAACTGGAACATCATTTCAGACACTCAAGTAGCGCCAAGACAGTATACTTCAGCACAACTAGATCCTGGCATCTCATTTCCATGCACCTTTTATAAGCAAAGCTCCTACAAAGGAGTTATTTCAATCATGGAAAATATAACCCTTGCTATCTGTATACCTTGCCAAAGTCCAAGAAAGGCTTCTGTCATTGTGAATTAATGCAAAAAAGAAGGTGTACCTAAATTTCCAAAGGCCAATTTATGCATGCAAAAGGCTTTCGTGAGAAAATGACTGCCTAGACACCAAACCAGAAAATGGAGCCAACTCACAACTGAATACCGAGAATAACCGATCAACATTCACAGTGGAAATTACTAGGAAATTTTTTGAGCGCAACATTATTCAGTCTTCCTAGGAAGCGGATACCAACACTTACAATTCAAAACATTTCCCCCAACTTTGCAACTGCCAGTGTCTTCCTATTTCCATTATGAATCTTTCTCATGTCTGTGGCTAAACCAAGTACAGAAGGAAAGGCAGCATGAAGAAGACATTTTCTTGAACACATTAGAAGCTGCTGAATTTGTTGCCAACCCAGATAAGCACACCATGCTTTATTTATAAAAAAAAATATTCTATTTATTTTAATGGGCAGGTGGTAACTGTAAACTCTCCTGTGAACTGAGTCAGGTCAAACAGCAGGAACAAAAACTGTATGTACATATGCACATTTTATGTGACAGATGCATTTAGAAACTACCAGTAGCTCCCAAGCGAACATGCTGAAGAAGAGGGGAGAAATGGAAATCCATCATCCACATACATATGCCTGGGTGATCCAAGGCCAAGGATGAAGATTTTGAATACCATCAAAAGCATATATGCAACCAGTGAAAGAAATCAAAATATGCTATATTGAAATATTAATATATTAGAAAGGTGAGAAGAGAAAATCGTGAAAGATGGGCCACGTTGTGTGCTGTGGAGCCAGAAAAACCTGCTCCACAGTCAGTGTTAAGTGTGTGTCTGGTTTAAGAAATCTCAGGTCTGAAGATCCAGAGTGATCTGTCATTCAAAAACAGCACCAGGAACAAATGGCACTTTACGCAGGACTTCCAAAATCTCCCTTGCTCCCCAGAAAATGAGGGATGAACTCTGCTAGTATTGTACAGTGGGGCCTTGGTATCCACTGGGGTTAGCTTCCCTGTGGATAACAAAATCCATGATGTTCAAGTCCCATGAAACACAATGGCATAGCAAAATGGCAAAATGAAGGGTTGCTATTTGGAATATATATACGGTATATATTTTAAAATATTTTCAAGCCATGAATGGTTGAATCCATGGATATGGAGGGCCAACTGAACTTAGGGCGCAATGTCGAGAATCAACTTAGCACATTTTAAAGTCATGGTGTCAGGGGAGAGCTTTTTCCAGATCCTGAGGGATACCAAAGGACACCTTTGTTCACAACAGGACAGAACAAAGCTTTGGAGCAGCTGTGTATGCCACAGATTCATTTTCCAGAGCCCCTCACCCCAAACAAAGGGAAGCTTTGTGTGTGCAGAGTTTGTTCAGCAACCGTCTGGGATAAAGCTTGCCTCAGTGGCATTGGGAGGCAGTGTGAACATTAGTGCTGCAAGAGGAACACACATGCACCCCAGCCAGCCATCTCATTTAAGCAGAAAGTTTGTAACCAGAAATCCAGATTAGTCACTACTCCTATTCTCTATGTGACAGCCTCATTAGCAATTTGAATAAAACTATGCTCACCAGTTTGGGCTCCCTAAGACAGTCAAAAACCTCCACTTGTTCTAGAAAGCTGACACACATCACTTGAAGACTGTCACAATATGTCTGAAGACTGAATATAAACCATGGCATAGGTAGACCTACAGGTGGGACAGAACACTGAATATGGGAGTTTCGTTGCCCCTTCACATATTCTGAATCGCTCCAGAAAAGAATACAGAACAGTAGCCAAGAATATATGCTTTATTTAGTAGGGTATATTCACAACCGCTGGAATAATTCCTGGTTTATTATAAATGGACTTATGCCTAGGAATCTGATTTTTCTACTCCATTCAACCGCTGAGTGTGCATAGCATGTTCAAACACAAGGTTGTAACACTACAGTCAACTGGTTGGACAAATTGTAGTCTGTGGAGGTGCAAATTAAGGGCAGATACTCATTGCCTGCATCATTTTGATGTATCAAGTGTTAACAGGCCAAACAAGAAGACAAGTTGCCTTCTCTTCCAGACAATGAATGGCAGCCTTTTAATCATTATTTTGCTTTTTTAATACTTTGTTCACCACCACAAAAAGATGCAGCTATCCATGGCTTGAAAATATTTTAAAGTGTCATTCCCCAAAAACAAACCTTGATTTTGCCATTTTATATAAAGGACGCAATTTTACTGCACCATTGTATTAAATGGGACTGGAGCATCCATAGATTTTGGTATCCTCGGGAGGATGTCCTGGAAACAAACTCCAGTGGATATGAAGGGCTCACTATATCTGCATTAGAGTATTCATAATATGCACATTTAAGCAATTGTTCATTGAAAAGACATCATGCAAGTGCTTTATTCATTTGACAATCCCAATTCTCTATTTCTATCCTACTTTCCATCAAATATGTTCAAAGTAGCTTTTAGTATAGGGTTAAAACATACCATATTGTGAATAAGAGGCAGAGTGCTAATTAAAACCACAAGCATTCCAAGTAACATTATGTTCATTTAAAAGCTCAAGGAAAATGACATATAGTTGTTACCTTACGCTTACAAGAATTAGTGCTGATGCCAAGTACATGTCTGGGGAGAGCGTTCCAAGGCCAAGGGACCACCAGATACACAATGCAAGTAATACATACAAATTGTGCCCATGCATGCACACATACATGCACAAAGAGTATTCCAGCCGCCTCTCAAAACCTTTTGAATAACAGTTTTTAATTATTATTTTGTTAACTCACAATTTAAAGAAAAGCATTGCTTAAATGAACAAGAGCCAGCATGGTGTAGTGGTTCCAGGTTTGGGAGGCCAGGGTTCAAATCCCCGCTCAGCCATGGTGAGGTGACCTTAGGCAAGTCACATTCTCTCCAGCCTCAGGGGAAGGCAAAGGCACATCCCCTCAAACAATCTTGTCAAGAAAATCCTGTGATAGGTTCGCCTTTACCGTCATGTGCCTTCAAGTCATTTCCAACGTATGGCGATCCCTTGGGGTTTTCTAGGGCTGAGAGTGTGTGACTCAGCCAAGGTCACCCAGTGGATTTCAATGTCCGAGTGAGAAATTGTGCCCTGATCTCTAGAGTTGTAGTCCAATGCTCAAGCCACTATGCCACGCTAGCTCTCAGGTTCACCTTAAGGTAAGGATGTGAGCTCTTACTTCTGGGACCTCACTGGCATTATTCAATGTTTATATCACATGGAGCAAGTATCAAACAGCATGTCTGACAATTACAGGAGCAATAGTATCCTAATACATCCTACACTACATAAGACCTAGATCACCTTGTCTCAAGACCGAGTTATAATCAGGCTTGACAGGTCCCGATGCAGATGCAACCACACAACCTCTTCACTCGAAGACTCTGGGCTCAGATGCTATTGTGCTCCTCCTCACAAAATGTTCCAACATTAACTACAGCCAAAGAATTCAATGTCACCAAAGCAGTGCATGGATTGATACAACTGCCTGGGAAAGCTCAGTGCTAAAACAATAGAGTGGGAAGTATAGATCAGAGAAGAGAGCAGCAAGAAAAATTTTCCCAGAGCATCTATCCACACACTGCCATTGTCAGCCCATTAATATCAGCCCCACCATGCAAAGCCATGCTCAAAAAAGAAAAGGGAGGGAGGAAGGGAAACAACAGAGTGAGGAATAATAAATGTGAACAGGCACAGCAGAATTTCATTCATAATGGAAAAGCTGCAAGTCCAGAGCTGAATAAAAATAGCTTCAACCGTGATGAAGCCTGCCCCTCTTGGGAGACTCGCACTGAATGTGTGAATGGTATTTCGCACAAGGGACGAGTCACAGGGTGAGGCTGTGACATTTTTGTGATCATTCACAGGAAGAGGAATGTGTTGAAGGTCCAACCTCAATATCGTTTTTATAAACAACATATTCCATCATGTCTGGCCAAGTATTGGGATTCTTTGTGTATGTATACAGTAAGAGACACACCGATTACCCTGAATGAACAAGCTGGTACTGTTTGGAAAAGCCGCTACTACTACTGGACCTCTGGAAATAGCTGGTGGCCAAATGCTGACAGACCAGGCCTACTGCATGGGTTCATCACCAAAACAAGATGAGAACTGTCTGGTTCCAAGTTCTGTCTCAAAGACTGTGATACAATACCCACTTCACCTGGGAGTTAAGCCACGTTGCCTTCAATGGCCAAGAACTGGTGGTATACTTCAATACACACCACGAATTGACTTTCCTTGCTTTGTCCTCTCAGAGCAGCCATCTATGATGCCAAAACGCCTCCTCCATACTGTTTCCCAACTGTGAAGAACAGGTTTTTGGAGCGCACAGGAAGGCCAAAGGCATTGCAGATTCTGGCTAAAGCAGAAGGATCCAGCAGAAGTACCATTGCTGTATCCTGGCCAAAGGAACTTACTTATAAACACAAGCAACTAGGTTTGTGCTATAAATCATTATGTCCCAGGAGTTCTTGTAGCTCCAGGACTGTTGGGAAAAACAGCCATTTTAATTTACTTCAGAAACAATCCTGCCTACAAAATCTTAAAACTACCTAGAAAATGTGCAGAAACGTTGGCCAAAGGTTATCTCCAGCTTTTATTTGGAGCCTCAGATACAATCCAAAGCAAATTTTGCTTAAAACAAACATGAGTACCAAAAGGCAAACAGTTTAATCCAGGGTTTGCACAACTGTACATTTTACTGTAAAATTAGACCATTACTCCAATCTCCTTCCCTAAAGTGTTGCGCTCTAGCCGCTTTCAGCTATAGCTCACATCAGCCCTAGCCAACACGGCCCATGGCTCGGGATGATGGGAGTGGACATTTGGGTACACAAGGTTGGGGAAACCTAAAAGACGAAAGGATTCTCATAAAAACCATGCTGTGAAGCAGGGTTTGCAAATCTTAGCTTTCATTAACCAAGGTTAAATGTTAAGATGCAATGCTCAGGGCAACAGCTTGCCTCTTTGATGGTAAAATAAGCAGCTTATTTTGGCATTTCCCGACAGTTCACGTGCTCTCAAGTGACAGGGCTTGGTTCTAAATCTAAACCATGTTTTCTTATTATGTCTGGGTTTTCAATCAGGGTGAAGGCAAAAAAAACCATGGTTAGTGCTAATCATAACCTCTTTTCTGAATGTAAATCACTATTCTTGCTGCAGAGATTGCCCTGTTGGCCTTGTAACCTGATAGGCTACTGGTCTAGGTTTTAACATCTGTGGACACTTCGTTTACTATCCTGTAGTGCAGCATGTACTACATGGAGCACATAATGTAATCAAGTGCATGATGTACTACAGTACTTGCTTATGGTAATTTAGAAGCTGGAGCTCTTTTTAAGTTAAAGAACTCATTTCTGCTGAGCCTTTTTGGAACCAATATTTGTTTATTTTTAAAGATTTGGGGTTTTTTTCCCACTTGTGATGCTGAACATCAAAATATTTTTTTCCAGTGACTGAAACCATCCCTAAAAGACCTAAAAACCAGTCAGACATCTTCATCCGTTGCAACGAAGGGAGTTGGCAAAAACAGAAACCTGGGAAACTTGCTAGAAACTTGGAACGTACAACTGCAGTAAAATACAATCTGCAATTCGCAGGTACCTACAGTACGAATCGTGCAGAAGCCAGAAGAATCATCAGAAAACTTAATCTCTCTTAAGTTTTAAGAAACTGAAGTTGATATCCCAAAAGAATTCAGAAGAGATTAATTTCCCCACCTCACTGCATTATCTTATGGAAAGCCAAGTGACAGCTAATGGACCAAAGGAGGGAAACTGCCAAAGCCAACAGCCCCTGGATTAATCCAGCGCCGGCTCTCTCCCCACACCTTCCAAATCCAAAACAATGCATCAACGCCCTAAAAACACAAATCACTCAAACGGCACTAACAGCTGTGCACCAAGAGGTCACTCTCAGAGGACTTTTGGGGGGGAACGTTTGCAGCTTTCAAAAATAGATGTTAGGAGCATCCAAGGACATTTTTATAGCCTCGGGAGAGGCAGCTCTGTCCACTCGGAGCCTAACATCTGGGAAGGGTGGAAGTGTCCTCTCTCTTTTTAAGTCAAGGATTGCTCTGGAGAGTGACCTTGCTTCGCCAGGCCCGCTGCCTTTCTGTCTCAACAATGAAGGCGCAGATTGTTCCCTACACACAACTGAGCTGCACTGTTTTATTCTCTGCTCCCCTTCCCTCCTCACCCTCCATCTTCCACCTGGTTTCTTCCTCTCCGGCCCTCCAAAAGTAGAAAACATCACACCTCTAAGTCCTTTGGTTTCAAGGGTCTCACTACACCCTTCTGGGATCACACTGAATTCCTGCAACTTCCCCTTCTCTGCTCCGCTGTGGGCCCAGAACAAACTCCAACTCCCAGAATCCCATAGCCTTGAGCCAGGGCACTAAAAGCGGTGCCAAACCGGGTTATTTCTCCAGTGTGGATGCAGACTTAAGACTCATTCTTCCCTTCCCTTCCACAATTGCAAAGCATGGAGAGGTCTGGGGGCTTTAGACTGATATCTCGCCTCTAGGATTGCAATGCAGGATGAGGTCTGGGGATTTATAGTTTGGTCCCCCATTATTATTATTAACTTTTATTTATATAGCACTGTAAATTTGCACAGCGCTGGACATACAATCTTTTACTTAAGACAGTTCCCTGCCCTCAGGCTTACAATCTAAAAAGACAGGAGACAAAAGGAGAAGGGAAAGGTGGTGGGAAAGGGGATCAGATCCAGCAGTTCTTCTCTCCCTCTGAGGCCTGGACCAAGGCAGATGGACTAGAGGGAGGGCTCGGTTTCTTAATACATAGGAGTTTATCATACGACGGAATTTGGGGCTATAATGCAATGGCAATCCGAACGCAATCATGGGGTTTCACGTTATTGTGAATGAGTGTATCTCACACAATTTTGGGCAAAGGGAAGTCATTCCGAACGCAATCATGGGGTTTCACGTAATTGCGTATTAGAGTATTTCACCCAATTTTGGGCAATGGGGGGTCATTTTCGAGAAATGGGAAGTCATTCTGAACGCATTCCGAACGCAATCAGGTTTCACGTAAATTCGCTAAACTAGCGAATTCACGTAAATCCGAATTGGCTCCATTCGAAATATGGGAGAAATTCCTCCCATGGGATAAATTCCTGAGAGGCTTTCAGTTTGCAATGTCTGGAGGTTTAAGTTCAGTGCCCTCCTTCCTTCCAGGATTGCAATTAAGGGACTTTTTGATTAGTCTTTTTCGCAATGTAAGGTAAACTCTGGGTCCTTTTTTCTGGTGTGGTGTCCCCCAGTCTCCAAGGTTTTAGTTTGTAAGGCAAGGTAAAACCTTGGGGTTTTAGACCTGCGACACCCCACCCATCCACCCCCACTTTTCCAGGACTGAGGCCTTTTAAGTATGCAATGTAGGGTGAGCTCTAGGGGTTCAGTTTGGTGTCACCCCCCTCCTCCCTCATCCCAGAACTGTAAAGCAGGGAGAGGTCTGGGAGCTTTAGAATCACAGAGTTGGAAGAGACCCCAAAAGAGCCATCCAGTCCCTCTTCTGCCCTGCAGGAACTCTCCATCAAAGCATCCCTGACAGATGGCCATCCAGCCTCTGCTTAAAGACCTCCAAGGAAGGAGACTCCACCATTCTCCGAGGAAGGAGTGTGTTCCACTGTCGAACAGCCCTTACTGTCAGGAAGTTCCTCCTAATGTTGAGGTGGAATCTCTTTTCCTGCAGTTTGCATCCATTGTTCCAGGTCCTATTCTCTGCAGCAGCAGAAAACAAGCTTGCTCCCTCCTCAATGTGACATCCCTTCAAATACTTAAAGAGGGCTATCATATCCCCTCTCAACCTTCTCTTCTCCAGGCTAAACATCCCCAGCTCCCTAAGTCCTTCCTCATAAGGCATGGCTTCCAGACCCTTCCCCATCTCAGTTGCCCTCCTTTGTATCAGTTTCTCCACATCCTTTTTGAATTGTGGTGCCCAGAACTGGACACAGTCTTCCAGGTGGGACCTGACCAAAGCAGAATAGAGTGGCACTATGACTTCCCTTAGACGCTATTGATGCAGCCTAGGATCGCATTGGCCTTTTTCGCTGCAGCAGCACACCCTTGACTCAGGCCCAACTTGTGACCCTTTAAAACACTTTTTTTTTCCCCAAGAAGGAGCCAAGGGACATCATCTTCTTCTCCTCCCCCCTGAGCAGCTCCTCCTTCCCTTCGGGGCCTGTCCTCCTTTGTTCCCCTCCAGGGCCCTGGCCCAGGGGAGGCCCGAGGAGGAAGAGGCCGGGCCTCCACTCACCTCTCCCGGGGCCCAGCAGCCGAAGCAGCAGCAGCGGCGGAGGAGCTGCCTTGTCCCGCGCGCCTCCTTCCCCAGGCCGCCATTTTGGGGGAAAAAGAGACTGAGAGAGAGAAGAACAGAGACTGAGAGAGACTCCTCTGTCTTCGCCTCCTCCTCCTCCTCCTGGCAAATCCGCCAAAAGGGAAGGAACGCGGATTTGGAGGAAACGACGGGAAATGTAGTCCAGAGCCGCCTGAGGAGGAATGATAGTGAATGAGAGAGCGCAACGGTTCGGACTACACCTCCCAGGGAGCTTTGCGAGAAGCGGCCTCGCCTTTTCCTGCCCCCCCCTCGCCGCGCCTCGCTGCGCTCACTCCGTACCGCGCGGCGCCTCATGGGGGATGTAGTCGTACTTTCCACCCCAGTTAAGGGAGGGGTTAAACAAAAGGACTCCATTTCCCAGAAGGAAGCGCACAACCGGTCACGTGGGAGGGTAGAATGAGAGCTCGCTAACGCTCCTCTTCTTCACAGAGGTTTGGTTTGTGGGGATTTTGACTCCGCCCCTTCCAAGACGAGTGGCCAATCACAGACTGGCTCTTGCGCGCCTGGGCAGAACCTTATCTTCTTCGTCCCCCAAAAGTGTTTTGTGTTTTGCATTTCAACTTTCGCCATATTTTTTAAATATTAATTTTATATTGTTCTGAGGTGAATTTTTTTTCTCAATAAAATTGATTTAAATTTTATTTTTAATGTTTGTTTGTTTTTTACATTTCTAAGCCATCTTGAGTCCCTTTTGGGGAGAAAAATAAATGAAATAAATAAAATAACCCTGGGATATGTAGTATATTATATTATATACACATTATATATTACATAATCTAATCTACTATATATATATTATTTTATATATACATAGTATCTAATCGAATCTAATATATATATATATAATATTAATATATATACATTATATATTATATAATCTAATCTAATATATATCTACCGTATATATATATATATATATATTATATACATATTATCTAATCCAATATATATAATATATATTATATCATATTAATATTACAGTATATCATATATACATTATATATTATCTAATCCAATCTAATTTATATTATATTAATATATATACATGATATATTATATAATCTAATCTACTATATATATATATATATAATATACATATTATCTAATCCAATCTAATATATATATATATATATATATATATATACAAACACATATATATATATTATATTAATATTATATCATATATACATTATATATTATCTAATCGAATCCTTATATATAATATTATATTAATATTATATTATATATGCATTATATATTATATAATCTTGTGTATACATATATATATAATATTATATTAATATTATATATACATTATATATTATCTAATCCAGCCTCTGTTTAAAGACATCCAAAGAAGGAGACTCCACAAAACTCCGGGGCAGTGTCTTCCACTATCGAACAGCCCTTACTCTCAGGAAGTTCCTCCTAATGTTGAGGTGGAACCTCTTTTCTTGGTCAGTGGCATCCTTCTCATGATGTCCATCCCAACGGAGACGGGATTCGGACCTTGCCAACTCCGGCTTCCCTTCCAACTGTCCCGCTCAACAGCCACAGAATGGCGCAGGTTGGAAATTCCATCGCAGAATTCTCACCCTGGGCCCAGAACCTTGGAATATATAATCTCATTTATCAAGACGATGTGTCATCAAGCCAGTCCCAATGGAGTTTATCCCATGGGAGAAATTTCTCTCAATTGCAAATGGAGCCAATTCGCAATTACGTGAATTCGCTAGTTTAGCGAATTTACGTGAAATCTGATTGCATTCGGAATGTGTTCATAATGACTTCCCATTTCCCAAAAATGACCCCCCATTGCCCAAAATTGCGTGAGATACTCTAATACGCAATTATGTGAAACCCCATGATTGCGTTCAGATTGCCATTGCATTATGCCCCCAAATTCTGTCGTATGATGAACTCCTCCGTACGATGACGATGAAAGGGTTTTCTTGGCAAACTTTATTCCGAGGGGTTAGCCCTTGCTTTCCTCCAATGTTGAGAGAATGAGACTCGTCCAAAGTCATCCGATGGGTTTCCAGGGCTGAGCAGCACTTTGAAACCTGGTCACCCAAAATCCTAGTCTAACACTCAAACCATTATGCCACAAATGGTACATAGAGAGATCCTGTAGCACCTTTGAGACTAACTAAAGAGAGAAGTTGGCAACATGAGCTTTCGTAGACTTCAGTCCACTTTCTCAGATGTCCAAATGCATCGGAAGTAGTAGACTTTAGAGCACTTTGGAAGTACAGTAAGCTGTTTAAATGATGCCTGCGTCTTAAGAGACCAGAAGCTACGCTCCAGTCCTTAGCAGCTTTATTTTGGCCTGTTAAAAAATAATCTAAACCAACCCCTGTCCCCCAATAAAACCTATAAAAACCCCATTCCCTCAATGAAACTAGTTAGTCTCAAAGGTGCTTCAAGATCTATGTACTGATTCTACAGACTAACACGGCTATTTCTTTGACTTCTGCCATAAATACATGGCATTGATCTAATTTATATTCATCCAAAGCTGTTACAAGGCAACACCCCACGAATACAGTCCCATTGAGAACACTGATGGAAATTTACTTTTAAAAGATTATTTCTGTTACTTGTTACCTCCTCTGAACAAACCTTGCCAAGGAAAACCCATGATCGGTTTGCCTTATGGTCGCCATAAGCCGGAAATGACTTGAAGGTGTGCAATATACATGCAAAGTCCCACCACATGCGTTGTTGGACTGCAACTCCCAGCATTCGTTATCCTTGGGTAAGTTGGCTAGAACTGTTGGGACTTGTGGTCCAACAACATCTGGATCGCCTGAGGATTCATATCCCGGTTCTACTTCTCGATGTTCTGAGATCCATTTGCGGAGAGGCCACCTTTCATTTTAAAAAAGAAATAGAAATGTTTCGATAAATTACTTTTCTCTTATTCTTCAATACACTTCATACCCTTTTCTACCCCATACTAGCAGATAAGCCAGTATCGCTTGGTTTAGCCACACTTTTTATTGTATTCCATGCAACAGGATCAGGATTCATTAATAATATGACAAAACAAGGGAAGGAGAACGTTAGCCCCAAACAGCAACAGAAAGGTCATATTTTTTTTTCCAAAAAAGAGGTCCTGAGTAGGAAAGGCACATCATTTACCACTTTAATAGAATGAGAAACGGAGGGTTTAAAATAAATCCACATTGAGTGGGAAACACGGGAGGAAAAGCCAAGAAGAAATCTTCCGATTGATTTGGACGTTGTACAGTTATCTGTGTTTGTGCCTTCAAAACATCAGTAAGAGGTACTTCTATATGTTCTGGAGCCCATTCACATGATAGAATTATAGTGCTATGATTCCACTTTATTCACTATGTTTCCATCCTATGAAATCCTGGGACTGGAGTTTATAATCTGAAGGCCGGTGTAGTGGTTTGAGCGCTGGACTATGACTATGGAGATCGAGGTTCGATTCTATAATCGGTTGTGCGGATTATACAAGGATTTCCTTTCCAAATGCCAGAACGGACTCGCTGGTGCTCTAAAGGTATTACAGGTCGAGCCTCCCTTATCTGAAATGCTTGGCACCAAAAGTATTGTGGATTTCAGAGGGTTTTTTTGGATTTTGGAATATTTGCATATACATAATGAGATATCTCAGAGTGGGACCCAAGTCGAAACATGAAATTCATGAGTGTTTCATCTACACCTTGTACACATAGCCTAAAGGTAATGTTATTCACAATACACGGAAACCCACTGGGTGACCTTGGTCAAGTCACATAAAAACCGTGATGGTTTTAAGGTTGCCATAGGTCCAAAATGAATTGAACTTACACGACATTAAGAATTGGTACCCAACGTTTGGTCCTCCAGATATTTTGAACTTCAGTTCTCAGAAGTACCAGCCAGCTTGGCCAACAATCGGAAATTCTGGGAAGTGCGGTCCAAAACGTCTGGAGGACCAAAGTTTGGGAACCGCTGCTCTAATGCCTAGCCAAACTACAAATCCCAGGATTCCATAGGATGGAACCATGACAATTAAAAGTGGAATGAAAGCGGTCTCACTGTGTAGTGTGAATGAGGCCCTGGTCCTCCAGCAGACAAGCGATGAGTGGTTTTGGCCTCACCAAATTGCACGGCAGACACCTGTCAACTACGTTAAAAAGAGAGAAAATATATCCGTTCTAGCAATGTAGGTTTGATAGATCCCTTGGCAGAAAGAGATGAGTTAGAAAGCATCCTTAACTGGCAGGTATTACTGTTCAACATGAAACACAGAGGGATGGGGGACAGCAGTAAACCTGGCGTTGTAATAAAATACTACCCAATAGATCTCCGTTGGATCAGAGACTAAATGGATGGTTGTAGCACCTCGGAGATGAAGCTGCAGCACTCTCAAAATACTGAGCTTGTTTTAAGGCAGGGTCGGCCGGTCTTGGTCTCGCCGATCTTCCTCCCGAAATCAAGACGAAGGACCTCAGCCGTGCATTCAAACCAGGCAGCAAATATGCCCTGCGCAAAACAGTGGTTTTCTAAGACAGGAGGTGCAAAGCTGTTCTTCCGACAGCAAGAGAAATGGGACAAAGAACACATTCGCGGCTGTGCTCTTTGACAAGGCATTGGGCAGCATCTTCTGACAGTGTTACCTAAACGACAGAATTACAGCAGTTTGGGACCACTTTAATTAGCACAGATCCCATCCAATGGAATTCCGGGAGCTGTAGTTTGGTGTGGGACTTGGGATTTTCTGCTAGAAATTTGTAGCTCAAAGCAGGGCCCTGGAGCAATTGTCCTGATGTAGTTTTCCTGACCAAACTACAAAATCTAGGATTCCAGAGGATGCTCCCACAGCATTTAAAGCAGAACCATGGCGCTATAACTGCATAGCAGCACACCAAACTACAAATCTCAGAATTCCCCACTATAGACCTATGCAAGTTAAAGTGCGATCGACCTGCTGTAACTGTAAGTGCAGATACACCCTAGTTGTGAGTATGTTAACCTTGAATGTTAACCTTACCAAAAGATGACAATAAAGAGAACTGGCAGTCCTGGGTTTGTGGATTATACAAGAATTTCCTTCACAAATGCCAGAACGGACTCGCTGCTGCTCTGAAGCTATTACAGGTTGAGCCTCCCTTATCCGAAATGCTTGTCACCAAAAGTATTGTGGATTTCAGAGGGTTTTTTGGATTTGGGAATATTTGCATATACATAATGAGATATCTCAGAGATGGGACCCAAGTCGAAACATGAAATTCATGTGTGTTTCATCTACATCTTGTACGCATAGCCTGAAGGTAATGTTATACACAATACAGCCAGCCCTCTGTATCCACAGAGGTTCTGTTCAGATACCAAACATTGCAGGACCTCAAGTCCCATTATTGTCAATTGAGGTGCAACATTGCTCAACCACATTGGCACATAATGCGCCACCATTGACAATAATGGACCAGAGCCATCTATGGATACTCCAGTCCACAGATGGCTATCTCACTGTTATGGAGAGCTGACTATATTTTAAATAATGTTGTGCATGAAACCAAGTTTGCATACACTGAACCCTCAGAAAGCAAAGGTGTCACTGGTCTTAAACACACTGCAGAAATAATCCAGTTTGTGACCGCTTTAACTGCCCTGGCTCAGTGCAAGGGAATCCTGGGAATTGCAATTTATTGGGGGAACCTCTCTGATAGAAAAGGCTAAATGCCTCACAAAATGACAGTTCCCAGAATCCCCTAGCATTGAGCCAGGGCAGTTAAAGCAGAAAATTATTTCTGCAGTGTGTTTCGGACCGCTATCGCAGCCACCAATGTGGACAATTTTGGATTTTGGAATATTTTGGGTTTTGGAATTCCGGAAAAGGGAGACTCAACCTGGACAGATAAGCACCGAGAAATCTAGATCCCTGTTGAAAGAAATATTCCACAGCAGCCCAAAATGTTATCTTCATATCATCACTTCAACCCTGCTCCCTTCCACTGAATTTCCCCAGTGACGCATCTCAAGTTGGGCAGGAGAGGAAGACAGTTTTGATACCGAGAACGAAGCCATGAGCTGTCGATCACCATGGCTATGTGCTTAAGTCTCCGCACTTATGCTAAACAAGGCCTGTTGGGGCAGAAGTATGGGGGGAAATGGGACAGAAAAATAATAAAACAACCGAGAAACTGGAATCACCTTTGCTGTCCATTGTAACAACATGGTGACCTTAACAGCCCCCAGCTGGGCATGAGGTTGCGGTTGAAAATATCAAACATGAATATCCCCCCCCACTCCCCCGGTCATATATAAATACTACTCAGTTTGAATGGAGGAAGCTAAAAAAATAAGCCAAATCCATATGCGTTTGTGTCTGTGTGTGTGTTTTGGTAGCGCGGGGGAGAGAAACAGGGTTTGCACACTTAAAAAGTAGTAAAGCAAATCCTATTGAGCCTTCTTTTTTTGTTTCGCTGAAAGCAAGTCGCTCTGCAGTTCGCATGCTCATCTCTGCAACCACCCAAGTGGTGACCAATTTTGCAATTGTTGAAATGCCCAAGGTTCATTGACTGCATGCATGCCCTGCAACTATCGTTTCTTTCCTTCCTTCCTTTCTTTTCTTCCTTCTTTTACCCATTGTCCTCAAGCTTGTTATTGCTTCTTCCACAAAAATATCCTCTTCTTGAAGAGAAGAAATCTGGGTCAAGGAACGAAATCCAACCGGAAATTGGAAAGCAAAAACCAGCAGCTCCTTTCCATCTCAAATGTGTGGCCGAGGTTTTCTTCCCTCGCCATTCCAAACCAAGGAGATTGCTTCATTCCCCCTTCCAGCCCTGTGCAACTATGGCTGCCATGACCTTTTCTGGAAGGACAAAAGACGACGTCCAAAAGGTCCATAGCTCTCATGTCTTCTTTCTCATAAGTAGAATGTTTATTGCATTTAGCACCCAGACGTCACTTCCCCTCCATACGCAAAGACCTTGGTTTATTCTCCGTTGTGGGGTTGTGGTTGCTGTTTTTGCATTTCGACATGGTGAAGTGTGTTTAAGGAACTGACCAGATGTCCAGAGACCATCTCTACTACCACTTCAGTTGTCCAGTTTTACCAACTCCGTTGTGTTTCAAAAATAATCTGGTGCCGAGTTTCTAAAAGAGTGTTCCCCCTTCCGAAACTTATTTCCTTTGAGGAGAAGAACAAAAAGGAAGAACGCTGTCACAATGGCATCGATGAAGGGGGTCTCGACCCCGCTGCTACATCCCGCAGTATTGCCGCAAAATAATAAAGCCAAAAAAAGGACCCAGTTTTACATCTGATGGTTTCTTTAGAAGAGAAGGCCAGTGTAAACAACCAATTTCCAGGTCAGCCAAACTATTGCAAGAGCCAGATGGAAGAATTGTTGAGGAATCGCACATTTGACATTACAAAAATATGAATCCTTGCGTTGTACTGTGGCCGATTCGGGGGGGTCCCAAGACAGCACAGAAGCAAAGGCTATGTCAGAGAGTCAAGGATCTCTTGTATCTAAGAGGTCTGGCCTCTGTAGCCCCCCGGCTGCATTAAGACTGCAAACGTTCCAGATACTGAGGCAGGGGGTTCTCCTTGACGTATTTCTGGATGTACCAACATGTGAGGTGGGCTTTCAAGTCTTCTTCAACCACAAAATCCAAGGCTGCCTGGAAAACACAAGAGAGAAAGCACCGCCATGAGCAACCTGCAATGCAACCAAGGCTTTCACGCTACAGAACTATAACACTACTTTGTTGTTGCATGCCTTCAAGTTTGTGGAGTCGAAGGCTTTCATGGCCAGCATCCATAGTTTTTTGTGGAGGTTTCGGGCTATGTGGCCATGTTCTAGAAGAGTTCCTTTCTGATGTTTCACCAACATCTGTGGCTGGCATCTTTCTCTGAAGATGCCAGCCACAGATGCTGGCGAAACGTCAGAAAGGAACTCTTCTAGAACATGGCCACATAGCCCGAAACCTCCACATAAAACTATGTGCCTTCAAGTTGTTTCTGACTTATGGCAATCCAAAAGCAACCCTATTGGCAAGTTTCTTCGGAGGAGGTTTGCCTTTGCCATCCTCTGAGGCTGAGAGAGTGTGACTTGCCCAAGGTCACCCAGGGGTTTTTCCTGGCTGAGCCACAATTTGAAACTGGTCTCCAAAGTCATAGTCGAAAGCTCAAACTACTATGCCACGCTGGCTCTTGTAGGGTATGCATTATCCTCCATTGGCTTTTGAGGGTGAGATGGCATTTCTGTGTGTTTTTAACACGTTTTTAAAAAAGAATATATTTATTAATGTTTCCCAAAAGAATTAAAGTGTTCATAAAACATTTAGACAACTAATATAATATACCAAACATCACATAACAAAACACTTCTCTCTCATATAGTATACATCATTTGTTACTACCTTTTCTACAGTGCTTTGATGAGTCAAATTTTTCAGTTTATCAAAATTATCTTCACCTCTGAGAGGGAAATGTCTTTTAACACACTTGGGAATATTTCTGCATATATATATATATATATATATTTGATGGAGATCGAAATTACCCAATAATCACATGGAAAATAAGTTATTTTTAGATTTGGGGGGAAATCAGGGAGCAAACTTCGGGTGTACCCACCTCTAATGTATGCTCCGCACTTGAAAAGAGATGCGCTCCGAGACAAATGAGATATATTTAGGGAATAAGTTTATTTGGGGAATTGCATAATACCAACTTCAAAATACTGAAAAGACAATGCCACCAGACCTCGACGGGGAAAAAAACCATTTGCCTGCCAAAGGGAACAGTACATTAGAAATGTCTTGATCGTTTTTCAAAAGCTAACCTCCCCCTCTGAAACGTTGGACATGAAATGTTGCGTATGGGAATTTTTAACGCCAAAGAAGAACAGAAAAAAGCATCTCGTCTCACAAATATATATAGCTGCTAAGTGTAGCATGTGCAACCATTAGCCAAGTGCCACCTTTAGTTTGCTTGTGCAAAATTTGCCCTATTTAGGATGGGGAAGAAATCCCTCTTGGCACAGATCAGGGCCCCTCGATCATGGCCTCATGCAGACAAAGGAAGCAGTAAATTGTCCTCAGCTCCCCTCTGTTTGATGCAAAAGGGAGGAAAAGAGAGAGACTCCGAGCACCAGAAGATTACAGGCAGCGAGAAAGAAAAACCAGACATATACAGAAACAGCGGGATGCCCCTCCATACCCCCATATCAGTCAGAGGGGGGTAGGGACAGTGTAAGAAGATGCCTACTGGGCACTGCATGAAACAAATTTGCAAACCCATGCCACCGCTCATTTGGAAATTGCAGGTTGAAAAACTCCCCTTCCTTTTGCCAATGTTCCAATGTAATAAGCTACTGTGTGTTTCTCCAGGTTCATAAGCTAGACAGAAAACACAAATCTGTGGCTGTGGAATCGGGAAAGAGCAACTAAATAAGACCGGGAAGCCTGAAGTTTTGCTGTATATTAGCTTTGCAAGACACAGAGAGAGTCGGACTTTGGTGCCCTAAATGCTGGAAGTGGGCCTAGATGTCGAGCCAACTGGACCCCATACTAGGTAATGGCCTCCCAGAAATCTTCCCCCCAAAAACAAAAAGTCTAAAAAGAAAAATTAAGAAGTCAGGATGGCTGAAGATTGCTTTAGTCTTATTTGGAACCAGAGCCAGAGGGAGGTAAATGTTTATTTAATATTAACTACAGTCATATACCCGCCAATCATTCCAATTTGGCAGGAACATTCCCAAACCATCCTCTGTCGACCCACTTTTCAGCAGTTTTAAAAAACCTCCCAGTTTCTCTCTCCTGTCTCCTCCTTCTCTCGCTTTCTTGCTTTGTCCTCAGCTTACCTCCCTTGCTGCAAACTGACTTCAAAATGCAAAAGTAGTTTGCATTCAGTTAAGTCAGGGGAAAGGAGAGAAAGGAGCAGAATCTTGTTCTTCTGCGTAGACGTGGGCAAAAGCAAACTGCTGCAGCCTCTCCTAGCTTATTGTGACCTTACACTTCAGTAACTTGCCATCTGGACCACACACTCTGATGTTGCTTGGCTACACATGTCCCACTTTTCATCTGTGCAATGCTGTTTTTCTGCTGCAGTCATGTGCCTTCAAGTCATTTCTGGCATATGGTCACCCGAGGTGAACCTATCATGAGGTTTTCTTGGCAAGCTTTTTCAGAGAGGGTTTGCCATTGCCATCCTCTGAGATGCCAAGAGAGTTATGACTTGCCCAAAGTCACCCAGTGAGTTTTCAGGGTGGTTTAGTGGTTAAGATGCCAATTCTGATGACTGGAAGATCAGAAGATTGGCAGTTTGAGACCTGAATGCCGCATGATGGGGTGAACTCCTGTCACTAGTCCCAGCTGTAAAAAAATTGTCATTAATTACAATGGGATTGGTTAAAAATCAAGGCAAGGAAACAAATCCGGCAACCCTCTTTCCAGCCGTCCCAAACAAAGATTCTTCTATTCCCATGCTGGAAAAATCAGGGAGGCATTACAGAAGCACACACCGCATCAGTGGGCCAAGGCCTTGTGCCAACTCCTTTCAGAGATAGGAAGCTGGTTGTCAGGAGCAATCAGATATGCAACGTGAGCCTCTGCCGCCTTCTGCCACACGATGCGCTGCCGAGTCCTTGCCCTACTCTGAGCCACCTGGCCACCTCTGTGGTTAAAAATAGGCTATCAGAGCAGCAGTCCTCAGAGTGGAAGAGCACATAGGGAACGAACGCAGACACTCTCAAAGGTTTATTAGAGCAAAAAGTAATTGGACATATGGTTTCTCCTCTCCTGCCCCAGTTCTGCATACCCTCCAACTGTCCCAAATCGGCAGAGACGGTCTCAGTTAGTCCTGTGTCATCCCACTGCTTTTAAAAGGTCCCAGCTTCTTACTTTTCTTTGGCAGAGGCCAACAGGTGGAGTGTGTAGGCTCAGGTAAAAGCAAACTGCTGCAGCCTCTCCTGATTTATGTGTTCTTCCTCATTAAAGGTCACCTTGGACATTATCACACGAGAGATAGGACATCATTGTCCCGTCCCTGTCCTGTGCTTATCTCATGCTTATCATGCGGTTGTGGGAAGGACTTTCGCACAAAATCACACTTATTGGGACACTGTCCCATCCAGAAAGCACGACTGAACATGGTCGTGCAAAAAGCTTTCTCACTTAATCATGCTGATTCCATGAATGAAGTGGAATTGTCCCTTCATTTCCCTTAATTTTGTATTAAGGGAAGATCCTGGTAATATACAGTTTTTTGTGGGGCTTTCGGGCTATGTGGCCATGTTCTAGAAGATGGCCACATAGCCCGAAAGCCCCACAAAAAACTACGGATGCCGGCCATGAAAGCTCCACATCCTGGTAATACAATTCGGCTTCCTTGGCGGGACATTCACGGGATCAGTGTGATGTAGTGAGAAAGCCTTTTGTGTGATCACGTTCAATCGCACCCAATAGCCATCCCCGTGTGATAAAGTCCCTTGATCACATTCTGATATCGCTTGGCCACACATGTCCCAACTTTCATCTGTGAAATACTGAAGGGCATGCCTGTGTGGCTTGTCTATCCTTCTTCTGATTTCCTTTCAGGCAGATCCTCAGATGCCACACTGCAATGGCACATTTTCCTAAGAGTCAGCCGGTTTGAATGCACACCATGCTAAGCCTTTTGTCTTTCTAGTTCAATATTGTCTACGCCAGGGACAGGGAAACCTGGGCCCTGTAGATATTTTAGCCTACATCAGTCCCTTGGTCAGTTAGGATTGTGCTCAGTGCAAATGGTAAAGCAGTATCCACAAACACACAAACTCCAACATCTGCTGAGAAGTCCACTTGGTAAACCATACCTTTGCGAGATGCTTAGCTATTCCTCTCCCCCTGTAGGCATCAGGGACCTCCGTATGCTGCAAGTCTACTATCCTCTTCCCCACGTATTCATACAAGAGGACTGCTTTGTCATGGCAACCTGCAGGGCAAAAGCAAAAAAAAGGAGACAGAGACAGGGTGAAAAGTTGTTTTGAGGCTTCAGCACTATACAACTGGGCTGTCTTTCCATCCTTAGTGGATTTCCCAAAATAAAGGGGAAACTGAAAAAGGAAAAACAAAGACGAAAGAGAAAATATCAGAGGGCTGCAAGCCTGAAATATACACACCCCTCATTTAGAGTGGTGCTCTTCTAACTTCACTCTAAGGAGATTATCACATGAAGGTGATCAGGAGTTTATCCCGTGAATATCCTGGGAAAATCGCATAATTGTGCATAACGATTTCACACGACGTCGCACAAATCCCGCCATTAAAGTGGTCACGAAGAAGCATCAACATGCACCTTTTTACTTGCAGGATTTCAGCGACAATGCATTTCCAATATCATTTTATTTGTGCAAGTGCGTATGATAAACATTCGCACAGTTACTCGCCATTTTTGCTTTATTTGCAGGGTGCTTTAAATGTGCTTTAATTTCTCTTTAATGCCGAAATTAGCTCCAGTGTGATAAACTCCAGATGGTGGGCCGATGCCAGGGTAGCCATGTTAGCCAGATAGCAAGGTACAGAACAATCCAACATACACAAAACAAAACACCTTTGCCTGATGAAGAAAGCAATGGAGCTTTGAAAGCCTGCAACATGTATATTGTGCAATTTTGTTGGCTCAATAAAGGTATCACTGTTTTGTGGATGTTGGATGTTATTGTACCATGGCAAAACAAGACTGAAACTTACCTTCAGCGCTGGCAATTGGAGACTGTCTTCCATAGAACCTGAGGGAAGCAGGCTATTTTAGGGGATGCACTAAACCAGAACAGGTAGAAAAATTAGCCGGGGGAGGACTGCCACCTCTAAACATATGCTGCCTGAGGCCAACCCACCACCACCCCTTAAATATTATTGGGAAAAATATGTGAGAGAGCACTCCTTCAGGTTTGTGTGCCTTAGAAAATCCACTTGAAATGTTTCAACACTATTTCTCCACCACCTGAAGATGTTTCTTCCACCAGAGCTCCTGATGGTGATTGATTCTGCTAGCTCCTGGCCTCTGCTTTTAATCTAGATTTTTATCTGCCACCTGTGCATTTGGTTTCTAACATTTCAATTTCGACTGCATTTTTAAACGCGGCGTTCTCTACCCGCCTTGAGTGGTTCAAGAACCAGAAAGTCAAGTATTCTTCAATAAATAAGAAATATTTAGGCCCTCGGGACAGATCATGAGCATGTTCGGACAAAGCCATTCTGCATCTTCCACAGGGAGATCTGCCATCCTAGGGCAAACCCAGAGCTTGGGAAAGTTCCTTTTTTTTGGATTGCAAGTCCCAGAGAGTCTACAAGTACTTGATGCCTATGAATCCTGGAGCTCTGATTCCAAAAAGTAACTTTTCTCAGTTCCAAGCAAACTGACAGACTCCCATAGCCTACTATGGGATCGTGTACATGTTTGAACAAAGCTGTTCTTCATCTGCCACATCGTGGCCATGGCCAAAGGCAGCCAACGTCTTGGGTCAACCCTGGTTTGCAATGACAGGTTGGCAACAACTCTCCAAGGCTTCAGGAAGGGAAGGGAGAAGTGGGGAAGAGCTTTCCCTGTCCTACCTGGAGATGCAAGATACTGAGACTGTAATTTTCTGTATCCAATGTATGTGTTCAACCACTGAGCTATGGCCCTTAGGTACATGGCACCTTAACTTTAGGAGGAACTTCCTGACATTAAGAATACATTGCTTTGAAGTGAGATGGATTCTCCTCCTTTGCTAGTTTGGATGGCCAACTGTCACAGTTGGACAGGGTGGCCCTTGAGGTCCATTACAACTCTCTAATTCTATACTTCTGTGATCGATGGACAACTGACAGCTAAGGTGTTGAAACTATCAAATTTTCATTCAAAAGCACTGTCTCCAAAGGAATACGAATGCCCTTGTGCACTGTTTTGGCTGGCACAGAAGAGTCTAATTTTTTACTTCTTACCAGCACATGGGGAAATGTTTCCAGTGTAACAGTGGATCTTCTCTCTTACTTAAGTGAACATTTAATTACATTTCGCGGCTCCATTCATGAAGAATTTTGTCCCCAGCATCTCATGACATATTTCTGATGGATCCTGATTCTTCAGCCAGAAATAGTAATCTCTCCCCATGCATCCTAAATACCTATTCTAGGAGGAGAATTCAATGACATAGCTGTGTCAGTTTGGAATAGGTCGGACTGAGAAAGCTTTGCATCTGAGGAAAGAGACCAAGTCTATAAAGGTTTACGCTACAACTTTTTTCACTACAAGACCTCTAGAGCAAGTTTTTGATGCCATAGAGGGCACAGAAGGGGAAGAAAGTTCCAATTCCACTAGCGTCGGTTACCAACCTACACAGTTGGATCTTGGCTTCTTCTATATACCATATATACTCAACTATAAGTTGACCTCACGTATAAGTCAAGGGCAAGTTTTGGGAGCAAAATTATGGATTTTGATATGATCCACGGATAGGCCGAGGGTAAAACTTAGGGGCATCTAACAGAGGACATAAAGGAAGACGCAAAGGAAAACAATGCCAAAGAACTTAGAAAATTCCAGCAGGCATTACTGTTTGTGCTCATACTAAAGGTTGGATGGATTAAAAATAGAGGGGTTTCAGTAATTCCAGGTCAGATGACATTCTTGCCGTTCACCAGGGGATGGTTCCTTTTTAAATAAGAGTTAAAGTACCATTACCTACATTGACCCATGGATAAGTCGAGTCAGGTTTTGGGGGTCAATTTTTTGACTTAAATCTCTAGACTTATACATGAGAATATACAGTATTTCCTTGCAAATACATTTTTAGGCAGAGGCTGGAGAAGCCAAAAATTCAAGCCGGAGAACAGCAATGACTAACTAAACTCCCGTGAAAGCAAAGTCTTGCATTGACTCAGAAGCTTCTATGAATGGGGTGAGGGAGGGAAGAGTCAAGGCTGTCGGAGAGGGGTACATATCAATGTATTGCATACAGCTATTAATTCTCCCAGGGGATTAAATAGCGCCCAGTTCATGCACATGTGCAGCATCCAGGCACAGTCTTGTCAGTTGTCTCTCAAGAGGAACACTGGGGGAGATGAATGTCTTGGAGGCGGAGGAGGCTGGTACGATCCCCTTCACTGAAACTGTAGAGGACAGACGTCACTTAGCCAGATGAAGCTGAAAAAGTATGTGAGATACAGAATTCAGCTCAGTGGAAAGGACTGGAATGGTAAAGGAGATGCCCGAGTGGGGAAAACACAGTTTATTGTGGGTTCCTCACTCCTTGCTCCACTTTAAGATATCTTCTGCACCATATATTTTCACATGACAGCAAACCGGGAATCCCGGCTCACTCTGGATGAGCCACAATGATTTATTTCCTTATCACTTTCATTTATATAACCCTGACTTTCTCCTAACGTGATCAAGGTGGTGTATAGGGCTCTCCCACATTTTGTGCTCACAACAACCTTATGGAGTAGGTCAGACAGAAAGAAAAAGAAAGAGAGCAAATTACACTACTCGGTTCAGTTTCATGGCTCTGTGGGGTATAACCAGGATCAGCCAAGTCCTGGTCCAAAATGTCTCTGTTTGTATTTACAATAGGAATTTTTCACACTAAGTTGATTGGGAGTTTATCCTGTGAATATTCTGGAAAAATTGTGTAATTACGTATAATGATTTCACACGACATCACACAAAACCTGCCATTTAAGTGATCACAAAGAAGCATTAATGCACATCTTTTTACTTTTGGGATTGCAGCAACAATACATTTCCGATATCACTTTATTTACACAATTGCATGTGATAATCATTTGCGCAATTACTCACTATTTTCATTTTATTTGCATGAAGCTTTAAGTGTGCTTTAATGTCTCTTTAATGCCAAAAATTAAAGTGTGACAAACTCCTAAATGAAAGGATGCTACCTCCACCATCATCCCCAAGAGGCAGCCTTCTGGGCATCAAACTGTCTAACATTATATGTAGCGGTCCCTCCACATTTGCTAGAATTGTGCTGAAAGACCTACAAATATCTCTGATGTCTCACTAGAAACTTGTCCTGGACTCTTGTCCCTAATTGCATAAAAACAACAGCTTCTTGGAACAAACTGTTCCTCTTAATTCTGTAGCTGGCTTTTCCCCCACTCTGTTTCTCTTTGCTATTTGAATGAATAGCATTCATGATTGTAATTCCTAGAGAAATGTTCTCTCTAGGAATCTCTAGCTCCCTCCAGTGTGACATCTGGCGGAAATTGACCACAGATTTGTGCTGGAGGACCCGGAGATTCCTAGAGAGAACATATTAATCAAACCCGTGAACCATCAAACTGCAAATGTGGAGAGCTGGCTGTGCTATGAAACTGCAAAGATATACAAAATGTATATATGCAGTGATCAAGGCTATTTATGAAAACCTCAAAACGACCAATTCTGGGCGTTTCAAAAGAGACATAAAACACACAAATGTGGTACACAGAAACAAATCAAAACAATGGGTTGCAGCATTCCTATTGTTCTGGAATCTGTTGCTCTGATTTGTGTTGCATCCATACATTTTGGGTGTCTTTACAGTTCCATAGTACTTTCCTTGATCCAACTGGAAGTTATAGTGTTTTGACTATAGAGGGGTGATCATCTAACTGTCTGCCCAGCTACTTGCCAATTCAGTTTGGTTTCCTTTGGTGCCCTTTGCTCTCTCTCTCTCTCTCCCCAAGTTTAAAACCACAAACAGAAGACAGACGCCCGCTGAGCCTTCTCAGATTTGGTGACACATTACAATCATGAATGCTATTCAATCAAGTAGCAAGGAGAAACGGGGCGAGGAAAAGCAAGCTGCAGAATTAAGAGGAACAGTTTGTTCCGAGAGGCTGCTGTCTCTATCCGATTCAGGACAAACCCTGTTTAGCGAGGATTGTTTTCCCTCGGTCCCAACGCAACAGTCAAGTTTCTCATGAGACATCAGATTGAGAGAGAATTAAATACAGACGGTGTTGGTCAGTATTACACCAGGGCCAGAGATTTTGGTTAGAAAATAGGCTGAATTTGCTCTTGGACCAATTGATTGGGTCCGACATCAAACTGATGTTGATGTTTGATGAACATCAAACTCAGGATCAATAGTGCATATATATATATATATATATATCCTACGCTGTATTGTTTCTGTTATGGTTGTGAATGTTGGAAAGTAAAGTAAACTTTGATGCTGGTTGTTGTGTGGCTTCAAGTCGTTTTTGACTTATACCGACTCCAAGGCGAACCTATCGTGGGCACGCTTTGTCCAGAGCGAGCTTGCCATCACTGCCCTCTGAGGCTGAGAGAGTGGCACATGCCCGGGATCACCCAGTGGCTTTATATGGCTGACCTGGGATATCTCACAAAAGTACAAATCCCAGAATGCCGCAGCATGGCTTTCCCAGACAAGCTTTTCAGTGGCCTCCCATCAATTGTCCCTGCTGAGTTTATAATTAAAATGTATTCTTATTGCGGATGGGAGGGTTTATGGGTTATGATGTTTTACTGTATTTTAATGTTGTTTTATTATCGTTAGCCGCCTCGATCTGCTTGGAGAGGCGGGATATAAATATTATTATTATTATTATTATTGAGCCATGGCAGTTAAAGTGGTGTTAAGCCGCACTAATTCTGCAGTGTAGATGCAGCCCCAGTTTCTTCCAGTGATCTACAAATACTAGGCAAAGTGGCATGAAACCGATACTGTACTTGTATAGTACACACTGACCTATAGAATCATCCTTTCACATATGACGCATCCCATAGAGCAATGGGATGTGTCTCATCAGCAGTAAGTACGATCAAGAGATGCATTGTAACCCACCCCCTCACTCTCCGACTCCTTGCGACACACGGTCCATCCTTATTCAAAGATACCCCACCCATCAAAACATTGGGCATTTCTTCCCCGGCACATTTTAATACCTCCCAGGAAGTTAACAATAGGCCACCCATGCATCGGTCGCTGGAAAGTTTGGGGAATTTTATGCAAAACCATAAATCAAAGCCTGTTCTCTAAGCTTACTGCAGGCTTGCAGCCAGACACGTTGTGGTGAGCAAAAACTAGAGAGGGCAAGAAAGCCTTGCGGAACAGCCGCAACATAAAATGTCATTGTGTGCGCCTCAAGTTGGCTCCAACGTACAGCGACCCTAATATATCATGGGGTTTTCTTCACAAGATTTGTTCAGAGGGAGTGTGCCATTGCCTGCTTCTGAGACCGAGAGTGAATGACTGGCCCAGGGTCAGCCTTTACGTTTCCAATTGCTGAGCAAGGATTCGAACCTTGGTCTTCCGGAATCGTAGCCCAGCATTCAAACCATAAGACCACACTGGCTCTAGTCTCTGTAACATAAGGTTCAGAGGCATAAGGACTCTGTGTACCATTGCTGGGGAATACAAGAAAGAAAGGGGGATTAGTTTTATGATTTAATTTTAATTTTTTTTTCGGACTATGTACTTCTTTCCAAACCTCTAAACTTGCACAGCCATAAACCGCTCAGATGTTTATGGCCATTATAGCTGGGGGTCAAACCTCTGAGTGGTACCATTGTGAAAGCCTCTATACCTTTATCGTAATAGATATATTGAAAAAGGGAGCAAGGTTGAGGATGGAAGAGTATTAGCACTGCAAAGAGACGCACCGGTTTCTTTCCTCCATAAACTGTAAAAACTTGGGCAATGACTGTGGAAACCCCGAGTACCAGCCTCCACGCTCAGATATAAAGACCGTGGCTGCATCCGCACTGGAGAACTAATCCATTTTGACACCAGTTTAACTGCCATGGCTCAATGCTATGGAATCCCAGGAATTGTAGTTCGTTGTGGCACCAGAGCTGTCTGACAGAGAAGGCTAAACGTCTCACAAAACTACAATTTCCAGAATTCCATAGTTTCGAGCCATGGCAGTTAAAGTGGTGTCAAACTGGATTATTTCTGCAGTGCGGATGCAGGCCACAGGGTGACTTAAGGTCAGTCCCTCCTTTTTCCACCTTAGCCCATCTCTCAACGGGTGTTGTGAGTATGAAAGAGGGGAGAACCAACTAAAGAGGAAAAATGGGAATGTAATGAACTTACATAAAGACAACCAAACCAGTTAGGCACAACTGAACACAAAACTTTTCTGTTAGAATGGATGGATTAAACTTGCTAGCACACGCAAACGGAGTGAGGCACAGACTGCCGTTAAATCCCAATTTTCCATAGGACCGCAAGGATACATTTCTAGATTTTTGGCAAACCTTTTGAAAGGCAGCTCCCAACAAAGAAGGCTCGACTGGCTAATATCAAACTTTACAGATCTCTTTTTTCCCCCCCAAAACCAACTTAACCACTGGATTGTTCTGCATTTTCCGGTGAGTTCGAAACTGTATTTCCTCCTCTGGATTGGACAACTCACCTTGCAGCTCTTACATTCCCTCCAACATTTTTTAGGTCCAGGAGGATTAACCATAGGGGAAAGGGGGGGAGATGAGGGCACTAAACTCCAAAATTAAAATCTTAGCTGTCCAAATGACACTCTCCTTCAGTTCCCAGATTTCTAGCATTGGAGAGAGTGAGACACTGAAAATCATTCACACGTATATATGTAGAGACTAAGCTCTACTTCTAAATGCTCAACTGCAGTTTTAAGTTACTGCAATGCTAGAAATTTGCTGACTGCAAGAAAGTTTCACTGGCAAGTCAAAGTCTCTCGCTCTGCAACGCTCTTGTTCCCACCTGCCCCATAGATACACCTCCGATTAGATTTACATATTGATTCATTTTCATTCCAGTTCAGTAAAGGATCAAACTAGTCCCATTCTAGCTAAAAATCATTGCTGTGCACCTTCAAATTTTTCCTGACTTATGACAACTCTAAGACAGATCTATTGCGGGGGTTTTCTCAGCAAGATTTATTCAGAGGGGGTTTTCTATTGGCTTCCTCTGACACATAGATGTTTATCACACTGGGGCTAATGTTGGCGTTAAAGAGAGATTAAAGCGCATTTAAAGCGTCCTGCAAATAAAGCAAAAATGGCGAGTCATTGGGCAAATGGAATTGTGCAAATAAAATGATATCGGAAATGCATTATTGCTGAAATTACGGAAATAAAAAGATGCATGCTAAAGCTTCTTTGTGACCACTTTAATGGCGGGTTTGGTACAACGCCATGTGAAATTGTTTTGCGTAATTACACGATTTTCCCAGGATATTCATGGGATAAACTCCCGATTTCTTCATGTGATAAACTCCACAGAGAGTGTGTTTCTATGGCCAAGTGGAAAATTTGAACCCTGGTCTCCCAGAGTCCTAGTCCAGTACTCAAACCACCACAAGAGAGCCAGGGTGGTGTAGTGGTTTGACTGTTGGACTAGGACTCCAGAAGATCAGGGTTCGAATCTCTGCTCAGCCATGGAAACCCAATGGTTGACCTTGTCCAAATCTCACTCTCTCAGCCTCAGAGGAAAGCAAAGGTAACCCCTCTTCTGCACGAGAAAACCCCAGTGCTAACTCTGCCTTAGGGCTGCAATAAGCTAGAAACATCTCAAAGCACACAACAACAATAACAACAAATGGCAACGGCAAACCCCCCAAGAACAAATCTTTCCAAGAAAACCTAGGAAAGGGTTTAGTGCCTTAAGTGAGAAACTACTTGAGGTCACGCAGCAACAATAGCAGCCACAACTACAGGACTAGAAAACAAAGGCGACAGGACAGCCAGTCCCACACTGAAGACAAAAAGACACAGCGCACCAGAACGGAGGATCCTGGGTCAGAAAACTGGCCCTAAATGGTAATTCACCATTTAAAGACCACCGTATCAACGGCCCCCGCTTCAACTCTGTTCATTTTTGGAAGCCCAAGAGGACTGCCTCAATCCTGCAGCAAATCTATCCACCTCCAGTGCGGATAGACCTGCATTCAATCCCTGCCGTATCCGTATTTTGTTGTTTTGTGCCTTCAAGTCATTTCCGGCTTGTGGCGACCCTAAAGCAAACCTATCGTGGAGTTCTCCTGGCAAATTTCTTATTAACTATCCCTTAACCAGAGCATGGAAAAGGTTACTGCACTGGACTTACAGTTTCCAGAATCCCTGCCCATTAGAACCAGCAAGAATGCTGGATGCAGGCATCTGGGAACTGTAGTCCAAAAAGTAATTTTTCCAAGGAATCTGTGTTTGCAAAAGGCCGTTCTGAACACTTTGGAACAAAGAGGAGTATACCAGCGACATCAGTTACGTTTAAAAGCTCCATCTTCAAATGCGCCTTTTCTGATAATGAAAAGCACCCTAATGCGGCATGACTTCATATCATCCTTTTTGGAATCCAGCCATGCCTTTGAGTTATCATCACAGTTCAGTTGTTGTATATACTCATGTATAAGTCTAGAAAGTTTTGTCCAAAAATTGACCCAAAAAACCGTAGGTCTGCTTTTCCACGGGTCAATGTAAATACTACACTTTAATACTTATTATCTCTTCCATCCAGCCTTAAGTGTGAGCCAAAACGGTTGTGCCTGCCACAATATTGGAGGTTCTTTGGCACTGTTTTCCTTTTGCTTCATCATTTCGAGCCTTTGGACCTTATCAGACGTCGGAAATTGGAAGTATAATCTAATGGCAATCCGAACGCAATCATGGGGTTTCACGTTACTGCGAATTAAAGTATCTCACGCAATTTGGGGCAAAAGGGAAGTCATTCCGAACGCAACCATGGGTTTTACGTTATTGCGAATTAAAGCATCTCATGCAATTTCGGGCAATGGGGAGTCACTTTCAGGTAATGGGAAGTCATTCTGAAAGCATTCCAAACTCAATTGGAATTCACGTGAATTCGCTAAACTAGTGAATTCACGTGAATCCGAATTGGCTCCATTTGCAATAAAGAGAAATTTCTCCCGTCTGGTAAGGTCCATTGTTGCATGTCCCTAAGTTTTACTCTCGACTTATCCACGGGTCATATCAATATGCATAACTTTGCCCCCAAAATCTCCCCTCGACTTATACATGAGGCCGACTTATGGTCGAGTACGTACTGTAGATGCTCAATGTAATATTCCTGGATAGGCTTGTCCACCCTTCTGTGATCTCAGTATCCCTTGTTTTATTCTTTTAACAAATGAGTACAAACATCTGTTCCCTGTTCGGTTTTGCTAACTCCCTCCCGTTCCTGTACAAATACCTCCTGTATATTTCCCACACCCTTTTGCCGTGTCTTTTCAGACCTGAAAAACATCCGTGCCTTCTATTACAATACTGTTTGGCTTGGATATATTTTTTTTAAACAACAACAACACTGAAACTGATTTACAACTCAGCGCATTTCCTATGGGAATCCATCACTATGAAACTATTTTAACCTTGTGCTATTTAAAGAGACTGGTTAGTTTCTTTTTTTCCCCTCCTCTCTCTAGGCCTTCAGTAAGATTCATTTGCTGTTTGCTTAGTTTCAACCATTGTCAGGCCTGAAAAATAGTTTGTGGTGCAAGTTGGTGGGGTTTTTTATTTCAAAAAGGAGAAGGGGGACAATATATATATATATATATATCAAAATATAAAATCTTTGTTACTAATCTTAGCAATGAACAATGGCTCCTACCGGGCATATAATTTTGGAAATGTTTATCCATTTTAATATACCCTACAATTTGAGAAAGAACAAACTCGCGACCCGCTTAAAAACAACATCTTGATATATTTAGAACAAATGATGAACGATTTCACTGAGTCAAAATCATCCACATAACTTAAATATATTTTTTCACAGACACAGCTAAAATGTTTCCATGCGAGCTGATGATGGGGCCCTAAGTGTTGTGATCCCCAAAAGTAACTTTTCAAAAGCCCAAGGCTAGTGTCAATAGCTGTTTGCCACCAACAGCAAGCAAGAATTTCCTCCAAATTCCTCTGAAAAACTTCTCCAAAGGTTCTGGTCATCAGTGGATCACAGATCGCTAACAAAAGTATGGAGTTTATCATATGACGGAATTTGGGGGTATAATGCAATGGCAATCCGAACGCAATCATGGGGTTTACGTTATTGCAAATAAGTGTATCTCATGCAATTTCAGGCAATGGGAAGTCATTCCAAACGCAATCTTGAGGTTTCATGCAATTGCGTATTAGAGTATCTCACGCAATTTTGGGCAATGGGGGGGGCCATTTTCGGGAAATGGGAAGTCATTCTGAACGCATTCCAAACGCAATCAGATTTCACGTAAATTCTCTAAACTAGCAAATTCACGTAATTGCGAATTGGCTCCATTCGCAATTGAGAGAAATTCCTCCCGTGTGATAAACTCCTATACTGTATCATTGACCGAGGAACCCAGTCTTTCATCCAGCAAGTTTTGTTGCTGTTGTGTATCTTCAAGTCGTTTCCAATTAATAAAAACCTAGCAGTGGTTCCCAAAGTTTGATCCTCCAGCTGTTTTGGACTGCAGCTCCCAGAAGCTCCAGCCAACTGGAGCTGCAGTGAAAAACATCTGGAAGACCAAAGTTCGGGGCACTACGGGCCAAAGGCAACCAACCCTATTTCAGAGTTGTATTGCAAGATATGTCCAGATATTGGTTGCCGTTGCCTTCCTCCGAGGCTGAGAAAGTGTGACAAGCTCAAGATTACCTAGGACCTTATCAGACAGGAGAATTTCTCTTTATTGAGAATGGAGCCAATTGGAGTCAATTTGAATTCATGTGAATTCGCTAGTTTAGCGAGTTTACATGAATTCTAATTGTGTTCGGAATGCATTCAGAATGACTTCCCATTACCCGAAAATGACCCCCAGTTGCCCGAAACTGCGTGAGATGCTTTAATACCAATAACGTAAAACCTATGATTGTATTCGGAATGACTTCCCTTTTGCCCGAAATTGCATGAGATACTTTAATTCGCAATAACGTGATACCCCATGATTGCGTTCGGATTGCCATTAGATTATACTTCCAATTTCTGACGTCTGATAAGGTCCCTAGTAGGTTTCCATGGCCAAGTGGGGATTCAAACCCTGGTCTCCAGAGTTATAAGCACGCAATGCAACACCCATGCAAGGGTTTCCCTCCCAAATATCCATGCATGCAAAAACTAGGCCAGCAATAATAATAACAAGGATTTGCCTCCCAAATACGCATGCATGCAAAAACAAGGCTACCAATTATTATTATTATTATTATTATTATTATTATTATTATTGACAGCCTAGTTTTTGCATGCATGCGTATTTGGGAGGGAAATCCTCGCACGGGTGTTGCATTGTGCGCCTTTTATGTTGACCCTATTCATGATTATTATTAATATTAAAATATATCTCCTTGTCTTGGCATCCCTTCCTGGAGCCAAAGGAGAAGGGAAGCCTGGTTTAGAAAGCAAAATCAGTCCTTTCCATCATTGTTCAAAGCAGCAGCTGAGAGAAAGGTGAGAGGAAAGGAGAAAAGAAAGAGAGAAAAAAGGATTGTACAAAGGAGGAGGAAGAAAGGCTGGCATGTCCACCAGCTTATTTAAAAATAGATCTGGGAAAGGACAGGTGCTCCCCTACCAACTGGAGAGGAACCAACCCAGCAGCAGTCAGAGCCAAAGAAGAGACCAAAAGGCTGCAAGGCAAGAAGAGCACTCTTGGCAAAAGGGAAGGAAACTGGGGGGAAGCTGCCCTATAAAAGGTCTTTGGTCCCAATCTTCTCTTCCATCCCTCTCCCCTCCACCTCCTTCACTCTCCTGGCACCCAGTTGCTAAGGGCCTGACACCAGAACTAATCTCTCTTGCATAACCAGCCTCCCTGCAGAAGGAGAGGAAAAGCTGGAAAAGGACTGGAGGAGAGAGAGAGAGAAAAAAATTGGAAAGAGGGGAGGAAAAGAAAGAAAGAAAGAAAGAAAGAGGAAGGAAGGAAGGAATAGAATAGGATAGAATTTTTATTACAGTCATACATCAGCACAAAGGGGATATAGAATAAAGGAAGAAAAAATACAGGTAAAGGAAGGAGGGAAGAAAGAAAGAAGGAAAGAAAGAAAGAAAGAAAGAAAGAGGAAGGAAGGAACAGAATAGAATAGAATCTTTATTACAGTCATACATCAGCACAAAGGGAATAATAAATAAAGGAAGGTAAAAATACAGGTAAAGGAAGGAGGGAAGAAAGAAAGAAGGAAGGAAGGAAGGAAAGGAAAGAGGAAGGAAGAAAAGAAAAAATAGGATAGGATAGAATATGAGGGTCACAGATCAGCACAAAGGGGATACAGAATAAAGGAAGGTAGAAACACAGGTTAAGGAAGGAGGGAGGGAAGGAAGGAAAGAAGGAAGGAAGGAAGGAAGGAAGGGAAAGAGGAAAGAAGAAAAGGAGGAATAGAATAGGGTAGAATATTACGGTCATAGATCAGCACAAAGGGGACATAGAATGAAGGAAGGTAAAAATACAGGTAAAGGAAGGAGGGAAGAAAGAAAGAAGGAAAGAAAGAAAGAACGAGGAAGAAAGGAAAAAAGGAAGGAAGGAAGGAAGGGAAAGAGGAAGGAAGAAAATAAAAAATAGGATAGGACAGAGTCTTTATTAGGGTCACAGATCAGCACAAAGGGGATACAGAATAAAGGAAGGTAGAAACACAGGTTAAGGAAGGAGGGAGGGAAGGAAGGAAGGAAAAGAAAGAGGAAGGAAGGAAGGAAGGAAGGAAGGAATAGAGTACAATAGAATCTTTATTGTGGTCATAGACCAGCACATATAAAAAGGGGATAAAGAATAAAAGAAGGTAAAAGACACAGGTTAAGGAAGGAGGAAAGAAAGAAAGAAAGAAAGAAAGAGGGAGGAGGATAGAATAGAATAGAATATTTATCATGATCAGAGACCAGCATATATAAAAATGGGATACAGAATAAAAGAAGGTAAAAACACAGGTTAAGAGAGAGAGGAAGAAAGGAATAAAAGGAAGAGAAAGGAAGGAAGGAATAAAAGAAGGAAGGAAGGACAGAATAAGCCTCCCAGGAACCACAAGGAAAACCAGATTTGCCCAGCCTTCTCCCTACATTTATTATTTTCCCAAAATACCACCCAACCCCTATTCTCTGGGGAGAGGCCCTCTCTTGCCACCATCGATTGCAAACAAAAGAGAGAGGGCTGTTGATAAATAAACAGATAAATAAATAAACAAATAAACAAACACAGAGAGGATTGTTTGTTTTTGTTCTGGCCATGTGCAATGTTTTGCAAAAAAACAGCAGCCAAAGAGGAAGAGGAGGACTCTTCCTTTTCACTCCCTTCCCCAAACCATGCATTTCCTTCCCAAGGGAAGATGATTATCGATTATCGATTGATTATTGATTTTTTTTGTTCTGGCCATGTGCAATTTTTTTTTTTTTGCAAAAACCAGCAGCCAAAGAGGAAGAGGAGAACTCCCCCTTTTCACTCCCTTCCCCAAACCATGCACTTCCCTCCCAGGGGAGGGTATTTATCGATTATCGATTATTATTGATTATTGATTTTTGTTCTGGCCATGTGAAATTTTTTTTGAAAAAGCCAGCAGCAAAAGGAGGACTCCCCTTTTTCACTCCCTTCCCCAAACCATGCACTTTCCTCCCAGGGGAGGATAATTATCGATTATTATTGATTATTGATTGCTGTTCTGGCCATGTGCAATTATTTTTTTGCAAAAGCAATCAGCCAAAGAGGAAGAGGAGGACTCCCCCTTTCCACTCCCTTCCCCAAACCATGCCATTCCCCTCCCAGGGGAAGATGATTATTATCGATTATCGATTATCGATTATGGATTGGCCTGTTTACCATTGAGCCGGACGGTGAATTGCCTTCTTTTGCGGTCGTGCTCCACTTGGATGGGGCAGCTGGGCTCCAGGAGGCTGAGCTGGGGAGGCTGAGCTGCTGCTTGGGCCATTTTTCTGCAGGGCCAGCAGGTCCAATGGTTAGGCACAAAGGAGAGCCAGGGTTCAAGAAGAAGAAGAATGCAAGCCACCTGATCTGAATTGATGATGGTGATGAGGATGAGGATGATGATGAGGATGATGATTCCCAGGCTTCCTTGGTGGCTGCTGCTCTTCTTTTCACCAGGTTGGTTGGCAGCAATGGTGACCCAGGAGGAGGAGGAGGAGGAGAGGCATCATCATCATCATCATCATCATCATCCCTGCCTTGGAAAACAGCTGATCCACAGCAGCAACAGTAGCAACAGCAGCAGCAGCAGGAAGCACCAAAGAAAGAAAGAAATAATAATTTTTCCAAAAAAAAAAAAAAAGAGGATAAAAGGCCAGGAAATCAGCTGTGGGGTCACGTGCCAGCCCTGCCAGCCAATGGCTGGCCAGCTTTTTTGTTTTGATACATTCCAGGCAACTCTTAAAGGGAGATGGTCCCAAAGCCTTTTTATTCTATGATTCTAATTATTATTATTGTTATTATTATTATTATTATTATTATTAGTTATTTTTACTCCTCTATCTCATTCCCTCTCCTTCCTATGATTCTATGATTCTATTTATTATTATTATTATTATTATTATTATTAATTATTATTTTATTTTTACTCCTGCATCTCATTCCCTTTCCTTCCTTCCCTCCATTAGCAAGCTTTCTAATAATGTTTGCAAAGGGTTTATTTTTATTTATTTTAATCCAGGTTTTTTTTTAATTTTATATATATATATATATATATATTTATATTTTTTAATTTATATGTTTTAATGTATATGTTTTAATTAATATATTTATATTTATTTTATATTTATTATATTATATTTTATATTTTAATATATTGTTTTAATATATTATATTATTTTATTTATATTATTTTTATTTTATTTTTTATTTATATATTATTTTATTTTATTTTATTTTAATCAAGGTATTTTTTTTTAAAAGCAATGCACAAGAACATCCAAAATCTACCTTTTGAACAAATGCAAAATCCACCTTTTTTTAAAAAAAAAATGCAAGATCCACATCTTTTTTAAAAAAGCAAAGTACAATAATATACAACATCCACATTTTTTAAAATGCACAATCTAATTTTTAAAGCAAAATACAATAATATCCAACATCCCCATTTTAATGCAAAATCTGCATTTTAAAAAAAAAGCAAAGTAAAATAGTATCCAGCGTCCACATTTTTTAAAATGCAAAATCCACATTTTTTTTAAAAAAAGCCAAGTTTGATAACATCCAACATCCACATTTTAAAATTTAAAATCCACATTTTTAAAAATTCAAAATCCACATTTTTCTAGAAAAGCAAAGCATGTTAACATCTGACATCCACATTTTTTAAAAAAGCATAGTACAATAATATCCAACATCTACATTTTTAAAATTAAAATCCACATTTAAAAAAAAAACCAAAATATAATAACATCCAACATCCACATTTTTTAAAAAAATGCAAAATCCACATTTTTAAGAAGCAAAGAAAAATAACATCCAATATCCACACTTTTAAAAAGCAAAGTACAACATCCAGCATCCAGATATTGAAAAATGCGCAGTCCACATTGTGACACTTAAAAAAAAAAAGTACATCCAAAATTCACAATTTTTTTAAAAAAATTCACAATCCATTTAAAAGAAAAGTACAATAAAACCCAACATCCACAAAACCAATGATATAAATTTATTAGGACAACCAAAACAACAACAACAAAACAATAACCCAAATACTTCTTCAAGAAAACCCTAGGAGAACACTATAGGCCCAAGTTGACTTGGAGGCACATAAGAAGGCAGAGACATAGGAGTTTATCACACGGGAGGAATTTCTCTTTATTTCGAATGGAGCCAATTCAAATTCTTGTGAATTCGCTCGTTTAGTGAATTTACATTAATTCCAATTGCGTTCGGAATGCATTCAGAATGACTTCCCATTTCCCGAAAAGGACCCCCCCATTGCCCAAAATTGCGTGAGATACTCTAATACACAATAACGTGAAACCCCATGAATGCGTTCGGATTGCCATTGGATTATACTTCCAATTTCCAACGTCTGATAAGGTCCCTAGCTGTGTTAGTCTGGAATATCAGTGTGCAAGGGGGTTTTGCAGCATGGTTGAGACCGAATGTGAGAAATAAGTTGTAGCATGAGCTTTCGTAGAATTGGTCTACGAAGGCTCAGGCTGCAACTTATTTCTCATAGGAGTTTATCAGACGACGGAAATTGGAAGTATAATCCAATGGCAATCCGAACGCAATCATGGGGTTTCACATTATTGCGTATGAGTGTATCTCACACAATTTCGGGCAAAAGGGAAGTCATTCCAAACGCAATCATAGGGTTTCACATAATTGCGTATTTGGTTCCCATTCGCGAATGGATCGATTCAAAATGATTTGGTTCCAGCTGGCCGAAGGCGAAATTTGAATCGAATCTGATCCGCTTGTGGTTCACACTTGCGTGAAATCCGTTTATTGAAAAAGAAGCGGGGGGGGAACTGCATCAAAAAGACGTGGGTTAAATGGATCTGGAGCATGCCCCCCCCGCCCGCATCGGAATCACTTCAGCAATTCAGATTAAGTGGGAACCAGGGTCATTTGAATCGGTTCAAACCGAATTGCAATCCGGTTTAAAAGGCAGTGGGAATGAGGTCCCAAAGTCTTCCAGTGCAACTCTACAGTCAACATCTGCCAGAATTTGATCGCAGAATCATGCCGGAGGACCTACAAATGCCCAGAGAAGTGTTTTCTCTAGGAACTTCTAAGTTCTCCGGCACAACGTTATGGTCAGGAATTGCGCTGGAGGACTTAGAGTTTCCTAGAAAGAACATAGGAACCGAAACCGCAAATAATCAAACCCGCAAAAGTCAAAACCCCGCAGATGCGGAGGGTATTTATGCCCTTCAATGGGTCATGACAAGTTGTCGTTCTAGCTAGACCGGGGTCCTTTCTCGTCTCCCCTCCCTTGAGAATCACAAGGTCAGTCGGACTGTTCCCTTTTGTGTGTGCATTCTTTGGAAAGAGCCCTTGACAGGGAAGAATTTCTGGAATGGAGATGGCTGAAGAATGTGAAAACCTCCCCGCTTGCGCATGCTATTTATTCACGGGGCTCAATTATTCCGTCCTCCTCCTACAAGGCCGCCTCACCCAGATACAAACAACAGACAGGGCTGTGGCCGTGCCCTCCAACATTTCACAGACGAAAACCAGGACAGACGTGGGGCCCAATAACACCAGAGTGTGGTCAAGGTGGAAAATGCTGGGGGCATCCACGTATTACTTTTTGGTACCAAGGAGATGCAGATCTCCACCGTAATGCGATACCGAATCGATGTTCCCGCTATGTTTACTGCGATCGAATCTCTCCAAGGCATTTTGAACCGGTCTGGTATTTACACCGGCGCCGCTTTGCATCAGCCAACAATCGCAGCAATCCAGATCAGTTGGGTAGCGCGTTCACACTACCGAAGATCTGGATCACTCCGGCCCTAAAAAAAAGATGTGGTTAGGTACCCAGTGCAAAATGCACCCGGTTAAGTGGGTTTTTCATCTTCCCCTTGCCGCAAAACGCACCATGTCCATTTGGGGCCAATGTGAACATTTCAGAAATAACCTGGTTTTACACTGGGTTCTTTATTTAGTGTGAATGAGCCCGCTATTGATGAGGAGGAACAGACAATTTAGGATATGAAAATAGATTCCACCTAAATATTTGTTTGACAGTGAAATACATTGCCTTGGAGAATGGTTAGTCTCTTTCACTGGAGATGTCTAAGCAGAGGCTGGATGGTCATCTTTTGGGAATGCTTTGGTTGTGTCTTCCTGCGGGACAGAATCGGTTTGGAATAGATGACCTTTGGGATCTCTTCCAACTTCTATGAACCCTACTGCCAAAAGAGGTCCATCCCTTTGGATAGTTCCCCTTGAAAGTTCAGATTAAAACCCAAAGTGGATTCACTGCCCCATCGATGTGAAAGCAACCCCAATGGCTGGCCCCATTAAGGATGGAGCTTTGGGATTATCAGCGGATCCAGGGAACCCAAGAATCAAACACAAAACCCTACGCCTTTACCCCGGTGATAAGCTTTCTCTAACTGTCAACATTTATTGGGGTTTTGACTATCCTACAACTCAAGAGGGTTCAAGTAGAAGCTTAGACGTTATAACTTTCATGCTGCTTTATCACTATATGGTTGCCAGCATGAAAACTGGAGAGGGATCCTGTACAGTACTTTTAATGGTTGTGTAGAAGAGGAGATTTCAGGAGAGATTGCTTGTGCGACAAGCTTAGGATCTTCGGTCATGAGCAGCACCTGCTGAAATCCCCTCTTCTACACATCCGTTAAAGGTTTTCAGTCCGGAAACCCTGTCTCGCCAAACATGACTTGAAAGGTTTGGCTTCCTCCACGGGGCACCACTTGATGCCACTCTCTGTTAAGTCCAATGCAAACCTGTGCCACATTTCTGTCATGATTCACTCAGCAGCACTAGGTGGCAGAATGAGCATGAAGGAACGCAATGCTCTGAAGTTTGACACCACTTTGACTGCCATGGCTCCATCCTACATAATCCTGATATTTGCAGTTTTTAGAGGGCACCGCCACTCTTTGGCAGACAAGGCTAAAGACTTGTAAGGCTAGAGATCCCAGTATTCTACAGGATGGAGCCGCATCACTCAAAAGTGGTGTCAAACGCATTATTTCCACAGTAAAGGGGCACCTTGCGCTCTCAGAAGTGGCGTCACTATGGAGGTGCGGACTGCAACAGGCGATACCCTAAGAAGAGTGACACCACTGTTCCTCAAACACCAACTTTTGGGCAGAAATGGGTTGTGGCATTCATCCGCTTCCCTTTAAAAGGCTTTAAGAAATAGTAGGAGTGGGGTGAAGCTCAGTGCGAGGAGAAAGGAGAGGCCCCATAATGTTTTAAAATTATAATTTCAAATTTCCAATTTTTATTTTTTAATTCATTTTTAAAAGAATGTTTTTTTAAAATATTATTTTAAAATTTTCTTTAAGAACATCACATTTTAACCGGATCTTCACTATATATATGTAAATGCATTTAGGTTGTGTGTACGACATTGTAATTTGAAAGGTATAACTTTAATTTTGCTGGGTGTTTATGTCACAACGATTAGCGTTACATTCAGTAGTTCAGTCTGCCTTCCTCATATGCGGGGGATCCATTCCGGACCCCCTCGCATACGGGGGAAAGAGCGTATGCTCAAGCCTCATAGAAAATAATAGGGTGTGTACTTGCGGTCGGGCACACGGTGCGCGCCTCATTACTTCTGCCAGGTCTTGCCTTCCACGTAAGCTCAAAGCCACGGAAGGCAAGCCTGCCTATGAGGAGGGCCAACTGTATATGGGAATTACAATTTACGGGTAACATTAGTGCAAAAAAGCATTGCTAAGGATTCTGTACGGTGTGCAATGTACCGCACCGGCTAACGCCAATCTTAGGGATGGCACTGGCTCTCAGCATGTTCTTGCCTTTTTGCTTATTTTTGTATGTATTTGTGGAACGAATGCAGGATGTGTGGTTACACTTCCTTTGCTGGGAACCCCAGCCGCAAAACTCCGAAGGTGTGTGAATACGGGGGATTTCCTTGCACTACACAACACTACCTTCCGAGAGGGGACTTTCCTGAGGACCAGAATAAGATCTAAGATCGGAAACAGTTAAACTTCTATTCTTCACTCACACAAAAGTCATCATCATCATCATCATCCTCCTCCTCCTCCTCCTCCTCCTCCTTTCCCAAGCTACTATTTTCATTCAGAAAAGTTCCAAAGCCACGTATGTTAAACCCGACGCACCCCAGACTTCATGGAAAGGAGTCTCTCTTGTGTCATTATGACACTTGTGTTTTAAAAATCCGAGTGACATTTTCCAAGCATATTTTGGGCTTCCAAAATATTTTTAATCCCGCTTCAGGAGCAACATATTAAAAAATACTGACACATTTTTAACGTATTGTGTGTATGTATAAGTGTGTGCATGTTAAATGAAAATTATTGCATTTAAGAAAACCGAACCAAGAGGATCACAAAGAGGAGAAAAGAAGAGTGTGAGAACCAACATTTCTTAAATATCTGAAGGACTGTGACTTGGAAGACCGAGTGAGCTTGTTTTCTTCTGCTTCAGGGATAAGACCCAAACCAGTGGATTTGAAATACAAGAGAGGAAATTCCAACTAACACTAGGAAGACATTATTGATTTTAAGAACTGTTTGACAGGGAAATGGACAACCTTAGAAGTTGCTGAATTCTCCTTTCTATGGACCTTATCAGACGTTGGAAGTTGGAAGTATAATCTAATGGCAATCCGAACGCAATCATGGGGTTTCACATTATTGTGAATTGAAGTATCTCACGCAGTTTCGGGCAAAAGGGAAGTCATTCCGAATGCAATCATAGGTTTTACGTTATTGTGAATTAAAGCATCCCACGCAATTTTGGGCAATGGGGGTCATTTTCGGGTAATGGGAAGTCATTCTGAACGCATTCCGAATGCAATTGGAATTCATGTAAATTCGCTCAACTAGCGAATTCACGTGAATTCAAATTGGCTCCAATTGGCTCCATTTGCAATGAAGAGAAATTCCTCCCGTCTGATAAGGTCCTTAGTGATTGTAAAGTGTGGTTGGGATGCTCACCTTTCAGGGATGTTGTAGCTATGGATTTCTGCAGTTATAGGGGGTTGGACTGGATGATCTTCAGGATCCCTTATATGATACTTGATCCCAAAAATGCGGGGACGAGTGGAGTTGCAGTAGATGATAGGGCAAAAGCCTTGGGAGATGGGGGTCTCCGGAGCTATAAAGGGTTTGTTTGCTTTTTTAAAAAATCAAATTGTATTGTGGAATAACACGATAGCAAAAGACAACAGTCCTGCCTACTCAGCGTCAAACACGAGATGACATGATACAGACAGAAGGCCATTTGGAGTCATCCGGGACAGGAGCCAGGATTAACAATGAGATGAGCCGTTTATTCCAAAGATTACTGCCTGAAGCTGGCGGACAGTGCAAATTGCGGTTATTATTGGAATCGTCAATAAACGGGAATCACACTTCATAAAAAGAGCAACGTGTCTGATTATTTCTAATTTCTTGTGTAGTTTCTCCCTAACATCAGCTGTCCGCAGTCCACTGTTTTAGCATTAGGTTCAATGGTGGCTGGTAGCTTCCGTGTCGGAGCAAGGGCCTGGGAATCCACTCTGGGTTTTAGTCCAGATTTTAAAGGTATCGAACTCTCTCTCCAAAGAAGAGTCTGTGTTTTGGATAGCTCCTTTAAATTTCAGATGAAGACCCTGCGTACTGACATGATGATAGTCATCAGTTGGACACTGTTTTACCGTGTGTGTGTTATGTCCTTTCAAGTCGTTTCTGACTTATGGAATCCGTAAGGTGACCCTATCATGAGGTTTTCTTGGCAAGATGTGTTCAGAGGGGGTTTGCCATTGCCATCCTCTGAGGCTGAGAGAGCGTGACTTGCCCAAGGTCACAAAGTCGGTTTCATGGCTGCGCTGGGAATTGAACCCTGGTCTCCAGAGTCATATCCGATGCTCGAACCACGAGGCAACACTGGCTCTCACCATTTTACTACATCTATTTATTGGGATGTGAGCATCCACGGATTTTGGTATCCACAGGGTCCTGGAACCAAACCCCAGCAAATACCAAGGACCCATTGTACATTATTTTTTAAGGCATCGCAATGAGTGACGCGACAAACTTTACAGGCTCAATAATGTTAAATGGGAAGAAGGCCTCGCTTGGCCCTCATCTGGGACAACCCAAGACATTTTGCTGCCTGAGGCAAAGGAGAAAATGATGACTCTGAGCCTTTGAATGCTTCCTCCCTATGAAGGATTATTCTCCACATGCAATCCGTGACCGGATAGATCTGCAGCCGAAAGAGCTTTTTCCCTCCCACTCTTTTCAGTTCCTGCTGTGAAGTGAATAACTCCACACCCACGCAGGTTGCCACCTGAACATTTCCACCCCGGGCTCATGTTTCCCTTCCGCCTTTCCTTTTCCTGCACACCTTTCTGACTCAGTCCTCTCCATACACCTGAAAGAAGACATCCATGCCCTCCCGACCGTTCACAAATAAAAACTGGAACATGTGCTCTGTCCCGAGCAGCATTCGACTGTGATCAAGACTGCAAACAGTATTAATGAGGAAGGACTCTGAGGCTAAGGAGTTTATCATACGACGGAATTTGGGGGTATAATGCAATGGCAATCCGAATGCAATCATGGGGTTTCACGTAATTGCGTATGAGTGTATCTCATGCAATTTCGGGCAATGGGGGGCAATTTTCAGGAAATGGGTAGTCATTCTGAACGCATTCCGAACGCAATCAGATATTATGTAAATTCGCTAAACTAGCAAATTCACGTAATTGCAAATTGGCTCCATTCGCAATTGAGTGAAATTCCTCCCATGTGATGAACTCCTAAGAGAGGATGCAGCAGTTTGCTTTTGCTTGAGCGTACAGGGAAGGATAGGACTCAGCTCCCTCCTCACCTCTGCCCCCATTCAAGTGAACTAAGCATAAACTACATTTGCAATTTTTATTTAGGAGTTAATGAGATATTTTTATTTGCACAACTGTGCAAATAAACTCACTCATGCATTCCAGTTTTGCCGCTGATTTTAAAAATCAGAATTACCTCCAGGCACGTCTCTGCGAATTTGGCTGCTCCACACGTGTCAGCACTGCGAATAAAAAGATGGGTAACTAAAGCACCCTCTTCTCAGCGTGCGAAGGCTGGGGATTGAACTAATATTTGCTACAAAACTGAGGTTTGTCGAGGGATCTTTTGCTTTTGCCCTCGTTTTTCTCCATGACCGTGCAAGGATTTCAACGTAAGGACTCTGTTGGCGAGAGAAGTTCCCTTGAAACAGACACACATCCTGTTACGTAATGATGCCAACCATCTTGATAATGTTTGTGGCCTCTGCAATGTTGCGGGGGAAGATTGGGATCTGGGTGACTATACGTTGCCAGTAAAGATTTTAGTAGGCGACGCTTCTTCAATTTCCCCCTGCAAAGTCAAATCTTTCCTTGCAGAGCTTGG